>CM060825.1:27500-10027500 GCA_030704555.1 Heliconius charithonia
GAAGCCCGAGCGTTTGACACCGGTTTCGCTGAAATCCGTTCAGTAGAAACTGAAAAACTGGCCCTCCCCCCTACCCTATACTCACAGGCCAGGTAAAGAAGACTGATTCGGCGGAAATTCTTTGCCGTTAAAAAATTTTTAAAATAAGTTTATTGAGTCTGCGCTGGTGCAGGAAAACCTGTAAAAACATATATTTAATTTTAACTGTAGATTTAGACGGTCAGTGGCTTTTTACACCACTGACCAATTTTGTAGGACAAGACAAAAATTGTTTCGCAAAGAAATTCTTTTTATTATTTTAACAATACATACGGTTATATAAATAAACACAAGACGTGTCTTAAAATCTGCGGGAGTAAAAACTATATATATTCTCTATTTTTATATATTATACATATTTTAACTTTTGACTCGGTAGGCCGAGAGGGGAAGATTAGATTTTTGTCAAAAAACCTTTTAGTTCCCCTCACCCCCCATAAATATTACTTCTTCTTTCTTCTTTACTCCTTGCAGTATTTTAAATTTAATTATACATTGACTTCTGGGTGGCCCTATACACCACTCAGAGTATTTGACAAGTCCCTCTGACCAAAATGTTTCGCACACCGGCGAAGGGCAGCGCTCGGATCCTGGACCTCTCGGGAACCCCGGAGGAGGTGGGTTTCCTGGAGGACTCGCCGATCCGCACGCCGGAGGACCAGCAGCGACCCCCCAATTCCCCGACCGCTCTATCCCGCCCCCGCAAAAACAAGACCCATGCCCAAGAGGGTAGGTCGGTCACGACGGTCGAGGCGTCGGCTGGCCTGTCTACTTACGGAAGCAGGACGGCCGAGGCCAAGGCCTGTCTGACGAAGGCCAAATACCACTTGGGCATATCACGTAACCTAAAAACGTGCATAAAAGCAGAGGTTACGAACGCGATAGAGCGGCTGTACCAGCTCGTGAAGGAAGCCGAAGAGGAAAGGAATGAAGAAGGAAACAGCAGTAGAAAGGAAAAGAGAGAGGAAGAGAAGACGGAGCAGAGAATGGAAATGGAAGAGGTTTTAGTGAGAAAACTGGATGAACACGCGGGGTTAATTCGAAGGAACGAGGAAAGAATGGACGAGCTGAGACAGGCTTTAGAAAAGCAAAGGGAATCAATCGAGAAGACTACTTACGCGAGTGTGGCGGCAAGCGAAACCAAAAGGGTCAGCCCACAGCCAACCGCACTACACTCGGTAGTGGTCTCCTCGAGAGACGTGATAGACACGGGGGAGGACGTGTTAGAAAAAATAAGAGAGGTCGTGGATGCTAAGGAGGGATGGGTGAAGGTGGAGAGGGTCAGGAAGGCAAAGGACCAGAAAGTGGTGATTGGATGCAGTACGGCGGCCGAGAGAGAGAAGGTTAAGGAGAGGCTGAAACTGGCGAACGACCGGCTGACCTTCGAGGAGGTCAAGAACAAAGACCCGCTTCTGATCCTCAGGGACGTCTTAGCATATAACTCTGACGAGGATATCTTGGGCGCCCTGAGGAAGCAGAACCGGGATTTGTTCGACGGCATCCCCGAGGAGGACATCCGGTTGGAAGTCAGGTTCCGCCGAAAGGCCAGAAACCTGCAGACCAAGCACGTCATCATGCGGGTGTCCCCCAGAGTGTGGAGTAGAGCGGTTGAGGCGGGAGCGCTGTACATCGACCTTCAAAAAGTCAGAGTGGCCGATTTCTCGCCACTCGTACAGTGCTCTCTCTGCCTGGGCTATGGACACGGGAGGCGGTTTTGTAAAGAAACCGCCCCCAGGTGCAGCCACTGTGGGGGACCCCACATGAGGGCGGAGTGCGAAGGCTGGCTCGGCGGCGCACCACCGTCGTGCTGCAACTGCGCTGACGCAAAGGCGGAAAAAGCCGATCATAGTGCGTTCAGCGCAGACTGCCCGGTGCGACGCAAGTGGGATGCGCTTGCAAGGGCCAGCATAGCCTACTGCTGAGGGCGCCTCCGTTGACTCCACCAACGCCGGATGCACGACCAGGTTCGACACGGAGACTGAAGATAAAACCGGAACTATAGAACTTAAAAGTATAAACATAGTAGATAAAATTGATAAAAAACTTAAAACTTGTAAAATAATAAAAAAGATAAGTAAAAAATTAAATTTGGTTAAAATGAACAAAAGCCCTGAAACGGAACCAAGTGTCGGTATCCAAGTTAAATCCTTGTATCCGTCATTTGCCCCGCCAAAGGTCATCGTGAAGAGTAGTAACCTGAGTGCATACCCAAAAACCAAAAGCTCGGAACTGAAAATACGCCTCAGGAGTGATGTGTCGAAGACTCCCCCCAGGGCCGGACGAAAGTATCGTAGAAGGCTTTGTAAAGAAACCCGATGCAATATTTTCGTGGACATGGAGGGAGCCATCGAAGACATTAGTGGCCGATGTTTGGAGCCGTGTCTTTTCTTAGTTATTAACATCTCTGTAGAAATTCTCAGTCGTCACTTAGTAAAAATCCAAATTAAAATAGTTCCAAGTTGTTGTATCGTTGTAGTTTGTCGTTTGTGCGTTTTCTTGTAAATAAACTCCAAGTTGTTATTTCTGTTGTCGTGTTGTCTGTTGCAAACTAGCCTCTTATCACTCGTAGTCCTCGCGAAACCTGAAAAAACTAAAGTTTACTTCCCTATAGAAATTTGCTAAAAATGTCTTTATTATAAAAGTTTAAAACCTATATCTCATAGGAGAACTCTTCTCATAAAAATTTTAAAAATTAAAACCAAAGTTACAAAAAGTCTCTGATCATGTCAGAGGGACGCGCTGTAAAGCTCAAAAAAAAAAAAAAAAAAAAAAAAAAAAAAAAAAACCTAACCTAACCTAACCTAACCTAACCTAACCTAACCTAACCTAACCTAACCTAACCTAACCTAACCTAACCTAACCTAACCTAACCTAACCTAACCTAACCTAACCTAACCTAACCTAACCTAACCTAACCTAACCTAACCTAACCTAACCTAACCTAACCTAACCTAACCTAACCTAACCTAACCTAACCTAACCTAACCTAACCTAACCTAACCTAACCTAACCTAACCTAACCTAACCTAACCTAACCTAACCTAACCCATACAAATCGAATTTTTCAAAACCAAATTTTTTATTCCAAATTTATTCTATATACAAGATCTAAGTGTTTTGACACTATTTACACAAATTTTGACCTATTTACAAAAATTTAAGTTACTGAAAAACACTTAGAAAAATTTTGGCTAATTACAATAGAAAAATATTTATTTGAACCACTTACCTTCATTCGATTGTTGACTTCTTGGTATCGTGTCGTAGGGTCTTCCGCGCCGTACCATTCTAAATTTTTTCGAAATTCTTTGCTGAAATTTTGCGCCATTTTTGACGCAAAAACACCTGAAAAGTTCGGTTTTCTGGACATTTTGCCTGCACCTCCTCACCGATTCCCGCGGGTTGTACGTCGTCTGAAAGGCCTTTCGAAGCCCGAGCGATTGACACCGGTTTCGCTGAAATCCGTTCAGTAGAAACTGAAAAAAGTGACCATACCTACTTTTTATATAAGAAATCCACCTAAGCTCTGACGACTTAGAAAATCTCCATACAAATCGAATTTTTCAAAACCAAATTTTTTATTCCAAATTTATTCTATATACAAGATCTAAGTGTTTTGACACTATTTACACAAATTTTGACCTATTTACAAAAATTTAAGTTACTGAAAAACACTTAGAAAAATTTTGGCTAATTACAATAGAAAAATATTTATTTGAACCACTTACCTTCATTCGATTGTTGACTTCTTGGTATCGTGTCGTAGGGTCTTCCGCGCCGTACCATTCTAAATTTTTTCGAAATTCTTTGCTGAAATTTTGCGCCATTTTTGACGCAAAAACACCTGAAAAGTTCGGTTTTCTGGACATTTTGCCTGCACCTCCTCACCGATTCCCGCGGGTTGTACGTCGTCTGAAAGGCCTTTCGAAGCCCGAGCGATTGACACCGGTTTCGCTGAAATCCGTTCAGTAGAAACTGAAAAACTGGCCCGCCCCCCCACCCTATACTCACAGGCTAGGTAAAGAAGGTACATTCTGGGAAAAAATTTCGACTTTTAAAAATTTTATTCAGCGCTTATTACCGGTGTTTTTCGTGCAGGAAATCCTGAAAAATATACAATTAAATTTAACTTGATTAATATAGACAGTCAGTGGCTTTTTACACCACTGACTATTAGTAGAATAAGACTAGATATTTTATTGAAAATACTATTTACATTTGCTTTTAAAATATATATTGCTATATAAATAAACATAGACTAATCCTAAAACCAGCGGGAGTAATATCTATCATATATATTTTCTTTTTATCTATTTTATTATTAAACTTTTAAAAATTGACACGGTAGGCCTCGAGGGGAAGATCAGATTTTTACTGAAAAACCTTTTAGTTCCCCTCACCCCTAGTATACAAATTCTTCTTTCTTTATTACTCCCGTCAGATATTCGAAGTATAAAATTTACACTTGACTTCTGGGTGGCTCTATACACCACCCAGAATTAGGACGAGTCCCTCTGACTACTAAGATGTACCGCACGCCGGCGAAGGGCAGCGCTCGGATCCTGGACCTCTCAGGGACCCCAGAGGAGGTGGGCTTCCTGGAGGAATCGCCGGTCCGAACGCCTGATAGCCTATCAAGACCCCAAAGCTCCCAAACCACCCCGCCCCGTCCCCAGAAAGGAAAGATCTATACCCAAGATGCTCGGACGGTCAGGAGGGCCGAGACCTCGGCCAGCCCGTCTACCTACGGCAGCAGGACAGCTGAGGCCAAGGCATGCCTGACCAAAGCCAAGTACCACTTGGGTATATCGCGAAACTTGAAGACCTGCATCAAGACCGAAGTCACAAACGCGATCGAGCGCTTATACCAGCTCGTGAAGGAGGCGGAAGCGGGAAAGAAGGAAGACGGAGAAAGCAGCAAGGAAATGGTGGAGAAGGAGAAGGAGAAGGATGAAACGGTGGAGAAGGGAAAGGATGAACGAAGGACTGAAAGGGAAGAGGAGTTACTGAGAAAACTAGACGAACACGCGGGACTAATTAGGAAAAATGAGGAGAGAATGGAGGAACTAAAAGAAGCCATGCAAAAGCAGAAGGAAACGCTCGAGAAGACCACATACGCGAGTGTGGCGGCTGGTGAAATCAGAAGGCCAAGCCCACAGCCTACCGCACTGCACTCGGTTGTGGTCTCCTCGAAGAACGTAATCCACACGGGGGAAGAAGTGCTCGCCCAGATAAGAGAGGTGGTAAACGCCAAAGAAGGATGGGTCAGAGTAGAAAGGGTGAGAAAGGCCAAAGATCAGAAGGTCATACTGGGCTGTAGTTCGGAGGAAGAGCGGGAAAGGGTCAAGGAGAGATTGAGGACGGCGAGTGACAGATTGACTGTGGAGGAGGTAAAGAATAAGGACCCGATTCTGATCCTCTGGGACGTCCTCGCGTTCAACACGGACGCCGACATCACGGGCGCCCTGAGAAAACAGAATCGGGCCCTTTTCGAGGGTATCGAGGACGATGAGTTTCGGGCTGAAGTCAAGTTCCGTCGGAAAGCGCGGAACCCGCTAACTGGCCACGTCGTCATGAGGGTGTCCCCCAAGGTGTGGAACCGAGCTGTTGCGGCGGGAGCACTGCACATCGATCTGCAAAAAGTCAGAGTGGCTGACTACTCACCACTCGTGCAGTGCTCCCTCTGCCTGGGCTACGGGCACGGTAGGCGGTTCTGTAAAGAAACTGCGCCGAAGTGCAGCCACTGCGGGGGGCCCCACATGAAGACCGAGTGCGAAGGCTGGCTCGGCGGCGCCTCACCGTCGTGCTGCAACTGCGCTGACGCAAAGGCGGAAAACGCGGATCACAATGCGTTCAGTGCAGATTGTCCAGTGCGACGAAAGTGGGATGCGCTGGCCAGGGCCAGTATAGCATACTGCTAAGGGCGCCCTTGAGATCTTTGGTGCTGATTCCACCTTGGCATATCGTGGCCGAAATGAAGAGAAAAACGACGGGAGCCAAAATAAATTTGATCCCACGTTTTCCAGATACGATGGGCACGCGATGAAAATTAGTACTCCCAACAACTGTCTCATGCCTCAAAGCAGATGCATCGAAGACTCCCCCACAACCGGAAGAGAATATTAATTGCACGCTTCATGAAGAAACCTGCAAAAATAGTCTCACTGGACGTGGAGGGAGCCTGCGAAGGCGCAGGGTGGGCCGCCGTGGAGAAAGTATTGGTGAGGAAAAGTTGTTCGCTGGGGTGTCGAAAGAAAGTCTCGGTATGGCCGTTTGTTCCGTTCGCTCGACATACTCGGTCTGGTCGCTCGTCGTTCGTCGCTTGGTTGTCGTCCTCGCAAAATCCTCATCTCGCTGTTTTGTCGGTCTGTGTGTACGTTTGTTTTGTCTCTTCTCTGTGTCTCTTCGTCTGGGTCATTTTGTTCGTTCGTCGCCAAAGTATTTACGTTTTAATCATTTGTATCGGTAGCAAAGTGAAATTTTAAAAGATAAAATTCTGTCAAAAATCAAAATTGATCGTCATATTTTAAACATATTAACCTAAATATAATACAAATAAATAAATTCGGATACAAAAAGTCTCTGATCACGTCAGAGGGACGCGCAGTAAAGCTTAAAGCTTTACATTTTAAAAAAAAAAAAAAAAAAAAAAAAAACCTAACCTAACCTAACCTAACCTAACCTAACCTAACCTAACCTAACCTAACCTAACCTAACCTAACCTAACCTAACCTAACCTAACCTAACCTAACCTAACCTAACCTAACCTAAACCTAAACCTAAACCTAAACCTAAACCTAAACCTAAACCTAAACCTAAACCTAAACCTAAACCTAAACTAAACCTAAACTAAACCTAAACCTAAACCTAAACCTAAACCTAAACCTAAACCTAAACCTAAACCTAAACCTAAACCTAAACCTAAACCTAAACCTAAACCTAAACCTAAACCTAAACCTAAACCTAAACCTAAACCTAAACCTAAACCTAAACCTAAACCTAAACCTAAACCTAAACCTAAACCTAAACCTAAACCTAAACCTAAACCTAAACCTAAACCTAAACCTAAACCTAAACCTAAACCTAAACCTAAACCTAAACCTAAACCTAAACCTAAACCTAAACCTAAACCTAAACCTAAACCTAAACCATTATTCATGCATTGTCTCTCTCACTTTTACATAAAAGAGAAAATTATAATTATATGTTTTTTTTTTAAGGAATTGTCAATGAATAGTTCTAATAAAATAGGAAAAGCACTTACTTTCAAAGTTAAAAAAAAAAAAAAAAAAAAAAAAAAAAAAACATTTTTTTGTCTTTGTGTTTTGTTTTGTGTTTTTGTGTGATTTATGTTCATTAGATTTTCCCTTTTTATATAATATAATAACAATAATAAATTATATTTTATTTAAATTATGTTTTTTATAATTTATTTGTTTTGTTTTTTTTTTTAAATCATCCAATTCATCCAAAAACAAAGTTATGATACATTGTTTGTTGCATTAGAAAAAAAAACTATTATATTTTTGTGTTTTATGTTTTTAGCATGTGTTTTATAATTTATATATAAAAAATATATATTTTTAATTTTTTTTTACTGCCATCTAGTGGAACAACATGGTAGTTTGTAGGACTTTGCGATCGACTTTGCTACAACGATTTTTCGTATAGTGTTACCGACAAGGACAAGATGGCGTCATGTAGTGTCATACTACGCAATAATAAGAGTTGACACTTACGTACAAATAAAAGTCTTTATTTATTTTATATATGCCAGTGATATAAACATTGATCATTAGTTAATAATTAATTAATTAATTAATAGTTTAACTATAAAATTATAAACTAGGTTGTTAAGAATATTCTTACACCAGAACAACAAAGTGACAACTTTAATTATTAGTGAAAATCCCATATGTTCATACTTCAAGTTATGTAAAAACTGTGTGTGAAAAAAAATCTATGTTTTGTTAATATTTAACACTACTACTACTACTACTACTACTACTACTACTACTACTACTACTACTACTACTACTACTACTAATTATCATACTTCTGTAATATAATGACTACAGAACCACATACAGTACTCATGGAAACTTTTTAAATATTTTAATTGAAATTATGGAAACTGAAAAATTATGGTAAGGAATTTTTAAACTCTATTTGTAATTGATAATATAGATTAACTTTTCTTTTTTTTTACTTATAATATAAAATATAAAGTCAGGAACTACATAAATCTTTCTTTGACTTTCCTAATTTACTTGAATTTTTTGAATGAATGCCTACTTATTATAATTTATATAAGTACTCTAAGGCTTTCAACAACAAATTTCTTCATTTTCTTAGTATTCATTCCTTTACTTTTATTAAATATACTTAGTTACCAACCTACACTGGATAAAATATGTTATATAATTTATAGGTTAAATTTTATTTTCTATTTCCAGAAATTCACAGTTAGTCATATTTATTACAAGTATCAAAGGCTAGCATGATGGGACATTTTCAGATATTTTAAGAAACAAACAAATATTAGAGTATCTTAGGTATGACTTCTGAGTAAAGGCATAATTTTTTTAAGTTCTTTTTGTCTGAATTGGACTTACTTCAATGAAAAATTAAAGATATGAAATATTTCAAAGGATATCATATCTTAATTATTTTACTAGTCTATTAGAAGACAATATTCAAGAATATCTGACATAGTAATATAATTATGAGAAAAACTATATATCTTAATACATATAACAGGGTATATACTTTTTTATATACGGTATGATGACATTAGAATTTAATTAATCCAAAATAAATTATTAAAAAACGTATTTAGAAATGTATAAATTTATTCATTAGAATAAAATTAATCTGTTTTCAGGCTCCTAGTTGTAAATGAGTGTAACAATAATATTATTACAAAACAGCATCAACAAAAAGAAAAATAAATATAGCAGAGAAAAATTTTAACTTGCATTTGGTATCCTTTATTCGCTATTTGTCATTATTTTAATTACTGACTTGTTTATGTTAATATTGTATTTAATTTAATATTTAATTATTGAATTTAAATGTTTGTACTTTTACATTTTAAAAAAGGAATGAAAATTTAAATTTAATTATGATTTATTGAATAATGATTGTTAATTTTCAATATTGTTTTTTATATTTTTGTAAAACTCTCTAATTTAGTTTTCAGTTTCAGTGCTAAAAAATCGTAAAATTTTGATATTTTTTGTACTGAAACTAAAAATGTTTCTATTCTCCGGCTCGCTCTAAAATTATTTTTTCCACAAATAACGTCATTGTCCATATTGTATACTTTTTAAAATGTTGTTTTCATATTTTATATTTCGAAATAAACATTCAAACTATCGGTCTTTTATTTACCTACAACCTACAACAATAACATGTCAAACAACTAGCGACATCTGTAGAACTCTTTAGTCTTTGGAAATTGTCTCTATTGAGATAGGTTATAAAATGATTTAAAAAATTTTCTATATTGGTGAAGGCTTACGCACATTTTTATATATATATATATATATTTATATATATATAATAACAGTATTTTAATAAGCACAATATATAAATATAATATATATATATATATAAATATATTATATATTCTAAGAAACTACCGCAAATATTAAATAAAAGTAGGAAAAGGTAATTCGACAAAGTTTTAAAGGATTATTTTTATAAAAACAATTTAATTATTGTTTTAAGGGAATTATATAGCCGGCAAACAATTCTCCAATCGCCAAAAATTATGTGACGTTTCCATACTTCTTCTATCTGGTAGCCGTTGACAGCCAAGAAAAGCCAGTATGTGTTTTGAGTCATCCTTATATAAAGTCGGTTAATTTATGGTCAATATTTCAAAGAATATTGTTAAACAGCACGAGCAAGACCACATGGAATATTTCTATTTATAGTCATATACTTATTATAGTACATTAAAAGTATATGTTATTATCAATTTAATTATACATAATAGTAATGGCACTAATTTGTAATTTGAATAGATACATTAACTTTATATATTTTAGTGCTGTTAAATATCACTAGCAACACTGTATAGAATTGTTCAATTTCCTTTTGCATAAGTTTTATTTTTAAGACCTATAAACAATATGTTATTCTCAATTCAATTATAGCTTATAATTAATGACACATTGATTTGTAAATAATATATAGACAAATACATTTAATTTAATGATTCTGTAAATTTAATGTATAAAAGCTGTTCATTTGTAAGTATGTCAAAATATTTGTAATAGAAAGCCATTAGTCGAATAAACAAAACCCTCCTTCCAGGCCCGGTCGACTTCCTAAGGGGCATGTGCGACATATCTACGGGGGATTGTACATAGGTCCCGAAAACTAAATTATGAATTATTTGATACTTAGTGTTGCTATATTAAAGTAAAACTACTAATTAGTAGTTTTTTGATAGGATTTTTTAAGGATTAATTATAATGTTTTTATGATATAGTTATTGAGGATTTAATAAATAACTTTCTTTATAACGTTTCATGTATGGAAGGTATAATGATAAAATGCAACTCCGAAAAGGGATGACGTTTCATCATAAATTATAAATAAAAAAATAAAATTAAAAATTATTTCGTTATTTAGCTATATAGAGTTTTCAATCGATATGAGAAACAATTTATGTAACCAATATTTGAAACACTGTAGTAGGATTATCTTCTGATATGGTAACATTACAATTTGCAAATGGCTAACATACTGTTTGTTTTAAATTATGTTAAAAAGGTGTATAGGCTGAAAAATCAAATTAAAGCATATGTTAAACATCCTAAATGACAATGAAGCAATACAAGGTTTAATAAAACACCTAACCCCGTCACTAGCATTACCTCTACAAGGAGAATTAAGGAATGCGAAGAGAAAATATGTAGCTAACATTAAAACATATTAAGAAAATTTCTCCTGAAGTTGTTACAATATTTGATCCACCTCATCTACTGAAATGCTTCAGAAATTTGATTTTAAAATATAATATAAAATGCAATACTAATATTACATCAAACAATGTTGAAGGAACAGGTAATATTTTGTTATTTTAATTTATATTAAAATTACACAATGCATAAATATGCATAGTCCAGTTAAAAGTACTAGTTTCTGATTACTAATTATTAAATAAAACTTGTAAATAATATTTTTTAGCATAAAATGTTATATTTTACATTATAGGTCTTGCAAAATGGGCACACAGAGCATTTCTTCCAAAGAGACAATGGTGATGGTGATTTTGTTTTCACACTAAAATTAAAACAAGACCATATGAGTCCAAATGCCAAGCAGAAAATGAGAGTGAACCTTGCTGCTCCAGTGCTAAGTCACCCAGTTGCGGCAGGAATATTTGCCAAAATATCTCAAGGTATTGTTTTAATTTGTTAAACAAGAAGCATTGTTTTTATCTAACAATAACATGTTGATTTTAGTTTCTGTAACATGACCTTTATTAGCTCTTGTAATTTTCAGGATTGCTATCTGGGGAGGCAGCAGTCACTGCAAATTTAATATCAAATATGGATTAATGTAATTATTTGACTGCTTAAATAATGATTCCCCAGACAGAAAGAAAGGAAAACTGCACTGTACCAACATGACTGACAATTCACCCCATTTGGAACATTTGAAGAAAATGTATGACATTTTTGAAAACTACATTTGTAGGATGTCATAGCTTGCCCCCATCTAAGGAAGGTTGGATATGGACAATTAAAGGTATCCTAAGATTGTATAATAATTTAAAAATAAAACAAAATAAAAGCTTTATGTACTCAAATTTGGGGTCAGGAAATTGTAAGAAGATAATTGTAGTTCTATGTCAGATTATAAGGAATTTTTAACCACAACTTCTCCCACAGGCACATGCACAGAATCAGAAAGTCCACTTGTTTCAGCCATGCTCTCGTTGGTAGAGTCATCCTTTCAAGAAAGTGTTTCTGATGTACAAGAATTACAAGCCTGTGCATGTGTCTGTGGATTTTTATTAAAGAGCCTTGGCAATAAATGCAGACTTTGTGATTCTGTTTTAAAAGCTAAACATACTGACAATATTTTATTGTACACTTTTATGAGCTTCAAAGAATATGATAATGTTAAAAAGAACTTAAACTGTGTATCTGAAGATTTTATTAGATGTGTTGAGAACTGTGCTACAATTTGCAATAATTTATATGAAACATTATCATATTCTTTAAACCTCAAAAAACTGGTAATCTGTAAATTGGGAGAAGATATAAATTTTAGTTTTCTTGCCCAGTGTGAGGATCATTTCAAAGAAGTGTCTTCCACATAACAGTAAAAAGATTTTGTACAGTTAAAAATAGACAATTTGGAAATTATCACAAGTTGTTAAAAAAGAAAAATAGATATATTAAAAATAAGTAATTGTATGTTAATATTAGATTTAATTTAACCAACATTGTATTAAGTTCATTATACCTACTTTATTATTTTTATAATTATTTGTAATAATCGGCTTCACGCAGTATCCCGCACAAAGTAGGGTAGGAAGTGGGAACTAGGGTGTGTTAATTATTATTATTATTAACACTGTGTTCCCCATTTTCCGCCGAATTCTGGAGGCATTGCGTGCTGAGTGGCAGAACTCAATGCCACGCTTTGCCTCGACACCAGAGCGGAGAAATGAAAATATAAACAACAATTCAGTAACGCAACACTTAATTAAAATATTTGTTTAATTAAAATAGAATAATAAACAGCAATGATTTTGTTCATCCTTTGTTTGTAATCCAAGTCAAATTTAAACAATGTAACTGCCTACAATGTTATGTAATAAGTTAATAAATATATTTAAATTATGATTATGTTACAGATTACAATTTATTTAACTTATATAAATTTAAATTATTGTTTTTAACATAAGAGGGCAAGTTTGTCTTGCTGCAATAATATAGTCTTTATCACTATTTTATTTGATTTGCAAGAATACTATTTGTATAAATATAATTATAACAAATGTTTATAAACAATAAAAAAGTATAAAGTGTTTATTTGTGTTTTTTTTATTATTATACCAGAAATGATTCACTGTTTCAAAATAACTTGGAAGTATTTATCTTTAAAATTAAAATAGTAAAAATAATTGTAATTGTAGTGTTGATGGAGATAAATAAAAGTTCACTTACGGTTAGCACTAGGTATTATTTACACCACTTTATTGTACATATAGTTTGAACATAAATAATAAATCACGACACAGTTTATATGAAAGTCAACCACAAACATAAATATATATATATTTATAAAACGGAACACGACAAATACTGATTTGGAAGAAATTAATAAAGAGAACAAAGGAACGTATGTAAAGCGCATCGAGTGGCAAGCATCGACTGTTATAATAAAATGTGCCGTCGACAAGGGGGTAGGCGTGAATCTTACGGCACCTTACCGGTTCAGTCGACGGCAGTGAGCGCTTTGGTATAAATAAACTAAATACGAATACTTACTTCAAAATATATAAACAATGTAATGTATGTTTGTATATAAATGATAAATAAATAAAATACAATATAAATGAAATACATAAATGACACATATTAAATAAACTATAAATGTAAATAATAGTTACCCTACATAATAAACTTCCAATTGATTTTGAAAGAGTGAATCATTCTGGCTTTGAATAAAAATCGATTTATTATCCAAATATTAGCCAAATATTGAATTTCCGGCCGATATCTGAGGCGATAAATTTTAAATATTGTTTCTGGTGGGCACACGATAGATGGCAGCAGTGGCGTTTTGCTTGCCGGCCCATTTTTTTTTGTATGAAGTGAACAATCTTCCCTTTGGGTATATGTGATGCTGTGTTCGCTTGTGCAAGGAGAGTCGGAGTAAACTACCACAGATAGTGAAGAATTGATTACTTTCAAGCTTAATATTAATTTATTTATGGTAAAAATATATATTTTATATTAACTATTATAAATATATAAAGTTAATAAATAAATTTAATATTACTGCTCATATTCAATTTGTGACGACATCTATTGACATTAATTGAAATATTCAAATCAATCCAAAGCGACCTCTGAACCTCAATTGGCGAACTTATGTAAATATAATGCTACAAAGTAAAAAAAATATCTATAATGGTCTTAACTCTCTATAATCCATATACTTCTGAATTTAACAATATTATACGTCAAAAGTTTCCAGTCTCGTTGTAATAAGATTGTAGAGCCTGTCCCATATTCAAACCACTACTGCAACAATATAAATATACAACGACTCTAGCACGATTACTTATATATATATTTAGACTTATACATATATTTTCTAATCGAGCGCCTGTAATATCTTTGGCCATAAATGGTTTTGTTAAGTTTGTAATTTTATTAAATAAAAAAAATATACGGCTATAGAAATGTGAAACATAAAATAAAAAATATAATGTATTGACCGTTGCTGAAAATTCTAAGCCACCTATGTTGTTGAATTCCTCCACAATTATTAAATCATCTAAGATCAGTTATCCTAGGCCTAAAAGAACCATGAGAAAGTTATTGTTAATTTTTATTAATCAAACTTTTAATCTGGCAGCTTAACGCTGTATACCGCACATAGCAGTGTAGGCAGAGCAAAGAAATTGAAATATAAATTTAAATAAATATTTCATTTCTTCGAATGGGGATCGAACCCACAACCAGTCGCGTTTACAGTCACGTATTATAGCCCTACGCCACAGAACATATATACCCAGAGGGATGGGAAGAAGGGAGAATATCCACTTCATACAAAAAAAAATGGGCCGGCAAGCAAAACGCCACTGCTGCCATCTATCGTGTGCCCACCAAAAACAATATTTAAAATTTATCGCCTCAGATATCGGCAGGAAATTCAAAATTTGGCTAATATTTAGATAATAAATCGATTTTTATTCAAAGCCAGCATGATTTACTCTTTCAAAATCAATTGGAAATATTATTATTTAATTTAAAAAAATACTTAAAAAAGGATTTTGATCATTTCTGGTATAAAAATAATACAAGATAAATGTAGAAAAAAAAACAAATAAACACTTTATACTTTTTTATTGCATATAAACATTTGTTATTATTATATTTATACAAATAGTATTCTTGCAAATGAAATAAAATAGTAATAAAGACTATATTATTGCAACAAGACAAACTTGCCCTTTTATAACAATTAATATTTGAAACAATACTTTACATTTATATAAGTTAAATAGGTTGTAATCTATAAAATAATCACAATTTGAAATTACATTGTTGAAATGTGACCTGGACTACAAATAAAGAATGAACAAAATCATTGCTGTTGACTATTCCATTTTAATTAAATAAATATTTTATTTAGTGTTGTGTTGATTGTGTTTTGTTAAACAATAACAGATAATAACAAAAATTATAAATTATAATAAACTTATTAGTGTATGTCAAATTAAGTCTAACATTAATACAGTTGCTTACTTTTTTATGTATGTATACTTTTTAACAATATCTGATGTTCTGATTTTTTTAAGAACAAAGCTTGCATTTATTGCTTTTAAATAAAAATTCACAGACGTATTTAAAAGTAAGGCAATTAAAACAAACCTTGACCATGACTTAGCACTGAGCAGTAACATTCACTCCCATTATCCGCTTAGCATTTGGACATTGTGTCCTGTTTTAATTTGGGTGCAGAAACAAAATTTTCATCACTTTTTCGAAGAAATATTCTATGTTTCCATTTGGCTACACCTATAATGTAATAAATAACATTTTAATTTAATAAATATTTTTTACAAGTTTTATTTAATTATTAGTAACTAGAAACCAGCCAAACTGAGGTCAGCCATAGCGCAGGGGCACAGAGCGTGACTGTAAAATCTACTGGGTTGAGGGTTCGATCCCCACTTAAGCAAAGAAATATTATTAAAGAAATATTTATATTATCATTCCTAAGTTCTGATATTGAAAGTGGGGAATGGAGTGCCTCAACACTAAGCTCGATCTGCCCACCCTGCTGTGTAGGGTACATTGTATTCATCCCCTTAGGGTTAAAATTTTTCGATAGATATCTCATTACTGCAGACACTCTTTGGCAGCATATTTTACTTTCATTTTTGGTATCTTCTCTGGATCCACAAGAAAATTTGTTAATTTATTTAATATTCTTATTTCGTCTGTACCAGTATCTTCTTTGTCTGGCTTATAAATTATTTCTTACTCCCTTCAATAAATGGAGTGTGGGGCCGTTCAAGTATTACGTAAGCAGTTTTTATTGCAATTATTATAAAAAAAAATAAATAAAAAAATAATGCTTTATTCAGTAGTTAAATGTTACATATACACTCTAATTTAGATGGAATATGGAAAAACAAGACAAAAATTTAGTAGAGGTGAGCGATGGCAGCAGTACTAGTATGAACTGTGTCACAGCTGCCAGCATCTTTGCCCCTTAAGACACTATTTCGATGACAAACGTGAAAATACTCGTCGATTACATAAAATTAGTATGACAAAAGCTAGATAAAGGAATTAAAACGTAACATTTAAATCAATTATTGAAAAAGATCTATTAGATTCTGTATTATTACCACGTGTTAAATGTGTGTGTGTGTGTGTGTGTGTGTGTGTGTGTGTTTGTGTGTGTGTGTGTGTGTGTGTGTGTGTGTGTGTGTGTGTGTGTGTGTGTGTGTTTGTGTGTGTTTATGCGAATGTTTGCGTGGGTATGTGTGTCATGTATGTAACTTAGCTCCAAAGAAAGTTCTCCGTGTCCATGTAGGACAACTTCTGGAGCCAGGTGTCAATAACTTTTTTACATTTCGCAAAAGGTAAAGGGTAAATGTTGATAATTTTGTTAATATTATTGTATAATCGGCTGCTTATGACGTAGAAATGAGAATGAGCTAGCTTGGTTTTGCAACTTACGATATCGCAAACCTTTTGCTTATTGCGCTTACAGATGGTCTTAAAGGGAATACTCCTGTGCTTCCGCAGTACAACTGATTTTATGAAAAGTTGTCTAACTGTTAAGACGGAACTATTTCTGTAGACTAAATCGGTACTGTATCGTCGGGGCTTACCGAGCATGACTTTTAGTATAGCTCTTTGAGCACGTTCTAAGGGAAGTAACGAATTTCTACTTGTTCCCCCCCATACACTGATGCAGTAGCTTAAGAGACTTTGAATAAGGGCATAATAAACGAGAAGTAAGGTTTCAAACTTAGCAGAACTTCTAAGTTTTCTAAAAATAGGAATTAGTTTTCTTATTCGGGCAGTTGTATTATTTATATGAAGTTTCCAATTCAGATAGCAATCAACTGTAAGGCCAAGGTATTTGATATTAGAAGTGCGAGGTAAACTAGGACAGTGGCCGTTATCTACAGAAGTGCATGCATGTGTGTGTACTTTAATGGATAGTTCAGGTGGCGGCTGAGAATGGGATCGATGAGAGAACGTGATATATTTGGTTTTATCTATATTTAGAGTTAAAAGATTAGCATTATACCAGCGTGTTATCCATCTGACCGCATGTTCAGCATAATGTTTGGCCTCGTTCCAATCTTTGCCATGGACCACAAGCGCAGTGTCATCAGCATACGCAATTATGTTACAATTTGGTAATGATGTGGTGCACAAGCTATTAATGTATAAGAGGAATAGAGTAGGTCCTAGGACACTGCCCTGCGGCACCCCAAAAGATATTGCAGTACTATCACTTATGTACTGGTTGATTTTCGTGCATTGCGAGCGATTAGATAAATATGAGCGAAAGATACCCAGAGCAGTGCCACGTATTCCGACACTTTCCATTTTGTCAATTAGTAGTGGCACAGAGACGGTATCAAAGGCCTTAGACAAATCGAGGAATACGCTGATCACTTTTGATGCATTGTCCATTTTCTTAACTATTGTTTCAGTAAGCAGTAGTGCAGCATCTTCCGTCGTTCCGTATTATAACTTTTGGGTTTTATTTTAAAATTGAAGTTGTCATAATTTTTTCTTTCATTGTAAATTTTCTTCCTTTTACTAGTTCTTTTGCTTTTTTGTGCATCATCATACATGTTTTAAGGAATCTGGCTTTTTTTTGTGGTGTACATTGTTCAGTTTATTTTATTACCTTATGATTTAACTTTTTAATCATTTTGAGATGATTCATTGCTAAAATTAAAATATAAAACATAAAAAAATATATTATTATAATTAATACAGCTTAAATCAATCTATATACATATCATTTGAATTTTGAATATTAATTGTGGATAAGGTGAGAGGTATGTAGAAACTGTAGCATTTAGTGCTCCTTTCATGCTTCATTCCATCCACTAGGTAGGCTTTTAAGTAGTAGTATTATTTATTATTACCAACCTTGCTGAGATGGAACTTGTAACTGGTTTGGATGGACAAAGGAAATCTGAAACATATTAAAACACTGGTTAAATGAGAATTGAATATGTACAGACAGTGTTTTGTAGTTTAAATAAGTACTTATGAGGGTCTATTAGCAGTGACAGACATATAATTGACTAGAAGGGTTTTACCTTTTGGTTCTACAGAAAATTTCCTAGATATTATGTGTAAATTTTACATTTAACTTGTCTATAATTAAGTTATAAGTTTTCATTCACATTGTGAATATATTGTTCTTACCTTACTTCACTGAATATACTTATCAAATATAAATATTACTAAATCATTGATATAATTTCAATAAATTCTTACCTCGTCTAATGTGTAAAGTTGGAATAGCATTTCTATTAACACGTTTACTTGGCAACTTATAAAAACTATGTTTATTACATAATCTTAATTGGTTTTATATATACATATTTCCCTCGTCTGTAACAGTATGCTCTAATACTTCCTTCCAAACGAGAAATCTTTCCATATCACCACCGTCTGTATCTGTGCCATCCGGTTTACGAGGTGATGTAATGGACCTGCAATCACAATTGGTGTTAATATTTGAACTTTAAACTTTAGGAATATATAATTATTATTTTATTCACAAATATTTATTTGGAGCATTGTTATATTTCCTGTTGTAGTCTTAGACAAAGAAAATCTAGACTAACAATTATTTTTGATAATTAATTTTAATTATCAACAAAATTAATATAATTGAACGAATCCGCAAACACACTAAGATTATTTTTTGGTTACACAGTAAGATTTTCAGAACCCATTTTGAGTTTCGGTGTTTATACAAAACATATATGTGTTTATAAATTGAATAATGGATAGTATTGTTTACCTCCTTCTTTACATTCGAAGTAGCTGTTATGATGTGGTTTCTTCGGTATTTTTAGAAACTTATAAGTTCTTAGAAACTTCGGCACTATCAGAAAATGTAAATGACCTTAATATTTTATTTCAATTTGAAAACATAGTAAATAATTTATGAGTTTTTTTGTTGACTATTTTCTAAGTTGAATTTGGAATAAAATATAAGGAAACGAAATATTGAATAATAATGTAACGACATTTGCGGCGGCATAAATATATCAACTTCAGGCTCTACAATCTTAGTACAACGAAGCTGGAAACTTTTGACGTATAATATTATTAAATTAAGAAGTATCTAGAGCTTTGAGGCTTTAGACCATTATAGATAACTTTTTATTTTGTAACATTATATTTGCATTAGTTGGGACTCAGAATTCTAGAGGTCGCTTTAGAATTAAATATTTCAATTAACGTCAACAGATGTCACTGCAAATTGAATACGAAAAATAATAATAATAATTTAATTTATTAACTTTGTATATTTATAATGATTAATATAAAATTATTTTTACCACAAATAACTTCTTGTATACCTCATTAAATAATTATATATTTTTCGCAATGCTTTCTTCACTATCTGTGGTACTCTGAATAACTCTCTACTCTATGGTACTCCATAGTCTATTTATCTAATAATTATAAAATATAAATTTAAAAATATCTGTTGATGCTAGTGTTGTCGTCGATTTCGGTATTCAAATAGGATTTTGTAATAGTTAATTAGTTTATATGTACGATTTTCGAGTTCGAGTACGAGTTCGAGTTGAGTTCAAGGTCCGCGGGTAAATTAATTGTACTATTACTGTTACAACTTTGTTTGTTGTTGAGTTTGGACTCGTTACTTGTGTTGTGTGATATTGTGAGTTTCGGAAAGATTTTTTAGGGCACATAATGTCTTCAGGCAAACATTGTTTAAAGAAAACCCTGGCTACAATGGTATCAGACTGATTCCAAAATTAACGGAAGCCATGTGAACCCTGACAAAATTAACAGAATGCAAAAAATGCAATGCAAACTTAACCTTTAAGTTAGCTACTCAAATTTTTAGCCGTGCAGTGGCTTCAAACGTTGCAGGTAACAATTACTAGTAATTTTATATTTTTTTTTGTCTTAATTTTTAATATAATGTAAATTGTTTGTTAATTTCATTTAACTATTCTTATATAATTAAAAACTATAACAGCTTTGAACATCTGTACCTCCGTACACAGCATAGAGGTAAAGGTTCATTCCCCTCTTCCCACTGAATTCAATAATTCATTTTTACTATTGAATTAAAGATTGATAGAACAATAGTTAAATTCCTCAAGATTATTTGGTTAAAAAGTTGTTATACCATTTTTTTTATAATGAAGTTATATAATGTTCTATGCAAAATAAAATAAAAAAATATATATTAAGAACATATAATTTGTGAGCCAGCACATAATGACAGAATTAAAAATCCAATATGAAATACCATAGTTTATCCCATTCTTCGTAATGTGAAGTTTAAATTATTAACATTTTATTAACATCATTTTCAGATAAATGAATTCTACCTGCAGAATGTAAACAAACGGCTGACCTTATATTATTTTTGGACAGTATTTTTGACTCCATAAATGACAGCAAAACGGAAAATTTTAATGTGAAACCATTGCTTGGTCCAGCCACAACCAAGTCTGTGCACAATAAAATATGGACAAAGGCAAAATTTATATTTAATTCAATGAAATTTCAAGCAGTGGAAAAGTAGAATCTGTTCTCACTGTGTCAAATTGGGTGTGGACCCTGAATGGAATTCAAACATTAAAAAATAATTAAGGGTTGAGCACAACAACTCTCTACACTAACTCAGTGTGGTTGCGACACCTAAATCAAGATCCCCTTGATAATTTTTTAGTGCAGTAAGAAGTCAGAGGTTTCGCAACAACTACCCTACTTGTGATCAGTTTGAGTCAACATTTGCAACACTTTTAATAAATAATTTAAACAGTGTCCACATCCTAGGAGAACAGTTTTCTTCTAACCATTGCCAATCATTACATGATCTCATCATCAATGACAATAGAGAAACTATGTCTTCGACCTGCACATTTGATTTTAAATCTATATTTAATTATGCAATGACACCTTTTGAGGTGAAAGAAACTGATTCTCATATAATACCACCACTGTAGTGTATGTGTATATAAAAAAAAAACAAAAACTAACATTTTTAAATCATGCCGTTAATGTATGTCACTTCACTTATCTTCAAGTCACTTATCTTACAAAGATGAAATTGAATATATAGTATATGCAGATTGACAGTGACTTTGCACTCCCAGGCAAGAATTTATTAAATCAATTTCAAATATCCAAGATGTGTTTAATCAAATAGTTAAACAAAATTAAAAAATATAATAATTAAAAGAAATAATCAAAACTACAATATTTATATGAATTAATTTTCTTTTATTTATTGAGGCCAGTCATCGCGCAGCGACACGAAGTGTGACTGTAAAACTGACTGGTTGTGGGTTCAAACCCCACTCGAGGAGATGAAATATTTACTTAAATTTATATTTTCATGTGTCGAGGCAAAAGTGCGGCGTTGAGTTCTGCCACTCAACATGCAATGCCTCCAAAATTCGGCAGAAAGTGGGGAACGGAGTGTCTTAACTTTAGGTTCCCTCTGCCTACCCTGCTGTGTGCGGGATATAGCGTGAAGCTAATTTAATTATTTTTTTTTTATTATCTTTGTATTCAATGTGTTTTACATAAAAATAAATTATTTGATTATATAATTTATATTGTGATTCGTTGCTTGATGTATAACTATTGTAAAAATATCAATAGGATATTGGCTGGGAGAAAGCAAATTGATGATGATAGTGATAAATTCCAAACAAATGCAAAGAAATTCAATAAATGTTTTAAAAGACATCTAGTCATTTAAGACATATATACTCTAATGTTATTTGATGATGACAAAAATATAATTTCAATAATATATACTTCAACAAAAAGCAATTGATTATGCATATATGGTATTTAATCTTTTTTTAAATGGCCAATGTCTCGGAAACCATACAATTTCAGTGCATACTATATGGGGTTAAAATAATTGGAAACTACCTACTCTATTACCTGTATCAGGTTGTCTTTGTATCTAATAATCATGCTGTATATATATTTCATCGTAAATATTTATAATAATTTTATTGAATAAATTGAAAATAGATAATTTGCATAATGTGATGTAGGCGACGGTCAAATCGCAATTTGCCGACGAATAATATTATATAACCCTAAAATCTATTGTATAAATGTGTGATTCAATAAAATCAATAAATTGGAGATGTATTTTATTTTCGTATACCTTTTCTACATCCACATAACATGTGCAACAAAATATATACGTAAAAAGCTATATATATTGATACGGCGGTACATATAGTAGTATACACATATATATACATATATGTATATAACTGTTTTGTATAGTTGATACTCAGACTTGTAGATGGCGTTGATCCATGTTACCACTTTTGATGCCGAAGTTTGGTCTCTATTATAGTATATAGAATGTACTCTGTGATCAACTTTTAATCCTTAATCTTTATTAACGAGCTCCAAGCGATAGATGGCGTCAGCTTCCATACAATTATTTTTTCGTTTTAAAGTACTGGAGTGTCACCACCATGCACTTGACCGAGATTTCTAACAGATTAAATAAAGCGCCATCTACAATTTTTCCTGAAAAGTTTTACAAAAGTGTGACCTGCCCACGGCATGTGTACAATTAGATGTATGTAGTTGCAGTACAACACGACAGATGGCACGACGTATGGACTTTAAATCGTTCAACACCTATGATTGCTACATTCAATTATAAACAAGTTATTTTCACAATTCCGAGAAAGTGCAAGCACTATGGCGCCGCCCGCGGGGGTCGAGGTTCGAGGACTAGGCTTGCGGCTATTTTAATTTTACATTTTCTCGAAAAGTATACGTCCCAATTACACGCTATAAAAGCCAAACTTATCTTCATTTTTTTTCTTGATGATGGAATATCTTTTGCTCGCAACTTTCAATATCCATGTCAATTTTCAACAATTTTTTGTCACAAAATGCCTTATTTTAGTGTATTTATAAGATATATACGGTGTCGTGGGCTTTTTTAGAACTAATAAAATAGAATATTTTTGTGATCGCGCACATATTTTGACAAAAATGGAAAAACGCTTAATAAAATTATATATCTTTAATTTAGCAATAAAAAAATACCATGTTTGCTTTTAAAAAATTATAGGCGTTTTGAACTCATGTTTTGTAAGAAATTAAAAATAAAGTTATGTACTTAAATTAAACTAATAACTATAATTTGGCTTTGAACACTTTGAGTATTTAAGAATGCCGTTTAGCTTGCTGCTATCTTCCGAAGGGTCATGGACAGCATTCTGCGCGGACTCCAGCGTATCCATTGACTACATGTTTTCTACAAGTTTCCAGGAACACGTAGAAAAACAAATCTCAAAGTTCTAATTGATAAGTCGGAGTTTCTTTGTAAAGAAGTTCTGTATCTAGGCCACACCATTACAGAAGAAGGCAAACAACGACAAAATTCACGCCAGTCTCAAGTATCCGCTAAGTACTACTCAGACGGAAATCAAGAGTTTATAGTGATTGATATACTATCTAAGAATTTACACTTAGCGGAAATAGTAATGCCAATTTTTGTTATTTCAATCAAGAAATTGACAGTATTAGTTTTAGTAGTAATTATTGCTTTGTAACTAAAGTACCAAACCAAAGAGTAAACGTGAATTTGATGGTCTGTGCTTTGTGAAATGATCTCTTGTCTATTTCTTGTATATGACATTTTTTTTTTACTTTTACTACTTGTTTCTATTTTAAAATGGTGTATTCGAATGTGGAATAGATGAATATCATTTTAATTTGTGTGACTTTAAGAGTATTGCCCCGTAACAGAATATACCGACCGGATCCCCCTAGACGTTACGATTGATGCAATTTATGTATTAAAAAATAATACACGCGACACTTTGAAAATTAAAAAATTTAGCTATCTATGAAATAAGTGGACAGATAAAACGATAAACGATAATGTGTGTAAAATACAAAAACCTAAGTGTTAAACTGATTATTTAACTAGTGACCGACCGAAGATTCGGTTTCGGTTTCGGTTTCTGCCGAAAGTTCGGTTTCGGCTAAAAAACCTTGTTTTAGAAAATGATAATAATTTTATACTAGCATATAAAGTATAGTAGTTTTATTATTTTTAAGTATAGTAATTTGTAAATTGTAAACGTGGGTCATTGTATTTTAAAAAGAGTATAAAATAGCATGTATCGCTTGTACGACACACACTAATTTATAAACCTCGGAATGTAAACATAGTTGCAAACTCTGGTTTTACTTCCGCCCCACTGAAGAACTCTTGTCATCCACCCTCGTCATAGTATGTAGTGTCTATGGGCGCCTAACAGCTTATTGAGCGGGTGTGTGCGTTCGTTCCGACTGACACACCCAGCTGTCGTACACGTGACACTTACCTAAGACCTACTTAACGAGTTATTTAACAACAGTTTAAGCAATTATTGCAGATAAAAGTGATGTCAGCGCACGCGGTCGACAGTGAGCCGGGTTTAGTCGGTGGGTAGTCGCGGTAGGTCACGGTGAATGACTGACTTGTTGTCTGTTGTCGGATATGAAACAATTTGCTTAAGCACAAAGGGCTCTGGATTTGCATAGCATTACAGAGCTCCCTCCCCATGAGTGCCCCCTCCTCCCCCCCATCCTCCTTCTATCTCACGACGTCGCCTTTATACATTTTTCATCGGTTGGGAAATTGCATTTTCTGCATGACGCCGCTGTCTCCGACCGCTAGTGATCTATAACGTCACTTATATAAATATGTAAAGAGCAATTTGTGTTATTCTGAAACCACAAAGCAATAAGAAGTGTGTACCGGTAATGGTGTACCGGGAATGGTGTATGGTTTACCGGTGCTGCGACTGCGGCGGGTGTGACCGTCGTCGCGGAGCAGGAGCACAATTTGATTAAATTTGATCAATTATTATTTAGTTTCTTAGAACGTAAATTATCGAAGCTTATTGTCGTCTCGATATTATTTATCATGATAGAATAGCCAGTGGTTTTGCTGGGGCACAAATTAATTAAATACACTATATTTTAATTTCCTTCGCTCTGGTGTCAACACGCAATGCCTGGGACGGAAAGTGGGGAGCGGAGTGTCTTAACAATAGGCTTCATCTGCCTGTCCTGCTACTTGCGGGATGCAACGTGGACATAAAAAAATAATAAAAGGTAATAGGGACGCGTAGGGAACGGAGTGTCTCAGCACTAGGTCCCCCCTACTCGCCCCTTGTGGAAAATTGCGTGAATTTAAACAAAAATACGTACGTATGTAACCG
This sequence comes from Heliconius charithonia, assembly GCA_030704555.1. Lineage (NCBI taxonomy): Eukaryota > Metazoa > Arthropoda > Insecta > Lepidoptera > Nymphalidae > Heliconius > Heliconius charithonia. Next base: position 53,278 of record CM060825.1, read on the forward strand.
TGAGGCGACGTGGCGAGTGTTCGCGTTTTAAAATTGAGATTCAAGTAAACCATGAATATTTCCGTGTCCGCCGATCTCGTTTCATAAGTTTTTATTACCAAAGTTGAACCCGAGGCGTTCCGGAGCTCCCTCCGGCTTCAACAACCAAGAGATGCGTTGATGAACTTTTTTAATCAGCCGCTTGAGAGTGTACACACAGACGCACACAGAGACACGCCTCAGACGGCTAACGGAGGTTAGTACCATTACTAAACTTTTTGTACATTTTCTAAAAAAAGATCTGGTTTTATTTAGAAAATGTACAAAAAATTTAACGTAGCAGGATTTGAACCTGCACCTCTTAGAAGCCGTCCAACCGCTCTGTTCATTCTCATCGAGCTACGTCTAAATTTATTACGTTAAACTTATTTAAATTTATGATATCTCTGTAAAAATTTGTGCAGAAATTAGTGGTCAGAGCGTTTGGACGGTTTCAAAAAAGCGCGGGTTCAAATTCCGTTGTTAATTTTTTTATTCGTTTTTAAAAAAACTAGTATTTCTTAAGTGTATCATACATTTAAAAGATTTATTTATTAAGTTCATTTTGAATTAAAGATTTCGGAAATGAGAAAAAATAACGATATATCGATGTATCGATATTTAATAAAATAAAATAAAAATTCGTTGATACATCAGTCAATTTCAAAAAAATAAGCGTCTATAAAATTATAGTGTAGGTATAAATACATCAACTTCACGCTGCATCCTGCATACAGCAGGATAGGCAGAGGGAACCTAGTGTTAAGACACTTCGTTCCCTACTTTCTGCCGAATTTTGGAGGCATTGCGCGTTGAGTGGCAGAACTCCGCCGTCACGCTTTGCCTCGACACCAGAGCGAAGAAATGAAAATATAAATTTAAGTAAATATTTCATCTCCTCGAGTGGGGATCGAACCCACAACCAGTCGGTTTTACAGTCACACTTTGTACCACTGCGCCACGACTGGCGTCTAAACTAGTGAAGTATTTAACTCAATATGTACTATAAACAGTAATATTAATACAAAATGTTCAAAAAAAAATCTATATTAACAGAGACGAGTAGTACAGTATGAAATGTCTTTTAAACTTTTACCTTGATCTTCACATTTGTATACTTACTCATACATCCAGATTATTCAGATTCTTCTCCAGTATCCGCTGTGTGAGGCGGAGGCTGCATTCATCAGTCGTCAAAAGCCGCCTTTAACAAATAAATAGTGAGACCTGAAACAGTCGCTGTTTATTATTTTAAAGCGTGGTATATGAAAAGATTATAAGAGCTATGACGGAGGACGTGGTCACAAGAGGCGAGGTACCGGGCGTGGGAGCGGACGAGCGAGCCCGCCGCCGGTGTGCGATGGTAACTTGAAACTACTATTCTTGTGCTTAGATACTCTATTCTCATATACATGAGTCATATACATTTCTTTAATGAATTGATTAAGAAACGGCACGACGCTTAAGAAGTACCCAAGGAGCTGTAGGTCCAACTACAAATACATTTGACGTGTATATCTCCATATCTCCATATATAATAAAAGGATAGAAAAGTCAATTCTGTACATGAAAGATATAAAAAAAATAAAAATTAGGTCGGTTAATATGTCGATTATAGAACCTAAAAAACCACTCAGCAGAATTCTTGTCTGTCTGTCTGTCTGTCTGTCTGTCGGTTTGTTTGTGCGTCAATCACGCAAAAACTACCTGATAGAAATTGATGAATTTTCCTCAAGGTACATTTTTTTTGGGTTTCATTCCGAATTTCATGATAGTTTTCTTTAAAAAAAATAAAAACTGAAAAATATAAATTACCTAAAATACCGATAACTACTGTATGAAATTAAATTAATTTTGGCATGGTAATAGTTCAAAGCCTAATGTCACTTATAGGATAGCTTTTATCATGGAGTATAAAGAATTTTTTGTAGAAAAAATTACATAATTATATTTTTTAATAAAAAAAATCGACTTCTTCAATTTCAACCGGATTTCACACTCTGAACTTAACTAAACTTTCACCAAACTACCCCTTATATGTACCCTTTCTAATAAAAAAAGAATCATTAAAATCGGTTGAATTGATATTGACTTATACGTTCATTTGTCGCGCATATACTTAATGTAAATTTGAGATTTATATGATTTTCTCATAGATACCATTGTTGGATATAAACTAAATTATAAAAGACTACACGGGAGGCATTAGCTTTCAAATAAAAAAAGAATCATTAAAATCGGTTCATACAATCAAAAATTCTAAGGTAACAAGGATAAAAAATACAGTCCAATTGATGACCCCTTTTAAGAAGTCGGTTAATAGTAATCCGACATAATTAAATTACGACTTTTTTTTTTTTTTTTTTATTGTAGATAGGCAAACATTTGTCCGCTATCTCACCTGATGGTAAGTGACGATGCGAACGATGGTGGAGCATGCTTACCTAGATAATGCCTATTCACTCTTGCCTTGAAAAGGGCCAAGTTATACGTGTCGGGGAACAGTTCAGCAGGCAGGGAGTTCCACTCTTTAGCAGTTCGCATTATAAAAGTGGAGGCGAAGCGCTGCGTGCGAAAAGGTGGTATATCGACAACAAATGGGTGAAATCCCTGCCTACGTCTAGTGCCCCGCAGATGGAAAGGAGAAGAGGGTACTAAGTCATGCAGCGCTGCTGCACACTCTCCGAAATGTATCCTGTAAAATAACGACAGGCAGGCTACTTTTCGACGATGTTCAAGGCTTTGCAGCTTTGCCTCAACAATCGCTGTGTCGCCAATGAGCTTCTTGGCGCGATTTTCAATTGAATCTAAGGTCGCTAGTTGATATTTAGCAGATCCATCCCAGAGGTGACAACAGTACTCCATACACGATCGGACTTGAGCTTGATAAAGTTGAAGAAGCTGTCCCGGAGTGAAATACTGCCTAACCTTTGAGAGGACACCTAGCTTTTTAGCTGCAGTTGTAGCCAAAGACTCAATGTAACGTCCAAAGTTTAAATCTGACGTAAGGTTCATGCCAAGAAGCTCAAGATGATCAGCTATCGGCACGGGTACTTCTCGGAAAGTCGGAGCAAGATCGAAAGGGCTCCGTTTTGCAGAAAATAAACACGCCTGAGTTTTGGTAGCGTTAAACCTGACAAGATTGGCATCACCCCATTCGGAGACGCCCTGTAGTGCCAGGTTCAGACGATCGATCATAGACTCTCGACAAGACTGAATTTCGTTCCGGCTAGCCTTTGCATTGGACACATATCTGTCAATAACTGTGCTGTCATCAGCGTACCCAACGATACTGGGTGTTAACATATCGTTGATGTGCAGCAGGAATAGGGTTGCGGACAGAACAGAACCTTGAGGAACTCCGGCATTTATAGACTGTTGATCAGATACGCGACCATCTAAGACCACTTGTATCGATCGCTCACTCAAGAAATCAGATATCCATTTGCAAAGGTCAGCCGGTAGTCCGTATGCGGGAAGCTTACTTATAAGGCTTGCATGCCAGACCCTGTCAAAAGCTTTAGAGATATCGAGAGACACGGCGAGGGCCTCGCCATATCTCTCGATAGCCTCGCTCCATAAGTGAGTGGCATACACAAGGAGATCTCCTGTCGATCGCCCCTGACGAAATCCGTATTGGCTATCGTTTAGGAGATCATTATCCTCCAGATATGCCACAAGCCTTTTATTCAGTACTCGCTCCATAGTCTTGCAGAGTATAGAGGTGACCGATATCGGCCTGTAGTTGGCAGGGTCTGCGCGACTGCCTTTTTTGGGCACAGGTTGCACGTTTGCAAGCTTCCACGACTTCGGCACTACTCCAGTCTCTAATGAGAGTCGAAATAGGCGTGTCAGAACCGGAGACAATTCAGGCGCACAGTTCCGCAGCACAATTGCAGGAATGCCATCTGGGCCACTGGCCTTGTTCACATCTAAATTTTGCAGGGCTACGCGTACATCTTTTTGGCGAATGCGGACAGCTGCCATAGAGCAGTTGGCGTGAGGTAATGATGGTGGTGTTTTACCTGCATCATCTAGACGTGAATTTTCCGCAAAAAGAGAAGCGAACAAGTTCGCTTTCTCTTCCGCAGTGTGAGCAAGCGAACCATCTGGCCTCTGCAAGGGCGGCAAAGAGGATCGACAGAAGTTCGCTTCGACCGCCTTCGCAAGTGACCAAAATGCCTTACTACCCGCTGGGTACGAGGCAAGCTTAGCGCCTACTTTTCGAATGCGGTCAAAACGAGCTCTGCGTAATTCTTTTTTGCTTAGTCTGGAGGCAATATTGAAATTTTTCTTCAGTTCACGAGTATTCGGAGCTTTGCGTGTGCGAGCATCAGCCCAGGCATTATACGCCTCCTGTTTCCGCGCTTCTGCACGGTCACAGTCAGCGTCAAACCATGGGCGAGCTTTACTACCAGAAGGAATATCAGAGTATGGTATAAAATATTCCATGCCCTGCCGTATGACTTCGGTTATGGCTTCTGCGCAGCTCGACGATTCTCCCGAAGAAAAACAGGATCTCCAAGGATAAGCCGAAAAGAAATGCCGCATCTCATCCCAGTTTGCTGACTTGTATCGCCACACCCGTCTTATACCGCAAGGGCCCTGATCGGGTGGTGAGTACACGGATACTAACTTCACCAGACAGTGGTCAGAGGAGCCCAGAGGGGCCGTAACTGCCACAGAGCATCGGTCTGGGTCTGTAGTCAGCAGAAGGTCTAAGCAATTAGCTGTGTGAGATTCTACATCGGGGACCCTCGTCGCACAGTTGACCAGTTGGGCGAGATTTAGCGATAGTGAAAATTTGCGTGCCTCACGTCCAGCGTGGTCAGTCGTCTGGTATGGGGACAGCCACTCTTTGTGGTGAGCATTGAAGTCCCCCAGAACGAATAACTGTGCGGCTGGGTACCTCTGCTGAGCCTCATCAGCAGCTTCACTGAGGTGAGCAAAGAGCCTGGTTGTCTCCGGATCTCCACTGTGCGATCGGTAGACACCAGCATACACATTTTGTGTAGCTCCAGTATCGACCAGTACCCAAAGTATAGATAAACCTGGTATCTCAAGGTTTTTTAAACGCTTGATGCATATGTCATCGCGAACGTACACGCAAACCCCTGCTCGTTGTTCGAACCTATGTTCCAAGGAGTAGCCAGGGTAGTTGAGGTACGAAGCGTCAGCTGGACTTTTGATCTGCGTCTCAGTTAAGAACAGAAGATGCGGTCTTTCGGTCTCAAGGTGGTGGTGGACGGCGTTGATATTTGAGTGCAAGCCTCGAATATTGGTGAGGTGCACTCTCAATGGGAGGACGTGCAACCGCTGTTTAACCTTGTTCCTGTTTTTGTGCTTCATGTTTTATTTTATTTTTTTTTTTAGTTTAAGAAGAGGGAAGAAGTGAATAGGCAGGAGGGAGGCAGTTGTGTGAGGCATCTTCACTTGTTAAGCCAGAGGAATGAGCTGATTGCGACCACAGACAGAAGTGGCTGACTTGGAGACCGCGGGGACGCCCGAACCCCCCCGGGGATGTTCACCTGGTCCTCCCATCCGGTCGCCAACCGGCAAGGTGGAACAACCCGGGATTTTTCGTCAGGTGGCGGGGCAGCCTTTCGCGGGTGGCTTTCCCGCTACTTGGGCCCCCAACTGCCTACGGTCGGCCAGCGGTGCACCGTGCTTCGGATCCCGCTAGCCTCCAGAGCCAGGCACCCGATGCCGCAACAATCAGCCGCTCCAAACCGCTTACTGTCAAGATGCAACTGCACAGACCCAACCTCCACTTTGGCTACTACTAGCTGCGTGCCGGAACGCGGTGATCCCGTTTGGCGGCACGATTTAGCTTGTAGGGTGGTAACCAGCCTCAGCCGAAGCCTACCACCGGAAAGAGTGTTGTCCATTTGGCACTGCCCAGGGGTCACGTGTAGGGTATCTAGAGTCATGAAGCCCGTAATGGGCTTCGCCTACGGACGCGGACAACATTAACCCCCAAAAACGACTATTTCATTTAACCACATTTTAAAAGAAGAAAGTAAATTGAGGCCGTTCGTTGCACAGGGGCACAAAGTGTAACTGTTGTGGGTTCGATGACCACGCAAGGAAACGAAATATTTATTTAAATTTATATTTCCATTTCATCGCTCTGGTGTCGAGGTAAAGTGCGGCGTTGAGTTTCACTACTCAGCACGCAATGCCTACAGAATTCCGAGAAAAGTAGGGAACAGAGTGTTGTTGTTAACACTAGAGGTCCTATGCCTACCCTGCTGTGTGCGGGATACAGCGTGAAGCTAAAAAAAGAAGTATAATCAATATTTGTTCAGTCTACTATAATTATTATTTCAAACGTCAACGTTGGTGATATTAACAAACATAATAAAGTAGATATATTTTACGGAATTAGCTCATATGGCGATGTGTAGAATAAAAAGTATATGTATTTGGAAAGTAAATTCTGATTGTGAGTTCATAGTTTATAAAAGTTTATATTGTGTTTAGATGGATCACGTGGTGATGTCAATACGTTTTAATGTCATCTTATGTTATCTGTTAAAATAGCGTGAAGCTGATTAAACTTAGTGTTATATTCAAAAGAAATTAACTGTATGTAATACATAATATGTAATTTATTAATACGTTTCAAGTATGAAAAAAAGAAAAAATGCAATATAATTGCATTTGTGTTTCCTTCCTATATTTTGTACTTCTATTATTTAAATCGATATATCAGGAACGTAAATGCGGGAACAGAGTTGCATGCCATTTTAGTACAGAGTAACCTCTAAAAAATGTATTTACTAAACTGAATAAAAAGAATGTGTGATTCCTCTATACAATATATTATTCTATATTATACATAAAACAGGTTAAAACAGTGCATATGAAGGTCCTCCTGTAGTATAACTATTTTCAATTACTATTAACACTACATTGTCGATACTAATGTGGTATTACAATATGAATGAAATTTTTCCGCCATTATGATGACATAGACAATTTTTTTAATTTGGAAAAATAATATATTAACTATAAGAACGTTGGTAGTTTTTTAAAAGGAATTCTTATAGAATAAAAAATTGCCTAAACTATGCTTCTTCGCAAGTGGTTGTAATAACTATTGGTATCAATTTTCCAAAAAATCACTATAAATATTAAATATGCTCAATTATACAGAGTTTTTTGTTAGGACCACTTTAAATGAAACCACAGTTTAACTACTCTATAAAAGCCTATTACATATTAAATTAAAAACCCGAAAATAAAAAAGTTATTTTTTCAAACAAAATCTCCATATATAATAAAAGGATAGAAAAGTCAATTCTGTACATGAAAGATATAAAAAAAATAAAAATTAGGTCGGTTAATATGTCGATAAAAAATTAATATGTTTAAAGTTAATATGTCGACTAAAACTTGACGCTATGACGGTACAGTTGAGAGAACTGAGATTTCTGGTTGTAGCACTAGTTATATTTTAATTAGGTTAAATTCCCACTAAGTGGAAGAATATATTTATTTTTCTGCCCGTTAAAACAAACGAAGCGAAGCCTTGTGTTCCGCTATACTATCTAAAGAAATTGGAAAGTGCAAAATTGAGTAAGTGCACCACTATCTTATTTGAAATTCTTTCTTCTCTCCATTATAAATTTTCATAGGATTGAAATGTAATAGTGACGTCTTTGAACAATAGTATATGTTCATAACTGTTAAAGTTAATTATCGAACAAATGGTTTACAACTCTGATGATACAAAGACATTCTGCTTCAGCTGATAATTTAATTAAAATGTCTACCGGATGATCAATTAGCCTGCAGTTTACGTTTTAATTGTTATTATGTATGATGTTACGTAAAGTTTCTTTACGTTTATTTATTTATATACATATAACATTTAATGAATTAAATATATTTTATAAAAGGTTCACATATGTGATAACATGTTCACACATGTGATCCACATATGTGACCACATATTCACACGTGTGGTCCACACACGTGACCACATATTCACACATGTGGTCCACATATGTGACCACATGATCACATATGTGGTCCACATATGTGAGCACATAAACACACATGTGGTCCACACACGTGACCACATATTCACACATGTGGTCTACATATGTGACAACATATCACACATGCGATCTGCACATGTGAATACTTACTCACACATGTGGTTCACATATATGACCACACGATGCCACATGTGGTCCACATATGTGACCACATGATCACATATGTGGTCCACATATGTGAGCACATAAACACACATGTGGTCCACACACGTGACCACATATTCACACATGTGGTCCACACACGTGCCCACATATTCACACATGTGGTCCACATATGTGACCACATGATCACACATGTAATCTTCATATGTGACTACATATCACACATGTGGTCTACATATGTGACAACATATCACACATGCGATCTGCACATGTGAATACTTACTCACACATGTGGTTCACATATATGACCACACGATGCCACATGTGGTCCACATATGTGACCACATGTTCACATATGTGGTCCACATATGTGAGCACATATACACACATGTGGTCCACACACGTGACCACATATTCACACATGTGGTCCACATATGTGACCACATGATCACCCATGTAATCTTCATATGTGACTACATATCACACATGTGGTCCACATATGTGACCACATTTTCCCACATGTGGTCCACATACGCGACCACATATTCACACATGTGGTCCACATATGTGACCACAAATTCTCACGTGTGGTCCACATGAAAGACCACATATTCACACATGTGGTCCACATATGTGACCACAGGATCACCCATGTAATCTTCATATGTGACTACATATCACACATGTGGTCCACATATGTGACCACATTTTCCCACATGTGGTCCACATACGCGACCACGTATTCACACATGTGGTCCACATATGTGACCACACATTCTCACATGTGGTCCACATGAAAGACCACATATTCACACATGTGGTCCACATACGTGAGCACATATTGACACATGTGGTCCACATATGTGACTACATATTCACACATGTGATCTATATATGTGACTACACATTCACATAAAAAATTTTTTACTACACGAATAAACTTCAATAAAAGTTTTATAATTTAAAAAGTTTATTTTTTATGTAGGCTGTCTCCTATCTGAAGTGTAGTTAAATGGAAAAACTAGGAGGACCAGTGTGTGTGTCAGTGATGACCTATTGCGCTGAGAGACAAGGTCCTTCATCCTTAGCCTCATTCGCAGGCTCCAAGTCAGCTATGGAGACAGCTATTTCTCTAAGCTACTGAATTAGAAACGATGGTACGACGAAAGAAGGTTACCGACACATTGTTTCGGTAAATGAGCGATGTATAAATGCACTTTGTCACGAAAGGTATTTTAAATTTGTATTGAAACGAACTGAAAAGTCAAAAATTAAAAGGAGTTATAAAATGTAATTTATCACATGAATTCACAAAACAATCTATACCTATTTTTTATTTTAAGACCTTGTCGCACTCATTATCTTATTAATGTGATTAATCTCCATCTCCATATATAATAAAAGGATAGAAAAGTCAATTCTGTACATGAAAGATATAAAAAAAATAAAAATTAGGTCGGTTAATATGTCGATTATAGAACCTAAAAAACCACTCAGCAGAATTCTTGTCTGTCTGTCTGTCTGTCTGTCTGTCTGTCGGTTTGTTTGTGCGTCAATCACGCAAAAACTACCTGACAGAAATTGATGATTTTTTGCATGGTGTTAGCCTAGGGCCTCAAGGTACATTTTTTTTGGGTTTCATTCCGAATTTCATGATAGTTTTCTTTAAAAAAAATAAAAACTGAAAAATATAAATTACCTAAAATACCGATAACTACTGTATGAAATTAAATTAATTTTGGCATGGTAATAGTTCAAAGCCTAATGTCACTTATAGGATAGCTTTTATCATGGAGTATAAAGAATTTTTCGTAGAAAAAATTACATAATTATATTTTTTAATAAAAAAAATCGACTTCTTCAATTTCAACCGGATTTCACACTCTGAACTTAACTAAACTTTCACCAAAGTAAATTGAGGCCGTTCGTTGCACAGGGGCACAAAGTGTAACTGTTGTGGGTTCGATGACCACGCAAGGAAATGAAATATTTATTTAAATTTATATTTCCATTTCATCGCTCTGGTGTCGAGGTAAAGTGCGGCGTTGAGTTTCACTACTCAGCACGCAATGCCTACAGAATTCCGAGAAAAGTAGGGAACAGAGTGTTGTTGTTAACACTAGAGGTCCTATGCCTACCCTGCTGTGTGCGGGATACAGCGTGAAGCTAAAAAAAGAAGTATAATCAATATTTGTTCAGTCTACCATAATTATTATTTCAAACGTCAACGTTGGTGATATTAACAAACATAATAAAGTAGGTATATTTTACGGAATTAGCTCATATGGCGATGTGTAGAATAAAAAGTATATGTATTTGGAAAGTAAATTCTGATCGTGAGTTCATAGTTTATAAAAGTTTATATTGTGTTTAGATGGATCACGTGGTGATGTCAATACGTTTTAATGTCATCTTATGTTATCTGTTAAAATAGCGTGAAGCTGATTAAACTTAGTGTTATATTCAAAAGAAATTAACTGTATGTAATACATAATATGTAATTTATTAATACGTTTCAAGTATGAAAAAAAGAAAAAATGCAATATAATTGCATTTGTGTTTCCTTCCTATATTTTGTACTTCTATTATTTAAATCGATATATCAGGAACGTAAATGCGGGAACAGAGTTGCATGCCATTTTAGTACAGAGTAACCTCTAAAAAATGTATTTACTAAACTGAATAAAAAGAATGTGTGATTCCTCTATACAATATATTATTCTATATTATACATAAAACAGGTTAAAACAGTGCATATGAAGGTCCTCCTGTAGTATAACTATTTTCAATTACTATCAACACTACATTGTCGATACTAATGTGGTATTACAATATGAATGAAATTTTTCCGCCATTATGATGACATAGACAATTTTTTTAATTTGGAAAAATAATATATTAACTATAAGAACGTTGGTAGTTTTTTAAAAGGAATTCTTATAGAATAAAAAATTGCCTAAACTATGCTTCTTCGCAAGTGGTTGTAATAACTATTGGTATCAATTTTCCAAAAAATCACTATAAATATTAAATATGCTCAATTATACAGAGTTTTTTGTTAGGACCACCTTAAATGAAACCACAGTTTAACTACTCTATAAAAGCCTATTACATATTAAATTAAAAACCCGAAAATAAAAAAGTTATTTTTTCAAACAAAATAAATAATAAAATTATCGTTGTAAAATAAAATACAATTTGTTAAGAACGACGCACGCACACATAAACTTATCAAAGGGAAACCGCCGCATACGCCTCATTGCGAAATCGAGTCGTAGGTATTGGCGGCAAAATTTAAAGTTCTAAACATTTTAGTACTATTTTTGTAGTAGTATGTGTTTACATTATTGGTACCTATGCGTAACCGCGTCATACGAAATATAGATATGAATAAACATTGTGAAATAAGAAAAAAAACCTACGTCTTCACTGTTGATGTATCTTAAAAACTATTTTACCCTATATGCCCAATTGTAACTGTAACGTGACGTTGTGGGTCTGATCCACACATGCAGGATTGAGTTATAATTTAATAATATTTTCATTTCGCACATCAGTCAAACATTATACCCAATATCTTACACTAAGTTGCCCTACTAAGGGCGGGATAAAGCGTGGATCTGGTTTTAACTTTATGTGAACCGATTAAAATAAAGTCCAGTCCAGTTGAGGCCAGTCGTGGCGCAGCGGCACAAAGTGTGACTGTAAAACCGACTGGTTCTCTGAGTTCGATCCCCACTCGAGGAGATGAAATATTTACTTAAATTTATATTTCCATATCTTCGCTCTGGGGTCGAGGTTAAGCACGGCGTTGCGTTCTGCCACTCAACACGCAATGCGTCCAGAATTCGGTAGAAAGTGGGGAACGGAGTGTCTTAATACTAGGTTCCTCCCTCTGACTAGCATGAAGCTGCTTAAAATAAAACTAATGCTTAATATTTAAGGGCAGTTTGCCAGAATACAAACAAAAAAAGTATTTAAATCGGTTAAGCCGTTTCTGAGATTATCGTGAAGAAACGCACATATAGTAAGTATCGATAAGTTGTGTTTTTATTTCAAACATTCAATTGAAGATTCTTATGGGAGGTACGAAAATGCGACCTAAAGTTTTAACAACTTTCTTATAAAAAATCTTCATTACATTGCAAACATACATTATAAGTATATCAAGACACGAACATAATTCAGTGTGTTAAGTAAATAGTTCTGTGGTTTAAGCGGGCGAAGCCGCGAGCGGGTCGCTAGTATTAAATAACTCCGATTGACAACATGAACGGTGGACTTCAGAGAAGCACTAGTCAGCTCGTCTGTGTGTCCTAGGTTTGTTTCCTGAGGAGTATTCTTCAGGAAATTGCCTCCGCGCCAGTCCCTGCTTTCTTAATAAATTCGTGCGACTCTACGTTCTATTGTGTATTTTGATTTGAGCACTCGTCTACAACCGCCCTCACCAGCGGAGCACTGTGCCTCAAGAGCGCGATCTCATATTTTTAATGTCATATTTCGCGAGGCAAGTAAATATTTAGCACAAATGACATTACGTCAATTTGAAGTATGTAATGTATAAAATGTTTTTTCCTGTTGCATTTAAAAAGTGAGTCTAGTTATTTTAAAATTGTAGGTATAACTTAAAACAGCACCGGCGATCGTGTCGGCAATTATTGGAAAGCGCTACAGCGCTATTTAGTTGTAACAGTTATTATTAAACGGTGTGTGCAGCCAAAACAAGGTTGTTCACGTTGTGTCAGCGCTCACGTCGAGGGACGCCTCCATGCTGATGGGGCTTAGAGACATCAGAGCAATGGATGAGGTCATGGAAGTGAGACGGCGGAGGGACGTCGCGGGGACGCACCAGAGAACACTTTGAGTTCCTGCAGGGAGCGCGGCGTGGAGGGAACCCTGCACAGACTAGTAAGACAGGTGTGTTGTACTACAGGTGTCAACAGCAAGTTTATTTTCGACAAGAAAATACACTCCCGCCTTTTCCATCGCGCGAAACCATATATGTAGAATAAATTCGAAATTAGGATAAAAGGGAGTAAGTTAGAGAAATTATAATAGCGTACCTCGAGTCGGGAACTGAGTGTGATAAAACTTTTTATTGCGATGGTTTTGTCCTTAATATTTTGCGTAATCTCTTAATATCGACATGTACGGCGGCGGAACCGTCGAAAAAGTTTGGAATAATTTATATCAGGCGTGTTGTTTATGGTCCGCGTTTGGAGGAAAAGTTTCAAGGGACGTAGTTGTGTGAGCTCGCGAGGCCCACTTCGGTCCCCCCGGGGGCCGTGCTCGTGCCATATGAGGGTTTTCAACTGCTTTATTAATCTGAAACCGAACTTTCCTGGTTGTGTCACTATCTGCTGTCTGATATTTACGAGCACTATAAATTATTCTACGGCAAGTACAATATCATACTGTTTTATTTATTTAATCATTATAAAATACGATTGATACCCACACGCACACACACACACACACACACACACACACACACACACACACACACACACACACACACACACACACACACACACACACACACACACACACACACACACACACATACACACACACACACACACAAAGTGTCAATCCAAAAATTGACACTCGTACAATTTCCACAGGATTTCAAGGCATTTCGTATTGAGTTAAGGAATGCTTGTTAAAAAAGTTAATATCGTGAAAAATCATATTAGAAGTCATTATAGTTGTCAATCAATTCTGCTTAATAAATCAATAATCATGTATTTTAAGCGGGCGATGCCGTGGGCGGGCCGCTAGTAATTAATAAATGCGACAGTGTTTCCAGGTCAATACGACCTGGGTGCCTTCAAAAAGCGTGTCTATCTCCACTTTAAAGGGTCGTGTCGACGTGGGGTCGTGGGTGGCGGTGGTCATTTACCAGCAGGTGACCCGTACACTCGTTTGCCTTGTCTTTCCCATCAAAATCATTACCAGATTGCGAGTCGAATCCACAACTGTCCCGTTTACAGTAACACACTTGTGCCACTATGCCACGATGGCCTCACGAGCCTTATTCACTTCATTTGCTTTAAAGTTTTCCTCTTATATTCAATTTGAACCTACATTATTCAGAATTTATACATTGGAATTTGGAACATTTCAAGGTGGAATTTTCGATTCTTTTCAGTCTGGCGCCAGCCAACACCAGTTATTCAATCGCAGCAAAAATCTCATAGAAATAGTTAACAATCCCCGGTTCAAGCTCCGACGTAATTTCATATGCTCCTTGCGAGCGACAAAAGAATATAAAATGTAGCTTTGTACTCTCCGCGAGAGTTATAATGCACTTCGTTACAGTTCCATGAGCCTTGCAGGGCGGGCGGGGGTGCGGGGCACGAGGGTCGGAAGGTAGGGGTGGGGTTGGGTTCCCTGTTGGGGACGGGGAACCCCCCACACGCCACCTATATTGTACTTGTAAATGATTTCAGAGGGAACATAATTATAAGTGTAATAAGAGAAGTCGATGACAATCGCGACTGCGAGAGAGACGCAAGCGACAACGCCGGTATTTGCAGGTACGTACAAAACGACAACTGTACCTCACTGCAGATCCGCGAACTACGAAGTTATTCGTGAGATGATGCGTCATACTTTCGGTGGTTTCTGACTATGAATGACATATGGCGATAGCATCGAGGGGAGCTGGAGAGGAATGTTTAAAGCGTTACGTGTCAGAACTAAATAATAATAATATTTGCACATAAAGACTAGTTCTTGTCCGCTGCAAACGGCACACGTCACGCGAGACAGTACAGCGGACGGCGGACGGCGGACACTCCAGTGTCCCGTGTTTTACAATAATTGGTTCATTACATTCATTCACACACACAGTCAGTCGTGGCGCAGGGGCACAAAGCTTGACTATACAATCGACTGGTTGCGGGTTCGATCCCTACTTGAGGAAATAAAATTTTTATTTACATTTATATTTTCATTTCTTCGCTCTGGTGTCGAGGCAAAGCGCGGCGTTGAGTTCCTCCACTCAACACGCAATGCCTCCAGAACTCGGCGGAAAATGGAGAACGGAGTGTCTTAACAGTAGGTTTCGTCTGCCTACCCTGCTGTGTGCGGGATACAGCGTGAAGCTTTTTATTTGTTTATATAATTTAAATTTTAATTGTAGATTTTTAGGAAAAATTGCTATTCTAATAAATTTAAAGCTTGCTCCCTTCTCGCTTCGCTCACCAAACCCCGACTTTCAATTATCAAAAAAATGACATAATTTCATAAACATAGTACTGTTTAGAGTATAACATTACATTTTGGTAATTTAAAGTAAGTTATTAATATACCACGAAGATGTGAGTCGTGGCGCAGTGAAAGAAATCGTTATAGCTAACAATTTGTAACATAAAGAAATATAGCCTACTTTGTGGGAAGCGATATTGCGGAACGTGTTGGCTTGTTCTAGGAGATAATCCCGCGCGGCAATATTTTGTTAAAGACGGCGGCGGACG
This sequence comes from Heliconius charithonia, assembly GCA_030704555.1. Taxonomy (NCBI): domain Eukaryota; kingdom Metazoa; phylum Arthropoda; class Insecta; order Lepidoptera; family Nymphalidae; genus Heliconius; species Heliconius charithonia. Next base: position 68,945 of record CM060825.1, read on the forward strand.
GACTCATTTGCGGCATAAGACGTAATACAAACACGACCAGCGACAGACTCTGCGGCGCCGCCACGCCCCCCGACTTCCCCTCCCTCCCCTCGGACCTTGACTCCGATCCGGTATGAGATCTTATATGTTGTTCAAAGATGTTCCTCAAATCTATATGTAGGCGAGGTCGTCGTGGCACAGGAGCAAGGCGCGTGCAGTGTCGTAACACTAGGTTCCCTCTGTCTACCCTAATATATGCGGGTTACATTGCGGGGTTAAGTTTAAGGTTAAGTTAAGTACATGTACGGAATGGGATAACCAGATATCTGTTAGTACTATCTTACGAGTTTTAGAGACAAACATAAAACAATGTGAATAACAACAAATCTAAAATCAGCTTCACGCTGGTTATGGGTGCGATCCCCACTTGATAGACTGATTTAATATTTATTAAAATCTTCATTACTCCGCTTTAGCGCCGAGGCAAAAGCCCGGCGTTGAGTTCCGCCAATAAGCACGCAATGCCTCAAAAAAATGGCGGACAGTGGCTAACAGTGTGACATAATACTAAGTAGATGCAGAGATAACCTACATACAGCCTACCCTGAATCACAAGAATCGGAAAGAAAATGACTGAATGAAATAAAATATTACCTAAATGAAGTTAATCTAGACCGGCGCCGACCACGTGGGGACGTGAACATTATAGTGACGTGACAAGTTGTGGGGTCGATTCTCACTCAATCAAAAGGAATGTTTAATATTTTCCATTCTCTTGCTCTGGTATCGAGGCAGAGCGCGGCGTTGAGTTCTCGGAGTGTCGTAACTCCAGGCTCACTGTACCTGTCGCAAAGCGCAGATACAACACCGCAGTACTAAGTATGCAACTTACGAAGTACACGACCTGCGAGAGATATTACATAATGCTTATATTATTTGTTGTGTTTAATCTGATTTGTATTTTTTTTTCATTTCCTCTAAAATTAAAGTTGTATATAGTGAATGTCTGTAAATTATATTAAGCAATAGTGTGTCGCCCTGGTAACAAGGCAAAGCGCGGCGTTGGGTTCTGCCATTCAACACTAAATGCCTCGAAAATTTTGAAAAGTGTTTTGACAAAAGTGTTCCCTCTGCCTACTCTGCTACATGCGGGATACAACGTGAAACTGAGAAAATATATATTACCTACTGTTATTTAAAACCATGTAACAATGTTACTCGATGTTCGACAATGTTGCGCGGTCGTCGTGGTCAGTTCGTCTCCGTATCCGGTCATAGTTATTTGCATTTTTCCTTACTTCCGCACATCGCGCCAGTAATCCGCCATTTATATGCGGAACCACGACGACACGACGAGTCCCTGTTCCACGCCTTAATTAAGTTCACAATTTATCCGATCGTGACACCTTTAGCGTTTTATGAGATTGTAAGCAATCGAACTACTTCCGGTTCTGACGTAATAGATTTTGAAAAAACATGAAAAATTGATCATTTGGACGTTGTCGAAGATCCAGAATATATTAATTATTTAATGAAATATCATTTACTCATCTTATATAAAAGTAGACATTCAAAATTGATGTATTTTTAAGTAGAACAGGAGGAGGTCGATGTAGCTATAAAGATCATTTAATCACTATACAATACTATATCATCAATCTGAGGTAAAATTGCAATGTAAAGTGTCATTACGGAAAGTTATTAGCATAATAAAAGGGAACGAGCGTCCCAGGAAGGAAAGGCGCGCCCCGGGAAAGAAGCGAGAGTCCCGGCGATGCTTGATTGTAAGAGTAAGTGATATACTGAAACGTTGATAGCGTCACACGCAAACTTGCCACAGTTACTCAACTCAAAATTTTAAATTTCATCATAACATAGAAATTCTTTTTACTGGCTTCGTACGAAATGAATTATTGTTAAAGTTGGTCCGATAGATAATAAACGCGCGGTAACTTTTAATTGTGAAACTGGAATCCGTACATCATCCGCCGCCCGCTAATTGCGACCACTTATCGAATTACCCGATGTTTTCACGAGACTGACCTTTGACACACCTCACTTCTCTCCTCCTCTCGCGTCCCTCGACTCCCTTTGCTGGCTCGTCGCTGAGGTGACTTCATTGTTAGTTCACACTCAGGTCAATTACAGTCAAATCTCTAATGGGTTTTGCGCTTATTAGAATGACAGTCGGCAATCATCTATCGTGTATAGCTATGATAACTGCGGAGGTAGTACCTAAATAATAATAAATATTAGAAACGTATCAATCTGTGCTTCATCTTAGTTTATGCCTTAGCTCTAGGGTTTTTTTACTTTATTTTTAAAATAAAAACAAGTACGAGTATCTTCTGACGTTTCTCCAGAATTCGGCAGAAAGTGGGGAATGGAGTGTCTTAACACTACGTTCCCTCTGCCTACCCAGCTACGAGAAATACAACTTATCAAATTAAGAAGAATTTGACGATTAAAAAAAAAGAAGAATTTGACGTGTAAAATTATCATTTGTGTGTAAAATTACTATTATTTTTTTATTTGATATTCCTATAAAATGTTAGTTGTTTATAAAAAAAACAATCATTTATCTTTTATTCAACATTTAAAGATTATTTATTGATTTACAACTGTATAATAAAGACAGTCTTTCCTGAGACGAGATTGATCAATCAATGACCATTAATTGAAATACAATTTAAGACTATAATTTATTAAATAGATTGTCTTTATCAGGCACATACAGACCGGTAGAATACTTGTAGAAGAGCGGTGTTTCTAACGTACATAACATATATATTTGATACAGTTATGAATGAAGTGTAACACTTTTTCAAGTCCCTCCTTATCGGAGGCGATATTCCGACAAATTGTAATAATAAGTTCTTTGATTTTCACGATTATTATACATTTTAAATAAAACTATTTTAACCGGATTAATCGCGTATATTTAGTTTTTACATTTTTGGAAACCCGACGTTTCGAACACTTTGCAGTAGTCCGTGGTCACGGGTAGACTGAGGTGGCATTCGTCTGTCAGTTGACATAATTACTATATCAAACTACCGCCAACGATTTCTTAATTTCCTCGCGTACTGCCCTGGATTCTTGCAGAATGAGCTAACTGTATCTTGCCCTCTGGTATGGTGGGTCTGAGACTTCAAAGATTTGATGAGTGGGTCCCAGGTGTTAGAAAGCTTCCAGCCGTCCTCTCTATTGAAATTAGGATATTTTTGTATTTCAATAGCCTCACGGATCATTCTAGGAATATATCTATTTTCCTTAGCGAGGATGAGGGGTTTATCAAACCTTATGTAATGGCTAGGTTTATCCACAGTGTGCTCACATACAGCCGACTTTGATACATGCCCATTCTTTATATCTGAGATGTGTTCCTTCACCCTAACACCGATGCTTCTCTTTGTTTGACCAATGTATGAAAAAAGACATAAAATATTGCAAAAAGATACTCAATCAGGCAAGTAAAAAATTATTATGTCAACTCATTAAAGAACACCGTTACGATTTAAATCGATTCGACGAACAAATAAAAGCCTTAAGCAAAGATATTGAGACGTGTTTTTCTAAGACAGATTTCAATCATTGTGTAGATTTTACTAATAAACGCGCGCAAACTAAATATAATCAATATAAAAATAGACAAATTCGTAAGTACCAAAATCTCGAATTAAAATCCGAACGGAAAAATGTCTATGGTAACGCCGTACCTTCTACACAGACAACACAAACGTCAGTTGTCAATCTGTCAAAACAAACTATCGATGATTCGACTATTGAAGTGTTAAATAAAGGTTTTAACTTTGCGCCGGCGCCTAGAAAAATACCTATCGAGCAAATAATAACAAACGTTGAGGACTGTTTATATAAAAACCAGATTTTGAAGGAAGATTCTGAAGCTATTCGCCAAGACATATCAGCCTTATTGCGCCGTAGTAAACCACCTAAATCAAATCTTTCTCGTGATGAATCTCGGGCTCTCAGTAAATTACGGAAAAACGAGGATATAACAGTTCTTAAAGCCGATAAAGGTAACGCGACGGTTATACTAGACACCGAAGAGTATATCCAAAAAATGTCATTATTGCTATCGGATCAAAAAACTTATAAAATTGTTGACAAAGACCCTACAACGAAAATACTTAAAAAGACATCCGATTTAATCAAAAAACACGCGAAATCATTACATCTTGACATTAAATCTCTCGTGCCTAGCTGTGTAAAACCTCCAAAGTTGTATGGGTTACCAAAAATACACAAAAAAGATGTACCTCTTAGACCAATAGTCAGCCAAATCGATACACCAACGTATAAACTGGCTCAACATGTCGCTAGAGTACTTTCTCCACTGCGTGGCCACACAACATCTTATGTCAGGGATTCTTACCATTTTGTTAGCGAGCTGAAAGACCTTAAGCTAGCTGACAATGAAACCATGGTCAGTTTTGATGTCCAGTCGCTGTTCACCAGTATACCCATTGAGGACTGCATCAGGATTGTCAAGCGGAAACTAGAGGAAAACAATATGCCCATGGAATATCTTGAACTTTTAGAACATTGCCTCACATCTGGATATCTAATGTTCAATCAAGAATTCTATTTACAAATAGATGGCATTGCTATGGGTTCGCCTGTGTCCCCGGTAATAGCTGATATATACATGGAGGACTTTGAGGAGATGGCTCTTAGCTCTGCGCCTTGTCTACCTAGGATATATAAGCGGTACGTAGATGATACTTTTACAATTTTACCTACGGACTATAGTTATATATTCTTAAACCATCTTAACTCTATTAATAACAATATTCAATTCACAATAGAGTTACAGGCCAATAATTCCCTAGCTTTCCTCGACGTGTTAGTCATAAGAAATCCCAATGGCACAATAGGCCACACAGTATATAGGAAACCCACGCACACCAATAGATACCTCAATGGTGAATCACATCACCACCCTACACAGTTATCTACCGTTGGCAAATCTTTGTTTCAGAGAGCCCACCACCTCTGTGACGCTGAACATCTAGGGGACGAGCTTCGCCAGGTGAAGAATTCCCTTCATCAGAACAAGCTGCCAGTTCCCCGCCAGCGTTGTCAGAAGACCAACAAGCCACCCACAGTAGAGAGACAGCCGGCACTTCTACCATATGTGAAAGGGGTTACGGACAGGATTGGCAACATCTTAAGAAGAGCTTCCATAAAAACTATTTTCAAGCCTAACAAGAAAGTGAGCCAATTCTTGAGACCAGTTAAAAGTAACATTCCTTTACAGTGTGCAGGTGTATACAAACTAGATTGTGACTGTGGCTTATCATACATTGGTCAAACAAAGAGAAGCATCGGTGTTAGGGTGAAGGAACACATCTCAGATATAAAGAATGGGCATGTATCAAAGTCGGCTGTATGTGAGCACACTGCGGATAAACCTAGCCATTACATAAGGTTTGATAAACCCCTCATCCTCGCTAAGGAAAATAGATATATTCCTAGAATGATCCGTGAGGCTATTGAAATACAAAAATATCCTAATTTCAATAGAGAGGACGGCTGGAAGCTTTCTAACACCTGGGACCCACTCATCAAATCTTTGAAGTCTCAGACCCACCATACCAGAGGGCAAGATACAGTTAGCTCATTCTGCAAGAATCCAGGGCAGTACGCGAGGAAATTAAGAAATCGTTGGCGGTAGTTTGATATAGTAATTATGTCAACTGACAGACGAATGCCACCTCAGTCTACCCGTGACCACGGACTACTGCAAAGTGTTCGAAACGTCGGGTTTCCAAAAATGTAAAAACTAAATATACGCGATTAATCCGGTTAAAATAGTTTTATTTAAATTGTAATAAATGCGGTGCCAATGTTCCTCAGACGTTGACGGATTTGATACATTCCTCCCGCTTCTTCAGAAAAGACCTTTTTTTAAATTGAACTCTCATATCGACTGTTGATTGATGACCTCAAATCGATATCGTACAAGTGCGATAAAGTAAAAATATTTAGTTGGTTTCGATAAAACTTGTTTAAACATTGGTTAGGGAACGAGGTGCTGTTGGAATCGACTAAAACAAACGCCTAGTTCGGCCGATAAAAACGCGGCACTGCGAGGAGGCGGAGGAGGAGGAACGAGGAGCTGCGAGCTGGTGGCTGATAGCGCATACATGTGTCCTCAAATATTTATGAAGCACTCAATAGGATCGGTTTCGGAGATAGTACGAGGGCCGGCCGCCGCGACCGTGCTAGTACTATTTACTACACTATGAGTAGAAATACCATAGTATAATGGAACATTAGTACAGAAAATCCATTACTTTAGTTTATATGTCATGTTTTTTTAAATTAGATTATTATGTTTGTAATGTGTATATATTATATAAATGCAGTTTATGTATTATTAATCTTGTTATTGTACAACAATTACTCTTATAGGACCGTCGTCTTGGCACCGCCGAGCGCGGAGGGCGCGCGGCGCGGAGGGCGGCCGGCCCTCGGCTCGTACAAACGAATTCCATAGTGGTTTATTTCGCGAGCGGAATCACGCGCGCACACACACTCGCCCCGAGCTGTGTATGTACACACACACACCGATACGCACGTACACGTATACACACATACACACACGTGAACACATACGTAGGTATTTATACTGCTTAGATGATAAATGTTTCACCACAGCGGCGCGCCGTCTCTCTCTCTTCTACCTTACGATTGGGAATCTTAGTTTTTCATGAACTGATTTATTATCACTCAACACTCAATGCTCGTCGCTTGTTGACGGTTTAATGCATTTTATTTTTTTTTTTGCAAATTTATGTAATTTTTATAATTTGTACTTAAGCGAACGGAAAGGAGCAATAACGGAGTTCGTCCGTAACTAAGTAGCTAACGACTAAACACGTACAGACAGAGACTGCGGGACTGCGGACACTAAGGTGGGTTAGTGAGCGTAGAACAGCATTAGGAAGGTTTAAGGTAAGTTCCTACGAAAAAAAACGAGATTATCTTTTTTAGGCCTGTCGTGGTGCAGAGGCACAAGTGTATGACTGTAAACACGACAGATTGTAAGTTCAATTTCGAGAAAATGAAATCTATATATTTATATAAATAATGAAACTGTATCGGGAATCAAACCTGTTCATTAAATATAAACTACAATAAATACTTACTTCTGCGGGATCTAATACAAGTAACAGAATGTAAACATATAAAACTAAACTAAACTAGCTTCACGCTTTATCCCTAGCGCGGTAGTCACAGACAACGGAGCGCCAAACGCAGTCTTTACATACCTCTTTCGCCTCGTCCACTGTCATCAACCTCTTCATACATGCCCTCCGGGGGGTCCTCATGCTTTTTACGACCTTCCCCTAGTTAGTATCTTTGAAACTGTGCTTTCGAAGGTCAACCGAGTTCTCCCCCTACCTCTCTTACCGCTTACTTTTCCAACTTAAATCTTTTTTGCCATTCTCTCATCACTCACTCGTTCGATGTGCCCAAACCAGCTGAGCACGTTCTTCTCCTTTCTCACCGTTACGTCCTCGCTAGTACCTGCCATTCTGTGTACCTCTTCATTGCGGATTCGATCAGCTAAGCTGACTCCGCATATCCTACGAAGAGATCGCATCTCCACAGCATTCATCTTTCTTTCATTCTTCTTGTGTAATAAACACCCACGTTTCGCTGCCGTATAACGTCTTATCTATAATACATATCAATACAACGCTTTAGGAAAAGTGGATCAACCCGATGAATCTTTCTGTTGACATAAAAAAATACAGTCTAATGTGCCCAGCCATCCAGCTACAGGCTGTAAAATTAGCTTCACGCTGTACCCCGCACGCAGCAGCAGCAGGCAGAGGGAACCTAGTGTTAAGACACACCGTTCTACACTTTATGAGATATGAACCGCCTTAAAATAAATTGTTCTGCGTTATAAGGTGTAGGGAACTATTATTTATATTTATAGTATTTAATATGTGCCATCTATATATTTCAATATTGTAATTTATTTATTTATTATTTATATACACAAACATATATTAATGGAATTTATATATTTTATAGTAAGTATTCGTATTTAGTTTATTTATATCAAAGCGCTCACTGCCGTCGACTGAACCGGTAAGGTGCCATAAGATTTACGCCTACCCCCTTGTCGACGGCACATTTTATTATAACAGTCGTTGCTCGCCACTCGATGCGCTTTACATACGTTTCTTTGTTCTCTTTATTATTTTCTTCCAAATATATTTATCGTGTTCTGTTTTATATATATGTTTGTTGACTTGTATAAACTGTGTCGTGATTTATTATTGGTGTTCAAACTATATGTACTTTAAAGTGGTGTTAATATACTCAGTGTAAACCGTGAGTAGACTTTTTATTCATCTCCATCAACACTACATAAGGTATCTCTTGGTGATTTTTACTAACATTATTATTTGAAATGATTTTTTTACAACTATATATATATAGAATATTACAAAGTTGTTTAGTTTATAGTGGATATAAAATAAAATAATAATATTGCTCGTATAAATAATATAGGCGCTTTGTACGAACAGCGTCAGTTCCAGGACATCACAAGCGGCGATTTACTTTTACTTTGATTAAGTACGTAAACAACAAAAACAATACAGGTAATATTGTTAAAAATCAAATAGCGGATTTGAATCCGCGCCTTTTGGGAATTGTAGAATATTTGTAAACGAAATCTCTACACAGAAGCTAACAACATGTAAGTTACAAGTGTATTAGACTTTCGACGGAGCTTGTTGAGACCTCACGTGTATTTGTTTGCGGAGCATTAAGAACAGAGTGTTGGGATTAAAGTGAATAGCTTAAAATATTTCGGCTGACAGACATCAGTCTGCTTTTAAGCGCGTGGCACGTTTAAATTTTCTACGGAACTACAATTTTTAGGATTTGTTTTACATAAGAGCGAGTTAGCGTTCTTATTTTTTATCAAATAATAAAGATTTCTAAGTGTGAATTACTCGACAATGTTGCCATTGTCTCACCTCGCCGCAATACCAGTGCAGTCCGCGAGTCTTCGAGTGCCCTTTGCTCGCTTATCTTATCTAATCTAATCTACATATAATAATCCAATAAACTATTATCAAAATAAAAGGAATATTTATATAAAAGCTTAATAAAACATCTGTAACAGTATCAATTCCAAATGTAAATTACATTGCAGCAATACGTTCTGTTGCAGTCGTCGAGTCGAGTCGAGGGCTAGCAAAATATGTAATATATTAAGTTAGAGTCGCAAGTGAAGTCCGTGAGTCGGGTCGAGGCGGGTCGAGGCGGGTCGAGGCGGGACGAGGCGGGACTAAATGGGGCGATTGTTTTCCCAAAACATAAAACTACATTAAGCATCTCATTTCTCAGCGTTGCGCTCGGCGCGGCGCGAACACGCGCGCTCTCGAACTACTTAACATATTACAATGCATATAACATATGCATACAATTATTTACATTACTTCAGGTCGTCGCCGATACAGTGTGACGGCGCCGCTATTGTGTGAGTAATGTAGAGCGGAGATAGTTAGTTAGAGCAGTTTAAAAAGAAACCTCAACAAATTCAGGACAAACATAAAATTCATTTTTATTCCAACAGTTTTCGTCTCGCCGATATTTTTCTTTATACAGTATTACTTATTTATAAAATATACTGAAAAGGACGGATTCGTCAAATGTGATGTATATCCGGAGTTAGAGAGCTCGCTTCCCTATTATTGTCAAACTAGATATTATATATATGTACGTACGAGATACATCATTTTATATTTACATTAAATAGAGAAAATAAATTCTATACTTATTATTAACATTTATTAAAGAGATTTGTTTGATTGAACGCGCTAATCTCAGAAACTGCCCTCGATTTGAGAAATTATTTTCGTTCTACGTTACATCACCGCGGACACTTGTAATGTTCATCAGGGGGCGAGACTGCAATGTGACATGATGATGATGACAGGGAGATGACAGACATCTAAACGACGTGTATAGCGGACTACCACCACAACAGGGACTTCATTATTGCAAAACCGTATTCACAACTTATGTACAGTACTGTACATAATAAATTTACTTCTTTAATGGAGTGGCTCAAATCATCAAATGATAGCAACCAAGTAGCGCTCGGCGCGAAGTGAAACAATAACGTTTTAAAGTTTCGTACGTTCTCTTGTAGCATTATCACCTTCAAGACTAACGAAGTCTCGCGTACGAAGATGCAAATTAACACGGGAAATATACTAGTTACAGTACGACTGACAAGTCGTGGCCCCCCTGAAGTAAGGTTTAAAATAAGAACATTTTGCATTCGGGAAAAAATATCAAAAATAAGAAAAAATCCTTTCTTAAGAAAAAAAGGTAGAGAGGGACCTCGGTTGACATTCCGAATGAAAGAAAACATCGTATGAAAGATATTGGAGGAAGGTCACACCAAAAGCATGAGAATTCCCCATAGAGCATGTAAGAAGAGATGGAGGCGAAAGAGCGTAGCGTAGTATGGAGGCCAAGAACGTAGCGTTTGGCGCTACGCTCTCTCTGACTACACCGCGTGGGGTACAGTGTAAAGCTAATGTAAATTAAGAAGCAATCGTAAAATAAAATCTGGGCAGCTATATACAACTATCACCAGGGCGGCCACGACTCGTCAACCGTAGTGTACAAGTGTATAAAGTTAGTAGACCACATCACGTGCGCGCCGCACTCTGAAGCGTACTAGTTATCCATTTACGTTACTGCGTTACATCCGCGCGGGGACAGCGGGGACAGCGGGGACAGCGGAAGGACAGGGGCGACATGGGGACAGGGACTTAACGAAGGCATTTTATGATAAAGTACGTAAGTGATGTGTTTCAAATAACTGTTTTAACGAATATTCAATAATATCGGTATACTCAATCGTACTAGGTATGGAGTGTTCATTTTTTTGCAGCTATGTGCGGTTTTGTAGGTCAACGAGATCGAGTATTCATAAAAAAATTGACACTGATATTAAACCAGTTGAAATCTCAGCGGCATTACGCTAATCAAATACTGCGGCCGATCACTGCGGAGGGCGGGCGCAAGGGGAGGGCACGTAGGGGGACGCGGGGGAGGGCACGGGGGGGGGGCGGCGTGCGGCGTCGGACGCAAATTAAAATGTTGATGGGCTAGTGAATCGCAGGAGACACCAGCACCGTGGTCCAGCACTACACTACACTACACACTAGTACTACACTACTTAGCTATATTTCTTATTTTCCGCACTAACACTGATCATATCTTACTAAGCTTACCTATCGCCGCTAGAGATGAGACAACAGTTCACACTTTTATGCGTAGCGTGCCTACTGGCAGCTATCTGTTGTCTGCGGGGAAACGGATATTAGCAAAAAATAACTATTCCCCCAAGTGAGATTGTATCTACAACGAAAGTGTTTACAGTCACACGCGTATATTGAAAAATGAGTAGAACTTGTAGGGTAGTAACTACCTAAGTGCGGGAGCTCGACGGACAAATTGCTAAAAGGTATTTTTGTGGCGTCGATCGTTGCGGCCTTTATGTAACTGTCAGTTACAATTTCAGTTACTTCTTGAACAAAAGATAATTATATTTAATATTCTTCAATGAAAATTATTTTTAAGTAAGTTTTCTTAATGTCTTTTGTGTTAATATAAAACTGCTGACGGCAGTCTGTTTGTTTGTGCTCGTGAATGATCACAATTATATTAATGAGTGGTTTGATTTCGACAACTGAAAATGCTTTCAAATTGATATGTAATATCGCTGACATTATTGTCTGCTTACATTGAGGTCTGACAAATATTATCTAAAAAATGTCCCACATTTGTTTGTTGAGGGATTTTTTAAAATAATAATATGTAGAGCAGTTTTTGTGACAAACAAACTTACATTCACTTTGTTATTATAAATAAATATGTCGATTTTATAAAATTATATAAACATACTTTGGCTTAATATAATAAATTTAAACAAGTGTAACCGCAAGCCGCATATGCCATCCAAGCCAGTCATGCTCGCCAAAGAGACGAGCCAGCCAAGCTGACATTGACGATTTAATGCCGGAGGGTAGGAGAAAGGTGTATAAATTAGCTGTACATCGCATTTGGAGTTGATTTTTGTATTGTGTACGTTATAAGGCGAATCTCTGCCAAACTTTATAAAAAAATATAATAAGTACTGATTTACCGCTGTGTTTTATTCCCTTCTGTTCTACAAGCGAAGCCACGTCTGAGTTTCTAGTTATAAAGAAAAAATTTACGGTCTTTTAGATTACTACTTAAAGCAGATTTCGGGTATTGTACTGTTCAAACGTAACAATTTTGAACTATTTCTTGGATAGTTCGTTAAGCGTCTTTGGATGAAAATTACTTACGATAAGAATGTGCGAAAAAGAACATGGTCGAAGCTTGGACAAGCCCCACAGACCGTAACAAAGTGATGCTATGTGTATGATAGGATTGGAAAAGAATCGTTCACTATGAGCTTTTACGTCAGCTACTGATGAGGTTGAAAAAAGCTAGTGAGAAAAACCACCCGGAGCTGGTGAATAGGATGGGCGTGGTGTTCCACTATGACAACGCCAGACCAGACCGCACTCACTATAGCCAAACAGCAAGCATTGAGAGAGCTTGGCTGAGATGTGTTAATACACCTTCCGTATTGATGTTCGAGTGGTTAGAAGTAAAGCAAGCAAAATTAAGATTGATCTTCACCTCAAAACGGTATATACAGGATTGTAGCGGTGTTGAGTGTAGGTACGCGGGTGTTACTACGGTACGGTACTTAGCATATAAGGGATTAAATGAAATGAGATTTATATATTTTTAACCTATTATGGGAAAATATGTTTAATATTTTATTTGTTGAGAGATTTTTTTGTTGTCCGTCCGTCTGACTGTTTGTATGTCTTTTTGTCTGTCTGTGATAAAGGCTATCTGTCAAGAGCCTTTATCTCAGGAATGCTTGGAGATGTAGAGTTGAAATTTAAATAATATATCCTTAAGTGGGGTGCAAAATCTGGTTTTAAAGCCGCTAGTTCAAGTAAAGTATCAGATGAAAGGGCTCTGGCTTAGCTTGAATTTCACAAAAAGCTCGAGACCTAATTTAAGAAATACAAGATTGGTACAAGAGTGGTGTTCTATCTCCGCTGATATATTCACTCGCTGATCGTCCGTCTCCGTCATAACGCAACGTATAAATTCTGCGGATGGATTTGAACGTAATTTTTCGCCTAAATCGTTCCAGTCAAATGTTTATTTGGCTGAAGCGAAATGCGCAAGTAATCTCATTAGCGGCGCGGCTCGCACTCGTCGGTATAATTTTATTATTAATGTACAGTCGTTTGGCACCCATCGTCGGCCGCTTTCCACCGCCCTCCGCCGCCCTCCACTGCCTTTGCAGCTTTACGTGCCATTTATATTTTAAATTCGTTTCGATCACCACCTACGTAGTACCTCATGTGTCGATGCCAATGAGACGCGAGGTCGCGCTACGCCAGCCGTGCACACACAAGTCAACACACTCACAATCGGAGATTTTTTTTAAAGAAATATATACAAAGTGCCTAATTTCCAAATTCTGTTTGATAGTCATTTGAGTTCAAGGGAATTTGTCAAAAGAAATCCATCACCGACATCGGAGACGGAACATATACCAACCAATAGGCTCATTTAGAAGACGGAGCTTCGTGGGCAACCTGCGGAATAATTCTTAGGAACAAGCTAACATTGTACAAAACTTGCATTCGTCCCATGACGACCTATACTTGTGTCGTGTACTCACCGAGATACACCTCGCTCAGAGAATCCAAAACAAATTCCTCATAGACTCCCATGATACGTACGCTTCGTGGACCAACCCGAAGATTTTGAATTAGAATCGTTAAACCGCAAACGCCTAGCCAAGCGCTACGACGAGCGTGCAGATTCCCACTTCAACCCACTCATTGTCAAAGTGTGTAAGTGCACACCTCATTCTTACCCTCATCACAAGTTAACAACAATAAAGCCTATTCGAAAAAAGAGAAAGGAATATTTCATTTTACTACCAGCTCTCTTACATTTAAGAAGTAGTTTTAGTAAAAATTGCATTTAAAATTAAAAACAATCAGCTTAATGCTGTATCCCACAGTAGCGTAGGCAGACGGAACCTAGTGTTAAGACACTTCGTTCCCCATTTTCTACAGAGTTCTGGAGGCATTGCGTGTTGAGTGGCGGAACTCAATGCCGCGCTTTGCCTCGACACAAAAGCGAAAAAATGAAAATAAATATTTTCATTCAACGAGTGGGGATCAAACTCACAACCAGTCGACACTTTTACAGTCACACTTTGTGCGCCACGACTGGCCTCTAAATTTGTATTTCATAGTTATAATTAAAATCATAAAGATTACAAATACAAAATAATTCTTAAATTGGTTATTTTTTGCCAGAACCAAAACTAACGAAATAACGTACTGACACGAACTTTGGGCACGCGCGTACACATGTACGGTACCTACGTATTAATAAACGGATATTGCACTTACAGGCACAGTTCCAGGTAACGCCTCCTGCTACATGCAAACTTGTTATAGTTGCGAAGACGTTTTGCCAAAATTACAGTTAGGTTTTATTAAGTCTGTTCTCATCTGAAGCACTCAGCGTTACTTAGTAAGTTAGTTGTTCGCGAATATTCACCACTAGTTCAATGAATTCCGCAAAAACATTTTTCTCAACTACCCTCATTTAGATTAATATTTTAACTTATCATAATTTGCAAATGTTTCATACTAAAACTAAAACAAATTTAATTATTTTAATGTTGATAGTAATTACTGTAAATATGTAAGTAATTCAACATAAAACGTAAAATATTTTTACTAAATCCCAAAATTTTACATACAAAAAATTTAAGCTAGTAAAATATTTTTATGTATAAGTTAATATATTTAATAGTATTAAAAGCGGATTTAAAATATTTAAACAGAAATACATAAAGTCTTGACACACATTTAATTTTAAACTAAATTACTTGCCTTTTTAACGCTTAGCCTTTTTTATAAAACCTCAATAACACCAAACATTAATTTTTTTTCAAAGAATAATGGGCTGAGATGGAAAGCAGAGAATAAAAAATCCAGAGACACAAAAAGTAATCCCCATAACAATTTCTATAAAGATATTCAACAGTGCATAAAATTATGTGATTCACTTTAGAGGGTGGAACAGTTTCTGTAGTAAATTGGCGAGGCCGTCTTTTTTAGGGCCTTTATAACTTATGTATATAGCATAAACCCTTCCGGAGACTATCACATCAAATAAAGATACAAGGACTGTATTTTGTTTGTGCTTTTACGCTTTTATAGACTTTGAATAGCATTTAGACTGAGAACCGGCAGACTGAGATCACTAAATAGTTTTTGATCGCATACAATTAATTAATTATAATTAGAGGCGTCGTAGCGCAGTAGCAACACGTCGAGCTACTCACCACGCAATGTCGCAATAATTGAGTGAAAAATGGAAAACAGTGTGTGGATTTTAGATTCCCTCTACCTAACTTGTTATATGTGGGATACAGCGTGAGACTAAAGTATTACAAAAGTTGTGTATAAAAGTTTTTTTTACTTTTATACTACTGCCCCTTGTGGAAAAGGCAGTAGTATAAAAAGTACCGTAATAAGTTCTTTGCTTTTAACGATTATTACACATCTTAAATAAACTATTTTAACCGGATTAATCGCATATATTTATGATTATATATTTTTGGAAACGCGAAGTTTCGAACACTGTAGTAGTCCGTGGTCACGCGTAGGCTGAGGCATTCGTCTCTCATTTGATATAATTGGTATATCAAACTACTGTCAACGGTTTCTTAATTATCCCGCGTACTGTCTTTTCCTGCAGAATAAGCTGACTGTATCTTGCCCTCTGGTGTAGCGGGCTTGAGACTTCAAAGATTTCATGTGTGGATGGTATAAAGTTCAGCCATCCTATCTGTTGAAATTAGGATGTTTTTTTTCAATAGCCTTGCGGATCATTCTAGAAATGCAACAGTTTTCCTTAGCCTCCAAAAACCTTAAGTCGCCACTGTCACCTAAATCGAGCGACAGTAGCTAATGCTACTCAGTAGTGACGATAAACTCGAAAGTCGCTTTTGTCACCTAAATCGAGCGACATTAGGTCATATTAGTTAGCGAGTGAAGATAACCTTCAAAAGTAGCCACTGTAAGCTAAATCGAGTGACAGTAAATCATAGCACCTAACGAGTGACGATAACCTAAAGTATTGCCTCCATCAAGCAATATGCGACATGTTATTACTGAGCTTTAACTGTAAAAGCTGAACGATAGTCACTCATTGCCACATACACATTAGCAGCATCAAAATTTACCTCAATAAAATCAATTGGTTGGTGATAACAATGGTCTACATCTTGTCATCATCTTCAACTTCTGATCGATTCTGATTTTACTTCTCGTTTAGTGTCATGTAGCAGTGTCCCCTCATGCGCGTTGATGATTTGATGATGCAGACTTTGATGTGCTTCTGCCACTTCTGCCACAGAAGTGACCCAGTCCGTGAAATTGGTCCATCTCATACTGCGACTTGATACTTGAAACAGCTACGACCTTTATGTGCACGGCTCAAAGTCACCATCAGCGAAGACTGTTCGAGTGATGCAGATGTCCTCGGTTGTAATCCACGCACGAGCATTCATGTAGTCCTTGTCCGCTTTGAACTCTGGTAACTGGATGTCCTTATGAGCGGTCACCGCACTCATGATTTCGTACACGCCGTTTCTTCAGGTTTACATTTCACTTCTGTTAACGAAGCGGGGCGCCCTGGGGCGGAGGGGGGGGGGGGTCTGGGCAGACAGTCCTGACTCTTTAGGTCTTCCTTTATACTCGGAACGCGGTGACGTTAGATGACGTCTTAGTACAACAGTTAGTGAAATCCGCATCGCTCGTTCCCACTATTACAAGAACGACGCGTCATTCATCCCACTTCCTTAAAAGTTATCAATTAACATTGACAACTGGCAGTGTTGCAATTCTTTAAATACATCCAAAGCAAACAACTACACGTTCCGTATTCATACTCTGCGACATATTAGTACTTACTAAAACAGAAACAAACAATATTAAAATTAACGGGTGTCTCTCTTTATCCGGAATTCCGGATTAACTGAACCGATTGCTTTGGAGCTATAGCATTGAAAGTTAAGGAGGCTGTGGAGCAATATATAGAACATTTTTATCACGAAATTGCGAAAAATGGGTTTATTGCGTTCGCCCTGGACGTTATAAATTACTATATTTGTAAATATAATTATTTTGAATGGTTATTTAATAATAAGAAATAGGTATAAAACGATATTAGTATGGAAATAATTACAAATTTAAATATACATATTAATATGAATCATACTATTATTTTGAAAGTATTTACTAGTCTTTGACTAACGGTCATATTGGCAGTTGATGACAATTGTCTAAATTTTTTTTTCATTAATTCTTATTTAAGTGAGGAGTGTTCTATTTTTCGTGAGCTTCAGATTCAGATATTATAAAAGTTGTGTATCAGCACTGCGCTACTCTTAGTAAGACGTAACTAGTTACTAATTCGTGTCGCTCCGATATCCTCACAAGTGCCAGGAATTCTTCAGGAACTTATATAAGAGCTTAAGGAAGTAGTGCTTTGCTTTAATCCGCCGTAAACAATACTACCGACAATACCCCCATATATTTGCTGCTGTCAATATTACAGCTGAATGTTCACAAATATACTACAATCAATAAGAGACTCTACCGTTTAAGAGTTAAGTTCAATTTATGTTATCGATGCAAAGTATTGGTGCAGACGAAGTTATGAACCTCCAGAATTAATAACTTGTACTAATTATATGAAGTGCTTAAATTTCAAGTATTCAGTGACGGTTAGTAGGTCTCTAATCACGCGCCACGCACCTTCATTTAGTAGAGTTGTTGAGAAGAGTCCGTGAGGTTGAGATTTATGAATAATAATATTATTGCTTCATTAATTTGAGAGATAATAATGTATGTCTTAAAAAAATCTTGTGTGTATGGTTGAAAAACATATTTAATTTGCCACAAACACCTTCTTTTCATTAATTTAAATAAGAAAAGAACATGGAAAGGAACAGTTCCATTCCAAAATTAAGGATAAAAAGTAAGAAAAGCGACTACATGAAAGATATATATGTAAATACTTGCGTAAGAAAATCTAAAGATATATCAAAATAATCTAAAGTCTACACACACCAATGGTCATAGTTAACAACCGTTACGCTATTTTTTACCTTTTGACAGAGACGTAGAGTTGTTTTCAGCTTTCCTTTTAAGAAATGAAAGATGTTCCTCGTTTAGTCCATGTGTTATTTTCTTTGGACAGAATTATATCGACGCTGATGTTCGAGTACGTGACGTTGTGCCTTGGCTGTTTTGCTTGTTACAGCCTGCGCGCGTGCCTGTATCTTGTAGCTGCTGGAGGCCTGTGGATTATTAAATTATTATATACCAGTCGTCAACAACTATTTTTGCGTATAGACAATCTTGTGTTCTACAATTCGGTGATTTTTATTTGTCAATGAAAAATTGTCCGCCATAGTACGCAACGATGGAAATCACGGCGTGCGCAAGCATGAGTTTGGAAACACGACGGTTTGTGGATTAGACTCCCACCCGTAAAAATGTACTACTATTTTCTTTTCTCGTTTTGGTACTAAGACAAAGCGCGGCGTAAAATTCAGCCACTCAACCAGATCATATTTTTTTTATGTGAATGGAAAATGACTCTTTTTTATGTGTACATACTTTGATTTAGACATGGCCTCCGTTACGCTACTTATAATTTTCTTTCATCTTTGAAGAGTCTTTCACAACAGGCAGACCGTCGTGACAAGCAAGTGTGATATTTCCAAAAGTGAGACCATCGCTACTTCGATTTGTCAGTTCGTTTGTTACACGCATTTTATTCGTTATGATTTCACAAGTTTACATTGTAATTATATATTTTAGTGTAACCCACCGCCGCTTTTTATCTTAGTTGAGAGAAGGTATTGAATGTATCAATACATGATGAATGATTATTATACTTTCAAGTACGTATATTCTTTATCACATTACTAATTACTTGTATATTACGTGTTAATTGAGAATTTAAGCTGTTTGATTTATTTTTTGGACATGAAAAGTATACTATATATAGTCAAATTTAAGTTAGTAATTATATTAAGTACATCTCTACTACATACTTACCGACAAAAGTGAATAATAAACATCTGAATTGAATACAGCGAGTTTCTATTGAAAGCTGGAACAGTTGGGAGTTTTATAAGAAATAATAGTTCGTTAATTACAGATAAGTTTGCACAATAGGAGCTGTATAATTATGAGGAGCTTTAGAAAGAACTGTTTACCGCTTTAAGAAGAATCGTATTGTGGACACTTTCAAAGAAAACCTTTTAGTTGGAGAAATAGAGGAATAAATATTGTTTTGACGCCGCTACCGCTGACACGGAGCAGGCGACCTGCAGAGGTGATGCCTACAGTCAATAAAATATAAATTTTAATAATATGTAGGCATGTTCATATTTTTTATCCTATTCCATTACCACTCGGAGGAATGCGTATATACCTTTTGACACAAATTCTCATAATTTTCATTGAAATATAGTGCAAAGAATGTAATTCACAACATCTACTTAAAGATTGTCCTAACTTCACGCACTCAAGACTTCAACACTATATAACATGTAATGCAATAAATATTCGAGTTCCAATGGACATAATAGAAATTAGCAATAACCTGGTTTCTATAAGTTCATTCAAAAATGTTGTAAAAGAAATAAAGTAATAAAAAGAAATTAAAAGATTTAAATATAGATTTGACTTAAAATAAATCAATTATAAATTAAAATACCTATAACTCAATATATTATTACACATAATATAGATATAGAAATTAAATAATTCAAGTGTCAATTATAGTACCATATCGCGAGGGCATTTAGATGAAAACGAAGTAGAGTTCCAAAATGGCTCGAAAGTTGGTAAGAAAGTGTAGATCGTCGACGAGAGTAAAAAAAAATGATGAAAGAAAAAATGTGACGTTCAAATATTTTTTTATGCACTTGGCTGGTATTTTTTTTACAAATAACTCTACAATGACAGTGGTTCTCCTAGTACTAAGTTATGAATGCAAAATGCCCGTAGTCTTGTAGATGAACATCCCCGCTATATTTAGTAGGCTTAATCTAGGTTAGGAAATTCTTTATAAGAATTTCCTAACAATGCGAACCCCCCGTTCTGTGCGTTGGCACGGCGCCCACCTGCGCCGACCGATGAGCGGCAGTTTTGTAAAAATAATTTAATGTTATAATACGGCCAGTGAGTCGTGGTCACCTGAATTGTTGCGGCTAGTACACTCAGGGGCAGAAAATAACAGATAGTACGAAAAAGTCTATCGAATCTGCATCGCCATCTTTAGCTAACTTCAAAGCGGCTACGTTTCTTCGGTATCATACCGCACGGTATGGTAGTATGTTTTTAATGGAATATAGAAATATTTCTTGTATTGTAATGTAGAAACATTTATTTTATTCAAACATTTAAGATTAGATTCGAGACTCTTATGTACTTAAATTTTATATATTTTATGTATATGTTCTAAGCATTACGAACACAAATATTGGAACGCTAGTGCAAGGTTCCTTAATTAGTAAGGGAAGGGCGTTGTACAGTCACATTCCTCAGTCTCCCCCTATCTCTCTCACTACTCACTTTTCCATCATAAATCCTTTTTACCATTCTTTCAACAATCAATCGTTCGACGTGTAACTGTTATCTCAAACTCCTTTTAAAATATTATTTAATAAATAATCCCTTGGCTCGTGATGTGTCTAGTGATTAGAACCGTCTATAGTTGTGATCGTGAAGAACCCAAAATGTTTTAGAGATTCAGAGGTAACAGTATTAAGAATTTTATATTATGCCATTAGAATGTATCGCTTTAATAACATATTTGCCATCAGAAGTTGTTCTTGTGTCAGTTATTTACATAACTGGAAACTCGACAATATGACATTGTCATAACTCGAAGCTCGTCCGAAGAAAAGCCAAGAGCGCGTCCTATCTTCCTCTCCACTATAACTGCGTACTAGTTATAATAAAAGTAAGAAAGAGTACGGGCACCTCCCCGCCCTACACCGTGAATTCCTACCTGACTGCGGCTGCAACAGTCTTAATGAACTCTCCGGGACGTTTGTGTGTGATCAGTCTGAAGGTACTTGTTACGCTTGTTTATATTAAGATTATTATATTAGAATTGTGATCCGTGATGTTGATTGATTTGTGAGATCAATATAAGTCGTAGGAACGAACGCACTGCCGTAAGGCGGCCGATATGTTAAATAAACGCACGGCACACACCCCACAGTCGCGTCTCGAATCGTAGGCGGACACTACTACATACACCAGAGTTCCACGACATAAAATAGCACCACACACCCGCATGAGACAGGCGGACACTACTACATACACCGGAGCTGGGACATAAAATAGCACCACACACCTACTAGTCGTATACCAAGTCGTAGAAATGGTATATCAATATATCAATGGCTAACGCCATACAAACACAGCTTACGTACCGCGAGCGTACTGCGAGACGGCATCAGCCACGACATAGTTAATGTCACTGCAACAGTTCGCATAAGCCCATCACCTCAGCTTCCGCGACGTCAAGCAACATTCAATATTATAACATTGGTCAAAGATAACTTTAATCCATAATATGTGTCGCTCCTACACATATAATTCCTTTATAAGGGATTCGATCCTAAAAGATCGTGCCATCATAGACTTCGAATTATCATATTATATTTATTATACATTTGGTACGAGTCTTTATGTGCGTCATATTTATTAGTACCGTAGAACTTTAGAGTTCGACTCGACCGCTGCCTTCCAGCATCACCACCACCTATATATACGGAACGACGATCGCGACATTCGGGACGACAATACACGAACTCGTCTCGATTTATATGGTATGGAAAATATTTAGTTTGTATTATTCATAATTAACTATATGTTATTTATGGGTATTGCCATGCATATTTTATTTTATTTATTTATTTATTTTTAAGTTATATCCCAGGTACATACTGTTACAGACGTGCCCAAACCAGCTAAGCACGTTTTTCTTTATTCTCACCGTGACATCCTCGCTGGTACCTGCCATTCTGTGTACCTCTTCATTGCGGATCAGCTAAGCTGACTCCGCATATCCTACGTAGAGATCGCTTCTCCACGGCATTCATCTTTATTTCATTCTTCTTCTGTAATACCCACGTGCCGCTGCCGTATAACAGAGTCGGTACCAAAACTGCATTGTGTACGGCGAAATGCGCGGAGCTGACGTTTCGCCGTCTCACCAATGCAGCTAAGGCTCCGTTAACCTTGTTACTGGCAGCAATACGCCTTTCCACATCTCGTATCTTCCATCTCTACTGAACATACTTCCCAAGGAGACCACTTCATTCACTTGTTCTAATATCTAACCATTTACACTGATCTTGCATTCCGTCCTTTCTTCATCTCTTACAAAAACGATAGTGACTCCTAACGTCAAAAAAATGTACGAAACTTTTAACTCATAAAAATACAAGTATTTTTATGAGTTATCTTTTTTATTACATAGCCTGAATAAGAAAATAAATGATTTAAAAATATTAGTTAACATAAACAGGTATACACGCAAGTCATTAATATTTTTTTTGTTTACTCTTCTTTTTCTCTAAAACCCGTTATTTTGGAAGTAGTTGGGTGGTTGTTTAGGTTCAGTCGATATAATTGGCTGAAACAATCGCTATCAATGTCTTTAAAATGATACTGTTATTACGTCACGAAAGTAACAGAGCGGGCGTCCGTCGGTTTTAACCAATTCGGTCAGTTATTCTAAACGTTTCGTTTTTTTTTCTATACAAGTAATGATTACAAAGAATGATTTTCAGTCACATTTTGTGCCCCTGCGTCACGACTGGTTTCAAATATAATATATAGTTAAGAGTTTAACAACATTTTATAAATGATGATTAGAAATTTAAAATTATATTTTAGAAATAATAAAATACATTTGACATAAAAAATAAATATAGTGAATTAATAAGTCAATATGAAATTACAATATTACGTAAAAAATGTGACGCGGGATAAAAGAAGGCGCAGCTACACGGCGGCACAGCGTCTGTCTGTAAATTCGACAGTAATAGATTCAATTTCTACTCGGCAGAGTAAATTATTTTCATATGCTCGTTCTGGTAACAACACGCAATATCTCATGTGGGGAATCGAGATCGAAGTGTCCGAGTCAGTTCCTTTTGCTTGTTCTGCTGTATTTAGAATAATGCGTTTAAAAAATAAAAGACACATATACATATAGATAGTAGTAGGCTATAAGCGTCTTACACAGTAGTAACTCACAACAACGGCCACAACTCACAAACCCCATCCACGATCTAAACAGAGACCAATAACGGAAGTGGCGCGGACGCGGGAATAAATCGCGCGGAATACATTCCGCGAGTAATAAAAATATGAAATATCCGCGAATTTTAACGATATACTACATTTAGTTGCGCCACAGTGCACCGCGCAACGCCACCCGCGCGCAGTGGCGCAGTGGTGCGGCGTGTATCCTTCACGTTGTATCTCGCTAATGGCAAGGTTGGCAGAGGCAACCTATTGATGAAGCACTCTGCTTGCTTTTCGCCTTGAGAATGTCCGAGTGCGGAATTCAACTTCTCAACAACGGTCTTGTTATCAGAGCGATAAAACCACAATGATTCATATACCCGAGTGGGAATCGAACTCACAACCGTCGTCTCTACTGTCAACTAATATAATATTTGAATTATTTTCATTTCCATTTTTCATTGAGTAAGAAAGAGGAAGGGCAATCTTGTACGTGTTGGGACACTATCACACTACGCGGTACATGAGCTGTACTAGAGACGGCGCCGGAAGTTGGAACTAGGCGCTAATACTATTGACGGTTTTAAACATACTAAGGACACCTTTGCGCGTAAACAATACGTGTTGCCATAGCAACGTGTGTGTCACTTTATAAATACAATAGTGTATGTAGCTTAGCTTTGTCAGGCTTAGATAAGGCTATAATTTCTTAGAGTTTAATCTCAAACGTATAGTTTTCATTTTTTCCCCTTACCTATCACTACCTATAGAGTGCTAACCGCCAAATTTCATAATTCTAGGTCAACCGGAAGTACACTTTTAATTTTTATTCTCCTTAAAGTGTCGCACTACGCGTTTTTGCGATATAACTATATCTGTTTTATCTTTTTTAAACATTTCTTATAACATGTCTTATTCCACACATATACATATCTACATAAAGAAGTAAACACAATATGAGAATCAGGTCACTGGTAGCGGGAGCGGTCAGTATAAAATAGAATAAATTAAGCAGACTGTATAAGATGAATTATTCCGTGAGTGAGAGGGACGGCACAGAGAGGGAGGGGAGGGGGGCTTGTATGAACTAGTAGCGCGAGGGACTCCTCCCTGCGCTACTAGTTCAGATGGAGTACTTTCTACGTACGCAACTTATAAGTTTTATCGTGCATGAACAATTAAATTCGGGGCAGAGATTCGAGTGAAGTGATTTAAGAAATGGTTATTATACAAGAGCAACCCACGGACACTGTCCCCCCCCCCGCACCCTCCTCCCCTCACGGTGTCTACAGTACCTCTGTATATGCTCTATGAAAGTATAATCAAATGTTTGATGATAAGAAGCTTTTGAATTTTTCTAAATACTTCATTTTTCCAAAAATGTCCATACGTAAAGCGCGAAGGGCTGTAAGGTGTAACGTATTTTACGATAACGTAACTATTAAGGTGTATTAAGTGGGTACAATCCGCACAACCCGCGTGAGTCCCGCAGCACTTCGGCCCACCTGAGCGAGTCTCGTCGTAAAATAGTAAATGAACAATAAAATATTTCCCCGATTCCTTGTTTCCTCCAGTTTCAAAAGCATTTAAGTTTTGTTTCATATTTATCGCGAGTCCGTCTCGCTTCGCTCTCCAGCGCGTCCTCAGACAAAAACAATTGAGTTTTCCCCTGAAATTACGAAGGTAAATGACCTTTTTAAGGCGCTTAATGTCTGCAAAAAGCCCACGTGTCCCAGATAAATGACCGACGAGAAAAAATATATTGCGTACACCCGAGAGAACAAGTCGTGACCGACCACGTACTACAGTAGTAGCGAGCGTCGCTCCACGCGTGTGCGGCGCCGTACGCGCTAGTGATGTCGGACGTAATTGCGCGAGGGAACCTGTTTATATAATATACAATACGAGTATACATAAATTACAAGACATATATGTACATTGAATAGTGTGTTTCAAATTAGTTCATATATTTATACAAACTGTACATTTAGACGTACTATGGAAACATAATGTTTACCTACTTACCAGCCTACTTACCGACAACACCCACTAAGAAATCTGTCTGGTTAACAGTATTAATATGATATGCACAATAAATTTAATATAAGTACGAAGAAAATATATTATAATAAGCAAAATGTCATAGTCTGTCTGTTTAGTCTCCCGTGACATTCATCCTATCTTCCTCTCCACTAAAACTATGTATTTAGAACCGTTAGTTATAGTAAAAGGAAGAAAGCG
The DNA here is from genome assembly GCA_030704555.1 of Heliconius charithonia. NCBI lineage: Eukaryota > Metazoa > Arthropoda > Insecta > Lepidoptera > Nymphalidae > Heliconius > Heliconius charithonia. The sequence goes on from CM060825.1 coordinate 94,678, forward strand.
CAAGGGAACCACCGCCCCGCCCCTACACCGTGCTCCCGTGGACCAGACCGCGGCTGCAAGTCTTAGACTCATTGGCGGACACCACTACATACACCGGAGTTCCAGGACATAAAATAGCTCCACACACCTACTCATCATACAACGAGTTATAGAACAAATGTAGAACCCGTTATATTACATATGAACGGAACGCGTAATTAAAAGCTGAACTAAACTATTATTCGTAACATATTATAAATGATATTTATAAACATATTGTTTTAAAAAAAAAAATTAATTATATTACATTATACATTTTAGTTCTGATATGGATCTCTATAAATATCTATAAATAATATATTTCTCACAGTTCGCCATAAAAAATTACAACAGCGCCACGTGCGACGCGCGCGATCGTATCGCCCTCGCACCGCGCGCGGTCGTATCGGCCTCGCAACGCGCGCACGTACAACACTAGATGTGTGTTACAGTTGCCTACTTCCGACGTACTTGACCTGCGAGAGAAATTACGTTACGATTATATTATTTTTAGGGTTCCGTAGCTCAAAAGGACGTCCGCAAACTTAAGTTTGTCTACTTCAAATGTTACTTCTCGTTGACATATAACCCAGAAATTGGAACAAACAGCTGGGTACGTGAGTTCGAATCGCATTTAAACTTACTTACTTAATTAGTTTCACACTGTACCCTAGTGGGGTAGTCAGAGAGAACGGAACGCCAAGCGATACGGTCACTACATGCCTCTTTCGCCACATCCACTCTGTTATAAACCTCTTCATACATGCGCATTTAGCCGGTTTTTTTTTGTATTTAAATTATTGTGTACCTTTTTTCATTTGCTCTAAAAATGAAGAAGTATATTGTAAATGTATGGAAATACGAATTAAACAGTTCCGCCACTTAATGCACGCTGTATCCCCTATATAGCTGGGTAGACAAAGGGAACCTAGTGTTAAGACACTCTGTCGCCCACTTTCTGCCGAAGTTTTGATGGAATGCGTGTTAAGTGACAGAGCTGAACGCCGCGCTTTACACTATTATCAGAGCCAAAAATTAAAAATAATCTATAGGTCCCGGGTTTTGCCCCGGACCTATAGATTATTTTCGTATTGTTCATAAAAAAAAAATGAGCTTTACGCTATATCCCGCACACAGCAGGTAGGCAGAGGGAACCTAGTGTAAGACACTCCGTTCCCCACTTTCTGCCGAATTTTGGAGGCATTGCGTGTTGAGTGGCAGAACTCAACGCCGCGCTTTGCCTCGATACCAGAGCGAAGAAATGAGAATATAAATTTTAAGTAAATATTTCATCTCCTCGAGTGGGGATCGAACCCACAACCAGTCGGTTTTAGTCACACTTTGTGCCACTGTGCCACGACTGGCCTCTGGCGTATTGTTCATGCATAAGAAAATATTTTTTTTGGTAAAATCTTCTATTTATTGATAATACGTACGTGTTGTTTTGATCGATGACTTGTTGCCATCTCATAGGTAGTGCCGTGATCCCATTCCTATAGCAAGTTTTTATTTTTTCGATTTTTTATTAAAAAAATCTGACAGGTAGTATTCACAGTTCTTCTGACGTTAGCTTTATGCTTCCTAAAGAGTTCTGCAATGACCGGAACTGGTGCAAATGTGGTATAGCAAAGTCGGGGATATTTGAGAATCGTATAGTAGGTTTCTGTATTCCAGGAATAAAAATACAAAATTTCAATGGGTGCTATCCAGTCACTGCGCTGGTGCAGCCCAGTATCAGCTTGAATCATTGGATCGCATACAACGTAGAGCCGAATTATTGGATACCCAATGATCTCGGTCGTGGATGGCGGTGATCACTTACCACCAGGTGACTCATATGCTCGTTTCTCTTGTCTTTTCTGTCAAAAATATAAAATTGTAATGAAAAATAAGAAATAAGAGGCCAGTCGTGGCGCAGGGGCACAGAGTGTGACTGTGTCGACTGGTTGTGAATTCGATCTCCACCCACGGATATAAATTAAATATTTACATCTATATTTTCAATTCGTCGCTCTAATATCGTGACAAAGCGTGGCCTTGAGTTCCGCCACTCAACACGTAATGCCTCCAGGACTCGGCGGAAAATGGGTAAAGGAGTGTCTTAACATAAGGTTCTCTCTGCTTACCCTGCTGTGTGCGGGATACACTGTGAAGCTGATTTTATTTTCTTTAATAATATATGTACATATCCTTCAATAGCCAACGTAACGTATAAACTAACTTACTTAATATTTTTGGTTAATTTCTCACTACACTACACGCTTAATAGAGAAAACATGAATAAGTATGAATTATGACGTTTTTAAGTAATTTGGATTAGGCCTGGTCAAGTAGAACGCGGCGTCAATGTCTTCTAAAATCAAATAATATAAAGTGAGTTCTAAATAGGGATAGTTGATACTAAACAGAATTAAATATCAGAAATAATTTTATAAAGACGCGCGCACAATTGCGCAAAGCTAAAAAATTAAACAACAAGAAAATATAAAATATATGATAGATTGTGTTCCGTACTCTCGTAATGAGGGCTCGTACCGGCGTACACCGTACAGTCAGGGGCTGGTTACCGGCATATGTGGAAGGAGATAAATTGCCCCAATTTCCGTGCATATTTGTATTTTCACGAGATATTTTTATAATTATTTAAGTAGAAATGCAAATTGTCTCATTTTTTTGTAAACCATCTCAGGTGCGTTCCTACAAGCCTGTACTCGTCTGCCTCCGCCCATACCTGCCAGTAACCGCCAGTACTGATTTGTGTGTACTGTTTGATTACTAACCTGCTCTCGTATTTATGAGAATTGGCAACTTACTGGAGATACGGTTAATTTTTCACCAGTTTACCTAAAGTGGTGCATATCATTGATATCCTTGATTTCATGGCTTTTTAACTTTAATATTACTTATATATTTTGCACGGATTGAGACTGAAAACGTATATATTGTGCAAATTCATCTACATTTGAATGTATTGTTTTTTACTTTATTAAATATTGTAATGAATGTACGCAATCAGGCGGCAAACTGTCTTTTGACATGAACTATTACAAAATATAAATACCCTCATCAAAGAAGCACAATCGCAACAATCGTGTGTATGTGAACAAACATACACACTTCGCAAATAAGATTGTATTATGTTATTTTTGTTTTCACAAAAGAATATGTGATAAATTTGATAATTACCTTCGTATTATATTAAACCAGATACGTGGCCTTCGCAAATATGTTTGTCTTTCGTCGAGTACGAACAAGCGCAGAGGAGAAACAGTTCGAAGGAGAATAGTTCTTATGACACATTATTAAATGTTTTAATCGCCTGGCGTGATAAGCGCTCAGTGAATCGCAGGGTGCGAGTTTAAACTTGTAATTTATCACGGTGACGTGTAAGAATTTGTGAATAACGGTGGATTAACAGGATATTATAAAGGATAGAAATTCTTTGGGAGCTTTTACAAAATTGTTTTATTAAAGCGTTTTAATTCCGGTTTTGCTAACATTAAGTTTTTCAAATTAATTTACCGTTATTTTATTTATGTTTTCGTACAGAGAGACGGTGACAAATAAAACAATACGCCTCTTAAATAATGAGGTTTCATTAATAAAGCTTTGCAGAGTTGGAGTCGCGAGGGTCCGCCTCTCCGTCAGGGCCTGCCAAGTGGTCGCGGCCGCGCCGAGATAATGAACTGTTACTGCAAGTAACAACCCATCTACAACTATGTTGTTTCATAATTTATTTACTTAGCGTTGAAGATAAAGAGTCCGCAGCTTACGAGGTTGTAAATATCGGTAAAAACAGTGTGCACTTCATTATTCACCTACTGTTATTTAAACACTTTCAGTTGCAAAACGACTTATTTTCGTGGATGTACTCGTACTATTACATTAGACCGGTCAGCCTTCAAGAGAGACAACGCCACGTGCAGCTGTTAGTGTTTACGAGTACTTATTTGACTTAGAACAAAAGTATATTTTGGTGACGAGTCACTTCGTTTGCATTCCGTTTACAGCTAAAGTAAGAGAAAGCAGTGTGCATCACGATCGACTCTATTTTAAACAATGACAATATTATTCACAAAGCTATGGTTATTGAAACACAAGAACTTTGAGTTTTAAATTTAAATTTTGAATATAATTAAATTTGAAAGTTAGAACGCAATTACATTAGCATACTACTTTTGGCAGCTAAATATGGTTCAATGTGGTGACGTCGAGGCAACGGAAAACAAAGTTCCTGGCAAAAGAAAGCTGTCACTGACCTGAGTTGAGTTGAGCTGATCTTTTTATATTCACGTTTTTCCTGTTCTTATTTCTATTCTAAAATATAATTATATTTACTTTTGTATTTTCTGTAAATATATATCAACCTTTATGTTACATACACATTTTTAGCTCTAGGCGTTGCTTAAAGGAAAAAATCATTCTTGTCAAATGAGTAACTTCCCTTCATGAAGACTGAATTTACAGCCGTCGGTTTTTTTTCAGACTTCAGACGATGTATTACTACTGTTATAAATAGTTAAAATGCAATAAGTTCGTATTTATGTGTAGAGGTAATTTATTCTTTGCTAAATGGTGATCAACTTCAACCGATTCTAGTAACATATTTCAGCAATTACACACTGCGATAGTTATTTCCGTTTGCCAGGGCGTTACAAATATTACTTTTCTCTGAACAAACACTCGCGCTTACACACTTTTTATATGCGTGTGTATAAATCTGGTAATCAGTAAGAGCTCAATCGAAAGCGGCTTATCAGATGACGAGTCGATCAACAAAACGAGTCCATTTGCCGTGTCTTAATACGAAAACTACTTGTAATCCACTTTTATTAAATTTTCATGCACGTTGAATATGACGCGAGATTTTTGTCTTTTGACTCTTATTTCCATACGTATAAGGTAGAAATTAACATTGACTGTAAAACATGTCGTTTCATATAATTGTTAATCTCCTGCACGTGCTGTCCAGTAATAACTTTGATACGTTTTAATTTGACGGGCGTCGTGGCGCCGACGCAGGGAGAGTGGACACGTGCACGCCTCTGGAGGAAGACCAGCTTAGAACAAAACAGTTACAAACATTTAAATATACTGTTTCTGTATATTGTAAACTATATCAATCGTCCATTGTTGTTTAAATTTTTCTTCATGTTGATAATAATAAATAAAACTAAAAAGAGTATAAAACATAAGTAGAAATAAACTCAAGTAGTACGTACTTTAATCCACGATACTCTCTCTCCTCTCAGTTCTTCGGTTGCGTTCTACGGTTTGCAGCTTCCGAGATGAAGTGGACCGCCCTAGCCCGCCCGCTATCTGTAGCGTGGTAGAGTGGCACGGAAAACAATCGAATGCATTCTTTAGCCCAGAATCTTACCAGCAAGAAAATTATGCTGTATGCACAGCGCCATCTATTGAGCTTAAAGTTAAACTGTAACTGTTCGGACAGTTAAAAATTTCCGTTTTTACATTACTTCCGTTTTTAAAATTTCAATTAATATATAATTATATTAATCGAAAACGACGTTTTACTAAATACATACTATACAATTATAGGTAGGTAGTATAGATAGGTATAAGGCAACAGATACCGCAGTCAATGTGGCTAAATACTGGTAAAATATAATCTGAATTTCCAAGCTGAATTGACACGAAGAAGAAGAAGAAGATATAAATATAGATTGCTATATAATTTTCGCAAGCAAAATAATGTCTTGAGTTCATTCAAATAACGATAACTTTTTTTAATGAACCGATTTAGATGAAACCAACTTTATATATTTTGCTTTATAAACAAATAGGTGAAGTTTTAATTTAATAGGTTCAGTACTTTCCAAAATTAGCGTGATCATACATACACACAGACAAGAAATTAAAAAAATATATTTTTGCTCTCTATTATTCTTTTCAAGTGCCCCTCTATCCATTTTCTAAATTACTAAATGGACAGACAAAATATTTTTACTGTTTTATTATATATCTGGCAAACGGATTATGTGGGCCAGATGTAGGTTAACTACATTATCCACTGAAATCTCAGGGTGCTCCTCTTTGAACACCATAGGCCAGGGCTAGGGGGGCCAAGGAGCCTTCCATAACCTCGTCGGCAGTGGCAATATACCTACTTGAAAAAGAAGGAGATACATTAAAGTTAAAAATAAAACGATTAGTACCCTCTGCGTTTGGAAAAAGGAAAGGCAAACAAGCGTACGGGTCATCTGATGGTAAATTACCAACGCCTCCCACGATCTCGTTGAGTTGGAGGTAGACGCGATTATTGTATGTATAGGTAGGTAGACACAGAACGGAATCGACATCGACATCATCATCATCAACATCATCGGAGCGATTTATCGTGATATGTGTTTTATGGTCTTTTACAACAGAACTTTCGGCAAGTTACTACTATGTTACTAGAAAATGAAACTACTTTAACCATGTCACCGGTAGACCCGTCTACCGGTCTATTCGTGATCACGGACTACTGTATAATCGTAAGTTGTTACTAGTTTGTGCTAGGTACTTTCTCTTAGGCTTCTTTAAAACGGACGCTATTTACTGTAAAATAATATCCGTATATTTTAAAATCTATATATCGTATTTATTATATTTTATGTATGTATAGCTTTAAAAGCAACATTTTATGTTTCCCATTTTCAATACTTGTTTGACCTTGCACGTTACAACGTGCGCAAGCCAAGCGATGTACATATAATATAAGAATATATTATACTGATTATATAACCATAATATACGGTCTGGCTATTGCTGGCCCCTATCACCTTTAGGATACCCTAAGGTTTGAACTGAGTGCATCACTCGCACTGAACTCTGGCACCTGCTTCACAGCCTCAAGTGCACAAGGAGGTGCACAAAGAGGCTATAATAGATCAGACATTAAGTCACACCATCTCCAACTGACTCATAACAGTTGAAACAACAACAGAGAAATAAGAAAGACACAAGAAAATATACGCAGATTTTCTGCGTACAATTTGCAGTATTCATAAAAATTATAAGCCGTGTCACATATGGAGATTGCACATTTCACACGACCAAATAGAATTTGGAATCGGAGCGTCGTAGATATGGCGAGTGTCGCGTCGCGTGTCGGGGCGGGACGGGGCGGGACGGGCAGGGCGGGCGGCGGCGGGCGGTGTCCCGCGGCGTGACGTTTGGCACCGACCTCTTGATTACTGAACACACTTGCTTGTCTTGAGTTTGCTATGCCCTCATATTTTATATTTCGTGCTGCAATTGAAATGTTTTAAAGAAAATATTTTATAAAATCCACGGAAATTTTCAATATTGTTGGAAACATGTAAGACATGAAATGCTTATAAAATATATACAAAAGAATATCTATTCTATCAATCAATCAATCTTCACGCTTTACCCCGCACTTAGTGTTGTGGGTAGACAGAGGGAACCTAGTGTTAAGATACTCCGCTCCCCTCTTTCTGCTAAACTCCGGAGGTGTTGCGTGTTGAGTGACGGCATTCAACGCCGCTATTTGTCTCGACACCAGATCGCAGAAGTGGAAATATATAGCTTAAACACACAACCAGCCGCGCTTACAGTCACACTTTGTCTCTGCGCCACGACTGGTTCCTACGAAAAATATATATCAAACTATGTCCAAAATGTTCCATAGGTATTTTTTTCTTACCTTCACACCGTATTCCGCACATAGCAAGGTAAACGGCCGTGGACTACCACAATGCTTCTTTATTGGACGAGGTCAGTCGCGGCGCAATATCACAAAATGTAACTGCACTGTAAGCGCGACTGGTTTATTACGCAATGTCTTCAGAATTCGGCGAAAAGTGGAGAATGTAGTGTCTTAACACATGGTTCCCTTTACCTATCTGCTGTTTGCAGAATATAGCATGAAGCTGAATTGATAAATACATATTTATGAAAACACTAAACAAGCCTAATAGTTTATTAGGATTAACAGTCGGGACCTCTTTAAATATGCTGGGTTCCTGGTTAAGGGTGAAGAATTACTTATAGGTACCGACTGTTAGTTCTAATAAACTATTGGGCTTGTTTATTTTCTTTTTAGTTTTCTGCAGTCGGGGTTTTTGTTTTTACAATTTTTTATTTTATTTTTCACTTTTTTGTTAGTATTCATTATGGTAGTGATAATCATCATATACCTTTTTGAAATCCTCGTATTAAGCTCTTGAATTTGATACCAATATTGTGGTATTCGAAACGATGGTTTTTTTTTCACTAAGTGCAATGGCGTCCCACAGCCTTCATGATTGTTTTTTTTACCGTCACCTATCTAAGAACACTTGGGCTACTAATACGAATCTACTCTCTCTTCTTTAGCGAACCACCATAGATCCAGTAAACGAGAAATAGACAACAAGTCTGCGACTACGACTCGAATTTCATTCAGTGCAGAATGCTTTAGCATAGATACCTTTGAATAGATGAAAAAAATATATTTAAAATTACGAAACATAGTTATAACGAGGGCAGCACACACGATACGACGCCTATTTAGATGTATTTTTAAACTTTTACTTACAATATATATATTTTTTACTTTAATTTAAACTAATGTTAGTATATACTGTGTAAATATTAAAATCGCGTAAGATGAGAGAACGTAACGGTGTCTACACTGCAGGTACCGGTATGTACCGGTATATACAGGTACAGCGATCGGCGACCGCGCATATGTAAATGAAGCTATTTAAAAGACTAACTGTTGAGTTTTCAGTCGGCTCTGCTCCGCATAATCTCTATTTGAATTTCTTAAACAGGTTGTAGAACATTGTTTTACAATTTTTTTGTTTGTTTATTTTAGTTACAACTGTATGCGCGCTATGTAATAACAAACAAGGACGTGAATAATTATTATTATAGTGTTCGAAACCGGAAACGTTAACATTTTTTAAAAAGGTGTCGATTTACATTCATTTTATTTATAGTTTTGCAATCTTATTACACAACAACTAGGAGACATTATTTTTACAAAGATATCACGATGTTATCATTACGTGTCTATTTCGTAAGAGACGAGCATCGCTAATATTTATAAGATATGTATACAATAATTAAGAAGGCTACACAGTCTGTTGAAATATCTCCCTCCATTTAACTATTCATACAAAACAATACACAGTGCTACCAATATTAGTTAAGTTCTATTACACAGTTAGTCAACAGTCACTGTACCACCGGTTAGTGTAACGTAAGGCGACAGATTCCCATCAGCACAGTGCTGCCATTGTTAATCAAATAACATATTACAGTACTGCCATCACAAGTTAAACAAACACGTCAGTTAACAGCAGTGACAATTTAATAATAATTAAAATGGGTAATTATATTAAAAATTGTTAAATATTTTCAATATAATTACCAATATGTAAATATTAAATAATAAAATTTTAACTGTTATTTTTTAAATTAAACGTTTTTCAATTGTTTATATTTGTGAAAATTTCACATTTGTAATCGTTAAGTAAATGGTTGTCCCATTTAGTCAATATTTTTTAAAAAATAATTGGCAAAAATCTTAATATAATTTCAAAGTCTCTATTTACGAAACGCGAACTCAACATACACTGTCACGAATATTCGGTGAAGCGTGTGGAACGGAGCGTCCCCTCTATATACCCTTGCCGTAAAAAAGAACACTGCAGTCTATTCATTACCTATAGATAGTTCCAGCTCCAGTCTGTGTGTGAAGCATTGATAGATAATCACTTAGCGCGTCGTAGCGTCGTAGCTCGTCGTTAGTAGGTCGAGTCGGAGCTGACATCGACTCATATTTGGGACGGAACAGGTCACTCATTAATCTCACTTTGCTAGTTTCACCGCCAAATGGGAAAGTTGCTACGATTCTTTTGAAACCCTTCTTAAGTACTTCCGTTATCAATTAACTTGATGTGAGTGCTTGAAAAAGGGCGTCTATTGTTGATAATTCCACAAGCGTAAGTTTCATTTATTTAAATAAAATTCCGATGGATCAACAGATTGTTTTAATTATAAGTTTGTTCCCCCATAAACTTGTAACAAAGCAAGCAGAGAGAACCTAGTGCCAAGACACTTCATTCTCTTTACTCGAGATAGCAAATTATGAGACAGAACTCAACGCTGCCGAGATCCCCGAGTAGTGATCGTACTAACAACTATCGCCTTTACAGTAAGATCTTTGCCCATACGACAAGATTACATCTTTTACACTGTATTTAATAAAAAAAGTTTTGATTGAATTCATAACATACGGTAAGATACCGTAAGTAATGAAATCAATCAAAGTGGACTTATTACTTATTGTAAATTAATTATATTTGTAGTAATAACCAAAGCTACAAACACGATAATAAAATGGATCAAATGTTAGTCTTTGTCTTTTAGGTGTCTAAAAATGAACGGTCTAAAACTTTGGTCGTTTTCACGATTTTATTTAAAATTTCCGGAATCAATTACCATATAATTTCAATAACAATAAAACACCAAAATCCATTCACAACTGGTTGGTGTAAACAAAAAACATACATTACAGTCCGGGCACGACCAGACGTACCCGACGGCTTAGTGGTCAGAATGCCTGGTCGTTTTCCAGGAGGCGCGGATTCGAGTCCCGGTACGTTAAAATCTTTATTTATTTTCTAAATAAGTGTTTTCTTTCCTAATTGTGGAATAACATTTTAAAAATGCATATTCAATTATGTAATTCAGATTTTTTATCAGAAATAAAGGTAATTTTTCCACGAACGTTTCTCGCCCTGAGAAATTTATCAAATATAAATTTAATTATATTTAGATATCCATATAAGACAGTATATGAATTATCGAACAAATTACAAACTGTAATCGAATTACGTTCACGTTAGATTAAATTAATAATTTGGAGATATACTTGAAACACGGAATATTTTTATAAGACTGGATGTACTTTAATCGTAGAGCTCATAGCGCTGTCTACATTTCGCGCTAGACACTCGACACTTGAACATTGTAACGTCAGAGATGTCCGCCTCGCGCCACGTCGGTGTCGGGGCGTTCACGTACACCCCGACACCGACGTGACGGGTGTCAGAACACTTGGGGCAAATGGAAGCTATCGACTTGTCTACGAGAATACTCACATGTTAATATATTTGGCAATTTCTTGTTCAATATGTTGGACGAGTATGCTTCTAAATTGGTGATGAAAGATAGTATTTAAGGAATAGTAATCTCAAATATCTTAATTTTTGTTTTTGTACGTAAATTGGCTAAATAAAAATCTTGATATCGTTACGTAAAATTTGTCTACGTAAATATTTTGTAGTTTCCCTTTTAAAAGTTTTTTTTTCATTTAAAAAAAAAATAATGTTAGTTTGTTTTTCTTTTCGACTAATCTTATATTTTTTTCTTATACTTATATTATGGGCAAAAATTATAAAACTTTAAGCCGTAGTGTAACTTAAGTGAAATTTAAGTATTGTAATATACATTCAATTTAACTACCCTCATATCCCACCGCCACGTGCACGTCCACGTCCACGTCCATACGGTTACCTGTTCAAAGTGTATATTAGGTGAAACTAAAAGAGAGTTCTTTCTATGTAGTTATGGATCCTTATGCTTATTTCGTGACCTTGCTCCAGTATCTTTGATATTCTTTTTCGGAGGGTAACCGAGGTCTCCCCCTACCTCTACCTCTCTATATGAATATGTGTAATGATAATTTTAGTTCAATATAATTAAAAACATTATTTTTGTAAACTTATTTGTATCTTCATATATTTAATATAGGATAGTAGAGAGATCGTTGAACTACTAAACATACATTTTAAATATATGTAACTATTTGAAGAAGATCAATTTGAAACTACAATGATCACTAACGCTCACAAAAGCCTCAAATTTCCCACAATTTCGAAGATCAAAATACAAAATGTAAAGCGCTCTACGTCAGTAGGAATAACATTATTTATTTCCATAAAAGTCCTTCAATAAGCTTGAAAATAAAAATTATGGTCGTTGGAGATAACAATAAACATTTAAATGCTCCGTGACGAAGCCTTTCAGCCTCGCGGCCTCGCAACCTCGCAATGACGTATAACCTCTTAAGTCTACAGTGGAAATTAAAAATCGTCATCTTTAGTGCAAACACAATTTGAGAAGTGAAATTAAATAATCGTGTTAGGCTCGTGACACACTGTGTGTGCGTATTTAGCAAATTATGTACATAAGGATACGGAGCGATTTCAAAAAAATATAATTTCTATGCCGTTGTGACTGTGAGATCAAATGTGTCCTCTTAACTATTAAACAGAGGACAGCGTCAAATGTCATCACTAAGTATTTAATGTTTCGACGCGTGCAGGTTGTAACGCAACCGACGGGTCAATGGTGGTTTATGTGTAAGGGACGTCAGTACCTATCCGTTTCAATCCCATGTATGTTCAGTCATTTTCAGTGGTTCAGCAGATATTTGGGAATTTGTGATTATTTGGAGAAACCCGGATTCCTGAAGAGAATTGGCTAATGCAGCTCAACTTATGGGTTGCAGACCCATAAGTTGAGCTTATGGGTCTGCAACCCATAAGTTGAGAGAGTCGTGGCTGGTCGTGAGAGTCTTGGCTTTTTTCTTCGATGTAGCCTAATACATGCCTTTTGTATTATATATTAATTTATAACAATCGTTTATAAATTTTGGAAAGTACATCAAAATAAAAATAGTTTTCGTGAAAACAAAACTTAAGCATAAACTATCAGATTGTAAAACACAATAACTAGTGATTTTTTTCCAAAAATAATTTAAAAAATTACTGATATATGTAAAATAATATCTTAATCGCTCAATATCTGTCAACACGTTAAAAATGTAAATTAAATCATATTAAATCAGCTTCACGCTGTATCCCGCACACAGCAGCGTGGGCAGAGGGAACCTAGTATTAAAACACTCCGTTATCGCATAGTATTTCTATTTTGTTCAATTATTACTACCAGTACAGTATTGATACTAATGTGGTATCTATACATGTATATATATTTAATATTTTTTCGCTCTTTAGTGTATTTCAAGTAGACATAGTCAATTTTTTTTTGAGATAATAATTTATTAACAATAAAAATGTAGGTAGCTTTTATAGTTCTGATAGAACTGAACAACTTTCTAAAAGATCTTTCCTTGTATGCGTTGTAATAACTATTGAGAGCTATTAAAGAAAAGAATACATTCTCATTTATATAAATATATTATATGATATTATAATATAATATATAAGCTATTATATGTTATCTTAATTTTATCTTAAAATAAATAAATGTATTTTGATTAAATGTATTTTCTTAAAAAATTAATAGTGCCCAAAAAAGTTATCATTTCTCTATAAGGATATAAATAAATAGTTGTAAAGGTCAGCTATTACATCATTACATCATGCATGATGAATGTTACAAAAAACAATTAAACCGATTCTACCGCTCCCGCATCGCGCTCGCGTTTTAGCTCCTTAAATGGGTAAAGCCGTTTCTGAGATAAGCGTCAACAAAACAGAAAAACCAACTAACAGACATTTTTTTTTAAAATAATTGTTTCTGGTTCGATTACTTTGTTAAATGCCCCTAATAATATTTTTTGTAATGAAAATGGTTTTAATAATCTACATTTTAGAAATCTTGCGCTGCGTACGCTCGCATTAATTATTAAAACAGGGACGTAATTCGCTGTATTTAAACAAGCAAATAATTCAGAAATTTAAGCGGGCGAAGCCGCGAGCTGTTCGATAGTAATGTAATAAGAAGAAATCAATAACAAATATTCAAATGTATCATGTAAATACTTTGTAGAAATGGAAATAACATTATTTATTACATTTATTTACAAATATAACACGTAGATATATAGCTGGAGCCCTTTCGAGCAAATAACTCTCATTGAATATCATTTATTACATTTGAGCAGTGAAGTCCTTTTGTGAGGGAAAGAGAACAACGGCGTTTGATATTTGCAGAAACGATACTACTATGATACAAATTGAAAATACAGCGTATTTTTTATTGAATTTAATTTCAGTATCAAATAAAACTGACAACTTCACTTTTACGATTCACTCGTTAATAATAGAAATTAGTTTCTTTAATATACATTATTCAATATAACATATTCTTAGATAGAACTAATATACACTACACTGTTTTTTGCATATTTTGTAATATAAATATATATAATATATTAAGGAGGCCAGTCGTGGCGCAGTGGTACAAAGTGTGACTGTAAAACCGACTGGTTGTGGGTTCGATCCCCACTCGAGGAGATGAAATATTTACTTAAATTTATATTTTCATTTCTTCGCTCTGGTGTCGAGGCAAAGCGCGGCGTTGAGTTCTGCCACTCAACACGCAATGCCTCCAAAATTTGGCAGAAAGAGATGAACGGAGTGTCTTAACACTAGGTTCCCTGCTGTGTGCGGGATATAGCGTGAAGCTAAATTAAAATTAAAAATTAAATTAATTAAATTAAAATTAATTAAATTAATAATATATTAAAAACACTCTCACAGTTTCATCTGCTTTGCAAAGATAGACAGAGAAAATTTAATATTGAGATCGGTCTCTACTTTCTGCCTAAATATTCAAAATATTACACGCTTAACTTAATATTAAAACAACCTGTGCTTCTCTTTTTCTCATTTTAAAATACTTGATTAATCAACAAGCACAAAGATGAATAATTGTAACAGCTGTTGCTATCGCATTTTATTTTAAAAGTTATTTTTGCAAATAATGATGACTTTATTTTATTATTGCTTTTTAAATTAAAAATCTATTATTACTGAAAAACTAAATCTTTTGGAGACCGTCGTCGTATCGTGGTGGCAAAAGTGCACAGCTTTGAACGCGTCGCGATTTACTATTTTCTCGCTTTGGTAACGAGGCAAAATGTGGCGTTGATTTCCGCAACTTAACACGCAATGCTAATTATAAACATCTTTTAAATGAATTATTCCTGCAATGTTCTCTGCGGAGAGTATCTGATCGTGTTGTGAAGTTGTGGTATATATATATGGTTTAGGCAACCTTTATCGCAGTTTGTTTGTTTCTCTCAAATCTAAATAGAAGGTATAATTAAAAATAAATCGTGTTTCAGATCGGATAGAGCAAGCAGCGTGCACTCGCGCCACGCTTACCAGTAGGTATCGTAGATATATTCGATAAATTGAGAAATACTCCATTTTTCATGTGTTTGCGTACACCGGGGGACGATGACAATAATGGGAAAATTCCAAAATGATCCTTATTTTAATTATTATAAATATTATATTCGCGTTCAAAAATGTGGCGGCGACGACAGTGGCGTGTTCATTTTCGTCGACACATTTGAATTTTTTCCGCGCGGAACGTGAGCGGACATAACTTATTCGAAGCTTCCCAAAACAAACGCCCTACAATGTCAATAACTATGTATAGGTAATATTGCGAGAACGTTCGATACTATTATACATCAAATACATCGACTTAAAAACAAAATAAAATAACACAACATTTTAATTTTGAATGATTGAAGGTCTGGACTATATTCAAGTAATTTCGTAGTTTGAATATGTTTCCTACCCGCGGCGTCGCCCGCGTCTCACTTATTATTATTACATTAGGGTACACAAATGCAGATAAGATAATCAATATAAATTATACATTCAACAATTTTAAGAGAGTGCAAGCACCACGTGGCTGCACATGACTGCGAGGAAGACTTCGGCGGCAAAGGCGCCCCCCTTTTTTTTTTTTTTTCTGATGGACTTAAATGCTGTTGACCTGGAATGGTCTTGACAGCGTCACCGGGCTGGGAGGGGCGAGTGTGGCTCGCCCCTGAAGAGAAAATTACGAGCTTTGATGGATGCTCGTGAAGTGTTAGCGATCGCGGGGGGATACCCCGCGTACGCTAATCATGGGGGTTTCGTCCATTGGGCCCCGCCGCGCCGAGGCGCGGGCGTGCCGTGAGAAATGACTGGCCTCGCCGCCTCTTACGGCGGCGGTGAGTGGGACGTACGACTGAGGAGTGGATCCTCCCTGTGTATTGGGCGTTGGCAGCAGTTATTGGATCGTCAGGGTCCAGAAGAATGCTTCTGGGGCGTCGAAGACTCGGATGTGGGTGAGGAGCGTACTTACACGCTTCGACGATCAGTGGGTTGGAATGGGAATCTGCACGCTCGTAGTAGCGCTTGGCCAGGCGCTTGCAGAATTCCTTGAGCGATTCTAGCTCGAAGTCTTTGTGGAGGTCAACGTTGCGGACGTACCATGGGCATCCGGATGCGATACGTAGAAATTTATTTTGGACCCTCTGAAGGAGGTGTGTGCGAACACGACACAAGCATAGGTCATGACGGGACGGATGCAAGTTTTGTACAATGTCAGCTTGTTACGAAGTGACATTTTACTCCGCTTGCAAATGAGCGGGTACAGCCGGTTCATGACGTATGTGGCTTTGTTCCTGACATACGTGATGTGCGGCCGGAAGGAGAATTTCGAATCCAGTACGACGCCTAGGTATTTGACCGTGGATTCCCAGGGGATAGGTTTGCCTTGTAGGTAGATAGTCGAGACGGTCTCGTAACGTATACGCGGAAAGAGGACGGCTACGCTTTTCTCCGGGTTAACCTCAAACCGCCACTTGCTGAACCAAACGCCTAGGGCGTCGGCAGCTCGTTGCAGTCTTTCGGCTAGGACAAAAGCGGAGCGGTCCGAGGTGTAGAGCGCGGTGTCATCGGCATACATCGCAAGTTCGACTTTATCGGTACGCGGTATGTCGCTGGTATAAAGCGCGTAGAGTAAAGGTGAAAGAGTGGAGCCTTGCGGGACTCCAGCGCGAACGAATCTAGGGGACGATAGTGTCCCTTCTAATCTATATCGGAACGTACGATTCGACAGGTATTCCCGAATGATGTGAACGAGTGAGTCTGGCAGGGCCATACGGCGGAGCTTGAAGAGCAGGCCGTTGTGCCAGACCTTGTCGAAGGCTTTGGCGATGTCTAAGAAAATGGCCGCCGTGTCGCTACGAATCGATCGGCGGACGTTATATTTCGCGATATGTTCGGTAAGCCGGTGAACTTGGTGTATGGACGAGTGGTGGGACCTAAAACCGAACTGTTCGTTGATGAACAGTTGTTTTGCCTCGACAATCTCCTTTAACCTACTGAGAACGATTCTTTCGTAGATTTTCCCTAAACTACTGACAAGACTAATGGGTCTGTAGCTGGAGGGAAGGTTGGCGGGTTTTTTGGGCTTGCGAATGCCTATAACTATTGCTTCCTTCCATTCGGTAGGAAAGGAGCAACCTGCTAAAAGAGCATTGAATTATCTTAAACTTACATTTTCTCAAAAAGTATACGCTCAAATTACTTGATTTAACAACCAAAGCATATCTCATAAAATTCCCTTTGATGATGGAATAGTTTACTCTCGTAAATTTGAATATCTTTATCAACTAAAAAACGTTTGAGTTTTTTAACGTTGAAATTTTTTAATTGTTGCTTGTCAAAAAATGTGTTATTGTGACTTATTTATAAGTAAAGAGATAGATATACCGTATTGCGGACGTTTTTTAGAAATAATAAAATAGAACATTTCTTCCATACAATGTACTGACATATATTTTACTATTTCTGCAGCGCTCGCGCTTAAAGCAATTCGATGGCGTTCATTATTATTGTTTTGTTATTTAAGACTAACTAAGATTTACACTATAATGTTATAAAACAAAAATAAATAAATCTGACCAGTAGTTTCAGAGATCTCAGTATTTAAATAAACAAACAAACTCTTCCGCTTTAATATATTAGGATAGATGATTTTGCCTAAGAACAATGAGTTTAATGCGATACGCGTGTGTTTCCGCCTACTCGTCGCAGGATGTGCTCCGATGTGACCCCACGTTCTTCATGCCTTTAACTTGTCCTTCATGATGAGGTCATAGTCAAATAATTTTATCCAAACTAAGAAGTTATTCTTAGTCTGGATAAAAACTAAGGATAAACTCGCGTCAGTTCACTAAACTGACCTGAGACCAGAGAGGAACCTGTGAAAGAATCTTAGAGGGATTTTTTTAAATCAATTATATGCAATTATGCAGAATATAAGCGACGCTAAAAAATATTAGTAGAATAAAAAGCTATATTAATCCTTCAAAAATATTTTAAATGAACTTGAGTGAAAATGTATCTCATAATAACATATTGACAGATAGGTCTTAAATGTAAAGTTTATATTAAAATGTCTATTCATATCCGGCGGAGCTAGAGCGAGCCGCTTTTGAGGTTCTTACCGTTTACCGTTGTTTTGAAACTAGTTTTAAAACTTTAGATATGCAATTTTTTTCATAAAAAATAGTTTTCCATTTAAATTTATTGCTGGATTTTTTTGTATAATGATGAATGTTGTTTTATTTCTAGCACACACAGTCAAATCAATAACATGATATTATTAAAATCGAGGCCGTCGTGGCATAACGTTTGTTTTGCAGCAGCTTGATTCCCACTCGGGCGATTGAATTATTTTTAATTTCTACGCTTTGATAAAGACACAAAGTCCAGTTTGTTAGCTCCGTTACACAACATGTGATTTCTCAAAAATTGGGTGGGAACGGAAAACGGAGGCCCTAGCACTAGATTTCTTCTGCCTTCGCTCTATGCGGATTAGGCGCGAGTAATAAAAATCCCTTATTGCATTGAGAGAAACGTAAATTTCTAGAAATGAGATATTATTTACAAGTGGCACGCACCTCCGTGCGCGACAGTGAGGACACGACGAAACACTCACAGTCCAACCCTCATTAAAATAACTTAGAAAATCAATAGAATTCTTGTTATGTTCAGATGGAGCTTCTTAACAATATTGACACTTTTGAAATTTTGAACTTGTCTAAACTTTTGTCTCTCTTATTTAACTTATTAAGCCACTTCAAGGTAATTATAATTTATTGCTTCGGAATTTATTTTATTTAATTTTTTAATAGTTATATGTCATTGAGGTCAAGCACGAAATTATTTTCTTTTTTTTTTAATTACTCTGTATCCCACACACAGCAGAGTAAGCAGAGGGACTCTAGTGTTAAGACATACCGTTCCCCACTTTTTACCGAATTCTGGAGGCATTGCGTGTTGAGTGGCAAAACTTAACGCCGCGCTTGTCCTCGACACCAGAGCGAAGAATGAAAATATAAATTTAAGTAAATATTACATCTCCTCGAGTGGGGATTGAACCCACCACTAGTCGGTTTTACAGTCACACTTTGTGCCTCTGCTCCACGACTGACCTCAGCAAAATTACTTATATAGCTAAATATCTTTAATTATTAATTTTGCCGTTAGCGTACACTTATGAACATTTGGTGATCTTAATCTTTTTAATAAAAAAATTACGTATGTTTTTCGCTAGCTAACGTGCCTGACGTGCCTGACGTGGTGCGTTTGAGGTTGTTGTATAAACGAACACTGATTTCATAAACGTATACATTAGAGACAAGTTTGTATTATATAACATTCACTGAAGAGACCTAAACGGCAGAAACACTAATGAAACTCTACTGTCACTAGTCGTTAAGCCGATTGATTTAAACTATTCACAATTAAAATGTTGATTCACAAATTGTGTTCAAAGAAATATAGGAATAAATATCTACGGACAGTATAGAAGTAGAGCAGTAGAGTTCACGTGCTGCGGATCAATTGAGTAGATATAAACAAATCTGGGAACTGCTATAAAAACGGTCGTTAGCCATCGCACTACATAGTACCAGCCTACTACTGGACTACTACCTATTACAACTTCGATGGCGGTTTGTGATACGATATCAAGAAAGTTTATAGTTTCATTTATTTTTCATATCTATTCTCTATACTCCCTTAATTATATTAAATTTGAGTGTTGAATGTCACTCGAGTGGATGAAATATTTTAATTTTTATGCTGTGGTAATTTGTTATCAGATATGGCGATATGTCAAGCTTTAAATTAAATTTTCAAGCACAACACGTAATGATTTAAAACTTGGGCGAAGAGTAGGAATGGACTTTCTTAATATTAGGTTTCTCTTGAATATCCTGCTAAATTCGCGTTACAAATAAAACTTTAAAAATAATTTTATGTGGAGACAATGTTTTTCCAGTCTGAACCTGACTACGTCAATATTTGGTCAATTAATAT
Organism: Heliconius charithonia; assembly: GCA_030704555.1. Classification (NCBI taxonomy): domain Eukaryota; kingdom Metazoa; phylum Arthropoda; class Insecta; order Lepidoptera; family Nymphalidae; genus Heliconius; species Heliconius charithonia. The sequence goes on from CM060825.1 coordinate 114,864, forward strand.
TTTTCTTATTGAAAGTAAGACTACTACTACTACTAGTACTAGCTTTTAAGCATTTATAGGTTTCACTTATTTTTTGATTTTATTTTGTTATATATACAATTCTTACGTAACACCTACGTTCCAGAAAAAATCGATATGCCAAATTGAAGACAACCTAACCTAATACTTATAGTAAAAAAGTTTCATACAAACTATCCACTCCAAAAACAACACTTAGGCTCGAATAACGCAAATGTCCGTCTTAGTGCGCACCGCCGAGGTGCACGTGCGCGTGCGCGTGTGTCCTGTAAGCCACGACCATGCAAAACTTGGAACTCCTAGCAGTTGTGCTTTAGTGAGATTTCATGTTAGCGAATGAGTGAGTGAACTTTCGCTTTTATACACAAATTAATGTATGAAGGTCAAGTGTCAATGATATTTTTTTATTTTGATATTAAATTATCTTACAATAATATATCTTTCATTTATAATGGAGTATGTGTTTGAGAAATAATTCCTTTCAAAAATTTTTTTTTTTTATTTCAAATTATGTACCAAATTAAAATATATATATTTTTATTTACATATAGATTTGTTCCAAAAATTTATTGAGAAATATAAATAAATATCTTAATACCTTAAAAAATCATAATTTCTTATTTTGTATCATTCATTACCATCTTCTCTTCTGTTTGTGCATGTTGTCGGTGTACGTACACACACACACACATACGGAGCGACGCTCGTGTCTTATCACTTGTAATTATAAAGTGTATTAACACGCCTCCACTGACTCCACGTTATATAAGCACTGACAGGTTTTCAGTATAGCATTCTAGAGTGTTTTAATTTAAAACAAAATTATTATTGCTAGACTCTTTACGTGGCCATCACTCCCGCCAGAAGTCCTAAAAGTTATTTAAAATGGTGCAAAAGCCATTATACTAGCAAGCCAAAAGTGAAAGTCAAAATAAGACGACGACTTTTTCAAGAACCCTTATTGCAGAGCAATCTGATGGCTCAATCATCCTTCCAGACAGAGATGTACCTTTAGAAGATGCTACCTTTGAAAGGCCCCACTTTCAAGTGGGTAAGTATGCATACATATAATGTCTTAACTACATATTGGATTAATAATACCCAAAATTTCGGCTTTCCTAAAATGACGTATGTCTGGGGCCCTGGGAACTTGGGTTATAAATTTTTAAATAACCGATAAATAAAATAAAAATCAAAAAATAAAAAGCCCTTACAGTTAAGTTCTTAAACAAATGGTTGCTCCGTAATAAACCAACATACAAGTATATGATACCTTTAACTCCATTTGTAAATTGTTATTCTAAGCTGTAACAGAAGAAAAAAGTACATTATATGCAGTTATATTATGTAAATTGTAAACGTAATAATTCCTATAAAGAGACAAGTGCCAGTCGGGCTCGCCCGCCGAGTGTTGAAATGTGTAGTTTAAAGTTGTTTAATTTTGTCAATAACTAGCTATTAGTTTTCATTGTAAGAAAATAGAGCAAATAAGTATACCTTACTTTGGGAACTAGTAACAGGAAATAAAACTATATAGATTCATATTTATTGAAGCCTCGGGCGGCAATTGTGTCTTCAGTGTTTAAATATACAACGTGATGGTTGTGTGTTCGATCCCACTCAGAGTTATGATACTATTTATAATAATACTTTATATATAAATGATACCTTAATTTTCATTTTTCACTCTGATATACAAATCGCTGCACCACATCTCTCCATTCGACAAACAAGATCTCGATAATTGGCCGGGAAGTAAAGACCGGGGGTTTATTAGGCCCCTTCTGTCTATCGTGCTATGCTAGAGAGAACGCATGAAGCTGTTTCTACTGTATATTAAAAAAAATCTTATAAATAACGCTTTAGCTATAAGACCTGAAACACCTTTCTTTAAAATGTAAATTTATTATCTAAAACATATACAATATGCACATATATTTTAAAACGTACGTTGTATTTAATGAGTCACTTGATATTACTTCCCCCTAAAGTCGGTTCATCGTTTCACGATAAATTAGAGCATAAACAGGAAAATAGCTTAAGCTGCAATATAAATTTACGTAATATATATATATTTTTACACATGAATAGTTATTTTTTAAAATTTGGTAAATAACGAAGCTAATAGCTTTCTGCGGTAAGTAAGTTCTGGTGTTTTACCAAATTATTTTAACATGAGTTCTGATTGTAGATACCAATATAGCCACCGAGTATTTAGTGTTGTCTTTGTCTTGCAACTAAATTATTTATATATTTAAATAACATTAAAAAATAGAAAATAAAAAATTATCAAAATTTACTATAATATACGATATAACCCCCAGTTGACTCGTGTAGCTCGTGCACACACACTCATATACACTCATACATACGCGAGTACAAAGCTGTTAAGTAATTACGTTAAGTGTCGTCCCACAACAATAGTCGTGTTGAACGCCTCCTCTCTCCGGCGGCTGAGTGTTTGCTCACCGCGCGGCGCCGAGAGAGGCTCAAATGTGTGGTGATGAGTCGTTAATCGACGCAAACGCTATATTCTATTCAATAGCGTTGTATGTTATGTTATTATATTTTTTCGCACAGGATGACAGATTAAACCTGGTAACCTAGTGTCACGATACTCCGGTCCCGTTAAGATAATTCCGTTCTCTACTTTCCGCCAAATTCTCGAGGTACAGTGTGTCGAGTGGCGCTTTACCTAACTACAAGAGCGAGCAAACAAAAATATTGTACATTTCATTTCTACGAGTGGAGTTTCATTTCTTCGAACCCGCAACTGTCCGCTGCGACAGAAAACAAAATAATAATTAAACAATAGTAATTTAGCGTGAAGAGCGCAACTAGAGGAGCACATGAGGCCCGTCGTAGCGGCGTAGAGCCGTAGCGGCGTAGCGACTCCGCGCGCCGCCAGTGCTACGCGAGCCCGCGCCGCGCTCGGACGTGCTACGAGCTACGACGCGCCTCGACGACCGCGACCGCGACGAGACGTGATACTTGCGTAGTTTTATTAAAAAGAAAAAAAAACATTAATCTCAAAATCATAATAAGATCCGTGTTTGTGTTATTTGTGCTTACTGTTGTAAAGTGTTACACAAAGAACAAATTACTTCCAAAGTTAATAAGAAGGAGTAAATTAAATGATTAAGATGAAAAGGATTTGTCACCTCATCTTCCGTCTGCTGTTCCTCCTCGACGGTGAGTGCTTATAAATTATTCGACTTTGTAATGAACACAATTTTTTTTGTTCAAAAAGTTTGTCTCGTCGCACATTTTGCAAGATATCTGTTTCGGTTATTTAATTAAAGAGATTGTACGAAATTGTGTCCCAATTAGGTGTATGGAGCATGTCATTTTCTATTTATTTGTGTGTGACTCAAACTAACAGATTTTTGGTAGTTTCCAAATAAATACTAATTTTAATTAGAACAATGCTTTGAATGATATATTTGAATATTATAGAATAATACTTATATAAGTACACTTTTTTTCAAATGATCTCGTTTATATAAGTAAGTTTATAACTGCAAAAAAAAGTGAGTTAGAATTAAACCAATTGATATCTTTTCCAACGCTGGAGGACACTGAGGTGTTCTGAAAGTATATGTCTCCTATATTATTTTAATTATTTACATTATATTTATTGTACATTTTTTTAGGCTCACTTTTTTAGGATAAGATAAACGAGGTTTTTTCATATATTTTTAATTTAATTTAAAAAAATCGTTAAATTATATTGTTAAACTCAGTTAAAATGGTTTCAATTAAAAATTTAACAGCGCTGCACTAATGACTATAAACTACAATCGAACACCACGAACTAACTTCTTTTATTTAGTAAATCAATAAAGGATCCGTCGGAAGAGGAGAAAAGAGGGAGGAGAGAAGAGGAAAATTAAAATAAGATAAATAAGCTCGTGCTCGTGCAAGCCGCGCGGCGCCGCGGGGCGCGCTGCTGTGGAACAAAAACAACCTCGTTTTTAAACATTTTTCTTGAGTAATGTTTTGTTGGTTTCGCTTTATTAATTGACTTGTGAAAATTTTACTCTGACCGGGAGCAATCTCCCTTCGCAAAATCTAAGGCCAAGGAAAATAAGCGTATTATCATTAGTTTAAAAGTTATGATTTAAGTAGAAGCCATTAAAAAGAATAGAGTTGCTGTACTATTTATAAATACAACGCTGTAACATATTATCAGAGGTATTTCATTACGTCAAGAGGAGTCAGGGCGACTCGGTGAGGTAGTAGTGACACTGAAGTCGTATATTTCGCTACCTGCCTAAAGCTAATTATAAAGTTGGTCACAACTCGAGAACAGCTTCAGTAAGCGCATTTCGTTACCATCCAGAGCACACACACAAACACACACACACAGACACAGATACATACGTACATGCTTGTACATATATATTACTCATCGTATACGTATTGGCTGTGGAAGTTAAATAAACTGAGACGTTATACGTTAACACCAAGTTAAAATGTTTTTATATGTAGGGTAAGTATATTAATATTAAGTAAAAAGTATAAGAAAAAATATATATTTAATATGCATTAATTAATCACTTTCTAATGATATCGCTTCTTTTATATAAAAATATCATATTTATAGACGAAATATCTTAAATAGGAGCCGAAAGTGGAGAATGGAGTATCATAACACTAGATTCTCTGTCCACCTTGATACATAGGTACTTGTTATATCGTGAAACTGAAAACAAATTCCGCTTACCATACTAAAATGAACTATCACCGCCTAAGCTCAGGCTCGCGCCGACCTACTGAGCCTTAACGACGTCGGATGCATATTTCCCATCATATCGTCTATTGTAATATATATTTCGTTTGTGTTCATAAATACAGGGAAGCGGATATTATTAAATCCCACAAGAGTCGTTAAAATTTCCACTATAAATAAAATTGTTTACTTTTGTGTACTTTTTACAAATTTATTTTAAAGGAATACTAAAATTATAATACACAAAATGTGAACATACTTTAATATTTTTCTTTTAGGATTAATTATTTACTTATTTACTCTACAGAAAAATATTTGATTTTGGTTTAAATGAAATATTTTCCTATAAACCTAAGCATTACTTATAATGTCATTTGTACGTAAAATCTACTTATTTATCTTAGAGAAAAAGATATTAATTTAAATGTTTATAAAAATAAAATTATGGTAAAAAATATAAAAAAAAATAAAGAATATTATAGTATTCAATAAACTTAGCCACTTTACACATCTTTCGTTGTAACTGTTATCTCAAACTCCTTTTAAAATATTATTTATTAAATAACGCCTTGGCTCGTGATGTGTCTAGTGGTTAGAACCGTCTATAGTTGTGATCGTGAAGAACCCAAAATCTTTTAGAGATTCAGAGGTAACAGTATTAAGAATTTATATTATGCCATTAGAAGGTATCGCTTTAATAACATATTTGCCATCAGAAGTTGTTCTTGTGTCAGTTATTTGGATAACTGGAAACTCGACAATATGATATTGTCATAACTCGAAGCTCGTCCGAAGAAAAGCCAAGAGCGCGTCCTATCTTCCTTTCCACTATAACTGCGAACTAGTTATAATAAAAGGAAGAAAGAGTACGGGCACCTCCCCGCCCTACACCGTGAATTCCTACCTGACTGCGGCTGCAACAGTCTTATTGAACTCTCCGGGACGTTTGTGTGTGATCAGTCTAAAGGTACTTGTTACGCTTGTTTATATTAAGATTATTATATTAGAATTGTGATTCGTGATGTTGATTGATTTGTGAGATCAATATAAGTCGTTGGAACGAACGCACTGCCGCAAGGCGGCCGATATGTTAAATAAACGCACGGCACACACCCCACAGTCGTGTCTCGAACCGTAGGCGGACACTACTACATACACCAGAGTTCCAGGACATAAAATAGCACCACACACCCGTACGAGACAGGCGGACACTACTACATACACCGGAGCTGGGACATAAAATAGCACCACACACCTACAAGTCGGGTACCAAGTAATAGAAATGGTATATAATATATCAATGGCTAACGCCATACAAGAACAGCTTACGTACTGCGAGACGGCATCGGCCACGACATAGTTAATGTCACTGCAACAGTTCGCATAAGCCCATCACGTCAGCTTCCGCGACGTCAAGTAACATTCAATATTATAACATTGGTCAAAGATAACTTTAATCCATAATATGTGTCGCTCCTACACATATAATTCCTTTATAAGGAATTCGATCCTAAAAGATCGTGCCATCATAGACTTCGAATTATCATATTATATTTATTATACATTTGGTACGAGTCTTTATGTGCATCATATTTATTAGTACCGTAGTACTTTAGAGTTCGACTCGACCGCTGCCTTCCAGCATCACCACCACCTATATAGACAGACAGTTGCGACATTCGGGACGACAATACACGAACTCGTCTTGATTAATATGGTATCAAAAATATGTAGTTTGTATTATTCATAATTAACTATGTTATTTACGTGTATTGCCATGCATATTTTATTTTATTTGTTTATTTATTTTTAAGTTATACCCGAGGTACATACTGTTACATCGTGTTTTAAATTAATAACAATTTTTCTCTAAAAAAATGACCACAGAAAGAAATACAAAAATACATTATAACTCTAACATTTATCTTGTAATCCAAAGCGAAGTCAAACAGAGCTCAACATCGCCACAACCGACAAGCAATAGTAAATAATATTTAATACCAAAACCATTGTATATGTACATAGTTTTTTGTTTTACATCCTTATCTAATATATGTAGAAGCATCATTAATTGCAAGTTACAATTTATTTGGGTTTTAGAGTGCCGTACCCAAAGGAGGACATTTTTAGAGATTAGGCACTCTGTTACTAACACTGAGGTGTCCGTCTGTCCTTTTGTTTTTATTATTTACTTTAAAAATAAATCATCAAGTTAAAATAAAATAAATGTTTATCGTACTAATATTATGTAAACAAGAGTTTGTACGTAACACGAACAGAGTTCACTAATCTTGAATGCTTATATAATTAACTGACTTCAAAAACAAGGTTATCAGTTTGACCTGTATGTACTCTGAATGTATAATCTGAATATAAAACAAAGACATAATGTTTCGAGTTCACGAATAAGATTAAGAGAGCAGTTACTTGAAGCGATCTGCATTTCCATTATTATATTAAAATAGACGCATGGAACTTCTTGTTGTCTCTCAGAGCGTACTCCATTAAAAGTCGAATTAACGATTTGACGCTGACAGTGATCATCGGGTGATGATATCAACCTATCATAGTTCCCTGTCAGAAATAGATGACATTATTTAAAATATAATAATCATTCTTTTCTTCTTTTTTTAGCTTGACACTGTACCCCGCATATAGCAGGACATGTAGAGGCAACCTATAAACCTGATTTTAAGACAATTTTCATTAAAACAATTTCCTTGTGAGCGAGAGTAAGGTAATGAAAATAATTAATATTTCATTGTCTTGAACGGGAATTGAACCCACAACCATCGCACTTACGGTCAAACATAATAGATTAATATATAATTATCATTATTTTTGGAAAATAAGAACATAGTAATCAATTACAACACTTTTTCTTTGTCTTATTGGCTTAGTAATTATGCTCAATAATAAAAAGAAACAAAGAACCGAGTGTCTCAAGTTTTGTTTTACTCAATTTAATCCCATGTCTTTAAGTTATAAGACGGAAAAATAAATAAAATTCAGACATACATAACAAAAGTCGTTATGTGAGTTTTTAACGCAGTCACGCAGGGACATTGTATATAAAACTGTGCCGCCATTCCACATCTGCACTTTTATGCCTTGTTCTGCACCAATCTGCTAGGTGGAGAGTTCTACTACCTAATATTAAGTCACACCGCTCTCCGCTTTCCGCCAGAACTGGAGATGTTACGTGCTGAGTGAAGTTTGTCGTACTAAGGCATAATGAAATCCCCCGAGAGTACATAGAATCTGCAACCAAGGCATTGATAGTCGTACGCTGTCCCACTTGCTTATACAAGCTCCGTAAAGGTAAAACTTCGATCATAGTTACAATTTAAACATTTTCAAGTCGTCACTCCCTACTGTATCTATATAGAGGATACATAGATACATAGAGAGGGTATAGGGGTAAATAGAAACAAAGATTATACCTTTCACACGACGCCCTCCGGCGACCTCGCGTTCGCATAAAAATTAATAAAACGCGTACCAAATTTCCAAATATCAAACAAAAATAAACAAATTTACAGAAGCAGAATGTAATAAAAATATTTAACTGAAAATGTTTCAAAGCGACGTTTTAGAATAACGTTTTCAGTCGCTTTTATTTGAACACTTCATAGAAAAATCGTTTATTGAATAAAAGTTTAAAACCGTCGAGGCCAAATGCGACAGCGTCTGACTCTAAGGACGTGAGTTCAATTCTCTCTCGAAGAAATGAGTACATTTAAATTATTTTATATTTATATATATATATATATATATATATATATATAATATATATATATATATATATATATATATATATATATATATATATATATAGTGATAGTGAGTGATATATAATTATGCATCTATTTGAATATATGTATATGTATATATTTATAAAGGATAAATCGATAACATATTTGTAATCAAAGTGTAAATACTACCGATAGTTCAGAATCGAGATACGTAGTCACATCGATAACGGTTTTAGAGGTTTATCAAAACCGCAAATAGTTTAATATCGACGTCGATATCGTTTAACGAGCTCAATTATTACATTTACACTAATTGATTTCACTTAAATCGGAATGAACGACAACGACAACAGTTGCCTGACAGACAAATACACAAACAGTTTTAATAGTAGCTCTAGTATCTACTAGATACTAGAGCTACTATTAAAACTGTTATACTCTCAATATATTACAAAACAATATAAAGTCACCCCACTCACCAATTTCTGACTCACTTTTTAACTAATTATGTATGTGTTGAGTAAATATTATAAATTTGTGATAAGTGAAAAAATATATTTGACAAAAAAGTTGTTATAGATACAAAAAAAAAACGACGGTGAAAGTAAACGAAGCCCTTAAACGATTGCAAAAGTACAACAGTAGTGTCCACTGCAACACTGTGAAGTACACCACACTACACACACACACACACACACAGACAAGAGGCCGACAACAGCTGTAGAAGTAGTGTGTGTGTTGTCGCCGGAAATTGTACTTTACACTAGTTCATTTAAATAAAGTTTTGTAAATGATTTTATAAGATATTCTTTTACTCCGTTCAGCGTCAGTGTCTATAATAGTAGCGTTAAGACACTCTACCCCGGGATATTGCATGTTGAGTGGCAAAATTTACTGCCGAACTTTTCCTTGATACACAGTAAATTATGAAAAATTATTCATTCCATGAGCGGATATCGAACCCACAAACGAGAAAAGTGAATGTAAAAAAAAACATTTTACCATACAACAATACGTCAGGCGCCTACATGCTGGCACTACGTCACACGATATACTAATCTTCAATATTAAGGGTCACCTGTACGTCGTGTTGGCCGTCAGCTCGCCACTTGTGATTAGAGAACTTTTACAACATATTAGTGATTTATTTGGAATCTGTAGACAGATGACGTCGTGCACCTCTGGAGTCTAGAGGTTAATGTTGCTTTTAATATTGTATCTGCGGTTGACCTCAGAGGTCGAGGAGAGTCGGTCACCTTTGAATAACCAACGGGGACAGAGGTGACTAATGTGTAATTATTATTATTCAAAGATACATCAGATCGTTTAATTCCTATTAGATGACTTATATTAATTTTATTTTCTACATATTAAGTTATTATCTCTACAAGTGGCTAGTAATTGTTATATTAATCTTCATAATTTTGTTCCATTTCTTATACAAATATTCTGTAATAAATAATATTGTCATTATTGTTCTCTTTAATGATTTGTACTTATTTGTAAATTCTATGTATTTAATAATATTATAAATCACAAAAGTAAATAAAGTATAACATAATCTAAATCGTTTACATATCATTACATGCTGTCACTCCTCATCTCGTCACCCTCGTCACCCCCTGTCACCCTCGTCACCGCGCTCGTCACCGCCGCGACCGAATAACATGTACGTTTTAATATTGTAATAATAGTTGCTACACAATTTACTTAACGTGGTGAAACAACTACGAACTAGAATTTACCCGCGACTTCGCCTTCTCTTCGCCTTCATACTCGACTGTCAACGATGGTACTGAGGAAGGAGGTGCAGCAGCTTACATCGAAACTATTAATATTTAATATATTCTTAAAACTGAAGTACAAAAAAAGAACTTGGACCTGGTGTTTCCTGAGATTAGCACGTTCAAACTAACAAACTCCTTCGCTTTATAATATTAGTAGAGATTTGAATAGTAATATAAAGTAGTAAAAATGTAGTGACTTATGTTTCTCGTCTCTCCGCCTTTGTCTCGCTTAGATATAAGTGTGGTGTGACGAATTTCTTTTCTGCTCTGTATGCAGACCATTCTGTCCAGATCTGGAAATATGTATTTATATGTGTGATTAGTTTAAGTTGTCCCCAGAGTTGAGTGTAGATTTGACCTGTATGATATTTGCTTTAAATGGGTAAGTTTACAACGAATGTTGAGAATAGATGCCGCGCTACGTCCACCAGAGCGAGGACATGAAATAATTTAAATGAAGTTTACATTTCATGTAATTAAATAATGATATTCATATAAGATTATATAAAGTTATCTATAAACAAGTGTCAATGACATGTTATCAACACTAATTGAGGAGACAATGAACTCACAAGCAAAATATTGTGATATCAATTCAAAGCGTAAATCCTCATACATTTTAATAATATTTTCAAGTCTTTTTAGGTGGCATGACATAAAAAAAATTGTTATTATGAGAAAAAAAATAGTTTATTTGTAAGACCTAAAATATAACATACTGTACATGGCAACCGACATCGAGGCTTTAAAGTTAACAGTGTTTAGAAGTCATCCTGCGAAGGTGTACCTTTGAATAATTTGCCAAGAGGCGGTCCTCAGCCGAACTCGTGTACTTGTGCCGCTGCGCCACGACGGTATAAATATTGGAGAGGTTGGAAATCCTTCAAAAATATTCTTAAATTAACAAAACCAGCTGTAACTTCAGTAAATCTGCCACTGTTTTGATATAAAGATAGATTTATTTTAGATCAACGTCAAAAACAGCATCAAATTTTCTTATGTTTTCTATAATTTATGTATGGTTTGTAATTATAAAACATAAAAAAAATATTTATATTCCTGTGACGTTTGACACATTTCTTTATGTATCCAAACTATATAAAATCTAAAATGTCTTTTATCACAAAATAATAGTTGATCACGTGAACAACATAACAAAAAAGACATGTATTTCGTTACTTTTTTTCTTGTTAATTTTATGTGGTAAAGTATAATCAGAAATTTAGTGCTTAGTGCAAGAAAATGTCATTAGGAAAAAATAAACGTTATCGAGAAAATTGTAAATAAAACCATCAAATATCAGTTAATAGTTTAGTAATGCATATAAGCATACAGCATAAACAAATGTTATTATTTAAATAATATTTAGTTTGAAACCTGTAGATTCTAAGAAATTTGTATATTGTGATAAATCTAAGCCTAAAACGCTAACATCTTACCTTCCCTCAAAAATACAAAATATTATAAGTTGATTAGATTAATTCTATTTTATAGTGTTTGAAATAAAATTAAAAAATATGAATTATGAGATTTTTACAGATTCGTATGCATGGTACACCATACCTTCCACTTTTTCGTTACCAATTTTTCTCTTGTTACTGTTAAATTTTTACTGGAAATTTTTATATTTCTTATTTAATAAAACTACATAAAATTTGTTATGGGCCTAAAAAACTGTAAATACTTTAATAAGAATTATTTAAAACTTTAAAATAATAATGTGTGCAATTGTTTGATAATTGTATCAAAACACATATAGCGTTATATTAGTTGTAGCAAAAACATTATTGCCAAATTCATTCATGACTTATTAAATAAGCTTTTGTCGAACATAACTCAAGTGGAGTGGGGCGATGGAGAATTTCTACGTTAATGAGAAAAATGTTATCAATATCATACATATTTTATAATATCAAAAAATAAAATAAGCATAAAATTTACATTTTAAATGAAATCATGTATCTATATTATCATTTCTCAATTTTTTTATGTATCAACAATTTGCAAATATAAGTGACCGCACCTACTTTTTATTAGTGTTTCCTATCTTTTAGGTCCATAAGAAGTTTCATGTACTTTCGTACAATAACAAATATAAAAAATGTAAAATGAAACCAGGGAAATTTTGGGAAAAAATATTGGTAATAAAATAAAAATGTAAGGCATTTATACCAATCTGAAAAAATCTCTGCAATTTATATTTTTTATATTTTATTTAACCTGCGGCAACACTTTTTTTACACACAAAAGGCGACAGGGTGACGCATCACTCCAATATTTTTAAACTTAAACAAAATAGAAGTGTGTAACAATAACAGTCTTGTTAAATTTAAACTGAGAGAAAAAAATTAAGCGCACCTAAAGTGAGTAACAAAATCGGTAGTTTATTTTTGAAACTTTTTGTACAATTAAGGATAACAACAATAAATTTATAACAAATATAAGAAAAACTATGCAACTCATTATTAAGTCAAACTGTCTAAAATAAAAATATTAATATATGTCACGCACATATGCGAATTTCCATAATAATAAGAATTTATATTATTGTGTAACTTATTAATTCCGTTGTTAAAATCTAGTTCAAACATAATATGTTATGATATTTCATGTAAATTAAAAAAAATCTAATTTTGTCCTCTGCATCACAGGTTCAAGTTCAATTTATTGACCTATAAACTTCAATTACAAGCCCAAAAATGTCCCATAAGTTTGTGGGTGGTGGTACCACTGTACTGTCGTTGATAACATTTAACTCACTATCTGCAAGATAGCGACCCTATCGCGAGACACGTGCGTATTACAGATTACAACAAAATATGAAATAGCGTCCGCCTCAGTGGGCACTAGCGGCAAATGTAACTCGACGTTATTGCGACACCTACCTCCCCTCGCTCAGTCAATATTGCTTGTGAGTTTTAGTTATTCTATTGTGATGGAAAATGTGAGGATCTTCTTCTCTTCCTGAGCTTTCCGTTACAAGATGAGTTGGAAGTATATTAAGGAATAAGGATATAATACCTAATACTTTATATGATACTGTGTAAGTGTGGCGTCGCACCAGTTTTGTAGCTGGGTCACATTTGCTTGTTATATGGATAGTATTTAAATTATATTTATTGACTTCCACGTGGGGGATGAAGTGTCTTAACAATAGGTTCCCTCTGCGTACCCTGCAATGCAGGAAATAGCGTAAAGTTATAAGAAAGGTACTTAAATACCATTATTTTCGTCACGTTGTAGATAATAATGTTTGTTCGTTAGGAGGGAACTACCAATCGTGTTTGTGGAGGACTCGCGTCACGTGTATTTGGGGTGTAGTTAAATAATCACTGACAGTGGGACACTGACAGAGTCTTTGATCGTTTACTTTTAACGTAAAAGTTGCTTTTTACTTAATTTATGTTGTCAAAGTATTTATTTTTAATCGACTAATATAAAGAATAGAGCGTAAATACTATTTTTCTCCGTTATGTATAGATTTATGTGCTCATAAGGACTGTCACGAGTCAAAGCGACCCACCGACACCGACCGACACCGACTTCATACCTACCAGCAGGTAGCACATACTAATACTAGTATTGCCTAATTGAATTGAATTGAAAAGCCTTTTATTCCCAAATAAGATACAATATTTAAACAACTCTATTGCATGCTATAATAGATCTCTTAAGTGGTCCAACAACTTCCACTGTTGCCTGTCCTGCGTCACCCGTCTCCATCGTGGGCCAGCAGTCTTTTTGAGGTCTTCTTCCCATCTCATGCATTGTCTTCCACGATTCCTTTTTCCATCTCTTGGGTACCAGTCCGTTATTGACTTGCTCCATTTTCCAGATTTGTCCCTCATCATGTGACCAGTCCATCTCCATTTTTGTTTGTCAATTTGTTCAAGGATGTCGGTTAATTTAGTTTTCATCCTGAGGTCGGTGTTTCTGGTTCTGTCTTGACGTTTGGATCCGGTCATGCTGCGTTCCATCGCTCTTTGACATGTTGCAAGCTTCTCCCTGAGAGATTTTGTCATTACCCAAGTTTCACACCCATAAGTTAGACATGGAAGGATACAAGTGTTGAATGTCTTCCTTTTCAGTGCCATGCCCAGGTCCCGTGACTTCATAATTTCCTTTAATGACCAGTATCTTTTCCATCCGTTGGCAATTCTTATATTTATTTCTTTTGCTAATTGGTCCTTTGGGGAGATAAGCTGGCCTAGGTAGGTATATTCGTCTACATATTCTAGGATTTCTTGGTTCACTCTTATGTCTATTTTTGTGGAGTTGGTCATTAGTTTGGTTTTGGTGTAGTTCATTGTCAGACCTACTTTCTTGCTTTCTTCGTTAAGGCTTTCTAACATTTTTTCCAGGGTTTCTGGCTTCTCGTCAAAGCACGAGATCGTCAGCAAATCTAAGATGAGTTAGATTAGAACCATCAATGTTTAGGCCGAAGTCTTCCCAGTTTAGATTTCGGAAGATATTTTCTAGCACCGCAGAGAAGAGTTTTGGGGACAAAGGATCTCCTTGTCTCCTCTTTCTATGAAAAATTCTTTCCCCAATGTTTCCAACCGAATTCTGGCTCGACTATTGCCATAGATGTTCTTAATTATGTTAATGTAGATTGTTGGTATTCCTTGCTTTTCTAATGTATCCCATATGTATTTGTGGTTCAGACTGTCAAAAGCTTTGGTGTAGTCTACAAAAGCGATATATACCCTTTTATTTACTCATTGTATTTTTGCAGTATTTGTTTAACCGTGTGTATATGGTCGATAGTCGAGAGGCCTCTCCTGAAGCCGGCTTGCTCTACTGGCTGCTGTTCATCCAGCGTCTGGCTCATTCTATCCAAGATGGTCTTTGCAAGTATTTTGTATACATTTGACATGAGGCTTATTGGCCTATAGTTTTCAATGTTTTCTTTATCACCTTTTTTATGTATTAGAATAATGTGAGATTTTGTCCATTGAGTAGGGATGTCGCCGCTTAGCAGAATATTGTTAAACATGTTTGTTAAGATAGGAGTTAGTTCTTTTAATGATCCTTTCATCAGTTCATTTGTGATCTTGTCTGGCCCTGGTGATTTCCCCATTTTCTGGCTTTTAACCGCTTTTTCAACTTCACATGGTAAGATTTCGGGTACGGCTTCTACTATTGAATCAGGAGCCATGTGAGAGTGACTAGTATGATTATCCTTATTAGTTTCTTGTTTTGCATAGAGCTGGGTATAAAAATTGGTGGCTAGTTCATTTATGTTTTTCCGCTTAGTGACTGTCTTTTCTTTTTGCTTTAGTTTTGGGATCCACTGTTTCCCCGCTTCCCGTAGCTCTTTCAGTGCTTTTTTGACAGCGCCCCTTTTTTGTATGTGATATTCTAGGGTTTGTAATCTTTTGATTTTTCGATCTTTTCTGATGCTTTCTCTAATACTCTTACTAATTTCTGCTATTAATTTGATAGTATCTCGATTGGTTTGTTGTGATATATACTCCTTCCTTTTGTTAATGAGTTGTAATGTATGATCACTTAATTTGTATTTGTGAGTTTTCTGGATTCTTTTAACAGTACAGTGGTTTGTTAGATGTTTTTCTAAAATCTCACATTGCAATGTTGTGTTTGCTGTTTCATTAATGCGTTTTTTTATCTCTTTGAAGTTCATAACATTTTGTTCCTCATGGTCTCTGAACTGATTATAGCCTTGTCCTTTTATGTGTCTCCGTGAAGGTTTATCAGGTATAATTTTCAAGGAACTGCGTACCATACGATGGTTTGTGTTGAAGTTAGCTTTGTTATTACAGTTGTATCGGTGAAAGCTTTCGGGTTGTTACTTATTATGTAGTCTATTTCGTTTTTATAAGATCCGATTGCCTAATTACTTAACATTAAAGTTAGAGTTACATAAGAAGTGTCCTAAATTAAATCTTTATTGAGTTATTTTATATATTAAAATTTTTGAAGTCGGTTTTTTAATCTTATATTTGTAGTTCTTTTCATACAAAATGGATGTAAACGTTCGCAAATATAATTTTGTCAACTTTTATAAATTGTACTTCCCGTTGACATAGAATCCTGAAATTTGTTCGGAACCCTTGGCATGCGTACTACTAGAAGAGAAGCATTTAGTAAATTATATAAAAAATATTTGTAAAAACAAAAACCCCGACTGCATAAAACTAAAAGGAAAATAAACAAGCCAAGATACGCGCGAAAAACATGACCCTTCCTTAACAATCAGGAATAAAGAAAATTTGAAAAAAAACTAATAGTAGCGGGATTCGAACCGCCTTCGGTGCATCTTGGAAAGTGTCCAAGAGACGCGGATCAATTATGTTTACTATATTAAATTTGATGTTCAGGGAGATGAAGTTTCTATCTATGAATAATGTAAGCCTAAAAATATAATTTTATATAATGGTTACGTCACACACAACGTCTCCATCTGGGACCCTAATTGTTTCGAGCGTTTTGGTAATTTTCCGTCGCCACTAATGTAATACTAGATCTAACACGATCTTGCCTTTGTAATGCTATTAGAACTAAATTAATCAGTGTCTGGGCGTGATAATGAATTTATTCTGTCATTATTAATGTACTCAGGGGTGTCTTTGTAAGAAGAGAATGTGAGGACTTTGCTGTACAGTGGGATAGTGTCCGACTGTAAACACGACGGTTGTGAGGTAGATCCCCTTAGGGATGATTTGATGTTTGGTTAATTTTCAATGTTTCCGCTCTGTGATACAATGTGCGGTGTTGAGTTCCGCTAATTAAGACGCAATAAGTCGAAATTTAGGCGAAAAGTGTCTTAACACTAGGTTACCTCTGCTGTACTGTATACTTTATATTTCCCAAAATGCGAGTATTACATAGTGACACAATCACACTCAGCTTCAATCATTTCGTCTTCTATTGTAACTTAATCTGTACAATATAAAAAAAACAACAAAAATTAAAATACCTATATTACGTACTGGCTGGCCTCCTGTTAAGGTCTCTTCATCAATGTTTACCTCCAAAGCAATCAGACTACTAACTTCCATCACAATCTCCATCCGATTTTCTCCAAATCGCATTGAATATCGGCTCGAGGACAAGCGGTTACAATCAACAAGCGGGGCAAAGCAAAGTAACAAATAATTAAATACAAATACAACGTAAAAAGGGTCTAATACTACGTTCGGAATCTGCTTTGTAGGAATCCTTAGATTGTCGAGGGCTGTGCAAACAAAGCTGCTCTCTAGTGAAGGGCCCTCGGCCCCCGTGACGGCGTGACGGCGTGACGCCCCGGACGCCGATACGATACGACAATTCATTACATTTATTTGACAAACGGATCTAATAAAATGAGTTTTATATTGACATTAAATGATTTTGTTTACGATTCAATTTGTTTATTTTTGGCTCAACGTTTTGGTGTAGTTCCGATTTCTTTTATTTAAGCCTTGTTAAAACTTATAATCTACTGAGCGGATTGTTCAATAGTTCACTATCGCCCCAAAGAAAGAGTTGCAGGTTTCTAAATGTCAAGTTAATATAAATATGTTTTCTAAAGGGTTGATTGACCTTTTATTTTGAAGTTATTGTCGCATATTTTAACTTACGCAGAACATTTATAAATCGAATTTTTTGCTTACCCTGTTGTGAGAAAAGAAACGTGCAGTAAAATAAATGTTTAAATAAAAGGCACCAGAGCCAAGAAAAGCATTACCTGGTGGTTTCTTTTACCTGGTGGGAATAGAACCCACAACATTCATGTTTACATTTACAGGCTATCCCACTGCTCCACAACAGCCGCAAAAATAATATTTTTTTCCATTTCATCCATTTAATAAATTTTAATGACATTGCTTCCTTCTAGCTAATTGAAAACATTAATAAATATAAAACCGTAATGATTGTTCTTTACAAAGCAAATTGATATGAAAGCAATCTACAGTTCGTAACTTGTTATTTGTTTATTCGGTTTTATGAGAGAATTATTAATAATTATTGTAACTGTTATCTCAAACTCCTTTGAGAATATTATTTAATAAATAATGCCTTGGCTCGTGATGTGTCTAGTGGGTAGAACCGTTTATAGTTGTGATCGTGAAGAACCCAAAATCTTTTAGAGATTCAGAGGTAACAGTATTAAGAACTTTATATTATGCCATTAGAAGGTATCGCTTTAATAACATATTTGCCATCAGAAGTTGTTCTTGTGTCAGTTATTTAGATAACTGGAAACTCGACAATATATCATTGTCATAACTCGAAGCTCGTCCGAAGAAAAGCCAAGAGCGCGTCCTATCTTCCTCTCCACTATAACTGCGAACTAGTTATAATAAAAGGAAGAAAGAGTACGGGCACCTCCCCGCCCTACACCGTGAATTCCTACCTGACTGCGGCTGCGACAGTCTTATTGAACTCTCCGGGGACGTTTGTGTGTGATCAGTCTGAAGGTACTTGTTACGCTTGTTTATATTAAGATTATTATATTAGAATTGTGATTCGTGATGTTGATTGATTTGTGAGATCAATATAAGTCGTTGGAACGAACGCACTGCCGCAAGGCGGCCGATATGTTAAATAAACGCACGGCACACACCCCACAGTCGTGTCTCGAACCGTAGGCGGACACTACTACATACACCAGAGTTCCAGGACATAAAATAGCACCACACACCCGTATGCGACGAGCGGACACTACTACATACACCGGAGCTGGGACATAAAATAGCACCACACACCTACTAGTCGTATACCAAGTCGTAGAAATGGTATATCAATATATCAATGGCTAACGCCATACAAGCACAGCTTACGTACCGCGAGCGTACTGCGAGACGGCATCAGCCAAGACATAGTTAATGTCACTGCAACAGTTCGCATAAGCCCATCACGTCAGCTTCCGCGACGTCAAGCAACATTCAATATTATAACATTGGTCAAAGATAACTTTAATCCATAATATGTGTCGCTCCTACACATATAATTCCTTTATAAGGAATTCGATCCTAAAAGATCGTGTCATCATAGACTTCGAATTATCATATTATATTCATTATACATTTGGTACGAGTCTTTATGTGCATCATATTTATTAGTACCGTAGTACTTTAGAGTTCGACTCGACCGCTGCCTTCCAGCATCACCACCACCTATATATACAGAACGACGGTTGCGACATTCGGGACGACAATACACGAACTCGTCTCGATTAATATGTTATGAAAAATATTTCGTTTGTGTTATTCATAATTAACTATGTTATTTATGTGTATTGCCATGCATATTTTATTTTATTTATTTCTTTATTTTTAACTTATATCCCAGGTACATACTGTTACATTATGTTGTAAACCGACTGGTTGTGGGTTCGATCCCCACTCGAGGAGATGAAATATTTACTTAAATTTATATTTCTATTTCTTCGCTCTGGTGTCGAGGACAAGCGCGGCGTTGAGTTCTGCCACTCAACACGCAAAGCCTCCAGAATTCGGCAGAAAGTGGGGAACGGAGTGTCTTAACACTAGGTTCCCTCTGCCTACCCTGCAGTGTGTGTGATACAGCGTGAAGCTGATTTGATTTTTATGTTTTAGATACATTTGTTTAATTATAAGTCAGTTGATGGTTGGTTCGATTTTATTTTATTCGTAAACCAACTTCCCGCTGTATCCCGCACACAGCAGAAACAGTGGGAACCTAGTGTTAAGACATTTCGTATTGAGTGGAGCGTTAAGCCGCGCTATGCTTTGATACCCGAGTGAAGAAATGAAAATATGAATTTAAATACATATTTAATTTCCTCGAGTGGGGATCAATCCCACAACCAGTCGCGTTTACAGTCACACACCTGCTTCCCTCCGCCACGACTCGCCTCTGTCCTCCTCTATCTTATCGGTAGCCAGTCAAAGCGAGTCGGATTTGCCCCACTGAGGGTTTCATATCAATTTCATGATTGTATTGTATGTTAATGGAAATGGACTTATGCACATGTTTTGTATAAAATATTTTTCTACAAATATAAATTTATATAATACTATAGGTATTACGATTTATTGCTCTGAGGTACGGAACCTAACAATGGACAAGAGATACGTGTACGTGACAGCAAGCGAGTAGAGTGTTACGACATTCCGCTTCCCAGATGCATTTCTTCAGATATTTTTGCCAATACTTAGCGCACCGTTTTATGGTAAATAAATAAAACATAAGAAAATAGATAAATAAAAAAATATTTGTGTTTTCCACCCACAGGGTTGATAACAACGATAAAACGTAAGCATAAACAAAAAGGAAAAAAATACACTAAATAAATGATAGCATTTAAATTTAATCGTTAATATATATTCCAAAAAAAAACAA
Organism: Heliconius charithonia; assembly: GCA_030704555.1. Taxonomy (NCBI): domain Eukaryota; kingdom Metazoa; phylum Arthropoda; class Insecta; order Lepidoptera; family Nymphalidae; genus Heliconius; species Heliconius charithonia. Next base: position 135,485 of record CM060825.1, read on the forward strand.
TAATATGTTACTTAAAGTTCCCTCACTCAACACGCAATGTCAAAAATTTTGAGCGGTGCGTGGGTGTCTTAATATTAGGTTTCCTCTGTCCCCTGCTGTACGTGGATACAGCGTGAAGCAAAAAAAGAATAAACATTTCCTGAATACTTAGTCCTAGCTACGGAGTGTATACCTTATTCAATAGTAAATACATTATATTTTTAATAGCAGTGATAGATAAAAATAAAGTAATAAGGAGAGGAGTGATTATATTTTCAACCTAACTTACTTAGTTTCACGCTGTATCCCGCGGGGTAGCCAGTGAGAACGAAGCGCCAAACTCTACGGTTATTATTATATTTCAATGTCTTTAAATCGTCACATCATCTTCATGAAAAATCATCAAATCGAATAAATTTATGAAACCTTAGTTTCACCTAAAACAAATTATACAAATAATAAAGCAATATTATAGCTTTATAAAGTTTCCATGAATGGTCTCGTCTCATCGGGACGTACACCTACACCGGACACCTACCTACTTTTTCAGATGCATAAATTGCATTTACAATTCGCCCCGCGCTCCGCACAACTGAAAAAAAATCTGACACAACTTCGAAGAAAATTTAAACGTCCATCCACAATGCAGTCGAAGGCGAGCGTCTAGTTGCTGCTTAAGTATTAATATTATGCTATACTTTATGTAATATCATTATTATCATATTTTTCAACTTGAGTGAGACTCCGTTCCCCACTTTCTGCCAATTTCTGGAGGCATTGCGTGTTGAGTGGGAGAAAGATTAACCGTAATGTCTAATCCAAAAATAACAAGAAACTCCACAAATATCAAGACTAAAAGAAAATGTACTATCCGAACGCTAATCTCAGTAAGGATAACAAATGTCTTGATTTGCCGAAACAACGAACAGTACTAAATAAGAATGTCGTTACTCAAACGAACGATTTAGCAGAGATGAGGTCGCAATTAGTGAGGCCTTTAACGATCGAGCAGCGAGGCGTGGATTAGAGCTCGATAATTTCACTCCTTGTTTGCAAACATCCACGAAATCCTGAATCGAAATTCTAAACCTCTACATGCAAGTGCTGATCAAATGGTTACATTGTTCCCTTTTGTTTGTATGAGGCAAATGAAGGGTCCTGGAACCTATGCTTCATAACTCTGAGTTACATTACTATCGTCAGGCGTGTGGAGTGGCACAGCGCGATAGTTCTGGATTCGATTATATCGATAAAAATACCACTTTTTACGTCCTAAATGTAATCGTTTACAATTAATTATATAAGAGGAAGTGATTTTTAAAAGACGAAACATATCTGTCAATCTATCTCAGTGTCTCAACAACATTAACTTATATTGGCTATTCTATCGGTGTCGGTCGGTCGACGACAGGCAACGTCACGCGCTGCATCCATTACGTTGCTTGCCAACTTACGCCTTGTACGTACTTAATAACAGAATCGAGTACTTCATATTTTAAGCTCTAATACATTAACAGTTCAGACTTAAATGCAGATAAATGCGAAAGTAGTAAACATCTCAGATAAGATGGCTATTAGTTAAGCTTTTAGCGAATGAGAGGGGTCGAAGGGGCCAGGGGGAACGGGGTATCCCCGAGGAACCCCGATTAGTCAAAGAGACGAAGAGATTTACAAATTATCGCGGTATTTGTGGGTTTGATTGTGCAGAATTGTGTTACTGAGTTATAAGGAGGCGATGATTATTATGGTAGAAAATTAGAGTCTTGTGTAATCATATTATTCAACATTGCATTTAAAGATAGAAAAATTTAAAAAGTGGAACGGCAGTGTTATATTCATGAGCGAGTTTAAATTTATAGAATATTATTATTGTATGGGTAAGACTATATTAGATGTATTACAAGGATGACGGAATCAGGTCGTCGTAGTGATTTACTATTTCAATAAACCTTTATAACCTATTCCATATATTTAAAATGTTTGTATGTACCGATGCCGATCAATCGATGCAAATCAAGCCTTCAAGTAATGTGTTCAGACATTAATCAATAGCAACGTCATAATATACTCAGGGTGAGCTTAAATTTTAATTTAATTTTTTTGACACTTATTAAATTGCAATTTAAATTTTAACTTTTTTAAAATTTCAATGATATAATATCGACACTACGTATAGTGAGTTATGCTTGAAAGCAGTTTATAATATTATAATAACTAGTCCAGTGTGTTATCGCATAACACAGGGAGGAACTATTCGATGGATTCTAATGAAGTCTGCAGTTCAGAACTTTGAAGACCAAAGTAACATCAGATAGAGTTCACCCCTGTATAAGTAACATATCGGTCCAGTTGTGGCCCTAAATTGAATTCATCTTAGTGTGTCTACTACTTTGTAATATACACAAAGTGCGACGTTAAGTTTCGCCAATCAATACATAATGTCTTGAAAATCAGTCAATCAGTGGTAACTGGGGAGTGAAGTATTTAATGTTAGCTTTTCCTACTCTGCTATGCTGAAAAAAGCAAACAAACCGCTTATTTAAATTGCATCACTGACACTGACTGGCTCACTGACCATATAGCCGTATTTACAATAAAGTAAAGTAAATATAAGTTTCGGTTTGGATAATCCTGAATATATAAATAACACTTTTATAATATTAAAAATAATAATAATTATGCCATTCAACGAAAAATCAAGCACGAGTTCGTATAACATATTCTTTACATTACATCTTAGGTCTTTCTCTCTCAAACCACACAAGAGACTGTAGTTTTCCTTAGAGATAGAATAGTTCGAAACGCCAGGTTTATTAGGTATATTATTTATAATATAGAAGAAATACATCAGAACTGGAAAACACTAAATAGAACTTTGAACGCGGGGTGAAGCCGCGGTCGAAACGTTAACTTTTATTCATATTTGGCTTAAACATCCAATATTAATTTAAATACGGTTTCCATTAAAAAAACCCGCGTCTTTATCCGATCAGCTCGTGCTCGCACATTTCTAAACTCGAACATTACGCAAATATTTTAAAACCGTTTAATTACGTGTTTCAATAAATTCTCGAAAGTCAACAATTAACCCGAATGATTATTACAGTTAAACTGAGTTTTGCTTTGAAATTGAGCTTTAATAATCAAAATTAAAGTTGAAAATCTAAACAACCGATTCCAATTAATCGGTAATTAATATTTTCGATTAGGACGTTCTAATTAGAGGGTGTCTTCCGGTCGGGAGTCGGGAGTCGGGAGTCGGGAGGAGCTCTTCGGGATGTAAATTCCGAAACCGCTGAAAGAAGTGCGTTATGAAATTGAAATGGGTGTATTTGTAGAGTTCGTTTTTATAACACGAACTCACTCGCTGCGGACTAAAAGCTTCCATTAAGTTTAAAACTGTTATCATTTCACGTCTCGTTGTTACCATTGCGTTAAAATATAATAAGTTGTTCTTTGCTGTATTGGAGATAGCTTTGTATGGAATTCTGAGTGGTAAGAAAGACATGTGAACAAGTGTCGAGAACAGACAGAGGTATGTAGCGTTTGTCGTTTTGTTTAGTATAATTAGCTAGGGAAAAATGTGAGGCATGTTCAGTTAAAGTTATAGTCAAGATATAGAGTTTGGTAGAATACTGACAATATATTATAAGAACAAAAGATTATATCATTTTATGACGTCATAGCCATTACTTATGTGAGTTTGTGTTGACTTTGAAATCCATTTCCCCGCTATCGGGAAATATCTATGAAATGTTTAGGTTAAAATATAGTAACATCTTAAGACTACCATGTGATGTTTTTTAATCATTAAAGATCGAATAATATAATAATGTTACACTTGTTTATTAATACATGTAATCGTAATGAAATTCTTAGTCCATAGTAAATTTTGTTTATATTGTTAATCAATCACCAGTCGTCTCGAGATAAATCGATCGGTATTTAATTCGGTATTTAATTGATAAACTATATTCTATCATAACTTTTTATGAGACTCTCTTGAAATCTTAAAATTTTATTCAGTGTTTTTAAAGTTCAAGATTATATTTAAAACTTTTAAAATATTTTATGTTCTACAGCGTTTCTCAGAAAGTATGCTTAAATATGGAATTTTACTTTAAATAATATATCCACATTATGTTTCCTTTTAAGAAATCTCAAGAAAACTAATAATTGCTCAATAATGTTCCCAGGTTACTCAACAAGTATGAGAATTCAAGCCTTTTCTCTTATAGTTAACAAAAACACTACATGTTTTACTTTCCGCTCTAATTTGAGACAAGGTCTGGTTGTTGAAACTGAACACAGCTTTTAGTCTTCACAGGACAATTAATTGAATCTATAACCAGCGACTGCGGCAAGACGGCGCAACGATGGACTAAATATAACTCACAGAAGAATTCATAATAACTAAAAACTTGAAATGAATAATTTAATAATAAAAGTGAATATAATAATAATATATCAATAAACACATTACTGGTAACACACAGTTATTAGCATTTCAATGCAAACTGAACACTCGAGGGTAGTTACTCCGCAAGGTACTGGTAAAAATGCCATGCACACAGCGCCGGTCGCCGCGCTGTAGCTACTATAGACCGCCGCCCCGCCCTGGGCGGCCGCGCTTTGTCTTTACAACTGACGATATATTGTATGGGAGAGGCTTAGTTTTGGATTCATAATTGAAAAAGCGAGTGAGTTTCTTTGGTGCAAGTAATAATTAAAAGCAGTTTCAGGCTTTTAGCACAGCAAGGTAGGCAGTGAAAATAAAGGCCTTTTTCTTCTTCTACTAATTTTTGTAGATATTGTGTGTTCAATGGCGACTCAATGTCGAACTCAATGTTGCGCTCTATCTACCAGTGTGTGTGTGAGAGAGAGAGAGAGAAGAGAGAGAGAGATGAGAGAGAGAGAGAGAGAGAGAGAGAGATGATAATGATGAATTATGAATTGAATTCTTCTGAATCATTATACCTATATACAGTAAGTGTCCCACGGCGCCGTGATGGCGGAATCTGCTTAATATAGTTTATAAATCTGCACGCACGCAATGTCCTAAGTTCGGGCGGAACGTGGAAATACCTAGGAGTACACTGTATCCCGTACATAACAGGGTAAGGAGAGGCAACCCTAAGAAACCTACTGTTAATACATTCCATTCTCCATTACGAAACTTCCGTGAGGCCATCGTCTTGACACTGAGGCACAATATACGACTTTAGGCACAACGGTTGTGGGCTCGATTTCTACTCGGAGAAGTGAAATATTTAATTAAATTTTAACTTACTTTTTCTTTATAATTCATCGATCATCTTTTGTCAAGTAATTCCACTAAAACGCTAACCATTTTAGATATGTTGTTATAAACGTTGTACTCTCCGATGTCGGTCAATGTTGTTTTGAGAGCTTTTGTTTATCTTCAGAAAGTCCCGACATCTGACGTTGAGAGGCGCTTCATCATAAAGATGCAGATGTTACAGACTCAATTAAAGATATAAGCTAGTAAGATAATAGATATGTATAAAAGTATGTATATAAATAACAATATAGTGTTTTAGCTGTTACATGCGGAATACAGCGTGAAGCTGATTAATTATTACTGGCGAAAAAAATTATGCAGGTGGAGCCTTCACGCTACACAATGAGTGAACAAAAGCGTGTGGACTCTTTAGATTTAAATATCCATTCAAGTCCATTGTACGAGAGCGTTGTAGCACATATGTGTGTGTATCTGTGTTTGTGTATGGGTGAGAGACGGTTGGAACAATCGCATACACTCATTTTTTGTTCTTACAATCGTTTTAAAATGAACTTTATGCTTTTAAGTTTTTTATTACTAAAGAGAGATTCAAATTAGTTTTTGTAATTTTGTAGTATGAAATCCATCCACCAAACTTGGTACGGCTTATATTTTCCTTATAAAGATTTAAAATAAGATCTTGGAGTTTCGTGATTATTATATAATTTAAATGAAACTGTTCAACCTGAGGAATCACCAATGTCGAGTTTTTATACATTTTAGGAAACCCGTCGTTTCGAACACTTTGCAGTAGTCCGTGGTCAGACGTGGTGGTAGACGGAGGTGGCACTGTCTGTCAGTTTGATATGATTATTATATCAATCGGATTTTTAAGATAAAGATTTTCTGAGTAGGTCCCAGGTGTTAGAAAATATCCAACCGTCTTCTCTATTTAATTATAATGATTTTTGGATTTTAATAGTCTCCTGTACTCTCCTAAAAATATACCTGTTTTCCTTAGCGAGGATTTATGGTTTATTAAACTGTTGATATGTTCACCCTAATACCGATGTTTCTTATTGTTTGACCGATGTATAATAAGCCACAGTCACAATCAAGTTTGTATAACATTTATGTAAATATAATCGAACCAACAACAGTTGTAAGTCATCAGATTGATTCACAATGGCTTAATTAATTTCACAAAGATATATAAACTTTCATACAAAAACAAAAGTAAGTCAAAGTCATCGTCAAACTAATAATAACACTCAGCTAATAACTAACCTAATACAGTAGAAATTCGACAACCCTCGAGACTCACGACCCTCTGAACGCCGAATTATGAAGACAAGCAATGAATTAACCCTTTCTACACCCCCTCCCTTCATCCCCCTTTTTACTCTCCCTCCTTTCACCTCTTCCCTCCCTTTCTCTCCGACTCTCCTCCATTACCAGTAATGGCCACATTAACATGATAACGGGATAACCTTTACAACATAATCGTTAGAGCATAAACGTTAATTCACTAAAGCGCCGGCTTCAAGTGTCGATTAAAATAATTTGAATAATTTAGATATTATAAACTCCGCTTTAGGGTTTATCGATATTTGTTGAGGTTTTGATTTTAATTTTGTCACTTTTTATGCTATGTTTGATTTGAATAGAAGTTAAGACAGTAGATTCGATGTTCGGTCAGTGCTTTCTAATAGCTTCCGCTTTATATAGTACGATAGGCAGATATCATTTTATATTAAGATAGTATGTTCCCACTTTTCGTCCGATTGCATATTAAGTGGCGCATCTTAACACCGCACCTTGTCTTGTTTTACCATGAATTGAAAATTTATCGGAGGTTAGAATGTTGTCTGTGCTGCTTAATTGAGATAAGATAATTGAGATTAAAATAGCCAACTTTCAATTTTCCTTGTTTAGACGAGTAAAATAATAATTTATACAAGTACAAGGGGTATTTATTGCAATTACGGGTTTAATTTTTGTTATCTGGATTCAATTATTAGTTGAGATAGCATATTATGATTGAATAACCTTTTCACCTAACTTTACTAAATTTGAGAAATATATAATAACCTCTCGGTAACAAGACAATATACGGCGTTGAGTTCCGCCACTCCACATTCAGTATTTCGAGGACTTATTGTCTCTTCCTACACTGCTATATGGCGGTCGCAACATGAAGTTACACGAAATACAATCTACATAAAATGCCTGTTATCTCAACCAAAATCGGTTAAGGATTTTTTTTGTTTCAAACTTGTGGCTATTAAGAAGTTTCCCGCCGAATATGTTTCGTGATAGGGTAAATTCGTAACAAAATATTATTAAGAATAGTAAACTTTTCGCCCTTTACACTACTTTAAGCAACTAAATCGAAAAAAGTAACTTTACTTTAATTATAAAGCGTTTTACGATCTGTTCGAACCGATAACCACTGAAAACAGACAGTAAGATAATAACGTTTTCCTTAGTTTTTTCTGTAACCTTCCCGCCTTGAATACTGCCCCCGTTGCGGCCTCTATACAGTATTGTCAGTTATATAAGTAAAATATAAAATTAACTTATTAAAATTTCTTTTCCTTGTGTGGGAATCAAACCCACAAACTGTCGCGTTTTCATTCTGACTCAAAATTTGAAACTAAACAAACTCTATGAATTAGATCCACTTCTCACGTCGGAGTTATTTATTTAACTCCCTACGTTTGTATCACATTATCCTATATACAAATTTAAATGACACGACGTATCTCCGTCGCCTGCACAGCGCGCGGCGCTCGGCGGCGGTCCGCTGTCTTACCGTCGTCACGACTATCAACTATTTCTAATATACGCATACACATACATACATACATACATACATACATACATACATACATACATACATACATACATATATTATACGTACTTTAGTTCACAAACTTCAAGAGCTCTGATACGTATATGTCGGCTTTCTCTTTAGTTTATAGCTATATTATTTACTAGCGACCCGGTCGCGGCTTCGCCCGCTCGAACTTAATAATTTTATTTACTTACTAATCTGCATTACTTTCGCTTTCTAATAATAATATATTTTTAAACAAACAAAGTTTTTGAGACAAGCGTGAACAAACGCACAGACAAACAGACAACATTTATAGGTATAACTGCCATGTGCAGACATCAATAACGTGACGTTATATACCTATTATATATCTATTATATACCTATTATATATCTATTATATACCTATTATATATCTATTAAGAACATTACGCATATTTCGACACTCGTTAATTTTGCGAATTTTTTTTCACATTGTGGGTTATATCTCCACTGTGGGAATGAATTAAAAGTGAATGAGTTGTCACTCGACGCTGCTAGCACACACATGGTCATAGAGGTAACCTAGTCTTTAGACACTTCGTTCCACAATTAAAATTCATTTCAGAGACATTGCGTCTTAATTGGTGGAACTCAACGCCGCGCTATATCTTGTTATTGCAACGGACCCTAACCTCCTGTGGATTTTATAGATATCCATGGTCGATCATAACCATCTACAATTCAGAGGGGTCCTTCGGCTTGCTTACCCGTTTTTTATAATAAAAAATAGGATATAAGGTATATGTACCAAAACAAAAATGCTGTGATTTTTTAATTTTTTGACTTTAAAATTAGCCACCGATAATAAAACCACTTTCAAGATAAAGATTTCATCTCTCACGTGATAAAGAGACGAGCACGTCTCTGAGCCCGCATCGTCGTTACCCCACATTATGGTAATACACCAGCATTGACGCGGTCCAGGGACGTGGTGTCCATACAATAGACCATTTAGACCGGCGGTGAAAAACTCCTCCGACTGGAAAACAAAGATTCGTTACTATATACGTTGTTAAACTTACGAGATTAACACATTGAAATTTGGAATATTTAAAATATTATAAATTTACAAAACTGATCTAAAAAAATAAATAACGATTTCAAATGTATTGCTGTTTATCGTGTCGGAAAGTATTAAACCGGATTTAACGAATTTTTTAGTGCCTCCCGTTGTGTGTTCGAATTAAATTTGAAAACATGAATAGGGCCATTTCGATACAAATCTTACGTTCCAAAAAATTGTGGGACAAACAAACATGCAAACCTTTATACGTTGTATATGTATGTTTGTCCGCGTATATAAGTTTATCATTATATACCCATACAGTGATTGGGAAGTTAGTTTATGAGTTTATTATTAGTTACATATTATTAAGATTATTCCTCCTGGTGATTAAGACACTCCGTTCCCCGCTTTACGTCGCTCGAGGCATTGCGCGTAGAGTGGCACTACACTTATGTAAGTGTAGACAAAGCTTGGTGTATATATATGTATATACATATGCACATTTCTAATTATTAACTTAAATTTTCTAATAAATAAAAGTTCAATGTATATGTTAAAAAAAACCCAATTATTTATATGTGGCATGAAATAAGGTTCATCGCGGACAGCGTGGACAGATGGACCGCGGGGAGGTGTCCGGTAGCGCTGGTTATAATGGACCAGTGATCAAAGTGTTTTAATGTGTTTTTAAATAAAAATGCAAAATATTATAAAACTGAGCCGATTTCAAAAAGAAATCTATAATGTATATTTTGTTTGTATTTTGGTTACTCACACAAAAGAATATATTTTTGTATAAAGTTTTATGACAAACAAACATTACTACAGTATTTTTTTAAATGTACGCATTGAGTTTCACAATTGCACACGCAAAAGGGGCGGTGCGGAATGTTTTAACATATGGGTTCCTCTCTTTCGATGAAGGATACAAAGTGAAATATATATGTATGTTATATAATAATATACATATAATAATTGAGGTCAGTCGTGGCGCAGGGGCATAAAGTGTGACTGTTAATCGACTGAATGTGAGTTCGATCCCCACTCGAGTAAATGAAATATTTATTTACATTTATATTTTTTAGTAGTAGTCTATATGGAGACACGTGAAAGAAAGTAAAATGTGTTAAAGGTCCAAACGCAGGAGAGGGGAAGGTCACGTTTCCAAAATAAGCGTCGCTTGAGGAGAACGAGGACTATTGCGAGTTCGTGTTTATCACTTTTAAGCTGTCGGGTGACATTTCAAAGCTCGTCGTTATACAAACTCCGACCACACCGACTCTACCATAACAAAATACTCAAGTGTTTCCTTAAGTGATTCTGTACATTTATAATATTTATATTTTTTAATAATGACTTCTTATTTAGTTTTATACCGTATCCCCCATTTTGCTACAAAGAATTAGGTAGGCAAAGGAAATGTAGTGTTAGGATACTCCGCTTCCGTCTTTCCGCGCAATTTTTAAGATATTGGATGTCGAGTGGAAGAACTCAACGCGGTGATTTGTCTTGTTACCAGCGGAGTTAGTCGGATGCGACACTGCGGTCTCTTTTTTCAAATTATATAATAAATGTAGGTTTTTATTTATATTCAATATTTTGTGATCATCATTTCAAAGAACATCAAATCCTTCCGTTAAGCTAATTGAAAAAGAAATATACGCTACTGAAATAAATATAACAAGTTGTCACTTGTTTTTTATTTAATTTAGAGACACTCGTGGAATGCTTCGCCATGTGCATTTAATCAGACCGCCCGGTGCACTGCCCGGTACACTGCCCGGTACACTGCCCGGTGCACTGCCCGGTACACTGCCCGGTACACTGCCCGGTACACTGCCCGGTGCGCTCGTACATATATTAAACATTCATATTAATTGGCTTAATTAAACCTAATCCCACAATAATCTTGCCAGCGGGAACATGAAATAATATATTATAATTGTATTAACATTTTCATTTATTCACAGTTATTTATATCGATATAACTTTTTTATTTATGAACGGTCAATAAAAAATAAACATTAATGATAAAGGAAAGCTTGGAAAGATACAATAGTGGAAACTGTATTAAAATCGGTCGAGTCATTTCTTAGAGACTGCACAAACGCGCAGAAAAATTTGACAAAATAGTAAAAAATCATTGTTTTGATTTTTATTATAATGTTAAATGTCCCCAAAAACATTTTTTCCTGCATATATTTTATAAACAGACATGATAAAATTTCAAATGTCATCAAAAAGTGTTGCGTTTGACAGCACCAACAAGTACCCAAGCTTGGATGATTAGCGAGGAACTAAAATCTTAATAACATTTCAGTGAAATACATTCAAAACATTACGTTTACTTTTAGTTGACATGTTCAAAATATTATAATTTCCAGAGAAAATATACAAATGGTTTCTACTTTCACTTTAAACGTTAGTAAAAGCGCTTAAGTCGTATAAGCCTCATCTGTCGCAAGTAAAGTGTAATATCTATTTTATAGAACTTAAATATTTTTATAAGCTACACAAAAAATTGAGGACTTAGTCTTTATTCGAATGTTCTTCTCTAGAATGGACTTCAAAGAAATTACTTTATAAAATATAAAATCTAATTTTCTTTAGCAAGAGAGCGTTTAGATTTAATTTGTCACTTTAACACTAATATCAGCCAACGCATGGAAGTGGAAGAATGTGTAATTTATTTGTATTCCCTTGTCGTGATAACGTATTGGATAACGTCCAGCAGGCGATGATAATACGTTAGTACGTCGCTACCCGTCCTACACGATACTACCCGCCCGGCACTACCCGGTCTTTATTAAGTGTAGTGAGTGGGTAGTGACCCGTCCTGCAGTAGGTACTCACCCGCCCTCGGCGCCGTCGTGCCCGTGCCGCAAATGAAAACATCAATTGAATTAATTATCTAATTATTTTATATTATCTAGTGTTGGCTACAATTACTTTACAAGATGGAGTATCTTATTGTAATGTAAGAGCAATTAGGAACGGGACGATTCAAATTTAACTGTTGAACTGTTGAAGGCTCTCGCCTTCTCAGCAGAGCTGCCTTCCGAACCGGTGGTATCTTTTTTATATGTTCATTCGACGATTCAAAGTGCTTATAATAGTCTATTTGTATAAAGAATATTTAAATTTGAATCTCAATTTAAGTCACCATATATAAATACATATTTATAAAATACAATATTTTTCAGTTGATTTTTACTTAATAGGATTATAATCCTACAAAGACCACAATAAATATTAAATGAAAATAATAATATACACCATTGATATTAATATTAACAACATTATTAAAAATGAGTCAAGTTATATATATCTTGTTTGTGTCTGCCTACTTAGCAAAAGTATGAGTGGATCGTGAAGGAGTGTGTATGTACTTATGTTCGTAGGAATTATGTCGAAATGTCCAAGACACTAGGTTTTTGTAGAATAATGGCATGTTACATAAAAATATAACTTACAATACACATTATATATATATATATATATATATATATATGTATATATATTTTTTTTACAACTTAATTCTATTACATACATTTTTAAATTTTTACGACAAGAGTAGACAAATATTTATAGAAAGCCTATAAAATTTTTTGATGGTTGTGTGGACTGGGAACCGGAGTGATGAACTGGGACCACTTGGAAACCGCCCAAGCGTCTTGACCACTGAGACATAATTCTTATACACGCACTAACAATTATTTAAATTAAATAATATTCTAGAAGGAACGCAGTGTAAGACACTCCGTTCACATCGCCCAGTTTACGAAACCAACACATAATTTTCAATATAGCAGCTGAAAAGTAAGCAAGAAAAAAGTATAAACCTGAATCGAAAATCGATAGATAGTCCATTTATTTTTAATTATCTCCAAGGTGGCTCAAAGGGTGTGAGGTCGTCGTCTGTCAATAAAAGATGGCTCTCGAAGTGAGCGTTTGTTGCAATTACGACGTCGAGACAATGCCCTAAAACTTTGTCTTATCGGCTTTTAATTAAAGATCGACCGTTGAAGCCACAGCGTCCGTCCCCGCTCGGGAGAGTGATCTATTTAATGTCCTCACCCTGGTAACAACCAAACCACACTCGAGACTTGGGGCGGTGCGTGGGGAACGGGTAGTATCTACCGGAGACGCACGCATCGAGGTCGCCATCTATCACCGAGCATTAAGCACAGTGATGTTATACTTTGACACTTTTCGATTAGTATCCCACTAAGTCCTAGTTTGAAAGTTCAGTTTTTTTAGAAGGACAAAGCCAAGGCTTTTTTTTACATTCTACTGTCTGAAAAGACGGGTAAAAAATGATACCTTGATCGAGTAGTAGGTTAGATAGCTGAAACACGATAGCTGGGTATATAGAGAGAAAATATTCTTTTGATTTTTTACTCGACTGCTGCGAAGCTCATAAGGAGGGTTATGTGTTTGATAAATGATACGTCGTGTTGTTGGATTTGTCTTGATGGCGCGAGTGTTATCGGATCGTGTGACGCCTCATTTGTCACCTCTCAATACAAGCGAAATTATAGTGAACATATACACGTACAAATACATACAAATATATATTTAATTATCTACTTCATTTAAATTTTACTTTTTAATTATTAACTTTATATAGACGATAATATCTTTTAGATATTGGATGGCCATTGTGTAAGCCTGTAAGGTAGTGTACTTTTTATTTAGAAAAATGACTGTGTTGTTTTCATTACCTTTTTTAATTTATCAAGAAAAGAAAAGTAGTGTTGAAGCGCTAAAACATTTTTTATGAATCTTCTTAAACTTACACTGATTTATATTGTGAACTTAATATTTTCATTTTCTCGATGTGGTATCGAAAGCATTTCCAACATACAAGGGATACAGCGTGAAATTAAAAAACAAAAATCAACAAAAGATTATTTTTATTTACTTCTTTTAGCAGGTCTCTCGTGTCATGCTAACTCAATACGTTAATAAAGTAGAATCAAACTTACAACAATACTTTAAATATATATATTAGTTTTTCAACGAAACGTTGGGGTGCCAAAAATAATGGACCATAAAAGTTATTTTAAATCCTAGTTTCATTTCAGTTTTGTCCAGAACGACGGACTTCATACTACCTGAAGTAGGTATCCAACTATACTCCAAGTCCCAATCAAACTATTCCTAATCTAAGTCTGTCGATAGTTTCTAAAGCCGAAATGAATTCAGAGACGCGACCTGACGGCTGGTCACAGTCACCGTCGCACCGTCGCAGCTCGCCAGTAGAGGCGGCCGCGGCGGCGGACGCCACCACAGTTAGTTCGACCACACCGACCACTACCACTTTGGGGAAGACCTCCGATAGTGGTAATTAGGATTTACTATCCTTTGGGGGTTGTATTGGTGCCATTCGTTAGATTTGATTAAGTCCTGTGTGTGTGTTGCGTGTGTGCACATAATCGTGTACTATACACATGTAAGCTGGAGTATGGTACTTGGAGATCTATGAGTGTGTTCTGTAAAAGCGATTTATTGTAAGTAAACATCGAACGTGTACGACTCGTGTCACGGTTGTTAATGCCCAAGAATACACATTCGAAACGATTAGCATGATGTAGCGACGAGGCTATCGGCGTGAGGTTAGCGCGTTCAATTAAAAGAAATAATCAAAACGGTCACTCACTTTGATTATATGAGTATTAGATTCGTCTTTATTACTCTTAATAAAATTCACCTTGAGTGGAACTATACCCTTAACCTGCGCTCGGATAAAGATATCAACTCAGTCGTGTCGTGTCGTATCGTGCCTGTGCATCGGATTTCCTTAACGTAACTTATTTAAATATTTTTTTGAAGCTTCATACTTTTCTGCTAAAACAGGATACGCAGAGGGAACTGAACTGATTTAAATGTAGTCTCTCAATACTCACGTGCAGGGATCGACCATTGCGCTTATCGTACGGTACTGATCAGAAATAATTAACGAATAGTTAATTTCCAGTTAATGGAATAAATAATTGACGATTATGAGAATTGAGCATTTACCTTTTCACGAATATTTTTATTTATTTGTCGGAGTAATTGTACTACTCACTTATCATGAAAAAATGATATTTCAACGGAATGTTGTTTGTACACAGAACAGAAATGACGGGATCGCCTCAATAAATCAATTTGATCCGCAACCAACTATCGATCTCGTTCATGTAGGACTGTACATTTTACAAATAATAAGAATCCTATGTCAGTTAGTGGAAAGTGTTATATTAGTAGATAATTAGAAAGGACAGAATTGAGGCCGTTGAGGTGCAATGGAACAGGATCTCAAGGTAAACACAATGGTTATGGATTTGAATTAAGCTAAAGTCAAAGGCATTAAGTGAACACGCTATGTCTCGAATACTGGACAGGTTGGTGAACGGAGTCTTGAGACTAGGTTTCATTGGCTTAATGCAGGATAAAAAATTGTTTTTGACCTACAACAGATATAATTAAGATCTTTTTCTGCAATAATTTTGGTACAAAAATACACATGCAATAAAATACATTCTTAACTCGAAAACGTGAAATGACAATCCAACGTTGCATACACCATAAATTAAATAAACGATCTGTTACAGCGCTATTTGGCGTCCACCGTTCAGCATCATTGATAATAACAGTAAAATGTCAAATCCATACAAATTAGTTGCCAATATGTATGTATGGAGTGGAGTGATTTTATTTTATCGTCAGATCGGTATGTTTAATAGTTCGGTTGCATTTCGTGTTGTATGAACATTGCCATGCGGTGCTCGTTTACACGATACTGCATGGTATTGCATGTAAGACATGACATGACATATATATATAATATATATATATATATATATATATATATATAATATATATATATATATATATATATATATATATATATATATATATATATATATATATATATATATATATATATATATATATAAAATAGAGGATTGATTGAAGTGATAGCTGATATTATGTAAAGATTAACTGCTGTTTGTTATTTCAATATAATTATATCAAAGTAGTTTCAGAAATTCCAATAAGCTATGCGAGATTGGCGTTTTCGTCTTTAACATCGATTTAGCAATTTTAATTCATCGCGCTCATAAAATACGGAACGTTTTGCAAAAACTTTCCTCGAATGTTATTATTTTAAAAATGCAAGAGAACATTATCGGAATTCATTCAACTCCCGATATAATTGACAATAAATTGAAAACGACGAGTCTTGCAACTCTCTCTGTGTTCGTCGTCCGGAGTCGGGCGTCGCTAATAAATTGTGCTGTTTCAAAATTTAAAGCTTTGCATTTGGTCTGTTGTTTTGCGTTAATATGAAAAATAAGATGTTCATAGCCATTAACGATTGTACAAGCCGTCAAGGCACAGCTGGAATTACTTACGCGAATCATTGAAATTTGGTAGGTTCCTTGTAGAGTGCTAAAAGATTTTCAAAAATTCCCACAACGACATCTAAAGAAAGGGAATTCATGTCTTAGTGTCTAAGCAAACGAAGTGCGGGCTACGACTGGTGGTAAATAATAATTGAATTATAAAATTAAAATAAAAAATAAGTTAAAAAAAACATTAATTACAAATATTTAGTTCCACTGTCTCTTAAATTTGTAACAATAGTTCCTAGATGCCATGTTCTCTCTGCCTATACTGCTAAATGCAGATGATACGTGAATAAAAAAAAAGCAGGTCACACAACCGAGCTCGGAATCACATCGTGTACAAAAAGTAGATATGTTTTTATTGAGTTGACCATGTCTAATAAATCAAAACATTAGTTTTAAAAAATTCTAAACTGATTTTGATTGTAAGTTCCCACCCTCGTCCCGCCCGTCGCTGACCGACCGACCGCCGATACATCGACGTAGGTGTAATAAATTGTAGTGTTAAACAGAGCGCCGCGTACCGACAGCAGTACATAACAAATTTTAGATGTTCACATTTGGACATATTTATTAAAATACTTAAAATTTTATTATTTATTTTGAATTACATCGACTCATTATGAGCATTAGATCTTCCAGTTGCGCTAGTTATTATGTCCCGGTAGATTGGAATAAAAGTTTAAACGAAATAATAAATTAATTAATGAAGTTGCAATCTTTTTGCAAAAATATCCATTAAAGTAACTTCATCATTAAAATAGTCTCCATTTGCAAAGTAACACTAACCAATATTACAAAAGTTAAACGTTAGTACATGTAACGTAATAAGAAATTATGAAACCTTTTAAGAGCCTTTGTAAAAAAAGAGCCTCTGATTTGTGATCTCTATCTCTAAAGATATCAGATAGTGCACCTCGGCTAATTACGATATCTAATAAATGTGATGAAAGAGGTCAGAGGTGTCATTAACGTTACACTAAATAACGTTACGTCGTCCGGTTGTTTTCTACGGATGTGAGTACCACGAGGGTCGATTTTAGGGTTTTTTTTTAATTTACGATTTCCCTTTTTATGTAAAGAATTCATACTCTTTTTCCTCTATACCATTATCTGATTCCTCGAAATGGAATCGAAACTACAACCGTTGCGTTTACAATCAGGCCCTCTGGCATAGCATAGAGTTTTTGCAATTCATCTTTATTTAATTGATTATTTTTCTTTTTTTTCTATGTAATATTAACTTTCTTTCGAGTTCTACAACTAAGCCGACGGATTATTAGACACACGACACTGTCTGATACTTTATATAGGATATCACAGCAGACGTGTATACGGTTACATTTTGACGCCGCCTTAGCGTTAGTGTCGGTAAGGCATCTCTACCTCACACTAATTATCTAGTAAAAACTTGATTGAATATCAAATATTACATAGTTTTTATACAGCTTCCGCTGTATCCACCTCGCCGGTAGGCACGGGAAACTGGGAACTAAATATTAAGACACGTTCCCAATTTTCGTCGAATTTTCGATGTATTGCATATTCAGTGTTGACAATGTTTAGACAAAGGGAGTGTTATAGCACTAGGTGCTCTCATCTTTCTGCTTGTATTATAAAAATTATTTTTATGTAAAATATATATAAGCCATCCTGTCACAAGCGTCAAAGCATTCGACTGTAAAGTATAAACACAACGGTTGTGGGTTCGATCCCTATTCGGAACCATGACTTGTTAACATTTCCCTCTGACAAAACAATCAAATACATAATTATTAAGAATTAGAAATAAAAGGGGAGGACGGAATATCATGTCACTAAGTAAACTCAGTTTTTATCTAACGTATAAAAATAAGTTAGTAAATTGAAGAAAAATATATATTAGCAATATATGTGAACTTAACGTCTGTCCGTACGCGGTTAGCGGAAAAGGGAAATTGGATTTTTTTTTGATAAAACTGCCGATTTCTCGCCGACGGCTGAGATATTTGTGGGCTGATGTATCTCGTCGGCGAATTAAAACTTGAATGCGGCGTTTGAGAGCTCCTTTCACGCGCTGGGCTCTTTCTTATTAAATGGTGATTTTACAGACTCTATTGTATGGGGCGTAGAGAGTTGATGAACAACTCTTATAGAGTTTAATAAGTTTGCTTTTTATAATAATAATAAATGTATTTTACCGATATAAGTCATGCTTGTAATTAAATGATATCGTTAAGTTTTATCAAAAATTATCTTGGCGCTATAGAAAAATGGAAACTGAGTGTGCACGCATGATTGAGGTTCAATTCTACTCAGGGGAACTTTTTATTCAAATTATTGAGGCAGACAGGAATATGGCCTTATTTAATTGATTATTTTTCTTTTTTTTCTATGTAATATTACTTTCTTTCGAGTTCTACAACTAAGCCGACGGGATTATTAGACACACGACACTGTCTGATACTTTATATAGGATATCACAGCAGACGTGTATACGGTTACATTTTGACGCCGCCTTAGCGTTAGTGTCGGTAAGGCATCTCTACCTCACACTAATTATCTAGTAAACTTGATTGAATATCAAATATTACATAGTTTTTATACAGCTTCCCGCTGTATCCACCTCGCCGGGTAGGCACGGGGAAACTGGGAACTAAATATTAAGACACGTTTCCCAATTTTCGTCGAATTTTCGATGTATTGCATATTCAGTGTTTGACAATGTTTAGACAAAGGAGTGTTATAGCACTAGGTGCTCTCATCTTTCTGCTTGTATTATAAAAATTATTTTTTATGTAAAATATATATAAGCCATCCTGTCACAGCGTCCAAAGGCCATTCGACTGTAAAAGTATAAACACAACGGTTGTGGGTTCGATCCCTATTCGGAACCATGACTTGTTAACATTTCCCTCTGACAAAACAATCAAATACATAATTATTAAGAATTAGAAATAAAAGGGGAGGACGGAATATCATGTCACTAAGTAAAACTCAGTTTTTTATCTAACGTATAAAAATAAGTTAGTAAATTGAAGAAAAATATATATTAGCAATATATGTGAACTTAACGTCTGTCCGTACGCGGTTAGCGGAAAAAGGGAAATTGGATTTTTTTTGATAAAAACTGCCGATTTCTCGCCGACGGCTGAGATATTTGTGGGCTGATGTATCTCGTCGGCGAATTAAAACTTGAAATGCGGCGTTTGAGAGCTCCTTTCACGCGCGCTGGCTCTTTCTTATTAAATGGTGATTTTACAGACTCTATTGTATGGGGCGTAGAGAGTTGATAGAACAACTCTTATAGAGTTTAAATAAGTTGCTTTTTATAATAATAATAAATGTATTTTACCGATATAAGTCATGCTTGTAATTAAATGATATCGTTAAGTTTTATCAAAATTATCTTGGCGCTATAGAAAAATGGAACTGAAGTGTGCACAGCATGATTGAGGTTCAATTCTACTCAGGGGAACTTTTTATTCAAATTATTGAGGCAGACAGGAATATGGCCTTATTTAAATTGATTATTTTTCTTTTTTTTTCTATGTAATATTAACTTTCTTTCCGAGTTCTACAACTAAGCCGACGGATTATTAGACACACGACACTGTCTGATACTTTATATAGGATATCACAGCAGACGTGTATACGGTTACATTTTGACGCCGCCTTAGCGTTAGTGTCGGTAAGGCATCTCTACCTTCACACTAATTATCTAGTAAAACTTGATTGAATATCAAATATTACATAGTTTTTATACAGCTTCCCGCTGTATCCACCTCGGCCGGGTAGGCACGGGGAAACTGGGAACTAAATATTAAGACACGTTTCCCTATTTTCGTCGAATTTTCGATGTATTGCATATTCAGTGTTTGACAATGTTTAGACAAAGGAAGTGTTATAAGCACTAGGTGCTCTCATCTTTCTGCTTGTATTATAAAAATTATTTTTATGTAAAATATATATAAGCCATCCTGTCACAGCGTCAAAGCATTCGACTGTAAAAGTATGTAAGTGTTATAGCACTAGGTGCTCTCATCTTTCTGCTGTATTATAAAAATTATTTTTATGTAAAATATATATAAGCCATCCTGTCACAGCGTCAAGCATTCGACTGTAAAAGTATAAACACAAACGGTTGTGGGTTCGATCCCTATTCGGAACCATGACTTGTTAACATTTTCCCTCTGACAAAACAATCAAATAACATAATTATTAAGAATTAGAAATAAAAGGGGAGGACGGAATATCATGTCACTAAGTAAAACTCAGTTTTTTATCTAACGTATAAAAATAAGTTAGTAAATTGAAGAAAAATATATATTAGCAATATATGTGAACTTAACGTCTGTCCGTACGCGGTTAGCGGAAAAAGGGAAATTGGATTTTTTTTGATAAAACTGCGATTCTCGCCGACGGCTGAGATATTTGTGGGCTGATGTATCTCGTCGGCGAATTAAAACTTGAATGCGGCGTTTGAGAGCTCCTTTCACGCGCTGGCTCTTTCTTATTAAATGGTGATTTTACAGACTCTATTGTATGGGGCGTAGAGAGTTGATGAACAACTCTTATAGAGTTTAAATAAGTTTGGCTTTTTATAATAATAATAAATGTATTTTACCGATATAAGTCATGCTTGTAATTAAATGATATCGTTAAGTTTTATCAAAATTATCTTGGCGCTATAGAAAAATGGAACTGAGTGTGCACGCATGATTGAGGTTCAATTCTACTCAGGGGAACTTTTTATTCAAATTATTGAGGCAGACAGGAATATGGCCAACCGAATGGACTCACACAATTCTTACCCCTTTGCATAAAAAGGGTTCTGCAAAAAAATGTGGCAATTACCGTCTTATTGCACTTATAACACATGCAAGCAAAATATTGCTACATATCCTAAATGAACGTTTGAAGTCCTACTTGTCAAGGGAAATTGCGCCAGAACAAGCTGGATTCGTGAAGGGTAAAGGTACTAGGGAACAAATTCTTATCGTGCGCCAAGTTGTAGAGAAAGCACGGGAATTTAACAAACCCGTTTACATTTGCTTTGTAGATTTTTCCAAAGCGTTCGATTCTGTGAAAATGGCCAGTTTTATGGAACACTTTATTGCAAATGGGTACACCAAAGCATTTAGTACACCTTCTTAGACAGTTATACGAAGGAGGAACTGCCTCAGTGAGAACAGACGGCATACTATCCAGCAACTTCCATCCAAGCGTGGGTGTCCGTCAAGGATGCATAATATCACCGCTTCTCTTTAACGCTTACACTGAACTGATAATGCGTATCACCCTTGAGAACTGGACAGATGGTATAGCGGTCGGTGGTTACAAGATTGCAAACTTGCGTTATGCCGATGACACAACTTTATTCGCCTCTAGCATTCAGCATATGGAAGAACTGCTTCATAAAATGGAATATGTCAGCCTCCCAGTTTGGGTTAAAGGTCAATCGCAGCAAAACAAAAATGATGATTGTAGATCGTGTCAACAATAACTCGCCGGAAGTGACTAATATTGCGAATTGTGAAGTTGTCCAGTCCTACATATACCTTGGGACTTTAATCACGAACAAGAGCGGATGCATGGAGGAAGTAAAACGACGCATGGCTATTACCAGAAATGCTATGGAAAGGCTTAGGAATATATGGAAGAACAGAAAAATCACAAATCACCAAAACCACTAAAATGCGACTAGTTCGAGCACTCATTTTCCCTATTTTTCTGTATGCCGCTGAGACATGGACCTTGCGGGAAACGGAAAAGAAAAAGGTCGATGCCCTGGAGATATGGTGCTGGAGAAAGATGCTCGGGATATCGTGGACAGAATTCCGTTCCAATGTGTCCATACTCCAAGAACTTGGCATCAAAGAGCGACTATCAGCTCTTGTAGAAACCCGCATGCTTAAGTTCTTCGGTCACATCTCCAGAAAAGGAAACGACTCCATAGAGCGGCTCGTGTTGCAAGGTAGAGTAGATGGTACCAGGCCAAGAGGTAGATCACACATGCGATGGACTTACCAAGTAAAATCAGCTGTGGGCGGTAAATTGCATGAATGCACCAGAATGGCAACCAACAGAAGGAAATGGCGTGAAACTGTGGCAAGAATAACGAAAGCCAAAACAGGACTGCATGATGGCCACGACCGCTCTGTCAAGAGCGTAACGACTGAGAAGAATTGTATGGGGCGTAGAGAGTTGATGAACAACTCTTATAGAGTTTAAATAAGTTTGCTTTTTATATAATAATAAATGTATTTTACCGATATAAGTCATGCTTGTAATTAAATGATATCGTTAAGTTTTATCCAAAATTATCTTGGCGCTATAGAAAAATGGAACTGAGTGTGCACGCATGATTGAGGTTCAATTCTACTCAGGGGAACTTTTTATTCAAATTATTGATGTAAGAGCGGTGTAAGACGTCCTATGAAGGCAAAGAAGTGGGTTTGATAAAAGTATTCAATATTTTGTTGGCGTTGTTAGTGAGTGAGTGAATGCAAAAATTCGTATCTACGTGTTATACTAACATGCTTAATAGGGTTTTGAAAAATATATATTTTTTGTTAAATCCTATAAAATATTAGCCTTAAAAGAGGGGTAAAATTTGGCATTAAAGTCGCTAGTAACTTCAAGGAATGTATCATATGAAAAAGCTCTGGCTAAACTAAGCTTGAATTTCAGAAAAAGCTAAAAGCGATCTCTCTAACAGGCAACTGGCAATAAAGGATCTAAAAACCGGACAAGCGGAAGTCAAATAAATAAGTAAACTAGGTTTGAGAAATGTCTCGTGAACATGTCTTACATTAAATGAGTCAAGGAGGTCTGAATAACGGGCTGGTATACTTTGGACATTGCTCTCTAAGAGGAAGTTGAGAGGATCAGATATGCTGTGGAAACTGTCGTAGGATGTTGTAGAAACGCACTACAAATACTGCTCATTATTGTGCATACGAACAATGTTTACTAATTTATACGGAATATAAAACGGAACGGAATCCTAAAAACGAATTACCATTCTTAGAACAAATATAACTTTAAAAAAATCACGATTATAAAAAGCGCTTTATTTTTCTAAGAAAATTAAATTATCATTCAAGTTTTATATTTAAATTCCCTTTATTACGAGACAACAAAGAGATTAACGAACTTATGTTATGTGACTGTTCTAAAGATGGGTTTTACCGAGCAGTACGAACAAATTAAATTAAATAGTGTATTCAGACCTTTTTGTTGTGTTCTTGAAATATTCCTATCTAAGATACGAGGCGAGTTGGAATCGCAGTGAATTCCGTATTTTTAAGAGATTTGTAGTTATATCAACGTGACTTTT
The DNA here is from genome assembly GCA_030704555.1 of Heliconius charithonia. Lineage (NCBI taxonomy): Eukaryota > Metazoa > Arthropoda > Insecta > Lepidoptera > Nymphalidae > Heliconius > Heliconius charithonia. Next base: position 159,310 of record CM060825.1, read on the forward strand.
GAAACGAACTGCCCGAGATCATTGGTTTTTGAACCACAACCCAACTGCTATTCAAAGATAGAGTGAGTCGCTCGGTAAATCCAAAAAAATCACAAGCAATTATTAGCCGACTTAAAAGCAAAATCAATTTTTGCCTAATATTATGCATTCTGGAGTTTAATTCCAAATTATGATAACTCAGCTTCACGCTGTATCCCGCACACAGCAGGGTAGGCAAAGGGAACCTAGTATTAAGATACTCTGCTCCCCACTTTCTGTCGAATTCTGGAGGCATTGCGTGTTGAATGGCAGAACTCAACGCCGCGCTTAGCCTCGACACCAGAGCGAAGAAATGGAATATTAATTTAAGTAAATATTTCATCACCTCGAGTGGGGATCGATCCCACAACCAGTCGGTTTACAGTCACACTTCGTGCCGCTGCGCCACGACTGGTCTCAAATATTATGATAAAGTCAAGAATTTGTGCTTCACTATCGACAGCAACATGACTTGGACATCTCATTTTAATGAAATAAGTAAACGCATGCATTTCTCTTATCATTCTCTTAAGCGTCTCCAATACTTTCTTCCTCATAAAAACTGCGAACTATAAATATATAGTGAAACGCATTAATCTCCGAAATAAGTGGTTCGAATAAAAAAAATATTTTCGTGTTGGAACGTCCAGCCTATTAAGGAAGGTACCCCGCAACCACCGTGCTTACAGACGTGTCTCACAGCGTCACGGCGACTTCAGCACTAGCCTATGAAAAAAATCCTAAAGAACGGATTATTATGATGTTTTCGTTGGAAAATGGGTCATGAAAATGTACCTAAATGTTTTACTCAAATCTTTTTGTGACGTGAGTTATAATGCTCTACCTGTGCCAAAAATTTAAGTCAGCGTTAGTTCCTATTATGACTGAAATAACGATACTGTATTGTTATCTACATTATGTTAGAAACTTCTTGTTGCATTATAGAATGTAATTGGTTTTGAAATTCGTAATGAATTTAGGATCCATCATTAGTAAATTGACAGTTGCGTCTCATTACATTTTAAAAAATATTATGTATATTAATACAATATATTATGTATATAAAAGAAAAATATTAATGATTTTTACCAAAATCGGCGATGTAAATATGTACATATTATTACTAAAAATAACTTACAACTTAGCGCACCTGTAACTCGATTGCATCTAGTCCATATTTCTACATCAAAAAAATCTATATCACAATTTAAAAGAGATCTGAAAAGACGTTTGTATGTTAAAGGTTTTTAATTATTGATTTTATAAAGAACAAATAAAATATCTTTTTTCACGCGACGAATCAACGAACAGATTAATATATTTTATATATATTATATATTTTATACATTCAATCATTTTTCATAATTTGAGATTTTTTTTTACAAAATGTCTTATTGTGACTTATTTAATAAAATATTACGGTGTACGGTGTCGCGGACCTTATTTTAAAACTATTGAAAGTGAATGTGTTCTTTTACAATGTATTTACATATATTTAACTATTTATGCAGCGCACGCGGCTAAAGTAATACGATGGCGTCCCTAGTTATTGTTATAGCGTTAATAAGGTACGCCTGTGGTCACCAGTCCCGGGCACTACTCCGAGCTCTACATCATTTGAAAAGGTAAAATATCGTTACTTATAATTACTATCCACTTCTGATGTTTATTCGATACGACTACCCTTTTATTATTTGCTCAATCTATTTTATTCTTTTTTATGCTATTCTCTACCATTTTGCTAACACGTGCGTTCTTTATGTTACAAATATACTCACACAATCTACATATATTCCTGTACGTCTTTATAATTTTATACTTTATTATTAGATATCGCCGGATACACTTGTGTAGTCAAGTGTATCCGGCGATATCCAATAATAGAAATGGTTCCCATTATGAATAAATTTAGTAAACAAAAGAGGAACTTAAGGCTATTCACTAGAAAGTTTACTCGGCGGCGTCGTAACGCCCCGCGACGGGTTCCATATCGATACCGGTATCGGTATCGGTATCGCCGCGCGGTTGTATTCGAGTTGCAATACCGATATGATAAAATAACTAGTCTCTGATAAATACTTAAGTTTTGTTGTAGTTGTAGTTGTTGAACTTTTATTGTATAATAATATTACTTATCTATTTTATTTTTAACTGTAAATTAATAAAAATTGGTTTGAATTTAACGAAACGGTATCGTAATTGGAAAAAGAAAAGAAAAGGACTCACTCGGGGGAATGATTCTATTTAAATGTGTGCATTTGTCTTTACTAGTACATAAAAAGCGGCGTTAAGTTCCCGTAAATCAGCATGCGATATCTTGAAAATTGGCTAAAGAAGTGGAAACGTCTCTTAACAAAAAAAAAACCGTAAAGATGCATAAAGAAATCTTAAAAGCATATTCTTGCATATGAAAACATGAAATAGTAATTTAAGTTGCCTACAAGGCAAGGTTTATTTTAATTTCCACATTGTCAAACGCGAGACAAAGGAACTTATGTGAACAATTCATTATAGAACGGGCAACACGTTTTGAATTATAAACGCTGTAACGGCTGAAATATTTATACGATTTGTCACGGAAACTGTAGACTGTTGTTATATTACGGTTGATATAAATCAATATGATTTCTTTTACTTCCAGAAAATAAAATTGGTGTTGAGTTCCACCAACCAACATGTTTGAATTTAGTCAGTTAGGATCGAAAGAAGAGAATGAATTATCTAACACTAGGCTCTTTTTGCCTACCCTGCTACGAAAAAAAAGCGTTGAAGCTAGAAAACTTCACATTAAGCAATTAAACATAACCATATATACCGATATGGCACTTCCGGTCGCCAGCGTCATATAAAAAAGCGAAACAATTTTTGGTGTACTGCCAAAAAGCCGCTGGAAGCTGCGTCTTCATTGCTATGAAAAACTCCATTGGTCGCGTAATGTGCGAGACATTCTAGACATCAGAGGACAGAGACTATTTGTCGTTGGATGACGTTCAATTGCAATTGTGATTTATTTTCAGGAATTATTTTTATCATTATTTTTTATTGCTTCAGCTTCATTTTTTTTGTAGCCGCTTTGTCTTATTCTTACTAATATCGTAGAAAAAAATCATAATATTGTTCATTAAATAATAATAATAATAAAAGTCTTTATTATTATTATATTATATTATTTAAATTATAAAACTTTAAACTTACTTTCTTAACTTCTACAATAAATTAAAATAAAAACTAAATGAAAGAACTATGAAATGCAAATATATGTTCGAGTAAACAAAACGAAACAAAGTATAACAGAAAACAAATAAGAAAGTTAAACCTCCAATAAGTAAGTGAATCTGAATCAACTCTATCACGCTTGTTCCGCCGAACTACGACGCTTATTTAAAGTTAGCTTATCGACGTGCGCTCAAGTAGCGCTTTGTTGCGATCAAAGGATAGCTTCAGATTATACGATTTATTAAAGTTACATATATTTTTAATAATTTTTAGTGTTATTCCACATTTAGGAAATAAAAATACTTTTTAGAAGACGTATAAAAATTTGAACATAGCAGGATTCGCGCCTCTTGGTTCAAATCCCGCTACGATTAAATTTTTATACGCTTTATAAAAAATATTTTAAGGTTAGATATAAAACTTTGTTTTCTGTGCGTGTCAAAGCGTGCCGTTGAATTTTACCACTCAACACAATGTCCTTGGGACGTTGAGCCGTGCGTGGAGAACAGTGTCTTAACACTCGGTTCCCTCTACCTGTTGTGCTATGTGGGAAAAAACGTTAAGCTCCTTTTATAATCGCTAAGTGTGTGTAATGTGTTCTGATAAAGATAATTGGACTTCGAGAATCTCAGCAGAAAGCTCGTCTATATTATAATCACGTCGCCAAGTATTTTAGTTTCACACTTTGGTGGTCGAAATGACGGGTTTTAAAAATGTGGAGTACTGAATGGTATATTTACGCTATTAATCTTGTTAAATAGTTTCATTTAAACTATTTAACAAGATAAATAGCGTGTGTTATAACTGCGAAAATCAAAGATCTTATTACCACAACTTTAGTTCAAAATATAATTATATTGTTAGTAAATATTTTTATCTTTTTGTCTTAACAACGTAGCTCTATTATGTAGTAGCTTAGGTGATCGAATTCGCAATGGAGAGATGCACACAAAAGTGAGGAAGAGCGTCACGAGAGACCACTCCAAAAACGCATTATCAAAGTTATTGGAGTAAATTAAATAAGTTAAATTAAATAATAAGTAATGCATCGTTCTCGACTTCGCCTTCACAAAATAATGAGAGATCTACATAAGTGCCAAGTTCTATATTCATTCGGTATATATAACTAAAAACTATACTAACTAATGTATTTTTAAAATAGTGTATAAGATATATGCAATTTTAACAATTGTTTGTAATTTTCAATTGTTACCTTAAAATGAAGTTCATATTTCACTTTAATGCGCTCCACAGAAGGCGAGTAATTAACGAGTTAATTATCTATTATCATAATAAATATTGGTACATACATTTGGTGCTACTATTTCTTAGAACAACATAAGAAGTTCTCTCTCTCTCTCTCCCCCCTCCCTCTTCTCTCTCTCTCTCTCATCTACTATGCGAGAAAAATGTTGAAGCTGTTTTAGGGTTTCTTATATCGATTAATTACTAGGACTTTGCTGTCTGTTTTTTCCACCTCCACCAGGCTATATCTTTTGAACCGTGATAAACAGGTGAAGTTTTCCCAGATTATGTACTATGTTGCTGTTTTAACACTAAATATTAAAAAAGCAAAATAAAAGCAATATTTAAGGAGGTTCCCTTCGTTTGTGACTCGGACAATTGTGCGGCTTGTTTATTAAGCGCCATTGTTAACCGACCGTTAAATATAACATGCTGTGCGTTGTTGTAAGTAATTGTCCTTAAGCTAAAGAGATGGCGTTGACCGTTTCTGAAATCGCGATAACGTTTAGTTCACGGCAAACGTATATAATAAGCAAAATTTAAATAAATTGAGTTCAAATTGGATAGGTCATATAGTTGTTTTATTTAAATTCCCTTCAAGTTCAGTGGTACTTTAGTACAAAAGTTCGACGCTTCTGTTAGTGTAAACATTGGTCCTTATCGAGTCGGATCGTTCGGACGATTTTTGCAATCAGCGTGAGCCTTGGATTGGCCCGCACTCGGTTCCCGCAGTAAGGGTTCCGCGAAAGTAACGCGACGCATTTAATTACGCTCGCTCCACCACCGTCGACGTTTCGCAAGTAGCACTGGTTGCCTTGCTCAGAAGTAGCAAAGGCTGACCAGAGTGCAATGAGTGCCGCTGTTCCGGGGACAAATCCCGACAGCATAATCAAGAAGCCCACCGCAGTCGCAGCCGTCGCCAGGCGCAGTTCAGTGTTGGTCACTGTCAGTTCAGCGAGTTGCTACAAGGCGCGCCACCCACAAGTGTTTGTATATGTGGAGTTAAAAACTGTGAGTAACAATTGTGATTATTATTTCTCAAAGTGCATTAAAAGTGAATCAAAATTTTAAAAGACAGTTAACGTAGATTTAAAAAGACTTGTAAAATTTTAAGTTGTGTGTTATAGTAGACTTAGAATAGTTTTAGTAAAAACGAGGGAACGGGGAACCTATGTCCCATTCAGGCCCCACATAAAATGTTGCTAAACACTTGTAATATTTCGGTTTATTATTTTAAGTAGTTATAAAGTGTGCATTCTAGACTTAGAATAATTGTATAAAAACGGAGTTACGGGGAACCTATGTCCAATTTAGGCCCACCTAAATTAATGTTAAAAAACACTTGTAATTGTTTTTAATTTAACTGGTAGTCTATACACACTTAGAACTCTTTTTTTTTAATTCGTATTTTACTTTGGATTGTCTAAGTTATTTAAAATAAAATGGAGGGATTAATTAACGTTTTGAATGAACAGCAAAAAATAATACAACGTAGCTTAGTTAACTTTAAGAAAAGTCCAAAGGATAGACTAAGCAAGGAATATGTTGAGACGAAGCAGGAGTTATTAGAAAGAGATTGGAGCTTATTTTGTTCTAATCATGCGAACTTCATGAAATGTATTCGGTTAAAGACAACTCTAAGTTGATTGATTTATATGAAAAATACAGAAGATACCTATATCACGTATAATGCACATAAAGTCAATACTTAGTAGGTACACAATCACTAAAGAGTCCACATCTAATAGTGCTAATAAGCAAAGTTCATTCGTAACGTTACCAAAAAATAGCCATTCCAATTTTTAGTGGCAGATATTCAGAATGGATAACTTTCAGAGATTTATTTTTATCATTAGTACACAAAAATGAAACATTAGATAAAGTGCAAAAAATGCATTATTTGAAAAGTCATCTTAGTGGCGAGGCAGAGCAATTAGTAAGGCAAACTCCGGTAAGCGAGTTAAACTACGAACAGTGTTGGTCTCATTAGAAAAAAGATATAATAATAAAAAATATTTAATTAATTGTATATTAAAACGACTCTTCGCACAAAAGCGTATGCAAGTTGAGTCAGCAACCTCTTTAAAGGAGTTACTTGACACCACAAACGATTGTCTTAATGCCTTAAAAAATTTAAACATAGATGTGACAACTTGGGATGTCATTATTATCCATATAGTTTCATTTAAGTTAGATTCAGAGACGCGTAAGCAGTGGGAATTTAGTGTTAGTAGTCACGATTTCAATGAATTGCCGACCTTTGGAGAATTTGCCGCGTTTATAGAAATCGTTTTCGCGCCTTAGAATTTACAGAGCCTAAAAGGAATATTAATATAAATAATAATGCTAATAACCAACATAATCCAAAGGCATTAGTCTTGAGTTCAAGTAGTAAGAATACGTTGTGAATTTTGTAGCGAGCCTCATAAATTATGCTTTTGCAAAGAATTTGCTAAACAATCCTCGAGAACAGACGCGATTTCGTAGCGAAACATAAAATATGTTTCAACTGTTTAGGTGGCAACCATACAGTAGGAAGTTGTAAAAATAAAACGAGTTGTAAACTTTGTAAAAAACGCCACCACTCTTTATTGCACACAAACTGGGTGGTGGAACCTCAAACTGACAAATCAGCTGTTAGCCCTATTCCTTCCACTAGTTCAAGTCCTTTGGTTCTTTGTTATCTACAAATCAAGTTCAGATTCCGCGACAGGTTTTACTAGCCACTGCTCTAGTAAATGCCGAGTCAAAAATCGGTAAATACCAAACAATAAGAGCCTTGTTAGATCAAGGCTCACAGGCTTGTTTTATTACCGAAGCTACAGCACAATTTCTTAGACTGCCAAAAATTCCCGTTCAGGGTGTGGTTACGGCTTAGGTGAAAAGTCCACAACAGCAAAATATATGGTAAATATTAAGCTACAATCGCGCGTGGATCCAAATTTTGAACTAAATTTAAACGCTTATGTTATAAGTAAAATTACTTCATATTTACCAGAACAGAAAATATATAGTAATGCCTTTAACTGCATTGATATCACCAATCTAGAGTTGGCAGATCCAGAGTTCAATCATCCAAACAAAATTGATATTTTGTTGGGTGCAGATGTATATGGCTGTATAATAAAAACAGGCCATAGTAAAGAGTCCATCGTCTACGCTTATCGCCCAAAGTACCACCTTAGGTTGGATACTTACGGGTTTAGTAAATAGTTCAACCCTTAGTAGAGCAAACTACGTAAGTCCCAACGTGGCTGTAATGCACGCACAGTTCAACACAGATCAAATTCTCAGACGATTCTGGGAAATTGAAGACCAAATTAGTACAAATAAAATTCTTTCACCAGAGGAAGAGAAATGTGAAGAGTTTTATAAGGGCCACTACAAAGAGAAGACGGGATGGTAGATACGAGGTAAGATTGCCTTTCAAGGACAAAGATCCTCAGTGCACATCAGGTCGATTCTCGTGCCATAGCTGAAAAAACGATTGCAATTTTTAGAGAAACGATTAGCAAGGAATCCAGACTTAAAACATAAGTAACACAGAAGTAATAAATGAATACTTACAGTTAGGACACCTGAGATCTGTAAAGGAAGAAGACGATAAAAAAACATTTAGCGGTATACTTACCTCATCATGCCGTTTTTAAGAGAGGACAAAAACGACTACAAAAGTCAGGGTTGTGTTCAACGCATCCCAAAAGAACAGCAGAGGAGTATCGCTTAACGATACTCTGATGATTGGGCCCACCTTACAAGCGGATCTGAGACATACCGTTTTTAAGATGGAGAAGATATTCTATTGCCCTAGTAGCAGATATCGTTAAAAATGTATCGGCAGATTGGAGTCTTCCGATGACGATGCGATGTTTCAAAGAATCCTATGGCGAAACAGCCCCACCGAATGAAATTCAAGACTATGAGCTGGTTACAGTTACCTTTGGAACGGCATCAGCACCATATCAAGCTGTAAGAACTCTTCATCAGGTTGCATACGATGAGGGAGATATGTACCCAATGGCTGCTGAGCAAGTATTAAATTCATTTTATTATGGATGATTTAATGGCTGGATGTTTTTGAAGTAAACCAGTGGGATTGAAATGTATTAAACAAATAAAAGAAATGTTGGGTAAAGGGGGGTTTAAGTTACAAAATGGAATAGCAACAATAAAGAAATATTGGAGAAAATTAAAATACTAGAGGAAAAGGACAAAGGACAACATATACTAAAGGACAAAAGGATTAATAAAGATAATCAAAAGGTTGAGATCAAAATTAGATGAAACAATGAAAATACTGGGACTTACCTGGAATCGCCTAAAAGATTCTTCCGGTACACGGTGAACCTTCCGCCGCTGAATAGTGAACCTGTAACAAAAAGAACTGTAATATCAGATATAGCTAGATTGTTCGACCCCTTGGGTTGGTTAGCACCTACCATTGTACTAGCCAAAATCTTAATACAAAAGTTATGGTTAGCGGTATGGGATGGGATGAACAACTAAATATAGAATTAATAAAAGAATGGCATACATACCGTGAAGAATTGGCGCTTCTCACAATATCCATATACCTCGTTGGCTGGGTACAACGCCCGAGAGTAAGCTAGAGCTTCATGGTTTCTGTGACGCCCTCGAAGGTAGCATATGCCGCTGTAGTATACTTACGTCTGATAGATGGTATGGGTTGAGGTCAATGTGTCATTGCTAGTGTCAAAGACTAGAGTAGCACCTATAAAACAAGTCAGTATACCACGTTTAGAGTTATGTGGGGCAGTACTGCTGTCCAAATTGCTGATTGAAACTTCAGAGGTCTTAAATAATAGGTAAGGACAGAATCTATTGCATGGACGGATTCTACCGTGGTGCTAGCTTGGTTAAAATAGCCATCCTAAGCAGGTGGAAAACATTTGTTGCCAATTCGCACATCGAAATATTTAACATTTAATAAATTCTTCGCAATGGTTCCATGTCGCAACAAAGGAGAATCCTGCAGATTGTGCATCACGAGGTATGTTGCCAAGTTTGTTCTTAAAATCTACCACATGGTTTTCTGGACCACAGTTCCTGAAGGCAAAGACAATTACTTACAAAAAGGCCAAATGATTTAAGGAATAGAGCTAGAGCAATCAGTTAAAGCGCACGTTGTTGTCGGTTCTGATAGTTACAACATATTAGATAGATTTTCATCATTATCAAAATTATTAAGAGTAGTAGCAATTGTCGAAGAGTTTTAAATAGAAATACAAATCGTAAAAACTTACCTGCAGAAGAAGGAAAATAGATGAGGCACTAAATTGTTGCATAAAGAAAGTAACAAGGAGAAAATTTCACATTAGAGTACGCACAATTACAAACTAAAGGTCACATAGATTTAAGAAGTAGTAAGCTTTAAATCTTTATGCCCTTTTATTTGATGATAAGGGTATTCATGAGAACTTCAGGGTAGACTTCATAAGGCATCATTTGATGCACAGATGAAATATCCATAGTTTTACCCAATGAACTCGCACTTTACTCACCTAGTAGTAGCAGATGCTCATAAGAAGACCCCTTCACGGAGGCCCGCAAATGATGATCAATTATTTGAGGACCGCTTATTGGATCATAGGTGTGAGGAATCTTACGAAACAATGCGTTCGTAAAATGTGTTACGTGTGCCAAACACAAGGCCACAACATCAAAAGTCAGTTCATGGGTTCGCTTCCATCGATTCGATGCTCACCAACTTAGACCATTCCTTCATAGTGGGGTGGACTATGCTGGCCCATAAATATAAGAACAACAAAGGTCGTGGTCATCATTCATACAAGGGCTACATATGCTTATTTGTATGCATGTCCACTTCGCCGCGCTACACCTTTGAAGTTGTAAGTGATATGACACTCAGTCATTTTTAGCCTGGCGTTTTAAACGTTTTGTTTCTAGACGAGGTCACTGCGGCCAAATATGGAGCGATAATGGCACTACATTTGTAGGGGCGTCCCAAGGAGTTACAACAGTTAAAGCAATTACAATCTTCTATCGCAAGTAACTTAGAAGTTAGTTGTACCGAAATGGCACTTCATTCCCCCTCACGCTCCCAATTTTGGAGGTCTGTGGGAACGGGAATAAAGTCCACAAAGTTCCACCTAAAGCGCGTTATAGGCGAGTCGACTCTCACATATGAGGAACTAAGTACGCTGCTTAGTCAAGTAGAGGCATGCTTGAACCTCAAGGCCTATGAGCCTTATTAACGTAGAGGATCCAGGGGAGCCAACTCCTTTAACTCCCGGGCACTTTTTAATAGGCGAACCGGTAAATCTCTGTACCCGATTATAATGTCAAAAGTTCATCGGTTAGTTCTCTACACGTTGGCAATTTGTCCAAAGGATGGTGCAATCCTTTTAGGAAGAGATGGTCGCAGGAATACTTGGCTGGTCTCATGAACAGATATAAATGGGCTTCCAAGATCCCTGAACCCAACATAGGAGACGTTGTTCTCATTAAGGAAGACGACTTACCACCTAGCCGCTGGATGCTAGGACGGGTTTAGAACAAACATCCAGGTGATGATAAAGTCACCCGCGTTGTCACTCTACGCACTAAAAATAGTACGATAAAAAGGCCAACCATAAATTGTGTATTTTGCCCATAGCGGATTAATGTAATTAAGCCGTTTCTTTAATTTTATTAATACTCATGTTTGTTTACTTCATGTTTGTTTTATATACATAAGGAATAATTTGTTGTTACAAATTTTATTAGAAGTTAAAGGGTTTTCATTGTTTTGTTATGGTAATTGGAGATTCTTATGCGATATTTTTGTTCAGACATTTTTTTGTTGTATATTTTGCATTGCAATTGTAGATTTTGAGTGATATTTTTTGTTTTAAGACATTTTTTGTTGTATACTTTCCCTTTAAATAATTTTAATCTTAAGATCAATGAGTTCAAGCTTTACCTAACTCTTGTAGGAAGCTATAGTACAACCTATTGTAACATTGTTAATTTAGCATTTAGATTTAAGACATAAATCTGTTACTGTTGAAAGAAAAATATGAAGGACATTTCATCACTAAATGTCCTTGGTGGGCGGTATGTTAACGACCGTTAAATATAACATGCTGTGCGTTTGTTGTAAGTAATTGTCCTTAAGCTAAAGAGATGGCGTTGACCGTTTCTGAATCGCGATAACGTTTAGTTCACGGCAAACGTATATAATAAGCAAAATCTTAAATAAATTGAGTTCAAATTGGATAGGTCAATATAGTTGTTTTATTTAAATTCCCTTCAAGTTCAGTGGTACTTTAGTACAAAAGTTCGACGCTTCTGTTAGTGTAAACAGCCATATTAATGCTAAAATATAATTTAAGGGTTCTTAAAGTTACTTAAGGATCCTTATCATCAAATGTTTTCATTTTATTTGTTAATTACTTCTTTATTTTAATTTATAATGATGTCAAAGAGTCCGCACTCCGCACCTACAATCATTCGCTGTCGCACTGCGTTGTGATGGTCTGAAATACTTTTACCTAATTTATAATAACTTTTTAGCTTCACTTAGTGTGTCGCGTATACAAGGGTAGGCGGTGGGAACCAAGGATTAAAACCCTCCGTTTCCCACGCACCGCTCAACTTAAGTGCCTGGCGGAACTTAACGCCGCACTTTGTCAACCTTCTAAAAAACATAAAACTTTAAAAGCAAAAGTAAAAAGTCTTGAAGGTATTACCAGAGACTCGACTATCGAAATAACACTTGCCGGTAACATTTAGATCGCAGTATTTAGCAAGTATCTCCCAGTATCTCGTTAGCGCGTGGTAACGCGTGGATGTGATTTGAATAATTCAGCTAGTTCCCAATCGAAGTTCTTTTAATTACATTGTACTAATGAGAATGTTCTCCAAACGTAGTTCTGCGCTTATTGCGGAAGCTACATACGTTTGTGTTTGGAGACTTGGTTAAAATTAAATCTCATTTATATATTTTTTGTGTAAAACACAAACACGCTCTATTCTGCACAAAGTGTTAAGAAACTCTGTTCTCATAAGATATTTTAGTGAAACACTTTCCACCAAATTTGGGGCATCATGTGTTGAGTGGCGAAACTCAACGATGCGCTTTAACTCGTTACCAGAGCTGGGAAAGAAATATTTAATAAAGGAAACAAACCCACAACCTATCGCATTATCTACCGCGCGCTTGTTTCCTGCGCCACGACAACCCTAAATTGTCGATATACTCACATACATACGAGTACCTACATAACTTATTATACAACAAGTAGTCTTAGTGTTAAACCACTCCGGTCATTACTTTCTGCACATTTTTTGAAATATTGCAATGTTTCATAGAAAAGCATTTTTATAAACTTATAATTGTAGTTCATTTCATACAAAATGAGTGCAAATTTAAATTTGACAAGATATCTTGTCAAATTTGTAAATTCTTCTACTTGTTAACATACAGTCGTGGATATTACTATTATTTGTATGGAGCCCTCGGTATCCGAGTTGGAATCTATTGGCGAACATTATATTTATATTTGAAATAAATATATTTGGCGCTGTGCCCTGATTATCTCCTAAGTGAGGGGTTCATCAAGAAAGATAGAATGAGAATGAATAAAATATTAAAAAAATGAAGAAGGAACTGGACGTTCGTTAGGTTTTTTTGACCCATTTACATTTTTTTTTTATATATAAATTACGTCAATGTGCAAAAAAATTAAAATTTGCAATTAATTTTGTTTATGAAACCAGCATATCTTATTTACATAATCGTACTTTTGAAAATTATAAAGGAAAAGAACTTTGGATTACATTTTAAAAATAGATCTACAACCTTGCATTAAATTTCAAATATGTATTTAGGTCAGTTGTAAAGTGACGTTCTTGGACTTGTGCCTTTTTGTCTTTAACACGGAATAAGGTCCGTCGGATAACTTTAAAAGATATAAAAGTTACAACACTAAGTTGAAAATTATGTCGTCATTAAAAGTCACGTCTTTCTGTTATCACTCGGGTTACTGATAAGAGCATTATGTAAGTATTCTTTCTTCGTAATTTCAATTTACAAAAAAAATTAAGAATTAAGTTAAATATAGTATATATCATTTAAATAGATTAAAATAAACGTTTCCATTTAATTGTCGGGCTTATAAAAGTAAGCCAAATATACTTAGTTTATATTATAATACAGTAGTTCAGTTCATTGTATCATAAGAATATTAGACAGTTGTTTTATTTCGTATGTTGTTTATTAATATAATAAGAGAACTAAAAAAAATCCCCGATTTCGGAAGTGTCCGAACTCTATGTCCTGCTTTGTCTTGCCGGAGCGGGGATATTGAAATAATTAATTGCCTCAAACTATGATGAATACACGTCCATCACTCTTGTGGTCTCACGTTATTGCTTCAGCCAAGTTTTTAATGTAAACAATAGTTTGATAATGCATTCCTGTTAACAACATGTATACATACACTAAGGTATGAACTGAAAACAGCATTTGCGATATTTTGAAGTAGATCCAAAAAAAAACAACTTTTTCTGGTTGCTACGATTTTTAACGATTTCGAATTATTATTTTATCTCTTTAAATTATAGGCTTTGGCTTTGGAGAGCTTTTTACTTTCCTTTCTGTATTCGGTATTTGCAAACTTTTCTAGCGAAAAACCCATAGGAGGTTTTTATCGTAACAAAATACATTCTATTTGCATGTTTTAAGCCAATATTTGCGGGAAATCGTAACTTTATATACTTTGTGGATGCTTAAGCAAGTTTCGATCAAAATTATTTGTTAACCTACATTGAGTTTATATACAGCCAAATTAGTGATTAATTTGGCAAAATTTTGGAAGTTTTTGTTCATATCGTATTTATTTAAAGTAGATTGTGATTTTGTGTTGCAATAGGTTCAGTACATACTCGTATAGTTAAGTTTCTTAATTTTTTGTTTCTCGCGTGTGAGTGACGCTACTAGCTATGGCTCACTGAATTGTCGTATTTCACAACTTAGAGCTACACTTTGTTAAATACGTTGAGATAATATATATCTATTGTTTTTGGATTTGGATCCGTTTTGTAATTAAAATAAACTGCTTGACCGCCTTTTGCCACATGAAAAGATAGACAAAGAGAAGCTAATGTCAAGATATTGTGTTTGTCACATTCTTTGTAATCTTTGATTCTTCATGCGTTTGAGTGGAACAGAACGTCTCGCTTTATCTAGCAGAGCGGTGAACGAAAAAATAAGTTAAATATAGTAATAACGTAGAAGAAGTGACCGCACAGCTATCGACGTTAACAAATGCATTAAAATAAGCATTCATCCATTTTAATCCCATTTATTTAAATAACCATATTCTGATATTGAAAACATTCTTAACCAATTTTCGAGGTCAAAATCTATTTATCTTTATCAAAATAAAAAAATAAAAACTATATACAATGGCGTTCTACGTCGCGTAGCCTGTGCGTTGTCTGTAAGTGTGAGTCTGAGTTTTATATAAAAAAAAAATATTGGTTAGTTTGCTAAGTATTAACAAAGAAAATAGCCGTTAGTTATAAAAAAAACTAAATAAATAAAAATAATAAAAGTGGTTGTGGTAGTGAGTGGTTGAACTCAACTTTGAATTTAAAAATATATCGAAAGAGATTTGAGAGCGAAGAACAAAATGTCTTGTCATCAGTTTCTTCCTGTGTACCCTATATGGGTATGCTGCTAAAGCAGGAAAATAAATAAAATTTGATAAATTTAGTTGTTGAAAGAAACTAAAATATTTATGAAAGTATCGTACCAAAATTCCTATCATGAAAATCTTAAATAGCGAAGTAGAAGCACGCCCCTCCGGATCGCGAACTATTAGCAGCGAGCGCGCCAGCGAGGATGCCGAGCAGACCTGTAATTTATTTTTTAATAGAGCCCGGTTGAACTTATTCTTATTATTCTTGCAAAATTTTATCCAAATCTGTTTAGTAGATTCCGCGTCCAAGTGATACAAACATTAATTTTTACAAAATCTACAAACTTAAAGTATTATTCAATTTCAACAACAATCAATTTAAGTCAATTCAAGGAAACTGCGTCTAAATTAAATAACCTGTTTCTAAGATTAGCGTCCACAAATACATAAGCAAACACACAACAATAAAAATCATTATTTTAGATTCTACTTCCTTACTTAGCTTCACGTTGTATCCCTGGCAGGGTAGTCAGAGAGAACAGAACGCCAAACACTACTACCTCTACATACCTCTTTCACCTCATCCACAGTCATCAACCTCTTCATACATGCCCACCGGGGGGTCCTTATGATTTTTGCGCGACCTTCTTTTAGTATCGTTGATACTTTGTTTTCGAAGGTTAGCAGAGGTCTCCCCTACCTCTCTTACTCTTTTCCATCGTAAATCTTTGCCACTCTTTCATCACTCATTCGTTCGTGCTCAAATCACCTGAGCACGTCTTCATCCTCACCGTGATATTCTCGCTAATACCTGCCATTATGCCATTAATAAATGTCCCCAATAAAATACAATATATTCAATATCATAATAATATCTTCAATAAACAGACAGCTATCAGTTATATTTTATTATATATATATATATATATATATATATATATATATATATATATATATATATATATATATATATATAATAAAATATTTTTAAATATATTTGAATCGCTAATCTATCTATCATATATATATATATATATATATATATATATATATATATATATCAGTGGCGTAGCTGGGGGGGTGCGAGCGGTGCAGCTGCACCGGGCATGAAAAGGAAAGGGGCATCAAAGTTTACGATCAATTCTTCTATTTTTTTACAAATGTACAAGAAAAATGTGAGAATGAAAATGAAAAATACAATCTCGCTATCATGTCAATCGAATAGGAACTAGTCGATACTATTAATTTTGAAAATGTCATTAATGGCTTTGCTAGTCAAAAAGCGCGTAATGACCGTTTTTTATTTTTTGCATAAATTTTTATAACTTATATACAGTTATTATAGTTTTGAAGCAAAAATGTATATATCTACACTACTGTGTTTTGAAATCTAAAATTATTTTGACCATTTTAATGGACATCGAGTCCTAAGCTGCACCAGGCAGCAAATACCCTAGCTACGCCACTGATATATATATATATATATATATATATATATATATATATATATATATGATAGATAGATTAGCGATTCAAACCAGCGTGACTTGAGATAATGTTGTATCTGTATAATGTGTGGTGAATTGAGATGAGTCTTGCCCTACTTCCGGTGCTCAGAGTACGGAACATTTAAATATCACTTCTAGCGCGCTGTATAATATTTTATAATGCTTAAGTACTGTTGAGACGCTTTCGTTTCTTCGGTATGGGGTAAAATTGTGCGGGCACAATTGTTATGTAAGGTAATATCAATTAAATAAAATACATTACCGTCATATAATATTATAAATGTGTGAAGCAAAAAAAAACTTGCTATGACAGACGAATTGGATTTTATTATTATTAATTAAGTACTGCGACTCAGCACGCAATGTCTTAACACCAAGTTATTTCTGCTACTCTGTTATGCGGAAAAAATCATGAAGCGAAAAATATAGGAGAAACACTTCAAAATGATACAATATTTATATAACTAGTGTTAATTAAGCCCAACTAGCGCCAACTATCACTGACTGCCTTCATGAAGTAATTGTAGTAGAAGTTCCATAGTAGCGACTTCAAGTATAATAAAACCTTTTATATCTAGAAATGAGTCTTGAGAGTAATTGCTTTTTTGCAACTTTCATTATATAGTTATAAGTGTTTTAGTCATTTATGATATAAAACATAAATAATTAACTTTCACTTTATATATGTAGTAAATATTCAAGTGAACTCCGTCATGGTGCAGGGCTACAGCGTGCGACGGGGTCAGTTTCCACTCGAAGACATTAAATACCTATTTAACATTTTCATTTTCTCGATCTACAAGATCGAAAAGCAAGCAAAGCGGAGGGTTGAAGTCTGCTCTTCGATACGCTATGCGTCAAGAATTTGGCGGAAAGTGGATAACGGAAGTAGTCTTAATAGGAACGAAGTGTCATAAAATAAAGTTCCCAAATGTTCAACAATCATTATCAAAATAAATATAACGGTCACCTCTGGCATTTCATCTAAATTGAAAATATAATAAATGCTTTAGAAGATATCACTGATTCAAACTTGGTGTGGTGTAAATTTTGGCCCTGCGCGGCATCGCCCGCTTTTTTTTATTTAATGTTATTTAAGTGTTTTTGGAATGGTTGGTTATTTTAGTTCGGTTATCATGTCGTAGTTATACATTTCATAAATCATAATTTTAATATTTTGGGACTTTATTTGACATTGCTCGCAAGAATTTTCATATTTAATAAGAAAAAAGTGTTTATGTTATTTAAAATAGCATTTATGTACGCGCGCAAGGAAAATGTGTTAAAAGGTTTTTACCGGGTAAATCCTTATTTCGTGGAAATTTCGGGATAAAAAGAAAAGAGCCCTTATATCGATGAGTGAAAGTCCCATAAAAATGAGTTCAACTGTTCTAGAGATTAGGTCGGGGAAATAGAAAATAGACAGACAGATACAAAAATAGTATACATTTTTGATGTACTTGAGTATCATCTAAATAACTACATGCACTTGAAAAAACACGGTTATTTTGAAATCACGAACAAAAACATGAGTTTATTTATATGAAACTGTCAATGTAACGGGAATCTTGCAATTATTAATAATATTTAGTCGCAAAATGCCTTATTTTGATTTATTCATAAGAATATCTCGTAATTAATTATATAGGTGTCGCAGACTTGTATTAAAACGAATGGAATGGGATATTTTTGTAGTACAATGTACTTGCATATATTTTATCATTCCTGCAGCGCTCGTTGTTCGACGGCTTTTAATATTGTTGTTGTTATATAGCCTATAGCACTCCTGAGGAATGTAAAAGCCGATATCCGTTACAGCATAATATGTCTATCTCTTAAAGATAAGCAATTTTTGTAAAAAAAACAAATAGTAGTATTTACAATTTTTTAAAACATTTTTTTGTTCCATCAATAGTTTCTGCAGCGCATGCGATCAACTCATTTTATACAAACTTTTCCTACCTTTTGTGGTGCAACATAGGCTGTATTTGTTTTTGGGTAAAATTTTTCTAGAAATAAATATAGTCTATGTTACTTAGTGGTCATTTAGCATTTAATGAGTGGTGAATTTTTTTTTTAAATCGGTGCAGTAGATTTTATGTTTATTGAGAACTGGCTACGTGTGGATTAATAATTTAAAAATGTTAAAAAGTTTTTGTTTATCCATTACAAATTACACACATACAAATCCTTCCTAATAGAATAGATACAATATATTCGTTTCATTTCGTGTTATTTTTAATTTTAATACTTTTAAATAATTATTTTATGTTGACAATATTGATAATACATAGCTGTTTTATTTTTTTATTAATATCTTTCTTTCTGTACGTTTACTTATTATTTTTTGTTCACTTTAGTTAGTTAAATATTTTTTCTAATATCAAGATTTTCATTTAGTTAATTCGTTCGTTCGTTCGTATAGTTTAAGTTAGCGAAGCCACGCGGGTCCGCTAGTATGTACATAGGTTAACGTATATAAATTAGGCATGTCAAATTTCAACTGGTGTCACTCAGTAATTGTAGAGATGAGATGGACACATATATCCATATAGATGAATAGCTCTATATTTAGCACTAAACTGTTATTTCCGCAAATAATGGTAACCTTAAAACATTATTATATCACATTTCAATTTAAGGGAAGTATTTCGTAACTTGGAAAGTAATTAATCGCAATGGTGAAGTTGTAAACCTTCACTCCCGTCGCGGGAAGGAGGCAACGTCATCTACTAAGTTTCATATTTAAAACAAATTAGAGATCGTCCTAAAACTACGTTTCGTCGAAGACGGAGGAAACAAAGCGACTTCTAAATAACAAAGGGGCAAGTCTATTAATACGCATCATTCAAATTTAATATTAATTATTGAACTTCAGCGGGTCACGGCTGAGTGGGTCCGACGGTATCTTACAGCTCGGCGCGGTTTTGATTAAGCAACGCCTACTCTTGATTCAAGTTGGCGTACGAGAGGTGTACTTACAAAGCACATTAGGCACTCCATTCAGTGGTCAATTATTGAAGGTCATTTTTGTTGAAAATCAGAGGACGATTTAATTGACAAATTGGTAATAGGTATGGTACAAGTTTTCTGAAAGTACTGTGTGTTACGGGTTGTTCCTTATGAAAAATATATATGGCTCTTAACCTTTAAACAATTTTTTTACCTTTACAATATAAGTATAGATTTTAAATTCTATAAAAATCTTATAAATGTGTACACTCTTTGATATTTAATATGTTGGACGCATTCCTAAGATTAAACAGGATGGAGCATAACGTGAATTGTGGTTTCCACCACGCAAGTGTAGTTGGGGTGACTAATTACTTCTCTATAATATATAGAAAGCGAATTTTTAATACGAAATTACAGTTTACTACATTCTGCTTAGTTATTTTATATGTATTTGCAATATAGAAACCGTCGTGGTGCAGTAAGATAGCGTTTTACTGTTAACGTGATGATTTTGGGATCTTTTTATTTGAAAAATGTTTTTTATGCTGTGAAGAAAGGGTAGGCAGAAATAACCATGGAAACGTATAAACATATCCTATGTAATATGTGATGCCTAGAAATATTGTGAGCAACAGATCCAGATTGCTTCTAAATCAATTTCTATTTAAATGTATTAAGACGAATTACACAACTCAATATTTTAATGTAAAGGATAAAAATGATAGGAGGAGGAGAAGAAGTCGAACGTTATATATCTTTCTATACTGATTTAAAATAAAATAATCGTAACTGATACAAATAATGCTATATATTTTCACCAAAGAAGTGCTTTTTCCAGGTAATTAATTTTATCATGGACTTGATTCCGAATAAATATTTTATTAATTTTATTTAAATGATATCTTTTTGTGTCTAACAATTGTGTAGTTAACCGTATATATTGTATGTAAGCGTTAGCGTCATCATTTGTAATTTGAATATTACTTTGTAAAGATTTACTTTCTCAATCATTTATATAAAAAATATTTAATATGAAATAATAATTTTATTAACATTTTTCACGAGGTAAGTCTTGGCGCAGGGACATAAAAGTGTGACTGTAAGCGCGGCTGGTTATTAGTTCGATTTCCACTCGAGGAAATTATTATTTATTTTCTCTGGCGTCGAGGCAAAGCGGTCAAAGTTGAGTTCTAAAACTCAACACTCAATGCGTCCACAATTTGGGCGAAAGTGGAAAACAGAAGCGTCTTAATGAGAACGGAGTATTTCACCAGATTCCTAGTCTCCCTCTGCCTACCCTGCTGCTTACTGTTTACGTGCGGGAGTTTTATACAAAAAATATTTATATTTTATGTTTATAGCCTCCCTAACCGTCTGTCACTCTTTGTCTTGTTACCTAAATAACCTTTGCGTCGAGTGGTAGTCAAATCTACAACCGCCGCATCTATTGCCAGACGCTGTGCCGTTGAATATATTGTTTGTTTTTTCTATTCTTATTTATTTTGATACTAAATACTATTACATATATTAATAAAGTAGATTAATTGCTGGGAAAATTGGCATGCATTTCACTTTTTCAGTAAAAAGAAGCGATCTTATTTGGTATTTGCACGGTTTTTGTTCGAAGCCTCGATTACGTTTTCATTTTGGAACTTTTTGAGAACTAGCTTGAATTTTAAGCTTGTTCGTTTGAATTTAATTTGAACTGGCAGGGCTGGTTTTTTAACATAATTTCGGAATATATTTGCTAACAAACGTTTCTGTGGACTTTTAAATAGTAATAGTAGTACTGTCCTTTATTATTTTTCGATTAAATTTCATTGACGTATGCTAAGCTTAACAACTAACTTTCATTGAATCATAACGCAGCGTTGACTCGACATAAAATATCTTAAAAATATAAGAACACTTTTCTCAAAATATTCTTTCTGCCTAACTATCTATGTGTAAGATACAACGTGAAGCTGAAAAAAAAATACTGAACCATCATAGCATATCTATGCCACAGCAGCCAATCTCCAGTTGTAAGAAAAACCTATAAATTTCCTCAAATATATAACATCTTTGTACGTATTGATCTCAGTACGTAGAAGTTGTCATGGTGTTACAAAAACTGATCAAAATATAAATATTTCTTAGTTTAGAAAAACAAAAAAAATCTTATTATTTAAATAAAAAATGATTACAAGACTACCTTGCCGAGTCGACTTGATCTTGTACCACAATACAGAAGTCCGCGCGGTCAAATAGATACAACCAAGTATTGCGTATCATACAAAAGTGTTAAGTGCAGGTAGTAACTTCGACCGGAAGCGCGCAGGTGATAGTGGATTGCATCGAAATAATTAGTGCTACTGTAAACGCAAAGGGCGAAAAGAACATACGTTCGATTTCCACTCGAGGAAAAGAAATAATTCTCACCATTATGAGTTCAGTATTCTACTTTTATGCGGGATACAGTATGAAGCAAAATAAAAATTTCTCCGTAAATCGACTGTCCGATAAACTTTTCAGTTTTATGATATTAGTGCAGACAGATTAAAAAAATATCATAATTAACGAGTAACCGCTTGAGCACTTCTAAGTTAAGTAAACAACATAATGAAGTATTGGTAACGTCAGTAACGTTAGTAACGTCAGTAACGTTACGACACTATCTACCAGCAACGCGTTGACTGCTTCCGAACGTTGTTAGCGTCTCAATTAACTTCTATTCAGATTCGTTTGAGAGTAAATGCTGAACTAATTTGTTCTTTGCTGTAATTAAATTATAATTACTATAATTTATTTGCATATTGTTTTGTATTTAGACCTCGTTGGTTGTTTATTTGTTTAAGGAGTGTGGTCACTATTTTATATCAAAATATGTTAGGTTAAAGGAACATTTTCCTATTATACTGTTTTGGGTCGTGGGGCCTTTTACATTATCTTTTTTTTATCTGAGTTCGAAGTTAAAACGTGTTTGCATCAAACAATAAGCTATATACAGTCCATAAATCATCGCTTCCTAATCTATTTTGAAATACATTACGTTATGTATGATGAAATTAAGGTCAGTATTTCTTATTGCGGTAACAGCAAGAAGAGGGGAAAGGTAAGTGTTAGGACCCTCCTATTTCCACGCACCGCACTATTTTGAAGAGTAGAGCTTAGCACAGAGCTTTAATTTTGTTTCTAGACCGAAGAAATGAAAACAATTCTTTTCCTTGAGTAGGAATTGCACTCACAACTATCACGCTGAGACACTATTAGTACGGTGCCGGTGCACCATGACTCTAAATATTTTTCAAAAAGCATAATTTTATAGCTTTAGGCTGCGATACGATATAAATAAAATATTTCCTATTGTATTTGTTTGTGTAATAAAAGACTCTAAAGAGAAATGCTATTAATGCCAATGCATCACAGTCGAACAGTGTCGTAAACGATAGTTAAAAGTTTGATTTCTAGTCGTGGACATTAATATATTTATTTCCAACCTTGCGAGCATTGAGCTTCTCCATTTAATACGCAATATCCCTTATTTGGAAGAAACGAGGAGAATTGAGTTCCTTTATCCTAGATCCTCTTTGACTACTTTGCTGTGATAGAAAATGTGAAAAACGGAAAAAAATATAATTAGTAATGTTCATATAGGTTCCAAATCTAGAACTGGGTTTCAACATCACTGAACTTTTCTTCAAACTTAGCTAATTATTTTTTTTTACGACTAGGACATCACTATTACTTGCAAAAGTCATATATTTTTCCAAATTGAAATTAAACGTACAAAGGCTTCAGCAAAAAAAGTTTGGGTTTATTCCAACATAACTCCACTGGAGGCAATTTGGATAGAACTTTTTATGTCCTGTACCCCGACATATGTAATGAGGGTGGCTAATTTGCCGCTGGAAATGAAATGAAAGGGTGAATAAAAGTTGGAAAAGGCGCTAAGGGATGACAATGAGTTGCTTTTGACAGTTGGTCAGTTAAACATATATATGTATATATTAGAGAATTTTATTAATTTCTTTTTTTTTCCCTTTTTACAAGTGTTTAGTGAACTAGTAACTAACAACGGATTAAATAAAAAGATCAAACAGCAAGGAACAATAAAAATCTAACGCTTTCATATTTAGATTTCTGTTTAACTTTTACTTTATTTGAAAAGTTTTATTTTGTTTCTTTTATACGTTTATTGTTTTATTTCCCGTAAAACTTGAGCCTTTATTTCAAATACCGACATTTATGACTATAACGTTGTATATGTTGTTTTGCTATTAGATGCCGTCTTAGCGTTGTGGTGATGAAAATTGGAAAGGAGCCATAGATTACTAGACCTCGTCATATTTTATTAATAATTAGTAGCCAAAGTAAGTAGTGGTCAAGAGAGGAGCATCGTGAGGTTTTAATGGTTATTATTTCTGCCAGTACACGAGTCTCATATAACCCGATCGTAGTCGTGTGGTGTAGCCGTAAAAGTACAAATTCTTATATTTATTTTTCTATATAGTTATAAAACATAATAATTCGAAATCATATTCAAAATAGGCACAAATAAAAATAGAATACAAATGTAAGATCAAAATCTTTCCCACCACCGCACACCGTACAATCCGATGGATCGCATCCAGATGTCAATTATACTTATCGTCCTATTTCGCATAGTTAATGCTGATTATTTACAGATGCAAGGGACCCCGAATTAAATGTTGGTCCTTCGAGCCGGATGCGGTCGTCTGTCAATGATCTTTGTGAATCCGCTACATGAGGGCGAGATCTGTTTGATGATAGCAAACTACTATTCAGTGTAGTCACGGCTTTAGCAAGGGTTTTTATGTGCCTATTATATTGAAGTTTACGCTGAGTTTGCGAATTTATATGCAGTACTAGAGGTATCTTAGTTTCATGGGAATTGAAGCATTTAATGGTATATTTGATAACCAATCAAGTTTCATAAATTAGATACGATGGAAATAACTAATGCCTAAAAATCGATTCATCTGCCTTAAATGTTGCAAAAGCATGCAAGTACAGCTCCTTAAATATACCTCATTAATAAATTTTTATTATTTATTATTATTGTCGTAGAGGCCAGTCGTGGCGCAGTGGCACGAAGTGTGACTGTAAAACCAACTGGTTGTGGGTTCGATCCCCACTCGAGGAGATGAAATATATACTTAAATTTATATATTTTCATTTCTTCGCTCTGGTATCGAGGCTAAGCGCGGCGTTGAGTTCTGCCACTCAACACGCAATGCCTCCAGAATTCGGCAGAAAGTGGGGAATAGAATGTCTTAACACTACGTTCCTTCTGCCTACCCTGCTGTGTGCGGGATACAGCGTGAAGCTGATTTTTTTTATTTATTATTGTCGTCACTTTTAGGATAAAAAAATATTTTAGTTCTTTAAAACAGTATATCTTTTTGATTTATATTAATAACTCAATTATTCACTGAAGGTCTGTATCACTAATATATGGATACTTGGCTCGTTGAGTGGGTCTGCTGGATCTATGCGGGGACTTCCACAAACTTCATGTCATTTGCTTGCTCTTGTGGAACCTTTCAATGGACTTCTAAGTTTGCCTCCGTCTAAAGTAAACTTGGACGTCTATGATCGATTTAAGTTTGTATTTGCTTCTTTAGATAAAATTTAGGCTAATTAGTTGAATTTATGTATATAAAAATAATTTAAATAACATGGTTCTTACATGTAGCAGATGAGCAGAAGAAATCTAATGTAAAGACATGCACCCCACTTAATTACAACTCATTTTACAGACCACAACTATCGCTGTATCTTCAGCAGTCAAATCCTATCCCACAGCGCCACGATGCCTTTATGTTTTTATGAATAAGGCATATACTCGTATTGTAATATTATCTCGAAGTCGAAATTTAAACTGTATATGTGTAATAAGGATTTTAATTTTCAGAATTGTGACAATTGTTCAATAAATACAATACCTATACAGTATACATATTATAAATATTTCACTCGCTTTTGAGAGATCTTTATGAGAAAATCTTTTATAGAGGCCATTTATCAAAGAAACGGAACTCGAAACTTAATTTACTTTAAATACTAATTTCAGAAATTGATATTTACTATTTAACTAATGTATTACTACTTCACTATTATATTTCCTTAACATTCAGGTCTTTATTTTATTCCGATCGGTTCATTAATGAAAATGTTATAATAATTTAAACGTTTGTTTAACAAAATTTTATATAATGACTGTTTTATCGGATTCACTATTATTTTAATTTTCAATCTATAAATTTTATTATGAATTTGTATGATGATAAATAAAAAAAAATTCAAGATTTTAAAATAAAAGAAATATGAAAGGCACGACGATTTGTCAACTTTTTTATCCTCCATGTAAACAGGGTAGGCAGAGGAGCCTGGGAACCAGAACTAGGAAATGGAAAATATTAAAGTTTTATTTCCCTAAATGAATGCCGAACTCACAATTTTCCGCGCTTACAATCCCATGTTTGTGTCCCTGCGCCATGACGGCTTCAACAACTCCAAGTTTATAATGAATTATAATACTAACAGTGTGTGAGTTTGTTAGTGACTCTAGGTATGCTCAGTACATCCTTTAGTAGTATCTTTTCCAACATTTTTTTATCGAAATCGTTAGTGTGATATTGAGTTATTTGTCCAATTGTCGTACACATATTTAATGCAATTTGTGTACACACGAAAAGCATTAGCTTTACAATAAGAACAATCAAAAATCGATTCACCCACTCAAAAGTTTCTAGCTTAACAAACATAAAAAGAATACTGTCGAATTGATAATCTGTTTTTCTTACAGAGTCAGTTAACTCGACTTGGCCTTAAACACTTAATATGAAAATCAGCTTTATAATAATATTACAGCAATATAATAATATTATATATAATAATTAGAAATAAACTACCAAATATTTGCTAAATTATTTTAAGTTGTTCAATTTGATTATGTACATATTGACGTCAAGAGCCGAGTAATCCTATTGTGGAAAGCGTCAGGTGTTAGAATTGCTTTTGAATGTGAATCTGATGTGAAATCAAACTAATCTACATGATAATGTGTGACATGTTAAGTTACATAATACGGCGTTATGTTACGCAACTTTTATTGTATTAATTTTCTGCCTACTTGTTGGTGAGTGTATGTGTTTTAAATAATGATCAAATCTTTATTGCAAAAATGGTTTACCTTGATTAAAAAAATTGCAAATGATTTATTTAAAGGCATTTCTTTTTTTACCGATTACAAAAGTTCTCAATGTATTAAAAGTATTAAATATTTTAATTACAATACTGTTAGAAATTGGAAGCGTATAAACACATTTTTGGAAAGAGATACTATGTAATTGCAATAAGTGATTTGTATCACCTAATAACAACACTTCACAAAAGTTTCCTCCAATAAGGGCCGTTACCTACAAGCAACTACCGCCGATAGACACAATTCCACTGCTTTTATCATCTTTTTCATCTACATCTTCCCTCTTTCATACGAGTTCGCTAACAATATTATAATACCATATTAATACTATATAATACTACTAAAAAATAAAACACTAAGTTACCCTTTACTATACGCGGGGTAGAGTGAAATATAAAAACAATATAACCTACTTTCCCTATATCTAAACCATTCGCTGTTTTCACCTTTTTTACGTGAAAGTTCATAGATTTGAAAAAATAAGCTTACATACATGAAAAACGATTACGACGTTCGATATTAGGTCTAGGATTTTCCTATCAGGATAGAGCTCGTAACCGAGGATATAAACAATAAAAATAAAAATATTTTTTGAATGAGAATAATATTCGTATGGGGCTTATGGAGCGGCTCTATTGATATCAATAGAGTTTTATTCATCAGCAAGTTTCGAGGTCTGTTGGGAAACATTTTCCATTCCATTTTTTATAGCAAGACAGCGAGAAAAGTTAGTGGAAATTTTATTAATTAAAGAAATTATATTAATTTCTTAATTTTGCCCAAAATTTTACTAACATTCTTAAATAGCTGGAAAATTACAGTTTTCGTTTGGAAAACAAGCAAGCAGGGCACACATCTTTCAATTTTTTTCAAAATTATCAAGATATTACGTGAGTGGCGGAACTCAACCCGTGTTTTGTCTTGTTAAAAAAAAAATCAGCTTCACGCTGTATCCCGCACACAGCAGGGTAGGCAGAGGGAACCTAGTGTTAAGACACTCTATTCCCCACTTTTTGCCGAATTCTGGAGGCATTGCGTGTTGAGTGGCAGAACTCAACGCCGCGCTTAGCCTCGACACCAGAGCGAAGAAATGGAAATATAAATTTAAGTAAATATTTCATCTCCTCGAGTGGGGATCGAACCCACAACCAGTCGGTTTTACAGTCACACTTCGTGCCACTGCGCCACGACTGACCTCAAACTGGCTTGTCTTGTTAGCAGAGCGAATAAATGAAAATATTAAATAATTCATTTCCCCAAATGGGAATCGAATCGACATCCGTCGTGTGCGGTAATTTCTCCAAAATTCAGCGGAAAGTGGGGAGCGGAAGTGTTTTAATAGAAACGAAGTGTGTAAACACTACGTTGCTGTGTGTTGCAGGGTTACAGCGTGAAGCTACATAAATAAGTATGTATAGTATTGTATAGTATCGGGTCGTGTATAGTACCCGACCGCCTTCAATAGGAACTTCTTTAACTCCAGTCAGCCGTGTGCCGGTATTGTGCTCAAGTGATGCGTGAACACTTGCTTATACTGGTATGTTCTGAATTTCTAAGCATTGGGGTTTGATATGAAATGAAATGCGTTATAATGATGTCCTTATTGTATTCTGGTAGCTGCTTTAACAGTGGCAGTAGATAGAGGGTTCAAGACTATCGTGACGCAGTATGACAGAGTGTGGACTGTAAGCGCGATGATTGTGGGTTCGATTCCCACTCGAGGGAAGAAAGTGTTCTAAATTTTATGTCAGCTTCTTGTTTTGTCACACATATAGCAGAGTAGTAAGAGGAAGCTAATATTAAGATAGGTACTGAACTCAAGAGTGGCGGAACTGAAAGCCGCACTTTATCTACTATTGACACAAAATAATATTTATTAATTCATAAAAGAAACAAAAGTTTGGAAAAAAATATAAAGTTGTATTTGAATATAAGTAACGAATGTAACTTGTAATTTCATTACTCTCGACCGCCGTATGAAATGAAACAAAGAAAGTTAAAATCAACCATACGGGCCATGGCGGGAATAAACGTAGTGTGCACTTTTTAAACAACCAACACTATTCTTTTAATTATTTATATCGTATGGATTATTTAATAGAAAATTGTAGCGTTTTATAGATTTTGTCTGCATAAATGCGAATTTTAAAATCTCTTTTTATTAATGATGAGTTTGTAAAATAAATACTCGACTAAAGAATAAAAGAAATAGGAATTTAGTTGTTGGATCGATTTCCATTTGGGGTGATTATTTATATACACCTCACTATACCTCACTCTGATAAGAAGACAACGCGCGTATCCGAAAGTGGGGAACCTTGTGTAAATACACTCTATATTGTTTTATGTTTATAATAAATATGTTAAATGTTACCAGGACTGAGTCGTTGAGAATTTTCAATACAAATTTTACCGTATTTGACACACGAAATTGAATTTTCAAAAATCCTCTTAACGGAAGTCTATATAATAATAGCTAAATCCGAGCGGCAAATTTCAATAAATATCTTTCTAGCGGTTGCTTTAGCGGTTTGCTTAGCTTTGCACTCATGGATCAATGTTTTAACTGATTTGGAAAAAAAGATATTAAAAAATTATTTAATTTATTTGAGCCTCCAAGCAAGTGTACCAAATTTCATTAGTGTATGTACATATGCTTATATGTTCATCCACAAATATCTCAAAAAATAAAACTAATATCGAAATTATCATATTTTTTTGAATGAGAATCTAAGAATTTCAATTATTGACAAGTATTTAAAGTAGAGTTATTTTATAAAATTACTGAACATTCACATTGCCGAATTGCAGCACAATTGCATTACGATTTTTTAGATGTAAATTTAACCAAATGACCAGCGACCAGCTCGCGGCTTCGCCCGCTTAAACTACTGAATTATATACTTAATACACTGAATTACGTTCTAACGTGAAAATGATTAAAACCTTTGGTTGCATTTTCGTAATTCTCATAAGAATATTGAGAAATAAAAACAACTTATCGATATTTACAGTAAAATCGTAACTTATCTGTGTCTGTCAACACATGGAAGAGAGACAGATATTAGAAAAATTGTTATTACGGGCACTTAACAATGTAATAGAACTTGGTCAATTTGTCTGACTGTTTGTCTGTGCGTTTGTCCACGCTAATATCAGAAACAGTAACAGATAAAAAGCACTTTTGTATTTTAGCAAACTTCCCTTAAATATTTAGTTGATATTTGTTATATTTTAATCGGTTCAAAAATAAAAAAGTTAAAAGCAGATTCATGCTGTATCCCGCCTATAGTAGGGCATGGCAGAGGGTGAGTGTTGTAAGATGGTGTTGAGACACTGCGTTCCCCATTTTCGACCGTTTTTTTCGAGGCTACGTGTTGAGTGGCGGCCTCGGTGCCAAAGGAGTGAAATGAAAATATTAAAAATATATAACTCATTCCTCCGAGTGGAGATTGAACCACAACGTCGTGTTAAAGTCACAACCATCATCCAGTAATTTTCGGTATTTTAAATAATTTGATGAAACCTAAAAAAAATGTACTTTCATTAATTTCTACCCAATAGTTTTTGCGTGATTAGTGAACAAACAAACAGACCGACAGACCGATAAAAAATCTGCTGATTAGTTTTTTAGCTGTTATAATCGATATGTTAACCGATTCCTTCGTCGTCAAAGTACCGGCAGACAGTCAGACAGTTCTAGCTGAGGAGATAAATAATTTGATTTACACAACTGTTTGATGACATTTCACACTGATCGTCACTTTGAGGCAAAATGTTTTGTGCCAAATATTATCGTCGTTGGTTTTAATTTTCATGAATACTAAGTGAAACAAAATCTTTATGTAACATAACATTACATAATTAAGATGACTGATATACCAAAATGAAAATAAAGGGGCAATTTAGAAGTTAGAAAGGGCGGTAAGGGTCCGCGTGTTTGTGAAAAAGAGTCTCCTAAAAAAATAATGAAACATTACGTCTGTCACCCAACTCAAAGGCTTCGGTCTAATTTTACTTTTTTCATCATTTACCCTCGTTTACCAAAGTTATATATATTTTTTAATTTATTTTATTAGCTTGATGCTATTTCCCTCGCACCGCAGGGTAAGCAGAGGAAACTTATTGATAAGACAATCCGTTCCCCATTTTCCCGCCGAATTACTGCTTTTACTTGTTGAGTGGCGGAACTCAACGACGCGTATTTTCTCTCGCGAAAAAATGAGTCGCTCGAGTAAGGTTCGAACACACAACCATTCGCTTTTACAGACACACACTTGCGTCTCTGCACCACGAATAGACACAAACTGATATTTTAAAAAATAAAAATTATAAAACAAGAGTAGGATGATTATAAGAAAAATAATATTATTTCGCATTATCATTGTCGCAGCAGCACAGGACGGCGTTGGACTTTTAACGCTAAGATCGTGAAAAAAAAAATAACACAATCTCTCGAAAATTGAGTTGTAAGTAGAGAATAAAGTGTTTTAACATTAGATTCCCTTTACCTACTCTACAATGTGCGGGATACACCGTGAAGGAGAAACTATCGTGAAATTTAACTTTACCACTTGAACCAAGATTGCATTATTCCTACCTTAGAAACTAGACATATTCGGATACGTGACTTGTATGCACCCCACACGAAGCTCTTTGTCACGAGTTATAGTTTGAGGTGTTCAACACCACACGTCCAATAACTTGTCTGTGTCATCCTTCAAACTGCAGCACTTGATGCAATTCAGAGGGTCAAACTTAAAGAACAACTTTCCATTATTAAAAATTTTAAAGTATTTTAGTACATAAATATTATAAAGTAGGATCAAATTATTATAAGAAATTGATAAAAGTTGGAAACGACCTGAATGTAAAAATAATCGCATTTTTACAAATTTTCTAAAATTCTTCTTCTTCTGTAATAGTTTTTTAGTGTGCAATAATAATAATAAAATTAAATTTATATATATAAGTATCTATTCTGAGCCAGCGAATAGAAGTAGACAAAATTATAATAAAGCCTCACTCAGTAAAATCGGTTTAAAAAATGTTCATTCCACAGTTATACTGGGGCGGGTTTCAATTACGGTTAGTGGTCACAATTGGCATAGTTTGTGTTGATTATTTGCTAAGCGCGCGACCCTGTATTAAATGTTGATCCTTCGAGCCGGATGCGGTCGTTCCGACCCTCGCGATCCTCTACATGGCGCACAAATTTGTTAGATATGCGCTGTAAACTAGTATTATGCGTACACTTTAGTTACTGAAATAATGGGGTTTTGGATTGTGTATTTTAATATAGCTTTTTGGGTTTTAGATTTAATATTAGTTGAAATATAGAGTAGTTGATGGAGTAGTCGACGCCCTTATTTTCATTTAATTTAAAAAGACGATATAGAAAAACCGGTAATCTCTGCTCCAGCAAAAAAATTGGAGAATTTTTCTCTTAGTGCCTCCATACACTTTCTAACATGCTATACTCATAAAGAGGATATCTTTAAATTCTTTTCGTAAACTTCGCACTATTTGCAAAATAATAAACTATTAATGTTTATTTTTCTTTACAACAGTCAGTCAGTCTGTCTGTTGCTTAACGAAAAAATGTTATATATATATTTGACTCAGAGATGGAGATGAAACTCTCAATCGTTGCGTTTACAGTCAGACATTGGCACACTACACCACGACAGTCTTTACTATAGTTTAATTATTGAAAGACTATTCGGAGCTATAAACCATTTAATTATATATGACATCTTAAAATTAAAAAAGATTTAAATAGCCTCTCCAGAAATTTATAGACTGGAAATTAATATTAACATTTCAATTTCTAATGTAGAGTAAGTCCTTTATTGAACTTATGACAAATTGAGTTTCTCTTTCCAAATGAATTCAGCGAGCTTTATTAATAATGAATTAATTTCAAATTGTTTCACTTGATTATCTATACATAAAAATAAAATTGAACTGTCTGCTTATGACATTCAAATAACTGTGTTTTACAAGATTTTAACTGTATAAAGGTTTAACAAACGATTTAAAAATTTTTGGTTTGTTTACTATTTGTTTGTCCGGGCTACTCACCTGAGTAGCTGGACCGATTCTAATGAAACTTCTATAGAAGATTGAGAAGATTACGGAGCAACATACAGACAATACGACAATTCTTGCGACCAAAAACAAATACACTAGGTATTCCTGTATCGAGGGTTCCACTATATGATTTTTACAATTTACCAAAAGGGATGGTAACTAATCATAATAAAATAAAGATGGTTTTAAAACATTGTTAATTTTTGAATTGCTTAAAGCTAAGTTTTCTTGTTTAGCTGGATGACATCAGAAAAATGTGAGTAAAATCATTATAATTGCGTACGAGATGAGGAGGCTTGCATTCATATTGTCGAATAAATATTGCTTTGAGAACACTAACAGTGAAGAAATCCTTTTTTGTTGGTTTTCTCACGAGTTTCGCGAATCGTTCATAAATCAAGGCATATTCTCGGTCCTTTATGGTGCTTTTTAGTATAACCGTTTGCTGATCACGACTTTCATTATTTGCTATAACAGATCCAATAAAGCTCATCCAGGCGTCTTCGGCAGCTTCATCTTCAAAATGCAACTTTAAAGAGTATGAGACGGCGAACTTCACAGGTTAATTTCTTAACTTCCGTACTTTTACTAGACGATGAGCAAACGACGAGGGTTTTCTTATAATAGGCGTTGAACTAATATCTTCTCCTCTCCTCTGTAAAGTACAACAGTTAGGACATTTCCATTTACTGTTTGTTCCCTAGTGATACATAATGATCAAAAGTATTTTTCGCATGTCACAAGCACGACAGCTGATTTTTATTGAACATTTTTTGTATTTCTCTTCAACTTATTTATATACTGTACTGTTTTCTTTATAAAATGACTTAATGACATATTATACCACATTTCAAAGTTGATTGTTGCATATTGTGCAGTAGAAACAACAAGTTAAGTCAACAGAGAGATCAAAAACGTTGAAATTACAATTTACTTACCGTTTAGATAATCGTACTAAAATAAGCCACCAATTTTCCCTAAATATATAAATAATAAATAATTAAATAAATAAACAGTGCGAAACCGCGAGCAGACTGCCAGTTCTTATATAATATTGAGGTCGTCTTATAATTAATCAATTATGTAGTCATTTGTAATTTTGATCCAATAATTTCAATTTCATATTGTGTTGTGTGTGTATTGGTGTTGTTTCAATAAGTTGAAATCAATCTCTAGAAGCCACAAATAAACCACCACAATAAGCACGACAATTGACTATAAAATAATGTAAGTAAATATAATTATTTAACAGAGTAAGTAAATCAATTCTTAACAAAAACAAAACCAAATACATTGATTTTGTTAAAACAAAAATAATTAAAGAAAAAATTATAATTTTAAGTCGGTGCCAACTGCCCAAGTAGAACTGGCTCGAGTAATTTGACATTGCAGTGAGGTCGTCGTTGCATTAACTTAACACCTT
The DNA here is from genome assembly GCA_030704555.1 of Heliconius charithonia. Classification (NCBI taxonomy): domain Eukaryota; kingdom Metazoa; phylum Arthropoda; class Insecta; order Lepidoptera; family Nymphalidae; genus Heliconius; species Heliconius charithonia. Next base: position 193,645 of record CM060825.1, read on the forward strand.
GTTTCTCTTATGTAAAATTATTTATTCTGTTCGTTGTTTGCAGCGGTTTTTTTTGTTAAATAATAATTATTACACGGATTTTAAGTGATGGGTAGATTTTAAACAGATTGCTTCTAAGTTAGTGCGTTGTCCTATGTAAAACTTCAAACTTAATTAGGTATTATTGTGCATTTTGGCATATTGAATTTTAGTAGACTTTAGAACTTTAATTGAATTTAAGACTTACATATGTGATTTCTCGTAGGTGCCATTGTCAAAATGGGCCATAAAAAATGGAAATGACACGGAAAGCACTAGCTTTCAAATAAAATAAAAAATCACCAATATCGGTTCACCCTGTCAAAATATTCAAAGGTAACAAACATAAACAGGAATACAGCTGGAATCGATAACTTCATTTTCTTATAGAAATCGTTTAAAAAAGTTTGAAATTAAATCAAATCTGATAATGCAATATATACCAATAATTACTGTAAAGCTAAAACTGCACATATTTTCAGGTAGCTTGATTATAAAAAAATGCAATGGCCGAATTGAATAAATAACAATTTAAATTTCATTGTTCATTTTTGACAAAGTCAAAAATAAGGGAATGGAGTGTTTTAACACTAGGTTCCATCTGCCTACCCTGCTGTGGGCGGATACAGCGTGAAGCTGATTTGATTTGAGAGGCGCGCGGCGACTGGTACGAGCGCCGACGCTTTTGCTTTATACTCTATGTGATCTTACTCTATTTAATACAATACTTATTATTGTCCTTCAAAGAGATCAACTGCTGAGTTTCATGGTTTTTCCTCACCATGTGGCATTATCTTCCTAGAAATAAAAATTAAAAAAAAGCAATGTAGGAAAAAAAAGCTAGTGATAAGACAAAAAGGTACAGATAATTATATTATAACAAATAGAATTACAGTATAACATATAACAGTAATAAATATAACATTATATTTCAGCATAACGGTAACTTGTAGTTCGATATTGGATTCTTTGCTTCGGTGACTCCGAAGGGATCGAATAGATGATGTCACGCTGCTCTATAACAGCCAACTCTAATAAAACACCAGATGCTCCCTAACCAATTATATTAAAATTATATAAATGTAAAAGTTTGTGTGGATTTAAGTAAAATAGGTTATAAATCAGAATAACATATACGGTGTACGCTATTTATATCGAAATTTTGTGAAGCTAGTGTTAGTTAGAGTTAACTTAAGTTAAATACTTATTTAGAAAACGTATAAAAATTTGAACGCAGCGGGACTCGAACCCGCGCCTCCTGGAAACCGACCAGGCGCTCTGACCACTAAGCCATGCGTTCTCGCCAAGCTACGTCGAAATTTTTATACGCTTGTTACAACTTATTTATGTTGTTAGCTTCTCTGTAGGGAGATTTTTACAAATTTCCGCTACCCAAAGATAATTACAAAGAATTATCGTTTGGCAAGAGAGAAACTATTTTTAAATATTTTTAAACATTTTTTAAAGTGTTATTCCACACTTAGGAAAGACAAATACTTATTTAGAAAACGTATAAAAATTTGAACGCAGCGGGACTCGAACCCGCGCCTCCTGGAAACCGACCAGGCGCTCTGACCACTAAGCCATGCGTTTCTCGCCAAGCTACGTCGAAATTTTTATACGCTTGTTACAACTTATTTATGTTGTTAGCTTCTCTGTAGGGAGATTTTTACAAATTTCCGCTACCCAAAGATAATTACAAAGAATTATCGTTGGCAAGAGAGAAACTATTTTTAAATATTTTTAAACATTTTTTAAGTGTTATTCCACACTTAGGAAAGACAAATACTTATTTAGAAAACGTATAAAAATTTGAACGCAGCGGGACTCGAACCCGCGCCTCCTGGAAACCGACCAGGCGCTCTGACCACTAAGCCATGCGTTCTCGCCAAGCTACGTCGAAATTTTTATACGCTTGTTACAACTTATTTATGTTGTTAGTTTAAAAAAAAAAAAAAAAAAAATTTCGACGTAGCTTGGCGAGAACGCATGGCTTAGTGGTCAGAGCGCCTGGTCGGTTTCCAGGAGGCGCGGGTTCGAGTCCCGCTGCGTTCAAATTTTTATACGTTTTCTAAATAAGTATTTGTCTTTCCTAAGTGTGGAATAACACTTTAAAAATGTTTAAAAATATTTAAAAATAGTTTCTCTCTTGCCAAACGATAATTCTTTGTAATTATCTTTGGGTAGCGGAAATTTGTAAAAATCTCCCTACAGAGAAGCTAACAACATAAATAAGTTGTAACAAGCGTATAAAAATTTCGACGTAGCTTGGCGAGAACGCATGCTTAGTGGTCAGAGCGCCTGGTCGGTTTCCAGGAGGCGCGGGTTCGAGTCCCGCTGCGTTCAAATTTTTATACGTTTTCTAAATAAGTATTTGTCTTTCCTAAGTGTGGAATAACACTTTAAAAAATGTTTAAAATATTTAAAAATAGTTCTCTCTTGCCAAACGATAATTCTTTGTAATTACTTTGGGTAGCGGAAATTTGTAAAAATCTCCCTACAGAGAAGCTAACAACATAAATAAGTTGTAAACAAGCGTAATAAAAATTTCGAACGTAGCTTGGCGAGAACGCATGGCTTAGTGGTCAGAGCGCCTGGTCGGTTTCCAGGAGGCGCGGTTCTGAGTCCCGCTGCGTTCAAATTTTTATACGTTTTCTAAATAAGTATTTGTCTTTCCTAAGTGTGGAATAACACTTTAAAAATGTTTAAAAATAACTTAAGTTAGTGAAGTCATAAATTTGGCAAATAACAGTTAAGAAATATGTTGAAAATAATAACGTTCTTGGATTAAATTGAGTTTTGGTAGTAGATGTTTAATACTACTCAACAGATTCATTTACACCTTATTTTTAAAATTCTTTTGTCTTTGCTTATTCCTTTTATTTTGATACATGACACTACAGATATTTGACTCGTTTTCTTGTTATCCTATTTTACTTTGTTTTATTATTAATTTTAAATACTAATTACATTATTTTATTGACACAAGTTATCGGCCAAATCCGATTTTAGGAGAAACCTGTTTTACCTAGACAGAACTAATTCTTTCTAAGCGCTACAACATTAACTATTTCATTTTCAGCCCGATAGAACAAAACCAGTTTCGACTAGGCCACTTGATACTGCTACAGTCACTGACACACTCTCCAGATTAAACTAGTACAGTCTCTGTTACTCTATGTGTAACCAGAGCACATCATCGCAAAACAGCAACTTTAAAACTTAAATATTACCTCTCCAATTACATAATATTTTATAAAATTTATTATTTATTATTGCTCTACAGGTGTCTTATAATCGGGTTTAGTACGAACTTGTCTAGTATTGGTTACTTGACTATACCAGTTAGTTCTATGAGAAGTAATAGTATAACCTTGGCAGAACTAGTTTGTATAACATTTATCGTAAGATTATCTTGATTTATAAATATTTGATAGGAACTAAGTAGATATCTGAGTGAGTTTATATATAATTACACTCTATTTTACTTCTGACACGTGTACCAGACAGTGCCATAACAATCACTCATACAATAATTGAATAGTTTAAAGCAAACGCACTCCGGTAAGTGATAGTTAAACAATAGCACATTATTAATGTTGCAACGAACGTTTACAACTACAGTAGTGGAGTGTAGTACGTTTGTAGATACTATTCACGGCGGATCGTAAATCATAGTGACGTTTCCTTCAAGACCAGCTGAATGTGGATTGTACATATCTGTACGAGTGGGATTCAAACTTCCCATTAGTACAGGGAGAGGAGAGAGAGGCACATAATCGTGACTGTAAACGTGAAAGATTGTGAAGGAAATGAAATACTTCATATTTAATTTTTTTTGCTCTGGTGTCGAGGAAATACGCAGCGTTGAGTGCCACCACTCAACATGCAATGCCACCAAAATTCGGCGGGAAATGAAGAATACAAATACACCCCGTATTTGTAGTCTGCTCTACTGTGTGATACCGTGTGAAGCTACAACAAAGAATAACTAGCAGTTGAATAAAAACTCAGCCGGTGGCCCGTTCTTTTAATATTAGTGTTTAGGATATCCTTAAGGGTTCAGGGTATGAAACCCGCAGCCTCTAATAGTAGCTTAATTAGGATAAGGAATTTGGAAATTGTAACTAACTCCCAGAACGTCTTTAAAAATATAATTTAATAAATAATGCTTTATCTCGTGACGTGTGAGCAACACATGAGTTTTATAATGCCATCAGAAGTTTATCTAAATAACTGTGTGACACGACGGCAATAACTTCCGGTGTGTAATCTCATGCACATGTTCCAAAGCAACCGTATTCTAGTACCTGCACCGATCTTAAAGTCCAAAATTTCTTTAAAATCAGCGTTTAAATTGAGGGTAAACTGCTTTCACCATAGGTAGATAGGCCTGCCGCAAGGAACTCTAGTTCAACTTCCATCACCATATCAAGGCTTCGTTTGCTCTTCTCCTGATGCTCTATTGATGCGGTCACCTCGCGAGCGTTCAGTTTTATAGAATGTGAACTCCGCCTGCAACTCCGAAGTCAGATCACACACAGCCAGGAAAGTAACCCGAACTCCGCACTTTGTGTTTCTTACAGAAATTCTAATATTTTTTCCCCGAGTGGGAATCAAACACAGTAGTTCCCGAGATTAGTGTTAAAGTAAACAAACTCTTTTAGCTTTATAATATTAACATAAATTAAATATAAATTCGTACATGAATGCCTTATGCAAATTAAAGTCAATTTTCTGCACACAATCGCAGTATATAGGTATATGTGTGTAATATATTCAAATGTATTAACGTTAGCGGCAGAACAAATAAGCACCTGATTAGTTCAACAGTTCAGTAATTCAGTCCGCTTTTGATAGGAATTGGTAATAGTAAACAGAGTGGTGTTTAGTTTATTCGAATACTGTAGATAAAGCCATCGTTGTGGGTCAGTCGCGACGAGCTTGATTAAGCGTGATTTGTGTGAGTTCAAATGTTGCTAGGGGAATATTTGAAACTAGTGCTCCGTTAGCAATTGTGCCAAAATTCGTCTTTTGAACCTTATATATTCTATAATTCATTGCACCAAATTCATACATAATAAAACATACATTTAGAAATTTCATTCACAATGGTGGACTTATCTCTAGAAGAGATCTCTTCCAGCCAACCCCGTGGAAATGGATAAGTGCAAAGTAGCGGGAAAGACCAGACGACAGTGCGGTGAAATTGAGAATTAAAAAAAAAAATAGTAATAATAACAAAAACGGTATATATAAATATAAACATATATATAAATATAGCTATACAGAATAAATAATACAATATATATATATATATAATATATATATATATATATATATATATATATATATATATATATATATATATATTATATATATATATGCATAAGAAATATTTTTACAATAAGTATATAGAGGAACAAAAAGAAAATAAGGCTTTACATTAAGATGAAGTAAAGTTACCAGTATTTAACCACTGTATTGATAAAAATTAGGTGTCTAACGTTGCAAGGAGATGTTGTTTTAAATGGGATTTGAAGAAATTTATGGAAGGGCTTTTCTGGATTGCTTTAGGGAGTTGATTCTACAGGGATGCGGCGTATACAGAAAAGTTGTGTTACTCTTCGGTACGTTAAGTGTCGGTATAACACCAGACCTCCTTGAGCGTGTAGGGATAGGTAGAACGTTAAAGCGGATCTTAAAAAGGAGTGAAAGGATGTGCATATCTCGGCGAAGTCGGATTGGGAGCCAATTGAGCTGAGCACGAAATTGGGAGACGTGGTCATATTTGCGCAAACCGAAAACAAAGCGTATGACGAGATTTTGGAGTCGCTCTAATTTGTTAAGAAGCTCCTCGGTCACATCCAAATAACAAACATCGGCGTAGTCGAGAATAGGCAAAAGAAGGGATTGTGCAAGCATAATTTTGGTTTTATGAGGTAGGTAGTATTGGAGACGCTTAAGAGAACGAAAGGAGAAATGCATGCGTCTGCTGATATTGTTAATGTGCGGTACCCAGGACATGTTACTGTCAAATATTAGGCCCAAATTTTTTACTTTGTCACCATATTCGATTTCTACTCCTGAATACAGGAGCCTCGGCGTTGAATTCCAATTAATTTTATGTCTAAGTTTGCTGCTTCCAATGATAATAGATTGTGACTTACCTGGATTTACTAACAGTCCGACAGACTCGACCCAAGTTAAAATAGCAGCGAGATCATTATTTAAAGCCGCGATAGTCTCCGGCAAATCGCTAAAATTGCAGTGCCGCTATAATTGCAAATCATCTGCATGCAAACAGATGGTAGGGAGAAGAAATTATTCTAGATACATTATTTATAAAAACAGAAAATAGCAGTGGAGAAAAGAACACCGCCTTGAGGAACGCCAGCAGTGATATCTAACCACGTCGACGTGACATCATTAGATCTTACACATTGCTGACGACCTGAAAGGTAGGAGCGAAACCAGCTTAAGCAGTACCATTACAGTGAGCTTGGTGTTATCCATAGCACACCGAAAGGGTCGGAAACCAGATTGGAAAGGACACAGAAAATTGTTAGAGGAGAGGAAAGAATACAGTTGATTGTTTACTAAGGATTCCATTACTTTGGATAGGATTGGAAGAATAGAAATAGGACGATAATCGGTGACTCTAACCTTCTATGTAAGTCTAAGTAATATTCTGTAAATTTATTTGTCCTGTTTTTGTCAATAAAGATAAAACACGGAGTTGGTTTAATGGAACACATTATGACTTATTAACGATTTAAAGGATATTTCTATTTATAAGTATAATATTATTTGTTATACAAATTTAGATGAATGGGATAAAAACACGCAATTATTGTATTATCTATCATACTCGTATTGCGCTAATGGAGTTAACAGAAATGTACTATTTAATGCAAGTATAATCATTTTCCTGAATCAAGTGGGGATCAAAACCCACAACCATTGAAGTTACAATCTGATGCTGTAATGATTAAAACTAAACTAAACTAAACTAACTTCACGCTTTATCCCTAGCGGGGTAGTCAGAGAGAACGGAGCGCCAAACGCTACGGTCTCTACATACCTCTTTCGCCTCGTCCACTGTCATCAACCTCTTCATACATGCCCTCCGGGGGGTCCTCATGCTTTTTACGTGACCTTCCTCCAGTATCTTTGATACTGTGTTTTCGAAGGTCAACCGAGGTCTCCCCCTACCTCTCTTACCACTCACTTTTCCATCATAAATCTTTTTTGCCATTCTTTCATCACTCATTCGTTCGACGTGCCCAAACCAGCTGAGCACGTTCTTCTTCATTCTCACCGTGACATCCTCGCTAGTACCTGCCATTCTGTGTACCTCTTCATTGCGGATTCGATCAGCTAAGCTGACTCCGCATAACCTACGAAGAGATCGCATCTCCACAGCATTCATCTTTCTTTCATTCTTCTTCTGTAATACCCACGTTTCGCTGCCGTATAACAGAGTCGGTACCAAAACTGCATTGTGTACGGCCAAACGCGCAGCTGTGCTGACGTTTCGCCGTCTCATCAATGCAGCTAAGGCTCCGTTAACCTTGTTACCGGCAGCAATACGCCTTTCCACATCCATCTCGTATCTTCCATCTCTACTGAACATACTTCCCAAGTATACCACCTCATTCACTTGTTCTAATATCTTACTATTTACACTGATCTTGCATTCCGTCCTTTCTTCATCTCTTTCAAAAATCAGAACCTTTGTCTTATTCGCATTGAGGCTTAGACCATTATATTCACACCCTTCTTTCAGAGTGGTGACCAATGCCTGCAACTCGCATTCTGATGATGCAATAAGCACTGCATCATCTGCGTACAGCAGGCAATTCACATTCAGGTCACCTACTTTCACTCCCATATCGCTTTGTTTCACTCCTTGGAGACAGCTATCCAAATACAAATTGAACAACCAAGCTGACATGGCGCAACCTTGTTTGACACCCGATCGGATGTCAAACCAGGGCGACATGCCAGCTCCTACTCGCACACAGGCTGAGTGATCTCTGTAAAGAGACTTTACAGCCTGCAGCAAGGGTCCGTTCACATTGTACCGGGGTAGTATCTCCCATAATTTCGCTCTAACAACTCTGTCAAATGCCTTAATGCTGTAATGATTAAATATTTAATAAGAAATTTCACTGACTAATATTGTACATAAAAAACTGGAATTGGAACTGATTTATCTAACAGCTTTATACGAGAGTAAAGGAATAAAGAAAATACGGTGGTACATAAAGTCTCACCTGCACGCGCTAATACAAGCTTCTACTTTAGTACGAACTGCACTGAATTTGGTTTCAGCTCTTATAACTGGGAATTCGATGCATGCCCTTGTATATGTACATACACACAACGGTTTATTTATTGCAACAATTTTAATATATTTTTTATAAAAATCTAACGAGTGTGAATCGAGTCGAAAAAAATCGAGAGTTTGAACCTTTGAAATCGAGTCGTAATTCGAGTGTTTTACCAAATACGTCCTACCGTTGCTTGTAGCAATATATCTTATTATATTTATTGTCCAGCTTTTATATAAATTTAATATAATGAATGCTAAAAGTAACAACAAAACAGCCACCCCCGTGTCACGTACAGTCGACCACCGCAACCGTCCGAGAGCGATATTGCGCTCGGACCTGTTCTGTTAAAAATGCAAATTACACTGTTATCTTTGCCCACCTCATAAAGCCGTCGACAGTTTTTCATTTGTTGCATTTTAATTGTTTTGTTGTCTGTGAATGGTTGGTTTGGCTTCATTTTCTTTTATCTATTTTATCATAGATTTTTTTTAGTGATTGAAGTGGCTTATGTTGGTAGTATATGTGAATATTAAATAAAAAATATTACTAATACGTTGGACCATGATCGATCGATTCCCACTCGGATTTGGAAATGAGTTATTTTTATTTCCTTGCTGTAATAACAAGACAAAACCTAGCAACCCGCCACTAAACACGCAGTTTCTTACCACTGGATTCCCATGCCGGAAGTAGGTGAGGTAGCTTACGTACTTTGCTATTTGCGGTATACAGTGCAAAGTAAAAGATAGAAATATGACGAAAGCTATCCAAATATTCCCTCCATTAAATAAAAAAAGGCTTGTTTAAATTTTTGAAAAAACTTCCGACTTGTTAATTCGTTATTGGAAAAACTACCATTGTATTCAACCTCCCGACACTTAGAATTTGTTCTAGTCTGTTTCTATGACGTGCCAAATATGCCGGGATTACAGACGAAGGGGGTTGTACATAAAAGGGAGATAATATTACACTATATATTCTTACTTAAAATTTATTAAAATACATAAAACTAATGTAATTTGTATGATCCGCATAACAATGGAAAATAACTATTAATATAACATGATTTGTTTTTAATATAAATTGGCAAAATTATGATTTGGTATTCAGCATTAATCTGAATGCATATCTTATGTATGTATAAACAATGGAGCCCCGCGGGGACGCCGGCGGCCGGCAGAGCGACTCTACGGTGATGTACTAATAGCGTTTTATTTCAATACGCACGACTCGGGTCGTATTCAATTTAACTTATATTTAAAAATATATACACTAATCTTATGAACTATTGGTTGGAGTTTGCGGTGAGAGGTAACTTGGTCATTTTCAAAGTGTCATGTTTCATACAAAACCGCAGGTTAAAGCTAGTTTTGGATAAAATGTTAAACGTTTATTTGTAAAAGATTTAAAGTCGTGACTCTCGAGTCGAGTCTCGAGTTGGACGTACAGTTTAATTGTCTATGCTATTAGAAATATTTAATTTTCAATTTTTTTATCAAGTAAGCTATTTCAAGCTCTACCAGTAGATTTAAAACAAAAATCTACTATGAAAATATAATAATGAGACAAAACGCGGCGTTGAGTTCCGCCACTCAATACTATAGTGGGCTTTCCCACTTCCACTTACGTTACGTTGACGTAACGTTAGGACACTCCATGCAAGTTAAGACACTTCTTTAAGTGTCTTAACTTGCATAGAGTGTCCTACTAGATTAGAACACTAGATTCCCAAGTTCTCTCTGTCACCCTGCTAGGTGCGAGATATCCAAACAAACTCTTGAGCTTTATTATTTTAGTATAGATATAGACAATGTGTAATTTTGAATTATTCGTCAAACAAACGACCGCCCGACATCTCGAGAGCACGTACCGCGCACGTAGTTACCGTACAGCGCACGAGTTCAAATTTTCAGTGTATTTCTACTAATTCCCACTAAACTGCGAGCTGCAATTACTGACTGCCGCAGCCTTTCAATATTCTGCTTACATCACGAAATATAGGAAATATTCTATGACAAGTCCATATTATGTTCGCAAATGCTATGTTATGGAATAAGTAATGAATTTGGGTTCAGTGGTGATTTTAGTATAGATCCCAAATAGTCCCATATAAAGACCGTCGTCGTGCAGGGCCACAAGGGTGTAACCATAACGCGACGGTTGTGGGTTTAATCCCCACTCGAGGAAATAAAATATTTTCCTCTCCTCACTCTGATGACTTTAAGATCTGAACAAGACTACTCGTGGCGTGGTGTCGAAAATTCGGCAGAAAGTTGAGAACGAGGTGTCTTAACATTAGGTTCCCTCCACTGTCGTCGGATGCGACATTTTTTTCCCGTAAAACAATAACAATACAATCTAATTTATGAAATTTACTTTATTATTAAAATTATTAATATTAGTAGAATAACAACATTTTCAGTGTGTGTGGAGCTAAAAAATACAGTAATTTGATTAAATAATTGAGTTCCAATCTATACGTTATTGTGGCCTAAACTAAACTATTTAACATTTGAGAGAACAAGAGATTATTAGCCAAAGTATTTGCCGGAAGTAAATAAAACAATAAAGCTCGCCTCTCTTTGTTTATTCACTTCCAGCGGAACACAAACAAATGATAAGTTTTAACAAGCGTCTACCAAACGGGCATCGATAGCGAGAACGCCGAGAGAAGAGAGGACGTAGTTCGAAGTTCGCGAGCATCGAGCAGTACCTAGTTAATATAATATGCAGTTAAATTTTTGATTGGATACCTAGTTATTGTTTCTCACTGTCTTTTGTTTCACTGTGTTAAACTAAACTTAGCGTAGACGTGTGATTGAATTTGTTAAATTCAAATTTAGTTTAATTGTTAAATTTTTTATTATGGCCACAAGAACATGTCAGTTGAGCTCTAATCACTCGCCCCACCAATGTCACGTTTTATATAGAAAACGTGAAGAAGATTTTATGGAAAATAGATTTTTATTTGAATTATGAATAACTAGCCAATTTCTTATGATAGTAAAAGTATATCTTGTGAGTATATCTTCTCTTTATTGGTGAAAACCCTTTGATTTAAACTGAGGCAAGAATATCCCTATTACCAAAGCAGCGATATACAATTCTTAAGATTTTCTTTTCATACTCTACATTTTATTTTTATTGGCTCATTTAATATAAAATATTTAAAAACATTTTAAATATCGCATATATTCGTATTTCAAACATAAACAAACCGTGTTAAGTAAACAACGATTTGGAGGCAAAATAACAAAGGCTTGAATTTACTTCAGAAGAAACCAATTAGTAGGGAGTTTGACAAGTAAATACGGCTCTCTCGGAATAATCAATCTGATGAAACGACTTAGTGAAGCTAATACTTGCATTTTGTCGGGAGATTAGGAAAATTGCCTTAGTAAATATTTTGTTTTGTTCATTTTCGTCCTATTTTTTGATATAGAAAAATAAACAATTTATAATTTAGCAGCAGGCAGAAGGAACTTAGTGGTAAGACACTCCGTTCGTAAGTAGGAAACAACCTAATCACACATTTTAATGCCTCTATATTTGTATATGAATAGTAAAAATATTAAAATACTAAGAAACAAATATTGACAGTAGATATATTGTAAATAACTGTGAATTTAACACAAACTGATGGAAGGTTTTCATCCACTTGCTTCAAGAGAAATTCGATCAGCGAAGCCATTTACCTATCACAATGTTGGAGGACGCGACGCGACGCGGACTGTGACGTTGCATTTTAAACTAATATTACATATTATTTGTTCATAGGAAATCGCCCGAATAGGTTCGATTTCCACTCAAAAGAATAAGGTATTGTCATTTACACTTGAATCTCCTGAACTGTTGATTATCCTGCATTTTTAACAGAATCTCTGTTGTTCTGTTAAAAATGCAGGATAATGTATAAAACAAAAAAAAAGTTCATTCACCAGATCAACCCAGTTTTCGATCAGACCGTGAATACTGCCCATATTTTTCAGCTGATCAATAAACAAGCAAAGCGATACAAGAAACAGAAGAATACGACGCCGAAACGTGCACAGTAGCAATTAGTCTAGTTTACAAGCGTGCTGTAGAGCGAACTATGCGGAGTCTATTTAAGCCAGTGCTATCGACACCGACCGCCACATTAATGCGTTGAAATGTGATTGTCGAAGAAGGAAGGGAGTGGGATAGATGTGATTGTCGAAGGACTACTGTCCACTGAAGGAAACGAGTCGGTAGTTGGAGACCGCGGATCAGGAAACGTAGGGCGCTCTTCAGCTCGATAGTTGAGACGAGCAGTGAGCACGAACATACTGGGTTAGTTCGTATTGTCTTGAATATGAGCGGAAAATATAGATGAGAGTATTTTGACTTTCAAGTTTCAAGTCAAGTCTTTACGTCTGCATTATTTTTTCAATATAGTGTGAACTAAAATGAAAAGTGTCATCTATTAAATACGTTAATTAAGTACGATAGCAGCGTACAATATAAACAAAACCGTTTTTAGTGACATTTTCACGAAGAGAGAAATAAGAGTGATTTGTTACTTTGACAAATACTTTAACATTAATTATTGTAATAGTTACTACTGTAAGACGTCTTTGCTAAGTGTGGTAAGTCATGGGAGTACTTGGAGAGCGACTCCCGCGTCGTCGTGTGGGAACGACACGAATGTAATATATTCATATTTCACTGACACAACTGTATTATTATGTATTATGACAATGACACACGTACTAATACACAAATTACATTTACGTCATTTTCTTTTACCATCCACAATTATAAAACACTTTCGTGTATTACCATGAAAATAAAAAAAAACCTAACATTTAAAATTATATAAAGCTATTTATCTACTGAAGTACTTTCACCGGGTTGTCTCTTGAACTTGTCCCGGGGCAGGCGGGCGGTACTCGCGGGACACATTACACACAGTTCCAGTTCTCCCTGTGACTGCTAATTAGCGTAATTATCGAGCTCTTAAGAAGTGTTGCAAAAATTTTAATTGTTTTGTTTTAAATATATATTCCGGTCCATAGTAATATGGTAGTTCTGCTTATTTTTCTGTCTGACTGTAAACGCAACGACCGTGAGTTCGATTTCCACTCGGAGGAATAAATTATTTTAATTTCTTTGCTCTGTTAACAAGACAAAATCGAGACGTTGCGTCCCGCTACTCAAACAGCAACGTCCCGAAAACTGTGCGGTGCGTGGAGAACGGAGAGTGGCAACTTAAAGTTTTATTTTAATGAAACTCACACTCATATGAAATGAAAATATTTTATTCCCTCTAGTGTTAATCAAACCCACAACTGTCGCGTTTACAGTCACAGGTCGTCACACTGCGCATCAATGGCCTTATAGATGGAAATTATTTAATTTTCAATCTCTTCCAAATGATACGTAATTACTTTAAGAATATGTATTCTTAGTGATTAGAAACGTGTAAGGCGAGGGTCACAAAGTGTACGCAAGCGACGATGCAAGCAATAACTATATACGGGTACTTTAGTCGCAACACGTCGCATAAAGATCAAAAAGCCAGCTATTTGAAAACAGACCGGAAGCTCCGAACTAAATCTGTCGCTTTATTTTCTAAAATTGTCTTTATGTCACCTTTCTAAACTCCTAATGTTATGTTATAAAGTAATAGTGAACGCGTTAGTGGTAGGTTCAATTTACGTAAGTTATTTTATTAATAATCATCCAGAATCGATTCGATTCCAACTTATTAAATTAAACATTAACTTTTACCTTTTTAACTTTTAGCTTCCTAATTCTAGTGACAAAACAAAGCCAAAAGATTTAAAAAAATCTATGATGCTTGGGGAACGGAGTATCTGAACACTAAGGTACTTCGTACTCTATTTTAATATGACAGTTCTTTTAGACAGAACAATGTCAGCTAAGTTCGTCACTTTGTATATGTAAAACATTTTCATAGCACATACACGCAGCATGGAAAGCTAAAATGTCCTGTAGCCAGTATTAATTTTGCGTACAATAGTCCATTCAAATAAGATTCTCGCGACAAATAATTTAAATAACCACAATAGAATATCAATCACCAAATATATAAGGGGGAGGGGAGAGGAGGGTGTCGAACGATAGGGAAAAGGAAAAAGGGGGGGATACAAACATAATTGGACCGAACCGCGAATGTCTTCGATAATTGTTGCATAGAGAAGATCGCGCTAACGAGCCGCCGGGAAATGGAATGATTGCAGCCAGCGAAACAGCGGAAATGATGGTATATGTACATATTATTGTAGTTCGTGTATTTAGTTTGTATGTAATTAAAATGTGTAAGCTTTTACTAATAGTTGACATTTGAGTCAACATCAAAATTTGCCAAAAATTATGACATTTTCTAGTAGATTAAATACGCAAGGAATCGTGTCTTTTCATTGGAATGATTTTTGTTAGAATCAAAGAAATTACTTTCATGATTTTCCTTCATCTGGAGCTTTATCAAAAAGCATTTTTTGCAGCTTCACGGTGTGATGCAGAGTAGGCAGAAGAAGAGAATTTTGGATGCATTGCGTGTTGAGTGGCGGAACTCAATGCCGCGCTTTGCCTCTACCCTAGAGCAAAGAAATCAAAATATTCAATTTTTATTTCCTCGGGGTGGGGATTAAACCAATAACCTGTCACGTTCACAGGCTTGTATGGCTCCTACGCCACGACGGGACAAAAGCAGGTTTAATAACTTATTTTTATATTTTCTCACATTTATTTGATCAAGAAAGAAAAAAGTGCGGAGTTTAGCTCCACCAATCAACACATAATATCTAGAATTCGACAAGTGGAGAAAAGAGTGTGTTGAGATAGAGTTCCGTTACCTACCTTACATTGCTTTAAGCTCTGAAAAACGTGAAAGCCGTAGAAACGATATATACAAGTATATGCGTCATAATCGCTAGCTTCGTGGACGCAGCAGTGAAGTAAAAGTTATAAAAAATGAAAAAAGATCGGTTCCCTTTGACGAGAACAAAGCGGCATTCATTACCAGAACTTGCGTCGCTGATTTATTAAGTTTCTTTGCGAATTATTTCTGCATTTTGAATATATTACTAACTTTACAGTCGTTTTCGTTTACTGTTTGTTCTCTTTTGAATTGTAAATAATGGTAATGATTTTAAAGTTACGGTTGTTATAATGTTATAATGGCTGACGGGACGCGGCGGTTGTAGATTTCAATCTCGTTTAAAATATTTTTTTCGAAAGGAGGATTATTTTTCCATATACATAATATGCATGTGATGTTCGACAAATTTTGTAAGTGTATGTATTTTTGTGTGTATGTATTTCTTGGTAACTAAGTCATATGGAAGTTACCTTTTTGTTTAAAATGTGAAATTATACTACGATCGTGAGTACTAAGTTTTAAGTTCAAAAACACTTAAATTAATATAAGTTTTTAAATTTCCTTTTTTTGCTCTGCTGTAATTACATTAAGTAAATGTAAAATGAAATGAGTTATTATTCAATTATCTTATGGTGTCCCAATATTTGTACATCGAGTTTAATTAAATTACTTGTAATCTACCATTATTTAACACACACACATACCCAATGACATGAAATACCACTAAAAAGAAAAATCTATGAAATATTGTCACTAAAAATAGTAAACGTATGTAAATCATGATAGCGCTCAGTTCTATTCTATCGTCAACAGCGTCACATCCAGTCGTCGCGTGAATATGATATTTTTCAATAGTACGAAGAATAGGAGCCAATTGGGAGTTGCGTGCGCAATGGTCATAGAGACGGCGTGATGATTCGACACGATATTGTGTCTCTTAAACTAGAATATTGCATATCCGCTGCGTTGAATTCCGCCGCCAACACACAATTTGTCGAAGAATTCATGAAAAATGGGAAACTGCCGACTACGGGTGTGTGCCGTTGGGCCGTTGACTCCGTTGGCTAAACATTCTACAACGAAAGATTTACGAAAAAATTTAGCGTTCTCTGTTTCCGCGTATGTATGGAGATATAATTATGATATTTGAACCTGAATAAAACTATTTACTATTTATTTTAAATGTTTGTGATCTGGCGCATCATCTGACAATCAAAAATGCAATTGTTCGTTAAATTCGAATGATGCACGTAACTTTGAAGGAACTTCGGAGGAAGGCCGTCGTGACGCGGTGAGTGGAGCAGCACCTAACTGTAAGCGCGACGGCTGTGAGTTCTTCTCTCACTCGAGGTAATTAGATATTTTAATTTCCTCAACCTACCGGCTTTGCGCTTTATTCAAATATCAAGGTCGGCTGGGGATTTGACTGAGTTACTTTTTCGCGCATGACAAGATAGTCTACATGGCTAGAAAGTGGAATTATAATGAAAGCAAAAATATCTAAATATACTTATATTTAGTAATCCTTTAAGATTTCGCGTCATTGTGCAGAAACTATCGCTGTATTTTATCTTAATCATACCACGGTTGAAGATCAATACAACGATAGTATTATTTATGTATTATACTCGTATATGTAGATATAAAAATTCAATCCTGACGAGTTCAATTTCATTGTAATTTCGTTTGTTTTTGTGTTTTTATGTAAATGTGAATGTTTGTGCGCCGCCGCTGTTGTTCATACAAACAGCTGCAGTACTTGCTGGTAATGTATGGAATGCAATGTTGTCTTTAATTGTAAAAAAGATGTAAATTTATGTGTTTTTTTGGTCATTTCTTTGTAATGTGTTGTTTTATCTTCATGCTGTTCTCTGCACCTATAACAGAATAAGCAGAGGGAACATAATGCGAAGACATTCCGTTCCTTAATTTTCACTTAATTTTTGAGACATTGCATGTTGTGTGGTAGAAATTAACACCAATCTTCATCAACTTGTCAGTGTGTGGTATTCGATCCCCCCAACCACCGTGTCTATAGTCAGAGACTGTGTGTGTGCCGCTGCTCCATGACGGCGTCATTATTTATATTTACGTTTCTTTACTCGCAAATATAACAGGAAATTAAAAAACACAGCTTATTAATGTGTTTTATTATTTTTCCAGGTAAGTGGACGCCATCGAACAACGGGAGCAACGGAATGTAAATGAAAGTTAGGATTCAGTGATTACAGAATGAAAGCCGGTAATTTTGCGTTCGAATTGCATTTGTGAAACATTAATTATGTTCATCGTTTAATTAATACCATCTGTTTGTGACTTTTGATATCTAATAGTAATTTGTGGGTAGATCGATGTTTCACGCTTATTAACATATATATATATTTATGTGTAATTTTTTTTATTTATTCTTTCTTTGTGTCTCACTTCATATATTCATTTTTAATTTTTTACAATGGCGTTTATAATTTTTATCATATACATAGTTTTTTTACTGTTACTAAGTAGAGGACGCCGCAGAGAAAATCAAGTAATATAATAAAAAGCAATTCTTTAATATATCACCGTGTTCAACAAACGATCTTCCAAAGCAAAACTCCGGTTAAGTTAGAGCTTTAATCTAACCTAGACCACACGTTACAGATTGGCCTGAGGTGTCGCACTGACTCACAGTGACTCGACTCGACTCGACTCGACTCGACTCGACTCGCAGTCCGTTAATGTTCGGATCACACTTTGAGTTATTACGCTTTTGATCTGTAGATTGTTCTATAAGTCCTATCGGACTTTGTTCTGTACTAGGTCCTAAGTCGGGTTTTGCTCGGTTTCGTTATGATTAGATAACAAAAAAATAGATTGTTTGTATAGAGCATTTTAATGAAAGCAAGTATTGTACCCGGGTAGGTAGAGGAAAATTTGAGTTGTGCCACTTCGCAAAATTTACGTGACAATGTGTATTAAGTAGCGGAACTCAACTTTGCGCTTTGTCTTCTTACTAGACTAATTAAATTAATTATTTGAATTCATTCCCCTAAGTGGAATCGAATTCTCAAACGTCGTGTTTAACATCTGACGTTGTGCCGTTTCACAAACACATTGCGCTAAGCGCTAAGCTACCGTAAGTGATACAACACGCCACGACTAAATGATAGTGTGCACAGTTAAAAGTGAGACATAATACTGAAAATGACTGTAAAGTTACTAAAGTCATGATCTTATTTCGTCTAAAACAATAGTATTAAAATAAATTAACAGGACCTGTTCCAGTAAATTTATTCGAATACGTCTTGGTTAGTTTTACCTTGTAGCATCTAAAGTATGTAAGGGAAGAGATGATCTCTTTACATTTCACATATTAGGCGGAGAGAACCTAGTTACGTATTATTGCAAGTTTCACTTCTCATGTTTAACAGACTTCATATAGTTGGTTGGTGGATTACAAAGCCAGAGCCCCTCCGCCACGACTGGCCACAAGAAGCCACAAGGATAGTTAATATACTTACTGATTTCCTCGCTTTGGTAACGAGGAAAAAAGCGGTGTTAAGTTCTTACATTCAAGACGCAATGCCTCCAAAATTCGTTGAAAAGTGGGAAAGTGGAGTATATTAATGGGAACGGAATACCTGCTCTATTTACGGGATACCTACAACATGAAGATAAAAAGACAATACTTAAGAAACAATATATATAAATTTCGAAGTATTTTTTTTTGTTTAGAGTTTAAGACCGTTCCCGTTCTCCAGTCTCCAGTCGTTGCGTCTATACGTTGTCAATCAGTCACTGAGTAACGGCAGTGTAAAAAGGATAGATAGAAATTCTGTAAAATAATTATATCTTAAAGGAATGAAAGTCGGTGATCGAGGTGGTAATTCTTTGTAGACTAATTTCCTATTAAGTAACATCTTAAATTTTCAATACTTCGTCAAATACAGTTAAACTTTAACACACACACATTCTACAGTACTCTTCCAAGCGCAACCGTCGCAAAAAGCTAGCGAGCAATATTTCACATTAAAGTTTCTAATTGATTTTGACGTCATTTCCGGCCCCACAAGAAGCTGCCTTCGGAGACACGCCCTTAGATAATTTGTTACAAAGTTCCTTCCACTCACAATTTAATAAGGTAATATACGTTTTCGATAAATCATAATGATTATAATTTAATGCTTCCGTGACGGAGTATCAAAGCATTTGACTGTTAGCGCGATGGTTGAGGGTTCGATTCCCACGATTAGTAAGTAGAAGGAATTAATCTTATTTATTATGAGTTATGTGGCGATCGTCGCCGAATTTAAGTGGAAAGCTGAGAACGAAGTCTATTAAGTATTCTACAAGGTTCACGCTGCCTACCGCGCCATGTACTTGCAGCTGAAATAAAAATATGTATGAAGAATGCAAAAAAGTTATTTTTTAACGACCATTATATGAAGTTTTTGTTCAACATTTGGAATATAAAATTCACGTTACGTTACATCAGAGTTAACGGAGTGAGGTGAATTAGCATTAGTGCTGCGGACTTGAGGTGAAATGACTTCGAACGTACTGTGAAACGTCTAGTCTAGATCTAGTTAAAACTTTTATAAATAAAACAATATTAGTGCTTTAGTTTTCTAGTAGAAAGAAAGCTAATCAAAAAATTGCGTGATTTATACTAAAATAATTAATTATTGGAAATTTATTTTAATTAGTTTACCTTTCACTAGTAGTATTATGATTTTTAGAGTTAAGCAGAAAACAGAGAAATAGATCTCTTATTATACTTTCCTACATAATACAAGCAATTCATGAAGTTATAATATTTGTAGCAAAACATAGAATAGTTGTAACCGGCTGTAGATGACACGTACACACATAAAGGGGAACGAGGTGCTAACGCCCCGCAGCTCGCGCAGTCTCGCCACGTTGTTACTACCGAAAATATTTGTAAAATTGTTTTTAAAATACCATTTTAATTTCGGTTTCTTTATATGTCCCTTATAGCGGCTTCACGCTGTATCCCGCATATAGAGACATAGACACTCCGTTCCCCGAGCACAGCCCAAAATTCTAAATATTGCGTGTTGAGTAGTAGAACTAGAAGTAGAATAATTCAATACCTTGTGTCGCATTGCTACGAGAGCGAGAAAGTGAAAATAATTTATTGTCCCAAGACAGAATTGAACCCAGCCCGCGCCGCGCGCCGATATGCCGACCGACCCAGTGAAAATTACATTTTTAGCATGATTTGACACATTATTTAAAAGTTAAAGATGCTAACATATAGGAATTAAAATGTTATTTTATTCTTAACACATTTTTATCAGGTCGACTTGCAGCTTCGTTAGAAAATTTGTAATAATTGTATCATAATGAAAAGCACTTTCACGTAGCTTAGGTACAGGACATATAGTATATAGTGCCATCGAACTGTTCCGATAGCAGCTCTCACGGGTCACGGTGGAATT
The DNA here is from genome assembly GCA_030704555.1 of Heliconius charithonia. Lineage (NCBI taxonomy): Eukaryota > Metazoa > Arthropoda > Insecta > Lepidoptera > Nymphalidae > Heliconius > Heliconius charithonia. Next base: position 214,308 of record CM060825.1, read on the forward strand.
CTTCAGAGGTTCTCTTTACTAGTAAACCATTTGAGTTTAGGCTCATATAATTTCTTGCTCTCAGCAGATTTTACAGCACTTACACTTACACTTGGTGTAGAAAAGCCTGTATGTTAGTTTGTTTTTAACTATGTTTTTAGTTTTTCGGCATTGTGTTTATTTCTAAAAGTAAGCTTTGTGCTAAGTGCCAAGATATTTCTATGCATATAAAATAACTTAAAACCGTCATATTCACTACGTCCCGTCGAACAAACACATACAATACAAAAGGTAATGACAAAACGACAAAAAATAACATTGGTTTTAATTATTTATTTTCCTCTTAAGCCCCAGTTGCGCCGCGGGGCCGATGCGGCGCGCAAAAAATATCCCATTTACCATTCAAAGCGTTCACCATATTCTTGTTTTAATTGAGTCAACAGGACCGCGGAATCAGCTTAATGCGCAAAGCTTTTTGTACCTGCTTTTAAACTCTTAGGCAAAGCAAAATAACTCATTTAGAATGTGTCACTTCAGTATACAAGTGAAATGGGATAATTTTACGACATTTGCCACTTTTTGCGGAGAGTTTAAAGATAAATAGAAATAGAATATGTTAAAAGAATTTGCGAATGGGTAACGAAGTGTATTAGCTAGGTCTACCCTGCTATCGCATAAAGCGTGTAAAATGTAAAAAATCACCCAAAGTAAAGAAATAAGGCTTTAAGTATTAATTTTTGTCATTACTGTTATTATACTTACTTATGGGGCTCCAATATGGTCTTTGACAAATACACAGTATTCCCCCTTGAAGTTCACCAAATGATTAAAAACCCAAAAAACTGAACTGCGTTTTGCACAAAAATCGCTCACGTGGGTAGCGATTTTTGTCCCCGAAAGCTGCTACAATGAAATGGGAACGGGACTAGATCCGTTTGCCATAGATGTAATGGAGAGTCCTCCGCCCATCAATGAGAGAGTACACACTAGCAGAAAAAAAATGTTATTATGATAAGGAAATACAAATAAAAATAAGCAAAAATCTGTCTCTCATACTTTTTCGCTCTCGGCATCTTGTCTTTAGACTTATATAGTCTAAAGACAAGATACGGATTTTGTGTATTTGTATGATAATATAATTCTAGTTGTAATGTATTTAAATGATTTGAACTACTAATCTATTATGATTGTTAAAGAAACAAAACAAGGCAATAGACTTCATTGTAGTTTTGCAAAAAATATTAAATATATGGACCATGGAAAAGTCGTAGATAATATATAATACATAAAGGTAGTGTATATAGCGCATAGCGCAGGAGCGAGTTTTGCGGAGATTCTTGGTGGAGCTCTATGACAATCAATTGGCAGTGAGAGGTTGTTGTAGTGAGGATGATCATGACAATATCAATATAAGAATCCCTGAAGAATTTAAATAGGACAATTGAAGAGTTCAAAATCAACGATAAGACAAGAATGAAACAAATGACCGCACTCGATTGTGTTACTGAAACGCTGTTATTACATTTTTATGTCTTTATAAATTCGGATGTTGGAATACTTAAAATGGTTTTATTATATAAAGTGTTTGTATAGACTAACAACATTTATCTCATAAAGATATTGGATTAAAATTTAAAATGTACTTCAAAACAAAAGAAAAAAAAGTAGCGTCTCTCGCATAGTAAAAGTAAGGTAAAGTAACATAACCAAAGAGAACCTAGAGTACCTTAGATTTATTTGCAACTATTAGGTTGCAATAGTTATATTTCCTAGACTCGTGAATCAAAATTCAGCTACCCTCTAACACACTCAACATTTTTGATAAAAACACATCAAACCTTTAAGTTAGCAAATTAAAAAATCCTCAACGACATATGTTAGAAACATTAATATGTTGATAGGTCCCAAAGTAATACTGTGTAAATATTCTCCGGCGGAGCTTACCGCAGGATAATTTCAATTTAACTCGTGTGTGGACCTAAAAGCTTCTAAATTGTTTGAGACGGGTCAGAGCGAGGGTGTTTAGACCGTGATGCAATTAAACCACTCTTAGTTCACCTCTTGGAGGCAAATTAATTTTGGTTCTTGAAAAATTCGTGCTCAATTTAGTTTTGGCTTCTTTGTTCTTCTTTGTTTGTGTTAGTTGAGCTTGTAATTGCTAATTCTTTATATATTAATTTCTCATTTATGAATAATTTAATTAAATTCACGCATTGTATAAACTAAAATGAATACATATATTAAACTCATACTCATGTTTTTATACTCACTTACATTATTCATTTAGTGAGAGATTTTTCTGTTTATGATGAAACCTAGTTTTATCATTTTCAAAGACATTATTTGTAACTTTTTGCATCCTGGTTTTTTAGTTTCACGCTGTGTTGCGCACATAATATTAGGCAAAGAAACTTAGAAACCTAACTTTAAGGTACTCTCTTCCCAATATAACTTTCACTGAATATTTTTCACTGAATTTTTGACGCATTGCGTGTTGAGTGGCAGATCCTAACGCTGCTTTGCCTTATTAACAGAGCTAGAAAATCAACATATTAAAATTTATAATTTTTTCGAAATCTATAGACAATAAAAGATTATTATGCACACTATGGTGAATATGAAAAATTCACCATATTTTATTTTACGAGGCGGCATAGCTTCTAACTGAAACACGCGTCTAGTTGTGGATTTGATTCCCACACGAGGAAATTAAATATTATATTTTTTTTTTCGCCCTTGCTATTGTTGAGTTTGCTGTTGAGTTATCAGCAGTACTCTTAGATTTCGGCGGAACAATCCACTATCTATCCACAGTATCTATCCACTATATTTCTTGGTTCCCTTTGCCTACCCTGTTGTCTGCGGGGTTAAGAAAAAAATATAACAACAAATTACAAAACATTCGGGCATGGTGTTAGGTGCGTCGCAGCCCGGCGATTGATCGACGTGATGGATGTGCCGATCAAATGTCTATTACTGAATTGCCGGAAACGCTTGATTTATGTACAATCTTATCTACTCTGGGTGAGCTAATAATTTATTGTTCTTTTATTTTGGTGATTTGGTACAATGGTATTAGTCACGCTTTTGAGGTAATTGAGGCGTGTTTGATGGGAGGTCAGGACTGTAGAAATACGATATATATATATATATATATATGAAGCTACTGGACTTGTTAAGATGATATTTGGTATCTAGGTCCTACCTCCAGAGATAGTGAGTGTCAGAGAGCACTGAAAAGGATTGAAATTACATTTATTATAAGGATTGAAAATGGGACTCTCCATTATATATCTTCAAGCAAATAAAGTTGCGGGTGACGACTAGTGGGAAATAAGAAAAAAATAAGCAAACAACACTTTTATTATAGCATAGTCAATGGCAAAAAAATATTTTTTACTGATTTCTGAATCAAACGCGACGAAGACTAAGAGAGCCAAACAAAAGAACGTTTGGTTTACTTCATTTTAAGTTTTTTTTTAAATGGACATAGTATTTAATAGCGCCGTATTTTTGTCAATTGTATATCACGATGGATTAAAGTTCACAAAATACATGTAAGCCCAATTAATAACTATATTGAAACAGATGGTAAAGTATTTCAATTGTTTGAGTTATATTTATATCTTGTTTCATCACTTTAAGTAATTAATATAATGACGCGAAAATATCAAAACGTAAAATCAAATATTAATGAGAGACCTCGCTAAAAAACATTGCCCATTATAAAATGAAACAACGAAAGATGAATTGAAAGCAAACTATCGAAATCATTAATGAACGGCAATAAATCAACCTGTCCCATATTAATGATCATAAGAAATGATGAATGCGCTATGGAAAACTGAATCGAAATTAAAAGTCCATTGGAAAAGTTCAGAAGCTCAATATGAATAATAAATAATGAAAATTGTGTACAAAAAGGGTTTTGGTCCGAAATGAGGAACCTTTTTGCTTAATGCTGTGTTTGCTCGGATTTGTGCCAGACACAATTATGGGATTACGGCGACGGCGAAGTGGAAACGGGAAAATAAATGCTCCTTTAATATTAACTTATAAATTTGGTATATTGATATAGATTTTTTTCGAATTTTTTTGAATCTATTAAAAATAAAATGTCCGGAACCAGATTTATGTGCTGTTATGTAAGTATTGTAGTGTAGGCATAATTGTATTTATTTTGTATCTGGTAATATTTAGAAATTTCCAATGGAAAACAGAGTGTCTAACATTACGTTTCCAGGTTCTGCCTACCTGTTATGTGCAGTATACAGCATGAAGCTTTCTCTTTATTTTTATGTTCTTTATATTTAAATCTTATATACATATATGTAATGCATATATTTAACATAATGAACTCTTCTGAAATGTATTTGTAGTAATACTTTAGAGCATTTCCATCAGCTTGGTCATGTCCAATTAGATGGGCGTTTTAATCGAAATTCAATCAGGAGGCTAAATTTTGGATTAAAATTAGTTTGAGGCAGTTAAAATTAACTTTGTAATTATATTTACTTTGATATGGTGTAATAGATCAAGGTAAATTAGAAAACATATTTAAGTAATTAATACTATATATAATAAACTATAGATAATTATTAAGAATTGTCGTCTGGTGAGAGATAATGTTTTCTAAATAAGTATATTTTTTTCCTACGTGTGGAAAACACCTTAAAAATGTTAAAAAATCTTGAAAAACTTTGTTCATTCTAACGTGAAAAAAAGTGAGTGACATCGTCGTCGTTTGACTTTTAGTGTTATAATATGTTCAATTGAAATCTTTTTATATTTTAAAATCAGTTATCATCTTAACGGAGCGTTAAGACGATTACTGTAACAATAATAATAAACAAACCGCAAATAACTAATACAATGATAGATTTGTGGCTTGACCTGAATAATATATGAGATATGTGAACATAAATAAATATTGATTTGTCACGATGAGAATAGAGCACTACATTTAATAGATTCGAGTAGAGCACCCTATATAATATGTCAGATGAACATATAGATGATGATACAACCAGAAAACACTGTGACAACCTTATGTACTGTCACAGTGGCGGAACATCATCAAACCAATCATCACATTTTATTTAATAATCCGATATTTTTTTCATAATAGTAATAGAGATGAGAGACATTGAGGTTTATGTCTATATCCGTTACTAGCTAGGCTTCGCTCGCTTGAACTACATCACTTTCTAGTGTATTAATATATATATATATATATATATATATATATATATATATATATATTAATATATATTTGACAACAATATCTATACCTCTGTGACAAGTAAAGTCTCTCTCTTTCGTTTCGGAGATTAGCGTAAAGAGACGCACAGAAAAACTAAAAACGTTAAAAAGAAACATTTTTTTTGGTTTTATTACTTTATTCCAATAACATATCTTACATCTATATCTATTACAGACACACATATCTATATAGTACTTTCAGCACTACAAAGGTACATTAAAGTTTTATTCAAGTTTTTAAAGAGCCGCTAAGTAAAGTTAAGTGGTATAATCCAGATGAATCTCAGTCACGTAATAGTGAGCAATGTGACGGAAGCTAATCGCGATTTATGTTCTCGGTAATTGCGCTAAAGTTGGGATGTTCCGAGATAAATATGTTAGTTTAGTTAGACGCTACTTTTTAGTTACGTGTCAGTCGGTAAATAGGTTAATTATTTTGTATGTTATTTAACTACGTACATACGTCGCGGTCCTCAATTATATAATAATTGTTGTTTTGATTTAGAAAAGAATAGACTTTATTGCACACATGAAACAAAGGAATATATAAAATGAAAAACAAATAAAAAAAGGGAAAACACGTATGCAAAGGCTTATTGCTTCAAGCAATCTCTACCAGGCAATCTTTGAAACCTTACGGGATAGTTGTAATGAGGTAAAGGGGGACAACGTACACTTGGGGCAACACTCGTTTTCACATCACATTTGTAACAAGAAACGATGCGGTAACGAAACGAAGTTGAACGAAGCGTGGCGTTGACTTCTACCACATAATATTCAATGTCTCAAAATAAGGTAAAAAGTGTAGACTGGAGTACCCTCCAGTTAATAGAAAGTATCTTCGACCTGATGTAAAGTATGTAAAGTGTAAATCTGAAAAGACTCCATGCGTTTTAACCCCCGCACTCTTATATATCCACACTTCATCTTTGGTGGTGCTGTAGAGACGTAAAAGCCTCAGCACATTCCATTCGTTTACATGCTATAGAACGATCCTCATAGCTTCCTACAGTATAATAAATATTATATACACAGAGAAAGCCAGTCGTGGTGCAGGGGCACGAAGAGTGACTGGAAAATCGACTGGTTTGGGGGTTCGATCCCCACTCGACGAAATGGAATATTTATTTAAATTTTTATTTTTGTTTACTCTGGTGTTGAGACAAAGCGCAGCATTGAGTCCCGCCACTCAATACGTAATGCCTTCAGAATTCGGTTGATATTGGAAAACGGAGTGCCTTAACACTAGGTTCCCTCTGCCTGCCTGCTCTGTGCGAGATACAGCGTAAAGCACATGTCATTGATATAGTCAAAGAAAATCCAAAGTACCTACCTTCTGTCAATATTTTGCCTCCACAAGAAAGTTCTCCATACAATATTGTGTATTGCTGATATATTTCGACGAAACCAACGAACAGATCTTACACCCGTATGTTTAGAAACAATACTCGTATATACTCCGAGTTGAAAACTTTGCAAATTAATTAAAAGCTCGCTTGATTGAGGAAACGCTAACATTTCCCTCGTCCCTCCCGCGACGCTAGGACGCAATGTTCTGAAACTTTCCTATTAAATCAAAAATTTAATTTCAATTTTCAAATAAATGTTGCTCTTAAAAATATTTTTTAAGACGATAAGTGGAAGATAGAGTTTACAATTTTTTAACACATCTCCGTATACAAAAAAATAACAGAAATTTATAAACCATTTGCAACTTGACTGCCATTGAAACAATTGACAACTATTTGCAAGTTAACTTAACTAAACTTAACTTCCTGCTTTATTCCTAAGAGGAGTAGTCAGAGAGAACGGAGCGCCAAACGCTACGGTCTCTACATACGTACAGTCCCTTTCGCCTCGTCCACTGTCATCAACCTCTTCATACATGCCCTCCGGGGGGTCCTCGTGCTTTTCACTTGACCTTGTTCCAGTATCTTTGATATTGTATTTTCGAAGATCATCCGAGGTCGCTCCCTACTTCTCTTGCCACTCATTTTTCAATCATAAATCTTTTTTGCCATTCTTTCATTACGCATTCGTTCGATGTGCTTAAACCAGCTTAGCACATTCTTGAAAGAATAAATTAAAGTTTAATGCATATTGAAATTGTAAAGGGGGTAAAATTTGGTATTAAAGCCTCTAGTTTAAGTGAGGTATCAGATGAAAGGGCTCTGTCTAAGCTAAGATTGAATTTCAGAAAAGGCTCGAGACCTCCAAATTTTGTACGGAACTTTCGGTGGGCGACTCGCACTAGTTCAATTTTTTTACTACTAATAGTCGTCGTCCGCAGTTTTGTTTGTTTAGACTTGAAAGCTTAAAATAGAAAGAGCTATTTTTTCCGTTCTCTCGGGAATTGATCTGATCTTTCCTTTTCCTGTTGCAAGACTTAATTTTTCAACAATTTCAACTTCTTAAATCCAGTAACGAATGGTAGAATTTAGTGTCATATAATTACTCATGGAATTTATTTATTATTAAAAAAAAATGTATATACATATATAAAAAAAAATAAAGAAGCCTCTTGAAAACCGTTCAAATGCTGTAGCTAGTTAAGCCATTCTTATAAGTTTTACTTTTGTTGTAACAGCACCTGAAGTGAACTTAATGTCATAATACATTTAGTAAAGTAAATTTAACTGTGAAAATGTATAAATACTGCATTTTGAGTCAGAAAATATGAATTTATGATTCGTTGCCAGAAAATATTACATCTAAATTAGCATTATAATATAAGCGCTTACGCTTTAAGCATATGAAAGTGTTTCTTTTACATTAATGGCTGAAAAATGGTTAAAATAATTTATTTTTTATAAAGCATTTGCAGTTAACAAAAACAAAATAATTTTGTTTGAATGGAATTTGCTTTTTATGAGACTTAAATTCTTTTACGAAAAATCTCATGAGTGAACTGATGATAGATATAGACTTTGTTTATATTTTTATGATTAAGTTCCGATACTCAAAGCAATGCCGTGAAGAAAGAAAGTTTCGTAATGGACAACGGAGCGGAACTTGTTACTGGGTTCTCAGATACTGCTTACTTTGCTATGTGCACCGCGGCGCACCGCGTGTAACTAAAACACCAAAATAAATATATTTAAACATTTTATAGGACGTAAAAAAATTATATATTAAAAGTGTAGCACTCAACGGCGTTTGTCTGAACCGTGAACGTAAAATATCCTAATATTTATTCAAATGTATAATAATTTTATTTTCCCTGATCTTCAATGGTTGCGATCATCGAATTTGGCGTAGAACGAAATAAAAAAAATATAGAAACCTCATTAAACATTCCGATCGATAGTTCCCGAGAGAAAACGATATATCATATGAATATGAATCACACAAAAGTGAGGCGTCAGTGGATGTATACGCAAACAAAATTGTAAAGTAATAAATCATACGTTATACTCGCTTTACTTGCTATATATAGCCTTCAAATTTACAAGTTTTTAACATTTGTTAGGTTAAATTTGGTATAGGATTATTGTTCTGCTAATATTCTTGACATGTATTCATATTTAGAAATTGTTGTAGTCTTGAGAAGTTAACATTTTTTAACTGGAAAAGAAATTGCACGTTTTCTTGGCAATCAATTCACACTATGGTATATACTTTATTCAACATGAAACTCCATTCTTGGTGTATGGTAATTACATTGTGAAAGTAACCACTTTTTATCTTCAGGCACATAGCCCGAGCAGAGGAAACCAGAGAACCACATAGTGCTAAGAAACTTCTGTTCCACACTTGCCGACGAATTCTGGAGGCATTCGCGATTTGGCTCAAACCATATATTTTTCCAAATCAAAGATTTAAATTCCATAACTTCGCGTTAATTCCAACCAGTCATTGCAATCTACACTGATTGAACTAAAATTGAATAAATGTTCAACCACTATCATGAAACAGTATAGTGGAAGTGAAAACACTAGATGAAGACAGCCGGAAACACTCCCCCGCCCGTCTGCGGCTGACGGCGAAACAATCAGATAGCTACTATTGAAACAAATTACGTTCCGAAGAACCGTGTGGACTAAATAATAGACTCAAACGAACGGACTGAGATAATTGGAAGGTTCCCTTGATTGTAATGAATAAGTGGAGAACTTTTGGAGAAAAATGTGGAATTTGTACAAAGTGATAGGCGCAAGCGAGTTGTTTATAGTATTGAATTGTTAAAAAAATAATATTGTCATAAAATCATTTTCACACTGTATCCCGCAAAAAGCAGGGTAGGCAGACGGAACCTAGTGTTAGAACACTCTGTTCCCCACTTTTCGCTGAATTCTGGAGGTATTGCGTATGATATTCAATATGAAAGTTTTATAGATATCTTTATTTTTTCTTATTCATTTCTAAGCACTTACCTTATATATGTTTTTAATTAAGATACTTCCTTAATGGAAACGGAGTATCTTAAAACTAAGTTTCTAGGGATGCAGCGTGAAGCTGAAAAACTAAGTAATCAAACATTTGCCCCCAGAGAACCACAAGTTTAACAACTAAATGAGTGCTAAGTTATAAATTAAGACTCTATTGACACGCGCTGTAGGATCAATTTAACGAACCTTTAAACATACTAAAGGTTTTTTGCAAAAACTATTTTGTATAGTTTTTAATTACTTTCCTTTCTTAATTAATTTAATCTCGCCATATTAGAAATTTAAAAAATTGGCATTTTTTAAAATATTTACATTATAATATATTTTCTAGGATTCCGTACCTTTTAGGGAAAAACGAAACCATTATAAAATAGCGTTGTTGTCTGTCTGTCTGTTCGTCTGTCTATCAAGAGCCTTTATCTCAGGAACGCTTGACGGTATCGAGTTGAAATTGAAACCAATATACCTACTAAGAGCTACGGCCCCATGATTTCTGATAAAAATATATTTCTATATTTACTTAAAAAAAAATTATGGCTGTTTAAATATTTAGACGCTATAAAGGTAATCAAAATTAATAGGGTAATTCCGGTTGACCTAGAGTTATGTAATTTGACCACGAGAAACCATTTAATATTAACAGAAAACCCGCTTGATCGCTTAAAATGGACTATCCAGAATGCCACCAACAAAAGGTCCATTGAAACTATTTCTGACACGAAATGTATTTTCCGTAAAATCTGATAAATTATATTGGGATCTGTCATGTCTTTATTATTTAGGAATTGTTATTTTACACAACATATGCTCTGTACATTATTGTAACAATTTTCGTGTAAAAAAGTAGAAAAATTGTTTTTTTTTCTTAAGACAAGAAGATTAAATTAAATTATACATCGTTCCCGTTGAGACACTCCCTTTTCTCATTTACCACCTAAATATAAAGGCATTACGTGTTGAGTGGTGGAACTCAACACCGCGCTTTGCTTTTTTAACAGAGCAAGAGAATATTAAATATTTAATATTCTTAAGTGAATTGAACCCCCAACCTGTCGCGTTAACAGACGCATGCTTATGTCACTGCGCCACGATTGTTTTTTATTCTTAAAAAATCTTTTCCTTCAGTGCAAAACGAAACATAATATTCTTCAAGTGAGAAATCTAATATTCCACCATATTATACCTAAGAGCTGGAATATTTTGTTTCTCTCTAACTAGGGATCTCTTCGCTAGGGATGGATCACGCTGAATCCGTAAAAAACCCTTTTTACCCAACAAAAAAATATTTACCCAATATGAAACACTGAATTTCTCATAATTGAACTTATAGAACTGATAGCTCAAGTAGACCCCATGGCGTTTTAATGAGCAGGCTTAATGTTGACTAGTCGTACCTTTAAGCTGGTCCCGATCATGTCGCGTCTCCTAATCCTTCTTACATACGCGGCGTTCAGCTCTCGTCTTGTTATATAGAGATTTTTACTGTCAGTCTCTAATATTGTAAATGGTTAGTGTTGATCATTGACATTAGACGTACGCGGTAGAGGTACATTCAAATCTATGATTATTTTTTTTATAGAAATAGTAAAATTTAAGAATAATTTTAACGTATGTTTTCTCTTTTCTCTCAATAGTGAAGTATTTTTTCCTAACCCCAAGTTAGTTCTTCCTTTTTCTGAAGTGATAAATTACGAAAGCAGTTAAGTTTTATAAAAACTTAGAGATTAGTTAGGAAATGACCTGTCTGAAACTCGCAAAGGCTTTAACTAAAGACCTAGACAACTTAGTTCTGTAAATCTTTTAAAAGTAAAAAAACTACTGAAAACCCTGAATGTGTTGCATTTAGTTTCTATGTTGTGATTATTCTTTTTCTTTATATTTTACTTTCTTTTTAAAAGATTTCTTTTAACATATAAAAAAAGTAGTTATTTTTAGATTCACGTTGTATCCTATATACAGCAGTGTAGGCAGAGGGAACCTATTGTTATGACAATCAGTTTTGAGTTACGTGTTGAGTGATGGAACTCAACCCGGCACTCAATAACGAGCTGAGGGGAGCGCTTCATTTTTACACTCTAACGTTCTAGTCGGTTTTATCAGAAATATCTCAACTATGTTACAATGATTTTGACATTGTAATTTATTATTAGTGCTATAGATAAAAATATTATGTGTTTATATAATTAACATTGTAGTTTAATGTAGGAGGCCAAAAGATGATTTTTATATAATGAATATGTGATGGCTCTTTCATTTCTGAAAATAAAGAAATCACAAATGAATACACTCTAAAAATAGCACCCTCACGTTTTTTGCTCATAGCTGGGATGGCATAAGGAACTCCGTTCCTCACGCACGTCTTATTTTCAAGGCCGTGTTTTGTTTTGTTTTGTTATCAGAGCAAAAAAATGAAAATAATTGACTTCTCCTAAACTCATTCTAAATTCCCACAAAAAAAGCGTAAACAAATGCTAAATTTCAATCACAAACCAAACAAAACACAACAAACCGCCACCCATTAGACAGCCACACTCGCCCCGCCACGCTCCCACCACTATTCATACTATAACGAATTAGCAACATTACGCCAGAAACGTTCAAACACAAAATAAGACACACTACACGATAAATTAAACCACGCGGGGCACCTCTTTGTAACTTCATGTCAATGCTGTTTGCCAAATTGCCTCAGGAATGCTTTCTAGATTCGCACGAATTTGAACCCAATACCGTGTGGCGAACGACTATATCTGTGCACCCCGGCGTCGTGCATTCGGGTGCGTGTGCAAGGCGCGAATGTCGGCCATTCGAGGTGACTTGTTGAGGTCGTTATAGAGAATTGTCGTTGTAATATATGTACGTGTGTACGTTATAACAGAAATGGTTTCATTTAAGGCGCCGCGTTGTTTAGAAATTTTGAGCTCAGTTTTCGGATTAGATTTTAGATGGTTTAATATAATAGAATATTTAAAAAGTTTGTAACTTCAGTTTTAACTGTTTATTAGTCGTAACAGGGTAGGAAAAGAAGATAAAAAATGTTTGTAGATAAAAAAAGGTTGTAAATTATAGTCATCATATTTAATTTCTATCTTACTGTTTTATTATGAGAGAACGTGTTGAAATTGCTGATAAAATTTACTAAAGCGTTACTTGAAGTTTCTTCTAATACATTTCTTCTCTTGACTAGCAGACTTACTGCTATTTCAGCAGTGCACTTAATATAAATGAATTTAAATAAAGTCTAAGTATGAAATGCTTTAAAAGTAGCAGTTCAAACACTTTACTTGAGAATAGGCAAACACCCGTACCCGCATAGCAGTAGCAGTGGGCAGAGAGAATCTAGTACTGCGCTTAGTTCGACTACCACAAAGAAGGAAGACTTGTTTCTATTGTTCCGCTCTGGGAGACGATGTGTGGCGTCACTCTACATACAATGCCTCTAAAATTGAAAATTGAGTAAATAAGGAATGGGGTATAGTAAACGCTAGGTTCCCTTTGCTTACTCCTCCATATGCTGAAGCTTTAACAGCGTGAAGCTTTAAAAAAATATTCAAATATATATACATAAAATAATATAGAGCCATCTTAAATCAATCGCGTAGACTACTAGTACAGGCGTGCACTACGTCGCTACGTGACTTCACGTAACACTGCGTAATATATATACGATGAACTTTTATTGCTAAACTTTGCAACTTAAACTTTACTGCCGTTGAAATTATAGCTTACAAGCTGAAGTTCTGTCGGTACGTGTGACGCAGGTAGAGTGAGAGCGCGGGGATGGAACCTTTCATTTAAAAATATCTATTTATTTCGTCTGTTCCAGTCAGGCACAGAGAAACTAGAGTTTCAGATACTCCGTTTTTCACTTGCTGACTGATTTTAGGGACTTACCTTAGAGAACGTTACGTTAACTTCTTTACCAGAGAGGAGATATAAAAATAATATAAATAATATTATTGAGGCCGTCATAGTGCAGAAGCACAAGCGTGCGACTGTAAGCGCGATGGCTGTGGATTCGATTACCACGGGGAAGAATGAAATATTTAATATTTTCACTTTTCTCGCTCTGATAACGCGGTGTTGATATCCGCCACACAACACGCCTACAACAATACCTACATTGAACACGTCATATAAGCATGTAATTGATCACCGCGCTACCTTTCAATGTATCACGACTAATATCTTGATGAGCCGGAGACAATATTCCATTAGGTGTAATTAATTTGTAATAATATATATTTACGCTTAGAAGTAGAATTGTACCCAATTCTATTGTGAAATTGAAAGGCAGCATGTATTTAATGTTTTAGAAAATTTATTAAAGAATTTAATTAGCGGAAGGGGTATTCACGGCGCAGGTTCGAGTCCCGCTACACTTAAATAGAAAAAAGTTTCTTTTCTATTTCCAATAGCAGGGGCCTTACTCTTGGCACCAATATCCAATGATCAATCGCTAAGTCCACTACCGCCCGCTAGTTGACGATTGCGTTAACTAAAAATTGTTGTACAATTCGTTAGAATTGTGATATTTGGTACTCTTGACGCTAATATTATAGCAAGTGATGGCAGATCACTACGGCTAAGACTTTAACAGATATCCGCTCACAGCAGGGTATACACAGGGCCTAAGTACCTGAGGGAACCTAGTGTAAAGGCGATCCTTTTCCTACTTTTTGCCGAATTTTCTGAGTCATTGCGTATTGAGAGGCGGAATTCAACGCCGCGCTTTGCTTTGACACCGTACCAAATGGAAACATAAATTTAAATAAATATTTAATTTCCTCGAGTGGGGATCGAACCCACAACCGTTGCGTTACTTCCACACCATTGTTCCCCTGGGCCACGACGACGATCTCAACACTTACAATATTTTAAATATAATCCCCTAAGTATCCCCTGAATATATTGTTGAATATAAGGTCAGGGACAAGTTTGACAACGTGTACCTCGATACGGACTGAGTTATTAACGTAACCTACGTTGTGGGCGCAGTCATTGTTTAATTATGGATGTAGCCTCAATATGCAACAGGAATCAAACCCATAATCACCGCAGTCATACACTGCGCCAAAACCACGTCTAATAAATTACAACTAAATAAGTCAACTACTTTTAGTCGTTGCCACCGATTTATGCTGACCCCCATATATCGAATGAGTTATGATCTGCTTTATAAAGCCTTTATATTGGCTGAATTTGGACCAAATTTGACTGTAATGTGTGAATTATGCAAAATGCGTACAAATGATGTGGAATAACCGCTGTTGGTTTAGGAGAGTGTTGGTTAATGTCCAATACGGTTTTGATAATGTATGTAAGTGTAATTACTATTTTAAAGTCTGGCTGTTGCTGTATTTGAACCTGCACCTCCTATTTACTAACATGTAGAAAACTCCGTATAGTGTGCTAAGTAAGTAAATTAAATTTGAGTAATTTTATAGTCGAAGTTAAAGTACCTATGAGATTTTTTGATCAAATTTTGTTATTAATACAAAAATTACATAGCATACTATTTGAATAGTCTTATAGTTTGCTTTATATTATATTTTAATAGTTTAATTTTCTTGCCTTTTGTTACGTATTTTAATACATAGAGCAGTGTAGACAAAGGAAACGTCGAGTTAAGTCACTCCGTTTCTCGCCTAGTCAAGAGGCATCACGTGTTGTATTGAAAACATAATGGCGCTCTTTGTCTTGTTACCCGAGCTTCCAACATTTTATCATTCCCTCAAGTGGAAGTCGAATTGCCAATCGTGGCATTTACAATGCTGTGCCGCTGCGATGCCCCCACGACGCCCGCGTTTTCATACATACATTTTCTTTATAAAAAATTACATTTTATACAAATTAAAAAGTGATAAGCATCCACTCTCGTTAAATATTCTTAGCAACGATATTTAAGTAGTGAAGCTTTTAAAAGTCTCAAAAGGGTTCTTTTAAAAGTAAAAAATGTTAATTTATCTTATGATTTTAAGCTTAAGAGCCGCTATTGTAGTAGTAGAAGTATCTGATAATGTTTGCAGTGGTTTGGAGTTCATATGCCTTAAGCATTGAGGCCGTCGTGGCGCAGTGGGACAGCATCTGGTATAAAAGCGACAGTTATGGCTCAAGAAATTGATTATATTTAAATTATTAATTAATATGTATCTGCTTTGGAAAACAAAACCGGAGCATATAAGATCCATCTTTATCTTAGCATTAAGTTTCCTCAGCCTCAGTCCAAAAAAAAAAAAAAATTATGTGTATAATTACTGTATTTAAAAGCAATTTGTTACTATTTTATGAAATTTCCTTGAGTAAGAATCAAACCCACAAATACCGTTTATGTTATGTTTGTGCTTTTGGTGTTATAAAGGTGCAGCTCGTAAATTACTTTCTTCTTCCGATTTCCTCTCTCGAGACTCTGGCGCCCTGGTAGCGAGACAAGGGACGACGTTGAGTTTTGCCACGATTATTGTTCAGCAAACTCCTTTAAGACTTTTTAGAAAGCATATAAAAAAATAAACGTAGATGGATTTGATCCCGCGCCTCTTGCAAACCGTTCAAGCACCCTGACCAACTGAGCTATTTTTTTTGCTAACATCTCTGTGGAGAGATTTCTGGTATTTTATTTTGTGTGAAAGTGTGAAATAATACCTTAAAAATATAAAAAATATCCTTTAGGATTGGTTGTGGCGGCTGTAAAGAGAACGCCGAATGATGTAGTCAGAGTTAGATTTTTGATAGCTTTCCTAAGTTTATAATCAAAGAAACATTATTCCAGCATTGGAGGCTCAACGGTGTAACTGTAAATGCAACAGTGTTGTGGGATCGATTCTCACTCGAGGAAATGAAATATATAATTCTTTTTTTAGTTGAATTCCGCCACTCAACGCGCAATTCTTTCAGGCAATTAATAAAACATTCAGGCAATTTGGAAATCGTAGCAAAATAAAAAGGAGTAATTTACAAAAATCTTCATTATTTCTAAACTACCACTACAAAATGCTACGTTTCAACAACCAAATAACTTTATCAAACTTATCACTAAATCAGATCACAATGACAGATAGCTCGCAAAGTGCACAAAATGGTAACAACTTTATGCAAATTCAGTCGAGTCGGGACTCGAACCCACAACCGCAATGTAACTTCGCGCTAAATAATTGCTCTCATACATGATGAAATTTATGTTCAGTTTGGACATTTACTCCGCTATAGTTTTCCTAGTTTTGGAGGCGAATTTGAATTTTGTTTGAAGTGTATTTTGATTTATATGTTTTGAGAAGGCTTTGTACTGGATTTAAATGCTTTTAATAGAGATCCGTCCGATTGTAAGCGCGACGTTTGTGGGTCCCATTTCTGCTAGGAGCAATGACTGATTTTCACTTCTTAAGAGTAGGTAAAGGGAGCCTAGTGTTAAGACACCCCGCTCTCCACTTTTCACTGAATTCTGGAGACATTGCGTGTTGAGTGGCTCACTTTTGCCACGAAACTGAAAATATTAAGCATTTAATTTCCTTGAGTAGGAATAAAACCCATAACCAGTCACGTTTACTGAGGGTTATGGGTGACTATGTGGTAAAGTAGTAAATATTTATATATATATATATATATATATATATATATATATATATATATATATATATATATATATATATATATATATATATATATATATATATATATATATATATATATTTGTCCATTCACTTAATTATAGGTACTACACAAATATAAATAAATTATAAATTAACTGAGTTTCTCGAGTCTCTCTCTATAATTAATTTCAAAAATCTAAATAATGAGTTGGATCCAGTTCAAAGTCCGTCCCGTGAGGCTCATTGTGAGGGCAGATAATGTTATTTTTAGATTTTCTCTTCAAATAATTGAACAACCTTTGAGGAAAATATTTTTATTTAAACCATCATAATATATCTCAATGAACGGTTTTAAATTCTGTCGCTCTATAAATGTTATTTCTGTTATATTTTAAGAATAGAGAAACACTTGGCTAGGTTCACGTTTCAACTGTATATTGTATCCGGGATACAGCAAAGTAAGCAGATTAAGCATAGTGATATGACACTCCGTTCTTCCCTTTTCCCCCAATTTTCGAGTAAACGTCTTTTTTTCGTATTGTAGGTCCAGAGATACTTACAATATGACAATGGAGATTATTTTTAACTTTCACACATCCACTTCATACAAAAGGCAGGGACAATTGGGCACTCTATTTCACACTATTTCGAGACATTGCGTGTTCAGTGGCGGAATCCATAATTGGCGTTTCCTAATCAAGAGAATGCCATGTTTTTTTAGGCGTTCTAAAAAGATGCAATTTTTAAATCCAGCTACTTTAAAATCTTTATACATTTAAAAAAAAAAGAAAATTTAAATAGAGAGAATCTAAATAGAATCACATTTTGAAATAACAAAAGCAAAATTCTCAAATCCTATTTTGTACTGAATTGACAAAATCGCAACAGCAATATAAGTAACACAGGGGACCGGCCGGCATCCGGCAAGGTGTAGTACAATAGTCGACATTAGTTGTCTAAGTGTCACCAGCAGTTACTTCTCGTTCCTAACGTCACGGCGTTCGTTGCAATTCGTTTAAAATTTCAACATTTTCCTTGCAACTGTTATAACTTCTTGGTTTTCGTAGAAATTGGAGAAAAATTGTATCAAAACTATAGTTGTGCATTGTATAGATATAACAATATGAGTTTTCTAATCTCAACTTATGGATTTCCTCATTTTTGTGTTCATGCTTCACTTTCAGGCAAAAAAGGAATAAATTTGGACTTATTGTCACAATAACTCAAGAACTATATGAGCTATTTAACGTACTGTATTAACTCTAGATACATAGGTACAGTGCCTACGAGTACCTTCAGCGGATACTTTACACTTGTGTATATCACGTTGCGACATTATGAAGCTCTTTAATTAATATTATTCACTTTTCAAATATTATCTGCCAAATATACTTCTTAAATAACGGAAATATTTTTTTAATTTTAATATTCTATAATGCTGTCTCTTAAAATTGCCGCACACAGCAGGGTAGGCAGAGGGAACCTAGTGTTAAGACACTCCATTCCCCTCTTTCTGCCGAACTCTGGGGGCATTGCGGGTTAAAAGTCACTCAACGCCGCGCTTAGTCTCGACACCAAAGCGAAGAGCATGGAAATATAAGTTTAAGTAAATATTTCATCCCCTCGAGTGGGGATTGAACTCACAACCAGTCGGTTTTACAGTCACACTTCCTGTCAAAAAAAGGTTTTCTAATATTTAATCTCTCTAAAACTCCTGAATACTGCAGAATAGGCTAAAGAAACCTAGTGATGTATCACTGTAGTATGTAGAGTTGCAGCTCTATGATCTTTTTTTTCTATTTATAATATAGAAGACCTATTAGTAGTAACTTTACGTTCAGTCGAGGATTTGAAAGTCTTTGTGAAAGTCTATTTGAATAAAGAATATTTTGAATTTGAATTTGAGGCCGTCATGGGGTAGTGGCACTGCATTTGACTGTAAACGCGGCGACAGTAAACTCGATTTCGAAGAAGTGAATTATTTTCATTTCATCGCTCTGGTAATAAGACTAAGCGCGATTTTTAGATCCGCCACTGAACACGCAATGTCTTGAAAATTAGAGTGTCTAAACACTATGTCCTTTTTGTCTATCCTGTTAATAATATAGAGATTATTATGGAGAAAAATGGAGAAATCAAAAATGTGGCTGTTAATTCTCTCTGCTTAACCCACATGACACAACATCTTCGATAAAATAAAAACAAATACTAGTGTGGATACCGAAAGACCAAACCAATCTTGTATGCCCATAAATTCGGAAAAATCTCACACCAAATATACCGAATATACCTGTCGTCGTGCGAGCCCCGACGCGACGCCTCGCCCGCTCCCACTGAAAAATTCACGTTCTATATACATCCGTGAATAGAAATCGAAAGGTGTTCGAGTTTATTTAAAACAAATTTGGTAGCTTGGCGCAAACCGAAAAATACTTGGCCGGCTAAAGCTTTTGAATAATAATTTATAGTTGAAAACTTCGCTCGGTTTAAAAATGTATTGGTTTTAAAGTCGTTCAATGGTTCGCGGAACGCGGATGTGGCTCGGCTTGGAAACTTATTATAATAATATGTATTTCCTGTTTTCTACATCGGGTTAACGATTCGGAGTTTTGCCCAACACGCTTTATTTATAGCTAAGTTATGCAAAAAGATTCGACGTAGTCTTGAGGCCGGTCGTGGCGGTGGTGGTGGCACATAGTGTGTCTATAAAACCGACTAACCGAGGCAGCGTCTGGCTGTAAACACGGTAACTGTAGGTTCGACCCCTAATCGGAGAAATTGATTGTTTTAATTTACTCGCTCCGTTAGACAAAGTGCAGTTGTAAGTTCCGCCGATCCACGTGCAATGTCTTGAAAATTAAAATAACACTCGTAAAGTTGGGCCTGGAAGTACCTCAACGCTAAATTGTTTTTGCCTATCGTATTAAATATTTAATATCCTCCAGCAGGAATCGAACTCACAAATGTCACAATGTCGTGTTTACAACCCCTGCGCCACGGATGGATATATTGGATGGATAGATAAAAAATATTACTATCAATATATAAACTAGCACTATAATATTCAACAGAATAGTTAAAGTATTTTGCATACGATTGAGTTCCGTCATCAAATTTCTAGTAAAATTTACATGTCACGACCAACTTTTAACTGCATTTCCGCGGCCTACGAGCGCGACCGTGTACACTGTACAGCGCACAGTAGCCGTCGAACGATTTAAAATACCACAAATTTCTATTTACAAACTTTTGTATAGCTTTGGACTGCGCAGTCTTGTTGGATTTTTTTTTTAGCTTTACGATTTATCCTGTAGAACCTAGTGTTAAGACTCTCTGTTCCCGCTCAGTTTTTGAGATACTGTGTACGGCGGATCCACCAAAGTGCTTGGTTTATACCAGAGCTGGGAAATAAATATACATCACTCTCTCAAGTGCGCGACAGTGGTTTTTTATACATAAAAAAATATATTATTATATTTTCAGTAAATATATTTTCAAAATCTCTTACAAAACTAAAGTTTTCATCATAAATCCCAAAGTTACTTGAAAACAAACCAACCAAGGGGTCACAAGGTACAATCAATTAAATGTATATTTAGCCCGAGCCAAGTAGAGTTCGCAAGTGTCGCGAAGTACTCGCAACTCGCAACAACCCTCCCAATTGAATGCAAGCGACAAACTACCACGACCACTTCCAACTGGGCTTAGCTCGAGTGCCGTAACTTTGGAATATTTAACTTTTTACATAAATATTCAGATAGATAACAATATACTCGTAGAAATGTTTTATTTTTGAAAAATGTGTATATTTTCTGTTTTGTTTGTTCTGTTCTTTGATTATGGTGTTTCAAACGTGCCAGTTGAACACTAATCACTTTGCCAATATTGCCTGCACGGAGAACACACGAAGGTCATTACAATATCGTACGGTATTAAAGAGATAATATGACAGTTAAAATTGTTTTTTACAACAATGAAACCCCGATTTTAATTTAACATTCCAAAGTTTATAAAAGAACAATACCTATATAGATTATGGAAATGTATGTAATAGTATCTATCTCTTTATTTTCCTTTACATCCTCACGGTACTCTGCATTTCTCCGAAACAACCAAAATTTCGCTCACAAATTGTATTAAATTGACATTTACGAACTATTCAACACAAAATTTGCCTTTCAAATGATATAATTCGACTGGAACTATGAAACGGCCATCGTAAAACAACAATCGGGCCGACTGCCGAAATGTTTACATCAAAAATGAGCGAACAGCAAACAACCCTCGAGTCTATTAACTGTCCTGTTGATGGCTGCGGGACTCATTACAATTGAAACTCCCGGTTAATGCGACAAGGTTGTTTCATAAAAGCGGGGATGGTAAGTTAGGACCGTGTGGAAATTAGGATATTATAAAAGGTCCGGTCTAATCGCTGGTGATTCCGGAGTCCGGGGAGGGTCGAGACATGAAATTATTTGAAACATTGAAAAACCATTAGAGCAGGTGTTGGCTCATGTCACTTGAGCTACTTAGTCCAGCTATTAGATTTATATGCAAATTATTTACTGCGAAACCTAGGAATCCATCCGGCGGCTAGTACGTAACTAAACACTACACTATTGGTGTTATGATTTTAATTTCTAATTATTTTCGTTAAACTTATGCAGAGTTTCTTTCCATCCAGATATATTAATATTACATATTGTTTTTCAATTCCAGGCACAAAGGTGTAAAACTTGATAAAAGTAAAGGTTTACGTTTACTTTTACTGCGGTCTTTAGACCCGACAGTACGTACATAAAACATAAACAAAAATGAATAACATGTTTAGAGGTCATCATGGCGCAGTGGAACAGCGTCACACTGTAGGCACGATAGTTGTGTTCAAACTCGAGGAAGTGATTATATGTATTTGTTTTCATTTTCTCGCTATATTAGTGTCAGTGTCTAAAGTGTCAGGCGTTGAGTTCCGTTATTAAACTCACAAAGTCTCGAAAATTAGGCAAACAGTAAGAAATGGAGAGTGTTGAAGTGGATAGGCTCCCTTTGTTTACCCTGTTTTACAGGAAAAAATGTGAAGATAAAGAAAGTATCAGTTAATTTGTTATTCTCTTCCACATCTGTTCTATATAAAAAGGGATATTTTCATTTCACTGGAAAAACAATCGATATGTTTCCCTTTCATCATCATTGGTTTCAATCCGCGTCGACACTTTGAAGCGGAGACGTTATCGTTCGTTAGTAACGCTCATTTTGTATCTTGTTGTTTGGTCCAAGCGAGGTATATATGAGGAAATAAAATAATGATAAGGTATCATTTACCAAGGCTAACTAATTATGTTGTTAAAGAATAATTAATTCAAGTATTTGCTTATTTTTAAGATTCCTTACCGCAAAAGTAAAACAGAACGGAACCTTTATAGAATCACTTCGTTGCCCGTCTTACCCGCATTTGACTGGTTTTTTTAGACATGATTTCGACTCATTTAGGTATTATAATATATTCCAAGCAAACAAACCAATACATTTTGCATAATTAATTATGTTCTCGTTAGTGTATTTTAAGTGCGTATGTAACAAATTACTATTATACTTTGTCACATTTTTTAAGCAAATCGATCCACACTATAAGAAAAAGAAAAGTAAGAAGCATATACAAGATTAGATTGCATCTATATTAATATAATAAAACAGAAGAGTTAGTTTGTTTGCCTAAACGCTAACATTTTTTTACTTTGGACGTATACTTTTTGAAAAAAATGTAAAATTAAAATAATTAAACTTCATTTACAGCCGCGCCCTGTCGTGTTCATAATCGAATGTAGTAATCTGTTTTCATATGCAGCATAATGAAAGAATTTTAGTTGGTATGCGGGCGAAGCCGCGAGTCGGCCGCTAGTTATTACTATAATTAATTTTGAACAAAAATGGACTATTATACAATTTTATATACACAATTATATATGAAACCGCGTCGTCTCATAGCTTGCACTGGGAACACTGCTGGTGTAATTCAGAAAAGCTCTCAAACTTCCACTCAAACAATGGGTGCGTAACCGAAGCTTCACTAAAAATATCAATAAAGACGGAATATCCTTATTTTACAAACGAGATTCTGTTACTTCATAATTCAATATTAACTTTTCTTGGAGTTGAAACTTTGTTAAACTACTGCTTTATCTGTTTTTTTTTTCTTCACGCTGTATCCATATATTGTTAAGACACTCCGTTCACCACATAGCGCCCAATTTTCGAGATAATGCATATTATGTGGCAGAACCACCATTTTATTACCACGTATTTTGTCTTATTGCTAGAGGGATTAAGTGAAAATCTTTCATTATGAGTGGGACTCGAACCCACTGCCATCACGAGTACAGTTACGCGCTTGAGCCAGGATGGCTTCGTATTCTACATGATTTGTTTACAAGATAGCTGTTAAAGCTCTCTTAAAATAATAACAGATAATATATAGTTCTAAACATAAAAGTCTAATTTAAAAAAAGTTTTATATAAATATCTTACTTAGATATTTTCAATGCAATCATTCAAATTTGAATTCCACCACTTGACACGGAATGCCTCGAAATTTAAGCAGAACACTTTCAGGCGCCGGAGGGAATTGTCCTAACACTTGGTTCCCCGTACCTACTCCTCCAGCATATATCTAAATGGGTGATACAAAGAAAATGCGTTAAAAAAATCGTGACTGTCACCAATTCTATAGCTTCCATAAATCCTAAAACCTAAGCTTACAACCCACAATCTTGGCTCATAACTTCGTCCTAATCCCTGAACGTTACAATTATCGTCAATCTCAGGTAAAGATTCAATATAACAAACATCCTTTCTAAACCCCAGTCACGTCACTGCTAATAACATCCCATAAAACAATTTATATAATAAACAACCGAAATTCCACAGCAAACAGCATTTACTTGCCGCGAACTTCGACGACCCTTTAATTAAAGTAAACGGAGGAAAATATACGGCGGTTAGTTCGCGACTCGCGCGCCCGGAGCTTGCTCACTTTCTAATATAATTAAGATCATTCCCATCCCCCATTCCGTTCAAACTATCCGTAAACTTCGGGAATAAACACTATTGAACGTGTAAAAATATTTGGACTATAATTTGGTTTTGTATTGCCACTTGTTACTTAAACTTTGATTTTCCCATTATCTATCATTCTTTGAGACAAAAAACTATTAGCTATGTTCCAGTGACACATCACTCAGTATTCCACATTTTTTATTAAAACGTAGTGTAGAATATTTGAGAAGAAATACCAATTCTGAAAGTTGAAATATATATAATGCACTCGTATAACTCCAATTCATTATTTAATACAAGTTGTCGTCCGAAAGTTTACTTGCATGGACAGTAACGGTAAGAGAACGGCAACAAATCAATCAATTCATATTCATGTATTCAAAATATATTTTTGTAAAAATGTAAAAGCCATTGTGGCGCTGCGGCACAGCGTCTGACTGTGAATGCGATGGTCACGGTCTTCATTCTCACTCGAAGAAATTATCTATTATTATGTCCTCGATCTAGTACCAATATTTGTATTATTCGTCATGGTTTGACACGACGTTTGGTTGTACTACTTAAAACGCTACACCTCTGAGAAAACAGGTAAGAAAATTGGAGACGGAGAGTTTTTACACTATTTTACTTTTTTCTATCCTGCTATATGAGAAGTATAGTAAGAAGCAAACTAGTGCACACAATTTTTTTTCCCTAAATCACATCTTTAAATCAAACATGCATCAGCTCTCCATGCATGCACTAAAAGTGATGAAAGCTTTCAAAATCCAGTTCCCTTACCGCGGAGCAAATACAATACTAAAGATAGATTTACATGCAGATAGTAGCTCAGAGACGATGTGTGATGTGATTTCCCTCGTAACGCACACCTGCTCTCTTGCTTGATGTCTTCAGCAATATCCTATCATAAATAACCACAAACAAATGTATACAAAAATACGCAACTATATATGGTTATTTTATTCTAATGCTAGCTTGTTTGTCACATTAGTTCCTTATAGCTTAGAACACAATTTACTTCTATTTTAATTTTCAAGTAAAATTTTAAGATGTTGATTGAGGCTTTTCGTTATTTAACCGTTAACTGGTACCAATATCGATACAATGATAATCACATTGAAATCCCACGTGGCATGTGGCATCGTGGCATCTCTTGAGCTCAGTACAAAAACTTAAATCATTATTCTTTTTCGTCCTAGAGAGAAAACTACCAATATTTCGATTTCGATTATTTACTTCTGTACATAATTCTAGAGTTAACGTGCTTTTTACATCTCAAGAAAAAATAAATCAGTACAACTATCTAATGTTTGTAAACTTTATATTTATTTTATTTCAATAATAAAAAAAAGTTAGGAACATATGTAGATCCTAATATTCGTTTTTATAGCTTCATGTTGTACCATTCATATAGCTGAGTAGACAGAGAGAACGTGGAAGCCTAGTATTAAAATAATCTGTTCCCATTAAGACACTTCCGTTTCTGCGTGACCGTCGAATTCTCGAGCAATTTAGTGTTGAATAGTGTAACTCAACCCTGTACTTTGTCTCGTAACAGTGAAGCGTTACAATATTAAAATATTTCATTCCACGTAATAGGAATCGAACCCATAACCGTTACACCACAATGCCCCTCAGTGCTACACAGCGCCACAACGGCCTCTTCTTCTATGTGTTATTAAAAAAATGTTTGTCGCAGTTTGAAATATGAAAGAAATCAGTTCTAGTACACTCGGATATATACTTTCAGCCTGTTTCCGTGACCTATAGTGCTGATGGGCAAAACTCAACACCGCACTTATCTTTGGCCAGTGACTGGGTGTCGAACCCAGAGCCATCGTGTTTACGAATATAATATAATAAAACAACACATTATCAGTAAACAAGTACAGCAATTACGAAAATATAAAATCTCATTAAATATAACGTACAGCGATCCCGCGGTGGAGATTTACTGATGATTTTTCCCGTAACTCGCACCTGCGCCGCACTTTGCCGGGATATCGTACAATTGTGCCCTTGTTAGACCCAACTTCACATATTATGCTAAAATTATTACACTTTTTTTCTCCTATTAATAGTGTTTTTCTTGTTAGATATTTTGGCTTCGTTTGCTTATATTGGTAGAAATTTGTAATATATATCTATGACCTATAGGTGTGAGTAGTTAAGACCGTCGTGGCGCAACGTGAGAACGACTTAAAGATTATATTTAGAAAAATATGAAAACGTAAAGATAAATGAATAATAACTACAAGCAACATAAATACAAGCTAAAATGAATTATTATTTGTTTATAATAATACTTTTTTTGCAAGGAAATTATATGATGTTTGCTGATTTAATATTCCTGTTCATTGCGTATTAAGTGGGAGTAATTAGCGCCTCGATTTGTCTTATTATCAGAGCAGAAAAATAATTAATTCATTACGGAGACTGGGAAATGAACCCATCAACTTTGCGTTTACAATCACAATTACAACCTATGCTGCTACGCCAAGACGATCGACGAATCTTTTACACATAATAATCCTAAATAACAAATAATTTCACCAGCATTTCCTCCTAATATCCCATTTCTCCATGGATGTATAAATCCCAAATCTCTAAACACGCCATTAACTCGAAACTACCGGCGGTATCCAGTTGGAACCGGTTCGGGGCGGTTCAAGCCGACTCGATCCGGAAAAAATTGCACGTCCGCTCCACTGAGACGCGAGACGTATTGAAGTGGACTCACTTATACGAGATATGTACAGAATTGCAATTTCTATGCTCTAGAATAAAAGTGAACATTTGAAAGAAGTTTGAAATGAAACAATGTGCCCTTCATTTCAAGTATTGTTTACAGAATGTGTTGGTGCGCGTAAAAAAGCAAAGGTTGTGCATTTTCTTTATATTGATACATATATTTATATTTTTTACACATATATGTATATATATATTTATTGATTTTTTTTAATTTCAATTTATATATATTTATAAATCAGCTTCACACTGTATCCCGCATACTGCGGGGTAGGCAGGGGGAACCTAGTCTTAAGATGCTCCGTTCCCCATTTTCTGCCGAATTCTAGAGGCATTGCTTGTTGAATGGCAAAACTCAACGATTTTTTTATGTTGATAAATAAAAATAGACAATGTATAACATGATAATAATAACACTTTATTGCACATAAAACCATACAAATTATTATTTTGGTATATATTATATAAAGTAAATAAAATTAACATACATATGCATAAATATACTTAAACGTATCAATACGTGTTCCAAAGTTTCACAGTTTTAATAGTGAAACAGGCTTCATAACGCCTCATGCGGAATACAGGAATTTCTAGTAATAGGAGATTGTTGATACGGAAACGGAACTTCTCTAAGTGAAGGGCGTTCGACTCCAAGAAGTTTAATCGTTCTTTGAGGTACGAAGGAGTGACAAGATGGTATAGGACTGTGTACAGGAGGGTAAGAGAATGTAGGTGAAGCCAGTATTTTACAGTTAGCCATATAACTTGATTACGATAGTGTGTTACGTAGTACTGACTGCAGAAGTACGATACTTCTCCAAAAATGAACCAGATCATGAAGTTTTGCATCCGTTCAAGTTTATTTAGTAGTTGTTGAGATAGATCTAAGTAACGCGATTCAGCATAATAGAATATAGGAAGGACAAGAGTTTGGGGCAGGGATTGTTTTTTAATGGCAAAAATTTCTTCCATCTTCGCAAATTTCCCAGAGCACAAAAACGCAAAATAATATGATATTATTATAGATAACAATCCAATCTGAACTTAAATTAAAAACGTCTTGGCTCAATTACTTCTCGTTTTCTTTTGAAAGCAACAACCGGATGAATGTTCCACTTGAGGTGCAGACATAGGTTTCAGTTACCGTGCACTACTTTTGCAGCAAGTATTGCGAATTTCAGTCACAATATATAAGATTGTTCGGTAGGTACTATGAAAGTAGGCACTCCTATATTTGATTTATTATTAAATAATTAAACATAGTACGTTATATCACCGCTTCTTATTTTCTGATCATAACAATACGAGAGACCAGTCTTGGCGCAAACACACAAGCGTGTGATTGTAAACGGTTCAGATAGTACCACACGATTTTTTTTTTCATGTCTTTGCTCTGTCGTCGTGGCAAAGGGCAGCGTTGAGTTCCGCCACTCATCACTGAAAGTCTTATCACTAGGCTCCCCCCTCTGCCTACCTTGCTACATGCGGGATACAGCGTAAAGCTGAAAAAAAATATTTATGTTCTATATTTATGAAACTCAAATACATAAAATTTGATTCTTTCGCTCGCTCTAGTCCACAATGCAAGGCATAGAATTTCGACATCTTACAGTAGGTCTTTCCGTCTTAACAGTAGGTTCCCGTTCAACTATTTCCTTGAGTGAGAACCGAACTCACGATATCGCGTTTAACGAAGCTCTAATAAATGTTATGTACAGAATTAGAACACCAATAAATGTGAAATTTAAAAATGAACACACAAATTATTAGTATTAATTTCACAGTACTAAATATACGTACAAATAGGTTCATTACGCTTGAAACCCGAAATGACCACTTGCTATTTCATTGAATACATTGTAATTATAATAATATAACAGACTTCTTATAACAGACTTCGTTTCTGAGTACATATTTTTTTTTAGGACGGATTGTCCTAATTGGATACGCATTAAATTAATTATCTTTGACTTCATAGACCATTAGTGTCTCAAAAATAAACAGAAAATAGGAAATTAAATTTCAGTTTAGATTTTTTATTCATCTTTACGTTTTTCTCTCATAACAAAGTAAATGAGTGCATAGAAATTGTAGTGTTAAAACACGCTATACTCCATTTTTCACATGAATTCAGACAACGCGTACTGATTAGCAGAGCTTAACTCCGCGCTTTATCAACTACTGCTTCATGATAGACCTATTTTTTTTTATTTCGTATATTTTCATAAATATATATTTATATCTACAACAAATATTTGAATACAAATTAATTTGTTACCGCCACTCCTTGCCAGCATTTCCACATGATGATACCACGAAAGTTAGTTTATTTTACACGCTTTGATCATTCCCTTTCAAGTTGGTTTAATGGGACTCATCATAAACCAGATTTCAAGTAGAATTTACAAATTACTAAATATTTCATATAAATCCTTATTATTGCTTGTGGCTAAGTATATTAGCTACAGGAGCTAAATACAAGTAAGCAAGGATTAATTATGAAATTTGTATGCGGCGCAGCGGCACGAAGTGTGACTTTAAAACCGACTGGTTACGGGTTCGATCCTCACTCGAGGAGATGAAATATTTACTTAAATTTATATTTCCATTTCTTCGCTCTCGTGTCAAGGCTAAGCGGCGGCGTTGAGTTCTGTCAATCTACACGTAATGTCTCCAGAATTCGGCAGAAAGTGGAGAATGGGGTGTCATAACACTGAGTTCCCTCTGCCTACCCTGCTGTGTGCGGGATACAGCGTGAAGCTAATGTATATTGTATTCGTTTGTTATGCTAGGTGAATATAAAAACATTTATAAAATAAAGCAGTTTCACGCTTTTCTCGCATTACATGGAGAACAAAGGAGACCTAGTTAAGAGACATTATCGAGACACCCGTGGTGCAGCGGCGCAATATCTGAATTTGATCACGACGTTTATGGTTTCAATTTCCACTTGGTTGTTATTTTTATTTCTTCAGTTTGGTACCAAGACAAAGTTTTGACTGTCGGCACTCAACACGCAATATCAAAAACTGAGCGATGTGGGAGGAACAAAGTGCCTACACACTAGTTTTTTTGCCCACCTTCCTATATGCGGGATACAGCGTGAAGATAAAGTTTCATTATATTCATGAACAAAATAACCCAAAAAACAACAATTATATTCCACAATATGCATAAAGCTGAAACAATCCGAACATACACAAATAAACATAAGTTACGTTTGTATTTCTCCACTTGGCCGTATAGAGTAGCAAAAATTGTTATTTCGTACAAAAATGTTGGTTGGAGACAGGCCAATTTATTTTGTAACGAAGTGGGGCTTACTGGACTCTGGTGCTGCGCGAGGAGTTGGTGTCGTATTATCGTCATCCGCTACTAATATAAATCTGGATTATGTTTCCGTGAATCAGAACAATTATTTTAAGATATTTAGCGAAAACAGTTAAAGAAAATTACAATGTTTGATAACACTATAATTTTTTGGATATGAATTGGATAAATTAGAAATGAATATATTTTAAATTTTAAAAGCATTTTTATGCTAAATATCATCCCACTAACTTATTTATTCTCATTTAAGACATCAACATTAATTATTTTTGTATTTGCTGTAATATGCAGGATACAGCGTGAAATTAGTTCGGTGTTTGAAGTCGTACTAGCATCATAGACTGAAAATACTGACGTTTCTAGTCAAAAGTGATTAATTAAATACAACATATTTAAATTAGTGATAGCTCATCCCATAATACGACCGCAGCTCGTCTCATAAATATACATGCTCATACAAGAATGAGACACTGTTGCGGACATCAAATTTTATATAGCTTTATTAGTACAAAAATAGTCTCTATTCTAATATTACTTGTATTTTAAATATGAAGACTATTTTGACAGACTGTAGACGAGACGCTTCTGAGTTCGATTCCCGCTGGGGGGAAGGAATTATTTTCATTTCCTCGGTCTTGAAAGAAAACAAACGAGCATTGTCTCGAAAAAGGGTGGAAAATAAGAGATTCTCTTTGTATCATGTTGTGCGAGAAAAAGTGCTGAAGCTGCTTGTTTTCCTATTACCGAATACCTTTTTAAGTCGTACAAAAAAGTTAATTAGGTAAAAGTTATATAAACCGATTTAAAAAAGTCTTAAATAGATCATCAATTTGACAAATATCTGAGTGGTAATCGAGCTCACAACCGTCTTAAAGTTACGGGCCGTCGTTTGAACCACGACGGCCTTTTAATTATATTTTTTAGCCTCATAACCTTTATGAGGCTCTGTTTTCATTCATTGTCTGCCGAATTCTGGAGGCATTCACGCTTTATCTCGTTACCAGGGCAAAGACATAAAAATATTAAATATTTCATTTCCTCGAAAAGGCATCGAACCCACAACCTGTCGCGTTTCCAGTTGCACGCTTAGCTTTGCGCCAAGACTGGCCTCAAAGTCAGTAACTTACAAATATATAACTTATAATATATCTATAAAGTTAATTAATCAATGATAATTTGTATCTTAAACATAAAAACAGAGGAACCTTTCAATTTACCAATTCATGTCAATAAATATTGTTCTGCAAACCGGACTATTGTCGAATTCATTATTATAAATTACAATTGAGTTTTCTCTCAATAAATGTTGTTCGTTACTTAATTAATGCCATCGGTTTAAAATTGGTATATTCGTAGAATTGTACTGTCTTTTAAATCGTTGTGGGTTCAAATCGAGTTAAGCGTTTTTTTAAATATGTTTATAAAAATTGTAAATTAATGTAAAAACACTACAAAGCATTCTATTGACTTCCTCGTGGGTGGTGCATATGCGACCCAACTGAAAGTTTAGAGGACACCTTTGAAATGCGAGGTAATGTCTGCCTCCACTATCGTCACTGTCTGAGCTCCTCTGGACTACCGACTACAAATTTAAATCAGATTTTTTTTTCAATATTTTACGTAAAGTATACAAATGCATAAAGAGGTCTAATATAATTTTTATAAATTATAATGTTATGTGATGTATAAAAATTACCGTGACACATTTACAATGTATATTTTAGAGTTAATTGAAAGTAATAATACATCATAATATTGGTTATAAGTTAAAATAAAATTAATAAAAAGTAAAGAAAATCACATAGAAAAGATTATTGGATATTGCTTTAGAAACGGCATAGAACTACATATTTCGTTTTACGTGTAAGCATATAAAATTGCCGACAACAAATAAAATTATAAAGAGCAACAATCACACTGCAACATGGAACAAATTAGTACTATACAACAAAGTAAGGCGATCAATAGCTGAAATTTCGTACATTTGTCGAGTTTTATTAAAAAACTCGAAACGCCCATAAATTTTGGAGCCGTTGCTGCGGAGTGCTGCGACTCGCTGTTTACATTAGTTTAAAGCGTTCCTTATTAGCTCGCTAACTTGAGCTTTGCAAGGGTAAAGGTTTTTATAAATGAATTGCTAGAGTACTGATGTAGAGGGACCAGGGAGTTGTACGTGAGATGTTTTGGGTTCGACGCTGGATGGTGGACTAATTTATTCAATTGCTTTAATTGCTGCGATATGGTAAAACAAAGATGTCAAATAAATTAATATTTAATGTGTGTAATTAGGATAACGGGGCTTCTTAACACTAGCTTATTCACGTCCACCACGCAGCATGCAATCCATGCCAGAATAAGGAAAAAACAAAAGAAAAATAAGGATTACCGTTGAAGCCTAAAATAGAAGTTAATTAATACTGAAACTTAATTATATAAATACTACAGTTGTACGTTCATATTATGTTATTAAAAATGTAAGATATTAAATTAAAATGTGACGCTCTAAACGTAACAATTCACCACTATTAGAAGGCAACCCGCTACCCTATCAATTAATCCCACCACTACGCAAGGAGGACATAATAGAAATAATTTCCCTCCGGTACAAAAAGAAAACATCCCTAATCCGCCGCTGCACCAACCCGCGCGACGCGGAGGGGAGGCGGTAGGAGGGGAGTAGCGAGGGTACAAACAACACGCGCGATTTAACGTTTTAATTATTGCGGCAAATACACTCAGAGCTGAGAGCTCGCTCAAGCTCTCTTTTTGATTTTTGATTTTTCCTAAAAAATTCTGAAATTGCATTGAAATTATAAATATATTTGGATGTTAATTTAAGAAAAACAACGCCATGTCGCATTAGGTGTGGGCTGTCTGTAAAGATAATTAGGAAATCCGAGTCTTGTTTTAAAAAACATTTACCTTAAATACATATAACAGTGGACTACTAAATTAATGTACTGCCTTAAGTTCCGGTATATAGTACGCAACGTCTTAAAATTTACATTTCTATTTTAAAAACGAATGAACGGCTAATCGTTTGGTTTTCTATTGTAATCATAAAATGCAGTTATTAACGAAGACATTGTAAACTAAACGCCTCAAATAGGCATAAAAGTTACATTTTAGACTTTATAAATTTGGTATTAATTTAATACCAAAATGCTTTTAGCTATACAAATATTTCAATTCAGAATGAAAAAGTTATAATATTTTTAGTGCTGGTTTTAGTTTTCCAAACAATTTCCTATTTTCAACATACAAAGTGGCCATTGTATGTGCTCTCATTGGAACAATAGTTTGATGTATAATACAATTTTCCAATTCAATGTATCTGACATTAATTGCCAGGCAATATTTTGAAGGCTACGATTAATTCTGGGAAAAAAGCAAAATGAAAAAATACTGAATTATCGCTTAGAAATTTAAACTTTAGTCATTATTTTCAAAAATTACCGGTTTATTTTCAAAAATTACTGGTTGCTTACATTGTACGTTTATTTTATTTATATTTGTAGAGTTCAGTACCTAACGAGTGTAGGGTCACTTTGTGTGTATAATATAAGTCAATAAAATACCTCTAACTGTATCAAGACAGCAATAGTTTATGCATAATAAAAGATTCAGTAATATCAAGCTAATGGTTACAGGCAAAATATGAAAACAACCATTTGACTTAATTCCCAAAGCAGAAAGTCCTGGTGTTCTAATTTCTAGAGAACTCATTACTTTGAGAGGGAATGTAATGGGGAGAGCTGATATTACTCGGCAAATATATATGAAGTGTTCATTTTAAATATTAGTGTGAAATTACAAATCCGGCTCGTAGGACCAAATTCTAACGTTAATTATAGATTGAGAACTTTAAGATATTAATGGTAGAAAAAGTTCGGCAGAAATGAAAATGTTTTTAAACATTAACATAAACTAAAAAAAATAAAAAAACTTTTATTTTTTAGCAACATAGCACAGTATAACTGATTATATATGCGAGGGAAATGGAATGACTTAAGAGTAAGTTCCCTTTACCTACCCTGTTATATGTGGGGTACACCGAAAAGAAAAATAAATATAGGTTACTGTTTAGTTTTACCGGAACGAAATTATCGTGAGTTTAATAATGAAGAGTATTTTTAAATAATTGAGGCCAGTCGTGGCGCAGTGGCACAAAGTGTGACTGTAACCGACTGGTAGTGGGTTCGAGCCCCACTCGAGGAGATGAAATATTTACTTAAAATTATATTTCCATTTCTTCGCTCTGGTGACGAGGACAAGCGCGGCGTTGAGTTCTGCCACTCAACACGCAATGCTTCCAGAACTCGGCAGAAAGTGGGAAAAGGAGTGTCTTAACACTAGATTCCCTCTGCCTACCCTGCAGTGTCCGGGATACAGCGTGAAGCTGATTTTTTTTTTAAATAATTAAAAGTGTTTAAAACAAATAAATGTTTCCAATATATTTAAAATATAAAAGAAAAAAAATTACATTAACAATAGATTTATAGCCAAATCAATTATAGCTCCTTTATCAAGGGTCCCGATAGAGTGTCAATTACAATGCTATCCAATTTGCTAAAACGCTCGGCTCACTTTAAAATACTTCCGTTTTTGTGCAAATTGTACACTTTTTTTAAAGGAGTTAAGAAGCCTTCTATTTCCAACACTTTTGATTAAATCTTAATTTTTTTTTCTTAATTTGATTGAAATTAAAATTTGTTAATTGGATAGGTTTATTTAAAAAGAATCGTATGATTGTAGTGAGTTTTGAATATTGAGGCCGTTGTGGCGCAGTGGGATACCGCCTGACTGAAAACGCAACGGTTGTGCATTCGATCCACACTTATAGGATAGAAGTAATAAAATTAGAGGAATAAGATTATATTTAATAAATTTATATTTCTCCGTTCTATAAGATGAAGCCTGGTGTTGAGTTACTACTACTCAACGGGCAATGTCTCAAAAATTAAGTGATACATACAGAACGGAGTGTCTAAACATTAGGATCCCTCTCCTTTATTACCCTGCTATATGCAAAATATGGGGTAAAGCTAAAACAAAGAAAAGAATTTATATCCCCTTTTATCCGTGCAATTGACGAAATAACGTATACTTAATTAAAAAGAAAACATATAAGTACAAAAGAAACAATAACACTGGGAAAAAGCTTTCATTAATTTCCATTATATATTTACATAATACTACAGGCAACGAGTTAAAGCAAAATTAGTAATAACATGAGGTTATTTGCATTTGCAGAGGAATTTGGCTCGCGCTTAGCGACGCTGTTGTTTGCTGAATCGCCTGAATTTCACTTTGAGAACATGTTCTGAAATAATGCTGGGATATTTTAAGTGTTTTTCTTTGTAATCGTGTGAAATTTTAACCATGTGTTTGTTCTAAACTAACTCATTATCCCGCATGGCACGATAGGCAAAATGGGTTTGGGCACTCTTTTCTCGGTTTACCGCCCACATTTCGACATTAGTTGTGTAACTTTAAAAACAAATTGTTGGTTTACCAGAGCAGAGGAAAATATAATTACTTTCCATAAAGGGATATCCAACCAAAAATTATCACGTTTTCAGCCTGCTACTCCATAACAACCTCCAATTTGCTAACTTTTAAACATTTGATCTATATTTTTAGTTAAAGTGATTATGAAATCGAAGGTCGGACGTCGAGTATCGTATATTTGATGCTATTATGACCGTAATAATTTTATAGAGGAACTTATCACAAAATTCTTTTAGTCACAAATAATGAGGAGGAAAAGAATCCTAGAAATATTTGAATATAAAATAGTCTTCATCAAAGTTAATAATTTCTTTGTAGCATTATCATCTAATTTAACGACAAATTAAACTACTTCAAAGCAGCCATTAGCATTTCAACTAGAATTTTCATAACAGAGTGTTAGAGGCGTGCGCTGCGTTCTATAAACGTCGAGGAGAATTCTTTTGCTTTTGTAAATGACACTTCCGGCTTAAAATGGGAAAAGCTAGATCCTATAAAGTCTAGGATTATTTTCAAAAAAATACTTAAATATATTAATTTATATAACTATCCGTCATCTATACGGCCGTCATGGCGCAGCTGAAAGCGTCTGACTGTAGATGTACGTATTTTAAGTTCGATTTCCAATCGGGGGAATGAATTATTTCCTGGTTTTGTTAAAACAAAGTGTCTTTGCACTATAGGGAACCTCTCCGCTCACCTTGTTGCACAAGAAAAGCGTGAAGCTGCATTTTATTCATGAATTGTGCTAACTAATAACTATCGTTTAATACCGAGCCCTGTCTGCGTATCACAACTGAAGTCTAAACAACTTTTATAGAATGAATCATAACGTGAGAGAATCATTTGCATTTGAAAAGGAATGCTCTCTACGAGTTGGAAGCACCACGTTTATCTGTAACGCAAAATGTTGACTGAAAAAATTCTAATAGGAAATTTCTTTTGTAAAGTGTAAACAGCACTGCGGCAGCGTTAAGTTGCGCTGTTCATATTATGTTTATATAAGCAATTAAAGCCGGAATTCTAGGTATCATCATGCTAGGTTTAAACCATAAAAATATTAACACAATAAAATTTTAAACCGATACGAAAACAGTTTTCATTTTTTTGACGTCCTAAACTAAGATATTAGAACAAGTGAATAAGGTGGTATACTTGGGAAGTATGTTCAGTAGAGATGGGAGATACGAGATGGATGTGGAAAGGCGTATTGCTGCCGGTAACAAGGTTAACGGAGCCTTAGCTGTATTGATGAGACGGCGAAACGTCAGCACAGCTGCGCGTTTGGCCGTACACAATGCAGTTTTGGTACCGACTCTGTTATACGGCAGCGAAACGTGGGTATTACAGAAAAGAATTAAAGAAAGATGAATGCTGTGGAGATGCGATCTCTTCGTAGGATATGCGGAGTCAGCTTAGTTGATCGAATCCGCAATGAAGAGGTACACAGAATGGCAGGTACTAGCGAGGATGTCACGGTGAGAATGGAGAAGAACGTGCTCAGCTAGTTTGGGCACGTCGAACGAATGAGTTATGAAAGAATGGCAAAGAAGATTTATGATGGAAAAGTGAGTGGTAAGACAGGTAGGGGGAGACCTCGATTGACCTTCGAAAACACAGTATCAAAGATACTGGATTGCATGGCATGAGGGCATGTATGAAGAGGTTGATGACAGTGGACGAGGCGAAAGAGGTATGTACAGACCGTAGCGTTTGGCGCTCCGTTCTCTCTGACTATCCCGCTAGGTATAAAGCGTGAAGTTAGTTTAGTTTAGTTTTTTTAGGCTAGTTGTGGCGCAGTTGCACAAATGTGTGACTGTAAAAGCGACTGGTTATGGGTTTGATATTCGATATTTATTTATATATTTTTTTTCACCCTGGTATCTAGGCAATACGGAGTGTCTTAATACTAGGTTCTTTCTGTCTACCCTTCTGAGTGCGGAAAGCACAGCGTGAAGTTGATCAACCAATTAGTTGAGGCCAGTCGTGGCTGCACGAGCGCGATAGGTTTCCTCTGCCTACCCGGCTATATGTAGGATACTGCGTGAAGCGAACAAATTATTATTTTTAACAGATAACATGATAATGAATGAGGCGTCTCTAGAGACTGTTCTGGAGATCGAGTGTGACACGTTTGACTGCGTCTTATGTACATACGAGTATATTCTATTCTTACTTGAAGTCTTTTTTTTTAAGTAAATGAAGAAAAAATTTTTTTTTTAGAAAATGATGAGGCCGCTGATTTGAGTATATGGTTTGACTTTCAACTTCACATCTACAAGAGTTGCCGAGATAAAGACTAGTCAGACAGTCAGACGGTCAATAAAGTGATCTTATAAGGTTTCCTTTCTTTCGTACAAAAAAATCGGTTTAAAAATTAAGTAATATATAGTGGTGCGCGTAGTTATACAAATAATAATAAAATGAACTTCACAAAATTCAATTCTCCAGTTTCTTATATCGAATGTCCGTTGCGATGAGCTGGCGCGCCGCCACCGACCAGATCCAGACCTCGCGTTAATTGATTCGAAATCACAGTAGCGGTCGCTATGATAATGCGATACGATACGCTGCCAACGTTTCGTTTCATTAATATCTATACTTAACATAATAAACTGAGAGAGTTAGGTTCCCTCTGTTTACCATACTGTATACAGAATATAAAGGTAAGTTAAAAAAATATACATTTCGCTATGGTCTTCTGAGTTGGTTTTTGAACTCACTATCAACTTAATGAGGTAAACATTGGCATACGTGTCGGCATACGTATTGGTACGGTCTTGAAAAAAACATAACACACTTTTTTATAGAGTATGTATAGAAAATGTGTATTCTATGTAGTTTATGAGATAGTATTTGTGTAGGTTTATAAATGTATATTATTAATTATGTTAATATCTCTATATGTGATTTTATTTTATCTTTGCACCGCGCCATGCCCGCTCTTTTAAATTGATTCTTTTGATTAGGTTGCCTGGAAGAGATCACTCTTAGTGATAAGGCCGCCTTTTCACATTCTTTTGTATGAATTTATTTGTTAATTTATGTAATTTTCTGGTGTGAAATAAAGAGTTTTTATGTTATGTTATGTTATGTTAAATGTTGTACAAATAGGTAGTATATATAATAAATAACAGTCTTAATAATGAAATAACAAACTAACCCAATTTTATATTTTCGCCCATTTTTTTAAATCGGTAATAATTGACTAATAAAAACCAGAACAAATGTAAAACAATGAGAATTCATTATAAAACAAAAATCACGAAATAAAAATACAAACAGGTTCGTTAAAAAAGTAAGAGATCAAATATATGTATATAATATATTGAGATCCAAGAGGTGGACTTTAGATTGTAAAACACTGTAGAAGTGGTACGAAAACACAATACAATATTTTTTTAACGTGTCTATGATAGATATTTCGAGGAGAAGAAAGACGATTAAGTATAAAACATGTAAACTGAAATTAAAGTAATCCTTTAGCCAATTGCAGCAACTTGCATTTCTGAATCAAGTCAAGTTTCATAAAAATGTCAGTAATGTCAGTCACATAGGAAGTTGGTAAACAGCCGCTCTGTTATCATATAAATTACGATCGACATATAAAAAAGCTTAGTTTCGTAATTGATTCTGTTTAAATGCAATTGTGTCTAACTAACATCAATATATTCAATTATTTCCATTCCAATTCAAAATCCATAACATTTTAGGAAGCAATTTCTTAACTTTTTTTCAGTTGGACGCTGTATGTACGGGTACATAGCAGAGTACGCAGAGCAGTAAATCAATCTATTTTTCTCTTAGCGCCTAATTTTCGAGACAATTCGTGTTGAGTGATGACTTAACCGCACTTTGTTTTGTTACCAGAACGAGAAAATGAAAACAAATCATACCCCCGAGTAGTAAGCACAACTAAACTGTCGTCTTTACATTCAGACGACGCGTTTTCAGCTTTATTTAATTTTTCACTTAATTTTCGAGTAAGTAATTTTCAAATAAATCTATATATTTCATATAACAGAATCTGATGCCACTTTCATTGCTTGCCGAATTGGGGATATCAGTAGAGTAGGAAAAATAAGGCACTTGTGAATTCTGCCCGCGAACCGTTTTTAAGGGCTCTTTCTGTTCGTTATTATCTTATTTTTCGAATGCACAGCTCTTATACAATACAGATTATTCCTGTTCTGTTTTTTTAACAAAAAATCAATTTGACGATTTCGTTGTTTTTTATTTTCTATGGATTGAATTGGATTGGATTTAATATTCCGAAGTGGTTTAGTAATTTGACTGAAATGCAAGTAGTCTATGCTAGTAGCAGATGGATGATATTATTGGTTTCGTAATACAAGTTTGTTTAAGTCTTGTCCATTCCTTTATTAAATTTGTCAGTCTGTTGGTTCCAAAAAAATTCTTAGAACAGAACAGATTTTGCAGTTTTTTTTTGTTATTTCGATTGAAATGTATATACATAGATGTACAAATATTTTATGCAAATCTGAACAACGTATATAAGTACAAATCTAAGAGCCTTACCCAATATCTCATATTAAAACGTATCAAACTCCCTATACAAAGTCTTTCACTATCAGCTTTGTAGTCAACTCGATTTAGGCACTCGTAAATAAAAAACAACGTCTAAGTACTGCTAGCCTTTGACTTGCTAAAGTGTCATTTACATTCTGTCGGTCACGAGCCGCTCTAGGCGGGTAGGTCCATCTCCACCCAGTGTGCAAATTAGTGTACTGCTATTGAAACCTAACACTGAATTAACATTCGGTTGTCTAACCAAATTCATGATTAGAAGACACTGATATTATGAAGCCTATTATAGTTGAGGGTGCGTATTTCTGTAAAACCTATGATTTTGTGTTCGATTACCACTCAAAGTTGAAAAGTGGAGAACGGAGAGTCTTAGCTGTAGGTTCTCACTCCCTACAAATATTATCAACTATTTTATACATCTCATTAAAATAAATGTATTAGTCAACTTTAATGCATACTAAGTAAATGATAAATAAGCGTCGCCATGGTGGTGCAGGATAGACGATACAACACGAATGCAAACCCAAGTTAAGGAGAATTTAAAACATATTTTTCATAAAATAGGATTATTCTCTCCATGACGCTGTATCGTAAGAGCCAACAACCTTTAACTAATAAATATTTAATAATTTGCATCTCTTTTAACCCAGTACAACATAGTTCCAATAGTTAATTTAATAAATATGACATATCTAATATAAAAGTAATTAGATTAACATTAACATTAAGATTACCTGTATTCACATGATTTGCGTTCGTCCAGGGCGGGCGGGAAAGAGTAGTGAAACATATAAAACAAGAGTAAATAATAGGAAAGGTATGGGGAGACCTCAGTTGACATTCAAGAACACACCTTCCATGACTCTGGAGAAAAATCACGTATAGCATGGGCGCCTCTCAAAAGGCATGTAGGAAAACGTTGATGAGGCAAAAAGAGAATGCAGGGACGATAACATTTTGTGGTCGGACTTCTCCGACT
Source organism: Heliconius charithonia (assembly GCA_030704555.1). Taxonomy (NCBI): domain Eukaryota; kingdom Metazoa; phylum Arthropoda; class Insecta; order Lepidoptera; family Nymphalidae; genus Heliconius; species Heliconius charithonia. Next base: position 255,692 of record CM060825.1, read on the forward strand.
ACTCCGGTAAGGAAACCGCGTGACACTAAAAAAAACACAATGCTGAAAGCTAATAACGCGAAAATATCATGTTTTTTCGACGTTTTCCAAACTCATTTCCGATGTATCGCATTTATTACGGACCGAATCATAAAAGTAATTTGGCGTCACACAATGTAACGCGAGCTTGTGAAATTATTAAAATCATTCCATTGTGTCAGCAGAACTTGAATTTAGGATATATTGTACTCGATGTTTAAGTCTCGCTATAATAAGAATTAGTTTCAATTTAATATGTAGATCATAATAAACGAAATTTAGAAAATTAAAAATTGTATTTTTTTTATTTGATTTGAGCTCGCGTATTTCACACTCAGGAACTGTACGTACAGTTAGTACGTCAGTGAGCGCTCTAATCCCCTTTTTGTTAAATTTACAACTTGATGAATTATATTAAGTTTCGGTCCCAAAAAAAGGTCTTTCGAGCACCAAACGATGAATCTAATTTCTAAGGTTCGTCAGTCGATTGTTATTCTGTAGACATCTCACGATTGATTGTGGCAGCTGAAAATAGAATGTCGAATTTAGTAAGTCACCTATTTTGGGTTTTTGTTATCTTTATTAAGTTCATAATATTTGTAACATATAAAGAAACATTATTTATTACCTTCAGGCATTTAATATGACAGACAAATTGACTGTCGTAGGAAAGTGAGAGGAAAATTAATTGCTTGCATTTCTCACCTCCGGTAGCTATCTACCGGAAAGGGCGCTGTTAAATCCCGCTACTTAATACGCTATTGCCCGAAAATTTTGTGGAAAATAAGAGAAAAGAAGAGTGTCTTAACACTACGTTCTATTTGTGTACACTGCTTTGCAAAAACGTAAAATGAAAAATGTAGGTAGTTTTATAAACACAATATATTTGTATAAATTCCTATATGAAAAATAATATATTATGTAATTATATTTATGTACATAATTTATGTGTAAACAAAATAAAACGTGGTTCGCGTACATCTGAAGCTATTTTTGAAAATTTGTTGCCAATAAAAATATGATTGTATGTATATCCCAAATGTAGGAGGCAAGATAATAACTTTTCATAAATATTTGAACATATTTTGTAGTATATTTGAATCATTATTGACACAGCGCTTGCTCTGGTGACATTCTTTATTATCCTTTCTGGAGCACCACACAATATGCAATATGTAAAAAAAAGGCCGAATAAAAGAAACGTAGTGTTTGAACTCTAAGTTTTCCTACTATGCGCCGGAATTAAGTGTTCCATTTTTAATTATTTTTTTCGATTTCTTTAACTTTTTGTTAAGCTTCTTGTACTATACAAGTTTCGGCCACTTGGCGAATTTCATACAAAATAGACCTATTGTTCTGCTATTAAGATATAAATAAAAAAATGCAAAAAAAAAACAAAGCCGGGGGAGTTCGCTAGTGTAATACTTTACAAATATACGCAAAACGTTTATCATCACGTAAATCATTCATATAAAACGATAATTTGTTAAACGAACCTTTATCTGATCTGGAAACATTCATTAAACACGAACAGAGGATTTAATATTATAATTATTACATTTAAATTTATAATTAATACACTTTTCCATAATAAACTTCACAATTTTAACTTACAACGTTGGCCATGATGGTCGTTTCAAGTATCTGGGGTTATTATATTCAAACGAAGTTCCGTTGGGATCGAATTTATTAAAGGATAGTTTAACGCTTGAGTAATGAAGTGAATCTTACGAATAACAGTGAATGAGACATGATACATTCTGAGCCTGAGGTAAGTTTGAAGTAGTGTTAAGACACTCTGCTCCCCACTTTGCTGAATTCTTAATGTATCTGTGTTGAGTCGCGCGACTCAACTTAGCTTCGCCTGGTTACCAGAGCAAAGAAATTATGACGTTAAATATTTCATTTCCTCGAGTGGGAATCAAATTCGCAAACCTGTCGCGTTTACACTTACACTTAGATTACCGGGATTAACATATTAAACTTTACTGTTATAATATTTGTAAAGACACATACACACACACACACACATACACACACACACACACACATATACGTCTCTCAATCCAATCAGGTAATGTAAATCATTCTAAGGGCAAAAAGATATATTATGCACTGTTCGACTTGCGAGTATATGTGTGTATATACTATATACTATATTGTTAATACGCAGTTTTTTGAGTGGGCCCAAAGTAATTTTTAAGAATTGTATCAACTACATCAGAAATGTGTTGATATCTATATTTTCAAATCTATTAAGCCATATTTGATTTTTTTAAGGATACTCAGATAAATATCAAAGTGAAGATGCCTTTATTCTTGAAGTCGCCCAAAATATATATAATTTCCTCCGTCCATCTGATACCAAAAATAGGTTGCAAAAAACATCGTTTGATCACCGCCGGCCATCAAACGGTTTCCTTCTAATGCTAATTTATAGCTCGCCGACCTTTATTAGCCACATAATACGATTTGTGCTGATCGAAGGATAGGACACGATTTTAACATTTAATTTTGTTAGTGGCCTTTCTTAAAGGCCGTTACATAATTAAAACAAACAAATAAATAGCTCCACGCTAAGGTAAGCAGAGGGAACCTAATGTTAAGACATTCCGCTCTCCACTTGAAGCCGAATCATCGAGAAATTGCATGTTCGGTGGCGGAACAGAACGCCAGTGTCACTACTAGAGCGAGTAATTGAAAATAACTCATTCTCCCGAATGGGGAAAGAACCCGTAACTAAGTTACGACGGCTTATTAGGTAATATTACTTTTCTTTTAGATTTATGTTTACGGGCTTTTGGGTTCGATTCTCAATCAATGAAGGTAAAAAATATATGATATTTTAATTTCCTCGCTCTGGTAACGAGACAAAGTGCGGCGTTAAGCTCTACCACTAAACATACAATGCCTGAAGAATTCAATAGAAAGTGGGGAACAAAGTGTCTTCCAGGTTCCCTACCCTACTATGTGCGATATAGCGTAAAGATGAAAATAATATTCGCTAGTGATTTCATTTCTTTGATTTCAGTTTTCAGGTTTCAAGTGGGACTCATTACCTTGCTCTGCTTACTAGAACAGCGAAAAAATAAATGTATAATATATGATTGTCCCGGAGTGGAGGACCCGAAATCAAACCCAAGACTATCGCAGTTACAGTGAGAGGTTGCCCCACAGACAACCACCGTACAAAAATTTACGAAAGCTTTGAATTATTACGAGATAAAGCGTTTTACGTTCGTTTCGGTTTTGATGAAAACATGCGGGCTTCTATTGAAACCGTTGCGTGAAACGATTCTTCACTTTTTGTTCGTTGCTGGCGGTGACGTGCGCAAAAACGTGCGGAATCGGTGCAAAACCGAGAAACACGTGATTTTAAAATGAATCTATTTATTGCGAGGCCAGTTGTTGCGCATGGGCACAAAGTGTGACTGTAAACGCGACTGGCTGTGGGTTCGATCCCCACTCGAGGAAATTAAATATTTATTTAAATTGTATATTTTCATTTCTTGGCTCTGGTGTCGGGGCTAAACGCAGCGTTGAATTCCGCCACTCAATATGCAATACCTCAAGAATTCGGCGGAAAGGGAACGGAGTGTCTTAATAATAGGTTCCCTCTGTCTACCTTGCTGTGTGCGGGATACAGCATGAGGCTGATTTAAGTTTTATTTATTGGCTTTGTTTTTATTGAAACTTTGCTAAAACATATGTTCACTAATTCTTGCATTAATAAAAACATAGCTTCGCACTTTAAAAACGTTAAAGTATCAAAAATAACAACAGATCCAATTAATTTTCTCTACATAAAATAAGTGAAGACTCTTCATTTTCTCAAAAGTGCATTTCTTCACCAATTCGAGGTCTCCTCAAAGTTATTATACTACCATTTATTAAATAGCTCCAGTCAAAGCTCCGTCAAACAGAATGGTAAAAAGTTCCCACTTCAGAATTCAGGACACACAAATGATTTTTAATTCTATTTAACATTCCTATTGAAAATATTATTTGAAAATAGCTCAAAAGGAGATTGGTTTATTTTGTTGTATTCAGGGAAATGCCTTTGATGCAACGGTATGCTGTCGAATTTTATTTTTGGTTTTACAATCATAATTTGTATTTTTATTACTTTCTTTAGCTTCTAGCTTCGCTCATAGCGGTCAGAAGCCAGTCAGAAAAAAGTACTAAACGTTACGGCCTCTGCTTTCCTCTTTCACCTTGTCCACTGTCATCTGTTGCTTCATACATATCGCCTGAGGGATTCTCACGCTTTTTAAGTAACCTTCGTTCGATATTATCAATCTGTTTACGATCAAATTAATAACATGTAAGTTTATCACTGATTTATACTCCACTTTTTACTTATTTCATCAATAAGCTTCGTCATTTAAGCTTATTTTTTTAATAGTTTGAGATTGTTATATATGTAATTATGTTCTTTTTAAACGTATTTAGTTATAATAAAGTTGAAAAACTCATAATAAATTTTGGGTGCAGAAATGTTAACATGAATATATGTATGAAGTACTAGAATTTCATATAAATTCTACTCAGCTTCTGCTTTAATAAACATTCCGGTTGCAATATACTAAACATGCTAATCTATACCTTTATTTTAATATTATAAAGCTAGAGAGTTTATTTGATTGACGCGTAAATATCAGGAACTACTGGTTCGAATTGTAAAATTCATTTTGTTTTTCATAGTCCATTTATTATGGAAGGCTATATTATAGGCTATGTATTACATCAAGTCACTCGTTTCTAAAGAACCCACTGTGCATGCGATCAGAGTTATTTCAGCCATTTAAAATGTCCTGCATAATACATTTTTTTTTATCTCGCACATAGCAAGGAACATAGGCCGACGGGACCTGGTGACCTAGTGTTAAAACACTCCATTCCCTCTAATTTCCCCATTTTCCATTGTGTATTCGCTCAACTTTAGGACGCACTTTGTCTTCTTACCAGGACAAGGAAAACGAAAATATTAAATATTTCATTTCCTCAATTGAACACCACCAATCGAACCCACAATAACACACATGCACGCAGCGACTGGCCCCTAAAATAACTTTATTTAACGAATAAAGTAATTTTCAAAATATTCTTTTGAGTGTTTCGTATCTCAAAATCAAAGTTACCCATAGATGGTCACTTTTTTGTCCGGCTGTCAATCATTTATCTCGTTATTATGTAGAAGTATCAGGTGAATTTTTTTATCAAATATTAAGGTCTTCAGTCTACTAGAGCGCAGAAAATACAACTTACTGAGTCAACGCAATCAAAAGAAACGAACTGGATTGTTTTTACAGCAATTTGTATGAAAAGGTATGAAATAATAAGCACGAAGTCAGAACTTACAATGCAAATAAAAGAAAAAGTCCAAAAAGTGAAAATTTATAGGTATTTTAATAAAAAACACACTATAAACTTATAATTTTAGTAAAAACTCGAGAGAATGGTGTATGTTGGTTTTAATAATACAACAATGGGGCGCAGCTACATGCCCCGCTTATAAAAAATCTTGAAAGTAAATGTATAAAATGCAACCATCCTAAACCACTACCACCGCCACCATCGTCACCTCCATCACCACCACCTCCACCACGACAAGCAATATACAATCTGTGAACACAAACATGCGCTAATTTCTTAAGTTTCTGTATACGTATACTATTAACTATTCATGAACTTTCAGTTTAAAATTTCAGTCAGCTATCTCGTATGAGACGCGGCTGTGAGGTTTGTTTAACTGGCCTCATTAAAAGGGGACTACTCGGATGTACTACATGAATAATGTTGAAGTTTCGACCCATTGTATATTCTTTCTACGGTTTGCGTTGCTCTTGAGATTTTTTCATAAATTCCGTAATGTCTTGTGTGTACTGCTCTGGATTATTCGAGATCTAGCAAGATGTAAGACAATCTGAATTATTAAAAAAAAACGATTGCAGGCTTTTTTAGCAGCCGCAGACGGAACATGGTTTAACATTCTTTTCCACATTTTCCGCCTATATACTTGTATGCATAGCTGTCCCGTCCGGCAAAAAAAAATGACATTTAAAAGTAGTTTTAATATTATATGCTTACTTTAAATAACAATTCATAACAAAATAAAATAGAAGAAGGCAAAATATATTTACTAGTTTTCTTCATTTTAAATCACAAGACAAGAATTGATATCAATAAATCATAAAAGAGACCCCAAAATTGACCCTTGCGGCACCCTTATTGCTATATGTACATATAATTCGTGAAATCGTATCTGTCAGCTCATTGTTATTCCACAGTCGAACCCACACCTTCAAAAGAAATGTGAATTCACTCGCCTCCCTTATTTTATTGTAAATCTGTGACCGCAATGTTGACGGAGCCTTTAGAGGCTCGGGATTGAAAACGGTAGTGATACTAAACGTAGAAGTGACATTTTAGAACCTTAGTTGTTTTGTGGCGAAACTTGGCAAGTACTTGGGATTTACGTTACAAAATAGCATTCTACATTTGTCATAAATGAAAAACAAAAATGAATGACAAATAGTATTTAAACGACAAATACAAAAAAGGAGTTTTATGTAAGTGAATTTCTTATTGCCAACTCTTTTATTTTTTCAAAGCAAGATAAGCTAGATTATCTCAATATCACGGCGCGGTCGCTGCAATGTATGCAAATTATTTTGCAGCAACAATAACTGGATATTTTTAAGACTCCTAAGTTGGAGGAGTTAAAGTGAAATGAAAAAACAAATTACTTTTGAAAAAACCACAAGCCACAAAGAATAATGCGACAGTCCAATTTGAGCGTTTCATCCGGCAGGCGGTGTTCTTGCGGAGAGCGCGCATTCTTTGATGAAACTTGTTGTTCTTTTCAGGCAGCGTCAACTTCAGCTGCATCATAATAAAATTTGGATCGCATTATATTATTTTCTTTTTCACGATACTTCTATCTTCCTTTCGCATATAGCAATGTTGATGGAGGTATTTGATGTTACGTAATTATATAACGGGCGGTCGGTGACAGAATTTTTTTGAGTGGAAGAGTAAATGTAAATATTTCATTCTTTGGACTAAATTCTATTTAAACAATTTATGTATATATATGTGTTGCTTTGATCAATATGGAACAAACAATATAGACGAAAGCAAAGTTCATAATAAAAATACTCTCATTAATATGTAACAAGCAACAAATTACGTAACTATTTGTTAGTATACGTTACATTATAAATTAGATCAATCTGATGTATCTATGTATATTTATATATATATACATACTCCGACTCGCACTTAACTGGTTTTTTTACTTAATACTACACCTGGTCCGTGCCCTTTCTATGTTACTATTATTTTGTTTTCTTATCATCAATATTAATTTTGTTACTAGTGATATACACAATTAATATTTACAATAAAAAAGATGTTACTCAGAACTAGGGTGTCTAATTCGAGCGAAAGTAAATAATTGCACTAGCAATACTTTTATTTTACATAAAAAATCTAACTACGGGCCTGTATACATATAGCAATTACAGACATCTCTTCTGTAATAATGTTACATTAAAGTATGACAGATGCGTGTATACGTTGTTGTTTTGTGTATGTTTTACGTGAAAAGTCGTTGAAAATGTTGCACAATAATTCAAAACGTCTGTCGTACAGTAATTATCTGTATAATCTGTTACAGCCACATGAGTAATACACAGAAATGAAGCTTTTCTATACCTTCACGTTATATTCTACTATTAGCAAGGTAGGCAGGGGGAACCTAGAGTGGACATACTCTTTTCAACACACACTTTGCAATTTTGGAGACATAGTATTGATAGTCGTTACGAAAACGAGGAAAGGAAAATTATTATTTGGAAAAATAAAATTATAGAGTGAACGAAATCGAACCTATAACAATCGCGCTTACGGTACGGACGCTGTGCCACGGTACCACACAACCCCAACACAGTCGGATAGTAGTTATTACGATGTATTAATAAAAAATAGTGATCTTTATAAATATAGTGTTCTAATAATTAGTCGCCTTCTGCAAAGATTTGAAGGCGTCATTGGTGATATGAGATTTAAATTTGTTGTCAAGAATATAACTAAATGTAATATTACCATTAAATATATATTATTTATAGGGTCGTCGGGTCGTCGTAGCGCGGCGGCACAACGACCGACTGTGATCGCAACGGTTGTAGATCCGATTCAAACTCGACGTGACATTCGAGTTATATAATTCAACCCGCAATATCTCAAAAATCTGGTGGCGCGCGCAAAACAGAGTGTATTAACATTAGTTTCCCTCTGCCTACTCTTCTATATATAGAATTTGACATGAAACTTTATAAATAGATTCTTGACAACAAATTTGAATCCAAGAAGGAAAGTCTTGATTATTCGTACAAGCATATAAATAAAAAATAGTCCACGAATCTGCTAACCCAAAAAGTGTTATCTATTTGGCGAAGTTAGCGAGACATGTACCTCCAGTGTGGTATAAAGCGCAAAGTGAATCACGGAAGCCGGTAAAAGTTATCCCAGATAAAGTTAAATGGCCCTTGAATTGTGCCTTCCACCCCTCGCCTTATCTCCAGCCGAGACTTCCCCAAAATAGAAATACTGTCTCATACATTCTTGCGGTTTCAGTAGTTTTTTTTGTAAACATGTCCTTATAAGTATAATACGACACAACAACAGAGATGCTAAAACTTATTGTTATATACTTATATTACATTATTAATAACAATATTGTATATAGGAAGTTTATAAGAGTTGTTGCTGTTGTTGTTGAAAATGTTTTTTAGCCTTTTAAATCTTTTTTTAGATATCGATATCAATAGAGGCATAATGTTACAATTTATTTATCAAATAAACTACAGAAGATATTATAAATTACCCACAGATGATAAAGAAAAGAACAAACAATTTGATTTTATTTTTAATATAACATCAAAAACTTTTTCTATGAAGTGGCTGTTAAGGTAATTGTAATAAGCAATTATAACAAATTTAAAGTTGAGAAGTAAAACGGTTAGGGTGAATGAATTATTTTAATTTATTCGCTCTAATAACAAGATAGAGCAAGGCGTTGAGTTTCGCCACTCAAAAGGTAATGTTTCGAAAATTGGGCGGAAACTGGGAAACAAAATATAGTGTAGTTACACTAGACCTGGCCTCTGCCTACTCGGCTGCATGCGAGATGAAGAGGGAAGCTATTAAATTAACCACACTCATTTCAAATGAACGCGACCTCTAGAGAATGCAATTTTACGCAATTTTAACTTATAAAAGATATCAAATGAAATATTACAGCTTCTTTTTTATAACCTGAAGCTCTTTACGATCCGGTCCTTTATTGTTGGAGAATTTAATTAAGGTATAAAAAATATGTACTTTTTAAAACCACTTTAAATAATAACGCAAAGAGACTATTTCATGGTGACATAAAATGTTGATGTGCGATGTTTACGTTTGGCAAAGTTTACGAGATCGATTTATACGCGATCGTAATGGTTTAGTGCTGGGTACCTGGTTTTACATTTTACTGACTTTACTGACAACTTTATTGGAACTCTCACCAACTACTCTATAACATAATATTAAAATTATCCTTTTCATATTGCGGGTGAGCAGAAATAAGAATAATAACTTACTTTATGAAAAACGCACAATAATCCAATTGAATGCCTCAATTTACGTAACCATGCCAAGAAAACACACAAAGATTACCCAAATAGAAATTGAACTGACGACCATCGCACGTCTAACTAGGGACTAATCAAATGCGAGATACTGTTAATAGTAAATTTTTCACTTTTATACTGATATCAAACAGAACTTAGAATCAGCTTAAAGCTCTGTGCTATATCCAACACATAGAGCAGGGCAGAGACGTCCTAATGACAGAACGAATTCAAGAATGGTCAGCGGCTAAATTTAACCCCGCACCTTGAGGTATCCGAGCAGAGAAGTGAGTACGATCGCTTTCCCCGAGTAAATTGAACTTATGACCGTCACGTTTAAATCAGACGGTTTCAAAAATATCCACACAATGCAAATCCCCCACAGATTCCCAAGTGAGGTAAACTCATTCAATTTTATATAAAGACGTTCTAAACGTCGGAACGAATAGAGTTCTGGAGTACAACTTGTTACTCCCAACACGCTGCACGCTGTCTTATCATTTATTAATAGATTTTGACTTGGCTGTTCAGTATCGCGGACGCCCTCATCTTTAGAACAATACGATAAGACCTCCCATACTTTCTTTGTTTCCAAGATTAACCGAACACTTAAGTACTTGAATTCTGCTAAAGGCGGACTTAAGGAGGCGATTCGGAGATGAAAAGAAAGATTTTGAGATAAAGGTGTTGGAAAATTTGAGCGCAAGGTTAAACGGAAAATCTTAACTGCAAATTTAGCTTTACGACCTTTGTAAAGTGGGAACTAACTAAGTGGGTGTATAGCTGTTGTCGTTAACGATGTCAGTCACGCTACATGCAGTTCAACCTAATTAACGTTGATATGAGCTTCTTTTGGAAAGTGTTTTTAAGAGGATGTGCTGTCTTTGTTTAGAGATCTAGTTATAAGATTGTATATCACATTCAATGTGCGAAAGTGCGGCGTTAGGTCCCGCTAATCACTATACAATGTCGTAAAAGGGGAAGCACTTACCTCACTACGAATTCTCTGTAATGTAATTTTAATCTACGACGTTTAGAAACATCTTGACTGCACAATAGTGACATATTTTGTATGCTTTTATAAAGATAATATAAGAATAATTTGAAAACTTTCAGTAAATCGATATAAAATGGAATTTTGGTATAACGTAAAACATATTATTATATGTGAAAAATTTCAATAACTATGAGAAGTGATATTAAAAATTCTTTGAATAAAATTTTATTTTGGCCCTTTATGTGATGCTTTCTCACACATCATATTTTGTTAATACATGACATATTGTACATTATTTTATGTTTGAGATATTTCTATTACAAATTTCGAAGAAACAACGAGTCATGACGTTTACGATTTTTCAATAAAATATAAAAACTTTTTCTTTTTACTACTACTATTGAAAGCGCAATATCTCGAAAATTCAATGAAAAGTGGGAAACGGGTGTCTCGATGCTAGTTCTTTCCATCCTGCTATGTAGAAGAAAGCATAAATTTGAAAAGTAAGCCCATCAAATGGAAAATATTTTTTTATCATTAAGTTTTTTCCTGCACAAAGAAAAATAGGTAGAAGGAATTGGGAAACCTAGTGTTAAGACGCTATATTACCTTTAAAACACTTCTGTTTCTCACTTTCCATCTAATTCTAGAAGCATTTCGTATTAAGTGGCGGAACTCAACGCCGCGCTTTGCCTCGTCGCCAGAGCGAGAAAATGAAAATATTATAAGTTTTAATTCGAAAATAAATAGTAAGTAGTCGAGTTCTTTTAAATCAAAGCGAATCCAACATTGATGTGATTTAAATCGAACTGCCGTTAAACTATAATTATAATTGTCACTTAACGCGCGCAATTTAGACGTGACTAATTAACCTTGCCCACTGCTGCGGTATATTTTGGATTCAAACCGCCTAATCGGTCTAACAAAGGAGGCAATATTATAAGCTATAATTATAAATAGTTCCTTTACCTTACGCTACTTACATTAGGAGAAGGAACAGAAAATAGCGAAAGTGTCAGTAGCACAATTAAAAAAAAAATTATGTTTTTTTGGTCCATGTATGTGCATTCTCATACATCTTATAGCGGAATAGATACAGATAACTTAGTAAAAAATATATTATATTCTGCACTTTCGGCCTAGTTTCCCTATTATTTTCTTTTGAGTAGTAAAAGTACTGAAATACTACATTTCACGCAACAGATTAATTTTTTTATGCATATCCAATAGAACTTATTATTAGGGCCCAATTTTCGTCACATTATCGAGACAAGATGAAACTCTACGCTTCGTTTTCTCTTCCAGAGCAGATAAAAAAATTAAAAATAACTCCCCCGAGTTTATCATCGAAGCCACGACCAACGCGATCGTGAAATGCTGTCCAACGGCCTCCAATTTCTCAGCATCAGCGTCGTAATATTAATAATCAATACACTCGAGCTATCTGCAGCGAGCAGTACCAATACAATATTAATTAAAATTATAACCCAGCATTGTAATAGGCTCGTGATGATCCCCTAACTGTGCAAGATACATAATGAATAGCCGTCAGTCAGCCGTCAGTCCGTCCGTCGACTGACGGAATACATTACGTCAGTGTACGAGTGGAGGTATTACATAGTGTCGTATGCAAACTGTCTAAATGAGATCTAGAAATGGTTATTAATATTTAATGTTGGGTTAATAATAGTATGTATTGTTAGATCATTTGCGGTGGAGAGCCTTAGAGAGGGGGAAAATAGGGTATGTGCGTTCCATCATCCGCAATGGTAGTGTTGTTTAGATTTCGTACTTTTTGTTGATATAATGCTTTTGGGTTTATTTTTTTTTTCAACTTCACGTTTCAAATAATATAACAGAAAGATAAAAACTAGAACCTAGTGTCAAGACACTCTATTTTTCACATTTCACCTTTTCGATGTTATTTTTTGGCGTACTCAATGCCGCAAAGCTAAAATTATTCCGCAATATAATAACTTTCTGTAAAAATGAAAGCGTTATATTTCTTTAGGTTTAAGTGAAAACTTATAAGACTTTATATAGAACTCTGTTATTCAAATTAATCATACATTTTAAATATGCTGTCATGTCTTTTAAAGTTAAGTCAGCTCACTCTCTAGTCAGCGGTGTCAATATCAATTTTGACAAAACCAATGGCAAAATTAATAAAATTTTACTATATAGAAACGGGACCAGTAAAATATTTATGAATTCATCTATATATTGGATTTGAACTTACGGGCACCGCATTCAATGCACGTAGCAATGCCGACTGCAGCTTGTATAAACCATAGTTATTTATAATTTTATATATTTTACAAATAAAAGTTCAATTGCATATAAAAAAACCGTAAAACGTAATAAAATCCAATATCCACAGCTTTACTATCGTCCAGAAGGATATCAAATATCGACGCAATCTGTCGGTGAATTCAGCAAATTTCAGACTTCTTTATTCAACAACGAATCGAATTTTAGAACAAAGAATAGATCCAAGTGGATTTAATATTGGACAACGAGTACTGAACGTGATGATTTAAAACGCAAATACTATTAAAGCTATTTACTTCTACTCTGTACGCGTATTACATAGGTGTAGTACAACTTCTGGTAATTCTGATAATCTCCGGAAGCAAAATAATGTATTTTGTACTTTAAAACATCAAGCAAAATTAAATAAGTAGCAAGGAAAATATATATTTCAAAATGTTTGATTAGAAGTTGTAGTTTAATTTTTTTTTGCTCCATCAGTTAATCGTCCATTCCGAATGCATCATCCAATTTTTGAAAATTTACGTGTTAAGTGGCAGAACACAACCCCGCGCTTTGTCTTGAATCGATAAAAAGGAACATAACTAATTCATTCGCTATAATCGTTACAAACATGCTGCGCTATGGCCGTCGTGTTATTTACATATTAAAGATGTTTTTGTTAGATTGTTGTTTTTATAATCATAGTCTGATATAAACTCCCAGCTTAGGGGATAGACAACCAATTTATAACTGTATATCTTGTACAAACTTCTTGTATTATATTGTAATTGATAATCAAAATTAAATCAGCTTCACGCTGTATCCCGCATACAGCAGGTAAGCAGAGGGAACCTAATATTAAGACACTCCCATTTTCTCCCATTTTCCGTCGATTTTTTTGGCGGAGATTAACGCCGGGCCTCTCAGGCTTTGATGCCAGATCTGATCATCTCTTTTGATACGGAAAATAATGAAAAATAGCAATTCATTCCCTCGAGTGGGGATCAAATCCAAAACCGCGCGTCAGTCCTTGTCCCCTGGGCCTCGGTTATGTTATTGTTTTAATAGTTAATTATTTCCTCTCTTATCATACAATTTCAAGAAAGTATAAATATAATTGCTAGTTTACAAAAAAACTAAAAATGATGGTGGATGAAATACCATTAAAGTTACTAGACAAAGCAAAGTAAAGCTGATAACATTGAACACACAATATCATTAGCATATTACGACGACCGACGAACAGTATTTGAAAAAACATATTTGAATTTTGCCAAAAGAATTCCAAATCTCAAAGCTTAATAATTCGGGCGCCCCATAACGTGATTTAAAGACCAAAATATTGTATCAGCGTCACAATAAAGAAGAAGGAACATAATGTTTGAAAAGGAAAAAAACAAAGTCTCGTTAGCAATGATAATACTAACAAATGCGATCTTTGGAATATTTTTATTGTGATCCCATTAAAATTGAACCTTACCTCATTGTTAAAGAGTTCAATGTCGTTTTCTCTTGTCCTATCTTAATGCTACAGCATCTTCGTAATGAGTTAATACACTTACCTACTTTTCCAATTTCTTGTAATTCCTTGATTCTTGTAAATATTATTGCGCAAACTCTTAATAGTGAATTTAGGCAGCTATAGTGGTACAATATATTTACGGGAACTCTAACTTAGACGAATGAAAAAATATATTATTTTATAATATATTTTTGTTTTATCGTTTCGTTAAGACATTATTTTATTTAATTATGAAAATATAATCAAGATAACTTATTTATATTTTTCTGAGTTGGTAGTCTGTGGTCTTAGAGAAACTAGGCCCCTTTTAACGTGAGGATAGTAGCTTGGCAAGTGGACGTAGAGTCTAATGAATAATGTGCGAATTACGAGCTGGCTGGTGTAGGTCACCCGAATATCCACCAATATCTCACGGTTCCCCTTCTCGACCGCCTTGGCCGCGGGCCACGGGGACTATAATAAAATGTGGACCACGACGGCGAGACTCTGCTCGGCATGTCGCGGAGTCAAGGGCCATCGACGGCCTAGGACATCGGCTTTATGAGCAATGCTTAGAAGTAACGCGCAGAGAGACTAGAAGACGTGAAATGAGAAAAAAAATAGAGAGTGGTTTTATGAAAAATATATATATCGATATCAAATCAAATGTCGAATGTGAAATTAAAGCTTTCCAATAATAATTTTGCTACTCGATTGGTTTTTATTTACTTTCCGATCGATGTCTTACTTCGACAATGCTTAAAATTCGCTAACGAGTAAAGTTTATTTTATTCCTTCTGTATGGTACAGAAGGAACCAAAGCCCGGCAACGCACATGTAGCTGCTCTCTTACCATCTATTGTCACGCACACACGTTTTTCTATTTCCATTAAAAAAAAACATTTTCAATTTTGCTCATGAAAGAAACCAATGTACGACAGCAACAAGATGATTTAAAATGTAAACGCAATTAGTTGTTGGTTCGATTCCCATTCGGAGCAACGAACTCTATTTAATATTTTGGTAACTACGCTCTGATCCCAAGCCAAAGCGCGGCTTTGCATTCCACCGCACGAGCGGAGTGTTCAGTGGAGTCTTTATGCGGGATACAGCGTGAGGCTGGAAAAAAACTAAAATAAATCTCGCTACTTCGACAACAGTAGCGTTAATTTTAACGGTGGATCCAATGGTATATATTTTTACTAAGTACCTGATCCGTAATGTTGTTTTATGGCTGCTTTAACGGGATTTATAAGCCGATTCGTGCTTCTTAACAAAATATAATCCAATAAATGTATATGATAATACCTAATAACTGAAGCATTACTTTAATGGTACACAGAAATTATTTATAATTTTTTAACCAATTTTAAGAAAAAGGAAGTAAACAGTTTGACATTTAACCTCTACTTAGTATATAACAAAATCTATTTCCGCTGTTTGTTATTATGTATGCTTAAATCTTTAAAACTACGCAACGGATTTTGATGCGGTCTTTTGTATAGATAGAGTGATTCAGAGTGATTCCGTTATATAGTAGAAAAATACTGTTATTGCAAATGTTGAGCGGCGGAATTAACTCCGCGCTTCGTATACCAAAATGGAGAATTAAAAATATCTCTTTAAGTGGGAATTTAACCCACTACCGTCGCGTTTAGAGTACACCAAGACAGTCTCTACAAAGCGAATAAGAACAAAATAATGCATTGCGAGTAAATAATTATTTATTAACATCCAACAACACAATATCATAATCCTTAAGCTACTTTGTTTACAAAATAACTTAACAACTTAAGGAATATTTACAAGAAAAGAAAGTTAGGTAAGAAAAATCAATGGCCAACAAAGTTTCAGCTCCAGCGTTCCCGTCGCTGCGTCGCCTTCGTACTTAGAAACGAGTTCTAATAAAATGTTTTTATTCTTCTAAGCACAAACAATTTCTGGGCGAGAATTTATGAGATAACTTTAAATATATCTTTTCATATATATTTTACATAATATAGTGTTACGCTATTCAGCGTACAGTAGGGTAGGTACCGTCCTATTTGCGAGCGCTGAGTGATAAAACTTGATAAAATGAAAACAATTAAAATATTAAAATATAAGTAGGTATTTGTCAAAAACACACTGTGCCTGCTCCAAAACGACGATCTCGAAACCCTATATTGCCACTATAACCCTGTATTTAATTAATTTACAACGATATTAATCGAGCGACAGTTTGATTGAAATATCCGGTAGTATCACGGCCAGGCTTAGTGTTCCATTCACAGTATTCAGGTACGACTTAGTACAAATTAATGCCTCGCTATAATGTATTCAGCGCGTCTTCGCTGTTGATGAATATAGTAACGTGATATTATTGTAGGATTCAATTATTCAGAGTATTTGTAAATACAGGATTTCTCAGGTACCCTCTGCCTACCTTGTACTTTTTTTGTTGTACATACCTTGTGTCTATATACAGGGTTTAACGTGAAGCTAAAAAATGTAAGTAAGGACCACTAAGAGAGGATTTATCGGAAGTCCTATGAGAACAACAAAAAAAGTGATTGTTTATTTTTCGTTTTAAAGTACGCAAATGAAGTTGCCTTTGACGAATTAAATATTTTAATTTTTCTTAAATAGTAAGACACCGCGTGACGCAGCGTCTTGTCTTTCAATACGTAACGTCTCGAATTCAAAAAGTAGAAAACTAAATATTGACACTAGATTTTCCTAACGAGATATCAGTAAATGCAGTTCACGTGGCGTAGCCAAGGCACGAACGAAATACTTTATTTATTTTATCCTTATGTTAAAATATTAATATTGAAACTTAAAGACAAAATATATATTTTTAAAAAATCTCGACTATCCTCGCACCTTTTAACTCTTCACTATTTATTGTCTTCAGGTTCGATCCCAAAGGAGATTAAATTCCGCTGTAAGACCTTTAGTAAAAAGGAATTTCTCTTTATTGATTAAAAATGTTGCTCCTTTCGTTAAATATCGGCGCTGAAATTGAAGCTTAATTAAAATACCGAACGCTGTGTGATTGTATGCAGTGTATAAGTGTTACGAGTACCTGGGAGGTAATGGTGCGTTGTCATTTATTAGTTCATTCAAATTACAATAATAATATCTTTTTTTCAGCAAATACTTTATATTGGTCATTTATTATGTATATATGTTTGAAAAATACAAACAAACAGACACATCATTCACGAAATTAAGCACACGTGATAAAAAACCTAAATACAATATAATTTATTACTATTGACTAACTATCAAATTAATTTCGTCAAATCACATACTGTACATATAAACAATATCTTTTATCCAATATTAGTGGCTTATGACAAAATATTTCCATTAAAGATTATTCCCCACTAGTGGAGTCTCGTAGACTCAATTAAAACGTTGCACAGTTAATGAGCTTTGGGGTAATATTTGTAACGATTCATTTCGTCCAATTGATGAAGAATTATGAGATTGTAATTTCGAATGAGCTTTTACGGTAACTTTAATGATTGAATGTTAAAATCATCATTTCATTTATCGAGATTGCCTAATGGACAACTTCCTCTGTCCACTTCACTCCTTTCTATTGTTTGGAGACATTTTATGCAATTATACGCAGTATCAGTAAAAGTTGGTATTTTATTTATTTATCTCTGCAATTCCCTAGAGTGCCTGGTTAAGCCTTAGTCTGTACCCAAGACGAAGCACGGCGTTGAACTCCACTACTAACACTAGTTTATCTCTGCCAGGGTATGCTTTAAAAAAGTGAAGCTGCTCCATAAGAAATCGTTAAGCTTGTTACATCTATACTCAGTGCAAGGTAGAATATTAATATGTATTGCTTAGTGTAAAACATTAGGACACTATTCCACTAATACCGAACACGCTTCATTTGGAACGACAATTCAAACCAAGAATGACCAAACTTGTGCTAAGCCTTAATAGCCCAATAAAGGTCCCACTGCACGGTCTTTACACCGAATTAACCTTTCCATTTAATTGTGCTTCCCGCAAATAAAGAGAAGTGGTATAGAGCGAGGAGTGTACCACAGGGCACATTATTTAGGACCTAGGTTTTATTTACTATTTATTATCTTTTGAAGCTATTACAGCTATTTTGTAATCGTTTGTAATTTATTTATTTTTTGTTTTGTTTAGGTAATCTTTATTAAGTCAAAATATTTTACATCAATATAATTCTGATTAGCTTAGTAAAATATCAAATTGAAAATCTTTAATTTTGTTGTTACAGAAACTATAGAGTAACACATTACAGAAAATAAACAATAATAAGTTAATTTTAATTATTTTAATATTAAGGAATAAAAAAAATTGTGACAATTCTAAGTGCTTTTTATGATTAAACAGCTTAAAATCGTAGGATAAATAATATATTTTATTTAAGAAATACTAAAGAATTAAATATAAAAGCATAGCGTTAAGTTTCGCCCTGTACGCAATGTCTCAAAAATTTGGCGGAAACAAAAATTGGCGTTTTAACACTAGGTTCTCTTTGTCTAGCTTGCGGTACGCGCGATAGAGAGAAATACTACAAATAAATCTTATTTAAAAGAAATATTTCAGTCAAATATTAGTATAAATATATTAATAAAGATTATATTTGACTATTCATTTTGCAAACGTTGAAAATTATACCCTTATTAATATAAAACCAACAGTATATTAACTAAATACGCTCATAAATCACGATTGAATTGAGCATGAAGCTAATAACAAAGTAGATACCGACGTAAATTATACATCGTTGTTGGTGTTAAATTTGCTATTAATTTGATCAGAATTAACTAAAGCAAAAACCGATTTCATTATACGAGTTCATATTGTTTTAAGTCTTTTAACGCATGTACATGGGTTTCTCAATTTATTTTGATTCTAGTGATACTTTGTTTCGTTTTTACCTAAGTAGCAAAACAATCCAGTCTCCAATTTCGGAGTCTGCATTTTGAGTGGCAGAACTCAACGCCGCAGTTTGTCTGATTACCAGAACGAGTAAATGAAATATACACATAACTTAAGTTCTTTACCTAGTATAACATACTATTGTCAAACAAATCCAAACACCCCAGTCGACCCTCATCAACAAAAGTGTTAATCACATCCGTCCTAACGAACGAAAACGCTAATACTAACGACGTCAGCGGTCACAATCACAATCACTGATAACATCGACGCTGACTGCGCGATTGGTTTAGTGGATTCATTAACATTGCTTAGCTCAACGCTCCCTTCTAACGTTTTAAGGAAATTTCGTTATATTTGTCGTTTTCTGTGCTTGGGAGAAAAATATTTGCGATTAGCTAAGAAATATCATGATAATGTAAATACAGAAAGTGAACAGCCATATGTTTTGTTTTTAATTTTTCTTTACGCTGCATCTCTCATATAGCACGTTAAGCAGAATGTCTAGAGTTAATACCTAAAAAATATAATTGTTTTCCTCTTTATCCTTACTATCATTATTTAAAATAATTTCCCTTATCGGTAAGTTTTTAAATATGTGTGTTAATTTTGTATAGACAGACAATAAAAATATTATATAATTAGTTATATTCATAACTAGATGAATACGTAACCTAATTTCATGATCGAGTTCACTGTAAGCCTACCGTCACCGTCAACTTGATTTATTCGTCCCGTCCGTTTGTTAATACTCTTAGTCTACAGCTTATTGAGGATTAAATCGTGGGCCTAAATTAGATTTTCGGCAACTTATGTCAGCGGACCTTTGGGAAATAGTGCAGGTAAATATCCTATTTTTTTTTCTTAATCAATAAATATTGTTATTACGAGTGGGGAGTGAACCCACAATCACTCGCGTTTACGGTTAAAATTGGTGCATCACGACTGGATTCAAATAATATGATCTCAAGAAAATATTTACTTCACAGAAATTTATATTGTCTAACTGATCATAAAACATATAGTGCAATAAGTAAATACATTTAGATCTATAACACTCATCAAATCAATTAATAAAAATATAAAAAAAAATTAAAACCAGCTTCGCGGTATATTGTGCACAGAACACCTTTGTCCACGACGGCCTAACTTATTAGTATATTTAAAGTATACGATAATATCCTATAGATTTGTGACATTAGAAATGACTTAATAAGCAATTCGTCGTCAATAAAACTGTCAAAGCTACCCAACATTGTTAGGAAATGATAAATTCCGACCAATACATCGTTCCAAAGACAAATTAATAGTTGAAGGATCTATTGCCTTCTATAGCGTTACTATGAATATGTATTAACGTATTAATTCGATGGTTGCAGCGCACGGTAATGGCTGGTATCGATCAGTGCAGCTGATGAGTTCGATGCTTTCGCAAAATAGAGTATTGATGGAACTTGGAATATAAGACCATCGGGAAAATTTGAGTCACAGTGGAACGGCGTTCGACATTAAAACTAGACAATCGTAGGTTCTTTTCCCTCAGAGGGATGATAAAGTTTAATTATTTTAATTTTCTTGGTATAGTGGACAAATACGGCGACTACCACTAAAAACTCTATACTTTGAAATATAGGGAACGTATTAACTTAACAAGAGATTCTTCTTATCTATCATGTTATGTGGAAAATTAGGAACGGGAGTGGCTCAATGGCAACTGCAGGCATCACACTGTGCTGTCACGCTGCCTCTACGTATCCCGCTATGTGAGCGATTCTGTACCCCGCACTTAGATAAATGGTCTTCGAATTAAAGATAAATAAAGTTCATATCTTTACAGTCAGACGCTGTCCTGCTGCAGCTTACGCAAAATAAAATCATAATTCTAATTATAATATAATTAATGCTCACAGTATACATACGTCAAACATACACACACACACACACACATCGCTATCTCCACCAGTTTCAGTCGAGCCTAATCGCGTATAGAAGCTAATTAACCGCAAGCACTAATTGATGTAACTATACACAAAGCAGACAACCGCAGTTGACACAAAGACAAGCGTATTATTATTAGCTCCATAATGTACCTACGGGTATGTTTTATTTATGAACCTCTGTGAATTTTTAAATGTTTATTTGGGAAGCTACATATATTGGTACACTGGCACAACGTGTGACTGGTAAGCACGATGATTGTGGGTTCAATCACTACTAGAGGAGTTTAGTTGTTTTTTTTTATCTTACTGTGGTAAAGATACGAAACGTGACGTTAAATTTAGCTGATTTTTTGATTAATTCGAAAATTTCCGAAAAAGCTATGATGCAAAATAGAAGTTTTCGAGAGCATGATGATCATGAATTAGTTATTTCCGTTTGACCAAACGTAAATAGGATATGAAAGAGCAGGGGCAGAGGGAACGTGAAACCCTTGTGATAAAACTCTGTTCCCACTAAAAAAGAACAAGGAACAAGAGTAATGAAATAAAAATATAAAACAATTAATTTTATCGATGGGAACCAAACCAGTAACTTGTTGCGTGTACAGTTGTACGCTTATATATACTAATAAAGATAATATTAGTATAAAAAAGATAACCAGACAAATGTACACTAAACGAAAACAAAATAATAATTTAAGCCAAAACAATATGTGAACATTTCAAAGGAACAGAAATCTAAACTATACCTAAGGAGAAACAAAACCAAAAATTCCAACCATTTTTCTTTTTCACATTGCATTGCTCAGAAATATTGCTCCCACAATTTTGACGTTCAGCATTATTGTCCCATGTCCCTTCTTAAGCACGCCTTTGTAAAGACAGTATTTTCTAAAGCTCTTACGACTTCAAGTGAACCTAATTTCAACGTTTCTAACACACAACTGATTTCAAGTTGTTTAGTTTTATTTATTTATATAATAGTTTCTGTTTCGAGATTGCGAGCGTCTTTGAAGTTTTCTTGTAACTTACTAACATAAGTAAGAGCTTTTACTATTTTTTATCACTTGGACAGTAAATATTAAAATAATAATTTAATTTGTAGGATTTGTAAAGTGCCACTCCACACGTAATCGTATAAAATTTTGCCGTAACTAAAAAATACACTCAGCACAGAACCTAGTGCCAAGAAACGTCGTCCTCCACTTCCCGCACAGTATTCGAAACGAATTGTAATAGCGGAAATCCATGTCACGACTTATGTTGTCAATAAACCCAATTGACGCGTTATTGTCAGTCACAGTCATTACTTTAATTTATTCATTATTTTAAGTATAATTTTAATGTATTCATTTATTTGTACATTAAAATTTTTGTTAAAATAATGAACTAATAAATATATGTAAAAACAATAGCTCTTAACATTTTTACCATTTATTTTTGCAATTGCTCCATCAAAGCAGATTGCAGTTTCCCAGAATTTTAGAGAGCAAATCCCTTGTCTGTATAAATTTTCAACCCTCTGGGGCTCATTTCCGTTACACCACGACAAAGGCGTTCATTTGCTATGACGACTACAAACATATTGGTTTCAAATACTTTATCGCTTTACGACTTTATTCTTTAACTCATAGATACTAAAATCGAGAATCCTCTACCAAACTCGCTAATGACTTTATTTTTTTATTTGTCAAAAGGAAATTCGTTGCAATTTTCCATTTGTGACAGAATTGGGTTGTTTTGTTAATAAATGTTGTGATTTTTTTTTGCATTTGAGAAAGGAAGGAAAGAAAATATTGCTTAAAATAACTATGCAGTGTAATTAAAATGACATCTGACGTTGTAAAAGATTCTTTTTCTACAGCCTTAAAATTATCAAGTTTCGATATAGTAAGTTCGATATACTCAAAACATACTTACTATATATTTAACAGTTGTCTTTTTAATTTTGTTAATTGCATATATATCTGATATTCGGAGTATTTGGAGTAAGTAGAGAGTAGAGTCTAGTGAATCATTATCCTGTATTTCGTATAACCTTAGACTATACCTACATAGGTAGACCTAAACCTAGGTTTCTAGTCCCTTGGCCTACTAAGCTGTGCTGTAGAAACATGATGCTAAACAACGCTTCCATTTATGAGATTGGTACTCAACCTACGTGTGAAAAGTCATTGAGAGATCATATGACAGTTGAAAAGCTATGCTATGACAAGTTTATACGTCATATTATGCATATACATAAAAATCATTCCATTATACTCATGTCAGTGTACCCATATCAGAATTTGATAATATGATCTACGAAAGAGGTTAACAATTTAATAATGTTTCATAGGTCTCGTCAATCCTGGCCGATCGAGCCCCGATCCATCTTAATTCTGAGGATATTTCATATAAAATCTTATTTTTTTATTTTTCAGAAGAAAACAAAAACAATACCACACTTCGCACTAATACTTTCTTTTTTAAGGTTTACGCTATATTCCGCACATAGTAGTGCAGGCAGAGGGAACCCGTGAACCTAGTGTGAAAACACTCCGTTCTTATTAATTGTTTCAATTATTTTTTACTTTTTTGTCAAATAAATAGCTATAGAAAAGAAATAGTTCGTAATATCTTCTTCACGCATATTCTCTATCACTTTCTGTCATCTAAAATATTAAAAATATTTTTTGTCAACTTTTACACATCGTCTCACATGTAGGGTATATAACCGAATTATAATATCTCATTTTTTGTATTCCTTCGAAGAAACCGGCCAAGTGCGGGTGAGACTCGAGCACAGAGGTTTCTGTACCAATTTCAATATCGTAAGTCAACGGAAAGTACAACTTATAAAAGTTGATAAACTTAAATTTGCGGGGATATTATTTTTTTTTATGAAATTGACTGTAAATATAAGTTTATAATTGTTTTCTATAATATACCTATAAATATTTCACTTTACGGATTTTTTACTCTATTTGTGTTGTATATTATCACGACCATTTTTAACTGTAGGTCCACGGAAAGTACCATATAGGTTTTGATTAATGTTTTTTCTGTTCCAAGACTCTTTATATGCTCCAAAGTACTGTAGGCCAATATTATATATTTCATATTTATTTCAGTTTGCTATCTCCAAGCGATCTCAAGATAAATGGTCTTGACACACAAATAGATGGACAACTAAGTTAAACTCTATCATTGCTCCGAGTGCGATTGAACTCACAATCAAAAAAACATTTACTCGTAAAAGATGCCCAAGAACTCTTGAAGTCATCGTGGAACTCCACATTTCAAAATAAAAAATATATAATATTGAATTTGTATTGAATGGGATAAATGCACTTAAGTATTTCACAGCAAGTGATGTCCGCATGAAATGGTGGTAAGAATGCTAGCGACATTTCTCCCTCTGAATCGCATCGCTGATTCTTTAGACGTAAAACGATTACAAAATTCTATCAAGTACGCAACGAAACTAAAAAATATTTATTTTATGATCTTTCTGAAATTATATAAGTTTTCTTTTTTAGAGTTTATTATGTGTATATACGGAGTCTGGCCGTAAACGGGATACTTGTGGATTCGATTCCCACTCGGAAGAATGATTATATTTAAATTATACTTTGATTTCCCCGCTCTTGTAGATAATTGGACGTTCGCGTTGAAAAATGCGTAAAAAGCATGATAAACATTTTTTTAAAACTTTAAAATTCTTCCAGTTGTAAAACTATCAGAGTTCCACATGGATCTTAACTAATGTTTCAACAATTAAAATTTACAAAGACCATAGTGTGTGTACCTTACCGCCACGTCCGACTCCCGGTGGTTACGTTCGTAACGGAACGCCAATAATTGTCTTTCTGAGGCTGTTTATTTGTTACGTGTAATTTAATCTTTTATCTTTAAGGCAGTTATTGCAGATATTTCATCACAATCATCGGAAATATATCACAGTAATAGCTACATCTTAGCACTTTTACTTTTTCCTGCCCAAAAGAGTACTCCCGACGGTACTACATGATTCCACTTTTCTAAATCAAAACCAAAATAAGATTTTCATAAATATTAAAAATACTAAGAAACATAAACTAAAATGATTGTAAAATTACACCTGCTTGCAAGATGGTCCACATAAAAGACAGATAGTCCTAATCACCCACCATACTCATCATACATCACAACCAAAACAACCATAAACATATCGAGGGCATTATCAGGCTATTCCCTTATTGCAGGCGTCATTATCTCAATGGCATCTATACATCGCCGTTCGCACGAACATGTTAGAACATTTATTACGTTCATTAGATACAAGCGAACGCGCAATGATAGAACGGCCCGACATAAGGAAATTACTATCAAAGAGTTTCAAGATTGTTGAATCAATTTGCCATGAATGGGACTAGATAAAAACGAATGTAGATCGTTTGAGCTTTTATTTGGAGTGCCCCTGATTGATGCTCGACTTGTTGAAATAAGCTTCGACAATAGATGAATGGCAATTAAAACTGTATTATGGCATTTTGTGTTTTAGGTTTATTGGAAATAATAGTAAAATTATCTTCACGCTGTCTCCCGCACACAGCAGTGTAGGTACAGCGAACCTAGTGTTGAGACACTCCATCCCCCACTTTCTGCCGAAATCTGACGGCATTGCGAGTTACATGGCAGAACTCAACGTCGCGCTTTGCCTCGTCACCAGAGCAAAGAAATGAAAATATTAATTTAAATAAATATTTCATGTCCTCGAGTGGGAATCAAACCCACAACCAGTCTATTTTGCAGTCACACTTTGTGCCTCTACGCCACGTCTGGACTTACAAACAAAAACAATAGAAATTAAATAAAAACAATGTCAACAAAGAAATTATTTATAATTAATAAATTCTAGTAGTTATCTTTTAGTTAACATTCGCTCTAAAAATATAAAAAAACTTAAAGTCAATTCCTTTTTATTAAGAATTTATACTTCCAATTAAACTATAACCGATTTAATGAAGTATAAATTCTTAAAAACAATCTCTTAATCTCACTAGCGGAACAGCAACTGCCATTACGACACATTGTTCATAAAGACGTGTTCAAATGACACAACACACACTAAGCTGTACGCACTTGTGGTGAATACCTAAGCAAAACAAAATCAATCACGTCCTAACAATCACAATGGCCTTATTACGATATCCACAAACACGTTCCAAGCAAGCATCGCATTTACATATCAACAATTGCAGAGTAAAAACGACCTTATTGCGATTCGATTGAAGCTAGAATGGTGTGATGCAATATATCTTATAAGAACAGTGGGCGTGCATAATTTGGTCGTGGGTAAAGAACAATATACTTGCGGTCATTCTGAACTGTATTAATCCTTTGTAAGACGTCGCACGCTTGATGTGAGTGGTTATAGTTGGAATTACGTCTATGTGGTGTAATTGGTGTCTGGTGTTGTAAAACATATATTGGATAAGTTGGTTGTCTTTAAGTATAATCGTTGTAGGTTCGATTACTAAAACAAGCATTTTGAACATTTTGACCTAATTTACATTCTTAGGATTTTTAGAAAATGTATAAAAAAAATTATGTATCGATTTATAAAAAAGGCATGTTCTAGTTACACTACGTTCAATTCTTATACTCGTGCCTTGTTTCAAATGCTTTCAAAATCATGGTACTTTAAGTGCCATCATTTTGGAGTCAGCAACAGAATAATAGTGTCCCCAATTCCTAAACTTCTATAAAATAAATTAAAAACCGATATAACTACCCTGTCAGATGTGAAAAAGATATGAAATTAGAAAACATTTAAGCGTGATAACGTGATTGATCTAATTATACCACATTATAAATAAATTATATTATAATATGATATAATTTAATCAATCACGTTAGCACGTCATATAAATTATTTTGTGCAATAAATTTGCGCAATAATACTGAACTTGTATGGGCAGCCTCCGACTTGATGTGTATGATAATTATAGGAAATATTTATAATAATCACTGTGATGTAGTTTAATTTCAGGTTAAACTATTTCATTGATATGATATAGACATGATTGTATAAACGTTTTATCCCTAGCGTGGCAGTCAGAGGGAACGGACCTCTTTTACCTCATCCACTGTCTCTTCAACCTCTTCATACATGCCCTCCGGGGGGTCATGCTTTTCACGTGACTTTCCTGCGGTATCTTTGATACTGTTTTTCGAAGGTCGACCGAGGTCTCTCTCTAACTTTCTTACCATTAACTTTTCCATAATAAACATTTTTTGCCATTCTTTCATCACTCTTTCGTTCTACGTGCCCAAACCAGCTAAGCACGTTCTTTTTCATTCTCACTGACACATCCTCGCTAGAACCTGTCATTCTGTGTATCATTTCATTGAGGACTTGATCAGCTAAGCTGACTTCTCATATTCTACGAAGAGATCGCATCTCCACGGCATTCATCTTTCTTTAGTTTCGCTGCCGTATAACAGCGTCGTTACCAATACTGCATTGGGTACGGTCAAACGCGCAGCTACACGACGCCGATACGTCAGCACGCGTACTGACGTATCGGCGTCTTATCTATGCAGCTAAGGCTTCGTTAACCCTATTTTACCGGCAGCAACAAGCCTTTCTACATCCATCTCGTATCTTGCATTTCTACTGAACATACTTCCCAAGTATACCACTTCATTCACTTGTTCTAATATCTCATCATTGACACTGCTCTTGCATTCCGTCCTTTTTTATCTCTTCCAAAAACCAGAACCCTTGTCTTTGTCTTGATTTTATATGTGATTACAAAAAGTTAAAAGAACCAACTACGTGATTACTTATTGCTTTAATCATTTTTTTTTAACATTTTATAAAGCCAAATGTTTTTTTAAATATATTTATCTATTTTTAATAAATATTCTAGTTAAAATATAGATGGGTTGAGAAAAGAAGGGAATAGTAAGTGTCCCAATGGCGAACAGTGTTTTTTACGCTACGTCTCGGGAATCCCACTGCCTACCGTGCTGCATGTGAAAAAAATCGTTTCCATGGGCAAATCTAACTCACAACTATCGCGTTTCCTGCAAGATAATGCGCACGATACGGGTCTCTAAAAATAAATATTGGTTCATGCTGTATCCCACATAAATCAGGACTAGTCAAAGCAAGATATAATCTAGTATTAAGACTATTTTTCGCATTTTCCGCTATATTTCAAGACATTGCATGTTGAGCTGTGGACCTTCATGCCGCACTTTGCCTTCACACCGGCACGAGGAAAATAATATTTTAAGGATTAATTCCGAACCGGTATCGGATCCACGCCGTCACACGCTTGTGCCACCACAAAAGATCTATTTTTCTCACAAGAAATATATATTTTACTCAAATCTGTAAAAAGTTTTGTAGTATATTTCAAGGGTCGTCCCTCAGAGGGTAGGTGTCGCGTGATTAAGTATCCTAACCGTCTTTGTCACCTGTAACAAGTGGAACATATGCGAATTTACAGATACTCACGAAAAGGTTACAAACAACAACAAAAAGATTTCTTTTCTATTTATTATTTATAGTTGTCATCCTCAAGTGACTCTTCTATTGGAAATCTGATACGTCTCAAAATTGTCTGCTAATATATAATATGGTTATTGCGGGTATAGTCACAAAATAAAAGTTACAATTTAATATTACACACT
The DNA here is from genome assembly GCA_030704555.1 of Heliconius charithonia. Taxonomy (NCBI): domain Eukaryota; kingdom Metazoa; phylum Arthropoda; class Insecta; order Lepidoptera; family Nymphalidae; genus Heliconius; species Heliconius charithonia. The sequence continues at coordinate 284,669 of CM060825.1, forward strand.
TTAAACACACATATTACACATTTTAAACAAAACTATTTTAACCGGATTAATCGCATATATTTTGGATTACATGGTGGTATTCGTCAGTTGACATAATTATTATATCAAACAATGCCCTGGATTTCTACAGAATGGGCTGACCGTAACTTGTGTAAAGGTGAATATATTTCCGCTATGGCAAACTAAAATGCGGTGTATATTTCCACCACTCATCACACAATATTTTGAGTCTCGGGCAAAAAGTGAAGAAACATCTCATCTCATCCTCACCTACTTATCTGACGCTCGTAATTAACTAACAACTTAGCGAAAATGAATAAAAAACAAGGTCCCCGCGACAACGATCTCATTAGAGTAAGAATGTACCTTCGTCATACATTTATACTTGTTTACAAATAGAATAAAAATATAGAAGCTACCTTACCTTTTTCAACTTAACGAGGACCTAGAGGTATACATTAAGTTTTGATGAACAACTTGACCGAAATAATAAAGTGTTGAGAAGAAAGGTTATTATGTATATACTGATACACAAGACCCTTGAGGTGCAGTGGCACAAATGACTGTAAATACGACTATTACAGGTTCAATTCCGCTCAGGGCAAAAAAAAAATGGTAGATACAGAATCCTAAAAAGATTAAATATCATTCCCTGAGTAGGGATCGCGGGTTTGTAAGCATCGTATTTACAATCGCAGTCCCACAGCGTCACGACGGCCTATTCATATTTTTTAAATATTTTTTGTTTACCCAACACCTGGTAAAATAATATTGATGCTCTACTATTTGAGTATTTGATTGCTTCTAACGTGCCTCCTTTGGGAAGTCCTAAAGGATTTTGTGTTTTAGAAGAAAACTTTAGTAAATAATTTGCAGACATTTTTTCGGTTACGGCAATACAAAGTTTTTTATATTGCCCAAGGGATGAAGACAAATTGTTTGTGATTTAAACAATTTCAGAGTAAGCTTTTGATATTATTGGAGGGTGAGGCCGACGTGGCGCAGTGGCACGGCGTCACTATAACTGTGGTAGAGACAGTGAAGTCACCCCAGTAACTACTTATTCAGACAGACTTATTTTATAGGAAGGGTATAGACATCACATTAATCGATTCGATATAACTATCTGTACAACCAACTGTACCTGCGGTCGGAGCAACCTGACCTGAAGATGGGAACACTTAGAATATGTCATTTGTAATACTCTTTACAGCTTTACTTTCACGGCGAGGCCGCAGACAACAAAGACTGACGATATTTTACATTAATATTCAAGCCTTTATTTGAGACTATTTTGACGTACAAACATAAACGCAGCAATTGATTCCCGCTCGGAGGAATGAAATATTTAATATTTTCATACTTCCACACTGGTAGTAAGATAAATTGTGGCGTTGAGTTTCGCCACTTAACACGCAATGCTTTGAGCATTCAGCGGAAACTGGGAAATGGAAGTGCCTCAATGGTGACGAAGTGCCTTAACATCAAGTTCGCAGATTCCATTTGGTTAACTAGTTTTGTGCGGAATACAACATGAAACTACAAAAGTAACAAACAAGCAACATAAATACGTCAAAATTTGGTTATATTTTCAGAATGCAGAGGACAGTGTCAATTACAATCTCGGAACATCATTATTTTCTTCACGTGCGCTCGTAAGAGCGTCCCCAAATTTAGACCAAGTCATGTTTATTTTCAAGTACGAGTACTTACTGTACACTGGTTGGGAATTTTAATATTTACGTATTTTATGTGTAGATTCAAATGCTAGAAGTAATCTAGTATAGTTTTTGCTCTGGTAACAAAACTAAGAGTGAAAAATGAGAAACAGAGTGTCTCAATATAAGATTTCTGCTTTTACGCTTATCCTGCTCTTACATGATAATCTTGAACATGAAATAAATGCTGTAGTGTTACTATAGAAACTTTAAAAAAGTATGAAAAAATTGTTGTTATTAAGAATAACAAATTCATCATAGAAGAAGAATTTCAATATCTATTAAGCATTAATAAATACAAAGTATATTGTATATGAAACAATATTTAAAAAAACGTACAAAATATTTAACACAGCGAACTTGAACCCGCGCTGATGGAGACCGCCCAAGAATTTAAAAACGTTTGCTAAATATTTGAACACTCAAAAAATCAATACAAATTTTCTCTTACAGGTGGAGTATGGTCCCTTAGGAACCTATCCATCTCGGTACCCCGAGCGGTCCTCTCGGGTGAGGGTCAGTCGGCAGTATTGCGATGTTCCTACGACCTCGAGGGAGCTGCCCTGTACTCCATACGATGGTATCGCGCTGAAACAGAATTCTATAGATATGTGCCGCGAGAAATGCCTCCGACAATGGTATTTCCGTTGCCTGGCGCTTCAGTGGATGTAAGTATAATTTCTTTTATTTTTTCACGTTGTATTCCGTGTATAGTAAGAGAGATAGAAAATCACGAAATCGTACTCCACGACGTAATAATTAATCAATATACATATTTTTATGTAAATTATATATATATTGTATTGTATAAATTACAAATACTGTATATGACAAAGCGACACTAACTTATGAATGTGTATTTTTTTCCAAAGACAATGAATATTTAAAATAATTAGGTATTTTTCCTCAGATCTAATTTTGATGAAATGAAATATGGAGTTTAGACGTAAGATATAACGTAAGATACGTTGACAGAAAATAACAAAATCAAGCATGTCGATATTTTCTTTAAAAACGACTTTTTTGACCTCAAGCTGTAACCTGTATACAGCAGGGTAGGGAGAGGGAACCTAGTGTTAAGTCATTCCGTCCTCCATTTTCCTTTTGTGTTGCGGAATTCAACACCGCGCTTGCCTCAACACCAGATCGAAGTAATGAAAATATTAAATATTTCATTTCCTCGAGTGGTAATTAAACTCACAATCTGCCCCTTTGTCACTTTGTGCCTCGGTGAATCGACCACCCTCAGACACAAAATATCTAAATATTTTTTATGTATATTTTATTATAAAAAATATATCATCATCAGCTAGCGCAGTCTGACCACCAACAAGTCCGAATAGTGAACCTCAACAGGCGTCTCAGTGGCGACTACCAGTGCGAGGTTTCGGCAGACGCGCCTCTCTTCCACACCGATATACGATCAGCCCCTCTCACTGTAGTAGGTAAGTTAACGCTTAGGTGTAAGTGTTATTTTTTTTAACTACGCTCTGTATCCCCCATAATCCCCCATATCCTACCAGGATGGGCAGGATGGGTAAATTTAAAATAAGCAGTAGCTACTTCTTACTTTATTAACACAAAAAAACATACAGTCAAGAAATTCTTATTGCATTAGTTGATAGTGGTAATAAGGCCATAAAGTAGTCAGTTCACTACTATTTTATTGTGAAGAATCCGTATGTTTCAGTGTACTTTATGAAAATACATTTATAAACAACTTCTAGTTAAATTTCCTTTTATGATGTAAGTTAGATAAAGAAATTTCCTTATTAAAGCTTGTAGAGATCTTTGCTGAAGAATTTATACAAAGGTGGTGGATTCGATCTTTATTAAAATATATTATATTTTTTACAGTTTCATGTTTTCCCATCCTTATTCGACACATTGGCGTGATGATTGACATGAACATTATCTTAGGGAATATCATTTATCAAAAGAATATTAGATAGAGCACCGCGTCGTATTCCACCAGCTAATTTATAATGCCTCCTAAATGGTCTAAACTGTATTCGACTACGCTGAAAGCAGAAAGGTAGCAGAAAATGCACAAAGAACAAGAACAGATGTTTATTTATACGTATTTTCACAGATCCACCATTTCGAGCACCACGATTGATCGTATCTCACAGAAGTTATTCAAGAGGTGATGTCATTCGCGCCAACTGTTCCATTGACGAAGCTTATCCTGCACCGAATATAACGTGGATATTAGATGATCACAAGGTTAGCGTGAATGTTATATGACTTCATAAAATATTGAGTTCTCAATTAATATAAATTATAAACATCCGAAACCATACAAAATTAAAACTAATTACTTATAAAAACTTCGATCCGTTTCAAATTCATTTGAATACTTAAAAAAGCGGTTTATAGAATATTTATCTATGACTTCCATATGTCATACGGACAGACAGAGAAATATGATGAATCTATAAGAGTTCCATTTCGCCCCATGCTCGTCACATAACGCTAAAAAGAGCAACAGAACGAAAAGTTTCTCTATTTCCATAATATCACACTTCGTTCCCTAGAGTGCTACGGACATATAAATAGATTTAGCTCCACTCCACGACCCTACAAATTGCCTGAACGACGCAGCTCTCCGAGGACTCGGTCCAAAGAACCTGCAAGAAATTTAATTCAAAGTGTAAAATCTCAGACTTGTGTAAATCGTAATAAGTGGGTAGTTAAAATATATGTAACGGTTGGAGTTGGGAGCGAGACGTTTTTAACCTTGGATGCCATTTACTTGGGCTATATGGGCTAACTTATTTTTAAGGTGCTATGATAATTCAAGTTTATTATACGCTTTACCAGATTTTGTGTGATATGAGAACGTTATTGGTTTTTACGGAAGCTCGATGTCTAAAGAATATTTGTAAGTTGTTTAGATTTTATTAATCCTTTCATTATGTTAAAAAACACTAAGCATTTATTACTAAAAATATAAAAATAATCGCCTCACGCTCTATCACGCATCACCCCGATCTTCATTTTCTATCCAATTTTTACGACATTGCGTGGTGGATTATAATTTTTAACTTTTTAATGGTATCAATTCAAGTAGACCTACCTACAGCAATGAGAGCACGATGAATAAAATAAACAGAAAAACATTAACAGGGTTTGTTTTAAAGCGAGCTAAAACCCCAAAAATGTAGATTTTCGTATTCTATTTCGATTTTAAGCGGATTTTTTATATATTTAACAAATACTATAAATTTTTTTGAAATATTTTATATATATTGAGTAATTAATGTTTTTCTGTTTATTTTATTCATCGTGCTCTCATTGCTGTAGGTAGGTAGGTCTACTTGAAGCTCAGAAACATTACAAATAATATATACAAGTACATATGCAAAATGCCAAATTACCCGACCAACCACGTAGCACTTTAAACTGAAACCGCACATTGGTTACACTTTTGAGTATCTATTTGGCAGCAGAATGTCTGCCAAATTGATACTGACATATTATGGAAACTACGACTTGCAACGAATTCCGGTTTAAATGCCATGGTTGTGAGTTCGATCCCACGAGGTGATATGATTATATGTAAATTATTTTCATTTTACCGCCTTGATAAACAAATAGTGGAACTGAGCTTCTCCATTCAACACACAATTTTTTGAAAATTGGGCTGAAAGTGGGAAATTATTACGTGGAGCATTTATAACTAACTACCTTTACTTCTACCAATTATAGGAAATCTAATAAATCATTTTAATAAATACAAATTTATAATTTAAATATTAACACACCAGTGCAGATTCTTGGCACACGGACCTATACGTGTAATTCGATTTCTACTCGAACAAATGGAATATTTAACATGCAATGCTTGAATTGAATATCTTAATTTGTGGAAAGTAAAGAACAGAAGTATCTTGATAGAAACGGCGTGTTTAAGCACTAGGTTTTCAGGTTCCCTCCGCCTGCTACGTGCTGGATACACATAAAATCCATAACTATATGTAAATTTATAATTACGCTACATGCATGCAGCCTAATTATGTGTTTACAAGCATGCAGATGCGATTATATATAATTGAATAAACAAACATTTATACATTTATATTTAATGTTGTAAAATTAAAAAGTTTGTTTAATTAGACGCGCTAATCATAGGAACTATAACGATCAAATAAAGAAAATTATATTGAATACCTCATTTATTCAGGAAGGCTATATATTAAATCATGTTAATAGTTTTCAACCGCTTGTACATCAGAGTTACCTCGGTCTACTTAGACAGCTTAGTACTTTATAAGCATCGAATCCACGATCTCCAATTAAACTATCCAATTCACTATCCATAAAGCTAGCGAGTTCCACAAATTATGTAAATTAATACAACATTAACATGAAGTGTGCAAGGCGTGAGGAGGCGGAGGAGGAGGAGGAGAAGGAGGAGGAAGTGCATTTACATTACAGTAACAAATGTAAGAATTGTTACCACTAGCTGTGTTAATAGTGAAGAGCTGGGATCCGCTCAGAGTTCCACATCTCGCGGGAAATCTCGAATTGTCTCGCAAAGACTACAACTTCTTGAACTTAAGGAAATGAAATGCACAAGTGCATACATAAACTATTACTTTTGTACTCAGTTTACTCTTGATATTGTAAATATTTGCCGTCTATCTGTTGCATGCCTCTTTGTGAATGATATTGTATTTTTATTTTTGTGGAGCTTATAATAAAAAAGGCGACCGTGACGTAGTGGAATAAATATTATTCAATCCCCCGTACCGACAAGACAAAACGCGATGTTGGTCAACTAACACGCAATTTTTCTAATTTGGACCACCCACCACTGCACTCCCTGTGCCTCCCTGTGTCTATCTTGCTATACTCGAAGCAGCCTAGGTGACATTCCTTTTTTTTTGTAATGAATCTAGGGATGTCTAATGAATCTTGATATTATGGATACATTACAGGCGGCGTTAGTGTTACTTTCTAGTGACTATGTAACAAATATTTAAGTTTAGTTATGTTCTCAATAAAATTTATTTAATAAATGATCACAATCATTAAATAAATAAGTAAGTCCTAACAATTTTTAATTGATTGCCGACAATTTAATTAAATAAAAAATATTTCAAAGTTTGAATACAATTCTACAAATTTGAATATTTAGGTGTATTTTAAAAGTTACAAATACAAACCGAACGAACTGAACGTTTATTTGACAGTGTTGACTCCAAAGTAAAATGAAGAAAGCGATTTAGCAGAAAACATGTTTCTAAACAATTAAAAAGAGGATTTTTCATTTGATACAATTTTCTGCTGTAATGACAATTTTCAAATTTGAAATTACATTTAAACCCTACATTTATCCAACATTAAATAATATTTATATTATAACATAATTATCTACTTATCTACTAGCTACAATATCAATGTATAAATTAATATTTAAAAAAATATTATAATTATAATTTTAACATAAAAATAAGTTGTGCTTATGTTTAAACGAAATGCTATCAAATAAAAGACGAACGTGACATGAATACAACTCAAAAACAAAATCGGTCGAAGCCTGATTTTTACACAATTTTTTATTCCACTGTAAGTAATTCTGAATTGCTGAGTAAATAGCTCTTAGTGTATTGTATTATCTTGGGATATTTTTGTTTGAACATAACTTTCTGATGGACCGATTGTTTACTTAAATGACTGAAAGGAAAAAGGTCCCACAGTAACGCGCTGGGCTCCCTGCGCTATGACCTCTTCTATCTATTATTATACAAAAATATTTTTATTTTACTAAAGAATTAAATTAGAACTTTCCAATTACATTTTTTGTTGATCGAGATCTTATTGCGAAAAACTTAATAATTACACAAATATATTAAATTCAGTCATTAGCTTAACCTGTATTCTAAAAAAATCTACGAAAGAAACAGCCTCAATACGAATAAAAGTTTATAATGAAAAGCTGAAACAGAAACATGTATATAAAATCAACGAAGCTGCCGAAAAAAAATAAAAAACTATTCAATACTTAAAATAACAGACCCGATAACTTTTTCTCTAAACGTCTTCTTGGTAGTTAAAAATTCCAAAGTAGTCCTGTCTTTTAAATTATACAAAAACACAGCGCTCTTAAAATTCATGAACAATCAAAAGTTGGACGGCATCGGTTATTCGGGGACATTTCCATACCTCCTGGAAATTGTGATGAAGTTGGTGCTTAAAACAATGTCGATGGTTACGTGTTTAAAAATGTTTTTGAAATATAAAATTAAGACCATTATTTTCTCACCCTTCTTTCAGAGTGCTATGCTATATGTGCTGTGCTATGTATGTAACTCGCATTTTGATGATGCAATTAGTACTGCATCATCAGAATACGAGATTGTTGCGTCCATTGGAGGACGGAGCTACAAAAATATCTTTAATATTTGTCATAATGATTTAAGGATCAAATTTAAATGTATTTTTTTATTGCAATAAACCACTATACTAAGAATATTATAAATTAGAGTATCAGTAGTAAACATATTTATAATAATATCTTCTTTAAGTATGTGATAATGGAAATGGTGAAAATAAAAAACTAAGTGACGTAATTGAATCAAATTTATTCCCCACAAAATACAAAGTATTAAGGAAGATGATAATTTATTTAGCAGTTTTAGCAATTATATTACAGTTGTATAAAAAAAGCAAAAAAATATATATAGAAATTTGAACGCAGCAGGACTCGAACTCGCGCCTCTTGAGTTGAGGTGTATTGATTGAGAAGTAGCACTTAAAAAAATTAAAAATATTAAATTAATATCATTCTATTCCGCCAAATTATCACTCTTAGCAACAACCTTTGGATAGTGTAATTTGTAACAATCCTACAGAGATGCTAAAAATATAATTAACGTTGTAAGCACACTTATAAAAAGTTTGCAGACCTTGATAAATAATAAGAATATATGGTTAGTCATCTAAATGCTTGGAAGGTTTGTTTGCCAAAAGGCGCAGACCTAAACCCCACTAAGTTATTTTTTATACGGCTAAAAAAAACAGTTTATTTTTAATTAATAAAAAAAATGCAAAATATTTATTTATTAATAATTATTAATAACGTTAATTTATTACATACTTTATTCTCGTCTACATATTTAATGAGCACTACAAGTTTAAGAGTTTTCAAATTACATAAAACAGCGTATCACTTATACCACACTTGTGTTTGTATTTCGCTTTGTCCTCAAACGAGTCTACTCGTTAGCAAAGTAAAAGATTCTTTTTCCTCCAATTGATTTCGTATAAACAGACTGATTTGTCCTCGTTTATTACTATTGCTTCTACTGTTCTGATGAAGCTTTGAGGGTCCTGAATACCTTTAAAGCCTTACTATTGAATATTTTGAAATCAATTAACGTTTACTAGTTTATAAATCCGTTTTGCTAGAAACTCTCATAGCAAAAAAACAGCTACACGTTTTATCCCGTATAGCGACTTAGCACGCTAGACAGAAGAAACGTGGAGATGGCATTGCATGTTGAGTGACGGAACTCAACTTCGCGTCTTATCTGCCTAAGCGGTGATGCAAAATAAATAAAATATAATCATTTCGCATTCTATTCTATTCTATTCTCTTCGCAACTATAATGTATTAGATTTCTTTTGCTTCCCGTTTTATCCCACACACAGCAGGGTAGACAGAGGAAACCTAATATTAAGACACTCCTGTCCCACCGTCACGATGGCCTCAAAAAAAATATAATTTGATGTTTAACATATGATCATACTTTTCTTTTGATTTGACTGATTAAACTGATCTCAACATTTAATTACACTACTGAGACTTTTCTTAATAATTATGATGATTTTGAATTCAAATCTTAATCGCTTCAAATTTATGTCAATGGCACCAATTTTATTTTTCAAAATTTGTATTAAAATTTAAATGTAGCGAGATTTGAATCCGCGCTTCTTGGAACACATCCAAGTGCATCCATAAAAAGTTCATTAATTTGGACTTTAAAATGGGGACGCTATTATTGTACACCATTCAATTGACACACAGTTCTGATTTATACGACGTAAAATATATCACTTATAACTTTAATTGACCTAAATATTAACTGAGTGGATGTAAGTGGAGCAATTATAATGAAAATGTAAGACGTATCTTGTATCATTACTTTATATTGAAATAAACAGATGTTTAAGATCACTATTTTATATAGAAATTCGTAGATTGATTTTGTAGGTCATATAAAGCAAATTTAATATTTAACTTATTTTTTGTTTTAACCTTTATCGTTTATATATAGCGTGGTAGGCAAATAAACCTTAGTGATAAGATATTCCATTTACCAGAGAAAGAAAATGCAACTCATTCTCTCGAGTGAGAATCGAACCTAATAACTTTACTGTCAGTCCCCATGTTAATTTGACGATGTAAATAGCTTACTTTTTTTGTCTTAGAGTTTTATTGCGAATGCAAAATAATTTAATTCATCGATGCGTCCTCTCTACATGCCTATTCCTTTTGATATAGGACATGAATCACTTGTTATGTACGTTTGTATGTATGTTTTTCTCACAGATCGCAGAAACCGTGTCATGGAGGTCATCGGAGCTGGACTTCAAAGAACGAGGTGCTTTCAGCCAGCTAGAACTTACGATATTAGAAGCTGAGAACTACAAAGTGGGTCTCACCTACACCAGCGCCAGTCTAAGTAGGGTGTATCAGGACCACTACATATACGATCGTGAAATGGAAAATGATAGAGAAGTTGTGAGGTTAGTGACTATTTTCAACTGCGTATGCATTTCTAAATAACCTAGTGTCAAGATCCTTCATTATCCGTTTAGTAACGATAGTGAACATCGTGACTTTTAATTAAGCGGGAAATAATAATAATTAAAATATAACAACTACCCTAAATGAAGATCAAAGTTTCAGCCGTAACGAAGCGTACACTCGATTTATTATTCTATGTACGTATTTTCTTAAAAATATAAATATAAAAATATGTATTGTTATATTTTTTATTTTTTTATGTAACTAGTTGAATAGTCTTTATTTTTACAAAATTAAATGTAAATTATTAACTTTACCATTATTTAAAAACAGATAACAGTAAGTAAGAGACAACTAAAACTAAATCAGTTAATATTTTGAATTAAATAAAGCCATCGTAGGCAACTTATATGCTTGGGACTAAGCGTGATGTAAATAAAAATAACTGAATTTGAGGTTATCGTCTATCTCTCTTTCGCTTTATCGCTATCTCTCTCTCTCTTTCTCTCCTCTCTTTTCAACTTCAAACAATTCATTGCGCTGGTAAGAAGACAAAGCGCGTTGTTGAATTCCACTACTCAAAAGCTATGTCTCGAGTAACTGGTTAACTGAGTATTTCAACATTAGGTTCAAGTCAAAAAAATCACTAACAAATTATATATTATAACGTGTCCGAAGCTACACCACATTCTCGATATTAAAGTGATTCTTATTTATCTTTCCTTTTTCAATATTTATAAGGGTAGCAGTAGCTTGCATAACCCATTCATCATAGCACAACGTCTATCGATAACGGTTAACAAGATAATGTTGACTTCTTCATAAAATACCTATATTACTAGTACTTTATGAAGAAGTCAACATTATCTTGTAAAGTGTTATTTTTTTATCTATAATTGGGCGGTGAAAAGGGAACAGAGTGTTTGAATACTAGGTTCCCTCCCTCAATCTACCTTGCTATATGCAGGACACAGCGTAAAGCTAAAAAATCAAATCAAGTCAAATCGCTAATCCGATTGTGCTAGAATTTCATACAGAGATACATGAGGGTCTTGGGATGGATATAGGTTTCTTATTTTTTGTAATATTCTCGATATATACTATATATATATATATATATATATATATATATATATATATATATATATATATATATATATCTTTCAATTTGATACACAATTAATTCTGTCTGTTGCGTTAATTACAACAGTCGCTAAGCAACAAGGAATTATATTGTTTTAAGAAAAGCATAATAATTTGGCATTCATCCTTATCAAAAAAAATATAATAGTCACATTAAGCATTTTATCTAGATTGAAATTATTATTTACTATATACATACATACATCATTCTAATCAATTCTCAAGGAGATATCAGTGATTTAAAATTTTTGCACATTTTCGATCTACTGTTAATATTTATATTATTATTTTTATTAATTTGTGTAGGTACTTGCCCTACGCGTCAAATGGCATCGCGCGCTACTTTTTATATAATGTTATTTAACTTTATTTAGGAATGAATTGTTGGTTATTTCAACTCGGTTGAAAGGTTATCTAAGCCGTTTTTATATAGGGGAGAGGTGGCATGAAAGAGCCAGGTTTTGAAAGAGCCACCTGCAATATTTTTGTAGTTTAGGAACGGACTCGTTAGAATATTTTATTTTTAAATGGGAACCCTGATTTCTAATCACCCACAAAAAAATTACACATGATCGGAACCAACAGACGCCGATATATCGAGTTGAAGTTTTTGGCACTCAAAAGTATTTTTTTTACCTCATTTGAGTTGTTTTTTAGTATTTCATTGTAAACAAATAACTTGGATTGTAGATCGAGTTTATGTATATATTTGGCCTTGTAACTGGATTAAAACGAAGTTTCAAAAGTTTTGATATCGTTGCAATTTTGAAGGTTATATTGTTTTGAAGAATAAGTTATGAAAGAGCCGGGTGAATGGGCCTTGAAAGAGATGGCTCTTTCATAACCGGCTCTTTCATGACCCCGAATTAGATTTTTTAAATTAATTATAATTATAATAAATATACATTCTTAACAAACATTATTAAATAGTTTGCTACTGATATTTCATTATGGAGAAGTCTGATCCCAAAAAAAATAAAAGGTCCGAAAAATCGGTAATTGAAGAAGCAGTTAGTGAAGTTTTACAGAAAGGTCAGTCCATATACAAAACTGCATTTGCCTTAAATATGAGTATAGCGAGAACATATTTAGCTAAAATAGTTTAAAATGTAAAGGCTTAGGTAAATCATTTTATCAACACTGTCTTAATATAGGAAATAAACGTATTTTCACAAAAGATCAGTAGAATATGCTTGCGGATTATTTAAAGACTGCTTCAAAATGTGGTTATCAAGATATCAAGCTCAGAAGCTGGCATTTGATTATGCCATGGCCAATGGTGTCTGCTAGATAAGTATAAAGAAATTGAAAATGCGAGAGATGATTGGCTACAAAACTGTCCATAAAAATTCTTAATAGAAAATCGAATATAAACCAAGGAAATTCCGTACTACAGGATGACTCGAATTCGTCTGATTCTATCGCATTGGCTGAACTAAAAAAAAGGTAGTTTGAAGCATAAATAAGTGCAATACAAATAAAAATAGTGATGATTGTATGGAATGTGAACAACATTTTTTTTTAAAAAAGATCTCATAATTTAAGTTTGTTGATTTTGAGAAGATATTATTAATTTATTATTTACTATTAATAAAAGAACTATCCGCCTCTTATATATAAAAAAATGAATATAAAGAAAATAATATAATATGATTGGTTTAAATAACAATCTCATAGATTGTTAGAATTATGTACTGAAAATGACGAAAAAACGATTACTTTTTAATAAGAATTGTGAAATTGTTTTATTTAATAGTGCATTATTATTATTTTGCATAATTTTCAATATTACATCTTTTAATTTAAGACTGTCTCTTTCATAACTTTTAGTGGCTCTTTCAATACCGATATGTTATGAAAGAGCCAAATGACACATTTTTTTAAAATGAATATTTTATTGCTTTTTTATTGAATTTAAAGCTTATTTCGTATGAATTTATCTAGTTTAATAAATGAATAATAATTTGAGAGAAAAAAAACTTAATTTATTTAATTAAAAGTATATTTTTTTGCATCGCTTAATAAACTGGCTCTTTCATGCCACCTCGCCCCTACTTAATAAATCGTAATTTTAATCTTTTGTGAATTTATTCGCTATTGCTCTCAAAAAATATCGTATTATTTATATATATATATTTTTAGTTAATATAGAAAAACGCGCGCGTGGGAAATATGTAAAAACATTTTTCCTGAGCAAATCCTGTAGAAATTCCGGGATAAAAAGGTTATTTTATTTCGTGTTACTCTTCATTTTAATACTTTTAAATATTTATTTTACGTTGATAATATTGATAATATAGCCGGTTTTATTTTTTTATTGATATTTTTCTTTGGTTTACTTATTATTTTTGTAAATTTTAATTAGTTAGGTATTTTTCTAATAAAACACGCAATGCCTCCAAAATTTGGCCTAAAGTGGTGAAGTGGTGTCTTAACACTAAATTCCCTTTGTCCTAAATCCTATCGAAAACTATAAATATATTTAATAACTCTTAAGAGGCCAGTCGTGGCGCAGCGGCACGAGGTGTGACTGTAAAACCGACTGGTTGTGGGTTCGATCCCCACACGAGGAGACGAAATATTTACTTAAATTTATATTTCCATTTCTTCGCTCTGGTGTCGAGGTTAAGGGCGGCGTTGAGTTCTGCCACTCAACACGCAATGCCTCCAGAATTCGGCAGAAAGTGGGGAACGGAGTGTCTTAACACTAGGTTCCCTCTGCCTACCCTGCTGTGTGCGGGATACAGCGTGAAGCTGATTTGATTTTTATTTGAACTCTTCGTTTAGTTCAAGCGTAGTACAAAATATTTTAATAATAACATTTTTCCTTAATAAAAAACTTTTACAATTAAATAAAAATCTCCCTTTATCGTTGGAAAATTTAAAACTTAAAAGACAAATACTTAAGCTAGATAACATGAATGTTTATATACAAAATTTCTCCAGATATACTATCGTCCCACCACAAAGCGGCCAGTTCGCCCTGGGCTGTGTGGCAACTATCTTCGACATCTACGCACGAAAAAGTGAACCAGTCTACATTAGAGAAGATGCCCCGCGCCCAGCCTCAGTCACTGGAGAAGACTCTTCGGGTGAGACAACGGAACTTAAAATATAAATAAAATGAGGGTTCAAAGTGATTTTGGTCCCTCTATTATGTAAGATCGTAATATTACAATTTTTTTATATACTTGTTACAACGTAAGGCTTAGTGGTCAGAGCGCTTGGACAGTAAGCAAACCCCACGGATTTCAATCCACCAAACCAAAAACCAATTTTTTTACGTCTTTTATAATAATAGCAATTTTAATATTTTTTCTGCAGGTACTATTCTTGGCCACAGTTTTTTCTTATGGAGCATCTGTGCCTGCGCTGTATTACTTCACCAGTTATGATCATGCTAGAGAACTATAAGATCTTAAGGAAACTGAATGTTGTGATAGACATTAAGGACTTATAAGAAATCAGGCCATATTTGGAAGTAAATATTAAAATATTTGCGATAAGCCATGTAGGGTATAATTCGGTACCATTGTGTAATTCGAGAGGAGAAAGATTTAAAATTCATTTTATTAAAGTGACTTAAATGATAGATTTTGTAAGAGATTCTAACAAAATATTTGCGAAGAATAATATCCGTTCTAAACACAGTCCGTGTTTTGATATATTCAAAATACGTTCTATGTCAAATAGAATATAGTTCTTTTTCACTTTCTTACTCTCACTAAAGAAAAACAAAACTCATATTACTTATTTGGAAAACGTATAAAAATTGAACGTAGTGGGACTCGAACCCGCGCCTCCTGGAAACCGATTAGAACTTCATCCATTTTTTTTTCTAAGTATTTTTCTTTCTTAAGTGTGGAATAACACTTTAAAAAAGTAAAAAAAAAAAACTCATATTATTATTTTTTTAAGATTTGTTAATAATTTTTCAAAATCTTTTTTTCTCTTATTTTTTAATGCCTCTAACAGTTCTAGATTTATGCTCATATCTTATTAAGTACTTGTTTTCTTTACATTAACTGATACTCCATGATATCTATGATACAGAAATTGAGAATTCTTTAATTACAGCTGCCTAATAAATCTAACTCGAAAATCATATAACTATATTTGAAAATCGAAAATCACATGTAAAATAAGTAGAAAATTGTATGTAACCTCGAATTACACTTACTTATGATCTAATCTAAATAAAATAACGCAAAAATTACGAAAAATAAATGGCTTGATTTCCGAAGGTCTTGCTAATATAATAAAAAATAGTTGGTACGTACAAACGGCAACCAAAGTTTATATGTGTGAGATGAGTTGATGCGTGAACAATTCTGTTTTAATTGTCATACAGAATAGTGTCAATTTGATTATTGATGTGTTACATGAGCTGTGTTGCCGTGTGTACTATAGATGTAAGTTATTATGAACTTATTTGAATGTTAAAGATATTATATGTGAATATGTAAATAAATTTATTAGTTACTTAAACTTTCTTTTTTTTATTTATTTTAAACCTAAGAGACCAACATATTTCACTATTGCTACTTTTACTATTCGCCGTTCTCACAATAATGTAGAGACTACTCGTTCTGAAGGTGCACAGACGACTGTAAACACACAGGCTATGAGTTCGATACCTACTTGAAGAATTTTACATTTTACATTCAATATTTACATTTCATCGCTCTGGTAACGAGGCAAAGTGCGGCTTTGAATTTCGACTTTGAGTTTCACACTCAACACGCAATGCCTCCAACTTACCGGTGAAGATGGGGACCGGAAGTGTTTTAATAGGAACGGAGTGTTTTAAGACTAAGGTTCTAGGTACCATCTGTCTACCTTGCTTCACGCTGTTTCCCGCATATATGTAGGCAGACGGAAACCGATTTGAAATTAAGAAATAAAAACAATTCACTCTCCCGAGTGAGAATCAAACTTACAACCGTTTACAGTCAGACGCTGTCCCATTACGCTTCGGCGGCTCGTAACGTAAATAAAAAATAAGAAATTTTGATTTAAAACTATTAATTTGTAAATAAAATGCAACCTTATTAAAATATACTAACTGAATAAAAGTTAATTTTCAGCGGCATTAATGAAGTGAACATCTAGAAAAGAGATGGCTTAATACTAGAAAAATATACCGGAGTTAGTTCATAAAAATGTAAAGCAGAACCTAGATTTTGCGCTGAGCTGTCCTCAAACCTGAAGGCAAGAACGAGTCTTTATGTAAAAGATATTGTATATTAAGTTCGAAATAAGTTACCAAAGCTTTCTTAAAACTTTAGACTTTTTAGTGTTTGTAAATTCGTATGTATATATATTTGTATGTGTATATAATAAAACGCTCAAAGTCTGCTTGGTTGATCTTTTTTGTGGGTATAGTCTATTTTTACTTTTGATATAACTTTATTCGACTATATATAAGACTCATTTGCAGTTTACTAATTAATATGAAGTCTTGGAAATTAATTTGGCAACATAATATTTACTCCTCAACGTGATAAGTGTATTAAAGACAGTAGCTATAATTGTTCTATCAAGATTTCGTGATATATTTTTTTGATACAAATAACAAACGGGAAAATAGTAGGTCAAATAATGTACCAAGATATATGAGATCAAGACAGAGAGTATAAGACTATAAAATTACAAAACAACTTTCTCCCAGTTAAGCTTATCAGTAATGTCGACTAGTCCGTTCCCTGGCCTCGCTCCAATCCGATGCTTCACTGTAGGGCTCTTCCATCTCTTGAGAAATAACGACCGAGGCTTGCCCCAATTTTAACCGAAATTAACTCTAATGCTCATTTAAATAAGATCTAAATTTCCACTAAATGATACATGCCCAAGAATGATTTTCCAAGACTTGCTAAACTCTGAACAGTGTCAAGCAATTTTGTAACTTGCTCAATTGGTTTAAAAATTCTATTTCCTTGCAAAGAGGACCAAAATTGAATAAGAGAATTCGATCTGAGTGGAGTTATCGCGGATTGTATTACGACACTGGAAAGTTTTTTAGTTGAAGGTGTATTTTGCATTTCAACGACTAAATCGTTTGGAACAAGTTCATTTTGTACTTCTTTGAACTCGGTCTCGGTCTAGATTGTTACGTCTGAACCGGAAGAAATGCGTAGTAAATTGTTGTCAGTTTATAATTGCAATTTTTCAGATTCTTCGATTCTCCGATCTGATGATCTATTAACAGCTTTAATGATATAAAGCAGATGGAAGCATTAATTTTGTATTTTGTTAGAATTATGCTATAATTTAGATTTTAATTATGACTGTATTACACCCATATGACGTAAAATTTATATTTTCTGTAAATTAAGTGTAATATATTATATGTTTATATTACTGCTACACCTTGACACCACGACTACACAAAGTCTGGTCTCAGCATTAGTTTCCCCCTGCATACTCCTCAATATACAGGATACAGAGTGAAACTAAAATGCATTGCTATTTTGTTGATATACATAGGATTATGTCCACTGTTACAATGCGATTAAATCAAAAAATCTCTTCTTGATTTGTTCTTTATACTCAATAGAAAGAAATAACTCCTTTTTTACAATTTTCTTTAAACAGACGTAACATATTAAAGCCCAATATAAAATACTATGAACAGTTTTACCCTATAAAATATATATAATCCGACGTTTCCAATAACATATAATGAAAAAAAAAATAGAAATAAAATGGATGTAATAGATTTTATTATAAAGGAACTCTTAGGGACCGATCAAATGATATGTGTATAGAAAATCCAACGGCGGTTTTATTAGGTACCCCAATGAATATATTACTTGGGATTTTGTAACAATTTTTTAAAGATACGTATAATGGCTACTAACTTTACCATTTTCTGTACATTATGAATGAAATTAGTGAGCCGTGCAAATTAGGTATGATATATGATGAAAAGGTGGATAATGAAAAAATATACAATTACATTTTTTTAGGTTTTGGAGTTTAAAATACTTGCATATTCTTGTTAATGATCTATACTTAATAATATAAACATAAAGAGTTTGTTTGGTTGAACGCTCTTAACTCAAGAAATATTAGGCGCTCATTGCAGAGTATATATTGAAAACCTGGGAATTTTTTTTAGACATTCCATCCATATGAAAACACTTTCGTTTTCATTTTTCTTTGAATTCTGGGCATTGCGTATGGAGTGACGGAATTCTAAATGAAGGTGTAATTCTACGTTAAAAAAAGAGTATAAGGCGACGCCTCAGGTAAAAGCTATTCCAGTGCAAACCACCAAAGTCATAGTAACTTAATATTTTTCTTTTATCTATGGCATTTTTTTCCATACTAAATATTGTCGAAACGTAAAATAAAATTAAAATAAAATCTATAGAAAGTTATCTCATATTTAGGTACAGGAGACAGAAAATCGTAGGCCCAAACGTAAACGTAAGAGTTATGA
Source organism: Heliconius charithonia (assembly GCA_030704555.1). Classification (NCBI taxonomy): domain Eukaryota; kingdom Metazoa; phylum Arthropoda; class Insecta; order Lepidoptera; family Nymphalidae; genus Heliconius; species Heliconius charithonia. The sequence continues at coordinate 303,732 of CM060825.1, forward strand.
TTATAGTCTAAAAAAAAGTTTTTTTTTTAATTTAGAGAGTCTAATCCATTGCAGTACTAGAAAAATAAAATATTTGTTCATTTTAATTAATTCTAAGTATTTAAACGCACTTATTTGTCTATTAATTACTAAAAGCAAAAAAAAATCCATTTTGAATCGATTAAAATCAATCATATTTTAAATGGCACTTGTGAAAGCTGTATGACATTGACACCTTGTCTTATGATTTTAGCATTTTTTTGCTTCAATCGTGTCGTTTGTGTAGGTGCATTTTGCTTTCCCATCTTGTACGATCCTTACTTCTCCGGTGGACATCGAAATCTATTGGATGTAACGACCGCCACCTGGCCCAAGAATGTATGCAACTTTTTCAGTCTCCTTTTAGAGGCCAGTCGTGGCAGAAAGTGTAATTATAAACACGACTGGTTGTGTTCTGTGACTGTTCGATTCTACTCGAGGAAATAAATATTTGTTTAAATTTATATTTCCTTTTCTGCTCTTTGGTATCGAGGCAAAGCGTGGCATTAAGCTGAGCTTCCAGAATTTCGCGGAAAGTGGGTAGTAAGGCTCCCCTTGCCTACTTTGCTATGTGCCCGTAAAAGTGATTACGTATAAAGATTGTTGACGAAGGTACCATCGTCAGCAATCTTTATACGTAATCACTTTTATTTACATTCATAAGACTCACCTAAAGCTCACGTTTCGATTTATATGACACAAACGTAAAGTAGCATTCGTGTCACGTGACCCGATCAGATTCAAGCTCTATGAAGTAGGCTCTATAGAATATTGGCGTCGACAGTTATCGATGAACAGTAAGAAAAGTTTACCTTTTTTAAATTTTAATTCTTACTTACACTACAGTCTTATGGTCCGTATCTTTTGTATCTTATACATTTCTTTTAATATATTTTTTTCTTTAGATATTACCTAGAACTAGACTTATGTTATTATATACATATATTTTCTATATTTATACAATATCTCCTTAGAGAATCCAGTTCTTCATTTCAGTTGCCACTTGACAACTTAACTATAATACTATAATTTTAATCTACATGCATAAAAAAATTAAACATTAATTATTAATAAATAAATAAATAAATAAATCAGCTTCACGCTGTATCCCGCACACAGCAGGGTAGGCAGAGGGAACTTAGTGTTAAGACACTCCGTTCCCCACTTTCTGCCGAATTCTGGAGGCATTGCGTGTTGAGTGGCAGAACTCAACGCCGCGCTTAACCTCGACACCAGAGCGTAGAAAATGGAAATATAAATTTAAGTAAATATTTCATCTTCTCGAGTGGGGATCGAACCCACAACCAGTCGGTTTTACAGTCACACTTCGTGCCGCTGCGCCACGACTGGCCTCAAATTAATAAATTTAACCTCAATTATTAATAAATTTAACTTAATCGATTACAATAAGATAAAAATGTTCATTCGCGATTACAAGAAAAGAATTATACAACCATACAAATATTTCTTATGATTAGAGAAATTGGGACGAGGATGGCAATACACCCATGATAGAGGACATGACCGCTTCGTTGCTATTTTTTTGGGCATCATTAAATTTTAATCCACAATGCATTGTTGGTATTGGTAGTAATAAAGTCCCTATCCGTGTTAAAGTGCTTAATGATCCAGGTTGTTTTGCCGCATCCGGGAACCCTGTTAACCCACTGTATCCTAGGTATCTCCCATTCCTTCGATGATGTTGATCCTTATGTGTAACCGAGGCTCTTCAACTTCTCTAGCACTCCATCTTCCAGCATTATTCGTGTGCACTTGGCATGACCACTATAGGGTCACTGCTTGGTGTGTTGAATTTGAGGTTGCCTATTCATTGTCTATTATCAAATGCCATGGATTTTTTCCCAATCACTTATTTATACTAGTCCTCGTATATATGTTTCTTGCACATTCATCTTTTATCGTTTTTTTTATACAGACCAGGGAAATGAGCTAGCGCCTGTAGTCACCTGATGTTAAGTAAGTAGAACCATAAATGTGTTGCCGGTTTAAGGTGTGCAATATAGTAGCTGAGTTGTGGGAACACGTCTGGGTTTCCATAACTTGCAAGTCCGTGGGAAGAACGATTATTCATACACATAATTACTGCGACTCAGGAGATTTAGAGACATTTTAAGACATTTATTTTCTCAAAAAAATTATATAAAATCACTTACAGAGAAAATTACATAATATTAGTAGTAAAGTTATATAAAACAGACGTATATAGTAATACAATAAAAGTTACAATAATTATACATACTCGTAAGTATGAATATTTTGCGAAGCAATATAGAGTAGTTAGAGAAACTAATAGTAAAAATTATAGCGAATTTATAAAGTAACGTTACTAAGGTCGATGACACATTAAATATTTTATATAACTGATGTTTTTTAGAATAATGTGATGCTCCGATTATGTTTATATGTAATTATACTAAGTTATAAAATATGCTTACGATGACAATAATAATAGTTTTACTTCTTATTCTACTATTCTGTAAGTACAGTGAATATATTATATATATAGCTGTAACATATTCTTATATCATCAATGTATAGAAATTTTAAAGTTTTATTTGATACTAGTTACTTTATGTGTAATATTTTTGTATTTTTAAATAAAACTATTTTAACCGGATTAATCGCGTATATTTAGTTTTTACATTTTTGGAAACCCGACGTTTCGAACACTTTGCAGTAGTCCGTGGTCACGGGTAGACTGAGGTGGCATTCGTCTGTCAGTTGACATAATTACTATATCCAACTACCGCCAACGATTTCTTAATTTCCTCGCGTACTGCCCTGGATTCTTGCAGAATGAGCTAACTGTATCTTGCCCTCTGGTATGGTGGGTCTGAGACTTCAAAGATTTGATGAGTGGGTCCCAGGTGTTAGAAAGCTTCCAGCCGTCCTCTCTATTGAAATTAGGATATTTTTGTATTTCAATAGCCTCACGGATCATTCTAGGAATATATCTATTTTCCTTAGCGAGGATGAGGGGTTTATCAAACCTTATGTAATGGCTAGGTTTATCCACAGTGTGCTCACATACAGCCGACTTTGATACATGCCCATTCTTTATATCTGAGATGTGTTCCTTCACCCTAACACCGATGCTTCTCTTTGTTTGACCAATGTATGATAAGCCACAGTCACAATCTAGTTTGTATACACCTGCACACTGTAAAGCAATGTTACTTTTAACTGGTCTCAAGAATTGGCTCACTTTCTTGTTAGGCTTGAAAATAGTTTTTATGGAAGCTCTTCTTAAGATGTTGCCAATCCTGTCCGTAACCCCCTTCACATATGGTAGAAGTGCCGGCTGTCTCTCTACTGTGGGTGGCTTGTTGGTCTTCTGACAACGCTGGCGGGGAACTGGCAGCTTGTTCTGATGAAGGGAATTCTTCACCTGGCGAAGCTCGTCCCCTAGATGTTCAGCGTCACAGAGGTGGTGGGCTCTCTGAAACAAAGATTTGCCAACGGTAGATAACTGTGTAGGGTGGTGATGCGATTCACCATTGAGGTATCTATTGGTGTGCGTGGATTTCCTATATACTGTGTGGCCTATTGTGCCATTGGGATTTCTTATGACTAACACGTCGAGGAAAGCTAGGGAATTATTGGCCTGTAACTCTATTGTGAATTGAATATTGTTATTAATAGAGTTAAGATGGTTTAAGAATATATAACTATAGTCCGTAGGTAAAATTGTAAAAGTGTCATCTACGTACCGCTTATATATCCTAGGTAGACAAGGCGCAGAGCTAAGAGCCATCTCCTCAAAGTCCTCCATGTATATATCTGCTATTACCGGGGACACAGGCGAACCCATAGCAATGCCATCTATTTGTAAATAGAATTCTTGATTGAACATTAGATATCCAGATGTGAGGCAATGTTCTAAAAGTTCAAGATATTCCATGGGCATATTGTTTTCCTCTAGTTTCCGCTTGACAATCCTGATGCAGTCCTCAATGGGTATACTGGTGAACAGCGACTGGACATCAAAACTGACCATGGTTTCATTGTCAGCTAGCTTAAGGTCTTTCAGCTCGCTAACAAAATGGTAAGAATCCCTGACATAAGATGTTGTGTGGCCACGCAGTGGAGAAAGTACTCTAGCGACATGTTGAGCCAGTTTATACGTTGGTGTATCGATTTGGCTGACTATTGGTCTAAGAGGTACATCTTTTTTGTGTATTTTTGGTAACCCATACAACTTCGGAGGTTTTACACAGCTAGGCACGAGAGATTTAATGTCAAGATGTAATGATTTCGCGTTTTTTTTGATTAAATCGGATGTCTTTTTAAGTATTTTTGTTGTAGGGTCTTTGTCAACAATTTTATAAGTTTTTTGATCCGATAGCAATAATGACATTTTTTGGATATACTCTTCGGTGTCTAGTATAACCGTCGCGTTACCTTTATCGGCTTTAAGAACTGTTATATCCTCGTTTTTCCGTAATTTACTAAATATAATCAATATAAAATTAGACAAATTCGTAAGTACCAAAATCTCGAATTAAAATCCGAACGGAAAAATGTCTATGGTAACGCCGTACCTTCTACACAGACAACACAAACGTCAGTTGTCAATCTGTCAAAACAAACTATCGATGATTCGACTATTGAAGTGTTAAATAAAGGTTTTAACTTTGCGCCGGCGCCTAGAAAAATACCTATCGAGCAAATAATAACAAACGTTGAGGACTGTTTAAATAAAAACCGGTAGTTTGATATAGTGATTTTGAAGGAAGATTCTGAAGCTATTCGCCAAGACATATCAGCCTTATTGCGCCGTAGTAAACCACCTAAATCAAATCTTTCTCGTGATGAATCTCGGGCTCTCAGTAAATTACGGAAAAACGAGGATATAACAGTTCTTAAAGCCGATAAAGGTAACGCGACGGTTATACTAGACACCGAAGAGTATATCCAAAAAATGTCATTATTGCTATCGGATCAAAAAACTTATAAAATTGTTGACAAAGACCCTACAACAAAAATACTTAAAAAGACATCCGATTTAATCAAAAAACACGCGAAATCATTACATCTTGACATTAAATCTCTCGTGCCTAGCTGTGTAAAACCTCCGAAGTTGTATGGGTTACCAAAAATACACAAAAAAGATGTACCTCTTAGACCAATAGTCAGCCAAATCGATACACCAACGTATAAACTGGCTCAACATGTCGCTAGAGTACTTTCTCCACTGCGTGGCCACACAACATCTTATGTCAGGGATTCTTACCATTTTGTTAGCGAGCTGAAAGACCTTAAGCTAGCTGACAATGAAACCATGGTCAGTTTTGATGTCCAGTCGCTGTTCACCAGTATACCCATTGAGGACTGCATCAGGATTGTCAAGCGGAAACTAGAGGAAAACAATATGCCCATGGAATATCTTGAACTTTTAGAACATTGCCTCACATCTGGATATCTAATGTTCAATCAAGAATTCTATTTACAAATAGATGGCATTGCTATGGGTTCGCCTGTGTCCCCGGTAATAGCAGATATATACATGGAGGACTTTGAGGAGATGGCTCTTAGCTCTGCGCCTTGTCTACCTAGGATATATAAGCGGTACGTAGATGACACTTTTACAATTTTACCTACGGACTATAGTTATATATTCTTAAACCATCTTAACTCTATTAATAACAATATTCAATTCACAATAGAGTTACAGGCCAATAATTCCCTAGCTTTCCTCGACGTGTTAGTCATAAGAAATCCCAATGGCACAATAGGCCACACAGTATATAGGAAACCCACGCACACCAATAGATACCTCAATGGTGAATCGCATCACCACCCTACACAGTTATCTACCGTTGGCAAATCTTTGTTTCAGAGAGCCCACCACCTCTGTGACGCTGAACATCTAGGGGACGAGCTTCGCCAGGTGAAGAATTCCCTTCATCAGAACAAGCTGCCAGTTCCCCGCCAGCGTTGTCAGAAGACCAACAAGCCACCCACAGTAGAGAGACAGCCGGCACTTCTACCATATGTGAAGGGGGTTACGGACAGGATTGGCAACATCTTAAGAAGAGCTTCCATAAAAACTATTTTCAAGCCTAACAAGAAAGTGAGCCAATTCTTGAGACCAGTTAAAAGTAACATTGCTTTACAGTGTGCAGGTGTATACAAACTAGATTGTGACTGTGGCTTATCATACATTGGTCAAACAAAGAGAAGCATCGGTGTTAGGGTGAAGGAACACATCTCAGATATAAAGAATGGGCATGTATCAAAGTCGGCTGTATGTGAGCACACTGTGGATAAACCTAGCCATTACATAAGGTTTGATAAACCCCTCATCCTCGCTAAGGAAAATAGATATATTCCTAGAATGATCCGTGAGGCTATTGAAATACAAAAATATCCTAATTTCAATAGAGAGGACGGCTGGAAGCTTTCTAACACCTGGGACCCACTCATCAAATCTTTGAAGTCTCAGACCCACCATACCAGAGGGCAAGATACAGTTAGCTCATTCTGCAAGAATCCAGGGCAGTACGCGAGGAAATTAAGAAATCGTTGGCGGTAGTTTGATATAGTAATTATGTCAACTGACAGACGAATGCCACCTCAGTCTACCCGTGACCACGGACTACTGCAAAGTGTTCGAAACGTCGGGTTTCCAAAAATGTAAAAACTAAATATACGCGATTAATCCGGTTAAAATAGTTTTATTTAAAATGTATAATAATCGTGAAAATCAAAGAACTTATTTTTGTATTTTTTATTGTATTGTAACTTCTCTTCTGTTTTGTTTTTTGTCTGCTGTTTTATATTTTTTGGATTTAATTTTAAATATTTTATCTAGTTATAAATTATAAGAACAAATTGCATTCATCTAAAGCACTATATGAATAGAAAAATATTTCATGCATAAAAATGCAGACGTCTATCACAGTGTGTTTCCAAAGCGTTTCAGATAGCTCATGATAGGCGGTGTCACAGTCAAACTCTTTTGATAGTTTATCTGGCTGAACGCCAGGTACCCAATGCCGCTCATAAGATAGAAGAATATGCTTATTGTCCCCTTAAAAATATTTTTATGTTTCCCTTCTTTTACCTGCTAGTTTTTATTTTCATTTACGCTACATTTCGTATATAGCAGCAAAGTCGCCATAGGAAACGTAGTGTAAGACGGTCCGTCCCTTACACCTCTCAATTTTCGAGAAATTGTGCGTTGTGGGGAAACTCCACACCGCGTTTTGTCTTCTTGGAGAGAGGAAATGATAAATTTAACACGGAATTCGGTTTCACGGCTGCCTTTGTTTGTAGTCAGACGCCATCTATTGATTACATAAATTTAGACATACACATTTTTGATTTCTATAAGACATTCAAAATATTAAATTTTAACACTTATATATGCATTATATTTAATACTCAATATAAAAGACGCCATCGTGACTTACTTTGAGTTATTTTATTTGATTTGACTATAAGCGCGTGAGTTGATCAGTATTAAGGTAAGGTGTAGTACGCTCCGCACACAATGCCTCGACACAATTTGTTGCACGGGGTACTGTGTCGCACAGTGTCTGAACACTAAGTTTCCTCGGTGTTATGCTATATACTATACAGTATATTTTAAATAGTTTTAGTATATACGTATAATAAATTCCATGATTAATAAAATACTACAAGGTACTAAATACTAAATTGTTAATATATATAATTGAATTCGATATAAATTCTATGATTTTTTCCACAAAAACTGAAATAACAGGTATCGTATCATCGCCAAGCAGTGTCAGTGGTGTGCTTTGTCTGGCAGCACGCCAGGCGAGGACTAATGGCCCGCACTTCGCTCCTGAGTTTTAGAGGGAGGGATTCTTTCATGAAATTTAAATGTCAATGATACGGTCGACGACGGAAGTTTACAGTTCGATTTTGTTTACTTGAATACTGATTTTCCGATGCTTCGTCTGTTCTGAATCGTGCATTTTGAAAGAGTTTGCGACAATTTTTGAATGTATTTTCGTTGAAGTATGATCAAATTTAAATATAAGTATTTTCTCCTTTTTTTTAGCTATAAAATAATGAACATAAAAGGAATCAGGTGTAAATGACACCTTAAAATGTTGAAAATAAATATTAATTTCCTTAATGATATTTTTTATTTACGTTCTGATTTACATTAAATAATTTTTTTCAGGTCACAGGTCCTGTTTTACCCTTTGAGTACGAATCCTAAAAAAAATCTAATTTCATAAACTTTCCTCTACTTGCCTAATTATAAAATCAAATACTATTTAATTTTATATAGTGACTTTATTAACAAGGCAAATCGTTATAAAATGTATTTTACTGAAGTTTCGGGGTCATCAATGATTTCTGAAAACACAAAGCACTGGAGTAATTAGTGGTCAGAAAATGAAAGAGTCAAATGTGTAACGACTAAAAAAGGAGCGGCCGCTGAAAAAATCACCTATAAATTAAATGTCGTAGTAGCGCAGAAAGTGGTTGTATATCTATAAGATAGTTATGGGTTCAATTTAGGAAAATATTTATATTTCAAATAATTTTCAACCTCACTCCTTTTCCCGTATATTATATAATAATATAAACAGGATAAGTATTGGGTATTTATTGCCCAGATTCTGTGTCGTCTCTCATTTAGGCTCCAGACTCCATTACGCTACTTTTCACCTTATGCTACCTAAACCTAAAAAAAGATAGTTGTACTATAATTATTTCATAGATTGGAGATTGGATTTGAATCCACAGCAATCTTTTATTTTTACTTACAGTGAAACGTTATGTACTATGTGGCGATGACTGTAATGACAAAACAAAATATATCTTAATTAGGAGCAACATAGACAACGGTGATTGTTCTGTTATTTTATAGGATTTGGTACATTAATAAGAAAAAAATGGAACCCTTCTGGGATCACTATTTTGTCCGCCTGTCAGTTCTATGTCCCACGCAGCAAAAAAGAAATGAATCTTCTATGTAAAAGCAAGCACAAGACATGAGCATTTATGCTTTATTTTTGCTGCGTTTAGTATGAATTTCGGTTCGTAACCAAACCTTATAGGGGGACCTGTACGGAACCATTGGACCTAGTTTTGTAATTTCGCACAAATTGAGAACTTACTGCACAAATAAAGGAAAAAATCCAAAAACTCAATATTTCATAGAGAAAAATATTCATTTATATTTGTAGTACATTTCAAATTTGAGGCCTGCCGCCTTTACAGTCACACCTTGTACTTGTTGTTGGTTCTGAATACTACTAGGCTCCCTGTGCCTACCCTTCCGTATGCGGGATACAGCGTGAAAGTAACATTTGGAAAAAATTGACAATTTCCAATACGTAGTAATAGTTTATATTTCATATAAAATGAGTGCATACCCCCGCAAACTTAACAATTTCAATAAGTTGTACTTCCTGTCGACCTAGAATGTTGAAATTTCTACGGAACCCTCTAATTACGAATAGTTCCTCGATAAATGGACCTATCTAAAACGTATTTAGACATTTCTACTTTATTATATATTTTATATAAATTCTTTTACAGAGTTTTCCTTTTTTTCATAATTTTCAAGTAATCAAATATGACTTTGATATACAAGCAATCGTAATTTAAGATCAGGATTATATTCGGAGAAGCCACAGAGTTCCTTAGGGACAGCAGGTGGAGCCTTTTTACTTAAACGAAAAATCTTTGCAATTTGAACCACTTCAATGATATTGATTTTGCGTTTTATTTAAAAAATTGGACGGACCTATAGCTAGCTTGAAACACACGACTTTTGGATATCTTCCAGGAATTACGACGTTGTAGTCCGTTACATTTTATATTGTATTACGTTTCTTTTTTTAGCTTCATGCTTGTTCCCGCACATATCGCGGTACATGCGGGATACGTAGTGTTTTCTTAACAAAGATTACTCTGTTTCCTATTCACTGACAGATTTTCGTGATGTATGTTGAGCGTACACCGCGTACCGTAACACCGTGCTTTGTGCTCCGAGTGGAAATTGAACTCACAATCATCGCGTTAAAAGGTACGCTTGTTCCCCTGTATCACGACTGCCCTCACCAGTTAATTATGTAAATATCAGTCTTCATTAATAAGTCAGCGCATTACTGTAAGTGTCAGTTACTGATTCCAACCTCATAGCGAGTTTTGATTACATTAGTCAAAACATATTCCTTGCCAGAGAGAAAAAATAAGTATCTTGACAAGTTCCCTCTACCTACAATATGCAGGACATAAGTGGAACAAAAATTAAAAATAAAGAAAATGAAAACCGTAATAACATAACAATATTATACTCTCTCTATGTTTATTAAAAAAAAATGCTTTCGTAATAAGAAAAATACAGAAAAATTCAGCTAAATAAAATATAAAACAACCTTCATTTTATACCTTGTCCCACAAACCAGCTCTTTACATTATAACTTCGAAATGAAATTGTCAAATTATTCATTTCAATGTTTTAATGCCCGTAATAATACTGTTGAGTTTCTGTGTTTTAGCTAAATTAAGAGTCGCGGAGGAGAGCTAACGACGGAGCACCGACTTTGTAAGGCTGCCTGTACATTGTACAATATTCCTGTATTAATATTATTATTTTTTAATTTAAATCCGATATAACTCAACAGACATTTGGTCTCTATATTTTTTGATATGACACCATGGCACAAGGTAACAACAAGGAGTAGAACTGTAAACACAACGGTTGGAGTTCGATTCCCACACAGACAAATGAAATATTTTATATTTTAATTTCTCTGACACTCCGTCTACACGCAATGTCTCGATAATTTGGCAGAATTAACGTATAAAAGCTAAAAACTAGTACAAGCAAAAGCTCCATAAATTACGCTAAAGCAGAATCAGCTAGAAGTGAATATTAGACCGTAATTTACTTCAAAATAAAAAAAAGAGATTTCGAAGTCTTCATAAACGGAATCCTATTAAAGGATTTTTGTTCTCCTCTTTATATCTCCGTAGCGAGTAAATGGAATTTTTTAAAACGCTGGAAAATGCAATGTGTTTAGCTTGTAAATTGCTTCAAAGTTTTCAAAATGAAATGTTTGCATTACGTTCAACCTAACGATTTTGGCATGGCAGGAACCTAGTGTCAGGACACACTCCTCTCTGCTGACCACCTAAATGCGAAGACTTAGTGTTTTGATTGGCAAAATTCAGTTCAATTCTTTAAGTATGGTGTTCCGAACGTGTCAGCTGCCAAAACTATTAAATTCGTGGACACACGAAGGAGGTTGTACGGTAAAAACGAAAGTTGGTTAAAAGAAATCCAGTGTAAATGTCGCGAAACTCAACGCTAAGGTTCAACGTTAATACTGTAATGACGTAATTCAAAAAATAAAAAGCTGTAAAAAGCGTTTTTATCGTTAAATGGAGTAAATAAAAATTTACAATTATATACAGATGTTACGTTCACTTAAACGTGATGATTTTACTTTGACTTTAATGTGTTTTTTACCTTTACGCCGCCGGCTTGTAAACGCGATGGTTGTGGGTTTGATTTCCACCCAGGAGCGTAAGTTATTTTCGTCTCCTTGTTCTGGTAACAAAAGATGACAGCAACCATCAATCAACACGCAATGACTCTAAAGCGAGCGAAATTGGAGAGCAGGGTAACTTACGACTAGTTTTCTTTGGCATGTTCTGTTATATTATGGAATACAGCAAAAAAAAAATACTTACAATGTCTTTGGATGGAAACTTGAAGACGATCCTCCATCTAAGATTTTTTTTAACGTTTTTTCTAAATCATTTCTCCCAGTAGTGGATGAGGCCACTGTGTTTACAATCAGACGGTTCATATTTGGTAACTTTCTATTTTACACAAAAATTTCGTTGCCATCGTGGCATGGTATAATATTTAATATTTTCATTTCCTCGCTCTGGTAGCAAAACAGAACGCGGCGTTGAGTTCCGCAAATCAACCCACAATGGCTCGAGGATTCGGCGGAAAGTAGGAAACGGAAGTCTTAACAGGAACGGACTGCAACAACCGCACCTCTTCGATGGACTCCAAGATGTGTGGGTTCAAATCACACAAATATGCATAAAACTTTTTAGATGTCATCTAACAAAGTATAACAAATGAAAATAAAAACTATTTCACCCCTAGAAAGTGTTAAATCATACTCATCTTTCTAGCACAAAATCTTTCACCTGACTCGTTGTTTTCTTTACCCCTATCTCTATTGTATTATCTCGATACTGCGATATGTTTTATAGCGACAGTAAATTGTTTTGTTCGATAACGCACTTTATGTGTTTGTTTGTCACGACGCGAATTTAGATCTGATTGTACGCAGTTTTACGATGAAGGGTGGATTTTATTTATTTTGTCGTTGTAATAGTTGAATTTATCTACTTCATCTTCCACTTTTTGTTTCAATTTCGAGACATAGGAAATTGGCAAAACTCTACGCCACGCTTTGTCTCCTTACCGGAACAATAAAAATAAAACATTTAATTTTACACTTCATCGACGGGAATCGAGTCCACGACCAGATGAGAGATATTCTATACCTGCGCTACAACTGGCCTCACTCAATGTCACAAACAAAAATACTAAATCGTATTCTCTTCATAAAAAAAAATATCCACATTTTCAAAGCCCAATAACTGAGTACTACTTTAAAAATGAAAAAAAAGCTCAAACTAAAGCGAAACAAAGCGAAGTAGTACACGAACAACAATTTACATGGAGACCGTATTAAAACGTTAATATAATCATCGGAACAGATACATTTTCTGGTGGAAATTATCATTTACCATCAATCATTACAACGACTAATCGGAATAAACAAATAGATGGAACATTGTACTGACATAACTAATATTTTGGCACATACATATTTACCAGCACATTATACAAACAAAATAAATAAGTTTTATTGCGACGAGCTATAATTGCGTATTCGATAGGCACTCGAGGAGAAGAATAAGACACTCTCTAGATTCTCTTTTACCTTCCCTTATTATATGAGCGACAAAGTATGGTAAACCTCCAATATAATTTAAACTCATAATGTCCTCAGTAAAGCATCGCTGCAACTTATTTATTAATTTTATTTTTGTAGCTTTACTTTTACTTTAATTTCTCGCATGTAACTGAAAAAATATTCCATATTTTTAAATCAATTCTGAATGGCTATGAGCGGTGGAATCCAAAACCAAATTATATTTTTATATATTAGATTATTAAATGTTTCTAGAATTTTATATCAAACTCTAAATCACTACTTTTTATTAACTTGACGCTGTATCTAGACGACAGACGGAGACTCGTGTTAGACAAGTAAGACAATCCATTTCCCATTTTACGTAACTTTTGAGATATTGTTTATTCAATGCTGGAAGTCAACGCTATATTTTTATTTGTTTGTTACCAGAGCGAGAAAATGAAAACAACTGCCCTGAGCGGGAGTCAAATCTCAAATCGTGCACCGAGACAGCTAAAGAATTATAATAGAAATTTAAAACCTAATAGATTCCCCATGTCCGCCCAGCGCGGACTCGTACATTAAAGCTTCACTGGACAATACTCTCAAATGCACTAACATAAATAATATTCCGCAGGACAGAGCAATTACGCGCGCAGTCAGACCGCAGCGGTCTTACCATTATTGTTAATGCCAACTAAAATATGAACATATTTTGTATTTTATTCCACGAATAAATCTTTTAGAGACCGCACGCGCAGAGGCACAAGTGTGCGTCTGTAAACGACGGTTGTGGATTCGATTCTTACTCGAAAGAATAAAATACTTAATGTTTAACAAGGTGAATCGCGGCGCTCAGTTTTGTCACTCAAAAAATTAGGGACCGGAAGTGTTTTAATGGGAAACGCAGTGTCTGACATAAGGTTGCCACGCTCCCTTTGTCGACCCTGCTATGTGAAGGATACAGCACTAAGTAAAAAAAAAGAACTCATATAATACATGTGTATGTGAGTTCAATTTACAATAAAGAATATTTTGCAAATTATAAAGTATACTACTCCATATAGTATTATGGTATTTTCATTTATATAAATCACGAGTTCGCAACCTTTTCTTGATGAATTATACAAAAGTGGCCCACTTTTGTATAATTCTTGGTAGCAAGGACCACTATACATTTAAAAGTAATAAAAATTGACAGTGATTACCAAACAGTAACTTCGCCTCACCATATTCAGGCTTCTGCGGACCACTGTTGGTCTATTTACTTCATACTATGTCTTGTTGTGACATGAAAAAAAAACTACCTACCTACTTGGAAGATAAATTATTTTCATTTCCTCGCACTAAAAACAAAATAAAGCGTAGTGCTTAGTTCCGCGACTTAGCAGGTAATATTTGTAAAACTTAGCGGTGCGGACAAGTTATGTCTTAGCACTATCTCGGAATCTCGACCCTCTCCCTCTCCGCCGGCCGCTCTCTCTATACGCGGGACACAGCTTAAAGCTAAAGCAAACGGAGAACGAAAAGAGGACGTAATATGAATAATGGATGGCCAGTGAGTACTAACATAAACTACAGCTACTGCTTTACATGACTCAAATATTATGGAATAATTAATACTTTACGCAGTTTACAAAGAATACAATTATAGTAACCACAAATATCTTTTTTTTCATAAATAATAAAAACCCATCCAAAGACAATGTATTTCTTGGAAATAAAAATATTATTTATTCAGCATAATATTTTTATTTCCAAGAAGTAAGTTCTCCAGGGAACTATATCACGTTTTTCATAGCGCCCAAGTATTATGACTAATATTACCACAGCTTGAAGCTTCCTTTAAGAAGCATAGCGTTAGGACGGTGCGGAACTTAACGCTCCGCTCTGTCTACTAGCAATGGAAAATTAAATGCCAAAACGTATAAATTTCCATCTATCATTTTCCGTCCCCCCCGAGTACTAATCGAACACCTAACCTTTGTGTTGAACTTGAACTTCTTGGAAGTTTCTATATTTTCAAGAACAAGAAATACTAATAAATCCAAACGAACCAATTGAACAGCTCCAATTGTATCTTTCATTAAGTACAAAACTCACTTCGTCTGGTTTCCTCTCATTAAAGCAGTCACTCGACACCTGCGGTCAAGTTTTAACAATCTCGAGTATCGATAGCAATTGTTGCTCTTTCAGTTTGTCTTAACGATATCTTTGGCGAGCTTTCAGTTTTCAGTTTAAAATGAAATATAAAACTTGAACTTTATATTGTGGGGCTTTTACAAGTTTCGGTGTTTCCTTTGTTTTATTAATTTGGATCGTTTTTATAGAAAGCTAGTGGCTATTACTTGAGGCGTAGCGCTGTGGAAATTAAGTGGAAATAAAATTTGTGACACATTATTTTAGCTTAATGATATATCTCTCACATAGGAAAAAAGACAGAAAACCTAAGCACGTAGTGTTAAAACACTATGTTTCCCATTAAGATATTATCATT
Source organism: Heliconius charithonia (assembly GCA_030704555.1). Taxonomy (NCBI): domain Eukaryota; kingdom Metazoa; phylum Arthropoda; class Insecta; order Lepidoptera; family Nymphalidae; genus Heliconius; species Heliconius charithonia. The sequence continues at coordinate 319,212 of CM060825.1, forward strand.
CCTCATTATTATTAGTACGTAGAGTGGTGGATCTCAACGCCGCGGTTTGTCTCATTACCAGAGTCATTAAATGAAAATATAAAATAATCGATTCGTAATGAAAATCAAACCCACAACCGTCGTTTACAGGCGCATGACGTGCTACAGCGCTACATAATTCTATTTTGAGGTAATTAATATTTTTCAAGACCAAGCGAGGTGCTTAACTCAACACGCAGAATGGGTAACAGAATGCAAGAGCACTAAGTTCCCTTAACTGCCTATCCTGCTATATATACATACAAGAAACAGCGTGAACATAAAAAAAACACATTTACCACACAGAGGTAGCGTTTCAGTGTAGAATGATAACAAGCATCGTAAAAAAACGTTTTAATAATCCCATATAAAGAACACGAGAGTATTCCAAGCACACACTCAAATACCTTGAAATCTATTGAAAGGCGATTGGGAGGGTCGAAACGATAAAGCAGTTAGGTGTGTAGATGCTCTTATTGGGCGATACATTTTACCCTTTTTATATTTTTTACCCTTTTGGTAAAAAGTCTAAATATGAGACTACACACTTTTGTAATTTTTTCCCCACGCATCATCAAATTTTCAAGATATTGTATGGCGAGTTGGAAGCGAGTACTCAACGCCACGCTGTATATTGAGAAACTAACACTAAGCTGTTATGGTGATGCTTCACAGATGCTGTGACAGTAAACGTGACGGTTGTGGATTCGATATCTACTCGAGGGAATTATTATAATTAAATTATTTTCATTTCCCACTTTGGTAACAAGGCGTTCCGTTAAATTTTAATTCAAAAAGAGTATTTCAACACTAGCTCCACACTGTTATACGAGAAAAAGACACTAGTAGAAAATAAAATCATCATCAATCGTGGTCTACCATTGTACATTTGAAAATGTATTTGTAAATACGACCCTAAAACCGATCGAGCCGCGTTTACTAGCGACTAAGGGTCGATGCTATAAACCAGATAGAATGGGTGGAAGTACTCTCATCAGCGTAAACAGTCCGCTTTAGCTTAATAAAATAACATTCGAGATCCATTCGAGGTAACCGAAATTTGATAGGAATAAATTGTTGAGTGATTTATGGGACCCGCAAAATGGGCGGGGCAAAGGTTAAAGATTTGATTTATAATAAAATACATTATGATATAGATTAATTAAACGATTGATAAATTTTGGATATATTATCTCGTTTAAGATGTTTTTTTTTGCTTTTGCGTTTTATCCCGAACATAGCTGGGTTGGCCGAATATCTTGTGTTAACGTCACACTCGGTTGTGCTCTTATCGCTTTTCAAGAATTTCTGAAATTCAAAACATTGTGTGTTCATTGGTGGAAGTCAACGCCATACTTTGTCTTATTAGAGTACGTAGGAATCAGAGCGTCCTACTAGTCGCTCCCTAGCATACCATGCTATATGAGAAATACAGCGTGAAGCTCATTTTATAAGTAAAATAGAACCTTCTCTATGACAACTCAATCTAGTTTAACTTGCTATTGATTTAATGGAGAATACCTTTTTATTTATTTTTTATTGAGGAAAGCATGAAGACATGAATTGTTCAATGTATGCGAGGACGAAGCCGCAGGCGAAAACTAGCAAGCAATATAAAACAGTTTAAAACCTCGAGATGATTTAAAGCATTTAAATCTCAATGAAACATTTAAAGCTCAAGTAAAAGCTACAACGGTCTGTAAATAAGGCCCTAAAATCATTGAGTGGATATTGCGAAGGGTCTCGGCTATAAAAGCGTTAAAATGAAAGTATTTCCATCAGCGTAAACGGTTTGTTTCAATTGTAAATAAAAAGATGGCATTTTTGTGTCGTTGATCGTCGTTGCGAGTTCAAATTCTAGTTAATTTATTTTCTTTTCTCTCTTTATATGTATACATATAAAAAATCCGTTACTGAGTAACGCACAATTGAACTATGCGTCGTAGAACGCTGAATTTTGTCATATAGAGTTGAAGCTAGTCATAGCGCAGGGACGCAAAACAACGACTATAAACACAACAGGTTGTGGATTCGATTCCTATTCGAAATATTTTATATTTTCATTTCCTTTATGCCTTGTTCTTTTCACCGAGTGGAAATCAAACCGACATAATGCTTATTCTGATGTGTCCCCGGGTCACGACAGATATTATATGGATTCTTTATAAATGTTTTTTTTAACGGCATTAAATATTAAAATATTAAATATTTTAATATGATTTTATTTTTTCGAATCCAACGACTCTTAAACATTTTCAGCAATTGTTTCGAATTATATTTTTATTCCTTCCCTCTGGTATCTAGGCAAAGCGCGGCGTTGAGTTCTGACACTCAACACGCAATCCTTCCAGAATTATGCGCATAATGAGGAACGGAATGTCTTAACACTAGGTGCCCTTTACCTATCCTGCTGTGTGCGTGTGGTGCAGGGTGAAGCTGATTTATTTTTTATTTTTGACCAACTAATATAAATTCTGCATAAAAGAATATTTTTTTTTCTATAAATTCTCTAGAAACCGCTAGTTAATTAGATGTGCGACATAAATCACTAGGAAGCATGTAGACATTAGGTATGAATCAAAATGTTAACATGAATCAACTATGAATCAAAATGTAAGCATGAATCACGTATTCAAAGGGAATTTCAACTAAAGGAACAGAGTGAATAGGATGGCACGTACATTATGGTGAATGCGTGTTCACATACACCTCGCATGTGAGACCGGCCTATGGCTTAGCTACAAGATTACACGTAATAAATTGTAGCTATAGTGGCTCAGTGGCAAAGTATCTGTAGAGGCGATGGTTGTCGGTTTGATGTCGCTTCAGAGAGATTATTATTTTATTGGAGAACTGAGTCTTAGCTCTAGATGCTCTTCGCCTTTTCTGCTACGATACATACGTACGGCATAAGCTATTTTTTATATTGTATACTTAAAATTATACAGTTGAACAAACAAAGAAAAATAAGATTGATGATATAAGATTTACGATTTAAACAAATAATAAGACATATATATATAATTTTAATTAACATTAATATAATATATTGCAAGTAAATTTTAGATTTTACAAACGTCAATAAATTCAAAACTAAAATAGCAATAAAACTAACCATAATTAACAAGTCACCCATTTCTTGGTTAATTTAAAGGGTTGCAAAGTAAGCAATGAATCTCTAATGTACTGCGCAACCAATAAACACGCTGATTGATTTCGGGAGGGATTACCTAAACACTTTGTGGGAGGTAATGTGAACATTTTATGAGGATTAAAGTTTGGAGAAACATTGGGTTTGTTTATATACTTGATAGTATTGGGTAATTTTCAGTTGGAAAGTGAGTTCTGAGTCTGAATATCAATGCGATGGTTATAGGTTTATTATAGGTTCGATTACCACTCGGAGAATATTTAGATTTTTTAGATTAGTTAAAACAAAACTCGATGTTGAACACTGCCGGTCAACACGTAGTGTCTCCAAAATTTGGCAGTACGTAAGGCACGGAGTATCTTCTTAGTAAATTCCCTCTGCTGCTGCCTTTATGTGAACTTCATTGAATACTTCAATATGTATAAATGTAGTTATAAACACAATCATACGTTAGAAAAAGTAGGTATTGCACCTGTGTACGAGTGTGTTAAGCACCTCGAGGTATCCTTATCCGTAAACACAAAAGAAATATTACAAATTGGAAAAAACCCCAAACTGCAAACAATAAAAACTGCTGCACCGAGTATGATGCCAAGAGGAAGCGATAAAGTCTATATTTCCAAAATGGCACTTCATTTGCTGGTTTGCTACTGTGTCGGATACCAATAAATGACGCTAAGACGATAAGTAGTAATTCTAATAAATACAACTGTTTTGAGGCCGTCGTGGCCCAGAGTTATGACTGATTGTAAATGCGACGGTAATTAGTTCGATTTCGAAAATAAAAAATAAAAAGATGCCTGATATGTGTGGGATACAGCGGGGAACTATAAACAAAATGTACATATAATGTAAAACAAAATAGTTTCCAATTTACAATCTTATTAAGATAAAAGATCTAAATGGCTTTTACTCTTTTGCACTGGAATCAAATTTTTCGAAGCAAATCTACAACAGTCCATTAGCGTCGTGAGTGACGACTGTAAGCGTGGTTGTCATAAAGGATTCGGGGTTCTGTACGAGTTTATTAAGGAAATCTTGTGAAAAAGTTTGAGTTGTTTTATGATTTTATATTATACTAGCGGCCCGCCCACGGCTTCGCCCGCTTAAAGTGTATGATTATTGATCTAATAAACAGAATTGACTGACAATTATATTAACTTCTAATAATAGTATGATTTTTTTACTACATTATCGTAATTTCTATTAGGACATTTGATTATTTTGAAATAAAAATATATATAAAGCTAATTATTTCTTATACGTATATTTTTTTGTAATATTACGTTCGTTTTACCTTTTTAATGTAAGGTTCATCATACTTTTAAAACTCTTAAGTTTGCTGATGTCACAGAATTTTTTAATTCACCTTTTCAGAAAAAGCCTCACATGTTTTAATAATTTATTATTGACTTGAAGGATTCATAATATTCTTTGTAAAATAACTGTAATAATTGTACATTATTTGTTGCTATACAGTTTTTAAATTAGTTACATATATTATTAGCTAAATGTACAATTGGTAAAAAAAAATAGTTATTACAAAGTACACGTAAAGATAATGTTTTTAGGTCTTCATCTATCTGTTGAATTAATTACGACTAAAACTTAACTGTTATGATTTATGAACGTAACCTTCTCTAACAATTCAATTTTGTTTACTTTACTTTATTGTTTGTACTCTGAACGATAGTGCTTTAAAAATATATATTTTTATCAACAGTCATATAACCCAGACGATTCGAATGTCATTCTTTAGCCAAGAATCTTACCAGCGCGATTGCTATATAATATTCGCAGGCAAACTTATGCCTTAAGTTCATTCAAATGACGATAACTTTTTTTTTCATGAACCGATTTTGATGAACTAAACTTTAGGACTTAACTTGAGTTAAAACAAAGCAATTAGTGAATTTTCAAGTAAATCGGTTCAGTACTCTTAGAGAAAAATGCGGACAAAAAACTATCGACAGACAGACAGACAGACAAGAAATTCAAAAAAAAAATTTTTGCTTTCTATTATTCTTTTTAAGTATCTCTCTATCCATTTCAGTCAAAATTACTAAATGTACAGCCAAAATATTTTTACTGTCTTATTATATATAGAAATAAAGCCAATCAACGATTTCTTTTCCATATCCCGCACAGCATGGTAGGCAGAGCGAGTAGTGTTAAGACATTACACATTTAATTTTTTCCGCAGGGAAATTAAAATAATTAAATGTTCACTTTCTCCCAAATGGAAATCAAATCTTAAATCACTATTTTTACAGTCGGACGCTATTCCACTACACCATAATAACTTCATTTTGTAAAAGAAAAACATAAAAAAAATAACTACAACAATATATGTATTTATAAATATATTTATTTCTATGACTTTACTAGGATAGTGTTTTTTTTATGGAAAAGACAAACGAACATTCGCTTCTCCGGGTGTTGCACGTGGTGGTGGGCGGCGGTGATCACTTACCTGATGGTGAGTGAACACCGCCACCCACGACTCCATGCTCCACCAGAGGAGTTGCACTTAGAAAATTTGGTAAGAAGTGACAAATTACAACACAAATAAAAGAAAAAATCCGAAAAGTGAAATTTCATAGGTATTTCATATATCTGGAGTTCACATCATATAAAATAAGTGCAAATACTGGCAAATTTAAGTTGGTAACCTTTCATAAGACGTACTTCCCGTTGAATTGCGAAATAGGTAAGGAAGCCGATGAGCGATTCCGATTCGCACATGACCAGTTTCTTTAGCTTTTCACTAATTCTAGTACAGAGGGAAGGCGGAAAAAATCGAATATTAAACTTAAAACTCGGTTAAACTTTGCGGGGACGTCAACGGTGGAACTCAACGCCACGCTTTATCACTTTTTAGGAGCTAGAAAAGGAAAAAAGTCCATTCTTCAAGATTAACATCGAATCTACGATCACCGAATTTACTTATACTTATTAAGCAACGAAGACTTCAGCTTCTACTATCCATGTCATGATAATCTTGGAACGAGTTATAAAATAAATATTATACTAGTAAAACTCTGTAAAGCCAGTCCGTACTCTACAAAGCCCGATATTCAACTATTATTAAACGATTATACACAGGGGCTTGTTACAACTTTTGTTATACCGGGTATAAACTCGTATTCATAAATATCTTTATTTAAAATTTTATTCCATGTAGTAGGAATAAAATTTTAATAAACTTATAACTACAGAAATAGAAGACAAATTGTCTTGACAGATGAAGAGGCTTTTTTAATTTTTGAGGTACAAAACCCTCAAATTAAGAACATCCGAATTTATGGTGCAAAACTGCAAATGCTATAGAATGTTCCTTGAGCTCTAAGTCATAAATATATGTACATATTATTCCATTATTGAGATCCTGATTCTCCATCATTGCCCTGCCCGAAAATTGACAAATCATTAAATATGTTTCTTATAAAAAAAAACAGTTTTTTTCATACAACAACGTATCCCCAAATGCATTTAAACGGCAGCGAGTCTTCGACGCGGTTATATTTAGATTTCAATAGCAGATAAAGTACACATCTCGTATGAGGCGAGGAATGGAATATGAGCTTTTGTTAGGTGAATTGGCGTAATACATATACTTATGTTCAAATTTTAAATGTTATATAATGTGAAACATAAATTTGCATACGTTTACTATAATTTCACGTTGTCTCTCATGTATAGCGGGGTGGATAGAGGGAACCTATGTACCCGATCAAAGGCCGCAAGCCGAAGTTCGTGACCGCAGGGGACGCCCCTGCAGCCGTCGACATCCTCTCAAGCAGCCACATAGTGCTTGCAATTTTTTCAGGGACAGATTACCCTCCTCTCTATCCACTCGGTATTGATTTGTACAAAATCAATAGCACTAACAGCATTAACCCACCATTAAAAGTTCAAAAAAGATGAGAGCCTCGTGTTACTCCCTACGCGCACGAAGCTTTTGATACATTGCCTGTAGAGTGTTGAAACTTAACGTCGCACTTAAGAATAAGAAAATATATCAAAACATAAACCTCTATATCATATTCTATAAATAAGTGATATAAAAGTAGGTGAAATATATACAAAAAAAAATTGTAAAAACAAAAACCCCGACTGCATAAAACTAAAAAGAAAATAAACAAGCCAATAGTTTATTAGGGATAACAGTCGTTTTTTTTTATTCACTAAGTCCAATGGCGTCCCACAACCGCCATGACTGTTTTTTTTTAACGTCACCTATCTAATAACACTTGGGTTGTTAATACGAATCTAACGATACCTCAATTAAGTAAATCCGTTTAGCAGTTCTGGAGATATGAGGTAATAAAGAATACATACAAGATACGCGCAAAAAACATAACCCTTCCTTAGCAATCGGGAAAAAAACAAAAAACATTGAAATAAGTCTCTATTTCCGGCCAATTTACGTAATACCACAGAATCCCCTAACAGTTATTGCAGTGGAGATAAATATGCTCGTGCACTGACTTTTTTACTATACTACGGAACGTTGTATGAACGTAACCGTCTGTATACACTATAAAAATAATTTTGATATATTTTAAGTCATCCGTGGTACAGTGGTACAGGGCCGACTATAAGCGTTATGGTCGTGGGCTTGATCTGCATTTGGGGCAATGATTATATTTATATAGCTTCACGCTCTGTCCCGCACACAGCAGGATATGCAGAGGGAACCTGGTGTTAGAACACTGCGCTTCACATTCCACGGAATTATGGAGAAGTCACAGCGAGGAAATATGAATGTTAAATATTTCATGTAGTCAAGTGAGAATCGATCCCATAACAATTTTCTATATTTTTCTAAAATATTGTTGGTTTCTTACTTATAATATTATATTCTCAACCACAACTTGACACAGATCCAACAAAGTCCAACAGGTCCGAGCATTAATTATACTAAAATCTGACAACACAAGTAACAATGCCGTCACGTGGCGTACAAAATGTCAGTTTCTGACGGTACCCTTTTAATTTAGACTGTCGTACACTTTCAGTCGTAATATTGTGTGTTTACGGTCTTCTTTTATTTGTGGCGCACGTTAGTGGTGACGAGGGTGCGTGCTGTGAACTGTCCGGTGGATGGAGTTATGCGAAACGTTATAATAGTCATTACATATTTTACGAAACTTTTTAAAGGAATTTCATTTAGCTTCACGCTATATCCCAACATAGGAATGTTAAAAAAATATTTAAAAATTGTATTTTCCTCTGCCAAACGATAATTCTAAGTAATAATCTTTGGGTAGCGAAAATTTGTAAAAGTCGCCCTATAGAGATACTAACAAGCGTATAATAATTTCAACGTTGCTCGATAAGAACGTATGGCTTTGTTGGTCCGACCGTTTGGTCTTTAAAGTGACGCGGGTTCAAATCCCGCCAAGTATAAATTTTTATATACGTTTTCCAATAAAGTATAGGTAGTAAATGCTCGTAAAAGATTCCACTTACATATGTACATGGCTAAATAAGAATGGATGGCTTAATTATCACAGCGCTTAGTTTAGTTTATAGTATCCAAGAGACACGAGTTCGAATCCAGCTGCGTGCAAACATTTATTTTTCTAGCATGTGGCATTCTAGCACATTTTAAAATGTTAAAAAACCAATCGATATTATCTTATTTCATAACGAAGCCGCATAAAACCATCCATATGTAAACATGTCCAGACAAGTGTATGTGACACACTGACGTATCAGCGTTTCTAGCAAAGAGACGATTTTATTATTTCCACATACATAACATCATTATTCAGAACGTGCTCGGGCCCCGCTGGAGGCAGTCGGTTAGGTAACGGTCAATCATAATAAAAGTATAACTAAATAACTACATTTATATTCCTAACTTTATATATAGATAATATAATATGATTGTTTCTCTGTTTGTATGAGTTTTAAAAACGAGACAGTTCCAGCATAAATTTGGGAAGAATAAAACTAGCAGTTTTGCAATTATTAAAGTCACTTATTGTTTCAATACACAGTTCATATAATGTACTTAATTTAAATTATAATAACTTGAATTGCTTTTTAGTTTAATGTTTATTTTTTTATATATTTACAGACAATGATTTTTATTATGTTTGTCGTTTTATTTTTGGCAATTACTTCAACATATCTGCCTCAAGAATTCGGCGGAAAGCGAGGAATGGGAATATTTTAATGAAAAACGCAGCGTGTTAGCACTAAGTTCCCAGGTTCTATCTGTCTATTCTGTTATTTGCGCAAAACTAGGTCAGCCTTTAATTGTGGCATTCAATTAATGTTAAATAAAAAAGTAAAGCAGAGTACGCAAAGGGAACTTAATGCTACAACACTTCGTTTTTTTATCCAATACGTCGAGTAGCAAAACTTAAAACTCACAACGTAATGATTCTACTCTTGGGCGGAATGTGGAGTAAAGTGTTTCTTAACATTAAGTTCCTTTTGCTTCCAATATATTCGGAATACAGCGTGAAGCTACAAAAAATATTTTTTAAACCACAATCTTGGACTTCCATCAAACCCACCCAGAAAAAAACAAACGTGCCCTCCCTTATACGTAATATAAATGTACGTTTTTTTTTTGGGGCATTTCTTCAAAAACCTAATTCATCTTAATCACTGTAAAAGAGCAATAAATGTCAGATTGTCCGTCCGTCCGCTGGAGGGTCTGAACGTTTATTAGATCTTCACTTGGGATGGACAGGTATTGAGTTTTTCACTGTAGAAGTTGTTATTCGTTAAATGAAATCCTAGTCCTTCCGTTTAGGGCGTTGTAGCGCATAGGCACAAGCGTTTGACTGTAAAAGCGATGGTTGTCAGTTCGATTGATCACTGGAGAAAATGAATTATTTAACATTTTCATTACAACAAGGAAAGTTCCACCGTTCAAAACGCAACGCCGAAAATGGGGAACAAAGTATCTTAACACTACCTTCCTTCTACCTACCTTGCTTTATACTACTACTATTTTAGTTTAATTACCAGTCTAAGGAATTCATTATATCCTTTGTTCAGTTTAATAACAAGACAAAGAGCATTGTTGACTTCCACCACTCACATAGTAATATCTTGAAAATTGGGCGACGCTAAAAATACTGAAAATCTACCAGACGCTGAGTTGAATATTATATTGTTAGAAATCGGAAGCGGTTATAGTTTTAAAAAAAAACACGATTAAAACACACATCGTCTATATGATTCTAAACTATTTGGTAAGAGATACTATGTAATTGCAATAAGTGATATGTATCACCTAATAACAATACATCACACTAGTTTTCTTCTAATAAGGGCAATTTCCGACAAGCAAATGCCCCCGATTGATACAATTCCACTGCTTTTATAGTTATTTTCACCTAAATCTACCCTCTTTTGCACGAGTTCGCTAACAATATGAATATTACAATATGCATTCTTAAAGGTCAACCGAAGTCCACTATGGTTAAGTTTCACATTAAGCCTTAACTGAACTCAAAATACACCGATAGCAACAAAATATCCCACCGCTTTTATTTCATCAAAACACATTCTCAACTGTCTGTCATACTAAATGATTTACTAAGAATGAATAATATAAAGGAATATTGTATAGACCGAGAGATGAAGGTTCTATTATAGAGGACTAAATCTATTAATTTTTATTTCGCAATATATGGGTTAGTCTACTGTTGTAGAAAATAACTTAGTAAATGCAAAATGAAAAAGATTTTATTATATGAAATCGTTGAAATATATTCGACTGTAAGCAATAATTGTAGGTTCAGTTTTAACAAAGTGCCTGTTTGATAATATTCCGCCACTAATATTACGATATTACTATAAACCTAACCTTCTCTGTAAGCTGTCGGTAACGTGAGCAGACAAATAAAAAAATTACAATAAGAATAAGAAAGGGTGTGTTGTTCTTGACATTTGACAGATACAATTAAATGTTTGAATGCAATTTCTAACAATAAATGGAGATTTTAATGCAGTTTCACGCAGTAATTTTATTTTTAAGACTATTTTATAAAGATTAACCTTAATTATATAATACAATCCAAGAAAAAGAATTAGCTTAGGTGATAACATTATAATATAGTAACATCGAGCTGATGACAGAGTTAAGATCTGAATAGCTGTTTGAAGTTACTAATAAACCGTTCCAGTTAAGGCTCCAATAATTTATAGCTCATTTTATAGCATTTACAGTACTTATGGCAAAAAAGCATGAGTTTTTTTCCCGAAGAGCATTGAATTGTTTAGAAAAACACATTTTTACTCATAAATTGACGCGACAGTAATGTGGGGTACATTACTGCGTGTTGTCATTTTCGGTCACAGCTTTGCTGTTTTACACAAAAGGACTGATGTTTTATATGATAAGAGCAACAGAGTTAAATGCATCAGTTTTATAACGATTGTTTCTGCTTGTTAATGTTTACATTTTTCTCTGCATTTAATATGTGGTAAACTATCTGTAAATATGTAACATTGAGGCACGAACTGTGACTGAGAAACCGACGGGTGGTGGGTTCGATCCATACTCGAGGAGATGAAATATTTACTTAAATTTATATTACCAATTCTTCGCTCTGGTGTTAAGCACGGCGTTGAGTTCTGCGACTCAACACGCAATGCCTCCAGAATTTGGCAGTGTGTGAGGGATACAACGTGAAGCTGATTTATTTTTATTTTATTTAACCAACGAGAATTTCTATTTTCCATGTGTTTGCCATTTTATTTTGTTAGGAATATATAATCGACTACTATTACTACCATTGTAAAATTTTTTATTAATCAGTTAAATAAATGCAAATTACCACGTTTTAGTTCACAATAGAATAACTGACTAAGCATTTTCTTTGTATTTGGAAAATTGTCCTGTTTATGTCTTATAAGGAAATGACGTGGATATTGAATACGCTTTTCAATATTAAATGGATTACATTATGATTTGTGAGAATAAAACCTTTGATGTCACGTGAAAGTAAAAGGAAGAACAGAAAACGATATCTGTTTATTTATATAGTACTTTTTTTTGGCTCACATCTTCATTGCTCACGTCTATGACAATGAGTTTGATAAAAATATCAAATAGAAAGTCAATAAATTAATTCCTCGAACACACAACTACCACGTTATTTTTTTTTTTTATTAGAGTCATGCTGTTATCCAACGTGCGCAAAGCAATGGAAGGAAGAGAAACCTGTGTACCTAGTGTTACTACACTCCATTGTCATTAAGACACTCCCGTTTCCACTTTCCGACAAACATTTCGACAAATTATCCGACATCTTTTCGAGGCCTTGTATGTTGAGTAGCGGAAATCAATGCCACGTTTTTGTATAGTTACCAGAGCGACGAAAATGAAAATATTACATTTTATTCCCCCGAGTAGGAATCGGACCCACAATCATCACATTTACAGTCGCACGCTTGTGCCCCGCGCCACGACGGCTTCAAGAAACTACACAAAATTATGTTAAAATTGAAGTAAGTAAATAATAAATTTGCGTTCCACAGTATCGAGCTTTGCCCAGAGGACCTCTGGGCTTTGAACCTTTTAGATTTTTTCAACCCTCCAAATAAATTGTAGGCCACATCAAACATTAATAAGAGGTGAAAAAGCGGATTTAAGATTTTCCCAAGGAACTTTCTTGGTACTTGTTGTGTGTTATAAAAAGACTTTATTTTTCTATTTTAGTAAAAAAAATTAAGAGTATTATAAACTTTTTGCTCAACGCCAGTCGTCGCCCGTTACTTTATTTGTCTTGAGATTAAGACGTTAAATAGAAAATCCCATTTGTTTCTTTTCCCGTAGGATTTTTTTTTCACCCTAACCTGCCTCTGTACTAAGTTTTAAATTAGGGGTGTATGACATTCCATTTTCTTTGCTTTGCTTTCTGTTCCTAAGTACAAGCTTAAAAATATATATTTGATGCTTCGTTACGTATACGTTGAGTATACCGATAAAGTCAGGGCAATTTTCTAGTATGAGATAGTAAATTTTGATACTAAAAGGCTATGGCACATGCCATACTCTCAAGTAAAATCTGTATTTATTGTATTGTTATATCAAACTCGTGTTAGTACCGGAGTGTTCCATAAGAAGCAAAGATGTTTGTGGCGTTAATGTTGAACTAAGTTACTTCAGGAAATAAATATATATATATAAAAAATATAACATGTCGCACTTTTTGCGTATTACGTACGTGTAGCAGTGGCTGTTGTTACGTAGTGACACGAAAATATACGATATATACGATAGCAAAACTATACGCATATATGCACAGGTTCCCTACGAAAATTTTTAGAGGGTATATTGGTCAGTTCTAATTCTAATTCTATTGAATATTTTTATAACAGTGAGTCACTTGAGGCCTGTCGTGGCGCAGTGGCACAAAGTGTGACTGTAAAACCGACTGGTTGTGGGTTCGATCCCCACTCGAGAAGATGAAATATTTACTTAAATTTATATTTCCATTTCTTCGCTCTGGTGTCGAGGCAAAGCGCGGCGTTGAGTTCTGCCACTCAACACGCAATGCCTCCAAAAATTCGGCAGAAAGTGGGGAACGGAGTGTCTTAACACTAGGTTCCCTCTGCCTACCCTGCTGTGTGCGGGATACAGCGTGATCGTCACTTCAATTATTTTATTTTTCGCTTGCATTATATCTTAATTTACAAGATTTGTTATGTTTGTTTGTTGAAAAAAATAATATTACTTACAAATATATATTTTTTTTCAATATCCATATAAAAAAAAATATTCGACTTAGAATTTTTCGCAGACGCCCCAGGGGCGACGATATCCACGATTAAAAATTATTTTAAAAGTAAAGTCTTTTTTTTGTTCTTTTGATGTTTTTTTGTACCCTATATGATTATAAGGTATACTTACTAGATAATATCATATCTTATGAATCGTTATGAAATCGATGTTTAATCGTTTGATGTTGTAGCGATTATATTCGAATTTACAATTCTCACAGAAGAAACGTACTATGATTTTGTTTAACAAAAATAATTAATGAAAAATTTAATAATTTTAAAATCAGTTCTAAGTAAAACAAAAAACAGGCTTTGTAATTTGATATTGTATATTGTATTAAGGTTGTTGTACCAAAAAAAGGTGTTAGTAGCTCGCTTGACACAGACTTCGAAATTATAAAATTATTTTTGTTTAACAAAATCAAAATACGTGGGACTTTACGTTAAGTAAATTTAATTTTCAGTTTTTAGTGTCTTGTTTTTTAGAGTTTGGTTATGTTAAAAAAATCCTGCAAAAAAAGACTGCTAGTTCTCACGTCTCTCCAAACTCATCTAGACGTACCCGAAAGATGATTGATTACGCGGCGAATTTCATACAAAATGCAGTAAAACGATGCAATAATGCCCACATCTTTTGATTGCTCTGACATGAAAGGTTGATTTTATCTGTCTATTAACTATACGACTACAAATAACTACTATATTGACTTCAAATTAACGCATCTACGTGATCTAAAGATAATTAATCTTGACAGATAGACAACAAAGTGCTCCTGTAAGTGTTTCGTTTTTTGCTTTTAGAGGTACGAGACCCTAAAAATACCTCCACTCGGTGAAATAAACTATTATAATTTCCACACTGCGGTAACAAGGCACAGTGCGGTGTTGTGTTCCGCAACTCGACACGCAATATCTCAAAAACTTGTCAGAGCGTGGAGAACTATCTAAAAGAACATTCTATGAAAATTTTCACTCGGTCCACAGACGTCTGACGTCACGTCAGACGTTTACTTGAATTATATAATATTAGTTCTCACTTTGTTCCTAATTAGTCATCCCATTCCTCGCGGAGATGAAAAGGAAATGTATTTGGGAGTCTATTGAGCGAACCGCGCTTGAGTCGTTTATATTATACGATATTAGTTGTCGCCCGCGACATTGTTTGCGTACTAAAGACCTAAATTGGAACATGACGCTTCTACAATAATCCTGTAGGGAAATCCTTTTTAGTGCTTCCCTATACTTCCTAACCTATCTGAATGTCAAGTTTTGACTTTCTAAGTCCCGTAGTTCGTCTGTGCGTTGTCAAGATACAGTGAGATTATCACTTAGACTGTGGCCGGTCATAGCGCAGAGTTACAATCGCAGAGTGTGACTGTATACGCGTCAGGTTGTGGGTTCAAATCTCACACGAAAAAATTAAATGTTTTCATGTCTTCGTACTGGTAATGAGGCAATGCGTGGCGTTAAGTTCCAACACTTAACACGCAATTCCTAGTGTCTTAACACTAGGTTTCCAGGTTCCCTCTTCCTAATGCGCTTTGCGTGTGTGCATGAAGCTAAAATCATATATTTTAGAATTACTGTCATGCTAACCTTATTATAAAAAAGAACTATAACCAATAGAATGACTTATATACATTCACAAGTAGAAGTTTTTAAACTTACTTTTAACTCTAAATTCATTAAGGATTAACACAAAGATTAAAAATTTCACCCTCTCACACTTTGATCATAAAATTTTAAGCGCCAATTACCGATAAACGGGATATCGATTTAAAACGTACTGTTTACTTTTAGGAACATTCTACTCGCCGCCTTGCAGCTAACGAGCACGTTATATGAAATGGAGTATTGATGCAGCCGAGATGAGTTTGATTGGACAAAGTGATTATAGAATTTAATTTTAGCTTAATTTTAATAATATTATATTAAAAAGATAAAGAAAACAATATAAAAGAAATTTAAAATGTAATTCGCTTTGCTACATTCATTTGGGTCAAGTTACAAATTAACCCAAATCTGGCGACAATGTGCGGCACTAAGATCCGCCAGTCGCACTCCTTAAATGAACATACAGTAGAAAACGAAATCACTAAACTTTCTTAGAAATTAAAATAAAAACGAAACTTAAATATAAATGGAAATGTCGTACAATATAAACGGTCGCATCTGCATAATTTACCCAGGACCGACGGAAGCTGAGATTTGAGTCATGCACTGTTTTACAGCTCCTCAGTTATTATTCACTGCGAACTCTGCCAGCGGTCATGTAGCGCTATATAGCGTTTAGTATGTCTTTTTAATACAACTTTGTAATATACGAGTAAAATAGGAGATGGAATTACAACATATTTGACGTTGTAATTCCATTCCCTTTTATACTAGTACTAGCGACCCGCTCGCGGCTTCGCCCGCTTAAACCACAGAACTATTTACTTAACACACTGAATTATGTTCGTGTCTTGATATACTTATAATGTATGTTTGCAATGTAATGAAGATTTTTTATAAGAAAGTTGTTAAAACTTTAGGTCGCATTTTCGTACCTCCCATAAGAATCTTCAATTGAATGTTTGAAATAAAAACACAACTTATCGATACTTACTATATGTGCGTTTCTTTACGATAATCTCAGAAACGGCTTAACCGATTTAAATACTTTTTTGTTTGTATTCTGGCAAACTGCCCTTAAATATTAAGCATTAGTTTTATTTTAAGCAGCTTCATGCTAGTCAGAGGGAGGAACCTAGTATTAAGACACTCCGTTCCCCACTTTCTACCGAATTCTGGACGCATTGCGTGTTGAGTGGCAGAACGCAACGCCGTGCTTAACCTCGACCCCAGAGCGAAGAAATGGAAATATAAATTTAAGTAAATATTTCATCTCCTCGTGTGGGGATCGAACTCAGAGAACCAGTCGGTTTTACAGTCACACTTTGTGCCGCTGCGCCACGACTGGCCTCAACTGGACTGGACTTTATTTTAATCGGTTCGCATAAAGTTTAAACCAGATCCACGCTTTATCCCGCCCTTAGTAGGGCAACTTAGTGTAAGATATTGGGTATAATGTTTGACTGATGTGCGAAATGAAAATATTATTAAATTATAACTCAATCCTGCATGTGTGGATCAGACCCACAACGTCACGTTACAGTTACAATTGGGCATATAGGGTAAAATAGTTTTTAAGATACATCAACAGTGAAGACGTAGGTTTTTTTTCTTATTTCACAATGTTTATTCATATCTATATTTCGTATGACGCGGTTACGCATAGGTACCAATAATATAAAGACATACTACTACAAAAATAGTACTAAAATGTTTAGAACTTTAAACTTTGCCGCCAATACCTACGACTCGATTTCGCAATGAGGCGTATGCGGCGGTTTCCCTTTGATAAGTTTATGTGTGCGTGCGTCGTTCTTAACAAATTGTATTTTATTTTACAACGATAATTTTATTATTTATTTTGTTTGAAAAAATAACTTTTTTATTTTCGGGTTTTTAATTTAATATGTAATAGGCTTTTATAGAGTAGTTAAACTGTGGTTTCATTTAAGGTGGTCCTAACAAAAAAACTCTGTATAATTGAGCATATTTAATATTTATAGTGATTTTTTGGAAAATAGATACCAATAGTTATTACAACCACTTGCGAAGAAGCATAGTTTAGGCAATTTTTTGTTCTATAAGAATTCCTTTTAAAAAACTACCAACGTTCTTATAGTTAATATATTATTTTTCCAAATTAAAAAAATTGTCTATGTCATCATAATGGCGGAAAAATTTCATTCATATTGTAATACCACATTAGTATCGACAATGTAGTGTTGATAGTAATTGAAAATAGTTATACTACAGGAGGACCTTCATATGCACTGTTTTAACCTGTTTTATGTATAATATAGAATAATATATTGTATAGAGGAATCACACATTCTTTTTATTCAGTTTAGTAAATACATTTTTTAGAGGTTACTCTGTACTAAAATGGCATGCAACTCTGTTCCCGCATTTACGTTACTGATATATCGATATAAATAATAGAAATACAAAATATAGGAAGGAAACACAAATGCAATTATATTGCATTTTTTCTTTTTTTCATACTTGAAACGTATTAATAAATTACATATTATGTATTACATACTAATAATATAATTAATTTCTTTTGAATATAACACTAAGTTTAATCAGCTTCACGCTATTTTAACAGATAACATAAGATGACATTAAAACGTATTGACATCACCACGTGATCCATCTAAACACAATATAAACTTTTATAAACTATGAACTCACAATCAGAATTTACTTTCCAAATACATATACTTTTTATTCTACACATCGCCATATGAGCTAATTCCGTAAAATATACCTACTTTATTATGTTTGTTAATATCACCAACGTTGACGTTTGAAATAATAATTATGGTAGACTGAACAAATATTGATTATACTTCTTTTTTTAGCTTCACGCTGTATCCCGCACACAGCAGGGTAGGCATAGGACCTCTAGTGTTAACAACAACACTCTGTTCCCTACTTTTCTCGGAATTCTGTAGGCATTGCGTGCTGAGTAGTGAAACTCAACGCCGCACTTTACCTCGACACCAGAGCGATGAAATGGAAATATAAATTTAAATAAATATTTCGTTTCCTTGCGTGGTCATCGAACGCACAACAGTACACTTTGTGCCCCTGTGCAACGAACGGCCTCAATTTACTTTCTTCTTTTAAAATGTGGTTAAATGAAATAGTCGTAATTTAACTATGTCAGATTACTATTAACCGACTTCTTAAAAGGGGTCATCAATTGGGCTGTATTTTTTAGCCTTGTTACCTTAGAACTTTTGATTGTATGAACCGATTTTAATGATTCTTTTTTTATTTGAAAGCTAATGCCTCCCGTGTAGTCTTATTTTAATTTAGTTTATATCCAACAATGGTATCTATGAGAAAATCATATAAATCTCAAATTTACATTAAGTATATGCGCGACAAATGAACGTATAAGTCAATATCAATTCAACCGATTTTAATGATTCTTTTTTTATTAGAAAGGGTACATATAAGGGGTAGTTTGGTGAAAGTTTAGTTAAGTTGAGTGTGAAATCCGGTTGAAATTGAAGAAGTCGATTTTTTTTATTAAAAAATATAATTATGTAATTTTTTCTACAAAAAATTCTTTATACTCCATGATAAAAACTATCCTATAAGTGACATTAGGCTTTGAACTATTACCATGCCAAAATTAATTTAATTTCATATAGTAGTTATCCAGAGGGTGCCCTGACTAATATCTGTCCGATATTAGTTCTTGGGCATACGGGTACGCGACCCCGGATCCTCGAGCCACCACTTGTTATAAGCCCGTCCAGTCCGTATAAGTGGTGTCCCCTCCTTTCAATCTCTTCCTTTTTCCTACCTTCTCCTTCTACCCATCCTCCCCCCCCCCTTTTCTATATGTCCTATTCCTCTTCCCCCGGTTTCTCCCCATAAAGGGGTTTTGGAGGTCAGATGGCAGTCGCTCCAATTAAAAACCGCCATCCGCCGCTACAAATGGACAGTATGAGTAGGAAACTGGGTACGGCTAGGGCGTCGCCGCTAAACGACGCGCAGGCACATCGCCCTACACCTGCGATAAGTGGGCAAGAGCTACCGTGTCAAGTACGGGCACGGCTAAAGACGCGAGTACCCAGAAGGAAACTCCGCTTTGCAACGTGGAATATTGGCTCTCTAACCGGACGATGCAGGGAACTCGCAGATGTACTCATGAGACGTCGGGTTCAGTGTGCTTTCCTCCAGGAAACTCGCTGGAAGGGCAATAAGTCCCGTAACATCGGACAGGGTTACCGGCTTATATACACTGGGTCACCTTCAGGTAGAAACGGTGTGGCGGTAGTGCTTTCCGAAGAGCTTCAGAATGGGCTCCTTGAAGTTGACCGTCGCTGCGACCGCTTGATGCGAGTAAGGGTACTGATTGAGGGCGTTACCACTAACTTAATCAGTGCCTATGCTCCCCAGGCGGGATGTAGCGCGTCCGAAAAGGAGACATTCTGGGAGCAGTATGAAGAAGTGCTACTTGGTATACCGTCTACCGAAGTGGTCTTAGTTGGGGGGGACTTAAACGGTCACGTCGGTAAGGCTGCTGAGCCGTATGAACGTGTTCACGGGGGTTTTGGGCACGGTCTTCGCAATACAGAGGGAGAAAATATTCTGAGAACCTGTATTGCGTCGGATCTGGCCGTCGTGAATACGTTCTTCCAAAAGAATCCTCAGCACCTTATCACGTATAAGAGCGGGTCCCACTCAACTCAAATAGACTACTTATTGACCAGACGGTGTCATATGGGTAGGGTAACTAACTGTAAGGTCATTCCAGGCGAAAGCCTAACGGCTCAACATCGTCTTCTTGTCATGGACTTTAACGTCACTCCGAAGAAGAAAGTAGCCGAGAAACGTAGGCCTCGGATCAAGTGGTGGTTGCTGAATGGACCGATGCAGACCGAGTTCCTGGCAGAGGTGAAAAGTCATAATCTTTCGACTAACACCGAGACTGCTCAGGATGCTTGGGATCGAGCTCAGTCGGCAATCATTGCGGCAGGCAGGCGAGTTCTTGGCCTTTCTAAGGGAGGACGTGTCATCGACAGGGAGACATGGTGGTGGAATGACAAGGTGCAGGAGGTGACTCGTGAAAAGAAGGATGCCTTTAAGAAGTGGCAGCAATCCAACTCCCCTGAAGACAGACTGGAGTACATAGTAGCTAAACATGCCAGTAAAAGAGCTGTAGCCAGAGCCCGCAGTGAGAGTTTGTCACCACTGTATGATAAACTTGAAACTGTGGAGGGGCAGAAGTTCATTTACAAGCTGGCACGTTCCCGGGATAAAGCGACGCAAGATATCGCAAAATGTCTTTGCGTCAGAGATTCCCAGGGCACGCTGCTCTGTAGTCGTGCCTCTGTGAAGGAGAGGTGGAGAAGCTACTTTCAGGAGCTGCTGAATACTCAGCATCCATGCAGTCTTCATCACGACCCACCGCCTAACCTCGGACTTATTGCCCCAATAACCCTTGACGAAACTCGTAATTGCCTTCGACGCATGAAGAATGGAAAAGCGGTGGGACCTGACGACATTCCGATCGAAGCGTGGAAATCGTTGGGCTCTCTTGGTGTGCTCATACTTACTGTCCTTTTTAATCATATCTTGAACACTGGAAAGATGCCACACCAGTGGCGGCTTAGCTTCATTACCCCTATTTACAAGGGAAGGGGCAGTGTTCAAGATTGTGGCAGTTATAGGGGCATTAAGCTTATGAGTCATACCATGAAGCTCTTCGAGCGCATGATCGACCTCAGGCTCCGCCGCGAGTGTACTGTCTCTGAGTCTCAATATGGATTTCAGCCAGGATCGGGCACTATGGACGCCGTTTTCCCCCTCAGAACATTGATGGAGGCATACAGGGAAAAAAGGAGAGCTCTGCATGTGGCCTTTTTAGATCTGCAGAAGGCCTTTGACTGTGTGCCTCGTCAGTGTATCTGGTGGGCATTGCGATCCAAAGGGATCCCTGAGGCCTATATTGAGATTATCAGAGACATGTACCGCGATTCCGCTTCTATGGTTAGGACTGCTGTTGGCGACACTAAACCCTTCCAGATTACAGTAGGGGTTCACCAAGGCTCGGCTCTTAGTCCGTTCTTATTCAATGTGGTGCTCGATACTGTCTCGGCTCACATCCAAGACCAGCCTCCATGGCTGATGATGTATGCCGATGATATAGCACTCATTGATGAGAACCGACTGATGCTGGAGCGTAAAGTGAACCTGTGGAAGGGTACGCTTGAGAACGGCGGTCTTAAACTAAATGTGTCGAAGACCGAGTACATGGCCTGTGGGAGCCCGGACTCGAGCACTATCCTTATAGGTCCTGAACCAGCCGTTAAGTCGGAAAAGTTCAGGTACCTTGGATCCGTTATGCACGAGTCTGGAGGCATCGATCACGATGTTTATAGCCGGATAAGCGCTGCTTGGGCCAAATGGCGGGAGGTCACTGGTGTGGTCTGCGATCGCAGGATACCGCCCAAACTCAAGGGACTGATATACAAGAGCATCATCCGACCGGTTCTTTTATACGGCAGCGAATGTTGGCCAGCACTATCTCGGCACACTCAGGAGCTTCACGTCACGGAAATGAAGATGCTGCGGTGGATGTGCGGCGTAACGCGGTCTGACCGCATACGCAACACATTCATTCGGGGTAGTCTTGGAGTCCGTGACGTAGCGGATAAGCTCCAAGAGCGTCGCCTGAGATGGTTTGGTCACGTTACGCGCCGGCCTAAGAACTATGTCGGATGCAAGTGCCTTGCTATGTCAGTCCCTGGAGTGAGACCTCTCGGACGCCCAAGGAAGCGCTGGTTGGATGTCGTGAAGCAGGACATGAGAGCCAATGGTCTAACCACCGAGGACGCTAAAGACCGTGCAAAGTGGAGTAGGTTGAGTGGGAAGGCAGACCCTGGCAAATAGCCGGGATTAATGCCAGGAAGAAGAAGAAGAAGATAGTAGTTATCGGTATTTTAGGTAATTTATATTTTTCAGTTTTTATTTTTTTTAAAGAAAACTATCATGAAATTCGGAATGAAACCCAAAAAAAATGTACCTTGAGGCCCTAGGCTAACACCATGCAAAAAATCATCAATTTCTGTCTGGTAGTTTTTGCGTGATTGACGCACAAACAAACCGACAGACAGACAGACAGACAGACAGACAGACAGACAGACAGACAGACAAGAATTCTGCTGAGTGGTTTTTTAGCTTCTATAATCGACATATTAACCGACCTAATTTTTATTTTTTTTATATCTTTCATGTACAGAATTGACTTTTCTATCCTTTTATTATATATGGAGATTAATCACATTAATAAGATAATGAGTGCGACAAGGTCAGGCAAGACAAAACTAACATCATTTTTTTAATTCTTAAAATAAAAAATTGGTATAGATTGTTTTGTGAATTCATGTGATAAATTACATTTTATAACGCCTTTTAATTTTTGACTTTTCAGTTCGTTTCAATACAAATTTAAAATACCTTTCGTGACAAAGTGCATTTATACATCGCTCATTTACCGAAACAATGTGTCGGTAACCTTCTTTCGTCGTACCATCGTTTCTAATTCAGTAGCTTAGAGAAATAGCTGTCTCCATAGCTGACTTGGAGCCTGCGAATGAGGCTAAGGATGAAGGACCTTGTCTCTCAACGCAATAGGTCATCACTGACACACACACTGGTCCTCCTAGTTTTTCCATTTAACTACACTTCAGATAGGAGACAGCCTACATAAAAAATAAACTTTTTTAAATTATAAAACTTTTATTGTAGTTTATTCGTGTAGTAAAAAATTTTTTATGTGAATGTGTAGTCACATATATAGATCACATGTGTGAATATGTAGTCACATATGTGGACCACATGTGTGAATATGTGGTCACATATGTGGACCACATGTGTCAATATGTGCTCACGTATGTGGACCACATGTGTGAATATGTGGTCTTTCATGTGGACCACATGTGAGAATGTGTGGTCACATATGTGGACCACATGTGTGAATACGTGGTCGCGTATGTGGACCACATGTGGGAAAATGTGGTCACATATGTGGACCACATGTGAGAATTTGTGGTCACATATGTGGACCACATGTGTAAATATATGGTCCCATATGTGGACCACATGTGTGAATATGTGGTCTTTCATGTGGACCACATGTGTGAATTTGTGGACACATATGTGGACCACATGTGTGAATATGTGGTCGCGTATGTGGATTACATGTTTGAAAATGTGGTCACATATGTGGACCACATGTGTGATATGTAGTCACATATGAAGATTACATGTGTGATCCTGTGGTCACATATGTGGACCACATGTGTGAATATGTGGTCTTTCATGTGGACCACACGTGAGAATTTGTGGTCACATATGTGGACCACATGTGTGAATATGTGGTCGCGTATGTGGACCACATGTGGGAAAATGTGGTCACATATGTGGACCACATGTGTGATATGTAGTCACATATGAAGATTACATGGGTGATCATGTGGTCACATATGTGGACCACATGTGTGAATATGTGGTCACGTGTGTGGACCACATGTGTGTATATGTGCTCACATATGTGGACCACATATGTGAACATGTGGTCACATATGTGGACCTCATGTGGCATCGTGTGGTCATATATGTGAACCACATGTGTGAGTAAGTATTCACATGTGCAGATCGCATGTGTGATAAGTTGTCACATATGTAGACCACATGTGTGATATGTAGTCACATATGAAGATTACATGTGGGATCATGTGGTCACATATGTGGGCCACATGTGTGAATATGTGGTCACGTGTGTGGACCACATGTGTGAATATGTGGTCACGTGTGTGGACCACATGTGTGTTTATGTGCTCACATATGTGGACCACATATGTGATCATGTGGTCACATATGTGGACCACATGTGGAATCGTGTGGTCATATATGTGTACCACATGTGTGATATGTAGTCACATATGAAGATTACATGTGTGATCATGTGGTCACATATGTGGACCACATGTGTGAATATGTGGTCACATATGTGGACCACATGTGTGAACATGTTATCACATATGTGAACCTTTTATAAAATATATTTAACTCATTAAATGTAATATGTATATAAATAAATAAACGTAAAGAAACGTTACGTAACATCATACATAATAACAATTAAAACGTAAACTGCAGGCTAATTGATCATCCGGTAGACATTTTAATTAAATTATCAGCTGAAGCAGAATGTCTTTGTATCATCAGAGTTGTAAACCATTTGTTCGATAATTAACTTTAACAGTTATGAACATATACTATTGTTCAAAGACGTCACTATTACATTTCAATCCTATGAAAATTTATAATTGAGAGAAGAAAGAATTTCAAATAAGATAGTGGTGCACTTACTCAATTTTGCACTTTCCAATTTCTTTAGATAGTATAGCGGAACACAAGGCTTCGCTTCGTTTGTTTTTACGGGCAGAAAAATAAATATATTCTTCCACTTAGTGGGAATTTAACCTAATTAAAATATAACTAGTGCTACAACCAGAAATCTCAGTTCTCTCAACTGTACCGTCATAGCGTCAGGTTTTAGTCGACATATTAACTTTAAACATATTAATTTTTTATCGACATATTAACCGACCTAATTTTTATTTTTTTTATATCTTTCATGTACAGAATTGACTTTTCTATCCTTTTATTATATATGGAGATTTTGTTTGAAAAAATAACTTTTTTATTTTCGGGTTTTTAATTTAATATGTAATAGGCTTTTATAGAGTAGTTAAACTGTGGTTTCATTTAAAGTGGTCCTAACAAAAAAACTCTGTATAATTGAGCATATTTAATATTTATAGTGATTTTTTGGAAAATTGATACCAATAGTTATTACAACCACTTGCGAAGAAGCATAGTTTAGGCAATTTTTTATTCTATA
This sequence comes from Heliconius charithonia, assembly GCA_030704555.1. Lineage (NCBI taxonomy): Eukaryota > Metazoa > Arthropoda > Insecta > Lepidoptera > Nymphalidae > Heliconius > Heliconius charithonia. The sequence goes on from CM060825.1 coordinate 344,687, forward strand.
AGAATTCCTTTTAAAAAACTACCAACGTTCTTATAGTTAATATATTATTTTTCCAAATTAAAAAAATTGTCTATGTCATCATAATGGCGGAAAAATTTCATTCATATTGTAATACCACATTAGTATCGACAATGTAGTGTTGATAGTAATTGAAAATAGTTATACTACAGGAGGACCTTCATATGCACTGTTTTAACCTGTTTTATGTATAATATAGAATAATATATTGTATAGAGGAATCACACATTCTTTTTATTCAGTTTAGTAAATATATTTTTTAGAGGTTACTCTGTACTAAAATGGCATGCAACTCTGTTCCCACATTTACGTTCCTGATATATCGATTTAAATAATAGAAATACAAAATATAGGAAGGAAACACAAATGCAATTATATTGCATTTTTTCTTTTTTTCATACTTGAAACGTATTAATAAATTACATATTATGTATTACATACAATTAATTTCTTTTGAATATAACACTAAGTTTAATCAGCTTCACGCTATTTTAACAGATAACATAAGATGACATTAAAACGTATTGACATCACCACGTGATCCATCTAAACACAATATAAACTTTTATAAACTATGAACTCACAATCAGAATTTACTTTCCAAATACATATACTTTTTATTCTACACATCGCCATATGAGCTAATTCCGTAAAATATACCTACTTTATTATGTTTGTTAATATCACCAACGTTGACGTTTGAAATAATAATTATGGTAGACTGAACAAATATTGATTATACTTCTTTTTTTAGCTTCACGCTGTATCCCTCTAGTGTTAACAACAACACTCTGTTCCCTACTTTTCTCGGAATTCTGTAGGCATTGCGTGCTGAGTAGTGAAACTCAACGCCGCACTTTACCTCGACACCAGAGCGATGAAATGGAAATATAAATTTAAATAAATATTTCGTTTCCTTGCGTGGTCATCGAACGCACAACAGTACACTTTGTGCCCCTGTGCAACGAACGGCCTCAATTTACTTTCTTCTTTTAAAATGTGGTTAAATGAAATAGTCGTAATTTAACTATGTCAGATTACTATTAACCGACTTCTTAAAAGGGGTCATCAATTGGGCTGTATTTTTTAGCCTTGTTACCTTAGAACTTTTGATTGTATGAACCGATTTTAATGATTCTTTTTTTATTTGAAAGCTAATGCCTCCCGTGTAGTCTTATTTTAATTTAGTTTATATCCAACAATGGTATCTATGAGAAAATCATATAAATCTCAAATTTACATTAAGTATATGCGCGACAAATGAACGTATAAGTCAATATCAATTCAACCGATTTTAATGATTCTTTTTTTATTAGAAAGGGTACATATAAGGGGTAGTTTGGTGAAAGTTTAGTTAAGTTCAGAGTGTGAAATCCGGTTGAAATTGAAGAAGTCGATTTTTTTTATTAAAAAATATAATATGTAATTTTTTCTACAAAAAATTCTTTATACTCCATGATAAAAGCTATCCTATAAGTGACATTAGGCTTTGAACTATTACCATGCCAAAATTAATTTAATTTCATACAGTAGTTATCGGTATTTTAGGTAATTTATATTTTTCAGTTTTTATTTTTTTTAAAGAAAACTATCATGAAATTCGGAATGAAACCCAAAAAAAATGTACCTTGAGGCCCTAGGCTAACACCATGCAAAAAATCATCAATTTCTGTCAGGTAGTTTTTGCGTGATTGACGCACAAACAAACCGACAGACAGACAGACAGACAGACAGACAGACAGACAGACAGACAGACAGACAGACAGACAGACAGACAAGAATTCTGCTGAGTGGTTTTTTAGGTTCTATAATCGACATATTAACCGACCTAATTTTTATTTTTAGGTAATCCTTAGCTTTACTTTTTGAGTAAATTAATGCTACATAAATTAATTAATAATGAGATAAAACCATCTGAAATGTTTGAAATAGAGATTTTCTTATTCGTTATTATAGTGGTTAAAACCTGACAAAAAGATTTACTAACGCTATTTTATCATTTGTGAGAAATGAACTTTTTAGAGGTAAGTTTATAACTGTAAGAATTAAAAAAAAACTGTGTTTAACAACATTAGAGTTGACAAAATCTCCATTTATCATACTAAAATTTAACTCAGAAACAAGAAATAATTAGTTTTATCATATATCTGGTATAACCTACAAACTAACACAGTTTATACTCAAACGAGTGACTTCAAAGGCTCGCCGTTGCCTAGTAACTTACGTGAGAAAGTGCGGTCGTACCGGAAATTATGGAACCACAAAGAGCCCATAACAATACAATACTGTACTTTTGGATAACTTTCGACGCGGAAAAGAACTGCGGTTCCTTTTTTTTGGTACCGGATATGTTATTAAAAGAAGCCTTTCATATATTTTTGTAGAAATTTTGTTAATACTCTTGTAATAAAGCTTTATAACAACTGTTAAGGTTTAAAATTCTTTGCTATAATAATATAATTAAATAATTATTTGCTGTAGTGTCGCGCATAGAATTGCGGAACCCAACGCTTTATTTTACCACATAAAGCAAATATAAATATTTCTTTATACGAGATTCGCATCTCAATTCTGAATCAATATTCTGTTCACATTGTATCTCACACAAAGAAGGCAGGCAGAGGAAACCCTCGGCCTAGTGTTAAGACACTCCGTTTCCTATTTCCACTGTTTAGTGGCGGAATTAAAAGCAGCGCTTAGACTCGATAACAGAGCGAAGAAATAAGAATATTAAATATTAAATTTTCTCCAGTTTTTCATATTGAAATGTACCTAATTACAATTTGTCAAAACAAATTATTAGTAAAAAAGAAAGTTCCATCAAAACTGGTCAAATAAATTACTCGGTTGATCCTAGAAAATACCAGGTTCTAACATCAAAGCGTAGTTGTAAATAATAAACTTCTAATCTCCAGAACTACCCTTCATATTCTATACTAAATAATAACTAAGTTAATGTGAAACGGTGCAAGGTTCAAATCCACATTAATAATTCCATTTGCCGCTACTTAGTTGTCAACTGACTGGTTGTTTGCTTGTAACATAAAATCTGGTTTTCAATTCTGTTAAAAATTATTTAAATCAATAAGAGTAATACATCTAGTGGAAACTCAAAACATATCCTAGAAAAATCACAGGACATTATTATTATATCACCATCATCGCTTGAAGTCCCTCTGCCAATGCAATTTTAAAGGGTTTATTACACACTTAGGATAAAAAAATATTTATTTAGAAAACATTAAAATATTTGAACGTAGCGAGATTTGAACCTGCGCCTTTTGGACACCGTCCAAGCGCTCTGACCAACTAAGCCATACGTTCTCATCGAGCTACATTGAAACTCTTACGTGCTTGTTACTACTTATTCGTTGTTAGCCTAAACTTACCCGCTACCCAACTGTAATTATGTAAAATTATCGTTTGGCGAGAGCAAACGCTATTTATTAAATATTTTTACAATTTTAAGTGCTATTCCACATTTAGGAAAAGCGTGTAGATTCTTGGGAGATATGATAATGAAGACAAATCGCACAATTTATAATGCTGTACAGTATGCAGTATACTAAAGCCAATAACGATAGTCCTAAAAAATCGATTACCAATTTTAATCTACGTGGAATTTACGTAGCAGCCGTATGAATGTTAGATAGAGTTTGCTACCAACATGTCTCGAGGGTGAAAAGTTAAAATGAACAATGTACCAAGTTTAGTTCCACCTACACTGCGAGCTTATATCATGCATGCTTGAGTTCATTGTAAACAAAATAATTAAATAGATAACGAACACAAAGTTAAAGTGGAATATATCCCAATACTCGTGGTGAAGCAGCGCAACGTTAACCCGAAAGCGCAACGGTCGAGGGTTCGATTCCCATTCCGGGTAATAAGGTATTTTTATTTCCTCGCTCTGTCGCGTAATAAGATAAAGCGTGGCGTTAAGTCCCGTTACTCAACACACAATGTCTCGAAAATTGGGCGGAAGTAGAGAATGGCTACGTTCCCTCGGTCTAACACATAGGATATAGAGTGAAGCTAATTACAAAAAAAATGTATTGAATATAGTTAATTAGACCACAGTACAAGTATATAGCTGTATACAGGCACACAGTACAACACGGTCGCGTCGAAGCACAAAAAGTAAATCACACTTTATTAACATAACAAGTAAAATCAGTTAGCACTCGCGCGAACAATAGATGTAGGTCGCGGGGGAACAATGCTCTCATTATTTTTCGAGTCGGAGCGACTTAATTACACAATAATACAAAAGTTGCAATTAGGCAGTGCGGATGAGAAACGGAACTTGTCGTATTAGCACGAGCTGGTGTGAATGTGGATGTGAAGAGACACATGGAAATTGTGGTAAAGTGGTCTTATTTTAACTTATTTACACGCTGTATCCCGCATATAACGGGGAAGGTTGAGTAGGTTGGATTAAAATGTGGGCAGATCATATGACCTTAGAAAGTGTTTTTCCGAAAACCATTATTCTAAAGAATAACAAAAAAATCCTCTTTGGATACAAAATCAGTTTTGAACCTACAATCATGTGATGGTCGTTGGTTCAAAACTGAAACGCGTCACAACTGAGCCACGACGGTGTCAGCATATTCTAGTTAATTAATTATGAACATTTTGAGCATATGTACATATACTATACCTATAATGTTACATAGTATATATATAGTTCAAAATAATGTGAAATTCCAAATAGTTCTCCAATTACGAAATTCTAACAATACAAGCGTTTAATAGTTAATATACAGTAAATTATTTAGGGCGAATGTTAGTAAATTATTTATCAATATTATATAGCTTTACGATAGAAATTGAATGGTATAATAGCTTTATATATTTACCTATATTTCAATTTAGTACTTATGTTTGGAGCATTATTATTTATAGAGAATTTAACCTTAATATATGTAGATATATATTATATATTATAATTTCACCGAAATATAGATAAAATTGCAAATACATACTATTCTATTTCTCCGTTCTGAAATACATAATGCGGCGGAGAACGGAGTGTGTTCTGTGAATTAAAGTTACAAAACTAAAAAAAAAAATACTGACTAAGGTCCAAAAGCGACAAAGTGCGAATTTCAATTGAAGAATTTGTCTTTAATTGAAAAAAAAACGTTGCTCGGGCTCATGCATCGTTTCGTTCCATCACTGAACATGAGTTGTTTGACTGCATTTTAATTTAATTAACAAAATAACCAATTTCAGTATTAAATCATTTATATATTTTAAAAAAAACAATCAATCGTATTCGTATACAAGAATTTTTAATCATACCTATACAGCTCTGTGATAGGATATAAACATGTAAGTTCAGTTTCTACGAGTTTATTCAATCTCTCTCAATTAAAAAAAAAATGCGATAGACTTTCGTTACTTTATTATTGATTCTTATTTACTATTTATAAAGTTATTTATCAATCACAGAAGATAACTCAGGAACTCGGCCGCTAATAACTAATAATAATCATATTCACACAATCGGTAGGGTAGGGTACCTGTCTTGTACACGGAAGTCACCAAGAGATATTTATTTTTAGAAGACATCTATCTCTTTTCTACCTGACGCATTGTCCGCGTGATGAAATTAGAAAACTAATAAATGAAAAAAAACAACTGCATGCTGTATCCCGCACACAGCAGCGTAGGCAGAATGAATCTAGTGTTAAGACACTTCGTTCCCCACTTTCTGCCGTTTCCGTGCAATTCTGGAGACATTGCGTGTTGAGTGACAGAACACAACGCTTAGCCTCGACACCAGAGCGAAAAATGGAAATATAAGTAAATAAATAAGTAAGTAAAGAAGTTTAAGTAAATATCTCCTCAAGTGCGGATCGTCGGGGAACTAGGCCTACAAAACTAATAATCGTATAGTAATCCGTAGATACACTGGGTTACATAATGAGAGAAACAGATTCATCAATACAAAAATAAAATGGGACGTATATTTTCTACAATAATTAGATTTTTTATATCACATCTCGGAAAAATGTTCAGCTTTACAGTATTAAAAGTTTCACACTGTATCCCGCTCATAGCAGGGTAGGTGTGGGAAACCTAGAAACCCAGTGCCCAGTTTCCGCCGAAGTGTGAACGACGCTTTGCTCCGACATCAGAGCGAAAAAAGGTATCAAATATGTCATTCTTTGTGTGTGAGAATCAAACCCACAACCATTCACTTTGACGGTCACACGATTGTGCCCCTGCGCCACGACAATATAAGTATTAAATAACGGAACATGAGTGGGCCTACTTCAATTCAACTGCCGTAAGTTAACTCGATAAATAAATATATCGATTTACCTTTAATATTGGTCTTTGGCAAGTTCATTAAAAGGGACGCTCAACGAAACCGCAAATGAAAAAAGTTTGTGAAACAAATGAATTAGAGATGGAAGTTAAGTTCGTGACTCTTTTCGTTACTCCAGTCTTAAACACTGAACTAATGTTAGATTGAATTGGTTAACGAATTATTGCTGAAAAAAGTTGTATTTGAGTTTATTCAAATACCAAAGTAGCTACAGGTGCGTTGCCGGTCTTTAGGTGGAGATAGAAGCGTTTTTTGAAGGTACCCAGTTCGTATCGACCTGGAAACACTGCCGCAAGTAGGCCATTCCACAGTGAAGTGGCGTGTGAAAGGAAGTTCCTACAAAACCGCACAGTACTAGAGTGCCACGTATCCAGGTGGTGTGGATAATATTTTAGTTTGTGACGTACTGTGCGGTTAAAAAATTCGGTGGCAGCAGGTCAAACAGTTCTCCAGAACATCGAGGAGACGTCTCTACGCAAAGCCAATGTACCAAGCCCTGCAAAGATCATTGGATCCCCATCAGCTTAAACGGCTCATAAAACAATAATTCATGCATTGCAATTATTATAAAACAGCGACGTGATACATTCTCAAGACATAAATAGAAAAATAAATATTAAAAATATCCTAGGAGATATTTTGATCAAAATATTTGATCAACGTGTATTCTGTAGGGTAGATAGAATGGACGTTATATCTCAATTCGTGCTTTACCAGAGCGTGGAAATGAAAATAATACATTTCTCTGAGTGAATATCAAACCCAGGACCACAAGTTTACAATTAATCACACGATTCCTCACTGTGCCACAAAATATAACAATTATAATACTTTTTTTTTTCATCTCACATAATAAAAGGAAGCAAGACAAAGTTAATAAAGGCAATTATCTAACAGTAAGTAAAAGTTTATTGCACTCACAACAGTTTTCTATTAGCGGTTTATCCGGATTTATTGAATTAATGTGATCGCTATGAGTTGCCTTAATCCTGTTTGGTTTGCACTAGCGTTTATAATGTAGCGTTAGTATACAAAAGTTTTAATATAATATAAATATTATTTTTGCAATTTATTTTTATGCATTACTCTCCTTTAACAAGTTTCTGTTTTTTCTGTTACTTCGCAAAATACCTAATAATTAGCAATATACGCAGAGATAACGAAGAGTTAAGACACTTTATCATTAATTTTCTAAATGTTGTGTGTAAGATTAACGCAGAATGACATCGTCCTATTGTAAGCATGATAATGAATGTGAATGTGACAACCACTCTGATAAACAAAGCGTCGCGTTAAGTTTCGCACAATGTCTCGAAAATTAAGAGAAAAGTACTGAATTGTCTCAACACTAGGTTTCTTCAGCCTATGTCGCGTATGTTTTTTTAGGCAAACCATAATTTCCTATAAACAAATATTCATATATCATATTTCACTGTAATAAAAGGAATACGAAAGACTGTTTTCTATTGAACGTTTATAGTCAGTATTCTGCTATATGTTATTGGTTCTGAAAGCCGTTTCTATATTATTTCCATACCACGCTTTTGTGGACACAAAACTGTAATAAACTTACTGTTTACAATATCGGTAGAACTACTGCTATCGAATAAATGCTGTAGTAGCGATCTTTATATTGATATTAATAAAATAAACATATCTTCAAGCCTTCTTGACGCAGTGGTATATTGTCTGAATGTTGGCGACTATCGTAAGTTCAACCACATTTAGCAAAATTATTATGCTTAAATTTCCTCGAACAGCTACTAAAGGCGTTAGGTTACGCCATTCACCTAATATCTTGTAAAATTTGACTTACTCCACTTACTTGGGCTATATAGAAGCGACACATCACTCGAAGTTTACCTGGAAAAATTGTGCATAGTAAAAAATACATTAACAAGCTGCATTTCTTCTCTATATGGACATTAAGTGAGTCAAATTTCATAGTCCTCCATTCGCGTAATTTTAGTAAAAAAATTACGCGAATGTAGAATAAAATTTTTAGAACGTGACAATCATCGCCGCCACTTACAGTTTCTAATAATGTTTATTATTTTGTTTTTTTTTAGCTTCACACATTTATAAGGATAGACAAAATAACTGTCCCCATTAAGACACCTCCGTTTACGAATATCCGTCGAACTGGCCTCTTTATTCAAATAAGTACAGAAATATCAAAAAAAATATTGAATACTCAAACCGTAACAGGATGTTGATAGACAAACAATAGATAAACAGTTAATTTCTTTAGCTGTAAAGCGTAAATGATTATAAAATATTTAATAAAATGAGAACGGAGTGGGGAACGGAGTGTCTTAACACTAGGTTCCCTCTGCCTACCCTGCTGTGTGCGGGATATAGCGTGAAGCTAATTTAATAAAATGAGAGAAATATTAAGTGTTCTTCATTCGCGGTCTAAAAGCGATCGTACTGAGATTGCAATGGACGTGCATTTGTCGCTAGCAGTCGATGTTTTAAGGGAGTATCCACATGCAATCGAATTCTGTTTTTTAAACGTTATTATTTACTTATATATTTTTTTAGGAAAATTTTATATATCTTTTTGAGAGGAACACGCGTGCGACTGTAAACGCGATTAAGGGTTCTATTCTTACACGGGAGAATATTATATTAACGAAAGTTGGGAACGGAGTATTTTAGGTTCCTAGGTGCCAGGTTCTCTCTGCCAATTCTGCTATGTGCTCCCGCACACCGTAAAAATATCCACATAAAAATGCATAAGTAACATATTTTCTAAATAACGATTAGAACCTGCAAGCACTCTATCCACTCGTCAATCCGATACATAAAACCATATATGAGATCTCCCACGTACAACAGATGCTACAGCTATAAGGCAAACAGACCTAACGAAGAACAATCGATGCTGTCCACACATCGTTATCCCATACGTAGCTCAATGGTTATTACAATAATTTTGTAAGTTATTGAAGTGATTGGTAAGAATAACTATAATTTCATATTTTTCAGAACTAGTAACAATTATAAATACGGATACTGTCAATTATTGAAAATAACAAAGACATTAGATTAAATCTCATTTTTTTAGCTTCATACTGTATTCCATGAAGCAACACTGCGTCACTCAGGCATCGCCCTCTAACTTTCAAAACGTTACGCGCACCTCAACGTCACGAAAATATTTCATTTCAATGAGCGGGAGCCGAACGCAGTACTTGTGTTTACAGTCAAATATCGAGTCACGATAACGTAGTCGGTCTAATAACTTAAAAATACATTCCAGTAATTCAAAGTGCATCGTTTGATTGATCTGGAAATGTGAATCCTCATTTCATACAATACTCCTTTGATGTTACAGACCTATTCAAGTTAAACAGTTTTTTAGATTAATTCACATTAGCTCCCTCTGAGCGGCGTTACTCTGTAAAGTCTGTGTGATGAATAGATGCATTTTTACAGTACAATTTTAAAGGTTATGGGATAAAATATTTACAATATTACTAAAATATATTATTTTTTGATTCATTCAGTAGATAAGTAATTCCTTACGCTTAGTGGGAATTAAATTCACAAAGGCCGTCATGGTGCACAACTGTGTTGTGCGCCATGACGGCCTCTATAATATAATTATATATACTTGGTCCTGTATTTGCGTATAAATGCTGGATCAAGTAAAGTCGTTTAAAAGAATGGTAATTAATGGTTTTGATAATTATTCTGAGGAATGACTTAATTACATTTCTCCGCTCTAATGGAGCAACGGAGAATCCATGTGATGGAAGTAAAATTCAAAAGAATTTGAGTTCCACCTCATGGATTCCTCCAGTTCTTATACAAATATCTATAATTTCATACAAAACGCTTGTCGCTTCCACCTATACCACGCCCCACGAGGTCCTACCAGCTACGGGCGAGCCAGCGATACATACACATGCTAATGTCGAGCGATACGAGCGACTAGACGCGCCAATCTTTTAGATATGACTTTAAAAATATTTCATATAAAAAGCTTTTTGAAAGCTTTCGAGAAAAAGCTCAAATTATTAATTTATACGTGCACATTGGTATGAACATACGTAGATATTTTACAGAACAAGGTATTTCCTTTATTTTTATATACTGAATTATGTTATTTAGATTTATAATTATATAGTTACAGGTGAGAAGTGAATATTTATGCCGATACTTATAATTTAAATTTGTGTAAAAAATGCTGACCTTAAAAAAACCAAATTCGGAAAACACTACAACGCTGCATAGAAACAAACAAACATACGTAAGTACATAGACTTATAAATAAATTACTCTCATTTCACTGCATGGTCAGAAAAAAAAGTAGTACATTAGGGAAACACCACATGCTAGATGATAAAAGCAAAAAATATATATATATATAAATTAATAATTAGAAATGGCATAATATATATTATAAGCTAAAAGAATTACTCATGAAAACTTTCAAGGAGTACATCTGATAAACAACTTTTAAATATAAATAAATTTAACTAAAAATGATGCAATCACTACAAAACGACTACGAATACGAGTGGCAACAACTTCGTCTTCTTCGTTGAATCGTCGACTCGCGCGTGTCAATACATAGTGTCCTCAAAAGAAAAGAAGTAGAAGGTTGTAGTGGAGTAGAGTTCTCTTTCCCTACCCTGCTGTGCGGGATACACTGAAGCTGGATGTTAAGCGTGAAGGTAAAGAAAAAGAAGCGTTTGAGCTACATGCCGTATTCTGCATATTCATGTAGAGTAAGCTTTACTAATCTTTCCACCATATTTTGCGATATTGCGTGTTGAGTAGCTGAACTCAACTCCTTGCGCCTTATTGGTTGTCTTAACATACCAAAGAAATGAAAATAATTCATTCTTTCGAATGGAATTCAAGACAACAATTGTCGCGTTTACCGTCAGACGCCTAGAATATTTTTTTTTAATTTACTTATAATGTGTTATGACTAAAATGCTGTCATACAAAAGTAATGATATCATAATATTTCGTGCATTATGAAGTTCTGCTTAGTAAAGATGCTAATATTAGCGAGCGACAACAAAATCTGACAAATGAAAACATACAGAAGTATACTTGAAACGGCAATGCGGCGTTTGTCGATGTAACTCTTTTAGAACAATTTTATTATTATGAGAGAACGCACCATAATTTCCAAAAACGCTGATATAATAATAAATATTTTGTGAATGTGTAGCTCGTTGCTTAAAAATTAACAACTTTATAACTTAAAATTTATGAGGAAATGTTGATTAAGTTAAGGATTTCTATTATAACAGAGGTTTCGTATAACGAACTGAGACGTACCTAGATCGTTTACAAATATAGCACAAAAATCATTGAAACTTTTTTATTTTATGCTATTATTCTAGTCATAATAATATGTAAATTTCAAATATAAAAGTAACAAAACTGCAGCGTTTCCATCCCAATAATAGTCCCGCACATACATTGTATTATGTTGTCAAGTTGCTCGGTTTGATTTCATTGTACGTCGCAACTTGCCATAACTTAATAAATACGGGGAGTTCCCGGATATTGGGACACGTATATCGTATAGACTGTAACGTCGCGAACTCAAGTACTATGTACTTTATAAGTTAACGTTAATTTGGCCAAGTTAAAAGCTTTGTTAGAGCTCATACTCAAGTGTTCCCTCTTGACGTGTAAGTTTTGCTTTATTCGACGCGTATTCGGCATTTGTAATGACTTCTGTTTATATTCGACGTATAGTTGTTTTCTTATTTCTAGAAAAGAATGGTAACGATCTCATTTTTTTCTAATTTAAGCATTAATAATTTAAGTACTAATATAATATTATTTGTGGATTTAGATTCTTTGATACCCGCTGATTTAGACATGTTGTACGTAACGATGATATATACATTTTAATATAAAAATTCCAACCTATTTTTATTTTGCTTTTTTTTAGTTTCAAATTGTGTCCTGGAAACATAGAGTCAACTTTCGTCAAACGCACACAAAGCTACCACTGGCTCAGAAGGTCGTTTTGTTGAGAAGAGCTGACAGGAAATCCATTTTCCTAAGTGTGATCTGGCAACATTGGCACGTATAACATGTTAAACAAAATATTCCGTTCCTTACATATTGCTCAATAAGAAATTGTTATAAAAATTAATATTTTTAAAAGAAATCATCTCACAATTATTAAAATAATTAAAATATTTGTTAAATATTAACAATTACGTAGTACATTCAATTTCCTCCCTGAGCGTACAAGCGTAGGCTCTATAATATTTTATGATGAACTAACTCACTTTCATACGACGTCTTGATAGTTTGAGAAGAGTTAAAATTGATTTAGTCGCATAGGAGCTTGCATTGAAAGCTTTTGGAACAATAAACAATAAACTTTACTTGCTATGGTACTTAAGGTTATAAAGTATATATATATACTTTATACACATACAATAAAACCGAAGAATTTGCTTAGCTCAACGCTAAACTCGGAAACTACGGATTTGTTTTTTTTTTCATATTGGTAATTCCATTTATCCAGATAAAGAAAAAAAAATTAAAGAAACTTAACTTTAAATTATTTTATCCCTCTCCGTTCTACTTAAGACATTGTATGTTAGTATTGTTCTCTGGTACTCTGTAGTTGAATACTCCCGAGTGGGGATCGATTTCACAACAGATCAGTCACATTGTTACACTGTGCCACGATGGCCTTAATAAAATTATAAGAATAATATTCATGTAACCTGGCACCGTGGCGCAGTGGCACAGCGTGTGGCTAGTAAACATGAAGGTTGCAGGTTTGACTTCCTCTGGTGAAATTGTTTGAAGTTATAATTCGAAGTTAAAAATAATATAATCCGTGAATTAGATTAATATAACAAAAAATCGCACAAAATTTGTATCTGTAACCATAGAAATCATTATAAAAGATTATTTATTTAAATGAACCACTTCTAAAACTTTTCTATGTCTACATTTGATTTTTCCGGCTTTATTGGTGCACTGCGATGCCGATAGCAAATTAGATTTCAATGCAGCGATAGCTTGCATGTCCGTCTGCAAATATTTGCCACTGTAGACTGTGACAACGTGTTATTGTTATTTTTTATGGAAACAAATAAGACAAACGAGCATACGGGACACCTGATGGTAAGTGATCACCGCCGCCCACGACGTTAAATGAATCTATTTTAACCGGATTAATCGCGTATATTTTGTATTTTTATACATATAGAATATATAGAAAGCCGACGTTTCGAACACTTTACTAGTACTACCTCAGTCTACCCGAGACCACGGACTTAAAATAGTTTAGTTAAAATAGTTTCATTTAAAATGTTTAATAATCGTGAAAATCAAAGAACTTATTACGTTGTGACGTAATCTGTTATTTTGACGTATAAGCTATATAAATAGAAAAGTGGAGCAGTTTTTTTGCCTGCCACTGGCTACAAGTTGTAAACATAACAGGTGGTAAATGAAAGTATTACATTAGAAAAGTCACGCAAATACAAAAAAATCGTACAGCTACTAGTACTCAAATAAAAATATTATATAATTTTGTATGTATAATAAAATTCAAATAAACAATGTATAGGCGTTTTTGTTTTGTCTTTTGTAATCACTACAGACAGAAAACAAACAGACAATGAACTGCATGATTGAACTGATCATTATTTTCACGCTTTCTAAAATTAAATTATTTTTCATTGATCTGTTTCTCAATATGCACCTTGCACACACAAAGCTGTCAGATTCTCAACGAACTTTGGCAAGCATTTTAATCACAAAGCTGATACACTGAAGGCTGAAACTTAGCTTAGCATAAAGTTCATTTGACAGTTCCTGAAAATACATAAAGAGAAGAGTCTCACGAGATATTTCGAAAAAAGTTAAACAAAATAGTAAAGCCGTCGTGGCACAGCGATATAACGTCTGACGTACGGTTACATGTTCGACTCAAAGTAAAAATATGTTTCTGTTATCTGGATCTATTAATAAACCAAAGCGTGGCAGCTAGCAGCAATGGAATGTCTTAATACTAGATTTAAGTTAAGCAAAAAAGAATAAAAAAATACTCCATTGAAGAACAATGGGCTAAAATATCAATGGCTAAGGAAAATACTGTAAACCTTTGGTTAGTTTGACCGTATATAAATTCATTTCGATATCCGGCAATACATTGGTATTAGAGAAGAAGAAAATTGTGGAGATGAAAGAGAGGAGATGTCATAAAGGGGAACAAAGACTGCCAGGTACGAGGATCTTACGGTAAGAATGAAGAAGTACGTGGTAGTTTAGGCAAGTCCAGCGAATGAGTGGTGAAAGAATGGCAAAAATGATTAATGAATATTTTTAAAAGCGTTATTTGCCACACTTGGGAAAGAAGAATACTTATTAAGAAAACTTTTAAAAGTTTGAAAAATCTTAGTTAAAATAGGCTGCTCTTTATGGTTGTGTTATTTAAAACTTTACATCTCAATTTAAATGAGAAGTGGAATACGTACTTCCAAGGCTATTTATTTAAAAATAAATAAATATCTATATTTGAGATATCTATATCTCAAAGCAAACTCCAAATTGGCATCGAACTAGCTACCATTGCCAGTAACGAAACAATAGTACCGCATGATTTTAGTTATAACTCTTAAACTACACAACGGTTTCCAAGAACGGTATAAATGACAGCAAAACAAATTAGTCTCCGCCTTTTATAGCTATTTTACAGCCATACTTTATACTGTCAGTCTCTTCTCAGATGCTCGGTTTAACGGTGGAGTCCAAATGAAAACGGATTTATTATAAAATATATTTTTTTCTTATTGTTTTGTTGTATTTCGCCTCGAGTGGCAAATTTAGTAATATCGCAATATCGCCATCTATAAATTATTAATTTGACTTAAACCTATTTATATTTATCTGGTGAGGTTTGGTGCACTACTCATGCCCTGCCGCAGACAATTGATTAATCAATTATTATTATTATTATGAAAGCATATTTATTATGAGCTGGAGCAGTGAAGGCAGTGAAGGACTGTTGGTGCGTCGTTAAGTGACCCCTGAAGCCTACTCTTGTGTTCGCATCTCGCAGGCACTGCCTCGAGCTTCAGATCATTTAAAGACATGCTTTCCACTTCTGTAGGAGTTAGTGGGTAATAGTGAAAGTTATTTGAACTGTGGGAATATAATTCGTTTGTTAGTCTTCTTATCATGAGTGATCAACGTAGTACGTGTGAACGATGTAAATGAAATTATACTTTATAACGTTTGACTACAAGCAAGATGGTTATGTGTTGAATGTCATACAAACTTCTTAATTACTTCCATTTCATCAGACGACCGAAGTAGTAAAGTATTAATAGTTACAAGCGTGCCGCCTATACCTTACATCCCACATTCTAAGATGACATGTATTCGTCGTGTCATAATGTATTCATGGATTAAGAGGCACCGCCCGCGCCCGCGTCGACCACGCGTGGCGCGGTGTCGTTCAGGCGTGCGACGCAAATATGTGTTTTCATATCCTTCATTAAATAAATATACGTTTATTTTGATGTTAGATGAAACAAATTCTCAGGATTTCGTATTACAAATTAAGCGTAGATGAAATACTGCTTTTTTTTTGGTTTCTCTATAAGTGTGCACATTATATTTTATACTTCTACTACTAATTTGATAAAGCAGAAGAGTTTGTTTGTTTGTATATGTTATGTTTAAGCACTAAGACCTCTAGAACTACTAGTCGTATTGTTTTTTTTTTATTTTTTAGAGCTCTAAGAAGTTCTCATATCTGACTCGCGAGTAAAAATTACTTAACTATGACAGTGCTGGTATTGGAATGACTTATTCCACAGGTTGGTCGATTTTTATACAAATGTCCCCACTCTGGTGGCTGGTTTCCCACGAAGCTTCGGTATTTCACACAAACACTCATTGTCCATTAAATAGGCTTATTGTTTGGTATAATATGCTTTTCTATTTACCTATGCTTTTAGTCCTTCGAACTCTTATTATCTTTACAAACCAGTCTCCGACTGTTGACTCGCGCTTGTCCGGCTTTTTCCTTAGTAAAAGGTATATTCCACAGGATTGTTTTAGGCTATATAACATTACATTGTAATTCTTCAATCAATTAATCAAATCAGCCTATTCTGGGCTATTGCTGGACATAGACCAGCCCCAGCGGGCGCCAGAGCTCCCAACCCTTTGCCTTCCGTCCAGTCGAAGTCGAAAAAGAAGTAGCCATCTTTAGGTCATCTGTTTATCGAGCTAAAGCTACGCTACTCCCGCCGATCTACGTTTTCGAACAACTTCGAGAAGAGTGCTGTCCACGTAGATCGGTTCCAATATGACGTGCTCGTTGAACATAACCTTTGTCTTGTTCAAGTTCATATCGAGATCGACACGCCGCGAAAATGCACCTAGGCTCTGCAACATCTCGGCTACCTGTTAAACCGACTCTGCTACTATGACGGTATCGTCGGCGAATAAAACTTATTGATCACTGAGACATCACTAAATATGTGCCGTTTATTTGCAATAATGAAGTCTATCTCATTTTTTCTTACATCGGGGTTCCGCCAGGTCCACCATCTATGGGGCTTCTTTCCAAAGAAAAAGTTAATTAAATAATCTCCAGAACACCTGAACTGATTTTTATAGACCTTTCGCCGACCGATAGAATGGGGTTATGGAGCAATACATAGGCTACTTTTTCTTCTGGAATTCCTGCGGTACAGGGATTAACGCGGTTTTACCGTGCGCGCGTACCTACAAGGATATGCTATAACGTATATGTTTATAACATATCCTTGTATATATTTTTATTAAATACGTTAAAGTCAAATAATGATAATTACGATTTATTGAAGGTATAACAACAGTATAGATATATACATTTTTGTATGAAATATTAATAAATTTTTACTTTTGAGATATTTCCTCCATTTGTTTTGTAAGTTCACACGATAATACGATAACGGGATTTTTATTACCGTAGGTCTACGGAAGGTACCCTATAGGTGTTGATGTCGCGGCAAATTTCATCTAGAATGCAGAGAAAACGATAGATAAATCATCGTATCTTTTTATTGGGATGACATTGATGCTTGATATCTTTTGTAGCTACTTCAAGAAACCGTAGATCTAAACATTTGATAAATTTCAGCTTAATATCTACAAGCAATGTCAAGATAAATGGTCTTGACAGATCGACTGAAGGACTACAAAGTATTCCTTCGAGTATATTGGATGAGTTCAGTTTTTTTTTCTTTTTATGTAGATATCTACAAAATCTTTAAAAGCACTTTTTCGTTTTTTCCCTTCGGGGGTAGGCAGTGTTAAAATGCTCCAAGTGGGAATCGAATACACAATCGGCACGTCTCCATTCTGACGTATTATAATATCATATTTGCATTTAAATTAGTGCAGAGCTTCATTTCATCCGGAACTCGTACAGCGTTATGGATATTATATAATGACTATCTCTAATATGCTTTTTAACGTATGTTTGTCGCACGAACTATATTATTCTGCATTACTTGATCCTAACCTCGATTAGCTTAATATTTTGAGCCTATTCATTCATTTCTCATATGTAAATCTCTAGTTTTCAAAATTCCAAAGCAAGGATCAATAAAAAAGTCTCATATTTCCATACTTTGTACAAAAAAGTGAGCTATTTCTTATACAAAATTCCACTAGATGAGATCTATTCAATTTGGTCGTCACATCACCGTCGCGTCGGGGAGCTGGAACATTAACGTCCCGTGATCCTGACCTGAGGAATAATTGATGTTCCCACAAAGAAACACTTCTATACACGGTTCGGCTTTTGTTGGACTTTTTATAAATCTTTTGTGCCCGAATTGAGGCAGCTTAATAATGTGTTCAAACTTTCATATGATATCCAGACGGAGGATATTTTCGTCATGAAATACGTGGATTATGGAGGGTTATTTTTGCTATAGAAAAATATGTGGACTATATAAATATTTTTTTTAGGCAACAAATAGTCTTCGCTCTCAGTTTCCGTCTAGTTTTTAAGATATCGTCTGTTGTATAGCGGAGCTCAACGCTAGCCTTTGTCTTATTACCATAGCGAGGATATAAAAATAGCATGAACTAAGTTATCAGTGGGAACCGCGCCCAAAATCACCGTGTTTATATACACATATACAGTAACACTACGCCACGACGGTTTCAGTTTTCATAAATAAACTATATTACCATTTACACAACTCAGCTTTAGTTGGACTTTTTATAAATCTTTTGTGCCAGAATTGAGGAACGGCTCAATATTGTCTTCTAACTTTTATGTGATATTTCGAAAGTGTTGTCATCACAAGCTCAGTGCCTTATAGTACAATATAGTCTACATTATGACTAAAGAAAAATATTTCGATTATATTAATATTAGAAAGAAGAAACACTCCGTTTCCCCGGTCCGATTTCCCGGTTTTTATTGGAGGCATTGCGTGTTAAGTGGCAGAGATCAACGCTGAATTTTGTCTTATTATCAAACGAAGAAATAAAAATAACTATATCCTGGGTGAATATAACTATTTTCATTCCTTCGTGCTGAGTGGAAACGGAACACACAACCGTCGCGTTTACAAAAGACAGTTAAATTAAAATGAAATATTTCTAAAATAATACGATATAGCTTCCCAATAAATGGAAATTTATTGGGAGAGAAGTATAAGAAATATTCAACTTTTCTACCTTACCTTAAATGTTTGAAAATACTTTAAAAGTTAACGTTAATTTCACAATTACTTGGCAATCGTTAAATATTAGGCAGGGTGCGTTTGCAGTCAATTGTAGGCAAGCTGCCTACAATTGACATCAAACGTGACAACTGTGAATTCGAGTCCCACTCCGGGTAATAAAATAATTAACATTTTCATTTCCTCGCTCTGGTAACTAGGCAAGGCGCGATGTTAAGTTCTACCACTCAAAACGCAAATCCTTGAGAATTCATCGGAAAGCGGAGAACAAAAGTGTCTCGATGACAACTGACTACTACTAGACTAATATCTTAACACGAAGTTTACAGGTTCTTTCTGCCTACCCTGGTATATGCGGGACACAGTGTGAAGCTGTCCATCTGTTATCCGATATTATACATTATTTTTATTCCATAAAACTTAGTGCTCCCCTATATCCCTTAATCTAACTTCATGCCAACTCTCTAAATACTATTTCGTCTGTGCACTCAGTTACGAAAAATCTTATGTACATTAATTTAAATTCACTCATTGTAAACTAAGGGAAAAGAACCCGCAACCTCCATTCAAATCACCCCTCTACCTAGCACACCTCTCCAAGTGATATATGCATGAAATTTTACTATGACTCACACAAAAAGCTGCGGTTTTTATTTATTTGTCAGTCAACACATTATACTCGCAATCGCGTTTTGCATGTTTGAGAGAACGACCTGGATTTACATATGGCGATGGGTGCCCTCTTCTCTGTAGTGTTGACTTTATAAAATAAACTTATAATAATACGAAATGTTATAATTGATAAGAATATATTTATAGGTGCGGTTCTCATTTGGGGGAACGATTGATTTCATTTCCCCATTCTGGTAACAAGACAAAGCGCAGCGTTGGATTTCTCCACTTAGCACAAACTCGTCTCAATAGGATAGTGGCAAAGTGTAAATGCGGTGATAGTGGTATAGTACCCTCTCGGGGAGAATCAAATATTTTAATTTCCTCGCTCTAATAAGGCAAGGCGTTAAGTTTCACGAAATACCCCACAATTCTCTTACCGCATTTGAGGATTGAAAATAATATAACCCGTAGAGACTTTGTAAACGAAAGTAGAAAAAAAATTACTGAATGATAAACTAAAAATTTCTTAAGAAATTAAAGTTTTATTTTGTCAGACTTGTGAGGAAAAACATCTATATATATTTTTAATAAATAATTTATTAAAGTTAGTCAGGTTAAGGGCAACATATTGTACTTAAGAGAAATAAAAACTTCGGTTTGTATTTGGTTTTCATTTTGTAATAAAAAAGAAAACATTATGGTCCACTCTTATTTAATCAGCTATTTAAATTATATTTTCAAATGTATTCTTTCGGAGTTCTTTTACAAAAATATATACAAATAACTACATTATTTATTAACATATTTTCAAATGAATTGGTAAAAGTTGTGCTCAATTTCTTACAATTAATTAATCATTTCATTACTTTTAAAAATAAGGTTTTTTTACACCCATTATAGTCTTAGTGGGTTATGTTATTTATGATAGCTCTTAAGGGTTAATTTTATATTTTACAGCGTTATACTCCTTTTTTCTTTAATTGTATGCATATTCTTAGTGAATGGCACCCACAAATATCGAATGCACGCTCAGACAATATCCCAATGCGCTAGAATGAACCTATTATGATAACAATTTGTTTTATTACAAAACTTTACGAGTCATAAGTGGGCTAGCGATAAATTCTATAAATTTATGATACTGTATTATACGTAAGTATATTTTGATTAAGAGAATAATATATTATACAAAAATAATAAACATATTTTCTCTCTAAATCGAATTATATTATCAAAGGTGAAATTCGTGGAAGCTTTTAGATACATATAAAAATATTGAATATATGTTACTACCCATACCTAGATTATAAATTCGAAAGCACCTCTGTTTATCTGTCTGTCCGTGATGCAATCAGTGCCAAACCACCAACCTAGGACGTTTTTTCCAATATTTGTATATTCATTTGTAATATTCTCGATATTACTTTTACTTTACTCTACTGATATTTTTCTTACACTTTTCAATTTGACATGCAATTTATTCTACCATGTTACTTACAACCGTCGCTAAGCAACAAAGAATTTTACTAATTTAAACAACGTATAAAAATTGGAACGTAGCGGGACCCCACCCGCGTCTCCTGGAAACCTACGCTACGTTCAATTTTTTATACGTTTTCTTATTCAGTATTTTTTTTTCCTAAGTGTGGAATAACACTTTAAAAATGTTAAAAAACAAAGAATTTTGTTGATATAAGAAAAGGTCTCCCAAAGTGAGTTTCCCCAACGTTTACATGGCGTGCGCTGACTCAACAGATACATTATAATAATGTTTTACTAAAGTATTTTACTTTAAAAAATCTATTAAAAAGTCCGCAATGTAAATATTTATCTCTGAAGGTTGTGCCACAGTAACCATTTAAATATATTTAATTTAAATTTATTGAGTGTTGTTAATGTATTTTCAATAATTTATCTAAACCCGAATTAAAATATAATTATTTCTAGGAGTGCCAATGGGGTAGGTGTGTGGGCACCCTCGACGGCCAGTTCAGAGTAGCGCGCGGGAACCTTGCCATTTTCATTAATTATTTCATAGAACAAATTCTAAGAAACAATTATAAAAATAATGTAAAGACAATATAAGACAATAAATATAATATATATCATTACGTAACTAACGTATTAGATGAGGAAATAAGATATAATTATAAGATAAAACGTTTACGTACCACGTGTACCTACATAAAAGTAGTGTAAAAGTAGTAAAACAAAACATAGTTTTTATATACATATTTAAATCAAACGCTCAAACGATCGCTACTCACGAGCCTGTCCAAACACTGTATCTGCATCCGGCCAGCTTAACTGCAACAGTTCAGCGACAGGAGCACAAACACACTGCGAAATCCGAATAACTGCTGTACTCTAAAAAAATAGATTCACTCCCAAAGTTCAACTGAAACTAAACTAAAAAGTAAACGTAATAAAAACTCGATGAAAGCTCTGTATGTGTCCAGTTTGCGCTATATTTGATTGAAAAATGCAATAACGTCATTGTTGCGCCAAATTAATCAATTATATGTGTAATAGAGACTTTTATCATTCTCTAAATATGACGATTTACAATATTAAGTAAATTTACATCGCCTACTTCGTTTTGTATCTCGATATCAATCCCAATAAATACATAACAAATTGTGTTCACTAAATTGGTTCGGAGTAAACAAAACGATAAATAAAACTCCTATATTATAGAATAAAATCTCAGTTTAGCTTACAATAGTGCAATAATTCAACTAAAAACACTTAAATCACTTTCGAAAGCTATTTACTAAAATGAACGAAGGCTGAACGAGGCGGACTGGATTCTTTATCCTTTTGAAATTTATTGAAGCATTTCATTTTATATATTTTTTTATCTTGGCATATATTGTGCATACAGCAGCATAGCCAGATCTTAGTGTTGAGATAATTGCCGTACTTTTTGCCTATTAAGAGTTAAATACTCTATTTAAATATCAGATATCTTACGTAACCCTACACCGTGGCAGTTCTCGCTGTATCCCACATATAGGAGAATGGCTAAAAGGAACCTAATTAAACCATAGTAAAAGTCGCTTAGTTCCCTACATTTCGCCTTATTTAAAACTATGAGAAAATGAAAATAATTAATTCCCCGTAGTAAGAATCGAGCCCACGACCGTTGCTTTTACAGTCAGATGATGTGTGTCTCATTCTAGATAGTATTATATTAAGACAATATAACATGTGCCTAGAAATATTTCCATATGAACGATCGTAGCCAACCCATACATAGGAGTAAGGAGAAACGAAAACACCGTAGTTAGGCATGTCGCCAGTCCAATATTTCAGATTTATGGACGATTTCATTAGAGGACTATACTTGGCACACTGTTACACCGTTAAGGAGTGGATATTGCTACATGTGATATAGAAAGCTTTTATTTATGACCTTCAAGCTGATCTCGCATAAATATGCCTTGCCGGGTGAAACTCCGCGTCGTTAACATTAACTTATGTATGTAGTCATATAAAAGTTTAACTGTGTTTCCGGATTAGAATAGGATCACCCTGGTGCTGATGGTGACGTAAAAGGCGACTAAAATTCGTATAGGAGATTCACGTCGCCAGCAATGGCACGGCACTTCAAAGAGCCGGTATTAAGTAGTGGCTTTATGTCACTGTGGTTCGCATTAAGTAATGTCAGGCTCCAGCAACCAACTTCTAGTACTTCCTGGAATATGCCAGCAGCACTTGACATAAACAGGAGGTTACCAGCAGCTCTGGTCCCATGAATCTTTAGGCTCAAGCCACCCGTCGAATTCTGAGGAGGGCAAAGTACCGCGCTACAAACAAGGCAAACGAAGTGTAAGCTCTACAAGAACTCAAGGCACTAGTTACTGAGGATCCGAAGGTGAAAGCCTCGAAGAGGGAACATAACCGAGCGTCTAGGGACTTAAAGTGGCAAATTGCCATAATATCGCTAAAATCGGTAAGAAGCTTGAGAGTTACCCGTCCGGTCATGAGTTTAAGGCCGTCTCGCTGCACTTGGCAAGTTTAGATAACCTTCGCTTCCTTCATTATGCACAGGAAATGAAATCTTGGTCCACACGGCTACAGAGAAAGCCGATCTTCTGGGAAACGCCCAGAAGATCGGCTTTCTCTTTTGCCTCGAACTCAACTTTGGATGACCGAGGAGCAATGCCGCCGACTATTCCGCTATGGCAGAGCTCAATGCCTGAGGGTGAATGCCTCGAGCCGAGCGGACCAGATGGTATTCTCCTTTAGTGCTCCGTTCATGTTCTTCTGAGCTTACACTAGTGCTAAGCGTTTGTTTCGGTACTCTTACTCAGTCGGCGTAGTCCCAGACTCGTGGAAGAGCGCTCTTATACACCCGATCCTGAAGAAATGCAATGGTTCTGATCCATCCAACTAAAGGCCTATTGCTATCATCTCCCTGCTCCCAAAACTCACGGAGTGCATTATAAATAAATAGCTCTGGTCATCTGGATGGTCTGATTTATTTGGAGGATCACATATTACATTGACCGTCAATATGGCTAGATATGTTGAAGTTTCTCACTGGGCACAGCATCAGGTCATTGCAGACGGTTTTGAGTCGGATCACCTCTGGTTTCCTCTGTATAATGAAATGAAATGTTAAAAGATTCTGGGATTCATTGCTATGCAGATGACAGATCCATCGGGACTGTTTCCACGTGCGGTGAAAAGAACCTGGTTCAATTCAATTCCAATAAGATACAAGTTTGCACGTTAACCACTGTAAAAACCCCATTTGTCGTATCGACAGTCTTCCAAAACACTTCCCTCATATGGTGTTCTCATCTCTGGGCTAGTGAACCCCAGTATCAGCCTGATATGATCGCACACAACGTAGAACGTAGAACCGTTTGAATCGTTCAGGAACCAATGATCGTTGAATGGCTCGACACTTTGAGGCCAACTTGGCCTGAATAAGACCAAGTTTCGGGCTCATATGGTATACTGGTCTCACCTCTGGGCTGGTGCGTCGTTGGTATACCAATCGTTGGGGTACCAATAATCTGTGAAAGGCTTGACACCTTGGGCTTGCGAAGGAAAATCTCCTCGTTGTGCGTTCTCTACCACATTTTTTATAGACAGTGTTCTGAGAAACTGTTTGACCTGCCGCCGGATTTTCTAACCGCACAAAGTATAATGCCATCAACGATCCACACCACCTGGATACGTGGTAATTGTGGAATAGCATACCTACGGCAGTGTTTCCAGGTTGATACGAAGTTAAAAATTTTGCATTTATCTCTACCTCACCTGTGGGTGCTCTGGTGTTACTCGGGATCATGCAGTTTATCGGCAGATATCCACTTACCATCAGTTGACCCATACGCTCGTTTGCCTTTTTCCAATAAAAATCAGGATAGACAAAGGGAGTTTAATACTTAGATAATCCGTTAAACAACACCAAGCTTTGGCGATATATTTTGAGAAATGAAAAATAATGAGGAGAAAATATATATAATAGGATACAGAGATATTTACTGACTACAATCAATGACATCAAATCACGATTATTGTTTTTACATATATTTCCCCGCTTTGGTAAAATTAAACCCGGTTTCGAGACCCGCCTCTTATTTAATAGCCATAAAAAATAGAATGTTATGTCATGACACACCTTGTTATATGAGATGACTTGCATCTTTTTTCTGCTTTCTTTTGGAGCTGAAAAAAAATTCTACTAAAAAATATCCTATCGGTGTAACAAAAGCCAATAGCGTCATACCGCGCAGGCGTCTTGCATAATGCATGACGGTATATTTTTACTGGAGCTTCTGTAACACTGCAATCACTTAACTCCAACTCGGATATAATCGACTACCCTCGTCCTGGCAGATATTCTGGAAAATCTGGTGATGAGAGGATGACAATTTGTATTGCAAAATATGGGAAAAATTAGCACAGTCTTTTGGTATGTTATTGGGAATCTAATGATTACACCATTTCTTGTTACATAGACGCTACGCATTAGCAGGGGGACACAAACATATACAGCCCCACATTCCACAAAGCTTTGTGAAAATTGTGTTGCGTCGCGTAACTAAACGCAAGCGCATGAAAAGAATATCAGAGCGTGGATATTAAAGAAATTAAAAATATAATAATTTCCGTGAGTTGTGATCGAACCATTGCCTTTACAACACGCATTGTACCACGTGCGCCATGTATTCTATTTATAATACTAAAAATAAATAAATGCTGAAAATAATTGTTATAGTAAAGACTGCTTTTCAATTTCTGTTACATTACCTTTTATTTAGGAGAAAAGTAATATATAGGTAATATATTTCATTATATTTATATACATTCTTCATTATCCACCTATTCCAAGATAATATTAGTAGGTAGTCAATTAGAATTAACTTAGAATTGGGTAGCCAATAATGTTTTTTGTCAAAACACACAGAATTTATACAAATTAAGCTTAATGTTAAGACACTATGTTTTTCAGGCACCACAAAATTTTCGGGGCGGGTTACGTGTTCAGAGTTGAAACGCTGACTTTGACTTGTTACCAGAGCGAGGAAATGGAAATAATTAATTACCCCAATTGAGAATCTAACCTACAACTGTGGCGATTACAATAGATAGATGCCCCTGCGCCACGACAGCCTCTCGCCTAGATACTTATTGTTATAAATTTACGAATAATCTACTGTCTGTGTAATTAGTAAAATTCGTAGACACAGTATTGTATATTCGATCGATCCTCAAAATGAACCGTTGGCTGTTTGCCAGCTAGTATTTGCCTCAAATATTGGATTGACCGGCAAAGGAAGCCCTCATTTCGATGCCATCTATTTCCTTATGATCGATTTATTCTGATATAAAAGGTTAGTAAGTATATATCGAGTTACCTTTATTAAGGGCTTTGTTTACTTTATTTTGTTGTCAGTTCTGGTAGTCTGTGTGATGGTGTCAATCAATGTGATGTATAAGAAAGAATGTAATATTCGGCTATGGTATAAGAATTATATTTGTTATAATTAAATTTAATAGTACGTAACTTAGTGGTAAGACACACCGTTTTCCACTTTCCGGTGAATTTTTCGAGAGATTGCGTGTTGAGTGGCAACTCTCTCAACTCAAAGACGGGCTTTTGCCTTGGTTCCAGAGCGCAGAAATGAAAATATTAATAAATAAATTATTAAAAATCCAAATACATAAAAATATATTGACTAAAATATTTACATTTAATTTATCAAGATTCGCTAAATGACAGGTTGTGACTTCAACTAATATATTGATGATAATATTATATAGGTACTTTCGTTTCTTCTATCTGGTAATACTTCGATGAATGAAAGTACGTTAATGACAACAAAGTGTCTGTAACAGAGTATACTGAATCTCTTCGCACAAAATATTCATAAAAAAATAAAAGTACTCGTAGATTGACTCGAAGGTACACCATATTTAAATTGACAACTCCAGAAAGATGGTTTCCTGGTGCGGATGTCCAAATATTGATACGTCTTTTTTAGAATAGAACTATGCTATAACGAATAACACTAAAAACACATGTAAAAAACATATAAGCAATGTAACAACTTAAAATAGTAATTAAATAAACAAAAATATATAAACTCGTTACCCAAAAGGACGCTTCAAGAGTCACCAGAAGCTGACTAGACGATACCAAGATTAAAACGTCACTTTTAATACCTTTCAATCACCTAATCTCCATACACTGGCATCACGCCAGCCAAGAGGACGAGATTTATGAAAGTTCACAGCCACTGTGCTTCCTGTATGGTTATTATGTTAATATGGCTGGAAATGAATAGATTTATGAGCGTTGAGATACTGCCGTTGGTTAAGAAAGAAACCTGGAATGATTCGAGAGAGATACTTAATTTTTTTCCGCACTTTACGCTTTTTCCCGCATAGTAAAGTTGACAGTAGGGCCGCAGTATTAAAACACCGTTACAAATACACCTTCAATTTTCAAGATATTGTTGGTTGTGTGGCGGAAATCAACGTCGCGCTTTGCTTTTTATCAGAGCGAGGAAATGAAATTTATTTATTGTATCGAGTGATAATCAAACCCACATTTTTTTTATTTCATATAGTCCATGCGAATCACTGTAAAATATTTTTTTAAGAAACATATAAATAATAAAACATAGCGGGAATTGAACCTGTGCGTCTTAAAAGCTATCCTTATCGTTTTCTTTCTTTTCTAAGTATGGAATAACACTCAAACCAAATAAAAAATACCCATTATAATCTTTCACAATTTTAAATATGCCTTCAAATATCGATTCTGTTACTCTCCTCCTACACTACTCTACTCAATGCAATACCAATCCACTATCGGGACCTATGCAGCAGGCATCCACATTTGCGTTTAGTTCCGTCTGATTTACTCTGAGATATGAATGTATACTCAAGTAATGAAAACGCAAACAGTACGGGGATGTGTTTACTTGTTACATACAATGCTAAGAGATTCTTGCATTTCATCTAATACATACTCGTGGGCCATAGTGGTGGTGGGTTCGATTTTCACTTGGGAGAATGGTAATATGGTAATAATGGTAATTTTTGCTTTCTTTCTTTTATTTATTATATAGACTAGCTGCAAACTCGCTCGCACTTTCACTTACAAGACTCGCGGCTTCGCCGGCATTGCACTTGCACATACAAGAGAATTTAACGTCAGGACATGCTTAATTTGACACGTTGCATGTTGAGGGGCGAAATTCGATGGCGCGCTTTGCTATAAAATTTACTATAAAAGGACAATAAAATAAAATCAAATTCATGCAGTTAAGAACCAATCCTAGTTAATGAGCACGGTTGACTCCCAAATATTAGCACTTGTATCAAAGGCTGTATAAACAATTTATCAGCCGCTAAGCCCCTGGCACGTCGCCAGTCATACAAACATAACAGACGGATGTATGTACAATATCCTTATAGCGCAGCAAATCTTGTTGATTAAATTTCATACTTTGATATATTGACGTGTTTTGTTATTTGGATAAATAGCAATAGATAAAGCGTAAATGACATTAGTAAGATACATGATAAATATACAAAACCGGTCAAGTATGAGTTGGACTCGCCAACAGAGTCAACGGAAATTATTTTTACACGTCATAAATATATGTGATAAGATACTGTTAGAGTTATATATAAAAGATAGCCGTGGTCGTATACCACCTACTGCAGCAATACAGAATCATTATAATGACGAAATACAATTAAGGTGTCATGCGATGACATCTATCCTTAAAACATATTTCAAGCAGTGAGACGTGGGTGCGACATTCTAAATTGACGAATAAAAGAACAGCCATACAGCCATACATAACTAGATCTCCAATATGATAAATTCCATAATAAATAATTACCAAAATATATTTTATTTATTTCTTAATATACTGTTTATGTAAATGACACAATTGATACTGATACTATACTTTTAATGTAACTAAACGATTCAGATAATTGAGTTTAAGAAAAATAGATTTAAATTATTATTTTGAAAGTGTTATAACATTAAAATCACTATTCAGCATAATAGACAAAATAAAAAATAAAAATAACAAACCTAAAAAACGTGATTCCACTAACCCTATGATAAGGAAACTCTAAAAACCTAAAAAAAAAAAAAGAAAGTTAGGTGTAACGAACGGATGTACATAATCAGCGGAAACAGAAAGCCGTGCAATGATCTTAATGCATACCTTCCCTAGAGTGATCGCTCTTTTACGGGTTCCGTGGGGAAATATGAAAATGCTCAACGCTGTATTCTGTATTGTAGATATTATATATTTTATTACTTTAAAATTAAATGAAGTAAAAGTTAATAATAGAGTCCAGTTATGGCGCAAGGACATAAGCGGCTGTAATCGTGAAAGGTTGTAGGTTTTCCTCTCGAGAAAATGTAATATTCAATTAGTAACTTTATTAATTGGAGCTCACTAAGTAACTTACTATTATTTCAACATTACACAAAATATTAAAGAGGAGTGAAGTTTCTCTACCTAATATTAAATATAATGTTATGTGTATTAGTGTATCTCTCTGAGTTTCCCCCATGATATGGAAGATACACTAAGTCTCTTCTCGTCGGGCTCGCATAGCAGTTAGTAGGCAACTAAACCTGGAAACTGAGTGTTAAGACACTCTACTCCCATTACTTCCGTCCCCAACTTTTCACTGACTTCTCGAGGCATTACGTGGCAAAACTCAACGCCGCACTTGATTACCAAGGCGAGGAAAATGAAAATATAAAATATTTACTTGCACAGGGTGGGAATGGAGCCCGCAACCGTCGCGCTTGCAATCGCAAGTTTGTTCCCTCGCGCCACGGTGGCCTCATGCAGTACATATAATAAGATAAAAGTAAATCATAAGTATATTTTTTTAATTTACATTTCGAAAGTTCACAAACAAGTTGGCTAAGCTAATAACATAAACTCCATTACCGATTTACGCTGAAACTTTTATAAGTGCTATAAACTTTTTTATAGACAAAGTTGCGTAATTAAAACCGTATCTAGATTTTCTACTTCAAGAATTAATTTTAATGTAATTATGAATTTAAATTTATTATTATCAGGCGCAGTAAAATAGAGAAACTTGGGGAATGGATTGTATTAACACTAGGTTCCTCCGCAAACCGTGCCATATACGGGTAATAGTGTGAAGCTGCTGCATTGAAATAACGTCTTATTTTAAGTGCGATTGGGTATTTGAGTTCCATTAGGGGAAATATGAATAATAAAACATTTATTACCAGGGACAATAGCAAATTACAGTTCGCTTTATGCCAAAAAGTGTAACTCAGCACGATGCATGAGTTTCAACTCTCAAGCATCGCTATTTTTCATATACATTAGAAATTTTGCTTCCTGAGATGTTAATATCGGATATAAAAATGTTGCTCTAACAAGCTTAAGTGCGAGTTCGAGTTATTGCGGCGTCGAGTACCGACACTCAACACGCAATGCCTCGAGAATTCGGAAGAGAGTGGGGAATGGAAGTGACTTAATAGGAATGAACTGTATTAGTATTAGGCTGCCCATCAATAAGCGGGATACAGCGTGAAGCTTAAATAATGTTATTGAAGCCATTGTTGTTGTGACTGCTAGCTATCCTTTGCTAGATAATTTGTTTGTACAGAACCAAACTTGATAAAAAAATGCATATAGCATTTTATTTAGAAGATGCACATTGTCATTTAATAAAAATCCCTTCTTATACAAAGACGTATACATTCAAGTAATATTCAGAAACGTATTGAACGTGTGAATGACTTTTGATGATTGGAGTGTAGCGCTAGGATATTACAAATATGTGCATTTCTACGTACATTTATCTTTATATCGTTACACTCAGTTTCACACTACATCATGAAACATAGCAGGGTGGGTGTATTTACATAAATTATTTTCCCATTTTCTAAGTTTAGATACCTTACGTGTTTAGTCACGGAGCTCAACGCCACGTTTTATTTACTAGAGCGGGGTTGTGAAACTAATTTAAATATAAAAAAAAATATTATAAACAGGATAATATTTACAACGTTTATTAAGCATTTTAAAATACTACCTGTTAATCGAACTTTTTACTTATATTTTCACTATAAATCTGCGTAACTACAATAAAAGAGTACACGTGCATGTAACATTTAAAAACCAATAAATTTATAAGAGTTCAACTCTTTAACTGAATCTTTACAAAATGCTTTCCAGTTCGCACGAGTTACTTTAATAGTATATACCTCATTCGCCAAGTTGACTATTTCACTAAAGTACCATATTCATTTTTACTATAACATATATGGTTAAGGCCGTTGTGGCGAAACGCCCAAGCATGGGACTGTTAACGCGACGATTGTGGGTTCGATTCCCACTTGGACGAATGACAGATTTTATATTTCCATTTACACGCCCTGGTAACGAGACAAGGCGGCGTTGAGTTTTTTTTGGTATTACTCTAGCAAGACAAAACTCAGTGTTAAATGCCACCAACCAATCGAATATGGCGGCAAGTTGACAACGGAGTGTCTTCACACTAGCAAATACTACTACTGTGTCTCGAGTCAATATATAAAGCCAAATGTTTTAAAAAATAGATCGACAATCTAATACAGGCAACTTCAAAAACAAGTTCAAACATATTACTCGAAAGCTTTAGATGTATTTTGTTTGAAATTCCCAAGTAGTTCCAGTTGCAATTCAACTAAGATTACTTTGGAAAGAACGTGTCGAGATCCGGAATTGAACTTCAGACCGTTCACATTTCGCGCCGGTGTAAAGAAATTGAAATACGTACTTGAGGCTATTTAGCTCACTCAGTAAATATCTACCTTTAGTGTGTGTTTTGCGTTTAACCGGTTCAAATTTGAAATATATATATATATATTTTTCAATCATCTATGATTATAATAAAATCGTAGTGGATCGGTGTTTGTTGTCATAGAACCCAGAACAATGAGTTTTAAATTTTTGGTCTGATGTTCGTCCGTTTGCCCGGTTATCTGTTTATCATACAGAATATAAAAAAAAATTAAATATATATATTTTTACTCTTCCCACATATATCTTGATAGACCCTATTTTATATATTAAAAAAAATAAAATAAACAAAATAAAACTAAATATAGCTCAAAAACCTGAAAATATTTGAAACATTATTTGTCCAAAATGACCCGTCCGTCTCGTCTGCTGTTGACAGAGGACTGACGTTTTAAAACTTATGATAAACGTCTAAACTATTGCATGTAGTGAAATTTCAACATAAAATTGTTATAGTACAAAATGTGAACAAGTACTACTTGAAATATTCTGCTTTCAATTTTCATGACATTTTAGACGGTATTTTTACCTTTTATGATCAATAAAACAAATTTTATATACGATTTTTAGATAACTATCCATTCTCCGCCTGGGCATATACTTCGCCCCCTCAAACAACGCTCAATTTTCGAGAGAGTGGTAGAACTGAACGCCACACTTTTCTTACCATCTGACAGTAAAAATGCGGACTAATCGGACCTACGACTACAATCATCACGTTTACTGTCAGATGCTGTGTTACTATTTACCGCGCTAAAATAGCCTGGAATAAAAATCTCTTCTCTTTATATTAATAAATAAAAAAGATAAAGAAAAGATAAACAAAACTAAACAAAAATTCTCAAAGCTAACAACTTAAGAATTTAAGAACGTACTAAATTGCCTCTTTTGAATGTCAGTAGGCAATTCCAACCAAATATAAAAGAAAATAAATTTTAAAACGCAACCATTCATTGAACCATTTCCACAATTGGCCGTAAACAGAGCGGCGGTAAAACCGTCAATGCATGCTATTTACGTGATTTATACTACGCGCTAAGCTTTAAAAGTGGAGTTAAGAAAGTTTGTAATTTATAATACTTCATGGAAGTAGTTATTTCTAGGCTTTTAGCATTAAATGAGAATAGTTTTTATTTGTAATAAAGGTAATTGCTTATACTAATTATATTGAGGCCAGTCGTGGCGCAGGTGCACAAGTGTGACTAAATCGCCTCCCGTTCGATTCCCACTCGAGGAAATAAAATATTTATTTAAATTTATATTTTCAATTCTTCGCTCTGGTACCGAGGTGGAATTGAACCCACAACCGTCGCGTTTATAATTAATACCATTAGCGATATTTCGATGTACAAACGGTTACGCTATCACTACCATTCCCACTACTAATATAAAACAAGCGCTCAGTGGTGTACGAGCTAATTTGCGTCGATACAGTGAGTTCGTTCTATTATTCTTGTAGTGTCATATTGTATAGACCATCCTACATTGTTTTATTTTTATATTTACCGTTTCTGATTTCTAAGAGTACAATAAATTTTATACCCATAAGGATATATCTCTACATAACTAACTACATCAAGATGTATACAGGTCTCAGAAGTATAAACGAAACCACATTTGATCCAGCGAGCACTATCATCAATCTTAAAATATTGCTTTTACGCTCGAGTGTTGTAGTCATTGTTGTCAAATTTCAAATACAAAAAATAATTTTTAAATTAACTTTACAATTTTTATATTTAAGAATTAAAAGTTTTGTGTGTTGACATTATACTTATACAAAAACAATTTATACAGATAATTAAAATAAATAATATTTTGTTTCTTTCTGCACAACAAAACAAAACAAAAAACACGACTGCATAAAATAAATAAATAAATAAATATGTCCCGTGACACTCGCTCTTTCGAGGCAAATCTAACGATGTATAATTTATCAAATCAGTTAATTGGTTTTACTGTTACAAGGGAACAAAGCAACGGTCATACATAGTTACATACACGCGCTGAAAACATAACCTTCCCTTATTAATATATCCAATAATATTTAAATTATACAGATGTCTAATTATTCATACAGCTTTTGTTCATTTGGCAATTCAAAAATGAAAAGCTTGTTTGGTGCAACGCGCTAATCTCGAGAACTACTATTCATCTCAGGTAGTCCTGGATAATATCATGTAATTAGTTTCTATATTAATTAGTTACTTTGAATAACTGTCATGGGCGAAACTCAGCAGGCTTTTAACTGTGGTTAAAAGGTAGTACAGCGAATTTAAAATTTGAATTCACAGTAAGATAGATTTTTTTCAATAAGCCTACACAGAACTCTACCTACAACATAAATACATAAATTTCCAGACATTAATACGCCCGGTATTTCCCCGAGGGCCGCGAGTCGCCGCTAAATTAAAAACTTCGCTATGTTAATAACGAGCCTTGCGGTCCGCTATTATTGCTTTAAAACATCCTGTTGGCGTCTCACTACATAATGTATCCCTACTCAATAGGGGATTCGATTTCCGCTTGTATTACTATTTAAAAATTGATCAAATGCTAGTTAGACTTACCCACCTTAATAATTTCAAAATTAATGTAGTAGAACCCAAAATTAACTATAATACTTATTTAACTGCTACAGTAATTAGCAAATTTGTCGAACTAAGTAATTTAAACTGATGTAACTTTTTTATTTATGAACTGTGGTGTTGAGGTATCAATCTTAACGATTCTTTAACATCCAATTGGTATGATGTTAAAAACACCGAGATTTTAGGGTTTAGGACCGGCATCGAAGTTGACGCGGGAAAAACTGCGTTTGCCGCGCACGCGTACTTACCATCTAGCTAGATACCGTATAGCTAAACATTTTTCTTCAAATACAACAAATTTTGGGAGCATTTTTTTACTTTGCGGCCAGTCAACATTCAAATTCAAAATATTATTTTTTTATTTTTATTTTATTCAAATAGACTATTATAAGCACTTTTAAATCGTCGAATGATCATATAAACTAAAAAGCTACCACCAGTTCAGAAGGCAGTTTTGCTGAGAACAGCCGGCAAGAAACTCCACAGTAGCTCCTTACAATATCAATCAAATCAAGGACATTAGTTCCATACATGTTTGTCCTCTAAATATTCTTGAACAGTGTGATTGTTAGTATTTTTTACAAATACTTTAAATTGTTGTAGTCATGTAGTGGCAATGTTAGATAGACTGCGGAAGTTTATTATATGCTACGTGAATATAATACTCAGACCCATAAAAGATTTATTAACTTTTTGGAGGCGAAAACGTGGCGTAACAAGTTTATCTTTATTTCTCGTTCCTATCGTATGTCTATCACTATTTTTATTTTTAGTCGCGGCGCAGGGTTACAAAATGTGACTGTACACATGAATGGTTGTGGGTTCGATCCCCACTCGTGAAAATAAAAAAAATATTTAAGTTCACTATAGTGGCGAGGCAAAGCGGCGTTGAGTTCCTTGTACTCAACACGCAATTCGTACACTTACGATTCGGCGGAAACTGGGGAACGGAGTTTCTAGCACTAGGGTCGCTCTGCCTTGCCTGCTGTGTGTATACTTACAGAGCGAAGCTCATTCGATTTCATTTAATATTTTCATTGCTTCGCTTTAATGGCAAAGTATAGTGTGGAGTTCCTCCACTCAATACGCGATGCCTCGAAAATTGCGCGGAAAGTGAGGAAAACAGTGCCTTAATTCTAGGTTCCCTCTTCTATATGCGGGATATTAAAAATAGCGTACAACTAAAAAAAACTTAAATTTCTCCTATACATCAATACATCTATATAAAATTAAAAGGCGTGTCTGTCATTATATATCAATATAAATGTGTTTTTTTCAAGTGCATATAGCCATATACACGCCAAAACACAATGTAACAATTTTAACATGTTTGTCTGTCTGTTTATCTGGGGTAATCTCCGGACCAGCTGAATTATAACGGGACTAAAACTAAAATACAGAGGGGGTTGAGGAGCAACATAAAGGCTATTTTCATTCAGTAAAAAAGTTATATCAATTTAAAGTCGAGGCCAGTCGTGGCGCAGTGGTACAAAGTGTGACTGTAAAACCGACTGGTTGTGGGTTCGATCCCCACTCGAGGAAATATTTACTTAAATTTATATTTTCATTTCTTCGCTTTGGTGTCGAGGCAGAGCGCGGCGTTGAGTTCTGCCACTCAACACGCAATGCCTCCAAAATTCGGCAGAAAGTGAGGAACGGAGTGTCTTAACACTAGGTTCCCTCTGCCTACCCTGCTGTGTGCGGGATATAGCGTGAAGCTAATTAATTCATTATTAATTTAAAGTATGTTGTTCAACAAAATTGCTACTTCCTAAAAAAGTTCTTTTGTTTTCAATATTTGGTTGTTTGATATAGTTTGTATATTATTATTTGTATGATGATAAAAAAACTCGAGATTATATGATAATAATATAGACCGAGCTTTCAATATTTAGGATTCTCCAATGTAAATTGACACTCTCAACCAACCATGTAATGCTTGAAACTTCTCAATGATAGGTAGAGATTTGTGGAGCAATATAAAAGAGGAAGTGTCATCAGTTCATTTTATTAATGAAATCAGTGTTTACTACTCTATAAAAGCCTAATATAATTTTTTTTTTCCAAAAATAAAAAAGTGATTTTTCCAAAAAAAAAATAAAAAATCAAATTAAATCAGCTTCACGCTTTATCCCACACACAGCAGGGTAGGCAGAGGGAACCTAGTGTTAAGACACTCTATTCCTCACTTTCTGCCGTATTCTGGATTTCGATTTCATTGCGTGTGACACCAGTGAAGCGAGCGAAGCAATGGAAATATATATTTAAGTAAATATTTCATCTCCTGGAGTGGGGATCGAACCCACAACCAGTCGGTTTTACAGTCACACTGTGCCGCTGCGCCACGACTGGCCTCAAAAAAAAATATTTATAAAATTATCGTTTCAAAGTAAAACGCCATCCCAGCCCGGTGATGCTGCATTAAGTCCATCAGAAAAAAATAAAAAAATTAAAACGCCATTTGTGAAGAATAACGTAAACACACACTAACCTGTCAAGGGGCAACGTCGCACACGCCTCATTCCAGACATCGAGTCGCAGCAACTAACGTAGGTACGAGTACGTAGCTAATGGCGGCAAAGTGATGTTAAATCAACGCAACACTTAGAAATACACTTTATACACACTCACATTTATCATTTCGTTTGTCCACTTATTTAATACATTGCTAGATTTTTTCTCAAAGTGTCCCCCATTAATTGCATCTCCGTAACATATTACGATATACGTCTAGGGGGATCTGGTCGTATCATTTAAATTACCGTCAATAAAAACTGAGTAATATTTTATTTCGATGAATTCCTACCCGCAAAAATAAAAATAATATCCATGTTAGTTAGAACGTGTTTGTTTCGGCATTTTCGTCATCGTTAGAGAAAAGCAACACTATTATCACTATCATCAAGTCCGAATAAGACACTAGAGTCAAAACAAAATAAATTAAGTGATAAAATATCAAAATACAAACAACCGCGAAACACAATATTTAATAATGTAAGTTTAAGTTTTGACATCAACAACAAAGTTGTCAGTGTTGCAAGTGATCAGCCGTCAGTGTTGCAATTGCAAAAACTTTTGAATAATTAAAAAAAATGAGATTTTTATATTTTATTTCAATTTAAAAGCCTAATGAATAAATTGTAAATTGTATTATTTTTATGTTTATAAAAATATTTTCATATTTAACCCCACAATCTGAATACTACTTAATCATTAAAGATTAAAATTTTATTAATTACGTTTATAGTTATAATTTATACAATAAAAAATAATAAAATATTCATTTTGAATCTATTGACACTACTCATTATTTAAAAAGTAACAATTACAAGTCAAGTCAATATTTTTTTTATTGTTTTTTTTATTTCATATAATAATAGCTATAATAAAGATGTAATTGTTACAAACAATAATTTATCCTTCAATACAATTTTATAAACAGAGATATTAAATAATTCAAGTCGTCAATAGTCTCCGAAATTTTAAAATACAATATGGCGGAAACTGACATTCAGCTACGTCATTCGAAAATTAGCGCTAGTGTGTTTCGCGCCATATCGTGCACGAATGATTGCTTATTATAAGACTATAGTTTATAATAAATGTAAAGTATGCTTTTTACGCATGATTTAATATTAAAATAATTAATGAAATTATCAATACTATTTACAAATAACTTCTGAGTAATAATTTATTTCGTATTGAGTTTTCGTAGGTTCCCGTGTGATATTATAAGACTCGTTTCTATTTAATTTTTATACGATTTTTTAAGAATGGTACGAGAAGTATTTTAATACACATAATTAGGCAATAATTACACATAATACAGGCACATAATTGGGCTTTTAATGCAGTACATTGTCTTACGATTTAATGTTAAGTTCAGCATACACAGTCTGGTACAGTATCTGGAGATACAAGGACCAGCCTAAAGTCATTACGGCTGGTCGTAGCGCAGGGGTTAGATATATTTATTTACATTTAGGCGCAGAGATATTTATTCTCATTTGTATTTTCATTTCTTCGCTCTGGTGTAGAGGCAAAGCGCGGCGTTGAGTTCTGCCACTCAACACGCAACGCCTCCAGAACTCAACGGAAAGTGGGGAGTGTCTTAACACTAGTTTCCCTCTACCCCTACCCTGCTGTGAGCGGTATACAGCGTGAAGCTGATTTGATTTGGCAATCAAATCGTTTTAGGGACCGTCGTGGCACAGCGGCATTGCTTCCGACTGTAAACGTAACGTCTTGAAAACCAGACGGACGGAAATACTTTATGCGAAACTATATACAACGTGATGTAAAGTAAAAGTAGTAAAAGGTTTTTTAGGGGGATGGTACTTGACTTTTGTTATTCCTGCAAACTACAATTTATTACCTTAATGCTATTAATTTCCTACAATGATCCAATTTATAATTCTATTATGTATTTTAAATATTAGCTGTTACAAGCAAACATAATTGTAATAACTCACTATGATCCACTTTTTTCATAATTAGATTAAACAGATTACATTGTCAAAATTCTATACTTTATAATTAAAGCTGATTTCGCTGCACAGTGAAATAAAAAAAATGTCACGGCACTTACGTCGGAGGCTAAGGTTCCCTGGATTTCCTTTGGTTTCTTCGACACGGAGGAAACCAAGCAGAAAAAACCGTTTTATAAAGCACAAATCTTATATAAATAGTAAGATATGCTTGTTGCCTCACAGCTAACTCGATTTCATCGCTATGCTGGTGCGATCAAAAGTTGATATTTCATATTACGTACCCCTTATTCACATATTCAAGTGTTCACATCCTTTCCTACACTACAATTTGGAATATACGGACAGATATTCTCTCTATTATAGTTTATTTTTTTTATAATTTAAACGCAGTCGTGTATGGTGCAGGGGTATAGCGTCTGAATCTAAATTTGACGCTTGTGGGTTCAATTCTCAAAGACAAACTATAGCATGGCGTTGAGTTTCGTTACTCAACACGATACCATGACGTTGCGTTTAGACAGGTTGTGGGTTGGTTTCGCACTCGATGAAAATATAATTTAACGTATGGAACATTTCTTGCTTGATTTCTCTACACTACTCGACATGTAACACACTGATTTATTTACCTTACCTCCAAAAAAATTTAAAAATTTTTAAAAATTCCCAATATATTGTATTCTACCGCTGAATACACAATGTTTCGGAAAATAAAATAAACTTGCACCCTTGCGCACACGTAGTGTCCTAACTCGAACTTCCCTCAGCCTACCTTACTATTCGCGGATAACATTATGAACCTAAAAAAAACAATTATTTCCTGAACGAGTATCAAAGCCACAACCACCAGCTGAAAGTCAGCCCCTGACTTTCACCACATTTGCCTTTGACAAATAGAACTTTAAATAGGAAATGCCCCCATATACTCCCATTTTGATCTGCATTCAGGTCGATTCCCCGCGAGTGTTTTCCAAACGTTTTCCTCCGAACACTACTTACTATTCCTACTCCACCGAGGGACGTGACCATGATTTATTTACAGACGGATGTCCCGCTTTTATTTATATCGTGCATATATATACCATATAGATTTCTGATTCAGCTATAAATATGAAACTAGCAACCCACATTTGGCTTCGCCTGTTTATAGCTAACTATATTATACAATTTTTTTATATAAACTGCCTGTGATTTGTTCTAATTTATACAGTACATTTATATATATGTGAAATCTGTTTTATTGTTAAAATTTAGTGTAAAACAGTTAAGTAGTTTTTGCGCGACAGTCGAACAAACATCTATCCCTACGAACTTTTATATTTATAATATTAAGTGGGATATAAAAAAAAAAATAAAATTAAATTAGCTTCACGCTTTATCCCGCACACAGCAGGGTAGGCAGAGGAAACCTAGTGTTAAGACACTCCGTTCCCCGCTTTCTGCCGAATTTTGAAGGCATTGCGTGTTGAGTGGCAGAACTCAACGCCGCGCTTTACCTCGACACCAGAGCGAAAATGGAAATATAAATTTAAGTAAATATTTCATCTCCTCGAGTGGGGATCGAACCCACAACCACGACTGGCCTCAGATATATAACATATAGATTTCTGATTCAGGGATATATATGAAATATTGAGGACAAAAACTACCCTGAGGGTATTATTTTATGAGAATTATACGATGAGAATGTTTACAAGACTTCAGTATGCGTTGTTATAATAATTGGCTGTCTATTTTAGTAAAGGAATGTATAATATAATAACATATTTTGTTTCGTTCATTTTTTTTTTCATGCTATATTTTATGATTTCGCCTGTCTAAATTCATAATGGTATTTTCTTCATAAAAAGTGGGGGTGGGGAGGGTGGTGTGAGTAATTACGTACGTATGTACATCAGTAAGTACATCTGTCTTCTGTTGTTGTGTTCTGGTATGTTTTGTATTGGTTAACGGAGTGTGGAGAGTGCAACACTAAGTTTCCAGGTACCCTCTGCCTACTATGTTATGTGCTGGATACAGCGTGAAGCTAAAATAAAAATTGTTCAGCAGTTTAACGCTTTTTTCGCATAGAAAATAAAAATTATATAATCATTCCTGGATCGGGTATCGAACTCACAACTTCTAAATTTATCAAAAAGTTTATATTTTTTTAGGCAGAAATATGTTTTCTGTTTAAATACCTCATCCTAAAACGAATAAATTGTAAATAAATGAATAAAACAACTGCACGCTGTATTCCACACACAGCAGGGTAGGCAGAGGGAACATAGTGTTAAGACACTCCGTACCCCACTTTCTGCCGAATTCTGGAGGCATTGCGTGTTGAGTGACAGAATTCCGCCTTTGCCTCGACACCAGAGCGATGAAATGGAAATATAACTATAAGTTAATATTTCATCTCCTCGAGTGGGGATCGAACCCACAACCAGTGGGTGTTACAGTCACACTTTGTGCCCCTGCGCCACGACTGGCCTCTAATGTAAATAATAAATTATTATCAAGAATTATAGCAGTATTTTCATTTAAAATAAAATAATCAGCTTCACGCTGTATCCCGCACACAGCAGGGTAGGCAGAGGGAACCTAGTGTTTTTAGACACTCCGTTCCCCACTTTCTGCCGAATTCTGGAGGCATTGCGTGTTGAGTGGCAGAACTCAACGCCGCGCTTAGCCTCGACACCAGAGCGAAGAAATGGAAATATAAATTCAAGTAAATATTTCATCTCCTCGAGTGGGGATCGAACCCACAACCAGTCGGTTTACAGTCACACTTTGTGCCGCTGCGCCACGACTGGCCTCAAATAAAATATTTGTAGCTAAAAACAATCTATCACGATTTAATATTTACTTGCAAAATGAAGGTAGCTATTTAAAATTAAAACGACTTTTTCTTTAAGGAAAAAGTTAATAGCTTTCCCAATTAAGTATCGAAAGCTCGAATCCGCTGAGAAATGCGGCAGATGATTGAACCGGGAAGTAAACTAGCTTAAGATAAATATCTGTATGTTTTTTACATTTCATATTATATTCTCGACGGTTGTGTGTTCGATTCCCACTCAGTGAAATGTAATATTTAATGATTTTATTTCCTCGCTCTGGTAACGGAAATGCAAAGTCATACGCTTCCACTGCTTATTACAATTCATTAATATTGTTGTTATCTTCTCTATAGGGAGAGCTTACCTTACACCAAAACATACTGAATGTCAGCATTATAGTAATATCATCTATTATGGCTCATAAGCGACAAAAAAATAACAAGGTTACAGACCAATTACAGACCAATTTCAGCCATGTTAACAAATTATTTTCAACTTTTTAA
This sequence comes from Heliconius charithonia, assembly GCA_030704555.1. Classification (NCBI taxonomy): domain Eukaryota; kingdom Metazoa; phylum Arthropoda; class Insecta; order Lepidoptera; family Nymphalidae; genus Heliconius; species Heliconius charithonia. The sequence goes on from CM060825.1 coordinate 387,102, forward strand.
CGAAATGATACGCTTGTGGACTTATATATATTAAAAAATATACATATATCAACGAGATAAGTTTCGCCTTTCGAATGCAGAAGAGCGAGGAGACGTCTCTACGCAAAGCCAAAAATCCAAACGATGCGAACGGCTCTGCGTTGTATTCGATCGAATGGGCCAAACTTAAATGTCAAACTGATTTTATGATTGGACTTTGTAGTATGCGTTGTCTCTATAAAAGATAAATAAACGAATTAATAGTAAATGGAAAAGTGACGACGCCGTAGCGCAATTGAGCTGGATCTTACACGATCGTACTGAGGTCAATCGAAATAGTTTATTAAGACGCTATTCGATTTAAATTATTTTTATTCACCTGCTCCGGCAAGATGCGACTTTAAGGTACACCATACTTAATATTAGGTTTCCTCTGGGTTCAAACGTATCCTGCAAATAGCAGGATACGTTTGAAGCTGAAAAACAACTTTTTTAATACTTTAAGGTAAGAAAAATAAATAATTCAGCTTCACACTGTATCCCGCACACCGCAAGGTAGGCAGAGGGAACAAAGCGATGAGACATATGTATATTCAGAAGTAATTTAGAAGATATTATTTTCAAGTTTTGAGAGGAAAAAATAATTTAAAAGGCTTTTACTCTTAATGAGTACGGTCCAGTTCCCCAGACGACGTATTAATTTTTCTCTGACGAAATCCTATTAGCCCTCTTTATAATAAAATTAATACCGACTTGTTTATATGAATTTTAACATTTACTTTGATACTATTTTTGATTCTAATTAAATTTTTATTTATTCCGTTACTTTATGAATAGATGAGGCCAAAAACTTATTTAGAAAACGTATAAAAAAATAACCTAGCGGGACTCGAACCCTTGTCTCCTGGAAACCGACCAGGCGCTCTGACCACTAATCCATACCATATGGCTTAGTGATGAGGACAGTCATGGTGCAGGTGCACAAACCTGCCACTGTAAGCGCTACAATTTGTGCATACGATTCCCATTTGAGAAAATGAAAGATATTTAGTATTTTTCTTTTCTCACTCTAGTCACAAAATGAAACTAAAAAAAGAAAAAATATATATTGAGAAGTTGTCACAAAAGAAAACTACAAATAAGTACAATATTTTTAGTAAATTACAAAGGTAAGCCAGTTATAGATCTGATCCAACTACGCGCCATCGGTACGTTTGCGTATACGCCGGGATGATTGGGTTCTGCACATCCGATACCGTACGAGACGAGGCCTATGAGCTTGCCCTGATAGACAACTGGACTGCCTGAGTCTCCCTGGAAATTGAAAATTTAAATGTGTAGTGGGACGGCGTTTTGATTTTTAATGCGATGGTTGCGCGTTTGATTTCCTGATGAGTGTGACTACAACGCAATGTCTCGAAAATTTGGATCCTCCCTGTTTAGTGACCAGACTGTCTTAATGCAGAAAAAAACATGAAACTGTAAAGAAAATTTTAGTCTTACCTGACAAGAATCTTTTGTCCCGTTAAGGAATCCTGCGCAGAACATTCTTTCTGTTATTTGGGAATATCTACCATCCGGCAAGTTCCTGCATTCTTTTTCACTTAACAATGGAATATAAATACGGTGAAGGACATCCTGCATGCGATTTGCCTAAAATATTAAAATTGACGTTATATTGGTAACTGTACGTATATTATATGTAATGGTCGTTGATGCAATTGATACATGATAGAGAATTCATTTATTTAGATGACCTGGGTTTCTTACAAAATGTATTAATGGACAGAAAATAATAAGTCACTTTTTTATCTTAATATCATGTAATTGACACAATATCTTATAGATAGTTTCTGAAGAATCCTTCACAAGCTACAAACTATGTACTCAAAGATTTATTTGTGAGAAATTAGGCTAATATTTAATAAATGATATGCTATTTTTGCAATTTTTGCATGTTTTAAATAAAATTTCGTTCAAAATATAATATTATTTTATATTTTACATTACATTACCTTATATTTTAAATATCCCCATCCGGTAACAGAAACAAACGTTCCTGGTTGTACATCGTTAGGTTGTGCGATAGCTATCGGTCTACTTGCAGGAGTGATCGGTACTGGTTTCTCTAAGAGAGCTAGCTGGTAATCATAGTCGTGAGTGTGTAGTTTGGTCTTATTCCAGAGGGGGTGTAAAAAATGTGCACATATCCTATATCCTACCGCATCGCTCCGGAACGTGGAACCGGCGTACACGTAATTCTCCCTGACGCTAAATAGGAAGAAAATAATGATATCATGTTAATGACACTAAATATGGAGGTAGGTAGGGTAGATAGGTATGTACACTAAAATATAGTCTTTCTCGACGAATGGACTATGGACTAAGCAAAAAGTTTTTTTCTATGCAAATCAGTAATTTAGGACCAGTTGCGGCGCAGAAGCAATCAAAGAAATACAATGTTCAAATATGTTCAAGGCAAGGCAATGCGCAGCGTTGAGTTTCGCCACGCATTGCCTCCAGAGTTCAGCGGAAAATGGGAAATGGAATTGACACAATACTAGATTCCCAATTACCCTCTGCCTATCCCGCTACGTGCGAGATATGTGAAGCTAAAAAAAAGGTTATGTCTGAGATTAGCGCCTACAACCAAAATAAATCCTTTGGTGTTATAATATTAATATAGAAGGATATACCAGTATAATTTTAAATATTACTCCGACTACAATTCGAACCTATAACCATATTCAATCAGCATCATTCGTCACCTCAAATCATTCCTACAGTCAATACCAGAGGCATACAAAATCATGCTAGTGTTTACCAGTACCTCATACAGACGCGAAATTACAAATATGACAGTGATCTATCGCGACCAATGTTTCATCGTTAGCTGTTAATTAGGACGGTAATAACTGATTACTGGTGCTAATTAAATAGCTTTACCGCCAGGGCCGCGGGTTCTGTTCCCGCCCGCGACACATTTACCCGATTAGCGGTAAAGGATTATATTAATCAAGCGGATTGTTGATATCATGTTTGCGAAGGCATTACGTGATTTACAAATTTGTATATATTATGGCATCACGTTATATTATCAAAAGCTGCGTTGTAAATTTGATTTGTACGCCTCCATATAATGTAATGTGAATAAAATCTTATTTAATAAGTTTTTCATATTTGTTTTTGAATGGAGAGTTATATATATATACCGAACTGAATGATGTTGTACATATTATAATCCAATTGTCACTTTGGTTAAACATCTAATTGAATTTTGAAATCTTGAAACGCGACAGATGTACATTCGATTCTCGTTTAGGGCGATGATAGTTTTTATTTCTATATTCTCGTAGACAAAGCTTGAAACGGAATGTCGTAACACGCAATGGGTTCCCTATGCAGATACCTTATATTGCAAGATTTATCAAGATGCGCCATCGAACACACATACTTGCTTTTGTCCAATTTACACAACTTAAGAAGAAACAATTCCCACTATGTGGAACGGAAATTTCTTAATAAGAACGGAGATCTTAACACTAGTTTTCCAGGCTTTGCACAGTATACAGTGTGAAGCTTAAACAACAGAAAAGTATATGTATTTAAAAAAATATGAAAAAACAAATCAAGCGAGAATTAACAATGCACATAGAGTGTATATAAGTGTAGTCCATATACTTACTTACAGTGTGCCGCAGTCAGGACCCACTCGGGCGCGATGAGGACGCCGCCGCAGTATTTACCGAATAGTACCTGATAAGGCGCGTCGTAGATTGTTATCTTCTTGCCACCAACTATCCTCCAACGAACCTTTGCGGACAAAGGATATTTTAAAGTAGTAGTAGTAGTAAGTTATTTGTAGGCCGAGGGAACCTGGGAATCTAGTGTTAAGACACTTTGTTCCCCATTTTCCGCCAAAATCTCGAGACATTGCGTATAGAGTGGTGGGACTCAAAATGTAAATATATTTTTTGATACCTATATTATTAATTGACAATTACAATTATTTGAAAAAATTATTTGAAAAAGTAATTACAGTTATTTGAGGTTCGATTGTCACTGGGGAAAATGAAATATTTAATATTTTTCATTTTCTCAGCTTTGTATTCCGCCAGTGTCTCAAAATTTAGTATGAAGCACAAATAAAATGATATGTACACTTACTTCATCTTCTACACCACCCCGATCTAGGTCTGTAAGGCCCGCGAGGTGCTCGTGGTGAAACTGATATTGCCGCGGCGGGCTGTCGCGTGTCAGCACTATCCTGACATAATGTTTCACGCAGTCGGGCGTCAGGAGGCCTGAGTACTGTGGCTCTGAAAGTTATACGTTATTTAGCATATTATGAGAAATGTTTCTATATCCTGAGTTAGTGCCCCCATTCTTCGTTAGATACTTCGATAAAAATGAGAGCGTCCAACGTTGAATTTTAAATGGTAATACTATCTTTTAGCTTCACGGTGCCTCTTTCATATTATGACACCGTAATATTAACTAGGGAACAGAGTGGCCTAGTGTCTGGACACTGTTCCCCACGCGTCACCCAGTATTCGAGATATTCTGAGTACAGTGGCATGCTCAACGCCGCATTTAGTCTACCAGAGTGAAGAAATGAAAATAATTAACTTTTTAGAACGGGAATTGAACATCCAACCAAAGAAATATTTAAAGATACTAACAACAATCTAAAAAATCATTAGTGGTGATAGAAATGATACAAATATTTTTATTTTCCAGGTCAATGAGAGTATCTTATCGAATCCGACGAGTCTGCCAAATTCCAAATTCACTTTACAAAATCGTGTTTTTTCCGTAGCACAGTTGGGCGTATCTTGCTTAGTAAATGTGCATATACATTTTGTAAATGCTTTGCGCCGCCGATGCAATTCGATTGGGATGAGACAGATTGCGTACGGTGGTTGTAAATTCTAATCTTGTTTTACGAAAACATTCTTGAAAATTGTTATTCATTTAATTGAAGGTGTAAAGGAGCAACCTCGCGGTTTTCAACCTATCCCAGGCAGATAAAACCAGATCTAGTGTAATGATGCTCCGTTCTCAATTTTCGCAGATTTCGAGATATTGCATGCTATACATACACAATGAAAAGAACAATGCACTTACTGTTAGATGCCGTCCATCTTTACTGCGACATCTACAGGAATTATTAATATTATTTTCTGACACTACTTTTTTACTCAATATGCACATCCCCAATCTTGTGTACTGTAGTTACCTAGCCGAGGGGTCTTTGTTCTTCTCCATCCCACTCATCGCTTTTATTTTCCATATATTCGTATTTTCTATACAAATACAAGGTCACGTAGAACACTCGAAACAATCTATTTCGTACAAGTCATTTGATCGCAATAACTCATGTTTCAACCAAATCTAGAAACTATTGACTAGCTGAAGCATTCATCACACCATGTATAATACACGTCTATGAATGAAGAAATAAAAAGAAAATGCTGTATAAGGGTTCTTTTTTGTGAACTAATAATAATAGTTGAGGCGGTCTCAGTGCATTGGCATATCGTCTGACGGTACGATTGTGGGTTCGACTCCATTCGGGGTAATGAGTTATTTTTATTTTCCCACTCTGGTAACATAACAAAGCCTGGCGTTGAGTTTTAGTTATCAACATGTAATATTACAAAAAACATATGGGGAACGGATTGTCTTAATACTAGGTGTCCTTTGTCTATCCTGCGATATGCTACATCTTGAGACTAAACTAATCTCATTATTTGTAGATTACTAGGGACTTTTTTTTAAAACGACTTTCTTTTTGAGGTTGTTCAATGAAAATATTTGTTTGTAAGATTTATCTAAATTAATAAAAAGATTTTTTCTCCATGCAGCAAAAAAGTATTGGCGATATCTCTAAAATATGGCTCTACTTTTTACTTTTTTCAGTGATATCAGCGGATAACGACGGCTTGACTTAAAATTCCGACTAGCAGTTTTTATAAGACTGGTGCGACGTAGAAGTCCCAAATAAAGACGAAATACGGTAGTACGTGTGATCCGGATTGTTTTAACATCAGGTTCCCTGTTGCAATAATTGATATTTAAAATATGAGTATACGTCCATAATTCAGAAAGGCTTATCTTTACATGTATATATAGTACCGGTCGCCCGCAGCTACGTTGGCATGAAGTACAAAACGTGAAGTCCCGTTTTTTTCCGCTCCCGTAGGAATTTCGAGAAGTTTTCTATTAGTTCCCCCTTACATTCCCCAAGGGTCCTAGGCTACATAATATTAATACTAAAAAGAGCAACATTATACGTATTCAATATAACTCGATTAAATTGAGTTCATGGATCTTTTATGCGACAATGTGTGCAGCTATTTTACAACAGACTAAAGAAAAACAGTGTAAATAGGTAGAATTACACTTTTTTGTTAACCTATGCTGTAGATGATAGTAGTTTTAAATCTAACATATTGTTGTGTGTCGAGTAGCTGTATTCAACGCCGCGCTTTGCCTTTGCCAAAGCGAAGCAATGAAAATATTAAATATTCCTTTGCCCCGAGCGGGAATAGATCCTAAAACCGTCGCGTTGTGCGCCGGCGTCGACGGCTTCTATGCTTTTGTTTAAGCAAAACAAATAATTATCCAATAATAGAAAACTGTAATCCTAGAGCGAGCTGTAACAGTCACACGCGTAAGTTATAAGCGTTTTAAAACCACCGCTTGTTTAGATTTCAAAACGTTCTCTTTAAAACTGTGTTGCCCCTAGTTCTCCCCCTCCTCCCTCCTCCTGCGTTCTTCCCCATGTTATAAATGATACAAATAAACTCTATAGTACATTTTGAGAGAGCTACCATTGAATTAGCTTAGTTCAATTGAGTTAAGACATATCACTCAGTATGACGTATAAAAATATCTTAAAATACAATACGTATGTTGTTTATCTAATTATCGGTAAGTTTTTATTAGTAATTCCAGCCGAGACTATTTTCTTGTTTTATTACACTTTTTAGAGCGTGTTTTAGTTCTTAAACTTTCTTTGTATTTTACTTATTTTGAAGATATGTGAATTCGTGTTATTTAACCTAACCAGAAGTGATTTTATAAATTCATACATTGATTAGGTTATTGCAAGCAACAGCTAATAATCCTTAATATTTAAAATGTAAGAAAGCTCTTTCGTTTGATACCCCATACGACAACTTAAATATGTTTTTTTAGCTCTTGACTTTAAGTCCCCTAGAGGGCACTTGTAAACTTAACGTGACGATATGTAGCCTATAACCAGAGGACATCAAGAGACGTCTACCGACACCTCATTTGTCTAATTATGATAACTAGTTTAGAAGTCATGAGGGAACACCCATACCCACATACATATGTGCATACATACATACAGGTCAAAATCATAACCCTCCTTTTTGCTCGTTGTCGGATAAGAATTGACACCATATAATTACTCTTGAATATGTATTAAAATCAATCTAGTTAATAAATTAAATTAATAACAAAATGAAACGGAACAGTGATCAATCATTAATTATATTAATAAAATTGTTATGTGTTAAAACGCACAGTTGGTTCCGTCACACAAAGCGCAATATCTTGAAAATTAGGCGAAGTGTGACACGTTAGTGTTTTAACATTAGTTTTTAAAAGTAAATTTGTAATTACCATCCTCTACTTCCAAGGCGAGGCTTCCACAGAGGAGCGCGGCAAACATAAATCTCACTAACATGACTTCCCACAGTACTGTGCTGTTTGCACAGTACACCTCAGACTACTCCACAGCACCGCACAGCAGGGCGCTACTAATCGGTTTCACGCGCCCGATAACGGATTTAATTAATGTATACAAATTACCTATAACTGTCACAACTTGATAAATAACGCCTTTTGCTCTCATTTGTCTAATCTATGGAGTTTTATGGAGGAGAGAAGTGCTTCCTATATTTTTTAGCTCTTTTTTTACGTTTTGCTATTTACGGGCATGTTACGTAACAGGATGAGTCTTTGGATTTTGTCTTCACGCTGTAGCTTGCTCTGCACATAGCGGGATAGGCGGAGGGAAACTGGAAACCTAGTGCTAAGACACTCGGTTTCTATTAGAATGGACAAGGTCATAACAAATATTAGTTTCAAAGAATATTAAATAACAAGAGAAAACAATTGAGCGAAATCGTTTCTTTACAAGCATGACAAAAAATCTTATACGTGAGCATGCTTATCTTGGCTATGTAGTTTGTAAGTTATGTTATAGTTCTATTACTAAACTAGCGACACGCGCGCGGAGTCGCTCGCTTCGACCACACGATTAATTATTTATGAATCAGAAATGGCTTAACCATTTGAAATGTAGTTTTCACTTTTGTGTTCTTGTACCTTAAGCTTCCCTTAATTTAGTGTTTGTTTTATTTTTGCTATTTTTTTTTTGTTATTTTGGCTATTATTTATTGCTATAAATAATTGTCTTATTGAATGGACTTTAGTTTTTAATTTATAGATATTTAAAATAATAATCTTATTAGAATACAAACGTTATTCAGATTGGTAAATAAATAAAAAGGTAATTCATGCGGGTGAAGCCGCGAGCATGTGACTAGTCTATATCCAGTCTATTCAACTATCCCCATATTATTAGCATAATATGTTAGTTTTTGATATTATTGAAAACAAATCGCCCTTATCTCTATAAAACTGATAGTTCCCTACTATAACCCGTTTTTGCGTGAACGTTGTGACACTTTGCTTTGTAAAATATGATGGGCCTGTGTGTTTCTGATAAAATTTGTATATTAAAACAGTTTTTGTTATAATCGTATTTACTTTACCATAAGTTTGAACGGTTGCGAGAAGGCATCTGGTTGAAAAAGTTACGATTTTGTGTTCGATTCCCACTCGGAGAAATTATTATGTAACTAGCAACCCAACTTAATTATTTACTTACTAATTTAAATTATAATTACATAAATAGTTTCAATACCATATCCATAGTACATTGACAACTAAAGTTTCAGCCAATTTTATAAAAATAATAATAAAATGTAATGTAAGCTGTAAGCGCCTACGAGAATATTAGGAGCAAATAATATTTTTTACACTGAAGTACAATAGATTTGTAGGCGCTAGTAATTAGGTGACTGGCAGGGGGTTAAAACCATGCTAAGTGTCCGGCAATAGCCAACGTCATTTCTAATAATATAACCAAGAAAATATAAAAAAATGAGCTTTATAATTTAACGAAAGTCACGTACCATTTATTGCTTCCTAGTTACCTAATAACTGCCAATGTGGTGGTTACCATCCAAACTATATTCCGTTACTGCCAAGGTGATCAACTATTATGGCCTTGGACATGTTCTGGATTATGTGCAATTTATACTGGAGATCAGTAGAGGTCCCAGAAGATTGGCGAGATAAAGTCATCGTGCCTTTGTATAAAGACAGAGGTAGATAGATATATTGCACGCCATATGCTATCAGTTTGATTAGCTTGGGTAGTAAAGTTTGTGCTTAAGTATTAGCGAGAAGAATACAAGAGAAATTTGAAAGGCGCTTGTTGGAAACACAAGGAGGTTTTAGACCTGGAACAGAGTGCATGAGGACCAGACCTGATGCAGAGGACCAGATCTTTGCCCTCCGCATGATCACAAAAAAAATCTTGGCCATTACCTAAAGAGTTTTCTTTTGTGATCTTAGAAAAGGCGTTTGATAGAGTTGTGAGAATGAAATTATGGGGGGTACTACGCCGGTACAATGCGAGCAGACCCTTGATGCTGGCTTAAAAGTCTCTTTACAGAGATCAAGCATGAGCAAGCGCTCGTGTAGTTAGTAGTTTAGCACTTCGTTCTCCCTGACTAGGGATACATTGTGAAGCTAGTATTTAGTATAGATTATTTCAATTTCCCCTGGTTCTGGTTACACAGTTAGACATTGAAGTTCACTTAACTCAACTAAAATATAATAGTGAAAACTGCTTAGCAGAGAATATTTAAAAAAATATTATTATATTACTAAATGCAATTGCGATTAAGATGTAGAGCGATCAATTACAATTTTATTTTATGTATATATTATTTTAATATAGAATTATAATTTCCCTTCTCTTGTAAACAAAGTAAGGCATTGAGGATGTTCAATTCGCAATGTCTGGAAAATTTGGCAGAAAGTGGGTAACGGAGACTATTACACGAGGTTCCTCCTGTGCTGGATTTTTCCAAGCGGTTTTTAATAAAAAAAAATGTTTTATTTGGTATATCTATTACATTTTATCAGGGCTAGAAACTATATTTTTCTAGCCTGACTTGCACCACGAACTTCAATTAGGTTCCCTCTACCTGTCCTGTTATATGCTGTATACAACTTGCGGCGAAAAAGATTAAGACAGACGTAAAAATAAAAACGAATTTCCACTCTTATCAAAGTTCGCTGTAATAGTCTAGATAAAGTGAAATAACAATATATAGAAAAATACCGTTAAAAAAAACAATTCAACCGAGGAGCCTATTAAAATGAAATATAATAACGTTACCAAACAAAGGGATTTTCGAAGGCTTTCATGGCAGTGACGTCGTTGGCTGAATCTCCTCCCTTATTTATTTTTATTTGGCTTTCTATAAGCAAATACTATAAACGGTTTATTTGAATAAAAATACAATTATATGAAAGTTTTTGTTTTACTTATAGAACGCTGAGGCCGTTGTGATGCAGCGGCGCAGTGCTTGACTGTATATGACTGACTTATGACTGTAGTGTGGGTTCGATAAAGCGCGGCGATACGTTACATCATTCGACACGCAATACCTCTAAAATAGAGCATTAGGTACTTGTTCTTTCTGTCTGTTTATCCGGGCTAATCTTCGGAAGCTGAAACGATTTTTATAAGATTTTTTTTGCACGTAACTGCGGCCTACTTAGTTAAATATGAAATAATATTTAGTTGTTTCATATATATCTAGGTATATTTATTTAAAATAAAAGCCATAACCATAATAATCAACCAATTTTCTATAAATACACTTTAACAATATGTATTAAATATATATTTGTAAGGACCAAGCGGGCGAAGCCGCGTGGGGTCAACTGACATAATTAAATTAACATATTTTATTCAATAATTATAACATAATTTTAAGCACATATTATATATTGGTTAAAGTAATCAATAACGCATGACCTGGTTCCTATTTAATTAAAATAATCAATTATTTGCCAAAGTATTATAATCTTGATATTGGTCAAGCCAGTAATCAATTTAATTATAATTATTAAGCGTGACTCGTGAGTCTCCTTTTTAGGGTTCCGTACTTTTTAAGGAAAAAAGGAACCTTTATAAAATTCATTTTGTTGTCCGTCCGTCTGTCTGTCTGCCCATCTGTCTCTCTGTTTATGAGTCAAAAGCCTTTCTCAGAAATGCTTGGAGATATCGAGTTGGAATTCAAACCATATACTCAGATCTAAGGTTATTTTTTTTCTTGAAAAAATCGTATTTCTACATTTATTTAACAAAAACATGGCCGTTTACATCTCAAAAACGCGTATTTCGATACTATAAAGGGAGTCAAAATGAATAGAGTACTTCATGTTCATTTAGAATTATGAAATTTATCAGCTAACATCTATAGACATTAGTCCAAGAAAAAATCTCAAAACTATACATTGCAAGTTAAATCTTAAAAAATAATACTAGTGATATTTTCGTATATTATAATTATTTATAATTTGGTATTAAAGCCACTGGTTCAAGTGAGAAATTAGATGAAAGGGTGCTGGCTAAACTAGGCTTGAATTTCAGAAAAAGCTATTTTTTTCTGCGGAACCCTCCGTTGGCGAGATCGAATGGTGCTTGTCTGTTTTGTTTTTTAATCTTTTGGTTGGTCTTATAAATATATTTGCGTTTCTAAATGAAATAATTATATTTTATTAAATTATTTAAAATGAAGTTTTTTTTATAATCTATATATATATAAATATAAATAAATAAATATAATCTATATATATATAAATATATATATATATATATATATATATATATATATGTGTTTTCTCCAGAGGGTGCCCTGACTAATATCTGTCCGATATTAGTTCTTGGGCATACGGGTACGCGACCCCGGATCCTCGAGCCACCACTTGTTATAACCCCGTCCAGTCCGTATAAGTGGTGTCCCCTCCTTTCAATCTCTTCCTTTTTCCTACCTTCTCCTTCTACCCATCCTCCCCCCCCCCTTTTCTATATGTCCTATTCCTCTTCCCCCGGTTTCCCCCCATGAAGGGGTTTTGGAGGTCAGATGGCAGTCGCTCCAATTAAAAACCGCCATCCGCCGCTATAAATGGACAGTATGAGTAGGAAACTGGGTACGGCTAGGGCGTCGCCGCTAAACGACGCGCAGGCACATCGCCCTACACCTGCGATAAGTGGGCAAGGGCTACCGTGTCAAGTACGGGCACGGCTAAAGACGCGAGTACCCAAAAGGAAACTCCGCTTTGCAACGTGGAATATTGGCTCTCTAACCGGACGATGCAGGGAACTCGCAGATGTACTCATGAGACGTCGGGTCCAGTGTGCTTTCCTCCAGGAAACTCGCTGGAAGGGCAATAAGTCCCGTAACATCGGACAGGGTTACCGGCTTATATACACTGGGTCACCTTCAGGTAGAAACGGTGTGGCGGTAGTGCTTTCCGAAGAGCTTCAGAATGGGCTCCTTGAAGTTGACCGTCGCTGCGACCGCCTGATGCGAGTAAGGGTACTGATTGAGGGCGTTACCACTAACTTAATCAGTGCCTATGCTCCCCAGGCGGGATGTAGCGCGTCCGAAAAGGAGACATTCTGGGAGCAGTATGAAGAAGTGCTACTTGGTATACCGTCTACCGAAGTGGTCTTAGTTGGGGGGGACTTGAACGGTCACGTCGGTAAGGCTGCTGAGCCGTTTGAACGTGTTCACGGGGGTTTTGGGCACGGTCTTCGCAATACAGAGGGAGAAAATATTCTAAGAACCTGTATTGCATCAGATCTGGCCGTCGTGAATACGTTCTTCCAAAAGAATCCTCAGCACCTTATCACGTATAAGAGCGGGTCCCACTCAACTCAAATAGACTACTTATTGACCAGACGGTGTCATATGGGCAGGGTAACTAACTGTAAGGTCATTCCAGGCGAAAGCCTAACGGCCCAACATCGTCTTCTTGTCATGGACTTTAACGTTACTCCGAAGAAGAAAGTAGCTGAGAAACGTAGGCCTCGGATCAAGTGGTGGTTGCTGAATGGACCGATGCAGACCGAGTTCCTGGCAGAGGTGAAAAGTCATAATCTTTCGACTAACACCGAGACTGCTCAGGATGCTTGGGATCGAGCTCAGTCGGCAATCATTGCGGCAGGCAGGCGAGTTCTTGGCCTTTCTAAGGGAGGACGTGTCATCGACAGGGAGACATGGTGGTGGAATGACAAGGTGCAGGAGGTGACTCGTGAAAAGAAGGATGCCTTTAAGAAGTGGCAGCAATCCAACTCCCCTGAAGACAGACTGGAGTACATAGTAGCTAAACATGCCAGTAAAAGAGCTGTAGCCAGAGCCCGCAGTGAGAGTTTGTCACCACTGTATGATAAACTTGAAACTGTGGAGGGGCAGAAGTTCATTTACAAGCTGGCACGTTCCCGGGATAAAGCGACGCAAGATATCGCAAAATGTCTTTGCGTCAGAGATTCCCAGGGCACGCTGCTCTGTAGTCATGCCTCTGTGAAGGAGAGGTGGAGAAGCTACTTTCAGGAGCTGCTGAATACTCAGCACCCATGCAGTCTTCATCCCGACCCACCGCCTAACCTCGGACTTATTGCCCCAATAACCCTTGACGAAACTCGTAATTGCCTTCGACGCATGAAGAATGGAAAAGCGGTGGGACCTGACGACATTCCGATCGAAGCGTGGAAATCGTTGGGCTCTCTTGGTGTGCTCATACTTACTGTCCTTTTTAATCATATCTTGAACACTGGAAAGATGCCACACCAGTGGCGGCTTAGCTTCATTACCCCTATTTACAAGGGAAGGGGCAGTGTTCAAGATTGTGGTAGTTATAGGGGCATTAAGCTTATGAGTCATACCATGAAGCTCTTCGAGCGCATGATCGACCTCAGGCTCCGCCGCGAGTGTACTGTCTCTGAGTCTCAATATGGATTTCAGCCAGGATCGGGCACTATGGACGCCGTTTTCGCCCTCAGAACATTGATGGAGGCATACAGGGAAAAAAGGAGAGCTCTGCATGTGGCCTTTTTAGATCTGCAGAAGGCCTTTGACTGTGTGCCTCGTCAGTGTATCTGGTGGGCATTGCGATCCAAAGGGATCCCTGAGGCCTATATTGAGATTATCAGAGACATGTACCGCGATTCCGCTTCCATGGTTAGAACTGCTGTTGGCGACACTAAACCCTTCCAGATTACAGTAGGGGTTCACCAAGGCTCGGCTCTTAGTCCGTTCTTATTCAATGTGGTGCTCGACACTGTCTCGGCTCACATCCAAGACCAGCCTCCATGGCTGATGATGTATGCCGATGATATAGCACTCATTGATGAGAACCGACTGATGCTGGAGCGTAAAGTGAACCTGTGGAAGGGTACGCTTGAGAACGGCGGTCTTAAACTAAATGTGTCGAAGACCGAGTACATGGCCTGTGGGAGCCCGGACTCGAGCACTATCCTTATAGGTCCTGAACCAGCCGTTAAGTCGGAAAAGTTCAGGTACCTTGGATCCGTTATGCACGAGTCTGGAGGCATCGATCACGATGTCTATAGCCGGGTAAGCGCTGCTTGGGCCAAATGGCGGGAGGTCACTGGTGTGGTCTGCGATCGCAGGATACCGCCCAAACTCAAGGGTCTGATATACAAGAGCATCATCCGACCGGTTCTTTTATACGGCAGCGAATGTTGGCCAGCACTATCTCGGCACACTCAGGAGCTTCACGTCACGGAAATGAAGATGCTGCGGTGGATGTGCGGCGTAACGCGGTCTGACCGCATACGCAACACATTCATTCGGGGTAGTCTTGGAGTCCGTGACGTAGCGGATAAGCTCCAAGAGCGTCGCCTGAGATGGTTTGGTCACGTTACGCGCCGGCCTAAGAACTATGTCGGATGCAAGTGCCTTGCTATGTCAGTCCCTGGAGTGAGACCTCTCGGACGCCCAAGGAAGCGCTGGTTGGATGTCGTGAAGCAGGACATGAGAGCCAATGGTCTAACCACCGAGGACGCTAAAGACCGTGCAAAGTGGAGTAGGTTGAGTGGGAAGGCAGACCCTGGCAAATAGCCGGGATTAATGCCAGGAAGAAGAAGAAGATATATATGTGTTTTATATGTATAAATATATATGTTTTACCGCACTTATCTCATAAACATTGGGTTCAAATTGAAAAAAAAAATTATAGATTATATACATAAAAATTATATAATAATTTTGATACCTATGACTCACTATAGCTGCTACTTTTAATTATTATTACGACTTGTTAGATAGACATCACACGATGATGATTTCCTCGGAAAATTATGTAGAGAATACAAATGCACAACGGAGTGACTTGTCACTAAATTTTCTGCCTACACAACGCAAAACACAAAAGATTACCACATAGAGTAAAAAAATACAGCATAATGTTAACTTTTAATTGACAATTCATGTAATGTTTCTACATACTTTGGGCTGAGCGGCACAAAACAAAAAAAAAGTCTAATGTCACAACATTAAAAACAACGTCTCATTTAAAAAAGCCGGGGACAAAAGCTCGATCTCGATCCTTCTCTAGAGGGAAGATATTATAAGATTTATCAAAGTCAGCCATAACCCTCAGAAACTGTCACGTCATTGCCCTCCCTCAACGGCGGGGGTAAGATAATGGTATTAGTATTATTTTGTTAATGCCAAGGGTTTTTTATCAATTATCAACATATTGTATTGTATTGAGGCCAGTCGTGGCGCAGTGATACAAAGTGTGAACCGACTGGTTGTGGGTTCGATCCCCACTCGAGGAGATGAAATATTAACTTACATTTATATTTTCATTTCTTCGCTCTGGTGTCGAGGCAAAAGCGCGGCGTTGAGTTCTGCCACTCAACACGCAATGCCTCCAAAATTCGGCAGAAAGTGGGGAATGAAGTGTCTTAACACTAGTTTCCCTCTTCCTACCCTGCTGTGTGCGGGATATAGCGTGAAGCTAATTAATTTAATTTTAATCAACATATTGTGATGTGGTAGTAAGAACTGTAAAATCTCACCAAAATAAACATAGTTATGGTTTTTAGCATCAAATAGTATTTCGCAAATATATGAGTTTTCCGGGGAACCTAGTGTTCTTAGAGTAAGACACTCAGTTCCGTACTTTCCACTTAACTTTTGAGACATAGCGTGTTAAGTAGCGGCGTGTTTTCCTACCAGAGCTGAGAAATAAAAATAATTCATTGTTTCGAGTAGGAATTGAAACTACAACCATTCCAAACATAAGCATAAGAGAAAAATGTCATGCTAAAAATATATTCTTAATGTTGGTGGTTATGGCAACAGCAATAACAATTTACGTGAGCTTTATATATAAACAATTTTTTTTAGTTATTATAAATAAGCTCAAAATCAGAAATCAGGTCAAAATAAGCAAAGTCGGGAAAATCCTGAAGTATGTAAAAAGTTTTAAGGCCTGGCCATAAATGGTTTGTTGAAATTCGGGCCGCGCTATTCAATATTCACTTGCAAATGGATTCCGTAAGTTCATCGTATAAAAGGGGTTAATTAAAAAAATCGACTTTAGGAAAATTTGGCAGCGGAATGGTAATGTGATCTAAAGAATAGGGGAATGTTGGTGGAATATTAACGAAGATGTAGTTTGCAGTATTGGCGGTACAGCAGGTACGATAGCTGTTCGATAAATTGCTTATTTTTTTTATTTTTACTTATTTTATTTTTTTACTTTATCCTACATAATATGGTAGGCAGAGAGAATCTAGTCTTTATATATGTGTCGATTAACGGAACTCAACTCCGCGCTTTTTTGTCATCTGAGCAATGAAATGAAAATATGTCATTCCCAAGAGCGTCACCATACCGTACGAGTCATCTGACTCGCTCAACAACGTGAATTTTCCCACAGCGTATAGGTGGTTCCTCAAACAAAGTACTACGTTACATCGTTTTCTTACAGAGGCCGCCGTGGCGCAGGATCGCAAGAGTGTGACTGTATGCGACGATTGCGGGATGGCGATCGACCCCACTCGAGAGAATGAGTTATTATTTATTTATATTTTTATTCTAATTGTTCTAGATTAGGATATTTATTTTTCATAGAAGTGTTAAATTAGTTCTTACAATATGTTACGCATTAGAATTCTTGAGTACAGCAAAATGTCTAGTCTGGAACACGAAATACTTCCAACCTCCCTTGCACTAAAACAACGTAACTTTTTCAATTAATACTCCGATTAGTACTTTCAAATCAATAATTTCTGAAGTAAAACGAAACACATTTTTGCAAAAGATAAGTTTAATTTTAAACGAGCGATCTCTTTCCGCGAACCATACGTTAGATCACTTATCAGAATTATTCAGATTACTCGAAACGACTGTCGTTGACGTTTGATTGACAGTCGGGATCGACTACTTAATGACCTTTCGAAATACGGAGGAAGTTGTGTTATGAGAGCCCACCTATGAGACCATCACTGCTGGGAATATTAACGTACCAAGCTATATAATATTTATAGTAGAAAGTTGGACATAAAAGCTATCTTTAAAGATTAATATAGAAATAGAAACGAATAATAAGTAAAACTTAAGCATTTCAACAAGCGACAACTCTTTAAAATGTAAAATCTCTAATCTAATAAAAATCTAATATATTTATAATATAAATCTTTACCGTTGTAAGACATTGATAGACGCAGACAAGGTTACTGGACTTAAGAACTTAAAATTTGGCATATACTAGGTTAGAGATAATTCCTACATTTAACAAAACGCTTAAATATATCAACAAGGAAAAGTGTAAAAGTGCAACATAGCACCACTATCTCACCCCATCACTCACTTGACTTACGAATTCGCCAAGTTCGCCATAAAAAGTTCTTAAAAAGGCAAGGGTTGCCTCGGGGGTGGGTCTTTGAAGGGCTCTCCGCAATTATTTCTATGAGAGCTTAGCGCCACGGGACCAGAAGAGTTGCGTAATTAAAATGAAACGACTAGTAATTCAAGCTTTTACTGTTGAGTGGAAAATACGTGCGAGTGTAGTTTATTTTAGCCGCTTTTGTGTTTTTATTTTTGAAAATCTTGCTTCAAATTATGTGTTGTAACCAAAAACTTCATTGTTTTTATTTTTTCTCATTTTTTTTATATTATATTAACATTATGTAAATTAACACAGTTTAGTGGTTGATTTATCAAAAAACTCTTATGTTTTTTACTCAACGCTCATTTAAGAGATATTAATTGATCAATGTCTTAACTTCACGCTGCTATACGTGGCGTATAGCTGTATTAGCAGAGAAAATCAAAAATAAAGACATTCCGTTCTCAACCTATAGCACAATTTCTAGATATTGCGTATTCGTCACGTTTTTTTCTTATTTCGCGAGCGAGGTAATAAACATATTAAGAAATTAATTTCCTCCAGTCACTTTGGGAATTGAACCCAAGACCTATCGCTTTTACAATTACACATTACAAACAACAACAATTATGATGTTGGCATTAAGTGAGAACTTACAAAACAAGTAAAAAATACCGTATTTTTTTTGGGAATTCATAAAAAAAATACAAAGATATTTTTTGTACATCATTTCATTAAAAATATGTGCGTATGCCCGCCAATTTAAGTTTGTAAAAATTGTCCTCCCCGTAGACCTACACTCCTGAAATTAGTACGTAAGTCTCGGTGAGCGAGTCTGATTCGAACATAACCGATTTCTTTTTTGTTGATTTAGGAGTGACAAAGACGTCGTCGATGACAGCTCTAGATCTGTGTAACTTGGTTTAAAAGGCAATTTCGTTTAATCTGATTCACTGCAGAGAACTTTCTCTTTGAATACTCGCAGATAACTCCTGATAGATGAAGTTAATCTCTAAACAAATTTCTGATGTGTTTTGCTATGAAAAATATCTTGCTATTGAGTTTAGTTTAGTTTAGTTTAGTTTTTTTAGTTTCACGATGTAGCAGAATTCGCAAAGGAACCTTGATGTTAAGACATTTCTTTCCCCAATTTTCAATAAAACCCAAACAACAGATAGCAGATTATAACCCTGGTTGAGTAAATTATTAGTGAAGTAAGTAACGACGCAGATGTGGGGATCGAAATATATAAATATGTATGTAATATAATCGTGATCCATGATCTTCCTATTAGATGTGAACAAAATTCATTCAATAAATTTCATAAATTCAATGAATGAAAATGAGTGGCACGTGTAAATACAATCTCTAGCGATAATCCTGAAATTTTATATAGATTTTTAGTGAGGCCAGTTGTGGCGCAGGACACACGTGTGTGAATGTAAACGCGACTGTTTTATTATTGAATAATATTTTAACGGTGTTTCATTATTGTAGGTGCCCATTCGGGGAAATGAAATGTTTATTTAAATTTATATTATAATTTTTTCGCTCTGAAACAAAGGCAAAAGCCCGGTGTTGAGTTCGCCACACACGCAAAGCCTCGAAAAATTTGGAGGAAAGCGGAGAACGAGGTTTCTCAACACTAGGTTCCCTCTGCCTACCCTGCAGTGTGCAGAATACAGCGTGAAGCTGTACCTACGCCATCAAATGTGCCTTCATAGATTAATAATATCATTAAACAACATTTCCAATATAAAAATATTATTAAATTTATTACTACTCCAGATCATTGTCCAGACAATTTGATTACGTAGCAAAACTTGTTTTATTATGAAAAAACCTAGACACAACGATTAATAGATTACAGACACAAAACCTTCACAGTTATCCATCTCTCCCCCCACAGTTCGGGTACTTAGGGATTTTTAAAATAGATCAAATCTACCAAAATCTAAAATTATTATTATGTTATATATTATAAGTTGACATAAGTCGCCCATTTAAAGTTATGAATAACTAAACACCGTAACAAGCGACGTGATCAGCATTTAACATGTAAATAGGTACCTTTGCCGCACCAAAATTGGATTCTACTGCCGTATACGATCAAATTACACGACGCGACTCGGGGCCTTCAATACCGCTGTTGTTTCAACATAACTTTATCATATTATATTAACGTTATGTTTATTATACGCCAATTATACATATTGTTAATTAACCCTCAACTGTCTACCGTGTACGTACTACGACAACTACAAACATCTATAAGTTCTCACGTTAAAATAAATATTTTAATTTGTATCCCACATGTAACACTGTAGAGAGGGGATTTGTAAAATTAGTTGTTAAGACACTCAGGTCCCATTAAGACACTTTTTCTCCCCACTTTTTGCCGAATTGTTGAGGCATTGCGCTTTGAGTGGCGTTACCAGAGCGAAAAATGAAAATGAAATTTCTTGTAATCATTAAATATTGTGTATTAAAATTATCATCGGGAATGCAATTTTTAAATATTGATAGAATAAAGAGGTCCAAGACAGTGCCCGAGACGAACGATATTTACAGCTACCGTTCCATTTTCTTTAACTAACTCGCTATTAAAAACAACATCAAGCTGTAAGCTAATACATATAAAATAATACACCTACTACTTTTTTAAGGTGTAAAATTTATTTTCTTTCTTTTATTCCTCTGACTGGAAAAATAAGTAATGAATGCTATAGTGTGATATTTAAATAAAAATAAAATATAATAGTAGAGATTTTTTACGTTATTTGATTTAAACGTATTTCATTTCTTTGTTTATATTTTGATTTTGATAGAACCTACTACTACCAGCAACACGCATTAGAAATATATTTTGGTCCAAAATATTTTACTGTTACATGAAAATTACGAGATTTTACAAAATTAAATTCTAAGAATACGTTCTTTTAAGGTATTCGTAGCCGAAGTGAATGGAGCCTCGTTAAGAAAAAAAATGGCTTTAATTCCATTAGAAAAGTGCGGGCGGAGAAGTAAAAATGTAAAGTTTCATTATTACAAATTTAAGGAGAGGAGAAACTATTTCTATAAGAAACGATGTAGGATAAATAGCTTCTTGTTTTTTTTTATTAAATTTCACGCTTTTTCCCGCATAGCAGGATAAGGAAATAAAACCTAGTGTCAATATCCATCGAATTCGGGACAATGCTTGTTGAATGGCGAATCTATAGACCTACTATTATGGTTTTCAAGTGTTATATTTTACTGTTAAAAGGGGGCACAGGTGTGCGACTATAGACACGACGAGGGTTCGATTCTCATTCCGGGAATAATATATATATATATATTTATATTTGCTCGTTCTGGTATCGAAATAAAGCGCGGCGTTAGTTTCCGTCACTCAACACGCAATGTCTCCATACTCAGTAGAAAGCGGTGTGGAATTATCTCAATGGGAAAGGAATCTTTTAACACTAGGTTCGTAGGTTTTCTCTGCCAATCTGTTAAACAATAAAATGTATGAACTTGGAAAGCCTGTCTGAGCACAATATTATAGTAGTTGACTGGGTTCTATTCAAACGTTTTAAAAGTAAAGGCAGCTAATAATTCAGGCGCTAGTCGCGGATAACTCGTGGGGGATTATTCAAATAAATTGCAGATCCCCATAATTTATATAAAAGTCCCGGGAAAAGTGAATAAAATGGTTGAAACAAGAGCTATAGAAACGAAATGTGTTTTTAACATATTTTTTTATTGACCAGGTGGACTTGTAACTACGTATATTATTTCACAGTAGGCTCTACCTACTATGAAATAAGCCTTAGTGCTAAGACACTACCTCCTTGGTGTAGAGTTCCGCTCAACAACAGCGGCATTGAGTTCTGCTCAAAAAATAATATTTTAAACTTAAATACCGCACAGTAGTGGATTGCCACGTATCGAGGTGGTGTGGACCATATTTTAGACGTACTGCGCGGTTAGAAAATTCGTTGCTGCGTTGCGTTCGCGCATGTTCGCTGCGTTCAAATTTTTATACGTTTTCTAAATAAGTATAGGAATAGGTATATCTTTTGTATACGTTTTAAATCCCTTTTTTAATTTTAAAACTGCAATTTAGCAAAAAATAAAAGCTTTTTATTTTTTATTATTTATTAAACCATTAGGTTCCCTCTCTCTCTCTACCGTGCTATATGGGAAAAAATATAAAATTTATAAAAAAAAAGAGGCTTAAAATATGAAGACCTCCGATCTAAATACACGCGCGAATAAATCATACGTTTAGTGATAAACACTGACCTGATTCAAAGTTATAATTATGCTTATTTTAAAGAAATCGAAAAGGAAATCCATTAAATAGTGATATATTTTTTTAAATACTGCATTAATCTACTTATTAATAAATAAAAAATATTACATTTATTTTCGATTCAATATTTTTTTTTTATGAGAACTTCTAAAATTGTACAGTTGATTGCATACAAATTATATGTATATATTATTATAACTAAACATAACAGGTGCCACCCTTGATCATTAATAGAAAAAAACTAATAGTTGGTTATGACACATGACACATTCTTGCCAAGTGTCTGAGGTGGCATTTATCACAGGCAGGTCCAGGTTACATCACGGTACAGGGTTATATCAAAATGATTAACGTCGTGAGTTGTGATATACTCGTAGTCCGTAACCTTCTTCAATAAATGGTAGATAAACCAGATAAAGCACACATAAAAAAAATATTTAATTTATAATTTTGATTTAACACATAAAAAACCATTTTAAATTCGAACCTGATTAGTTCCTGAGATTAGGCGGTCAAACAAACTCTTCAGTTTTACAACTTGTTACTTAATTAATTAAAGATGGAATATTTACCGATCGGTTGATCGGTTGTAATTAAGTACGCAAAGCATGCTCCGCGACTAATTCAGTTAAGTGTTTCGTCATACAACTGTGATGTTAGACTGGTAAAGATGTAATCGTCCAACAAGGCAATATAAATTGTTTATAGAAAGTAAATATTTATTTTCTTAGCATTTTCGAAGTGTAATTCCACATCTGGGAAAGAAAAATACTTATTAGGAGACAAATCAAAGTTCACATTTCTATACGTTTCCTAATAAGAAAAGAATTAATACGAGATAAAAACTCGTGTAGGAATCACTTAACCTTAGTGGTAGAAATGGTAATATAAATAATCAACAAAAATAAAGCAGTATTACACTGTATCCCGCACACAGCAGGGAAGGCAGACGGAATCTAGTGTTAAGACCCAGTTCCCTATTTTGTGCCGAATTCTGGAGGCATTGTGTGTTAAGTGGCAAAACTCAACACCACGCTTTGCCTTGACACCAGAGCGAAGAAATGGAAATATAAATTTAAGTAAATATGTCATCTCCTCGAGTGAGGATCAAACCCACAACCAGTCGGTTTTACAGTCACACTTTGTGCCCCTGCGCCACGACTGGCCTCGATATAAGTACTGAGTATGGATGTATAAATACAAAAAAAAAAATGGCGGAACTCAACGCCTCGCTTATGTACTGACTGTTGTGAACTCCACTATAATTCATCTCGGACGCGGCGCTGTAAGAACCAGCACCAGCTGCATGACGCATCGACGCTACTGAAGCGTTTGGGATACGTTATCAGCTATCTCCCACATCCTTTACACTAAAGGAAGTAAGAGATAAATGTTAACGTATTCCATTGCATTGTGACGAGAACTTATACGACTATTTTTTAAATATATTTAGCTTTTTTGATATTTTTAAGATATTGCTTGTTGAGTAAAAAGGTAGGCAGAAGAAGCCGCTTGGCCTTCTGCCTGTCCTTGGTTAACATACTCCACTCTTCAGTTTCCGCCGATTATGAGGGCATTTGCATCTTGAGTAGTGTATGTCAACGCTACGCTTTGCCTCGATATAAAAGCGAAAATCTGAAATTATAAATATTTATTTTCCTAGAGTAGGGATGGAAACTACAGCCTGTTGCGATAACAGTCACACGCTTGTGCTTCTGCGCCACAGTTAGCCTCAAGTGGACGGAAACTTGCTTGAGTGGCGTAACTCAACGCCACCATTTGTCTTGTTATCACAGTGAGAAAATAAAAATTATCCATTTCCGTGAATGGGAATCGAATCAGAACCGTGGCGTCTACAGTCATGCACTGTGTCACTACCCTAAGTGGAAAACGGTGTTTTTTTTCGCTATGTTACCACTGCTTATCAAAACTTATACGTAACATAGCATGAAGCTAAAACAAAGAAGATATAATCTTGAGAGAAACAGAACACCTAATTATTTCGATATAATCAAAATGAAATATGAAACTATAAGCAAAGGGTACTGTAACTAAGTATTATCAACCCTCCAACTCCTCAACCCCTAGCGATACCAACAATGGCTCTATACAAATACATTAATAAGTCAACATCAGCGAAATGTGAAATGTGCAAACACAATTACCGCTTTTGATCAATTAAGTAAAGCGAATCAAATATGGCGTTTGTAACAGCGTACACTACAGGGATACTCAAACAAAGGTCTGTTTTAATTGCTGTGCAAGATAATATTTGTTATTATTAGGAGTCGTAGCGTAGGGGTATGTGTGCGCGAATGGGTACCAACGCAGACAACCGCTGCGGGTTCGATTTTCAATAGAAAGAATGAAGTATTTAATATGTTTTTATTTCCTCGATCCTCGATACAAGGCGCGGGGTTGAGTTCTGCTACTGAGCACGCAATGCCTCCAAAATTCAGCGGGAAGTGGGGAATGAAGTGTCTTAACACTAGGTTCCCTCTGCCTACCCTGCTGTGTGCGGGATACAGCGTGAAGCTAATTTTTTTTTTTAAACAGAATATTAATTTAAAAAAAATTCTGTGGTACACTTTTTTGGTTCCCTCTTTTTAGCTGCAATCCTCCCAACTGTGTTAAGCATATTAAGAAAAAAAATCAAAAACTTCTCTATACTATACTAAGGTTGTAAAAAAACTGAAAAAGAGAGTAATATAATATATAGAATGCAGGAACAGGAACTAAGAGTGCGATTTGTTCGAGTTTCGAGTGTACGAGACTATTTACCGTACTACGATAGCTAGCTAAGCTTAAACCAATTGTACCCGTGGTCAGTACCTACTACCTCGGAATAAAATATCATAGACAAACTCTCAAGTTACCTCCCCGATCACAGGGAGAATGCCACGTGCCAAAGTTTTAAACAATATCTTGTACAAAATTATCACGTGTAAGGTAATAAAATATTATATTAACAATAAAACAGATTGATTCATTCCGTTACTTTAAGCAATATGTTATTACTAATATCAAAGTTATAAATGAAATACACTTGGTACATTGATTCGATACAATAAATGGCTTAATCCTTTTTCGATCTTGAGAATAATGTTTTTATACATTCCTTTCTGTCTAAATAGTAATTTTAAATATGTTAAAATAAGGGAAAATTATTGTTCATATTATACATACCTACTGGTATGAGATTTTGGAAACTTATTACGCACAGTAGTGGATTGCCAAGTATCCAGGTGGTGTGGATGATATTTTAGCTCGTGACGTACTGTGCGGTTAGAAAATCGGCGGCAGGTAACAGGTTAGACAGTTCTTCAGAACACTGCGCACGTCGACGTCGACGCGCGACGTCTCTACGCAAAGCCAAAGTGTCGAGCCTTTCACAGATCATTGACATCTCCCCAATCTAACTGCTATGGGATTCGGGTGCACCCTCGAATATCGCCAAGTTACACCCTAAGAAGGAGGGTGTGCTGATGCTTTTAAAGTTTTCTCAATTTGCTTCTCATAATGTTAAGAGCGTTATTGGTAAGGGAAGATCGGCAGTAGAACGAGGCGTTATACTATGTTATGGTCAATCTGAGACAAGCACACAAAAGCGCACATCATTTTTTTAAGGAACCTAATGTTAAGATACCGTTCCCCACTTTTTTGTTTGATGAAAACTTATATCTTGCGAAATCGAATTGAGTATTATAGATTGATAGATTTTTTAGCGGCACATTTAAATAATGCCACGTGTGACTTAATCGTCTGATGGTGTCTCTAGCTAGAATGGACATCATAGCTATTTTAAAATGGAAAATTTAAGTTGTTTCATTTTACTAATGATATTGGTTATATTATTATTTTAAAAAAGGAATAGTACTAAAACCTTTATTTTCAATTCAATTGCCTTTATGCACAATTTTTTACATTTTTAGGTATTATTTCATATTTAAATGTAATTTTTGTATTCGTTTCCATTGTTCACTGCCGATACTCTTGAATGTCAGTAGAATGTCAGTAGAATTGGCATCATAGCTAAATATAGAATGAAGTGAAGTGCTTATCGGAGTTACATACTCGCTTGCCGGAAATTAAACTGACACAACTCAAAATTCGTATATTTTGGAAAATGTATTTTACTAATTCAAGGTTTTTCAACTTATCCTATAATATCTTTTAAATGTAATAACTTAATTTTAATTGCATTTTTGTAAATTATTTGCATTAATGTATAACTAATAGTTTTGGAAAAATGTGCTCAATAATAAAGTGACCAATATCATGATTCCGACCATAAGACATTTGTTTACAATTTTAGGTTTATAAACAGATTTCGTTTTTTGTATATTTATTCATTCTAACGAAATTCCGAGTTAGGCCACTATCATTATCAGCAAATGATTATGCCACATCGACGCAAGCGCAACGCAACGCGCAACTATTTCAACCACATTCTTATGGGAAGCTCGTCGAATTAAATATTTACTCGAGTCCCTGTTTGGGTTGTTAAATTGTTATTCTTTAATTTTAATTTATTACTCATCCACCTCATTTCCTTCATACTTGTGTAAGTACACTTTTTTGTTATAAACACATTTCCGTTTGCGCAAACCACATAGGTAAATGTTCTATTCATTTGAAATATATGTTTTTGATATCAATAAATATGAAGTATTATAAGAAATAAATATTGGAAGTACGCTTAGTAGCTATTCAAAATTGTGCACCCAAGATATGTAGAGTCAGACTCTTGTAAAATCTGACATGGTTCACAATTGCACTGTCGGCTCGTCCGTCAAGCCATTTGTCTTTAGAGTGCGTTGAAGTATGAAGCTGATATTAATAATAAAAATTGATATCTGTCATTCTCGGAGATAGACGTCTATATTTTGCTCTGTTTATTTTAAACTGAAAATAATACTAAAAGGAACTGTAAAACGTTATAAAGGACTCTAATTGTGTGATATAAGTTACTATCACCGGCGGTAGGCACAAAAAAAAGTTAAACGTCTTTTTGTGAGCTCTTTATTTAATATTTCGTGAAAGTTATAAATACATAGTTATTGCAAGTAAAACAATGAATTAGAAGCTAACTAACCTGCCAGCAATACATCCTTTGTTCAAGATACATAACATAAGCATTACTTTGACTGTGACATTGATTGAGGTGACTCTGACCAACTGTGAGTACTCAACTTTATAGAATATTAATATTATGGACGCAATAAAGCACTCAATTCAAGAACTTTCACAGCAATTCAATAGCAAAATGACTGAATTTCAACAAAATTTAAATTCATGTACTAGTAGTGTACCAGCTACAAGTCCAACTACTCACTTGGCAACACAATTTAATACTTTCCGGTCCTTTGTAATGTCTGCACTTGAAGGTCTTCAAATGCAGGTACAATTGTTGTCCAAACAATATGATCAGTTTGAAATGCGTAGCAGAAGAAAAATTCTTTTAGTCCATGGGTTAGCAGAGGATAAGAAAGAAAATACATCTGCTACAGTCATCCAGGTACTATCTGAACATCTGAAAATTCCTGATCTATCGGTTAATGATGTGAGCAGATGCCACCGATTGGGAACTTCTTCCTCTAATAGGACACGAGCCATACTTATTAAGTTCAAAGATCTCAATTCTAGAAATAAAGTTTGGTTTAGTAAAACCAATCTTAAGAATACTGGGATTACTTTGTCTGAATTCTTGACAAAACCCAGACATGAAGCGTTCCTAGCCGCTAGGCAACAGTTTGGGATGTCTAATTGTTGGACAAAAGATGGTGTAATTAATGTACAAAGCTCAGATGGGAATAGTTGAGTTAAAAAAGGTATCTAGTGTTTCTGAGATTAGACCACTACAAACTTCACCCGGGACAATGACGGCTACTGACTCTAAAACCAACAAAACAACTTTGGTCTCACGTACAAAGAGACAAGTTAAAAAGTAACTGTATTAGCTATTTATTAATTAGATTAATTCCAGAATATCATTATATTTATTTAATTAAGTTTGTCATATAAAACTGCTTTATTTATATAACTTATTTTATTTTAGTGTTTAATTTTACTGCAACTTATGCTTAATCCTTTTGTGCTTTACTTATATTTGTCTTGTTATCATGTTAACTAGTTTAAACTTTTCTCTTTTTAAATTGTATAATATGCAATCTTTGTTTATTTATCTCTGTTTGTTTATAGGAACTTAACTAAGCACTGACATTTGACAATATCTGCCAAGTGACAGTTGACAGTTGATAGTTCCATTTTATGTAATTTCTAAGTTTTAAAGTTATATTATCTGGAAAAAATATTGTTGCTATTAAACTACATATTGTAATTATGTTATTTATCATATATAACTTATCTATTTATTTACTTCTATGTTGATGTTATGCTGGCGGGAAGCAATGCATAAAAGTTTTTATAATATTAGATATATTTTAATATTCATAGGTATTTTATATTATTTATATTTATTATTATTATTATATATATATATAGATATATTTATTTATTTTAATATATCTTTTTATTTATATATATATATATATTTATTTCATTATTGATTATATTACAATAACTTTATTTACATATTAATAATTAGTTTGATAATTTACATTTATTTACAAATTTATTATTTGCTATTATATATATATATATTACTGTCATGTATAACGGACGTAACTCGGAAAGTGATGATTCACATGACGACATATTTTTTCAATGTAGTTCTTCAACTTCAGATGATAGTTTCCAAAGTATGCCCGTACCTCTTAATTCAGCACTAAATATAACTTTCGAAAACTATGCGAAAAATTTTAATGTCGTACATATAAATGCACAGAGCATACCTGCCCACTATCCTGATCTACTCAGTTCATTTGAGGCAACGAATATCCATGCGATACTGGTCTCAGAAACGTTTTTAAAGCCATGTTTACCTTCGACATCGTTTGCATTACCAGGGTTTCACTTAATACGCAACGACAGAACTGAAAAGGGTGGTGGAGGTGTTGCTATTTATTTGCGTAGTCATATTCCTTTTAGCATACTGGACAAATCGCCATCACCATACTCAAGAACATCTGAGCATTTATTTATCCAAGTACATTTCGGTACTTTAAAACTGTTACTCGGAGTATTTTATAGTCCCGCATCTCAAATTAATTACTTCGAAACATTTGAGGAATTGCTGGAAAATCACGTACCAGATGCGGATCAAATTATAATAATGGGTGATTTCAACACCTGCTTGCTAAAAAATGATTGGCGTACAAAACAGTTGTCAAATATCATAAAGAGCGTCAATTTAGATATACTTCTTTCCAATCCTACTCACTTTTTTCCACACTGCCCTCCTTCTTTACTAGATTTAATAATAGTATCGTCTACTGATAGAGTTCTAACGCATGGGCAACTGGGAGCAGAGGCTTTTTCGTATCATGATCTTACATACCTGTCATATAAGATTCGCCCGCCAAAACAAAAGCCAACAGTCGTGATGCGTAGAAGCTTCAAGAACTTCAACAACGAAAGTTTTTTGGAGGATCTGAACCGGCTACCTTGGGATACTGTTCTAAACGCACTGATAACTGACGATAAAGTTAGTATATTTAACTCATTGCTAATTGACCTTTTTGATGTACATGCTCCTTTACGACCTGTCAAGCTTAAACATTTACCAGCTCCTTGGCTTACGGACGATATTAAAATTCTTATGTCGAAAAGGAATAGGGCAAAAACCAAATTTAAAATAAGTCCTACGGATGCTAATCGCTGCAAATACAAAAAACTACGGAATCGATGTAGCAAAGTCTGTAGAGATGCCCAACGAAAACATATACACGAATCAGTCACTAATAACAGTCCTGCTAAAGTATGGAAATTTCTCGATACTATTGGCATTGGGCGACAACGTAAAACTACACTCATAAACGACAGAATAGATCTCGATCAACTTAATAAGCATTTTACTACTGTGAACCTCTTAAGCCAGAGCATTAAATCCAGTACTCTCTTGTCACTCTCCTCACAACCTTTCCCTTCTTTTACTCCTTTTAATTTCCATTCAGTTACTGTCACTGATATTAGACGGCATATTCTTGCCATAAAGTCGGACGCAATTGGCGCTGATGGGGTGAGCCGTAAAATGATTCTTATGACATTGAACGTTGTGCTTCCTATACTTTGTCATATCTTTAACAGTTCTCTTTCTACCAATTGTTTCCCTAGGTCTTGGAGATTTGCTTATGTTATCCCTATACCTAAAATTAGCAATCCTACATCTTTCACACATTATAGGCCTATTTCTATTCTTCCTTTTTTGTCCAAAGTACTCGAGAGAATTGTACATCAACAACTTTCGCTGTACCTAGCGAAAAATAATATATTATCATCTTTCCAATCTGGTTACCGGCCGGGACACAGCACTGTTACAGCACTGAATAAAGTATGCGATGATATAAGAAGTGGGATAGACAATCAGAACATTACCATACTAGCCTTATTAGATTTCTCTAATGCGTTTAACACAATTGATGTCGACATACTTTTAGCTTTCCTTAAATCAATTAATATATCACCAAACGCTATCGAATGGTTTAATTCTTACCTCATCGATCGTGAACAATGCATTCGCGCTAACGATAAACAGTCCTCATATAATCGACTCAGTGCTGGAGTACCTCAGGGCGGTGTACTTTCTCCAGTACTTTTTTCCATATTTATAAACTTCTTAATTCCATTGCTGACATTATCCTTTCATCTTTACGCTGATGACTTGCAGATTTATACGACAACGGCGGTTGATGATATTGCTAATGCCATACGACATGTCAATTTTAACTTAAGCATTATTAGCACCTGGAGCAAATCATGTGGTCTGTCGATAAATCCTAGCAAGTCTCAGTTGTGCATCCTCGGTAACACAAAGCAACTCTCCAAAATTGACTACTCCTTACTTCCTTCCGTAATGCTTGATGATTGCAAGATGGAGTTTAGTACTTGTGTGAGAAATCTGGGTATCAGGATGGATAGTTCTTTGACATGGGTTCCTCAAATAGCGGAGTTAAGTCGAAAAGCTTTTTCTGCTATTGGGAGGGTAAAGAGATGGAAAAATTTATTGCCGCTTAGAACAAAAATATCGTTAGCTCAATCTCTTCTTTTTCCCATTCTGGATTATGCAGATTCCTGTTACCTAGATTTGTCACAGCAATTACTAAACAAGCTCGAACGTCTACAAAATATAATAATTAGGTTCATTTTTGGATTGAGGAAATATGACCATATTACTCAATATCGAGTTCAACTTAAATGGTTGACCATCAAGCATCGACGCAATTATCATGCACTTATCCTTTTATACTCTATCTTGTATCTGCCCTTAACTCCTTCATACCTCAAACATAAATTTACTTTCCTGGGCTCCAACTCTCAGTCTCTCAATCTCCGTTCAAGATATGACAACGTATTGGAGGTACCATTATGTCGCACCAAGTGCTACAGTGAATCATTCACTGTAAAAACGGTGAAATTATGGAACGAGCTACCCCGGTTCATCAGGCAGTCACCATCAGCTAATATCTTTAAGCGTCGTCTTAAAGAGTTTTATCTATCGCTATAGTCATTGTATCTGTTTCGTGCATATAAAGTTTGTCTAATTGTATCTCTTTATAAATGTATGTATGTATGCACTTATATATATATATATATATATATATATATATATATATATATATATATATATATATATATATATATATATATATATATGTATTATATATGTATGTCTGTTTGTATGTATGTATGTATGTATTTATGTATTTATGTATGAATAGTGTATGTATATATATGATATAATAAATAACAAAAATATGTTTATGCAAAGTTATCCGCGTACAATGCTCTCTTAATATCAGTTTCTATAAATAAAAGGTTGCCTGTAAGAGATCACTTACAGTGATAAGGCCGCCTTTGCACTGTACTAAATTATAAATGTTATCGAATTTATGTTTTATTTTGGTGCAATAAAGTGTTTTTGATTTGATTTTGATTTGATTTTAATATTAAATATCCAGGTTATAGTCCCTTGCAGGATAGAAAAAATTAAAATGCTTATTTAACACAATAAAAAAAATTGAGAATTTATCTTTGTCGGGGCATTAAGAAATTTATGTCGTGCGTGGATGGACGCACGTAGCCCATTCAACGGCTACTCCACAATTAAAACAAAATCTATAAGTACATCATAGGACACATTGAGAGAAAGGATTTCGCCGGATCGGATGACGCCTTCTTGAAGGTTAATATTGGGTGAATTAATTTACATACAGTTACATAAAATAGGATATCCTTATATTTTCATACGCTGCATTTTCTTTCCGTTGTCTAGCCGAGATTGAACCTAACGTTTAAATCGCCTTTTGTACGGTTGGTTCTTTATGTTCCTATTTGTAATGCTATTGAGTGTGTTCTATTCTACTGTAGTAGTAATGAAAACATTTGAAGTCATATTTTAGTAACGAAAACATTTTGACTAAGGTAGTCAAAATATGTGGCTTGGCCGTTTGAGAAGCGAGGACTTGTACATGTACTTGTAGTAGATTGACTCTACAGCTTCATATATCATCTTTGACAGTGCAAGCTTGTCGTTTTATTAGACACAGAAGATTTTTTGAAAATTATAAAGTATGTTTTTTATTATTATATCAATATTCAGATCTATTTCAGGGGTGTAGAATACATAACGTATTCTGATGACCATAAATCAGTCAGTCAGTTACAAAAATTAAAGTATTAGAATTATGCAAAGTAAACTTCACATGTTAAGTCATTGTAGATTGGGTAGCCAAGCCAAGGGAAATAAAAAAACTGGAAAAGCTCGAGTCGGGCTCATCCACCGGTTCCGAAAAAATTGGAGGTCTTAAGCTTTTTTTAGCCCTTTCATAAGATACCTCACTTAAACTAACGGCCTTAATATCAAACTTTGTCCCCCTTTTAAACTATATATGTTTTTAAATTTAACTACATGTATAGCTTTCAGATTTTTTCCTGAATTAGTACTATCTGTAGATGCCAGCTGCCAAATTTCATAATTCTAGGTTAATTGGAAGTACCCTATTCATTTGATTTGTCTTTATAGTGTCGAAATATATATTTTTTGCTATTTAGGCCTATGATGGCCCTAGATCGGACTTAAACGAATTTTACTTTTAATACTTGTACTACATGGCGATATGCATGAAGTGGTTTTTCGGATAGCTTATGTAAGTATCTATCAATCGTATGTTATGTTTTTATTTCAATTTTCAGCTTAACCCAGAAAAATGTGCAGCCACGACGTAAATACAGAAACGAACGATTATATAATTAGAAACATATCGATAGATGAATATCAAATAGTTATTTCATTTCAATCCAAAAAATCCTGTGATGAGGAGCAGATTCAATTAAATTATAAGAGAATAATTAGAAATATACTTTGTGGACGTGATGTAATCATTGTTACTAAACAAGACCAACTAAGGGACCTCATTTCTGACGCTGTAGATACATTTGGTCAAAGCTATGTAACAAAAAATGCAATTGAAATAGTGTCATTTACACCACATCCGGAATCAAGTGTAAAACACCACGCTACACTGCTGAAAGATATGCCAAAACAAGTGGCTGAAGACCTCGCAACCAGCACTGAATTCATTTATGGAAATCTATGGTTTATAATACTTCCTAACGATGTCGATAACGTCCGTCTTAAAGAAGACGTGATCAATGATGTTCGTAAACTAACTCCATCTGCCTTCAATGAAATACCAGCCTTACAACACGAGGCCGTGGCTTCACCAGCTATGTACGACGGATTCGAAATCTTGTGGTTCAGGGCTAATAAAAACATACTTTCCGAGCAATTTGCGTATAAAATGTGATCTTATTATTAATATTTCTGTATAATTTTCCAATAAGCTTAATGTAACTAACAAATAAAATTTTGGTTTTCTATAAATTTTATTATTTTCGTGTAGATTCGCGACAGATCAACTGTTGTTTCTGTACCTATCTTAGCATTATACTTATGCAACAAATAAGTCAAATATACATTTTTGTAATGAAAATGTGTAACGTAAATTTTTATATTTTTGTTTATCATGTTTTCTTTATATAACAGTCTGATAGTATGTACAAAAATGTACAAAAAATTGTAATAAAAAAATAATTGTATATTTATTTATTGCAATAAAAATAATATTTTCAAAATAATATTCCTTGAGGCCAGTCATGATGCGTGGGCATATGCGTGTGATTGTAAATAAATAAAATAGTAAAATATGAAATAATTAAAAATATTTAATGTTCTTATTTATTTGCTTTTTGTCGGGGCAAAGCGCGTTGAGTTCCACAATTCCAGACGCAACGATAGGAAAGACAAAGGGAGACTAGTGTTAAGACACTCCATTCCCATTAACATACTTTGTGACCCATTTTCCTCATTGAAGCGTTGCTAATTGAGTGGCTCGTTACCAGAGCGAGGAAGTGAAAATATTAAATATTTAATTATACGCCTATTAAATATTTAATATTTCGCGTGGAAATCCACAATTTTTGTATTTACAGTGTGCACCTGCACTATACGACTGCCCTCATGGATTTTATTAAAAAAATGAAACTGTCGTGTCGTAATGGCTCAAGTGTGCGACTATAGGCGAGGCAGGTTGTGGGTTCGATTCCCAATCGAGGAAATAAAATAGACGAGAAGAAGAAGAAACGTCTGTGTAATCTCAAGAATTCAGCGGAAAGTGAGAAATAGAGTGTTTTAACACAAATTTCCTAGGTTTTCTCTCTATCCTACCCTCGCATATACGAAATAGAACGTGACGCTAAAAAATATATTAAGCAAATAAATGTTATTTCCATAAAATATGTAAGCAATATTTAAAATTATGTTACAGAATTAAAATTGAGACATAAAATATCAAAATGCCCAACATCCCTGAAAACGACAATGGTACGGATACAGCCGGAAGGATTTTAGGTGGTGGGCGTGCAGGTGAATTCATGCAAACCAGATTTACTAAAATACCTGACGCACATTTGAACAAAGAAACTGTAGCCGGTATTCGAGATATGAAATTGGGGAAAGTGAAAAACGGACAACCTGTTGGTAGGTGGTGTTATATTCGCACTTATATTTTAAATAAAGAATACATCCGACGATACAACCAATGATAATTACAGTGACACTAAGCATTTGTACATTATAATTAACCTTTAACAGGCGCTCCAACAATACGTTTTGACACTGGACATAATTCGGGAGCTAGTCCTCATATCAATATCGACCCTAAAGGACGTCCGCGATCTACTAATCCTCACATTGAAGTTCCTTCAGGAGTAATTAAATCTGCTCAAGTAATCAATAAAACTATTAAATATGCAAGCATTACTTTAACAGTAGCCGCCGTAGCGATCGACACTTGGCGTATTGGGTCCGCTTTTAAAGATGATCTTTACATAAGGGACCACGCATATGAAATAATTAAAGAGTTAGAGGATGCTATCCGAGAATTGAGAAAATCTCTTAAAACTGAAAGTAAAGAAAAGAACATAAGTGAAATCAGGGCAACGATAGAACATCTTGAGAATATTTTGAGGGATGTAAAACGTTCAAAGAAAGTTCCAGTTAAAGCTATCAGGACTGTTTCATCAGTTGGTGGAGGTTGGGGCGGTGGAGCAGTAGGAGGAGCTGCTGGAGCATGGGGTGGGGCAAAAGCAGGAGCTTTCGTTGGCACGGCGTTTGGACCTGTAGGCACAGTAGTCGGTGCTCCAATAGGCGCGGTTGCAGGCGCTATTGCAGGTGGAATACTTGCTGGTATGGGTGGAAGCGCTGTTGGTGAAAAGATTGCTGACAAAGCTTTAAAACTTGCAGACTAATCAATTAATAATTTAATAATATAGTGTGCTGCGATAATACGTTTTCGATACTTTCAATGAGTGCGAGGTAAACGTGATGGATCTACCTCTACCTTTTTTTTTCAATTTATTACCATTTAAAAATTAATAGAAGAACAACAATACTTATAACATCTAAAAAACCAAAAAGGTTTGTAATGATGTTAAAAATATTCTTAAATTACACAATTCTAATTTGCAATACATAGTTAAATAATAAATAATATTTCACAATAAATTTATAAAAAAGTGAATTAATAAAATAAATAAAGTTAAATACTAGTGACAAAATATTTTTTTAACACTTTAATTAAATGTATCTTTAAAAACATCTTTATCATGTATCTTTAATAACAAATTTTGTTTTCGGTTCCGATACCAATGTCTGTATGCCTACTGTACTGAAATTCTGTTAAAATGTAAGTGTCAACAAATTAAGACTGAAACTATTATTTTTCGATTATCATCAGCTATTTCAGTATACGGTACTATTTTATTAAATAACTAGCGGCCCGCCCACGGCTTCGCCCGCTTTAAGTGCATGATTATTGATTTAATAAACAGAATTGACTGACAATTATATTAACTTCTAATAATAGTATGATTTTTTTACTACATTATCGTAATTTCTATTAAGACATTTGATTATTTTGAAATAAAAATATATATAAAGCTAATTATTTTTTGTACGTATATTTTTTTGTAATATTACGTTCGTTTTACCTTTGTAATGTAAGGTTCATCATACTTTTAAAACTCTGTTAAATTTGCTGATGTCACAGAATTTTTTAATTCACCTTTTCAGAAAAAGCCTCACATGTTTTAATAATTTATTATTGATTTGAAGGATTCATAATATTCTTTGTAAAATAACTGTAATGATTGTACATTATTTGTTGCTATACAGTTTTTAAATTAGTTACATATATATATTATTAGCTAAATGTACAATTGGTAAAAAAAATTAGTTATTACAAAGTACACGTAAAGATAATGTTTTTAGACATTTTTATATAGATTAATTTCAAACAAACAAACGACTATGTAATTACTTAATATTTCTTTGAAAATCAAATCGGTCTGTTGAATTAATTACGATTAAAACTTAACTGTTATGATTTATGAACGTAACCTTCTCTAACAATTCAATTTTGTTTACTTTACTTTATTGTTTGTGCTTTAAAAATATATATTTTTATCAACAGTCATATAACCTAGATGATTAGAATGTCATTCTTTAACCAAGAATCTTACCAGCGCGATTGCTATATAATATTCGCAGGCAAACTTATGCCTTAAGTTCATTCAAATGACGATAACTTTTTTTTAATGAACCGATTTTGATGAACTAAACTTTAGGACTTAAAAAAAAAAAGAAAATCAGCTTCACGCTGTATCCCGCACACAGCAGGGTAGGCAGAGGGAACCTAGTGTTTTTTTTAGACACTCCGTTCCCCACTTTCTGCCGATTTCTGGAGGCATTGCGTGTTGAGTGGCAGAACTCAACGCCGTTCTTAGCCTCGACATCAGAGCGAAGAAATGGAAAAATACATTTAAGTAAATATTTCATCTCCTCGAGTGGGGATCGAACCCACAACCAGTCGGTTTACAGTCACACATCGTGCCGCTGCGCCACGACTGGCCTCTAATCTCTCTAAATCGGTTCAGTACTTTTAGAGAAAAATGCGGACAAAAAACTATCGACAGACAGACAGACAGACAGACAGACAGACAGACAAGAAATTAAAAAAAAAATTTTTGCTTTCTATTATTCTTTTTAAGTATCCCTCTATCCATTTCAGTCAAAATTACTAAGTGTACAGACAAAATATTTTTACTGTCTAATAAGACAGTAAAAATATTTTATCTCTATATATAATAATATATAGAGATAAAGCGGAAGAGTTTGTTTGTTTGTTTGATTTACTTTCTTTTTTGTATGAAAACTGCATTCTTCAGAACTGCTATAGGTTATACAACATTACGGTGTAAGCCTTAGTTAACCTTAAATGACGAAATGAAAATAATGAGATCGCCATCTAAATACTTTAAGCGCATACGCTGCAAAAGTAGTTAATGATATGTCAGTTCATTGTATGACAAAAATATTCAATTTTATTAGTTAAGAATCCGCGACAACATATCTTAAAAAAATAAATAACAATTAGGCATTTTGTGACAATAAATAATTGAAAATTGTAAGGTTAGATTTCATCGATTTTTATTTCATACATATTGACACTTACGAGCGAATAAATTTCATAATCAAGGAAATTTAATGAAGATAATCTTCGCCGATAAAATGCAAAAGTCATATAATCTTACTAATAAAATATATCTAAATCTTACTAATATAATATTTCTTGTTTCTTTATTTTCTGCAGATCTGTTTGCCAGTCGGCAAAGGCCTCTTCCAACCTTTTCCATTCACCTCGTTCCTGAGCCACTCTGTGCCACGTAATTCCTGCCACTTGTCGGATATCATCATCCCATCTTTTTTGAGGTCTGCCTCTTGCTCGCTTGCCCTCTCTGGGGTACCACACAGTCACTCTTTTACTCCACTTGTCTTGACCTCGCAGCATGTGTCCTGCCCATCTCCATTTAAGTTTTCTAATTTTTACTGTAATATCAATAACTTTTGTCTTGTTTCTAATTACATCGTTTTTCAATCTATCAAATTTCTTCACGTTAAGCATCTTTCTCTCCATTGAGTGTTGACAGGTTGCTAATTTGCTGGTCATCTCGTGAGTTAGGGTCCACGATTGACAGCCATACGTGAGAACGGGTAATATACATGTATTAAATAGTCGACTTTTGAAGCATATATGTAGTTCTTTATCTTTCATAGCTTCTTTGAGTCCCCAGTATCTTTTCCAGCCATTTGTTATTCGTCTTGTAACTTCTTTTTCCTTGGATTCTTGTTGAGTTATGAGCTGCCCCAAATAAATATATTCATCAGTGTAGTTTATTTCCCTATGTCCTAGTTTTATTCTGGTCTTATTTCCATTTGTCATCAGTTTTGTTTTGTCTGGATTTAGTCTTAAACCTACCTTATCACTTTCATTCGCAAGATCTCTTATCATTCTACACATATCATCTGAAGTTTTGGCGAATAGCACAATGTCATCAGCGAATCTCAAGTGCGTTAACATTGTCCCGTTAATATTAAGCCCGAGATGTTCCCAATTAAGTTTCTTAAAAATCTGTTCCAGTACCGCTGAAAATAGTTTTGGTGACATAGGGTCGCCCTGTCTTACGCCTCTTTCTATTTTAAATGAAGTGCTTTTCTTTTCCAGCTGAATTTTTGCTGTGCTACGGCTGTAGACGTTTCTTATTAATCTTATATATTTATGCTCAATACCTTGTTCTTTTAGTGCCTTCCATATTTCTGAGTGAGTTAAAGAATCAAAGGCTTTACTATAGTCGATGAAAGCTATATAGTATGTGAGGTTGTACTCCCTATACTTCTCTACAATTTGGCGTACTACATGTATGTGGTCGATAACTGAATAACCTCTTCGAAATCCAGCCTGCTCTATTGACTGGTGTTCCTCTAATGTTCCCTCTATTCGTTTTAATATTATTTTAGAAAATATCTTATATAGATTTGACATAAGGCTAATAGGACGATAATTCCCTATATCATATTTATCACCTTTTTTATATAAAAGGATGATGTTAGATTCCAACCACTGGTGCGGAATGATTTCTGTATTTATGATATCGTTAAACATACTTGTTAAAGCAGGTATGCATATTTTTTTATATACGAGTAAATAAATATAATAACAAAACTTAAACGATTTTTTTAACAATAAGAAAAACAGTTATCTTTAGCAGATGTTAAATTCTAGGACTTGCCGTAAATTATTATAAGTTCTTCATAATTGATGGTAATTGATTGTAGACTTTATTTACGGTTGGTAACTTGCAGTAAATAAAATATTGGCACAGCTTTGGCCTGTAAAAACGCAACGATTGCCGTTTTAATGTCCATTCGAGGTAATGACTTTTTCCTCGCTATGGCAATAATTCTGGCGGCATTGAGTTCCAACACGCAATGTCTTAAAACATAAAGTGGTGCACTTGCTCTACAATAGTACAGCGTGAGACTAAAAAAATATCACTACCTTATCTCTTTGTACGAAACACCAAGAAAAAATAGAAAATAATATCTTCTACAGTATAACTTTTAACAAACCGCTCAGCCCCGTCAACAAAAAGCTAGATTTTTCATTAAATATATCGGCAACAATTTGCATGTATTATTAAGTAAGTCGCGGCGTGTGAGGGAATTCAAATTCGAATATTATGTAAATGTTACCCGTCTCTTGGTATCCGTCATCGCTCATAACCATAGCCCTATGGAGAAGTCCGATTTTGTTTTTAATTTTAGTAGCGTTTAGTTTCAAAGAATGTATAGAAGTTATGAATTTTATATGGTGTAGACTAGACTACTTATGGGAAGGAGAGGAGGAGGACCAAACACTAGGGACGGTAAAGGTACATATTTTTTTGTAAAAATCTACAATCGTCATTTTAGATAGCTATACATTTTAGATTTATTTACATATTTTTTTCCATTTTCCCCTGTGGGACATAGAACAGGGTAGGCAGAGGGAACCTGGAACTTAGTGTTAAGACAATCTATTACCATTAAGACAGTTCCATTCTCACTTTCTACCGAATTCTGTAGGCATTGTGTATTGAGTTGTGGAGCTCAATGTCACGATTTACAAAAAGAAAAAAATAAATTAATCAGGTGAAAGGTGTCGAATAAAATTAATCATTAATTCACGTTGTATCCCGCACTCAGCCGGCAGGCAGAGAGTACCTTGTGTTAACAGTCACTGATCTCCACCTTAAAATGGAGATGTGGTTTCTCATGTAACGTGATGAAGTGATAAGTGCTCTACTCTGTTCAGGCACGTTCGGAACGCCATAATAAAGAACAGAACAGAACAGTACTCATGCATTTTACTCTAGATTTCGAACGCGAAACGTATTCCAAAACACCAACACCAAAAACGTGCATACATACATAAATAATATCAATAATTTCATTTATTTATTAAATGTGTAACAAAACACGGAACGACCGTCCTAGTCCCTTGGGCTTGAAGATCAGTTTATTGCTCAAGAAGCTCACTTATTCCAACTCCTATTTCAAGTGAATAAAGTATATTTTTCTTCAGCAAAAATGGGTTAGGAAAGGAAATTAGCATAATACTCGTTTATAGACGGAGTACTCCGAACGTCCATATTAAATGTAACGGTCTGAAAGTAATAATTATGGTAATGTACTTGTAAGTTTATTGCTTTCGCTGAAATTGAAAGACTAGATTTAGTTTGATGTTAGATGTTAGACGCCGTCGTGACGCTGGATGTTTGGTTCGTAACTGCCGTCGTTGTGAGTTCGATTCTCATAGAAAAGTTGTTGTTGTTATGTTGCTTAAATTAAAAGTACTTTGTTAAAAAAAATAAACAGCTTTACTGCAACATATGTATCTTGCACACAGCAGGGTAGGCAGAGGGAACTTAGTGTTAAGACACTCCGTTTCCCACTTTCTGCCGAATTCTGGAGGCTTGCGTGTTGAATGGCAGAACTCAAGGCCGTGGTTTTTTTCGAGACCAGGGCGAAATGGAAATATAAATTTAAGTAAAAATTGCATCTCCTCGAGTGGAGATCTTAGCTACATCCAGTCGGTTTTACAGTCACACAGACGAAATAGGAGGGAACGTAGATGCAGGTTATATATTTAAATTTACCTGTATGAATGTTCTTTTTAGCTTCAGGTTGTAATTCGAACGGATAGACAGAGAGAACTTGAGAATTAAGACAGCCTCAATACCAGAACGAGGATAATATTAAATTATTCATTACTCAGACTAGGAATCGCCCCCACAATCTCTTCTCTTCTTCAGTCG
This sequence comes from Heliconius charithonia, assembly GCA_030704555.1. Classification (NCBI taxonomy): domain Eukaryota; kingdom Metazoa; phylum Arthropoda; class Insecta; order Lepidoptera; family Nymphalidae; genus Heliconius; species Heliconius charithonia. Next base: position 429,307 of record CM060825.1, read on the forward strand.
CATCGAAGTCGCACGTTTGTTTACCTGTTTTTAATTTTTTTCTACGACTCTACGACTGTCAATTCGTAGAAATTGTCAATATGACAATTATAAAGTAAAAGTTAAAATCATTTATGTGATAGACTACGCTAGTAATCGTTTCTGAGCTAGTCTAATGTAATCAGTAATATTCGATAAGGAAGAGCACCTTTATTACACCTACACTTCAAACAAATAGTTGAATCAATTGTTAGCGAGCTTTTGTTTTCGTAGGAACGATGACATTCTATAACGATATAGAGATTAGGAACCAAAATTTTGTCCTATATTTCCAGAAGGTAAAAACGGAACCCCTATAGGATCACTTCTTTGTCCGTCTGCTAAGACCACCTATATCAACACAGATATGAAATTTATCACGAAGTGAGAAATTACAACACAAATAAATTTAAAAAGAAACTTTATTTTGAAAGTACTCTTTTTTTTCGTGTGCTATACACGGAAAGTAGACAGCGGGAACCTAGTCTTATCATACTCCGTTACCCATTTTTAACCGAATTCTGGAGGCATTGCGTGTAGTAGCGGAACTCGACGGCGCTCTCTACCAGATTGAGGAGAAGAGATTAAATGAAAATATTTAATAATTTATTTACTTGAATAGGAATCGATCCAATAATCGTCGAGTTAACAGTCACACTTTTGTGGTAATGTACCACAACAGCCTCATTAAACAGGTAACTCTCTAGATTGGGTGTTTAACACTTATAGATATAAAAATATATTAAGATAAAGAAAATAAAAAAAATGTACACGTTTATAAAAAATATTTATTTATTTAAATCTTATTCGACAATTTATAAATATCACAATATTTCATAAATCTTAACAATAAATTCTTAATTAGTATTATAAGATTTCGTACAATACGAAACAATTTCCTTTACATACATAACTATATATTCCTATTAAAACATTTATCACTAACAGACAAAAAAGTATAACATAAAAGAATCTCCAAATAAATCAAATATACATTTTCCTTAAATTAATAAATAACAATGCATTATTGTATGGAGAATCTTTTTAGATACAACTTTCTAGTGTCAAAACACTCTGTTCTCCACTTACTGTCGTCTAATTTCGAGACAATGCGCGTTGAGTGGCTGTACTCAACTGCTTTTTATATTCAGTGAAGTTTAGCTATGGATAATAAAATATTTATTAATATATACATACATTTACAAATTACGAATTATATAGAAAAGCTAAATTTTGAGATCTATGTTTTGTTATACATAATGTTTCATGCAATTAATGTTAACGAAAAAAATATGCGTTGCTATATGAACTTAATATTTAAGAGAATAAATAAATACAAACATAAACAATAATAAAAAAAGTTAAAACCGAACTATCGCGAGTCGGGTCGCCCACTGAGGGTTCCGTACAAACATCGGAGGTCTCGAGCTTTTTCTGAAATTCAAGCTTAGCTTAGCCAGACCATTTCATATGGTACCTCACTTGAATTAGCGGCTTTATAATCAAATTTTGCCCCCTTTTTAAGGCTATCACTTTTTAGCCACAAATTAATAGTTTCCACATTCTTTCCTAAACTAGTACGACCTGTAGGCAGCTAGCTGCCAAATTTAATAATTTTAGGTCAACCGGAAATACCTAATTAATTTTGATTTCCGTTGTAGTGTCGAAATACGCGTTTTTTTGCGATATAAAGCGGCCTATCTTTTTATAAGTAAATATAGAAAAGCATTTTTTTTTCAGGAAATCATGGAACCGTAGACCGGAATCTATGATTTGAATTTGAACTTGACATCTCGAAGCGTTACTAAGATAAAGACTCGACAGACAGACGAAAAACAAAGTGATCTTTTAAGGGTTCCTTTTTTCCTTAAAAAAGATACGAAACCCTAACAACACAAAAATAAAAATAAAACATATCAAGAGCTACTTAAGTTTAATAACTGATCAAATTATGCATAAGGTTGTTTTAATAATGACTCACAAGTTATTTTTTTTTCTTTATAAAAATATTAAAAAATAGTTAGTTTCATAAAATATAAAAAAAAATGTAGTAAATTATTCCACAGCCATATTGCGTATGTTATTTTTTTCCTAGAATTTTACGTATTTCTTACATATTATATTTTTATTTATTAGGGGTCTCGACCCAAAACTATTATTTACTAAAACACAAACTAATTCAATCAAATGACCTATCATATACCAACCTTAAAATAAAGGTTATTTAATTTTTTTTTAGTAAAATAGACCATAAAAAACATTTTAAGATCCTAGTGATTCTCTACATTTATTTTTGAGAGGTATTATCAAGATTTAAAGATATACATAGTTATTTGCCGAGATTTTATTCTATAATGGATGAAATTGTAAGTACAGTCCGGTCGACGAGATGTGGCTCCATTGAAGCTGGGCTTTCTGAACTTTTGCGCATTATTTATTTGGGGATCAACAGTAAGGAAAATCTATTTCTAACTTCAGAGCCGTACTATAAGGGGAAATCCATAAATGACGTCACATGAATCTTATAATTTTGACGTCAGTTGAACTGTTTTAACCCTGAAAGTTGTTGTAATATTTATCAGACATACATATATATTTAATGTACATACTACATTTAACAAAACGTATCAAGTTCCACTTCATAACATATTAGTAATTTTTCCAACTTCAAGATTTTAAGAAACAAATAAATAACAAAAAAAGCAATTAAATGCTTTCTATTATACAAATCAATATATAATAACATCATAAAATTCATAGAAAATTACAGTCTTACATGTATTATTCAAAAACTTACAATCTCAATGCGACATCTCATCTAACAACAGTCCAACAATTTTATCCATAAATCGAAAAACACAACAATTCCTAAAAACAATTTAAATGGCAGAAAATATAGCAGGGTAGACTAACTCACGCATATAGGGGTAAACTAATATCAAGAAAACAAATTTGACTCATCGCACCCCACTCCCAGTGACGAAAGACATTACGTATTAAACCGAAATGCCGCAATTTATCCTGTCACCAGTGATTAAACGAAAATAGCTCGTACTCTCGGTTGAGAATCGAACCTACATGCATCATGTTTCCTTTAAAACAGCTTAATCATGTAAGCCAGTCATATCTAAACTATCATCAGAATGATCGTCCCCACCGTAAACTACATGACCCTTATCTTCTTTTATGGTTTTTTGAAGTATTTTCTCTAATTTCGGTTGTATATCTCCTAGGAGGGCTCTCTGGGAAGGTTCGGAAGCCCAGCAGGATTCCATAATCTCCCAACATTCGTCGGTAAAGTGAGGAAGACGTTCTGGACGAAGACCTAGAGGGAAGGTTAAACGATTTTTTACTACTATGAGTGAGAATTTGGGACAATTTGGTGACATTTTGCATAGAGGTTTTACAATTTGTATAGTCGTTTAGATCATTTAGAAAAAAGTGTAATCTTATTAAGGAATTTAAAATTTGTGATATTTCTCATGTTACAAATTGTTAAGTAACTTCACACTTTTTCAGACATAGTAGGAAAGAACTCACCATTCTCTGCTTTCCGACCAATAGATGTTGAGTGTTGAGCTGCGGAACTCAACACCGCGCTTAGTATTAGTAGAACGGGGAAAATGAAAATAACTAATTACCATGAGTGGGAACCGCAACTCACAGCCAACGCTTCGCCTTGATGATCAGTAACAGTATAATATTACAAATATTTCTTTATATTGAAAATAAGACCAGCCAGCTTCACGCTGTATCCCGCACACAGCAGGGTAGGCAGAGGGAACCTAGTGTTAAGACACTCTGTTCCCCACTTTCTGCCGAATTCTGGAGGCATTGCGTGTTGAGTGGCAGAACTCAACGCCGAAGTGTTACTGTCAACGTGTTACTGTGTGAAAAAAATAATTAATTTTTTTATTTAAATATAAACAATAAATAAGAAAGTATACCTTTCTTGACTTTACTCCACAGCTGCTCTTTGTTTTGGAATGTTTCAAATGCGGACGGCAGTCTTATGTCTCCTGCACACAAGTACCTGATACAAAATATTATTTTATATAAGTAGTAGTAAGTGTTGGAATAGGTTTGAGATATTGATTTTTGTTGGGAAACGATTATTATTGATTGCTAGCTTATTATTCAGTAACATCAAGTATTTTTTTGTAGCTTTGGTACTTTCTTTATGATTATTTTAATGAAAAATATGGGAGCTCAGGTCTTGCTCCATTGCCTTAGGGATCTCCTACCAGCTTCACTTGTCATAATAACAATAATCTTTTTAAATGCCAATAATGTAATTTTTGGAAGTTTTCACGCACAATTTTCTTTACTTCATTCTGCTAAATCAATATCACTCGCCCATAAGTTATTAATGTAATAAAAGTAAATACCAAAACAAAAGGCCAAGCTCATACACATCAAAAGCAGCATGATATTCATCTTGCAGCAGTTTCGGCGTCATATACACGGGCGTGCCTAGTAAGGAGTCTGACACCAGATCTGGTGCTGGATAGAAGCCGAGATTACCTTAAACTCTTATTGTAAGTTTTACTTTGTAAAGAATAATTCCTACTATTTCTTTTATCCCCTAAGAGTTCATCCTATTTATTTTGTTTTACAAACATTACAAGAATTTACCAAAACAACATTTCAAACTTACTAATGAGTAGAACATGAGATCTATATTAAGAAATAACCAAAAGAAAAAACATCGCTTTCTTAAGTAGAAGTACAATTTCTACCTCTTTTTTAGCCTGTAAGGGTTCCTCGTACTTACTATTTATTCTAAATAAAATTTACATACCAAAATAATATCCCAAACGCATAAACATCAACAGCAGCCTCATATCGTCCTTGCAGTAGTTCCGGAGCCATATGCACCGGTGTACCCACTAAGGAGCCCGACATGAGAGCTGCTGCAGTACAGAATCCGAGGTCTGAAAGCGCGGCGCGGTCGGATGTATCAAGGAGTACGTTTTTCAGTTTAATATCACGGTGGACTAGGCCTAGGGAGTGGAGGTAGCGGATACCTGGTGGCGGTGGAGAAAAATAATATTGATAATTTTATTACTTTTAGAAATTATATTTTATCTCTAAATGGGATATTTTGTTACAACTTAAAAATGTTAAATATCTTTTTTGGTTTTAGTTTATAAGTATAATTTACTACCACATTCATATTTATCTATGGGGAAGATTAATTACAGGAGTCTATTGTATCATTTGACGAGAAAGTTTCTTAAAAAATGAAAAATTGAATTGTTTTTGTTTGCCTCACATCAAAGTTGCGTCGTTTTCGAAGACAAACATATAATAACTGAATAGAAATACTGGTACTGGACAGAGTGGGATGCGCACCCTCGACGACGTCGCAGGCGACGCGCAGGCGCGCGGCGGGCGCGAGGCGGCGCACGGCGGCGTGCAGGTCGCGCGCGCGCCGCTGCGACACCAGCAGCACGCCGCGCGCGCCGCCCGCGCGCTGCACCAGCGCGCCCAGCAGCCGCACCACGCGCGGGTGCGCGGGGATGCTCCTGCGCAACATACACGCCTACATCTTAAGACAATCCAGCACGCCATTACCGATTTACTTCACTCAACTCGTTAGGTACCGTTCAAGTTTTTCGCTTTAAATCTCCCAATTTGCTTTAAATGGATTGAAGCCGTCTTACCACTAACACCGCAGCCTGCAGCTAACTTAGACGTGTTTTCTAATGGATCCGCTTTCATAATGGCATTCTTTTGGTGTGTTCATACTTACTGACTTTTTAGAACCATACATTGAACACTAAAAAGATGCCACACCAGAGGCGGCTTCGCTTTATTTCCCCTATTTACAAGGGAAGCGGAAGATTTCAAGATTGTGATAGTCATAGGAACATTAAACTTATGAATCTACCATGAAGCTCTTCCAGCACATAATCAACCTTGGGCTCCGTCAAGAATATACTTCAGCCAGAACCATTTTCGCCCTCAAAACTTTAATGGAGACATACAGAGAAAAAAAGAGAGCTCTGCATATGGCCTTTTTAGATCTGCAGAAGGCCTCACATCTAGAACCAGCCTCCATGCCTGATGATGTATGCCAATGGTGGTATGTGGTCTGCGATCGCAGAATAGGAAAAAAATATTTTCCTTACAATTATTGGTATTTTGGAGCAACATTTATATTTTATCAAATAATACTTGATAAACTACATGACTTTCTTTCATATACATTTATAGAAGTAATTTATATGTAACTCCAGGTCCACGCACTTGGTGTAGAAGAACTCCATGGCGAGCTCGTGGTAGTGGCGCTCGTCGGCCGGCAGCACGGACTTCACGGCCACGGGGCAGTGCGCGCCCCACGCGCCGCGCGCCGCGTACACCACGCCGTACTGCCCGCGCCCTGCACGCACATTGCACGAACTTAGTTATGTGTCATATGGCCATGGGGCGACTTAGTATCGCCTATCAATAAATAATATAAATATATATATTACCTATTTCTCTCCCCAGTTCTGGTGTTCCATACATTAGAAGATCACACATTGATGTACTTTCTAAGCACAAGCGGGCAAAGGCTGGAGCGTATCTAAAAGAAGAAAAAAATATAATATATAAAATTTATCATTAACATTTTACATAAGCGTTTTAAGCAAAAACGATGTTACTAACAAAAATATGTTGTTAATTGACTAGAAATTATTAAATTATAAATTTAGACAATTTTTCTTTTAGGTTTTCTATGTAACCCGCATAGCAGGGTAAAAGCAGAAGGAACCTAGCGGTAAGAAATTTCATCTTCTTTTCAGGTCAATTTTTCGCCACATTGACTGTTCAGCGGCGCAAATCAACGTCCCACTTTATAGCAAAGAAATGAAATAATTTATTTCCCTGAGTTGAATTTCAACTCACAATCATCGTGTTTTAATGTAGATGTTGGCCACATTTCTCAAAAATCATCGTAATTTATTAAATCATATGGCAAATAAAAAAATTAGACATAATAAGATAAATATTCACTTTTTCCTAATAGCCAGTTTAATATCCTCAGTGTGATGAAGACGACTTGCTAAAGCTGCTTCTAGCGACGCTAGTGCTGATTGGTACCGCTCGTGAGCGACGCTTAACCTTTCTAATATCTGAAAATTTGGTATTTTTTCAAATTCACGCTGCATCCCGCACATAGCAGGGTCGGCAGAGAGAATTTGGGAACCTAAAGTTAAGACACTTTTTCACATTAAAACACTTCCGTTCCCCACTGTTTGTCGAATTCATTGGCAAATTTTAATTTTCATTCTTATTCAAGTTAGGCTTGTTGAAAGGTGGAACTCAACGCCGCGCTCTGCTACGTTAACAAAGCAAGGAATAAAAATGTTACATATTTTATTTCCTCGAGTGGGAATCAAACCCATAATATTTAATGAATATATTAATAATATAATGTTCTTTTTTTGTTTATTTTTCTATAAAATCTATTATAATAATTGTAAAAAAAAACTAATTTGGTTTTGAGGATATCTATCGCAGTGGACGACGATTGACTGTAAAAGCAGAGTTTGTAAGTTAATGTCCCCTTCAGGTTTTTTTCATTTATATGATTTGGTAGTGCCTATCCAGAGGGTGCCATGTCTAATATCTATCCGATAGTTGGGCATACATACGGGTACTCGACCCCGGATCCTCGAGCCACCACCTGTTATCCTCCGTCCAGTCCGTAAGAGTGGTGTCCCCTTCTTTCTTCATCTCTTCCTTTTTCCTACCCTCTCCTTCTACCCATCCTACCCTCCTTTTCTATTTGTCCTATTCTTCTCCCCCCGGTTTCTCCCCGCAAAGCGGTTTTGGAGGTCAGATGGCAGTCGCTCTATTTAAAAACCGCCATGCGCCGCTTCAATGGAAAGTTCACACATGAAACTGGGTACGGCTAGGGCGTCGCCGCTAAACGATGCCCAGGCACATCGCCTTACACCTGCGATAAGTGGGCAAGGGCTACCGTGTCAAGTACGGGCACGGTTAAAGACGCGAGTACCCAGACGGAAACTCCGCTTTGCGTGGAATATTGGCTCTCTAACCGGACGATGCAGGGAACTCGCAGATGTACTCATGAGACGTTGGGTCCAGTGTGATTTCCTCCAGGAAACTCGCTGGGAGGGTAATAAGTCCCGTAACATCGGAGAGGGTTACCGACTTATATACACTGGGTCCAGGGTCCGGTCGAAACGGTGTGGCGGTAGTGCTTTCTGAAGAGCTTCAGAATGGGCTCCTTGAAGTTGACCGTCGCTGCGACCGCTTGATGCGAGTAAGGGTAATGATTGAGGGCGTTACGTATGCCTATGCTCCTCAGGAGGTAGCGAAGCGGCTGTAGCGCGTCCGAAAAGGAGACATTCTGGGAGCAGTATAAAGACGTGCTACTTGCTATACCGTCTACCGAAGTGGTCTTGATTGGGGGGGACTTGAACGGTCACGTCGGTAAGGCTGCTGAGCCGTATGAACGTGTTCACGGGGGTTTTGGACACGCACACATCTTCGCAATACAGAGGGAGAAAATATTCAGAGACCCTGTATTGCGTCGGATCTGGCCGTCGTGAATACGTTCTTCTAAAAGAATCCTCAGCACTTTATAAGGTATAAGAGCCGGTCCCACTCAACTGTAATAGACTACTTATTGACCAGACGGTGTCATATTATATCCCTTGACGAAAGTCGGAATTGTCTTCGACGCATGAGGAACGGAAAAGTGGTTGGACCTGACGACATTCCGATCGAAGCGTGGAAATCGTTGGGCTCTCTTAGTGTGCTCATGCTTACTTTCCTTTTTAACCATATCTTGAACACTGGAAAGACTCGACACTGGAGACACCAGTGGCGGCTTAGCTTTATTACCCCTATTTACAAGGGAAGGGGCAGTGTTCAAGATTAGTACGAGTAGTTACAGGGCATTAGCTAGGCTAGGCTAGGCTTATGAGTCATACTATGAAGCTTTTCGAGCGCATGATCGACCTCAGGCTCCACCGCGAGTGTACTATCTCTGAGACTCAATATGGATTTCAGCCAGGATCGGGCACTATGGACGCCGTTTTCACCCTCAGAACATTGATGGAGGCATACAGGGAAAAAAGGAGAGCTCTGCATGTGGCCGTTTTGGATCTGCAGAAGGCTTTTGATTGTGTGCCTCGTCAGTGTATCTGGTGGGCGTTGGGATCCAAAGGGATCCCTGAGGCCTATATTGAGATTATCAGAGACATGTACCACAATTCTGCTTCTATGGTTAGGACTGCTGTTGGCGACACTAAACCCTTCCACATTACAGTAGGGGTTCACCAGGGCTCCGCTCTTAGTCCGTTCTTATTCAATGTGGTGCTCGATACTGTCTCGGCTCACATCCAAGACCAGCCTCTATGGCTGATGATGTATGCCGATGATATAGCACTCATTGATTAGAACCGACTGATGCTGGAGCGTAAAGTGAACCTGTGGAAGGGTACCCTTGAGAACGGTGGTCTAAAACTAAATGTGTCGAAGACCGAGCACATGGCCTGCGGGAGCCCGAACTCGAGAACTATCCTTATAAGTCCTGAACCAGCCGTTAAGTCGGAAAAGTTCAGATACTTTGGATCCGTTATGCACGAGTCTGGAGGCATCGATCACGATGTTTATAGCCGGATAAGCGCTGCTTGAGCCAAATGGCGAGAGGTTACTGGTGTGGTCTGCGATCGCAGGATACCGCCCAAACTCAAGGGTCTGATATACAAGAGCATCATCCGACCGGTTCTTTTATACGGCAGCGAATGTTGGCCGGTACTATCTCGGCACACTCAGGAGCTTCACGTCACGGAAATAAAGATGCTGAGGTGGATGTGCGGCGTAACGCGGTCTGACCGCATACGCAACACATTCATTCGAGGTAGTCTTGAAGTCCGTGACGTAGCGGATAAGCTAAGCGTCAAAGAGCGTCGCCTGAGATGGTTTGGTCACGTTAAGCGCCGGCCTAAGAATTATGTCGGATGCAAGTGCCTTGCCATGTCAGTCCCTGGAGTAAGACCTCTCGGACGCCCAAAGAAGCGCTGGTTCGATGTCTTGATGCAGGACACGAGAGCCAAATGTCTAACCATCGAGGATGCTAAAAATCGTGCAAAGTGGAGTAGGTTGAGTAGGAAGGCAGACCCTGGCAAATAGCCGGGATTAATGCCAGGAAGAAGAAGATATGATGTAGTAGATAAACTGCGGCATGGAAGTCACTAGGCAGCGTCTCAAGTTCTCGTCTCAAATTCGGGTGGTGAGCGGAGAAAGGAATGTTTTGATACAAGATTCGCTCATCCAAACCCGTTACGTCAAAAATACATTGTAAAGCTAAAATATATAGTAAAATAAGTAGTTTACTTAGGGAACGCTCATATTTAAAGTAAAGATGTTGTTCAAAACAAAAGGGGACAGCACCTGCACGCAGATGAGGCGCGCGAGGCGCGGTGGCGACAGCGAGCGCGCGCAGTGCAGCGCCGCGCGCCGCCGCCACGCCGCGCTCAGCGCGCAGCACGCGCGCGCGCCGCCCGCCGCGCCCAGCCGCCGCGCCAGGCGCCGCAGCGCGTCCGCCAGCCCCCACAGCGGCGAGAAGGAGGCGCAGGGCGTGAGGTCCACCTGGCGCGCCACGGACAGCAGCTGGCGCATGGCCTCGCTGGCGGGCCGCCCGCCCAGCTCCTGGCGGCACGACCACTCCAGCGACTCTAGGCATCTGCACCATTTATTGTTTTTTGTTATAGCTTACTGTCCTATCGGGAAGGCGTTAAAAAGAGGCAACTCACAAAAAAAATACAATGTTTGTGACGCCGTTAACATTATGTCACTATATGTAATGTTTGTGAATTCCATTCACATGTAGGAGCATGCTCAAATTTTTACACTTCGGTGGACAATTTGGAAAGGAAGTATTTTAATAGGAACTGTCTGTCTTAACATTAGCATCACTATATATACGTCACATTCAGTGTAGGCACCCTGAATGTTATGTATATGATAAAACATAAATCTAAAAAATATATCCACATCTTTTTGTTTACAATAAACGCAATTTAATTTTCTCACAAATTTTTCTAAATATACTAATAATAGTTATAATGGAATAACTTGTCACTGGCATTAGATAAAATTATGTTAATCGGACTTTCATTGACGAAGTTAACATTTACTAAAATATTTTTTAATTTAAAAAAATATTAAACATAGCAAGTACTATCCAGAGGGTGCCCTGACTAATGTCTGTCCGTTATTTGTTCTTGGGCATACGGGTATGCGACCCCGGATCCTCGAGCCACCACTTGTTATAACCTCCGTCCAGTCCACAAAAGTGGTGTGGGGACACCTTTTAATCCCCTCCTTTTCCTACCCTCTCCCTCTGCCCATCTTTTCCCCTTTTCTATCTGTCCTATTCCTCTCCCCCGGTTTCTCCCCACAAAGGGGTTTTGGAGGTCAGATGGCAATCGCTCCATTAAAAATCACAACTCGCCATAACATGGAGCGAACCACGAAAAGGTTGGGTACGACTAGGGCGTCGCCGCAAAACTACTATAAGTGGGCAAGGGCTACCGTGTCAAGTACGGGCACGGTTAAAGACGCGAGTACCCAGACGAAACTCCGCATTGCAATGTGGAATATTGCCTCTCTAACCGGACGATGCAGGGAACTCGCAGATGTACTCATGAGACGTTGGGTCCAGTGTGCTTTCCTCCAGGAAACTCGTTGGAAGGGCAATAAGTCCCGTAACATCGGACAGGGTTACCGGCTTATATACACTGGGTCACCTACAGGTAGAAACGGTGTGGCGGTAGTGCTTTCCGAAGAGCTTCAGAATGGGCTCCTTAAAGTTGACCGTCGCTGCGACCGCTTGATGTGAGTAAGGGTACTGATTGAGGGCGTTACCACAAACTTAATCAGTGCCTATGCTCCCCAGGCGGGATGTAGCGCGTCCGAAAAGGAAACATTCTGGGAGCAGTATGAAGAAGTGCTACTTGCTATACCGTCTACCGAAGTGGTCTTAGTTGGGGGGGACTTGAACGGTGCTGAGCCGTTTGAACGTGTTCACGGGGGTTTTGGGCACGGTCTTCGCAATACAGAGGGAGAAGATATTCTAAGAACCTGTATTGCATCGAATCTGGCCGTCGTGAATACGTTCTTCCAAAAGAATCCTCAGCATCTTATCACGTATAAGAGCGGGTCCCACTCAACTCAAATAGACTACTTATTGACCAGACGGTGTCATATGGACTATATCGACGCTAAAGACCGTGCAAAGTGGAGTAGGTTGAGTAGGAAGGCAGACCCTGGCAAAAGCCGGGACTAATGCCAGGTAGAAGAAGAAGAAGGTGTCATATGGGCAGGGTAACTAACTGTAAGGTCATTCCAGGCGAAAGCCTAACGGCCCAACATCGTCTTCTTGTCATGGACCAAATGGCGGGAGGTCACTGGCGCGGTCTACGATCGCAGGATACCGCCCAAACTCAAGGGTCTGATATACAAGAGCATCATCCGACCGGTTCTTTTATACGGCAGCGAATGTTGGCCGGTACTATCTCGGCACACTCAGGAGCTTCACGTCACGGAAATGAAGATGCTGAGGTGGATGTGCGACGTAACGCGGTCTGACCGCATACGCAACACATTCATTCGAGGTAGTCTTGGAGTCCGTGACGTAGCGGATAAGCTCCAAGAGCGTCGCCTGAGATGGTTTGGTCGCGCCGGCCTAAGAACTATGTCGGATGCAAGTGCCTTGCTATGTCAATCCCTGGAGTGAGACCTCTCGGACGCCCAAGGAATGGTTGGATGTCGTGAAGCAGGACATGAGAGCCAATGGTCTAACCACCGAGGACGCTAAAGGCCGTGCAAAGTGGAGTAGGTTGAGTAGGAAGGCAGACCCTGGCAAAAAGCCGGGATTAATGCCAGGAAGAAGGAAGGTGTCATATGGGCAGGGTAACTAACTGTAAGGTAATTCCTCTTTCTAACGGCCCAACATCGTCTTCTTATCATGGACTTTAACGTCACTCCAAAGAAAAAAGTAGCCGAGAAGCTCAGGGTGCTTGGGATCGAGCTCAGTCGGCAATCATTGCGGCAGGCAGGCGAGTTCTTGGCCTTTCTAAGGGAGGACGTGTCATCGACAGGGAGACATTGTGGTGGAATAAAGGTGCAGGAGGTGACTCGTGAAAATAAGGATGCCTTTAAGAAGTGGCAATCCAACTCTCCTGAAGACAAACCGGAGTACATAGTAGCTAAACATGCCAGTAAAAAAGCTGTAGCCAGAGCCTGCAGTGAGAGTTTGTCACCACTGTATGATAAACTTGAAACTGTGGAGGGGCAGAAGTTCATTTACAAGCTGGCAGCCCTGACGCCCTTCACGGGATAAAGCGACACAAGATATCGCAAAATGTCTTTGCGTCAGAGATTCCCAGGGCACGCTGCTCTGTAGTCATGACTCTGTGAAGGAGAGGTGGAGAAGCTACTTCCAGGGGTTGCTGAATACTCAGCACCCATGCAGTCTTCATCACGACTCACTCTCTAATCTCGGACTTATTGCCCTAATAACCCTTGACGAAATTCGTAATTGCCTTCGACGCACGAAGAGCGAAAAAGCGGTGGGACCTGACGACATTCCGATCGAAGCGTGGAAATCGTTGGGCTCTCTTGGTGTGCTCATGCTTACTGTCCTTTTTAACCATATCTTGAACACTGGAAAGACTCGACACTGGAGACACCAGTGGCGGCTTAGCTTTATTACCCCTATTTACAAGGGAAGGGGCAATGTTCAAGATTGTGGTAGTTATAGGGGCATTAAGCTTATGAGTCATACCATGAAGGTCTTCGAGCGCATGATCGACCTCAGGCTCCACCGCGAGTGTACTGTCTCTGAGTCTCAATATGGATTTCAGTCAGGATCGGGCACTATGGACGCCGTTTTCACCCTCAGAACATTGATGGAGGCATACAGGGGAAAAAAGGAGAGCTCTGCATATGGCCTTTTTAGATCTGCAGAAGGCCTTTGACTGTGTGCCTCGTTAGTGCATCTGGTGGGCATTGCGATCCAAAGGGATTCCTGAGGCCTATATTGAGATTATCGGAGACATGTACCACGATTCCGCTTTTATTGGCCTAAGATCCCATCGCTTAAAACTGTAGGGATCAGTAATTCTAATGAAACTTATATTTAAGAATGATACATGATAGTAGAATAGATTACACCAGGGTTGCCTTAAATAATCCTGCCGCAATCACCTTTAATTAATATTTTTCGTTACTCGTTTTTGGAGAAAATTGCTCTTATATGTTTTTTATGTGAATCGCACATCATTTGAAAGAATATCGCATAAGGAATTGGAAAAACAATGGTTGCCACGACAAGCCCACGGTTGCCTGGTTTAAAGAGGTCACTTAAAGTTAATATTTGCACTCATGTGTTTTTTTTATGAATTATATATCAAATTAAAGCTTATTTTTTCTTATCACAAAAACACATGGTTGCCTGGAAAATAACTGCCGCAAGCAAAGGTTGCCATCATTTGAATATATTTTATTCCGAGTCCGTTTGACTGAGAATCATGTATCATTCTTAAATATAAATTTCATTAGAATAACTGATCACTACAGTTTTAAGCGATGGGATCTCCAATGGTCTAACCACCGAGGACGCTAAAAACCGTGTAAAGTGGAGTAGGCTGAGTAGGAAGGCAGAACCTGGCAAAAGCCGGGACTAATGCCAGGTAGAAGAAGAAGATTAAACATAGCAATTGTTAACCAAAGAATCAAATTCTTTATAGATTTTCGGCTTATGATATTAAATATAACAAAATCAAAAATGCTACATAAGTGTGTGACATACAAATAAAAACATTTTATTTACCTTTGCAAAGTTCCGAAGTAGCTGTCCTTCAAACAATCTACAAACTTGACGAGTTTCAAACTGATTTTTCGACTTAACTTCGACAAAACTAAAAATACATAAAATATGTAATTAATATTAGACTACACTACTATAATAGTATATATATATTATAGTATTGATCTTCTTTATAACAGGTAAAGAGAACAAATAACCGTATAGCAGTACAAACACAACGCACCGGTGCGCTGCACGTCGAGCGAGGCCTGGCGCGCGGACACGGCGCGCGCGGCGCACGCGGTCGACGCGCGCGGCGTTTCGGAGCTCAACTCCGCCTCGTTCTCTATGGGGATGGTGCTGGAAGACGATAAGGGTGGACTGGTCGACTTTGTCTGGGGAATTTAAAAACTACAATGTGAAACAACATATATGTACAGCCATATTTTAATTGATACTATTAAACAGATATCATTGTTGTATTGTAGAATTGATAGGTTTTTTATGATCAACTAAAAGCCGGAACTACTTGATAAAGTCTCATCAGATTTCATCTACGATATGGGTATTGTTGTGTCGTTGGAGCTTCGCTTTCCACTTATCTCCACAAAAAAAGTTAAGTAACTTCACTGTGACATTTAGAGAACTAGGAAGCTACTGCCATTCCTCTTACCTCTTGCAAACCATCTAAAGGGTTTTAAGTTTAGCTATGTTCAACTTTTTTATACGTTTTCTTAAAACCTATTTCCCCTACCTAGATATAAAACGACACTTAAAAAGTATGAAGCATGACTTGAATTTATGAAGTAACTTACGTTAAACCTTTCAAATCCATCGCTATTACAAAAGCTTTCATCATTAGAATTGATAATTTCATAGTCATCGAAATTATAGCTCTCATACGACTCAGCTTGTTCGACATTCTCGTCGGAATCAATCGAATCTGTATTTCCTTGTACATCTAGCGAGATTGTGGGACTGCTTCTTGTTGAATAAAATATTGAGTTTGATATTTCGAAGCGTTTGTCTTGGTGACAAGGGAGATCTGGAAATAAAAAGAACAAAAATCCTTATTCATAAATAAATTTAATCAAATCAATATATTCTTTATTTCATTGGGCTACAAACACTTTTAAATGGTCAAGTAAAAAAATATATTA
This sequence comes from Heliconius charithonia, assembly GCA_030704555.1. Taxonomy (NCBI): domain Eukaryota; kingdom Metazoa; phylum Arthropoda; class Insecta; order Lepidoptera; family Nymphalidae; genus Heliconius; species Heliconius charithonia. The sequence goes on from CM060825.1 coordinate 445,321, forward strand.
GTAGTAAGTCTTGCTTGTTTTCAAATAAAACAAGGACTCGTTGTATAAGGTACATGTTCCAGTAGTGGTTTGAATATGAGGATAATAAAACGACCAGCGCTCGCTCTGTTTATTGTATTCAACTACTCATAGCTACACAAATTGTTCTTTTTAACGAGGTCGAAGGTCAACTGAGGTCTCCCCTATTTCTCTTGCCACTCACTTTTATATCATAATTTTACTTTGCCATTTTGCCATATGCGGTGGTGATAGTTCATAACGCGACGTTTAATGTTGCGATGTATCCACTCAGCCATCAACTGTACCGGTGGACAGTTACTTCTCACACTCTCTCTCTCTTCTCCGATGTCTCATATGTCATATATATCTCATAGTTATTTCCATTTCGTCATGGGGGATGAAGGCGCAAGTAATACATTTATTCAGTTTCACGCTGTATCCCGCACACAGCACGGTAGACAGAAGGAACCTAGTGTTAAGACACTCTGGAGGCATTGCGTATTGAGTGGATCGGGGATCGAACCCACCAGTCGCGTTTACAGTCACACACTTCCCTTCCGGTAAGACTGACCTCTTAGTTTGTATTTATAACTTTGATCTTACCATCAACACTCCAATCCATATTATTTATTTCATATCTCATTTCTTGCAGCACCTCTTGCATTATCTGTAGCAACTCCCTTTTCTTGTCGCCTTCTGAGAATTTTTCATTCATCGTCTGTAAGTATTATATAAAAAAAACATATATAACATTTAAACATATATTATGTCTCTATATAACCTAACTTAGAAAAAAAATTGTGTATATTTTTAGTACGTTAACAAAAGGAAAAGATAACACAAAAGATGGTGGTGTTTTAATACTCATAAATAAAAAAAAATGACACTTTGTTGTCAATTTTTCATTGGATGTAGAGAAATATAATGTAAGAAGATAATTAAAAGAAAGATCCTAAAATCAGACCTGCTATCTATAGTTCAGTAGCTTCATACTTTTTGGTTTTTATTTTCCAAAAAAAAAATCAAATAAAAATCTCACTTCATACAACTGTTGTTCCTGTCTCGCGACGTATTGTATTTTCTTCGGTACAATTTGCAGCTCGCGCGCCATATCGAACGACGCCAGAATAAATTGCTGTAGTAGTTTAACATGAATCTGAAATAAACACATTTCTATCTTGAAGCATGTAGCAGATGGAACCTATTTGAACCTATTGTTGTCTTAACAACAGGTTCTGTAGATACAACTAACTTTGTTATATAAACAAAATAAATTTAATCTCGTAATAAAAAGAAGCGCGGCGTTGAGTTCCGCCACTCAACATCATCCTCTTATCCTCTAGTTATCTTAACAATAGGTTATGCCTTAAAACTACAAATAATGGATATGTTCATTAATTTTAAAAATAGTATATTCGATATTGTAGTAGAAGCTAGTCGTGGCGCAGAGGACCAAAGTGTGAATGTAAAATCGACTGGTTCTGGACTTGGGTTCGATCCCCAGTCGAGCTCGAGAAATATTTATTTACATTTATATTTTCCTTTCTTGGCTCTGGTGTCGAGGCAAAGCGCCACTCGACGCACACAACGCCTATAGCACGCGGCGGAAAGCAGGGAACGGAGTGTCTTAACACTAGGTTCCCTCTGCCTACCCTGCTGTGTGCGGGATACAGCGTGACGCTGATTTAATTTTAATTTTATATTTACGTTCTAAGTAACTATTTCATTACATGGACAATCTTTATTAGAAAGTCACTTCTACTTTTTAAATTAAAATCTTTTAAAACATAAGTGCCCATAAAACCTATATAATTTAAAAAAAAAGTATATAAAACTTACCTCGCTCAACCTAGTACTTTGATCCAACAAATAACTTTGTGAGCATTCTGTAGCAAATTTCAACAGAACATTTATTAGAGAACTTCTATTCTTTATAGTTCTGTTATCATTGTCTGTATCTCTTTTCTTTTTATGTTCTGTATCTTTTTCTATATTTTTTAATATTTGTATATCATCTATGATCGACCATTGACTTTTTACGTGATGTTTTCGTGGTGGACACGCTGAAACAAATATTTATATATCGTTACATCGTCTGTTCAGCTGTCAGCTATCTTTAAGTGATATAATTGAAAGTACAAAAAAAAAACAAAACAATAAACTCAAACGAGTTTGCTATTAATATTCATAATTACTCTTATATGATAACTTGCCTAGTGCAGTTGTAATTATAAAAAAATACCACTTTGTCGGCTCTTATTTGAAATCTCACATGTGAATGTGAGATCACATGTGTGGATTAGCAATCACATGTTCGGGTGTGAGATTACATGTGTGGATGGGAGATCTAGATTATATCTCAAAATACAGTCATGCGTCAAGATAGCTCGCGTTTGCAACCACTTTTTCAGTAATAGAGAATTTGATTGAAGAGACACATCTAGAGAAAACTCAATATTGTGAAGGTAAAAAGCGCAATCGTAATACTAAAATATATAACAATAAATTTAACTGATAAAGGATAAGAAACGCAAAATTTATTAACATACTTATCAATTCCCATTGATCCAACAATTCATTCATAAAAGCTATTTGCTCCTCTTGCAATCTTATATTTGATACTTTATGTGTTGAACTCCCTATTTCTCTGTAAAATATTATAATGGGGGTTTAATTATCAATTAACTTCTCTTGTTATTTCGACACAAAGTTAAAATAAGTAATCAGAAAAAATTGAAATAGTCCTCAAGTGGCTGAACATATTTTCTTGAATCAGCGCCAAAAACGCTCTCGATTAAGTCAACTTTCAAGAAAACTAAATCAAAATCGGTACTTTCGGCGCAAATATCCACAGACATGTTAAACATATAACACCTTTTTCGCCGGGGGTTAAAAATTATAATTTATTTCACTTATTTTTTTTTTTTGGATAAGTCAGTGAGAAACTAATATTAAGATACTGCGTTCCCTATGAGTGGCGAAACTTTTTTGTTGACGCTGATACAATTTGAGGCCTCCGTGGCCACAGCCTTAACGTGCCACAACGGCCTCAAATTCTATTGTAATGATTCTTTTTTATAAATATTATCATACAGACAAGTCGTGGCCGCCTAACTGTTCTTAACTTTGGCGTTTTAGTCACTCCGAAAGGTAAGAAAAATCCCAATAGTAATCTAGTCTCGGAGCGGCTCCGACTCGTCGACCGTACGGTAATTACCTCAATTCTCTTTTCAATCCTTGATCGGATTCCGGTAATTCCTCAGTATGACACAATTCCGTGGACTCAGTAGCCTCGCTGAGAGATAGACGTGGGTTCACAGCAGGCTCACTGTTAGAGAATAATACGAAGAAAATTTGGGCATTGACATCTATTTCTTTTACTTGGTGGAGGTCGAGACAGTTCTGTAAAAAATGGGAGTAAAATGGTTTAAATTAATATAAAAAGTAGAAGTGGCAGATTACCAGTAGTTTTGTTGATAAAAGATTTGGATAGTTAGTAAAGTTAGTAACGAGTTTAAATCGAATTTTTATTATCGTTTATGGACAAATTAATTTTTAAATTTAGTAGATTTAAGCGTGGATTTTAATCAAAAGATAAGCAGCTTAAGCGAAAAACGATCATCACTAATTTTTGACAGAACTGAGTCAATTATTAACACATATGCATACCTCGGAACTAAACACCGTTATTTCATTCTCCTTGTCATCATCATCACCATCTTTCTCGTCCACTCTTTCCCCTTCACCTTCCTTATACAAATTAAAAGTCGACCAAAACTCTTTTGACGATCTTTCTATAGAATCGCAAATGTTATCACTAAATATATTCCTTCCATATTTATTCAAAGCAAACAAGTAAATTGGTGTTATATTTTGGAAAAAGGCAGTCTTTTTTGTGTACAGTTCCGAATGTATTTTCTTTAATGTTATATAATCATCTGCGGCAGGGTCTATAATGTCTGGGGGTACAATGATTTTGAGTCCATCTTTTAGGAAAGAGTTGTTCAGTTCGATTTCTAGAGTCGTACCTAGATCTGACTCTTGGCGGATGAGATCCTGAAAAAGTATGGTTTAAAAATATATTTAAATGTACGTATTTTAGAATTAAAATTCAAAACATTCTTCATTCAAAAAGACTATTGTAAAAACTTTTAAGTCGTCAAATAAACATGCTGCTACTACTACTTGTAAGTTCTGATGAGCAGAGCCGACAACAAGTTCTAACTAGTTACTAGTTGTTCTTTTCAATCTCGATGTTATAATTTTATTATTACTTAGACTAGCAGCTATCCTACATAGAATTCAATACATATTAATTCCATATATGATGACATAAGTAGATGATATACGTGGATATACGATGGATAGATGTGCCATGTGTAGTTGTGTAAGTTTAAAATATCGAATTTGGACGTCAAAATCCATTTCAAAAAAAATATAACTATGAAAATGTGATATCTAAGCAAATCTTATCATCATACTTTTGATTGAAATATGTTTCCTCCTCCTAAAATATATATAAGGGGCCGTTCAAGTATTACGTAAGCAGTTTTTTTGCAATTATTGATCCTCCCCTACGTCATCAAAAATAAACAATCCGCATAAAAAATATTTCATTGAACACCTGCTTCGTGGTTTATTTTAATGCCCCCCACCCCCCATGTTATCAAAAATAAGCAAACCCAAGACCCCCGTCGTCCTACAGTGCTTACGTAATACTTGAACGGCCCCTAATACAATAATTTTGATTACGAATCTACAAATAATGATGTAAATCCTACATACCTGCACTGGTAATGTATCCCATGGCTGTTTATTACACTCGAGATCCTCCACGAGCTCAAATTCAGAATTACCAACACTCAAGTGCACTTGCGTTGATATACCGTATTGTATTCTAATCTGGAAGATTAAGTGTAATGATCTTAGAACGGTAAAAGAAGTTAAGGAAATGAGATTTTATTATAATTTATAAAATACTATTTATTTGACTAGTTGCGTTCGCTAGAGTGATCACGGAGTCACTTCTGTTAAAATAGAAACTTTGCTGATATCTGATTCTACATATTAAATGAAGCTTTGTTTTCCTACAAATATTTCTAGATTCACAAAAGTTAAACTTAACATTTTAATGTCTCCAAAAAGAAAACTATATCGTTTATTTTAATAAATATTTTCATAACATTACTTACCCATCTACAGCCCCTGGGTAAATTCTCAGGCAACAGTTTGTTTCCCAAAATGCAATTCAACAGTCTTGCTCGGGCTGATGGTGAACTGCCCAAAATCACCAAAGTAGGCGGCCGAGAACATTGGTTTGAAATTTCTTGTACGACGTTTGGTACATCGGGATCTGAATAAAAAACGAAACAAAAAATAATGTTATTATTATCTGATGATTTTTATATAAGTAAGTCGAGAAGACCAAAAAGAGAACCTTCGAACTTACCAACAGTCAATATCTCCTGCACATCTTGTAGAGCGCGCGCCGTATCACGCAACAGCACTCGAAGGATGCGCACGCGCGCCGCGCTACGTCGCCACCCGCCGCCCGCCATACGCGCCCATGTGCTGTGAACATAACATGTATAGACTTTATATATTCAAGTAATTTTCAAGATGTTAAAAGTATTTTTCACCAAAAACTTGTCATTGTATATGTTGCCGGCAATCTATATGATAACGATATTCTATACAAAATCAAATAAATCTGCTTCACGCTGTATCCGAAACACAACAGGCTAGGCAGAGAGAACTCCGTTCCCCACTTTGCCCCAAATTCTGGAGCCAATTTTTAAAAATATTAGTGCCGCGTTTTGACTCGACATCAGGGTAAAAAAAAAAATTAAATAAATATTTCCTTGAGTGTCTGCGTCACGACGCCTCTAATTCGCTATTCTATACTATACTGAATTATACAGATTGCCGATAACATAGTATAATCATAATTGCAACATATTTTCGATCTTTATTAAATACTAGCTTTTGCCCGCGACTTCGTCCGCGCTTCCGTCGTTTTTCGTAAAAAAAATAGCATAAAGTCCTTTCTCACGGTTTTGATTTAACAGGCAGATTAATTAACTTTCGTATTTTAGTAGGACAATATAATATGTCAACCCACAATACTATTGGAAAATATAAGGGGCCGCAGAATATAATTATTAATAGCCGTACCCGCGACTCCGTCCGTGTAACTCCTTGTTTGTTATTAAGTTAATATATTGCTAATATTAAACCGTGATACCGCCCATTGATCTGCCGCTTCTACTCCTTTTCGATGGGCCATCGTACATTCGTCCCATACGATTAAATTACACTCACGCAATAACTTAGCTTTGTCGCCATTTCTTGAAATTGAAAATAGGAATGAGTGATAGTATTATTGGTATTTTACACGTAAGAGTATACAAATATAATCAGAAATTTACGAACTGCTAAGCTATTGAGAGTTACACGTGTTATTGTGAGTCAACCATAAAGGATAGACATATGCTGTCTTGGGATATTTTTTTATAATTTCACCTAGAATATTTCCGTTATACATGGTATTGCTGTAGTTTTAACCATTAAGGCTGCACACGCGACAGGAGCTTAAAAAATCAAGTACATTCTCCCGTTTTCCCAACATTTCCTTTCACTGCTCTGCTCCTACTGATTGTAGCGTGATGAAAAGTATATTATGACCTGCTCAGGAGTATGAAGAATAACTGTACCAAGTTTCGTTAAAATCCGTCAAGTAGTTTTTGTTTCTATAAAGAATATACAGACAGATAGACAGACAGACAGACAGACAGACAAAAATTTTACTGATTGCATTTTTGGCATCAGAATCGATCACTTATCACCCCCTGGTAGTTATTTTGAAAATATATTTCATGTACAGAATTGACCTCTCTACAGATTTATTATAAGTATAGATATAGCTGCATGTATCACGGTAGGCAGAGGGAACCCACCGCCTAATTTTCGAGACATAGCGTTTTGAGTAGCAAAACTCAACGCCAAGCTTTTTCTTGTTACCAGAGTATGCAAAAAATTTTTAATTCTTCCAAGTGGTTATCCAGATCTAGTTTCAATCAGACGCTGCGCCTCTGCGCCTCTCGTCACGACAGCCACAACTAACCATGTATATATTTTCAGAAGTGATTTTAATTAGTTCAGCACATATTTAGATTTGTTGTGTAACATCAAAATATGTTTTACGCAATCTAATGAAATTATAACTTCCCAACAAAAATAACTTGAACGCTATTGTCATGAGTAAACCCCCTATTAGTCAACTGCATTAATAACCTATATATATGCATGTAAAGTTCAATTTAAATAATACTTACAAATGTGTTGTAATTATAATTGTTTTATATTATAGTACGTTATCGCGTTTTCAGGGTTCCGTAAACAATAATAATTAATCGTGACCTTATTTATTTACATATTATGTCATTAATTTTAAAAGAAAAATTTGAAAATTGCTTAATTTTGCCTATTCGCTATAAGGAAAAACGGAATGTTGTAGCACTAGGTTCTCATATAGCAATATGCGATGAACTTTTAGGACCTAGATAGGAATGTAGTTAACAGACATTAACGCCGTTTATTATTTTAACTTACCTGGGAAATAACAGTTAATATGTTTTGAAGTTTCAAGTGTATCTTGCATACAAAAGCGTAGGCAGAGGAAATCTAATGTATAGACACTCCATTCCATACTTTTCGTCCAATTTTCGAAACATTATGTGTTAGGTGGCAGAACTCAACGTTGCTCTTTTACTTATCACACGGGTGAAAAAAAATTAAATAATAGTTTTTTCGAGTGGGAATCCAACTCATAACTTGCGTGACACAATGCTATGCCGCGATGGCCTCTCTAACTAAATAAATAATACAAATATTTATTAAATATAACTAAGTATTCAAACCTACGGCCTCCAAGTGTAGTTAATAATAAATATATTTTTTACTAAAATCTATACAGATCTGACACGCTGTCACAACTTTAGAGATGTTGAAACATTACGTGCAATATAATAGAATGTAAACAACCGTAATATTTCTCGCACGAGGCTGGGATGACGACAAGATTGATGTGTGATTTCTCTTTAAATAATATAATTTAGATGTTATTGTTGTGGATTCGATCCCCACTCGAGTAAACGATTATTATATATTTTTTTATATTTCCTCTAGTAGGATAAGCAAGGGTAAGGTAGAGTTCCGCCAGGTAATAAAGGAACGCTGTTTCTTAAAGCTAGGTTATGCGGGAAAGACCGTGAAACTTTTTCAATTAGGGTTTCGTACCCAAAGAGTAAAAGGACCCTGTGGGGGGTGTGGCATTACAATGATGTATTACAAGTACAGAGGACCCAGTATAAAGAAGAAATTTTTTAAAATATTAGTGACAACAATTTTTTTATAAGACTTGATTTACATATACATTTAATTAATTTAAAATTTAATTTAATTAATTTAATTAGCTTCACGCTATATCCCGCACACAGCAGGGTAGGCAGAGGGAACCTAGTGTAAGACACTCCGTTCCCCACTTTCTGCCGAATTTTGGAGGCATTGCGTGTTGAGTGGCAGAACTCAACGCCGCACTTTGCCTCGACACCAGAGCGAAGAAATGGAAATATAAATTTAAGTAAATATTTCATCTCCTCGAGTGGGGATCGAACACACAACCAGTCGGTTTTCAGTCACACTTTGTGCCACTGCGCCACGACTGGCCTCTAATTTTCTAAATTTTCGAGACATTTGCGTGTTGCGTATCGGATCTCAACGCCGCGCTTCGTCTTGTTACAAGAGTCAGAAAATGAAAACAATTCATTAATACGGATGGAAATTGGACCCACAACTGTTGTGTTTACATTCAAACGGTAGGTACTTTACCACGACGACCTCCTTTATATTTATTAAAAATATATTTACATATTTGCATCGCTCAAGCGTAATTAAGCATAAATAATTGTTGAGTTTCTTTGTAAACTATAATAAAGCGATTATTCTGTACGCTACTTATAACGCAGAACGTGAGTTAAGCGAGACGACCAGAAAGGAGTATTAAAAAAATATTTAGTTTTAACATTTCAAAACATTACGTTAATAGAACGTAAAGGACCCTTAAAAACAAAAAGTAACTCTTAAAGGATCACTTTGCACTTCTGGTCTATGAAGATCCTTATTCTCCAGAACGCGTGAGGATATCGAGCTGAAAGCAGACATCAAGGTCAGATATCAGGTGCCGTCCCAAAAACCATGGAAAAATATAAGCTACTAAGTCAAAGGAATATCGAACACATTCGACTTATATCAAAACTTATAAAGTACTTATCCATCCTAGAATTACTATGAATGCCAAGAAATGAGATGTACTAGATATAAATAAAAGGATAACCTGAAAATGTTTAATTTATAGGTATTGTAATTTATATGTATATCACAAAAACAACGTCACAAGTTTATATTTGTAACTGTAATTTGTAAACAAGTCGTGGCCAAACGTGTCCAAAGTTACCTGAAGACAGCTGCGCAGACTTAATTTTAGGTTCTGTCTTATTTTCCTTAAAAATGCGCATAAAAAACCAAAAATTTCAGAGCGGCCACGACTTGACCGTACTATACTAATTAGTACGGTGACGTTGGCGTTTGCGAGTCCTGGCACTTGTCTGGTTTTTTTTTTGTTATGAAAAAAGTTATGAAAGTATCTATGTATCAATTGTAAACGGAAGGCAATGTAAAAAAATATGAATATTTTTTCGTATATAGGTATATATAATTTACAATATAGATATCAATTAGATCACAAATTAAAGTTTAAAGGGTTTAAGGGTAAGGTACAGTGTCAGTCGACAAGGTTGCTGCGAGATAACCCTAGGACAGCAAAAACAGATAGTTTACATTTATTGATTGTTTACAAACGATCCTTGGCGGGGACGTTGTGGACAATAAATAAATGCACTTGAGATACAGTATGGCTTCCGATTAATATTATTTAAATATATGAATGTATAAAGAAAATGTTATAAAATAGTAATGGGTAATTATATAAAAATACTGATGTCGCTCTTCAAATAATATTTTAATTAAAACGCTTTTATTAAATCGACATGTAACATAAGAAACTAACTATGTAATGGAATCTAAGAATGTGAATACACGCACTTCTAATTGTTGTATCATCATGACAATTGGCAATTGTATTAAGATTAGATGACAATACAATATTATGGTACCATCGAGCTGGTCTGATGATGGGACTGGAAGATGGCTGATAGAACCTTGGTTCGCTTGTAATGAACTTTGACTACGATTGAGTAAATAGTATAAAATAAATTAATAGTTTAAAAACACTAGAAAAAAACGCTTTTATAAGTGCACGTAACAGCCAAAAATATATTATGGATCGTTCCAGTTGTCTCTATTTCTGAGCTGAAGTGATTGCGAGTGAAGCGATTTTCAACGCAGAATCAAAATATTGGGAATCAAACTTACAACCGCCGCGTTTACATTCAGACGCTTTGCCCCTACACCACGACGATCACGTTAAATTTTTCTTTTAGTTTGACTCTTTTTCCTACTGGGATTATAATGTGGTATGGGTACTGGGTAATTCAGACAATTTCCGTTCCTATTAAGACTATTTCGTTCCCCACCTTTGCCGGTTTCTGGGAGCATTACATATTGAGTGGCGGAACTCAACCCCGTTCTTCGCCTCGTTATCAGAGCGAAGAAACAAAAATATTAAGTAATTCATTTCCTCGAGTGGAAATCGAACCCACAACCCGTCAAGTTAACAGTCGTACGCTTGTGTCTCTGCGCCATAACTGACTAAGAAGAGCTGGATATAAAATAATAAAATACAGCACCACTTATGTAAACGAAAATTACTGGCAGGTATAAGTCGCTAACGAAACAGGTTTAGTATGTATAACATTCGAGATGAGTAGACTGCATTAAACTTCTACTTACTAAAAATTAATAATATATATTTATTTTAAGGTCAGTCGTGGCGCAGGGGCATAAATTGTGATTGTAAATTTGGGTGGTTGTAGGTTCAATCTTTACTCGAGGAAATAAAATATTTATTTTAATGTATATTACGACGAGGCCAGTCATGGCGCAGTGGCACAAAGTGTGACTGTAGAACCGACTGGTTGTGGGTTCGATCCTCACTCGAGGAGATGAAATATTTACTTAAATTTATATTTCCTTTTTCTTCGCTTTGGTGTAGGCAAAGCGCGGCGTTGAGTTCTGCCACTCAACACGCAATACCTCCAAAATTCGGCAGAAAGTGGGGAACGGAGTGTCCTACTCTAGGTTCCCTCAGCCTACCCTGCTGTGTGCGGTATACAGCGTGAAGCTAATTTAATTTAATTTATTTATTTTTTTATATTTTCATTTCTTCTCTGGCGCCGAGACAAGAGCGCGCCCACTACGCAATGCCTCCAGAATTCGTCGGAAAGTGGGGAACAGAGTGCCTTAACACTAGGTTTCTTCTACCTACCTGTTGTGGGCAGTATATTTATTTAAATTTATACTTCCATTTTTTCGCTCTGGCGTCGATGCAAAGCGCGGGTAGATTTCTGCCACTTAACACGCAATACCTGCAAAATTCGGCGGTAAGTAAGACGCTCAGTTCCCCGAGCGTCTTAACACTAAATACCAAATTTTCCAGACACTTCGTATTAAATAATGAAAATAATTCATTCCCTCAAGTTCCACTCGAGGGAATATAACTCACACTCGTCGCGTATATAATCACACGCTGTACCACTGGGCCATGACGGTCCCCCCCTGTTAGTAATAATCTTGTATTTTAATGTGGGTTCACATTGTTTCTTAGAGAAAGAGAGACCAAACAGAGATCTACAAAAATAGTTTATACATGATGTTGTGACTCCAACACAACATTTATAAACCAAAATGTGTACATACATAACTTACATTTAAAACAATTGAGTAAACATTCAAATGACAATTCTATATTGCAATTTTTTTGATAAGGATTTTGTCATAAAATTCTTTCCGACATAGTAACAACACAAAAGTTGTATTATAATATTCATATAAGAAATGTTCTTAATAAAAAGGTCTTGACAGACAGACGGGCGACGAAGTAATCCTAAAGGTTATCCTGTTTTCTTCTTTTGAGGTACAGAACACTAAAAACAAGTTTATTTTTCCAGCACAGCAACATAGGCAGAAAGATCATGATTCCACGACACTCTTTTCCTCACCCTCCTCCAAGCAGACAAGCTCTAGTCCTTACACATCGGATTAGAATAATCAGCCTTCCCTCCATTTAAGAAGTAACCCACACCTATTACGTCTTCTATGAGCGACTGTTCCACTGCACCGCGATAATCTTAGACAATAATAATTTAACAGGAAAGATTTGGGTATCTCTTTGTTTCTATTTATTATTAAACAGTTTCACACTTTTTCCAGCGTGACAGGATAGGTGCAGGATGTAGGAGGAAATTCAATGTTAAGGCACTCCGTTCCTTACTTCTTGCACATTTTTCACGATATTTTGTTTTAAGTGGCACAACTCAACGCAAAATCGACTGTTTCTAATATCATTTCACAAAAATAATAATAACTTGTTTACGGTTTACAATTTACAATTCAAGGTTATATACTTTATATAGTATTTTACCTATGACTATAACTAAACTAAATTTAATTAAAATGAAATCAGCTTCACGCTGTATCCTGCACTCAGCAGAGTAGGCATAGGAACCTAAAGTTAAAACATTCCTCCAACGAAACATTGCCGGTAGACTGGCGAAATTCAACGCCAAAATATATTCTTCTGTGCCATGACGGTTTCACGCATCTCGTTATACCAATAATAGAGGCTGCGTGACTCAGTGAACCAGTGTGTGGCTCCAAACGCGATAGAAGATTAGTCAAAAGGAATATAACGTTAAGATACTCCGTTTTTTTATTATTACTAAATAAAAATTCACGAATAGTTGTTGTCCGTGATCCTTTTCTGGTCCTTTTTTTTATTTTATCGCACTACACTTTATTTTAATATATTATTTTACACAATTGCGTCAGTTTTGAAATAGGAGAATCTATGCAAGAGCTGTCCTTCAAAGTTTTGTCATGATTTGTGGATAGTGAAAATGTTTAGACTGAAGTATCTCATTACTTAATAAGTCTAGTTTTGTTGTTGTCTACTCAGTATGATCTTATTTGGGAAAAAATAATTTGGTTTGATTTTATTCTATTCCGGTAGTCGCGTTGCGTTATTTTGGGTCCAATATTCGGCGTTTCATCTTAGTTTATTAATCGGTTCTTCAATCTATTTGTCGCAATCAGGAAATGAAATTCATTCAGTAACCGGGTAGAGATTGAACCGAAAACCATGGCTTTTAAAGTCAAATGCAAGCATAAACAAGCCTTTGTATAATATAATCTTAATAAGTATAGATATAAATATAGAAACCATCGTGGTACAGGGGCAGAAGCTGGTGACTTTAAGCGCGAAAGATGTGAGTTCGATTCCGGGATCGAATCGGGAGAATGAAATATTTTCATTTCTGTGATCTGGTAAAGCACGCATTGAATTCCACCATTCGGTGGAAAGTGGGGAACGGAAGTGTCTTGATTGGAACGGGGTGTCTTAACATCAATTCCCTAGGTTTTCTATCTCTCGCTCTCTCCCCTGGGATGTGAGGAGTATAGTGTGTTAAAAAAATATATATTTTCAATGTGATTTGAAGCCAATACCATCTACATGATTAGTCGCGGGTGATGCATCTATTCTGAGATAGTGTGTAACTGAATAATTGAAGAGAGATTAGATTGGAGTAGATGCGTTGCGTAATATGAATTTATCATAGTACTAGCGCCCACTCGCGGTTTCGCCCGCATACCACCTATAATAGTTTTATTATGCTACATTTGCCAAGAAATAGATAAATTCAGGGAATGCTACGTGCCTGTAAATAGGACGTCATCGGCGGCACGGGCGTCCCCCGCGGGACTTTAACTATTCTGTAAAAACCTAATATAATTAAAACAAAAGATTTTTTTCAATGTTTTTTTTTTTCAAAGTAGAGCTGTTCAATGTGCATGATCATTGGTGAACCAGTGATCTGTGTAAGGCATGTTGGCTTTGCGTAAAGACATGTTCTCTACGGCATTTATTTAAGTGAAATTGTGTATTTATATTTCTTTTTAGTTTCAAGCTCTCAAGAATCTAGTGTTAAGACACTCTGTTCCCATTAAAATACTTTCATTCTCCACTTTTTGACGAATTATGGATGCATCCCATGTTAAATGATGGATTTTTTTAGCTTCAAACTGTATCCCGCACACAGCAGAGTAGGCAGAGGAAACCTAGTGTTAAGACACTGTTCCCCACTTTCTGCCAAAGTCAGGAGGCATTGTGTGTTGAGAGGCAGAACTCAACACTACGCTTTGCCTCGACACCAGAGCATAGAAATGGAAATATAAATTTAAGCAAATATTTCATCTCCTCGAGTGAGGATGGAATTCTACAACCAGTTAGTTTTACAGTTACACCTTGTGCCACTGCGCCACAACTGGTCTCAAGATAATATAATTTATTTTTATTTAATGTTATTAATCTTTATAACTTGGTTATAATTATCTTTTATTACATTTATATAAAAAGTGGAAAACATAAAATTACTATTAACCAGCACCAACATTGACTTTTAAATTTTCCAAAATAGTATGGTTAATTGTTTTAAGTCAAGTTAACTAAGAAAAGAAATAAAAAAAACTTAAAAGTACTTGTATATTGATTGATTAATGAGAATAAGAAACTTACAGATAATATTGTGGTGCAATGGTAACAGCAAATATAACCGCAGTGGTTATGGATTTGATTTGTTTGGGGGAATTAATTATTTTAATAATACTGCTCTCATAGTGAAAACATGCCATTAATTGATCTGTCTTTCAACATTCATTCAGTATCTATTAATTTATGTGGAAAGCAAAGAATGGACTGTTTTAACACAAAAGTTTTCTCTAATTATCCAGCTATAAAAGGAAAGAAGATTTAAAAAACATTATAAAGTTTCAGCAATCAACAAAAAATTTAAACCATATGTTAAAACCACTGATTTTAAAATAAAACATTCAATATAATATTTTGCATATTATCTAGACTTGTAAGGAATCTTACAGTTTAACCAAGATATTATTTTGCAACTTAACCTTATATCAAGTAGGTTAGTGTTAATAAAATTATTAAATTACCGGCTAATGAGCTTTATTGCGGCATCAGGTCATAAAGCAACATTTACTCAATAAACAACTTTTATTTACTTTTTAAATACGCAAATACATTTCACCGAAGACTTTATGGTATTTTTGAACTGAAAACGAGTCCAGTTCGTACCAGCCTAAGCTTATATTTAGTAAAGAAACAAATATATCACCGAGATAACGATGAAAACAGATCTACCTACAATTATTTATATATAGGACGGTAGGCGGCATAAAACGATTTTGTTTCGCTCGAATACACAAATGTTCAAGTATAAGTAACTGTTAGCTTCCTTTATTATTACAAAATGATATGGTTACTCACTTTTTATTCTTCAGTCTAGATAGATTGGATTCAATGAGAAATTAAATTCACTGATTTGTATAAAATATGAAAATTCACTTAATTAATAAACACTTAAATACTTTAAACACTTATTTTTATGTTTTTTTTAACAACAATAAACAAAAAATACAAGATTATATGTAGCTTATATCTTACATACACTAGCAGTCTAACAAGGAAAATAATATTTGTGTCAGATGTTCTAATTAGGAATGTCAAAGTGACGTTTTAAAATGTTGCCATTAAATGTTGATGAATTTGCCAATTTAATGGTTTAGTTTTAACGAGATAGGCATGTAACATATTATGTTGTGAGTTTTCTCATTTTAGCTATTTCAGAACCATTTCCCAATTGAGAATTCAATTCATACTCCAGACGTATTCAAATATTTCAATATATTCAATATTAGAACTCAACGCCGCGCTTCGCTTCAAAATCCAAAGTGAAATAATAGAAATATAAACTTAAATAAATATGTAATTTCTAGTAGAAATCGCCCCCACAATCAGTTACGATTATAGTCATACGTTGTGCTCCTGCGCTACGATTGACCTGTATAAAAACACTATACAGTTTTATAATATCTAACAACATAAAAAAACTCAACTTCTTAACGTTTTATTTTAAATACGCAGCAAATTTCACACACTTTTTTATTTTAATAATTGTCAGTTGAATAGCTGATATCTAAAAAAAGTATATGATATTAAATTTTTTTTAAAAGAAATTAAATTTTAATAATTTCAACACTTAAAAGAAAATTATAACAAAGTTTAAATTAAAAATAAGTATTTATGCTGTATGAATTGACGTGATGTTTCATAAATTTAAATGAATTAAAAAAGTAAAACGTGATAATTTTAATAATGTGTGTAGTTTCAACCGTTTTTATATCGTAAAAGATTTATTTAAGAAGAGGTTAATAAAAAACGGGTAGATTTGTAATGTTTATGATTTGTAATCTGGTTCTTCAATAAGCTTAAAAAATTTTTAAACATTTTTTAAAGTGTTATTCCACACTTAGGAAAGACAAATACTTATTTAGAAAACGTATAAAAATTTTGAACGCAGCGGGACTCGAACCCGCGCCTCCTGGAAACCGACCAGGCGCTCTGACCACTAAGCCATGCGTTCTCGCCAAGCTACGTCGAAATTTTTATACGCTTGTTACAACTTATTTATGTTGTTAGCTTCTCTGTAGGGAGATTTTTACAAATTTCCGCTACCCAAAGATAATTACTAGAATTATCGTTTTGGCAAGAGAGAAACTATTTTTAAATATTTTTAAACATTTTTTAAAGTGTTATTCCACACTTAGGAAAGACAAATACTTATTTAGAAAACGTATAAAAATTTTGAACGCAGCGGGACTCGAACCCGCGCCTCCTGGAAACCGACCAGGCGCTCTGACCACTAAGCCATGCGTTCTCGCCAAGCTACGTCGAAATTTTTATACGCTTGTTACAACTTATTTATGTTGTTAGCTTCTCTGTAGGGAGATTTTTACAAATTTCCGCTACCCAAAGATAATTACTAGAATTATCGTTTTGGCAAGAGAGAAACTATTTTTAAATATTTTTAAACATTTTTTAAAGTGTTATTCCACACTTAGGAAAGACAAATACTTATTTAGAAAACGTATAAAAATTTTGAACGCAGCGGGACTCGAACCCGCGCCTCCTGGAAACCGACCAGGCGCTCTGACCACTAAGCCATGCGTTCTCGCCAAGCTACGTCGAAATTTTTATACGCTTGTTACAACTTATTTATGTTGTTAGCTTCTCTGTAGGGAGATTTTTACAAATTTCCGCTACCCAAAGATAATTACTAGAATTATCGTTTTGGCAAGAGAGAAACTATTTTTAAATATTTTTAAACATTTTTTAAAGTGTTATTCCACACTTAGGAAAGACAAATACTTATTTAGAAAACGTATAAAAATTTCGACGTAGCTTGGCGAGAACGCATGGCTTAGTGGTCAGAGCGCCTGGTCGGTTTCCAGGAGGCGCGGGTTCGAGTCCCGCTGCGTTCAAAAATTTTTATACGTTTTCTAAATAAGTTTTTGTCTTTCCTAAGTGTGGAATAACACTTTAAAAAATGTTTAAAAATATTTAAAAATAGTTTCTCTCTTGCCAAAACGATAATTCTAGTAATTATCTTTGGGTAGCGGAAATTTGTAAAAATCTCCCTACAGAGAAGCTAACAACATAAATAAGTTGTAACAAGCGTATAAAAATTTCGACGTAGCTTGGCGAGAACGCATGGCTTAGTGGTCAGAGCGCCTGGTCGGTTTCCAGGAGGCGCGGGTTCGAGTCCCGCTGCGTTCAAAATTTTTATACGTTTTCTAAATAAGTATTTGTCTTTCCTAAGTGTGGAATAACACTTTAAAAAATGTTTAAAAATATTTAAAAATAGTTTCTCTCTTGCCAAAACGATAATTCTAGTAATTATCTTTGGGTAGCGGAAATTTGTAAAAATCTCCCTACAGAGAAGCTAACAACATAAATAAGTTGTAACAAGCGTATAAAAATTTCGACGTAGCTTGGCGAGAACGCATGGCTTAGTGGTCAGAGCGCCTGGTCGGTTTCCAGGAGGCGCGGGTTCGAGTCCCGCTGCGTTCAAAATTTTTATACGTTTTCTAAATAAGTATTTGTCTTTCCTAAGTGTGGAATAACACTTTAAAAAATGTTTAAGAATATTTAAAAATAGTTTCTCTCTTGCCAAAACGATAATTCTAGTAATTATCTTTGGGTAGCGGAAATTTGTAAAAATCTCCCTACAGAGAAGCTAACAACATAAATAAGTTGTAACAAGCGTATAAAAATTTCGACGTAGCTTGGCGAGAACGCATGGCTTAGTGGTCAGAGCGCCTGGTCGGTTTCCAGGAGGCGCGGGTTCGAGTCCCGCTGCGTTCAAAATTTTTATACGTTTTCTAAATAAGTATTTGTCTTTCCTAAGTGTGGAATAACACTTTAAAAAATGTTTAAAAATATTTAAAAATAGTTTCTCTCTTGCCAAAACGATAATTCTAGTAATTATCTTTGGGTAGCGGAAATTTGTAAAAATCTCCCTACAGAGAAGCTAACAACATAAATAAGTTGTAACAAGCGTATAAAAATTTCGACGTAGCTTGGCGAGAACGCATGGCTTAGTGGTCAGAGCGCCTGGTCGGTTTCCAGGAGGCGCGGGTTCGAGTCCCGCTGCGTTCAAAATTTTTATACGTTTTCTAAATAAGTATTTGTCTTTCCTAAGTGTGGAATAACACTTTAAAAAATGTTTAAAAATATTTAAAAATAGTTTCTCTCTTGCCAAAACGATAATTCTAGTAATTATCTTTGGGTAGCGGAAATTTGTAAAAATCTCCCTACAGAGAAGCTAACAACATAAATAAGTTGTAACAAGCGTATAAAAATTTCGACGTAGCTTGGCGAGAACGCATGGCTTAGTGGTCAGAGCGCCTGGTCGGTTTCCAGGAGGCGCGGGTTCGAGTCCCGCTGCGTTCAAAAAATTTTTATACGTTTTCTAAATAAGTATTTGTCTTTCCTAAGTGTGGAATAACACTTTAAAAAATGTTTAAAAATATTTAAAAATAGTTTCTCTCTTGCCAAAACGATAATTCTAGTAATTATCTTTGGGTAGCGGAAATTTGTAAAAATCTCCCTACAGAGAAGCTAACAACATAAATAAGTTGTAACAAGCGTATAAAAATTTCGACGTAGCTTGGCGAGAACGCATGGCTTAGTGGTCAGAGCGCCTGGTCGGTTTCCAGGAGGCGCGGGTTCGAGTCCCGCTGCGTTCAAAATTTTTATACGTTTTCTAAATAAGTATTAAGCTTAAAAAACTTAAAGTACAGTTTATAACGACGATAATAGTGGGTGACAAAAACGCTAATTGATTTTATATTGAACTATATGTAAGTTATTTGCTTTATTTCTCTTTAATATTCAGTTTTATTGTTAATTACAATGTTGTTTAAATAAGAAATAAAATTTATCAATCTCCTAAAAGACAGCGCCATCTATCATCAACAAACCGCCACTGAGGGCCGCGATAAGAACCCATCTAACCGAGATCTGATGACCTACTTGCCTCGACCAGTAAAAATAGCTGTCGACAATAGCTCAAACACTATTTTTAGTGCGTATCACTAAAATATAAAACACACAACCTTATCTAATAAATTCTAAATAACACCTTCAGTCGAGATCGAGCAGCGTCAGTTTCGACGCGAGGTGCCGCGCAACGCGTGACAAACCTACCTATAATACACTCAAAATCGATATCCTAACAGCCAGTACACGCCGAGTCGAGTAAATTAGTGCCCGTTTAGTTGTCGCTAGAGTTTTTTTAGTGTAGTAAACAAGGGAACATGTTAAATTAGAAACTGAAACATGGAAGCTAGTGTAAAACGTTATATACGTAGCGAGTCTGCGAGCTGTGCACACATGGTCGAGGAGAACGCGGCGAACAATAGAAAGAGTGCTGATCCACATGAGAAGTTGAAGGCACTGCTCAACTCTCCTGAAGATGAAACTGATGATACCCTCCCGCCGTCTGATGCTCCTAAATTCGGAACAGTTATACACAACAGAATTTTTGTTGGGGGATTCTCATTGACCACTACTGATGAGGACCTATGGAAGTTCTTCTCGGGCTTCGCCACGGTGACTGCGGCGAGGGTTATCTATGATAGGGCAGGTGTCTCCAAGTGCTACGGCTTCGTCACCTTTGCGAGCCCTCGTGTCGCCAGATTGATTGTGAAACAGGTTAGTTCTTTGTTATAATTTATCTATTTCTGACAGAAAATTGTCTCAGTCTTTGTCTATCTTGACATGTTAGATGATAATTCATCTATTCATCATTATTGGGTAGCTATAAATTTTAAACGACATTGAACTTGATGAAACTAAGATTTGTTCAATTCAGATTGTTTCTATCTAATCTAATTTCGTTTCGTTATCTGTGATAAGTGCGCTCGTATCCATCCATACGCACGGTTTTCGTTAACTATCTTTGCTTTCGACGGCTACCTGTACAAACAAGGTTAAAATTTTAATCATTTTTTTGATTATTTTGCTAAAAAATATATGTCATTTTTAATATTTCCTTAAATATATTATATCATAATTTTAAAGCATTTTTTTCTTTATACTAGGTAAGGAAGGCACTAAATTCTTGTTGACAGTAATCATCACTCCACTCGCTGTATTGTACCCGCTCTCCACCCGTAGTAATTGTAAAACCAATACCTTACTACAATAGATATATTCTTCCAACGGATGTTCTTTTTTTTTTGCACTGCACGCACATCTCACATGTAACGGGGTAGGAATCTAGTGTTAAAACACTCCGTTTCCCATTTCGTATTTGCCAAATTTTTTGGAGTATTTAATTTTGATTGACGGAATTCAACGCCGCTTTTTATATTGTTAACAGAGGTAGGAAATGAAAATAATCCACGGTTCCGAGTCCAAAATGAAATCCACTTACAGTCAGACGGTGTGCCGCTGCGTCACGACGACCTCAAAAATCATGATTTATCATAAAATTCTATAAATAAATAAATTAAATTATAAAGGCATGAGCTACAATGGAACAACAATAAACTTGAAACAATGAGGTCTGCACTTCTGCGTAGTGTAGTACAATTGGATCTACGTGATTATTATTTTTTAGCTTAGCGCTGTATCCCACACACAGCAGGGTACGCAGAGCGAACCTGGAAACTTAGTGTTAAGACTCTCCTTTCAAATTAAATCACTTCCGTTCTCCACTTTCCACTGAATTGTGCAGGCGTTGTGTTTTAAGTGGCGGAGCTAAACGCTGCATTAGTTAAAGTGTGACATTAGCTCCATCACCTAAAATGCAATCTTTAAACGAAGGAAAAATACACCTTGTAACGTCTATGCTATCAATAAAGTAGTAGTATATAATAAAGTTCCATTCCCCACCACCCTTTTTCGAGACATTGTGTGTTATTCTTTCACATTGTGTCATGTACAATATATATTTTTGGATAATTAATAAAAAACTATAATATATTCTCTTGTTCTTGGTTCAATAAAGTTTTGATACCAAATATTATTTTTTAAAATTTTCTGAAAAAAAATACAATGATTTACCAAAATTTATTCACCAGTCAGTTTGTCTAGAGTAATATACACATATATAAAATAAAAATACACATATAAACAATTCCAAATAATTTGAGAAAATACAAAAAAATGGCTAACAGATTGGAAAATCTTATTCCATTACTGGAAAATGCTCCAAGTGGTCCTAAACAAAGACTTAAGTGGCGTCCACACTCCACACTCGGCTACGTCAGGTGCACTCCACTACGTATTCAGTACTCAGGAGTATTTCCAACTCGAACGTTGCTAGTTTTAGAACCTTTTATAACTTTTAGACTTCAAAACTTATATTTCAAGTCGAATTCATGACTAACAACTAAAACACTGTAACTGGTATAGCGTTTGACTGAAATCGAGATGGTTATGGGTTCGATCCCTTCTCTGGGAAAGGAATATTTTTATTTTATTGCTTTGGTAAGAAGAGAAGCGCAGCGTCGGTTCCGCCACTCAACACGGGTGGGTGACGGAGTGTCTTTACACTAGGTTCCCAGGTTTTCTCTGTCTACTACACTATTTATATGATACATCGTGAGCTAAAAAAAAACAAAAAAAAGTATAATAACACTTTTTAATTTTTCTTAGATATATTAAGCAATTTTTAAGGTGGACTTTTAATGTTCTTTGATGTTTTTTTCGTAAAGGGTTAGAAAAATGAAACTAAGCTGCAGTCAATTTTTTACCTATAACTCTACCCTTAGGTATCCGTTAATTGATAGACACAGCACAACCGACACGCGATGTGGAATGCAAAAATTTAGCATGTAGGTTCCATTTCCCGAAATCGATTTTACGTTTCTTAGTCCACGTGAACCAAATTGTTTTCATGGACTATAAAACGGTCTACAATTCGCGTGGATGACAACTATAACTCGTTCCCATCTTTACACGTCAGTTTATCAGTCACACTATTACTATTTCCATATACGCGACCTACTGAATAACGCTGATAAAGCCCAATTGCCAATTTTGAATTTCTAATTCAAGCCCTTATATAATCGTTATAATAATATATTATTAGATTTATTATTTTACTAAATTTGAGCCAAGCCATATCTTTTTATTGTTCACCAAATATACCACGTGAAATCTCCATATTACCTTTCATTATGCTATAATAGATTTTAAACGGTAAGCCTCCATCCCAACTTAATAAATAATCTTGCCGGTGACAAATTGTTCGGCTGTCCACTTCCAGTTTACGCAGATGTTGTTTGTTTGATAGCGGTTTGGGACCGAAGCATATTTTATCTTGATCATTCTAGAAGATACATCTTAATTTTTAATACTGACTGCGCGATGAGTGATGGCTACAATCAATAAAAGGTTTTTTTTTTGTTTTCTTTTTCACAAAGCTGAAGAAGCTTTGCGTTAAGGGACTCCGTTTCCCATGTGCCGTTTTTGTTTTGTGGCGGAGCTGAGCTCCACGTTTTGTCAACCAGAACCGAGAAATGAAATCAATTTAAATATAAGCTTTCCCCGGAGTGATCATTGAAACTGCAACCATCGTGTTTACACTCCACGAATGACAGAGTGTCTTAACACTAGGTTCCCTATACCTGCGGGATATAGCAGGAAACAGAAAAAAAACATCAAAATTTAGATAAAAATGAATAGAGCTAGTTAGGCACATTCAAATTGAATGCTGGTAAAAGACGCGCGTTTTCCACGAAACGTGAACCACTTGTGCAAAGAGCTCTCTGCTCGCTGCAAAAATTCTATTTCAAATATAAAATGTAGCTTCCTTTTTTATTTCTGATATAACGTTCGTCGCTCGACGCGTATTATTTTAATTAATGGACTACTTTAAAATAAACTTGTTTTTAAACTAGTTATGACGGTTTTTTTTAATTCTTATCCCGCTAATAGCAGGATAGACGGAAACTAGTGTTAAGACACTCCTTTCCTAGCTTTCCACTCAATTTTCAAGATTTTGCTGCTGAGTGAACTCAATGCCGCACTTTGTCTGATTAAGAGAATTAAGAATTGTATATATTACGTTGTTTTGAGTAAAAATCGAACCCACAACTTATAACGATATGCTGCGTGTGCTCTTCTATCTGAAAAATGAGGCTTCATCTGGACAATCTCTTTGTTATACTAATGAAAAGATAACAAATACTACAAAAGTGAGGTATGGAATAAAGCACCCGTCATATCCAAAACCATCAAATTTAAATACATAAGTGTTTTCGTCATTTGTCGGAAGGAAGGAGAGGAGAGGGAGGAGGGGCTCGGCGAAATATATGCGCCTCTCCTAATTGTTTTATATGAAAACTTTGTTCCGTCGGCTTTATATGTGGACTTAATCAAATTGTAAGGGATCAATGTTCAGTGGGAGTTCTGTTGTGATAAAATGTGAAAGAATAGCTGTTATTGTGAATAATCTTTATAGATCAAACTTTTATGAGATTGGTCGATGGTTGTGACTTTGAATACTACTTGAAGTAAAATGTATATTTAAAAGCTAACGCGGCGCAGTGACACAGCCGAAGTCGCAAATTTTAAATGCAAAGTTTCCAAATGGGAAGAGAATGGACTTCATGACTGTATCTACTAGATACTTACCAGGGTAGGCCTTGATTTTAGCTATGAAATCGAAAATAGTTATTATTTCATACTTAAAATCGAAGCCTTTTATTTATTTTTCAGGTTTCTTTTTTTAATGGCACTAGATTATTCACCCGTCATCTCCGGTGGGCAACAGTCCGCCCTCCGTCTTTTATCCCCTTCTACTCTGCCTCCCCCTGCCTAACGCTCATGAGTGACTTATTATTATTCTTTATGCCAGATATGTAATAAAATGGTAAATGCGTGAACATAAAAATAAATAACCCTATTATGTACTTATATATTTTATTATAATATGAGGAACTCTCATAGCAGATTTTTCTAAGTCCACAATCCACATACACATATAACCGACCGTAAAACGCAACTACTTCGAGCACATTTTATAGCACTTGTAGCACGTCTTATTTTTTTTTTGGGTAGGCCTTGGAATCTAGTGTTAAGACTGTCCGTTCGCCATTAAAAAACCTCCGTTTCTTACTTTCTGCTAAATACTGGAAGATTTGCGTGTTGTGTAGTGGAATTCAAAGCCGTGCATTACCTCATTATCAGAGCGAGGAAATGAGAATAATAAATATTTCAGCGCAAAAAACTACAATTATATATAGTATATTCAAAGTCATTTGTAACCACTTCCCACGTACCTTAATCTGCGTAGACTTCGACGTTGAGTTAAATTGATGACAATTATATTAAGCTTTGCCATTTATTACAACAAAATTTATTTTATATTGATCCTAAGTTATATGTCTGGTGTTTTCACAATCTTTTCCAAATTTGTTAACCCTTATTGACGTCATGAATTACGGTTACGGTTTAATCTCCAGAATTCGGAAAGTGAGGAACGGAGTGTCTTAATATTTAGTTTTCCCTCTGCCTACCCTGCTGTGTGCGAGATAAAGTGTGGAACTCGTTTAATGTTTTTCAAAATTCAAAATTTCATCTGAACCACTTTAATCGTTTGCGTGGTAAATGCAGAAATACATTTTTCGCCAACTATTGTACTTAAATGTGAAAGTTCAGGTATTCAGCCCGTGTTCATTATAATATTGCATATGAAGTGCTATAATGATTTAGACCAGAATATGAATTTATGAAATGCTTACAAACGTTCCCTAATTTCTCTGGATAATTGGACGTTTACAAAAAAAATATTTTAAGTAACAAAAATGTTATTTAAGCCTCAACTGCGTAAAAACTAAAAAGATAAAGGCTTAATAGGTTTGTGCCTATAAGGCTTTTTGGTCAGAATTTTATCATAAGTTATACCGAATATCAGCTCTATTGAAATAATTTATATTCGATAGGTATACAAGAATTATAAAATATTTGTAAAATAGAACAATTATTATCTATGCGCGCTCATATCAACCTAACAGGTTCCCTTGGGAAGATTAAATAAGATTTTTTTGTGTTGTGTGGCGAAACTCAACGTCTTGTCTACAATTATTTCCCCAGATAGAAATCTTACCAATAGCCATAACGTTTATAGTCATTACCCATGATACACATTGTGTACTTACAAGGAGCACTTAAATATTGCACTGGTCGCGAACTGAATACCACGTACTACGTGAATACAAGAAAGTAATATAACATTATCGGCTTACAGTTAGAAACCTGCTACAATCAGTTCTTCTAGTTATATATTCCAATACATACTATTCAAAAACGTATAAAAAATTCAAAATCGACTTTCACTTTTTTTAATAGATCAAAAAAAAGAACAATTTTCGAAATTGTCCGATATAATATACGTCTACTCACCTGAGACTTGTCTCACCTGAGATTGTGCTTAATAGGCTGTTAGCAATACACTCCAAGCCGACGTTTTTTTTTATAATAACCCATGCAATGATAAATTATAACTGTCTTTTCTTTTATCTATTTTGAAAACATGATTTGATGACAGACCTTTTTAGTGATAATTGGCGAAACTAAATATCACAGTTTGTCCCACCAAACATTTAAACCAAGAATGTATAAATAGTCCGATAACGGCTTTATTATATTGATATTTTAAGCTACACGCTGTATCCCCCCACATAACAGAATAAGCAGAAGGAACCTGGAAACCTACTGTTAAAATACTCTGTTCCCATTGAGTGAATTCGGTTCTCCACATCTCACCAAATTCTCGAGTCTTTACTAGATGACTAGCAGAATAGAAGAGAGAAATGTATCAAATATATATATATATATATATATATATATATATATATATATATATATATATATGAAATATATATATATATATATATATATATATATATATATATATATATATATATATATATATATGAAATATATATATATATATATATATATATATTTTATCAAAATAATATATGTAGCATTAACTTAGACATTTTAAAGACGTGCCCTACATAATACTCCAAGTAACAGGTGCAAGCGGATCGGCAGGAGTAACCTAGTTTCAAACAATGTTTCAACGAACGTACCGTAGAATGGAACGTTGCACAGTGACTGGAGCTGTGATGGTTGAAACATTTTTCACATTAAAATTTACTTTTTGTCCTAAATAAGAGCGAAATGTTCGAGACCTCTCTTTTTTTATGAAATGTCAATGGGAAGGTTTTTCGCTAATGACTTTGAAACCTTTTAATTTAAAGATTTACGTCGTCTGTGACCTCTGAGAGGTAACTGTGTCAGGGCAAGAATTACACTGTAAAGATGGATTAAGATTGACATACATACATACCACTGCAACAATTTTTTTTATACTTCTTCACTTTCATTTTTCTATTTGATGATGAACACCATCTTACTTGATTTTCCAACAATTTACATGTTATACCTGATAGATCAGTGATTGATAGTGATAGAACACTAATATTAACATTTTTAAATCTTTATAGATTTACATATAAAGATTTCTATAAGATTAAGATTCATCCGATGCTGAGTGACTAACAGACAATGCATAGACGAAACTACTTGACTTTGAAAGGTGCATTTAGCAAATAGATACGATGTACTAAGAGAGGATTCTTAAAATTCCTACGGGAAGATAAAAAAAAAAATCTATTTCACGTGTTAAGGTCTACGCAAACAAATTTCTGGGAAACAACAAGTTGCTATTAAAACCAGAGCCATCGTGTTCAGTTTTTTACCGTTTAAGTCAATTTGAATCAAAGTATTATATACGTACGTGGGGAACGAAGTGTTTTAACACAAGGTTGCCTCTGCCTAACCTGCTGTATGCGGCATACAGCGTGAAGCTTATTAATTATATATATGCATCGTATTAATGTTGTTATACTCTCTAATCCGGTTCCCAACTTCGACAAGAAGAAGTTAAACGATCGTACGGGTCTCCTAATGGTGAGTGAACACCGCCCACGACCCCGTGTAACACCACGATGTGTTGCGGACTTTTAAGGTGGAGATAGAACATTTGGTAGGTTCCCTCTATTTAACTTTTTATGCGGTGCATGAGGCTGCTTTAAAGAATGTGTAATAGTACAAATACTTAGAATTAAGGCTAGGTGTTTTTGTAAGGGTTAATTTTTCTGTTGAGTTTGGTGATGTTGTACTTGATATAAGTTACGTTTATAAAACCTGCAACATTTCTCAGTTATTTGATAGCTACTGAATGTAAAAAGGTCAAGAAGCTCCACTTATTTTAAGCGCTTCTTACTCTGTACTGCTTTTCAACAAGCGATTATAGAGGAAATGCTCTAATTCATTCTCCAGTCTCATAGGAGAGATGTTTAAGTTGTAAAATGTATACAACAAGACCCAAGGTCTGCTTGAAGCATTTCATGACAAAGTACGGGAAGATTAAAATAAAAGTCAGTACATTTTTATTCTTTACTTTTACTGCAGAACTTGCACTTTGATGGTTTACGTTTTTGATAACTGATCGAACTTGAATTTAATTTTAGAAGAACAGAATTTAAAAAAATATTCTGTGACTAGGATTTAGATGGTGGGTTCGGTTCCCACTAGGAGGAAAATATTAAATATTTTCCTTCTTCTTCATCTTCGTTTCTTCGTTTTGTTATCGATGCAAATTGCGGCGTTGAGCCCCACTACTCAAGACGCCAATACCTCTAGAGTTTGAAGGCAGGCATGAAGCAAATAGGGAACGGAATTATCTTATTGGGAATAGAGTGTCTTCTTATTAGAGTCTCAATCTAGGAATCTAGTGGCTCTCCTCGGTCTACTCGCTATGTGCGAGATATAGCGTGAACACTTTTTTTTGGCGCCGGCTTACCTTCGTTTTCTTTGTCACAACAAAATATAAAAGATGTATGAAGTTAAACAAATATATTTGCATCTCTTTATTCATTCTTAAACCTAATTCGTCCTGAAAGCTCCGATAAAATTGTAGGAACGAATAATACATCTCAGCCAACGTAATGGAAGTGTCTCTTGACCGAATTTCTTTAAAGTTTTTTGGCTGAACGTCAACCTTTCGGTGGACATTTACCAAAGCTCCATACTATAATACGTGTATTTTATTGACAATCTGTCGAGCAAATCGAAATGTGTAGAATAGAGATCGACATACATATATTTGCTGAAGGAAATGTTGAATAATGTTTGGAAAACTATGACTTTATATACGTTAACTCAAATTCTAAGTGTGTTTAACATCACTGTTGAATTATAAGGTTACTTATGACGTCACTTTTTCGTAGACATTTTATTTTTTAATTAAATAAAAAAAGAAAGAGAAGAATTGAAAGGCATATTTTTTATATTATTATTTATATAATTATTATATCCAAATCACGTAGAAACGATTCACAGAAAGGCGTTTCGTTCTGTTCAGTAACAAAATAAATAACAAACGAATATTAATTAAAATACCTTCACAAGCGTTCCGTCCGCGCGTGCATACAATCCTAACTGTTCCCTTTGAAGTTAAACGCCGTTGTGGCTCAGTTGTGATAACAATAATTATATATGTATGGTTATTGGGCATGTGAAAAAAAGTTTCAGAAGAAAGAAATTAAAAGATGTGTTCGCAAGGGTGGGTGAATATATTATTTTCCAAAATATATATTTTGACATGAAGGGGCAAACGCCTGATAAAATAAAATACATTCCAATTAGCAATAGACAAAAAACATATTTGCTTTTAAAAAATAATAGGCGTTGTTAACTATGTTTTATAAGAAACTAAAACAAAGTTATTTACTGATATGACACTAAAAACTATCATGTAGTCTTAAACAGCGTGTAGTCACAAGCTGTTTACGATGTGTGTGGTTTCGATTCCCATTTGTGGAAACGAGTTATTTTCTTCTTCGCTCTGTTTCATGATTTACGCCACTTCACACGTAATGTCTTGAAAAATGGCCGATACGTGGGGTACGGAGAGTCTTAACACTAAGTTTCTCTGCCTGTCCAGCTACATACGGAATACAGCGTAATGCAAAACAATAAATACATGTATTACATAATACTAAGTCATACACGAAATATGTAATATTTGTATAGAAAATTTATATTTTAGAATTAAATACTCAAGCCAAGAATTCTTAGTAATCGTGATAAAAATATTTTTAAAAAGGATTTCATGTAGGTAGATATATCTATCAAAAGCTACTTAGATTGGAAAAAACTCCTTAATAACGCACGCCCTTTGTACGAGTCAGATTGAAACGACCCTTTGTCATATATCCATATTACAAACGATATGTTAAGGGCACTTCATATGTTCACAATAAATTCTCGAAAACTAATAATATTCATATTTATTTCTATAAATCTAGTATATTTTATATATGGAAAATTGAAAATAAGGAAAAAATATACTCGTATTACAGAGAGAATGAAGAAGAAACTGCTCAGGTGGTTTGGGCACGTCAATCAATGATGAAAAATAGCAAAAAAGATTCTGAAACAATATCATTGTTAAGAGAGGCTGTGTTGACCTTTTAGATTACACTCTCGATGATATTGGAGGAAGGTCACGTGAAAATCATGACGATCCCTCAGAGGGCATGTATGAAGAGGATGATAACACTGGGTGAGGTGATAGATACCGTAGAGTAGGGCACTCCGTTATCACTAACGACCCGGCAAGGGATAAAGCGTGAACTTAAAATAATAAATAAAATATGTTTTATTTATTCTTGTTTTCACGTCAGTCGTTTCGTTTTATCTGTTATCACGGTGATTATTTGTTCTGCTCTCAACTTTGAGCTGTCCGAGTCGTTGAATTATGAGACCGTACTAGTACACTGTTTGACTGTAAACGCCAAAAGTTGTGGTGTGTGGTTCGAGAAAATTATTATACGGAATAGTTTTATTTTACTCACTAAGCGCGTCGTTGAGTTCCGCCACCAATACGCAATGTCTCAAGACTTCGTCGGAAAGTGGGGAGCCGAGTGTCTTAACACAAGGTTCCCTCTGCCTATCCTGCTGTGTGCGTGATACAGCGTGAAGCTGATTTAAAAATTTAACTTAGACTGGTTCACTCTGCCTACTAGATGAAAAGGAAAAGAAAATAATTACAACGCTTATTACTATTTATCCAACGAAACATTAAAATGACACGTTTACGTTTTAATTACATCATTTAGTCAGTTGCAACCGCTATCTTGATAATTATTAAATAAATAGACTCCATGTACCAGTCTCAAATTAAAATTAATTTCACATAATTAAGGTAGGGTAGTATTACATTTATCCCTTTATATTTGAGACAATGACTTATAAAGAAATTTTCTATGCATTCTGTAGGGAACAAAGTGTATGCGAGAAAAAGCTTGAAAATCGTAAATTAATTGATCGATTCCATTCTCATTAAGACACTTTCATCCGCTCCCTTCCACCAAATTCTGGTGGTATTGCGTGTTGTTTGTCTCGTTACGCAAGCGAGGAAATGAAAATATAAAAAAAATATATTTCATTTACCCTAGTGGGAATCGAACCTATAACCGTCGCGCTTATCAATCGCACGCTTGCACCCCTGCGTCCCGACGGCCTTGAGATATGTATTTGATAAGAGATAACTAAGTAACATGATAACGTAACAAATGATTTTCCAATTTATTTATAGGTGTGATTATTTTTGCTTTTACATTTTATAAAAACAGTTTAACAAATATAAGTTTCGGTACATGAATTAGGACGTATGTAGCTTCATGATGATATGAAAGTATGGCACAGTGGTGAGAGTACTTGGACGGTGATGCAAGCATGCAGGTTCATTATATCGCTATGTTTACATTTTTTTTGAGCTTCACGCTTTATCCCGTACATAGCAGGGTAGGTTGATGGAACCTGGGATCGTAGTGGTAACGCACTACGAACCTCATTTTTCACTCAATTTTCGTGATAATGCTCAACTCAACAAGAGTGGCGGATAAAAATAAATTATTACGCGTCGCGTTTACAGTCATACACTGTGTCACTGCACCATGAAAGCCGAAAGGTAACTGTAACTAGACCATGTATAGCCCCTATAATGGTTATCAAATCGTAAATAAGAATATAATATTATTACTCCAAACACCAACAAGACGCTGATAACATGAATAACTTGTAATTAACGGAGTTATAAGAGTTTCGACGTAGTTTAATGATAGAGTATGAGAGCGGTCAGAGCTGAGGCACTGGTTACTAAGGATCCGGAGGTGAAAACCTCAAAAAGGAAGTATAACCGAGCCTCCAGGTTCTTTAAGCGGCAAATTGCCAGAGCAAGGTCCGAGCATATCGCCAAAATTGGCGAGAAGCTTGAGAGCTATCCGTCCGGAACTCATCAGTTCTGGGCGCTCTCAAAGGCGGCACTTGGCAACTTTAGCCAGCCTTCGCTTCCGCCATTACGCACGGGAAATGACATTTTGGTCCACACGGCAAAAGAGAAAGCCGATCTCCTGGGCGCTCTCTTTGCCTCAAACTCGATTTTGGATGACCAAGGATCAACGCCGCCGACCATCCCGCGGTGCCAGAGCTCAATGCCTGAGGTTAAGTTTAACCAAACAGCTGTTAGGCGAGCTCTGTCCTCTTTGGACATCCACAAGTCGAGCGGGCCAGATGGCATTTCTCCCTTAGTGCTCCGTTCTTGTGCTCCTGAGCTGACACCGGTGCTAACGCGTTTGTTTCGGCACTCTTACTCAGTCGGCGTAGTCCCAGACTCATGGAAGAGCGCTCTTATCCACCCGATCCCAAAGAAAGGCGATGGGTCCGATCCATCTAACTACAGGCCTATTGCCATCACCTCCCTGCTCTCTAAAGTCATGGAGAGCATCATCAATAGCCAGCTCTTGGTTTATCTAGAGGATCACCGATTGATTAATGACCGACAATATGGCTTCCGCCATGGTCGCTCAACCGGTGATCTTCTGGTTTACCTTACCCACCGCTGGGCAGCGGCTATTGAAAGCAAGGGAGAGGGCCTGGCAGTTGGTTTGGACATGGCGAAGGCCTTTGATCGAGTTTGGCATAAGGCGCTCCTGGCTAAACTTCCATCCTATGGGCTTTCCGAGAATTTATGCAAATGGATCGCCAGCTTTCTCACTGGGCGCAGCATCAAGGTCGCTGTCGACGGTTTTTGCTCAAAACATATGCCTGTGAACGCTGGCGTTCCCCAAGGCTGCGTGCTGTCCCCTACGCTGTTTCTTTTGCATATCAATGACATGTTAGAGGATTCTAGCATTCATTGCTATGCAGATGATAGCACAGTGGACGCTGTTTACTCCGGCCGAGCAAGTCTTTCTCGGGAAAACGCTGAACAGTGCCGAAATAAACTTGTGTCTTCAATTGAGGCATCCCTCAACAATGTCTCCTCATGGGGTGAAAGGAACTTAGTTCAGTTCAACCCCCTGAAGACACAAGTTTGCGCGTTAACCACAAAAAAAAATCCCATTTATCATATCGCCAGTCTTTCAAAACACTCCTCTTACAGCCGCGCCCAGTATCAGTATATTGGGCCTTAATGTTTCGAGTGACTGCCAGTATCGCGATCATCTGGAAAGCAAGGCCAAGTTGGCCTCCAAGAAACTGGGGGTCATCAACAGAGCGAGACGGTACTTCACGCCAAAACACCGTTTGGCCCTATATAGGGCCCAGGTTCGGCCTCATATGGAGTACTGTTCTCACCTCTGGGCTGGTGCACCCCAGTATCAGCTTGAACCATTTGATCGCATACAACGTAGAGCCGCTCGAATCATTGGGGACCCAATGATCTGTGAAAGGCTTGATACTTTGGCTTTGCGTAGAGACGTCTCCTCGCTTTGCGTTCTCTATCGCATTTACCATGGGGAGTGTTCTGAAGAACTGTTTGACCTGTTACCTGCCGCCGAATTTTCTAACCGCACGGTACGTCATAAGCTACAATATCATCCACACCACCTGGATACGTGGCAATCCACTACTGTGCGGTTTCGTAGGAACTTCCTTCCACGCGCCACAGAACTGTGGAATGGCCTACCCGCGGCAGTGTTTCCAGGTCGATATGACATGGGTACCTTCAAAAAGCGCGTCTATCTCCACCTTAAAGGCCGGCAACGCACCTGTAGCTCCTCTGGTGTTGCACGGGGCCGTGGGCGGCGGCAATCACTTACCATCAGGTGACCCGAACGCTCGTTTGCCTTGTCCTTTTCCATAAAAAAAAAAAAAAAAAAAAAAAGAGCGGTGGCGAAGTTGATAACAAATCTTTCTATTGAGTATATGTTTCTATTCAAGTACGAAAAATACGATAACGATATAATTTCGATAGTCCAAATATATGGCTGTTCTTATCAGTATGTGATTTTGATATATAAACAATCTATGTATGTGTAGTCTACTAGATTGTCGAAGCTGTCATGCCCCCTATCGCGATAGATATCAGTATCTGATATGAGAGGAAAGTCGAAACAAAGTATCTTTAATACTTTTTAGAAAACGTATCAAAAATAACGTCGCGGGATTGAACGTGCACCTATCAGAAAGCTACGATGTTTTTACAATGGTTACAACTTATTTGCGTTGTTAGCATCTCTGCTTGGAATATTTGTACTAATTTTCTCTACCCAAAGATAATCAGATCTCATTATGATTTAAGCAAAAGAAATCAAAAGAAATCAGCTTCACGCTGTATCCCGTCACAGCAGGGTAGGCAGAGGGAACCTAGTGTTAAGACACTCCGTTCCCCACTTTCTGCTGAATTCTGGAGGCATTGCGTGTTGAGTGGCAGAACTCAACGCCGCGCTTAACCTCGACACCAGAGCAAAGAAAGTGGAAATATAAATTTAAGTAAATATTTCATCTCCTCGAGTGGGGATCGAACCCACAACCAGTCGGTTTTACAGTCACACTTCGTGCTGCTGCGCCACGACTGGCCTCATATGACTTAAGCGACAGATATTTTTTCAGTTGCGTAGGTATTCTAATAAGGAAATTTCTTCAAGTTTACTGAAACTCTTTAAATCTTTCTTTTTCTAAATAAAATTAAAGTATCTTTTTTCAAGCTTATCTTTGTTTATCTCTAAAAAAAAAAAAAAACAAGTGAAATTAATAATACTCCATAGACACGACGCTACGTGACGGTTGTATTATCAACGTGTGTTTTTGCTGTTTCCAGTCGTTTCCTGCATAACCTGGTAGACACAAGGAACCGAGTATATGATACTTTTCAATGTTCATGGAAATTGAGTTTTGTATGGGGGCCCCCTTTGTATAAATTTTATTGTGTTTTTATTATTTGTGGTTATGGCTTATGAGATACAGGCTGAAGGACATACGGACAGACGGACGGGCGGATAGCCGAGTCTAATTAGTAGGGTCCCGTTTTACCCTTTAAGTACAAAAAAGAAACATATATGTAAATTACTATTAGAAACAACATAATATGAGCAATAAAGATCACTTTTCATTCTAATGTAGAGCTCTCAATGCGAGGCACTGGAAGGTCAAAAATCATTTCAAAGACTGCACTCGTGACATTTTAGCTTTTACTCTTTTATGCATACATTTATTTATTTATTTATTTTTGTACGTTTTAAAACAAAAATGTTTTTAAAGAATAAAATTGAGTGGTTGAGTATTTATGCATTTGAAAGGTTTTCTATTGTAGTGCTGATAAAATATGCTATATATTTTTCTTATTTTTTTTAGCTTCACACTGTAGTCTGAACATGACACTGTAACTGGGAATCTGGGAACCCAGCATAAAGACATTCCTTTCCCGTTACAACACTTCCATTCCCCACTTTCTTTTGATTTTTTGAGGTAGTAAGTCGAAACTCAACGTCGCGCTTTGCCTTTTTTTTTGCGTTACCAGTGCCATTTAATATTTATTTCCCGCCGAGTGGGAATTAAACTCACAATCTAACGCGATTTGCAAGCTCGTACCTGTACGACGACCTCAAGATATGCTTAAAATATAAGCTTGCATTATTTGTAAGTCATATTATCAACATAGTATTTATTACCCGCCGCTTTAATCGCGCGGAATTTCAGATCCTGTTTCAGTGCTCCCCTTCACTCCCTCACCTACCCGCGTGCCAAACCTCAACTTACTGTGGCCAATAGCTGGGTCTGTGTTGTCTGTCATCACACTAAAGAATGTTAACGCAAGATTGATCATCCTCTCAGACTGTGATACACATTAAGTTGGCGCTACCGGTGAAAAAGCCCAATTTTTAAGTTACTAAGCACGCTTACTGTCTTAACTACATATTAATTCTCAAAATTTCAGCTTTGCTAAAATGACGTAAGCCAGGGGACCCTGGGATCTCAGTCTAGAAAGAAATAATTTTATAAATACGCTAGGTGGCTCCGCCCCTTGCTCGCGTCGCACAACCCTTTTGGCTTGCAATGAAGGAAAAATTAAATTAAAATATAATCTATATTTACTTAATAAAATGCAACGGATATCAAAAGATTTTCAAAAGATTTGAATTACTTAATGAGGTCGTCGTGGCGCAGTGGTACAAGCGTTTGACTGGTTGTCGGGTGGGGACTCGAGGAAATTAAATATATTTAAATTTGTATGTGTATGTGTAGAATGAATACCAGAATGTACTCAGGATTTGAAAAGCACTTATAGTTAGTTCTTTTTGTTTCAATATTTTTTTACAATACAATATATTATGTATGTTTTTAAAATATATTTTCGAGATCCATGACCTTTCACAGTGCTTGTAAATCCCACACAGCGTTGTATGCTATTGAAGCTGCAAGGCGTGGGCGTTGGAAGCCTACCGCTTCATTTAGAAATGCAAATCGTATAATAAAAAACTAAAGTTTTTGCGTGAATTTATATTTTTTCCAACACGAGAGGTTGTCGTTAACATAATTTTATAATATTTTTAAGTGCTATGTATATTTAAACTCGCACGCTGAGACGTTATTTAATGTTAAATTATATTTAAATAGTGCGTAGCTCGCGCTTAAAGTTGGACCGAAGTCCAATTCATCCATTTCATGCTTTAAGGTTCCTCTGTTTGCATGTTTTAAATTGGTGCCGTTGTGGCACGGTGGCAGTTAGGGGTTAATTCCTACTGTGGCAAATATTTATAATTATAATATTTTTCTCGCTCTGGTAACGAAGCAAATCACGGCTTTGACCTTTATCACTTAACACACAATTCCTCAGCATTCAGCGGAGATTCGGGAACAGAAGTGTCTTAATGGAAGTAGAGTATATTAAGACTAGGTAATACAGCTTTAAGCTACAAAATCAAAGAAAAAGTTTCTGAATTGTTACTGATAAAATTAGACCAGAAAAACGGAAATACTTTGAAATACTTAAATATAAAATCCCACGAGCAGGAATTGAACTTACGACCTATAAACAGCGCCAACAATAATCCTTTCCAATAATGAACATTGAACATTAGCTCGTAGTTCCGATGTCGATATTTTTGTTTCAACTATTGTATTGGTGCTTTTGTTTTAAAATAAGCATAAATATTATATTTTTTAGTACAAATCTCAAATTCGATTGTCCATCGATTAATACAAATCAATACAGATTTTTTTATCCGCATAGGTTGTCAGGGCGGGGACATGAAAACATGTAATTGATTCCATCGAGCGGAATTCGAATTCACAACCGTCGCGGATACAGTTGTATATAGATATGTACCTACTTACCACCTCTGCAGTATACATTGACTATTAGTTAGCAGTTCTGCTATAGATAGTTTTTGCTCGAACTATTGTGCTGATGCCATTGTTTTAACAAAGAATAAGTCTAATATGTGTATGAATGTTGGCTGTGTACCAGTATTTATAGGGTTCCGTGGAAAAAAATATTTTAAAAAGTATATGTTCTACACGTAATGCCTTGAATTCGGTTGAGAGTTTGCAACGATAGTGTCTTATGTGATACTAGGCCCCCAGGTTCCCTTTGCCGACGCTGTTATGTGAAGAATACAGAGTGAAGCTAAAAAAATATAAAAATAGTAAAGCCATCGTCGCGCAGTGGCGCAGTGCCCGTCTGTATCCGCGACGGTTGTGAATTTAAATCTCACTCGGTGTAAATATTTATATATTTTCAGTTCCTCGCTTTAACAATAAGACAAGGTGCATCATTGAATTTCGCTATTTAGCACACAATGTCTCAAGAATTTGGTAGAAAATGGGAAACGCAGCATCTTACTAGGATAAGTTCCCTTTACTTAATAGGTTGGACGAAGGATACAAATAAAAAAGTACGTTTGCACGGAACCCTCCATACAAGTTTGTCGACTTATAAAATTGTACATAACCGTTTGATATTTTCTTCAAGTACAATACGTCTTCTCTTTCAAGAAATGATGCTAAGATACTAAAGATAATAGTAAGATACCACTATACGTGTGTACTTGTACATACATTTATATACTTTTACTTGTAAAATATATATTTTTGACGCAAATATGTTGAATTTTGGAAAGAGAAACTGAAGATTTTCTTGTTGGCTCTTCTCAACTGCCTTCTGATCGTGGTTTCCTTAAGGAACTTGACGTTAGTGCTTGTAATTGCTTAAAGTGAATAAAGGATTTTTTGATTTTGATTAGACAGTCTGGTCGTGAACGAGATGGTTGTCGGTACCGTTAAGTAAAATGATTATATTCTCTATTTCAAGTCAGAATTCAATACATTGCAAGACAACAATAAATATTGATTAACCTTAAGCAGTTTCACGCTCTTTCCCGTAAAGCAGCTTAGACAAATGGACAGATGGAACCTAGTGTTAAAATGCACATTTCGCCCAAATTTTCAATAAACTTTAAGTGTTAACTCACCCTAGCGTTTTGTCATTTTACCAAAGAAAAGAAATTAATGTAATTCATTCCTATCAGTAGTTCCAAGTCCGCAACACAGACGCTGTACCGCTACGCTAAGACGGCCTCAATAATAATATATTTTTTAGCTTCATGTATCCCGCATATAGCAGCGTAGTCGAAAGAAACATAGTGCTAAGACACCCCACTCCCCATTAAGGCATTTTTTCCTCACTTTCCACAAAATTCTTGAGGCAATGCGTGTTAAGTGGCGGAACCCAACATGGCACTTTGATTTGTCATCACAATAGAAAAGTAATAATAAAAATATCTCATTCTCCTAAATGAGCATCGAACCCACAACTGCTTCGTTTACAGTCGCACACTTAGGCGCCAGCCACGATGGCCTCAATTAATAATCTTAAGTAGATATTACTAGTATACATAATTCTAAAGCTTTCAAATTAGTGGCAACCACAAGTATGGCGGTTAGGATACGTTATTTAAACAATTTCCCACTACCATTATATCCTTAAGCTTGAAATTTAATAGTTCCGTGATTTACCCTACAAATTGAACACTCAGTTATAATATTGAAATTTCATTGGAACGTCGGTGCTTTAGTCGGAGCTTCGCTTACTATTTATAGTATATTTAAGTAACTATTGCAGTATTAAACACACGTTCCAAATACTAAAACCGGACGAGTGCGAGTCGGGCTCGCGCACCAAAGGTTCCGTCCAAAATTTGTCATAAAAAATTAACAAAATATGTACTGGAATATGCACACCAAGCCCTTTCATCAGATACCCCACTTGAACTGCCGGCCTTTATACCAAATTTTGCCCCCTTTTTAGGCTATTTTCTTAGAATTCAACCACAAATTAAGTAAAGTAGTACTACTACTTATAGACTCTAGCTGCCAAATTTCATAACTCTAGGTTAACCGGAAGTACCCTATTAATTTAGATACGCGTTTTTTTGCGATATAAACGGCCATATATTTTTTCAAGTAAATGTAGAGGTACGATTTTTCAGGAAATCAAGGGACCTAGACTTGCGCATATCGTTTGAGTAATTCAAACAAAAAGCTCGATATCTTCAAGTGTTCCCGAGATAAAGGCTCTTGATAGACTGACAGGCAGACAGACTGACGGACGAACGCACATCAAAGTGATTTTATAAGGGTTCGTTTTTTTCTCAAGAGGTCCGAAACCTAAAAATACTGCAGAAAAATATAATTATAACGTTTTTTCATCAACAAAACTTAATAAATATAATCTTCGGCTTTTATAGTATGTTATTTGGTCGTATATTTTTCGAGAAAATGTAGAATTAAAATAATTCAGCGCTGTGTTTACTGCCGCAAATCTAGGTTTGAGTCCCGCGGGGGGTGTCCTTGCCGCCGAAGACGTCCTATCACACAGCCACGTAGTATTCATGATTTGTTGACAAATGCAGCATAATAAGAGTATTATTAGTGGTAGGTGGGAAAAGCCGAGTGGGGCGCTAATATATAATATATATAAATAGTGTTATGTCTTGTCTTGTGATTATACTGAGAAATTATTTTAAGTATGTGATCTGCCCACCCTGCTTTATCCCGCAGATAAAAATAAATAAATGATAATGAATTAATAAAAAAAAAAAAAACAAATTCCCGTATAATAATAAATAATAAATTGATGCATTAAAAAATATGATTAAAACATACGCGCTATTAATTTCAAATGCAAATACACGAAGTATTTGCTTAACAGCATCGAATTATTTATTAAAATAGTTAATAGTTTTTTTTAATATTACAATTATGTTAGACAATAGAGAATAATATTAGTATTGTTTTAGACTAGTGGCCCCCGTGCGACTTTGTCTACGACTTTCGGTGTGATCTATATGAATATTTATATGAGTGCATTTAAAAGTTGTAATTTTAAGTCTTTTGGAAATTAATTTGCTTTTACTCGCAAAAAAATATCATTTTTAATAGAAAAAATGTATGTTTATTTTACAGTTTGAGCGGTACCCGTCCAGAGTTCACCAGTTTTGGGCCCTCTCAAAGACTGCACTTCGCACTTTTAGCTAGCCTTTGCTTCCGCCATTACGCACTCCTGTGCGATGATATCTTGCTCCATACGCAAGAGAGAAAGTCGATCTCCTGAAAGACGCTCTCTTTGCCTCGAATTCGACTATGTATGACCGTGGATCAACGCCACCGATAATCTTGTGGTACCAGAGCTCAATGCTTGAAATTAAGTTCAACCAAAAAGCTGTTAGGCCAGCTCCATCTTCTTTAGACATTCACAAGTCGAGTGGCCCATATGGCTCTCCTTTAGTGTTCCGTTCATATGCTCCTAAACTAATACCAGTGTTGACGCATTTGTTTTGGCACTCTTACCCGGTCGGCGTTGTTCCAGATTTGTGAAAGAGCGCTATTATCCATCTGATTCCAAAGAAAGGCGATGTTTCCGATCTATGTAACCACAAACCTATTGTTGTCACCTCCATGCTCTTAAAAGTCAGTCTGTTTTACTAAACCCATCTGCTGGGCTATGGCTATCGAAAGCAAGGAAGAGACCTGCCAGTTAGTCTCGATATAACGGAGGCTTTCAATCGAATGTGATACGAGCTGCTCCTTACAAACTCCATCTTATGGACTTCCCGAGAATTTATGCAAATTTATCGCCAGCTTTCTATGGGCGCAGCATCAAGGTCACTGTTGACAATGTTTTTCTTCTGCATATCAATGACATATTAGAAAATTCTAGCATTCATTGCTTTGCAGACGTGAGCACAGTGGGCGCCGGTTACTCCGGCTGTGCAGGTCTTCTCTGAAAAACGCGGGACTTTTTCCACATGGAATGAAAGAAACTTGGTTCAATTCAACCCACAGAAGATACAAATTTGCATGTTAACCACAAAAAAAATCCCATTTGTCGTATCGCCAGTCTTTCAAAACATTCTTCTTATAGCCGTGCCCAGTATCAACATATTGAGCTTTAATGTTTCGAGTGACTTTCGTGTATTGCGATCATCTTGTAACTGATATCCCAAACTCCATTGAGTATATTATTTAATAAATAATGCCTTGGCTCGTGATGTGTCTAGTGGTTAAAACCGTTTATAGTTGTGAACGTGAAGAACCCAAAATCTTTTAGAGATTCAGAGGTAACAGTATTAAGAACTTTATATTATGCCATTAGAAGGTATCGCTTTAATAACATATTTGCCATCAGAAGTTGTTCTTGTGTCAGTTATTTAGATAACTGGAAACTCGACAATATGACATTGTCATACATAACTCGAAGCTCGTCCGAAGAAAAGCCAAGAGCGCGTCCTATCTTCCTCTCCACTATAACAGCGAACTAGTTATAATAAAAGGAAGAAAGAGTACGGGCACCTCCCCGCCCTACACCGTGAATTCCTACCTGACTGCTACTGCAACAGTCTTAATGAACTCTCCGGGACGTTTGTGTGTGATCAGTCTGAAGGTACTTGTTACGCTTGTTTATATTAAGATTATTATATTAGAATTGTGATTCGTGATGTTGATTGATTTGTGAGATCAATATAAGTCGTTGGAACGAACGCACTGCCGCAAGGCGGCCGATATGTTAAATAAACGCACGGCACACACCCCACAGTCGTGTCTCGAACCGTAGGCGGACACTACTACATACACCAGAGTTCCAGGACATAAAATAGCACCACACACCCGTATGAGACAGGCGGACACTACTACATACACCGGAGCTGGGACATAAAATAGCACCACACACCTACTAGTCGTATACCAAGTCGTAGAAGTGGTATTCAATATATCAATGGCTAACGCCATACAAGCACAGCTTACGTATCGAGAGCGTACTGCGAGACGACATCGGCCAAGACATAGTTAATGTCACTGCAACAGTTCGCATAAGCCCATCACGTCAGCTTCCGCGACGTCAAGCAACATTCAATATTATAACATTGGTCAAAGATAACTTTAATCCATAATATGTGTCGCTCCTACACATATAATTCCTTTATAAGGAATTCGATCCTAAAAGATCGTGCCATCATAAACTTCGAATTATCATATTATATTCATTATACATTTGGTACGAGTCTTTATGTGCATCATATTTATTAGTACCGTAGTACTTAAGAGTTCGACTCGACCGCTGCCTTCCAGCATCACCACCACCTATATATACAGAACGACGGTCGCGACATTCGGGACAACAATACACGAACTCGTCTCGACTATTATGTTATCAAAAATATATAGATTGTATTATTCATAATTAAGTACGTTATTTATGTGTATTGCCATGCATATTTTATTTTATTTATTTATTTAATTTTAACTTATATCGGAGGTACATACTGTTACAATCTGGAAAGTAAGGCCAAGTTGGCCTCAAACGAACAGAACGAACCTAGTGTTTAAGTACTCAATTCCCTTCACACCATTCAATTTTCGAGATACGACGTGGTAAGTAAAGGAACTCAACGCTGTCTTGTCTTGTTACCAAAAGACTACATAATTGTAGTAATTGCACCCCAAAGTATTAATTGAACTCGCAATTATCGTGTAAAATGACGACGCCACGACAGCCTCATATTGATTAGATGAGTAATATTTTTTACAAGCATCTAGGGGATTGTAGAGCAATATTTATTATAGCCAGTATTGTGTCGGTCGCTGGGGAAAAGGTTAAAAGTTGAAGGATCTATCGGCCTCGTGCTAGCTAAGGCTAGGATCAAATTTGTATTCATAAGAATGTGATTTTCTTAATATTTGGAAAAATCGTCTGTAGACTACTCTGTTCTGTGCTCAATTTTATTATATTGTTGCCGTTGCCTATTATTTAATAAATATTAATATAATAGAACCAAATATCTATCTGTTTATTGAATAATACATAATGAATATGATGAAATGATGATATAAATAATGAATAAAATAATACAATATAAAGTACCATTAATTACCACTAATTTTAAACCACCAGTAACCCCAACAGTGCATTTAAATTTTTTACAATCAAGTGAAGATTCGAGCTGGTCGCTAGTATTTTACCTATATCTGTACTCATTTAATAAAGCGGAAAAGTTTGTTTGTTCACTGTTCCTGGGCTCGAGTCTCGCGGGTGGTGCCCTTACCGCTGACGACATTTGATGACACAACTTGTTCATGATTGAATGTATAAATTATAGA
The DNA here is from genome assembly GCA_030704555.1 of Heliconius charithonia. Taxonomy (NCBI): domain Eukaryota; kingdom Metazoa; phylum Arthropoda; class Insecta; order Lepidoptera; family Nymphalidae; genus Heliconius; species Heliconius charithonia. The sequence continues at coordinate 489,005 of CM060825.1, forward strand.
ACCAATCTGTTGGCAGTATGATAAAAAAATAATAGGTGGTATGCGGACGAAGTGGGTCGTTAGTGTACTAGAAGCTTGTTTTTTAATTTAATTTTTAATGGTAATCGAATCCATAACACGTTTTGAATCAAAAGTCGATTATATAGCTAATGAGCTGTTCAATTTTGTATTCATAACACGTGGATAAAATATTAAGTACTAGCTACCGAGACAAGGCTTCGCCCGCTTGTGCTTATTATTACGTTGTAGGAAATTCTACAAAACTTTAACTTATATTTTATTTTGATGTACTGTAAAGTTTTATCTAAATCCGTTCAGTAGTTTTTATGTGAAAGTGTAACAGACATCCGTCCTCACAAACTTTCAAATTTATAATATTAAAAAATTAAGTTAAGTATTAGTTACTATAAAATTTACCTATACAAACGATTACCTTGCAAACATTTTAATTATAAACTTAGGTTCTTCCATCTCTAAAGCGCAATATTAGATATCCTTTGAAACAAACTCTACTTTCAAAGTGTCTACTGTGACACTATAATTTAAGTAACTTGTAGGGAACTTTGTATTAATATTAAGTAAAACTAATAATATGTAGGGTTTTTTATTAGATTTTTTTTGTAGTCTTTTTCTTAAAAGAACGAAGAATTGAAAATACTAAACCTCTGCGTGTGGATTTCAAGCCCAGACTATACACACAAGTTCATTTATTTTAATAATCTGTATCCCGCACACAGCAGGGCAGGCAAAGGGAACCTAGTGTTAAGACACTCAATTCCCCATTCAATTTCTCTCAAGTCAATTTATTCTAGAAATAATATTTTCTTCTAAATAAAACACAACGTATCGATCTTCTGAAAGTACGAATAGTTGTCATGAATCATCATTTTCTATAGCCAGACTTAGGTATTAGCATCCTTTGGCTTGCTCGAGACTTAACGATTGAAAGTTCAAGGTTTTCGATAAATTTGTACCGAAAAATATAAAAATGTGTTTATGAAATAATATTTAGAATAGACGATTATAGAACGAATAGATTATCGGAATAAACAATTTATTTACTGTAGTTTGTGTTTTATACTTGAATTTTTTTTCCCGATTCTCTACCCACATGTCAAATTTCAACAGTAAAAGTCAAGTAGTTTCATCAGTACGTTATCTGTTTATCAGTTCGTTACTTATTTACTGAAGAGTTCTATATACATAAAAATACGCAATATTTCAAAAATTGGGTGTAATAAAAAATCAATTATCTATTAAAAAGAATTAAACATATTTTGCAATAGCAAATTGAAAACATTAAAATTAATAGAAGTCCCTTGGGCGTGTTGGAAGATATCCATTTAACAATTTAACACGTAAATTTAAAGAACCTTCGGTAATATTATATTTTACATTCACTCGGGGCGGCGATCCCTTCCTCTTGTTTGTGGGTGAAGGAAATCATTAAGACCCTTTAAACTTTAGCTCATCTTTTTGAGTAGAACATTTTTAAGAAAATCTCTTTTGTTAACGATTTTGCGAGTGTTTTAACTGTAGTACTAATTGTTGATCAGTCTTCTCTTTAAATTTGTAGCTTTTACTCGCGACTGCGTCTTTCCTCATCCTTCCTTAGCATATTCTACTTAACACAATGTCTCGTAATCAATTCCCACTCGAAGAAATGAAATATTTGATATTTTAATTTTATCGTACTAGTACCGAGTCTAAGCGCGGCGTTGAATTCCGCAGCTCAATATGCAAAATGTGTTCAAAATTCGACAGAAAGTAGAGAACGGAAGAGTCTTGAAGAGGAACAAAAGTGTGTTTTGCCCTATGATTCCAGGAGCTAAAAAAAATCTAATAAATTGAATGGAAATGAAGAGAGCAAAATGTATTAACACCTAGGCTTCATGTACCTATATCGTTACTTGTAATAAAATAGTAACGTATCGGTATCTGTGTGTCGTAATTAAATATAACGTAATATAATCTAAAACATTTTGTTCACGCTTATCTCAGAAACGGCTTGAATGATTAATTTGGAGTTTTCACTATTGTATTTTGACAAGGTTTTCTTAATATTTAGTGTTGAAAACGAAAGTAATGGATATTAAAAAATGAAAAACTATTTAAACGGGCAAGCTGCAAGCGGATCGTATGTTGTAAATAAAAAAAACAAATCTTAAGAGTACTGAAGGAAATGTTCAGTTGTCACTATATTAAGGTGTTTTTCAGCAAAATTATAAATAAAAAAAGTACTAGTATCTACTGCTATTTACTTTCCTCATATATACGGACGTCCATACATCATATCTGTCAATACGTAAACCGTGATGGATAAGTTCCACGTCGTTAAAGACAAGTTACTATATTGTTCGTAGTTATTTTTTTTTTTAATAATCACGTGTCTTCCTCTATTATCTGGAACTATATTAACTTATATTATTTATTTTTTATCTGCGCATAGTATTCGGTATTTAGAAAAGTAGATTGAGGGAACCTACTTTTAAGACTTTCCATCACTCACGCACCGCCCAAGTTTGGAGAGGTGTAGCTCGACACCGCGCTTTGTCTTTATTTTTTTTTTAATTATATATATTTTTTAGACTTTTACTATTTTATAATACACAAAAGTCTTCACCTCTTATAGAGATTATTAAGAGAAAGAGATGAATTCGTTAAAGTCTCTGCAATGTATTTTTTTTTTTCATATTGTCATACAAATATGCTAATAAATGCTTTGATGTTCTGTATAAACAGAAAGTACCTAATAATGGTTTGAAATAAAAAAAAAACTCAATTAATTCAAAAATTACTCAAAGGACCGATTTAATACTTGAACGACTTCTAAAAATTTCGGGCGAAGAAAAAAAGATGGAAAAATCTAAAAATAGGAGAGATTACTGAAACAATGGTCTCTCACAAAAGACTCGAAAAGGAAAGTGTCCCACAAAGAAACCTCGAGTACTGCACTTCTTAGCTTTGTAGAGACTACGAACTGGTAAAAACTTGTCTACGACATTTTCGTAAATGTTCTTCAAACTTGACTGTTTACTAGAATTCATAAAATTGGAGCTGTGGTGCGTTTATCAACGGTACTGACAAAATTATATATTGGTAATAACTCCCTCTCACCTCTGGTAGATGAAGTTTGGCGTTAAGTCCTGCTACTCAACATGCAATGTCTTGAAAGTCTCTGTCGACCCTGCTATGTGGGTCAAACGGTGAACCTGCAATAATGGAAGTCGAATCTAGGAGTTGTAGTTCTATTTTCCATTTCTTCCATAAATACTGTATAATTACAATATAACAAAAAAATATATATTAAGATACAGCAAAAAATCTATTAAAACAGCCCATTACCGGAAAGCAGTAAAAATATTGGAGAAAACTCCTAAGAAGCAATATAACGAGGTGAACTCCCCGAAGCCGCACAAAGAAAATTAAATCGAATCAATTTATTTGTATACTAGTGTGTTTCATTCAGGTCAAACCGACCGGGAAGGGTGGATGTTGCGTGCATGGGAAACTCACCTAATATGAATATATATATCTACATATATGTAAATTTAACTATAGTGTATTTATTTGATTTTTTAAAACATTTTGATCCTTTTTGTCGTTTTGGGGAGAAATAAATATTTAAAATTGATGTATGAATGTTAAATAAAAAAAATCGCGGTTTTTCGGCTTGTTAAGACACACCGTTCCCTCAAAAGCGCTTAATTTTATCATATACATAGCATGGTAGGCAAAACAAACTCGGGAACCTAGTGTTATAAAACTTTCATCCCTCACTTTGCACTTGGTCAATATACAATATCCATCAGTGGCAAAAATCAAAAAAGTTAAACATGAAATACCTCAAACCGTTAGTCTGAAATATTTTCAACACGCGATGTCACGATCCTTTAAAGGATGGAATGTATATATTGAATATTTAATACTTGTCCCGATGTGACAAAGGTGGGCTTATCACGAAGGACAGAGGGAGCTGTCACTACCTGCATCAGACTTTACAATAAACTCGAATTTCATGTGTTGTAGCTTAACGTTTTGGATTTGATACTTCTATGCTGATATATATAAAAGTTTTATTATTATATATATAAAAGTTTATTCGAAATGACATTTTTTTTTATTTTTCATTTACCTTATATATATTAACGGCAAGAGTACCTTTAGCAATTACAATTATTCTATGAAACTAAATCATAGCAGTGTATGCAGAGGTAACCTAAAAAAAATTCATGAAATGAGAAATAAACATGCTTATATTTCTTTTTACGAAATCACAGACACGTCCAAATTATATATGTTTAAATAAATATTTTCCCACGTGTATCTAATCTAGCTATGACAGTCACGAGTCAGTCATTATAGGCAGATTTATTATACAAAAATATCTTACGTACACACAAATAAGTAACATTGTGATGTAACTTCCACCTTGAGCTTACATTTTTTACGCGAAAGGAATAGTAAATCGGTATTTACGTCGTGACGTGCGGTCGGAACGCAATGTACGTACTATATGAGAAATCGTTATAAATAATTCGTTTCAACATAGTTTTTTTTCTAATTTTAATTATAGACTGTATATTTTATTGCAAAAAAAAACAGCTTCACGATGTATCACGCACATAGCAGGACACGCAAGGGAACCTAGTGCTAAAGACACTATGTTCCCCGAATTTTTCGTGGCATTGCACGTTGAGTGGCGGAACTCAACGCCAGGCTATCTACTAATCTATACAACAATATAACAAGTATATAATATATGGAAAAGAAATTTTGACTGTCACATGTGTCCCTGCAGCGCGACGACCTAATAGAATTAATTGAAACTACAAAAACATAATTTGTATTTTTTTTATATTTTATAACAGAAACAGGCGTAAACTTCTTGACACAGATTTTTAAATTGATATTCGAATTAAAATATGCTTGAAGATGGACATTGCCCTAGCGCGGAATAGCGTCCAATCAGCGCACGCGCGATTGTCTTGGGTCGTTTCCCACTCTGTAATCATTTACCCGCTCCTGTATTTTTTCTTTTTCAATATAAAAATATTAAAATTTAAAAAGTTGTATGAATCAACGTCTTTCCTATCAGTCACCAATAATATCGTAATAACTATATGCTCGTCTAATAGAATAACATTTCTTTCAGAGTGGAGGAGTCATGTTTTCACCTTTAGGACGCCTACGGGTCGCTCAAGCTGTAAGGAAGCAGGTATTATTAATTTATTGTTGTTAGCCCAATTATATCAAATCTTTACTGCAAATTTTCATCTAAATTCGTTTAGTATTTTTTGCATTAAATTGGAAAAAACATTTATAATATTAGTAGGATATTAGGATTTTTCGTACTATTACAGTTTTCACTCACATCTTGCCCCTTAATTTATTACACTAATTCATCAGACTAAGAGCTTATCTGTTAACCACACCACACCGGGTACAGTAATCTGAACAAGTAGTTTATCTCGTATCGAGGCCACACGTCCGGGATGAATCTCTATTCTAATATTGATTCGCTTTTCAATATTGTATCGAAATAAAGTGAACCGCTCGGGTGTTTGTTTTGGGATTGTTGTTACAAATTTGCTTCCTCATATAGAAGTTTTAAATGTTATAGGGACGCTTATATGTCAGTAATATTCTTGATGAGTTCTCCAACTTTATTCATATCTATATACAATTCTTCATTTTGTAAGGGACTGACATACAACGCACAATCGTAGTAAAGCCCAAAAATTTGGCATTTAGATAAACTCTTTGACGAGCGAACGAGGAACACTTATAGATGATTTCTAAGACAGATTGTAAGTCTCCACTTCTCCTTCAGAAAATGAGACATTAAATGTATATCGTTTCCCTTTGTTAACCAAGGCTTCCAAAATTCTGCGGAAAGTTCCCACTTTAAGCCGGAATGGAAGTATTTTAATAGTACTAGCTACGTGCGGGTTGCAGCGTGAAGCTAACTTTATAAAAACTGAAAATAAAAATCAAATTGTGTTAAAAATAGTAAAAGTACTACATAGTTATACACTTAATGCCTGTTATTGTTAATTATTAAGCTTATATTTTTTTTTTAAATTTTCAGATAAGCCAAATTCCAGTGTTAGCATCTGAAGCTGCTCCACTCCAAGCTCCACTGTGCTATCAGTTAATCTGCCCTCCACTCGCGCCCCTACCTACTTGTGCACCTTGTGAGATACCACCACCGCCGTACGCTGTGTATCCGTTACCATTTGACAGTAAGGGTAATATTTTAATTACTCAATGAACGAAGAAATTTTCATTACCTCGGTCGGATAAAGACAAAGTTCAGGTTTCTCTTCTGGTTTTGAAAAGAATTTGGCCAACGGAATATTTTAACAGTAGGTACTCTATTATCGCTCAATAGGGTAGATCCGATTATATAAAGGTGTACCACATATTATGCATTTTTGTTTAATGCAAATCGACGAATGCGACATGATTGACATGTCACATGATTTTATCTGTTTATATTAGAAAAGGTAAAAAAAAAGTTATTCAAAAAATGTATACTTTGCGTCAAATTTATCTTTGTGTATGTAATAATAAAGTATTAAAATATCATGAGAAAAAAAAATCATAAATGAAAATGGGGGGAATCGATTATTTTTATTTCCCCGTTCCGGTAATACGCTATTAAGCTCCATCTATTAAGACCCAGTTTCTAGAGCTCAACTTGACAACGAAGAGCACTGAGTCTGCTAATAATACAATATAAGCCATTCCTTGTAGCCACGCCCGCCATGTACGCTCCCCCGACTCAGTACGCGCTGTTGCCGGCGCCCTACAGCGCGGCGTGCTGCGAGCCCGCGTGCTGCGCGCCCCTGGACAAGCAGCCGCGCGTGCCGGCGCCGCCGCTGCACCCTGCCTTTATTTATTAGTATTCATTTTATAATGGCGGATTTCATTAGTATATAATTTTTTTTATTTATATATATTTGTTAGCACATACGTTTTTAGTGTTTTTAAAGGAATTAAGATATATACTGCATATTATATGTATGGGATGTGTCAGAGTTCTCGATCATTTAATTATTTTTATTTGTAATATATTAAACTTTTCAGTAGAAATCCGTCATTATTTTAGATTAAGCGATTTTTTGTTTCGAGTTTACAATTAACATAGATTATGCCAAATGTTATTTTTTATCGATCAGTCCAAAAACGTTTCTGTATATATTTTGTTGTATTTTAATTTTAAAATCTACAATAAAATCAGGATGCGTAATTTAATTTAAAATATCTTAAATTAACATTTGTAACAGTTATGTCATAAGCTATTTATAATTGCTATTGTAAGCTGCTTTTAGATATATTTTTAGATTCTGCAAAACCATTCCTTTCGCTCGAGTCTTCCAATGTTTATTGTGCTCAATCAATTTCTGTATTTCTGATTAGAGGTGGGTAATTTTTAATAGCTAATAATTTGTCTACATATTTAACCAAAAAAAAAGAATGTTTTGCTAAACTATACTTATAAGCAACTGAGGCGCATCCTTCTAAGAGATTTTAACAAATTACCCACTTTTTCTAGTTCTGTGTTTAGTTCCACGATATTTGGGAATGCCAGGAAGGACGATAGTTGGAGGTATTTAAAGTGATGCAAAAGAAGTGTTCAAGATATTAGACTCTCGTCTATTTGGGTGTGTTTTTGACAATTTTGTCTATATCTGGTTGTACCTATATCTTAGATAAATAAAATGTTATACAATAATTAGCTTCAAACAGGTACTTGTAAGTAAAGTGGATTCACGTGCTATCATTAATTTAAGAGAAATAAAATTTATTGGAACGCGTTACTCCGAATAGCCGTCATAAACATGTTGTTGATAGTTAAAAGTATTTTGAAATGTTAATCTTTGTGTGTTAATAATGAAAAGTAACAAAATATACCACAAATTTATTCCATTGTTATTTTTCAAGTATAATATTTAAATAACGCGTTCTGATGAAATAGAATAATCATGTATAACTAATGTTATAATAAACTTGTGTGCGATAGAACGCAACGAATTATAGCACAAATGGATAAGTTGCTAGCATTAGAATATATTACCTCAATAAAACATTTGTTGATATCGCTTGTTATCCTTCTAAAGGAGTTTTGTTCATCCATAGAATAAGATTGCTTTGTTGCCCTAAGACCTAGACCAGAGAGATCTATTTTTGAACAGTTTAGTTACTTGCGATTGACGAGATAAATCTGGGGTCCAAGATGTGATACGATGCTCCAAATCTGAAAACTGCTCGGTTTGAATTTGCGGTATCAGAATTGGAGTATCTGCAATCGTTGTTAACTGTTGTCTTGGATGGATTTTAGAAAATAGTATCATCACCTCAGAAACATCTAAGTGCACGATCATTGTACAATTCTATTCCATTTCCTATAGAGACAATCTCGTAAATACTAGAGTATATAGATTTTCTTATTTCTCTTATTAGATGTTGTTTCTTCATTGCTAAAGATTACATATATGTGTGAAACATGAAATTTGATGCATCGAGATATTTTAAATCGTCAATATTGTGATAATATATGACATTGTTGATTTTCTAGTTAGATCGTAGATTTATTTTAAACTACGGCACTATTGAAGTCATTAAACAATAAATAGGACCAAAAAGCAACGCAATTTACATAGGTTGCCCTGTTTGACATTTCAGAATATTTTGTTAAAAAGTGACACTCATTTAGAATCATAAACTTAGGGCATATATTATAGCACTATATTTTATATCGGTTTTTGCGTAAGATATATCCCTAATATAATAATTGTTGTAATTGTTCCGTATGCTAATAAAGTCTAAAGCCTGCTAAATATTTATATAGCTAAAACGACAAAGACTAAATAAATCATATTCCCTATTACATTAATAAATGTAGTTTCATAAAAATATAAAATTAATATATAAATTTTATCAAAGTTGTAATTATGTATTGTGGTTATTATATTAAATATTATTAGTTTAAAACATTCAAATTTATAACTTGTTAATACAAACTCAAACCAATTTTAATATTTAAATCGATGTTGCAAATGTGTAGTAGATGCTGATTTAGTATTTGATATGAGTCTGTGTGTATTTAATATTCGGCCTTTAAATATTTAAGCTTGGTCTCAATTACTCCAAATTCAACAACTGTTTCTACTTCTTTAGATATCTACGGTAAGATCGAGTGACAATAGCATTATTATTTGATCTATGTCTGAATTTGATTGAAGTAAATCCGAATAAGATTTCACTTTATTAATAACATATTGTTGTGATTGACATTGATAACCAACTGATTAACGCAATACATAAAAAAGTAGTATAAAGTCTTCTTATGTCTTGTAAATTTTTTAATAATTTACATAAAACATCGAAATTTGATAGTTTAAATACGAAAAATAGTTGATTTGATAGATAAAAACAAATCCTACTCTAACTCAAACAGTTGTTGAATATATAAACTATAAATAATGTAACGGAAAACGCTGTCAATTTAATAACTTGGACTTTTACTATTAGACCGTAAGTCGTTGTACGTTTTGCTTGATTGCTCAATTTTTTTTATTTATTCATTATATAATTTAGGGTGTGTAATGATTTCCCTTTTAGCAAACTTGACTTTCTTTTAATCATATAACATTTTGATAGATTATTTCAAAAATTAAAAAAAATTGAACTTATTTCCATGCTTGGCTTGTATCAAGAAAGTCTAACGTAGAAGCTAGATATAGAACTATCTTAAGCTAAATCTGTCGATCACGTATCACTGCTTGATGTTATTGTCATAAATGTGTCACACTTTTTAAGTTTGATTAAAGAATATATTAATAATTTATTGCTTTAAAATAATCACCAATATCTCAAAAACAATAGTAAATACATCAATATTTTTAAAATCACTTTAATATTTTAAGTTTAAAATAAAGTCTTAAAAAAGAACATAGACACTACATTTATGCCAATAACGGTTGTATCATTCCGTGGCCTAGACACAACTGCCTGACATATCGGAGAAATTGAAGATCACTCGCTATATTTAATTTTATTATATGTATATCTTATGGACGTACTTGTGACTACTAAGCGATGTAATTTAGACAATATTACGTTAAACGAACGTTAGAGTTAATTAAATAATATTTAAGTATATTTAATTAGATTAATTATGTGCTTAACGTACGTATATAATGTGATTCGTCTGATATATTCATATAAATTATTGTTTGTTCATTAAACTCAGCAAGAGCCTCTTTCATGATTAATTTTAAAATCAATATACAATATTATAAGTTACCTTAAATTTTACACGAATGAATTAGATCAATTTGTTAAAGTATAGAATACACCTGCTTATTTCTCAAATTATATTTTACGAACGGATACAAGCCTTTCAATGGTGATTAAAAGTAAAATAGAGAGAGATTGAAACATAATTAAAAATAAATTTCATTTAAAACTATAAAACGAAAAAAGATTTGGGACACCTAAGGATTTAATGTTAGACTTAAAATTTAGATTCGTGTAATCTAAATGTAGCCGTCCTTTTTCTTTAAATCTGCAAAAAATAATTAGGAAAGTTGTCCAGATGCGGAATCTCGAAATCCGTCGAAATAATATAACAGGGACTAAGACAATATCACGTTAGAATGTTCAGTAGATGAAAGGACTTTCCTCTTATGTCTGAGCGCTTTGACTTTCTTTTATTCTGAATTTTAACAAAACAATACATGAGTATTGACATTGGACAAAAACATTATATAAAATTTAAATAATTGCAAGTGGTATAAACCATAAGGTGCAATATTATTTATTCAGATTAAAACTCATGCAGTTATAAATGTGTAACAGTGTATGTAATTTATGTCGAATTCAATTTATCGCACTTTGCCTTATTCATGATTATTTGAACAATTAAGTCATTGAACTCTACAGGTTCTTTAAAACTGCCATACTCTATTCATTAGTTATCCCAATTAGATACTAGTTAACTTTTTAGAGCTAAATTTCAATCTTTTGCTAGTGTCGATTCAATGTTATCTAAATTTAAGAGGCTTTGTGGTCTTTTTTCCCGTAAACTAGTAACATTTTTGATATCTTTACAAATTTATTCTGAAATCATTGTCCTTGTCTTTTTAGATATTTGTATTTGTATCGCGAAATATTCTGTTGTAGATGTACCCGTATATTCCTATAATATTTTAAACGTTGACTACTTTTAAGACGTATTGCTATACTTCCAATATTACCCGTGTGACCTGTACGTGTGAATGCTTTACCTTCAATGTTAGATCGATTTAGTATTTACCCTGATATAGTCACTTTGGTCACTTGTCTATAACACGTAAATTTTAAAATATATAATATATTTCAATATCAAATAATAAAAACGATATCAATTTAACGATTAAAAACCACTATTTTGCTTGTTGTAATATTTCGATCGGTGTGATAAATGCTTCTAAGTGTGACATTAGCGGTATATTTTGAAGTCTACAGATACTTAATTTGATTAACTATATGTGCTTATTTTCCAATCTTGTAAGTGTCACCTCTTTGATATCAAAAAGTACGAAAATGAAATAAATAAAGACATGTTACACCTAAGCTATGAGTATATACGTAATAATTCTCTCATCATTTGATCTATATGTGTTGTAGAATCTATCAATTGTAGTTTATAAAATATAATATTCTGATATCTATCTATGTGTATTTCGATCTAATTATAGTTTTCTCCAAAGATGTTAAGAAGTGTAATAAATAGATAATATATATCAATAACATAAGATAGATCAAAAGTTACATAACTCTATGATTGTAATAATCCGATTTAAACCAAAAATAAATTTCCTGTTATTCGCTTACAGCACTACGAATAACAATCTATTTATCTAGTATAGTAATTTTAAAATTTAGAGTTATATCACTTTTGAACTTCAAAATTGATTAACATCAACGTGATCATATTCAGTCATTACGCACATTATTAATAATATACGAATTAAATAAGAAACGTATTATACAAATAAGTCATCGAATGTATGTAGATGATTGTTAATTGTTATTATAATGTAATATTAAATATTGTCTAGTTATATATGTGATATTGTTATTGGAATAATAGATATTTTAAACTAACTTAAATTACTTCTATATTCTTCTTGTTGACTTTTGTGTAATAGAATAATTTCAGTAAGATAAGGTTAAGAGAAGAAATTTTAAGGATGTTACGTGTTATAGAAATAGGTCATTAGTATGTAATTTGCGTAAAAGAAACAAAAAAAAACGTGCGCGTAAGTTAAATTGAATGTGTTATTTTAGCTAGGGTCGATATCATAACCATCTTTATAATCATTTTTGTTAAGACTGTTGATGTTACTTTCATTTGCCTATAACAATCTAATAAGTTAACTGTTTTTTTAGGTTATAAAATTAAATTATTTTTATTTAAATCTGATTAATCTCTTATGGATCAGGCAAATATCAATAAGATAATACGTGATAATATTTGCAACGATAACTAATACATTAAGCATTTATTTTCAAAAAAATATCTATATTGTATTGTATATTAAAGTACTTTATTGTCATTATTTAACAAAATCTGCGAAATTTAATATAGTATAATGTTAGTAAGACAAAAACTTGTATGCGATGGGAATTGATTAAAAAGTTGTAATTTTTTCAACACAAAACAAACACATGTCATATCGAAACAATCAGCGCAGCTGACCCTAGCTAATGTTATAATGTCATTTAACGTGGTTATTTAATATCAATAGATAAGCGACAAAAATCATAATACGAAAAGGCTTTTGTGATTCTTTCGTTTTAAGCTATTTTTATAGTAATAGTTTTATCACTTCTCTAAAATTTTGAAATGTAGTTAAATAAGAAAATTAAGATGTTCAAAATAATTAAAATTTGTCGTGAAATACGTACGTATGTACGTCAAGCAATAAATTTCCCGCATTTAGTTTATTCGATCAATGACTTTTTTAAATTCGATTTAATTTAAGATGAATACATTATGTTGGAGTAAATTTCATCAATAAGTAACAGCTTAGTTAAGAACAGGAACAGCTACTATCTCAGATAACAACAGATATATATGTTTCTGAATTTCCATAATTTTAAAAAACCATAAAAATTCTATTAAACACACTGAAAGAAATAATAAAGGAGTTCTACAAGAACATATTTTATATCCACTTTTGCTATCAATATTGATGTTTGGAAATAATATTGTATTTCTTATTTAACTACACTATATCACCAATTCCGGTATACCACAGTAATATTTTCCTATTTATAGACATAAGTACAATAAATACTGAAGCAATAACAAATAATTATATTTAAGTCAAATATAATAAAGTACGAGTAATTATAATGTATGAGAACGATGTGTTTTATTCTTACCTTGTCCCTTTTACTCTTTTGTAAGAATGAACGTTATAATAATTATAATAAGTTAATTATTATTCAGTTATTAATGAGTTATAAACGAGTTTAATTGAAGCTTAAGAGTAAAGAGCGTCATAGCGCAGTAGCACACCAGGTCTGCCTGACTGTATACGCAATAGTTGTGAGTTCGCCAATGAGGGGAATGAATTACGATACGATATGGATTTTGTTGACAAAGCGCGGGTGGGTTCCGCCCCTCAAACAGAAAACGTAGTGTATTAATACTCTCCGCCGTCCAATTTTTCAGATATTGTGTTTTGAGTTGAGAAACTTAATTCCACGCTTTGTCTTATTACCAGAGCGAGGATATGGAATTAATTCTTTCCTCCGGGTAAGAAATAAATTCACAACTATCAAACGCTGTGCCACTACGATAGTGGTCCATGCGTCTCGTGCTTGTTCTGGTTTTTGAAAAATATAAGCCATTAGTGTAAACTGATAAAGATAAGAAGAAAGGCATACTTAATAGTAATCACATACACATACGCGAAATATACTTCATTCAACTTAGATTATCCGATCCTAGTGTGAGTCCTTTAATTCGTATATTTTACATTAGTTGTGTTTGGTAGGTAGGGCCCTTTAATTTACGGGGCTCTGAATTGCAGCTGTAAAAGCCCCTTAGACTGTTGCCGGTGGCGCAGTGGCATAGTGTCTGGTTATAGAGGCGACTCACACGTTGTAGGCAACAGTGCCTAAAGACTTAACTCACTCAACCTATTCCGCTCGCTATAAGGGTAATACACACTGATTTAAAAAAAAACCTATAATCAAATAGCATGTCAGAAATATAGTAAATTTAAAATTCAGATTTTATATCAGTCAATCGTGAGTAACAAAAGAAACTAAATATAATTTAACCCTTTAAAAATATTTGATACGATGCCTTTTCCGTACGTAGCAGTTATCGTGTAAGTATTGCATACGGCATATTTAACACTTGTTCACCACACGGAAAAGACCTATTAACATTCTTTTACAAGATATTCATCGTTAAAATTCAACTTCTTATTTAATAAATTAGAATTTTGCAAGCACTGGAGTCGTCGAATGAACTAAAAGTTCTGATGAGAACGGCCGGCAAAAACTCATCAGCTACTCTCTTCAATACTGAGGTTACAATTTCATTGCTACATACAATAATACAATGGTAGCCATCCTGCATGAAATTTAAATGAGCAACTACACGCAGTATCCTGATAACGCAGGACAGGCAGAGAGAACCTAGTGTTAAGACACTTCGTTCCCCATTTTCCGCCGATTTCTGGAGGTATTGCGTATTGAGTAATGGATATGAACGCTGCGCTTTGCGTTGACACTGGACACAGAAATGAAAATATAAATACATGTTTCCACTTCCTCGAGGGGGGATCGAAGTCACAACCAGTGACGTTTACAGTCACACACTTTTACTCCTGCACCTCAACAAGCCTCAAAATGATCTTAATTAAAAACATTTTATCGTTGAAATATGGCAAAAGCAGTGGACAGTTCAATAAGCTTCCCTTATTAACTTCGCTTTACTTTGTTTGACCTATTTTAAACACATCAGATTCATTACATATGATAGGTTACATTACCGGTTACAATTATTGTTTTATTAAAGCCAAATTATACAACCATATATTAATATGAATTCGTATTAATTATAGCCTATCTATATCTTGTATTCATATAATGATGTATTATTGTAAAGTTTCATCCAAATCTGTTCTGTAATTTTTCGTAAATGTTTTTTATGACATATGACACATAATAAGCGATCAAGGTAACTAGAAAAGATTAATGTGACGCCCTATAACCTTCTGTCATCAATGGACTATCCAATTTAAAACTATTTCTATTTTGAAACCAAGATTCCTAAGGTTAGTTAGTGCGTTCTACAAAAAAGTGACTAGCTTTATAGTGTTACTATAGATTGACAAAAAATGTCGTACAAAGTAGTGTATATGTATATAGTCCTGAAGACCAATACAATCTGGATTGGGGCGGATCACAAACCCTACGCGCCGGTCACCGCGCTGGTCGCGCGTCGTCCTCGTAAATTAAAAACATTATTTTTGACAATTTACATTGCAGCTCGCCTCGTTTCTAATAATTTTTCAGACTGGGTTGAGTTCCTTACAAGGCCTACTAAAAATGGATGTGGCAAATCTTTGAAATGTTTAATGTCAACACGAACTGTAGCCCCTATCTGCGCGTTCTAGTAATAACTCCCCAATGGCAGAGGTTGATGACAGTATACGAGGCGGAAGAGGTATGTAGAGACCGTAGCGTTCGGGCTCCGTTCTCTCTGACTACCTCGCTTGGGACACAGCGTAAAACTAAGTTATAATAGCAAAGCTAATAAAGAATTTTAAATTCAAAGAAATCAAATATGAAAGTTAGAGTTTTGTAGTCAATCACTCTAATTTTCTATTTTTTTTGTGCACAGTAAAAAACGCTATTTTATTTTCTTAGTATACAAATAAAAAGTCTTAAATTATATTTTGTTTAGCACAAGGATAGGACTACCGAATCCACTCTTCACAGATCTCATCTCTTTGGATGTTGGCCAATGAATGGGCAAGTGGTGGATAAGCTGTCACCAGCGCCCGAGATGCATCGCCCTCATGACACATTAGGCAACTCAGTTAATTAAGATTTTATAACTACTTTATAAATTGTTTATGTCGCCAGTTCTTAAGTCGGTCTACAGATTAAAGCGCTTATAGAAAAAACATTACATCTGGATACGACTTCACCTGCTTTAAATGCAGGTGGTAACACTGATCGCCTATATATCCGACTGCACCGAATTTGATGAATTTTCACTGAATGTAAACTTCGACTGAATTCATTCATTGACGTGTTGTAATTTAGTCTTTTCGTTAAATAGACTGTACAATACCAGTATAATTTTTGAGACCGAACCAGTATTTCTCGAAATTGGCGTGGTCAACCAAACAAACTCTTCAGTTTTATAATATTAGTAGAGTCAGAGTTAGAGAGTCTCAAGGTATTTTGTTTTAACATTTCCGCCTAATTAAAAAAAATGCGTGTTGAGCTATGAAAATTAAGTTCGCTACGTATTTTTTACGAGAGCGGAAAAATAATTAAAATTTAATTATTCTCACGAATGTGGTTGAAATCTACAAGCATCGTGATTACAGTCAAACAGACACTGAGACACACAAATATGCTTAGTGGCGAAACTCAACGCTTTGTCTTGTTACAGCAGAGCAAGTGAAATAAAATAATTCATACTTCCGAGTGGGAATCGAATTTATAACTATCGAGCTTGCACTCAGACACTGCCGCTATGCGACGGCATATTATGAATCTATTTATGTATTGTTTGTGCTTCCGTGATGTCCTTATTTCATAGAATAGATGAATAAGGACACAGCTATATGTGAGCACGCTTTATTTTCCGTTTAAACATTTAGTGTAGTGTAACCAAATTATGTCTTTATGCAAAATGATTTGAAATGTCCATTTATTAATAAAAAAAAATCATCATATTTTATACGACTTTAACAGCTTCATATTTACAGAATTATTTCTTAAATCAAAATCAAAAATCTTAAGAAAACCAATTTGCTTAAAATTCTGCTAAACAAACGGAAACTCACAGTCAAATGACTTCCTTTTAAACTCAATTATGACCAGGATCTAATACAACCGGAATGCACTTCTTGTTAAATCTAGAATGTATAGCGTACGAAAAAACTGGACTGGACAAAATGAGATAGACTATGCAAAAGTAATATACCAGAGCAAGAAGGAACATGATCGTCTAAATTATGGTATTATACATAATAATATCTGTGACGGTTGATAGAGTATGCAAAATGTAGAGTAAGAGTCTATTTATATTAATATTATGTGATGATCAAATGATTTTGTTTTGGTTAAACGAGCTTGCTGTATATGTGAGAGACTGTGTGTTTGATTCCCACTCGAGGAAATGAAATATTAATATTTTCATTAACTCGCTCTGGTAACGAAGCAAAGCGCAGCGTTGAGTTTCGCCAATCAACACGTTCACGCAGTATACGACAAAAATCTAACACTAGGCCTCCAAGTTCCCTCTACTTACCCTAATTAAAAAATATTATTGTGATTCCTGTGCCTTTCTTAATAATTTTATTATACCATAGTTTATATATCAGTGTTATTAAATCTACGTAAATTTAACGTATTCTACAGTAGCGTCGGCAAGAATTACCCTGCAACCTAAAAATATATTATATGTCATGAATAACGTATAACATAGTAAAATTTTAATAGAGACAAATATTTTAAAGACGCAAGCAACAACACACATAGCAGGGTAGATAGAAGGAACCTGGGAACCTTGTGCGCAAATAACGCACATACTCACATATTATTTCTTGTCTTTTACTTTTATAGCAAACAAACAATTTAAATATTCAATTTCTTAATTTTCAAAAATTACACAAAGTTTCATCTATTTTTTCTCATACACTGCTATACTATAATCGTATTGTCTCCATTTTCTTAGAGGACGCACCGACCGAGCCCTCGCACACCCCCCAGAGCCTCTAAAATATAAAAAAAACCGTATTTCTTTATCATAGAGTTTATTTTAAGTAACTTTACTATGTCTCCTATTACGTTTCGACTTGGCCTTTTAGGAGACGCGACGGCGCTAAAGAAGCTCACTACTTAATTTAAGGCTAAGATATTCTTCACCCGGTTTCGTATGTTCAAGGTCATGTAGACCCGTCAGATGACATGACAGCCACCGCCTACAGTGAAAGTTGCATAGCATACAAGAAAATAGTGTTAGTATTTTTAAATAGACTTCTTTACATATTATAGAGAAGAAATCTATTCAAATAGTAACAGATCTTATCATTAATTTTCATTGAATTAGAGAATATAAGAGTTCACTATCAAATACTGCATAATGAACTGCATTCTATAATTGTTTGTTTTTATACTTTTTTTCACATTACGTACGTACGTATTATTAAATAATTGTAAATAAAAGTTGGATAGATATATTATATAAATAGTAAAGTAGAAAATTTATGTATAAAAAGAAAACACTCGATTCTCCGTTTTTCACTCGAATTTAAAATTCTTTATTCAAATATTATTATTTTTAGCTTCATACTATATCACGCACATAGCAGGGTACTTAGAGGAAAACTTGGAACCTAGTGTTAACACACTCTCCATATTTCGGCCACCAGGCTGTGAGGGCATATCCGCTTTTATTGAATTTTTTACTCGTTATAATATCATCAATAAATAAAAATTATTCTTAAGTCATCCTTAAAATATTTTATTCAAGTCCAATTTAATTTTTTCAATGTTTAAGAATTTATAATTCATTTTGTATTCATTTAGTTAAACACATATAAATGTATAAATTGCATCACGTAATTGTTTGAAAACGTACGTAGAGGCCTGACATGGCGTAGGGGCACAAGCTGTGTGTGTGACTATAAACGGGACAGGTTGTGGGTTCCATTCCTAATCGAGGAAAAAAAGATATAATTTCTTTACTTGTGTCGGGACATAGTGCGACGTTGAGTTCCGCTACTCAAAATACAATGCCTCCAGAATTTGGTATGATAAATGAATATAATCCTGCCTTCCCTGCTACATGCGGGATACAGCGGGAAATTAAAAAAAAAGTCATAGCATTACTTATGAACCTAGACTACTTAGACGCAGTCTATCTTGTATGTAGAGACAGCTGTACTATAAATATTTTTTAGTATTTTAATCAGCTCGTATAATCGCATGCAGTCAAATACATTTACATCCAACAATTGTTAGAGCTTATTCACACAAGAGGAAAATTCTAGTGCGGCTACAGTTTCACTTTTACACTATCCTGGATGATAAAAATAATAAAGTTTGTTAAATAGTAAATTACTACTTACTCACAATGCTAAAAATATAAGAAAAACGTATTATTTTCAGTTTCTAAATATTTTGCTTATAACTTTCGGTGTGGACATAGCGTTACGCATATATTTATTATGAACATTGCTTTACTTGACTATGTTCCAAAATTGTTTGGTATTTTTTTAAAGTGCATTTCGATAATGTATGGCCAGAGTTGCCTAATCCACCATTTTTATTGCACTGACACACTTAAGTTCTATCCACTGAATCCTAACTAAGTATAGATTACTTCACTTGCTACAGTTATCAGATATTACTACAGAAATAAGATATTCGTTATTTTAAGTAGTATGTAATTATTACATATTTCTGTTACTTTTGTTAAAATAACATGTGTTTAGATTTCAAAAATATCGTGCGTTCAATCGGTAAAAGAAAATCATGATGCCTCTATGTCAGCCATTGTAAAAGTTTTTCAGTTATTCGCTAGCGACTATCGAATGTAGATAGCATAGTACACAATAAACTATTATAAAGTTATAGATGATGCAACGTTACGACAGTTGAGTCAAAACTTTTTTGTTGAAACGATGTTTTCATCTTTATATCTATTAGACATGAAACTGAAACTACAATCTGTCTTTGACTTTGGAGAAATAAAATAAAATGAAAATTTTTATTAAATAATTGGTATATAAACAAACATTATAAGACGAAGTATTTGTTTGGTTCAACATGTTAATCTCAGGTACCTCGTTAACAGTGCCAGAAAATGAAATTATTTAATATTCAAATTCCTCGAGTGAAAATCGAATCCACAATCATACGCTTGTACCCTACGTACAAGGACGAAAAAGAACGCCAAAAGGTTGTACGCTACGACTGGCCTAGAATTTTTTAATAATAACTTTTCGAATTCGTTATATTATATTATTCGGTACAAGTTCATAAAACTTATTACATCCCACATACTGATACAAATGGATAGTTTAACAATAGAATCTGTTAGTTTGGTACAAAAAAAAACGAAACGAGTATTGATATTATCGGCAGCTTTAGTAGAGCAAGACGTAGAGCACGTGTGCTTCGTCGTATCGTCGAAGGTCAGATGGCAATCTCTCTGCATAAAATTGGAAACTTATCAAAAGTATGGCAAAGAAAGTGATTCTTGCCAGAAAAAAATATGCCACGATAAATAATAAATCTTTAGAGATCGAGGGATCTAGATGCAGGCGGAATGCGGGTAATGACGGGGCTCTCGCAGAATTTAGGTCAGTTCTGTCTGGGAATTTTTGATATGTTATATTGATAAAATATCAGTCTTGCTGTTTGTGAAGCATACATTGAAAGAGATGCTCCAAAATTACATAGAAAACCATTTTGTTATATTAAGATTTCTATTAAACTTTTCCTCGAGTTGTTATTGAAATATTTATGTAGTTTTATATTTAAATTTAATATTACAAGCTTATGAATTCTAAGTATTTTGAGTGGTGGAACTCTAGGCCGCGCATTGTCTTGCTATGAAGCGTACGAGAAAATTAAAATAACTGTGCAACATTAAGTGTGGCGGAAAGTGGGCAACGGGGTTTCTGGACACTAAGTTCCCAAGCTCCCCCTGCCTACCCTGTCACGTGCAAGATACAGCGTGAAGCAAAAAAATCAAAGAGAAAGAAACAAGACAATAATAAGATTAAGTAACGTGCAAACGTTTGGGACGTTATGACACTGTGAAATAGCAAATAAATCGCTAAACGAATTGGATATGCAGAGAGGGCACAAGTGCGTTTCACTGAAGCTCTACAAACATAGAGCAGTTCACACTGAGTTCAACAAGACATAACGAGAAATATTATTAAGAATTATTTTCATTAATTCTTATTATTATGTAGTACAGTGAAATTGGCTACTCTAATGTAATTCTGGACTACTAATGACAATATATAAATTGTGTTTATAAAACTATTAAAGAATTATGATAAGAAATGTATTCCGTAGCAAAATAAAGCAAGGACCGTGTGCTAATAGTGTATGCGATATATGTAAAAATACAGTTATACTCAAAGTATGTAGTGTAGGCCGTTGTGGCCCAAGGACACAAGGGTGTGACTGTAACGCTACGGTTGTGGGTTCGATCTCCACTCGAGAAAATGAAATATTTATTTAAATTTATAAAAATAAATTTAGGTAGAGCGCGGCGTTGAGTTGCGCCACTCAACACGCAATGTATCCGAAATTCGGCGGAAAGTAGGGAATGGAGTGTATTAACACTAAGTTCCCTCTGCCTACTCTACTGTGTGCGGGATACAGCGTGAAGATGATTAAATTTAGATTTTTTATGTAGCTATAATAAATTTTATAGCATGTAATTTCGGTAACTCCGCATACAAAAGGATACAGGAACATCATCATCGTTCAGCCCTTTCGTATCCACTGCTAGACGTAGACCTTCCCCAAGGTACGCTAAAACTCCTCAAGACCGTCATGTTAACCATCATAATGATCCAGTCAGATTGCTAACGGTGTGGTTATGTATTTGATTCTATACAACTTTACGCCAAGGTCAAAAAAAAATCAGAACTTACATTTTCATTAATTTTATACATCTATAATAATCTCTATAGCCATCTCTTTAATATCTCTATAATCATATCTTTAGCAATAATAAAATAATATTAAAGCTAAATAAAAGGAAGCACATCCTCAGTTGTAGCAGTTAATGGCAAGTGGATACATATGTATGGACGCTTCGGACGTATCAGTGCGTGACGCTCCGGAACTGAGCTTGCTTTTCAAATATACCGTTTACTTGTTTAGAACGAGAACATCCTATATGTATTAGTTTTTTAAAGTAAGAGATTGTTATTCTTAAAATTTGTGTGCTTTTATTTTTCTTTTACTTTACTCTATATTTCGCACTTAGTAGAGTAGGTAGATGAAATCTAAGAACATAGTGTTAAGATATTCAGTTTATCATTTGAACACTTTCGTTCTCAACTTTCCGCGGAGTTCTTTTAGCTAGTTAGGCATTTCATGCTAAATGGCGAAACTCAACACCGCGCCTTGCTTCTTTACCAGATCGTGAAAATAAAAATATTAAATATTTCGAAAAGGAATCAAATCTACAAGCGACGTGTTTACAATCGCGCGCTTGTACCCCGCACCACGACTGCTTCACGCTTTCGGCCTCTTTTTATTTATAATATTACGTGGGAATTCATTACCATTACTTGCTCGCTCTGGTGAAAAAAGCACGGCGTTGACGTCCGCTATCCAACATTCATTGTCTCAAAAATTAGGATGGCGTGTGGAAGAGAGTGTCTTAAAATTGGGTCCTCTCTATTTAACCTGCTATATGCACTTTATAGTGTACAGTATAATAAATAATAAACAACAAACACTAAATTTATATTTGCGACTTACCTGTTTCTGTAATTAAGATACAAATATGGAAACGACTATTTGAGAAGTATGCTTAAGGGATCTTAGTTTTAAAACTACTATATCCAATTTTCGAGACATTGTATCGAAAACAAAATGTACCCCCAGGTGCGAGGAAATGAAAACAATATGCACACCCAGGCGGGAGTTTAACCCACTACCTACACGCTCACACTCTGCTAATACTAATATACAGTATATATATTTATTTAAAATATATATATTTATTTAAAAGTGCAATACTTTTCTACATAAATGTACGTGTTGTCTTTCCTAGATGCTGGAAATGTAATGTAATGCGCCGTCCTTCAAATGAGTTATGCCAACGCACGCTACCCTAATAAGAACCTTATTAGAACCGAATAGAATTTATTTTTATTTGCTTCATAAGGCAATTTAGTTTTTCAAATTAATCTGATAAAAATTTAAACCAAAAAAAAGACGGGTACTAGCGCCCAGTTTTTGTTATAATAATTGCATTTTTATATAGCCTTTATTGCGTCCAATTTTGATATTAAGATACATTGTGGTAAATAATTATCCTAGATTGGACAAATATGGGCTTTGAAGGAAAAAAAACTGTATAAGTAAGTAGCTCTGCTACGTTTACGATACGCTTTACGTAAGACTTGTCTTTTTACTTGGCCCCCTTTTTCTATTATTAAAATTCATCTCAATAGCACATTGTTTGATTGATAAAGTGTTAGTCTCAGATTTGGTTTCCATTTGAGGTTTGATACATTTTAAGTTAATTTAAGTTTTAAATCAAATCAGCTTCACGCTGTACCCCGCACACAGCAGGGTAGGAAGAGGGAATCTAGTGTTAAGACACTCCTTCCCCGCTTTCTGCCGAATTCTGGAGGCATTGCGTGTTGAGTGGCCGAAATCAACGCCGCGCTTAGTCTTGATATCAGAGCGAAGAAATGGAAATATAAATTTAAGTAAATAATTCATCCTCTCCAATGGGGACTGAATCGATGTCTGAAGCGGTTATTGGAGTTTGATGTATTTAGTTTGATGTCTACACAAAAAACCGCATGAAAATGAAAAAAATATATTAAATCTAGTCGTCGCGCGCAGCTTTGTTTGCGTAGAATTTAAAACGTGAAACGGTTCATACTAACATATCTAAGTCGAGTTATTCTGTCTGTGCGTTGTTTAATTTCATTTACTCACTAAAGAAATACTTTTTATCCATTATAGAGTTAAAAAGGACAAATTGTCTTTAAACAATTTTGGTTGAGGCCAGCCGTGGCGCAGGGACCAAGTATGTGATTCTAAACGAGACAGATTATAGGTTCGATTCCCACTGGAAGAATGAAATAAAGGTGTATATTAACACTAGGTTTCTACGTTCTCTGTGTCTACAACATATATGTTATGCTTCATCGTAAAGCTAAAAAAACTTTATACTTAATATCGAACTTTTTTATGACTGTAGTATTATCATAATTTAAAATCTACAGAATTATTTAGGTAGTAAACATTAGATTGCAGTGCCCTTATTACAATAAACTTGGCCCTAACTTAGAGCTACGTCACGTAGGCGTGCTACGACGCTACATCGCTACGCCGTAGCGTGCAACGAAAGTACTGACTTAGCAAATATTCTCACGCTATCGTTGAAAGGCCAATAAATTAAATGTAATAATACAATTTAGTAATTAATTATTTTAAAAAATATAGCGATTTGTGTAAATCGAAAATTCTTAAATTATTAATCCATTAATTTTAATTTTTAATTTATTAATCCATACTAAGGATAGAATGTTTTTTAACTTCACGCTTCATCTCGCATAGCAGAGTAGGCAGAGCGAATCGGAATATTTAGTGTTAAGACACTCCATTGCCTACTTTTCACTTCATTCTGAAGACATTGTGTAGTGAGTGGTGGAACTCAACGCCGCGCTTTGCCTCGTTACCAGAGCGAAAAGAAATTGAAATATATTAATTTCTACAATAAGAATCGGACCCACAATATTTAATTTAAGTAATATATTATGGCTTTGTTATTTTAAGTAATATTTCAATTTAATTATTCTGAACATATTTAATTGTTTTGAAAAGTTTTGTTTTTTTTCCATAAATAAAATCACAGACAGCTAAATTGTGTCGATATTCGATTTACAAATAACTTGACCCAGGCAGTCTTTATAGAAAAAAAAACGTTCTGATTCTAATGTACGCTAAATGAGACTAGACGCTGACACAATAACCCGTCTCGTCTTCAAACCAACATAATTTACATCAAAATGAAACATATATATTCATAGTCATCTTCTAAAATATGATTCAGTCACGCCTAAAAATTCTGGTTAAAGGATTCCTTGCATTCAGTTCAAGGAACCGTCGAATGAAGGCACGCAATTACCGACTGACTCATGGCCAAAACGAGCAGTATGCGGCGTTCCAATTGCAACTCTGTTGTATTTTCTCCCGATTATCAGCCTGCCTTTAAGATGCAGCCGAGGGGTGCGAAAGGGGGTGAAGCAACGCGGCGCCTCAGTCTACCCGTGGCAGCCGCGCCGGACGCACGCCTCATGCCATAGCGTACAAATGAAGACTCCGCGGTTTTACAATTCGCGAACAACGTACACTTGTTACCGAAAACCAGCTTGTTTCTGTTGATTGTGATACTCTACCACCTGGTAGAGACCCTTTAGGACTGTTCCCGTTTGTGGCTAATGTGAGTTGACATTTTGCAGACTGCGTCTGCAAATCACGTGCCCTAGATTTGGGGTGTCGTCGTTGGACTGCACGAATGCTACTTTTACATTTATTTACAACCAGGCAATGCTTTTTGTAGAATAAGTAGACTTCAAAGACTTGAAAGTAGCACATAGTCGACGGTTGTTTTAATATGTAGTTTATTTATTTACTGTACTGTTTTAATATGATTTCAATATTATTGGTAAAGAGATTAATAATATTAAAGGATATTTATTATGTATGCAGGCGATTGGCAAGGCAATTTTTTATGTCTGCGTGGTACAATATGCTAATCCTTCAAACTATTTCCATATCATTAACAACATAGCCTCTTTTATAAATCATTGCATTGACATTTACATGTAAGTAGTGGTCTTAAAATCTATATAACCATTTAACAGAATCACATAGACTCTACCGTCGCGCCTGACGTGCTTATATCGTTTTGTACAGCGTAATGCATTTCGGTACGTATGTATGTTGTAATAAAGTTGCTTTTCAAACGAAGGAACGCAAGTAGATACATTAAACCCGACTGTAAATTTACTATCTTATTTCTTCATTTTTAGTTAGCTCTTCTGCAATGCTCCGCCACTCGTTTTACTTTTCCGCAGACGGATGGATTCGCTTACTGTAGGTCTAGACGTGTGTGTAACGTAGTATTGTGTTACTTGACGTATTGTTCCGCGACATATGTACATGTAGGGTTTGAAGGGCGCGTTGCACACGTGTATGAGTTAAGGTAAATAATTGCTACCACGTGGTCCAATTAGCCTCCCCTCGACCCGTCTGGTCGAGCGCCTTCTTCGGGTACGTTCTGCACAGCTGATATAAATATTAAGTTATTTATATATCATATTAGACGAAAACATTTGATAATACATTGTAATTACATTTACAGAAATGAAATAAAAAAAATAACTAGACTTATCATTTAATTGGGACTACAATTAGATTTTTAGACTCTATCTGAGATGACTATCATTTTTGAACTACACAGACGACTTAATATTCCAAACGGATCATTTGGCAGAACACATTAGATGAGGCTGTGTGCGTGTAAGGCGGTGGTGTGGGGAGCCGCGGGTGGAGGGCACATGACGATCGATGCGGCGTCGTCGTATCATTTGCGTTTCTCCCCCCGCTCCCCGCGGCCCGGCGAGCCACTGACACCTTGTTTTTGAAGGCATGAAAGTCACATGGTCTAATTATAACGACATTTGTTATGTTCATTTATTAAGTTGTTTGGTTTCGCGTTATACCAGAGCTCATTTAAAACTTTCGAGATTGGAAATTTAGTTATATCTTGATATTTATATAGAACTCTACGAAGGAATACAGTTATATTTAATATCTTTATTTACATACAAATTAAGTAATTAGGATAATATTATATAAGATATTAGATGGAATCCTTTTTTTCTATTCGTTCTTGATGATTTTCATTTTATTTTATAGACATCGAAGCTGGTGGAGACGAATCGATCAATTTGATTTGACATGTGTCTGGCGTGGTTAGTGTTGATAGAGTCCACCCTCGGGTTAAGAAGTAACAATTGTACTTATACTTATATAGAGAGATAGAAAGACTATTTGTCTATTCATTTTACTTTTTTTATAAAGCTTGGAAGTAAATTATAAAAGATTAGTTTTTTTCAATTTGTTTGTGTTGATATATTATTCAACTACTTATTTGAATTTAAAGTTGCATCAGAGTAGTTATTTGTTGAAAATATTAATTTATTTACTTAATTGATTAATGGAAAGTGGCAAATTGAGTGATACTATTTTACTAGATTTTTTCCATGTCGCATAATTTATTAAAAAAATTAACTTTAAATAAAGAATAAATAAAATAAATCAGCTTCACGCTGTATCCCGCACACAGCAGGGGAGACAGAGGGAACCTAGTGTTTTTAGACACTCCGTTCCCCACTTTCTGCCGAATTCTGGAGGCATTGCGTGTTGAGTGGCAGAACTCAACGCCGCTCTTAGCGACTCGACACTAGAGCGAAGAAATGGAAATATAAATTTAAGTAAATATTTCATCTCCTCGAGTGGGGATCGAACCCACAACCAGTCGGTTTACAGTTGAACTTTGTGCCGCTGCGCCACGACTGGCCTCTATAACTTTAAACTATATAGAAAAAAAAATATTTCCACTGGAATTTCGAGAACTCCTCTCTAAATATTCTCTTGCACAGGGACCTGCATGTTTAAGTTCAACTTTCTTTTCGTTAGTTTCGTTTGTGCCCTTTCCGTCGATCACTCAGTAGCGTCATATAACGATTAACTCAATATTAAAGTAAATAATTAACATTAACTTAATTAATTTGTAGTTGAAAGACTATGTGTAAATTTAGAGTAAGTAATGGCGCAGTGGTACAAGAGTGTGACTGTAAACGCGACAGGTTGTGGGTGTCATGTGTAATTTCCACACGAGGATATTAAATATTTAATACTTTTATTTGCTCGTTCTGGCAACAAGGCAAAGCGCGGCGTTGAGCTCCGCTACTCAAAACGCAATGCCTCCAGAATTCAGCGAAAAATGAGGAACGGAAGTGTATTAATGGGAACGAAGTATTTTAAAACTATGTTCCCAGGTCTCCTTTGCCTACCCTGCTATGTGTGGGACCCATTGGGAAGCTAAAAAAACATAATTATTCCTCCGAGCATGGATTGAATCTAAAACTTTCACCCTTGCACTCGTTGACAGACGCTGTTCCACTGCGGTACGACGATCTCAAATACATATATTTAATCTTAATATTTTAAACCAGACGTCTTCCAAATCGAAATACTTAGATTTCTATATAAATGAAATGTTCAATTTATTGTTATGGCCGTCTACGTTTATAGAGACTCAAATAGCTTTCTATATATTAAGATATTAAAGAGTTATCTTAAACGGTAGAGACTTCCATTTCAGAAAATTACTTTTTCGTATGATTCTGAAATTTTTAACTTATGTAAAAAAAAATTAAATTTTCATTCAGTATCCAACAGCCCCACAGAATTCGGTGGAAAGTGGTCAACGGAACTATTTTAATGGGAACAGAGTCTCTTAACACTAGGTTCCCAAGTTCCCTCTGCCTATCTAGCTATGTGCGGAATACGGTGAGAGGCGTATTCTGTAAAACTACAAACAAAGGTGACAGACGAAAGCAAAACTTTGTCTAATTTTTATATTCTAATTGTTAACTAACATAAAGAAGTATTGGATGGATACCAATTATTTATTTATGCGGTAGGTCTTGTAACCAGAGCGAGGAAAAGAAAATAGTTGATTTCCCCAAGTGCGAATTGAATACATATCTATCACGTTTATAGTCAAACACTGTGCCGATATGACATGGTTGATTTAAGTACATATTTTTTTTCTTCGATTTCAACAAATGCTATATAAATTTTGATATGATATATATTTTTTTTTCATTCAAAATCTGAAATGATTTTTTTAAGCCTTATCGTCTTTCTCCATATTTTGAATAAACCATTCAAGCATTTAATCATTTTATTTACTACGCTATAAATATATATTTAAAGAGTAAACATATAAACAGAGTATTTTTACTGCATTATCACCTCTTACTCTACGTAACACGGAATACAAGTGATAAATAAGAAAAAGACTACATGTACAGATAATCAGATTTAGTTGAATTTATCCCGTTGTAGTGCAGTGGCTCAGCGCCTGGCTTTGAACATAACGGTCGTGGGTTTGATACCACCTAGAGTACATAATATACATGTTCCAACCACGACATATTATTTTTTTTACCCATTCTCGTAAAATAAGATCGCGGTGGAGGTTTTCGCTAACAATTACAAAAATTAGGGAGTGCATGAGAAACGGAGTATTACACTTAACACTCTTTTCTCTCTGTCTTTCTTGTTCTATGTGGGATACAGCGTGAAGATGAAATCAGATTAAGTCATATACTGTCATATACTTTCGTAAGTATTGTTACATGCGTGAACTTAACGAGTGGAAATTACGATTGTTTTACATCGACCCCAACTCACGTAACTGTGTTACGAGTTTTGATTACTTTTTGAAATGTAATATTTACTTAATGTAGTTTGTAGTTGAAAGAAAAATATTTAGCAGAGATCGGGTATCGATCATTTTACTTATTTTACGACTTTTTATGAAAATTCAGATCTACCTAAATAGAGACAGTGGATACCCTTCAACTCTCTAATCACAAGAAACGTCATCATGTAACATTATGGGCGTTGAATGTAAAACAACATTTTACTTTTCGTGTATTCAATATCCGTGAAATAAATAAAAATAATCATTTTACATATTTGTATTCAAACAATCCATTTGATCCCAACAACTTTATACTGACGCTTCTTGGTATTACTATTTTGAATACTCCCACATTATTTCATTACTAACCACAGTCACCTTACTATATATTTTCTATTGCTGAAGTCATTGTTGGTAAAAGTCTACTAAAACTACTTAAAAAAAATTAAGTCGTCTTCGTCGTCGTTGCGCAGTGAGTACGTACCACTTTATGGAATTAATTTATTTCGTTTCTTAGGCCTGGTATAATATAAAGCGCGGCGTTGAATTCCGCCACTCAACATTCAATGTCTCGAAAATTGGTCGCAAAATGGACAACGAAATGTTTTTACATTATGTTCCCTCTGCCTACTCTTTTACATACGAGCTGTATTGGACTCTAAAATTCGAAGAAAAATTTGGCTCCAAGAACTATTAAGTCATGTAATAAAAGTACAAATGTAAAATTAGTTATTATTTCATAATTATTTTACGGTCATTACATTGGCTGAGTTTTTTGGCACCAGCACTCTATCTTGGACTGTATTTGTATATAATTTACTTTTCTTTTGTTGCGTATCTTTATACTTAATCTCTATATTTATACTTAAAATACTCTGACAGATATATACATTTCAAATAAATTTTAGATTTTGCTTCATTTAATTTTGATTTGTTAATGCTTTATTTTCAAGGACTTGTAAAAAAAAACATTTTTCATGTTGTATCTTTTTATTTTAGGAAAAAAATGTAAACTCAGTGAAAAACCTCTCTTTTACTATGCTTAGCGTACGTGTGTTGAAATAAAATGAAGAAATAAATATTTGCATGCTGTATTATAGAAGGAATCTAGTGTAACGAATTACACAAATTCAGAGTCATGCCTATATAGAGAAAAAAATTAATTCGCCCGATTGGGAATCGATCCTACAACCATCGCGTTTACAATCAGTCGCTGTACCGCTGCGCCACTATGTTCCAATTAATGAGCAATAACGAAAGAATCCCTTAACACAAAACGATTCAAAATGTGAAGTAATATAAAATATTTACTATTAACCTTTCGGGGCATACAATATATCAAGCTACCCTCAAGTTACCCTCGGGGGTGGTTTTTTGTATTGCACGCCATTTTATATCTTATCTTATATGGAAAACATTTGAACTATAACGACTTAGTGGAAAAGGCTCATTTCCTGCTATTTGATAAAATTATACAAAATCGTGGCATGTTTTATGGGATAGGGCTCGAATCACACCTGAGGTAGTAAAAAATATATATTTATACTATTTACTTAAATTTATATTTCCATTTCTTCGCTCTGGTGTCGAGGATAAGCGCGGCGTTGAGTTCTGCCACTCAACACGCAATGCCTCCAGAATTCGGCAGAAAGTGGAGAACGGAGTGTCTAAAAAACACTAGGTTCCCTCTGCCTACCCTGCTGTGTGCGGGATTTTATTTTTTAGCAGAGTGGTTAGAAGGAATCTGGGGTTTTAGTGCTAACACACTCCGTTTCCCTCCCTTTAAGGTACTTATGTTTTCAACTACCCGCCAAATTCTGGAGGCATTACGTGTTTAATGGCAGGCCTCAACGCAACGCTTTGCGTCTTACTTCCAGTGAGGAAACTTTATTTTAAGCTTCACGATGTATCCGCAAGTAGCGTACCTCAACACCGCAAATATTTAATATTTTCAAACAACGGAATTTTTCACTTTATGTCTTAAATTCCACACAAATAAACTTGCAGGGACGGGACTAAACCGTTTTGAAAAAAAACTAACGTAACATAATATAGAGTCTACAGTACGTCTTAGAGCTCTGATCATTCTTCGTATCCATTCGTTTCCTTATATTCCTTTTCGTTTCCGTATATTTTAATATTTTCTCGCTTGGATAACGAGATAAAACGCGGCGTTAAATTCTACCATTCAACACGCAATACCTATAGATTTCGGTATGAAATGGCAAACAGAAATGTCTGAATGGAAAAGGAATGACTGCTCTAAGCAGGATACAGTGTGAAGTTAAAAGAAAATTAAAATAACTTATGCGTACAATGCGGTTAAGCCCATTAAAATATTATCTATATATAGCTTCACGGTGTATCCCGCATAAAGTAGGGTAGGCAGAAGAAACCTAATGTTAAAACACTCCATTGCCCACTCTCTCTTCTGTCTCGAAAACGCAATGAAAAGTGAGGAACGGAAGTGTCCTAATGAGAACAGAAAGTTTTAAGACCAGGTTCCCAGATTACCCTTGCCTTCGCTGTAATTGCTTTGTGCAGAGTACCGCTGGAAAAATAGAAAACTTTTAACAATCAAAATAATTCGCCGATAACTTGCTTAGAATTGCAATTTACAAAGAATAGAGCTATAGGAATTAAATATATTGCATGTCCGCTTGGAGCGGTGTTGAAGTAATTACAAAAATATAAATCAATTGCCTCGCATGTATCGCATAGTGAATGTCAGATCTAAAACCACCCTTATATGTATATGTATACGTATATGTATATGTATATGTATATGTATATGTATATGTATATGTATATGTATATGTATATGTATATGTATATGTATATATAGCCATTTTTATTTTAAATTACCGGAAAAATAACATCAATTGAATCCTTCCTTCAATTAGAAAACGACCTCCTCACTGCCTCTTAACTGCAGAATAGGTAGAAAGAACGAATAAAAAAGTAGTGGCAAAGCACTCCGTAGACCGGAGTGCTTTTTTTACCCATTCATTTCGTGTTGAGTGGTGCAACTCAACACCACGCTATAGTTTACTAACTATAAGCTATAAGCAAAAAATAGCAAATTAAAACAAAGCGTGAAGCAAAAAAAATTGATCCTCAACAGAAATATTACAACATAGTCAAATTTACAAGAAGTCAATCGAGTTCAAGAGACAATCACTACAGGAACCCAATTGGTTTTAATAAGCTTACACATAACGTAAAGTTTCGAAATTGTGCCTAAAATGAAGAATGTGCGAGAAATAAGAAAAGTTACTCTTAGAGTACACTCAAATATAATAAATAATGGTATAAACCTCTTCCGTTACTGAGTGACCGACAGTGGGCAAACGAAAGTGTCTTAATGTAAGCGGAGTGTCTTAACACTAAGTTCCTAGGTTTTCACTGTCTATCTTGCCTTGTACGAGATACACCCTGGAACACCCTAAAACTATGGAAAATATGGATTATTATTTATTTTGTCTTGAACTCCAGACAATGAATTTGCGAACGACGACAACTTTAATAATATAAATTGGAATCGAAAATAAACTCCACAATTAGGTCATGATAGAAAGATATCACATCACCTATTCAACGCTATACTTGTTTGAGGAAGTCTTCTTGAAACTTGTAGAGTTTGAGAAATCTATGAAATCTAGCAATTTCCTTTTAAAACTATGAAAAGTTATAAGATTAAATTCTTTATCATTTGATTATATAGCTTCTTTTAAAACTAAATTTTGCATATACGTTCTTCTATAATGGACGATGGCGTGGTAAAATAAGCAATATTCGACTCGAGGTGCAATGGCCGCAGGTTTAATTTCCACTTGCCATTATAATTAAATAATTTATATATACTAGCTTGGAACTCTCTATCAAAAAAAAATCTAAAATAGTATTTATAACAGTTGTCAGAGGATTTGACTAGTAGAAATTTGGTCGATATATTTAGAAAATAATTAGCTGAATTAGCAAAAAGTATTTTTTTTGTTTGTTTCATCTGCTGTATCCTAGATAGCATAGCAGTTATATAGCAAATTGTGTGTTATGGGAAGGTTCCCTTAGCTGCGCTTTGTCTTATAGGGAGGAAATTCCTCCTTCCGGGTTCCACAACCGTCGCGTTGACAGTCAAACGCTATGCCACTGCTTCACAATGACATCGAAATAAAATTAACGGCTAAAATTGTATTCTTTCTGTCTGTTTGTATCGGCGTAAATGGCTTGTGGGACTACATTGTCAATTACAAAGTACTGCTAGACACAGGCAATGTCAGCTAGGTCACCCCTAGGACGTCTTAGGGACACTAAATAGGGATGTTTGGCTCAACACAAATTATTTGGAAATACTTTTATTCGACTCTATAGTACAAATGGGGTTTTTTTATCTATATAATATATACCCGCTAGTTTCGACTTTTTATTGAACTAATAGTGAGATGTCATGTTACATTATTTTTTTTTAAATAACTTCTTGCCTCCATGGCATACCACTTTAATCTCTTCTACCATCAAATACCTCTTCATACATGCCTTCTGGGGGTCTTCTTTCTTATTATAAATATTTTCTGTAATTTTTTTTCGTCAATTATTCTTTGACATCACTAGAGTACGGTTTTCTCCATCCTAACTGTGACATCCTCACTGGTACTGCCATTTTATACTTATATCTCTTCATTGCGGATTCGGACAGCTAAGCTGACTCCGTATATCCAACAAAGAGATCATACCTCAGATCCTTTCGTACAAAAATAACTAAAGTTAATTTTATCTTTACTTATCTACATAAGCAAATTCTAAATATTCAAATTGACTTAAGCAAGCGATTTTAAATCGTCGAAAGAATAGAAAGTTACTTGGAAACCAGTTCTGCTAAGGCGCCATCAACGGAATCAGTTTTTCAATAGAAAGATAGATAGCGCTTTTTTTTAACACAATGATAGCATTTATATACTTTTTAGACCGTCGTTGCGGAGTGGTGCAACATCAGGATGTAAGCTATTGGTTTTATTCCCACTTGGAGAAATAATCATATTAAATTTTTTAGTGCTCTGGTCCGGTACAAATAACGTGTGGTTGAAATTCGCCACTCAATACGCAAATCCCTGGTAATTCATTTGGCATTTTTTGGGGAGTAACTTGGCTCTCTCTGCCTATTTGCCCGAAAAAGCAGTTTTTTTATATTCTTTCAATATTTTTAGATATAGAAATAAACTTTATTTTTTAGTGTTGGTTTAACAGTTACCTTTAATACTAACATGGGAAATGGATTTCTAGTGATTTTCGGTAGGATTTGTCTTTATGTACTATAAAACGATCACACGTTTATTTCCCAAGATATAAACTATTTAAATGATTGGAAAGCATTTCGAAAAGACTGAGGTAATTTATAGAGTAGTTTGTGTCATGTATCTTTTAGAATTTTAAAATTATTATACTATATAACTTAATATAATGTAATAATAACAGTTCCTTTTTTAGTCTCCGATGTGCCTCAGATGTAGCAGGGTAGGCAAAGGGAACCTAGCCAGTCAGAACCATCAGTCAGTTCTCCACAGTCTGCCCAATTTGAGAGACATAGTGCGTTGAGTGACAAAACTTAACGCCGTGCTTTATCTTGTTACCAGTGTGAGAAAATGAAAATGAATTTAATTATTACATCGAGTTGATACCAAACTCACAACCATCGCCATCACAGTCACACACTATGCCATTGCACCACGCCTCCTATTTTTATTTGCAATATTTAAATCAAAGCTCTTTCAGAAGAATGCCTTTAAGGAATCTTTTTGTTTCTAAAACAAATTAAAGAATATTTTTCTTTGTTTATTTATATCGAATTTATTTAATTAGATTTGTGAAAATAGATTAAATTGTATAAACAAAAATGTGTTTTGAAACGATAAATACTTAATTTTCTTTACTGTTTTTTTATTGTTGCATGATTCTATAGCGTTTGACTGTAATGCATACGGTGGGTAGTACGTACATTTATAGTAGGCGGGGTAGGTACCTGAAAACCTAGAGTTAAGGCACTTCGTTCCCATTAAAGTACTTCCATTTCCCTTCCCGCCAAATTCTGAGGTATTATGGGCTGTGTGGTGAAACTTAACGCTGTGTGTGTGTGTGTGTGTGTATGCATGCGTGTACGTGTGTGTGTGTGTGTATGTTTGATATTGAATTTTAGGAGATTTTCGGTTTCTTCATAACTTTAGCCTTGTATCCAATTTAAAGTTAGTTTTGAAGTTTGAAGTTGTCGCGTTTACAGTCATCCATACCCTTGTGCCACTTAGCCACAACGGCCTCAGCGTGCACTACCATCTTTTGAGTAAAATTCTTTCACTTAGGCCCGACACGAGTCAATAATGCAATGTCTTAACCGTAGGTTCTCTTTAGGGATATTTCGATTCTCACTTTCCACCCAGTTTCCGAGACATTACGCGTTGATTAATGAAACTACGATTTTTTTTCTCTTCTTACTATAGGTACGGAACTTAGAAGTGTTTTTGAGTGTGAATCGAACCCACAACCATCATGTAAACAGTCATTGCCATAACGATCTCAATATATATACCAAGAAATATATCGCTTTAAACCGTTATAAATTCAGATAAGCCCCCATTCATTGCTCGCCGCCAATTAAAATGACTCCTAAATCTCCTAAATGTGACCGAGCGTTGCAAGCTCCATTATATAAATTAAAATTTTTAGTATCTAAAGAAAAGCATCTTTTTATACTTATTGATTTTTTTTTAATTTATTTTTATATTTGTATTGCTATCTGGAGAGAGAATGTAATGTAACATCTCTTCTCTCTGTTGTACGCAATTATACCAATATACATAGAGACCAAAAACAGCATCACAGTATGTACCTAAATTATACTAGAATGGTACCCAAATTAGAACAAATAAGATTTTGGGGATGTCGTAGTGTAGCGCCACGGTGTTTAACTGTAAACACGACGTTTGTGCGTCTTGATTCTAACTAGAGAGAATGAATTATTTTTATATCCCTGTTTTGGTAAGAAGACGAAGAGCATCGTTTAATTCCGCCACCAGAAATGCAATGTCTTGAAAATTCTGCTATGTGTGAGGGACGAAGTGGTTCCTTTTAATCGTAATAAATATTTGATTTCGTTTTTTTTCTATTGTTACAGATTTTTTAAGAAATATCCACAAACAGCCCAAGCCACTGTTTCTAGGAAAAAAAGAATAATTTGAAAACTTATTTTTTACGCCGTAAGTATTTTTATTTTACATTTATTACCATATATATATTTTTTTAATTTTCTCCATAGCAATAGTATATTAAACTTTATTAATATTATTTATAAAATATCAAAAAAGCTGACAGCATAAAAAATTTAAAAGATTTTTCTGAATAATTTAAGCTTAGAATCAACTGAATTATTGGTTTATTTCGACTAACAAGTGGTACCTAATTAAATTTTAAGGCCAATAAGGCTCTATTTAGCTATAGCTTTCCTCGGTAAATGAACTATCCAACACGCAATTATTTTGTTGCATTCAAACTCGTTAGGTTTATAATATTAAGTATATATAGAATAGATACGTTATTATAGACGGACAGACGAACAAAACTTTAAGTATAATCAACAAAATTTAAATCCGACATTAACTTAACCGGGTATAAACCTACGTACATAAACCTACATACAAACGTAGTACCATTTGTTCGAAGACCATTAAATATACAATAATACTGCACAATTGCATACATAGCTCTAACGTACCAAGTCCAGGGTTGGCTGGCTATTTTTTTTTTATTTATTTTTTTAAAGAAAATTGTTATCATAAATTAGCTTCACACTGCATCCCGCTAGGCAGAGGGAACCTAGTGTTAAGTTCCCCATTTTCCGCCTAATCCTGAAGTCATTCCGTATTGATTAATAAAACTCGACGCTGTTTTGACACCAGAGCAAAAAGAAAGCAAAAAAAAGCCCCTGTGGCACGAATTGTTATCTTCATAATGTTAAAAATTTTAAAATAATCCATAGTTACAAAAAGAAACTAAAAAACACGTTTTTCGACACCAAGTGCACTGTGACTGTAAGCGCGTGAAGTTGTGCCTTTGCTTCCGACTTGAGGAAAGGTAATATTTAATATACTAGAGCAAAAAAAAAAAAAAATTCCGCGCTAGTATCGAGGCAAAGTGCGACGTTGATTTTCGCCACTTAACATGCAGAGCCGAAAAATGGGGAACGAAGTCTTAGGTTCCCTCTGGCTATCCTGCTGCACGCGGGATACAGCGTGAACCGAAAAAAAAACTGCTTATGTCAATATTTTGGTGCAGCAAAAAAAATAAACAAATATATGCAATATTTTGACCTGATTTGGCTACATAAAAATTCTGTCTTAAGTACCGTCATAAGACGCAAAATTTTCACTAAAATTACTCCAAAGTCAACAACAACAACAAACGAAAACGGAGAATGATATAACGCTAAGCTCTTTAGTGAAGATTATTCATATAAAATAGGAATTGAAATCTTACTGAAAGACAATGCACTGACGAAGCAATTGAACTTGGAAACTAATAGATTAGAGAGTAGAGAGCACTGAGAGAGAATTTAAAATCGTACAGGAATAACAGGATTTTTCATTTTGCATGAGGGATGATATAAGTTTAACTCATTATAAATTTGACTCATTATAAATTAGGTTTTTTTTTTAAGAACACTTTAATAAAGGTATAAGAAAAAAAGGGCCCAAAACATACCATCATATCGCCAAATATACATAAACTCATTTTAAAAATCTTATATAAATAATAGTCGTGTTGTATGAAACTTTACGTTTTCGTATCTCCCCCTAGTCCACCTGTATGTCAAATATAATCTTTTTAAGTCCAATTATTTCGCCTGTGCATTGTCTGTTCGTCACTCGGTAATGACAACGCTTCATATAAATAGTAGATACTATAAACAAAAATTAAAATGCGCAAGCCACTTTTAAACAAGAGTTAATTCAAATATGAAAATTGGTCGCTCACCATCCCTAAAGCGCTCCTTATAAAACGATAGCAACTCCCCCTGTTTTGGCACAGTATCAACTTAGCAGAATACCCCACCGTGGTGTACGTTTATTTTTACCCCAAAAACTTAAAACGCGTTGGCCGATTTGGCATAATACAGCGCGTTGAGTGGTGTATGATTTATTAATTTTTATCTTTATCTTTTCTTGTAAAAAAAGAGCTTCACGCTTTTTCTCGCAACGAGGACACCTAGTGTTAAGACACTCCGATTCTACTTTTCACTGAATTCTGGAGGCATTACGTGCTGTGGCAGTGGCGAATATTTATGCCGCGCTTTGCATCGTTACAGAGCGAGGAAATGAAATAACGACACTAATATATAAAATTCAGTTTTACTTTTGGAATTTCAGGGAATTTTTGAGTTTTTTTAAATACTTATAACGGGACCATGACGCACGCAGCTTGTAAATGAGGCGATTGTGGGTTCGATTTCCACTCGTAGTAGTGAAATATTTAATATTGTGGTACTTGTGTGTATCTTGCTCTGTTAACGCGACGAATTGCGGCGTTGAGTTCTACAACTCAACATGCAATGCCTCGAGATATTAGCGGAAATGGAAAATGGAATATCTAAAAAAAAGTTATTTAAAGCTTTACACTGTATCCTGCACATCTCAGAGTAGACAAATGGAACCTGAGAATAGAGTGTGATGACACTCGGTTCCAATTAGGACAATTCCGTTTCCCATTTTCCACCTATTTCTGGAGACATTACGTGTAAAACAAGTACAAAATGTAATTATTTGTAAAATTTGTTATAGCATATCGACATTGTATCACCTACATATGTACATATATATGTAAAGCATTTCGGAGCATTCCTCAAGTATTGGTCATTGTTGGTTATGGTCGGCGAATTATGGAACGCTGAAGATTCTTTACGGTTCTGTATCTATTCTTAGTATATTTTAATAATTAGATTACATGCTTTTTGAGATAACCGTGGCTCGAGGGATTAAGATCATTTTTTTTATCCCTATTTGGGTACAGCAAGTGCAGAAGACGTCAAAATTCATAAAAATTGTAAAATTTATTCGTGTTTTAGATATTCAGGTAAATTAAATAATAGAAAAATATAATATATGTGGCGCAAAAGCACCGAATGACTGTTAACACGACGATTGTGGGTTCGATACCTACATGAGGAACGAGTCAAAGTGTAGGGTTGAGTTCCGCTACTCAACACGCAATGCCTCCAGAATTCATGGAAAAATGGTGGGCGTGTCTTTATTTATTATAGCACAAAAAAAAATATCTTAACAAAGTTATTATCTTCTAAATCTAACATAATATTCAATAACAATTACATAGTTTTAATATTATTTCTTTGCAAGACAATAGATTGTTGTCTATAAAAAAGTGTTACTACTTATCATTATTTTACGTAAAATGAGCACAGAATCAGATCGAAGTATCAGTATCGAAATATCATCATCATCATCAAAATTAGAAATTTCTTGTTCATTCAAATAATCAATCTTAACACACCAGGAAGGTCTAAAGGTCGTATCGACGGATCACAGAGGCCCCCTTCAGTCTCTTTTACAACTCACACTTGCTTCTTAAATCTTTCTGACTATTATTTCTTCATATATTCTTATAATGTGTCCAAACCCACCTAAGCATACTTTTTTATTCCCACTGTGACATCCCCGCTAGTGCCTGCCACTGAGCCATAACATATACAGAGTGCGGCACCTTGTATAATAGTTAATACTAGGTACCTTACGGTTTTCACACTCGATTACTTAGATCTTATTATATGAAGCCTTAAAGAAAGTCGTTTGATACTAAATAGAGTCGTACTTTAAAATTAGCACCCTTTGTAATTTAGTCACGTATGCTAAAGTTCTTAACGAAATAAGGCTTTTTGATCACGCACTATGTACGATTTTGATGTTTTCTTTTTTTTTTACTTCAACTTGTCTCGTTATTTTGCCATTCATAATAAAAATATATGAAAATAGAGATAGAGATACTGAGGAGAGAGATAATGAGAAGAGCCGACAAGAAACTCAATAGTGTACTATTATTTTATTATTTTGGAAAGTTTTACTTTAGGGATATACGCGATTTAATATAACAACCGATGCCTATACAAGCGCACCGTGATAACCCTGCGCCAAGACGGTTCGGACGAAAATCAATTATTACACATTTTAAATGAAATCTTTCAACCGTAATATTTAGTATTATACTTTCCGCAGTGTCAGGTTTCCACGTTTGGAACAGTTTGCAGCAGTCCATGGTCACATGTGGTGGTGGACCGTATCTTATTAAATCTTCTTAAGATATGGTAGTTTAGTTGCGCATCCTAAAATAGTGGCAGTGACGTAACTCAATAAGTACTATTAAAATTCCTCATTACATATTTTTGTGCCTTTCACTATCACATTTTTTATTTGAACCTACCCATAGTGTGTGAACATAATGTAGGTCATATAAATATTCTCCCACGAAAGACAAATCAAAAAACAAAAGCAAACATAAGCTATAGAAACCAAATGATTACAGACAAGCATTTTGGACATTGATAAATAATAAAGCCACCCCACAATTTTTGTCTCGTCGTATTTACGACGAAGCGGAATTTACGATTATTTTACGGTATTTTTATTTGCACAATCAGATAACGCTATAATGGATCAACATCATCACGCATATGCACATAAAGCATGGGACTATAAATAAATTGTTGATAGAGCAAAATATGTTGTATTTATTTCTAGTTCAGTTCATATGTTCATGCGCAGTGGCCAGTCGTGGCGTAGGCACAAGCGTGTGACTGCAACGGAGACAAGTTGTAGGTTCAGTTCCCACTCGAGGAAATAAAATATTTAATAATTTGATTTCTTGTTGGTGTTACGGCAAAGCTCAGTGTGAAGAGTGAGTTCCGCCACTCAACACGCTAACCGTTCAAAATTCGTCGGAAACTGGAGAGCGGAATATCTTAATGTTAAGCTACATTTGCCTACTGTATTTATTTATACTGCATCATTGTGCATGTTACAGTTCATATGAAACGCTACGGTCTCTGCATACCTCTTTCGCCTCGTCCACTGTCATCAACTTCTTTATACATGCGGGGGCTTCAAATGCTTTTATGTGACCTTTCTCTAGTATCTTTGATGCTGTGTTTTCGAATGTCAACCGAGCTCTTCCTACCACTCTTACCTCTCTATTTTCCATCATAAATCTATTTTGCCATTCTTTTACTCTACTCATCCATTCGACGTGCAGAAACCAGCTGAGCACGTTCTTCTTTATTCTCACCGTGACATCTTCGCTAGTAGGTACCTTCCATTCTGTGTTCTTCCTTTTTGCGGAGTCGATCAGCTATGCTGACTCTGCATTTTCTTTTTTTTTTCATTCTTCTTCGGTAATACCCACGTTTCGCGGCCGTATAACAGCTAGACAAAATAAAATAATCCATTCTCCCATTAGCAATCGAACCCACAACCGTCGCGTTAACAGTCATTCGCTTTGCCAAGCGACCTCAAGTAATATAATATAATCAATATATATATTGTTTTAAGTGTCTAGAATCTGTCTGGTCTAGATGACTATCTTAAGCACTAACTGAACCTCTTAAGTACCGTGTCGGGACGTCGTGTCGACTATTGACCTAGTACAAGGAGACTGTGGTGCTAATGAAACGTATCCAATATTATTTACGATTAGCTTAGTTTTGGCTGAAATTGAGAAAAAGGTTTTAGTTTTTTTTTGTTTGAAAAAAAAGGAGAAAGAGCAGCTTCTCACTGTATCCCGGGTATACAGAGAAAATGAAGTGTTAGAAAACTCTATTTTCCACGCACCCGTTTTGATTATAATATAAAAAAAAATTATAACACAAAAAATTGTGGCGTTGAATTTCCCCACTTAACATTCAAT
The DNA here is from genome assembly GCA_030704555.1 of Heliconius charithonia. Classification (NCBI taxonomy): domain Eukaryota; kingdom Metazoa; phylum Arthropoda; class Insecta; order Lepidoptera; family Nymphalidae; genus Heliconius; species Heliconius charithonia. The sequence goes on from CM060825.1 coordinate 531,501, forward strand.
GTGTTGGATGTGGGCGGGGAGCAGAGAGTCTTGACTCTAGAATATCTCTAGCCGTCGCCCCACGTCGAATATAGCGTGAAGTTCAAAGAAAATGTAGAATAATGTTTTGTAATAAGCAAGATTACCTACCTCATAGTACCGACATAATGTACTCTACAAGTGAGACTATGTGGATGGGTTTAGGTTCGATTCTCATTTGAGAAATGTTTATATTTATAAATAATTCGCGAGGTTGTTGAGCAGTTTGTCTTTATAATAAACGATAATTCAAAAAAAAATATATTACCACCAAAATTTGGTATAATAGTCATCGTTGTCCAAGAAGAAAAAATCCAAACCAGGAAAAAAATCAAATTTCGTCGTAATCACGATGATTGTGGGTTTATTATCCACCTGGAGGAAATATTATAATTCAATATTTTCATTTTCCCACTCTAGCTAAAAAGTGGCGTTGATTTTTTCCGCCACTTAACATTCAACGTCTATGATTCGAGCTGCCAGAGGAGAACGGAGTGTTTTAATCGTTTCGCTCGTGAAACTAAAAAAAATGTTCTAAATACAAAAAAATGAGATCATAAATCTCAAAAAAAGGGTACAAATTGAAAAAAAATCCCGCACCATGCACTTTCATACGTACCCAAACACATACCCCCCAGGCCGAGACATGCCGGCGCCGCCCAAGGCTGTCTACAGGCTCGAGGTTAAGGACTCTAGGTTTTTTATCTAACTCTGTTCCGTATCTTTTCTACTCGTGCCTCTGATTATTATCAAAAGTGAAGAAAATTTTAGTATTTAGTAATATACATTTACAGCTTCACGATACATCCCAAGTATAGAGACAATTGGGAATTTTATTTTCATTTCCCGTTTCCTCTCAACACGGAAAGTCACAAAGATTGAGTGGAAAGTGGAGAGCTAAGTGGCTTAATACTATGTTCTTTAGGGCAGTCACTGGAAAAAAAGAGAAATACTCGGTCCCATCTTCCTCTCGTATACGGAATACAGCACAAAGTTAATAAAATACTCTTTTAATAGGTAAACTGCATATTAAAGAATAATTACACATAAAAAAAATATTAACGTTATTGCAATTCTTTATCGTCGTCTTCTTTATGAGCATTTCTTGCTTTTACTGCAAAATGTAGCTAGGTGTTGTTGTCATCAGTATTCCACGTGGATGTGAGTTATAAAGAGTATATGTACGTATTTTGTTTACTTTCAAGCTCATTCCCGTTAAGCAGGGTAGGTAAGGAAAATAATTTAAAGACACGCTGTTTTCTACTTACCGCTGAGCTATCAGGACATTGGTATTGAATGGCGGAACTCAACGCCGCGCTTTTCCTCATTACCAGCTAGAAAATGAAATTTCTGAAATGGGAATCGAATCAGCTGGGCTCTGTTTTTTTAAATAGAAATGAAAAAAAAAAACCTTAACGCCGTTAATAGAAAATTGGTAGCATTAGTTTAATAAAGAGTGGTAGTTTAATAAAGAGTGGTGGCCAGTTGCCTATCTGAGTCCATGTTTTGAAAGCACCTAAGAATCGGTCTAGACGTTTCAGACGACCTAAGTTTAAGCACTTTCTCTTACAAAACCTTCCGCAAATATTTCAAGTTACCTGAGTTTGTTTGGTCATGATAATTTATTTTCAAAGTTGTTTCACCAATAGCTTTTTGTACTAAGCTCGTTTTATAAAGCTTCACGCTTTATCACGCATGTAGCAGGGTAAGTAGAGTGAGCAGAAAAAAGGTAATATTCAACTTTGTTCACTACTCACCAACTGCATTCTAGATATTGCCTGCATACTAGATAGCGCCACGATGGTCGCAAGACGTCAGAAAAACTCCTTAATATTCTTTGGGCTAGCCATGGGTGCCCAGTTGCAGAGCTGCGCCTGGGACTTTATCCAAGTAGGCTCAAAGGTCTCCACAAAAATGATTTATGTTTTTATATAAACTCTTTTTTTAAGCCTTGAATAAAATGCAGCGTTAAGTTACATCGATTGTAAATATACACGCTTGCCCACCCCTCAGGGTCCTGTCTCAACGTAAAGCATACTTATTACAATTTAAAAATATACACAACCTAACTAGATTAAGGCATAATACAAGTCACAGCCAATCACATATTATACATATATGAACTTATTATATTTTACAATATTTCATTTATACAATATTTTAAAAAAAATGTTAGTGAGGCCAGTCGCGATGAACTACATAATTTTTAATTGTGATATCAGAATTAAAAATTATGTACAACAATTACAATTGCTTAGTCATTTGGTCGATTTTATTATTTTAAACATATATTTTTAGAGTTCCGTATCTCTAAAGAAAAAACGGAGCCCTTATAAAATTACTTTACCGTCTGTCTGTACGTCTGTTAAGGCCATTTATCTCGAGATCGGTGTCCCAAAAAAAAACATTAAATTCCTTTATTTGTAGTTTATTTCACACAATATGAGTGCGGGCGTATGCATGCAGATATGCCGCGTTATCAATTCCTATAGGTTGATTCCCGTAGATATATAATTATGAAATTTATGATATTTTCAGTAAAAATAAAGAAATAATCCGAATAAAAAAATCATGTACGTTTATATGAAACGTATATGATTAAACGTTAATATAAAGTGAATGTATTGGTAGGGAACCATCGGTAGTAGCATCCGACTCGCACTTGGCCGATTTTTTTATAATATGATAATACTTAAAATCACCCACACTGCTCTGGTAAAAATAGTTAGATTATTTTATTTACGCTTCACGTAAATTATACAAAAATAGCACAAAAAATCCTATAAGCTACACCGAATTCATATATAAAAAAAACTAATTTTCTCGGCCAGATAATATAACACTGATCGGCGAACGTAAAACCTAACTAACTTTCTAGGTCATAAGACAGTTAGACCAATCGATAGTTATCTAAACGCTATCCAGCCTGATGGTCTTTCTTACTACCTATAAATGAGTTATGTCCACTGAAATAAAAAATAAGAAAATTCATATGTGTACAAATTAAACATAACATTTTATTTAGCTTTACGCTGTATCTCAGGATAGGCGAGGGAACCTTGAAACCTACAGTTAAATCATTTGGTTGCCATTAAGACATGTCCGTTCCTCACTTTCCTCTGAATATTGGAGGCATTACGTTCTGAGTGGCGTAACTTAACGACCCGCTTTTCCTCGTAACTAGAACGAGAAAATAAATATATTAAATGTGTTATTTCCTCGAGTGGAAATGGAACCCATAACCTTACAGTTACACTCTTGTGGTCTGCGCAACGACTGTAAACAAAGTGTGACTGTAAACCGACTGGTTGTGGGTTCGATCCCCACTCGAGGAGATGAAATATTTTCTTAAATTTATATTTCCATTTCTTCGCTCTGGTGTCGAGGCTAAGCGCGGCGCACACTAGGTTCCCTCTGCCTACCCTGCTTTGTGCGGGATACAGCGTGAAGCTGATTTATTGATTTATTTATTTTTACAGTAATAATACATTCTGTTACAATGTAATTCTCGAGAAGCTCTCTTATCTATCCTAGAAATATAAAACTAACAATATAAGCCAGTAAAATGGTACTGAAGCTGCGTTATTATCTTCCGAAGTGAGAACAAGTTCGAATACTAAAGGAAATAGCTTATTGGAAGTAGTAACCTAAATCAAAACTTTAACAACTTCCCCCTTTTACAAGTTCCTCCTTCTTCCCAAATTTCTAGGTCGTCAAAGATAGTATTGCTGATTCCTCTTTTATTGTTATGCATGCATAGCCTAATTTGTTAGAGCTTTAGCAGTATCTAAGGCACACGCGTAAAAAAGGTGCCTCTAAATACGTGTCTACTTTGTACCGGGATCAAATATTTCCTATCTTAATAATTCAACTTTACTATGAGAATCTTTATATACCTATACTTAAAAATATGAGCAAACATAATATAATTGGACTATACTTCAAAAACTTATATAAAGTCATATATAACGCTTAAATCAGTTTCACGCTGAATCTAGAGTCAAGACTTTCCGTCCCCCACTCTCCGCCGAATTTTTCACGAGGCATAACGTGTTGAGTGGCGGAATCCAACGACGAGTGTTTGAATTTATGCCAGAGCGAAGAAATAAAAATGTTAATAAATAACAATTCATTCCTCCGCGTGGAGATCGAACCCACAACCGTCGCGTCAATCACACTCTTGTGCCCCTGCGCTACGGCGGGCTCATAAATAAAATATAACGCTTAAGTTAGTATTAGCCCATATGCCATTAGCCCTGGACAACTTTCCAGACGTTTATTTCATACATACAACAAGATATGATTTATTAAGCATCTACAGTATTAATTTCCTGTTTTTTTAGCTTCAATCTGTATCCCACGTGTAGCGGGGTAGGCAGGAGTGCTAAGATATTGTGCTCGCAATTTTTGAGCCATTGCGTGTTGAATGGCGGCACTTAGCGCCGGTCTTTGTCTTGTTACTAGAGTATGACTGATAGTGAGTATAATGAGAATATTTTTGCCCCGAGTGGAAATTGAACACACAACCGCCGCGTTTATTGTCACGGTTAAAAACAATAAAAATCACAGTTTTTAAAATTTCGAGATGTTCCTTAAGAATACTTAATCATTCGGTACCGGTAAATGTTCCTGAAAATTGCGGCGGTCCGCCATTTTCAGGAACATTTATAAAGAAGACACTAAGTTCTTGAGAAGGCGTGGGCGCAAAGGTTAGGGTTGAAATTTCATAATAGTAATGGCCATTTGGGTAATATCTGTGATAAATGATCATTTCTTTTCCTAAAATAGGCATATTTTAACATAAAAAGAGTTTTAGTTCTATGTTTATTAAAAGAAATCAGGACATCTGTATGAGAACTTTTTAAAACAAATATCTAAATGTCGGCTTACTAAATGTTACAACAATTAAGTATTTGAGTCACTACTCCGTAACACAATGGTTTTAGGTTCGATTCCCACTGTAGGTGAATTATTTACTTTCATTTCCTCGCTCTGGTTACAGAGCAAAGCGCAGAGATAAGTTTAGCCAGTCAATACGCAATATCTCCAAAATTGGGCTACCCTGTTATAAGCGGGATACAGCGCGAAGCTAAATAAAGCTATCTTTAAAATCTCCAAAAGATTAATGTAAACGATTTTTTCTCAACAATTGTAGATGTATTTATTGTTGTTCTCATATCTCTCACTCGCCGCCATTACCCCAGTTACGAAACTTTCCACTCAGTGAATTATTCCCCAACTTTCAACTTCGTATTGATGACTTGTTTTAAATACAGCGGAATATTCTAGAATTCTTTAATGTTGTTTATTTTGTGTTATTTTCCTCTACATTGTTGTTAATTGAGAAAGAATAGTGATTGTATACTTTTTTAAACATTTGAATTGCCTAGCTATGTCGGTTATTAATTTTTCTATAGATACCTAATAGTACACCAACGTATACTATGTGAAAGCGGCAGTTGTGGGTTTGTTTCCCACACGTGCAAATATGTTACTTATTTGGGGGCACTGTGACCGTAAACGCGACAGGTTATTAGTTCTCTTCTTACTCGATTAAATGAAAAAATATTTATTAATACTACTGTGTAATGGTTTATCTGTAATATAATTAGAATTTCCGTTTTTCTGTTCTTTTTCCTTAATTATAGATACTGCAAGTTCTCACTTCTTGCCGAAAACCATGAATAAATGCAAATCTTTTGATTAAGTTAATTAAAAACCTCGATGATTATTTGTTCTCCAAGGAACCGTAGACCTGAGCTTGATATCTCCAAAAAATCTCGAAATAAATGGTCTTGACAGAATGACAACAACGTGATCCTATAAGTTTCGGTTTTTTCTTTTCCTTCCTAAAAAAACAAAACGTAATGAAATGTGCGAAAATAATAATACTAATCGAAGATTTCTGGAAATTTCTACAATGTCCACGCGGAAAAAGTTGTGGGCAACGTCTAGTTTCATACAGTATTTGGTAATACAACAGAAATTACTTCCAAAAACCTATTGAACCTTTACTTAACAAACATTGACGCACGTGGGTGTTTCTGAGAAAATATCGAGAGTATTTCTATACAGTATAATATTATATTACCTAAAAATAAACAACTGGTGATTTTCATTCATTAGTTATTAGGCACAAAGCTTTGACGTATATGTGTGACGTATGACGTAAATAAGCGTACGTATATTATTATTATTGTTTACTTTACTTTACGCTGTATTTCGCACGTAGCCTACCACAGGCAGAGGGAACCTGGATACCTTTTTTAAAACACTCTGTTCCCATTTAAACTCTGTCGTTGACCACTTGCCGCCGAATTCGGAGACTATGTGTGTTTTGGCTCTTTGCCTCGTTACCTGAGCGAGGAAATGAAAATATGAAATGTTTCGTTTCCCTGCTCGCTAAGTTTCCCCCTTGTCCCTAGCGGGGAAGTCAGAGTGAACGGAGCGCCAAGCGATACGTCCACTGTCATCAACCTCTTCATACATGCCCTCCGGGGGATCCTAATACTTTTTACGTGACCTTCCTCCAGTATCTTTGATACTGTGTTTTCGAAGGTCAACCAAGGTCTCTCACTACCACTCACTTTTTCATCATAAATCTTTTCCGCCATTCTTTCATCACTCATTTGTTCGACGTGCGCAAACCAGCTGTTAATATAATAAATAATTAAACAAGCGGGCGAAGTCACGTGCGAGTCGCTAGTAATAGAATTATAATATAAAATATTCTTTTTGTTATATTACAGATTCCACTTGTAAAGGAACATTTCACCTTTATCGATCCTATTGTAATTTTATTTATAGGTTCTTGTGTGGGCTCAGTTCTATATAACCGGAGTTCACGATATCTTTTATCAGTCTTCATCTTAATTTTGATAAGAAATTATCTCCATTGATAGATAGAGTCGATATAATATTAACCTTTCATACAATATACAGCGTTTTATATACTGTTCGAACATACCAAGAACTTTAATAGTGATTCTTTGTTTTTTTTTTCTACTAAAAATGTAAGTAATATTGAGTTTTTTTAGCCTCACTCAATATCCCATATATTTTATAGTAGTGTAGGCAATAGGAATCTAGTGTTAAGAAACTCCGTTCTACACGAAGTGCGCAATTATACTGGATTATTTGTTTTGTTGTTAAATGCCGATTGTTGACGTAGTTTTTTAGTGTTACGATAATGTGTATAATTAAAAAAAACTTCCTTAAAAGAACCTTTCCTTAAATTGAAAAAAAAAATGGAACCTTTAAAGGATCACTTTGTTGGCCATCTCTTCGTCTATCAATACAAATTATCTCTAATTTTTAGATCTACATTCTCTTGAGCACAAAATCAACTTTTTAAGTTAACGTTATCAAAAGCTTCAAGCTTTCGTATTTATATAACGTTTTTGGTGTATTTTGTATGAAATTCGCCGCGTACTCAAAACCTACATATAGTGGCCTTACAATGCAAATAAAGGAAAATAATTGAGAAGTGAAAATAGTATATAGTATATTATATAGTAGCGCGTTAATATATCGTCGGTGGACAAGACCGACTTGCACTCGCACTTTACTGGCAATAATCAATACTAATCTTTTTTTTATATCGTAAAATTTGGTCGTTTTTGAAAATCTAAAATTTCATTACATATTATATATTTATATGAAAGATCTATTCCCTAAAGTGGAGATTCGAACCCGCGTCCATCACTTACGCGGTCGTACACTGTCCCACGACACGGCGGTCTTAAATACAATACGTGAGGATAACAAAATCAATATAAGAATACAAATGTAAATTAGGGTAGCTGGTGTTCTCCACATCCCCTTATCATTTCCCGTTTCATTTATCACAACTCTATCAGTGTCATCAATCACTCCGTCTTCGAAGGCACCCATTGCTTTAACAACCTTAATATATGTATATGTACCATGTATGGTACAAAAATTATGTCAAAGTATAGTAAATATTCCGATTTATTAGAAATCTTTAGTCTTTCACAATAAAGAAAGACAGATATTTAAAAATCTGTCCATTTTCTCTTTCTCCATTTTTTATATCTATTTCTTTTTATTATTTATCTATTAAACGAACTTTATAATCATTCACTTCAAATTGAACAAGGCAGAGAAATTCCCATTTTAAGATGCTTCTCCAGCACTAGCCAAATTTTGCCCATATTTCGAGACATTGTGCTCCGAGTGGCGGATATCATCGCCAACGTGCTTGTCTTTTTACGAGAGCGAGGAGGTAAATATAAGTCATCACCACCTCGAATGGGAATCGAACCCACAACCTTAATTACTTGCATTTACAATAACACGGCCTCTAAATAAAGAAAATGCTTCCATATAAAAGACGCTTTACAAAGCGAAATTAATTTAATTGTTACCAATAGCAAACTAAAACATCTGGTACAACCTCCGAGTTATTAGCTAAGACCTCATTTAACAGGTGAGCTCAATATTTCATGTGAACCGTGAACCGAGCCGGAACTTGTGTGGGTAGATCAAACCACTGGGCTATAAGTTATAAGCGATTAGCGTTTTAATGGTTTTTTAGACTTCACACTATGTCCCGCACATTGCAGATTAGGCATAAGAAACTTGGGAATCTAGTGACACTCCGACGAATTCTAGGCCGACTTTAATTGATGGAACTTACCTCCGCACTTCGCCTCCTAACCAGAGCGAAGAAATGAAAATATTACATATTTAATTTCCTTGAGTGAGATTCGAACCCGTGCACCACGACCGACTTCTAAGTATTTTAATATAGGCTATAATATACGAGAACCTTATAATAATAATAATAAAAATACTTTATTGTACACCACAAAATAAAGAGAAGTAAAAAAAAGAAATAATTTATATAAGAGAACCTACTAGATATAGGAAACATAAAAATTAATTGCATAGCATGTTTTACTTTAGGAATTATTAGGGTTAAATTACTAACTATCTACATTATATAATTAATAATATGAGCTATTTAATATATTTGTTAATTTATATAAAATAAAAAAGTTATATTTATTTTTTTGGAAAGAAAAAAATAAACGTTTATGAATTACTCCACGCGCGTAGGGTTGACTTTCCCCCTAGCTAAGTAATAATAAATGTCAGTTTTATTGTAAATTGTAACGGAAACTATTGTAAAAATTGTTCTGCCGTTCTTAGAGGAAATAAATGAAAAGAATACTTTATATTTGAACGCCGTGGCGACGCGTGACGTGATTGACTTAAGTTGATGGTACTAGGTTCAAATATTTGTATTTATCAATAAAAAATACATACAGAACATGTATCTTTTTATCGGTCAATACGATTATGACTATGTAAATGTTTTAACAAAAGAAATTATATATATTTACGTAAGACACACTGCGTTGGATTCCATGTACCACAAAATGTCACACCGTTTTGGGATATTTTTGTATTATTTCTTAAAGTTTATTATCCACACGCAAATGAAAACAAACTTATTTTCAAAATTCTTTTTAAGTATTATTCTCGCGTTTTAAACATTTTATCGAATCTTAAATGATGTATTAATTATTTATCGAGGCCAGTCGGCCAGTGACGTGGCAAAAGCGGCGTTGCGTTCCACCACTCAACGCACAACGACTTGAGCATTCTGCAAGAAGTTGTCAACGGAAGTGTCTTAATGGTACCAGTGTCTTAACTCCAGTTTACCAGGTTCTCTCTACCTACTCTGCTATATGCGGGAAATCATGAAGCTGAATAGAAATATTGCTTTAACTTATCAGTTACATTATGCTTAGCAACTGATGAACTGGTCGTTGACATTAAGAGAAATTGCGTACTAAAAGTGGTACAACGAAGAGGACGGCGCAGCGTAAGGGAAAAATAGATTAAATATTTCTATGATTTTTCTTAATTTTACATTCGCTGGACCTAACACCACGTTTTGCCTACCAGAGCGGATAAAAGAAAATAAACTAAATGCAATCATTCCTCAAATGAGAATTAAACCCACGACCGTCGCGTCTCCAGTGCAACGCTGTCCGACTAAACCACGACAGCCTCGTTGCAATCTGAGTCATCCAATACAATGCAATTAAAAGAAGACAAGCAACTATATCGAGGGCAATCGTATAACAAATGCTAATTAGTGTAAATTTACAACAGATGCGATACAAAGCGATCGGGTAGTTTACGGTTTACTTGAAATTTACTTTGTTATATTCAAATTGAATTGAAATGGAGTTCTATTATTATTTATTTGTTAACTTTGTAAGAAATTTTATTCTGGCCACGACTGGCCTTAGTTCTCTAACTGTATTTGTGAAAAGTTCTTACTTATTATTTTCGTTATTGACTAGTTACACTGGTTAGACAGTGCGGGTTGATTGGTGGAACTCAATAATGCGAATTTATATTGTCAGGGCGAGAAAATATAAATTGTAATTTGAAATATTAAATTCAAATTTGAGGCGGCGTGGGTATTACGGAAGAAGATGAAAGAAAGATGAATGCCGTGGAGATGCGATCTCTTCGTAGGATATGCGGAGTCAGCTTAGCTGATCGAATCCGCAATGAAGAGGTACACAGAATGGCAGGTACTAGCGAGGATGTCACGGTGAGAATGAAGAAGAACGTGCTCACCTGGATTGGGCACATCGAACGAGTGAGTGATGAAAGAATGACGAAAAAGATTTATGATGGAAAAATGAGTGGTAAGAGAGGGTGTTGTGTATGTAATGTATTAAGAGGTTGATGACAGTGGACGAGGCAAAAGAAGTATGTAGTGACCGTAGGGTTTGGTGCTCCGTTGTCTCTGACTGGGGTAGTCAGCTAGGTATAAAGCGTGAAGCTATGTAAGTATGTAATTATTATGCATTCAGTAAGACTTTTTCAAGCACTTTGATTAATAAACTGAGAGAGAGATAATGAGAATTATTTCAATATAGCTAATTCCCCAAGTGCTGATTGAAACTGGACAGTTCTGGACTATGTAACAGTATGTAGTTACGTCATCCCAAAGTGCTGAGCAAGTACATTCCGTTGGCCGCTCTGGTATATTCGCAGAACCCTTAACATAAGCTCTTTGTTATCAAGTATAAACATGTATCGTTTAACATAAGCTTTTTGTTATCAAGTATAAAATATGTATCATTTAACATAAGCAACTATATCAATTACCATAAACAATTGCATCATCTAGCGGATGTCGAAATGTAATATAATAAGTAAGTTAGTATTAAGAAACAGAGTCTGTAACATGTAGTCTTAGCGACAAGTTGTCTTTAAATATATTATAATTAAATAAAATTGTATCTTTTTAAAAAGCCTACCACGGCGGTTCGAACTTGACTGGCGCAGCCGGTAGGATTCCGCGTCCGAGAAATTAAATAACTTATCTGGTGCGATAAATTCCGCGTCCGGGGAAGAAAATTTATATCGTGCGAACGTTTTCTAACGTTTTTTAACGGAATCCGAACCAAGTAAATAAATAAATCATATTCGTGTACTCGCGTGAAGACTTGAAGACATACCAGCTTGCGACTACAGCTACAGACCTCACGAGGGAAAATGATTTGGTGAGTAGACCCTAAAAAGCTATTCCCATATATTCTATTTCCTATTCATTTTAGTTATATGTGTCAATTAAATTGTAGATTCCTTTTCAAACCACAAAAGGTTCTAAGAAGTTTCCTTGACAATTAGTTATTAAGTGTCAATTAAAGCGTAGATTTCTTTTAAACCGCAAAAGATTCTAAGAGGTTTTCTTGACGATTAGTTATAAGTATAAAAAAGAATTGAATAAAAAAAAAAATATAAATAAAATAAATAATTTAATAAAATTTAAATAATTAAAAATGGAAAATATAATAAAAATACCCGTAGAAATAAGTAATATCATCCCAAAATTTGATGGAGATGAAAAATTATTGTCACTTTTCATATCAAAGTGCGAATATGTAATACAAATGTGCGTAGTGGAAGGTAATTCAGCACAAGACCTATATGTTTTCCACGTAATAACATCAAAGTTAACAGGTCAAGCAGCTAGATTAATTAGTGAAAGACAAGACTTAGATACATGGAGTAGTTTAAAATCAGCGTTAGAGCAACATTTTGGTGATCCGCGTTCAGAAGAATGTATAGCTATCGAACTAGAAACTTTGAAAATCAATAGTAACGAATCATATTTAGATTTCTGTAATAGAATACAATATATTAAGAGCACGTTAATAGCAAAAGTAAATTTAATAACAAATAATAGTTTAAAGGAAAGTAAAATCATTATTTATAACAATTTAGCGATGAATGTTTTCTTATATAATTTACCGGAAGATTTACTTAGGATAGTACGGTTAAAAGCATGCAGTTCTTTAGAAAATTCTTTGAGTATAGTGTTGGAAGAAGTAAATTTCATGCATCAATATAACTCGAGAAACAAAATGTTAAAACAGCCTCACTCCAATACTATGACATCTTCTAATCCTTACTTACAAAGTACATATATGAAACCCTTCTTTAATACGATTAAACCAAATAACAACAATCCTAATCCTTTACAACAAAAGACACAACCCCAACCCTCACATAAATATCCTCAATTTCAAAGTATTAACCCTCAACAACCTCCAAAATTTAAATTTGGAATTAACCCTAGTAAGCAAATAAAGCTACCCGTACAAAATCAATTTGGGTATAAACCACAATTCAACCAAAATCAGTTTGGATACAAACCCCAGTTCAACCAAAACCAAGGACAACAACCCTTTGGTTATCGTCCTCAGCGACAAATAAATAACAACGATGTGAGCATGAGAACGGCTCCTCAAAATAAACCCCCAGGTTTCCGCCTTAATGAACACATAGTGGAACAAATAGATACTGGAAATGAAAATAATTATTACGACTATACCGACTTTACCGACGAAAACGAGTATAACCAACCAGGAGAAGAAAATGAAAATGATAATATGCCATACCCTGGAAACATCGAGTTTTCCGAAAATTTTGAACAATTTGAAAATTTTCACATGGATACCCTTCACCCTATCCCGAGGTAATTAATTTAAACTGTAACACCCTTAAATTACCATATATTTTTATACCTGAAATTAATGCCAATCTCATGATCGATACTGGAAGCTCAAGATCTTTTATTAGTCCAAATAAAGTTAACGAATATTTTAATGATTTTAGATATCAAGAACCATTCGAGGTTATATCCACACATGCCTCAAGTAGACATAATGAAGTCATTATTATACCATTATTTCCCACTTTCCATACTCCCGAACATCATAAATTTTACATATACGACGTAGACGGACGTTACGACGGATTAATTGGAAGCGACTTATTGAAGCAATTAGACGCTAAAGTAGATATGAAAAACGAAATATTACATACCAACACAACATCTATACCTATCATATACAACCCTACTAATATTATACATTTAAATAAACGTTGTGAACAAAGAGTTAGGTTACCGACAACATTACGAAACGGCAATGCTATTTTAAATTACAAACAATTTCGCGAAGGTGTTAGAATGCCAAGCGCCTTAGTTACTTGTAAAAATGGCTATGCAACCACCGTTATACAAAATACCCTTGATATAGAATTAACTCTAACTATTACTAGTCCTTTTATAGTTACAAAATACGAACCAAGCGAATGTAATGTAAATAAATTAGATACCACCCATAGTCTAGAGATAGACGAAATATTAACCGAAAATTTAAATAAACTCAGATTAGACCACATGAATCCGGAAGAAAAGAAAACTATAAGTGCATTATGTATGGAATATAAAGATATTTTTCACAGTGACCATTTACCCCTAACTTTTACAAACAATGTTAAGCATCACATAAGAACTCATAACGAGGATCCTATATATATTAGACCTTACAGACAACCCCAAATAATTAATGACGAAATTAATAAGCAAGTACAAAAGATGATAGAAAATAATATAGTTGTCCCTTCTCACTCTCCTTGGAGTGCCCCTGTTCATTTAGTCCCAAAGAAACTAGACGCAACTAACGAAAGAAAATTTAGACTTGTAATTGATTACCGTAAATTAAATGAAATAACAGTCGATGACAAATATCCATTACCCAATATAACCGATTTATTTGATAAATTAGGAAGAAGTTGTTATTTTACCACACTAGATTTAGCCAGTGGCTATCATCAAATCGAAGTGAAGGAAGATGACAGACAGAAAACTGCTTTTAGTACAAACGCAGGACATTTTGAATTTACTAGAATGCCCTTCGGACTCAAAACCGCCCCTGCAACATTCCAAAGGACTATGGATAACGTACTTAGAGGATTGCAAGGAATCCACTGCCTAGTTTATCTCGACGACATAATCGTTTACTCAGTTAGCTTACAAGAACACATTTCTAAATTACGAACAGTATTTGACAGACTTAGACAGACCAATTTAAAAATACAGTTAGACAAATCAGAGTTTTTAAGGAAAGAGGTACTTTATTTAGGACATACCATTACTAGTGACGGACTTAAACCAAATAATGATAAAATTAAAACAATTTTAAATTACCCTTTACCTCATACCACAACAGAAATTAAAAGTTTTCTTGGATTAATAGGTTATTACCGACGTTTTATTAAAGACTTTGCAAAGATAACACAACCTATGACCAACCGATTAAAGAAAAAACAGACTACACCTGTAACCGATAAAAAATATATAGAATCTTTTGAGAAATGTAAAGAACTCCTTGTTAACGCACCTATATTGCAATACCCCGACCCTAGTAAACCTTATATTTTAACTACAGATGCTTCAGACTTCGCATTAGGCGTAATTTTATCACAAGGACCCGTAGGAAGCGATAAACCTATCGCTTACGCAAGTCGCACTCTCAATAGTGCAGAAACTAGATATAGTACGACAGAAAAAGAACTTTTGGCAATAGTATGGGCCGTCAAATATTTCCGCCCTTACTTATACGGTAACAAATTCAAAATAATCACTGATCATAAACCCTTAGCGTGGTTAAACTCATTAAAAGATACCAATAGTAGGTTAACCCGCTGGCGGCTACGTTTATCGGAGTACAACTTTGAAATAATACATAGAAGTGGCAAAAGTAATTGTAACGTAGATGCCCTGTCTAGAATTCGCATCAACGCCTTGGAAGATAAAGAGAATATGTCCACCCAAGTAAATATAGATAAAGAAGAGAATCAAAATGAAGAAATAAGAAAAATAACAGAGGAATTAAAGAAATTGGCTGAATTAAAAAAGATAGTATTTCCTAGCTCTCCATTGCCCAACATTATAGAGTCAGAAAAAGAAGAAATTATTAATCTATGTGACACAGACTCAGAGGAGACCCTGTCAGTTAAATCGCGACATGGTTCACCTTACTCTATACCATGCCCGTCCAGTTCTACTGTGACAGCATCGGAAACAGAAACCATACATTCCGCCCGCGATACCGAATCGGAAGGTATCCCCATATTACAGGAGGCTATCGATACGAAGCCCAACCAAATTTTAGTTTATACGTGGCTTATAAATAAAATTAGCGTAAAAAACTTATCTAGACCCAAACAACGTATTTTAGAAGTCCATTTACCCACTGATAGACCTGATTTAGTTAGACAATTTTTAAAAGAATACATTAGAAACAAAACCAAATATTTTATTTATTTTGAAGATAAAGCACACCGGAGACAATTTACTGAAATAGTGATTTCATTATTTAAGAAAGAAAATGTTCAATTTAGAGAATGCACAAAACGAGTTATTTTTATTGACGATGAAAATGATCAAAGAGAAATAGTAAAAAAATATCATGAAGGAAAAACCTGCCATAGAGGAATCCGTGAAACATTATGTCATATAAAACGAAGTTATTTTTGGCATAATATGGAGCAAACTATAGCCAGTACGATAAACACTTGTGAAATATGTAAAAAAATGAAATATGATAGAAACCCCCTCAAACCAAAATTACAATTAACCCCTACTCAAAATAAGCCCTTGGAGGAAATTTTCATCGACATATTTTCTATCGAAGGAAATTATTATTTAACCATAATCGATGCATTCAGTAAGTTAGGACAAGCATTCGAAATTCCGAATAGAACCACACCGGAAGTAGTTAGAGCATTGATTAAATATTTTTCATTTTATGGTGTACCTCTTAAAATTAATTCCGACCCAGGTACCGAGTTTAATAACACCTTATTAAAAGAGTTTTTATCTATGTATAAAATTGAGATACATATAAGCACCGCTAATAATCCAAATTCTATGGGATTCATAGAGAGATTCCATTCAACAATCTTAGAAATCTATAGAATAGCCAAGTACGAACAAAAATACACTGATGCCGCCTCCATAATGACTTATGCGGTAATGGCATACAACCATTCGATTCACTCAACCACTGGATTTACCCCATTTGAAGTTTTATTCGGACATACCGAAGCGAGAAATACTTTTGACGTAAATTTCGAAAAAGAATACATGCAGCAAATAATAAAAGAGCATTTAAAGAGAACTAAATTTTTATATAAGCACATAACCAATAAAGCCATAAAAATAAAAAAACAATATATAGAAAAGAAAGGTGGTGAGACAGAATTTAAAATTAAACCAGGCGATAAAATCTTTGCTAAAAATACCAATAAAAGACAAAGCAAAGATAAGCCGCGTTACGTAAAAGCACAAGTAATTAAAGAAATATCCAAAAATACCGTCCCTGTTATAATGCCTAATAATCGTAATACGAAAATTCCAATAAGAAATATTAAACGACCTCCACAGGTATCACCTGCAGATTTTGACCCTGGCCCTGACGATGCGGTCCCAGGCCCTTCAACTTCAGGAGTTAAATGACAACCCTGGAATATTACCATATAGAGTTGGCCAAGCCATCGTGAGTAGTGATAATTGGATAATCGCGAAAACATTAGATTTAAGACCTATATTAGAAGATTTAAAAGATAATTATTACAAATGTACTCAGTTAGATAAGTTAGTTGATAATTTTGATGATGATTTTATAGAATATTTTATAGATGTTAGGATTCAAGCAAATTATTTAAGGAATATAACTTTAATTAAATTAGAACAGATTTCTCCAAGCACTAGAATTAAGCGAGGCTTAATTAACCCCTTAGGTTCAATGATTAAAATAATTAGTGGAAATCTAGATAATGATGATGCTATTAGATATGAAACATTAATAAGTAATATTGAAACGGAACAAAATAAACAGAAAAATAAAATGACTCTTATCACTGAAATGATGTTCTCCATATCGAACTCTACATTTCAATTAAATGACAATATAAATGAAATTAATTTAGGAATACAGGAATTAAGGCATAATTTATCAGAAATCATTAGAAAAGATGCCCTTAATCATATTGAAACACAAATCATTAATACTTACAATTTATTAATTCATAATTACCAGACCATATATGTAAAATTAAATGAAATAGAAACTAGCCTTGCATTAAGTAGATTAGGAATATTACATCAATCAATTATAAATTCTAACATTCTTTTAAACACATTGTTAAATATAAGTAAAGTAGAGAAATTAGCGTATAAGCCTACATTAGATAATCTAGTAAAGTTAGAACAGACAATTGCTATAAAAGCATATATTAAAGGAAATTACATAACTTACCTTTTGGAAATACCTATAATTAAAGATGACACATATATCTATTATAAATTGATTCCTTTACCTGTTCTATCCCATGGTTCCACCGTCATCATTGTTCCTAAATATCCTTACCTTATAGCTAAAGGGTTGAAAACTAGGTTATTGGATCATCCCTGCAAAGAAATAGATAAGGCGAGTTTCCTGTGCTACGAGAGAAAAGTTCTTCAATTCATTAACGACCCTTGTGTAACAGAACTTATGACGTATAATGAAAACGCTACGTCGTGTGTTCCTGTTCCTGTAATTACGGAAGACATCCTGCTACAACCTCTGCAAACTAACATCTGGACCTTGTTTATCAGAAAAGAGGAATTGCTCACAAAAACATGTTTCAATGAAGTAAACCGACAAAAGATTAAAGGAACCTATTTACTTACCTTAGACGACCCTTGCGAAGTGAAAATTAAGAATATAATTCTGAAAAAACATGAAACAATCTTAGAAAATGATACACACTCAATGTTACCTGTCATTAATTTACCTTCAATAGATGTTCCTGAAAAACCTATTTTGAAACCAATAAATATAAAAGGCATAGATCTTACAGATTTGAAATTTTTAACGTACAGTTTAAGGAAAAGTGAAATAAGTGAAAATAGTGAAAATCAGAAAATAGTGAAAAATATTAGTGTCTGGACAATTGGACTATATACTATAGTTATAATAATTATATGTATTTTAATTTTCAAAAATCATAAATTCATATTAAAATTATGTATCCGAAGTTCTCCTAATTTGCCGGAAAACTTCGATCTTAAGGAGGGAGGAGTTACGTCATCCCAAAGTGCTGAGCAAGTACATTCCGTTGGCCGCTCTGGTATATTCGCAGAACCCTTAACATAAGCTCTTTGTTATCAAGTATAAACATGTATCGTTTAACATAAGCTTTTTGTTATCAAGTATAAAATATGTATCATTTAACATAAGCAACTATATCAATTACCATAAACAATTGCATCATCTAGCGGATGTCGAAATGTAATATAATAAGTAAGTTAGTATTAAGAAACAGAGTCTGTAACATGTAGTCTTAGCGACAAGTTGTCTTTAAATATATTATAATTAAATAAAATTGTATCTTTTTAAAAAGCCTACCACGGCGGTTCGAACTTGACTATGTACCTCGGATATAAGTTTAAAATAAATAAACAAATAAAATAAAATATGCATGGCAATACACATAAATAACATAGTTAATTATGAATAATAAAAACTATATATTTTTGATACCATATTAATCGAGACGAGTTCGTGTATTGTCGTCCCGAATGTCGCGACCGTCGTTCCGTATATATAGGTGGTGGTGATGCTGGAAGGCAGCGGTCGAGTCGAACTCTAAAGTACTACGGCACTAATAAATATGATGCACATAAAGACTCGTACCAAATGTATAATGAATATAATATGATAATTCGAAGTCTATGATGGCACGATCTTTTACGATCGAATTTCCTAAAAAGGAAATATATGTGTAGGAGCGACACATATTATGGATTAAAGTTATCTTTGACCAATGTTATAATATTGAATGTTGCTTGACGTCGCGGAAGCTGACGTGATGGGCTTATGCGAACTGTTGCAGTGACATTAACTATGTCGTGGCCGATGCCGTCTCGCAGTACGCTCGCGGTACGTAAGCTATGCTTGTATGGCGTTAGCCATTGATATATTGATATACCATTTCTATGACTTGGTATACGACTAGTAGTAGGTGTGTGGTGCTATTTTATGTCCCAGCTCCGGTGTATGTAGTAGTGTCCGCCCGGCGCATGCGGGTGTGTGGTGCTATTTTATGTCCTGGAACTCTGGTGTATGTAGTAGTGTCCGCCTACGGTTCGAGACACGACTGTGGGGTGTGTGCCGTGCGTTTATTTAACATATCGGCCGCCTTACGGCAGTGCGTTCGTTCCAACGACTTATATTGATCTCACAAATCAATCAACATCACGAATCACAATTCTAATATAATAATCTTAATATAAATAAGCGTAAGAACAACAACCTTCAGACTGATCACACACAAACGTCCCGGAGAGTTCAATAAGACTGTTGCAGCCGCAGTCAGGTAGGAATTCACGGTGTTGGGCGGGGAGGTGCCCGTACTCTTTCTTCCTTTTATTATAACTAGTTCGCAGTTATGGTGGAGAGGAAGATAGGACGCGCTCTTGGCTTTTCTTCGGACGAGCTTCGAGTTATGACAATATCATATTGTCGAGTTTTCAGTTATGTAAATAACTGACACAAGAACAACTTCTGATGGCAAATATATTATTAAAGCGATACCTTCTAATAGCATAACATAAAATTCTTAATACTGTTACCTCTGAATCTCTAAAAGATTTTGGGTTCCCCACGATAACAACTATAGACGGTTCTAACCACGAGACACATCACGAGCCAAGGCATTATTTATTAAATAATATTTTAAAATGAGTTTGAGATAACAGTTACAACTACAGACTGTATCACATGATGTGCGCCACGATGCCTTATCTCTCTACTCTCTGTCTCCTCCGCCAGGCACGGAGATGTCGTTCGGGCGCGGTGCAGATGGCGCGGGCTGAGCGCGCTCGGCTAGGCGCCCATGCGCGCCTGCCTCCTCCTGTGTGCGGCGCTCGCGCTCGCGCCGAGCCGGCCGCGAGCCGCCGCCTCGCACCTACAGCCACAGCAACAGCAACAGCCAGCCCACCAGCGCAGGCACCAGCCGGAACCAAGGCTCGAGCACATAAAGACACAAATACTTGCCAAGGTAACCCGCAACCCACAAATACTTGCCAAGGTACAGCGGAGTTGGCAGAAGACATCTTATGTTAAATGTTTTTTACTTTTTCAAATTTACATAAAAAATTAACAATTTTGAATAGTAAAAAGTTAATAACTATTTATTCATTTGCAAATTTATTTATTATGAAATAAAATAAAATAATATATTCTACAACTTTTTTTTCTAATAATGTTTACGTATTTGTAACAATGTGTATAACAAAAATATTAATTCCAGCTGGGTCTCTCGTCGCGGCCCACACCCTTAGGGGCGCCTCCTCGTGACGTCGTCAGACAGATCCTCGCGAGGGCAGCTGACCCGCAGCCCGAGCATCTCCCGGAGCCAGAACACAGCATGCGGGAAATTATCGCTATAGCACACAGAGGTAACTGTAGATGTTGATTGTGGGTTCCTCAGATCCTAATATTTAAAATTGTTTTTCATTCCTCGTTAAGGCACAACACGGTGTTTAGTTTCGTAGTTACGTATATTAAAGCCTAATCTATTATTTTTAGCAGACGTGTAAAGCTAAAAAAGATATAGTCTGTTTTATTTTAAAATATTGATTAATTATAAACAGGAGCTGCAGTTATATATTAAAAAAAAACACTAATTTAGTAAACGTATAAAAATTTGAACGTAGCGGGAAAAGCGGTTTAAATTTTTATACGGTTGCTAAATAAGTATTTTTCTCTCGTAAGTGTAGATTAACAATTTAAAAATGTTAAAAATATTTAATAAATTAGTTTAATAACATTTTATTATATATATTTTATTCTTTTAGTTCAATATATTTTTTGTAAGCACGGTGTAGCTCTGGTACAAGGTTCAAATCGTGTATAATGGATGCTATTAACCTTATAAGGCTAATAGAAGCCAAGTAGAAGAAGATTGAACCTAGTCATTCCTCTTCTACGTAATTGGCATAATAATGAGAGTGATGACTCTTCCTCGTGTTCCGATAGGTTAGCGAATGTAGGAAAGCGCTTAGAGAGGATTTCTTTGAATTCCTACAGAAAATTCACGCAAATAAAATTACGGGCGATAACTCGTTTTAATATTATAATATTTTAATATAATTATAAATAAGATATTTTTCTGTCAAATAAAAATTACAAGAATTTTCACTGAGTTCATTTTAGCAAAAATAGTGGGATATATTCACCGTGACGTAGAAATAAATGTCAAAAAAAATCTGTTATCATGTCAATATTATGACATGTAAATGATATGTCTAGGTTTTTTCATCGACCTCAATCTGAGGTTAGACGTCTAGCTGTGTATATTAGTACATAGCAACTATGAGTTATATTAGACTGCGTAGCTTATTACATGACCCATATGCTGTTAGGGTTGCCAGTAGAAAGTATTCATGCTTAATAGGAGCCTACTGTGGTACAGTGGGAAAATAGTAACGCAAACTTGGCTTTTTACCTAAATATATTTTCTTCCATCTGGCACTCAGCATGCAGTGTTTCAAATTCGGGCGGAAAGTCTTGGCACTAAGCTCTCTCAATCTACTAAACTATCTATATATATTTATGGCTACATATGCATTAATGACTGTTATATGCATTATTTAGGCACACGTGTGATGCCTAATGCTAACAGCAACAACAGCGTAGGCAGACGGCACTTAGTGTTAAAACACTGAGTTTCCCACTTTCCACCGAATTCTGGAGGTTGAGTGGTGAATTTCAATAGTACATATACCTCATAAAAAATATTAAATTACGTCACCGATCTTGGCACAAATTATTCCTTAAAAATTTAATAGCAGTACTTACAGTAACACAAATAGTTTTTTACATTGACATATACATGAAAATTTTGCGTTAATATTTATTCGGTATCCAGTTGGCAGCCCTACATATTTGTTTTGATTTTGCTACATCATCGTCTGGGAAAATTTTAAGGCATGTTTTTTTAAGAAAATCCAGACAAATGTAGGCTTGGTCTAGTCATAATAATGAATCAGTACTTATCTTTATATTTTATATTACGTGCCAATAAATTAAAAGAAAAAGAAGTAAAAAATGTCAAGTGCGAATTGATCAATTGGATGTACAACTTATAAAAATCAGCAAGCTTAATTTTGCATTTATTTTGAAACATGAAATGAAATATAAATATAGAGATTACATTATATTAATCGTTATTTTATATCAATTTCAGCCTAATACCTTCACCTTGAGATAAATGTATTTGACAGACGGACAGACAGTCATATCCATCATGTACCTGGTACGTTTGTTTATATTTACATGAGTACCATCAATCAATGGCGCAAGGGCAAAACGTGTGACTGTAAAACCGACTGGTTGTGGGTTCGATCCCAACTCGAGGAGATGAAATATTTACTTAAATTTATATTTCCATTTCTTCGCTCTGGTGTCGAGGCAGAGAGCGGCGTTAAGTTGCCATTCAACACGCAATGCCTCCAGGATCCGGCAGAAAGTGGGAAACAAAGTAGTTTAACACTAGGTTCCCTCTGCCTACCATGCTATGTGCGGGAAGCAGCGTGAAGCTGATTTATTTATTTAAATTACTACGTCATACACTACACACTCTTACACGGTGTAGCAACGTAACATTTCAATATTTGAATAAATAATAATACGACTATTTCTATACGCGTGATCATTGTGACAGAATTATCTGTATTATATATACATTAATTTTGATACATAAAGCTAGTTGTTATATGAGTATCAAACAAAAAGGATTGATTCGTTAATTACAATACCACCATGAAAAAAATATATCTAAGAAACTAGTTAAAAACTAACTTTAGAAAAGTGTGTTTTTTTTTTAATATTTTTTTAATAATTGTTGACATTTGTATAGTCACGTAAAATTTATTTTATCTTAAAGCATCTCATGCTCGAATTGAACCAGTGACCTTTGCTATCTAAGCACATACCCTCGTATCTTTTTGTATAAATAAATAATCTTTCTTCTTCTCGAAATATATTTTGTGTTATATAATTTAATAAACATATCATATTTATTATAAGTAAATTATAAAATTTAATTTCTTTTGACAATATACTTTATCGCTTTTTATTTATTTTTATGTAGTTTTATTTTAAATGATACCCATTGAATAAGTGGCTGCTTATTCTTTGGGTATCTTTTTAATTTTTTTTTATATCTTTGCATAATTGTGTCTATATAATTTACAGATGGGTCATGAATTCAATTCATCTAATAGGGCAGATGTTTATGCCATAACATTCTCAATTTTAGTGACTGAACATGAATTTTCATATTCAGAAGTACACAGCGTTGAGTTCCGCGACTCACGGTTGAAAAATACAGTAAGAAAAACTTGATGTTAAAAATGTATATATAGAAAAAAAAATGCATTTTCATAGAATAAAATAAACTGCAGCTACTGTTTAAATAACAAACCATAATTAACTCTTGAAAGAACAACGAGAAGTGTCTCATATAAAATGAAAGTCGGTGACACATGACATATTTCTATACAGAGACGAATGTTGCTTTCTTTTAATAATTAAAATTGTTCATTCAAGGGTTAAATTCGTTTATTTATATTTATATAAGTTCCAAACGGCGAAATGACTCCTGTTTTAAAATATATAATTTTAATAAATGTATAATCTAATAAAAAAATGTTGCTTAATTTTTTATGAGATTGTTTCCAGCCACAGTTAGCTCTTTATCTCGTGGATGCTGAATTCTATGTAAGTATTTATTTTCCATTTCGAACATTTACTTAGTACCTTTAGTCATTTCTAAAATAATAGATTACCTAACCTATTATTTTAGTACTGTAAACGTGAGAGTTATGGATTATTTTTTTTAATTTCTCGCTCGTTAATAAAACCAACCACGCGATGTAGCTCCACCAATCAATACACAAATTTCTCTAATATTGTACGATTCATGGGGAACGGAGTGATTCCCTCTGGCTCCTGTACACTTCTGTATGCCGGATAAGGGGTAAGGCTATGCGAAACTAATCTTACTCTTGAATATAAATTTATTTGAAGTATAAAAATGTGTGGAAGTAGGATCTATTGATTAAATAACAAAAGTTAAAAAGTTACCATAACTTTTATATTGAGATGGGCAACTCTTCAGCTTTTTGCAGCAGTAACTTTCAGTTCTAAGTATATCCGTGTATAGAAAAGAAAATAACCTTATTTATTTGCAATAAGGCAAAACAAACTAGTAAATTTTGTGTTAAGACACTAAGCACAAACGTAAAGATAGTGTTAAAACACTAACACTTCCGTCCCTCAATTTTCGCTAAATCCTAGAGGCATTGCATATTAAGTGACAGAGCTCAACGCCGCGCGTTGCCTTGTTACTAGAGCGAGAAAGTGAAAATATTAAATAAATATATTATAGTATTTAATAAAACCACGCAACGTCTCGTACAATATCCTGACATTCCATAATAAATTTACCAAAATATAGACGAGACTGACGCAAATTATGCTTATGACATAGTTTTGTGTGATTTACAATATTAGGAACTACACTCAGTACAAAAATATAATAAAAAATAAGACAACTCGTGCATTCTAAATGTATACTTTATAAACACATAATCGTAAATATTGAAAAAAATAACCTATTTTTGTTTTTCCAAAACGTCAATTGAACGTGCTGATTGCAGGTTCAAGTCCTGCTCAGGCATAATATATTTATTTATATATTTGCAAAGATTTTGTTAGTTCACTGATTAGATAAGATATGGTGCTAAGTTCCGTTAGATCACCCAAAATATCTCGAAATGGAAAGGTGTCTTATCACTTTTTTAATATTGGAAACTAATACTATCATTTTAATATTTCTGCCTCACATTTAAAGAAAAAGAAGAAAACATATAACGTACGAAAGTACAGAAATTTAATGTTTTGCCTCTTAAAAATCTTCCAAGCACTCTACCCACTAAGCCACATGTTCTCACTAGTAACGTCGAAAATCTTCTGCGCTTGTTAAATTTTTTCTTTTTAATGTATGAAACTAAAGCAAAAAGCTTCATCTGAATCAGTTTATACATAATAATATTATCAAGGGTTCCGTGCTAAGCTTAAAAAGTAAAAATTTATAGGTATTTTATAGAAAAAAGAAGACAACTTATTCATTTCACTCATCTTTATATGTTTTTATGAATTACTTCCCGTTAACGAGATTGTAAATCCAGAAATTGGTACTGCAGCTTTGGTGGCTGACATCGATACACATAATCGGTTTTTAGTATAAAGTTTAAAAAAAGTACTTTTTTTATTTGCAGGATTACATCATACAGAACACTGGATGGACACATAACACATATCATACAAAAAGTGAGTTACATTTCTATTGTTAAATGTTTAAGTATAATAAGTTATACATATTTATTTATATTAAGAGGATTGGTTGTAGGTTCGATCCCTACTCGAGGAGACGAAATATTTATTTAAATTTATATTTCCATTTCTTCGCTGAGGTGTCGAGGCAAAGCGCGACGTTAAGTTCTGCCTCTCAACACGCAATGCCTCCAGACTTCGGCAGAAAGTGGGGAACGGAGTGTCTTAGCACTAGGTTCCCTCTGCCTGCCCTGTTGAGAGCGGGATACAGCGTGATACTGATTTAATTTATTTATATCTTTTTAGCTCTGTTATATTCCGTATACAGAAGGGTAGGCAAAGGAAATCTCTAGTTGAGACACTCTGTTTCCTATGCGCCATAGAATTTTCGAGATAGTGGAACTTCATTCTTCCGGATTGGGGTTGAACCCTTAAACAACGGGTTTATAGTTTTATGACAATTGATAATTATTTTAAAATCTGTATTTATATAAGAATATAAGAAAAAAATGTTATTGGTGAGAATTAATAACGCAGTATGAACTAAAACAATGATTTTTAAAACGTTTGTCTGTTTGTTGGTGCGTTTGTTCACGGTCCTCTCAGAAACGGTTTAACTGATTTGATTACAGTTTTTACTATTGCATTTTGGAAAATTGCCATAAATTATAGTTTTATTGAATCGTCTGTAGCTTGGCTTTTCTTTATTTGAATAAAAATAGAATTCCGCCATTCAAGAAAGTATCATATTTAAAGTATAAGAATATATTATATATATTGAAATATAAAAAAAATATTTCTAATTTTTTTTTTTTGGATTATGGAGATTCGAAATATATTTAAAATGTGCTACTCCTTAAATATTATCTTCTTCTTTTTACCCTCCCGACTTCGTCCGCGTGTTCTTGAATTTAGCATTGAGTTATTTTCACGCAGTAAAAATGTATTTATAACTTCCAAAAAACTTTTTCTACCTATGATTTTTTAATATTATACTATACCTTTCATCATTCTTCTTGAAAACAATGAATTTTCGACATCAATTTTACCTATCTTTAATATAAGCCTTAGTACTCATTTGTGACACTCCTCACTTTCCGCTAAATTCAGAAGGCAGTACTTGCTGTTTGGCGAAATTCAACAGAGCGAAGAAATCCAAATATGAATTTAAATAAATATTTAATTTCCTAGAGTGGGGATCGCACCCATAAACAGTCGCGATTACACTTTGTGTCCCTGCGCCACGACTGGTCTCAATAAAGAAAATGTATACATGTAATTAATTTGAAACTGATTGCTGTTTGTAAATGTTGAGTCGGAGTGTCACCACTCGATTCTCTCTGCCCCTACCCTACTATGTGCGAGATACAACGTGAAGCTAATTTGTTATTAGCCTCAAACTTCATCCCGCAAACAGCAGGTTAGGCGGAAGGAGTGTTAGGAACTTCTTTTTTCACTTTCCGCCAAATTCTGACGAAAGTCAACGCCAAGCTTTAACACGAAACCAAAGCGAAGAAATTAAAATATTAATTATTTTACTTCCGCAAGTCAGAAGTAAGCCCACAACCTGTCGCGTTTACAGTCACCTGCTTGTGCCGTACGCCACGAATGGCCATGGAAGTGTTATGAAGAATATTTTATTTGAATGAAGAGACCACAGTAGCACAGCGTCGGACTGTAATTACGACAATTATGAGTTCTATTAATTGTATTTAAGTTATTTAAATATAATATAATTTTATTGACCGCTCTTGATTATTATTGATCCTGTTAGAGAAAGAAAGTTTCGTGTCACTAGGTACCCACGCCCTCTCTATTTACCTTGCTACGGGCACACTTAGATACATTGGGTTACTTATTTGAGTAATAATTATCAACATTGAATATAGTAATATACTCAAAAGAAATATTTTTTCAATTCTAACTTAGTAATGTTATTTAGCGCGTTGAACCTTACAAATTCTTCTATTTTATGATGTTTAGTAAATTTTCTTGTAGTTTCACGCTGTATGCAGCACACAGCAGGTAGGTACAGGGAACCTGCGAATCTAGTGTCAAGAAACTGCGTTCCATATTACTTCCATTTCTTACTAATATTATTTTAATATCTATTAGTATAAAAAATAAATACTTAGCATCCAGATTCCAGAAACACTTTTAACTATAACCCTCCATAACTGAACGCTTGGACGATTACATTACAACATGATATTAAAATACCAACATATTAAGACTTTAATGGCAAAAAATCCCATAAAACAGTTCCTGCCAAGTATTTTTATGGAAACAGTTAATTTTAAATAGGCTAGAGGACATCTTGGCTATGCAATAATCGTGTACATATGTATATATGTATGTATAACATCCTTAAATAGTTATGCAACATAACGTTTGGGAGCTTGCCAAAGTATAGACCGAGAGAGATCTTGCCAGACGTAGTACAGGGGGCAGTGGCGAATTTACGTATATTTTAGTCCCAGTTTCAGTAGTACATTCGTTTGGTGGACAAAAGTTGATTTTAATTCTAATTGTATGTTAAACTGTTGTTCTTTTTTTTTACTTTATTTTGACTGTTTTACATTGCGATATTTGAAAGAGTAAATGTTATAAGTTGTACTATTGTATTTAAAACTTAAAAAACTTTAAAAACTAAATATACAATTATATTATTTATTTTTATGTATATGTTGAAATATGCTGATAAATAAATAATATATATTGTATACATATATAATAAATAATTCAATTATTTTGACTGCATACTGTGGCACATTCCTTTACTGTACAGAAGATAGTTTTCCGTTAAAATCTCACTTCAATAAATATTTGCATACTTTTCATTTGGCATGATTATTAGTATACAAAGATATGGCTGAGGTCAATCACTCAAATTATCACATCATCCGTTAAACGGAAAGTGAAGAAATTATTTTTAACATTTTAAGTTTTATTCCACACTTAGCAGTTCTGCTAAATAAGTAAAGAAATTAGTTCTCTGTTTATATTTTAAAGATATAAGTATAAATAAGTCTATTTCAAAAACAAATCGCCTTGACCCGCACGAAAAATTGAATTCAAACTACGTCAAATTTATATTCTTAAAAATTGGGTTGCCTTTTCTGTGTAATTTTGCGGTTCGGTTCAACAATCACGTTCATTCTCACAATTTATTACTGCGGCCAAGTTTCAGTTAAAAATACAACGCTTCAAGGACTGCATATTTATTGTTTCTGGTTATCCTACTTGGCAATCAAGTCTATGTTTATTATGTGCGTTTATAATCTGCGACATTATATATTTTTTTCAACATTAATCCTCGAAACTGACGCGGCCAAGACGTAAAACTCTCAAAATGTAAGATTTAAGAGTGGAATATATTTTCTCTTGACATAGTGCATTGCTATTTAAAATTTATTGTTTGTAGGCAGAGTAATGCGGATAAAGGCAGGGATATGACGCGCATGAGCAAATATGTTGGAATATTATTGTGTTCTTATGTTATGATACTTAAAACCTTAAACTTTACTTAGCCCTATATTTTTTGGAAATTTTGAAATTTGTTGCACAGTGGCATAAAGGCTGACTATAAATGAAATGGTTGCTAGTTCTAATACTATTTGAGGTAAAGAATTGTTTCTTTCCTTTCCTCATTTTCGTAACAATACAAAACGCGGCGTTGAGCTCTGTTTAGCACACAAGCTCTAAGTTCTTTCTAAATACCCTGCTACATACGGGATATAAATTGAAGATGAAAATAATCAATTATTCATAATTGTTTTTAGCGTTCATTTAAAATTACAATAGAAAACTGAAATAAATTTCACAATAATTAAAGAGATTAAAAAAATACAACAAAAAAGAAATTAAGAATTTATTTCGTCTTTGTTTTTAACATGTTCTTTGATTTATGTTACAGAATACAAATTTGCTCAAAGCTGGTGTCCTCGTCATTGAATAAAAATTAAAAGGTAAATATATCTAAAACAGATAAAAAATTAAATTAAATTAAATTAGCTTCACGCTATATCCCGCACACAGCAGGGTAGGCAGAGGGAACCTAGTGTTAAGACACTCCATTCCCCACTTTCTGCCGAATTTTGGAGGCATTGCGTGTTGAGTGGCAGAACTCAACGCCACGCTTTGCCTCGACACCAGAGCGAAGAAATGAAAATATAAATTTAAGTAAATATTTCATCTCCTCGAGTGGGGATCGAACCCACAACCAGTCCGTTTACAGTCACACTTGGTGCCACTGCACCACGACTGGCCTCAACACAAAACAGATAAAATACACACACTAAAACAGATAAAATTCTAATTAAAAAATTATAATCTTATAACTCATACGATCAGAATATGTTAATATATATTTTTTACTATTTAACATGCTAGATTAGATAGGTGAAATATACTAGTAGTGTATTAGTAGTAGTAGGTGAAGTATAATAACATAGCATGATTTGATTTGACTGTAGTGAAATTAACGGCAGCATGCGGCATAGTGTCTTCGATTCGATTAGACGAGTTGTAGATTCGATTCCTACTTAGAGGAAAGAATTATTTTCATTCCCTTGCTCTGGAAGCAAAACAAAGTGCGGCGTTTCGGTTTGCCGCTCAACAAGCAAGGAGGAGTATATTAAGACAACGTTTCCAATCTTCTACCTTGCTATATACGGTATACATCATGAAGCACAAAAAAATAAAGCCTAGTCAGTACATGAGTATTCACATAGCGTATCCCAAAAAAGTCATTATATTGAATCCAGACACACACAACTACACTAGACTCCACAATTGTAGGTAATATATCAAAATTATGCCTTTAGGAGACAATAAAATTTTAAAGTTAAAACTGCTCTAGCATTATTGTTGAATCGCTCGTATTAATGTAGACGTATAACGGCTTCTCGGCCATTTACGTCGGACCCGAATTAAAAGTATAAATCACTGAATTGCATTTGGCTGTGCGTGGATAGAAAAAAGAAATGCATTTAGAAATACAAATTTTATTTAAACGTATGTTTTATTTGGGTTGTTTTTCAACAATATTAAAGTGTTGAAAAAAGTGCAATTTTATAATCATGTGTTTGTGTGGAGTGCATTTTGTTTTCGTGATTAGCTTCCCGCTTTTTCCTACATAGGTAGGTATGGAAC
This sequence comes from Heliconius charithonia, assembly GCA_030704555.1. NCBI lineage: Eukaryota > Metazoa > Arthropoda > Insecta > Lepidoptera > Nymphalidae > Heliconius > Heliconius charithonia. Next base: position 562,472 of record CM060825.1, read on the forward strand.
CTAGTGTTAATACACTCCATTCTCTACGCATTTCCCAATTTTCGAGACATTAATTCCCACTAGACGACTACCGTGAGTGGAAATTGAACTCATTAATGCCATTTTTACAGTTAGATACTGTGCCGTACTACGAACACTGCAATATCTGCTTTGTTATTATTTTTTGAAAATCAATTATTAAAATAAATTATAATAAATAAATAAAAATATAAATATGTAATTTACATTTTACATACTTATATTTTTAACGGCTTCTATCAACTTAATGAAAAATAATTCTTTAGACTCTCCATGCTAATAAAGTTCTTTACTTTAGTGGATGTTTTTTTTCCGAAAATCCAAAAAAACATGTAGATAAATGCAACGGGCATTGAAAATCGTAAATTGAAACTTTAAAAGACCTAAAATAATACGCTCCGGGGTTTTCGAGCCGTAAATTTTGAAGAGAGAGAAGAAATAGCGACCGCCGCCTGGTCTACAGTGTATTGACTCGCTCAGACTGTACAATGACCTTTCTTTTTTAAAGTTTTCAATGTTTATAAATTTATTTGTTATATGTGTAATAACGACATCATGGCACAGTGGTCTTTGACTGTAAGTCAACTGCGACTGGCTGTGACAAGACGGTTGTGGGTTCCTACTCGGCAAAGTATTTTTGCTCCAATCATTTTTGTAGGCGCTTTGCATCTACATAATATCGTTGCGAGTTAAAAATATCTCTCTCTCAAACAGATTATTCTTGTTTTTGAATTAGATACGGCAAATATTATTGTGATATCGGTAGATGTAATGATTACATTTGGGTTAGAATGCACCATCTACTTAACGTTAACTTTTATATGACTTAAGATAATTAAGAGAACTAATGGGAATATTTTATTCATTATTTTCAGAAGCAGAGACTTCCCTCATCTTCTATGAAGACCGAAAGTAAATTTCGTCAGTTGAAAATCGTTATATTTGAATTATTTTTGACAAAGCTTTCCTCTGGTCACATAACGATGTGTTCCCCATTCCGTCCAAAATTAGTGGTTTGAATAATATAAAAAAATAAATATTATTTAATGAGAATGTTTTTATAATAATTAATTATTTATATGTAATTTTTTGTTCTTTAAAATCTATTTACAATTTTTAAATAAATGACTTTTTATAAAATTATTTAAGGTTAAATTAATTTCTGTACCTACTCAATGCCGTTTTCACTGAGACTTAAATTAACTTTTCATAGCAAAGTTAAGTTCGTTTGACTGACCCATGGTTAATAACAAGTTAGTTACTTGTTTGTTTGTCTATAAAGATAACTTATAGATTCAATTTGTAAGCATGATTTTTTCTGCCTACTGTGGCTAAGTAGTGATGTAAAAAGGAAATATATTTTGTATCTAAATCCTTTTCTCCCAATTTTCGTGCTATGAGTAGCAGAGCTCCACACAGCGCTTTGTGTCTTACCACTTTAGGAAATGAAAATAGTTTATTCACCAAATTGGGATCGAATCCGCAACCATCGTGTTCACAACCAGATCCTGTATACTGCGCCATAACGGCCTAAAATATATACGAATAATTCAACAAAATATCAATTAATGTTAATCATTAATTGATCTGTGAAAAGATGCCATTTCAATTATTTAAAATTAGGCATATATATCATACCTTTAGAATAAAACTATTTAATTATAAAAAACCGAAAATAATAAATTATTAATTAAAAAACCTTTTAAATTTTGTTTTATGGTGTATTGTATTTTACAATCACCTGATATTTGTGTCACATGAAATGGTCTCAGAGAGCCTAGAGACCACATGCATCATACTTTAATCAAATGATTATTAGCAAAAGCCTAATAAAAATATATATATATATATATATATAATTTTTTCACTTAATTTTTAATTTTCCTCTACCTACTTTACCTAGCTTCAATTTGTCCGTCGACAACTCAGAAATGGATGATTTTTACATAATTAAATTAAAATTAAAACACTAGATCAAGTTTCCCGCTATTTACAAATGAATCCACGACCACCGAGCTCTCCATTTATCACTTTCCCAGTGGTCGTTCCATATCTAAATTAATCGTTATTGAGTACCAGCATGTCCCGATAGCCCCCTTTAAACGTACTGCATAAGAGGACAGGACCTCACTTTGAACTGAAGGATATAGCGATATCATTATCTCGGTCTTGACATAAATACTATATTATAATGCTTAACAATAATATTATTCCTTTTGGAGAAATTATTGATTATTATTGACTAAATATCGTAATATCTTGTATAGCTATATTTTTCTCCGAATTATAGAGGCATCGCGTGTCAAGTGCCGGAACTCAACGCCACGCTTTTGCCTTGACACCCAAGCGAAGAAATTTAAATACTAAATATTTAATAAAAAATATGGAAAATTCTGAAATGAAAGGAAAATTATGAATGGACATGCTATTGGATTATTAAATGAGATTGACGGATAGCTTTTCAACAGTCTCAAAGTGAATGACAATGAAATGTCTTAAGCGCAAAACGGGCGTGGTCAGCTAAGGGTATTAAGAAGAGTATTACTATGCTTGTAGGCAATAGCAGTTGTTGCAAGAAAGCTCGTGTGTTATTGTAATTACGTAAAATCCCTTTCCGTATAATTTAGAAAAATGGAAACGACATGTGTTATATCTTGTTTTATTTTAAACGTTAACCGCTTCCGATTTCCATGAATATAATAATAATAATAATATGTCCTTTATTATACCCCCAAAAATAAAATACAATAAAAAGGGTACAAAAAGTAACCTTATCGCTAAAACAGCGATCTTCTCCAGGCAACCTTAAGGCATAGGAAGTAATGGGTAGAAAAAAAGGATTGGGGGTATGAATAATAAATACATAAAGTACGTATATTTACAATACATACAAAGTTACAATATACAATACATTAAAAAATTCACATATGTGTGAGGACTTCAGTATCTACCATTTCATTCTCCTGTATGTTAGACGATTTTCAATCTTTCGTCAGATATTGGAGAATTTGTGATTTTTTGAAAAAAATCGGATTCTTGGAGAAAAATAGTCAATACAGCCCGATTGTTGTGTCTGCGCTCGTGATTTTTTCCTCAATATAGCTTTCGTAATATAGCGATAGTAGGCCTTTTTTATATTGTGATATTTCAAACTATCAGCTTATAAATCTTAGAAATAACATGGTAACAAAAAATGTTATTCATAAGATTTATAAGCTGATAGTTTTGAAATGTTTAAATAAGCTAAATTTTATCAAAAACTTTCAAGGATTGTAGCGAAAAGAAGTTACTGGTATTTTTTTCCCAGAAGTAGTTTTTTAAACTACTAGCGTCCCACTCGCTGCTTCGCCTGCATGGATAATATTTTTTATTGTGCTGCATTTGCCAAAAGATAGATTACATAATTTATACATACAATTATTGTTCATAATTTTGAGAAATTACAAGCACTACTACTATTACCACTACTATTTGCGAGGACGAAATCGGCGGCAAGAGTGCCCTCCGCGGGACTCGAATCTAGGCTGGCGGCCGTAAACAGAACGTTTAATTATTTTAATTTTATATTTTCTCAAAAAGTATACGACTAAATTACATGCAGTAAAAGAAAAAGCTTATCTTCATTACATTTCCTTGATGATGCACGCACGCGGCTAAAGTAATACGATGGCGTTCTTAATTATTGTTATTTAATTATTTAACCAAGAATAATATACCCTAGAGCACTCCTGAGGAATACTCCTTAAAATCGCTTTTTTTACGACCAAAAATGTTCTCAAATCATGAGACAGTAAAAACTAAACTAAACTAGCTTCACGCTTTATCCCTAGCGGGGTAGTCGGAGAGAACGGAGCGCCAAACGCTACGGTCTCTACATACCTCTTTCGCCTCGACCATTGTCATCAACCTCTTCATACATGCCCTTAAAACAGTATATATATATATATGTGGTGGTTAATATTAATTTTCACACTCTGTGGAAATTAAGAGAATTTCCTCATTCTCTCTAGTGTTAAATAAATAAAAAAAAAAATATTACTTTAGCGAAAGCTTATTGGGTAGTAGAATACAAGTAAAATTATTTTCATAATAATTTTAAAGAATGTAAAAGCGGCGGTTCTCAGTTCGATTCCCACACGGAATGTCTTTAAATTAGAGCGGCGCATGGAGAAGAACGAAGTATCTTAACACTAGGATTCCTTCACCTCCTGCAATGGACGGACGACAGTAAAAGGCTACAGAAAAAGAGAGTCCATCAAGCCCAAAACCAAGTCCACCACACCCTAAACCACGTTAGTTTCAAACAATGAAATGAAACCTACAAATTAATAATAATTCTAACGGATAAATAATATAGTCAATTACAAATTACTCCTAATCAGTCACGGTCATTATCTTATACAGCAAACAAGTGTAAATAAGGCGAGTTCAAAGTTTACAGAGCGATAATAGGGTAAACGCTCTTTGTAGGTAAACAGTGTACGTTGTAATGATGAGTTAATTATATTTGAATTTAAGTTAAATGTATTATTCTTGAGGCTAGTCGTGGCGTGGTCAGTGAGTTCGAGTCCTACTCGGGGGAATTAAATATTTAATATTTTTCTTTACACGCTCTAGTAACAAAGCATTTAGCCCCGCTTCTCTACATGCAATGCATCCAGAATTCGGCGGAAAGTGGAGAACAGTAGTGTCTTAATAAGAACGAAATATGTTACCACCAGACTTTCAGGTTAACTCTGTCTACCGTACTATGTACAGGACAAAGCGCAAATGTATAAAATTATAGAAAATAAGCAGTTGTAAACGCCATTGTATCGCTCATTAACGCTAACGCTTATTGAGGGTTCCGTACCTACCGTATCCGTACCGTTAGTACCGTCCGTACTGCATTGTAAGTTGTTAACTTGAGTTAGATTTTTTTCTATGAAGTACCAATAATTTTCACTTTCCATATATTTTCCTTTATTTTTATTGTTTTTTCTCATTTTGTGCCAAAATTTATAAGGGTAGGTCTACGAAATGTACCATAGGTTTCGATTACGCGGCGAATTTCATACAAAATGCAATAAAATTAATATATTTATGCTTGTATCTTTGAGATTGCGTTAACTTAGAGATTGAGGTGCGAGTGACCGTAGTCCTTAATATTTGATATCAATTTCAGCTTAATACCTCTATTCATTCTTACCATAAATAATCTTGACAGACGGTCGTACGGTCAACAAGGGGTTCCGCTTTTTCCTTTAGAGGAACCTTAAAAAGTGATCTTATAAAGGTTCCGTTTTTTATTATTGTGACTAATAAGTGCAAGGGTTAATATAGGCAAAACTTTATCTCAAGCCACAATTACACACGTTTAAATGTAACTTTGCGCTTACAAAGAATTAAAGACAGAAATGTTTGTTAAAAAAATCTTAATAATCAATATGTTATGTCTAGTTGGTTAATTATTAATTAAATAGTTGTAGATTCGAATCTCACTCGGGGCAAGGAGACATTTTCATTTCGAAGCTCTACTAAGAAGACAAGCAAACAAGAAAGAGCAGCGTTGAATTTCGCCATTCAACACGCAATGTCTCGAAACTAATCGGAAAATGGGTAGTGGAGTGTACACTAGATTTTTGCACTAGGATTCTGCAATATTCTGCAATAATGCAATAACACGTGAAAAAAATTATATTAAATATTGTTATCTCGTGTAAAATTACCATTTTATGTCAAAACTTGAAACCAGCTCAGTTGGGAAGCGTATAACTAACTGTATGTGTTTGCACCGATTGTGGCACGGTTGCAGTAAGCGTAGCCGAACACACAACCACCGTGTTTTTGCGCCGCGAAGCCCTCAAATTTTCGGTTTTATGATATTAGTAGAGATATAAATATAACTCATCCAAATTGCATACATCCATGCGATAGAAGCTTCTATAATACCAATTACTTGAAAAAACGATTCATTGAATCATACACGTGGACCTCGTTTCCGCTTGATAATAAATCTGTTGCATTATTTCTACAATGTAAGCTCTAGCCTATAGATGGTCGTTAAGATTATTTCAGAAACATAGGCTGAGTCCTTGACATAAGAAACGAATCTGATAAACTTTTGTCACAATATTCACTGGAACGGTCTTTATATACCATACTATAGGGAAATTTATATTGAAACACGGAACTAAATGTCTTATTATTATGTAAATATTTCTTATGTGATAGTATAGATTAGAAGGCAATGTAATAATTACTGAGGAGGAGTGAGGAGAAGCGGTGTCCGTCGGGGCGTTGCGGTTCCCGACTGGCTGCTACGAACCGACGATGCTGTAGGCAGGCCTTCCACTAGGTGATCCGACTGGTGATCAACTCACCGAAAAGAATTTATGGAAAGATTTAGGCAGGCCTATGACCAGCACTGAGCGTCAAAAGGAAATTATACACTTTTCGAGATGTCGAATGAAAATAATTCAATAACTAAATATAGGTGATAAGTTCTTTGATTTTCACGATTATTATACATTTTAAATAAAACTATTTTAACCGGATTAATCGCGTATATTTCCGTGGTCACGGACTACTGCAAAGTGTTCGAAACGTCGGGTTTCCAAAAATGTAAAAACTAAATATACGCGATTAATCCGGTTAAAATAGTTTTATTTAAAAATAAATATAGGTGATTTAAAAATTTCATTGAATATATATAAAAATCAAGTGCTTCTTTAATAATTGTTTCTCTGAGTATAATATATAAATAAAATTTATTGCTTACTTTAATTTTCTTCTTCCTCGTCTATAAGTAGCATTGCAATCACATACTTTAAGTTAGACCATTTTTAAGGTTCAATATCCAAAGAATTCTTAATACTAAGACTCTGTCTGTCCGTCTATCACCAAACTGGATCTCATGAACTCTTCTCTTCTCTTATGGTATGTAACACATTTGTAATTTTCAAAGATTATGCATTTCTGTTGCCGCTATAACAGATACGAAAAGTAAAATAAAAAATATATTAAATTGTCCCATACAAATACGTTGGTAAGGAACTATTTGACCACGTCAGACTCGCTTTTTTACAGCCGGTTTTTACGAACATTATTTAAGGGCAGTACCTTAAAAAAGCGTGTCTACCTCCACCTTGGCGGCCGGCAACGCACCTGTAGCCCCTCTGGTGTTGCACGGGGTTGTGGCCGGCGGTGATCACTTACCATCAGGTGACCCGTACGCTCGTTTGCCTTGTCCTTTTCCATAAAAAGAGAGGCGAGATCCAAAACTGAACCTTGTCTATTTTATCAGCCCTTTCCAACCACAATTTTCAATAACAATATTACTGAGTATAGTCGTAGATCTAACCAACAACCATTCCGCATTTAATAAGAAAAAAATGCAATTATTTACAGAACAGTTATAGACATGATTTTTAAGCAGATGGAATTTGGAAACACTATTAAGACACTACGTTTCCATTGAGACACTTCCGTTACCCACTTTCCGGCGTATTCTGGAAACATTGCGTGCTGAGACGCAGCTCAATGACGCGCTTTGCCAAACACTATAGAAAGGCAGACAAGCTATGATGGGTCAGCATATTTTTATTTACAGTTTTCGTCTAAAAGATACAAAATTGGGCATATTATACGAGATATACGTATAATTGATATAGAGTAAATTTCCTGTTAAAAAAAAATCAGCTTCACGCTGTATCCCGCACACAGCAGGGTAGGCAGAGGGAACCTAGTGTTAAGACACTCTATTCCCCACTTTCTGCCGAATTCTGGAGGCATTGCGTGTTGAGTGGCAGGACTCAACGCCGCCCTTAACCTCGACACCAGAGCGAAGAAATGAAAATATAAATTTAAGTAAATATTTCATCTCCTCGAGTGGGGATCGAACCCACAACCAGTCGGTTTTACAGTCACACTTCGTGCCACTGCGCCACTACTGGCCTCTAAATTTCCTGTTATTTTATTTATTTAAAGTACACATTAATTTAATAATACTAGAAGATTTCCAAGTAAACAGATGATTTTAAAGTAGATTTCTTTTACTTACAATTATGTCTAGTTAACATTAATTAATCATATTTACTTTTGATTACTTCGTTATTTTGTTTACTAACAACAAAAATAATATAATTGCCGTACTCAGAGTGGTTAATTAGCGTTTAACTTACATTAAATAATTGTACCAACAATGAACAATATGCATACTAATCACTAATGACATCTTAAAGAGAAATCGAATGGTACTAATTCCATTAAAAAAAATAAGAAGTAAAAGAGGTAAAAACAAATAATCATAACAAATTAGCAAGTTTAGAGTTGTCAGAGTTAACTGATATTAAGTGTAATTTAAATGCTAATTGTCAACTTAACAAAATGATAAACATTTCAATAAAACATGAATAATATGATTATTGTTATATACACAATATATTGTGTCCCCCATACTGCAGGGTAGGCAAATAGAACATAGTGCTTAGACACTCTGTTTCCTGTGTTTCGTGTACCGCCTAATTTCGGAAGCATATGAGTCACGTATAAATTCATGTAGCGTAATTCATGTGCTCGCTCGCAGCGCTCTGTCTTGTAATCGAGGAAATGACAATAATTTAATCCCACAGTAGGAATCGAACCCTCAACCGTGTTGTTAAGAGACTGTACCCCGAAACGTGTAATACACAACACAGATTATTATGAACAATTTATTTAATAATTAATAATTTAATTTATTTATTGCAAATAATTTATTTTTACGACTCAATATGATCTTTTTGTCAAAATAATAAAAGCGGGTGATTCTTATGGATTGAAATATTCCAAGTAAATTATTGCATTTATTTTTTTAAGGAGGACATATTTTTAGTTCCTTTAAGCAAAGTTCTAAGGTAAAAACACGTGTTCTATCACATATTTTTTTACTATCTATTTTCCATTGAGAACGTGGTGACCCAAAATTTTCTGTCTTTCTCGATACACCACAAGTGAAGAACTGATACTTTCTGACATTTCGCCAATGTCATGTTCTATCAAAACACACGCGAAGGAAATTGACCTGTAGAACAAAGATTAATCTGCGTATGGTACAGAATCTACTGGGCTTAGAAGACTGATCTGGGTAGGTTAAGGAATGTAAGAAAACACTTAAATAATGTCCAACGAGAGCAAGAATAAATGAGATATGCACTCAAACAAACTGACGGCTGATAATTAATTATATTTTTTATGCTACACATTGTATCTCGCACATATTAAGGTAGGCAGATAGAACCTAGGTATGTAATGTTAAGGCACTCCGATACCATTAAGAAACTTTCGATTCTCACTTCCCGCCAATTCTGGAGGCATTTCATGTTGAGTGGCACAATTAAACGCCGCACTTGGCCCAGTTGCCAGAGCAAGAAGTTGGAAATATTAAATATTTCATTTGTCGCGTTTACAGTCCCACATTTGCGCCCCCACGACTGGCCACAAAGTTGGCCAACTGACCACGACTGGCCTTATATTTATATTATAAAAATAAAATTATTATCATAACGACAAAATCTAAAATAAACCTATTACATCACTATGGATACAGAAGTTTTATCGCTAATGCCTACACTGTGTAGGAAAGATTTTGTATATTATAATTGTAGCAATTTATGATAATATTGTTTATGGTAAGAGTTCGTTCATCTCTAGTTTGTTCGATTGTTTCTACAGAAATATTTCTACAGGAATTTGCAAATTGCCATTTCAATGCTTTTCTTTGGTTCCACGCTCGTATGCATGCTATGGTAGACCTCAACACCGCGCTTTGTATTATCACAGCGTGCAAAATTATATTTTTATTTATCCCGCGAATAGCAGGGTAGAGAGAAAAAACCTGCGAATTCATCATTATGATACTCTATTCTTCATTATGATGCTTCCTTTATTAATTCTTGGGGCAGCGGGGAAACAAAAATATAAAACATTTAATACTTTCGGTAGTTAGCTTTATTTTCAGTGAACGTCAAAGTTATTTGACTGTGGCTGTGAGTGTGTGTGATGTCTACTTTACACGAACAATTTCAAGTTACTTTTGAGCCCTACATAACTCGTAAACCAATTAATTAGGCGACATGCAGTTTTTTGCACATCAGTTAAAACCTCTTTTGTTGTATTTAAAAATCTTTTAATACACCTATATAAAATTACAATAATTTAATTCAAATGGTCAGTGATATATGAACTTTTGAGAACCAATATTTTATCATAAAAACCTAACTGACTTCTAGATGATCTAAAAACGTAATATTTAGCGCCAAAGGAAACAATCTGGAAACTAATGATTATGTATGATTGAGAAAGTAAAAAAATATAAATATGAAAGTTACATCAAAGAAAGAAATAAAATCAAGCGATTTCAAATAACAAAGCATGTATGAATAGCAATCATTTTTACAAAAGTCATATCCCATCAAAAACGTAAATGAAGATGTATATGGGTGCCGAGTTCTGTGTTCACTCGCGATAAAATACAAGCTCTAAATTTGACATGTCTGTAATTTACCACCCGGTAACAAACTAAGCATCAACCAAATGCGCTAGTTCAAGCTAGAAGTACACTAACTTGCAAATATATTAAAGTCTGTGCACAAAAAAATGTCGAGTGGAATCTCGAGTGAACACAAAACTCGTCACCTATATAGATCACAAATTCTTTTGTGGGTCAACATTTAACTTGACTCTCGTGTCACTTTTATGTATTTGGGATGTATCATATTAAATTTATTATAGTATAAGTTCCGTCTCGATATTACGATTCCATTTACGTGAACTTAAACGTAAAATTCCGGTATTTATCGTTTCTGTATCAATTTGCGGAAATCCTTTATAAAAATCTGGAATATTTTGAATGTCTAAGGTTGATCAATCGAGAGAATTAAATATTTTATATGTTTATTTCCTAGCTCTAGTAACAAGGCAAAGCGCGGCGTTGAGCTCCGCCACGCAACACTCAATGAGCAGTGTATTTGTCAGAAAATGGGGAATGAAAGCCTCCGACCCGTAACGTAGTGTCTTAATCTCTAACTAAATATACAGAATAAAACCAAATAAATATGTACATATTATTATTTTACTATAATAATGGATTTGTCTAAACAAACAAACAGATGGACTATGTACATTTATCTATATTAATATGATGTAAAAGTATTTAATTTTCTAATTTGTCTCCCTCCTATATAACGAATCTGTGATCGACCTTTGCTATGCCTATATATGAACATATTATCTGTATGTAAACATAACTTTATAACTAGTTGATGTATTTGGCTTTACTTTAATATAATTTTGAGGCCAGCCGTGGCGCGGGGCCACAAAGTGTGGCTGTAAATTCGACTGGTTGTTGGTTCAATCCCCACTCGAGGGAATAACTAAATATGGCTGGTGTCGAACCAAAGTGCGGCGTTGACTTACACCACTCAATACGCAATGCCTCCAGAATTCGTGGGGAACGAAGTGTTTTAACACTATGTTCGCTCTGCCTACCGTGCTGTGTGCGGGATACAGCGTGAAGCTGATACCCAAGTTTCCCCAAATTCGTACGGGACTAGGAAAATAGGTATGTTTTCAGCCCACGCATACGTAGTTATAACTAAAATATAATTCAAAATAAAATGTAATTCAATAATTTACTATTATAATATTTACTTTTGGCCTATTTTTTTTTTGGCCTCAAAATATAAGCGTGTATCGAGTTGAGGCCAGTCGTGGCGCAGCGGCACAAAGTGTGACTGTAAACCGACTGGTTGTGGGTTCGATCCCCACTCGAGGAGATGAAATATTTACTTAAATTTATATTTCCATTTCTTCGCTCTGGTGTCGAGGCTAAGCGCGGCGTTGAGTTCTGCCACTCAATACGTAATGCCTCCAGAATTCGGCAGAAAGTAGGGAACGGAGTGTCTTAACACTAGGTACCCTCTGCCTACCCTGCTGTGTGCGGGATACAGCGTGAAGCTGATTTATTTTATTTATTTATCGAGTGGAAATTTACGACATTTTAATCAAAACGCACCGATGGTGGCCATACAATTTCATCATATAGTATTTTTTTTAATTTACCACAGGATATATTTTTTTTATTTTTCAAAATTAAAAGATAAATTGTTTGCTTGCTTAATATCCGAGATCCCAGGGTCCCCAGACCTACGTCATTTTAGCAAAGCTGAAATTCTGTGGACTTTTAGTGTAATACGTAGTTAAGACAGTATGGGGTCCTTTCAGAGGTAGCGCCAAATAAAGATGTACCGACTGGGAGGATGATTGAGCCATCGGATCCGTAAATAATATATGTAAATTTAAAGCTTGCTAGTATAACAAAGTTTGCCCTAATTGCAAACAACCTTTAGGACGTCTTCTCTTAGACATCCTTATATTTTTTTTAATTTTCTTGAATAAAAAATAAAAAAAAAATGTTGTTTGTTGTTGGTGTGCAAAAGGGCATGAATTAAAATTATTTATATCATAATCCTGTGGTACAAGCTTTTACTAGCACCACTGTAACTGTTGATTCGATACCTACTCTGGGTAAAGAAATGCGTAATTCTTCCACGCTCTGGGCACGGAGCCATAGCACAGCATTGAGTTCCACTACTCAACACGCAAACACGTAATGTTTCAATAGTTCTACGGGAAGTTGAAAACGAAAAATAAACAAAATAAATCTGAGGAAATAAGCGTGAGTCTTCCTTTTCTATTATATCTCTGTTCTCAAAAGCATTCACTGCTTAGATGAAAAGTTAAATCTTAAATTATGCCTTTTTTTACTTTAAAAAAAAAAAATAAATAAAACAAGCACACACAAACAAACATACAAAACTAATATATTATATATGTCGATCTTCCATTACTAGGAACGAGTCGTTGCACCTATATAAGGGGGAGAGGGGATTGAATTTCTGCATTTACCATCCACTGGTGGTGGTGGCTCAACGTGTCGTAGTATTTTTAGTAATAAGTATATATTATAGACTGACTTCATAGTGTTGCCCCTCAATCATGGGGACTTTAAGTATAAGTTTGAGTAGTGTATTAATATTCACAGTTTTATGGACCCCGGCTCTCTCTAATGGTAAGTTTGTGTGGTAGAATGTCAAGTTTCACTAAAATAGATATAGTCTTTTGATTATATTAGAATTATTGTTTATTTAATTTTTTTTCCCTCTACATTTTTAAGTAAAAACTTTAAAAAAATCAAAATCTTATAATTACATCAATCATATAATTTACATATAACTTAAAATTAATAGAACCTATACTACTATTTTAAATCTGAAAGTTTGTTTGCTTGAACGCGCTAATCTCTGTAACTGCTCGTTTGAACTGTAAACGTATTATTGTGTTAAATATTCCATTTATCGGGAACAGCTATATAAACTATATTACATGTTACTCGTTCCGCCGTTACCAACTATGTCTTTTGGATGTGGCATGTGTCATACACAACTGTTGGCTACCTCCATTTGACGGTAAATGTTACTTAAATAATATAAATATCTTTATTTTCAAATATTATTCTAGTTAGGAAAATATTCAAGATTCGGCAGTTTTGGACAACTCAATTGCTTGCTAAGGTAGCTTTATTTTTTGTCAAAGTCAAAATGTTTTACTTTGAATAATATATAATGTATAATAATAAATAATATTTTTTTGGTATAAATAATTATAAGTTAATTAAAAAAACAACTCTTTTGATTAGAAATTATTTTACGCATTGTACTTTTAGGAACGTCATTATGTGTAACTAATATACTAAATATTAGTACAAGTTCCGCCTCTATAGACAAAAATCATTTACCTAAACTTTATTAGTCAAAACGTAAAAATCACTCTTTTTCTCGATTCCGTAGAAATTTCATATGTTTTTAGTATCTCCTTAAAAAAATCTGAATTATGTTTTGAATGTCTTAGAAAATAACGCACGAAAATGTCGCGCGCGACTTATTTAGGGTCGCGCTCCGTGTTGTGAGTTCGTTTCCCACTCGAGGAAATTAAATATTTAATAGAGGCAAAGCGCGGCGTTGAGTTCCGCCACTCAACACGCAATGCCTCCAGAACTCGGCGGAAAATGCCTCTGCATGTTGTGTGCGAGATACAGCGTGAAGCTGATTGATTTTTTTGCTAAAGACGCCCATTCTCCACTTCAGTCATCGTCCTAACTTCAGCTGATAATGCATCATTATTTCAATTCTCTAAAATACAGAAAAAAAGGTTTTTTTAAATAAAATCCTTATAATATTAATTAGTTCCGTAACCATACTCGTAAATGTGTCACAGCTATCATTATTTAGATTACCGCAGCTGGTACGTAATTGCTAAAACAGTCTGTCGCTCATTCGAAATGTTAAGTGTTAAGTAGTGGGATGTCTGGTCACCTGTGAGAAGAAATAGAAATAACTGATCACAATGAATTAAAATCGAACCCATAACCGACATGTTAACATTCATATATGTTGTTCGATTCCTCGTAGGAATTGATTTCATTTATTTACCTATGAAAGATGACGATTATTGAAAGTGCGACGTTCTATCACGCCGCTCCAAACGTAAAGTCTTGAATTTAATATAAGATACTCCGGCGATATTATCGACTAATTGATAATTCAAATGACGCAATTACTTATATTATCTGACACATTATTTAAACATAGTCAAAATAAAAAAAGTATATATTATAATTGACATAATAAAAAAGTTGCTTTAAAAGCTCCCGTACCTACTCGATAGTGTAATCAGAGGTCGGAGGCTACCCCGTATCTGCCATGTTTACTGCAAAATTATCATTTTGTTACTGACAATGATATAAAAAGAAAAGAAAAAACTTCGTTATTCATTAATTATAATAATTTCTTTGTGAGTGATGTTCAATGAAGCAATTGACAAGAACTAACTTTACGGCCGGTGCAGTGGTTGCACTGTTTCAATTCGCAATTCAAAAGTGATAATCTTATTTATGAATAACAGCAGTTAACTCTTAGGGCCGATTTTATCAACTGCTTTAAACTCTGTTATCGATCTTGAGATGCCGTTTTCAATCTAAAATTATGATAAATTAATGTAAACAGCATCTCAAGTCCGCTATCAAAAACTATTTGAGAGTTCAGAGTGGTTTATAAACACGGGCCTAAGTCTTACAATTATTATATTAGGCCTACAATGGCCGGTTGAAAATACTTTATATAGAGATATGAACATTTAATATTTAGAACTACTTAGATTTTTGCTTAAATCAATAGCCAAGACAAAATCTTAATACGGATATTATATTATAGAACTTTCTATTTTCTAATATTTAGAAATATTTATGAAATTTATTTCTACTTTTTATATAATTGAAATATAATAAGCCTTTAGTATAATTGGCATGTCTCTGCCTGTAAACGCGACGGTTTTGGATTCGATTTCCACACGAGGAAATATATTTTTGGTCCCTCGCTCTGATAGAAAGAGAAAGCGCGACGTTTACTTCCACGATATAACAGACAATATTTCTAAATAATATATAAATGACTGATTTCCAATTTTCCCCTTTTCGGTATCAAAATGACCTTGCCAAGAACTGAGTTACCTAACTTGTAGATTAGAATTTTTCGCCTTGGCAATGAACACTCATACACGATGATAACTTTTGCACTTCGACCTCTCTATCGAATGTTTACTTCAATAATATTACCTACACAGCGCTTTTGTTTATAGATATTAAATTATTGGAATCATCTTTATTTGTTAAGTGCTTAGCAGAGTTTTAAGGAAAAAATATATACTTTTTTTCCAATTTTAGCAATAATTTACAGTACTAAGACATTGAATTTCACATTTTTCGTAAAATCTCTAAGACATTGCGTGTTTAGAGGCGGTACTCAACGCCCCGTTTTATCTTGTTAGAAATCGAACCCATAACTTTCGCGATCGCAGTAAAACGGTCTCAAAAAACACATTCTTTCAAACAATATTCTTTATTTGGTATTTATTAATCTCGAATTCAAGTAACGTAATAAAAAAATCTCTATGTTTAATTTTTGTAGGGCAACTTTGAAGCGACAGTATTAAATTTCGCTCTTACAATATATTAAAGTAGTTTATCAATTTACTTTGGTATTTATTCATCTAGTTTCTATAATCGGATGCCATAATTAGGGAAAATAATAGCACTTTTGCATGCCTAGTAGAGTCGACTTAAAACCTAATATTTTCCACCTGAATTCAAAACGTTGCATGTTTTAAAAAACAACTCCGCAGCTTAAAAAGAAAAAAATATATCACAAAGTAGAAAAAAGTAGCTTAAAAAAAATCTCTCCTCTAGAACATTTTAAGAACATTCCCACGTTTAATACAGTCAGCACGGGAGCGGATGGCGTATGTGGACTAATTCATTTCTATCGCGCTAAACTGCGACATCCGTACGCCGAGTACTATGTAAATATTATTTGTAAATATGCATTCTATATAAATTAGATAAATTCAATGAGCGATCACTTTGCCTCGTTATGAGAGAGAGGAAACAAAAATGTGAAACATCTTCATTCGGAGAAATTATTATTATATTAATAATTAAAATATCCTGATCTATGAAACAAAGCAGCAGAGCAGAGATACTAATCTCTGCACTATTAAACCAAAGTTCCTAAAAACACGCTCTTCGTGACCTAAAACACACACAGCTACGCCAAATGCTACAAAAGTATAAGCCTAAACCTAAGCCTGTTTACTAGCAAGTCAAAGTCAAAGTCAAAGTCGAAATATTTTATTTAAAACAAGAAGTAAATTGATCACCAGTTCACTAAAGTTAATGCCTCAGACCTGAGAAGAACCGGCGCAAGAAACTCAGCGGGACTTATTTTTTTTAAATCTTCAAGCTCTGAAGAGCTCCCCTGTGCAGGTCCTGGCTCCATCTTCAGACCAACTAGATGATTCCATATTTTAGCATTCTCACCTAAGCCACGTATAACCGCCAAGTTTATAAAATTTATAAAAAAAATATATCCATCTAAAACCAACGAATGCTACCAGGGCCCAAATAAGCTATAAAGACAATCGAGACCCCAGTGATTTAAATAAATTGGGTAATTGTCCTCAAGTACTGGCTGATCACGAGACTGAGTGATGAGACAGGACTCATACGTGACATTCACTTTCTTTTCAATCTATTTTATAAGCCAAAGTAAATAGATAATTTTAAAAATGATCATCTGTTTTGTAAATTAATTATAAATATTTTAAAAATAATATTTTTTGAAAATATAAAAAATATGTAATGATCTAAAAATGAGCGATGTATTTATTTATTTCATCTTCAGGCTCTTTCCCGCATATAACAGAGACAACCTAGTATTAAGACACTTCGTTTTGTTTCCCAACTTTCAAAATATTACGTGTGACGTGACGAAATTCAACGCGGTGTTTTAAACTTAGTAACTTTTAAACTTCTTATATTTAAAATAATATTTATTAAAACGTGTTTATTAAAGCAGTGTAAACAAAATTTTAAATCACATGTTTACGCAATGATCTAATTGACCCAGGATCTGAAACTCTTACTTAGTTTCCTATCTGATGTACTATGAACTTTGTCTTCGATTTGTTTATTAAATAACAGATAGGTATGATTAGTAATTATAATAATTAGTTTACTTTTGTTATTGATGTGCTAATATATTGTTGTGATGTACATTTACTTTTGTATTATTATTTCATTTCATTTTTAGTATATGATGATAATATCAGCCACCAAAATAATATTGTTTGAGCTTCACGCTTTTAGTATATCGCCTATGGCATATGAATCTAGTATAAAGACACTCCTTTCTCCGCTATCCAATTTTCGAAATATAGCGTTCTGAGTCGTTGAATACAGTGGATCAAAATCTTACTGCAATCATTTTGGATTCGATTCCCAATCGGAGGAATTATTTATTTTTGTTTAACAAGACCAAGCCTGACGTTGCCTGCCTGCCTGAGCTGAGTTATGTCACTTAACATGAAATGCCTCAAAATTGGGCGGTGCATGGGGAACAGAGTATTTTAGCACTAGATCCCCAGAATAGTATACAGCATGAGAATTAAACTAAAAAAAATAGTGATCTATGACTGAGTTTTACTGCTATTATGCGGAATCTTCCGTGTTAAGACATTGTTTTCATTTCTGATAAATTTATTATGTCATTACGATCTGTTTATAGAATTATCAATACCATTACTGTTCCGTAATCGATGTAATTATACATAATTAATCATATTGTTTTGTTTGTTACAGATAACTGCGAAATATCCTGCCATGGCTGTAAGCACTATAATTTACATTATACATATTTCATACATACTGTATGTCATTAAAAACGATTCCTACTTAGATTTATGAATTATTTTAATTGGCTCGTTCTGGTAATAAGAGAAAGACCGGCGTTGAGTTCCATCATTAGCGAAAAAATGGGCACTGCGCGGAGAGCAAATTATTCACGCTGTATCCCGCATGTATGAGGGTAGGCGAGGTTAGACAGAAGAAACCTAATCTCAAAGTCTCCATTCTAGTCTCATTTCCGATTCCGTACTAGAGCAAAAAATAATCCATTTCAAGTTTAAATCGAACTTGCAACTTTAAGAAAATACTTATAATGGAAACTTAACTTGTTACATGCAATGACAACCTTATCTCACTATAAGTGATGTCTTACACACAACTTTCTTAATTACTAACATTTTCCTCATATTTACAGCTTCTTCAAGCCCGTCTTTCTTAGCCGGTCACATCTACAACTATGCAGTAGAAGGTTCAGTCTCCATTTATCTGTCAGGAGCAGATAAACAGGCGACCAATGTAAAGATCTTCGGTCAGGTGTCCGTTGCTGCTGCTGGTAACTGCGCTCTGTCACTGAAGGTCAATTCCTTGGGCATCGCTGGTCCGGATGGCAAGGTATTATTTTTAGCTGGCTTTAAACATTGTTTTTCCACCTTAAGGAAAAAAAACATTATTTTAAGGTTACAGAGCGAGTAAGCAGAGAAACACTAAGGATTTCTGTTAACTCTTAATAAGAAAAAACAAGATTTTCTATTTTACGTTTTCTTTACCCACTCAAACACACTAATCACTTACTTAACAAATCAGGTAAAGGAAATTGTATAAAAGAAGTTTGTCCATTAATTATTAATATAATATTTTTTTATATTTTTAGAAATATCCAGCGCCAAAAGGCATTGAAAAGATTGTTAAATTCAGTCTTCAAGATGGGCGAATTGGATCTGACATTTGTGCTGAGGCTGATGACCCCAGAGCTTCTCTCAACATCAAGAGGGCTATTATTTCTTTATTACAAACAGAACAAAAGGCTTCTTCGCAGGTAAAAAAGGATAAATATATATATTTTATAAAATTGTGTTCATTCGACGATTGAAATTATTTTTAAATTCGAGCTGTAGTAGAATAATAACAACAAACGTAAAACAAACAAACAATATTAGACATAACAAATACATAAATCAGCTTCACGCTGTATCCTGCCCACAGCAGGGTAGGCAGAGGGAACCCGCTAAGACACTCCGCTCCTTATTTTCCGCCGCATTGCGTGTTGAGTAGCGGAACTCAAAAAAACATAAATTTAAATAAATATTTGATCTCCTCAAGTGAAGATTGAACCGATAATCGATAACCAAAATGCTTACGCTACATACATATATAAAGTTATAAAACCATAATTATAAATACCAAATTCCTTAGATCGACGTCTTCGGTGCGTGCCCTACCGAAGTATCTTCATCACAAGAAGGCTCTGCTATGTTGTTACACAGAAGCCGCGATCTAAGCAGATGTGCCCACCGAGAACAGACCAAGAATGAACTGATTAACACTGTTTTTAATCCTAGTGCTGTAAGTATATTTTTATATTATAATTTTGTTAAAAAAATAAAAAAATCAGCTTCACGCTGTATCCCGCACACAGCAGAGTAGGCAGAGGGAACCTAGTGGTTTTAAACACTCCATTCCCCACTTTCTGCCGAATTCTGGGGGCATTGCGTATTGAGTGGCAGAACTCAACGCCGCGCTTAGCCTCGACACCAGAGCGAAGAAATGGAAATATAAATTTAAGTAAATATTTCATCTCCTCGAGCGGGGATCGAACCCACAACCAGTCGGTTTACAGTCACACTTGGTGCCACTGCGCCACGACTGGCCTCAAATATTATATATAATTTTGTTTATATAACATATAAGTATCGGGGAGAATAATCCAAGTGCAAAGCCAAAAATCATAACGCTATAGTACTTATATAAACTAAATTATATTCACCAGGAAATAAAAAATACTCAGCTCCTTCAATCAGTTCTGAATGTCGAATCAAAAGTTAACAACGGAGTACCCGAGAAGGTGTCCGCAGTCGAACAGTACTTATACAAACCATTCTCTGTCGGAGAAAACGGCGCAAGAGCTGAAGTCAACACGAAGCTTTCTTTGAGTGGATCCAGCCAGGGAGCTTTAGCTGGTATGTGACTTATTTCACATGAGACAAGATTCAATCAATCAATTCAATTATTTACAAGTACTCGTAAATCGTCAAGTTACATTCAAAGGTTTTGGCTGATTTGATGATAAAATAGGATATATAGGATAGGTTATGATTTTAATGAAAAAAAAAATACTTTTTTAAAATGACGTAAAAAATATTGTTGGTATCCAAAAATAATAATAAACTTTTATTATTATTTTCGGATATTCACATTTCATCTAAATGTTTCTCATGACTATAGACAAATAATAAAAAAGTAGGATGTAAGATCATTGTTCCTTTAAATTTTTTTTTAAATGTCCACAGGCGACTGTATCGTCAAACGTTCCATCATTTTCGAGAACCCCCACGAAGGTGAAGCGAGTCACAGTAACTACCAGAACGTTTTCAATGCCGTTAAAGAAGTCTGCAAATCCCTCGGTAGCGAGGCCAGCTCCAAATCTGCCGGTTCTTTTGCCCAACTAGTTCGGGTATGTATTTGTTTTTTTTTTTACTTTACGATGGAGCCCACACAAAACAGCGTAGGCAAAATGGAGAACTTAGTGTTAAAACACTCCGTTCTTCTACTAAATTCTGGAGCCGTTAAGTATTGAGTGGCAAATATTAGATATTTCGTTTCCTCAAGTGGGAATCGAACTATTACGTGTACAGTCACACGCTTATATGTGCCATTATATTATGCCATTACGCCATGTCTGGCTCCATTTGTAATAAAAATTAGGTTAAATATTAGAAAAATAATCAAATATTTTCGTGAGTACTAAGAGAATCAGGGGGAAACCTCAATTGATAAAAGGCATGAGGACCCCTCGGACGGCATGTATGAAGAAGTAAATGATAGTGTGTGAGGCAAAAGAGCATATACAAGATAGATCATAGCGTTTGGCACTCCGTTCTCTCTGGCTACTCCGCTAGGATAAAGCGTGAAGCTTTAAACATATTTAATTTTCTCACTAAGCTGATTAGGAATACTTATAATATATTTTCTTTATTGCGCATAATAAAAGATATAAAAATTAAATCACTTTGTCCAACAATATTTAAATGAAAAGAATATGTGGATTATGATAATTTAAATTACATGCAAAAATTTTTTTACTTATACATTTGTATTGTAAAAAAGAGTTTAATACTTATTTAGAAAACGTATAAAAATTTGAACATAGCGGGACTCGAACCCGCGCCTCCTGAAAACCGACCAGGTCAGCGACCACCTCCTCCCAAGCCGATGGTAACAATATGTTCAGTTCAGTTTCGGTGCAACTATATGTTGTTTAATATAATATTTAAAATTTGACATGAATTTGAATTTGAACAATATTGTCCTCAAAATTTTTTGTAGCAAGCAAACATAATCATAATACTATTATTTATTACAGATTTTCCGTTCTGCCAACAAGGCTGATTTACTGAAAGTATTTGGACAAATCAAAGGCAACAACTTAGAAAAGTAAGATATCTTTAATTTTTTCACATAACTTTCGATTATTGTAAAGAAAATAAATGAACATAACAATGTAGAAATATTGCTTTATATAGTCATAAACCTACATAAATATATATGTATATACTACATCTTTTTCCAGACGTGTCTTCCTTGATGGTCTACTCCGAGCTGGAACTGGCTACAGCATTGAAGCTTCCATACAAATATTGAAGAGCAAAGAGTTATCGCCATTAGAGGAGAAGATTGTGTTCTTATCTTTAGGCAACGCGAGACACGTTACAAGTGATGCTATAAAGGCTGCTGCTGTAAGTTTATAAAATTTTAAAAAGGAATTTGTTTTCGAGAATGCTAAACTAATTAAATCTTAAAATTTATTTGGGACCACCAGTTCAAGAATTATATTAACCTTAAGAACTCTCAACCTTGAACAATTGAGTAAAAAATTATGCGACATAAGACTTTTAATTACCTACTCGAACTCGTCAATTAATTATAATACTAATTACATTAATAATATTCTTTTTTAATATAAAATATTCTTTTAATAGGGTCTTCTTGATCTTCCAAACTTACCAAAAGGAGTGTATTTGGGAGTTGGTGCCCTCGCTGGTATCTATTGTCGTGACCATAACTGCCATATTGAAAAGAATGAAGGCATTATCGCCTTGAGTAAGAAACTCGGAGCCAAATTGCAGAATTGCAAACCCAAATCTAAAGTTGAGGAGGATTATGTAAGTATTAATAATAAAGTAGTATAATAACTAGTTCGGCAAATATCTATTATTTTTCTTCTTAGATTACGCTATCACAGATATGTTGAAGCACGACGTTGAATACCGCCACTCAACACGCAGTGACTCAACAATGGGCAATAGAGTATTTTGAAATTTACATTTATCGATCGTGGTTTTTAAGCGTATTCATTTTAACATTTTTAATATATATATATATATATATATATATATATATATATATATATATATATATATATATATATATATATTCACTTATGTAACATATTTTACTTTACGTTATTATTTGAATTGATTTTTTCTAGTTTCTGTCTGCCAGTCCCACTGTGAGGCAAAAAATGTGAAGTTATTATGATTAACATTTTTTTAATAATTTACGTGCGTATGATCATTACGTCTGTTTTTATTTAGGTGGTAGCTGTGTTGAAAGGAATCCGGAACATCAGACATTTAGAGGACAGTTTGATTGACAAACTGGTACATTGTGCTGCTGATAACAATGTTAAAGCTCGTGTCAGGGTTAACGCTTTGGAAGCCTTCCAAGGGGATGCCTGTGCTGCTAAGGTAAGAAAATATATAAAAATCATCCGTTTCCCTTCATTTAATACTAAAAATGTATTAATTACTCATTGTAAAATGCTTAAGACAAGTATTTTTAAAAATTATTTTAACTTTATCTATAGTCTTCGATATTCGTGTAGTGAAAATGAAAAAACCTAAAATCCATCAATATTATAAAGCTTATCCATTTGATTGGACGGGCTCAGGAAATGTTAGATCGATGTTAAATAATATTTCTGTATTAGCTAATTTCGTTCGTCAAAGACATCGTTTCGATGCCACCCATTGTACCTGCGATCAGAATTTCCTCGTCCGACTAGAGTTTATCATTTTCTATATTTGAGGGGCGAAGCCGCAGAAAAAAGCTATAAATTAATTAAAATCGATTGAGACTAAAGAACTAAAATGTATTTTCTAATTCCAGCTAAAGAAAGCCGCTCTTGACATAATGAAGAACAGACAACTAGATTCTGAAATCCGTATCAAGGCGTACCTCGCAGCTATCCACTGCCCCTGTGGCAAGTCGGCCAATGAGATTAAGAATTTACTGGAATCTGAGCCAGTTCATCAAGGTAATATTTGTAACCAATATCAAATTATAAAAAAAGTATTGTCATATAAAAAAAATTGCTTCCGACGCTAACTTTGGAATAACGGGCGAATGAATTATTCGAATTTACCTGCTCTTTTAAGATATAGCGCGGTGTTGTATTCCGCCACTCAAAACGTAATATTTTGAATATGAATAACTTTTCATGGGATTTCATATGGGAAATATTGTAAATATAAGCCAACATGGAATAAAAATAAATATGTGCGTTATTTATTTACAGTTGGTCGTTTCATTTCCACATCTCTCCGCCATATCCGCGCTTCTGCCAACCCCGACAAGCAACTCGCCCGTCATCACTATGGACTTATTGGAATACCTAACAGATTCAATGTCGACGACAGGTATGCCAATATAATGATTGCCTAAAGTTAAAAAAAACATATGCGCATATTGTGGCGCAGGAGCACAAGTATTACTGGGGTTTGATCCCCACTCGGGAAAATTAAATATTTATTTATATATAATATTTATTGAAATTTATATTTTCACTCTGGCGCTTAACGCGACGTTGAGTTCCGCCACTCAACACGCAATGCTTTCAGAATAAGGCGGAAAATTGTAAACGTAAATGTCTTTATATGATGTCTTAACAATAGGTTATCGAGTTTCTTCTGCTTACTCTATTTTGTGCCCTTCAAACAGTGTGAATCTATAAAAAAAATAAACATAGCAAAAAAAAATTACCAATGAAATTGTTATTACTTAAATAAATATTTAGTTACTTATTTGAAAAACAACAAATACTTGCTATTTACTTATATTTTTCTCTTCAATAATTATATATACTCGTACATGTAAAGTACAACATAATTTTATGCTACATTTTTTATACCTTGACAAGATAAACAAATGAAATAGCCAGTTTAAGATTCAAATGAACATGAATATTAAATAAAAAAATATATAAACCAATCCCTTTACATCGCAGTGGGAAAATATTTGATTGTAAATACGTTGGTTTTGCGTTCGATCCCCACTGAAGAGAATAATATTAATTTCTCCACTGTGGCGGCGGCGTTAAGTCTTAACAAGCAATGTCTGGCAAAAAATGGAAAAAATTTACCCTTTAAAAATACCGGAAGAGGCGTGAAACTCATAATTTAAATATATGAATTTACTTTCACAAGAAAACAAAATTCTAAAATACCTTATTTAAAAGATTATGCTAAAGCTATTAGCTTATCTAATCTATATAACTTTTATTACAGGAAATACTCCTTCTATCGTGAAATGAGTTACAACGTAGATGCCCTCGGTGTCGGTGGTAATGTGGAGTCTTCGGTTATCTATTCTCAAGACTCATTCGTACCTAGATCCGTGAACCTCAACTTAACTGCTGAAGTCTTTGGGCATAATGTTAACGTTCTTGAGGTAAGAGTCTTGCTTCTACGTCTATACTATGAGATAGAGATAATCTCAAGAACTACAAATATGTTTTGAACTTTTTTTTTGTGTTGGATGTGGAAAATTCATTCATCAAGTAAGGCTTATAATATACCACCAGGTTAATTATTTTTATCCGAAAGTACAGTGACACTGCATATACTGTCAGAGTTACCTCAGACACTTTGTCGTGTGTCTTATTCATCACTTAGTGAATGTTACGCGGTTGAAACTGCAGGCAGACTCTAGTTTTTTATTTAATTTTTTCAGACCTAGCGAGGAAAATCTTACCCTGAAATGATTTTTACTTACTGACCCCTTATAGATACCAAAGTTTACATCAAAAAGTATATTCGCACTAAAATAAAACAAAATGAAACTAGAATTTATTAATTTTTATTTTAACTCGGACGTTGGTGTTTAGGTTGGTGGTCGCCAAGGTAACTTAGACCGCGTGTTGGAACATTTCCTTGGACCAAAGAGTTTCTTGCGGACGCAAAAACCACAGGAAATATATGACAACCTACGCGCTAAACTTGACGAGTCTTACCATAAAGTTGACAAGAGTGTGCGGGGACGTCGTTCCATCAAGAGCGAAGTTGATAACTTTGATAAACAAGTGAGATATAAAATTTTATTATGGTAAAATAGGTTAATAATATAAAACATATTATTTATGAACTTACTATTCTCCTGCTGCTATGTACTTGTGTTCATTCATTAAAATAAATTAAATTTGATTATAAAGTTATGTTTACTTATATTTTGAGTTATTGTATTTTAACATAGCTTGTATGTATAATTTTATGTAATCAATATTAATTTCAGGTGAAAGCTGAATCCATACAATACAACAATGAATTGGACCTCGACCTTTACGTCAAGCTTTTCGGTACTGATGCTATCTTCCTATCCCTTGGAGACGACAAGGGCTATGACTTTAACAATTTCCTAGATGAATCATTGAAGCTTGTTAATGAAGGAATGGACAAAATTAAACATTTTCAGGTACGGTTACATTGCTCAAATAGATTTTTTGATGAACAATCATTTATAATACAGTAAATATATTTATAAGACTATATATAGTGCACCGCGGTTCAGAGGCTTAGCGTGTAACTTAAATGCGACGTTTTTATGTTTGCGTCCTAATCAAAAGAATTGAGTTATTTTTATTTCCTGGTTCCTGTAAGAAGAAAAAGCGCAGCATTGAATTTTACTAACACGCAATGTCTTGAAAATTTAAAGATGCTTGAAAAACGGAGTATCTCAACACTAGGCTCTCTCTGCCTAATTAAGCTACAAAAAACTCTATATTTAAAAGTATCAGATTTTCATTGATAATATTACATTTTGCTTGTAAACAGCATGAGCTCCGAGCACATCTTCTCTTTATGGATGCCGAACTTGCATACCCTACATCTACTGGTCTTCCATTGAAACTGGACGCCGTAGGTTCTGCTACTGGACGTTTTGAAATATCCTCAAGCGTGGACATCCGCCAAATACTCAAGAATCCTGAAGCCGCTAAAGTTGACTTCAAATTGGTACCAAGCTCAGACGTAGAAGTATCTCTTGTTATGTTAGTCGACGCTGACTGCCTTTCTGCAGGTCTTAAAGTAGTAACAAACCTACACTCTTCCACCGGTGGACATGTCATATTTAAAATCATTGAAAATGGCAAAGGATTCGATCTTCAATGGGGTCTGCCGATCGATAAACAAGAAATCTTAAGCGCTTCAAATGAGTTAGTATTCTTCAGCGCCGAAAAGGGTCAATTGGAGAAGCAAGTACCAGTCAAATCTGAAAATAACGAGTACTCTGGATGTTTCGACCAGCTCTCTGGAATGTTAGGTGTTACCTTCTGCGGAAAGGTGTCACTTCCTTTTGCGTTATCTGGTAAGTAAATAAAAATCAACTTTTCAAATAAAACAAATCAGTTTCACGCTGTATCTCGCATGCAGCAGAGTAGGCAGAAGGAACCTAGTGTTAAGACACTCCGTTCCCTATTTTCTGCCGAATTCTGAGAGCATCTCCTCGAGTGGGGATCGAACCCACAACCAATCGGTTTTACAGTCACACTTTGCGCTGCTGCGCCACGAATGGCGTCTATAGATATATATAAATAAAATAAATAAATCAGCTTCACGCTGTATCCCGCACACAGCAGGGTAGGCAGAGGGAACCTAGAGTTAAAACACTCCATTCCCCACTTTCTGCCGAATTCTAGAGGCATTGCGTGTTGAGTGGTAGAACTCAACGCCGCGCTTAGCCTCGACACCAGAGCGAAGAAATGGAAATATAAATTTGAGTAAATATTTCATCTCCTCGAGTGGGGATCGAACCCACAACCAGTCGGTTTTACAGTCACACTTAGTGCCACTGCGCCACGACCGGCCTCTATAGATATATATCAACTTTTTATATACCGTTTATTGTTCTTAGTTATTTTGCGATATGTTTCTCATACTACATTAGTATAAGAAATAAAACACAAACATGAAATATTAATATGAAATGAAATATTCCAAAATATTGTTGGCAATTAAATGAAAACAATGCGACTAACATTGAAATTATATATTTTACACATATAAATTAAAATTTAATAATGAAACAAACGACTTCATGAAGATTATATTTCTTAATATTTTTTTATTTTGTATAGGACAAAAGTCTGATAAGTCGCTTTCAAAATACTTGAGCCGTTTCCCGCTCGTGGGATCATCGAAAGTGAGCGTAGTATTGGAAAAGAATGATCTCCGTGGCTATCACATCAAAGGAATCTTCCATCGTGAGAACCTACCAAACCGCCGTCTCGGAATTGATCTGTTATTCGACGCTGAAGGTATTTTTTTTTTTAAAATTGCAATACAATCTTACTAATCTGGCGAACTCCGAATATAATTTTCAGAAACATGCTAGAAACCATTTTTAAACAAGAACTACAATTTGCTCAACAACAGTAAACGATTATTTTAAATCTATATTCTTAGATAATAGTTAGATGTGTTGTAGTTATAAAAAAATCTTGATTTTAAGAATATTTTTATGATATTTTACTTACTCAATCCAGTCATCTAAACATTTAATACTCCATGATCTTGTCTTTGATAGTGTCGTATTAATGAAACTACTTATTTATAATTATTCAATAATATATTAAAACCTGAAACACTTCTAATTAACCTTTTTTATAGGATCCAAAAACCGCCGTACCCAGTTCATTGGTGAAATTATCGATAACGACCAAGAAAAGACTATAAAGGCATCATTGGACTCTCCCATTAAGAAGTTGAATGGTCAATTTTCAATTTTCACAAAATCAAATGAATACGCATTGATGATGAATGCACAAATGGATCAAGTAGTTTACTATGGACGTGTTGGATTAAACATTGCTGGTAATGAAAGAAGATCAGTTTATAAGCCTGTACTGGAATACCAGCTTCCTGGTGATGGAAAGAAGAATATTAATGTTGATGGTCAAATTACTAGAGAACGTAATGGAGATAATGTGAAGTACTCACTTGATGGAGTCAAGGTAAGTTATTATTTGAAATATTTTTGATATTTTCTTGAGATCATTGTAGCACAGTGGTACATCGTCTTACTATAGGCGAGATGATATTAGATCAGGAGAATAAATTCCTTACTTTTCCTCCCTATGGTAAGACAAAGATCGATGTTAAATTCCGTTACTCAACAGCAATGTCTTAAAAATTGGGCGGAAAGTAGATAGCGTAATGCCTCAATACTAGGTTATAACTATAATAATATATTATATGTAAATATCTCAAAAAAATAATTCTTATTATTACTATTCTCCTTCAGTTCAATATTCCAAACTCCAATGAGGTTGTCAACTTTGAAGGCCACTTTAACAGCGGCCAGAAGTTAATTGAAACTGATATAAAGATAAAGAAGGGTCAACAGAACCTGCTTTTGAGTGGTTCTCTTAAGGGCTACGACTGCAAGATTGAATTCAGCAACACATTGAATCCATATGTCAACTTCAAGATGAATGGTCATTTTGAAAACAGCCATGATGTAAGTATTTTCTATAATTTTTACTAGATATTTTGCTTATCAAATAAATGTTAAACGTTGTTGTTGTTTGCTGCAGTAGCTAAAGCATGTACGTGGGTTCGATTCAAACTCGGGAGGGGAAATATTTAATATTTTTATTTTTATTTCCTTACTTTGGTAACAAGATAAAGCGCGGTGTTAAGTCCCTCTACAGTTCTCTCTCGTCTAAAAAAAATGCCTTGCCAAAAATGGTATATGCGGGATAGAACGTGAAGTTAACGACATTTCATTTATAAATAAACTAGATCTTGTCAATTTTTTTCCTAAGTAAAGGTAAAAAACGCCTTATTATAATTTTTATCCACACTTAGGAAAGAAAAGGTTTGTCGGTCCGATCGGTTTCTAGGTGCGGGTTTGAGTACCGCTACGTTTAAATTTTTATACGTTTTCTAAATTACCTGAAAATAAGCTATATAATGTTTTTTTAATATTACAGAGCTCACACAACGACATAGACCTGTACTACAGTGGGGACTGCCGCAACCCACAGAACCGTGTCACTGTGAACCAGTTATATAAACGTCACTATGTTTCCTCTGATGATTTTAACATCATCACGAAAAATAAAAGTAAATATTATTTACACAGAAAGTATATTTTATCAAGTAACTTACGGTTTATTTCTCTCTTACCTGTTTTAATTTTAGTCTGTTAAGATTAAAAATAAAAAATGTAATTATCCAAACCGTAATAAAATATTTATTTCAATTTATATTTTCATTTCCTCGCTGGTGTCGAGGCATAGCGTGTTGAGTGCTGGAGATCCGCGTCATAAAACGCAATGCCTTCAGAATTCAGTGGAAAGTAGGGAAGGAAATGTTTAAGTGAAATTTCGTTCACAATTGGAGGATGAAGTGTTCTAACATTAGGTTCTCTGCCTACCCTACTATGCGTGGGATACAGCGTGAAGCTGATTTGATTTAATTTATGTTTAAATAAAGATAATTTATATTAATCTTTTATTATAACAAGTCACTCAAACAATTAAATATTTTTTCAGTTGAAATCCATTCTCTACCATTCAAAGCACAATTGAATCTTGAATCGGATCCTAAGAAATTCGATTTGGACATTGGAGGTGTTTACTTCGACAAAAAAGGCAACTTAAACATTGATGCTCGCTCACATATAAAGAAAGCAGGCGATTATCGCATTAAATGGGTATTGAATGCCGATAACCAAGCCGTTGAAGCGCTTATCAAGAGAGACATTGTTTCTCCGGATAAATCTAATGTTGAAAACTACATTGACTTTAAGAACATTGGAAAATATGAATTGTCAGGAGTAATTTTACACAAAGCCAAGGAAAATGACGCCAATATTGGTGCTGTTGGTCATTTGAAGATCTCTGGCAGCGGAAAAGATGAAGATATCAAGTAAGTTACAACTTTCTTTTTGAAACTGAAAACTGTAGGGCTAGCCTTCAATTCTCAAATAGAAAAATAAGACTAAGTGTGACAATTTTTTCAATTGCAGCTTTTTGAGTTATAATATAAACTTATATTTTCTTCTAACTAATTCTGAATAATACAAACACAAATTTATAAAAATTTAAATGCAAAACATGTATCTAAGATTTAAAAATCTGAAGTAGTGTATTTTTTATAGCAAACTAAAAATCTATATATTATTAAATTGATATTTGTGCGAACATAACCATAATCTGTATTTTATTGTCTACCTTCGAAAAAATAGAGATATTTACTAATTATGTCATTATTTAATCAAATAACTACTTGTTTTAGATTCGACATTGGATTAATCGAAACCGCCAGCCTTTGCTCCTCTCATGCTTCCATTTCAACATCGCAAGGAGAACTTTTAGACTTCCTATTAAAGATAAACAGTGGCAAAAATCCTAACGGTCAACTCAAGTTTAATCTGAAGGATGCTATTGCTGCTAACGGACAGTATCAGGTCACTGATAACGATGGAAAGGGAAATGGAAACCTTATAATTCACTTCAAGAAGGTAACAAGAGTGATTAAAAACCGTAATATAATGATCAGTATTTTATGGTTGGGCTTAATATTATTTAGTTATCGTTACTTTCTCTTTTATTATGTAAGTATTTTGGAATAGCTACTATCATGCTCGCTAGAACGGAGCGTAAGTGCAACTTCACTCAACTCTAATCTTAAAATTTTACAACAAGAAATAAAATCTATTATGGAAATATCATAACTCTTTGTTAGATAATTGCTATTTTTATTTATGAATTTATACTTATTGGAAACAGGCTCAACGTGTCATTAAGGGAGATGTCAAATTCGTTGCAAAGGACCCAGTATTCAATGCAGATGTGGATCTCTTCCTCAATTTCGAAAAGGACAATAACGACAAAGTGCACTTCAGTACTAACAATAAAGTAACGGAAAAACTTGTAGACAGCAAGTTAGTATTGCTGTTCTTTTTTTTATATTTACAATACTTACAATTTGTAATTTAGAATAGAGAGCCCAGTAACACATTAAACCGTTCCTTACTTTCTTTTATCTATACTTATAATAAATCTGTAGAGAGGTCAATTCTGTACATGAAATATATTTTCAAAATAACTACCAGGGGGTGATAAGTGATCGATTCTGATGCCAAAAATGCACTCAATAAAATTTTTGTCTGTCTGTCTGTCTGTCTGTCTATCTGTCTGTATATTCTTTATAGAAACAAAAACTACTTGACGGATTTTAACGAAACTTGGTATAGTTATTTTTCATACTCCTGAGCAGGTCAGTATATACTTTTCATCACGTTACAAACAGTAGGAGCAGAGCAGTGAAAAGAAATGTTGGGAAAACGGGAGAAGGTACTTGATTTTTTAAGCTTCTGTCGCGTGTGCAGCCTTAATGGTTAAAGCTACAGCAAAACCATGTATAACGTAAATATTCTAGGTAAAATTATTAAAAAAATATCCCAAGACAGCATATGTCTATCTTTTATGGTTGACTCACAATAACACGTGTAACTCCCAATAGCTTATCAGTTCGTAGATTTCTGATTATATTTGTATACTCTTACGTTTACAATACCAATAATACTCTCACTCATCCTTATTTTTTAAAAATTAACATTAGTACCTGTTCAATAAAAAAATAATAATAATAGAAATCGGTATAGAAACACCAAACTAATACGTGAAATGAAATACGATAACATGTCATCGCGCGTAAATACTCTTGAAAATAATCAACATTGGGATGACGCTTTAGCAGAAACCTGTGTTAGTGATAATCCACGACGGTTACGCCATTTATTTGTGACATTGCTCACATTTTGTAATTTGTCTGATCCTGTGCAATTATGGGAAAAATATAAAGAAAAATTTACAGAAGACTTTCTTCTCAACTAATGATAATTTCCGTGATCTTGCCATAAATCAGTGCTTATTAGCTCTTCAGGAAGACTAACAGCAGTAGGCGGTAAATCACTCTGTGAATACGGTTTGCCAACGCAAATCTCAGTCGAAGAGGTTACCAATAGGGAATATTCCGCAAACATTGGTTACAGCTCAATAGCACTGCTGGTAACATTAGAAAACGGTGTCTCAATGATGACTGCAGAACAACGTTTAGTCTATGATCGCGTGTGCGAGAGTGTGCATAATAATTTAGGAACAATATGGTTTTTAGATGCACTTGGAGGAACTGGGAAAACCTTTTTGACTAAATTAATATTAGCTTATGTTCGAAATCAGCGTAAAGTTGCTCTTGCCGTGGCTTCATCAGGTATAGCTGCAACATTGCTACCAGGAGGTAAAACTGCTTACACTATGTTTAAAATAACAATTGATTTAGATCGCACGGAAAGTCCAACCTGTAGTATTTCAAGAAATGGCGACAAAGCTAAGGTATTGCGTGAGTGTAATTTAATCGTATGGGACAAATGTACTATGGTCCATCGAAAAGGAGTAGAAGCGGTCAACAAAACTTTAAGGGATATAAGACAAGATGATCGACCAATAGGCGGTATCACGGTTTTATTTTGTAGTGATTTCCGACAAACCTTACCGGTAATACCACGGGGGACCCGAGCTGATGAGGTTAGGGCTTGCCTGAAAAGCTCTTATTTGTGGCGTGATATACAGTCAGTGCACTTGACTATAAACATGCGAGTAAGAACTGGAGATAACGCCGATAATCGTGAATTTTCTGATATATTATTAAAGATTGGTGAAGGTGAACTTATCCAC
This sequence comes from Heliconius charithonia, assembly GCA_030704555.1. Lineage (NCBI taxonomy): Eukaryota > Metazoa > Arthropoda > Insecta > Lepidoptera > Nymphalidae > Heliconius > Heliconius charithonia. The sequence continues at coordinate 596,041 of CM060825.1, forward strand.
AACTACACCAAGGAAAACTTATTCTGTCGCCTAAGTTATGTTGTATAGTGCAATCCCAACAACATCTTATATCGTCAGTTTACGGTGACATAACAAATATATTAAAAAGGGACAATTATTGGCTCGCAATGACCAGGCATCTGACATTAATAATAAAATACTGTCTAATATACAGGGGGAAAACAAAGTTTATAGTTCAATAAATAGAATGGTCGATGAACAAGAAGCCACTAATTACCCGATAGAATTTTTAAATTCTTTAAATATGCCCGGACTTCCTTCTCATTTAATTTGTTTAAAAATTGGCATTCCGATAATTCTGCTTCGAAATTTAAGACCACCTCAATTTTGCAATGGAACTCGGCTAAAAGTAACCCAGTTGCAACAAAATGTAATCGAGGCTCAAATTTTAACAGGTTGCGGAGCAGGAGAAACCGTCTTTATCCCCAGAATTCCCATAATACCAAATAATTTTCCATTTCAATTTAAAAGAACGCAATTCCCAGTATCGGTGTGTTATGCAATGACGATAAATAAGGCTCAAGGGCAGACTTTTTGTGTTGCTGGAGTAGATCTCAGTGTCAGTTGTTTCTCGCTTGGTCTATTATACGTCGCTCTTTCCCGGATTAGCAGTTCTAGGAACCTTAACGTTCACGTGCCGGACGGGTCAACTCTTAACATAGTTTACCCGGAAGCTTTGCGCTGAAGTATTTTAAACTATATTTTGATCTAAACAATATTAGCAATATATCAACTTAATAACAAACAAGGAGTTACACGGACGGAGTCGCGGGTACAGCTATTAATAATAATATTCTGCGGTTCCTTATATTTTTCAATAGTATTGTGGATTGACATATTATATTGTCCTACTAAAATACGAAAGTTAATTAATCTGCCTGTTAAATCAAAACCGTGAGAAAGGACTTTATGCTATTTTTTTTACGAAAAACGACGGAAGCGCGGACGAAGTCGCGGGCAAAAGCTAGTAAAAAATAAATATAACTAATATTATATAATGTTGCTAAACTTGATCCATATTTTTAATTTATCATAAACAGATTATTAAAGACAATAACTATAATATGATTTTAATTTAAACTCCCATTTCAGAAACAAACTGCAGTACGCGGGCAAATCAGGTGAAGTGAATATTCACAAGGATGGCGATTTCCATGAAGTTGGCAAAAACCATGTTAATGTTGAAGTTGTTTTGCCTGATGAGAGGTGCCTGAACTTCAAGGTTGATAGAGACCTCAGTCTCAAAGACAATGTAAGTTACCATCTCAATAATATGTTTTAGGTAAATTTGTTTGACATTAGAACGTGAATATCAAAAATAACCTTAATAGGTTATTTTATTTTTGATATTAACCTATTAAGGTTATTTTTGATATTCACGTTATAATAAGTAATTTATATTTCCATTTCTTCGCTCTGATGTTAATGCAAAACACAGGGTTGAAGTTGGCTACTCAACATGCAATATATCCAAAATTCGGCGGATAGTCGGGAACGGAGTGTCTTAACACTAGGTTCCTTCTGAATACCCTGCTGTTCATCGTGAAGCTGGTTTATTTATCTTTAACTTACTGCTTGATGTGGGATAAACGCGAAAAAAGCAGGGTGGTCTGAGAGCACCTAATGCTGATATTTAAATAACAAGTTCTTTGATTTGTACCGATTTTTAAAACACTATATTTTAAATGATGAAAACCAACCCCGTATATTATGAAAAATATCAGGTACTCGTGGTTTAGTCAGATTTAGTGGTTACAATATAAAATTTTACACTAGAATATATTTTACCGTTTTCTTCAATTTATTCTTTTTACTTTTCCTAACCCTATATAAATTTTTTACAGGTATACAATGGCCACGCTGAAATACTTTTCTCAGATGCCCCTACACGCGGTGGACCAGCATCCATCATCAGTTATAAGGGCAAATTAGCTAAAGCCAATTTGGACAAAGAAGAAATCGATTACGAAGGACACGTAGAACTGAAACTTAAAGATGGCAAGAATCTTCTTAACGTTTTCTCCTTTAAGAACATTCCAAAGGGAGAAAAGAGTGACTTATCATTTAAGGTTGGTATACCTTTAACTGAGATATGTTTGTCTTCAGCGTCAGTTTCAAATAGATAAACTGACGTTTTTAGCAATTAAAACTATTTATTAAAGCTATTTTTTACGTAATAATATGAAATAATCAAAGTGGAGTGGAGCAGTGTCTGACTGTAAATTTGCACCATACAGATCCTCCATTTTCCATTAAACGTCTTGAATTATCGTGTCTTGACACTAGGTTCTCACTACTTATTACTGCTATATAATGCAGGATAAAACTTAAAAATAATTAATACAACGTTTACAATTTTAGTCGGAAGTCAGCGGCAACCTGATACCAAAGAAGGCTCTATTAGATGCAAGTGTGACTTACGCTGAAGAGAATATCAATAGTGAATATCGTCTGAAGGCGAGCTATGGTGATGACCTCGCTGGTGAAGTTGTTGGGTCTGAGGTAGTAGCATGGCCTGATAAGGGAGAAAAGAAGTAAGATTTTTTTCTATACACTTATTTTTTTTTATTTTGTGATTTGTATTCATATACATAAGTCGATAATATTGTAATGTTGAAAATAATTTAATATTCACTTTAAAAAAAACTTTTTCAATCATGAAGAGAAATACAGTAAAAAATACGATTAGTAGAGTTTTGTATTATAACACATTCATTAATTTCATCTGAAAAACTTTTGTTTTTGCAATGCTTGCAAAGTTTTAAATTATTATATTTAAGGTATAAAATATATGTATAGCTTTTAATAATTAAATGAATCATTTTATTTTTTATACAGATATCTATATGAGAATGGCGTCTCACTACGCCTGCCATTCGAAAAGGCTCATGACATTAAATGGGTGTCATCCTTCCTGTTCTTGCAACCAGAAAACAAAGCTTCAGAGGTATAACAATATAAGGCTTGACTTGTACCTATTTTATATAGATATATAAAATCGGTTAGAATTTAACCATGCCCAGATTTAAGTTTAATTAAAAAAAATAACAATTCATTCTTCACCAACCAGCGTGAAGGATGTGTATGTTTAGGCCTTCGCACCACGAGAGCTTCTAAGTTGAATTATATTGTAATTTATTCTGTTAGGATGCCTATCGTGATTATCAAAGGGTCTCAATTAATAGAATTTTACATCTGAAATGGAAAGAACTTTTATTTTTCACGCTCAAATATTGAACTAATGTAATAAATAGGTCTTAAAGTAAAATTAAGAGAAATAATCAAGATATGATCATTTTAATTTCATCCAGTGACAATACACTTTTATTATTTATAGGTAACAGTTGTTGAATCAGTTCAAATTAACGCTGATTTGTACAAATTTGAATCAAATGGCAAATATGAAGAAAGCAACGGAAACACCAAAGTCAAAGTGCTGATACCACACGTTGATCCCGTAATCGTTGATGCTGCGTACAAATTCGACCAGCAGAGTAAGTTTTCAGCATATATCTACTTGTGACAGTTGCGTTATTAGCAGCATATCGTGTTGAGTGGCAAAATTCTACGACATGGAAAATATTGAATATTTCATTTCCTCGAGTGGGAATCGAATTCATGGCCTGTTGCATTTACAGCAATACACCTTTGCGCCACATCCTACCTGCATTTTAAAATTAACTATTACCTATTTACTATTATTTCCTAAAGTAATAAAATGAAAAAGAGTGATTATGACATTATCAAGATATTTACAGATTAAGAAAAAAGAAAATTAATTAATATATATTTTTAGATTACTTTTTTAGTGATAAAGAAACGCGTATAATGTCAAATATTTTTTTTATTTAACAGAGGACAGAACATCTGGCGAAGTGAACCTCAAAGCTCAGTACGGCAAAGGCAAAGTTTCCACACTCTCCCTCGAAAGTGTATCATCAGGAAATTACGTTGACTTGAAGATAGCGTCTCACACTCCTCATTATGAAAAACTTAAGAAATTCGAATTGAACTTACAAGCAAAGGTAAAAAATAGTTTTTATTCTGTTATATTTTATAAAATGTTTAACAATTATCTAAAATTATTTGTATATGAAATAGCGCGAAACTGAAAAAGTAATAATAATAAAATTATTTATTTTATGCGTGTATTTAATTCCCAGAACCCATCTCCTGACAATTATAACTCATTGGTGGTGATTGATGCCGATGGTCGCGTATACAAAGTAGAGAGTCTTGCCGTCTATTCTAGTTCTCAGCCAGTCTTCGATCTTAAATACTCTAGCCCTTCATCTCCTAAAGCCAGGTAAGTCAAAAAATAAAAAAAATACATGTAATTTTTTAATTATGCTAAAAATAAAGGTATGTAATCAGTGGATACCGAGATTGAAAGTCCAAATATTTATTTTCATGTTACTAAAATCTCAGAATTCATATAAAATTTTAAGATTGTTCCAGATTTTTTTATTTACAACGAATAAAAATCTATATGCATTCAGTCCGTAGCTTTTTTCTTCATGTTATTTACATTTTTTTAATCTAAATATTAACTCAAAAACATAATGTTCATAATATATTAAATGATAATATTATTTATAATTATATATTTTCCTATACATTTAGGATATACTTCAAGGGTGTAGCTATCAGCTCTAACCAGGGTCGCGCTGAAGCCAAAATAGAAAATATTAAGGACTTCAATTTGGATTCTTCCCTAGAAGTTAACGTGGAAAAGGACATTGCCATCAAATACCACTTCGACTCTGAGAAGTTAGGACTTAAAAACTACAATATTGATATATCTAGCAAGGATTCTGGTAATGGCAAACGGTTGGAATTCCAAGCGGTTAATGACGGCAAGAATGTGTTAAGTGGAAGGTGAGAAATATTCTTTATTGAACAGAAAAACAAAACATGAAAACCATAAAAATATATTTGCCTATAAAATGTAAATACCTTTGGTAAAAGCACTAGTTGTAGAAAAACAAATTGAAATATTTTTGTTTATTATTTTTTATATTTTTAATTGAAAGCAGAACCTTATTTGATAGTTAGCCTAGTTTAACTAGAGCATATTAATTAACATCTTTTTAATATAAATATCGGCTGATAAAAATATGAGTACTATCTAAAATTTTATTCGACAATAATTTAAATTATACACCAAATAATTATTCCTAATAATTTAATCATCCAGCACATCCTACATAACTAAACAAGAGGGTTCCAAGACCATTATAGAGGGCTCTGGATCTGTGAAGATTAAAGATGAACAAAAACCGGCTAGCTTTAAATACATTCGCACCATCTTGACTGAAGGAAATGAACAAGGAGTTGAGGTTAGTTTTTTATTGATTTTACAAAGGACACGGCAATTTAGGAATTTAAGTAGAATTTGGAAGATATTTAAAATATTTTTCCCTAGTCTGATTGTACTGTTTTAAATAAAACAAAATCAGCTTCACGCCGTATCCTGCACACAGCAGGGTAAGCAGAGGGAACCTAATGTTAAGACACTCCGTTCCCCAATTTCCAACCCGTTGAGTGGCGAAACTCAATGCCGCGCTTTGTCATGACACCAGAGCGAACAAATGAAAATATAAATGTAAGTAAATATTTCATTTCCTCACGAGGGGATCGAACCCACAACAAGTCATTTTACAGTCACATTTTGTGCCCCTGCGCCAAGTCTGGTAAAGTACGATAAAGTTTTAAATAAAGAGAAACTAAAAATTATCTTTTACTATGACTATATGTAGTGCTCTTATTTACATACTCTGTACATGCTATATTTTCTTAAAAAATGATTAAAATTTTTAGACTATCTGACCAGTAGCTTAGCATTTTACTATTGTCTTAAAAACTATACTACTAAAGATATTTCACATTATTATTTTATTATTTTTTTGTAGACATTCATCAATTTGGCATTTGGAGAACGCAATACAGTAGCCGAATCACGCATCACGAATATGGAATACAAGGCATCGTATGTCTACTGCGAAGAGAAGAAACAATGTGCACACGCTGAAGTTAATTCAAAATTCGTTAACAGCAGTAAGGCCGTTTTAATTATTAATAGATATAGAAAAAAATAAAAGCCTAAAAAAATTAACGAAGTTTAAGCATTACATTTAAATCATTATGCGCTTTAAAATTTATTTTTGTTACTTTCTCTGTTCTTATTATTACTTTTGATTCTTTGCATATTTTTATTTATTTTTTCTTAAATGTTGAAGATCATTTCCTTCATCTTATCTCTATCATAAATTCACTCTACAAATAAGGAAAATTCATATATGTTAGAGGTGTGTTCAATTTGCAATCGGTGGAATATTTCAATTATTTTTAATTCTCCGCTGTTGTAGCCAAAGCGCGGCGTTGAGCTCGGCGATTCGGGTGTAACGGAGTGTCATTCATTACGCTAGGTTTCCTCTACTTTAATTGCTCTACTTTAATATTATTTAACTCTTTTGTAGAACCGGGAAGTCTCCAACACCAGTTTAATGTTGGATTTGACCTTCGCAAATTGGGTATGGCCACAGAGTTTGGTCTTCAAGTGAACAATGAATTCTCTGACAAGAACTTGCCTCAATATGACCTGAACCTCCATGTTAACCGTGAAAGTGACAAATTCCACTTCCACGTTTACAGCCAACCAGAGCATGGCAGTAAGTTAGACATTTATAGACATTTGGTACCCTACCATTTTTCTACTTATAATATTTTATTTTAACTTACAAATTTACCATACGCATTTTAAATAGTTACTAGCTAAGGCAAAGTTATGACTAAACAAATTTATTTAAATCTGTCCATTTACCATTATATTTTCAAAACAAAAATTACTACCACGAAACCGAATATCAGAAAAGTATTAGTAAAACAAAATATTTTATGAAGACGAGAAATAAAGGAAATGGAGTGAAGAGGAATTAAATGAAATAACCAGAACATAATAAGAAACCATAAGAGTCTAGTGGGCTATCTGACTATAGGGAAGTGAATTATAATAATAAAAAAATTGTTTCAGAATTACCAGCAGGCATCGTCTTATCGTTCCCTAAACGAGTTGTTGCCATTGAGGCCTTGGCTCAATACCCGACAGACAAAGCCCTACCATTCCCAATTAAGGCGGAACTTAATCTGTACCCTGACAAGAACAGGCCACAATCCAAGACCGGTCTTAAGCTAAACATTGATGGATCTATAAATAACGATAAAAAGGGAGAGCTATCCGTCGTTTTAGGATTTAGCCACCCTAGAATTGGAAGGGTAAGTTGATGTTTACTGATCGTAAATTAATGCTGAACTGAACTGAAACTAAAGGAGATATTTTCCGTGATCACAAATCAATATCTAAAAATCGTGAAAACCAAACATGCTATTAAGAAAATTTATTTTTAAAATATGCTTCTTAATATTTGTCATTTATTTAACAGGAAGCATTAATTAAATTCAACGGAAAGATCGAGAGACCCAACGAACACAATATCGTTATTGATTCATCAAGTGTCATCTCGCACAGCAGTCTTGGAAACGTAAGTCCTAATTTGTCGTCTTCCCTATATGTAACATTTTAAATTATTTTTAGAAGGCATGCATTTCTATTGTTAAAAATTTTAAGCAGATCTGCCTGGTAGCATTCGAAACCAATAAAAACTGGTAATTTTCAATATATTTTAATAAATTATTGACAAAAGATTTTAATAATCTTCCAAACACTCTCTTTTTTCTTTAAACACAAACCAGGACGATATTTGATATTAAATTTAATTATGTGATTTTATTTCGAATCTCAGGACCGTGAAGCCAAATTCCACTTTGAAGCCAGTCCAGTAGCTGTCAAGTTATCTGTAAGTATATTTTTTTAAGATATATATAGATATATGTAATAAGAGATTTTACAATCACCGAAGATGTCATACTTTTATCAAAAAAGAGATGTGATAATACGTTACGTCTCCTCAGAATAGTTTTTTTTGAAGAGTATAAACATTCCCTTACATTTAGTTTATCTATTTACTGCACTTCTCTAAAAAAATCACATGTACTCTTCCGTGTTTACATATAAGCACTGAAAATTTACTTATATTTTTTGCTTATAGATCAACACGCCGATTATTAAGATTATAGAACTAGAAGGATCATCTACTGTTAAAGAAGACATTCAAAGTGGAGATCTGAAGTTTAGTCTTCTAGAAGGCAAACCAGTCGAAGTTCATGTTTTGGCTAAAGGATACAAATACTACGAATTTTCTACAGGCTACAGTGGTAAGTTTAGATTTCTAATTCAAAAATTGTCTCCTGTAGGTAGCAGGTAAAATCTGTAAAGTTTTACAGATTTTACCGCTACCGCTCGCTTTTTTAATTAAATAATTATCATAAACTTGCTAAGTATTAAAAAATTTTAATATACACTGTCTTGTGATATGACAAAATTAAATATTAGTTTATATCTAAAACTAGTATTTTTTATATCTTTGAAAATCCTAAGACAAGATAAACAAAATTAAGAAAATAATAAATAAAGCGAATTACAAAATATTGCATTTTTAGGAGACTCCGGAAACAGGCTATCAATTACAAGCAATTTAGATCCTGAAAAGCGAGTCGATGCCTCCATCGATATCGTTCTACCTGGACAGAAAACTCACAACATCGCCCACGGTGCACTATTCCTTGAAAATAACCTCGTCAAGAGCGAATATGGCGTGTCCCGGGATAATTATAATAATTTTGTTGTAAGTATACACAAATGTAAATATAGTTACTACTACTATAATTATAAAAAGGATACAATATGAAGAATCAAATTATTATTTATTTAATTAGACCAATAAAGTTGTTTGATAATGTCAAATCACATAAATATGAACTTTCCCTATTTTTATTTTGAGATGTCCTTAATTTTATGAGAATTGTGCTACTGACATGGGCTAATATACACTTTTAAAATGGTTGCTCTAAATAGAAAATACCAATAATGCTTTTTTTAAGTATATTTTTTTTCCAAAATAGTTGCAAATAGTCTTTTCTTTTCATAATTCTTTACCAACATTGGCACATAAGGTAAAATTTAAAATTCTCTCTACTCTTACTACAGAAAGCATTGAAGAAAGATATGATTGAGTTACAAAAGAGAGCCAAGGATGTGGGAGAGAAGTCCAACAATGATTTCAAACAATCCCTCAAGAGGGTTGAACCCACTTACAAGAAGCTGAAAGATGCTTACGAAGCAGACCTGAACAGCTTCCGGAACGATTTGCAGGAGCTCGCCAAGTCTATGGAGGAATCTTACGAATCTATGTAAGTGTAAATTAATTGAACTTACTTCCCTAACTTTTATTATTTAGAATTTTTATGTTCTTACCAAATCAATTTTTACTTGTCTTGGTTTTGACCCAATTCTGACTTTAGATCGTAATGTACTTTCACATAGTATTATCTACGACTAATTAGGATTAGATTTCCTCTTTTTTAATAGAAAAGTTTATTATCATACGTAAATTCAAGAGACATTAAATAAAAACTACAATAACAGTGTTTTTTTAAACAGCCGTCACATTATCCAAGCTTTCTTGAAAATATTCGAAGATATTAAGGACTTGGTGAAACCAATTGCCGACAAGGTTGCTGATGTTGTCAACGAAATAAGCAAGAAAGTCATTGATATGTATGAGAAACAGGTATAATCATAACTTATCTATATATATTTCTTTTACATAAATATTTTAATTAAATTAAATTAACGCACGCAACAGGTTAGGCAGAGGGAACCTGGTGTTAAGACACTCTGGAAATATATACTTCATCGAGTGATCGAACCCACGACCGGCCGCTTTTACAGTCACTCTTTGTGTCCCTGCGCCACGACTGGCCTGTTTATTTTTAATAATGAATGCTATTAGACAAACGTACAGAATAAATAGTTCACAAACAATTATTTTTTTACAAATAAAAGACAATCTAGTTAGGTTTCTATATAAAAAATTAAACATAAATCATAACAAAGCAAATTATAAATCTAAATAAAATACAAAGCAATTTTTTTTGTGATGAAAAGGAGCTGTAAAAAATTATATACATCTAAATCATTATCTCTCACTCTTGTAAGATGAACAACCGAGGATTTGTATTTCGACACTTAAGATGCTCTGGGAAATTTTGTGGAAATTGGGAAACGGAGTGTCTTAACACAAGGTTTCCCTATGTACCCTACAATATGCGGTAAACAGCTTGAAGCTTTATTATAAGATAATACCCTCTTTTTCAGCTCGAGCCACAAATCAAGGAACTTTACGAGAACTTTGCGGCCGTTTTCCAAGAATATACGGACGGCATCATTGACGCCGCTGCCCACATTTCCGCTGTTGTCATTGATTTCTTTGAAAAACACAAGCCAGAGTTGCAAGAACTCGCCAATGTCTTCACTGAGATCTTTAAAGGTATTAAAATTTTGTTTGTTTTTTTTATATTTTATTATATATTGTATTGGATAAACTTGTAAAAAATTAATAACGGATGAAAGTGATACTGTAAAGGCGACTGATTTTGTGTTGAATTTTCACTTGAAGAAAAGAAATATTATATTCAATATTTTTATTTACTCTCTTTAGTATATAAGTAAAGCGCGGCATTGAGTTCCACCACACAACACACAATACTTCCAGAACTCAGTGGAAAGTGGGGAACGGAAGTATCTTAATGGGTGTGTCTTAACATCTGAAAACCTATTCCAGGTTGTCTCTGCCTACTCTGCTATGTGCAGGATCACAACGTGAAGACAGTTTTTAAATATTACATAATTTTTAACAACCGCTTATATTGTTCCTACCTTTAAATTTTTTAATTAAACTTATTTATTATTTTAGACCTCACTCGCATCGTCGTATCGCAACTCAAGGAATGGCGCGAAAAATCTGAAGATTTCGTCTCAAACATCATTGAACAAATTAAGGAAATGCCCATCCTTAGCCTTATTAAAGAAAAGGTGATTTTTAGCTAAATAAACATCTTAATACTCTACATTTTTCTTTGTATAATAAAATATTTAACAGAAATAAAAAAATGTATATGTAATTTTTATTTATGAAAAGAGTTGAACGCTTTCGAAAGAATCAGTCTTTACGTGTATTTATATATATTAGATCAATTTCGAGATTTTTTTGCACTTTTTTCCTTTCTGTTAAGACAGAGTGCTACGTTGAGTTCTACCCTTTTTGCGCAGTAATAGTTTTTCTAGCCTTAAGTTATCTCTATCTACTTTGCTATGTGCGGAATACAACGTGAAATTGAAAATAAATATTCTAATATTAAATATTAATACAGTGGCAAGAGCTCGCTGTACCAGAGCAGTTCCTGGGTCTGATGCAGGAAGGCTACCAAGCTCTGCGTGCAGTTTTACCAACTGAGGAACTCAAGATCTTCCTCGACGCCCTGAACAGCTTCTCACAAAAGGTTCGTACTTTTATTATTCTTCATATCCGATATCACAAGATAGTTTTGTTAATTCGACTTTCGCTAGGTCAAGCGATTGTATTTATAATTATATTATAATTTTACAAAGATTTTCTTTTTAATTAGCGAAACAGAGAAATTAGGAGAAAAGACACAATGTCTTGGTAATATTTTGTCTCTACCTTACTTTATATATGGTAGACAAAAAAATATTATCCAAAAATTAATATTAATTGTGAAACTTTCTATAACAGAAACTTCGTCAAGAGAAATTCGACGAGAGTGCTGAGCTGAGATCAGTGTACGAGAAACTGGTGTCCGCTGTCGGCTCCGTCGCTAAACTCGTCCGCGCGCACTTGGGGGATGGCGGCGCATCCTTCCCGTATGTGTCTGATGTGAGTATTATATTATTATTTTAATTTTTTTGTTAAGCACATACACAACGCACTATAAAGCTAAAGATAATAAAATATGTTAAAAAATTAGGTCGTGTTATATAGCAGGATAGACTGATGGAATCTAGTGTAAAGACACTACGTTCCTCACTTCCCGCCGAACTTTTCGAGGCATTGCATATTTTCGGAAGTCAACGTCGGGCTTGATGCTTGACCGAAAAAAATAAAATATTAATAAACAAAAATTCAGTCTGACGAGTGGAAATTGAAACCTCAATCGTCGCAGTACAGTCTCCCTTATGACTAACTATAACTTTGTTCTTTTACCAGGCTGGTTTTGCCGGACTTAGTCCGTTGTCTCTCCCATCGTTCAGAGGATCAGCAGCTTGGAGCTTCCTCAGTCAGCTCATCGACGGTGACTTCGCAGATCCCTTGAAACTGATTCAAGCTTACAGACCACGCAGTTTGGACCCATTAGACGAAGTACCAGCTAAAAGTAAGAAGATTTTGAAGCATTTTTTCAGTTAATGTTGATTAGATTTTTAATCTAAGACTAATTCCTAAGTGAAATAAATTGAATAACTCAAATCCCTTAAAGTTTCCCTAAAAATAAACACTAAATACAATTTTTATTCACAGTGCGTGGTGTAGTCGTCAACGGTCAACACATCTTCACATTCGATGGTCGCCACCTGACCTTCCCTGGTTCTTGCCGCTACGTATTGGCACATGACCATGTTGATAGAAACTTCTCTCTCATCCTGCAACTCGCTAATGGCAGCCCTAAGGCCCTCATCCTTGAAGACAAGAGCGGTGTTACCATTGAACTGAAGGATAATGGACAGGTAACAATTAATATTAGAAATGTAAAATTTTGTTATGATGCTACTTTTACATAAAAATTTTGAACGGATTTAGATGAAATTTTATAATGATATAGTTTAAATTTATATAAAGATTTTATATTTTTTTTTTATAATATAGTAATGAGTAGAGTGACCCAACGATGTTATTTTTTATTTATATAACTTAAAAATAATGGTTTTTCTAAATCGTTTTTCTACCCAAAACTTAAATTTATTTTGGGAAATCTATAGTACTCAATTATCACAAGCATTAATACCATTGATTATGGTATAATTTTTCAGGTTGCTTTGAACGGTGCCTCACACGGCTACCCAGTCATAGAAAAAGACGTGTTCGCGTTCAGGGAACCCAACGGACGTATCGGGCTTGGATCGTTATACGGACTTATGGCCTTCTGTACCAGCAAACTTGAGGTATAATTATTTATTTACATAGGAACTAGATTCCTCATGACATTTTTTTTTGTTTGTTGATGAATACAAATCTGATTCTAAAACGTACACCCATTTTGCTATATTAGCTTCGTTATTCGCTATAATTTATTATATAATTAATGTAAATTATTATGTGGTAAATGTTAACTAATTATAATATCATATATATATATATATATATATATATATATATATATATATATATATATATATATTTACTTAAGAATACACGCAGTATGTTACTATTTTAAATAATGATTATTGTGTCTCACATTAAAGAATATTATCTATCTTTAATCTATTTTCTTTATAATATAGGTGTGCTACATAGAAGTCAACGGCTTCTACCTCGGAAAAGTCCGTGGTCTTCTAGGAGATGGAAACAACGAACCTTTCGATGACTTCAGGCTACCCAACGGAAAGGTATATAATAAATCATAATTTAAAAATAATAATTGATTATGTAAGATATATAATATCTAATAAATATATCACTTACACGCTATATGTAGTGCACTATAAAAATATAGAATTGTAATCACCGTTTTATAAAATTAAAAATATTCACGCAACGATTCATGTAACAGATCGCCAACTCTGAAAGTGATTTTGGCAACGCGTACCGCCTCGCCGGCAGCTGTCCCCAAGTGAAGGCGCCAGAGCACTCTCACCACCAGATGCACTCCCCTCTCCCGGCTGCGTGTGAAACTGTGTTTGGTGGAGCTTCCCCACTTAGACCTTTGTCTTTGTTGCTCGATGTCAAACCTTTCAGGTATATTATATTTATATGTTTAATGTTTTATAGTGTGCAATATCTAAAAAAATAACATTTTATTTACGGAATAATACAAAATTTACAAAACTTTAACGTAAATCATGAAATTACTTACTCATTTTTCTAATGTAACATATTTTGTGTAAACAATGCTGTTTTATGTCCATTAACATGCTAAAAGTTTCCATAATAAAGCTAACATCCTAGTACGTTTATCAAATTAAGTACCACCATATCAAGATCCCATACATTAACTACAGCACAATTTTCAATCAATTGTAATACAGAATTTAACACAGGATTTTCTCTGTATTCTTTTTACAGACAAGCCTGCATCCATGCCTGCTCAGGCGGCTCTGAGGATGCCCTCCAGCAGGCCTGTGACCTCGCACGAGGCTACGCCGCTCTCGCAGCCTCTGGCCTCTTACCCGCCGTACTCCCCTCCGCCTGCGTCAAATGTACTGACGCAGACAAGCCTAGACAAGTTGGTGACGTGTTTGAGGTGAAGATGAGCGGGAAACAGGCTGATATTATTGTGGCTGTTGAGCTTACTATCGTAAGTATTGATTTTTGGACGATGACGACGATGTTAACTAAGAGGTTTAATCAAACTGGCAGAATAAATAAATGTATACCTATAGCATAGTTTTAGTTTGTAATTGCGTATTTATTGTATTGTCTGTACGTAATAATGAGAATGAACGTTGTCTTCTAACCGCTTGTTTAGAATGATCTTGTTATTTGTTTCTCTACTGCTAAATAACTAACTAAATCTTTTATTTCAAAGTTGTACATGTAACATTACTTAACAATATTTTAGCTCAATAATTTTAATATAAACATATGTACATATTGTACATAAAGATATATTTTTATATTAAATTGAGGACAGTCTTGTTGCAGGGGCTTAAAATGTGACTGTAAATGCAACTGGTCGTAGGTTCGATTCCCACTCGAAGAGATGAAATATTTATTTATATTTATAAAATATGAATAAATGTTTCATGTCCCATTTTTTCACTTTGGCCTGGAGGCTAAGCGCTGTGTTGATATCCGCCACTCAACACGCAAAGCTAGAATCCAATGGAAAATAGGGAACGGAGTATCTTAATACTAGATTCCCTCTGCCTAACCTATTATAGGGATACAGCATAAAGCTGATATTAAATAACATTTCCTTCGTCAAGAAAAACTAATTTCAAGAAAATCCTTTTACCAACAGGATAACGAGAAGAACTACAAAGACATCGTGGTACCGCTAGTGTCACAGATCATAGATCAACTGAAGAGCCAGCGTGTAACTGATGTCAAGGTGTACTTAGTCGGTATCACCTCCAAGTTCCCGTACCCCGTGCTGTACGATACTGACTGTGAGTATGGATTTGAATTATCTTTGATAAGCACTCAACACTTTTTTACCATACCATACACCATACACAACATACCATATACAACAGTTTATGGCATTTTCCAATTTTGAAGCTATTGTCCGTTGTAGCGAAAGTGACATAGCGAGTATATGAAAACTTACTTTAAATATATTTATTATTTACAGTTGAACACTATAAAAAAATAAAAAAAGAATAAAAACTAACAAGTTACACTAATTTTACAAACAATTTCTATGTATAAATTATATTATAACAAAAAAATATAATTATTTATATCTATTACAATAGTTAAATATTCTCACTATAGACCTCACAATATTGCCTAAATTGTAAACAATATTTAATTTCGTTTCATTCCAGTGAGACTGAAGAGCGCTAAAGTCCAATTCAACGACAAGAGCAGGTACAACTTGATCGAACCCATCGACTTCAAGAACGACGTCCTGAACAAATACGAAAAGGCCGTCGTTGACATTGCCAATGATCTGCAAGTCGTACTCGGTATGGCATTTTTGACTATTATTTTAAGTTAATACAATGTTTTCATAAGATTTAAAAAATTTAACGCATAGACAACGTGTAACAATGGTGATTGTGCTTAAGTGGCGTAACTAAACGCCGCTCTTATTAACCTTTCTAGAACAAAGAAGTAAAAACGATTTAAATACAATCATTCAAGAGAGTAGGTCGAAGTCACGACAATCATGTTTACAATCGGAGACTATTCTACAGTAACACAATATTCTTATTATTTATACTACTTTTACTTTCGCATTGCTGTATTATATTTTAAATATATCTAACATATCTATATTATACAAACAGGAATCCAAAACATCATGGCCACTTACAGCTCAATCTTTGACCTTCCTCTGAGACCTGGGGCTGTCAAGCATTACATTGGCTCTGTTGGCACCAAGTGCCAACCTCAACTATTCTTGGTACGTATCTGTTTAATACCAGAGGCTAGACGTGGTGCAGGGACACAAGCGTGCAACAGCAAATGCGTTAGGCTGTGGGTTCGATACCCATTTGAGGGAATAAATTATCAGTATCGACACCTTGGGAAAAGAGCGGCGTAGATTTCAGCCAATTTCTATAGAATTCGACGAAATTGGAAAACGGAACGTCTCAATGGGAACGGAGTGTCTTAACACTAGATTTCCAGATTACTTCTGCCTACCCTGCTATGTGCGGGCATATTACATCGTGAAGCTAAAAATATTTTCATTTCTACGCTCTGATACCGAGGTAAAAGCGCGGCTTTGTGTTCCACCTCGTAACATGTAATATCGGATACAGCGTGCATCTGAACAAAAAACTAATGCATATGTACATACTCGAATATAATTATGGTGTATTATTGATTATTATTAATAATAATTATTCCTCTATTATGACAGCTAAGCGCTGCTCGTTCTATAATCGTGGGAGAGCTGTTCAAAGAGGTGGGTCTCACGTACTCCCTCATCACCGACGTGGATGTTAAGATTGGTAGCGGCAAGAACGCCGAACAAGTTGTTGGTAAGTAGAAACTATGTACATGTCAGCGTATGGTATACTTATATCTGTATAATTATTTTTAAAATATTAAACATAATATATAATTGAAACAAGTGGAAATTAGTTTTCACTGTTACCATTGTCTTTAATCAAACAAACTCTATAGGCTATGTCCCGAATACAGCAAGGCAGGCAGAGAGAATGTAGTGTTAAGACACTCCATTCCATACCTACCCAATTATCGAGACATTGCGTGTTAAATGGCAGAGCTCAACGTCTTTTTTTGCTTGTTCCTTTTATTTAATCTGTTTACAATTTACAGGTTTCTCCGAATCCAATGTGATAATGCTCGGTGACAAGAAGCAGAAGGACAACAAGGCTCTCAGAGACAGTCTGGACGTACCTGATGATGATGGCTGCGTTGAATTCGCTGAAAATGTAAATATATATTGTTTTATTTAAAAAGACAGAGAAATTCTCTATTAGTGCCACCCCCCCTCCCACTCCCCTCTACACTTAACCTACTTACAAACATTTGTTTCAACTTTGTAAGCACAGGCTTCCGTCAATGCGTTGTCTGTCAGTTAGTAACAGAATTATAATATATAACGTAACGATTTTATATATTTTATATAAATAAATATATTGGCTATTGAATGGTAGAACCCAAAGCCGCTGATTTTATTATATTGGGTGAACATTTTCAAATAATTCACAAATATGCCATATTATCAATTGTCTTTCAACATGTCCCAAAATTAATTAGGTACACAGATAAATCTCAGTGTTAAGACACTCCTTTCTCCAATTCTTTACCACCTTTAATCTATTGATAAGCTTTATTATTTATTCATAATATTTACTATTTGTCATTCCAGTCGGACAGCGTAACGTTCATCTCAAGCAATTATCACAAATTGAACCCGCAACAGCAGAAGCAGTTTGTTTCCACCGCCGCCGCGTCCGTGGTGTCTCGTCTTCTCCACGAATCGTTGGATCAAGAATGCACATGCACTTATGTGGATCCTTTCAGAGTGCGCTCTGTTTGTGTGAATGTTGGCAGAAAGGAAATGGTGAGTCACTATTTACCTTAGTGATTGATTTATTTGCTTTAGTTTGTGATTTCTGTTGGTCTATTACATAAAATGTTAGAAGGTTTAGATTATAGTGTTGTTTGTTCTAATTGTTGCAATTATTTGTTTTACGGTTTTGTTATAATAAAATTGTATATCGCACTGAGAAACGAAAGTAAAAGTTTTTTGTGGTCAATTTTATTTACATTAGGCCAGAATAAGCACATCCAATTATGCAGTAAAAAAAATATTTGACGCAAATTAAAAATTAAAATATCAACAAATAAACATACCAAGCAAGCATATAAATAATTATTTTTTACAAATATTTTCTTTTATTTTCAGGTGCGCAGGAAAAAGTAAATAATCTGTGGGCCATCAAATTTCCATTAGTTTTAGTATCGAGATGAAGCAATCAGAAAAGCCTTAAAACCCTAAGGCTGGTAACAAACTAGAGTTATCTATTATTATCAAAGCTATTTATATCTGTCGTAGTTTAAAGTCGTCTATCTTTAGTATGTTACCAGCCTTTTAAAGCCTGTTCCGTATAATGTTATATTAAATCAATGTATTAAGACAATAAGAGTAATAAAGATATATTAATTATTTATTTTCGTTGTTTTTTTAATAAGTACTTAGCCTTTATTCAATCAATTCCTTTTGTATTTATCAATTGCGTTTTCAGTGGCAAACTTCAACGCCGCGTTTTGTCTACCGGGTTATAGAAGCGAAAATAATTTAAATATAGTCATTCTCCCCAGTGAAATTCGAACCCATAACTTATAAATGTCAGATGCTGCAGTATCCTAATGAGAAAGGGGCATCTTAACACTAGGTTCCCATGTTCCCTCTGCTTACCCTATTACTTGCAGGATAAAGCGTGAAGCTAATAAAAAGATGCTATCCCGCTGCCACACGACGACATCTATGTGTTTATTTAAACTCGAAAATATATATATTTAAAACGACGCAAATCGCGGTGTTGGGTCCACCACTCAACACGCAACGCCTCCATTCTTCTTCTGTATGTAGGATATAACAAAAAAAATAATGAAACTTAATTATTTAGTTTGAGACCAGTCTTGGCACAGTGGCGCAAAGTGTGCCTGTAAAACCGACTGGTCGTGGGTTCGATCCCACTCAAGGAGATGAAGTATTTACTTAAATTTATATTTCTATATCTTCGCAAACGCAACGATGAGTTGCTCGACTCAACGTGCAATGTCTCGAAAATTCGCAATGGGGAACGCAATATTTTAACTCTAGGTTCGTTCTGCCTACCCTGCAGATGTAGCGTGAAGTCAAAAATAAAACAGAGGAAATCGAACTCGCAACTATCACGCTTACAATCAGAAGCACACACAAACCCAAATGAGAACTGTATTTCTTACGGATGAAGCAGCGTGGAGCACTTGTGTTTCTGGAGATATTTTGTGGGAGGCTTGTGAGTCTTGACTTCCTAGGGTGGGTACGGCTAACTTGCCTACCTTCACCTATACCCCCTAACCTCCCCACTATTTCTATGTACATTGGAACCTGAAAACAATGAAAGAAGGCTCTATATTTGTATGTATGTTCCAAAAAAGACCAAGTTCAATTACATTTAAGCTGCCTTTTATTTATAATCCTTAGTATAAAAATATCACTTAAAAAAAAGACAAACCAGCAATAAAATCTTACTCATTCAAATTTATATTCTTAGTCAATAGTAATAAAACCGAAATTCACTTACAATTGAGTGAACAGTCGAAAACTGTCTTCATATCGATGATGTCACAATGGTCAACGCACTTACATGAAGGTCACGAGTTCAAAATCCCGAACGAACTTACAATTTATAGGGTATTTTAGTAACCTGGCTACTCACCAAAACACCTTATTGGGATACCGTAAACAGAGATATGTACCTTGTTTTTTTATAAGTTCTTCCTTTATGGAGGGTTCTTTATGAAAGATTGTTTCAATTAGAGCCTATTTGCATATTTATATAAAAAATATCTTTTAACAATAAATACTTTCCGCCTTTTTTTGATTGTCGGAACTTAACGCTGTGAATTATCTTGCCAGATGAGGGAAATGAAACAATAAAATTATTATCTATCATTCTTGATAAATTTTGGGATCCAGCTCACCAACCTTGATTGATTTCCTATAATGATGATACAACTTGACCTTAGGTTGGGTGAGGTAACCTTCAGCTTACTAATAAATGTCTCACACATGCTTATGATACAGGTAATATACTATAGAGTAAATAAAAATTGTGAATCATACATTTCTCAAGTATTTTTAAAACATTAAATAATTAATGTTTTATTCATATACTATAATATTTTATTAAGTAATTACAATTTATGAAACGACGCGGCGTAACTTAACACCGCACTTCGTTTAATTAGAACACGAAACCAAAATAGACCAAGAAGACAAAAAAATATGTACGTAGAAATTTGCGTCAAGACACTCTTTGTCTCGCCAATTAAAAATAAATTTAATCTTTCCCTTTTACTGATTGAACCCACTGCCATTATGTCTAAAACAAAAACGCAGTCATTACGTCACGATGGAGTCAAAATAAAATAATAACGATTTAAATCAAATACTATTAAATTAAACTCAACACGTTACACCGATATTGTATCAAACCGCACTGTGACTGACTCATTGCATTTGCAACAGGAAAAACGTCAGTCGTAAACAGATTGTCAGTAAAGTGAGTCGACTGTTGGACAGACTGGTGTTGTAGTGTTATGTTCTTGTGATAACATATAATATAGGTAATTGTTGTTTTAAATACGCCTATATATTTTTAAGTGCGCTTATAAAAGTAAAAAAAGTCCGTAAGGTAAGACTGTATATGTTTATAAAGTTTTATCAAAATCAAACAAAACCTACTATAATAATCCGCTATACAATAAGGATAAACTGTAAAGGGGAATCAAAAATCGTGAAGATGGAATTATTAAGAGAATACTAAAATATTCCAATTATTAATATGTTTTGATTGAGATTTGTACCCAGTAGCCGTGTTGCAACGTCAAAAGGTGTATATATTTTTTTCTTAGTGTACAGATAGGGGGATGCTGGAAACCTAGTGTTAAGACACTTTATTCACAACAAGACAGTTTCACTCGCAACTTTCCCCTGAATTATGGAGGCATTCCTCGTTTTCAAAACAAGGAAATAATAATATTAAATATTTCAGTTCGCCGAATGGGATTCGATCTCACAACCATCGTGTTTACAATTGCAAGCATTGCGTCCCTGTGCCGCAACATCTTCAAATAGATAAATGTGCTGTGTGAAATTAAAAAAAAATTCTAATCATTATTTATTCGGGAATCGAATTGGATAATTAAGGGTGTGGCTCGTTTATTTTGGTACGGTCATAATTTATTTCCTCATTAGCAAACAGGAAAATGGAATAGAACTCCGTATTTCCTTGTTCATATGAGCGTTGATTCAAAACTTTCACTACAATGGTCATGAGGTTAAAATAAAGGGCGGCGTTCAATTCCGGCGGCTATTTAACACGTAATGCCTCGAATTCGATCTCAGTATCTTGGATACTCTATCAACAAACTTGTTGATACTATTAGAAAAATGCTTAAAAGTATTCTCAATATTTTCATTTACCGACATAAAAGTTTTAAAACTTTAAAAACAAAGTTTATGATTGTGGGTTCAAATCTAGTACCAATATATTATAATTTTTAAATTAATCTCTACAGAAATGAGATTCAAGAATAATAGCGAAATCGTAGGTAGTGATTGGCCACTAACTTCTAAACTATTAGAGATTAAAAAATCTAATTAAATATTATATTGTATAAAACTTTATATATTGTTTTTCTTTACAAATATAAACAAAACCTATTAAGAACGGTAAAGAAGCTAATTGTGTATAAAATAACAGAAACACAAAAAGTTCAGATCAGGAGAATCAGGATGACTACAGGGTAGTGACCAATCTCTACGCGTTCCACTGTTCCATAGAGATATTTTAAATTTTTGTGCGTGTACCTTATATAGTGATCTGAGAAAACAACTTTGTAACACCTTTTTTTGGTTTTTTTTACGCGAAGTTTTGAAGCGTGTGTCATTTTAAAGATTTCAACCTTAAGAATGTATGAGTCACTTTTTTCATTCAAGATAAGTATGTCACCCTGGCTCGAACCGATGGAATTGTTCGTTATTTTATAGAATTTTAAAAGATTACGTGTAAAGACACATTATTACACAGCGAAACAATATGTAGAGTATACAAGGTACACGCAGTAGTTGTAGGTTCAATCCTTAATAGGGGAAATGATAGCATAACATGTTAAATGGTGTGTAGTTAAATTGTTTAGATTTCCCTTGTCTAGTCCTACCCACACGCGGCTTCATTTGTTTTTTTTATTTAAGTGTATTAAGTGAACATTGGTTTGTCGCCAAGGTAAAAGCCCGGCGTTGAGTTCCACCACTCAACTCGCAATGACTTTGCTCGCAAAAATTGTATACCTTAAAGTCATAGTAGATCCATGACTTCCTCTATCGGACTGTGAAAGTCTGTTACAGAAATCAGCCCAAAGAAACAGAAAGACATTTTTTTTTGTTTGTATGTGTATTATATTTGTTTGTAAATATGGAAAGATAAACTTAATATTTTCTTATATATTTCACAATATATGTATATCAAAAAGAAAGTTATACGTATAATAATAAGATAAAAAGGGTAAACAACTCTCAGTAATTTTATATTATTAATAAAAAAAATATAAAAGATACTCTATTTACTCTCTATATATCAATTTCAGAAATATGAAAAACATCGAACCTACAACCTTGTTTATAATACATGACAGATAACAAAAAATCCATTACAATATCCCTTATCCTTAGGCATAAACAATACAATATCACTTAAATAAATATACAATATTTACGATTATTAATGTCATATCGTGTCAAGTCTGTCTATACAGCGATAGTGGGCATATTAATTGGGTACACATTTACTTATTAAATCATATATTTAAATAGAAAGCTAAACAATAATATAAATAATGACATAAAAATATTAAATTTCGCGCTGTAATCTCGCATATAGCAGGGTAATCAGAGCCTTGGTGAACCTAGTGTCAAGACACTCCGCGCACTATTCAGGAAGTCATTCCCCATGATCTGCTCAACTTTCGTTACATTGCATGACTGAACTAATTGCCGCGCTTTGTCTTTTGGTTTTTGTTGTTGCCAAAACGAGTGAAATGAAAATAGTTAATTCCATCGAGTGGGAATCGAACTCACGGCCGTCTTGTTTCCGGTCAAACTCTGTGTTGGTGCGTAATGCGGCCTCCGTGGAACTATTCATTGAATTTAAATATTACAAAATATATATACTTGATGTACAATTATTATATAGTTTATGTATTTAATAGGAAATGTAAAACAATAGAAATTTTTAATCAAAAAAATATTAAGAACAAATACAAAAATAACATTTTTTTTTTGTTTTTGTTTTGTTATCTAATGACCTAACAGTTTACTAAAAAGTTAACTAATAAAGTCACGAGTAGTTAACTAGGTAGTATATTAATAAAATCAATAATATTTTAAATACAATAACTACGTACTTATTTATATTAAAAGATTTTGTAATTAATAAAATATAGCCTCTATCATTATACTTTGAGTAATTAGGTAATGACTATTAAATAAACACATAAGGCCGTTCGTGCCGATGCGGCTGGCAAAAGTAACGCGCGGTGTTAAGTTCCGCATAATTTGGCAGGAAGTGGGGAACGTTAGTGTATTAATGGTTACGGATTGTCCTAACACTAGGTGCCCGGGTTCCCTCAACCTACCATGCTCTGTACGGCATATAGTGTGAAGCTAAAAGGTATAGGTACCAATAAAAGACAAAGCAATGAGTTCCGCTGCAATGTCCGATAAATTAGACAAAAAGTAGGAAATTGGTCGTTGGTAGGAAAGTGGTTGAAGTTTACATTATGTTACTTTAACTAATTTCTGTTCATAACGTTCCAAAAGCATTTATGCTCTTCTATCAAAACATTATAAATATAAGTGTATCGATTACAATTTTTTATTGATAAAAATCTGATCTTGAATGACTGTCTTAACTTTTTTCTAATAGATAAATCAAAGACGCCTTTTAACTTAATGTAAAAATATAAACTGGTTATTGTTTTATTACGTTTTTTCACATTTTTAGGATTCCGTACCAAAACCAAACCGTTCCAAACAACAAACGTAACTCTTCTTGCCTATTTTATTAATTAACATATATAGAATTTATTTTTCGGTCTCTCAAAAATCGAGCTAATATATTTACATTATATCACACGAGTTATCTCCATATTTTTG
The DNA here is from genome assembly GCA_030704555.1 of Heliconius charithonia. NCBI lineage: Eukaryota > Metazoa > Arthropoda > Insecta > Lepidoptera > Nymphalidae > Heliconius > Heliconius charithonia. The sequence goes on from CM060825.1 coordinate 620,326, forward strand.
CCTTGAATCAATGAAAAATATAACCAAACCTTGAATGTTTGCTTATCCCGCTCATAACAGAGTATAGAGAGAGGCAAATTGGGAACGTAGTGTTAAGACACTCTGTTTTCATTAGGACATTTCTGTTCACGCACCACCCTATTTTCGAAACATTGCTTATTGAGTAGTGGAGATACTGATAATAGTTAATTCCTCGGGTGGGACCTAAACCTACAATAACGTAATAAATAACGTTGATTAAATCATAATTTTATTCAGGATGGCGCCGCTATCCCTAAGGATCATCCTAGACGAGGGTGCTGTCACCAGGACTATAATGTTCGACACCACCACCAAGGTCTGGGACGCCCATTACATTGTCAGAGAAAAGATCCTCACACTGGACCCTGATAAAAGTAAATATATTTAAATTATAAGCTATTATTCGCATAATATACGCATTTACGAATGTTCAAAGAATGTTATTCGTTACGTCACTAGTGTGGGCCATACAAAAATCATTTTTTCTGTCATTAGTATAGAAATTTCGTTTGTGTCAGTGTTTTGTTATACTTCCCAAAGATAGTATTTGCAATGTGGGAGCTTTTGACACGAAAACTTTCGGTTGTGCCTTGTTTGTCAACGATATTGTGAATTCGTGTCTCTGTTCTGTTTGAGATGAATCTTATTGTAAAAGTAATGGGTTAAAAGTTTGCTTAAAATAATATTTATATAATAATAGAGCAATGTAAGACGAATGAATTTAATAGAATGTAATTTAAATTTTTTTTTTTTTAAAGTCTTTTAAAGTAATTCTATATTGTCTTCATTTTTCAGATTATGGCTTCTTTCTCACATCGGCCGACGACGACAACTCAGGGGTTTGGTTAAATAGTGATAAAACTCTAGAGTACTACATGTTACGCGATGGAGACTCCGTACATTATATGAATAAAATAAGGAATATTAGACTGCGGATGTTGGACGGTACGTAGCGGGGGGCTACTTACCATCATGCCCCAGATTTTTTATTATAAGACACATTATAAAACCAGAATTATGATTATTTTCAATTTAAATTGAAATGTTTTATTTCTCTAGACCCAATTGTCAAAATTTCAGATTATAATTTTATGCTTTATAATTACTTTAATTACCGTTAAAAATGTTCAGTGCAGCAGTATTTGAATGTAAATATATGAAACAGATCAATCACCTACATATAGGCTTTTAGGAAATCATTTATTAATTTTAAATTCTACAGAACTTAATAGTGAATTCGTAACCACCACTAGTAATTAAAAAAATATTTTCAATTATTTTAAAAATGTTATTCTATACTTAGGAAAAAATAACAAAAAAAAACGTATAAATATATGACTGGAGGTGCGATTCGAATCCAAACCACATAGAGCATACATATATAGTACATCATCAAAAACACGTCATAGTCATATCATAAATTTTCAAAGAAAAAAAAATGACTAATAATATTTTTCTCATAATATTATGTTGATATAACATCGATATGCAAATATATCTTGACCTTGTTACACATTATACTCTCAACAAGGTAAAGTTCAATAACATTGGTCATATAGTGTGGATAGTAATGTATAGAGCACGTACTACGGAAGCTTTGTAACCTTAATTGTATGTAAATAGAATTATAATGTGAATATATAGAGTATTGGGTGACTCAGTTATGTGGAGGCCGTCATGGCGCAGCGGCACAAACGTGCGACTGTAACGTGACGGTTGTGGGTTCGATTCCCACTAGGAAGTGAATTATTATTTATTAATTAAATGATTATTTATTTTTATTTCATCGCTCTATTACCAAGACAGAGTCGATTCCCACTCGGTGAAATTAATGAATTTCTTTTTGGGCGTTCGGATAACATTATCAGTTTCACACTGTATACCACATTTAGCAAGGTGGGAGAGGTAACCTAGTGTTAAGATACTCCATACGAACTCAACGCCACGCTTTGTCTTATAACAATTAAAATAATTTAATCTATTCAGTGAAAATCGAACCCACAACTGCATATGTCAGTTATGTAATCATATATTGGCTTTGTTTTCCATTATACTGTACGAGGTAAGTTTCAATAACATTGGTCGTATAGTATGGCTATAATAGTGATAAGGGATAGAGCACGTACTGGAGAAGCATTACCGTATTCTTACGTAAATAAATGTGTAATCAAAATAGTATGGAGTGACTCAGTGTTTGTCTGTTTGTATATTATATTTGCTTCACGCTGTACCTCATCCTCGGTTCCCTTAACACCACATAATTTATTAAATGTTGCATGTTAATTGGCGAAACTCAACGCCACGCTTTGTCACGTTATCAGAGCGACCAAAATAAAAATTCCACCGATTCCACCGAGTGGGAATCGAATCCGCGACGCTTGCACTTACGTGTCGCAAAAAATTACAGTATAGTCTCAGCCTATTAAAAAGACATAAAGAATTTTAGAGTCTAAACTCGCATTTCTTGAAGGACTAAAGAAAGAAAAATGATTTGAATTATAAGCTTTTCTCCGAATAAGATTCGAAGCAGCAGTCATCGTCACCGTTTAGTCAGACACGTTCCATTTAGACCACTGTGGCTCATCGATGTTTATTTTTAACTATATATAATATTATGTCGAACAATGATTAGATTGACCGTCACTCGACATTCAAAATCAGATAAATTTGACTAAAAATTGAAACAAAATTGAGCCTTATTGTTAAAAATAACATTTAAACAAAAAAAAATAATAACAAATCAATTCTGCACCTATATATAAACTTAACAAAGACAATAAAAAGTTAAAAATAATATATTAATTCAAAGTACAGAAAATTTAAAAGTAACATAAAATATATATTGATACTTACGTATATGTATTAATTATTTCCGTCCAAATCTAATCTGTCTAATCCGCTATTTCCGAAGTCGGTGTCAATTTGGATATTTATAGTTTTATTTTTAAAATAATGAGCTTATATCAGCTTCACGGTATATGCCGCACACAGCAGGGTAAGCAGAAGGAACCTAGTGTTAAGACACTCCGTTCCCCACTTATATTAGTTATGTAGGGAATATAATAATTCAAACAGACGAGACTTGCCACTCGATGCGCTTTATATACGTTCCGTTGTTTTCTCAGTTATTCGTTAATATTATTGTAATTTTTGTGTTCTCTTTTATATATATGTTTGTGGTTGACTTGTGTATAAACTGTGCCGCGATTCACCATTTGTGTTCAAACTATATGTACTCTAAAGTGGTATTGAATATACTCAGGAATAACCGTGAGTAAGTTTTTTATTATTCACCATGAACTCTACAGTTATATTTTTATTTTGCTTTATTTCGGCAATAATTGTAGTTATCCGCTAATGTTATTTTTTCTTGATTGCCTCCGACTGGAAAAATAACACCTTACTCACGAATTTGAAGTTCAATGCGCGTTGCAATATTTGTATATGAATTATACATAATTTCCTCCATATCGAGATTTAATTACAATACAAAGCATCATTGACTTCTCCTGAATAAAGAATATTAATATAATATACATTTATAAATTCTATAGTGACGCAGTGGAACGACCTTTCACTGTAGACGTGAAGGTTGTAAGTTTGATTCCCACTAAATGAACAATAAATTTTAACACAACCAAAGGCACACTTTGCGCCTCTGCACCACGAGTGGCTTCGTACAGCGTGAAGCTGAGAATTTTTGTTTTCTTCCCACTGCTGTTGAGACAAAAGTGCAGCGTTGAGTTCCGCCATTTTACAAGTAATGCCTAAAGTTTGCCGATTATAGATATTTTAAATGAAACAAAATCATATTTTTCTTACAGGAACTGTAAAAACTCTTCAAGTGGACGAATCTAAAATTATTCAAGAACTCCTAGTCTACATCTGTGGCAAAATCGGTGTAACTAATCACGAAGAATATGGCCTCGTGAGTATTTTTTTATCACTGCTCTTCGTTTAGGTATGTCCTGGTACTTGAAATAAAGAGCAATTTTTATCAGGTTCACGCTGTAACCTGCACATAGGATAGGCAGATGGAACTGGACTGTTCGAAATTAACCAGCAAACGACCTTGTAACAATGATGCGTTGAATTAGATGAACAGACTAAGAAACCTAGGCCAGCGATAACTAAAAAACAAAAAATAAATTAAAAGCAAAAAGACTTTTTTAGAAAAATCTTTTATTTTAACGCTTTCAAAAAGAGAGAATATTTTTTTTTTCTTTAAAATTTTAACTATCGACCTATAATCTCATTATTCACAATTTACTCGTATATGATAATAAAATCTCATTTAATAATGTAAAATCTGCTAAGTTAATTATTTTTAAATTTTAATTCAATTAAATATTGATCATCGCGACAAGCAGTAAATAAATATTTTTTTGGATGGAATTATATAAAATAGCAAATGACTTATACAAAATTTACATATCTTAAGTGCCGTGAAGATTTAGAAACACCAGAGGAGACAAAATCGAACACAGGCACTTTGACGCTGAGGAAGAAGGCGAAAACCAAAGAGAAGGATGCTAAGCTGGAACAGCTGAGCAAAAAACTAAAGACCGATGATAATGGTAACTTATTTGTTTGGTATTATTATTATTTCTAATCATAAACTCATATGGAAACTATAATGTAAGATCATGACTGTCACTTATTGTAAACCAGATACAATAAAAGGCAAATTAATTAAAATAAAATCTTCATAAATAGCATTATAATTTCAGTGGAATGGTTGGATCAGCATAAGACTCTACGAGAGTGTGGTGTCGACGCAAAAGAAACTTTACTTTTCAAACGTCGCCTCTACTATTCCGACCGTAATGTTGACTCTAGGGACCCTGTACAATTGAACCTACTATACGTTCAGACAAGAGATGCTATTCTTAATGGAAAGCAAGTTGTTACTGAGGATAAAGGTATGTTATTATTTAATAAAGTAAAATTAACCTTCTTCTCCATTTTATATTATATTAATATTAATTATCAAACATAAAATCTTATTATTTTTCTTGTATTTCTTTCTAAACTTATTTAATAACAATGAAAAAAAAAATAACTTCAAAATAATAATTCCTCAATAATTTTGTCCCTTCTATTTAATTATTGTTATTATCTTATGTTTGATTTCCCAAATTTGACAATTCCAAGCCTATACCGACCAAAAAGGAAAAACAACTGTTTAAAATATCTGGATCCTAATAACACAGTATTGAACATTTTACGATATTTCCTGTACACGCAATAATATTTGTATTGAACAGCTTATATTGTATTAGAAATATGTAATATTGTAACATACTCGAATAGGCAGAGAGCAACTTTTATTCTCAAAAGTTAATTTATTTTAAAAATAACTAATCTTTATCTACGTTTATAGTATTCGCCGTTTCTCCTAGAAAACCCTTAGATATTAAGACGATTACTTATCATATATAATTATATGAACATTCGACTGTCACAAAATCATCATCAACAACTACAAACTTGATCGTGTCGAAATAAGTCTTTAATTCAAATCTATGGACTTCTTAAGATAATTATTAATTTGTTGCAAATTCGTTTTGAACCAACAATTTACTTTGACGCTTAACAGTTTATACGGAAATATAAACATATTAACTATTTTGAGAATGTTTACGTCATGCAATAATTTTCCTTGTTCATTATGAATCAAGTATATATTAATGTAAAATTTAATATGACCTATTTACTTTATATGGTAGACATTTTTAATTTTAAACTTTACCTTAATACTAAGTTGGAGTAATAAGTACTCTCTCCCTTATTATCACGTAATGAACGGCACTATCTCAGGGACGAGGTTTTTTTAGCTGGGTTGGACATTATAAGCTTATTACACAGATGTCGGTATTTATTTTTCATGGCAATAAAGATTTTATTTTCTCCGTCTCCCAACTGCAAGTGTAAAAATTGCTGAAGTATGTCATCACGGAGACATAAGGTGTAGAACAAGTTCTGTCTGTGTACAAAATGCGTATAAACAACAAGTAAATAAAATCAGGGAGGAAACTATTTAGAATGCCATGGATTCAGTGTGCATTGCAAAGTGGGGAGCTCTGAGCACTGACTGGGGCTTGTGTTGGTTTAGGTGCCTCATTAAAATGCATTAAAAATAAATATTTAAATGTAAAATAAAAATACAATAGTAGACTTTTAAACATAGCAATTTCTTTTTCAGCGGCCGAATTTGCGGGGATACAGTGCCAAATACAGTATGGTGATTTTCTAGAGGAAAAACACAAGCCAGGTTTTATAGAAAAGTAAGAACTTATAGAAAAGTAAAAATGTTACGAAGCTGTTTTAAAAGTCGATATCTGACTATTCTGAGACTATAATTTCACTTTACATGTTTTTTTTCTATCATTGGTTTCACAAAATATTGGATTAGATTCAACCATTCAAAACACAATCATCACAGATACAGTCTGATGCCATCTAATCTCATCATGTGATGCTCATTTAGAAGAAAAAAAATGTTTTTTATTCAATTTAACGCTGTATGCTGCTTAGCTGAGTGAGACAGAGGAAACCTGGAAACGTAGTGTTAAAACACTCCGTTACCATTAAAACCGGCGTCTAACTTCTTTATTTATATTTTATTTATACATGAAACACCAACACAGCGTACACTCAAAAGTTTACAAATAAAAAATACAAATCTTAAAACAAAATACAAAGTGCAGCCGCGTTTACAGGTGCTGACTGCGTGCCGGTTTTACGCCTACAATATAAATATTTTACAATAAATTGTTCAAAATCATAACTTTATAATTATATCTTCCAGCTTAAAAGAATTCCTACCCGAACAGTACGCAAGTTCGTGGGGTATCGAGAAGAAAGTTATCAAGGAGCACCGCAAATATACCGGACTGAGTCAGATCGAGGCTAAACACATCTATACTAAAACCGCAAGGGAGTTGCCCACGTATGGTGTCACTTTCTTCTTGGTTAAGGTAAACATTTTTTTGCACTTTCGATTGTTACTTTATTAGAAGATTATTTTTAATGACGTTATTATATTTTGAAACGGTCACTTTTTTGTTCGACTTCCACATACAAAAAAGCAATTTAATATTTTATTTTGTTTAATATTTTCATTTGCTCGCTCTGGTAACGAGGTAAAGCGCCGCGTTGGGTCCCGCCAGTCAACACGAAATGCCTTCAGAATTCGACGGAAAGTGTAGAACGGAAATGTCCTACTGGGAAAGAAATTCCTTAGCACTACGTTCCCAGGCTCCCTCTGCCCTGATATGTGCAGGATGCCCCTGCGCCACAACTGACCTAACTAACTGATATCCTAAATATTATATTATAGTGTTGTTTGCCTTGTCGGTTGTTTGATTGGTTTTTAATAAAATTATTTTAGGAAAAACATAAAGGCAAGAAGAAGCTAGTACCAAGACTATTAGGAATCAACTCCGAATCAATTTTACGTCTCGACGAAGAAACTAAAGAGATCTTACAAGTATGGCTTTTGACGCAAGTTAAGTCATATCGAGCTGGAAGTGAATCGTTCACTCTGAATTTTGGTGATTACAGGTACGATGCTTATATAGTCTACAATGTAATAAATATATTCTTTTTATCATTTTTAAAGTGTAATTTAGTGTTGCAAAAGTCAGAAAAATATTTTTTATATTTCAACGTAGCACTACCCAAACCCACGCTCAAACCTAGATTTTCCAGACAAACGATTTTCCATAATTATTAAGTTTAATCACTATCAAATATGCAGACAGGTCTTTTAATTTTAACTAAAATATATAAAAAAGTATAATAGTGAAAATAATTTGATTTTTAAAACGAAGTTGTGAGCATTTTACGAAGTATCTTAACACTAAATTACCATACTATACAGGGATACAGCGTGGAGCTTAAAAATAATTAAATACATTTTTTTTTTCATATATTTTTGAAATTAAAGTGACTTATTTTATTGGCTTTCAGTGAAAAGGAATATGCAGTGAAGACAAACGATGCTTTTCGCATTAGAGACATATTACAGGGCTACATTGACATAATACGCAAGCGCCTCGCCAAGCCTTACAATGTCCCTTACACGGAGGGAGAAGCGATTGTTGAAGATATGGTAGAGTCTTCACGGTGAGTGATTTTTTTTTGTAATAAAACCTATGAGAATTATTTTGAAAAACTCAAGTTTTGAAGTACGTTTGAATGTTTCTAGTTCTTTTTTTCAGCATCACCTGTATCTCACACATAGCAGGGTAGGCAGAGCAAATGTAGTGTAAAGACACTCCGCTTCGCACTTTCCGACGGATTCTGGGGGTACTGTGTACTCAACGCCGCGCTGTGCTTCGACACCAGAGCTATAAAACCAGAGAAATAAATATATAAATATAAACAAATATTTATTTGCTCGAGTAGAGATCGTACCCACAACCAGTCGATTTTATAGTCACACTACGTGCCCCTACGCAATGACTGGTTTCTATGATGTTTCCAGTTAATACTGGATAATTCATGTTAAAAATTAATTTGATATATTCAAATGTAATTAATATTTTTTTTTATTATGAAAATTTATTTTATCTTATATTCAGTGTCGCATATATGTGGCTTGCATCATGTGGTTTTTAGTCTTTGCGATTCTGTTACACTGTATGAAGTGAAAGATATTCTCTACTGGATCACTCCTTTTTATAAGTAACAGAAATAACTAGTACTGTTTTACATCCATTATTGTATAAGATATGTTTTTTTTTTCAGTGGTACTATGATGCAAACGGTGATGCCTTCCAGAATAATAGAACATTCTCTTACAGGACCAAGTCAAATTATTTCCGCGGGCCAAGGTAGCTTACAAAAATACTCAAACTTTTTTTTTTCTTCTTTTCTTTATTATCTGACAAGAGATCTTTTCTTATAGAAAAACTGAATTTAAGCGATATTAGATTCGCACTCGCTCTTCTTTAATAATATCCAGTTTATTAAACTTAGATAAGTTGTCTTGACGAATTTGGATTTGAAATTTTATACGTTTGATACAAGTTAGTTATGTTTTTGCGCCTCTGTGGAGATATTTTTAGACGTTTTCCGACAAAAAATCTTTTATATTTATGAAAGAAAATTTTATTTCTCGTTTTTATTACTGTAAAACAACACTTTAAAAACGTAAAGAACTTGATTTCAGCCCAGCAATCTCAGTATGGCACCAAAATAGTTACTGTCCAAGAAATAATAACGACCAGAAGTACAGATACAACTCAACATGGCATGGTATGATATTTTTATGTCAAATTACGTATGTATAATATGGAACAAATCTTGTAACTATATAAAAAAATCCAAAAATCTGAGTTTGACTCACCTCACGTACCTCACACACAATGTCCCCTTGAACATTCTCAAGAACTTGTAGAACTTAGTGTAAAAAGTATTTTTCTAGATTTTTGTTTATAAATGTCTCTTTTTCCACTTCCACATTACGAAGAATCTATAAAAATAATGAAATATGCGAAAAATAAATATGGAATTCAAATGTTATATATACATTTGTCATTTACAGCGGGGTGAATTCAGAAGTGGTGGTCAGTCGAGTGAATTATGCAAAAGATTAAACCATCTTAATTCTGAGGGTGTTAAAGCTGTTGTTTTGTTATCAGGTAAGAATAATCAAAATTATAAAGTATGTAAAAATTAATGGGTCATGGTGCAGTGTCATAGGGTCCGACTGTAAACATTCATTTTAGGTCCTAAATAATTATTCCTATTTCCTCGCTCTGGTAACAAGATAATGCACAGCGTTGAGTTACGCAACTCAAAAAACTTGAATCTATCGAGCGGCGGCATTGATGTTTATAGCTGCTGAAAATTTTGTATATGAATGAAGGCTGAAAGTTACAATTTTAGAAGATTTACCGTTTAACGTTTCAGACACCATCGTGGCGAAGTTTGTACTGTAAATGTCTATTGCGTTTTGGGGGTTCCATTTTCACTCGGTCAAATTATAATAATTTATTTTTCTCCTATAGTAAATTGAAATTGAAATACAATAACATCCTAATTTCAATAGAGAGGACGGTTGGGAGCGTTCTAACACCTGGTACCCACTCATAAAATCTTTGAAGTCTCAAACCCACCGTACTAGAGGGCGAGATACAGTTAGCTCATTCTCCAAGAATCCAGAGCAGTACGTGATGAAATAAAGAAATCGTTGGCGGTAGTTTGATATAATAGTTATGTCAACTGACAGACGAATGCCACCTCAGACTACCCGTGACCACGGACTACTGCAAAGTGTTCGAAACGTCGGATTTCCCAAAATGTATAATACCAAATATACGCGATTAATCCGGTTAAAATAGTTTCATTTAAAATAATTATTTTATTTCTAGATCCAACTAATGAAAATCTTCAACAAATTAGACACATTGTGACTGAATTTGAAGATGCTCTTCCCAGCATTATGAAAGGTAAAACATAAATAATTACATATTATTTTTAACTATTTTAAATGTAACTCCACTTGGGACTTGAATCTGCGTCTTAAGAATCGTTTCCAAGAGACGCGGGTTCAAGACCACATATTTATATATATTTTGATAAGTTTTCATTTTTTTTTAAAGTGTTATTAAATCAAATTAATCAAACAGATTTTTATTAAAAAAAATAACTATAATATGTCATAAAAACCCTACTAACTGCCAGTAAATCATTATAATTAAAAACAAGGTTTTTTTCAAATACATCGTATTACCTAATAAAATAGACCATTACATACATATAACTATTATTTAACATGTTGCACATGCAGGTGCAAATGAAGCGGCTGCAGGACTAAATAAAGATGAATCCAAGAAACTTCTCGATGAGCTGGACGACCTGTGCGCTTACATGAACACTTTAGCTGCGACCACAAAGAAGAGTGATCTGGTAAGATTGGTTTTAATCTTCATATACAAAGTGTATTTGTGAGCACCATTTTAAATGAAACCACAGTTTTAACTACACACTACACTATAAAATCCTAATACAATTTAAAAAAAATTCAAAGAAGAAACAATTATTTTCTCATTCTGAAATCGAATGGTAGGTAGGTACTGGCCTACCTTTAGTAGTGTTTTTGTTGTAGTATGTGCTTACGTTATTGGTATCTATGCGTAACTGCGTCACACGAAATAAAGGTATGGATAAACATCGTTAAATGAAAAAAACCTCTAAATCGTCTAAACTGTTGAGATATCTATTAATTTCTTTATGTATGGGTTCAAAATATTTTACCATTTCATGTCTTTAATATTTCAATATGAAATATTTCGTTTCCTAAATAGGGATCAAACCCACAACCTGTCGCGTGTACAGTGTCACGCTTGTGCCCTTCACCAAAACTGACCAACGGCATAATATTTATATCCTATACAAAAATATATTGCATTATTTTTTTTGTATACCTTCCTCGTTTTTATTTCGATTTATTCACATAGAGACCCTACTGATACATTATCTTGGTTGCTCACTTTGTACCTACTTAATATAGATAGATATTTCATATTGAACCCAGCTTTGTATTTAATTGTTTTAGTAGACTTTGTTTTGTTGACCTAAAAAATGTAGGCACAATGAAAATATGTACAACCGTTGTTAACGTTTTAAATGTGTTATTCGACACTTAAATAATTTTAATTTAATAAATACGTCGACATTTTTATACGCCTTTTATAACTTATTTATGTTGTTGGCAATGATAGCAATAAATGCCAACAGTGCTCCTGTAGCTACTCTGGTGCTGCAGGGGTACGCTCGCTTGCCTTGTCTCCTTCTATTAAAAAAAATATTTACTAAAAAACAGTATTAATATGTAAGAGCTATAAATTTTGTATAATATATCTATATGTCTCTATATTATTTATTTAGCACGACCCGGATAATTTGATGACAGCTCAGGATGCTGCCAGAAAGATCGCAGAACTATCCGCTCAGATGTGCTTCGCTCTCGATCCTAAGATAAAGAGATGTAGCAAGATTCTTTCAGTAAGTAATTAAGTCATGTTTAATATATTCTTTATTCAATTTTTAACCTCACGATGTATCCCGGACATAGAGATAGGCAAAGACAACAGAGAGAGAGAACATTACGACCTTCATACAGATACTATGCCCCCATCAAGACACCATGCCCGTGCCCTTTCTTTAAGTTACCAGAGTAAGGAAATTAAACATGTAATTTTTTTATCAAGTGGGAGTCGGACTCACAGCTTGTCGCGTTCACAGTCGCACACTTGTGCTTCTGCATCACGATTGCATTTTGTAAAATATTATTAGACTAATATTAATAGGAACGCTTAAGATTACTTTATTTATTCTTAAAGCGATCCCGGAAAAGTTTCATTTTGGACGAAAAGACGGAAGCATCTCTTAGACGAGCCTCCTTCCTCACGGCGACTGACAGCGCGTGTCAAGCTGTGGAACAAGCTCAAGCTGAAATGGATGAGGTAAAAAAACAAGATAATATACTGTATCATACGAGATATATTTTATACATATTATAATTATATGCTTATAATTTCATCCTCTTCATAGAATCTCTCCACCTTTGTAAAGACTTTACAAAGTGTATTGTCCTTTTTCCGTTTTATTTAGAGAAGGCGTCTTGTAGTTGCGAAACTTAACACTGAGATTTTATAAATGTGTAGATATAATACGTCAATATATATGTATAATGTATTATGTTGCCGTCATAGTGCAATTAACCATTTCAGACTGTATGCAGAATTGTTCTTTTAAAATTAATCGGCGAGCAATAAAAAAGTGAGTATTGTCAAAACATTGAGTTCCGTCCGAAATTTTGAAGGACAGTAGCGAATATCTGACCACCTATAATATTTGAGGAGTCAAATACCCTGAAACGTGAAACAGAACGAGGCATCTTTACACGGACATAAAAGAATTAATATGTTTTATCATAACACATGCTCTTTACTAACTCACATCGTACGGACAATATTAAAATTCTTTTCGATTCATAATATTCTTTTTTCAGGACTACAAAGGTCCACAACTTAGTATTGAAGAAATACAAGACCTGGAACGAAAGACAACAGCTCGTATGGGGAAGTTGAACGCAGCAATTGCCTTACTCATGAATGCTCATGCTGGTAAAAATTATAATATTACTGGGTAGTAAAATCCCACAATGAATAATTTTATTTTTTTAATTTGGTTGTTTCGAAAGAATTACTATTTTTTTTTTACATTTAAAAAAAACTTGTATTCTTTTTTTAGGCTGACAATATTTTGTTCGATATTAACCGATCACTGTAAGCTAAAACCTAACTACTATACAAATGTATACCATGAACTTTTATATCAGACGTTATTTTGTATAAATGTACTACTTTATTTAATATTTTTTCAGATCCCAGGAACATTGACTATGAAATGGCTGTAAATTCAATGAAAACGATTAATGAAATAATGCCAGATTTTATTAAAGGTAATGAATGCAGAATAAAATGAATCCAAATTATTTTTAATAATAGATTTACATGAGGTTCCAATCTATCTTGCATTTCAGATGCTAAACCGTTAACAAGTCTTGGAAATGAAGATGCAAATAGAAAACTCCGGAGTCAAATAATCCAAATACTAAACGGTACTAGATCAATGTGTATGCTGACTGGATCTGATGATATAAGTGTAAGTATATAATTAATAATACATTTAGTTAACACGGAAGCATTACTTCCAGAATGCGGCGAAATGAGTGGAAGGGATTTGTTTAAACGGGCAATCTGATAACGGGTATCTTACCTAATAGAAAGATAGAGGTTCCCTATGCCTATCCTGCTATGGGCGGGAAACAGCGTGAAGCAAAACAAAATGTTATAATCTTTCTTTAGGTATTGTTTTGGGAGAAAGCACTTTATTTCCATCTTTTAAGCATTGTATTTTCAATGGCGATATCTAATTTTTTATTGTTCTATCAATTCAGTAAAGCGATATTACTGAAGAATGAAATCACGTTGTTGTTTACATATTTCTAGTAAAGAGCATGAAACGCTTAGATGGAGCGGAATCCTTTTAAATAAAACAAGTTTACATTTCCACCAACAAAGAGTTTGTATTTTATAATTTCTATACTCCGCTTGCTAGAACTAAATCAGTTCCTTCCTCTCCGCATAACTATTTATTGGTGTAGCGTACTCTTGCGAGTCCTTAATGGGTCCCGCCCAATTCAAATATAATACATTGTTAACTTACTGATGATTAATATTGATTTTGATTTTACAGAAAATGCGAGATGTAGGAAATGATTATGCGGATATTTCTAAAAAGCTTATTTTCACATTCAATCGTCCTCGTCGCGGTGACAAAGATAACATTATTACGCACGATAAAGAGAATGAGGTATGTACAATATAATTTTTCACATGAAAGGTTGTTTTTTTAATTAAAAATAAAAAAAAAATTGCAAAGAATTCTATGCAAGGAAAATTGTATTTCACCAACATTGTGCAGGTTCATCTCACGTTTGAGATAGTAACTTTATTTAATTGGTGATCCGTTATTGAATCGTCCAAAAAATTAAGCATGTCTAAGCATAAGCATAATTCAATATGAAAAAATAATTTTAATATTTTTTTTAATAGCGAGGGGACGAGTTAGTTTCTAATTCACCCAGTAATTGTTTTGATACATTTGAAAATTATAAATTTTATTGGTTTTTTAGATAATGAAAATGGCTGATGAAATTGAAGTCCTAGTATCGTCTTTGTTGGCACAATCAAATGAGCTGGCGAACTACGATCATCATAGTCCCGAAACCATCGACATGGGTAAAGCTAGAGACAAGTGTGCTGATTCCTTACAAGGATTCATAACTTGTGCTAAAGTACGTATCTTTTTCTTCACATACACACATAGTAACTACTAAATAGCAATAAATAGACAGTATTAAAACTTATTGATATGAGGCCAGTCGTGGCGCAGGGGCACAAAGTGTCACTGTAAAATGACTGGCTGTATTGCCGCTGGTTCGATCCCCTCTCGAGAAAATAAAATATTGATTTACATTTATATCTTCATTTCTCTTTCTGTCTCTGGTGTCGTGGTAAAGCGCGGCGTTGATTTCCGCCACTCAACACGCAATACCCTCAGAACTGGGCGGAAAGTGGGGAACGGAGTGTCTTAACACTAGATTCTCTCTGCCTACCATGCTGTGCGCAAGATACGGCATGAAAGATACATAGGATATACTCGTATTTAAATTATCAACTACGCAAGAAATTTATCATGCCATATTTTTGAAGCGAGATTTTGAATTTGTCTATATTTTTTTTATATCACAGCTTACAGCACCATCTATACAAGAACCTCATTGCCAAAGTGCATTAACCGCAGCAGCAGAAAATCTATCATCATCCATCCAGAATTTAGCTTTGCATTGTAAACCACTGGTGGAGAAGCCAGGTCGACATGGATTCGCTAAGCAAATAGCTGACAAATCTTTTGATTTGGCAAAAGTTTTGGATAAACTGAAGAGTACTTATGCTAATATGAATGGTAAATACAACCAACATAAGAACTAATTTTCCTTTCGACGAAGATGTATCACATAAACTTTTTTAATGGGAATTAAGTTGCCTTTGCCTACTCTAGAATGCTGAAGTTTTTGTAAATGTTTCAAGTAATTTTACGCTCAGAAGTAAACGTCAGTATTTAGTCAACTGATAATAGCCATCATATTTCCTTTACTCTTAAATATTCACTCTCGAATGCTCGACCGTGACAACGTTGAACGTTGCGTTAAGCAATGCAAAAATTGACTGTCATAATAATTTATGCAAGTTACAAAAAAATCTTATAGTAAGAGTAATGTATATCATTTTTTTCAATTCGTAAGATCCCAAGATACTCGTCATATTTTATCTAAAAATAGGTTCGATTGGCTCAGTCCATAAAATGGTACTAATGGAAGATTCATAATATATGAATCCTTTCTCTATATCTATTTATATATTCTTAAATTAACTTACTGTTTTAGGTGATAATCAAATTAATGAAGACGATGAGGCACAACAACAACAACGACGTCTTCGATTTATGATCGGCTCCACAGAAGCGAAGAATTCTTTGAAACTTGCACACGATCAGTTACAAGAATTAATCAACTCACCGGTATGTATAAAATAGGTTATATATTTTTTGCATTATATGTTTTACTGCATACCAGATTTCATTTAAAAAATTTGGGACTTGACTGGTGGAACCACACGACACGCTTTGGAATACACATTTTTCCTTCTCCATTCAACAAACAACTTCAATCAAACGCTATTTCACTTAATCTCCTCTCCATATATAATAAAAGGATAGAAAAGTCAATTCTGTACATGAAAGATATAAAAAAAATAAATTAGGTCGGTTAATATGTCGATTATAGAACCTAAAAAACCACTCAGCAGAATTCTTGTCTGTCTGTCTGTCTGTCTGTCTGTCTGTCTGTCTGTCTGTCTGTCTGTCGGTTTGTTTGTGCGTCAATCACGCAAAAACTACCTGACAGAAATTGATGAATTTTTGCATGGTGTTAGCTTAGGGCCTCAAAGTACATTTTTTTTCGGTTTCATTCCGAATTTCATGATAGTTTTCTTTAAAAAAAAACAAAAACTGAAAAATATAAATCACCTAAAATACCGATAACTACTGTATGAAATTAAATTAATTTTGGCATGGTAATAGTTCAAAGCCTAATGTCACTTATAGGATAGTTTTTATCATGGAGTATAAAGAATTTTTTGTAGAAAAAATTACATAATTATATTTTTTAATAAAAAAAATCGACTTCTTCAATTTCAACTGGATTTCACACTCTGAACTTAACTAAACTTTCACCAAACTACCCTTTATATGTACCCTTTCTAATAAAAAAAGAATCATTAAAATCGGTTGAATTGATATTGACTTATACGTTCATTTGTCGCGCATATACTTAATGCAAATTTGAGATTTATATGATTTTCTCATAGATACCATTGTTGAATATAAACTAAATTGAAATAAGACTACACGGGACGCATTACCTTTCAAATAAAAAAAGAATAATTAAAATCGGTTCATACAATCAAAAATTCTAAGGTAACAAGGATAAAAATACAGTCCAATTGATAATAAGTTCTTTGATTTTCACGATTATTACACATTTTAAATAAAACTATTTTAACCGGATTAATCGCGTATATTTAGTTTTTACATTTTTGGAAACCCGACGTTTCGAACACTTTGCAGTAGTCCGTGGTCACGGGTAGACTGAGGTGGCATTCGTCTGTCAGTTGACATAATTACTATATCAAACTACCGCCAACGATTTCTTAATTTCCTCGCGTACTGCCCTGGATTCTTGCAGAATGAGCTAACTGTATCTTGCCCTCTGGTATGGTGGGTCTGAGACTTCAAAGATTTGATGAGTGGGTCCCAGGTGTTAGAAAGCTTCCAGCCGTCCTCTCTATTGAAATTAGGATATTTTTGTATTTCAATAGCCTCACGGATCATTCTAGGAATATATCTATTTTCCTTAGCGAGGATGAGGGGTTTATCAAACCTTATGTAATGGCTAGGTTTATCCACAGTGTGCTCACATACAGCCGACTTTGATACATGCCCATTCTTTATATCTGAGATGTGTTCCTTCACCCTAACACCGATGCTTCTCTTTGTTTGACCAATGTATGATAAGCCACAGTCACAATCTAGTTTGTATACACCTGCACACTGTAAAGGAATGTTACTTTTAACTGGTCTCAAGAATTGGCTCACTTTCTTGTTAGGCTTGAAAATAGTTTTTATGGAAGCTCTTCTTAAGATGTTGCCAATCCTGTCCGTAACCCCCTTCACATATGGTAGAAGTGCCGGCTGTCTCTCTACTGTGGGTGGCTTGTTGGTCTTCTGACAACGCTGGCGGGGAACTGGCAGCTTGTTCTGATGAAGGGAATTCTTCACCTGGCGAAGCTCGTCCCCTAGATGTTCAGCGTCACAGAGGTGGTGGGCTCTCTGAAACAAAGATTTGCCAACGGTAGATAACTGTGTAGGGTGGTGATGCGATTCACCATTGAGGTATCTATTGGTGTGCGTGGGTTTCCTATATACTGTGTGGCCTATTGTGCCATTGGGATTTCTTATGACTAACACGTCGAGGAAAGCTAGGGAATTATTGGCCTGTAACTCTATTGTGAATTGAATATTGTTATTAATAGAGTTAAGATGGTTTAAGAATATATAACTATAGTCCGTAGGTAAAATTATAAAAGTGTCATCTACGTACCGCTTATATATCCTAGGTAGACAAGGCGCAGAGCTAAGAGCCATCTCCTCAAAGTCCTCCATGTATATATCTGCTATTACCGGGGACACAGGCGAACCCATAGCAATGCCATCTATTTGTAAATAGAATTCTTGATTGAACATTAGATATCCAGATGTGAGGCAATGTTCTAAAAGTTCAAGATATTCCATGGGCATATTGTTTTCCTCTAGTTTCCGCTTGACAATCCTGATGCAGTCCTCAATGGGTATACTGGTGAACAGCGACTGGACATCAAAACTGACCATGGTTTCATTGTCAGCTAGCTTAAGGTCTTTCAGCTCGCTAACAAAATGGTAAGAATCCCTGACATAAGATGTTGTGTGGCCACGCAGTGGAGAAAGTACTCTAGCGACATGTTGAGCCAGTTTATACGTTGGTGTATCGATTTGGCTGACTATTGGTCTAAGAGGTACATCTTTTTTGTGTATTTTTGGTAACCCATACAACTTCGGAGGTTTTACACAGCTAGGCACAAGAGATTTAATGTCAAGATGTAATGATTTCGCGTGTTTTTTGATTAAATCGGATGTCTTTTTAAGTATTTTTGTTGTAGGGTCTTTGTCAACAATTTTATAAGTTTTTTGATCCGATAGCAATAATGACATTTTTTGGATATACTCTTCGGTGTCTAGTATAACCGTCGCGTTACCTTTATCGGCTTTAAGAACTGTTATATCCTCGTTTTTCCGTAATTTACTGAGAGCCCGAGATTCATCACGAAAAGATGTACCTCTTAGACCAATAGTCAGCCAAATCGATACACCAACGTATAAACTGGCTCAACATGTCGCTAGAGTACTTTCTCCACTGCGTGGCCACACAACATCTTATGTCAGGGATTCTTACCATTTTGTTAGCGAGCTGAAAGACCTTAAGCTAGCTGACAATGAAACCATGGTCAGTTTTGATGTCCAGTCGCTGTTCACCAGTATACCCATTGAGGACTGCATCAGGATTGTCAAGCGGAAACTAGAGGAAAACAATATGCCCATGGAATATCTTGAACTTTTAGAACATTGCCTCACATCTGGATATCTAATGTTCAATCAAGAATTCTATTTACAAATAGATGGCATTGCTATGGGTTCGCCTGTGTCCCCGGTAATAGCAGATATATACATGGAGGACTTTGAGGAGATGGCTCTTAGCTCTGCGCCTTGTCTACCTAGGATATATAAGCGGTACGTAGATGACACTTTTATAATTTTACCTACGGACTATAGTTATATATTCTTAAACCATCTTAACTCTATTAATAACAATATTCAATTCACAATAGAGTTACAGGCCAATAATTCCCTAGCTTTCCTCGACGTGTTAGTCATAAGAAATCCCAATGGCACAATAGGCCACACAGTATATAGGAAACCCACGCACACCAATAGATACCTCAATGGTGAATCGCATCACCACCCTACACAGTTATCTACCGTTGGCAAATCTTTGTTTCAGAGAGCCCACCACCTCTGTGACGCTGAACATCTAGGGGACGAGCTTCGCCAGGTGAAGAATTCCCTTCATCAGAACAAGCTGCCAGTTCCCCGCCAGCGTTGTCAGAAGACCAACAAGCCACCCACAGTAGAGAGACAGCCGGCACTTCTACCATATGTGAAGGGGGTTACGGACAGGATTGGCAACATCTTAAGAAGAGCTTCCATAAAAACTATTTTCAAGCCTAACAAGAAAGTGAGCCAATTCTTGAGACCAGTTAAAAGTAACATTCCTTTACAGTGTGCAGGTGTATACAAACTAGATTGTGACTGTGGCTTATCATACATTGGTCAAACAAAGAGAAGCATCGGTGTTAGGGTGAAGGAACACATCTCAGATATAAAGAATGGGCATGTATCAAAGTCGGCTGTATGTGAGCACACTGTGGATAAACCTAGCCATTACATAAGGTTTGATAAACCCCTCATCCTCGCTAAGGAAAATAGATATATTCCTAGAATGATCCGTGAGGCTATTGAAATACAAAAATATCCTAATTTCAATAGAGAGGACGGCTGGAAGCTTTCTAACACCTGGGACCCACTCATCAAATCTTTGAAGTCTCAGACCCACCATACCAGAGGGCAAGATACAGTTAGCTCATTCTGCAAGAATCCAGGGCAGTACGCGAGGAAATTAAGAAATCGTTGGCGGTAGTTTGATATAGTAATTATGTCAACTGACAGACGAATGCCACCTCAGTCTACCCGTGACCACGGACTACTGCAAAGTGTTCGAAACGTCGGGTTTCCAAAAATGTAAAAACTAAATATACGCGATTAATCCGGTTAAAATAGTTTTATTTAAAAGTCCAATTGATGACCTCTTTTAAGAAGTCGGTTAATAGTAATCCGACATAATTAAATTACGACTATTTCATTTAACCACATTTTAAAAGAAGAAAGTAAATTGAGGCCGTTCGTTGCACAGGAGCACAAAGTGTAACTGTTGTGGGTTCGATGACCACGCAAGGAAACGAAATATTTATTTAAATTTATATTTCCATTTCATCGCTCTGGTGTCGAGGTAAAGTGCGGCGTTGAGTTTCATTACTCAGCACGCAATGCCTACAGAATTCCGAGGAAAGTAGGGAACAGAGTGTCTTAACACTAGGTGTCCTATGCCTACCCTGCTGTGTGCGGGATACAACGTGAAGCTAAAAAAAGAAGTTTAATCAATATTTGTTCAGTCTACCATAACTATTATTTTAAACGTCAACGTTGGTGATATTAACAAAAATAATAAAGTAGGTATATTTTTTGGGATTAGCTCATATGGCGATATGTAGAATAAAAAGTATTTGGAAAGTAAATTCTGTTTGTGAGTTCATTGTTTATAAAAATTTATATTGTGTTTAGATGGATCACGTGGTGATGTCAATACGTTTTAATGTCATCTTATGTTATCTGTTAAAATAGCGTGAAGC
This sequence comes from Heliconius charithonia, assembly GCA_030704555.1. Classification (NCBI taxonomy): domain Eukaryota; kingdom Metazoa; phylum Arthropoda; class Insecta; order Lepidoptera; family Nymphalidae; genus Heliconius; species Heliconius charithonia. Next base: position 641,610 of record CM060825.1, read on the forward strand.
TGATTAAACTTAGTGTTATATTCAAAAGAAATTAATTGTATGTAATACATAATATGTAATTTATTAATACGTTTCAAGTATGAAAAAAAGAAAAAATGCAATATAATTGCATTTGTGTTTCCTTCCTATATTTTGTATTTCTATTATTTATATCGATATATCAGGAACGTAAATGCGGGAACAGAGTTGCATGCCATTTTAGTACAGAGTAACCTCTAAAAAATGTATTTACTAAACTGAATAAAAAGAATGTGTGATTCCTCTATAGAATATATTATTCTATATTATACATAAAACAGGTTAAAACAGTGCATATGAAGATATCCTCCTGTAGTATATCTATTTTTAATTACCATCAACACTACATTGTCGATACTAATGTGGTATTACAATACATTTTGAATATTTTTCCGCCATTAGGATGACATAGACAATTTTTTTAATTTGAAAAAATAATATATTAACTTAAGAACGTTGGTAGTTTTTCAAAAGGTATAAGAATAAAAAATTGCCTAAACTATGCTTCTTCGCAAGTGGTTGTAATAACTATTGGTATCTTTTCACCAAAAAATCACTATAAATATTAAATATGCTCAATTATACAGAGTTTTTTTGTTAGGACCACTTTAAATGAAACCACAGTTTAACTACTCTATAAAAGCCTATTACATATTAAATTAAAAACCCGAAAATAAAAAAGTTATTTTTTCAAACAAAATCTCCATATATAATAAAAGGATAGAAAAGTCAATTCTGTACATGAAAGATATAAAAAAAATAAAAATTAGGTCGGTTAATATGTCGATAAAAAATTAATATGTTTAAAGTTAATATGTCGACTAAAACTTGACGCTATGACGGTACAGTTGAGAGAACTGAGATTTCTGGTTGTAGCACTAGTTATATTTTAATTAGGTTAAATTCCCACTAAGTGGAAGAATATATTTATTTTTCTGCCCGTAAAAACAAACGAAGCGAAGCCTTGTGTTCCGCTATACTATCTAAAGAAATTGGAAAGTGCAAAATTGAGTAAGTGCACCACTATCTTATTTGAAATTCTTTCTTCTCTCCATTATAAATTTTCATAGGATTGAAATGTAATAGTGACGTCTTTGAACAATAGTATATGTTCATAACTGTTAAAGTTAATTATCGAACAAATGGTTTACAACTCTGATGATACAAAGACATTCTGCTTCAGCTGATAATTTAATTAAAATGTCTACCGGATGATCTGCCTGCAGTTTACGTTTTAATTGTTATTATGTATGATGTTACGTAACGTTTCTTTACGTTTATTTATTTATATACATATTACATTTAATGAATTAAATATATTTTATAAAAGGTTCACATATGTGATAACATGTTCACACATGTGATCCACATATGTGACCACATATTCACACATGTGGTCCACACACGTGACCACATATTCACACATGTGGTCCACATGTGTGACCACATGATCACATATGTGGTCCACATATGTGAGCACATAAACACACATGTGGTCCACACACGTGACCACATATTCACACATGTGGTCCACACACGTGACCACATATTCACACATGTGGTCCACATATGTGACCACATGATCACACATGTAATCTTCATATGTGACCACATGATCACATATGTGGTCCACATATGTGAGCACATAAACACACATGTGGTCCACACACGTGACCACATATTCACACATGTGGTCCACACACGTGACCACATATTCACACATGTGGTCCACATATGTGACCACATGATCACACATGTAATCTTCATATGTGACTACATATCACACATGTGGTCTACATATGTGACAACATATCACACATGCGATCTGCACATGTGAATACTTACTCACACATGTGGTTCACATATATGACCACACGATGCCACATGTGGTCCACATATATGACCACATGTTCACATATGTGGTCCACATATGTGAGCACATATACACACATGTGGTCCACACACGTGACCACATATTCACACATGTGGTCCACATATGTGACCACATGATCACCCATGTAATCTTCATATGTGACTACATATCACACATGTGGTCCACATATGTGACCACATTTTCCCACATGTGGTCCACATACGCGACCACATATTCACACATGTGGTCCACATATGTGTCCAAAAATTCTCACATGTGGTCCACATGAAAGACCACATATTCACACATGTGGTCCACATATGGGACCATATATTTACACATGTGGTCCACATATGTGACCACAAATTCTCACATGTGGTCCACATATGTGACCACATTTTCCCACATGTGGTCCACATACGCGACCACGTATTCACACATGTGGTCCACATATGTGACCACACATTCTCACATGTGGTCCACATGAAAGACCACATATTCACACATGTGGTCCACATACGTGAGCACATATTGACACATGTGGTCCACATATGTGACTACATATTCACACATGTGGTCCACATATGTGACTACATATTCACACATGTGATCTATATATGTGACTACACATTCACATAAAAAATTTTTTACTACACGATTAAACTTCAATAAAATTTTATAATTTAAAAAAGTTTATTTTTTATGTAGGCTGTCTCCTATCTGAAGTGTAGTTAAATGGAAAAACTAGGAGGACCAGTGTGTGTGTCAGTGATGACCTATTGCGTTGAGAGACAAGGTCCTTCATCCTTAGCCTCATTCGCAGGCTCCAAGTCAGCTATGGAGACAGCTATTGCTCTAAGCTACTGAATTAGAAACGATGGATATGTAATTTATTAATACGTTTCAAGTATGAAAAAAAGAAAAAATGCAATATAATTGCATTTGTGTTTCCTTCCTATATTTTGTATTTCTATTATTTATATCGATATATCAGGAACGTAAATGCGGGAACAGAGTTGCATGCCATTTTAGTACAGAGTAACCTCTAAAAAATGTATTTACTAAACTGAATAAAAAGAATGTGTGATTCCTCTATACAATATATTATTCTATATTATACATAAAACAGGTTAAAACAGTGCATATGAAGATATCCTCCTGTAGTATATCTATTTTTAATTACTATCAACACTACATTGTCGATACTAATGTGGTATTACAATACATTTTGAATATTTTTCCGCCATTAGGATGACATAGACAATTTTTTTAATTTGAAAAAATAATATATTAACTTAAGAACGTTGGTAGTTTTTCAAAAGGTATAAGAATAAAAAATTGCCTAAACTATGCTTCTTCGCAAGTGGTTGTAATAACTATTGGTATCTTTTCACCAAAAAATCACTATAAATATTAAATATGCTCAATTATACAGAGTTTTTTTGTTAGGACCACTTTAAATGAAACCACAGTTTAACTACTCTATAAAAGCCTATTACATATTAAATTAAAAACCCGAAAATAAAAAAGTTATTTTTTCAAACAAAATAAATAATAAAATTATCGTTGTAAAATAAAATACAATTTGTCAAGAACGACGCACGCACACATAAACCTATCAAAGGGAAACCGCCGCATACGCTTCATTGCGTTATCGAGTCGTAGGTTTTGGCGGCAAAGTTTAAAGTTCTAAACATTTTAGTACTATTTTTGTAGTAGTATGTGTTTACATTATTGGTACCTATGCGTAACCGCGTCATACGAAATATACATATGAATAAACATTGTGAAATGAGAAAAAAACCTACGTCTTCACTGTTGATGTATCTTGCTTAAATTCTTTAGGTAGGGGTTTAAACTATTTTACCCTATATGCCCAATTGTAACTGTAACGCGACGTTGTGGGTCCGATCCACACATGCAGGATTGAATTATAATTTAATAATATTTTAATTTCGCACATCAGTCACACATTATACCCAATATCTTACACTAAGTTGCCCTACTAAGGGCGGGATAAAGCGTGGATCTGGTTTTAACTTTATGTGAACCGATTAAAATAAAGTCCAATCCAGTTGAGGCCAGTCGTGGCGCAGCGGCACAAAGTGTGACTGTAAAACCGACTGGTTCTCTGAGTTCGATCCCCACACGAGGAGATGAAATATTTACTTAAATTTATATTTCCATTTCTTCGCTCTGGGGTCGAGGTTAAGCACGGCGTTGCGTTCTGCCACTCAACACGCAATGCGTCCCGAATTCGGTAGAAAGTGGGGAACGGAGTGTCTTAATACTAGGTTCCTCCCTCTGACTAGCATGAAGCTGCTTAAAATAAAACTAATACTTAATATTTAAGGGCAGTTTGCCAGAATACAAACAAAAAAAGTATTTAAATCGGTTAAGCCGTTTCTGAGATTATCGCACATATAGTAAGTATCGATAAGTTGTGTTTTTATTTCAAACATTCAATTGAAGATTCTTATGGGAGGTACGAAAATGCGACCTAAAGTTTTAACAACTTTCTCATAAAAAACTTCATTACATTGCAAACATACATTATAAGTGTATCAGAACACGAACATAATTCAGTGTGTTAAATAAATAATTCTGTGGTTTAAGCGGGCGAAGCCGCGAGCGGGTCGCTAGTAGATAATAAAATAATATTTTAGCGGATCATTCTTTATTTGTAAATAATGAAACAATTGGTCTGATTGAAGTAATTGAATGTTTTTTTAGGATTCGAAATCAGATAAACTTAAAAATCCAGAATCTCGGCGCTTACTGTCACAAAAGTTGGGCCAATTGAACGCTGCTATTGCTTCTTTACTTCAAGCAACTGCAGGTAATGTTTTTATACTATTCATACATCCTATGATTTTTATGTTAAAAAAACGATACAAGCGTTTTTTTTTAATTAATAATTAATTGAATTGATCAATTACTATTATTAACACAACACGTATCTTAGTATAGTTAATACATTTTAATTACAAGAAAATATTTTTGCCATTCGATACTTACTTTTTTGTGCCTAGCATTTGTTATAATTTTATATAAATTCTAGATCCTGAGAATGTCGATGCTGATATGGCTGGTGGTGCTATTGACACGATATGCAAATTGGCACCGAATCTCGTCCTCGGTAGCGTATATCATATTGGTAAAATATTATAATTTCCTACAAACTAAGTTAAAACAATAACTTTGGTATATTACTATTTTTAGATGCGGCAGAACTACAAGGAAATGTTGATGATGATTCATGGAATAACATAAAGGAAAGTCTTAAAGAAATACTTGATGCGATTCAAGATATTTCCGTAAATACTGAAAGCGGTGATATCGAGGTACTTTTTAAAAATATTACAGCGTTTTCAAACGACGCGGGACTAGAATATCAATAAATGGTTTTATCATTTTAATTTTTCTCTTGAAGATTTGATATTTTCTTCTGTGCCCTGGTAGAGCGGTAAATATATTCTCAAACTTAATATTCATATTTTTTTTTAGGAACTAAGCAAAGCTGCATCTAAAATGGCGAAAACATCTGGCAAATTGACTTTTGTAATCAGTCCTCGTGGCAAATCGAAGAAGGCAGACGAGGTATGTACATATATAATTATGTAATTGAAAAAAAAAACACACACAACCACAGATAGTCAAACACGGTCGACATTGTCTTCTACATAATCTTTAGTAATATAATAAAGTAAAAGAGTTTGCTTATTTATTCGCTTAAGCGCTAAAATCTCTGAATCGTCTTGTCCGATTTAATTTATTTTGTATGACATCTGCAATCTTCTGGATTGCTATAGATAGGAGGCTATAGAACATTACGGTGTAAGTCTTAGTTAGCCTTAAATAACGGAATAACAATAATAAGGAACGTCATCGAATTGCTTTAAGCGCGTGCGCGTGCTTTAAGCGCGTGCTTTAAGCTAAATGTATTAATAAATGAAACAATAAAGAATTCCAAATGTCCGTACTAAACAAAAATATACTTTTTACAGGTTTTAGGCCTCTCAAAATCAGTACTTGAAAAATCTTCAGAATTGCTATCAAAATTGGAACCACTTGTGCAAAACATTAATCCATCAGAACGCAAGCTTCTACGAACCGCCGGAAAAGATACATTAAATGCAGCGAACAATGTTTTGAAGACAGCTGAGGTAATAATTTAGCACATGGTCCGTTGGGAAGAATAATATTTTTATTTCATTCATTATAAGTAGTAGTACTATCGTGAGCGCGGATTTGAAGGGTTTTACATATGCTACGCTGGTGATTTTTGTAGAATTGAAACTTAGTGAAATGTTGATATTTCAATTACTTTGTTTATTCTGGTAAACATCGACGCCTCGGAAACGAGAGGAATACAGAGTTTTTGACATAAGGCTATATATATATCATAGGCATAAAATAAAAGATGCGTGAATATGAGAAAGTACAAATGTTATTGTTCTTTTTATGTTTTGAAATATGTTTAATACTACCTTATAATATGTTCACAGGTCATCTCACCAAGTATTGAGGAATCTAGATGCCAAGCGGTGTTACTAAATGCAATAGATCGTTTATCAAATAACGCTCGTAAATTAAAAGATTCTTTAAAACTCTTACCTCTACAATCAAAGGATGAACTTATTCGAGACATATCAGATATCCAATCTATTATTGATAAACTTCAAAATGTAGTGCACAAAGATAATGGTACTTAATATTTATTGTTTTTAGTGTTAGAAACTTCATTTAACTTTCTTTTAATGCTTGATAATGATGACTTGAACTCTGTTTCTGAGAACAAAAAAATATTAATAAAAATAAATAAAAAGCAAAAAAAGTTTTGTGTTATCTACAATTCACCTTTCTATATCACCTTTTGGTATCACTCTACTATCTTCTATCACTTGTCTCATTATCCAACACAAAATTTTCTCTTCGGTGACGAAGAACACTTAGTAGATTTGAGATACACATTACTCTTAGATCTGACATACAACACTTAAGTCTGAAGTCTGAAATAATTTACTTGAATTCGATCTGAAGACTAAATCAAAAATTATAAAAAAAATATATTAAAGTTATAATAAATAATTACTCTATTTTTATTTATAGGCATATATGATTATATGTACATTTTCTTAATTTTACAGGTAGCGAAAGTGAAAACGATGAAGAACAAGAAAGACAGCGATTGAAATTCATCGCTACGTTGTCAAAAGCTAAAAATATTATGGCACATGCAGACAAACAGCTACAAGATGATAATAATCTACCATTACAGATGGTAATCACAAAAATAAAATAAACTATAATTTGAACTTGAATAGAATATCACAAAGTTTCATAATTAGTATATTTAATACTCAACTATGAATAATTTCATAACTTAACAATTGTGTCCCGTTAACTTGGCTTTAAAAAAAATTATAACTAAAATGTACATACATAATATAAGTATTGCATTTGCAACTAAATTAAAAATATGTATTTTATATTTTAGACAAAAATAAACAATGTAAATGTACCGGCGACTCGAAACTCATTATCAGAAAAACTGGCCCGATTGAATGCTGCCATAGCTAATCTTCTACAAGCAACATCAGGTATAATTCAATTTGTTTTTGTACAAATGTTTTCTTTCCCACTTTACTATCGTTTCATAAAGATTTTAATGACATTCCTCAATGAAAATTTAATAAGCCATTTTCAAGCGGACCTTAAACCCAGTACCATTGCATATGAGCCTCAATGACAAAATATACTAAAGTATTTCGGAAATTAAAAATCAATCAATTATTTTAAATCACTATAGAAAAAATAATAAATAACTTGGATAATATGTTTGGTTATACAGATAACGAAAGGCCTAATTTGGAAGCAGCCGCTGCAGCTTTGGATACTATATCCAATATAACTCCGGATATTATAAAAGGTAAAATTGAATAGATTAAACTTTCTTATATTTATTCAGGTTAAAAAATGGTAAATTATTTATACATATATATATATATTTTAATTTAATTTAAAATATGATATGATTTTTTTGATGCGATGAACTCGTAAGTATGAATTATTTCGATCACTATAATAGAATTGGAAATTAAATAAACTTTCTAGATGCCAAAACTATTCAGGCTTCTGTTGATGATAATTCATGGGAGGATATTATGAAACATTTGAAGTCTATAGTCGCTGCAACAAGTGGTATGTGTGACAACGCCGAAGACCCTCAGGTAAGTAGTACAAAGCAAATCATATCTTAAAATAAAAAATATGCCTGCGTTTAGTTCTGCCACTTAACACGCAATGCCTCCAAAATTCGGCAGAAAGTGGGGAACGGAGTGTCTTAACACTAGGTTCCCTCTGCCTACCCTGCTGTGTGCGGGATATAGGGTGAAGCTAATTTAATTTTAATTTTTAATACTCACACATTATGTATATATTTGATAGTACATCTACAAAAGATATTCCTGTATCACATGAACAATTACATTTTATTATTTTTCACATTTCATTTTTTTTTACATTTCATGTAAGTACATAAATAGATAAATATATACAAAAGGGATTACTTTGTTGTAGAGGTATCAAGCTGAAATTAATATCAAATATTTTGGTCTGTGTGCTGCTTAAAAGTTTGATATTTTCTATACTTCAAAAGATACACGAGCATTTATGTATCAACATACAAAATGCATCTAGCATTTTGTATGAAATTTGGCACATGATTTAAAGTAGAGTAAACTTATAACTTATAACATAAATACAAAAAGTGAAAAAGTAAAAAAAATCACGTCAAATTTATATTTTTAGTTCATTTCATATAAAATGAATGCATATGCTCGAAAAGCTAAGTTTGTCAATTTTTAAGTTCGTTGACCTACAAGTCTGAAATTGGCGTCGAGAGGCGAGTCCGACTTACGCTAAACCGGATTTTTTTTATATTCAGGAACTAAGTGATTCATCGATGAAGGTTGCCAAATCTGTCGGCCATCTCACGTACATATTTAATCCAAGAAAGAAAGCAGACAAAGAAAATGAGGTAGAAATCTATCAAATATATAAAATATTTCATTTTCAATAGATCCTAAGGGTGTCTATCAACTATTTCTACTTTCCTGCTCTGGACAAAGACAAAGCAGTTGTTGAGCTCCAGGACTCATCACGTAATGTCTAAAATTGAACCAAAAAAAATTATACATGAAATGATAGTAATAAAATATTATTTTTTTTCTAATATAATAACATAGATCACAGTTTAGAAAAGAAAGAATCTTGTATGTACTATTTTTTTATTTTCTATTTTTTATTTGCCAATGTTATTGCAGATTTTGAATTTATCAAAGAGAGCCGTAGAACAAACATCAGGCTTACTGTCCAATGTATACCAACTGACAGAAAATGTTGGCGGTGAAGAAGGACAAAAATTAGATACAGCTGGTGTAAAAGTTGTAGATTCTGCTCAGCTACTTTTGAAAACAGCAGAGGTATGCTTAATATTTATTACTACATAGTTATGTTTGAAATGATCACGCAAAAAAATATTTGATTCTGCCACCTAATATATTTTTATAAAGAATATGTTTTTGTTCAGAAGTATATGTTTTTTTTTTAATCTTAGTATCACATGTAAAATGAGGCCAGTTGTAAGGGCATAAGGGTGCAATTGTAAACGCGAGAGGTTGTGGGTTCGATCTCCACTCGAGGAAATTAAATATTTACTATTTTCATTTCCCCGCTTTGGTATCGAGACAAAGCACGGCTATGAATGCCGCCACTCAACACACAATGTCTCAAGAATTCGGCCGAAAGTGGAAAAGTAAAATATCTTAATAGGAAAGGAGTATCGTAACAATAGGTCCCTAAGTTTCCTCAGTTACCCCTGTTATATATGGAATACTGCGAGAAACTAAATAAAAAATAAAATAACATGTTTATTCTTCAGATCACTGCTCCTAATATGGAAGACAAACATTGCCAAGAAGCATTAATCTCAGCAATAGATCGCCTTTCTGATCAGATGAAGAATTTGGAAAGTATTTGGACTCCTATCATTCAAGATCCTAAAAATGGAAAAACCGGAACTATTCTTAATAAAGACTTAACCGAAGTTAAGTCGACTTTAAACAAGTTAAAAGAAGCATGTCAAAGAAATGGTATGTATTTTTTTTATATTGCTATTTTTTTATGAATATTCAAATTATATCCTTTAATTTTAGATATTACTTGTATCACAAACTTACTCAGTTTCTAAAAGTAAATAAAACTTTAAATTTTTAAACAAAAAAATACTTATAAATATACTATTTAAAGATCTCGAAAAAGAAAAACAGCTACAGCGGCAAAGAGAGGAAGAAGAAAAATGGCAAAAAGAAAAGAAAGAGAAGGAGAAAGAAAAAGAGATGCTAAGACAGGAACAAGAATTAAAGAAAGAATTCTTCCTTCAAAAAGTATCGGCGCTACCTATAGCAATAGATCAGGCACATAACGAGTTAATGAATGCAAATTACAGCACACCTGACGACAAGGTAATGATAAATTACTTCATATATGACATTACCATAAAATTAGTCGAGACTAGGAACAGATTTTTCAACAATGTTTGTCTGTCGCTAGTATATGTTCAGTCATCCCTATTTAAGCGTAACCGACAAATATCAAAACTTAAATATGAAAAAACAAAAAAAATACTGTATATTTCTTTTGTTTTGTTTATATTCCGCTCGTAGCAAAGTAGACAGAGAGAACCTAGTGTCAATAATCATCTATTTCCTGAACTATCTGCTGAATTTTGGAGTCATTGCCTTGTTACCAGAGTGTGTGGGTGTGTTAATAAAATAACGTTAACTCATATAATATGTGATATAAAATATTAAAACATTTGTAAAGTAAGAAATTGTTCAATTTCTCAATAATTTTAGCCCCAAGACAAAGTCAATGTTCCCGCCACGAAGAACTTACTATTACAACGATTGGCAGAGTTAAATGCTTCTGTAGCCAATTTAGTGCAAGCATTATCAGGTAAAACTATAACATTTTTAAAGCGTTATTCAAACACTACAAATAAGAAAATAATTTGAAACGAATAAAGTTTTTGAGCTATGTCGAAATACTCAGACGCTTCTTTTTGTTTTGGATTTATTTTTGTTATTACTATCTATGAGAAATTTTGACAAATTTTCGCTACCTAAATATTTCAATAAAATGTTTAATAAAAATAAAAAAAAAACTAAGATAATTAATTTTGAGATAAATAACTCCGTTCTTCACTTTGCACTCACACCTATTTTTTCAGTAAAGGAAAGCTCAATTAGAACATTTTATCCTTATAAATCATTTTCATACATTGATTTGAATAATTCATGATTTTATTTTTTTATAATTTTTTTTGAATATGTTTTTCTCTTTCATAAGACCGTGACAAACCAGATTTTGACACAGCTGCGGAATCAGTACAAAATATTAATAGTACAATTCCAGCTATTGTAAAAGGTAAGAAAAATGTTTACTATATTATATTTCTCCTCGTACCTATCAATTCGTCTGAACCAATTTTCATAAATATTTTTTAGTTTGAAAGGGGTTATCTCACAGGTGGTCCCATTGTGATCATATGAGGATTTGATGATAGGATCCTGGAGAAATCGAGGGAACTCTTTAAATTTATAGGCGCACTTTTGAATTTCCAAATGATTGCTTTCGGAAATCACAATTTGATGTACATATCACATGTAACTGATGATTAACTTTTTGCCAGAAATAAAATTCCTCAGCTTCACGCAGTATCCCGCACATAGCAGGGTAGGCTGAGGGAACATAGTGATACGACGAAATAAACATAAGTATATTTTATGCGGATTGATGCACGGGGGCTACTAGTTTTTAATAATATGATAAACAATTCTTATAGATGCAAGAGGACTTCACGGTAGTTTGGAGGATAAATCGTGGGATAATATTTTAGATAACCTCAAGTCACTTCTTGACAAAACTGGTGAAATTTGTGCTAATAAAGAGAACCCTCAGGTATATATTTTTTTCATTTAAGTAGAAATAAATGATATTATTTAATGGTTTATTTCGGCAACTATTTGTAGAGAATTAAAAGAGACTTGTAACTGTCCAGAAGTAGTTGTCAAATTTACTTTAACTTTTTGCCACTTATATCATCCGTACTTTACTTATAAATTACCGTTAGCAGAAAAGCATATAATTATGTACATAATCTTAATAATATTTTTCAAAATGATTCGTTTCAGGAATTATTAAATACTGCAAGCGAATTTGCAAACACCACAGGAAACCTCACATTCATCTTAAATCCACGAAAAAATATAAAAAAAGAAAATCAGGTATTATTATTTAAATTCATTTATTCATTTAACTCAAGGAGAGTTGTACATTTGAGGTACACAAAATGTGAATCCTAGGTTATTTGTCTCTTACATTTAAACTTTTTAATTTAAAAATTGAATTTGAATTTGAATTTGAATTTGAGGCCAAGTTGAGGAGTTCGATTCCCATTGAAGGAAGAAAATACAGCGCGGCGTCTTGCCCTTTGAAAATCGTGGGGGGATGGGGAACGCTATATGGCATTTCCCATTCATAGGGTAAAGGTGAAATGTAGTGGTTTTTAGGTTTCCAAAAAAACAATCCTAGATTATTTTTAATAAATTTTGTATTTTATCAGATAATAGATTTGGCTAAGAACGCTGTAGAGGAGACATCGGTTCTTTTATCGAATGTGTATGGACTGACAGAGAGAGTTGGAGGGGAAAACGGAGAGAAGCTGGATGCTGCTGGAGTCAGCGTCGTAGATTCTGCTCAAGCTCTTTTAAAAACTGCTGAAGTATGACTTTTTTTATAGTTCAATATAAACAAAATATTAATTAGAAATATGATTAAAACTATATCAATATACATATATAATTTAGACATCAAATATAATTTTATCAATAAAAGAAAAACAGAGTAGATCAAACAAATTATAATACATTCTAGTATATTATTTAAGTGAATGCATAGGCCTAAATATTAAAAATGTTTTATTTACAGGTAACAGCATCAACTATACAAAATTTGCAATGTCAACAAGCAATGATCTCAGCTATTGACGGCCTTTCAGACAAAGCTCAAGGCTTACAAACAACGTGGAGTTCTATTACTGATGCTCCTGAGCTTCGTCATACTGGAAGAAAGCTTGATGACAACTTGAAGCAAGTTGAATCTACTTTAGATAAGCTGAGACAAGCTTGTAAAGAAAAAGGTATGACGAAATAATATTTTACATTATAAAAAACTTAATGTTGCGTTTGAGGAATAAGTCAAATTAATACTTAATCTAATAAAGGATATTAGATTGTGTTAGCTTGTAGAAAAAATCTTAACTTTAGGTAAATCAATGAATGAAAGTACTTACTAAACACAATCTATATGAAAAATTAAAATAACAGTAATTTTCATTAGATTTGGAGGCAGACGACCAAGAACGACATCGACTTCAGTTTGTTTCAACGCTACCCGATGCTAAGAGCGCTATCAAAGATGCACATGATGCACTGAAATTTTTGAATACTTCACCGGTAAATCTAAGTCGTTGTATAATTATTAAAAAGTTGTATATTTTAAATCTGGATACATATATACATATAAAACAAGTAATTTTTATTAACCAATAAGAATGTATCAAAAAATCATAACTACTTTACAGATCTCGAGGCCAATAGACAAAAACAATGTTCCTACAGCTAAATCGTCACTATTCAAAAAATTGGCTCAATTAAATGCTGCTATTGCTGATCTACTGCAGGCTCTATCAGGTAGGCTAGCATATATATATTATAAATTGTTAATATTTGTATAGACTCAAATTAACAATTTTGGCTCTAACTGGCTTGTTTAGCCCGTTGAGCTGTAATGGTATTTCATATTGTTTTGTCAACATTTTTTACTTATTTAAATTCATAAATATAAATGAAATGTCTCAAGATATTTATGTTATCTACACATCGATTTGTATTTACAGATACTGAAAGACCAAATTATGATGCAGCTGCTAAAGCAATTAATAGTATATCAACTCTTACTCCACAAATCGCTCAAGGTAAAATAAATTTGATTTATTTGATTATTAACCTTTTTATTTCACATACGATCGGTATTGAGTTCTGACAGTTAATACGCAATGTCAAGAAATAAGCTGGAAAGCGGAGAGTGAAGTGGCTTAACTATGGACTCTTCTTCTTTACCCTCCCTACTGTATCAGGATACCGAGTGAAGGTATATTTTCCCTTAATATATCAATCATTATTATAATAACATGAAAATTTTTAGATACTAAGGACTTGCATGGTGCTGTAGAAGAGAAATCATGGAAGACCATATTGGATAATCTAAGGGCGATAATTGATACAACTAATGAAATTTGTAACAACGTAGAAGACCCTCAGGTGAGAAGACGCTTGTTTAACGTTATTTTTGTGTTTACCCTAAATTATTATCAAACTTAAATTTGTTAACTCTTACTACACATTATTGTAATTTTACAGGCTCTTAATGAATCTGCAACCAAATTCGCAAACTCTGCAGGGCGACTTACTTACGTTTTCAATCCACATAGGAATACGAAGAAAGAAAATCAGGTATATTATAAAAAATACTTTAATTTCTTACTCGCAAAATAACTCTTATTCATCTTTACTTTTACTCTAATAGGTCAACATTTTTATTTCTACATTTCTATATTTTAAGTAAACCTTTTACCCACTACATCGCCCTCTTAATCTAATAGAAATAGCTAAGTGCTGTGACACATTCTAAGTTTACGAGGTTCGAGGGCATGATTAACATGATGAGATATTATGGCTATGACGTATGGCTATCCTCAGTAATTGGGATATCCAACACACGAACACATCCTGAGATTTGCATGTTCAATCAAACAAACTTATTAGCTTTATAACATAAGTTTTAAAATAAATAATTCTCCTGATGCCTTCCTTGGATAAGCTACCGACATTGAATTAATTGAAACTTTAGGAGAAGCAACCTGAAAACCAGCCTTTTCAGTCGAGAAACGAAGCAAGAGCCCAAAGAACAACAATTGTTAGCGGTATTTGATAATTGCAAAGTTTTAAATTAATCTGACTTTTCAAAATCTGTCAAAAAGCGTTACAGAGATACATACCGAGCAAACTTGTTAAAATGTACCTTTTCTTTTAAACTTAGATACAAGAATTATCAAGATGCGCCGTTGAACAAACATCCTTACTTTTGTCTAATGTGTACAACTTAACAGAAAATATTGGTGGAGAAGATGGTGATAAATTAGACCAAGCGGGAGTAAAAGTGGTTGGCTCAGCTCAAGTACTCTTAAAAACTGCTGATGTAAGTTATTCGAAAAAAGTAGTTTTGTTCTATTCATATTTTTTTTTAAATATTGCATTTTTTTTTATACGTTAAAAGAGGTTCATATTGAGACTTTCACTGTTTTTTGCATTATTTATAGCAAATTAGAAGTTATAAATTAATTATGTAAAATTATTGTAAAATGAAAAAGACGAAATTCAATATTTACAATGTCCATCTCTTAGATAACAACCCCATGTATTGGCGACGTCCACTGCCAAGAAAGTTTATTAGTATCTGTAGACCGACTTGCAAACCATATTGAAGATTTGAAGAAGTCATGGAAACCTATAGTACAGGCACCAGAATATCTCACCACTGGAGACCAGCTCGAAGAAAATGCCAAGATTGTTAATTCAACACTTGATAAAATAAGGAAAACATGTAAAGATTTAGGTACGATAGTATTGTATTGTAATTTATATATTTGTAGTTTCTTATATGATTTCCTTTTTAACTTACAATTTAATGAAAATTTATATATGAATTGTATTCATTTGTATGTTTTTGTGACTCTAGCTTATTTTTAAATTAAAGTTATATATACAGGGTGTAAGCGTCTGCACTCCTTTTACGGTAACTATATGCATAGGGTAAAATATTTCACACCCATACCTAAAGAGATGAATCAATATACCTCAACAGTTTAGACGTAGGATTTTTTTTTCATTTCACGATGTTCATCCATACTGTATTTCGTGTAACGCAGTTACAAATAGATACCAATAACGTTAACACCTACTACTACAAAAATACTACTAAACGTTGCCAATCTGTCTTATCATTTTCAAAAAACATACTAGAACGAAAAAAAGGATATCTCTCGTTCTATTTTACGTAATTCAACATCGCTGCCATTACCTACGATTCGATGGCACTTTATTTTACAACGATACTTTTATTAATTATTTTGTTTGAAAAAATCATTTTTCTATTTTTATTTTAATTGCATTAAGTTTTTATACTGTAGTTAAAACTGTGGTTTCATTTAAAGTGGTGATGATAAAAGCACTCTGTATAGGTAGATAGACGGTAGTTTGCTTAAATAAGAAACATCATGGAACTAATACAATAAATTCCAGTATTGTTAGTAGTTGTTTACTACGAAACATTTAACACGGTAATTAAGCGGAGTTTAGCATTTTATATTACATTGGTTAAACACTATTTCAGAAGATGCCAGAGATTCAAAACCTGATCATTTGCTTAAAAATATTTCTGAAGCAAAACAGATGATAAGAGAAGTAGAAAAGCTATTCTCAGAGGACAGCATAGCGCAACGAGCTTTAGAATCAAGGAATCAGGTTTGTACATTGTTAAGACTTGTAAGAGAACTGCTGATACCATTCCTTCTCTTCTTAACGAAGGAAATCATATGTGCACTTGTGACTGTAAACAAGAATGATTGTGGGTTCAATCCCGACCCGAGGAAATAAAATATTTATTTAAATGTATATTTCTTTTTCTTCGCTCTGGCGCGCCGTAGTGTTCCCGTATCCCATTGTGTGCGGGATAGGCAGAAGAAACCTTAGCTCTACGCTGTATCACAGTGGGGATATATTGATAACTATATAATGCAAACCAACACTACTTAATTGTTCAAACACTTTCAGACTCCATTAGCTAATGAAAAACCCATAATGGCTAGAAGAATTGATTTGTCACTAAAACTAGCGAAATTAAATGAAGCCATCGTTTTACTGCTACAGGCTATGTTAGGTAAGTCCATAAATTCGATTCATTCTCCTTATTTAATCCAAACAGTGTAAAGATTATTATTATTTTTTTTACAGATCGTGAAAATCCTGATTATAAGAACGCCGAACTAACTGTTGATGTCATTAAAAAATTGACTCCAGAAATCGTACAAGGTAACATCATTTTAAGGTTTATTAAAGACAAACCTAAAAACTAGTTACAACTTACTTGCCCATCATATCCACAGAATATAACAACTTTCTTTAATTTTTTTCGAACACGTAAACCAGTCATCGGCAGTCAAGTAAAGTGAAAGTTCAAGTGTGTATTAACACTTTAAAAATTATTAAAAAGGAAGTCTTTCACGTACTAAATTTGTTACTAATCTATTATTTTACTTCAATAGAAACAATTGCCTTACAACGCAATATGGACGACGACTCCGGACGTATAATGTTCGAAGAAGCTAAGGCCATCTGTGATGCTGCTCAAGCGATGTGCACCAGCGTAGAGAACAATAGCTTGGAGGTATTATGTAATAATTTATTATAAAATTTAAATGAGAATCAATATGTCTGAACGGTATCTAAAAGATATCTATTTAGTGTTATACAGCAGTATTAAAAAATAATGACTTCCGGATCCTTGGACTTACAATAATTTAGATTTATAAATACTTTAAAATATATTTAACAGTGTAGTGTTTTAAAATAATATTCCAATGTTTTTTATCATCTCTTAGGACTTGAATAATGGTGCAACTAAGTATGCACAATCGGCAGGAAAATTACGTTATATTGTCAGTCCACGTTCTTATCCAAATAAGGAGAAAAAAGTAAGTTCCGTTAATTATTTCTTTTACAAATACATTATAATATAGGATACTAAGACTTATTCTGCTGTCCAAAATAAATAGCTAATGACAATTTTTCCAGTACACTTAGTACTGGAGATATTTATATTAGTTCAAATTAATTCTAGATTTAAAAAAGAACATTGTATTCTGCACACATTTAAATTTAAAATACTTAATTTTCTCGAGTGGGTATCAAACCCCCAACCTGTCGCGCTTATAGTCACATTTTGTGCCCTTATGTCGACTGGCCTAAAACTAAAATTCTGCACAATAATTATTTTTAACCAATATTGTTTTAAATTTAATGCAGATTTTGGATATTTCGCGTTCTGTCTGTGAGAGAGCTTCTCTCATGCTGTCCAGAGTGTCTCGTCTAGCAGAAAGCGTTGGAGGCAATGAAGGAGAGAATATGAGTATTTCTGGAGCTCAACTTGGTGATGCTGCATACGCTTTGTTCTCTGGTGCACAGGTAATTTCATAAAATGTTATGCTTATTATGATTTGAAATGAGAATTTGTCAATAACGATTATATTATAATCATACTTAAATTTCGACTAAATTGAACGTTTACCTTTTTAACTACGAACTATAGATATTTAAGCTTTTTATCGTTATCGTAGAAATATATATGATTTTAAACATAACAAAAATTATTACAACCGTGCTACAACTTTTGGAGTGAGTATTGCTGCCAATAAAAAATATTCATTCATTATTTTTCTATACATACATATCGTTATAATTATTTGTTTTAAACTGTCCAACAGATAGTAAGTTCTTCAATAGAAGATCGCAACTGCCAAGCAGTTCTATCAAACTCAGCTGACAGACTGGCGAAGCTCGCCCAAAATCTGGGTAAAATTTGGACACCAGTAATACACCAACCACAGCATCGACAAATTGGAGAACAATTAACACGAGACCTAAATCTTTTGAACTCTGAATTAGATAGATTGAAGGAAAGCTGTAATGATAATTCAGGTACTTTTTTTATTGCTTAAAATCTTCCGCATCATGCAGGATAAACAGGCCGAAATTTGTTGTGATACAACATTGATGATTACATTAAAATTTCATACATTTTAAATACAGGTGCGGTAGATAGTTTAATTAAACTTCGCAATTTTTCTACTTTAAACAATAAGTATTTTTTTTTTTAAATAAAAGCGTAAAAAGGAATTTATATATATGTATTTCTCGTATATTTTAAAATTGAATGTTACAACTGTTCACTTTTGCTTATACACGCGTTATATCGTTATATACTTGGGCATATCTAGAGACATTTTCTTGGGGGGCCTGGATTTTATTTTTGTTCCGGAATGTTCCTGTAAATGTTTTTTTTTCCCCCGGAAAATTTTTTGTTATCAAAATTTCTAGTGTGGGAACCAAACACGGCCCACTCGGACCGTTTTCCTACGCGCATGGTCATATAATTTTCGTTTCAATTAGGACTTCCGTTCCCCATTTTGTACGAATTTTGTAGGCATTGTGATAGAGTGGCGAAACTTAACGTCACGAGCGAAGAAATGAAAATATTAAAAAAATATATATTGTACCGAACCCACAACAAGTCGTGTCTATAATCACACACTTGTCCCCTGCGCCATGATTGGCATCATCATACGAAATATTATTGATTTTATAATAATTCGCCTCTTTATTTTATTGTACATAATTTTCAATTATTAATTTCTTTCAGACATAATTGACCAAATAGATACACAACAACAACAAGTAGCAGATTCTAAATTTATGAAACCAAAACCAAAACCTGTAAGTACATACGAGTATAAGTAAAAAATATATATTTTTTATTTATTTCGCATACAGCACACGTACTCACAATAGATAGGGCAGAAGGAACTTTCATGTTGGGACTTAACGCCGCATTTTTCTTCATTATCAGAACGAGAATATGAAAATATTAAATATTTTATATTTCGAAGTGGGAATGGAACCAATCAGCTATCGTGTGTGTTCGGTCGCACGCTTATGGCTCTACGAAACGAGTGGTTTCAAAAAAAAAAAGATATATCTTATATTCAGTTAGAACATTTTAGCCTCGAAGAAACTGGGGGTCATCAACAGAGCGAGACAGTACTTCACGTCAAAACGCCGTTTGGCCCAGATTAGGTATAGGGCCCAGGTTCGGTTTTATATGGAGTACTGTTATCATCTCTGGGCTGGTGCACCCCAGTATCAACTTGAACCATTTGATCGCATACACCGTAAAGCCATTCGAATCATTGGGGACCCAACGATCTGTGAAAGGCTTGATACTTTGGCTTTGCATAGAGACGTCTCCTCGCTGTGCGTTCTCTACCGCATTTATCATGAAGAACTGTTTAACCTGTTACCTGCCGCCGATTTTCTAACCGCACAATACGTCATAAGCTAAAATATCATCCACACCACCTGGATACGTAGCAATCCACTACTGTGCGGTTTCGTAGGTACTTCCTTCCACGCGCCACGGAACTGTGGAATGGCCTACCCGCGGCAGTGTTTCCAGGTCGATACGACATGGGTACCTTCAAAAAGAGCGTCTTTCTCCGCCTTACCGCACCTGTAGCTCCTCTGGTGCTGGAGGTGGTCGTGGGCGGCGGTAATCACTTACCATCAGGTGACCCGAACGCTCGTTGCCTTGTCCTTTTCCATAAAAAAAAAGTTACTTGGATAGATAGTTAAGTGCAAATCAAATTGTCACTAGGTTTTGTGCCTTCAAAAATCATTCTTGAACCACACTTAAACCCACTTTTATTTTTTTTAGAAACCTCACATGGAAGATATAGATAATTTATTAGACAATATCCAGAAGAATGTTGCCTCTGATGTCAAGAAAAATAAGGCTGTAGAACGATTGCTTGTTGAAGATACACCTCTGAGGCAATTGGCTTCTAAGATTTTAGAATCTGCTAAAGTAAGTTATTTTCAATTCTAATATATTTTAAATATAAAGTTAAATATTTATTTATGAAAGATTTAAAATTATTTAATTTAAATTAGTTATTTAATAATATACAGTATTTTATAAGCACCACTTTAAATGAAACTACAGATCGAACTACTCTATAAAATATTATTACACTTTTGCAGACAAAAGCAGAATGCACTAGCAACATTCAAAAGGATCGTGAAAAATATTCACGTTTCGCCAACGACTTGGCAGATGCTATCAACAAACTAGACATAACTAATGCTAAATGTCGGGACACACCGTTCGTATGTATTTATATCCTTTTATTATTTAATAAAATTGTATAAACTCTGGATTTATAGAATTTACGTGTTTGTAAACTGTTAATAAACTTCTAACAGCAATAGGGGAATTTTATAATGGCATATGTGAATGTGATGAAGCGTCAGTCTCAAGTAACGGCGAAACGCTAGGTCTTGATGTAGCTGATGGCGAAATCAGTAAAAAGAAGTTGAGAATGTGAGTTTGAATTTTGGCAAGGCAGGAAGGATACTACCTGGCTGGCATGTCGCCTTGTTTGACATCCAATCGGGTGTTAAACAAGGATGCGCCATGTCGCTTTGATTGTTTAATTTGTATTTGGATTGCTGCCTCAAAGGAGTGAAACAAAGTGACATAGAAGTGAAAGTAGATGCTTTAAATGTAAGTTGCCTGCTGTACGCATATGATGCATTATTATTATGCTTATTGCATTATCAGAAAGTGAGTTGCAATTAGTCACCACTATGAAAGAAGGGTGTGAAAATAATAAAAACAGCATAAAAACAGAATAAAAATAAAAGAAAGATAGATGCTGTGGAGATACAATCTCCATATGCGGATATGCGGAGTCAGCGTAGCTGATCGAACTCGCATGTTCGGTGAGAATGAAGAAGGACGAGCTTGGGCACATCCAAAAGAATGATTGATGGAAAAATGGAAAAAAAGATTTATAAAGAAAAAATGGGTAGTAAGAGAAATAGGTAATAGACGAGACGACAGAGAAATAAGAAACTCGGTTGACTTTCGAAAACACAGTATTAGAGACAACCAAGGAAGGTCACATAAAAAACATGAGGACCCCCCGGAGGGCATGTATGAAGAGATTGATGACAATGGACGAGACGAAAGAGGAATACAGCGACCGTGGCATTTGGTGTTCTGTTCTTTTTGAATACCATCATATATAAACAATTAAAGTTACATGTGTCCAAATAGTAGGTAAAGAAAAAGCTCGACAAGTGATTACTATGACTCTACTCTGTTGTTCACGTTCCGGCAAAGACAATGGCTATTAAGTGGCGAATGAAAATAATTTTAATTTAGTTGATCCACGCGGATATCTAATCCAAAATTTGGCATTTACAGTTCACGGTGTATCTACGGTGGTCTGAAAATTATATTTGTAAAACAGATTTCCTTGATGATGTATACTAAATTAAGGACTCCAATTAAAAAAACATGTTATTATCAATGAAATTATGTTTATAACGAATATTTTTTATTTACAGGATGCAAAAGATAAGGAAGAGAAAGCGTTACAGTTAGAAAATGCAATACTCAATCTACAGATACTCTGTCTTCAATCTCGGCAAAAGGAAGGGGAAATGAACAACATTGTAGATTTGATGGTAAGCAAGTTTTTTAAAGTAAATTTAAAAAAAAATCTTGAAAATCTCTCCATCTGAGCGTATCTCTCCCCCTCTTCTGTGAGAAAGACAAGTTAATAAATAATCAACTACTGGTTGCTGATCAATCTGACTACTAATAAAGCAAACAAATGTTCAGTAAATGACTAGAAAAGCAAAATTGTCAGAACTCAACTCCGTGTTCTGTCTTAAGGAAATAAATAAAATTATTATGTTGTAATTAATAATGTGACATACGATTACATAACCATATTGTTTTTTTAAGGAATTCCTGGACGATGTAACAGCAGCTGTGGATGACTTGTCTAATGCTACTAAAGAAACCAAACATAACGATAAAAATGATCTACAGGTGCGTATATAAAATAAGATTACCTTCATAGTGGACATATTCACATTCAAATGTTTCTTTTTAATTTTTTTGAAACTTATAACTTCACCATCACATTCAAGGCCAATGTTAAAATATTTTCACTTTGACCCTATATTGTAAGAAAGTAGTATAGTATTGTTTATTGTAGAGGAGTAGTGGGGAATGGAGTGCCTTATGACACTAGGTTTCCTCTGCCTACCCTGCTGTGTGCGGGATACAGCGTGAAGCCGATTTTTTATTTAGGTAATAATCACACTTATTTCTCCACAGGAAATTCAAAAGAAATGCGACAAGATAGCAGAAAATGCATCAAAATTATCTAGTTCAAACGACCATGCCTTGGGAGACAATAGCAACATGTTTGAAGATACGCTTCAGATAGAACAATTTACTAAGGTAACATTTTTTACAGTTTTTCCTTAGAATGTTATCTATCTATATATCTTTTTATACTCCAGTAACCAATGTCGCAGAGGCACATGTAAACAAGAAGAAGCGCGGCATTGAATTCCGGTACTTAAGAATTCGGCGAAAAGTGGAAAATGGATGTATCTTAATGGGCACGGAGTATTTTAACAATAGGTTCCCAGATTCCCTCCGCTTACTCTGATATATGCGGAATACAGCGTGAAGGATAAAAAACCTTGATTATATCTTTTTTAGCTTTCTTATTTAATTTTGTACTTAGCCCTCCAGAATCATATTACTCTTTTTTGTTAATTTTTTTTTTTTTAGAGTACTGATTATGAAATACAGAAAATAGCAGCAATTATTAAGAGTATTGGTGATGAAAGTTTAAAGAAAAATCTGCAATTCAAACTACAAAATCTTACAGATAGCTGTAATTTATTAAGGTACGTTTGAGTAGTTAACAGACACTTTGTTTAAAATAATTGATAATTAAGAACAACACACACAAAAAAAGTCTAAAAAGTAAACAAAAATAAATATAATCATGTCAACGAATGGAGATAGTACTCATAACAATCACGCTACAGATACACTCTCCTACTGCATCACGATGGCCTCAACATATCTTTGTATAAAAAAAATTGTTTTTATTAATTTTCACGAAATTTGTAGCATTTAAGTTTTTTTTTGTTTGTAGTTTTGCTGTTAAAAGCAGTATTTCTAATACTGAAAGTGCAACTTTAGAGGAAAGTTTACAAAATATTCAACATATGGACCAGAAGATAGAAGATATCTTAACGCCCATAGAAGGATACGAAAATGTAAGTACTCGCGTATGTCATTAAAATTAAAATGAAATAAATAAAGTTAGTTAGTGTTTTTCCTATTAATATGTGAAAATATATATAAACACATAGATACAAATATTGTATGTGAATGTGTTTATATATATAAAAAGTATAAAAAGTAAATTTGCAGAACTAGTTCAAATTGGAAGGCTCTATAGACTACATAGCCACCTGTGATCAGAATTACGTATAAGAATTTGCAATGCGCTATATACAACTTAGCTTAGGCAAAGATGCAAGTGAAAGTTAAAACTGTTGTTCAAATCTGGGCTCATGAGATTTTATTGTATGATCTTTGTCTTTCACGATTATTATACGTTTTAGAACAAAACTTTTTAAGTGGTCACACACACAGGTATCGATGTCTACCCATGAAACGTACTACTGCAAAATGTTCTAAACGTCGGGTTTCCAAAAATGAATATTACTAAATATAAACGATTAATTCGGTTATGGAGTTTATTTTAAAATATCTTATTGTTTCGGTGTTTACACCAATTTCTCTCTGCCCACCACTCTATATGCGGGAGATGTAAGGCATTATTATACCCATTCGATTGCTTGAGGCCGTTATAGAACTGTTTTTTACTGTAATCGCAACAATTGTGGATTCTATTCCCGCTTTATTTTTTTTTTCATTTCCTCAGTCTCATAAAAAGTCAAAGCACATTTATTTGCACCACTCTATACGCAATAGTAGTAATTGTGTTGCAATGTCTTAAAATTTAGGTGATGTGTGGGTAACGGAGTGTCTTTACAGTAGGTTCCCTCTGCCTACCCGGCTATGTGCATTACACAGCGTGAAACTAAAAAAATATTTCTATTTCTTACCTACCTTACACTTTTTTTAACCAGCTCGAAGAAACCAAAGAGAACGTGGCCGCTATTAAAGAAGCTCAGTCGTCTCTAACAGCAGTAGTGGCATCTGGAAATGAAAATGCTCTACCGAATGCACTCACAAGATACGCGGTTACTATGGCTGGGCTTCACAGTGACAAGGATAAGAATTACAAGTAAATAGTTAATATTTTTACATATTAATAAAAAAATATTATTTGCATTCAAAAGTTTAACATATTCAAAATTATAAACGCTTTTCTATTAAAACGTCGCTGCATTTGAACCCTTTGTAATGTTTCCATTTGTGGCTAAAGCGTGTTCAATCGCCGATAAAGTATATATTTTTTTATTGAAATTATTAATTTAATCCAGATTGAAAGCTCACTTAAAGAAGCTAACAGACATACTTAAAATGCAAATCACTGAGAAGAACAGGCGTGTGGTGACCTGGCAAGACGTTAATGATGGAAGCGGATTCATTATTACAGAAAAGATCTTAGAGGTAAATACATATTTAATGTTATATGAAAAGTCTTAAAGTTGATATTAATATTTAAGATGCCAGTCGTGGCGCAGGGGCACAAAGTGTGACTGGAAAACCAACTGGTTGTGGGTTCAGCTCGAGGAGATGAAATATTTACTTAAATTTATATTTTTATTCCTTCGCTCTGGTTTTAAGGCAAAGCGCGGTGTTGAGTTATGCCACTCAAATAAATTTAAAAATATACATTTTTACATTGTATTATTCTCTGTTATTCTCTTTTTTTTAAATGCCCCTCTATCCATTTCAGTCAAAATTAGAAAATGTACACACAAACTATTCTTACTGTTTTATTATATACATGTCATATTTTTCGTCTAGTTCGATACAAGCCGACATGGTGTTTCGCCTCGTTAGCCCTAATATTTGAAAAATAAGGAAACATTTTAGTCTATATTATTACACATACCCTACACAATTCTTGAGTGATGTCTATATATGTATATGGATAACTTATTTCAGGAACTGCAAAGTTACGGAAATAATTTGCAAATGCCAGAAAGCGAAGATAAGCAAAACAATGTTGTTAAGGATATTGAACTTAAAAAGAACAACGATATAAAACGTTTGCTTGCCACAAGCAATGCACCAGAAACAGGAGATGAAAAGTATGTGAATTTTGTAGTATTCAAGAAGTAGTAATTAATTTGTAATTCTTTTATTTTTAAATAATTAAATAAAAGCGATTATTGTGGGTTCATACAAAACTCAGGGAAATTAATTATTATTTATTAATAATTTCATTTCCTCGCTATGACAAAAGACAAAAGCCCGGCGTTGAATTCCGCCACTCAATACACAAGTCCTCTAAATAATCAAGTCTTTTGGAATGTCTCTTCATTGTTCTATAAGCGCCTACTAACTATTATTTGACGACATCGGCAAAAGATATTATGACAGATAAAAACGAAAAATAATGAGATATATGTACATTGGAGCCCAGTCGTGGCGCAGCGGCACAAAGTGTGACTGTAAATGGACTGGTTGTGGGTTCGATCCCCACTCGAGGAGATGAAATATTTACTTAAATTTTTATTTCCATTTCTTCGCTCTGGTGTCGAGGCTAAGCGCGGCTTTGAGTTCTGCCACTCAACACGCAATGCCTCCAGAATTCGGCAGAAAGTGGGGAACGGAGTGTCTAAAAAACACTAGGTTCCCTCTGCCTACCCTGCTGTGTGCGGGATACAGCGTGAAGCTGATTTATATGTACATTGTTACAGACAACTAAAAGAAAAATTCAACCAACAAATTAAGAAACTAAGCTCTACAAGTGGTTCAATAGCTCTCAGTTTCAACGAACCAGAATTCCTTGCTAGAAGTCTCCATACAACCTTGGAGAGTGCTATACACCTAGCTTCAATTGCACGTGGACTTAAAAATCAGGTAAAGTGCAAAATATCAAAGACTAAAAAACCCTTTGTGGGTATAAGCGACGGTGTTTTGCAAATAATCTTTAACAGATTTAAGAAAGATATATATTGATATTGAAAATAAGAATCGAAACGACTTCTAAAATTACAATCACATCTTCCCCTAAGTACGTATGGTTACTTGTATTTGAAATGTTGTCGTTTCCTTGATCTAATTAAGCGAAATGCGACGTTGTACTCCGCCACCAGAAAAATATACTTACTTAGAAAACGTATAAAAAAACGAACGTAGCGGGATTTGAACCCGCGCCTCCAAGTCGAAGCGCTCTGACCACTAAGCCATACGGTCTCATTAAACTACGTCGAAACTCTTATACGCTTGTTACAATCTATTTATTATCTCTTTGGATAGCAGAAATTTATAAAAATCTCCCTACATAGATGCTACAAAATACCGAAGATAAGCTACAATTATTAAATGAATAAATACAGTTCAGTTACATGTATTGCCATTTTTCTTAAATGAGGTCTATTGTAATAATATTTTTCATATCTTTTATTATATAAGGATCCCATTCAAAACAAGAGGATAGAAGAAGCCGCTCAAGAAATGAGTGTTGCTACATACAACCTGCTGAGAACATCGGAGTCGGTCAGTCACGTAAGTAACATTTATCTAATATGTTTAAATGAAATAACAACAAAATTCCCTCCAAATATTTGAAGGTAACATGTTTTAGACACTATCCACCAATAAAAAAAGTTATAAAAACTATATACATTTTTGAACATGACAAGATAAGAATGTATGTATTATATACTTGCAATTATTAATTAAAATTTGTTGATTATTTTTTATATTTATTGACACTTTTTTGCTTAAACTCAAAAATATAAGTATATTTTCGAATTAATATAACTTGAGATTTAATTTAAATATACAGTTACCGCATTCAGCAGAATCGAGAAGAAAATTGTTAGATGCGTGCAGAACGCTGAACGACTCGTTGAACAACCTGGTGAGTAAACAACGAACGACTTGGGTAACCCTAACTTTATATTTGTAAGGAAGTAGCTCGCCTGGACCGATGAGTTTTTCAACACAACAAGCAATATTACGGAAACAACTCTTAACGTTTAATTCTCATGATGAAACATTTCAAAAAGATGACATTGACATGAAATGTTTGAAAAAAAAATTAATATTATAATTTCAATTTTCTACTTTGATATTAATATATAGAGGAGCGTTGAGCTATTTAGTACATAATGTCCCAAATTCGAAGAACGAAATGTCTCGATACTGAGTTCTCTCTCTTCCGCTGCTATACAAAATAAAAGTTGAAGCTGGATTAAAAATAATCATGTTTTACAGGCTAGAGCAACCACCCCAACTGGTTTACAAAGGGATTGTACCGAGATGGGCCGCAGTCTACAGTTACAAAGAAACTTCCTAACTTACGAGTATCCTTCCTGCGCTCTGAATTACGCAAGTTGTGTAGAAGCCTTACAGAATCAAAAAGAAGTTATTGGTAAGTACAAATAATGAAAGGAGACCGGTTATGGCGCATGGGCACAAACGTGCTTCTATCAACGCGACAGGTTGTGGGTTCCATTTAATTTCCTCGCTCTTGCAAAGGGCCAAAGCGCGACCAGAGTACCGCCACGCAACATGCAATGCTTCCAGAATTCAGAGAAAAGAGGTAAACGGAAGTGCGTCAATCGACGGAGTGTCTTGACACTTGGTTCCTAGGTTCCCATTGCCCACTTTGCTATATGCAGAATACAAAATAAAGCTAATGAACGTATTTTTCCAGAAAAACTTCGTTCAGAGAAGACGATGTCAAAATCAGAGTGTAGCAGTGAACTGCGCTACGTTACTTCAGCAATTTGCAACAGTGCAGAATACGCCACACACAGCGCTTATCTAGTAAGAATATTTTTTGAGTCTTTTAGTAATAAAAATATATATAAATAACATATTTTAATATAATAATTGTTTTATTTGTGTTTGTTAAATTAATCAGTTAACGCTATCTGACGAGGATAAAGAAAATATATCCAAACAAGGTCTGGTGGACGTGCAGAGGATGATGAATTTAACGGAGAGCCTTAACGATACTTGTCTCCAGATCATTTGCAATGATGGTGGTAAAGAGGTAATAGTATTTCTTTTAAAATGTTTTATATCGCCTATTCCATTAACGACACAATGTGCTATAACCATGGAGTGTTCCCAATAAGATTAACAAGAAACAACGTTTAGCTTTAAAATATGGATATTCCTTCAGAATTTATTAACATCATTTTGTATATAATATTACTGATGATTGTAGTCAAGGTATATTTCAATTAAACACAACCAACACATAAGATGGCTTATTTCTGAACTTAATTATTATATATATATTTATTAGATTAGCGACCAACAAACCACTTTAAACAAACAAGCAGACCAATTGCAAGAAGCTGTAGACGACGCTTGCACCAAAATAAATGAAAACGACAAGAAGAAATTAAACGGAAATCTTTATCGGTTGAAAGATGCTTTGAGAGGACTCAACAATACTCTAGCTTTGAGATCTACTCAGGATGCGGTTAGTTTCTCTATCTTACTTTTATGACTATTCCTTGGTAAATAGACTGCAAAATCAAGTCCAGCTATTAATCTGACTATATACATTATGTATATATATTGGTATAGATTACTTACTCTTTAGAAAACATATAAAATTTTAATGAAGCGGGATTTGAACCTGCGCTTGTTGTATGCTCTTGGGAGATGCTAGGAAGAACGTAAGACTTAGTTGGTCAGAGCGCTTGGACGGTTTCCTATAGGCGCAAGTTGAAATCCCGCTACGTTCAA
Organism: Heliconius charithonia; assembly: GCA_030704555.1. Classification (NCBI taxonomy): domain Eukaryota; kingdom Metazoa; phylum Arthropoda; class Insecta; order Lepidoptera; family Nymphalidae; genus Heliconius; species Heliconius charithonia. The sequence goes on from CM060825.1 coordinate 671,320, forward strand.
ATTTTTATACATTTTCTACAAAGTATTTTCTATCCTAAGTGTGGAATAATATTTTAAAAATGTAAAGAAATGTAGAAATAAGTCTATTTGAAACTAAAATATAGTTTACTATTATTAAAAAATATTTTAAGAATTCTAAATTATAATAAATACTATAGTTGTCTCGATCGTCACAACTATAGTATTTGTTATATATTTTATTGTATCGATAAACTATTTTTTTCCTGTAAATATATATTTTTATATTAATTTATATGTTTTATTTATATGAAAGGAAACCGAAATTCTGCCCAAAACCATGAAAGTGTTGAACGAAGTCAAAAAAATCAACAATACATTATCAGCACTACAACAACCGAAAGTTGAAAAGGATGCTAAAAAGGAAGCCATGGCGAAGGAAGTTATTGATAATACTGGGTAAATATGTTTTTTTTAATATGATACTAAAAAGTTAAAAGTCGGAGTAGAACTAGGTTGAGCAATGGTTGTGGTTTCGACTCCCACTCGGGGGAATTATTTTATTCTTCCGCACCGGCAAGAAAAGGTGTGCCGTTTAACCACACTACACTAGATTCCTTGTACCTGCCTTGTAATGGAAAAATCTCAAAGCTGTCTTAAGCGCAAAGCGCGATTTCACCACTCAACACGTGTAGCCTCAAAAATTCGGCGGAAAGTGGGGAACGGAAGTGTCAATGAACCACGGAGTGTTTTAACACTAGGTATATGTGAGATACGGCGTGAAGTTAAAACAAAAGATGAATAGAGAAAAGAATTAGGACGAGGAATGGAAATAAGGGATACAAGCGAGAACTGGTGTGGATGAGTAGTCTAGAAAAGTCTCCATATTGTAAAATACTACCTGTACTCTAACTAATATTTATAATTTCCCAGTAACTTGCTAAGCAGTACATCACTAATGGTGAAGAGAGCCTCCTCTCAATCGGAAAGTATAACGTGGTCGACGATAGGAAGTCCAGATGTCATCAAAGCTTTTGAAACACTATTAACTATTATCAGGTACTGTATTGTATGTGTTAAAATAAAAAATATATGTACATTAAGATAAAATGTTATAAATTTATTTATTTTACTTTGTTTCTTGAATGGAGGCCATATTTTTAAGGGTTCAGGTGTGTTTTAGTACCACTTGAGGAAATTATTTATTTTCATTTCCTTGCTCTGACAAGAAGTGCGTGAAGCTAAAAAACAGACAGTCAAATATCGTATTGAAGATATCGTAGCGTAGTCTGTCAGGTGACTGTCACTGTATCACGCGAATAGATTTTTATATTTTTGGTAAGATATGAATGCGGCGTTATGTTCCACCGTATAAAAAATCTCTTCTAATTTGACGGAAAGTAAAGAAGGGAGTGTTGGGCTCTCTCTGCCTAACCTGAACTATGTACTACACTAGATGTCTAAAACGAAAATCATTATATAGAGTTTTCTTTCTTTATATTATAGAGAGAAAGGAGCAGAAGCTGGATACTTGGAATCAACAAAATTGGTACGAATTTTAACTAAATACATTATTTGTTCCTTAAAATTTTCGGCGCTCTTCTCGACTGTGGGAAATGTGAAGAATTTAAAGTATTAGATAATAGGTCATTATGGCGCGACGCTTGTAGCTTGTAGATTCTATGATAAAATCTTTAAGTTTTATATTTTCTTGCCCTGTAACCATACAAAGTACGGCGTTAAGTTCGGCAGAATATGGTGGAAAAGGTTTCCCTCTGCCTGCCCTCCTATATGCGGTTTACAGCGTGAAATCAAACAGATAATTTTTAAAAATATATAAAACACAACCTGTTTTTGTATATGACTAAGTACTTTACATACTGTTTTAATAAATTATAAAATAAAAGGAGTATAAAATAAAATACTAAATTAATAAACTTTCAGGAAACCGATGGACCAGCTAAGAGTTTCATCCAAACACAGTAAGCAAAATTATACTTTAATTCATAAAATGCAAACGAATACATTTATTTCACCGCTCGGTTAATATAAACTGCGGCGTTGAGTTCCACCACTCAACACGCTATGTTTGCGCGAATGAATAAGGGAATTGTCACTAAGTGCTTTCTGCATTTTTTGGTATTTTCAGGAAACAGCGTTAAGCTACAAATTAGAAGAAATATATTTTAATTGTACAAATCTTATTCTATCTTATAATAAATAAATCTTATTAAATTTCAGAGTGGATGCAGCATGCAATTGGCTCAAAAAACCAACGGCTAAAGAAAATGAAAAGAAAGCTGGAATGGAAAGCGCCGGCAATGTTATAACAATGGCTGAACAGGTTATATTATATTTAGATTAAACTGTTTTTACTTTAAAAAAAAAATAAAATTTTCTCCAATCCAAAGTTGAGTATTACAATATTTTATATTTTCTCATTTATTATCAATATTAATTTAATATAAACTAGTAGTGGAAAGTTATAAAACACAGCTAGCAATATTGTTGTTAAAACATTCCAAAAAAATATTACTATTTTCCTTTTTCTTATAATCTTTATGTGCTTTAGGTACTATTTTTTTTGCAAAGCTAATATGAGCAGACCTGCTACCTGCTGCTTTAAAAATGCTTACAAAGGTCTATTCCAAATTTAAATAAGCTAAATAAACAAAATAATATTTATTTAGAACTTAGAAATGTTAAGTTAATCTCAACTAACTCAATAAGTAATATCGTTTTGAATTCACTCTCTGCTCGGTTTACAAAATATACAGAAAATAACAAAAAAGTGCTTTCACCTGAATGAAGGGATATACGATTTTTTTTATTTATTTTGAGTTAAATGAATGTGCTATTAAATGTCAGATGTGTGAAGACCTCAAAGACGCTGAAAAAGAGGAAATGAAACAAGTAATTGCTGAGACTAAGGAGCTGCTGAATGAATGTACTATCAAATACAACAGTTCTAAAGCAAGGTAATATATTTTTTTATATATTTTTTTAACTTCGCACTGTATCTCACACATAGAAATGTAGGCAAGAGGAACCCAGCGATGAGACACTCCGTTCCCATTAAGGCACTTTCGTTGCCCATTTTTTGATTGTATGTTGATTTTGGAATTCAAATGCCGCGCTTTGCCTCGTGTCTAGAGCAAACAAATGTAAATTTTAAATATTTCATTTCCTCCAGTGAGAATCGAACCCACAACCTGTTTGCAGTCGCATGTTTGTATCCCTGCGCCGCAACTGGCCTTATTAAAGTTTTTTTTAAAACATACTTTAAAGTGTTATTCCATACTTAAGAAAGAAAAAGACTAATTTAGAAAAGGTATAAAAATTTAAACGTAGCGTGACTCGAACCCACGCCTTCTGGAAACCGACGAGGTCGGTCTAAATAGGTATCTTGTTAGTTTGTACTCAAAAATACTATTTATTAAAATATTTTTACCTTTCATTTATTAAACAGTCTTCTCATGGAGCGTCTGAAGGAACTGCGCAAGATGCTGGAGCGCGGCGTCGTGACGCGCGTGGTGGAAGACTTCCTCGATGAAGAACCTCTAGCCAACTTCGAGGCCTTACATAAGGAAAATGGTAAGATATTTTTTTTACTTTATCATTTTTATGAATCTACATTTTGTCCTAATAATAACAATAAGACATATTGACAACATTTTTTTCTTTTCGGTGTAGGTCTCTTGCACGTAGCAGGGTAGACACGAAAACCCTAGACACTCCGTCCGATACTGATAAGACACTCCGTCCAGTTGTCGAGACATTGCGTGTTGAGTGAAAGAATTAAATTAAATTTATACGTTCTACTATATTATTACAAATACGTTCATTTATATATTTATTTTTCTTCATTGGACATTGGAAAAATTATATGTACAAAGGCGGACCATCTCTCATCCACCATTCTCCACCTATAAAAGCAGATTTGAGCTTATATAGATAAAAAATATTCAAATCTGCCTATGCACCTAGATATTATAATTATTTTAATTTAATTTGTTTTTATTAACTGTTGCTGCATAAATCACAACTTTAATTTGAAAAATCACAATAATATGTTTTTTCAAAATGGAAGTAATTTTAGCCAAAATTTATCTTCACTGTATAAAGTCCAAAAAGTTACAAAAAAAAAACAAAAAGTACGCAGAACTCGTCCACATACCCCTGGTGGGACTCGAACCCACAATCCCCGGCTTAGGAGGCCGATGCCTTATCCATTAGGCCACAGGGGCTTACACTGTACAATGTAACATTTTGATACATTATGAAAGAAAGTATTGTTTTATGTATTTTATGTATTTAACTGTTATTGTGTTGGTTGTGGGTTCGATTCCCCTCTCCCGAAAGATGGATGTAGACTTTAACTGAGCAAGTAAAATAAAAATGCTTCACGCTTAACAAAGCAGACAGAAGGAACTTAGTGATGTCTCGAAATTGGATAGAAAATTTTAAACAAAATATCTTAACAGTAGACTCTATACGCCAACTGCTGTGTAAATATGCATGAATATTGTGATTGTGAGTTTGAATCCCGTAATATAAATGTTTCTCCGGTTTACATATCTAAACTGCGTCGTTTAGTTTCCCTATCGTATGTTTTAAGCCAGTAATATAAACATATATACTTAATATTTATGTTATTTATAGATGAAAGGAAGCGCAAATTCTTACTTGAAAAGAAGATAGCTGAGCTCTTGGCACAACTTGGTAGAGTCACCAAAACGGCCAAGTTTGTAGCAGACACTGGAGTGTCTCCGAGGCAGGACTTACTAAGGATTAGTGACCATGTAAATTTTATAGTAAATTTCCTTTAAATTTGTTGAATGATCCTCGATGGCTCATTAAAAATAAACTTTATAAGTGCCAACTCTTAGATTATGCTTACTTTTGTAAAAACAATTGTTTTTTTTTTATTTATATTTTTTTAAAAAATCAGCTTCACGCTGTATCCGGAACACAGCAGGGTAGGCAGACGGAACCTAGTTTTAAGACACTCCGTTCCCCACTTTCCGCCGAGTTCTCGAGGAATTGCGTGTTGAGTGGCGGGACTCAGCACCGCGCTTTGCCTCGACACCAGAGCGAAGAAATGAAAATATACATCTAAATAGATATTTCACTACCTCTAGTGGGGATCGAATCCACAACCAGTCGATTTTACAATGACATTTCGTGCTTCTGCGCAACGACTGGCCTCAATAATAGATAATAGTTTTAAATGTATGTTATTAATGCGAAATATTTTGTTTGTAGGTTGAACTTCTAGCACCGTCATTAGTTAAAGCTGCAGCAGAAAGAATTCATCGTCCAGATGATAAGGTATAACAAATATTTATTTAATTTCTTAATATATATTTATTTAATTTCTCACATGCTGCCTAATCTAACTCCTTTTGATTTCGACTTACTAACTTTTATTATTACCAATATTTTACTTTAAGGTGGTGGTAAGGGAAATATTTACACATACAGATATTAGTTATTTTGATTTCCATACTCTATGTCTCATCTTTATAATATGAGACAGATGCGAAAAATTAAATAATTAATTATTTTTTGATTTAAATGTTAGCTTGGCTTAACTTCACGCTTAACCCTAGCGGGGTTGTCACCTCTTTCGCCTCGTCCACTGTCATCAACTTCTTCATACATGCCCTCCGGGGGTTCTCATGTTTTGTACGTGACCTTCCTCCAATATCTTTGATACTTTTAAACATTTTTTAAAGTGTTATTCCACACTTAGGAAAGATAAATACTTATTTAGAAAACGTATAAAAATTTGAACGCAGCGGGACTCGAACCCGCGCCTCCTGGAAACCGACCAGGTCGGTTTCCAGGAGGCGCGGGTTCGAGTCCCGCTGCGTTCAAATTTTTATACGTTTTCTAAATAAGTATTTATCTTTGATACTGTTTTCGAATGTCAACCGCAGTCTTTCCCTAAAATAAATTAATTGAATCTTAAAAGTATATTTGCTTTTTCCATAACATTTTTTGATTTTAAATAATCGTAAATTGGCTTCCTCTGAGATTCCCTAATCTACGTTGAAAAAGGCAAAATATTAAATAACAAAAATACTGTTTGGTACTGTACACATTTGGATGTAATCAAAATATTAAATTCCACATAATAACATTTCTAGGCTGCAATAGAATACTATCAGAAGTTGTTGGCGCAGTACGCCGAGTCGCTCTCCAAAGTGAGGGAGCTCTGTGACCGTTCTGTCGATCCGATCGATTTCGCTCAGGCGGCAGGTAAAGTTATTATTTTTTATTAATTTTAAATATTTTGTTGTTAAGGATTCAAAAAAGAAACCAGACTTTGTTAACCACAGTTTAATACAATTAATTCACAGTTTAACACAAATTAACACAAATTAATACAATTTATCCTCCCGAGTGGGAATCAATGGCCTCATATTTGTATTTAAAATTGTGTGTGTGGAATAGTGGTGAACGGAGAGTCTTGACTCTGCTTTTTGTCACAATTTTTTTGCTGTCCTACTCTTTTGTATTAAGTTCGACATATACCTAAACACAGGCTATTAGATGACTCATTTAAAACAGCATATTTTTTTTCATTTTTTAAAGCATTTTTTTTTGTTTCATCATCTTAATATGTACTTAATATTTTCTTTACTATAGGTGAAACAATGTATCGCATTAAAGAAGAATCTTCGGATGATCCACATAAGAGCGTTCACACTTCCAAAATCATTATGAAGTAAGTATACAATTTACATATTTTTTTTTAGTTTTCACTGTATCACGCACATAGAGCAGGGGAGGTAGAGTGAACCTGGGAACTTAGTATATAGACAATCAGGTCAATATATTATAATATAATAATAAATTATATTAGTATTTTGTTAAATAAATATTTTTCTCATTGTCTTGAGGACCTATTAGAGCTATATGAAGATTATGGGTTAGATATATAGAAAATTATAAAATAAGTAAGTTAAATGGAAAGTTACAACATTACATTCTACTAATCAGTATATGTACTATACTGAAAAAAAATATTTTTCACAGATTATGTAACAGAGTAATCGACGTCGGAATGAACTCGCAGAATGTTAAGAAAGATCCAGAACTTAAGAAGACCCTTTTGGACATCAAAAACGCAGTAGACGCTGAGAGAGACGATAAGAAGACCAGCGACTGGAAAGATGTCACAGCTGAGGTTAGCAACCTAAAGTCAAAGTGAAATAAGTTTTTTGTTCACATTTGGATGACAAACACAAAAAACGTAACCACAGTGATTGTTCAAATATTCTATTATATTATAGTTAAACACTTTTACTTAGGAGTCCTACCTATTGTTAAGTTTTTGATAGTTTCTTTTCCTATAAAAACTACTAACTGCTTTGCAAAATACTATCTACATACATGTTTCTCAAAACACTAACACTTTTGTTTTTTTTATAGTTCATGCGAAGAACTGGTGAAGTGGAAGCAGTTCTTGGAGGAGAAAACATCTTCAAGAAACAACCGGAACCGGATCAACCTATCTATGTAAGAATGAAATATTTGCATCTATACGTGCTTGGGGGTAACTGGTCTAACTAGCCGGAGTTGTCGGCAGGCGGCGGCGCTGCACCTGCACGCGGCGGTGCGCGACTGGAGCGCGCGCGACAACGACATCGTGGCCGTCGCCAAGCGCATGGCCGTGCTCATGGCGCGCCTCTCCGACCACATGAACACCGGTCAGACACATTGTTATTACACTACGTGCTTAGTCAAATGTGACAAATATAACGCGGTACTTAAGTAAAGAAGCATAATTAACAAATAGTTAGGCCGATTAAAATATAGGAATTAAATCAGCTTCACGCTGTATCCCACACGCAACAGGGTAGGCAGAAAGAACCTAGTGTTAAGACACTCCGTTCCCCACTTTCTGCTGAATTCTGGAGGAATTGCGTGTTGAGTGACAGAACTCAACGCCGCTTTGCCTCCACACCAGAACGAAGAAATGGAAATATAAATTTAGGTAAATATTTCATCTCGTCGAGGTCGAACCCACAACCAGTCGATTTTACAGACACAATGTGTGCCACAGCGCCACGACTGGGCTGGAAAATATAGAAACAATCCTTAAATGCCATTTTCGTAAGTAAATACTTAGAAAATATAGTTATATATTTTTTATTTTGTGAACTAAGCATGCTCGTATACTTTTAAAAGAAACATGTCAATCTATACTCTATACTAACATAATACGTAAAGCGGGAGAGTTGGTTTATTATACTGTTGTTATATATTATTATTGTTTATATTTTGTTTAAACGATAAGATCTTGGAGTGTTTCTTGATTGAATATATCAATCTGTTAACAAATGTAGCATAGTGTTATAGATGGTATGCGGGCGAAGCCGCGAGTGGGCCGCTGATTTTATATAAAACTTGTGTGTTCTTATAGATCGTAAACAAGAACTAATATTCACATCGAACGCTATTGTCAACGAGTCGAAGGAAGTCGCGGCTTTAGCGAAGAAACTTGCCTTGGAATGTTCTGATATAAGGATAAGGACGGTATGTCATTTTTAATTAAGAAATTTTAGAACCTACTTCTTACGTTTGTACAAATAAGTTATTAACACTTGAATTCCGATACTCAAAACAAAATGCCTCCAGAATTTGACGGTAAGTGAGGAAGCGTCCTCATGGGAAGGAAGTGTCTTAACACTAACTTCCAGTATAAACTATGCCCACGATTTGAACCAAGAACTAACCCATGCGTTCAGAAATGTTTATTTTTGTTCTTGTACACAGAATCTTCTACAAGTGTGTGATCGTATCCCGACCATCAGCGGACAACTGAAGATGTTGACGACGGTCAAAGGATCTTCTATGGGACACCAAGGTATCATCTGTCGGCTAGTGTGATGTGAACAAAATATTAATTTATTAGAGTATAAAACGTAATAAATAATATGTGTAAAAACTAAAAAATCCAGCTAAAAAATTATATAGCCAAATAGTTCATATTTAAAAAAAAGTGTATATATTTCGTTATATAAAATTTAAAAATACCCATTCTCGACAGCTGATCATTGAAAATGATATTTCATATAAACACATTATAAATGACTTATCAATAATCAAATTCGCATTAATCCAATCCATTAAAAATTATTAAAATGGAAGCTTTACAAAGCATAGATGCTTTGGAAATTGTGGAAGGAATTGAAAACCCAAGAGTTCGCATCAAAGAAAGATACCTTTCTATTCTATCTTTCTATAATATATATTTTATAAAATCTATCTTTTTTTCTTCTATACAGAAGCAGGAGTAAACTATTGCGAATTTTATAATAAACCTGGTGTGTGTCTCTGATTAGATCTTAGAGGTTCTGGTACCTCACCTGAAATCAAAGTAGAACTGCTATAAGATAGAAGATTTCAAATTTCTTCATTGAACTTCAGATTAAACCAACCAAAAAATCATTTAAAATTTAAAAATATTGAAATATACTTTAGTACAATTTGCTATTAGACAATCGAGCTTTTTATATGTTAGTTTTTAGCAACATTGTACATTTTAATATTAATGGTAAAATAAAATGTACTTTTTGTAATTTTCAGACAGCACGGAAGACAAAGAGGCTATGAACATGCTCGTCGGTAACGCACAGAACCTTATGATAAGTGTGCGTACAAATATCATATTATAAAGAATTTCTATTTATATTCCAAGTACTAACAGAATGTTCTGTTGTTAACAGAATGTTTACTACATTACAGTTAATTTTATTTATTATTATTAATAATGTATCAAGTGCATGCCACGCTTACCGTATGTTTATCGACATCGAGGTCTTAACAAAAGCTAGGATTGAAACCTTAACTAAAGTATTAAAGTTTATTCCCCGAGTGGGAATCGAAATCACAACCATCGCGTTTACATAACTAATTAAAATACAAATAAATTTTACGCTCCTTACTTAGGTTTCCTTAATCACTTATTCATATTATTTTTGTTTCCTTTCAGGTCCAAGAAGTTGTGAAGGCCGCAGTGAGTGCCTCCGTCAAGATAGCCTCGCAGAGAGGATACAAGATGAAGTGGAGAAGAAGAAACTATTATTAATAGAGAAGGAAAATAGTTGAAAAAATGTCATAGAACATTTTTCTATTATATTATTAATTATAATTGTTATTATCAGTCGCAGTGACACCGCATCTGACTTTAAATGCAGTGGGTTCGATTACTTACGCATTCCCAACAATTTTTATCAATGATATATAGCCTTTTAGGCAAGATAAAACACGGCGGTTTCGGGTTGAAAGTCGCGACCGAAGTGTCTTGACACTGAGTTCGTTCTTTCGTTCGAAGCTAAAATAATTATTTACATAAGTATACCAAAGGTTGTAAGCATTTGAATAAATCATTATTTTGAATTAAAGTTTTGTAATTCGTTTAAATTCAATATATTTTTTTATCATTTAGAAATAAGTACAAATTGTATTTTTATAAAGAATTTATAATAATAAAAATTTTCTCTACATTTTTTTTTATTTATCCTCAATAAAATGTGAAGAACCAATAGTAGGCATTCTATTTTCTTAAACAAAAGAAGTAAACGTATATAAACATACAAAAGATAAAATTATATAATAAAATAAACAACATCTGACATACAACCAACCAATATTTAACATTTTAAATAGTATACTTTACACATAATAAGTGTAAAGGAGACTGAGAGGAGACGAGGGCAAAAATTCTTGGACCCAGTAAGTAAAAACGTAATTACTGAGAAAAAAAATTTAGTAAAGACGCAAAGCTCATCGTAGAGTTCCGCCACTCAATACATAATGCCTCCAGAATTTGGCGGAAAGTGGGAAACGGAAGTGTCATAACGGGAGCGTCTTAACTCCCAGTTTCCAGGTGCCTCATGTCTGCTATGAGTGGAATACAGCGTGAAGCCAGAAAAAGGAAAATACAATCTGATGTAATTCGGTCTTTTTCTGCTTCACGCTGTATCCCGCACATAGCTGGGTGGGCAGAGAACATACATATATAGAACATAGAAATGTGCATACCATTCAGCAAATGATAGACAGGTTTATGAGGTTTACAATTTTATATTTAAAAATAGGAAACAGTAAGTACTTTCGTTTGCTTTACTTTCTAGCATCTATAAATCAGACCCACCATCAATCAACCTTTACAGCAGTTAATAAATTAATAGTTAACAAAACTAAAACCCCGCTCTTTCTAAACACATTAATAAGACAAATGTAATGAGCGGAAACTTGGTATGTTTACTAGTAGGCAGTCCAAAGTTCCATCATTCGTCCAACTCCATGTTGACATAGTATTGTATTGACTTCTCATCTTCACATAGTTGTTAAGTTTCATTCAATACTACATTAAAAAGTGCGTGTAATTTAATTTTTAAATTTATTACAAAATTTAGTTTGTTACTAGCTAACAATTATGAGTAACATAAATAATAATAATTTAAGTATACTTTTAATAATATTATGTTTGTTTCTACATTATATTCTTGCAGTTCGAGTTATAGAAATCTGTGTCTGTGTGTGCGTTTGAAAGATACATTGAAAGTATTGAAATGTATGAACAAAACCTCAAAATAGCTGTCTATTGTTACAGTACATTTTGATGTTGTTTTCTACAGTTCTAATAATTAATATTGATAATTTATTTTTTAGTTTATATTTTATTATACACGCTGTATTCAACCTGTACGCCCACATATAGCAGAGTCGGCTGACGGATCTCACACTCAGTTTACTTTTAATTTTTAGTACGACAGTTCTTTTACCATTGTCCTCTATATTTTGAAGGCAATGTGTGTCAAGTGACGGAACTTCACTCTGCGCTTTGTCTCATTAGCAAAGCGAGGAAATTAAAATATTAAATATATTTCATTCTCCCTTAGTGGGGGAATGGAACCTAAAACCTCGCTTCGCGTTTATAGTCGCACGCTTGTGCCCCTGCACCACGACGACCTCTATTGATAGAATGTAAACTTAAAATTATTACTATTGGCACAATTAGCATTACAATAAGAAAATATGTATAATGTATACACTCAAATTTGTATAATATGTACATTCAAATTGTTTTTGAAATCATTCTCAAAGTAACATTTTATTTTCTAAGCACATTGGTAGCGTCTCACTATATCTTGCAAATTGCAGGGTGGGCAGAGGGAACCTAGTGTCAGTTACTCTATTGCAAGCTCTTGAATGAGATACGAACCCACAACCGTCACAATTGCACCTCAATTAATTATATTTATACTAGATATTTAAACTTAATTATAATCTATTATATCTAAATAAATAAAAATATTTTATAATTTACTATCACTTCGCACGCTACTACTAGTGCCACTCGAATTGTCTTTGCCAACAATCTGTTTTAATTCATAATCTTGAACCACTTGAAATATTTTAGTCTTCGCCTGATTTAAGTAGTATGGACTAAATTTCCTTAGAGTAGACCCAATAGCTATTAGAAAGACGTCCAAAGGATCTGCAGGATTCAACTCCTGATATTCATTATTGAAAGACGAAGAAGCTCCATCATTTGTCTTCTGGCAGTTCGAACTTTGTTTACTTTCTCCATTCTCCCTAAATTCTTGAAAATTCTCCTCTATTTCATCACAATTAGATGAATTTTCTAAGTCCGAATACTCTTCGTTGCATATGTTCGTTTGGGTTTCCCTGTAATACGGCAGCATGAAGGCAAGTTCGTCCTCGTATTTATAGTTGTAAATTCTCTGATTCGGATTTCTTAGGCGATCTCTTATTTTTCTTCGCATCATGTCGCGGACGTTTACCCATCTTGTTTTGCAGACTGATGCTGAAATGAGAATTGGTTAGTGTTAATACACTCTTTAATACTAGAATACAATTAAATGCAGTTAAAATAAAAATTGAGGCCAAAGTGCCGATAAGTGCGTCGACTGTGTGTCGATTCCTATTCAAGGAAATCAACTGCTCTCTACTCTCCACCACCCATTGGAAAATGATAAACGCTATATCTGAAGACTAGGTTCCCCTTGTTGTTAAAAAATAGAAGCAGTGAGAATTTATAGTGTACTTTAAAATTGCTAAAAATGTCCACATTTCATCAAAATATTTTATATGTATATGTATTAAATCTAAAATATAGTAAAAAAAATATTTCATTTAGGGGTGTAGGTTATTTCCGCATAGCGATATTTTACCACTAGGTTTTTTTTTCTCGTAATTACTTTCGATTTTGTAATCAAAGTTAACGCAATACGGTGCGATGTGTTGTCGTAAATTATTGAATTTTTTCATCATTCTGTAGTAGCCGTAAAAATTTTTGCCATGTTTTCTCAACTCTTGATATTTTATGTAGAAAATCCTTTTATGGGTCTCAATGCCGTAAATGCTCCCCAGTGATCAGACATTTACCCAGTGATCATGACATATTGATACGTCTGTTACGTTGCCTTAGTCTAATATAAATTAAAAGTTCGGTTGTCCATTTTAGACGTCCGCCTCAGCTGAGACAACAATTACAACAGAGTGCGTATTAGATGTAAATCCCATTGCGCATATTATATGCGAGATTTTTTCTCGAATATTATATTTTAAGCCTCGCGGTAAAATATCTCTCTGCGGACCAACCCTTACTGTTCTAGCCGCAAACTACATGAAATGAAATCCAATTTAAAAATGTAACTTGTAACTTCTATCAAAATTATGTGAAAAATTCACTTTATTATAAGTACACAAAAATGTAATATTAAATTCAGATGTATGCAGATAAAATCAATTTCATCATCATCTACTTATCAAACAAGTCACTATCATAAGAATCTATTGATAAGACATTATGTTGATGAATACCGAAAACCAAGATCACAGACTATCGAACAATAACAAAAAGAGGCCGTGGTGGCGCAGAGACACAAGCATGCGAATCTAAACGCAACGGTTGTTAGTTCTATTCCTGCTCCGAGTAGTGAAATATTTAAGATCTTCATCTCCTCACCTAGTAAGTAACAAGACAAAGCACGGCGTCGAGTTCCGCTACTACTTGTAAATTCGCCGGAAACGAAACGGAAGTGTCTTATCGTAACATATCCCCAGGTGACCTTTGCCTATCCTGCTTTGTATGTGTGGAAAAAAAAATAAGAAACCATTTATTTTTTTAATATAAACAAGTTATTTCGAAAATAAAATTATGAACCTATAACCTTCGTGTCAGAGCAGAGACATAATAACTATACCGCAAGGGAACTGACATGTTAATAGAACTACATATATATATATTTACCTTTATAAAACCTAGTGTAAATACACTCCATTTCCTGCTTTCTGCTTAAATAACGAAACTAAAAACCGCGCTTTGAAATAAATAATAATACTTGATATAAAAATTTGCGTTTACAATCGACGCTATCACTGCGACACGACGACCTCTACTTACTTATTTATTAGAAAAATGACAATAAACATAGATACATACCAGGTCTATTCAAAATATCGCCAATTCTCTGCCAAACAACTTCTCTAGTATCATAAAATAGGTATTTAGGGTGTTTGGAGTTGTAAATAATAGGGTTTTCTCTGACCAGGGCCAGTAATTTTAGGTCTAAAGTCTTGTTGAAAGGCAACGGCATGGCGACCGTGACGGGTGGGAGACGACTGCGACGCGGGGCCGATGTTGCTACTTTGGGTTTAAAGGTTCCCGTTTTTTTGTCAAACAACGATTGTTTTTAGTAAATATTTTTTTACCGTATTTTATTTCAACTACTGACGTTAAATGACTATTGAAATATTTAACATGTTATATTATAAACGACACTATCAATTTAAAACTAAGTAAAAGACTCAACTTATTTTTTTGATTTACTGATATTTATAATATTTATTTCATAATAAAAATATAGCAAGAAAGTACTATATTATCTATCTACTAACAGATAAGTAAAAAAAATACAATTATATATTTATTTTTAGTTTTATATTGTTCAAAAGTTTTTTTCTTTTATATAATTACCCTAAATCTTTACTTATATGCTCTCTTTAAATAGTGCTCCATTCACCCTAACTAAAATAAAATTACTTAATATATTACCCTCCTACAATTGTACATTACCAACTAAATCAAAATAACAAAATTAATTCCACGTAACATATTAACCTTCCACAATAGTATACTACCGATAAAATAGCAAACATGCTATACATAGCAACACTGTTCCGACACGAGCTCGGCACGGGACGGCAACGTCGCGTAACTCCGACGAAGATACTTTATAGTATAGACTTCTATTAACAATATTTATTCAACACGTATAGTAGTAGTAGACTTTTACTTGTAGTAGGTTTAGTGGAATTTAAAAGTATTTCAATGGTTATTAGAAATTTGAATTAATAGTAACCTATGTATAGTTTTGGATTATTTTATTTTTTATCCTGTTATCGGTATAATAATTATTACAAGCATAGGATGCGTACTTTTTGTTAACAACCATTCATTTTTATAAGTTGCTGTTTTAAAGAATTGTGTAGGGAGCTACAGCCAGAGAGTTTAATAATGAAGAGGGAATTTAGGAACCTACTGTTAAGTGGCTCTCCGGTCCCATTTAGACACTTCCGCTCCCTACTTTCTATCGAATCAAGTATTTTGGCCGTATATTTAATATTTTTTTTAAAGTATAATCTTTGTAATAATAAAAACTATAATATTATTCTCGCAATAATAGAATAAAATGAAATTAACTCTGTTTAAATGGAGAACTTGTGTGGCTAAATAAAATAGCAAATGCAAAGATTCACCCAAGTATGATTTGAACCATCGCGTGAATAACTTTAGGCCTTTTTCTTGTTACCGAAGCTATTATATGAAAATAATTAATTCCTCCGAGTAGGAATCAAACACACCACCTTTGCGTTTATAGTAGGACATATGTATGGCATCGTGGTAACGATGTCTTTGATTCTAGGTTTTGATTTATTTTGTGTGACATGGAAGATACAACAGGCATTTTATTCATATTTTATTCCTTTATAAAGATCTATTTCATATTTTAGTTTTAAAATCGATTATACAGATTGTTTTCCTTCTGACCGCTCTAAACGAAAGCTCAGTTTTAACTACTCTATATACGCCTAATACAATGAAGAAGAAAGACCTTTCGAATCCAAAAGGAACGTAGTTATAAGTACAATGTAGTGTCAATATTTTATCTCCTCGAGTGGGAGGCCCGTCGTGGCACAAGAGCACAAAGTGTGACTGTAAAATCAACTGGTTGTGGATTCGATCCCCACTCGAGAAAATAAAATGTTTACTTACATTTATATTTTCATGTCTTCGCTCTGGTGTCATGGTAAAGCTCAACACGCAATTCCTCCAGAACTCGGTGGAAAGTGGGGAACGGAGTGTCTTAACACTAGGTTCCCTCTGCCTACCCTGCTGCTGATTTAATTTTAATTCCTCGAGTGGGGATCGAACCCACAACCAGTCGATTTTACAGTCACATTTTGCGCCCCTGCGCCATGACCATTTTTTTAAGGCCGGTGCCTCACAAAAAATGGCCTCAAAATTATAGTTGTAAAATAAAACACCATTTGTTAATAATAATGCACACAGACACTAACTTATCAAAGCGACAACACCGCACACACCTCATTCATGAAATCGAGTCATTAAAGATAATGGCAGTGTAATAGGTAATTGCGTAAAATACAACGAGAGGTATCCCTTTCTCGTTCTGGTATGTCTTTCGGCAACTTTTAGTAGTATTTTTGTAGTAGTAGGTGTTTACGTTATTGGTGTCTATTTGTAACTGCGTCACACGATACAGTTAAATAAAACGCGTATAATGAAAATATTGATTCGACGTCGAAACTATTTAGAAATCTTGATTATAACTTTTAGGGACAAGCTTGAAATATTTTACATTGTAATAAGCTATACCCGTAAAAGTAAGAGTATTTGATAAAAATGGAGGTAGAGATACCTACTATGATACGTACAAGCTATACTTATTGTTAAAAATGTGCAAAAAATATATTACAAGTACAAATATAAAATCGCTTTCTATCTCTTAACTTCGATGGTTCGATGAAAATATATTTATTGCGTACATTAATATATATAAAATTTTAATATTACTGTATTAAATTTATTTTTAATTTGTGAAAGTTTTGTCAAAATTAGTTGGTTTTATTTAAAAATAGCAAATAAATTACAAACCGAAATAGATATTATATAAACGTCTTATGTACTTATCGTTATAAAATATTTAGCTTATCCGATCGATCGTGCCGACGCGACACGTTCTAGAAACACCGCTACTATGGAAACTCATAGTTTCTTATAAACCCTTTTTTTTATGGAAAAAGACAAGGCAAACAAGCGTACGGGTCACCTACACAATACAACTGCCACAGGTAGGACATTCCACAGTTGCTATTATAAACCTAAAACTTAGAAGCCATATTTTTTTATTGTTGGTTTTTTTAGGTTCACGCTACCGCAACGCAACCTAGTGTCAAGACTACATGCATCAATAATTACTAATACTATAAATAATAATAAATATAAATTCTTTTAAGCAATAAATTGTATTATGTTAGGTATAATTAAAAATATATATTTTTTTAATTTTTCCTACATATACGTATTCATTATACGTTACAAAAAAATAATTTGACCTGGTTCATGTTTTAGTTCAAAAAATAACAAAAATATGACTCTTCAAAAGTAACTTTATTAAAAAAATATTTTGTAATAAAAATATTATAAAACGAGATTAAAATTATAAGAACAACATTATTATAAATTATAATATACCTTATATCAATACTAACAATCCAATCGCTAGCAAGCTTTCTAATAATCTAATTTAAATTTCTTCATTCAGAAATGAAGGAGTGACTTATCATTATTTTCTATCTATGTATACTTATTATATGCTATAAGAAAAAACTATTCCATATAAATCGATTCGGAGTTGGAAACTTTAATATCAAGCGGCGTCACTTCACTACTTTGTCTTGTTTGAACGATTTGTTGAAGATCATATTCTTGTACGACAGCGAATATTTTACTCTTTGCTAAATTTAAATGGTATGGAGAGAAAGTCTTCAATGTAGCACCGATGCTTAATAGAAAAGCGTCGATAGGATCTGCTGAATCAAATTCAGCGGGAGGTGCATTCAGGTGGGGCTCATTAAAAGTGGACGTACTTATAGGATCTACAGTTTCTTCTAGTGATTCACGTTTTTTCTTCTTCTTTTTCACAATTGATGTATCAAATTCCACCTTAATCTTTACCGGTTTTAAAGTATCATTTGAACTGTCGTCGTGCACATCATCGCAGTCATCGTTAGCTTCATCGGCGCTTCGATCGTCGGATTCGAACTCCTCCTGTTGTATATTAACGTCCTTGTAAAACGGTCGTAGGAAAGATACTTCACTTTCATATTTGTACGTTTTCGTCCGTTTGCCCTGTTCTGAATTTCTTTTCAAAATACGACGGTATACGTCGCGTATGTTGATCCATCGTACTTTGCAATCTGCAGCTATAACAAGATTTCAAACGATGTTATAAAGCATTAATTAAGTACATAGCTCCAATTATTATTTAAAAACAATTAAGAGTATTACGTTATTTTTAATATTAAATAGTATCTTTGTTACCATTTATTTAATATTAAAAATAACGCACGCGTTGCATATTAATATAAATTAGTAATATTAATTTATAACAATATAAAAAAAATCATAAATATGTACTTCAGTTTTGAATCAGGAATGTTAGTTGTGTATGAATTATTATTTAAATATTATACTTTAAGTATATAATATTAAACCAATATAACACAAACCTTGTTACAAAACAAATACAAATCTTTTAATTTAAAAAAATAAACAAGTTTCTTTACAACCATTTCTACAAACGAGTTACAATCGAGTTTCGCTAGTAAAAAGAATAAAGTACAACCAATCGTAAATTATAAATCCAACTCACCGGGTCTCTTCAGTTCGTCGCCAATCTTCTGCCACGCGACTTCTCGTGTATTAAAATCCATATATTTAACATTATTATGATCGTATAATACTGGAGTGTCTCTGACTAATCTTATTAGATGAATGTCTAATTTCTCATGGAATAACATTTCGTCGTGTCGTTTGTCGAACGCGTCGTCTCGGTCTGGTCGAAATCGATTGGCTCTCGCAACCGGTGTTGCTATATGTTAATATTATTTATTTAATTAACGTTATTCAGTTAAGTATATTAGTTATATTCTAGCGGTCTTATTCATAAAAAACCCTTATAGAACGTTTAAAACGTTCATTAGTTAAAATGATCTATAAGGTTATGGAACGTTCGATAACATTGCGTATTCATAACAGTTCTATAAACCTTCTATAACTAATATACGGTTTATAAGCTGAAATGTTGCCACTACGACGAAATTGGCAAGTAAGCTTGCCAAATGTGCCGAATTGACTACAGATAATGTGTATCAATTTACCAAATACGTCTAATCATAGACATTATTACGGATTAAAATCATATTTTGTTGTTTATGATATAGTGAGTTACCGCCCAGTGATATATTATTTGTTTACATAGTGACCTGTGCCCCTCGTTTTATTTTAAATATTACATAATTATTGTTGTAAAATAGCATCAGAATCGAAAATTGTAGAAAGTAAAAAAAGCAAATGAGTGAGAATTGGTTGGAGGATGATAAAGTTGGTTTTTCTGATACATCTGATCACGGACCACGTAAGTTTTGTTTTGGAGACATTCATACGCTTATTATACTTCAATGCTTATGCTTTTATTCCATAGATGATCTTGAAAGATTTGGTTAGAGAGAGCTTTCAATAATTGAAAATAAAACGGGAAAAGTTGGCCGCTTGGCAGGATTTACACTATAGCTACTTAATGAGATAAATTTGAATAATATAATTGAGTATTTCGTGTATATACTTACTTATTTTAACAAAGCTATTAATGTTTCAGTTCACACTCAGAACTGCTACAAATTTAAGCCCAATGGAAGTATTATAAAAAAGAAAAATATCTAAAGAAGTACAAGTACATTGAAAGAAAGCAGATGTTAAAAACAGATGATGGTCCACCACCTACAGCAGAACCAGCAAGTAGTCATGGTGACCTAGTGACGTGGCTCCCTCATGACTTCATGTTAGACTCAAATTAATTTGAATGTGATAATCAGGTACCCATAAAAATATGAATATTTGGTCAAATAGTATTGCATTTTGTGTAAATAAATATTTATGTAATTATATTATTTCTTGTTTCAGTATATAACAAAGTAAACAAAGTATGATATAGAAATATTACAGGAGAGAAAAAAAACCACAAATAAAATGTTATATACCACAAAATTCACCACTTCCATGTGACAATTCCGGAGCAGAAAAAGAAATGGTATGTGTATTGTATTACATTAATTTTTATTTTTATTGAAATGATGCACACAAATACTGTCCCGTCCTATCTTATTTTATGTGTTTTATTCATACTCATTTGACATATTAAACATAATTAACTGTGCTGCATGAATAAAATAACTAAATACCACAATACCCAGAAATTTATTTTAATTTAATTATTTAAGATTTTGCAGCCAAGCCCTTCTGTACAATCTATACATAGCAACTCATTCACAATTTTGTTTATATCTAAGTGTGAAATAACATTTAAAAAATGTCAAAAACAAATAATTTAACAAAATTTATTTTGCATCATAATACATTAACTAAATTACACTACCTCAGCTCAGAAAGAAATTCTGATAAATTTTTGTAGATACTAGCACCCACCTACACACCACGCATACCACAATAGCAAACATGAAACTTTAGATTAAAAAAATAAACATGTATGTTGAATGAATTCATTTTTATTATCATAACTATAACTACAATAATTAATTATAATAATGTATTGTTAAAGCAATATAACATATTAATAAGTTGAAACAAATTCTCAAAATCAATCAGTACAATCTACAAGCTATATTATAATTTGTATAACAAACTTGTAAATAAGATATGTTTTGAAATAATTAATACATACTTATTTGGAAAACTTAAATAAAAAAGAATAATATATATATTACATTTTTGGTTACAGCATTAAAATAAAAAAAGTGCCGCTCAGCAAATTGCAGATCATGAAGTTGCCTACAGAAAAGAGCTGTATCAGGCCAAGATGGACAATGAAAAACAAAATACTTTTAGAAGAAATTTTTAAAAATAAAATTATATTATAAGACCAAATAAAATTTATAGAAATATATATTTTCTTTTTATTAACTAACTCACAAAAATTTATCCTAAAAAAATTTATAAAACAGCATATATGCATTTATACTACTGTACCCCTAAGAACTCGGGGCTGTTCATTTCTATTTCTTACAATGTCATTACAAAGTATTTTTCCACAGTATTCCTGTTTGCCATATGTGCTTCATTATATTTTTTCTCCCATTGGTTTTGAGTGTACAGAATATAACGAATTAAATTCTGTCATAATATGCTGTTCTTTAGAAAAACTACTGGGCATTTTAATAAATTAAGCAATTGAGCAAGTGCACATGCAACTCGGGCACAAATCTGGCTAGCGCTTGCATGAGACAACCCATGGTGTTCTTCAGCATCCTCTTGATACTGTAAGGAATAAGATAATTTAGTAAGTACTTGTACACGAATACGTGTCACTTAGTATGTGTTGTATAAATAGTATATTCAAGTCAAGTAAATTAAAAATACTCACCTCTCGACGACTCCATAATCTTCAAGTAGCTATTACTTTGATGTCATGTAAGGTACTAGAACCTCTATAATCTAATTTGAGATCATCACACCAAGTTTATTATAAACTTCGCAGTAGATTTCGTCGTTCAAGGAAAATGGTTTACTCCTACTTCTATATATCCTTCTTCGATGTGAACTGTTGTGTTTTCAATTCCTACCATCGTTTCCGAAGCATCTATGCTTTAATTAACACAATTCTTTTTAATTAACACAACTTGAGTATTAACTATATTGACACGTTTTTTACAATATTTTGTTTACATCAAATGTCATTTTCAATGATTAGCTGTCGAGAATCGGCCATTTTTTATCTTATAGTACGGCTATAGTAGGGTCTCGGCCTCTATAACTTTATAATAGGCTTATAGCACTGTTTAGCGCTAAAACGCTGTTATGAATACCATTTTTTGACGTTTCGCCTATAGTGGGCTTATAGAACACTTTATCTGTTCCATAACTTTTTATGAATAAGACCGTAGTAATTTACTGATTAATTAATATTTTATGTTATTTTTAATTATTGCATTGTTATAATTGGTAATATTTTATCTTTATTTTTCGTTTTTTTTTACCGCCAATTTTGATATTGTTAAAGTTGTCAAAAGCTATAAAAGTTGTTTATAACAGATATATAACATACAATTATACAAATAATTGATTTTGTAAACGATAAATAAATAAATGAAAAAGAATAAAATGAAAAAAGTGTATAATAGAAAGATGACGTTAAAAAAATAAGAACACATTACATTCACACCATTTGTCCTTTGAAACAGGTACTAACTCTTGTATTTTAGTAGAGGTAATATTTTGTCTAAATTGGATTGACCTATTTTATTTCAAAAACAAGTTCAAAAAAGTTCAGTGGACTACTGTAACTGAAACTATGACTAATTCTTTAGTAATATTTAAATTTTTTTGAAGTTGAGATGTATGTGGGATACATTTTAGATATATAAAAATAAGGTGTCAAAATAAAAAACAAATTATAAGAATATTAATTTATTTGATTATCATAAATATTGCATCTATTGCATGTGATCTACACAGCTATATTATTAATAATATAAATCTATAAGTCTAATATATCACTCACACATTTTAGTTTAAAGCTACTGTTAGTGTTATTTAAATTAAAAGTGAAAATATGTAAATTTATATAAATTTATAACTAGGCCTAAAGAAAGTGTGACAATAATACTATATGTTTTCACAGCCTACAATAGTAAAATAAAAAAGAGCATATATTAAATAGTTATTTGTATATTATAAAATCTAATTGTCTATTATTTCAAAAAGTGGACAGTTCTATGTATTGTTTCTTAATCTGAGGTCAGGTCTAAATTTTTTGAGGCATTGCGCAATGGAAGTGGAAGGATATAATAATATATAATTGAATATAATAATTTCTCACATTTACTGTCAGATACTATCCCACCACCAATAACTGTGACAATGTTCTCAGTTTATTATTTGTGTAATAAATACAATATTTAGTTTTCAGGACAGGATTGGTGAAGAGTGACTCATCACTAAATTGCTTAAATATGAATGAGATATATAAGAAAACAGAAATCTACCTAGTAAGTATCTCAGTATTCAAAATTCCTTATCTTGGGTTCCTTTTCACTTGATGGTTTAGCCATCAAACCATAAATTCTATCCGAGATCATTTTGACTATAGTCTTTAGATAGTAGAAATTGGTGAAAACCTTCCTACAAATAAATTGTGACAAATATATAATAATTTCAATTAGTCTTAATAGAAATTTATGGCTTGATTGATAGTATTAAAAAAGTGTAGGATCGAGTCATGTGGAATTTAAATTTTTATTTTTTGTAATTTTTTTCCCTTCATTTAGTTTGGAACAACACATTAATAGATTTTGAAACATACACATTGTTCACCAGTAAAAAGAAATAAAATAATAAAAAGAAACATTAAAAAAAAAGCTTTATTAAAATAAATAAAATGTACAAACAAAAAATTAGCAGCAAGTTGACAAACAAGTTAAAAAGTAAATAAAATGTTATCAAAAAGGTTTTTCCATGTGTAAAAATAAAAAGCAAATTCTTATGTTACATACATACATACATATTTTATACATTCATGCAAAAATATCTCTATAATACTAAATACATTATTTTATAAGGCTGTCTTTACAAGAATTAGTGAAGCTACAATTTATAATTACAACATGTTGCATACGGTATATCTCGAATCTCTATATAGTCAGCTATAAACAGACATGTCAAAAGGTTTACAGAAGAGTGGAATAAAGTTTCATCTCGCAACTGCACATGTTATATTTATTTATATTTATATATTTTTTTTGTTTCTCAAAATGAGAAAGATTTCTCATTTTTTTCTTCTTCACCTTCTCTTTACATGTCTGATTATACATAAGTAGGGACCGACTATCTGTTTATAAATTATATAGGATTGAGAATATAATACAGGTAAATATAATACAGGCAGCCCTTGTTTTAGGTATTTTCATGCTTAATTAATGTAAATATATATAAATATATAATAGGTATACATGATGACCTATTCCTAATTACTTTGGATTTTTGTCTATTTGTCAAGAACATTTTTCTCAAGATTATTTGGCGTAATATGCTCCGTTTTTCCTGTAACCATAGCATATAAACACAGCATATATGCTGTGGTTCATTTCATATATTTTCATGTACGTCTGGAAAATAAGTTTGTTTTTATGAGACATGTTGCCGTTTACTGCAAATTTCACTTTTTGCTACAAATTTATGGAAAAATTTAGTTCTTTGGTACCTAAAATTATGTAAAAGAGGACTGCCCGTACAGATAAAATCTTTAGCCTTAAAGATATTCTATTGTATAAAGCACTAACCAATGGCACTTTCTTAATAATCACACTCGCTTTCACATTAGATACTTTAAAATTTCGTTGCAAAATAAAATAATGAACTAAATTAGTATAAAAAATCTACTATTAACGAGTTATCTTATTACTTAGGACGATGTAAAGGGGTTTTCATTTTATTGTATATTTTTTAAAGTATGTTTTAAAAATAAAAAAATTATAATTAGTTGTCCTTTTTTTAAAACATATAAAAATGTTAATGTTGCCGGATTTGAACCCGCTACATTCAAATTTTGATATCTTTTAAAAAAACATTTTGCTAGCCTTAGTGAGAATTAACAATTTTAAAATGTTAAAAATTATTCTAGTTGTGATTATATAATATAAGTGAATTTATAATAAAATTTATAACAAAAGTTCGAGTCCCACTACTTTCAGATTTTTTTACATTTTCTAAAATACTTTCCCATTCTTTATGTAGAATAACGTTTTAAAAAATGTTAACAATATTAGATTATATTAACACTCATACTTTAAGAAAATTATATCCTTTTTTCCATAGCAAGGGGTGTGAATGAAAATTGAAAGTGTTCGACTATCCGGCCCTGGGTTAAACGGATTCGATATTATCCGGTACATGTACATATAGACGCTAGACAGTTCGAAAAGACAAATTTAAAAGTGAAACAATCTATCTAATCAAGTATTATTTCACGATTTGTATATGTACATTATATGAATTCGATTATTCGAATGCCCACTATCGGATCAATCGGCTTAATCGACTACTGTACTATTTGAAAGTAAGAGATAGATATACATATAAACAAAGTCTGTCTTCGGTAACAGTTACATAAATTGATTTGTTTCTATTAGTCATATTTTAAAACCAATTAAAAGACTATAACCAAATTTCACATTTAAATAACCTATAACCATATATATATAGCTTCACTCCATTTCCCGCACTAACATACTTTTTCTGCTCAATTCAAGATAAAGTTGACATTTTATCTACAAAAGCCAAGAAATGGAAAGATAATCAACATGTATAAAAAAAAGTAATAACCAAAGGCCATATTATAATATTTTATATATAATTTTATATATAAAATGATATTTGTTTTGTATAATATTAACAATCTCAATGATATTGCATTTTAAAAAAATATTAATTTGTTTGTTTTATTAGTGATTTTTTACACTACGGTACAGTCGACGAGTTGTGGCCGCCCTGAAGTTAGGATTTTTGAATTGCACTTTCACTCGGGAAGAAAATAATTAAAAGTTAAGAAAAAAGCTAAAATCATATCTAACATAACTACAGTCAACTTCAAGGCGGCCATGAATCGTCGACCAAACCATATATGACAATTTAAAATGAAACTAGTTTACTCGTGACCACAGACTACTAAGCAAAGTGTTCAAAACGTCGGGAATACCAAATATACGCGATTAATCCGGTTGAACTGTTTCATGTAAATTTGTTACAATCAAAGACGTTAATTATGTAAAATGTTTGTCTTTCGTTTAGATCTGGTACCACGGGGAGCGACGCACCCATCGCAAACGGTAAGCTCCTTGTTCCGTTCTTATTTTTATGGAGGCTCCTTCTGCCGCTTTTACTGTTTCTTTTACCTGGAATTTTATTATGAAATATAATTATTACGAGAGTGATATGTTGTTGGTTGTTGTGAGAATGTAATGTAAATTAGGTAAAGTAATACAAGTTACTTTATTAATTAAATTAAAAGAATAGTTTACTTAAGGAGTAGCGGGCGTAATGTTATAATTATTTTACTTCATAAATTATTGTATGTACATGTGAAAAATTAGATTCACAGACACCATACACACAATGATCTTTAACAATTTTTTTTTTTCCATTATAAATGTAGACCTAGATTTCGTAAAATATATTCTGGCGTAATACCTCGAACACTTTAGTATGGTTTAATCATCTAATATCATTATTAAATTCAAATATTATCTAATTAAAAAAACTATACATATATTTTTAATATTTAAAATATATCAACTTACACTTTGCATCAGATTTTGTGCGTTGCCCACAAGCATCTCCGTAGCCTCCTGATCTTCTTCGCTACCTGTATTTTAAATATTTCTATAGTAAAATGTATTAAACTATTTATCATAAAATTGATAAATATGTCCTCACAATTTCACAATTAGAACCAACTTCCCAATAACATATGTAGGATTTATAATAGCGTTGACTTTAACTAAGAACATTTATGTGTATATTACTACTAAAATTTTTACTTGTATGTCTCACTAACATACCACTAACCCAAAATGGATTAAGACATATGGTATGGTACATTTACCCTATGTTTGATATGTAAATTTATATAACACTATAATTATATTATAAAAAAAATACAGATTTAATTGTCATTAACTATTTATGTATCTATGTTTCAGCAAAAAAAAATAAAAAGCATTAAATAATGATATATGAAATATTACAATAAAAATATAGTTAATTACAATGAAGAAGTATAATATAATCATTCATGATATTTCACATACTAATAGTGTTGGAAAGAAAGAGTGAAAAAAAGTTTAAATTCTTTACATTTATAGGAAAGGTGTATAAGAGAGATAAATTTATAATAGAACATTTAAAATATAATAAAGAGATTAGATAGCATATATATAATGTACCTTTGTAGTCCGGCATACCCACTGGAGGCGTTGCGATAAGCGTTAACAGAATTATCGCATCAATATAGCGTTGAAGCAAAATGTTATTAAATTATTTTGTTAACCCCTAATCGGGTACAAGTTTTACACATTAATAGGTAAAGGAAAATAATTTATTAGCAGAAAAAGAAGTATTTTTCTCAGCTACAGTAATAATATATTACTAAATTAAATATATTAAAAGTATTTTATAGTAGGGCATTAGAAACTAAGAATCGTATATAAATCATAAAATAAATTGATTTTATATACATAACTTATTAGTTTAATAATATAATAACCTAATATTGATTGTAGAACCTAATATTAATTATTTTTAATGCAACAGTTGTGGGTTCATATATTACAAAAGGATTTTTTTATATTTGTAATATATATACAAATTGCGGCGATGAGTTCCGCAAAATAACACAATGTCCTAATGAGCGTAAATAATATCTCACTATATTTTCTTTTAAATCAATATGAATCGAATACATACCTAAAATATATTTAATATTACTATTAATAGTTTTATATTGATCATTTTAAACAAAAATCTATATTGACAAAACGGCTGATATAAAAATAAATCTAGTTAAATATGAGTTTAAAAAAATATTTTAGTATAAATACAAAATTATCTAAATAAATATAATTTACCTTGTGCACCCAACATGGTCGCTTTGACGGTAGATAAGATCTTGAGTTGAGTACCGATAGTTGGAATTCTCTCACACACTTGCAGCAAGTTCTACAAAAAAAAAATCGTAAAAAAATATATATTTAAAACATTATTGCGTAGAATGATGTTACCCTGCTATATGAATATGCGATATATACATACAGCATGATATCCAGAGTGAACCTGGGAACCTAGTATTACATTCTAATCCAATTAATACACTTGCGTTATTATGTTTACCGCCGAATTTTGAAGGCTTTTTTTTTTATTGTTGAGAGGCGGAACTCAACATCGAGATTTGCCTGGAGCAAAGAAACGAATATATTAAATATTCAAACCACCTTATAAAATAGTTACTTAGTAAGATAGAGTACGCCGTTGAGTACAGACCCTCAAATACTAATAATATATGTAATGTCTTACCGTCCGAATTCTCTTATCAGTGCATTCGAGGGCAAGTTTCTTGGCGAGACGTGTAACTTCCTCTGACGCCTCAGCTATGGCCTTAGCCGTGGCTATCAACTCGCGTTTGCTACCTAAATTGAGAAAATTATATTAATAAAAAAAAAATTAAAAGTAAAAATACTTCCCAAACTGAGAATTGATTGTACAATCATTTTATGCTATCATCAAGTACGTACCACAAAAATCTAGATGATAAGAAAAAAAAATTTAAACTTATTTTGTGTTAAAACACTAAGCTAAATTATAAAAAAATTAAGAAAGAGGGTTACAAAATTTGACTACGTTTTGTGCATGCATTTTACGTTACTCATTCAATATTTTAAGAGTAGAACTAAAACATTTTTTTTTTTTGGAAAAATGTTACTCCTATAAATCAAGACAAGGACATAATTAAAAAAAAAAATGAATCTAAAGAGAAACAAACCAAATGGTTTATACCTCATAAAAAAACTTAAAATTTTGCGCATTTAAATAACGTGGACTCAAACTCAATGATTCAACTAATATAATAATTATGAACTATTTCTACTACTACAATTTACTAAAAAAATCCGAAAAAGAATAATATTATAAATAAGTATAACATAATTATGATGATTTATAATAAAAAAATCAAGCACTATTTACATACATACAACTTACCAGAGAGGTTCATAGCCACTTCTATCCATGAAGCAACAGACAGACAACAGTCATAGCGTGTTTTATATATACATGAGAAATTATTAATATGAATTTAATGAATGAACGAATGTAAATAAGGAATGGTTTTTAATAAGCATTTATGATCTATTTTTGTGCAAAAATATATTTTATCTGTGTGCACAATTTTATTAAATTAATAAGATATATTTATAATCCAAAATAATTAAAGCGAAAAGCATTTTGTATCTTTTTTATAAGTACATAGACACAAAAAGCGATACGTAAAAAATATAACAGTTCATATATAAATAAAAAAATGTTATTAATATATAAAATAAATGTTGTTGTTAATATATTGTGTGTAAAATTAATACAAAAAAGAGTCTACAATCTTTGTTTTGCTATTTTAAATTATGTTTTGCCTTGCCTAAGTACTATAATGTTTGACGAATATGGCTGTATGACTTTAAGGAAATCTAAGAAAAGCTCATGTTTATATATATGTATATGCTCATATGATATTTAAGCTCTCGGTTCACCTATGAACTCTAATTAACAATTTTTTATACAATTGTAAAAAAATATGTTATTATTTACTATAATAACCATAAATAGTAACTCGACCAAATGTTACTGTATAATTAGTATATTATACTAATTATAACATATGTTTTTTTTTAAATTTCACGCATTCACGATAAAAAATATATTCACCGGTTTATATACACTGTACAAAATGTCATCTAAATAAATGAAAAGTACCCTTAGAATCAGATCTGACAAGGTCTGATAGCCGCGCCATGAGTATCGCCATGCGTTTGGCGGCCGCGATGATCTCGTTGTCCTTTGAAGACCACTCGCGTACAGCCTTGTGGAGGTTGTGGGCTGCCACCTGGAATAAATTGGTAAATTAAAAACAAAATCAATTATTATTTTAATATTTAAAACAATCATAGAGGATTCGTGTGAGTCGTGGCGCAGTGAGACTAAGCGCGAAAGGTTGTGGGTTCGATTCGCACTAGCGGAAATGAAATATTTAATATTGTAATTTCTTCGGTTTGGTCACTAGACAACACGCAATGCCTCGAACGTTAGGCGGAAGGTGTGGAACGGAAATGTCTTATTAATTTGTACTTCTAAAATAGTTATAACTTAAATACATTTTTGAGGCCGGTTGTGGCGCAGCGGCACAAAGTGTGACTGTAAATCGACTGGTTGTGGGTTCGATCCCCACTCGAGGAGATGAAATATTTACTTAAATTTATATTTCCATTTCTTCGCTCTGGTGTCGAGGCTAAGCGCGGCGTTGAGTTCTGCCACTCAACACGCAATGCCTCCAGAATTCGGCAGAAAGTGGGGAACGGAGTGTCTAAAACACTAGGTTCCCTCTGCCTACCCTGCTGTGTGCGGGATACAGCGTGAAGCTGATTTTAATTTTTATTTAAATACATTTTTAGAAAACATTAAAATTTGACTTGAACCCGCGCCTGAAACCGTTCAAGAGTGTGGAATGAAACTTTAAAAATGTAAAAAATAGCTACAACTTACCAAAATCGGTTGACTCGGATGCGGTTGCCTTCTGAATATGTCCTCCCCCTCGTCGTCCGTGTCGGGCGGCGGCGGGCGCGGCGGCGCGCTGAGGGCGGGCGGGGGCGGGCGCGGCGGCGCGGCGCCGCCCAGCTGCAGCGCGCCCAGCGCCGGCAGCGCGGGCGGCGGCGGGGGCGCGTGCTGGCGGGACAGGGCCTCTTCTACTGACGCTGCTGCTTGGATTATCTGGAATGTAAGTTGCTTTATTTTTAAGGGAAAATAAAGAAAACGTTAACGATACATTTTGGTTTCGAGTTATACATTACATCCCATTGAGTCGTCACTCTTTGGAATAGAAATGTATGAGAGTCTATCCACATTCGCTATATTTCCGCGACGGCGGCCTGCGGGCGTCGCGTATATAGTACAAAGTCCCACCTCCGCGTTGGCCCGCCTCCAGTGCGGCGCGGCGGGCGCGTCCCCCAGCGCGACCTGCTTGGCGGCGCGCACGGCGGGCGCGATGGCGGCCTGCGGGCGTCGCGTATATAGTACAAAGTCCCACCTCCGCGTTGGCCCGCCTCCAGTGCGGCGCGGCGGGCGCGTCCCCCAGCGCGACCTGCTTGGCGGCGCGCACGGCGGGCGCGATGGCGGCCTGCGGGCGTCGCGTATATAGTACAAAGTCCCACCTCCGCGTTGGCCCGCCTCCAGTGCGGCGCGGCGGGCGCGTCCCCCAGCGCGACCTGCTTGGCGGCGCGCACGGCGGGCGCGATGGCGGCCTGCGGGCGTCGCGTATATAGTACAAAGTCCCACCTCCGCGTTGGCCCGCCTCCAGTGCGGCGCGGCGGGCGCGTCCCCCAGCGCGACCTGCTTGGCGGCGCGCACGGCGGGCGCGATGGCGGCCTGCGGGCGTCGCGTATATAGTACAAAGTCCCACCTCCGCGTTGGCCCGCCTCCAGTGCGGCGCGGCGGGCGCGTCCCCCAGCGCGACCTGCTTGGCGGCGCGCACGGCGGGCGCGATGGCGGCCTGCGGGCGTCGCGTATATAGTACAAAGTCCCACCTCCGCGTTGGCCCGCCTCCAGTGCGGCGCGGCGGGCGCGTCCCCCAGCGCGACCTGCTTGGCGGCGCGCACGGCGGGCGCGATGGCGGCCTGCGGGCGTCGCGTATATAGTACAAAGTCCCACCTCCGCGTTGGCCCGCCTCCAGTGCGGCGCGGCGGGCGCGTCCCCCAGCGCGACCTGCTTGGCGGCGCGCACGGCGGGCGCGATGGCGGCCTGCGGGCGTCGCGTATATAGTACAAAGTCCCACCTCCGCGTTGGCCCGCCTCCAGTGCGGCGCGGCGGGCGCGTCCCCCAGCGCGACCTGCTTGGCGGCGCGCACGGCGGGCGCGATGGCGGCCTGCGGGCGTCGCGTATATAGTACAAAGTCCCACCTCCGCGTTGGCCCGCCTCCAGTGCGGCGCGGCGGGCGCGTCCCCCAGCGCGACCTGCTTGGCGGCGCGCACGGCGGGCGTCGCGTATATAGTACAAAGTCCCACCTCCGCGTTGGCCCGCCTCCAGTGCGGCGCGGCGGGCGCGTCCCCCAGCGCGACCTGCTTGGCGGCGCGCACGGCGGGCGCGATGGCGGCCTGCGGGCGTCGCGTATATAGTACAAAGTCCCACCTCCGCGTTGGCCCGCCTCCAGTGCGGCGCGGCGGGCGCGTCCCCCAGCGCGACCTGCTTGGCGGCGCGCACGGCGGGCGCGATGGCGGCCTGCGGGCGTCGCGTATATAGTACAAAGTCCCACCTCCGCGTTGGCCCGCCTCCAGTGCGGCGCGGCGGGCGCGTCCCCCAGCGCGACCTGCTTGGCGGCGCGCACGGCGGGCGCGATGGCGGCCTGCGGGCGTCGCGTATATAGTACAAAGTCCCACCTCCGCGTTGGCCCGCCTCCAGTGCGGCGCGGCGGGCGCGTCCCCCAGCGCGACCTGCTTGGCGGCGCGCACGGCGGGCGCGATGGCGGCCTGCGGGCGTCGCGTATATAGTACAAAGTCCCACCTCCGCGTTGGCCCGCCTCCAGTGCGGCGCGGCGGGCGCGTCCCCCAGCGCGACCTGCTTGGCGGCGCGCACGGCGGGCGCGATGGCGGCCTGCGGGCGTCGCGTATATAGTACAAAGTCCCACCTCCGCGTTGGCCCGCCTCCAGTGCGGCGCGGCGGGCGCGTCCCCCAGCGCGACCTGCTTGGCGGCGCGCACGGCGGGCGCGATGGCGGCCTGCGGGCGTCGCGTATATAGTACAAAGTCCCACCTCCGCGTTGGCCCGCCTCCAGTGCGGCGCGGCGGGCGCGTCCCCCAGCGCGACCTGCTTGGCGGCGCGCACGGCGGGCGCGATGGCGGCCTGCGGGCGTCGCGTATATAGTACAAAGTCCCACCTCCGCGTTGGCCCGCCTCCAGTGCGGCGCGGCGGGCGCGTCCCCCAGCGCGACCTGCTTGGCGGCGCGCACGGCGGGCGCGATGGCGGCCTGCGGGCGTCGCGTATATAGTACAAAGTCCCACCTCCGCGTTGGCCCGCCTCCAGTGCGGCGCGGCGGGCGCGTCCCCCAGCGCGACCTGCTTGGCGGCGCGCACGGCGGGCGCGATGGCGGCCTGCGGGCGTCGCGTATATAGTACAAAGTCCCACCTCCGCGTTGGCCCGCCTCCAGTGCGGCGCGGCGGGCGCGTCCCCCAGCGCGACCTGCTTGGCGGCGCGCACGGCGGGCGCGATGGCGGCCTGCGGGCGTCGCGTATATAGTACAAAGTCCCACCTCCGCGTTGGCCCGCCTCCAGTGCGGCGCGGCGGGCGCGTCCCCCAGCGCGACCTGCTTGGCGGCGCGCACGGCGGGCGCGATGGCGGCCTGCGGGCGTCGCGTATATAGTACAAAGTCCCACCTCCGCGTTGGCCCGCCTCCAGTGCGGCGCGGCGGGCGCGTCCCCCAGCGCGACCTGCTTGGCGGCGCGCACGGCGGGCGCGATGGCGGCCTGCGGGCGTCGCGTATATAGTACAAAGTCCCACCTCCGCGTTGGCCCGCCTCCAGTGCGGCGCGGCGGGCGCGTCCCCCAGCGCGACCTGCTTGGCGGCGCGCACGGCGGGCGCGATGGCGGCCTGCGGGCGTCGCGTATATAGTACAAAGTCCCACCTCCGCGTTGGCCCGCCTCCAGTGCGGCGCGGCGGGCGCGTCCCCCAGCGCGACCTGCTTGGCGGCGCGCACGGCGGGCGCGATGGCGGCCTGCAGGCGCTGCTGCGCGGCCGCGAGCGCCGCCGCGTACTCGCCGTCCTCCGTGTTGTCCCGCTCGGCGCCGCCCACCAGCAGCACGCGGTTGGCCAGCCTGCGGAGTAGTGTCATTCGTGTTTCATTTATGTTAACAACAAGCAGTGAATAATAATAGCAGCAGCAGTTTGCATAATGTTCTAAAAACGTTGTTTTCCAAATGCTAGTGCTAGTCTATCCTGTGTATCGCGTTAGGATGATTGCGTTCACGTGCGTATATGCGTACTTTTCCGTCCGTTCATAATATACACTAGACTAAAACCTAGCATATTCAAGAGCTTTTAAATAACAAATATAAACACATTACCTGGCAATTGCTGAAGTATTATCAACCATCTTTTGTGAATCATTATTTCTGATTGCATCTTCACACAAATATGTATGTTTTTGCATTAATTCACCTAGAAATAAATATAATATGATTAATAAAATAAAAAAAAAAATTAATCAGCTTCACGCTGTATCCCACACACAGCAGGACACACACAGCTGGAGGCATTGCGTGTTGAGTGGCAGAACTCAACGCCGCCCTTAACCTCGACACCAGAGCGAAGAAATGGAAATATAAATTTAAGTAAATATTTCATCTCCTCGAGTGGGGCTCGAACCCACAACCAGTCGGTTTTACAGTCACACCTCGTGCCGCTGCACCACGACTGGCCTCTATGGATATGATTTATAAACATTAATAATTGATTTATTTGCAATAATTTGTAACTTAATGAAAATACATTTACGTTTTAAAAAAACATAGGAAACTGAAACGATGGTTTACATTCTTGTGCCCAGAATGTAAAAAAACTAAATTGGTAAAATTTTATAGATTCAGGTACATCATTCTTTCGCTGGTTTTGTGTTAGTTATTTTAAGGAATTATAAATAATTTGAGTTTTGATACATTTTGTACGTAGCTAGATTGTTAATGATTACTGTTTAGCCAATGAAAGTTTCAGTGTGCATATTAGTATGATTTTCATATTATCAAAAAAAAATATCGAATTCACCTCGGACTGCCCTATCTCTATATAATATACTTACTTTATAACTATCACGTGTTAAGTATATTTTAAATATTATTTATACATACAGGTAGATACATAACATTCTATCACAGTTGGTATAGGTTTAGTTCCCAGCAAGAGAAACTTACCAGCGGTTCTCACAAAGTCTAGAGGATCCACGGCTTGGTCACAAAGGTCTCTACAGCGCAGTATGGCGTCGGAATATTGATTCTTTAGATTGTTGAAATGCTCTTCTGCTACCTGAAAATTCATGTTATTTAATTGTATATGGAGACCATGTAGCAGAAACTCGACTATCCGGCTTTCAGTTATATGCGTTTATCCGGACTTGCGATCCGGTAGACAGATGTGTATAAATACTGAGATTCCTCTTAAAGTGTAGTTTTAGTAAAAATTATAATAAATCCAATTGCCTTTTTCTCATTCGTTTGATTATAGGATTAATCGAGTTCCTACTGTATTTATATACATATGTTGAAGTAAAAAAAGATCTAAATGACTACGTCAAAGTTTCAGAAATTATTTAATTTTGATGTAGAATTTGAATCCACACCTCTTGAGTCGAATTCTAATAGTTTTAGTCGAATAATAGTGCATGCAACTGGTTTCGTTTTTTTATATTATATCACTATATATTATTTATATTATTCTTTTCTAATAGTTTCATGTTTAAACAAATAAAATAGCGCATGTTTGAGTTTCATCACTCAACAAAAAAATACCCCGAGAAAACGGCGGAGAGTAGGAAACGAATGTATCTTAATTAAAACGTTATGTCTTAATTAGGTTCCCAGGTTCCTTTTGCCTATCCTACTAAAGCTAAGCTAAAGCTAAAAAATATATAGACAAAGAAATAAAAACTTACTTTACTATCGGGATAGTTGAAGCGTATTTTACCAGCGCAAATTAGTTGTGGTGACAATTTCTCCACCTACGAAAAAAAATAAGTTTATCAACACGCAAAAACATATAAAATTCTATTTTTGTGATAATTATTTAAAATTATAAAAAAGTTTCTTTTAATAAATATTTCTGCTACATAATCAGAGATATTACGGATATATTATAGAAATTATACATTTCAGTTACGCATGTATCACAACTATCAATAACAGATTCTTCAAAAAAAAAAATAAGGGTTTTGAGAAATCTATTTATTATAAGAGTCAATTTATTGATAGTTTGTGATAATTGTTATTTTCACTAATAACAAA
The DNA here is from genome assembly GCA_030704555.1 of Heliconius charithonia. Taxonomy (NCBI): domain Eukaryota; kingdom Metazoa; phylum Arthropoda; class Insecta; order Lepidoptera; family Nymphalidae; genus Heliconius; species Heliconius charithonia. The sequence continues at coordinate 707,502 of CM060825.1, forward strand.
TGCTCTTTAAAAAATCAAAACTTGTTAAAACACGTCTTATTTAGAGATATCCGAAATTATTTGCAAATTTTACATCAGATTCGTTTACGGAAACTGTAAAAATTTTGTAGTTTCTTATTTTTGTTATTTCAGAAAATCCGATAATTCTTGTTTCGCAGGAGAGTGAATTGTTATAATTGTACAAAAATTGAGGAGTAGAGTATCTTAATACGAGGCCAATCGGCCTACCGCTACATGCGGGATAGAGCGTGAAACTAAAAAAATAATTAAAAAAAGACTAACCTCCTGAGCATTAACCAATAGTTGATCAGCCAGTCTCTTATTATGTCTTAAACCAGCCGCTACAGAGCTGGCTGCGGCTGCTGCACGAGTACTGAACGCTGATAACGCCGAAGCTCGCTGTTGCAGGTTCAATTCCCGATTGGGTACGCCTGGAAGGAAAGATATATAGTATTATCCATATTTAACGAAATCAAGTTTAAGAGTTTATTGAGAGATGAGATGGAGCGCGCTAATCTCAGGTTAACATACAAGGTTTAAATAAAAAAAAAAACATTTTATATGGATAGGTCGTTTGAACAGAGAAAGCCATACGCTTTTTGATGTCATCGGACACGTAAGAAACCTTTATATTATTTCATATAGTAGATGCTACAAATCATTTTTTTAAAGTCTTCTGACAATATACGAAGACTTGTCTCGTCATACCAACTGTAATTTACTTCATCCGTACATCTGGAATAAAATGAAAATCCTAACATTGTTCGTAACTAAATATTTATCCACACAAAGACACTAACCCATAGGTGCATTGACAGCGTCGCTGAAGTGCCGGAGCGGCGCCGCCACGTCGATGAAGTCCTCCACCACGCGGTTGACCACCGCGCGCTCCATGCTACGCTTTAATTCATGTAGCTTGTCGGTTAGTTCCCTAGAAATTGTGGAGAAATGTAATAAATAGCATGTTAAAAATAATATTCATTATAAAAAAGCGTCAGCATCAAGTATCGTGCAAGGATTCAAATTAAGAAAGTACATGAAGAACGAAAAATGTGTATGCGGCACCAGTATGCGGAAACGGGAAACTGAAAAAAAAATCTATACCTTGTAATAGCACGCGCGTGTTCACTGTCCCCCTGTCCCGCGGCGCACAACTCCGACAGCTGGTCGGACAAGCGCTGCACCTCAGAACATAGCTGGAGTACTTCGGCCTTCTCTCGCCCTTGGAGATTATCTGCTATCTAATCGACCAGGAAACAAATTTCTCTCATTTTTATCTATATGTTATAATAAAAAGACAATTATGGCGCAAATGCGACGAAAAAACCGAAATGCGTCAAAAAGAAATTTCAATGTTCCTTCTACCTACCAATTACATGAGGGACACTGCGTGCGACAATATATGTAAAATATTGTCAAGTGGGCTATTTTGATTAAAGTTATTATATATTTTCAACCCCCAAAGAAAGCGGTGTAGTGTTATAAGTTTGACGTGTCTGTGTATGTAGGATCTGTAGCAACGTAACTTTAAAAGGATGAACCGATAATGATTTAGTCTAAGTAGAAGTAAGTTTTTATTCTAAGTAAGTTAATTGCATTTTTATTCCTAACCTGGTGTGGCTACATATCCCTATGTAAAAGAAGACAAATTAAGCAAACATAATTTTGTTTTATAGTATCTCACCATTTGTCCTTGCGACACGATGCTGTTGATGGCCTTCTGTCCGTCAGCCCGGGTCACGGGGTCCGAGGCCGGGTGGAGCAACCACTTGTGGGCTGTTTCCAATCTATATGTAAATAAAAAATAAATAAATAAATCAGCTTCACGCTGTATCGGGCATACAACAGGGTAGGCAGAGGGAACCTAGTGTTATGACACTCTGTTCCCCCCTTCTGGAGCCCTCAATTCTGGAGCCATTACGTGTTGAGTGGTGGGACTCAACGACGCCCTTTGCCTCAACACCAGAGCGAAGATACAGAAATATAAATTTAAATATATATTTAATTTCCTTGAGTGGAAATCGAACCGATAACCAGTCGCGTTTACAGTTACACTTTGTGCCCCTGCGCTACGACTTGTTTCAATTAATATTATTTATAAATAAGAAACGGTTGTGGATCAGACTCCCATTTGGAATACGAATTATCTTTATTTATTTCCATTAGTAAGCATAAATCACGGCGTTGATATCCACCATTCAACAACATTTAAAAATGGGGCGATATCTTAGCACCGTTCTCTTTCTATCCTGCTATTGGCAGGATACAGCTTAAAGCAAAAAAATATATCTAAATTAGGTAAAAATATACGACGTAGTGTCTCAACACCACCCTCACCTGGCCGCTATGGTCTTGCCACCCTGCTTCTCCGCCGCTCGCACGCCTTCGTTGACGATGCCCTCCACGTCCGACACTTGGTGTTTCAGCTCCGAGGCGAGATTTCGGGCCTGGAAAATAAACAACGTCGGTAGTAAGGAGCTAAAGGTCAAATTATGTTTTTGAATATTGAACGTTTCAAGGATAGTTACTACAGAATATATAAAATATAAAAAAAGGCATTTAATCATTCAATGTATATAACACAAGAGTTACTTTGGCCTCCGCGCCCCGGCCGAGCTGCCTCTCGTCGCACAGCGCGTCGGCGCCGCCCCCGCCGGCGCGCGCGTGGCGCCGCAGCGCGTCGGCGGCGCGCGGCGCCACGTGCTCGGCCGCGCGCCGCGCCGCCGTCAGCACGCCGCGCAGCGCGCGCTCGCCCGCGCTGTTGCGCTGCGCCGCCGCGTCCTGCGCACACACACGCATTCATTTGAGAAGAGCAAGTCGGCGGAACCTGACACACTATTAAAACACTCCCTATAAAAAACGGAATTGCGAACAGAGTGCCATATCACCAGGTCCCCCAGTTTCCTTTGCCTACTTGGAAATATACGAAAGCCATAAAAATGTATTATTTAATTTAAAAAATCATTACTTAAATATAAATTTGGGGCCAGTCGTGACGCAGGGTACAAAATATGGCTGTAAAACCGATTGGTTGTAGGTCCGATCCTCAGTCGAGGATATATAATATTTCCATCTCTTCGCTCTAGTGTCGATGCATAGCGCGACGTTAAGATCTGCCACTCAACACGCAATGCCTCCAGGATTAAAGTGGGGAACGGAGTATCTTAACACTAAATTCCCTCTGCCTACCCTGCTGTGTGCGGGATAAGCTGATTTTATTTACTTAATTTAAAAACTAACAAGATAATCGGTTTCTCCTCTTTTTAAAATAAATAATACTTTAAAAAAAATAAAATGTTCTTACATTAAGAAACTCATGCGCAGCTGGGACTTTACCGTGTATGACACTTTGGAGTGCCTTTAAAACGGCCACGTTGTCCTTCTCTCCGCCATCTTCTACATAAGATGTGAGTTGTAACACTCTGAAAGTTTAAACATTATTTATGTATGGACTGGCGGAACTCAACACGAAATCTACAATAAATCTAACTTCTTATACCTTACCTTATAATTTCATGTATCTCGTCCGCCATTCGTTGTGCTAAATAATTTCTATTTTCAGCCGCATCTTCTATGCCTTTGCCACCTATTGAAAAAAGAAATTAAAAATAGTAAATAAATCACTTAAAATTTGTAAATTATAGAAATATTAATCTTTCTATACTAAGTTCCTCTATTCCTCCGTACGTCCGGATATCTCACTTCTCTTAACGAATGTATATTTAGTGGCGAAACTAAGCGCTTTGCCTCGTTACCAGAGGGAGGAAATTCAATATCAAATATTTCATTTCCTCGAGTGGTAATCAAACCCACAGTCCGCCCCCTGCCGTGTTTACATTTCATTATTTTTAAATGTTTAAAATTAAAAGTACAATTTTTTAAAATGTTTTTCGATTGTATATTACAAAACGTTCAAGCTTTTCATACATTTTCTAAAAAATTATATACATGTTTTAAAAAATATAAAAAAGTCTCAAAAAAAGTAACATTTGAAATAGTGTACAAACCTTCAGACAATATATGTATATATATCTTCATGGAGCAAATGAGAACGGGCGCTAGTTTCTTTACGCTTTCCAAACAACTTGTCAAAGTCTCCGCGTGCGGAGGGTGAGTTAGTTCAGATGCTCGTGATGCCACCTAATATGAAAAATCCTTTATTTTCTTAAAAAATATATGGAACTAATAAAAAATAAAGTAATACTACTATTATATTGATGTTTATTACTTTAACATATTTTATATGTATTTAAGTAAAAATTTTGAGGGTATTCTGAATTAATGTTTCGGTTCTATATATTTTATATATATAAAAAACTAATAAAATTTTACCTCTCTGGCAGCCTTCGATAAAGCAGGTGAGATGTCTCTAAGGAACTGCACGAGGTCCTCCATCGTGTCTATTACTTCTGCTACACCCAAATAGTCCAAAACCTGAAATTTATTAATATTTATAATTTAAAAACCTAAACAGCTCTCCAAGGTAATAAATCTATCTCTTTATATACTTTGTCACCTTGGTCACCAAAGGTTCACAGATATGAGTATATCATAATTTTTTTTTGAATCAATTTTCAAATGAGAAAACCTAAATATACCATATCCAAGGACAAATAATAAAATTTTTTTATAATTAAAAATAAAATAGCGGTTTCATTTACCTTTTTACATTCCTTTACAATTTTCCTAACTTCAGATTCATCAAAACATAGAAGAAGGGCGGATGTGCCTTGAAGGATGCCTCTGGAACCTTCTATGAGCTTTTTTCTGTAAAAGTACATATATAAAACGTAATGGAAAAAATATTGAATGAATAAGATTGAGAAAATTAGAAATAAGTATATCTGTCTTATAAAAATGTAGATAATGTGCATAGCTTTTTGCTATATACAAAAATGTTAGTCATAATTCCTAAAAAAAATCGATCAATATTTTAAAATTGAAATACAAAAATTCTTAAGTAATTAAATTAACTTTTAGTAAAAAGTTATTATTACACATAAAGTAAAAGAGAAAATGCCTAATAGTTACACATATACATAGATACTATATCCATTGTAATCTACACAAAAAGTCATAAATAACTTAACTATTAAAACTCACCTAGCTGGCCCAGAGTACGGGTCACCCCGCAGCATGTCCGACGCCTGCTGCAGCAGCGTGGCCGCGCCCTCGACCCTGCGCAAGGCGCCCGGCATGTCAGCTCGAAGGACCAAATCATCAGATGACTCTATAGTTTCGTGCCCCACCTGCGGCGCACCATTTGGTATTTTACTGGACTTGATTATTTTTTTACGAGAAATCATCTTTTTTTTGGCTAAATTATACGCATTCACATTTTTAAGACAAGTATAAAGTTTAGCTCTTCAACTCGTTCGTTAAAAATATTTATGAAATTAATATATGTTACAAGAGAAAACGGTCGACGTTCATATAAACCGAGTAACCTTTTCACGGTCTTGGCAACTTGTAAAGAATCTTGATCTGAACAAATCCTATTTACTTTCAAACGTCATGTTTCCTCTTATAAAAATAAGAGGTAGTGCACATCGAATCGGTATGAAAGATAATATTTTTATTTCACCACTCTCTTCGGAAATCTATATCGGCATCGGAATTAAATAATTTTGGCTAGGATTGGAATGTAAGTTCTATATAATAAAACGGAATACGGACACTTTTAACTTATGATTTGCTAAATATATATTTTTCAACTAATTTTGCCTATACGCTGAATGAATTATATGGTGAGAAGTGAAACTATTCGAAGCTATTGTCGAAATTACAAGTGCCCATAACTGTCCCTCTGAAAAGAAAAACTACCCTCCGGAACAAATGACTTTACTTTACTTTAGGACAAAATTAAAGCGTAATAACAATATAGAGGTTTTATTTTACTCATACGTAACAAGTTGCTGGTCTAAGTATTGTATACTCAGATAAAAAAACACACACACAGCAGGGTAGGCAGAGGGAACCTAGTGTTAAAACAATCCGTTCCCCACTTTCTGCCGAATTCTGGAGGCATTGCGTGTTGAGTGGCAGCCTTCAACGCCGCGCTTAACCTCGACACCAGAGCGAAGAAAATGGAAATATAAATTTAAGTAAATATTTCATCTCCTCGAGTGGGGATCGAACAAACAACCAGTCGGTTTTACAGTCACACGACTGGCCCCATATACTCAGATACTCTAAGATATTTCAGTAAATAGACTGCACTCAGTAAAACCTTCATATCAGTTATAACCGGCAGTATAAATAAATCACATGCGTGTTTGAGTGCGAAATATTTCAATATAATATTAAGCAAAATATCAAAATCTGACGCTGTTGTGAATATCAAAAATGTCTAACAAGAGCTCTTGGTGTAGGTTCAATTTCAGATGTCCAATTATATAATTTAAAAAATAGGACTTATAAATTATTTAATGACGCCGTCGTAGGGCAGTGGCACAAGCGTGCTACTTTAAACATGATGCTTGACGGAGGAATGAAATCTTAATATTTTCATTTCCTCGCTCTGGCAGACAAAGCGCGGCGTTGAATTCCGCCATTCCAAACGAAATGAAATTAATTATTTTGCATACATTGAATTATTTTGCAAGATGGTCAAATTTTAGATAAATCATCACAGCTTAATTTAGATTTTCTATTCAATACCGATTCTTATTGAAGGTGTTCAATTTATTTGTCCCCAATGATAGATAAAATACATAAATACAATTACAATCGTAATAACAATCATTTATCCACAGTTTATAATTATTCAGGAGTTGATCTATTAATCATACAAAACTGATTGTTATCAAAAATATTTCTTACCGGTTATTTATTTCCATAACCTAATTATCGATCAAAAATCAAAAGTTAACCTCATATTTACCTTAACCAAGTTGTTGACGGCCAGCGACACGGCCTGCACCGGCCGCGCCAGGTCCGGCATGGCGTTGCCATCTTCCGCTTCCTCGTGGAGTATGACCAAGCGGGACACCTGATGACCAAGAAAAGATAATAAAATAAACTTTGTTTTATAAGGTATATTTAAAATATAAAACAAAAATAATAGACATTTAATCCCAAGCTTTGAACATAAGATTTTTTTCTTTAAAATCTTAATTAGGTATTTTACATGTTGTAAAGTTGTGAAAAGTTGCGTCTCCGAAAAAGGGAAAGTGAAAATAATCAATTTTAATGTGGGAATGGAATGTTTAAAATAAAAGAAAAAATATAATGTAAATTCCCGTCGTATTTCATTAAATCCTCTCTAAGAGCCCCCTAATTTATCAAAATTAATAGAAATGTATAAATTAAGTATACATATATTATTATTAAGTAAAATAATTAATAGAATGGTGTTGTCTGACTGTCAGTAACATTCTCGACCCTACTATCTAAGGGCATTCCTGGCAAGTGCACACGATAGCGGCGTCAAACAATGACGCGGTGCTGTGCAAATTATTATTATAAGAAATTGGACGAATCATAATAATTATAAATATAATAAGACTGTAATAATTTAAATATTTCATTTCTGCTTGTCGTATTGTGCAAATAACAAGATAGGCAGAGGGAACTAGTGTTTAGACACTCGCGTACCGTATAATTTTCGAGACATTGCGCGTTCAGAGGAGAAAATCAAAACCGCACTTTATCTTATTACTTAAGCATAATCTTTCATAGATTCTTTCTTTCATATTAATGATATCTTTTCAGTGTATGGATGTTAATTATCACACCCATCAAGGTCATTGTGGTGTTGAGAGTTGTGGATTTGCTTCACATATGGCGAATATAATTATTTTTATTTCTCCGCTCTGGCCAAACAAATGCGGCGTAGAATTCCGCCATTCAACACGTTACAACTCGCATTGGAGAACGAAATATCATGATACTACGATCTCTCTGCCTACCCTTCTAGGTATATACAAAATACAGCGTTCAGCTGAAACAAAATAACAAACAATACCAGTGCTACTGTATTAGGTACTAAAAAACCTATTTATTATACCTAGGTACATATATTTAACAAAAAACATTTCACTCTGTACTAAGTCCCTATAAATTGAGCTCAAAACGCTTGCGGCCACAGACCACTTGTTAGTCATAGAAAAAAAGCGTTCTTTAATGTTTTTAAAGATCGCGCTCAAACTGTTTTCCCTTTTGTATACATAATTATATCACACAATTTAAAAGTAGGTTAATATGAGAGTAAGCTATTATATACACATTTTATTTACATGTCTTCGCTCTGGTGTCGAGGCAAAGCGCGGCGTTAAGTTCCGCCACTCAACACGCAATGCCTCCAGAACTTGGCGAAAAGTGGGGACGGAGGGTCTTAACAATAGGTTCAACCTGCCTACCCTACTGTGTGCGGGATACAGCGTGAAGCTGATTTTCTAACTATTATATAGAGGAGAACAGACCGGTTCTGTATGACAATATTTGGAGTTCAGATACGCCAGCAATGTCTTCTAAAATGGGATGTGCGTGATTAAGATACTACGCGTCAACGCCATTTTCTGCCGGCTTTTTGGAAGCAACCAAGGCAGTTTTGCCTTGATTCCGCCCAGTGGGAGTCGAACCCACAACCTGTGGCGTTGATAGTATCACGCGTGCCACTGCGCCATGACTACATTAACATAATATATATATAAGTTATCTATCTATCCTGCAACATGTAGGCGATAATGTGAAGGTAGTAAAGAATGAAAATACAATATCATGGTCATTCGACTGTTTTAACATAATAGTAAATATCTAAACGATTACATCATCGATAATTGTTTGTGATCCAAATATATAATGATCTCGTGACGCAGTGGTGCTGTGTGTCAATAATACGAGAGTATCACGTTCATGTAGATTCTATCCCCACTCGAAAAAAAGAGTCTGGTGACTCTGGTGTCGAGGCAAAGGACCGCGTAGTTTTCAGCCACTCAAAACACAATGCCTCCAGGATTTTTTTGGAAAATGGGGAATGGCGTGTCTTAACACTAGGTTCCCTGCCTACCCTGCTGTGTGCGGGATACAACGTGGAGCTCATTATTTTTAAAATTTTAGCAACACTTCTAAATAACAAACATTGCTCTAGTTAACCGCAAATGATGTCACGGGCGACAGCTCCGTGCGATGGAATAATTTACGATTACTTCAAACATTTCCAAATACATACTTGCAGTAGATAATATAGATGTTAATTGTAAGCGGAGTACGGAGTGTCTCGAAACTGATTTCTCTCTGCCCACCCTGCTATAAGCGTGAAGCTGAAAAAAGAGACCTTCGTGGCGAAAGGGCACAGCGTGTAACTGCATGGGTTTTCATCTGTACTTGTGAAAATGATTTCTTTTCCTTGGTCTAGGTCCTTGGTAAGAAGACAAAGCGCGGCGTCGAGTTCCGCCATTCAACACGCAATATTTATAAAATAGTGGAGTGTGTGGGGAACGGAGTATCCTAACACTATGTTTTTTTGATCTGCTCTGTAGAATACAGCTTGAAATAGATTAACACACGGATACCTTAATATAAAAATATTTTAAAATTTCTTTCAAATGTTTGATACGTAACGACCTCATGTACTTTTACCTCTTAACGCAATGCAGTATAATAAACTGCAACATAAAAATATTTCTCACACATATACTATTTTTCTCTGTTATTCGAACTGTTAACCCTAGGAGAGTTCCTATACTATACATACATGAAATGTTAGGTTTTAATACTTAAAGACGATTTTCCGTAAAATAATCTTCTAATATTACCTCCTTCCTATCCTTAAATATTATTTTTTCGTTCGTATGAAAAGAAGAATCAGTATTTCTTTCTTTATATGTAATCAAATTGGATAGAGATGGAGAGAGTAGGGATTGTAGGAATTGCGGAATTTAAAGTACCTACTTCTACTCAGTAGTTTAAAGTTAGTTTGTTTGCGTTTGCACAAAACATTGTTAGGTATTATATATTTTTAATGACAATATACGAAACAATTTAAACTTTGCTGTAGTCTTCAAGATTTTTCTATCTTATTGTCACCAAGTATCGTAGAATATCGTATAGTAGAATAGGGACCCAACGCCGCACTTTTTGTGAACCGACCGTAGGAATAGTAATCTCAACATCACGCTGTATCCCGCTCACAGCCGGGTAACGCAACACTCCGTTGCGCATGTTCCACCGAATTCTGGAGGTATTGCGTGCTGGGTAGCGGAGCTCAACGCTGCAATAGCAATGTGCCTATTTAAAAAATTTGACAATTGAAATACATTTTTTAGTCTGTGTTTATGACACACAAATTCTAAGTGTGAGAGGTAACTCTGACCGCAAGTAAATTGGGTTACACAGAAACGATTAACGTAATGTAATATAAGTTATAGCCTTTCTCGCTAAAAGTGTATACTATCTAACATTTTTTTCATTCAAGCCAGTAGTTGTCTTCAAAAATTTTTTTTCATTCAAGCCAGTAGTTGTCTACTTCTGCTTTATATTATTAGTAGAGGAAATTAGTATGGACGTATAAATTTACAAAATCTACAAAGATATTTGAAGTTAGGGCAGTCGTGGCGCGGAGGAAAAAAGTTTGACTGTAAACATGATTGGTTTTGTTGGCTCAATCCCCACTCAATCAAATGAAAAAGTTTAATAAATTTATATTTCCATTTATTCGCTCTGGTGTCGAGACAAAGCGCGGCCTTGAGTTCCGCCACTCAACACAACACAATGCATACAGAATTCGGTGGAAAGTGGGGAACGGAGTGTCTTAACACTAGGGTCTCTCTGCCTACCCTGCTACGTGCGGGATAAGCGTGAAGCTGATTTATTTATTTTACATTACATTTGAAATTATTTAAATTACGTACATACAAAACACTTGTCAACAGCACATAATTCTATACGTACGCACAGACATACATATAGAAGTATTCTATTTTTCAACTTCATTGGAGCAGTATAAACGGATGCAGATTACCCTACTTAAGCGCGCTCGAACTATTTGAGGGCAAGCTTTCGCAAACACAGGGGGAAAATGTTAATACCGTGCATTCGATATTACTTTTCGATTTACTTAGGTATATATTTTGAATTTATTTTTGATCTCAGTTATGAGTTAAAAATTTAAATGATAAAATGGTAGCTACAAAATAATCCGTGGTCTAGCTTCTGCCACTCGTTCGTGGCGCAAAGGGAACCTGTAAATAGAATTCGGTGGGCAGTGAGGAATGGAAATGTCTTAATGGGGTTAGAGTATCTTAACACAAGGTTTCCACGTTCCCTCTACCTACCTTGATGTATTCGGGAAGGTCGAGGAGGCTAATTAAAATTACGGAGACCTATTACGCGACGAGACGACGTACGTACGTTTATTAGCAAAGATATAATTTTATATGAATTTTTCTTTTACTCCTTAGACTTAACAATACTTATTTGCATATTATATATATATATATATATATATATATATATATATATATATATTATGCAAATAAGTATTGTTAAGTCTAAGGAGATATATCCATAAACAGTTTTTATAACATACAAGAGAAATTGTATACAATTCAATGACCAAACTTTATCGCTAACTCTAAGTATCTACCTACTTATGTTAAAAACCAAAGTGGTCTATAGTAACCTACTTTATTATCAAAAAAGGACAACTGAATGTAAAGTTTTTTTACATACTGTTAAATGTATAGCATAGATAATTTAAGAATTTATTATAATAATAAATTGGTACTGACTTTTTAGTAGACCACATCATCATATATACCAGTGGTTACCCAACCAGTGGTCCGCAGAAGCTTGAATATGGTGCGCGAACAATTTTAATTTTATGACTGGAGATGGTGAGGTGAAGTTTCTGTTTAATAGTCACAGTTCATTTTCATAACACCTACATGCATAGTGGTCCCTGTTACCAAGAATGATATAAAAGTGGTCCTTGATCAAGAAAAGGTTGGGAACACCTGATATATACATATCAACCATTTGGCGAATGGTGATCAAATCCAGTTATCATATACGGCTATACGCTACCGCACTGCGTCACTATGGCCCAAAAGTTTTAAAAGTAACAGAAGTCCAAGGAAAATTTTACACTTAAAATTTAAAATCTTACAAACCTGTTGGTTTAACGGTAAGGTTCCCGTTACTAAGTTGGACGTTGTAAGTTAATTTGTTGTATACAGCTTCTTATCGGCGGTATTAGGGAAACTTTTGGACAGTAAGGTCAAACTCATAGTAGTCAAAATTGAGGCGGAAAGCGAGGAACGGTATTCATATCGTGGGCATTAAAATTTGGCTCTATTTGCTTACCCTGCTAATCGAGTTAAAGCGTGGAGCTGCTTTTTTATAATTACTAAAACTTACTCACTTGTGTGAAATTGCTTGTTTTAGGTCGTTTAGGAAAAGGATACGATAGATTCAAATTCAAATCAAGATTGAAATAATGAAGGTAAATTTTTGGTTCCATTATTTGTTATATAGAAACACAATCCATTTTATAAACCTCAATAAAGCTTTCGCTTCTCCAGCCGCACTTACTTTGACTACTTTCATCACTGTTCTGCAGAATGTAATTGTGGGGTGTAACCCATTTTATGATCTTTTCCACATTAACGGGGCACCCACTTTGCGGCTGGCTGCGCGCCAACTCTGTACAACCTAAGTAGACTTCGGGAAATACTACAAAAACTGTTTATGTATATGAAAATGAACAATGGCCACTTTGAAGATGGTAAAGAACTTAAATACTAGTTGTGAACTAATCTAGATATTCTGATGTCAACTTATTTATCATTTGAAATTTAAAAGATAAAAATAACTAAATCACATAGCTTTGCGTTTTAATTCTTTTACAAAATATAATGTTATTTTATTACATAAAATAATAAGAATGGAAACGTTATAAATAACAGTCTTGAGTTCCACAAAATAGTATGTATTGGTACTACAATTCGGTTATGAGTCGCACTCAGTCAAAAATAGTAACATTATTAAATATGTCGTTGAATTTAAATTTAACTTTCTACTAATGAATATATCGAAATGAGGATGCCTCTAGTACATGATTAAGAAACGAGTTTTTCCACATATGAAGTTCATTAAAACAGCACGAGGAAGTATATGTATGAAAAAAAAATCTAAATCGGTGCCGTGAAAGTAAAGAGTTAAGGTAAATTGCTTAATATAAAATAATATTTTATTATGATTAGGCAAAAAAACTATGGATTATTATCTCTATGTCAATTTTTACTTCCAGTTTAATTGATAATTTGTTTTTCTTTTAAGGATTTATCTTTAAATAAGTCAAAAATGATTCCGCCAGTATACTTGTTGTATATACATGGACTTTTATATATATATATATATACGTGTATATATATATCATACATGTAATAATGTAATAAGGGACACGAGACAAAAATGCTATGTGTGAGACAAATTATCGCATTCAGCTAAAACCCAACCATACCAAGTACCACAATAATATTTTTTTAAATTTGACTTAATATGCAAAATCAATTTTAAAAAATAAAAACCATTAATCACACTTCGTATGTAAAAAACCAACCCACACCACGTGCGGTAGGTTGTCGCTAGTTGCGCAGGCGCCACCATATTAGGTGCGCGTACGCAACACGCCGTATACAGCCTAAGTCATTCATTCACAAGTTTTTGTGCGGCATTCTATCACGTACTTATGCTCCTTATTTTGTGGACTTCATTTATAAGAAATTGATGTAGGTTTTCTAGTATTGACAGCACATGTTATGTTAATCGAGCTATTGTGGCGCAGTAAACATCGAAAAACTATAAGAACAATGGTTGTTGGTTCCATTCCCAATTGTGTATAAGCTATTTTCATTCTCGACTTTAGTAGACAAAGGGCGGCATTGTGTTCACAGTTCTTAGATAATTCTTAGTAATGATGTTTGGGTAGAGGGAATTTTTAAAAATCTCGCTAGAGATACTAACAATATCGACGTAGCTTCATTAGAATGTATGGCTTAATGGTCAGAGCGCCGGTCTGTTTCCAGGAGACGCGGGTTCCGAGTCCCGCTACGTTAAAATGTTTATACGTCTTCTAAATAAGTATATTAATACTATTTCATAAAAACGGTGACGAGGGCTTATTTAGAGATCCTCCTTTTAAAAGTCGGTTAAAATTTAACTGTTTACGTATCTACTAAAGCATTTAATGAGTTTGCATTTTGATGATTCTCAATATATATATAGGCAAAGGTTGTCTTTAACTTATCGTTTTAAAATCCATAGAACACCTGATGGACATAATAGTCTAGTATATAACTATAGTCTCAATAATTTTAGACACAGCATTCGTAGGTATTTTTGAATTAAACCTAGTTCTTGAACTAATTCCTATCAATTGTACCGACCTATTTATGAACAGTTTAAGATTAAATGCCAATTGTACCGTTGTATTGTCGTCTTAGCCCTATTTCCTCTAAGATGACATGAGAAACAAAGTCCATTTGTTTTTTATCTTCTTCACGTATATCTCGCACATACCATGTGAAATGGTAAGATAGTTCCGTTTTCCATTTTCCCCCGAATTCTGGGAGTTTTTGCATGACAAGTGGAATCGACCTCTAAACCTGTCGCATTTGGTCCCACATTTGAGCCACTGCGCCACTAATTTAATTTTAAGAAGACTATCTCTTATTATATGATATAATTGGCACTTAAAAATGTATAATGTTGTGGGTTCGATCCCCATTCAAGGAAATGAGATAATTATTTAAATTTGGTGTCGAGGCACCGAGCGGCATTGATCCACCACTAAACACGCAATGCCTCCTAAATTCAGCAGAAAGTGGGGAACGGATTGTCTCTACGCCGCCCAGTGTGCGGGATACAGCGTTAAGCTAATTTAATAAGTTATAATTTAATCTAACAAAGTAATTTTTAGTTTACGTGTTATAGAGCGTGCTTGCAGATTAAAGTCAAAATCTAATAATAGTTGTAGCAATACAGCTTTCGCTTTCTAATTGAACCCTTATTGGTAAATGTAAAGATAAAGATGTCGTTGACACTGTCTTAGTACAGTAACAGTGCAGCCTAGAAAAAAAGAAAAATGCTTGTTTTCTCACATCGCCCAATCTTTTAAACATTGCGTACAATTAGTCCAGCGCTTTGTCTTGTTATCAAAATAATTTATTTACCCAAGTGGGAATCAAACTCGTCACAACCATCTCGTTTACAGCGTCTCGCTGTGCCACAACGGACTGGCTAGTCATAATACCTTTAAACAGCACATACAGAGAAGCTTCTGACATTTAAAATATTATATTGTACTTTCGACCCACTCCGCTTTATTGTGACTTTATAACAAAAATTTGCGTTTATGTGACAGCATTTATGTGACATTTTTGCATTAAATTTTCTGTGTTCCACGGGGCCGTAAACTTATTTTTTTTTAATGTTAATTTCAGCGTAATATCTCCGCACGATGTCGAGACTCACACTGTTACTCATATTAACCTAATTCATAAACATCATAATAAAACATTAGATTAAATATCGAACCCACAATTACCGCCGTCAAATACTCACCACATACGGTGCATGAACCACTAAGCTTACTTTCATTATAATACAAAAGCGCCATTGTACGCGCTTTCACTTTCGAAGTAACCATCTAGCGCTCGGCAAACATCCGCTTACAGAGACAGAGAGCTTTTTACTATAAGCTTTGAGTACTTCACACATAATGATGTGCCAATATAATATTTTAGTTAGTTGTTAGTAAGAACTCAGAATAACAATTTATTAATAAAAAATCTAACCCTTTTTTTCTAATCTAAAGATATTTCTTAGTATAAGGCAAAGGGAATCTGGGATCCCAGTGTTAAAACACTCCATTCGTTACCATAGCGAAGAAATAATAAATATTTTATTTCTTCGAGTAAGTATCGAATCCAGAACTTGCCACGACTGGCCTCGTCGCACTTTATATACGGGAGTACATAGGAGTGTAGACACTAGACAGAAGGAACCTATTTTTAAGATACTCCGGTCCTCAAGCACCGGTTAATTTTTAAACATTGGGTGCTGAGTGGCGTACTCAATACCACGCTTTTTCTTGCTCTTATTTAAGATATAAATTCTCAAGAAACTGCCTGCTTGTCCTACTAAATTGAAATTATATGAATTAAAAGGACTTCTGACGATGATAGCCCTTAGGCCATGACTCAAATACATTATACGTACATACATCATTGATAACTGACTCATAGCAATTTGTGGTCAAAAGCCATAACGTAAAATAATTTATTGGAAAACACCTCGCGGTTTTACATACAAAATTATTAAATACAAATTGAGTCAAAGTAGCTTCAAAACGTGCATTATTTTTAAAACTGAGTGACTTTTCACTAATTCAAATATCACCCACTATGTAGATAATGTTCATGAAGATATTATTTTTATATCATTTTTAAAATCCAACACGATATAATTTAATTGACTTGAAATTGGAGGATGCCTCCAATATTCAAGGGAAAGTGACGGAAAACAGCTCCCATCTGGCTATCCTGCTAGGTGCGGGATACAGTGTATAGCTAAAAATTTAATATTCTTACATACTTCTACAGATTAGGAATATACTGTGTAGTAAATCACTATTAAGCTGTCGTGGCTTGTGAAATGGCATCTGACTGATATCGCAATTTATGGGTTCAATCCCTACTTGTGGGAATAAAACATTAAATTAATTATTTAAATAAAAAGTGTTGTTAACATTAGGTTCTCTCTGCCTAACAAGTTGCGATGCGAGTAAAAATTTAATTTTTTTTCTTTTTTCTTTTTATAAATTATTATACTATAATACAGAGGAGCACATTTTTACGATAGTTAGTTATACGATACAACTATCGTATATATCGTGCAGATCTCAGATCTAAATAAAGTTTTTATAAAAGTAATAAAAAAGTTGTAAATTCTAGAAATTGCAGCACAAGTCTTTTGATATGAATTTCAGGTTCCTTTTGAAGGTAGATAGTCATACCTAGAAGCCATTTGGCAAACGTCCAAAACGTTCCTTTTGACAACTTTACTTTGAAAACATAAATATTTATTTCATAATACATAAAATAAAATAAAAACGTTTCTAGAAAAATAAGTAAATTTTATAGAAAAACAAGACGAATACAAGTCTATCGCATGTCTCGAATTCAGTTAGAAAGCAAAAAAACGTTATCTTTGCCTACCATGCCGTGCGGTATACAAGTGGGTATGAAAGTCAAGAATTTAATTTTAATTTCTTGAGCCGTTTCAGATTGTTTTTTTTTATAATTTGCTTTGAACATGGGAACCTAGTGTTAAGAGCCCGGCTCCACGAGTGGCCTCTGTTTTTCATTAATCAACAATATTCTAAGCAATACAATAAATTTAACATTATCAAAATATCGCTACATTATTTCCATAAATGATTATTTAAGTCTATCGAAGTTGGAAAATGACGTGAAAGCCTCTAGGCTCTAGATATTTATTACTGCAGTGCCTTACGCCCTTGAAGACGGACGCAAAGGTTGGGCCGCCACAGAAACAGGGCGGGTCTCTCCTACCCTGACGTTCATTTAATTGGTCGAGCTTTTAACATGGTGAATTATAATGATATACATTATGATAGCGCAGTTGATATGAATAAGAGATGGTTGTAAGTTCAAATTGTGCCAGATGCAAAAATCGTTCCAGCGTCAGCAGAAAGAGAAGTAAGGTTACCTCAGGAGACGCATGAAAACAAAAAAAAAATAAGATTTTTATTAACCAATTTATTAAATACCGTTAATAAGGAACTGAGAGACAATAAACAGAAGAAATTACTTGGAAAGTTTTATCAACTTTCCAGAATCCAATCATAAGAAACACGGGATTTTACATTTCAATGTCCACGCAAACAGAATTGCGGGCAAAAATTAGGGTAATATAAATGAAACTGTATATAGCTACCAACTGAGTGCTTTCCAATCAAAACAATAGATTTTGATGAGGTCCCTTATCGCCTCGACTCGATGTGTAGTCACCAAATTGAAACAGTGTACGTACACAACTAATCAACATCAATGTACGAAATTGGTCAAAGGTCAATCTATTTAAAATTCTTTATTTCTATTTAAAATTATATTTCTATTTAAAATTATATTAAAATTCAAGTCAATCTATTTAAATTTTTTTTTTTTAATTTAATTTAATTTAATTTATACTATGTACTCACGAAGTTAGCATGAATCACGATTCGTACAAGGACTGCAGTCTGAAATAACTCCAAGGGGAACAAGCAAGGGCGGATCCCCCAATGTCTAACTAAGATCTTGACACTCATTTATTTGTTCCGGTATTTGTTGTATTGGCTTGTGGCAACATTTTACTACAGATTTTTTGTCCGTTAGCATTGAATGTAAAATGTTTATTAACATGTACATATATACGTGTTATTATATCATATGTAAGTCGTGGCGTTAAGGCAATGGTGTGCGACTAAGCGTCACAAGTTGTGGATTCGATTCCTATTCGAGGAAATGAAATATTTAATACTTTAATAGTAGTAGTCTCAGAGCAGGAATGCTCTGGTACCGAGACACAGTGCCGCGTTAAGTCCTGCCACTCAACACATAATGCCAAAAAATATTTAGAAAGTATTACTAATAAACACCTAAGGCATAAAATGTTCAAATGTCACGAACTTTCGGAGTATTTGCCAAATTCATACTAGCTTCAAAGAATAAATCGGAGTCGGTAATATTATAAAGTAAAGTTCAATTATCTATTCTCTATTGACTCATATTAGGTGACTTGTAAAGGCTCACCTTTGAGACAAGTGCATAAAAGTCGAAATGTGAGAGAATAACCTTTGGGTGACTCAGTGCGTGTAATATTTTAGTGAAATATGATTTGGGTAATATACTTAGGTATTATTTTAGTCGTGGCGCAGTGGCACAAAGTGTGACTATAAAACCGACTGGTTGTGGGTTTGATCCCCACTCGAGGAGATGAAATATTTACTTAAATTTATATTTTCATTTTTTCGCTCTGGTGTCGAGGCAAAGCGCGGCGTTGACTTCTGCCACTCAACACGCAATGCCTCCAAAATTCGGCAGAAAGTGGGGAACGAAGTGTCTTAACACTAGGTTCCCTCTGCCTGACACACCCGTCTTAACACAGCAGGGTGCTGTGTGCGGGCTACAGCGTGAAGCTAATTTAATTTTATTTTAAATATAGGATAAAATTTGTTATTAAGACTTCGCTGTTTGTCTGTCTGTCCGTCTGTCATCAGGCGGACCATCTCACAAATCTTTATTTTAAGACAGTTTTTAAAACTAGAGCGAGCCTAGTATAAATAATTTCGTTCTCCACTCATATTTTTTATATGAGTACCACCGATATTTATCACTCATCATATTGTGATAAATATTGAACGGCAATAATAACTTAAATAGAACATTTCCATTATTGACTTTCTTTAAATTATAATAAACAATATTTAAAGATTTTTTCTAGCTTTACATTTTGACCATGTAGAAAAATTGACACAAAAAAAATAATGTTAGGGCTCCATCCTTCATTTTCCGCTCAATTGTCGAAACAATGTAGTTGAGTGATGAAAAGCAACGCCGCGTTTTTTCATACACATAATAAGAGAGGTTAATAAGTATAATGAGATGCCTATTCTTATATATTTTGTAGTTCGATACTTAACCTAATTAAGAAAAACGAGAGTAGTTTTCAAGGTCTGTGAACAATAACAACCGCCACTTGTAAACTTTTACTTTGTTCCTATTTATTAATACAAAAATAATTAATTCAATCTTTTATTAAATAAACATTATATTGTTATCTTTTTATTTTCAACGTCAGGTCAAAGTTACAAAAGGTCTTGTTAGATTACCTTTTTTTATTGATTGAAAAATTGGTATTAAAGCAGCAAAGCTTGAATTTCAGAAAAAACCTCAAGACCTCCAATTTTGAGCCCGGTTTTTTTTCCAAATAATATATATACCTTTCATCTTTAAAAACAGAGTGAATGTTATTTTAACAAGTAACCAATCACGTTCACCTCATTACCAAACGGGATAGGCAAACGGCACCTAGTATCTTCGTTCCACGCTTTCCGCCCAATCTTCGAGACACTGCGAGTTAAATGTTCCACCACGTGACGTACGGAACTTAACTTTATCTAACAGGGTAGAACAATAAAAATATAATAATTCCCATGTGTAGCTATCGAACCCACAGCCTCTCGCGTTTACAGTAGCACGTTTTTGTCCCTGAGCCAAGACTATAATAAATATGAAGGTTACAATAGATAAATTGAACCCACAAATATCGCTTGGCTCATCTTATTCAGGTTTACCAGAAATTTGGTAGGACGACATTTACATCCCAAGTAGGATATGAAAACGAAATCATATTAAAATATAATTTTATCACAGTTGCTATTATTCCTTTAGGTTTAGGTCAAGGGTAAATTTATTGCGACAATTCTTGGCAACAAGTTACATCTGTTTCGTATACAAGTAAGCCTGCGATCAAATATAAATTTACATTTCACTCTGTAAATTGCCAAAGAGGCAAAGATTTTAAATCATTGTTTTTATATATTAACAAGCTACCCGCTTGCGGGCACGTCTGTACTACGAGATATTTATTTACTAATAAGAATTGTTTCGTGTTCTAATAAGATTATAGTTTTAAAAATCATTTCCACATATTTTAAATTACAAAAGCTCCATAAAAAATAAGTAGTAATGTTGTCGAATTAAATAGTTTATTAAACATTTTTTATGAACCAACAAACACTTCATGTTAAGAGAAGATTGTCAAAATATTATAGAGAAAACTGCACTTAAATCGGACTAGATTTGACTGGGATTACTTTATAATAATATGGCGAGTAAATCGTGATACAATCGACTTAATTACTATATCAGTTTTTAAAAATAAATTTTAATAATAAATTCTAATTACATTCATAAGAATAACTAAATTATTATATTAATCTATAACAATGGATAAATATATTAAATATAGTCACAAATGTAAAACTATATCTCATTGACCATCCGTATCATACATTCATCCCTGTTCAGTGATCAAAGATGATAATCTCGATTAACTTTGATCTCTGAACTCTATGTGATGTTTTTGTAATCAATATCCAAATAGCAGTTATATATTAGAATATGGGTATCGCCATTAACTCTAAAACACATAAATATGCCAAATCATGATATTTTTATAAATAGGAATAATAATGAAATACATTTACAGCAAAGTCAAAAGACCCTAGGGTTGAAAGACTGTTTTCCATTTTTCATCCAACTTTTAAGACATTACGATTTGAGTTACGGAACTATCGCCGCGCTTTATCTAGTTGTCATATCGAGGAAATGAAAATAACTCATTCCCACAAGTGGAAATGGCACCCACAACATTTACAATTAAACAGTATGCCATTATGACCTCCTAGTTTAGTACCAGATGTATCTACAGTCAGTTATGTCTGTCAGAAACAAAAAAAAGTTCTTGCAAGCTAACATTAGTGTTACATAAGCTAAAAGTGTCACAAAACGGCAACGTGACAAAACAAAGGCGCTATTTCGTCGAGTTTGTACGACGCGTGGGTGTTCCGGCCATATGGCGGCGTCGAGTACAGGTGGATGCGAGTCAAGGTAGCGAGTGTGAGATAACATTAATATTATGAAATTGTTTTTTTAAAAGTTTATATAACTTTTTGAATAAAGTTATAAGAGAAACTATTATAATCCCTTTTTTCGTATTTCCTAGTTATTGTATTTTAAATAACATTTTCTTTTTATTCTTTTTACCTTTTATAACCTTCTCTGAAATTTCAGAGAAGTCTACAAACACAAACACCGAAGCAGTGTGTGTTTATTAAAAATGTGTATGAGTTATATATGTATTGACACACTTTATAAGAAGAATACGCGAATAATACGGAGAGGAGGAGAATACTAAATAAAATTGGTAATTCCAGTTAGGTTTCAATTAAATTCTGAACAAATACACGTAATTATTTGTCTTAAAAACGAAAAAGGTAATAGTGCGCGTTTACCAGTAATAAAATTGACTCAAGTATAATATTATTTATATGTAATATTATTTGAGGCCAGTCCTGGCGGTTGTGGGTTCGATCCCCACTCGAGGAGATGAAATATTTACTTAAATTTATATTTCCATTTCTTCGCTCTGGTGTCAAGGCAAAGCGCGGCGTTGAGTTTTGCCACTCAACCTGCAATGCACCTAGAATTCAGCAGAAAGTGGGGAAGGGAGTGTCTTAACATTTATTTATGTAATATTTTTTGGGGTTTACTATTCAAAATCATTAAGTCATCGTTTACGCGTTAGATTCTCCTGGGGAAATTTTAGTTACAATTTTTAACAAAAAAAAAACCGACTTCAACCGCATCGCATAATCGGAACCTAGCCAAAGTGTATCCTTCCCAATAAAAAAAGAATCATTGAAATCTGTTGGCGAGATAGTCATTTATTCGTCCATTTGTCGTGCACATACTTAATGCAAATTTAGACTTATGTGATTTTCTCATGGATAACATTGTCAGAAATGGACCAAATTAAAAGGGAGCAACACACGGGGATGCATCAGCTTACAAATAAAAAAAGAATAAGTAATTAAAACAGGTTCAATCAGTCAAAAGGTCTGAGGAAAAAAACACAAAAAAGTAAAAACAATATGAATTGATAACCTCTTCCTTATGGAAGTCAGTTAAAAATGTATTTAAGTGATTTATTGTGTAACATGTATATCTGTTTGTAATTAATAAGCCCAAAAACTGAACCAGTTAATAATATTTTCTTTTTTTTAGTAAATGGATTTTTTGCCAAATAGTCTCCATTACATCGTTCCAAATAATAATAAAAGTCGTTTAATGTCAATGAACATACCTATACATATCTTGAATATTATTAATTATATAAGACTTTATACATAATACTAAATTACTTGATACATTCAAGAAATTGCATAAGAAAGGCTCGTGGCGATGCACCAAGAATATAAATGCCACGGCTATTGTTGGCGATTCCCATGTAACGATGCTATCGGTCTAATTTTATACGCTTCCGTGACTGTGTGTCAATTGTACGTCCACTTGTTGTGGTTGATGGACAGTGTGAGAAGTAAAGAGTGTACACTCTATAGCATATTAAATATTTTTTTCCGAGCCCACAAATTACGAAGTTCTTAGCCCCATTGAAAAACGGTATGAGGCTGCCATGCCGCAGTGCAACAGTCTGATTGTAAAGGTCGTTCGTTGTGGGTTGCGATCAATTACTCGGCACAATGAAAATATTATTTTTATTTTCCTGCTCTTAAATTATTTTCTTCTCCTTAAATTAATCTTCTCCTTAAATTATTTTTATTTTCCTGCTCTGGTAGACAAAACACGGCGTTGAAATCTGCCACAAAACTCACATCATCCAATTTTCGATTTGACAGAAAAGGGGGAAGGGAGTGGGATAAGTCGTAAAATTGCTTTTTATTAATAATGTTGTCGAGAAGTGAAGTTTATTAGACAAGTCTTAAAATGAATAAATGGCAATAGATGAAATAAATGTTATATATATAATCTATATTAATTATAAAATAATTTGTCCTAAAAATCATTATCCTCTAATCTTCGTAACTTCGTAACCCATAACCAAACCGAAAACGAATAACAAAAAGCAACTGCAAGTCTTACTTGGAAGTCTAAACCAGTACTTGACTTAATCACGACACTAAGCTCTCGAGACAGTGCAGTGAAACCGGCTTGTTTATTATTCGGCATGTGTGCATCAAAGGCGGTTGGTTGCATGTTTTTGTTAGTCTTGGATCATGACAAAATATCATAATAACTTCCTACTTCGACGGTAAATTTGTGTTGGGGTGTTCATAATCAGCAAGTTTGTTATATTAGGTCAAGAGAAAATATTATAAATATTTAATTATAAGAATTGGCTATTCTTATCTGATTTTATTTCAGTCCATCCCATATCAGCATAAATGAGTGACATAAATCTTCCAAGTCAAAGGGCTATTCACAATAAACAAAACAAATGATAACAGCAATATACCAGGATTCAAAATACGTTTTAGCTACATACATACAGACATATATTTAGTATATTTAGCACAGTTATGCAGTTCTATTCTCGGTCGGTTCCCGGTGAAACCAACCGGTTAGCGAGCAGTCTGAGATAATTGCCTTCGTTGATGTCGCGAGTCTGACGGCGCTTTGTGATCCAATTCTATCTAGGACATCCTCCAATATTCCTATCCGTTTCATTTTACTTTATTTGTTTTGTAGCTATAGTGGAGTAGTAGTGGGAAGTGTCATGAGATGATTGAGAAGATTGCGAGCTTTACTTCGCCATGATAAGGAAAAACGTTAAAATAATACGTTTGAAACATTTTCGTATTTTATTTCTCAATGTCTATGAAGTAAGCTGAAGAATAACTGGCTATTATTATTATTAAGATCTCTCGATCGATCTCTCTCGATCTCGATCGATCTGCGGATATTTGCAATTTAGCAAAAGCATAAAAAATAAACATAGAAAATAAAACATTCTTCTAAAACCGTCGGCATTCCGATGAAGAAATATTACAAGCCATTAAAATCTATTGATGGTATCAATGGAAAAATAACTCTTAAGATTACGAAACAATTTTATGTTGAACATGTTATATTTCGGCGTCAGAAGTCGTTGGGAAAACGCTGAAAGCGAGAGGCCTGGTATGAGTCAGCGAGTAAAATTAGCAATGTTGTGAACTAACACATGCTCTTTGTTTGAGAAAATAATTTATGTGCTGAATAATTCAATTGACCAATATTTGGACTGTACTAATTGTTTGTATTGTGGGACAAAAAGACATATTGTGTCAACATATTAGAACCAGATATATGTGAATGATCAGAAAAGTGGTGCCACAAGGATTTATGGCACTACTTTTCTGATCACTCACACAAATGCAAGGCTAGCTTAAGCCTCCACACATACACTCCGGAACATCTTCATTCGCTTATGTGACTTTCCGTTTCATATATTTTTTCCCTATAAGCATGCACATTAGTTATTTTCAAGAATTAACTAAATAGACAAGATTGATACGTAGCCTACTTACTATATAATAGAGAAATTGATATGTGTTATAAACAAATTTATTTTTAGCTGTATCCCGCATATAGGAAGATGCATGTTCTAGAGCTAATCAAGCCTAAGATACTCCGTTGTCTATTGTTTTTAATAAATAAATGCAAATTAATGATGAAGATTGATTTTTTTTTATTTCAATGTCAATGATGAAACTCAACATTAATGTGCAGAGATATTTTCTCCATACCTTGTGATGATACTAAAATCTTCACTTTCCGTCCGCATAAACCTAATAACGGTCAATGTTGTTATCAATTTTCTAATATTTTTATTTAAAAACTCCTAAGCGACCTTCCCTTCGACACGTGAAGGGCGTCAAGTACATAAATAGCGTGGTCAGTTCACAGTTGTAAAACGGATGTGACCACTGTAACTCAGCCCTAATTACCCTAGAAAATGTGGATATCATGTATGAGATGTTTCTTGATACTAATGAATGATGTAACTTTTGATGTGTTATTTTTTAACATAATTTTTTGTAATTTATATTAAGTTTGCATCATGATTAAATTGAATTTAGGCTGAACCGTAGTGTCGTAATGAGAAAATACTATCTTAATACTAGTCCCAGGCTTTATCTGCCTACCCTGCTATGTGCAGAATACAAAGTAAAGCCAGAGCTAGATGGAAGCCAAGCTACAGATGTGAAGTGCACTTTAAGCCCAAATTCAAGTCATTATGTTTTAATTGATTTAAAGATTTGTATGCTAGGTTTATTTATTTGTTCTTTTTAAGTATTAATTACACATTGCAGTAATAAATTAGGGACAAATGAGTAATTTATTTTCAAGATATTGAGAAATCAACAAAAAAATATTAACTAAGTTCATTACCATGAGCATCAAAGCATATCAGATCTGAACCAAGCTATCTCAGACAAATGCCACCATTTTGTTAAATATAAATAATTTTAGGCTGTCTTAAACTTCTAATGTAAATATAATAAAGCAATTAAGAAGAAATTCTGAGTATGCATTTCAGAAAATCAATGACAAAGTCTTTCATTATTTTACAAAGATTTTTTTTTATACTCAACTCAAGTACTGGTACTCGAAGGTTAATAAATCGACGCGATGTTACAGTCCATAAAATATTGGCCATTATTCTGATATGACTTCATTTCTGAACAGCTGTTTGGTTTCCTGTCTATACATTTAAATGTAGTTTCCTTATTTTAATTAGTGTAAATTGATGGATATTTAATTAATGTTAATAATGCATAGAATGCAAAGAAAATTTGCTATAAATTTCTCTTTTTCAGTACAAATTATAAATTTGATTTTTTCTGTGCAAATCTAAATGCCAAGAAGTGTGTGAGTAAGTGAGTCTTACTGGGAGCTTCTTAGTATAAGTAATACTTTGTTATTGGTTTATGTAATTGTATATATTTTTTTCAAATTAATAAAAAATATGGATTATTTTTCAAGTAATAATAATTTTTATCAAGTAATAATAATAAATAATTTTTATGTGTAACATAGAAAAATAAAATTACAAAAAAAAAATATTAATTCATTATAAAAAGATTAATATTTATTTTATTTTCTCCTTCTCTATTAATTTTTTATTCACTAAATTAGTGTTATAGATAATATGAGTCAATCAAACAAATCAAGAAACATCATTCATATCAGCAGTAAAGTAGGAATAGAATTATAAACCCAAGGTGTTATATTTTATTATGCCATAAAAATAGAACATAGTCACTATATTGTCATGTAGGTGGAAATGAATATAAATTATGTTTCATCTTAAGATTTTTTTCTTACAAATATATCATGTAAATTTAAAAACTTTCGTGCCCTTCTGGACCAGCAACACTTCTGACTGTAAACCAAACCTATAATTCATTGGAGAAGAATGAATTACTATTATTCTCTCACACTAGAGGCCAGTTAAGGAGAAGGGGCACTAAGTGTAACTGTAAAATTGACTGGTTGTGAGTTCACTTTGACTCGAGGAAATTCATTTCTTTGCCTTGGTGTTGAGGCAAAGCACAGCATTGAGTTACACCACTCAACATGCAATGTCTGCAGAATTCAGTGGAAAGTAGGAAACAGAATGTCTTAACACTAGGTTCCCTCCACTTACCCTGCTGTTGTTTGCAGCTGTGTTTTTTTCTCCTAAAACTGGTAAAAGGAAAAAGTGTGACTTCCAACACTCCAAATACAATGTTTCAATAATTGAGCAGAAAGTGGAGAGCAGAGTGACTTAACACAAGATTACTCCTGCCTGCTAGGCTATATACAGGACACAACATTAGACTAAATGAGATGCTGCAGGTAGAAACAAACTATACTTTGTTATCTACTGGTACAGAAAGATGTACCAAAATTAGTAAATGCATGTGACATTTTAAAATATTTACTTTAATTTAATTTTCCATTTGCGGTACATTATTTTAAGGCAGTGTTATTTTTTTTTACCTTTGTTGTTTTTTCTTTTTTGAGATGTTTGATAGAATGGAGAATGAAATATAATGTTGTCGCTACCTACCATTTCAAATAAAGGAAACAGTTGAAAATTTTATATTAATTTACTTTGATCTAATTTGATGCAAAATTTTAAAGCAATGGGTTTTTCTTTTAATATATAATTATTTTAGGTAGAAAGAACACCATAAACCATACTAGTTAGCATTTAAAGTGTAAATTTATTACAGAGGCATTTCAAGAAACATTAATCTGGACATAAAAAACACCTTTCGCAGAGTATGTCAATGCCAAATATAGTGATTTCGATGTGTTCAAGATAAGTTTACGACGATGACATAATGCAGGAACGCGATAATGTAAGCAAACATAAACAGTAAAAATTAGTTTACGCCCACGCAGAGAAAATTTAAATTTTATACTAAGATAAAATAGTTCTTTTTATTAATTGTTTTGTTTACATATTTCGTAACTAAATATAAATATGGCCTACATATTTTACAGTTTACGAGTTTTATAAATTAAAAAGTTTTTATGCTCTATCGTCAAATAAAATCAACATAAAATAACACACTTTATAAGATAAATTGACGATCTTATAAGAGGTTAATTGGAATAAAATTGAGAGTATAACTTCTATAAATAGCATGACTCACCTGTTGAGCCACCGGCTCCAAAATACTTTCAATGATCTTTGTGTGGAAGACCGGCATGATTGCTGTTTCTAACACATAAATACCATTAAAAAGTAACACAACACGGCATTTACGATATTAATAATAACACAAAAAAAAACGAGAAACACAACCAAACGACGCGGCCAACTGAAAAATACTGTGTCAAAAAACGAAATTTTAATGAGAATACTGTCAGTGTCAAATGTCTAATGTGGTATTGTCGGCTGTTCCGTTTAACGCTTGCTGTAACTTAACAGTAAAGACAATATTTTAACAAACACCTCTTATATACGGTACGGTGTTATTAATTTATTTTAATGATAACAAGTTGTGTATTCAATATTTTAATTTCTTCGTTCTGGTGCCTCACTCAACTCGCAATGCCTCGGTGGAAAGTGGGGGATGGCGTGTCTTAAAACTAGGTTCCCTCTATCTATACTGAGAATTAATACATATATTAATAATACATATATAAAACTAATTTGTTTAGTATATTCAGTAAATAAAAATTATGTAGTATTTTTGTATTTTAAGTTATGGAACGAACAATAAAAAAAAATATACAGGGAAGCGTCAGCGCTCCTTTTACGGAAACAACATATAGGGTTAAAATATTTTAAACAGACAGAAATTAATTAAGATACCTCAACAGTTTAAACGTAAGATTATTTTTTTCACGCTCTTTTCATACCTGTATTTCATGCGACACAGCTACACATACTACTACAAAAATACTACTAAAGGTTAAACAATTTTGAACATTGCCAATTTGCCGCCAATATCTATGACTCGAATTATGGCTGCGTGCGTCATTCTTGACAAATAGCGTTTATTTTACAACGTTAATCTTATTATTTATTTTGTTTGAAGAAATCACTTTTTCATTATTGGGGACTTTGCTTAATTGTACTAAGCTTATATAGAGTAGTTAAAACTATGGTTTCATTTAAAGTGGTGCTGACAAAAACACTCTGGATATATTTAAATCTTTTATTATCCTAGACTTAAGTAATAATTTAAGACTATTTCAAGTAAATCCTATTAAGTCTTTAATACGTGCGAAGAGGTTGTATTAAATATAACAATACATAAAAAAAATTGTAAGCTTTAATCTATTTGAATATTATAATTTAATATTTAGATAATTTACTAAGTAAAATTGACTAGACGTTCACATTACAATATATACTTACAATGAAGTTAAAAAATAAATATATAAAAATAATGTTTAAATATTTACACGAGAATTAACAGTTACGAAATATAAACTATTTCGGCATTTAATTTTTCTTTTACTTTCTATAAGTAAGTGAGGTGTTAAATTCTATTACCTAACTAACAATGCGTCATACAAGCATGTACTTTAGAACGAGGCGACGTGACATTGGAACGTTTTTATCTCATAGCCCTTACAGAGCATTAATTAAAATAAAATATCGCAATATTTTGATAGTATATGATTAAAAATATTTAAATTTATTTAATTGAATATTTCAACCAATTTCAATATAAGGTAAGCCGGTTAAGTTTACAGACTAATCAATAAATATTATACAGTACAAATAATGTTAGAAGCTCTGATTATTTTTTTTTACACATTTAAAATCATTCACAACGAAATGCCATACAAAAATTGTTTGACATGTAAAAATTTTTATACACTATTTCAATCGTTAATTTCTTAATATTATGCTTATCGACCATATTATATAACAACATAAAATATACAACAAATTGTGCACATTACACTAATATTAGAAAAATGGAGATTCTTTTTGAAAATCGCCTAGATCGCTAAGAGTCCTAATAAGACTATTAGGTACCTCAATATTTATTTCTACAATAAAATCTAAGACTAACGTTGAAATGTACAATTTATTTCATAATTTTATTTATCTTAAGACCCGTGTTCTAACTTGTGACCTCCGTTTTACATAGAGGAATTTTGTAACTAACAAATGCTTTTATTTACTTTTTTACATTGATAAGAGATTACCAAATATTCAATGTTTTTATTTCATAAACAGACAATTAAATTACCTACCTTTATTTACTCAACTCAAAATTTCAAACTCCCTAAAACCTTATTCTAGCCAAAGGTAACGAAAAGTTATTAAGTACAGGTAATCTACAAATATTCAACAATATCACACTTAATGGATATATTAGGGCAACTGACCCCATAATTTAAATTAAGTCCGTGAGGTTGACTCTTATGTCTTTCTGTTAAGAGTTTATGAAAAATTGGTAAAATGGCGCATTCAAAGAGTTCCGATTCAGAGCTGGCAGTGTACATTTTCCTTTCTGCTGATTCCTGTCGTTTGTCTCGACTGTATGTGGAGGATTTACGGTCGTCACGTTTTTTGGTTGTTTTGTTTGGTGATTCTGTGAATGAAAGATGTTTTTGTATATTGTATTGTAGTACAAATGAATTTATTTCGAAAATATACTAAGATACGTTGTTGTTGCAAAATACATATAAAAAACGGACCCTTTTATTACAAAAGTAGGTACCATAAAATAATTTCGTGATTAGACTAGAATATTAAAATATAGTTAAAAAACTGAAAAGGTAATGAATTAGTTCAAAATAAAATATTTAAATTGATTAGATATAGATAGCAGATAGATGTTTTTTTAGTAATGTTCCGTTGGTCTTCTAAGGCCTTTCCATATGTTTAATTGTAAAGAGCAAAAATTTAAAATAAATAATATCCTATCAAAATGACATTATAAAAAACACACAAAATTACTCACCAGACTTGTGTCTCGACGCGACATTCGGACTACTCTTGTGGTGGTCAGGCCTGCTCTGTGCCTGGCTCAACCGCGGGGAGTCCCCAACCCCTTTAGCTCTCTTCAAAGGCTCCGCTTCTTGCTTCAATCTCTTCGACGGAGAATCTTGTCCCTTACTAACTCTTATTGTATCGGGATCTTGGATTCTTTTAGGGGATTCCGGTTTTTTAGTTATTCGTATAATGTCCGGATCTGGTTTCAAATCTTTGGTTTCTGGTATCGGTTCTTGTATATTTTCATGTAAAGGTTTAGGTTGATCTTCTCGTCTTCTTTGTGTTTGTTCTCGTTTATTTTCTCTTTCTTCTTGGTATGTTCTCATCTGAAAATTCAGTATATGTGTTTAAAATATAATAACATTACAAATAAAATGTTTGTCTATATTATTTTTTTAATAGTTCTACTAGGATTAACTAATCTATAAAACATTGAAGTTTCAGGTAATTTCAAGCGGTGTATAAGTATAGTTCGACTCAAGAATCAAGATCAAGTATAAGTCAATATTAGAATCAAATTCTGAACAGTTTTCTCATAATAGTAAATACCTGAGCAGCAGACTGTCTCCTCTTCATTTGCATCTGATGTGGAGGAGTGCTCACTGGCTGCGGGAACTCTGAACCGCGACGCTAATAAATAAAAAGTGTAGGTTTTTCATTAGTGTATTACAGTTTTATTTATGCAGAAATTATCATTGATATACAAATTCAATTAAATTGAATTAAAACCTACTAATAGATATTACAACTCATAATTATATGTGATAAGTCACTTGGTGCTTACTTTTATTTATATTTAAGGGAAAATATCATATTTAATAAGAAAAAATCATATTTCATCACTTACTTTCGATAGCCGGTCCGTCATCCGTAGAGTATCGGCGTCTCTGTAGCCTTCTGGAGTGCTGACGCGATTCGTGCCAACTATAAGTAAAATTAAAAGTACTTAAAAACTGAGTCAGTATATAGAAAATGGCAGAGAGCAAAATTAGGCCACCTAAAAAATATTCTAAATATTTTAGATTTATTACTATACTGTAATAACGTAGATTCAGTTCAACAATAGCTGATTTTTTATATTTTTTTCAAAATGTCCAATTGATAACACTCCGTTTTCCGTGTATCGCCAAATTCTCGAGGCATACCGTGTTTAGTGGCAGAACTCAATACCGCACGACGAAATAAGACGCTGTGCCACAGCTACCTCTAAATAGAAACAATTTAGAAAAGACAAGTATTTGGTTATAGTAAAGAAAGAATGAAAGTTGTTATGTAATAAAAGATAACTTACTATTTATAAATAGGCTTTTAACTTTGATGTGGACTACATACCGTGATTGATTGAGGCGTTTGATGCTCTTCTGTCCATACTCTTAGTGTCACTTTCTCTGCAACATAAATTTATGTTTGTATATAAAACTTAGAGGCCAGTTGTGACGCAGAAGTACAAGCGTGCTACTATAACCGCGATAGGTTGTGGGCACGATTTCCACTCGAGAAAATTAAATATTTAACATTACCATTTTCTCGCTTTGGAGACTAAACAAAACGGGGCCTCCCAAATTCTGCGAAAAGTGGGGAACGGAACATCTCAGCACTAGGTTCCTAGGGTCCCTCTGCCCACCCTGCTATGTGCGGGATACAACGTAATGCTTTTGTATATAAAAGTTACACATTGTAAGTACCCGAATAGTATACATTTTAATATTTTCGTGATACTTAGTGTAATAACACAAAATTTTTGATTTATAGCAAATTTGTAGCATAATTATAATATTATTTTCTTAGTACCTATGATGGTGAGGAGACGACTGTTGTTGTCGACTTTTTTCCGAAACACTTCTTTGCATCGGAGAATGGGCATGAGCTGAAAAAGAAAATTAATATAATTTAAATTATAAAAAAAACATATAGGTACATTACATATAATGTATTGAACGGTTATTTTACATTGAGTTTGAGCAATTTTACTAATAGCTTTCTTCTTTTCTCCTATCCTTGATACAAAAAATATATATAAATAATATTTACTAGTCGTTGGTGACTTCTGGCAAGTGTACTGGAACGTGTTGGTGTCCCACAGATCACTTTGCACTACTATGAAGTTCTCCTTTTTTCTTCGCTCCGAATCTTTTCTTTGACCTGAAGAATATAAAATAAGAACTAGTATTAAGAAAAAAAACTGGACCACGGGTCCAGTTTTCTTTCAGGTGTCTGGAAAATGAATAAAATATTATATGCACACCAAGCCCTTTCATCTGATACCTCACTTGGACTAGCGGCTTTAATATAAAATTTTGCCCTCATTTTAAGGCTATTATTATGTTATAGAATTAAACCACAAAAACATTTTTC
Source organism: Heliconius charithonia (assembly GCA_030704555.1). Lineage (NCBI taxonomy): Eukaryota > Metazoa > Arthropoda > Insecta > Lepidoptera > Nymphalidae > Heliconius > Heliconius charithonia. Next base: position 740,946 of record CM060825.1, read on the forward strand.
CTAAACCTGTGGATGCAAGCTACCAAACTTTATAATTCTAGGTCAACCGAAAGTAACCCCATTAATTTTGATTCCCTTTATAGTGTCGAAATACACGTTTTGCGATATAAACGGCTATATTTTTTATAGTAAATGTAGAAATACGATTTTTTCAGAAAATCAAAGGACCATTGGACACCAGACCAAATAGACAGACGGACGGAGAACAAAGTGATCTTATAAGATTATTTTTTTTCTTAAGAGGTACGATACCCTAAAAAAATACTCTCTCAAAATTTGAATACTATCATTCAATTAGGAATAGAGTACAAGTAGAAATCGAATTCACTCCCATCGCTTGTAATATAGGATCAAATAACGTCTTTACAACGATTGATGTTTTTGGAACACATAGTGACTATTAACATTAACTTACAAGATTTTCTTCTTTCGGCAGAAGAGTAGTCGTGATCGATGTCTAGTATATCTTCCGGTTCTTGTTTAGGTTTTGTGGTAGGCACTTCTCGGTCTTGACCTTAAAATATTAAAATGAAATTATTTTTTAGCTTTAAAATATACAAAAAGTAGTTTTTACATACTTGGTTGTGAGAACACATTATTCTACTTATTTCAATAAGTTTTCCATGAACAATTATACATATGTATTCCTATATAAAGAAACTAGTTGCAGGTTGGATTTGCGACCAAGGATTCAGATTTTTCTGACTGCCAAGGAAAGGTTATGTTTTTCGCGCGTATCTTGTATGTATGTATGTATGTATGTAATATTCTTTATTACCTCTTATCTCCAGAACTGAACGGATTTACATAATTGAGGTATTGTCATATTCGTCTTATCAGCCCAAGAGTTCTTAAATATGTGAGGTAAAAAAAAAATATAGCGGTGTGGGACGCCAATGGACTTAGTAAAAAAAAAATGTTTTTGTAAATACCACAATATGGGTATCACATTCATGAGCTCAAACAAGGATTTCAAGAAAGTATATCATGATTATCATTATAAATTTGTTAGCTACTTTGTTTCCGAGTTAGTTTTCCTAGATCAATGCTTGTTGAGTGATTTTAGCGTCACGCTTTATATTATTACCAGAACAAGAAAAATGGAAATACTTGATTCTTTTCAATGCGAATAGGACCCACAATCATCTACATATCCGACCCAGATTTGAAAAAAATATATATGAAAATCTCTTACCATTGGTCTCAGTCAGCACCGCCCCCGCGCCGCTGGACATGCGGCGGTGCGCGCGCGGCGCACTCTTCACGGGCTTACTGTCCACTGGCTTAGTTGTTTTCTTTTGTAGCTCTGGTGTCTGTTGAATGATCATAAACACTTGTTTTTATTAAATTGCACTTTCAAATCACAAGTATTTTGTACCTTGTCATCTTCTATCTTTTGTATCGTGTCTCTGTATTTTTTCTCTATTTTTAAAGTCCTTAAAATGTTAGTCCACACTTCCCTGCTATGTACGGGATATAGCGTGGAACTAAAAAAGTTAAAAAGTATTTAATTTACCTTGTTAACTTTAGGCGTGGCTGCTTTCGTGTACAAAGAGTCTTCGCTCTTCAAAGTAGGAACAGGTTTCGCTTCTATTTTGGTTGTTTCTGTTTTAGACTTTGGTGGTTCTGATGGTTCCTGATCAAACAAAATCATCCATATTTCTATTAAAACTAAACTCAACTGTGTTTTTCAAGGTGGACCAAGGTTTCCCCCTACCTCTTATACCGCTCACTTTTCCGTCATAAATCTTTTTTGCCATGGCATATTTATATTAAATTTGGATTTATAAATATCTTTTCAAAGTTACATATATATGACTGAGGTGATGAGGTCAGTTGTGGCACATGGACACAAGGGTGTGACTATAAACGTGACAGGTTGTAGGTTCAATGTTAATGTTTAGATTGGAACTTAAGTAAGGCTTTTATTCATTTTATCATAATATAACAAAACAAACCTCAGTAGACCATCCATATGGTAGTTTAGCAAGTTGATCTTTCTCTGGCACGGCTTTGGAAGATGGCGGACTCGTGTAGTCTAAGTGATTTTTGAAGGAAACATTCTTGGTTTGTTCTTTTTTAGGCTCTTTTACTTCTTTTACTGGTTCCGGAGGTGCTGAAGCTTTTGGTCTGTAAATAAATTAGATAAGCATATAATAAATAAAAAAATAAATAAATAGTTTACTTTATAAATTGAAATATATTCAGTTAAAACCAAATTGGTAAAAAAATATTGATAAAAAAAAATTGTCAGTAGAAAACTGGATTATATTTTCAGACTTATCTACATTGCCGAGACTATCTTGAAGATGTAAAAAATTCGATAAATTTAAACCAGATGTTTGGAAAGACTAGTGAAATAAAGTAGATTATAAAATAAGATAGAAAAGACTGTAAAATGATTATTTTATCGTTTAAAGTTACTAATTTCCTATTTAATAATAAATTTACGTACTATGTAATTAAAAAAATAACTAACTTATCGACATTTTGCTGCGTCTGCATACTGATATACTCCGTTTCAGCTCCCGCAGAAGCGCTGAGGCTGCATACCGACGTGATGTCGCTGGTCTCTGCAACGGGGTACAAATCTATAACAAGGTTTATTGTAGGAATAAGTTCGTGTTTTGGTTATTTTGTATGGGGGAAAGAAGGGATTTGTTACTTCGTTAGTTTTAACTTTAAAGAGGTATGAATTTGATCCTCTTGAAAAAGTTAAGTTGAGAAACGTAGACGTAACGTATATTAAGACATTTCACAATATAGTATAATATTTTCTCACCCGGATGACTTAAATTCTCCCTTGGAACAGGTAGTAGAGTGCGCTGCGTCGCTGGCGACTTGGAATCCCTAGTTGATGACTCGGAGCTGGCGTCACTGCCTAGTTTACTTAATAACATCTGTAAATAAGTTAAATATTAATCGTCAACTTCAGCGAGTCAGTGGAGTGGACGGGGGAGGTTCGAGGCCGACCTGCAGCTCGTTGTCCTTGGCCTGCAGCGTGCGGCGGTAGCGGTTGTTGTACTGGCGCAGCTCCTTGAGGCGGCGCTCGAGCTCGGGCCCCGGCGAGCGGCACTCGTGCGGCGCGGCGGGCCGCAGCGTGGCGCGGATGCGCGCGCCGCCGCCGCCGCCCGCGCCGTTGCGGCGCAGCTCCACTAGCTACCGTTTCGCAAATAAGGGTCTCAACATTATTACTGAGGCTAAATATCTAATCAAAAAATAATATATAAATAAATGAAACTATTTTAACCAGATTAATAGCCAGATTATATTTGGTATTATACATTTTTGGAAACCCGACGTCAGTTGATATAATTAATATAACATAATAACTATGTCAACTGTACACATGGCAAATATAATTAAAGGTTATTTAAGGTTATATTAGAAGTGTCATAATGGGAACGTAGTGTTTTAACATTATGTTCCTGGGTTGCAATTCCATCTACTTGACCTGTTATTTTTTGGGATACAAGTTGAGGCTGGTACATATTAAAATAAATTAAAATTAAATCAGCTTCACGCTGTATCCCGCACACAGCAGGGTATGCAGAAGGATCCTAGTGTTAAGACACTCCGTTCCCCACTTTCTGCCGAATTCTGGAGGCATTGCGTGTTGAGTGGCACAACTAAACGCCGCTCTTTGCCTCGACACCAGAGCGAAGAAATGGAAATATAAATTTAAATAAATATTTCACCCATATTGAGGCCAGTCGTGGCGCAGTGGTACAAAGTGTGACTGTAAAACCGACTGGTTGTGGGTTCGATCCCCACTCGAGGAGATGAAATATTTATTTAAATTTATGTTTTCATTTCTTCGCTCTGGTGTCGAGGCAAAGCGCGGCGTTAAGTTCTGCCATTCAACACGCAATGCCTCCAAAATTCGGCAGAAAGTGGGGAACGAAGTGTCTTAACACTAGGTTCCCTCTGCCTACCCTGCTGTGTGCGGGATATAGCGTGAAGCTAAAAAAAAAAAAAAAATATTTCACCTCCTCGAGTGGAGATCGAACCCACAACCAGTTGGTTTCACCGTCACACTTTGTGCCGCTGCGCCACGACTGGCCTCACATATTATTAGCATAATTTAAATTAATTTCTTACCTTTGGTACAAAAACCAAACACAAAGTGGCGGTTGTACAGAAAATGATGAATATTGCGATCAACACGAACAAAGCATCTTTATGATCAGCCAACACCTGTAAGATTATATAGAACTATTTACGTCTTTTCCCTATTTAACATGACATACGTATAGCGAAGCTCAGTTCTCTACATTCCGCTTTCCGCTAATTTTAATCTTAATCTTTGAGCTTAAATACTGCTAAAATAATATTTTCAACAGTTAAAAGCTTTAAATAAAAATCGGTTAAGTTTGAGTTATCGCTTTTTTCGACATAAAATATTAATGAGACGCATGTAATGAGCAAAACTTGCTATGTTTACTAATAGGCAGTCCAAGGTTGCATCAGCCATCTCCCAATTAGTGTTAATAAAAGAAACAATCTTACCAAAGCAATAGGAGCTCCCATAATGCACATAATAAGGACATTATAAACGGAAAGTCCAATATGTTTAGAATCGTTCAACGCTGGAATCGAAACGTGACGAGTTTCCCACGCCAGGAAAGCGCCGAACACCTGGTAAAATATCACTCATTCATTTTTTATTAAAGTTTTTGATTATTATGTATTATCTATTTTCAGAGTTTTATCTTCTAGCCAAGAAAAAAAAACAGTTGAGTAGTATTCGTATCTTAGCGTGTTGAGATTGTTATGGCGAGCGTAGGGTTGTAAATGAGGGTGCGATTCCCACTCGGGGATGAATGTATTACTTAATATTTTATTTTTCTCAACTATCAAGGCAAGTGTTGAGCTTCGTCTTGCTAGAGCGGGGGAAATAAGACATTTTACTTTCATTCCGAAAGGAGAGAGAAGCGGAACTCAACAATTATCGCGTTTACAACTGTCCCGAAACTTGACAATATATATTTTCTATTAAACAACGGAACAAGTGCGAGTCACGTCCACCCACTGAGGATTCCGTACAAACATTGGAGGTTTCGAATTTCGAAAGAGTCGAAGTTTTAGTACCCTAAAAATTAAGCTGCATTATGAGAAAATATCTTCTACTATTAGATTATCTGTGTCCACTTTACAAAATTAGAAAGAAAACATAGAACATATAATGTATAATATCTGTCAAACCAGGTCCCTGGGAATCCCCGTTCAATACCTAGACGTCGTACAAGAGGAGAATATCGAATATTCTCCTTCCGGCCGCACATCACGTATGTCAGTAACAAGGCTACATACGTACGAGCAGGTTGCTAATACATTATTAACACTTACCAACAAAAGTCCTTTATAAGCGTATATAGCTCCTATGAATATGGGCATACGTTCAGACTGACAGTACTCGTTCTCTTGCACTATCACTATGTCTTCACTTGTGGGATGCGGCTATAAAAGAAAAAGTTAAACATTTGTTTATATAGTTTAATAACGTAATGATGCTGTAGGGAAATATATCTATCTGTGACTCTAAAACTTTGAGTATCTATTAAAAAATGTATGTAGGCTAGCTCAGGTCAGGTCAGCTTCACGCTTTACTCCGCACACAGCAGAGCGGGCAGACTGCTAAGATACTTCTTTCTGCATTTTCCGACAAATTTTGGAGGCATTGCGTGTTGAGTGGCGGAACTCGACCCATTTACCACCAGTCACTTACAGTAGTGCTTCAGGGCCACGACTGGCTTCAATATAATGGCCTGGTTAATATATTTTTTTAGTATTTAATAAAAGAATAAAGCATTTTTAAAATGTCCATCATTATATAATCTATTTCTCTTTATGCTCTGCTCATTTTTGAGATTTTAGTGGTATTTAGATTTACAAACTTCATAGTAGGTTCATACATCAGATTAACACATACAAAATATGTAAATATTTGTATATAATCGTTTTAAACGGACAAAGTCGCGTTTGGGATGCTAGTAAAAATGAGAAAGACAAATCCTCACATAGGCCTCCATCTGCTTGGTAGCTCTGTAGAAGGGGTCTGATATCTGCCACGTGGTCATGATCGCGAAGTCGACGCACAGCAACACGCCCACCACCATGAACAACTGGTAGTCTTTTATTACCTGGGAATATTTTTTTTATTTTCACTTGGATATTTTTGTAGTAAAAGAATAATGGATAGATGAACAGACAATGATTAAATATTTAGGTTATAGTTAATTATTGAGATTCTGTTTGTGTATTATTTCTGTTTGGATTTCACTGCGGAACTCAACACCGCGCTTTACCTCATTACCAGAACGAGAAAATATTAAATATTTAATTTCCTCCAGTGGGAATAGTACCCACAATTTGTCTCTTTTACTGTCACACAGTTGTACCTCTGCGCCACGATAGGTATTTTTAAACATATTTAGAAAATTATTTAAGTATGGCAAAAATGTAATGTAAAAAGCACAAAATATTTAATACCAAATTTTCACCTACTATTTACCACTACATCAAATCTCAACAAAAATATCAACAACAATGAAACGAAAAAAAAACATGTCGGTAAAAAAATAATTTGTGTACATAGTCATTAATTGTAATAAATATGACAAACCTTCTTATTCAATTTAACATCTGTAAATATAGAATGCACTCTCCAAGTCTTAGAGAACATTGCCCCGAACGCGAGACTGAATCCCGCCATTAGAAGCCACGCTCGCGCCGTGCAGATGTACGGGAAGGCAGCTGGGTTACAGTATTAGATCAGATTACTGTTTTTTAATATTGTTGAATTATTTTATAGGAGATATGGAAAATATTATAAAAAATCGTTTTCGTATTTATATTATAATAATATATTTGGTAACATTCTAAAATATTTAGCATATACTAGGATTGTTAAAAAATCAGTTAATATACTATACTCGTAGTTATATTAATAAATATATTTCAAGAGTTTTTTTTGCTACTACTACTATTCTAGGTACGCTCATTGAAATGTTACTCACTAATGTCATGCTTTATATAAAACAGCGATAAGCAATTCGGCGTGGTGATACAAATGATTGAAAATGTACACTTTATCGAACGGAAGTTAAGAAACTGAAAATACTCACACACGCTCGATTGTAAAGCTTGAAAAAGAAAACAAACCAAAAAATCAATAAAAGCAAAATGGATAGGAAGAAACCAAAACTTGGAAACATGCTGTCGACTCCGATGACCTAGATCACCTAGGTCTTTCTCAGAATCTAACAAAGGGGGGTTCCCAAAGTTTGGTCACAAGTTCAATTCTGCTCAGGAAGCTAAAGCTGGGGTTTTAAATCATTACCTCCGCGCGAAACTCCCTGAGAAAGACCTAAGAATCAATGAATACGATGAGATGACGTGCCTGCTGAGCTGCATGCGAATCGAATGTGCTACTATTGAACGTTCACTTTAAATTCTGTTTCCACAAAATTACCTTTATTCCGAAAGATAGAATGAACAAACATACACATCAATAATAGTTATATAGATTTATTGTAGTTGTCATTAAATAGGGTTGTTAAGAAAAGAGCTAAGGAAAATCTTTCTCCTAACAAGGAGATATACAATTTAAATCAAGTCTTTTCAGTCATAGCGGCTTTGTTGAATTTGATTTTGTCCCAGGTGTAATGTATTTCACAGGTTTCCTTATTTGTTAATATGCAATCTATAATCTGTTGTTGTAACGGTCATATCCATAAAATTTTAAAATAACACGACTTAAAATATAACCGAGATGATACGTGAGATAAAAAGGGATTTAAATTTCAGCTGAATCGGTTACCCGGAATGGCTTACAAAAAAATATATTAGATAAACATACATTCGGACAATAAAAAATTTGCAAAAGGCTGTGGAACCAATTAAATTGTTAACAAAAATAAAGTCCAAATTGGACCAGAAACAAATACAAAAAAATATAGATAAAAAATTGTATTACCAATGCTGCTTAAGCTGGAGTCGAGTCCGAGGAAGATGACGCTGAGGTAGGTGAGCATGCAGCCCACGATGATCAGGTTGTTTAAGTGGGGTGATGACATTTTTATATACCTGATTGGTAATTTTGTTAAATTAAAGGCCTGTTTGATTTTATCAGAACTTTCTTTTATTGTTACAAATTGTTGAACAGTTTAAGATGATTGATTTGATTTTAAACTGTTCTTATAATAATTTGTTAATAATTTCTAAAACCCATATTTTAAGTCTAATTGTTGTAATGATTATTTGCTTTTGATATATTTTAAATGAATTTTAATGTTTTATAATCACACTAGCGGACACATTTGCGGCTTCGCCCACACACCCTCACTAATACCACATAATTCCTTTATTATACTGCAGTTACGAAAAAAGTGCAAGCACTACGTGGCTGCTTGTGAGGACGTCATCGACGACAAGGGTACTCCCTGCGGGACTCGAGCCTAGGCTTGCGGCCGATCACAGAGGATTGAACTTTTTTTTATTATTTGAAAGAAAAATACTTATTAAGAAAACGTATTAAAAATTGAACATAGCGGGATTTGAACCCGCGCCTCTTTGGAAACCGTCCAAGCGCTATGACCAACTAAGCCATACGTTCTAATCGAGCTACGTGGGAATTCTTATATGATTGTTAGTCATTAGCAGCTGTCAATCATTTAAACTCACCTCTGATTCCTATAATGTATATTCATAGCAAGAAATCCAGTCGCCAGCAGTATCCCCAGTACCGAACAAGACACCAACACTGCGTATATCGTTATGTTAACTTGCGTGTGCTCGATTAGACGGAGAGTTCGGTCTTTTGGGGGGTTCCTAGAAAATTTAAGGAGAGAAAAAAGTTTTTATTATATTCAGTGTTAAAATAGTTTTTTTTATATTTGTAAATATAAAAAAAACCAATAGAATGTTTATTATTAAACTTGTTACTTTTTGTTATGCAAAAAAGATTTTTTGATATGATTATTATGACTGTTTTTGACACTGCAATGTTATATAATACTTATACGTAAATATTCTACAACTCATTTGTACATATTTTTATTATTATTTATTTAATAGTAATTTATTTATGTACATACAACTACAGTAAAATACTTAAAAAAGAGATGTAAATTTAGTTATTAGCAAAAAATATTCATCAAAAGAAACCTACTTCCCAATCCACCTAAAAGGTTCCCCAGTACCCAGGTCAAGTCGATCTCTCTCCGCGCAGTACTCCCCCACCTTCACCTCTCCTGTCTCCCCCTGAAACTGCTTCAGGAGGATGGAGGCTTTACGCTCGTTGTCATAGAAACGGACTGGACCCTGGAATTAGTGGTAGGCTTAAATATATAGAGTATTTTGGTTCTTCACCCCTTTAAATGAAAGCCTAATACATGTTTTTAAAAAATGTATGTTTATAAATGTCAAATTGGAAAACAGTAAAATTTGAGGCCGTCATGACGCAGGAGCGATCTTTATTCGAAAAAGACGAATGAGAGTGTCTTAATGGAAACGGAATGTGCCTTCTGCTTGACCTGCTTTATACGGCGTAACACTTAAAGACGGAGAAAACAAATTCAACTCACAGTAACCCCCTCAAATGTAACGTTGCTTAAAGCATCCAGAAAGAGTTGTTCCCACTCCTTGTCTCGATATCGGAAGTCCTGCACCGTTTTCTCTTTGTACTTCAATTTGACACGATGTGCCACCGTCTGGATAGCAAGCGCCATTGCCCAAATACCTAAAAAACAATATTACATTTTTTACCAATAGAAACTATTTAGCGTGAATTCACGCTGACGATGTCAGATTCATCAGACTGCAAGGTGAGGAGCTCAGAAGAGTACTTGTCTGTGCCACAATTATGTAAGGGAATCTTAAAAGCCGCATTAAAAGAAGCTGGGTTAGTAGGAGAGATCATACTGTCCCAGCTCCTCTTTACACCGACACCAAATTCTAAATGGTTTTACTGATGCTATCTGAAGTAAGTTTTAATAATGAAATTATGATAGGTGTAATATGTTAAAATTTTGTTTGTAAACCCATATCAGTCCATTATTTTATTTCCACTTTAATTCATTACTTTGCTCAGTGCCAATTTTATTATTATACATGTCGCGTATTTCATACATAAAATTTTTTTTTTTTCGAAAATTTAATCTTAAAAAGCTATTTTTTTTAATATTTTACAAAAAAGAAGAAAAACAGAAAATAATAGGTAGTGATAATCCACCTTTACCTACCGTCATAGGTGTATCCGTGGAATCTGGAATATTCTATACCACGTCTTCTGTCGTACTCCACTTGATAGTCTTTAGCAGTCTGAAATAATAGAAAATAAGTATATGGAAAAGAGAAAAATTAAAAATGTGCTAAAAATTTAAATAATTTTTTTTAGCTACACATTACGGTATATCCCACACATAACACGATAGGCAAATAACGCAATGTCAGTTTAATTTATTTGTTCAATAGTGAATTTCCAATATTTCATTCAATATAGTAGTATCTACTATCTATAAAATAATAACTTTCCAGATATGAGTAGAAGTTATTATAAATACTCACAATCCCAGACACAGTAGTCTCTCCAGTCGTAGAGAGTGGTAATAAATCAGTCAATATCGTGGTGTCCAGCGCGGTGCTGAGTTCCCGGCGCGAGCACGGCGCGCGCCGCGTCCACCACTTGTTGCTGTACGTTCCCAATAACAGCCAAGTGTACGCGCGGCCGTACATTTCCAGCCTTTGAGGAAAAGGGCATTTTATATTTTTTTTTCTATTTTAGCTTAGATAGATTAAATATCAACTGCCTTAACTTAGTGCTAAAATTCTGATATTCGTCAACTACAAAATTGGTAAAATCTTAGTCTATTAGTCTAATAATCGATTTTTGGTATATTATTTAAAGGCTGCATTTAATGATAGAAGAATCATTAAATGGAAGATAAATTCTATAAATTGCGAGACTTTTATGTATTTATTTATATATCTTTGCGTTAAATAACAAAATTAAAAGAAAGCTGGTAATAAGAAAATATCGATATATTATTATATAATATTCATTAGTTGAAGATAAGTCAGATAATATAACAATACTCAATGTGGTGTGTGACGTGGTTGGTTCCACCAACCAAGATTGAAGAAGACTAAGTTAAAAATATAAATTCTCTTACTTATAAGCTTCACAGAATATATTCAATGCCCAGGTCTCGTTAAAGTTGCCCAAAATTATTCTCACGTCCTTCTCTTTGAGTTTAGACAGTGCTGTCTTAACTTCAGTGGCAAAACTTTGAGATTCGTCAACTAGGAAGTTGGCTGAATCTAGATCTGCTAGTAAACGATTATGTGCCTAAAAGACAGAATATATTTAGGTTCCCTTAAAAAAAACAGGAATATTGTAAATAAAAATGTATCTTTACTATTAAAAAAACAACTTCCCTCGGTTTCCCACACACAGCAGGATAGGCAGAGGGAACCTAGTGCAAAGACTCCCCACCTACTGCCTTAATCCCGACGATCACCAATGCCTCGACACCAGAGCGAAGAAATGGACATATAAATTTAAATAAATATTTCGATTCCTAAAGTGGCGATCAAAACCTCAACCAGTCGCGTATACAGTCACTCTCTGTGCCACGGTATGCCTCATCTTTACTACTACTTCTTTATAAAATATTTTTAAACATTTAGTGTGAAATAGTAAATGTTGGTTCAGAACCGAAAACCAACGCTTAAAAAACAGTTTTAACAATTGCGTCGATATGGTGCTACGAATCTGTATCATATTAAAAGTTTAAAAAGCACATAACTTACCAAAGCATATCTAGGTTCATTCTGGTAAATAGTACCAACTCTTGTCCAATTAAAATGTTCCAAGAGTCTAATACGAGGCATGTTAAAGGCGTTCTCGGATGGCACAATACGGAAGAAATTGGGGAATGCTTCCTTTGTGAACATTGGATGTGTGTCAGCGTATGAGAGCTGCAAGAAAATGTTGCTTGAAATTAACAAGTAAAAGAGGATTGCTTGTTCTTTTGGTTTTCATCATTTAAGTGTAGTTCGTAAAAACATTTTTATATTTACAAAAGAGTTTAAACTATTGTGTATTGAGAAAAAAAGTAGAGAATCATGTCTATTAGATGTGTTCGAAAGCTAGAATACTAACTGTCTTTTTTCTTCCGGTTTACGGTTTTTTACGGGTTTACGAAGTAGCGAGCTATTTCGTTTCACTTCGTATTGGTTAAGATCAATACGAGCTGAAACTATCGCTGTATTTATAGCTGAATTAATTTGGTATTAAATTCGATTTTAAACCTACATTCCTACTAACCTATAGCCCTAAAAATAATATTTACGTACATATCGTTCTGATTCCATGACATTCTGTAGGGAACTGAGTTTCCTACCATTTTGTGCATTGGTCATAAGGGAGTGACCTACCATTTTATAAATGATCTTTATTTACGCCAAAAAAAATAAGATACTACCTGTGTAAGATGCCAGTGTTTGGAAGCCTTGGCTATAGGATCGGTAACGTGAGTGCAGGCTGCACCAAACAGCATCAGTTTGTGGGGCCCGCTGTGCATCATGTCGAAGAATGACTTAACGCCCACTGCTGCATTGCACTGGTGACATTTAATAGTAGATTTGATTCATTGATTCTATGAATACTTCATTGGATATGTGAATATATATATAAGTTTATCATGAGCGAAATGATATCGGAGATTAGGAAATTTAATTTTATTTTATATAGTTAACAAGGATGTAGTGCGTTATTGTAATTAGTTATGACAAATTTAAATTTGGGAAGTTTTGGGAAGATTTTAAATATTTAAAATTAAGGAATTTAATTTTTCTTTTATGCTCAATTTGGTTAAGATTTTCGGTGTATCTTTCTTAGCTTATATTACTTGTATACTAAGCGGCTGCCAAAACGACGACTTTTATTGTCCAACAGAATGATACTAATGTGAACCTCTTTGGTTACAACTCAAAATATTTACTGTATATAGTATATAGAATAACAGATTTGTTACCTCAGTATCATTCCACCACATATGGAGTCTGTAGTTCCTCAGTACGGAGTCGTGCTCGTTGACGTGGTCGAGCGCCAGCTTCACGCTCGGCATCACGCCTCGACCTACAGCGGTTTTAGCATAGCTTTGGTACTTAGCTCTTTGGGGAAGAGGAAAATTTGGGAAAAATTGCTATTAGAGTACTTACTACACCTCAAAAACCTCTAGCATGTTTAATTTTAATATAAATTACATAAATGAAGAATAAAATATTGCCAAAATAAAATACAGAAAACATTTATGATTTCTTCCAGTTTCATAGAAATTCTTGTACTGAGTTAAGTTCTATATAACAGAAATTATTGCTTAGGTAATTAATATTGAGGCCAGCGGTGGCGCAGTGGCACGAAGTGTGACTGTAAAACCGACTGGTTGTGGGTTCGATCCCCACTCGAGGAGATGAAATATTTACTTAAATTTATATTTTCATTTCTTCGCTCTGGTGTCGAGGCTAAGCGCGGCGTTGAGTTCTGCCACTCAACACGCAATGCCTCTAGAATTCGGCAGAAAGTGGGGAATGGAGTGTCTTAACACTAGGTTCCCTCTGCCTACCCTGCTGTGTGCGGGATACAGCGTGAAGCTGATGTAATTAATATAATTTTTTCAGAGCGAAAAAGCTATAATGAACCCATATGCGGAATTTTTTTTATCAAAAGTTAAACACGCTTAAAAGAGATTAAAATATAATATTTATAAGTACTAATAATAAAAGCTTGCCGAGATTAATATTAAGTCTCCAGAATCCGTTAAAATCTTATTAAGCTCTCGTCAGGTTACCCTAAATATTATACAGTTCTTATAAGATTGTTGTTCATAGCATCTCCATAGCACTAGTACAAAGGTTTGCTACTCTACGAGAAATAGAAATATTAATTTATTTAATTTATTCTTCTAACATATTTTTTTTCACTTCACGTCCTATCCCGCATATAGCAGGTTAGGCAAAAACCACCTGGAAACTCAGTGTTAAGACGTTTCCATTTCCCACTTATAACCGTATTCTGGAGAAATTTTATGTTGAGTGGTGAAACTCAACGTCGCATTGAATTTATTATTGAAATAATATTTATTTCCTCGAGTCGGAATCGAACCCACTCGTGGCTTTAATTGGTAACATTTTTTTCTTGTATTTTTCTAATTCTAAATACTTCCTAAGGTTGCTTAAAGCATTATCTAAAGATACCAGTGTTCGAGTTCTCCACCCCCTTGCCGAACGGGAAGAAGCCCGCGATGTACACGTCTGTCCTGCGGTTGAGGATTGCGTCCAAGTTGGGTTTTTGAGGCACACTCTTCACTTGGTTGAGGGTTAATAGGATTACCAAGATTTTCATGGTTTCTATAGGAAATACAAATTAATCTGTAAAATGTTAAACTGTGTGCCTTCCACGGAAGTCGGGCTGTAGCTGTCTGACTGTACGTGTTAGTTATGAATTCGATTATTTTTTTGGCAAATATCTGGGTTTCTTCAACTTAAAGAGAAAACAATTAGATATACATTAATAAATACTAATATAAATTGAGTCGAAGTAGGGATGTAAGATAGCACTGCTACTTTTTTATCTACTAAACACTGGTCTTGCTTTATAGATATGTACTCTTTTATTGACAATTTTTTTTTGTACATAGAATTAATAAATGAACGCTAAATAAGTGAAAAATATATTGTAACTTCATAAATAAAGCTTTATTAATTATTAAATTTTATTAATTCAGGAAATTTATTTTAATATTTTTAAAATGTTAACCAGATCACACAATAAGACCAAAACAATTAATTATACATTTATAAATAATATATTTATTGTAATCTGTAATATGGAATATATAAATTCTCCTTGCAATAGGTATAACCCTCAATAATGCATAAATTATATCACAATTGTGTTGTACGTACATAATAATTTTATCACCAGCGAAGTTCCTTTAAAAAATCATACTTTATTTATTTCAATACTACAATAATCAACATCTCACCTGCCATCGTAAAAAGATGTTGCCTTTAATCTATTATAGATAGATATACATGTATAATAAAAAAAACACTATATCAAACTGTCAGTTCGTCACAAAACCTTCACTGTACAACTCATTAGAACTTCAAATATTAATATATACTTGTTACAACTCATCTCATAGGTAAGACGCCTCACTGAAACCACAGTTTCAGCCTGAACAAGATTTAACTACTTTTATATACATTTCAAAACATTTTAACTCTTATGAAAATCTAGCATAAGATTGAAAATCGCTTATCACGTTTCTTTGATAACATACACAATAGGTATTATGTACTAAATTAATTCTAAAAGGATTTATATTCTAATGTGAAGGTATCAAGGTTCAATTTTAAATGCACATGTGATTACATAAGGTAGAGTTGCGTGAACCAAGTTGAGCAAATAGACAGAATTAGGCTTTGCCGGGGCGAATCGATAGAGGGTGGGCTCTTTTATAGTGCTGAACGGAATTTATATCGATGTTTTTATTTAATATTAATATTTTAAGATCGAGACTAAATTGCGTATAATTTTGAATGACAAAAACAGTTATAGTGCAATGACAAGGTAGGCCTAGAGCGATAATTAATAAATGCTAATAAAAATGAGAGACCATATCATATGTTAGGTAAAAAAAAAAAATTAGCTTCACGCTATATCCCGCACACAGCAGGGTAGGCAGAGGGAACCTAGTGTTAAGACACTCCGTTCCCCACTTTCTGCCAAATTTTGGAGGCATTGCGTGTTGAGTGGCAGAACTCAACGCCGCGCTTTGCCTCGACACCAGAGCGAAGAAATGAAAATATAAATTTAAGTAAATATTTCATCTCCTCGAGTGGGGATCGAACCCACAACCAGTCGGTTTTACAGTCACACTTTGTACCACTGCGCCACGACTGGCCTCGCTATTGTTATTTAATTACTAAAGTATAATTCTACATTAAAATAATATGTTAGGTGATGTTATAATATTTAAAAATAAGACAAATATTTATGTCTCGCCAGTCTGGATTAAATATATTTTTAAGAAATAAATAATTATGAAGGAATAAATATATTTTTTAATTTCATCTAACATAAACCCTAATGTTATACAAGAAAGATTAACAAATACCGTGCTCAAATGCGACACCTATCATATATAATAGTTATAAGTAAAAAATTCGAATTTTTATTTTATCACTTTCCTATTAAGACACTTCGTAAATGGTAAATAGCGTGTCGAGTAGCGGAACTCAACTCAACGTATTTTTATCAGAGGAAACAAATGAAAATTTAACAACAACGAAATGAACGAAACAACGTTGTTCAAACATGTTGTTTTTAGCATGGATTGGAATGTTATAATGAACTTGTAGTGAGTAAATTGTCTTCTTTGTTGATTTAAGGCATTATGCAAAGAGATAAATTTAATGTACAGTATAGAAATAATGTATAACAGATATTATCGAATATCGAATTTTTCAACCCCTAAAAAAAGTTTCCCCGCGCATGCGGTTCACTCATATATGTTCTACGCATGACTGGAGACAGTTCCAGTGCGTCAGCATTGTATCAAAAATTCATATTAATTCATCAAGTTTTTTCGCAAAATATGTATTTTATATTAATACAGCAAATAATATGTTGAAAAGAAACTGAAAAAATAAATATTTATATTTTATATCACTTTATATTATAATGTAACTTTCAGAAAATAGATAAAATAAATATGTACCTAATATTTCAATTTGAAATTTATTTAGTATTGTATTTGTTAAAAAATTTGTAAATTAAAATAAATATTTTTAATAATGTATTAAGAACCTAAATATATTAAGGCGGTATTATTCAAACACAACGTGATTATTAATATTTTCAGTAAAATAATATCAACCATTTCGTCTTATAAATAAGATACAAATTCAGAAAACTTTCATTATAATTGACATTTCTAATCAGACGTTGCCATTTATATGAAAACATTTCGTTCTTATCAGACAATTCAGTATTTAAATGTAGTTAAGTATTAAAAAAAAATACCTCGAGTATTTAATATAAGACATAAAAATATTTAAATAATGTTTAAAGTCTTTCTAGTTTTATTACAATTTTTATTTGGTATAAAATCAGTAACAGAAATAATATTTTTTTGAAAATTGCATTCCTTTACACGTATTACCAAAACAATTTGAAAAGTTCCACATAAGCTGAGTGACGCTGACAACACCGTCAGAATACGTGGCCCGTAGGTTGTGTGTGATAGATGTGTATTGTTTATATTTTTTGTCATTGAATTTCGCTAGAATATATAGTAGAAGCCGTAAGTATTTAATATTTAATTACTAAAGTATAATTCTACATTAAAATAATATGAGATATCATTGTTGATCTAGGAAAATTTTATCATCAAAAATGAGACAGCAGCTGTCAAAGTAATGTTAAGATGATTTCTCTACAATTTATTTTGATTTCCTAAGTGTATATTACTTGAAATTTAACAAATTATTTACCTTATATTACTACAATACCCTCACATTACAAATATCTAATTCGATATAGTAAATTCATATCTAAATTACTTATTATTTTTAAGAACAGTTGTCAACTATATGCAGTCACTTTAAAACTAATTAAAATTTATTTGAAAATATTGTTATAAAAATTATACATTAATTTAAAGGTGTGTTTGTCTATAAAAAAATCTTGTTAAAAAATATTGTTTTGCTTAATAAAATGCTGACAACATATAATAACATATTTGATTTCACTATCTTGAACTCTATAAGAAAATTAAAATAATTTTAAAATAAAGTATTTTAATGTCAGTCTATGCATTTAGATATTTGTATTTACACAATTATTTTATAGTTAGTTCTGAATTGGGTGACACAGGTCATTATATAATTGTTATTTTACTTATTAGTTAGTTTTTATCACCATTTTTAGTATATTGTTAGATGCTATTAATATGTTGAGCTAAGCATATAATTAACAATTACGTAATGTCTTAAATAAATTATATTTTTATTTATTGATATTTATCTAACTCTTATGCTTAAATATTTTTTAAGAAAGTTAGTACAATAAAATATGCTAGCTTTTTATTTTTTTGCTTTATACTATATCCTGCATATAACAGAGTAGAGGTAACCTAATGTATTTGTAATGTAATGTGTAAGACACTCATTGTGGCCCTCTGGTAACAAGCGGGAAGTAAAATGCTGCAAGCTATTAAGCCAGATGATAATGATGATGATTGAGTTCTGAATATATATTTTTAAAATAAATGTATGTTTTACGCAATTGACTTTGTATTTATTTTTAATATATGTGCAACAAATTGGTAGTGCATTTTTATGGCTTTGAAACCGTTAACTGTTTCAAACAAGTACAAGCAAAACTATTTATATAGGTTCTTATTTACATTATTTTAATAACATACATTTTATTGTCTTGAAGGGAATGCTTGGTAATTCATCCTAATTCCATCCATTCTATTTTGTGAAATTGCCTACAAAATAAATTTAATGATAAAGTAAATTTCCAATATTTTATATTGTATTATGTTCCAATATTTCATATTGTATTTTGTTTGTACTCTTAGTTAAATGGCAGTTATGTTATATTTATATGATTTCTTTTCTTTTCAGATAATTAGGCTTCAATCAAGATGATGAACCCACAGTATCCACCCCCTGGGCAAAATAACAATGCACCAAGCAATCCACTGGGATTTCCTCCATCTTCCCAAGATTATAATGGCATCCAAAATGCTAATATTTATAGCCAGATGCAACTGAATGGACCTCAGATGGACATGTCTGATAAGATGCAGAATCTTAATTTAAATGGACCACAAGGTGCAAATATACCTTCATCTCAGTTACCACCTGGTCAGTTTCCAACTTCTAATTTCCCACCAAGTTCCAATTATGGCGGACAGTTGCCTCCTGGTATGAAACCTCCATCTCAGCAAGGCAGGCCTCCTGTGAGCAGTGCCTCTCAACAATTTACATCTATGAACCAAAACTTCTTACCTCCTTCGTCAACTCCAGGACTTCTATCACAACAACAAGGTTTTGCACCCAATCAACAGTTCCAGCCTCCTACATCTATGCAACAGCCAATTCAAAAGCCACAGTCAAGTCAGGCTCCGTCTGGCCAAGGACCTCCATCACAAGGTCCACCCCCTGCAAGATCTGGTCCTCCTGATCAGCCTAAAGCTAGTTTGCCTCCACAAATGGTGCCTCAATCAGGGTTTCAAGGTCCTCCTGCAAGCCAATCTAGTATGCAGCCACCTCAAATGAGGGGGCTGGATCAACCAGGCATGCAAGCTTTCCCTAGCAGAGGACCACAAGCGTCTAGTATGCCCTCACAACCTGGTCAAGGATCAGGTTTTCCTCCTCAATCGTTGACAGGCCAGGGACCTCCTAGTAACCCACCAAATTTTTCTCAATCTGCACCTATGCCTAGTCAGCCTGGTTTACCACCGCAGCCTGGAATGCCACCACAACCTAAATTACCTCAGTCTAACCAACCTAGCATGCCACCTCAGCCTAGCAATATTGGACAATCTGGTCAGCCAGGCCTTCCTCCTCAACCAAATCTTAATCAACCTGGACAACTCCCACAACCCGGCATTTCATCTGGTCTACGTCCTCAAAGTGTTCAAGCACAACCAGGTCTTAGTCAGTCAGGTTTCCCTCAGCAACCTCAACAATCTGGCTTGCCCCCACAACCTGGTATGCCACCTCAACCTGGTATGCCTCTACAGCCTGGTATGCATCCCCAACCTGGAATGCCCCCTCAACCTGGCATGCCACCTCAACATGGCATGCCACCACAACCGGGCATGCCGCCACAACCTGGCATGACACCACAACAGGGCATGCCACCACAATCGGGCATGCCACCACAACCAGGCATGCCACAACCTGGCATGCCACCACAATCGGGCATGCCACCACAATCGGGCATGCCACCACAACCAGGCATGCCACCACAACCGGGCATGCCACCACAACCAGGCATGCCACCACAACCGGGCATGCTACCTCACCCAGGCATGCAATCCCAAGGACTACCACAACAACCAGGTCTTCCTCCTCAGCCTGGAATGCAATCTCAAGGGCTTCCAACGCAACCTGGAATGCCACCTCAGCAATCACAGTTTAATAACCAATTCCCATCTGTGCCTGGATTACCACATATGCCGCCGCCATTGAGCCAACAACAAAGGCAATTCCAAGGACCCCCTGGAAACCAGCCAGCATTCGGAGTACCACCTGGACAACCGCCTAATGCACAATATCCTGGTAAGTCAAATAATTAACACCAATCAATCTGAATTGAACCTTTAAACACTTACTAAATATGAATGTAGTGGGCCGTGAACGCGCGCTTGTTAGAAGATTTATGTTTTGTGTTGATAGGAATATAAATAAATTGTAACCAGCTAGCCAGCCAGCTATAAACATGTTGTAACACCTAAGTATGATATTTCATATGAACAAATATCTTAGTGCTCAGAACTTTTTGACGGTTTCCAATAGAAGCGGATTCGAGTCCCATTACATTGAAATTTTTTATAGTTTTGTGACAATGTTTTCCAAATATCCAAGGTATGCCCCCACAACCTCAACAAATGACGGCAGGTTACCAACAAGGATCAGGTTACCCGCCATTTCCTGGACAGCAACCGAGCTACAACGCCCAATATCAGCAACAGCCGCAACAAAAACGGCTTGATCCTGATCAGATGCCAAGTCCTGTAAGTGATTTTTTAAACAACTAGAAATAGTTAGCTAGTTTAGTAATATTTAGATAGATTTTGTTTTAAACTTTATAACAGAAATGTCATAAAATAAAATAGTAAAAGCTTATTAAACTTTTAAATAAATGGAACCAATAAAATAAATAATAAATAAAAGAGGCCAGTCGTGACGCTGTGGCATAAGGGTGTGAAGACGACTCTTGTAGTTTCGACCTCCCACTCGGGGGAATGAATTATTTGATTTCATATTTTCACTTTCTTGGTCTGGTAACGAGGTAAAGCGCGGCGATAAGTACGCCACTCGACACGCAACGCCTCAAGAATACGGCGGAAAGTGGGGAACTTAAGTGTTTTAATGGGGAACAGAGTGTCTTAATACACAAGGTCCCCTGATTCGCTCTGCTTACCCTACTAAGTGCAGCTTGCAAAGTAAAGCTAAAAAATAAATTATTTATTTATTACTTATGACGGACATTATTTCTCATCACCATTTAAGAAAACCTTCAATTCAGTATTGGCTCCTCAAAGCAACCTACGATTATTTAATTTTTATATGGACATAAGGTTACAATAGAGTGACGCAACACTAATTTCTTTTTGTACTTTACAAAATACTTACTAAAGATTTTTTTAAACAGATCCAAGTCATGGCCGATGACCAACAAAATCGGGGTGGAGTGTTTGTTACGAACGAAAAGGGATTGGTGCCGCCCTTAGTGTCTACCGATTTTGTTGTTGATGATAAAGGAAATGCTAGTGAGTATTCATTGGACACTTAATTTACCGCCACGCTGTATCCCGCGCACAGCACGCAGGGTAGGCAGAGGGAAACCTAGTGCTAAGATACTCCGTTCCCGTCCGTTCAGATATCAAGGTGAAATTAGTATCAACTATTCAGATCTACAGTTCTTAAGAACGGAATGGAACGGAATCATCTTTATGCATCGTTTTGTTCTGCATTTTGTGTGAAAATCGCCAAGTAATCACAACTTATCCCATGGGTGTACAATAATGAAATTTTACAGTAAAATGGAACATCTTAACTTTCAGTACAAATAAAATAAAACATAGAAACAAATAGAAAGTTAGTATACCGCAGGAAAAATATTAAGGACTTATAGACCGCAAGGCATAAGCTGAGATCTGTATTTGTGTGTCTACTGTGTATAATAGTAGTGTAGGTGTGACGACGACTTGAAGACTACTACTATGGATAATAAACAATTCTAAGTTAAAAAGGAAGTACCGTATGAATTTTGATCCCCTTTATAGTATCGAAATCACGTTTTTTGCGTTAGAAGCGGCCATAGTTTTTTTTAAGTAAATGTAGAAATACGTTTTTTTTAAATAAATCTTGGGGCTGTAGATCTGAGTATATTGTTTGAATTTCAACTCGATATCTCCAAGTGTTCCTGAGATAAAGGCTCTGGACAGACAGACAGACCGACGGACGAACATCAAAGTTTGGAGTAAGGAACCCTAAAAATATCACCAATCTCTGTACAAAAATGTATGTGTAAAAGAAAAACAATTGTCTTGTTTTGATGATATAGATGATAATTCATTATAAGTACAACCAACACAACAGATAAGAGTGAAAAAAATGCGGATGCACATCCAGTTTAAAAGATGTCATATATATCTTCTTATGTCTCTTTTGTTTTATTCATGACTAATAAATATTTTTATATTTAAAAGTTTGCTTAGTTCTACAGTTTGGTGACTCACGCATATGCAAAACCCAGCTTACGTCTCACAAAACTGTATATATATAGCTGATTAATTTCATAGAATGCAAACTTAAGTTTGTCAACTTTTATATGTTATATTATCTTCTCATATGGAATTGGTACGGGACCCTTTTTTTTGATTCAATGAATGTACATAGTGGTAATTTCTTTTTTCAGGTCCCCGTTATATAAGAAGTTCTATGTACAGTGTTCCTGTAACTGCTGATCTTCTAAAGCAAACTTCAATGCCGTTCTGTTTAATTGTTTGTATAAATAACTTATATACATATTTTAGTTATATAATCATATAAAAATATTTGAACTGATTTGGAAGACTGTGTACAACAGTGTATTAGACTGCTAAGCATTTATCATACAAAAAAAATATTACTTAAGTATTTTAAATGTGTTAGAGAAACACTAAAAGAATAGATAGACACATAAACAGTTAAACTAACCAAATAAACCTCGCTTAATGTCCTTTTGTTTTTTTGCTTCATATTAAATATTTCGTTCTTTAGAGTGGGAATCGAACCCACAACAGTGACGTCGCGACCTTGTGCAGCTTCACTACGACAACCTCAACTTAATGTTCTAAAACTAACATTTCAGATATCTCCAATGGCGGAAACTATAGGAACAGAACAGGAACCCCCTGTCTTAGACTTTGCAGCTCTGACCGGGTCCCCAACAATGGGGCCGGTGAGGTGCAGTCGATGCAAGGCTTACATGTGCCCCAACATGAGGTTCATAGATGGCGGCAGACATTTTAAATGTGCTTTCTGTAAAGCTACTACTGAGGGTAAGCTAGGCTTCTAACTTTAATTCACCCAAACCAAGAAAAACTATATTTTTCTAACTTCACACTTCGTTTACAGCATATAGCCGGCAGAGGGATCCTAGTGCCAATACCTTCAGTTTATCGCACCGCCCAACTTTTAATATTTTGCAAAATGGCCGAACTCAACGCTTCGCTTATTCTTGTTACCAGAGGAAGAAAGTGAATATAATTCTTTCCCCCAAGTGTAAACCATTGCATTTGAAAGACGCTGCGTGGCGACGACTTTGATGATGATGTAGTTGTTTTTCACAAATATCAGTATTTTTTTAGATTACACAGTATTCTCTACAGTGCAGAGTAGGCAGAGGGAACCTAGGAAGGCGTTAAGACTCTCCTTTCTCATTAAGACACTTCTTTCCTCAAGTAGTAATTGAACCTATTAACTGGAGATAGCTATACACAACGAGAGTTTATATTCGCACTCTTGTGCCCCACGTGCGACTGGCCTTAATACCAATTATTATTGATTAATATTGAAATATTTCCAGTCCCAATGGAGTACACGCAATACATAAATAGTATGCAGCAGTATGGCCGCGTGCCTGCGGAGATGGCTCTCGGTGCATATGAAATAGTGGCTACTAAAGAATATTGTAGGGTGAGTTATTTTATACATTGTATCATGAAGAATAGGGCTTTGTTTATATATTCTATCTTATAAAATCAATAATATTGTCTATGTCAATCGAAAATAAATAATTTATAATTAAACGGGGGGGTTTAATCCCCCCCCACACAAACCCTTTAAAAATAAACAACTAGAATAGATCTTATGATCTTATAGAACTTATAGATCTCATAGTAGCTGAACATATTTTCTTGAATCATAGCTAAGAACATTCTCAATTAAGTTTAACAAAAAACTAAATCCAAATTAATTCATCTGTTCAGGAGGTACAATGCCACAGACTAATATACAGTTATAGACATACAAATATTCGATATGTTTTCAATTGAGGAAGATAAACATTTTTTTTAAATAACGTCACATTTCAAAAAATAGTTCCATTTTCATTACATCTATTTAATATTTACCAAAACATAGTAATTTGTACTGTTTCAGAACAACACACTACCAAATCCACCAGCGGTTGTGTTCATCATTGACGTTTCATACAATTCTATCAAGAATGGTCTTTTACAGACTATTTGTGACAATATTTTGGATATTTTAGAGGTATTTATGATATTTTTTTTATCTATCTTTTTTAGTATTATATATATAATTACATTCTATATAAAACAGGAGGAAAAGATTTAAGTAAAAATATTAATATATTTATAAATAAAATATGAGTATGTTTTCCGTCTGTACCATGGGCATAATTGGTATTACAATTACTTGATTTTGATTATGATGCACTTATATAAGTAACGTAAACAATGTATTTTTTATTTCCAGGCAATGCCAAAAGATGAGAACGGCAAGAGTTATACAAGAGTGGGTTTCATTACCTACAGTACTACTGTACACTTTTATAACATAAAGGTAAGATAATATACAGACTTGAATTTTTATTATTTTTCCTTTTATTTTTTTGGTTTCTGGAATGAAATTTAAACCTATTTTCTTAAGGAGGTAGTTGTCTAGGGAAGTTTTGTATTTTAACTATATAAATCTTGTATGGAATAAAAGTTTGTGTAAGAATAATGAATAAAATAATTACAAATTTTCGACAAATACAAGGTTCGATCCAGCATAACTGAATTCACATATTTATATTATTTATACTATTTCTTGTCCACAGGGTACTCTCGCGCAACCCCAAATGTTATCAGTCGGTGATGTAGGAGACATGTTCGTGCCACTTCTAGAAGGTTTTCTAGAAAAACCAGAAGATTCGGG
The DNA here is from genome assembly GCA_030704555.1 of Heliconius charithonia. Classification (NCBI taxonomy): domain Eukaryota; kingdom Metazoa; phylum Arthropoda; class Insecta; order Lepidoptera; family Nymphalidae; genus Heliconius; species Heliconius charithonia. Next base: position 766,194 of record CM060825.1, read on the forward strand.
ACAAGTACTGGAATCACTGTTACAACAGTTGCCTATCATGTTTGAGAATAATAAGGAAACTGAGACTATATTGTTGCCTGCTGTACAGGTAATTCTTTTATGTTTGTTTTTGTTTTTTTTATTAGATATTTGGTAGGATAGCCAGATGTGAGCATTAAGACATTTCCGTTCCTCTTCATTTCTGATGGCATAGGGTGTTAACATGCCGCTACTACTATCTTTAGGTAATATTGTTAATAATATAAAATAATATATAAAAATAATAACTCCTCATAAACGAAACGCATTTAAAGTTTGTGCATTTAATGCATTTTATAAGTGCGCCAGATGAGCGATTTGTATATGCTATAAGACCAAAAAAGATATCCAACTTTCAAAAAATGTTTGTAATTATTTATACACATTATACACATTTATACTTATTTACTCCTTTATTAAATTATTTATCTTCTTTTTCCCTCAGGCTGGTCTCGAAGCACTAAAAGCGGCGGATACTTCCGGACAACTTTTAGTATTCCATACTAGTTTACCTTCGTTCAATGCGCCTGGAAAACTAATAAACAGGGAAGATAGAAAAGTACTTGGCACTGATAAGGAGAAACAGATTTTGAGTGAGTTTTTGATTAGTACTAAACTGTTTCCCATGCACCGCATATTGAGTGATAGAACTCAGCTGCGTTAAACAGCGGGAACCTTAACTCACTTCTGAACTCACAAGTGCTGGAAAGTTGGACAGCGCGTGGGGAACGGAGTGTCTTAATATTAGGTTTTATCTATTTACACACGCTGCTTAAATTCACACTGTATCTAGCTTATGGCAGACTATATGCTTGATACAGCTTGAAAGTAAAAAAAAATAAGTCAAAATTTCCATTCACATACACATATTCTACTAATTTCTCTCCGAATTTCCCAGTGCCACAAACAACAGCCTACAACGAGCTAGGGCAGTCGTGCTCGGCCGCGGGCGTGTGCGTGCAACTGTTCCTGTGCAACAACGCGTACGTCGATGCGGCCACGTTGGGCCAACTGCCGAGACTGACGGGCGGTGCTACTTATAAATATACTTATTTTACTGTGAGTACTCGGGTTATCAATGTAAAATTTATATATAGATAAAAAAAGAGTTTTCTATAATGATAGTAATATAAAGACGTTACTGGGTAACCGACAAGCAATGTATAGTTAAAAGTAATAGACTTAGAAAGTGAAATTTAGCATGTGAGTAGATCAATCTTAGGTTTTTGGGGAACATTGAGTAAATATTCCTATGGGAGAGGTAAAATAATTAAAAAAAAATCGTTTTTTAAATTATTTTACCTATCTTACCTTTTAAGTTATTTTTATTATTATAACCTCTATATTTTTCGCTCCGGACATATTCCGTTAAATAAATTTGGGTTTTTAATGAAGAAAGTTCGTTCTCCTAATTGTCCTGACTGTGGGATTGTAGAGGATGTCTACCATATTTTAACGGAATGTACCCGTAGCGAACCATTGCTTTCGCGAGTTGCAGATAGAACAATTGGAAGTTGTAATTTGTATCTTGCAAATCCTACTTCAGATTTAGCTAGATTGTAATATAGTATAGTTAAACTTAATGTAAGCAAACGTAAATAATATGCAAATGTTAACATAATTTTAAAATATATTTGAGTATTTGTAATACTTACCAGAGCAACATAGTCACCTCAGTGACTCAGCTCTTAAAATGAGAATAAAAAACAAACCTCTATATTTCGCTGTGAATAACAAATTCGCTCGCCAGGCGGAGACGGACGGCGCGCGGCTGGCGTGGGACGTGCGCCGCGCCGTGTCGCGCCGCAGCGCGCACGACGCCGTCATGCGCGTGCGCACGTCCACGGGCGTGCGCGCCACCGACTTCTACGGACACTTCTTCATGTCCAACACCACCGACGTCGAGCTGGCGGCTATCGGTGAGTTGTGTTATTAAATTACGCTACTGAGGTATTATGTATTTGTAAATAAGCTCTTCCGATTAATAATGGAAACACGAAATCAAATATATCAATCAATACTTAACCTTAACACGGTTCGTGGAAGACGAAGTATATTAAAACTATGTTTCCCATACCCTGCTATTTACGGAGTATGAATAGAGTGAAATTTTAAAAAATATGCTATTTACATCTAAAATTAGGTAACACTTTTTATTTATTTTACTCTCATTTCACAGACTCTGACAAAGCAATAGGCGTGGAAATAAAACACGACGATAAACTGACAGCAGAAGAAGGTGTATACATACAAGCGGCGCTCCTATACACGCACGTGAGCGGTCAACGACGCTTGCGAGTGTTGAACTTGGCACTGGCACTCGCACACCAGCTGGCAGATGTTTATAGATCCGCTGAACTGGATACTGCTGTTAATTTCTTGACCAAACAAGGTATGCGTAAACTCAAATAACATGACTTGGCTAAATATTTTCTCATTCTTAACGACGTGACCATTCAAATCACCCCCAACTAAAACCACCTCCGTAGACGGTATAGCAAGTTCTGAAGTTCTGTAGATAGAACTACTCCATTTATTGTCCTGCGCGTCGTTTAGTGGTGACGGCATAACCGTATTCAGTTTTTGACTCTCTCTTATTATAGCGGCGGATGTTGGTTCTTAAATGATACGACTTAAGGTTAACTTCACGCTTTATTCCTAGCGGAGTAGTCAGAACGGAGCGCCAAACCCTACGGTGACTGCCATTTGACCTCCATTTGTGGGGAAAGGAATAGGACAGATAGAAAGGGGGAAGAATAGGTAGAAAATAAGGATAGGACAAAGGGGCGGAGAGTTAAAGAAGGGTACTAGGCTACACTACTTTTTGTAACCTTCCCTTTAGAAACACGTATAGATAAAATAAAAATGAGTGTGCTGTGCGCAGCGGTGTGGGCGCTGCGCGACGCGACGCCGCGGCAGGTGCGCGAGGGGCTGACGGGGCGCTGCGCGCGCTCGCTGGCCGCCTACCGCCGCCACTGCGCCTCGCCCTCCTCCGCCGGACAGCTCGTGCTGCCCGAGTCCATGAAGCTGCTGCCGCTCTACACCAGCTGCGTGCTGCGCTCCGACGCCGTCGCGGGAGGTACTCACCGCGCCCTACTCCACCCACTCCACAGCCCGGCACCCCCTAATCTGTAATGTTGCTGCTGCAGGTCCAGACATAACCTGCGACGACCGCTCCTGCGCAATGTACCGCGCGCTCACGGCCGATGTCAGTCTCTCCCTAGCGTACACGTACCCGCGACTACTCGCCTTACACACGCTGCCCGATACGCCACCAACGCGCCTACGGGCGTCATTAGATAAGATGACCGAACAGGGTGTTTATTTGTTAGGTAAGGCTCGAAGGACCAATTCTTTTAGTGTTTTTTTATTTGTCTTATTTTTAATTTAGTTCTTATGAAAAAATGTATTATCTTTAATTTATGATTTATAACAAACTACCTTTTTCACACGTTTCAGAAGTAATTTCGATTAGTACAATGGGATGCATCGGCACACCTAACATTATGAATAAAGTCTAAACAGACTATCCAATATAATATTTTTTATTCATACCAGTAATTCCTAAAAATAGCGCGTTCACTTAAATTTTTATTTACCAAAATTTGATTATATACACTTTTTTACCTTCGCGCTGTAAAGGGAGTCTAGTAGATACATAGTAATATATTGAACATTGTGCAGAAAACGGTGTGCACATGTTGATCTGGGTGGGGTCCCAGGCGTGCCCCGAGTTCCTGACGGACGTGTTCGGCGTGACGTCCCCGCAGCACATCGACACGCACGTGTGCGAGCTGCCCGCGCGCGACGCGCCCGCCTCGCGCGCCGTGCGCGACCTCGTGCGCGCCGCGCGCCTGCTGCGCAAGAGCGCCATGCGGGTGAGTCATAACAATAGTCAATATTTCAGCTGTCTTATTTTTTTTTATAAAAGTAGTTTTAAATATTATGTATGTTAAAAGGGCTTTCCTTTATATGTTATGATGCTATGTCTTACTTTTATTTTTGACTTACATGTAAAATAGTATTTCTGTTTATGTATAAATCTGGTGATACAAAATTCAAGCTAAATGAACTATAATATGTAACATGTTTAACTTTAATCAAAAATCAAAACAACCATATTAAGGTAATTTCACGCCACTTTTTAATAACTTGGGTTCATTTTATTGGAGGGGGGATACCTTGCGGTTACAATTATCGCTTCTAATAGCACGCATAGCGTTATGTAGGTTAGTATATCAGGGGATAGCAGAGTATAGCATGGTATCTTTCCTTTAGCTTTCAATAGTGCTCCAGTTCGGCAAACAGGAAGTGGACTTCAAGAGGATGCTGGTGGAAGACAAGAGTATTGATGGGAAGGAATCATATGTGGAGAATCTGATGACTGTGCACAAGGCAGTCCAGAAGTTACTGTAGGTGTAGGTTCTTATCCAAGGGGTTTTGCTTTCGAAACATGGGTTAAATTTGCATTTTTAATGGGTATTGTTGGTGTATTTTTTGGCTTGAAATTATTTTCAGACATGTATAATATTTATAATATATTTTTTATATGCTTTATATAACATTTTTTACTTTACATCATTCTTATTTTATTTTATTTAGACACTATTTTTAAATAATTATAAGAATAAATTAAGTTGAATAAATATTTTATCTGGATATTGTTTGGTTTTCATCTGCATGCATCATTTATGGGCCATTGTGATAATATCACTTCGTTTTTGAATTTTCGCCCGTTTTTGAAGTTTTTACTGGTTGGTGGGTGCAATAGGAAAAAACAACGATATGCTTTGGCTCATTTCTTGTTCATGGCCACTTTCATCATTTGTGCTTATATTTTGGGATGGTTATGAAGATTCATTAAGTATGTTTTATACAATTTAATCAATTTTAGCAAATATGCTAAGAGCTAACGCTAAGCTATGGTCGTGGATTCGATGCCCAACCTGAATAAATATATGTATATTTCATAACTACATATAGTGTTTTATCTTTTGTTAATGACAAGACTTATTTTTGTGAATGAGACAGAGAATCAGAAGTAATAGAAACATTTTCATTATATAAAACAAAAACTATAGCAATCTCAAACGTGTATCTACACAACTGTACAAAATACCATTAACATTGTTCCAGCTAACGGTAATGCGGCAACACGACAAATTAGAAACAGTTCTACGTCATTTCCTAGTAGAGGACCGCGGCGTCGACGGCAGCTCCTCCTACGTAGACTACCTGTGCCACATCCACAAGGAGATTAGAGCGTTGCTCTAGCATTTGTATGAGTATCCATATTAAAAATATAACGTGAAACGATTTATAGACTATGGTTTTTTAGTACTAGTGATAGCCAATGCCTTGTACTTTTTTTCTACCGAGTGAATTGTTAAAGCCTTATTGAATTCTGGTTTAGATATGCCAAACTGTATCAGAAGAAAATATAAAGTAATAAAAATTATAGAATAGAGTCAGTCATAGTGATTGTTAATTGTAATTTTTTTCTTCGATTTTTTTTTAATAAAATATGGTGGATAATAGATTAAAAATAGAAATCGATTTGTAAATCAGAGTTATAGTTCATACAATAGGTTAACAAAGAATAATAATTGTAAAAATATTTACAAATTACTAGTAACCAATGACATCACACATTACAAACCCTATATTAGTTTTATACTTATGATGTTTGAACTACTTATATAACATTTTTATATTATTACATTATTTACGTTCCTTTATAATATTTGATTGTGTTGAAATTCAAAAGTTCATCCAAAATTTGAAAAGATATTGTGTTCTATCATACATATATTCATAATAGAATACAATATGTGATAATTGATTAGTTAAATGTTAACCAGCTGACACACTACACTATTACTGGTGCAATAAGTTAAGTTACTATATATAGAGCGGTAAGTATGTTAATGTGCTACATACCTAAATTCATTTACTGTACGCTACTTTTAGCGCTCTACATAACGTGCACTAGAGGTGGTGTGGTGTAATCACCGTTTTATATTTTATTAAATATTACTAAGAAAAACGTTGTTACGAGTTAAAAGTGAGGAAACTTAAAAATATAGAACATATAAGAAATCAACATTAAATCATTTAAAATCTCAAACAAAAGTTATTTACATTTAAATTAAAAAATGACTAAAACACAGCTTAACAATGCATGTCAAAATCTACGTTTTTTTTAAATTAAATATTTATTATGTTTAAATAAATGCAAGTTTTTAAGAATTATCCTAAAAAGTAACAAAATTAGTTAATATATTGTAATAATACATATAGTTTTGTAATTATGTTGTAATTGACAGTTAGTTATTGAAGTAGTTGTTAAAAAAAAAATTATGACTCAATATCGAAATATTTTTTATAAAAATTAAAAGTAAGCTAATGGTTTTTAATTTAATTTCCTTTTCTAATAAATAAATGTAAACGCAATGGTACTATCGTAAATGCATTTTTTACCATCTTTTTAATATCTCTTATTTTCTGTTTCCTAATATAATTAACTTAAAAATTTAATAAAGTTAAAATTATTTTTTTTAGATAGTCCAAGTTTAATAATATGGTATGAGTCAGTAGACTGAAACTCTTAGTCTATAAAGTCGTTTCACACTGACTTTGTTTTTTTTGTAATTCCGTTTAAATGGCAAAGGATGAGTATTGTTGGGGTCTTATAATTATTTTGTATCTATTGAGATTCTTGTATAGGTGTTCTTAAATATACATGGAACGACCATTTACTTGTAATTTTCGTAATTATTAATTTAAGATTATTATAACATTTCTTTATTTTGAGTTATTGTTAATGTAAAATTATTTTGAATCTATATTTTTTTTTATTATATATTCTTATAATTATAAACATATATATAATGTTTTTTTTTTGATAAAGAATAAATCAATAGGTAAATAGTTATATTATGGAAAATATTTTTAGTAACAAATTCAATTAAAATAATATATATCATGCAATACTAACTATTATTTTTTTTATAATTTAACATCATTGTTTTTTTTAATTCGAAATCAAACCAAAAAGAAAAATTGAAAATGATAGTGTAATTAAAATGATTAAAAAGTAAAAAAATAATGATTTATAAATTGAATTAGTTCGATTGAACCTTTGTATTCAATTGTCAATTTAAATAACCGGTTTTAAAAATATATATATGAAAAGTCAAAGATCTTCCAAAGTATAATATTAACATCGAAACTGAATTGTAAATTACTACATATTATATTATATAAAAAGGAAATATCTATTAAATAGACTAATTTTGTCATAAAATGTTGGTATGAATATATTTATTAAAAATTATTTAAATAGTTGATCGATACAGAATTTGGCATTTTGAGTCGCGAAGCTAATAATTAATGAAAAATGAAGAATCATATTTTTAATAAATCAAATCTGATATCATTCAGTCAGTCAGACATAGGTCCTTTTTTATTGCTGCCAAAAAAAAGAGACAGCATCGTATATGCCTAAAAAGTTATTACGAACTTAAAAGAATGTTAGTAAATTTTATTACTAACATAATATATTGCTAATATAACTAACTTACTAAGGCTATTTATTATGTTTAAAAAAGCTTTGTATTGCAGATTCAGAATGAAATTAGCTTAACTCAAAAAAATATAATTTGTGGCAATTCACCATACTGTATAATAATAATAAACAGCATATATAACTGTAGCATTTTCTTATTTTTAATATTAAAAAAAATCTTATTAACCTATGTTGTTAAACTTTTCTATTTTTTATTGGTAATTTTTATCCAAATTTTGAGTTAAGCAACTTGCATTCTAAGTTTGTGATATACAGTATATAAATATAAGATTTATTTTTGACATTTTCCACTGCAACATGGGATATTATGTAGAAATATAGTTTGTTCATCTATAATGTATCTAATTAGTCTTAATTATTTAGTTATTTTACTACTGTATATTGTAAGAGTGTAAATAAATATTGGCATTATTATATTCTGTAGTTTCATTTTTTTAAGATTAGATTAAGATTCTCTATTTCAAGACAATACGACGGTCTATATTTATCTCAATTGCTTTTTTTTAATAAAAGTAATTATAAACACAGCTCCATATCATGATATACAGAAGTAAATATAATAATTGTTATTTGCCGCAGTGCCACCGAGTGGCCGCAAATAGTATGGTTGTAGGTTCGATTTTTCACCCGGCCAACTGTCCTTTCTGCCAGAATATTTGTGGAAATAAAAATATGCTTCTTCCTCTTGCGATTTCAACGTAGGTAGTTCTTAATGGACCCGCTTCGCTTACGATGGAAACCGGGCTTTAAATTTGGTCAAATTTAAAGCCCGCGATTCTTATAATAATTCTTAAATCAAACACAAAAATCTATTTAATTATAAATTTATTCCGTTTATTACAAAATAAATATTTCCAAAAATATAAAAAAATTGTAATATTAGTGTAGTTAAGACATGTATCGGGAATTGCAATACATAAAGCATAAGGGCGGCCTAATATGGATTTTTAAGGCCTTGTTTGCTTTATTTATGGAACAAGACACCTCAAAAATATTTAAAAATATAATAAATAAACAATAACACACTTTAATTTAAAAAAATAATATGATTCAAAAGTTAAAAAAACTTTTTTAAAATTGGGTTTAATAAATGTTAACAGAGACGTTATATGTATTAAAAAAAATTATCTAATAAAGTAATTTATTCCAATAATTTTATTCCCTTCCACTTATCCTCGTATAATTTTTCTGAAATAAAAAGACACAAAATTAAAAAAAATACATTATAATTTTTAGAGCTGTCCAGTGTCCAGTAATTTCACATGTCTTTCCCGGAATTCATAAATACAATTAGTATTTATTTTAACCAATCAATTCGTTTTAGTTATATTTATGTACCAGATGTACTTAAAAACTGGAATTACATTTATATAGTAACAGTTTACAAAAATAAACAAAACGTTGTAAATAAACAGATTTTCTTCTCTTTTTTTTTAGCTTAACGCTGTATCCCGCATGGAGCAGGGTAGGCAGAGTGCCTAGTGTCAAAACACTCTCTCCACACTTTTCGCCGAATTTAGGAGGGTGATGGGACTTAATTCCGTTTTGATTCCGTTCGTGGCCCCACAAAAGTATTGGAAATAGTAAGTTGGCCGGCGCTCCATCTAAATTAAAGACATTGAATTTTGAGTGGAAGAATACAACACCGTGATTCAAATAGCAACATTAAATAATATAATTATAATATATTAATAAAGAAAGATCTACCTGATTAGGATACATAACCTCTATGATAGGTCCGTTATACGTGCAGGGGTGGCACGCGTTGCACTTGCGCTTGCAACATGTCGCTGCTTCAAGGAGGAGCATTAATATCAGTATTATATACCTTTTGTGCGGCATGGTGATAGTTTACTGTGAAAACATATTTAAAACAACTGCAGTTTATTTTTATAATCATTCCTATATCCGCTTATTGGTCTATGAAGATGATTTTTTTTTTTAATTTCCGTATTTCAAAAGCAAAAACATTCTTTAATTTCGTCTGTTTAGAAACTTTTATTTTACAAAAAAGCTTAAGACATTATCAAGCTGAAAGTTAATCGCGCAAAAAACCGCATGCCATTTGGCCTGTTTTTTGTTATTTCTTTTAACTTCACTCTATATTTGTGTGTAAAGGGGTGGGCAGATGGACCCTAGTGTAAAAACACTCCGTGCTGATATTTTCCGGTAAAATTTTTAAAGCAGTGCGACTTAGGTTGCGAAATTCAATATCCTGCTTTGTTACCAGGAACGAGGAAATAAAAATAATAAAAATAGTCCTTGCCCCAACACACGCGGCGCTCCGTCGTACAACAACTTCTTATAATTTAACATTTCTTCAAATTTTCGTATATAAGTAAGTAATAAGTTACCTTCATTTCAATCTTCGCCCTAACTTTAGGTCCTCCAAAGTGATTGCAGGGGTAGCACCCGCCATCCCTACAGTGGCGCCTGTCGCGTTTGCATCCACGAGTTAGATCCAACATTGATACCACAATATGTATGAACACCAGGACAAATTCGTTCAAGTAATGCATTCTGCCTGAAAAAATAGCGGAGCGGATTTTTTAGCGGAGCTCAACGTCGCTCTTTACTCTTTACCAAAGTGAATAAAATAAAAATATCAAATATTTTATTTCTTTGAGTGGGAATAGAACTACTAAGGACACTATACTTTTATTATTTTTATGCATTTCCATCATGATCATTAAATTTGTATAATAAAATTAAATAATACTTTATGCCTATATGTAATTTAATTTCTATATATAGAACATTATCTTTAGCAATATATTGCTAAAGATAATGTTCTAAAAAATTCAAGACTTTAGAAATACTAAAAAATAAACGTGATTTTGAGTGGAGAGTCTGAAACCTCACCATATAGCACCAAGGTGAGGGGGAGTTAAAAAATGCTTTTAATTAATATATGGACGTTCTATCTTGTAATATTTTTTCTTTAACAAGATTATCTAATGCCCCAAAAGTCTAAAACAGAGTGATTCAACTCCGCTTTAAGCTCTGTTGAACTTATATATGTAGATGGTGTAATCGTGCCCTACATTTTATGAGGCAGTTTCCAAGAATCACTCACTGGCCAACAACACCGGAAGCACACGTTATGCCCATTTCGTGTTAGATGGACAGTGATATATTACATACATACGTATATTTTTTTCTCATACTGTATTGCACATACAGCGGCATAGACTGAGATACCCGTTACGCATTCTCCACCCAATTTCTAAAACTTCGCGTGTCGAGTTGACTGTCTGTTAACTGACAAAATTTTTAAAAATATTTTTTATGGGTCAGAGGCGAGTCGTAGCGCAGTACCACAAAGTGCGACTGTAAACCCACACTTTGTGCCACTGCGTTCGATTCGAGAGTTGTGGGTTCGATCCCCACTTGAGGAGATGAAATATTTATTTGAATGTATATTTCCATTTCTTCGCTCTGGTGTCCATAGAATTCGGCAGAAAGTGGGGAACGGTGTGTCTTAAAACTAGGTTCCCTCTGCCTACCCTGCAGTGTGCGGGATATAGCGTGAAGCTGATATTTTTTATGGGTACCCACCCGGTATACATTGACAAATACCCTCAATAATAGTCTTTCTCATATATCTTCAATGTACAGACAGCATGTGTTACAATATTTTTATATGTGTATATATAGATATTCTAATTTTACCTAATTATTTTTTCTCTGTACGGTCACACTTGGGCGAGCTTTCGTCGCAGGTGACGTACTTGTGGCTGGTGCAGCCGTAGCAAGTCTCCAGGTAGGAGAGCACTAGAGTCACTATCAATACTATAAGCTCTTGTACGACCGCCTTGTCCATAGCATTGGGGAATGAGGACTTGTGAATCTTAAAAGTAGTTTATATTTGTTATTTTGGTTTTTTTTATTTAAAATTAAGTAATTTTACCTTGGTTTTCCTAATGTCTGATGGTAATGTTAAGCAAATTATATTTTAAGCAAATTATTTCAATAGATAACGGCTTACGGAATATTTTAAAGCTCCGTGTGACAATTTAAAAGTAAAGAAAATTAAACTCTTATTTTAAATTTTTTTTAGCTTCTCGCTGTTTCCCGCAAATACCAGAAGTAGCCCAGTGTTAAGACATTCTGCTCCCTATTTCCGCCGAATTTTGGAAGCAGTGAGTGTTGAGTGACGAAATCAACGCCTTGATTTGCCTCAACATCAGAGACCTCGAAACACGAAAATACTAAATATTTATTTCTCTTATAAGAATCAAAACCATAACCTACTTTTATAGCTTCTGCCTCTGTGCTACGACTAGCCTCTATAACTAATATTATTAAAAATAATAATATTCACCTATTGTTTACAGGGCGGGCTATCAGGATTACAGGTGACTCTCCTCTCTCTTCTACAACCGGAGACTAACTCCAGGAAAATAAAGAAGAACGTCAGTAGAATAGCAAAATATTGTCTTTTCATCATACGTTGGTCGGAAACTGCTTGAATATACAACAAACGCGTGGTTTAAAGGAAATAACTAAAAGTTATGCACGACACATGACACAGAAGAGTACTAAGTGTCCTAGGTAACTCTGGTAGAGTAGATATCGAAACTAACATTATGCATGAATTTGAAGAAATTGAATTAGCCTTTGTCGATTAATGGACTATTTCAAAACAAAAATTTACTTTCAATTTGAAGCAGATTGAGATTAGCGCATCTAAACAAACTTTTTAGGGTTAATTACTATATTAAATATAGATATTTGTTATCTAAAAAGTTCATGAATCGAAGACACAAAATTGTAATTTGTGATTCCGATTCATCCAGAAAAGAGAGAAATGTGTATTATTTAGTTATTTCACTATGGCTGTAGGTTAGACTTCCAAGCAGGGAAATTTTCCCATTCATTTCCCAGACTCCCTCTGCTTATGATTGACTTGAAGCATTCTTAATTTCATATACATTTAGGTTAGGGAGATCCTCTGTTCTGTATCTAGTTACTTGAGCTCTGGGGACTTTTTATCTAGTTTGGAGTAGAGTGATAGAGCTTGCAACAAAAGTTTTCCAGTTCTCTACTAATCTCCTCCTTACGACCGATGTCGAGTTGCATCAGCGGAGTGAATTTAATTATTTATTTGTTACTTGTCTGTTGTTGTTTTTTAGAATGTTTGTTACTTGTTTGTTTGCTCTTAAGCATTAAGCTTTTGGATCTTTGTCCTGCGGTTTCTTAAAATACTTTTACACAATATTTAGTGTTGTTTAAACCAAGTAGCATACCCTAAACATACCCTAAACATGTTTGATAAACAATTTATTTGCACAATAGTCTGAATGATAAAAAATAAAAATACTTACTTATAATCACTGCATGTTTACCCAAAATTGTAATATTCCTTAAAATTAATTCCTTCACTTGTGGAATTTTGAAGTAGTTTGAAAGTATCTGTAAAAGAGAAATAATGTGTTGAGTCTTGCCACCAATAATATCGGTGAAATGATTAATTTCTAAAAATGTAAAGCAATCGGTAAAAAGGAAAAAAAGAGACTAAATAAAAGGTGGAGTTGGACCCAAAACAATTTTTCTCGATGACGCAAAACAATTAGGTAAAATAAAAGTAATATTTTCTTTTAAGTTTATTTCGGTTTAATCATTGTAATAAAACATGGATTAGTGGCAAACATTTGCTGCCATAAAATTGTCATGTTATATAACACTTTTGATAGATTTTTTTTAGATCTTCTTTTTCTAATTCTTCATTGATTGAAAAAAATCCTCCTGTAATCTTTTCAATTCATAGTAATTAGTTTCTGTAAGGTCCTCTCCTACAGGGTGCTCTACCAGAACATGGTATGGATTTTTTACAGCAGGCATTTCCAAATGTGAACAATGCTGATAAGACTATTAATACTGCGTAGACAAAAGTCCAATTTATTTTGGCCATGTTGAATCTGAAATAAAATGTTGTGTTAAAATAAAATATAGTACAACATAGTCAATATCACAATTATTAGCATAAATATTAAGAATTTTTAATTAGTTACAGATTATACAAAAAATAAATCTTACCTGAAGTCTACTTCTTGCACGGCGCAGGAGACCTACACGCAATATATACTTTTCTAGTGCAGCCGTCAACACTGAACATCAGGGAGAGTATCATGAGGATAAAACAGAGGGCTCTGATTAAGCCCATGGTCTTTTAGCGACCATGGCAGTCATCTGTGGACAAGTCTACTTTTTGTATCGTAGAAATCCAACCTCTCACAGTAATGTTTTTAAAATATATCTGTCATTTTATTTTACCTCTTAAGACATAATATCACGTATGACTTCCTAATATAAGGTCCGATTAACTAATTATACAGAAATATGGGAATAAAAAAAAATAACACAGAACACCAAAACTTGGCCATGAATACAGATAAACACTTTGGATGCCATTAAAATATAAAAATAAAATTTTCTATGTATTAGTGTATTTATAAATAAATGAAATAGTGTACAGCGTAATATTGATTCCCGTAAAATATTGTTTTGGGTCACGACAGGTTATTTAAAATCTTTAGAAACAGTGCTGTCTAACCTTAGGTTGTACAAAAGCAACGTTTTAAAAAAAGGCAATACTAAGTAGAAGATCCTCTTATTTACAGGTTGTTTATATCACCACTAAAGGCATAGAGCGATTGGTAGGGGATACTAACGTCACATTACACCTTATTAACCTAGTGAAATAACTACAATAGGATTTGCTCAAGACATTCCGTTCGCATAATTTTCGAGTCTGTGTTGAGTTGCTGTACTCAGGGCTGCCCTTTTAGCAGAGCGGGAAAATGAAAATAATTCTCTCCCTAGTGGCTTCTAAAATTTAACGATATAAAAATTATCGAAATGTTTTATGATGTCTGTGGAACTAGGAAAACTAGGTATCTAATATAGTATTAAAAGATTATAAAGGAGAAAATTGTAGAAGATATGTGAAATAGAGGTAAATTATCGTAAATATTACTTACCTGTATTTTTTTTGAATTTTCTTTGTTTGACAGAAATTTTGAGTGATAAATTTGATATGTCAAAAGGAACGTCTAGAAGTTTGAAAGTAGTTGTCAAATATTAGAATTTTATCAGGATACTAATGAGGTTCTTTTCTATTAATCCATCGCTTATACATAGGCTAGTCGTAGCCTAGGGGCACAAAGTGTGACTGTAAGACCGACTGATTGTGGGTGCGATCCCTATTATATAAACTTGAACATTTCCTCGCTCTGGTGTCAAGTTGAAGAGCTGCATTAAGTTCTGCCACTCAACACGAAATGCCTCCAGAAATCGGCAGAAAGTGGGGAATGGAGTGTCTTAACACTAGGTTCCCTCTGCCTACCCTAATGTGTGGGGGATACAGCGTGATGTTGATTTTTTTTTTGTACATATGTAGGAGATCAAGTTAGAAATTCTACTAGGAAAAAAATATATATATTTACACATTTTCAAGAGGCGCAAGTTCAAATCTTGCTAATTTATAAATTGTATACCTCTAAATATATTTTTTCGCATAGCAGCCAGTCGCAACCCAGAAGCGCAAGTGTGAGACTTTGAATTCTTACTTTGGTAACGAATCGCGGCGCTCCACACGCAATGTCCCGAAAATGCGGCGGAAAGTAGGTAATGGAAGTGTCCTATTGGAGAACGGAGTATCTTAATACTAGGTTCCCTATGCCTACCCTGCTGTGTACGAGATACAGAGTGAAGCTACAAAAAAACCACAAAAAATCAATTAACTATATATTTATTACACACACTTTACGACCGAAGTCCGAAAGTAACCAATGAACGGAGTTAACGTTTCGTTACAGCCCGATTGCAGCGCGTTAAGTCGTAAGGTTTACGAGGTATGGGAGTGAGGACGCGTCTATTTCGGACGTGGCGTTGTTGTGACGATTGATTTAGTTAATAGTGAGGTTTGTATTTGCTACTATTTGGTAGTTCATTGTTTTGTTGCTCATCTGGCGGAAATGGAGGTGATGGCATCAGATTGATGTGAGTTGCCCATGCACTGCATTATTGGCGTTCTATAAAGAAAAAAATATTTTTGGGATTACATAGAATAACAGTGCATATTACAGGTATTATGCTATATAACATTTTAGAAATAGATTTTCTTTTTCAGCTTCACGCTCATAGTTGGGTAGGGAAAGTGAACCTGGGAACCTTTTACTTTTATTTATATCCTTTGTTTTAGTATACCTTTGTCCGCCTGGTAAATAACTAAGAGTTCTGCGTTGAGTCTAACATAGAAACGATTAACGTGTAGCCTTCCTCAATGAACTAACAATTTATATAACACAAAAATATTTTTTTAAACGAACCAATACTCCCTGAAGTCAGCGCGTTCAGCCATAAAAAGCTAACCAGTCCATAATATTTGTATCTATATTTGGTGTTATAACATAAACGTAAGTAACATCACTAGAACATTGTTATTTTATGATGCCTTCACAATACGGCATTGCGTGTTTATGAACGACAGAGTTAGTTAACGATTCTGGAAATGTAATAACAAATTGATTCAGAATAAATTCGGCAAGAGGTTGGAAATTAAAAACAGAACATTAATTTTAATTAAGTGAGTTGAGGCCAGACGTGGCGCAGTGGCACGAAGTGTTAGTGCAAAACCGAAACTGGTTGTGGGTTCGATCCCCACTCGAAGATATGAAATATTTACTTAAATTTATATTTCCATTTCTGCGCTCTGGTGTCGAGGCAAAGCGCGGCGTTGAGTTCAGCCACTCAACACGCAATGCCTCCAGAATTCGGCAGAAAGTGGGGAACAGAGTGTCTTAACACTAGGTTGCCCTGCCTACTCAGCTGTATGCGGGATACAGCGTGAAGCTGATAAAAAAAAATAATTAAGAAACAAAAAAAATTATAAACAATATTTACAGTCACATTCACATAAAAAGTAAACTACGAAGCATTTTTATGTGAATCTAAATGAAATAAAATAAAATAATTATAGTCAATATTTAAGATCAAAAATATTTCGTGAAGTCTTCAATATTTCTAATAAAAGAAACCGGTCAAGTGCGAGTCGGAGTCGCTTACCGAGGTTTCTATACCGATTTCAGGAATGTAGGTCAACGGGGAGTATCTACAGCTTTTAAAAGTTGATAAACTTAAATTTGCGAGAGTATGCAATCATTTTCTATGAAATGAACTACAGTTATTAAGTTTACATCTGAAATAAGTTTTCATCTGAAAATATTAATATTTCCTTTATTTATAGGCCTTGATATCTTAACGCGATCCTGAGATAAATGGTCTTGACAGACGGACAGGTGGCCAATAGAGTGATCTTATAAGATTTTTATTTCTCCCGGGGTACTTAACCAAAAAAAAGTGTATCGAAGTTTTGGGCTAAAAATGTGTACCGTAACTCGCCACTCAGACAGCAATATCTCGAATGTAGGCGGTAACTGTTAGTGTCTTGACACTGTGGTCTCTCTGTCTAATCTGCTATGTGCGGGATAAAATGTGGAGTTTAAATTAAAATTAGTCCATCATTTATACAGGAATATCTATAATACCTATTACCCACATTATATTTATTTAATACATCATAAACAGAGAGGCGTGAACTCAAATTTTGTTCAATGTCAAATGATTTTTATATTTTTAAATAAATAAATATATATTTCATTTAAAATGTATGCTCCGGAAATGTACAGTAGAGGAAATGGCGATCATAATAAAAAATTATTAACATGTCTCACAAGTGAGTAGTGTCGGTAAATAATATTTTTATTAGCAGGGTAGGCAGAGGAGTGAGGAGAATCTTGACGCGTTTTAACAAGAAATGAGCTAATTTTCGAAATATTACGTGTTGAATGGCGGTACTCAACGCCGCGCCTTTTCTCTTGTTAATAGAGAGAATTAGTTTTCTCGAATACGAATCGAACACACAACCGTCTATTTTACGCTTCTGTATGTGGGACGCAGTGTAATGTAAAAAAGAAACATAAATCTATAAGTAGTAACCATCTCTATATTCTTGGTGAGAGAGAAAACGTATAAAGCACGATGACATTAGTAACGACGCGATGACAAGTCGACTCAATGCCAAAGATCACAAAAATGACTGCGAAATTGAATTCTTTTTTTCTTTAAAAATATTTTTCTTAATTTATTAGTTTGTGGGAAAATTACATTTTTTATTATAAATAGATATTATGTTAGATGGACGTTTAAAATATTTGAATGTTTTTTGTACAATATTTCTAATGTGATCAGCATGTGTACATCACGCCTCTCCCGCATGTAGCGTGCAAGTGTACATGGATAACATATTAAAACTCCGCACTTCTCTTCACAAACTCTTCACGTTCCATTCTCTTTACAGATATTGTATATTAGGTTCCGGAACATAACGCTGTGTTTTATCTAGCTAGGTAAGAAAAGTCAAAATAATTTAAATGAAAACATGAGCAGGAATCGCAAACGATATTAAATTTGTAATATTTTATAAAATTAGAAAAATATCGAAATTTTGTAAAAATATTCTAATGTACAGAACATTCAACTTGTATGTATTGTAAAAACAGTCATATTGCGCGCGGCGTTTAGCTCTGCCGCAGTGTTCTACTGTGCATGTAATCTTCTTCAGTCTTGACAATAGGTTTCTTGCATAAATATTTCGTAAGGATTAAATATAAATAATACTGGCAACTTATATGCGACTTCGCCATTTGAAAGTGCCTTTTATATTATACCTAAATTATACAAAAGCTATTCTGATGTATAAGCTATATTACTAGAAAGTTTAATTTAAAGTAAAAAAAACTTTAAAGTGGTTTTTGCGTAAAAGTGGAATAAACATTCACATTAATAATATTAGTAGGATAAAAGGATATTATAGCGTATTATAAAATTAAAACGTGCAAAATAATTTTTTCTATCAATCTACATTCGAAACGTCTGTATGGAACGCGACGAATGATTTATGGCTCTATAAAAATATTTTTTTCTATAAATACTTTGTCTCTACATACATGAGTGCATGAGCTTTTGGAATTTTGGAGACGTTGCGTGTTGAACGGCGTTGAGTTCCGTCACTCAACACGCAATGTCTCCAAAATTCGGCGGAAAATGGGGATCGGAAGTGTCTTAACATAATTTTTATTTAATGATGTTTTTATTCAAGAGTATGCAAGTTACATAAATAAAATAAAATCAATCAGCTTCACGCTGATACATCCCGCACACAGCAGGGTAGGCAGAGGGAACCTAGTGCTAAGATACTCTGCTCCCCACTTTCTGCCGAATTCTGAAGGCATTGCGTGTTGAGTGGCAGAACTTAACGCCGTACTTTTGCCTCGACACCAGAGCGAAGAAATGAAAATATAAATTTAAGTAAATATTTCATCTCCTCGAGTGGGGATCGAACCCACAACCAGTCGGTTTTACACACTTCGTGCCGCTGCGCCACGACTGGCCTCAAGTTACATTAAGTGTTGCTATAATTACATTTTAAGTGGTCATTTTCCTTATTTTCTGGTGTAATATCAAAACTATTGTCTAGGTTATATATTTTTTTATAAGCAGTATAGAAAATACCGCTTATTGGTCGATATAAATTTATCTCATGACTACGTAGATAGTACATACATCTATTCTCCAGCATCCCTCGACCATCTGGCTCAAACGCGTCGCGTGCGCGTGCGCCGCCACGCGTCTCTTTATTTATATCGACCGACCAACGATACACATATCTCTAAATCATTATAAATAACCGTATAAGTCTATAAATATAGCCAGTTCAAAACCTTAAAAGTAAATGTGACCAAAAGCATTGGAATGCCGGGAGGTGACACGCTGAAGGAATATTTTTGGCGTTTTCTCCTAAGTGATGATTCAGATGAAAAGTGTTTTTAAAATATTTTTCAGTTGAATTACGCTCAGTTCGCTTAATTTGTGAATAGAAAGTGGTGTGTTGTATTTTGTTTCGTTGGAAATTATTTGTTAAAACGGTAAGTTTCTTTCTCTATCTTTACGTGTGATACATAAATATTATTTATTTTATACAAGACCACGGGGGGCTCAGGCAGAAACAAGTTGTAGATTATCACATAAGAAAATTTACTCATAGTCATATTTAGAAGAGGCTATAATCCTGTAATTAATTAATTTAATGTACACGTGGTACCAACATAAATAAATTTATTTTTAAGGTTCTCTTTAAGGAAAAAGGAACTCTTATAAAATCATATTGTTGTCCGACCGTAAAAATTTGGTATTAAAGTTACGCTAGTTCAAGTGAAGTATCAGATAAAAAGGCACTCGCTAAGCTAACCTTTAATTTCAGAAAAAGCTCGAGACAAATTGGAGAATTTATAGGATAGGCTAAGAGACAATTTATGTAATAACATTATAACATATAACATAAATATAAAAATACATATTTTGCCCCAAAATCAGATTTGATCCTTTACCTAAAGACCGCGGTCACTGTGACATTTTGGCAATAATTCGTATTGATATTAAATAATTTTAATGTACGAGTACTTATTTTTTTTTAACTTCAATCTGTATCCCTCATGTTGCATGTATGGGCAGGTAGCCCCTCTAGTGTTAAGTCATTTCGTCAGCCAGTTTTCAAGACATTGCATGCATGTTAAGTGATGGAACTTATCGCCGCGCTCTGTCTTGTTACCAAAGCAAAGTAATGAAAATAATTCATTATCTCGAGTAAAAAAGAGCCTGAAAGGTAAATAAAGCCTTTGAACAGATTTGTTCGAATTAACGTTGCTTTTTTTTAATTTTTGTTAGTAAAATTTCTTGAGTGGGAACAAGACTATCCTGGGATGGGCACGTATCACCCAGCACACTTCTTCTTATTTTCATACACCAAACCATACAATAATATTTTTGAAAAAAATCCAATCAACAACTGTCGAGATCGTGAAATATGTCGACACTTTACGGCCGCAACTTCCGACAGTTTAATGGTTAAAATATTGATCTTTTGTAGAGATATAAACAATTGCGCTGAATTTATTTGTTATTTATGTTATAACATATTTATAGGGGTGTGAAGAACGGAGTGCCTTAACACTACGGTTCTCATTGTCTACTCTGCGAGACAAAACGTTAAGCTAAAAAAATATAGCAAATTTCGATTTTCCACAAAACATCCGTCAAAACCGTTAAAAAAAATAAAATAAATGATTTAAATAACAAATCTTATACGCAGCTGCGTGCAGATGTTTCTGGTAATAAATTATTAACGCTCATTATTTTTTATTATAAAAACATTTCATTTGAATGTTTATCTAAGATTTCGATGTGATTAATGTGTAAATCATATCTCGATAACAAAAGTATTGCTTTTTTTATATTTTCGCATATTTTTACATGCAGGCAATATAGGTTAAGTATTTAAAACCTTAAATAACAATGAACTGACCGGGAGTAGGTTTAGAGTTAATAGGTACGCGTTAGACGTAAGAGCGAGATACTTTAACAATGGAATCTTTCTAGACTTTGCTAAAAGAAACCTATCCTGTCTAAAAATATTATGGAATTTGGTGTCCATAAAGGGACACCAAACCATGAAAAATTCAATCATTCACTCACAACTCTAAGCACCATCTAAATCTATGGAACGCGTATTTTCTTCCCTACTCAATACGCAAAGTTTCCAGAAACTTGGCGGCTCATGGGATACGTGGTATTCTAGTATATATATTTTATGTATGAGATACAGCGAGAACTTCGATTTTTTTATAAAAAAATAATATGAATAAAGTTGGTTTTTATAAACACCTTCTTTCTACATATAATATTAAAATGTATTCAAATATAAAGCAGCGACACGAGGCCACGGCACTCTACATTCTACAATTTGAATTGTGATAAAAATGAACTAAATTTGCAAATATTTTTTGTTAAATATACATTTTTCACCATGTATCCCGCATATAGCAACGTAGTCAGAAGAAACCTAGTGTTAAGACAAGTCATATATCTGCAAAAAAATCGAAACATTACGTCCTGAATTACTGAACTCAATGCCACGCTCTGTTTTCTTAACTCATTCCCCTAAGAGGGAATCAAACTCACAACCTCGTTTACAGTCTGCTGAACCACTGCATCAAGACGGCTGCTGCATAGACTTTGACAGTTTCAAGTGAAACAATTGGAGTATTGTACTTAAGTGATACTATCTCAACTAACTACTAGATGAGCTTTCATTACTTTTGAGGTTTGAATCTATAATATTTGACTCTATTGACTCACAGTAGGGAAAAGTCTGACTTAGACGACGGTGGCGGTTTCATTTTCACTCGTTGAGATATATTGTTTAAATTACTATGAGTATGCTTTTTTTGGCCGATTTTAGATGATTATAGGTTTGATCACAGCTAATAATTATGTTTAAGCAATATTCAACTTTGATAGGATGAAACGCGGCGTTGAGTTCCGCCGCTCAACACACAATGCCTTGAACATTGTACGAAAAGTGAAGTTAGTTCCCTGTGCCTACCTTGCTATAAAAGCAAACCTGTAAAAAATGTTTTTTAAATATAAAATATCACTATACTTACATTTTAATATAAAGTTACAGACAGACGCCCAAACAAAACAATGAAATATTCATGAGCGGACTACAATAAATAGACAACGCGTCGATCATTTAGGTATATACATAATAAAGCAAAAGTATATTTATAGATAGATAGAATATGTTTTACATTTAAAAAATTTGACATAGCGGGCCCTAAACCTGCGACCCTTACAAACCGGAGAGCCCTCCTCGAGATGTCTTCCACATACACCTAAATTCCACAAGGACTTTTTTTGTTTATTTTTGTTATTTATTTCTATATTATAAAAATACTGACAAGTATGTCAGAATAGAGCTTTTAATATTAATTTGAAAAGAAAAACCAAAACATTCCGTACTAATAATATATTTTATTTAACATAATCATATATTATTTACACATTAACCAAATCAAGTATAAGTAACAATATCTCAATCTAATCCCCACAATAAAAAAGCGTAGCCTGAAAAACGCAGTGCGTTGCCATTTCGAAAATAATTAAATGAGGTCAATTTACCGCGTGAAGTTGCAGCGTTGAGATGCGCACGCCTCAACGTGAAGTTGGCCGCGACCGAGTCTGCGCTGTGTACCGCCCAGCCTTCGCCCACGACCATCGCCTCTTAAAATTATAACAAAAAAAACAATAAAAAATATAAAGAAAACTTAATATGAGGCAAGAATTACTTATTTTAATGTAATGGCGATTTTCACGCGTTCGTGCAAAAAAGAATTGTGATTCCTCACCCTTTCAATATGTTACCAGAGGATTATACTTAGTTGTGTGTTTATCGTGCTGTGTGTTTTTCTAATTAATAACAACTCAAATTTTATGTAAGTATTATAATAAATTAAATTTAAATTATGTATTTACTTATAAATTATAATTTTCTAGATGCATCTTTTATTATATAAATAGTGGAGTGACGCGTGTAGTGTTGTAGCCAAATTATTTCATCAGAACAATTGTCTGACGTCGTCTTATCATTAGACTAGAGTGATTAATGTCGGTTTTAATGATAGAGGTAGTTTAATGATAATTTTAATTGAACTATCACATTTTTCTTTAATTTTCTTACTTTATAAACACCTTTTTTGTT
Organism: Heliconius charithonia; assembly: GCA_030704555.1. NCBI lineage: Eukaryota > Metazoa > Arthropoda > Insecta > Lepidoptera > Nymphalidae > Heliconius > Heliconius charithonia. The sequence goes on from CM060825.1 coordinate 789,464, forward strand.
CAAAATGATAGTGAAATACGCTTCAGTAAGGTTCAGAAATCAACAATGTTCAATAATTAACAAATAAACAAAATATTTTTTTGTAAATTATAAAACAAAACCATCTTACAAATACAATATTATTTTTTTTATAATCATACATTTTTTTAATATAAACAGTAAATAATATTAACTAGATTGTTAGTTTTTATGTTCCTATAAATAAATAACGTTATACTAGGTACTACTCGTATCACCAGACAATGCTCAGAAAGCTCGGACTCATTTTTAGTTCCTTCAACGAAGATTTTTAAGCATATGCTTTCAGCGTTTCATTATTTAAGAAAATATTGCGAAATTAATATTTATTAATTATTGTAACGTTAAGGAGCAATATAAAATGTTGTAATTTATTTAACATAATCTAAAGAAATATTTAATTAAGTATATATATTTAGTTTTTGAACAAAGTACTATAGGTATGTATTTTTTAATAATTATAAAAAAATATGCATATCATCTTTTACAAACCGTCCCCGTTTTTCGCAAAATATAATTAAAAATATTCGTACATTAAATTTAAAAAGCCAGTTTACGTTGTCGACTTTATGGATTTTCCTGTCTACAATTGCTTGTTTGTTTACGACACTCGAACGAAAAGTATGATAGTCAGAACCTTGCCAATATTTTAGTTATATTAGAACGAATCTAAATTACATTTTTATTTTACAATAAATAAATTATAATTGTAATAAAATAATTCACCCCCCTGAGTGGTAATTGAACTCACAACCGTCGCGTTTACAGCCAGACCTGTGACGCTACTTTGCTGAAAGACAAAAGCTTGAAAATAAAGAAAACAGAAAGTTGTTGTCTATTTTGCATAAATTCTTTTATAATAATAGTAGAGATACAGAAGCGATTACGCGAGCCAAATATAAAAAATATATATATTTTTAATAAAAAATAGCCTACGTCTTTTCTAATACTTTTAAGAAAATGTACACAGAAAATTTCATGACAAACGGTTGAGTAGTTTCGGCGTGAAAGAGTAACAAACAAACTTACATTCACATTTATAATATTGTTATGAAATATGATAATAAATATATTCTCACTTATATAGTTTCTCAACTGATCTTAATTAGTTAATTAATTTTATTTATTAATTTTACTATTATTTATAAAGATTAGGTACTACTTTACTTATGTACAGCTTACTCTTCATAGTGACAATTGCCAAAACTTTTGTTTCTTTTCACCTAGTGACAAGATTTCGTAAATAACATTGTTTTAAGCTTCACGCTGTATCTCTCGCATCCTGCTATAGTAGGCAGAGGGATCCTGGAAACTTGATGTTCAGACACTCCGTCCCCTTCAAGACATCTCCGTTCCACACTCTCCGCCGACTTCTGGAGGCATTGCGTGTTAAGAGGCGGACGCCTAGTTACCAGAGTGAACGAGGCCAACTGAGTAAGATAATAAGAAATTAGTATAAATTAGTAGAAATTACTTTTTACACGTATTGGTTAGATCGACATTTAACTGAAATGGGTTACATTAACATTTTGTAATAATTGTATCATCGAAAGACTAAACAGATTCGTAGTCTAGGTGACAATACAATAATATGACACCATCGAGCTGGTCTGATGATGGAACCAGGATGAACAACTCCTGAATAGTGGAGCTCTTCAGAAGTTACTGAAGAGCTCCACTATTCAGGAGTTGTTCATCCTATATATATATTGCGTGTTTTAAACGTATAAACAAAAAAAAAGATATTTTGAGTTCTACTCACGACAATATTTAAATTATTATCGTTTCCTCGCATTGCTAACAAAAGGGAACTAGATAACGGTGGACTTTAAGGATATTCTCTCTCACGCTATCTGCTGCTATATTGTGCTATATGCGATAAAAACGTGTAGCTAAAAAACTTATATTTCATTAAAAATTATATTATCAAATATTCCAGGATATTTAAGGCCAGTCGTGTAGCACAAAGTGTGATTGTAAAAACGACTGGTTGTGGGTTCGATCCCCACTCGAGGAGATGAAATATTTACTTAAATTTATATTTCCATTTCTTCGCTCTGGTGTCGAGGCAAATCGCAGCGTTGAGTTCTACCACTCTACACGCAATGCCTCCAAAATTCGACAGAAAGTGAGGAACGGAGTGTCTTAACATTAGGTTTACAGCGAGGGATACAGCGTGAAGCTAATTTAATAATTTAATTTTAAATAAAAATCAAGTTTTACTATACAATAATATAGAGTTATCGTTATCTGTATAAGCGTTAAGTATGTACATATTAAGTCACTATCGCTTATCGCCGGCAGCTCGCGGCAATCGTTAGAGCCTTGCCTCAATTATTGATTTAATCCTATTCTGTTATGAGATAACTTAGCTGTGATGTATTAATCTAATACATCTGATAGTTATCGTGGTTATAGGTTCAAATTTTGTTGTGGTTTTTTAAAAATCATATTTTTTTACATTAGAGGAGAAATGCTCAAAGAGCCAGCGTTTTATTTCATGTTCAGGGTTCCGTAGTCAAAGGGTTCCTATAATTAATATTTCACTGTCCGACTGTCACCAGGCTATATCTTAAACCATGACAGTTAAACAGTTGGAATTTTCGCATTTTTTGTATTTTTGTTGCCGCTAAAAGAACAAATACCAAAAAACAGAATAAAATAAATATTGAAGGGAGGTGCCAAACAACAATCGTGATTATTTTATCATTTTTATAAATGGTATGGTTCATGAGTTTTACTCGCACTTGGCCGGTTTTTTTACTTTCTTACAGCTTTAAGTTTTATCCTTCATATATAACTTAACGCCACGCTTTTTCACGGAACTCACGAATTCCCATTCGTCGAACCCGCAACCATCGTGCTCACAGACTCTGCGTCACGTTCGCAAATGGCCTCGTTCTTCACTTTCCTTCAATTTAACTATCTTTGGATAGCACTTTAAATACTAACATTGATGCTAAACATTTGAATTCGTAACCATTGCGCGATGCAAGTTACAGTCCAGATGTATTGAGACGATTATTTTTAGCCTTTCATAAAGGGGTTACGTTTAAGAACTCAGTTATACATCATTTTGTAATCCATTCCATTTGTTTTTTTATTGGCTTTTATTTTTATACAGTTTTACATGACCATTGCGGCGTTGATTTGCGCCATTCGACACTTAATGTCTCTAAAATCGGCAGAAAGTGTGGAACGGCAGTGTCTTAATAGAAACGAAGTGTTTTGATAGTCACAAGAATATATTATTATTATATCAACAAATTCGAAGTGTTAGCTCTGATTCCAATTCAAATAAAGTAAAATTTCGTTGTTTCTGATTTCGTAAATCAACCGTTTCATTGAATGCGCTAATCTAAGGAACTATTAAACTTTACTTTATTCGAATTGGAATCAGAGAATGTGACATCGGAGTTATCTCGAGTACTATTAGCTATTTTCGTTTAAAAAAAATATAATATGTATACATGACCAATACTTGTAAACAGCAGTAAAAAAATAATTTCGTCTCAAATAAGCAGGCAACAACAGCCAGACGTAGCTAAAGACTAATAATGCCGCGTCGAGGGCCCTCTGTCTAATGGGAGTGTGCCTCTCACTGGTGCTGTTGGTTTGTTTTGTATTTTAAATACAAATGTATGTATAAGTTTGAGATTCTTCAGGTATTTTTGATTTTTATTTATTTCTTTTGAAAATATATTTGAATTTATTATTATTTTGTTAACTAGCAGGTTTTTCTGCGTTGATTTAACCCTCTTAACAACTCGGATGTACAATTATTGCATATCGTATTATTAACGTAACGATGTAACAAATAACTGTTTATGTAGTTTACATATAAATGGCGCTACATGGTAAGGAAAATAATCAATTTACTATACATATTAGTTAAAAAAAAGAAAATCTTCATGGCGCAGTGTTTGTGTAAACGCGATGGTTGTGGGCTCGGCCCTCCCCCAAAGTGCAGCGTTAAGTTTCGCACCTCAACACACAATGTCTCACATATAAGATGGCAAACGCAGTGTCTAATACGTAAATGGACAATCTTATATTTTCCGTTTTCGTGTAAAATTCAAGAAATCCTCTACAAGCGCACCTAACGAAATTAGATATTAAATTTCTTCTTCCTAAATCCAGTATCGCATTTGCGTTGTCTGTTAATCACTAAGTATCGAAATAGTTCTTTATATATATTTTACGATATACATATAACATAGATAGAGAAGAAAAAAAACCCACCAAAAATACAAAACTAATATCAACAATAGCAAGTATCGTTATCAATTTACCGGGTGCCAGAACTCAATTACCGTTTCACAAACAAGTGGCCCTCTTGTCCTCTACTGCGCGCAAAGTGTGAGGTCGCCGACATTTCAATTTCGTGTAAACTATTTTGTGACAGATCATTCTAGCCAGCTTTATATATTTTTTAACTTCACGCAGTACCCCTCACACAGTAGAGAAGACAAGGAATACACTTGGACACTTGGATATATACAAATGTTTATTTAAGTGTATTTAAGAAAAACCTGGCCAAGTCCGAATCGGACTCGCCCACAGACGGCTCTGTACCAATTTCATGATTGGGATTGAGGTTTTGATGATGCGGCGAACAAAGTTAAAAAGTAAACATGTAAATAATTATATGCACTTAAGAAGACACATTAATGTTGATATCATATGTATAGATATAAGTAAACAATATTTTATTTTTTTTCAACTTTATGCTACATCTAATATCCTGCAGGATATTGCAGACAAAAAATAAATCATTGTTTTGGATTCTATTAAAATAAAAAAACCCCCCAATAACTTTATATCTAATATATGTTCCATGCACAGACACAAACCCGTTACGATTTTATTATATGTATAGATAATAACATTATATAATTAAGGTGTTTGGTTCTCTAAAGACACTGAACATCTTCATGCGTCCACAAATTCTAATACAACTTACTAAGTTGAGAAAATATATTAGTTAAAAAAAAGAGTATAAATATTGTCACTACCAATATTTGAACCAATAATCATAACTTTGAGTCGTACCTACGTACGTCATCTGCGTCACAGCGGCATCTAAGTTATAGCAGGTCAACTATAAAATTGTTATCACAAGTTCAAATCCTTGGGAGTGTGCATAAAAAGTGCAATAAAGCGCTTCATGTCTTGGACCGGGTCACGGAAACACACGAGAGCATATTATGAGCGAAAACGATAGACGTGAAACATAATAGAATATATGTTATGTTTTGAATTCTGGCGGAAAGTAAAAAGCGAAGAGTTATGACAATAAGCTTTCTCTTTTTTATCCTCGCGCTTTTTCCCGTACTTAAGACACCATTCCACACTTTCTTACCATTTTTCGAGACATTGCATTATGATTGGCGGAAAACAATGCCGTATTTTGTCTACTACTAAAATAATGTTAAATATAATATCACTACCTCGAGTGGGGATCGAATGTACAACTACAGTCAGTTATCCTACTGCGCTATGACGGCCTTTACCCGGTAATCGACTTTTATTACAGTCTTAACACCTGGAAAAATACAATAAATAGCAAGTATATTTATTAGATAAACACTAATATATTCAAAAGGAAATTACATAGTGTTATCTTGCATTGGAATCAATTTTGCTACCTCTAATAGCACGCTACGCCACATACGAGTATGCACGTGGAAAATGAAATATTGTATGATTATGCGCAATAAACTTTTCTTATAGCTGTGTGTATTTTTTTGCTTTCGCCTTTTTATGACAATACTTTCATGTAGAGTTCGTCTTTATTAAACAATTTAAATAAGTATAGAGAAAAAGGCATTACAAATTCTGCACACTTTAATGTACTTAGAAACATAAAAATTTTGATAGGAGAAACAGTTTGGCACTTCTGGTAGGTACCAAACGAGGAAATAAAGAACTCATTCTCCCAAATGAGAATCGTATCCACAACCACTACGTTTACGGTCAGAGTCAGATCTGAGCCGCTGCTTGACGATGGCCTCATTTCTCTATAAGGGCGCCATGACTTCGAAAATATATTATTTAAATAAATTCCAATAAACCGCTAAAGTATGCGAGCATGTTTATAACTTTACTGTTAATAGAGATGTCATTTCTACAAATTTATTATGATTATAAAAGCAGTAGTGTAGTAACCACGGTGTTAACGGGTGACTGACAGAGAAGTGAAATGTAAAATATTTATGTATGTAACAATGAAACTTCAAAGGAAGTTGTATGCCCCAACAAGAATGAACGGAGCGAAAAATAGACTGGCATGTTTCTACACGTGGCTGTCGTGGCGCTGTGGCACAAGCGTGCGACACAACGCGACGATTGTGGGTTCGAGTTCAATTATTATTCGGTGGAATTAAATATCGCCGCAGCTAACGTAAAAATAATTGTCAAAAAATTGTCCTTCGGTAGGCCTGACTACTATTGTTCTACAGACAGACTCTTCCTAACTGCGTCATAGAGGCTTCTTCATTTTCGTGAAGATTGTTTTGTGTACTTATGTTAAAACATGTTTTCAAGCGGAATATGAATCTTCAACTTACTACTACTTTTTGTACAATATTCCCGACCGTGTGTTTTTAAAATAGTACCACAGGGTACTAGGTGTTTATGTACTATGTAGTATCCTCATTACAAAGAATCTATTTCCCTTGGAAATGCGTAAAGCTCAAGCAGGAACTACAGGAGTTTTACTTTAACATTTAAAATGTCATGAAACAAAATATAATTGCCGAATAAACATATCACATATCGTGGTCGAGCAGAGTAGCGGTTGACTGTGAATCCGATGGTTGTAGGTTTAATCTCTTTCAAGGAAATCATTAATTTTAATTTGTCCGTTCTGGCAAGATAAAATGCGCCTTTGACCTCATCTAATCTATATAATTATTATTTTTAATAACTTTGAAATGTTACTCCACACTTACGAACTTGCGTCTCTTAGAAAACGTCTAAGCGCTCTGACCACTCAGCCATAGGTACTCATTACGCTTATTTCTTATTTGCTTGTTACAACTTTTATATCAAAATTCTCCCAATTGCCGACCGAACTCACAGCAGTCGCGTTTACACTCCCTCCCTGCCCCCCTACGCCCACGATAGCCGGAACCATGAAAACAAACTACAATAAACATTACCTAAAATTTTAATTTATTTTCTATAACTTTAGTCCCGCCTGACTGACCTATTTAAGGGATTCCTCTGTTATCGATTTGTACACTTTGCTGATCAATCACGACGCCCTGGTACTTGAAAGGGAGAGGCAGACAAGTATTCATGTATAAATTAACGCCAGTTAATATTATACTTAGCGTGGTTAGAAAATTTGATGAAATTCTCATGTCGTACGTCGTTAGTGATGTCGTTTAAAAAAAATATTATTTATTTTTTTATGTGATCGTTTGTAGTGAGATAGTATTTTTTTTTGCTTCAAACTGTATCCCGCACAAAACAGGGTCAGCAGAAAGAACCTGGGAACCTAGTGTTAAGACACTCCGTAACTCTCATTAAGACAGTTCCATTTTTCATCTTCCTTCAGTTATCATTATTCGCGAAATGCAAAAACAAATTCTACCATAGTTCAAATATTTGTGGCACTATACACACTAAGTTAAGACCGCCTCGACACTTGCGGTGTATTTCAATTAAGTTTTATCTGTTTACACTAATTAGAGTTTGTTTGAAATTTACATCACTTGTATATTTTGTTAAATTTAATATAGTTTTTTATAATATATTTTTGGGACCAGTAGTGGCGCTACACGTGTTAAGTGAAGGAACTCAACGCCGCACTATGCGTCGTTACCAGAGCGAGAAAATGAAAATATTAAATATTTCATTTTGCACGAGTGGAAATCGAACCCACGACCTACAGTCACAACCTACAGTCCTACAGTCACAAGCTTGTACCTCACTTATTTCCTCACTCTGGTAACGAGGCATAATGCGGTGTTAAATTCCTCCACTCAACACGCACCTGCAGAATTCGGCAGAATGTGGAGAACGGAATTGTCGAGTAGCGGAACTCAACGCCGCGCTGGGCTTCGGCCTCGTGTGGAAATCGAACCCACGAACTGTCGCGTCTATAGTCACACTGTACTATAAGCCAAACTAGTTTTAAATTGAACTACAAAAGACACCACATGTTGTATTGTAACTGAAAATCGATTTACCATTAACTAGAATAAAGTTTGTGCGCAAACTTTTAAACTTTTGTATACTAATATAAAACTGATTGATGAATAGTTTGTGATGACATTTTCCGTCGTTGCACAGTGGTACGGCGTGGTCTTACTGTAAACTCGACGGCTGTGGGTTCGATTCCTATTTGGAGATTAAATTATTTTCATTTATCGCTGGCATTAGGCAAAGCGCGTTGTTGAGTTCCGCCACTTAATACGCAGTGTCTCAAAAACTGGTAGTGTGAAGCTTAAAAAAGTCGAACCCACAACAACCTCGTCAGTAGCTTCCAATAGCCATGACTTTTGTCGATGACGTCTTACGTCAAATCCATTTGGTTTTCTTTGAATTATTACAAATGGCGCACTATTATAGTTTGTATAGAAGAATAATAAGATTTTCTTAGGAATATTTCATAATACCTTGTAACAAGAAATAGGCGTCATTTCTATTCAAGCGAAAACAGTTCAAATAATAAGAAACAGCATAAAAAAACACTGCTATTTTGTTAAGCTTATTTAAAAAAGTGACTATTAGTACCTGAGCATTGAAATTAAACAATTGGTAAGTAATTAAATTTATTTAAGGCAGTGATGGCGTGTGTGACTACAACAATATAGAAATATATCAAATCAGCTTCACGCTGTATCCCAGAAGTAGCTGGGTGTGTAGAGGGAACCGAGAATTAAGACTCTCCATTCCGGATTTTGCGCCGATATTTTCGAGAAATTGCGTGTTGAGTGGCAGAACTCAACGCCGGACTATTCACCTTGGTGCCAGAGCTCCGGTTGGTATCGAACCCACTTGTACCTCTGCGCCACAACGGCCTTAAGATATAGGATATAAAAGACTGTGAGATTTAAACAAAATCAAATAATACAACTGTAAAAGAGGTAAAAACTTATAGGAAACCTTAACTTCCTTGCTTTGTTGACAAAACAAAGCGTGGCGTTGAGCTCCGCCACTCAACAAAATGACGACGCATGCACTGGTAGCCCCGTGTACGTGCACGGGGCCGTAAACGGTGGTGATCCCTCCACCAGGACCACCAGGGCTTGCTCGGTTGCCTTCTACTTTCTATAATACAATAAAGTCTATGACCATACCGCGAGCAGTAAGTAGCATGATATAAGGAGGCTTTTTAACGTCGACGGCCTCAAATTGGGTTAAAGTTTCACCCAACTAAAGCTCACTATAATATTTTCGCTATGGAAATTGCGAACATTGTGAACTTCTTCTAAAAGCTTCAACTCAAAGATACTAATCGTCAGGTCATTACATCCCTCGTTAGCCTACTTTTGAAATTAATGTTACGAAGTTTCAATGCTTATTATTTTTTAAATGCTTTTCTTTCAGGGTAGGCAAAGGAAATGTGGGAACCTAGTGTTTAGTCACTCCGTTCCCTTTAAGACTTTTGTACCACACTTTCCGCTAAATTCTCGAGCAATTGTGTGTTAAGAGACAATAGAGAAATCCAAATTTTAAATATTTCCTTCCCAGAGTGGGAATTGAAACTGACAACTTTCATGTTATATTCGTGTAAATCCATACATACAGACGGACAATAAAGAGATGAAAACTATGACAAAAACTACTAACTCTACAACTTTTAAATGAAGAACTCTAAAAATGCGTAAACAAAAATAAATATAGGGGCAACCTTCAAAATTCATTAAGTAATCATCACGTAAAGGTAAAAAGGTTACAACATCACACCACGCATTTTAGATACAAATTGTACGCGTGAATTGAATTTCAGCTTTCACACGATCACCGCTAATGTCATTGGGAGTCCAATTACCGTTAATAATCACATCCTAACAATGTTTAATGAACGAAAACAAATGAACAGGGAACGACATCACGCAGTGCCTCCAGGATTCGGCCTCAGCCTACCCTGCAGTGTGCGGGATACAGCGTGAAGCTAAATATAAATAAATAAACAAACAAACAGTGATATAATATTTATTTATATGTACAATATATAGATAACCCAATATCGTGGCTCGGTTACTCGTGCAGTCGGCGACCTCCAGCCCCGGAGTGCCGAGTGCCGACCTATTTGCGTACTCAATTGCTTCTTATAGTTTCTGAATTGTCACTACATTTGTAGTTTTGCTAGCATGTTTCACGGAATATGCCTTTTTTTGTGACTAGTCTTCGTCCGTTCTTTTGTTTGGGTGGAGTTTAAGACGTAGATGTAAAATGGACAGTCCCGAGTTTTCCCGTTCAAGTAGAAATTTTAAGAAATTGTTGAAGAGTTTCACGCTGTATCCCGCACATAGCGGCTTAGGCAAAGGGAACCTGTAAATCTAGTGTTAAAACACTCCGTTCCATTTAAGATACTTCCGTTCTCCACTTTCCGCCGAATTCTAGAGGCATTGACCTTTGAGTGACTCAATACGCCGCGCTCCGGCTCGTTACCAGAGTGAGGAAAATGAAAATATATATATATTAATATTAATTATTTCATTTTATCATAGGGAGGAGTTCTCGAAATTCCTTGTCGCTTCAAGTAACTTACCGGTTTGAAAATATGTTCTAGAAATGAAATACCCATAGTTCTTTTGTAGATTGGCCGCCCCTACTTCTCCTTCGTACAAATTAACTCAAATTCAATGTACTTGCTTAATTAAAGATTATTATTTCCAATACAATTAGGAGTTGAATCTAAAATTGTGTAGGGTTTTTATCTTCAAATTTCTTCTTCTTCTTCAAGACTCTTCTTCCACAAAATCTATTGATTTGCTAGCTGTTATGTTGTACTCTCGACACTAAAAACTAAGCATTTTGCAAAAAGAAAACACGAAGAACAAAGTGATTTATAATTTATTTCTCTACTTGCTACAAAAAAAAATAAAAGAAAAAGATAAAACATAAAGGAATAAAAAAAATATACAGGCTGCTATAAAACAGAACAATAAATATTTTAATTAGCAAATGATTGCAAATGTTAGTACTAGATCTATTTTTGCGTCTCACACATGTATGTACGACGATGTAGGTCATGCGCTGGCTGTTGTATTGCATTTGTTCAGTCTATTATTGCATTGTCTGTTTGATATTAGAAAGGTGGAGGGTCTTTTGACCCTTATCAATTTATCTAACCAACCTTATCTAGGAAATTTATGACATTTTACCTACATATTTATTTAACTTCATGTTTTGTCTTTCTGTTAGGATAAGACATGTAACTAAAAGAATATAATACAAATATAATTATAACTTAAAAATTAAGAAAAAATCGCTTGACACTCTAAAAAATAGCCACCTTGTCTTGACAAAGTGCTCTTAAACGGTTAATCCGATTTTCATAAAACATTGCACTGAAATAGGTTCATCAACTCAGGAGCTATGGTGCCACTGACAGATATACAGACATACAGACAGATCAAATTTATGACACCCCTCTTTTTGCAGTAGGGGAAAAAAGCTCACGAGATTTGGTAATGAAGGAAAAGTGCGACGTTGAGTTCCGCCACTCAACAAGCAAACTCCAGAAGAGTTTAGCGGAAAGTGATATTCGGAAATGTCTTAATATACTTAATGTATATAAGTTCCATCGCAGAACTTGTATAATATGGTATAAAAAAAACACCTTCAACCGTAAGACATATATATAATATATAATACATATTTTTTTTGTTGCAGGGGACCAAATCAAGGACACCTTCAAACAAAATAGCCATACTTTTTGTAAAAAAATAATCTGAATTTCATATTTTTTAATAAAAAATAGACTTTCGTAAGGAAATACAAACAAAATTTATTGTAATTTAAAATATTTTTTTGAAATAGATAGACCGTATCTGTCATTGCAACTTAGTGAATCAGTGGTAGGCGTATGGAATTGATACTGGCAACGAGTTCATTTCTCCGGCTGAGAAGAAGTAATTTACATAGGTGAGTATTTTCTTTTTATTTGCTTATACTATGTACAATGTTCGACTGCAATTTACAAAGCTATGTAATTAGTCCTAGAAAATACTTAATTCAATCAAAAAAGAAAATTCTTCTTTCAATGCACCTTCACACCCCTCAGGGAACCTACACGATAAATTTAAGTTTTTTCACTCACTACTTCACGATAAATTTGAATTTTTCACTCAGCAGTTTCTTCGCTAAATATAACAGTATATTTATAAGTAAATAGTTTAGTTTTTGCAAGGCGCTTGGCCGTAGTGAAGATGATGTTTTTTTTAGCTTAATGCTTTATAATATAAATATACGGGAATGCTTTATATATGCGGAATATTTAGTAGGGTTGGCTGAGTGTTAACTTAGTGTTAATACACTCATTTCCTATTTAGCTAAAAATCTTTTACTTATATTATGTGTACGGCTGGGAACTTAGTGTTAAGATACTCCGATCCCATCAAGACACTTCCCTTTACTATTGCGTGTTGAGTGGCAGATCTCATCGCCGCGCCTTGCCTCGACACCAGAGCGAAAAAATGGAAATATACATTTAAGTAAATATTTCATCTCCTCGAGTGAGGATCGAACCCACAACCAATCGGTTAGTCGGTGACATCTAAAGTTATTTATTTTAAGTGTGATTTATTATTACTTACAATAAATACCTTTACAATTTCTTATAAGTATATTTTTCTTTGAACCGCTCTAACTGCGCTCGACAATCAGACGGATTTTATCTGAAGAAAGACATCTAAAGACAATTAACTTCAAGCAGGGTTGACATATTATTTTGTTATCCGAATATCTCGTTGGTATAATTACTTTATACGGTTTTCATCAGTTTATAATAAACTGTGGGTTCGAATGTTGGTCAGGACACTATAAATATTAAAATTATGCAAAAATTGTTAGTTAGTTTATACCCATAACCACTCTTATGATTTAAAATTTGTGAGCTTAGATTGATATGTGTTCTTTTCTGTTCTGACTTTCATGGAAATAACTACTAAATGTATGTAGGGAACTATTATTTATATTTATAGTTTATTTAATGTGTCATTTATATATTTCAATATTATAATTTATTTATTTATCATTTATATACACACATAAAAACATACATACATTTAATAGGATTTATATATTTTATAGTAAGTATTCGTATTTAGTATATTTATATGAAAGCGCTCCATTGCCGTCGACCGAACCGGTAAGGCGTTCGACATTCACGCCTACCCCCTTGTCGACGGCATATTTAATAATCACAGTCGTTGCTTGCCACTCGATGCGCTTTACATATGTTCCTTTGTTTTATCTAGTACTTTATTCTAAATTCGTGTTTTACGTGTTCTATTATATATATATGTTTGTGGTTGACTTTCTTATATACTGTACCGTGATTGTTGATTGTGATTTGTGTTATCACTGTATGTACATTTAAAGTGGTGTTGATTAAACTCAGTGCTGCATTTGTAAGTAGACTTTTATTCACCCATTATCAACACTACATGTATTTAAAACATACAAGAAAAAAGAAGCTTTTTTTGTTCTTCGACGTCGTTGAGTTTCGGTACCTTGCAAGTAGCAAACTGTGCCTCAAAAATTGCGAAAGCCAAGTGGAGTACCTTAATACTAGGTTCCTTCTACCTTCCCCGTTATTTGCGGGATACAGCGTGAAGCTGTGTAAAAATGAAGTCGATTAAAGAACAATAAAAAAAGTACTTAAGAAATCAACAAAACTGTAGTTCTATTCCAGCCCTAACTGACCATTAGGTCAAAACAGCTATAAATGCTCAGCAGACCGCATAAAGGTCATGCGGTTCTTATTAGAGATGCTTTAAAGGGTGTACGATTAAGATCTTCGATCAAAGTTGCCCTTGTCTATGTTAGTTAGCGAATATAATATTATTTTTATATTATCATTTCTGTATTATATTTGTTTGTGCGCTTGTGCGTTTGATATGTTTACTAGATGTACCCTGGTCGACGGATCTATGGTTGTCTGAGATATTGAGAAAAAAAAATCACGAGCGCAGACTCACCAGTCGAGCTGTTTTGGCCAATTTTCTTCAAAAATCTATTTTTTTCATAAAATCACATAATCTCTAATACATGCCGAATCACTGAAAATTGGCGGACATACATACATGGGGGTACAATGGACAGGTACTGAGGCCCTATATCCATAGGCAACAGTTGATCTGTCGATCGCGTTACACCCTGTATATACTACACTTGTAGATATAAGTTCTAGTAGTAGACTATGTAGACGTGTAATACATACATATATATCTTTGGTAAAATGGAACAGCTTGTTTAAATGAGCTAATCTAAACTATTGGTTTTAATTAGAACATAATTTTTGTTTTGGATATAGTTTGCTTATTGAAAGAGTCTATAGAGTATAGACTATATTACATGACGTTATTATGTGAGTTATATAAAAAAATGTCGTAATTTTAATTTTAATAGTAACGATTACGGGTATCATATTGTAAAGCGGGTTTGCATGCTATAAAATTTTATAATAAATATTTTGACGTTTAGTTCAGTTGGTGCTTGATGAAATGCCTGTTCAAATCTATATCGGTTTTTTTGTATAATTCCTGGCCTGCTTTCTTTAACAAAATGCGATCTTGTTAATAAGGTGCTTTTTTTCTTTATATCGTAAAATTAATTGTTATCTTTTTTTTATGCATTTAGACACTACAATTAGGAAGCGTAACCCAACGCCGCATGTTGTTGAGCCAGAATTGATATGTTGTTGCACTATCCATAATTCTATATAAATATTCTCCTAAATTAGAATTAAACACTGTCTCACCGCTTGCCTGCAACTCTTGTCCAATTGAACTACTGAGCCACAACAATTTCCAATATGATAATATAAACATCCCCATTTGCATAACCATTTAAGTATAAAACGTAAACAATATGTATTATTGGATAATGTATTATAATATATTAATAAGATTACAGAGGCCATCGTATCGCAGAAACATAAGCGACTTAAAAGTGACTGTTGAGGGTTCGATTCCCACTCGAGGGAACGCAATATTTAATATTTTCATTTGTTTCACCTTAACTCTAACTTCCCTCTGCTTTGAATTGAATGTTGGGTGCCAGAACTTAACGCCGTGCATACATACATACATTGTTGCCAGAGTGACTCCCCCAGTAGGAATAGAACTCACAACATCACTTCCTATCACTTGTACAGACAAACATTCCTTCTGTGTCACTACGGCTCTATCAACAATGTATGTATGTATATTGTATATTACATACAAACCACAACGGCATGTATTGCGTGCTTCACCGAGGTAAACATCGCTGACTTTCATATCTACAGAAACTAATGTTCGATTTGCCTGTTGTTAACGATTGTATCTGTTTTATTACTGCTACTAAGTCAGTCGTTAGTTCAAATCACGAGTCTGTTTTTTAGTTTCACATATCATTTATAATTAAATATTTTAGTTTCTTTTTATTATTAATATTTTAGTTCAGTTCCGCCGTTCAAGACACAGTGCCTTCAGAATTCAGCGGAAAGTTAGGAACAGAAGTGTCTTAATGGGAACGTCAACATTACGTTCCCACTCTCTATTCTGATATACGGAATAAAGCGTGAAACTAAAAAAAGTAAAAAAACATATCATACCGTTTTCTACATTGTGTTTATCTAGATAAGGGGCGTTGAAAATTAATAAGATCTGTGATTTTCGTAACTCACACACATTCATGTTAAATGAAATGCGGTAGGAGTATAAATAACGAGAGTTCTCTCTTTCTTATTTACAAACACTAACTTCTGCTTGTTGACGGAAGACAATATTCTCATTTTCGGTCGTTTCGGTCGAATAGCGAAAGTCAACGTCGTACTTTTTCTCCTTGCAAAATCTTGATATAGAAAAGATTTATATCCATGGAGTGGGAATTGAACTCATAACCTATTGAGCTTACAGTAAGTTACTGTGCCTATTTTATATATACAATATCTCTTCAAATGAACTTTTCGCTTCGTTGGTTATATCGTGAATCAAAGGACACAATCATAAATATTTTTTCTTTAATGGCTATAATCTGATATAGAGATTTTTGCTTGGAATATACTGAATAGATTAAAATGGAAGTTTTATAATTGGAAAATTTAATTTATTATAAAAGCAATGGTTTTTTATTTAACAACAACAAGTAAATACATTTTGTTGTTCGCTTCACGCTGTATCCTGCTCACAGGTAGAGAACATAGTGTTCAGACACTCCGTTCCCAATTATTCATATCTAACATTGCGTGGCAAGAGTTCCTGCTACAAAATCAAAATATACGAAACGTCAAGTGGAATTCGACATCACTACCATTGTTTAACAACACCTTTACGAACTTTCTTAGCCATCTACTTCATAGTTCACCTCTCGAACTGTAAATCACAGTCGTAGCTTCTGTTATAGAGTATAGCAATAGTATGTAGGTACATTCTAAAGTAGGCCACACACTAAAGTGCAGTACGTTAGCTAATGGCGTATGACTTGATTTAAAACGTTTCGAATTACAACGCACGTTAACGCATTGTTTACTTAGTTTTGCTTGTTCTTTTTTTTATATTTTTAACCGATTTAAAAAAAACTAAAATTATCCGTTTCGCCTGAACGTATGTATGTGATGTTTTTGGAATTGGATATTAAGTATGATTTTTAAAAGACAGTCGTGGCGCAGCGGTATCTAAATGTCAATGCGTTGAGAAAGGAGGTTCAGTCCTTACTCGAAATATTGTCTTTTTATTTCTACGGTGTGGTAAGACAACGAAAATTGGGTGAACGGTGAGCAACTGAGTGTCTAAAAAGTAGATTCTCTGCCTACTACATGCTGGATACAGCGTCGTGTTAACAGACTGGCGCTGTGCCACAACGACCACAATATCCTCTGATATTCCACTTTGAATTAAGAAAAAAATATGAGTGATCTAATTTTGTTAGTACAGACCGAGTTTAAAACGAATCGTTGCATAAATATTATGACTGGAAGAGTCGGAATCGCGAAATTACAGACTTTATTAGTTTATGTGATGTACATTTATTTAATTATATTATGAATAGATCTGTATACATATTAAAAAAAATTAGTAAAGGAGAAGATATATACTTATAATTGAGTAGTGGTAGTAAGTAAATGTTAATAAGACTTTTTCTAGCTCTGATAGACGAAACACAACATCGTGTTTCATCACTCAACACATAACCTCTGAAAATTATGCACTGCGTGGGGAAACGGATATCTCATCACTAAAATACCCTGCTATGCGGAAAAAAAATATCACATATTTTAGCTGTGAACAAATTTCAGTTCGTTCAAAATTGTTTATTTTAAAAATAAATCTATTGAAATTATCAACTAAACAATAAAAAAAGATCTTACAACTCCTAAAATACTGAAACCTTTAGATCACAATCTGAGAAAAGCAAAAAAATTGAAAAAAAAATGTGAATTTAGCGTTATTTTGAGTCTTAAAACGTGTTTGATGTAGGCTCAAGTCCTATCACGCTGATGATCTCCTCACTTGACCCCCCTCGATGGTACTCACTAATTAGTTGAATAATACTTTGTTATAAAGTTCCCTTGCGACTATAGGTGACAGCTTACTTTGTATTTGTGAGTAAATAAATATATTTGCAAGGTACATCACAGTATATGTATATGTAAGTTACATCGACACTTAGAAATGTCAATTTGATTTAATAATAGTTGAATTAAAGCATTTCTTTCTTATTAACCTCTATATTATATGAATATAAAAATATATTTTTCAAAGTCCTAAGCTATTATATATCAATTTATAGCTATAAGTAAAACAAGAAACATAAATTATATCTCAGCGTACAACACACACAGAAGTGACAGAAATTTCACACAAAATAGTTATACATTTTATTATCTGTGGTCGGGAAAATGAAAACTATTGTATCATAAGTTTATACGTGCTAAATAACTTTATGTTGTAGTTAAAGAAAACATACATACATAATAAAAGAAATGTATCGAATACGAACGAAAAATATAGGACGGAGTGTATGGACACTAGGTCCCGACACCGAGTCGTTGTGAATTGATAAAATTGAAAAAAGTAAAAATAAATGAGATGCAAAATCTAATATTAACAATTACAATGCAGATTGGATAGCGAGTGCAAAATGTCCAAGTCTAGACATCATTTACAATAAACATAGCGATTTCATTTTATGAAAAAAAGTATAAATTGCATTCTTTTGAGGCCAGTCAGTCAGGCGCAGCGGCAAAAGCGTGCGATTGAAACTCACAAACGCAATGTCTTGGAACTGGAAATTGACGAAATAAGTACTTAAAGGGAAGAGGGAACCTAGTTCCCTCTGCGTACCCTGCTCTGTGCGAGATACAGCGTGAAAAAATAATAATTTCATAAATCATGTGTTTTAAAGGGAATTTACCAGCAAATTGTCGTTAAAATATGATATTAAACTTAACCCGCCTTTGGTGCCGTTAATTTGACTTACATCTTTGGTGACACCGATATCACAGACCGAGATTTTTGACCTAAACCTTTGCTAATAAATAATTAGTAGGCAAAGTTTTTCTTGTGACAGTTGAAACTTTTGAAAAAAAAAACAAAAATATATATCCTTTTAACACAAAAATAAACATACACCTCCTTTAAGACTAATTCTTATTCCGCCAAATAATCACTGTAACAAGGCCTTATGTGCTCAAGGAACTAATATTTCTTGCTTATATGACAAAAATATTTGTTTGTTCTATTTTGTTACCACCCATGCTCTCAGCCTTTTCGTAAATCACCAACCGTCAGAATCATCGATCTGCAAAATTTCTGAAAGTCTTAGTCTCAACAGCTCTAGGCAAGTTCAACTATGTATTTAGATCTCTTGCTTGACACTCTTCAACTAACGGTAGCTTTTTGTTTGGTTTGTTGTGGTTTTTAGTCTGACGGGATAAATAATAGAGTTCTTTGGTATATATGACAGAATTATCTCTTTTCAAATAAAAACAGGACTTGTGACCTTTACATTCTCGGTTATTGGACGCCTTTTCCCAATTTTAATCTGAGTAAGAAATATTCCGGCTTACTTTCTTTCACGTTTACGCACGGCATCTCGTGTAAACTTTTTGAACAGATGTTGTCCGTTTTTGTAAGACTTTCTGAATGAGTAATAAGAATATCTTACAAAAACGGACGTATTTTGTAAAATATCAATAAAATTATACAAAGAGCTGATTTATAATTAACTCTAATATCTATAATACTATAGTAAAATAACAATAAAAGCAACACGTACTTTTGCTAATTTTACAAATTAAAAAAAAGAGGGTTGATACCGAAACTCTGGAACTTGCGTTTGTAGTGCCGATATAATTCAGATTGAAGAGTGAGCGCAAAATGTCAAAGTCTAGTCATTATTTACAGCAATTAGAGCGATTTTATTCTATGAAATAAAAGTATAGATACGAGATACGTAAAATGAGGCAAGTACTCGAAATCACACCAAGCATCGATGGCGGGTCAAAAAGTTATATGATTTTTTCGAATCGCCCCAATCGGTCTCACTGACATACACTTCACCAGTGACGGGTTAAATCTCAACATGATTTGATGAGGAACACGTGCTTAAAATATTCATACAATGATTCATCTTTACTAAGTGTATATTTGGACATCCCTCAATACCGATAAACCGGCTGAAAGAATTTCAATAGCACACATTGATTAAATGAATCATGATATTTTTATATTTAAATGTTTGTTATTCTTTAAAACTACTACAAATATATTTTCATTTCTTACTTATGAGATATGAAATATTTGTGCTATATTAGAAATTTTCCTTAAATATGTTATAATAATGTATTCAATTTATACTTGAGGCCGTCATGGTGGAAAGCACAGTGCCTGACTGTAAACGGCGGCAGTTTGATTCCCTTTCGGGGGAATGAAATATTTGCATTTGCTCGCTCTGGTAACAACTAATAAAAGAAATGTTCTGACTATTAAGATTCGATTCCACTGATCAACCAACGTCACGTAAACATCGCCGACAATATGCAGTGACGCATGAAACTTCAAAGCTCCAGATATTTACAAAAGCTTTCTTTTAATTAAACTCTTTGTAACTAGAGCATTTTGTTGACACGGTAGTAAAGTTCGTTCAGGAAATACATTGAGTAGCACGATTTTATTGGAATTAATTTGTATGTTCGGTAATGATTGGGTGATTTAATTTTGATAAAATAATTAATGGAAGAACTATGATAATATAAAGTAAACTAAACTAATTTCACGCTTTATCCCTAGCGCGGTAGTCAGAGAGAACGGAGCGACAAACGCTACGGTCTCTACATACCTCTTTCGCCTCGTCCACTGTCATCAACCTCTTCATACATGCCCTCCGGGGCAATAATATAATAATTGTATAGCAATAAATAAAATAAATCCATACCGATATAGTTATAGAATCTTGTGTTAAGTCTCCCTCCACCGCTACTAGCTAAGGCTTCGCGTGCCAAAGGATTCTTTCGTGAACCCCGAACGAAAGATAATTTAGTTTTAAATATTTGTAACGTCCGTGACTTGTAGAAAACTCCTAGGTTATCAGCAATGTAAATATATAATAATAAAAACAACCTGGAAATACTGATGACATCATGGTAAATTTGGTAAGTTTCTGACAGAACTTGCTATTCTATTCGAAGTGTGCCAAATTTTATTCCTAACTTTTGGTGGTAACTTTAAGTTCATTCGACTATTAAAAAAATGCTTGTAAAAGACATTTATTTAAATAAAAAATATTACTTGAACAGCCAAGCCCGCCAGTCATTTTGGAGGATGGTTGTTTTTAAAATGGAAAACGGAAATTGGAAACTGGTAGCTTACTAGATTTTTCTTAATTTTATATATTTAAATTCACGATGCAAAAGTTGACCATCACTACCAATGCGTCATAAGATAGCTTACGTTACTGAGTATACCTACATACCTACGTGGGTGCAGCATCACAATGGGTGAATGAGTCAATAGCTTTGATATGCGATTTTTATCTATCAACTACTACTTTCACCCACGTGAGAGATAGATTAGACAGATTTAAATTTATTTATATAAGTCTACATATATTCTTCGTTAACAGATTATAATAAATACATCAGAACAGCTTAGAATTTTTTTAGCTTCACGCTGAACCTGGTAATCTTGTGTTAAGAAACTCCGTTTCCATTAACCCCTTCCGTTCCCCACCGCCGAATTCACGAGGGGTTGTGTGTTAAGCGGAGAAATTCAACGCCACTAATTGCCTAGTTACCAAAGCGTTTATAAAAATCGGTGTTGATGTAATTTTTTTTCCATACAAACTTTCAACCACAATTTCATCCCTTTAGGGTTAAAATTTTTCAAAATCCCTTCTTAGTGGATGTCCAGATTATGAAAATAAACATCTATCCAAATTTCACGTTTCTACCATCACCGGTTACGGCTGTGCGTGCGTCTTACCTCAGTCAGTTAGTACGTGTCCTTTTATATATATAGAGAATTGGTCAGAAATGCTTACAAAATGAGCATGTTTATTTCAAATTTTCAAAGTCTCCTATAATATTGATACATAAAGCTCATATAAAACGTAAGAATCCACACCATCGTAGACACATTGCATTGTTCGGGAATAGCCCATAATTGACTATTTTAAAAATATAATTTGAAAACTTTTTTATTTATTTTATAACTCAAGTGCAAAGAAGGCATATTATATCTAAAAGTATATTTTTATTTCCACTGAAAAAATACAATATTATATTGTGTTGACAGAAACGAGGGTATAACGTGGACAGGGTAAATAAGGTAGCCGGGGAAGTAAACTCAAATAAGCATTTTCAATACATCCTAAAATTATATGAAATTTGAACTCGCACTGTTTGATTAGCTTTTGTTACCATACACTTTTTCGTCATACTTTATGGCGTATATATCGCGTGACATTGCGTCCTGGAAATGGGGGGGTTTGCGCCCAGATTAGTCTGGTGTCTATCTCCAGAATTTTTAGTGACAAAAAATTAAGCAAGAGGATATGATTTACAAAATAACATCACAGAACTCAAAGACTGTCTTGTTACTACAGGGAAGAATTAAAAATAATTCATTCCCTTCAATTGGAGGTACCACGACGGCTGCATCTCGTTTAACTTGAGTATAGGTTATATAGGTTTTTTTCTAGTATAAGGTACAAGATAAGGAAAAAACAAATATATTATATCTTCACGCGTTATGAAATCTTTACAGAAGGCATTTCACATTTATTTTTTTAAAGATTTAGGAAACAAAATCGGTCTTGTGTTTTAGAACCTATAGCGACATGTATTATATCTTTTTGTTTAACTTCACGTTGTAACTCGCATATAAGGGGTTAGCTAGCGTTAAGACACCCCTTTCCCTGCTTACCAACACCATTTTCGAAAAAATAAGTATTTAGTCTATATGAGATCCTACCGAAAACGAACTGTGACCGGCATTATAGTGTGATTCCTCCCTAATTTATTCCCCGAGTGGGAATCAAGGCCACAGCTGTCGCGTTTACAGATAGACGCAGTGCTGCTGCGGCACGATATTTATTTATTACTAATTATAATCAAATATCCAATTGTCGAAATCATTTTTGAATGTAAATAAAATAGAGGCCAGTTGTGGCCCAAACGGAAGTTGTTACGCAGGAGCCCAAAGTGTGACTATAAACGCGACTGGATGTGGGTTCGATCCCCACTCGCGGCAATAAAATATTTATTTAAATTTATATTTTCATATATTCGCTCTGCTGTCGTAGCAAAGAGCGACGTCGAGTTCCGCCACTTAACAAGCAATGGTTCCAGAATTCGGCGGAAAGTGGGGAACAGAGTGACTTAACACTAGGTTCCCTCTGCCTGCCCTGCTGTGTGCGGGATATATGGCGTAAATTGATTTTTGGTTAAATTTTAAGACATTTTTAACATTTTATTTTATTCCACACTTAGGAAAGAAGAATACTTATTAAGAAAACATAATAATTGCGCGGGTTCAAACCAATACGTTCAACTTTTTATGTTTTCTCAATAAGTAATTTTAAGCAATTTCATTATATACCCATATCAACCCATCGGTTGTGCGAAAATTTGTAACCCACCTTTTCGTTGCAGCGGTCATTTTGCATTAACTTCAATATTAATAAATTTATACAATTATGGGGAATAACCCTCAAGGCAAATTAAATACAAGCATGTAAAAAAATCAAATTCGATCCCACTACGTCAAACAGAAACCCAACCACTTCACAGTGAGAAAAATTAGATTTGTTTTATTAATATCGCAATTCGTATTGCCAAAATAAACAATGAATGTAACGCGGACACGGAATGTCGGAATCCCGCGGAACTTTGTGGGCGTATTTGAGTATATCCGTTCATTCAGTCATCATATTGAAATAAAATAATTTCGTGACTTCATTTGCATGGAATTTATCCTACATTTTTTTAATTGAGGCGAAAAGTGC
Organism: Heliconius charithonia; assembly: GCA_030704555.1. NCBI lineage: Eukaryota > Metazoa > Arthropoda > Insecta > Lepidoptera > Nymphalidae > Heliconius > Heliconius charithonia. The sequence continues at coordinate 813,158 of CM060825.1, forward strand.
GAAATGGAGTGTCTTGGCTCTTAACATTAGGTTCCCTCTGCCTACCCTGCTATATGTGAGATATACGTTATATTTAAATTATTTTTACTTGTCTGTTTTGCTAGAGTAACAGGCCTTGAGTCCTGCTATTCAGTACGCTATATCTCGCATATTAGGGAGTGAGTGGATAACGGAATGTTCTGACACCACGTTACTTTTGCTTACCCTGCTATGCCAGAATTTTATATACTTTTTAGATTTTTACTCTACATTGAGCCAAAAATAGAAAACGGAATTACGTCGATTTGTTCATCCTGCATCTCCTGCAAAAGTTATCGATTATTATCACATTGAAGAAATAAAATGATAAACTGAAATGTAAAATGCAGAAATTGTGACAAATATACAAAAAGGATATTATGAAATAAACCTAGTAATTATGTTTAATGCTGTTATAGAAACTCGCTATACAATGTAAATGTTTACAAATTGAAGTGAATGAATCAAATAGTGCATGGATGACTCACTTTGCTATGTTTCTACTTTGTTGATTCCTGTCGAAAAACTATTGGTTGGTGAAATTTCTGGAGAAGTACTCGCTCTTGGTCTTTTTCTAGGGCTAGATCCGTCGCTGATAAAAAAACATATATTTTTATCTAAATACAAAATTTAACACCACACACCACGGATTTCGGGGCTATTTTCCGGCACAATCGAATTAGAACACAATGTCTAAATGTATAGATATTATGTAAATAGAGGCCGTCGTGGTGTACGGGCACAAGAGTGCAATTGTAATTGATTCGACCTTCACTCGGAAGAATTATATATTAATTTGAATTTAGTCGCTCTGATAATCCTTGTCATCATAGCGAATAAATACTAAGAGGTTCGTTGATTTTAACACGCAATGCCTCTGGAATTCGACGGAAAGTAGGCAACGGAAGGGTCATAACGGTAATAGGGTGTCTTAACATTAGGTTTCCAAGTTCTCTCTACCTTACCTTACCTTGTTTGTAAAAAATAAGTTCTTCGCTTACCACTTTACGTCAAATTAATGTTATTACAAAATAGCCAAAAAAAGTAAAAAAAAACTATTCTTAAAGTTATATAATTTAAATATTTTTTTAAAGCTTATTTTTTTTCATAAATAAAAAGAAAGGAGTAGTTCACCTAACAAAAGCGTGTTATAAATGTTTAGTACATAAAACAAAATAATTGAATGTAATATTATCATAAATCAAAAGTGACGTTTATGAAGAAGCGGCACATGTTTCCCGCCAAAAGGTGACATTGCATCATTCATCACTATCCGTATGTATTTTTACGTGACGTGGACTTAACCGCATTCAGCCGTATACATAAAAAATAGGTCAAGCGGAGTAATAATTTAATTAATTTTCATTTTAAATTAATTATTATCTACTACCAATTCTTGATTATGCTAAACTCTTAAAATTTATTGCTATTCTTCTTTCTTCTATACAAATTCCTTCTCTATGAAATCCGTTCGCTTGTGTATTTTCTTATTCATACAATCAAACAATTTATGACTATGTGCTGGGTCTTTCTGTTGTACAATAAAGATTATTATCTTCTATGTACTGGATGTTGAAAACAAACGAGTTGTAGATCTGAATTACTTTTATCTATAATTCTGAAATCTTATTACACAGCAATCAGGCAGCATCTTTATTTATTACAAATATAACAACAATGTTATTAATAAAGGTCCGCTTTGTAAGAGAAGAGGAGCTTTAATGAATATAAAATATTATTACAATAAATAAGGAAACTATACAGCGTATTGAAACATCTCCCTCCACACCATTTAGTTACTCATACAACATAATACAGTTAGTCAATAGGAATACATTATACAATCTGTAAGTAAGTATAGCATAAGATGACATTTCAACTCACTGTTAATCATATTATTTGACTAACAGTGAGTTACAGTAATCAGAATCGGCTTAAATAAACATTCGGATATTTCATGCGGGCATATAAAAAAATCGCAAAAATAATCATGCAAAATTGAAATTTTAACAAGTATGATAAAACTAAAAATACAAAGAAATTACAAAAACCCATTCACAACAAAGATATTTTCCTTCCACGTTTACAAACACTACTCACACTAAATGCGCTCCCATAACGCGTAAATGTGGCATGCAAATGAGCCCTTAACACGCGACGGGTGATTAAAGTTTCAGAAATAGCTGACCCGCCCAATTTAGCAACGTCAGGAATAGACAGTGAAGAAATTATTATTTAATTATGTACGAGAGGACATTATAATTTATGATTGATTGTTTATATGTAAATGGCGTTAAGTTCCGCCATTCTATAGTCTATGTCTCAACTCTCGGTCCTCTGCCCTACCCTCTACCCTGCTAAACGAGACACGAGAACGAGAGAGAAGATAGACATTTATATGTTGATACTTTTGCTTGAAAGGAAAAATGGTATTTACGGCAGGCCCTGTTGATTATCATTCTGGTCTTTTTAATATATATATATATATATATATATATATATATATATATATATATATATATATATATATATGTGTGTGTGTGTGTGTGTAGTTTGAGGCCAGTCGTGACGCAAGGGCCTTGTGCTCCTGTTAACTTGCTACTGTACTAGCATCCGACAGGTTGTATGTTCGATTTCACTCAAACAAGGCAAACCGCAGCGTAAAGTGCCGTCGCTCAACACGCGTTGCCTCCAGAATTTGGGGGGAAAAGAAAACCTCTGCCTACCCTGGTATGTTCGGGATACAGCGTGAAGCTAAAAAAAGATTACTTAGTTAAACAAAGAGCCTAGGTATAAATCATACCATTTCCTTCTGAATGGAAAATCCATAGTGGTAAACACAAATTGATAATTTAACAGTAAAAGGATGTATAAGTGTTAATCAGCTTCAGGCTGTATCCCGCACACAGCAGGGCAGGTAGAGGGAACCTAGTGTTAAGACACTCCGTTCCCAACTTAATAAATGTTAATATCGTAGTTATTTCTATGAGAAGTGGAGATGTGGTATTAGTAACTTTTACTATTAAGTTATTTGGATTATCGGCTTATTCTATATAAATAGAATGACATCAACATCTCACACACATAAAGTATAAGATATAATGATAGTTTATACTTTATTTATTGTGTACATAAATATAAACACATAAAAATGATACGTTATTATAATATATTAGAAAATAAAGCTTTAATACTATAGTACATATTTACTTCTCACTGCATTTACTGATCAATTTGAAGCCAAAACCACCGTTCAGCCAACGTTCTACGTAAATGGATCTTTAACTAAATGGATATTATACATTGTCACTTTAATGTCATCAAGGCTCATGTCACAGCGTTTGAATGGTGACGATGTGAAGAACGACGAATATTGTGGATTCAATTTCTCGCTTTGGTAAGCAAAGATGCGCGGCGTTCAGTTCCACGTGGGGAACAGAGTGTCTCACTAGGTTCCCTCTACCTACCCCGCGAGATACGTTGTGAAGCTCAAAAAAATCTTTTGACTTTTCCTACACTATTACCAGTATATTATCAATTACAATACCAGTTTGTGGCTCAAACAAACAAATAATACAATCAAATTAAATATTACTCACAAGAAATGAAGATCTTTAATAAAACCTTTTCCATATATTTTAGTTTAGCGATTTCTTTCATACATAATACTCGTGTCCTGTTGCCCCAATTCCCAAATATTAGTCATATCCCATGATTGATAGGAGCTGTGGGACTAATGGCGTGTTCCGCTAGCGTTTAGTCATTTTGGTGTTGATTAATACAGCTATTTGGTAAAGGAACGCTAACATTTGTTGCTGTATGGATTTAGTTTCAAAATATACCTAGGTTATTATAAATAATCTATTTATGTGTATACTAGCAACCGCCCACGGCTTCGCCCGCTTAAACTTATTGTGATATGCTTTTAGCTTCATGGAGGGACTTGCAGAGCTTTACGCACGTAGCAGAGCAGGAAGAGAGAATCTGTTAAGAAAATCTTTTTTTTATATAATCTATAACTAAATTGTAGTACATGCGTTATTCTGACATATAAGCTATATTACTGGAAAGTTAAATTAATAATAAGTATTAGTAGTGTCTTCCTTCGTACCCACTTTGCCTCGTTACCAGAGCGAGGAAGTTAAAATATTAAATATTTAATTTCTCCGAGTGAGAATCGAATCCACAACCTGTCGCGTTTACAGTTGCAGTTACACGCTTATGCCTGCATTCTACGGCTGGCCTCTTGTTCTACAATGATGCTTAAAATTGATTTCAAATATATATAATATTGTCGATATATATATTATAATATAAGTACCTTTTAACCTCGTTAAAGTATCCACGTTGTGTCAGACACTCCGAGAGTATAAGTGGTGAATATCATAAAATACAATATCGAATACAAAATTCAGACAGACGGCGCCAAAGTGACCTAACTTTAAAATATTATTAAATGTAAATGTTTTTCATACATTTGTAATTAATGGCTGAAGAGCGTGGCGACTTCTTAGTAGACTTTCTTTGTCAAGTAAATATTATAGGGTCAGTTTGTAGGTCGTAATTAATGAAAGAAAACATTCAAAATTTATATATAAAATAAACATGTAATAAAATAAAATATTAAAGGTTTGTTAGATAAAACAACATAGACTTTAGAAGTAATTATCTATACATGCCCAGAGAAACAATATTTTAAAGTGGGCTAAGCATATTTCAATAAATCCTGGACATCGTAAATAATTGTAAATTTTTGTCTTATGCCATTTTGGTTGAATATCGTCAATTAAATATCCATATGCATTAATCTTGTATATAGTAAGAGTTCACTAGAACGCTGTTATTGAAACAACATTGTTGATCAGTCATACGATATTGTAGAAAATAAAAAATATTCAACATATTTTTAATTTGATAAATAAAGTGGGACGTACACTAAAGTCTTGAGGGGGTCACAATTCAGTCTTAAGCAATACCACTACCAAAATATATAAATTAGGAGGCCATCGCAGCGCAGCGGCACAGCGTTGTACTGTAAACGCGAAGGTTGTGGGTTTGATTACCCCTCGAAGTAATAATTTATTTTTCTTTCTTTTCTTTTGCTCTGGTAATAGCAATTCTTCCAATTAAGTGTAACTTAATGCCGCACTTTCTTGTATATGGCCTCGACTGCAGTCGCTCAACAAATGATGGCTTTAATAAATAATGAAGTGATCACTAGGTTTAGAGAAAAAATCTATAATTAAGAAAAAGGACTATAATTTATACATTAAGTAAGTATCACTAAAAACCTTATAACAGAGATAAAAAAATATGAAAGACGTAATTAATCGCTTGTGATATAAAAGTTGATAAGAAAAATTTAAGTCACATTTGTAGCACAAAAGAAATGGTAAATTTCTCTAATAGTTCTTTGTTCTGTTGAGCACTTTTGGTGCCACTGCCTTTCTAAACTGGGCATAATATTTAAATTGTACTGACATTATGATAAGGTAGGACTTTATTTCTTGCATACATTATAAGTACAACTATATACAGTATATTTCTATTCTATAATAACCAAATTTTTATTTTTTAATTCCATTTGCCATTTCGCGTGAGGTCTCCCTATACGTCTCTTACCTCTGATACCTCTCCATTCTGTTGACTATTACAATATTACAATTGTTCTTCAAGCCGTAAATTCAAATATGCCCGAGCGCCCGCACGTGTCCCTGAAACGTCATTGTGTGCATCCATATGTACCTGAACTATATTATACGTTAAATTACAAATACTAGAAAAGGTCTATCGTAAAACGTAATTATTGATGCTCAAAAGATCACGTAAGAATCGTGGAGTAGGTGAGACGAACCGGGAGATGGTTGTGGATAAAACCCGATTAGATATTGAGGCGATTCACAAACAGGCTGAGTGTTCTCTGTAAAGATACTTTAAGTACCTTTACAGAGAACACGATGATGACGTAAACGATGGCCCTGGTCCTTCAGCCTTTCGGTTATCCCCTGCATTATTCCTTAGTCCTGATAACCCTATTGCTTGCACAGATTGTCTGTGAGCCTTTACCTTTATACAAAGACACGTTGATGCCGCTCACTGCGGCGCGGCGGCGGCGTCGTGTACAGAAGCGCTCTACCAAAAATACCTATTGTTTTTGTTTTAACAATAATTTCATTTCATTACCCTAAAATATTAGTGATCGTAAACAGTACGGTGTCTTTGCGTCAAAGGGACGAATTTCGCTGAGTTGAATGCCGCACTAGAGAGAAAAGTTTTTTTTTTTATATTAAATAGGAAAATGCCAAATAATGAATGAATAAATAAAATATTCTTCATTTGATTGATGTGTGTATAAGACATCACATGTGTGTTTAGTAAAACAACAAGATCACGACCAAGACTCATGTATTTCTTATAACACGTCTTAACTTCCTTTACATCAACCTCATATTTATTAATAAATGTATAACAGTGTGGATGTGTGAGAAGTTATATTGGAAACCATAATCATTTCAATAATTTTCATAAATACCAGCTGCCTCATTGTACCTTTGGAGATCGTTAACATTAGGCGCCCGGCGTTGCTTTCAGCGCACTTTAGTAGCGTACTGCGTAAAGCGCGGTACTCCTGCTTTGCTCATTGGCTCAGTTTGGAAATGAACCTAGTGATTACTCGCCATACTATCGCTACCATAGACGGCGGCAGAGGCAAAGACAATAAATATTACGAGATAGACTAAAGCATGAAAAGTTGGTTGCATTGTATCCAACATTAATATGAACATGATATTTTAAATTATTTTAAAATGTCCATAAAATAATTTGATGACTTACACGGTCTCCATATTACAAAAGTCAATTTAACTGGTATTTTATGCTTTTAGCTTTTATCGATTAATAAATTTGTATCGAAGTGCCGGTTCTTAACTTTAATTAATAATGAATCCACCGCCACTCAACACGAAAGCACGTGATCAAATGTACACTTTCTTAGATAGTACGGCCAATGTGTCATGGCCGCCTTTAAGTTCGACTTTTTGAAAATTGTGCTCATATCCAAAAAAAGTCTTTATTCCAAAAACTCACATTACCAAAGCGCTCGCTTTAAAACGCTTAATTCTTCTAAAACAAGCAACACTGCCCTTCGCACTTTAAAATATAATTTGTTATGTTTCTCTTCCAGATACGTAACTGATTTATTTATTTTACTTCATATCATTTACCACTTTGGCCTTCGAATTGAAGGGAACAAATTACAAAACAATTCCTTATTGAATATAGTAGTATCAACTCGACAGTTGCCTCGCAATACAACATATGCAATGTTATACTAAAAACAGAAACATACGTACGATGTGTACGAGAAACAAAGACAAACCTGGATTGCCTACATTTATGGGTCGAAATACACATACGTTTCTATGATAAGTACACATACGTTTCTATGATATGGCCGAAGTACTAATAGCTTAAATCTGCAGGGGTCTGTTTTACTAATGAACCTTATATTTAAGAACAGATTGATACAGGATAGTAGAATAGATGTAGGGCTTATTGAAATGTAATCATTTTGAATAGTATTTATTAATATTAATACATACAAGTACTTGCACCCTCAAGGGTAAAAGTATTTCACTTCACACTGTATCACACACGTAGCAGGGTATACAGAGGGAACCTGGGAACATTAAAACACTCCGTTCACATTAAGACAACTCAACGGCGAGCTTTGCCTCGCCACCAGAGGAAAGCAATTAAACTATTATATATGTAATTTTACCCAAGTGAGAATCGAGTCCATAACCAACGCGTTTAAAGTCGCAACCTTGTGCTCCTGTGCCATAACGGCCAATATTTAATATTACTATTAATAAAATAAAATTTAAATTGTATTAGTATAGTAATAGTAACGTAATGTAAGTATGTTTATAACACCGTAGAGCTGCCAATTTATCTATAAAGGCGTCATAAGATAGATACAAGCCACGTCTCGCGCGGCGAAGGGCGAACCAGCTATTAATATCAAATTATGAGCTATTGAACTTTAAACACTTGAGATTTTGCTCGTACATTACATGTTTGAAATAAATATTTTAAATTGTATTTAATGATAATGGAGAACGGAGAGTCGTAGACAATTTTCCCCGGTTACGTATAAAATTTTATATTGTTATCTAATATTCAATGTAATCTATCACACAGGCTGCTGATAGCTTTTTCTGTTTCACCATTAATCGTCCTGACAAAAGATCTGGTAGACGATGATCAGCCGCTTGATAGTTGATCGGAGTGGCACAGCTTCTGATTGTAACTGCGACGCTAGTGAGTTTGATGCCCATTAGAATGATTTATTAATTTCTCCGCTCTGGTAATGATGAAGTGCAGCGTTAAGTTACCCCACTCAGTTGTGTGTGAAAGTAGTGCCTTAGCATTACTCTGCTATATGCGGCAATAAATGTGATATTGCTTAACGATTGAATAAATTTATTTGAATTTGATATATCTGAATGGTTGACATCCTTACTAAGTCAAATAACTTTATCCAAAATAAGAAGTTACATGCTTCATTTTTTGAACGTCAAATAATTTACCACCAGTTCACTAAAGTGAATGCCTCAGACCTGAGAAGAATCGGCGCAAGAAACGATGCGGGACTTGTTCAAAAACACATTTGAACATTGACAATGATACTTTGAAGCAGACTGTCTAACAGACCCTACGGAAAGAGCACTTTAAAAATCCATTTATAAAGAAATTAAAATTTTCCTGAGTTATTATACTTTTCAAACAAATAAAAGTAAAAGTTATAGTAAAGTTTTTTATTCCACCTATTATATACCCACTTAGTATGATAAAGCCGGCTTTTACTACATTTTAAACAAATATACCATAAAGTTACTTTTCCCACTCACTCATTGTGTGAAGAGCTCTTTAAAGTTAGGAAATTTAACTTATGAAATAATGATTTTTTAAGTGAATTACTTATCCATAAAAATATAAATTGTATTTTTCTTTCTTTTAGCCTCACGCTGCAACCCGCACATAGCAGGGTAGGCAGAGGGAATCTGGGACCCTAGTGTGATGACAGTCCGTTCACATTAAGTCATCATGTTTCCCACTTTCTGCTGTAATCTGGAATACCCCTAGCGCTCAGTTGCCTCCTATGCCGGTTAAGTGGCGGATCTCAACGCCGCGTTTTGTCTTGTTGCTACAGCAAGGAAACTAAAATATTGAATATTTCATTTTCTATAGTGGGAATCGAGCTCACAACCTGTCACGCTTTTGTCCCCGCGCCACGACTGGCCTGTTCGCGCCTGTTTTTAATTGCTGAAAACTGCCGTAAGTCACTATAAACCAATTTTAAGTCGCTAAGCTTTTTCTTTTTACTCCAATCAAAGAAAACAAACAATTATAATTTATTTACTTACAGGAAAACATAATTTAGGCCAACTTCGTGACTTCGTCCTGTTAACTTGACTATAATTTAATATTAAATTACAACTTTATCAATTAGGTAATGGAACTAAAATTATGTTTCATTAATTGCAACAACATTTTAACATGAGATTGTAATTGTTAAACATATTAAAGTGTTTTTTTGTAGACAAGTTTCTGTAATTGACTGAGCACATATAATAAAAACAACTTCACACTTTTTCCAGCAATGCAGGATATATAAAGAACACTAGATTCTAGTGTTAAGATATGTACTCAGTTCTCCTGAGTATATTTCCGCCAAAGTTAAAGCTATATTGCGTTTGCGAAACTCACTACTCTTTGTATTTCAAGACCGGCGAAATATAATTCAGTTACCCGAGGGATTCAAACCCACAATCATCGCGTTTATAATCAGACACCGTCCTACTCTGCCACGACGGCGACATATAGATGTAGATACTAATTACAAAATCTATTACTGTTACAAACAATACAAGTCAGTAAAGGCTAAAAGGGATTTTTTGAAATAAGTTTATTGTTATTAACGGGTCAGACTGATACAAACCCGTAACACGTAACCAACATACAGAAGCTATTGGAATACGAATGTAGAAATTTGGCAAATATATAGGTTAAGGGGTGTACTGAGGGTGCACTAAGGGTTTCTCAAAGCTCGGGAAGTTGACTACGGGAAGGAGAAAAATGTAACTCTTTTTTACATCTCATAGTCCTCGCAAAACCTTCGTCGACGGTTATTTTATAACAAAGGTGCTTCCTTGACCTCCATAAAAATGTCTTACGGATCCCAGTAGAGAGTCCGTGAAACGAACAATAATATATTCTCTAGCTATATAAAGTACTGTTGAAAGTGTTCAAGTTACGCAACAATAAAAAAATATAATTTCAGATCAAGATGAACGCAACCGAGGGCGGTGAAGAAGCCGCACAAACACCAGCCAACCCGCCAGAAGGTCCTCTCATCCCCGTGCCAGTGCCTCCCCGCAAGCCGCCTCGGAGAGGGCCTAAAGTCCAGCAAGAAAGGCCTAAGCGAGCTCTATTCTGCCTTACACTAAAGAATCCATTTAGAAAATTGTGTATCGACATTGTTGAATGGAAGTATCCTTTTGAAAATATTATGTGTTCAGCTAGTATATTATTACAAAAAATAAAAAATATTTATATAATTCTGCATATTTACAACTATACTTATTTTTTGCATAGAGGTTAGGTTGCGTGCTGTACGCAAATGATGTAGAGATCGAAATGCAAGACAAGTGTAAATGATAAGACATTAGAACAATTGAATCAAGTGGTATATTTGGAAAGTATGTTCAGTAGAGATGGATGCGGGTAAGCATATTGCTGCCCGTAACAGGGTTAATGTTGCCTTAGCTGCATTGATGAGACGGCGAAATGTTAGCACAGTTTGACCGTGTTGGGATCGATGATCGATCCATCGAACTATCGTATTACAGAAGAAGAATTAATAAAGATGAATACCGTGCGGGTAAATGCGATCTTTTCGTAAGATATGCGGAGTCAGCTTAGCTGAAAAGATGTAAGGCCGATTGATCTTCGAAAATACAGTATCAAAGATACTAGAGGAAAGTCATGTAAAAAGCGTTAGGACCCCCCGGAGGGTATATATGAAGAGGTTGTTGACAGTGGACGAGGCGAAAGAGGTATGTAGAGCATGGGGCGCTCTGTTCTCCTTGACTACCCCACTAGGGATGAGTATAAACATGGTGTGTGAATCTACAAAACAAGGTACAAATATTCACTTCCACGTAAAGTTTCTGAAATAAAGTACCAACAAAATAAAAAGTTGCCTGTCTCTTAATTAAAAGAAAGAAACAATTTCGTTTTTTTAGGCAAAATATTAATATTTCGTAGTAACAACTACACATTTCTATGTACATTAAGCCAATATTCATCTAAATGTTATTGAAAAATCCAATACCTGGTCCGATGGCGCGATGCCAGCCAGCCAAGCGTGATTCAACCTCCTCAATCATACTTCCGGATTGCCAACTTCGTAACAAACAGTCTCTACGAAAATATATGTATTTTGAATTTGAAAATATTGAGCTTGAAATGTCGCTGAGCTTTTAAGAGTTGAGTGTTTTCTTTTTAATTTTTTAATCTTTGTCATTCGATCTGTGATGTTTTTAAAGGTTAACTTGTTTTGAGAAACAATTGGATAACAGAACCAGTAACTTTAAAGATTTTTAATTTCTTTACCTTTTTCCTTTATACAAATAAAGATTGACGCTAGATTCTCTCTGCCCACCCTGTTATGCAGTAATAAAGGGAAACTGCATTGAAGATGAATTTATATTTTGATAGAAGACAAAACTATATATTTTTTTATTAAAGTACAGTTTAAAGTTAAGAAGAAAACACTTTTTGTTCTCGATATTTTATGTATTTAGGACACATCGGCGTTTAATGAGAAAGTTACAAAGCTCATTACTCACTCTGTTTAACGACCTTTATTTTCTTTGACATTCAAGTACGTCTCCTTTAGAGACAAGTGCTCATTTTTACTAAGACCTAATAACTGCTTCTTCATTTATTTTGTTTTTTTTTTAAAATAGGAAAGGCAAAAACAATCTACTTAAGACAGTTATTTTTTGTTAAATTTAAGACACATAACGCGTTTAGTGGCGGAACTCAACGCCGCGCTTAATTTTTTTACCAGGGCCTCACCCTGGTGTGAAATGAAAACAACTTATTCTCCTAAATGAGGATCGAATGAACAACTGTCACATTTATAGTTAGACGCTAGTGAAACGACGGCCATCGTATATATATACTAGGCTATGAACTATAATTTATATAAACTCTTAAATAACGGAGAACAGAATGTCTTAACGGCATATTCTCTCAGCTTACGATATCTGATATAAAAGATATATTAAGATAGGATAGAATAAGAAATAAAAGATGCCTTCGTGGCGCACTGGCACCAGCTTCGGGTTGTAGTTCGATTATCACTCATTATTTGTAACATGCAATGTCTAGAAAATAGGGCAGTGCGTCGATAACAGTGTCTTACCATTAGGTTCCCTCAGCCTACCTACCTATATACGAGACAGCATGAAGCTACAAAGAAGACATAAAAAATACAGTGTATTGAAGTAAACTGGCTCGACGCCAAATAGTGGCAGTGAGTGAATGAAAGAACAAACATTTGGTGATTGCCCTTCAGGAAATACCTCGAACTTTACAATGGAAGTGCGAATTGAAAGCGAAATGACTAAATTGCTATTTATACAGACAAAATATTATTTGTAAACAAATTTGTTATATTTTTATTATATAGTATCGGGTCTTATAGTTATTATGTAGAAAAATGACGTCATTTAGAGCGTATTCCTATTGTGAACGCGATGGTGGTTCGATTCGCATTCGAGGAAATGTTTGGGGGGATTATTCTCAATATATAATATATATAGGGGGATATAGATATAGATAAGATGTCGCAAGTAACTGCTTAAAAAATGTTCAAAGACACTCTGGTCTCCTTCCGGCCAAGTTCGAGATATTACGTTTCGAGTCGCGGAATTCAACTCCGCGTTATTATCGGGACCCTCAATCATCGCGGTGACAGAAATTTAAAATAACACAAAAAAACAGAAACAAAAAAATAACTTTCCACTATAAAACATAATTAAATTAAATATGAATGAATTAACTAAACGTTCCCTATCGTGTTAACACAATTTGTACAGCTCTGAAACTGATTTATTTTTCAGTATTACACCCAATTGAGTAACAAATTGGTGGTAATGTTAACATACAGAACGCTGCTTATTAGATTAGTCACGGCAGGCTGGCATTCCACACGGTATGGAGTCCACGCCACCGATACAAGGACGATAGAATTTTATACATATATACCAAAAAACATTATTTTATTATTTATGAAATTAACACCTTTAGTTGTGGATGATGGTTTGTTTTATACTGGCGTTCTGTATTGCTGGGAGGAGGAGGAGGAGGAGGAGGAAAGCTCGTGAGTAGGTACTTCTATGCTCTTAACGTTCTGCCGAATTTTGGAATATTGTTTGTACGAATAAACCAGACTGGATGCTTTAATTATTATAGAGTTCAAAAATGTAAAAAACATGTTTTTTGAGCTAAAGTTGTATATAATATAGATATAATTGTTAAAAGTGGATCTAATCCAGTTTTTAAGCTATTACTATATTAAAATTAATTCATTTCTATCCTGTAGTTTTCAATATTTGTAGTAATTTCACAAACTATCCCTGAAATGCTTCTTTTTCAATAAAAAAAAATAAAACTTATGTAATTTTTTTAATAATTTCGTGGAGATGCGATCTCTTCGTAGGATATGCGGAGTCAGCTTAGCTGATCGAATCCGCAATGAAGAGGTACACAGAATGGCAGGTACTAGCGAGGATGTCACGGTGAGAATGAAGAAGAACGTGCTCAGCTGGTTTGGACACGTCGAACGAATGAGTGATGAAAGAATGGCAGAAAAGATTTATGATGGAAAAGTGAGTGGTAAGAGAGGTAGGGGGAGACCTCGGTGACCTTCGAAAACACAATATCAAAGATACTGGAGGAAGGTCACGTAAAAAGCATGAGGACCCCCCGGAGGGCATGTATGAAGAGGTTGATGACAGTGGACGAGGCGAAAGAGGTATGTATATAGAGACCGTAGCGTTTGGCGCTCCGTTCTCTCTGACTACCCCGCTAGGGATAAAGCGTGAAGTTAGTTTAGTTCAGTTTAGTTTAGTTTATACGAAAGCGGAATGTCTGGACACAGCTCTCTAACACTAGTTTCCGTCTGCCTACTCTGCTATGCGAGGAGCATAAAGCTTCTTGTAATATATTCATATATAAATTGATAGGATTTAAACGTGCAGATAGTACCAACATTCAATAAAAATGCAGCTCGGTTTTTTTCTACTATATTCCGCGTTCCGTTCATTTAAATTTTAGAGATATAACAAATTGAGAGGCGGAACTGAACACGGCGGTTTGTCCAACAGAACGAGTAAGTGAAAATAATTACAACATAATAAATTCTTCGGTTGAAAGTCGAAGTCCGACGACATTCCATTATATCAACTGCCTCTACACCCATTATTCAATTACTGTTTAACATGCCCCAAGCGTTTCAGCCCCAATATGCCCTAACTCAGTACACAGACCGTTCGAGTGGATGATCCTGACAACGATATTTGCTAACTGCATCGCCCTTGCTGTTTACACTCCTTACCCGGCGAGCGATTCAAATTATACTAACTGGGTTTTAGTATGTATTGTTCTATTTCTTATATATAATGTATTGTACTAGTATTTATATTTCGTCAGCAAGAGAAGGAGTAAGTTTTTTTACAAAGGTATACGATATAAATGACTTTTTTTCTGATTGGTTTATCGTTTATTTATTTTTCACTTTCATATAAATCACTCAATTCTAAACGTATCCTTTACATCCTTTTATATTTAAAGTTTAAGAAAAAATTATGTATATTTTTTTGATCTTAACAAGGCCACTACACGGGAGCCTCAAAAAATATATATTTCATTTAATGTATATATCATTTAATAACTTATATAACTCAATATTGAATATTCTGATTACAGGAAAAAATAGAATATATTTTTCTGGTAATATTTACTGGGGAGTGCGTGATGAAGATCATAGCGTACGGTTTCGTGATGCACCCCGGCTCGTATCTCCGGAATGGCTGGAATCTACTCGATTTTACTATTGTCGTTATAGGGTAAGTTATTAAACTGATAGAAATTGGAAGTGGTATTTCTTTAAAAATAAATAAAATCATCACGCAATGATTCAAATTTAGATGGTAAACGGAGAATGGAATCTCTTTATATATTTAGATTCCCGCTGTGAAAGTGAAAAACAATTTCATCCTCAAACGTAAAATGTTTACAAAAAATATTACTTTTACAATTTCAGTAGTAAAATTTTCCAATCAAAAGTATTTATTATCCTACATTATAAAAATACAAAGGCCGGTAACAAAGGAACAAAGTTCTACAAAGTGGGTTGTTTTCGAACGAGTGCTTTGGGACGACCTGAATAAGTAAAAGCCCGCGTTGACGTGTTACATCTGGGTAGAAGGAAAACGTTGATTCCAAGATGGAATACCGTAATTTATAATACAAATGTAAAGTTTAACTATAAAAGAAACGTTTTTTTTTCTTTTATTTATCTTTGCTTTCTTCCGCATCTTTGTTCATAAATCTAATTTATTTTTGCAATAATAAGTGGTTAGTGAAGCAGAGGGAGACTTCGATAGCCCTTCAAAAACACAGTATCGAGGATAATTGGGTAAGATTACATAAAACTCATGGCGATGTCCCGGGGCATATATAAGTTATAAAGAGGTTGATGGTAATGGACGAGGTGGAAGAGTATTGGCGCCCTATTGTCACTTTGTACCATTCTAGTGATAACCCGTAAAGCATAATTAAAGCAAGGTGAACTGACTCCATCCATTTTAAGATCGCTTCATCGCTTTTTCGGTAACACACAATTATGCACTTTTCTAATGTAAAAAATATATTTGCCTTTCACGATAATCGACTGCGATGATATTGCTCGGCCCCCATTAGAGGGAATACAGTTTTTTGATTGCCCCTCTCTAAGCACCTCATAATAACACGTTGAGTTGAATCACTCAACACAAGGTTAAGGCTTTAAGGTTTTTTTATTAGTTTCACGTTTTAACCCCACACATAGCAATGTAAGCAAAAGGAAACCTGGGAACCTAGTACGTAAGGCACTTCTGTTACCCACTTTCCGCCGAATTCTGGAGCACAACGCCACACTTGCCTCAATACCAGGCCAAATAAATGTAAATTATATATATACGTTTATATAGTGGGAATCGAACCCACAGTCTGTCGCGCTTACAGTCACACGATTGTGCTTTTGCGCCACTACTGGTCTCTAGTTACAGATGAAAGCAAACGGAGTATTTTAACGCTAAGTTTCTACTTTTATGGGATGGTTTCCAGAATGGTGAGCACGGTGCTATCAAGTATATTCAAAGACGCCTTCGACGTTAAAGCACTTCGAGCTTTTAGAGTACTGCGACCCTTGAGGCTCGTGTCAGGAGTGCCAAGTGAGTATTACACCTAGATTTTCCTTCTTTTTATAGACAACCTTTAAATCGTATATTACAAATTTCGTGCCGTATCGTATATAACAAACAGTAAGCGATAAACAGTTAAAATATATATATGTATTTACAACAAACACCAAATTGGTTAAAATAAATATAAAAATTTGACGTATGGTTTACAATTTTAAAATACAAATTATATTGCTTTTGTTTAGACGACTATCCACTTTATTACTTTTGGATCGAAACTTTTAATATGTGGACTTACTCTCATCGCCACCACCGCGACGATGTTTACGAAACTTGTTTATTTGTATTTCAGTACTTACTTCCTCTCTTTGAAACAATCAAACTATGCCCAAGATTTAGAAAATATTTCCAGTATTTATTAAAGTTTTCCAGTATATTCGATTTTAATTTATAAATCATATAATTATTATTATACTTGATAAAAATTACTCTTGAATAAGACTTCACATTATTATTTAAACTCAACATTTTATTACTTAAAATAATATAAATAGGAACTCTTGCGTTGCAAATATGCAAATATATTATATGTTCGCTTTTCGAAATTTCAAAGTTCAAGCAAAACTGTTCAAGTAAGGTATATCCTATTTTCAACCATAAAAAAAACTTGTTCCAGGTTTACAAATCGTCTTAAATTCAATCCTCAAGGCGATGGTTCCGCTGCTGCATATCGCACTGTTGGTGATCTTTGTCATCATCATCTACGCCATCATCGGCCTTGAGCTGTTCTCCGGGAAGATGCATAAGTCATGTTACAATAAGTTAACAGGTAAGCTTGGCTATTGTTAGATTAATTTAAAATGTATACAATATTGAGAGTCTATCCTCACGCTGTATATAAATATTCATGATTAATTCGAATCGATAACTATAACGCACGTAACGTTAGTGTTAACGGTTAAACTTAAACTACTTGTATTTTTTCAAAACAGCATTTTTTTTAATACATATCCATTAATTTCTTAGTTTTCTTCTTTCTCTCAATATTTCTTTTTTTTAACTGTTTTTTTGCTTTACTAACTTTGTTTTTTACTATAGATGAAATAATGGACAATCCACATCCGTGCGACCTGGACAATGGCTTCAATTGCTCCTCCATCGGTGAAGACATGGAATGTAGAGAAGGCTGGATCGGCCCCAACTTCGGTATCACAAACTTTGATAACTTTGGTCTCTCCATGCTGACGGTGTTCCAGTGCATCACTCTTGAAGGATGGACCGATGTTATGTATAATGTAAGCTAAACAAAACTGTAATATTTTTGTAGAGAGTGCTCTATATTAATTTTTACAAAGAATAGATTTTTTAACAAAGAATTTAAATAGTCCGGCCCAATGCTATTTATTAAACTAATACAAAATTAGTACATGGTTCTTAAAATTAGTCGTTTCTCCCTAATAAATGCACGGTATCGTACTTTGATCTCAATATTGAAACACTTCGAAGCTCTACGTTTTTCGTGAGAACAACGTTATAAAGCCGCATACAGTCGGTGGGGTGGTTGAGTTAATATCTAATGCTTGCTCGATGTTTCTCCAGTATATTTTAAGTGATAATTGTTTGTATAATCGTCTACTTCATATTTTAAAAATGATCAATCAATACCGTCACTACCTTCTAATTGTTGTTGTGTAGTTAGATTAATTTGAAACTATAATTGACTAAGTCAAGGCAAAGCGCGGCGTTGAGTTCTGCCACTCCACACGCAATGCCTCCAAAATTCGGCAGAATGTGGGGAATGGAGTGTCTTAACACTAGGTTCCCTCTGCCTACCCTGCTGTGTGCGGGATACAGCGTGAATCTAATTTATTTTTTTAAACTTTGTAATTGACTAAGATTTGGAAATAAGTACAGTGTTAATAAAATGTTTCCAGATTCAAGACGCAATGGGCAACAGCTGGGAGTGGATATACTTCGTGTCAATGGTAATTCTGGGAGCTTTTTTCGTCATGAACTTGATTCTCGGTGTGTTGTCAGGGTGAGTAGTTACATTTAAAATATTCAATTAATTATTCTTTTGTATTATAAGCGCTTCAAAACAGATCAACTAAACTCTTATCATCCTTTAAGGTAATTCGTCAAAAAGCATTTTCAATAATAATGTATATTATTTTAATAAAATATTTTCAGAGAGTTCTCAAAAGAAAGAGAAAAAGCTAAAAATAGAGGAGACTTTCAAAAATTAAGGGAAAAACAGCAATTGGAAGAAGATTTAAAAGGCTACTTGGACTGGATTACACAGGCAGAGTACTTAGAGCCGCTCGCTGACCAACACGACACTACCGACCTTAAAGGAGACTACGGAATAGGAAATTTAATAGGTAGTTACTTATGTATACTATTAAAACAGTTTTTGACTCTATTTTCGATACTTGCAGATTCTTTTCCTTATGTAATATAATAATAAAGCTTTATTTTAATTTCATGCAAATTACAGTGATACATTCATATTTATAAAAAAAATAATAACATTGATATTTAATGCGATTTATTAAGCATTTGGTACTATTTATATTATATTCAATGATTTAAATTAATGATTATTCTGATTATTATAGAATTAATTGTATTGACTCCTTTCGGGTAAAAGCCTCCCCCAAGGAACGTCACAATTCTTTATCTTTAGCAGTGTCCAGCCAACTTTCGCCTATCTATTTCGTCTACCCATCTAGCTCTTGGTCGGCCTCTTGCTCTAGAGCCTCTTGGCTCTGACCACCTTACTGACCTTAAGGTCCATCTGTCATCCTGGTATCGAGCTAATTGGCCCGCCCATATTATTGTGCCTTCTGCGAAAAGGTCAAAGCATCGCATGCTTTCATCTTTTTGCTAATGTCAATATTCTTTGCCAATGCCAACTTCTTTCTATTCTTCTCTGAACAGTCTGGATTTTATTCCTGGTTTTGACACCCATAGGTGAGGCGTGGTGGCATTACTGTATCCTCCACTATTTTCTTGATCGGCATAGGAAGTTTAGATTTAAGTATTTCCTTATTATTCCAGAACTTGTTCCAGGGAATTCCTGCTCGTTGGTTTAATTCTTCACTGTTTCTACCCTATCTACGTTCAACTAGAAATCATTCGTTAAATGAGTAACTATTTAATCAATTGAGTTAAGCCTTTGTATACTCCTTGAAAACATGGTTTGTTTTCATATTTTGTTTGTTTTTGTAATATCAAGTTATTTATTCGACACCATTTTCTTACTGTTTCAATTTCATCTTGATGGATATCCATGTCAACTATTTCCTATTAAAATTTTTATTAATTTAGAAAATTGATATTTAAAGAAAAATATGACGTCCCATTTTTTAGCTTCACGATTACGCCACACATAGCAGGATATGCCGAAGGATCCTGGGAAGTTAGTGTTATTAGATTCCATTTTCCACTTTCTATCAAATTCTTAAGACATTGCGTGTTGTGTAAAGGAACTCAACGCCGCTCATCCCTAGAGCGAATAAATAAATATATTAAATAATTGATGCCCCTAAGTGACAATCGATCCTAGAGTAGCGTTTACCATGACTACCTCAACTCATGCAATCAGTAAATCAGAATGTATAAAGTTTAATTTTGTATTATTATAAATACTGTCCGTTGTCACTGGGCAAGTAGAGGATTGCGGTGGGAGGAGCTATGTACAACTCGGGCGGTCAATCCAGCCAGCCCCTAGTTGCTCAGAGTACGCCCAGGTGAAATGCAACCGAAGCTGCAGCTCAATTAGAAGTACCCCCTATTAACAATATTCCATTGCTTTTATAGTCTTTTTCACCTAAATTTACCCTCTTTTACATGACTTTGATAATAATATATACATTTCAAATTTTATTCTAAGGTCAGAACCAGACCGACCATGATTCTACAGACCACTTAGGTATAGAGCCGGCGGAGCAACAAAAAGTGCCTATAGGGAGAATGTGGAAGAAAGATTTTGATAAGGTAATATTTTCATGTGGTAGAATATTGTAGAATAAATATATTTACTTACTTTATTTATACATATTATATGTCCTTATTTAAATTTTAAGGACATCTGCAAAAAAGAGAAAAAAAGAATGTTAACTTAACTTAGCATCATCCTTTATCCCTAGCGGGGTAGTCAGAGAGGACGAAGCACCCAACGTTACGGTCTCTACATATCTCTTTACCTTAGTCCTCATGCTTTTTCCGTGACCTTCCTCCAGTATCTTATATACTGTGTTTCCGAAGATCAACCGAGGTCTCCCCCTAACGCTCTTACCTATTAATAGTTAAATAAAACTAGAAACAAGCTCTTTTCAACAGTACACATTAATAAGACGAATGTAATGAGCATAAACTCGATATGTTTACTAGTAGGCAGTTAACAGTTCTATCTTCTAAGATTTTAACTATAATACTTATCCTTACCTGTTATATAAATGTTTGTTTTTCGTAATTGCTTAATAAGCGATTCTGTATAAAAACCCAATATCCCAATATAATAAACCCCAAACTCTCGCTGATGAATGATCCGCGAGGCTATTGAAATACAAAAACATCCTAATTTCAATAGAGAGGATGGCCCACTTATAAAATCATTGAAGTCCCAAACCTACCATACCAGAGGGCAAAATACTATCAGCTCATTCTGCAGGAATCCAAGGCAGTACGCGAGGCAATTAAGAAATCGTTGACGGTAGATTGATATATATATAATTAGGTCAACTGACAGACGAATGCCACCTCAGTCTACCCTGGACCACGGACAAAGCAGTGTTCGAAACGTGGGGTTTCCAAAATGTATAATCTTAAATATACGCGTTTAATCCGGTTTAAATAGTTTCATTATAATGTGTAATAATCGTGAAAATCAAAGAACTTAACAATGCAATACCTCCACGTCCAGGTCAACCGCCGCATGAAGCGCGCATGTCGTCGAGCTGTCAAATCGCAGACATTCTACTGGCTCATCATTGTGCTGGTGTTCTTGAACACCGTCGTGCTCGCCAGCGAACACTACCAGTGAGTTTTGAGATACTATCTTGGCACTAACTTTCTAGATTAAATGTAAATAAGTAAGAGTTGTGTACGACACATTATTTTTTTAAAACCTTTAACGCCATGTCAAATAGACTTATAAATTTCTTCTATAAATGTTCCATTCTACATTAAAATATGCGAACTAAAAGTACCGGAAATTATCACTTTAACCAAACATTTTTTTTTAATTTCATAATATGAGTATAAACTGAATAACGATAAATATACTTGTATCGCACAAGTATGTTAGTAAAAATACAATATGAAAAAGAGAGAACTCGGACAGGAGATATCCTGAAGCGCTAGTCACAGGTAGCAACATGCATAAAAAAAGGAAGCTAAAAAAAAGAATAATGACATGGAAAAAGAATTTTTATGGATAAAAAGTGATTGTATTTTTTTATTATTTTCAGTTTAATTTTTAATCATATAAGACTTAAAATCTTTACCTCATTGAGCTATAATTAATTATAAATTATAATATTCTAAAATAATTGTGTTTGCACAGACAGCCGACTTGGCTCGACTATTTTCAAGAGTACGGGAACGCGATCTTTGTGGCCCTTTTCACTCTGGAGATGTTGGTCAAGATGTACAGCTTAGGCCTACAGGTGGTGATTCATAATAAAACCTTTAATTCTATCCTACGATATTACATGAGTAGTTATAGTAACAGAAATATTCTTTATTTTTGTGTTATTTTTTTCTAAAATAACGTAGAAGTGATTTTTTATTCCAAAATTTTCCTTTATGGCCAGGGTTACTTCGTTTCGTTGTTTAACCGTTTCGACTGCTTTGTGGTGGTGGGCTCTATCAGCGAAATGGTGCTCACCAAGACTGAGCTGATGCCTCCACTAGGTGTCTCTGTGTTGCGCTGCGTTCGTTTGTTGAGGGTTTTCAAGGTCACCAAGTAAGTCAATTACTATGATAAGCGCTTACTAACGTGCTCACTCGTCTTCTGCTGTGTGCGGGATACAGCGTGAAGCTGATTTTTTTAATAACTAAATAATATGATTTTAAAGGTGTTACACAAAAAGCAAACGTTCCTATACGTTAATACAATTTTACATCCCGAACTTATCTACTAAAAAGTATAATAATATGTTAACATCATAAAAAAAAATATTGTTACCGCCAAACCAAACCTTTAATGTACTATTATTATTATATAATATATATATTTATTACTAGGTACTGGCGTTCTCTATCAAATCTGGTAGCATCGCTGCTGAATTCCATACAATCTATCGCATCTTTGCTACTGCTGCTTTTTCTTTTCATCATGATCTTCGCATTGTTGGGAATGCAGGTATGTACATATTTAAGTAAATACAATATTTATCTTCACGTCTTGTTTATACCATATTTAACTAACCTTTTTATTTCATATCTCTTATATTTTATGATGTGCAATGAAAGTCTTAAAGGACACACATTCTACGTGTGTTTCCGATGAACCTAAATAGGCTGAGCGCAAAACTGCTTTATACAAGTCCTAAATAGAATCCTATCGGTGTGATATATATACGATGAACTTGCGTACTTTTTTCAAATGACAATAGTGAAATAAAAAAAAATGTAAGTATAATGATATTGTATCGACAATTAAAAGACTATGATATTGCTATGGTAGGTGTTTGGAGGAAAGTTTAACTACGATCCAGAAGAAGAAAAGGATCGTCACAACTTCGATTGTTTTTGGCAAGCGCTGCTTACGGTTTTTCAGGTAAATGACACAATTTTTTTTTATCTCTACACCTGTCTTGGTCTATTAAAATAAGATTATTATTTTTAGATTAAATGCTTTCAACAACTTTCTTTAATCTTCGACCAATCAAGAAATGACCAGAATCACGTTTACCTATCATACTATACTTACGTACAATGCGTCCAACGAGGCCTGGCCTCCCAGAAGTTAAATGTAGATAAATATGCACATATTTAATTTTACGACTCTTTCTTATTTTTAATTCTTTGCGTTTCTTATTTTTAAAATTAATTATTTTTAAAAGTCCACGACTTTTCAATCGTACTGTAAATTAGACATTTGTTATACCAAAATTTAGATATTGACGGGTGAGGACTGGAACGCAGTGATGTATGAAGGCATCAAGGCGTACGGCGGCGTCGGCACCTTCGGCATCCTCGCCTGCATCTATTTCATCATACTGTTTATTTGCGGCAATTGTATCCTTTATTACCATAGATTAGATTTTTCTTGATTACCTTTTAAAAAGAATTTATATTATCACACAAGGTATATCTTTTGGGAATAATAACACTGTAAATGTTTTTATAAATTATTATATGTTAATTTTTACTTTTTCGTAAGTCCTATATTTCTTTAACCGCAATACAGATATTCTGCTCAATGTGTTCTTGGCCATCGCCGTTGATAACTTGGCTGATGCTGAATCTTTGACCAATATTGAGAAAGAAGAGGGAGTGAGTACTGATTTTTTTAGGGTAGATATATAACTTATTTATTAATAAAGTCTTCGAGGAAAGAGTTTTTAAAAAGCTTTTGTTCAACTTTTGATTATTCAAAAATATGTTTTCAGCAAGCTGTAGAAGAGAAAGAAGGAGAGGAGCAAGGAGAAGTTGAGGGTGCTCTCGCTGACACTGATGACGAGTACATACACGACGATGACGTTTACACTAGTGATAAGTATGTACTTAAAAATTTAACAAGCTCCTTTTTGTTGACGCTGTATCCCGCATGTAGCAGGTAGACAGAGGTGATTTAATCGCAACCTAGGGTAAGAAATTCCATTCCGAGCGAGGAAATGAAAATATTAAATAATTTGTTCCACCGAGTGGACATCAAACCCAAAATCGTCGCGTTCATAGTAACACTTCAAGTTTAAGTTCGACTTCAAATTACTAATTTAAAAAGTAAATATGCACATACCTTATTAAATTTAGTTCTGAAAGAGAATATGAAGGAGAAGAAACTGGATCAGAAGGTGAACCGCACGATGAAATAGACGGCGATATAGGAGACCCGGGTATGGATGAGGAGAACGATGAGAGAGTTGAGGAAGAACAAGAAATGGATGAAATGGAAAATCATCAGAGAAATCATATTGGTAAGAATTTTTTTTACATTACGAGTAAATCACATAATAGAAATCTTGATACAATTTTTATTCATTTATTGTTAAAATGGTATCAGAGAAAAGAACAACTTTGCATATTATTATATTTATAACTATATTAGGTATAAGCATTTTAATTAGTTTTTAAAAGAATAGGGCTGAACAAATATATCCATACATGTATGGGTGTACGTTTGTACATACACAACAAAATTGTATTTTCATTTATACACATATTGATATTTTTTAACTGATAATCTCTAATAGACTATCAATATTCATAAATATATGTTTGTGTACTTCAATGTTACATCGCACAACATTGAATTACTCACAACACAAACGCAGTGAGCGCAGAGTTCTCGGACGAGCCGCGCCTGAGGCGCAAGCCCACGACGTCGTCGGCGCGGCCGCGGCGCCTCTCGGAGGTGGACATCCGGGACTCGGCCAAGCCGATCCCCGATGCCTCCTCCTTCTTCATATTTCCCAAAGACAACAGGTTAGGGACCGTCGCGGACCGGCGCTTCCGATTAGATGTTTTCTTATCTGCCTCTTCTTTTTGTTTCTTAATTTCTCTGACGAGCGTCAGTACTCTTTCTTCTGAGAAGACGCTGACAACGTCGGAGCTTTTCTGTTTCAGTATTTATGCCTTTACCTTAATCAATTTTAATACTTTCAGCTATTCGTTTTTGTTACTGTATTTAATTTATTCTCACATTTTTTAGCTAAAACACATTCTTTAATTGCATTTGATTTAAAGTAGGCATAGGGACGTCACGATCGGCATGAACACGTAATGTTTCTTATAGGTGCGAAGGTTACATTTAAGTATTCGTAGCTAGAATTAAATGAAAGGAATGTCATATGTTTCTATCACAAAGATGGCGGCGAGCTCGAAGAGGAGGGAACGCTCGTAACCGCTAGACCGAGGCGGATCTCTGAACTGAATATGCCAAATCAGACGCCGCCAATACCGAACGCTAGTAGTTTCTTCATATTGTCACCAACCAACAGGTGATCGGTCACTCGGTACCCGTGACTCATTGTGCTATTGGCGTGTCCCGATTGGTTCACCTCCGTTCATTTTGTCTGTGTCTATATGTATCATTTCATATTTTGTGCACGAGTGCTGTCCTCCATTCAAAATTACTTCAAAAACAAAAAATAATCGACAATGAGATTACAGGGTACCTTTAAACTCCGATGTTAGAGGTTAGGTATTTTTGTAGCGTTAAGCTTTCTTGTATAGAAGCATGAAACTAGAGGACCATGTTATTAGAAGTGAAAGTATTATACTTTAGATAGATGGACATTTCTATGTTATTAGAACATGCCGAGATACTAGTGCATGTTTTTATTTCTTACATATTGTGTTAATAGCATGAGCTCAATTAAAAGTTATGTCGATATTTTATAATTTTGCATGAAGTAGCTTATGTTACACGTTATTTAATATTTTTTAAATAATACAATTATATAAATATGTACATTTTATATATGGGTGTGTAATAAATGTGTCGTTTCTTTCGCTTTGTGTTGATCTTTATTTCCATTAGATACATACATATGTGTTTTCTAAATTACATTATGGTTTGAAAATTTTAAATTCTAAAGATATTATATGAATATCATTTTTGTTAAATTTTGAAACATTTGCAAAAAATATAGCGTTTCTAAAATTTTAGGTTTCGTGTATTCTGCTACAAAATGTCTGCGTCGTCAACATTTGGCAACATCATCCTGGTGTGCATCATGTTCTCGTCGGCTATGTTAGCCGCAGAAGATCCATTAGACGCTGCCCAAAAAGGATTTCGAAATTGGGTAAGTTTTGACTGACTATTTTTAGTATTTTCATTCGATTATTATTATAATAACATATGATTTCGTTCCATTTTTTGAATTAAAATTTTCAAATACTTCATAAATTCATAATGACATTCAAAAAATGTTAACCTTATGTAAAACCGTCAATAAACAAAATAAATATTCTTATAAACACAATGAAACTATATATATAACTTAAAAAGAATTAAAATTAACGTCACTTTGTTCGTGAATCAATTCTCTTTTAGAATTGATCGTAATAATAATTTGCAAAACACAAATAATTGCCACGTACCACGTACATTCCAGCTGCTTAGTCAATTCGACATATTCTTCACGGGCATCTTCACGTTGGAGTTGTTCCTGAAGCTGGTGACGTACGGTCTCGTGCTGCACGAAGGCGCCTTCCTACGCTCCGCTTTCAACGTACTGGACATGCTCGTTGTCTGCGTGTCTTTGATATCTATGAGCTTTAAGTAAGTGCTTTGTATTAACAGTGTAAGAGTATATTTTTGTATTGTGTAATTTAAATCTCTCTTCACCTATCTCAAAAACTCATAACATTAAAAGTTGAAAGGCCAAAGTTTAACTAACTATAATAAACATACCTTTGAATGAAATCATGCAGTTAAACCGATCAGAAGTATGCCTAGACGGTACTACTAATATCTTTCATGGACATGTTCAATTCTCTTTCAGATCTGGGAGTATATCTGTTGTGAAAATTTTGCGAGTGTTCAGGGTTCTGAGGCCTCTCAGAGCTATTAATAGGGCCAAGGGCCTTAAGGTCAGTAATCAGTTCATCACTTTAAAAATAAAATATATTGAATTATAAGTTTAGTATAAAATAACATGATTATAGATAAATATATAAAAAACTGCAATAAACTCAAATGGTTATTGAAAGTAATTTTTCCCTGATTATAGCACGTTGTTCAGTGCGTGATCGTTGCAATCAAAACGATCGGCAACATTTTGTTGGTAACGTCCTTGCTCCAATTCATGTTCGCGGTCATGGGAGTGCAAATGTTCAAGGTAGGGGGCGCCGAAGCCGTTAAATCTTGTGGTATGAATAGACTACGACAAAAATTCTGACATAAATGTCAGATGAACTTTTCATTAATATGTAGGTACTGTATACACGTGCAGGGTTTTTTGAGTAGTATATATTTGTAAGTGTACGGAAGCTCTGTCCAACCTCTACACACGCAAACCGGTGATATTGTAATGTGTGCGGTACATTTATTTTGTGCGGTGCGGTGTATTAAACATGTCAAACCTATTCGAAAATATTTCGCCTACACTAGACATTTGGACACAACGTGTTGCCACAGCGGTTGACGCGACACTAATTTTCGTGTCATGATAAATTTTACAATTAGACACACCCGTGTTCTTACAGAGACACTCGCTGTGTAGTGTAGTAGTCTATTCGTACCATTAGTACCGCCAGACCCTCACCATTGCGGTCGTTTGTATCGTATTGTGTACCTCACGTGTGTCCACACCGGTTGGAGTTTTACACAAATTTCAAACTTTTGTAAACTTACACCTTTGGGTCACTTGTTATAATTTGTTTCTCGATCTATTTTCTTTTGTCGCTCATTTCTCATGATTATATATTTTTTCATTATTTATCTGTATGTAATTTTATGTATGTTTCTTTCTTATGCTTTGCTTTATGCTTTATTTCCTTCGCATTTTCATTTGTTGCTTGTCACGCCTTCTAATAGAACATTTCTACACTTTTTATTACTCTTTCTTCTTATTTTAAATATTTCTCTTTCGTTCTATATTTTCATTGTTATTGCAAACAAATAAAATTATAATATGTTAAGAAATAAAATTTAAAAAAATCCTAGTACCTATAGCAAAAATATCTATTACCAATTGGCATGATACGGGCATCTATCTATCTTTCCATAATTTAAATTAACTTTATATTATATAAAATAGCTGCGTTACAATAGTTAACGATTAACCAAATGTTAGCATGATTAGATTGAACCCAAAGGTGTAGAATCAAGCAATCCAGTTCATTTAGAAGACTAATTTCATAGATAACCCCCTACCTTGGCGTTCTCGTCAAACCCATTCGGAAACGTCTAACAATTGTCTTAACAAAGTATATAGAACACACTATCCTTGTGTTAAAGCCCCATTATTAAATATTGTTTGCTTTTCCCCGTATGTTCCGTCGCTGCGTGGTTACCGGACCGGACTGACCCCTGGTAATGTATACCCACGCAACTAACTGGCACCACCCTTCATTATATAGTATGTAGTGAAATGTGTGATAGTAGCGATTAAGACAATAGGCAATATAATGCTAGTTACGTATTTATTACAATTTATGTTCGCTGTCGTCGGTGTACAGTTGTTTAAGGTGAGCCCTGATATTCACATCCTAGAAAATATTTTATATATAATGTTAATGAATTAAACCAATTTGTAAATATGTTTATAATTGCTGTTTGAAATCGCTTTTGACATCATGAGAAATGGGTTCCTCCGTAACAGCTTCAGCATTCTGTATTTGATACTAACTGCTTTCATTGTAGACTGGTAATACTATCTAATCACTTAAGTTTTGTTCCAGGGTAAATTTTTTAGGTGTAATGATATTTCAAAAATGACAAAAGAAGAGTGTCAGTAAGTATACAGTCATATGGTATTATTGTATTGTCTGGATATAAATTGAAAGCTAATTTTGATTCCAGGGGAACCTATTTAGTGTTTGAAAATCCTAATTATGTAGTAAGAGATAGAGTTTGGAAGAGAAATGATTTTCATTTCGACAATGTGATGAAAGGAATGCTGACGCTTTTCACAGTGTCTACTTTTGAAGGATGGCCAGGGTAAGGGATTGATTGGCCTAATTATTTTTTTTAGCTTCACGCTATATCCCGCACATAGCAGAATAGTTGACCTAGAGTCGCACGCATGTCCTCCTGCGCCACGACTGGCCTCACTGGCTTAATTATTTATGTTTTGAAAAAAGAAGCATTTAGGAAACTGAGGACTGAGTTTCGCTACCCAATATACTGCAACTATTCTATTTGAATAAAAAAGGATTTGGTAGAATTAAATTTACCTTCACCGTAATATGAAAAATGACAATCCCAAAACACAAATTGCAACAAAACATATTTATAAATATCATGAAATGGAAATTAAAGTTATATACAGTATAATTAAAAATATATTCCTTTCAGGTTATTGTATGTATCTATAGATTCGAATGCTGAAGATCGTGGTCCCATCACTAACTTCCGTCCAATTGTAGCAGCTTACTATATTATTTATATTATTATAATTGCCTTCTTTATGGTGAGTCACTTCACTTCTCTCATTTGTCGTTGTTATAATGAAAACAATAAAGATTTAACTAGTAAGATCTTAGCAAGGTTTTGCTTCATTTCAATTAAAAAAAATGGTTTAACGCTAGACTAACGATGATATTTTATATGATTTTTTTAGGTAAATATATTCGTCGGTTTCGTCATAGTGACATTCCAGAATGAGGGTGAGCAGGAATATAAAAATTGTGAACTAGACAAGAACCAAAGGAATTGTATAGAATTTGCTCTTAAAGCTAAACCTATTAGAAGGTGGGTCAATATTGTTATTATTATTTTCTAGTACAGATAATAAATTATTTCAATCGTAATTTGAAATTATTTTACATTCCGAAACAGCCATTCAATATATCTGACACAAATGCTACGATTTATAATCACAATAATAGAATTAATTCTGCGATGTATGCCCAGACAATAGGTTTGATTATTTAGTTATATAATAGCGGCGCTATTTTCAACCTATCAGCAAGGAATATATTTGAAAATAGTAATGTGATTTGTTTGTTGACTAGGGTTTTCTGCTGTCTCTGAAAATTACAAAAACTATAAAAAAACAAAATTTTACAATTCAAAAATTTCTTAAATTAGTTATTTTTTAGTAATAATGTGATTTATCCTAATCAAGGTACATACCCAAACATCGAATCCAATACAAAGTGTGGTGGTTCGTGACGTCACAGCCCTTCGAATACGCCATCTTCGTGCTCATCATGATCAACACGATAACCCTCGCCATGAAGTACCACGACCAGTCACCGGAGTACAGCAAGGCGTTGGACATGCTTAATATGATATTTACAGCTGTATTCGCGCTTGAGTTCATTTTTAAACTCGCTGCATTTAGGTTTAAGGTGATTTATTGAATGAAGTAATATTTCGCCGGAAACTGGGGAACGCAGTGTCTCAAACCATATATGTTTTTGTTTTGAGACAAAATATATATATATATATATATATATATATATATATATATATATATATATATATATATATATATATATATATATATATATATGTGTGTATATTCTAACCATCAGACAATTTTATTTTTTTTGTTGGATTAGGTTTTTTGATCAATTTTTTTTAGCTCCACGTTGTGTCAAACCTGGAAATCTAGTTTTTTGACACTCCATTTACCATTATGTCACCTTCGTTCCCCACTTTCCGCCGAATTCTTGAGGCATGAATGAATGGCGGAACTCAACGCCGCTAATTGGCTCATAATACGATCTTTTTTTTTTCAACCTACCTAAATAAAATAAGTAAAAAAAAAATAAAAATAAAATATACTGTAAATAGTTTACTACTAATAATTTAAACTTATACAGAATATCTAGTTGCTTGCCTATTAATTATCAGATTCTAGACCCGACAAGATATCATAAATTCCAGAATTATTTCGGCGACGCGTGGAACACCTTCGACTTCATCATCGTGCTCGGCAGCATCATCGACATCGTTGTCTCACAAGTAAACGAACTCAAGAATCAGGTAAAATCACTTCGCACGCTTCGAGCGGTATTTTATTATATATAGTAACTCACTTCATGCACAGCCTAAATTTAAATATCCTAAATATGGATCTAAAGGTATTTTCCTTTATTGTACATAAGTACCACACAAAATAATATTTTTTAAATACTGTTAACCCCAAGTGACATGTTTATTTCTTGAGTTAATACATATATTTTTGGTTATTAGTTGTCATAAATTTTAATTAAATTTGATCTATATAGATTTCTCTTCTTTCTAAACAAAATGCAGACAGTACAAAAACGAAATATTTTAATTTAGGCGGTGTAGTTACTGTCCCCAGCATGGACATACATAGGTGTTGTAATAACAGCAAGAACACTGCATCTATACGTAGATCATTGAAGCGTAATATTTATTTCAGGGAAGTGGACTACCAAGAGCCCACGTTGTTAAGGTGAGTGCACGCTTTTGTATATATTAAGATATCACTTTTGCCGAGTTTTTTTGAATTGAGGCCAGTCGTGGCGCAGAGGCACAAGCGTGTGACTAAACACGATAGGCTCGATTGCCACTCGAGAAAATGAACTATTTAATATTGCAATTTCCTCGCCCTGGTAACGAGACAAAGCGCGGCGTCGAGTTCTGCCACTCAACACGTAATGCCCTTAGAATTTTATCACTAAGTGTCTAAGTTCCCTCTGCCTACCCTGCTATTGCTGGATACAGTGTGAACGTAAAAAAAAATTGTAAGGTGAACATACGTGACTAGCCCCAATTTCGAACGTTAAAGGATCATGCTTTGCGTCATTTCATCGGTCGGGTTATACAAATTGCGATGTTCCGTACCACTCGTAAGATGCGTTTTGTCGAGTGGCACGAAGCTAAATGGCAAAAGTGACGAAGAAAGTGCTTCTCACTATAGTATCTCTGTTTGTGCTATATTTAATGTATAAAATTCTGGAGCCATTTTAGAATTTTATTTTGTATGGAACGGAAGTTTTAATAGAAACGGAGTCTCTTAACAATAGGTTCCCAAGTTCCCTCTGCCTTCTCTGCTATCTGCTATGTACAGCGTGAAGATAAAATATGTGTAAGAGATGCGTGAGACCAAAATTTATTTTTGGATAGGTACATCACGTAGGTACCTCTACTGTTGATGTCACTAATATTAAGCTTTATATGTTGTCCAGCAATTTAATGATAAGGTTAGCTTTCGATGTACCGTACTGCATCTGGGACAGTAACCTGCAACAAAACTATCTATTTATATATGTATTTATCTATGTATTTATGTATGGGAAAATATTGATTAAAAAAGCACGCCATTTCACACAACACAAAAACAATGAGTACAATAGAAATACAATAGAAATTGTAAATACAAAAAAAATTGTGTAGCACTTTTGAACTCTGCCCAATGTAATTCGAACAAATTCTTGACTGACAAGATAGTACCGTAGTAAATTGTTACATCAACGTGCTTGTTTAACAGGCCTGAAATACAAGAGTCATAACTAAAAAATAGACGAACATCTCTAAATTCCTACTTAAAATCTGACCTGAATGATATGTAACTCGATTATTTCTCTATAATAGACAAATAGGGAAAAATAAGAAAGAATATATATTAACTTATATAATATCTGAAACAGGAAAGTTCCATCCCCTCAATCAACTTCTTTCGACTGTTTCGTGTGATGAGACTCGTCAAGCTGTTGTCCAGAGGAGAAGGCATTAGGACGCTACTGTGGACATTTATCAAGTCCTTTCAAGCCTTGCCTTACGTTGCTCTGCTGATTTTAATGCTGTTCTTCATTTATGCTGTAGTTGGAATGCAGGTGAGTTTTATCAATATGTAAACATTTAAAGATTGAAGCAATATTCTTTGGTTTAATACTTGTGCATTAGAAAAAATCAGAAATTGATTATAATTAGTATTATAATAGTATTATTAGTAATCTAATGAGATTAGAGATTGTACATTGAACCACGACATTCACAAGATTCCATAAGGCTTTGTCCGGAGCATTGGATATATCCAACCACTTGGTTATATAATAAAACGCAACAGGTTGTGGGAACGATTCCGACACGAGGAAATGAAATATTTAAAATTTTATTTTTTTTCGCTCTGGTGTTGCGAGAAATTGGGCTGTTGGCACATGCAATGTTTCCAGAATTCGGCGGAAAGTGGGGAACAGAGTCTTACCACAAGGATCCACAGCGTACCCTTTTACAAGCGGAATAAAAAGATCTTGTCTTTTGTATTTGTGTGTGTTTGTACTTAAATATAGGAAAACTAAGAAAACAATTACTCAGAACACTTTCTTTTCTCTTTTATTAGGTGTTTGGCAAAATAGCGATAGACGACGACACACCTATCACACGAAATAACCATTTTCAAACGTTTCCACAAGCTATATTAGTGTTATTTCGATCTGCCACCGGTAAGATATTAACTTTAATTTTTGTATTAATGTAGCTCTACTTCAATAAGCTATCTCTAAAAATTCTTCTTCACATATTCTGTTCACCATTTTTGATATATTTAATTTTTTTTTTTATATAAGATGGAGTTCATTTAAATAGTTTTTCCTGTATTTGAATTACCACCTTGAAAGTTGTATATCGCATAATTTATTTTCGAAAAGTAAAAAGCTGTAAATTTCTTAAAATAACCATAATAATTGATTGTTTTAAGTCAAAACTGTTATGACTATAAGTATTATACATTTGCTTTACAGGTGAAGCATGGCAGGACATAATGATGGGCGTGTCCCCGGAGCCGGATGTGCATTGCGACAGGAACTATGAGGAAGAGGGGGAAGAAGACAGTGGTGGCTCCTGTGGCAGCGTCCTCGCTTTCCCATACTTCATTTCTTTTTACGTTTTATGTTCTTTTCTTGTTAGTATATATTAATTTTATTATATATTTGATAAAAATTTTTTTTCGAGGCACTTTAATTCCACATTCCGCGGAATTCTGTAGGCGTTGCGCTTAAAATGGCGGAAATCAACGCCGCTCTTTGGTTTTACGTACTTATAATTTCTTATACGCAAATAAACCCTAGGATATAGTCACTACATTTTCTTTCTCTACTACGGCAGAAGCAAATAAAAAAATACATACGTATAGTTTTTAGGGTCCCGTTCCATTTAAGGAAAAAAAGGAACCTTTATAAGATTACTTTGTTGTCCGTCCCTCCATGCATAGTATGTATGAAGAGGTTGATGACAGTGGACGAGGCGAAAGAGGTATGTAGAGACCGTAGCGTTTGGCGCTCCGTTCTCTCTGACTACCGCGCTAGGGATAAAGCGTGAAGCTAAGTTAAGTTAAGTTTAACTAAGTTTAACTCTCTGTGGGTGACCACGACTCGCCCTTGTCCGGTTTTTTTTTCAAGTTCAATATATTTATTTTCAGATCATTAACTTATTCGTTGCTGTCATCATGGATAATTTTGACTATTTAACCAGAGACTGGTCAATTCTGGGACCACACCATTTAGATGAATTTATAAGGTAAAAATACAATACAACAGCAACAATAACAACGTTATTAGATAAAATATGGGAAGATAAATGTAATGCACAATTTCTATTAAATAAATTTCAGATTCCATTACTACTTAATTACTAAGCAATCTTTCAGTTCATAAGGTTAATGTAGAGTTTAAATGATGTATATTGGAGATATCGTATTTACGTAACTTTTTCAGGTTATGGAGTGAATACGATCCAGACGCAAAAGGACGAATAAAACACTTAGATGTAGTTACTTTACTAAGAAAAATTAGTCCACCGCTAGGTATGCTATATATTTACTATCGATTTTATTACTTCTCTTGTGTTTTTTTTATGAAAAGTTGAACTTCTTATTATTTATTTATAACAAAGCTATATTTTGTTGCATGTATGGCAACTAATGGGTAAAAATTGAGTGAGCTGTCGAAGAGTGGAAGATATAAGTAGCAAAATGATATGCATAATTGAGACATGTCTATTCTAGATCCCATATCTGAGTTATATTGGTTATAATTTAAAACACTTGGTTACTTACTTTGACGATTACATTCTAAGTAATACAAGTACAAGTGTAACTCAACGCTGCGGGTAGTGCAGCAGAGTGGGAAAAAATATTCCCCTAAATGAGTACCAAACTCAAAACCTTCGCGTTTACAGTCAGACGGACCCTCTCATCTTATGGTCTATACAACTCTTTAAAATGAAAGCCCCTGGTTCTAAACGTTGACTCGTGTCCCGGTGCAGGTTTCGGCAAGCTGTGTCCGCACCGCGTGGCCTGCAAGCGCCTCGTGTCCATGAACATGCCGCTCAACTCCGACGGGACGGTGCTCTTCAACGCGACGCTCTTCGCCGTTGTTCGTACATCGCTCAAGATCAAAACTGACGGTAATAGAATATTCTTCATTGCAAACGAGAGATACAAATAACACAAAGTATTAGTATCATTATTAGGTGATCTTTTTACTTCACGCAATCTTAGACAACCTTTTGTACATAAAAGAATATAAGAAAAGAAAAAAGGAACAACGTTACAGCACAATAAACTAAAGAAAACAAAATCATTATATAGACATATAAAAGGAAAGTGAAGAATAGTTCCTTAACACAAATTTAAAATACAGGCATTAAAATACAGTAACATTATTGAAAATTGAAACGTCCAATAAAACAATATTCAAAATAATACAAATTATTACTTTTCAGGCAACATCGATGATTGTAACACAGAACTTCGAGCGGTCATTAAAAAGATCTGGAAGAGAACGTCTCCTAAACTCCTGGATCAAGTGGTACCGCCTCCAGGGGACCCCAACGAGATCACCGTCGGCAAGTTCTACGCTACATTCCTTATACAGGATTACTTTAGAAGGTAAGAATAATCTTTTACGTAATGTTAAAAGACCAATCAACGACTAACTATAGAGTTAGTCGCTTTATTAGATGAAGTTATAATTATTTTTAATGTATTATATGCCAGAATTTTTAGTTACAGTTGTTCTGTTTTCTACAAATGAAGATTCCTAGCATAAAAGTTACAGATTAAAGATTTTTTTTTATAATTGCAATAACACACACTTGAAAATACATAGGCACCATGAGATGTTATAGGCTTATAAAATTACGTACATTATTCAGCCTTCCTTATAGCTTTTAGATGTGACAATTTATTACACGAAGCTGTAATTTGTAATAGAAAAAAAAACTAAAAAAATCTTACTTAATTAAGTCAAATAACTATCCATAGGAAATAGTTCATCATTCTAATTAATAAATAAGTTAAACGTTTTTGTGGAAAGTTAAAGATATATATAAGAACTTATAACTTATTATTGTCAATTGTGTTTTATTTTGTATTTAACCTCAAATATTTATTTTTATTATGTTCAGTTTGACACTGACTCTATGTTTTTGTTCCATAGGAATCACGCGTAAGTAATCCATCTGAGAAAACGTATGTTTTTTAGGAGAGAGAATGTTGCCCTTTAGTGTTTTATAAGAGCTCAGATATAGACGATAGTAATCAAATCAAAAGATAGCAGGTTCAATCCTAGATGTTTTCGGTTGTACCCCGCATGGTCCTTCGAGACTTAATATTCCATAAACATTAAACGGTTTGAAGAATTTTTCAACATACCCACATACATCACACAGTCTAATCACGACATTGCGCATGCACTGACAGAAGGAAGGTCACTTAATCGTCTTTACCCATCCAATATCCGAAATTTAATGTTGTGTTTTTGTGTATTATCGGATTTTATCAACAGAGACACATGAATATCAAAACAGCCACATTTAACATACAAACAGTTTTGAAAGTTTTTTTTTATTTAGCAAGAGCTAGATTAAATTTTAGTAGAGATATTATAGAGATGATATAGAATAAACGTGTACAAATTCGAAAAATTAGAAAAAATATAATTAAAAAAATACATTCATAAAAAATATATCAGTATATCGCAATAGTATAGCTAAAAATTTAGTTGCACACAAATCATTGGATTATAAAGTGTGGCTTTAAAATTTCACTTTTGATCAAGTTTTAGCTACTAATGTATTGTATAAATAGCAGCATAGACCAAAAAATCTATCTTTTCATATTCATATTTACTCGTCGACTTAAACATTCAATTGGTGTAAAGGTTCAAAAAGAGAAAGGAACAAGAGATGAGACAGACCGACGAGCAGTGTCATCAGATGACGTTACAGGCCGGCCTGAGGACGCTGCACGAGGCCGGCCCGGAGCTAAAGAGAGCGATCTCTGGAACCCTAGATGAAGTTATACCAGATAATGATGTACCTATGCATAGGGTAAGTAGAAACTGTGTGTGGAAGTAAATTTGGTTAAAGGCGAAGACACTAGAGACCATATCGCTTTTTCTAGCGACGTCCATAACTTATATGCATATATCCGCCGGCTTAGAATGTAAACCTGCAAAATCTGGTTTTGTTGTGTCTTCGTGTACTTTATTTACCCTTCGTAAATGTTAGAGGTAAATCAAAAATTTCCTTTATTTTATTTCATATAATAGACAATATGAATCAACTTTCGAAATTGTAAAAACTTTCTAATACTCTAATTAAATTAGAGTATTAGAAATTAATTAATTTTTTAAAGACGTTTTTTGTCTCTTCAAATAATTTGAAAACTCTTATAGTGAAACCTTTGATGAACACTTATAATATTTTCCACAGCGAAATCATTCATTATTCGGTGGAGTTTGGTCGAGTATACGCAGGCACGGCCCCAACAGACACTTCCATAGGCCTCGGAAACATGGCGAAGGTCCGCCAGGTAGCCTTCTTAATCCATATTTTTCGTAATTTTAGTGCTCTGCAGAAAAATATATGCATAAGTATGTATAAATCTTTGACAGAAGCCGTCGGGAACCACTTAAGTTCATTAATGCAACGCGAATATGGAGTAGGACCATTGCCATTGGCACCCAATTTGTAAGTCCGTTTACCTTAACGTACTATTTAGTTTTAAATCCTCTAAAATATTACATCTATAAAGAGGAAGAATTTTTCAGAGCTAACGGTCAACCAAAAGAGCAAATACCATTAAGGCCCCTGATATTTAACGGAGAATCGGAGAAAATTTACCAAGTCCTCGAGTGAGTATTCTATTTTTTCACCATTCCCTATCATCGTAGCTTCGTGTTTAATATTACGACTTAAATGGAAAATAATCACTGTCTCGCCTTATTGCAGAGCTACAACGAATGATCTAAAGAACGCTATTTACAAAGGTAGCTAAAACGTGTGAAAGAGTGGTTTTCCGATTGCGTGCTCATTCCTCTAACACTCGCTCACACTCTCCGGCATTGCGTTTGTGACTAACACTAGAACTAACCTTGTTCCACGCCGCGCCGGATAGCAACCAAAAGTCGAACTACCCGGAAATGCTCGGACAGATCGGTCTCGCGTTCGGGTGCGTGAACTACCTGTCCGCGCCCGACGCGGCCGCCAGGGCGCCCGCGCCCGCCGCGCGCCAGCGCGTGCACCCCGAGCCCGACGAGCGCGCGCCGCCCGCCGACACCATCGCGCCCAAGATCTCGGGCCTCCTCGCGCGCGCGTGCGCCCCGCCCGACTCGCGCGCCATGACGCTGTACGGCTACAACGCGGCGGCGCGCCTGCCCTTCGCGTTCTCGCACGCCGGCGCCGCCTGCGCGGGCGCGCGCCGCAGCCTGCGCGCGCCGCGCTCGCCGCGCCCGCCCGCAGGTCGGATGGTGCGCTCGGCGTCGTCGGGCGCCGCGCCCGCGCACGCGCACGCGCCCGCGCCCGCGCCCGCGCCCGCCCCCGCCCCCGCCCCGCGCCCGCTTGTAGAAGGTCTGCACGCAGGAAGTTTCCTTCTCGGACTAGCGTAACTCTTAGTCTTGCAATCGATACCGTGTTTGATATTGTCGTTTGGAATATTATTTAAACAAGTTTTGTCACTTGTTGTATAGAAAGATTTAGACGTGATAGTATATTAATTATGATAATTACGGTAAATTTTTAGGCAAGATAAAAAATAATTAAGAATTTAAAATTAAGTTATATAGTTCAAATGAACATATGAAGGAAACTTTCTTATGACGAGCATCATGCACTAACGTATTTCAAGCTTTTCAGGGGCAAAATAATCATGAAGGAATGCAAACTGTGAAGTGGTATAAGTACACAATTACGCAAGCTATCACATTGCCAAACATCATTTCATTAACCTACACTCCAGAACGACACTCCTATACAACATTTTGCACATTTTTTTAATATTACACTAAAGAACCTTATGCTTCCACCTGAACATTATTAAGACAGCTAAAGTTACACAAAACGAAAATCAGCACTGCATTAAATTAATATTTTTTCATACCCTTTACACAATTCCTATTTTAAACAAAGTAATACAGTTTATATTAATAATTATAAAATGAATAAATATAAGTTTGTGTAATATTACTTAATATATTCATAACATAAAAAATACTTATAATATCACATAAATATGGAGTGAAAGTTAAGCAATATGTAAACCAGTACACCAATAAAACAATAAATGGACATAAAAACTAACAATTCATTGGAACGGCTAAATTGTATTGCATTAGTATAGAATAACGAATCTAGAAGCTTTTAGTGAGGAATAATAAAAATGAACGCTTGCATCTGAAACTTGCACGAATAGAACAATTCACAAAAATTCACGACAACCGTACAATTAATAGGTGATTAGAAAAAAATTAGAATAGCTGCTTCAAAATTCAGAACTCATAGCTTAAATAGGCTTGAAATAGAATTAACTGTACATAAAGTAAATGAATGAGATAGTAGTATAGGTTGAAATAGATGAGATTAGAGAAAATGGGCGGTGTAAACAAAGTCAGATAAATTACTCCGTATTTGTAATAATTTTTTTGAAATTTCTAGTTTAATTTAGTAACAAAATTGCGAAATTTCTCCTAAGTTTGGTACGATTGAAAAACAATTTTAGCCCAAAAGAAAATTTATTTATTTACACAATAAATTTAAAGACTGAAAACTGTGTACTAATAATAATAATATAACAGGCGGCGATAGTTGCCGCAGTGTGGTGTCGCTGCCCGGGAGCCCTCGCAACAGCTCAGTGCCGGTAGTTGGCTCCGCTGAGAGTCTCGTCACGAGGGTAAGAACATTTTACGCTAAATATGCGTGCGTAAAATAGCGTGTGACTAAACGCGATAAGCTGTAGGTTCGGTTACCACTCATGGAAATGAAATATTTATTTTTATTTTCGTACGCTTTGGTAATGAAGCAAAGCGAGGACCAATTGGACATTATTTGTAGAAATATTATTTAAAACAGCACTTATGTGAAATCCTTGTTTATTTATCAGATGTCTGTATTTATTCTATTTTTTATTGTCTTGATGATATATAAACAAATATTACGCTAGTATTTATTATTCCTTGAATAAATTTTATAATATCACATTTTGTAATTTTGACCATACATGGGAACTGGTGAGTTTATTGTTTCTGCCTCATTACCAACCAACATTTTGTTGATAACATTGAACAGGTGTTGGCGGAGCAAGGCTTAGCGGAGTACTGCGACCCTGAGTTCGTGAGGAATACATCGAGGGAGATGCAGGAAGCACTTGACATGACTCAAGAGCAAATGGACAGGTACGATTTACTAATAATAGAAATATGGTTCGTAAGAAAGTTACCTTATTGGGCATACATATGCGTAATAAAGTAACCTATAGAGAGTATACGTTTCAACTCAAATGTCGTCATCCATGAGCACTTGGAAAGTGCCCGACTCAATGTGATACGTAGGTTCAATCATCTGTTAGACAAAGCAAGGATTCTAAGATATAGATACATAAATAAATATGACAATAGTAAATTCGAAAACTAATTCATAAAATAAAATTCCAGGGCGGCGCATCAACTTATGATAAAAGAGAGGAACTTGAAACAAGTTCAGAATCAACGACCTCAAGTGGTAAGCATCCCGTGAGTAAAGTGAGGTTAATTTCACCACCTGCTTTTGCACCTGATGTAATAATTGGTTGTAAATATAATTAAAACGATAAATTGAGGCTTTTAGTTCAAAAATGTTTTAATTTTATGTAAAATTTGCAAATATTGCTTACGTATGTCTTATATGTGTATATCTATGGACGGGTTGAAGGCCTTTGAAATTGTTCTATTCCCATAAGAACTTTTTATAGAAATATAATGAATCCATAATTAAAATCCTCCCTTGCCAAATAAAAAGTTCTCTACATTCTCTACATTCAAAAATTCTCAAGTTTACCTTGTGAAAATTTAACACAAAAGTAACATCAAAAACGCTAAGCTTAAAGCCTTTTAATTATCGACCTCATCAAACTAAATATTTTTATGATTAAAAACATATTTTAGCAAAAACTAAACAAAATTCGGAAATCGGTGGTGAAATTAACTACCCCACAACCGTAGTGCTATACGCACCGATCAACAATATACGAAGGTATAGGGTACCATCTGGGATTGTGTAGGGCGAGGTGCTGAGCCAGCCCCGCGACCGGTTATAGCAGAGACCGCCCCGCGGCGGCCGCGCCGGCGCCCCGTGCTGGTTTAAACACATCCAACTGCGACTACTCGATTTTACACTTTGATAATATGCTCAACTAAGCCTTTTTGGCGGACACGACCAGACCATTAAATATGTAGTTAGATTGAGGTTGATTGTGACGTGCTCACCTGGTTGATGTAACAATTTGTTCGAGTTTTCTTAAAGCAATAAAAATATCTATTATTGCAAAAATAAGTATTTATTTAAAAAATAATTCGTTTATCTTAAGTAATAACGTCGAAAACTATCTTATAAAATAATTTTGACACGCCCCGGGCGTGTCGCCCGCCTTTTATCTCGTGTTATTATTTTATAATATATTTCTTATAAAAAAAAACTGTAAGACCAAGGCACGTCATATTCAGCCAATTAATTTCTTCGACTGCCCCGCAGTCAAGTGAGATTTGTAGTTTAGTAGATATTTTATAGTATAGATTAGGAAATACTCTCGATATTGGGATCCTTTTATAAATATAGCTTTCAGTTTTTGTATGTGTAAATAAAAATCTAAACAAACAAATAGCACTCGAGAGAGATACATTTTCTTATATTTGATTGAATTTGATTTTATAAGAAGAACTTATAGGTACCTAATTTTATTTTTAATGAAAGAAAAAATATAAAAAATCTTACAATTTTTTTATTATTATAAAAAAAATCCAAATGTAAACTGACAATATATTAATAACATAAAAGTAAAGTTTTAAAAATCTTTAATATTTAGGTTTCATATTTGTCGACCGAATATTTTTATGCAACAATTTAAAGTTTGTTCGAGCTCTAAGTATTATCTTTTATAAATGTTAAAAATTGTGTGATGATTTATTTAAAATTTGAGTATTAATTATTATTGTACTATTGACTAACTAGTGTATAAGTAGACGTTAGTAGATTCCTTTGTAAAAATGGACCATACGAAACGAAACGTCTTCTATTCATTTGAAAGTAAGCCCGACTGAAACACATCGCTAGTTTGTGATAGTGTATTCTACACAGTTGTTCGTAAAAATTTTCTACCAAATTATTACCTATACTTATTCGACACAATTTTTGCATTTACTCTTCACTTTATTGATAAGCAGATTTAAATCGGAGTGACAATACCGCACTTAAAGACTTGGCAAACTTTACACATAAGTATCTCTATAACAAAAATTTGTAATAGGTCCACGGACTTTCAGGAATTGAATTGTAGGTTTGATATCAACAAAAAATGGTTGCTACAGCTTACCTAAATGATAGTTTAAAATTATACAATTTAAGTAGATTACCTTCTTAGCGTTAAATTTGCTTATTAAACTAAATTTATTTAGATATTTTATGTATAGATAGACTAAATTTCCTTTTAGATTGCTTATTTTAAAAGATTGTTTTAATAAAAAAAAAATTATCTATTTCACATTTCTCTTATTAATCTTAAGCTTGGTGAAAATATGATTTATGGATAATTTTAAACTATCAATTTCGTTTCTATAGCCATCAACCGACATTATACACATAATCATAATTTTCTTGGGTCTTCCTCACATTTTTTAGGATCACATTTAAACATCACCTTTTAAAGAGCCCTATGTAAACTAATGTACAAAATTTATACAAGCGATCGACTAAATAATCTTAGCTACCAAGTTTAAATAACCTCAACGGATCAAACCAATCAATCAAACCATTAAAACAGAAATTTGGCATTTGCAAAGCAGTGGGTTATTTTTTTTATAATATTTCCAATTTAAAATATTTCTTATACATACCAAACACCTAAATAAATCCATCGATCTATCCATCCAAATATTGAAGGGGATTAGTGAAGATAAAAAGTAATTTTGTTACGCTTACAATTGCTTTCTAAGTTGGTATTTATGAACCCACCCACAACCAAACAAGAAGTTAATTTATTTAGTCGAACTAATAACCAAGTATTTGTTCCTTAATTTATATTATAATTAATAATTTTCTGAAAAGACAGTAGAATTATTATGATATAATATTTAATATTAAAAGGCATTTAAGACGTTAAGAGACGAACTTCATCAGTTTCGATTGCAAAGTCCATTGTCATCAAAATTGAAAGATATATATGAAAGGCAAGTACCGAAGACGAATATTAACGGAAATTGGATACAAAACCTTTTGTAATAAAAAATATAAAACTCAAGAAATAATTTCAACATTTTTAAAACTAAATTACTCTGAATTATTATTATTCCATTTGAATTTTTCCTGACTATTGAAAATTCAGACAATTTTTACAAATCATTGCTACATAAGTAGTGCTAGTTAGTTATATGCAGTTATTTAAAAAAAAAAGAACTACAATTTTCTGTATTATATGAAATAATAATGTATTTAACAATCATTAAACTTCGTTTTTGGTGCTGTGAATGTTATGACACATTGCGTAAGAATTCCTAGTAAGTGCCCTTTTACTCTCGATCTTAGAATAGACGAGTCCTCCCTGATCTGTCAAAAGCCACATTCCTCTAGGATTAAGCGAAAATATCTGCAATTCTCTTTCAAAATATTATTTTTTTTTACCCCTGTTATATACTAAAATTTGTATAAATCGAGTAAATTGAAATTCTAAATATATTGTAACCTCGCCAACACATCAACCACCATTTTGTGTCTTTTATTATAAGATATTTTTAATTTAATAATTTTATTGTAGCAATGGATGAAGTTATTCTTCCATAAAAA
Organism: Heliconius charithonia; assembly: GCA_030704555.1. Taxonomy (NCBI): domain Eukaryota; kingdom Metazoa; phylum Arthropoda; class Insecta; order Lepidoptera; family Nymphalidae; genus Heliconius; species Heliconius charithonia. The sequence goes on from CM060825.1 coordinate 857,849, forward strand.
CTATTTCGTTTTTGACTGTCTAGTGCCAATTGTAGTTTTTTAAGTTTTATTACATAGTTTATTGTTTAAATTTAATATGTTATAACTTATAAAGTGATTATATATGTTTATTATACATTTTCTTCCTATACATGTTGTCGTGTCTGTTGTGTATATAATAAAATATTATTTCACTCATATAAAGTTAAAAAATAGCAAAGAAATTCTAAATATTGTTATAGCTCAGTTATTATTAAAAAAATAAAAATCTTAATATTATAAAACAGTGAAAATGTTTAAATATTTAAATTAAAATGTAAATAATGTACAAATTATGGAATCTGTATTCAAATTTTGTCTTTTTAAGTAATTTTTTATATTCTAGCAATGGCTAGTTGTAATGGACTTTTGAATGTACATAATTATGTAAATAAAATTTAAATTAAAAATATATTTATTCCATCAGTCACTAAATTGAAACTTTATTAATTACCTATATTTATGGTTTAAAACATTGTAAAATTGTTTTCATATAAATAAAAATATCAATAATTATGTGGTTTGTTTTATTGACTGTAAAGAAAAAAATCTTTCATGTATGGACTATATACCAAAACTAGGAACTTGACTAACCAGACTAATTGTTGTTAATTGGACATGCAGATAACCAAATATCCCAATGATTCAAAATAGTTAAACATACATATGCTGTGTTTATTAAAAGTATACTTTTTAAAAAATAAGAATGTTTAAAATATACATAGATTTTATTAACATTTTGAACTTTATTAAATAACTGGTTAAATGGATTTTTGTGCACTATATTATTTTTATTATTATTCATTTATCTATAAGGGTACCTCTAACCCTTTTTTCTGCTACATTCTGTGCTGGCATTTCAGCTTGCCTCTTATTCATACCTTTTCTTTCCAACTGTTTCTCAATTATCCTTGCATTATTTGCATAGCTGTCAGCAACTTCCCTAGCTTCAATCTCATCCTCTTCCTCATCTATAGTGGATACTGTAACTGAACTGAATTTTCCCATGTTTTTCGTATGTTTTGTAACCATAATTTTTTTAGGCTGCGATAATGCTACTTGCTTAGAGATATCAGCTAAGGAACCCTCAGCTGACTGCACTAATGCTCCATTCATGATAAAAACAACATTACTGTTTTGGTCATGCTTATAATAAAGGGGTATGCCACATTTTCTACATTTTAACCTGTATTGTCTTTCAATACCTTTGTCGCGTTTTAAATAAACTGTCTCATCAGGATCCGAAGTCAGTTTATGAGCATGTTTTGATCCATCTATAACTCGGGCACCGTCTGTTGGTCTCAAAGGTAATCTATCTGTCGTGCAGTCTAAAATAAGGGACATTTGACCGCAAATGCAATAGTAGATGTGTAGAGGTTTTGTCTCATTGTATTCTTCTTGATCTTTTGTATCGGAGCACACGATACTTCTTGAAACTACTTTAGGCATTGTGTATTTAAAATGATAATATTTAATTTGATAACAAAGTTTGCTTTTTCAAATGTAATTCAATTATTAAATAGTAAGTAAAAACACTGAGCAGAGATAGATTAATTTTCGTGACATCTGTCAAAGTTATTTATTGACATATTGTATATACCGTCGGTATCCTTTATTATTTAGAACTACAACTTAAAATAAATATAATAAATATCAACTATTTCTTATGTAACTTCATTTTTTTAAAATTAGAGTTTTTTTTATTAATAAGTGAAATTATATTTAGACTATCATTACGAAGTTATATCGTACCATAAGAATATTTACGTACCACTGTAAGAATATTTGACTACTACATCGAATATTCTATAGTCTATGATTTTCTGTCAACTTCACATAGATTCTCTTTTATTCTGCCGATTTGTGTTTCGCTGCACATGTTCATCGATTTTCGTATAAATTTGAAAAATAGTGAAATAAATTAAATAACATGGGTGCTATAGCGAGCAGATATCGCGTTTCTAACTCGGCACTCAGTAGCGCAGATGCACAAACTATAGAAAATGCTAACAAACGTGAAAATCCCGGGACATTGGATGAACTACATAAAAAGACCAAAGGTGAGTTTTATACATATTAAATAATTACAAATACGTGTTTACTAAATACTATCTACCATATAATACTTTTATAAAATGTTGTTTTTATCCATTCATTCATAAATTTTTTAAAATATGTATGTAGGCTAAATAGAAAAGTTTGGTTACCTGTGATGTAACCCCAGAGTTTTCACGTTTGATATTGTTTATTTATCAGTTAAATAAACTCAGTCATAAATATAATTTACTGTGAAATTAAATATAATTAGTATTTTTTTTATATACATATAATATAATTTTAAGTTTTCACCATTTATCCCCAACTTGAAATTGGCCTTGTTTGTATTCAGATAAGATAAATTTAACCAGCTATGGTTGTTGAATCTTTTTTACTTGTATGATGGTAAAAAAATATTTTAGAAGGTTTTTTACAAAAGTAAACTTTACTATATTTAAAGATTTTCTTTTAAATACATTTTTTATAAGTAATAAATGTTGCATTGGTTAATGTTTATGTAAAAAAATTACAGAGGTCATGCCAGTGAACTTTGAGGGTGGCAAACTTATGGTTAATAAAGGAATTTCCAATCACTTCCAGGTAATTTCCAAGATTTTTCTGATTCAAACACTAATAATTTTATAAATAAAGCTAATGGCAAATAGAATAATAATATATGTCTTTTACAAAAAAACTTGTTTTAATTTACCAGTATCATATTATGCAGTATAGTAAAAAACAGTTTCCAACTTTCACAATTGACTCCAAGTGGTGATGGAACCCATATGTGGTATTTGAAAAAAGACAAATCTAACAATACCTCAGTTATGTAAATCCGTTCAGCATTTCTTCCCTTAGCAGGGAAAAATGTATTTTGACAATCATATTAACAGCACAGGGTGGGTAGCACATGAGTGACAATGGCCTTAATTAATATCATTATAATAAATATAAGCATTAAATTACAATAGACCAGATAATGCCAGCTGTGATGCAGGGGCTCAAGTGTCCTACTGTAAGCATGTAAGATTGTAGGTCTGACCCCACTTACAGATTAAGTATTTATTATTTACATTTTCCTTGTTTTTGTGATCATCGAATTCCACCAGTCTGCATATAATGCCTCCAGGATTCATTGGAAAGTGGGGAATAAAAGTGTCTTAATGAGAACAAGTCTTAATACTAGATTCCCACATTCCCCTTGTGTTAGTAGATAAGGTACCACCTGAGATTAGCATAGACGGCTTTTTGGTGACTTTTTTCTTAATATTTGTTGAATGAAAAAAACAAGAGCTTAGAAAGCCTAAGTTGAGGGCTACAACACATTGTCTGTACTCTAAATATTAATATAAAGAAAAAAATTTTTTGCAGATGTCACACACCCTCACAATGAGTTCAATGCAAAATGGCTACAAATTAGGAGCGACGTACATCGGCACTAAACAAATTTCACCCACCGAAGCTTTCCCTGTTGTTCTTGGAGATCTGGATCCAGCAGGGAATGTGAACTTTAATCTTATTCATCAGCTTACACCAGAAATTAGAGTTAAGGGTGCTGCACAGGTTAGCTATAAAATCATTTGAAAATATTAAAAAAAATGTCATATAAAAAAAACATAGTAATATTTTTTTTTATTTATTATATCTTTTTAGGTCCAAGAATGCAAGTTAACTGCAACACAAGGCACATTAGAGTACAAAGGGTCGGACTATACACTAGCACTAGCTGTAGGTAAACCAGACTGCAGTGAGAAATCCTCTGTGTTTGTTGGACATTATTTACAGGTAATATTAGTTTAGAGTTCCTTACCCAAGGTGTCTAAATTATTAGTTTTTTTTTCTATTGTATTATGTATCTAAACCATCTAAGCGTATTTTTCTTAATTCTTCTGCTGGATCTTGAAGCTTATGCGGTAATTCCTAAATAAAAATATAATAACTATCCTTTTTAATACTATTTGGTGGAACAATATCATACTTTATAGAATTTTTACATTAATCACATTTCAATATAAGAATATTATCATGTATCTATTTTAAACATTTACAGGCAGTAACGCGGCGATTAACGCTGGGCGCGGAGCTCGTGTACCAGTCAAGTCCGCGCATAGCGGGAGGAGAAGTGGCTGTAGCGTCTGCGGCGGCTAGATATACAATGGATGGTAAATATTCATACACAATGCTTTTTACGTCATGGTCAAATGGGTGCAAATAGAGTAAAATAAGTAAGTGTACGACACATGACAGATTCTAACAGTGAGGATAACACTATCCTACACAGTCTAATAATGGAGCTTGAAGATGTTAATAAGAGCTCGATAATTAAGCAATATAATTCAATTGAATTTGGGCTTGTATAATTCATCTTAATGAGTACTTTGGTGGTAGATCGTAACGAGGGGTAAAAGAAATGAAACAAAAAAATTAAAAGAAAGTACCCACCTATAATAGGTTTTGATTACGCGGCGAGTAAAGCGGCAAAATCGTATCTTTTGATTGCATCGACTTAGAAGCTTTATATTTTTCTGTGCTCTAAGACCTCCAAAACCTGTATTGGAGGTCAATTCAGCCTGATACCTCCAGCCGATCTCCAGATAAATAGTCTTGATAGAGGGACAAAAATTGGTCCTATAAGGGTTCCTCTTTTACCTTTTGAGGTGCGGCCCCCCAAAAAAGGAACAACCGGAACCAAAACGAAAATTGGAACATATTCCGAAGTCAGAACAGCTGAAACATGTTTCCCATTTTTGCCGGAACGTAACATCACTACCGACTTGTGCACAATGCTCGCAAAAGTTCAGAAAGCCTAACTTCAAATCGGCCACGACTTGGCGACTGTACTATACTAGTTTTTTGTTAGTATATTTGTCTGCATCAAGCTGGATAACAATCTAGTTTACTATTAAAAAAAACTTCCTCGCAACCCCTTGCATGACTACAAATTAGATATAAAATAGATAAAATATTGATATGAGTGTTTAAAAAGAAACACAAGATTATGATATTCAATATCGTTATGTTTTTTATTCTTTAGCTTCGTGCTACATTCTGCACGTAGTAGGGTAGGCAGAGGGACTCTGGGAACCTAGTGTTAAGACACTCTATTCCCAGTAAGTCATTTCCGTTCCCCACTTTCTAGTGGATTCTAAAGGAATTGCGTGTTGAGTGGCGGAACCAAACACTGCGCATTACTAGAGCAAAGATATGAAAAATTTAAAAGTTTCATTTCTTTGAGTGGGAATAGAACTCACAACCTGTCGCGTTTAGAGTCGTATGTGCAATGTAACAGTGCTCCTGCGCCACGACTGGCCTTAATTAACTGTCTTTTGTTCTAAAACTAAACGGAAATATTACCTTGAAAGTATTTGTTTTGTTGTGCGAAGTCTAGTGTTCAGTAATAAAAAAAAAATAAAAACGAAAATTAAAAAACCTATAAGGAAAACAGTAAATGGTTTTTAATTTTCAAGTTTTTGTTTATCTTCTTATTAGATATTTCTACAGTGGAAATTTTACCCATAATCCATTTACTACCCACCATAGCTATGTAAATAGTTGTGTATACTCGGTGTTAATAATTATTCTCATCACCAATTAGCCTGACTTTAGAAATGACGATTTATCCCCCGTGGTTTTAACCCCCTCCCAGACACATCTAAATTACAAGCACCTACAAATCTAATGTACTATAGCGTAAAAAATATTATTTGCTCCTAATATGTATATAGGCGCTTATAAGATTTGGGGCGTCAGGGAATGGAAAACGTCAATTCGTATATTATTTCAAGAAAATACTACATAATTGAGCTTTATACTTTAACGAAAGCTATGTACTATTTTCTGCATCTTAGTTACCTAATAACTGCCAAAGTAGCCTCCACCAAACACCATGTTCCCCAATAGTACTTACCAGTGGAACCCAACATTGCTTAGATACTTTCAGGCTTTATAAAATAACGATGGTCAACCTACTACTGTTTAACAATTGGCTCTCTCTCCATAAATTATTTCGTCTTACTTTCCAGATTCAGAAGTGTCAGCCACACTGGGGGCGGCCAGCTTCCACGTGTGTTACTTCAAACAAGCCAGTGAACAATTGCAGGTAATTTATTTGTTCATTTTTGTAGCTTCTTGCACATAGTCATTAATATGTTTTCGTTCCTCACCTCCCGCAGGATTCTGGAGTGTCGGAACTCAACGCCGCGCTTTGCCTTGTTGCCAGAGCAAGATAATGAAAATATTAAATATATTTTCAAATATTAAATATATTTTCATTATCTTGCTCACAAGTGATAATTGAACTCACAACTTGTCAAATTTACTGTCACATGCTTTTGCCCTACTACCATAACTGGCCTCAATTTTTCTCCAAAAGGTAATATATTTTATTTTTATTTTCCAGGTGGTAGCTGAAATGGAGACGTCGTTCCGAGGAATGGAGTCAGTAGGCACCATTGGCTACCAAGTAACTATACCAAAAGCAGAACTCGTGTTTAGAGGTATATATTATTTATTATCATGTTATATTGAATAATCTATAAATGTAAGTGAGGTAAATATGGTTTTGGGTTTGATGCCCAGTCAAGAGATAGATTTGCCCTGGTGGCATCATGTTAAAATTTACCATCTATGGCTATCATATATTTTATAAAAAAATATATATGTTTGTAGTGTAGAAGAATAAGGCTTTAAAATTGTTAAAAATATATATACAATACAGCTTCTTAAAAATGTATAACTTAATTTCTGCCTAGAGCTTGGACTATTAATAAGAGGTGCAGGTTCAATATCTGCAAAAATTTATAAAATTATATATATATCAATTATGTATTTTTAAATATTTTTTTGTTTTTCATTTTTAGGCATGGTGGACTCAAACTGGAACATTGGAGCAGTTCTAGAGAAAAAACTACAGCCTCTACCCTTCACATTTGCTCTCTCGGGTATGGCCAATCAATCAAAACAACAGTTCAAATTTGGATGCGGACTTATTATTGGTTAAATGTGTTAGTGAAAGTGAAAGTTATGTGATAGTGTAATGATGAGATAGTGTTGTGGTGAAACAAGAGATGGTAAGAGATTTTTCTTGGGTTTTTAGTGTCATTTGTAAGTTAACATACTATAGTTGTATTCAATATCAAAATTTTGAGCATCGGGTAATTTAGCACAAAAGTTGTAAATTTTCTTTGTCCTTTATTTTGGAAATATCCTTTATAGGATTTTTTTTGTTTGGACGATAATAGTAAACTATTGTTTGTTTGTTTATATTTATTTACATACCAAAATTGTCTGTCAGGTCTGACAATAAAGTACACTCTTTATTTTCATACAAAAGTCATGAAATCTAATGTTTTTCATGAGCTGTGAGAGATAAACAATTGAAATTTTCAAACATGATGTATTTTCTGTTGCTGCTATACCAACAAATATTTGGAAACAAAATAATATATATATTTAAGCGGGTTCCTACCCAACAGATGTGATTTTTTTCTGTAATTATAGATTATTTTGTAGAATATTTATGCATAAAAAATAATTTTATTCAGAAATAATCTTTTATTATCTTATTTCTTGTTACACACTACAATTTATTGCATCTTTATACTATTATATATAATGTATGTTATGAGAGCTTGATTATTTGTATTTTGGAGTACATGCTGACAAAATTTACATTAAATAAATGTAATTTAACATCAATTTACAGACTTGATCCAAAATACAAATATATAAATAATTCTAATTCTAATGGTATTACTGAATCCTGTTATCACAAAGGACTATGTCAATATTAGCACAACCATTTTTTATGTTTTTTCTAGAAAATTATGTATAAATCGTAATTTCTCGTCAAATTATGCTGAAATATGTACAATTTTATAATATTTAATACTATATTCAATATGGGGAGACCTGAAACTAAGGAAGGCACAAATGTGTGATTGGTTGTGGGTTCAATCCCCACTTGAGGAAATAAAATATTTATTTCTATTTATATGTTTATTTCTTTGCTCAGAATTCGGCGGAAATTGGGGAATCTAGTGTTGAGACATTTATGTATTAACACTAGATTCCCCAGGTGAAGCTGAAACTAAGGAATTTAGATGTATTAACCAAAATTAAAGTGAGCTTGAATTTAAGGTCTAACAGTTTTTATTCAGAAAAAACATAAAATGGTAGCTACAAATGGTTGATTAGTACATTTTGTAATATAATATATTTTTACATAATCGTCCCGCGCTACTTCCACCAGTATAGCATTTATAGCTGACACTTTGGGGTTTGAATCTGCACTTAAAAATCTTTATAAATAAATAAAAAAAAAAATAAAAATAAGTATTATAGAATATAATTTTATTTCAATAAATGGTATACTTTCAAAAGAAAATTTACCATTTTTTTTATTTATTTAATACAAATCTTACCAAATTGTAAATCTAAAATTAATAAAAATCATTAAAACGTCTTTTAAATGTTTTTTTTAAATTTACATTATAAATAATTTAAATTGAATTAGTTACTGTTGTATTATAATAAAAAATAATATGTTAAAACTCATAAGAGAAGTTACTGGTTGGTTGTACATTATAATGTCATCACTGGTTTTAGGTAAAGCACAAAGTTATATAAAATAATTTAAGTAATTTTTAACCGTTGCCAGCTCTCGAAATATAAATAGATTGTGTTTCCAGGTAAAACTAATTAGTACTTCATATTCACCATCACACTTTGTGACATAAAGTATATGATCTATTCCTTAATTTCTTTGTCATCCCAAATCAATCAATGAAACAATTTTCTTGTATAAACTCACATGATTGCATATTTTTATTAAAAAATGAAAGATATATAAATATTTTCATAAATAATTTTGACATTGTTATAATAGTAAAAGATTGTTTTATTTTAAGTTAAAGAAAATAAAGAATGGAGTCTGGACTAACAAGATTATATACAAAAAATGCATAAAGATGTTCTTTTATATATTATATTATGAGGTTATAAATAAAATGGCACTCACCCTAAAGTGCAGTAATACTGACGTCCTGAGTTACTGAGTACGAGTGTAGTTAATGTGACTGTACATAGCATGTTGTTGAACTGTTTATTTTTAATAGAGTTATGTTAATAAATAATTTGGCCTTTTATTTCATTATTCTTTCTCTCGGTCGTATTATGTAAAAACTTATGTATTTGAGTAATACAATTTAAAAATTTCTAGGTGATCTTGTCAACGCAATTATGTTTAATAGACTGTAGAATATATTCAACAGATTAAAGACGACAACCAGACGTCTTTTCTAATAAGCAAATAATGAGCATGACTAAATAAAGCTTTATTTTATAATTTAACGAAACTTCGCTTCTATTTTATGCACCTAATTCACCTAATAACTACCTACTTTAAGAATTGATCAATTGAAATTTGATATAAATATTTGACAATAGTTAAACAGTGTCGTTTTCGGCTGTCTAACTGGGGTTGTGAGTTCCATTTCCACTCTAGGAAATGAATGATTATTTTTATTTTCTCGCTTTGGTACACAAAAAACAACAAAGCTTGTTGCAGCACTTGGTATGCAATGTCTCGAAAATTAGTTGGAGAGTGGGGAACGAAGTGTTATTATACTCTAATATTAGAGATAGATATTATTACTAGGCAGGGGGAACCTATATAGGTTCCCCCTGCCTAGTATATGAATGATACAGAAAGAAAAGTGTAATATAAATGAGCACAGCTTCTTTACTTCATTTATACCTTTTTTTTCAATATTCAAGACATTAATTATCTGGATTACCCATTCATTAATAATTCATAATCGAATGTTAGTAATGTAAATGTAGCTTCTCATTTTGTCTCTAGCTAACAGATAACAGGATTTTTTAGGAAACAATCAAACAACAAGTTAATTTAAAAATAACGTAAGTTTATTACATGTAATGAAATAAAAATATACTATAAACTTTTATTCTTTTACATGTATAACTGATTTCACATTTGCAGCCATAGACAATACACATCTTATCTGAATCAATTTGGTACTAACCGATTAATGATATCAAAATAGTGATGAGACAGTATCGCCGTCACTATTGTTACATTAAATTTCAAATGCAAGTAACAAGAAATTAAAAAGCAAGTCAACAGATAAAAAATTATAATGCATTTGAAAATATATAGCGATTTGCGATTATGAATGCTACCACATATTAATAGAGATACATAAGAAACACGACATTAAAAATCGATTTCTAGTTTAGAATTACAATATCGATTAATCATTCATAATAGCACATCGAGAACAAAAGCTGGGTGGACTTATGAAAGCTCGAATAAATGTATGAAAAATATTTTTAAAAAATAATACACAAATTTACAGCTAAAAAATTTTTAAACGTTATTTCCTTATACCAAAATATATTATGGCTTGTTATCATTTCAAAGATACAATAAGTTCTATATTAATATAATTTTCGTGTTAAATTCTATCGTAGCCTAACTTAATTATACGACGATTGCAACACTTTGAGGATCGCAAAATGTCATTTCTAGAGATCTGTATTATATTCGTTTGTAATGCCTTTTCTGACCGTATCTTACGTAGAACTAGAAGAAAATTATGACAAAAACGCGTGATTCACAAACATTTTATCAGAAAAATCATTACAAATAGAGCGAAAATGATCATTGGCATTAGTCTGCCGAGTCATCAAAGTAAAAAAAATGCTAAATATTTGGTAAAGCGACCGCTGAGTACAAAATGTGACGGACAAATTAGCTAAATTGTCAATGTGTAAAACAAAAACCGCAAAATTTTGTTAAGTGGCAATTTAAGATTTCAAAGTCTAATTTCAAAATGTCAGGTCGAAGAGTTAAAAACCGTTGTGCTAAAGCAGATTATGAATTATACTAAGTACAGATAATATAACTCCCAACATTTTGCGGGCGAATTGACGCTCGATAAACAATTAAAGAATCAATCACAGTAAGAGACGAACAATAGAAACTGATGAAGGAGCGATTACTAATATATTAAATTGAAAATGTTTCCTTCAACTCCATTGTTGCTTAAAGTGTCATTGTTAGTATAACTGACGTTTAAAAAAAATAAGTGTAAATAATAATTCATTGTTTATATATTTAAAATAATATGTATGTTAATAATCACTCTCTCCAAATTCAGTATATAACTCCTTTCAAGACATGTGTACAGTGTTGCCATATAAAAACTACAACGTAGTCATAACGAGATGGACGAACGTACGACGTTTTTATTTATATATATAAAAAATTAACACTAATAAAAAATTAAATACCTATGAGATATAGCGATGACTGTAGTCCAACAACGGGCTCAAAGTTGGTTTACGCTATGGGGACAGATTAAAAAGATATTTACAAAATCACTCATCCGCTGTGTCGCCAGTATAATAGTTGAAGTGTACATACAATATTTAAGTTATTTTGTTGCTTTATTATTAAAATATACATATTTAAGCATTTCCATTAATTACATTACTCAGAATATTTCGAATACAGACAATAAATGTTCTTACAACGACTTATATTAATGTCACATCGATTTTCCAACTTTTCATTATCGTGAACATCATTCTGATAATATTGCTAAGCGTAAAACGGACTTTACACATCACACAGTATAAGATACGAAGACGAAAAGAAAATATCAACAATACTTTATGGCAGTGACGTGTGTGTCCAATCAATACAAGCCATAGACAATTTATAGGAAACCATTCACGATTCATTTTCTTATATACTTTTTATTTTATTTAAAGCACTTTCGCCGATTTATATTCTGAGCATAGATCTAGAATCCTAAAATTGGCATATTGTGGTCCACAGATAAAAAAACAGACAGCGGACAGTAGATTATAAAACACTTATTGTTAAACAACATTATGTTACTACCTCGTCACAATTTTTTACGCAAGTACAACTAAAATTTTTTTAAAACTTATTCATCTAACGTCAGAAGGTAAAAACTAATAAACTCATTTCTAGAGATATGTAAGAGTTTGTAATTTTTTTTTAAATTATGCTTTTGAATTTTTTTTTCAACTTTCTCTTTTTTTAAATGGTTGAGGTAGTAAGATAATTTCTTTTTGTCAACGGGCGCCCTGCGTTTTTGGAAAGTGTATATTTTTTAAATATTGAGGTTATTTATTTTATTTTTACTATTGTCTATAATACAAGGTAGTCCTAAGTCATAGGTTATATAAAGTCAAGGGGACTCAAGAACAATAATTTATCGTTAGAAAACATTTAAAAGTATATTACTAGAACAGTGAACGCACAACCGTAATTGAATACCTTTTATTAGCAAAACAACAGATAAAATTTTTGACAATTTTTTTAATAATTTCAGACATCTGTCAATGGAAATGACTGATATTTTTAAAACTGGCTGCCATAATTTTTACTATTATTTAATTTAAAAAACCGGAAACTTTGAAGACATTACCAAAAAAACCAAAAACTTGAGAAACCAACTAAAAAGTGCCTTCGATTTGAACTTATTAATCCAATAGCAAGGGAAATAAAGAACAACATTTGTGTAGTATGAATTAAATATCTCAATGAAAATAGTACATTTTTCAATCCTTGTATAATATATTAATTTATAATTGAGCATTCTTTTTTTAAAATAGCTCAGTAAAGAAAAAAAACGTGGAACAAGTACAGCAGCCACTACGATAAAATAATCACAAATCCGACATTGACAGACAAACGACGTTAATTAAACCCGTCAACCAATCAAATCAAATCAAAAACCCGAACGAGGGCGCCCAAAAATAATCGACAAAACTTTTAGCAAACATATTCCGTGCGTTATAACTCCATATCGTGGGCTTCGTCATCACTGAACTCCGACATTGATGATTCTGTGTCGGAGTTGGCGCCATTTTGTTTTGACGCGGCGCCGACGCCCGTAATGGCGTCCTTTTCTAATAGAGCTTCCTCGGTCGCGAACCTACGGACGTAATCTGGATCGGTGTGATCCAAATGTTACTTGATCAAGTAATTGTTAACAAAAAATAATTAGAGGGCTTGGGTGTTTTATGGCAGGCGCGGGTTTAAAATCCAATAATATTTCACATGGGATTTTATTATTGTTTCATAAAAATAATTTTGATATTAAAATCGACTAGATTTTAATTTCAAAATTATTTTATGGAAGTAGACCCGCGGTAATCCGAGAAGAGGTTTGTTAAGGTTTTGTCGGATTTTAGAGTACCATATAAGATACCCTGTAGTCCCAATTTTTTAAATAAGTGTAAGTAATAATCAAAATAAACATCAAATATTCTACTAGTAATATGACTATGCATTATATTTGGCACAAAATGCCGGATTAGAGGGGTTCCGAATTACGGCGAGTCTACTATATTAAAAAACAATTACAATACAATATTTATTAAAATGATAATTTAAGTCAAACTCAGTCGGTTTGGAAAACTGAATCAATAGAGGGTGGTAAGAGAGGCTAGAGGATACCTCGGTTGAGTTCCTCTTCGAAAACATAGTATCGATGACGGTATCATCCTTTAAATTTTCGACAACACGACACCAACCACAATTGACAATATGGACATAAAAAACAAACTTACCTGATACCTTCTTCTTGTACTCCTCAGGCTTGTGCAGGTACATGGCGGCCGCGTCACCATTGAGCGGGTCTATGGGGTTGGGGTAGGTCAGCAGCTGAGGCAGGAACGATTCGAATATGTTTGATAAATCTGCAAATTGCAAGTCACTCATGATTATTTCTACCTAGTCTTAAGACACTACGTACAGTATGCGTCTTCAAATTGCCTGTTTAGTGGCGAAATTTGAACGACGCATTTTATCTTGGTACAAGAGAGAGGACATGAATATAATCCATTTCCTTGAATAAGAACAAAATTCAGAGCCCTCGTATTTACAGTCAGACGGTATACCGCTGTACCACAAAGGCTTATATTTATATTATGTAGAGTTATATAATCTAAGTACAGACATTTATGTGATATGAAAAAACATCAATGTTCTTGTGTTAAAAAGGGTTATCTTTATACCGTAGTGTACAAAGTTACAGGTGTACAAAGGTAAACGCTAAGATTGTGGATTCGTTTCTCACTAGGGGAATGAAATATTTAATATTTTCTTCACTCTGGTAACGTGACATAGCGCGGCGTTGAGTTCCGCCGTTCAACACGCAATGCTCCTAGAACTCTGCAGAAATTGAAGAACGGAAGTCTTAACACTCATGGGAACATGAGTATTACGACTAGGTTCCCAGGAAACAGTGTAAAACTAAAAAAACGATATTTCAAATTTTCTATTTAGAAAGCAATTAAGAATAAGTAGGTATTTGTAAATAGTAATATATTTAATAGTATCAAGAGATCTAGGAAAGGTTAAAAATTACTATAATTATGGGCAGAAAAACAAATAGCAATCAATAAATTAACAAAGGAACAATTAGTTAGCATTGTATGCATTTTGCTTAATAGCAAGCACATCTTGTAAAAAAAAATATATCATTTTTTGCTTCAGCAAGGTTAGCACAGGGAGCATAATTTAAGATACTGTTTTTAATGTTCTTAATGTTCTGGCCAACTTTACCACATGGTATGTTGAGTGGTGGAGCCCAACTTGGCCCCTTTGTTCCATTAGGACGGATAAATAATAAAATAAGTATATTCATTAATGATTATATCAAATGGATTAGATTCCACAACTATAGGTAAAGTGAAAGTTTACCGTATTTTGTGGGAAACAGAGTAAATGTCATGAAAAACTATACGATTTAACCTTTTGCGCATATTTACACACATTTTGTTACTGTTTTTTGCTCCTTAGAAAGAAATCAATATACTAAAACCTCTCACACTGTATCCTACACGTAGTAGGATAGACAGAGGGAACATGGAAACCTAGTGTCAAAACACTCCGTTCTCATTAAAACACTTTCGTTTCTCACTTTCGTTGAGTAGCCGAACTCAACGCTGCGTTTTGCCTCGATGAAACATAATTAATATCTGTATTATAAATCTGTGATGGCATATATACTAAGTTCCTTGTGTCCTTGTCCACCCTGCTATATGCAGCCCTGGGATACATCGTGAAGCTAAATAAAAGAACTTACCATACAACGCTGTCCAAGCCTGATTTATAACGTCCAAACACACAGTGCCGGATACTTCATCAATGTTCGGATGGTACACTTTGTTCATGAAACCGATCGACGGGGATTTGAACGGGTAGTGGTCGGGGAGGTGCACACGGACCCGCCACACACCACCCTCGTAGGGAGCTGAAATTTAAATGAAAAGGTATTACATTTTATTTGAGGCCATCGTGGCGCAGTGGTATCGGGGTCAAATTGTAAGGCCAAAACACCGTTAACCTTGTTACTGGCAGCAATACGCCTTACCACATCCATCTCGTATCTTCTACCTCTACTAAACATACTTCATTCACATGTTCTAATATTTTACCATTTACACCACTGATCTTGCACTCTGTCCTTTCCTCATTGCTTTCAAATAGCAGAACTTTTTATTATTTCACACTCTTCTTTGAGAGTGGTGACAGTTGCCTGTAACTTGCATTCTGATGATGCAATGAGCACTGTATCATATGCGTACAGCAGGTTATTATTCTATACATCCCTTGTATTGAGAGATAAGAGGGACTTTTCCTTCACTTTAGGAGTATTACGTGTTGATAGGCACAATCGATTGCATTGCTCAGTGTTACTAAAATATTTTAACACAGCTATTTGCATTACTTGCAAGCATTCTTATGCAATTTTTTAAATTTATTATTTTTATAAAATAGGTTAACAAAACATAAAAAAATAAACGGTCATTAGAAAATTATCAAACTTTAGGTCGAAGTAATTTAACCACTCATATTATAGTTCGTATAACATCATGACCAATCTTTACTAACTGAAGAGTGTATTTGGTTGAATACAGAAATCTCATAAACTACTTGTTAACCGAGTAGTCATCTACGCGACTCCCAGGCGTGGACAACCACAATGCCTTCTTATTGACCTTCTGCTGACTTCACATAGATAAGGTAGTTAACGACGCCTCTATGAGGCCTTGCTCTGATGAGTTGCAGAACACTCTCAATTCGTCGCGTCTGGCACTAAAAGTCAGAAGATTGGATTGGAAGATGGGATGCGTACTCTTTACTCATCCTATTCCTGAGGGCCGGTTTGCTTCTTTTCTGATGACCCTAGTATCTGTTGCCGATGTTGTCTTAAAGAGCATAAAACATTTTATTCCTAACATTGTAGTGCCATTCAGTGGACACAAGTCGAGTGGGCCAGATGGCATCTTTCCTCTAGTGCTCCGTTCATGTGCTCCTGAGCTGACACTGGATCTAACGCGAAATGTGAAAGAGCGCTCTTATCCACCTGATCGCAAAGAACGGCGCTGCTTACGATCCATCAAACAACAAACCTATTGCTATCCCCTCCCTGCTCTCGAAAATTATAGAGAACATTATCAATAGCCAGCACTTGGTTTATCTGGAGGGGATAGGTAAGTAAATAAAACAAAATCAAATACCAAGTAATAACGGATTTCTTAGGAATATTTCAAGTTGCACAACTATAAGACAATAGAAAAACCTACTATCTCACAAATAAGGCCCTTGATCTCGGAAATCGTATCCTCAACCTCGGACGCAGTGGACGGTGACAATTAGATATTATAAAACAATACTCTCTTGATAATACTAATTGTTACGACAATGTTACAAATAAATATTTGGTTTAAATTATAATTGCACTAGAATCTATATGATTTATCATTTAAGACACAATAGAAAGTATTCTGTAGAAGCTGAAGCATTTCTAAAATCTGGCTTCTGCAAACTGAGCGGGTTCATTACGGACTATGTTGAGCTTGCAAGAGTAAGCTGCATATTTGTATTTCCACCAATAAATAGCTAGGCGGAAACGGCCAACCCAGCTGAAATGATCTCGCTCATTCTTCTTTTGCGGTGGAATCGGGCTTAAAGCCTTTTACACAAGGAAGACTTGAAAGGTGACATGGAGAGGAAGGCTATAATGACCAAGCGCGACGACTCAGTAAGCATGTCGGTCATTAGTTCCATAAACACTCGAGGGAATTTTATCGCTTTGGTAAACTACAAAAGTCGGCGTTGAGCTCCGTCACTCAATATATAGTAAAGTATGCTAAAATATAATAAAATTATATATATTCATTAATAAAACCACGTTATAAAAAACAGATAGAGAATGTCTTTGTTAATAATATTCATATCGCAATCTATTAATCTACTTCTATCTGTTGATCTACTTCTATCAGTTTTACAAATAAAAGGTAATTAGTTGTTTATAATATTAGCGTGTTAACAAAATATCCACTCCGAAGCTACGCAGCAGTTAAATTGCGTATCGGCCAATATAATTTTATTGACTAAATTTTTCCATACAATTAAAATTTACACATTGGTGAGGTCGTGAGTTCAAATTTCGCTAAGAGCATTGACCAGTCAGTGGTCAAAAATATAAAATATATTTAGATCTTTCTGGCCAATTAAAAAAAATTGACATAAGATAAGACTATCGAATATATATATGTGTAGATAAAAGTAAAATTTAATAACAATCATATGCATTAACCATAGGAACACAAAAACACTTTTCAAAAATTTAAAAAGTGTCAGATATAATAGGTACTATTTTATATGTATCCCGCATATTGCAGAGTAAGCAGTGGGAACCTGTGGTGTTACGTCACCCCGTTCCCATTAAGACATTTCCTTTCCCGCATTCCGGAGACTTAAGGAGACATTGCGCGTTGAAAATATTTTAATAATTTCATTTTCACAAATGGGAATTAAACCCACTGTTCGCCTGTCTCGCTTACAATTCGCCCCTCTGCGCCACGGCCCAGGGATGGTTTCAAGTATAGGTACTTATTAAATAAAAATCCTTTTTTTAATAAAGAAAACCCAGCCAAGTGAGTGTTGCACGAAGGGTTCCGTACAATAATCTATAAAAAAGGCGTAAAAATTGTGTCTGTTATATGGGATCCACTTTAAGAATCAACATTTTTGTATTTATTGTTATAGAGGCAAAAAAATACATCATCTGTGAAAATTTCAACTCGCGGTTCATGAGATATCGCGTGGTGACAGACAGACTGATAGACGGACGGACCTTTTTTTTTACTGTTTTGGGTACGGATCCCTAAGGCGAAATGTCAGAACTATATTAGAACAACGAAACATGTATATTAATAACTTTAACGTCGCTGAAGAGGTAAGTGTAAAATTATCTCGAAAAGTTTATTTTTATAAACCAACATGTGAAGTGAAATATGGCATACTTATCGACCCTGTGGCAATATGAGTTACGACGTCTTGATTGAATAAATGTTTCATAATATTGGACTAGGGAAGTCATTGGGAAGTTTAAGTTACGCCGTTCTCTACTTTCCGCCTTATTTTACTGACATTTTGTGTAGAGTGGCGGAATTCAACGCCGCGCTTTGCCTCGATAGCAAAGCGAAGAAATGGAAATATAAATTTAAGTAAATATTTCATTAGATTATATATATATATATTTATACTCACTGCCAGGAGGTCCGAAGAACTTTACACAGAATTCGTTGAGACCCCCTAATATTGTGACCTCATGCTTACTTTCAATGCTGATTATGTAATTAAGGAAAATTTTACAATAATAAACATAATAAATTAGTTTCACATTGTATCCCACACACAGTAATCTAAATATTGAGTCCAAACTCTTAAGGCAAAAGTTTAAAGATATTATGAATTTCAGTTGACAGTTGCATCTCAATATGTTTTTAAAAATCTTATGTATGTTAAAAAACATTAATGATTTTAAAAAAATTGGTAATGTTCATAATATTAACACCAAAAATAAACTTAATCTTAGTGCACCTGTAACTTGGTTGCATGAAATCCGAATTCTAGAGGCATTGTGTGTTGAGGGGCAGAACTCAACACCGTGCTTTGCCTCGACACCAGTGCGAAAAAATGTTAATATACATTTAATTACACATTTCATCTCCTCAAGTGGGGATCGAACCCACAACCTGTTCTGTTTATAGTCACCTTATTATTTGTGAGCTTAGATTACAAATCTAGTAGAAAATAATAATAATTTATACTATTCATGATACTACTTCACAACAATTTACAATGATGATTTGTACAAAAACAGTAGCATACAGAATTTCTCTTTTATAACATTTTCTAATGGATATTTAAGTAACATATTATATAGAAATAGTTTTTAACATTATGGTCCAATTTAAGTACATACAATGATTATAGGTTCATTTCCCACTTGCTCATTTCCTTGATCTAGATTATTATTTCTGCTTAAATTAATAATAAAGAATCTTAGGTTCTTTCTGTTCACTCATAGAAAAAAAAACAGCAGGAAGACGAAAAACTAACTTATGTAGAATATTTATAATTGGCAGCATATCAGTCTGTAATTGAAGCCTATCTATGAACTGAATCAAAACATTTTAAAAACATTATAGTTTTCCACTTGTCATACCTATTTCTGATAAGGCTTATCAACTTTTGCTTAAACAAGTTGACACAGTGTGGGAATCCATTTGGCTAGTTGGTGAATTTATTTTTACCATGACAAGCAAATATTTATTTATTTATTTATTTATACTTTATTTTAACAATACAACTGCTATACAGACAAAAACGAACAAGTAAAATGACAAAGAAAAAAAATATATAATATATATATATGTGATTGATATTTTTTTTTTAATAAATATTAGTACTTTTTTCTATACATATTATTTAGACCTAGTAGTGTGAATAACCATCTTTCCATGATGACAGACACTGTACTATAACAGCTACAACAAAAATATTTAAGACATGTAAATAAAAAAAAATGTGGGGTCACATTCTTTCTTTTCTTTAGCTTAATATATCTTGTAGAAAAATATGTATATATTTCTATTTTTCTTCTGGATTTACTAATAAATTGTTTATATTCACTGGCTAATAGCACAAAATATTAATTGAAATACTCTCTCTAGTTACATTTCAATGCATAAAATCAATTATTTAAGCTAAATAAAAACTAGTAGTATATAATGTTGTAGATAAGAAATTTTAATATGAGAATATAAATTATGTATAAGAAAATTATTTTGAGGCCAGTCGTGGCGCAGCGGCACAAAGTGTGACTGCAAAAAGACTGGTTGTGGGTTCGATCCCCACTCGAGGAGATGAAATATTTACTTAAATTTATATTTCCATTTCTTCGCTCTGGTGTCGAGGCTAAGCGCGGCGCTGAGTTCTGCCACTCAACACGCAATGCCTTCAGAATTCGGCAGAAAGTGGGGAACGAAGTGTCTAAAAACACTAGGTTCCCTCTGCCTACCCTGCTGTGTGCGGGATACAGCGTGAAGCTGATTTTTTTTTTAAATTATTTTAGGACTCAAGATATCACTATCCAAACTATATCAATGGTTTTCATTTTTTTTTTTATTTTAATAATTTTATGTGCACTTATTAAGCACAAGCCTATTTATATAATCAATAAAAGAATAATTTTAAATCCACTTATTTTTCATTATTTTACTTTATTTGTAATTTGAAATATTATAACATGCATTGCTATTTATGTCTACTGATGTTACTAACATTTGGCAATACACCAAAACTACTATGAACAGCATCATTTAAAACAGAAATCAAATATTTAATTAAGCATAAATACGAAATTGTTTTTGTGTATGACATCATAAAGGACCTTTTCAACAATGGAACAATAACATGCAACCTTTGCATACTAATAAAAAAATACTATCGATTATTACAACGCATCTGTTTATTATTATCTCAAAGGGAATGAATTAAGATATACTTCGTTAATAGCTTATGGCAATGAAGTTAGAAAAATGCGCAATTGAGACCGTGGCCTACATACAAATTACGAAATATTACAATCTAAATACACGGAAGAACACCGTTCGCTAACGTTAACGTATCGTGCTTTATCTATGTGTTATATATAGATACGTATGACGGACCTACACAAAGCACCATTGATAAGCCCTTCAAAGCTTTTTTTCTAAATAAAATATGTAGCATACGTCCAAACGGTAGCTCATTAACGTCGGTAGGGTACAGCGTTAATACACAAACGGCCTGTATCGATTTTGTATTGGGTCGTGACAATCAGCTGATGGGCTACCTACTTATTTACATGGAGGCCCAGCGAAGTACTGCTTGTATAGAATATTATAACAAAGGATACAGTTTTATGACGTCCGTGTCCATGCGACGTTTCCCAGCGCTCGGTGACGACATCTTAGTGATCTATTGCTAATAAATCACTGTATCGAACACGAACACTAGCACAAACCCCACACTCGACGCAGCGAGATAAATTTTTCGTCCACCAGCAGCAGTCAGAAAAATAACATTGTAGAAAAACAATGGACACACACCATAGACTAAGATTTCGAAGGTGATGTGTAATGACGTCTGTGTTGCCGTCAATAAATAAATATTTCTCAATCAAATTATATATACAGCTTATTATAGTTCATAACCGTAATAAGCTAAAATAATCAAAAGTAGTAAATATGACTACACATTTAATGTTGATACACAGAAGTAATAATTACAAAAATGTGAAATATTTTTTATTTGTATGTATATATTTATTAAATGTTTATAAAGTCATTTTAATAAAATTGATTATTAAGTAGAAAGCACGAGCCAAAATAGTATTTCCTAAATATACTGACAGCAAGAAACAAGTAATGATTTAAAGTAAAACAATTATATTATGTAGTATTCAATAAATGTTTACCATTTATTTTAATAAATGACCACAAACCAAACTCATTAGAAAAGTATTATGCGTCAAAATAGAAAAAATCACACATTGTCTACGCCCTATCGTACGAAACTTCGCGTGTATGACCCGTGGAACATTATTTATAATTTGATCTAATTATAGACTTATTTTACTTATTGCAGCCCAAAGTTAGTTGGAAAAGTGCGCGTATGTGCGTCGTCTCCATATCAGTGCATGAGGATAGCGAAAACATGTGTTACGATGTGAATATAACTTGGTGATTTACCCATAAAATAAATGTCAACAAATTGTAATTATACCTTGCGACGAATGGCATATTATTATTAAAGTGTTGTACGAAATTTGCGGAAACGTTGTTTAGATTTGTGAATTGAGTGCATTCAGTCTGGGAGCAGTGATATCGACAGTGTAATGAACTTGATTCCACTTCCGGTGTTATCGTGATGGTGTATCGGTAATCCTGATTAGTGTTAGCATTAAACAGGCGGGATGGCGAACCCTAATATTGGGGCCTCGTTTGACCAGAATGACATGACCAGGTAAATTTAATATTGCAATACTTTTACGGTTCACCTTCACATTATTTCCCGCATTGCAGGGTAGCCAGAGTGAACGTAGTTTCAAGACATTCCTTCAGCTCAGCCCTGGAACTCAACGCCTTGTTTTATTGTTGTTACCAGAGCAATTATATATATAGTGATTTTACTAATAAGAAAAAATGATATCCATAACTAATTCTAAGCATGGCTCTTTTGGTTGTAAAATAAATAATAAACAAAAAGACTACAAAAAATATCTCATCATATTTGTTTCAGTTAAAATATTTCCAGTACAAAATTTTCTTTCATTATTCACTATAACATACACATTTTTCTTTCATCATTGAATCATTATTCATTGAAAAATGTGTTTATCATACAATGATTCTTATATATTTTTGAAATAATATCATAATATTTTTTTATTATTAGGCGATTTAATACCTTGTGAAATATATGTATCATTTGATTTTTTCACTTTTTGTAATTCAATTTATGCCAAAAAAATATATCTAGATTGTTTGTCATAGATGTGGGTAATGGAAAGAATTTAAATACTATTATTTTGCAAAGTGTGGATCAAACAATTAAATGCTGTGTGACTGTGTCTCATTTATTTTTAACATTTTTAAAGTGTTATTCCAGACTTAAGAAAGAAAAATACTTATTAAGAAAACACAAATATTTGAATGTATTGTGATTTCAACCCACGCCTTAGTGGTCAGTTCAAATTCCATCCATTCATTCATTCATTGGGGAGTGCAGGCAACCATTAAGACCCAATTTCTCACCCTTATTTTCTCACCCTGACAAACAACTTGCATTGTTGAGTTCCACCAATCCCCACATAATGTCTTTGAAATAGGGCAGTGTGTGGTGTATCTTAACGTTAACACTAGGTTCCCTCTTCATACCCTGCTATGGCGGAAAAACTGTGAAACTTCTTTACTTTGCTTTTTCGAGTTTTAATAGGATACCAATAAATGTAAATTGTAGTTCTATGCAAATCCATATTTTAAGTGTGAATTGGCAGTTATGACATGTGGAACATGAAATGAATTTTAATGACAATATTTAGTGCTTCAAACTACATATGAACACCTGAATTGATACTTGTTAGTGCCTATATTTTTTTAAGTTACCACTCTTATGTGACTATAAGCAAGTGACAGACCAACATACAGTATAGTGGTTGACAGATTTAATTTTTAAACCTTTTCAGTCAATAAATGGGACTCATTTGTCAAAAACATGACTTATAAAATATAAATGATCATTAGTTTTTACTTAATCTATTTATTTCTTATGTTGATAATTTATATAAAGACATATAAAATGTTTTTAACAGAAATATGTAACTATAATTAAAACAAAAACTATTTGGTTTACCATGTCAGGCAGTTATTCTTCATATTATATATATATATATATATATTTATATTTTTCTATAATATTATTTATATATTTCACTGCCAAACATACTCGTACATCAGGACAATACAAGTTTGGGAGACCACATTTTGGGCTCAAAACTGATGTACCGGAAGGGAAACATGAAAATAAATATTGCCTTGAGCTTGTATTGAACCCACAACCACAACCATTTTATAATATTGCTATTTATAAAATACTTTAAAACATTTTTAAAATGTTAGTCCCCACACTAGTGTTTTTTTTGTATAACAAGCACATAAGAATTTTCATGTAGTTTGATAATAATAAATAAATAGTATCCCATAATACAAACAAATCTTAGCTTGTTCAAATGGTTAAACTTTGTCATAATATTTTTTTTCTCAGTTAGTTGAATAAGCTAATTAGAATAACACATAAAAAACTAAATAGTTTTTGAAATATTTTTTATTATTTTCAACAAAATTTTCCTTGTAGTAAGATTTGAGCTAAAATATAGTTTAGAGTAGGCAGTAGGCATGTGAGTAATTGTGCTTCTGTTCATTGTAATTCTAATAACAGATTATAGTTTCAGTGATGTTTTATGACTGTCCTGGTTTTGAAGAAGACTTAACTGCTTTCTTGGACTATAATGTATAGAATTTATAATATTTGTATATCCTTTTTTACATGCTTGTTGCTTTTTAGTATATAAGTATATGAACAATTTGAGATCTATGAGAAATTATTTTAAAAAGTGTATAATTGCTTTAAAATAGGATATTTTAGTCTCTCAGTGTTTGGGTGGTAGGAAGACAGTTACCTATTTTCGTTTCCATGCTCCAGTAACAAAGAAGAGTGTAGTGTTAAATTCTGCCAAGCAACAAGCAATATCTCTTCCACTTCTAAGCAAATTACTAACTTCTTCTGCCTAGCTGCTATAATCTGGATACAGCATGAGGCTAAAAACTAACTTATAATTAGGGGATTAAAATGTGGGAAGATAAACATATTTTATAATATGAAGAAGAGTGTAAAATTTCTAAATAGTTATGGTAAAAAAAAATCCCCCTTTATTTTCTCTGCTTAACACATTAAATAATTAAAAACAATACTTTAAACAGTCTTTTACAATTATTCCAAAAGTCACAACTTTTCCAAGACATCCATGATATCTTTTATATCAACTGTAAGACTGTTAAGAGTATTCACTAATATGCCATACTTAATTCCAGCTGGTATTTTGGTGGTCTGTCACGAGCGGAGGCGTCGAAGCTGCTGCTAAACGAGACTGAAAGTGGTGTTTTCCTTGTGCGGGACTCCAAAACTATACATGGCGACTATGTGTTGTGTGTTAGGTAAGTATTTAAATATTTTTTTTTAATCTATGCACTCAGCAAAGATTCAATTCAAATTATTTTTGTAAGTTTGAGAAAATTAACATGAGAAAGTCAGTATTAGGTCATTTATGAGTTATTATAAAAATTTTGATCTTTTTATATGTTTTTTTTATACAAAAACTTTAATATTGTGTGTTGTTATAATTTTTTTTTTGATTAGAAGTTGTGACTTCGTTAGTCACAACTTCTAATCAAAAAAAAAAAATTATTATTTTATGAAAAACTGAAACTGAATTTATAAAAACTTCTTTTTTTATTTCATACTTCATACCTTGAAACATGTTATACTAAAAATGTGCAATTTTTTATAATAATACTTTTGTTGAAATAATGACTGTAAAAGCGACTGGTTGTGGGTTCGATCCCCACTCGAGAAGTGCAAATATTTCGTGTATTTACTTAAATTTGTATTTCCATTTCTTCGCTCTGGTGGCGAGGGAAAAAGCGCGGCTTTGAGTTTTACCACTCAACACGCATTGCCTCCAGAATTCGGCAGAAAGTGGGGAACGGAGTGCCTTATGACACTAGGTTTCTTCTGCCTACCCTGCTGTGTGCAGGGGATACAGAGTGAAGCTGAAAAAATGATAATATATTTAAGATTTACCTTGAATGTATTGCTATTAAGCAATAAGGTCAGCTTAGGTACATTTTTATATTTTTTGTAGTTTCTGTGTCTTTTCTTGGGTGTACAATAAAGAGTTCTTATTATTACCATTATTACACCTATAGACAAGTATACACAGAGCTGAAAAACAAGGAAATATAATAACTGATTGTATTTCTATAAAATATTTGTATTTATTAATATACCAATGTCTGTCTACCGAATGCATATTTTTGTCATGAATTCAGTAGGTAGACACTAGCAACATATATATGGATAGGTAAACAATAAGCACCCATTGTTAGCACATAACAACTTAGTTAATTAGTAATAAAATAATAAATTGCAACTAGTTAATTGGGACCTGTCAACTGGAAATATTTACTAGTTTACTATAGAATACAGTAGAGAACGGAGTGTCTTAACACTAGGTTCCCTCTGTCTACCCTGCTGTGTGCGGGATACGGGATACGCTGGCGTCCCCAAATTGCATGCTGTCCCTAAGCTGTTAGTCTTTCTCGGAACAACGCTGCTAGTGCCGAAATAAACTTGTATCTTCTGTTGAGGCATCCCTCTGAAATTTTTCCTCATAGGGTGGAAGGAACTTAGTTCAATTCAACCTTCAGAAAACACAAATTTGCGCGAAATCCACCTAAACCCTATTCGTCGTGTGACCACCGTAGGAATTTCCTTCAACGCCCTACGCAATTGAGGAATGACCTACGTGGCGACAGTGTTTCAAACAAGTACCTTCAAAAAGCGCGTCTAACTCCACCTCAAGGCCGACAATGCACCTGTAGTTCCTCTAATATTGTACAGATTCGTGGGCGGCTGTTCGTGGTGATCCGTACACTTGTTTGCCTTTGTTTTTCATTAAAAAAAAAAAGGCTACATAACATTCTTACGCCAAATCAAGTATTTTAATAAATTTGTATGTCGAAACAATTAATATTAAACTGAAGAAACAATCCAAATTTTCCCTATATTTGGATATATTTGGATTGTTTCCTCATCGATATTGTATCGTCTTCATCGAGCCGGCAGCCCCGCGTACCGTCCCTATCACTGATGCTCTTGTCAGTCACTGCGCGGTGACCAATGCCTACTTCACTCTGTCTACCGTGCTATATGCAAGGTACAGTGTGGAGCTAAAAAAAAGTTTAATACCTTAATAAAGGTTTCGAACCCACACCAATCCTCCAAACTTTCCCTTCCATAAACATATTAATAGTCACCGCTAGTTCACCTATTAATACTATTCTATAATAACCGATTCAATACATTATTTTCCAGAGAGGATGACCGCGTGTCCCACTACATAGTAAACCGTGTGATATCAGCTGATGGTACCACACGATTCAGGATCGGCAACCAGCTGTTCGCAGATATGCCAGCCCTGTTAGCCTTCTACAGGCTCCACTACTTGGACACCACGCCGTTGGTGAGGCCACTGTCTCAAGCCAGTGCACAAGCGACGCCTTCCGCGACCCCACATTTGTATCATGTGTTGGAGGTCGTGATAGCCAAGTTTGATTTCGTTGGAAGTGTAAGTTGAATATTCGTTTTTTCTTTCTTTCTCTATATTCTGATATTCTGGTCAATCTAATTCTGGCCAGTTCGACAGGGGATGTGGCGAAAGAGGTTTGCAGAGACCATAGCGTTTGACGTTCCGCTCTCTCTGACTCCACTAGTGATAAAACGTGAAGTTAAAGTATTTGTTTCTTTGTATTGAAACCTGATCTAACCTATCTAAATTTTACATATGTACGTTTTTAAAGGTCCCCTACTTTCAAGTCAGTGAGTACGCATACCGTCTTACTACGTATTGGACTATGCTTAAAATTCTAGCTTTGCTAAAATGACGTAGATCTGTAAGAAGTTACATGCTTCATTTTTTGAACGTCAAATAATTTACCACCAGTTTACTAAAGTTAGACCTCAGACCTGAGAAGAACTCAGCGGGACTTATTTTTTTTATCTATTTTAAACAAATACATATTTAATTATCTGTGACAATGATACCTTTGAAACAGACTGGAGCGAGCATTTCATTCCCAAGGCGTGTATAAATGATAATTTACAAAATCATTAATTTGGTAATAACCTTTAACACACAAACGTCTTTTCACAATTTTCTTAAATCGTGATATAGAAAATTCTCTGTCGTTTTCTGGGATCCTATTGTAAAAGCGTACACATTGTCCCATAAAAGAATTACGGATTCGATGCAACCGAGTTACAGGTGCACCAAGATTTGGATATAATGTAACACTAAATTTTAAGCGGGGAAGCCGCTTTGGGTTGCTAGTTTTAAAAACTCATACTGTTTTGTATTATTTAGCGGAAGTAAACCTCATACCTCCTAAAATAGATCCCCGTAAAGACTAAACTATGGCAGTGGGCTGATTGCGATGACTAAATATCTAATAAACGTAAACGTTTATAAATAACCAAACTAAATGGGTTTCTATGCCGATACCGCCTTGACTCGATAGAAAAATGTACTTCAGTACGCTTGTACTTGATATGAAAAGTTGTGTACTAATATTATATTAAAATTGCTTTGAACATCTGTTTTAAATAAAAATATAAAAATGTAATCAATTATTACTTTCAAAATAAAATGTAAATGTTGAAATTTTAAATTACTGCATTATAGGAGATTTTTTTAATTTTTTACATTTTTATTTATTATATAAAGTATATTAATTATTAAAAAGAAAATTATTTAATTAAATTCCTGTTAAGGAAATTACTAATGAATACATTTTCCTAGTAGTAGTAGACGCCATTGAGGCGCAGTCACAGTGACAGGGTGCAGTGACAGACAGGGACACGTGATAGTCGATAATTGAATGCCCATTATCAAAAACGATGCATATTTAACTCTCAATAACGATAAATTTTATTCATCTATCTTTAAACGCCAAAGTTATAATTAAGAAACTGAACTGAACTTAAATATCTAATATACTATTCTGGTGCGCCCTCTCTTTAATAAGTAAAACACGTGGCGTTGAGCTCCGCAATTAAACATATCTCGAATCGGACGGCACGCAAGGAACTATATTATAGTGCCGGTCACGGTTTGCTGTCAGTCCCATCTCATGTTCTTATATGAGAAATATATTTATATGCGTGATTAGATCGGAACGGTAGTGTGAAAGTGAATGCTCTCGTTCTTACTCATATAAAATGAACCGTGGCCGGCACTGCGGTGCAGGTCCTATCCACCACTAGCTTATCTCTGTCCACCGTGATATGCGTGAAAAAGCGTGAAGCCTGAAATTGCACAATTGGGTCACAAGCGTGCCACTATAGACGCTACTGGTTGTGAAAATTAAATATTTTATTTTTCTGGTAGCTAAATGTAGGAATGGAAGTAGCAAACGGAAGTGTCTTAATACTACGTTCCAGATTCCCTCTGCCTAATATAGCGTGAAGCTAAAAAAATTAAAAAGACCGTGTTCATGAATTCGATTCGATTTCGAAATCTGTTTAATCGGAACGTGTTTTGTTTACTACATATTTGTTTTTAGATTTAACGCTGCCGGTGAATGTTTAGTCTCGTATTTTTTATAGGTGTTCGCGTGTTGGTCTACGTTACGCCTCTATAGCGCAGTAGTACAGTTTCACTCGCGATAATTGAAATAGTATAGTAAATTCAAATCTCACTCGGGTTTTCTAGTGTAGTGTATGTAGAAAGTGCGACAGATAACTATTGTTTCTGTTTAATATTGTATATTATATTTTTTTTGTTGTTGAAATTGTATTGCATTTTTTTTTAAATCCTTATGCATTTTTTTCCATTCACTCAAGAAAATCAATTATTTTTACTTTTTCTTTCTTTTTTGGAGACAGCGCGGCGTGCATTTCCGCTTCTCAACACACAATATCTCGAAAAATGGGCAGTGCCTGAAGAATTAAATGTCTTATTAATAGTTTAAAATTCTCGATATGTTTATATGTAGACACTCAGAGGGTGAAGCGTGAAGTTTAAGCTTTTAAATTTGTTGTTATATGATATTTTTTTAGCTTCACGTTGTATTTCACTTACAGCATTATAGGCAAAGGGAACCTAGTGTTAAGACATTCCGTTTCCCACTTTCCGCCGAATTCCATAGGCATTAAGTGTTGTTTGTCTCCAGACCAGAGCAAAGAAATGAAAATATAAATTTAAATAAATACCCACAACCAATCGATTTTACAGTCAGTCACACTTTGTGCCCCTGCGCCACGACTGGCCTGAATATGACAATATAAAGGATATAATATATTTTATGTCAATATATTTTATCACAATTCCAGGACGCAGATGACTTACCATTCAGCCGTGGTGAGAAACTAATGGTCATCAATCGTGATGAGGAACAGTGGTGGACAGCGAGGAACGCCCAGGGTAGGATCGGGTCCATACCCGTACCATACGTACAGAGGGTGGGTTTTAGTAAATATTTTTTTTGTTTGATTTTGAGTGAACTTGACGCCGCGCTTTGCTTCGACATTAAAGCTAAGAAATGAAAATATAAATGTTAATAACTATTTCATTTCTTCGAGTGAAAATCGATCCCAAAACCTGTCGCTTTCACAGTCGCACGCTTGTGCCGCTGCGTTACTAATACTTTCATAACTTACAAAAGTAAGTGAAAAATTCCCATATATTTTTGATATTTTCCAGTTGCTAGACGCAGCCGGCGCGCCGTACCCGCCCAACGAGGCGCTGAGCCAGCTCGACCCGCCGAGCCCACCCACCAACAAACAGCCACAGAAGGGAACCAATATGCAGGTAATAATATAAGGCTCTAGAGTGTAAACCTGCTATATCTGTTGTCTTTAATATACTCTTACAATATTTCTCTTCATCATTTTTACGAGAAGATTTTTAAGAGAGTATACATATTGGCAGCTTCCCGCTATGTACTCCTAGAGAGCCCACAACCGTTGCCATTTTTATGTGCTTCATCGCCACGACGACTTCGTACTCTATTTATTACTCTCTATAATATAAATAAATTTATTTTTAGCGAACGTTACCAGCGTTGGCGCGAGTGCGACAGTCGCGGGTACCTAACGCGTACGACAAGACCGCGCTCAAATTGCAGGAAGGGGATTTACTCAAGGTAGTTGATAAATTTATAATATTAGTAATTAGAACCTCATTTAAAGTAATAACATAGTAAATATATCTAACTAGCGTTAACCTGTGCTTCACCTGCGCTATCAAATATAATTAACTAAGAGTTGAGTATGACCAGATGTCCCGTTTAAAACGGGACCATCCCGTTTTTTGCTTGTGTGTCCCGCTGTACACAGTACGTAACAATAACCCTTTTGGCACAAAAAATTGATCGAATTCGGTGAGTCGATTATAGCGCTATTTGTTTTGTTAAAAAATAGAGAAAAAGAATAATTCAGATTTTTGCCTGAATACTAATTGTAAATAATAGCTGCTAAATTTAATTAATATATGCCAACCGGAAGTAAACTTAATAGTGTCGAAATACATGTTTTTTACGATATAAACGACCGTTCCCTTTTTTTCAAGCAAAAGTAGAAATATTTTTTTTTCAGGAAATCATGGGGCCGTAGATCTGAGTATATATGATACGTATATGGTTTGAATTTCTACTCGATATATCCAAGCGTTCCTAAGATAAAGGCTCTTGACAGACAGACAGACGGAAAGATAACAAAGTAATCTTTTTTCTCATATCATAAGGATTCCTTTTTTCCTTAAAAGGTACAGAAAACCCCCAAAATTCTTGCCACTTACACCTAGAAAACGCCAAAAGCATATGGCACACAAAATGCTACTTTTTAACACATTACTTTAATAAAAAGTAACTCTGACTTATTTAATTCTTATTCAATAAATTAAGTAGCTGTTGAAATTAGCGCGTTCAATATTAGTAAAGATTTCTTTCAGCTTCACGCTGTAGTAGTTCAGGCCAAGGAAGCCTGACATTTATTCTACTCACTCTATATGTTTTACAAAATTCTTATCGTTAATTTCCATATTTTTTATATATATTACAGGTAACAAAAATGAATATTAACGGGCAATGGGAGGGCGAGCTGAACGGGAAAGTTGGACACTTTCCATTCACATATGTGGAGTTTCTCGACGACCTGCCCAGCTAAATACGATACTTGACACATAATATACATTTACATATATACATACAAACATACAGTTTAGATTGATAAAGATACTAAGATATTGATTATTTATGGTTGCAAAAAGGTTTTCATTTCTCAACTGTTTTTTATTTACACTATTTTACTTGTCATTCTAATGTTATCTCAATAAATTTGATAAATTTGAAATTGAGTAATTATGATGTTTATTCATGTAACAAGATACAACAGAAGATGTATAAAAAAATACAGGATGTATAAAAAATATAACAGGAACTTGTTACTATAAATGAATTATTCACTTTAAAAATGATATTTCCCATTAATCTTTTTTTTTTTTATAGTATATGAAATGTCACTGAATTTTCGAGACCAATGTGTCACAGCGACAGCGGTATACTGAGTGAATGTTATAACAATTTATCTAATTTATTTTTATCTATGTTTTCCCAAATTCTACCTTCTTCAGCTTTACGCTGTATGGGCGTATGAGGGTAGGTAGAGGTGAACTGGGAACCTAGTGGTAAATGACTCTGTTACCATTAAGACACTTCAACATTCCGATGTATTTTGGAAGCAATATGTGTTGAATGGTGGAACTCAACGCCGCGCTATGCCTCGTTACCAGAGCAAGTAAATGATATGTAATTTCTTAGAGTACATACCGAATCCACAACCTGTCGATTTTACAGTTAGTTGCACGCCTGTGTCCCTGCGTCACGATTTGCATTTATGTATTAAATGATAATATTTTCTTTACCACTCTAGACTGTACATTCTATAATATTAAACTATTTATACATTTTAAACAATAAAAGTGACGTGAATGTTTTTTATTATATTAAATTCAAATTCAACAAAAAAATGTGTCACACTGTTGCTTTATGTCTTGAAACATATTATACACCATTTTATGTTCATTTAAGTATATCTTATTTGTAACAATTACCTATATTATAAATATGTACTGTTGAAATTTGGAAATGGAGTGTTTGACCTCTAAGTTCCCTCTGCCTCTATCTTGCTGTGTGCGGGATAAAGCGTGAAGCTGAAAAAAAAATATAATTAATAATTGAATGTATGAGGCATAAGATTTTTACTTAAAACAAACTGTTCTAGAAGTATGTTCCTTTATATTTATATACATGTTTTGTTTAATCCAAAACAAAATAAGAATAGTATGTGACAGACATACTATTTTAATTCTGTTTCTGATTCTAACCTAAATTGACTACGTCTAAACTTGTCGGTTAATCGCTAATTTACAATAACAGCTGAACGTCAGATAATTAAGTCAATTCCATATATATTTTTCTGAAATGAAATTTGAAGCTAACACTATTGCTTTCAATAAGGCCTATATCAACAGTGCCATGTAGTAGTGCAATTATATCAAGCATTATAAAAAGTATTCATATTATATTTATCCTAAAGGACAACTTTTTATATCTTTTATACATACAATCAATATTGTTTTTTATATACTTTTTATGTTATATTTATAAGTGTGACACATAGAATAATGTGTGCCCACCGATATGGGCTATGGTTATATCATGTTATATTAAAACTTAACTTCCGCTTGCTTCTCATACAAAATTACGCACAAATAAATGCATAAAGCCGCTCTTAAATGCTTTTGCACTAAATACAAATGTACTGAAATAAGACAATTTTCTACAATTTTTTATCTATATTTCAAGGTATTAGTGTGAAGGAGGTCTAACTTACTTTAAGGGATAAAATCGAGATTTCTTTTTATTTTATTAGTTTTGTTACATCACTTCATCTCCACTCTTCTAACTATTGACATAATTGTAAACTATATTAACCTATAAATCCTGACTGGGGTATTTAAGAAAAGGAAAATGGGTTCTTTATAAGGTAAAAATGGATATTTAGTTTTTTTTATGTACTTTTTTATTTTTGTAAGTTAGACCATCTTAGCTCTAATATCTACGTAACTACTATGCTTTATACTTGATAGGCTAAGAATTACACTTTTCTATTTCTATCTTCTTCACTCAAGTATAATTTTTTTATCCATTTTGTAAAGAAATATCTATATTTTTAATAAATATAAATTTTAATGTGAATATTCACATGAATTAAATTTATATATTACTTTTAGATGAAACAACTAAAAAGATAACTTTTTATGACATTTTACAATATAACAACTGATTTTTTTGGTAGTTTTGGTTTTATTAATCTAGTTACTTTATTTTTTTTACTAATATAATTTAATTACAAATTTTATGAAATATAATTATAGTTAAAAAGAAAATCCTAAAACACGTTTTCCTACACCTCTTCTTCTTCCTGGCATTAATCCCGGCTATTTGCCAGGGTCTGCCTTCCTACTCAACCTACTCCACTTTGCACGGTCTTTAGCGTCCTCGGTGGTTAGACCATTGGCTCTCATGTCCTGCTTCACGACATCCAACCAGCGCTTCCTTGGGCGTCCGAGAGGTCTCACTCCAGGGACTGACATAGCAAGGCACTTGCATCCGACATAGTTCTTAGGCCGGCGCGTAACGTGACCAAACCATCTCAGGCGACGCTCTTGGAGCTTATCCGCTACGTCACGGACTCCAAGACTACCCCGAATGAATGTGTTGCGTATGCGGTCAGACCGCGTTACGCCGCACATCCACCGCAGCATCTTCATTTCCGTGACGTGAAGCTCCTGAGTGTGCCGAGATAGTGCTGGCCAACATTCGCTGCCGTATAAAAGAACCGGTCGGATGATGCTCTTGTATATCAGACCCTTGAGTTTGGGCGGTATCCTGCGATCGCAGACCACGCCAGTGACCTCCCGCCATTTGGCCCAAGCAGCGCTTATCCGGCTATAGACATCGTGATCGATGCCTCCAGACTCGTGCATAACGGATCCAAGGTACCTGAACTTTTCCGACTTAACGGCTGGTTCAGGACCTATAAGGATAGTGCTCGAGTCCGGGCTCCCACAGGCCATGTACTCGGTCTTCGACACATTTAGTTTAAGACCGCCGTTCTCAAGCGTACCCTTCCACAGGTTCACTTTACGCTCCAGCATCAGTCGGTTCTCATCAATGAGTGCTATATCATCGGCATACATCATCAGCCATGGAGGCTGGTCTTGGATGTGAGCCGAGACAGTATCGAGCACCACATTGAATAAGAACGGACTAAGAGCCGAGCCTTGGTGAACCCCTACTGTAATCTGGAAGGGTTTAGTGTCGCCAACAGCAGTCCTAACCATAGAAGCGGAATCGCGGTACATGTCTCTGATAATCTCAATATAGGCCTCAGGGATCCCTTTGGATCGCAATGCCCACCAGATACACTGACGAGGCACACAGTCAAAGGCCTTCTGCAGATCTAAAAAGGCCACATGCAGAGCTCTCCTTTTTTCCCTGTATGCCTCCATCAATGTTCTGAGGGCGAAAACGGCGTCCATAGTGCCCGATCCTGGCTGAAATCCATATTGAGACTCAGAGACAGTACACTCGCGGCGGAGCCTGAGGTCGATCATGCGCTCGAAGAGCTTCATGGTATGACTCATAAGCTTAATGCCCCTATAACTACCACAATCTTGAACACTGCCCCTTCCCTTGTAAATAGGGGTAATGAAGCTAAGTCGCCACTGGTGTGGCATCTTTCCAGTGTTCAAGATATGATTAAAAAGGACAGTAAGTATGAGCACACCAAGAGAGCCCAACGATTTCCACGCTTCGATCGGAATGTCGTCAGGTCCCACCGCTTTTCCATTCTTCATGCGTCGAAGGCAATTACGAGTTTCGTCAAGGGTTATTGGGGCAATAAGTCCGAGGTTAGGCGGTGGGTCGTGATGAAGACTGCATGGGTGCTGAGTATTCAGCAGCTCCTGAAAGTAGCTTCTCCACCTCTCCTTCACAGAGGCATGACTACAGAGCAGCGTGCCCTGGGAATCTCTGACGCAAAGACATTTTGCGATATCTTGCGTCGCTTTATCCCGGGAACGTGCCAGCTTGTAAATGAACTTCTGCCCCTCCACAGTTTCAAGTTTATCATACAGTGGTGACAAACTCTCACTGCGGGCTCTGGCTACAGCTCTTTTACTGGCATGTTTAGCTACTATGTACTCCAGTCTGTCTTCAGGAGAGTTGGATTGCTGCCACTTCTTAAAGGCATCCTTCTTTTCACGAGTCACCTCCTGCACCTTGTCATTCCACCACCATGTCTCCCTGTCGATGACACGTCCTCCCCTAGAAAGGCCAAGAACTCGCCTGCCTGCCGCAATGATTGCCGACTGAGCTCGATCCCAAGCATCCTGAGCAGTCTCGGTGTTAGTCGAAAGATTATGACTTTTCACCTCTGCCAGGAACTCGGTCTGCATCGGTCCATTCAGCAACCACCACTTGATCCGAGGCCTACGTTTCTCAGCTGCTTTCTTCTTCGGAGTAACGTTAAAGTCCATGACAAGAAGACGATGTTGGGCCGTTAGGCTTTCGCCTGGAATGACCTTACAGTTAGTTACCCTGCCCATATGACACCGTCTGGTCAATAAGTAGTCTATTTGAGTTGAGTGGGACCCGCTCTTATACGTGATAAGGTGCTGAGGATTCTTTTGGAAGAACGTATTCACGACGGCCAGATCTGATGCAATACAGGTTCTTAGAATATTTTCTCCCTCTGTATTGCGAAGACCGTGCCCAAAACCCCCGTGAACACGTTCAAACGGCTCAGCAGCCTTACCGACGTGACCGTTCAAGTCCCCCCCAACTAAGACCACTTCGGTAGACGGTATACCAAGTAGCACTTCTTCATACTGCTCCCAGAATGTCTCCTTTTCGGACGCGCTACATCCCGCCTGGGGAGCATAGGCACTGATTAAGTTAGTGGTAACGCCCTCAATCAGTACCCTTACTCGCATCAAGCGGTCGCAGCGACGGTCAACTTCAAGGAGCCCATTCTGAAGCTCTTCGGAAAGCACTACCGCCACACCGTTTCTACCTGAAGGTGACCCAGTGTATATAAGCCGGTAACCCTGTCCGATGTTACGGGACTTATTGCCCTTCCAGCGAGTTTCCTGGAGGAAAGCACACTGGACCCGACGTCTCATGAGTACATCTGCGAGTTCCCTGCATCGTCCGGTTAGAGAGCCAATATTCCACGTTGCAAAGCGGAGTTTCCTTCTGGGTACTCGCGTCTTTAGCCGTGCCCGTACTTGACACGGTAGCCCTTGCCCACTTATCGCAGGTGTAGGGCGATGTGCCTGCGCGTCGTTTAGCGGCGACGCCCTAGCCGTACCCAGTTTCCTACTCAAACTGTCCATTTGTAGCGGCGGATGGCGGTTTTTCTATGGAGCGACTGCCATCTGACCTCCAAAACCCCTTTATGGGGAGAAACCGGGGGAAGAGGAATAGGACATATAGAAAGGGGGGGGGGGAAGGATGGGTAGAAGGAGAAGGTAGGAAAAAGGAAGAGATTAAAAGGAGGGGACACCACTTATACGGACTGGACGGGGTTATAACAAGTGGTGGCTCGAGGATCCGGGGTCGCGTACCCGTATGCCCAAGAACTAATATCGGACAGATATTAGTCAGGGCACCCTCTGGACACGTTTTCCTACACCATATACTATTAATTATATGAGCCTAAACTTGCGTTGTTTTCTCGTGACCTCTGAAATTTCCTTATTCAGATCCTGGTTCCGTCATCAGATCGGCTCGATGATACCAAATTATTGTATTGTCACCTAATCTATGTATAACTGCCAAATTTCATAGGGATACAATTATTACAAGTAAATCAAATACTTTTTTTTTGTATTTTATATTTCATAATTACATGTTGACGTAATAAATGTGTGTTAAAAATATTTTTTAATTAATTTTAAATGAATAAAGTTCTTTTGATAAAATTTTATTATAAAACTATTTCGGAACGTTATTGCAATGGTTGATTTTCAAATAACATTCTATTTGCAATAATCATCAAAATATATATTATAAACAATTTATGACAAAGTAAGTGACATACATTCAATTTAATAAAATTAAGAAGTTGTGGCACAACTAACATTTGTTCCCATTACAAGGAATTGACAAAGTTACATCGAAATAGTTATAACTGCTGTATAAAAGTTAAATTTTTTACTGTTAAATAATTGTAGAATTGAATACTCGGATATGGTAAATGGTTTGAGATTAAGGGATTTTTAAAATGGTGGTTCGAATCAAACTAAAGATGTTTAGTGCATTGAAAAAATTGATTAAATTATATATTTTTTTCTTCCAATAAGCTAAAAAGAATTTTATATATGCTATATATATATATATTTCTGTATTTATAGAAGTTTCGAAGTCAGACCTCTTGTACTGATGGCCTTATTTGTAAATTTTTTCAAGGTCTTCATTATATATTTGTGTCTTTAATGAAATTGGTTTCTGAAATGAGTTTAAATTTATACCTAGTTATTAGTAATTTTCCATTAAAACAAAGTAAATCTTCGTGGTGCAGCGCCATAGCGTCTGATTGTAAACGCGACGATTGTGACGAATTATTTTCTCTGTAAAAAAGACAGAGTAGGGTCTTGAAATCCGCCACTCTTGAATACAAATTTTGAATCCTATGCGTGGGTAAGGGGCTGTCTACATTAGATTGCCCACCACGCCTTATGGGGAATACCGAATACAGCCTGAAGCTAAAAAACATGACTATTTTCATTAAAGACACACATATCACGCAATCGGTCTCATAGTTTAAGTTTAATTGCAAATGCAATATTATATTTGTTTATATACATATTATAAGATTTATAGGTTTAGCACTTAAAACTCTGATTATTAGATATTATTGAAGTTATTATAACTTTCGTTCACGCCAAAACTGAAAATAATAATATGCTTGCATTTTTAATAATTTGCGAATGTCAAAATCTTAATATTACTCAGCCTAGTCTGAACCTTTCAATATTTCTCATCTTAAAAGCACTAATATTATGTTTATCACTAAACAAAATTATTCTAATGTAGCTTCTTTAAATAATAAAAATGTATTTAAAATACATCTACGGCACAATATTGCTGCGTGACATTACGCCATTAAGACTTGTTCGAGGAACTATAAAGTATCTTCCGATATAATTATGATAGTCAATATTTTTATAATAATAATTGCTGGTGCAAGAAAGTATTTAGATTAGTATTAAATTACTGGACAAGTTTAATGACATTTTTTTTTCAACAGTACATAACCTATAATTTGAGTAGTGACTGTTTCTTTCTTTGTTACTAATACCAAATAGTAAGCATTTTTTTTTTTTGTTAAACAAAATGTCTTTTTACTTGGCCAGTATTGAAGTTTTGGTAAAAACTGTTCTTTATTAAATATGTACCTAATATTACCTGTGTGTCCGAAAATAAATACCAAATGTTATTCATTGTATAAAATGCTAAGTAAATATATTTTGAGATTACGAATCGTATAATATAATGTATGTATTATGAACTTTTAAGTCGCGTAAATCGAAATTTGTCTAATTTTTTTATAATGTTATGTGTAACATTTTAGTAATAATAAAATAAAATTTAGGAAGAAATATTTCATATTTGTGTTTTATTACTACCAGTTTTTAACTCTAATATTACGCAACATTCTTATAAACAAATGTATTTAAAAATAGTAATGTCGGATATTCATGTAATAGTTTCCTTGAGAAATATTAAGCTTATGCTTGTGCAACAACAATCTACATCGTGAGAAAGAAAATATTATATTATCGTTAAATAATATAAAACGCATTTTGAAAAAAGGAGTATATATGTTACGTCGTTACTTGACACGCAATTTCTCCAGAAGTCTGCGGAAAACGGGCATGGGCTTTGGAATGGATGGATGGAAGTGACTTAATGGCAAAAGATTGTCTTAACACTACGTTTCCAGGTTCCTTTTATCTATCCTAATATGTACGGGATACAGTGTGAAGCTAAGAAAAAACAATATAAGCTTATTTCTTTTATCACAACTCTAAATTAGAATCAAATTAATTAATATTTTATTTTCAGTTTCCATCTTAAGAAAAAACGCATCATTCCAGGCATAGGCAGAGAGCCATTTCCCATTTTCCGATCAATTTTTGAGACATTGCGCACTACGTTTTATCTACTAGAGCGGGGAAATGAAAATAATTTAAATACTGTTCCATATTTTTTATAGTAGAAGTTTGGTAGATCGATTTCACAATTACGTTGTTTACGAGCAGACATCGTCCTGCGGCGCTATTACGGCTGCAAAGAAAGAGAATATTATAATATAAGTTTAAATATAAATAAGAATCCATAATTAAAAACTCCCTATACAAATAACTAGAAAATACTAAAAATCTTCAAAAGACTGCAGTTCCACACAGACACGTCAAACTTACAACAACCTTCTGTTTTCGCCAGGAGTTCAAAAGTGACGTGATAAATGAAGAAAAAAATACAAAAAACCTCTATTTTTTTTTATTTTCCAGTGAATAAAAGCAATATAATAATTTCCAACTGGCAATACAAATTAATAAAATTATAGTAACACTTTTATTTGACAATTGACGTTATCTATCAAATTTAGGATTAAGACTTATCGTTTATCGGCAGATTTTGTTTCGCGAAATGATTATCTAGTCTAGTCCTAATTTCCATAAATAAAACTATTTATAATTAAAATGGATATGATAATATCGCTAGTAGCTATCTTTATCTTTAACATGTCTAGTTTATAGCGGCTAACAATATAAAAGTTTCGTAGTAATGCGGTGGAAGCCATACATACATCATCAGATAATTTGCTAGCGAACGGTACATTTTGATCAGTTTACTTATACTAATAATAAAGTGATTATTTAAAATATTTATGTTGGAAAAAAACATAATTTTTATTATTTCTAAGCGCATAACTATTTTATTGTGCCGTGATTATAATGCGGCGCTAATTAATAAATAAATAATTAAAAGATTTCTATCGTTAATTGAGTGAAGGCAGTGCTTAATTTATTTAAATTAAATTGTGCTATCAATACTTTTTAAGTACTAACATAATAAAAAGGTAAACATGAGTACGCCACAATTCATCCAAATAAAGATAGAGCCCACTGACCAGCAATATGATGAAGAACATAACTTAAAAAAGGAACAGGATGAAGAAGTAATTTCGAAAGGTGTAAAATTTACAAATTATTATGAAGATGTGAAACAAGAGATACCAGATAGTGTAAATATCAAATGTGAACCAGAGGATTATGATGATACTTGTGATGATGATACATATGAGCCTGAGGAACATATACTGCCTGATATATGTATTGAAATAGGTCCCTCAGCTTATAAGCAACCTGAAGGTAATATTACCATTTAAGTAATTAATTGATAATTTTACTTTAGAAAAATTTAATGCAAATTAAGTTTTTGAAATAATAAATCTATAAAATTGCCTTGCTGTTTTAGTTTTATATTCTCTGCATATTTGTAGCAGGGTAGGCAGAGGGAGAGGTACTCAGTTTCCCAATTCTGCCCCATTCTGCAACACCCAAGTTTGAAGACTTGCTTAGTCTTGATACCAGTGTAATCAAAAATAATTTCCCTGAGTGGGAACTGAACCCACAACATATATAGTCAGATGCTGTCCCATAATGAAACAATGGCATTTACCATGTTTCATTAAATTAAATCATATTTTGCAATAATAAAATGTATTTATTAATCAAAACATCACTAAATATAATGAAAAATGTTTGTTTAAGGTAGTAACAGTCTTCTTACAAAAACAAAAAGTAAGAGATTAAAACCTAAAACTAAGGGAAAAAAGCTTAAAAAAGGTACTGATGAAGAATATTTACCTGCAAAGACTAAGAAAAAGGTATTATTATTATTAAAAAAGTCAGCTTGATGCTGTATCGTAGACACAGAAGGGTAGGCAAAAGGAACTGGGTATTAAGACACTCTGCTAGGTGGGAACCTTGTGCCAAATTTTGGAACCATTGCTTGTTGAGTGGTGGAAATTAACTCTGTGCTTAGCCTCAAAAAATGATCTGGTATAATAGAAATGGAAATATAAATTTAAAAAAAATATTTCATCTTCTCGAGTGGTGATTGAACCCTCAACCAGTTGATTTTACATTGTGCCTCTGCACCAAATCTGGCCTCAATTATAATTATTATTCAATATTATTGTACAAAATAGTAAATTAAGTGTATAAATTTAGTTTTCTTGATTTTTTAGCTTCATGGTGTATCCTGTACATAGCAGAGTAGGTAGAGAAAACCTAGAGGGAACCTAGTGTCAAAACTCAATTCTTGTAACAACATCTATTTTCCCTATCTTTTGAATTCTAGTGGCATTGTGTGTTGAGTAACAGAACTCAATGCAACACTTTGTCTCGTTACGAGAGTGAATAAAAGAAAATATTAAATATTCTCAACAAATTGAACCTGTCACATTTATAGCGGAACCATTGTGCCCTTGCACCATGACTGGATTCAGAGAGAAAATAATTCCTACAAATGGAGATTGAACTCACAATCATCAAATTTTGCACTCTGATGCTGTCCTATATAAGACATGATGGCATGATAATACATAATTAGTTGTTTTAATAAATTGTATTAATGTGTTAATGACACATACAAATATAAATTATCAAATATTTAAATTATCACCCAAATGTCTATCAAGAGATAGCATAATTAATTAAGTTTGATTTATTGCATGGATTTATTACATTGATAAAACTTTATATCTAATATCGCTTTTTTAATATGGATAAGACAATTAGCATAATTTGAAATTATAATAACAATAAGTAGAATTTAAAAGAATCAATGCAAAGCT
Source organism: Heliconius charithonia (assembly GCA_030704555.1). NCBI lineage: Eukaryota > Metazoa > Arthropoda > Insecta > Lepidoptera > Nymphalidae > Heliconius > Heliconius charithonia. The sequence continues at coordinate 900,705 of CM060825.1, forward strand.
GACATAAGTAAAGATTTTTTTTTAAAGTTATTATTAGGCAAATATAAAAGATGCAACTATAACTAAATATCAGACTAGCGTTGATATATTTAATGTACTTAATTGCGTTTGTGTTCCGCATATTTTTTTGCAACAAGAGATTTATTAAAATGAATAAGAATATATTCTACATTGTATCGTATATAGTTATTTTTTATAAATACATTTTATAACATTACTTTTACCTAACTTTTTCAATCCCTTTTTTCACGATAATAGGTAATTTATAAAATGAAATTTGATACAAGGATAGCTCTTTAACAAATTTCATTAAAATCGGTTCAGTGGTTTAGTCGTGCAAGCGTAGCAAACGCACAGCAGGTCACTTTCACATGTATACAATTTCCACAATTGCTTATATTTTTTTCTTAAAAATATAAAAAATACAACTGATAGCAAGAAAGCACAGATAAACATCATTCGATCTATATAAAGTTATTATGTAGTTACAGTATTAAATTTTTTTTAGTATACTTTATTTATCCATTTACTATTATTTGGCGTTAATATATTAATACATGTTATATTTAAATAAATCAATCAGCTTCACGCTGTATCCCGCACACAGTGGGGTAGGCAGAGGGAACCAGTGTTAAGACACTCCGACACGGCGTTGCGTGTTGAGTGGCAGAACTCAGCGGTTCCCTCTGCCTACTCTGCTGAGTGCGGAATGCAGCGTGAAGATGATTTAATTGTTATTTAAGTAAATACTTTTTATTAGCTACATGCTGTATTCCGCACATGGCTTGGTAGGCCCATAGAAATATCTGGAGCATTTCACGAAATGTAAAATATATTTTGTAGAAATATTGAAACACAATTAGATGAAAACATTTATATACATATATCTTTTCAGAAAAAAGAGCCAAATGTCAAACCTACAATTAAAGGAAAACCCAAAAGTAAGTAGTTTTCAATCCCTCCTTTTCCTACTTTCTTATCTTTTTCTTATAATTTATTATTATTTCTGCTATTGGAGTCCAAAATAGCGAATCCATTGCAGCTTTCACATGCTTATTCAGCTTGACCCAAATATGAGTGCTCCAAAATTATCTAAGTTTAGGCCTATAAACATTTAAAATGGTTAAAAAAATTAAGTAGTACCTATCACAATGGACAGTATATAAAAATATAGCTACAAATAATTTTTATCGTATGTATATCGTAAAAAATATTATCTATTGTGAAAATAATTATGTATATATTTTTTATTTACGATTGGAAATTCGCTTATTGAAATCCATAATCTAAACATGTAAGACAAATCTTCTAATTGATTTCGACCAAATTTAATAAATTTTATAAAACACGTTACCATTTTAGCCGACGCGGAAGATCAAAAATATTCAGATGAAATAACAAAACACATAGAAATAGTGACAATCGATGAAGCGGCGAGACAAAAAGAACACCACACTTTATTTAGTAGTAGGAAACACATGAATTATACTTGCGAGCCCTGCGCCCTTGGGTTTGTGGTGGAGGAGGCTTATCATATGCACATGAAGATACACTCGAAGGTAAGTTAGAAAGGTTTAAAATTAAAGTAAAAATTAAATTAGCTTCACGCTATATCCCGCACACATCAGAGTAGGCAGAGGGAACCTAGTGTAAGACACTCCGTTCCCCACCTAAACGAACAAACTCGACCGCTTTATTATATTACTATAGATAAAAAAAAACTGTTTCAGTTGAAAGCCTTGTTTCGGTCGGACACTACTTTTATAACATACATTCGCCTTCTGTCTCTTTAAAAGCGAGGCGTTGAGTTTCGCCCAAACTAAGACGTAGTCAATCATCACTCTTCTCGGCTAATAATAAGAATAAATGACACGTTTATAGGAGAACGGCGAGCACCTGTGCGACATTTGCCAGGCGCGCATGAAGACGGCCGACGTGCTGTACCGGCACAAGCTGCGCCACTACCGCCGCTACCGCTGCGCCATCTGCCTGCTGCGCCTGCGCGACAAGGACACGGTGGCCGCGCACGTCATGCGCGAGCACCTCGGCTCCGCCTTCGTGTGCCAGCATTGCGGCAGGGACTTCAAGTGAGTGGGGATTTACTTTTATTTTCACGCTGTGTCCCAAATATTATACCTATTCGGTCCTTATATATTATTTTATAGCTTTTTTTAATTAAATGGTGCAGGGTTAGACCCCTGCGGCTCAAAACCATCTAGAAAATACATTTTTTGAAGCTTTTTAATATCACTAGGATTTAAATCGTGACTTTCATTTACAGCCAAGCATATTTGGCAACAGAGAATGCTATTATTACGTTTGACGTTTGACGAAAACAAACATATGACTTATTGGTCAGATTGCACGGACGTTAAACAAGAGGCTCTGGTTCAAATCACGCTACTTATAATATTTATTACAAATAAATTAAATTAGCTTCACGCTATATCCCGCACACAGCAGGGTGGGCAAAGGGAACCTAGTGTTAAGACACTCCGTTCCCCACTTTCTGCCGTATTTTGGAGGCATTGCGTGTTGGGTGGCAGAACTCAACGCCGCGCTTTGCCTCGACACCAGAGCGAAGAAATGAAAATATAAATTTAAGTAAATATTTCATCTCCTCGAGTGGGGATCGAACCCACAACCAGTCGGTTTTACAGTCACACTTTGTACCACTGCGCCACGACTGGCCTCATATATTTATTACATTTTCCACAAAATGATTGTTGTTTCTTTAAAAAACATTTTTAATTCTATACTTTTATTTCCAGACGTCCTCAATACCTAAAAAGGCATATAGAACAAATGCATACGCGCCCACTACACCTGGAGTGTCCGGTGTGCAGGCGGGTGTTCCACGAGCGGGGCTGGTACAGGTGCCATGTTAGGTGAGTTTGCCTTATTGTTATAATGTTAACGTATGTAAGTGGTGATTGCTGTTTTATTTTGTATTAAATCATAGCAAAAAATCGGAACTTCTTGTATTTTCGTTGTGTGTAATATCTACTACGAAATGTCTCACGAATTGGCCAGAATAGTAATAAATTGGAGAAGTCTTCCATTACTCCAAGCATAGAAGCAATGGAAGACTTCTACAATCTATCTTTGATTCTACCGTTAACTTAATTTCGTCCTCCAATCTTGTTCCAGATTAGGTTCAAAAAGTTGGGCAGAAAGTGATGAGTAAAATATCGATCTACTTCCTAAATATTTTAAGGGAACCTAACACTAAAATCACTTTACTATTTCCAGAACGCACAACGAAGAGGTACGTCGTAACGTTGAACGTAAGGCGATATGTTCTCATTGTGGCCGAGAGTTTCGTAATAAAGCCTATTTGACACGCCACCTCCAAACGCACGAGGACAGGCGGAACGCGCCCTGCCCGCACTGCAGCAGGTCGTTCAAGAATGTAGAAGTGCTGCGGGTTCATATAAGACAACATCATTCGAGGCCGAAATTGTGAGTGAAGTTGTAACATAACCACAACATACATACTCCATTATTAACCAATACAAAAGTAGCACAACTTTTAATAATTTTAAATTTATTAAACATTAAATAATATACGAATTCTTCTACACGGGACTTGCACGCTTATCATTTTGACTCTTGTTGGCTTACCCCACGCGAACTGTATGCATGTTAGAATACTTCAACTTTACTCAGCTTAGTATTTATATTCTTATACAAAAATTAAAATTTTCAAGCTCACATATTTTGAAATACACACCCTTAAGAGATTTCTAAGCACTCTTTCTAAGCACAGCGTACAAAACTACGAAAAATATTGTACCCATAGAGCAATACTTACAACTATAATGATTTCTATCTAATATAATTTTTTTCAGAAATGAAGATGGCTCTGTGATGCCAAATCCCACGGGACGGTCATATGCGGGATCGAAACAAGATGTGTAAATGCATATTTTTTATTATGTAACTTAAAACCCTTATTTCTGACTAGTCCGTACTCATAAGGAAAAAGGTTTAAAAGACGCATAAATAAAATATAGACGTCCCTCTTTTCCTCATTACAACTTATCCGTAATGTTTCAAAGGTTGTCTGGTAGAGATTGCTTAAAGCAATAAGACCGCCTTTTCATACATGTTTTTTTTTCTTGTTTATTTATTTTGTTCATTTTGTTTTTTTTTTATTTGTTTGTGTCACATTAGTGTGCAACAAAGTTTATTGTATTGTATTGTAAATCAGCTTCACGCTGTATCCCGCATACAGCAGGGTAGGCAGAGGGAACCTAGTGTTAAAACACTCTGTTCCCTCCCCACTTCACTTCTGGACAGTGTTAACTAGCAGAACTCAACGCCGCGCTTTGCCTTGACACCAGAGCGTAGAAAATGGAAATATAAATTTAAGTAAATATTTCATCTCTTCGAATGGGGATCGGACCCACAACCAGTCGGTTTTACAGTCACATTTCGTGCCGCTGCGCCACGACTGACCTCATTGATTTTCTTACTAATTATTTATATACATTAACATTCGTGGCCCAATATGATAACGTCCGGTGAAATGCGTTTAAGCGTTTTCTTCGTTATACTTTTATTATATTTACAAAATAATGTTTATTTCAGTCGAAATGGCAACACTACATGTATGGAATGCGGCCGCGTGTTGACAACACGGGCCATGCTCACGCGCCACACGCAGAGAATGCACATGGATCATACTAAGAAGTAAGGAATTATTGTTTAACAACAGTACCGTCGACGAACCTGGTCGCGGCCGCCGTTGAGGGCGTATCTAGAGATATTTGGATACTTGGACTTTAGCTTTGAAGAGATATGTTAGTTACTTTTTTTTAAATTTTTCAATGTAGGCGCACTAATATAAATTTAGAAGATGTGAGAATGGATAATTATTCCAATTTACGTAAAAACTACTGAATGGTTTTAAAACAATATAGCTTATACATTAATATAGAGGTCGTCGTGCCGCATGGGCATAAGTGTTAGACGTGAAATTTGTCGGTTGGATTGATCGAGTAGGGGCTCGAGGAAATTAAATATTAGTTATTAATATTTTTATTTCCATGCTTTGGCACGAAGCCGTTGTATTCCGCCACTCAACACGCAATGCGTCGAAAAATGCAACCGCAAATTTTTAGATTGAAGTCTAATGACAGATATTGATGCCGTCATTGAAAGGTGGTGTTGCTACTGTGAAAGTCTCTACGCTGGCGATAGATTATTACGTGAGAGCGAACTAGCAAATTACTACAAGTTGGAGCCCGTCATTGTTGAAGCAGAGATAAGAAGCGCTTTACTAAAACTTAAAACAAATAAATCAGCCGGCAAAGATACAATTTTCGCTGAAGAATTGAAACATCTAGGAGATACGGGTGTGAAGATGTTGCTAGATCTATGCAACCAGATCTGGAGAATAAGCAGATGGCCAAGTAACTGGAAACAATTCTTATTAAATCCGATACATAAAAAAGGATCCACGAAAACTTTCGGACTGTAGCACTTATTTCTCATGCCAGCAAAATAATGCTTTATATAATTAACAGTCAATAACAAACGTGAGGCAAATCATAGAGAAGAGTAGAGAGTTTAATGTGCCGATGCTCATGTGCTTTATTCTTTCAACTCTAAGGCGTTTGACTGCGTGCGATGGAATAACTTATGGCATATTCTGCGGGAAATGGGCGTTCCCTTATATCTCATAGCATTGATTGTGAACCTATATGAGGATGGTGAAGCGATGGTCGGGGTGAATGATGTGATTTCGAAGCCATTTAAGCCAGAAAAAGGCGTACGCCAAGGATGTGTCTTATCACCTCTCCTGTTCAACATATATGGGGATGTCTTGAGGAAAGCACTGGAAGGGTGGAATGGTGGCATCTCAATTGGTGGCAAAAAGATTAGCAATCTTAGATATGCAGACGCTACGACACTGTTCGCGGCATCAGAGATGGAAATGTCCGAGCTAATTAGTAGAGGGGAGACCGAAAGCGTATTGGTTGGTCTATCTATTAAAAGAGCAAAGACCAAACTCATGTGTGTTAATAGGACAGGCCTACTGTCGTTGATTGGATTAATGCCGAATCTGGAAATAGTAAAAAAAAAATGTATATCTTGGTTCTGTCATTAGCGATCAGGGAGGGAGCGTGCAGGAAATTCGACGACGAATCTAGATGGCCAAAGGTGCAATGACTCAACTCACGAAGATATGGCAGAGTAGAACTGTCTCCAATGTCACCAAATTGAGACTCGTACGACACTTGTCTTCTTGGTTTTCTTGTATGCGTCAGAATCCTGGACGATCCGTGGCGTGGATAGGAGGAAAATCGATGCTTTTGAGATGTGGTGCTGGAGAAAAACGCTGCGAATACCATGGGCAGCAAAAAGGACTAACAAATCAATCCTCAGCCAGCTGAAAATCCAAGTCAGACTATCCACTGTTACCAACGAATACTTTCATACTTTGGCCATACAGCTCGAAGACAGTCTGATAATCTCGAAAAACTTATTGTTGTGGGCAAAGTAGATAGTAGAAGAGCAAGAGGCTGATCACCATGCCGATGGTTCGACGTCGTCAAAGAAATTACTGGATTCTCCGTGATTAGCGCATTAAGGCAAGCTGAGGACAGGGAGGCATGGAAACATCTCGTTTGCTCTTCCACCAAGACCTACCAGAACGGACACGACCTTCAGAAATGAAGAACACGACAAAGAAGAAGATACGATAGGAGAGGATCGGATGCATGCTACCTCTACTTAGTTTAACACCTTCTTGGCTTCTCACAACAGACAGACTTCAGGATTTCTCTCGCGTTTTATCGCTAGTATGCGACAAAATTCTTTTAAAAATTATTTAACAATGAGCATTAATTTTATTACCCAAGCTGTATTCGCTCGGGTAGTAAAATGAATATAACAAATCTAGTATAATCTATTATAACAATTCAAAAAACAACAAACAGATTCCAATGCGACTACTGCAAGAGGCTGTACTTCACGAAGGCCGAGGTGCGCTCGCACATCGAGTGGACGCACCTGCAGCTGCGGCGCCACGCGTGCGCGTGCGGCCGCGTGTTCCGCACGCCCGCGCGCCTGCGCCACCACGCCTGCGCCGTGCACCTGCGCCTGCAGCCGCCGCGCGACAAGACCTGCCCGCACTGCGGGAAGATGTTCGCCGTGAGTGCCGAGTGTATTATGTATTAAACTTGGAAAAACTTGTTAGTCAAATGTTCGCTACAGTCAATTTCATATTCTTTACTTTTTAATTTAGACTTTGTTATTATTATTGACTTCAATATTATTTATTTTTTTCTAACATTGCAGAGTCGCCAAGTCCTCAATCGGCACGTCAAAAGTCACTCCGGGGAAACCTATCCTTGCAATGAATGCGGGCAAAAATTCAAAACACAATCTTACGTCAAAGTCCACTACAAATTAAAACATTTAAATATGACTCGAGCGGAAATTAAAGCTCAGACAAAAAGGAAACTAATAATGGTGGACAATTTGGATGAAATTATGAATGCGAGAATTAAAAATGCAGTAGCTAATATGAATAGTGAAGATCCTTTAAATATAAGTGATGAAGGGATGCCAGAGGTGAAAAAAGAATCGGATTTAGAAGTACCATCCTTTGAAACGTTTTTAGATATACAGCGTGAATATTGAATTGGTTAATTAATTGTCACTATTTGAATAAAAATTGATTTGTTCAATATGAAAATGAAAACTCCTTAAACTAATTGCTAAGGGTTGCCAGAAGTTCAAAAGAAACTGAATTTAGAAGTACACTTTTTTCGAAACGTTTCCGAGCATACCCCGTGTATAGTAAATGAATTATTCACAGTAATGGTGAATAATATAAAAAAAAAATAATTACAATAATCAAAAACATTTTACTCATTTTTAAGTAAATATTTATATTAAGTACTGGCAGTAGTCGAATAAAATCAGACTAAGAAGTACCATTATTGTAATATTTTTGGATAAACAGAGTGCATATTAAATTACTAAAATTTGTAAATAATTTATGGGTACAAGAAAAAAAATAGTCAATTTGAGCCCCTTGGAAACGAATTGCGGAATATTGTCAGCAGTTAAAAAGAAGAAGAAAGTTTTATTATTTAAGTACACAGAATGAATATAGAAAGAATAAATTACAGTGATTGTGCACAATATAAATGAATATCAAAAATAGTTATCCAACACAATTATAAAAACTAGTAGATTGAAATCTCCTGGGATTTCCTCCAGACCTACGTCATTTTAGCAAAGCTGAAATTCTGAAGATTAATAGTCTAATATGTAGCTAAAACTGTATGCGTACTTACTAACTTGAAAGTCTCTTTCAAAGATAGCCAACTTAAGGTACGCGCTAACTTCCGTTAAAGTTGAATCGCTCGTATTTAAATATGATTTTAAGAATAATGTAAAAAGTATATATTTATTATTACCAGACCCTATACGTGGGTCTTCACTCCTGCCAGACGTCCTAAAGGTTGTTTAAAATTGGGGGCAAACTATGTTATACTAGCAAGCTTTAATTTTATATATATATTATTTACGGACTATTTCAAGACCCAATACAAACATACACAACGCGGAACGGAACGGAACGGAACCTTTAAATGGAATTTTGTGTACCGTTCTTTGATTAAAACCCCTTAAAATCGCTGAAAGTTGCCAGCAGTTTAAAAATAACTGCATTTCAAAGAACTAATCTATGAAATGTTAATAATAATATGGGTATATTAAATGAGTAACTTACAGTAATATAAATTAATTTATTGTAAAAACTCTTTGAAACTAAGTATTGCCAGTAGTGCAAAGAAATGGGATTTATTAGTTTCTTTAAAGTGTTTTAGAGATGACTCAAATATAGAATGCTTTATATGTTTAATTGTGATATTGTAATGAAAGTAGAATGAACTCTGATAGTAATGGATGTTAGTGAGAATTTTAGTGATACACCTCTACCGGCTCTTTGAATGAAATAGGAAGTAGTGGTTTTTAATACAAATCTTCATTTACAAAAAAATTACATTTTATTTTATTGATAAGTTATATAAAAAATTCTATAATATATGTATTGTTAGAAATCGGAAGCGGTTAACGTTTTTGAAAATAAGTTAAACACACATGTTGTCGGAAGACACAAATCAATCGGAAAGAGATTGTATCACCCAATGGGACAAGTTTCCTTACACTTCCCCCGATTGACACAATTCTTGCTTATATAGACTTTCACCAACTTCTATCCTCTCTTACACGACTTTGCTGAACGGTATTATTCTTTATTTTCCATAGTAATAAATGTAACAGGTACAGGGAGCATATAATTTTAATCAGAGACGTTACTAAAATATTTAAAAGACAATAAATTGATATAAATAATCATTTGATTTAATATTTCATATACGCCACAACCTCCTCGATAAGTGCAAAAATAAAAGCAGTTGAAATATAAGGTTATTAAGTTAATTAGGCTGTGTGTAAACGCGATGGTTATAAGTTCAATTCTGATTTGGTGGGATTCATTATTTTCATGTCCTGATCTGGTGATAAGACACAGCGCGGCGTCTGTATACTGTCTCGAAAATTGGGCGAAAATCGAGAAATGAAATAGTCCTAATAGTAGATTTTTTCTGTCTTCCTTATTATATGTGGCATGGTATTGAAAAATACTTTTAAAGTTAAATATTTTAATGTTAATAAAACTTGATACCATTTAATAATTGCTTTTTGGCTTGTTTTAATGCTATTAAATTAATATCGCTTTTCTCGATCAGTTTTCACATCGATCATTTTTGCCTTGTTCAATTCGTATCACCACCCCCTACAATACGTTAAATATTAAAAAAAGAGAATAAATAAACATTTTTTTATTTTTTTTTTATTTATTTACCAGCTCTGCTTCTTTATGTTGCTGGCAACACTGTTTCACATTGAGGATAAGTTACATTTATGTTATTACTGATAAAATTTTATGTTTGTGTAATTATTTCTGTAATATATTTATATATGTGATATAGTTAATGGTAAATTTTAACATAAGGAAGTGGACGTGCAGTACGGTCAATAAGTCATGACCGACCTGAAGTTACGGTAGATGGCTGTAAAGATTTGATTTTAGAATTTTTATACTTCTGCCCAAGTGAAAAATGCGCAAAAATTGAGAAAGTTTTACGTCAGGTAGCCACTACTGTTCGAGTTCTTCATAAAGTTATTTATAATCAACATAGGTATAAATTAGTAGGAAAAATCGTCATGCGAAAACCGAACTGATCCTATGATACGATTCCTAAGTATTATATTTATTATTTAGTTTATTTTATATGCTGCTGCGCTTAAAATGTGTATTCTTTTTACTTTTGACGAATAATAATTAGAGTGCCAAACGCTATTATCTCGACATACAGTATGGTCAACGAGTCGTGGCTGCCCTGAGTTATCTGTAGATGATGTGTGCACTTGATTTTAGCTTTTTTTTATTAATTTTTTTCCAAGTGAACATTGTGCTAAAACTAATAAAACCTTACTTCAGGGCGGCCACGACTCGTCAACCGTACTGTAAATTATAGTGTGTACGAAAAAAATAAATTTGTAATGTAAATTTTGTAATCACATTTGTTAATTCTAATAAAATAAATAGAATAATTTTATAATTTTGTTAAAATATAAAGAATTTTAAAGTTAATTTAAAAATAATTATGATCTCCAAGTTAAGACAGGAGTTTTTTTTATTTTAAACTGTTACTTAATAATTGTATATGATAATATTGTAATACACCTAATATAGACCTTTTTAATTTATTAATAGGTATATAATTGTAGCAGCAATGTCGAAATTTTATTATTTTTTGTACATATCTGTGTTGTATTAAAAGAGGAAAAATAAGTTTTCTTTTATTAAAAATTGCACCTTTACTTAATGAAAACACTTTTTTACAATACTGTAAACATACAAAATAAAAAAAAACTAATTTTCGTAACATTGTTGTTATCTATAATAAAATCGCAACTGATCGGTGTTTGAACATGGAAGATTTATGAGGACATTTGACAATGTATATATTTAGTAGTACTTATCTACCCAACAACAACAAAAACATCTATTTTTTAAATTTTTGTCACTTTGTCTGAGCGCTTATCATTTTAATCTCGATAACAGCTTATCAGAGTTAAACAGTTTTCACTGTGGTTTTTAGCAAAATTTTCTTAACATTTAGTGTTTTGTTCACAAATAAAAAATACATATTAATAAAAAGTAGTTTGTAATAACTACTAAATAACTGTTTTAGTGAATTGATTGAAATAATTTTTTAAAGTTTTTAATGTGTAGGTATTTGAAATTATAATTTTAATAGAACGCATTAGTAATCGAATTAAATCTAAATTTTTATTATTCTACGTTTAGTTCGGACGTTAAGTTCCGTCATTCAACAACACGTAATGTCTTAAAAATACGGCGGAAACTGAGTAACGGAATTGTCTTAAACCCAAGCTAAGAGCGGGATATAGTGTTTAGCTAATAAAAAAATGTAACTAACACTTTGATAGCTAACATAACAGACATTTGACCTGTTTGCCTTTTTAACTTGTTTTGTGTGATAGATATTGCTCTGTTCGAGAACCTAAATTGTTAAAGAAATCACTTAACATTAAGTAAACAATAACAAAAATTACAAAAGAAACACAATAGATGTGCGTGTAAAAATTCTAATAAAAACTTTAATCATTAAACATTAAAAAAAAACAAAAAAAACTTTTTATTTTATAAAAAAATATTGCGAATTATAAATATCCGTTTTAGAAGTCGTAGTGGCCCAGTGGCACAAGCCAGTTTTGCTTCATCTAGAAGCAAAACTGTAAACTTAATTAATATAATAATTATTTATTAATATTTTCACTTCTTCGGTCTGGTAACACAAAGACATAGAGTTTGACTGTAAACGTGACTGGTTGTGGATTAGATCTCAAGTGGGGAACGGAGTATTTTAACACTACCCTCTGCTTACCCTGCTGTGTGCGGGATACAAAGTGAAACTGATTTATTTTATTTTTATCTTAAATAAAAAAGGCAGCGTTCGCCTCCTTTGAAGTCTTTTTTTCAACTAAAATATTGCAGCGCGCCCGCAATATTATTGACAATACGTACTTTATTGACAATACGTACAGGCTAAGGCTTTTAGCCTTAATGTAAACATCTTTTTTTAAATAATTTAATCTTTTTAGGCCAATTGTATTTCTTTAAAATTAAATTTTCATCAATCATAAATATTTATATTTCTCAGCGCACTAACTTCTCTATTATTGGCCATAGACGAAAAAAATGAGCTAACGGTGAACTTCTTATTTAAATATGCTTCAAAAAGGGTAGTTTTTTACTCCACTTCAAGTATAACATAAAAAAATTAGACTTGTTTTAAAATTTCATATTTTCAGCTAAATAGCTAAAATCTATATCTGTATAGAGTGCTTTTCTAATAGCCGTTTATAACAAGTTTGAAATATTTTACTCACAAGAGCAATAAGTATATAAGTGTTTTTTTTAAATATCATTACATTATTGACTTTTCATTTATTTATGAAAATAAAATGAGTTTAGTAACTGTTGTAGTTGGACAGGTGGGCGATGATTTCGCACCAATCGCACACTATTGTAAAGGAACGGTGTATATTATATCTTATATGAAATTAAATGAAAACAATTTGACTGCTTTAAAGAGCGACAATCTTAACCTAAAGTTTGTGTACATAAATTTTTTTAACGCTCTCTCATCATTTAAAACAATAAAAGAGCTAAAAAATGATATACTACAAAAGTATGGTGGCATAGATGTATTGATAAATAATTGTACATATAATTTTCAAGCAAAATCAACTTTTCCTATGGACATACAAGCTAGCATTTTAGTTAATTTTAATTGCTTCACTGTTATGAAAGTGTGTGAAGTATTATTTCGCTTATTAAAAACTGGAAGTAGCACTGTGATATATTGTGCTTTAAAATATGACTATTTCTGTGCCATCCCCGATAATAATAAAAAAAAGACTATACAAGACAATAAATTAACTTCCTATCAGTTAAAAAAATGGTTAAACCAGTATTTAGAAGCTACTGATCAAAAAAGTCATGAAGTTGCATGGGGAAACTCTCCATATGCTGTGTCAAAAGCTGGTTTTGTAGCTTTGAAAAATATACATAAAAGAAAGTTATTTTCTAAAGGTAAGTTTAAATAATATTTTGAATGGTCTTTAAAATAAATTCCGTGGGTCCAAAGATTAACTGTGCAATAATAAGTTATCTTTACAGAGGCCAGTTGTGGCGCAGGGGCACAAAGAGTGACAGAAATCGACTGTTTGTGGGTTCGATCCTCACTCGATATTATATGTCTATTTCTTCATTCTGGTGTCGAAGCAAAGCGCGGCGTTGAGTTCTGCCACTCAAAACGCTTCCAGAATTCAGCAGAAAGTGGGGAATGGAGTGTCTTGTCACTAGGTTCCTTTTGTCTACCCTGCTGTGTGTGGGATACAGTATGAAGCTGATTTATTTATTATCTTTACAGTATATAAAAAAGTTGTAAATACTACTTTAAATTTTAGGTATAAAACTGTTTCATGATTATGGAATACAAATTAGTGTAGCTCCATTGTGCGAAAGTTTATCATTCCTGTGTCAAAAACTAAAAGAACAATTTTCGATTAAAGATAAATCTGAGGTCAGTGACGTGAGTACAGCCCATACAATGAGTACAATGAAGGGACTAAGCGCAATTATTGAACTTTGTACAATTAATGAACAGAGCACTATTAATAAACAGAGCACAATTAATGAACAGAGCACTATTAATGAACAGAGCACAATTAATGAACAGAGCACAATTAAGGAACAGAGCACTATTAATGAATTGACTACAATAAATGAACAAACAAAAAAGAATAAACTGAGTACCTCTAATGAAATGAGTACAATTAATGATGTGAACAGTGAAGTAAGCAAAGTGATTGCAGTTACTGAATTGAGTATTTTCAATGCACCATTACAGTATTGTCCATCAAGTTATAAATTTAAATTAATACATAAATAATTAATATAAAGAACGAAATTTAATAAATGCACATAAGACTGAAATATAAACCAAATAGGTATACTATAAACTAAGTAAGTTTATTAAAAAGGTTTTTAACAATAAAAGATATGGTTAGAAGTATAGCTTAAAGTTTATTTTTTGTTATTTTTTTTTATTATTGCATGCCAATTAGCATTTTGATGTTAATTGGCCAATTCTTAAAGTAAAAAGTTATTAATTATTATTGCTATCTGTTAACATAAATTATTTGTTTACTAAATTTATTTAGGTTTTATTAATTCAAACAGGAAATTATGATAAGGACAAAACAATAAAAATTGTGTTTTTATACAATGTTTGTCTTTTTATGCTCATGCTTTTTTTACGAAAATTAAAAAAAATTGTGGGCTTAAAAAAGCTTAAGCTTTAGAAGTATAATACACTAGCGGGCCACTCACGGCTTCGCCCGCATACCATCTATAATACTTTTATTATGCTGCATTTGCCAACAGATTAATACATTCAATCATGAACACTACGTGACTATAACATCGCCGTGCCACATCGTAACGTCGTATTCATCGGCGGCATATAGTCTCAATTTTATATACTGAGGCCAGTCGTGGCGCAGCGGCACGAGGTGTGACTGTAAAACCGACTAGTTGTGGGTTTGATCCCCACTCGAGGAGATGAAATATTTACTTAAATTTATATTTCCATTTCTTCGCTCTGGTGTCGAGGGCGGCGTTGAGTTCTGCCACTCAACACGCAATGCCTCCAGAATTCGGCAGAAAGTGGGGAACGGAGTGTCTTAACACTAGGTTCCCTCTGCCTACCCTGCTGTGTGCGGGATACAGCGTGAAGCTGATTTTTATTTTATTTTATAGTTTAAAATAATGTTTGCATAAGTGTTAAAAGTCTCTTCTATAAAAAAAAAAATTACCTCGGTAATTGAACAATTTTTGTTGAATTTTAGTTAAAGCCAACTTAAGAAACAACATAAGAAATACTTACTTTCTACAATTAAATTGGGATCTTGAAAATATTTTCGTATTTTTTTACTTGACATAAAAATCAAATGACCACAAGAACTAGAAAGATTAATAATTAACAAATAGAGCCTGCTCTGCTTGAACTGCTACAGGCTCTGGTGTTTTAGTTTCAAAAGCAATAGCTGCGTTATTTACTAGAATATCTATATATCCATATTTTTCTTTGATATAATCACGGAACAATGTGAGTCAACGCCATAACTTAAGAACTGCAAATAAGCTGCAAGGTCATTGAGTTTTTATCGCAGACTGTAATCATTTGAAAAAAATATTTAGTTAGATTGTATGTTGCTATGATGTTGTTGCTATGTTTTTATGCTATCTTTCTGTTATATATAAATTTGTCGCGTCGCCTCTTATTTATTTTTAAAGTTATTAGTAAGCATTGGTTTATATGCATATGGATGTTAGCACCTTTAATGTTAATTTTATATTAATATTAGTATATGCTAATGGCTACCTACTGAGAGCTTTGAAATCGGTACCCAATTATTAATTATCTTTCACATCCATAGATTGACTGAAAAAAATCTCTGTACTACTACCACTATATATTTAATAAAGAGTATAAATGGTTTACCACATCTAGTTGAAAAACCTATCATATAGATTGTTAAAAGTTATGTACTCTCAAATGATGAAGTGAGTCCTGTCTATGCTATGGGGTGTCTCGTTCCTTGGTATTATCATTGACTCTTAAACTACAGTGGACCTCATGTTGATCTATTGGCAAATAGACTTAGATCAGTAGCTTCTGTGGTTAAAAAAATATTAAGTATTATGCTTTATGTGATAATGGCTCGCCTTGTTTACTTTAGCTACTCCCATAATATTATATCCCATGGTATTTTACTTTGATGTAATGTAGTGGTTATTAAATCAAACTTTATCTTGCAGAAGGTTCCCTCTGCCTACCCTTGTGCAAACGGGATACAGTGTGAAGCTGATTTATTTATTTATTTTTACTTTAAAAAATCTTGGGAAAATAATTTAAATTACATTTTATATATTAAAACATTTATTTTCACTTAATAGATGCTTAACAAGCAATAATAAAAAAATATATATATTTAAATGGTATATTTTATTTGCAATCATCATTTTCTGGTTTTTCACCATCCCAGCTCACAATCCTCTTGTCATTCCATACATATTGTCCTCTAACAGAGTCTGCAGCATCGAGGGCCAGAAATAGAGGAGCTTGGGCACCCTCATCTATACTAAGTGGACCCTTATGTGAAGACATATCAGTGTCCACATAGCCAGGATGAACTGCATTAACTTTAATATCTGGAATATTATATAAAATGTAAAAACAAGTATTTTTCTAGCTTCACACTGTGTTCTGCTCTTAGTGGGGTCGGCAGAGGAAATCTGAGAATGTAGTGTTAGAATGCTTCATGCCCATTAAGACACTTCCAATCCCCACTCTGTCAAAATCTGTACACATTGCAGGTTAATCAGAACTCAGTGTGGCACTTTGGTTTGTAACCAGAATGAGAAAATCAAAATATTATATATTTAATTTTTTTGAGTGGTAACCTTATCTACCTTATCTTATTAAGGTACTTCCTCATACACAAGCTAATTTTTGAAAGATTGCATATTGAGTGGTGGTCTTAACCATGCTTTGTCTTATTAACAGAGCAAGGAAACAAAAATAATTAATTCTTTTATTTTTGTCTGTAATTTCATTATATCTTTTTTGTCGCAATTAACAAGTTATATTTTAAAAAACATTTACGTCATTTTAAGTGTTAAATATCTCTTTTATATATTTATATATAAGTTGTAAATATGTTAAATGTCTCTTTTATATGTTTATATTTTCAAAATTACCTCTCTCGTTGAGCAATCTTTGTTGAATTTTAGTTAAAGCTGTTAAACCAACTTTAGATACAACATAAGAAGAATTTCCCCATTCTGCTTCATGACACCCTTGCTTAGCTGCTTCAATATACTGATTCATTAAATTAGATAGTTCTTCTACAGTTAAATCGGGATTTTGAAAAGATTTTCGTAATTTTTCACTTGGAATAAGACTCAAATGGCCACAAGAACTAGAAAGATTAACGACTCGGGCTCCATCACGCAATATTGGAAATAAAATTTCACATGCCGAAAGCACTGAGAAGTAATTAACAAATAGAGTCTGTTCTGCTTGAACTGCTACAGGCTCTGGTGCTTTAGTTTTAAAAGCAATAGCTGCGTTATTTACTAGAACATCTATGAATCCGTATTTTTGTTTGATATAATCGCGGAACACTGCAATACTTTGCTTATCGGTAATGTCTAGTTGATGGAAGTTTGGATGCAAGCCTTCTTGATTGAGAACAGCCACTGCGTCTTCGCCTCTCCTTACATCCCTTGATGTTAAATATACTTTTCCATCAAAACGCTTACAGAGTCCACGGACTATCGCGAACCCGATTCCTTTGTTAGCCCCAGTCACAACAGCAATTTTGATGCTCATTTTGTAATTTAAGCCGTTAACACTAGTAGGTAGTTTAAAATCACAACAGTATATTAGTTTATTGTTTCTCACTATATATGGTACATGGGTTATTTAATATATTTACTTCATGATACAATATTAGTAATTGTGTAAATACTTTATTTCATGATATTTTTAAGCAGAACAAATATTTTCGGATCGCAAGTTCACGGTAATGTCAAACGTTCTTTGGCTTTTCTGTATTATTATTAATACCTAAAAATACGTCACAGTTATGTTGACATTTCGTTTTTTAATGACATTACTTTAATTGGATGTTGCTAGGTTAATAATAAAAAGCAAAAAAATATATATTTGAACAAATTAAATTAACGCATGATTGTGGTTAAAAGTTAAAGGCTTTCTTACATCATGCATAGCAAAGATAAGACAAGATGGTCTTATCTATCTTCTGTGTTTGATTAGATTCCTTACTCACCGCTGAATTTTCGGAATATCATTTTCGTCATATCAGTTTTGTCTTGTTAACTTGGCCAGGAATTGATAAATTTTCCCGGATAGGTACCAAAACCACAAATGTCGCTATTACATTCAGACGCTGTGTCACGATGTCACGACGGTCTAAATCAATAAATCTTTTTAGATTCACATTGTATTCCTGTATGGACATCTCAGGTAGTTAGAGAGTACTCGCTTCCGTTTCTCACTTTCCCCTATTCCTGGGCTTTACTTTAATTTTTTTTTAAATATAACGGGGCAAATTTTGTTGTAAGTAAAATTTCTGAATGGGCACCAGATTATCCTTTGGTGAGCACGGACCACCTCCCTCCTCCTATTCCTACACAAAATAAAACAACAAATAAATATTTCCTTAAAATTTTAATATAATTTAAATTATCTAATTAACCTATTTATTAAGGTTTTATTGAGGTCATTATAGGACGTCTGCCTGCAAATACTATAGTCGTAGTCTCACTTCCTCGCTTATATGAGGCAAAATGCGGCGTTAAATGCTGTCAACACTTTATGTCTGCACTCTCTGCCCTGCTGTTTGATAAAATGTGTAGACATGAAGAAAAATATTTCATCATTCCTCCCCTCCCCGCGCCTCACTTTCTCTCCTGTCTGGCTGTCTCGACCTGCGCCTTATCTGCATCCGTATAGATAAACTGATACAGACGCGAATGCAGATGTCAATATGTAAACGGAAATTCCGCCGTCATCACACTCGAGGTAAAGGTCAATAAATAGTGTAATGTAGTTTTGATTTAGGTAACTTGTTATAATTAAGTAGATAATAGATTTCCTTATAATTAAAATGAGAAAGTCACGAGTTTTTTGACATTCATGATATAAAAAAAACAATAATTTGCTTTGCAAAATATTTTGTTTAATTTAATATTTAACAATAAGCAGACATTTCATGTCAAACAGGTATTGTTTTGGAGAACATTTATCATAAAATACATTTAGAATAATAATTAATTTGAGGTACATCTTTATTATTTTTAAATATTATTAAATAGAGTAAATATACTAGTAAAACTTAAAAGAACATGTTGTTTATTTACAAAAATATAATACATTTTTTAATTTTTTAAAGTGTAAAGTGTGTCTATAACATCTACAATAACACAACATGCCATCAGAATTCCAGTGGTTAGTAGGAAGCAGAGACACCTTAACAGGGATAGGTTGTCTCTGCCTAATCTGCTATGTGCGCAGTATAGTACAAGGCAAAAAATATATATTAATGATCTTCTGCAGGTTTCTCTCCGTCCCAGTTGACTACTTTCTTGTCATACCAAACAAATTCTCCACGGATTGTATCTGGTGCTTCTAAAGCTAAGTACACTGGAGCTTGAATACCTTGTTCAATTGATAAAGTACCTTTATGTGATGTCATGTCTGTGTCAACAAACCCTGGATGTACTGCATTTACTTTTATATCTGGAAAATTAAAGTTTTTATAACATGAAATATATATTTCATAATTAAATATACTTATTGGAATTAAACTTTAATTCTTTTTAGCTTCACACTGTATCTCTCATATAGCATTGTGGACAGAGGGACTCTAGCATTGAGACACTACTTTTTACTACTCACCAGCAGGCTACCATTTTCTGCTAAATATTTGAGATATTGCATGAGTGGAACAACCCGACCTTAAGTCCACTCATCAACTTGAGTTCAGCAACTTATTACCTTGAGTCCGAATGAAACCCACAACCATGCCTTTTATTAAGTTAGACTTTGTCCTACTGCACTTTTGGTTTTATTTTGTTAATAGTCTCTTATATAATAAGTGCTCTCCATTACTATAATGCCGCTTAAATAGTGAAGCTGAAAAAAAATATGATATTTTCTTACCTCTGTCATTTAACATTCTCTGCTGTATTTTTGTTAAGGCAGTTAGAGCTACTTTGGAAACAACATATGAAGAGTGGCCCCATATCTCTGCATAAGTACCTTGTTTGGCAGCCTCTAGATATTGATTTACCAAAGCGGAAAGTTCTGGAATAGTTAAATCTGGATTTTGTAAGCATTTTCGCAGATCTTTACTTGGAATTTTACTCAAATGACCGTCACGACTAGACATGTTGACCACTCGAGCCCCATTCCGTAGCAAAGGAAACAATATTTCACACGATGATAGCACTGAAAAATAGTTCACAAATAATGTTTGTTCAGCTTGTATTTCTACTGGATCTGAAGAATCCTGCTTAAAAGCTATTGCAGCGTTGTTAACCAAAATATCTATATATCCATACTTTTGCTTCACATAATCACGGAATGCTATGACACTATTAGAGTCAGTAATGTCTAATTGATGGTAGTTCGGGCGAAAACCTTCTTCCTTAAGTGCTGCAACCGCATTTAATCCCCGTTTTTCATCGCGTGATGTGAGATATACCACTCCTTCGAAACGTTTACAAAGCTCTCTAACTATACCGAAACCAATGCCTTTGTTAGCACCAGTCACGACCGCTAATTTTGAAGTCATTTTGTATTTTCTATTTCAAATTTTCACATTAAAACAGTGTATGCGGTCTGGTTGAATGTGTTATTCAAATTGAATACATCACAATTTATATCTTATCTGTAGTTTGTCAAATAATGGCCTTGAACTTTTATTTGGCTAGCCGCACACAAACAATAGTGTCAATACAATATTGACAATAATATTGTTCAACATATGGCCCCGCAACTACACTATATTATTGACAATATTTCGTAGTAAAAATTGACGCAGTCGCTCTGTAGCTATACTTGTATGCGTACGTGTTAAATCTAAAATGGATTGAAACAAAACATCCGTTGCTATAGTTTTTGCATTTAGGTTATTTACAAAAAAAATCAAAAAAAGATTGATTAAAGACTGGATGAGAAAGAAAAGTGAGCTTAATCATTTCAATATTATTAATGAACTACAACTAACAGAGGCCATTCTTGCCCCAGGGACACAATAAAAAAATAATAATAAATAAAATAAAATAAAAATGTTTATTAATCACAATGTATGTAAACTATGTAAACGCGACTAATTGTGGGTTCAATCCCCACCCGAGATAATGAAATATGTATTTTTTTCATTTCTGTCGGTGTCGAGGTAATGTGCAGTTCCTGCTACTCAATACGCAATGCCTCCAAAATTAGGTGGAAAATTGGAAACGGAGGGTTTAAATATTAAGTTCCTTTTGCCTACCCTGCTGTGTGCAGCATACAGCGTAAAGCTAATTTAACGAACAAAGAACGAATTAAAAAAAAACATGAAAATGAGAGATAGTCGCTTTTAAAAATATTGTCTCCATTTGGTTAGATTTTTCGTAAATAATACTATTTTTTTTAACTTTTTCGCGATAAACTTAAATTGATATATTTCATATCCCTAAATAAGTTTCCTATGTTTTATAAAACTCTATTAAATATTGTTTTTACGTGGGAGTAGTAATACCAAGATTATTTTCACAATTTATACTGCTTTCATCATCTTGAATAAAAAGCATAAGCCATCTTTGAAGACTTTTTTTCAACTAACATATTACCGCACGCTCGCACACGATAACAATGATCCTGTCTCCCCCCGATAATGCCATGACAAAAACAAAATTGGTAGAAATCACACAATAAAAAATATTTGTAAAAACAAAAACTCCGTCTTAACAAAGTACAAAAACTAAAAAGAAAATAAACAAGCCCAATAGTTTATTACTATTAACAGTCAGTTTAAATTATTCGGGGTTTTTGGTAAAGATTTTATTGATTGAAGAATTACTGATAGGTTAGGTACTGTCCCTTCCTTAGCAGTCAGGAATAATATTGGTCAATATCGAAAAACCGGCCACACAAACACACACACAATATTAGTGTTGTCACTAATATTGTTTGTGTGTGTGGTGCCGGTACGTGCTTTATTGATAATATTATTGTACCTGTGCGGCCAGGTCCTATTTCCTATATTTAGCCTAAGCCTGGTCGCAAAGAAGGGTGTGAAAGTAATGGCCTAATCCCGAATGCGAATAAGACAAAGGTTCTAATTTTTGAGGGGATGAAGAATGGACGGAATATAAGATTATACACTAATCTTGGCAAGATATTAGAATAATCGAATGAATTGGTATATTTGGGAAGTATGTGCGATAGAGATTGAAGATGCGAGATGGATGTGGAAAGGCTTATTGCTGCAAGTAAGAGGGTTAACGGAGCCTTCGGAGCGTCAGCACAGCTGCGCGTTTGGCCGTACAGACAGCGAAACGTGGGTATTACAGAAGAAGAATGAAAAATATGAATGTCGTGAAGCATATTCTACAAAGAGATCGCATGTATATCTTCGTACGATATGCGGAGTAAGCTTAGGTGATCGAATGGTATGTTGCGCGACTGTTGCATTGTGTACGGCCAAACAAGAAGAAGCTCTGGTTCTTCTTTAAGGGTGGACTTTCTCTAAGAGGAAAACTTTCAATCGCACTTTGTGTCGTTTCTTGGAGGCAGCTATCTAATTACAAATTAAACAACCAAGCTGACATGGCTCAACCTTACGTATATATGTGTTATTGAAATTGTGAGCCCTCTACATTGCAGGGTCTCTGTGAATCTTTGCCTTTTTTAAAAAAGGCATGAAGCCTGCACCCCACTTGGGACTAGAAGTAAAGTAAGAAGTTTACAGAAAATACATAAATAAAAAGTCTATTATTTTATCACATATTTATTACGATTGTAGGTAAATGTTTTTATAAATTGCAATCCATTATATTCCTAAATCTATTTATAATTAAATATTAAAAATTCTAACTATTTCACAATAAATCAGCCTTACTATATTTTTTAAAAACAATTGATGACCAATTGTAGTTAAGTTAGATAAGGAAGGAACATGCTAATTTCTGCAAGTTTTTTTTCACGCACATACCATAGTAGTCATAATGAACTTGGGAAACTTAATGTTAAGATAGTCCGTTTCCCACTTTCCGCTGAATTCTAGAGACATTGTGTGATGGGTGGAGGAACTTCGCGTTTACACGCTTGTGCAATTGCGCGACGGCGGATGGAAGACTATTCCTATGTACCTAATATTGCATCAATTGTTTCTATTTAGCCCACAGTAGGTGCAGTCAGGGACACCTCAGACACTTAAAATATATCATATAAATATTAAACGACTCTCAGTTCACAGCATTTGTCCTGCGGGTGAATCCGCAGCTTAAATTAAATTAACTTTAAAAATAACAGATGTTCCTTGAAAAATATAAATACCCTTATTATAAAGCTTCTTAAGTGCGTGGAGTTCTGTGTGGAAAGGAAGTATAATGGGGAACGGAGTGTCTTAACACTAGGTTGCCAAGTTTCCTCCGCCTACTCTTCTATGAGTGGGATACAACGTAAAAGCTTCTTTGCAAACTATTAAAAATGCATAAATGTATATAAAGCTATACTTAAGTTGGCCCCTAATAGTCTTCAATCGGTCTTTCTCCATCCCAGTCGATAACTTCTTTGTTGTACCACACAAACTCTCCCCGAATTGAATCCGGGGCATCTAAGGCTAAGTATAGTGGGGCTTCGACTCCATCCTCCACGGTCATGGGGCCTCTGTGCGCAGTCATGTCGGTGTCTACGAACCCTGGATGTACGGCATTCACTTTTATGTCTGAAAACATAGTAAAGGTTTGGTTATTACCAGTTAAATAACATGCTTATTTAATTATGTCAATGAAATTTTCTAAGAAAATGACAGTGGAAGCAAATTTATGCTGTTAATTTTTGCAATTATTTTTATTTATATTTGAAAGTTTCCAAAAGTTACAAATGAAATTGAATTTGTCAATCCATAGATTCTCTCTTATTGTTACCTTTAATCTAGTACATAAATATGTATATACTAATTTGTTACTGGCGGTAATCTGCATTGTTTTTGTATTATCTATCATTTTCAAGACTCTACACTAAAAACTAAAGTTTCAGCATAGCAATTTTGTCAGCCAACATATTTACTATTGATATAACTTAAACTTAATTTCACGCTTTATCACAAGCGGGATAGTCAGAGAGAACAGAGCGCCAAACGCTACGGTCTCCACATACCTCTTTCGCTTCGTCTACTGTCATCAACCTCTTCATACATGCCCTACGGGGGGTCCTCATGCTTTTTACATGACCTTCCTCCAATATCTTTGATTCGAAGCATAGTATTCGAAGCTCAATCGAGGTTCATCCCTACCCCTACGACCTACTTTTCCAACTTAATTTTTTTTGCCATTCTCTCATCACTCATTCGTTCGACGTACCCAAACCAGCTGAGCACGTTCTTCTTCATTCTCACCGTGACATCCTCCCTAGTACCTGACATTCAACTGTGCTGACGTTTCGCCGTCTCACCAGCTAAGACTCCGTTGACTCTGTTACCTTCAGCAATACGCCTTTCCGTTTCCATCTCGTATGCTCGTTATCCATCTACTGAACATACTAAACGAGGTAAGGTAACGCATACCTTATTCACTTGTTCTAATATTTTGCCATCTACACTCTGTTCTTTCTTTCATACTGTTCTTTCTTTATATCTTTCAAAAATCAGAACCTTTGTCTTATTGATATAACACTTTGATCTATTAACTCATTAAAATAAATACACTAAATGTTAAGGAAAGTTTGTCTAAATACAATAGTGAAAACTGCATAAATATGAAATATAAATCGATAAAAGTTTTATTAGACTGTCAAATGCCAAAAAATATTTTTTCTTATATATCTCCCATGCATAGACATTGATCAGGTAACTGATGATTTCATTATAAGTAAATTGTAAAAAATCTGTAAAATGTATAAAAAATAAATCACTTACCACGATCGTTAAGCATCCTTTGTTGAATTTTAGTCAAAGCGGTTACACCAGCTTTGGCAATAGTGTACGTTGAGTTTCCCCAATACGGCGCATTAGTCCCAGCCCTGACCGCTTCAACAAACTGACTCATCATTTCTGATAGCTCGGGAACTGTCAAATTGGGGTCCTGCAAGCGTTTTTTAAGTTCTGGACTAGGAATGCGACTTAGATGAGCGTCACGTGTCGACATATTGACCACTCTAGCGCCGTCACGTAGTAATGGGAACAATATCTCACATGAAGAGAGAAAAGAGAAGTAATTCACAAATAGTGTTCGTTCTGCTTGAATTATAAGTGGTTCGGGAGCTTCGTGTAAATAGGCAATCGCAGCGTTGTTAATCAAAATATCGATATAACCATATTTTTGTTTAATATGGTCCCGGAATGCTATTATGCTCGCATTGTCTGTGATGTCTAATTGGTGGTATTTTGGGTGTAATCCTTCTTTATTGAGAGCGGCCACGGCGTCCTGCCCACGTTTCTCATCACGCGATGTCAGATACACTACTCCGTCGAACCGTTTACAGAGACCTCTGACAAGACCGAATCCTAAGCCCTTGTTAGCGCCAGTCACTACGGCAACTTTGGTAACCATTCTGTAAATACAAAAATTATAGATATTTATATATTATTGATGAATTTATTTAAACATATTTAATTTTTCACTTGTACAAACCTGTCGGTTGTTAAAAAAAAATTAAGCCAAAAAGTAAAATGTAATCGTTAAAAATTGTAGGTATTAGGTGTACCGTGTAGGTGTGATGAGTTAAATCAAACTGTCGATGTTTGGGGAACACTGTGCTATAAATGACTTCGAAAACACGCTTTTCATGCTGATAAGATAACGGTTGCTACATATAGGTATGTATATTCCTCAAATCCGATACTTAGTAAATATAAAAATGAACTTTATGCAGCGATTGTTCTAAAGATATAATAGTGATTACGTTTGACAACAAACAACAATCGATTATTCTATATATAGAATAATCAATTATTTTTAAACAATTATTAATTAAAATAATAAATTTTTACACAATATAATATATACACCAGCCAATGGTCTGACCCCAAAAGGCAGACCCTGGCAAATACCCTGACTTTGCTTTGTATAAAGTTCACTCTGGATTCTATTCTTTAAGCTTCACTTCATTTGTACTTCAATTTACAATAATTTTCTGTAATTTATAAAACGATAAAATAATAATAATTTCTCACTTGTCTTGTGTCTCCATCAAAGGAGACTCTTAACATTAGATTTTCTAGAGGTCAGGGGCACAAACTTGCGACTGTAAACGCGACAGTTTATGGGTCATATTCCCACTCGAGGAAATGAAATATATCATATTTACAATTTTTTCATTCTTGTAATGACGCAAAGCGTTGATTTTCGCAATTAAACAAGCAGTTCATACGGAATCGGCGGAAAGTGAGGATCGGAAATCTTAATGGAAACGGAGGGTCTTTACACTAGGCACGCAGGTTCCCTCTGTCTATTGATATGAACGTGAAGATTAAAAAAGATTTACCTTTTATTTCGATGTAGACGTGCAATCAACATGAAACACTGCGCTTAAATAACATTATTTCATATATATTTTCCTCATATGGCTCAAAAAATTTTACTTGTCATGATACGATGACGTCACTTGTTCTTAAAAATTTCTAGGGAATATTAAAAGGACATTTTTCTTAAAATTAAATTGGCAATTGTTGCTGGACTAATGTGATTTTGTTTCGTGGATCACAGAAATTGTTATTAGTAACTAGTGACTTTCATTTCCAACAATAAGCGTAGCGTTGAGTTCTATCTATGCGGTGTATAAAATATATAGAGATATTTTCTAGGGTAGGGTAGGGGGCCTGGACTTTGACATTGAATTGATACGTTCGTGGAAAAGTTTTTTTTTTAACTTTTCACTGTCAATTTTTTGTTAGTAAAATTTGTGGCGTGTTAGACTATTCAGGGGTGGGCATATCCGGTGACACACCGCCCTTCTTCCCTACGCCTATATAGTTCTACCATTCAACTCGCTATATTTTAAACTCACTTTCCATTTAGAAAAATATTGAGCAAGGGCTAAGGCAAAGTAAGTTGTCTCCCTAATCAGAGTACAGATCGGCTGATTAAACTATCGTATATTGATAAATGTTATCATACATTTAAATATATATTTTGTACCATAGTGTAGGCACCGTGACTTGTTTAATTTATTTAACTTTTATCACCTAAGAAGTTAATAATATATACAGGTGTGTATACATACGTAGTTTAAATGAGCATAATGGCACAGATGTGATATATTTGACAGAAGGTACTCGATGATTGTAGATTATCTCACTCTCTTTTATTTTAATTTTTTTATCTTTTGTCCAATTAAGTCTTATTCTTCTCCTCTTCTTTTTTTTATAAAACGCAAGACTGAGATTTGTAAATAAACATGTGAATTTTTTCAAATTCTATTATAATATATTTTATAAATTAATTATTTAATGTTATTTATAGATATATATTTTTGCCGGTTTGTCGTTTTAATTATTTTATAATAAATGATTCAATCAGTCACGTATCGTTGGTGATGTTCTATGTATGCTTAAACATATAAAAACCGGTCAAGTGCAAGTCGGAGTAGTCTGCCGAAGATTCCGTATCAACTTCAGGATTGTAGATCAACGGGGGTAGGTACAACCTATAAAAATTGACAAACTTAAGTTTGCGGCGTATAAAATAATTTTGTTTGAAATGAACTACAAATATAAGTTTGTGTCATACAGAGTGTTTTTGACATCACTGATAGTAGAAAGGCAAAGTAAACAAGCGTACCTGTCACCTAATGGTCATCACCGCTCATGATCCCGTGTAACACCAGTATTTCATACAAAATGCACAAAAACGATGCATAAATACTCATATTTTTGTATTGATTAACTTTTTTATTTTATTTTTTTTGTGCTCCAAGGGATCGTAGATCTAAATATTAATTTCAGCTTCAAACATCTCCTCTACATATTTATGGACGACCGAGATAAATGGAATTGACAGACGGACAATCAAATTGATCACATAAGTTTTCCATTTTATCCTTAAGAGGTATGGAACCCTAAACAGGAATTTTACGTTTTCCCGCATAATCCTGCATTGCACGATAGCGACCAGACACTCCACTCTTCGCCAATACGTACTTATTATTTAATTAATTATCATGAATTATCATTAAATAAAATTCACAATAAATAATCATAGTCTATGACAGAGTGATAGACATATTAACATCGTGAGTAAGCGATTCTTATGCGAATATCGACTTTTAGCTCTGTAGCTTTTGATATAAAGATAGCGCTCATGACTTGCAAAATTCTCAACAAAATCATGGTATGTACGGAATGTTTTCATGCCATTTCAAATTTACTAAGTCATGTGAGCATGAGTATTATATTCAATTTTATTTTATTATTGATAGAAGACAAATAAATTTGAAAATAACAAACAATATCGATGTTCTCTACAAAGTTAATTAAAATTACAAGTATTTCGCTTTTGAGAAAAAGTTTTTTTTTGATATGGCTCAATCTCGTCTGAGTCTTGATCTAATTAATATTTCACTCGATGACATCACAAACGACGATATGACGTCATATCTGTATATATGGGCCAAACTCCACTCGTAATTTTCAATTATTTATAATTTCTCAATTTGGTTACATAAAATATGACATTGGATTCTTCCACCCTTTTAAAGTAACTCTTCTATTTTTAAATAGTATATGACGACAGGCGTCCTTCGAAAATGTTATTGTGTATATATCTATAGGGTATATTATGTTCCTTGTTATTGACTGTCCGACCGCTGCTCGTGTCGCATGGCTTTATAAATAAATGCCAATAATATTTTGTAAATATTCACGTGCGATTTGTGTTATTCGATTCTTTATTGTTTTCGTGTTAATTATTTATATACATTAAGTAAATTAACATATACGTTGAGTTATGAAGTGATAAAAAGGGACTATGGAGTGATAAAAAGGTAGAGTTCCAAAATAATTATAATTATATCAATTTATATTAATCTGATGCCAGTCGTAGCGCAGCGGCACGAAGTGTGACTGTAGAACCGACTAGTTGTGGGTTTGATCCCCACTTGAGGAGATGAAATATTTACTTAAATTTATATTTTCATTGGTTTGCTCTGGTGTCGAGGCAAAAGCGCGGCGTTGAGTTCTGCCACTCAACACGCAATGCCTCCAAAATTCGGCAGAAAGTGGGGAACGGAGTGTCTTAACACTAGGTTCCCTCTGCCTACCCTGCTGTATGCGGGATATAGCGTGAAGCTAATAAAAAAAATACAGTAACAGTACATGCCGTTAGCGTCGTCGGTAAGCCAGAGAACATATGTAAAGTGACATAACAATATTTATACGCGATTTGCTTAAAATTTTAGATAATACTTATATGAAACTTTTTTGTGTTATACTTTTTTTTGTTGTACTTTGGCCTTTACTATTTTTGACACTAGAAATTCACGTCAGCATGGAAAGCATTTTGTATATTTTTCGCAATTCTGTTAAGGTAACGTTTGAAATATAGGTAAGTACGTGGTACTCACGGTAAAAGGGCTATAACTGCATTAATAATCATTAATTAATCATTAAATATTATTAGGAAAATATTGTATTATGTAATTTACATTTTTAGTTTCTATTATACATTATTAAGTATTAAATATTGTTAAAAGTTGTTTTTTACATAGATGCTAAAAAAAAAATATTTGTCTGTATGTGGTACTTACTCAACCGATTACAATTATCAGCTTAACTTTATAGTTTTTAATGTATCTTTTTAAGTCAATTTTGTGTTCCTACAATTTTAAAATCTTATATTTGTTTTTGTTGTTGCAGAGATAAAAATATGTCAGTAAAAAGGTAAAATTTACATACATATGTATTTCAAAAACTACGAAGCAAAATATGACAAGATTTGCTAAATAAGTAAATTACGATAACAGTATATTATCTATAAAATACTAACTCATTAGCTCTATATAAGGCACAGATCACTGCACATACAGCCAGAGTATTGTCAGTGGAAAACATGTCTCCCAAAGTAGCTGTAGTAACTGGTTCCAATCAAGGGATCGGCCTCGCTATAATAAGAGGGCTTTGTAAGCGTTTCGACGGCGTCGTATATTTAACATCCTTATACGAAGACCAAGGTGCAGACGCTATAGCTACCCTCAAAAAAGAAGGCTTTCACCCAATATACCACCAATTGGACATTACGGATATTAAGAGCATCACAAAATTCCGTGATCATATAAAAGAAAACTATGAGCATATAGATCTTTTAGTGAACAACGCAGCCATAGCCTTCAAGACAAATGCTCCGGAGCCAGCAGCGGTACAAGCAGAGAAAACGTTACACGTAAACTATTTTTCGACAGTGCTAGTATGTGAAGTGCTATTCCCTTTGCTCCGCAATGGCGCTCGTGTGGTCAATATGTCTAGTTCTTATGGCCATTTGAGTAGAATACCAAGTGAAAAGCTGAGAGATCGTCTGAAAGATCCAAATTTGACTATCAGCCAGTTGTCTGAATTGATGAATGATTTTGTGAGTGCAGCGAAGGAAGGGAGGCAAGTGAGGGAATGGGGAAACTCGTCGTATGTTGTTTCTAAAGTTGGTGTCGCTGCGCTGACGAGGATACAGCAGCGTCTCGTCAATGATAGAGGTATGGGGAGATTTGAAATAAAATGTTCTTAGTATTAATTGAAATCTGCAGACTGCTGTGTGACAGCCTCACACCGTAGTTAATGGGATAAGGAAAATATTTAAGAAACTTTTAAAAAATTGAACATTTTACCGTCGCGTAAAGTCGTATCTAAATTTAAAAAATAAGTTAGAAGATGACTAAGATATTCTATAACAAACAAATTTTAATACAGATAATGACTTGATAATCCGTGCTGTTCAACTTTGAAAAAGACGTAGTGAAACATGATTTTAACATTTTCCGCCATATCATTACGACAATTTATATATAATCATTTGTGAACGCAAATATTGATGGAGGAAATTGAAAATCATTGTTTAACAACATTAATTCATTTACTATTCGCTAAGACTGACAAAGTAATTAGTAGAACTCTATATTTTACTTTAATAACAAAAAAGTCCTCAGGCCCCCAGATACTTTACATATATATACCTTTTTGTTCTACCACACATAGGCTCCACGAAGAGTTATACTTGGGAACTTGGTAACCTAGTGACATTTCGTTGCTATTAAGAGACTTCTGTTCCCTACTTCCCGCCAAATTCGTGGGGCGCTTCGTTTCTAGAGGCTGGAGGCGATTGCGTGCTGGGTGTCGAAACCCAACGTCGCGCTTTGCCTTGTTACCAGAGCACGAGAATGAAAATATTTATGCAATTTTCGCGTGGAAATCAAACCCACTTGTGGTGCTCATAGTGGCACACTTGTGCCTTACACCAAATATTATATTAATAATATTATTTCAGATATAAAAGTAAACGCAGTTCATCCCGGCTATGTAAGGACGGACATGTCTTCTCATACAGGAGAGTTTACAGTAGAGGAAGGTGCTAGTGCTCCTTTATACCTAGCCTTAGATGCGCCGAACTCAGTCCGAGGTGCATATGTATGGTGTGATAGTACCATCGTGGACTGGGAAGGCAAAAATCCTGAATTTGAATGATATTTAAGAGAATATATATTAGTACAGTACTAAAAATAGCACGGCGTTCACATCGAACCTTGGGCGGTGTGTTTAGACAGACGAAAAATAGATATAAAATATAAACACTTCACTCCCCATTTTCGAGACAACGTGGCGGAATTTAACGCCTTGATCTGATATTATGATCTGGGAAATGAAAACTCATCCTCCCGAGTGGAGATCGAACGATCATTGTATTTACAGAGAGACGCTGTGTTGTGTATATATATTTAAATTATTGTAGTGAATTATTGTAAATGTATATGTTTAAGATATTAACAATAAATATTCGTTATATAAGGCTTTTTATTTTCTTTGATTGTATTGGTTTAATTGCTATTAAAAAAAAATCGTTTAATTTATTTTGGCCGTCGTAGCGCAGACTACCATTTGGGAATGCAATATTCGATATTTTCATTTCCTCGCTCGGTAAAGAGCGGCGTTGAGTTTCGCCACTTAACACGCAATGTCTCCAAAATTTGGCGGAACGTGGGAAACGGAAGTGTTTTAATGGAAACCGAGGGTATTACTAGCTTAGCTTCCCAGATTCCCTCTGCCTATGAGCGGTATACAGCGTGAGCTAAAGAAAAAATACACGATCATAACAAAACTACGTAGAATCATGAAA
The DNA here is from genome assembly GCA_030704555.1 of Heliconius charithonia. Classification (NCBI taxonomy): domain Eukaryota; kingdom Metazoa; phylum Arthropoda; class Insecta; order Lepidoptera; family Nymphalidae; genus Heliconius; species Heliconius charithonia. The sequence continues at coordinate 933,004 of CM060825.1, forward strand.
CTTGTCCTATTCGTTTGGAAGTAATGGGGAATATTAAAAAAGGATTGCTACGGGGGAGGAAAAAGGGAAATTACACATTTTACATTACAAGAACTGTCCAAAATAAAGGTGCAAACTTCTATGGTTTAATCTATATATATATAATTAAAAGAGATAGAAGAGGAAAATTATTTTTAAGTGTCCCTCTATCCATTTCGGTCAAAATGACTAAATGTACAGACAACATTTTATTACTGTCTTATTATATATAGAGATTTGCCTAATAACTGGATATTTTAGTAATGTCTTATCATTGTCATAATCAAATAACAATTTATCACAAATAACAATACTTTGACTACATCAGTATATAAACAGTGAATTAACATTTCATTCATACTCTTCAATAGAAAAGATCAGCAGGAGCAATGAGTTCTAAAGTAGCGGTAGTGACTGGCTCTAGCCAGGGTTTAGGTCTTGGTATAATCAGAGGCCTGTGTAAGAGATTTGACGGTGTGGTATACCTCACGTCGTTATATGAAGACCAAGGGGCAGATGCCATCGCTGCTCTGGAGAAAGAAGGATTACACCCAAGATATCATCAGTTGGATATTTCTAACCGAGAAAGTATAGTAAAATTCCGCGACCACATAAAAGAGAACCATGGGTGTATAGACATATTGATAAATAATGCTGCAATTTCTTTTAAACGTGTCGATCCAACGCCACTTGTCGTACAGGCTGAAGAAACCTTACGTATAAACTATTTTTCGACTCTTTTAAATTGTGAGTTTCTTTTTCCTTTGCTACGTAATGGCGCTCGTGTGGTCAACATTGCTAGTGACTTCGGCCATCTCTCCTATATTCCGAGTGATAGGATACGAAGACAATTGATAGACCCCAATTTAACTATATCCAAGCTTTCTAGTTTGATGGAAGAATTCGTAGATAGAGTCAAAGAAGGTACTAATGAGGAATGGGGGAATTCTCCGTATGTTATTTCTAAAGCTGGAGTCATTGCCATGACTAAAGTATATCAGAGAGAGCTGAAGGAGAGAGGTGAGTAGCAGAGACGTGACATAAATACTTTAAATTCTTGAGGCCAGTCGTGGCGCAGTGGCACGAAGTGTGACTGTAAAACCGACTGGTTGTGAGTTCGATCTCCACTCGAGGAGATGAAACATTTACTTAAATTTATATTTCCATTTCTTCGCTCTGGTGTCGAGGCTAAGTGCGGCGTTGAGTTCTGCCTCCAGGTTCCCTCTGCTACCCTGCTGTGTGCGGGATACAGCGTGAAGCTGATTCATTTTTTTTTATTTTGATTTTTACTTACTCGGTGTAGGCAGAGATAACCTACTATCTAGGTTATACAACATTTTGAGAAGATAATTTTTTGCTTTCCGCCTAAATTTTAAGACGTTTTGAGAATGGTAGATACGCTACACCTCAAATTGTATAAACGGTGTTGTGGAACGGGAAAATGTTATTACAGAAAAACAACATGCGTTACGTGGGGAATGAGCAGAGTCCCCTACTCTCATGCAGCCTATTTCTATTGTAATAACATTAATTAATTTACAGATATAATAGTGAATGCAGTTCATCCAGGGTTCGTGAGGACTGCATTAGCTGGATTTAGAGGGAATTTATCACCGGACGAAGGTGCAGATGCACCTTTGTTTCTAGCTTTAGACGCACCCGATACTATACGAGGTGCTTTTGTCTGGTGGGATAGAAGTATTGTTGATTTTGACGGAAAGTTGCCTGATAACCCTACTAAATAGATTATGTACTAGATGTATTGAGCTTGTAGGGTTATTGCACATTAAATAATATTATTTATAAGCAACATTTCTAAACACGCTATATCAGCAATTGTGAAATTATTTTCCACTATTAATTTGTAGCGTATAAATAACCAAATTAAATATTTTGTTACAGTTATTGTAAATAAGTTTAATATTAGGTGTCGTCTCATTAGCATCGTCGCGATGTCATAGCTCGCAAGCTTTATATACATATGAAAGTGAACTGTTTAGGTTTTTGTTTGTATATCTATTAATGCTCTACTGACTTTTTTCGTCGTATCTTATTTTATTGGTATTTTTATGAAGTATTTTGACTGCCGACTGAGCTTCCTTTGTGTCCATTTTAATTTAGACGCTGAAAAGAGTCCTTCCATAAGCAATGCCCCTTGTTCACCTTTATATTCCTCTTAGATTCCTTACGTACCTACTTATAAAATTATTAAAAAAAATGTCGTAAATGGTTTTATTGATTTCACATTTTATGCGTAACAGAAAATAGAACGGAGAGCCAAAAGCCTTGAACATAGAATACTTAATTCACCGTCCACTATCATCGACCTCTTCATATAAAGTATAGTTTTTGTCAGCACCATTTTAAATAAAACCACAGTAAAAATCTAATATAATTTTTATAATTTTTCTCACAAAAATTAAAAAGTGTTTTCTTTTAAACAAAATAAATATTAGAATAAAACTATTGGTTATAGTATGACGTTATACAAGGTCAGCACTATTAAACGAAACCACAGTTTTAACTACTCTATAAAACCCAATACATTACGTATAAACTGTTGAGGTATCTTGATTAATTTCTATGAGCTTAAAATGTTTTGCCCTATATGCTGTTCCCGTAAAAGTAGCGCTGATGCTTCCACTCAGTATATCCTGGTTATAAATTACCATAGGTACTGTTTACATTAGTATTTTGGAATGCACAATAAAAGTTATCTGAGATCTGAAATCGATTTTAAAATTATAAGCGTTATTACTATAAGCTTATCTTCTCCCGGATATGTCGATTATCTTCAATAATAAATAAATAGTTAATGCTTACTAATTTTATTAATTACACTATATACAAATAGATTCTCACGATGACAAAAAATAGGATCTGCAAAAAAATACTATATATTCTATATACAAATAATAAATAATATTTTTTTTAATTCTATTCGTTTTCAAGCGATACCATGTTACGTGGGGCCACAAGGGTGTGATTGCTACGCGATGTGAACGGCGACGAACGCGACGTTTGTGGGTTTAACCCCCAGTTGAGGGAATGAATTATTACTTTTTAATATTGACGAAAAGTTAGCTTTACTAAATATCCGCGAATATCCGTCTGTGACGACGTCAACGTTATACAAAAAGCCGCTATCGTTATCAACAATTTTTTTTTAATTCTTAGTACCTTACTATAACATGCTTTTTTTAAAACTAAAAGTACCTACAAAAAAATTGGGGAAAAAAATATTTTTTCACTTAGTAATGTTATCAGGGAATTCCCCGTCCCAATTGACAACCTTTTTGTTCCACCACACATAGGCTCCACGAAGAGTATCTGGTGCGTCTAATGCTAGGAATAAAGGTGAATCTGCGCCTTCATCTGGAGTCATAGTCCCTTGGTGTGAAGACATGTCCGTCCTCAAATATCCTGGATGAACTGCGTTTACTTTTACATCTAAAACAAATAAATATTTTTTTCAATATTTCCCATTTTTCATATTTCGAGGGCAAGATATATTGTAACACTAAATATAATCACTTATTCTCTACCATTTATTATGAATATTATAATAAGGAAATGTCATACTAAGAGTAAAACTATTATCATTTTTGTACTCGACTTATTTAAAAACGCGGATACGGATTTTAACTTTCCTAAGTATTAGTAAATACATTACTTACTTCTACTTTGAAGTTGTCTTTGCAATATCTTAGTTAAAGCGACGACAGCAACTTTGGAGACAGCATACGAAGAGTTCCCCCACTTGGCAGCATGAGTACCTTTTTTAGCTTCTTCTATAAATTGGTTCATTAAATTTGATAATTTAAGTATACTCAAATTAGGATCCTGTAACTGCGTTTTTATATGCAAACAAGGAATATTGGAGAGATGGGCTCGATCACTCGCTATGTTCACTATACGAGCACTATCACCAAGTAAAGGCAGAATAATTTCACAAAACAAAAGCGTAGAATAATAGTTTATATGCAGAGTTTTCTCAGCTTGGACAGCTGGTGTTTCTGTGGCATCGTTTTTAAAGGCTATGGCTGCATTATTAATCAATATATCTATATGTCCATGGTTTTCTTTTATGTGGTCACGAAATCTTATTATACTATCTCGGTTAGAAATGTCTAGCTGATGATATCTTGGACGTAATCCTTCTTTCTCCAGAGTAGCGATGGCATCTGCTCCTTGGTCTTCATATAACGACGTGAGGTATACCACACCGTCAAATCTCTTACAGAGGCCTCTGATTATACCAAGACCTAAACCCTGGTTAGAACCAGTCACTACCGCTACTTTAGTACTCATTGTGTAAAGTTGAAGTATCTGTTTTATTAGGCTTCGTCTAAAATACGTGCCTTATATAGCTTTAAAGCTTTAATCAACTAATTCAACTTGTGATAGGCATATATAATAAATGATAAGAGATTTTGATTACAAAATACAAGACTCATCTTTTAGACTCGTTTCTTGTTCGTAACTAGCGGCCCGCTTGCGGCTTCGGCCGCTTATTATGCTGCATTTACCAACAGATTGATTATATCATTTATACATTTAATCGTGAAAAACATGTTTTCATAAATCATTCTAAACTAGAAAACAATTAACCTTTTTTCAGCTCTACGCTATATAGCAGGGTAACTACTCCGTTTGCGTCGATTTTTCTCTGAGAAAGTAGTGGGTCTACATAGCGGATGTTATTGGCAGCGAGCGCGCCTCTTCCTCAGGTGCAAACACAGGCTAGCCGCCGTAAACATATTGTCGAATTATTTAAATTTCACATTTTCTAGAAAAGTATACGTCCAAACTACTTTTACTGTACAAGACTTTAGTTAGAACTAATGAAATTGAACATTTTTGAAGTATAATGAATATTACATATATATAATTATTTCTGCAGCGCATACAATTAAAATATTATATGACGGCGTTCCCTATAATTGTTAATATAAAAGAGTATAAACAAACATAAAAACTCTTTCGCTGTATTGTATTTGTATAGATTTACTTACATGACGCAGAGTAAAAGTAATGACGTCATTGAAATAATGTGGTAAATGATAAGATTTAGTTTTTTTCATATTAAGTAGGTAATTATAGAAAAAACACCCTGTCATAGATGCTTTATCAACGCTATAGAGGCACCATTGGGATAAACAGAGTGGAAGCGTCAGCGCTCTTTTTACGGGAACAGCATATAGCGTAAAATATTTTAAACTAAGTAATACCTAAAGAAATTAATCAATATACCTCATCAATTTAACGTAGGATTTTTTTTCATTTGACTATGTTTATCCATACCTTTATTTCGTGTGACACAGTTACGCATAGATACCAGTAACGTAAACACATACTACTAAAGGTTTAACAATTTTGAAATTTACCACCCATGGCGACTACGACTCGATTTTTGAATGATGCGTATGCGGCGGTTTCCCTTTGATAGGTTTATGTCTGCGTGCGTCGTAGTAAATAGTAAATAACTTTTTTATTTTTGATAACCACAGTTTTAAGTACTTTATAAAATCACTTTTATAAAGTACTTAAAACTGCGGTTTCATTTAAAGTTGTGTTCACAAAAATACTCTCTATAACTAAAAATCGTTTATAGATATACGAACTTATCCGGAAAGTAGACAATTTGGCTTTGCGCAGTGACTAGTCACGTCCTTTGCTTTATTTTCTCCACCGCATTTATCGTGGGGAGTGTCCTGGAGACGTGTTTGACCCGGTACTTCATGTCCGCTTTTCTAACCGCATAGTAGGCACTTACGCCGTAAATATCTTTAGTAATATATAATTGTTACGTGACATTCCTCTACTAAGCGGTTTCGTAGGAATTTCCCTCCCCACCCCACACAACGGAGGAATGACCTGCCTTCAGGAATGTTTCCAGGTCAATACGACATGGGTACCTTCAAAAAGCGCTTCACACCTTAAAGGCGAACAACGCTCCTGTCGCTCCTCTGGAATGAAGTGACCCGTACGCTAGTTTGCTCGTTTGCGTAAAAATAAAAATTGATTTTTTTACAACGGTGGAGTTACCTTATTCTGTGGACTAGATAAATGTCAGGGCACTTGGCGGGTTTCTAAGAGTCGCGAGTCCAAATCCAGTTACTTCCAATATTTTATACGACGATTCTAAAAATTATTCTTTCCTAAGTGTGGAATAACGTCTAAAAATATTCAATGAATAGGCTTCTCTCGTGCCAAATTATAATTTTAGGCAATTATCTTTAGGTAGCAAAAAAGAACTTGCCCGATATACACGGGAAAGTTGCCCTGGCTTCTAATAAATGTTTTTAATATGAATGTATTGCTTTTTATCCGAAATAGCGACACTTTTTTTTTGACAATATTTATAGCAAGGGAATTAAGTGTAACAACCCTTAACGAGATCACGTGTGCATGTGACATCACTTATGTGGAAGTGAGATTACATATATGGAGTCCATGTCACACGGGTTGATGTGACATCACATGTGTGGAAGTGAGATCACATGTATTAGATTTTGTGTTTATGAGAGACCACATGTGTGATATCACGTGTGGATGTGAACTTGTGAAATGATCGTGAAAAATAATTATTCTGGATCCACTATTTTCGCTTAAGAAGAAAAACTAAAACAAAAATTAGAATCAAATAGTATTTATTAGTAAGGCACTTAGGCTATATACTGGTTTGATTTAGTGTCGAATAACTACAACATACATAAAACTCATTGTTTTTTACATTAAACTTAATTAATTTGTGGACGGTATTTAGAATTGACAGACAACTTAGAAAACCTATTGTTCTCCACTTTCTTTTTTAAAGTTGTATTATAAATATTATTAAATTAAATTAATGTTTTACTTTCACAATTAGGACAGCAATAAACTTATATACATATTTAAAGAAAAAATATTACTCTAATCAAAACACATACACTGTAGTGTAATAGCTTAAATAATAAATTATCAATGAATTGGCATAAAATATATTAGAACACCTTCTCAGTTTCATAACCTGATTTTTTGTCTATACTCTATACTAATAACATAAAACTGAAGAGTTTGTTTGGTTGAACGCAATAATCTCAGGAACTACTGGTTCATGTTGAAATATATATATTTTTATAATATATAATACATTTGTTAAGGCAGACTATAGTATAATAACACTTTAAAACAACGTTTTAATTTAAACCTATTCTATAGTTTTATTTTATACTTTTATTTGACTATACGGGTGAAAATAGAAGTAATGAGTAGTCAAAAATTAAATTTTATACATTATTTACCCTTTTCTTAATAATTGTAGATTAATCATTCAGACTTCAACATACAATATCGAATTTGTGTAAAATTTTTGTGTATTTAAGGCAAAGTAAAATATGCATACATATAAAAATATATCAACTTTTCTGTAAGATTAACATTTATGTTTAAAACACATAAATGAAGAAAACATCATAATAAAATTAATATTTGTAAAATTATTCATAAAATATTATCAATAATTTTACAAATATTAGAAGATATTGACTTTTTAATTAAAGATATTTTTAATAATGTCTAAAATTCAATGAGGCCAATCAACGATTCTTAAAATTTTTAATTCAACATTAACATTCGTACAATCTACAATATCATTTTAAATTCGAACTCATTTATAAAACATAGGAAGACATACATATACCACAATAACATTTACAAAATATATATTCATTTCATAATCACTATATATGATATTTAACAGTAATTATGTTAAAGTAAACATCCTTAAAAACTTAGTTTATTGAAAAATCTAAAATAAAGTAAAATCATTAATATACTAAAATATAATAATTCATTTTCAAATTAAACTATTAAACAAATTCCTACAGTGTTGCCAATTGTATAACACTCCACCCATTTCAGAGAAACTGTTTTGTGGGATACAACACAGTCTTTATCTTGTTAGACTACAGAAATTTAAATATTTTTATAATATATTAAATATAAACACTAAACCGATACGGTCATCGTCAGTGGTCCAACATCATCAGTACTTCACCCACAATTAAAATACACAAATATATTCCACAATCAAAAAATATACACTTTTAAGGAAGTGGGGATCCCCACTCAACTAATAATTTTCCGAGACGAAAAAAGAATATTATTTGAAATACGTCAACCCGCCATCAATGCTTAGCATTCAACAAATAAGGTACCATCATTAATGCTGACAATCACTCATAAAACCCACAAAGAACATGTCCTCTATGAAGATGGCGGGGAATCCCCACAAAAGCACCATGTTTAAAACTTCTATTCATTTTTGCTACTGTATGGTCGATTAGTTGTGGTCGCCCTGAGTTAGGTTTTCCAAACTTTTGTGAATTGTTCACTAATGAAGAAAAAATAAATCAAAACTAAGGTAAGAAAATTCTATATAGCTAACTTCAAGACAGTCACGACTCTTCGAGCGAACTGTAAAAATATTTTAAGTATTACAATAGCAATTCTTAAATAAGCCGCAGTCAACGTTCAGCATTTAAAAGATAAGGTATAACATCATCAATACTAACATCACCCACGAAGCCTACAAAGAACACGTCTTCTATGAAGGCGGCGGGGAATCCCTTCAGTGGTGCCAGTTGTAGAAGAAGTGCGGCCGCTCTTTCTCCCGCGGGGGACCCCAGGGAGCGGAGTACTCGGGATTGGTAATCTTGAAGCTTGCGAGTTAGGAATTCTGGTGCGCCATCTGTAGATAATGAAAACATTAATTATTTATATATAAGGTTTAAAGACATTTTTCAGAATATCATGGGACATGGGAATTTCAAGTTGGTATCTCCAGTCGTTCTTGAGATTAAAGCCCTTGATAAACAGACAAACAACAAATTGGTCTTATAGGTCCCTAAGAATTATAACATTTATGGGACATTTATTAATTTTTTTTTACCTTTATACAAGATCTTTAGGATCTCAGCATGTAATTGCGACTCACGTCAAAAATCTATGTATCAAAAGTACACATTTGGAAGCATGTTTTTCCAAAATAAATAAATCATAAGTATAACTATAACATTGTAGTTCCACCACTTCTACGACGCTAGTTGTTTACCACTACTAAAATAGTGTCCCATCACTAGCACTCTAATACCCCACTTTACATGTACCCTAATATAGGCGTTATGGGGTATTACATATACCAAGCACCACTACCACCTACTAGTCAAACATTATCACACCAGTCCCTAACAGGCGCTACCACCGCACACATACCAGGCGAGAACAAGCACAGGGCGCGCAGATGAGCGTGCTCCCTCTCCGATATGTGGAGCTGGTCCATGTGAGCTAGGAACTGATGGAGTCTGCGCAGGGTGGAGGACACTTCCGCCACACGCTCGTCTGTGTAGTCCGATATTGTTATCTGCCGATTTAATTGTTTTATATTAAGTGATATGAAGACAGCTAATATGATTAAAAATTAAAATTATTAAAAATTTAAATATAAAAAAATCTAATCTAATATGACGATATATATATATATAAACTTTTAAATTAAATTAGCTTCACGCTATATCCCGCACACAGCGGGGTAGGCAGAGGGAACCTAAAGTTAAGACACTCCGTTCCCCACTTTCTGCCGAATTTTGGAGGCATTGCGTGTTGAGTGGCAGAACTCAACGCCACACTTTTGCCTCGACACCAGAGCGAAGAAATGAAAATATAAATTTAAGTAAATATTTCATCTCCTCGAGTGGGGATCGAACCCACAACCAGTCAGTTACAGTCACACTTCGTGCCGCTGCGCTATGACTGGCCTCATATATAAACTTTTGAGTAAATTAATTAAAAAAAAAATACTCAAAAGTTTTTATTTTCACATTTCTTTCCAGAGAAAATGATTTGAGAACAATGATATTATATTACCATTAAAAATATGAATGATTATTTATTACCACAATTATATATTTTTTTAATAAAACATCTACCTCAGGATGACCAACATCAGTCATGGGCTCCGGCTGGTGTCTCGCCTCAGCGCGTTCCCTCAACTCAGATTGCAGATGATTAGACAGCATCGGCAGGAGAGTGGAGAGACCTAGTGCTTGCGACCACCGGGACAGGCCCAGCACGAAGAGCTCCGGCCAGCATTTGCGAAGGAGTGTCACTTGGATTTCAAACCTAGAGCAATAATAAATATGTAAATCCTGCATATAGCAGGGTGGACAGAAGTTAGGCGTTAGACTCACGTGTGCTGCGCGAGGACGGGCAGCGCGAGCGTCCAGCGCGCGAGCGCGGCGAGCAGGCGCGCGGCCGCCTCGCACGCGGCGTGCAGGCGCAGCGGCGGCGGCGCGCAGCCGGCCGGCAGCGACAGCGGCAGCTGCAGGCTCTCCGGCGTCAGGATGCAGGCTTCGTCGGCTGTGGAGGGGTACAGCCATTTACAGCTTACTTCAGAGTGGCTACGAAACTCTTAATTCGAGGCACTAGGCATTAAGTGGCGGCACTTAACACCGCGTTTTGTCTTACTAAAACGAGGAAATGAAAATAATAGAATCGTCTCAGGGATCGAACCAAAAATTTCATGTTAAATTAGGTGCTGTCGTGTTGTGTCGTATATGTAAAGTTATATATATATCCTTACCATCATTCTGTGGTGTTTCAGCTGCATGTAACGCGCCCAGCGGGACCTCAGGTGGCGTCGCGCCGTATGCCGACTGCAGGTATTCATTTATTGCACCTTTTGATAACATAGTGTATATTAGTTGAGCTTTTATGCAGCTAAAGGTAAGTCAGCTGTCTGTGCCGATTTGATAATTATTCGTTTTATTTTTTAGTTTCACTTTTTTATCCCGCTCGTAGCTTGGTAAACAGAGATAAGATGAGGACCTAGTGTTAAAGCACTCCGTTACCAAAATTTTGAAATTTCATAACCCAATATAAAGAAGTCATTTAAATCGAAGAACTGGGTTTTGGCACCATATGTTAGAGTTTAATAAAATGACGATACAATGAAATAATTTCTTTAATTGTAACATAAAAAATATATTGCTGTAGAAGTTTTTTACAATGTTACCATATTTAAAAAGTCTTATATAGTAATGAAATGTTTGTTTTATGAAAAAAGGAAGATTTACAATAGTTTTATATTAAGGTTCTCTAAAATACGAAATCTACGAGACCCTTTTTTAAATAAATGTTTATTAAAATTAATAATATTAAATTAAACATACCAAATTGTCCCATTTTAAATAAATTCTTTGCCAACTGCGTTTGTAGCATAAGTTGTTGCCGTCTCGCTCCCTCCACGTCAGTTGGAGTCCCCGCGCCCAAGTATGGAGAAACTATAATAATAATAATTATTATTTTATATTTTTAAGCTCCACGCTGCACATAGGAGGGTAGGCAGAGGGAACTTATGTTAAGTCCATTCAGACACTTCCGTTCCCCACTTTTCGCCAAAGTTCTACAGTTGATTTTTTTATCTTGTATTTTTTATTTGATTTGGCACATAAATAAGTTTAAATATTTTTGTATATAAAATACCTGGATTTCCCTTATTAAATGCAACAGCTGCAGCAAGAGCAAAGTTCAACGCTGGTGCAGCAGGAGACACCGCACCAAATGCATCATTTGGTTCTTCTTTCGGATTGATCTGTGAAAATATATTTATTTAAATAGATTTAAGTAGTTTTAACATTGATCAGAAAATTCATGATTTTGTATTGCGACGTTCGCATGGCGTTTATGAAACGACAAGTCCGCTTTGTAACGCGTTTGAGGTATTTATACCCAATTTGGTCGATAGGCCCGATGGTAAAACAAAAGTGATTTGACAATAAAAAAATAATTAATTCACTTTAATAAGATACAAATTATGACGAAATCGATAGAAATTGTAGAAGACAGTGACTAACTACTTTACCATCCCCCGACTTTATAAACCAAACTATTAACCTAAATAAATAAAAAACATACTTGAGCGTTTTGCGCTTGTCCAGCCAATCCCAACAATTTGGAATAAGCGGCTTGTCGCTCATGAGCGTCCCTCGCTTCGCCCTTCACCTTGTCCACTATTGGCTTCCGCTCGTGTTGAACCGCTGTCCATAGAGAGCAAGAATTACTGCTCGGTGGATGTTTTTCATTTACATATATACAGTATGGTGGATGAGTCATGGCCGCCCTGAAGTTAGCTAGCTTGGTTTGATTTTAGGATTTTTTGTTATTGACTGTTTTCTTTCAGAGTGAACAATATGGAAAATTCAGAAAAGTCAACTTCAGAGTGGGCACAACTCATTGACTGTACTGTATATATGTATATGATATTTAAGCACCACATATTTTTAAACTGCTCTCAACTCTGTGAGTGATCGTGACATGGCGATTTCATTCATTGATGATAATTTATAGATTGATCTCAGAGTTAAGAGCAGTTTATAGATACAGGCTTATGTTTAATTCATTTAATATTGATATTATTAGCATAAAGATGGAGAGCTGTGCTTGATTGACTGAGATCTTCACGAATTAATTTCAGGGAGAATTACTGGTTCTGATTAAATAATACTTTTTTGTTGGATAGTTGATTTTTGAAGGAATGCTACTTGCTTAATTATTTTAAACATTTAGTTTTTGATTTATTTCAATAGGTTATTAGTTTATGAACCACTGTCAGTGCCATGGTGTTTCACCAAAGAGACAAAGCTGCAAATAAAAGCTAGTATAAATTTTTTTTTTATTTTTCACATACATCCTGCACATACAACAAGCTAAGCAAAGGTAATAAGTGAATCTAAAGTTAACAACAATGTTTGAGGCATTTTGTCTTTAAAAATAGAAAATATTATAATTTATCAAATGTAAATGAAGCTGGGCTGGAATGAATTTAGGGATTTAGCTAGTACCAAATATTTTAAATTAATTATATTTATAGAATAATAAAAAAATGCAATTTAAGATTTGAGATTTTTATATATAATTTTCTAAAAAAATGTTGTATTTATCTTAATTTTTTAACTATATAGATACTCACAGTCGCTCCTCATCCCACAAGCCAAACACTTCTGCAGTCTACAGTACTGACATCTGTTGCGGTGGTGCTTCGTCACTTCACAGTTCATACTACCGCGGCATTGATACCCAAGTTTCTTTCTTATTGACCTTTTGAAAAAACCTTTACAGCCTGGAAAAGTAATAAGTAGTTACATGACTTAAACATTTTGTAAAAGTTTCAATTTGTCAAATATTTCTCTATTAACTTAAAGTATGAATTGTATTGATTTGAAAATATAAAGAAATAAACTATAAAAAAATTCTAATATTCAATTAATTTAAAAATTATATTTAATTCCAATTTTTAGAATTAAAAAGTCACAAAGCATAGAATATAAAATGCACAATCAAAAAAAATATATTAAAATTATGGATGAGTATACAATAGAAAGTCATAGATTACTATCAAGATGCTTATCTATATATAGATAGATTACATATTGTAAATCAAAAACAAGAATTAAACTTAACAAATGTCGGTGTGGTGATATAGATATTTATATGCCTCTAACCCTAAACAAGATGATTGCAGGTTTAATCCCTACTCAGGGGATCATTATTTTTCAATTATTTTTATTTCACCACTGATAAAAAAAACTGATAAAATTAAGTATTTTGATTAATATTTACCTTCACAACTTATAGCACCATAATGTCTACCAGAAGCCCTATCCCCACAGACAATGCATAACTCCAAACCTCCGACTTCATTGCCTGCACTGTATTTTAATTCCATTTGATCTTGTGCGTCCATTGTGTCTAAAATATTTAAAAAAATTGTCAATACAGTATTTTTCTTAATGATATTAAATTCTATAAATAGTAAATAGTCATGGTTTTTTTAAATTATTTATCTTAATAACTGGCATGTTCGGAACGCCATAATCAAAGAACAACAACAAACAACAACAAAAAAAATGTTTTTGACTAGGGTTGTATATGAAATGAAGAACACATGACATTATTATGCTATGCTTGTTTATTAAAGCACTAAATTACGGAAAAGCAAAAATTAGATATACATAATTATAACATTATGTCACCACGTATTATGTGGCAAAAGTTTTAAAATGATTAAGCTATTTACTAAGCAATTTAACAAATACTAGATGACCATCGAGAGTACGGAAGACAAGATACATTTCGCCTTTCACTTTGATTATCACATAAGCGTTTGGCATTTAGATCAAGTTATCAATATAGTAGGCGGAAGAATTATTTTAAGGAAAAAATGAGATCGATGTGCACTGTTGTAGAAAATATTGGTCTTTAAAGATTACATGAAGAACAGTTATGTCTTACCTTATATCTTTCACAAAATAAAATGCTTGCCGTTACATATAACACAATATCAAAAATAAAATGAGCGTTATTTTGCGAGCATAACAAAAATAAAGATTAAAATGAACAAAAAATAACTAAAAAGAAATAAATAAACACGTTACATGACAATTGAGCACTGAGAATTGAGATCAGCGAACGATAAACAAAGATGGCCGCTTGCAGCCAATGATGGTGTTGCCAAGAACTAACATTAGCTATTACCTTATTTTAAAGAAAATTTGTAATTAATACAGTGCAAATTAATATATTTACTGACTTCAAAACAGATACTTAATATATAAACTTATATTTATAAACAGATAACAATTTTTGGTCTAAAACATAATTTAATTCTTATTCAATTTAGCGTAGTTAAAGATTTAAATATTAATTGTTTATATATAATTAATTATTTATATTACATACAGTATTGCAATAGTCATATTGTACCAAAAAATATTATTACGCATAATTGGAGTTATATACATTAATACACAGAATCTTAAATATAGCAACATATCAATGTCAAAATCACACGTTTCTCAAATGTCAAAGTAAACGTCAAAAATGTATAACCTCGTGTGTTTGTGATTGTTAATAGTAACCAAAAATTTGCGTTCAATTACCATAAGTGTTTTAAAAGTTACTTTCATAAACATATGTATAATGGCAAGTGTTAAGATGGATAACATGATAGATAAATTCCATGCATTGACTCAGAAACCAGTAAAATATTTGGCGGTACAAGAGGACATAAAAGGTGATATTCAAAGTTTAATTAAATCACTATACGATTTTACTAAGTCGCAAGAGCAAAGTGGAAAATCGAAAACGAATCAAGCTCTTCCTGAAATAATTATTAAAGACTTCGACGAGGAGCAAATTTGGCAACAAATTGAATTACAAAATTCACAATGTTGGGATCATCTTGTATGGGAAGTGGCTAATAGCATATCTAGTAAAAATAATCTAACATTCCCTGTAAATTTTATCGAACATGAGGTAGACGAAGCATCTAATGATGATCAGATGAGTTTTCATGATGATGATGATTCTGAAAATGTCTCACCTAAACAGAAAAATGAAAAGAAAAGTAAAATAAAGGCTAAAAAAAAAGAAAGCAAGGAAAATCGTAAAATAAAAACCTCTATTGTCGATGATAATTTTTTCAAATTACAAGATATGGAGAAGTTTTTAATTAGTGAAGAGAAAATGGAAGAAAAAAGTAAAAATGTAAATAAAAACAAAGATGAGGATGAAGAATCTGTAGATATGTTTGAAGACATAGATAGTGAAGGCTCAGAAGATGAGGGAGGCAAAGAAATGATGTATGCTGATTTCTTTAATGATGAAAATGGTGAGTATAATGATAATAAAAGTGATGATGATGAGAATGGTGAGTATAATGAAAATGATGATGATGAAATTGATCAAGATGACAATGATGAAAATGAAATTTTTGAGGAAGATATTGTTGCAAACAAAGGAAAAAAAGTAAGATTTGCTGAGCTTGATTCTGAAGAAGAAAGTGAAGAAAATCAATCAAATAAACCGAAAAGTGATAAAAAAGTTAGATTTGAGCAACCAGATTCAAATGATTCAGATTCTGATGACAGTACTGAAGAAGAAAATGTATCCAATAATCTAATAACTGGAAATAATGAAAAAGATGAAAGGAAATCTGAGTTTGAGATGCGTCAACAAAGATTAAGGCAACAAATATCAAAATTAGAAGAGAAAACCCTAACTGAAGTTCCGTGGCAACTAAAAGGAGAAATTGATGCTAGTAAAAGACCTCAAAACTCATTGCTTGAAGAAGTTTTAGATTTTGACCTTACAACAAGACCACCTCCTACAATAACTGAACAGACTACTATTACTTTAGAAGGTTTGATTAAACAAAGAATTAAAGATAAAGCTTGGGACGATGTTGTAAGAAAGGAAAAACCTGTTGATGACCAGCTTCTCTTTAAAAAGCCAGAAATTTTAGACCATTCTAAAAGCAAACTAAGCTTAGCACAGGTTTATGAAACCGAATATTTAAAACAAAAACAAGCTCAGTCAGGTGATGTAGAAGAGGAGAAAGAACCGGAAAGTCATACTGAAATACGTAATGCAATGACAAAATTGTTTGCTCAATTAGATGCTTTGTGTCATTACCACTATACACCTAAGCCACCACAGGCAGACGTTAAAATTGTTAGTAATACTCCAGCCATTTCTATGGAAGAAGTTGCTCCTGTAGCGACAAGTGATGCAGCCTTACTTGCACCTGAGGAGGTTAAAAGAAAACGTAAAGGAGACCTGATGAGTAAAGAGGAAAGGACACAAACGGATAAAAATAGAGAAAGAAGAAAAAAGAAAATGTTGCAACAGAAAAAAGGTCATGTGGCAGATGTAACGAATCACAGAAATACAATGAAAGGACATGAAAGTAATGATAAATCATTAAAAACATCAAAGGCATTCTTCCAACAGCTTAATGACGATTCTAGTAGTTTAATTAAAACAAAGAAAAAGTATGTTAAAAATAAGTAATAAAATGTTTCTTTTTTGTGTGTTAAATGTGGGTTTTTATTTGATGCTTACTTTTGCAATTAAAATTACAAATGACAATAAATAAACATACAATATTTTTTTTCAAGTATTTTTTAAATAAACTTATGCTGTATATTACAAAAAATAAGTAAAGAAATACTTAAATTAGAATATTAAAATTTGTTTTATTATTTACCGGCTTCACCTTCTTGTATTATGAAGTTATAAATTTTTTCTAATGACATTAATTAATATTTAAAATCCTTATTTTGTAGCAATATGTTTTTATTCTATTACGTTTATAAAATTAAAAAAAAATCAGCTTTACGCACCGTTATTATATCACGCACAATGCAGGGTATGCAGGCGGAAACTAGTCTTAAGACACTCCGCTCCGCCACTTTCCGCCGAATTCTGGAGGGGATGCGTGTTAAGTGACGGATCTCAACGCCGCCCTTTGCCTCGACACCAGAGTGAAGAAATGGAAATATAATTTTTAAATAAATATTTCAATTCCTCGAGTGGGGATCGATCTCACAACCAGTCGGCTTGCATTCACACTTTGTGCCTCTACGCCACGTCTGACCTCACAATTGTTGAAATTGTGTTATAAATGCTTTTAATAATAGATTTTCTCATATACCTTCCATTTACAAACAAAGAGCGTCTCATTCGCGGCTTCGCTGCATTTGCCAACAGATTGATACATTCAATTAGGAATAAATACTACGTGGCTGTATGACAGGACGTCATCGGCGGCAAGGGCGCCCATTATCTACATTAAATTTCCTTGATGATGAAATAACTTTCGTTTGTAAGTTTCAAACGACACCAGAGCGAAGAAATGGAAATATAAATTTAAGTAAATATTTCGTCTCTTCGAGTGGGGATCGAACCCACAACCAGTCGCTTTTACAGTCACACTTTGTGCCGCTGCGACTGGCTACAAAGTGCCTTGAAATAAAAAAAGAACCATCGAACGTGTAAACTGTTCACGAATCTCAAAAAGTAAAAGGAGCACAGACGTTTCCACCCTGTATACCCTTGCAATTCCCCTGTAAAAACACTACGACTCCACGTATTAACATTTTTATCATTAACCTGCACTAACATTATGTATTTTTCTACAAATGTAGATATATGCGTGTTTGTATAAAGGAAACTACTGAAAAAAATTAAATTAAATTAAATTAGCTTCACGCTATATCCCGCACACAGCAGGGTAGGCAGAGGGAACCTAGTGTTAAGACACTCCGTTCCCCACTTTCTGCCGAATTCTGGAGGCATTGCGTGTTGAGTGGCAGAACTCAACGCCGCGCTTTGCCTCGACACCAGAGCGAAGAAATGAAAATATAAATTTAACTAAATATTTCATCTCCTCGAGTGGGGATCGAACCCACAACCAGTCGGTTTTGCAGTCACACTTTGTACCACTGCGCCACGACTGGCCTCAACACTGACTGGACTTACAAATTTGAAATGTAGTGTGTAAGTCGGTTTGGGAGTATAGGAAAATAAGTTTTTCTATATTATATATATAAACTTTATTATGGGCGACGACTAGTTGACACATATTATAAATATCTATGTTATATTTAATCTTCATATTACTTCGCTCTATTATAGAGATAAACGGGTTACATCACTATCATTAACCATTTTCCACACATACTCTAGACAGAGTTGCAAAACTCAACGCCGCATTCTAACCGAGTAGATTATCTATAAAGCTGATTATCTATAAAAAAATATACATAATATATAATTATACCAACCGACACCAACAACCAACTACGTTAATACTTATTTACGAAACTTTTAAAGCCGAGAAGAGCATGATATTTATTTAACATAAACGATACTCCATGGATTTTAGGTCTGTCATTAAGAGAGATAGTGGTGTAGTTGTAATCTTACAGCCGCGATTAGCCGCGCCGCTCCGGTCGCGGGCGCACAAACGGCGCTGGCGTTGCGGCGTAATTAGAGAGGAAAAACTCGGCGATATGGCGCGAAACGAATTTGTATCTGTGGAATGTGGAATGTTTGGATGTGGTATAGTTATTCTTACTTTTTTTTTTATTTTTTTTAGGATTTGAACCTACACTTCAACCTAATCTGTTTTAAGGGTTTCGACGTAGCTCAATAAGAGTGTACGGCTTAGTGATCAGAGAGTCATTAGAGAGATGGGACGTTTTCCAAGAGGTGTGGGTTGAAATGGTTAAACACAACGTGGTGCAGTAGGGTAACGTGTGACTGTAAATAGCGGAAAGTTTGTGGATTAGATTTTTTCCTCTCCACGCTCTCGTAATGCAAATAAGGAGTTTGACGGTCGTTTATTTAATTACAATATTTACTAGATTCAGAATTTTAAAAGTAAATAAAGAATCTGATATCATCTAAAATACTCCCGTCAATAAGTCTATAATAAACATAGTGGAAGACAATCGTGAGGAATTAGCACAGCGTCTGACTGGCTATGCGGTGGTTGTAAGTTTGTGAAAAAATATTTTAATTTTCCAAAACAAAGCAAGCAAAATGCGGTGTTAAGTTTCGCCACTCAATAGACAATATCTCAAACTCGGGTCTGTACCTTAGGTTTTCTCTATCTACCCCACATGCCAGCAGCATAAACCATGAAGCTAAAATAAAACAAATAATAAAAAATATCACCATATCAAAGCAGTTTCGTAGTTCCATACCCGCGTCTATAGCAGTTAGTGCCCGCCTAGGAAGTTACATAACGACGCCGTTACTTTTTAGCTCCTGAGTCCAAATGCTAAATGCCTATGCACTTCTATATTGCACTGTGGTTTGTTAGGAGGCAACTTATGTAAATATTGTTATTATATATTTTTAGTTTGTTTGTAATAGTACTAAAGTTATGGATATATTTTATGTGTACTTAAAGCGCGGTGTTGAGATCCGGCACTTAACACGCAATGTCTTGAAAATTGGGAGGAACATGAGAAACGGAGAGTTTTAATACTAAGTTTCCTTTACCTACCCTGCTATATGTGGTATATAGCGCGGCGTCAAGCTAAAGAATGGCCTGGCGTATTATGAAATTAATAAAAAAGAGGGGATGTTCTATTGGAACGCGCAAAAGTATAGTAACACAAAATTATTATATAATTCGAAGAACTTATGGTAGCTGTAGGAAATTAACAAAATTTTGTAAAAATAATGTTAAAAACCGAAATCGAAATCTTTGAATTATATTTTATTATTATTCTATACCAACAATGAGCTCAGAGAGTTTTCTCAAGTACGTTACTTAAGATCCACCTTCACTCATTTCTCCTAGTGCGCATGGATCCCACAACGACAATGACATTTACATATTTTATACTTAACCGCGCTAATAAGAGAGTTGGCAGAGGAACATCGGAACCTAGTGTTAAAATTCCGTTCCCCGATTTCCGCCGAATTTGGAAGGAATTGCGCGTGTCTAGTGACGGAACTAACGCCGCGCTTTGCCTCTTTACTGGTATTCGCTCTGGAGCGAGTAAATGAAAATATAAAACATTACATTTCCTCGACTTGGAATGGAACCCACAACCAATTTACAATCGCAATCTTGTGCTTTTGCGCTACGACTGGCTTCAAAAAACATTTAGAGGTTTAATTAGGCTCATTTATTGAAATTACTAAAATACATCCATAACCGTAATAAAACTCAATAATTTATATAATATTTTATTAAAAAAAAAATTATTTGACTTGGCTTGTTATTGTCCAAGTGCATGTGAAATCATACAAACTCAATTTGACCCACTTCCTAGTGTCCGATTGTACTGAAATTTAGATAACGACTTCAATTCTGATGACAATGAAACTACATATAATCATCAAGTTACATAAAAAATGTAGAAAGCTGTTTTGGAAATGATTTTTTAACTATTTTTATTTATTTTTAATTTTAAAAATTCTCAGCAAGAGAAGAATATTTTAAGTCCACAATAAAAATAAAACAAAATATTTAATCGTCTAATACCCATAAATAAACAATATTTTTTTTCTGAAATACAAAAAAAAAATGCAATATGTTGAAAGTACGCTTGCGAGCTAATATAAGGCGTCTCTATTCCGTCAATTATTGCATTTATTGAGTCGATCTTTGCCATTTTCCATTTCGCTGCACCCATTTTGTCTCCAATTAGATTTTTTGTTGCTGTTTGCGAGCATACCGATATTTGACGCTGCTATTACTACGATCTTTTTTATTATAATGTTTCTAATTTAATATTACAATAAGGTGAAAACGTGATCATTATTAATTTAATATTTTAGGTTCCATAGGGAACCTAAAATATTAAATTTTCCATGAAGGTCCTACATTGAAGACCTACAGTGGTCACATGAAAGTAGTATGAACGTTTTAATTTACGAAACGTAAATCTTCACATTATTAATTTTACTGTGTAGAGTAACCCTTAAAATCATCGTTGTTTTTGACATATACAATTTAGTATCAATTCCTAAACTTTCTAGATTTTATATTTTGCTTCAAGTAAGCAAATCTCGTTAAGTATAGAATTTTAATGTTTTTTGTTATCAGCATATATATAAAAAACAGGTGGCTTGAGAAAATAGAATCTATTTTTATTTTTTTCCTATCTCAAAAATTACTGAAACATTAAACGTTAAAGTACAGTCTCTGCGACAAAATCTGGCTAAGCGTGTGACGTCATATTACGTCTTACTAATCGACGCTTGCGCAAATTTAAAAACCGGTAAAGCGCGGGTCAGGCTCGCCCACCGAGGGTTTCCGAAAAAAATTGGAGGTCTCGAGCTTTTTTGTAATTCAATTTTAGATTAGCCTATTTACCTGATACCGTTTTTTGCGATATAAATCATATATATTTTTTTAGTAAATGTAGCAACACGATTTTTGTAGGAAATCTTGAGGCCCTAGATTTGAGTATACAATTTTAATTTTAACTCGTCATCTTCAAGCGTCCTGAGATAAGGGCTCTTGACAGACAGACTGACGGACGGACAACAAAGGGATCTTATAAAGATTCCTTTTTTCCTTAAAAGGAACGGAACTATAAAAAGCGGTGAAACTTTACAAGGTTGTAACTGTGGATATCCTGATCTGATAAAACAAAAATTATTATTATTTGCATGAGTTACGCGCATTACATGAAGTAATTGTTGTAGTAAAATCTAGATTAGGTGGTGTGACTCATTGTGGTGGGGACCAGATTATTCTGGGGTGGGCATAGTTAATCCTACTCTCCCTCTTCGATCACCGATGAGTTCTCCTTGTACCTTATATAGATAATAAGTCATATATCGAGCAGATGGAGCGGAAAATGGCTTCTCTTTCGTTTTAAAACAAAACTTATGGCCATATGCTATACATTACCCAACGTATTTTAATAATGATATTCAAGTAGGTATATTATATATTCCATTAACGAGTACACCAAAGTAATAAATAAAGTAAACAATAGTCTGCACGGCGCGGCGGCGCGCGGGTGCAGTGGCGGCTGTAATCCGCGTCAGTCGCGCACTCGGTCACATGTTTATAATTTGTACAATTACCGCGCTCGAGAGTCGAGACTACGGCGTGTAGACCTGCCATAGCTTAGATATGGCAATAGGAATTTACATAGTACGGTATGCGAGTTGTGGACTAGAGAGAACACGTAAATCTCTCACTTAATAGCAAAAGTAAGTGTTTGTCTGTGTGTGCTCTGTCTGTCGCTTGATAATGAAAGTTTTATGTGTTATCAATATCTCCGTATAGACTTTGTTAAAATAATATATATAAATATCTCGTTATATATATTGAAACAAATATTGTTTCTTTTTATAGCGTCACGATTTATCGCAAGCGTGACAGCCAGAGAAAGTGGAGCGCCAATAGCTACGGTAATATGAATATTAATCCTAAGCTATTGAAAAACAACTTCTCGCTTTCAAACTAGGGTAGGCCTTGTTTAGTCACTGGACTAGACTCTCCCAGTTGCCTGTTTTCTGCCCAAATTCGAAACATTGGATTTTGAGTAATAGAGGACTTATTCTTGTTAAATCTAGATTGTTAAAATAGTTAAAGCTTAGTATAATTTGTAGAAAATATTGCTATTTTCAGATCATTATAACGAATTGGTACATTAATTGTGTAGTCTATTTAACAATATTGTTAAAGAAGAGCCCACATTGCATGGTAATGTAGAAATATTTACAAATAGAATAATTTACTTTTATGCTACACGCTGTACCTTGCATACAACAGAGTAGACAGAGGAAATCTAGTTATATTCTATTGATACGCTTTTCTCCACGCACTGTCCAATTTTCGAGACATTCCGTGTTGATTGGCGGAACTCGACGCCGCGCTTTGCCTTTTAGCCAGAGCAAGGAAATGAAATAATTCGTTTGTGCGAGTGGGAAGCGAAAACCGCGATTACTCTAATATTTAACATAACATTGTTTATCCTTTTGTAATATTTAAGCTTTAGTCGTTATTCTCTTTTACGCATATTTGAGCTCAAATATTAATAATATATTTATTTGTAGGAACCTATTTACCTCAATGATCTATACCTATTTACCGCAATGATAATATATCTGAATTATATTTCAGCCAAATTTTTTTCCCAATGAACACAATCGATAAAAGCAGCCACATAACTGTATATACAGCAGGGTAGGCAGGCGGGGCCTAGTGTTAAAACACTCCACTCCCCACTTTCAGCCGAAATCTGGAAACATTACGTGTTGAGTGGCGTAACTCAAAGCGGCGATTTGCCTCGACACCAGAACCAAGAAATGAAAATATTAAATATTGTATTTCCCCGAGTGGGAATCGAACGCATAACATGTCGCGTATACAGTCACACGCCTGTGACCACTTGACCTTGAGCTCACGACTGATCCCAAAAAAAAAAAATTTTTTTTAAAATCAATTCTACTCTCTTCATAGTTCAACACCCAAAGCCACCAATGGTGTGCTGCAGGGAGCAGACAAATAAATTCAGGGGCGCGATAAGCGCGGTATAAATCAGTAGGGAAAAAACAGTTCTGTGCACAGGCTTTATGATGTAGGCTGCGGTCTTTAGGAGATAAGATTGTTCGTAAAATGTCTTATATTTTGTATATACATAATATATATATAAAATATTTCTTATGATTTCTTTTATGATAGAAAACAACATTAAATTAAATTTATAGAAGCCGTGGTGGCACATTGACGTGTGACTGTGAACGCGACTGTTGTAAGTTCGATTTCCACTCGGTAAGAATGAAATAGTGTATATTTACATTGTCTCGCTCTGGTAATGAGGCGTTGAGTTCTACCATTCAACCCGCAATGGCTCACGATTTCGGTGGAAAGTGGGGAAGCTAAAAAAATATTTTTATAATATCATTACTTATTGAGGCCAGTCGTGGCGCAGTGGTACAAAGTGTGACTGTAAAACCGACTGGTTGTGGGTTCGATCCCCACTCGAGGAGATGAAATATTTACTTAAATTTATATTTTCATTTCTTCGCTCTGGTGTCGAGGCAAAGCGCGGCGTTGAGTTCTGCCACTCAACACGCAATGCCTCCAAAATTCGGCAGAAAGTGGGGAACGAAGTGTCTTAACACTAGGTTCCCTCTGCCTACCCTGCTGTGTGCGGGATATAGCGTGAAGCTAATTTTAATTTTTTTTTTTTTTTTTTTATTACTTATAACAGAAATCAACATTGTAGCCATTGTGGCACATTGAGTGTTCGCACTTACCACAGTGCGATAATTATAGGTTCGATCCTGACTCGAGAGACTGAATTATTTTTACTTCTTTACTCTGGTAAGTGAATGGGACTAGTTTCTTTCAACCTAACAAATTATAAGCGGGATAAAGCGTGACGGTAAAAATGTTCGGCAATAGGTGGTTTGGGTTGGTTGCGAACAGTGTCGGGGAAAGTTAAAAAAAATAAATAAAATTTACCGGAAGTAAAAAGAGTTTAATAGGTTAGTAGTTAGTCAGAGAGTTGATGATTCGATGACAATATACTACCTATATTGTCATCAAATGGAATTATGCTGTGACAATATTAATAAATAATAATAAATCTTCATTTAAGCAGAGGGTAGGCAGAGGGAACATATACTATATTTCATGATGTTAAGACACTGCGTTGCACATTTTTTGCCGAATTTTTCGAAACTCAACGCCGGGCCTTTGCCTTTATCCGGTCAAAGAAATAAAAATATTAATAAATAATAATTCATTACCTCGAGTGGGGATCGTACGCACAATCGTCAGGTTACAATCGTATATATGACCTCCTCGGCCGACGGCCTCTGTTACAATGTTGTGTTTTTACTGCTTGCCGTATTAGAAATAAAAATCAAGCGAAAATTATTTTCAAATCAGCACCAGAGAAGCATCCAACTTCCAACTAATCATAGTATGAGCTTTCTACAAAAGAGGTTGCTCGTCTACGAGTTTCGTAGCAAATTCGTAGCTGACCCTGTAGCTGTGTATAGCAGTAAGCGCAATTGTTGTGAGTTTGATTTTCACTCAGGGAAGTTAATTGAAACATTCTCATTTTAAATGAAACTAATCGTGAAAATCAAAGAACTTATTATGAAACATTCTCATTTTGGTAATAAAACAAAGTGCGGCGTTGAGTTCCGCCGCTCAATACATAAAATCTCTAAATTTTGGCCGGCAAGTGGAAAACGGAGTCAAAGAATGAAAATATAATTATAAACAGGCAAAAGTTGGTATTAAATATTAGAGTCTTTTATGTGGTATCTGAACTAACAACGTGTTTTATTGATCTATTTTTTATATCAGGAATATCTCAATTATGCCACGATGCCACATCTATTACGATTTTAGAAAGAAAGTTTAAAGCGATCTTTAAGTTTAACTAAGGGGGTAGTGATAGGTAATGTATTTACGTCACTAGTATAAGCGATAGCCAAGTTTGCACACCGCCGCTACATCGAAATATAATCTTGTGTAAAGATAGCTTAAGAAAATATAGACAGACCAAAAGGAACGCCTTACATGTGAAAAAATGGAAAAGAAAATAATACGTAAACAGTTTTGAGGTTTTGTCTTTATGCTGTAGCAGGCAGAGAATTTGAAAAAAATATATAGAAGACTGGATTAAAGTATGTAACATATCTACTGAACTTCGGGCTCCAAGTTCAAAGTTTTACTATCTGAAAATGTTGCCTTTTTATTTTTTTATTTGTAATAAATAAATAATACCAGATCGATAAATATCATTCATACTTACACGTAAATCGATTTATTATAAAAAAACGTAGAGTTATGTCACTACTTTTTTCTGTCACTGTCTTGTCTGTATCCTTTCCTAGCTCCGACAAGCGACACCGTCCGCGGGCCACACGTAATATAAATTCCTATCCAATATTCACAAATTCTTGGCCATTTTAATGCGGACCAAATTGCAATCTTACGAGCATGCTCCGTGTCGCCGCGTTAAATAAAAGACGATGGAAATATCACCACTTAAGTGAAAGCCTTTTGAACGTATTTTTATGTGGAATTTTTAGACGTTCTCAAATTATACGAGGCCAGTCGTGGCATGGTGGCGCGAGCGTGTGACTGTATACACGACAGATTGTGGGTTTAATTCCCACTCGAGGAAATGAAATATTTAATATTTTTATTTCTTTGGTTCCACCACTCAACTCAAGGTGGAGGCCTTGTGCCTCTAAGTCGGCAGAAGGAAGGTAGGAAAGGAAGTGTCTTGTTCTAAAGTTCCCTCTGTCTACCATGCTATGTGCGGGATATAGCGTGAAGTCTGATATATTATTTTCGCTATAATAATATTATTTTCACAAGTAAAAATATATCTTAAAACCATACAGTTTCTTTTTCTACGAAATCCTTACTTGTTTAATTTTGGCTTATTTTAGTATATTTCAAGATAAAAATGCATATACGTATTTTTTTTCTGGAACTACAATAACAAACAACTACATTTAAAAAAAAACCCGATGTGTAGGAGGCCTTATTTTATCAAGTAGAAATATATTATATTTTCCTATACACTAACTTTCAACGTTAATTTTGTACAGTTTTGTACTGCATCAGCCGAAACGAAATAACTAACTACATATATGGCCACAACTCGGAATCGAATACAAACCCAATTCTACCAAATTCACCCCGATTGTGCAATCAGCATATAGCATATATAAACAGATCGTAATTTACAACAATTTCCAAATAGTCATAACCGATACGTCCGCAATAGATAGCGTACGAGCCATCGCTGTATACATAGTGGTATAGCACCCATCGCAGCACAGAGTTATAGGGCGCTCGAGGCGGGGACGCCTTTTATTTAATCTCTGGATTCATTTAAATAAATAATCTATTTTGTTTATGTTCATATTTGCAGTAAAATATTATAATTTGTTTGCAACTTTAGTGGCACTATTGGACGATGGTTGTAGGTTCGATTGTAATTCTATTGAAATTAATAAAGAATTAAATCCTCGCCAATATTATATTTCTTTTTAATAAATCCCTGCATTGTAAAATTACATACTTTAAAAAAATTCTAACTAACATTTTTATATGAAAAGTATAATTAAAAAAAACAGCTTCACGCATATTTCAAAACATCAATAGGTATGGAGTATCTGACATTTCGTGAAGAGCGCGGACATGAAAATTAATTATTCCTCCGAGTCGATCGAATCCACAATCATAACATTGCCGTCTTGCTCGACTGTGCCACTACGGCATTATTCACGGCACTAGTATGACCTCATAAATTAATTTTAAACACATATACATTCAAAACCTATATTTATAGTGAAAGAAATTAAAACTGACGTCGTTCACAGCAATTCTGAAATAACCAATAGATAGTGCGCGTTGCCGAGCTATCGCGGAACATAAAGTCCGACAGGCGAAATTAAAAAGAGTAACTGCATCGACGCCGCGGGCGCTACGGACCTTTTATTTTCTGTAATTAGTTGGAAAGTAATACTGTAAGGCTTTATACGATTTTTAATAAAGCCTTTTAAAAAGGATTTTTGTAATGTTTTTTTTTATTGTGGTAGTGTTTTAATATTTTTTTAAAATTTCAAGTGGAGTCTATTCCCAGTGGAGTAGCGAGAGAGAACTGAATATTTATAGAATATAAATATTTTTTTTGTAATTGTTTCAGTCCTGATTGTCTTGACGTACCCAAACCACTTAAGCACGTTCTTCTTAATTCTTACTGAGATGGAATTTTATGCAAATCATTTCTTTGCGTAAAACCAGTCGTGACGCAGAGGTACAATCTTGCGACTGCAAAAGCGGTTGTGAGTTCGAAAAAAATATTAAATTTTTATTTTTTAGCTCTGGTAACGACGTATAGCACGGCGTTGAGTTCCGACACTCAACACGCAATCAGCATTCAGAATTTGAAGAAAAATGGGGAAAGGAAGTGTCTAAATTGGAACACAGTGTCTTAACATTAGGTTTCTAGGCTCCCTCTGCAGGATACAGGGTGAAGCTAAAAAAAATGTTGCGTCACTCGTCTCTACGTGGTAGAACGAATTGCACTTTGCTTCATGTGCTCGAAGAATTTACCGAGTCGATTGCATTTAAATAACATATTATATATATATATATATATATATATATATATATATATATATATATATATATATATATATATTAACATTACTATTTTTTCCGTTGTCACCGCCTGCCTACTTGTTCATCCGCGCCTCATTTCTTTTTTTTAATCAGATGAAAGGGTTCTGGCTAAGCTAAGCTTGAATTTCAGAAAAAGCTCAAGATTTACAATTTGTTTACGGAAAACTCAATGGTGAGCCCGACTCGCGCTTGTCCGGTTTTTTTATTTAAATAATTTTATTCAAAATAATTTACCACCAGTTCACTAAAGTTAATGCCTCAGACCTGAGAAGAACCGGCGCAAGAAACTTACATTTTACGCAATTTTAAGCAAATATATATTTAATAATCTGTAACAGTGATACCTTTGAAATAGACTGGAGCGAGCAGTTTATTCCCAAGGCGTGTTATAATAATATTTAATTTATATTTTAACACTTTATTATGTATAAATTACATTTTTACTAAGTAACAAAAAATGCTGGAAGCCTAAATTTTATTTACCATTTACGCTACGACAGAATGACTGCCCTTTCACATGAGGTATAATAAATTTAAATATATATTGTTTTTTTGTACAAATTCACTTAAAACTCATCATATAATACAGTTTACTAGTATAAATAAGTCAAGCTTCGCTATACAAGTCTATGATAATTTAGGGAATATTCGATTCTCAACCAAGTGGTTGTAAAATCTGAACGCATACCCATCTCAGGGCAAAACCAAGAGTTTGTCAATTCGATGATACATTATTAATATGACAAGACAATACGACAAGACAGTATCTGCAGCTTTTTTGTACATACATCCATATATAGATAAAATAGTAGAATTCATTTTTACTTATTTCTCCAATTTGGAAACTTTTATTATTCTCACCGTACGTTCGAAGGAACGTGTAGTGAAAATCAAATCTGTATTTAAGCCGAGTGCACACGAGCTAGTGAATAATTTAGCCGGTCTGTTCCCGGCCTAATATAATATACGACCCTGGATTTTGAGTCTCTTAGTTGTGTTATATTAGATTTACTGCTCTGTGATTATTCATAGAGCAATTGTCTGGTAGAGATGATGGAAAATAAAAAAAAATGAATCACTTAAATATATTTTTTTGATTTTGAGATAAATTAACATAAAAATGCCTGAAGCCTAGTGGAACAGCGTGAAGATAAAAAAGCAATACATTAATAATACAGTTCGTAATGTAATGTTAACCTTGTTTTGCAAACTGTTTTTAAGTTCAAATGAAACTCTATTTAAAATACAGTTATTTTATTTAAATATAACATGCCATATAAAAGTCATGAAAGTATTTATTTCCGGAGTTTTTATATATAAGGCAAATAAAGATAAAAATGTAGGCGTAGTAAATAGAAGTAGTCGCTGTAGTCGCTACGGCTCTTCTTGTATAGTAATAGTATATGGCACTAACATTTTTACGATATATGTTTATGTCATAAAACCATTTCTTACAATTACAGTTGTATAATAAAGCAAAAATATTTTTTTTGTATATCAAAAGAAAACTTATGTATATTTTTTTTTCGACTAGGAGGAAATTATATTAAATACTTCATTTCTTCGAGTGGAAATTGAACCTGCAACGCTTTTCCCCTCCGCCACGACTGGCCTCAATTAAAATGTACTGTGCAGAATTTTTCAAGTGTTTATTGGAAATTGTTACAGTATCTTACGTAAGAATTTATAATTTTAATTTTCACTGTTCGCACTTTTGATATTGCTATAATATGTGAATGAAACCACCGATCAAAAATTTATTGCGTATATTTAGTATTAAACTTTACTAGAAACCTCACGTAGACTCTATACACAGAATCTATCACGACCTACTGCAAAATGTTCTAAAAGTGGACATTCCAAAAATATTTAATAATAATATGGTGTTATAAAAATCTTAAATGTGTAAAATTCACGATAATCAAAATATCTGATTATCATCTCTAAATTAGAAGTTTTCGAGTTTTTGACATAAGCCTCTTTATTTGAGTTTAGTTTCAATATATAATCGTGAATTTAAGAAATTTCGAAATTTAAAATTACAAAAAAAAAGACGAATTCCCCACAATTCCTTCAACCTCTGCCAAACCTACTCTACGTAACAAAACTACTGGCGTAATATTCTTGCTCTTTACATCCCTACTACTAATCAACTTCGAATAAATTATTATCAGTATTTAACTGAATGCGCTAAGTGCAGTCGCATTCATATATCTTTCTAACTTAATTAATTGTTGGTCTTATATATTAAGTTACGGTTGGTTGGTTGGTTTGCTTCGTACCTGATGGGAGTTCGTTTCCCATTCGAGAAATTGAAAGTGGGAAACGGAGTGTTACATGTGGGTTACAACGTGAAGCTTTTTTTATTCCCTTTTATAGAACTAAAAGATTCCACTTGCTTATATAGATATTATTATCTCTTGTTTACTACTGCAATATAGTAAAAATTGTATACGCTACACAGATTTTTTTATATATAATGTAAAGGAATGAAGAGGCAGAATTAAACTATACTCCAGATTCACTCCAGAGAAATATATTTAATTTTTTTACTGTAGAAAAAGACAACGCGCAATGTAGATTTTTGGCATGCAAAAGAAAATAATTTGAAATTGAGCAGAATGTGGAGAACTGGATCTAAGGTTGCAGTAAGATACTGAAATGGACATTGTTTTTATCTTGTTATATATGGGTCAAGGCGTTGTCCGCAATGTCGTTTGAGTGGATTATAAGGGAAGACGGCGGACGGCGTTGAGTTCTGCCACTCAACACGCAATGCCTCCAGAATTCGGCAGAAAGTGGGGAACGGAGTGTCTTAACACTAGGTTCCCTCTGCCTACCCTGCTGTGTGCGGGATACAGCGTGAAGCTGATTTATTTTTTATTTTTATAAGGGAAGACTCACACTGTAGTGCTGGCTGCGATTCGCTCTCCGTTCGAACTCATATTCTTGTATAAGATATGATATTGGACCAGAACGATAGTATGAATGTTCTCTTACGTGTTATTGTTAGTACGTCCCTACACTTCCCAATGAACTTACGTCGTCCCTTGGGAATTGTAGGGCCAAGTGCGAATCGGACTCATCCACGAAGCCTATGATCTATGGAAACAGCAAAAAAATCATGTCTGTTGTATGGAAACCCCCTTAAATATTAGCGGAATCTTAGTAATAAGGGGACCCTATTACTTAAAGTTCGTTGTTTTACCGCTATTTTACGATTTTTGTATAGGACTCTAAATATGATAATCTCTTACTGACAAAGCATAACAAAACTTACAAGTTTCTCATATATAAACCGTAGCTATCTATAGTTTTGAGGAAAACAAAGCCCCAAAAAGTATTTTCTTACGCACGAAGTACTCACAATTATTATGGGACGCGACGCGAACGGTGACCGAAGTTGTGCTGTGTCGCTACCGAGCAGTGACTAATATTTTTATGAGCATTTGCTTTTGTTTTTACCATGGCGGTGAAGTGGGATGGTGTATCCATTGTAGACGAGAACTTACAACAAGTTCGACTCTCATTAGGATAAATTAATTTTTGGACAACACGTTGCCTGAGGTTCCGCCACCGTACACTTAATGGTCTATATTGGGGGAAAAGCAGAGATCTCAGTGTCTAACATTAAATTCTAGAGAGATTTTAGTGCTAAAACATTGCATTGAGAAACAGATACGTGAAATCAAAGTGAGAGGGCAAATTTTGATTGCAATTGACAAAATTTAATGCACAAACAATTAATTAAATGTAAATAAATACAAAAACAAACGGTGACATATTATATTAATATTTAATTGTCAAAAAGACAGTAACATTACGCTACATCTCATACAAGCTAGGCATTAGAAGACAAGAATTGAGTAAACACTTCGTTCTGCGCGCACCGCCTATGTTTCGAGACATTGAATGGATTTCAACGCTGCGTCTTATCTTGTTACCAGAGAAAGAAAAAGAATTTAATTCATTCCTACGAGTAGAGGTCGAACCAACGACAGGCGCTGTGCCGTTGCACCATTTCAATTATTATTATTGCGCCTGTACTTACATTAACTTATGCATAAAAATAACTTTCCCTTTGAGAGAGAAAAAAAATTAATAATATACATACTAACATATAATATATGTACCATTGTTGTGTAATACATAATTCATGTTTCATAAATTCCATACATTCATGGAATTAACATTCAAAACATGTATAAATACGTCGTGTTCTGACTATCAAGACTTATGAGAACAAGTGCGATCGATATTTGATATGTTGAACTGATTTTGATTAAACTTTTCTAGTTAGGAGGTAAAATGTTTAATGCGACTGTTTGTGGGTTCGATCTGCACTCGAGGAAATTAAATAATTAATATTTTTATTTTTCTTGTTCTAGTGTAAATGACGGCGATGAGTTTCGACACTCAACAAGCAAAGTTTTCAGAATTCAGCGAAAAATGGAGAACGGAGTGTCTTAATATTAGATTTTCTTGTACTTATACTGCTGTGTGCTGGATAAAGCTAAAAAAAATATTGACTAATGTTTGTATTGTATAATATGCTTTTATTAAGTCACCTTGTAACGTTGTAGTAAAATCTAAGAAACTGAATTTGACTCATTTTGATTTGTAGTAGTTGTATCATTACGAAATTTGGCAATTATACGTAGCTTAGGTGACAGTCTTCTGTTCAGGTGTTGGAACAAGACCTGAACAGAAGACCTCTTCAGAGGTCAAACCACTTGTAAAAAAATATATAGGTGTAGAAAAGTGTGTTTTATTAAACTATATGATATTTCGTTTCAGCCGGGTATATTTAAAGAATATTTAATGTTAATATTTTTTGTTCTACCATCCTTATATTTATGTGTATTGTTTTTCTTAACTTCACGCTATAACTCACATAGGGTAGGTGCAGGGAACCTAGTATTAAGACACTTCGTTTCCCACTTTCCGCCCCATTTGAAAGACTGCTTGTTGACTGGCGAAACTCAATGTGGCATCGTAATTATCAAAGCCCACGCTTTGCCTTGTAAAACCAGAGCGAAGAAATTCCCCAGAATTCACTAGGGTCATTCTGCCTACCCTGCTATGATGTGCAGGGTACAGAGCGATACTAAAAAAAAATCAAACCTACGACCATCGTGTTGGCATGCTGCTGCTGTTCCACCATGCCAGAACGCTCTTAAATACTTAAATTAATATTTGATACTAGTACAAAGTATTAGCTCAACGTTGCTCTAAAAACTTGTAATATCGGTTTTCTGAAACAAAAAATAGCTCGCCCGCGGCGCCGATGCAATTATTCTTTTTAATTCCGCATGTCCGGCTTTATGTTTCGCGATAGCTCGGAAACGGTACTATCTATAGGTTATTTGAAATTGCTATAAATGTATTGTTTTGTGGTTTTGTATAATAATTTTATGTAGTGATAGATTGCTTGGTTTAGAGCTTATAGAAATAAAACAGCTCCATCGTAGCGCAGAGGAATAGTCTTACTGTAAACACGAGGGTTTTGGGTTCATTTCGGTTGTAGATTTGATAACAAGACAAAACATGACGTTGAGTTCCAACAGTTTGGCGGAAAGTGGAGACCATGAATTAACACTAGGTTTCCTCTATTACATACGGGATACAACGTGATGATAAAAAAACGACATATTAAATATAGAGTTTTTAATTATCAGTTTTTGAATCAGTGATTTATTATTTAGGGGCCGACGTGGCGCAAAGGCACAAGCGTGGGACGGTTGTGGGTTTGGTTTTCGATCGTGGGATCGCTCTCACTGGGACAAGCGCAATGCCTCGAGAATTCGAAGGAAAATGAGGATCGGAAGAGTTTTATTGCGAAAAGAGGGTAGGTTTCGGTTTAGGTTTCCAGGTTCCTCCATCTCCAAAAATATTTCACTAAATACATATAAAATCTATCTTTGTTAGATGTTGAATCTACTTTCTATACTTTCTATGGCTTAATATATTATGGAGTAAAATTACAAATAAAAACATGGTTAAATCATGGGGCTTAGTAATAGATTATAATTAAAGATTTAGGGGGAGACCGCGGTTGACCTTCGAAATCACAGCATCAAAGATACTGGAGGAAGGTCACGTAAAAAGCGTAAGAATCCCCGGCGGGCATGTATGAAGAGGTGGATGACAGTGGACGAGGCGAAAGAGGTATGCAGAGATCGTAGCGTTCGGCGCTCGGTTTTCCCTAGGTACCTCGCTACGGATACAGCTGTGGCTAGTGGTAGTATTAGTAGTTAGTTATAATTAAAGATTTCAAGGGCAGTGAAGCGGTAATTATAGAAAAAACTGCGTTGCTTAATCAGTTGAGTTTTCTTTGACCTATTAAAATTGCAATGTAGGTTAAGAAAATTACGAAGAAAAAAAATATCCAAATCCTAGAAAGATAAAATGCGTGAAAATTGTCAGAAACTAGGGAATGGAGTAACTTAGTACTAAGTTCTCATAGCTTCCCTTGCATTAAGGAAGGATAGAATTCAAATATTTATTTTATCCTCACGCTGCAGATATCTATTGAATCTAGTGTAAAGACACTCTGTTCCCATCTCTCCGCTCAATTTTCGATACATTGCGCATTCAATGGCACGCTTTATTTTTTACCAGTGCGGGGAAATCAAAACAAATAATTTTACCCACTGGGAATCGAAACCATGGCCGTCGCGTTTGTAGTAGATGCCGTTGTTCTATATATATTATGCTATGTGGTTTATAAATATTTTAAATATTTTTTATGGCATAAAGCATGAAATATAATTTTGATTTTGACTGTGATTGTAACCTCCTAAACTATGTAGGTTCCATTCCCAATCGAGGAGATGAAATGTTAAATATTTTCATTTCCTAGCTCTGGTAACGAAGCTAAACGCGGTGGTGAGTTCCACCAGTCAACACACAATACCTCCAGAAATCGGCGGAAAGCTTAGTATGGAGTGTCTTAACAATAGGTTCCCAGATACCCTCTACCTACCCTGCTATGTGCGCAATATAGCGTGAAGTTAAAAAAATATCTTAAAGCAAACGCAAACAAAGTCACGGGCGACGACAAGTAAATTATAACCAAGTGATCGTAGCAAGCCAAAGGAGTACATCTATAACGACTACAGTAACATCCAAAACACGTTTTCCAATACAATCTATATACGTAGAAACCAATTTGTGGCACAATTAATTAACTTCAATGGAGAATCGAACTCGTGATTATTGCGCAAGACGCATTAATCCACATCTGCATTATACCATTAACGTGTGTGTCGACTATTTTTAGAATGTAAAATCGCTTTTAGACATTTATTCTTAGTTCATTTGGCTGATTGTTGGTCGATTAATTTTAATTTTATTGGAGGTGGTGTTGAGTATTTGTAATACTTTAGTAGATTATTTATTTGTTTTTTAATTTATAATAATAAAATAATATTTTCATTAATACAAAAATGCAAAAAAAATATGTAAATGTACAGTAGTAAAATATTTTTGACAATTTTGTAAATATATGCGTGTAATATAGAAAAAAAACGAAACATTAGATTAGCTGAGAAAAAAACTGCCTAATGCTACGATCCGCCCAAGATGTGTTTTCAACACACACATACATAGACACTCACACATAACCAATACGTGACATTTATAGACGCGTCAGCTGAAAAATATTTGCAAGTAAAAATCACCCTTAAATCTTTGCAATAAGGGCGCATACCGACGATAGTAAGTTCGATAAATTAGGATATTTCAAAACACTTGAAGGTTTCTTCTCTTTATGGTAATTTAAGCTTTATTGTAAACTTTTAAAGTTGAATTTTATTTGTGGTTAAATAATGTCATGACTATATGGTTGTTTCAGTCTAATGCGAGAGCTTTCCGAATATAGCCGAGTGTGTACCGATCGAGTCCGAGCGGCGCCGAGACGCAGCGAGAGCATGCATTACGCTGTAGGGTTGGTTTTGTGGAAAATTTATATATGAAAAAAAAAATCTTTTTTATTTAACATGAGAATAATGACTTTTTATATATTTTAAATATACGTATTTATATTGGTAATGTATTTAGATCTTATAATTAGTAAGGTAATTAATATCTTTATTATAAAATTAGTTACCTTTTGCTATTGGATAATATGAAATAAAAAAATATATATTAATGGTCAGTATTTAAGGGAAATAATAAAGATGCTTATGACTCTTCGTACTATATAGATTATAATTGTAATCTTTACTTATTATTTTATGTTATATATTATATAACATCAAATTTTTAGTAACGTATTATACGTTACTAAAAAAAATACGGCGGCGTTGAGTTTCGCCACTCAACACGCAATCAAAACACGGTGACGGTGTGTATTAACACTAGGTTCCTTCTGCCTATCCTGCTGTATGCGGTTAGAGTGTGAAGATGACTCAAGAAATAAATTTAATTAAAACATTGTTTTGTAAATATAAAATATAATTATCGCATATATTTTTTTATTGTTTTTAAAGTATACATTTATATTTTAATATTTATATACACTGCCTATCACATATGTATACGAAATGGAATTACGTAAAAAACAAATTTAAAGTATTAAAAAAAATTAAATACAATGTAAATAAAAAGACAAAAAATATTTTTCCACCCGGAAAACCCGTACAACCCTAAACCAAGGGGGGGCGACAGGGGGGAATCCCGGCGCGGGGCCGACAGCGCCAGTCGGACGCGGCGCGCCGCGCAGCCCGCACGCAATGCGCGCCTTTTAGCGTATTATGTTCCTACCCGACCTTCCGCGAGCCTGCATGGTGGACGACGTAGCGACTTACCTGCAAGCGCCCTCCTCGGGACAGGTGCAAATATATTAACAACGCCCATATGTAATTAACAATGATCATATTAACAGATGTTGTGAGCTAATGTCGCTTACCGCCGCGACCGCCGCCCGTGTATTTTCGGCGCACGTGAATAAAAAAAATAAACTGTCAAACGTCAAATTTACGCGCGAATCGGTTTTCAATTGTTATATAAGTTGAATATATTTAATTAATTCCGCGTTTTTTTTGGTGATTTTTTATAGTGTTTGTGTAAAGTTTGTAAACAGATCGATAGCGGTAGAGACGGCCGAAGTTGTTCATCGTGCAAAGCTTCGGGCGCTATGTTTTCCTTAGCGTTTGTTTTTCGCATCGGATCAACCTAGAATACGCTACTTTGTTGCCGACGGCTATTTACATTCGAGCTTAATAAAACAATGTGAAAACACGAAAGCACATCGGAAATTACGTTTAAAAAACTATTATAGATCTAAATAAAGTTACTTATTCAAGTAAAATATAAAAATAATATGAAAGATATAAAAAAATATGCTAAAAAATAAATGAAAATTCAAAATAAGTCATTTACAAATATATTTCAAAGTTACACATTTTATAATAATAATATAAAAAAATGCAATAAACACACAAATACAACATAATCATAAAAAAACACCTAAAATACAAACATTCGCGTAAAGAAAAAATAATCTGTGCCAAATAACCGATAGTACTCATAGATCGTGACCTCTACGAAAGCTCCAATCGCGTAGACCTTTATGTACATTTGAGCTGCAAAGTAGCCTACAATTCCAAATATTGTTTCACTTAAGTATATTTAAAAGAAACTAAATAAAATTATTAATATTATCAAAGTGATAATATTTAAGTATGTATTTCTTATAAAAAATGGTTAAAGTTCTAATAAATT
Organism: Heliconius charithonia; assembly: GCA_030704555.1. Lineage (NCBI taxonomy): Eukaryota > Metazoa > Arthropoda > Insecta > Lepidoptera > Nymphalidae > Heliconius > Heliconius charithonia. The sequence goes on from CM060825.1 coordinate 971,279, forward strand.
GAATATATATTCAATACATTTTTTGTTAACAATATGTAAAGCATGTTATCTTTGATATTGTGTTACATTTATTAAAATAAATTGTAAGTATATATTATTTATTTTATATAGTATATTAACATATTTTTACATAATTTGAGTTAAGTAATGTAAATGCTAATTCAGATTAGCCATATTTTACCAAAATGATTTTATTTTTTTTTAATTATATAAAACGAAAAAATTTAATATTTGATATTATATAATTTAAGAAATTATACAAAATAAAATACTATACATTAAATACTGTATGTACAAGTAAAAAAACAAAAAAAACGTAGGTAAAAAAGAAAATGATCAAAAACTCAAAGCTTACTTAGCAATATTAAAATTTCGTCATACAAAAAAGCCTTTTAAGGTTATACAGAACTAGCCCTTATGGGTTGGTATTTTTATATAAAAACTTGATTCTTTGGTAAAAATATGTAGAAATTATAGTATTATAACATTTTGTAAATACTAACACGTTTATCAAAACGTAGAGCATGTCGAAATTCCGTCACCACGTGTCTATCAACGTGCTAATATCATACATTCAAAATTAAATGACAAACAAATATATCACTTATAACTTAAATCCACAAAAAACACCGTTATTTGTTAATAACGATTAACTTTCCCAAATAAATAGACAAAAAAGATGATATAAAGCTAGATAACGAAAAATGTGCTATTGCAGATCTTTGAATTGCCTAAATGAGTCATCTCTACAGTACTTAGAGCTCTATAAACTTACTTTACAGAAACAGCATTAAGTTTTAAAATATATTACAACTAAAATATAAATATACAATATTATAATATATTATTTTAAATTTTTTTTTTGTGTAAAAAAAGCTGTCCTGTATTAAATATAAATCAATATGGTGAGTAACTGCACTACGCCATCGTACCGTGCTCTGCAGTGTCAGTATTCTTATAGGATTTTCTTATAGGAATTCATTCTATCTCACGTTCTCATGGGAAGGGGATGGGTTTTATGCTGTCTGTTCATATTATATATATATATATATATATATATATATATATGTATATAATACAAGCTGATAATAAATAATATATTTATTAATAAATTGAAATATTTCCTATATAATCTTTAAATGTAGAATCTAATTCTTTTTATTAATTGAAATAATAGAAATAGCATAACGATTATTGTAGGTCATCGTGTCGCAGTGGCCTTCATTGTAGAGTACTAAGTTTTAATGGTGGTGGGTTTGATTCTCACTCTGGGGAATGGTTATAAAATGATTTTGCATAGCTTTAGTAGATTAGATTGTATTGAGTAGGTGGATGGTGTATAAAAAAATAAAAAAGTATATAAACGACATTTAATTCTTAGAAATATATTTTTTATATTATAATTAAAGGTAAAAGTGATAAAATACTATCGTTAAATTTTATATGGCAAAAAATAAATGTTATAGGATTTTTTAGCTCATATAATATATTATTTTCATGCTTTTTCTCGTATATGGCAGAGAAATCAGACAGTACCGAGTGTTAATACACTCCGTTCTTCTCTCACTGTAATGGGTAAAGACGAGCGAGAATCAAATCTATAGCCATGTTTACACTCAGACGATGTTCCACTGCGTTACGTATATAATACGTACCGAAATTTCCTTACTTTATCTCCATTTTAAACAGAAATATGTCAATATATAGAAATAGAATAAAAGTATAATAGCGTAATATAATTTAACGACGATACTTAAATGCCAATGTAAATAATTTTCGAACAATTTACAAGAATTTATATGCTATCAGTTTGATAGGTTGATGGTGAACAGTTTGGCAAAGCACGTTCTACATACAAGCGTATAAATACGTTACGTTTTAAAGTAAATATAGAGAAAAGGGGGCATTACCCTTTTGTTTTGTATATGCGGGTTTAATGAGACAAAAATATTTTTTTATACAAATAGATTTTGATTGAAAAAAAAGGGATTTACGATTTTTCTCGTATAGTAGGGTCAGAGAAAACCTTTTGTGACTACGTTTCTCAATCTATCATCGATTGTTAATTTTGTAGGCTATTTTTTTGTTTTCAGTGGCAAAACTCAACGCCGCGCGTGATCTAGAGATGTTGAAAAAGTATCAAATATGTTATATAAAAGTTATATATACATATAAAAGATATCTATCTTTATTTCTTTATTTTGTGATCATAAACCCAATATATAAAACAAAAGCTACTGGTAAAAACCCATACAACTTTATATATAAATTTAAAATGTTTAAAACAATGTAAGTTTAACAGTATAAACCCAAACATTGCAAATATGCTTACAAAAGTTTAGAGAAGAAAATAATAGAAATGCTAAACGCACCTGAAGCTGCACGCTCCTCGCTCCGCCGCGTGCCAGCGCTTACCCGCAGTTTTTTAAAACTTTAAACAAAATAACTTAAATTTCACTATTTTCTTTGGATTTGGACTGAGATTATCGTGGCATTTGATTGTAAACGTGGTTGTGAGTTCGATTCCTATTTGGGGAAATTGTTATTGTTAAAGTTTCTACACTTAATATGCAGTATTTTAAATTCGGTTAGGAAGTAGAGGATACAGTGTCTTGAAAAATCGGAGGCTTTTTTTAGATTTTTTGACATAAAAAAAATTGGTTTAATTGAATAATTAAATGAAGCCCACTGTAGTCGCCACAGTTAGGTGAGCTTACAACTGTCTTTCTTAAAATGTATCATATTAGATACAAATCTCGTAGTTTTGATAACGCAGACGAAGTAAGTGTTAGAACACTAGTACATTCATACAAAATATATTATAATAAACATTTTATATTATATTAAGAAAATATATTATATTATATAGATTCTTCTCTAGTCTTACATACTTATTTTCCATTTCTATGCTCTGCTAGTCTCCGTCTAGCGTCAGCACTAACGCTGTAGGTATACGGGTACGTACGTTTGTTTAGATTTTTGTTTACTTTGAATTTAATGTATTTGAAATTTTTGCTTAAAACGTGAATTTTCGAGATGTTTCGTTGTTCATTCGCTTAAATGATCCGTAGGTTTACTTAAATTTGTATGGAAAGTTATTGGAGCTTATATTTTTTTGTAGTTAAGTAGTAGGTTAGTTAGGGCCATCATGGCGAAATGAAAAAAAAAATATACAACGCTCCCGCAATATTTTTGAGTCGACTTTTGATCGGCATTGAGTTTCGTCACTCTACACGCAAACATGAATTAGACTCGAAAACGGAGAGCGGAGAGTCTTGACATTAGGTTCCTTCCTTCTATATGTTTGGTACAACCTGAGGCTTAAAAAAGAAAATACTATTTTAAATGAAATTCTAACCAACAACCATTACGACTACTACAATCCACCACGACCAGTACTCAACATTAAACAAAACTACATTCTATATAAAGGAAGTAGGTAAATAAGAGAAAAAAAAACAGGCAATTTCAATTCGCCGCAAAACGGTGGCGTTTAGCAACTAAGCGCTACGGACGCTTTAACAGGACAAGAATAACATTTTTCAAGGGAACTTTACTTTGAATAAGCTTTTCTTTCTATGTTCCATAGCTTTGAATATAAGCTTTGTTTAGTTCTATTATTGTTATTGTATAGACTTCATTTTCTGAGGTCGTCGTGGCATAGATTGAGACTGTAAGCGGGCTCTAAGGTTGTGGGTTCGATTCCCACTAGACGGAACGTAATTTTATATTTTTAAATCATCGCTTTAGACAAGATGAAGCGCGGCATTTATTTTCAACAATCAATTCTTTATTTTATATTTGTACTTTTTCAATATCGAAGGAGACGCAAATGAAGTTTGTAAATATTCTTTCTGCATCAGCTTCACGCTGTATCCCGCACACAGCAAGGTAGGCAGGGAGAACTTAGCGTTAAGATATTTCGTTTCCCGTTTTTGTGTTCTGGAAGCAAGCGTGTTGAGTGGCAGAACTCAACGCTGCCCAACTATCTGCGTATATATACTTATTTAAAAGCGTGTCGTTGAGTTCCGTCATTTAGCATGTATCGAGCGACGGAAAGTGAGAAACTTGTCCTCGCTCTAGCATATAGACAAAAAGAAACTTATTTTTATATACAATGGCGTATATACACTCCAAAACATATATTTTTTTAAATTGGATATATTCCATTGATCCAATAAACACTTAAAGAGCCGTTTTGAATATAGTAAACAATATATAAAAAAATACAAAGTAATAATAAGAAGTTATATTAAAACGTAAAATTAAAAAATACAATACGTAAGTAAAAATAAAAAATATCATGCAAATAAAGAAAATACTACAAAACAACATTTAAAGCACGAAATCTTAAATATATTAAAAAATATAAATATGTTAAATAAATAATAATATATTTTAATAAAAAATATACAACCAATAAACGACATTGTTAAACGGAAAGTCTAGAAATGCACACAAAAAAGTGCTATTCAAAAATAACGATAACCAAACGAATTGACATTCTAACCGAACAATTTTTAAAATATCGAAACAACTGCTAAGAAAACGGAACAATTTATATCGCAACGGAAAGTTAAACTAAAATAAGACAATAAGATTTTTTAAGCGTTTCAGCTAGAAAAAAATGTGTTTTTAACAAAAATATATAAAAAAACAAGCCAAAAATACCCGGCCGGTAGTCGCACGGCGCCCGCGCATCGGTGTTTTAACAAATATATTCGATGTTATCCCCGTCCCTTTCTCGTGTTATTTTTTTCTCTTTCTATCACCTTGCCACTTTCGGTGTTTGGATGTTTTCACTAACTGTTAATGTTGATATAGAGCTGATTGTTCTAAGACTTTAACCGGACAATGTAATATTAGTTAAAACTATGGTATTTTTGTGTTAAACCGTGGTTTAGATCTTATATAAAAATTTTAGAACCGGTTAAAATCTGATTAGAAACAATTGGCTCCACTGTACTTATATATTAGTCACTATTAACATTTTTGCGTAAATAGTGAAACAAAAATTATTATGTTAAATACATATAACCAAATAAAATATGTCATTTACGCAGAAATGTCTTGTATATAACTGATCTTGATTTTGTTTTTTTTCCTAAATTCGACTAGGATTTCATTAAACGACAAATATTTTTGGTGCTATATCATATCACTAATTCAATACAAATAAAAGGTTAAAAAAAATCTTCTATAAAGTAATAAAAAACTAATTTTCTAGTCGAATTTTCTTGTTTTGTAAATGTGCATGATTCCTGCACTACCCTACAGCAAGAATGTTATGCACGTATCCTTTTATTTTTTTTAAAACATTTATGTTTTTTAAATCAAAGGCAAAGAGAAGTCCATTAGAGGATTGGCATTTTTGGTATTGAAAAACTGTGGTTTAAGCTCTGATGAACAATCAATTATCTCTATGGAATGGTTAATTATATTACGTAATGGCTATCAGCTTACCGCCCGTTTATTTTACAATATATCGGTACAACGTAAACTATGCACGGTATTGGTATTGACACAATATATATTTTAAGGTTTTTATTAAAAGAAAATGTGGTTTTGAAGGTAAGTTTCACATTTATTTATCTGTATGTCTATGTATTATTAAATTGTATTTGTTTGTTTGAACCCGCTAGTCTTATTGACTAAAAGCCCGAATTAAAATAAACCAAAAAAATACCAGCGTTTAGAGTTACTTCGTGGTCTTAGATTGTGTATGTGCAATTGTGCATTCACAATAATTATTTTTATTTCAGATCATTATTAATATTTTAAAATGCGTGACAAATTTTTCTCTAAATAAAAATAATGCAGATCAGAACAGTCCTCGGTATGGAGGTTATTAGTTCTATGTAATATAATTTATTTCGTAGCGGCGTAAAATCTTTTTTAAATGATCTATCATAACATAAAACCCTCTGTTAGTGACATACAATATTCAATCGAGCCTTGGGAATTGTAGGGTAGGATTTATGTTTGACTAAGAGAAGGTTTCTCTAAATTCCTACGGGAAGATAATAAAATGTTCCGTCTACGCAATCGAAGTCGCCGTCTATAATGTAATTTTATCTGAATGTGACGGTTGCGGGTTCGTTTCCCACTCGAGGGATTGAAATATTTTATATTTTTACTACTCTGGTAACCAAGTAAAGCGTGGTATTGAGTTTCGTCACTCAACAAACTGTGCAATGCCTCAAGAAACTGAGAACGCCGGAAACTGGGAAACTAGAGTGTCTTAAACGTCGATTTCAGGTTTTCTCCGCCTTCCTTGCGGAATACTGCGTATAATAAAATAAAAAATAATAACACTCGTTCGTAACAAAAGAACCTTTCCCTAGTTAGATAGTACATTTATTGAGGAAGACTGTAGGCTGTATTACAGCGCCTTAATAGTTGTGACGTAACTTGCATACCAATGTATAAATATTCCAGTCCATGTAAGCAAAACCTCATGGAAAAGCTAGTTTTGTATATATCATTAGTTATTTTGTTATAAATAATTCAATCCAATTATCTCAGCTGACTCAGTCGCTGCTAAATCTGTCGTCTATGACATGGTGATTCTTTTTTACGATCACACAGCATTATGAAGCGGCACTTCCTCTTAACTACGCCTGAATAGCTTTATTAAATTAGGTATTCAGGCACACTTGCTATGAAAATATAGTGAAATATAGTGACTTTTTGGTGGCCCTTAGACTTATTGTTATATTATAGCCAAAATTTAATATCTTTTTTGTTTGTTTTTGTACCCTATATTATATTTTGACGTATCACCTATATTACTGTAAAGTTTCAAAGAAATCTGTTTAGTAGTTTTTGCATTGAAAGCAGAACGAACATCCATCCTCACTAACATTCACATTTACCATATTTAAGTCTATATACCATTACCACTTACCATAGTAAGAATACTAAGATAAATAGGATAAGATACACTAATGTATGAAATTAAATAGTAGTAATAAGTTGAATAAGGAAATTATAAACGAAAATATCAAACTTCCAAGATTTCAGCCCCTATTCATTTTTCAGTTCAGTTAATTTAGCGTAACAATTCTTGTTCTGTTCAAGTAACTTGGTGTAATACTTTTATAAACGATTTCGAAAAAAGATGATCAGCTTGTTGTTGTATGTATTGTTGGAATAATGCAATATTTCAGTATGATGATCTATTTACAATTCTTATCTTATCAACACATAAATTTTATAAATATTAATATTTTACACTTTTAAAATTTAGGAGGGCTTGTAATGATACATATGTTTGTTTCTCCACAGTTAAAAACACCCTGGAAACTATGGTGATTGATAATATTTTTAGGGTTCCGTACTTTTTAAGGAAAAAACAACCCTAATAGGATCACTTTGTTGCCCGTCTGTCTGTCTGTCTGTCAAGAGTCTTTATCTCAAGAACATTTCTATGGCCCATTTATTTAAAAAATAGATATATCCCGTTATATTGCAAAAAAATGCGTATTTCAACACTATAAGGGAAATTTAAATTAAAAAAGTAATCCTGACTGACTTTACGGACCGGCAAGCATCTACAGATAGTACTGGTACAGGAAAAAAACTGAAAACTATACATTTGTGGTTAAATACCACTAGGGAAAAATTTGGCATTGAAGCCGCTAGTTCAAGTGACGTCTTAGATGAAAGGGCTCTGGCTAAGCTAGCTTGAATTTCAGAAAAAGTTCGGCCCCCTAACTTTTGTACGGAACCCGCGATGAGTAAACCCAACTTGCGCTTTTTTTTAATTCTTACAACTATATAGTTTTTATTTGTTAATATATTTTAATATTCCTGTGAATCTTCCATTTTGTATGTACATTGCAGATTACAATAGTCACGATATTTCACTTTAATATAATATAATATCATAATACGCTAAAACAGCGTTAAGGCTACCAATATTATTTATTTGTTAATTTAAGATCAACTCTAAGATAAGCCGGTAGCACACGCGCTTACGTGCACTTTGCGCGATAACACTGAGGACTTCATAATACAACCTGCCACCTGATATGTGGATGTGAAATGTATATGTTGTACACGGCCTAGTTTACAACATAAATAAATATTATATGTTGATTTACATATTTTGGATCGTGTTGGTAAAATTTTATATATAAAAAAACTCTAACTCTATCTTTATAATAGAGGAAGGAGGACTTTAGTTTTTATAATGTAAATAAAAAAAGACGTTTTATTATTATTATTATCTTTATTTAAAATAAAAAATAGTTTTATACGTATCAATCGATAAAATTTCGTAATTTTTTTTTTAAGAAAAGAAATTATTTTTTATGCATTTTTATAAGTCGTCGTAGTACAGTAGTACTGTAAAATGTAACTGACGGTGGCTTTGGCCGACACTTGAGGGATTATTTTTTTGTCGGTTCACCGAGTCCAGAATTCGAATCGGATCCACTATCATTTTGTCTACATTCAGACAATATCCAAAACAATGTCCTCCATATATCTATAGGATAGCTTGAAAATAATAATAATACTATTTTTATTTTTTTTCATCACTTTGCTTTATTAAATGGCGACTCTACCATAGAGCCACGCTCAAGCCTGATGATTGCCGTCACTTATTTTTGATGGATGACATTGACAGTGACCAGAGTCAAGGCTGGATGTTATGTTAGTTGCCAGGAGTTGGCAAAAGCTTGAGTAGTAATAATATTTCAAAATAGTGTGAATATTTCATTCTAAGCTTGTTTCAATCTTGAAATATTTAAAAGAAACGAGAGCACATTAATGAAATAATATTTGTTGATTCAATTTTTTAGCAAAATACAATAATCTTAACTTAACATTTAAAAGAAAACTTTAAAAGCTCTGATTGTAAAGATATTGTAAATAAATGTTTCTAATATAAAGTTATGGTCCATTAACACTGAAAACTTTAGAAGTTTAATTCCTTTACCCAAAAACTGAAAGCATGCTAAAAATTATAGTATTTTTATAAGAAAACTTACAAAAGAATATTAATTATAGTGAACAATATTGTTTTGATCTCTATTATTTTTTTATAATCGTGCATCAAGCAAGGGAGACCTCCTAATACTAAAGTGTTTCAGTGAGGTCATCGGAGTCCGAAAAGTTGGTTTAATCTCTATGAAGTGAATTATTTCCACGTTAGACCCACTGCAGCTCTGGTAGACATAACATGGCGTTAAGTATCCAATCAATATATAGTGCATTCCGCCGGAATGCGGAATACGGTATGTGTTCACTATTTACTATATGAAGAATAAAGCACAATATTAAATAAGCTTTATAAATCAAATATAGTTAAACAATACCTAAAGCGATATAACTTAAATTTAAGTTCCTTAATATTTGTTTAAACAACAACTTGTTAGCTTTAGAACACATCAAAATCAGTTCAAACGTAGCACCAGTAGGTAGCGGCCGGAGTTGGCAACTTTCGAAGTTACCAAGATGGAATCAATGGAAACTTTGCGTCTACAGAATACGTATTACATGCTGTTTAACACCTAGTCTGTTGATTTGTGATTTTCAGCGATCTTGGTTATTATGATTTGGAGATTTAAAGATATATTTGATTTTGGTTTTGTAATGTTATATTTTTCGATCAATACATTTAAATGTGCGTTTTGGATAGGCTAAAGTTTGTTTTCAATATAGAATAGATACCATTGTTTTTTAAGTTCGACACTATGCTGAATATACTTGGATAAGACGCTCCTTTGCCCCTTACCCGAGCGTGTCGAGTAGCGGTAATATGCCATAGCTGTAGTACATTGATAAATTTTTAATCTTCATATAATTTTTTGACAAAAAAAATATTATACAGGGTGGCAACGTCACTTACATTAGGTAATATATTTATTTAAGTATCATTATGTCATTCATTACGTGTTTAACTAAAAATAGAAACTAAATTTAATTATATGTAAGTTCGACCAACACTAACCTCTTTCACGGCCATCAAGTCTCAGACATGTAAAACTGAAAGCTCTCTCTGAAAGTACTGATATGACCTATATATCGTATAATACATACGAGTTACAAAAACTTACGCTGTATCCCTAGTGGAGTAGCCAAATAGACCGCTAAACTCTACGGTCTTTGCATACCTCTTTCGTCGTCCACTGCCACCAATCTTTTTGTACATATCCTCTGGGCCTCGTCAGTTTTTTACAGGACCTTCCTCCAGTATCAAAGTTACAGGTTTATGAAGGTCAATAGAGGTCTCTCTCTGCATCTTGTTTCTATGCTAAACAGTACTAAATTTGTACTAATAAAAAATATCTGTATTTCCTAATATGTACTGAAAGCTTAAAATAAAGTTGTCATTATTATTAATTAATTTTATCATAAATAATAAAAATGTTTGAGGTTTCCAATTGTTACAAATCGTCTCTACATATCTCAGCGCAGCGTGTATGAGACAGATCTCGATAGAGTATCGGAACAAGCTTCTCTCGCTGATAACGATACAATAGCCTTTACCTTCGCAGATTCTTTAAAAAATAAAAGTTAAAATTGTCTACGTTGATATTGTTGTAGCATTTTGTTATAATGAATATTTTTATTAATATTTTCCATTTGATTTACCTTTTAAAAAAGCTTCCTTTAGTTAAATTAAACTTTTGATAATTTTTCAGCATCTTCTGGATTTTCTAAAAATTATAGTAAGATCATTCGGTCCTCACTTTCTGTTTAAGTAGAGATAGTGACTATACACAACGTCAGGAGTAGTTGCAATTTTTTTTTATTTTCACATAAGCATGTGAAAATTAGGCATTAGGCAGAGATGTGGGAGGTGGCGTGTAAGTTATGGGTAGTCAAAGTCGTGCCTTTTTTTTGGAAATTAAATGAAAACAATACATTCTAGCGGTAGGGAATATAACTGACAAATGTCGCGTTTTCAGTTAGATAGCGAAAATATTTTAAATATAAACTCTCTGGAGTTCTTCCTATCCATGTTTGTATAGTATATTTCCCAATGAATTCAATTAATAAAACAAAAATTTGTGATAGTAAATTTTATTATCATCATGTGTCTTTTCAAGAGACTAGGTACTAGTGATGACAATTCGACAATTTCCTAAAAAAATATATTATTCCGCCACTCAACACGTAATGCCGAAAATTCGGCGTAAAGTTGTGTATTAATAGTAACGGGGCGTGTTAACACTACGTTCTCAGTCTCCGCCTGCCTGCCCTGCTTTGTGCATGGAGCTAAAAAAATCCCGTTTAACAAAGTGACATTTTGAATACTTTGCGGTATAGAGTATTTGACTTGTAGCACACCAAGTTGGTCGCCATGTTTGTGTAAGCTACACAAATATTTGTTGCAAATATCTTAAGACGCCCAAAGCTTAACTTCAGTAACTCTGTAAGGCCGCTGAATTGAAAAGTGTTTTTTTAGATGTCTTCATACGATAGTGAAATATTGTATTGATATAGAATATTATGTAGGTTTTGTTGAGCCTTTTAATAAAGGTATAAACGTTGAACAATTAATTATGATCTTGATGTTTAATGGTGACTGTATACAATAGATAGAAAGATATAAATATAAATCTGAATATAAACACGATAATTGTTGATTTGGTTCCCACTCGCGATGATTTATTATTTTAATTTCTCCAGTCTGGTAAAATAATCTGGCGCATTAAGCACAATGTCTTGAGTCGTTGAGAAAATTATACTAGGTTTCCCTTCCAACCGCTTCAAATGATATGGAGGATATAGCGTGAAGCTGAAAATAAAAACTTGAGTTTTCTTATCAAAAGTCTAGTTACCATCAAGGGAGCTGTAAGTTTCGCCATTAATGGCAAAAAGTAGTTTGAACATTATCTGTGAATAGATTTCCTATATCCAGTTGAAGTTATGGGACAACTTGGGGAAGCCATAAAGCCTTAACTTTGAATTAAGTGGTCGATGGAGGCTGGATATTAAGATGACGTACTACTACTATTTCTATTGTTATAACAACACTGTCATAAAATTTATTATGGCTACCCTCCTTTGTTTTTAGTTCTTAAAAGTGGGGATTGGAGCGTCTAAAAACTCCTAAAAGTTCCTTTTACCTACTCTGCAATACACTTCTTTATTAGCTATTATTTATTGAAAAGAATTTAATTTGTTGTTTTTTCACATGTCTATTGAATAGGTCAAAAATTTGAACTATTTTTTGTTTTTTAAAATTGTATTAGTGCCGAAACATTCCGATTTTCTCTCTTTGCCAATTTCGGTCACATTCTGTATTAGTTAACTTTTAACGCGGCTACTGAATATATGCACAATTATGTCAAGTCATAAGGATTATTATAGTTTTTTCTACAATTTTTCATGAAACGTATATTTAGAAGTATTCTTTATTTTCATTATTAGGTTCATGCTGTAACCTGCATATGGCTGGGCAGGCAAGGAAAACCTAGTGATAAAACACTCTGTTCCTACGCACCGTCCACTGTCCAATATTCGAGACATGGCGTTGCTTAGTGGAATTCAATGTTAGGCTTTATCTTGTTACCACACAAACTCTATTTATTTCTCCCCTAGTGTTAATCGAATCCACATCGATAAAAGGATTTATAAACATCTTTTTTTCTTAATATATTTTAATGTTTTCTTTCTTATTTATATAATGAAGACGGTATAACATATAATACTTACATATAAATGTATGTGCGTATACTCTTTAAGGAACCTCTTTTTTATACTAAGCGTGTCCGTGACGACGCTTCAGATGTAGTGATATGATAACATCGAGCTTTCCTTACATAATTCACTTATAAGAGTGGCTTATTGCACTTAACTGCAGCCTTTGATTTTGCCTCTATATAGTATACTTTATAATTTAAATATTTAAAAATTTATGCGGTTTTGAGTCCAGCTTCACTTATTTTAATGAAAAAAAATATTATAATAACTAAAATTTATTACTTTCTTTTCTCACTCTCCACTCTCTCTTATGAAATGATTGAAAACTATGTCTGCAAAATTTATTGTATTAAGATATATTCAATAAACATATGAAATAAAGATTTTATAAAGTATATTAAAAGTTGACTTTAATTGACATTTATCGTTAATCATTTCTATTTACAATAATCAGAAGAGGGTAGACAAGTGGACAGTGATAAAAGAGGTCATAAGTCTAGTTGTCAGATCTAGGAGAGGAAATGTCTAGGGAATTTATTTTATGAATCGAAGAAAAAACTAACTTCTTAAATAACTTTTTATATAAAAATTACGTCTTATATAATCAAAGTGTATCAAAATTGAAAATTAAGTATTGTATATATTTGTGCGCATTGAGTTTGTGCGCATTTGGTTGCAAAGGCTGCAGTTCCCGATTCAATTTAATATATGGGCCTGTCAACCGACCATTTTATATTTTAACTAGCCGTTTGACCCGGTTCTGGAGTCGTTGGAACGTTATAACCGGAATCCTGAGTCTATCATCGCGATTTATGTTTATTTAAAAGTGTCTTCTCCAGAAGAATTTCATTTGAGAATCTTTTGTAGGCATTATGAGAAACATTATGAGATACAAAAACTCTCAAGAATGTTATGGAAATCGTTAACGATCTCTCTTTCTTAAGAAAGAGAGAAAATGACAATATTTCTCAACGTATCGGTCCATTTTTCCGATAATAGAACGTGTCTTGCTCGCGGAGCAGCGGCGAGGCGACGTTGCGCAAACGCTAAGGCCCAGAGCTAAAACAGCTCGGCTATATTTAGTTCTGCAACACTGCATCGCGTCGTGTCAAGCCCATAGAAAACATTAACACCGTTAGCCGTTATATACGGCCACCGCACACTCCCAGCCAGATTTTCGGTAACACAAATTGCCGTATAATATTCAATTAGGTCGGCTATATTGATGGTGGGTCGCCGGCAATTTCGGTCGGCGCATCTGCCGCCGGACACGCGCGGTAATATACGATTAGTTTTCCGATGGTATCGAGCCCGCCGCGCACTAGTGCTGTGCCGCGTCGCCGCGCGCCGCCCGCGCCGAGGTGCGTCGGGACGCGGCTATATTTAACCTCGCACGCTGCCGACATTTTTTCTCGCCGCTCGCCGTACGCGTCCGGCCGCCTGCCAGCGCTACGTCACACCTCCGTTACCTCACAGGCGATAAACTTTAGGAAAGGACTTTAAAATTAGCAAGGACGCCGCCGGCGTTTCGGAACGACGCTCCGGCGTATTTCGGGGCGACATCGGAGCCCGACGGTTACGCAACCCGCGCGAAGATGGCCGCCGAAGCGAAGCACGCGGGAGAGGAGAGATGAGCTGTCACGGGATATTTATGAAATTCGAACTAAAATAGATACAGTAGTGGGTTCGGACGAGTCACCTTGACGGCGCGTTATATAATAGGCGCGCACTGATCGATCGCGCCGCTTCAAATCCATTTCCAAAATGTTCAAAATTCCACGCAATCGGTGACGTATTGACGAGTGACGCGGTCCAGTGTTGCCACTCCTCCGTTCGGCTAATAAATTTATTGTTTGGCATGTAAACGGATGCGTTCGAGCCAAGAAATTACAGCGTTCGGTAAAAAAAATATTGAATGAACCGACGGAATGATGGCGCAGTCTAATCGGGAGCGCCTCGCAGCCTTGCCAAACACTATCTTGTTTATAGTGAACACTCGCAGATTTTTTTGATTATGGATTGTTTACTAGCAATACTAGCTCAAGCCGCGCCTTACGTACGCGCCGGGACTCCGCGTCCGGGACGCCGACTTTTGTTCTTGACATTTTTTATCGGACTTTTAATTACTTCTTTCTTCCTAATGACGTCGGGGGCTATTGAAACGGGCGGCACTTAAGCGGAGACGTGACTTTCGTTTCTTTATTTGCAGAAATGCATTTTTGTCTAATTTTAATAAAGAGCATTGCGGGGCGGTGTCGCTCCCTACTTGGTATTCCGTAGACGCGCGAGGACGGCGTAGAATTTCAAGTGTTTTCTCCGAGTGTGATCTATGCGATGAATTAATGATCAATATATGTATGATTTAAATGTGCTCCGCGTCTGGCGCCATCTTCATTTGCTCCTCATGTAACTAGCTATGTCTTATTAATAATGATTTATGATCGAATACCATTATGCGATTAGATCGTATAATAATTTTATTGCATTGTCAGAACATCGATATTGCTTTCCCAGGCATCGGTACATCACTATAGTACATGGTGCACGCCGGCACTAACCGCGCAGAGCAAATTATCGAGGCGATATTGTCATAACTCGACGTCACTAGTGCATTTATCAGTGTATACATTAAACCAATATTCAAACATACGAGCCCAATATCTTACGCTAAGCCCCCGACAACAGTGAACTAACTTACACGGGGATTAGTGATGTGGGTAGCTGTAATCCCGCAGTATCCCGGACAGCCCCGGGATATATTTGCATACGATTGCCGTTAAACGTCATCCGTTGGTGTTCGAGACGTCGTCGTCTTAGCAGGATTTGGAGTTACACTGCACGTGAATAATTTTCGCCGATTTTCGAGCTTGATTGCGGGATTTGCATGATTTTGGACGCTCGGCGACTTCTATTACACTAATGGCTGCATCCTGAGTTATCTTCACGTTTTCAAGTGCGAGCTACGAGCACGTGATTGCGATCGGGAGATCTGTGTAGGTCTGCTCCAGTTCGCTAGTCATTAAGAAATAACGTTTACATAATAGACGCTCAGTTAAGGTTCCATAATTTGAAGGAATCTATCGCAGGTTATTTTAGCAATGTAAACCGAGAAGGCGTAGTAACATAAGACTTTCTTTATGCCAATTTATATGCATTTTGTACTAAGTAGGTAATTTATGCAGACTGGGAAATTTTTTTGGTACTATTTGATTTAAAGAAATATTCTGATTGTTTCTTAGGGGTAGTATAAACTTACATTCTACTATTTAATATGCAATGTTTGTTTGAGGCTGTCGTCGTTAGATTCTTATTTTCATTTCTTCGTTCTAGTTACAAGACAAATTCGTTAATTTCCGCCACTTAAGCGTAATGTCTCAAAAATTGAGTGGAATGGAGTATCTTAACATTAGTTTCCATCTGCTACCCTTCTGTGAGGGAAAAGGCGTAAAGTAAACAAAACTCGCAATATTCCGAATTTAGGCGAAAAATGGAAAACACAGTATCTTGACACTACATTATGATTCTTACACCAAGAAAAGAGGTTCCTTAACCCTAACACGCAGCACAAAGCTTTATAAAGACGGACGACCCAAACCAATCTGTATCGCGAAAAACGTCACTCCATTACGCAATGACACACTGTTAAACAATAGCAATTATATTAACATAACATTTATTATACAACACGGCGAGCTGCTAGTATTGTCGAGGAAAAAATTGATGATCGTGGATAGAATGTGAGTGAGGCGGTGCATCGTCCTCGCCTCACCTTGCGCGACGCGGGGGGAATACCAAACTGTAGGTTTTGTTGATACGCGTTTTTGTATAGCGGTACATAGAATATTGCTTATTTGGTGCAATGATCATGTAATTTACACTTGTTTAAAAAAAGTTATAGCTTAGCTTTCACGCAGTACCCCGCACACAGCAGGGTAGGCAGAAGGAAGCTAGTGTTAAGACGCTGCGTTGCCCACTTTTTGTCGAATTTGTTGAGGCATTGCGTGTTCAGCGGCGGAATTTAACGCCGGAATTTTTTCTTGGTACAAAAGCGAGGAAATTAAAATATTAATAAATTCATTCCCTCGATTGTGGATCGTACTCACAACCGTCGCATTACAGTTATATCCTGGTGCCCCTCGGCCACGACGGCCTCAAGAAAAGGTTATTTTAATATACATTAAATCTCTTATGATTTTTTAAAAACTGCAAATACATACGTCATTGTTGCATCGGATGAGTGATGTCTTAATAAATATTAATAACGTATTATTTGTTGTAATTTTATTGCAATACCTATATATTTGTATATTTTGCCTAAGAATATGTTTCAATAAAAACTATAGAAATAAATTATCATTTAAGATTTAATCTACATTACTTACATATAAATTTATGAAATTATAAAACAAATAAAATATTTTTGCCTCCAATATGAAAATGCAGCACAACAGAGCTCTCGTAGCACGTTAGTAGACTAAGCGGATCAAAGGATTATAGAGTCAGAAACGATTTTACTAACAATTAACTTTGTTGATCGATGTTTAGAAGAACGCTCAATCAATTAATGGTGGTTTTTGTTCACTATATGCATATGTTTTTTGTATTTATGTTTCTTTAATATCTATTGTTTTTTCACTTTTTCCATACTATAGATTCACGCTGTATCCCGCATGTAACAGGATAGAGAGAGGGTAGGATTGTGCCTTAGGGACATTATGGGTTGAATGGCGAAACTTAACTCTGCACTTTGTCTTATTACGAGAATAAAGAAATTAAAATATAACTCATTGCCCCTAGTAGGAATCGAGACCACTCTAACAGTCCCTGTAATGCTGCGCCACGACGGCTCTATATCTTATATTTTAGTATAATAACTAGCACATCGGTACTAGCGTAGCTATTATAATCTACATTGTATATAAAATTATAAAAATAAACATTATCTATTTATATAAAATTCTTCGGCTATCGAGTGATTGACAGCCCACACACAGCCGGAACTACCCGCGGCGATGAACGATGACATTAGAAAGTTCCTTTGGGAATGTAGGACTCTCCTTACACAGGGTTTTTCGATATTCCTACGGGAACAGAGAAAAACGTTACATATAAATACGTGTAATAGTTAATTAAATATAAAATAAAACGCCCTATATATAAAAATTTTACACCCCTAAAGTTCATTATGCTTCTTCAGTCAAACGTAACTGATGTCCCATTAGACCGGTCTAAGTTTCCACTTAGTTAAGTAAAGAAGCTTTAGCTTAAGCTTACTTATATTTGAGCTTTTGTTTTTCCTCATCGGCTAATGCAGATTGGACATTTGAGTTTTATTTACTGTGTATTTGGACTTTTGATATAACTTTTTTGAAGAATTATTATAATAATGTTTATTAAATAATATTTTTCTTAAGTCAGACTCGCTTTTTATCGGAGAGCAGACTAGGCTGAATAAGCTTTGTTTTACATATTTTGAGATATTGACTCATTACGGAAAGATGGTCTAATCATTTTCAATGTTATTTAATTTATTATTTTTATGTGACGAACGAACGAACGGACACACAAAAGCTATTTTGAAATAAATTAAAATTGAAAGATTGTTTATATTATGTCATTTTTTTTAGTGTCAATATGTACAAAAAAATTGTTCAACTCTAGTAGAAAAATTATATTATTGGTACACTCACAAACATACTGACTATCGTAGACTGTTTTAATTAAATAATATTATTTTTATTTTTTTTTCAACCTTCAGACTTCATTTTGGTAGTTGCCAAATAATCTAAGAGTTTGTACAACATAGTATGATTCATATGTTCCGATGCAATTTCCTAGTGACCACGTTATACGATCGTCGCTAAGTTCTTGACGGGTCGTAAATATTAAGTTATTTATTATATTATATTGGAAAGTTAAATTAAATTAAATTTTAAAGTTGTCGAGGCCAGTCGTGGCGCGGGGCACAAAGTGTGGCTGTAAATGCGACTGGTTGTGGATTCGATCAATTGAATATTTATTTTTTGATTTATATTTCTATTTCTTCACTCTCGGTGTCGAAGCCAAGCGTGGCATTGAGTTTCGTTACTCAACTCGCAATGCCTCCAGAACTTGGCGGAAAACGAGAAATGGAGTCTCTCAACATTGGGTTTCCTCTGCTTACCGTGCTGCGTGCGGAATAAAGCGTGAAGGGTTTTTTTTTAATTTTCTTAAATATAAGAACTATTGCTACTTTGTTTGTGGAATTAAACTTTAAATAACATTTTTTGGCTTCACGCTGTATCCTGCATATAGCAGAATGAGAAGATTTTTTCAATGTACGTATATAAAAAAAAGTAGCCAGGACTTATTTAAAATGAATAATTTGTTATAAATGCTATATAATTTTTTTAAATATACCTATATACTTTTCCCTAAATTTCCACACTAGATTAATTTAATCCTGAACAATCTATTTGACAGTTAAATTACTTAACCAGTAACTTTAGCACCCGGACACTTTAGGTTCATACAAAGTTTAACTGCGGTTCCCGGATGTCTTGGGTTACTGATGTATGCTAGAAGGCACGTACGTACATACACGGAGAGGAATTCTAATAAACCTGATGTGTTTTAATGCGATCGCTGTCGCTTCTTGAAAGCAGATTTTATCTTTTATACTCTGTGTGCAGCTTTGACGTTTGTTTTGGCGGTTTTTTAGTTATCAGGTTGGTAATGAGCTGTCAGAAGTCATAATATGACATTTAATTTAAGTAATGTAATTTTACCGTGTTGTAAATTTTTTGCTTCGTCAATAAAAAAATTTACTTAAGTTTTTTTATTTTTAATTGATTTTGGCACCAAAATAACTATAAACTAAAATATATAATGTATTATAGTGAGTGTGTACCAGCAAGTAAGCTTATTTATATTTAACTTAGTATTCTTTACGAGCCTATATAATCAGTAGATTTATTATGATTATAGAACTACAGGGAGAGCTAGAAGTCTACATTACTTATATTATGTAATTATTTATATATTTTCTTTTTAAATTTTATTTTAGAAGTTACAACACTTGAACATTTTTTGCACAATATGAATAATATAGAAATCTAAATTAAAGTAGTCATTTTAATATTTTTTTTCTATTTTGTTAATTATAAATACAAATCATAGCATTTTTATGTATATTTAAAATTTATTGATTTCGGGGATAATGCAAGCTATTTCTAGTAACTGACCTACATCAATCCATTTTCTTCCGTGCAGTGATATTACACATTTAAAACTACCACTGCATTCTGTTTATTGCGATCGAAAAAACTAAATTGCTGAAAATAAAATCATTGCCTGAGGTAAAATCGAGCACTCATAAGCTCAGCATCTGCACAGACTCAGCAAATTTTCTTAGACTTTTTTCACTGCAAAAGAAATAGCTTAACCTTTTTATCGCAGAAAAGGGCAGGGCAGAGGGAACACTTAGTTTACCAGTTTGAGTCCGAATTGGATTTTCAAAAATTGCGTGTCGATAAGGCGGAAGAAAGCACCACCGCTTTGCCTTACCATTGAAAATTTTTATTTTTTTTGATAAGGAATAAAGTACATTTTGTAAATACTTTTATAGTATATAATAACATAATTCCGTTCCCGTTTTCGGAAATCCTCTCTCATTGCATTCTTACCAATTTCCTGAAATGCTCTCTCATTGCACCTTCCAAACCAACCAAACCCTATACGACAAATTTCAGTGCCCTACACAACTTTCCGTTACAGTCATTCCACAACGGTAATATATGCACATATATATTTATTTCATATACATACATATGTAGTGCCAAAAACACTATGAAACGTATTGAAACTTACACTCAGTATGTATAAATATAATATCAATCCCGTTGCATTAGAGTTGTAGCGCTGATATACCTAAGCTCTTACGAGGAAGGTCGCTGAGTGCATGTTTGCGGTCACACTTATAGCGTTTTAGACTCGCGTCATATAAAACATATTAAGACTTTTTATTTGGATTAGTTAAGTATGTTTGAGTATTATAAATGTTTAAGGAGACAACTTGCGGTAGCACACGTGACCACGGATTACTGCAAAATGTTAGAAACGTTGGGTTTCACAAATATATAAAACTAAATTATAAGCGATAAATTCGGTTCTTTTTATCTGAAACAATTTTTTTTTTATACATATCTATTTTCCTTAAAATACAAATAAGCTGTATCTTTAATTTTGCCCAAGAACTAGCCGTGGCGCAGTGGTACATCGTCTGGTGGTATATGCGACGGTTGTTGGTTCGTTTGCTAATCTGAGTAATGCATTATTTTCCTTTCCTCGCTCTGGTAACATGATAAAGTGCAGCATTAGATTCCTCCTTACAACACACATTGAGTCGAAAACAAGACAACGATCCCTGCTCTATGTTCGATACACCGCAAAGTAGAAATCAATAAAAAATAATTACATAATGTATTTTTTTTCATTTCTTTTACATATTTAAGCTTAAAGTCGGGAGGGAGAAGGAATGAGTCTTCCTTAAAGTGTTTTAAAAACTTTTCTCGACATTTCAGTTTAAAGTACGATTTTATTGCAGCTTATTTTATTTTTCAAAATTTTGCTAAATATATTTATTATTGCTTACCTTGCAATTCCTGATTTTGAGTTTAAGTTAAATTTCATAAGGCCTCGATGTAGTAAAATATAACAAAATATTTTTCCTTTTATCCATTTATTGTGCTAAACAAAGCTATTTTAATATGGATTTTTACTTTCACGACGTATCTCGCGCAAAGCAAGGTAGCCAGTGGGAACTTGGGAAACTAGTGTTAAGACTCCGTCTACGGAACTCTACCGATTAAAAAGTTAATTAGTAATAAAAGCGGTTTACCATTAATAAAAACGTTGACAATATTAATATGTATTCCATTTTCTAAAAAATCTTAGTAGTAACAAGAAAAAAGTCAATAAAACAGTTAATCAGTACACCAATCCACATTCAATTATTCAGTTATGTTAATATTAGTCATATTTTAGCAGTAAATAATAAATAATATAATTAATAGTGCTATGTCATTAAGTAGCCCATTCTATGTCTACCCCGCAAAATACCGGAGATTATATACAAGTAGTGGTTTTATTTATATGACTTGAGCTGCATCGGAAATAGATTGGCCTTTGATTTAGCAGACAATGTATAAAGTGATTTCTAAACATGTGGCTTTTATAGTCGTTTCTACTTGGATCTGCTTACATATTGTACTAGAGTAAGATGGTTAATATTTTATTATATAATTGATACAATATTGCAGTCTAATATAAATTTGTTATATTTTGTGTAAAATGTAATATGAGTAAGAATTATATTGTAGTACTTAATTTTTTACATAGAGCGATGAATGTGGGTTTGCTTTCCACTCGGGGGACAAAATTATTTTCATTTTATCGTTGTGGTATTTAAGTAGCTGAAATATTATGGGAAACGGAGAGGTTTAACATTGAGTTCCCTCTTCATACACTGCTACCCTGCGGAACCCAACATGAAGCACTAATAAATTCATTGTTTGTGATTAGATCACAAAATAAAAAAAAGTCAAAACTGAAAGTTATGATGTATGAATTAAATTGTTATTTTTTTGCAATATACAGTTACATAGTCTATAAATTTTAATATTCATGCAATTTTAAACAAGCTCCTTACTCAATATAATTAAAGGTAATCCTATTTTTTTTAGATAAAAGTCCTAAAGTACAAATGATTAATTTTTATTAACCAATTTATAAAATAATTAATGAGTAATTGAAAATAAATTAAGATTCAAAAAAAAAATCCTTAAATTTCCCTATATTGTTTTACATCGTTTGCATGTACAGACATACTTTTCATCTGCACTATGATTGTAATGTATGATGTGTATACAATACATATGCATTTGAATCATTTTAATATAGTTTAATAAGCACTTCTGTGTAGAGAAGATACATTTTAGTTGAAATCATATCAAATAGTAATGTTATTTGATAGCTAGCGCTTTTGAGAAAGGTTGACTCGAGTGCATAATGGTGTGTGGTCGGAGTAAAAGCGATTAATCTTAAACTAGAAGATTTATAATATAATTTATATCTTTGAAATTTAATTACAAGTGTAATAAGAGAAAAAAAAAAATCATAACTTATTATACAGAAATATTAAAATAATGTAATAATAAAATATTTTTAGGTTATCTTTTTTCATTATATTTTTGACAAAAAAATACAACGCTGATTGTAATGATCAAAATAAATTGACATTAGTCACTACTAGTAAATATATCCGCTATAACTAGAACGGTGCGTTTAGTTCTTGAAACTATTTTCTATTTCTGCGCAAACCGTTCAGCTGCTGTTGGTCTTCAACTTGTTAGTAAAACTATATAAATATACACCACAATAATACTGTAATATAGCTTTTTTGGATCGTCGTAGCGCAGTGGTAGTGATCGCCTGTAAACGGGATGTTCAATCTTCAGAAAAATTGTTACTAGTATCAAATTAGCTTTCTTTTATATTATGTTATTTAAAATTAAATTTATATATTATCTTTATATTCCAATTCCACTTGAGGAAAGAAAATATTTTATATTTTACCCTCTAGTAAAGCGACAAATTGCAGCGTTGAGTTCCGCCACTCAATACGCAATTTCTCTAGAATTAGCTGGAAAGTTGGGAATGTATCTGAATGAAAGCGGAGTTTTTTAACACTAGATTACCTTTGCCTATCCTGCTATGTGCGGGGTACAGCATAGTGCTAAAAAATATATGTATTTTCTTACTATGTAGAAAGAAGCGTAAAGCTGTTTTTATATTATTTTAAACAAACATTTGTTTGAATTATTTTTTATATGTGTTTTTTAATATCTTGAGATATTTCGCCTATTATTTTTATAATATCATCACTAGGTATAATATCATCGCAAGGTTTCTAAAACGTATATTTAATATGTATTTATTTTATTTTATGTTTTTTTTTAACGCAATGATTGATAAACAACTCGCAATTGAAATTGTGCGAAGGAAATACAAACTTTCCATTTTATAACTCAGCTATTATAGGTCTTCTTCTTCGTCGTGTCTTTATTTACGAATTATTTCATAGAAATTGTGCTGAGGAAATTGTTCAAGCAGAGCCAAAAAGGAAAGTTATTTTTAGAACAAATCCTATTATGAGTTTGTCTTGCACAGCCATCTAATATTCTATTGCTTTTTTTAATTATATATAAAAAAAAAAATAATCAAGGCCGTCCACGTGTTTATTGCGTAAAAGCTCTTTGATGGTCAGCAAGCGGATTGGTTTTCGATGTGTTTTTACAACGGACTTTTTTACGATGTCGTAAAGTCAGTATTCTTTCAGGGCGTACGTTTTTGTATTTTCAATCTGTGGAACCTTTGACTGCGACCTGGATTTAAACTGCCAAAAATAAGGTATTATATATATAAGAGTTTATACATATATGTTAATATTTTAACTTGAATTAGGAAGATTATTTATGGATATTAAATGTGGCAATGTCAGTCACTTCCTTCTAATTTAACGTTAACGTCGCAAAATTACCAACTATATATTGTATATAAGTTTATAACCTATTTTAATATATACTTATATAATATAGCTATCAAATTTATATTGATTTATATGGAATTTCTTCTTCTACATTGAAACTTAAAGTCACTTACGAGTAACAAACAAATCCTTCTTCCTACCATCATTTAGTACAGAATGTTGGCACATTACAAAACCCTAAGTAAAATACATTTTCCATACACATAGACAGTTAGATACATTAGATTTGTGCCTTTATAGAAATTCCTCGTTCAAAAGCTTGATGCAATTTGCATTCTCGATGCGTGCAGGTTAACTACCTAAATGCATATAATCGAATTTTGCATTCAGTTTACAACAATGGGGATTTATTGTAGAATTACGTGTCCTGTCCACAAATCGGCATACCTGTTGAGCCAGAGAGTCTCGTGGCTTTAAGTAAAAAAAATCCACAAATTTGCGTCTATTATTCGGGGGAAAACGGAACGGGACGGCGTTAGGGAATGGAAACGGATTGTCTTAACACTAGGTTTCCAAGTTTTTTCTGCCTACTCTGCTATGTGTGGAATACGGCGGCGTGAAACTTACAAAAAAAAATTGTAGAGCAGACAGCGGGATTCTAGCATTAAAATATTACGTTTCTCTTGATATTTTTAACAGCGTGTTACGTGAAAAAACTCAATGATGCGCTGTTTACCATCTAGAGTGGGAAAATGGAAATAAATTTAATGTAATTATCCACCCGAGCGTCGATCGAACCTAAAACTCTCGCGTTTACGTCTCTCGCTGCCCCACTGCGCCACGACGGCCTCACACTAGGAAGTGTGGCATAATTTTGGCTAAAGCTCCTGTGACGTCGTCGACCTAGTTAGGAACGCCAAGCGGTACCATGGCCAAGTCCAACCGGGCATCCCCAGCGAACCAGCGCCAATATCTATAAAATAAATTCGACTCAGATGAAAAAATAATGAAGGAATCGCGATTTGCCGCCAAAATGTTCAGGGTGAACGCACTCCAGTGTTTTGGCAGTGGCGTTTGGAAGTTTTCCTAATAGTACAGAACGGCGGTAAGGGATTTTATCGTTAGTTTACAAACAATCTAGCTATACTACTTTGTAACCTCACATTGGTAAAATAACTTTCGATTAATATACTTTGTGACAAAATAGATATTAATATGTTTGCATTTCCAGTCTAAGACATGTAAACAAAAATAATTTTTTGTTTTTGTTTACTTCGCTATTTTAAATGTATAAGATTTTGTACTTGAGCATAACTATTCGAAAATTTATTATTTTCTGTTCCTCACTTTGGTAACAAGAGAGACCTCAGCGTTTTCTATCGGTAGTCAACATACAATTTCCCAAGACAACGAAAAGTTAACATTCGATTAACTTATTTATGCTCTGCTAAATGCGAAATATAAGATGAAGTTACGAAAAAAAGACACTTTCCTCTTTTCTATAGAACTTAAAACGATGATACGAATTTTCTTAAATCATTGAGCAACGTCAGTTGAATGAATCATTTCTTATGGAATTAAACATTGGCATCTTGTCGAGGAACGTCAAGATGTCACATACCGTTAACAATGACTTGACAAAAGTAATATTGTTTATTCCTATTGTTAGAAATCGGAAGCGATTAAATAAAAGAAAAATAGATAAAAACACATAATTAATTGCAATATGTATCACCAATAACTATACTTCACGCGAATTTCCTTCCAATAAGTAGCCTACAAGAAATTGCCCCTGATTGATTTTTAGTTTTTTTTTTGACTTGGCTATACTGCTGTTGACCTAGGATAGTCTTTACAGCGTCACCGGGCTTTGAGATAGGACTGGCCTCGTCACCTCTTACTGCGGCGGAGAGTGTGTCGTGAGACTGAGGAATGATTAATGCTTATGTACCGGGCTTTTTTGGCTTTAATTGGATCGTCGGGATCTAGAAGGCAATGCGACCGTGTCGAGGAAGCGGGTGTGGATGAGGAGCGTAGTGACACGCTCTGACAATGAGTGGGTTGGAGTGGGAATATGCATGCTCGAAGTAGCGCTTGATTAGGCGATTGAAGAATTCCTTTAAAGATTCTAATTCCAAATCTTTGTAGGTCGGTTTGTAGCTAAGTTTGTATGTCTAGCTCTAGGAATTTGTATTGGACCCTCTGAAGGAGATCTTACTTCAATAGTCGTTTTCACCTAAATTTACACTCTTTTTGGTCGAAACCTGGGAATCTGGCTAAGAAACTTTCGTTTCCCAATTTCCACCGAATTCTGGAAAAAAGTTGAGTGGCGGAATTCTACTACGCCACGACATGCGTCAAAGTTCTTATAAGTGAATCTCTTAATTTTTCTATCATATTATTTTAAGAACAAGACAGGTTCATATAAAAATTGAAATATACAATTAGAATTGAAAATACAAAATTCTCTTATCAAAGCAACAGACCAGCAAAGTGCTAAATCACATACGAATAAACAATACGTCAAAAATGACTAAAATTTCGTGATTCTTTTCCAATCTGCGTTTAGAGCTATATTTAGAAGTTGCCAAGTTCTGTTTAGAATATGTTTCTCATACAAGCTTGCACCTTTCCTATAGTTTTACGACGCATCGTATTTAATGTGACGTGTGTTTGTGTTCCCAAATAAATCTTCGCCTCGTGTTTTCATTGAGTGAAAAGGATGTTTATGATTTATTATAATTTTCTATCTACAACTGAGATTTCTTGCGATTTCCTTTAGATTTTTGAGTAACTCCATTATTGTTTATAATTTGGAGGTATGTCTGTATGTGTGTTCTGAGATTCTTCCGTAAAAGACAAAAAAGTCATTTCCTTTAATAATATCCGCCGATTTAGACAGTTTACAGGAACCTTGCTTTCTTGGTACAATCTTTAATAAAAACTTGAGCGTTGTATCTTAAGATAAAGTAAATTATAATAGTTAATTGTATACAACTGGTAATTCACATGTTTTTATATTATTAGCTGAAATGACACATGGATCGAATCAATACTTATGTTTTATTATGTGTCAATCACGATGTTTAAGAAGTATTATTATTTGTAGATTTTTTACGTAAGAAGTCTGACTGAGCTTTTCACGTCGGGTTCTTCACAGGTTTGAGGCATGCATTTTGATTAACCGATGGCATAAATATTTCACGTCCAAAAAATTAAAGATTAATATTATTATGACAAAAATTATTTTACTTTGACTTTGATCTAGAGACATAGCTAATGATTTCTTTGAACTTCACTTCTCACATTCACCTATTAACCCAGTCCAATCACCCTGCCATATGGTCAACTTACTGGCAACTTTGCCACGTGGCATCAGGTGCCAACACTCCTTGGCAGGGCGGCGGCACGTCTAGCGTCCTCGCCAACTCTACCCGATGTTTTGACTGGACTTTTGTTTATACTTGGAACGTTTTGGTATTTTCCATATATCATTGATGAACGAGGATTGTGTGGGTGTTGTAGTAAGCGTGTATTGAAGTTATATGAGATCTGGTGATTTTATGATAATTGTCAAAGTGTCCATCCATCTGGTACTGAACTGTTTTTTTTAACTCAAAGAAATCATAAGAGCTTACTCTTTGTTACAAAACTTTAAATTGTCTTTTTTGTGTTAGATAGAAAAACAAATTAAAGACTTCAACAAACGCTTAAACATACAATTACTTGTGGCGTTGAGTTCCACCTCTCAACGCGCAATGCATCCAGAATTAGGTGGAAAGTGGGAAACCAAACTGTTTTAATGAGAACGCAGTGTCTTAACACTAATTTCCCAGGTCCACTTTGACTACTATGGTATGTGAGGGGTACAGTGTAAAACTAAAAAAAAAACTATAAAATTACATTGTAATGAGCTCATCGAACCTCCACCCATACATTTACACGTATAATTCAATAAAATACTTAAACATATATGTTAATGTTCTAACACGACCTCAACATATGCACTTCTCTGAATGCAACGCCTCTTTCCCAGAATTTATTCTCCTCAGTCATTGAATGACAAACAACACAATACAAAACGTTTTACGATTTTTTTACAGTTACAAATATTTTTGCTTTTAAAGAAAATTCCGTACTCGATGTACTTGATTTAAGTCGACATATTTGCATACATTATGTTATGAATCAAACAACAATAGCGTCCCTATACGATGAATACTTGATTAGTTCGAATTTTTATTTATGTGTGTGTTGTGTGTGTGTGGCACATGATGATTGACTTCTCCATTTTTAGTAGGCACTGTTTATTTAAATTTAAAAAATAAAATAAAAATATTCTCTTTTCTGTTCTAATCTTTCATTATGGCGTTCTGGAAGCGAAAGTGTCTTCTAGAATAAAATGTTCTCCAGAATTACTTCTCTCTTTAAATATGTTCTTTTAATATTAAGATTTTTTGATATTGTTAAACATTTTTATTGGTAAACATCTTAAACATCCTTCCACATAAAGCACTATAAGCAGAGGGAACGTACAGGACGTAAGGTGTAAGGATATGAGCCCACAACCGTTGCGCTTACATCAACACACAGTAACGCTGTACTACACCGGCCCCCTAAACTAAGATAAATTAAGGTGATATTTGAACCTACTATATCTTTACATTCGCGCCTTAGCTGAATATCTCTACGATAATAAGATTAAAAACTGAAAAGTATTTTAACATTTCTATTTCTATATTTGTCCACTTCACTGTGAGATCGTGTCATATAAATGTGATTTAAGGGTTTATTTATTGCTCGAACAGAGTTGATACGGTACGTGAGTGTTTCTTAGAACTTCTCGGATATGCTTTATTCTATGTTTAGTTGACATACGGCCTTACTTGATTAAAATTTTTGGCCATTTATATATATTTTTTTGGTTGTACAAACACGACACAATGGTTGTGGGTACGATTATCATTCGGGGGAATGAATTTTTTTTTTCGCCCAAAGTAGCAGGATAAAGCACGGCATTTTGTTCCGCCACTTGACATGCAATGTTTCGAAAATTTCACGGACAATTGGAAATAGAGTGACTTAACACTAGGATCTCTCTGCTCACCTTTCTATTTGCGGTTTGCAGCACGGAACAAAAAAAAATTACAAACATTAAACTTTTCAAAATCAAAGTGACGCTTAGTCTACAAAATTCCAAGAAAAATTGTGAAACATGGTGCTTCGACGTTTATAGATAGACATCGGCATTGTTTTATTTATATTGAAATGCTTAGTAATCGCAACAATGTACAATGTCCTGATGGGAAACCCTACGTCGAACTTCCTAGTCTGACTTCATGTCTCATTTGAATATAAAAAAAAAAATATTTAGGAGAGTAGGCTAGAAAACTTACAGATAAGTGACTCGATTCTCTTTGGCGAAACCCAAGCAGTACCTCACCCAACCAAACCCATGTAGCACCAAATCAGTGTGAGGAAATAGCTGTTGTTGGGAATGGTTTTGGTGGAATTTAACGTCGCGTTTTATCTATTTACAAAAGCGAGGAAATGAAAATGAATGCTTTATTCTACCGAGTGGAAACGAACCGAAAAAAATTGTATTGCGGTTTAAATATTTCAATAAATAGGATTTGAACAACCGACAACCGAAAGATAGTACCTAATAGCCACAGTAATATAACTTTATTAGGCTCAGCCATATATTTTTTGTTACAGCTTTATCATTTCTTCGTTCTCTTTACATAACAAATTATTGCCAGTTTTAGAAAACCAATAAAATACCAATTTATCGCAACATAATGGACTTAGCAATGCCTCTGATGATTTATGTTACTTACTTTATGAATGCTTTGGATGTAAATAATGTTCGAGTGCAAGAATAATAGCTGTAAATGTATATTTATAACCATTTGTTATTAATAATTTTATACAAATAGAAATAAAAATGGTCGAATTCATTAAAGAATTATGTGATTTTCAAGGATTATACATATTGTTGGAATAGATATATATAAAACATTTTTTTTAAAGAGTCCCACACTGGGCGCCAAAGTTTTTAATGGTACAAAAAATCACTTTAAATGTTTTCGATTATTTGAATGTTTACAGGACGAGTTCCATCCGTTCATAGAGGCCCTGATGCCTTTTGTAAAGTCCTTTTCGTACACGTGGTTCAATTTACAAGCGGCCAAAAGGAAATATTACAAAAAACACGAGAAACGGATGAGTCTTGAGGAGGAGCGACACACAAAGTATGAATTACAGGTAAATATTGTTTTTATTTTAGCTTGAAGTTTCACTAACTTATTTATTATTAATTTTTATTGATGTTGATTGTGAAAAAAAATATATTAAAATGGTTTTAGTACATTTCTTATCGTTTTAGCGTTAGCTTTATGCTTTGACCCTAGCGGAGTATCAAGTGCACTCAACAACGATAAGGTCTTTTTTCGGTTCTAACACTCAATGAATCTTTACATACATCCTCTCCGGAGGTTTTTAATGTTTAATAAGTAAATCATCACCGACTAAACCTCAGATTCCCTGTACTCGAAGGTCAACCATCCTGCACCTGCCTCTCTTAACTATCACTTTTACTCCAAAAATATTTTTTGCCATTCTTTCAACACTCGCTTTCTCTACGTTCCCAAGCCACTTGTTTCATTTAAACAAAATACAACTTTACCAATCTGCTTAACATATAAAAGTCTTCAGTTATCTTGCGACTGACAGACAACGCACAGATGTAACTACTGGACTTAGAAAGTTTGAAGTTGGCGTGTAGGTAAGTTAGGTACTATAAGTTAGGTACTAGAACGGGAAATCAAAAGAAAAATTCCATTTTACGTCTTTAAGTCCACGTAAAAAAAGTAGCGGGCGATGGCTAGTTGTTAATAAACATAAATCGTGCTCTTTTGAGTACGCCTTTAGGGGGTCCTGTCCACGACATTTATTATGAAATAGAAATATTACATACACACAAACAGTGGTTACATTTGCAATTTTTGTTTGGTACAGAATGCAAAGCTTTGTATTATAACAGTTACTCGTATGTGCCACGCTCAGAAAATGAATTTGCCGGACACGCGTGTTCCGTTGAAACTCTTTTTGCCTTTTAAAATGTCAAAATTTCACATATTTTTAGTGCTATATTTACATATATTTTAGTTTTAAAAATAAAAATGTACTAGTGACAAAATATGTGTCTTTTAGTACAGCGTATGCACGTTTAAAGCCATATATATCACTATCAATAATAATGAGCAATTTTATACAAGATCAAGAACCAAGTAATTTATTTAGTAGATTGATTGATTTTTTAAGCTTCTCGCTGTATCATAGACATAACAGGATGGGCAATGGGAACCTGGGAACCTGTTATTAACACACTTCTTTCCCTCCGATTAAAACATTTCCGCCACTTCCACGCTTCCAACCTCTGTCTACAAATGGTAGTGTACAATAATTTAATATAATATGTTGTCTTAATTAATGCCTAATATAATATGTGTCCGTGGTAACTCTGACTCTAGGTATAGTGGGTTATATCGAAACCATTAGCGTAATCCTACCCTACAGCACTCCTCGACAAATCAAATATATCCAACAAAAACAGACTTCTTCATTTAGCTCAAATAGTTCCTGAGAATTAGGCGTTCAACCAAACAAACTCATCAGTTTTATAAGCATTTATATAAAACATAACCTACATTATATAAGAAAGTAATATTTGTTAGCTGCACAAGATATTCCTTACCGCAGACGTGATAAATGTACGCACTGAAACTTTTTGGATAAACTCATACATATTCGTCTCGGTCCATTCTTATTGATTTGTGTCTGAACAATAGTTACAAAAGAAGTAGGATAGTGGGGGTATAATAAAATATTAGCGTAGCCTTTTCTAAAGGGATGTTCACGCAATACATATCAGGGTAGGCAAAGTGAGTTTGGTGTTCTGACATCTGTACATTCCGTCTCCCACGAATTAAGAAAAAAAAGCCGGAACTGAACTCCGAGTTATGTCTTGTTACCAGAAAGAGGAAGTGAAAATATTTCTTTTTTTTGCTTCTTTTAGCTTAACGCTGTATTTCGTGTATAGCAAGGTAGGCAAAAATAAGATCATTCCCCACTTTCAACCGAATTCTGGAAGCATTGCGTGTTATATCACGTATAGTAAAATATTTTCAGGCTATTTGAGGCCAGTTGTAGCGCAGGGATACAAACTCGCAACTGTAAACTTGACAGGTTGTGAGTTCGACTCCCACTCGGGGTAACGAGGCAAAACGTGGCATTGAGCTCCGCAACTCAACACGCCATAGCATTAAAATTTGACGGAAAGTCTCTACTTTCTGCAATGGAAGTGCCTTAATGGAAACCGAGTGTCTTAACACTAGAGACACAACATGAAATAAAAAGGAAAAGAAATTGTGTCGTTGAATCCGCTAATCTCAGGTTTAAATTGGAAAAAATATTTTTTGTATTCTACAGTACATTTATCGAGGAAAGTTTTAAGCTGTATTACACCACGGTATTCGTTTCGATGTAGCCCACTGTACCTATGGCACATGTTGAATGTATCATGTGAGCACAAAATATAAAATACTTTTTTTTATTAGATTCACTCCGTATCCCGCACATAGCATGGCGGGTAGAAAGAACTTGAAGAGTGTTAAGACACTCCGTTCCCCAAGTTCCACAAAATTTTCCAGACATAGTGCGCGGAGTGGCCGAACTAAAGCAAATAAAAATAAATAAACACCAAAATTTTACAAAACAATATTGATTTTATAAACAAGCACACCATTTTAAATAATATTTTCAATAAAAACACGAGTCAACAGATTCTCGATGCGGAAGGTACAAAACAAAGATGTCTGCATTTCCAGGCAGTCGCAATGCGTCTATCGGTGAAGATATTCGTTGAATGTAGTATTCCTACGTCGCAACTCATGATTTAAAGCTAATTCGTAAAATTAGTATTGAATTTTATGTTCCCTTTTAAATTTTGGTTTGTTCGTTGAATTGAAGAGTTTCTGCATTTGAAGTAAAAATAGTTATTGTCTTATTTGCTGAAGTGGTTGTGGGTTTATGTGTGAGTGTAAGCGTTGGTTGCGGGTTTGACTCCTATTTGGGAAATGATTGTATTTTATTTATTCCACTGCAATGTTGAGTTTCTCTATTCAACACGTAATCTCGAAGATTGGGCGGAGAGTGAGAAACTAGTTGTCTTTATCTTGTTTGCTACTAATAAAATACTGGATGTATTTTGGTAATTTGCAGCTTAAAATGTAGAACTTTGTTTTATCAGCAGTGTAAATCATTTCAGCCTTGATTTATGTGATTATAGCACAAAAAATATATATATTGAGAAATAAATGTATTTTTTATTATTTAGCTCCACGCTCGCGCGCCGATTTACGCTTTAGCTCTGCAGGGTAGGCAGAGAATATCTAATGTTAAGATACTCCGTTTCAAATTTTCCGCTGAATTGTGCCAATACATATTGTGTAGCGGAATTCAACGCCGCGCTCTGTTTCGGCACCAGAGCGATAAAATAAAAATATACATTTAAATAAATATTTCATTTTCTCGAGTGGGGATCGAATCCATAGGTCACGTTTACAGTCACACACGATAGTTGAAATTCAAACCATACGGACCCACGAATTTCTGAAAAAAATACGTATTTCTACATTTACTTAAAAAAAAGGTATTGCCGGTTATATCGCGAAAAACGCGTATTTCGACACTATAAGGGGAATGATAATTAATAGGGTATTTCCAGTTGACCTATAATTATGAAATTTGGAAGGTAGTACTAATTCAGGGAGAAATCTGAAACCTATACATTTGTGGTTAAATCCTAAAAAATAATATCCTTAAAAGGGGGACATTATTTGGTATTAATTCCGCTAGTAAGGTAGGTATCAGATGAAATGGCTCTGGCTAAGCTAAGCTTGAATTTTAGAAAAAGTCATCTCCAATTTCTGTACGGAATCCACGGTGGGCGAGTTTGACTCACGCTTGTCATTTTGTGTACTTAATTAAATAAAGATGATCATCTTTTTTAAAGTTCCGTATCTCAAGAGATAAAAACAGAATTTTCATAGGATTACTTTGTTGTTGTCTGTCAAGATCATTTATCTCGAGATCGCGCGGTGGTATCAAGCGGGAATTAATATTAAATACAGCCCCTTACAGCACAGAAAAATTCTAGTGTCTATGTCAAAAACACTCAAAAGATTTATGCATTGTTATTACTGCCCGTGGATCTTTATTTGTGAAAGGAACGAAGTGAGAACTTCTACTATAGTACAAGTTTAACATTTTTTAAGTATTATTCCACAATTATGAAAGAAAATGCTAACAACATAAGTAATTTGTAACGTATGGCTTAGTGGTCACAGCGCTTGGTCGCTTTTCAGGGGGCGCGGTTTTGAGTCCCGCTACGTTAAAAAAATTACTTTTTCTAAAGAAGTATTACTAATATTAACTGTTAATTATAGTTCACTTCATACAATATGAGCGAAGCCGTCCGCAAATTTAAGTTTTCCAACTTCTATAAGTTATACTTCCCATTGACCTATAATCCTGAACTCGGTACGGAATCCTTGGTGGGCGAGTCCAATTCGCACTTTACTGGTTTCATATTTAGGTTAGTTACGATCACTGTGTTTCGTTTTTATACGTCTTAACACAAGGTCCCCTCTACTTAGCAAAGTAAACAAAGGAAACCTAGTGTTACAATACTCCGTCCCCTCCTGTCGCCCAATGTTCTAATATTGCGTGTTGAGTAGTGAATACAATGCCGCAGATCGTCTAGGTACCTAAATAGAGAAATAAACACAAGGAATATCATTTAAATATATATATTTTCCCTAGTGTAAATTTTTTTAAGCTTCACACATAACAATGTAAGCAGAAGGAATCTGGCAACCTAGTGTTCAGACACTCCGTTTCCATCAAGATATTTTTAGTCCCCATTCTATACTATGTGCTATATAGGTACTCCGAAATAATTGTTTTAAAATGCACCAATTATCGGTATGTACTTTCCCATACAGATTAAAAGCTAAGCCGTCAGCTAAGCTGGTGCTCCTAACGAATGGACCGTTAAATTAGTGTACTCTGTGCATGAATAACATGATGATTAATTACTTAAATTAATTGAAAGCTGTATGCGTCATACAAGTATGCTATTTTAATGAAAAGTCCCATACAACCTTCTATGTACTGAATTTTGTGTAAATTAATTCTCTGCGCGTTCATCAATCATTTTAGTCAAAGATTTTTATAGGTTAACATTTTAAAGGACGCGCTTCTCGGATAAAGTCTGAGAACTCTGGTCAATTATCCGAGTATACGTTCTTATCGAATTACTTCAAAATTCTTATACGCTTGTTTAAATAAATTTAAATTGCTAGCATTTTTGAAGGCTACGTGGAAATTGTATATATTTTCTAAAATATTATTAAAATGTATATTAAGTATCCTAATGGGAACGTAGTGCCTTAACATTAGGTCCCCTCGGTCTCTAATGTAAATTTCAAAATATTTAATATAAATTCCAGAACGAAAAAGCAGAAGTGAAACAGAAATGGGCGTCCCGGTTACTCGGGAAGCTACGCAAGGACATCACGCAGGACTGTCGAGAGGACTTCGTGCTCAGTATAACGGGGAAGAGGCCGGCGGTGTGCGTGCTGTCGAACCCAGACCAGAAGGGAAAGATGAGGAGGATAGACTGTTTGAGACAAGCTGATAAGGTGAGTTCTACTTATTAATAATATCATTGTTTATAGTTAAAATTCAGCGTTGAGTTCCGCCATTCAATACCCTGCTCTATATGGGATAAATTTTGGATTCGACAAAATTGCTACAAAATAATTGTTGAATTGAATTGGCTGAGACTTACTTTTGAATGTACGGATATTGTATTTAAAATAATAATCTTATTAGAACACGAAAGCCATTAAAATAAATAAATAAATAATTGTAATTTTCACGAGCGAAGCCGCGAGTGGGTTGCTAGTAATATAACAAATGTGTCAGTTTAGTTTAAATAAAATATAGTTTCCTACATCAAAATAGAATATAGTTATATAATTACATTTTATGTATATTGGGTCGCCACATGGTTATAAGTCTAGTTATAATATGACAGTGCATTTGGAAGGGGACTCAGTCTAAAGAGACTGAGTTTCCCTTTGCCTATTCAGGATACAGCGTGATAAGTTATCACGCTTCGCCGTTATATCCTGCATTTCAAACAAACAATAAAACACTATTATTAACACCAAAATCCATTTAATTACAGGTGTGGCGGCTGGACCTAGTAATGGTGATACTGTTCAAAGCGATACCTCTAGAGAGTACAGACGGTGAACGCTTAGAGAAGCATCCGGAATGCACCCAACCGGGACTCTGCGTGAACCCGTACCACATAAACGTGTCAGTCCGAGAGTTAGACCTATACCTCGCGAACTTCATCAACAGCTATGGTAATGGGAGCGACGGTCTGCCAGGTCTCTCGCTCTATGATACTTTTAATGCTTTTATTATTTTTGATGGTGAAGTTGATGATTTTTGATTTAATTGGTACTAGATAGGGCATCGCGCTTTTTCCTGCATAGGAAGATAGGCAAAGAGATTCTTGCGAATACTTTAGTCCCAGTTTTAAGATATAGGGTGTCGAGTTGCAGAACTCAACGTCACTTTTTATTTTTCTTGCCTGAATAGGAAACGAAGACATTTTATTCCCTAAAGTGATATCGAACCACAAATAGATGACTATCACTATTACACGGCTTTAAAAGAGATATATTTTTTTCATCGAATTAGTTATTTTTCTATCCAGCGATTTATTGTTTTTTTAAGATATATCAGCTCTTGCTAATTAACAGAAATAAAAAAATCTTTATAAAGCTGTATTGTTCAATGTATTGTTACCAACATCAAATATCATCAACGTTTATATTATTGCAATTTCTATATTATATATTCACTGTCTTAATTTTATATATATTTTTTTTAAATAACTACAAAGTTGGCTATGAATAGTGTATTTGTATTTGAGAGTTCTGTCAAATCATATTATTTGTATAGTTCTTGTGTTTAGAATAGTCTCTTATTTTCTTTTGCGTTATTAATATGGAAAAGAGCCCGCAGCGGCCAGACCTAAGTTATTTTATGAAATCTGAAAGTTTTTTTGCACAGTTTCCCATTACAAGTACGAAATCCAATCAGAGACTGGTAATGTCGATAGATATTTTGTACACCTAAGTGGTAACTAAGGGTATATTAACTGCCCAAGTAGTCACCATCCAAATTTCACAGTCCTTAATCGTACTTACCTACGTTGCGTGCACGCGCGGAGAAACTTTCGAGATTTATAAAATAATGAAAGTCTGCCCGTCGCGGGCTCTTTGGCCAATGCATTGATAATTTTAAAATAATAATTACATTAAATGTTTATAGAATGCATAATTATTCTCTTACCTTTCATTATTTTCTATATTCATACAAATTTAGTTGTAAAGGCCTTTTTATTATATAATTTAATTGTTTGCGTATTAAGCGACTGTTAAGATACTTAGATGTGCCGTTATAGCTTCTGCTGTTGACTTTAACGTTAGATCTAAAAAGTAAAGTAAATACAAAAAAATATTATTATATATTATATTAAAAATATCAGTAGATAATCATCATATTATGCGTTCAGTACTTTATTTCATAAGAAATTCTGTAAGAAGCAGACATACAAATCATCACATTTATAACATTAATTGGATATACAAATATACTTAAATCGATATGTTTCAGATATTCTAAGCGGATCTCTCTCGCCACACCCCGCTAGGGACAAAGAGAACGAACACGAGGCTAAGAACAAAGGTAACCTCGTGTCGGTGTCGTGTCGTGTCCGTCGACTAAGAATGGTGTTTTGTGCGTCGAAATGCTGGCTTTTGGTGTGATGTTTACTTGCGATCTTATGAAATATTAGCGACCCAAGTACGACCAAATTGTTCTTATATTAAAGCTGAATTGTACAAAATCTGTACATAAATTGTGAACTTTGTTGTTTTAACGTATAGCTTTATCTAAATTCGTTGAGTAGATTTTACATGAAAGAATTTACAAATGTTCAAATTTATAATATTAATAGCACAGGATGTCCGATTGGCTTCTTCTTATTGAATATATTGAAAAAATAAATGAAACATTTTAAAAAAGATAGTATAACAATATGTGGATACCCGTTATTCGTGGAAAAATATCAATATTTGTATATATAAATGACAGCTGAGCTGAGTGACTAACAGCCAACGCACAGATAAAACTTTTAGATTTATAAAGTTAGTTTGGCTTATTTCAATATATTTAAGATTAGGGAGCGAAGGGGAATACTAAGAGAGGATATTTCGATATGCTTAAGGCAACGGAAAAAATCGAGATTTTTAAAATTTTGCGCCTTAAAATCGACGCAAACAAAGGATATGATAACGACCAGTTCAAAATATATAGCAAAAGCTAGCATTTCGTTGTTATTAAAACTAATTTTGCCCTTAAACTTTAATTTATTTATATATAGCTTAAATTTTTTATTCTTTCAGTTTATAAATAAGTGTTTTTGGGTGTGCTTGTTACTTTTTAAGTTTATTATATCTTTGTTAGTATGTTTTAGTTATATATTCGAGATATTTCAAGCCTGAGAAAGGGTGTCTATCGTCTACATGCGTAATTAATGAAAGTCTCCATAGCGAAAAGCGAAAATTAAAAAAAAAATCGAAAATTTCTTTACGTTAGACAAGAGATTCTGTAGACTTATTAACGGATATATGTAGATATTTTTAAATTTTTTTCCGAAATCTTTTTTTCTGAAATACGACAAACATATTAGTTTTTAGTTGCCATTGTCAATTGAACACCATTCTTAGTTCACAAATGAAAAGTTTTTGATTGGTTTTGCACAATTGTGGTCACCATTTTAGATTTGTGCATCTGGACTGGTTGTGTACGCTTGCACCTCATGCTTTACGTTGGTTGGTTGAGATTTGGTGTTTATTGTCTGTATTGTAGTCGGTGTTCCTTCTCTTTTTCACTATTTTTTTTATTATTTTCCTTTTATATAATGTTACTTTAAACAGCTTTTCTGTTCTTATCTATTTTGATCAATATTAACTGTCCTTCTAAAAGACAATGTTATTTTTTTTATCGAAGTGAAAAACCTTAATTAAATTTAATAAAAAGATAAGGCTGTCTAAAGTTACATACCAATGTTACGAGTTGATGCTATTTTTAAAGAGTTCTATTTCATTTGTTCCTAACCATTGTGAAATGGGATAACTAACTAAAAAAAACATTTATTTTTATTTATAAAAATTTTAAAAATGAATGTGAAATAGATAATTAATGGTTACGTAAAAAAATGTATCCATCAACTTATGAAATAAAAACTCTTTCAAAATAGCACAATTCCTAGATGTGTGTTCTATTTTTTCTCATAGCAAATTGGATGTCTCGATAAATGTCTCATTTAAATTGTCATTACATTTCTACTATTTAGCGTTAGCTCCCTTTTCCTGTTTGCCCTGGAATGGAATTTTCATGTCGTTTTTTTTATAATATATCGAATGGGTTACAGGATATACCCATAATCCATACAACGGTGTTATTTGCAACGATATCATTTTAGCGACAGGTGTCTTCTCGTCGAAAGAATTATGGAAGTTATCTAAAGGTAATTTATTTTGAATTTTTAGTAGCTTTTTCTTTTATGTTATATTTTTAAATTATTCTCACGAAATTCCATATATAAATTTGGTTTAGAATCTCTTTGATTATAACATAATAAGTTATACTGATGCTGTTTTCAAATTCTTATATGGAGTATCGATATAATTTTTATTCTATTATAAAACATAAAATATGTTTGTGTTATTTTTGTTCATTTCAATACTTTTTATGTATGTGTGTGTAAAATTAAAGTTTAGGGTTGTCAACCCAGGCACAAATCTAGAATTTTTGATTATTTTAGTAGATTTTAAAATTTTTTGGTGACCACTTGCATGTTTGGTGTGTAATTGCTCTGTTATTATTTTTAATTTTATTTTTTTTACATTTAATGTATCAATTTTTAACATACGTCAGGGTGTTGGCAGCCCTAAAGGAACTTAATTTTAAATACCCTTTTCATCGTAACATTTGAATTTGAAAATTTAAGGCAACCTATATGAGTCAAACAAAATCTATATCTATACTTGTAATAATCGTAACAAATTGGTGTCTGTATATGGAAGATATAAAAAAAATATATAAAAGTTACACGTGGCATTCGGTAACGTAATAGAACCAAAAATAGCGAAAAGAAAAATAACGTTCCACGCTAATCATTGATTTGGCTTTACTTTGCAATATAGGTATAGGTTTTATTGTTTAAATTTTATTATTATTAGAAAACGATAGTAATGCAAATTAGTAAATTAGTAAGTATGTAGTTGGAAAAGTCGCGAGTGGGTCGCTAGTATGCCAATATATTTGTTACAATTTATTTAAGTTAGAAGAGAAATAATTAAAAATATCCGCTACCTAAAACTAACTGGGCAATGTCGACTGCTATTTATTAATTTTAATTTTGAAATCCAAACGCGTTTTTCTAAATTTAGAAAATAAATGTTTTTTTAGATTTTTTTAAATAAAATATTATATAACATAAATAATTTTTAATAAGCATATGGGAATTTAGACGTAGTTTCATAAGAACGTATGGCTCAGAGGTCAGAGAGTTTGGACAGTTACAAAGAGACATGGTTCAATAACAATAATTTTTTTTTACATTATCAACAAACAAATATTTTTAAGTGACTTTTATAAGTGTTCAAATGTATCCTAAAGTACTAATTTGATATTTTCCACGCAGCATCAATCCTACAAGAGACGGGGTCAGAGTCTCCGGGCGGTTCGGGCATCAAGCTAGAGTCGGCTTACTATGGGTATAACAGTCCCGCGCCCTTCGAGCCGCCGGCGGACCGCGGCACGCCCTCCGCGATGCTGGTCGGGCAGTGCTTTAGTGAGTGTGTTGTGCTTGTATATCATTGTTGTTTAGCTTCCCCCGAGCTTAAGAATCGAACCTACTACTGTCTTTCCGATCTGGACCCACAACCATAACGGTATTTAATATTATATACATATATATTGGTAAATTTGTCAAAAAGTATTCCAAGAAACATATAATTAGAGATACTTATATACAATTTAGTCTCATCTCAGCTTCACGCATTATCGATAGCGGGACAGCCCTTTGACTACATGATTCGAGAATGGAAGTCCACTACATACCTCATCCGTCTCCTCTACTGTCATATAATATTCTATTCTTTTTTGTGATCTTTTTCCAGTACGCTTTTGCTTTATCACACTATATCATAAATATATATGGAGGCCAGTCGTGGCGCAGTGGCACAAAGTGTGACTGTAAAACCGACTGGATGTGGGTTCGATCCCCACTCGAGGAGATGAAATATTTACTTAAATTTATATTTCCATTTCTTCGCTCTGGTGTCGAGGCAAAACGCGGCGTTG
Organism: Heliconius charithonia; assembly: GCA_030704555.1. Classification (NCBI taxonomy): domain Eukaryota; kingdom Metazoa; phylum Arthropoda; class Insecta; order Lepidoptera; family Nymphalidae; genus Heliconius; species Heliconius charithonia. Next base: position 1,013,049 of record CM060825.1, read on the forward strand.
AGTTCTGCCACTCAACACGCAATGTCTCCAAAATTCGGCAGAAAGTGGGGAACGGAATGTTTTACACTAGGTTCCCTCTGCCTACCCTGCTGTGTGCGGGATATAGCGTGAAGCTAATTTAATTTTTTTTTTTTTATATATATATTTTCCCGAGTGACGTTGTGACATTCAAGACAAAGCTCAATGGCACAATAATGTCATAAAAATAAAACTAACCTATCTTTAAATCAATTTACGAGTAACTTCATTATATCGCATGCTCTATACAAATTAAGTAGGCTTGTCAGTATTCAGAGCGCGCTACGAGCGTACACGGCTCCCTTACTAAATACGGCGCGAGATTATATTATGAATCATTGCATTTATTATGTTTTCATTGTTGCGGTCAGTGACTTGTTATTAGTTTATTTTTTTTTTGGTTTAACTTCACGCTGTATCCCGCATATAGCGTGGTAGCTAGAAGGTACGTAATGTTGTACACGCTCGGATCACAGGTTTCTGTCCCTGATCCCAATTTTGTGTAGCGCCCGTGTTGAGTGGCGGAACGCTTGTCTGTCATTATATCAAGAAATTAAAAAAAGTTTCCCCTAGAGTGGAAATGGAATTCCAACTGTCGATTAGAATTAGATGTTGCGTCGTTATGTTGTTACGGCCTCACACTGGAGCCAATTAAAGCGTAATAAAGTAAATAATAAAGCCAAATATCGATATGTAGATACGTTAAAACGTTTACTTCATTCGGTTTAACAAAGTCATTTAGACTTATTCTAGGCAAAATGCGAGAAAAAGAGTCTTTTTATAATTTCCCCGCAATAATTCAATGTATAAAAGTAATTATTATAGTATATTTTCCAGGTATCCCTCACAGTTCGGCCGGTTTGAGCGCCGCGCAAGCGCCACTCGTGCCTTCTAACACCATCTTCTATCAACATCCTCCCCCTACGGATACACATCCTACTGGTAAAAATAGTTTTTCTTCACGCTTCACACAGTATCCTGCACCCTTATATTAGTTTGAGTTTCACCAATAATAATTATTATTGGTTGAACAATATAATTTACCATTCCCTGAAATATGCGGTATACAGCGTAAGCTGAAAAATAACTGACTTTTTTTCTTTAAAGCATATAATATTAGTTAGCTCGCTAAATCTCTGTTTAAATACAAAAGGGCCACACGATGAAAATACAACATTTACAGTAGAGCCGTTTAAAGTTTTCAAAATCGTTTTTTGTCATCTACTCTTATATTGTACATGGTCCCTAGGAAATATTATTAAAAAATAAAATAAAATATGCATGGCAACATACATAAATAACATAGTTAATTATGAATAATACAATCTATATATTTTTTAATATCATATTAATTTAGACTAGTTCATGTATTATCGTCCCGAGTGTCGCAACCGTCGTTTTATGTGTAGCAGTCGGAAGGTAGCGGTCGAGTCAGTACTCTTAATTACCGTATAAATAAAATATAATACACATAAAGACTTGTACCAATTGTATAAAGAATATGGGATGAATTTCTTATAGAGGCAAAATATGTGCAGAGGCGACATATTTAGTTCCAAAAAAGGCTTCGAGCATAATTATAGTATTACTGTTAAATGACCTTAAAAAAACTGTTAATTTCTTAATAAAATGGAAATTAGAAATAAATGGTTGTTATATTGTGCTCAATTTTATGTCGTATGAAGTTGTATATAGATATTACTAATGGCTTATACTGTAGTTTCTACGTGCGACTAGTGTATGATGAATTGACGATTTATGGTACTCTATACTTTGTTTATCGCTTATTAGATTATTTTGTTATAGGTGTGTTAGATTAAAAATTTTTTTGCTATAATATAATTACCAACTTATAATAAACTTCAACCAAAAATGACATAAAGCTGTTAAGTTACGACTTCAAACATAATTATTTCAAATTCATAAACAGAATAATCATAAATATGACTTTTATACTCTAGTGCAATTTCGACGTCTCATGTAAAGCTAATGCTATGCCCAAAGCAGCCAGTTTTTAAATTCATACCTTTAATTATAAAATACACGTTATATTTACCTCTAACTTTTATGCAGAAGGGCCAAGATTGAATTTTAAAAAAAAAATTATCATATTCACTTGAATTTTATATTTATATGCAAGACGGAGGTATTTTACATAATGGTCCTTTTGTTTATGAATTCACTTATTAATACTGGATGCTTATCAAAAGATGGCTCTTTATTTAATAGAAACTGCAAGTGACAGGTCGCAAGTAGCAAAATGACCTTTTTGATCATATTCAACAAATAGCAAAAAGGGCATTTTAAAAGTCGGAAATTCATGGGTGTCTTTTTAAAATTATATTTTTTTATTATTATGATGTTAAACGTTTTTTTTAATAAAAAAGATTTTGATTACATGGCATTTGGGGCCCTTTTATTAAACGAAGCATTTTATAATACTGTCCATTCTAAGAAGTGTTTGAACTAAACAGTTGTTTTAATAAAATGATTAAAGGAATTATGGCGCAGTGGTACAAAGTGTGATTGTAAAACCGACTGGTTGTGGGTTCGATCCCCACTCGAGGAGATGAAATATTTACTTAAATTTATATTTTCATTTCTTCGCTCTAGTGTCGAGGCAAAGCGCGGCGTTGAGTTCTGCCACTCAACACGCAATGCCTCCAAAATTCGGCAGAAAGTGGGGAACGGAGTGTCTTAACACTAGGCTCCCTCTGCCTACCCTGCTGAGTGCGGGATATAGCGTGAAGCTAATTTAATTTTAATTTAATTTTAAATTATTTCTAAATAGCGTCCGAGGCGTTAACAAGCCAACACTCCAGTACAAAGTACGACGGCGTTCCGCAGGACTCGCTCGGTGACTTTGTCACTTTTGTTTGCCAAGAACCGCCCACAGACGTGCAGCAGTTGCAGGTGAGTTTATAAAAATATCTTTATTTTACCTATACCTATACCTTTACCTTAAAATTGTCCTGAGAAGTAAGAGGTTTGACCATGGAAATGTGTAAAAAGCACATTAAATTAATAAAATAAACGTAACACACACTACCACTATATACACTTTTACATAACGTGTCATGCATGTCATTTTTAAAAAAGTTGAAATTTGACATGTACGTTAGTTAGGGAGTGTAGGGTAGAATCTTGTGCTCATTAACTTACATTTCTAAGGTAATGGTAACATTTTTCATTTATCAACAATTAGTCAATATTGTTTACGTAAACAACTAGTTAATAAATTATTAAATCGCTCGCATCGCTTTTAAGTTTCTCAATTACTGCCACAATCTGACTTTTTGGCAATTTTTAAGAGAAATTTTCAAATATTTGTCATTATAAAAGTAATATCAATCTTTTATATTACAAAACGTGGCTAATATTATTTACAGGTGCACAGTCTATCAAGGAGCCCGAAACCACCATACTTTACCAGTTCCATGCTGCCGCCACCACCTCTACCACCAATGGCAAGGCCTGTCACCATTATTAGATCCACTGGTATGACTTGATTTTTTAATACTTTTAAAATCATGAAACAAAAATACTTTTTTTGGAAACCTGAAATTTGAACCTTACAGGGAATAAATTTTGATTGTAGTGAAACTTAAAATAGCACTTTTAAAATGATAAAGTTATTTTTTTGTTTATTCATATTTACGTACACATAAACATGTGAGATAATTACTAATGGCAGTCATAGGGAAGGGGCACAAGCATGCGAAGGGGGAATGCAATATTTAATATTTTCAGTTACTTCGCTCTGGTCACGAAGCCAAGCGCGGCGTTGAGTTCCACTACTCAATACGCAATGCCTCAAGGATTCAGTGGAAAGTGGTGAATGGAATGTCTTAACACTAGATTCTCAGGTTCCATCTGTTGCTACTACAATTTAAAAATATGTTCTTTACATTTGTAGCAAGTGAAATAGGCGTGGGCGGCGGCTCCCCCTCCTCCCCCGAGGTGCGCTCCCCCCCCGCGTCTCCGCGCCGCCGCTCCCCCCACTACAGGGAGTGCCACCCCCCCATATCGCACTTCAACCACTTTCATACGCAGCCTCAACAGGTAAGTGTTTAGGTACTGTGTCTACGTACTACAGCTATATTGGTGTCTCGTCTTTCATCTTTCATTGTCACGTGGTCGGTGTGCGTAAGAAATTATGGTTGTCTGTTTATGTTTGTGAATGTATGTACGAATGAGGGACTGAAATGAATTAAAATATGAAGAATGAGTTTATAAGCTTTTTTAAATCTTGTTTAAAATTTTGGACGTTGTAGGATTTGAACTCGGTACTTTTCGAACCTAACCTTTTTGGTTGGTTGGCTGGCCTTCCGAACACTCAAGTCAATTTAGTTATATATACATTTTTGTAGACATGTGTAAATTTTATTGTGAAATTAAAAAAATATTCTACGGTATATTTTTAGGTGTTTAGTTATGGACCTGTCGGTGGAACTTCACCTCCTGGAGGGCTTGGCTTGTACGCACCGAGGGCTCCACCACGAGCACCTCCCAGGTACATACTGAACATTCATTAATTTAATTAGAAATTGTTTTGTATATTGTGTAATGTTTCATTAATTATTTCAATTAAAAAGTATTTGATTTTTTTTTTATCATTTATAATATTAAAATGGGCATATAATATAATAAATATTTCCCCAAAAAAAAAAAATGACGATACCAACTGGCGAGACGAGAAATTGTAATTTATTTAATTTTTTCATATTCCAGATGGAACGCTCCATTCCCAACTCTAGAGGAAGAATTTAACATAATGACAGCACCAGCGGGACCTGACCACGTCGTGCTTTTAGACGATGGTAACTTTACATAATAAATATTTGTATAGAAATGTATATAAAGACTAACTGACAGACTATTAATTATTTTATTCTTCTTGGCGTCTAGAAAAGTGGAAAATAAATAGACTTAGACTACAGAGCCATGAACAAACAATGTAAGACGTATTTTTCTGTGAAGACACCAGTAGCATTAGATAAATTTTCATAACATTATTATGTAGGTACGTACATGTAAGAAATTCAATGGCGCCCAGTGTGGGACACTTGATCACTGCATAAAGTCAAAATTAAAAACCATTTAAAATAGTTTCGATTGTTACTTAGATTGTAAATGAAAGTCAAAGTAAATAATATCAAGTTGTCTGAAGCATTTAATAAGTAGTTATCTATATATACCGTAAAATTGTGACTCATCGTTGTTTGTACATGGAAGATGTGTGCGTAATACTTTTATTGAGAGCATTTATCTATGTTATATTATATTACCCAAAACTTTAACCGATTTAAATGTAATTAGAATTTTGAAAAATGGTTGAAAAAATACTTTCCAATGTAGGTTATAGATAGATAGATAGGTGTTTTTTAAAAATGTATATATTATTAGAAGACGAAAGAATTTCAGATAAGGACATAAATAATTGTGCCGTTCAAGCGGGCGAAGCTGCGAGCTGGGATGCTAGTAGTATATATATGTATATATTGAAAGGCACCAGCAAAAAGTAAATGGGAAAGTCATAATTGCGAAGTCTTTTACATTCCAGAACGATTTTTCCAATCTAACGTGATCACATCTGACGCGGCGATGGACACCGGCAGTGTGGCTCCCGTGGAGGACGATATCGCGCCAGACAAGCCCGCGCCTGACTTGCGCTCGCCGTGATCCACGCACGCGTCCGGCACGTCCGTCCCGCCCGACGGCTCGGACGCTACTGTGCTCAGGTGGACCCCCGCGCCCCTTCCCCACTGGCGCCCGGTTACACATAGGACTGTATAATCCGAAATTTTAAATTTTGTATTGCCGGTTTTTTGATCTGTGGCAAGTGAAGTCCAGCTATTTTTTTTATGTGACTTTAGTCTTATGGTCTTCCGTATTTTTTTTTATTATATGGAAGTGAATGGTAGTAGTTTTTATGTTTAGACATTAATGTATGTATAATGTATTTTATTTTCTTTTCAAAATATATTGTTTAAAATTCTCTATCAGAAGTTAATACATACCACATCACGACCATTTTAATTTTATTATTATTAGTTTTTGAAAGCGAAACCTGTATAAATTCTATAAATTTGAATTGCATACAAAATAAACAAATATTTAATTTGTTATGTACAATTAATGCTTCTAATCTTGACAAAATATAAATGTTCTCTTTTTTTCCTTTTATGTTTATTGATTTGAATATTTATTTTTTATTTAAAATAAACCACATTAGTGTTAATAGACCTGTAACTGTAGCAATATTATTCTTAATATTTTTTCTTTAAATTTAAGTAATTTATCGTTTACGCCTTTTGGACTTGGAATGGGGTGGTGTAAATATTAATCGGACTCGGCAACGGTTGTAGTTGAATTTAAATTTGGAAAATATTATTGGCTGATGGCGTTCTCTTGACGTTCTTTTAAGTTCTTTTAATGTTCTTTTGACGTCCTTAACGACGTTCATAAAACTGAGGTGTGGTATCTTTGTAAGGACGTCTTTTGGATCCTATCAACCAATATTTAATTTATTAGGTAATAATTCAATACTCCATATATAATATGTAAAAATATGACATTACGAAAAGTTAAATAAAATACAACATATTATATTCTAATATTTTTATAGAATATAAATCGAGTATGATATGATCGAGCCTTCCAGTAATTTAGTGAAATATATTAATAATATTGCAGCTTATGAACTATTCTTTGCTGACCTATAAGGCAGTTAGCAAACGTGGCTTCCATAGCATCGGAACATTACATTGAAAGTGTGATATATAATTTTGTTTTGTTTTACTGTTGTGCGTTTTGTATTAAAAAATGATTATAGATTAAGCGTAATAAATAGAGTACAGAGATTTTTTTTAACTTATTGACGAATATTTAAGAAAGACGAGCCTTGCTTATGATAGTTTAGTTATAGAAGCAGAGTGTCAACTGAATTGCGTTTTCGATCCGAAATTTCAATGCAAAAACTCGCTAAGTGTACGTAAATATTTCTGTTGTCGCTTCAATTAGTTTTTTTTTTAATCAAGTACAGATTAAATATAAAATAATATAAGATCGCCTTATGTTGTCAATTATGAAAGTTCGAATCGAAAGCAATAATAGTTGATTGTAGTTCGACAGGTGTCGAGGGACGTTTTATAGGTGCCTTTTATAAATCGTATATAATTACGTAATAGGAACTGTGTAAGTAGTTTTTTTTTATAAATCCATCCACTCATACAAACTGTGGACTCATTCTAACATTTTGGAGCCAAAGAAGTTGGCTAAAGGGACTTTTTGGTTGCAAAGTATATTTTTTTCGTATCACATTTTTAGCGATCCGAGGCCATACGAGAAAAGCTAGTCATTAGAGTTACAATGTAAATTTATTGTACTTAAATAAAAAAAATATTTACATATATACGCCCCTTACGTTTATTAAGGGGTGAGAACTAAATTTGTGGCCAAATTACACTTAATGAGATCCAAATATATATACACGTTTTAATAGATTTAGAGTAGAGTTGGTGTTCTTTCAATTGTTTTTCAACATTGACCCCCTTTTTCTATTTTAGGTCAATGTCTTTCATAAAATGGTGTATAGTGAGTTTTATTTTAACAGAGTAGTAAAAATTTGTGTATTTTTTTATATTGCCATACATAGGAACATCTGTAGCTACATAATTAAAAAAAAACGGAAAATTTTTATTACTTTATATTTTTTGTAATAAAATTACTTTTGCTAGACATTGACACAGAATATAAACAACTTTCCCTTCAATATTACATCCTAGGATTTTTTTTTACTTAAATTTGTTTTACTACTTTGTAACCACTTTTAGTTGCACTATCCATTAAAATAAGTAGATTAGTGTTAGGTAACGTAGCAATAAATGATGAGCAATATTATTAAAATATAATATATATAGATACAGCTTTAGTGAAGCTAGTTATTGGTACTGAGATAGAAATTCAATTAACAGTCAACTCGCGATATTTTTTCTATAGAAACTATGCAAGAACCGAGTTCTATACATGAAGCGATCAACAGATTGCTATAACAGATAGATATATACAGCTGTAGGACTATAGGACTAGAACGGAGATAGTCAATTGCTAGCATAGACATTAGATGAATAAAACAGAATTAAATAAACATCACTAAGGCTTTTCAGTATATTTGGACTACCAACTCGACGTCGCACGGCATAATGTTGTAGTGACGTCCGAATTTAAATATATATTGGTGCAGAATTCTAGACTGTGATTAAATTGTTCATTCGGGACGTGTCTTATATTGAAATAGTCGTTTTGTATGATTGGCGTACACGGTCAGTGTAAGGGAAGATTCATAATTATTGTTGATATGACGTTGTATGCAATGCATTTGTTAATCGAGTTGAAAATGAGAGGTGTAAAGTTTTTTATTGACAGCGTCTGTAGATTCAGTAGTGTTTTTATTAGTAGCTTTGCAATAGTTGGCGTGATTGCGACAAACGCAGTATTATAGTTCCATATACAACAAATTGAAAATACTGAATCGATTTTAAATGTACTTACACATGAAATTGACAAATAAAGAATCTAAAATATTATATTGTTGACTCTTTAAACGAAATCTGTTAAAATTGCAGGCAAAACGTAATACTAATACATTTAAAAGTTGCTGCGTTTGTCGCAACTCTGTGTTGTTCTAAAATTTGATTAGCACCTTTATTACGGTATGGAGTAATAATTGAAAGCCTAAACATTATGTGCCTTAGATACAACAATATTGTATATTTATGATGCGTTCTATACAACGTGCTAACTAGAAATAAATGATTATTGTTATTTTGAAAGCCTTGTCCTCGTAACTTCATTATTAGAGTTGTTTTATGCGAAGGCTTGTATATGGATCTCTTTCTCGATTTTTATATCCTAATCGCTGATTTTTGTCTTTTCAAATCCCTCTTCTTTACGAGATTCTCAATCTTCCTTCAAGTCTTATTTATCCTCCCGTTTAATCCAGTCGATGGTGTACTGTATTGCAAAGTACAACAATTCCTGGACACTCAGTCCCAACAGTCTGGAAGTTGATTTCACATCCAGAGTGTGACTTAACCCTCGTCTAATAATTATTATACGATTAAGTAAAGCTTCGACGCGTAGTTTCGCTGAAATATAAATACTTCTAATATATTGTATAATTTAGTACTTACCTACATTATACCCACTTACGTACCTATTATGTACTGGCATGTTTATCGTAATCTTCGCGACTTTTCTATTAGGCTCGCTTTTTATTTCAATATTTATGATCCTTGAATGGCGATGCTTCTTAAGAATCTATCGAATTGTTCAACTATTATGTAATTTATAATGTTCATGATATTGTTTGGACCTAATATTTAATTATGTAATAAAGTAACAAAAATCCGTCTTGAACTAAGTTTCTTTGGATTTCTGAAATGGAATAACATACGTAACTAAATATTAACTGTAAAAATAATTATTATTAACCGATAGAGAAATACTAGTTACGAGTTTCTTAGTTCATCGAATTTGATGTGCAATCCTAAATTATTTAGCGAATTTATTAATTATTTTGTAGTATACTTGATTTGTGTCAATTGTCATGGTTATCTGTAAATATCTTATGACGCGTATTTATAATTTTTTAATTTGTATGATTAAACATTAGTACACAGTTAAGAGTTATTTGTCCCTGTTTTTTACATTTTTCTATAGTTTTTTATGTTTTTTTTTTTAATTTTGGCGTTTTATAGTCTATGCAAATCCAATGGTACGAAATTTTCAAGCAGACTGTGAATAATACCCAAACGCTACAATGTGCCATTTGATTTTCAAGACAACTAAAAAAATAGACTTGTAAAAATGTTATAACGTGTATTTTTAACCTATACATAGTAAGATATTTATAGAATTTTAGTCGTTTAATTATTTCGAACGACTTGTTATAAAGAAAATTGGTGCTTAAAGCTTAAACAAAATATGATCGGCACTTGTGCCGTGTGTGTATTGTCACGAGGGTTCGGAGCATTTGACATAGCATGCGTTGTTATGTCCGACTTCGTTGCGGAATCGTCGGCGTCGCAAGTGTTGCGTCCACGACAATACATAAATATACAGTATAATTTATTCAAATACAATATAATTTCTAAATAAAATAATAGTTCCATTAAATACATAAAAAATACGTCCGTACAAAGCTACGCCATACGCAATGCAATGGTGGCGATTCCGCTCGAAATGACGGGCAATTATAATAATGTAGGTAAACTTTGCTCAATAACGATGAAAACTGAAAGTGTTACAGTTGATGCAATACAAAGAAACAAACACAGTTGAGTTTTATTTAAACACCTTTTTATGTTCTGAAGCGCAATAAATACAGCGAAAAGTGGGGAACGGAGTGTTTTAACACTAGGTTCCTTCAGCCTATATAGTGATGCGTGAAAAGCGTGAAGTTGTGTATCTTCTTTTATTTTTTTTGTCTATATGTATGTGTGGTCTAGTGTTTACTCTTGTCTACTTTTCTTGTGGCGATTTATAAAATTAATGCAATAAATTTCCGAAATATTATATAGTGAGTGGCGCTGCCAACGCCTCTGTATATCTACAAGGGATATGAAAATAATTTGAAAATGCTCAATCTTTCCCCTGAGGAGGTAAAACCCTCAATATACTCGTCAGTTCCTGATCAGATGTAAATAGGCGCTGATTAGATAGTTTTGTTTTGTTTCACGCTGTATTCTGCACATGGCAGTGTAGATGGAGGGTACCTGGGAACCTAGCGGTTAGGCACCCCGTTCCCATTAAGACATTTCTGTTCCCCACATACATACGATCCGCTGAACACTGGAGGCATTGCGTGTTGAGGGGCGGACAACGCGGAAACGCTGCGTTTTGCCTTGCAACGAAATAAAAATATGATTTTAAATATTACATATTGGATTGATAAAGATTGGTTGCTTAAATTAAATAAATTGTGTGTTCATCTTAAAATGTAAAAATATTAACAAGAAAGCGTCACAGTCTATGAGTGTAGTCTTGTCGGTTCGATTCTCACTTGGGGGAATGAATTATAACCCCTCTAGACGTCACCAGTTACCAGAGCGAGAAAATATAAATAATTTATTTCCTCATAATGGGAGTCAAACTCACAACGGTCGCGCTTAAAGACAGATGTGGTGCTGCAGCATGACGATCTCAATTTCTAAACCTCCAAATGCACGAAAAAAATATTTTATTTAAAACAATTTTCATAAATTTCGATTAATAATATCAAGTATTCATTAACTTGACCGGTATAGTATTTTAAAAAACCTAACATTCGAGGGTGTGATAGCCCTTTGGCAAGCTAGGGGATGCAACCCCTCGAATAGGCACCCTATTGAAGTCTGATTTATTTTCTATAGAGAGCTTTTTAACTAACTTTCAATGAGAGAGGTTCATTAATCATTGTTATTTGCCTTTTTGTTCGTTCTTTATAACGCAAAATAAAATAAAAAATTTACAAAAAATTTTAAAGTAAATATTTTTATCTAGTAGTTCAGTTGTACCTTGTATTTATATTTGACTGTACCCCATAGTAGTGTTCAGAGTTCTGTATATTGCTGGTGTGTACAGAGTTCTGATATTAAGTTAGAACTACCACATGCATTTTTTGTCTACCATACATACAAAAGGAGATAAAAAATATGGCTATCAAACGACTCCCTGTAACTAGACAATGTCTCCAAAATTCGGCGGTTTGCAACATTGAGTACCACCATTGAATACATAACACTCAACTTAACTTAACTTCACGCTTTATCCCTAGCGGGGTAGTCAGAGAGAACGGAGCCCCAAACGCTACGGTCTCTACATACCTCTTTCGCCTCGTCCACTGTCATCAACCTCTTCATACATGCCCCCCGGGGGATCCTCTGTCTGTTTGTCTGTCTGTGATGCAATTAGGGCCAAACCGCTGATCCAACTGTGATAAAATTTCATTTAGAGATATTTGAGGGTCTTGCTATGAACGTAGGTTACCTTTTTTTTCTCATATTTGTAATATTCTCGATATCTACTAATATAATAAAATATCATTCAATTGGACATGTAATTTATTTTACCATATTAATTACAATCGTCGCTAAGCAACAAGAAATTTTGTTGTTTTAAGAAAATGGTAGATATGGTAAGTGTACGCTGTCTAAACCTTATGGAAACATTAAAACAAAATTTTGCAAAAATCCTTTAAAAAATAAGTCCGCGACGGTATATGTATATATATCTCTAAAAATTGAGCGATAGTAATCATTTTAGCTTAAATTTTAAATTATCAGATTAATATTAATGTATTTTTTAATAATTTGATATTCATCTACATTTAAATTATAGTTTAGTGTACATCATTCTAATAAATACTCAAGGAGATATTACGGATTTTAGACAAGCTAGCCTACGAGCCGCGCGGTTACGGAGTTACGGAGTTACGGAGCTTTGTAAATTTTTATACATTTTCGGTCTAAAGGTAAATTTTATGTAGGTAAAAGGTAAAAAGAGATTGCTCATATGCTGTTTATTATTCATATATATTTTTCTTTGGTTCTCTTCGCTTATTCGATTAGTAGATTAGTTATTGTTTTTTTTTATTTCTTTGTGTTTTGTAACTTTTAGCTCTGCGCGGCATCGACCACTACTTTTTATTTGGATGTTATTTTAATGTATTTAAGAAGAAATAGTTGATTATTTATAAATCATTATTTTCATATTATGGGATTGCATTTTATATTGCTAGCAAAAATTATTGTATTTAATATAAAAAAAATGTTTAGTTATCTCATATAGTGTAGTAGTGTGTACATACGCGCATACGGAAAACATGTAAAAACGCTTTTCCTAGGTCAATCTCTATTTCCTGGAAATCCGAGATAAAAAGTTTGTGTTGCTCGATAGCCCCCTCTATCGATCACTCTCGGGGAAATAAAAAGACAGACAAAGACAAAAGTTAAAAAAATATATATATTTGTGAATCGTGTATATAATAACCACATGCACTTACAAAAACAGTTATTTGAAATCACAAACAGACACTTCAAATTTTTTATAAGAAACAGTCAATCAAAAGGAAACCTTGCAATTACCAACTATTTTCTATATTGAGACATTGCCCCAAAAATCAAAATGCCTCATTTTGCCTACATTAGTTACATTTTCTTACTAATCTTATTGAAAACTGAAAATAATTACATAAACATATTTAACAAAATTTATTTAAGTTTCAAGCAGGCGCAGCCGCGCGGGTCCTCTAGTCATATATACAATATCCTACTCATCTAATTGCAAATAATCTTAATTTCTCTTTTTCTTTCTGTCTCTCTGCTAAGGAGAAAATAATGAAAAGTCAAATTATGCCTCCAGAGTTGAATAAAATTAATGCGCAGTAAGCAGTGCGCATTAAACAATCCCTTTACTGCACGAGGTGGCTTAAAAATAGCTAACATAACCTATAAAGTAAATTTAAGAACTTAGCATGTTAGGGACTACCCGCTTGACTAACTAATCAAAAAATATTACGGACGTTTTTTAACGCTACGCGTAAATCACCTTGGGAATAAAAAAAATATAAACACCAATTACAAAAAAAACAGCCTTCTCCTTCCTATTTTTAAATAGTTATATTTTTTATTATTTTGTTTATTTTTTTATATTTCCGCTATGTGTGGGATAAAGCGTGAAGCTAAACAAACGGACCAAGTCCGAGTTGGACTCGCGAACAAAGGGTTCCGTATCATTATTTATGCTGGAAAAACAATCACGTTTATTGTATGCGATCCTCCTTAAATATTATAATTTTTTAGCACTTATATTACCTTGATAAGATTTTTTATAAATAATAATAGTATTTCGGTGTAAAGTGCCTTAATGACAACAGAGTGTCTTAAAAGCAGGTTCCTGGTTTCCTAGGTTCCCTCTGTTTACTCTGTTATGTACAGGATTCAACGTGCAGATATAAAAAAAGCAACTCCTTTTTCCAGATAGGTTGCAATTTATGTACAGGGTATCGAAACTACATGAATGAATAATTTTCATTTAAAATTATTAATTTATTCAATTAATAAGAAGATTACAAATAAAAGAGATATTCTTAATTACATTTAGTTAATATATTGAGTTTTGATTAGAATTTTGTAAAATGCTGTTATTATTTAAAAAATAATTAAAATAAGGTCGTGGCAAAGAGGCACAGCGTCGGGTTGTGGGCTAATTCCCATTTGGAGAAAAGATTTATTTTCACTAAATAAATGGCAATGATATCCATCACTCACGTGTACAACGTCTCAAAGTAAGCAAAAATCTGGGCGGAAAGTGGGAAACAGAGTGTTTTAAGAATAGGTTCCCTCTGCCTAAGCGGCGGGTTACGGTGTGTGAACCTATTTATTTTTATTTATGTGATAAAGTTGTTATAATATGTAAACGTGAATATATCTGGACAAGGCTCTACTTTCATTTTAATATATAGTATTATACAGAAATCAGCCTGTAAAATATAGTAAAACAACAATTCTAAACAATATTATTCTATAGAAGAAAACATAAATGTTTTTTTTCCTTTGTTTCTCTTATATCTACGCCGTATTTAATAAATGAAATAAAACCGAGCGCTCTATCATCCAATAAATCGAAATGTTCTTTCGCTTGCGATCGCAAAAATCAATAGTCGATGCCGTGACACGCGGTGAGCCTACCGAAGGTATCTCAATTGTCTAATGTGACAAAGCCATTGCATTTCATAGAAAAAACACACTTACTTTACATCCACAAGGTTCACTTTCCCATATCATTGAAATTACCTTATGCTCTTATCGATTTCACTTTGAATAGACCGGATAATCGACGCCTAGCCTTGTGCGATATCGATTTTACTAAGGGCTACTCGTTTGAAGCTGTACTGACTATAATATAGCTATCTTGCTCTCTCATTTCGATTTCGTGGGAGTTAGAGGGGGATGTGTATGTGTTTGCAATGTGGATTGAAAGAGGTTGCCATAGCAACGGTTACAGAGGGTAAAACCGATATGATCGCAGTTATCAATTTTCGATATTTGTAGGTCATGATGAATCTAACGTTGGAAATAAATATTAAATTATTATTGCTTTTATGTTTCTATGTTGTTACTATAAAAAAAAAACCAACAATAGTATAAAAAAGTATAACGACCGATTTTATTGATTTGGTAAGATTTTCTTTTTGAAATCATGAATTATATATTATATAATATATTTAATATACTTTTATGTTGTTTATTTGAATGTGAGTTTGTTAAAAATTAATACTTAATTAGGCAAATACTTAGAAATTTGCTCTAAAAGTGCACTCTACTCTGTTCAAGCATTTCCACTTATGCTTATAAAACAGAAAGTATACTGTTATCATTTGTATAATAAAATATTTTTTTAAAAATCGAAATAAAAAAGAAACAAAATATTATGGATAAAGTTTAAATAATTTAACAAATTAAATAATCAATATGTTAAAGCAATAAAAACACAAATACTTCAAATTTGAGCAGAAAGTAATTTAATAAAAAATAAATGTAATGATATGAAGAAAAAGTTTTGATATTTTAACAATTAAAACAGAAATGGATTTTATTTTGAAATAACTTATTATTATTTTTTTAAGTTAAAGGATTCTAATGTAAATTTAGAAAGTAGAATTTTCGTATGTAGATCCTGAGTTTGACTAATGTCGGCTTGAATTGTACTTCATACGTTCTATTATTACACAGGCTATCGCAGCACAGTGGTACTGTGTCTCACTGTAGAAGATAGTTATGGATTCTATTCTCGCTCAGTAAAATAAATAACAGCCATTTCTTCGCTCTGGCAAGGCAAAATGTGGCACATATCTGAAATTTGAAGGGAAAGCGGAAAACAGGGTGCAATGACACTAAGTTCTCTCTTACTTTTTCTTTACCTTGATGAGAACATATGACTTAGTGGTCAGAGCGCTTGTTCGATTTCCAGGAAGCGTGGGTTCGAGTACCGCTATTTTCAATTTTTTATACTTTTTCTAAAGAAGTAAATGTGAAGCTGCTTTGCTGCTGCTTAAATTTCCGTACCCAACAGGTAACAGTTGTTACTAAGACTTTGCTATCTGTCACCAGGCTGTATCTCAAGAACTGTATGGGGAACTACCATAAAAGTGATTTTTAATTTTAATAGACTAAAGAGTACGAAACCCTTTGTGCGTGAGTCCGTCTCGCACTTGGCCGGCTTTTGTATCGCATTGCTTCGATCACTTTTGATGCACTATCGGAAAATGGCTATAGTTATTATAATAATAATAGCCTTTGTTTAGAATCTTAGGCTTAATACAATAATTGTATATTAATTAATTAATTTATTTTTAATTATTTTCTGACACCTTGTGTGACAAATACGTCCTGACGTCGTGAACACGCTCCTGGGCATGTCTAGTCAAAGTAATGCCCGCTATTTTTCATTTTTTTTGTTAAATTGAAAACAACTGGGGTACACAACTGGGGTAGTCGCGTGTGTACAAGGACCCCAACCCCTACTTTCACAGGCGGCGCTTCATATCGCCGTATTTTGTTACTGCATACATCGAAAAGTTTACTTGGGAATGAAATGCCCGCTCCAGTCCATTTCAAAGGCATCACTTGTCACTAATAAATTTGTGTAAATTATAGAAAAAGTTTTGTTTTTTGCTCCGTTTCTCCTTAACTAAGAAGCTCTAAGGCATTGTAAGGTGGTGGTAAATTTGACGTTCAAAAAATTAAGCGTGTAATTTTTTTTTTAGCTTCACGCTGTATCCCGCACATAGCAGAAGTGGCATATATAACCTAGGAACCTAGTGTTACGGCTGCATGTAACTTATTTTGACTCGATAATAGGTAAACCATTTCTTTTTGCTGCATATTCGAATAAATATTTTTTTATCTAGGATAAAACGTGTTAAGCACCGCCCACATTTTTAAAACATTGAGTGTTGAGTGGAACTCAACGCCGTGTTTTGTTTTGTTACCTAAATGGGAGTCGAGCCCTCACTCGCGTGCTTACAAGACGCTGTACTGCGACTTCATTGAATTTCTTCTATTTCAATACATCATTGTTTATTTGAACCGATGGCTGTTTTAGTTTAAACATAATAAACCTTTCGTAAAATTTAATCCATAACCGTAGCAAAAAATCAAAGTATTGAATTTCTTCATTATTTGGAAACCTTTTAAGTTAAAAAAGCACATATGGCGAGGTCATTGCACCCGGTAGTGGTAGTGGTAGTGGTGGCAACAGGTGTGCGATCGATACGCTTGAAAAAATCGATACAATGACGTCGACGACTAGCGTGCGCGTGCGCAGCTGTAGGTTAATAAGGGGGTCTAAATGTTAGGGTGATATGCATATAAAGTTTTTTAGTGAAAACGATTGTTATCTTTGTCGCCTTTTGTGTTTTAGTTAGTTTTTTATATTTATTTATGTTAAAAAGGAGACATTGGGATATTATTTTTCTTGTCTAGTGTTCTTCTTTTTGCAAATTTCATTAATCTTTTGTTGTTAATTTATAAATTCAATATTGTTTATATCTAACACTGGAAATTGTTTAATTCATTGAAAAAATATGTATAGATTTTATAAAATAAAAAAATATATATTTAATAATATTAACTGACTCTTTCCTTAATTTTCGATTATTTAGATCTTGCATGCTGAATTACGGAACTTAACAGTACACTTCGTATTATATATATAAATTGAAAGAAATATACGTGCTGTTGGTTCAATATCCACATCTAGGGGATAAATTATTTAATTTTTTTCGCTTTGGTAAAAAGACAAAGCGTGGAGTCGGGTTCTGCCACTCGTACTCACGTAAAACACTCCTTTCCCCAAATTCTGCTCAATTTTTGAGCAACAACGGAGTGTTTTACCTACCCTGTTAAATGGTTATGTAAAAAATAGATTCCCTCTAATTAATTTCGAACTCATAACCATTAATCATCATTATGTTTAGCATATTTCTACTGAGTACCGGTGTCTTCTCAATAAATTTATTCAGTTTACAATGTATTTTTAATACAAATGAAATATTGTTTCGTGACGTAATTCCGTGCTCAGTCTCTAGAGCGGCCAGGGCGAAGTATAGGGTAGTCTTGGTACATGGATCTTTGAACATTATAATCATCGATATCGATTTTGAATTATAAAAAATTGTTCATTATAAATATCACAAAATTTTATGCTCGTGGCCTCCGCAGCGCTACAAGCATGTGACTGTAATCGCGACGATTTTGGATTCGATTCCAAATCGGTGGGATGAATCATTTAATATCATATAATCATTTTCTCGCTCTGAGAACGAGGCAAAAGGCAGTGTTGATTTTCGCCAATCAACAAAGTAGGGAATAAAAGTATTTTAATGGAGAACAGAATGTTTTAACATTAGGTTCCCAGGTTCTCTACTCTGCTATGTGCGGAAGAACAGCGTGAAGTTAAACAAATATCTTACACGCTTAATATGTGTGTAATTATGAAAGAAACTGTCATTTTCCCTAAAACACTATAGTGGTTAAGTCGTCTTACTAATTATGATAACATTTGATAATATCAAACAATGTCACGTTATATTTCATCTCGAAAACAATTTTAAAAACTAATATGGCTGTCAGAGGTAATTAATTGAATGAAATAATTTTCAAGAAATCTTCTCTCCAACTTAACGGTTGGTCCAGGACATATATGGATAGTGTTCGAGGCCGGGCTCCCGCAGGCCATGTATCCCTTAGGTCTTGGATGTGAGCTAGTGCTGCCAGATTTTTTCTCGGTGAAAATTTTTGAATATTTCTTCTCCTTCGATTCTTTTGCCAAAAGTGAGACAATTTTTTAGTGAAGATTTAATTATTATTTTTCCATTTATTTATTTTAGTCTAAAGTAAATTTCCAATGGTGATAAATATCAATATAATTTTTTTTTTATCGAAAAATATCTCAACTATATTGTTTTGGCCTTCAAGTCTTCAGAATACGTAACTTAAAGTAATAAATAAATATTTCTCACAGAACGTGGCATAATTCGCCAATAGCGGGAATATATCCGTTCCGATCGGGACATTCAATTTTTGGCTTAAAAATCGAGGCTTACCGCCAAAATCGGGACATCTGGCAACACTGATGTGAGCCGAGCACTACATGGAATAAGAACGGATTTAGTAGCAGTTCTATAAAATCCTTTACTTAAATTAAAATATTTCTTAAATATCTAAAAACGACTAAATAAAAATTTTTATATTTACTATCGATATTTTTCAAGTCCATCACTGTGCCTTTGTCGCACGCCAGGTGTCGAGCGGGGTTAGACGCGTGGCCGTCTGTGCATTACCTTGTAGAGTAACTCGTAATATATAATGTAGCGTTAGATTTATGTACGTATGTAAGTATGAAAAATATTAATTTATGTATGGCCTTTGTAACTAGCTTTTTATCCGAGATGCTCTTTTGTGAAAATGTATAAATAAAAAGCAAACCCGCTTTGTAAGAGGGGCTCAAATTAAAATGCACGTTTCAATATGCCGTCCTTTATGTTTAACGTCTAGTGAGATGGACAGGGCATTTTGTTTAGCTTCACGCTGCATCCATCGTGTAGAAGGGTGGGCCGACGGAATTTAGTGTCAAGACACACCGTTTCCCATTTATTGCCAAATCGCGTTTACAGTCAGATTCTGTGCCACTATGCTATGAGAGCTATAACGGACAGAGTATGAGTATCAAATTTGTAATTTTTTTTTCTATAAAAGAACAACATATGTATAGATCAATTTCTCTTAGATCAGTTAAATTTATTTAAAAAATATACATAACTTATTTATTTTCAAATAGTGCATATTGTGGTAAAAATTAAGAAAATTTGTACTTTATCGATCATAATCTGAGACAATCCCAATATGAATACTATCATGTTCTTTATGAACGTTTTCCATAAAGATTATACTAGGTATAGTCAATATAATTTTTTTAAATAACTGATTTATGAAACAGTATAAAAGTTACTATATATTATGTAGGTATTTTAGGGAAAAAGTAATGAAGTATCTCTGCACATCCTGTATACAGGTAGTGAGGTGAGTTTCACCTTATTAGAGAAAAATACATACATATACCTATATAGGTACCTAGTTACTATACATATAAGCGTATATACTTATAACGAAATTTAAAAATCTTAGAATAACTAAATAGCTAGGCGATAAACAAGATTTCCAACATCCTATTAAAAGTATATCTGTAAAGAGGCTGCAATTATATTTACAGCATTAGCGTAAGTTATCATTAAAAATGAATCGGAGCTAAATAAGATGGTTTTCCTTTGGAACTTCCACCACGAGGTAACGCGTACCCGAGTGACAGTACCTCGAACGAGGGCATACGCTACCACCACACAAAAGACACTTTTAACCCTTATACACAATGCCGCGAGTTACTATACATTGCCTATTTAGAAGAGAGTGGGTTCTCCTCGACAAGCAGATAGCTGTAATGGACAGCGAACCGAAGAAAGCGCTACTTATACATATACTTCGGTGCCGCCGGGCAACCTAAGGGTGCATTGTAGTGTTCACGTCATAAAACAGGACTGGTGGTGTTTCTACAAAGTTAAATGAGCTCTATTTCTGTAGTATAAAGTTGTTAATGTAGTAAACGCTGTGGATATAGGACCTTTATTAGCAAGGGTGACAAAGTAGGGGTGTTTGCAGGCGGACCGAGGGGACGGAAGGGTGCGCCGCGCAGGCGTGTTCCAGTCGCCCGCGCGACCCCGCCGCCGCCGGCCGCGCGCCATGGACGACACTAGAGTTCGCGACCGCGCGCCGCTCACCGTCATAGTCGCACCCAGCAACGCTTCACCCCCTAGACTGTCCCCTGCGGACTTACTACCCGACGGTGATGCAGCTTTCCATCCACTCTCTGCTGTCAACGGACGTCTAACGCCGCCGGGACTTGAGCCAGCGTCGTACGCCACACTAACTCCTCTTTTACCTTTGCCCCCGATCAGTACAGTTTCGGATAAATTCGCATACCATGCGGGAGGCACTTTCACTGTCATTCAACAACAACAGTCCTACGCCTCGTTGTCTCCCGCACCGTATAATGAACCTTTGTCACCACAATCAGCATATAGCAGACGAAGTGCGTCTCCGAATTCGTTTGAAAGGCGCTCCCCCACCCCTCCGTTGCCCAGCCCGGGCTTGGACCTCAATGCGGCGCTTTTAGCGAGGGAGGTGAGGGAGGACCAACAACAGGCTCAAGCACAGAACGACACTGAAGAGATTAACACAAAGGAGTTGGCTCAAAGGATAAGTGGCGAGTTAAAGAGGTACTCCATCCCTCAGGCGATATTTGCACAGAGAGTACTCTGCAGGTCGCAGGGCACGCTAAGCGACCTCCTCCGAAACCCGAAGCCGTGGTCGAAGCTCAAGTCTGGCAGGGAGACGTTTAGGCGGATGTGGAAATGGCTCCAAGAGCCAGAATTTCAAAGAATGTCAGCGTTGAGGCTAGCAGGTACGTTCCGTTCCGTTAAGCATGAGTACTAACTATATGTATTCTAAGTAGGTTTATAAAATGCATATTATTATATAAAATGAAATGCAACAACATTGAAGAATACACATTTTTTTGTACTATTGTTATAACAGAAATTATTTAATTAAAAATCATGTTAAAAATTAAAATTAAAATTGTACATTAAAAATATTTAAAGTTTAACTTTTAGTATGCTTAATAATCTGTGTAGATTACACATGTATTAATTTAAATATTTTTATGTATAGGATATGATTTATTATAAGCAAATCTCAGTATCAAAAGTATTTCACCAATAAAACATTAAGTTAAGAATAGAACAATGATCTGAATTATCTCAAAATGGGGGCAATAGCATTAATTTAAATAAAATCGATATCTAAGTTTACAAACATCGCATCTGTCAGCTGTAGGCATCGATTTGTCGACAATCGATGGCGGCGATGCACGTCACTATGACGGTGAAAACGAAGCTAGGGCTGTAAGCGGATTTGTTAGGGGTGACTTGATACACTTTTTGCAAAATGAATGGAGGTCACATATACCAAAATATATATCTATTCTATAAAAGACTGGTAATTAAGAAGCCTATAGGCAATTCTGTAGGCATTTTGCGACGGTTGAAGTTTCTTTCTGTGTTCAGTGAATTTTGAAGGCTATAATATTTTGGTTTTGGTTTGACTAGACAATATGAAAATGGAGCATAAATTCACTTATGCATGCAAAGAATATTTAGATTATATTTTGTATTTTGAGATTACTTTTCTTTTAGTTTCACGCTGTATCCAACACATAACAGAGGGAACCTAAGACACTACGTTCCCCACTTTCCACACAGTTTTCTAAACATTGCGTAATGAGTTTCACTTGTTATTATAGCGAGGAAATGTTAATAATTCCTTCCTCCAAGTGGAAATGGAACCCACAATCGTCGCTGTGTCGGATAAATATTACTTCCATTTTCTTTGTTTTTATTTATGCTTTATTTACAACACAATTTATTTAAATATACTAATACAAATATTACACATTTAAAAACAATACAAAACCCATTTTCATGTCTAAGTGAGTATTTTAACTAAACACCAGATAAGAGATCTATCAGACAACTTGGAAGTTCGAAAACAAGCCATTACTATTATAGTTATGACAATATTATGATTTTTCCTATTCGTTTTTTCTTTCTCAATAGTTTCTAGTGTAAACCACAGAGATGGATTGTTTTGTCCTCCTATTTAAATTATTTAGATGAATTGAATGGTTCTATTTGATCGAACAACTATCGATAATGTTAGAAAAGATGTTTCAAATTTAATAAATCCTGTAATTGTACATTTGAGTGAAATATCGTTGAAATTATCAAGTATATATATTTTTAGAAATTCAATGTTGGGTGGCGATAATTAAAAAAAAAATTGACGACGATGACTGGCTGACATGTATGTGTATAGTTTTACATTTATTGCACAGCCATCGCATTATAAGTATCGCATCACTCAAATCTTAGCTGTTTGAGGACAATATATCTTTTTCAACACTGTGGCAGTTTGAAAATTTATATCGTCTAAATGGCAAATATATGTTTAAATTGTACTTTGAATCACGAACACTTAAAAACATTATTTCGTATCTACACCCACTCCTCAGTAAATATACAAAAAAATCGATACCAAAGTTTACAAACATCGCGAACATCAGCTGCGAGTATCGATTCTACAATCGATAGCGGACAATCGATAAGAACGTCACTATGGCGGCAGGCGCGTTACTAGGGTTGTAGTTAGAATTGGGGTGCTAATGTTTTATAGTAAAAAGGGGTGCATATAATAATAATTATTATTATTAATGTAATAAAAAATTTAAATAGTCACGGCGTGTTTGTAATTTGTATACTAGTCCAAGTACAATTCATATAGTATTTTAGACAGGAAAGCTTATTCTTTTAAATTTATTACACACGTATTTCAGGTATTTTGAGGCCGTCGTGGCAGCGTCAGCGTTTGTTCGTAAATGCGGTTGTAGGTGCGATTCCCTCTCATGGGAATGAAATATTTTCAATTCCTCACTCTAGTATTAAGAAAAAAGACGGAGTTTCCATGAGAATGAAATATTATATCTCAAAAATTGGGTTTAAAGAGGGAAAGGGAAATTCGCTATACGACTTTTAGTTTCCGAGACATTTATAGACAAACTTATTTTGAGTGGCAGCTTGTCAGGGCACTGTCCTAAATTGAACGAAATCGTTATTTGCGGAAAATATTATTTTATTATAAGTGAGGCAAGAAAAAAAAATTGTAGAAAATTCAATGACAGATAGTTTTTACTACAGCATGGTAAGCAGTGGGAACCTAGTGATCAGACCCTCCGTTTCCCACGACGACCAAATTTTGGAAAGTACGTTTTGAGTAGTGGATTTCAACGTCTTGTTATCTGAGCGAGGATTATTTTCGTATGCATATGCACATAATATGACGAAGTTGTAAAACGTTGAAACCGTTTTATTTTCCGCATTTTTTGTAAATAGGAAAGTTTTTTGTAAATAGTGAGTTCGATACTCAGAACCGTTCGGCCACACCGTCAGACACTTCTGCTCCTGTCCCAAGTGATGGCATCAAAAAAACTATTTCAATTATATAATTTATACTTCTATTCTTTCTTTCTTTCTTTCTTTCTGTGTTTCTTTCCTATTCAGTTATACAGAGCAAAGCGCGAGTCACGCTAGTTTATCTAGAGTTCCGTATAAAAATGGGAAGTCTCGAGCTTTTTCTGAAATTCAATCTTAGCTTAGTCAGAGCCCTTTCATCTGAAACCCTATTAAGGCTATTATTTTTAAGGATTTAACCACAAAGTTATTAGATTTTTTCCTGAACAACCTGAAGTCGCTCATAATTCTAAGTTCAATGGGAAGTACCGTATCAATTTTGATATCTTTTATTAGCTAAATGTTGATAAAGCTAAATGTTGAAATATATTTTTTAGTAAATCATGGAACCGTAGATCTGATTATGTGGTTTGAATTAAAATTCGATATATCCAAGCGTTCTTGAGATAAAGCGTTTTGACGTTCAGAGAGACACACAGATAATAAAATGATCTTATAAGGGTTCCTTTTAAAAAGGGTAATTTTAAAGAAAAAACCTTAATAATAGTTGGCTAGTGAAGTCAGCTTTACTTTAGGTTCCCTCTGCTTACCTTGCCATGTGCAGGACACGGCGCAAAATCTAGAAAGATACAGTTGGCTAAATAGTTACATCTTCAACGCTGCCTATCGCCAATAATGATCATGCTTAAATTACTTAAAAATAGACGAAAAGTGAAGAACAGAGTGTCTTAACACTTGGATTCTTTTGCTTACCCTACTCTGCGGAAAAAAGAGCAGTTAATTTTTTTGTAATAAGTTTATTAAAAAGACTTTGTAATAAGTTTATTAAAAACATTCACATAAAGCAGAAAGGATATTAAATTTTCACAACATTTTCATATAACGAAATATGACATTTTGCGAAGTGGGTGTAAATTAAAAAAGTATAATACATACGTTGACTAAGCTACGTTTCTGTACGAATTTTTCATAAACTCTTTCAGTTACTCGAAAAGACGTAGTTAAAGATTGTCAAAAAATATTTAAAAATTACTTTTGTTTAAGTTAAATCGATTATGATCTAGGATGTTTAGGACTCTTATTAGCAGCAAATTTGAAAAAAAAAATGTATAATTAGAATTATTTAACTGTTTATAACCCACTTTTTAGTATAAACCTAACCAATCCCATTATCAAGGTATGCTCAAAACCTTACGAAAAGGTATGGAAAAATACACTTTGAATTGGCATAAAACAGCAATTTAGTACCATAGCGAGTCACATTTATTGTAAAAACCCAATCCACACCTCTCTAAAGCATACAAAGATTAAAACAACATTAAAATGTTAGGAAACGGGCGGCGAGCACATGGTACCCCTCGCGCCGTGACGTCACACCCCGCCCGCTGTATCGATCGCGCGACCCCCTCGTGGACTGTTCTAGTGTTATTTAGGTATCTCGACTTCTTATGGTTTTTTATAACTAACCATGGGTTTTACGCCTAGTTAGCAGGTTCATTTTTGAGGATTCAGTTATAATTTAGTTTCGTTCCTTATATAGATAAGGAATAGTGGTAAAGAGCTCAAAATGTTAAGTATGAAAATATTGTATATTCAATTGAAAATATTAAAAAAAATGGTAAATTTAGCAAACTTACTATAAATTTTAGACAATAAGGTACTTGTCTCGTCAAAAATTTTACAGATTTCAAATAATGTAATAGGATGAACCGAAATCAAAACCAAAACCAAATGAAAGCTTTAACATTTCATGACTACCATTTTGTACGATACCATTAAAACAATTGATTTAAGTTTAATTTTACAGATGCGCCCAACCAAACAATTAAAGGCGACAATGTAAACAACATGCAGCAGCAGGTTTATCCCAGGGAGTATCAGACTCACCCTGCGCCTGGCCCCATGTACCCGCCCCCGCCCTGGGAAACGCCGGCCTATGAGCCCGCCGGGGACGTTTCGTGCTTGTGAGTCCTTCCCTGATTTCAATCCAGGATTGACCTCCTATCGCCCATATCCCTGTCAATTATGCTTTTGTGTTAATTTTCAAGACCTTACTTTTGGATCTTTTCAATCCTCGATAATTATTTGTTTTAGGTTTTTAAATCAAAATTATTATATTTTAAGTTAATCTTCCCTCTTACTCCTGCTCCCTTTTTCCATCCTTTGCTGCGTAGCAGTGGACTTGGTTTCTAATAGGTATTACAAAGTCTGAATAGCTTGTTGCAAAGGTAATATCGTATATACGTATGTATTTTATAAAAATTTTGTTATAGCAGTATATATATGTATGTTTCACACAATATGCTTTGTGACAAGCCTTAGAGGAAGCAACGTCTCCGATTTATTTTGGTCAATTATTAAAATGTATAAATTCTAGAGAGCTCCTTATAGATGTTTAAATTTGAATAGGCAGTATCATTTCCCACGCTTTCAATATGTTTATACGTAATATATTATATAAATATTATATATATTTACTTAATTGTATATAAGGTAACGATACTGTCTATACAACGAGATTATTGTTATTGTTTTAGTTTTTATAATAATTTTAGCATTAGGTAAGTGTATTTTGGTTGCTTCAAGAAGCCAAGATGTATGTTAGACTGCTAACGCTGCCCCTCTCCCTCCCTTTTTATTTTCCCCCCCGCGCCCGGGCTGCATAGATTTTGATATATGATTTTTTAGGTGCCTGAGAGATTTCAGATCCTTTATTAATGTTGTTTACATTGTCGCCAGGTATGCATTTATAATAATTTTATACTATTATACTTATATATTGAGAATTTCGGAACAATCACGCAATTTGTACTCTGTTCCAAAGTGTTTCAATGCAGAAATATATAAAATTATTTGTGACCATAGATAGATCTTTAGATGATCGAACACTAAATTGTTATATTGCATAGGATGTTTACTGATTTATTAGATGAAGCCAGATTTGAATTTTGAGTTACATAAAATCTAGAACTTAGAATTTTGTGAATAGTTTCTTAGATTTGTCATTTACTTTTGAATCCTCATTCGTACAAAAAATCTTTTCTTATATAGAAAAAAAGGAAAAATTCTGCAACTATTGCAGCAAATTACAGAATTTTGTTCGAATGAAGGCTTAAAAGTATTCAGTGTTTAGTGGCATGATTGTTGTCCATAGATTGCAAGGGCTTCAAATGGTCTAGAAAATAGGTGAAGTAAAATATATAAAGACTATAAATGTACTAAAATTATGATCTTTGTTTGTTGCAGCGGCCCAGATTCCGCAGAGAGGCAGTAAGTATATAACATATGGGTCACATTAAATAGTTTCTTTGTGTGCCATAAAAGGCTTCTTTCACTTGTTTTCCTTGTTACCTTTGCGTTGTGCAATTGATAATAAGTTAGAATTCAACTTAGGTAATAATCGTGTTAAGTAGTATTCCATTTTCTTTATCTATCTTTGAGAGACAAATAATTCTGTTCTCATTCGATCGAATTGGTGAAATTGTCATAGTATCAAATCAAATCCAACTTTGGAAATATTTGCATTTTAATGGTGATTTTTGGTTCGATAAATTATGGCCTTGGAATTTATTACCCGATATATAATCAAATCAAATTATCACCATGCACGCACATATCCTGCATAGACACTCCGTTACTTTTCTTTCCGACGAATTTTTCGAGGCAATACTCGTTGAGCAGTGGAACTGTACGCCAGGCTTTTTCCTCGGTGCCAGAGCGAAGAAATGAAATTATTAAGAAACAATAATACATCCCCTCGAATCCAGAGACGCAACCTTCGCGTTACAGACACACTCTTGTGTTCCTGTGCCAAGACGACCTCAATACTATATTATAATATATAACGTTCAAAATACATGAACAAAAGCTTATAATAATGATGTATCAAATAAGTGAAATGCCTTTCCTGCAAAGACTATGAGGGAGATGCGTGTAGATAACTGAATCTATCCATCTTTTACGATAGCTAAATGGCAAAAATAATTTCAATTACTTAAGTTGTCTTTAGTTGAAGAAAAAAGTTAAATAAATATGATATTTTTTTATATTATATATTTTTTTCTATAAATCTATCTTTGTACATCTAAGTCTATGATGTAGGTCTCCAGAACCCACTAAAATTTTCTTAATATTATTCCAGGCTGCAAACGCAAGGAGGATATGGTTTCGGATACTCTGCCTTCCCCGAAGAAGCCGCGTTTGGTTTTCACAGATCTCCAGCGGCGTACTCTGCAAGCTATTTTTAAGGTATATGACCAATTGTTTTTTTTTGCTAACGGTTATTTAAGAAATATATTTTTTATTTTGTCAATAATTTTATTTTATTTTCATCTCGTTTCCTATTCTGATTTTATATAAAATTTCGTTTGTGTTTATTGATGTTAATTATCCATGTTTGACTCAAGCCATTGATATCGTATGTTAGGTGATTGGCATCATCGCCCCATTCTGCCTCCACACTAGGACATATTGTTGCAAAATATTTACATCTAAATTTTAATTTACAATTTTCAGGAAACAAAACGACCGTCAAAAGAAATGCAAGTGACGATAGCTAGGCAACTCGGCTTAGAGCCGACGACAGTTGGTAATTTCTTTATGAACGCACGAAGAAGATCCATGGACAAATGGAAGGATGATGATGCACCATCAACAGAACTGGACCAGCAGTGTGATGTCCAGGATCTGGATCACGTCCCAAGTTTGGACTCAGCAGAATCTGAAGAGGAACACGATGATCCAGACGATCACCTTTTGTGACGCCCCATACCACAACATCACTTACTAGTGCTTTGAGAAAACTATTTAGTTGTCTCGGAATTCGAATGTTCTACCTAAGTTTGGCAAGAAAGCTAATCGCCAATATTAAGTACATATAGCTAGTTAGAGCATTAGGTTTTGAAAATCGTTATGTTTGTAATTTTTTTTTTTCACCAAGTAGAATATAGTCTCTTCTTTCCCCACATTTTTTTCATCAGTAAGCAAAATATGTAAATGAAAATAAGTTGTTGAATATTTTTATAATAAAATAGAAATATAAAAAGGTATATAATAATAGTATCAGAATATTGTTAGATTTTTAAAAATAATATATTAAGCTTATGCAAAATCATAAAAAAAACAGTAAGAGTAAAAGAAATACATAACGATTTTTAAAACGTCACTAATGAACTTAAAGATTATTTAAAGTCCGTCCTAATCAAAACCAAAATTTTATTTTGGATTTACTGGTATGATCTTAATTATATTTATTACAATATTTCTTTCAAATATTTTGTTATTAACTAATAACTGCCTATCAAAATTGTAACATAAATTAAAGATAAAAATGACTTTCCTGAAGCTCTTGGACATTTTACCAAAAGGACGTTAACTCATATCTTGGCTACCTCTTCGAAATTAATGGTTGATACTATACTACATTTTACCTTACTATACTATATATTTTGATATGGTGATCAAGCTTTATATTTAAGACATTCGAACACCGAAAGACAACTCAAAGTGAGAATAGACTATAGTGTGGTGGCGTTGAAAAATAAACTGATCTCTAAATATTTAATGTTTCTAGTCAAAACGTAATCAAATAGCTATTTAGTTGTTCTTCAGTATTAGATAACACGATATATATGGGTTTTTATTTATTTATATATAGCGGGTTAGCAATCGTTTGAATACATTTTTCAATACAATTATAATATTTTTGTATGTTCATAAGATTTTGTATTTATAAAACATTCTTCGTATTTTGTGAGGAATACAGAAAGATTGATCTGACTGAGGAAATTTTATTGTAAAAAATTCAATCCATTGTGTAAGATTTGATACTACGTCCATTGCGTACAGCTCTGTCACTCGACTATTGATAAGTTACTGTTATTTTTGTTTCAAATTTTATCTCAATTTTTCCGTTCAGGATATTTTTGGTATATACAGTATCAAGATCAGTCAATACTTTTTTGAATATTGTTGTGTCTGTTATATATTGTTGTTATTAGTTCAAATGTGTTCAAACGATTCTTTGCTTTTATAGTTAGTAGAAAGCGCAATAAATGAAGTCAGATTATCATTAATACTGATAAAGCGACTCTAGTGCAAATATCCGATCAAATCGGATCGCGAACAACAATATTACTAACGCTAAGTAAATATTTTATTTTGTACTGTCGATTTACAAAAAGTTATAAAAGTCAGCTAAACTAGGAATATGTTCAAGTATTTAATTTATTGTATCATTTATAGTACATGTATGAATTTGGTTGTTTCGTTAATATCAATTAAGTAAAAATATGAATTTATCAGATCCATATGGACATTATGGATGTTCAGCCAGTTGAGTTAAAGTAACGTTAAAATTATTATACCAAATTTTTATATTTTTTTATATTATAAGCATAAAATATAATTTCTTGTATATTGACAGTTACAATAGTTTATTTCCCTCTAGTCATGAGATCTCAACAACATTCCAGGATATATATATATATATACATATATCAATATTTGAAAATAATGGTGGCAACATTGAAAGCAAATTCGTGCGTGATATTACTATGTTATACTAGACGTAAATTATTTAAGGCTTTCACGTATTTTATAAGGAATCTAGTCCGAGTTGTGCAAACGTAGAGTATTACGTGTATGAAAGTATCAATAAAATGCTTAAAATACCTATATTAGGCAGGAAATGTATTAAATATGACGATATGTTTAGATACGGTCGTTGTTTAGAACGTTAGATTTTTTATTTAATTTTTCACTTTTCTTTTTGTGAAAAAGACTCCCTGCTTTTCTATATTGAGTTACCTTTCTGCTATGTATTCAATTATGGCCGTCATTTGGAATGCCTATTTTGTTTTATTAAATTATCATATTTTTGTCACTTTGAGACACAGAGTATTTTATTTCCTTTTGCAATTACCGTGTTGTTAGTTTAGTTATTTTGTATTTTTCTACTATTTATAACATATTTATAATTTATTTATACATTACCTTTTTATGTACCTTATCTATACCAAAGGAGTAGGAAGTGCAATTTTTTTTTGTTTTTATTTCCTTTATTTATTTAAAACGACGATTTTATACGTGTATAGGCTCAATGGATGATTGTGGAATGTATAAAATGCTAATTTAAATATTATTATGTAAAACGAGGCGCATTTTCTTTGAAATTAAAAGAAATGGAAGCTGTATTTTAATTCAAAAGTAAACTTTAATATATAGTGTTATTAGTAATTGTTTTAATGTTTAAATTATTCGCAGACAGCAATTTTGATAGTAACCAAAGATAATTTTGTTGTTTGTCTTGCAGTCTATTCTTATTCAAGGCAATTTAAGCAATGCAATCAAGATTCTTATTTATATAATAGCCAATAAATAATGTCACACATATGAATGAAAGTGACGTAACTAAAAATGATCTGAAAACTTTGTTTTCGCTAAATACTAAGCTCCACAGCTTTTTTGAGTTTGTTGACTTTAACTTTGTATGTGCTGTATGTGCACGCATTCGTTACGAAGAGATTCAATATGAAACATAAAATAATATATCGTGACAAAGCAAAAATCTTATTAAAATTGTACTAATTATCTAGAAACTACATATATAGACAAATTATATATATATTTTTTGTCAATAGTTTTACTTTATTGTGCATTGTTTCGAAACTGGCAATATGGAGGTTGACTCGCTTAGCTACCAAAAGAGCGAAACAATTTTTTATAGCTCCCAATTTTGCACAAAGAAATAACATTGTATCGTTCTTTACATTTATGAATGTATGTATGTACGTATGTACATATTTTTACCAGAACCATTACAACCATTCACTTTTACACCCACCATAAATTATTATATAAATAAATATATATTAATAATTTTTATAATTTGTCAAATATTATTATTATTATTTAATTAGATAATAGTAATTTCTTTTTTTATTTAAAATTAAGTAACTTTTTTGTGAAATCGATGTGTAATAATTGTCACGTGAAAAAAAAAATTGATTTTCAATCATAATGTATCAAAAACTTTAACTTAAGTGTTAATTTTTTAATTTATCACTGAGATGTTTAAATTTTTTTGTCTGTCGGTATATTAAAAAGACCTCATATATTACGGTAACAATAACGCTTTGGTCAATAAAATAGAATTTTCTTCACAAGAAAGATAAAGACAGTAATAAAACACATTGTTTTATAAAAAAGCTTATAATATAATAATTTTGAGCCATACAAATTCTTAACTTTCGTGATTATCAAGGGTTAAAAAAAACAATACATATTTTAAATAAATAATCACATATTAAATAAATATTTTCGAGTTCAACATTTTAAACACCTCACAGTATTCTATTAATACATATTTTCAGTGATTTTCCTTAGCACGGGTCTTTTTTAATGTACCGATTCAAAAAGTGGTTGTAACACATGACGTGAGAATAGATAATGAAATATTTTTGTGCATGTATAGTGCGCTTTCTCTTTGTACATAGTACGTGGATATGTAAGATTAAATGTAAATTTTATAAAGTGTAATGATTTCTTTTCTTTTTTTATCCAAATGTTTTAAATCAAGGAAATAAAATCATTTTTCTTCAATCTTTAGTAGCGCAGCGGGACAGCGTATGACTGTTACGGCGACGACTGTGGCTTTGATTTCCAGTCGGAGAATTAATTATTTTCATTTCCTTGCTCTTGTGAGAGGACTGCCCCACTGAGTTCTGCCAGTCAACACGCAATGTCTCGAAAATTGGCCGATGCACGGGGAACAGACAGTCTTAGTACTAGGTTCCCTACCTAACTCGGTGCTTATCATGCTTTATGCGGGATATATCATGATGTTCAATAATGGGAAATAGCTATAGTTTTATGCTTGTTAAGCATATGGCAGGAAAGACAGAGAAAAAACAGATAGAACACTCTGTTCTCCACTTTTTTTACTTAAATGTGTGACATTGCGTATTGAGTGAACGCGAACCCTACTGCCCTACAACATTTTGTTTCGCCAGAGTAGGTAAATGAATATAATTCATACTCCTGTATGAAAATCGAACATAAAGCCATAACGTCACAGTCTGTAACTGATTCCCCGAACACCTGTTAATAACATTATTTAATTAATATGGCTTTGTAGCTCGTAATGTGTCTAGTGGTTAAAACTTTTTATTGTTGTGATCGTGACTAACCCAAAATCATTAAGAGATTCAAGGGTAACAGAGTTTAGAATTTTATATAATGCCACCAGAAGTTATCGTTCTTATAAGATATATGCCATCACAAGGTTATTTAAGAAACTAAAACCTCGACAATATGTATTGTTTTAACTCGGAGCTCTTCCGAAGTAAAAAGCGTGTCTCATCTTCCTCTCCACTATACTATTGACTGTTATTAATATAGTTATAATAAAACAAAGAAAGCACAAGAGCACCGCTTTGCCACTGCACCGTGAATTCGTACCAGACCGGGGCTGCAAAATCTCTATTTAAACCCCCAGGACGCCTGTGTGGGAAGTTTCTGAGGTTACTTGGTATGCTTGTCTATATTAAAATGGTATTAAATTGATTATTTGTGAGATAAGTTGTTAGATCGAGCGCATTATCGTAAGACGGCCGATATGCCAAAAACGCGTGGCACACACCCCTTAGTCTCATCTCATCTCGAGTGTTTTCTAAGTACTTTCGTTCACTTCACTACTACATACACGTACAACAGAGCTTGGTAATAAAATAGCATCACACATCTAGTGACCATATTCAAAGTATACATTGTATCGACGACCAACACCATACAAGCATGGCTTTCAATCGCGAGCGCACGAGGCGGCATCAGTCACGACATACTTATTTAATATCGGTAAACAAAAACAACATTTAATGTTCAAGACATCTAGGAAATGTGACAAAATACCACCACTAGCAACTGTGACCGACGTTCAAGTTTTTCGAACTGTGGATTATTTGTTAATTTTGAAGATTGCACTTGTGTCGGTTAATAACTTTATACTTTAAATAACAAATTATAAGTTAAATTTTAATTAATATTCACACTGTATTCCTCACATAGTAGATAAAGCAGAGGGAACCTGAGAATCTATATTAAGCTAACCTATATTAAGATATTTGTCCTATCAATAGATGGCGCTACAACGGAAAATTAAATGAAGCCTTATAAGTTATCTATATATTCTTGGCTCAAAACAATTATATTATCCTTTATTATTTCTTTTTACAAAAAAAATATGTTTTAAAAATAAATACAGTACTTAAGTAGTTCTTTGTATAAAATTATACGCAAAAAAGCAAAAGCTCGATTATTCTTAAGAAAAATTAAGACTTCTTGATCAGGTTAGAGGATACGTGGCTTTAAATTATAATGAAACGTTTTTAAAGAAACTTTTTTTTTTTTTAAAAGAAACTTACGAAGACAAACGTATGTTTTTTAATTTGAAATTATATTTTACCGTCGTCTATGCCACCATAGAAATGGCACAGACAGACAAATAATAGATCAATTGTCTGTCTGTGGGTTCGATTTCCACTCGGAGTAGAGAACTACAACAAGACGAAATGCAACATTAAATTAACTCAACACGACCATAAATACAAATATAAATATATTTATTATTTCAAAATACAAATATGTTTCTTAAATTAAGAAATTATTATACAGGATGGAAGCGGCCGTGCTCCTTTTACAGGAACAGCATATAGGGCAAAATATTTTATACTCATACCCAAGTGTTGAGTGGCAGAACTTAACGCCGAAATGGAAATATAAATTTAAGCAAATATTTCATCTCCTTGAGTGGGGATCGAACCCACAACCATTTGGTTTTACAGTCACATTTTGTGCCCCTGCACCATGACTGGCCTCAAATAATGAATATAAAATAATTAAAAAATAATGAATAGAGTATTTTTACACTTAGGAAAGAACTCTCGCGCGAATACTTGCGCTCTACACGTGCCTCTCGGAAGGTTTCCAAAAGACGCAGGTTCAAATCCATCTATCCATTTAGGATTTGAATCTGGGCCTTTTAAAAAAATAGATTTTTTTATACATTTACTTAATAAGTATTAATGAACAGAGATTAACAAACGAGAGATAGAGATTCATAAAACTTTATATCGTTTAAGAAACCGGCGCTTCCAATCTATTCTGATCTGAGCTTCTAAAGTTTGAAACTTTAGTCTGTAGCTTCTAAAGTTTGAAACTTAAGTTTGAAAGCCTTAATAGCATATTGCATTAAATACCTGTCAAACTTTACTTTAATCGATGTTCGTTAGATGCAAAGTGTTCAATTCTTGACTGGGGCATTTCTATACTTAATATTATACAGCTGAAGAGTTTGTTTGGTTGAAAGCACTAACCTTAGGAACTAGTTGTTCGAATTGAAAATTTTGTTCATCGAAGATGGATATCAATTTCAACTCGATGCTTCCACCCAATCTTGATAAGAAAAAGGGCCTTGACTGATGGACAGACATACAAGCACACAGGCAGATAGGTAGACGGACAACGTATCATATATGGGGTTTGAGGTATCTTTAAAATACATAAATTATAAACGAAAGTAAATCATATAAATATAACCTATTTATATTTCTATACGCTTTGCGGTATTAACCCTAATATAACTCTAATAAAATATATCGAATTGCCCCCAAAAGAGACCTTTTTCCAGTTCCCGGTCAACAGAGGGCTCGAGTCAATTACTTCTTAGAAACGTTTTATATAATTCAAATGCAGAAAGGTATGCTACGAAGAGTTTTCGATATATATAATTATGTATGCTGTTATGTATTTCTTGTTTGTTAGTTTATTTTTAACTAGCAGTCTGATTTGGTGTCGTTTGGATATAAAATAATTGTGATCTGTCCACACAAAAAAAAATATATATTATAGAAGTAATGCAGCAGCACAGTATCTGATTGTGAGCTCTATGGTTGTGGAGTCGATTTTCATGTGGGGGAATGAATTATTTACATTTCCTTGCTGTCGTAATAAAAGAAAGTACGTCGCTGAGTTTCACCACTGAAGACATAAAATCTCGAAAATTGAGTGAAAAGTGGGGCCCGGGTCCGTTAGTTACTAAGTAGATTATCAAAAAAAAATCTTTTTATACATCACATTTCTAGATTTTTTTTATAGTATTGTATTTTACAAATTAAACTCTTTCATTTGATACTTATTTTAGGGGGATTTTTTTTCAAAAAAATACACTTACACATATTAACGCGGTAAAGACAATTAAAAATTTGTAAACAGAATAATATAAATATTAAGGGGCGTTCTTATAGAAAATGATACGGAACCTACGGTGCGCGAGTCCAACTTGCAATTGACCGGTTTTATTTATCTTGGTAATGTTTTTTTTTTTGTGATAAATTATTAATTTATCAATTCTTAGATTTATTTTTATCGCAAGTTAATGACAAGAACCCTATCGAGTAATTAGAAAATCGATACATAATAAAAAACTTTGCTCTTTTAATTGCGTTGATTTAGAAGTTTTTTTTGCGTTCTAAAATATTGTAAACCTGGAAATTTAAACTGTAAATTTATATATCTACCGATCTTGTGAAAGAGACCAACAGACAGACAAATAGACAGGTAAGCAAACAGACTGACAACAATGTAATACTAT
Source organism: Heliconius charithonia (assembly GCA_030704555.1). Classification (NCBI taxonomy): domain Eukaryota; kingdom Metazoa; phylum Arthropoda; class Insecta; order Lepidoptera; family Nymphalidae; genus Heliconius; species Heliconius charithonia. The sequence continues at coordinate 1,049,900 of CM060825.1, forward strand.
AAGGATTTCGTCCTATTTTTGGTATGGGTTCCCCTAAAAATATCCACTTTCTAAACTTAAAAAAAGTGAGTCGTGGCTAAATCTAGGTGGATTATTTAAATTAGAAAATTAGGTGATATAAATATATATTGTTATAAGGTATTATAAGCTTTATATTCTTCTTATACAATGTATAATAGCTTGTTGTTACTTTTATACTGTTATAAAATGTCTGACGGTACAATGTCATGAGGCCATCATGACGCAATGACGCAGTCCGACTGTAAATGGCTGTATGTTCGATCCCCGGTAAGGTAAGGAAAAGTGACGCGTTGAGCTACCATTCAACATACCTAAAATGCGTGAAACTAAAAAAAATATATGCTCACGCTGTATCCCGCACATAGCAGGGTGAATAGACAGAACGTGAGAAACTAGATTTAAGATAATTAGTCTTCCATTAAAACCCTTCCGGTTCCCACTTCTCGCCAAATTCTTTACGTATTGTGTGTTTTCTGCTTACGGTGTTATATGCACAACAAAATATGAATCAAAAAAATAATTACTTATTTTTAGTTATATAAATTGTAACAAAACGAGGTTTATTTCCGAAAGCTTTAATAAATTTATCAACGCTCGAAAAAGCTGGTGATGGATTTGAAGTCGTGACCCAGTTAAAGGAGAGACAGCGGAAATGCAAATATCTAAAGAATAATCATATAAATATAAAATGAAATCGTTACATACAGTTACAGATTTGATATTTTATTTACAATATTACCAGGATAATACTCGTATATTTATGTATCTGTTTTTGTTTAGTAATAATTAAAACAAATGGGAAATAAATAAAATTGTATATAAAAAAAAGCAGAAACAGAACAGGAAGCTTAAGTATGGTAACTCAAGTAGCTACATGTTGTAAGTTAACCGACTTAACAAACACTGACAATTGTTGAGTAGTAGAATTTGTATTTATATTTTGTTTTAAGCTGCTGAAACTATGAAACAATTAAAACAAATTATAATATTATAGAGGCCGTCGTGGTTAAGAGGCACAAACGTAAAAGCGACGGTTGTGGATTAGATTCTCACTCCGGGAAATGAAATATTATAATAACATTTTAACTCAACACACAATGCGTCCAGAATTCGGCGGAACGTGGGCAACGGAACTTAAAGGGAACGGAATGACTTAACGCTAAATTCCCAGATATTCTTTGACTACCCGGCTATGTGCGTGCTACAGCGCGAAGGTAAAAAAAAACTATCTATACTTAATCTTATAAGGCTGTAGAGTTTGTTTGGGTGACCGCGCTAATCTCATGATCTAATAATCAGAATTAAAAAAATATCTTATATATTGAATAGTCTTTATATTGAGGAATGCTATGTTACATCACATTTATTTGTTTGATTTTATTCACTGCACTACCTCACTGACTGTGGCCAGAGTTAGAACGACAAAAGACAGTTAGTTTTTTTCAATTGAACGAGGCGAAGCAATTAAAAGCTAATTTATTATATAAAAACATTCTCACGAGCGTAATCGAATCTACGACCAAAGCGTACAACTGATTATAACATATACAACTGATATGAATATACATATATATCGATCAAAATGAATGAACCATTAATAGAAGTCCTAGATAACTATCGAGATTAACGCGCCGATTTATTTTAAGTGTCAGATCGATGCATACTAGACTACAGTATAGACTGAAGTTATTAACCTGCTTTCCATACTTAGAACAGAACGGTGAAGTTTGGGAAACTCATTTAAGAAATACGCCCTGAAGCTGCAAGCCTCTTTTCACAAGCTGAGACAAAGGCGTTTTAAAAAAAATCTCGGGAACTAAGAAAAACGTGCAAAAGGTCACCCGCGCTTAGGTGTGAGGTGGATAGACAGATAGTGTATGTTGTGAGAGGGAAGGGGACGGGTAGCTGAAAATCAATTTATTAAATAGTGACGTCACGATCCGCGCACGCGTGTTTCCATTTCACCCGGGATGGGGTTGCTGTAGGGTGGAAGCTTTGCTTCTTATAAGGGAGTTTTGCGTGTGGTTTGTTATTTTTGTATTTTTAAACTAAGATATTATTTATATTGTAGATGCAAATATTGCTTTAAATGTTAAATACTGAGTTCTAAATAAAATTCATATAGCAGGTCCTACGATGTTAGTATTTAAAAAGTCATTAAAACGTAGTCATGTTTACGTTGTAATATAAAAATTTGAAAGTGCGAAAGCTTTTGTATACAATCTTTAATTTAATGTTCGTCATAAATCCAATAGTAATAAAATTGAAACATGTGTACGGGCTATTTCAGTTGAGAAGCTGGTAACACAGCGTCATCTGGGCGGGTATACCGAAATAGCGCGACGCGGGGGGCACGGCTACGCTCAGTATCGCGGCGACGGTGGCGCCGACAGCACGCGATGGCGTCCGTCGCCGCATGGCTGCCGTTCGCGCGCGCCGCCGCCATCGGCTGGGTCCCCATAGCCACGCACCCCCTGCCTCCCCCGCCCGTACCGAAAGACCGCCGACGTGCAGAAGACGAGAAACTCCTCATAAACGTATCAGGAAGACGGTTCGAAACATGGAGGAATACTCTCGAGAAATACCCCGACTCTCTCCTCGGATCATCAGAACGGGAATTTTTCTACGACGAGGACAGCCGGGAGTATTTCTTCGACAGAGACCCGGATATATTCCGACATATTCTCAATTATTACAGAACTGGAAAGCTTCACTATCCAAAACATGAATGCTTGACCGGTTACGATGAGGAACTCGCGTTTTTCGGTATTTTGCCAGATGTTATTGGCGATTGCTGTTATGAAGACTATAGGGATAGGAAACGTGAAAATGCGGAACGTTTAATGGACGACAAACTCAGCGAGGCAGGAGACCAGAGCCTGCCGCAGCTGACTGACTTACGACAAAAAATGTGGAGAGCCTTTGAAAACCCTCACACGTCTACAGCTGCTCTGGTATTTTACTATGTGACAGGATTTTTCATTGCCGTCTCTGTGATGGCTAACGTCGTTGAAACTGTCCCGTGTGGTCACAGGCCCGGACGGGCGGGCACACTACCCTGTGGCGAGAGGTATAAAATAGTATTCTTTTGTCTAGACACAGCTTGTGTTATGATATTTACGGCGGAGTACTTGCTACGATTATTCGCGGCGCCAGATCGCTGCAAATTTGTTAGATCAGTTATGTCAATCATCGATGTGGTTGCAATCCTGCCGTACTACATCGGTTTGGGAATCACTGACAACGACGACGTGTCAGGCGCGTTCGTGACCCTGAGAGTGTTCAGAGTGTTCCGTATCTTCAAATTTTCGCGGCACTCGCAGGGGTTGCGGATTTTAGGATACACGCTGAAGTCCTGCGCAAGTGAGCTGGGCTTCTTGGTCTTTTCACTGGCCATGGCCATCATCATATTTGCCACTGTGATGTTCTACGCGGAGAAGAACGAACAGGATACAAATTTCACATCGATTCCTGCTGCGTTTTGGTACACCATCGTGACCATGACGACTCTGGGGTGAGTATACATATATAATAACTTATAAAAATTACTTAATATATAAGTGCTGCCAATGGCTATAAATACATAACATAATTACTAGGAAAAACTGGCAAAAAGAGAGGGGTATCACAAACTGCTCTCTACCTACCCTAGTGACCAAAATAAATACCCTAAAAAAAGCACTAATGATTTACCATTAAAACTGGCGTGAATGAAACAAAATCCCTCCATAAAGTGTTTAAAACGTGAAATATTGATGGTAGAGCGTGTTTTAAGTGACCCCTTTCATTTGTGAAACGAGTGTGAGCTCGTAAAATATTCTTTTAAACACATTTGAGCTGTGACTCTGTTCCGGTGAAATGACACGTTGTTATGAACTTTTTATTTCAGTTATGAAGCCCTTGTGGCGCAGTGGGACAACGTGGGATTGTAAATGCTAAATAGTTGTGGATTCAATACCTACTAAGGAAATATTTTGTTTCCTCGCTCTGATAATTTTGTTACTTAATATCTAGAATTAAGGCGAGAAATGGAAAACGGAGTGTGTTGACACTGCGTTTCCTATGCCTAAGATACTACATGCGGGATATAGCGTGAAGGTTAAACAAATATTTTACGCATAGTATTACGTTACGTTGTTTGTAAATGAATCGATCGTCCACAATTAATTATAGTCGTCATGTTTTATTCATGCATATGTACATTGAAAGATTTTCTTTGTATTATATTTACAATGGTTTTTAACTAATGATTTACCATGACTCCGCTCATATGGAAATCCGTTATTGATTTATATTGGAAAATTTTTGGGGGAATCCATCAATCTGTTATTCGTCTTTATGCATTATCTTTATTTCTCAATAGTGGCTATTATAGAGAGATACACAAATTTCTTTACTTTTCGCCTGCTACATATATAACATTGTATACAGCAATAGCTTATTAGTCTTATAAAACAACACAAACCTTTCGGGACTGACTGTAAAGTAAAGGTTGTTGGTTCGATTCCCTGTCAGAGCATTAATTACTTTCATTTGCTCGCTCGGCTTGCAAGACAAAGCGTGAGCACGGAAGCATTATAAAAATACTCCGCTCCGGTTAATGGGCGGAGTTCAACGCCTCGTTTTATTTGCTGCTGCTGAAGAATCAATATATTTTAAATACAGATGCTAAAAAAAATATATATAATCTTTCCTTTGAAAAAAAAAGACAAAAAATAAATTGTGAAAATATAAATTATTCATAGAAAAACATAAGAAAATAATATATTTAACATACAAAATCTTTATGAAGAAACATTAATTAATGCTATAAAAAAGGAAAAGCGAGCTAGGGAGGGTCGCTGCGAACGTATAGAGTACTTAAAGTAAAATTTTAATTAACGAATTTCGCGTCCCTATTCTGGAAATGTATTTTCTACGTACATACGATTTAACTAACAAATTATATTCCTATGTGAAAAGTATATTATAGATTTTTTGTTGTCTTTTAGGGTTGTGTTTCACAAAAAGAAAAGCAGAACTCTTATAGGATCAATTCATCAAGACCATTTATTTCGAGGTCGTATCAAGCTGAAGATAATGTTCTTCGAGTCAGTGTGTCAACTTTTATAAGTTGTACTTCCCGTTGACCTACAATCCTAAAGTTGGCACGAAACCCACCGCGAACGAGTTCGACTTGCACTTGACCGGTGGGTTTTTTAGGTCTACACTGTATTCCACATACAAGAGTCACATATTTTTGGATTAAATTTCAAGATATTGCGCGTTGAATCGCGGAACACAACGTTCCTTTGTCTGGTATCGGTCTCCTTAATATTCAACACTAGATATACTTTGAAATTTTTGAATCTAAAAAAATAACTATTTGAAACGTAACTGAAAACTGTAAAGTACTAGGTCGTATTTAATATACCTAAATAGATTGAACGCGATAAATCCGCTTAAAATAGTTTAATTTAACAATAATAAATAGTAATATATCAAAAATACATTTCATGTATAAGAACAATAAATATAAATTTCACACGGTCACGTTAAAAGTAACAATACCTTATTTTTAAATGAAATCCTTTTCTCCATGTGCTTTTCTTAGAGGTCGTCGTACAGCAATACATAGTTAGTCGCGTAAACGCGACGTCTGTTGAGTTCAATTCGGACAGTAAATCATTTATAAATCGTCCCCAAAAAATCCACAACAATGGAGTTGTGCCCCACTGCCTACGGTCCCACGAGTATCGAGTGGCGGAGCTCAAAGCCGCGCTTCACTTCGTTACTTACACGAGCTAAAAAATGAAAATTTTAAATTCTTCATTACTCCGAGTGGGAATCAAACCCATTATCTAATTTTGCCATGATATTATAAATTTAGAAGACACTACTTTGAAATTTACGTAAGGATTACCGTCTACATAGACAAAGCGCGGTATTAGAGTTATAAATTGCAGCACACAGCGGGTAGAGAAAGCATATTACATTTATTATAAGGCACCTAGAGATTTAATCTCAAATATATGGGACTAAAGTGGAGACTAGCTTAATTTTCTACTAAGAAAGTGATTAAATTGGTGCAGCGGAATCGTCTATCTAGAAACGCGATGGTTATAGGTTCGATGTGGTTAGAGAGGTGTTGTGTGATATAGAAAGGAACCAAAAATTATGTCTTTATATTATTTATAATATTTTTTTTTTCCACCTCAATTGTTTGTTTTGTAACACAATTTGAATTTATATTAGATAATTTAGGGTACCTAATATAAATTAATTTAATTAGCTTCACGCTGTATCCCGCACACAGCAGGGTAGGCAGAGGGAACCTAGTGTTAAGACACTCCGTTCCCCACTTTCTGCCGAATTTTTGGAGGCATTGCGTGTTGAGTGGCAGAACTCAACGCCGCGCTTTGCCTCGACACCAAAGCAAAGAAATGGAAATATAAATTTAAGTAAATATTTCATCTCCTCGAGTGGGGATCGAACCCACAACCAGTCGGTTTTACAGTCACACTTTGTGCCACTGCGCCACGACTGGCCTCGTTACCTAATATCTTCATTAAATAACAATCTTAACCCTGTGGATAAAAAAATATTTAAAAAACGTATAAATAAAACTCTTGGAAATAATTTTAGTGCTCTGACCACTAAGCCATGAGTTCTTTAACTTTACGTAGGGCCGCTACGTAAAAAGTTATATTTTTTTAAAAAACGTAGCTATTTTAGAGTATTTATCATTTATATGACCAATTCTAACAAAAAAAAAAACCGGAAAGTTCTACGCCGTTTCAGTAGAAACCATCGTTAAAAATCACAAAAAGTTAAATCAAAGTGAGGAACTAAAGCATAATTCTCAGCAATCCGAATAAATGAAGTGCAAAAGAACCTGATTATGTCACTATAGAGGCTCAATGCTTACAATTTAATTTGTGAAAGCTGGTAATGAGACCGTTAAAGGTAAAAGAGTAGAGAGGTACTAACTTTAGCATTTACTGAAGGATTTACCTATATTTATTTTTATTTTTGCTTTTAAAGTAGTATAAAGTCTTTATAAGTTTATTTTTCAGATTCACGTTCTATATAGTGGGATAGACAGAAGAAACATAATGTTAAGACAATGCATCTCCAACTTTAAGCTTAAGTTTACGACACATTGTGGGTTGAGTGGCGGAACTCAACGCCGCGTTGAATTAAACAAAAAATTAAAAAGAAACCATTCTCCTGAGTGGGGACATCCTCACACATGTATACAACCAGGACAAAAGATTTCAAAAAGAAATCTGTCTATATCCCATTTCGAAGGATATGAATAAACCTTTCATCCTCATTCTCATCCCATCCCAACCTTCCTTTTAATATATAAAGGGCTAAGATGGGTCTAAGATAAATATGACCCGTGCAAAGAAAAAATATCCTCATTATGTTAAAATCCTATATATATATAAAATACTTATATAAAAACTTAATTACCTATATATCAGAAATTTGTCCGGGTTTTAATATATTTTTTTTAAAATTAGTTGACCAAAGGCATTAAAATATTTCCAATTCGGGCGGAGACTGGAGATACTAAATTCGTTCTGTTCTTCCATATATACGCGATAAAACGTGAAGTTAAAAAAAAGAAAATTGTATATACTTCTGCATTTTTTGTAAAATTTATATTTTTTATTTTATATCTCTCTATCATCCTATTGTACCATGTTTAGTAACCAGTAGCCTTATGCCTATTGCCTTCACTTCATTTTGCCTTGACTATGTATCTCATATATAACAGGTTAGGCGGAGAGAATCTTGTCTAAATCCGTTCCGTTCTAGACCTTCCGTACGATTTCAGGACTGCGTGTTGGGTAGTGGAACACAATAACGTACTTCGTCTTATTACCAGAGCGAGAAAATGAAAATAGCTGATTACTTTAGCGGTTATTCGAACCTGCAACCATTACATTTACAGTTACAGTACCTCTGCGCCGCAACGGCATTCAGCGTTTATTATACCAATAATGCTATAATGGAATCGTTAGTACAATTTAGTTAGTTATTACTTGATTAATATGATAAACGATGGATCCAAAACACAACAGGATGTAAATACTATTTACTTCAATATTGCCAACAATATGACCGTTAACTGTTGTAATATATTAGTGACTCGTTCGTCGTTGCCCACAACTTTGTTTACATATAAAATGGAAAATTTTGTTTTTCCAGTAACTGTAGGAATTTCGAGAAATATTCTGTTATTGCTCTCCTGCACTTCTCAACCTATGTGTCTGTCTATCAAGTTTTCAACTTTGTACGGTCAGTAGTTACGTCTGTTGTCTGTCAGTCACTCAGTAGCGGAAGTAGTGTCTACTTATATAAATACTGACGACCAAAATTATACAATTTTTTGCATAAATTGTAGCCCAAGTATTAAGAGTAACAATTTATATACAATACATCAGAAGATGTATAAACTATATTATTGTCAAATGTCATCTAAATACTTTCAATAATTTTTAAATTTATTATTTAATACGATAAATTGAAAATTCTATCTTACATTCAAAATGAACAGCTAACAATTGAAATGAATCAACTAACAATACGCAATACTGTCCAAAATATGTGAATTTCACCTTAAACTTACGTAACAGAGGTTTCTAGGTCAATCTATTACAGACATTAGATGTGACAGACAAACTGTCGCCGCCACCTATTTATTGTAGTCTATAGAGCTTGTTCCAAAACATCGTAAATTATAAAGCTACATACATTTCACATATAGAGATGGTATCTAAAAATTGGAAATTTTGACTTACTTTGTAGTAGGAAAAGTACTATAATACCCACGGCAAAGGTTGAAATATCGATTTTTTTTATTTTTTATGCCTCTATCATGCAGTAGGTAGGCAGAACGAGTTCAAAAACACATTTCTTTCATAATTTTCCGCAAATTTCGAAATTTTTTACATTTTTAAGTATTGGAACTGAACGCTGTACTTCAACAGCCTCGATTATTTTAAACTACACTAAACTAAATAATTACAGTAGCACCCCTTGTACCACTGCGCTATGACGGTTTTTTTTTACGAAAAAAAGATCTCATTGGAAACTCTCCTTCCTTCAACTTTGATTATCATGATTCTGATATTATAAATAAATACTATCTCAATTTGTATGCAGAGCGTTATTTGACCTATCAAGAAAAGACCAAAAACGAAGTCATCTGTATGGATGTACCTATTACTACGTCAAAAGTCGTCTCAAATCCCATACTTAATGTATATTTTTATATACGTGGCGATTGTGGGTTCGATTTCTACTCAAATGAATATAATATTTAATAATTTTATTCCTTCGCTCTGGCGACAAGTAAATAACACGCAATGCCTCAAGAATTCGGTAGAGAGCGGGGAACAGAAATGTCATAGTGGTAACGTAGTGTTAACACTAGGTTATCGACGGGATTCAGCGTGAAATTAAATTATAAACGAAAAATATGTACACGCAAGTCAAATAAACAACTTATTTGCACATGATAGGTACATTACTAAAATACAAAAGCTAGTGACTTATATTAACAATATTTTAAAAATAGAGAAATTTTAATTCTTTTACTCTCTAATTTTAGGTAAAAGTATAAAAATATAATTTAAAATCTAATACCGTAGTCGGTTTATGAATAATTAATGTTAATCTCATACAAGCTTCATACATAAATACATGTATGTACGTTTGTATGGACAGAGCGTGTCATCTCTCATAACATAATCTGGTTACGCTGGAGGCTGTCGTGGAATAGCCATTTAGAGATTACACTTAAGTATGTTGTGGACTCTGACTTTACTTGAATCTTAATAAAATGTTAGTATATATATATTTTGTAATTTACAAATTTAATAAAATTTATAGGCTATCGTGGTAGGACAACTTCAGACTACAGATAGACGTTGTGGGTTCAATTGTCACTCAGGGGATTTTTTTTAGCTTCACATGCTTCCGCACTGCTATGTGCCACTCAACACGTAATGCCTCCAGAATCCAGGGGAAAGTTGAAAGCGGAAGTGTCTTAATGGAAACGGAGTGTCGTAACACCAGGTTTCTATGTTGATGTATGTACTGATAATTGTAGGTTTTCGAAAAAAAAATTGGAAAAGAAGAGAGTCAACTTACTCTATATAAGTTGTATAAGTTTCAAGTATATTTTCAGCCGTTTAAGGGTTATTAAGATACTTGCCAAAAAGATCTCCGAGGGCCACTCGCACTCGCGGCGTAGTATTGGGTGTACGCCAAACTGTTCAATAAGCATAATATACTAATACTGATATTTCTAGAAAACTAAAAATGTCAAATACTTTCCTTTAGGATATAATTTTGTCTTCTTTTTTTGGTTATATTTGAGATTTGGCTTTGATTTTGACTTTGTGCTGTTTCGAAAATTGGGTGAAATTCGGAGAACGGAGTGTCCCAACAATCCATCAGCTTTTCCATTCTTTATTTCTTTCTATTTATATTCTAGAATCGCAATTATGCATACCATTTTCTTACTATATATCATAAACAAGTCCAACTGCGCAATAGTGGCTCCTCATCATTACTTTAAGAAAATACATTAATTAACCAAACAACTAAGATAAATTAACTAAAATGAAAACTAAATTAAGAGACGAGAAAATGAAATAAACTGTTCTAATAAGATGGGTTTTCAAGTTTTGTGTTGCATTCATTACGACCATATTGACGTCGTCGACCATTTTACTAGAGTTTGAGAAATTATTTTGTTCCTGACAAAGGTACTATAAATTCTTAACACATAAAATATAATTAATTACTCTTCTAATCTATAAACATTATTTTAAGAGAAGAATCCAAAGATATTTTATTGGCACAAAGAGAAGTGTGACTGTAAAACCGACTGGTTGTGGGTTCGATCCCCACTCGAGGAGATGAAATATTTACTTTAATTTATATATTCATTTCTTCGCTCTGGTGTCGAGGCAAAAAGTGCGGCGTTCTGCCACTCAACACGCAATGCCTTCAAAATTCAGCAGAAAGTGGAGAACGGAGTGTCTTAACACTAGGTTCCCTCTGCCTACCCTGCTGTGTGCGGGATATAGCGTGAAGCTAATTTAATATAATTTTAATTTTTTTAATATCAAATATCTCATTCCCTCGTGGTGTGCCAGTGGGAAACAAACCCACAAGCATCGCGTCTCGGTGCTACGACGGCCTTTTAATAGGTTATAGAGAATTCCCGTCTGTACTTGTAGCTTAATATTATTATGTAAATATTACAGTATTTTCGTGTTTGTCCTTCACGTCAGTTAAATAATGATTAGGTTGTATCTTCGGAAAAAGTTCTCTTTGAGGTTTGAACCTTGGTTAGTGACGCGTTTCAAGACATTGACCCATTTGGGTCGATTTCTTTTGGAACCGTTTAAAAAATCATTTATTTCATAATACTCGGTTGACAGGTGCTTGGATATTTTAGGAGTGAGGTGTGGAAATACAAACATACATGTTTGTTTTTATTCATACATATAGATATAATGATGATTGTAATGTAATCATATTTATTTGTCAGAATTGAATTTTGTTTAGTTCAATTAAGGATATTTATAATTTTTTTTTTTTTTGGCTCCACTTTACTTTTTCTTATTTGTCAATTTTGACGTTACATTCAGTGCAAATTTTGACATTACATTGAGAAGTGAAATCCAAGTTTGCTCTATGTTACCTAAAAGGTGAACGTAACCCATTTCACTGTTTAAAATTATACCAAATTTTTATTGTTACTAATTAACTGACAATAAAGAGTAAAAAAGAGTAAGCCCCGGATTTGAAACCCACGCCACCTGGAAAGCAAGCGCTCTGACCACTAAGCCATAGAATGTAAACGTTCAATCTATAATTCTCTTTTTTCTCAGTCTCAGACACTGCTCAGAGCTCATCTGCCGAACTGCCGCACGGTGAATCTGTAAAATTCTAATGTATTTCATGTAACATATAATTTACACAATCTCACATATAAAGCACATTAAAAAATGTGCGCACACGCATGTTCCATACACAATAAGAGTTAATAGTGAATAATTATATTCTATTTACAATAACATCAAAGTACGTACGACCTTAACACCTAACAAACGCTTAGTTGATTTCCGTTGACTCTATTTTATGACTGAATCATTAAAATTTGGGTATACGCCAGAAATTTATATCGTAGGGTAACCATGTCTCTAATAATGTATCTGTTTTTATTTTCCGGTTTTAGGTTGCTAAATGCAACGAAAAACAAACGAAGTTTATTATAAAAAAAATGATAATTATAGAGGCCTTGTTCCACATCGGCATAGCGTCTGTAAACGTAAACGCGACAGTTGTGAATTCGCTTCCCGTTAAAGAATTATTTTCATTTCCTCGTTACCTCAATCAGTTGCTTAATGTTTTAACACATGATCTCGTTCATCCAAATTGTCGTCAATATGAAACGAAACCAAATTTTTAAAAGTTTGGTTATCCTACATATGTAGACATAAAAAACATGATTCATAAGAAAAAAATTGTAAACATTGCGTCTGAACGGACATATGTATGTATGTATCTGTATGAATTCTCATGAACATTTCACTTATTAGTAATTACAGACTTTATATCATGTTTTGTCGAGTTGTTTTTTACAAATTTAATTGTAACTGCCAACAGGAGAAAATTGTGAGCTAAATGCGTATGTAATTTCTGGTCATAGTCACGCGGCTAATAATCATACCTTAAAGGTTGAAGAATCGTAAGATGCCTCTGTCTATCCGTGACCACGGATTACTGCAGTGTTTCCAAAAATTAAGTATATTAAATATACGCGATTTATCCGGTTAAACAGTTTACTTTATTAATATGATGGGTGGTAAATTACTATGAAGATTTCCTATGAAAACTTGGTTGCAGTATTGTATTTAGAAACAATATAAATTAAAGAAAATAAACTATATTAAAGTATATTGTAGACAACAACGTATAACAAAACGAATGTAACTTCATAAGTGGTTCTTCCGTTTTACGTTTCGTCATGGCGCTAGGGCATAAGGGTATACCCCTATAATGCGACGGTCGAAGGTTTGATGCTCACTCGAGGGAATTAATTATTATTTATTAATATTATCTTATCTTATCTTATTTTCTTCTCTTTCCCTCTCTTTTTATCTTAACATAAGGTCCCGTCTGCCTACCTTGATGTCTACTGGAGACAGCGTAAAAATCACCAGAAATTCGTGTTTTTAAAGAAATTGTGACAGTGACGGAAGACCTTTATCTATTTTACTATGGACAAGACGTCACTGTGATGAAAAATGTGTCTTCTTAAACATAAATATGTTAACGTCCCGGGGGACCATTTACTCGTCCGTACGTCTAAAGTACTCGTACAAAAAACTCCAAATTCTAATCTACATTTTTAAGGAGCTTCCTTTTGTGTGGTTATGTATCTATGATGCTTTTGCCTGATTGGGTATAAGATTTACAATTTTTTTTTGTCAGCTTCAAGCATAGCACAGAAGGCAGAGGGAACCTAGTTTAAAAACACTCTGTTCCCCACTGTCCGTCGAATTTTATTTATTTATTCCCCCTAGTAGGAATCGAACCAATAACAATTGCGTTACAGTCTCGCGCTTGTGCCATGATGGCTTACAAAGAATTGTCCTTTAAAAATATTTTCAAATAAACATTTCTTTCCTCCTACTCTCATTATAACATTCCCTGGTCCTATTTAAAAAAGTTACTCAATAGCCCTCTTTTGTGCAATTTAAAAACATTTTCAGCTCCAAAAAACCATAAAACGATATTGTATACAAAATTTGCATTGTTTTCAAAATGAACGAATGGTGTCGAGTTTGGTTTATTTTCTTATAGAATTAATTCTAAAGCTTATTTTTACCCAACAACGAATCAAAAGTAACATTTTTCATTTATATTATTATAACTGAGTTAGAACAATTACAATCGGTAACTTTAATTTTTCGGTAATATTGACAGTGGGACACAATAGTTTAGTTAAAGTGATTATTTTAATTAACAAATATTGATTTTAAAAACGGAAAGAATCTTAATATTCGGTATAAAGATAACACAAATATAGAAAAAGATAATGTTATTTTTGCACCATTGACTTCAAACGTGCTAAATGAAATTCCGTCTGAAATAAAAAAAAAATATGATGATGTTGTACCTACAGTAGATACCAGTAATTAAAATAATATATTAATATATTCTTCTTTTATATTAATTAAAAAAAGCCTTTGTTAGCCTTCATGATGACTTTGGGAGGGTTATGGGGGGTTGATTTTTTGTTTAAACTATTAATATTGTTTACGCTGATTAAAAATATATAGTATAGAAGACCAAACGTTTTAGACTGATTCTCAATTTATTTAAAAAAATATGAACAATTCTATTTTAATTGAATATTTATATCTAAATTATTCTCATTTTTCCGCCGTTGAGTCTGATGGCGGAATGTTTTGAATTCTGGCGAAAAATGGATATCGAAGATTCACTCTGCTCAAAATCCAGCAGGGATGAGATGAGAATGAGACCTATCATTGTATTATTGTATTAAGCAATAAAATTGTAACCTGAATATTGTAAAGAGCAACTGTTGGTTTTTCTTGTCAGCAGAGCTGTTTTCCAAGCCGGTGGTAGCTTTATGTTCATGCGATGATTCAAAAGTCCTTGTAACCGTCTATTTGAATACAGAAAATTTTGAAATTTGTATTTTGAACTAGGTTTTCTCTACCTATCCTCGTGAAGCTGAGAAAAAAAATCAACAATTCAATCAATTCCAACCTAAAATATTACAAATACACATTATATATTGAAAAAAGAAAAAGCAACAAACGTATTATTCATGCTATAAAAAGAACGTACTCGCTAAGAATGCTTGTGCAGAAATTAATCGTTGCCATTAAATGCGCGTTTTCAACAGTTTCAATATCCAAACGAGCACTGGAGTTACGGGGGCTTTTAACCCGGAACTTCCGGACCGTGTGAGCGTCAACAGTTTAACTTGGCATAAAGCTGTACTGTACTCGAATTATTAATAATCTGTTTATTTTACGCAATGATTTTAGAATTTGGCGTAAAGTGAAGTTCGGAGTGTCTTAACACTAGGTTCTCTCTGCCTACCCTGCTGTGTGCGGGATACAGCGTGAAGCTGATGTGGTATATATTTTATGTTTATTTTAAATTATTGGATATATTAATCCAATTTCCTTAAAGTGCAATCCACCAACAACACGGATTCCTTCTGAATTTGACGGATAGTGGAGAACGGAGTGTATTAAAAAGGAATTGCATCCCGGGCAAAGCGGGGCAGGCAGAGAGTATAGAACTTAGCTTAAGAGGCTTCATTCCTATTAAGAAATATATTCAGAACTCGGCGGCAAGTGGACAATGGAAGCGTCTTAATGGAAACGGAGTGTTTTAGCAGTAGGTTCCAAGGTTACCTCTGCTTGCCCGGGATACACTCTGCTTGCCCCCGTGTGAAACTTGGAATGTGATAAATCTAACATATTTCCGTGTAACCATTCCGATGAAGTCACAGTTACAGCTCATACTTTGCTTGAACTAGTATTAATTAGGTTATTTAAACAACTTACCAGTAAAATATTACAACTTTGGTTATAATCGTCGTCGAGCCCTCTCAGGTTCAACGACTTAGACTCGTTCAGGTAATTGTAGGATTTAATGTATTATTTTTTCAACAAAGTGTTTGTTTTATAGTCTAGTAAAATAAGGCAAAAGCACTTCGTTTTCATGTTCCGCCCGATTTTTACCTACTGCTGTTAAGTCGCGGAACTCAACGCCATACTTAATAATAATTTAAATGTTTGAGTGGAAATCAAACACATGACTGTTACTTTTCTAAATAATAATATCCCCTATTTATCTATAAATATAAATCTCTTCCTTTACTTAGAGAACGACAGACAACGCACAGACGGATCTCAGAACGTTGAATTTTGGTTAGCTAGTTAAGATAGAGTGTGGGTGAGCATTAAAAGAAATTAAACAGGAATGAGAAATAAACAAGACTTTCCATTTTACTTGTAACATATAAGTACATTTGGAGAATGGAGTGTCTTATCACTAGGTTTCCTGGTGCCCTCTGCTTACTCTGCTATGTGCGGGATACAGTAAGAAGCTACAAAATAAAAAAAATATACATTTGGATATTTTATTGTCAAGGCCAGACGTGGCGCGAGGGCACAAGTATGTGACTGTACAAGCGATTAGTTTTGGGCTCGACCCTCAATCCAGGAAATGAAATATGTGTTTAAATTTATATTTCCATTTCTTCGCTCTGTTGAGTGTCGAGGCAAAGCGCGGCATTGAGTCCCGCCACTCAAGATGCAATACATCCAGAATTTGGCGGCGAAGCTGATGTTTTTTATAGGATAGATTAGTCGATAACAAAAACAAAATCATCTTATAAACATAATACTTCCAAATTCTATAAGACTTTCACAGAAATTATGAATTACTTGAAGAAAATGAAGATTAATGTTTGACTAAAACGTAAATACGACCTAAAGCTGAGGCTGAGACCACGTCGTGACCTAGAAAGCTCTTGAGAAGTAATAAATATCTTTGAATATAGCGCCTGGAAATAACCTTATATTTAAGGCTGTGTGTTTCGTGAAACACGTTTAAAATTTGACCTGGTTTTAAATATTTTTATTTATAATAAAAATTATTATATTTATAATATTATAGAATAGAATGGGGCGTTGAGTTACGCTAGTAGAGGCGGAAAGTGGAGAATAGAGTGTCAGTAAATCTAAATGACTGGGGTTTTTAATATTTTTTTTTTATAAAAGATTAAATTATTTATTTAGATTTTTTTAATATTAAAAAAAAAACAAAATAAAAAAAGAAATGAAGAAAAATGTGATAAAAAAAGTATGTTTATGTTTACATTCTCTTTTTTCCACCCAGTCACTGAACAAGATAATCTAAACAAAACGGTCGTTAAAATTACATTATCACTGACAATATTTGTTTGAGTAGACTCCTATACAGTGTCTGATTAAGCTGAAATTAGGATCACGACTGGGAAAAAATAAAATATTAATAAAAAAAAAAAGTATAAAACAATCTTGTTTCGATTAATATTATAGTCTGTAAGTGCGACGGCTGTTAGTTCGATTCCCAGTCGGTAGAATGCAGTATTCCAACACTGGATTCCCTCTGCCTTCCCTGCTATACACGCTTTTTTCCTTATTAGCAATGCTTGTTTATTTTCATGGCGGCAAAGTAGTAAATATGTCTTTAAAGGTCACGCAAGTCAATACAATAGAAAAATTCACGCTAAAAATGCTTTACAAATTCATAAAGCCATCGACCCTGTACATGAAGTCAGTCACCCAATGACTAATATTTACCTGTAAGACAGACTTGTCATAGTGCTTTTATTCCCCATATAACGACCCCGGAGGTAAAGGATTATATGTTGCTCGTCTCGTCTATTTTCCAGTGAAAATCTGATAAAAAAATATTCTACTGTTCCGGATATTAAACCGGATAAACCGACTAAAATTTTGTTTGCTTGTCTGTATATTAATATCGCGTAAATAACTATATACAATAGAATAGAAGCACAGACAGACTCTTCTTTTTTATTTACATAAAGGTTATATGACCTTACACGAGGTTTATGAGCAGGTTCACATTTTTCCCCGCATATAGCAAGGTCGGCACAGAGCCTGGGAACTTATTGTAAACCAGTTCATTCTCCGCTTTTCGCCCGTTTTCAAGACATTGTACGAGGTACAACGTATCGTTTTATTTCTCCGAGTTACAAAAGTATTTTGTTTAAATTGTAAGATTTTTCCATTGGAAAATAAACACTCGTTAATCACTTTTGCTATTATTGTACTTTTATTGAAGCTGAAAAAAAAGATTATACTAAACGCCATTGTCGTACAATGAATAGTATATACATGTTGTGGTTGTGAGTTCATTTAAAGTCCCTGGACGAGAACGCGTTTGCAAATTTTATTTTTCTTGTTTCGTATATTATGTCAATTAAATAATTGTTACTCTGCCAAATAATATTTTTAAAAAGAGGCTTACCAGCTTAACTTCATAAAAAAACATGCTGAAATGAAATTTCTTCACCAAGAATATTGTTGTTTAAATTTTGAATGCCTTTTATATATATTTTATTTCTTTAAAGCAAAAAATATGACATCTGTTTATTTAAGGTGCTATAGGAATTATTCTATATTTTTTAAAATATTAAAGTAATAAACTTACTGTATAAAGAAATATGTATATGAAAAAAATGTAACAAGCGCTCTAGAAGTCTATCTCAAAAAAAATGTTTTATTGGTACTGTAGCCCCTATATAGCAAAGTAGGTAGGGGAAACGCAGTGTTAAGACACTGCGTTGCATCCACATCCGCTAATCTTCTAGATAGATTTTAGTGTTGGAAGTCAACGCCGCGTTTTATCTTTTCACCAAAAGGAAGAAATGAAAATAATTAATTGCCAATTGGAATCGAACACAAATCCGTACTGTTTACAGTCCAGACGTTATACCGCTGTGCTACGACTGCCTCGTACAATAATAATAGGTCGGGGCAAAAGTATGTTCGTATTTTGAATGTATTATAAGTAATTAAACCTCTTTGGATGTACTGAATGTAACTGGCTGGTTTTAATACCTATTAATGTGACATTCTAAAGATGCAATAAATAAAAAATTAAAAACCAAATCCCGCCATTTTTCAATTATATATATGTTTTTCAAGCAAGCAAAATGAACGAATGTGACGAAGAAATTCGGTATATTTTAAAGTTTTATTACAAGAGCGGTAAAAACGCGACGACCGCCGTTAATA
This sequence comes from Heliconius charithonia, assembly GCA_030704555.1. NCBI lineage: Eukaryota > Metazoa > Arthropoda > Insecta > Lepidoptera > Nymphalidae > Heliconius > Heliconius charithonia. The sequence goes on from CM060825.1 coordinate 1,068,790, forward strand.
AAATTTATACGGTTTACGGACCTAATGAGATATCAACAAGAGTAACACAAATGTGGTTAAAGCGTTTCAAATCTTTGAATTTTTGTGATGAGTTTCGCTCTGGACGCCCTGTCTCAGATAAAATCCGTTCCATCTTTGAGAAAGTGGAGCAAAACTGACATATTAGTCATATTAGTATCTACGAAATTGCTGAAAAACTGGATGACGATCTTAAAATAAAAACTATTTTATGATCAACATCCAGTTTTTCAGCAAACATTATTTACGAAAGTTAAGTTGTACTGTGTGTACTGGGTACAAGAAAAAACTTGACATTTATACCAAATAATCGCACTGAGAGAAAACTTAAATACAACGTGTTTCCATCTGCGATTCTTTGTTGAAACGTAACAATTCCGAACCATTTCTTAAACAGTTGATTACAGGTGATGAAAAATGGGTGACTATAAGAATGTGTGAAAAAAAATCATACTCGAAGCATGGATAAGCCGCACAGACCGTGGCGAAACCAAGTTATAATATGGTGGGATTGGAAAGTCCACTATGGGCTTTTGCCACCAGGTAAAACTATCGATTCTGACCTCTACTGTCAGCATTTAATGATGTTAAAAAAGCTATTACGAAAAACCGGCTGGAATAGGTGAATAGGAAGGGCGTGGTGTTCCACCATGACAACGCCAGACCGCACTCATCTATAGTCACACAGAACAAATTGAGAGAGCTTGGCTGGGATGTGTTGATGCATCCTCCGTATAGCCCTGAACTTGCTCCATCAGATTTGCACCTGTTTCGGTCATTGCAGAACTCTTTAGGAAGCATTCCAAAAGAAAACTGTGAACACTACCTGTTAGATTTGTTTAATAAAAAATCTCAAAATTTCTACAAAAATAGGATCATGGCACTACCCATAAGATCAAACAAGTCATCCATCAAAATGGCATATACATTAAATAAAAATTATATTTAAAAATATATATTTTCCTTTGTATGAACAATACGAGAATTCTCTTGCCCCGACCTTATGTATGTAGAGGCATGAATAAAACAATGAACACTGGAAATGTACACTGAAAGAGACTCGAGTGGTGAATGTAACCATCTAGTACTTACATATAATAAAATTTGTATTATAGCTTTTTGAATGAAATTGTAGAGCAACGCGGGCACTTGAAACGTAAAAATGTAATTTATAGCTTAAACCACTAAAAACACGCTTTTTTTTTTCAACAAAACACGTTAATAAGACCAATATAATGAGGACAAACTCGATATAGGTAAATTTATGCGATATTTTTAACGTATTATGTTTTAATAATATCGTAGATTCTTCGTTTTGTTTATTTGTTTGGTTAAGATATAAAGTTTGTCCGCTGTCTGATCTATGGAGTCTTTTTATTCTTACTTATCTTGAGGCCAGCCAGGGTGTAACTGTAAATGCAACAAGTTGTGGGTTCGAATCCCACTCGAGGTAATCAAATATTTAATATTTTTCTTTTCTCGCTCTGGTGTGCGAGACAAAGGGTGGCGTTGACCACTAAACACGCAATGGTCATAAAATTTGGCGAAAAGTGATCAACAACTGGCTTTAATCTTACTGGCTTTAATCTGGCACCTCTTCAATGTGCGGGATACGGCGTGAAACTGCAAAAAAGTCTAGACCTATCAGCCTATAGTATAAAATGCGGGATATAATACTGCATAATATCGCAATGCTCAAAATGTATGTAGAGGAACGCAAAGGCAATTTTTTCTGCGGTCTAATTTGCACCTAGCCAAAGCTATTCTTTATTGCAGTAAAACTACTGCGGCTCAAGGCTGAATTTCGTTTGTTTGGTAAATTTTGAATATTAAAATATTTGAGGCTATCATGGCGCAGCGGCATAGCTTCTAACTGTAAACACGACATGTTCGTTCGATTCCCAATTAGGTTAGCGTTTTTAGAATACAGTGGTCTGTGAAAATAGATTACTGAAGATTGTTTAAAACGTCAGATTTCCAATAATATGTAAAATGAAATATATGCGATTAATTTGATTTTCCGAACAGTTTATGTAAAAATCGCAAAAAGTTGAATTGTTTTCATTTCCTCGCTCTAGTAAAAAGACAAAGCGCAGCGTTCAGTTTCGCCACTCAACACGTAATGTTCTGGACATTGTGCGGTGCGTGGAGAACAGTAAGTAAACAGAGAAAACCTAGGGTTAAGAGACACTGTCTCTTAACACTAGGTTTCCTCTGTTTACCCTGCTATATGCAGTATATAGTGTGGAGCTAATAAAAGATTTGCTAATAAAGCGAACGTCACGTCGCAATTTTAAATGGCGATAAAGGAAAATATTTCGAAACGCACAAAAAAATTGACATAGCAGGACTCGAACCCGCACCTCTTATTTACTATCCAAGCTTATATTATTTTTATAAGCGGAGTAACTACAAAAATTATCGTAAATAGGTCTGTGAGGTAAGATAGCATTGAGTGTCTTTATTTTGCAACAATTACATTAAAGATAATCTAAAGTTAATTAAAACAAGAAAGTAAGGCTAAGTTATGGATAGTGAGATCGTCGTAGCGCAGTTGGTCAACGTTCAACAGTAAACGCTACTGTTTTGGTGTCGACCCCCATCTGCGGGAATGTTTATATTTAATGTATTTTCATATATTTATTCAATTATTTCAGATCTACGTTGTATTTCGCTCATAGCTGGATAGGCAGACGAAATGAATCGAGGAAATGAAATATTAAATATTTCATTTCCTCGAGAAGGAATCGAACGCACAACCTGTCGCGTTTACAAGCGTACGCTTGTGCCGCTGCGCCACATCTGATCTCAATAATATTCATTATATTATAAGCATTCATTTTTTTTATTTCTTGCTCTAGTAGACAATGCAGGCGTAGATTTCCGCCATTTACCATCTCAAGTTACAGTATTTACTACAGTATTTTACAGTATTTTTTTTGTACTACATTTTTCGCTTCTTATATTAGAAAATTGTTAAAATTAAGAATAATCTTTGTCATTCATAGTTGTTGGAGTGAGAGAGAAACTTTCCTCCCGTTTCTCACCTCACATTGCATATCAAGTAGCGGAACTCAACGCCGCACTCTACCTACTAAAGCCAATAAATGAAAATACACTATCTATAGTAGTATATTTATCATTACAACATAAAAGGTTAAGGCTGCTTATATGATTTATTCGAGATGAAAATGAAGATCGTCGTGATTTACTCATACACGTTCGTTTGTTTACAGCATCCCGCCTCCGCTCCGTGCGTACAGTACACTGTATATTGTGGTTACATGCGCAATCATTTTATGATGCTATGCTTTTCCTTATTTATAACAGTCCCTTTGACTTTGTTGTAATGTAATCGAGAGTGGTCGTAGATTCGATTTTTATCGTATATAGGTTAATATTTGTGGTCTCTCAATATCTCAAAAATTTGATGAAGCGTGGCAAACGGAGTGTTTGAATACTTCCAAAACAAAGTTCCCTCTGCCTGCTCTGTTACACTCGTACTATGTGGATTACAGCGTGAAACTAAAAAAAAATCTATAATTCCTATAAAATCTAATAATACATCCAAAAGAAATAAAATATTTCTCACAAGATTTACTTTGTAGGTCTAGGTTCTGTTAATATCCGGTGGAACATTTATTACTATTTTTAATAGATCGTGCCAAGTTCCAAGTAAACAACGTGATTAAAAGTAATGGGCGAAGTTGCATTTCCCGATATTCCCGACCTTAGGTTTTGTAGAGATGAAGACGAGCTTTCGACCGCCCTACTTTCTAGTTTAAAGTTAGTATTGATACGCTTTACATTGTATGCTGTAGCTTTTTAAAGTTTTATATGAGAAAACAAATTAATCATTTCATTTTTTAAAATATCCGAATAAGGAAGTAAGTTCTTCCTTCGCCCGAGAGAACGGGGTGCCAAATTCTATGATTTCTACATACCTCTTGTGCCTCATCCACTGTTATAACCCCCTTTATACACTTGTATAAAGAGGATTTTTCCAGGGGGCGTATGCTTTTTGCATGATCTTCCACTATCACCGATCCTTCCGTTCTTCCATTCCGACCTTCTTCTTCTCTTGAGCCTCTTACCATACTTATTCTTGCTTCATAAATCGTTTTTGTCACTCATTCGTTACTTCTTCATTTTCGCTAGATCATTATATTCAAACATTATCTAATTCCATTAATACAACATATTATTATATAATTCAAACTGATAACCCCAATTAAATTCAATCAAATAAAAATAAAATTCAATTTAAATTTTGCTTAACTAATGAGCTAAATCTTACTTAAAATACACATATTATCGAATTCTGCTTCCGCTCCCGCTCTAAAGTTCTTTAACGAGAGATGAAGACGAGCTTTTGATATATTACCGTCCTAGTTTCCAGTCTAAAGTTAGTATTGATAAGCTTCCCATTGTGTGGAAACTTTGTGTTTTAGAGCTTATAAAGTTTCATATGAGTTGAACGGAATCAGATATTTCTCTTTATCTTAGTATTATATACTCTTGAGAGACATATAGGGAAAAACAAAGTGACACAGTTCTCCGCTTTACACTTATCATTATATCAGACTAGGGTGAAGTCTCACTTTCGGGTGGACATTTTGATATTGTTCATTTTGTGAAACTATGATGTTTTGAAATATTGCAGGAGACGTCATCACATTTTGTAAAGTCGTTAGGTCGTTTACTTACATTGACATATTACAGTGCCTTTTTTTTAAATAAAAATAAATATAATAAATATAAAAATAAATTGATATCTTATAAAGCTTCACGTTGTATATATAGCATTTTGTAACATAGCAGCATAGGCAGAAGTAACCTGGGGACCAAGTACTCAAGAGCGGCATTGAGTTCTGCCACTCCACATGTCGCGTTTAAAGCTGGACGCTGGTGCTACGACGACCTCAAAGAAAATTATAATATATTTATAATTCAAACATAAATAAACGAATTTTAACTTTACATACCAATTTTTTACATGAGAAATGTTGACCAATTAAAAATGGTGCACTCGACCACTCCCTAGTGAATTATTGTATTTATAGAACTTGAAAATGTTTTTTATTTTTCTTATTTACAAAAGGTATTTTTTATTATATATTCAATATATTGAATATCTTAATGACGTATATCCTTGTTGGCTAGTGCCTGTAAACCAACTGGTTGTGGGTTCGATCTCTACTCGAGGAAATAAAATATTTATTTATATTTTCATTTCTTCGCTCTAGCGCCGAGGCAAAGCGCGGTGTCGAGTTCCGCCACTCAAAACGCAATGCCTTTAGAATGAGGTCCCTACCCTACAAAGTAAAGCTGATTTTATTTTATTTTAATTTTTAATATACCCCTGTATAAAACCAAATAAAAATATATCCATAATTGCAAAAAAATGCTACTGAAAATAGCTACAAGAGCTATTTTCACTAGCATTTTTTTGCATCCTTAAACTTTTTCCCGTATAGCAGGAAAGGCAAAAGGAACCTAATGTTAAGGTAGTTACCCCAAGCACCGCCCAATTTTCCAGACATTGTAAAAGCACAACACCGCATTTTACCTTGTAACTACAGCGAGGACATGAAATGTTAATATTGTATGTTTTTTTTTACTATGAACCAAACCCACAACCGTTGCTCTAACAGACGCTGTGTTGCTGCGGCCTTATTTAGACGAGAAGATACACAAAAAACAAATACAAAATACTTTAGTCATCTTATGTTTGGTGTTTTACTTTCGCTCAGGTAGCTGGCGCTCATCCAGAACGAGAACTGTAAACTGAAAAATAAATTTTAGTTACAGTTAATGTGAAAAAAAATCTTAATTTTAAAGTAATCACGCCGTCGAGCCAAACATAACAATGAACTATTGTTTTTAAGTTCAGATGTTTATTTTGCTTTTTCCATGGACTTTGACTGAAATGACGTATTCAACTGAAAATAACGCTTTTTGTTCTATCCTGTTTTAATTTTTTCTTGAAATTCTAATTTAATGTGGGAAATTCATAATTAGCCATCGCATTACATTAGTCTATTAAGGATTGATCAAAGATAGCTTAATGAATAGTCACTTTAAAGATGGAAAATAAAAGTAGTTTCACGCTTTTTCCCGTATAGCTGATTAATAAGAAAGAGTAATAAAGGTATATATACTCATTTCTTCACTCTGGTGTCGAGGCAAAGTTCGGCGTTGAGTTCCGCCATTCAGCACACAATGCTTCCAGAACTCGGCGGGAAGAGGGTAACGGAGTGTTTAAATACTAGGTTCCTTCTGCCTACTCTGCTGTGTGCGGGATACAGCGTGAAGCTGATTTATTTTATTTATTTATTTTATTTTCTCTACCCTAAGGTTGTCTGGAAGAGATCGTTCATTTAGTGATAAGGCTGCCCATTATGCTATCATACTTTAGTGTGTTTTATGTATTTTACTTTGCTTTCAGTCTACTTTTTAGCACTGTTATGGTAATACACTACTACATTGGTACTTTGCGGTGTGACTTAAGTCGAACAAAAAAAAAAGAGTGTATTGACACTATTTTCTATCTGCATATCTTGTTATTACTATTTTCATGGACAAAATAATGTATTTCAAACAATTGTTGATTAGAACTTACAAGCCACAACTTATACAATTTACATGCGGACTTAAATAGATTACATCGGATTAAAATCGATTACTGCATTGAAATGTATATACATAAATAACTGTTGTTATTCTTACAAAGGAATAAAAGTAAACACGCAGACTTTTGAATATTTATTGTTTTTAGCTTCACGCTGTATCCCGCACTAAATAGGATAGGTCAGCAAAACCCTGTTAACCTAGGGATAAACACTCCGTTTCCTTAAATCACTTTCCTTCCCCTTTCGCAAACCTAAGTGAGAATAAAGTCAAAACTATTTCGTTTATCTTTCCTTTTTCCAGTGCTACACGCTTCACGTTGTAACCCGCAAGTGGGAACCTTGAAACCTACTGTCAAGACAATCCGTTTTCATTAAAACACTCTCGTTCTCTACTTTATGTCGATTTGTGGATGCATTGCGCGCAAAACCAGTGTGAAATTGAATATTTCCTTTCCTCGAGTGGGAATCGATTCCACAATCAGTCGCACGCTTGTGCCCCTGCGCCACGACTGGCCTCAACAAATATCTACATACACATACAAATGCATGTATAAACCATGTCGAATAAATTCTGTCAGTTTGTTTGTCGTGGGGTCGTAAACACGACGTAAATAACGCAGAAACAATAAACAATTGTTTTACGCTGCCACTTTGTGCCGTTGTTATTATTTACCGCGGACTTGAATTATTTTAGCGAAGTTTATTTTGTTTTGGTACTATATGTAACAAACGTACATACGTTTTACTCGTGACTTTTGAAGTGTGGTGTAGTGGTTGGAAATCAAAAATGAAAGGGAACCGAACGTATTTTTATTAATATTTCCGAGTTTATAATCAATTATAAAAAAAAATATTCGAATTCGAATTAAGTCGAGGTAAAACGCGATGTTAAATTCCAGAATTCGGAAAGTCGGGAATGTGTAAGTGTCTTGACACTAGAACAGCGTGAAGCTGCTTTAATTTTTTTTTAATTATCTTTATTATCAATACTCGAACAGGACAGCTTCACGTTGTATCCCACATATAGCAGGATAGGCAGGGAGAATTTAGTGTTAAGACACACTATTTTCGAAACATTTCGAGTTGAGTTGTCAAACACAACGGGCCTACCAGAACGGGAAAATCATAATATGTTTTTTAGTTTTATGATCTATCCCGCAGCAGGATAGACAGAAAAAAAGTCGGGTTAAGACTTTTCCCACTTTTCGTGTTATTATTGAGACATTACATGCGAATAAATTCAACGCTGTGTCTTATCTACTAGAGCCGGAAAATTAAAAAAACACTTCCTTGAACAGGAATAGAACCTACAACCATCTCTTCCAGCGTTAGATGCTATACCACTGCGCCACATAGACATATGTGATATTTACTACTATAAAATACACATTAGGTTTGGTTTAAAGTAGGTGCGGCATTCAGTTCCGACACTCAACACGCTGTGCTTCGAGAATTCGATGGAGAGTGGGGAACAGAAGTGTTTTAACACTAGGTTCCCAGATTCCATATGCCATATGTCCGGAATACAGCGTGAAACTAAAAAGAAAAAAAAAATTAGAACAACAGAAATGGATTAACATTTAAAAATAATGAATCCGTCATAGCCATTTCGTTTACATCTTGATTTAAGACTAATATTTTCAGTTGCACTTGAATTATTTTCGTTCTAACGTTGATACGAACCGGCCTTGTCTCGTTTAATAACAGTTACTATAGGACGAGGCCATTTATTGTTGAGAACCGTTGCGAAATGCCTTTTCACTTCGTTTTTCAACTTTGTTCTCGACGTTTTGTAATTGTACTAGCGTCCCGCTCTCGGCTTTACCTGCTAGGACCACACATTTATTTATATACGTACTATAGATAGTTCTCAATTAAGTTCGTATTCTAATAACATAAAATAAAATTAAATTAAATTAAATTAGCCTCACGCTATATCCGGCACACAGTAGGGTAGGCAGAGGGAACCTAGTGTTAAGACACTCCGTTCCCCACTTTCTGCCGAATTTTGGAGGCCTTGCGTATTGAGTGGCAGAACTCAACGCCGCGCTTTGCCTCGACACCAGAGCGAAGAAATGAAAATGTAAATTTAAGTAAATATTTCATCTCCTCGAGTGGGGATCGAACCCACAACCAGTCGGTTTTACAGTCACACTTTGTACCACTGCGCCACGACTGGCATCTTTCTAACTTCTCTTTCTCTAATAACATTATCATTTTAAATACAATATCCATACATTAAAAATGAAAGTTGTGTCTTCTTGCCTTACATACGCATTTCAGTCTTGGAAGTTAAAAAATAAAATAAAGAACTCAATTATTATAGTTTTAATAGTGGTAGAAAAATTGTAATAATTTAGTAATAGCAGCATTTTAAACACCAGTAAACATCAAAAAGTTTGATACACGCAAAAATAAAAAGCATCACAAAATTCACAGTAATTCAAATCCGTGCACAAAAACTATGGACATGGGTGAGGCTGGTACAGTCAGTGCAAAAAACGTTAAATTCAGATATATGTGTTATAAACATTATGTTATTATTATAACAGAAATAGAGCAAAATAGAATATTAACTAATTTTAATTAATAGATAGGTTCGTCCTGTATAGTCTTTCTCGATAAATGTACTGTCCAATAGGTTATTTATATTTAACTTTTCATAATTGTATATATTTAAGACTATTTTAACCTAATAGTGGTTAGTTAAATAGTAAACCAATTGCAAAATAATATATATATATATATATATATAACCTGTTTGTTGTTGTACATTTAAATTTAAAAGGAGCCTTAATATTCAAGAAGCATTTCTTAAAAGCTCTCTAAAGCAATTTAAATTTAACTTAAGTACTTTAAGCTCTAATACCTAGTTTTAAGGGTGATTTTTGAGTAACTCTTACATATGCATTTGACGGTTGTTCGAGTGACATTGATTTTACCGCCTGCATTGCGGTCTTTAATATAAACCTTTAGTTAATATTGCAGTAGTGTTAAAGTTTTTTTTTCAAATCTCACTGTATCCCGCATATAGCAGGGTAGGCGAATGGAACCTGGGAAACTAATGTTAAGACATTCTATTCCCATTAAGACACTTCCGTTTCCCACTTTCCGCTGAATTCTGAAGTAGTATAGCTGGTTGAGTAGCGGAGGTCAACGCCGCACTTTACTTTCGTACCGTCTAAATCGTCGTTAAATAAAAAATAATGAAAAAAAAAAACATTTCCTCGATTGGGAATCAAACCCACAACCTGTTGAGTTTACAGTCGCATACTTGTAACCGTACTGATCCAACTTTAAATAAATAAAAAAAAATATCTAATAAAATCAGTTTCACGCTGTATTCCACATAAAGCAAACCTCAACGACAAAATGGAAATGATACATTAAAATAAATATTTAATTTCCTCGAGTGAGAACCGAACCTGAAATCAGCAGCGTTTACAGTCACACTTGCTCCTGCGCTGATTTTCGATCCGATTTTATTTTTTTAAGTTATATACATTTCAACTTGATATAAAAATTTAAAAGAAATTGGTTTTATATTTCTTTAAGAACACAAACAAGGGTGAAATTTAATGTATACGCAATGTATTTTAAAAATAAAAAAGAAAGAAAAAAATATTAAAGAAAGAAGATGTATTTAAGACTATTGTTAGTCCGTTCCCCACATTCCGTCCAAATTTTGATACATTACATGTGGAGTGGCAGAACTCTCTTCTTACCAGCCCGTGGAAATGAAAATAATTAGTAGTAAAAAATAGTTATATATATTGTTATTTCCTCGAGTAAGAATCGACCCTACAATCGATGTATTTATAGTTTAAGACAGTGCTGCTCTAAAATAAGCCCTATATAAACTAAAAAAGTTACATCTTGAATAGCGGAAGTTATCTTTAAACTTAATTCAGCCATACTGCTTAAAATCAAAATAATTATTTTGAAGTTCATAAAGTAAGTCAATCGTGGCGCAAGTAAGTTGTGGGTTCAATTTCGAGTAGGGAACCTAGGGTAGAGGAAATTAAATATTTAATATTTTCATATCTTAGCTCTGGTAATGAGGCACAGCACGGCGTAGAGTTCACTCTTGAGCATTAAGTTGCACTCAATACACTAGAATATTACTTTTTCTTTGTACACACACTGTATATTCACATAAATATACAAAGGGAACCTAAGAATCTAGTGCTAAAACACTCCGTCCGCACTTTCCGCCGAACTTTTGAGGTATTGCGTGTTGAGTGGCGGAACTTAACGCTGCGCAGAAATGAAAGTATTCATAAATAATAAATAATCTCCCCGAGTAGAGATCAAATTTACAACAGTGAATTGAAGAAATTTTGTTCAAAACTATTTTATATTCGATTCGTATAACCAACCATAAATGTAAACCATATAGGTTTACAATAAAATCCTTAGCAATCCGTCAAAATAACATGTTAGGAATATTTTTTTCGAGTTAGTACAATGAATAATTTATTGTTTGGCCAAGCCAGTCGTGTCTTAAGATTAGGTTCCCTCTGCCTACCCTGCTGTGTGCGGGATACAGCGTGAAGTTAATTTAATTTAATTTAATTATTATTACACGCGTATTGATTGTGAGTTTCATTCCAATTTTTTCGTTCGTACGCGAGAAACATATAAGGTTACAAAATAAGAGAAGAAAAATTAAATAAAATTAAATATTATTCCCTCATAGCAGGGTAGGCAAATGTATTAATACCCATCGTTGACCATTTTAATCCGTAATTTTTGAAAAATTGCGTGTTTAGTCGCAAAAAGTCGCAACACTCAAAGCCACGCTGTATCTACAGTAAATGGAAATAATATGTGTCCCCAACAGAGATCGAACCCACAGACATCGAATTTACAGTTCCACTACACCACGGTGACTTCTTAAATGTTCGTCTAAATAATATGCTCAAAAAAGTGTTCAAGGGAACCTCAAGTAGCCTTGATACTTGATATATTAGTAAGAACGTTACAACGCTGGTAACATTCCATCACTTTTACACCACTCTCGCGTGATCAACTGCATCGTAAAACGTATGTCATAAAATAGAGCACAAAGTATAGAGAATGGCCTGTCGTGACTCTTTTTGTATACTGTATACGAAATATACTAGATTTTTCTTTCTTTTTTTTTGCTCTATGTTCCATATATAGCAGGGTTGGCAGTGAGAACTGGGGAACCTAGTGTTAAGACTCTTCGTTCCCATTAAGATAGTTTTCCACCTTCGTATTACGTGTTGGGTGCATTCGGCGTTAAGTTCCGCAATTCAAATATGCTATTTTTTTTATTTTAATACTGGCTAATACCTATATATAACTAATTTCAGAGAATAGTGCGTTTTGGTCACTGTATGCCGACGTTTTTGCCAGAGCAGTAGAAATTTAAATAATAATAAATAACAATTCATACCTCCTAAATGGGGATCGAACCCACAATATGTCATATTTATATTGTGTATATGTCAAATATATCAAGTTAATGGTTGTGAATACGCTTTATATATTCGCACCGCATCGCACCGCACCGCAAAAGTAATTTATTTGAAGCTCCTTGCGACACGCCATAGTGATGAGTAAAGCACTCGATGTATGCACATTTTACTAAAATATATAATATAAGCTTATCTTTAAAGAGATGTAGGCACGACGGTTGTGGGTTCGAGTCACAATCGGGGGAATGAATTTTCTTTTGTTCGTTCTGGGTTCTGGTTGAATTCCGCTATACAGCACACGCAATCTCTCGAAAATTTGGGGGGAATAGGGGATGAAATGTCGTAACTTTAGTTTCCCACTGTTAACCACTGCTACATGCGAAATATAGGGCTCAGCTAAAAAAATCCTAATCATACTGAACTTAACAACATCGATTGTACAGTCAAATCAGTCTGTTTCAATATACAACATGAAACTTATTTTATTCGTATTTTATATCAGCTTCACGCTGTATCCCGCACACAGCAGGGTAGGCAGAGGGAACCTAGTGTTAAGACACTCCATTTCCCACTTTCCGCCGAAAATCTGGATGTATTGCGTGTTGCGTGGCGGAACTCGACACCGCGCTTTTCCTCAGTTTTTTATATACAAATATTAATTTTACATAAATATTAACCAGCAATACAAGTGCTTAAAATTTTAATATACATGTTTAATTTACAATCACTTCGTGAAATAAATAACAAAAAACATTCTAAAATTGTCCCTTATTTTGCTAAATTATTTAAAAAAAATGTGTCGATGAGGAAACAAAAACGTAACCTTTAGTTGTAAATAAAACGTGTTACTAAATTAATGTTTCATATTAACAAACCAACATTGTTTTAAACTCAAACTTAAAGAACTTTGAATTTAGAAATACTGTAAAATTAATACAAAGATTATTGGAGGACTCCGACTCCGAACTGGTAAATAAATATTTATAAAATAAAATAAATCAAAATAAATCAGCTTCACGCTGTATCCCGCACACAGCAGGGTAGGCAGAGGGAACCTAGTGTTAAGACACTCCGTTCCCCACTTTCTGCCGAATTCTGGAGGCATTGAGTGTTGAGTGGCAGAACTCTACACCGCAATAATAAATATTGATAGCTAACAAAATAAGTTTGAGGCCGTCGTAGCGCAGGGATACAAGCGTGTGACTGTAAACGCGACGGTTGTGGGTTCAATTACCACTTGGGTTAAGTAAATAATTTAATATTTTCATTTTCAGGCTGTAGTAATGAGACAAAGCGTGGCGTTGAGTTCCAACTCTCATCGAGTAATGCCAAGTGAGGAAAGGAAGTGTCTTAACACTACGCTCCTAGGTTTCCTCTGCCTATCCTGTTGTATGCAGAAAGTGGGGGACGGAGTGTCTTAATACTAGGTTCCCTCTACTTACCCTACAGAAAAATTACCAAGCTTATTCAGTTATTTTATATGTAACAACTTTGTTCATATAATTTACAATAGAAAAAGCAATTCATGGTTTACAAAGCGCCTTTCATGTCGTGTGACGGGAAATCTAAGGTTTGAGTTACACCGACACATGATTCCTTTCAAACGTTCATTGTATTAACGTTTTGTGATTAGTGACATTTTCACAGTATATTTATTTATATGCTTACCACACCCTTTACGTTCTCCTCTCCCCTCCTCTTTGTGTTACAGGCAGAAAAGTTGTTATAAGTCCCAAGTATTTTATCAGTTTATAATCTTTTTAAATGATGAAAACATCTAAAGTGAGTTGAATGTAAAGTTATATTTTTTGTGTTCTAGTGTATTCCTTTTTTATTGTGTCCCTACTTTTCGATAAAGTAATTGATGAATGGTGGAACTCAACGCCAATAAATACACAATATTTCGAAAGTTGGGTAATGCGTGAAAAGCGGAGTGTCGTCGCCTTGTTCGTACTCTTCCTACCAAGCCAGAGAAAGTGTAACGCCACGTTACTGGAAAGCTATATAACCACGTAAATATTTTTTTCAATTTCACCACTAAGTTCTCTCCTTGTTGCATAAAAAAAACGTGTGAAAATAATATAGTTATAATATAATAACATATTCTGTAACCCCACATTCTAAGAATCCGCATTTAACATGAAGCTAAAGGGTATATCATCTCATTAGCGGTCGCGTTGACTTAATTGGATCGTCGGATTATATAAATATGGTGTTGTACAAGCTGGGCGAGGCTCGCGCTTGTGTCTGTGTAAATTGTAAATAACTTATATATTATATACTTATATCGATTATTAATATTATTTTGATTTCTCTGCTTTGGCACCCAGGGAAGATTCCGGCGTTGAGTTCCGCCACTCAACACGCAATGCCCTGAAGTACGGAGTGTCTGTTTTCTGCCCTAGCAAGATCCACCATTCGCTTATCTTAAAACATAGGTTTTCTACAAAAACATTTAAAATGCCTTAATATAAAAAACGACTTTTAAAATGTTTAAAATATTTAACGCAACTTAACGCCATCACGTTTTGTTACCCTATTCCATTACCGTTGTATCTAACAAAAGAGAACATATTGATTTAAAATACTCTTCTATATGAAAGCGTTTATTGAATTCATAAAGGCCCTTTATACAGGCGTCAACAAAAAGCGTGTAACTATAACAGAGTAGTATAAAAGAATAAATAAATGAATAGATTTATTTTTCATTTTTTCGGTCTCACGCTTTATAGGTAGAAAAAAAAATACCTTGTGCCGAAACACCGCTCTCTACTCTCCGCTCGAATTAGAAATTGCGTAATAGAGTGGTGAAACTGAACGCTGTGTTTTATTAAAAATGAGAATAATTTTGTGAGGCCAGTCGTGGCGCAGTGGCACGAAGTGTGACTGTAAAACCGACTGGTTGTGGGTTCGATCCCCACTCGAGGAGATGAAATATTTACTTAAATTTATATTTCCATATTCTTCGCTCTGGTCAACACGCAATGCCTCCAGAATTCGGCAGAAAGTGGGGAACGGAGTGTCTTAACACTAGGTTCCCACTGCCTACCCTGCTGTGTGCGGGATACAGCGTGAAGCTGATTAATTTTGTGTATATAACTCATATGCGGGTTACATACAAAAGGATCGAGATTTGGTTTCAAGTAAATTTTTGAACCTGCCGTTTCCATAACATTGCTTTCGCCAGACACTTGATACAGTTATTATACAAAATTGCCGCCATCGATTTCATAATTGGCTTGCGTACGTGCGTCGAATACATACTAACACATACATAGATATATCCATTTATTATTTATATTAATATGACAGCAGCGTTGAGTTCGTACTCGAGAATATGGTGGAAAGTGGGGAACAGTAGTGTCCTAATGAGAATGTAGTATATTAATACAAGGTTCCCATATTCCCTTTGCATATCCTGCACTCCTGCACATAGCATAGACTTGAAAGCGTGAAGACAAAAAAAATTGTAACAATTTTAATCATTCAAATAAAAAAAAACAGTAAAGAAAAATCGTGCATACGCAATGTCTCAAACGAAATTTAACAAACGGAGTGTTTTTGGCACTGGACTCTCCGCCTGGAATAGAAGAAGAATTTTTCTCATAATTTTCTGTGGCAATTTTGATTTTACATGGTCACTGAATACCAGCCGAATTTTGAATAATCGCCTAACTTTGCCACTACATTGGCAGACCGCCATCATCAGCATATCACTTTCACATATTGTAACTCAATACGATACACTTATATCTTTATTTTAAACAGCTGTCATAATAATTGAGGCTATCGTGTTATGAGTTCAATTCCCTCTCGGGAAGATGATATAGTTTTTATTTCCTTGCTCTAAAAATGAGACAAAACTTGATTGATTGATTGATTGCCGAAACTCAATGCTGTAGTGTTCTAAACATTGGACGGAGAGTGTAACATTCGATTTCTGGCACTTTGGTCAACTAAACTACATGGTGTAATTGTTTTCATAAATAGAAAAAGTTTTCAGTTTTTTTTTTTCATAAATAGAAACAAATCCTTTGTTTAAAACTGATCTAAAAATGCTTCCTTCTTTTTTTGCTCTTAGTAGAGTCAGTACTCAGAGCCTCGAACCTCGTGTTAGTACACTTAAGAAAAAAATATTTATATAGAAAAACTTAAAAAAAACTTCAACGTAGCGGTATTTGAACCCGCGCCTCTTGGAAACTGTCAAAGCGCTCTGATCACTAAGCCATATGTTCTCATCGGGCTACGTCGAAATTCTCCGTATTCTCTTGTTACAATTTCTTTATATTGTTCTAAATAAGTGCACTACAGAGTATTTTAAAAGTACGTTCCCCACGCTCTTATTCTACGCATATGCAGAATTTAACGCCGCCTATCAGAGCGGGCATATGAAAATAATTTGAATTCGATTGTTCTCACAAGTGGGAAGCGAACACACAACCGTCGCGTGTACAGTAAGATATAGCACTGCCCCAGGATAATCTTTTCCATATTACTATTACAAAAGTGTAGTACATTTCAAGAGGAGGTCGAAAAGACTACTGCAGTGAGGAATAAAAGTACTTGAGTTATACGAGTAGGTATTTACTTAAACATAAAGCAATTTTTGAGTCTACACTACAGCAGTCAAACTAATATTTTATATAACTTATTATCTAAAAAGCTTCAGTAAAATTTGTAGTTATATTGAAAATGTTATATTATGTATATATTTTATAACGGGTTCCCTGAGGCTCCCTCTGCATACTCTACCTTAATGTAAAGCAAAAAATATATTTTAAAATTTTATATTGTTTTTTTGTACACTTCCGTTTGACTTACAATTGTAAGACACTGCGATATCCTATTTCCTGTTGAACCGCCAATGACCAGATAATTGATATAAATCTCTATATTACTCTCGGTGGCATTTGAATCCACATCCTCTATGTTACAGAACATTATCAACAATTTTTAATTATTTTAGAAGGATTTTTAAAGGGAATTTAGTATTAATGTATTCTATTGCCTACTTTTCGTCAAAATTTTCGAAACGTTGCTTGCTTTGTGGTGAAACAAATGCTTTATTTTGTTACAGAGCAAAGAAATGAAAACATTTTTACCCCCCAACTGGGAATCAAATTCACAACAGTCGCGTTTATATTTAGACGTTTGTACAATTTCAAGTGCAAAAATAATTAGAAACATTATGAATGTGCTAAAACAGTTTATCTTTCGTAACCGTTTACTGTAGAGCGGCTTAAGATGGCCTAGATTTGACTTTTTTCTATTTGACCCCCGTTACGAGAGTCAGTAAAATAGAGGGAGCAGTTAGTTTAAATCTAAAAGTAGGTTAGTCTATAGGTACCTTAGTGTTTGCTCAGTGCGATTCATATTTTGAGTGAGAAGATTAGTTTATATAAACTTTTTGTTCACTTCACACACAATGAATGGCTTCAAAATTTGTCGGATTCTTAAGATGAATGTAGTATTATAGCACTAGGTTCCCAGTTCCTACTTCCTACCCTGCTACGAGTATGTGCGGGATACAGCGTGGAGCTAAAAGAAAACTTTTTATATAATAATAGTCATTGTACGCAACTTTGTTTGTGTGAATATTAAAATGGAAATTGCGTTTTTATCCCGCTTCCGCAAAATCGTCCTCTCATTTCTCCTCTACACTCCTTACGAAAGCTACATACAAAATTTCAGCGTTCTACACCGCGCTGTGCTAGTAGTTTTATATACATACTAGCGAACCCGGACGCGGCTTCGCCTGCTTGAACTATACAAATATTTATTAAATATATTTATGAAATTATTTTCAGTTTTCAATAGGATTGGTGAGAAAATATAAGCCTAAACAGAATAATAAGTAGAGAAAATTCTTATAATTAGAAGAAATACCTACCTGACTAATAGAAATTTCTAAAAATTATAAGTAAACGTTACCAAAGGAAGATATAAATAAAAAAAAACTGAACAAAACCAGCTATATTATTAATATTATCAACGTCAAATGAATATTTTGAAGTATTAAAATTAAAAATAACACGAAATCTCTACTTTGTACAATAAGACCGTAAAAAAACGGGTAATGCTATGCGAAAATATGTCGCCAAGTTTCTTATATTATTTTTAAGGGATTACAATATGTTCTTTACAATTTATGATTTTTTGTAACTTTCTCAATAACTGATACCTTCTAAAATATCCATTTCTGTGATATGCTGTAAAAGCCAATTTTAATCTGTATAAAGCACAACGTATCTAACATATTTACATAAAGGGATAAGGAATAATACTGTATTGTTAAAAATAGTGTCGCAACTATCCTTTCTTTATTTTTAAACACAAAAATGTTTATTGTTTATCTTTAACGGATAGACTCGTTATGTACTGTATATTTCTTTAGTTAGCCGTACTGAACCAAATTACAATAACAGTGAAGGCCATTGAACCGCGAACAATGCAAAAACAATAAAATATATGTAGCTTCATCGTACTACAAAAATATCCAATTTCATTCACTCTAATAATAATGATCCACGACACCATATGCCTTATAAATAAGTAGAATCCATATAACAGTATTTTTGCATGTGTCTGTTTATATGATTTTCAAATAAAAAAAAAATGATACTTTTTTTTCTTTTTTTTGTCTGCTTGTCTTTCTATGTTTAACAACGGTATAGATAACCGAACTGAAATAACCAATCATTCTTTCCTCAATACTTTAATAATATTATGCCGATGCCGCGCAAGGGCTGAAACTTACACCACACCAAGAAATTCAATATTTTTATAAAATTAAAAATTAGCTTCACGCTATATCCCGCACACAGCAGGGTAGGCAGAGGGAACCTAGTGTTAAGACACTCCGTTCCCCACTTTCTGCCGAATTTTGGAGGCATTGCGTATTGAGTGGCAGAACTCAACGCCGCGCTTAGCCTCGACACCAGAGCGAAGAAATGAAAATATAAATTTAAGTAAATATTACATCTCCTCGAGTGGGGATCGAACCCACAACCAGTCGGTTTTACAGTCACACTTTGTACCACTGCGCCACGACTGGCCTTAATATTTTTATAAAACATTATTTTTATGTGTCCCTTAAGGTTGAGTCAGCGCACGCCATGTCCAGGAAACGCATTTTGGGCAACCTTTGTTAAAACAACAAAATTGTTGTTGTTGCCTACCTTGTTGCTTAGCGATGGTTGTTAGCAGCATAAGCTGCATGTCAAATTTAAACATATTTTAATATATTAGCATATATCGAGAACATTACAAATATGAAAAAAAAGGTAATCTATGTTCATCCCGAGACCCTTAAATATATCTATATGAAATTTTATCACAATCAGATCAGTTTGGGTCTGATTGCTACACAGACAGACAGACAGATAGTCAGACAGAGTTACTTTTCAATTTATAATATAGATGTGGATACGAGTATGAAGTCAGATATCTTGATTAAGATTAGACTACAGGTAACATCTGTGTAAATCATCATATCGAAATTAATTCTGATAAATTGATTTATTGTGGATTTATTGTTTGATTTATTGTGAATTTACACTTTCCCCTATCTATATTAAAAAATATATGTATCTCAACCTATAAAATTTTATGAAAGAAAGCATTTCTTAGATTGAATTACTCTTTTTTACTCGCTCTGGTAATAAATACAAAGCGCGGCGTTGTTTTCCGAAACTTAGCCCTCTGTGGAAATAAAACCGGAGTGTCCTGACACTTTGTTCTCTTTGCCTATATACCGAATGCAGAGTAAAACACAAAATTTTTCATGATTTGATTGGGCTCCGAAAACATTCCTCGACTACACATACCTACTTCCTATATAGTATAGATACTCGCAAAAACGCGCATTATTTTTGTTTCAATATTTTTTTATCACGCTGTGTCCCCCACAAAGTAGATGACGCAGAGGGAACCTGGAAACCTATTGTTAAGATATACCGTTTACCGTTAATTATTTATTTTGATTATTGCATCCATTTCAATTGTAGGCGGTGTTTAATTTTTTAGGGGGTCCAAGATGGAAGGCTTGCTCGTAGCGACCCCTGCCAGCCCTTACGAGGGCTGCAACGTTCCATCCGCCACGTGCATCTGGAGAGAGCGCACTGATAGGGCGTCCCCCCAAGGCGACGCGCACCAGTGCGTCCCCGCTGGTGTGACAAGTGGCGACGAATGCGGCGTTGGGGACCGCCACCCAACACGCCATGTCCGGAACGGCGGGAGGTGGAGAACGGAGCTACAAATAGCTACGTGGAATGTAAGAGGAGGGATGGAAGAAAAGATGAATGAATTATTAGATGTGATGGATGATAGAGATTTGGATGTCGTCTGCGTGACTGAGACCAAGTGGAAGGGTAATAATACTACCGATTTACCGGGCAGTCGGGTCGCTTTCTGGGCCGGCGTACCAGAGAGCGAGCGGGGCTGTCAAGGTGTAGGTGTGTTATTGTCCTCTCGATTGGTTAGTGCAGTGGTTGAATACAAGGCGATCAACCCGAGACTGCTTTGGGTTCGCTTCAAGCTGGGGATAACAAGAGTATTCTTGTTAGTGGCGTATGCGCCAGTATCCTCAGCTCCACTAGGTGAACTTGAGGAGTTTTGGGAGAGTGTCAGGGATGTTCTAGGTAGCGTTAGAGGGAATGAAAAGTTAATAATATGTGGCGATTTGAACGGATGGGTCGGAACTGCACGAAGCGGTTACGAGGGAGTGCTAGGTCAGTATGGTGACAAGAGAATAAATGAGGCTGGTAAGCTTATATTGGAAATTTGCAAGGAAAGGAATTTGTTTGTGGCAAACACTATGTTTGACCACAAACAAATTCACATGTATACATGGGAGCGAACGGAAGGGAAAAGTATGATTGATTTATTCCTAGTGGATCAGCGTATTCGAAGACAAGTCATGGACACACGAGTGTTTAGGGGCTCTGATCTGGGAACAGACCACTATCTAGTCGTTGCTAGAATAAGGGGTCTGTTCGCAGGTTGGCGCAGCTACACGAGGTGTCCAGACTTGCAGTCGAATTACCGCATAAGAAGCTGGAAGCTTCAAGACCCACCTACTAGAAAGGAATATCAAGAAAGAGTTTCCAAAAAGCTAGACAGCAGTGAATCTGGAAATGGAAATATTGAAGTATGCTGGCAGAACCTTAGGGATTGTATGAAGGAAGCAGCGATAGAGGTATGTGGAAAAGGAAAAAGAGGCTTTAGCAAAAAGCGTGACGAATGGTGGGACGATGAAGTGCAAGATGCCGTAGAAAGAAAGAAGAAGGCATGGCAGGACTATAAAGCCTCTGGTAAGGATAAAAGTATGAGAGAGATCAAAAAGAAAGAGTATAAGCTGCAAAAGCACCAGACGAAAGTACTGATAAAGATGAAGCGTGAAAGGGCAGAGAATGAAAGAGATGAAAGGTTAACGAACAACTTCAGGGAAAACACGAAGCTTTTCTGGCGAGAAGTTAGTGCTTCTCGAGGTTGCTCGCTAACCTGTAGAATGAAAGGGGTGCTTTCGAAGGACGGTGAAATTCTAACAGAACAACCACACGTTTTGCAGCGATGGGCGGAATTTTACAAGGAGATGTATGAATGTGATGACGCCTCAGTCTCAAGTAACAGCCAAACGCTGAGTCTTGATGTAGCTGATGGCGGAATCAGTGTAAAAGAAGTTGAGAGTGCAATACGAAGTCTGAAATGTGGTAAGTCAGCGGGAGCAGATGGAGTTACTGCCGAGATGATCAAATATGGTGGGCCACGCGTCTTGGACTTGTTCTGGTTTTTGTGCAATTTATGCTGGAAATCAGGGGAGGTCCCAGACGATTGGCGAGGTGCAGTCATCGTGCCTTTGTATAAAGGCAAAGGTTCACAGATAGACTGCGCAAGCCATAGGGCTATCAGTTTGATTAGCTTAGGTAGTAAAGTTTATGCTAAGGTTTTAGCGAGAAGAATGCAAGAGAGATCTGAAAGGTTATTGTGGGAGGCCCAAGGAGGCTTTAGACCTGGAAGAGGGTGTATGGATCAGATCTTTTCCCTCCGCATGATTACGGAAAAATTTTTGGCCGTTAACCAAAAAGTTTTCTGTGCTTTTGTGGACTTGGAAAAGGCATTTGACAGAGTTGTTAGAGCGAAATTATGGGAGATACTACCCCGGTACAATGTGAACGGACCCTTGCTGCAGGCTGTAAAGTCTCTTTACAGAGATCACTCAGCCTGTGTGTGAGTAGGAGCTGGCATGTCGCCCTGGTTTGACATCCGATCGGGTGTCAAACAAGGTTGCGCCATGTCAGCTTGGTTGTTCAATTTGTATTTGGATAGCTGTCTCCAAGGAGTGAAACAAAGCGATATGGGAGTGAAAGTAGGTGACCTGAATGTGAATTGCCTGCTGTACGCAGATGATGCAGTGCTTATTGCATCATCAGAATGCGAGTTGCAGGCATTGGTCACCACTCTGAAAGAAGGGTGTGAATATAATGGTCTAAGCCTCAATGCGAATAAGACAAAGGTTCTGATTTTTGAAAGAGATGAAGAAAGGACGGAATGCAAGATCAGTGTAAATAGTAAGATATTAGAACAAGTGAATGAGGTGGTATACTTGGGAAGTATGTTCAGTAGAGATGGAAGATACGAGATGGATGTGGAAAGGCGTATTGCTGCCGGTAACAAGGTTAACGGAGCCTTAGCTGCATTGATGAGACGGCGAAACGTCAGCACAGCTGCGCGTTTGGCCGTACACAATGCAGTTTTGGTACCGACTCTGTTATACGGCAGCGAAACGTGGGTATTACAGAAGAAGAATGAAAGAAAGATGAATGCTGTGGAGATGCGATCTCTTCGTAGGTTATGCGGAGTCAGCTTAGCTGATCGAATCCGCAATGAAGAGGTACACAGAATGGCAGGTACTAGCGAGGATGTCACGGTGAGAATGAAGAAGAACGTGCTCAGCTGGTTTGGGCACGTCGAACGAATGAGTGATGAAAGAATGGCAAAAAAGATTTATGATGGAAAAGTGAGTGGTAAGAGAGGTAGGGGGAGACCTCGGTTGACCTTCGAAAACACAGTATCAAAGATACTGGAGGAAGGTCACGTAAAAAGCATGAGGACCCCCCGGAGGGCATGTATGAAGAGGTTGATGACAGTGGACGAGGCGAAAGAGGTATGTAGAGACCGTAGCGTTTGGCGCTCCGTTCTCTCTGACTACCCCGCTAGGGATAAAGCGTGAAGTTAGTTTAGTTTTTAGTTTAGTTTAATTTTAAAAGTGATATAAACGGGATTTCGAACTTTGTACGTGACGCAAATTAAGGTAGCTTCCTGTTTTCGACTGAATCGGTAAATAGCCGTCGATCAATACAGTGTCCGGTACTAATGTTAGTTTCAGATGAAATCGTTCAGTAATTTTGATTACTTTTTATATTTGTACCGATTTTTACCTGCGGCTTCGTCGTTGTGGTAAAATGGAAATGACTAAGGATTGTTTATGATATACAATCAGTTCTTTCAGGGCAGTCACAAGCGGCGAACTGTTAATACTACAGGTTGTGGGTTCGATTTGCACTCAAAGCGTTGACTTTCGCTACTTAACATGCAATTCCATCAAAATTCGGCGGAAAATGAGGAACGGGAGTTTTTTAATGAGAACGGAGTCACTTAACTTTATGTTCCAAGGTTCCTTCTGCCTACTCTGCTATGTGCGTAAAGCTAAAAAAAATCCTTTATTTACCAATTAAGGTAAAAACAAATAAAAAGTCATTCGGGTTTATGAGTAAAAATTTTAACCATTGTTTTGTTGCTAACGCTAACTTCGGGGAAATAACTAGAGTTAGCAATGAGAATTCCAATATATTATATTGTAAGTGAAACATATTGTACGTGATTAATTCAGACCCTCGAAGTGCAGTGGTAAAAGTTCTGACTATAAATGCGATGTTTGTGTTGTGGGTTCGATGTTCTGGGTTCGATTTTTTCCCTCGGCAGAAATTAAAATTTTTATTTGCTCGGACTGGTAACAATATTAAATTTCACAATTCAACACGCAATGCCTATGCAATTGGACGGTGTAATGCAATTGGACGGTGTGTAGGTAACAGAGTATCTCAGTACTGGGTTCCCTTTTCGTACCCCTATGTGTACTAAATACAGTGGGAAGCTAAAAAATCTATTTAGCTATTATGAGGCCAGTCGTGGCGCAGTGGCACAAAGTGTGACTGTAAAAACGACTGGTTGTGGGTTCGATCCCCACTCGAGGAGTTGAAATATTTACTTAAATTTATATTTCCATTTCTTCGCTCTGGTGTCGAGGCAAAGAGCGGCGTTGAGTTCTGCCACTCAACACGCAATGCCTCCAAAAATTCGGCAGAAAGTGGGGAACGGAGTGTCTTAACACTAGGTTCCCTCTGCCTACCCTGCTGTGTGCGGGATACAGCGTGAAGCTAATAAAGCTATTATGAAATACGTACATTAAAAAAAAATAAAAAGTTTTTATAATGACTTGTGAGTCTCGACAGCTGTTAGTTTCAGTCAAGGTTGTATATTATTTTCTCAGGCTTTAAATGACATATAAGTATAGGTACTGTATGTTTATTAAATATAATTTGGGCTCAAGTCGTATAAAATAAGCAAATATGCATGCTTTACTTATTATTTATTACAAAGTTAAATCATTTTATTTATGATTGTTGGAAATATATATGTTTTCCCTCCGCATGACCACAGAGAAATTTTTAGCCGTTAACCTAAAAGTTTTCTGTGCTTTTGTGGACTTCGAAAAGGCGTATGGCAGAGTTGTAAGAGCGAAATTTTGGGAGATACTACTTGCTGCTGTAAAATCTCTCTACTGCGTGCAGCAAGAGTGTAGTGATCACTGAGACTGCGTACTGCGCAATTCGATGGCGTTTCTTACTATTGTTGATTTGTCATTTAAGGGTAACTAAGGTTAACACTGTAATGTTGTATAGCCTATAGCACTTCTGAAAAATGCAGCTTTCATGCAAAACAAAAAGGAAGTAAATCGTACCAGTAGTACGTATTGAGGCCATCGCTGATCTTCATTCAGTGGAGGATCATATATACTTTTATATCCTTCCTCTGGAATTAAAAACGCGGCGTTGAGTTCTGCCACTAAACACGCAATGTCTTAAAAATTCGGGCATGCATAAGGAGCGGAGTATCATAAACTCATAATACATCAACTGTTTTTCCTTTTCTTAACCCCTTAGTAAAGTTGTTCTTTTTTTATGTTTTTTAACAAAGTAACAAAATATGTAACAGTTTTTACTTTTGCATGCAATATTCAAACTACACACTCCAAATGCGTACAAAAGAGGAAGCCCCGGTAGAGAGCTCTTGATGACGTCACAAAGGGCCCGTTTAGACGCTTAGCTGGCAATTTCACTGGCCTTTGTAAAAAAAACAAAGTAAAATATTATAGAAATATCTATCTATATTCCTGTATGTAGTGAGTCAAAAAACAAAGGAAAACTTAATATTCTTTCTACAGAGCAAATTGCCACGATTGGTAAGGTTCAGGTCTGCCTATTAGTAAGCATATCGAATTTGTGCTCATTACATTCGTCTTATTGATATGAAATGTATATAGTTTAAGTTAGTGGTCTGTAGGGAAACATTAATAGGAGTCCAGTCCGATAAGCATGGGAAAGCTGCACTGTGTTCTAATAAATTATAAATTATTTTTTATATCATTGTATTGCTTTTTATCTGAAATAGCAACACACCAATTTTTTTTTGTCTGTTGAAGTGAGGATGTTATGGGTGTAATATCCCTTAACGTTAAAGTTTATTTTCTCGGTATCTACATATAACGATATTTTAATGAAATAAGCTTATTATTATATATTTTTTTCCGAATTTTTGAAATAGTTTAAAATATAAAAAATAAGTTATTTTTTGTCTGGGAATTTCTATATTTCACCTACCAAAATTATATATATTATGCACATATTAGTTAAGGAAATTTTTCCTCTACAATTGAACTCACAACCGTCGTGCTTCTGTCAGACGCTGTGCCGCTATGCCACGACAGCCTCAATGCTGTACTGTAATAATAACAAACGATCCTTGACCGCATATGAAGTGATTCCACACATTAGGAAAAAAAGCCAAAAATAATATTAAATTATTTCTAGATGTATGTTTCATATAAAATGTGTCATATGATATATTATTTTAAAACAGTAATCTGTTATATAGAACGTGTGGCTCATACTGGCAGACCTACAGCTGATACTCTCCGTTTTCTATTTTTTGTCGAATTCCGGAGGGATTGCGAGTTGATACTATTGCTTGTTGACAATATTAAACATTTCATTTCGTCGAGTGGGAATTGAACCCACAACCTGCGTTTACGTTCACACTTTATGCCGCTGCGCTACGACTGGTCTCTAAACTTGATGATGGTTGTTAAACAAGAAACATGATCAAGTGGCAAGGGTTGCCGTAAATTGGTGTGTATCATGAGATTCGATTATAATAACCTATAAATAAATTTAAATATAGGTTAGAAATGTATAAACAAACAAAACTTACAAATTTAATACTTTATGGAATCAATTAGAAAGCTTTTTCCACTACAACGTAAACAAAATTCTTTACGTGTCTACAAAATGGCCACTTGCCAGAACATACGTATCTATTACGTCTTACGTGACTGAAATCAAAGTCTTACATTGAAACAAAATTTATTATATACAATTTTCCTTATTTTTTGCAATAGATATAAAATATTATAGTATTAGGTAATTATGCGTTTTCCTATAGCAGTACGCGCAGAGGAAACGTAGAGATAGGACACTCCGTTTCTAATTTTATGCTCAACTTTAAAGACGATGCGTGTTGAGTGGTGGAACTCAACGCCGCGTTTTATCTATCAGAAAAATGAAAATAATTTATAGACTTATCTGGGTACCTCATCCAATGGTGTGTACAACCAGATGCCTCGACGGTGAGCCTCGCAATCAAGCGTATTTTTACTTTCAAGAAAACTTTCAACAAACAAAAATTGTTATCGAGAAAGAGTATATGTAGATCGTTTCTATGTAGGCCTGTACTGTGTTTACCGCCTGCACTTTAAACAAGGGCGAAGGCAAAGATAGAAATTGACCTCACAAACAAAAGTACATGACTTGATTCTACAAGTGTTACCGACGTTGAATCTAAAACAGCTTCACACTGTATCCCGCACACAGCAATGTAGGCAGGGGGAACTTAGCGTTAATACACTCCGTTCCCCACTTTCCGTCGAATTCCGGAGGCGCTTTGCGTGTTGAGTGACGGAGCTCAACGATACGCTTTGTCTATACACCAGAGCGAAGAAATAAAAATATAAATTTAAATAAATACTTCATTTGCTCATGTGGAGATCGAACCCACAACCAGTTGCGTGTGCTCACTGTGTGCCCCTGCGCCACGACTTGCCGCTATAACCAATCTATAATTAAAATTGAATTGAATCTATAACCATCGTTTAAAATAACCTTTTTAGTCACGTTTCCAATTTAGCCACGAATTTGTGCTCCAAATCCAAGTTATTTTAAAAGCACTAAAGAAAAAAATTACCAAGAATTCATGAATTTAAATAATATTGCGAAAGGGAAGTCTTCTCATCTCATCTCATCTGATGTTTGAAGATCAAAGATAATACAGCAAATTGTGTATTTTGTTTATCAAATAACGATTTCCTATCCACATTATATGTATATAGCGAACTCGTAAATCTATTGAACTTTAGCGAAGAAAATTGTTTTTGTAGGGTTTTTGTTTTTTAGCTGAATACATGAAAAGGCAAATTCTTAGAAATAATTAATTCAAGAGGAAATAGAATTTCGTTTTTAAACTTTTTTTAAAGTTCGTCCTTGATTATATTTTAAAATCTGAACATTTTATGGAAAATAATAATATATAACCAGGGCGCTCCTTCTTACACTTGGTCACTTTGCTTGAGTACTGCCAGCCACTTGGTTTGCTGTAGTAAGAATAATACAAAATAACATTACAGTGGAAATGGAAGTGACTAAATGGGAACGCAGAGTCTTAACACTAGGTTCCCAGATTCTCCATGCCCACTCGGCTTAGTGTAAAATACAGCGTGAAGCGAAAAAAACAGGCCAGGAAAAAACAGCGATTCATTTATATTAAAGAAGAAATTAATAAATAAACTCAGCATCAGTAATTCCTGAGATTAGCGCGTTCATCCAAACATACTTAAAGATTGTAGAACTTACGACAATATTTCCTCGTATTAAATATTTTTGATTTGACACTTTTATTTAAATCATAAATAATATCAGTTACACAAAATATATATATACAGTATAAGAACAACCAAGTTGATTTATCTCATACAAATTTTTGTCCCAGAATTTTCTGGTGCAATCTACTCAACGTAATGGCGAACCTGTCGATGTTACGCTTTTAATAAACTGAAGTGGTGACAGTGTCATGCAAATTTAATTGACTTGTAGAATATTCAATTTAAATATAATATAGTTTAAAAATGTATGGCTAGTTGCTCTTCTCTCTAGACTTTTTTATTGAGAAAATACCGAACTAAGTTCTAAAACTTGTGCTTTTTATTATCAGCGATGACACTATTTTACATATATTTTCATAAAGATTTTTTAGAGGAATTTAAATATTATTAAATTTTTGTATCTCAAATTTCAGTGCGTCGTCGCGTAATGGCTCACTTTATGGACCCAACTGTAAACGCGACGGTTGTGAGTTCAATTCCCACTGACGTTTTAATTTTTCTTCTATTCCATTTAACACGTAGTTTCCAAAATTGTATAATTGGGGAACGGAATGTTTGAACATGATATACTCTCTATACACAAATATAAAAAAATATATATTTTCAATTTCAGTTACGGCGATATGGTGCCCGGTACAATAGCAGGCAAAATAGTGGGCGGAGTGTGCTCGCTCTCCGGAGTGCTGGTGATAGCGCTGCCAGTGCCCGTCATTGTGTCCAACTTCTCCCGCATTTACCATCAGAACCAGAGGGCTGATAAGAGAAAGGCGCAACGAGTAAGTGATATACATGTTTAAAGTATTTAGTTACACGCGACAGGTGGTGAATTCAATTTACATTCGAGGAAATGATATTTAATATTTTCATATTAAATATTGTATTTCATATTTTCATTTTCTCCGCTCTTGCGTGGCAAAAGTTAAATGCTTCATTTATTAAATATCACATATTTTTACCTCTGGCTTACTAAATTAAAATTTCAAATCTGGAAAGAAATGACATGAGATATTCAGGAGTACTTTTCAAATTTTCAGGAAAGCCAGATTTCATATTTATAAAACTTTATATGATTTGACAAAATCATATGTCTGATTGAATAATTGTAACTTTAAATTTACACACAATTGTTACTTTAAAGAAACTGTACATGGTCTGACTGTAGGCACAACGGTCGTGGGTTCGATTCCTAATCAGGAGAATTAATTTCATTACATCACTTTGGTTACAAGACAACGTGGTGGATTTCCACTCATCATGCAATGTCTCTACAATTTGGTGAGAACGACGTAACGTAAAAATAACGTGTTATATATATAGATAATACTAAAACTTATTCAGCTTTACATATTGGAAATTGCAGTTTAATATGTATATAGCCCAAAGGTTATACGGAGTCATTGTGAGTCCGATCCCGGTCTCGAGGTAAAGCGTGAAGTTAAATTCCGCCACTAAACACGCAGTGCCTCCAGAATTCGGTGAAAAGTGGGGAACGGGTGGCTTAACCCTGGATTCTCTCCGCCGGAACGGGCGGGATACAGCGTGAAGCTGGTTTATTCACTTATTTAATAATTCCATTACAGAAAGCTCGTCTTGCTCGTATACGCATAGCTAAAGCCTCATCTGGAGCAGCCTTCGTGTCAAAGAAGAAGGCAGCTGAAGCGCGCCTCGCCGCTCAAGAGTCGGGAGTGGAGTTAGATGATGCTGGACGAGATGAAGATATCTTCGAATTGCAGCATCACCATCTATTGAGATGCTTAGAACGTACTACGGTGAGATTTTTGTCTTTCATAATAAAGTAACGTACATTTTCCATAAATAAAATGTACGTTGCTGGTGAAAGTTATCATAGGAATGGTATTAATGTGATGGTGAAACAAAAAGAATTTCAAAAATAAAAAAAAATCTCACAAGAAAACAACAAAACTTGACTATATAAAAAAAGAACAAACGAGGAAAATAGTTTATTAGAATTAATAACAGTTTAAATTTTACAGGACTTTAAATTTTACAGGACTGACCTGACTATTGATCCTAATAAACTATTAAATCACTCCGCTTATTGCAAAGGCATAATACTTTTCCTTTACTTTTCCAGGATCGAGAATTCGTAGAAATGGAGAATCCATACAATGGTGCAGCAAAGAGGCCTGGGTCACCGTCACCTCTCGCCTCACCAGCACACTCGGGCCGAGCCCCGGCACTGCTTGCGTGTTGCGCTCGATGTGGCTGCTGTCCACAAAAGTATCAGGTAATTGTTTTAAATATTTCTTAAAATAAATGGGGTATTTTGAATATAAAATCTATTAATTAAAAACGGAATTTCTTTTAATAGATTCTATGTGATATAAAAAGAAACAAAAGCTTAAAAAAATGGGTTATACACTATGTACACGAAATTATATTAATTATAACATTCTTGCTAACTTCAGCTAGACTTCTAAGATTATTAACTATTTTTTTAACTTTCTAATCGAAATATCATTGAAAATATTAATTTCAATCAAATTTCATCCACATAACGGTGTTTTGGACAGAAACGCCGTCGTTCCGTACGGTGCATCAGTCCGATCGGCCTCGCGTCGTGTCCGCGTCGTGAGGTATAAGCGCACCAATACGTATTGTTTCTATGGCCAAAATTTCATTTAAATTCAATTTAATACAAATATTACTAAACTCATCAAAGTTTTATGTTTATTTTTATTTGAGTTTTTATTGTTTTTCTCTATACAATAATCATCTGATACTACTAACAAAATTGTTATCTTAAAAGTCATTTTATTTTATTACTAATTTTTATTATTTCACAACAATTTGGTCATAGAAATGAGGTTTGACTTAATACGTAATGGGCCCGTTTGTTGCTTGTGTGGCTAGACCTCGTGTTATGTCCCCTGAGAGCTTTTACAACGAAAAATACCTTTTATTATATGAGCTTTCGCCTTTTTATCGTAAGCACAAATGGCGCTCAATGTCCGCTAAGTCCACACGAACATTCCTGATGCCAGGCGAAAGACCGAGCTTGCAAAATTCTGTAAAAGTCCAAGAAAACTATGTTTTAAATTGCAATATGAAAAGCTCAATAAGCTTTAGTATTTATGAAAATTCCGAGGTGAGTATAATGTTACCTACACGTACCTTTCTCCCCTGGGTAACCTTGATTGCTAGTGATCATTTGTACCCCATTAGATATTTCCATATATTTATAGTAACAATACAATAGTTTAGACAAAAAAATAAGATTTCACATATATGTAAATAAAGATATAAATTGACAGAACAGTGTAATAACGGGTTTTGATCTAAATTAATATTTGATACTAATTATAAATTTTACCCAATTGGTTTTTGTCATATTTTTACGATTGCTATATAATTTAGAGAAAAAATTAAAGACATTACAGTATGAATACATACAAATAAAAACACAATAGAACAAAACAGAATAAAAATCATCTGTTCG
Organism: Heliconius charithonia; assembly: GCA_030704555.1. Taxonomy (NCBI): domain Eukaryota; kingdom Metazoa; phylum Arthropoda; class Insecta; order Lepidoptera; family Nymphalidae; genus Heliconius; species Heliconius charithonia. The sequence goes on from CM060825.1 coordinate 1,100,617, forward strand.
TGATCATTCATACTTCATTAATTATTTTCATATATTTGTAATTATAATGTGATTATGAGGTAAAAAGTACAATGTACAGAACAAAATAAAAATAATCTAACAGTGGTAATTTTTACCTTTCAGTCCATCATGTATTTACAATAAAAATGCTATTAAAATGAAAACAAAACAAAATTCATAAAGACACAAATTAACAAAATAAAATAAAATTCATCTACTAAATAAAGATCATTTTTACCCCATTACTGTTTTACATTTAACCTTTACAATTACTGACATTTAAAGAAAAAATATATTTTCAAAACAAATAAATACACAAATGAGCGAAACAGAATAAAAATAATTTAAAACAAAGCAGGCATCAAATTGGCTGACAGGTCCTGCTTTTAGACTCGAGTAGAAAGCGAGCTCGCGGTGCTCGGAGATACACGGCGACATCCCGACCATCGGATACCTCTGTCTCAGCGGCCCCCAGTGAAGACCCCCTACCAGTACGTCCTTCAGTGTTACCCCACAGCGATTTTCATGTGTACCCGTCTTTAAAATTTTCATGCGAACGTGATATTTAAAATCATAAAAATTTTAATGTAGCAGGGCTCAAATCCCGCCTCTTGAAAACCGTGCAAGTGCTCTGTCCACTTAGTAATAAGTCATACGTTTTTTCAAGGTACGTCGAAATCTAATAACGACAATGTAATGAGTTGTAAAAAGCGTCCAAAAATATTGACGTATGTTGATAATGTTGTGGCTTAGTGAATTCGTGGACAAGAGACGCCGATTTAAATCCTACATATGTTAAATTTTTAAAAAGGTTTCTCCAACATTTTTCTTTCTCTAGTGTGAAATAAAATTGACATTTAAAAATGTTATATTTAAAAAAAAAAATTTTATAACAGTTTGTAAATCTAAAAATCTATTGTTTTTTTGTGAATATTATCAAAATCTATAGATATTTTTTTGGGGATAGTAAAAAAATTATTTCATGTTACAATATTTTTCGTCTTTCAATCGCTGTGTGATAACAAACTGAAATAAGGCTTTGAATGTCTGCAGGGTGTTGGCTGCTGTAATGTCGCTTTATCGGTATTATAGATATAAGTATTATTTACACGTAAATGTCTGTATTTTGTATTTGTAAGCTTGCGCTGTGGTGCTCTTGTCGTAATTTTTAATGTAAACAAAATATATTATTGTAAATTTGTTTATTATATTATAAATACTATTATGTTCATTGTTAACAAATCGCAATATTATTTGAATTTTATATGGTCATTTTTCTATTGACTGTTGGTGCAACATTTACAGTTAGTAAATTGGAGTTTTGAACTTGACATAAGAAATATTATTACCTCGTCTGATAAACGTGCAAATTTTACTAAGATACAAAAGTAAAAATTTTCAATATATTACCATTAATTGCTGGTTTTGTAGCTGGTTATGTTTATCTTCATCTTATAAATAATCAGCAGCCTTTTGTACAGTTTTAATATTTAATGCGAGTTAGGTTAGGTCAACTTTCAATCCATTACAATAGAAAACAAGAAAAAAATCAGTTTGCGAATTCATCCGCATGATTAAAAGAAAATAATCAAAAACTATTTTATTAAATGAGATCTTTAAGTATGAGAGATACCTCTGATCGCATGTACAGTACATTAAATCAATACAATTTAACACGATGTCATTGATTCTCTTTGACAAATAGACTATGCACAAAAAGAATTCCTAACAAAACTTCCCGATATTCATAAGCTTTTTAAGCTTTATAATGCTAGAACTTATATTTACTTAAACTTATATAAAATAATGTTGCGATTTAATATGAAAGTAGATCCACAAGTGTTGTAATTGTTATACAGGTGTCGTAGCAATACCGTTGTAGTTCGCCATATTATATAAGATGCTGCAGTTGCCAACACACCGCACACATACCAACGAGATGGAACAGAGTGCTGGTTTCTATTTAAGTACATTATGTATGATATTGAGGTCGTCGTGGCACAGGGGCACAAGAGTGCGACTGTAAAAACGGTAGTTGTAGGTCCAATTCCTACTCGAGGGAATGAAATATTTAATATTTTCATTTTCTCGTTCTGGTAACGAGGAAAAGTACGAGTGAATTCCGCCTCTCAACATGAAATGGCAGAATTATTTTGTATAATTCTTTGCAAAGGGGGAACGGCAGTCTCTTTATGGGAATAAGAAATCTTAATACTAGGTTCCTAGGTTTCTTCTGCCTGCCTCGAGTAGGATATAGCGTGAAGCTAAAAACGATCTATACGATTTCGCAGTAAACCGTTACTTATGTGGAATATTGTTTTTATAATTCCATTCAACATCCACGACACAATATAAGAGTAATAGAACAAAATATATAAAAAACAATCGTCATATTTGACCAAATTCATTATCATATAACACCATTTCCATTTACAGTATCAATAATGTATTTCACTAACACTTTACACACTAATGGGTCTACAAAAATAAAAAATATTTATTATGTATTATATTATATTAATATTGTTATCTATATATATACATATATGTACTTATATATAATTCGGCATGCTTCCAGCACACACAGTCTCCCTACATTATGCGACTCGCTCACTTTACTAAAATATTTTTAGCGTACCTATTTGTATTCATACCTACTTATACCTTCATGTATGATCTGTGGTTCTATATCTTTGAAATTATATTCCCAAGCTTTTACTCGATGTTGAATGCTTTGTATAAAATTTTGTTATAAAGTAGAAGAAGTTAATTAAGGGCTTATAAATAAATCTTTTGTGTAATATTAAAATTAAAAATAAATACTAAATTAATGAATTTATTAATAAACATCATAATAAATTTAAACTGCATTTTATAACTATACATTGTTCTTATTAAATGTATTAAAATAGATTAATATTTACAGCTATGTTTCTTTAATTTCAGAAATTTATTTACAAAATGTTCCACACTGAGTTTCATACACACAACCGTCATAATTTCCAAAATATTGTCTTAAATATACTTTTATCATTCCAGCAAGCATGCGGCAAGTACATTCCAGCAGGAAGCACAGTTCAGGGAAACCAGACTGGAGTAGCAATGGACGGGACTTATTTAGTTGAAGCGTCTTTCTAGGACCCAACAACTAGCGCTCATGTTGAGAGCTACGTGTGAGACTTAGTGTGGTACCCCCATGGGTGTTTACTGTGTTAATATTCCCATATTTAGTGCTACCCGATTATAACGGTCGACGAGAGACTATCGCGCAAACAATTACTAGATTTTACTCTTAACACGATACTGCCTAATATAAAAACGGATCGAGGATTTGAAATTTCAAACGGAGACCTGAATACCGCTGTATCAAGCTAAGTCACTCGGTGTGTCCAAAATTGGTCAATTTGAATGTTCCATGAATGCTACAAGGACAATATTTGAATGAAATGGATAAAATCCATATAAATAAAACTGTTACTACAATGTTTTAAACTGTTCAACTTATCTATAATACAAATAAGATATAGATAGTTAAACTTAATGTGACATTATACATATATTTACTTAGCTCACAGATAAGTCCTCATTACAGTAGACTCAAGCATGTGATCATCTTTAGGTCTCCAATACAAGGAACATGTGTCCCAATCGTCGTTTCTTTTAATCCTATAGTTTATTTATAAATAGTATTAATAAGATTTTAAAACATAATATATATGGTTAAAACGAATCTTGCCCCACAATGAGGTTTTCGGGATAACCGCATTTGGAAATCATTAGTAAAAGACAAATTAGATTTTGAAATTTTCACTCTAGTCAATAGTTGAAGTCATATCAATATCGGTAAAGGAATTTCTCTATTAGCTGTCCTTTGGTTTTTCTTTAAATCCACTAGGTCACTAGTGCCTTCGTATTCCCGTGATTAAATTTAATTAACAATGTAAACTGTTGCTCTGTGTTAGTGAATAATAGAACATAGATTTTCTTATAATAATGTTATTTTAATGAGGCACTAGGCACGTAGCAAAATGTAGGGGTACAAATTGAAATTACCTCCTGGGGTACAAGTGATCACGTGGACCCCAGTGGAGTACATGAAAAAAACTAATGATATAATGATAAATATTATAACTGTTTATGAACTCTTGAAATATAAATTAAAAATGATGTTCAAATAAATTTTTCGGCATCATATCACCTATAGCTACGTGTCATTTAACACGTTCACTGCGGCTTGAAGGCTGAATCAGTTTCAAATAGACTTAATGCTGGTGCGCGTAATGTTTGTTACCTATGTAAAAATACGAGGCCGAAAAGACCTCAACTGCACCAGCTGATAGTTCTTGAAAAATAGATTCCGTAGTGAACGTGTTAATAGTGCACATTGCGTAATGAATTTTAAACAAAAATAACTTTATAATTTGAAACTTTTAAACTTAGATCCTCTTAATTCTAGATATTGACGTCTTATGATCGCATAGGTAAAGAATGTTATGTATAGATAGATGAATTTATGTGGTTATATAGAGATTTATTTCACAATAAATGTTAAATTATAGATATAAGTGTAAAATTATGTGAGTGTCTATTGCATTGGATGCATGTTCATGTAGAAACAAAGTTTGTCACAGATGGAGTGATGCGAAATGGAAACGTAGTATTTCATCCTAACAGAATAAAAGATGGACAAATAAATTTTTGATATAAGCAAAAAAAGATCAAAGTCATCTGTGGCTTTATCTGTGAGAAACTTATTAATATTTTGTAGTTATTTGTATAAACCGAATTCGATGTTAAATATCTCTTCCAAAATATTGCCATTTCTATTAAAGTTTAATAAAATATTCAATAAATTTGGTATTTAATTAATAATTAAGAGTCGGTTAGATAGTAATTGGTCTCTTACTTCATAATGTATGTAAAATTAAATTAAATTCCAAAGTCCTTGTGGAATAATAAAAAAATGTATGCAATTGTTTATAAATTGTATTGCTGATTGTTTTTTTTTCTCTTTGTAGTTTTAAACAATATTCTTCTAATGTCGAGTGGCAGTCAATATTTTGAACAATGTTTTTAATGTACAATCTTTTTCTTATAAATATGGGTAAGATAAGGCGACAGATATGGAATTTTAATAGTCGGTCTAAAGTTTCTCTTCACTATGAGATTTCAAAATTTAATATATAACTAACATTTCTAATAACTAACAATTCAGATTGAGATATTAATTTCATTTTGGTCTGCAAAGTCTACTGTACCCTCTGTTTTACTAATGTACCCTTAAATATCACTTTTACCCCCACAATAAAAAATGTTCCTCCCTGTGATTCTATGGCTGTTTAATAATGCTATAATATATTGTTATTAATAATACATTTTATTGTTTAATTACAGTTTTTTATTATTTTATTATGTCAAGTGACCTATTGTGCTGTAAACCAAGTATACTAGTTGCACTCAGAGAATTCAATTAGTGTTTAAATGACAGTTTGTCGCTCATAAGCATTACATTTGTAACGCTTCGTTTCTGTATAATTTTAGTTAAAATTGACCTTCTTGAGTGCGGCTATCAAATAATTAATATTATGTTTTTTACTAAAAATAATATGTGTTTTAACATAAAAAAACATAGTTTTAAATAATACCAATGACACCTAAGTGTTTGCCAAATTCTTTTATCTTCGCGGCATTCTGTTTCAGTTAACGGTAGCGATATCTGTGGTCATCTAGGAATTGAAATTGTATTTATTTTTTGTTTTTAGTATATCAACAGCGTGATCTAAATGTTTGATTTGTTTGAGATTATAGGCTATAGATGACTTCTCACTTCATGATGAGGTTCGTAATACAGAGGTTAGGATGGTCTACGATACATTAGAGGCCAGTCGTGGCACAGTGGCACGAAGTGTGACTGTAAAACCGACTGGTTGTGGGTTCGATCCCCACTCGAGGAGATGAAATATTTACTTAAATTTATATTTCCATTTCTTCGCTCTGGTGTCGAGGTTAAGGGCGGCGTTGAGTTCTGCCACTCAACACGCAATGCCTCCAGAATTCGGCAGAAAGTGGGGAACGGAGTATCTTAACACTAGGTTCCCTCTGCCTACCCTGCTGTGTGCGGGATACAGCGTGAAGCTGAAAAAAAATATTGATCTCAGCATTTTCGTTTATCAGCCACTGCAAATTTTATAACAACAGTGTTAAACAGCAATGCTTACATTAGTGAACGCCGAACAATAACAAACAGTCTTATGAAGAAGATTTAGTAAGTCTGAACCTGTCGAGACATTATTTTTTTGTGAAATTTAATGTAGTAAACTAATAGGATTCGTTGTAAAAAGGTTGTAAGTCAATAAAGTTTGTTAAATAGAAGTAAATAAAACAGAACTTTATTTTTATGTTTTCCAAAAATTGAAAATTCGTTATGGAAATGTTTTGTACTAATACAAAATATATTTTGTATTTCGAAATGTAAACATATATTTTGTATTACCTCTTACAGGAGTAATTAAATCGAGATAGTCGTCATATCGAGGGTCGCAACATTAAGGTTATACTGTATTTATTTTTCATAAATTTACTTACAATTTTTATTTTTATTTTGTGTGCCATCTAAGATAAATCTTTCTATAGTCGGATGCTGGTAAAAATAGTTAAACTACTGAACAAATTGACTGGGTGTTATTAGGTTCCTATAAAATTCTTGAATGGCACTAAGATTTATTAAAGAGATTCCTACGGGAAAAAAAACAAAAATTTTATGTATAAAACAGATAATAAGAACTAAAGTTTTTTTGTTAAATTTTAAATTTAAATATAAAATTAAATTGATTAAAATGACACTAATCTCATTAAGTACCTAAGTGCTACTGCTAAGTAAATTCTTAATAAGAAAACCATGTTCTTACAGATTATAAAATTATAAAATGTACCACTAAAGCAACTTTTATTTGACCAATATTCACTGACCACCAAACCACATCAAACATTTAGATCAAGCTGACATTAAAATTATAATAATTTCAAGATTCTTATTATTATACTAATAATCAGATAAACTATTGGTAAATTAATTCGTATAGATATAATAAAAAAAAAAAGTTGTATTAAACTATATCAGTGCGAAATAAGTAAAAGTTCATTATTTTGTCGAATGAGAGAAGAAGTTTCTGTGTGATCATTGACACGGTTATTTGTAACTAAAGTGCTGTATACATTACGTGGGCAATATACACATTTTTTTATACAGTGTGGTCAAAAATAAATGAGTGAGTTTCTCTATAATATGGATGTAGAGTCTACATAATAATATAGAGCAGCATGCTCTGCCACTATGCTGCAGCGTAGCGACCTCGTTCAATTGTAAATGATTTTGGGTTCGATTTTCACTCGGTGGATGAATTATTTTTATATTTTGAATTCGAATGGAAGGTAAAGAAAAGGAGTTTTTTAACAATAGACTTCTATTTGACTTCTTTCTAGCATCCTTGCTTTATGCAAGTTATTAGTTACATAAAACATTATATTCTATTTGCGGCTTCGCTCGCTTGGAATATCCTATGTACCTACTGTAATAGCTGATGGTTATGGTTGTACACGCTTATCTTAGGAACCACTAGTTCAAATGGGAAGAATATTTTTATATTGGACCACGTTAAACTGATGATGTTCAGACATTTTCAAAACTTCCCATCTCCAAGTTATTTCCATTTGACGTGGTGGGGCCATAAGTACTTATTTGCGGCACCCACGCGCCTTCAGTGACAATATATGTTTGGATTTTTTTTAAGTTTCACGATGTCCCCTGCACACATAACCTAATGTTATACGCCGTTTAATATTAGGAAACTTGTGTTCTCTTCTTTTTGCCGGAGGAAAATAAAAAAATAAATATTTAATTCTCCCGAGTGAGAATCGAACACACTACCGTCGCGCTTATTGACAATATACATGTATAAATTGTATAAACTTCTCTTTTGAATCACTCACTTTGTCTATTACTGAAAACCGTGTTAAAATTCCTTGAGTTGTGTCTTTTTATATTTTGTTTTATAAATATTTTTTATAGTATTTTGGTTACAAATGAGCGTCAGTGTGTCGTCGGACCAAAGAGAGAGTTCTGCATAAGGAGTGAGCAACATGTATAATAATGTTTAATTGATTGTTCAATGAACTGCGTGTACAAATATTAAAGTGATAATGTCGGTATGCAGAAATTATTGTGCGAATTTAACTTTTTTTCTTAAATATTAACTTATTCCTTTTAATTTTTATTATTGGTTTCTTTACAGGTTACATCAAGAGTAGCTGGAGATTTTTTTTAACTTTAAAACTTGTGTTAAGACACTCCGCTTCCCTAAGGCATTTCCGTTCTCCACTTTCAGCGTAACTCAAATCCAGTTCCGTTTACAACGCTGTTGCTTCTGCGCCACGATTTGCCTACCTTCTCTACATTGGTTTAAATTCTCCAGGAGATACGCTTTTTAATAAAAGCATATCACCAGGAGGAAATAATTTGAAATTTGAATTTTTTAATAATTTCTGTCACACCAAACACAAAACCGTTTTGTAAAACGATGAAGAAGTCTAGATATTTAAAGTATATTTTCCATATTTAACTCCGCATCAAGATCCGGTTACTTTTGTTTACGATAGTTCAATATTGTTGACTTGGATGTGTTGTATTATTAAATCTATAAACTTTCAAGAGCGCTGCTCAAACATAATTAGAAAAGTATTTTAGTATTGTTCATAGAAAGGAAAATATAATTTTTAGGTATATATTTTTTTATTTATTTATAGTATGTAAGTGCCGTTTTGATCTTATGGGTAGAGAGTGCCATGATCCCATTCCTGTAGAAATTTTGTGAGTTTTGAATAAAAAAATCTAATAGGTAGTGTACATAGCGTTGTTCTTTTGGTATGCAAGTTCAGGGCTATACGGAGGATGCATCAACACATCCCAGCCATGCTCTCTCATTTTTTTCTGTGTGACTATAGAGGAGTGCGGTCTGCCGTTGTCATAGTGGAACACCACGCCCTTCCTATTTACCTATTCCAGCCGGTCTTCCGTAATAGCTTTTTTAACATCATTAGGTGCTGATAGTAGAGGTCAGAATCGATAGTTTTACCCTGTAGCAGAAGGTCATAGTGGACGATTCCTTTGTTCCGAGTCAGGCCAGACTTTGCCACGGTCTGTGGGGCTTGTCCATGCTTCGAGCATGATTTTTTTCACACATTCTATAAGTCACCCATTTTCATCACGCATAATCAAAAGAAAATATTTTTGCCCCGACCTATTATATTACCCGGTTATTTTCATTTCTTTTTACTTTGCATCCTGATGACCATATGTCGGGTACTGGGTACCCAGTATGAAGATTTTTGATCTTTACTTTCCAAACAGTTTTCGAGATATTAATACATACAGTCAGTCGTCGCGCAGGGGAACAGTGTGACTGAAAAACCGACTGATTTTGAGTTCGATCCCTACTCGATGAGGCGATGAATTCTGCCACTCATCACGCAATGCCTCCAGAATTCTGCAGAAAGTGGGGAACGGAGTGTCTGAAAACTAGGTTCCCTCTGCTTGCCTGTGTGCCGAATACAGCGTGAAGCCCATAATAAATACAGAAGTGTCAATTCGATAAGAAGAGAAGTGTTAAATCACATCTTAACTTTAAAATTGTGACACCGACATTATCATTATGTTAGACACTATGTATTTTGTGTGAATTTAAGTGTGATATATGTACATATATTTACAAATATGCTTAATTTATTTCCAAATTATTATTGAAATTGTAAAATTTCTTTATCTTTTGTGATGTTTTTTTTTTGGTATTACGTAGTTTTTGCGTATAGCAAGGTAAGCAGTGGGAACCTATTGTTAGGACACTCCGCTCTCTTTGTATGATCCAATTATCAATATTGTTATTGAGATCTTGCGTATTAAGTGGTGAGACTCAATGTCGTACCTACTTTGCCTTGTTATATTTCATACCACCGAGTGGAGTGGGGGCTACTGCCGACTACCGCTGCGCCGCAACGGCTTTGTTTTTCATTCTTTCTATTTTAAAGAACGTAATTTTTTAGTGTAACTGATAAATTTATTTTGGTGTAACTAATAATATTTAAAACTATCGTGACGTAGTAGACTGTCATTAAATGGAGCGGTTGACGGTCGTATCCTTTTCGGAATTATTAAATTATTTTCATTTCAGTGCTCTGGTAACAAGACAGAGCGCGGCGTTGTATTCAGCCTTTAAATTCGCAATGTCTTGATTAGGGCGGCGGGTGGTAAACGGAATGTCCTAACACTTGGATCCGTGGTGCTTAACGCGGTTACAGTGTGAAGCTGAAGAAATCGATATTTCTAAATATGTAAATATGTGTACCTATGTCACAAATAAACGTGTTGACGTCTAAAGCGAAAAGGGGTTACGATATATTACTTAACAAAATTAATTTATAATAAAAATGTGCAATAAATTAGTCATTTAAAATGTTATATTATATTATTTTTGTATTTTATGTTTATTTTTTTAATTGTAGTCGTCCCTTTTGGCGGTTAGACGTTGGACTACGTAATCTTGTAAGGACTTCGGTTTTGAACCTCTAGCTTAAAAATTCTTTGTTATTTTGAAAAAAACGAGAAATAAATCTAATTGTATATAATGATATTATTGACTTTTATTTTAATTCCGCTTTTAAATATTTTTATATAATATAGGCAGAGGGAACTTAGTGTTAAGACCCTCCGATCCCCATTTTCTGCCAATTCAACGTCTCTCTTTGCCGTCATACTAAAGTAAAGAAATGAAAATATAAATTTTAAAAAATATTTAATTTTCTTGGTAGAGTGGAAATCGCACCCACAAGCACAACAACTTGCGTTTGCAGTCACACACATGTGGCACAAGGGGCCACGACTGGCCTCATTGTTTTCTTATCAAGCATTAAAATACAATAGCTTTTTGTCGAGATTATCATGACAACGGGATATTTGTAAAGACTAGCAAAATTCTACGTAAATAAAAGAAATACAGAATTTAGTAACACCAGACCACGTCACTATTGACTTAAAAAACTAAAATATTTAAAAAACATTTATTGCTTCTGTTCGAACTCACTACCTTCGCATCTGTTTTGCGCCACGGTATCCTAAACATTTGTATATAGAAAAGCGACATCTCCTTTTATGTTGCGAAAACATTCCCATATTCGAGTTGGAGCCCTCTGTAGTAAATGGTACAAAGTTATTAAGTTTTGAAATTGTTATACTAGATGGCGCTACTGTGGGATTTAATTATAAAGTAATTTAACTCTTGCACTACAACAAAACAATGATTATGTATTAAATAAAACACCTAAAAAAGTTTTAGTTGTGAAGAAGACATCGGTGATTTTAGTCTATGGCGCTATAAGCTTACCAATATTGCATGGAGGGTCTGGAGAGAGCCGCCACTCCAGAAATTTTACTTATAACGAAATTAGTCCCGAAAAATATAAAAAAAAAACATTTACACAAACATATCTGTTCAAAGCTAAAGTTACGCTAATGCAGTATTCACTATGGTTTACAGTTAGTTTACCTACTTTTGAAACCTGGAGGCGCCCCTACCGTGATCAACCGTCATCTGTAAATTCATAATCTCCACTGTTTTATTCAATACTTAATTATTGTTTTGTTGTAGTGAAAAATAGTTACATACACTATGTGTCTTCTTAAACACAGCATTAGTGTGAAGGTCTTTTTAGAAAACATAAAAATGTTAACGTAGCGGGATTTGAACACGCGCCTCTTGGTAACCATCCAAGCGCTCTGACCAACTAAGCCGTACGTTCTCATCTACGGGCTACGTCGAAATTCTTATATGCTTATAACAACTTATTTTTTTTAGTAAAACATATTTAGTAAATACCATTCTCTCTTGCCAAATGATAATTCTAAGTAATCATCTTTGGGTAGCGGAAATTTGTAAAAATCTCTCCACAGAGATTAAATTGAATTGTAATTTAATTTAATCTTTAATTAAATTAAATTATAATTTAGTTTAATTTAATCTCTGTTAGGAGATTTAAATTATAATTTAATTTAATTTAATCTCTTTAGGTTCACGCTGTATCCCGCTCACATCAGGGTAGGCAGAGGGGATTTAGTGTTAAGACACTCCGCTCCAACGGCCACTTTCCACTTTCTGCCGAATTTGGGAGGCATTGCGTGTTGAGTAGCAGAACCCAACGCCGCGGTTTGCCTCCATACCAGAGCGAAGAAAATGGAAATATACGCCTCCAGGTGTCAAGAGTAGGCAAACTACCTGTAAACCATAGACAATACCGGTACGTTGGTCATAGACTAAAATCATGGATGTCTTCTTTATACTAACCCTGTGTTTTAAAAAAGACATAATAGGTATTATCTAACCTGATATATTTTATTTAATTTGAACTCTAAGTAAATCTTTTCTTCATAATAAATCAGCAATTCCCTCAACTTTATAACAGTGGATCTCTGAAGAAAGAAAAATAATATAAAAAGATTAATTGATAAATGAGCATTATGCATTAATTGATGACCTGGAGGAGCGTCTGGTTATGAACGCGACGACTGTGGGTGCAATTCCTATTCGGGATGAATTATTTTCGTTTTCTCGCCCTGGTTACAAAACAAAACAGCGTTAAGTTCCGCCATTCTACATGTCTCGGAAATCTATGTAACCAAGCAATGCTTGGCAACGATAAGTCGCAGGTACACTAGGTGTCCTCTGCCTACTCTACTCATGTGAAAAATACAGCGTGAAGATACAGAAAAGTTAAATTATTATAACGTAATATATATGTTCAGTATTTTTTATTAACTCACTATGTATAGTAATGAACCCACTTCCTGGTACAAGTAGGTGGGTGGTATAAAAACGACATAGATCACTTAACCATTGGGGCGTAAATGCACTTATGTACATTACTATTTTTAATAGTATTCTTTCTAACTGGAATAATTATTTATGTAAGCATTTCTAATAAGACGCCATTGTGGTACAGTGGAACAGTGCCTGATTAAATACGAGGTGATTTTTTTACGCTTTATCCTCACATATAGTAGGATAGGCACAGGGAAACTGGGAACCTAATTTTAAGACGCTCCATTCGTATTTAGACATTTAATCCATCAGTTTCTGACTCCATCAGTTGTCGACTTCCAGTCGGTCTTCTAGTAATAGTAGTAGTAAAACAAACAAAATAAGTCCCGCTGAGTTTCTTGCGCCGGTTCTTCTCAGGTCTGAGGCAATAATTTTAGTGAACTGGTGGTAAATTATTTGACGTTCAAAAAATGAAGCATATAACTTCTTATTTTGAATAAAATTATTTGACTTTGACTTTGACTTTAAGCAAAATTAAAGTAAATTCTAAATTGTCAAGCTAAGCCCAAGTAAGAGTTAAACTTAAAGCTTAACTTAGCAATAAAAAAACCTTTTAAGCATTTTATAAAAGCAGGAAACTGAGTAATCTCATCATCAGAAAGTTTTAAGCTATAAAACCTCGTTGTTAACAGTTATATACGTACATATATACATACATACATACGTACATATAAGTACACTTACAGGCATACAGTAATTGTGGAGAGAATAAAAAATTGCGCTAAGTGTGCCTTACTTGTGCTGCGTACACCCAATGGAGGTTTTGGATCGTATTCATTTTTAATTTTTTTTTCAACGCTACTTTTTATCATGTATACTAAGTAGGGTAGGCAGAAAGAACTTATGTGGAGATATATCATTCTCTGACTTTGGTCCGAATTTAAGTCCTTTTGAATTAATTGGCGGGACTCAACGCCGACGAGACATACACACAAAGAAACACTAAAACGACGACGATAACAAATTACAACAAAATTAAACCTTTGAGTGAGGTTCGGGCCCACAACAATTGCATTAGCGGTCAATCATTATCTTTTTAAATGTTACAAAAATCTGGAAGAACTACTATAACAAATGCAATAGGCAATTTATTTGTTTTATTCTTTAATAAAAGCTTAAAAATTAAAGATAAAAATTAAAATTGGAGATTAGAGAGATAATAAGATTAAAGATTAAATTAATTTTTAATTGCATTTTTTTTTTCAGTGTTTAATTATTTTATACAGAATGTGATAAAAAATCATACAAACCTAACATTCGTTTTTTATCTTCATTTGTCCCACATATATTTCTGTAAGCAGTGAGAACACACTCTATTCCTCAATTTTCTATTTTCGAGACATTGCGTATTGAGTTGCGGAACTCTTATCTTTGGTGCTTTGTCTTATTTGCAGAAAAAATATCAAATCCTTTCTCTGAGTGAAAAGCAAATCCACAACCGTCGCGGCTTAAAGTAAGACCGACGGCTTAATGGAAATTTATAAATACAATAAAATAACACAATTGCCAGCCAATACATCCATACAACAATTAAAAAATAATAAATCTCTATACTATTATACAAAACCACGTTCGTACGTACGTAGCGGGTTTGTTCCGAGCGGCCACAGTTGGGTGGTAGAGCGAGAAGTTCAAATCTCCGCCGTAATTGATAAATAAACGGCGCGTGCGCAACGCGGGTCAACCAACTTGGGCTTATTGCCATATTGTTTAAGTTTCATTAATTAAATACTACATGGTGGCGCAGTAACACCAATAACAATTTCATTCAAGGTTGTGGGTTCGATTCCCAGTTTAACATTGAATTCTTTTCGTTTCTCGTTTAAAGTAACTTCTCACGGATTAAGACATGGAAGGTCGCGAATTAAATAGAAAACAGATGACGTAGTGTCTGGACACTAAATTGTTTTTGGCTAGCCTTCTATTAATTACAATGAAGCGTGAAATAAAAGTAACATATTTTTAACATTTTAAGTGTTATTCCAGACTTAGAAAAGAAAAAAAAATATTTAGAAAACGTATAAAAATTGAACGTAGCGGGACTCGAACCCGCGCCTACCGGAAAACGATCAGGTGCTCTGACCACTAAGCCATACATTTGAAAAATGTATGTTTTAAATATCATTCACTCAAATGTACGTAAAGTTACGTGACGTAAATTTGAGTTATTATGATAATCAATTATGGGTCTCGACGGGATAGTTTACATAAAAGAACATTTATTTTAACAACTAGCTACTAGATGATTCTTTACATACATTTATCTGAATATTATTTTAATTAATTCATAATTTTACAGCGTCTGACTAAATACAAACAAGAATTTCGATCCCCATTCGAGAGACTAGTATATTAATTTTTATTTTCTCGCTGTTATAGGAAAAATGCGGCGTTGAGTTCCACCACAACCTAGATGACTTTAACAAAATAAATAAAAAAGTACTTAAAAATAATTGCACTTCGCTGGTTTTTTATTAAATACACTTAAATAAACATTCGAATACTTAAAGCGGGCGTAGCCGCTTGGGGGTCGCCATTTTCATAACTTTTTTAATGATTTAAATTAGTTGTTCTAGGTTTAGCTTTTTTAGTATTAAACATTTTTGTGTTATTTTTAATGTTTTATCTTCTTTTTTGTTTTTTATAATTAAAGTTGTGTTTATAAGCCTGTTTTTATCAGTTTAAGTTTATAAACCTGTTTTTAGTTTAAGTGTGAGCAATGAATCAATAATCAAATATTTATAAATATTTATAAGGCCAGTCGTGGCGCAGTGGCACAAAGTGTGACTGTAAAACCGACTGGTTGTGGGTTCGATCCCCACTCGAGGAGATGAAATATTTACTTAAATTTATTTTTCCATTTCTTCGCTCTGGTGTAGAGGCAAAGCGCGGCGTTGAGCTCTGCCACTCAACACGCAATGCCTCCAAAATTCGGCAGAAAGTGGGGAACGGAGTGTCTTACACTAGGTTCCCTCTGCCTACCCTGCTGTGTGCGGGATATAGCGTAAAGCTAATTTAATTTAATTTTTTAATTTATAAATATTTATAGTCTTAGTATGTAATGTTTCCTTCCTAATAAATAAATAAATAAATAAATAAATAAACAATAAACTCCCTCGTGTCAATTACATACTAGATACAACTATCTAGTAAAACCTAATTTGACCTTCTCATACGCATAGATACAAAATAAGAAACGATAGAAAACATAATTTTTGAGCTTTCCCACATAAACTATGTTTCTTACAAGTTCGCCATATAGCATCTTGAGTAAAAAGTACCCCAACCCCTGCACCTGCGGGGTTCCACGCTTCAGTGATCGAGACGTTTAGCCGTTAGTAATATTCAGTTTTAAAAATTATATTTTTCACTAGCCTCTACTTGCGGCTTCTTCCCTGTCTTTGTATGAAAATAACTTCTCGTTTCGACATGACGCCCTAAGCGAGGGAAGTAACTCTGACCATAAGTACCTACAATAGGTTACATCGCAACGTCAACGTAACATTATAATTGCAATAGACTTTTTTGATAAATCTACTATTCAACATAAAAAGATTTTTTCAAATTAAACAAGCACTTTCATTGCACAAGCACTTTCGTGGCGCAGCGGCACAAAGTGTGACTGTAAACCGACTGGTTGTGGGTTCGATCCCCACTCGAGGAGATGAAATATTTACTTAAATTTATATTTCCATTTCTTCGCTCTAATGTCGAGGCTAAGCGCGGCGTTGAGTTCTGCCACTCAACACGCAATGCCTCCAGAATTCGGCAGAAAGTGGGGAACGGAGTGTCTAAAAACACTAGGTTTCCTCTGCCTACCCTGCTGTGTGCGGGATACAGCGTGAAGCTGATTTATTTTTATAACAAGCACTTCCTTAGGTAAGAACGTTCAACCTTCCTAGCATTAGTTTTATAATATTAGTATCTATAGATAAGGTAATATCTTGCGGGTACTATTTTAATTTTTTTTTTCTGTTCATTGTCCTGGCAAGATATAAAAAAACGTGACAAGATGTGGTTTCGATTCCCATTCGAGAAAATGTAACATCTTATATTTTCAGACAGAACACGGCGTCAAATTCCGCCACTCAACTCGCAATGCCCCTAAAATTTGGCAAGTTTCGTAGTTTTGGGAAGTTGGAGAACGAAAGCGTCTTAACCTCCGCCTTCCCTGCAACATACGGGATACACAGTGAAGCCGAAAAAATCTACTAAGTGAAGTTTGAATCTACAACCATTACGCTCATTTAAGTAGGTCTGAACTGTACAAGGATGGTGTTACTTCTAATAATAGTATCTTATCATTAAAACGTCTGTCAAGCATAGGGGTGGCATTTAGTGTTTTTATTATTAAAAAAATATTATTTATGACTACACGAACGTCTTCTTTCATTCGTTTCTCATTTCATTTTGTTTTAAATTTAAAATAAATAAAATTTACATTGAAGTCAATGTGGCGTTGCAGCACTGCTTCTGATTGAAGAATCGATGGTCCCTCATGGATGGTACAAGGTAAGCTGGGCGTAGGATTTCGCCGGTACGTGGGAACGGAGTGTTTTAACACTAGTTGTTACTATCAGTTCACTGCCAGCCCTGCTGTAGGCGGGATACAGAGTGAAGATAAACAGTAATAATAAAATATATTACAGTAATAATAAAAATTTATAACATTAAAGTAAATGTAAAACTATAAAAAAATAATAATACCTAACTATTAAATATATGGTATCTATATCAAATACAGTTTATATTAAATCAACACAGCCCTGTATACAGTATATCACATCGATCACAAGTTCTAGAAAATTCCGTTAAAATATATACACACATACACACACCCACACATAACTATATTCATCATACACATGTGTGCGTTACCTTATGTGCGTGCGAGTAAGAAGTCGGCGCCTGCGCAGGTATATGGAATACGTAGCTATCTCACTTTGACGCCATATTATTATATACATCTTTCTCTTTTACACGCACAGATTACATTAATTAATACGGCGTTTCGTTTGACCAATGTGATTTAGTATGTAATTTAGAAAGGAAATATTACTTCTGCAATTAAAGTTAAATAAAAATGTTTTATATATATATTTTTCTTAATTTATGACTTAGCTTAAAGTTTAAGTAACGTATAACGTAATGTTTTAAAGTTATATACCTATATCTGCAAATCTATTCAGCAAGAAATGTATATAATTTTTTTATTTTTTTAATAAAGTTTCTTCTTCCATATATAGCACAATACCAAAGTAACCCTAGTGTCTAAAAACTCCGCTTAAAATGGATAAAGACTGATTTTTAAATGTAACTTTACACTATATCCCACATATAATGGCGAGGTAGACCAAGAGTTCTTGCTTTCCAAATTTGCCTAATTCCAAATATTATGTTTTGAGTGGTGGAATTTGACGCCGCACTGTTTTCGATTAAATATTTTAAAAGTCATATAATTTATTTAAAAAAAAAATTACTGGTATCATTTTTTTTAATGAATAATTGTTTTTGTGTCTTTCTGTTAATTCAAACAAAAAAGCCAAAAAAAATATATAATGTAGTAGGTACACATTGTAATATAAGAATTTCTTTTTAAATGCACTGATAATGGCATTAGGAATGTCGGTGGAGCCTCTACATCTATTTAAAAATGTTTAAGACTATTTTATCGTTTTATATCAAAATAAGTTCAGAGAAAATATTAAAATTATAATATTTTAAATACTTCAAATAATGATATCACGATAAGAAACATATGGGAAATAATAAAAATATATTCATATATGATGTCTACATGCTGTATTCATATAAAAAATAATTCACGCTGTATACCGCGTAGTACGCTGTAGAGGCAGAGGGAACCTACTTGTAAGACACTCGGTATCTAATATTATACTTAATTTACCAGATATTGCGTGTTAAGAAGCGGTACAGAACGCCACGCTTTGTTTTGTTATTAAAAAGACTAAATTAAAATAATTTATTCGTCTGAATGGGAATCGAAACCGTCTCGTTTACAATCAGATGTTATGGCACTGTGCAAAAATGGCCTCATATGTATACACATAATATAATGTTTAATATAGCAATATTCCGTGGACATTCGTATAATTTCTACAAGTGTGGGCAGTCGGAACGGTTGTGTTTTCTTCGTCGCGCTCCGCCGCCTGTGCTGACTAGTGATGTGCTTTATCGACACAAATATATAAAAAAACCTAATTCGACAGTATCGAAAGGTATCGTAAGGATGTATCTGCAATGCTTGCCCAGGTCAAAGTTACTATTTTTGTTAGGCTTCACGCTTAATTTCGTACATAGCAGGTTAGGGAGAGGGAACCTAAACAGAAAACACAATTAAGACACTTGCGTTTTCCACTTTCCGCTAAATTCTTAATTTGTTGAGTTGTGTTGTAGTTGAGTAGCGGAACTTAATGTCGCGCATTGCCTCGTGCCCAGAGCAAAAAATCATAATCAGGGGAAATAATTAATTTAATTCCCTTCACAAGTGTGTGACTTTTATCACGATTAGTTGTGGATGCTACTCGAGGAAATCTAATATTTATTTAAATTTATATTTTCATTTCACTCTGGTGTATAAGCAAGGCGCGGCGTTGAGTTCCACTATTCAACACGCAATGCTTCCTAAATTCGACGAAAGGTGGGGAACGGAGTGACTTAATTCTAGGTTCCTTCTGCCTAGGTTCCATCTTGCTGTGTATGGGATACAGCGTAAAACTGATTTATATAGATTTAATTTTTTTTAAGTAAAATCTATTTTTTTATAAATCTATTTATATATAAAACTTAAACTCAAAAACAAAAACTTTGCCAATATTAAACAAACGGGACGTACATGATATCATTGTTACATCACTACAGCGGAAGTATGATAATTGTGCGGCGTCTTCCCCTCACTAGCCCTACTCCTGATAGACAACTACAAATTCCTTTATTATTAAACGCTTTACTGGGAGTAATGCTTTCGAGCTTTCTTTACTTTAGGCTTTTTTGAAATAAAATTAAAACGTTACTTTGTTGTAGCGATGATATTTTAATATGTGAAATAACATATACATATAAAGCGATGTAAATTAAGTGAACTAAAGGATCGCATTTGAAAATCATAACTGTATATCTTGCTATGTTCAACATTTTATATAACTGGCCTAAAAAAGAGTAAATGCATAAACAAAAAACTGAAATATTTAGGAATAAAAGAATTCATTGAGTCTGTGGATTCGATTTCCTCTTGGAGGAATTGGTTGTTATCACTTCTTTGCTCCACCTGTAGAAAGTTATACACATGAAAAGTAGTGGCTTAACGCTATGTTCCCTCTTCCCATACTGCAATAAGAAACAAAGCGTAAAACGATAAATATTTTTGGTTTTTATTTTCATATATTTATAAGATAAATTTTAATATTACATTACAAAATACTTTATTATTAATAAATGACATTTAGTAAATAATCGAGAATTTAAATATGTTTATTTTATATTGTAATTAAAGTCATTTTATTCATGCATAAATAAATATATCAGTACTTTCTATCAAGCTAAAGAAAGAGGAGCGCGTTGAAGTCTTTTTCATAACCTTTGCTGGCTGTATTAATATAACAAATATCTATAAAATGTAGTACAGTATTATATAAATTTTAATATATTTTGTTTTTGAGTGAGGAAACGAAAATAATTCATTTCCTCGAGTAAAAATCAAACTCACAATCATTGTGTTTTATACCTGTATTACTAATCTACGACACGACTTTTTAGAAAAAATAAGATGTCTTACATTACATTACAATGTTTCCAAGTAGGATTGAACTTTAAAGCTACCGCTTTTGCGTTCTGACATTTTTTAACTGTCACAATCTTTAGTAATTCAGTTTTATAAGAATAAATAAATTTCAAGATTTTCTGTATGCTTTGTCAAAGATTTAGGTGACGTAAATGTCGGATATTAATGTATGTACTGTATACACATACAGATTTTTTTGTTTCTGGAAAATGGGAAATTGAGTACACTCTAGTTCTAGTCTAGGTCCTCTTTATCTGCCCGGCACTAGTCCACTAGTGTTGTATACACGCACGTACAAATATAGTAAATAGAAATATAAGTTACATGTCACAACAATAAGGTGTTTCATTATTGATGTTGAAAATGCAAATTAATACAAAATGTTTATTTTCGTCGAACATAGACAAAAATGTCTTTAGTTTTGAATCATTTACTATTTATTAGATAGATAGATAAATAGTAAAAGATTTGATAGGATGACAATTAAAAAAGCTAACAATTTAGAAATCATAAAACATACTAAAGGTTATATAACTTGAGTCCTTTAGATTTTATGATCCACGAAATATTTTTTTCTTTTTAGCACTCGAACGATATCTTATTTACCACTGCTACCTATATCTTCACACGTGCTCTCCGTGAGGTTCTCTTACTTTTCATTTGACCTTCCTCCGGATCATCGACACTATGTTCTCAAAGGTCAACCGAGGGAGACTTTGGTCGTAAGAGAACATAAGAATGCTCTCTTACGACTTCATACTATATAAATACTGATGTACTTTTTGCTTGTCACTCCTTTAAAAAACCTTTTGATACCTTAACAAAATAAAAAAAAAGCAAACGTCAAAAGTCAGTAAAATAGAAGTATATGAGAGATTCAAAAGGGGTGATTTTTTTCTATCCACCTTAACCACTCAATTAATTATCTGGTTAATATATATAAAATAAAAAAAATATCGCTACCACCATGCAAGGCAGGCATTGATTTTTATTTATTTATAAAATATTGCGTTCAAAGTAATGTGGTTATCTTAAAAAAAATCTAAAAGTGTTGCCAGTCTGCGCGTGCGCCGGTAGCTTAGTTCTTTGTTGTAATGCCACTGGTTTTCAAAGTTTTCTTTACAGTTGTCAAATTGTTGTTTTTTTTAATTATTATAAATATACATAGAAACGATACTTAAAGGAATTTCCTGAATGTTGATGATTGATGTTTTAATAAATAAAAGTAAGTAAGTATTCGATATATTATAAGCTTAAATTTTATTTTATAAACTTAAATATTATGTTAGTTAATTTTTTTTAATAATTATATATCGTACCTACAGATTATTTATAACGTGGGTTATATTTAGTAAAATATCTTTATTGAACAATATTTCACATGATGAAACCATGTTAAAAAATATTAGTTATTAACATGACAAATAAATTAACTCCAGGCTTTTCTTGAGAGACATAAATATTTAAAATGCATTTTATCTTGTTACCAGAGAGAAAAGAAAATGAAAATGATTAATTCCTTAAAATGGGAATTGAATATCACACATCGTGCCTATGCGCCATGTCGGTCTCTATAAAATTTATACAAACAAAATGCAAAAATATATAATATCTAAGTCAATCAGCTCAAATATAAAAACAATAGCTAAGAATTTTAAAAGTCCAAATCACTCATCTCAAATATTTGAAATATACCTATATAATAACTATTTAAAAATATATATATATTTATATATAACTACTTAAAACTTTGAAAAACATAACCAACAAAAGTCAGTTACGACATTCAGCCGTTACAATTTATTCATCAACTCACTCTTCCGGTAAGCGAGACAGAAATATTAATTTAGAATACGCTCGAGAGAGATAACACTACATCCACCTGCTGGAGCCATCTTTTTTTCTAGTTTTTTTGTCTCTAATTATGATAGCAATGGTGCAATATTGACCACTATCCACGATCCGTGCTGTAATCTGTAATGTCTGTAATTTTTTAAAACTTTTGCAACATATTATTACTAAATGGTGATCTTTGATTCAGAAATTGTACTATTTCGTTTTGAATGAAATGGTAGTCAACTTCACGCTTTTCGTATGGGCAAAGAGGGATAGTGTTCGAGATATTGTATGTTGAGTGGTAGAACTCAGCGCTGTGCTTCGCTAGCAAAATGTGGGAAACACAAGTATCTTAATGGGAACGGATGTCTTAGCACTGTTTTATTTATTTCCAAGATTTTCTCTGCTTATGTTGCTTGCTTGTAGTATTCACCGTGAAAAAGTATACACCGTGAAGCTATTTTTTTTACTAGTTCTTTTTTATATATATATTTTCAAATTTTGGAAGTGTTGCATCTGGGGGGCAGAACTCAAAGCTGCACTCTGAAAGTAAAAATACTAAATATTTCATTTCCTCGATTCGGAATCGAGCACACAACCTGTCGCGTTTGCAGTCACACGTTTGTGCGTCACAACTGGCATCAAAATATTAATTTTCCAAAAAGAAAACGAGCAATGCCAAGAGCACATATTAGTATAAGTTATTTAAATAGGCTAGCTATGATTCTACACAGTGGAACCTATCATGACAATAGATGTCAATATAATGATAAGCATGGCGAAGAAAATCACAAGTACGACGAACGAAAGTAGAGCGATGAAAGTATCGCTCGAAGCAAGGTGTCTTGGACCTATTTAAAAAACAGTTTTAAGAAACCCAATGTTCAAAGTTTTGTTTAAAAACGGACAACACGAACACTTTTTAATTGAAATTTTATTGAAAAAACAGCAGTTGTTATTTTTCAATATGTTGTGTTTCTATTATTTATTTTGACACGCTTTTGTTAGGTCGAGCTGTAACTAAATAACTATGTTATAAAACCTAGGAACCTGAATTACACGCACTTCTGGTTCTGGTGGTTATATTATTATCATGAAACTAGGTAATTATATGTGGATTAGATGACAATACAATTATATAGATGACATTATGGTACCATCCAGCTGGTCCTTGTGCCTACTAGTAAACATATTGAGTTTGTATTCATTATTTTCGTCTTATTGATGTGTTCTGTTTACACAGTGTAGCTATTGACTTTTACATTTAATGTAATACATGAACTGCGCTACGACAATTAAAGTATTAAATATAATTTATATTATTAATATAACTTTTTATAAATAATTCTAAGGTAAACGAACGTGTGATATTTAAAAAAAACAAATTTCGTAAAATTACGGCAGTTTTAATGAAAAGAAATTAAATTAGATTTTTAAATGTTATTAAAATATTTATTTTTAGTAAATGTTAAAATTATAGACTTCGGTTAATTTAAGTCAAATATTTTAATTAAGTCAATTAAAATAAACTGATTATTATGTTAAACTGCTTAATTATGAACCAATATTTTATTTATTAATTACATAAAAAAATAGATATAGAAAAATTATCAAAAAAAGGCTTACAATTAATAGAAGAGTCAACTGTCAACGCAATCACAAATCATAATATCCCTTTTCCGTTTAAAATTATATGACTCTACTTATGTACAGCGCGCTAGTGTGTGTTCCGTGCAGGCTGCGCGGGAGTCGGCTGGTTCCACTCAGTCGCATTTGAGTTGCGGCCGTCGTCGTGCTGAGACGTGTTGCGGGACCAAAATAGTAATTAACAATTTTTATGTGTGTGTTGTGTTTGACTGTGACAGTGTTGTATATATTTCGTGCTTTATTAGAAGGTAGGTTTTTCAGTTTGTTTGCTTCCAAAGGGATGATATCAATATATAGGATTCCAACAAGATTTTTCAGTTTTAAGTAAGACATTAAGTTCCATTGACTTTAAATTTCTGGTTTAGGCTAAATAAATACCTTGCTACAAGCGATTTTTTTTTATGGTAAAATAATAAATTAGATTAAACTATCTGTTTCATTTGCTTTTACTTCTAAGTTTTGTAAAAATGGTCTATATTTAGAAAAATCAACGCAAGCGCAAGAATTCGACAAGCTATAGGTTTTTAATATTAATCGATAGACAGTCACTGCAGCTTATTATATTAAATAAATCACATCTGGAGCAATGTAAAGCGTAATTGAAAATTTTCTCAACAAGAACATTAGTCATCGTCACGAGGCTGTAAGTAAAATATGAATTGTATATGTTAAAATACAATCTGGTCTTCATAACCTAAAATACAATTAATAAAGAGAAATATTTACTAAATAAATTTATAATAAAATTGAAATGAGGGAATTTACCTAACTATATAATTAATTTAGCTTTTCCTTAGTGGAATTCAAGTCATATATGAAATTCATATATGAAATAAATATTTTTTTATAACTAAATCTTTAAAAACATTGTTAATATATAATATTTTAGAATTTGAAACAAATTGCTGTTTAACTACAAGGAATCCACAGTTAGTCAGATACTACTCTAATTATTCAAAGTTTTCGTTAATTATTTTTTATTTTAAATAAAAACTATTTCAAATATAGTGGATGTCATATCAGAAATAGTAGGCATATTTAAACAATCGAAGTACCAACATTTGATTTCTATGTCATAGAGCCCGTCGGAATTTTAAGACATTAATTTACTAATAATATGGAATGATGAATTGCACGCATATGGTAGAAGAATATATAAAATAATATTTAAAATTACATTATTATTATATCAGTTGTGGTTTTGTGAAAATATTGGAACTTTTAATGATTCCTTTTGGATGATGACTGCTTAAATATCGGTAGCATTATTTTTAAATATATAAACTAAAAACTAGAAAATTAGACAAAACAGAAAAGTACAAAAAAAATAGTTTCTGTACGTTTAATGCTCATTAAAGTTTCATTTAATAAAAGAGGTGTGCGAAAACGATATAGCATACATGTAAGAGGAAATAATTTATATTAAAATTACTTTTGCCTTTTTATTAACTCTATAAAACAACTAATTTCTATATACGAATACAATGTAGTTACACGGACGTGATGAATAGTAGTTACTAAGTCAATTCACATTATGAGTTTGTTTCTATTTAAAATTCCTGTATTTTCCGGGATCTTTTCCAAAAATGACATATGGTTTCGCAATTTAGCACATATTTTTTCCAAAGCTATGTAGAGTAATCTCGATATTCTTTCTTATTATTATGCCTTAATAAACTTATATACAAATAGCAATCTAATAGGTCATTTCATCCCATATACTGTAGAGTCGTTGAATAATTTAAAAATTACATAAGTCAGTGAAAACATTAATTTAAACTCAAGTGTGTGAATCATTGTATGGGGTCTAGGTTAGCCTTTGTTAGTGTTTTCCCATCGCTTAACCTCTAAACACCAGACATATAATGCTTTGTCAGTTCTATAACTATTAAGTAAGAGTATGTTTCTTGGAAATTTGTTTCTAATTGCACGGGAAAAGGGAAATATAGTGATTTATATAGAGTTGGTTTTCTCTGCCTGTAAAGAATTTTAAATTTCAATTTAAATTATACTATACAACTATAGGTTTTCAAGCGTGTGCATTCCCACAAAATTTATAATGTTGTGGACTGCTATAGTTAAAAATACAAAAAGTTACTTACCATCAGGTAGTTTTTCTGTTTAGCGCCATTTTGTCAATGAGAAAAATAAATTCTCTATATTCCCTGATTAACAACAAATAAAAACATGAAAGTCGATAGAAAGAATTATAACGATTCAATACATAATTCTCTGCATATAGTTAATTTCATATTTTTAGTATTTTATGGTTATGAATTATTCTGTTGGGGTAAGAAATACTCCTTACAATAACAAATAGTGTTTCGTATTATGCTTTGTAATTTGTAATTTTCGTAATTGAAATCTATCACTAAATGTTTGATCAATGACTTACTGTCATATCAGTTACAATTAACGGTAAAGTATTTTTGAATGTAACTTTGGTTAACTAAGGTTAAGTTTCTTTAAAAATTTGTTATTCTGTATCAAAAGCACTATTATGCAAAAACAAAAAAAATATTTACAAAAAGTAATCAAATAATATATAAATTTTCAATTCAACTTCGTTACCTAACTTTCATGTGAAAATAAAAATAATATGTATACCTACTTATTAAGTTTATTAAGTTAATGAAAATTTTATTTGAAATAACGCACCGATATTTTATGTAGAATGAACTATACTGAGCCTAATATCATTTTGGTCTTATTTTAGGTTATTATTTATTTTTAGCTTAACTTCAAGTTAAGCTAAAAATAAATGTTTTTAATAAATCAAATCAAATATAATATATCTTTTTTCAAGTATCTTTGTTAGTCAACAACCTATTATCAAAAGTAAGTTATCAATGCAGTATATAGGGTTTAACATTTTAATTTTTACATCAAACTCTACATAAGTGACAATCATCAAAATCGGTTCAGCATAACAATAGCTTCAACAAGTATTTGTAGCATCGACTTGGAATAGGTAAAATCTATCAAAATTAAATTCAACGATACAGCGCGGCACCTTTCCTCTGGTTTTTTGTTTGTGAAAAAAATAGAAAAAAAATATGACTATAGAACGGTAGCGCTTTCTAAACGTCCGCCAGCACACGATTTGAATGAAACGAAATTTAACTTTTAATATACAATAGTATATATATTACGTGTTGTTATGTATTTTTCTATAATATTGGTATATTTTGTCTGCATTGACGGTGGTGTATTGATAAAACAGTAGGATCAGGTTCACTTTTTTTTGATAAATCACCTAATAAGATGATTAGTAGTTTCCAATAAAAAAATAAACAGACTCCACTCCACTGGCGTGTTTTTTTAACAACCTACCAAATAAATGCACTAGATTTCGAGCAGGACGTGATTATTGGATGGGCCCCAACCTATAATATTACGTATCTTCTCCAAAAATGAGAGAAATTATCGATCTTAAAGAAACTGTGGACTTTTTCCTTAGTTGAAATATAGCTGTTTTTATTAAAAAAATATCAATATAACTTATGGGAAACTCCGAGAAATTTATGGACAAACATTCAAACACATCTGACATTTACGACACGGTCTTCGAAGACTAAGTAGATCGTCATTTTCTAATATTATGTTATTCCCACATACTATTGTCTTTAAAGTTGGTTAAAAACACATGCAATGTTAAAAATTTGCTGTATTCACTAAACAACCATCAATTTGTTACTTTGTAAAAATTTTAATTTATTTAAATGCGAATATACGGTAGTGATATGAATGTGTCGTATGTACGTATGTTCTCACGATAACTAAGCACCGAACAAAAATACGTTTAGCGATTTTTTATCATATATAATTTATTTAGTCTGTGTTTCAATACACAATATATAAATGTATATATGTGTATCTATCTTTTTTTTAAATTTTTTTTTTATATTTAATGTTTTCTGAAGCTTTATAGATTGTAGTACTGCGTGTGTTAAATTTTGTCTTTATTAAAATTTGTTTAGTCTTGAAAGACTAAATGTAGAGTTGTATTATGCTATCTACCCGCGGATACCGCAGGAGGCTCTCACCGCCTGAGTTTCTCGGCCTCCGTAAGTCAGGCCAGCGACGGTTAACGGATTTTATGATACTCTTATATCTCCCACTCCCAAATAGCTCTCTCGAGATCCTTAAAATTTTTTCACCAAGAACTTTTTACAAGAACCTCTATATTAAACAAATATATATATTTTAAATATAACTTTCAAATTATTAAGACCTGTGTACAAATAAAAGTATCTTAAACCACTTTAATAATTGAGTATTTATATTTTTCAATAGTTCAAAATTGAATTCCGGCACTCTGTTTAGCACTCTGTTCTCCACTTTCCGCTCAATTTTCTAGACATTGCGTATTTGAGTGGCGTAACTCAAGCAGTGCTCTGTCTTGTTAACTGAGCAAGGAAATAAAGAGAATACATATCCCCAAGTGAGAATCGAACTCACAGCCGTCACGCTCACAGTCGCACATTGTGCCACGACCGCCTCGTTGGCTCAGTCCGTATTTATGGTCTAGCGACGTCAGCTGGCACTGACCAGCGCTTGATTCGCTCATTGACTGCACATTATTTGCTTGTTGATTCATACATATAAGTGTTTTTTTAATGGAATTTTTGTCTATCGTAATACTGTCAGTCATCTTTTACGTCTCTTGGTGGATGGAGGTGGTGGTGATGGTCGTTGGTCTTCCAAGAGAAGCCAGTTTAAGCTGCTACGTTATTTTTTTATTTTTCTCAAAAAATATATTTGTTTTTTAAGTATGAAATGACATTTTAGAAACGTTGAAAATAGTCATCGTTCAATTTCTTTTATTTTGTCAAAGTAAACAGACAGATCATTCTGTTCTATTTTTTATATTAATTAGATATTTTTATATCTATCCTCTTTTGTTATTACGACACATATTATTAATATTTATATTTAACCTAAACAAATCCTTATTAGGCAGTTGTAGCACCACGGCATGGCGGGTGACTGTACACGAGACGGTTGTAGGTACGACGTCCACTCAAGAGAATGAATTATATCATTTTTTTTTGCTCTAGTAATAATACAGCGTGGCGTTGAAATCTACCACTCACCACGAAATGTCTCGATAACCAGGCATGTGGACAGTTAATAAGTAAATGCAAAGTGAAGTTAAAAATACCTCATTATAAAACAGCAGATAAAAAAACTAATTTAATTTATAACAAATATCACATACTTCAAAATGTGAATTTAGAGCAATGGGACAGACAACCAAAAATTTGGACTTGAGCTATACAAAGTATCGACAGCGAGCCTCATGCACGCCTCATGGTTCAGTGGAGCAGGACGCGGGTGTGGATCCGCTCGGTGGCTGCTCACTCACTTGGGATTCGACGTAATCGTCATAGTAGAGTGGGTGACCTGTTATCTATTATTTGGTAACTGTTAGATTTTTAGAGGCCGTAACGTAGCGGGGGACGGCACGATGGTAGATCAAAGCGAGGCGTTAAATTCCACCATTCAATACAATGTCTCGTATTCGGGCGGAAAGTGTGAAACGGAGTGTTTGTGTAATACTAGGTTCACTCTGCGTACACTACGATACAGCGTCATTATATATAACTAAAAAAATATTTCACGCACTAAAACTTCAATGCTAATAAATATGTTCAATTTTAGCATTACTTAGTCAGAGTATTAGAGTTCGTTATACAAAGAATAAAGCAGATCCCTATTTTTTAGAACTTCGTTGTAATTTCATCTATATATCTGTCTGTTCATTTGCCACCATGCTGTATCTCATGAACTGTGATATTTAGATTGTTGATTTTTTTCACAGATGATATATTTGGCTCTATGGCGTCAACAGAAACACATTTTAGTCTATTTTTTAATCAATATTATCCAACAAGAACAAGCTATGGTGTTGCAGAGGGACAGCATCCGATTAGATGAACTTATGACTATATAAAACGCTTTTTGTAATGGTCACTACCACGAAATGTGATCACCACTTTCGACAATAAATTTCCATTTCGCCACTCTGGGAAGATAAAGAACCGCGTTGAGTTCCGGCTCAACACACACACACACACACATCGTCCTGTATTCGGAAGGAAAGTATAGAACGGAGTGTCTTGACACTTTTGTAAAGTGAAAAAAAAAAATGTACACTGGTAACAAAAACAAAAGACTGGAAAGAACAATTAATCGGTTGATTTCACAATATCGGCAAAGCTAGTACTAAATGATAATTACTAAACTGTTTAAAAAGTTTACTAAAAAGTCGCCGAAATTTTTGACTACTTCGAGCGACATTAGCATAGAGTTTTAAGAAAAAGGCGTGAATTTTGTTGTTATAATTAGTTTAAGTTTCGCCTGATGCAAAAAAATATTATATATATTTATCGATTGAATACGGTGATATTAGTTACTAAGCTATCAGCTTTCGATAAGCATCATTTAATCTATAGTTCTATATAGAAATAAATACTGTAAACACTACAAGTTATGTTGGTTCGATTCCCATTCGAAAAAAAGAATTATTTAATATTTTCATTTCCTCGCTCTAGTTCCCTAATTTCCTCTAACTTCCCTGCTGCAGGTGTGGGATACGGCGTGAAGCTAACAAAACTCAAAATAAATCTCTTTCATTGCTAAGAGACGGACAAACAAAATATCTAATACTAATAAAATATTTTCTTAAATAAACAATATCGATTTAGGTGTCGATTGCGCAAATCGCTTTATAACCTCGCAGTGTTGTCGAGATATAGATAAAAAATCGTTAGTCAACCTTGCTTTTTACTAGGGATGTTCAGATGGCCATATTTTTTGTGTATATTTAACAGAAAAGATAAATAGATGATTGGGGTCAATTAGATCTTGAGTAGGGCGGGGCCATGACTTAGTGGGCAAGTAGGTTGAGAAAAATATTTAAAAATGTATAAATATATGTATATTATATATTTTTGTGGACAGGAATCGAATTCAGATTCATCGACTGTAGTTCACCGTTTTTTTGCTATTTTGAAATTTATCGATTTCAATAAGCTGTTAGATAAGCAATTTCTTATTTTAAAAACAACACTGTGTAAAGCTAATACATATTTTACCGGTGATTTCAATTTTATAATAATCAATTATATAATCAATTATAAATATAAGATATATTTACGTTTTTGCAGCGTTGAGCTCCGCCAATCAACATTCAATTTTGTGCATTCGTTGGGAGAGCGAAGAACAGAGTATTTCATTTGAATATTATGGGTATATTGTTCTGTTTTTTTTTTAGATAAATTACTCTATATATAAATTTAGCAACAAAATGTCGTTCCAATATAATATGTTTTTAGGAAAAACGACAAAAAATATAATAACATTATTATTTTATACCTCAATGCTATATTTCTTTAGGGCTATAAAAAATGTGATTTAGCTTTAGCGACAATATAATCTATTGGTAGTCTCTTTAAATGTTTACAGCAGAACTTCTAAATTAATGGTACATCTTCAAATATAAGGACGTATATAAACTATTTTAAATAAATTAAAAATATATAATATTTCTCTCCTGCACATAGAGAGAGGGAATGGAAACCTAGTGTTAAGACACTCCATTTCCATTAAGACATTTTCGTTCCCCACATATCGAATATATATCTAAAGGCCTTGCGTGTTGAGTGACGGAACTTAACTACGCACTTTGCTTTGTTACTACAGAGAGGTTACAAATATTAGTTAATATAGTATTTCCTTTAGTGGGAATCGAACCCATAACTTTTGCATCACGTCCTAATCACAGATTTTATTTGTAAATATAAAGTTCTAGAATTTTATTTATAACTACTAACTAACTAAAACAAAATGTTTAAAATTAAAAAAAAAAATGCTTGTTAGGCTAGCTACTGATTTTTCATTCAATTTTGTTATATTTTACTTTTAATGTAAAAATAAGTAAATGTAAATATTTTTATATATTTCTTGAATATTCTATACTAGTGTTGATGAAATTCGTCGAGGCTAGGCCAAGTTCAGATAATTTCAAAGGCCGTACAATTTGACGGTTGGTTTTTTTTAACAATTGAGCTATTTTATTGATTTTAGAGTAAAACGACATTGACTATTTAATCAATTACGTAATTTCACTAAAAATATTTGAACATTTTGGTTTATTTTTTTAGAATCATTTGTTGTTTTTTTTTACGTTTCCGCGGTACATACAGCAAGGTAGGAAGCCCAATTTTAAGACACTGTATTCCCCATTTTCTGCCGGATTCTGCGAGGTGGAACTCAATGCCGCACCAGTTGAAGTACGTTGAAATGAAAATATATATTTAAATAAATATTTCATTTCCTCGAGTAGGGATCGAACCCATAACCAGTCGCATTTACATTCACACAATTGTGCCCCTGTGCCTGGTATTAAAATGCTAGCTTTATAAAATCTATATAATGAAACAAAGTTTTTATCGGTTCAACTAACCTTGAGTGAGGTGACGCAAATAGGTTGAAAACGGTAATCTTATAGAGATATCTTTGTATGTATTTACATTATTTTAAATTAAAATACGAAATATCATTATTATGAAAATCTAAAAATTATTGATTAATCAAATAAGCAATCAAGGCACAAATTTCCTATTAGAGCAAAGGGCGCTTGATTTGGACGTCTTAATGTAAAGCAACGGTTGTGTGTTCGTTCCTCATTGGGGGGATTGAATTATTTTAATTTTTCCACTCTGATAAGTTAAAGCGCGGTGTTGAGCTCCGTCACCTCCGCCGAATAAAGCGTGAAGCTAAAAAAATATAAATTCGAAATTAACACAAGGTCTTATTATACGTTGTGAATTCTCAAATATTTAAAACGTTCAGCTCAGTTTCTCTTAAAAGCGTTTTCTTAGACTACATTTTATTTTATTTATACTAATAACGTAATTGAACGATCACTAGGCCTTCAGCCGGACAAAGATCCGCTTCTCTATACGCAATACCTCGTAAATTAGATGTGGATGGAAAACAGAGTGTCTTAACACAATATTCCCTCTTTTCAACTATACATACAATATTCGGAATATATTCATCTTAAGGACAAAAAAATAAATAGGGATATTTCAAATGTGAACCGCGAACTTTACCAATAACTACATAAATTGTTGCCTATGTGTTATTTTAATGTACAAGTGAAAAAACACCTATCCTCACATTTATAATTTTAGTAGGATGGTCGATATATTGCTATAGATTGAAGAAAACTATGTAGCAAAAAAAATGTAAGGAAAGGTAAAAATATTTTATTTCCGTCACTTTTGGTGATGTTGTTTGTTCAAACTAATCAAGAATATTCTTTAAGCAAGAACATTATGACACCGATAAACAGCAATTATATATCTTATTTACAAGGAAAAAATATGAAAGTGTCATAAATATAGCGAAATATATCAAAAACTGAAACAAATCATCTAACAATACCTCACTTTAGAACTAGATCAATACATAATCGATCTATAATTTTACCGTCGCGCGCGCACTCATTGTAACGTCTTCGCCGGATGTTCCGCCATTGCTCGCTCGACCGTTCCAAATTTAAAACGGAGTCGTTTCCGGTGACGTCACCGTCCGCCATTTTGTCCTGCATTGTCAGCTCCATGGGAAATGGGAGCGAATAAAATGGATTCCCCCTAGGATGTGCCGGGCAGTATTTTTTTTGTTATGTGGCTTTTTAATTGAGATTGAAATGATTAAGCTTGTTATTTTTTGTTGTTATCAGTTATTTTTTGTTTCGTAAGATAATTACTAAAAATGTTGATTCATGAGGTCGTTGTAGCGCATCAGCACTTCATCATTTCTGATTGTACACGCGTGGGGCTTTAGTTTCGATTCCCACTCAGAGAAATTAACTATTTTCTTTTTTTGCTCTGATAATAGGAAGCACAGCGTTATATTGCGCAATTTAACGTGGAATGTCCCAAAAATGAAGTGGTGGATCGAAGTGTTTTAACACTAGATTCTCTCTACCTACCTGCTTCTACGAAGTGAATGATGAGATGATGCTACGAAAATGTTTGATGAATTTGATATTTTTTTAAAAAACTGTAGGCAAATGTTGCATTTGTTTACGGAAGGAAGTCCTAGATTCTAATCTCCTAGACTAAGTTGACTGAAGCGTCTCAAATATAAAAAGAACGAAAAAAATATAATCAATAAAAACTATATAATATAGTCTTTTCTTACAATAAAATTAACAATGAAATAAGGAACATGACATCACTGCGTACTTTATCGATAGTAAAAAAATATTTATAAAAAACCATTGTAGGTATATGTATGTGAGTTCGTTAATATTTTGCAAAGGATTTGTATCCGCTATCCACATACTTTTATAACAGTGTAATTATTATATTACTTTTTATTTTTATAAAAGATTATGTTTTTTACGAATTGCCTTAATGTGTTTCACCATTAAATAAGTTCAACAGAGCTAATATAATGTCAAGACACTCCTTTCTCCGAATCGAAGACATTACGTGGTGAGTGGAGTAATTGAACGCCGCTTCTTGTAATCTTATCATAACAGAGCAAGATAAAATATAATACGACTTGAGGACTAGTCATTCGCTTAAAGTGACGAAAAGGTCGACAAAATGAGGATTGTCACAAAAAAGCTAACGCGTGAACATTCCGTTTGAGGGAAAAAAACCAGTGTACTTGTGTTCTACCATAGATTTTAAATACCGACTGTATTAATATTTATATTTGAGACTACTATTAGTACAAATACGTCATACAAATTATATTTTTGTGAGTTTGTTATATATGTAATATAAGTTGCATAGATCTCATTATATGAAATTTGTAAAAAACACCAAAGGCCAGTCTTGGCGCAGGAGCACAAAGTGTGATTGGTTTTGGGTGCAATCCCCACTAGATAAAATTTAATATTTGTTTAAATGTATATTTTCATTTCTTCGCTCTGGTGTCGAGGCAAAGCGCGGCGTTGAGTTCCGCCACTCAACACGCAATGCCTCCAGATTTCGGCTGAAGGTAGGAAATAGAGTGTCTTAACACTAGGTTTCTTCTGCCTACTCTGCTGTGTGCTGAAGCTTTTTTTTTTTTCACATTTGATGCCAACGTGACACAGTGGTTCTGATTTCGATTCCAAATTGGAGGAAATAATTAATTATTAGATTATGAATAAACACAAACCCAAATTGCAATTCCTTTAGATGTTTAATGTACATTAATGTTACAGTGAACAAAAACTGTCACACTTTCACTTATAAATTCTTTTCTCTTTTTTCTTTTCTTTTCTTTTAATTATGTTTTTAATTTCGTCATAACATATCTATAATTTTTAAATAAAATTAAAAGCTAGAAATTATTGTCTCTGCTTTATAGTAAGAAAAATGTAGAGAACCCAATAATTTTAAAACAAAAATGTAACAGTTCGTTTGTAAGTTTGTGCGAACATTTATTACAGTGGCCATAATGATTGAAAATGGTAAACAGACCGCTAATCGCTGCGGTTTGGACTAGTGTTGTATTTATATAGGCTCTATCGAATCGAACGAAATCTTTTTTGTATGAAGATTTTATGATCATCATCATTAAATCTCAAATGTGTGTACGCCCACTGCTGGACACAGGCCTTGTTCAAGGATTCCCACAAAGATCAGTCGTTCTATGATAAAATTATAGACTATATATTTTTTTTTAAATTATTATATTAATTTATAAATTTGTCTCCAATTAACCTTTAGCTGACTTACCTTTTAACACAACGCGTAATATGCAAATAATTACATAGTTCATATAATAACTTATAATTACCAAGCTTAGACTGTACTGTACTGTGTTTGGTTCAGCTACTCTTCAATGTCTTGTAGTAGACTAAAAATGGAAACGAATGACTCAATGTTTCTCATACAAAAATATATAAAAAAAGAATATCGATAGATAAAAACAATATCTAGTGTATATGTATACCTGCGTCTGTAAAAGTACATCACTAGTCAATCGAAACGGCAGCTTCTACTTGGAATTAGAAAATCCAATATTGAATTTCGATTTTATTTATTATTTTTTAGTTATTCTATTTGGGGTCTGATCGATAGAGATATTATTGTGTTGTTTGATCGTAAGACAAAATCGAAACATTGATATAAATAGTCTCGTATTGGTTTATTTTAATGTATTTTAGCTTTACGGTATGTTCCGCACATAGGGGACGTAGAGGGAACCTAGTGTCAAGAGCCTCTGTTTCCACTTAACGAAAGATTAAATGAAAGATTATAATTAAATTCTCGAAAAAATAATGAATTCCTCTAAATGAGAAACCAACCCCCCACAGCCATCGCGTTTATAGTCACGACAGCCTATTCCGTCCAACTAAAAGACCGAAAAAGTGATGTATCACTCATTTAGTGTATAAATATCATATTTTATGGAAAAAATAATGATTTTGTCTGTTTGTACTGTTAGTAGGTCAAACCGCACCTGTAGTGTACCCCTAACCGCAACTGCGGATGGGGAATCTCATTCATATTTTATATTCTCATATTACAATCGAATGTGATCTTATAAAATCGATTATGTATCAGTTTTGTAAAAAATATGGAAGTCATACTGTACTGTACCTATTATGAAACAAATTTACAATATTTACATTTCATGGTGTACCAGGTATTTGGATGTACGCGATGAGAGCGGGGTCAATTCTCCACATAATTTTGCCGACATTACCGAGTTGGGTTGTGTATGACACATGACACTTTCTGAGTAACCAATATAGCTCTGACCACAGCGCACAGGGAGCAAAGACTATTAACATGATAGAAAGAGAGAGTCTATAGCCTTCTTTGTTAAAAGGACTAAAAAAAAACAATTTGACTAAGTAGTTTATGAGATTTGCTCATCCGACCAAACAAACTCTTCAACTTTATAATATTAGTATAGATAAATACAGATATAGATGACAGTAATGTCAAACCACTCGTCATTTACAACGGTATTGTAAGTTAGTAACCTCGGGACCGACTAGACTTGAGCTAGACTGTAATTTGACGAATTAGGTCTATTATACGCTAGGAGCCAAAATCATTGTCTTTTACTATTATCTATTTATTATATTGTTACTTATTTGTTAAATTGATACTTATTTTATACATTTATATCTATTTGTCATATTAGTCGTATCACATTGTTATTATTCGTATTATCTAGTTGTCGGCTATCATTTTTTTATATGGGATTTAAGATGTAAAGTACCTAATAAAACAGTTCCTATAG
Source organism: Heliconius charithonia (assembly GCA_030704555.1). NCBI lineage: Eukaryota > Metazoa > Arthropoda > Insecta > Lepidoptera > Nymphalidae > Heliconius > Heliconius charithonia. The sequence goes on from CM060825.1 coordinate 1,138,096, forward strand.
GAATTTTGAAAAGTAATCATACGTTAAAATATGCCATTTCAACATTATAAATCCAGTAGTTCATTGTACGTTTTCTGGCAGATGTCCATAAAGTACTTAATATTTTTTTAAGATCACTTATGTACATTGTGTTGAGTAGCGAAACTCAATACTACAATTTACACCTACGCCTAAATTTTGTAAAATATAAAATTTGCTAAAAGTCATTTAAAAAACGGCAGTTTACTCGAAAAGCACTATTAAAAGAAAATAACAAGCTTCCTTATAGATCGAATACTTAAGTTTTATAAACTGTACCTTGTGAGGAAGGACTTAAGGAGTAACTCGAAGGGGTTAGATGGGGTTGATTGTATTTGTAACGGACCTCGACACCTGTTGGCAGGTCATCTAAGTGTGATGACCTGTGTGGGAATATTGCTTAAGAATTTTTTTTTAACCCCACACATCGCAGGATTGGCAAAGGGAACCCAAGAACCTAGTTTAAGACACTTCAGTTCCCTAATTTCCGTTGAATTCCGAAGATATTGCGTATTGAGTAGCTTTTAATGCAATGCCGCGTAGGATTGAAAATTGAGCGAAACGTCTTAACACTAAGAGGTTGTATCTGTTAAACGTGTTGTATATGTATAAGATTTGTTAAATAAAAAAAATAAAATATTATTCAAATAATAACCGCAGTTTTAAATTTCGCGTGTTTTTATGACTCAACATGTAATATCTCGCAAAATAGGCTGAAAGGGAGAAATAGAGTGTCTTAACACTACATAATATCATGGTATACCCTGCTGTATACGGGAAAAAGCGTGAAGTGACTTTTTTGTGTAAAATCTATTGTATTTTGAGCGTCCTTCATCTAAGCTTAAAAACTGACAAAAACCTGTCAATAGTTTCCCGCCAAATCCCCATTCCGTTACAGAGTGGTAATTACGTTTTTTTTTATCTTTCATTGTCATCGCAGGAAGCGACTGCCCTTACACGTGCTAAGTATTTGAATAAAACACAAAAAAACATCGAAATAATGTATTAAACATATGTTTTAAAAGAAAGGTTCGGTAAAATTGCATTTTTATAAACTATCAATATCTATTCTAAATGACAGTTGAATTAGATGCATATAATTTGAACCAAAATTTCATAATTTAAATGTAATTGTGTTTTTTCTAAATATTAATCATTATCATCATCATCGTATAGATGCAAAATAAGACTAAGAGGGTGTCTCTGTATGTTAAGACTGAGTGAGTTTTAGACTTTTATTTTTCATCGCCATTGCCTTTTACAAATTTTTATATTAATCGATAGGTGTCAACACCAATTACATATGCTGTGCGATTTTTTTAACTGTTAAGAAAGTTATTTTTAATTATAATATTTTATTTATTTACAAGTGCAATTCTATTTATATGTATAAAAGTATATACTTACACTAAAAATTATATTTTTAGATCTTTTTTGAGTCTATATCTTTATAACTATTAAACCGGAAGTGACCTCTATTATACAGCGTGATATCCACGTGCCGTTTATTTGAATAAAATAAAAAAAAGTAATTTTCTAAAGCAACATGTGTACCGATCGCTTTAGGGGTTGATTTGGTAGCTGTTTTATAATATATCTTATCTATACTATTCAAAAAGCCGTTAAAAGGGATCTAAAGTCAATGAGTGCAGCTTCAAATACCATTTGGGTAAAAAAGAGTTTACAGTATAATTTTCAATCAAGGTCTTGAAGATTGGGCAAAAGTGAAAAATGGAGTGTTAAGATTAAAACAAAGTGTGAAACAAATCAGAAATAATAATGAAAATTACTCAAGCTATTAAAGTAATAAATATGAAAAAACAGAATTCCGTTAAAATAACTCAATTTTTGAAGTCAATTCAGATACATAAATAATGTATAATTATAGGAATCTACCCCTCAGGGCTGTCACTAAAACAATTTGAATATATTTAAATAATTTAACGCACTGTAGTCTGTATGTATGTATAGCAACAGGTGGTGAATTTATGTGGGAAATAATTTTGCATGGAATTCTTTAGTTTCAATTAAAATAAAATGATCACGGTCAGTACATTTTGTACAGACCATATTTAAAAAAAAATCACAAAGTAAAATTTATAGCAACATCTTATTAGATCGAAATACCTTAGCAAATATTTACTTGAAGAGTTACTCTTTAATCTTTTAAGGAATAAATTGTGCATAAAAGAAAATATTAAAAACAAAGGTTAATTTTGATAACAAAATTTCTGTAAAACGTCTTTATCAAAATCACTAATAAATTATGATATTATTAATTAATTAAAAAATACTCACTTTGTATCGTATAGGGTAGTCATAGTGACAAAGAGTTTTTAAAAAGTTTTAAAGAGTGACAATGTTAACAATGTCTCTGTCCCAAAATCTTCGTGGTAACCCTATGGCGCGTGCGCGGATTACGTTACGTCAGGTGTTTGTAAATTATAATTTATCCAGTAGATGCATGTTGAAAACTAACGTTAAAATGTTTATACGTATGTATCTTGAAGCTGGTACCTACATTCTAAATATTTTTTAGCTTTATCTAAATTTACTGCTAACCTAACCTGCACACAGCAGGACAGGCAGGGGGAACCTGGGGTCCTAATGCTAAGACACCGATCTCCATTAATATAATATTTATTTATCTAAATAAAAACAATTTGAGGTATAATACTGTAGGCTTAACATATAAATAAGAATCTGTTTTTTTTAAAACAAAAAAAATAAAACGAACAAGGATATATCTCCACATATAATAAATGTTTTTTTGTCAAAAGTATCTCCGACTACCTCTTCGGCGCGTGCGCCGATTCCGTTACATCAGGTGTTGCTTAATCACTTTATGTATACTATCTTAGGAAGTATTTTATAAAAGGGCTGAAAGATTAACGTTTTTGTTAAAAGTCACCTTTATTTTAAGCTTGTTCTATAAATATTATATGAAATTAGTTGATAGACTTTTTATTTTATTTAGTTTTAAAATAGTAACTTTTATGTGTTCTTTATTTCTCACATATAGCGGGATAGGCAGAGAGAACGTAGTGAAACTCTGTTGCCTATTCTCCGCAGAATTTTCGGGACCTTGCGTGTTGAGTGGCAGAACTCAACACCGCAAATTTTGCCCTGGTACCAGACCGAAAAAATGTAAATATTAATAAATAATATTTTTTTAATATTTACTCAACACCGCACATTTTGCCCTGGTACCAGACCAATACAAAAATGTAAATGTTAATAAATAATAATTTATTAATTATTATATTATATTAATATTTACATTTCTGTTACAGTCTGCGCCACGAGGGCCTGTGTTATGTGATCAGAGGAAGATAACTAAAGTTAATATGTTGTATATCACGTTGCAAGTGCGGGAGGTATCTCTGACTACCGGTACATGGGCCTAGCCGTCCTTGTAAAAGACTAAGTCCAAATATTACGCTTAGTTTTTTTTATATAGAAGATCTAGACACCTTAATATCCATACCTACCTTGGCTATGGACATTGAAGTGTCGTTCTTGCCTTATCGAACTGCGGCAGCATTTTTATTTAAATATATTAATTAATTTACATAAAATTTTTGCCCTAACTTTAAATATTTAGGTGTAATTTTATAATCTAAAAATCTAAATTTGAAGTTTAAAATCCGTTAAAATTAAATATATTTTTTTATAGTTACTTTAAAACGTCTTGTATTTTTATTGTCACCAATAAATTATTTAGGTAATGTCCTATAAATCCTATTTACACTTAAAAGTATGTATAAAAAATAAATAGCATAAAAAAATACCTCTAAAGAACCAAGTACAGAACAACCCGTATCATTTTATGAACAAACCAAACATAAAAAAATACCCACAAATCTCTTTTCTCTATAACTAATATACATATATGTATAATCTGTGCAAAAAATGACAACAGATAAACACAAAATCTTGACAGCTAATCCCGTTTTGGCGCGAAGCACGTGTCCGTTACGTCAGGTGCCTCCCCCGTGCAGGTGGGTATAACGACCTGCGAGTTCAACGACTATGTGTTTTTTTATTAAGCTATAGCAATTTACATCTTGGGGTAGGTTGGATTTGACATTTGGTGTATTTGACGGTTAGAAAGAAAGTGATAGTTGAAATTTCTTGTTTTTTTTATCACTGTACGTACTAGGATGCTTTTTGTTAATATACTGCTTCCCTTATTTCCGCTGTATTTTAGAGACATTGCGTGTTGAGTTTAGGAATTCAACGTCACGCTTTGTCTTGTTACCTGAGCGATGGAATGAAAATATTAAATAATTCATGCACTCAAGTGGGAATCGAACCCACATACGCGCGACCCATATAAACGCGACGTTTACAGATACACGCTTGTGCTACTGTGACACGACGACCTAAAATTATAATAAGTATATTACACTTAATATATAATTATAGTTTACTTACTATAAATTTATTATTTTTAATCTTTTTTTCCTTTTATTGATAATATATAATACGTAAAGAGTTACTACAGAACTCTAATATTAGCGCCTAACAAGGTCCACAAAAAGTCACAAAATCCAAAGCTATGATGAAATATTACCAGTTAATAATAGCCAACACAGTTTTTTCAATGGATTAATGAAAAAATATACTTGTCAAATCTTAAGCCAGTCACGGTTCTATACTTTAGAGCATTTTTATTAAAAAAGTGTTAAATACAAATTTTGATTGTGAATTAAAATGTATGAAAAAAATCCACAGAATACTATAGTTAATTTAATTTTTATTTTTTGAAAAAAAAAAAACAGTTTCTTTTGGTTTCTCTCTTTACGACTTTACGCTTTTGGCAAAATGTTACTTTGTGCAACCTTTAATTTTTTTTCTTAAGATTTTATTATTTTTTCTTGGGTTCTAGACGATAGGTATCACATAATCCTATAAGGAAGTCACTAACTCCTAAAACACATACCCACATCCATATATGTGTATAAATCTGAATGTTGTCATTAAATGTTATACATTTTTTTTATTTTTTTAATCGTTTATCACGCTGCATCCCGCATATATGCGTAATCGGTGTATGGTTTCCCCTTTTGGCTCAATGGAAACAACTAAGAATGCTGCATCATTCTGTCTCTTAAGTTGTCCCAAACTATGTTACTACGTTCCCATTGAACGTAACGTGATCTGCAGTTTATATCCTTCATCTGGACTAAAAACTAAAAAAAAACTAAACTAACTTCACGCTTTATCCCTAGCGGGGTAGTCAGAGAGAACGGAGCGCCAAACGCTACGGTCTCTACATACCTCTTTCGCCTCGTCCACTGTCATCAACCTCTTCATACATGCCCTCCGGGGGGTCCTCATGCTTTTTACGTGACCTTTCTCCAGTATCTTTGATACTGTGTTTTCGAAGATCAACCGAGGTCCCCCCCACCCCCTACCTCTCTTACCACTCACTTTTCCATCATAAATCTTTTTTGCCATTCTTCTTCTTCACCACTCATTCGTTCGACGTGCCCAAACCAGCTGAGCTATATAACAAAAAAATATGATCTTGCTTAAAGCTAGCAGTTTCTGAGATTAGCACGTTGAAGCAAACGAATTCTTGAACCACATAATAAAATAGAACTAGGTAGGTATATTTTAATATCTATTCGTAACCAGGAATAAAACGTAAAGTAAGCTTTAAAATATTAATAATCACGTACTGATAACGATAATGCACATTATCAGTAAGTGATGGCAGGTCATTCACCCCGGGCTAATAGCCTGACAGACAATGATGGGAAAAAATTAATTATACAATAGATAATTATTGTTCAATAAACGACGTTTAGTTTTTTTTTTGTATCACGACAGAGGACTTGCTTGCGAGGATTCATGTTTACATGAGTCGTGTCGATGTAGGAACCTTTTATATTTAACTATTCGCAGTTTTACTTATATGAGTTGCGGATCTCAACGCTGCGCTTTATGCTCTTGCGAAGCAGAACCAGAGCGAAGATATATAAATAATCTTCCGAGTGCGAATTGCACCCATAACCGCCTTGTTTACTGTCAACCACTACGCCGCTGCACCACGACGGCCTCATTATTAAATTTTTAAATATTTCTTTTATTTTTTTTTAAATTGGAATGAATTTCAACGTGCAACAAATTATAAATTCTACTGTTTTGAAATCTCTTCACTTAATATAATAGTAGTAAAAAATAGGACTAAGTAGTAGTAATAGCGATGGAATTAGTCACAATTGAAACAAATTATTAGTACTTTGACTGTGAATACTGCGGTTTTTACGTCCGCTTCCTTTTTTGGAATAAAATAAATAAATAAATAAATCAGCTTCACGCTGTATCCCGCACGCAGCAGGGTAGGCAGAGGGAACCTATAGTTAAGACACTCTGTTCCCCACTTTCTGCCAAATTCTGGAGGCATTGCGTGTTGAGTGTCAGAACTCAACGTGCCCTTAAAATCGACACCAGAACGAAGAAATGGAAATATAAATTTAAGTAAATATTTCATCTCCTCGTGTGGGGTTTTACAGTCACACCTCGTGCCGCTGCGCTAAGACTGGCCTTCTTTGGAAAATGTTTATATTTATATTATTTTCATTTTCACGCTATGGTAAACAAGACAAAGCAAGGTTCAGCCAATCGACACGCGTTGTTTCGAAAATATGGTGGAAAGTAGGGAACGGAGTGTCTTTATATTAGACTCTCTCTAGCTAGCCTAGTCTATGCGGGATACAGCGTATATCTAAAAAAAATCAAACTTAAATACTTAATATCAAATTTAACTTAAAAACAAACAAAACAAAGTACGAATAGTCTACTTACATAAGAAAGCAAAGATCTAGTTCTTTTATGTCAAGAACATAACCCACAAAGTGTCTTTCTCCCACGCCTCCAATCCTCCAATGTCGGGGTCGTGGGAACGTTGACGTTATATCATATTGTAATACGTTTGAAAGGAAAAATACTTTCATCCGTTATGAAATGTGGAGTTTTAAATAGTTGAGTAGATGATCTCATATTACATGAAAAATCTTTAAAAAAAAGAACAGGAAAAACTATAGAAAAAGGCTTACATTGAGGTAAGGCGTGCCGCAGGGGCAAAACATGTATATGTAAACGCGACTGGTTGTGAGTTTCATCCCTACTCGAAATGAAATATTTATTTATTTAAATTTATATTTCTTCGCTCAGGTGTCGAGGCAAAACGTGGCGTTAAGTTCCGCCCTTAACACGTAATGCCTCTAGATTCGGTGAAAAATGGGAAACGGAGTGTCTTAACGATAAGTTCTCTCTGCCTTCCCTGCTGTGAGCGGGATACAGTGTGAAGCTAATTTTATTTTAATAAGGACGTCATGATAAGCATGAATGTATTTTTTTTAAGAAATTTTCTTTTAGTGTTCCTCTACACTCCCTAATCTACACGTGAAATTTCAACGCTCTAAGTCCACTATTTTCGTCTGTGCATTATATGTCGTTTACTTGGCGGAAGAGTTTTGTATGCTGGTACATACACACATACAGATTAAGAGGGACATTGACATATTTTCAAGAGGTGGCCTTTTGTGGTGGTAAAAACCTTTACACAAAGTAAAAGTTTTTTTAATTAGGATTTTTATTGATATTAAAAATTCTGAAGTAAGCATGGACACCTAACCCAGACAGACCCAGACTAATAAAGAAGACAATATAGAGATATTAAATCTCTAAGTTCCGTAACTGGCGAAAGAAACAGACATGGCTCTTGCGTTACAAGTTGAAAAGAAATTTTGTTAAATTAACAGGTGAGTTATATCGAAATTCCCATTAACCCTCCAATTACCAGTGAAGCGTGACGACAACTAACAAAAATGTAAAAATAACTTATTTTGTAAATAATAGCAATTTTATGGTACATTTACGTTCAAAAAGAGGTCAAGGGGCGAAGTGTGTAAGGGAATGCGGAATTATTATTGTTAAATGCGTTGAATTCACTCGAGGAAATGAAAATAATTTAAATTAAACGTAAAAAAGTAAAGTAATAAGTGGTAAAAGTACATTTTAATATATTGTGTTGACCGTTAACTTGAGTCGAGTCGTGTCGCAGGGGCACAGAGTGTGACCGGTTCGATGCCGACTCGAGGAAATGAAATATTTACTTACATTTATATTTCTATTTCGTCGCTCTGTTGTCGAGGCAAAGCGCGGCGTTGAGTTCCGTCACTCAACATGCAATGCCTCCAGAACTCGCCGGTAACTGGGAAACGATGTATCTTAACACTAGCCTCCCCTACTACTACCCTACCCTACCCTACGTGTGCGGGATACAGTGTGAAGCCGATTTTTTTCTAAGCTAGCGTTGTGAATATTTACCTAATTGATACAAAAATGGCGTTTTTATGTAGTAGCAAGAAGTCAAGAATATCGTGTTTAAAGATTGACAGCTATCTATAATACAAAACAAATATTCCATTCCCCGAGTGGGAATTGAACCCACCACCGTCGCGCTTGACGTCTCACGATTGTGCCCCTGTATCACGACGGCTTCAAATTAAAGATTATAAATTAAAATTTAACAATCTAAATTGTTTAACTCCACTTCCTGTATTTAAATTTAAAGGTACTAATGTGAAAATTCCCATAGAGTCCCCTTTCAACCCTCACATAACGATGGTCAAACACCATCGCGTGACCGACAATCGCTAATGTTTATACCGTGATTCGAATTATCAACAAGTAGAAAACGTTCCTATTTAAATATTAACCCCTGTAATTACAAAATAGGATTTTTTGATAAATAATTAACTTGTATTGTTTTTTTTTCTTTTTTTTTTAAACTTTACGTTGCATGCCACCAACAGGTTAGGCAAAGGGAACCAAGCGTTAAGACACTCGGCTCCCCATTATTATTATTTTGTTATTATTATTTAGCACATAATTTTATTTCAGATTGCTTTACGTTGTATTCCACACACAAAGTCACACAATACGCTACCTCCCAACGGCCTTATGTATAGATAGATAAACATGAAAATTATAAAGGTTATCACACACACACGTTCATAATTTTCATTTTTAGCTTCACGCTGTGTCCCGCATATGGCAGAATAAACAGAGGGAACTTGGGAACGTGTACTGGTATAATATTTTTTTTACATTATACCAGTACATTATAACATGTATGCTAATGAGATATATGAAACGGTATGGGATAGAGGTATTATTAATATACCTACCTCGCAACTACCTGAGAGGCGTCCAATACCTAGGTAGCAAAACTAGATAATAAATATTCTACTTACATTATGGCACAGAAAAGTTAATACCTAAGTTACAGGTACTCAAAGTTTGGTATCTAGAGCTTGATACCTAGTCATCTATATAATAAATCTTTCATACATTATGAATATAACATCACTTCATTTTGACAGTCTAATTACAAATCAAGCGTATTTTAAAAAATCCATTTACATTGCCCTTGAAAACTCACGTCATAAATAAAGACAGGTTTCGACTGAAACATTTAGTGGGTAGGGTGACTATGGTGTAGTACAAACGCGAGACAAAAGTAATTGTTGATAATTATGAAAATTTCGTTGTCTTTATTATATTATTTTAGATTATAAGAATTATTCATGTTTAATAAAAGCTCTTAAAAATGTAGAAAAATAAGCATGAAAGTTATTTTACTTTGTTTACTAATTACAATCAATCATTTGCCATGAGGGCAGTTGTGGCGCAGAGGCACATGCATATGTCTGTAACGCGACAGGTTCGATTTCCACTAGGGGGAATGAAATGTTGAATACTTACATTTTTTCGCTTTGGTAACGAGGCGTTGTCCTTGAGTTATGCCAAAAAAAGCTAAGCTAAGAAAACAATGTTATATTTTTATAATTACAAGCACCCGTGGAGAAGAAACTTGAGTATGTATTTTTTTACTATGCAAAAACTTCATTAACAATAATATAAATGTTTCAAAATATATAGACAGTACTAAGATCTAGATAAGTAAAACTATAACATAACAAATGGGTATAGATTTTGTTGGAACAGATGAAACATTTTTAGAATATAGCAACTTCTTTTGTAGAAAATTTAAACTGCAAAACTTTGAACACCACTATATAAAAATGTTTGGTAAGATTTCTAAACACTATTTTTATTAGAGATTAGCTGATATATTCAAATGTGTCTACAGTTTTAAATTAATTGAATAATTTTGCATTTATTAATGTTATTTTGTTAATGATATCTACCTAACTCTTAGTTATTTATAAATATTTTGAAACTTGTTAAAGAACGTTCTTTAAAAAAGATATATAAAGATTCTTGCGAATTAATATCAAATCTATTACCATCTTATACTTTGAGACATTTGTTTGAATTTTTTTTTGGTACTCGAAGGGAACCTAAAGTCAAGGCGCTCCATTTTTTTACTTTCCACTGTAATTTGAAACATTTGCTTAGAATGGTGGAAGTTTTAACCTTGTTTTATATTAATTGAGCGAAGAAATATAAATAGTTCACTCCCCCGACCAAAAATCGAACCCACAACGTCTTTACATAAAATGCATCGACCTGATTATATTTAACCAAAAAAGTAAAATCCCTAAGCCATGGCTACACTAACCATAATTAAATATACCTTTGTCTAACATTTCGGTTGAAACAATTGCTCACAGTTCAATGCCGCTGTTTTTGTCCACGTGAGAATCGGCCATCTTGATTGCGATAAATAAATAACTATATAATATTGTATGTATGTACATACGCTTATACCTATAGAATATGTGCGGATGACTGTTTCGTTAATGATTAGTCATGTCTTTATTTGAATGTGCTGTAAGTTTTTTACATATAGCATGCTATATTTTTCGTAGAAGGCAGTGAAAAGTTTTTAATTCTCGACGCCGCTTAGTTGGTTTCTGCCGTAGAGCTGAAGTAGGAAGAGGGAAACCAGTGTTAAGATACTTTGGCTACGTTTGGCCACCCAATTTTTGATGTGTTGTGTCTGTGTGTGTGTGCGTGTGTATGTGTGGTAGAACTCAGCAGTTGTCGCGATTGTCTTCACTTTTAATCGAATTTATAACATTTTTTTTAATAACTTTACAATATACAATATACATACTATAAATGTAAATACTACGCCAATTTTTTTTTTCAAGTAGCCAGAGAGAACCTAGGAACCTAGTATATTACCTTAATATTTTACTTAATTCCCACATAATATTTTAAATCCTTTTAAACTTCTCACTTCTTTTTTCCAAAGGCATAAAGAACTTAAAAATCTACACATTGCATTTTGAATGATGGAAACCAACGCCCTTATCTCACTAGAGGTGAGAAGATAATATGAAAATTACGAGGGAATTAAAATAATTTAAATATACATTATAAGCGTGAAGCTGTTTGTAAAATGATTTTCCCACCTGGGAATCGAACTTACAGTCATACGCTGTCCCACTATGCCAAAACGGTCTCATGTAACTAATATACTATAAGTTATTTTATTTTCACGTGTAGAAGCGTAAATCTTTTAATGGTATATCATTAAAAGTCACTTGTGTATGGGTGTCGACGTAACGCGGTGTTCTCACGTCATTATATCATTATTAATATTTTTTTATTCTTTTTAAATATAAACAGATGACACTTGTCTCCCGTTTTCAAAAAACAATGTTTTTTTTTTAATTTTACCTTCACGCTGCTGTATCCCTTGTATAGCAGTAACAGAGGGAACCTAGCGTAAAACATCTCACGTATAGCTCTATTTGCGATATATTGTGTATTGAGTGGTCGAACTTAACGCTTTTATTCAAGAATCAAAAAAACAAGTCAGTGCGTCAACTGTTTTAAAGATTAAATCAGATTTATCGTTATATTATAATTATAATATATCAAATATAATGATTTATATTTATTAAGTTTATATATGGATAAGTTAAAGTAAAAAAAATAAAAACATATATAAATAATTAGGTAAACAGAACCCACGACTCCACATTTTGGCATTTTTTTGGTTAAACGCGATAAATCATAGTTTGTACTCAATTGAAGTGAATAATGTTTTATGTTAGATATTTTAATTGAGAAAATCAAGAGATTATTTAATCAAATGTACGTGTGGTCAGACTCACCACCGGCACTGAGAACATGTCATGTGTCATACACAAATACTAGTTGTATTTGTGTCATATGTGTCATCGACCACGCGGACGAAGCCGCCTGTTGAAGCTTCAACTGATTTACAAACTATAATCATCAGTAATACAAGTTGAAACTAAAACCGGATACAGTACAACGATACACATCGCCGTGTGAATGAAAAAAATGTTTGAACAAGCCTTTGAATAATCATTTTATGTTTGTTTTATATTGAAATGGGTTTATATATGTATATATGTACCTATATACTTATACAGCTTCGTTCTTTTAATTTGTAATATGGATGTTGGTTCGAATCCTATTTTGGAATCATTTTGGAGCTATACAATTTTGATAATTTTCCAAGAAAAATATGTAAACTATTTAAAATGCAATAAATTAAGCAATTGGTTAAGCAAAAATTACAAAATTGACAATATTTTCGTAGTTTTCACGTGACAAGTAAACAAACTTACATTATTTAATAAAAAAAACATCAAAATATAAACACAACGTTTTTCTTCGCCATTTACACTTATGGCTCAAAATTAAAATAATATTCACAAAGGTTAAGCTGACAAGGCTCTGGGAAAACTATATACAATGAACGAATGAGTGACGAATCGCGATACGTTGACAATATAATAATTATGATTTAAAATATATGCTGTTATAAAAACGTTTGCATTTTTGCACTTAATTAGAAAAATATATATAAATTGACACTCGGTTTCTCTACTTTTCAGAGAGAAACATTTTTTTTTTTAAGTTTTTTTTAACTACACGCTGTATCCCGCACATAGTAAAGACAATCTGGTAGTCAATTTTTAAGACACCTCGTTATCCATTGCACAACATTTTCTTTCCCTACTTCCGATGAATTCTAGACTGCGTGTTGAATGGGAAACTCAACACCGCGCCTTGCTACCAAAACACAGATTAATTAAATATTGCCGACCCCCGAGTGGGAATCGAACCCATAACCGGCGCGTTTACTATCAGTCTTACTGCACCACGACAACCTCAATTATAGTACATACTTGTTTAATTTACTCAATACATTTTTCACAAGGGTTGTCGGCCGTTAACATTATAATATATCATATTAATGTTTCCTCGATTGTATTTTTTGTGGATTAGTGCAAAACTAAGTACCTTCTTATAAATAATTCAAACAACTTCCCGTTGTAAATGCGTGTTGGGTTATATAAATGTTTATTTTTCCTTTCTTTAGTTGGATACTTTTAAGCTTTTAAATTAATTTTAAAAAATAACCTATATGACGACGACCCGACGGTCAGGACCTTCGAGCTATCGGTGTCTCGATCTCAAGTAATACTGCCTCCGTTCGTCCTACATCCGTTTCTTGATCCTCTAAAACTAATATTATTTAGCGAAAGAGTTTGTTTGGTTGATCGCCCAAATCTCAGCAACTACTTTTTTTAATTTGGGAATATCTTATTTATACAGTCAATTTATCGAGGGAACCTTTAGTTTATATATATATAATTTCGATATAATCCACTGTACTTGCGGTCACAGTAACCTCGGCCACTGCCACTTCCCCCTCCTGCCACCGCTCCTTTCCAAAACACTTTTGTTTTTTCAATTCTTCAATGCGAAACAGTAGTTCCCGAGATTATTTCGTTAATTCGACAAACAGACTTTTCAGCTCTGTAATATTTGACCGTACTAACTTAGAAATGTTGAACCTTAATATATTTACATAGTCCACATTTAAATATGAAAACCTTTTCCTATAGTGAAGATAGGTTACATTAACGAAACCATGAAGTTACGGGTAATGGATGTGCTTTTTAAATAGTATTTTTTTCATCATCACGATAGATTTAGCAGTAGCGTTTACAGATTATCAGCAGTAGTGACTTCTGATTATGTTTATTCCCATTCGATTTTCAGTCAATCATTTTGTATACTCAGTGAGAATTGAACCTACAACTATCACGTTTATACTCAGAAGTTGTTCCAATACGTGAACTTAGTCATATTTTGGGCAAAATGTGACATAAATGGTATTATTAAAAGTATAATTACTGTTTTAGGAAACATAAAAAAATAACGCATCAGGATTTGAAGCCGCGATTGGAAGCCGTACGTTCAATTAATGTATAGTGGGTTTCTTAAAAAAAAATATTTCCTAAGTTTTCCTAAGCATATTTACTTTTTATAATTATAATAACCATGTCGTAGTAAATTTTCCTTAAAATCGCTGTAATTTTTAATTGAGAATATCCACAACATAGCAACGACACGTAACAAAACAGAAAACAATAGGACGCAGCGCACGAAGCTGTTTGTATAAACAAATAAAGACATTTCGCTAAACGGAACCCCGTGATTTATATGCTGGCATTCACTTTTAAACTTAAATTGTAGATGTTAAACAGAATTACAGCACTATAATAGTGTCTTTTATTTCCACTCTCCTAATATTCCTTCTTCTCTTCAACCTATTCCATAGCAGGTTAGGCAGAGAGAACTTCGCGTTAAGACACTCCTTTCTCTATGGGACCGTCAAGTCCAATTGGTGGAACCCAACGCCGAGTTTTGTCTTCTGACCCAAACGAGTAAAAGAAAGTTCAAGCAATCCTCCTGGATTAAAATTAAAAACAACGTTTGAGTCAGCCGTGTGGCGTAGAACGCAACGACAGCTTCAGTTGTGTTTTTTTAACTAGATACAAGCACTTCACTAATATGTAATTTTAAAATAGTTTATTTTTCGAATAGAGACTGTAAATTATTTTTTTTTTTGTGATTATTTCTATCTTATTCAAATTGAAAGCTAAACCCTTTTTCTCTCTTTCCAGACAAAGTGTTTAAAATGTGCGAAGAAAAAGTGAAGATACGTAAACGGTTAAGGTGACAGCTACGATGTGATTGTGTTCAAACGCAGACGCAAAACTGAATACAAAACTAATAATACTCCAAAAAAAATCCTCTTAGCTCTAATACTAGTGCCAATTAAAAAATATACAAAATTTCCGACGATTCAGTGCCAGAAGTTTGTTTAAAAGTGATATTAAACATGGATTTACATGCGCCTCCGTTGGTAGTCCATGGATATGAGACGCATGCGCCTCTGTTAGAAGTCGAAGGCTTGGATCCTCACAGTCCGCAGCAGAAGATCCTTATACACGCGCCCATACAAAGCCAGGAGCTGATCAACCCTGATCACAGGAATGGAGGTAAGAAAATTGCTATAATTTTTAAATTTTGTCGTCTTTAAATTTAACGGAGAAAGTATTTGTTCAACATATATTATTTTATACATATTAGCTACATTATATTTAATTGTTTAATTTTGATTTTAAATAAAAAAAATCTACTTCACGCTGTATCCTATGTACAGTAGTATAGGTAGAGGGAATCTAGTTTAAGTAAAAAATAAATCAGCTTCATACTGTATCTCGCATACAGCAGGGAAGACAGAGGGAATTTAGTGTTAAGAAACTCCATTTACGCTGAATTAGTTATTCCCTCGAGTGGGGATCAAACTCACAACCATCGCGTTTTAGACACATCACAAATTTATTAATGTTCTGCAAACGGCACATTTACGAAGCATTAATTCATTGTAATTCATCAGTTCAGTTCTTTAACTATGGCGTTTTGAGAATGCCTGCTGAGCACAATATCACTTTGACTTTGTTCGCTCATAGCTCCTAAACTCCTGTGGCATACATATTCCAATAATTATATGACAATAATAGAGTCGAGAGCAGATGTGTCTAATCTGACATAGAGTATGAATTTGCAGACGAGCAGTACCACGCGCACAGCAGCAACCAGAGTGGAGATGGTGAGTACCACATACAGTATATTACATGATTTATATTTTCTTTTTTTTAGCTTAACACTGTAACTGGGTAGTCAGGGGGAGCCTAATATTAAGACAATCTTGTCCCCATTTTCCGCCGTATTCTGAAGGCATTGCGTATTGAGTAACGGAACTCAACGCCGCGCTTTGTCTCGTGACCTCGTTTTGAAAATTTGAGATGAATTCGGGGAAGGAAGTATACTAAACAAACGCTAAATGCGTTTTATTTTATTTTAATAACAATAACACAAATTTTAATACACAAAACATTTATACATCATTATATAAGATTATAATTACTATTTGGATTTTACTTTCACCGCGTCCACTTCGCCGCGAGACAGAGAATATTGGACGTTGGCAATTATAGCATTACTTCTTTTTTTGTAATTGGATAATACTTTTCATTATTGGTTTCTGTTTACTGTCTAATTATACTAGCTATTGATTATGCGTAGTACGTCTCTGGCGTTCGTTCGGCGTTTTGTAAAGACCTCGTTTAGAAATTTAAAAATATTAATTAAATAAACTTTTTTTTTAAGCAACAGGAAAGCAAAAAGAGCTTAGCTTGTTCTTGCTACCCATAATACCCATAGTCACATAAAAACTTGTAATAAACAAACAGCTTCGCGTTTTTTTTTTCATATAGCAGGATGGGCCGGGTATGGGTCTTCGCCCATCCTGCTATATGAAAAATTAGGCTCCTTTGAACACAGTGTGTCATTCACTTTGCTGAGAACGGAGTTGAACCTACAATCATGACGCTTAATTTCGTTTAATCTTTGTCTTAGGACTCTCCCACGCTCTTCAAAAAACATTGCAAAGTTTTGTCTGTGCGTTGTTTATCACAATTTTATATAAGTATACAGATACCTATAGCTTAAATATTTGAAAATTTGGAGTTTGATAGTATGAGGGAGCGCACATTTTTTAAAAATATTATTTTTCTCTCAGGCTCTGGAAACAAAGCTGTGAATTGAGAAAAAATTATAATCATATTTCAGATCTCTCTGTAAGACTCTCCGTTTTCCACAGCTCGATACACGACTATGACCTAAGACATCAACTTTCACACAGTCGTACCCCACATTATATAAGAGATGAGTCAGCTTCTGTATCAATACAAGAAAAAATGCGGTACTGGTTTGAGTTATAGCGGATTCATGAATGGTAGCGATTTTAACACTCATCGCGATTTGTAGATATTATATATTTCTGTATTCATTGGAAGATGATGTACTGAATTTGTATTATGTTAGACAAAAGTCTTGGGGACTGATATTCAAGAAATTTAAAAAATGACAAATTTGTAAAAATATAAAAATGTATGTTCATAGACGGACAGCAAAACGACACTACAAGAGTTCCTATTTTTACGTTTGAAGTAGAAAATTATGAAAAAAGAAATATTTTTCTTTTATTAATTAATTATGCCAGAAAATTATTGTTTTATGTTATGTACTAAGTAGTGTAGCAGCAAATTAAAAAAAATAAGTAATTTTATAAATCTTTAAACGTCCATAATTGATTATTGAAAAGCTAAAACTCACGTCTCTAGAATGTACTCTAGGCGCTCTATTTACTTTGTAATTGAATTTCTTTAAAAAAAGTTTATTATAATTGATTCAGCAAACCATAAATTTTCGATTATTTTTTCACTCGAAGATAATTTATTTTTATTTCACCGGCGCGGCGGTAATCAGTCACTCAACACGCAACTCAGATTCGGATTTTCAGATAGCATGTTCTCTGTGCCTACATTGTAATACGCGGTATAAAACGAGAAACTGGAACCGCTACAACTCGCATCCGACATTATAGAAACAAAACGTTCGCCGGCGGGCAAGTAATTTCACAGCGATTTAGTCAAGTGTACTGCCAAAAAAACGCTCCATTCACTCGTTTCACGACGTGGCTTGAATGAACTAGTAAAACACACGGAATACCAGTTTGGAATTTTGGAATAATGTTAAAATTGGAAATATTCCGTTTAATTCCACTCGTTATATTTGTTTTGTGGAGTGGTTAAAGAGTTACCCCATTTTTATTTCTTGAAAAAGTACTCATTATATTTTATAAATTATTTTTTTTTTATTTGATTACTAACAAATAAGAAGTTCTCCATGAACTGGTCAAATTTTCCAAACACAGTTATGTTTTGGAAACTGACACAAAGCTTGATCGAATTTAACGCCGCTCTTCAAATTTTAATATAAATAATAACATAGTTATTTCTCACCAAGTTCTAACATTTTAAGCAAAGTACAAAAAAAAATGTATACGATTTTTATTTTTATACCAGTGGAGGTTGTCTGTACCACAAAAAGTCAGCCTAGCTGCGCTTCATCACGTGTCATATAACCGGTTTCTCTGATAATGCATTTGATATGGTCGGTTTCTCCAACACCCTCCAATTTATATGAGAAATTTATACTAATATTATAGCTAAATAGTTTGTTTGGTTTACCGCGCTAATCTCAGGAGCTGCTAATTTGAAATATTTTTTTTTGTTGGATAGTTTGTCATAGAAAATATTTATTTTTATTAGCTTCACGCTGTATCCCGCACACAGCAGGGTAGGCAGAGGGAACCTAGTGTTAAGACACTCCGTTCCCCACTTTCTGCCGAATTTTTGGAGGCATTGCGTGTTGAGTGGCAGAACTCAACGCCGCGCTTTGCCTCGACACCAGGGCGAAGAAATGGAAATATAAATTTAAGTAAATATTTCATCTCCTCGAGTAGGGATCGAACCCATAACCAGTCGGTTTTGCAGTCACACTTTGTGCCACTGCGCCACGACTGGCCTCTATTTAGATATAACTTATATTTGATCACGCAGTCAAAATCTGAACATTAACACGGTTATGGAATAAAAAAATATTCTTTTTCTAATTTTCAGGGTTTTGGATTGTTTCAAAGACTAAATTGGCTAAACGTAAAAAAATCAATACCTCAAAAAGGAAACGAACTCGCAACCGTCACTGTAGAGTCAATAGGTAAATATGTAATATACCTATCAATGCGTTTCAAATTGAAAGTCTCAAAAATGGATAGTAAGTATAATTGCAGTCTTCGCGGTACAAAATTTGCTATTTTACGTGATTTATGCTTAGTTTTATAAAATTCGGTTTGACTAATTGTTGAAATTTTCTTAGAGATTTTTTTAATTACTTCGACGATGTTAATAGTTAATTGAGTTAACGGTTTACGGCGAAGGCTGGTCTAAATAACATTGAATTTATTTTATACTGCAACCGGAAGTGCCAAGAATTAAAATGTTGAATAAACTTAATCAGAGGCCATAGTGGCGCCGTGGGAAAGTATTTGACTGTAAATACCATGATGGTAGGTTCGATTTACACTCAAAACGTAAATATTAATTATATTTACCCGTGCTAGCTGACAAAGTACGGCGTTGAGTTTCGCTACCAAACATACAATTGATATAACGAACGACACTAGTGAGGCGGGCCTTAATAAATACGACATACTTTCGTACTAATGTAGTTATTAGGTATCGTCTTAAACTGTGTTCTGTGAAAACATAGAGATTTGACACTCCGTTGCCATTAAGGCACTTACTTTCAACACTGTTCACCAAATTGTGGAGGTTATTTGCTAAAATGAATGAAGGGAATCGAAGCACACGCCTATGCTCCTACGCCACGGCTGGTATCAACATGTTTTTGTTGTACACCAAAAAAAGAAATATTAATATTAAAAATATTTATAATAAATTATAAAATTAGGGAGGAATGCGTAGAACGGAGTATATTACAATCTCGACTTATCCTGCTGTAGTATACGCTATATAGCGTGAACCTAGACATATATATTTTGTCCAAATTTCAAGTCAATAAAAGTGACCTAGCACTCTATCATATCATTTTTTAGACCAGAGAAATGAATAAAGAAAAAGAAAAAATAAACAGACAGAGGCCAGTCGTGGCGCAGAAGCACAAACGTGTGAATGAAAACGCGACAGGTTGTGGATTCGATTCCCACTCGAGGAAATTGAATATTTTAATTTCTTTGCTCTGGTAACAATGCATTGCGCGGCGTTTAGTTTCGCCTTTCAATACACACCTTTAGAACTCGGTGGAAAGTGGAGAATGGTAGTGTTTTAATGAAAACTGTGTCTTAACAATAATTTACGACAAGTTACAAAAAAAAGTAAAAAACAAAAACTACAAGCAAAACACAAAAACATAAAAAATCTTAATAAACTAAAAGTATCTTATCTTTTTCATATTTTTTATATATCCGCTCAAAGAGTTGCTCACGCGCAGCACGGAAAGCGAAACGTATGAAAAAACAGTAGGTTGTAGCCACCAGTGGGCTAGTACGTGACTGATGGAAAAGGGTGCCATTATGACGTCGAAAAACGATTGAACTTTTAGTATTGTGATTTTAGTGAAAGTTAAAAAGTATAACCTTTTTTTAGTTGCACGCTGTATCCCGCATGTAGCAGGGGCAGTGGGTTCTAGTGTTTAGGTACTCCGTTCTCCACGCACATGTCTGCAATCGGAAGAGTCTAGGCACTAAATACACAATTTGTAAATAGACAGTGTTTCGTCCCTAAATAACGTCTATTTTTCATATAGATAATTTACATACAGAATATTTGAATTGAGGTCGTAATGGCGCAGGTGCACAAACGTGCGAATGTAGACACGACGGTTGTGGATTCAATACCTACTCGAGGGAACGAAAAATTAATATTATCATTGCTTCGCTCTGGTAAGAAGGTAAAGCAGAGCGATGACTACCGCCACTCAACACACATTCACAATTCGGCGGAAAGCGAAGAACCGAAGGATCTTAAAAGTTTTTTATTAGACTTAATAATATTTAAAATTTGAATTTAAATAAAATAAAAGGATAATTCCAATAAGACAAGGTTCTACACTACAAAACTCAATCCTAACAGTTTAGTAATGTAATCTACACCACACCGCAACTTCCCTGGGAACCAGTTCGATTTCACCTTACACACGATTCTTGTTTTATCTTTGTTTCATCGTTTTTTTATATATAGTTATATATTTATTTTCCTTAAAGAAAAGTATTACGAGGTTTATTATTTTGTTGGTCGAATTACTTTGACTGGTTTTTGGGATGGGTTAAATTGAGTTTGAATTATTGTGATATGTTTTGTTATAATCGCATAAGTATCTATTATAATACATAAAGGTATTTACTTTAAAAATATATATTCGTTTAACGTGGTGCTTTCGACAGTTGCGGGTTCGATTTATAGTTGGGGGAGTGACTTACTTTCATTTCTTTTCTCTGGTAGGACAAAGCGCAAAGTTTTGTTCCGCCATTCAACATTGATATAACGGTCGATAATTAGGTGCAAATTGGGAATCGGATATACTATTGCAGGATGCAACATGAAACCAAAACAAAAAATATACTTTTTTAAATTAATATTTAAGTAGGTACACATAGAAAAATATATTTTTTAATATATATTATACTTATTACGCGTTTCAATATTAATCAAATCCCTTTTTTAAACGACTTCTGTAACGAAAGAAGGTTACCAATTCGACTCAATTTTCTTTTTTGGATTATACTTTGATATTTTTATATTTTTTTACAATTTGGAAAAACTTGCAAAAGCCTATTTGCTTGAAAAAAATTAAATAATATTTTTCATAATAAGTATAAAAATAAAAATAAAATATTATTTTTCATAATAAGTTCTAAATATGCAATCTCACTGGGAATCGAACACAAACTTTCTAATCACATAATGTAAGAAACACTAAACATAGTCTTAGTTTCTGCTTATCAAACCACTCGTTTTACTTTTTACCAATATGTTAAAAAGTGAAAGTCTCATCAAAATCATCAAAGGATTGGTAAAAAAACGAGCGTAAAGGATAACATTTTAACGGGTAAGGTCACTGGTTTGATGCCGGGGTGGAACTAACACGATGACAAGTAGATATTTTGAATTTTGAAGTATGAATACAAGGATTAGGTTTTTTAATGTAATTTTTTGTATCTTTAATATCAGTTACCGTGCTGTTGTGTTCCGTCTAAGCGTGAAGCTGCTGAGCAGCGCAACTCAACGCCGCTGAATGTTCACCAAAGTATGGAAATGAAAAACAATTTATATATTATTATTATTATTTTAGGCACAGCAAATATATTGTTAAGACCGTTGGCCTCCGTTCTTTTTTTCATTAAATTTTAAGTCATTGTTTGTTAAGTAGCGTAACTCAACGCCACGCTTTATCTTGTAACCGGAGCGAGAAAAATATAACGAATTATTCTTCCGAGTAGAAATCGAACCTATAACTTAGGCATTCAGTCAGCTTATATATAATATATACGTACAAAAAAAAACAAATAGAAAGAGACAACTATACAAAAACAAATCCGTCCCAAAGAACCGCCTCAATTCAAATTTTGACAGCTCATTGACCAATTACACCAAAGTGTCCGCGCTGATCGTCTTACAGCAGATTTTTAAAACATCCTAACACTCATATTCCAGTAATAAAATATAAACCTTATTTTAAGAGTACAAGGTTTATATTTGGTCATCATTTTAAAATAATTTTGGATTTTAGGTTTAGGACTTAGTTTTGAATGTTCAAAATTGCTTCTACGTTTTGAAATGTCTTAAATACCATTAAGTTACAATAAAAATTTAATCTTAACTTAAATAACTGTGATTTATGTTATTATTTGTGAGAGTTAATAACCTAAATAGGTCGTCGCGTATCGGCACAGCCTCTGATAGAATTACAGTTCATGACGTACATACATCTCGGTGACAGGTGAACCAACAGACAGGCAAGATCCCGTTTACCCTTTGGGCACGGAACGGTCCCTTAAGGGGAGGAAATAAGAAACACAGTATTTTAATATCAGATTCCCTCTGCCTATCCTGCTACATGCAGGATACAAAGAGAAAATATTTTAAAAAATATTGATTGAGAATTTCTGATTGTAGACTTTTTAAAAGTGCAAATGCAAATCCTACATTCTTTTTTTATCATTTATTTTGTATAAAGGTATACTTATATAGCGATTATTCTATAAAACATAATAAATTTTGACGTACGGGTGAGTGGTATAACTTAACTTGAAAAAAATAATCGAAGAGATTCCCGTGATGTTTTATAACCCATAACCTTCTTTCACAAATAGACTATCCAATACAAAAAATACCAATAGTTCCTGAGATGATGAAACATTCAAACAAACAAACTATTCTAGTTTATAATATGAGTATAAAAATATAAATACTCCCCCGAGTAGGATTTGAATTCAAAATCAAAAATATATTTCAATTATCATATACGTTCACTTTTGTTTGGCAAATGATTAATCTATAAAAAATTTACCAACGCTTAGTAAGCTTCAGCTTGATTTCCTAAATGACTTAAGTAGAAAAATAATATTATGCAAAAATATACCTTATGATTGTTACTTTAAAGTTGAAACTAAGTTATTTTTATGTTCGTTCGCAAAAGTTACTTTGGCAAAAAGTTTATGATTTTTATTTGAAATGGTTTTAAATACAATGAACACTATAATAAGATAATACGTTATTGATGTTACTACTCAAATTTATATGAATTCTTGATTTACAAATACATAATGTTATGAGAGTATTTTAAAATTATATGAAAACGAAATCTTTTATGTACTTACTAAAAGGTATTTTCGATATTAAGTGGCTTAGCTCAATGGAATAAAATATTAAATATTTCATTAAATGGAACCCAGTCTATCGCACGTACATGTGCCACGACTGACCTTTATAAAAAAATTGTGAACCAGCTGTGGAAGCGAGAAAACCATCTTTTTGCATTTAAAAGTCTACTATGTCAGTTGTTAGTTAAATATAATTCGATATTAACTGGCATTTGAACCAAAGTTCGCTTGTAGCAAAGCTTTCTGGCGAAAGTTCTTAGTAAATAACATAGATGGCGGTACTTGTTGATAAAAATTTAATATTTAAGGAAACTTAAGGTTTTGATGTTTATTTTATTCTTTTTACTAAAGCTAAATAAAAAAAAAATATTTATATTTTTAAATATTATTTATAAAAAAAAATAGTAAAAAAAATATTCGTTAAAAAAAATCACAAGAGAAATGTAAGAAATTGAGATCAAAAATTTATTTTGAACTTAAGTTTGTAATAAAAATAAAGAATATCTATTGCTTGAGAAACAATAAAAAGTAAATGAAGTAAAGCTTCATACTTTATCCCCGGCGGGGTAGCCAACAAGACATACATAACTGTATACTACTAACTACTCGTGTGGCTGTATACGTGCGGTAATTAACGCGTCAGGTTGTGGGTTCGATTCCCACTCGAAAAAAAAATATATTTTCATTTCCTCGCTCTGGTATCGAGCCAAAACCCGGCATTGAGTTCCGCTTCTCAACACGCAATGACTCTAGAACCCGAAGTAAAGTTGGAAACGGAAATGTCTCATGGGAATGGTGTGTCTCTTAACACGAGGTTCCCAGGTTCCCTCTACTATGAGCAGGATATAGCGTGAGGCTAAAAAATAAATACCTATTTACTACTAGTTTCAGATTAACATATATAAATATATACTATATTGTGTTGGAACATACATATTAACAGGATATAGACTAATGAAGCATAGAGTTCATCAAAGGTTCATCTAATAAGCTCTAATACTATCTAATGCTATACAACGCTATATAAAGCTATAGATATATAGATATAGATGCGTATTATATGGACCTAGGCTTAAAATAAAGGTAGCTTGTTTATTTGTTTTCTTGAAAAAATCTTTTTAATTCATTCAGGTGATTAGTAGAGTAATTTAGGGTGAATTGAAATGAAAAATATGTAGACAAAAATTGCAGACAAAAAAACAAGTTGGTGACACTAATACACGATTTTAACCTGGTAAATGGCAGTCTGGTCATTTTATATAATAAAAATATTTTCTTCATTAGTGTATGACTGACGGACAACAAGCAGACGCAAAATACTGAACTTAAAAAATATTCTATTCTTAATAAGTATTTTTCTTTCTGAAGTGTGGATAACACTTTAAAATTGTTAAAAAAGTGATATAAATATAAAGTGACATAAAATATATGTAAGTATACAGTAAATGTACCAAATTCACATATTTCGTAGTCACCCACACATCCCAAGTGTAATTTGTCAATCAATACATTAACATCGCTTTGTTATAAATTAATAACGGAATAAGTCACCATTAGCGAGCTATTTGCTTTCCAACACTAGGATAGTCATTCGGTTTCATTAGGAGCGGGTTCAAATCCCGCTACGTTTAAAATTGGTGCTCTTTGTAGCCATGTCTTTGATAAGGTAATCGATATTGTAGATAACAAAAGATATGATAGAAGTAAAAATGTACTTATATAAAAATTTGCAACGGTTACGAGTTCTAATTCCAATTAAGGTAAAAAATATTTTTATAGTATGAGATAGAGTATGAGTTCAAGCAGGTAGCAGGAGTGTCTAAAACTAAATTTGATGACTGGCTCCGATTGCCTTTTGATGGAATTATTTTTTCCCCATTTTGATAAGTTAAAATTTGGCGTTAAATTCCGCCAATCAGTCCGCTATATCACGATTTCGGACTTAGGTAAAGGATTGTTAAACTTAAAGAAGTATAATTTTAGATGTAGTATCAAAAAAAAATTGGAAATAAATCTGTTAGATCGTGGTGACAGCTGTAGATTCGATTTCGTTCTAATATTTGTCACAAGCGAGCACACATTTGAACAGAGTGACTTAACACTACTTTTCATTTGTCTATCCTGCTATATGCATGATACAGTGTGTAGCTACTTAAACAACTGTGTCAAACAATCTGTGTCATATCGAAATTTCCGGAAACACCTTCACAAATAATATCGAAACTTTTGACTTTCGAAACATCTAGAACCACATAATAATATAACCAAATATACATACTGGTAGTGAAATATGTAGTTTAGTACCGGTACTTTCACGTAAGTGTAATTATGTATGTAATTGTATGACTCAATTGATCGACTAATACTTTGCTTGATATAATTATGTACAATACAAGTAACTAGTACCGAGGTACTACTTATTGTATGAGCCATATTTTTTTTACGTGTAAATCAATTTTGTGTTATAGCATGTTATTTGATAACTAAATTATAAAAATATCAATGTAAGCTATGAATCCGTCGTAGAGGTGACTGTAAACGCTTTGGTTGTGGGTTCATTTCCCCGCTTTGCTAAGAAAGTGGAATTCTGCCACTCAACACACTGTATCTGGTAAAATGGGTGGAATTTTGGAGCCCTATATTGTAATAGTAGGTTATTTTTATTTAACCCTCCTATTTGCCTAAAAGCGCCAGGTAGCTATAAGAAAAATTGTACCACTGTTCGTCTATAGATATATATATTTATTTTTTATTCTCACACAAACCTCTTTAAAGATCTTATTTAATAAACTTAGAAGACTTATACATTTATATTAAAAAAATATAATAAATTTAAAAATAATACAAAAAATATATATATAAAAGCACCTCAGATAGACCCACCCAAATTAAAAAATAATAATTATCGCAAAAGTCAACAGTTTCGTAAGATACAATTATCATTTAATAACTACTATCATTTAAAATACTTCAATTCTACAATAAATCATGCAAAAAAAATGGCAAGTTCCACCCCAGGGGGTGCGACTCACCACGTGCGCGTTAGAGGGTGTTTTGACATCGTCGCGCGCGGTCGGCCGAGACGGTCCTCAAAATCGAGATTTACGCTTAAAATATTATAAAAATATGGAATTTTAGTTTTATAAAGTTATATAAAAATTTCGATAGTTTTTAGTATTTTTTGTGATGGTTTAATGTGAATGGTAAATAGACGATATTTTTATGCGAGTTCAGTAGAGTTCGCGTTTTAAATGGAATCGTTGTTTTTAATACAGTGATGTGTGATTAAATAATTAAATATATAAATATTATAAAAATATATTATATTAAAGTGTTTAGTAAAAAACTTAGTTTAAGAGTACAAAATATTAAAAAAATTGATACACAAACAATTAATAATTGAAAAATCGTCCCTCAAACATTTTTTGACGAAACAAAAAATAATTTTACCGTCGGTTTATTACTTGGACTATAAATATATACGTCTATTATAGACTATTTACATAAAACAGTACAAAATCCAAATTATTTTCATTTATAATATCTACAAAACGAAATAAAATATAAAAAAAAAATAGAAATAATAAAAAATACGTCGATAAAAAAACTACATTTAATGAATACACTCGCAGTATATTTTAAGCGATTTTCTCCACTCTCTGTTTCCATAAGTACATATTTTACATATATATTTTTTCCAAAGTTGAAAAAGTCTTCTGTGAATTGTTCATAGTAATAAAACCGATATATGATATAGACTTACATACACACAGATATGCTTATATATAAATATTTCCATTTCGTTACATGATACGCGTGTATCAAACCGGCTGTATAGTGTACATATTATTATATTACACACCATATTATTTTACACTTGCTTTATTTTATATGAAATGTAGAGGCTTCATATGTAGAGACGGAAGGGAAATCGATGGTGTCTAGATTTTTCTAGTCTTTATTCCAAGCTGTAAAATTTAAGAATAAAAACAAATTATTACATAAATTTTATTTATATATAAACCTTTACTTGTTTTAGATTTCCTTATCATTTTTACACAAACTAAACTTAAAGCATTGTAAAAAACGTTTTTACGTTATTTATAATATTAAAACAAAAAATACTGATCTAAAAAAATTAAAGCTATTTATAAATTGATATTAAAATTTAAATATAGTCCATAAAAAACGATAATTTGAAACAAATCGAAGTGTCATTACAAATTCTCTTTTAACTTTCAGTCTAATAAAAAATGAGACATTCTTTTTGTAGTTATCATAAAATTAATAAATCAAATCAAATCAGGTTCACACTGTATCCCGCACACAGCAGGATAGGCAGAGAGAACTTAGAGTTAACTAAGACACTCCGTTCCCCACTTTCCACCGAATTCTAGAGGCATAGCGTGTTGAGTGGTGGAACTTAACGGCGCGCTTTGCCACACAGACTGACAGAACAGAGAGATGAAATGAAAATATAAATGTAAATAAATATTTTCTTTTCTCGTGTAGGAATTGAACCCACAATCAGTCTAATTTTATAGTTACACTTTGTGCCCCTGCGCCACGACTGGTCTCAAAAATTAATACTAATGCCTAAAAATGAAATAACCTAAAAAAATCTCATTGTCCTTAGAAACAGAACTACCATAATAAAGAAATGTATTCCAATTCTTCCTATATATTAAATTACATTAAAATTAAAACTAAAATGAACACTATTTTCAATACAATAACTGCTATAATAGTTTCAAATTATTTTTTCAACAAAAACGAAGTCCCACGATATCTTAAATAACTGAAAGTAGATACCCATTTGTCATCGGTTCGGCGATCAAAATCATTTGAGTTGGCCAACCGAGTGGAGCGATTAACACGTATTTTTGGGCTTAAATTATTGTATTATAGTGATTATATTATAATCATAATTAAGTTTGTTGTGGTATAGTGTGATAGTGATATGAATAGGGGATTACCGTTGTGACAGTGATATTGAGATGTGATAGTGAAATGATTTTTTTAGGTATATAGTTAACTTAATGATTTTAAGCTCCAACATTTATTTACGCAGGAAGAACACAAAAAGTAACATAAAAAATTAAAACGTCGGTAAAATAATGATAGTGAAATAATATGACCATAAAATTTGTAATTTTAATTTATTCAAAGGAAAAAATCTTTTTTTCACAATCTTAGAGACTTTTTATTAATAAAAATCAATACGGCCTTCTACATAATATTTAAATTAACTATTACTAAACGTGACTCGCGATAAATCTTTTAATCATTAAGTATCAAGTGAATTTTTAAATAATGTGTACATAAAACTTTTCCGTTATTGTAGGACGCTGAATTTTGGCGTTTAGGTTCCTTTAAAAATATATGGGAGAAATAAAGAGAATTTCCCAAAATCCTAGGAAACAAAAAAAAAACAGTCATAGCAAACGAATTAAAATATATGTTTATTCTATGCTATTCATTATATTATCAGCATTATATCATGTACTTTGTTATTTATAATTAACGAAAACTAGCATAATTTAGTATTTTTAAATAATAATTAATTAAATAATCGCCAAAATATATTTTCTTCTTCTTCTCCAGTATATTGTGTTGAACTTCTCATAGATTTAACAAAAAGTATAATTTAACAATGACATCCTCATTAAGAGACCCATCGTGAGAACAACCACCTGCTATTATTGAAGCGGAAAACCGTTCAAAAAGTGGAAAATCAACCAAAATCTTAATAAACCAATGGACTTAAACGACTCTATCGAGATCTGTTTCACGCTAATCACTCTAGTTTTTGTTTCTTTTTTAACTGTTATAATGAAAGTTTCGTGGTGATAGAGGACTAGTTGAAATCGTTTAAAAATAAATTAAAGATAGATCATTTTAAATAGATTTAAAATAATTAAATATGTGATGAAAATATTGGGATTTAATTTTTTCATAATTTTCTTAATTTGTCTAGCTCTACCCTCGATATAAAAAACTAAATTAAAGTGAAAATGAATAGAAAATAATGGTTGAATGGTGATACATCACAAATCGTATATTAAACACAAAAGGTGTTTAGTGTTAGTGTTAGTGTCAATGAGAGTGAAGTGTTAGTGTCCAAACTGGAGGGTCAAAGTAAGGCGACTTTCGCGGCCCTATTTGGGCTGAGGGCCGGCGGCGGTGTGGACCTCTCCGCCGCATATAGATATAATCAGAATATGATGGAGTATTACACTTGTAAGTATTATTTATATAGAGTAGCTTTACTGAGGCCAGTCGTGACAGGTTATAAGTTCGATTACCAAGCGAGGAAATGAAATATTTCATTATTTAAAAATGTTTTAATGGGAATGAAGTGTTTTGATACTAGGTTCCTAGGTTCCCTCTGCCTGTCCTGCTATTTACGGGATACACCGTGAAGCTTAAAAAAAGATAGAACTTTGCTCTCTTTGTACCTAGAAGACAACATCGTTGGGTTATTTATGTTTTTCTGAAATAAGAGCTGTTGTTTTATTTTTAGCATCTTTTTAGAGTGATTATTGCGATATTTTCGCATTTCTTTAACCGAATTAATCTCGTATATTTCGAATTATAAATTTAACTTGTCGGTGGTCACAAAAAACCTCACGTTTATATCTATTTAAAATTTATTTACAGAGACCGAACACCGTCATTTATGATTTTACACATACAACCTACCTTCTTACTGATATTTCATAAATTAAAAATTAAATTAGCTTTACGCTATATCCCGCACACAACAGGGTAGGCAGAGGGAACTTAGTGTTAAGACACTCCGTTCCCCACTTTCTGCCGAATTTTGGAGGCATTGCGTGTTGAGTGGCAGAACTCAACGCCGCACTTTTGCCTCGACACCAGAGCGAAGAAATGAAAATATAAATTTAAGTAAATATTTCATCTCCTCGAGTGGGGATCGAACCCACAACCAGTCGGTTTTACAGTCACACTTCGTGCCGCTGCGCTACGACTGGCCTCAATCTCTGATATTTCATAAAAGAATAAAACATATATGATATATAAAATTTTGATACCTATTGGTCGTGGGGTTGGTAATATAATGTAAAATCTAAACAGACATATACCTAAACCTATATCTAGATCTAGATCTAGTTCAATTACCGAAGAGACAATAACTCGATTAGTACCTAATACCTACTGTATAGTAAGTATGAATTGGTTTGGACCTCTAGCGGTGTGGACTGACGAGTATGGGCTATTGAAAAAATCGTAATTTCTCTATTTAGTATATTTATCATTGAATGAAATTAGATGATTTACATGGCTCTGTCGATTTGGAAATGTAAATCCCTGATTATAGATGATATGTTATTTATTGAGAACAGTCTTAGGGACAGGTTGTAGGATCGATTATAAAGAAATATTTTGTATTTTAATTTCTTCATTCTGTTGTCGAGGCGAAAGGGTGGTGTTGAGTTCCGCCACTCAACATGCAAGTCCTCCAGAGTTCGGCAGAAAGTTGGCTTTAATTTTTTCATGTTACATATTAAAAATTATCACCTCTGAAATAAAAAAAGCTATCGAAACCCAGAGCGTAGACAAAGCACCAGGACCCGACGGAATAAATAACGAAATCTTGAAGCAAAGTAAAGAAATATGCATACCTGCTTTAACAAGTATGTTTAACGATATCATAAATACAGAAATCATTCCGCACCAGTGGTTGGAATCTAACATCATCCTTTTATATAAAAAAGGTGATAAATATGATATAGGGAATTATCGTCCTATTAGCCTTATGTCAAATCTATATAAGATATTTTCTAAAATAATATTAAAACGAATAGAGGGAACATTAGAGGAACACCAGTCAATAGAGCAGGCTGGATTTCGAAGAGGTTATTCAGTTATCGACCACATACATGTAGTACGCCAAATTGTAGAGAAGTATAGGGAGTACAACCTCACATACTATATAGCTTTCATCGACTATAGTAAAGCCTTTGATTCTTTAACTCACTCAGAAATATGGAAGGCACTAAAAGAACAAGGTATTGAGCATAAATATATAAGATTAATAAGAAACGTCTACAGCCGTAGCACAGCAAAAATTCAGCTGGAAAAGAAAAGCACTTCATTTAAAATAGGAAGAGGCGTAAGACAGGGCGACCCTATGTCACCAAAACTATTTTCAGCGGTACTGGAACAGATTTTTAAGAAACTTAATTGGGAACATCTCGGGCTTAATATTAACGGGACAATGTTAACGCACTTGAGATTCGCTGATGACATTGTGCTATTCGCCAAAACTTCAGATGATATGTGTAGAATGATAAGAGATCTTGCGAATGAAAGTGATAAGGTAGGTTTAAGACTAAATCCAGACAAAACAAAACTGATGACAAATGGAAATAAGACCAGAATAAAACTAGGACATAGGGAAATAAACTACACTGATGAATATATTTATTTGGGGCAGCTCATAACTCAACAAGAATCCAAGGAAAAAGAAGTTACAAGACGAATAACAAATGGCTGGAAAAGATACTGGGGACTCAAAGAAGCTATGAAAGATAAAGAACTACATATATGCTTCAAAAGTCGACTATTTAATACATGTATATTACCCGTTCTCACGTATGGCTGTCAATCGTGGACCCTAACTCACGAGATGACCAGCAAATTAGCAACCTGTCAACACTCAATGGAGAGAAAGATGCTTAACGTGAAGAAATTTGATAGATTGAAAAACGATGTAATTAGAAACAAGACAAAAGTTATTGATATTACAGTAAAAATTAGAAAACTTAAATGGAGATGGGCAGGACACATGCTGCGAGGTCAAGACAAGTGGAGTAAAAGAGTGACTGTGTGGTACCCCAGAGAGGGCAAGCGAGCAAGAGGCAGACCTCAAAAAAGATGGGATGATGATATCCGACAAGTGGCAGGAATTACGTGGCACAGAGTGGCTCAGGAACGAGGTGAATGGAAAAGGTTGGAAGAGGCCTTTGCCGACTGGCAAACAGATCTGCAAAAAATAAAGAAACAAGAAATATTATATTAGTAAGATTTAGATATATTTTATTAGTAAGATTATATGACCATAATATTAACATAGTAGTTTGTTTAAGTTTCGTTATGTCAAGAATGTTATATCATGATCTGAATAAAAGGCTATATTATTATTATTATTATTATTACATATTAAAAAAGATACCTCAGACTCGATGTCGATGTATATAATGAGACAGAGAAAACAAAAAATATTCTGAAATTTAGACATTCCTTAATGTGTTAATCACGTATGTTTACAATCATAAAACCGTCATTTATACAATCGTATATTTAAAGAGCGCTACAGTATGGACATAATCTTTACCACCTTTCAAAACCACGCTAAGAGCTTATACCAAGCAATTATTTTAAAAAAAGAGCATCTCTATCTTAAAAAATAAGCTCTTTTATGCAAAAAGCCCTCCATCCATAACAAGATTATCATAACAGAGGACGACAAACATAAAAAACCACGATAAAATACTAAAATACATTGTACCATCACCGCACATCTGCGACACTGATTTTATGATGCCAAAAATTCCCTCCAAATTATAACTGGCCAATGGGTTCGCAGGGTTTTCGCGGGAGGGCGAGAGCTGCGCTCTGATTGGCCGGCTCCGAGTGGGCGTGGCCGGCTGTGTGTGTGTGTGTGTGCGTAGAGGCAAATTGGGATGGAGCGATATGGCCGCATCAAATTGGCATTTATAAAATTTTACGCATATGATGCTATGGGATTTATGAATTATGGTTATATTTTTTTTAACAGTTATTTGTTATATACAGTTATAGCTTAAAAGTTAACAAATAGAAGTTCCAATAGCTCGACAGGTTTTTTTTGGACGTTGTATCCCGCATATGCCCGTACCTAGCAGGGTTAGCAAAGGGAACTTAGTATTAAGACATTCTGTTTGTTATTGTTAATTTTTGGGAAGCTTTGTCATCTTACGAGAGCGAGAAAATGAAAATAATTCATCTCCTGAGCGGGAATCGAACTTGCAGCCTTAATTTATAATTAGAAGCTATACGTAGCCTAATAGTCAGTGAATGTAATAATTGGAATTGTTAGAAATAATTAGTTCTGTTTCTTATTTAAACAAAATAACATTTCGGAAGAAAATGAACTCTCTTTTAAACATTATACTTTTCTCACTATTATATATTTTTTCAGTGTATTTTTATTCGATTCATACTAAAATTAAATAATATCCTTTATAAAGTTCTCGTAACTGTCTTAGAAAATAACGTATCACCTACATATAATCTTTATCTTCAGGCAAAATTTTAACTTAATATCTGATAGTAGCAATTAATTCTCGATTTTTCGAAAAGAGAGAGACCGGTTGTGTTATTTTCAATAACTATAAAAAAATATGGGACGTAAATCAGCTTCTTTTAAATGCCATTTAAGCAATCACCATCAGTTAAACCCTATGTTCTTATCGAGCTACCAAAAAACGACGACATCAAAAAACATAAGCTTTATTACTAATGTCATCAACCGACCGAACATATGAAAAACGGCTGTATATTCTCTATACTAAAGGTATTCAAGAAATATATTTACAGATAAATACTTTATTTTGTACTCAAATTAAGATTATAAGCAAAGTAAAGAAAAAAAAACAAAAATCATTTTTGCAAACAAAGATATGAAAAAGCTTCCTTATTTTCCTATCCACTATTAGCGAGCGCTTTCCACTATTAGCGATCTCGTACTTATACGAGAACTTAGTCATAAACATTCAGATTTATAGGACCCCAGTGGTGCAGAGGCACAAAGTGTCACTGTAAAATTGACTGGATGTTCTAGTTCTATCCCCACTGGAGGAAATGAAATATTTATTTACATTCATATTTTCATTTCTTCACTAAAGCTCCAAGGCTAAACCCGGCGTTGAGTCCCGCCACTCAACACACACTGCCTTCAGAATTCGTTAGAATGTGGGAAACGGAGTGTCTTAACGTGTCTTATGATTTAGTTTCTAACTAGAGATATTTCCATTGTAAAATGATTTTTTGTGTCCCAATCTGAAAATTCAAAGTATAGAGCTTTCGCCACCAAACTTATAGTTTCCACAAATATTTATAATGAATATTTCTTAAAGACTTCTTAGTGTCGTAACACTGGGTTTTCTCTGCCTAACTTATATAGGTAAATTGTATAAAGCCACAATACAATGAGTAAGTGAACTACAATATTTAATAAATTTCACGAGTAACAAAAATAAACTTATGAGGTATTGTTCTATCTACCATAACTTGAAACATCCTTAATTTATAGAATTTGTACATAACAAGTATACTTTAATATTATTTTAATACTTGGTCTCAGCGACATCAGGAAATAACAATTACATAAAATATATAATAATTATTGTATAAATATACAAAAATTGAATCAGCTTGACGCCGTATTCTGTACATAACAAGATAGGCAGAAAGAACCTAGTGTTAAGACACTCTGTTCTCACTGTACGACGATTTCTGGTGGTATTGCGTGTTCAGTGGCGGTAGAACCGAACGCCGCGCTTTACCTCGACACCAGAGCAAAGAAATGAAACTATAAATTTATATAAATATTTCATTTCCTTGAGTGGGGATCGAACTCACGACCAGTCGCGTGTAAAGTCACATTTTGCGTAAGTAATCCAATGCTATTTCTATTACTATTATAGTGTCGTATCACAATTATGAATGAATCACTACCTACCTACTTTGAATGACAAATTATTTTAATTTTTTACTCAAAAACCAACAGCATCTCGAACAATAGAGTTCTATAAAAAACGACTTCCTGGTAAAAACTGAGTCATAAATCACAAAATTAGTCTGAACAATGGTACACGATGTATATAACATAGGTACGGCAAGATGCCGCGCCTTATGTGGTATGAAAAACCATAAAAAAAACCTTAATTATACTCTAAATCTAGCAGTTAAGGTTTAAAATCGAATGACAAAACTTGCAAATGATTTTGTCGCAACCTGAGACAAATTACATATGAGGTTTCATATGACACGCACACACGTGTTGTATTGTTATACGTAACACACTCGCACACCCACACTTGACCGCGAGCTCTGATTGGCTGACGGCCTGCGCCGGCGCATATATCACGTTCATTTTGTAAGGAGATTTTAGAAAGGTAGTTTGTGTTGAAATAACTGGTTTGGTTGCGTTCGGTTATATAGTTATGTAAAGTTCGTTAATCATAAAACTATCTTCATAATCTAGTAGTAATAAAAATTATAAGTAGGAATTAATTGCGAACTATGAGGAAAAGATTTTTTATATTGTAGGTGCAATTAAAATTTCTACTGCCTATCGGGGATTTTCTAGAAAATTCCAAGCTTACGCCATTTTATATAGTAGCGAGAATAGTTTTAAGTATACTGATCATATAGTAGAGTCGTTTTAGTCATAATATAACAGAAAATCTTCAAAAGGCTTCAATATATAAACAGAATAAGTTACTTACTAAGCTATCATCATACATATAAATTTTTTTTAGCCTCACGTAGAGAAAACCTAGTGTTAAGACACTCCTTCCCCCACGCACCACCCATTTTTTGAAACAAACGAGCGGAATTCCACGCCGCACTATGTATTTTTGCCAGAGCGAAGAAATAAAAACATCTTGCACCCCCGAGTAGAAACCGAATCCACAACCGCCTCATTTACAACCAGACGTGCCGCTGCGTCCTCGACGACTACAACTAATATAAATAAAATGGTTTCGAGAGGAAACGACATTACCATAGTGACCGGATGTGAGCCCGACGCCATTGTGCCCCGCCATCTTGTAAAGAACATTCAGCATGTTATTTTTAAACATTTATACGAATTTTATTAGAGTTTTAGATATCAAATTGTAAAGGTGAATCATTTTAATGAAGGTGTATGATTCAATTTTTCAAATTTGGTGGTAAAATTAAAACTAATGGGAATTTAATATAAACATTTAAAAGATTGACAGCTTTTTTCGTAATCTATACTTTAAATTTTATAATTTGCGGCGTTGAGTTCCGCTTCTCAACACGTCATGCCTCCATAATTCTGCGGAAAGTACCAAATGGAAGTGTCTTACTAGGAACGGATACTTAACACCATGTTCCCAAGTTCTCTCAACCTACTCCACTGACGGAGTCTGAACACTGAGTTCCCAGGTTCTTTCAACCTACCTTACTGTGCTAAAAAAAAACAAATATATTTCCCAGTACTTGGGACTCCTAATATGTTGGAAATAAGGATTATAACAACACAAATAAGTTATATCAAATGTATAAGATTTTTTACGTTGCTTCACGCTGTATTCCGTATATATCAGGGTGGGCAGAGGGAAACTCTAATGTCAAACTAAAGACACGGTCGGCCCCTTTTATGTATTAAGTAGCGGATCTTAACACGGCGATTTGACGTATTGCATGACCTAGGAAATGAAAGTATCGAATAATTCCTTTCCCCCAAGTTAGATACGAACACACTAGTCGACGCACTTAAACTTACATACTGCACCTTTGCTCCACGATATAATCATGCAACAATGTATTTCTACATACCTACCTCATACAAACATATTACACAACACCATTACCTCACTAAAAAACATAAAAATAACTAATTAAACTAACTATATATGGAATTTACGACTACTTTAAATTTTAAGTGCATTAAAAATCTCATATTCCCTTATGTTTATTACGAGTATATCCCTAGCCGTCATGCGCCGGCGCACACCCTCTGAATGAACTACCTGCGCTGGTATTCTAATTGTTACACATTCCTACACAACAAGTTTTTATTTTGTATGAGTTTTAGGTTATTTTTTCGTTGTTTAGCAGTTTTAATTATTATTTTCATTTCAATTAAATACAGTGAGTGAGAGTGAAGGTAAAACATTTTTTTTTGTTATAACTAGAACAGGTATAGCAATTTTGAAGTTGTTTGATGATAACGTTTAGCTTTGTGGCCAGAGGCTAGAACGGTCAAAGGTCAAAGGACGTAAAATTCAAAGGATGATAGATACCTATATAATATAATGTTCTGTAGGATTTTCTCGTACGTAACACTATTCCTGAGACAATATATGTAGAGTGGCGGGGCACAACGCCGTATTCTAAATTTAAATTCATTTTCAACGTAAAACGGATGCAATTGTCGGGGATGGCTGTAGGCTATATCACATCGAGATTATTATTTCGAAGTAACTTACTATACCGGCCAGAGATGTCCCGTGGCCTCAGACTCTCAGCTATTCATTCATTTCCCACGCAGGTAAAGCCAACGGTAAGAGCTAGTTTAAATATAACTTAACAAGTTGATTTAGTAAGGATCAAGGCCGTATATCGCGTCATGCGCGGGCGCACACCCACGGCTGTCGGTTAAATAGCGATGCATTTGAAGGGTCATATCGGAAGTTACCTTTGACCTTGCTCGCTCGTTTAATTAATTATCTGACGATTT
This sequence comes from Heliconius charithonia, assembly GCA_030704555.1. Lineage (NCBI taxonomy): Eukaryota > Metazoa > Arthropoda > Insecta > Lepidoptera > Nymphalidae > Heliconius > Heliconius charithonia. Next base: position 1,176,252 of record CM060825.1, read on the forward strand.
AGTATTAAGCTGTTAAGTCATTTTCTCACGGATTTAAATTTTTATGTGTGCGTGTATGTGTTTGTGTGTGTGTGTGTGTATGTGTTTCTATGTTGGTTTTCCAGGTTATCCCGCACATACCAGGACAGTCAGACTTTCTTGATACGTTCCGGATGCAGCTTCGAGCTAAAAAATATTTACAAGAGACGCTTTATCCCTAGCGGGGTAGTCAGAGAGAACGGAGCGCCAAAGGCTACGGTCTCTACCTACCTCTTTCGCCTCGTCCACTGTCATCAATCTCTTCATACATGTCCTCCGGGGGGTCCTCATGCTTTTACGTGACCTTCCTCCAGTGTCTTTGATACTGTGTTTTCGAAGGTCAACCGAGGTCTCCCCCTACCTCTCTTACCGTTACCGTTTACCGTTTACCGTTTTGTTGATCATTTATTAAAATTTTAAATTTTTGTACAGAAATAATATAATACCTGCTAATATTTGCGTAAATTATCTAAAATATTGTTAATACTAGTCTATTCAAGAGAATTTTTGTATTGCTGCATAAATTATGATGTATAATTATTAGTTTATATTTTAAAACAATTGGTATTACAAATGCTTCTGACTGTAAACGGAATGGTTGTTGGTTTGATTCGCTCTGGGAGGAACAGAAGGGGACGATACTACTCCTTTATTACTTTCTTTAAATCTTAATTTATTCTCATTGAGAAATTACAAAATTCGTTTAAAATCTACTAAAAAAACTAGCTATAAGTCTTAATTTGGGAAAAGAATGAAGCTATATTTTTTTTAATATATTAACAAAGCAAGCAAAGACACAGTAAACTGCTAGTATGACCCTGATCTCTCCACACAATAGGTTGACTTACACCATGAAATTCCCGTACATTTACCCTACATTATAGCGATGCGATGGGTAAAACAGAGGGGAATCAAAATCACTCGAATCGAATGGTTTACCCGTACAGGAAGAGGAAGTGACCATCCCTCCTGACCTCGGTAGTAAAACATTTGATATATATTTCGTATAACTATAATAGACAAATAATTTGTATGAAATTAGCGGCCAGTCGCGTAAACGACAGGTTGTAGGTTCGACTCCCAATCGAGAAATGAAGTATTTATCATTCTTAATTCTTCACTCTGGTAACGAGACAAAACTCGGCGTTGAATCCCACTACTCAACACGCAAGGCCTCTAGAATTAGGTGGAAAGTAGGGAACGAAAATTTTATAATGGGATCGGAGTGTCTCAACACTAGGTCTACAGGTTCTCCGTGGCTGCTATGTGCGGAACACAACATGAAGCTACAAAAAAATATTTCTAAAGTTCCGATCGACTAGAATAAAATTGTAGAGATTAGTGACCTGTAGATCCTCTGGTGTTACAGAAGATCGAGGATGACGATGATCACTTACCATCGGGTGACCCGCATGTTTACCTTGACTTTTCGACAAAAAATGGATAGGTAAAACAAAATATGCTAAGAAAAAATATTGCAAAGCGAACCTAGCGTTAAGATACTCCGGTTCCCACATACCGTCCGTCTTGTAGTGGAATTCAACGCCACGCTTTCCTTATTTTACCAGAGCTAGGAAATCCTCATTCCTTCGAGTTGGAATCGAACCCACAACCGACAAATCAAATGTTAGACGCTGTATCCACGTTCACGTGACACGGTTCACGGATGATACTTATATTTACAAAATAAACCTTCTTAAATGCAATTTAAAAAAAAATCTTGCTACAGCAATATGCTAAAAGATTTTCGGAATAACAATGGAAAAAAAAGCTTCCCCTGCTCCGTAATTAGCTGTAATGACAAGATTGTCTACCGGAAATAGGGAGATTGCCAGGTGTAGCTTATAAATTGTTTTACTGGATACTGTGTTCTTAGGATTAAGTAGGAAATAAAGGAATAAAAAAGAAAAAAGAAAAAAAAAGAAAATTTTGATATTTCTATGGTATTTGTAAATAATAAAAAAATATATATTTACGTTTGTGGTTTATTTCTTGGCAGAAATATACCTTTATAATATTTAGAATTTTATTTTTTTTACTCCTCGTGCTTAGAAAAATACATTTAACATTTTTTAAATCTTATTCCACGGTTAGAATTGAAAAATACTCTAATCTTGTTAATGTTTTTTTTTACAAAATATTTATACCGTCGTGGCCCGACAGTACTGTGTCTGACTGTAAACGCGACAGTTGTGGGTTCTATCCATTCACTCTGCTGACAAGATCACCCCGCTACACGAGGGATACAGCGTGAAACTAACTAAATAATAATTTATCTCGAACGTGTTTATAAAACACGAACTATCTCATAAAATAAGGCTAGCTCGAATGAATGAAGCGCTCTAGTAATTAAATGTAATAACAAGATGGCGTACCGGAAGCTGCGACACGGAAACTCGGAGGTGCTCTTGTCTGTGAAATATGCTTGGACTAATGAGAAGGGAACGCTTTATGGGAGATTTTTTCTTATTTAATGGGTTTTTTTACTAATTATCTTGATTTTCATCTTTGAAAATGTTTGCTAATATTATGAAGCTCAAGATTTTATTTGGTTGATGCTGAAAGCTGTAGTCCATTTATGGCTAAAGTCTATGGGCATATTACACCACGCGATCTTTATGGGCAACGTAACAATGCAAAAAGTTGCATAAACAGATGAACTTAAGAGTTTCCAAGAGCATGATATACAACTCTTAGTTATGGTCGTGGGTTCGAATCCAACTCAGCGGAGTTAAATATTTAAAATTTCCCAATTTTCGCTATGATCACTTGAAAGTGGGGAACGGAAGTGTCTGAGTGTTAGTTCAGTTATTATTAAAGTAAATACATAAGAAACACGTTTGTTTACATAATAGGCATATATATATGTTCGTAGAGAAAGTGGATACATAATTCTGCCGTAATGTTCTAGAACACTCGTTACGTATTGTTGTAATAAAATATGTTTTTATTATAAGTGAAGATTAGATTGTAATAGAGCAGGCATGTTATTTTGCAAATTTCTTTGAAACCTGACCTGGGAACCTAGTGTTCCTATTAAAATACTTCCGTTCTCCATTATCCGCTAAATTGTAGGCGAATTGCGCGTTGAGAGGCGATATAGTTTTTTACTTTTAGGTGGAAAATGGGGAACGCCACTTCCATTTTTAATGGGAATCGTCGCGCATATTGAAAAATGTGCACGATACAACGTAAAGCTAAAAAAGTTATCACATAAGCTAAATGAAGATAACTCTACTACTGATCTAAACGATTATAGTAAAATCATTTCTAGTCCTGAGATGGGCGCGCTAAACCAAACAAACTCCGCTTTATAATTTTCCTAGAAACTAAAACTCCAGTCCATCCAAAAAATTCCAATACAATATCATCCAGTTTTCGCAAATCACCGATGTGTAGAGATGAAAACAAACCCTCTTATAGCGTGTATCGAGCGCGCATGGGGCGTGACCGATCGATCGTCACGCCTCGCGCACCCCCCGGGTGTCTTAAAGGTTGTAACTGGAGGCTGGAACTGCATGGGAAATGGGGCTCTGTGATGATTTTCTGGATAAAAAATTGAAATTTGTTTGGTTTTTTAAGTTGAAGGGGTGGAGTATTTGAAATTTTGTTTTGTTAGATAGCTATGTGATGTAGACAGTCATATTTTTTTGGATTTAATACATAGTTTATTATAAAATCGATATAAGGTCAATTATAACTATATTAATAACAATTATAACTATATAATAGAACTATATTAATTATTATATAATATTATTATTGATTCATTAATTAAATATTGCCTCAAAAATACAGTTCAGTAGCTAGTTTCAACACTTAGGATCAAATCAATAATAAACCATTTTTTAATAAATGGATTCAATTATTCATAAAAATAAACTTTTAAAAATAATATCCAAATACTACGCCATAGTCAAATGTCATAGACTATTCAAATTTATTGAAATATCGTTCGGAATATGCATGTCTCTTATACATAGAAGTGAGTTTTCCTTTTATTAAAGGTATTTCTAGTTTACAGAACTATTTTTTTATGAAAATATGGACAGTAACCCGCACTTTCGTTGGACTCCTTTATCTTGCCGTTTCAGCAGGAATTTGGAAAAAATCTCCATTCTCCTATTAAATTCATCGAATTAAAACTAAAAACTTTCTTTAAAACAAATTGAACAGAATCATTTATATTGATTTCCAAACCAGCTTCACACTTCTCCCCGTAGTATTATAATACGCTTATTCCGCCCAATTTTCGAGGTTTTGCGTGTTTAGCGGAACTCAACGCCTCACTTTGACTAAAGGGTTACTTTCATTTACTAATCGAACTCACAACCGTATTTTACAATAAACGCTATACCACTACGATCTACTTACAACATAAGAGAATTATGTCAATATAAATAATATACGTACGTACTGTATAAGCCAAAAGCGTGAAAACCTCACGACGAGGCTTGCCAAAATAGTAAGATGAGTTCGTAGCATCGATCGGCCGGCTGTGCTCGGTCGTGCTCCACGCCCGGGTAGACCCGGTCGATACCCGGTCACGGTCGTACGGGATGATATTTACCAAGATTTTTAATATTAATGTATATTTATTAAAAATATTTTTAAAGGACGTTCCGTATATTCTACCCCGTTATATGCGGAATATAACAAGAAGCTAAGACAAGTGACACTATGTTCTTTCTGCGTAGACATTGGCTATTGGTTGCATAAAAAAAATGTATTTTTTTGTCAATTTAACTTCACGTTGTATCCCGCAAATATATTTAAGTGTAGGAACCTGATGATTGTAAGCTTAAAATATAGAATAAATATTAGACAAAACTTTTCCGTTATTGAGCGACTGTCAGAAAAGGTACAACCGAAACTATATACATTGTATATATACAACGTTGAAATTATATGGATGCTTCTTATGTTCCCCCAAAATTCCGATCGGGAACGGGAAAACACGAAATTTTTGTTTTAGTTTTTACGTAAAGGAAATTTGGGGTGGCTGTTAGTGTCATAGTTCTTTACTTTTGTGCTCTATCTTTAATTAATTAATAACTATACCTATATAACCTCATAAATATAATTATTTAATTACTATATGAAATATGTATATGAATCTGTAATTATAATACTAAACTGTAAGTATAGACATTTTGACTAATATAATATATTATATTTAAATGGAACTCCCAATAAAAAAAAACAAAACAACATCAGTTCCATTAATCAACACGCAAGATCTCCAATTTGGGCGGCGAGCTGAAAATGGAGCTTAGCACTAGGTTATTTCTGTCCACCTTCTCTTATCTTTAATCTAAAATATTAGATATTTGCGATTTTTAAACATACGATATTTTAATATTATACATTTTTTGGAAAGCTGACGTATCACAAGCACTTTGCAGTAGTCCGTGGTCACAACTAAGGAGTTCAATTTTAAAAATAAATAATCCTATCATTACAATATAAAAAAATAATAAAAATTCTTCTTCCCAGGCCACGGCGGAGTTAACCAGCTTGGTGGTGTCTTCGTGAACGGGCGACCCTTACCCGACGTTGTAAGGCAGAGGATAGTGGAGCTCGCCCACAGCGGAGTTAGACCCTGTGATATTAGTCGACAGCTACGCGTCTCTCATGGGTGCGTGTCGAAAATACTGTCTCGGTAAGTTATTTATTATTATTAATAATAGAGTTGTAACTATTATGACTGTAAACACGTTGGTTGCTAGTTCAATTCCCGCTCGAGGGAACGATCATATCACTTTTCTCATTTTAATGCCCTGGAAATGCCTCGAAAATTGAGTGAAAACTGACTGAAAATCAAAATTGACTTTTGAGCTTTGATATATCAGAAAAAAACCATGAAAATGATGAAAGATGAAATGTAACTTAGGAGGTCTTTAGGTGCCTAATTTGTACTCACTCGGGATAAAGTTCAAGCTTCAAATTTTACTCGACAATTTTTTACGTAAAATATTTTCAAGTCAAAACATATCTCAATGGGATATAGGTAAATATAAATTCATGTTCAAATTACAAAACGACGTCATTACTACATTACTTTATATATATTTCAACGAAACTCATAAATTACATGTTTTTTTTGTCCAAAATGAACACAAAATTCCAACAATTTAATCCAAACAAAGACCAACCGGAGCCAAATCTACGACGCGACGTCAGTTTACCTAAAACTATGTCACTATAAAATTGAGCTATTACAAACAATTGTGGAAAATAAAACATCTTGGCTCCAATTATTATGGCACGAGCTCTATATAGAGCGGTGTGAGACTTACTGCTGTAGCAGTAAGAATGAAATTGCAGTATTTTATAAGTAAAAGACGAGACAATCATAGAATGGGTGTAATATGTTCACAAAGTGTGCGCACGCGCCGCTCTGTTCAACCAACGGAACGTATGTAGAAGTTGTTTCATATATATATACTTATATGTATTTATATATGTGATTCAAGCTATTGTCATTGATATAAGAGTTTTATTTCACATTGTTTGACTTGAGTGTTCTATATGAGATTTTTTTGTAGAACGTGCCTGTATGTAATTGTTGTAAGTTTAATTTGGGAAGTACTTATGGACTTTTTTGAATAGAATATGGCATTAATTATATTCATATTTCACGTCTATCCTGCTGAAAGTAGCAAATATATAAAATATACATATATAGTTTTATTTATATTTTATTAGTTCTTTTTCAGTTTCACGCTATATCCCGCACACAGTACGGTAGGCAGAAGGAAGCTGAGAACCTAATATTAGAACACTCCGTTCACATTAAGACACTTCCGTTCCCCACCTTTCAATAAACGTTAAAATTGTATATACGTACATATATATATAACACAGCTTATATAATACTGACTTTGCTGCAACTTTGCTTTCATCACGTTTAACTATATTGCATTAGGCGCTGTAGTCTACTGAAGTCCAACAATATATTTGAAAACGAGTTTGACTGGTGAAAATGATATTCGGCTCTACAATTTCTTCTGTTCAGTAAAACATAAAAAAATACGTAACGTGTACATAACTAATTAAAATATAAATATACTATAGGTTTTATTAGATACACGCTATATTCCATAGCAGAGTAAGGAGATGTGGGTTCCCCCACATTCCGCCTGATTTCCGAGACATTGAGTCGTAGAACGCCGCATTTTATCTAGGTACTAGAGCGATGAAATGAAAAAAAAACATTTCGTAGAGTCAAATTCAAACCTACAACTGTCGCGTGTAAAGTCGCTGTGCCGCTCCAATGGCATCTTCATATAAATGTTATTAATTCAAACTAATCGAGTGGCTTAGCGAGTTAACTGTGGTTCAGTTAAATCGTCTTTAGCAGTTAAACTGCGGTAAACCACTAACGCGCGAGGCGTTCGACTCGTGAGTAAATTAATATAATTAGTTCGTTACAACACTTTGTTGCCGGGCTCTGGTGATTTACGTCGGTTAGCTGTTTATCTGTTAATTAGACTTGTTTTTTTTTTCGTAATTGACGTCATCGTGACGCCATTTTGAATTTGGATAGAAGATGGAGGACCTGATACTGAATTTTAGTACTTTTTTAGAAAACGTAAGTTTGAAAATGTTTACCTAGCGGTATTTCAACCCGCTCCTTATAGTAAACGTCTAAAGACGATTGAGTGATGGAAATGCTATTAAAATTTAAATTCAAATCATTTGACTACCATCGTTCAAAATTGCTATATTACCATCAATTTCAAATATAATTCAATCCAAATAATAAAAGAAAGCCATAATGAAATTCCCATTATCATTTACACATAACAAATAAACAATCAATGCTAAAATTAACAAGCAGTGTCCACAATACGCGATACCTACTATATGAATGAAGACCGTCGCTTTTGTTCGAATTAAATTGAAATTGACCCTAGTGATGGGCAGTTGTGAATGTAGAATTGATTTTTGTTATTAAATATGAAAATTATGAAAATTATGTACGTTTTAGGCAATTTTAGTATGACATATATCGATAAAAATGTAAGAAATCAAATAGTATAGAAAGTATTTTGATGATATTCTATGTAATTTCCCTTGTTTCTTATTTTAAATATTTTTTTTTACTCTTTGTATTATCCCCCTACATAGTAGGGTAGGCAAAGGGAGCATAGGAATCTAGTGCTAAGACACAGTGAGTCCAGGTCATTGCTTGTTAAGTAGCGAAATTCAACGCCGCACTTTGCTTCATTACCAGAACGTGGAAATTAAAATATTACATATTTCATGCCTACGAGTGGGAATCGACCCCATAACCGTCACTTATGTTTATACTCGCACACCTTATACCCTTAGTCATTGCAATTTAAATCTAAAATCTAATATATATAATTATATAAAACTTCTAGAGGCCAGTCGTGGCGCAGGTGTCACAAAGTGAGACTGTAAAGTCGACTTGTTGTGAATTCGATCACCACTCATGGAAACGAAATATTTATTTAAATTTATATTTTTTTTTCTTCGCCCTAGTGTTGAGGTAAAGTGCGGCGTTCAGTTCCACCACTCAACATACAATGCCTCCAGATTTCGGCGGTGGTGAGGAACGGAGTGTCTGGAATAAAAATATTACATATTATAAGAAAAAAAAAATTACCTGATTATAATGTTATTGTAATTATACCGTAATTAGAACTTAATTGCAAAATCTTATCTTATTACAGCAATTTTATTTGCCACAAAAAATAGGAAGCTTATCAATATTTTATAAAATGAAATAAAATATTCGAGTATATAAATAATATACAAATATATTATAGTAACGGAGATCAGTTGCTTCAAATCCTATCTTGATGAATTGGGTTTAACTTATAATCCTATTTTGATGAATCTTATTGCCATCTGGTTAGTAAGAATGTGTCATAAAATCGACCGCTTCATTTAAAATGAAGACGAGTCACCCAATTCCTTTGCCTGGACTATAAAACTTAAAATTCAGTTTTTTCTAGTTCTCCTAGATATTTCGAGAAATACTTTTTTAGTGTTCCCGTACCCTCCCCAATGAACTTACCTATGCCAGATTTCAGGGTTCTACACCGCGTAGTTCCGGCTGCATTTCGCCAGTCAGACACTTCCGCTAACTGTCACATCTCTTCGAATCTATCAGATATAGTTTATAATGTAAAAATAATTAATGGTGGTGAGATTAGAAAAAGCAACAACATTTCATAGCACATCACTAGTCCCGCGGGAGCTGAATAGACGCTATTGCTTTTCAATTTATTTTCCCCGCGCGTCCATCCCACGTTTTGAATTTGCTGGATGTTGCACTTTTATACGATATATGTATGTAATAATACCTATATATTTGTATGGATATGTATGATACTATCGTGGTCCAGCTATGAAGTGCCTTATAGACTGTTTATATTTACGTGCAAAAAATATAATTAAAAATGTTATTGAGGACATTAAACAATGTAATAGAACCCATGACAATTACTTTTAAAATGACTAACAGTACCATTTAGTGTTTGTTTTATTTCAATTGGTTTATAAATAAAAAAGGTATTAAGTATTTTTTTTACTAAATTGCTGTACTGTAGATGTTTTGTTGAATTGACATTAAACACCACCACCACCACCACTACCCCTACCACTACCACCACTACCACCGCGCAGGTCCGCTAGTTACTAATAATGCTATTAGAACACGAAAATAATGCAGCCAAAATATATTTTCTTTTTCTATCATATAAAAAGTCATATATTTAAAAATATGTTTTGTAGTTTGCTTTTCTTAAGGAGTTCTCTAAAGTCAAGTACTGTGTATGAGTGCATCCACTCAATGTATTATTTTTACATTTTTTTACCTATATCATAATAGAAAAACTAAAATGTGTGTAATATATTTTTTGTTTACATTTATAAATTTACTAAATTTGATCATTTCAAAAGAATTCATGAAGCAATGGTCCGACTAAACAAAAATATACACCATATTGTCTCTTTAATAATCTAGATCTAGACCGAGAACAAACGAGGCGTTAAGAACTAAGCCGATTTGTAATTATAATTACTTCTTCAAAATCATTACTACAGTATACAAATAACACAAATTATACAACTTTGAAAAGCTTTTTATTAAACATAACATTATAAAGTAAATTCGTCTCTAATACAGTAGAAATAAAAGTTATAATATTTTTAATTGCATTGCTGCTGACTGTACAATTAAAACATTTTGTTAGTCTTATTTTGAGCTTTATTTCAATGGTTTAAAGTGCAATATCGTGTAGATTTTTTAAAAACGGAAGTGAGTCGAACGTCACGCTTTCTGCATACGTACAGACAGTATAGAAAAACAGTATAATTATTATATACGGACAGGACCGTGCTACTTTCGTTTATATGTTAGTTCGTTTGGTTTTTGTGTATATTAAACTAATATTTTTGTGTTTGTTCACGATATTTCTCGTATACCAGAGTAAGCCTTAAGAACATAGTGTTAAGACACTCTATTTCCCACTTTCTGTTCAATTTTCAAGATATTCTATGTTGAGCGGCGTAACTGAACGCCAATCAAAACGCAATAACTCAAAATTGGACCAGAAATGGAGGACTAAGTGTCCAAACACTAAAACCTCTCAACATTATAAGCTAAACAAAACGCATAAACCAATATTAATTTAATAAAAACAACAAAAATAGAGCAACTATAAAAAATATCTACAGTACTGAACTAAACCCGACGTTAGTAGAGACGACGCATGTAATCTTGTTACGAGCCCCGCTATCTGTCGCCAATATGTCCGACGCTGGCGAACAAATTGATCGTGCTATTGCTATCTAATATCTATTTAATATTAGACTACAGTATACTCGTATGTGGATTTGGAGCGCGAAAATATTATAGTTACTGTTAAGATCTTAGTTATTACCTATATGGAATGCTGTGTTTCTTACGTAACGGTTATTTAATTCTTATATTTTATTACCACAATAGAATTTTTAAGATATTTAGTTCTTTTTTTATCCTTTTTAGTCATTTATATATATATTACAAGAGTTTCGTGGGTGACTGTAAACGCGACCGGTTGTGGGTTTGATTCCTACTCGAGTAATTCATATTTCCTGGTCTGTATCTGTAATTATTGCTATTTAAATATTCTCACACGTCGAATTTGAATCTGCAATTAGACCGATATTATATTACTTTAAAGTTCGATCTGAATAGACTTGTTTAGTAGTTTTTGCGTGAAAATAGAACAAACAACATACATTCACATTTTTAATATTATAAGTAGGATGTTTTTTGACACTTTTCACCTACAATAACGTAATTGATAATACCATAGCATTATAGGGGGTTGGAGATAAAACATGCGATCTGATGTTGCACTTAAGTAATTTGGCTTTAGGGGTGTAAGCCAATTATTATGTTGCACCCTTAGTGATGTATTTGTTATTGTGGAAGTGTTAAGGGATGTTTTTTAAGTGATAATATTGTTTTTTGTTTTTGCGTACTGATGTACCACTCATTATCGTTTTCTTTTCTTGTCTTTTTTATTAATTGACTAATTTACCGTCCTTATAGAATTGTCACAATTTTAGTTGTAAAAACCAATCCAATTTACAATATCCAATATAGCATATATCTATATATAATTATACTCATACATACACTAAAGAAATAAAAAATATAGTTTGCCAGTAAATTACATAAAGAAATTCTAGATTTATGATAAGACCAGTCGTGGCGCAGGGGCTAGTACATACTAGCCCCTGCGCCACGACTGGTACACTTACATAAGTGTAAACGCGAATCTTGACTTGATCCCCACTGGAGGAAATTAAATATTTATTTAAATTTATATGTTCAATCCTTCACTCTAGTATTGAGGCGATGCATGTGGTGAGTTCCGACACTCACAACACAAAATACCTACAGATTTAGGCGGAAATGAATGGATTGCAGTGTTTTAACATTAGGTTCTCTCTGCCTACTCTGCTGTGTGCAGCATGAACCTGATTTTATTTTATTTTCCAGTATCGTTGGAAAATCGTATATTGTTGTGTGGATTGTTAGTGCATTTACACAATAAAACAGATATTTATATGAAGTAAATTTGTAAAAACAACGAAATTTAAATATGCTATTCAATTCTATTCACAAAATTAGAAAGCTAAAATGAAACAAGAGGGGTATCCTTCAAGGGGCGCCGAGACAAAATTTAAAACATGCTCTTTTTGTGCCGTTACCTTTTATGTTGTTTATGTTGATATAATACGCTTACTTGTACATTACTTTTATACAATTGGATCGAATAAAACGAAAATGTAAATTTTTGAGACACAAAGACTCTAGTCTCTAGAAAGGAGTGTCGATCACTAAGTTTTATGTATACATAAAACTTAGGTCACCAGACAGACGGCCTCTCTTAAAAGCCGGTGACGCTGTAGAGGCCAGTAAAGCTGACCGCATAACTTACATTTAAAGAAAAAAAAATACAAATATAAAGAAAAAAAAAGACAATTTCATTATACAAATCTTGTAATAATCAAAAATATTACAAAAATAATAATGTTATAACAGTGTTAATGTAAAACAATCTATTATTTCTAAAGAGATTGTCAGTGCCGTTTTACCTTTGGGAATAACGTACCCTTGTAGGACGCCGCCTCTGTCTAACTATGCCTAGTAATAATAGTCATCTGTATTTTATAACAAATGACTACGTTGTCTACTGGAATATGTATAGAATATGTGGTTGTGAGTTCTAATCTTAGTCGAGAGGAACTTAGGTTTTCAGGAACAACAAAATATATTATAGGATAACCGGGTTTCATCTTTTAGAGACGTTTTCTTTAAAGTGGAGAACAGAGAATGGAGTGGTAATTTCGATACATTTTCGGTTCCCAAACTTTAAAATCTACTTATAAAATTAATTCTCGACTTTTCGTCAGCAATTTTCAACAGCAGACAATAATAAGAAAATAAATCACCCTCAAAGGGTAGGGCGTACGTAATCGAATTGTCATAATACCTCTCATTATTTTATTGAGCAGTTGAAATTTAATTTTGTTCTAATGCCACGTCCCTGGGGGCCCGGGGGGACCCGGGGACAGGGGGCACGACCATGTTTACGGCCGGTCTGGGAATAGTTTGTGATTTTTGCCAATTGTATACTACAATGTATTTTTGTGATTGAAAAATCTGTTAGTTGTTTGTAATATACGCTAAACTATATTACTAAGAGTATATAAAGCGCAATTATAAAAAAATGGAAAATTGATTCATGGCTGACATAGATTCTCTTTGTAAGTGTAGGTTTGGCTACAAAGAGAATCAAGCTCCTTCTACTTCCAACTAACGTAACCCTGTCATTTCTAAACTAAATCTCTTTTCCAGGTATTACGAAACGGGAAGCTTCAAAGCTGGAGTGATAGGGGGTTCGAAGCCCAAGGTGGCGACGCCTCCAGTAGTGGACGCGATAGCCGCATACAAACGTGAGAACCCGACTATGTTCGCCTGGGAGATCAGAGACCGGCTGCTGAGCGAGGGTATCTGCAGTCAAGACAACGTGCCGTCCGTTTCTAGTATCAATAGGTAAGTTGATTTGTTTTCTTAAAAGCATATTTTATAAATTCTTATATGAAAATATATATTTTTTTGTGATAAAAGTTCTATTTCTTATTTTTATTTTGTAAAGATATATTAACGTTTTTAATTACAATGCTTTTTGAGCAGAACTAATGATATATAGAGTTCACTTTGGTTTTTCACTAAACCCTTACATTTAGATAGCAGTCAAATCTTAAACCTTTTGCTAAAAAGCAAAAAAAATACACTCGTTAAATCGAACCAGCTAACACTAAAAAATACTCCAACCCTCACACTGTACTACTATAGCCATAAAATATACAGTACACACAAATTCACAGGGAACCCTTTTAACGTAACTCTGTCACTTGAAAAACAAGTCCAACGTATAATGTAATTTCGCACCCCACTTTATCGATACCAATAATAGTTATTGTAGTGTAATACACTGGTAATGGATCGTGGGGGTCCTTGCCATTGAAATGCTGATGGCGTACTGAGAGTTGCTGTATGATGATAGTGGATTCAATTTTGTGACAGCGATTGCGAGCGTAATGTTTGTAAATTCGATACTCGAGTAAACAAATTATTTTTATTTCCTCGCATAAATTGGAGCGAAAAGTGTATGACGAAGTGTTTATGGATGCTCCGCTCTTATTGATTTTATCTTTTTATAGCCCATAGACTTCCAGGACAAATACACTATCCAACAATATAACATACTTTAATTTATCCAAACATTTATGACCTTTATAATATTTTTAATTTTTAATGGAAACGAAGTGATCTAACAAGAGGTTCCCTCGTTCGCCCCATCCGTATCCTGCTATGTGCGGGATACCATGTGAAAATAAAAAAATAGGAGTGTCTGTTGCCTTATGGCAACTATAACTTACATTAAAATAATTACGAGAAATTAAATCAAATAAAAGGCTTCAATTTATAATAAATAAACCAAAACATGAACAATCTTCCATTATTAGTAATTTTCCAATTATTCCATTTCACAAAAACTCCCAGGAACATAAACGTGCAACTGATAACGATATCACACGATAACCATAAATTAATAAACGGTAGCTAGATAGATTAAAGATAAACCGCGCGTAATATATTTATTATCTAATCTGGCAACACAATTAGACGCGTGGATTTTTAATGCAGGTAACACTTGACGGTGTTATACGGAGATAAGGGTATATTTTCCTTTAATTTATAAATATTATAAATATTACAAATTACTTAAATAAATAAACGCATGAACAAAAAATATGGATATAATGTTTTTGTTTGAGTAAGTCTTTACACTCTGGATTTATTAGATATACATATTCAAGGATAGACATAATATATTCTTCATATCAAACCTCAAGTGTTAATTTTATTAAAAGCTTACAAAATCTGGGTAAGATTAGTTATTTCTTGACCCTACTACGGTATTACTAGAACCTGGCATATCTCCAAATATGCCACATATATATAAACTCAAATAGTCATTCCTTCGTAAAAAATTCAACACCAAATATAATTTGTTCAATCATAAAATATAATGTAAAATATAGCAGTGGGACTAGAAATAGTAAACATGGCATTCAAATATTCACTGCCGAATAAATAAATAATAAGCCTCATATCTCTACATCTGCTAGTCTGACTTACTTTCTTTTTGTTTTGTGTGAACAAAAAGATGCTGCATTCTTCAGGAGCTCTATAGCCTATATCACATTACAGAGCAAGTCGTAATTATCTTTAAATAACGGAATAACAATAATAAGGAACGCCATCAAATTGCGTTAATCGCGTGCGCTGCAAAATTGTTATATAATTTACAATTTTTGACAATACGTCGTATTACAAAAATATTCAATTTTATGACTTCTAAAAAAAGTCTGCGATACCATTTATCTCTATCTCTTATAAATACATGACAATAACACATTTTGTAACTAAGAATAATTGAAAATTGTAAGGGTCATTAAGGACATTTCATCGGTTTTTATTTCACATGTATATTATAACTTACGAGCGAAAGTTATTCATCATCAAGGACATTTAATGAAGATAATGTTCGGCTTTTGTAGTGTGTAATTTGGACGTATACTTTTCGAGAAAATATAAAATTAAAATAGTTCAACGCTCTGTTTACGGCCGCAAGCCTAGACCGTCTGTAGTGTTCATGATTGATTGTATCAATCTGTTGGCAAATGCAACAGGAGTAATGCGAGCGAAGTCGTGAGTGGGCCGCTAGTCTTATATAAATATCATAGTTCATAATACAAGAGTACATTTATACATTTATATTTGGTGTCAGATTACACTCTATGTTTTTCGCTATATGTTTGGTTTATTACAAAAAAGAAAACATATTCCTATTTACGTTATAGCCACAATCCCATCGAAAATCCATAATCGAAAAATATTTCCCATACATGTATACCATAAACCGAAACAGAAAATGCGAAAACCGTGACTTTATACGATTATTATAAGTGAAGCAATAACTCAATGGACGCAGGATATCCGGCGTGAGCACGTGTCGTCTTCCGCTCCGCCATCTTTGCAGCTCCCTACTTCCGGTTGTACCCCTTGCTTGGGCTAGGAGATGAGCGATTTATTAATTTTATTTAATACCACATGATGTCTGTTATGTTGAGTAAGATGATACTTATAGAATTTGGTTTTTCGTATTAAAAGTCTACACTTATATTATAACGCTGAAGACTTGGTTTGGTTGAATGCGCTAATATTAGAAACTATATATTTTGACTGGTTAAATTTATTATTCTTAACGTTTTGTTTTTTTTTTTTGAGGAAGGCTATATATAAGGCTATGACCCACCATATAACAATATATACTAATATCCATGAACAACAGAGCTTGTTTGATTTAATATAGTGAATAATTTTAACCTTATACATAAACCAATAAAACAATCTTAACAATAAATAATGGTTATTAAAAAAAATAGTGCTATATTAAACATGCTTAAAACTAATGTACCCATATACTTTGGACATTTCAACCCGACGACGCTCCTTTACTGGCCATTTTCTTTTGTTTTATAGTTATTTAGCAAAATAACAAAATCTACTCAATTTCAACACAATAAGGTTTCATTCAAAATAAAACGACGGACTCTCTAAAGGGGAGAAATCGCTTAGCTTTTCGGTGAAACATTTCGAGTTGTTTCTTACCTTCTCGAAAGCCACACCCAGCTGTAGAAAATCATTAGAGGTTTATAAAAGGAGCTTTTACAGGTTTTGTCTTAAATATATTTTACACCTATATACATAGTCCATTTGAGGCCGTCGTGGTGTAGCGGTATGGCATCTAGCGGTAGACACAATTTTTGTAGGTTCAATTTCCACTCGAGGCAATGGGTTATTTACGTCTCCTCATTCTTGTAACAAAACAAAGCGTGATATCGCAAACTGCCTGTCAACAACACGCAATGCCTCGAAAATGTGCGAAAAGAGAGGAACAAATTGTCTTGACACTAGTTTCCATCTTTTTTCCATCCCATCAGCTTTTTAATTTCTGTAATTTTTAATTTTTTTTTTGAAAACTAAATGATAATATAGTAAGCAAACAATGGAAAACAGAGTGATTTGTACAGAGTTTTCAAACAAGTTATAACGAACATTTTTACATACAATACTTTAGAAAACTTAAAATAACATTAAAATTCTCCTAAGCTTCTCCTCTCCTTTCATAAAAACGATAAATAATACGATGTAGTGCTTATCAGCTAGTGGTCAGTGAGCTACTCCGAATCAAATTAACAAACACTTAAAAACACTTTCTTCAAATTTAGATTTAATCTGAAAAATTCAGTTAATTTTAAACCAATTCCATATATGGGCATGTCTGGTCTCGTGTCGGTCACGTGACGGGCACGCGTCGTCACGTGCCCTTAATGTCCCGTCAACGGCTGCGGTCTCATGACGTATAAATACGAAAGTATTTATGCTACGAGTGCAAATACCACCCCTCGACCTTTGTTGGGCAATTTTTGTTCATGACTGAGCTTAAGTTGCTTTCATTTAAATTTTTGGTTATTAATGTTTTAATAGGCATGTTATTATCATATTTTTATGTAATCAGAAAATGTGAAATTACAATATAGTTCAAAAAGACTGCAAAAAATATTGTTATTAACAAAATATGTACAGTTTCGAGACCAGTCTTGACACAGGGAACTAAAGTAAAGTGTGTGACTGTAAATGCGACTGGTTTTGGATTTGATCCCCGCTCGACGAAGTGAATATACATAATATTTTGATTTATTCATTCTGGAGTCGAGGCGAAGCGCAGCGTTGAATTTCGCCATTCAACACGCAATGCTTCCAGAATTTGGCGAAAATGGAGAATGGACTCTCTTGACACTAGGTTCCCTCTGCCTACTCTGCTGTGTGCGGTATACAGCGTGAAACTGAAAAACAAAATTTTTTTTGGTTTGTTTAATAAAAAGTTCACTTAATCAAAATAAAATGTACACTTAATACATCATTCTTCATCATATAGCACTTACTTTTATCTAATTTCAGCTCTCACATTTATCTAAGGAAATCAAACAGACTTTCATAACTTAAATATAAAAAAAAAATATCCTAACCATAAAATCACCCTTAAAAACAATAATAATAAAATAAAATGTCGTAAAAAAGCCCGCCAACTAGCGGCGCGACGTGAGCACTTTTTTAATCAGGGTCTATAATTGAAGCAATAATTCTGCGAGCCCCCGTTTTGACATTTGATTTTTTTTTGGCATGGCGCGAAAACTGAATAATTTGTCAGATAACAATTTGGGTTTCGGTTGTTTATGGGGTCGAGATTCGATTATTTTTTTAATAGACTGTAATTATTATTTTTATAGCTCCATGCGTTATCCCTCAAAGCAGGATGCAGAGAGTATGTAGTGTGGAAATACTCTTTTTAGACGGCGTATATGGGAAAATTATTAGGTTGGGTGTTCCACTCTGCCTATAAATAGAAAAAAAAACACTATATCTATATTGAGAAAATGTGCCTTAGATTTTGCCTTGCCTTGATATTTTATTTATATGTAAAAATCGACCGGCATTTAAAAGTTTTTTTTAATCGTAATTATCTATACGTTTTCAATTCCTAAGTAAAAAAAATCATTTATATTTTTAAATTTGGGACACAATTTTTTTTAAACAGCTTAACGCTGTATACCGCACACAGCAGGGTAGGCAGAGGGAACCTAGTGTTAAATTACTCTGTTCCCCACTTTCTGCCGAATTCTGGAGGCATTGCATGTCGAGTGGCCGAATTCAACGCGCGCTTTTTACCTCCACACCAGAGCGAGCATTTAAAAGACAATTAAAAAAAAACCGTAATAGCACTGCTATATACTATATGCAGCGTCATTGCAATAAATCACGTAATATATTTAACATATTATCATTACATTCAATTTACAAACTTAGATTATATACAATTTATTATTTTCTTTTAATAACAATTACAAAAACGCACAAAAACAAAACTGACGCGATGGTTACGAGCTCGATTCCCACTCTTGGAATTTAATTATTTATTTTCATTTACTCACTCTGGTAAGAACAAGCGGCCGAAAAGCAAAAAGTAGTGTACGTACATTTCACTTACCATCCATATATAAATAAATTAAAGTAAAAAATTATAATTAAAAACATATATTAATCCTTCATGTGACTGTTTACCAGTTTACGGTCTAACACCGTTGATGTCATTATTCATAATGATATTGTAAATAAATATTTCAGCACTTTTTTTTTAAATATAGTATCTAACAGGATGTTATATTTTTATTTATTTTATTTTTTATGAATGATCATTGAACTCGAATTCCAATTTTACTCTTTCTTAATCAATCCCTTTAATCGATTCAATCGCGTATATTTGGCATTATATTTTTTAATGTGGTATATTTGGAAATATCAAATATACGCTTAATTTGGTTTAAGTGTTTTAATTAAAATTTTAGTATCTCATACTTTTAAGAGAAAAATATTTGTAAGTTTTATTTCAATTTGATTACTGATATATCTTCATATCCCCACGGTTTCTTTAGCATCTACATTTCCCAAATATATTTGTACCTAAATAGCCGTGTTCTGTCATAAATCATAAAAATTAGCCAACGCGATGCATTATTCAACGAAATGTAAGGGCATATAACCCTTCCGACCGGAAGTACGAAAGTTCCTGCAAAAATCCTCGCTATTCTTGTTGAAATTAATTTATGTTTACCCTTTTCAGCGTTTTGCGATGTTTTTTAATATTTATTCAACCATATTATTGTAGAAATAAATATATTTTACTGTAATAAATGAATGAGAAGTAGTCTTTACAATTATATGAACACGATGATGGTAAAATATAAATATTAAGGAAAAATACACTAATTTAAATAAACAGCAAACTTATTATTAGCAATCTGTTACAAAATCACATGTATAAATCTCTTCCATCAGAAAAAAAGCAACGTGATGAGTCTATTACGACCCTAATTCTAATCTGACCTTTTTGATAAGTTTGCAAAACAATTTTTGCATATGTCAACCCTAGAGATACTGGCAATATTTCATCGTGGGTGCCATCCATCATGACGGGAAATGAACTGTCAACTCGCGACGACAAAATGGCCGCGATGCGAAATAATGACTTTGCTTAGTTTTAAATATACTTACAGTGTTTCAATACGATAGATAATTTAGTCGTAATATATAAGATGTAAGTAAATTATAAGTTAATCACAGTGGGTAATATTTTTGTATAAATTTGTATGTATAAAATAATTTGTTGAGATTTACTTTAGAAGTTTTATACATACAGTACACATTATATACATAAAAAATCTACATATATATTTTTTTATTAATTAATATTAATAAAACCAAACTAAAAGCAGTATTACTTAACTTCGTATACTTCCTAACTTTAAACAAGCGGTAAAGCGGCGTTAATATGTCTTGGCGCAAGGGCACAAGTGTGTGAATGTAACGCGACGGTTATAGGTTCAATCAAAATTATTTATTATTATTTTCATTTCTTCGCTCTGGCACTGAATTAAAAAGCCCGGCGTTTAATTTCTCCAATACCAGGAAAGTGGGGAACGAAGTGTCTTAACACTAGGTTCCCTCTGCCTACCCTGTACAGCATACAGCGTGCGTGAAGCTGATTTTAATTGTGAGGTTTGTTTTAACCTACGTTATGGTTGTAGGTTCAATCACCACTTAGGGCAATTAGGCTTAAATATTGAGCTACGCACAAACGCAACTACTGGACTTAGAAAGTTGACATTTAGCATATAGGTAGGTTAGGAAGTGTAGAGGCTGGGAAGTTAAATGGAGGAAACATGAAAAAACGGATTCCTTCATTTTACATCTTAAAATCCACGCACAAAAGGTTGCGAGGGACGAACAGTTAAAAATTACAACTAAAATTATATACATATTAGCATATAATAAAAGATTTTTACCCATAAATAAATAAATCATAGTCGACGAACGACGGAAGCGTTGCAAATCGTGACCGCGGCGCCCAAATTGGCTATTGATGTAGCCACGTGGCGGTGCACTGCGAGTTTTTTGCTTAATGCATCTCTCATGTACTTGTTACTTTAATTTTTAACATTATTCTCTTTTATGGATGTTGGTAACGTTATTGCGTTATATCTTATTGTACTTAAGATTTTTTGTTTTTTTTTATGTTGATAGAAAAATATCTATCATATATCTATCACATAATTCTGTCATAACTCAGTGGGATAAGGTCGGACCGTAAAGACCTGTAAGACCATTAGTTCATATTGTACTATAAAATATGTTAGTAAAAAGTAAACTATTGAGAATATTTTTTATAGAAATTCGAAAATTAAAAATAAAACAATTCAGAATCAAGACTTATACACTGTGACTTCGGTATTTACGTATTAACACGGATATTTAATTGCAGTGTCGGTTAGGTTAAGTTAGTTATTATTAAACTTTAAAAAATCTAACCTTACCCGCACTTAAACACCGCCTAATTTAGTAGTAATAGTAGTAGCTGCAATAGTACTTAAATGATATTTTTTACTATTTACATATATTGAGCCCACTATAGTAATTTCCGAAATCTATGGTGAATTTTTGCATTTCACAATATCGATTCACAAAGTATCGATAGATTACAATATCGCGGGAGTGATTGTAATATAACGAAGCTTATAAACTTACTGTAACATAGAAATTCCATTCTAATAAAGTTATATATCAACAGGATCGTCCGCAATAAGGCGGCGGAGAAGGCGAAGCACGCGCACAACCAGCAACAACAACAGCAACAGGAACAGGAGATCAGTTCGGCTCAAGGCAGTGTTGTTTCTGTAAGTAATTATTTTAAAGCTTCTAGATCATTATTTTTAATAGATATTTGGAATTACCTAATGTTAAGACATCCAATGAGGATGAATGATATCCATCTTGGGGCTCTAAAATGGGTAAAATTATTATAAAAAGTTGGTAAAAAGCAAATTCTATTTCAGAAACTATTATTAAATATAAGATTTTACTATATTCTAATAGCAGGCCGTACCTCTGACCGCAGGTACAGTGAGCTACATCGAAACAAGAAATTTATACCTACTTTAAAGCGTCAAAAAAATCGAATTACAAAATAAATTTTTAATCATTAAATATATATATATGTAAAAACCTTACACCACAGTATAAAAAATACAATACTCCCTTAGGTGATAACGCACGCGGGCAACGCGCCGGGCACGACCGCGGTGCTGTCACCCACCGAGCACGTCAACAACACTGGCAGCTACAGCATTAACGGCATACTGGGCATCGAACAAGTGGACGGATTGCACAATGGCAACGGACTGAAGAGGAAGAGACATGAGGACCAAGGTAATTGCTTTTAGAGGTTTTCATCTTAAATCTTTTAGTTAATGGATTTATGAAGATGTATGTGGTTTTAATAGTGAACGAGGTTAGAGGTATGTAGAGATCGTAGAGTCCGTTATCTCTGACTACAACAGCTGGAGATAACAGTGACTCCAAATTTTACTTTGGGTTCCTGAAAGTAAATTTAGTACGTTATAATAAAAAAATGAGTATTTAACTACTTAATAAATTAGCTTACTATAATAAATTAAAAATATTTCGTCTTTCTATGACGTAACAAAAATCGATAGACCTATAAGCGTCATGGCGTAGCGACACGGTGTCTAATTGTACACATGACGTTTGTGGGTTCAATCCCTTGAACAAATTCTTCATCTAGTAACCAGATAAAGGTGGATACTAAGAAAATCAGCTTCACACTGTGTCCCGCACACAGCAGGATAACAGAGGTAACTTAGTGTTAAGACACTCCGTTCCCCACTTTCTGCCGAATTCTGGAAGCATTGCGTATTGAGTGGCAGAACTCAACGCCGCGCTTTGCCTCGACACCATAGCAAAGAAACGCAAAAATAAATTTAAGTAAATATTTCATCCCCTCGAGTGGTGATCGAACCCACAACCAGTCGGTTTTACAGTCACACTTCGTGCCGCTGCGCCACGACCACTTACATTGACTTCCATAATAAAAACATATACCACCACAAAGATACGAGCCTTTACTAAGCGCCTTTACACCAATAAGTACGTAGATTACAAAATGGCGTAATCTAACGTAACAAAGGATTCGGTTCTACAAAGTTTTCCACTTAACCAGAGAAAGGGTTCCGATAGTATTTTTGTTCCAAAGAAAACTTGCAAGTAATGACACAGGAGCATAGGGATTAAAATATTTGTGGGTCTCCCGCGTTTTGTCTCTGGTAATAGTGATGCCAGTTGCTAATGTCGATATCGCCCTTGTATAAGGTTTTGGTTAAGATTTGTGTCAAAAAATAACACATATTTTTTCTTAACTACATTAAATATTGTGATTACAATAAGCATTTTTTTTAGTTTACCAGTTTCGTAAAGTTAACTAATAAAAAAAATCATATTCAGATACAAATTAATCAATATAAAAAAACAAATAGATTGTTTTTCATATAATTGTATAATATTGCGTACAGTGAAATATATTATCTAATTAATTTAATCAAAATAAAATCTAATTTATTTCAAAGGATATTCAAAAATATCGATCTTTCGGTGTCCCACCACTAGCTCCCGTGGTGTGCGCTCAGCAGAACGACAAGATTTACTGTGCTATTAAACGCGTGCACAAATTGTGACCATATTATATTAAGTTATAACTTCACTTAAATTTTGTGTAGAACTTCCTGCCTGGAGTTCATCCTTTATATAATTGTTTGTAAAGAAAGTATACAAAATATAATGTACACTAAAATACCTTTTATAAAATTTTCTATAGATTACTTTTTTTGAATATTTTTTAGTCTCTTTGAAATAATGAATTTATTGCATTAAATTTAGCTCTCTAGATCATATATTCATGAGGCCAGGAGGTCGTAGCGTAGCGGCACGAAGTGTGACTGTAAAACCGACTGGTTGTGGGTTCGATCCTCACTCAAGGAGATGAAATATTTACTTAAATTTATATTTTCATTTCTTCGCTCTGGTGTCGAGGCAAAAGTGCGGCGTTGAGTTCTGCCACTCAACACGCAATGCCTCCAAAATTCGGCAGAAAGTGGGGAACGGAGTGTCTTAACACTAGGTTATCTCTGCCTACCCTGCTGTAGCGTGAAGCTAATATATAAAACGTCGTTATTATTTTGTATGTATGTATAGTAAAAGCTTCAAAAACAAAATAAATTTTTAAACACACATCGCACATTATCACTGAGAACGAAAATTCCCTAAAATGGAACATGTCAATTCAATACCTCTAGTAGTCAGTAGTCTTGTATATAAAAACCCATAATAGTATATTGTTTATATACTAATTCATATATATATATTGTTACTAGATGAAAATAGAGACTTCAACAGCCACTCAGAAGACGACGTGAAGAGACAAAGAAGTCACTACAACGGTGACCAGATATACTCCAACGTAAGTAACTACCCGCTTCACAATGACAATGTTACAAAGAGACACACACACTAATATATAACGTGCGGCGCCCGCAGCTGTGGTCGTCGTCGAAGTGGAGCCTGAAGGACGAGTACAAGCTGCTGTCGGAGCTGGGCGGCAGCGCCGGCTACTACGGGGAGCTGTTCGACGCGCCCTACGAGCACCCCGCGCACCACTACACGCCGCACTCCGGTAACTCGCTAGCGCTATGCGTATATATTTTGCTATTTGAGAGGAGAATATTTAATTAAAGACGACAAACTATCATAAAACAAAATCGAAATATTTTTCTTTTTTACTTGATTAATTGTATCCTCCAGTTTTTATATAATTTTACTAGTTTTCTTATTAACCTTAATGATCGTGTGATAAAAAAATATGCAAAATATAATATAACTTTATCAGTACTTAAAATATCATGTACAATTTTTATACATTATCCCGTTTCCACAACCGGAAATTGCTAATCAAACGAAACCTTGGTTACCGACCACACGCTGGAATCCAGGAACAGTTAGGTGTCGCTGAGTGTTAGCGCGTGACGTACCTACTTGTAGTGTTAGCGTGACACTATTTACTTAATCAATTTACTGTTTTGTTTACTTTATAGCTATTTTGTAAAAAAATCTAAAT
Source organism: Heliconius charithonia (assembly GCA_030704555.1). Lineage (NCBI taxonomy): Eukaryota > Metazoa > Arthropoda > Insecta > Lepidoptera > Nymphalidae > Heliconius > Heliconius charithonia. The sequence continues at coordinate 1,201,520 of CM060825.1, forward strand.
AATTTTATATAGGTTTTTAGTAATTACACGGTAAATTCTGATTTATCAATTGATTTTTATGTTAAATATAAAATGAAAAAATAATAACCTGAAAACGTATAAAATATGAATTGAGTTACACTAGTCAACGCGCTCTGTGTCTACACCAGATATATAATAGATGTATTACAAAATACATTTGCCATTTTGTAGACCAGCGTCTCTGGCGGTGAATAGACAAGAGTTAGTTTCTCATTTTATTCAAAAATATAAAAAAAAATTGAGGTCTAATGGCACAGTGCCTGACGTAAGCGCGACTATCGCAATATTACGAAAATTGGTCGGTTCGTGAGGAATGGAGTGTTTTAGCACTAGGTTCCCTCGGCTACATGCAGGATACAGTGTGGTACTAAAAAAGGAAACAAATAAATAATTTACGTTTAAATCGATACCTATTCTCATAGGAATCGTAGGAATTGAAAAACGTAAAAGAGTAACGGATACGCTGATAGTGATGTAACCGCAGCTTGCGGTCGTTTCTATGGGAAATGACGCCCTTGAGAAAATTACACACTAATATTCATTGTATTTACATTTTAATTGATTTTTTTGTTTGATTTATTCAGATGAATAGAAAATTTTAAGTAAAAAAAAAAATATTTTTAAAAAATGTTTTAGCCACTTGAGCTATACGTTACTGTAAAGTTGTTATAACTTTTGTTTTTACAAAGCTATTTTAAATTATGAATTTCATATAAATTCTTCAATCTATAGATCAGACGTACGGGTAACTACAGTGTGCCGATGGACACTTTAAATTCAATCGACAATTTTTATTGAAAGTAGTAAAATTTTATAAAGTAGAAATAAAAAAAAATCATCATCAAAATTTATAAAATAACAATTATAAAAAGATCATAAAAGTTTTCACCAAATAAAAGCTTAAAAAATACCTCATATAATAAAAATTATAAAATCTTTAAGTAACTAGGTCTTAATAAAACTTTTAATTTTAAAAAAGGAAAATCTAATTCAATTCAATTTTTAACAAAAACAAAGCTACTAACCATCAAAACACAACAATAAAATAACAAGTTCACAACGACCCATTCATAGAAAACATAATAGATGAAACCCAAGTCGTTCCCCCAAGAAGTGGCGCGCGTCGGGTTACGAGTCTCGTCTTACGGGATGTGGACGACACGTACACCTGCGCCGCTCTGTGGAGAGATATAGCGGGAGTGCGGTTCATTCTATTGTTAGTTTACTTAAGTCAATATCTAAAAGTTAAAAAGACAAAAAAAAATAAAAAGATTTACGCGACGTTAAAAAAAAAATATTTTTTAGCATCACGTTGTATCTCGCACAAATAAAAAAAAAGCAGACAGGGGAAATCTGGAAACTTACTGTTAAGACACTCCGTTTCCATTAAAACACTTTCGTTACCAACTTTCTGATTCACTGATTTGCCGAGTTGAGCGCCGTAACTCAACTTACCTATTAGAGCGTAAAAATAAAAAATATATTCATCCCCCAAAATAGAAATCAAACTGTCGACCATTGCATTTACAATAAATCGCTGTCTCACTGCATCACGGCCTTCTTTACAAATAAATAATCAAAAAAACAAACAAACAAAAAAAATAAGTTTCATATAGACATTTCACGTGTGTATGTAGGTGTAGTTAATGAAAGTCAATCAAACAGATACATGAATCACTGTAGGTTTTTCGCGTCACCGGTGTTCTGGATAAATGACCGCTCTCGCGATTCCGTCCAACCTTCGGCCGACCAATTTATTTTGTCATCCTTTTGCTTTCAACTTCAAAAATAAATTGTTTTACGTTTTTTATTACTTAAATGTACGAGAGCTGTTTCAAAATTTAGTTTTTATATCAATTCGTTGTGTATGTTTATTTATTTTGAATAAAATTGTATGTGTATGTTATAGTCATGTACTTGAATGACATTTACAAAAAAAAATAGAAATACGTCTACTAAATATTATACAGAAGCGTTACTCAAATATTTTCACGATTACACTACATTTTGTTAGATGATTTGGCCAGTCATGGCGCAGGGGCACGAAGTGTGACTGTAAAATCGAGTGGTTGTGGGTTCGATCAATACTCGAGGAAATTAAATATTTACTTACATTTATATTTTCATTTCTTCGCTCTGGTGTCGAGGCAAAGCGCGGCGTTGAGTTCCGCCACTCAATACGCACTGCCTCCAGAACTCGGTGGGAAGTGAATAACGGTGTGTCGTAACACTAGATCCCACAGGATATAGTGTGAAGCGAGCATATATAGCAAATTTGAGACCGCCGCGTTGAGGCGCGTGTCTATGAACGCGACGGATGTGGTTTCACTTCCCACTCAGGGATAATTAATGAATGTTTTTCTCCGAGTGCTAAGAGCTGTGCCCCGCAGGCACCAACGACTCGACGGGGTCGGCGGCGGCGGGCGAGCCCCCGTCGGCGGCCGGCAGCCCCGACGCGGCCGCGCTCGTGGTGCTGCAGCCGCCCGCGCCGCCCTACCCGCCCTACGCGCACTACGACGGTAACTAACGCTGCTTTATAGGAGAATACATGTTCCAGTGCAATTTATATTAAGATATCATTTTAGTAAAAGTACAATGGCGGGAAGATTTTTGGTATTTTTTTTATTTGTAGTAAAGCCCAAATAAAGAAAAGATATACTACATGAAAATAAAGAGTAAGAAACCCTTATACAAAATGTATATCAAATTAAAACTGGCATTAGTAACAAAGCAAAGCAACAGCAGTCCACAAACAAAATTCACCAAATTTCCAAATGAGATAACGTTCATTAAATCAAAAACAAGTCCCAATAGGCTACTACATTAAAAATCCCACATTTTCACCCCCAACATAAACCAATTTTACACTCAACCACATCAAAGTGAGCCGACATACAAATAGGTACCAAAAACCTGAATATATAACCACGCCCTAATGTTGGGAACCCGTTGAAGAAGCTTACTTGATCGTTTCAGTTCGTTACTCGGGAGACAAAGCCCGTATGATGTCCCCCTCGAAAATTATTTGCATAGAGCCCGAATGAGCTATTAAACACCCCCCACCCTCTAAGCAGATTGCGGTAGATTAAAGACCAAAGGCATAAAGAGAAGTGACGTCCCGAAACATCCAACACACAATTCTGGCACGTATTCCGATAGGCATTAGTGCGAATATGGTGCAAATTCACACGTTTTATACCGTTATAAGGGAGGAAAATTAGATTATGTAGAGCCTCTTAGCTCTCGAGTTTGGAAGTAGACGATTTTTTTTTCTGTTCTTAAATTCTTGTATTATTTTACGTTTGGAGCGGTGACAAATGTTGTTACGACTTGGATGGTCTTTTTGTGATTTTCCTTGCTTTTAGATACACTTCAACTTGGATTGAGTGAGAATGGATATTTAAATTGGCTTTATCTTTGCGTCGGACGGTTACGAATATCCAGAATATTCTCTTGTCGTAAATTTATTTCATGGTTTAAATTAATCTGCAATTGAGTTTTCCACATGAGGATTATGGCATTAAGTATGTAATTGGCAAAATTTTATAAAGAACTCAATTACTTTTTAGCATATTTTAATATTTTGGTCTGAAGGCAATTTGACTGTCAATAGATATTAGTTAAAATATATAACGTTCCAAGACAATTTTAGAAATATTTAAACAAAAGTTTCTTAATAGATAATTTCAGCTGTTCAATATATTAGACGTTACTGAAGATAGATAAATACACACCGTTCTTTACTTATTTGAATTCAAAAAGCTATGTGTAAAGTGGTGGAGCTCAACGCCGTTCTTCAATCGTTTGACTAAATTTCCCCACAACATGTTTCAGGTACAGCAACACTAGCGAGTGAGTACGCGTACGCGGCGCCCTACTCGCAGTACTCGCCCTACGGCGGGCCCTACTCGCACTCCGCCGCCACCGGCTTGCTGTCGAAGTGGTGAGGAGCTTTGGATCTATCCTATTCAACTTATTGTACTTATTAATCCTAATTCTTACTATAAATTTTAATACTGAAACTACCAAAAAAAAATTCTACATAAAAATGAACTTAATATTTATAGAATTGATTTAGTTAATCTATAATTTAAATACAATAAAACTATTACTTAGTTTATCCCGTCACACATAATATATAACCTAAACCCAAGCCTCACCAAGCCGAGGTCACCACACATTACATCTCGAAAATTTTACCGACCTTAAATCGTTTTCACGTTTAACAACCACTGCGATATAAATGGCGGTATGCGAGTTATAAATCTGGCCATTTTATCACGACTACCATTCTACGTACTGCCTTGAACTAAAATATTTTGGTTCTAAAATAACCTTTATTTCACAAACCAGTAGATGCATATTAGCGTGTACAATTAAGTTTATGAGTGTCAAACATAGGTATGCCTCGGGGAGATATGTTAGCACCTGTGGTTTTCCTCAGCGATAGCTTTGAATTCACCTGCTAATTGGTATTTTTTGTGAAACATCAATTTTGTTGATTTCGTACCAAATGTAATCAATTTATTTCTTCTTCAATTGTTAAAAAATTATATCAAATCGTAATAAATTAAAACTATTCAAATTATAAAATTTTGTGTTAACTGTGATAACAACATAGACGGCCAAAGAAATGTTTTAATGTCAAAATAGAATTCGACGGAAAGTCTTAATACGAACGAAGTGTCTTAACATTAAGTTTCTGCTGCTAAAATAAGTAAAAATAAAAATATATTTGTTTATACGTACATGCGTGCTTTTAAAGTGTGCAACAGCAACTAGCAGGATTGAAATTTACATCAAAAACAAAAGTGAAAAGCACAGAAAATTCAGCATAAACAATAAAAATCAACTAATTAATCCGAAAATCCAATCAAAAATAAAAGGGCAACTCGCAAAGGACAATTCTTTCGCACATTTGTCCCTCCCTCCCTCAGGAGTCGAACAAAGGGCGTAGACCCTCGGGACTGGATGTAACTTATAGGGCATTAAATTTAAGTGATTCCTTGCTTTTAAAGTTTTGCAAAGTTGGGGCTTTGAACAGATTCTATGGGGAGCTCAGGTATTTCAATCGATTCATTTGGAATCGTGTGGATAAATATTTCATTTCGTACTCTATTGGCTGGATTGATCTCTGTTGATATTAACAACGATAATATTTTCTTCTAAAATGTTTATTATTATTATTATTGTTTTGTTATATGTGTTATTATAATGTTGTTTTTTTTATATGTATGATGAAAATTAGAAGAACGTAATATTAACTTGTTGCTATTTACAATGAAAGTATTAAATATTATTTTTTAACTTCCCGCCGTATCCCGCATACATCAGGGCAGGCAAAGGGAACCTAGTATTAAAACACTAAGTTTCCCACTTTCTGCAGATTTCATTGCGTAACACGCAAGTGGTGTAACTCAACGCCTCGACTCCAGAGCGATGAATCATGAAATTATTAAATAATACTTTGATCTAATGATAGTCTCCGTATGCTATCTGTTAAAAATCCTTTTATATTTTATTATAAGTATAATATTTATTTCCATTGCAGATATCACCGGGCGCCGTGCGAGCAATAGCAGTCGGCAAGCCACAACGAACCTAAGTGATAACGGACTTTATAAAGTGAGTTTAAGTATAAATTCCTTTAGTAATCAGTGTATAAAATATATTATAATAATATGTACAATTTTCATCTTGATTTTCGAGGTCAGTAACGCTGCTTTCTCAACAATTTATTCCTTTATACTCATTATTTTATACGAGAGAGCCAAAGTTTTAAATGGTATCTTCATGTAAGTTTGTAAATATTCGTATACGTACTTAGTGACTTAGTTTATCCTATTTTTACTTTACCTCAATAGTTACATGTCTAATATTATATGAAATTGTAAGATCTGTCTTTATATCGATTGGTTTTTATAATAGACGTTGTGACGATGTTATGTGATCGTAGAGTGGTTTTTTTATTAGTACTCTCTATTATTTAACTGATTTCGATGCTGTTTTAGCTGTTTGATATATTGTTATGTCGATTCTAAAATTTAAACTGTCAAACGTTTTAAGTTAAGATTGTCTTATATTTTTATTCTCTTCTAAGGCTGTCTCAAGCACAATGTCGTTAGCATTCTATTACTGTTACTATCCTTAAGTTAATTTATTTTTTGTATCGTTATTAGCGTTATTATTATATATTTATGAAGCTTCAGAACAAATATTTGTAATATTGAAATTACAATGAGATTATTCATATTTTTTTCCTGTATTTTTTTTTATTTTTTATAAATAGTGTGTAATTCTGATGATCATAAGAATATGTTCAAATATAATATATTATGGGATGAAGGTACAAGGCTATAAGTGATTTTTGACAAAACCGATTTAAAAAATCGCATACAGCTTATATTAATTTTATTTCTTTTATAAAAGATACATTGCTATAACAAATGACTAATTGCCACTTATTATCCTTGACTTTTTGTGCCCAATATAAAGCAATTATTTTAGTTGTTAGTTTTCAAAATCTTATCGTTTCCGTCCATTATTTTTTATTTTAAATGTAAATAATTTCTATTTTCAGTAGATTATGAAACGACAAACTAAGTAAGCACTTGTAGCTATTATGTAAACGTTTCGTAGTATAATCATATTCCATATTAAAATGTTCTTATGTCAATCGATTTTTATCCATGAATTCAATCACTAACTTCACTATAACTGATTGATAATAAATCAATCAACTATATTTTCTAATAGTAACAGAGTTCTTTTTTTTAATACATTACTCAAGTTTAGGAATCCATTTCGAGTAAATACAAGTGCTTACTTATTAAAAATGTCGTTAATATAATTTTCTCAACATACAGTGTAGATATGCCAAAGACTTGTAGATGTCTTTACATGCAAACTGTCCTTTATAGATTTTATTTAACCCCAAGCAATAATTGTATCGCCAAAGAAATTGTGGACTTTTCTAGGTATTTTGCGCTTAAATTACTTCAAATTACTAAAACTGCCTTAGATGTTTTATTTTATGTAAGAAAAATTGGGTGTACCTCAAGGTATTCTATTATACCCGCTATTGTTCTTCATGTTTAAAGTTAAGGCAGTTGATTTAAAGCGGTTTATTTAAGTTATATAAGTTCAATATACAATGAAATAATTTATTTTAAGTTCTTATTTAGATACATTATAATTTTGTATGACAAAATGTATATGAGTCTTTATTATAATAGCTCTCTCAGTTTATAAAAAAAGAAGTGTAGCTTTTGATTATGTTATATAATTAGACAATTTCAACTAATGTGGCCTACATAAGGGGCACTACATGACGTGTCAAAGGTTATGGATTCGATTCCAAAAAGTGTTGTACCAATATCTGTTTTGTAATGAATGGTGATAAAGAAGACTCGGAAACAGTCCACATTAATGAATTCTCAATTTTGTTTATTTACATTATACATTTACTATTTATTCTTTGCTTTGGCGCGAAAGCATATCGATTAAGTGATGCGTCTCACGTCATAATGTTAAGATAATGTAATAGTTTCATTTTATTTGTACTAAGTATATTTGTAAGGCAAACGCACCAGTACGAAATAAAGGCATATGAGTTTTTAATTTGTTTTCTTTTTGTTAGCACCTATATTATTAATGATTTACCTATATAATTATTGCTTATAATAAAACTATTTTCCGGTGTTGAGTTCCACCACTCGACACAAGCGTATTCGGCGAAAGATGGGCAACGAGCGTGTGAAACTACAATACAAAAATATTTGCCTTATATTGCTGGGGACTAAAAGCTATATAGCAAAAAAAGTTTCATCCAAATTCGTCCAGGATTTGTGCGTAACAACGTTACAGAATAGATAGTTGTCATATCGATCGCTTGAAAGAGACGAAATATAAATCTTCTTAAATAAATAATGTCCCTGATATGGGTGAAAAGCGGAAGATGGAGTTCCTTAATGCTATATTCATCTCAAAATATACAAATATATAAATATAAAAAAATATAAAAATATAAAATTTATTATTTTTTTTAAATAAAACTTATTTATGAAGAAAAATCATTTGATCTTTCAAATGGAAAAATTTGACATTCAATGACATATTGATTTTGTCAATTTTTGTTACAGAAAATTAAACAGTGAAATCTTAAATGTAATTCTTAAAAATATCTGAGTTCGCCATGAAATATTTAGCTCTGATTTCACCATATTTACCATATATATGTTAAATATGTCTTCAGTAAAATGACATCACTACGACATTAAATACCATGAATTCAAAAGATTTCATTTTCAATACTTTAGATTTGCCAAGGACCTCTAGCATACTATTCGATGACAAGGAAACTCAAACTAGTGTTATTCAACTGATTAACTCAATTTCTTCATTCAAGTCTAGTTCGCGACCTGTACCAAAAAATATAGACACATCAAGTAAAAATGAAAATGTAAAATCATTTGAGTTTTGTGAAGTAATACAAGATCCAGACGACGAAGATTCGATTACTATTATAAAGGAAACTTTTACTGAAGAAGTTATTAACGATTCCGATCGCTCATTGTTCCCAAAACCATCAAAAAATAAATTTAAATATTGTAAGGAAATAATTCAACCATATTCCAAGAAGATCCTAGACCCAGACCCAGACTGTCCCTCGTTTCCCAAATACAAATGTTGTAAGCCAATTACTGAAAACCAAAGTGTGCCTGATCAATCCATAAAATCAAATCCTCCTTCTAGTTCATCCATTGAAGAAGTTTGTATAGCAGATATAAAAGGTGATATGGATAGTAATAAGAGCAAGTCTACATTTGTTAACCCTGATACTTCTGAATGTGACCCTTGTAACAAAAAAGAAAAGAATTATTCTTCTTGTTGTTCCATCAGTAGCATTAAAAATGCAAAATTGCCCTGTGAGCCAGCGAAACCAGCAGAGCCGGAATGCAAAAAGCAAAATGTCGACGAATGTATATTAAAAAAATGTATTTCAGCATGCATAAGTGAAAGCTTAAAATTAGCAAAAAAAGGAAGTTCCGCTTGTGTAGACAAATTTGAGAAAGTAATTGGTGTCAAACAACCAAAAGAGTGTAATGAAAAACCGACTTACTACGAAATGAAAAAACCGAAAAGCAAGGAGTCCACTGAAGTCTGCCCGAAAAGTAGCATCCAAAGCATAATAGAAACTCAAAGTAAAGCAGTAGCTACAATTACATGTGCAATAAAAGATCTATTTGGAAGAGTATATAATAAAACGAAAGATTGCGTGAATTTAATAAAATCCGAAAGCTGTAAGCACCTAGGTAAAGAGGAAGAATGTAATTCAAATAAAATACCTAAATGTGAAAGTAAAACTAAAGTATGCAGCAGTAACCCTTCAGAAACATCAGCCCAGACTTTATTTGATAAAATAAGAGGACAAACAAGTAAAGCGGAAGATAATGAAACTTATAGTGTTGAGACTACTATAAAAGAAAATATATTAGAACCAGCGAAAGAAGTAATGGAACATGTCGCCTCAGTCGTATCTTCAACTGTGTCGGTTATAAAAAATAATAGCTTTGAAAAAATTGCAAATGACATACTAACTGATAAATTTAATAAAAGTTCTCCTTACGATCAACCCAAAATAGATAGCACTCCGCCAAAACAAGTAGCGCAAGATCATCAACCGACTACAGATTCTATGTTCGTGTTGATTAAAAATAAGCTTCTTTCCATATTCAGTGGCACAAACCAAGCGATGTACGACGAGGACGGCGACAGCGAGGACGACGACGATCAAAGTGCAGAGAAGATGTTTGATAAATATTGTGAACAATAACACCTAGTGCGCTAGTGCTTTTGATGTTAAATTCATTCATAATCACATTAAACTTAAAAAAATATATATTAGTATTTTTAACAATAACATTCTGGTAAAATACATATATTAAATTAGATAACAAACAAGTACAAGTATAAGTGATGTACAAGTGAACGTAACGTTTGGCGTTCCGTTCTCTCTGACTACTCTGCTAGGGATACAGCGTGAAGCTAAGCCAAGTTAAGTAATAATATACATTTTAAAATCACATTTATGGTGACAACGATATCGTACAGCAATCATGTCCGATATGTCTGCCGGGACTGTTAGTAATATACTTTTAAACAATACAAGGACGGTTCATTGTCCTGGTTGTATTTAAAAAAAATAAAGAAAGAAATTTCACTTGACATATCAAATCATTAAATCTTGACATCTATCCAACCAAAATTTCATACTCTCCTTTTTTGTTGCAACAAAACAAGCATATAATAGTAACAATGATTATAGAACTAATAATTTAAAATGATGACAAAGAAATGCACAGTAGAGCCAATACCGGAGCCCCCTCCGCCGGATCCTTGTAAGTTACAACGAATACGACAAAAAGAAAAAGCTGGCATTAAGATATGTCCACCGAAGGTCATAGAACAACCGCCTCCTCCACCCTCTTGTCTAGCGCTGTGCATTGAGAAGATAAAAAATCCACCTTACACAACATCTGACCAGCCCGTGGTTTGCGTGGTTGATAGACAACTGCCTGGAACAGCTAGATGTGATGAGATCGAGGACCGAGCAGCTGCACACCCTGATCTGCCCTGGCCAGGGTGTCCTAAACCACCCCCGCTTCCACCGCCACCGGAACCAGATCTATGTGAATTACAGAACAAGAAATTTAAACAAGAAGAATGTAAAGAAAGAATGAAACGATACAAACAGTAATATGGACAAAATTTTTAAAACTTCACCTGATAAAGGTAGTGAAATGAGTCTCATTGAAAAATTTTGTATGGAGTTAAAGAGTCTGTCACAAGAAGATGTTCAGGAAACAAGACGTCTCACAATCGAATCACCATATAAAAATGAAGCTAACGTATCTCAAGACTTTGACAGCAAAATAAAAGATTTGGAAAACTTGATTAAACGCTTGGAAGACGAGATCGACAATATTTCTAATAGCGGCACTTACACGATACAACGACATCCACTAGTTCTGTCCAAGTCTCAAAGTAAGTCTGATAACGGTACGAACTCAGAGGAAGATCCACGGAATACGCGAAGACAACAATGCCCAGTAACTTTATACGATACGTCAAAGACTTTAGAAAATCAATCTGATGATAATTTTCACCCTATTTCCTCTTCAAGTAAAGAATTGCTTTAAAGTAGTGTATTTATCAGTTTCTTTTTCTTGCAAAAGAAAAAGGAAATGCACTCGATGGTCGAATTTTAAACATTTTTTAATAAAAAATCTTTTAAAGACTACACTTTTATTAATATATTATAATGTTTTTATGTTTTGTAAGATTCTTATTATTCGGGATGAGGTATTACATTTAACTCGCAATACCTGTGTATCGAAAAATGGGGAACTGAGTGTTTTGACGGTAAACCCCTCTGCCGACTCTCATATAAACGGGATAGAGCTATTTATTATTTATTCTTTTACTTAATATTTCTCGTTGTTTCTTGTATAAATATATCGGAAAAATAAAAAAATATATTTCTATAAATTAAAAACAATATTTCTTAAAAAGTTTGTTTAATGGCTATAACAATATAGTATATTTCATACAAAATACAACATTCAAATATATCCATGTACTCAAATATATCAAATACATATAAGTTTACAGAAAATAACGGAACAAGCGATTTGCATTGACTAGATTAACTCATGCAGACGTACATACAGACAATCGGATACAGTTATGCTAAAGAGCTATCAATCCTAGGAGACTTCTAAGAACTATATCTAATGAAGCATTATTTTACATTCTTAAAAAAATTATATCAACATATTATATTAGTTCCAGAATAAAAAAAATGCTATATTTTTAATGGAAGTGTATCTGATGGACCAACCATATTCACTTATAAGTTCAGACTTCAACAGTATAAGGTGTACAATATTCAATACATTAATATTTGAAATAAGAACAACCTCGGACTAGTTTTTGGGTAATTTTGTAAATATTTCTTCTCGTCGTATGTCGCAAAATATATATTTTTTTATTGATGCACTCTTGATGCTCATTTTCCGGAATCAAGAGGTATAGAAAGATCCACATTCGTCTCTCCAATTAAATTGAACATTCATTTTTAGCATAACGATATCCAATTGATTCATAATAAGTATAGATAATATACTAAATATATTTTAAGAGGAGATATAAATATCAATTTATTACTTTGGTCATTCTAATATAACGTTGACCATTTTTTTGATTTAAATATATACATACATCCACTCTAAATGTTACAACTGTTCATACAAAAATGGCCTATCCTGATCTTTTACAAAAGGTTTCCTTGTGACGATATAGAAACGTTTGTATTATTTGCTTCACGCCTAGCTTTAACTCTAGTGAAGACACCACAACGTTTCATTAAGACACTTGCCCACATTCCGCCGAATTAAAGAGGCATTGACGTGCTGAGTTGATGTACATAACGCGTTTTGTCTTGTTACCAGACCGAGAAAATAAAAAAATATATATTTCCTAGAGTGGAAATCGAACTTCCTAGAGTGGAAATCGAACACAACTTGTTAAATTCGCAAACAAGACACACAGTGACAAAAGAAACATCATTTAAAACGTTGCTCCATAACCGTATACTTGACCTGCAGCGCCACCTATCGGTCGCTTAGTGTTTTCCAGTCATATTTACATGAAATATCAAACTAGAACCTATTTTTTTTCTATCCGAATGACAAATCGAACCTTTATCTAAAAGAAAATACAATTTATTCATGTCTATTAAATCATTCGATAGGCCATTTTGCACAAACATCCACACACAAGCAAAATAAGCTACAATATAATAAACATATGAAAAATCTTATGATTTGGCACATCTTCTAAAAAAGTACTAATAGAAACTCTTTCCAATAGATAAGGCACATTGCCACAATTATTTGTATCATTATTGTTAATACATTAAATATACTATTAAAAGCAGTTAAAATTTTTTTTTTACCAACAATATAAATACTCTTATAATATGTATATTTTAAATATTTTCTTATGTTCATTGTAGTGCAGTGTTGAGACACTACGTTTTTCACTTTAGATTCATTTATAAATTATTAACGTGCCTAACTTGACTTGAAAAGTTCTTATAATAATAACAACAAACTATAAGTATGTATAACCATTCCACAAATAGGATTGAACCTATAAACACCGCTTAATAAAAAATATTAATTGCTATATCAATGACGTCATGTATATTATAAATAAGTATAAATAATGCAGAGTAATTACAAAATGCAAGCTGTATAGAGAGCACAGATGAAATATAAAAATTAAAATTTTTCAAAATAAATAAATAAAAATAGAAAAATAATCTAAAATTACATTAAAAAATTGGAAATTCAAAGAAATTATTGATAACAATTAATTGTAAATACAGAAACTAATAACTGCACCATTATGACGTCGTATAGATTTTAAATACAGAGTTAATATAAAATGCAAGCTTTATACTAGAGACAAGAGCGGAGCGTAATAAACAACTTTAAAAAAGTATATAAAAAGAATCTTAAAATACAAGCAAAAATTGGAAATACATTATAAATTAACATTACTATAAAAATACAAAAAACACATAAATCGTTCTCAAAAATCTACTAAACAATTGGGTAATAAGCTCCTCGCCTCGCCCGGACCCGAACTTGCACCCAGCGGCACCGATACCGTAACCGATACGCGTTCAAGCGTAAGGGTGAAATAAAACCAAAGTACTAAATGTACTAAAATATTGCTTTTTTATACTATTTCCTTGCTAGGTGTTGTTTGGGGGGTTGATGGTAGGGGTGGTACTGCCGGGAGAGTATGCTGTCCTGGAAATTAAACAAATTACTTTTTTAAAACCACTACTACTTTGTCACCTGACTGTAAACGCGACAGGTTGTGGGTTCGTTGTCTACTGAAGGAAATGAAATATTTAATATATTCATTTATTCTCTCCGACGACGAGACGTGGTGTTGAGTTCCGCCCCTCAACGTACGGAGAACACACTCCAGAATTTGGAAAAGTTTTAATGGGAGCGGAGTATCTTCATTATTGGTACTTCACAAGATTCCCACCGGGGAACCTTGTGAAGTACCTACTCTGCCACATGGCTATATGTGGAATAGAGTGTGAGGCGCGAAAAAATGGATATATTGGAATAGTATGACTTTTTATTTTAAACTGATTGAAAAGGGTACATACCACGTCATTGGGTTGGTGAACTCTGTTCATTTTTCTTTCTTGCAAAATAATCTGGTTTGCGGCGCTGTTAAGCATTATAATGTAGTAATGAATAATTCATTAATTTGTATGAATCAGTACAAGTTTGTTTTTAATTTATTTATAAATTAGGAATTGAAGAAGTAAAATGAAGTTTAAATTTTGTCTTCTTAAAAGATAAATAATGCACAATGAAAATAGGACTGCCTACTGAGGCAGTCCAAGTGTCCACACCCAGCCAACTTCCAAATTCCTACGTATAATTCCTAAATTTCACGATGATGCAACAACTAAAAGAGCGCGTAATTCAGGTTGTTAGATTTTATTACGTAGTTACTTAGTTTTTTAAAGATGGACTAAGCACTAATAACTATATAGTTTTTTTGAAATAAAGCGAGTGGTGTAGTAGTGTGACTCACGCGTCCATCTCGCGCTGCGTGAGGTCGAGCGCGTCCTGCATCTCGCGCGCGGCGCCGCGCACGAACTGCGCGTCGCAGTACTTGCCCAGCCCCTGCGCGGCGAGCACCTGCAACACCGCGTACTCTACACCCCTGCTCCGCATGCGGAATACACACTATATGTGTAAAATATCGTACCCGAGTGATGAGGCTCTCCGCTGGATTCTCTACACAATAAGGCACGTCGTTGTTGTGTTTTGGCGCTTTGTCACGATCTATTCCAAAAAATTGTATGAAAAATTTCTTCAGAAGGCATTTTAAGTAGATAGTTAATGTTAATTCAAATTTATAATTAATTCTAAGTTCGTTATTTAAGCGACTCGTTAAGTAAGTTAGTTAAAAATCAAATATAACAGTACTAGTTTTTATTACTTTGAACATTAAATTAAACACAAAATTTATACAAAAAAAATGTAATTAAGTGTAATCATCTCTATATAAATACTAAAATTATCAACTCAAGTGCCTATTATATTAAAATAAACACAAAAAGCTAGTGCACATTCCAATATTGCATTAATTTTACTGCTTTAAAAAATATATTATTAGTTTCATAATAAAAATATATTAAATAATAATTAAGTATGATAATTATAATATAATAAAAAATACAATATAAAAAAATAAACACATAATATATATAACACAATCACAACACACTAAAACGGACTTACAGTTGTTTCTCATACTCTGCATTAAATCGTTGGACGTTTTTCTGGAAACCGTTAATATTTTTTCACAATCTTTGTATTGATACCAAAAAATGTGAATAGCTAGCGACTCATCCGCGGCTTCGCCCGCTTAACATTATTAGATTTTTTTTATTCCCATATCTAATTATACTATGCAATTCTAATTTGTATATCTCAGCTCAATACTGTAAACTTTTATCTCAATCTGTTCACTAGTTTTTATGTGAAGGTGGAACAAACATCCATTGTCATAAAATTTATACTTATAATATTATTAATAATCATATCATGCAAATTCATTCAACTACAAGTAACAAGTAAAGACATCTTCAGATCGTTTTAAAAAACATTTCTTTAACAGAAGCTATAAAGTTTCCTAAGACATCCGCAAGAGGGAGAATAAATACAAAATCAATGGATATATAAAAACGTATACTTCTACTATTCAATTTTAAGTAGTTAAAAAGAGAATAACACGATTTTCTTATAAAATAAACGACCTATAATTCATATGTATGTACTAAATATTACAAATACATTTATTTGGAACTGAAAATGTATTGTTTACAGGTACAAATTATAGATGGCAGTACAATAATATAACAAATAAATAAAAATAAAACTATGTGCGTCGCCTAAAATGATTATAATAAGTTTTAAATAAATTACATGTTTATAAAAGTTCCTATTTTGGCATCAATAGAAGGATATGATCATATTATTTTAATGTGCAGTGACGTGACTGACAACGTAACAACAAAAACAATAAAACGTACGACATAAATACACAACAATAAATCATAATATATAACAACAAAATTAATAATGTGAAAAATATTATTATATAAATATATGAAAAAAAAGGAGGAATACTAATAAAAAATTATGAAAGAATGAAGGATTTCTCTCTCTCTTTCTCTTTCTCGAAATGCCAATTATTATTTAATTTATATGAAATCCGTACAAAAATATGTTTGTACCAGCAGAGGGCCAATTAAATACTGACCATCGACCATTTTTGAGTAAATTTTTTATTTATTTATTTAATTAGTACTTTAGTATATATTACAAATTTTAATGCAAGTAATATGTAAATACTATTTACAACAATATCTTTAAGCATGTTCCTGACGCATATTGTATTTGACTATTTATTCATCGAGCACTTGCAATGTGGTAATTTATATGTAAATTTAATTTACAACATTACAATAAAAACACTGGAAAAAAAATCTTAATAATAAGAACTTTTTTTTCATTTATTTTTTTATTTTTTTTAAGTATGTAATTTCTCATAAATATTTTTAAATATAAATTTTAAAATAACTCTAACTCAAATAATATGTAAAAATTGAAAAACAAAACTCACTCAATAGCTTTAAATATCTTCTCCGAGTCCTTGCCGTGGAGCAGCGGCTGCATCGCTATTTCTTCGTCACCCTCACTTTGATTGCCGTCGTCGTATTTACTGGATTTTTTTATTCAATAAATTATTTTTTGTTATTAATTAATTTGTGACTTTTTTTGCGACTTTTCCCGCATGGTCTTGACCACTGGATGGTAACTAAAGGATGTATATATAAACCGCTCTCAACTCTGAGATCGATCTTGAAATGCCGTGTTCATTATATCGTGATCGATCTCAGAGTTGAGAGCAGTTTATAAATATGGGTCTAAGAATTGTGTATAACACATGACACAGACACAGACACATGACATGTTAGTGAAAGAGGTAGCTCTGACCGCATGTACAATGGGTTATAAAAAGTGGGTAGAAACTTTAACGTGATAGCTACCTCTTTACAGCAAGACTAAGAATATATTAACACTAACGGTAATTACACAAATTTATGAATTTAGGCTCGTAAATTACAAACGGACTGTAAAAAAAGATGTTAATCAATATCGTAGAGTACAGAAAAGTAGAGAAAGAAATGTTTATTGAAGTTGTCTGGAATTTGAACCCCGGGTTCTTTTTGTCTACAGCCATAGATAAATAAATATAAGATACTAATAGCTCTCCTACAAAAGGCAAAAAATACAAATCACTTACTTTTCATCTTCAGGCACTTTCCCGTCCATCCCCAATTCACGCTGCATCATCCAACTAAGTGACTTACTCTCTTCATTATCTACAAAAGAAATTTCAATATAATATTTTTTTATTATTTCTTTTAAAGACTGCTTTTTATTGAATAATATTTAACTAAAAATTATAGGCCAGTCGTAGCGCAGGGGCACAAGTTGTGACTGTAACAGACTGGTTGTGGGTTCGATTTCCACTTGAGGAGGTGAAATATTTACTTATATTTATATTTCCATTTCTTCACTCTGGTGTCGATGCTAAGCGCGGCGTTGAATTTTGCTACTCAATACGCAATTCCTCCAGAATTCGGCAGAAAATAGGGAACGGAGTGTCTTATCATTAAGTTCCCTCTACCCAGCTGTGCGCGGGATACAGCGTGAAACTGATTGATTAACTAAAACTTATCAGTCATGGCGCGAGTGCACAAATGTGCGACTTACCAAAAAATGGCGTAAACGCGACATGTTATTGCTTCGATTCCCGCTCGAGGAAGTTAATTCCGTCACTCAACACGTTATGCCGCCACAATTAGGAGAAAAGTGGGGAACGGGAGAGTGTTAATGGGCACGGTGAGTGTCTTAACAATAGTATATTTTATTTTATATATATATATATTTATTTACGCTGGAAGTTAATAAACTATGACACAAATATAAAAACAGCCGAACTAACTCGGCTCGGCTAGCTGCCTGCACTGCGGCGGCGCGCGGTAGAGACTCTCTCTGCCTCTCTTGATGCTGCTCCACACGGCGCCGAACAGCGTGTGGTTGCGCTGGAACAGCGGAAAAGGATATTAGATCGATTTTACATTGATGTATTATAAATATGAATTTGATATTTTGTACTACTTTATTTAACTGTTTTAAAAAAAACTATATAAATATGCTAATAAGTTTTGGCAATTTATTAGCATGTTATTTACATATGTTTCTTATACTCTATTATCTAAGTTATTAATATACATAAGAATAATTTATTAAAATTATTTATTTTCATATTGTTTTGTCTACATTACACTTACCCGATGCATAGGCTCAACAGTTTCAGCGACAACCTCGTCCAAGTTCCCTGAGATCGCTCTCTTCAGTTCGGGACCAGCTTCGTGCAGGGTCCTGAGACCGGCTTGTAACGTTTTCTGATTGGTTTGCTTCGCGTCCGCCGCGGCTTGCTCTTTCCTTTTTCTGAATCTATCATTGTATTTATTTATTATTAAATATTCCAAATGTATGGGAAAATAGTCAAAATCGTGCCAAAAAAACATGTCTCCTCTAGTATTTCTTTAGGATTAATGAGTTAGTTTTGTACGTGCAGTACTGTTTGAAGCGTCATTTTTATATTTATGTTATTATAAACGTTATAGAGAAAACGTGCTTTGGAATTTCATGCAATTACCAAGTTTTGTCAAATCTTGGTGATATATTGTAAATCATACAAATATCTGGTTTAATTCAAAGAGACAATTCATATATGAACAGAGAAAGTAACAGAAAAATGGATTTATAATTACTAGAAAATTCGTGATTCTTTGATGACGTGTCACCAAAAAAGTTTAAATTTTTATTTTTTTATAACTCTATGTATATAAACACAAAAAAATTGTTACGTTTCATATGAGTAAAGAATAAGTAAAACAATTTCTTCTTTATACTGAAAGAATAACAGACATTTTGATATGAAAATGTTAAGCTAATAAAAATAAGATGTTTGTATGACTTTAAAAAAATAAAAAAAAGGAAAGGAAAATCATTCACAATGGAGAATTTGGAAAAAATCTTTCAAGCAACAATCTCAGCGCGATTCATGGCGCCAAGTGAAAAAATTAAAAGCATAAAATAATACAGCGCTCCTCAAAAGTGGTTGCTTAAAAGTCGAATGTTCACTTACGCATGGTTCCTATAAAAATAACAAATACATGTTAATTTAGAACATTAGTGCTAAATAATACTTGACATATATCTACTCAATACACTACTACTGTATGTAGCTACGAAATGAAAGCGTTATTCCAATAGGTATTACAATTAAATATACTTATAAGGCTAGAAAAGAATAAAATATATTAATTATTTAGCAAATTACATAGATAACGTTATAAACAAATGTAAATACTGAAATATAATATATGTTAGAAACAATATAGGTTGTTTGTTGACTCCTGTCCATATAAAGTCAGTTATGACATTACACATAATACCTAATAGTAGCTAGTAAGGAAGCATTTTAGATAGTTTTTATAAAATTATGTTTCTGTATTAGTTAATTTTGAACTCATTCATAAGTAAAAGAATGTCTAAATGCCGAAATAATTTCAATAACCAATTAATATAAATAAATTGTGATAATAAAAAAAATACATAATATATATTGTAAAGAAAATAATATATATTCAATGAATAAAAATATATGATTTAATGATATTGTAGCAAAATTATTTCCCAATAATGAAAAACAACAATATCTATCCACCTACAACGAATAACAACAACAACATACCGTCTAAAGTAATCCTGTATAAGGAAGGTGGCGTAGAACTTGCCCACTGTTATTTCGTTGGGATCTCCTGGAGGAGGCACCACCTGGTCTAACAGTTTGGGAGACGTTCGTTTCCAAACTTTCTTTATGATTGCACGTAGTTCTGTGTTGCATTCGTCTATTACACCTGTTTTGGAGAGAGTATGGAAAACATCCTTTAATAAATAGGCCCGTATAAAGAGTGACACAAGCTTAAACAATATTACGAAACAAATCAGTATTCGTTCAAATTATTAAATATTAAATTGTTTGGTTTGTTTAGTATTATCAAATTGTCTTTAAGAAATTATAAAAATGTCCTTACAAAGATGCTAGCAACAAAAAAAGTAATAGCAAGCGAACAGTGCAGTTGACGATGAAGGCCGTCCTGAAGTTAGTTATGTATATTAGAATTTTTCTAATTATTTATTATTGTCATTCAGAACTTTAAAAAGTTTAAATTTCAGGGCCACCACGACTCGTCGACCTCACTACTAAAATAATTATTTGGAAAAATGTAAGGACGAAGATTTGTTCCACTTTCACACCAAAACTTTTGAACGATAATTTGGCTATAACGTAACAGCAAGGTTGAGTGGTCCAAGGCACGCATCGGTCGATAGTACTGTATAAGATACAAACCTGAAGTTTTAATTTGCAGCTGAGTTCTAACAACAGCGAACAAAGTAGCGTTGAAGTTAACAGTGCCGTCGGAGTTGAGCGGCATGTTCATGGACACGAGGCGCTTGCAGGCCGTGCGGTGAGGACACAGCTTGCCGAAACCTGGGGGAAGGGGGTCGTTTTAGATTATTTTTATTGAATTTAAATATGTAAGAAATATAAAATTAAAAAGGTAATTCACCATTGTGGCAATACTAAAAGAAATCTCTTCCTGCCTAGCAATGGAAGTGGATGACTGTCAAACAGTGGGAAGAGAGAAAAGTACAGTTATCAATAAGGAGGAAAAAAAATCATAAAATAAAAAAAAAATATAGTAAAAGTAAATTATTTTATAAATAAATAGTAAAAAAATAAAAAATCATGCTTTTTTTCTCATTTATTATTATTTAAACATAAAATATATATGTAGGTATTATTTGTTGTTATAATTAAGATTATACACAAAATAATTTCTACAAAACTAACTACTAAAGGATTTGTATGGTATAAAACGGTTGAATTAAGTTCAAATTGAATTTTAAATATCAATTTAATCAATTTAAGGATATCATTTCTATTCTAGATATTAAATTAAAATTGTACAAATTATTAATATTTTACTATATAAATGTTTTTATTAATATTGTATAACAATTCATGACATTGCTATAGAGAATATTTAAAATGAACTTTGGCACTACTCATACACACATGAGGAACAGAAGTTTCTTAATGGGAATGGAGTGTCTTAGCTCTAGGTTCCCTCTGCCTATCTTGCTATATGCGGGATACAGCCTGAAGCTAAACAAAGCTTACCTAACGGTGGACTGATCTTCCTTAGCAATGTCACAACGTCCAAATGTTTGATCCTACCCTTAGCATCAGGATCGTACTCACTCCATAGCCTATAAAAAAAACAAATTTACTTCAGTGAAAAAAAAATATTCAAATAAATTAATTATTATTAAGTTTATATAACATATATTAATATAATATCACTTCCTATATTTTTATATCTATACTAATATTATAAAACGTTTGAGTTTGTTTAATTGAACTCACCAATCTCAAGAACTTCTGAATGGATTGAAATATAATTTTTGTCATAGATAGTCTATTTGCCTGCCTTAAAAATATCCGTTATGGAGTATAGAGTCTGTAGACTCCAGAACAGCAAATGTTTCGATCTTGAAATGCAACCTAGTGTGGCTGCGGTCAGAACACTAAAAGATGTCCTATGTCATATACGATAGTTATTTCCTATGACAACACAATCGAAGCCGTATTTAAAGTTAGTTTATAATTTCAATACATTTAGCTCACCTCACAAATTCGTCCAAATGATGTGGTCCAAGGATGGACCAATCACGAGTCAAGTAGTCGAAGTTATCCATGATGACGGCAACAAACAGATTTATAATCTGGTAACAATAAAAATAAAATATATATTTATTTTATATCTTTATAAGATTCAAATTGGCTTATAAATATGAATTTGTGATTGATTAGTAATTATAGTTTTGAAATTATAAGTAAACAACAGTTAAAGTCACTAAGTGCTGGTGTTACAGCCAGAAGAAAGTTTATTATATTTTATTGTGCATAAAACTGTTTACTTCTCATTTGGATTCAAGGCATTGCAACATGAGCGAGATGAAAAAAAAAGGAACGGAGTGTCTTAACACTAGGTTCCCTCTGCCTACCCTGCAGCGTGAAACTGATGTTAAATACAATATGTATATACAAATTAAAAAAAAATAGTACTAAAACGATGTATTGTAAAAAATCATACCAAAAACGTGCATAGCAAGGAAAACGATATGAAATAAGGATATGCAAGTCTAGAGCCACAGGTCTCCTCCTCTTCAGATGGGTTTATGCAGCCGACTGGTTCCCCAGGGTGCTCGTCGTCGTTTGGTGATAACGCCATCATTATTTCTTGCCACGCTTCTCCTATAATTGTAAAGTTTTTATAAAGGTTATTTTTCTTTTATGGATTTTTAATTTTTGTAATGTTAAATCCAGATGATCTTATTTTTATATATATGATATGATAAAACAATAAAAATGTGTTAATTGTTGCTATTTTTGTCGTTATTTATTTGAGGCACGAAGTGTACCTATAAACGCGACTAATTGTAGATTCGATTACCACTTGGGGAAATGAACTCTGTCTTAACAGGCAGAGGGAACCTAGCCTCTGCCTACCTTGCTATGCGCGGAATACAGCGTAAAGCTGATTTAATTAATTAAATTTTAATTTATTTGTCGCTATTTACATGTTTTTGACGTGGCCATGTTACTTTTTAAATAAAAAAATACAAAAACAAACCTGTAGCAGACCTAAATAGTACCATCAAGGCGCCACCGAATGTTTGGAAATTATTGTTGGAAGTTATAATATCATCTTCTTGTATTTTGCCAAATAACTGTAATAAAAATATACGATATTTATTCACTTTACATAAAATAGAGTAATTTTCAATAAGATTATAATTATATAATTATATGTATTTTTCTTTATATAACTTATGCACATAATAAACATTCAAATGTTAATAAGTAAATCATAAAAAATAAAATACATTATCTAATATATCTAAATATCAGTAACACCACTGGGAACAATATTATACTACTTTAAAAACATATCAAGTACAAACTAAAGTTCTGATAGTAATGTGCTGATGTAAAGTATAGCTTTTTTAAAAATCTAAAGCAAATTTTTTTTTCTGTCTTTCTTACACACATTATATTCATATATTTCTGTCCCTTTCTAACACGAGTAGCTCTAACTTACCTGCATTCCAACAACAGCATATATAAAGAACAACAACACTATGAGTAGCGCTACGTAAGGTAGCGCTTGGAATGATTTTATGAAAGTCCAAAGTAAAGTTCTTATTCTTTCGCCTCTCGAAAGAAGTTTTATGAGACGCATCGCTCGGAAGAGACGGAAGAACGTTATGTATTTTAGAAGATTTGACGAGGCCTGGAAGAGAAAATTTGTGTAAGTTAATTGTGTTTAATTATATTAGATAACTTATTTTATAATTTAAGCTATACCCTATTCACGGAGCCATGAGATAAAAGGTAAACAAATAAAAAAAAGTTTAAAAAGTTTAGTAGTTAAGATCACGATTGATGGAGTTACTACATTAAGTAAAAAAATAAATCTATGGACTTACGGAAGTAGTACGCTATCTGCGCACTGTAAATAATATTATTGAACGACTCCTATGTCTATAGAACTATTAGGTTATATTATTATGATCTAAATATTTGGATATTGATGAAATTATGTTTATAATTATATATTATTTTGTTTTAAGAAAACGAAGAAACAAATATATAAAAAAAATATATTTTTTAAATAAGCCAAAAACGTTGCAAAATGCAAACTCCAAATGAAAAAAATAATTCTATTCATTCCATTTTACGGTACCATAAATACTATAGATTGCAAAAACATCCAACAGCTAACTTTTTCTCATACTTGAGACGCATTTTAATAAATTAAAAATGAAGTACTATAATTATAAAGAGCACAGGTACTGTGAACATTTTACATGGATATTTTGCCAATCGGTCAGATTTGTTAGTCAACCTGTTCAAAATTGTTTATTTTGTTTTTGTACTATAACATTTTTCATATTATAAAACATGAGCAAAGCTGGACTAAATTAAATAGAAATTTAAAAGTTTTAGAAGTAGTATTTCTTTACTTACGTTTTTTCTCATGCCTAAATGAATAGTCTATCAATATCTGTGTGTTTAATTACATTTTTATCACATTCGATGTATTTAATAATTACCTATATATAAGTAAATCTTATTATAGAACTCTAAGTACTAATTTACTTGAAATTCATAACATGTTATCTCCATATATAATAAAAGGATAGAAAAGTCAATTCTGTACATGAAAGATATAAAAAAAATAAAAATTAGGTCGGTTAATATGTCGATTATAGAACCTAAAAAACCACTCAGCAGAATTCTTGTCTGTCTGTCTGTCTGTCTGTCTGTCTGTCTGTTTGTGCGTCAATCACGCAAAAACTACCTGACAGAAATTGATGAATTTTTGCATGGTGTTAGCCTAGGGCCTCAAGGTACATTTTTTTTTGGGTTTCATTCCGAATTTCATGATAGTTTTCTTTAAAAAAAAACAAAAACTGAAAAATATAAATCACCTAAAATACCGATAACTACTGTATGAAATTAAATTAATTTTGGCATGGTAATAGTTCAAAGCCTAATGTCACTTATAGGATAGTTTTTATCATGGAGTATAAAGAATTTTTTGTAGAAAAAATTACATAATTATATTTTTTAATAAAAAAAATCGACTTCTTCAAATTCAACCGGATTTCACACTCTGAACTTAACTAAACTTTCACCAAACTACCCCTTATATGTACCCTTTCTAATAAAAAAAGAATCATTAAAATCGGTTGAATTGATATTGACTTATACGTTCATTTGTCGCGCATATACTTAATGTAAATTTGAGATTTATATGATTTTCTCATAGATACCATTGTTGGATATAAACTAAATTAAAATAAGACTACACGGGAGGCATTAGCTTTCAAATAAAAAAAGAATCATTAAAATCGGTTCATACAATCAAAAGTTCTAAGGTAACAAGGCTAAAAAATACAGCCCAATTGATGACCCCTTTTAAGAAGTCGGTAAATAGTAATCTGACATAATTAAATTACGACTATTTCATTTAACCACATTTTAAAAGAAGAAAGTAAATTGAGGCCGTTCGTTGCACAAAAGTGTAACTGTTGTGGGTTCGATGACCACGCAAGGAAACGAAATATTTATTTAAATTTATATTTCCATTTCATCGCTCTGGTGTCGAGGTAAAGTGCGGCGTTGAGTTTCACTACTCAGCACGCAATGTCTACAGAATTCCGAGAAAAGTAGGGAACAGAGTGTTGTTGTTAACACTAGAGGTCCTATGCCTACCCTGCTGTGTGCGGGATACAGCGTGAAGCTAAAAAAAGAAGTATAATCAATATTTGTTCAGTCTACCATAATTATTATTTTAAACGTCAACGTTGGTGATATTAACAAACATAATAAAGTAGGTATATTTTACGGGATTAGCTCATATGGCGATGTGTAGAATAAAAAGTATATGTATTTGGAAAGTAAATTCTGATTGTGAGTTCATAGTTTATAAAAGTTTATATTGTGTTTAGATGGATCACGTGGTGATGTCAATACGTTTTAATGTCATCTTATGTTATCTGTTAAAATAGCGTGAAGCTGATTAAACTTAGTGTTATATTCAAAAGAAATTAATTGTATGTAATACATAATATGTAATTTATTAATACGTTTCAAGTATGAAAAAAAGAAAAAATGCAATATAATTGCATTTGTGTTTCCTTCCTATATTTTGTATTTCTATTATTTAAATCGATATATCAGGAACGTAAATGTGGGAACAGAGTTGCATGCCATTTTAGTACAGAGTAACCTCTAAAAAATGTATTTACTAAACTGAATAAAAAGAATGTGTGATTCCTCTATACAATATATTATTCTATATTATACATAAAACAGGTTAAAACAGTGCATATGAAGGTCCTCCTGTAGTATAACTATTTTCAATTACTATCAACACTACATTGTCGATACTAATGTGGTATTACAATATGAATGAAATTTTTCCGCCATTATGATGACATAGACAATTTTTTTAATTTGGAAAAATAATATATTAACTATAAGAACGTTGGTAGTTTTTTAAAAGGAATTCTTATAGAATAAAAAATTGCCTAAACTATGCTTCTTCGCAAGTGGTTGTAATAACTATTGGTATCAATTTTCCAAAAAATCACTATAAATATTAAATATGCTCAATTATACAGAGTTTTTTTGTTAGGACCACTTTAAATAAAACCACAGTTTAACTACTCTATAAAAGCCTATTACATATTAAATTAAAAACCCGAAAATAAAAAAGTTATTTTTTCAAACAAAATCTCCATATATAATAAAAGGATAGAAAAGTCAATTCTGTACGCGACCACATATTCACACATGTGGTCCACACACGTTACCACATATTCACACATGTGGTCCACATATGTGACCACATGATCACACATGTAATCTTCATATGTGACTACATATCACACATGTGGTCTACATATGTGACTACATATTACACATGTGATATGCCCATGTGAATACTTATTCACACATGTGGTACACATATATGACCACACGATGCCACATGTGGTCCACATATGTGACCACATGATCACATATGTGGTCCACATATGTGAGCACATAAACACATATGTGGTCCACATATGTGACCACATGATCACCCATGTAATCTTCATATGTGACTACATATCACACATGTGGTCCACATATGTGACCACATTTTCCCACATGTGGTCCACATACGCGACCACATATTCACACATGTGGTCCACATATGTGACCACAAATTCTCACGTGTGGTCCACATGAAAGACCACATATTCACACATGTGGTCCACATATGTGACCACAGGATCACCCATGTAATCTTCATATGTGACTACATATCACACATGTGGTCCACATATGTGACCACATTTTCCCACATGTAATCCACATACGCGACCACATATTCACACATGTGGTCCACACACGTGACCACATATTCACACATGTGGTCCACATATGTGACCACATGATCACACATGTAATCTTCATATGTGACTACATATCACACATGTGGTCTACATATGTGACTACATATTACACATGTGATATGCCCATGTGAATACTTATTCACACATGTGGTACACATATATGACCACACGATGCCACATGTGGTCCACATATGTGACCACATGATCACATATGTGGTCCACATATGTGAGCACATAAACACATATGTGGTCCACACACGTTACCACATATTCACACATGTGGTCCACACACGTGACCACATATTCACACATGTGGTCTACATATGTGACAACATATCACACATGCGATCTGCACATGTGAATACTTACTCACACATGTGGTTCACATATATGACCACACGATGCCACATGTGGTCCACATATGTGACCACATGTTCACATATGTGGTCCACATATGTGAGCACATATACACACATGTGGTCCACACACGTGACCACATATTCACACATGTGGTCCACATATGTGACCACATGATCACCCATGTAATCTTCATATGTGACTACATATCACACATGTGGTCTACATATGTGACTACATATTACACATGTGATATGCCCATGTGAATACTTACTCACACATGTGGTTCACATATATGACCACACGATGCCACATGTGGTCCACATATGTGACCACATGATCACATATGTGGTCCACATATGTGAGCACATAAACACATATGTGGTCCACACACGTTACCACATATTCACACATGTGGTCCACACACGTGACCACATATTCACACATGTGGTCTACATATGTGACAACATATCACACATGCGATCTGCACATGTGAATACTTACTCACACATGTGGTTCACATATATGACCACACGATGCCACATGTGGTCCACATATGTGACCACATGTTCACATATGTGGTCCACATATGTGAGCACATATACACACATGTGGTCCACACACGTGACCACATATTCACACATGTAATCCACATACGCGACCACATATTCACACATGTGGTCCACATATGTGTCCACAAATTCTCACATGTGGTCCACATGAAAGACCACATATTCACACATGTGGTCCACATATGGGACCATATATTTACACATGTGGTCCACATATGTGACCACAAATTCTCACATGTGGTCCACATATGTGACCACATTTTCCCACATGTGGTTCACATACGCGACCACGTATTCACACATGTGGTCCACATATGTGACCACACATTCTCACATGTGGTCCACATATGTGGCCACATATTCGCACATGTGGTCCACATATGTGACTACATATTCACACATGTGATCTATATATGTGACTACACATTCACATAAAAAAATTTTTACTACACGAATAAACTTCAATAAAAGTTTTATAATTTAAAAAAGTTTATTTTTTATGTAGGCTGTCTCCTATCTGAAGTGTAGTTAAATGGAAAAACTAGGAGGACCAGTGTGTGTGTCAGTGATGACCTATTGCGTTGAGAGACAAGGTCCTTCATCCTTAGCCTCATTCGCAGGCTCCAAGTCAGCTATGGAGACAGCTATTTCTCTAAGCTACTGAATTAGAAACGATGGTACGACGAAAGAAGGTTACCGACACATTGTTTCGGTAAATGAGCGATGTATAAATGCACTTTGTCACGAAAGGTATTTTAAATTTGTATTGAAACGAACTGAAAAGTCAAAAATTAAAAGGAGTTATAAAATGTAATTTATCACATGAATTCACAAAACAATCTATACCTATTTTTTATTTTAAGAATTAAAAAAATGATGTTAGTTTTGTCTTGCCTGACCTTGTCGCACTCATTATCTTATTAATGTGATTAATCTCCATATATAATAAAAGGATAGAAAAGTCAATTCTGTACATGAAAGATATAAAAAAAATAAAAATTAGGTCGGTTAATATGTCGATTATAGAACCTAAAAAACCACTCAGCAGAATTCTTGTCTGTCTGTCTGTCTGTCTGTCTGTCTGTCGGTTTGTTTGTGCGTCAATCACGCAAAAACTACCTGACAGAAATTGATGAATTTTTGCATGGTGTTAGCCTAGGGCCTCAAGGTACATTTTTTTTCGGTTTCATTCCGAATTTCATGATAGTTTTCTTTAAAAAAAAACAAAAACTGAAAAATATAAATCACCTAAAATACCGATAACTACTGTATGAAATTAAATTAATTTTGGCATGGTAATAGTTCAAAGCCTAATGTCACTTATAGGATAGCTTTTATCATGGAGTATAAAGAATTTTTTGTAGAAAAAATTACATAATTATATTTTTTAATAAAAAAAATCGACTTCTTCAATTTCAACTTGATTTCACACTCTGAACTTAACTAAACTTTCACCAAACTACCCTTTATATGTACCCTTTCTAATAAAAAAAGAATCATTAAAATCGGTTGAATTGATATTGACTTATACGTTCATTTGTCGCGCATATACTTAATGCAAATTTGAGATTTATATGATTTTCTCATAGATACCATTGTTGAATATAAACTAAATTAAAATAAGACTACACGGGACGCATTACCTTTCAAATAAAAAAAGAATAATTAAAATCGGTTCATACAATCAAAAATTTTAAGGTAACAAGGATAAAAATACAGTCCAATTGAGTCTTAACACTAGGTGTCCTATGCCTACCCTGCTGTGTGCGGGATACAACGTGAAGCTAAAAAAAGAAGTATAATCAATATTTGTTCAGTCTACCATAACTATTATTTTAAACGTCAACGTTGGTGATATTAACAAAAATAATAAAGTAAGTATATTTTTTGGGATTAGCTCATATGGCGATATGTAGAATAAAAAGTATTTGGAAAGTAAATTCTGTTTGTGAGTTCATTGTTTATAAAAATTTATATTGTGTTTAGATGGATCACGTGGTGATGTCAATACGTTTTAATGTCATCTTATGTTATCTGTTAAAATAGCGTGAAGCTGATTAAACTTAGTGTTATATTCAAAAGAAATTAATTGTATGTAATACATAATATGTAATTTATTAATACGTTTCAAGTATGAAAAAAAGAAAAAATGCTATATAATTGCATTTGTGTTACCTTCCTATATTTTGTATTTCTATTATTTATATCGATATATCAGGAACGTAAATGCGGGAACAGAGTTGCATGCCATTTTAGTACAGAGTAACCTCTAAAAAATGTATTTACTAAACTGAATAAAAAGAATGTGTGATTCCTCTATAGAATATATTATTCTATATTATACATAAAACAGGTTAAAACAGTGCATATGAAGATATCCTCCTGTAGTATATCTATTTTTAATTACTATCAACACTACATTGTCGATACTAATGTGGTATTACAATACATTTTGAATATTTTTCCGCCATTAGGATGACATAGACAATTTTTTTATTTGAAAAAATAATATATTAACTTAAGAACGTTGGTAGTTTTTCAAAAGGTATAAGAATAAAAAATTGCCTAAACTATGCTTCTTCGCAAGTGGTTGTAATAACTATTGGTATCTATTTTCCAAAAAATCACTATAAATATTAAATATGCTCAATTATACAGAGTTTTTTTGTTAGGACCACCTTAAATGAAACCACAGTTTAACTACTCTATAAAAGCCTATTACATATTAAATTAAAAACCCGAAAATAAAAAAGTTATTTTTTCAAACAAAATAAATAATAAAATTATCGTTGTAAAATAAAATACAATTTGTCAAGAACGACGCACGCACACATAAACCTATCAAGTCGAGTCGTAGGTATTGGCGGCAAAGTTTAAAGTTCTAAACATTTTAGTACTATTTTTGTAGTAGTATGTGTTTACATTATTGGTACCTATGCGTAACCGCGTCATACGAAATATAGATATGAATAAACATTGTGAAATGAGAAAAAAACCTACGTCTTCACTGTTGATGTATCTTGCTTAAATTCTTTAGGTACGGGTTTAAACTATTTTACCCTATATGCCCAATTGTAACTGTAACGCGACGTTGTGGGTCCGATCCACACATGCAGGATTGAATTATAATTTAATAATATTTTCATTTCGCACATCAGTCACACATTATACCCAATATCTTACACTAAGTTGCCCTACTAAGGGCGGGATAAAGCGTGGATCTGGTTTTAACTTTATGTGAACCGATTAAAATAAAGTCCAGTCCAGTTGAGGCCAGTCGTGGCGCAGCGGCACAAAGTGTGACTGTAAAACCGACTGGTTCTCTGAGTTCGATCCCCACACGAGGAGATGAAATATTTACTTAAATTTATATTTCCATTTCTTCGCTCTGGGGTCGAGGTTAAGCACGGCGTTGCGTTCTGCCACTCAACACGCAATGCGTCCCGAATTCGGTAGAAAGTGGGGAACGGAGTATCTTAATACTAGGTTCCTCCCTCTGACTAGCATGAAGCTGCTTAAAATAAAACTAATACTTAATATTTAAGGGCAGTTTGCCAGAATACAAACAAAAAAAGTATTTAAATCGGTTAAGCCGTTTCTGAGATTATCGCACATATAGTAAGTATCGATAAGTTGTGTTTTTATTTCAAACGTTCAATTGAAGATTCTTATGGGAGGTACGAAAATGCGACCTAAAGTTTTAACAACTTTCTCATAAAAAACTTCATTACATTGCAAACATACATTATAAGTATATCAAAACACGAACATAATTCAGTGTGTTAAATAAATAATTCTGTGGTTTAAGCGGGCGAAGCCGCGAGCGGGTCGCTAGTATATAATATTATAATATTATACCAACTGCATTTTAATTAAGTATGTAAGTTATAACACATAATTTACAAAATAAGCAGTCAAATTTCTTTGTTTTGTCACTTTAAATCCATTTGGATTTTCATATTTACATTATATTGAAAATTAAATAAAAACTAACCTCCTTATTGAGCTCTGTTGAAATGACACACTGAGCCTGCAAAAAAAATATTTTTGTTACAATTCTTAATAATATTAACCTGTTGTCTGAAGCAAGAGGAATGGATATTATTTTTCAGCGCCACGTTGTATTCCGCACACAGCAGTGTGGGCAGAGGAAACCTTTAACGCCGAATTCCAGAGGCATTTCGTGTTGATGGGCGGAACTCAACGACGCGCTTTTCCTCGACACCAGAGCGATGAAATTAAAAAACTAAACTAAACTAACTTCACGCTTTATCCCTAGTAGGGTAGCCAGATACAAGGGAGCGCAAAACGCTACGGTGCTAAGAAATTAAAATTTTAAATATTTCATTTCCTCGAGTGGGAAAGATATAATAAATAGTAAAATAATTAACTTACATCAGTAGGTTTATTTTCATTAACCTGGGTGACTACTATATCTATTATACTGCCCACTACTAGAATAAAATCAGTTGTGTTCCATGCATCTCCGAAGTAGTTCTGAAAAAGAGATAGGCAATATGTTTTTGACTATTTGTCCAACGTCCCTCAGAGTGGAGCAGAGGGGACTCCACAGTGCTCCCTCTGAACTGCCACTGAACCTGTGCATGTGCTGAGGACGTTATCATACAATAATGTACCGAATTTAATGAAAATAAAAGTTAAATTGAGGCCAAATAGTCTATGTATCCAAAAATAAAATAATAAAATAATAATATGTGATCATTTACATACATCAAAAGGGAGAAAGAGATAAATATTGTCATACTCCATTTCACTTTTTACAGCCATCTTGCAAACCGGAGTTACCAATATACATATTTATCGATTTTTTATATTAAATAATCAATTAAATTCTTGTAAATATTTTAGTCCTCATTAAGTAAGGTTAAGAGAAAAAAAACTTTGACAAGCAGTTACGCCTATTTAAATTAATTTAAAAAATGTTACCTTAAATCTGAATGCAGCAAGCTTGAAAACAAATTCTAGCATAAATACTGTCGTTAACAGCATGTTGAGGTAGTCCAGTGCCTGAGAACAAAATGTCACTTGGAATGTTCAATACAATAAAATTATTAAAATCTATTAAAAGCAAAGTGGCCGATCACTTCGATCACTACGTATTATGATGATTTCTTTTACATATAAACGACAACTTATACGAACGATATTTTTGATTTCACACTGCTATATGAATTATTATTAAAATTCACTCGCACAAAAGATTTTTATTATATTTTATTGTGAGCTGAATATCGTGAAACAACGTGCGACGGAATACCCTGCGCAGTGTTAGTAGAGTACCGGCACCGACCCCCCACCACCCCCTACTCGTACTTACAAATGCTACTGCGCACTCGGGGCTCGTTTGGCGTTGATACTGTGAGTTCGTGCCATATTGTTCGTATATTGCTATTGTTTAACTTGGTGTAATGGAAAGTAATGATGTTTTAATTATATTTGATTGTGCATTTACATTTATTCACTCAGAAATATTGTTTGTATAAGTCAACTTTGTAATAAACTGCTTGTAGTCCTCTATTATCTCTTTTTTATATTAAATACTTCTGTTTCCTAAAAATATATTAAAAAAAGATATAAATAGACTTACGCGCTTATATTCATATTTGGCGTCGTGATATTTCATCATGAGAGCTACAGTGTTGAGAACTATGAAGAAAAATATGAAATATTCAAAACGTTGTGACGTCACAAACCACCATGTCTTATATTGGATGCGACGTTTTGGAATGTATCTGGAAGAATAATCACGCTGTAACCTTCATATAGCAGAGTCGGCAGAGGGTACCCAGTGTTAGGACACTCCGTCCTAACACTGGGTGCCTTAGGTCACTCGTTTATGTTAGTTTAATTTTTACCTTCGAACAGGTTTCGCTTTTAAAGCAAACTCTATACAGTTTCTTTGATTCTTATCAAGTTCACAGTCTTTGAACTCTTGCTCTCCTTCCTTCTGGAACGTTACTATGACAAAACCCACGAAAATGTTCACCTGAAAATTTAGAAAAAAATATTAAATATGACTTTGTTTTAAGATTATTAATATTTTATAAATAAATTGAATACATACACACAAAATATCATTCACGTTGATTCAATTGAACGTATATTAAGTTCAAATTTTCTTAGCTTC
This sequence comes from Heliconius charithonia, assembly GCA_030704555.1. Lineage (NCBI taxonomy): Eukaryota > Metazoa > Arthropoda > Insecta > Lepidoptera > Nymphalidae > Heliconius > Heliconius charithonia. The sequence goes on from CM060825.1 coordinate 1,235,971, forward strand.
ACACTTAATCCGCATCCCAGAAGACAGCACAAACCTGATGTCAAGGTACTCTGTTCTTCATTGTACAACGACGCGCTTTGTCTTGCCCGGGCAGGGCAGTAAAAATAATATGTTTCCACGAGTGGTAATCGAACTCCTCCTCCTCGATGATGGGCCACGATGGCCTATTTTTTCTTACATAACATGTTATTTCTTATAAAAAATGATAAAAACTACAAAATTTTTGAACAATATTCAAAAAGGTACTCACCATAAAGAAAGCTATGACAATAATGTAGCTTATGTAGAAGAACGCAACAAGCGGTCTCGAGTTCTCTATGGGCCCGTGTCTCTCTTTATTGGAATCCATAGACACCGATAATAATCTAATACATAAAATATATGACTTATTAAAACATCAAGAACTTTCTAGGATATGTTTTTTATATTATTGACTTAAAATTTTAACTTAACATATTATATTAGCAAAATCCTGTTAAGTGCGAGTCAGACGCGCACACCAAAGGTTCCGCACTAATTTTAAGATTTTAAGATATTTTTACAAACTTTTATGCGACTGACTGACATAGACTCAGAAATTTGATAGAGCAGTTGGATAATATATGTATACGAGTTATTTTTATCTCAGCTTCATGCTGTATCCCGCATATAGCAGGGTTGGTAGAGAGGACCTGGGAACCTAGTGTTAAGATACTTCGGTTCCATTTGCCTAAAAACTTCTGTGCATATATCAAAATGACTTTATTATTGTAATTACTTTGGGTATCTTCACTCAATAAAAATGTTATATTTGAAAAATTAAGAATAAGTTCAATCAATGACTTCCACCTTCAAGTAGTAATCCGCATTTAACGGGGTAATGACCTAGTGTCAATATCCTCCGTATTTTTGTCTGAATTCAATAGGTTGTGTTGAGAGGCGGAACTTAACACCGTATTTTCTTTTTCTTCGTCTTACCAGCACCTTTAAGGACAATCAAAAAAGAACTCACCCCGGCCACCCCTCAAACGTGGACACGGTGAACAAAGTAAGCATGCCACTCAGCACGTTGTCAAAATTAAACTTATTCCGCACCCACACTCTGTCTTCTATTTTAAGTTCCCCGTTCTCATATACGAGGTAGGATCCGCTGAAAATGTTGTTTATTAATGTATTAATATTTATTAACTTGTAATAATTGTGGCTTTAAATCTCACTCAAGCGCGGCGTTGAGTTCTGCCACTCAACACGCAATGCCTCCAGAATTCGGCAGAAAGTGGGGAACGGAGTATCTTAACACTAGGTTCCCTCTGCCTACCCTGCAGTGTGCGAGATACAGGGTGAAGCTGATTAGCATTAAATCTCACTAGACTGTTTTAAAAAAAATACCATTGGGCAGTTTTGATTTTTACAGGTTGATTATTGATTTACAGGTTAAAAATCGTGTTAATTTTGAAAAAGCGTACGTTACGTAACGTGGTAATATAAATTAACCCAAATAAAATGTGTGTTAAATACATAATAAACTATAATTATTGAGCAAATATGTTGATGATCATAAATCATCAATACACTGTATGTGTATTGATAATACATTTATATTTTGTAAATACAGCAAAATATTTGAATGATCGGATTTGAGCCTATGAATTTTAGGCTAGCAGTTATTAATCATTTAACTTAAATCTTTACTCGTATACAGTACGGTCGACGAGTAGTGGCCCTGAATTTAGGCTTTCAATACTTTTGCGCATTGTTCAGTCGGGAAGTAAATAGTTTAAAGTAAGAAAAATCCAAGACTTACCGACATTCGTCACTAGTCATCTTTGTCACATCAGTACATCTAAAGAATTTTCCCTGAAACCATACTTAATTTAAATTTAAATCAATACATATAATATATACATTTATTTATAATATATAAATTATAATAAAATCACCTGACCTCGCCTCATTTCAATAGGAAAGCTAAGCAAACATAAAACACAGTATAATAATCACAACACTGCTATATAAATACACTGACATGAAGCAAAAATTTAATAAGCTTAGAGGGATGTAATAGGGCCAATTTTCAATTTAATAAAAAATATGTTTTTTTAATGTTTTAATACCTTAAATAATTGTATGCCGACTACAGCAAACATAAATTGTAGCATGTGGTTTATAATCAATATGTTTCCGATGGATTTAATTGAAGCAAACACACACTTAACAACATACTGTTAACACAAACGAACATAAACATAAAAAACATATAAAAACAATTTATGTTAAAACACAAAAACAATTACATTACCGAACGTGATCAAGTCAAGGAATCCCAAATTGTGTAGTTGTGTACATGTTGCGTGACATTTTTGTGTAAAAAAAAAACAAGAAAGTGTTAGAAATGGAAGGAAAAATAAAAAAACCCAATGCCTACTTACATTGCGTTAGTTAATTCTCAATTTATTACGAAAAAAATCTCAAAAATAACAAAAAATGCCAGTGTCCTGATCTGACTGTATAAAAAAATAAAATCAAACACATAAATATATTAAAAAAAGAATTCAAAATTGTTTTAAAAAATAAACATTTTAAGTACCTCACTCCTAGTTTTCGAGTGAAAATGTCCAGGTAGGGGGGTTTGATGCAAAAAAACACACGAAAGCTCAGATTTTTAACACAAAAAAAAGGATTTTCTCATAACAACGGCACACAACACCTTTGGGCTAAAACTTACAACTAGGGGTGAAACAAAAAAAAAACATGCTGTATAAGCTTCCTCCGTCTAAGCCAAGCAAACCCGATGTTAGTAACTGTCCGAACACGTAAGCACACAGAAACGAAATCAGATGATTTGTTTTATATTAAACGAGATCTAATCGCAATCAAGCTAAAGTGTATAGCAAAATTCTAAAATACTTACTTTTAATGATATGTTACGTTTGAAACCCAAAGGTGTCGTTGGTATAAGTATATAATAATATCGATAATAATAACAATATATGTATAATTATAAATATGTTCTTGTATAATTATTTATATATGTAATTGTATAACTCGTATGTATTTGTATAAAAACATCCCTACCTTGAACATTTGCACTCCCATAACGGCAAACATGAATTGTAGAAGGTTTGTCACCAATAAAATGTTGCCGATTGTTTTTATAGCAACAATGACGCACTGAACTACGTGCTAAAAACCGAAAATTATCTATTACTAACTAACTCTAGTGTTATAGGTATTATATTTTATACTAGACTGTGGTGTATTTAATAATGTTATTTTGGTATTTTCATGATCTTCATATAAATATATGTAATTCATATCTAATGAATGTTATCTATGTGTGTAATTTATTGTGATAGTTTTATTATTAAGTATTTATTCGATTATATTAATAAATAAACACAATAAAAGTATTAAATAATACACAGTCTTAAAAAATAATAAAAATGAATTTAAAACTGACCTTAAGTCCTTTAGCTCTGTTGATGGCTCTGAGTGGTCTCAAGACTCTGAACACTCTCAAAATCTTAATGAAGGACACGTTGCTTGATCTAGATAAGTAAAACGTTTTATACATATAGATTTTTATATTTTTGAAGGTTACTTCAAAATTAATTGTGCATAGCAGGGTAACCTTTAGTCCCATCAGACTACCCCTCTAATGTGAATCAAACTCATAACTTTCGCGTTAACAGTAAAACCCTATCCTACTGTGGTGTTATATACTTATAATAATTCAATTTTTTATTACTACTCGTTTCACCTATACAATCAAGGTATGCAAAACACCGTAATGCTTCACAGTCGCGAAATCAAATACCAGTTGAGGCAATTTTAGTACTTATTACAAAAATCAACTCACCCACTCGCAGATATAAGGGAGACAATAACGACAAGTAAGTCGAGTAAGTTGAAGGCGGATCTGCAAAACGCGTCCTTGTGCAGGATGAAACCGTACGTCACCAGTTTCAGTAGTAACTCAATCGTGAATACTGTTGTGAAGAAATAGTCGATTTTGCGGAGTGTCTGTGAAATTATTATAATATTTTTTACGCATCTCGTTGATTAATAATTAAGTATATATAGTACGATCGACGAGTCGTGGCCACCCTGAGTGAAGAGGTTTTTTATTACTTTTCATTATTTTTTTCGCATAGGCGCGAGTGAATTATACACGCAAAAGTTCTGAAATTTCAACTTGTGGGCTTCCACAACTCGTCAAACGTACAGTATTTTATGATAAAAGAAAATTATGTTGGTAATATAGAAATTAACTAATCGTGTTACATAGCAATTTTTTATCCGTGATTTAGCCCATTTGACTTTTGATTTCATCAATTGAAAATCACCAAGAGTCCCAACAAGAGCTCTCAAGCTCTCCTTTTTTGCAATATTTTTATTTAACACTTCTCGCTATAGCATATATTTTTTCAGTAAAAAAATGGTCAAACTCAAAATGAATTTTTCAATTCAAACTGGTATAGTGCGAAATTGAGGCATTAAATCAAATAAATCCTTCAGTTTTATAATATTAGTATTAAGAAGAGACAGATTCCAAATAATTTAAAAGCATTAAAATGCTTCATATACTTAAGTATTCGCACCTCACTCCAAGCCTCACTGGCTTTACTTCCAACAGGATCTTCCATCGCCAACATGAGGGAAGACGCCAAAATACAGAGTAAGATCATGTTCTTGAACCATGAGTTGTTCTGCGTTTTGTAACATGTTACCCTGAACCTGTTTCAAACATATATTATATAATAATATCTTTAGTTATAGATTATATTGAATATTAACTTGTATTTATACTCTTCGTGCGTATTTTAGTAGATAATAATAAAAAAATATATAATAATATAAATTCCGCTACGATAGTCCCCAAATTCCCAAATTGTTAAATATTTTAAATATAAACCAAGGGACGACAAAATTTAAATTTCACTTTATTACTTACCAAGGCTAGTAATGACACAGGGGCACAACTATAAAACCCACTGGTTGCGGGTTCGATCCCCACTCGAGGAGATATATATTTACTTTATATTTTCATTTCTTCGCTCTCTTGGTGTCGAGGCAAAGTGCGGCGGTGAGTTCCGCCATTCAACACCCAATGCCTCTAGAATTCGGCAGAAAGTGGGAAACGGAGTGTCTTAACACTAGATTCCCTCTGCCTATCCTGCTGGGTACGGGATACAACGTGAAGCTGATTTTGACTTACCAGTTAGTCTTAGAGAATACGAAGAAGCTACTGCCGTCAGGTATAGGTTTCTCCTGCGTCTTGATTTCCACTTCGGACAGCCGTCGCGGCCTCGCTGATATAGTCGGTTGTCTCTTGGGAGGTGACGGCTCCTTCTTTATATCACCTGTCATTTAATATTTTGTTAGAAATTAATAATTTAATTTAGTTTCTATTATAGTATTATTTAAAGAATAAATTACTATATTTTAAATTCACACTATTTTCTTTCTTTACCTATATATTGAAACACACATATATAAAGTGGAAAGAATGGATGGAACCCAAATCCAAAAATGATTTCAAATAGCGCAGGTTTCTGCTCAACTTTCGTGACGAAAGTAAAGCCCGCGCTTCGTTTACTAAAGAGAAGATATAAAAATAATTTCAATACATCATATAAGCTAAAATGTCTGTGGGTTTTGTTTTAGCTTTACGTTGTGTTCTACACACAGTAGCGTAGGCAGATGGAACCGGGAAGTAGGGTAGGGTAGGCTAGTATTAAGACAATTTTGGACAGCAGCGACCAGAACAAGAATTTTCATGTTTTGGTCGAAATTTAGTTCATTCATTTTGCTCGAGTCGCGGTCACAATCACACGTTTGTGCCCGTACCCTTGCGCCACGACTGGCCTAAAGCTAGATTATAAGAAATGGAAACTTACCATTTTGTTTCTTTTCCTCAGGTACTAACGCATTATTGACATTATCACCTTCCTCTTGTTCAGCTTCTGCTTCTACATCTTCTTCTGAGCCAGTTTCTTCGTACTCATGTTCTGATCTGTTTATTTATATACAGGTATAATGTTATTTGAAATTCAAAATATATGTAACTATATTAATTTGCTAAATATTATTAATTTTAAAAGATGTCTTGCGGTTTTATAAAAAAAAAATATAACTTAAGTAATTAGAAATAGTTTAATATATATTTTATTAAAAACTACATGAAATTCATTGAAAATATGTTTTAATTTATATTTTTTTATATTTATATTTTAAATTTTTTTTTATATCAGATTTAAAAATCAAACAATATCATTTACCTTGCGACTCTTTTGTATGACTTGTATTTCTGGCTGCGTGTAAATAAGATGAAATTAACCAGTTAAAATTCATATTTTTACTTTAAAATTTAAAAATAACTACAATATTAGTACTTTTTTTAATTTTGTGATCATATCTTTATATCGCACCAGGCTGGTACTAATACGTCCAGGGCTAGTATTAGTACATCCTTGAGCACTCCCAGCGCTCACTAGAGGAGGCGACGCCAGGGCGTGTAGACTAGTATTGGAACGTGTTTAATTAATAAGAATTTGCTAACTTCAGGGCTAGAATTTTGATTGGGGTGTCTAGTAAGGAGGTTCTCTGCGGTTAGAGATTATTTATTAATGTTTTCCTACCCTTCGCTAGAGTATCCTTCTTCCTCGTTCACATATTCATCGTCCGTTTCTCCTCTTTCTTCATCTAGTTGAGGGTTACCAGCTTCAGGATTATCAGCACCCTACATGTATAAAAAAATAAAAATATTTATTTATCTCATTGACGAAATTAATGTAAAATCGGTACAATGAGAAAATTTTTAAATTTAAAATCCTTTTTATTTCTACTAATGCCATTCCATAATATGTGTTTATAAAATTCGTGTCGGTGACATTTCCGTTACTTAATAATCGTTATTTAACAGATTTGCACATTATTTTATAAAACTTAAGTCGATGTTATGTTTATAAAAGTGAAATAGGAAGGAAGGATAGGAAGGATAGGAAGGAAATAGGAAGGATTTTAGGAAATAAAGTATTTGGTTTCACTCGCTATAATAATGAGAAAAAAAACTATTTTAATCACGTTAATAGTTTTGATGTAACCCACTGTACCCAAAGCCTAAGTTACCTGGGGGTCTTATTACATTTTCATACGTAACTAAATTCCAATTATTCAATTTGTATTACACGGACGAAGCCGAAAGAAAAAGCTAGTATTATAATATTATGTTAAAAATACACCCACTAAAACCTACGTAATAACTCAATTTTATGCAAAGTATGCCTCAGGAAAAAGGGTTGTTATTTTTAAAACTGCTTGACTGATTTTCAGCAAACATTGTTAAGAACCACCTTATAGGAATTAGCTTATGAACAGAAAATCCGCAAAGCAATCTAAATTAAGAACTACGATGCCACAGACAGACACACATTCACACAAAGCCCCCCCTCCTTTTGTATCGAGAGTTAAAACTAAACACGTATTACAAACCTCCTTCTCTTTTGTAATCTCCTCAGCGTCCATTTCCTCCGCATCACCGAGATTGTCCACAGCGATAGCCAGGAACACGTTTAATAGAATATCTAATTATGTAATGTAAGGATATTTATTTCTTGTAAAACCTGCATATTATTTATTGTTTACATAGAAAACTTTTTTACTTAAAGACCATGAATACCGCATAGGTTTTTTTTTTCTTGGAAAAAAATACAGGCTTGGCACGTTGCAGTTGTTATGATAAAAAGCTTTTGTACTAGAAATTTCTGCTTATTATAAATATTAACTTATGAATTAAATTTAACTCGGGAGATTGTTAAAATTGAAAGTATATCTTATATTTGTTTTCATTTTTATAGCTTCACCGTTGTATTTTAAATAAGCACAACATGTGGAATACATAAATATAACTAAATAACAATTTAATTGAAAAGGATACAATTGCCGCAAATGAATATAACAATGAAGTACAAGGACGCGAGCATGCCGGGCGTCCCCACGCCGCCGTACGCGTTAATGCCGTGGTACATTACCACGTTCCAGTCTTCACCTGTTAAGATCTGAAACACGTCATAAGTCGATATTTAGCTTCACGCTGTAACCCGCATACAGCAGGGTAAGCAGGGATAACCTGGGAATCTAGTGTTACGACACTCCGTGCCCATAAACACGTCCGATCCCCACTTTCTATAGAGTGCTGGAATCATTGCGTGTTAAATGGCAGAGTTCGACGCCGCGCTTTACCTCGTTGCCAAAACGAGGCAACGAAAATATTAACAATTCCTCCTTTCTAGACTGTTTACATGACTAATCTCACTTTTTACTTTTAACATACAATAAAATTATAATATATCTATACAAATAGAGTAGATATAATATAAACATTTGTATTATCAAAGATATTACCTGAAACATAGTTAAAACAGCTTGCCAAAAGGAGTCAAAATTGTGCCTCTCTTTTTCAATCTCTCCCGCATAATCAAATCTTCCACCAAACACTTGCATGCCTAACAGCGCGAAGATCATGATGAACAGAAACAAGAGGAGTAGAAGGGAGAAGATGGACTGTATGGAGTTCAGTAGAGACGCTACCAGATTTGATAAAGAACGCCAGTATCTGGAAAATATGAGAGATTTTTTAATTAAATGGTTATTTTATTAAGTTCTCTATGACTATCGCTTTTGGTGGTAAGGATATTTTGTTATATTACGCTATTTATTGTATAACAATTAATAGTTTTTTTTACAGCATGTTACTAATGTAAATCTAAATCTTATTTAGAGAGAATATGCAGTAAGTATGAGTCCAAGCTGTCGTGAATTTAGGCTTTCTAAACTTTTGCACATTGTCCACTTGGGAGGAAAATAATCAATAGCAAGAAAATATACACCATAAAGGTCTGCGCCTCAATCGTTAGTTTCATTAGAGGAAGTAACTCTAGATAAGAAAACAGTACTGCACTGACCGAGGGTAGGGTCCAGTTCACTTAACAAGAGAAACTACAATTTCACGTGTTCGTTCGTTTCATTCTAAATATCATCAAAAACATTTAAATATTTTATAATTTTGACAACTTGTATGGTAATTTTTTTTAATAAGCACATTTAAATCATCGACAACGAAATATCAAATATTAGATTCGCTAACATCCTTGAGGATGTTGAGAAGGATGTTTTTTTACTATAAGCTAACAACCCTTAAACTTACTACAGTTTGAAAAACGTCATAATTTTAAATATCTAATTTACAACTTGTAGCCCGCCATGTTCCAAAATCGAAATTGTAAATCCTACATTCGAATAAGTTATTAGCTTACTTAGTGACTTTAAACACCCGCAACAGTCGCACACAACGCAACACAGAGATGCCCAGCTGTGGGATCGTGTCGCTCAGTATCAGCGCCAGCTCCAGTATGGAGCACACCATTACGAAGCAATCAAAACGATTGAATAGAGACACGAAGTAGCCCTGGAAGAAAAAATATTGCTATTAAGTATATTTATTTTGTATTTCACTAATATGAAAATTTGAGAATAAAGTGTCTTGACACTCAGCTCTTTTTAAGCTAAAAATATTTTAGTCTTATTTATTCAAATATATCTAACTGGATTTTATTGATTGATTTGATTTTAAAGCTGCTTTTGTCATAATGTCAGTTTATATGTGAAACGCATGGTAACATATGAAAAAAAAATATTTTTTGGATTCATTTACCAAAATGTGACTTTGGATGTGTCACTTAATGCACAACCAGTGTCGAAGATAAAGTGGATTATTTATTACTACACTTTTTCTATACACAAAAACACCAAATGCAATATTTATAATCAATTAAAAGTTATAGTAAAGTTTAAAAACTACATACTTGAAATCCCAAAGCGTACATTTTCACCAACATCTCCATAGTAAATAGAACCACAAACAAATTATTCGCGTGGTTTTGAAAGCGATCCAACCAGAGGTCTTGGCTGAAAAATGTATTGATACAATAATGAGAAAACTGTCACTCTGCTCCATAGAAGTAGAAGATTCATTAATAAATACGTAGACATATTTTCCTAGAATATTACAAATTATTTAAATGTAGTTCTAATTTTTCTTTTATTTTTTTATTTGACATATAAACACAATTTCATTAAAATGTTATAACTAAAAAAATATGATTACTATAATATATATGCTTAAAATATACGTACACTTCATATAAACAAAATATGAAAAATACAGAAATATAAGCTAAGTTACACATACTTATAGTGTTCTGATGCAAGTACCGATGTATTTAAAAATACTAGTACAATAATCGTCCAGTAAAAGGCTTGAGATTTAACAGCTTTCCTGCAAGCCCTGCGCATACGCCGGTTTACCTGTGAATTAAAATTAAGGTAATGAAGTCAAATGACCTATATATCATGAAGTCTAAGTAAATGAAGTTTTAGGAGATACATTTATTGAGTAATTAAGAAGACACTCACTTTATCAAATCTTCTACAATACAGTTTGCACGTGCTCGTCTGCGGCGGCTCCCCGTTGGCGTTCATGTTGTTTTGTGTTTCATCATTACTTCGCCTTTCTTTTTTGTTTCCTGATTTTTTAATATGAATTAATTATTTAAAAAAAAATTCTTGCTTTCTACTAAGACCACTTATATTTTTTGCATCAAATAAATTGGCGTAGGAAGGAATAGGGGGACCGGGTGGTCCGTGTCCACCCCAGAATAGTCTTGTGCCTATTCCAGAAATGTAAATTGCCCAACGCCAATAATAATTGAAAATATATAACAAAGAATACACAGAGCAGTCTAAAATCTAACAAATAAAAAGCTATTCTCCGTTTACTCTTATTTAAGCCAAATTATTAACACTTTCATACCCTGGTTGTCCTGGTCCTCTTCCTTTTGGCCCTGGTCGTTCTCCAGGTCTAATTCTTCAGCGACTGTGATCCAATTTAAATAGCCTTTCAAATCTTCTTCAAACTGCTGCCTTTCGCGAGACTTTTGGAAATCACCGCGATTCTTCGCCTTTTCTCTTTCTTTAGAGAATTCTCTGTAAGTTTGTAATTTTTAGGAAAATTAAGTTCTGTTTTATAAATATTGTATACTAGCGACTCGCTCACTTGAACAACACAATTATTTAATAACTAATTCCAATTACTGGTAAAGACAATGTGTACATTTAAAAAAAAAAAACATTTCCCCAGAAAAGAACCGAAACCTGAACAGTCATGGTTAGATTCGAACGTTGTGCCGCTGCCTCAAGCTTCATTAATTTTTAATTTAGGTTAACAATTTAATAAAAAAAATATCTTACCCAGACAACACACCAAGAATAAGATTCATAACGAAGAAATTTCCAAATATGACCAGCGTGACGAAATATATCCACACCCACGTGTTACCTTTCACGTCAGCTATCTGAAAAAAAATTAAAACTATAAAATAACTTACTGAATAAATCTTTCAATCACATAATTTTGAATACAAGAACAAACAAGAAATCCATCAAATCCAGTCAGTCCTTTAAAAAAATAAAGTAATAAAGTCGTGGCGCAGAGGCACAAGTGTGTGACTGTAAATGCTACTGGTTGTGGGTTTGATCGCCACTCGAGGTAATAAAATATTTATTTAAATTCGCTCTGGTGTCGAGGCAAAAACCAGCGTTGAGTTCCACCACTTAACACGCTATGCTTCCATAATTAGGCGGAAAGTGGGGAACAGAGTGTCTTATTATTGGGTTTCCTTCTACTGTGTACGGAGTAAAGAGTAAAGCTCATTTAAAACAAAAACATTTTTTAGAACGTTATAGTGAATCTGAACTGTATAAAAATAGTTTTAGGTGAGAGTTATGGTAACACTTAATTTAAATATATTTTAATTTCTTAGGTCTAGTTAAACAAAGCACACGGATATATTCCACCATCCAACATGCCAATCAAATACGACATCCAAAAAAAGGGGGCGTCGTAACGAGGCAAAGCGCAACAAAATTCCGTCATTCACCACGTCATTAATCCAAAATTTAACGAAGCGTGATTGTAAGCGAGATTGAAGTATTTTATCTGTCTACCCTGCTATGTGAAGATGATGAGATGGGACAGAATATGACACGAAAAACAACTTACAGCATACATAATGTCCGTCCACCCCTCCAGAGTGATGCACTGGAACACAGTCAACATAGAGTAGCCTATGTTATCAAAATTTGTAATCCCATAGTTAGGGCCGGCCCAGTACTCCTTGCACTCGAAGCCTTCATCGCACTGGCTCCCTATGTCCGCGTAGCGCGAACAAGGTTTCGGGTCATTTGTCATGTCGTCTGCAATACATGTAAAAAACATAAGCTTAGCGAGGATGTCATGATGAGAGAGTGAGTGATGAAATAATGCAAAAAATATTTAAGAAGGAAGAGTGACTTATAAGAGGCAGGAGTACATCTCGGTAGTAATTAAAAAAAAAATGTGTCGATGATACTAGAGGACGTTGGCACATGAGGACCCCGCCATGAGAGCATGTATTTGCGGGTTGGTAACAGGGAACTACGCGTAAGAGATATGTTCTCGCTAGCTATCGAACTAGGGATAATACGCTCTGCGCCACGACGGCCTCAAAATAAATATTAAATGTTCAGTTTTCTATAATATATGATTATTTACTTAAATAACTACTCTTCATATAAATTATCCATAAGTAAGATCGGCTCATTAGTAAAAGATAAGAATTTATGGAAATTATTTTTTAAAGTATGCTACTTTAGATTAGAGATTTTCATAAACAAATGCACTACTAGTTAAAATCTACACTACGCTCTACAACACTTATACCCTAACGGTCATCGATTCTGCGAGAAATGTAACCAGCCCGCCAGATAACATTGGTTGTCGAATTAGTTCATGTCAATAACATAATCTTTATAATATTTTTTTAGTCGGACTAATCACGTATATTTAAGATTTAATTCTGGAAACCCGACGTTTCGAACACTTTGCAGTAGTCCGTTGTCACGGGGAGACTGCCACGTCTACACGTCTGTCAGTAAACATAATTATTATATCAAACTACCGCCAACGATTTCTTAATTGGATTCCTGCAAAATGCGCTGATAGATAGTCATGATCTCTGGTATGGTGAGTTTGAGACTGCAATGATTTTATGAGTGGGTAGTAGAAAGTTTTCAGCCATCCTCTCTACTGAAATTAGGGTGTTTTTATATTTTAATAGCCTCGCAGATCATTCTAGGAGTGTATGTTTTTCCGTAGCGAGGATTTGGGGTTTATCAAACCCAATGTAGTGGCTGGCATTATCCAATTCTTGTTATCGGAGATGTGTTCCTTCACCCTAACACCGATACTTCTCTTTGTTTGACTGATGCATGATAAGCCATAGTCACGTCAAACTAGACTGTGACTGTGGCTTATCATAATACATAAGTTTTATTTAAAACGTGTAATAATCTTGAAAATCAAAGAACTTATTGTGCGGTAAAGTGGTTGATAATATTACTTACTGGAGTCTTTTTTAAAACACGTATCATGCAGCGCTCCAGAAAACAACTCCAATCCGATAATAGCGTAAATAATGATGACGAAGAGCACCAAGAAAGCTATGTGGAACAACGGCACCATAGCCTTGAGAATTGAATTTAACACGATCTGGAGACCTGAAACATACAATACAAATTATAAAAGAATGTCACTGAAGTTAAATTACTTTATATGAATTGTTGAATATTCAGAGTAAAAGTTTGTTTGAACGCGCTAATCTCAGAAATTACTGATATAAATAGAAAAATTATGTTCATATGGATAACAAATTTGTTGAGGAAGGTTGTAGACTATACAGGATGTAATCGTCAGCGCTCCTTTTACGGGAACAGCATATATGGTAACATATTTTAAACTCATACTTAAAGAAATTAATCAAGATACCTCATTTTACGTTGTTTATTTACACCTGTATTTCGTGTGACGCAGTTACGCATAGATACCAATAACGTAAACACATACTTGTAGTATGTGTTTACGTTATTGGTATCATTAAAGGTTAAACAACTTTGAAATTTTTCCCGGCACTATGACTTCGTTTCCCTTTGATAGGCTTATTTGCATGCGTCGTTCTTTAAAAATGGCGTTTTATTTTACAACGATAATTTTATTATTTATTTTGTTCGAAAAAAAAAAACTTTAATTTTTGGAAAACAAAATTTTTAATGATATTAGGCTGTTATGGAGAAGTTAAAACTGTAGTTTCTTTTAAAGTGGTGCTGATAACACTGTATAACGTCACACTATGTCCAAAAGTATTACGCTGCAGCTTCCATTTCCCATGCACTGCCGAATGAAGAATTACGTATTGAATGGAACTCAACGCCGCCAATTGCAGTAACATTGAAAAAACTGAAGCAATATATACTTTTACTAACAGGCAAAACCTAGTACATTATAAAACAATTATATACATACTTGGCACTCCTGAAACCAATCTTAAAGGTCGCAGCACTCTGAAGGCCCTCAAAGCCTTTACGTCGAACAGATCCTTAGAAATGTGCTGGAGAACCTGACTTACTATACTGCGAATAGAACATACAATAGAAGGTAATGGTTATTAAAAATATATAATATAATATACATATGTAATATATTGTTCCTGAATCTTTGTATATGTTTTTTGAATATACTAATATATTTTATTAAAATACACACCTACACCAAAAAAACTGAAAATGCAGATTGGAGTCGTTATATGTATGTCTTCTGAGTATATTACGCTAATCGAATCGTCAAATGTAACTTTGCTTGCGTCTACTTTAGAGACGTAAAATGGAAAATTCCTTTTTTTCTCATTCCTGTTTAAATCTTAGGAAATCTTTTCTTAAGCACCCCTATACTCCGTAACCTACTATATTGCAACTTTCTAAGTCCAGTACTTTCGTCAGTTGACTGACGTAACAGTCAGTCTCTCATTAACACACGAGTTTAATATTTAATTATATAGATGAGAAATTGAAATGACAATGAGAATTTGAGAAATTAAAATTATCTAAAAACTCTTATAATCAATCAAGAGGCCAGTCGTGGCGCAGTGGTACAAAGTGTGACTGTAAAACCGACTGGTTGTGGGTTCAACCCCACTCGAGCAGATGAAATATTTACCTTAATTTATATTTTCATTTGTTCGCTCTGGTGTCGAGGCAAAGCGCGGCGTTGAGTTCTGCCACTCAAAACGCAATGCCTCCAAAATTCGGCAGAAAGTGGGAAACGGTGTATCTTAACACTAGGTTCCCTCTGCCTACCCTGCTGTGCGCGGGATATAGCGTAAAGCTAATTTAATTTAATTTATTTATTTTATTCTTATAATCAAAAAAATTAAATTCGTGTAAACGAAAAATCACTACACAGTTGAATGATGTTTTTTCATGATTTAAGATCTTGTTTATCATACTTGATATTCACACCCAAATAAGTAATACCAGAGTTGATCATAATTTTATAAGTAAATATCACTTGGGAAAGAAAAGTACGTATTTGGAAAACGTTTAAAAATTTGAACGTAGCGGGTCTCGAACTCGATAAGTATTTTTCTTTCCTAAGTGTGGAATAACACTTTAAAAATGTTAAAAATATCACTTGTATGAGAACGTCGTCACGTAGTAGTGGAGCGTCTGTCCGTACGTGCGGTTCAACACGACGGTTCGTGGTTCGATTCCCACTCAGAAACATGAAATATTGTCATGTCCCCGCTCTGTTAACAAGGCACGTTAAGTTCCATCACTCAATACGCAACATCTCGATAAGCAGGCGACAAATAGGGAACGGAGTGCCTTAACACTAGGTTCTCTCGGCCCGCCCTGTTATATGCGGGATACAGCCTGAATTTAAAAAATAACCCTTGTTCTATAAATACCTTACTTTACTTACGTCATAGAATAATTAATGGGGTCATTTGAGTAACTTTATATTGAGGTTAGTGAGCTTTGTTCTGCAATGCCTTTGTTATATATAGGTCGGGTAATGTAATGGATTTTGAATTGATTGATATGGATCATTAGGAGATGGTCGGAAATTCGATATTTTTTTTTACTTTTACTGTACCTTTAAGGAAACTTCAATTTGTTGTCCTCATACACAAAAACATGTATAATAAAAAAAAACCAGCTTCACGCTGTTTATAATAAATATATCATAAATAATTAATGAATTGATTGTTATGTAAGATAATATAATTAATTAAATTTTAATATTTTATTCGCGCAAAAAGAAAGAACACAAGATTTAACAAACTGCAATTAAAATTTTCCCAAATCTGTTGCAAGTGTCTACTACACTTGCACATATCGAGGTAGCTCGATGAGAAGGTAGTTTTTTTTAAATTTCTAAATACATTTAATTTATTTCTTACTAAAATTTATTGAGTTGAATTTACAATAGAGAAGTATCTAAATCCAAATCTATAAGTTACACTAATATTAGTATAAACCCCTTGAGACAAAGCTGTTGTACATTATGGGCCATCAATTCCACTAAGCACTTTTCTATTTGAATCGAAGGACGCTATTGTCGCGCTATTTGGCAAGAGAACACCTGACATCGACTCGAACGCGTAAATATGGGATCATTAAATAAATAGAGACCGTCGTGGCGCAATGTCGGCGCGTAAAAGTGACGGTTGTGGGTTCTATTCCCACTCCTATAAATAAACTTTTTCGTCGAATTCGTCGCTCTGGTGAGGAGACCCGACGTTAAGTACAGCCATTTAGCATGCGACGGAAACTGGAAACTACCTTTACCATTAGTTATTTCTATCTAACCTGTTATATTTGGAACAATACATAAAACTAAGTGAAGCTAATAGAGGATATCTACTAATTCCTACGGAAAAGGGGCAATATGATTTTCCATTTTACGTCTTCCACATACAATTCACCCAGAGAACGTGGCGGGCAAAGACTTTTTTATAAAACAGTAATAATCGCTACTAACGTCCATACACACCTCAAATTTGTTAAACGGGTCAAGTCCGTTTATTTCTAATTTTATAAGAAAATGTGACAAATAAAACACATACTTAGTTAATAATGATCACAAGGTTTTCTATTGTTGTTGTTCTAGATTTTACATTACAAATTTTTCCATTGTGACACAGTGGGACAGAGCGGTACTTGAAGCACTGTGGTTGTGGACTCATCTCCACTCGGGAAAAAAATAATTTTCATATTTCCATTCTGTTTGACAGAGTGAGATGCTATTGAATATTCACGATTCATGTTTTAAATATTTAAATAGGACATCGAACCCACTACCTCCGACGAAAATCATCCAGCTACTACTATACTATCAGATTATAGCGAAAATGTTATTATTTATATGAACAATCCTCGTTTAGATAAAGCTCATTCCTTGACCCAGTAACGTGTCCCTGTATGATAACTCTATGGTGTCACGTTACGTGCCAAGCTCACGTTATATTTAAATAAAGTTAAGGTGCGGTTTTCTTCAAAAACACTAATAAATTGAATATTATGACATATTAAGATTACAAATGAAAAGTAATGCTGGAGTGAGCTGCCCGAAGGTCCAGGTTCAGATCGCTGGAATGCTTATAATTTTTGATATAAAATGGTTTCCATTTTCAAGCACAATTTAATTCTTGTTAAAAGGATCACTGTAGGTTTGAAGTAAATTACATACGCTATATGCTTATTTTACCGTGCAAAAAATGACTTATAATTTATTCTAAAAAATCATTTAGAAAGATTTTTACTACAAGATTTTTTTCCCCATCCATTTGTCTCACTGATCATTTGTCATCTATCCTCCGTCCACCGTCATCCTTCGACTAATTTAGCAATCATTAATCGATATATCGGCAGATGAACGGATAGCTCAATAATGAACATAATAATTACTACTCATACTGATGCTTATTCATACACGAAATTCTTGATTTCCCAGATCTTAACACCGCACTTGACCTCGTTACCAGAGCAAGGAAATTAAAATATTGAGTGTGTCTGTCCCTTGTGTAAGAGTCATGCCTACAGTCATTCTTTTGTGATTCTGCGCTACGACTGGCCTTTTGTCTGTTGTTTTATTTGCGTAGTATTTAATCATTTCTCTGCTTGTAAAGAAAATATAAAAGACTGCTAGATCGCTTTTATTAAAAAACACAACATTTTACGTAATAAAAAGATCCACACCACAAAAGACTTCAATTCAATAACAAGATACGAATTACATCGTAAATGTAACTTTATGTGTGTTTGTCAATGACTTATTATATCAAAACATATAAATAAAATATAAGCGACGATCCAATTACGATTTGTTCTACACGTAATAATCTTTTGAGACTGTCCAGATATCCGCTTATTATTAAAACTCAATTTAGTTTTACCCTACTGCGCGACGCAAAAGAGGGTAATAAAATGCCGCGCTTAGTCCTGTTATTAGAGTAGAGAAATCAAAATAATTCAAAATCCGCGTAAAATGGGACGTTTAAAGTCATCATCGATCAATCAATCAATCACTATAGCTCCTATAGCTGTGGCTCCAAATACCACCTCTGCACGAACCAATTTGGCGAAAGACGGAAACCCTCTACTGCCTGCTAAAGTTAAAAAAAAAAAAAAAAATATGTAGAACTTACCCGATAGTAACAATGGTGAAATCGAGACTGTTCCAAGTGTTCCTGAGATACGCACCAGGATGAAACAGAAATCCATATGCAATGATCTTCATAACACACTCCGCAGTGAATATAGCCATAAATATCCATTCTACTTTTTCCTGGAAAAAAATGACAATTTTTATTTAATGTATGCGGAAATACTATTAACAGACGTTGATGGAGTCTCTTGCAATTTTATAAAGTGCAAATACCAGATGAGCGATATATAAATTTAATATTCATAATATGAAGGCGCAATTTTATATCATTATATTTTTTTTTCTTTGGTAAACGCTGTTTCCCGTAGAGTAGAGAAAGAAGAGAATAAGCAAGAAACATCACTATCGTTTCTTTTAAGTGACAGAATTCAACAACGCCGCGCCATGTAGTACGTAGACGTAGTTAGTACGTGCCCAACCGTTTATAGGGTTTAAGCCCCATTTCAATTTATAATCACAAAGCATAGCGTTAAGTTCCGCCGCTCATCATGGACATTTACGCCTATTCCCTTCGGCATATTTAAGGTTGACTTTCTTATATACTGTACCGTGTTTAATCATTTAAAGTGGTGTTGATTTTGTTATTCACCACGTATATTTATTTATAATACGCCCATGTATATTTATTTATAATAAAAGGTATTTTATAAAGATCTTACCAATATTTGATTTGTATTATTCGTGTCGCCCGATGGGTACGGAGTGAACACAGCCAGTGCTATACAGTTAGCGAATATCGTTGTCAATATCATGTATTCAAACGGCCTGTACTTGTGTTAAGGAAATTGTATTATTGTTTTTTTTATATTTTCAAGATATTTTTTTAAATTAACTAAGTGTTAAGACACTCCTTTCCTCAGTCAACTAATTCCAATGTAATATATGTATTTCTTACGATATATCTTATTAGAACGGAGAGATAATAAAAATAAAATAAAAGGAGAGGGACCCGTGTCCACAACTGCGTTGAGACGGTGATGCAGTACACTATACTTTTTGAATTTAATAGACATATTTCTAATAAAAAGCGATTCTTTCGGAAGTGGTGTGTGTTCGGGTCTGGTTAAAATATTTTGTATTTTTCTCTATGTTTTCAATCCTTCTCTAAAACATAAATTATATAAATATTTAATTTTCTCAAGTGGGATTTGAACACACAACAAGTCGCGTTTACATTGACCCAAGTGTGCCTGGCCTCAAGGAAACGTAACCTTGCATGACAATGGAAACTATAACACATTCCCACTTCGCCATTTATGTAGTAAACATAGAAAAACCACCGTAAGCCAATGGGACTGACTCATGAAAAACATTTTTTTTTAAATTTCTGTTTTCTTCTTCTTAGAGCAGAAAGCGGAGAACGGAGTGTAACAACGCTACATGCTCTACTTTCTGCGGGAAGAGCATGATTTTTTTAAATTTTAATCTTTATAAAAGGATACTTCCATTCAACTATATCATAACACAATTTTCTTAATGGATTTTTCAAAGTCAAACAGAATAAACTCCTCTTAGGTCTTTCCGGTTGTTGTTTGCCTCGCGGTCTGGCCTGCTTCTTAGGCGGAGGCTGAGCCTGGCCTGTGTCGGGGGCTTCTGTTTCGGGTGTCGTAGCACCTGTTACCTCAGCTTGTGTTGCCATTTTACCCTGGAATTTGAAAAATATATTAATTTAGTATAAAAAAAAAAAGATTTTATTTTATATGTTTTTTGTTGTACACATATTTAATTTTTAATTTTATATTTATTTAATTATTTACTTAAATTAAGTAGGACATAACATAAAAGACGTTTTGAATATTTAAAAGAATTCCACGTTCACAGAAGAGGAAACCTAGTGTTGAGACACTCTGTTTTCCATTTGTGTTCTATTTTCATAAACATGGGCGATGGGGGGCGGAACTCAGCGCCCAATGTCTTGTTACCATAGCGACCAAATGATTTAAAATAAATAATTTTCCTCGGAAATCGAACCCACAATGTTTATAATGTAAGAACGAGTGACTGTATGAAGGATGAGTTTATTATTATAAACGCATAAATACGATACGAGCAATCTGTACCCTAATATTATAAAGTGTATTAAAGCTAAAGAGTTTGTTTGTTTTAACGCTCTATTCACCAGAACTATTGGTTAGAATGAAAAAATGGGGGGAAGCCGCAGACAAAAAAGCTAGTATTAAATATAAATAACTACGTGAAATATAAACCCACAACTATCATTCCGTCAGACACGCCACGACACCCCACTTGCGCCATGACGGCGTCTCGTCTATCGTCTATAGGTGTTTAATAATAGATTGGAAGCTAAAGTGACATCAACGATCGAAAATATAATAGCCCATAAAAATATTCGCGGAAAGATTACGATTTGTAATTTTACGGTGTTTCGCACGTTAAATTCTGATATAAACAATATAACTGTTTGTTTAATATAGGCCAGTCGTAGAGCAGGGGCGTTAGCGTACGAGTGTAAACACGACAGGTCAGGGGTTCGATTCGCGAAAGTGGGAAACGGAAGTATCTTAATGAAGATGGGAACTATAAAAAAAGTATATCTTACATATATATATTTAAACTTCCGCTTCCGCTTCCGCTGAATTCATAAGTATTTAAATACAAAATTCAATAAATCAAAGAGGAAATAAAAATATTAAATATTTCATGCCCCTGAATGGGGCACAAATAGAACCCACACGACGGTTGTGGGTTCGATTTGTTAACGATCGCATGGTTTATGATAATATTTTTTAAACTTAATCGGTTCCTGATATGAGC
The DNA here is from genome assembly GCA_030704555.1 of Heliconius charithonia. Lineage (NCBI taxonomy): Eukaryota > Metazoa > Arthropoda > Insecta > Lepidoptera > Nymphalidae > Heliconius > Heliconius charithonia. The sequence goes on from CM060825.1 coordinate 1,257,386, forward strand.
GCATTGAACTAGTTAGTTTTTGCAGAAAAAGTTTGTATACAAAACGCTTAGACACATATAGAAGTTAGTAACGTCACTGGCATTACCTATTGGCTATTACGCACGATGGATGTGTGTCTAAATAAACCGATCTTCTCATGAAACGAGACGCAAGTAAACAGAGTGATTAGTCACTGTATATATCGTAAATTTTCTTCTTATTTGTTAGTTATTTGATTTTGAACTCGGCGGCGAAGAGGCGGAATTCAACGCAACGCTTTGTTTTGTCACCAAAGCGAGAAAATTAATTAAACCCATGAGAGGAAACTCAATCCACAATCCAATTCAAATCAAATCCAAAAAATACAATTTACTGTCATATCTGTTCCGCTACACCACGACAGCCTCTTTGAACTGATAGTACAAATTTAATTAAAATGTAACTATTTTTAATTTAATGACGATGAATGTAAGTGAATTGGTCAGCCATAACTATTTTTATAAACAGTAGGTACCTGTATTATAAACAATGTAAAATAGTAATAAAATTTCATGACTCATACAATCTGTAAGACAATCGAGTTATGAAACAAAATAACTTTGTGTATATCATATTAAATCACCTAATAATGTATGTCGCTATAAACGCAACGTTACAGGATCGAGAATCGAACCACAAACTGCGGTAATAAAAAATATAACAGCGATAATTAATCAACTATATATTTTTTATATTCACGCTGTACTCTGCACAAAGCAGGGTAAGCAGAGGGAATCTGGGAACCTGGTATTGAGACAATGCGATCCCATTAAGACACTTCTATTCACCAATTTCTGCAAAATTATCGAGGCATTGCTTGCTGCATGGCGGTACTGACCCCCGCACTTTATCTTGTAACCAGAGTGATGAAATGAAAACATGAAATATTTAATTCCCTCGAGTGGGAATTGAAACATAACACCGTCGCTTATGTTGTGTGTTGTATAACAACCTCATACAAAATGTATGCTATAATATTGAGGCTTTCGTGACTGTAAACATGGTGAGTTAGATTTCCACCACTCAGCACGCGATATCTTAAAAAAATAATCCTTGAGGTAACAAATTTTTGAATGATGAGCTAATATATCCTGTGCCTCATATATCTATAATAATATTACACGGTTGTGGACTCCCACTCGGGGGTATGAAAAATTTAATATTTTCATTTCCTCGCTCTGGTAACGGTGAGATTATCAACGCCGCGTAAGTTCGCCACTCAGCACGCAATGCCTTAAGAATTCGGAGGAAAGTAGAGAACGGAAGGTTCTTACTGTAGACCGGAGTGTCTTAATGGACGTATTACAGCGTGGAACCAAAAAAAACCTATATAGCAGCAGCATTATAGTCACTATCGTCATCGACATTCTGTATCACATTGATGTACCGAAAAACATCGTAAAAAATAACGGATGTACAATTGTATAGGTATACAGTGTTTGTAAGACGCCTACATGAGGTTCAACGTGCTACACCTACGTAAGTACGTATAGTAAGTAGGTATGCATGTAATGAATTAAAGAACAACGTTTATTTAGTTTTTCATTCATTGTGAAAATCCCGTTGATGGCATCCGCTATAGACAGAGGGAACCTGGAACTTAATGTTAAGATACTCCTTTTTTATAAGACTTTTCTCTTACCAATTAAGACACTTTCCTCATTTTTGTCTAATTCTAAGACTAAAACGAGGAAATAAAAATAATAAATATTTAATTTTCCCGAGTGCGTATCGAACCCACATCCTGTGGTTTTTACAGTGGCACACCTTTGGCCCTGCGCCACGGTGTTTGCAATATTGTCCGCCTATAGGTCTTATACCTTGTTCGAATGTAGAAAACACTCGAGACGTGAGTGCAGGGTGTGTGCCGTACATTAATTTAACGTATGGGCCGCTTTGTTGTAGTGCACTCGAACCAACAAATTATATTCATTTTAAATGAAACAATTTAAATCATATAGTTTTGGAAACCCAATTTTTTAATCACTTTGCAGTAGTTCATGGGTAGACAGACAGGGGTGCCATTCGCCTGGCAGTTGCATCATTATTATTATATCAAACTCGAAATCGGTTGGAGAGATATTGAGTTATGCGAGCGACTTAAAGCAAATTTAAGATTTAGATGATTTTCTCATGGACACCATAGTCAGAAATGGCCTAATTTAAATTGGGACCAAATCAACAAAATCGGTTCACCTAGTCAAAAGTTAGACAAAAATACAGTCGAATAAATTCAGAAAGGTCACATACAAACGTCCCAGAGGGTTCAATAAAGACTGTTGCAGCCGCGGTCTGGTAGGAATTCACGGTGTAGGAGCAGGGCGGTGCACTTGCGCCTTCTTCCTTTTATTATAACTAGCGACAGTGAACAGTTATAATGGAGACGGATTAGAAGTCGCTCTTGTTTTTTCCTTGAAAAAGTTCCTAGTTGTAACAATCGGTTGCATTGTTACAACCACCACCTTTTGCCGTGATTTCAGTTACTAAATAAACGTCTAATGGCAAATATCTTATTAAAAACTTACCTTCTGAAGATTTAAGATAAAATTCATGAGTTACAAATTTCACTCTCTTAATATTTTTACCTCTTAATCTCTAAAAAATGTTGGGTTACTCACGGCCACAATGATAGAAGGTTCTAACCTATTACTACTACATCACGAGCAAAAACATTATTCAATAATTATATATTTTAAAGGTGTACAGATAATCGGTTACATTGAGTAGGTATACATTATTATATTATCACTTTATATTGACAACGAGAAGCTTTTAAATCCTACTCACTAAGTGCATTAAGCACGCATCTAATAATACTTGCCCTACATGACGTCTAAACTAAGCGGAGCTTAAGCTTTTTTTTCTCTTATATTTTATCTCATTTTTATAGAACTAGTGAATTATTTAGCTTCTGTCTGTTTTTTTAATTTGAATTATAAAAATCACGTTTTTATATTTTCAGCTTCACGCTGTATCCCGCACACAGCAGGGTAGGCAGAGGGAACCTAGTGTTAAGTCACTCCGTTCCCCACTTTCTGCCGAATTCTGGAGGCATTGCGTGTTGAGGGGCAGAACTCAACGCCGCGCTTAGCCTCGACACCAGAGCGAAGAAATAGAAATATAAATTTAATTAAATATTTCATCTTTGCCCCGGGGCTCAAACATGGTACATGACATCTTTGATTGTTCTTGTTAAAAATATTATAATTCGTTGTAAAAAAAGTATTTTTTGCCATATAAACAACGCCCAGTGCTTATTATCAATGGTGAAGTGAATTAGTGTCTTAACAAACCGAATAAACTAAGTAAAACGGCGAATTTATAATTCAAAGTGCAAATAACTTTTATTCAACCGTTAACAAATCATCAAGTCATTCTGCGGCTAGTGCAAGCGATTTTCACGGTTCGGCATTACGCATAAAGACTACAACGTCGTGCGTGAGCTTCCAGTAGCGTATCATACGCTTAACGTCAGTGATTAGTTAATAGATGTGACATTGCTTTGTATCAATTCGACTTTGTCTCTGGGAGGCTACTTAATAATTTTATTTATTTTGATTAATAGTTTTATTTGATTGTATTTTAACTGATATGCCACCTAAAAAGAATTCTCCAAACGCAAAGGATAAGCTCACTATGCAAGGTACGGATACAAATCATAGTTCAGCAATCACGGATACGGACAATGAAGATGTAATTAATGTCACTAATAGACCAAGGGCCCGGAAGCGTCACCATGATGATGAGGTATCTGCTTTTATGCTAGAAATAAAAAAATCCTTCGAGACATTTAAAAATCAACAAAATCTTATACAAGTCACGATTAAGGATATACAGACTCAAAACAATGATATAATAAAATCCATGGATTTTATATCTAAGCAGTATGAGGAGATAAAGGATAAAATGATTAAATTAGAATCTGAAAAGCAGTCACACCTAGCCTACATACAGACCTTGGAGATGAAGCTAGAGAACCTCGAAAGATCACAAAAGCATTCCAGTATCGAAATTAGAAACGTTCCTGTCCAAAATAACGAAACTAAAAATGATCTTGTTGCTCTAGTGAAAAATATTGGGGCCGCTACTAGTGTTAATATAGAGGATAACCAAATACGTGATGTGTTTCGACTAAATCAGAAGAAGGGGGGCAACAAGGCCATAATAGCAGACTTTTCCTCTGTTCCTATAAAAGAAAAAATCTTAGCCTCTGTAAAAACCTACAATCGTAATCATACTACAAATAAGTTAAATACTTCACATCTTAACCTAAATGGTGAACCCAAGCCTGTCTATATTAGCGAGTGTTTAACCCAAAAAGCAAGAAAAATTTTTCATTTGGCACGAGATTTTAGCAATCACAACGGCTATAAGTTTTGTTGGACAGCTCATGGAAAAGTATTTCTCCGTAAGACTATAGGCGGTCAGTCTTATCGTATCGACACCGAAAGTGACTTGGACCGTCTTTCATCGCCTAAGCTGTGACTAGTTGTGTCTGCCGTGCTTATTGTATTCTACTTTAATTTTGAACTTTCACTATATTTTTATATTAGTTTTTTAATGCTTACTCAGTTTTACTTCATAGCTGGTTATAATTATCCATTTCTTAACACTGTGTTCTTATCACTCACTCATAATACTTTTCAATATACATATTTATTTCGAAATACAGATTCAATACTTTGCATGGCCCATTTTTACTCACTTTATCAGATTACATTGTATCCAAATACCACATATCAAAAAAGGTTCACTTCGTATTTACCAAAGAAATGCCTCAACGGATTATCTGTTTATAATGTTTCCCTTAAATGATATATCTAATGACATCGATTCAGCTCAAGTATCCGAAGCCATGGTATGTTCTCCGGAAGACCTGGGTAACCATATAAATATATCTCTGACTTCTTTAACTGTAATGCATACCAATATTCGTAGTATATCCTGTAACTTTGATGCATTTGTTGTTCTCCTAGAAAGAATTTGCATCAGGTTTGATATATTGATTCTTACTGAATGTTGGCTTTCTGTAACAACTAATCCACCTTGTATTGATGGATACACTTCCTATTGCTCGGATTATCAGAACCAAAACGATGGTGTTATAATGTATATAAAATCAGTAATAAAGCATTCAATTATTAAATCTACACTATCTGATGCTAGTTCTCTTATCCTGAAATATAATAATGAATATGCTATAGTAGCAGTCTACCGATCACCATCTATCGGTAATATTAGTAAATTTTGCGATAGCCTTGATTTATGTCTGTCATCACTCAACCATGTTAAATCCGTAGCTGTTATTGGTGATATAAATATTAATATCGCTCCAGATACTTCCGACTTAAACAGTGGTAAATATTTGGACATGATGGCTTTCCACGGTTTTTTAAGCGCCCACAATTTTCCGACTCGTAATGAAAGTTGTATTGATCATGTAATGCTACGAACCAACAGACACGCAGCTACGTATATTCTTAACTCATATGTGACTGATCATGCGCCATTGGTTTTATGCTTACTATGTAACATAAAATGTGATAGGTCTAAAACTACCATTTCTAGAATACACTATCCGTCGTTAATTCAATCATTTTCTGACATTGATTATACATGTGTGCTTAACTCTACTGATGCCAACACAGCTGCAAGCCTCCTAACTGACATAATTTCTGAAGCCATAACTGCTCACTCAAAACCTATAAAAGTCTCACATCGAAAACGGCCAATCAAGCCATGGTTGACTCCGGGATTGGTACGCTGTATAAGACACCGTGATAGATTGCACCAAAAAAGTAAGCGTGACCCTGTCAATGCGATACTAAGAGTAACTTACACCAGATATCGTAACTTTTGTACTAACTTGATAAAGAAAGTAAAGATTGCTTATGAGAGAAATGAATTTCTAAAATATAAAAATAATCCAAAAGGTACGTGGAATACAATAAATAAAATTACCTATTTTAAACAGCCCTCCCCTTCTCCTACTCCCTTACTAGATCTACACAATAATCCACATGTTTCTGTCAACATGGTTAACAATTATTTTGCTAAAATTGGTGTGACATATGCCAATGCTATACTTGCTAAACGTCCTTACAATCTAAGTTCAAAAAATGCTATCAAAAATCATCATTCTTATATTTCAAACGACTCCATGGTACTTTATGACACTGATAATGATGAGATTAAGACTATCATCTCTAGCTTAAAAGAAAATTCTGCTCCTGGTATTGATGGCATTCACACATCAGTAATTAAAAAGGTCAGCGTTAGTATAACTCCTGTTCTTACGCATATATTTAATCTTTGCTTTTCAACCGGTGTTTTCCCGGATATTTTTAAAAGGGCTCTGATTCATCCCATTTACAAAACAGGTGACAGAAATAGTGTCAATAACTATCGACCTATATCGATTCTTCCAGTCCTTTCCAAGATCTTAGAAAAGCTACTAAATAAAAGATTGACACATTATCTTCAACAACATTACATCCTTGCTAACAATCAATTTGGTTTCATCAAAAATAAATCCACGGAGGACGCTGCTTTGTTGCTTACGGAAACTATAGCCAAGCACCTGGACAACAAATCAAAGGTTATCGGACTTTTCCTTGATTTATCTAAGGCATTCGACACTGTATCTATACCCATCTTACTTAACAAAATGGAATCTTTTGGTATTCGTGGTATAGCTCTAGATATCTTTCGCTCGTATCTAACTAACCGCTCTCAGTATGTCAGAATTGATCAATTTGTAAGTGACAAGGCGGGTATTTCTTTTGGAGTTCCCCAGGGAAGTGTCCTGGGTCCCACTCTCTTTTTGTTATATGTGAATAGCTTATGTAATATGTCACTTCCCAACTGTAAAATCATAGCTTATGCAGACGACACTGTGCTAGTAATACATGGGAGAGAATGGATTGAGGCTAAACACTATGCGGAGAATGCTATCAGATTTGTAACACAATGGTATAACTCAAACCTTTTGACTATCAATATTGATAAAACTAAATTTGTAGCTTTTTCTCACCGACTAAGTTCCCAACCGTCTTCCGATTTTGCCATCAAAGCGCATACTTGCTCTCGCCAGGACGACTGCAATTGTCTTAACCTTTCTCGCGCCTCCAATATTAAATATTTGGGTGTTACCGTGGATTGCTGTTTAAGCTGGTCACTTCATATTGATAATATAGCCAACCGTATACGTAAAATAACTCCAGTGTTTAAAAAACTTAGAAATTCAGGCGATCCTGAAATCCTTCTCTCGGTCTATTATGCTCTCGTACAAAGTCTTCTAACCTATTGCATCGTTGTTTGGGGGGGCGCCAGCAAACATACACTACTCTCCTTAGAACGTGCTCAAAGGGCTATATTGAAAGTTATGCTAGGAAAACCTAGACGTTACAGTACGGATCTACTCTACCGGGACACGTCTATTCTATCAGTTAGGAAGCTCTTTATAATGTTGGTAATACTTCGCAAGCATAAAAGTATTACTTTCAGCCCTAGTTGCAAACGTATTAAGTCTAGGGTCTGTGAGACCGTGTGTTCCAGAACGAAGTTCGCCCGCACTCAGTTTTACATCATCAGCAGTCACATGTACAATAAAATCAACAAATTTAGGTATATATATCCACTATCTTCTTTTAAATGCAAAAAAATTGTTACAAGTTGGCTTCACGATTTATCGTACATTGATGCAGAGAATTTTCTTCTCTAATAAATACATACACACATATATACACATATACACCCACACACACCCATCCACACACACGCACACACACACATACACACACACACACACACACACACACACACAAAGAAATACATATATTTGACGTGGTAATTACACTTTGTCTTTTTTGATTAATTGAGTTATAAGTTGTTTGTACATTCTTGCTTTTGGCGATTTTAAAATATTATATACTTTTTTTTTCTCTTTTTTATTTTTATATGTTTATAATAATTAACTGATAATTAAATGTTTCAAATGTCTAAAATGTCATCAAAATTGTAAAGGGGCAAAGACGCTGGTGGCTGTGACACAGTTTATACTAGTACGGCTACCAACGCACACCTCTTGGCTTAAGAGGAGATTTGTTAAATTTAATTTGATGAATAAATATGTTATGTTATGTTATGTTATCTCCTCGAGTGGGGATCGAGACCACAACCAGTCGGTTTTTACAGTCACACTTTATGCCCCTGGGCCACGACCGGCCACTACTAATACGTTTCCGTATTCCATATTGAGAACTATATCTAACTTAAAAAAATCCCCAATTGGCAATTGAACTCGTAACCACCAGATGTATAGTCTTTGAAAAATACAAGTCATGGTATACAACAATTAACAAGCTAATCGATACTTTAAAGAATGTTCAGAAAACAAGAATAAATAAACATAATGTCGTTGGCCAAGTTCACCAACCGGTCACGCGGGTCGCCGTCTGCAAACCGATGCTTTGCAATTTCATTATATTGAAAGTTAAATGAAAAATACCTTATTTTTGTATTTTTACACTGTTTCTCACATACTATAGGTATGCGGGGAAGGGACATGAAAACTTTCGTAACGCTGTTTCCTACTTTCCATCCAAATTTCGAGATATGATAAGTGGTGGAATTCAACACCGCGCTTTATGTACGGGAGCGTGAAATGAAATAACTTATTATTTTGGGAATCGAACCCAAAATCGTCTCTTTCCTTCGTCCTTTCCCCTCTGCCTATTCTACTACATGCTTACTGAGCGAATTTAGTATGAAAATACATAGTAGGGATAGTAATGTACTAGAGCTTATCGATTTACGGAAAATTTCAATAGTAACTAAGTTAAGCTGAAAAGTTGTAACGAAACGTTAGGAGCTTAAATTCAAAAAGTCGATAATGAACTACTCTGTAAAGCTCTAGTGTAATTTTTACTTTTTTTTTCAAAAATTTAAAATACTTTTCGTGCAACCGACATAAAATTGTCTTTTCGGTATTACGTTTTCATAACCAGGACTTAGGTCAATAGGTAATAAAATCTAAAAAACACAATTTTGTTGTATGATTCACTTGTAATAATTACATCATCATAATACTCAGCAGTTATAGGTTGCTTAGACGTCAATGCAATAATAAATGATACCATCGAACTGATCTGATGATGGAGCCAGGAACTGAATAGTGGGACTCTTCAAAGGTTCATTAATAATAAATATTATGGAGTACTATATGCTTAATCAAATTCACGAGGCATGCAAGTTATTTAATTACTATTATTAATTTATGTAAGTCACTTTGTTCCACACTTAAATTTAATACAATCTTAGCTGAGTTTCACTTTCAAAATTAAGGTAAATGCAATAGGTATATATAAAAACAAATATATTACAACTATCTCGAGAGAGCTTTTAATCCACAACAATCAGTACAGTCAGATTCTGTTTAATATTACAGCATTTTCATTTCCTCGTTCTAGGAAAGAAACAAAAGTGCGGCATTGAGTTCCGCCACTCAACACGCAACGTCTACAAATTTGGTGGAGAGTGCCGAAATGCAGATGCACAAATGTCCACGGAGCGCGGTACGCAGAAGAAAGCAAATATTAAATCACTGCTTTCTTCGCTTTCCGCATAATTTTCAAGATATTACGTGTTGAGTGGAGGAACTCATCACAGCGCTTCGTCTTTTTTTTTTATTTTTCTTATTTTTTCATTACTTTTCTATTGTAATAAATTTTCATAAAAGTATCATGATAAGATCAATTTTCTCTACTGCAGTAAATTTTAATTACAAAACTTAATTCGCATAATGGAAACTGTGTAGAAATCCACTTAGCGTTGTAAAAAGAAAAAGCTGCATAAAAAAAAGACGTGGAGATTTTTATTTCTTATTATTATTTCGTTCACTGTGGTCCACAGACATGATCTTATTGTATTTTTTATCATCGCGGTTTATTTCTGATAAAACCCGTTTCCTATATCTCCGTTTTCCTATACCTTCGTTTTCCTATACCTCCGTTTTCCTATACCTCGTCAACAACCCGAACAATATGTACATGCACTCCGGGGGGTCCTCGTGCTTTTTACGTGATCTTCTTACAGTGTAATCGATATTGTGTTTTTGATAGTCAGCCAAGGTCTGTCCGAGATTTTTAACACTCACTTCTTCTTCATAAATCTTTGTCGTCATTGTAGCGTCAATCATTCTGTCGACGTGCTCAAGCTCAAGCTATGACATACTCTGTAGTACTCTAGGGCTATAGTAATGAAATGAAGTGGGCTGCTGGATGTTGTCACCCATGAAAATGAAGAAGTAAGCTGCAGTCGTTTTCTACTATTAAAAGTACCTTATGTATTTTGTATCACAAAATTCGCTTTTGCCTTCCCTATAAAAGAAAAGACAAAAATAAAGAAATATAAAAAATAAACTCTGAACGAACGAGGTTCTCCGTTTGTATTACAATACAAATGACTAAAAGAAACAAACAAGTTATTACACCAATAGTATTTAAAATAGTTATAGGCGGTAGTTAATACCTAGACATTAGCTCTTATACTAATGGAAAACTATAATAACTCCAACATAAATTTTACTCAAATGTGTATGCTAATATTATAAAGATGAAATGTTATATAGGTATTCAGTTAAGGTAGAGTGGGCTAATCTCAGAGAGTAAAGATTCAAATTAAATATTTTTGTTATTTGTCTTAGCGTTTGTAATTTTATTATTATAATGTAAAGTTTGTTTTACTAATACTTTACTGATAAACTTTATAATTCTCTCTTTGACTTAAATTTTTAAATAATGTTTTGTGAAGTCAAATGACACAATTTTGTTATAATTGTACTTGTCAAGATAGTTTTTGATTTTACAAATTTAAAAAATATAAAAGGCATTACATTAGCAGTGTGGATTCATTCTTTGCGTGTACCTTGATAAGTACATTTCTACCTTAAGACTCAGTGGTGTATAAGAAGCAAATATATACGTGATAGAACTGAAGTGCTATTTTACTGTTATTTAAAATACTCGAGGGAGCTTTTATTTGTTTGTTAGTTTATTTATCGAGGAAAGTTACAGAGTATATTTTTAACATTTAAAAGTTACATTTTACCACAGCTAAGGAAAGTCACAGTCAAAGTTAAATAATTTTATTCAAAATAAGAAGTTACATGCTTTATTTTTGAACGTCAAATAATTTACCACCAGTTCACTTAAGTTGCCTCAGACCTGAGAAATACTGGCGGCAAGAAACTCTGTGGGACTTATTTTTGTAAAATCAATTATACAAAATCACATTTCAACATTTCTGACAACGATACTTTGAAACAGACTGGAGCGAGCATTTCATTCCCAAAGCGTGTTATCATTTATATAATCATTAATTTGGTAATAACCTTTAACACACAAACGTCTTTCCACAACTTTTAAATTGTGATATAGAATCCTAGAACCTATTGTAATAGGGTACAGACTGTCCCATAAAAGAGTTACCGACCCGATGTAATCGGGTTACAGGTGCAATAAGTTTACTCCTATTGATATCATGTACATCACCTATTTTGGCAAAATCTTTAATATTCTTCTTAATGTATATAACATTTTGAAAAATGTATTGAGATGCAACTGTCACGATCCACGGCTTCACCATTCAATAAAGAAAAATACTTTTTGAAAACGTATGAAAATGTTAGTCGTCAGGTGTAGTCAATCGCGTCTGCGGTTAGAGTTACCCCGAGCACTTAAAATATGTTATATATAAGTCATACTTATTTCTATCTTACCACGCGAGATCAAAACTCCGATAAAAGTACTATTCTATAAAATTATTTACACTTAAACTGGAAATAATATTAACAATTGAATTTGAATAATATTATAAATGAAGTAGAAGCAGTCACAAAATAATCCAAAGTACAAAATATGTTTTCCTTACATTTTGTAATTATTTTTTTTGTAAAAATTGCATGCATTTGATGACTTTGTGGCGAAGCGGCAAAAGTTCGCAACTGTACTGCGCGATGGTTGTGAGTTCCATTTCGTTTCGATTGTTAGGAAATCGAACTCACAACATGATAGCTCAAGTTCAGGGAAATGAATTATTTTACATACTCATTTCTTGGCTTTGGTAACAATGTAAAGCGCAGCTTTAAGTTCTGGCTCTCAACAAACAATGTCTCGATATTTCAGCGGAGAAAGAGAAATGGAGTGTCTTAAGACTAGGCTCCGCTATAAGGCCAGTGGGCCTAATGTAATAACCTTAACTTTTTACATTTTAAAAAAGCTAGTTTTTTCAAGACTAAATTAAACAAAATGATTTATTTTCTTTAATTCTATTTTATTAGCCTCACGCTGTATATCGCATATAGCAGGGACAGAGGGAACCTGGAATCCTTGTGAAGACACACCGTTCCCATTAAGACATTTCCGATCCCCACTATGCGCCGAATTCTAGAAACATTGCGTGTTGAATGGCGGAACTCAACGCCGCGCTTTGCCCCGACACCAGAGCGAAGAAATTAATATATTACATACTTAATTTTCTCGAGTGGGAATCGAATTCATAACCTTACGCTTAAACTCACGTGATTGTGCCCCTCAAACAAAAATGTTTTACATTTGAAATAATAATAATAATAATAATGAATGAAAAGATTTATATATAAAGATACAAAGCGATCGTAAAAACCAATTTGGTATACAATCTAAGTGATATACAGACGGATCCGGGTCACGGGAGTGTATGTAATGTGTATATATAAATAGATTTATTGCATTCCTCTTATAGTAAAACAGGCGTTGTTATTTCGAGCATGAAATTACCTTCTCACGTTTCGTTGTTAGTCCGATATGCTTTTGATTTGATGCAGTATGAAATGCATGTACATAAACAAACTACAGGAACTACTTCATTAAAGAGACTTTTGAACATGACAACGGAATGATGATGATGGCACAGTGGGACTGTGTACGACCGTAAACCTGATGACGGTGTGTTCGTTTCCCATTCCGGGGAATTATTTTTATATGTTCTCGCTATTAATTCTATACCAGAGCATACATAAATAAAACAATTTAGGTAGGACTTCATTAAAAAAATTTTGAACCAGGTCAACAAAACTTTAGGCCATCGTGGCGCAGTGGGACTGTGCACAATTGTAAGCGTGATGGTTTTGTATTCGTTATCCATTCTCAAGAATTCATTATTTTTATATTTTAACGCTATGTTTTTTGTGCCGTTTTTTCTAATCTGAGGCATTTTTTTTACTTTTATAAATTGTACTTCCCGTTGATCTCACACTTGATCCGTTTTTTTTTATTATATAAATGAAATAAAAAAATATATATGTTTAAATAATATGCAAGTTTGAATCTCTTAATCTTTATACGACATTTTGTTGAGCTTTATACGATAAAATCTAGGTTAAAAATTGTTTTTATTCAATTTCGCTTTATACGAGACGTGAAGGAAAATGGATATATCGAGTTCCAAACGAATCGAACACGATCAGTTCGGGACATACAATTTATCGTACTTGTAGTCCTTACTATCTCTCACATATTGAATGAAAATATCAAATTCTAATATCTAAGATAAGATTTTTCTTTTTTTAGCTTCACGCTGTATCCCGCATATAGCAGGGTTAGTAGTGGATGTTAAGATACCCTGTTTCTAACATACAGCCTCATTTTGGAGACACTACGTATTGTCATCTTACCGTAACGAAGGAAAATGAATCCTTCCCCAAACTGAACATCAAACTCAAGACCGTTGCGTGTACAGTCAGACGTTGCCCCTGCTGCTGTCTCTTATATATTCGAAGTAACGTTTGTCATCTTATAATTTTCTAATAAACAAAAACCAATACGTTCTATAGATACATTGTATGTATAGCTTATAGATAGACCTCCACTACAAATAGAACAATTCGATCTCGTAGTAGTAGTAGCTCCTGTGATCAGCGCGTTCAACCAAAAAATCTCATTAAGTATATATTTAAACAATTTTCAATTTCACTTTATAAAAACAAAAAAAAATGTATATTAATATCGTTAATATATAAGGCATCATTGTATTAGGTTAAGTTTTATATGAATAAATAAATAAATTAATTAATTAGCAGCAAAACTCACCCACCCACCGACAGTTCCGTAAAAAACTTGAGGCTCCGTGAATGTTTTTTTTTTTCAGGAAATCATGGGGCCGCAAATTTACGGCAGTATATGGTTGGAATTTCAAATCGATATATTCAAACGTTCTTGAGATAAAGGCTCTTGATAGACAGACAGACAGACGGACGACAAAGTTATCTAATAAGGGTTCCTTTTTTCCCTTTAAAGGTACCAAACCCTAAAAATTTTGTAGGTCCTGGCGGACATTGAAAAGAGTGACTATTGACTTTTGAATAATTTATGATTTATTTTTGTGTAACTATTACTAGGTTTACTTGGTTTTCCCTGTGAATGTGTAATTTTTTACACATTGTCCACAAAATGTGTAAAATGATAATAAAAATGTGTACAACGATCGATAAACACTACAATTACGATAATGTTCTGTAGATAAGATAGGCGGTGCTGAGTGTGGGAGGCTTCAATTGTTGAGAGATAGATTTTATTTCAATATTTTACTCGTATATTGACAGCGGAGAATTCCACTTGTGACTACTGATTTGCATATTTGTATTAGTATTACTATTATATGATATTTGATGGCCGTACTAGTAGTACTCGCAAGTAATGTATACGAAAGTAAGTATGTAATTGTAAACGTAACAGGTTGTGGATTCTATTTTCGCGCTATATTCTAGTTGTGTGTTCACTCGTGAAAAAATTCTAGCTCAAAAAATTTACTCGACAATTTTTTATGTACAAGCTTCATTATATTTGCAAGTTTGTGTATTTTCCTCTTCCGGGCTATTAGGTTGATATTAGGTTCGGTGCCTTATTGTAAAAAAAAAGAAAACAAATATACAGCTTGAATTTTATTCCGAGTAAACACAGAAGTCGGCCACCATATAGAGCTCTCTCTTTTGTCGGTTAAGTCGAGAACGACGCATTACTTTCTTAATGTTCTACAGAGATGTCTAAACACCTAGTATACATAAAGAAAATCCTAAAGTTGGTAATTTATACATATGATATGACGCAAAAAAACATTACAAACTTATATATTATATTAATAAATGAGGAGACACATTCCTTTTATTCACCCACAATCATAATATTGGTGCCTACACCTACGATACTATTTCGAGTCCAACTTTTATCAATATAAATTCAAGCAACTTCTCATAAATCAGTATTCCATTGAGAGTTCATAAAAATCAAATATTCCCTAACTTAAATTTTCGTCTAGACGTAACATATATAGTAGTAACATATATTTACCGATGTAGACAATAGACATAAATATTTACCCCTGTCGATAATCGAATTGATGACCTATTTACGTCCAGACGATCATCAATAACGGGTTTATAAATCAAAGTTATATTCGATTGCTTACGTACATAATCATTGGGCAAGCGAAAATTACGCGAAATGTTCCAATGGACATACAAAACAAAAATATACAAAATGTTTTCGCTCCGCCTATTCGCTTAGCTCGCCAATGCCTTGCTTCGCTCACTATAATAATTATAATAATACAGAGGTATAAAAAGAAACTAAAAATCACGCTTTCAACATTAAGTGATACAATTGCTATACAATTTTCTCGGATCTACTCTGTTCCAATATTGAGATCCTGGCTTCACAACATTGCTCGTTTGTTGATACCCAAAACATTGTATGTTCCTATAGTTAACCTATAACTTTGTTGAAGCACTATCTAATGGAAAGCGTATTAAAAAAATAACTTTCAAAAATAACAACAAAAATATATATTTTTAATAACACGTTCGAGTTTTTTACTTTCTGAGTTATCTAATCCCCTAATCACTAACAACTTTTCAAATCTTCACACCGTATCCTGCAACCTGGAAACCTAGTTTTAAGACACTCCTCACTTTCCACCGAATTCCGAATGCATTGCGTGTTGTGTGGCGGAACTCAACGCCACATTTTTACTATTCACTTTTTCTGTACTCGACTTTGTTCTTACTTCTCCAATGTTATAGACTAGATTATAATAATCTGGTAAGTAAATATTTCCTCCCAAGTAAACAGCTTTTCGTAGGTAGAGTCTACAGAACCAGAGGCACCAATTTTATGAATATAAACTTTTCCCATCGTGTGCAGTCGAATGCGTCCCAACCACGCTACAACGGTTTCATCGGATTTTTCAATTAGTGTTATTGAAACTGGCACGTTAGCTTTGCTTCCCTTGATTTAGAGAAAATATTTTCAAAATTGAATGCTATCTACCCAGCTGCAATAAATATATAGTCAAAATTTCAAAAATAATATCTATATAGATAACAGATCATTTCTAGTACCAAAAAATGTAGTTATAAAAATAGTTTGTAGTTTCTAAATTACCTATATGATAGAAGTCACAACAATTGATTTATTTTGGTAAACTATCAAACTTATGTATGAAGAATGAAATAATCATACTTCATACATAAGTTCGATAGTTTACCAAAAGTCCAGTCGGGGTGCAGCGGCACAAACGTGTGACTGTAAACTCGACAGGTTGTAGGTTCAATCCCACTCGAACGAAATATTTAATATTTTCAATTCCTTGTGTTGGTGACGAAGCAAAGCGAGGTGTTGAGTCCCGCTACTCAACACATTATATATACCGAAAAGTAGAGAAGAGTGCTATGTGCGGGATACTGCGTAAAACTAAAAAACACGTACATGAAATCATGGTATAGCGCTATCTGTAGCTTTATAAACAGGGTAACGTCAAATTCGATATAAATATAACAGATTTTATCAGATTGAGGAATTCCAAATAAATTAAATCTTTATCAGTGGGAATCCAACTCACAACTGTCATGTATAAAAATTGTACCACTGTATCGCGATGGTGTCGAACATCACAAACATAGTATGTTTGTGATTCTCAAAATGTTGGAAGGAACACATCGCTCCCTCTTAAATTCAACTCAGACAATCGATAATCAATATATGTACCTAGTATTCGATATACTACATACAGATTGGTATAAGGGCGGACAGACGTGAGACGGTCACCGTCACAACCTATTGGTATTAGGGAAAAGAAAAATGATAACTTTAGACACCATAGCGGTAAGAACTGTCAAGTGACACGATGCAAAGAGAAACTATAATTTTTTAAGTGTTTTCAAAGTAGATTTTATGTTATGACTGTAAATGGGACGATTATGCAAAATGAATTTGGGGGAATGAATTGCTTTTCATTTCTGGCTCTGCTAACAAGACGAAGCGCGGCGTCTAGTTCCGCCAAATCGAAAATGGGTAACGGAGTGCTTTATAACTAGGTTCTATCAAACTAGCCTGCTATATATGGGATACGACGTGAAGCTTGTCTTTTATCAATTAATTAGAAATTAAAACCTTCTAGAAATACCAAATTTATCAACCTCAAACAAAAGTAGCTATAATACATCTAAAATATAATTTGTATAAGTAAACAACTGTTTTTCCCAAATGATACTATATTATCACAAAAACAGTAGGCATATTTTTTGTCAAGGCTAAGGACAGCTCTTGATATTGTTCCAAAACTGCCCTACTCCAATATTTTTTGGCCTTGAATACTGAGAAATAAACAAAATTGAGGAAAACTAGATTATTTTAATATTCTATTATGTGAGTATGTCGTAAATAAAATAATATAATTCGGATAGCGGGTTCAAATCACATAAATATATATTTTTTGGTTTACACTTTTACTCGCATTCTATTCTCTTCTTCCTGATTGATTTTCAAGACATCGTAGGTAGAGGCGGAACTCAACTCCGCGCTTCCTCTTGTCACCGGAGCAAGGATATGAAAATAATTTATTTCCTCAGATAGGAACCAAAACTGTCAAAAACCGATAACCGGCTGGTTAGATAACATTAATGTAGCATTAGTGCGTTTAAATAAAGAGAAATTAGTGAATAGTGTGACAACACATTATACTATTTACAAAAAAAGCAGCTCCAATTTTTCCCACACAGCAGAGGGAATGTCAAGACACTATCGTCCACTTTTCGAGAAATTGCAACAAACCAAAATTAAAACCATTTTTTGTTTCCATTCATAATATTTTCTTTTCTTTTGTAGCGCGTACAGTCGAATAACTGGGTAGAATATAATAAATTATAAGCTAAGCCACAACTTATCAGGACTCGGATAATTCACCCCGTGCTATAAATATTCAGCAAGCATTACATGCCAGCACGACCCACCCCTATATACATATAAGAGTTCATAACAGAGAGTTATTTCCATGCGTCTACTGAAAAATTATCATATTTTAATAATTATAATATTAATAATAATAAATTTATTAATAATATTAATATTTTTAAAATTATAATATTTGAAAAATTATAACAAAAAACTCGAAAATAATAATTTATAATTATTTTTGAGTTTTTTATTTTTTATTTGTTAACTTTATGCGGAGAGAAGCAGAAGCAAAAGCAACCTAGAAACATAGTGTTAAAACACTCCGTTTCTATTACAATAATTCCGTTCGCAACTCTCTGCCGAATTCTCAAGGCACTGCGTAGTGAGTGGTGGAATGGATGACGTGTTAGTATAGTTAAAATTAAATTTAATTATATAAGGTTGTCATGACGCAGTGTGGCAGTAAACGTTGTCATTTCTTGCTCTGATAAACAAAGCACAGCGTTGAGTCCCGCCACTAAAGAGGCAATGAGTAGAAACTGGGAATGGATTTTCTTAACACTAGGTTTCCTTTCTTCCTATATAAGAGTAAAGCGTATATTAAATTAATTCTGTCTGGACAGAGCATTAAATTAATGGATATCTACGAAACTCTACGCCGCACTTTGTCTTATTACAAGAAACGAAACCCACCACCGTCGCGTTTTCAGTAAGACGCTGTGCCGCAATGGCCTTATCAAAATATTAAGCCTTCATATTGAATCACAGTGGCTAGTGACATATAATTCCAATCATCCAATGAGATCTATCAAGAAATGATCGTATGATTCTTAACGCGATAGGTTATGGATCAAGTCAATTCCCACTCAATATTTCTATTTCCTTGTTCTTGTAACGAAACAAATCTTGGCGTTGAGTACTGCCATTCCACGAAAGTTGAGAACGTAAGTGCCATAATGGGAACGGGGTGTTGAGACACTCCTTTCCCACACACTAAGTTTTCAGGTTCTCTCTAAATATTTTTATCGTGGTAGGCACATAACCCTTCTATGTATCTAAGCTATCCTAAAAGAATAAAACCAAGCGAAATCCCAAAAAGTGACTCGCAAAAGCAATTAGTAAAAATAAATGCTAATAACTGTTTACGCATACGGCGCGGCGCGTCTAACATTAGTTCTTGTTTAATCGCACACGAACGACCCGAAGAAAACAGATCTCGCTCCCTTATCATTATAAATAGATCGTTATGCCGTATAAATTGTATTTCATTTATAGAATTGAGTATCTATGTTTTCTAGGGTTTATTATGTTTCCCACTTTCCGCCAAATTCTGGAGGCATTAAATGCAGTTGAGGCGAAATTCGTACGTATCTAGTGTATCTGCGCCACGACCACCTTAAAGCAACAGTGTGGAATAAAAAATATTAGTCTGAGTATTTAAAACATAAAATCGTTTCCTTCGAATGGTTTTATTTATTAATTTTTACTTAATTAGTGATCCACACAGCCAGCCGTGGCGAAGGAGCACAAGCGTGTGACTTTATTTAATATTTCCACTTCTTCGCGCTGGTGTTGAGGCAAAGCTGCTACTCAATACGCAATGTTTCTAGAGCTCTGCGGAAAGTGGGCAACAGAGTGCCTTAACACTCCCTCTGCATACCTTTCTACATGCGGGATATAGCGTGAAGGTCTTACAGTATGCGATGCGAAATGTTGC
This sequence comes from Heliconius charithonia, assembly GCA_030704555.1. Lineage (NCBI taxonomy): Eukaryota > Metazoa > Arthropoda > Insecta > Lepidoptera > Nymphalidae > Heliconius > Heliconius charithonia. The sequence continues at coordinate 1,277,391 of CM060825.1, forward strand.
AACGACCGGTTTCAAGCAATAATATGCTCAATTTGAGGACATTGAAGAAGACTGATAAAATGACAATATTTTCCGTTTTTAGTCACAGTTTAGCCATACGGTACTACTTTAGGTACTGTGACAAAAACGGAGTAGTAGTAACTAAAATTCGTTTTTTCGCTATGTCAGCGGACACAGAAGAGAAGTTTGTATGACAACATTACGTTCCCTACTTTCCGTTCAGCTTTTGAAACAATGCATTTCGAATGGTAAAATTGAACGCCGCGTCCTGTCTAAGAGCGAGCTAATAAAGTATTTAATTACTGCGAGTGAAAGTCGAACCTACAGCCGTTTGGTTAACCTACAATCCAACGCTATGCCGTTGAGTCACGACATCCCCTAACTATATGTAGACATATTTTCACAATCCAAATTCTTCAATTCAGTTCATTTCTTAGTTTATTGGTTTTGAGCGTGCTAGTGGAGCATTATTCACTGACGGACTGTATGAAGACTCAAAGGTTGCTTAATATAAATGGAAATTTCCAAATGAATTGTATTGACCCAAATGAAGTCACGAGACTTTTCAATAAGATATATTCATTACTATAAATATACTTTTTAGTAAGCTTATAAAAGATTTAACGTAAAAAGATTTGAACTTACATTTACCATCCAAGCGACCACTAAGCCATACCTTTATTTTTACATTATTCAATTTAAGCTTATTTCTATTATTTATAACTACTATCTGTTATTCGCCGCTCTGCCGCAGTGTGGTCAAAAGAAAATAGCAATACAAGCAATTCGAATGTGTCATACACAATATGATACATACATTCTAACTGTGACCGCGGCGCAGGTTAAGTGGTCAATGGGTTACGTCGAAAAGACTAACGTGATATAATATAGGCTAAACCTTTCTCTATAGTAGTCATGCACTATTAGTAATCTTTTTTATTTTGATTAAAATAAAAAAGGTTTTTTAATAAATTAAGTAATTCCTGAGATTGTCGCGCTAAAACAAACAAACTCTTGAGCATCATAATATTAGTATAGATGTATTTGATAATTTAATTTAAAAATATTATTACTATGATAAAATATTAATAGTAGAACTTAAACATAAGCGTACCAGAGGCTTCCATTGAAGAAAGTACTTAGTTCAGTTATTAGTCGAATAATGTATATTAGGTATATTTAGAACATCTACTGTAAACAGAAAGTTGACACTACATAGTATAAACATAGCAATTGGTAGTGTTATTGCTCTTTTATTTTTTAACTTATCTCGCATGTAGCAGGGTAGCCAGAAACCAGGAAACCTAGTGTGAAGACATTCCCCGCTAACTTCATTACAGTGTCACTATTTTTATTACTATTTGGTGTTCTTTATTTATTGAGTCTAAAAAGACGAAGCGCGGCGTTTAGTTCCGCCTTTTTAACACTTAATTTTTCAAATGCGGGCTGAAAACAGTTAGCAGATAACTCTCTTTCTCTGATCGATACAAAGAGGATTTACGAAACAGCGTGAAAATATGATGGACAGACAAATAGACAAACAAAAAAAATATAATTTATTTGATCATACCTTATCATGTTATTATCTTCCTTAATTTATTTTTAATAAATGTATTTGAGCAATGCAAATACAAAACGCGCGAAATACGTAATGATTACACAAACAATTTAATTAAATTGGCTCGGCGGCACAGAGTACGACTGTAAAACGCGACGGTTGTGCCTTCGATATCGATTCGGGGAAATGTTTCATTTCCCCGTTCCGGTAACAAGATAAAACACAGCGTTGAATTCCGCTTCTCCACACACAATGTTTCAATTGGACGCAAAATGGGGAACGAAATGAATTAACACTAGATCTCCTCCGCCTATATGGCACAGTGAAAGATAAAAAATTTATATATATATATATATATATATATATATATTTTATATACCTACCTATTTATTTATAAGATATAAATATTATTATTTATTTACGAATGTAATATCAATATATAGTTAATTACTTGCATAATTATTTGTTTTGCATTTTTTTTTGATATTCGAAAATAATAACTAGCATAAACGAAGTAATTAATTTGGCAAATTGACTAATAGCCCATTTCAGAATACCACGTTAATGTCTTATACAATAAAATATTACATTTATTTGTTGTTAGTTACAATATAGTTTTTCCTATTTAATTGAAATATATATATATTTACTTTTATAGCATTATTTAAGTGTAATAAGCTTAAAAATAGACAAACCTCATATAAATTTCAATCCACACACTGAGTGACACAACACAACACTGTCAAAAAGACCGCGAAAACCGTCGAGGTCGATATGTCACCGAAATACCATTACACTATTTATAACCATATTTTTTTTCTATTTTCAACACAAAACCAAAGAACTTAAATTAAAAATTTAAGTAATTTTCTGAATTCTTATAAATAGGTAAAATTGCGTAAAAAACGTTTGGCAGAATAACGCGAAGTTGTTCGTCGAATGTGAGAAAAATAGTTTTATTTTTAAATTAGCGCTGGCCGGGCGCGTCCGCGGAAAGCGAAGCTCGAAATTCGAATTTAGGTTAGAATCCGCGGGTTATGGCGTCACGCACACATGCGCAATGCGAGCGTCGACAAAGACTAAGCGATTTGTAGATGATGCCTTTTCATTTATAAAGTTTAGTGAAACTTTTGAAATATTCTTTTATTTTAAGTATTATATTATTAGTACTAAGCTGTTTATATTTACATTGTATGGGTTATAATAAAAAAACCTACAAATTCTTTCATATGTCTTCATGTAGGAACCAATCTTTTATAGTATGATATCAATAAGCATACAATGTTTATTGAACTGAAAATAAAAGACAGATTGAATTTACACGACATTGCGCTAAGTAAAAACAATTTAGAAATAAAATAAATAATAATATTTTAAAGTCATACTTCATATTTGTGCCCTAAGGTTTATCCTAAAACAACGAGTAGGTTCAAATCTAGATTGATATCAAGATATATATATATATATATATATATATATATATATATATATATATATATATATATATATATATATATATATATATATATATATATATATATATATATATATATATATATATATATATAAATACATATATATTGTTGTCGTTTCCCTCTCAGAGAGCAATCCAACGCTCCACTACTCTATACGCGCACACATGCAACGCCACGCGCTCTGCTGGCAGACTCGCCGGCGTTTACGTAGATCGCACTTACAATATCACTGAAGTCTGAAATACACCCAGATGTATCGCGACTCGCGAGTCGGTACTAAACGTGACTACCACACCTATATATAGGTTCCCACTTGGAGAACGGAGTGTCTTAACACTAGGTTCCTTCAGCCTACCTTCCTATATGTTTTACTATTTTATATACAGAGAGAATCCGTTCATCTGAACCCTAGTGATACGAGGACGCGATTATCCGGACGATATCTTCGATCCGATAGATAAATGAGGACAATTTTTTTTATTAAAAAGTGTAGCTTCTGTAATAATTTTCTAGTAATATACGGTATAATAGCTTTTTTATCTTTTTTTTTCAACTTCACGCTGTTTCCTATACTCAATGGGAGGGTAGGCAATGGAACCTAGTATTAAGATACTCCGTTCCCCACTTTACACCGAATACCCGAGACTTTGCGTGTTGAGTGACGAGATTAAAAAAAAATTATAATAAATCCATTCCCCAAGTGAGAATCGATTTCAAAATATATGCTTGTGCCACTGCGCTACGACGGTCTTTTGACCATACTTTCGACTATCCGAATATTTCTTTACCTGTATGTTTAACTACAACACAATTAGTCCGGTTAATAGAATTTCTACTATATTGTGTAGTTCATAGATACGTTGCCATTCTACTCGCGAACGGTGTGGGTTCGATATCTTCTGTAAATATTATTTTTATTCTTCAATTTCGGGACAATGTCTCGAATTTGCTACTGTATCCCACATATAACAGTATAGGCAAATGGAACCTAGTGTTTAGGCACTCCGTTCCCCACATTCCACCCAATATACGAGGCATTGCGTATATAATATCTTAAAATAAATATTTCATTTCCTCGACTGGGGACGAACCCACAACCATGATCACACACCAGTGCACTTGCACTGGTCTCTACCATACCAGACCTATACATTTATATATTACATATATACCTATATTGAGGACGTCTGAATGAACGTGGTAGTTGTACGTTCAATCTAATTGAAGATTGACTATTTATATATTGATGAACCGTGCTAAAATATGACTGCCGCTCTTATTGATGTTCTACATCATAACTTTGTCGTCTTGAGATACCTAGCTGAATGCGATGAAAAGCTTAATTTCGTTGAGCTTCTTACATTTAAATGTCATTATTTTATGTAACTGGGTAGGCAAAACTGTATTTTGTGCTTTGTGCCACTCAACAAACAATGCCTCGAAAACTTCGGCAGAAAGCCGGGAACGGAGTGTTTTAAGACTAGGTTCCCTCTGCTTACCCTGCTGTGTGCGGGGTACAGCATAAAGCTGAAAACAAGACGCCCAAGTTTGAGACCCGCTACGTTTCAAATTTTAATACGTTTTCTAAATATCATGGTTGGGAAAATGATTTTTCGGATTTTTTTTTGTTTTGTTGCTTTGGTGACAAGATAATACACGGCGATAAGTTCCGCCAATCAACAAAGTGTCTTATTACTAGATTCTCCCTGTTGACGCTGGTATATAATGGTGTGACACTAAAAAAAATCGAACATTGGCCTATCCAATGGCACACTACTTAGCGCGATCTTCAGTATTTGCCAATCGTCGCCGGCCACTTTATAAATACACATACCTACCATACTGAGTCAGTACATCGCGAGATAGCTCTATGCAGTAAACAGTATTTCTTACTTTTCCGCCGCGCTATGACGTCAGCGACCATCAATTGATGGTAAGATTTAGCGGTCAGCTGATTCGTAAAACAAACTATTTTTATATCTGGGTAAATAGGTTCAAATATTTCAGCTTCACACGTCCTCCGGCATAGCAGTGTATCCTAAACAAAATCTAGTGTCAAGACACTCCGTTCTCGACATAAATTCTTTACATCCTTATGTAAACTTAGTGTAACTTGTCAAGACTCCGTTACCCAAACAACGCCTAATTTTAAAAATTTGCGTGTTGAATCGTGAAATTCACAAATGGAATATTTTTTTGTAATTATGTACTCATATAATATAGTTTCACCACTCAACAATGCTTCCAGAATTGGGTACCTCCAGAATCAGAGAACGGAAGTCTTTAAATGGCAACGGAGTGTCTTAACACTACTTTCTGTGCCTACACTGTTATGTGCGGTATCCCGCAGCGTGAATCTTAAAAAAATCGATCTATATTTTTTCTTTTTGTTCATAACCAGGGACTTCGATAATGATGCATGGTAATAAATACATATTGGCTTACTTCAGATTATTTGTCGAAATTATTAATGATATTATATTCATGCATTTAATTGTGGAAGTGGAATGAATAATTCAGTATTTTCAGTGTGCCTTTGAAACTGAAACACAAACGCGGTTACTGATAAACAGTGCGGTGTAGCCACTCTAACTAAATCCTCAGCTTCAAAGAGCTCATATTTCAACACCCAACTTCACATCATTTATTGATATAAAATTAGCTTCACGCTATATCCCGCACACAGCAGGGTAGGCAGAGGGAACCTAGTGTTAAGACAATTCCTTGCCCACTTTCTGTAGAGTTTTGGAGGCATTGCGTGTTGAGTGGCAGAACTCAACGCCGCGCTTTGCCTCGACACCAGAGCGAAGAAATGAAAATATAAATTTAAGTAAATATTTCATCTCCTCGATTGGGGATCGAACCCACAACCAGTCGGTTTTACAGTCACACCTTTTACCCCTGCGCCACGACTGGCCTCAATTTATATAAAATAAGAATAGTATTTTAGAAAATAATGATTATTCTAATTCCTACTCGAGGAAATGAATTAAAATATTTAATTTTCCTCGCTCTGATCTGAACTCCGCCATTAAACACACTATACCTTCAGAATTCGGCGGAAATTGGGGAACGCAAGTGTCTTAAAGTTAACGAAGTATCTTGACACTAGGTTCCCAAGTTCCCTCTGCCCGAGTACTTCATGCGGGATACTGTCTGTATGGCGAAAGCGATGGTTGTAGTGCGATCTCTACTCGTGAGACTAAATTATTTCGTTTTAACTTTTCCGCTCTGTTAAACAAATTGTAGCGTTGATTTCCGCCACTCAGCTCGCAGTACCTAGAATAGTTAGAAAGAAAAGAGCGGTGTGTCTTAATCCCCGTGTGTACCTTGCAAGGCGAGAAAAGGGGTAAGCTTCTATCTTTTTAGTACTCTTGTATATATCCTAATTGCGCCAGTCTAATGTCATTTACAGTCTAAAAATACAAAGCAAAACTACAAGCTACTAACTCATTTGTGAGTTTCAAAGGTTTAATGCAGCTACTTTGTTAGTTTAAGTGGTCACATCAAAGAAAGCATCCCCTTGTATTTCTGAGACAATTTTCCTCAATTCTCAGTAGAAATCACGTTTCTTAGCAACCTTTGACTGTATTTCAGTGCCGATTTAAAAGATTTACGTTTCCTATTTTATTAGATTCAGACTGTAATCTAGCACATAATAGGGTAGGCAGAGGGAACCTAGCGTTAATATACTTCAATATCCACTTTCCTCCTAATTTTAAAGATATTCCGAATTGTTAGGCGGAACTGAGTAATGAGTTTCGTCTTGTTACCAAAAAATAATTAATTCACAATCGGAATCGTATCCCCAACCGATAATTGATTATAGATAGTCGATAGTCGATAATCGATTATGGATCACGGATAATGAAGGACAGACCGTGGACCATAGACCACGGATTAAGAATGATAAAACACGGATTAAGGATACACTGATCACTGATTACGGATCACGAACCACAGAAGATAAATAACAGATCATGGACTACTGAGTACGATATAATCTTACGAACTACGAACTGGGTATCGGTAACGGATCAATGATCTCGGGTTATTGATTTACTTATGATCAATTATTCAAGATCTCAAGAGTTTCTTTCAATGTCTCTTTTTCGTTCTTTTACTTAATATTCTTTTTGTCTCTGGAATTAAAAATAGTTAATTTTGTTGATTGAGTAGAATATTAATCATTGTTGATTGCAAATAACCAAAATATTAACTTACAACTTGTCAATAGAAAAAGAAATCGCCGACAGATCTAGAAACTTAATGTTTTTAGTTATTCAAATCCATTAAATATTTTATTTAATCTTCACGTTGCATCTCGCACATAGGAGAGTGGTAAGTGGGTACCTGGGAACCTAGTGTTGAGGCAACGCGATCTCATTAAGTCGGAAACGGTGGAAAGTTATATCAAACTACCGCCAACGATTTCTTACCAGGGCAGTATGCGAGGCAGTTAAGAAATCAGTGGCGGTAGTTTGATATAATAATTATGTCAACTGACAGACGAATATAACCTCAGTCTACCCGTGACCACGGACTACTGCAAAGTGTTCAGAAGAAGTGTTCGGGTTTCCAAAATATATAATCTTAAATATACACGATTAATCCGGTTAAAATAGCTTCATTTAAAATGTGTAATAATCGTGAAAATCAAAGAACTTATTAAATTCATCCATATATTTAATAAATATTCGTATAGTTCAAGCGGGCAAAGTCGCGTGGTTCCGCTAGTAGCTTATAAAATAGAAAAGAGACCGTTGTCTTCGTACTTCTTTTGTTAAAATGATGCCACTATTATCATTTTGTCCTAATAATTACAAAAACTATATAGTACCTTTTATCGTATTATTTTAAAGATATTCCATAGAAGATAACACCAAACCACAGTACCTAACGCTTTCCAGCGTTTGATTGATGTACCTGTCGTATTAAAATAACCTTTAATCTATTCTATTGAGAGGGATTTACATGCAGCGTGTTGTCTAAATACAAGCTACGAGAAGAACGAGCACTTTTGAAGTAGGAACTTGAAGATGATTTATGTAAGTTTATTATTATTTATTTTACGCATTATTTTGAATGCAATGTGATCTCAAAGGGTTTCGTACCTCAACAAGAGAATAAACGGAACTATTGCAGGATCACTCTTTTATCCGTCTGTGTGGCAGTCTGTCTGTCTGTCTTTTTCCCTAGCTACCTGCCAGTCAACCATTTTCAAATCTTATTCAAACAGAAATTAATTTCAAATCTCCAGATATACAGTCAAGATAGTGTTAATGATTATTTTTTGTAGCTTTCCCAATTACATCGTATTCGCTAATCAAATAAATTTAGAGTACTTTCCGTGGACCTAAAGTTATGAAATTTGGCAATAGGTGAGCCTATAGTAAAAATAAATAGGAAATTAAACGTTTTTGATACATTACAGAAAAAACCATTATACAAAATGATGCTTATAGTTCAATAAGTTGTACAAAGTGGCTATACGCCAGGAAACTAAACATTGTTAATTTTTATAAGTTACGTACCCGTTGACCTCTGAATTATGAAATTGGTACAGAACCCTCAGTAAGCATAAAGAACTATGGGTCAGAATCGACCTTTCTTAAAGTTATTAAATGTGTATGTATCTGTACTCAACCAGGCTTCGTTTCAAGTCCGCTTTGCAAGGGGCAGTCGCCACAATAAGTCTATGATTACAAATTATAGTCGTTTGCATTTAAATATAAGAAATTTTCCTTATTTTACGAGTATATACAGATGGGAATCTCGGAGTAGTTTCTTTTTTTCTTTCTGGATATGCGCGGTGGGGAAAAAAGTTGTCTATTAGATAGTTTTGTGTGAATTTTTTTCAGCTTTTATCTTCATTCCTTATTTTTTTTTTAAATGTTTAATAATTTGAACAACTGGCGGGTTGATTCAAATCTGTGTAGACATGTTTCTAATAATTGTACCTATAATATTTTAACTAGGCCGTTATTTTCTTGCTTAAGTTATAATACAATGATATAGTACCATATAGATTTTTTGTGAATAAATCTATTTCATTTATTTATTTAAAACTGAGCTGGATAGTCGAACTATTCAGAGGTTTCCAGTAAGCAATTCGAGGTAAGGTTAGCACATTACTATAAATCAGCTACACGCTGTATACCGCGCACAGCAAGGCAAAGGGAACCTAATATTAAGTTAAGTACTCCGTTCCCCCTCTTTGCAGAGTGGCGGAACTCAACACCGGGTTTTTGCCTTGATGCAAGAGTGAAGAAATGAAAATTATAATAAATAATTATTCATTCCCTTGAGTGAGGATCAAATCCACAACCGTTGCGTTACAGTCAAACCCTTACGCCCCTGCGCCACGACGATCTCAATTACTATAGCAATTTTAGCATTTCTTGTAGCTATTATAATTTTCGGTATAAGATAAAATGTAAATTATACCCTAATACCCCGGTAGTAGTAGTAGGTAGTAGTATTATAATTTTATAGTATATAACTTCATATAAATTTTATTCATAAGGTTAATGGAATACCTATACATTTTAATGAAAGCTTACTGAAACTTGGCTTTTACTTTGAGTCTTCATAGTTTGGATTTGTGTATTTTGTAAATGTCAAACTGACCCAGTTCACAAAGGTTAGGGTTCACAGAATATTGGAAGATAGAAGAAATATTATTTAAAGTTATTGTAACTTGTATTGTTAACATCTTTGTATATTTTTTGTAAAGAAATGTTCTTAGAGGTCAGTCGTAAAGCAGGTACAAACTTGAACTTAAGCGCGACATGTTGTGATTTCGATTCAAACTCGAGGAAATGAAAAAAATATTATTTTTTATTTACCTCAATCTAGTAACAACACGCAATGCCTTAAAAAAAGTTCGGAGAGTGAGGCATAGTGTCTCAACACTAGTTATTGTAGCACTCTACTTTGATATATGCGGGAAACAGCGTTAAAATACTTTGTATATTTTCTTGTGCAGAATAATTCTTAAGCAGTGAGTGAAGTCATTGCTTTAGTTAAACTAGATTTTTTTTACATAAAAACAATTATAAGCAAAACCAATGATAAATAAAATAAGCAGCTACATGCTTTCCTCCGCAAAGCTCGGTAGGCAGACGGAAACACGCACCGCCCGATTGCGTATCGAGTGGCGAAACTGAACGCCGCGCTTAGTCTCGTTACCAGAGCGAGGAAATGAAAATAATTTACTTGTCGTGAGTGAATGGTCATACGATTAATTTGTTAGTATTTTTATTTAAAGTAAAAAAAATATGGCAAACTTACAATTATTACAAATAATTTATAATTATTTATAATATCTAACTTTTATGAGCGACATCTATGTGGAATTAAATACACTATTCGATCTCCATCGTTTTCAAAATTTAGTTTCAAGCGCGCCACCTATAGCGGATCATCTAAAAATATTTTTTACATATAGACGATAGGTGGCGGAGTATAGGAAAGCTTTTACATTAAAAATACTTTGCCAAATATTGAAGGTGGACTGTATTTAGAATTAAAACTTTCCGTTCTCTGTTTTTTGTCTCAATTCGATACATTTTCTATGTCATCACTTATTTTTGTTTAAATTAATAATTTTAATATTTAGGTCAACAGGAAGTACCACATAGGTTTGATTACGCGGCGAATTTCATATCATTTGCGGCAAAAATAAAACATTATCGTCTTTATCTTTCCATTTTATTGGTTTAATAGTTTAATTATTTCTCTTGCTTAAGGGACTCTAGATCTGGATATCGGATACAAATTTCAGCTTGATGAACCTACACGCAATCTGGAGAATAATGGTGTTGACAAAAGACAGACTGATAATATAATAAAGTGATTCGATACTCAAAACTAAAAGAATAAAATAAACTTTAAAATATAGTACATTTAAAAAATATATAAGTTAAAAGTCAAGTCTCTTATTAACTTTTGATACTAAAAAGCTACCGTATCGGTTATCTTCTTAAAAGTTTTTCCCCAGTAAGCTTCTCAGTAACAAATAACTTTGTAATTTATTAGCTATTTTGAAATTTCGCCTTCATTTATTTTGCTTATAGTCACACTTTTCAACTTTAATTATTTTATGTGAATGTGTTGAATGAATTAACTTTCGTTTATTGGAAGCCTAGTCTGAAAATAAGGTCTTTTCCAGCAGAGTATGGTAAGGAGAGAGTACTCATAGCGTTGACAACACACAGAGAAGGTTTCTGTGAACTCTCCGTTCCACACTTTCCGCTTGATTTGTGAGATTGTCGACCGTCGACCGCCGTGCGTCTACCAGACCAGGGAAAAGAATACAAATATATCATCATTCCTACGAGTGGGGACAGAATTCACTACCGTCGTTTACTGTCCAACTCAGGCATACATTGCGGCGCCGTGCGATAATATTGCTTTACTACAGCTGTCATCTTAGCGCAGTGGAAAAATTATTATCTATTTAAAAAACAATAGTCCTGACTTCGTTTCCCACAAAGTTCGTATCTAAGCATTTACGTTTGAAATCAAATTGAAACATAGCGTTTACTAACAAATATTACTTTAGCACTAAAGAATCCCATCTGTTCTTCTCGAACCAGCTACCTAATATTTGTTTCCTATATTTTAATGCATATAAATTTACTCAATCGTAATGCAATTCGGAGGCAAGACGGCTTGTTTTTAATATATCATGTAACATTCAAAATATGGCATTAAGTTATTTTTTCCGTTAGGTCTGTATTTTCGTTTTCTCGGTCTGGTAACTTGAAAATTGGGCGTGTAGGAAACGGAGTGTCTTAATGCTATATTACACCTGCCTACGCTGCTATATATGAGACACAGCTTGAAGCTATTTTAAAGAAAAATTAAAATTATTTTTAAAAAAGTTAAAAATAGATCTCCTTAAGCTTTCTCAATAACAGCACACCAAAAATAGGTCAACATAATAAATTGAATTAAATTAAAGACTTTAAAAAACGTATTTTGTTCAAAAGTTCAAACTTTAAAAGCTCTTTGTACTTTTCGAAGCTGTGTACCAACATAGAAAGTGAAATATATTTTGACATGATTAAATCGACTGCAGTAAATATGACTTCTTAGCTGCATTGCGCCAAACCACTGTGCTCCGTCGTAAAAATGTTCTTTCTAGACATATTATGGCACTTTTGGGATTTTTTTGTGGTAAAATGCTATAGAAATATAAATAAATCCTTTAAATTGTGTTACAGTAATACCATACTTGAAATAATGAAAATGTATTTTTAGTTTTATATTCATGGCATTATATAAATATCGCTATGCTTATACGCTCGATCTACGTAAATACTTTGATAAAGGTTTATTTAATTTTTTTTTCTTCCCGCTATATCCTGCACATAGCAGGGTAGGCAGAGAAAACTTAGGAACCTAGTGTTAAGAAACTCCGTTCCCATTACGACACTTCTATCCCTTACAATGTACAAATAAATTATACTATATTTCCTATATCCTATATATATTATAATGAGGAGGAACATTCATAAAATATAATTACAAAGAATTTTATGTGAGTATATATTTTATATAATGTATATTTACTACAAATTTCAACCGATTCAACCCGAAACAAATAAAAAACACAGCGAACGATGTCACCACACTATAAAATTCAAAAAGCAAACACGATATCCCAATATTGATTCCATTAACGAATCGAAAATGAAGCTATAAAATCGATTGATACCCAATTCCTGGTAATCGCTGACACGAATGTCAGTTTTCGCGCCGAAACGTCAACGTCAAAAATTTTAACTTGAAACAAATATAGTTGGCTCTTTCTTTATTATGTAATACGGAAAGAAAGAGGTGTTAGTACCTAGTTCCGCATGCGGGCACGTACAGTACGGTTAACGAGTAGTGGCCGCCCTGAAGTTAGGTTTTTTGAACTTTTGCGCATTGTGCGCTCTGGAAGAAAGTAACCATAAGTAAGAAAAAATTCTAAAATCAAGTCTGCGCAGCCATATACAGCTAACTTCAGGGCGGCCACGACTCGCCGACCGTACCGTACTAGGGGTTGGTATTGATTTCCTCTGAGTTTGCGGCAGTCGCCCGACGAGCCGGTGCCGAGCGCGAAAACCACTTGCGCTTCGCGTAAACGAATTTAACTGGCAAAAATTTATTTTACGCATTCAATTATTTGTATTTTGAGCGGTTATTTTTCGCGTTTTTTGTGCTTTAGTGCGCTGGGAATATAAGTTCGTAAGTATATATATTTATTTGTATTTAACTTAATATACGCTGTAGTGCAAGGCGGCCGCATCGATGGTAGCTTATTACACGTGAAAATCGATCGTAATCAGCTGATCGTTTCAAACGTCAAATGATTATTGTTATTTTTTATCTATATTTTAGCTAAATGTAATAAAACAGCTTAATTTTAATAAAAATAACGACTTACCAATCTATCCAGGGGTATATTAGTTTTATACACTTTAGTTCGCACTGTGTGGTACACGTTCATGTTGTTTTTTTAAAGGAAACCCCAAAATCGATGATATCAAAGGGGTGCGTTCGGTTCTGGGAAATAAAATTAAATTGTGGCTAGTGATGTGTGCCAGCCGTCTTATCTGAAGACTAAGACCGTTCGCATAGTGACGACACCGATCGTTATATCAATGACGTCATTCGTCCTTTAGTCCTGATTATTTAAAGCAATAAAGCCGGAACGTGGGGACGTTTTAATGGCAGCTTGAGATTAGTTTTATAGACAATTTATATATATATCTATCGTAGATCTAGCGGGGTATTATTAAAAATGTTCTACTTATATTATTATAGTTATATTATTAATATTATAAATAAATTAATGATTTATTTTATTCGGCGGGCAGTGGGGAAGTGTCTTGATAAAAACGGAGTATCTTAACACTAGGTGCCCGTCCATGTTTCCTCTGCCTACCCACCTTGCCATGCTGAATATCGTATAAGCTAAAAAAATGTTTTTTTATATATATTATAAGCGTGAAAGCCTCTTAGTATGTACGTTTTCTACTTTAACGCACAAACTACTGATCGAGTTCGATTCGCACTCGGTGAATGAAAAATTTAATATTTTAATTTCCTCGCTCTGGTAACGAAGCAAAGAACGACGTTTACTTCTGCCACTCAACACGCAATGAAGCCCCCAGAATTTGACTGAAAGTGCGGAACGGAAGTATCGTAATGGGAACATTGTATCTTAACAAGTGACCAGGTTCCCTCTGTCTACCCTACTATGTACGGGATGCAGCGCGAAGCTAAAAAAAGTGATGTTTATTCGGACGAAGCTGTGTTTCATTAATTTTCTATATGTAAGAGTAGTTGCCAACAGTTCGTTGACTACATTTTTTATAATATAAAATGCTAGTAAAAAACATTAGATTGATCTTTTTGTATAGTCGCTTCTATGTAAAAAATAGTCATTCAACGTTTGGTCTGACGCTATTATTACCTCACGTATAGGTAGAGATTAGCGATTTCATTACGATTTTGCAATAAATATTCGCATTTTGCGACCAGAAGCAAAGTAGAGAGAAAACAGTGATCAGTCACTACTAACTATGTTCCCAGGTTACCCGAATTCTGGAGGCATTGTTGACTAACACTAGTCAACACCGCGCATTACCAAGTAAAGTTTTATATGATTTTTGATAAATAATATATAAACACTATTTTAAAAATAATGAACGGAATAACTTGACAATACAATCGTTTTTCTTTTAACTAAACATAATGCTGGTGTTCACTTTATATAAGAGACCAAAACATTAAACTGTTATATTAAGTAAAAAATATTTTAGTACAAGTATAAGAACAAAATCGACATCACTATCGGATACCACACCCATAAAAGCTACCTGCAATAAAGGATACATAGGTTATGTGCAATGTCAACGATATCACGTCACTACTCTACTCAAATATTTTAAAAAATATATTAACTTAAGCTTTACTAACTTACTTATAACTCAATTATTTATTTACTAATATGAACTACTTAATTGGTATAATATTAATATTATTTGAAAGATTATATTTACTTTTCAAGAAATAAATGCGCGGCGTACAGTACCGTCACTCAACAAGCAATGCTTCCAAAATTCGGCGATATGTGGGGAACGGAGTGACTTTACACTAGGCTCCTTCTGCCTAAGTTGTTGTGTGCGGGATACAGCGTAAGCTGTTTTAATTTAATTCAATATGTAATTTGAGCCAATTTAACAAAACAATTATAATAATAGTATTTAAATTAATATTTTCTCATAAAGCTTCGATGTACGGACAGCGGTCAGTTACAATTCTATTATATGTATATAGATAACTTAAAGGTTTACATATAGAGTCATACATTTTATTTATTATTTTTGGCCACAGTTGGATTAAAAGGCGTGTATTCCATTAATTAGTAGTTGCATTTTCTTACAGATTTGCACAAAATTAACTTGTAAGAGTACATCTTATATATGTTTTTTCTACTTCTTACTCTTATGTCAAGTCAGTTTTTGTTCTACTATGTTCTATATTATTCTACATATCTTAACTTTAACCCAAAACTTTCATTATAAAAAAAATTACAAATTCTCTATATAAAATTTTTATATATCATTCAACCAATCGCCAATTTGACCTAAAAATGTTTAATCGGGTATATAATACAAATATTTTTTGCTAAATTCTAGAATATTAGAATTACACTGGCTTCCTACATACCGAGCACCGAACTTAGTATTGCCAAACTATTTTTATAGCTTCCCAAAACCAATTACTTTACCAAAACCACGACGTACTGTTAACGTAGACGATATGACATAAAAGTGCTGGAATTTTCTCTATCATCGATTGATTGATATGATTTCTAAGATTGTTTTTAGTTCATTTTAGTATTATTAGCGTTTCTTGTATATTACGAAAAAGCATGTAACCCAAATCCACATTTGGACTTGTATTGCGGTGTTAAGTTTTGTAAAATGAACAAAAAAACAAAATTGCGTATTTAGCGTATTTAAATAGGTTGCTTAAGCTTTATAATATTTTCTAATAGATAGTAATTACAAGTTAAATCTTACAATGGGTACCAGAGTTTCAATAAGACCAGAGTAAAATTACATTAGTGATTGCTATAACAAATAGATTTGATTTATTGTATCTGGTTACTGTACTTATATATTTTTTGACAATAAATTTTCATTTGATTTTCATTTTAATACATAGTCGGTACTAGGAATACAACAACGACATTCTCCACATTCGGCGAGAATTTTTGTGTGTTGTTTGTGTTTGTGTGCTTGTGTTGTCATGACGTGTAGAGTGACAAGACTTAATACCCTTCATCTTACCAAGAAGCATATTAAAATAATCCATTGTCCCGCAAAGCCTCTTCGGGCCTCTATATCATGTATAAATATAGTAATGGGTGGACCATCACACAACATTGTGATGCCCATCCCAAAATTTTTATACTAACAAAAAATTAAACCTGAAAATAAAATTTTCTTTAACTGAAAGATGTCATAAACATGTGTTATTTGCATATGATTCCTCATTTTTCCCCTCTCTACAAAACTATTAAATCACTAATTTACCGTACTAACTGCCCCCAGCGAACCGGCACCGACCAACCAGTCGAACACGACCGTAGCGTCGTAACAAGCCATTATTCATTTGCTTATTGGAATAGACCGATAAAACGGATCTCACACCGGTATTAAATTGAAAATTATACATTACATGATTACATGACTCATACACCTACTGTGATATTGTTAATTAGAAAGTTTCGTGGAACTTTAAAATTGTGTTGTTGTTGGATAGTGTACATACCGAAGTAGGCTTATATATAGACTATACTATATCAAGGAAGTGTTTTTTTTCAGCGTCACGCTGTATCCCGCATGTAGCACGGTAGGCAGAGGGAACCTTATATTAAGTTACTCCAATTCCCACTTTCGCGGCGGAACTCATCGCCGTGCTACGGCATCGCGAAACAAATCTTTGTATTTTTTCCTTTTCCGCGAGTGAGAATAGAATTCACAACATGCCGCGTTTAGAGTCACACGTGTGTGCCCCTGCGCCATAACTCGCTTTTATTATAAACCAGAAGAGTTGATTTTGGTAGGTATTGGTTGAAATTTTAAATTTCTTTTAGTGTTGGTTAAGTCATGTATTGAGTAAGTATTACATCTCACTGTGCATGTGGTCAGAGTTACCTCGGGCACTTACAATGTGTCATGTGTCATACGTAACTCTTACACCTTAGTTGTTTCTATTTGACAATAGCGGCAAAGCCCAAAGTACCTTACAGCCCAAAGTACCTACTGAGGTGTGGCTGACCTCCAACACTTCAGAAAGCTCATTAACTAATAGCTTCACTTTTTATGTGGTCTGTACAGTCTTAGTAGGGTTTATATCTATTTAGTAGAGTAGTGATGGACCCATGAGACAATTTATTTTTTAAATGCAGTCTTGGATAAACAAACTTTATAATATTTGTATCCAGATACCAGAGCAATGATAAGAATATATTAAATATTTTATTTCCTCGAGTAGGCATCGAACCCAGAACCGACGCGTTTATAGTCCCTATTCGTTTTGTCTTAATGACGTCATATATATACTTTTTAATATCCGCATTATCCCAACTAGGGTGCGGAAATCATTATTTAAATTTATGTTCAGCCCCAGAAGCCAGTTGAAGGAAAATTTAGGCTGTTTCATAAAATTTACTTCAGCTTTTTAACCAATATCTTTTTATTTATGTTATTATTTGCGATCAAGGTCTTTAATTTATTCCCTTAAAGGAGTAAGATTGTAGGATCAATTGAAACTGATAATTAACTTACTGCGCCTTTTCCAAATCCTTGAGAACCTTTAGAAATTGATTTAACTTGTTTTACAAACTTTCCGAAATTAAATGAGAGAAGCTAAAAAAAACTTCTGACCATAAATGGGCAAAACGTTTTTTTATACCTTCACGTTGTATCCCAGAAAATAGCAGAGGTAAGTAGGCAAAGGGAACCTAACGTAAAGACACTCCGTCTTTATTAGGTAAACGCGTGGTGAGCGGCGACACTCAACGCCGTTCTTTGCGTTTTTACATAAAAATATTAAATATTTTTTTATTTCCTCGAGTGGGAATAGAACCTGTGACGTTTATATTCGCACGCTTGTGTCCCCGTCAAGAATCCACTGGTGTCAACAACATACAAAGTATAAAAAGCCAAAATCTACCCCTATCTATATGTAGATTTCGCACACCCATCCATCCCCTGTCTGTCACACCCTCAACAGTTTCAGTGGTATGTAAATGAAATTTACATGTTGATGTTCGCTTGGGATCTCATTTTATATCAAATGAGATGTTGATTTGATATATTTCATGAGATTACAGCGACTCAAGAAGAAAAATGTCCTAATAACGTTTGGATATATGAAACTATTAAAGTATACGATTCGTTTAAATACTTTTATAATAGAGGCCCTCGGGGCGTAGTGGGAAAACGTTTGACCGTAAACGCGATGGGTGTTCGTTCTTCTCTCAGAGGAATGAATTATATTAGAGAATTTTAGATTTATATTAGAGATTATTGATATTAATTATTACTATAAAATAATATGCGGTTCAACTACTCAAATTTTGCGAAAAAGATAAACTGAGTGACTTAACACTAGGTTATATACACTCTGCTATGTGTGGAAAAAAAGGTGGAAGAAAAATAAAATGATGCCCAATGTGAGTCAATTTTTGGGAGTTGGGAGTACGCACGTAGGAATAAGAACCCTGGGAACCTAGTGTTAACCTATTCTCATTAAGACACTTCCGTACCCTATTTTGCACAAAATTTTCGAAGTGTTTCGTTTTGAGTGGCGGAACTAGAGCTAGGACGTGAATATAATAATATTTCATTTCCCCATAAAGGAATCGAATCAACAACCTTCGTCTCACACACAAGTCACACACTTCAACCTCCTCTCTACGAAGGTTTTCCTATTTTATGTTTCAATAAAAATATATTCTATATGTATATAATATACGCATTATATGAGGCCAGTCGTGGCGCAGTGGTACAAAGTGTGACTGTAAAACCGACTGGTTGTGGGTTCGATCCCCACTCGAGGAGATGTAATATTTACTTAAATTTATATTTTCATTTCTTCGCTCTGGTGTCGAGGCTAAGCGCGGCGTTGAGTTCTGCCACTCAATATGCCTCCAAAATTCGGCAGAAAGTGGGGAACGTAGTGTCTTAACACTAGGTTCCCTCTGCCTACCCTGCTGTGTGCGGGATATAGCGTGAAGCTAATTTAATTTAATATGTTGACGTTATTTACTCATATATTTTTTAACAATCCTCTAAAGCCAAAGGGATTAAATACACCGTATTTTATTCTGCGTAACAAAATATTAGTATTAATTTTTTTCTGATTCAAAGCTTTTACATCGAATCAGAATCCTTTGGATTTTACCTCTTAAAACATTATATTAAATACGATTTATCATTTTCTTTGTCACTGTCACTACCACCGGCTACACCTTAGAGATCATTTTAATAAAGTACGGAGCGGAGCACAAGCGTACGACTTGTCGTACATTCGATCCCCACTGTATACTCCAGTAACTTTCATTTCTTTATTTTACGAAATTGTCTCTCAAGAGCCCACTTGTAAAAATCAACTATAAATTCATCACTCTCTCCTATACAACAACTACTATGTAGTTATTTTGAACTATTAAATAACCATTACAAAACAGAAAAAACCTTATGTCGAGTTCAATCTAAATAGGGTACTGGTGAAATCTTTAGTATCACGCGAAATATCCATTTGTTAACTTTCCTATCAGTCATACACTATTGCAGTGCTCTGAATTTGAAACAGTAATTTAATTATTTTTCTACGCGTTTTCTGCATTATGCGGAGTTAAGTTACGTCAGTCGATATATCTGAACGCCACGTTTTGTCAATTTAGTGGGAGGAACGAATATTCGCTCAGTATCAGCAATTGTTTAGCGATGAGTTTTGCAACTGAACACGCAATACTCGATAGTTCAGCGGAAATTGGGAAACGTAAATATCTTGATGGGAACAGAGTGTCTTAACACTAGATTTCCCTTTGTTGGCCCTGGTATGTGTGTAAAGCTAAAAAAAAACAGCAATTATAATCTCTCGATTTTTTGATAATATGGTATAACTTTGTTATTTGTAAGTGAGCTTTTGTAAAAGTGCTATATTTAAGGTTACTAGATCCTAATAAAAATTTACCTTTCGTCCCTTCTCTCAGTAGTCTTACCTTCATTAAAAATGTATTTTTCTGTTAAATATTAGATGCCCACGAGCATTTGAAACTTATTATATTATGGATTCAAATATGTTTATTACTAGAAGGATAGATTATGTTTATATATGGGTGATTATGAGATAATTTAGTTCAAAATGAAACAACTTAATACTTGCTTTTAGATAAAAAAACACACCCGCCCTTCCATTTCTCGAATTCGAGCGAAAAAATGGTCTTTTATAAAAAATTATAAGCGGAGAAATATGCGGGATACAGCATAGAACTATAAAATAAATTAATCTCTCTTCTCTTTCTTAATTCAACAGTCAACATTAAAAAAATACAATACAGATAATAAAGATAAGAAACGAGTATAACTCAAGTAAATGTATCTAATATAAATGTAGTAAAGTATCTAATATAATATAAGTATCTCGCACAAAACAGAATATACTGGTTTTTCCAACTTCTACTCAAATTTTAAAATATCGAAATAAAATGCTAAATTGGATCTTAATAGAGCGGAAACATAAAAAAAATGAATTTTGCGAGTCAGGATCAAATACACTAAGATTACATTAACAGTACGAGGGGTTCCACCAATACGGCCTGGATACATCTAATATAGAGTGGATATAGAGTACAAGGAAAACAAAATATCAAATATCATTATAAACATTGCAAAATGTTTTTAGGTCAAACAAACATTCGCAGCCTATACAAATATTTACATCAACCAGTTATCCGCTCAGTGACCTGAATCCTGATCATTTACTGAGACACTTTGTTCCTGATGTAGACATCTAAGCGAAATTAATGTGAAGCTGCTATTTAAAAAAAACCGTCAAGTGTGAGCTGGACACACGAAGAGTTCCCTATCATTATATATAAAAAGGACAAAACAATCTCATTTGTTATATAATTTAATAAAATGATATATTTATTTTAACACAAATACTTTGTGTGAAAAAATTAATTTTATAACGATCACGGTACATGAGATATAGCTAGACGACAGATACACAGACACCGAAGTCTTGCAATAGGCTCTCGTTCTGCCCTTTTGGGTACGAAATCCAAAAAAAAAGATGTTTGCGTTTTTTCTCACAAATAGCAGGGTAGGGAGAAGAAACCTAATTTAAAAAAGTTAAGGCACTCCGTTCACCATTTTCCGTCTAATTGTCTATAAATTGCGTGTTCAGTAGCGAAACTGCAGCTGCTTTTTATGTATCAGAACGGAGATATGAACCTAATTAAAATATAATCATTCTCCTGAACGAGGTTCAAATCCACAACATTGCATTGTCAGTCCTACGCTTTCTGATGACGGCCTATATATACTTGGTCTACATAATAAAA
Organism: Heliconius charithonia; assembly: GCA_030704555.1. Classification (NCBI taxonomy): domain Eukaryota; kingdom Metazoa; phylum Arthropoda; class Insecta; order Lepidoptera; family Nymphalidae; genus Heliconius; species Heliconius charithonia. The sequence continues at coordinate 1,299,073 of CM060825.1, forward strand.
CAAGGATACTGTTAAACTAGTGGTTTGGATATAAACAGAACTAGAAATGTATTCTTGTTTGTAGTTGAGGTGTGTAGGCAAGTACTAAAAGGGGATTTCCCAAAGTTCCCACAGGATCATGTAAAACGGGATGTTATCATTTTATAGTTCACGCACAAGTGATCCTGGCGAAGAGGCAAAAACACGACGGTCGTGGGTTCTATTGGAAATAAAAAAATAAGAACTGCGGATGAAATATACTCACTCCAGTAATGAGGCAAATTACAGCGATAAATTCCGCCAATAAACATGCTATGCCTTGAGAATGCGATGTAAAATGGGGAACAATAGTATCCAAAAGGAGATTCAATTCCTCATCTTACTAGACCAGACAAGTGAAAGTAACTCGTTCCACCTAGTGGGTATCGAACTCACTATCATCCTTTTTACCGTTTAACGCTTAACTTGACTAGATGCTACTATGGCCTTTTTATATTCCCTAGCCCAATAAGCCTTTTATACAGAATCCCCGGTAGAGTAAACACTAATATATGTATGATTCAATTTGATTATAACATAATGAAACTGTGAAAGGCAAACATTCCTGATTATGTAAACTGAAAAGACTAAAACTGGAGCTTTCCCAGCTTTTTCATATAAATTACTTCATCACTAACTGATGTAAAAATACTTTTCTTTAATTTAAGCTTCTATGTACGAGCAAAATTTTTAGGGTTCCATACCTTTTAAAGAAAAAAATAACCCTTATAGGATCACTTTGATGTCCGTCTGTCTGTCAAGAGCCTTTATCTCAGGAACGCTTGGAGACATCGAATTTACATATAAACCATACTCAGATCTACGGTCCTACGATTTACTAAAAAAATGTATTTCTATATATGCATAAAACGCGTATTTCGACACTGTAAAGGGAAAATTAATAGGATACTTCCGGTTGACTTAGAATTGTGAAATTTAGCAGCTAGTATCAACAGATAGCACGAGTTCAGAAAAAAATTGAAACGATATATTTGTGGTTAAATCCTAAAAAAATATTGCCTTAAAAGGAGCACAAAATTTGGCATTAAAGCCGCAAGTTCAAAGTGAAAGAAATCATTTCCATTTTGTCATCACAGTAAATTGTTATTACACCTACATGTATGCATGGTCCCCGGTCCTTTTTGATTAAGAACAGTTTGGGAACCCCTGCACTAAATAATAGAGGCTGGCCGGCTTTTGTGGCCAGCCGTGGCGCTCTGATACACCCGTGCGACTATAAACGCGACAGGTTGTAAGTTCGATTCTCATTCGAGGAATTAAATTAAATATATATGGAGTGTCTTAACCTAGGAAGGTTCCGCAGCTTACTCTGCTATGTGCGGGATAGTGAAGTTAAAAAATAAACCCTAGAAAACCCAAAAGCTCTTTACAATAGACTTACCTCTAGAAGAGATCTCTACAATCCGAATTTTATGCTAACTTAAACTACTGGCTGTCGTAACTTAATAAGTGGTTGTTGAAAAAACAACAAAGGAGTATTTTACCTCTCTCTCTCTCTCTCTATTGTCTCTGTTTACAACGAAAACTTACTAAATGTAAACACGTCTTTATACAGCATGTTTAATATTCTAAGCGCTTTCATACTGTGTTATGGAATATATTGGCTCCTCTCCCACTTTATACTGTTAAATTATTCAAGAAACCTTTCCACTATAGTAATATATCAGGTCGGTTAATACATTTAGTTCGGTGAATACTGCAATTAATTTTATTAAATTTAGTTTGCTTCACAAACAAACTTCGTATTTAGTGTTTATATTTTAAGTTTTATGAACACGGTGCGCAACTGTAACTGGTTCGATTCCAACTCGGGGGATATTTTGCGTTGAATTCTGCCACTCAACATGCAGTGTCTTAGAAATGAGCGGTGTTTGTTGAACGAAGTGTTAAATCACTAGAATACATTTGCTTTCTCTGTCATGCTAAAATATGAATGGAGCAGATAAAAGCATAAAAAAATGGAATTAATAAGCCCTCGTCGTGGTGCAGGGACACAAGAGTATGACTGTAAATATAATAGTTTGGGTTTGAGTCTCACTCGGGAGAATGAAATATTTAATATTTTCATTATGTTTCTCTGGTGACGAGGCAAAGTGCGGTCTTGAGTTTCGCCACTTAGCACGCAATCCCTCCATAATTTGGCGGAATGAAGGGAACGAAAAGTGTTTTAATGGGAATAGAGTGTCAACAATAGGTTTCCAGATTCTACTATATCAACGCGTAATTCTCTTCTTGTTTATAATAACTTGTATATATAAAAAGATTTTAAAGTTTAGTTCATTCTCACTAAGTAATATTTCATACATAGAAACCATTAATTAAAGGAAACGCGAGAAAAATGTTATTTTCTCTAAGAATTTCACGCAGCACTAACCTGCATTGGCCGGGGTTCTTGACCGGCGCTAATGAACCTTCCGACGCGAGCCACGCCTTTATGTCAGTTTGTTCAAAATATACTTGTAATGCTTTAGTGGGTTAGAGTGTTATATAATCTAAGTAAGTGCTGGTTATATATTTATATTTATGATTAATAATATAAAGCGGAAAAGTTTGTTTTATTGGACGCGTTAATCTCAGCAACTACTGATTGGATTTGAGAATTTATTTTATTTATTTGTGTTGAATAGTGATTATTCGTCGAGGAATGTGACTGTAAACGCGATAGGTTGTGGAAAATGGGCTTGTGCTGTAAGTTACTAAAAAATAAACATATTATTAAGACACATCGTTCCCATTAAGACTCAGTTCCTACTCTCCGCAGAATCCTAGAGACATTGCTTGTTAAGAAGTGAAACTCAACGCCGCACTTTGCTCCGTTACCACAGCGAGAAAATGAAAATATTAAAGATTTTATTTTCCTCAAGTGGAAATCGAACCCACAATCTATTGCCACGACTGGTCTCACAAATGTATCAATATATATAATTAAAATATATTCTCTACGTTCAAATTAAAAAACCCAATTCAGTATCTGTTTCATACAGCTTACGTTTTTGGTTTGAAACTTGCCCATGATGTTCAACTCGTTCGCCAAAGAAACTTTTAATAAGCCGCTCCAATGGGTTTTTGAGAGGAAACTGAGAAAAATAGTTTCCGCTGAAAACTATTGGAAAATTAAATTTACTTAGGTATACTATATTTATATACACTTGTATAGCGATACGCGAAGTCGCCGCAAGCGAACATGTCTAGATACAAGTTTATCTTTTCTTTCTTGGGAAATGGAATGTTAAGGTTTCCTCTGAATACCCTGCTGTGTGCGGGATACAGCGTGAAGCTGCTTGATTTATCTCATTTTCCGGCGTATCCTGTATTTTGCAGGGTAGATTAGTGATAATAGTTATCAATTAATTTACAGAATTTAAAAAATATTAAATTAAATATTTCAATAAATCAATTAGTGGAGTCCATTAGTAACAACTTACAGGGACGTACGCTTGTGACGCTGCGCCACGACGACCCTTACAGCCTACCTTTTTCTGCGGGAAAATGCGTGAAACAGTTTTCAGTTTTAAATACTAAGTTCAGATCAAGTATCCACTTAAAATTTATGTATATGGTGTACCATCCACTTGGCAAGTGTCAGAATGTAAAAGCAACTTGGCACGGTATGTTATCGCTATAGTAATATTTTGCTATTTTCAGTTTTAAAGTTTGTAAATTTTGAGCTAACAGTACTAATTTTTTTTTTATATGTTAGCGTTGCTGTTACATGCGGCTTCGGCCAATTGGTACAATTGAAAGTTACTAAGGTTTTTGTATGGGACATAAGTGCTAGAGGTTACATCGAAACGATTAACGTGATGTTCACGCCTTCTTCGATACACAACAAGACAATCTTTTTTATAATCAGAGCCAGTTCCTAAGATTAACACGTTGAACCAAACTAGTCCTTTAGCTTTATAATATTAGTATAGGAGTATAGATACAATTATTGTAGTATTTCTAATTTCTATAGAAAAAAGCCGGACAAGCGTGAGTCAGGCTCGCCCATTGAGGGTTCCGTACAAAAATTGGAGGTCTCGTGCTTTATCTGAAATAAAGCTGTCTCCCATATGTGGCAGGGTAGGCGGAGAGAGCCTAGTGTTAAGACAGTCCCGACTTTACGAAAAAGCAATGAAAATATTTAACATTCCATATCCTCAACTGGGAACCGAACCCACACAACCTGTCGCGTTTGTGTCCCTACACCACGACTGGACTCAATGGATTCTACATGTTACAATATTATATGTAAAATCTAGTGAAACTGTTCTCTCTTTCATAATATTCATAATGTTAATCGGCTTAAGAGCAAAAAGCATTTGAATTTCTTTGACCTTTTCGCCTTTGCTTTGAAGCTCACCTTTTTCAGCTGTATGTTAACTCTAAAAAGTATAAAAGGAAACACGTAACCTTTTAGTTTCAGCTTTTATTTCAGTTTATTCATACAATATCAGTACGTAGTGATAAGTCACTCTCTTCCTCACTTTTATTAAATAAACTTTTAAATAGTATGCGTTGTTCTCAGTTTATGTAGTTCTTTATGAGAAAATTCTTTCTGGAAGACAAAACGCGACGTTTAGTATCGTCACTATCACGTCGCGATTCAAGGGGCACAAATATGCGAATGTAAATGGTGATTCTCTAGCGCACAAATACAATGTGACAAACTTAAATACCACACCATCTGGATACGTGGCACTCTACTACTGTGCGGTTTTGTAGGAACTTCCTTCCACGAGCCAACTGGCTGGCAGTGTTTTTATTTCGATATGACTTGGATAACTTCAAGAAGCGCGTCTATCTCCCCCTATAAGTTCGGTAACGCAGCTGTAGCTATTCTGGTGTCGTGTACGGCGATGGTCACGTACCATCAGATGACCCGTACGAAAAATTACATTTCCTTGCCGCTCAAAACATAATTTCTCCAGAATAATCAACCACAATACAAATAATAACCAAAACAAAATTAATTTTCCTTTTTTACATACTTACCTATTTCCGATTTTTTTTAAATCTCACCTCACCATTTGTCCCCCAGCAGCATCACATGCCCCAGTCGTAAGGGCGCTCAGCTTGGACACCGCGAGCCGCACCGAGCCGGACGGCTGCCGCCAGATGATCGGCTCATTTTGGAACTTGTGCCGCGCGTGCCCTTCCATGCCCGTGGATAAGGTTAGTGGTTATTTCTTTCTACTCAACTGCCCCAGAAAAAGGATAATATTTTTATAATATAAATAATATTTATGCGGCCGTCATATAGTGGCAATGCATGTAAGAATGTGGTTATAGGTTCCATTCCCACTCGGGGAATGAATAATTTAATATTTTCATTTCCTTGCTCTGGACACTAGACAAATCAAGGCGCTGACTTAGCGTATACATTTAAAGCTGGTGAAAAGTCTTTGAACTAAATTTAAGAAAAAATAGTAGTTAATTCACTATAAAAATAAATAAAAATTATACAACAAAAACAAAATAGAACAATGCATAATGCAGTCTGGTAAAGAAACACCAAAAAATATCAAAATCTATGTATCTAAATCTACACTTATATCTATATTATAAAGGCAACAACAAATGGTTAATTAAAACATTACAACAATAAAAACAAATAGAAGCTAAAAGTAAAAAGCACTACAAAATGGCGTCAAAGTGAAATTCTCGTTCATTTAGCGCGCTGCAACGGGAAACACGTTGACGGTTGAAATTGTCAGTCATTTTTGCTTTACAGGCAATCGAGGCAGCTTGCGCTATTGACTTTAGTTTTTGTATAGTTTTATATGTTAATATTAACATGTAAATGTGTTAGTTAGATAATGCAGTGGCATAGTGTTAAACTGGAACGCGGTGGTAGTGGATGCGATTTCACTTTGGGGAATGAATTGTCTCCATTTCAGCTCCTGGCACAACTGACATTACGACGTTAAGTCCTGCCACTTTTTCTCTCTCTTTCCTGTTATATTGCAGGTAGTTTCACTCTTTGCGCATATGCAGGATAAAGCGTGAAACTACAAAAACTAACTTTCAAACTCTTTTACGTGGAGTATATATAGAAAGTCACTTTTTTTATTTTCCGTACATTAGAAGCATTTTTATTAGTAAAATAAACACTACACACTCTAGCATATGCTCTGATATACGAGTACAAACTTAGCTTTTACTCGCGGCTTTATCCGCGTGTTCAAATAGAAATACATAATTAAATCTATTAAAAAAAACAATTCACATTTATTAAATTCACTTTAACTGCACCTCGATATCAGTCGGGAATAGTAAAATATTATTATATTAAAACAGCTCTAATCAACTTATTTTTTTCTTTTGTCTTTAAAGAAAAGTTTTAAAAAGAGTGAAGATGTAGAATGTAAAATTCATAAAAAGGTGCATATTTAAACCACCGTATAAAATAAAAAAAAATTGCAAAATATTTTAAAGCTGGCTATTCCCAATTATCGCAAGTGCATCTACATAAAACCAAAATGAAAATTAAATTTATTGTTTTATATCAGTACCATATAAGTATATATTTTTCAGCCTCAGATTATATTGTATATGAGTAAAGATATCAAAGACACAAACCAATACAAACTTATTTATATCTTTTCTTTATTATTATTATTATTTTTTTTTTCAGCTTCACGCTGTATCCCGCACACAGTAGGGTAGGCAGAGGGAAGTAGTGTTAAGACACTCCATTCCCCACTTTCTGCCGATTTTTTGGAGGCATTGCGTGTTGAGTGGCAGAACTCAACGCCGCGCTTAGCCTCGACACCAGAGCGAAGAAATGGAAATATAAATTTAAGTAAATATTTCATCTCCTCGAGTGGGGATCGAACCCACAACCAGTCGGTTTTAGTCACACTCCGTGCCACTGCGCCACGACTGGCCTCAAATTCTTTATTTTAATACAAAATAAGTTAAGAAATTAAATTTTTATACGTGCACTTTTCGTTGAATACAGTCATGAAATTGATACAGAGCCCTCGGTGCGAAAACCAACTCGCACTTAACTGAATTTTGTTACAATAACATTGAAAAATCTAATTACATATTCACACATATTTTCATTTTAAAAATAGTCATTGTTTCAACAGCTTCTATAGAAACTAAGGGAGGAAAATTGTAAATTAGCCCGACACCTCTCACGACAGTGTCCTCCACATGACAGCGTGGACAATGTGAGAGATGAGGGTCGTTTCATACAAAAACTGAACTCGCGGACGTCGCCGTGGTGCCAGTGTTTAACTATTGTTACACGTTATTTATTACTATGATGATACGAAGATTATTTTTAACCGACTTCTTAAAAGGAGATTGTTTTTTAGCTTCTCTCTGTATCACGTAGCAGGGAACCTAATATTAAGATACTCGGTTTTCATTAGGACCCGTTCCCCACATTCTGTCGAATCCCAGAGGCTTTGCGTGTTCAATGGCGGAACTCGACGCAATGCTTTTCTTCATTAATAGAGCGAGAAAAAGAAAATATTAAATATTTCATTTCCTCGAGTAGGATGGAACCCACAACCGTCGCGTTTACAGTGGCACGCTTAAACCTTTTTGCCTAACACTGACTATAAACAAGACAGTTGTGAGTTCCGATTCCGACTCGGAGAATAAAATTACTATTTAATAACATTTTCATTGTTTGATAGTATTGCTAATATAAAACGCAGCGCTGTGTTGCGCCAAACATCACGCAATGTTTCAAGGATTGAACAGGAAGCAAAATAACTTCTGTATGCCCTGCTTTGGAGGAAAAAACGCGAAAACGCGCTGAAATTTGCTCGCAACATTTTTGGATTACAGAAAAAACAGGGAAAACGAATTTATAAATGGTTTTATAAACATTTTATAGTGAAATTTTATGCTTTAAAGCTTAAGCATTATAAATTTGCAAAATATAAATGTATAAACGGTTATTGCCAAAATAATTATTCAGGCGTTCTGTCTGAACAAGATATAAATAATTATAAATTGTTATGTTATTTAACCTATTACGGACTGACTATTTCTGAACGTACAACTTTAGGGAAATTTCCTTGATTAGAGAGAGAGAGAGAGAGAAATTAAAATTAAATTAAATTAAATCAGCTTCCCGCTGTACAATGCACCATGCATTATGCAGACTGTAAACGTGACGAATGTGGATTCGATTTCCATTCAGTGAATTAATATCTTCAATTTACTTTCATTTCCTTCACACTAGTAGAGGAAACGTGGCGTTTTCTGTTGAGTACCATCACTCAAAACGCAATTTCTCGAAAATTCGTCACAAAATAGGGAACATAGGGTCTCTACGTTAGTTTTCTTCTACCTATCCTATTGTGCAGGAAAAAGCGTCAAACCTGTTTTTGAGTATCTAAACGTAAAATAAGAACCCACAACTACAGCCGTCACTTGCGCCAAATGTTGTCTTATTGCGGAACTACTGCGTACTTTTGTTGTACAACGATTTCAACCTGATTAAACGAAAATTCTGCTACAGAACGTTTGACGTTTTAAAATAATAAAAAAAATATTCTAATTAATATGAATGCTTAAGATAAAATGTAACATGCAGGATACAGCGTGAAGTTAAAAAAAAAAAAAACAAATTCCCGTGGGGTTCAAATCTTGTCCAAACCAAAACTTTCATATAATTTTTCATCCTTAATTCTTTTAGAAGAGCCATTTCTATTCAGTTGAAAGTTTAAAAGTAATCCTTTTAGCAACGTGTCAGCTGCGCAGTGTTGATAAAGAACAATAAAAAGCGCACAAACTATACAACTTATACTAACTATACAAGTTTAGTCATAGTAAATTTGGAATTGATACGACGCGAATGTATATAGTGAATAACATATATTTCACTATTCACTTTAGAAAAGAGATTTTGATCACACATTTGTTTCTTTTCAACTATTTACTAATATTTTAATAGGATTTGGTTTTACTGCATTTACATTATAATGTTTACTTTCAATAAATCACTTTTTTGTTATTTATTAGTTTCACGCTGTATCTTGCACGCAGCATGATAGGCAGAGTGGGTCTCGGAACCTAGTGTTAAGACACTCCGTTCCCATTCAGACACTTCTGTGTCACACTTTTCGCAAATATCAGTGGCGGTAACGCGACGGTTGTGAGTTCGATCCCCCACTCGTGGAAGCTAAATATTTATTTAAATTATATATTTCTATATCTTCGCTCTAGTGTCGAGGCGAAGTGCGGTGTTGAGTTCCGCCACGCTACGCTATGCCTCCAAAATGAAACGGGAAATGGGGAACGGAGTGTCATAACAGTAGGTCCCTCTGCCTACCCTGCTGTGTGCGGGATACACCGTGAGGCTGATTTTTATAATAAGTTCAATTTATCTATCGAAGAAGAAAAAAGTAATTGTCTGGATATTTTTGTCACAAAGTTATATTAATAAAATAGCACTATCTACATCTATATTACATTACATGTAATATAATTTAATACGGCGACGGTATTTTACGTCAACGTGATTTATGATGAATATTCAGGACGGAAGACGTTTAGAAATGTTAAAGGGCAAGACTATGAAAAACTCAATATTTTTTTTAGCTTTACGTTGTATCCAATATATAGCAGTGTAGGCAGAGGGAACCTAGGAAATATCATTTTCCTACGCTGGTAAAACACAACGCAACGTGGTCATCTGCCATTCAACAAGTAATCTTTCAATTTGTGGCGAAAAGTGGCCATCAGTTGTCCACTTCACTTTTCATTTCAATGTCTTGACGAGGGAAACTGAAAAAAAATAGAATAATCTATTGTTGTCTCGAAGGAGAATCTGTACCCAATCTCTTCGTTTTGACTTTTAATATATATTTTTTTGTATAATTGTAAAGGTAAACCTAAATATATTTCACAGGAACCTAGTGTTAGGGACACTGCGGTCCCATTAAGACAATTACATCTCGAGGTTTGATTGCGTATTGAGTGCCGGAACTCAACGCCGCGCTTTGCCTCGTTACCAGAGCTGAACCAAAAAAATGTTAAACATTTCGTTACCTACTTATACAAAATCCTGAAACACATTATAATAATAGACTTTAACTAGCACAACTAACGCCGAACTGAGTATAACAACTTTAGGTACCCAAGTCAGTAACATGAGGAGTTCTAGACTTAGTAATTAGCGACCTAATTCGATATAGGTACGTGGGATTTACTAAAACGGTCATTTTGTTAAGGCTTCCTTCAGAAATAATAGAATTGGAGACCCTGAAAATTAAATTTCGTTGAATCGTTATTAGCTTCTAACATTTTTATACAATATGATATTTTGCGCCAATTATATTTAAAATCGTTTATTTTTATTATATTAAATAAAAAAAAATAATCGAAAATACCATCATTCCTATTTAAAACTCTTCTGATACTGAACGACTGACAGACAACACATGGTCAAAACTAACTTTAACAATAAACGGACTCAAAAAGTGTAAATTTGACATGTATATATCTAGGTTAGGAAGTATAGGGAAACATCAATTCTCGTAGTTCCCTACGTTTCAAAAAATTCTGACAATAGCAACAGGAATGCTTTGGGTGGTGTGGGCTCGGTTCCCACTCGAAAAAATAAAATATTTAATATTTTCGTTCAATCGCTCTGGTAACGAGGCGAAACGCGGTGTTGAGGACCGCCATTCAACACACAATGAACACGCAACACGTACGATATGCAGCTAAAAAAAAGATTTTTTCTAAAAAAAATTCTTTTCTAAGCAAAAATTCAAACTCATTACTATCGATCAAACATGTCCTACGATAAGAAGAATTGCCCATAAATTAACAAAGAAAACTTATTTAACTTGATTTATTACTTTTTTACCCTCTTTTCCAGCAACTTTTTAATCCACCCTCTCTATGTTAGGGCTGTAACTTTCAATTTTTACATAAATCTATACTAATATATTATGTACTATAACGAGAATAGAACCCACACTCATTACGCTCAGTCATACACTATTCATTACATCCTATTGCGCCACAATCGCCTATTATATAATGCAAAAAGACGAAGAAACCATAATGATCTATTTAACCAGCTTTATACATCATTCACCATTGTACGAGAAGTCAATGGAGCTCAAAGGCAGAGTTCTGAAAGGCAAGTGGTGAAACGCTGCCCTATAAAATGAATTTTTAACGCTTCAAATCACAATGTAAAAGGATATTAAAGGACTGAGCTGCACCGTCGTGTATTGCGGGTAGAAAAAGTTTCATTTTAATATGTACTACCCTCCACCTGCAACTTTGTCAGTATGTTTCTATAGAAATAAGTAAGAGTTGTATATGTCATGACACATTCTAGGTGCAGGAGATATTGTAGGTACGGTGTTGACCTACGTTACATAATTTTTTTTATGTGATTTAATATAGCTTATATAATTTTTTTTATGAGATTTAATATAGCCTGTATATAATATTCATCGATACATATGTCATCAGAAACAGTATTTTTCAATTCAAACAAGTAGTTCCTAGTCTTAACTAGCGTCCAACCAAATAAACTCTGCAGAATTATTTATACTTTGTAACTCCTAAGTTTTCCAGAATATTCCACAAATCGTACAAATTCAATCTTCCAGTACTGCACCATAACAGTACAAAGTTAGTTATTATTTTAAAATGAAACCGATCCCACGACCGCAAATATAACAAATATCCGGCTATAATAGCAATAAGCCATAATAAAGCCATTTGAATCCACTACCATCGTCAAAGGACGCAATCACAATACATAAAAGTAATATCCGCACACCATCCCTTTCCATCTTCCTATTCCCATATGAATCGCGCCGACCATTTTATATATGTCAAAGCGAGCGCTCTCATTGGTCGATTTTATTTCTCGAACGTATCTTTGCGCCACCATTGGTCGATTGTTTGGGGTCATCGACCTGTAAAACACCTTGAACCCTGCTTGTCCTTGGAGTGCGTGAAACCGTGAAAGCTCTTTATCGTATTTCCTTGCGGCGAATTTATTTTTCCGAAAGGGAATTGCGCTTTTTTGCAGGCTCTAAGAAACTTTATTAATATTTCTTAGTTTGTATTGTAAATACCCGTAGATAGATCACGTTATGTGGAAGAAATCTAACATTAACAGTTAAGACACGCCGTTCTCAAATTCCTGGATATCGGACGGAACTCAACTACGCGCTTTGTTTTGTTACAAGAGTGAGGAAATCAAATAATTCACAACGCTGCTCTTCCAACGTTGTGTCAGTCAACAAACACGATCAAAAATGTATGTATGAAAATGCCAATATATTCTTTCTGTGACACTTAAACCTAACTTACTCAAACTCTACAGTAACCCTATTTTTCAATGCTTATATAACTTTCGTTGTTTGTACTGAGAAACAAACAAAAAGCATTAGAATTTTCATGAAAATGCATAAGGTATATATCTTAACTTAGCTTCACGCTGTAGCCCCGGCAGTCAGAGGGAACGGAACCTATATATCTATTTTTTCCCTTTTTATTATTAATAAATATTTTTTAGGGTATTATTTTATCCATTTAAATAAACAAATATTGTAACTATTTTTAAGTTAAAACTGTATAAACTATTTATATTGCAGAAAACAAAGAATTGAATTAAGTTATACAATAAAACTTTTGTTGAAAATCTAGCTACTTACACGTTTGATGACAGACGACAGACAGACAGACAGACAAACACAATTTACACGGTATTTATGTATTTGTAAACCTGCCTCATCGATTCGACGAAAGCAGGGTAGAGGACGAAAGTAGTAATATAGGGTTTAACTACAGCATTTTATATGGCCCATTAAAAGTGTAATAACCTGTAATTTAATAAGGTTTCCTACATTGATCGTGTGATGAGCGCTGTATTGATCTGTTCTAGTGGTTGTTCTAGACTTGCTGTCTAAAGGAGTTGGCTTTCAGCCAGGAGGTACGGAGATACATATATATAGATATATGCTTGTTGACTTTTATATAAGCTTAAACTATTTTACAGGCGCACGTTTGTGCCCCGGCGCCACGACTGGCCTCTTCCGTTCCCCATTTTGAATGAAAGTGTTTTAATGAGAACGGAGTATTAGGTACCCTGGCTTCCACTGTTTACTCTGCTATTTGCGGAATACAGCATGAAGCTAGGAATTGTGACAACTCCCACTGGTTTTTCCGATCGGATTTCCCACCTTACGCCATATTTTCCAGATAGCGCATGTGGAGTGGCGGCATTTAACACCACGCTTTGTATTGTCACAAAAGCGGAGAAATGTAAATAATAAACTCTTTTGAATATGAATGTAGGTCATTCACCGTTGTAAATGCAGTCAGACGATGGAATAAAAAGAATTTTGTTGATTTTATTTTATGTTGAAATATTATTAGGTTCACGCTCTATCCTGCACACAGCAGTAGCAAAGTACGCAGAGTCCACTTTCGGCTTAATTCTGGAGGTTTTTGCTTGCTGCTTTGTGGATTGCGTGAGAGTGAGAGAGTGGCGGAACTCGACGCGATACCTCGAAAATTGGGCGGTGTGAGAGAACGAAGTTTCTTAACATTAAGTTCCCGCTATCTACCACGCTATCTATAAACGGCATACAGCGGAATCTGAAAAAAAAATCTTCTATAAATACGGCTATTATAGAAAATTAAATTAAATAAATTCACAAAGCAGAATATAAGTTACAGCAGTAGAACCCTGTACGAACAATAGTCTAGCAGTAACTTGGTGATGCCCCGAGGGGTACATGCCTTAGAGTGCCAAGTTTCGAATAAGCCTGGTTGTGCTCTTATGTCGGATGTTAGAAAACTTGAAAATGTTCTTGGTAAATAAGGATTGTAACTTTATTATATTTTTATTTTTAGCTTCACGCTACAGAAATTTAGTGTCAAGACACACCCACGGACCGTCTAAATGTTGAACACTGTGCGTTAAGTGACAGAATTTAACGCTGCGTTTTGTGTTGTTGCCAAAACGAGAAAATGAAAATAATTTATTATGAGTGGGAATTGAATTTAGAACCGACGCGTTTGTAAGCATACGCTCTGAATTTGAGACGACCTCACCAATTATATCTCAACGTTCTTTTATGTAAACTTAGAAGTATTTACATTAGCTCATATGTTTTTTACTATAATACCTTATATAAATTGCTATTCTCTGCTACAACGTTCATATGGATTTTTGGGCCATCGGCCGATGTAGTACAGCGCTGTAGTGTCTGACTGTAAGCTGGCCCGTTGTGGGTTCAATCTTGAACGGGGTAATAAATTATTTTTATTTCCTGTCTACACACAAATTTGTGACTGTAACGCGACAGTTGTGGGTTCGATCTACACTCGAAGAAATAAATTACTATGTCTTAATATTTTAATTTCTTCACTATGGCTCCAAGTCATTCATTTTTTTTTTCTGATGGACTTAAATGCTGTTGACCTGGAATGGTCTTGACAGCGTCACCGGGCTGGACACGCCATTCAACACGCAATATCTCCAAAAAATTGGCGGGGAGTGGGGAACGGTGTGTCTTAACACTAGGTTCCCTCTGTGCGGAAACCTACCCTGTCCTGTATGTGGAATCCAGCATGAAGCTGATAAAGCATTCAATGAAACCGACATTAGCACAAATTGTAGTTTCATAAGATATAAGTATTCCACGTCGGTCGAACCTTAATCAGACTCGTCGCTGTCGCAGTGCCGCAACGGACGGCAGAATCCGTTGCCAATATTGCTTTACGTAACCTCGGGGCGCTATTTCCTTTTAAAATGTGTTTTGAGGCGGCTTAGACTTTTCTTACTTATGTGTAGAGCTAGGAATGTATGTATAGGGCAGAAATAAATGTTTATGTAGACTTACTGTAAACGCGATTGCCGTGGGTGCGTTTCCCGTTACGTTCGAAAGTTACGTTTCGATATTTATAAAATATACATAAAGCTATTATTTATTATACGTATACTATACGTATATATTTTTGTAACATTATGTTCTTTTTACCTATATGTTGTACGTCTCATCATAATTTTAAAACTCTGCTAAATTTGCTGATGTCAGTGAATAATTTAATTTACTCCTTCAGAAACACTCTTAAATGTTAAATTATTGATTCGAAGGTAACTCCTGTACAGTTTTTAAATTAGTTACATATATTATTAGATAAATGTACAATTGGTAAATATGTAGTTATTGCAGAGTACACGTAGAAAGGCTGTTTTTAGGCACTTTTATATAGATTTTATTTCAAACGAACCGAAGTATTTAGTTAATATTTCTTTGAAGATCAATTCGGTCTTTATTTCTGTGTTGAATTAATTCGACTTAAACTTAACTGCTATGATTTATGAAGGTAATCTTCACTAACAATTCAATTTTGTTTACATTATTGTATAAAATATTATATAATAGTGCTTCAAAAATATATATTTTTATCAACAGTCATATAACCCAGACGTTTCGAATGTCATTCTTTAGCCAAGAATCTTACCAGCGCGATTGCTATATAATATTTGCAGGCAAACTAATGCCTTGAGTTCATTCAAATGACGATATCTTTTTTTTTAATGAACCAAATTTTCGAGTAAACTTGAGTTTCGAGTAAAACAAAGCAATTGGTGAATTTTCAAGTAAATCGGTTCAGTATTTTTAGAGAAAAATGCGGACAAAAAACTATCGACAGACAGACAGACAGACAGTCAGACAGACAAGAAATTAAAAAAAAAAATTTTTGCTTTCTATTATTCTTTTTAAGTGTCCCTCCATCCATTTCAGTCAAAACTACTAAATGTACAGACAAACTATTTTTACTATCTTATTATATATAGAGATAAAGACAAAATAATCTTCAACTTCACGTTTCATTTCCATTTCACACTTTACGTTGAATTGTTGAGGCATACGTAATTTGTGCCTCGTTACAAGCGAAATTATTATTTAAAATACTAAATATCTCATTCCCCCAAGTGGGAATCGAGCCCACAACCGCTGTGCAAGGGTGCGCCAAGCGGTTTCTTAACGAAATTAATAAAATCATATCTAACGCACACTACAATATGTTTGCCAACATATTTTTTTTATAAAGGGGCATACTCTTTGCTAAAGCAATTCTTTTTATTGTACATATTATATTTTTTTCTGTAATATATGTACAAAATTCTTAGTTTCTTCCATTTGGGCAGTCGAAGCCGCGGGTAAAAACTAGTGCTAAATAAAATGATAGAAACCGCAATCTGTATGAGGAAGGCTTTACCGAATAGACGACGCTGATCCCGCAATATAATATTATTGGACGCCGTTTCCAAGTTTAACCGTCATATCTACGTATGCACATAAATCTTTCATTAGTTTCTGCTTTGCTATGTTGTCCTGGTACTTTGTGTGAATGGTACCAGCAATGTATGAACGTAGTTAGGTTTTATGTAGGGATTGTCTCGATTTTTGATTTAAACTAAAACTTTGCAAAGTATATATAAACTGAATGGTCGTATATTCTATTTTCACTTTAGGGAACGATTATATTTCTAATTACTTCCATTTCCCTGACCGGGTAAAATAGCGCGGCGGCGGCGTTGAGTTACGCCAATTATATCTAATATTCCGAACTTGGACAATAAACATACCGCAGGCCTTTGGACTCTAGTTCTTCCCTATGTAAAACGATAAAACGTAATTCGTTTGATTTGAGCATATATTTAAAAAAAGTATAAATTGTTTTTAACGTAAAGGGACTCGAACCGGTGCCTCTTGAATTATTTAATAAATATACATTTTTAGTAAGCTGATTTTCATTTCCTTGTAGTAGGATTTCAATTTACTGCCATAATATACGACATGCTAATCTGGACTACACTACTACATCTGTATCAAATATTATAAAAGCTAAGAAACCGCAACCTATCATTCCGACAAAAGCGCAACCTAGCATTCAGTTAATGAACAGGTTAACTTTCCATCGAATTTTCAAGGCATTGCATGCTGAGTGGCGGAACTCAACTCCGCGCCTTGTCGTGTTACAATGAAAGTGATAATAAATAAGAAATCATTCCCGCGAGAGGGAATTGAAATCACAACAGACGTGTTTAGCCACTACGCCAAGACGGTCATATAAATACTTATGTGCCAATTAAAATGCTATAAATGGCACGTTTTTTTGTACAATAGGTACAATCTAAGAATAGCGTAGGTAAATAGGCAAGGAAGGTCACGTTAACCTTTATTGCACAATATATGATGCCAGTTCTAACTTGTACTGAAATGTAAAATGAAAAACGCTTTAATTATATAATTGATTACTAAAACATAATGGTAGTGGGTTCATATCCCATTAAGAAAGATATGATTTTCATTCACATAATGTTAATCACGTTATACGTATCCCGTTAAGCCAGTATTTATGTTTCTCATAAATAAATGGTATTTTACTAGATTTGTACTGTAATTTCTTAGTTCTTGCCAATTTTAATAACTGTTGGTCATCGGAAAGTACCCTATAGGTTTTGATTATGCGACTTTCATATAAAATGCAGCTTAAACGATACGAACGAACTAAACGTAGAGTTGATTTAGAAGCTCAATTTTTGTGTTTCAAAGAACCTTAGATCGGGATATTTGATATTAATTTCAACTTGATACCTCCACGCCATCTAGAGATAAATGGTTAACAAAGTGATCCTATAAGGTTCCCGTTTTATCTTTTGAAACACGGAACCCTACAAATAATCTATGTAGTTTCGAGTAACTGTGTAAACTATGTGTTTTCGAGTCTCACATTAACGATTTCACGGAACGTTAAACGATCATTCATATTCTTTAAGTTCACTTCTTTTCCTGCTTATAGCAGGTTAGGCAGAATGGGCCTAAAGTTAAAACACTAATTTCCCCAGTCACTGAAGAAATTTTGAACCTTCAGCATTGGTTGGCGGAACTCAACGCAGCGCTGCATCTACCTAAACGTGAAAATGGAAATAAATGAACTATAATAATTATCCAGAACGGGAATCGATCGACACCACAACCGGCACATGTACAGTCAAATGCATTCCTAGTACCCAACCATATTTATGCAGCTTAATCGTACGTTGCATCTTTATGAAATTTTTATTAATTTGCTGAAAATTCAGTAAAATATATAGATTTACTATTCCAAAATTGGTGTAGGTATCGAGAGGAGCTTTAATGCCCATTTAAGAGAGAGCTCTTAAGACTGCACTTTCAGTCGCAAGTTCCCGTCACAGGTCTCAGATGAGGAACTACCAGCAAAGAGATGATGCACTACGAAATTAAAGAATGCTAAGAAGCTTCTTCTCTTATTATAGTCTCAGTATAATAATGATAAGATATTGGAGTTAGTGAATGAAGTGGTATATTTGCGAAGAATGTTCAGTAGAGATGGAAGATACGAGATGGATGTGGAAAGGCGTATTGCTGCCGATAACAAGGTTAACGGAGCCTTAGCTGCATTGATGCAGTGTTGGTACCGACGCTCTTATCCATCAAAACGTAGGTATTACAGAAGAAGAATGAAAGTAAGATTAATACCCCAGAGATCTTTCTTCGTAAGATATGCGGAGTCAGCTTAGCTGATCTAATCCGCAATGACATACACAGAATAGCAGGTACTAGCGAGGATGTCACGGTGCGAATGAAGAAGAACGTGCTCAGCTGGTTTGAGCACGTCGAATGAATGAGTGATGATAGAATGGCAAAAAAGATTTATGATGGAAAAGTGAGTGGTAAGAGAGATAGAGGGAGACCTCGGTTGATTTTCGAAAACACAGTATCAAAGATACTGGAGGAAGGTCATGTAAAAAACATTAGGATCCCCCGGAGGGCATGTATGAGGAGGTTGATGACATTGGACGAGGCGCTCCGTTCTTTCTCTCTGACTATACCGCTAGGAATAAAGCGTTAAGTTAATTTAATTTCTACTTCTGTATCCCGTTCCCTAAAATATTAAATATTTCATTTCCTTGAGTGGGATGCGAACTCACAACCTTTGGAGTGTACTTGTGCCCCGACAAAGTATTCGTACCCGTTCATACCGATGGTCCCAAGCTTATTAAAAAAAACTGGCAGTGTTTTTATCAGTCATTTAAACTACTACTAAAGTAAGTGTAATTTTTCAATAAAATTATTATTTATGCGTTTTATAAACGAAAACGACCCTTTCAGTAGTTCAAAACGGCAACAATATATTCTTAAATTTTTCACCTTCGAGG
Source organism: Heliconius charithonia (assembly GCA_030704555.1). NCBI lineage: Eukaryota > Metazoa > Arthropoda > Insecta > Lepidoptera > Nymphalidae > Heliconius > Heliconius charithonia. The sequence continues at coordinate 1,318,304 of CM060825.1, forward strand.
ATCGTCGATGTTCAGAAAATTGTGACGTCTACATATTTAATTAGTCCATATAGCTGGAGAGAGATTCTAATGCTTAGACACTTTGCCTAATTTTCGAGATATAACGTGTTGAATGGCGTAACAGAACGCTGCGTTTTATTTCCTAGAATTAAAAATACTCCCGATATGTGTAACCACGGCCTTATTAGTTAAAGAAAATTTCAAAATGTTTAATACTCATATATAATAAAAGACTTACATTTAACTATTAAGGACAAACAAACAATAAAACAAAACAATATTAACCTCGTTTAGACAAAGATCTCCATAAAGATTCACTTTTGTGTGAACGGTACCCCATTGTGTTTGTATCGGGGTCGGGATTTAGTGCAAATGGTACTGTTATTATGACCCTACTAAAAATACTAACGTACACTTTAGGATTGGTTAGAGGCCAGGCGTGGTGCAGGGGCACAAGGTGTGCCTGTAAACGCAACTGGTTGTGGGTTCATTCCCCAGTTGAGGAAATGAATTATTTACATTTATACTTCTATTTCTTCCTTCTGTTATCGAGTCAAAGCGCGGCGTTGTGTTCCGCCACTCAACACGCAATGCCTCCAGTGTGGAGTCCAATGTGGACCAAGGAGTGCCTTAACACTAGGTTCCCTCTGCCTACTCTGCTGTGTTTTATTATAATTTTAATTTTATAGTATTGTCATATACTAGCACATGCTCTTTATAAAACCGGAATAGTGATTGCACATAACCAGTTAACGTGATATAATAAAGAAACAACCGTATATATTCAATCAATTCGTAGTTCCTAGAGCTGCTATTTTTATTTTGCCCATATCCTACATTACACTACACAAAATTACACTTTTTTTTATAAAACTGAAAAGATTTTTTTGGTTGAACTCGCTAATCTGAGAAACTACTTATTGCATTGAAAAAAATATTTTTCTGTTGTCCATTTGTAAAACTACATCAATTTAATATATACACGACAACTATTTATTTATATAAACCTACGGCCGACCTAAATAAAAATAAAATTAAATTAGCTTCACGCTTCCCGCACACAGCAGGGTAGGCAGAAGGAACCTAGTGTTAAGACACTCCGTTCCCCACTTTCTGCCGAATTTTGGAGGCATTGCGTGTTGAGTGGCAGAACTCAACGCCGTACTTTTGCCTCGACACCAGAGCGAAGAAATGAAAATATAAATTAAAGTAAATATTTCATCTCCTCGAGTGGGGATCGAACCCGCAACCAGTCGCTTTTACAGTCGCACTTCGTGCCGCTGCGCTACGACTGGCCTCCTATTCTAAATATATTTCGCATAAAAACTAGCTCACTTCTAATTTAGATATAGGTTATTATATTTATTTCTTAAAATGTAAACATTGCCTCAAGTGTAAATTGAACTTACAACCATCGCGGGATTATAAGTACTGCCTACTAAGCTATGGTAGCGTCAATTTATTTTATTATTATGCATTAAGGTAAATGTTGTAATGTGAATAACCGTTATTTTAAAGGAAACGCAACAGGCCAAGGCGACGTTAGTTGTACAGACGGGGGTAATTAGCAAATGCTATTTATAATTGACATACTACGTACATACGACTCTATAATTTATTTATTTATTTATTTAGAAATTTTTAGAAACTGTATAAAAATTTAAAGAAAACGGGACTCTTAATTCTTACATTTGGGTAGTCACAGCAAGGTAGGCAGAGGGTGCCTCTTTCCACCGAGTTTTTGGGGCAAAGCGTGTTGAGTGCCGGAACTTAACGCCGCGCTTTGCTTCAACACCAGAGCGAAGAAATGAAAATATAAATTTAAATAAATATTTCATTTCCGCGAGTGGAGATCGAATCCACAACCAGTCGCGGTCACAGTCACACACTTGTGCCTCTGCGCCACGACTGGCCTTTGCTATATTTGGAATAATAAATTTTAAAAGACTATTTTTTACTTTATCGTGTAGCGGGACAGGTAGTGAAAACATATCGCGAAGATATTACTAGCTCCGTTTTTTAATTATGGCGGAACGAAATGCCGCAATTTGACTTATAGAAAACGATATTAAAATGAGAACCTAGTGCTGATATAGACAGAATATCCCTATTTTCTGCATGATCCTCAAACTTAAATTTTTTTTTGCATTTGAAAGTGCAAAAAAAATATAAAACCACTCCACTAAGGAGATATTGAACCAATAACCATCGCATTTGCAGTCAAGACGTCCCACTCCCACTGCGCCACGCCTTGAATTTTTTCTGTTTTAAAATTATTTTCACGCCGCTTAGTCATACAAAGTTTATTTCAACAAAAAAGATATATAAATAGATAAAAGAAAAGAACTAATAGTGGACTAGATCCTTTGTGCATAAAAGTGGAAGATATCTCAATATGATAATAAAAATATGAATACTTTATAAAGAAGCTCTATTATCTGTTTACTGAACAGAATCAAAATATATATTGTTGTAGCTTCTTCGATTGTTTATAATCGAAATAGTGATAAATGTGGCAAAAAATTTCCGTCGCTCCACATGGAACATCTCGAGTTTTAGCGGAAAGTGAGGAACGGAAGTGTCTTAGTGGAGAACAGAGTATATTAACACTAGGTTCCCAGGTAACCTATGCGTGCCCTGCTATATGCAGGATACAGCGTGAATAAAACAAAACTATATACCTATTTCTTATTATAAAGCAAAACAAGACATTGAGTCCCAGCACTCAACACGATAATCTCGAATTTCAGCAAAAAGTGGAGAGCTCTACCTAACCTACCATTCAAAATAACGCGTGAAACTGAAAAAAAACTACTATTACTAACCGCGCCTACCATACATAAATCTTTCATACAAAATATTACATAAAATATACTCATATAAACTAACAAAATGAATATATTTCTCATAAACTCACATTTATAGCCGCGCCTACAATTCAATACGTAAATAGAGTACGCGTCAATAATACATTTGGGTCGAATGTTTGCGTCTTTGTATAGATTTTATTGGTTCCTTGGATCAAAATGAAAGTGGTGTAAAAATTGTGAAGCAAGAATCGAGTTTATTTGAAATTTCGTTTTGTCTATCCTGCGATGTTTAGGAAATGAAAATATTTAATAAAAACATTTCATTTTTTGACATTTTCAAAGTGTTACTCCACAATTAGGAGAGAAAAGTAGTTATTAAGAAAATGTATAAAAATTTGAAAGTAGCGGGATTTGAACCCGCGCCTCTTTGGTCCAAGTGCTCTGACCAATTCAGCCATACGTTCAACGTTGAACTGCTGCGTTCAAATTTTTATACGTTTTCTTTATAAGTAATATTTCCTCGAGTGGAAATGGATCTCACAACCTGTCGCCTTTGTGATCACAACCACAACTTTACTTGACCAATAAAAATATAAAATAATATAAGCTATTTATTTACTCATCTTGATTTTAGCCTAATTCTCGAGAGTTTACGTGTTGAGTTGCTGTGGCTTGTTACCAGAGTAAAGAAATAAAAAAATATATCACTAACGAAGATCCACAACCGCCGCATTCAGACGCCGCGTTGTACCACTGCGCCACGACGTACTCATTACAACCTTTTTGTAATATGTTTAAAATGATATGCGGAAATGAGTCATAATAATTATACACTCATTGTTAACACTTTTTTTAATATTATTATCTTTAAATGATGATATAACTACAAGTACCTCTAATTTAAAGAAAAATCAGCTTCATGCTGTATACCGCACACCTCTAATTTAAGTTTTTTTTAAAAATTTCTTCATAAGAAATGCAAAATAAAAATAAAATACTCCTCCATACTTTTATAATTGTATAAACATAACATAACTTACATGCCTTGCTTTCTTAACCTACATTGTACCTACATATAATAATAAATAGACACTACCTATATTCCAAATATAGACGGAGGGGCCGCGAGCGGTCAGTGCGTGCGCCCCAGACTGTGGTATCGATCCCACTACCATCAACCACCACTCCCTCGTCCCAACGCCAGTCGGCCATCGCCCCGCGGCATGAAACCACTTGCGTCTCACTCGAGAATAAATTGAAAAAAAAAAAAAACTAAATGAGCACTGTCACTGTCAAAATTACCGCCAAAATTGTGTAGTGTCAAAATAGTGTATGTGAATTTTAAAACGATTTTCTGATTTAATTTGTTTATTATCTTAATTTAACAAAATTGTTGGCCTTGGTTTTAATTGCAAAATTTATTATTTATATCGCATACATAATCTATTTTAGTATTCTTAGGAATGAGATGCAAAAAAGGAAATTGTTATCGTTGTATCTAGATGCAAATCATCGGTATCTATCCCCCCATTCGCGGGAGGGGACACGCCGTCCGCCGTCACCAAGCTGACCGTATTATTTTATCAGCTGATGTAGTGATCGCGCGTGAATATCGATATAGAGTCGTTTTGTTTATTTAATTTTTTTATATTATAGAATAAATATTTAAGAATCGTTTTTTTAAGGAATAAGCGAAAATATTAAATAGACTCGATTATTACGCTCGAGTGGAATATACAATTTGCGTCGGCATAGTGTTGTGAGTCAGACCGGCAGAGCGCGCAGCCGCGGTCGTTTTTCCGAACGAATTTCCTAACAGTGACATTTTATCGAACGAAACGATTTTTTGCATTTTTTTTACGATTTTTTTACATTTTTTATGTAGAGCTTTTTTTTATTTTTTTGTGTGAGTGATGGTGTTGAGTTATACTTGTAACTATTATAATGGAAAGGAGTGTTTTGGATACCAGACACGTACAGTGGGCATCTGAGGTAGGTAGTTTGATCTTTGACCTTTGACCTTTAGGGAATATAGATAAGGTAAAAGATAGTATGTATTACTGACGCTTGTCATGCTTTTAGCTTTAGCGACAACTTTTAAACACAGAAAATATTTTGTATTCAGTTTAAATGGTTTTTTTTTATTAATAATAATAATATTGTTGTAAATGGATATTTATTATTATAAAATAAAAAAAAATACAATTAAACACAGAATGCTGGTGATTTGGCGTAAATTTGAAATTTGTTACTTATTTTTGACTGCATTTATATACATATTAAGTATTAAGTAGATAGTAATCATTTATGTGTAACAAATTTTTATTTCTAATTTACTTTACCTAGTGTAGTAAAAGTTAAAATAATTGCTAAAATGTTACGATTCCTATGTTTTTTAAAAGCAGAGGGAACATAGTGTTGAAACACTTCCTTCCCTATTTACCGGCCAATTGAAATTGAAATATAATCATTTTTCGAGTTAGAATCGAACCCGCAACCATCGTGCTCACTTTCGGTCCCACTGCGCCACGACGGCCTCTTTTCTTGTAAATATTTTAATTTAAAACAAGGCTCTGCATGACTGTCTTGACGTCTGTCCGTAATGGAGCGCAGTCACGCGGACGACGGCGCCTCAAGGGGTGGAGTGAGACATTTTATACTCAAATTTACATACGAAATGACTTCTAAACTATTATTTTACAGGAAATATTGGGATGTTTTCCTTTGTTGTGTATAACTAAAAATGTTGGATAACAAAAATAGTCATGCAACAATATGTTTTTGGTTCAACCTTATAAGTTTATCAGAAGTAAAAATAGCATGAAATATGGCGATATTATGTTGAAATAGGGTTAAAAGTTTCTAAAATTAGCGGATAAATAGACATACACGTGTCAAGCTAGAGAAGCAGTGTATATTTGTATTCTAGCTTAAATCTGTTTCCCGGATATGTCCCCATAATTGTCCCCCGTTGAATGGGAAACGAAGTCAAAACCGTCGCTTATAAAGTTGGAAGCTCATCTACTGCGCCTTCTGGCCTCTATGTTTATATAAAGTATATTGTATACCTATAGATATAATAGTTATTTAAAATTGGTTTTATTTTATTTTATTTTATAAAATAAAATAAAATAACATCAAACTTGTCGCAACTGCACCACTGAGTCATTCGTACCATGTTTATTTTAATTATTAATTTACTTAGTTTACCTACTCGCGTCCGTTATTGTGTTGTTTATTAATAGCAAAGTCTTTCGATTTAATTATATAGTATCTTTTATAGCATTGTGTTTCAAATAATTGATTTTACATTACACTGATTTGTAATGTCTATACGAGTATATCGTTCTTAATATTGTTTTATCATGATAATGTCAAGACACTCCGTTCCCCTAATCCGGAAACACTGCGAGTTGAGTGGAGAAACCCAACGCTACCCTTCACCATGCTACCAAGAAATAAAAAAAATAATTCCCTCAACCAGACGCTGTTCCACTGGGCCACGACGGCATCAATTATGCACTTAAGGTACTTAAGTACCAAATTCAAATGAAATGTTTGTATATACAAATAATGATCTAGACCACTCGAAGGGAAAGCAAACAGCTAGTACTTTATAATGCGTACACACACACCCACACACACACAAATATGTATGTATGTATAGTGTGCTAGCGAGGGGTTGGATTTCAAGCATTTAGTATTAGTTAGACGTTATAGTTTTGGGGTATTTATATGTATTTAAATAAGAAAAATATATTATAATAATGTTGATATATGAACGTCACGGTCAGTACGGACAGGGGGAAACTAGTTTTAAAACACTCAGTTGCTCGCTTTCCACCTACTTTTGAGACATGAATCGTTCGAGACGTTTCATCAGTCGGAACTCGATTGCCGGGCTGAGAATCAAAGTTACAACCGTCGCGTATACAGTAGACGACGGCTACTTCACATTTATATATAGAAAAATCGTAAAAAAACTCACTAAATTAAAACGTATTACAACTATATCCCATAAAGCAGCTCTAATTAATTACTTCCTACGGAGTTGACATCAAACAAAATATAAATAAATACGAACATATACATATATTTGGGAAACGTGCGTCTGCTGCTTAAATAAAAATATTAAAACAGTTTTAATTTTACGCTTGTCCTGTAGTCTGGGTGGTGAGCGGAGAAAACATAAAGATAATTGCCTCTACTCTCCGCCATCTGGTTAGGAAAATTTGGCGTATGTAGAGCAGTTTACTAGAAGCCGCAGTGGGAGAGAATCAGACCGCAAAAGCGATGGTTGTGGATTCGATTACTATCTATGGGAATAAATTATTTTTATTGCACCACCACTCTACAAGCAATGTATCTAAAATTGAATGGAAAGTTGGAATCAGTGTGCCTTAACACTAGATTTCCTCAACATATTCTGCGAGGCGGGAAAATATGAAGCTCTTATTAGATTACAGTTGTTTTATCACATTTATATCTGTTCTCACCACATTGTATAATATAGTACATATGAAATAGAAATAAGAAGACATTATGATCGAATTCTTTAAATGGGAACGAGATATTTAATACACGGCAAATGAGGTTAAAAAAAATCAGCTTCACACCTGCACACAGCAGGGTAACAAAGGGAACCTAGTGTTGAGACATTTTGTTCCTCAGTTTTCGCCGAATTCTGGAGGCATTGCATGCTCCAGAATCCGGCGAATAAATGGATATATGAATTTCAATAAATATTTATTCGAGTGGGAATCGATCCTGCCACCAATCGTGTTTACAGTCACACTTTATGCCCCTGCGCATGTGCTAACTGGCCTCAAGATAATTAAGTAGTGACGATTAAGAATTAATAGGTTCCGTTTTAGTTCAGTGTCTATCCAACTTTACACGTTATCAAATTCAGGGCAGACCTCTATACAACAATAAATCAAAATTGTGGCCTTTATAAAACGAGTACAAAGGCACAAACAATTTTATAAATTCGTCACGTTTAAATAAACAACCCGACCCTTTCCCACTTGCCCTTAACGCAGTAATACTCCTAAGTATTGAATAATGTAAAACGAACACTCGTTGATGTATAAGCTCCAAAAAAGAGATATTTTTCCTCAAGTTATACATTTTGGTTTTCCTGTTTTTGATTATAATGAACTATATTAAAAAAAATTGAGGCCAGTCGTGGCGCAGTGGTACAAAGTGTGACTGTAAAACCGACTGGTTGTGGGTTCGATCCCCACTCGAGGAGATAAAATATTTACTTAAATTTATATTTTCATTTCTTCGCTCTGGTGTCGAGGCAAAGCACGGCGTTGAGTTCTGCCACTCAACACGCAATGCCTCCAAAATTCGGCAGAAAGTGGGGAACGAAGTGTCTTAACACTAGGTTCCCTCTGCCTACCCTGCTGTGTGCGGGATATAGCGTGGAGCTAATAATAATATTAAAAACAATTTACTCTTGTCTTCTTTTCTCGGTAAAACATTTTATAAACATATTGATTTGTACATATTGTACATATTGAATTCAGCGTCCAGCTGAATTGGACTGGAAACATAGTGTTAAGACACTGTGTTTCCATTCAAACATACTTTCGTAAGCCACTTTCGGTAGAATTCTGGACGCATTTAGTTTTAAATAGCGGACTTTAACGCCACGCTTTGCCTAGTTGTGCATGACGACCTGCGCCACGACAGCATCGAATAAAACTATTTAGCTATAAATAATAATACTCTTTATTCTTTTATTGCATGTAAAAAAACACAAAGAAATAATAAAATTGTAAAGATTGTTTACAATGGCAGCAAATAGGTTGCAAATTCATAGCTCTTTTCTCATTTCAAGGTTTAATTTAAGCTATTTTTTCTTTCCAAGTGGCTATCAGGTAAAGAGAATAATCTATATCTTTACGGATACAGGAATTTTACCCATCCCCTTCAACTTTCAGCAGTTTTCAGCAGTTGTGCCTTCTTTGTATGCGCCTACGCCTAGCAAATTTATTTTTCCAAACACTAAACAGCCCATCAATTCATTATACTCGAATTTACTCAAATATCATCCAATTCTAACCAGTATCACTTTCATACATGTCAAATTGATAACTTCCTTTTCAGAAGTCCGTTAAGAATTTTTGATCAAAACGACACGAAAGACAATCAAACGAAATAGATAGTAGTATATGTAACCTGATCGATTCATGAATGAATGTAGTTTGCTACTAAAGAGGTGACCCGAATTTGCCCCGGGTTCAGTACACTGTGGTCTAGATACGTTCGCCAATACGCAGTCGTGGTTACTTGTATGAAAATATTTTATTATATTGTTATGATAAACCATTTTAGTTTATTAAACTTAATAAGTTAATCGGATTTAACTTGAGTGTACTTTCTTGTGTATCGTTAATGATTTTTTACTTTGAAATTATTTTAGCAAAATTATTAAAATATATATTTTTTTATTTAAGCACTAAGGAGGAACGGAACATATGTAGAAGCTAGAGCTAAGAACCTATGCCTTAGTATAGAAGAGCGCTAGGAAGGAAGGTTAACAATAAGCGCGTGTTCGAATCCCGCTGCAATCAGATTTCCTTTTCTTAACCGTAATATTTATCTATGTAAACAACCTCGTAAGTCTTTATTATTTTTCTTTAGTAAATTAAATAAATAAGTAAAACGTCAATCTTAAAGGAATCTCTACATTTGTTATCAACGACTAAGAAGTTTTGCTTTTACCACTTCACAACACAATTGTTTTTCTGATATGATGTTCCAATGATAAGCGATACCTATCAATCAACTATCAACTAATGATATCGAGTGTGATAATGTATGTCAAAGTTGTGAATAGCTAACGGCACTTGAGCTATATGAATATTTATTGAAATTTATGTAAGAAAAAAATAAATCTATACTGAAATACACTAAATCAATCAAAGTGATTTGAAAATGTGAAAAATCATGGTAATTTATTGGTAAATATTTAAGAAAGATGCTTAGTTATTTCACGTCTATTTAGGAAGGGGATTAGTACGCGCGCGGAAGAAACACTATTTTTCCCGTAAACTTTGTCCTTGCGATAATAAACAAATACCTCATATGTTGCTTCTCTAGCGTTAAATGTTAGTTCTATAAAAAATCCGATGATTTCGGACAAACAGAAACACAGACAAAATTTCGTGTAAATATTAGTAATTATTTCTGTGTGTAATTATTTCTGATTATTTTAAAGTTACAGATAGACCGTTTATTTTTATTTATATGTAAAATTACGATCGAAAACTAAAGATTTAGTCAATACAACAAAACAATTGTATAAAATAACTCTATCAGCAAGTGGCAACTTGGTCGAAAAACATACTTTAAATTGACCTTTTTTTTATGCATCGATTGCAATAAAAAAAAATGCTAAATAATAATGAAAGCTTGCTGGAATCCAGTAGTGAAAACTGCATTTGTTAATTTAGCCGTTTCTGAGATTAGCGTGAATAAACGTACATACAAAGTTCCCGTAGAAAATTAGGGATCATAATCCAATCCAAAAAATATATTATTTCAAGCCAGAATTTTGTGATATTAGCGCGCTTAACCAAACGTACTCTAACTTTATAATATTAATATACATAGATATACTGCCAAAATCGTGCAGTTCACGTGAACAATGTCGTATAGGAAATTATTTGAACCTGGTACTTTCTATAACTATAATCAGTTACATGCTAAAGGCGCCCCGGTGACGTCAAACAACCACGTCAGCCATTACATCAACTGTTAACTGTCATTGTACAACATTGTAAAGGATAGTCACAGCACTATCCCGTGGGATACACTTGATGGACTGAGCTACAAATGGTCCTCTCTATTATGTAGGTTATTTTAAGTGGCATATTGACCTATTAGTGTACTTGTTTACTGTTGATCCGAAGATATAAATAAACTTGCATCGTGTTTTCTTTTTCATATAGCAGGTTAAGCAAGAGAACCTATTGTTAAAATCCTCCGTTCTCCGTATAATTTGAGATATAGCGTGTCGAGAGATAAAATTCAACGCCACGTTTTCACTCGCTAGAGCGGGAAAATGTAAATATTTTTCCCCTAAATGGGAATTGCAAGCAGTACCATTATGTTTATGGCTTGATGGTCTTATTATTGTTGTACTAACTGTTATGTTAAAGTTTTTTTCCTTTTTCACCACAAAATTATTTTTTCATCACACACATAGCATGGTAAGCAGCGAAAACCTGGACACCTATTGTAAAGACACTACGTTGCCATTAAGACACTTCCATTCTCTACTTTCCGCCGAATTCTGGTGGCATTGCGTCTCGATGGGCAAATTGCTAGGCCAAGTTTTGCCCCGTTATAAAAGGGAAAAAAATAAAATATTAAATATTTTATTTCTTTAATTGAAAATTAAACTCACAATCCACTATGCTATCGGCACCACAGCACGTAGCAACAATGTTATTAACAAAATAACTGAGTTTTTACTCCACCTCAAAATATAGCTTAAAGAAAAGAAACTTACAAAAAATATTTGTATTTCACTTTACAAAGGTGCACGTGAACATCAACAGATCCGGTTCTTTTCAGAAAATATCTATCTATTATATCTATTTATCTATATTCTTTTTCGATATAGAAAAATGTAAATGGTCCGTTGAACGTGATGCACGTGACGGATTATGTACGCTTGAAAACATCGCTCGGTATATACCTACTAGATAGATAGTAACTGTCATTTTAAAATTGTTTATACTGTTTCTTTTTATGATTTTGAATATTTATAAAAGATTGATGAGAAAAGGGCGGTCGTGGCGCAGGAGCTTAAGCGTGCTATGGTGCAAACGACAGGTTGTGGGTTCGACTCTCATTCGAGAAAATGAAATATTTATGTACATGATATTTAACTGACACACAATGCACCGACAAATTAAGCAGACATAGAAAGTCGAAATCACATATGTATGTAGGTCACAAAGTGTAAAAAAATTCTCGTAATTCCTAAGGGAACGGAAATAACTGGATTTTGTATTTTTAAGCATGCAAGTGTACAACACGACAGATTGTGGGTTCGATCCCCACTCGAGGAAATGCAATATTAGTTATTTCCAATTTTTCTGCATTCTGGTAACGAGGCATAGCTGCGGCGTTGAGTACCGCCAAATATACCGCGGCGAATGTGGGAAACGAAAATATCTTACAGGGAACAGAGTATTTTAACACAAGGTTTTCTCTGCCTACCCTGCTATTTGGGATACAGCGTAAAGCTAAAAAGAAAAAAGAATAAATTTAGTTACAAAGTAGTTTATTTGCACGGCCCATTGAATATAAAACAATGGTTGGTGAAATCAGACTCCTTTTGTGGCGTTATCCAAAGTGAAAGTCGTGGGAACACGCTGTATACTAACAACTACATGTATATAAATAAAATCAAACTGTCTCTCTGTGACTTGAAATTTAATGATGCTTTAATGATTCATACACGCGATACTAAATTTAAATTATTATTGTTATTATGATATAATGACAGGAGTCATCTTGCTTGGAGACGTGATGGTTTTAGGCTTAGTTCAAGTTTGATGAAATGTTTGTATTTCATATCATTTCGTTTGTCTGAGCTTACCAAACAGAGCATTTAAAAAAATACTTATTAAATTTATTTAAGATAAAATGCTTTAGTATAGAGATTGATATTTAATATTATTTTTAACAGCCTTTTATAAGGTCGAGCTGTAACTATGTAATACAATTTAAGAATCAAAATTATATGCATTCCTAATTGTTCTGACATCATGTCACTTGACAATTATTTGTAGATTAGATGACAATTAGATGTAATATCAAACTGGTCTGATGATGGAATTGGAAGATGGCTGATAGAACCTAGTAGTACCGACTACTAGATATATCGACTTTATGTTGATCTCATTCATCTTATTAATATGTTCTGTTATAAAAACATTTTTTTTTATTTTTAAAGCGTTTCTTTAACTGTTAATAGATCTTCCTATGTTAATTTATTGTATATTCTTATATTATTTAAAAATAATGTTTGTGCCAATTTAACAATAATTTAACGCTATACACCTTCACCTTATAATATTGATCGATGTCATTAAAATAATTTGATAAAAACTTTACAATTGTTTTTAATGGTATTGTGATACAAACCTTTATTATTATTATTATTATCAGCTTCATGCTGTTCCCGTACACAGCAGGGTAGGCAGAGGGAAACCAGCGTTAAGACACTTCGTTCCCCACTTTCTACCGTATTCTGAAGGCATTGCGTGTTGAGTGGCAGGATTCAACGCCGCGCTAGCCTCGACACCAGAGCGAAGAAATGGAAATATAAATTTAAGTAAATATTTCATCTCCTCGAGTGGGGATCGATCCCGCAACCAGTCGGTTTTACAGTCACACTTCGTGCCGCTGCACCACGACTGGCCTCCTCTGGCGGCTTAGGTATATATGACAATATAACATTAGAAACTTACTTAATTATGTAAATCACAGGCCCGTAAAAAATCTAACCTACGACCAACAAATATTTAGATAATATTAATAGCAATTGTTGATATAAAAATATCAAGTTAAGTTTAGTGACTTTTCTCTTTTAAAACCTAATCGGAATGCTCCGAGGGGTCTCAGAATAACCGTTGTCAAGTGGCTAATTCGTCACGCTCCAACCAAGGCTAATGGTTGATTGAAACTGAATAGTGCCAGCGATATTACTGTTACAAATATCATTATTATTTAAATATTATAAAATGAGGTCGTGGCGCAGGGTCAAGATTGGATTGGAGGGACAGTGAATTGGACAGGTTGTGGGTTCGATTCCAACTCGAGAGATGAAATATTGAATATTTTATTTTTTTCCTTTGGTGTCGAGGCAAACTCAAAACGCGATGCCTAAAGAATTCAGTGGAAAATGGGGAAGAGAGTATCTTAACACTAGGTTACCTCTACCTTCTATGCTGCATGCTGCAGGGTACAGTACAGCGTGAAAGATAAAGTGCATCGTTGAGTTCCGTTTAGGCCAATATGTTTAATAATTTTATTTTATTCAAAATAAAAAGTTGCAAGCTCCATATTTAGAACGTCAAATATTTCATCACCGGTTAACTAAAGTTACAGCCTCAAATATGAGAAGAACCGGAGTAGGAAACTCAGTAGTTTAGTCATTGAGTGGATAAATGTGGGCTCAAATGTATCAGGATAAAATGATGATAATCAAATTCAGGGTATTGTCCTATCAGTTGGTTTTACCCAGTCGCCATAGCGCAGTGTTGGGTACCGTCACACACTATTCACTAATGGGATCGAAACAGCAAGGTAAATAGCAGAGTACTCAGAGATACTATAAAGACACCAAAATTTTCGAGACATTATGTGCTGAGACATGGAACTTAACGCCGCAATGCTAATGTATAAATATATAAATATATGTTGTAAAGGTAAATAAAATGAGTCGTTGCTCTGAGACAGTTAGAAAGCCGCGTCTAGCGTTGCATGCTCTAACGCTACATTTTGACAAGGCCGTTGACTCTACAATGTAAAAAGGAAATAGGGTAAAAAGTTAATAATCTAAGAAATTTTCCGCCATCTATGCGGATGTAGAGCAGCCTCTTGTACAATAGTGTTTAGGGTTCCGTAACGAAAGAGTAAAAGAGGACTCTATTATTAAGACTTCGTCCGTCTGTTTGTCCGTCTAGTTACATAATATATTTTTGTCATAACAATAACAAATACTAAAAATCAAATTAAAGTAAATAATTGACTCGCGCTTGGCCGGCTTTTTAAATTAACCTGGGCACTTCTTTGTTCATTATTCATAAGAGACAGCCTGGTGACAGATGGATAGATAGTGAAGTCTTAGTGATTGTGTACGGAATCCTAAAAATTAGCTTTTTGCAAATTATATATTACTCAAGGCCATTCATTTGACGCCCGTTGCGACGCAGGGGCACAAAGTGTGACTGTAAAATGGACTAGTTGTGGGTTCAATCCCTAGTCGAGGAGACGAAATATTAATTTACATTTATATTTTCATTTCTTCGCTCTGGTGTCGAGGCAAAGCGCGGCGTTCAGTTCCGCCACTCAACACGCAAAACCTCAGCGAACTCGGCGGAAAGTGGGGAACGGAGTGTCTTAACACTAGGTTCCCTCTATTTTTATATATTATTTAATTTAATTTATCACACCATAAGATTATAAATGATAAGATACCAAAAAACACACATTCTATTTAAAGTAAAAATTTCGTCATCCTCTCTTCATCGTGTATGTATGTATGTATGTATAATGTTATGTACATATACAGACTCACGTATTATTAATATTTCCACTTTTTCATCAGCTTTACACTGTATCCCGTAAACTCTGCTAAATGACAGAGGCAACTTAGTATTAGGACACTCCATTTTCCGCATAATTTCCGATATAGAGTGTAAAGTGGCCAGAGCGAGAAAAAGCATTTTTTTAACCTCACGCTTTAAAATCATTTTCCCCAATATGGATCGAATCCACAATCATCGCGTCGCGCCACCGCTGAGCCATAATGGCCTCAATCATACAGAAATTCAAAAGTATATAAATATAGATATATATTACATATAAATATATTATGTATATTGTAAAATTAAAATATATGAAACAGTATCTTGCTAAATAATGTTGGAACAATTGAAACCAATGGAAAGTTATATTTATGTCTCTTGCATAGTTGCATAATTTCACAGCGATCACTCCGCACGGTGACTGTGTAGTTGTGTCTACGTAGGTAAACATATTTTTTCTGTCAACTAAAAAAAAAAAGTATATAAAAAAAAAGAAACCGATTTTAAACACCGCCAAATTACTTACAGATACTAACAATGGCTCTCCACAATGTATGGATTATATAAAAAGTACTGAACCAATGAAATATATATATATATATATATATATATATATATATACACACATGCGGCGTTGAGTTCTGCCACTCAACACGCAATGCCTCCAGAATTCGGCAGAAAGTGGGGAACGGAGTGTCTAAAAGCACTAGGTTTCCTCTGCCTACCCTGTTGTGTGCGGGATACAGCGTTAAGCTGATTTGATTTTATACACACACATATATATATATTACACAGCTGAAGGGTGTTTTGTCTGTATAAAAATATATTTTGTATTGGATAGTCCATTTAACAAAGAATACAGGATGAATTTGACCACAGCAGCCAGCGGACGAAGCCGCAGCTTAAATCTAGATCTTAATAAACGTAAACTGTAACGAAAGAAAGCACCTCTTTGACTAATTCATCTTCAAAGTCACAGTGACTTTGAACAGATTTCTCGGAAACGTAATTATTTGCTAAGAACCTTGACGAAAATTCATTAACTTTAATCATATTTGAAACGTTTAAGACTCGATTTAACCGTGAAATTTCTTATTTTTTTAAATTAATGTAATTTTATTTATTAAGTTTCACACTGTATCCAATATGTAGTAGGCTCGGCAGAGGGAATCTAGTGCCAGCTAACTTTGTTTTGTTACCAGAACGATAAAATGAAATAACTCATTACCTCAACTGGGAGTCGAACCATCGCGTTTACAGTCGTGATATTGTGTTGTAACACAGCGGCCTCACATTAATAAATATCTTTGTAAAATATAATCATATATTTATGCATTTATTTATCAACTTTCTGTGAAGTAAAACTGAAGTCTAACTATACCAAATCAAAGGGTCTTTTTTTAACATCACACTGTATCCCGCACACAGAAGAGGAAGCAGAAGGAATCGAGAACCAACCGTTAAGACACTCCGTTCCCATTAAAACATTTCTGCTTCCCACTTTCCACCACATTCTCGCCAATTCCATTGCGTGCTGATACGGAACTTAACGCCATGCTTTGGCATATTTTTTGTGGGAGTAACACGTTGTAAAATCTTTAGACTTTTGATAATTGACTCTATAAGTCAATTATCAACAATGTCAAATACCTAATTCATAATAGTAACTTTAAATTTAGTGTGAGTGTACCTTTATGCTGTTATGGGCTAATGTGGACAATTAGCAAATGGCCACGTAACAGTGTCATGACGTAAGTGACCTCGTTCTATCCGTGCGTTGATTATCTAGATAATTTTGGTGAGTAAACTTTTGAGATATTTCTTGTTGTACTAAAGTAATCCAGTGGTTGTATGTTTCAATATCTATATTAAAGTCGAAATTAAAATTAAACGGAGAACGGAATAACCTTTCACTACAATGGTCGACACTAAATTCTCCAAATCGTCAAGACAGTATAAGTTTTGTGGCAATACAACAATTAAAATACAGTCATACCCCATGAGGCATGGAACTCACGATTATTTTTATATCAAACATGCCATTACATGTATACATTTTTTTCTAATAATATTATGAGTTCTTTTTAATATACTGTTCTTTAAATCAAAAAAGATTTTATCATAACTTGGCTAATCACGTCTCAAGCTATCACCGGGTTCACTGATCCCTCGAACTCGGTTAGAGGTCATCTTAAATGCAATACATCCGGTGTACCGCAACATCATTTAAATTATCGTTAAATTCGGGGCCGCCGCGCCGCGCCGCTCTCGTGTTGCTTGCCTGAAGTGAAATTTGCGTAAAATCTTGATGATATTCTCTAGATATATTTTTATCTTCATACTAGGTGGCTCCAGCCACCGGCCAGTTTGCTTCGTCCACTGTAACTATCAAAAAATATATATACTTATATTATAATTTATTTCCTTTACAACAATGTTATTTACAACAATTTCCATATATAAAAATAGTATAGGTACTTAAAATGAAAATTATATTTAAAAATTGACCGTCGAGGCACAAAGATATAGTGTGTGACTCTAAACGCGTTGGTTGTGGGCTCTATCCTTACTGGGGGAACGAACTATTCTAATTCCCCCGCTCTGGCCATAGACAAAGGAGACGTTGCGTTCAAAATGCAGTTTCTCGAATTCGAAAAGCGGAGAACGAAGTATCTTGACACTTGGTTCTCTCAGTCTACCCGTCGGCACGGGATAGAACGTAAAACTGCTTTTAATCTATATTTAAAATCAAAATCCAATATAATATCTTTATTTAATTAGGCCCAACACTTTTATCAAGTTGAATAAAAATGTCAGTAGTGTCAGTCCTACAGAAAGCTATTTTATAAGAACAAACTCCGTTAAATAAAATTTTATATAAGCCTCAGCAAAAAACGTCAAGAAAAAATCTAAATGACAATACAGACATAAAATCCCAAAAGTCAAGATGAAGCACAGCATCCCACACCACCGGAGACGTGAGCAAGTATCATCGTGGATTGCTTGTTCAGTCGCGTCCTCGCTAGACGTAGCCATTGTTATTTTATCCTCGCTGTTAACTTTGCGAAATATCAAATGAGGTTTTATGTTTGACGTACTCGTAAAAATAATCAATGCGCGATTCTTTAAGCGATACTAATATGTTATTTGGTTGAAATTTGTTTGTTTTTTTTTTATATTTACACGCTGTATCCCGCATTTAGCAGGGTTGGCAGATGCAATTAGCGTACAGACACTACATTCATGGGTTTCGGTGCATCTTCGAAACACTCCGTATTGAGTAAAGTAACTTAATGCTGCGAATTTTCTTAAGTAATGAAAAAAAATAGTTAATTTCCCTAAAAGGAAATCAAAGTCACAACCGTCGCGCCTACAGACATACACTGTGCCACTGCATCACGACAGCCTCCTTAATTAGTATTGTAACTTTGAAAAACCCCTAATCCTAAGAAGTACTCGTTCCTAGCAATAGAAAATTTACGTTACGTTTAAATACCTTTTCCGAACGATTTCACATTTTTAATAGCCAATTAATTGCAAACACAATAAATAACAAGAAATTGACTATTTCTATATTTTATTGTACAATTTGCAATATACATAATAAAGGATGCTACATGATAGAGGTTTGAGGTCGTCGTGGCACAGTGGCACAAGGTTGTGACTGTGAATCGAACTGTTGCCATTTTGATTCCCAGTCGGGAGAATAAAATTGTTAATATTATCACCCTCGCTCTGGTAACAGGGCAAAGCACGGCGTAAGATTTAGTAGGAAAATAGAATTTATTTCTACCTACCCATAGGTATAATAGTATATCTATAGAAATTAATTGGAACAAGGTATGACATAACTACGGCATCATGAAGGCATAATAATATGATGTAGCGGTATGTATGGTCGTATGTGGCCTACCACATACATCTACCTATATATCGGTACATTATACTGACGGAGCTCATTCCGTTCTTCGATTTTTGCCTAATTTTGAAGACATTGCCTGTTTAATGGCGGAACTCAACACCGCGCTTGGTCTTACCACAAATACGTTGCTTTACATAAATACAATATTGACAATAAATAAATAAGTATTTGTTATTACACCTCAAACAACTTTCGACTCCTTATATTACTAACACGAAACGACCGACACACGTCAATCATAAAAAAATATCGATTTCCATATAATATATATTAAAATTCTATGTAGGTGATATAATTTTTAGGCCTTCGTTGTGCACAGTGCCTGGCTATAAACGCGATGGTCATGGGTTCAATACCCACACGGGAGAATGAATAATTTTCATTTTGCTCGCTTTGGTAACGAGACGATGCACCGCATTGAGGTCCGCCACTCTACACGCATTGTCTCAAAAATGTGGAAAATGCGTGGGGAACGGAGTGTCTTAACGCTAGGTGTCCTTTGCCCATCCTACTATATACGTGATACAACCTGACACGGTAAAGAAAATCACTTAGACAAAACGTCGTACAAACGCAATTAAACAAAAAAATAACCATTTTCATATAATACAATATAAAACAACACAACTCTAAGAACTCGATCGCCATCGTCTGGTGTACAGTTTCATACTTTCGTAACGTTTCGTCACCGCGGACTACATATGCCAAGTAACAGCACATTGTTTTTGTATTGGGTAAGTATTGATTTCGCAAATCTGTGATTCAGAACAATTTTTACTTGAAAAATGATACTGGCTCGACTTGATTTCATTTAGCTTCATGTTTTTCTCGGATGTACCAAGGTAGAGAGATCCTAGTGTCAAGACACTCAATTCTTCAATCTCCGTATCAATTTTAGTTATTTCGTTTTGAACTGCAAAACACTGAGTGCAAGTACAAGGTAATTAGATTCAAACCCACAATCATCGCACTTACAGTCAGAAGTTAGTTACAAGTTAGAAGTTACCAAGATGACTTCCATATAAGAGAAAGAACTTGAGAATTTGAGTATCAAATTTTAACGACGATCAAATTTATTTTATGTATTAAAATAAATAAGATCCAGCAAAAACTAAATAAGACATATATAATGTCGTATTTTATGTGTTATTTCTTAAAAGCCAAACGAATAAAATTTTATAGTGCACTCACAGTTTCTATATTTTTAAACATAAAATGCACTTGAAGTTCTAGAATTAAGAAAACACTTTTTTTTTTCTTTATACATTATTGTGGGCATGCTTCGTGTATATTTCTCCCGGTTTATCCCGCACACAACAGGGTTAGGCAGAGGAAACTTAGTGTTAAGGTACTTCGGTCCCCATTTTCCACCAAATTCTGGAGGCATTGCGTGTTAAGCGCTTTTCCTCAACATCATAGCGAAGAAATAAAAATATTAAAATATTTCTTTACTTGGAATGGATTCGAACATACAATCAGCATTCACAGACTGGCCTCATTATATATTTAACTTTAATAAACGTAACATCCAAATGTCCAATATATTGAACTAAGTTAAACAAGCGTCAGCTTCACGCCTTTTCTCGCATAATATTCGCATTGTAATATTGTTAAGCTTTACATTGCGCCCAGCCTAGAGCAGGTCATGC
This sequence comes from Heliconius charithonia, assembly GCA_030704555.1. Taxonomy (NCBI): domain Eukaryota; kingdom Metazoa; phylum Arthropoda; class Insecta; order Lepidoptera; family Nymphalidae; genus Heliconius; species Heliconius charithonia. Next base: position 1,339,026 of record CM060825.1, read on the forward strand.
AGAGGAAAACTAGTGTCAAGATCCACGCACTATTCGTCGAGGCATTGCGTGTTAAGTAGCGGAACTCAACGCTGCGGTTAACGTAATAACCGTGGTGTTGGCGTAACTCTGCTCAGCACGTAATTGTTAATAGAAGATTCAATTCTCACTTGGAGAAATGGATTATTTTCATTTCCTAACTGTGGTAACAAGAGGTAGATGACGAAAATTGGACAAAAAATTGATATGAAGTTTAAGCACTAGTTTCCCTTTGTCTATCCTGTAATATGCGGAATACACTGCTAAAAAAATCTGTGCTAATATAAAATCACTTTTTATATATTATTATTTCTATAGAAAACAATAATTTCCTTAACCTATCACGTTCTTAGCGAACTTTCCATACAAATTAGGTTAAAGTAGGCACTGTACGCTGTCGCATTGCAGTACAACTGATAACTTCTACATAATAATTCAGATTTAATCTCGTATTAACGAAACGAGGACTCTTCCGACAGCGAGATATTATTTAAGACTTGCTTTGCATTTCTCGACAATTTTGAAGTTCCTTAATGAATCAAATGTTTTACATTTGCCTTTTAAAAAGATCGCGTTGTAAATAACTATGTAATCAAATCTAATAATTTGAATAACACGCTTCTAATTGTGTTATTATCATGAAACTTAACGATTATCTGTAGATTAGAAGACAATGCAATATTATGATATCATCTAGCTGGTGCTGGAATTGGAGGATTGAACGTAGGACTGCCTACTAGTGAACATATCGAGATTGTGCTCATTAAATTCGTCTTAGTAACCTGTAAAGCATGTTTTTTACTGGTGTAGAGGCAAAGCACGGCGTTAAGTTCCGCCATTCAACACGCAATGCCCCCAGAATTTGACGGAAAATAGGAAACTGAGTGACTTAACGCTAAATTCACTCTGCCTATCCTGCTTTGTGTGGGATTCAGCGTGAAATATATTTTTTAAGTTCTCAAGAAATTTTGTAGGCAACTCAACTAAAGAGAAGGAAGGAAGGAAAAGGAAGTGTATTAATGGGGACGGGGTGTCTTAACACTAGGGTCCAGGTTCCTTTTGCCTAAACCGCGCGGAATACAGCGCGGCGCGAAAAAAAATAACCTTTACTTTTTAACCCCTTTCCAAAGTAGAAACCACTCAATTTGTGTAATTTTCCGTATCTATCTCGGGATTCAATGGAAGGCCACTCTTACAAAATAAGTGATAGTCTCATTCAATAAGACACTGAGGCAGCTCCGGCTTGCATCCAAGAAAGCGTTCTTAATTAAATTTCACAGTACTTCTACATTCCGTTCTTACAATATAAATTAGTACTACTAACAGTTAGTTTAAATTAATAGTAGTTAATTAATTAATTAATTAGCTTCACGCTATATCCCGCACACAGCAGGGTAGGCAGAGGGAACCTAGTGTTAAGACACTCCGTTCCCCACTTTCTGCCGAATTTTGGAGGCATAGCGTGTTGAGTGGCAGAACTCAACGCCGCACTTTTGCCTCGACACCAGAGCGAAGAAATGAAAATATAAATTTAAGTAAATATTTCATCTCCTCGAGTGGGGATCGAACCCACAACCAGTCGGTTTTACAGTCACACTTCGTGCCGCTGCGCCACGACTGGCCTCAAACATCTAGATTAAACCAGAATGAGAATAAAATCGGAATTTTTTGCTTCGTCAACAATAAAACGTAAAATATGGTTTTATTCTGGTCCAGTAGACATTTCTGAAAATTGTCTCTGATTTTCCCTTAAACGAAACGAAAGTCCAGTTTTTCTTCATCATAATAGTTTCGGCTGACTGATAAGATGAAGAAGAAGTGATTAAGTTAGTAATGGAAGTCAGTGTCAGTCAGTGGTTGAATATTTAGATGATCTGATTTTTATCCCTAAAGAAGATTTATAAAACACTTATATAATGAAATTATTGAGATTACTGCTCCTGTTTTGACTACATTTGACTAAGCCGAAAACCGAAAGTATATTTCAAAAATCAACATTTTCATTATCCTAGTTGAAATTGAACCTACAAATATCGCGACACTTTCTAATCACGCCACGATGACATGCTGTTTTTCTTTGTACCTTCACGTTTAATTCAAGATAGCCTATTGTGAAGACACTCTGTTCTCTGCCCTTTGCCTGAATTCAAAATTCTCAATAATTTTTCTGAATAAAATTCTTCTTTTTTTTTCTTAATAAACTTTTGCCTGAATTTGAAATATTTTTATTGAGTGGCGGAGCTGAACTCCATAGTTTCACAAAAAATAAAATTCTTCTCCCAAATAAGGAATTCACAATTATCGTGTCTATACCTATTTTCCATTTTATAAAAAGAGTTTTCAGCTTTGTTTGCCTATCTCGCTAGGTATATATATATATATATATATATACACCTTTTTGAAAAAGGTCAAGGTGAACCATAACATTTTATAAAAAAATATTTTTTATATTCTCGAACATTTAAAAGAAAAACTTTATGAACACTTAAAAAGCTTTCGCTTGTAAAATTCAACTTCTGAAACGTAAACGCGTATTTAAATAAAACGGCTATTTATATTTTATACAGTTATGTTAGTGAATAATTTAATGATGTTTGATTTTTATTATTTTCATACATTTTTAAATTATCGAACCGCTTCACTCCGTATCCCGCAGAAGCCGAAGAAACACTTCGTTGCTCACTTTTCACTCGAAATCGCGACGAAGCGTGTTTTCTTAACGCCGCACTTTGACTATCAGAGTGGGAGAAAAACACTAATTAAATATAATAATTTCCCCAAATAGCAATCAAACCCACAACCATCACGATAGCTTTAACTAAAATACAAAATATACCGATAGCTAGATATACTTATAATGTCATCACAAGGCCATGTTTCCTGAAAATGGGTACAAAATACACCTATAGCTATTGATCGACGTTCATTTCCTGAATGGTTTCCGAATGAATGTTCACGTTATGTATTAAATACGGCCTTCTCTGTTACTAGATTAAATTAAATTTATGTTTTTTTTTTGTTTAATATAATGTTTGGAGGTTGTTGTAAAGTAATGTAACAGCGTTTAACTATAAGCGTGGCGGTTGTGGGTTCTATCGTCACTCAGGGGAGTTATTTTATTGTAATTATTTTCATTTCATCGATCTGGAATTTACAATGTCTCATAGCAAAAAAAAAATACTGAAAATGTTGAAGGTAGTGTCTAAACACTAGGACTCCTTGGCATAGCTCAACTTTGAGCTAAAAAAACAAAGCTGTTTTTTATATCACATTTATATTAACTATATGGGAGATTATTCTCCGAGTGGGAATCGAAGCCACAACTTACTTTCATTTTCTTAGGAACCATAAGCACGTGTCTACTTTTCCAAAAAAGTATTATTCCTTTCTTTAGTATGCAATAACACTTAAATAATAAAATCCCTAACCGTTTTAGTTGACATTTAGAACGGTTACTCGTTTTTTAAAGCTAACATTCAGCAATTTCACGAAAGCAGGTTATCAGTGCAGTGTGCCAGAACACGCCGTGTTAATTGACTTGCAATACGTTGAATGGGTGACCATGATGTTTATAGGATATAGGACGTATTTATAAACCGCTCTCAACTTTGAAATTCATGTTGAGATGTCGTTTTCATTCTACGGTACGATACGTACCAAGGAGCATCGTTCTTCGGAGTCGTATACTACTACTATACTGGGATTAGTCGGTCGCAACAAACAAAATTTTGTTTTTTGATTTTGTGACGTAAAATGTTAAAAACCTGATCTTGATTTAAAATTTTAAAATGACGCATAAAAACTAAACTAAACAATTAAATTGTATTTTTTTGACATAATAGCAAAAAAACCAACGCAGAGGTTCGATCCCCACTCGAGGAGATGAAATATTTATTTAAATTTATATTTCCAATTTTCGCTCTGCCTACCCTGCTGTGTGCGGGGTACAGCGTGAAGCTGATTTATTTATACTTAATACGAAAGCTAAGCCAAAAACCTATATAATATGTTTTAAATATTAATCTTAGCGGTACCCTTATGATGTTAATATAGATCGGTCTAAGTCTCACACTCACTCTCACACTCGCTCTATTCCACAGCAAGCAGAATAATCAGAGGGAACCTGGGAACCTACACTCTGTTCGTATTAAGACATTTCCGTTTCCCACTTTCCGTCAAATTCTCGAGGCATTGCGTGTGGAGTGGCGGAACTCAATACCGCGCTTTGCCCCGTTACTAGAGTAAGGAAGTGAAAATATTAAATAATTCATTTTGTCCAGTGGGAATCGAACACATAACCTGTCGCGTTTATCCATGCTTGTGCCCCTGAGGCCTCCACCGGCTATTTTTTTTCTTAAAGGTGTTTAAACTAATTCATACATTCAACAATTAATTTACACAAGAAATATTACATAAATCTAAGTAAATTAGTTATATTAATAAATCATGGTCATCCTACAGTTTGTGTGCTCACACTGAATAATTTAAGCTACGTCAGACGTCCACGTGTGTGTCTTCCTGCGATACTGACACGATGCGCGTGCTAGTTTTATATTTATAAACATTATGCTTGTCCCTACGGAGTGGGAAAGTGAACACCGTTGTAGGTTCGATTCCCACTTGGATGATTGGATTGTTTTAATGTCCTTACTCTGGCAAGACAAAACGCGACGTTGAATTCCGCTACTCAATTCGAGTGAAAAGCGTTAAATAAATAAATGTGTAGTTAAAACGAACGAAGCCGCGAGCGCGTTGCTAGTTTATACCAGGTTGCTAGTCTGTCTGTACTACGTAACTTTAACCTTTCTAAACGTGTTTTTATCTTTATTTTCAAAGGAAATTGTATACTTTTATTTATTAAAATAGATTAGTTACCTTGTTGTAGTACGGACAGAAAATTCAAGGTGAATTTAATAAATTTGAAGCCGTTGTTAAATTTGAGGCACAGCGTCTGACCTTAAAAGTATCGGTTGTGATTTCGATCTCTAATCAGGAGATTGTTTGTATTTAAAAAACTTGCTCTGGTAGATTTTGAGCGCGCGAGTTCTACCAGTTACTTTTCTGTGTCAGTGTGGAGTGTCCTAATGGGAACGGAGTATCTTAACACAAGGTTCCCTCCCCTCATACCCTCCTGTGTGCGGGATATAACGTTAAGCTAAAAAAAACATTTCAAACATGTCAACAATAAACTATAATACTGAATAACCTCGAACATAAAAACAAATAAATAGTAATTTAACTGGTAACTTTAAAGTGAACTTTTTACAATGCTCCTCCCTAAGTTTTAAACCGCTTAAGAACAAATGTCTATTATGTTGTGTTCGCTTAAACTTATAGTAACTGCGCTTCAAAGTCGTTATAGAACTTGCTTCCGAAACTTAGTCTTAAAATAAAAAGATTTCTTTATACATTGTTTATTTTTTTATACATAGGTAAATATCTATACTTTAAACGCTACGTTTGTGGGTTAGATTTCCATTAGAGGGACTGAATTCTTATTTCCTTTCTCTGGTATATCTGGGATAAAGCGCAGCGTTCATTTCGGTAACTAAACTCCGTGTTTAACACAAAATGTTGCCCTTTCTCTGCTTTATGAAGTCACAGCCATGGGCGTAGGAAGGTGGGGGAGCCGGGTGGGCCGTGCCCACCACAAAATAGTCTGATGCCCACACCAGAAATTTACCTTACAGTAAAACTTGTCCCGAAAAATTAATAAATGCAATTTTTTTACATTTACACGAAAATATTTGTTCAAAGCTAAAGTCCAGAAAAAAATTGTCCTTTGTCTTGCCAGAGCTGGGAAATGAAAATATTTGAATTACACTGAGCCAAGGTGGCCTCAAAATTATTTTTACATCAATAATATAACTTAATAATAAATCAATTGTTCATTGTTCCAGCTGCACTCGGAGTACCGCAGCACGTACAGATGGCACGAGTACAAGGAACAGCAGCAGCAACAGGGGGTGGTGAAGCAGCCCGCTCCCACTCCGCCCAATGCATTGCCTATAGCACGGGGTAACTTCATTTATATGCTAAAATAATAAAATTAAATAGTTTGATTATTTGAATGCGCTTGATCTCAGGAACTAATAAGCAAACTAACAGGTTTGAAATCAAAAAATATTTTTGTATTGGGTAATCCGTTCACCATGGAAACCTATAATAAAGTTATACACCCTCAGAATACATAACCGCAGTGATTCTGATCACGAGTACGAAGATTCACAAAAAGTGGATGGTAAACTACACTTACTTAGCTTCACGCTGTATCCTTAGCGGGGTAGTCAGAGACAACGGAGCGGAACCAAACGCTCTTTCGCCACGTCCACTGTCATTAACCTCTTCATACATGCCCGGGGGGTCCTCATGCTATATACGTGACCTTCCTCCGAAAGTTCGATACTGTGTTTTTGAGGGTTTCCTCCTACCTCTCTTACCGCTTTCGACGTGATCAAACCAGCACGTCGTTGAGCACGTTCTTCTCTATTCTCACCGTGACCTCCTCACGGGCATTCTGACATTCTGTGTACCTCTTCATTGCGGATTCGATCAGCTAAGCTAACTCGGCACATCGTACGAAGAAATCGCATCTCCACAGTATTCATCTTCCTTTCATTCTTCTTTTGTAATACCCACGTTTTGCTGACGTATGTATAACAGCGTCGGTACCAACATTGTGTACCACCAAACATGCAACTATGCTGACGTTTCGCCGTCTCATCAATGCAGCCAAAGCACTGTTAACCCTGTTACCGGTAGCTTCGCATACTTCCCAAATATACCACTTTATTCACTTGTTCTAATATCTATCCATTTGCAACTGATACTGCATTTTGTAATTTCTTCATTTCCTTCAAATATCAGAACCTTTGTCCTATTCGCATTCAGGCTTAGACCATAATTTACACACCCTTCTTTGAGAGTGGTGACTAATGCCTGTAACTCCTATTCTGATGATGCAATGAGCTCTACATCATCTGCGCACAGCAGGCAACTTACATTCAAGTCACCTACTTTCACTTTCATATCACTTTGTTTCACTCATTGCAATTAACTACTTATTTGATTGATTATATTACGGTCTTGTTAAATGATTATACTAAAGTCCCACACCCTACTCTGCTTTACATTTTTTTGCTCTCCAGCCTCACACATAAATTTTACACAAAAACAACATGCACAAGGTGCCAAATAACAGTAATGTAAATGATAATTTATAAAAAACAATTTCATCATCTATTTACATTCCATCCACTCGACACATAAAGGCCAAGTAGCAATTTTCTTTCTCTAATCAAGCGTGTTTGTTCAGCCCGCGGCGAAACGCTTGGGGCGAAAGAAATTATTTATTTTCCAGTAACGAGGTTTCATATGACAATGTTGGACAGTGGCATTCGCTACATGTCATGGTTATGTACCATATGAGCAATTTGTCTCCTATTTTAAACTAATACTGATGTAACGCAGTGTCTGGCTGTAAACGTGGACAGCTGTTACTCTCTACGAATTGTCTCGAATAGAGTAGCGGAACTCAACGCTGCGTTTTGTCTTCAAATTACGTTTGAAATGGAGTGCCTTAAATCTAGTATCTCTCTGTCTATTCGCTATATACCGACACAAGGATGAAAATATAAATAAAGTCAACGATATGCATCGTACATATATATTGGTTAAGTTAAAATGACAGTAATTGAATTCCTTCTTTAAATTTGAGCCCATCCAACTCGAGGTGCCTATGGTACAGAGTCTGACTGTAAATACGATCGTAGTGAGTTCGATTACTACTCGGGAAAATAAAATAATTTTCATTTCTCTTTCTGGCTACGCTACGATGCAGGGAACATTGAAGCTAAAAAAATGTAAATTTTTCTGATTTAGTTTTTCCTTCCCAGGTGCAATAGAACCAGCGATGCCCCGCCGCAAGAAGTACCCCGGCGTCGCGTACAAGTCAAATGAGCTGTTCGACCCCGCGCCCGTCGACGACATCCGCCCGCAACAGGCGTCAGCCTTCGACCGCGCCCGGGTAACACTTGTTTTATATAATTACAGTACGGTCGACGAGATGTGGCCGGACTGCGTCTTGCAGGCGGCGCTTGAGAAAACTATCACACTTTGACTCGTTCAACTCTCCCGGTTTTACTATAAATTCATTTTTTTTTATCGTAAATAAATAAAATTATGTAAAAATCACCCGCAATGCACAGACTGGGCGAAGGAGGAGAAGGAGGAGGAATTTTAAATGGTAGTGAAACGTTTATACCGTTATAACTTAAAAAATCCTGACCCGATTTTGATAAAACAAAAACTATTATCATTTGCACGAGTATACGCATTAAATGCAGTAACTTTTAAAGTAAAATTTTAATGTATTGGTGTTGATTCCTTATGTGTTTGTCCAGTGAAAACATGTTAATAAAGATTTTTTTTATTTCAAACAAATGATTGGAAATCAAACGTACAACCATCACACTTTCTACAACTAGGAAATTGATTTTTTAAAATTTCAACTAAATTATTTAATACACTAAATAAGATACCCTGACTATATATGTATCTATATGTATATGAATGATTCCGTAAATTTTATATATTTTAATGACTCAAGTTCTAAACGCAATTTCATATACAAAAACTATATAGACAACTTTTTTTGCCATTTACCAATAATATATTTAATTTGTCTTACACAATCGTCCTCCATTCATAACGGCTGCCCTCACAGAAAGTACTAGGCTGTCAGCGCGCAGCATTATAAATCAATTTCCTCCGTAATCCCGCAACGCCCGTACAATATCATCTGAGTTACCTGAACGTGACATTCGACGATTACGTGGATTTAAACGATGTACTTCAACTGAGTGTAATAATAAATAAGAAAATCTCCAGTAAAAGAAAAAAAGAACAATACATTTGTAGGAATATTGTAACTGTAGTATACAAAGGCGACCTTGTCCTATCTGTGTTTTCTTACAGGTAACCTTAGGCATAAACGTTTAGGAACCTAGAAGTGTATAAAAAGTTAGTATACTTTCTTACACAAAAAAAACATAACGTACATACTTTAAAATTATCAAAAAGCACTATAATGCGATCTTCTCGCTTAAAGCGATCTCTTCCAGGCTAGTTTCGGATGTTGGAGTTGTATGAAAATAAAAATATTTACATAATTATGTAACACAATAAAAATAAGTTTTTTAATCCAAAGATAATATATAGTCATTCGGCAGAAAGTGGAAAACGGAGTGTCTTAACACTAGGTTCCCTCTGCCTACCCTGCTGTGTGCGGGATATAGCGTGAAGCTAATTTAATTATTTTTTTTTTAATATATAGTCACTGAATAAGGCAATATTGAGGCCAGTCGTGGTGCAGTGGTACAAAGTGTGACTGTAAAACTGACTGGTTGTGGGTTCGATCCCCACTCGAGGAGATGAAATATTTACTTAAATTTATATTTTCATTTCTTCGCTCTGGTGTCCAGGCAAAGCGCGGCGTTGAGTTCTGCCACTCAACACGCAATGCCTCCAAAATTCGACAGTAAGTGGGGAACGAAGTGTCTTAACACTAGGTTCCCTCTGCCTACCCTGCTGTGTGCGGGATATAGCGTGAAGCTAATTTTTAATTTAATTTTAATAAGGAAATATGGTGGGTGGAACCTTATAAATGTACGGAGCACATCAATCAGAAACGGGTGTGGGTACTAGGTAGTATATCTGTGTGATATATAAAAATCTAATTTGGAAAAAGTAACTTACAATAATTATAAAGGAAAAAAAATCTAATAATGGAAATTTATTGATATATTATCAAAAAAAAAACATTACTAAGGCGATTCCCTTAGTTTATTATAAAATGTACCTTATATATAAAAATAAAATGTACCTTGTATATCTGGATGAATAAAATTAAATAAAAAAATATTTTTACATTCACATACATAGTATCCAATATTGTAAAATTTAGAGAACGTGGGGAATGGAGTGTCCTGACACTAGGAACCGCCTATATACCCCTCTATAAGCTGGAATCAACGTAAGACTAATACTGTTTTATAAAGTCCAAGTGATATAAAATTTTCCAAATGTCCAAAATGAACATATTTTAAAATTAAGTCTTTTAGACACAGATCATTAATAATAATATAAAGATGCACCTAGAGATAATGTCACTGAAGTAAAGACATACAAAAATGACTTATTGTAGGAACAACCTTTGTTATAATATGAGGGTACATGTTATATAAAAAACCTACAATTATATTCCATTACGACCTACATACCATCCGGATGAATCATTACAACCACTTTCATTTTAAGCCTCCATTTCAAAAAAAATACAATAGTCTTTATGTTCCCTTAAAATGAAGGAGGAATATTAAAAATTCCACTGAAACTAAAGTTCCACAGATGATTCTTAAAAAATAAAGAATCATTTTGATTATTTGGAAAGCTCTATTATTATTTGACCTTCAACGCTAAACGTCACGTGAACAAAGATCTGGGTCTTAGTACTTACATTTAGATAAATGTCGTTTTGAACGGAATTAAAATGGTCTTTGTAAAACGTTACAATTTGTAATTTTGATTTATTTTCATTTTCCGACGTTTATGTATGTTTTAGTAAACAATTCCGAGCTCTCTGTCATACGTCACGCTGTTTTTAACTTAGTAACAATTTAGCGAGGTCGTCGTGGCGTAGAGCGTAGTGCTTCTATGAGAACAGAATATCTTATCTAGTATTTCAACACACAACAAGGCGTTCAAAATATAATAATAAAAATAAAATAAAAACAAATAAATAAATGTCTGTGTGTTACAGAGCGCTCAAAGGAATGACTCGGAGCGCGCCGGACGGCGCAGTAAGTCCGAGGGGCCGCGTCAGCCGCGCTGGACCGACACTGTGGAGCCGAAGGTGGGTGGTGGATTACTATCCCAGAAGTGAAGAAAATTATATATGGAACAGATCATTTATTTATTCAAATAAGCTTACAAGCTTCAGATTCGTTTACAAAAATATAAAAAGAAAATTAAATCAATTGTTCCTGTCTAAAACATTCACCGACTAAATTGATTGATGGATGTCATCTATTACAACAAATGAAACATACCACGAGTCATATAAGCATGTCGCTGTACCCACCACCCCGGAAACAGTGTTCCGACTTCGATATAAGCGAGATTAAATTAGTATTGAACAATATACCCTCATACCCTCACGTTACGTGCGTGTACACGTGCTTGTTACACCTAAATTCAGTTCTGTGTACTATTTTCCTTGTACGTACTGATGTAAACAAACGTTGGTGGTCAATAGTTCAATAATTATTGGTACACATTAGACGTCTTTGCCGCAGTGGGACAGATCTCAGACTCTATCTAGGTGCTTGTGTATTGATGCCATGGCATCTACAGATTTGGTGGTATTTTAAGTGCATGTTGAGTTATGAACTTCAATACCTAAAACTGTGTAGCCTATACTTATTTTGTAAACGTATAAAAATTTTAACGTAGCGGGACTCGAACCCGCGCCTCCTGGAAACCGACCATTAGCTAATCTAACTTATACTTAAATACCATCAAACCTGTAGACAGTGGCTGCGACCGTGATAATCTGTAATACAGTGGTACCTCTAACTTTACGCTTTAGTTTGGTCCCCACTCGAAAGAATTTAAATTATTTTCATTTCTCCACTCCGTAAATGAGAAACGAAGTGTCCTTACCACTAGCCACTAGGAGAAAAAAGGGAAAATACGTTTTCTCATAACTAAACATTTAATTAAATAATGACAACTTACAGCACAGCTAATATCACATTAATTACAGGCGTTAAATTAATTATTACAAACATATCGTAGATATCTATATGATTCTACGAAGTAAAAAATCCTATTACACGAACTATTTAATTTACAGTCTTTATACGGCTTCACGCATTACCATGAGAAAACACTTAAACCATGTATTTATTTGCTAGCGATTGCTTAAGATATCTTTATTCGTTTCCACCATTTATAGAAAAGACTTAGTGATCAATCACTTCTCTTTACGTAGAAACAAAGACAATGTATGTATATAAAGCGACGGAATTCATGAATTCACTCTGCGATGACTAACTAAAATAGATATTTTTAGCTTTTACGCTGTATCCCACCTGTAGTATGATATACATAGTAACCTAACATTAAAAAAATATATTTCCTCCGAATAAGAATCGAACTCACAACCGTCGCATAAATAATGTAGGTACACCGCGTAGGTACACCAAAACATGATCTCCCAAGTAGTTATGGCCTCATTATATTTTTTTTTCTAGGCAACCACAGCGTTAGGGGAGGTCTTAGCTGTAAAGGAACCGGAGACTCTGAACACGGAGTACCGGAATCAGTTCGCGTGGCCCAAAGACACTGACGTGCCGAGGAAGAGCATCTCCATGGGGGCGCTTAAGAAGGCAGCTGCAGCTGAAGGTATTTCTTTTTTTAACTTCACGCTGTATCCCCCATATACCCTCTCATAAATCAGGATAGGATAAACAGTGTTAAGACACTCCGTGGCGAATAAAATATATATTATTAGTTGTTTTTAGTTAAAACTGAGCATTCCCATTACTTAATGTACAAGCAAAGTGCTTAGTTTGCTTCAAAATTTGAATTCACGTTTGAAAACAAACTTCTATCATGCATAAAACATTCTCCGCTCGAGCTCGAGGCGGGGATTAGACTATTTGTATGTGGAAGTGGTTATTACTTTACATCAACGTTATTTTGGACGTAATATAATATGTAGGTACAAACATAGAAAATTAAGGATATATATATTTAGAAGAAATGACAGGAGAAAATAAAAATATATATATTTAGAAGAAATGCCACTTCGGTCAAATTGTAATGGGTTTTTAAAATAAAAAGTAGTATTTGTTAAACGTTTTTAAAGAGTTTCCACATTTAAGAAGGAAAAAACTCTCTAAGAAAACGTATAAAAATAAAATTTTGAACGTGGCGTGGCTTTAAAAATCGTTCAAGCGCTCTGTCATACCTTGAACGTATAGCAGAGCCACTAAGCCAGTCGGTCAGAGCGCTTGGTCCTCTGCCTACTCGGCTACAAACGGAGTGATATAAGCGAGCTTTTGTCTATCATACGCCAAACTTGTCTAAATACCAGATGAACCTTTGAAACTTTATTGAAGCTCTTAGTAACTTCAAGACGAAGTTTAGAAGACGACCCAAAAATTAGCACCTTTGAGAATAAACTCTACAAGAGTTAATCTGCTATAAGTCTAAGTACAATTTATTTGCTTAATAATCTAAAAGTTAAATATAAAAAATGGATTCTTTTAGTAATGGGAATAAAAATTTAAGTGTATCCTGTGCGTTTTTATTTATAGTCCCTCCGTAGCTACAGATTTTATGGATTTTAGATGCTAGGTAGGTTAGGTTCGTTTTTTAAATTTAACAATTTCTAATCGTACTTAACTTTCACCTAAATCTGTGGTAGATGGCATTGGCGCATACGAGTATAGTAGTATAGACCAATATCTATTTCTTTACATATTGCCAGTGGATAGCAAGTTCTTTATACAACTCCTAAAAATGCTATTCGTTTCCTAGGTAAAGTATGTAATGTTATAGTCGCAGGTGTTCTCTACATTACCGAGGTATTGTATAGAGTACCGAAATTATTCAGATTGTCAGTAACACATACATTAAATGTTTTGTCCAAAAGAATAAAATTAATATTAAATTGTAGTCTGATACCATCGTATATGAAATTTAACAACGAAACTAGATATAAATTTGCATAATATAATTTGTTGTTCAGCTTATGTTTAATAATTAAAGACTTGGTAGATTTTTTGTATAGTTTTTTTTCAATAATTTGCTGTATATTTCGTTTAAAAATAACAAATAAATATATAAAAATTTCCAGGTTCAGTAGAGGCCGAGCCTCTCATGAACCACGTGGACGGCGACCACGAGGACGGCCACAAGCGCTACATAGAGGACTACTTGTGGAACGGGCAGAAACCCGGCGTGCAGAGGTGGGGATATTTCGTACGATCTGGTACAATTGATTTGACAAATTGATTATTTCATGCTTTTTTATAAAAATATAGTAAAAGCACAAAATACATTTTTGAAAAATAAGAGAAATTATACATTTTCAACAATTATCCGTAGTCTATATAGAAATAGACAATCTAAAAGTACATTTTTATAATATTATTAAAAAAGCATGAAACATAAACAATATCTACTATTGTCAATTATATACACTTATATGAAACCAGGACTTATTTATAAATAATTAACTTATAAATAGGCTCTGCTACTTGAGCTTTAGCTTATTCACCGATATTTCATTCTTGCTTGTCATATTTTTACAAATTTATAGATTGTTTCCTATAATTTTTTTTTGATCTTTCTACGCATGCTTTTAAAATATGTTCATATTAAAAATTGTAAATATTTGAAACAGTCTATGATAACACAAACACAAGTTATTTATTGATCAATCACGAACGCTTCGCTTTGGCTAAAGCAGCTTATTCGCAAGCCACCATAAAACGAAAATTGGGGTATACTTGAATAATTTTAAACACTCTGTGTTCTTAACATATATAAATACAAATCTTTATCATATACACAAGACACTCACACATACAAATCAATTTAATAAAAATCCGTGAAATTCCGGACAGATTAATAATTCACTAATAGTACCTAATCCCAATACAATTTCAGTAATATACAAAAATATTAACTATTTATGTAATTATATGTAGTTATTTTCTTTTATTTTGTTAAAAATTAAAAAACTTTTCAGGTGAAGAAAAAAATATTTTTACGACACTGCTAATTTGCTTTTATTATCTGTGTCTAGATTTGTGTACTTTACTATTCACGCAGGAAACTCTTACCCAGTAATTATCGAATAAAAAAATATAAATGTAACATTTGATATTATAATATTTAATATGTAAAAAAATTTAAAAACAATCCAAAAAATGTAATAATTTATCTCTTTCAAAATCTTTTTTAATCAAAAATGCTATGATAAAAAAAATTAATCACTCTCCGCCATTATACAGATGATAAAAATAAAAAAAAAAACAAAAAGTTTAGCCGTATCGTAATTTCCGAGTATAACTACACAATACTTAGCTTGATTGTCAACAGACCTTGCAACCAGTATATTTGCGAGGTCAAGGTGTTTTAAAAAAGTTATTTTCCTCTGTGGCCGTTACTAAAGCTTACTAACGCATTTGTTACTTCTCTTTGTTTGCTGAACTCAAAGGTCTACATCATCCACATACATAAAAAAAACCTCCTCTACATATATAAAAAAATCTATAAGTATAGTAAATCCACCTTTAAAAATTAATGTAACAGTTTCCTGCGTGTGTGTTCTGCCATGTCTCTTCCGTTGTCACAATAACTGGATAAAGCAGAACAAGTCTAAATTTCGTTTTTGATATTTGCTTTCATCTAATCTCCTCACGGTGGCGGTTCCTAGGCCGAGTAGTGTCAAACTATTGTATTAGTTCGGAATGTCATCTAATAGATACTTTTTTAATATCGATGTGTCCTGCACTTTTGTCGATGTGAACGTTAATTCAAATTTTTGTTAGATTTTGTATGTCGTTGTATCACCTAACACTTCTGACACCACGTGTAAGACCTCGAAGTCAGCGGACCCTTCTAGACTCTTCCAGGACTAACATCCTAACCACCATTGCGAGCTTATTATTTGAGCATGACTAACCAGCTCGGCGCGAGCTCTTTGTTTTGCCGCATATCATCGTAACGTCCAACGTCTGATTTGAAATGGAATTTTGCAGAAAATCGACGTTCCGTAGCGCGCTATCGGCCCTCATATACAACGGCGAGGATCGTTCCAAAGATAATAGGAAACGTTACAAAAGCGAGTACAAAAAGAAATTTAGACCGTTCTCTCAATACGTGTACGAGGCGTCTAAAGGGACATTTACGAAATGCAGGGGGAAAGGGAAGTCGATTGAGGAGGCGAGCGAGAGGTTGGTGGGGGAGACGGAGGGGGCAAAGGGGGAATCAAGGGGTGCGGGGGTAGCCGGGGCGGGGGGCACGGGGGCGGGCGTGGGTGTCGCAGGGGAGGACTCGGCCAGCACGCTACGCGCAGCCGGCCTGCAGCCGCTCGGCCTCGCGCAAGGCGACTCTTGGTACCGAGAGGTGCTGGATCTGCGCAAGCGCGCCGGCGAATATAAGGTCTGCGCCCTACGATACTTGCTTACACTCTATACCCGTCTTACCATTAGCACTAGAGCCTTTAAGGCATAGTTTAAGTACTAAGGGGATAAAGCAACTCTCACTTCTAAAAGAAGACGGTATAGGACAGAGCCCACGAAGGAATGTATACGCACATATATAGGAAACTTGACTGAAGATAATATTATTGAGATTTTGATTTTATTCGTTATAAGCTAAAATACCTAAAGATAGTCACTGCTCCACAAATATTTTAAGTTTATTAAACTCACGCCAGAATTTTTGCCCCGAATCCTTCATCTTCCCATATATTGGCAACGTAGCATACTATACCACTTAACAAATACTCCAAAATATAATCCCAAACATAAAGCAAAAGCTATTTGAGAAGTGGTATATCACAATCATGCTTCATCATATTCAAAATTGCCATTGATTCGACAGTACCGCGGCTGGGGAACCGAACTAGCTCCTGAACACATCACTCAGCTTTACAATAAGCAAATCGAGCTCTGGTACCAAGTGTCCCGAAGGTCCTCGCTGTCAGCCCTATCACTTGCTTCCACCAATCACAAGTAAGTGATGCACTCGATATTATTATTTTGATCGGAAACACCATCCTGCACTAAGGACCTATTCCCGCATATTTTTGTTCCCCGGTCCTTCGAGCCGGATATATCCGCTTACACTAACATTATTTAAATTTTTGTATTGGGGCTGGTGCTAGCAACGAATGGCTTGGATTGCGAATAATGAAGCCATTTTTGATGCTATGCGTAGTTTAGATATCATCAGCCAGATCTAGAAAACGTAAAGCAAAGTAAAATACGTAGTACAGCATCGTATAAAAAATTGTAGCTGTAACAAAACAAGTGTTTTCAGGGCTCTGCCACGCGATGAAAAGGATGGCAAGGAGTCAAGAAATCTGTCTCCAAAGAAGTTTAGATCTTTCCGTTCGGCGCCGCACCAATCCATCCATGCCAAACTGCAGGAGACCAAGGCTCTGGAACGATCTCCTCATAAGACCTCGCCCCAAAAACAGAGAAAGAAGTTGCAGGGACATAGTTTCGATGAAGGGGCTGCCCATGAAGGTACGATAATTCACAATTAAAAATACCCTAAAAGTATACAATGTTTTAAAACTTAACGGCCCTACATTGAGTTTTATTAAAAAAAAAAATCTATTGTTTTGATTCTAACTTAGATGAAAATTAACTTTTAGGAGAAAAATAATTCCTTTTTATTTTGCGATAATAGTTAAACTTAAATTATTTTAACGTGTTCCAGGGGCTAAAACAGAAGGGGCTTTCCGTTCCCCACGTCGCCGGCCTCGCTCTGCCGACCCCGCGCCCGTCCCCAGCGTGCGCCACATGCCCAACGGAGACATACCGCGCCCCATCAAACCTACTGGTAGGTCTGCTTCTTTAGAATAGAAGTAGCTATGCTATGAATGTTGAGAATGGATTTGGAATTCGTTTGGGAACTGGATGTCATATAGATCGTTCGATGTTAGGGATGTATAGGATGGACGTATTCTTGGTTTGATATACGCCTTATAAAAGAATACAAAAGAATACAAAAAACTTTAATAAGTTTATCCTGGATGCTGTAATCACAGATGAATTATTAATTAGGTGTTGTATAGTATCTGTAAAAGTCTCTGTTCTATATTCTTGTATAAATAAGATAAATGTATAAAATATTAAAGTCTCCTTGTGGTGTTTTTTTTAAATGAAGGAACAATATTAAACGAATACAACTAGAATTATGTAGTAAGGAATTTCCTACTTCTGTTTAGTGTTTTCATAGGACTTAATATGACAGTATTTGTTGTCACATATAATATTTATGTAGTTGTTCTAATTTATTTTGTAATCTTAATAATTGGTGTGTTCTTAGTAGGTAATAATAACGCTAACTTTACTATCATTCCTGCCTGATGCTTGACCCCGATCCAAATTTCGAGATATTGGTACCAAAAATGAATTAAATTTAAACAAAAATATTTATCTCCAAACAATATATTGAAAATAATAAAATTTCTACATTTAAAAATTTTGGTGCCAATTCTCCCAATTTCAATATTTAGCGTGGCATTTGTTCTGTAGGTTTGCCGTTAAGTAGGGGAGGTAGTAATAGGGTTAGGTCATCTCGAGGGGGCCGATCGCCTTCTGTCCCTAGCAAAGCTATGAATGGGGTCATCGGGGAAAATGAGGCCATTGGGGCAGGTGAGATCATTGGGGCAAAAGGGGCCATCACGCCAGGAAGAGGCAGACGCAGTCGCAGCGTTACAAAAGTGGGGATAAACTTGGGTGCGTACGTAAATACAGGTGACAGTTGCGTCGACGCTCTGTGTTCTAGTCGAGAGGCTTATTTATGTGCGCATACGCTTAAATTAGCCTGTAATCTTCATAGAACAAGCTTTGAATTGGCTTTTTCTTATAGAATTTTGGAAACTTTTATTTATTTGTTTCTGGCTGTAATGTCAGTGCGTCTACGCAACGCTGTGTCACGTAAATACGCATTGGCACCGAAGTAAGAATGGCTTCGTCACCCCACAAGAGTGTTATATGTCAGTCTTGTCCGTTTGTAACACCTGCACTCAACACGTTAGTCCAGAAAGTGTCCAAAAAAGCAGAAAATATGGGAAAATATCAATGTTTTCTTTACATAATTATGGGCAAATTGTAATAAGGATTTTAATTTAATTGTTATAATGCTATGATTATTATTGACATAGGAACTTTTTACATATAGATATTATATTTTGTTCAAATAACACAAAATGAAAAGTGATTGTTTTACATTAAAAATGTCAAAACGATGTTTTATGTGTCACCATGTTACCTCTAGATAGTAGCAACTCCTTCCTACGTGTGTTTAAATATATAATTCTTGCATGATTATGTGTTACAAGATCTACGTACCTTATTTACTATATCACTGTTTTTCTAATGTTCAGAAAATTCCCAATAGATATATTATATCAACTATTAGACGAACAGTGAAAATAATATTTATATAAGCCTATTTCATTATATCAAATTTTAAATACATATGCAAACACGTAAAAATAATGTTAACTCGTATGTTTTTCAATTTGAGAGCAATTTAAAACCCATTTTTGGAATAACTATAGACTTCTCGAATATTTTAAAAAGCTTATCCAAAACTCACTTACATTACCTACTTGTTTATTGTATTTACAAAATATAATTTATCTTCAATATTTAAATTGAACTCACAGAAATAGTGCCAAATTATTTAAACGTACATGAAATTATGAAACTGGCTTTTATGTTTTTAGAAACAAATAGATGTTTACAAAGTGTGTATGTGTTTATTGATGTCGTGATTTTCAGTGTTGTAGATATATTTAGTTAAAGTAAAATCCTTCCATAATGTATTAAACATGTAAAGTGACACCTGCCTAACCTACCAAAGTCTTGAAATAAATTCTAAAGTTGTTTAATGTACCATAAATATTAATTTTCTTTCAGAATTCCATGATCATTTATTGCATTACTATTAAAATGAAATTATCATACAAAAGTCATTACATACAGTGAAATAAAATACTAAACAAATCAAAATCCAGAAATCCACTACCCATAACAGTCTAAGGTAAATTACAAATCCAGAAGCAATAATAATCAAAGACATGACAAAACATTCCAGACGACGATATTCCCGCGCACCGCAGCGCCTCCGTCGCCAAGGACCACTTCTTCGACGACTCCCCCGTGGTGAAGTCTCCCCCCGAGCCCACCCGGGTCAAGTCCCCCGAGCAGATGAACATGCGGTCTCCGGACCCCGTCAACTGGACAGTGCCCCTCGACACCGGCAAGACCTTCACCGTCACGCAGAACGTGAAAAGCGGTGAGTTCAGCCTTTTCAACAGATTGGCGGCTAACATTATTAAACTAAGTTAAGCAGTCAGGACAGACCTTGTGATATGCATCGAGAGTATCTTTTTCAATCGGTAGTGTTGCCATTCGAAATCATAGTAGAAATTGATTTATGTTTGTAATATCTACCTCTTATTTGTGTGTTATTCTTACATTTTATAGTATCTGTAGAATGGATATTTTGATGATGATTAGATTTGGTTTCATTATTTTTAACTTTGGATATTCGATGTAAGCATAGTGTGTAATGTAAGACAGATACACGACTGACGACGTCATAGCATTTCTACCTCAAATTATCAGGATTTGAACCAAATTGTGGACAAGATACTCTTAACGTAGATAGGTATTCGCGGAATCTATAGGAATGTAATAATTAAGGTTACTTAAAGTACGTAGGCAATACAAAATTTAAACACTAATATTATGACTCAAAACATATTAGTGATTAAATTTTAATACTCAAGAGAAGCCATCACACTCATGCGAGACAGTTAGCTAGCCGACATGATCTCTGCCATACCATTGTAATGTAACAAGTGTGAATAGTACCCACAGTACAGCGTAGAGGCTTGCAACACTGACACTGAAAACGGACACAATAAAATCATGTACCGTACATTGTACATACTATAATATAAACAAAAGAGAATTTCAAATGGAAACACTCATTAAAATTATTCACCATACTCTTATGTTTTTCATTGACATTTTGTGTTTGTTATGAAATATTATTTTGAAACATTTTGTAGACGACGTTCTCTTTCTACACAACTTTGTAAAATATTTTTTTAACTTTACAATGGCGAAGACCGCCTGACAGCAGTTTGACAGCTGTCAGGTCGGTACAGACCCGTCAAGTGTGTGCAGACAGGGGACGTGTAGTTCTCACAATTGTCACGCCATCTACCATACAAATCACTCACCATATTTCAGATGAGAGCATTAAGCGCCCTAGCTCTGACTTTAAGAGCGCCTCAATGGCCGAGGAGCCGAAGCCGGCAGGTACGACGACCGCCCTCGCCTAGACACCGGTCATACACGTTTTAATGAGTGTGACAGACACGCGACATGCGACAGTGACGCCGGCTCACTGCCACATGGCCACGACACACTACCGACACAAGAAAATATATAACCTGTTTTATATTATATCTATTGAATAGTTCATGATTAAATTGTGTTATTCCAATAATTGAGATGCTTTTTTATTTTGACCGTACTCCGCTGAGACGTCGACCACGTATGTATTCACTTGTTGTGTGTGTGTCTGTTTCGATGTTTGCGTACACTGTCACTGTATGGCACCCGACTTTTCTCTTGTTTAATCATCTCATTTCTCGTTCACTTTTGCATGCTGCCATTTTCCTTACAGAAGTTGTCATTCTACAATGATTGTATTATATTTGAGTTTGACAGCTTCTCGTCACTCCCCGGCTACTTTCTGACGATGGCTTTTAGGATAGCTCCTTTTGACTATACATAGCCCCTGCGGTTCATACCATCGTTTCTATGTGATTCTTGCATGATTTCTTCAAGAAATCCTATCTATGGTTTAGTTATACTTTCTAATTAACTAGTTCTGTTTACCCCTCCCTCTTTATAAGTATAGAAGACGCATGCGATTTTGAACTTTCTATATGATACCTACACCAACATCTATTAGAACTTAAATGTTTCTATGTAAATGCAATATATTCCTTTTAAGGTGAAAACATGTTGGTGGCGATATCTACATCCATAGCGGTAGCATGTAAAAGTGAAATATTATTATTAGAGTGTCATGATCTTATTCAAATCATTCCTTACATTATAAAACTGTTATTGGAATTTAGGAATTATAATATAATATAATTTGGCAATATATATAATGGATATATATAAAAAATTGTAATTGTAAATGTATAGTTTTAAGGAATGACAACTCGTGACCCGAGCAATGCCAAATATATGAACTGTTTATCCTTAGATTTTTATAATCTTGAATAAAATTTAGAGTCACTGTAGAGGACTACCATTAGCCACACGATGTTAGCGTTTTACTGTTTCTATATAAGTATAAATTTAAAATGTTTGTTAGCTATCTGTGCTTTATATGTATATTGGAAGTTTCAGATACTTGTATCTGAAGCTTCCAAGCTCGATGTTAGGCCAAACATCAGATTAAACCAAGCGGCACCTTTTCCAGAAATCGCACCGATTCATCATCAACAAATGTCTCCAATTCGGTCGCTTAAAAAAAGCGAGTCACCAACCAGCCTGAGCAAGCGCACCGACAAGACCCCCACGACTCCCATCAGCCTGACTCCCATCGATGAGACCAAGGCCCTCGACATGAACAAAGTAAATGGTATTAATGGACTGAATAGCAACCAATTAACTCCTGACACTCCCAGCCAGGAAATAAAAGAGATTAAGGAAAAGGAGGTGATCAAAAAGTCGACTGAAGCGACCCAAGTAGCCCCAGGCGTTGTCGACACTACAGTTGTTAATGAGACTCCCAACACCGGGGGTCTGACCGCTGCAGAAGTACTCGATAGAGCTCGTACGAGGTTCGACAAGTTCTGGGGCAAGAAGGAAGATGATGTTTAGTCAATTCAATAGATAGTCGGCAAATTGTGGCAATAGGTTCCTAGCTTCATGGTTGTCCTCGAGATCTCGATGGTCAAACAAACGAAAGCATTGCCACGATTTCCAACGTAGGGGAATACAATTTATTATAGCTTCGCTTCAGACGAGTGTATCGGTTATTTATTTATTGATGATCTAATAGGTGTGATGGCTTGTGATAGGTAGGTAGGACTAGATATCGGGATATATAATATACAAATGACTACATTCAATAAAAATCATTTATTTGAGCAAATATTTAAACATTTAAAAAGTTAAAAAATCTTAAAACTTTTGATAGCAATTATTACTATTGAAAGTTCTCCGTTCGAAAAGGTTTCATGATAACATTAGGTACTATCATTTGTAAATGATGATTCCAATATCTAGACTCCGATGACTAGATTGTGATCGATGGGTTACTAATACATTGTAATTAATCTTATAAGGATTTCGATTTCCAGTTTCTTTCTTATCCAGAGTTCAGTAATTTTAAAAATTATTAAGTAAACTAATGTTGTATCCTAACTTGTAAGCCTTGAAGACGTAGCTTCCCACTTTTCAATGTATCTGCCCTCTATTAACATATTTTGCGACATTTTGCTGCATTTTTGAGCTATTCTTCATAATTTGCTGTTGCATTTTCAGGTTTTGTGGCGTCTCCCAATCATATTCCGCTTTGTACCGTCTGTCTGTCCGTCCATCATAACAAAACTCGCTTCCATACAAACTTATAATATCAAGCTAACTATAATACAATATATTTTATATTTATTTATTTTTTTACTACATTTTACTTTCAAACACAATATTAATATTGTTATTGTTTAATATTTTATTTTAATCATTACTTTTTTTTTATTTCGATGCTAATGTTTTTTAAAGTTCTTTGATTTCAATGTAGACGGTTTCACTAAGAATATAAGAGCAGAGTATCAAGTATACTACAACTGGCATAGTAAGCCGTCCAAAAGTAGTATTTTTTGCGAAGATAACAAATTATTTTTAATAAAAAAATTCTTCACATTAACTTCTTACAAGTGTAGAGATATTTAAAAAATATTTTTTGAAGAGTTCTGCTTTATCTGTATACAGAAAACTAGAAATTTCGGCGGGAAAATTAAATAAATTTTAATTAGCGAATAATCCGAAGTTATAAATACAATATAAAATGAATATTACTGGTGAAGCGTGTCGCCTGTGCTTGTCTACAACTGACTTCAATATTTCACTGTTCAGTAGGTATTGTCAAAAGAGTAATATGTTAGATAAAATATTGGTGTGTTTGAAGCTCATAGTCGAGGAAACGGATCAATTGACGACCATTTGTTACAAGTGCGCTGATAGCGTTGAGAGGTTTTACGATTTTATAATGTTTGTGAAGAACTCACAAACAAAATTAGACACCGCGGGGAATTTACACGAGAGTATGAGTAACGAGGCCGCCGTGAACGTCACGCGGCGCCGTGTCACGTCGTACGTGCGCGAAGTTGTCGACGCCGACTACACGTTCTCCTTCCTAGATATATCAAAAAATGAAGACCAAAAGGAGCCTAAGACATCCAGCCCCTTCTTCTCGTACTTCTCTCCACCGAACATGTTAACTAAACCTTCCATCGAACAGCGCGCTTGGAAGACGCGATCACGTTTCAACGATGTTAAGAACGAAACTAAGCCGGGAGCTACTAAGATTGATCCGCAAGGATACAAAATGGAAAAGCCGAGGCACCACTCGATAGATATATTCGAGTCTCAGTCTCAAGACGTGGAAGATGTAGAAGTGAACAGCCTCGATTGGAAGTTGACGCCCGACGAGGCTCTATTCAAGCGTCTTAGAGAGAAATGCTTTGGTAAATCAGATTTTTAATATAAATACATAATGTGTACTGTGTTATTGCATTTTCTGTGTAATTTTATTGAGTATAACATTTGGTTGAATTGACAACTTCTATGGAGTTCCGTAGAACAGGGTAATGTTAGTTAATTTAGACATTTCCATGTTAGTATATATGTAGCGGTCTTGGTATTTAGACGCTTGTCCTTGAGTTTGATTTTCGTATTGAGTTTTGTTCTAGGGATGGAAATACACGAATATTAGTCCAATTTGTCGTGATTTATAACTTTTTTGTCGTGTATAATAACTAACTGAATGTAATAAAAACTAGTTTCCATCCCTACTTAATGTACGAGACAATTTACTTTGAATAGTTAAAAAAACCAATGTACGGTAAAAATGTCAAAGTATTTCATAAGGAACTTGTTTATTGCAAACGGCACTATTGATGTACTCGTAATATTGTAATGTATAATATCTCTCTCAGTTACTTGGTATTTGTTTGTTTGTTTGTTTGTTATACTTATATACTGTCTTAAGTTCCTCGAGCATGTATCTCCGCGCACAAACACCACTGTACATGACCTCCCCCAGCTCCCCTCAGAGCCTAGAGCATTGCGCATTGCAGTCAAATGAGTTAGCTTTGCTACGGATTTACTTATAAGTTATAGCCTCATTTCTTCTTCAGTTGTTAAATCAAAATGGACACCTCAATAAAAACGTATGAAAAGTTATATTTGTGGTTTCATTTTCTCTCATTGAGCAACTTAATGTATATAAACGACGTTTAAATTTATAATGTTATAAATTAGAAAATACAAATTGAAATGTAAAGAAGTCAGGTAAAGTATGCGCAGTAGTAAATAAATGATTTAAAATTTCAAAAGTTTTATAATAATTAACATTGAATATAACAAAGCGCGGCGTTGAGTTCCTCCATTCAAAGTGCAATCTTGTCAATTGACTGACTACCCCGATATATGTGAAACAGCGCGAAGCTGAAAATATATTAAGAAATAAAAACAAAGCCTTATTTGTATAGTAATAAATATTATTTTAGCCCTAGTAAGATTAAATATATATTTTAATTTCCTCACTTCGTAACGCAGCAAAGCGCGTCGTTGATTTCCATCACCTAAAACACGCAATGCCTCAAGAATACTGCGGGAAGTGGAGAACTAAACTGTTATAATGAGAAAGGAGTATCATTTCACTAGGTTCCCTCTGCCTACACTGCTACGAGTGCAATATAGCGTTTCTTCGCTCTAGTGTCGAGGCAAAGCGCCGCGTTAACTTCCGCCACTCAGCATGCGATGCCTCCAGAATTCGGCGGAAAGTGAGGGACGGAGTGTCTTAACACTAGGTTTCCTCTGCCTACCTGCTATGTGCGGGATACAGCATGGAACTCATTTATTTGTTTATTATTTATTAAGCTTTTGCGCACAGTTTATTTTGTAAACTTAGCAAAACGAAATAAAATGAAGTAAGTAATATAAATAAAAGTCAACACGAAACAGTTAATTCATGACTTTATTTCATATCATATCGAATCGTACACATTTACTTAGAGAAAACGTCCCCTGGCTCACTATTCATTAGACACTTAATTAAAAAATCACATCCATTTAAACGCTACATTTGTATTTGCGTTAACAATTTTATGGCAGGCAACACAGTAGAACAAAATAATACTACAAGCTTACATACATTATACACCACATAAGACTGACGGTTGTCTATTTCACATTTCATCGACCATACAGAGATTTAAATTATATTATTATTTAACGCAATAATCATATGCAATGATAAAGTTAATTTCTAGAACAACGTCATATAGCTAAATAAACTGCGTTTGTTAAAATCGATTAAATTTCGGAATCGTTTAAAATTCAAGTTTTAATTTAAAAAAATACAACAATGAAACAATATGAATAATCTATTATATTTTATAAATATTTATGTACGTAAGTATATATAAATTTGAAATTTCTACAAACAAATCTACTTAAAATAAGCGTTGTTAGCTAAAAGACGAAACTGATGGTCCCAAATCAAACTCCGTACAACAATTAATCTCTCGGTCTCGTTTATATATAGACGTTGCAAGAATTTACAGGTTGCAAGTATGAAAATAAAATAGGGCAATCTATATACCCTGTATTGCCATGCACGAAAAATCAAAAGCGAATTAAAAAATAATAATTAACCAATGAGTATTTATAAAATATAATGTTTAAAAAAATATAAAATTTTACATATATTTTTTATATTTGCAAAAAAATAATATCTGCATTTTTATAAAAACATTTTGGTAAGAGTTTAATGATATTTAAAATAAAATCGATTGTACTGTATATATACAATTAAGTCAATGGTTTTCTAATCAAGGAAAGAATAAATATAAATTACTTATTATTTCTTGTATCACAATCAAGAATCAACAAGTAACGTATTATTTATTAGATAACAAAACTGATAATTAATTTTAAAAAAACTGCAAAAAAAAAAAGCAAACTCGTATGAGGAATGTTTTAAAGCGTTAGAAAACAACACGAGTCCTTCTTATAATTCAAATTTACTTCATATTAAATAATTATTAATTTTAAAACATAAACTATATTTACAAGTGCAATGGAAGGCAAGCCTCTAAATTTAATACTATAGCAATAACGTTATGTACTCTTACATGCATTTGTCAAATAAATGATTGCTTAAATTTACGTAATGTATTCTTTTTATTTAGGAACAAATTATATTTTCTTTGATTTTATTTACTGTTACAAATATTTAAAAAAATATCCTTGCAAGCACATTGACCATGGACTATAAAGCGAAACATACAAAAAATATTGTATAAAAATGCAACAATCGAATAAGTTATTGCGATTATTATATTTTTTTCTCATAAAATAAAAACTCCATTTTTAATTATTCAATGAAATTTACATGTAAATCATGTCATGTAATCCACATATTAGAATAATCGTTCGTAATATAGCAAAAAGAATCGATTTTCCAACGAGTGTACTCAAAAATTATATTATGGCACTTCATAGTATTCAAAAAAAGGTGTTTTATAGGAATGTACTGATATGACAGATGTGAATCGAATGATTAATAAATCGATATTCGTTCGATCAAATCGTTTCATTAAAAAAACAAAGTTCCATCGAATATAATACATTACTTTAGTTAATTATTTAGAGATCGAATAACTTAGGTATAACGATTATAAATCGATTGTTTCGTGAGCTTTTTTTCTAATATTTAGATAATTAGTATAGGAAGCTAAGACTTTAAGATATGAAAATTAACTTTTTAAAATATTTTCTTATAAATCTAAAAAAGTAACTTTCTTTAGGTTCTTAATACAAATTATTTATAATACTATGTTAAGCTGCATGTTAATGAAAAGCAAGTGAATAAACCTAAAATGCTATTTACACCGCAGAAACATTAAAATGTCACCATTTTTAATTAAAAACGAGCGTAAAATATACAGTACCTGGTTTAGACAAACTTCATTAATCATTAAATACCCAAATCGATTAAATATACAAAAATGAACCTAAAAACAGAAAAATAAACTTAAAATGAGTAGGTTAAAAACAATCGTTAACATAAAAATATTATCACAATAATAAATCTAAAACCTAAATATTACGTTTACAAAAAATATATTTCAACCCTTAACCTAATTATGTGAAATGATACAACTGAGCCCTTAGTCCGACTCTTTCAGCACATACTTTTTTTATAAAAGTTAAAAATAACATCGTCTCTTTCTAATATACAATATTTGCCAGAGTGTGAAAAGAACAGAGCATAAAATGTCAGCACTATAATTATACACTACATAATCTATGCTATGAGATTATAATAAAAAAAAATGTCGACCAAAACAAGGATTTGTAGAAACACCTCAATAATGTAATATACTGAAGAAAGGATTTCAATTAATTTATTTTATATTGCAATAATTTAAAAAAAAATGTGAGTGAACGAGGACGCGTATATACGAGTCTATCTATAACGATTGCAAAATTAACCAAAAACACACTACACACCATCTACATAAAGCATCTAGCGTTTTTCTTAATTAACTGAATTGGTTCTCCATTTTATAATTTATTCATTACATGCATAACGAAAACAATACGGCTGGTTCATATATTTTTTACTTTTAGGATGTTTAATTATTTATTTAAAATATTAATAATAACCACACTCAGTGATACCAATTAGATTTTATTTGACATCAAATTTCATAACGATTAATAAAAAATATTATGTTATTTTTGAAAGCCATTCTGTTTATTTCTTTGTATTTAAAACGTTATAAATATTGGACACCTAACCACCTAATAGTAAGTTATCAGAATATCGCAGTACATTTAAGACTATTGAACTACAATACAAAATATTTTTGAATGATACATACAAAAAGTGCATTCAAATACATCTAATATCAAATTGTATGAAATAATCTACACGCATGCATTTCAAATACAAGAAGCCTAGATTGAGGTCTGGTAAAGGTTTTACCATTTCATACCACATTAATTACCAAATATTTTACCATCAATGAAAATGTTCAAACATACTTTTTGCCAACTTTTTAAATCCTTCCAGCAGATTTAAGCATGTTTTTAATTAAACTAATTTTACCATTGTGCCATCGAGTATTTTTTAGTTTTAAAAAATATACATTTTATTCTAGACTACCTCAAAAATAGCTAACGACAGACAATAAGACATATATCAATTATTTGATAACAATATTGAAATGTTTAATTTAAAAATGTTTTTAAAATTTTAAACATGAATCGTTTAAAACCTTTAAACAATTATTTGAATTTTTTTTTATATTAAAATCAAATTATACGGTAATTATGTCATTATTCTTCCAGATTATTATTCTAGAAAAGAACACTTACAATTGTATTTCTTACAACAAATTCGCCAAAGTATTTTTGAAAGACATTGTTATATATGAAAGTAGGTACTCTAAAGCTAAAACTTTACTTTTCAGCGGACGACGAGCTCGACGCTCTTCCACGTCCTTTTTTAGCTTTTTTATCTTCTGTGTCTTGTTTCTCGTTGTTTTTTTCTAATGTCGGAGTTTCTAGAGGTTTTTGTGGTTGTGTCGGCTGCTGTAGATTTGGTGTATTCTGGGAAAATGATCTGAGTGTAAACATATCGCATATAATGAAAATATCTATACTTTATAATATTTTTTATATGGTGTAAAGAATTGTTTTTATATTACAATTTAATTAATAACCCATTAGGGTTTCTTCTCTCTTATTAAAGAGAGAAGAAACATATTTCTTTGTAAAAGTCAATAATATACAATTATCGAAGTCTGACTGACGCGGTGGATTTGACTTCCTCACGCAGAACAATTTATGATCATTTTCCCCGCTCTGGTACGAAGACAAAGCGCAGCGACATTGTGCGTTGAGTTGAGCCACTTAATACATAATGTCTCGAAAGGAAACAGACACACAATCGCATAAACAAATAGAAACACACCTTTTTCTTCGCATGTTTGTCCCGTTTCGCTCGATGGTCGTCGTCGTCGCGCTTGCGCGTCATCACGCCGAGCAACTTACTCACCATGCTGCTGTTCTTGCGACCTTCGCTTTCTTCTGGTGACTGTATAAAAAGGAATTTATAAAATAAACGTTATTGAGACCGTCGTGGCGCATTGACATAAGGATATGACGTGTATCGAGACGGTTGTGTCCTAAATAACCTAAAGGCACATAAAATTACTTTAATTATAACTATTCTTCAAATAATTAAATATAACCCAAGTGAATATAGAACCCACAACCCAAAAATTCACGATGGCACAATTGTATTTAATTGTTATAGCTTCAATTTTGTTACACACACAGTAAAGACGTTTACCGACCTTACATGCCTCCATAGACTCTTGGCGTTTCAACCCTCTCTCTTCACTCTTCTTCATAGACTCGGACCGCTTCGCTTCGCTCTTTTCTTGTTTCTTTTCAGCTTTTTCTTGCTTCTCTTGCTTCTTGTCTTTGGCCTCTCTTGCTTCTTTTTCTTGCTTACTCTCTGGTCTCCGAACAGAACCACTCCGTTCCATCGCCTTTTCTTGCTTAGATTTCTCCTCGACTTTAGGAACTTCTTTTTCTTCTACTTTCAAGTCTTCTTTTTCTATTTTCCTTATAGAGTCTTGTTTTTTAAGTATTTTTTCTTCTTTTTTGGATTTATCTTTAGCTTTGGAATCTTCATCTTTGAGACTCGAGTCGGATTTTTTTCTTGTTTTCGGCTGTGTTTCTATTACACTAGGTATTGTATCTTGCGTGGTGACGAGTTTCTTACTGAGATCTGATGTAGGTATACTTATATCGGTGCTTGATCGGCTGTCATCTGTATAAAAAGTAGCATTATATATATTACTTTAATATCATTTTATTGATTAAGGACAAAGTTTCACAAAGTTTACTTTCTAGTAATTTTAATTTTGTATTTTTTTCTATTACTGTTTATTTTATTAAATAGCAAAAGTTATCAAAAGTTAAATCAATTTCAATATGAACCTAAACTAGTGGTCTATCTGAAACAGAGAGACATTTTTTATTAAAATACAAATATATTTTTTTGAGTTTCACACATTATGAACATATTAAGTCATTTTGGCTTTGCGCCCACATGACATACGACAGCCACTAAAAAATAGAACGAAACATTTGTTTATTTATTATATTAAAAAATATATCAATAATAAAAATATAATAATATATGTAAATAAAGTTCTTTTACACTTCAATTTAAATAACCTGCACATAAATTTAGTGGTCCTACGCCTAAATATTATCTATGGTAGCACTTTTCTCTATGATCGTTCTAGAACGACATGAATAGAAAATTTTCTTTGGCTTTGGTGAATAATTCGCGGTTTCGGTATAGTGTAATTTTTATATAATATTTGAAGTAAACTTTAGTTTACTAGTACTGTAGTTTTAACTACAGTTTTTTTTGTTTCAATAAATCCACATATTACATATATGAGAACCATAATTACCTATATTAATATCCCTCGAAGTATCAATATTAGAGACGTCCATGCTGGTATCCACGAAGGACTCGTCGGAGAGAGAGAGGGACGCGAAGGAGGTACTCGCTTCAAAAGCCGACTTGTCCAAACTTGCTTTTGGCGATGAGGTGAATATGCTTGGCGTATTTTGTTTGGCTGGTGTCCTGTTGGGACGAATGGGTTCTTAAATAAAGTTCATTATTAAGAAAGTAATCTTACATATTTCCTATTTAAAATCTTTTATTAAAAATCGGATAGTTTTAAAGACACAAATATTTTCTATGGTAACACTGTTTTCTTAATGTACTTTAAGTTATTAATTAAAATCCATAACAGGTTCCACCTTTTTCTATAAGGCCACACGTCCTCACAGAGCATACCTGGCGGGCGGGCGCGCCGCGTGGTGCGTGGGCGAGTCCTTCTCCTCGGCGATGCGCGGCAGCGTGGGCTCCTCCTTGTCGGGCGGCGGCGGCGTGGGCGGCGCGGGCGCGGGCGCGCGCCAGGCGGGGCCGCGCCGCGCGCCCGCGCCCGCCGCGCCGGGCACCCCCGCGCAGCACAGTGGGGATATGGAGCATTTGGCCTCCGCGGAACGGGGGTGTAGCCTGCAAATTGAACGATACGTATTGAAATATTACAGTGACTCAGATACCAAATGCTATACAATTATAATAAATTTAAGACAATGTGTAAACAAAAATTAACATGTTAGCCCAAATATATGAACACCAAAAAGTTATTGTGACAGAAAAGAGTGAGAGAATGCAATGATGTGCACAGTGTAACAAAAAAATAATATTTACAACAAAATAAACACTTAAGATGATTTGTATTAAATGGCTTAAACCTAAAATATTTTCTCTCGTTAACTAAGAAAGCCATTTTAAAAATACGTTTGTTTGCAATATTTAACTTTCATATAACTATTTCATATTTCCTGTTCTGTTACATAACAATTATTGATGAAAGGAGTAAATAAAATAAAAATACCGTCAATTACAATAGTGATGTAGAAATCGATATTAAATTACAACACCGAAACTATATCGATAAAAAAAACAAATTGTTCAATCAAGAATTCTATTTACAAATAGATGGCATTGCTATGGGTTCGCCTGTGTCCCCGGTAATAGCTGATATATACATGGAGGACTTTGAGGAGATGGCTCTTAGCTCTGCGCCTTGTCTACCTAGGATATATAAGCGGTACGTAGATGACACTTTTACAATTTTACCTACGGACTATAGTTATATATTCTTAAACCATCTTAACTCTATTAATAATAATATTCAATTCACAATAGAGTTACAGGCCAATAATTCCCTAGCTTTCCTCGACGTGTTAGTCATAAGAAATCCCAATGGCACAATAGGCCACACAGTATATAGGAAACCCACGCACACCAATAGATACCTCAATGGTGAATCGCATCACCACCCTACACAGTTATCTACCGTTGGCAAATCTTTGTTTCAGAGAGCCCACCACCTCTGTGACGCTGAACATCTAGGGGACGAGCTTCGCCAGGTGAAGAATTCCCTTCATCAGAACAAGCTGCCAGTTCCCCGCCAGCGTTGTCAGAAGACCAACAAGCCACCCACAGTAGAGAGACAGCCGGCACTTCTACCATATGTGAAGGGGGTTACGGACAGGATTGGCAACATCTTAAGAAGAGCTTCCATAAAAACTATTTTCAAGCCTAACAAGAAAGTGAGCCAATTCTTGAGACCAGTTAAAAGTAACATTCCTTTACAGTGTGCAGGTGTATACAAACTAGATTGTGACTGTGGCTTATCATACATTGGTCAAACAAAGAGAAGCATCGGTGTTAGGGTGAAGGAACACATCTCAGATATAAAGAATGGGCATGTATCAAAGTCGGCTGTATGTGAGCACACTGTGGATAAACCTAGCCATTACATAAGGTTTGATAAACCCCTCATCCTCGCTAAGGAAAATAGATATATTCCTAGAATGATCCGTGAGGCTATTGAAATACAAAAATATCCTAATTTCAATAGAGAGGACGGCTGGAAGCTTTCTAACACCTGGGACCCACTCATCAAATCTTTGAAGTCTCAGACCCACCATACCAGAGGGCAAGATACAGTTAGCTCATTCTGCAAGAATCCAGGGCAGTACGCGAGGAAATTAAGAAATCGTTGGCGGTAGTTTGATATAGTAATTATGTCAACTGACAGACGAATGCCACCTCAGTCTACCCGTGACCACGGACTACTGCAAAGTGTTCGAAACGTCGGGTTTCCAAAAATGTAAAAACTAAATATACGCGATTAATCCGGTTAAAATAGTTTTATTTAAAAAAAACAAATTTTACATAGCTAATAAAGAATTAACATCAAACACAACCACCGTGTCTGATACGATGTGTTTTAAGTGCTGCCCTAGATCAATACAAAATATCTACAAATAAAACACAACCACAACAATAAAAGTATATGGATAAATACATCGATTTGTAAATAGTAAACAAACGCACCTGTCCGGCGACAACGCTCTCCTCAGCAAGGGCGAGGCGGGGTCGCGGCGCGGCCACGCGCGCCGGCACTCGCGCGTCGCGAGCGGCGACGGACTGCGCGCCTCGCAGCCGCGGCTACGTCACACACGGCACATGTGATACGGGTGATGGTGTTATGTGGTAGTGTCGGAACGACAGACGGTCATGTGTGTTTTAGTTACAAAATGAATATAAGTAACATGATTAAACACAGACAAACGATTTGCACAGTTATTAAATTTAATATGTACAATGATGAGCACCTGGTGGCGTCGCCGGCGGGCGCGGGCGCGGGCTGCGGCGAGGGCGAGGGCGTGCGCGCGAGCGGCGACAGCGGCATGTGCTGCAGCGACGCGCGCCGCACCTCGCCGCCCAGCTTGTGCTTCAGCCCGTGCAGGGACGACGGGCTGCACGGGGAGAGGACATATTGCACACGTTTATAAAATAGCGGCTTTTGAACCCATATCTATTTGTTGACAGTTTCAACAATAATTTCCTTACCGCTGATAATGTGTGGTCGGATGTGTAGTGTGCAAGGGAGAATCAGCAGCCGGTGACGCGGCTGGAGACGGCAACTCACTCGAGCCGCCGGATACCATCTAATGAAATCATTAATTTTGTCATAGCTATATCAGCAATATGAAGACAAGATTTCATGATAGCAAAATACATGGTTTTTGGTTTAAAATATAAATTATATTGTGTAACGATAGTTGGACAATTAAAAAATCATACCTGATGCATTTCCTGTGAAGCCCGCTTAGTGGATATTCTTCTAAACAAGGAGCATCTTCGTCTGGGACGGGGCCTGGGAGGTGCTGAGGCTCGTCTCCCTCCAGCACGACGACGACCTCCAGCCTAGAGCATGAAAAAACAAGATTATAATAGAAAAAAAAAACAATTTTTACTAGTGTTGATAATTTAATTCTAACTCATTGATTGTACTTTTTAAAAGTAATTATTGCGACTGTATAAGCTTGAATATATTATTGCTATATTTTTTTTTTTACTATATATTTAAATGATAAAATTATATTTAATATACTGACTTGTATAGTAGTTTGGTCCAAAGGCGTAGCACGAAGTGTCGCGTGAGGAGCTGCCAGCAGGAGTCTTAACACCTGCATCATAATATAATTAAATAATCTATAAAATATAAAAAGCAATATGTAGATGATTTTAAATATTTTGAATAAAAAAATATTTTTCTCTTAAACATAATATTTTTAAAATTATTTTTTACGTTCGTACCTGTGTATGTAATAATCCTTGCACAGACTCTCCATTGAGCTGTGTGATCAGATCACCAGCACGAAGACCAGCCGCCCACGCCGCACCTTGCTCGCTTACCGCCTAGTTAAAATTATTTTTGAATTATTCAAGGACTAAAAGCATAAATAAATAATAAATTTAAAGTAAAAAGTTTTAGATTGTTTTATTTAAAGTAAAAAAGGCTTATCTACTAAGTTAATTAAAATATGGAATTAAAATATAAAAAACAAAAATATTATATCTAAAAAAAAATAAACAATATCTTACCGAAACCAAATGATGCATAGTATAGTAATCAGTGTCGCCATAGTAAACTCGCACTGTGTGAATTGTGAAGCCGAAACCGCGAGGACCGCGACGCACTACAATCGGTGGTTTTGACGACTGAATTAATCTGAAATGTGTTTAAGAGATACATATTAGAAATTTAATATATTGAATTTTTCTTACATTGAAAAAATATATTGCTTTTTACAGCATTTTAATATCTAGTATGGTTAGTCTCCACTTACTATTACATCTCTCAAAACATATTTAAAATTCAGTCTGCGGGGTCTAAACTGAGCTTTGCATTTGTGTGAGCTGGCTAAGAGTTAAATTCGAATAAAAAATAACGACTCACGAATGATTAGCAATGGCGAACGGTGACGGCGGATCGCGGCACGGAGAGGAATCCCTTGATGAGTTTGTCGACGACGTGTTACCGGCGCACGGCGACGCCGCGCCGAGCGCTAGTGTCGATATTGTGTCTTCTGCTGAAGAAAACAATTTATGTTATTGAAATATGCTTTTAGTATTATTTTAATATATGATTTCTTTTTCAAAAGATGTCTCATCTTTTCTTTTATTTGGAACATTTGAAGATTCATTGGGTAAGTGAATAGAAACTGTGGTCTGTTTTATAAATTGAAATTTATGTTCACAAACCAATGAGACATTTAGAAATCTTTGATCTAATAAACAACAAAACTCCCAATCTTACCAGGATGTATAACAAGTGATAGTCCAGAAGTACTAGCTGATCGTCTCATCGCTTTGGGCGCTATGAGCGCTGACGGTTTTGCTTTATCCGCTTTTTCTGCTTTATCCAGTTTATCTACACCCTTGTCCTCTTTTTTGCTTTCCGGTCTGTAATTAAATATTTATCAATTTATAATATAATTATGTATATCGTGCGCGCATCTATCGATGGACCGCTTTAGTACAAGGAAGTTATATGACAAAATATATTATTGATATATCTATAAATATTAAAATAAAAAAATAATAATAATAAATATATTTTATCCGTATATTAGTGTGTCTATTTTTATATGCGTTTGTGCCAGCTAATCTCAGAAACGGCTTAGTTGATTTAAATGCAGTTTTTATTTATTAAGAAAATTGACAATTGACTCGTTTTTATAATTTCAAAGTTCAAATGTGGAGTAATTCATTTAGTAAAAATCATATGATCATATTACCATCAAAGTGCAACGCCACAGTGACTGACTGTAAACGCGACGGTCGTAGGTTCGATTCCCATTCGACTCGCGGTGACAAGACAAGGAAACAGACAAGGAAATCTGTTGATAGCTTTTCGATGTGTGCGAGATACAGCTTGAATCTTAAGAAAAAAAATACTTACAATTTAACCAATGCGCCATGACTCGCGTGCAACGGATGAGCGTGCCCATGTCCATGGGCAAATCCATGGGAGTGGTGTCCATGAGGATGGACATGAGGGAGTGGGCGCAATGCTGCCCTTCGACGAGCTGCTGGTGAAACATCATCCGAGTCGGTCTGGGAAGATTCCGCAGTTGAACCACTGCC
Organism: Heliconius charithonia; assembly: GCA_030704555.1. NCBI lineage: Eukaryota > Metazoa > Arthropoda > Insecta > Lepidoptera > Nymphalidae > Heliconius > Heliconius charithonia. The sequence continues at coordinate 1,376,307 of CM060825.1, forward strand.
TGTGCCCATCATCTGGTAACAAAAAGAGTACAGGGTTAATTATGGGTATTAATATATACATAGGATAAAGAAAATAATATGAATTTTAAATGTCACATATATTCAATATTTTTCTTTTTGTCTTCAATATTTTTTTGTAAAGTCAGTATTTGCAAGGCATCTCAGTCTAACAAATGTTTTAATACACATAACAAAAAACATTTAAAGGCACACAATCATAGATGGCTGTAACCAAACTACATAAAAATAATACTCAACTATAACTAAGCTAATAATTATATAAAAACACTATAAGTAAGTTCCTAGTAGACCACAAAATACTAAAAAACCAAATAATGCAAACCGCAAAGAATAAAAAGCCTAGTTCAATATTATTTAATAGATTCAAACTAAACATCTATCTACCAGAGATATAACAGAAAAACAAAAGTAAGAGCAAACAAACTCACAGGGCACTTGGGATGGTGCAGCGCGGGCGCGGCGGGCGCGGGCGCGTGCGGCGGCGCCGTGGGCGTGGTGGGCGGGCCCGCGCTGTCCGGCGTGCCCGGCCAGCTGTCCGTGCTCTGTTGTACGCCCATACGATATTTACTTAGCGTTTACATTTGCTATATGTTTATTTATAACTATATCATCTTAAATTATTCGAATTTATATAGAAGCAATTTTCAGATATATATATTTTCTAATACAAATATACATACAATAATATCCCGAACTTGCGCGATTACAAAGTGATTATCAAATAACTCAAAGTATAAGTTTTCATTTGAATACATTTTTTTTTCATTAGAGCTATATATCGTTTAGATGAAGTCTAAATAAAACATAGTACGGGACGGGGGAATTGAAACTAAAAATCGAGAGATTATGTGATGCTAAAATAAATCGACAAGATATTGGAAATAACATAACGTACCTGCTATTTCTACATATCACAACTAGTTATCTCTGTACGATATTATGCGTTATCATTAGTTAAAACCAATAAGTAATTAAAATTTCAAAATTGTCAACATTTTTATGGGGTTACTTTTGAAGTATAAAAAAATAATTATCAGAAACAAACTATTAAGTCAAAAGTAAAAAAAAATGTCAAAACAAACTAGCATAGTTTTTTTTTATTTTTTATATATTTTTTCGTATTTATTTTACATTGTTAGCGTTTAGCGTGAATAAAACAGCGTCGCATATTGTATACATTATGCGATTTATATGTACATATAATTAAGCGCTATTTGAAATAAACAAAAAAGCATACATAACAATCAAACTATAGTGCATCAGTGTTGTATTTATTGAGAAGTGTCTTACACGCGGTGGTTATGGGTTCTTAATAGGTTATTTGATTTCAATTTGTATGTATATTAAAAGAAAAACCGTTTTGACAACCTTGTGAGGCTCTCAGGTGTGTCTTTTTTATTTAGTTTTAGTGTATTATGACGCTCCACAGATTATTGTCATTTCTTTTTTTGTGTTTTCGTGACATATTATTATTAATATTTTAAAATATTTTTACAAAATGAGGGTTCTACTATTACTTCTATGAGCTTACAAAGTGAAAGAAAAAGAATCTCAAAATATAATAAATACCCGTGAGTCATGTTCCAAGGCGGAATGTGAGTGATGGTAGTGTCTTCTCCATTGCGGAGAAGTCGATGAAAACGCTGCAAATAGCGCCTCGTCGCCCTCGTGAGGCTCTTGAGGCTCTGTAGTGTCGTCGGTCTCTGCTTCACTGTGATTATAGCGATCACAACGACCTAGGTGAAGAAGTATACATGTTAATGGATTCATCGATATATCTAACCTATAGTTGCATAAGTCGTTTGCAAAACATACAAACATTTTGTGTTCCTCGCACTACAACTAATGTATTAAGCCACACCAAGGGGGAGCCTTGTTTAATTTTAGTTACGGCTTGGACTGAAAAATTTGTAACCACGAAAAGAAGAAGAAGAGTTCACGAAATTTCTGAATGCAAACAATGTACAATTTATTGTCATATATATTTAAAATAATATTATTTTCATAAAAATATTAGGAGATTTCTTGATTTTTTAAAAATATACAAACAAGAATTTTCACTTACTGTCGAAATAGCTGGTGTCCTCATCGTTCTCCAGTTGCGGAATAAACTCCGCTTTCCTCCGCAACAGGTTGTTCCAGTCCAAGCCGTAAAAATAGATGTGTTCCTTGAAAATAAAATTCATATTTATTATTACTATACGTTATATCTATCTGGGGGTTTTAAAGTGAGAATATATTTACACTAGTCCACTGAACAAGGGTAAAAAAAATACATAATCCAATCTTCATATAGAATAAAAAAGGCAGAGATTTTTTTTACATTTTAAATTAGATCGTAGAAATGAATTTAGATATATTTTTATATGAATTGAGTATAAAGGAAACCATGATGGTGCCGTGGCACAGCGCTCGTTAATGCTCGTAAAGGCGATAAATTGTTAGCATTTCCTCTGATAAGACAGAAAGCAATATCTCAAAAATTGGGAGGTGCAAGGGTGATGGAGTGTTTGAACATTAGGTGCCACCTTCCTATCCTGTTATATGCGAGATAAAGAGGGAAAAAAGGACAATAGAAATATACTAACTTTAACTTGATGCGTGCCAGCTGTGCCGAGGCGATCTCGAGGATTTCGCGCTAGTAGCTCCGTTATAATTGCACGAGCTTCTACTGCTATGGGGAAATCATCTTCTGATGGCCACTCTATGTCATCTGACGGGGAGATCGACATTAGCAAGTAATTTGTAAAATTATTTTTTTTTATGATATTATTAGATAAAGCTAAACAATTTGTTTGGTTGAACGCGTTCATTTCATTAACTGTTTTAATTGAAAATAAAAAAAAAAATTTAAGCTATTTGTCTTATTATTTTCTTGTGTTATATATATTCAGAATAAAGGATATATATACATCACGCTATGACCAAGATAGCTTCTGAAAGTATAATGACCAATTCATAATTATTTGCATTGATCATGCGAGTGAAGCTACAGGAAATGCATGATAATAAGATTATATAAGCAACAATATATATACCATTAACAGTATGAGCAAACAGCTCCTCGGGCGTGTCTCCAAAGAAAGGCACGCAACCAACGATAAACTCGTAAAGAATGATGCCCATTGACCACCAATCCACCGGTTTACCGTATCCCTGGTACGTGCAAATTAACAAAATTAATATAATTATATATATCTAATACAAATATAAGCATCTTATTATACAAAAATAGTAGCTATTGTCTGTAGTTGATATTTTTTTTAAATATTAACATACAGGACTGTTGTTGGTTTGATCAACTATACACTAGATGACTAGGTGACAGTTTGCTGCAAATGCGGCTCAAAAATATGACAAAAGTCAATATAAACAGATATCAAAATATTATTACACGCAGACTAATGACATAAAATCATTTTAATAAAATTCAACTTTATGACAGTGAGTTAAGGTTTAGTTTCGACTAACGCGCAATGAAAATAAAACATTTTACGCCGCGATATGTGTAGTTAACACATAAAAAAATCAACTCTATTCTTATGTCAATAAAGCTTAAAATTATAAGGACAATTTTTTTTCAATCTGTATTTCAATTTCTTGACATAAGGTACAACACAGAAATCAACTAATATTCGTAGTCGCAAATATTGGTGCGAAATTGTGCGATATTTGTAATTTATTTGTCTAATACTAGTTTTATAAAGCACACTCAGCAATTTTAGCACGTTCAAACGTTGGCTAAGATTGGACCATACTAAAATTAAATAACAACACAACGCCTGTTTTTGTGCTTTTATTTCTCGGACCATTTTTTAAACTGTAATCCTTAGTCTAGTGTATAATTGATTGAAATGTACCTACATTTAAAAATAATTTATACAATAAAACAAATATAGAAATTAAATATGCCAATGTTATTGACAATCATAACTCATATAAGGAGTTTTTTTATACAAACTAGCGGATGAAATGTTTATTGAGGTTATATATTTTCCACCGCTCGCTAACCTGGCGCAGTATGACCTCGGGCGCGATGTACTCGGGCGTGCCGCACACCTGCTTATCGGAGAACTGGCGCGCCTCGCGGTCCGCGTACTCCTCGTACAGATTAGTTGCCACTGCACAATGTTACCCACATTACTATTTATAAAAGTTATATTAATAAATGCAGTACAAAATACTTTTCAGAAAACGTATAAAAATTAGGTCACTCTTAGCGCAGGGACACACACACTAATGTTCAACTGTAAACACGATTTAATTGAACGGTTGTGGGTTCGATACCCTTTCGAAAAATTGAAATATTTATTTCAATTTATATTTTCACTTCTTGTTCTGGTGTTAAAACAAAGCGCGTCGTTAAGTTCCGCCACTCAACACACAAGGTCTCGAAAAGAAATTAGGCGGAAAGTGTGCCGCGAAGTTTCTACACTATGTTCCCTCTGTCTACTCTGCTGTATGCCTGCTGCGTGGTTTTAGCCGTTTTATAGTTGTGATTGAGAAATCTTTTTTTAAAAAACTTAAAAAATCATTACAGATATTATAACAACATAAAGTTGTAACAAGCGTTTAAAATTTTCGAGGTCGAGTCCAGTTGAAATTTTTATAAATCTTCACCAGAGCGAAGAAAATTAGAATAATAAATATTTTATTTCCTAGAGAGGGAACCGAACCTACAACTGTTTACAGTTACGAACACAAAAAATAAAAACAAAAATAAACTCTGAAGTTAGGTTTTAAATGATTTTATAATTTCGCTGAACATTGTTTTAATTTATTAATAAATTAAGCATGCTCATAAAGGGCCGTTTAAGTATTACGTAAGCAGTCTTTTTGCAATTATTTCACCCAAATGTCATCAAAAATAAGCAATCCTCTAAGAAATATTTCTTTGAAAACGTCAAAAATAAGCAAACCCTCCACACTGCTTACTTGAACTAATACTTGAACGGCCCCTAAATAAAATATAAAAAAATGTTTACTCACATGACATGAGACCCATTTTGCTGAGTCCAAAGTCAGTGAGCTTAATGTGACCAGTAGCTGTGATGAGCAGGCTGGAACAAAACAAGAAGTATTTATTGAAAAAATTAAACAAAATTTAAGTTTAGTTAGTTTTACAAAATAATTTTCATGAGCTACAAATAGATAAATAGATATGTTTTTTGTAAAATTTATCAACATATCCTCCTATGTGTGGTGCGCTCACTCACTTGTCCGGCTTCAGGTCGCGGTGCACAATGCCGTAGGAGTGCAGGTACTCGACGGCGAGCACGGCCTCCGCGAAGTAGTGGCGCGCCATGTCGGGCGGCAGCGGGCCCGCGCGCAGCAGCGTGGCGCAGTCCCCGCCCTCCACGAACTCCAGGATCAGGCACAGGTGTCTCTTCGTCTCGAACGAGCAGTACATTGTTACCTGGTGGATATTTTGAAAAATTTTGTTACTATTCCACACTTAGAAAAGACAGATATTTTCTTAGAAAACATATAAAATTAAACGTCGTTACGTTTAATTTCTACGTCTAAGAGGCCTTCCAAAAGACGTACATTTCTTTTTTATACATACTGGAAAATGTATAAAAAAGAAATGTACGTCTTTTGGAAGGTCTAAGTGGATAGTTATTTTTATTATTATACGTATGGACAGAAATTATTTTTTCTATAATTATAGCTCTAGAAATATGGAAGAGTCAAGGATAATTTCTAATACGTAAATAAATAATAAAACTACTATATAATATAAGGAAAAAAAAACAATATTATATTTACCACAAAAGGATTATCGGCGAAACTCAATATATCCCGTTCAGCAAACGCTTGTTCCACTTGATTCCTTAATATCAGGTTGTTCTTACTGATTTTCTTCATTGCATACCTAAAACATTTACTTACTTCAATAATTTGCCGAAATACTCTTTATTATTTATAAAAGTTATAATCAAATTTAATTTATTAATATCTATTATCTCTTCTCATTTTCTTATCTATTTTTAAAAACCAAAACGTCATAAGAGGTTGCCATGATTTTTTTTTATCTATGCCATTTAATAACTGTATCTTAAATTAAATTTTATTGAATCGGCTTCATGCTATATCCCTCCCACGCACAGCAAGGAAGGCAGAGGGGACCTTATGTTAAGCCATTTCTTTTCCTATTTTTCGCCAACTTCTGGAGGCTTTGCGAGTTGAGTGGCGGAACCTTGGCACCAGAGCGAAAAAAAATGTTTTTTTTTTATTTAATAAATATTTAATTCCTCGAGTGGAGATTGCATCCACAGCCAATGACGTTTACTGACACACTTTGTGCCCCTGTGCAACGACTGGCTGACTAATAATGAAACTATATCATTTTTAAAATCATTACAATTAAAACTTATGAACATACACATATGGCTACACAATTAATAAAAATATGATATTTCCAGAAAAAATAACGACAAAAAAATTGCAAAAACCATATAGTGTGGCCAATATGTCGTGACCTCGGGAAGATGATAATAAAAAATAAAATCTATGCAACCATCTAGAGCTAACTTCAGGGCGGCTCCGACCCGCCGACCATACTGTCGATTTTGAACATATTACCTCTGTCTTGTCTGTTTATGCTTGACAAGGTACACTGCTCCATAGGCACCATTGGAGATCAGCTTTATGACCTGATAGTCTCCTTCTGAAGGTGGAGCACCACCCGAGCCTGGAGCCCCAGGAGGTGACTGACGACCACGGACCCTGGTGAAGAAATATAATAAGTATAAAGATTTTACATAAGAAAGAACATTTAACTCTTAATTTGAAAGTAAATATTTAGAATTCTAAACACGTATAACTTTGACTAAAAAAAATGTTTGACAAAAAGGATACACGCCAAATGTGTACTAAAACATTTAATATAAAGCTTTATTCAGTGTTATTTTAAATGTAAAATTAAGTTATAATGACATTTAAAATATTCATTTGACTATTTGTTAGAATCAATCAAGTGAAAAAAAAATAAGCCAAATTCAAACATATATAAAGTACAAATAATATACTAACTTGGAAGGCGAGCAGTGCTGCGGCGGGGGCGGCGGCGGGGGCACGTGCAGCTCTGCCAGCGGGTCCTTTGACAGACCCAGTTTGTGGATTATGTACTGCGGGATGTCTGTCGTAATGCCCTACATAGAAAAATGGTATTTCAATAAATTGTAAAGATCTATACAGCACAGTCATGCAGAATTATCAAAATATTAAAATGTTGTTGTTTTCTTAAATAGTATAACATGGCGTAGGAGCACCAGCGTGTAACTGCTAAGACGATAGATTGGGGATTTGATTTCTACTCGGGCAAATTAAATAATTAATATTTTTCTTTCCACGCTTTAGTAACGGCGTTGAGTTTAGCCTTTTAAGAGCTTCCAGAATTCGTCAGAAAGTCGAGAACGGTGGTCTTAGCGGTAGGTACCCAGGTAGAGGGACTGCCTAACTCAAAACCAACCTGCAAATGTCGGGCATGCCCCTCGGCGGCCTCCAGCAGGCGGTAGAACCTCTCGGGGTCGAACTCCAGGCACTCGAGCAGGCGGGCGGGGCGCGCCATGGCCAGCGTCAGGCGCGTCACCAGCGGCGCCACCTGCGCGCCCGCCTCGGAGGACTTCTCTCTAGTCTATACGGTACATTCGTATTGAATTATATATAAAAAATTATGTGAAAATGTAAGTATCAAAAAACAGTAAAATCGGTTCACAAATAAGTTTCTAGTCCTTATAATACTACATTCCATTATTTATACCTCTCTTATATCTGTTAACAGAAAAAAAAACTGCGTTTAAAACACTAACCTCAGCTAATAACCGGTCTAAGCTGTCCGCCATGTCGTAGAAATACGTGCTGGTCACTTGCTTCGACTCCGACTTGTGGAGGCAGTCCCGCGCCATTTCTAGTACCTGTGATCAAGAAGCAAATAATTAAAAACATACGATAGCAAATGACACATATTGAAATATAACACCATTTTCACTGCCCCAAATCTTTGTTACACTTTAACAAAGAAAAATAGCTAAATAAAGATAAATAATAATTAGTATGTATTTACCTGTCTCTGAACAAATCTCTCGATAGGCGGACGGTCGGGCTTCTTATCTAATTCAGTCAGCTCTTCAATGAGCGCCCTCAGCCTAAACAAAAACGTACGTAAATAAATAAAAACACGTATTAGGTATATTACAATTAACAAATATTATTCAATTAAACTTGCGTACTTACTTAGCGGGATAGCCAGAGAGAATGTAGCCATAATAAATTAAGTTTCTCTATTTAAATCCATATTATTATAATATTAATTTAAATTTTGAGACCCTAGTAGCGCATACACTAGTCCAAAGTCGGTATTGAGTTCTGGCGGAACGCAACATCGCTTTTTGTCTTATCAAAGCGGGTAAATGAAATTAATCCATTAAAAAGAATGATAAAGGAATATCTTTACACCAGGTTCTTCCTGGTTACCCTGCTATATGTAGGGAAAAACGAAAAACTGACAAAAAATAATCATACTTATCATCCATGGCGCGTTGCGCGGCCGGGAACCTAGCAGCGAACAGCGACGACATCGCTGACACCGCGTCGTCCTTGGAGCCCTCCGAGCCGCTGCCGCCGCCGGGGGAGCGGGACGGCGAGCTAGTGTACGAAACGATAGCTTAGAGTTCATTTTAAATTAAATAAAAAAATATCATTTGTTTTTATCTACCGTTATTAGTACCTATAATATTAGTATACAATTAAACTACATATAAAAAAAATGAAATTACAATATTTGAGGCCTTTTTAATAAAATTAAAATATACTTTTTTTTAAGTGTAAAAATAATAAATCAACCAAAAAGCCCAAAATTTTAGTTACTCAATAAATAATGGAAAAAAAAATGTTCAATAAATAATAAAATAAAAATAATACAAATATATAAAGATGGACCAATAGAAACTTTCAAAGACTACTTGCAGCTCACCTCAAGCTGCGACTCCTGACTCTACGCGGCAGGGCGCGGGGCGAGGGGGCGCGCGCCGCGTGCACGCTGCCCCCGCTGTCCGACAGGGACGCCCAGTTCATACCGCTGCCTTGTGAACTGCTATAATTTGATAACACAATAAATATTAACATTAAACAAATTGCCACTGCATATTACTGCGTAATTAAATAAATACATCTATAATATCATCTGCAAAATGAATATCATCAGTTTTGAAATTAGTTCTAATACAATCAATGTTCTTTTCTATGCCATGCATATCTAAGCCATGATCGAAGCTCCAATACAAAGTTTGTAGCAGTTAGATGACGATACTTAGAGGCCACGATGCGCTGTTGGGACACCGAAAAACTGACTGCGGATTCGAATTCAATAACGACATATTTATTTTTGTATACAGTAAATAAAAAACATAAAAGTATTTACTTGAGCGAGTTCTGGTGGTGGTGGCAGTGGGGGCAGGGCGCGCGGGGCGGCTCGCACGCAGCCTGCGCCGCCAGCAGGCGCTCCTGCGAGGAGCATTGTGACTGCAACAAATTAAGTTTATCAATTATATCTCTAATTATAAACGGATGTACTTTTGATAATATCGTCGTAGCATAATCTAAACAAAATAGTAATTTAAAATTGTCATCTGTAATTATTTAAATATTTTTGTTATCTGTAATTATAAAAAAAAACAAAACAAATCATTAATTTCACGCTGAGAAGTTTTTTATAAATAAAAAAAAACTTTAAAGTAAAAATAAATAAAGAACGGATCTTTAATTATTTTTTCCAAAAGTTTTATGAAAAAACTAAAAATATATAAATCCATTGGAGCAGAATAGTCTCCTGCTTATTTTTCGTATCATATTAATATTTATAAGTGTTAATTAAATATTGAATGTTATTATTTTAAGAATCGATACATCGATTGTTTGATAATACAAGTTAGAAATAGTTCTGCATATCAAATTTACTAATATTTTAAAACCACAGCTCACAAACTGCACGCTTGATAACGCTTAGCAAAGTAGTCACACGGAATCTAGTGTTAAGACACTTTGCTGTGCACTCTCCGCTCTACTTTCGAGAAGACAAACATAAAAGTAGGGCAGGCGGTCGGGTAAAATTCTAATTATTTTTAAACATATCCATTCCCCGAGAGCAACCGAACCCACGATTTATTAATCGTCGCCTTTACAGTTAGACGATGTTTCAATGCGCCGGTCACTGCCTCAATTAAATGGATGCTAATAATTCAAACTTCCAGCTCATTAATTCATTAAACCAATATAAAATATTTTTTTATATTTTTACAAATCTAATTGTGTATTGAAATATTGAGTAAATGAAAAATAACAAATATATATTTAAAAAGGCATATAAAAAGACGGTCAATAAATTTGATCCTTTAAATTTTTATTTGATATACTAAGTTACGACGTTGAGTTTCAATGCCGTTGTTATTGAACAATAAGGAACGATTTAGGGTAACGTTAAAAAAAGAAAACTAAAACAATTTAAAACGCATATTAGCTTAAATATTAGCTTCAATTATATTAAACAAAAGCATTATAAATTTAAAATTAATTCTAGTGCACTGTATTTGTGCAGTGTGGAAGCAATAACGTAGTTATTCCGACGACTTGGACGACATTCAAAGTAAATGATAAAAGTGGTTACAGGAAAATCTACTTTGGTAGTACACAATAAAAGCTATTAGAACTAGCTTTATATAACTCAAAATATGCAGATTGCAAAGAAAATAACATGCTATTTTAGAATTTAAATTATAAACACATATTATTTTGTAAAATATATTTTTTGAATTGTATGGCAATATGGATTTGATTTATTTTTCATTACATAATAATATAAATAATATGGTATATGGTTACTATATTTATATTTTTAATACACCGAACTCAACCCGCGAATGCAATTAAAAAAAAGTATAAAATAGGTAATCAAAAAAGTACGTAAAATAAGCTAGAACGAGACTCCATGCTTTAGAGGTCGTGATAAAAAGTAATTTCCGGCTGTCACTTTAACGTTTACCACAATGGATATTGTGATCGAGCGCCAGTAACACTTTGAAAATTGGTGTAACAATAGCTGTTAAGAAGTCTCTTAGGATAAATGACAATATTTCTTGTATATACAAAATAGAAACATTACTGTCATGGAAGATTTGGGGCTAATAATAAAAGGTTTAGTATTAAAACAATCCATCCACACACGCCTGACTTGCGTTATGTGAGGAGGGGATTGTTGTTATGGAGGAGGGAATTGTACTTTTGTATAATATAATAAGACCATTAGAGAGATCAACACCAACAAGTTACGTGCTCTACGAGGAAACACAAAGGAACTACTTCAGCAATTAAAATTTACAATTGCTAAAGTTGTTTCTTTTGTTTCACGCTCAGTGTTAAGACACTTTCTTGCCCACTTTCCGCCCAACTCCGAGTGTCCGAATTCAACGCCGCGCTTCGTCTTGTTACCAAAGCGGGGGAAATGAAAATTATTTATTCTTCAGAGGAATCATGGAGGATTTTAGGAAAGGTGGGCTATATATATAATTATAGGCTGTGGGTTTGCTTCCCACAACCTATAATTATATATATAGCCCACCTTTCCTAAAAGCCTTCATGATTTTATGCAAACACCAACGATTAATACATAAATACAAATTACATATTACATATACCTAAACAATGTTTGGCAGCTAACCTATCAAGTATGCTATCACATATCGATCGGTTTATAATAAAACTGCCGTCTTCAACATAACTTTCGTGCGCCAGGGGAGAAGTTATGAGAGCATTAAATAAATATTTGAGTATTTTTTATATTCTTCAGTTTCTCATCAGCTTCACGCTGTACCTCGTACACAACAGGATAGGCAGAGGGAATCTAGTGTTGAGACACTCTGTTCCCCACTTTTCGCCGAGTTCTGGAGGCATTGCGGGTTGAGTGGCGTAATTAAACGACGCGCTTTGTCTCTACACCAGAGCGAGGAAATGGAAATATAAATGTAAATAAATATTTCATTTCTCGAGTGGGGATCGAAACCATAACCAGTCGGTTTTACAGTCACACTTTGTGCCCCTGAGCCAAGACTGGCCTCAAATATCTTTAAATTAAAATTTATTTATTTTATTAAATTTTGTTTCTTATCATTCATAACATTAAAGATAATTCATTTGAATTATGTAATAACTCGGCGATAAGCAAGATTAACATTTAATTATAACCACGAATCTAAATAATATGTAATGAAAAAAATATTTGATATACATTTTTTTAAAAATTCTACGTTTAATTTATAAATAAACTTAAAATATAAATAAAAAATACATAATAAATTAGTTTATTTTTACGATCAGCTGTGTGCGGGATACAGCGTGATGCTCAATAAAAAAATACTAAAACTAGAGAGTTCATATCAAATAGATCTTAAAGACTTCAACTGAATTACGTGAATTCTCTTAAAAGAGAACACCGCAGGGAGCTCCAGTCCGGTTATGAATTTAAAATGATCGTTCTTAGTAAATGATTCACACCTATATTCCCGGAGTCGATAATTACCACAGCGTCACACGCACCTACTACTGCACTGCAATGAACGCGGTGAAATGTAGGTAACGTTTTAGAAATTGTATTTATTACATTTGATTTTTTATCTTATTTTATTTATTTTTTTCATTTTAAGATACTTCGACGCAATGCCTTAGGAATTCGACGGAAAGTGGGGAACGGAAGTGTTTTAATAGGAACGGAGTGTTACAACCACTAGGTTCCCAGGTTCTTTCTGTATATGCTGTTATGTGCAAAATAGACCATAGACGACAAAAAAGAAATAATTGCAACATAGTTATAGGATAGGAGGCCATTCGTGGCGCAGAGGTACAAGTGTGACTGTAACATACACTGGTTGTGGGTTCGATGCCAACTCGAGGAAATGAAATTTTTATTTAATTTTATATTCTTTTTTCTTCGCTCTGGTGTTGAGGCAAAGCGTGGCGAGTTTCGCCACTGAACACATAATGCCTCCTAAATTCAGCGATATTGGGTAAGGGAGTGTCTTAATACTAGGTTCCCTCTGGTTACTCTGCTGCGGAATACAGCGTTAAGCTTATTTAATTATATTTTTTTTAGTTATAGGATAACGTTTACTGACGTTTTTTTTACTTTATACAGACGCACTTTATATTTTAATGGTGTTTATAAACTTATATATATTTGTGTTTATAAACTTATATTCTGTATACATAATATAATGTATTTCTGACTTTTGTTATTCATATTTACACTCCTGCAGGAAACAAGGACGCGTCCTAGAAACCTTTGTACCTTTACAAGACCGTGTAACTTTTAATCTCATAATATCTAAGGCCACCGTGACGCTCTGGATTTCGAAAATGTGGTGTAAGTGAGAAATAGAAACGATTTTAGGTTCTCTCTGCGAAAAGAAACCGTAATATTGACTAACTTTTTATTCAACAAATAATGTAAAAGATGAGCTAAGTGTTTAAAATTAGCAAAATCATTTTTGTTTATATTTAATAATTAAATAGATATTATTAAATCAATCAAAATATTGATAGTACAAAATAATGAAGCGATAACCTCATTGGATTAAACAAAAACGCAATATGTTTAGCTATTCTAATCCATTATAACGTATATAAATGCAGCAAGAGACTAGGAGAGAGAGAGAGGGAGAGATTTTTACAATTAACCGACTAGTTCACTAAAACACCACAAATATTTCAATTTTCCGTAATTCCAGCTTATTTCTTGACACAAGTGTCTGACAAATGCACACTTTGAGTCATTAGAAGATAAAAGTAAGTAATGTTTACATTATCAGCGCAGCTATCGCTAAGCCTATCTGGATGAGTAGCCTTACATCATAGCTATATGTAGGTGGAGTGATACCGAGTGTTCACAGCGATAGTATTTGTTAATTCAGGGGAATATACTTCACTGTAATGTACAGTACGCTTAACGAGTCGTGGCCGCCCTGAAATAAGTTGTAAATGTTGCTGTGCAGATTAGATTTTTCCATTTTATTACTTGAGGATATATTCATACCGAGTGACCAATGCGCAAATGTTCAGAAAACTTAACTTCGGGGATGAACGGCCTGTTTTTTCTTATGAATATTAGAATTAAGAATAACGTACAGATTATAAATTTTTTTGTAGACAATTATAGATCTTTTTTTCAAAAAATATTATTCACAAATATAAAATATTTTAGACTAATACCTAAACAAACTATTCAATTAAAAAATATACCTTTATACAAAAAAGCCATTACTCTCGTAATCTCGTCTCTGAGAACATTTTAATGCATATTTCTCAGTGCATATATACCACAGTACTAGACATGTGCAGAGTAGTATATATATAGTGTTTGGTCTCTAACGATGATTAATGATTTGATGATTGTATTCTATTCACGGCCGCACAGTGAGCCACGCCTCGCCATAAAGAACCACTTGTATGTGATTGCGAACAGTCTTATTATATCAATATGATATCATTTAATTCATTACTAATAAGGAATAAAAAAATGTTAAAGTACATATATATCAAGTTCTGATAGCACTTGGAAATAACCACTTTAATACTGTGGGGCTGTCGCTGCGCAGTGGTACAGCGTCTGATTAGAAACGCAACGGTTATAGGTTCGATGGCTACTCGGGAGAACACGCTATTCGTTGAAAATTAGGCGGAAAGTGCAAACGGAGAGTTATGTTCCATGTTCCCACCATGCTGTATACTGCATTATGAAAGTATATAAATGGAAGCATATAAATAGGAAGAAGGGACGGGGACAGGGACAGCTTTGACACTAGTTTATCACTGCCTCTACCGCTTTATGCGGGATAAAGAAAAAAATATGTATTATTTTAGCTGTTCGAATAACACTTTAAATTATAACATTTTTATAATTTTATTTATTCACATTTATTATTGTATACTTACTGAAAGGCTAGAGCTTCCCGGTGTAGTACCGTACCCGGATGAAGGCAGCGACGCCACCGACCACCTTCTACCATCACTGTAACAAAAATTGGAAATATTAATTTATTTTTAAATAACATAATCTATTATAATAATAGTAACTATGTGTTTTTGGAACAAAAAAATCAATATAAATATGGTTTATATTTTTAATAATTTTTTTTTCTCATGCTTTATACCGCGCATAGCAGGGCACAGGGAGGGAATGTGGGAAACTAGTGTTAAGACAGTCCGTTCCCATCAGGACGCTTCCGTTTTCTATATTCTACTGAATTCTGAAAGCATTATATGATGAATGGCGGAACTCAAATCCGCGGTTTGCCTCGTTTGCCAGACCCCAAGCGAAATTTAAATTTATTTTTTTTCTCATCTAATAAAACGCATCACGTATAATATTTGCCGCTATTTGTAAAAAAATATTTATTAATAATTATTATACTTTTATTTTATTTATTTTATTATGTTTACAACAAATTTCTGAACACTATACAAATATTATTTTAAAACATATATATATATGTTAAGATTAACATAAGGGTATTTATATATATAAATACAAAACACGTGCGATCGCGTATAATGTTCACGTGATGGTAAACGTTACGCTTACTCATGAAGTCATAACAAACGCTCCTACACTAAGGATCGAATTAAATAAAGTTTAAATATTAATTATGGAGGCCGTCACCGTGGTTGTGGGTTCGATTCCCACTTGTGGGAATGAAATATTTGATATTTGTATTTGTCTGATAACGAGGCAAAGTGCGGCGTTGATTTCCGCCACTCAACACTCATGTCATGTCTCAAGAATTCAGCGGAAAGTAAGTAAGGGAAGTGGGAACGGAGTATCTTAGCACCAGATTCCCTCCTCCTACTCTGAAGAAGAGTATATGGAGCTACTCATGTATTAAATGATAGAGCTCTATTGTATGTTTCTTCATACAGATATGTTTCTTCATATTGACATGTTGTTTTGTGGCAAGACCGATTAGGATCAAAATTAAAGAACTGAATTCAATAAACACATAAATATAAATACAAACGTATCAAATTACTTTTTTCTCGACTTTCTATTCTTAATTACTAAGGACATTGACAACTGAACGCCGAGACTATTTTTTTCAACTATTAAATCTGCGAAACGGAAAATTTTTAATATGATGTTCCCCAAGATGAAACTCTTTAAACTCAGAAGCATCGTATTTCATTAATTAAGTAAAAGTAATTATATTAAATCTGAAATGCACAATAAGTTCACTAACTATAATTAATTGACATATAAATTTTCTGGCAACAGACGAAAAACACTCACTTGAAAAACACAAAGAGACAAAGTCACTTCAATTATACTTCCTAAATATGCACGAAAGTATACTCGAGGACGTGCTCTTGTCCTCAAACTTAAAATTTAATTAAGATTAAATTTTCTTTAACTAAAAGTTTATGACTTAAGTGTATTTAAATTGATCCTATGATAAACACACACATTTACTTTGTCAAACAAACACGATCTAATATTATTAATATTAATAGTAATAACAATAAAGATACGTTTATTTATAGTAAGTACCAACATGCACTGAATACAAGCTAATGACATTAACAGTAAATACTTACATGTCCTTATTCCTAAATGACACAGACATACAGAGAACAAATATAACAATCAATTGTTTGTTAATATAGCGTGTTTCTTAACTTAACAAATAATAAATAAATTATTAATAGTTTATCTTCAGATTTTTTTAGCTTCCCGTTGTATCCCGCATACAGCAAAGTAGGCAGAGGGATTGGGTGTCTTAAAGGAAACGGCGTGTCTTGTTGGGACAATCTGTCCATTAAGTCCATTAAGAACGGAAGTATTCTCCACTTTCCGCCGAATTCTGGAGGCATTGTGTGTTGACTGGTGGAAATCGATGCCGCATCAATTGGGAGTATTAAATTTTACATTTTCTCGAGTGGGAATCGAAGCCACAGCCTGTCGCGTTGACAGTTGCACGCTTCTTATACCCGTGCGCCACGACTGGCCTAGTCTTTAATTTCACGTGTTTTCCGTATTTGTTCGATATAAATTTTGTAGGATGAACAATTTTGTGACTTTTTGTATAGTTTCAGGGTTGTTGGCAGAGAGAAAGTGTCAAGACATTCCGTTTTCCACCGTTGCCCAAACTCTTGATATTGCCTGTTGAGTGGCGGAATTTAATGGCGAGTTTATATATATATAACATTGCCCTTGTGGGAATCAAACCCACAACTGTTCGATAGCATTAACATTCAGACACTGTGTCGCAATAGTTTTTATATTGCATCCTACCCTAAGATTTTACTACTACAAAGCATTTGTAAATTCAATATATAAGTCGTATTAGCTGTTTGCTCGACTTAGACGTGGCCGTTCATTTGTATGCAGAGCTATCGGGTCAGGACAGAGACGTCAAGAGCAAACCTAGAGAGTAAGTATCTGGAGGGCAAACTACGACAACCGTGTAAACAACGTAAATGGCCGCAACTAGAATTGTAGATATACAAGGAAATGTAATAGGCTTTTTTATATCTTCACTTTGTATCCCGCACATTGCAGTGTAGGGGGAGGGACCCTGGGAACTTGAAAATTGGTCAACTATTAGTATAATGTAGTATTGTTAACTCGAACAGAATGTGGATCAGATTCTAGTAAAAGTCATACAATAATGCTTTTTGGGCGTTTACCGGAACTATATGGAACTTTAATATATTAATATTAATAATAAGAAGGATATGGATAAACACTAGCACTAGGTTCCCTCGGCGTACCCTGCTGTGTGCCGGTTACAGCGTCAAGCTGATCTAATTTAACTTTAATTTTCTATTATTTTATCATGATATACTATCACAGCGATGCTAATCGCAAAAATAAGTTGTAACAAATGTAAAATATCACCAACTAGGCTTGATGAGAATATATGGTTTAATTTGCGACAAGCGCTTGAACGTTGCCAAGAAGAGCAGGTTCGAGTCCCGCTACGTTCAATATATATATTTTTTCCTATATCGCTCCCACTGATTAACTTTTTGGTCAGCTTGCATCTAATCATTTTAAATTGATTTCTTGAAGTTGAATTTTCTTTTATGCAGTTTAAAAATAAATTTGTCAACACTTAAAAAAAAGTTAAAATCAGCGATCCCTTTAATTTTACATCGAGGTAAAAAATAAAAACAATAACAAAAAAATATAATAAGAATTCATTAATTATATAATTAAAATATATTAACGCAGCAAACGCGACAGATAATCCATTTTAATTAAACACAAACACGCAAATTGCGAGCGTATACCTAATTAATTGCCGTCGTTAACTATTCCTATATAATATAATATACTATTTTATATTATGTAACGTATTCTGTTTTTCATGTCCAAATATTAATACATTCATTAATCATTGTAAGCTATTACGCGGCTTGATTTAGATTGATGTGTGCAGCGTTGAGTTCCGCCGGTCACCACATAACGCCACCGAAGAATGGAAATGCTTAAAACAAGGTTCCCTGAATCCCTACACTGCTATGGGCGGAATACAGCGTGAAGCTTTATTTAAAAAAAATACCTCGCTGTGTCTACTGATCCTTCAAGTATATAGTTACATTATCTATGCAATCAATTATGTTCGATCAAGTAGATATAACTATAACCCGTTGCGACACAGTGAAACAGCACCATAATAGAAACACGAGATGGGCGACAATGTAGTCGGTTTGATTACCACTCCGCGAAAGTTATTATTTTAATTTCTTCGCTCTGACAGACAAACAGCGGCGTTAAGTGCCGAAATAAAAATTTCGAAAACAGAGTGGAAAGTGGGAGAGGGGGAAATGTCTGAACTTTAATATTAGGTACCCACAACTTACCCTATGTACCATACGGGACCGAAAAAAAGTATGTATAACAACAATTATTTTTATTTTTTCTTTAATAGTTATTTATTTAATAAATATAACTACCATCCAACGTCACCGTCGATGTATATGTTAGTAATATTATAAAGTGAACTGAAAAATTTGTTTGGTTGAACGCGCTGATCTTAGGAACTACAGGTTTTATTTGTTAATAATATTTTGCATTAAACAGTCCACACAATCGTTTCTATGTAACATACAATACTATATTTCAAGCATAATATACAACTTTTAGTTACATACTGCCATTTACCCGTAAATGTTATTTGTACTAAAAGCCGCCATATTTCTTTTTCCTTGGTCGTAGTTGACTTTATGGGAGTAAAGGGCAGTTTATGCGGTATTTTACGACGACTGTATATCAATAAGTTAGAATGACGTTATATAAATCTTGAGCTTTATCCCTCGGTAAGTACTCAAGTGTTGTTCGTCACAATCATTTTATTTATTATTTGTGAAAAATGACTAAGAAAAGCATTAGGTATAATCAATATTTATATATTTAATACCTGTATTATTATTTCCCACACTTAACATACAGTTTCTCGTATTCGGGCAGAAAGTGGAGATTGGAGTGTCTCAACTCTTAATACTCTCTCTCTATTCTCTCTGCTCTGCCAATATATAAACTATCATCAGCAAACGTTCACATATATAATAGGCCACCAATTTTATTACATATATACGGAAAAAATTACAAACAACAAGTTATCTAGCCTAATTAAACCCGGATTCAAATTACGTTATTTTCGAGGGAGTTGTCTCTTCTCTTGAAAAAAATAAGAGAAAAAAGTGACTTACTAGACTCCCTCTATATTACCAGCAAAATGCACAAATTCAAAAAAATAATACAAAACCATAAGCAGCTCAAAAAGGAGTTCATTAACTCAAAGCTTAGATTGATATGGTAAAAAACTTATCACCGAGAGCGCGACCGAGTGCGTCGCGTTCAAAGCGAAATGTTCCGGTACCTGTTCTACGACGTACCATCCGTGGACTGCTCGGACTCGCTGTGACCACTTCGTGATAGAATATTTTTTTGTTAGCGCCTTGCAAAAACTGAACCAAACGAGTTTAACTTTTAAATTATATTGAGTTGCATTAGATGTCAATATAAAACATTTGGTTTACATCGTTACATTTGTGTACATACTATATTATTATAAGCTTCTGTCTGAATCGGAGATGGCAAAATCCCTTACAAAATAATTAGGTTTATGCACTGTTTTTCAATTTCCACCATCATCTTTCACTCAGACACTTAGCATCTATGTGTACTAAAAAAAACAACGCTCGGTTTTGTCACGTACACATTTCTTTAATCGAACACAATACAAATAATTAATGATGATGTCGATTACGGAATTCAATATTAAAAAATATATAACCATACATAAGTTCATATAATCAAAATTATTAAAATACTCGACAATCTCATACAAATAAGAATCGAAGTTAAGCTTTCAAACGATTACTTAATCGAGCCTACGTTTCAAGTGGCATTGAATTTAAAAAGTGTTTGTACAAAAGAAATCCGTGATTTTTTGTGAATGAACCAAAGATGTCAATGTAAGTAGTAACTGTGAAATGTACGTGAAATAAATTCGCGTAGAGCCAATTAATAATTGATAAATAATATTTTTTTGCTACACGCTGTATTCCGCACATAGCAGAGAAGGCAGACGGAATCTGTAAACTTTTCGCCGAATTGTAATTAAAATATATAATATATGATGTAACCCTAAAAGTAAAAAAATTATTAGTACTTCTTGTGTCATACTGTACAAAAAATTACCGTTTAATGAAACAGAAATATTCGTTGAGGCCATATAATATTCTATTAACAATTAAAAACCTACAGGGCAGGCGGCGATTACGACCTTCTCTCCAATAATTGGAAAAAAAAATAAACTAACTATATATTAGTTAGTTAAATTTGCTAGGTACGGTATAGGCGCGTTTATTTACTGTTTAATAATTCTTATACAATTATACAACGACATAATGTGTCGATATATACATATGTACCCTATACAAACACCTGCAGAAATTATTGCGAGGAAAATTATCTATTTTAGTACTTTATCTTATCATTTATAAGTGATATCTACTTAGTTTTTGCAATATCAGATGAAACCTAAAAACAGAAGAAGGTCGGAAGGAAGTTGAAGGCTAAACGTCACTGATACTACAATCACTGTCGGATTTGAAGAATTTCGTTATTTATGATAACATTATTGTTACAAATAATGATTAAAGACTCAGACTGAGTACAACAGTATCTAGGCATATTCATATTTTTGAGTTACATAATATATTAAATTAAAGAAACACAAAAAAAATGTAGGTAAACTTACAGCTCCTTCCCTCGTTTCACACTAGATGACAGGAGCGCGTGATGCAGCGGGTGGGCGTGGTGTGCGTGCCAGCGCGGCCCCTCCGCCGGCGACAGGGGGCCCGTGCCTGGGGAGCTGCAACGCCCAGAGCCCACCTACAATAAAATAATATTTATAGAAAAAGTAAATAAGACAAGGAGCGTGTTAGTCAGTCTTGTCATGTTGGTCTGCAGTTTGCACATTTTTTATATATTTTTTTTTTGGTTTACGCTGTATGTTTTATATATAGATAGGCAAAGGAAGCTTGATGTAAGCCTTCAAATTAAACTCTATTAACGTATTTGAATGATAAAACAATGTATTATCGTCTAAGCATTTTGATCCAATACTTATATAAAATGAATCATATACACAGTAAGTTACTTATATTTTCACGATCATAACACACAAATCGCGGTCAATAATTTCAAAATACTGCTTACGTAATACTTGAACGGCCCCTTATATAGAATAGCATTCCTGATAAATGTAGCTTTCATACAAAACAAAAAATAAATGTTAATGCGACCGGTAGTTCCAGAGATCTTAGCGTTTAAACAAACAGATAGCATGTATACTTTCTGTTCCCAGTTCTCCTGCCAGCGTTGTCAGAAGACTAACAAGCCACCCAGTGGTCAGTAGATGGACAGCCGGCACTTCTACAATATGTGAAAGAGGTTACAGACAGAATCGGCAACACCTTATCTTGGCATGTATCGAAATCAGCTGTGTGTGAGCATACTGTGGATAAACCAAGCCTTTACAGATTTGATAAAGAAAACAGACACATTCTTAGAATGATCCGCGAGACTATTGAAATACCAAAACATCCTAACTTCAATAGACAAGACGGCTGGAAACTTTCTACCAGCTGAAACCCACTCATAAAATCTTTGCAGTTCCAAACCCTCCATACCAAAGCGCAAGTAACAGTCAGCTCATTCTGGAAGAATCCAGGGCAGTACGAGTGATATACGCGATTAATCCGGTTAAATAGTTTCATCTAAAAAATCGTATACATTTTGGTATAAAAAATCGCGAGTTTGGGTTATTATAAGAAAAGGAAGCTACAATTATATTATTTTGATATAGTAGCCAACATGATAGGAATTATTTGCTGTTCATTAATAAAGAAAATCATACATAGCATAATCATATTCTTTGTATCATTCATCATACGAATGTCCTGAGTGGAGTTCGAATCTACAACTTTTGCTCAGACAGAGGCAACTCAACAAACAAATAAAAGGCTAACAATGTGTCGATATAAATGAAAACTAATAACTCCAATGGTGTCGATGGTGTCGATGTGTACGGCAAACGTTACGCAACCAACCGATTAGTTCCACTCGACCTTTACACCAACTAATCAAGTTAGTATTCCTATAAAACTGACACGTCTGGTTTCATGCAACTTAAGGCCCACAACGACTTACCAGAAAACAAAGTATCTTTGCAACATTTAATGGTGGTCATTGGTGCAAAAAATAATAGTTTTTTTTTATATTTTTAATAAAAAAATACTTATTTTTTAGGAAAATGGAGAGATACGACTAACATAACAACAAAGAGAAAACATTAGCACTAATCCGACCGGACATTGCATCGACTTGTGAACCATTACCCAACACGCAAAATATTTATGTAGGCACTAAAAATAAAGAACAACAGTTACTACAATTCTTACCAACTACTCCGTTAATTACTAAATTATAATAAAATTATATGACTTTATATAGATAATATTAGAACTATCAGATTTTTTAAATAAAGTTCCAAAACAAATAAATTTAAGCTACACTCAATTCGATCCTACCCACATATCTAAACTCTATATAATATATTTATATATGCACATATCAACGTACTATCAACAGACCCTGGCTCTGTAAACACCAACTTGATACTTGTGTATTTGCACACGATCTCAAAGGCTTTTACTCTGCCTGTTGAAGATCTATGGTGCTGTTTTCCACAATATCGTATATAGAGTTAAACTATTTAAAATAATCCTAAAAAATACAATGCTGAGATTTGAAATAAGTTTATTTTAATAATCATACAAACAATACCAATAACATAATACTATGTTCTTTATAGAACAGTTTCAAGGTGTTCATGCTAACAATTTCGAAGAAGCTTGATAACAACGCATGGGTTAGTGGTCAAATCGCTTGGACTGCTTCGAGGAGATACAGATTCTAGTCGCGCTACGTTTAAATCATTACTCGTTTTCAAAAAAATATATTTCATTTATATCGAATCGCATGGAATAAAAAAGATATTATTTTAAAATGTTAAAGTAAATAAAATATAGGTATATAAGATATAGGTAAGATATATCAAATAAATTCTATAAATAAATAAATTATAAAAAATTTTTAAAACGCGGCGTTGAGTTCTGCCACTCAACACGCAATGCCTCCAAAATTCGGCAGAAGGTGGGGAACGAAGTGTCTTAATACTAGGTTCCCTCTGCCTACCCTGCTGTGTGCGGGATATAGCGTGAAGCTAATTTATCAAATAAATTCTATTTGAAAAATATAATAATTACCATTCTAAAGTAATAGCAGCAAAGGACGAAAACACAAAACGACATCACATTAATTAAACGGAAACCTTGAACACATATTACATTATCAGAAATGTATATCGAACAAATAAACTAGACACCAAAATTAAAAGTTTAATTTTACGAACAATAGTTTCGGTAATAGCCACACTTATTTAAAAAAAAAAACTGAGCAAGATTGCCTTGCTCACGATTCGGCAATGAACCTACGACATCCGCATTAGGTGGTTAGAGGTAAATATCTATCCCACAAAAATGAAGAAATTATTTATATAAAAGGAGTTTGTGTATGTATGTGGTAACAAGATGGCAAGTAAATGCAAGGAATACAGAATATCAAAGACTTGTTATCTGTATAATTTTTAAATGTATCAAGAACATTTCATTATAATTTTTTTATTAAGTATATAACATAACATTTTTAAATTTATTGTTAAAGTTTTCTTAAAAAAGATATAAAATATGAAATTATTATTTTTTTCATTTCCTCTTAACGTGATGAGTGTCTTAACACTAGGTCAAAAAAATCAAAACGTAAATCTCAGATAGGTCCTCTGAAGAGAACCTCTCTGAGATTTATAGAAATTTTTAGTTAAAAATGATTGAGGCCGTCGTGGCGGAGACTGACACTGGTTGTGGGTTCGATTCCCACTTCATTTGCGAGGGAAACGGCCATTACCACCACGCCACGGCCACGGCCACGGATTTACGGAAGCGCTGTGTATGCGTGTAGCTGAGAAAAAAAGTTGTTATGATTAACGTTTTTTTAATCACTTAACTAGTAAAATATCAACAAGATCTATTATCTAAGGTAGGAAGGGGAGGCATAATTCTGCAGAAGTGTCATTGTGTAAAGTCAACGGTGTGCTCTGGAACAGTGGGAGCAACAGGTTGCTGTATTAGCTTCCTTTTGCTAAATTAAACCTTGAAAGTTCCCTTTGTCCTGGGGCGTCTAGGTTTTTTCTTTCTTTTAAACAATAGTTTAATATTTTTTTCAGTTTTCCTAAATATTGTAATTAAATAGTACTGATTTTGTAAACTTATATCTACCATGTATTCCAAAAAGACTAAGAAGTACTGAAAGGTTCATATAGTCCACGTAAATAAAGTTGCGGACATTCACTAGTGATTATCTTTTTTATAAAATGCGATAGTATCATCAGAATAGATATACCACAATCTAATATCCATTTATATAGTAAATGAAAACTAATCATCTCAGGCGTAGCGCTGAGGTACGAGCGTGCTACTGTAAATGCGATGGTTGCCCATAATTCAATCCCCACTCGAGGGAAATATTTAAATTTTCTGTTTATTTTCTGGTTATTTCGGATCCCAACGGGATCACCTTAACAATTCGGCGGAAAGTAGGGAACAAAAAATTTTTAATAGGAATGGATTGTCACCTCGTATCTTAACATTAGGTTCCCAGCTACCTACCCTACTATATTCGGGATATAGCGTAAAGCGTAAAAACAAACACAAAAACTAACACTTTTTTGATTGGGGACAAATTTCACTATTCAATCGATACTTTCTCTCGAAATGAACACATTAAGGTGTTTTTAGTAGAGAATTCATAAATCACTGTGTGTCACATGGAGCCAGCTCCGTGTGAAAGCTTCTCATCGTTGCTATACCTACGTTGTATGTTTACCGTTTTAACTGCAGTAATTATGAAGTGGTAAGATAACACTCGCTTTATTAGAGTAAAAAGCAGTGTAAAGATAAAAATATTTATCTTTAGTGGGTTTCTTATAAAATAATTAGATGTGATTCAAATTCATAACGTCAATCAAATTACATTTATTTTTATTGTTTTTGGACATTAAATATGACCCCGAATGACTAACAGGGTCTCCTGTTAGTAAACGACTTTGATAGAATATGTGCAACCGACACCACGAACACTGCATGAGAATAAGTAAGTTCTTTGTTTTCTCATATATTGTATCTTTTTACAGTGGAAACTTTTGCAATAACCATAGCTCACTAATATTAAATTCTCATCCTAAACTATTTTCTCTAATATTCGTTTTATTTCAACATTATAACAATTACTAAAGACCAGAATTAAAGTCAATAATCAAAATCAGAAATCAAAGGCTTATCTGACTGACACAGAACATTTCACATTTCGTTTTGTGTCAGTTTCACGCCTTTTCCCGCATAGCAGGGTAGATTTTATTAGGTTGTAAAGGTATGTACCTTGGGTATGATGTAGTAAATGAATTAAAATAAGAATAATACATACATTAATCGTATTACGCATATTTAACTAATCTACTTATATGTATTATAAATATGCGTAATACAATTCACATATTTTTAATATCATTTTAATCTAAAGTAATTCATGTATAGACGTCCCGAGTGTCGCAACCGACATTTTATATATATATTTAGGTGAGTGTTGAAGGAAGGCAGCAGTCGAGTCACACTATTAAGTACTACGGTACTGATAAATACGATGCACCGGAAGACTCATACCAAATATATAATAATTCGTGTAATATAATGGTCTGACCTTTTAGCATCGAATTTCTTATGAAAGCAAAATCTGTGTAGGGGCGACATACATTGTGAACAAAAGTGAACTTTAACCAATATTGCTTTATTGAATATTGCTTGACGTCGCAGAGGCTGACGTGATTTTGCATAAGCAAACTGTCATAACGACTCTACACGACGACGTTCTACGATTTGGTATATGACTAGTAGGTGTGTGATACTATTTTATGTCCCAGCTCCGTTGTATGTAATATGGTCCGCCCGTCTCATACGGGTGTGTGGTGCTATTTTATGTCCTGGAAATGTGGTGTATGTAGTAGTGTCCGCGTATGGTTGTAAGCCTTGTTCAAACGTAGAAAACACTCGAGACACGACTGTGGCGTGTGTGCCGTGCCTTTACTTAATATATCGGCCCCTTTGCAGTGGTGCGTTTGATCCAACGACTTATATTGATCTTACAAATCAATCAACATCAAGAATCATCATTGTAACACAATTTTAATAAAAACAAACTTAAGATGTACTTTAAAAAAGTTCATTTACATTACTAACACGCAGTTATAGTGAAAAGAAAGATAGGACGCGCTCTTGGCTTTTCTTCGGAAGAGGTTCAAGTTATGACAAAGTAATATTGTCGAATTTCAGTTATTTAAATAAACTTCTGATGGCAAATATCTTATTAGATCGATACCTTCTGATAGCATTATTTTAAACTCATATTTCGTAAATATAAACGATTGATATATAGAAATATAAGATTTTGGGTTACTCACGATCACAACGATTAAATGATTAAGTTCTAACAACTAGACTAGGAATCAGTTACAAAGTGTTTCATTTGAACATAATGTTATCTGCGTTCTATACGCGCCGCCCACGTTTAGAGTTGTGCGTTGAGTGGCAGAACTCAACGCCACGATTTATCCACCAGAGCAAAATGAAAACAAATAAAATCATTCCTCCGAGTGGAGACAGAATCCACAACACCCTGCGCTATCCCTCTCCGCCAAAACGGTCTCAAACGGTCTACCAAAACCGAGACAAAATATAAAATATGCAACAAAAATGAATAAAGAAATAAGTTTTATTTGAGCTACGAAAAGTTGTATGGAACATTTCATCTATTTATATAAACAAAGTTTGAGTCATGCTCATTAAAAAGAAAGAGTATCTTTTAAGCCGTTATAATGATTTTCCGTATGACATTACACACATAATGAATCCATATTCTCCTGTTCAGTGGTTTTAGGTGACACTGTGACCCTAATAAACAAATTTTATACAAAGTATTATGTGAGGTCTTTATGAGACAATGGAGTGGCTTCCTTAAATGGATAGCTCCGAATTCAATTTAACCTTTGAGGTATCACAAATATCTTGCTGTTGTCGATGTTAAGGACAAAGAAATAATAAAAGACCATCAATACATTACTTACCAGGACATTGTTCATATTTAGATACCATTTGACATGCACGATTTTTTTCTTTACGCTTTATCCTGCATATAGCAAGGTAGGCAGACCGAATCTGTAAGTCTATTGTTAAGACACTCTGTTCTCATTGTGACACTTCCTTCTCCTACTTTTCGTGTATTGCCTAATTACCAGAGCGAGGAAATAAAATTAACATTTTCTCGGAAATCGAACCCAAAATCGTTTAGAGTCGCCCGCTTGTGACCCTGCACCACGACTGCCACGATCGATCGGTATGTTAGGTTAGGAAGAGTTAGAGAGTAAATATAATATAAAGTAAAATATTATTTTTTATGTATGTATAAAACGATTTCGGTTTTATATAGATAAAATAAATCATGGTCTCATAAAAGAGGATGCGTAAGTTTATACATACATATTTCATAATATTAATAAAACTTATATTTTCTAGAATCGAACATACATATTTAATAAATACGCAGAAGTTTATTCAGAAAAGCCAGTTTCACAGTAAAATGTAAGAAATTTCATTTTAATGAAAAGGAAAAATCCGACCGACCGCATTTCTCGAACGCTACATACAACAACAAGTATACGCGGTACTCACAAGTTACTATGTTTGTATACAGCGTGGTGGCCGCGGCCGGTCCCGGCGCGGTGTGGGCGTGTGCCACCGATCTGCTTGTTATGGATTTTGACACCGTGACTCATGGAGGCAGAGGCGCGGCCTTCTACTTTATAGTATTCTATAACTTTAATAGTTATTTTTAGGGTTCCGTATCTCTAAAGGGAAATTCGGAATCCCTATAGGACAAATTTGTTTTCAATCGGTCAGTTAAATCAGGGCCATTTAAAGAAGAGCAAAGAAATCAAGCTTCTAAGTCAACGCATTCAAAAGATACGACCTCGCATTCAAAATCGCAGCACATTTCTCATAAGTATATTTCATTTCATGCGAAGTGAGTGCAATTGCCCACAAACTTAAGCTTGAGTTGTACTTGAAGTTAACATACAATCCTGACTCGCGCCTAACCAGTGTTTTCACGTTGTATCTCGCATATAGCACGGTAGGTAGAGGGAACCTAGTTTTAAGACATTGTTTCCCCATATTCACAGAATAAATCGAGTTTATATTACTATTCGACTTCGGTTCATAAATGCTTATATTAGTATAGACTAATATAAGCATTTTTAAACCGAAGTCAAAATTTTCTTTATTTAAATAGTTAAATAAATAATATTTTGAATTTGAATTCAGGGATCTACTGCGTGATAGTATCAGAGAAAATAAAGTAGGTACGGTCGGTAGACATCCTCGAGGATAGAGCTACATATATTGCCTAATAAAATATTAAAAATTGTATAACATTCCCCAAACAAAACCCTTAAAGTGTTGTTTATTACAAACCACCTAGTTGAAAACGTATAAAAGATTATATAAAATAAGTAGGAGCAGCAAGAATATGAGATGCATAATATAATAGAGAAATGAAAACGAATTTCCATTTAGATTCAATGTCAAATGCACTTTGCCTTTGCATATACGAGAGGCAAAATGCAATTTGAGTTACGGAAGTTATTATAACATCATTCCCTGTGCGGTAACAAAATTAAATATATAAGAACTCTATGAGTGCAGATAATAGTTATGAATTTAAAATATTTTCGTGTTCCTAGGTCAGTATTTATAAGCCGCTCTCAAGTCTGAGATCGATCTTGAGATGCTGTTTCAAAAATTATATATCTATGAATGAAAACGGCATCTCGAGATCAATCTCAGAATTGAGAAGACTGGGTATCTTCTCTATATTTGTTCGATGAAACGTGAAAAATAAATGAAAGTAAAAAGTACATATTCAACATAACTACTGGAATTGATCATGTAACTTACAACGTATAAAGAATAATAAACGAACTAAACTGCGGTGGTGAGTGAGAGTGCCATTATATAAATCCTGGTCAATATGACGTGTCCCTAATTGAATTGTTATTTATACCCACTACTAATATATTTTTAACATTCAAACGTGTTACATGATTTAAAATAGCATTTACAACTAATGGAGTAGGCGGAAATTTTTCAAGACGCCTACTGACACTGTGCTTGATCGCTCTGGTCTGCGCCGCGCTGGTCACGATCAAACAAACAAAATTAACACACACGCACACACACCCACAACTCATGCAATTTGCTCACTTATTTTTTTGTAAAATATTTTTTTTATATTAGCTTCACTCAAGACACTTCGTTCTCCGCTTTACGATTGAATCCGAAATATTGTATGTAGTGTGACAACACCCAGCGTTTCACTTTATTTTGTCTACTCCCAATTGAAGAACAAACTGACAAGTATTGCATTCACAATCATACTGCCGGACGATTGCTTTTTTATATAAATTTTATATTTTTGTAGTCGTAAGCAGAGGATACACGGGAACCTAGTGTAAAGACTCTTCTTCGACTTCCGTTCTCCACTATACGCCGAATTCTAGAAGAATTGCGTGTTGAGTGGTGGAAATTGAAATATTCATTATTTCATATCCAGGAGTGCGCCATGATTGGCCTCCATTTATTTATTTCTTCTAGTGTTAAGACACTCCGTTCCCCAGGTTCCGGAGTAATTTTGTGTTGAGTGGCGAAACTCATCGAACCCACAACCAGTCGATTTTACAGTCACACTTTGTGCCCCTGAGCCACGACTGGCCTAGACCAAAGTCTCGTATATGCAAATAATTGTGTACACGCCAGTACCTACAGTACGAGTGAATAACATGCCTATACGTATTTTCAATTGTATCGCATCGCTCCGCACGAGGAGCGATGACATTCTCAATATTTGCGACACTACGTGCCGTGTCGTGCACTCGAGTTCACGTTTCTGACATATTGGATTCGAAAGTTTCTAATTTGAATGTAAATAACGACCAAACATTTACTGGAAATTATTATTTTATAGAAATAAATGTGCTTATTATATGTATAATGCTAATACGTTGTTTAAATTTAAATAAACTATACTTCTTATTAAGTATTATTATTTATCTTAATAAGTATTTCTTGAGTTGTTTGTCAGCTATAAGACATTTACTCACCACTAGGGAAAGTCTGTGGTGTGGTGGTGGAGGTGGTAGGCGGGATGGTCGTCGGGACACCGCACATTGCTCTTTCTGCAAATAAACATTTTACAATAGAAAATATTAAATGAATATTTTACTATTAAAGGTCTTATTGACTTTTATTTTACTGCATACATCTCCCACATTTAACAAGTCAGAGCAAAACCAAAGGTTCTCTCTTTTCATATTATATTATTTTACTTTTATATCATGCGAAACATGAGTAATTTATTTATTTTAGCTCCAGACTGAATTCCGCAAATACTAGAATAGGCAAAGGAAGTTTTGTGTTAAAACATTCACGTTGACGCCCTTGTAACTGAAAAAATAAAAATCGATCGCACAGCCGCACAGTTAGACACATGTCATGTAAATCATATAGAATAATAATAAAAGTGATATAATGTTTTCCTTACCACGTGAATGGACAGAGTCGGCGCAGACTTGCCAAGCGCGGAGCGGCGCATACGCACCAAGTTGGTGCGTGCCTTGCTCGCCGCATCTGTTAACCAGGAAATAGATTATTATTATATGATTGAAATTAATTTCGGTTATTGACTACATATAGTTTTATCTAAGGAACTATTGGTTATTTACTATACTTTGCCCTTTAATTATTATTTATGATAAAGCCGTCCCTTTTTTAACTGCATCTAACTATTTGTATTTCTATAAACATTAAACAAAATAGTATGCGTTATATTATTTAAGATCCAATTCCGAATACCAAAGATCACACCTATGTGCTTGCAAACCTGCGAACATAGTGTTAACAACTTAAAACTTGTCTTTTCCACTTTCCGCCGAATTCTATGGGCATTGCCTACTGTGATGGAACTTAATACCGCGCTTGGCCTACTTAGCATAGCGAAGAAATGAAAATATTTAATATTTAATTTCCTCCAGTAGGTATCGAACCCATTACATTCACACACTTGTGCCCCTGCGCCATGACTGTATCAAATTTATATAATCATCACGTATACTTAAGATATCAAAATGTTGAATATATGTACAGTAAAACTACAAAATTACAAAATAAATATATATTTTTAAAAACAATATCAACAATATAAACGAAACCCCAATTTACATTTGAAAAAAAAACCAAACAAACAGTGGCGCTGAATTAAAAATTTAGCCGCGTATCAACGTTATTATGTGAGGGCGGGCGGTAACGTTGTTAACGTTGTTGTGTCACACTCACACCTCCCGCTCCTCACCGCCACCAGAATACATGTTTATAAATAAGCTGATAATTTTATCATAATATACACAATGTGTTAACAAAACTTGAAATACTTTATTAAAGTGCCTCTACCTAAAACCTAGAAATATTACAAGATAAATGAAATGTATTTTTAACAGACTTCTAAAACTACGTCATTAATAATGTGGTGGCTGATAGAACGACGAAGATCATGATATATTATAATTTGAAAGTTTCTGTTCTCAATTACCTAGCTGACTATATTATACATGCCTCCTTCAAAAACGCTTGAATATCCCATAATCCCAATCTGTAAAAACTATCGAACTGATTAAGGTGAAACTTGGACTGTTATCCCACTTGAATTCCAGAAAGTGTCCAGCATCTAAGTGAATTTCGCATAGTACTGTCTCCACTGTCACGGCGCGGCGCGGCACGGCGCGGCACGGCGCGCGGTGTGTAAATAACGTCACGTGGCCATTTGAAACACGTCCAAATATTTGCTGTTCTTACGTCACTTACACTCTTATGTTATTATAGCACGAGACTGATATTCTAATTTTTAATATAATTTCAATGACTACATATATAATTTTACAAACTACTATTTTGGCATATTTTTTTTTTCTTGTTAATTGGAATAGTTAGTGAGCACGCTTAATTAAATTTATTTTAAAAATTAAACGTTTGTTTTGTACGGAGTATAGTATATATTATTTTCTTTAAAAGATCAAATAAAACTCGATAAGGCTGAACTAACTAAGCCTTCGTCAAAATATTAAATATCTTCTGAGAAAAAAGTGAGGTCAGTCATGGCGCAGCGGCATAAAGTGTTACTGTAGAACCGACTGGTTGTGGGTTCGATCCCCACTCGAGGTTCATTTCCTTTACTTCATCATATTTACTTAAATTTATATTTCCATCTCTTCGCTCTGATGTCTAGGCAAAACGCGGCGTTGAGTTCTGCCAGTCAACACGCAATGCTAACAGAATTCTGCAGAAAGTGGGGAGAGGAGTGGCTTAACACTAGGTTCCCTCTGCCTACCCTGCTGTGTGCGGGATACAGCGTGAAGCTGATTTTATTTAATTTTCTATTTCTGAGAAAAAAACTACAAGAACGCAAAATATTGTATACTTAATATCCCAAGCTAATCCTACAAAAAAATGTTTATATAAAAAAATAAGTAAATAGGGTTGTACTGTGTTAAAAATTGGTTAATTTTTTTAACCACACAGGACCTCCTGACACGGTAATTTACACGCAACATATTATGAAGTACTCATACCACTCTGAAATTTCATTTTAAAGGCAAGGTTTTAGAAGAGAATATTTTAGTTACATATGTTGGTTATATTTTTGTGCAACGATAGTTGATTTGTATCGCTTTATATTAAATGAAATTTGCTAGTTTTGATATTGTTCGTATAATCTTGTAATACAGCACTCGTAATAAGTCTATTGCTTTAAAAAAATATGTATCGATTTTAAATGTTTCTAAAGCGTTTGCCAAAACACGTATACCTATATAAATAAATATATAAAAATGAAAGCAATCTTGTTATTTACCCATAAAATTAAATCTAGTATCTATTCTGGCACTTCGTCCAAGGCTGGATTCGCTCGAACAAACGTGAAGCGCCCATAACCCAAGCATAAATTATTTACATTTTTATTATGTATAATGCTATCATAAAACAAAATACATTACAGTAACCATCTTCAATGTCGTAGTAGTAAAATAGCTTTTTTCCACATACTCTTCGCGCCGCTCAAACAATGTATTCAAAATGTAAATACATAGAAATAAATTATTGGAATGCATTACAAAGTGTTTTTTTAATAAGCATACCTAAATGTAAAAAAGTATTATTATAATATAAGTGATTATTATATTTTTGGCTCAACTTCTATATAAACCCCAGGATTCAAATTTGGAGTTTCTAAATGGTCGTACAAATACATATATTTTGTGGTACTTATATATGTACACGTTATTACTCACGCTGTTCCCCACTATACCTGGTTTTATCGAGTTAATTCTATCCTTGAATCTCGTTACGAACAAAACTCTTACTTTTGAATTCACATAATGTACTCCTTTCTAACGCCACAAGCGTGAAAGTTTGCTTATTTGTTTGTTTATCCTGCTTTCACTGTTTGATATTTATTAAATTTTTACGCGAGTGTTTCATAATATATTTTTTATATTATACAAACCAATAAAGTAATTTCAATAAACTAAATCGACTTTATATAGGTGTCATTTTTTGCCACACTTAGATCATAAAGGATCACGTCAATTATACCGTACGAAAGTACGAAATTTAAGAAACGTCCTAGGAGGTCTAAATGGATTATCAAACTTAATTATAATAAACATACATATATAGCCTCCTTAATTGACGTCGGTTAAACTATAGGATTGGAGTTTTGGTGTACGCCCAAGTTATTACAAAAACGTTAAAAATATACCATTAGAGCTCATCTAAACGTTTACAACCACTGTCATCATCGCACAGAAAAAACATTAAAATGTTTAAATGTAATATAGCCAGTAGTTACAAGGAGTAAAAGATCTCAAGAATATTTATTGACACGTGAAGACGAGACTAGGCACAAGTGTGTAAATAAAGTTGAGGGTTCGATCCCCACTCGAAGA
This sequence comes from Heliconius charithonia, assembly GCA_030704555.1. Lineage (NCBI taxonomy): Eukaryota > Metazoa > Arthropoda > Insecta > Lepidoptera > Nymphalidae > Heliconius > Heliconius charithonia. Next base: position 1,411,163 of record CM060825.1, read on the forward strand.
AATGAAATATTTAATATTTTCATTTCTTCGCTCTCTAGTGTCGAAGCAAAAAAGGCAGAGTGTCTTAACACTAGGATCCCCACAATGTAGTTTATTTTATATAAAACGAGTGCCCAGATACTTAAATTTGTTAACTTGTATGAGTTCTCAAGTGAACTTCCGTTGGTCTATCACCCTGAAATTGGTACGGAAGCCACGGTGGGCGAGTTCGATTTGCACTTAACGGTTTTTTATATATTTTTTTGCTGTGACGTTTATTGAGTATCAAAAGGTAAACTGTACTGAATGTTAAAATATGGCAGATATGTCTTTTGTATAGTGTGAGCTATCCACTCATAAGGAAGCAAAACATGGGTTAATTATAATCGTTTAGTATAATGTGTATTTGACAAAAGATTGTGTCAAATATAATCGTTTAGTATAATGTCCATGTAAGTTATAGAGACTAGAGCGTACTACCGCAAAATAATATAGCATGGAAAAATCGACAAGATCGCGGGCAAAGCCGCGAGCGGAATGTTAATTTACTTACATATTACCTATTTGTTTAACAGTAACTTGTGCACTAATTGGAGCGCTCGCATCATTATACGTTTTTCAAGTTCTGTAGTTCACTGTTCGGCCTTAATTACACCATACGTCGTTAACCACTCGGTAATTAATATGTGAACGGAACGCGATTTAAAATTTGCATTATCAAGAATGTATGATTCCAAGATGAAAATATATTATGCTAATTTTTTAAGCTTCACGCTGTTCCGCACCTAGCATATTTAACGAAGGAACCTAGTGTTAAGACACTCTGTTTTCATTGAGATACATAAGTTTTTCACTCTCCCCCGAATTCTGGAGACACTGCGTGTTGATTAGCGGAGCTCACAGCTCGCATCACATTGTCTCACTTCCAGAGCGAGGAAACGAAAATATTAAATATTTTATTTCGTAGAGTGGTAATCGAACCCGCAACCTGGCGTGTTTACAGTCGCTCGCTAGTGCCGCTTATCCACGATTGACCTCAACATATACTTGCAACATGAAAAATGCTATGAGGTAAATTCGTTTACATAAAATAAAAGTTATTTTATTTTTAATAAACGTGGGAAGCAGATTATCGTCGAAATTATTTTTAAAGTGAATAATAAATCATTTGACGTAAGCTTTGCTATAATGTAATGCATGTTTATTTATGTTTTTTGGAAAATATGGCATTCTGGATGTATGGATTCCGCCAGTAGAATCTATACCTGTAGCACAAAGAGGCACAGACAGACCACCAGCTTCTATGTGGTGTGATAGGCTATACCACAAAAAAGACGATCATGGATCACTTCAATATCGAACTGTGAAGAGAAAATATGAAAACCGAACGTTAGATAATGTTTTTAAAATATTTAGGAATATTCGAGCCATCAATATTTTTTTACATCTGCAAAGAATTAAAATTCCGAAGATCTAATTAAAAAAACAGCTTGTATTAAACTTGAACGATGCGGTCCACTTACGTTTTTGTTTACGCGCTTCTCATTTCTGGCAACTTGAATAATTTTATCAGATGCAGCACGTTACGTCATAAAAATAAGTTAGTTCTCGTGACCGCGTTCAAAATCAGAAAAATACCACATACAGTTTATTATGTTGATGTTCGTATGCATTCATTTTAAATGTGCTAAATTAATTAAAGGTACTTGAAGAAATTTCATGCATAAATTTTAGTGAAAGCATCGACGAACAGCACTCTATTTTTTACACAAAGCAAAAATAATATAGTTTCTATGAAATGTACTAATTTAGGATAAAATCGCGTCAACTACAAGTGTATTATAAAGTACATATATTACTTATATGTAAACATTTTATTTAGATTTTGTATATTATGTTATATAGTATAATAAGGTTGTTGGTAACGCAAGTGTCTTAATAAGAACGGAGTGTCTTAATACTAAGCACTCTGTTCTATCAGTTTTCTTTTTATAACAGGGTTGTTATAAAAAGAAAACTGTTATAAGAAAAAAACTAAAAAAAAAATTATATATATAATCTACATTTTATTAGGTACTAACCCATGTACGTACAATGTCGATCAATTTCATCAACAACAGATTACAACAGATACCGTGATCGAAAGTTGGCCCGAAACGTTCCGATCACTCAACAAGTAATATAAAACTGGGGCAACGCCCACTAGCAGCCATGATAAATATCTATGACAACGTGTTACACCGTACAATACGCTCAATTAATTAATTATTACGCTAGAATAATGGGCGGTGAGCCAAATAACGATCACGGTGTGAAAAATAACCTATCTCTACTATTATCTAAACCTGACCTAGGACATAACAGATACGCCGCCGGTGAAGGAAAACGCGTTTTATCTTGTCATATTGTAATATGGAAATGATTTGTGTGATTTTTATCGTAGTTTGTTATAAAATAAATATTAATTAGTATTATCGTAGGACGCAACAATAAAAATTAAATGTGCAATAAAAAATATATTATTTTGTTAAATTTAGTAACTCTATACATACAAACCACATCTTTTCACTAACATTTCATATAAAATTCCCAACAAAATGGTTAATATAAACCTGTTTGTTATTAAAACAAAACATTTACAGAGCAAGATCAACGAGAGGTCGCACGATATAATGCCCACGTGTCGATCTGATACGAGTATAAGATAAAATTCAATATAGTAATATAGCAGTCACGATAGCGGGCCACTCAGCAGGCACAGGGGCATAAAGTGTGACTGTAAACGCGAGGTTGTGGGTTCGGCTCGAGGAAATGAAATATTTATTTAAATTTTTATTCGCCCTGGTATCGAGGCAAATCGCGGCGTTGAGCTGGTGGGAAACGGAGTGTCTAAACACTAGGTTCCCTCTGCCTACCCTGCTGTGTGCTGATACAGTTTGAAGCTGATTAATTACAATACAGGCTATATCAGAGGTGATATCGCATGTTAAATTAAGATCACGTATTAAAAGCACTCAAGTCATGCGTCTTAGTTGACACAATAGCATCGCATATTAAAATCGACTGTCATGTCATACACATGTGATTCTATTCTTGGGTCTGATAATATAAAACACAGATTGATTGAATTGACTTCTATTTTTATAGTGAAATTACATATTTTTTAATATACAAAGATGCGTAAAAATAAAAAAATAATCAATATAGATAAATACAAATCACCATTTATAAAAAGCAATAATATTTGGAAATAGTCGATCAAAGAAAATTAGAGCGCTTGTATGAATCAAATTCCAATCTATCAATTCATTAAAAATCAGTCGACAAGTTCAAACGGTAACCTTCGCCGAAGTTATTGGGCACTAAAATTCATGGCGGTAACCAATATTGACACTTCAATACGAACAGCTTCAATGAACTGGACTGCGAAATGTCTATGTACAGAAATGAGTATTAAAAGTTTATCCTGCTAATATAAAATTCCAGCATCCAGAACTCGGCGGAAAGTGGGGAACGGTGTATCCTAACACTAGGTTCCCTCTACCTACCCTGCTGCGTGCGAGATACAGCGTGCAGCTGATTTTTTATGTTTATTTTTTTAAATAAGAAAATAACAAATACTTACTTGCTCACACAAAATAACAAAAACGGCTTAAAAACATGAAATTTTTTTCATGAATATATGATACAATTATTATCTAACGGCAACTTTCTTTTATCCTAATAACAATTTGAGTTAATATAAGTTTAGTCTCAATACTCAAAAGTATGCAAGATTTATGACCAAGAAATACTTACTTCATCTTAACACTTGTTAAGAATGGTTCCACCACGTAAACAGTTATTATTTGTTATATCAACTATAAAACAATTATAAATAATATATTTATGAACAAAATAGATCGATTTTCTCCACAGCAGCTGTACCATTGCCAAGATCGCGTCCAAGTCGACCCACACAGTGGTTTCACTTCACCTCACCCACGATTTCTACGGAACTGTACAGTAGGGAATATTGAGCTACTTACTACTAGTAACTGAGTGAGTGATTGTATCAAAAAAAATAATTGACATTACAATTATAACTTTATTTTTATTTCCTCGCCCAGGTAACCAGATAAAGTAAGACGGTGAGTTCCTCTACTCAACACGCAACTTAGGCGGAAAATTAATGTGAACACTAGTTTCCCGCCTTTACCCTGCTATATGCGAGATACACTAAGAATCTACAAAACGAAACTTTTACATGCAAGGGAACCTAGTATTAAGCAAACTGAAAAAATGAAATATTTTATTTGCTCCAGTGCGAATCGAACCCACAACCTGTCATGGCGCACGCTTATGCCCATAAGTCAAAACAAGCCTAAAAGCTTACTTTTAAAACACAAAATACGCTCCGTAAATAAACAATACTTCTCATTGTGGTTAATCGTCTTGTGAAACAATTATTGCATGCGAAATTCAAATAAAATTCCTACCAACTGTTGAATAAGGCCTACTTTCCCTTGCCGCGTGTTTGACAACAAAGCGTGAAAACTACACCCATTGAGAACTGGCATTATAATTCTAAGAATAGAGGATATTCGAAGATGTTTTGATTTTCAAAATCGTTAAAGTAGCTTTATAATGAAACCTAAAAAAGCATGCATTTCATCTTTACAATAATTTCTGGAAGAAGAGTTTGTGGGATAACATGATTTGGGAGAACATTTTTTATTACATGTTTTGGACTGAATCTCGCCCAACCCACAAATCACCTAAAAGTAGGGATAACTAGATAGCAAATTGATCTACAAGTATACAACAACGCCACTAATCGACATAAAAATCACTAATCGACGTTAATCATTCTTAATATTTCTTCCATTTCGTCGTAGGTTCGATTGCCAATTGACGGATAGTAAGAGAAATGGATTATTTTACAATCCGCACATTGGGTAGTAGACGATCGCGGCGTTGAGTTTCGCCACTCAACATAACACCTTGTGAATCGAACAACACTCGGGAAATGCCTACTCTATAGGTATGCGCTATAAAACGTGAAGTTATTTTCACATTCTTTTTCTTAATTAGTTTTCATAAATTTACATAAACAATGTAAAGAATTAATGTGAATTAATATTTATATCTATGGCGTTTCTTCTGTGCACCGTCTGTTCTGTGTCACGCTCCGATAATGCCGCTTAATGACAATCCAGTTCCTTAATCATTTGTCTCATCACGATTCTTTTGTATTTCATTTAATGAAAATTGTTTTTTGTTATTAAACTAACAGTTACAAAGTTAAATTAACTACAAATTATCTTTTACTCTTACTTCTTTATAATCTTTTTTTAGAGGGGACCTGGAAACCTAGTGTTAGGACATTCCGTTTTCCACTTTCTACCGTATTTTGAAGGCATTGAGTTTTAAGTAGTGGAACTGAACGCCGCACTTTTTTTCGTTACGAGAGTGAGGAAATGAAACTATTAAATATTTCATTAAGTTAATTAACATTTTAAGTGAAAATTCTGAGCTAAATCTTAGGGGTACCGGAAATATGTAAAAATCTCCCTAGATAGATGCTAGCAACATAAATAAATCGTAACAAACGTATAAGAATTTCGACATAGTTTGACGAAAAACGTGGTTAGAGCGCTCAGACGGTCTCCAAGAGACGCGGGTTCATATTCCGCCATGCTCAATACGATTTCTGATTAAGTATTATATCTTTTTATTTTCTAAATATTTTTTTAATAATTTTTCTTTTTATAATACATCTTTTTATAATTGAGGCCAGTCGTGGCGCAGCGGCACAAGGCGTGACTGTGAACCGACTGGTTGTGGGTTCGATCCCCACTCGAGGAGATGAAATATTTACTTAAATTTATATTTCCATTTCTTCGCTCTGGTGTCGAGGACAAGCACGGCGTTGAGTTCTGCCACTCAACACGCAATGCCTCCAGAATTCGGCAGAAAGTGGGGAACGGAGTGTCTAAAAACACTAGGTTTCCTCTGCCTACCCTGCTGTGTGCGGGATACAGCGTGAAGCTGATTTATATTTATAATTTAGTTGGACATGAAGATTGTTACTAACATATATACAATTAATGTATATTAATTATAATAACCTGTATAGTACACAAGAGTTAAAACAACAATAAATTACATACATTTTATTACTACGCCAATGACACACGTCAGACAGTATGATGTAAGTGCAAATAATATTAATTAAATTTTATTATCTTTACATCTATATAATGAATAAAACTAAAAATAGTCAGTCTGTAAACTCGTAATACAAGTTTTTTTTATTATATTTAATAATATTTTTAAATAATATACTACTTATTTAAATGTGGGCTGATCTTGAACACTTTGTTAAAACTTTCATAAAAAAAATCAAAATTAGAATTTCACTTTAGTGAGTATCAACTTTTTAAGATATGCACTTAAATATTGAATATCAATCGAACGATTGTAAAACATAATTTTTGTATGTAAATACTAGTTATTACCGGTTTGTACCTTGGCTCCTGTAGTCAATAAAATATATAGCTAGAATGTCAACGGGCATTTTAACATGATGTAATTATAGACTATAGCCTCCCTCGGTTAATGAACTTTCAATTCGGATTTCATTTCGAGTTCCTGAGATTAGCGCGTTCAACAAAACAAACTTTCAACTTTATAACGTACAGATGTAATCAGTCACACATTAACCAAACTAGAAACTAAAATGATATACTAGTTAGTATATCATTTTTATATATTATATTATATAGTAATTATAAAATGACATAAGAAATAAATAATTATCAAACAAATAGCACGCACGTACGTATTGTATTGTGTACGTGTTTGCTCAACGTAAATAAACTAAGGCGAAGTGTCTTCATTTAGTATGACTGACATACATACACAGGTCGTAAATGGTAAACATTTTAATTGACCTAATGAATAGAAGCCTTTACTGTCTACTTTTGATGAATTTATATAGTAATTAAAATGTGTATTTCATATATATTTTATTGCCACCAAAAAATCGATTTCCTACAAATGACTAACCTAGTTGTAATCGTTTTATTTATTTTTTTTGCTTCACGCTTTATCGCTGTTAACAATGCCCAGAGCAGGAGCCAGTGGTGGCGCAGAGGTACAAACCTGACTGTAAGCGCGACAGGTTGTGGGTCAATTTCGACTTGAGTTAGAGACACTCAACACGCTGTGCTTTCAAAATTCGGCCGACTTAACACTAAGTGTTTCCTGTAGCTACCCTGTTGTGTGAGTGATACAGAGTGAAGTTGATTTATTTATTTAATTTTTTTAAATTTATGTCTCTTTAAAATCTTGTGTTAAGACTCCATTCTCTTTTATCTTAAATGATATGATTGACTTGAATTGAAAACATTTTGTCTTGAGTGGTGGAACTTTGCACCGAGATTTATCTTATTTATATTAGCAGAGTAAGCAGAGGGAACCTGGGAATCTAAAGTTAATACACTCCGTTCCCATTAAGACACTTCCTTCCCCAGCCGTTTTGAGTGGCGGAACGACTGCTTCAAAAAAAGAAGATATGTTTAAATAGAATGAAAAATAAATCTTATATGTAATGCAGTTCTATGGTTGTAAAGGTATATACGGTAGATTACAGCTGTCAGATCAGTTATAGGTACATATCAGCGAGACATTGACACACATGTCATTGCCTTCAGCTTGCGGTCTGTACAGAATTTTTATAATTTATAAAAGTAGAGTGCAACGAGGGATTTATGTAAATACTAGGGAATAGAAAGACATATTATTCCTAGTTATAATATAGTAGTTGCTTTTTTTCTAATTTTATAATAATTAAGTATACGTTTTCTCATTTTTTAAGACTTTAGTTTCTTTAAAAACACTCTTCCGTCTTATTGCCTTTCTACACAAAGATCATATCAGCTTCACGCTGTACTACCTACCTGTACTGTGAACCTAGTGTTCCCCATTTTCCGCCGAGTTCTGGAGGCAATGCGTGTTAAGTGAAGGAAATCAACCTTAGAAAAGAAAAAAATATTCATAGAACAAAAAACCTATAAAGTATTTCCCAATCACAAGCCCAAAAGTTGGTCCAGAACCCTAGGGGAGCGAGTCTGACTCGCGCTTGGCCATTTTTTTCTTAAATACACTTAAATAAAATCATATATTGCAAGTAGCCGCACGGACACCGCTAGTAAACAGTAACTACAACATTACGACAAACAGTTGTATAAAGAAACTGTTGGCCTCTTATATCACATTGTTACTAAATTATATAATAATGCAAATGGAGTGAAATATTTGGTAAAATATTATTATTACCATGTGCAGAAAAACAATTGGAATTATAATATATTCTCTGGCAATCTTTTCTTAAGAAATTCTTATTGTCTTATCACACTAGGAACAGAAATATGATCATCCTTCTTTTCATGTAAAATTATAGTTTTTTTTTTGTAATATATTAATATTACGTAAAAGCCGTAATAAATTGTAATGTATAAACTGCCACAACTCGATTACACACAATGACGTTTACTCCGCGAACTATTTTTTTTATTATTAAACAAAAATAAGATCAAGCAAAAGACCAATGAATATACTAGTAAGTAGTAAGTAACGTCGTTGTATCTGAAGCTTGTTTTTAAGCAAAAGTCTATTTATTGCGAAGTTAGAGAAAAAATTGCAAATTATTTTCGCCCTCGTTCACACGCCGCTCAGCACGCAATGGGCTCCAGAATTTGGTGGCAAGTAAAGAACGGAATCTACGGAACGGATCTTAATAGAAAGGCAGTGTCTTAACGATTGGTTCCCACCTACCCTGCTATGTGCGAAATACAGCGTTAAACTAAAAAAAAAAATACGCTGAATGACGAGAACAATTTAAAATAACATTTTTGCGACACTAATTTAATTCCAAATGTTTTTTATTATACATTGTTTTCTTAGTATAATGGTAAACGGTTAAATCAATTTTAAGCTAAATGATAATAAGTATATATTTATAGATAATTCTATATTAGCCATATTGGCATGAGCCGTGAAGGGCAGTAAGCCGAAACTAAGCCACGGTTTGACGGACCTTGAACTAAAGTTGCCGATCACATGGCATGGCTACTTTGTTATTCAATCATGTATTTATTGTAATTGGTTATTATTTTTGGTTCCTAGTAAGTTAGTACCAGATATCCTGGTGTTAGTTCTTTAGGTAAAATTAAATAAATACTTATTCAGCGGAATAAATTTTAAAGTATTTTTTTTACAAATTAGACAAATCTAATCACTTAATATTTAAAAATAAATCAGCTTCACGCTGTATCCCGCACACAGCAGGGTAGGCAGAGGGAACCTAGTGTTAAGACACTCCGTTCGCCACTTTCTGCCGAATTCTTTAGGCATTGAGTGTTGAGTGGCAGAACTCAACGCCGCGCTTTGCCTCGACACCAGAGTGAAGAAATGGAAATATAAATTTAAGTAAATATTTCATCTCCTCAAGTGGGAATCGAACCTACAACCAATCGGTTTTGCAGTCACAGTGCGCCGCTGCGCCACGACTGGCCTCACTTAATATTTAAATAATAATTAACTAGCTATGCAATCGAACGCCTCTCTATAAACGCGATGGTAGTGGTATCGATGTCCATTAGAGATAATTATTAAATTTAAATTATTTTTATCTCTGGTAGACAAATTGCAGCGTTGTGTTTCGCCACTCAACACGCAACATCTCGGATTCTCTCCTCTCAAGCAAGTCTCAAGCATTTTTTTATTTTTTTTTAAATAAATAGTAAAGAAATGACTTGTGGGAATTTAAACAAAAAAAAATTAAAAATAACCCACATACGTACTAGCAGTCTTACAATTAAATAAAACTCGACCAATAGAACAGAAAAAGTCAATATCCAATACTAATACTTAGAAACATTTGTTTACGTGTTATGTGTGGTTACATGTACCAGCGTACGTTATCAGGGGAATGCACTCGTCGACCATTTGTCCCGCGCTATCGGCGTCTAGTGATAATACAAATCAATTATAACCTTTTATATATATGGCCGTGTTCGGTATCGGTGTTAAAGCTGATAACTCAATAAATATTTATTGATAAGGGTGAATAAATGTTCATTTAAAGTGGCGTGTCACTCTGTGTTCCGTGTGGAACGTTGTATCGTAATGTGGCACTTATAAAATCCAACGAGAAGATTTGATGCTCTTAATATAAACATTTATAAATACTAAAATCTAGTCAGATAGTTTATTAGAGTTTATAAGATTTAAATTCTTTTAACTTGCTTTTTTATACCGATTGATCGATGTCAAAGTTGAGCGAGATTTATACTTTATACGGGAATTAGCCATACTCAATCCAACGGCGAGGATTTTAAGTTCATTGAAATGCCTTATTTACTTTAAAATAGTAAAAATATATATTATAGAATATACATATGTACGCGTATAATCACGCGCTACACTCACTCTCTGCTTCCATATATTATCTTGATACTATTTATATACAAAAATAGTTTATCTCTACATATAACTCCAGAATATACAAGAAAAATCTATATCGTATACTATTAAATCACAACCTAATCAAAGTTATCGATTATAAAATCAATATTGATGTATTAATGTATATAATACAAGTAGATAATAAACACATTTGCAACAAAATCACGTGCATGGCTATCTATGCGTGTTTCCAATCAACTACATCTATAAACTACTAAACGACTGTACTACTGTCTTTTCTACGCACGCAATATATAAGTACTATTTACTAAAAAAAACGTATAAAAATTTTGAACGTAGCGGAATTCAAAACCAGGCGCCCTGACCACTAAGCCATACATTCCCGGTTTAAATCCCGCTATGTTCAAAATTTGTATACGTTTTCTAAATAAGTATTTTTCTTTTGTAAGTGTGGAATTCCACTTTAATTATTTTTTTTAAATTGGTACTTTTTTTTCAATTAAATAAATACAAATCGATTAAAATGTATATTGACTTACACAATACAATTATTAAATCACAGCAAATAACGTGATTAAATATTTATATTTATTATACAAAGTAAAAAAAAAAATCCTCGGTATATTGATTTCATTTATATTCGATCTAAAAAAAATAGTGCAATTTTAACTTTTAAAAGTATTTCCACATTTCCCACTTTTTGTGAGGCGGTTGAGTGAGAGTTTTATTAAGGGTTAGTCTTGACCTATCTGCCATTCTTTAATAATCTTTAATAATCGGTAATTCTTTAATAATCGGTATATTAATCACATTTTATTTTACTTTTAAGTTTTTAGTTTTAAACTTCACTCCACACGTGTTTAAAATTTATCCAAAAAATATTTATATGTACATATAACGTAAACTGATAATAACATTATTACACGTTATCGAATCTAACAACCTGTGGCTGACAGGCAGCAAGTGATTCTAACAAAACAAAACATCATTATCATATAACATCAATCTATGTGACACGGATACCTTATTGATAAACACTGTGTTTTCTTTATATCATACTTCAGAACTGATAAAAAGAATATTATAGCATATACTGTATTTATCTGTTTATGTAGAGCCTGTATCATAATAATAAAGAAGTAGCTTCACGCGTTTTCCCGCAAGGGTGAGGCAGACAGAAGTAAAACTAAAAAAAAAAATATATAACAATTTCACGCTGTATCCCGCAGCAGGATAGGCAGACCTAGTGTTAGAACACGTTCGTTTCCCAATCTCCGCCGAAAACTGAAGGTAAGTTGCATTATCATTATATTATTACTACTACTATGTAGATTATTTATAAATTATCATTTTACCGTTTTATATTTGTCTGCTACTTATACTAGGCTTATAACTAGAGATAATTCTCTAAATATTTAATTCTTAAGAAAGTCCAGGTATTTTTTATATATAAATTTCACCGAATGGGGATCGAATACACGATCGAATACATCTACAGTCAGACGATGTCCCATTGCGTCACGATCGCCTCGTAATCAGATAGATGCAGAGAGATTTACGTTTACGTCACACATCATCCGCTTTTTTGCATGGTAGGTACAACGAACGCAACGACAGTTATAGTTAGTTATAAAAACATTTAAAATATTAACATAGACATATTAAAATGCAACTATTGAAGCAGATTATTCGCATACATATATTTAATGAACATCTTAATAATATAAAAGATATTTTAATAATATAGAAATTTTTAAACTGAGAGTCGAACCTACTAATATTGTTAGTTAAAAAAGTCCGGCGTCATTAAACATTCACAATTATATAAATTAACATATCCAATCACCAATATATTCAATATTATGATCATAACATCCCAAATATATACATTTTTCTATTGGACAAATATCGAATTCGCGACCTACGACGACTTGGCGGACAATCACTACTCAGTAACTAATAGTACATTGCTTGATTACCTAAATATCTATTATTTTGTTGGATACATTCCAGTATTACATCGCATTATTCGCGGCGAATATGCATAACCTAACGCTGACCTTTGTGAAGATCAAGCGATACACATTTAGAAACGTAACTGGCCACTTTGATTTTAACAGTTTGTTCCATAATAATAAATTCTCAGTTTTATTTGTTCACTCACTTTTAAGTCACCGTGGCGCAATGGAATAACATCTGACCGTAATCCTGACGGTTGTGGGTTTGATCTCATTGGGGAGGAAAGAAATAGTCTTATTTTCCCGCTCTAACCATACAAAACGCGGCGTTAAGTTTAAGCCTTCAATAGGCAATGTCTGAATACGGGAAGACAACGTAGTTTCCTGTCACTAAATTCTCTCTATCCCTATAAGGGAAGAGTCATGAGGATGAGCATGAGAAAAACAGTATACATTTTAAAACCAGAGGCAGGTGTGAATTTTTTTAAGACACCTCGTTCGTCGTTCCTCAATTTCCACTCTATTATCGAAACAATTCGTGTTGAACGGCGGAACTCAACGCTGCGGTTTACCTTTCTTACCAGACCAAGAAAATACTTACTTCAATATTACTTATTCCATGGCGGACTCAATTTGCTATCTAATAAACAATTTTTACAAAGAGAACAATAATATACTAATTTGAAGCACATTATCTTAATTGTAAACACATAAAACAGATTACAAATTCAAATGCTATTAGACCCATCTATAATAGAAGACCGGTTTGGTTTCATTCATGTCCGGTAGCGTTGGGAGAGATTTACTAAGGATCTTGTTTCTGGCGGAAGTTAACTACCAACCCGATTAAGTAACTTTATTGCTATCACTATCTATCTATCTATGCTTATATGTTATGTAAATATTTATAATATTTACTAGGTAAGTTTTATTTTTGTTAGTATCGGTGGGATGATGTGGTAAAAAATACGTGGTTGATTTCAATTGCGAGCTTCACGCTTTATCTTGCATATACCAATGTAGGCAAAGATAAAAGAGAGTTTGGGCAATGAAAAAGTTTTCCATATTCCGCTTCAATTACTGTAAAAATTGTTTATTTTTAATAAGTTTCCCTTCCTGATACATAAAATGAAATTATGTCATTCTTGTATTCGATTAACCAAATGAACATTTTATTCTCATATGGAAGCAGGTGACACCACCAGTTTAGCCACTTTATAATCAGAAATTCGTTTTAGAAAGTTTACATTGTTGGTTTTAAAAATAAAATAACGTAATAAATTTAAAATTTACAATATTTTAAAGTGTCACAGGTGGTATCTAATATAAGCTACACTTAGACTGGAACTGGAAAGGAAGTAAATATTTTTTTGAATAACATACAATAAAATTTAAAGTGTTTTTTAATTTAAAAAAGGCAATTGTTAAGTTCCTTGCCACCACTTCTAGCAAGCAGTGGTAGAGTTTGTGACATATTTAGATTCATAATTGCTCGCTAAACTCAATTTACATAAAAATACTTTGAACTTGAATTTACATTTGAACAAAACCAAAAACAAATACAATTGTATAATTTCACATAAATTTTCATAGTTCACAGTTTACTAGACCAGTGTCAAGTGTCACATAGTCTAATGAACATAAAGACGGTTTAATTAATAATAGAATAACTGGGAAGTACTTTTAATATTACGTACGTACATTTTGCATAATTGACTTAAGACTGTCATTTGAAGTATAGGTGGTATACTCGAAATCAAACCAATAGCTATCGCATATAGAGAACAAACTGCGCCACAACAGTGTTACTAATGAAAATATCTTATTTATAATTTAAAAAACTCTAAAGTAAGAATATTTTACTAGAGAATATTTTGACAAAAATATAGACCCTATTTTAATGACAGACTTCATTTTAATATAAAAGTTACGTACTTAATGCCGAGGTACAAAGGCTGAGGAGGACCAACCTCGAACTTCTATAAGAAGGTACTCGCCCTCCCCGTAGCCTCAATATGACTTACAAAAATGGACATTTTTTTACATTTTTTGTTCGTTAAAATTATTATTTTTGCTTTGAAAAACAAAACATTTTAATGACGCCTTCCGATGATAAAATGTAAATATTTTAGGTCAACCGACGACGTTAGAAAGTTAATTTTGCCGGAAAGCGAAATTTAACACCACAAATTCAGTATTACTCGTATCTATATATATAGTTTTTCATAGTGGTATTTACAAAAGCATATTAAATAAAGAAATACAGCTTCAGCTTCACGCTGTATCCCGCACACTGCAGGGTAGGCAGAGGGAACCTAGTGTTTTTAGACACTCCGTTCCCCACTTTCTGCCGAATTCTGGAGGCATTGCGTGTTGAGTGGCAGAACTCAACGCCGCGCTTAGCCTCGACACCAGAGCGAAGAAATGGAAATATAAATTTAAGTAAATATTTCATCTTCTCGAGTGGGGATGAAACCCACAACCAGTCGGTTTACAGTCACACTTTGTGCCGCTGCGCCACGACTGGCCAATACAATATATAAAAAGCCTGTAGACACATATCATCAAACATTTTAACGGTTGTGGTTTCGGATGTTGTATAGTTAAATTTTTATTTAAAAAATACAATAATAAAACACAAATTACACTTCATACTTTATCAAATATGAGATATGTACAAATCGTTACTTATATTAGCAAAATATATCAAGATTGTCCATTGTTATTACAATCCTTGAGAGACTAATTTATAGATACTTTACGAAGCAAAATAAATAAAAGAGTATCTATATAAGAACTCAAACTCGTAGGCGCAACGCTGAAGTTAGATATTACTTTAGTTCTTACCCAAGCAGAATCCACCCACTCCAATCTAGATATCGCCATAGCCTATAGACAGACTAATCATTCTTCTTGTTATAAAAATATCTAAGAACAGTTTCTATCTAAAAATGAAGTAAAAGTAATGAAGAAGTGGACAAAGAGCGAAAGGAATTGTTTTAATGGGTTCCCAGGTTCTCTATACCTCCCCTGCTGTGTGTGGGTAACAGCGTAAAGCTATTGATTGAAAGTAATATAATATAAGCTCTCCTCCCAAGCTTACAGTAAATCTGTAAACATAATAGTATAAGTCAATTCAAGTCATTCAAACAAATGCACCTCACATTGAATTCGTGTCTATCAATCAACGCTTTGCGCGTACGGATACTTTGTATTTTTTGCACACAGCTTCTTAACACTAGGTTTCCTCTGCTTGTTATCTAATATTAAGACACTATACGCTGTTGCTGGGCGGAACTAAGCGCCGCGCTTTTCCACACCAGTGCGAAGAAAATGGAAATATTAGAATGCCACATTTGTAATTTAAAATCGTCGATTTCTATCTCATTCACGATGTTGAGTTTTTTGACCTTTAATAAATGCTTGCTTTATCTAGATGACATGTCATATGTCGCTATGTTGTGGCTTAAATCTCACCATCTGTCTTGGGGCGTACAATAATCGATTCTCCGCCTAGACTATGACAAGTAATTATAGTAGTGTTTTATATTTAAGTAGGTATATACAGACGTCCACGTGTCTACTTATAGTATAGTAAAGTTTAGTAAGAATTTACATCCACACTTGATCAAGTCACTCTTTATTTAAACTATTATAATTTTCATTTATAAATAATGAAAAGAAAAACTTATAAAGGAATGTATATTTATTTTTTTAAGTGTTAAGTATTGACGCATTAAAACAAGAACAACAAAAACACAAAAAAGATTTTTTAAAATTAACGTAACTTGAACCTGTGTTTCTTTAAAGTCCTAATTCTCGTCGTCATCGTCAACTAAGCTTTACGTTCCTACCAAACCAAGTCAATGTTCTTTTAAGCTTCACAAAACTTATTTTTGATTTTATATGTTTTTTAAATTATGTTAGATTTTACTGAATTAAAATCTATAAAAATTTCTCTGAAACACTACAAATGCAACACGAAATTTTAATGTACTAATAATATATATATATATATATTTACAATGTATATATAAATATAGGAATAGTAACACCTAAACCAACCAACCTTTCCACATACATCGTGGTGTTGCGAACTAACAACACAGTCACGACAGTTTGCGCAACGGTCCCGAATATCGTTCAATTGTGTCTTATTCTTGTTTGTTAACAAATAACAATATATTTTATATATAGGTACTTCCAAGATTTTTCTAGCCAAGTTTTGTAAAAACAACGTTCTAATACAGATTCTTATGAATGAATAATTAAAAAAGAAATAATAAAAAACCTTTGCCCTGTTTCCCACACGTAGCAGGGAAGGCAAGGGGAACGTTAAGTCGTTCCACTTTCCGCCCAATTTAGTCGGACATGTTCCGTATGTCGCCCAATTTAGTATGTTGAGTGAAAAAGAAAATAGTGGAGTGTAAAATGAATCTACAACCCTCGAGTTTAGTCCAACGGTGAGCCGCTGCATCCCAACCGACTCATATACATATATGTATATACTTTTGTATAACTTATAAAAAAAAATCTTCACTTTCGTTATCATGTCCTATATAATTGGGCTTGTTTAAGCGAGAAAAAGTGCGCACGTAAAAAAACCTTTCTAGTTATTTTACATGACCTTTGTAAACGATGAATAATCTTTTCTGCAAATACCACAACACGTAGGTACAGTACGCCCGCGACCTTCATAAAATCTATTGATATTTAAATACTAATAACTATTTTTAATTTTAATTCAAATAGTTCAATTCATAGTTCCAGCATCGAACCTACAACCTTTTTGTAGAGTAAAACATAACCCTCCATAGTAGCTTCACGCTGTATCCCTCACATTGCAAGGTAAGCAGAGGGAAGCTAAAAACCTAGTGTAAGGACACTCCATTCCCATTCCCATTTTCCGCAGAATTCCAAAGGCATCGCGTGTTGGTATTAAACTCACCACCGCGCTTTCCGCCTCGACAGCGGGGCAAAGAAACGAAAATTTTAAATATTTCCTAAGTGGGAATCGAACTCGCAATTTGTCACGTTTACGCGCTTGTGGCCTCAGGTAATATAGGTGTCTTATAACTATAAATATATATAGGTTATTGCTGTAGCGCGGTACACTCTTATAAACAGGATAAAGCGATGCAAACCGTTGCAAATTCTATTAAAACAATGTAATGTCATGTCATGTGTTATATAAAACCGGTTTTCCGGTTACGCGCCTTTGTTCAATACTCATAATATAGCGCGTCTCTGCATCTCTGTGTAACATTCGATCAGAACAAGAAAGTAATATGAAAAATTATTTTTAAAAAACGTATTAAATAATTTGAACACAGGGGGGTCTCGAACCCGCGGATCTGGGGGGTTCCCTAGTCCTTATCAAATTATTGATAGAGTTGATTTATATGCCTATTAGAGGATAGATAAGTTAAAAATAATCGAATTATAGTGTATAATACCTCTATGGCTGAACTTTTATATCTTTAAATGCCACTTGAGAAACAATTAATATTTATTGTTATTTTCCCGGTATTCCCTTTCATGGTTTTCCTTTTACAGTTGAACGTGCTAATCTCAGGAACTGCTGGTTTATTAAAAAAAACAATAGAGCTATATCATTATATTCCGTTGTCTATTTTGATGTAACCCATTGTACCTGCTGCCTATAGAGTGAAAGTATTTAAAATACGATATAATTAATAGCAAACATTAATAAAGTTTTTTTAATGTTAAAAGTAATATAATTTAATAAGTCTGTTTAATAGGAGTATAAATAAAAAATAGACAAATAGAAAATATTCGCGTATTTTACTATAGGGATTGTAAGAACCACTCATCCATAAATTTACATAAAATAAACGTCGAAGCTTATATAATATGAGCTTCGGTGATTTAAGTAGCTTAATCTAATGCCAAAAATTTCATATTGTATTATTTCCAGTATATAATATTTAAATATATAAATAAATAATCATATCAAAAAAGTTATTTTTGGCGCGAGAATATTATTTTAAGTTTTGCATAAAGTATTACTTTATCTCTATCTCATTATCCGTAAATTCTCAGTTTACTTTGTAAGATAAATTTTATTGATTACTGTAATATTAGTATAAATAATGTACTTAAATTGATAATTATAATTAACTAGTCGTTGCCCGCAATGTTGTATTGACGTGGACTTTAAGATTAGTAGTTCCGATTGGAAAACTCCGTTTCTTTTTCGTTTGTGTAGGAATTTCGAGTAGATCTCTTTTAGTGCTTCGAACACACAAGAGTGGAGATTTAATATATCACAGGACAAATAATAATCAGGAAAAAAAAAGAATATTATATTAAGGAAATACAAATAATTGAAATAGCTTATAATATATATACTCCACATAAGAAATACTAAACGTCACAAATACAAATTATATATAAAAATATGAATAGTCACGTACATGTAAATCAACAAGTATAACTGTATAATTATTATTAAACGACAATAAACAAGCAAATATCGAGCTAAAAACAAATATGTACAGAATTCAGTTTGTTAAATAAATAATGGTGATATTTAAGTGGGCAAATCTCTAGTTGAATGATAACCTGACTATTTTTAACAACATTTTATTTATTTGAGGCCATCGTGGCGCAGGAGCATAACCGTGCAACTGTAAACGCGAAGTTAAGGGTTCGATCTTACTCAGCGGAATTAAATATTTAATATTTTCATTTTCCGCTCTGGTAACGAGAATTCATTCAAAAGAGTGCGGAATACAGAGTGAGTGGATATATAATATATTTTTGCTTTCTCTGTCCGGCTAGATAAGGCTTGTTCAATTGATGACTTGGGTCCAGTCTAGGAGATGGAGAACTGACGGCTAACTCACTATATGCTATCGGTCATACTATCCGTGAGATTAGTAAAAATTAAATAAGTTATATGATAAACATATTAAAGCGAAAAAAAACCTATATAATGATGTTTACATCGTTACGGAGATAGTGACCGTGCCATTAGCGCCGCTATTTTTATCTAAATTATAAACAAAATTACGTCCTTTACTTGTTTGTTTTTTTTTTATTTTATTACCAAAATACTAGAGCATTCCAATTGCAAATATAAATTATACTGAATTCTATCGATTTAAATAAACAAAGAGTTTGACACATTGTTCTGTGCTGTGCTTCCTACGTTTTGTAAAAAAAATCTTTGAATTAAATTAACAAATCTATAAAACACTAATATTTTAAATATAAAAAAAACTAAACTGTATTTGGACCTAAAATTTTAAAATCTTAGTTGAATTTCTTGTTCTCTTTAAAGCCATAATAATGCAATATTACAGAAAAATAGTCTCTATACTGGTATGACGGCGAAACAGTATCATTAACTAATAATAACTGTTAGCTCTACACCATATCTCACAATGAACAGAGTGGGCAGAGGCAAACTAGTGTTAAGACACTACATTCCCTCACAAGCTGTATATTTCATGGACATTTTCAAGGACATTGCTTGATGATAGCGGGACTCAATGATACACTTTGTTTATAACTAAAGTGAACAATAAAATGAAAAAAAATCATTTCAGAAGTGAAAATTGAACATGTATCAGTTGTGTACATTGAGACAATGGGCTACACACCCTTACTTTATTCGTTTCAATCTTGTTCACTTATTTATACTTTAACATTTCTAATTTCTAAGTAACAGTAAAGAATGCACTTAGTTAGAGCGAATAAGCCAATAACAACACACAGCACTGCAATTAAAGCTTGGTCTTTATTGCTGTGTTATATTCAAAAAGTGGAAACTAACTTACATTTACAATTATCAGAGTTAGTAAAATACTATTAAGTTATAATACATTCCTATATATCCACTAACAGTTAAGATATATTTAAAAGAAAAACAGCTTTATGCTTTTTCCCATATAACTGATAGATAAAGGGAAACTTGTATTGATATGTTTTATTTCAGAATTAATGTCTAGTGTCTTAATGAGAATGGAGTGTCTTAAGACTAAATACTCAGGTTCCCTCTGCCTACCCTGCTATGTGTGGGATACAGTGTGAAGCTGTTATACAAAAAAAAAATATCAGTTAACAGTGATATTTAGACAGATTTATGCAACATAAAATAAGTTCAAACATCTTAGTCTTAACAGAAAAGCTTAATGTTGCATTAAATACAACCAGTTCAGTAAAATAAAGTAGACATACACATAAACAAATGTGGCTATTGTATGGGTAATGATTGTAAACATACACTGTTTAGGGGACTGATAGGGCAGAGGCACAATTATGTTTGGCATATATGGTCACCATGAGGTCTCACCCGTATATCTAGTGCAGTGCACTTATATGGTAGTTTTTATGTTATTGGTGTCTGTATTAAATTATCTGCACATCCTTAAGTCTATGTAGACAGTTTAAAGTTTAAGTTTTAGTGGTGTCTATAAACAATTCACCTTACAAATATCTTATCTCTTTATATATTTAAATAGTAGTACATTTTAAGTAATGTGAAAGCGAAATGACACTTTAGTATAAGAAAATATAATTAGATGGTTCTATGAAACCACAGATACTAATGATAAATAGACAAAATGTCTCAATATTGTTATTCTTATGCTGTAGAGGTATCTTAAAAAATTAAAGAAAAGTGGTAGAAAATAGAGTCTTAACACTAAGTTCTTACTGTATATATCAGAAAAAGTGTAAATTAAAACTTTTTTTGGCTATGCCATGTTAATAGTTTAGTGGTTTTAGTTCAGATTTCTTTTGCCATGTAAATTTTAATATCAATTAATTTCATGTAATGAGGAAATATACAATAGAAATATAAAAATTAAAGTTGAAAATATATACTTCTTTAAGTAAATGACTTAAAAATTGACTCATAATGACAGCTATTATGATAATAGAAAGCTTAACTGTAAATCAAACATAAAAAAGTAAATGTTCCCACAGATATTCTTTGCTAAAATGAAGTCAAACATATATTTTTCTAATTATTATGTTTTTTATAACCATGCTCTAGTTTTATAAAAAAAAGTGTTTTTTTGTTAACTTTTTGTGTATAATATCCATATATAGTAGTTTTAATATTATAAGAAAAGCTATACATTAAAAATATTTAAAACAAGCTAAGTACATTACAAAGTATGTGAAGGTAGATGTATAAATAATATTTTTTGTTTACCTAATGTTATTGTTAAATAATAATGTTAAGATTATATTTTTAATGGAAATATACGATATATGGAAATATATAAATAACACACAATATCGCTAGATAATTAAAACAGACGGTAAGAATCAATATTAAAATAATCATAGACTTGACCTAACTCATAGAATATTTCGGTCAATAGGCCGCTAGCACCTTCGGAATCGTAATTATATTGACAGCTGAATAAACCTTGAAAACACCGCGACTTACTACACTGAGCTCGTTAAAACAACAAATGCACATTACATGTATATCAAAATATTAAGTTTCTGACCTTCCGCGCTCTGATTCAGCGATGGTGGCGCAGCAGACGCTTGCAAGTCCTTCTTCTGTCCACTTTTAGGTGGATCCGAATCAGAATCATCGAAAACTAGCGTCCTGACCGACTGTGAACACCGACGATCCATTGCCACTCACTGCACTAAACACAAATAAACTATTATTTTCGCCATTTATAAACACCCGACGACTTTTTACGTATAATACATCACATATATGTAATGCACAATTGAATACGATGTTCAGAGAGGGATAAATTAAGCCGCTTTATTTCATAACAAAATGAAAGTATTTATATGTTGTAGGCCATCGTAATTTACACGACACACGGCTCCTTACAAATTGAAGTGACACTTTAGCGTTTTGAAAGATGGCTCACTGTTCGCCTTTAGCTGACTGTGTTGCCGTTGCGATATGTATTTTTTTTAATAACAAAGAAAATTAGGTAACGTTCTGAAACATCTAATATTGAATTTTCTATTCGTAATTACAACATATAATTAAAAATACTTACGGTAATAAAAGCATATAACACTTTTATGTAAATTTTTAATTATTGTTACAATATACTTAAAATATTTTTATACTTAAAAGTTTTTAAATCATAAAACTAAGCAAAGTTTACTCTTCATTCTTTATTTTTATTGGTATTTTTAGTCCTTTATTTTGTCTAATATATATTCACAAAAAATAATCATGATGTATTATGTAACTTTCATCGAAATCTGAAATGCAAAGCAACTGTAATATGCACTTCAATTATAGGATGTAAATTTTATTATCTTTTCTATCATATTAATCTTTGTAATTTAACGAAAATGTATAATTATTATCCTTAATAGAAATTGATAATCAGCGCTATCTCTAATAAAAATTGTCTACTTTTACAAAGTCGCCTAACGGCAGGACGAAATAGACTACATCATTATTTTGTGAGCATTAGCTTAGGATTAGCATTGGAAATTAATTCCATACGTCTGTATGTTTGCACGTGAAATTTATGTAATTATTTACATTATAAGTATATCAAATATAGTACAATTAGTAGAATATTATATCTTTAGGTTAAGGCTGTAGTTATATTTATGTAAAAAGCATAAAATAATGATCACCTGGCATTACATATTCTTAAATGAGATACTATGTATTACTTCTTGTATTAAATGCAGTTTTTTTGATGCAACATATCTTCGAACGATGATATCTATTTAAGGTTAAGTCGTTAAAATTCGTTTTTGTTTATGCCATATAAGCTTTTCTTGTACAATCACTTGACAAATATTATTATGGCTAAGTAGTTTTTTTGTTTATGAAAACAAAAAGTAATATTTTCAACACCTAGAAACAAAAGTAAGCTGTAACATAAGAGATGCGTATTTCAACCTTAATTGTACAAATATATTCATAGTAATTTAAATGAATATAGTCTGTTGAAATTCAAATACATTTAGTTATATTTCATTGAGGTAACATTAAAAAGTCACATTAACGTTTAGAAACACTTTATAAATTTATACACGAGTAGCGCCATCTGTTAATCGGTGTAAATTTTTTATAAAAATTAATTACCATATACAAAAATTAGCGCCTTATGTCACAACTTGTAAAAGTTTTGTAATAGTGAATTATTTTGTTAATTTGTCTACAAGGAGTAAAAGATCAGCATGCTTAACATTAATTTTGATTTTTAGAATTAATATCATGCGAATTAAAGCTAAATATATAATATTTTACGTCAGTTTTTAGCGCCATCTGTTGGCCATGATTGCAAAACAATAGTTTTTCCCGTCAAAAGAAACGGAAAAACACGAGTGTGCGTCGCCTGTAGTAGATATCAGCTGAATTATTCGGCTAAAATGCCCTGGCACGGGCATACGTAGTCGTCGGTCCGCCATTACGACGCAGCCGAGACACGTTCGTCGTATTTAGTTAAATATTTTCGTTTATAAATGAGTAATAACGCTCATGAGCTAAGTAATCGACTTCTGAATGCGTTGGATAGCAATTACAATGTAAGTTTGCGAGTTTAGAGCGGCTTAAGTCTGATAAGCGAGTTGGAGATACGGAAACGATCCGCACGAGCCTGTGACACCCGACTCGAGTCGCGAGTCGGCCTCACCAGAGGTGGTGTGAGTGCCCTGCACCCCTCCGGCGGCCCGAGGGCCTGTGTTCAGCCCGGCACGAGGCCGCGTGTGAGACGTGAGCGTTGCGAGTGATGTACGGGGCCACTGACGTCGCCAGCGCTCCTCCCGTCCCTCCGTCCCTAGTGCCAAATGTTTTGCAATGTGAAAGTACGAAATTGTGCCACGCGTGACCTTTCCCGTTGATTTTCGTCAGGTTGTGCTCGGTTTCGTTTGAATGTATAGAAAAGCGAAAATGTGTACGGTTATACAATTAGTTGAGTTGGTTGGAGGCAGCATGGAATGTTCTTGCAGGCGCGTGGTGCGTGTTGGTGCGCGCAGCCCCTCGACACTTTGCAGGGTGTTGTGGACATTTGTGCACCTTTTTGTTAAATGTATATGGTGCAATTTCAGGTCAGTCAAGTTTTCGCAATAATTTAGTGTCTGTATGCTATTTTCAATGCTGTTGAAATAGCAGTTGTCTCTAATTTGTTATAAATGGTTAGACTGATCTAGTGACGAGATTTTTTTCATCATGTTGACTGTTACTCCCTGTATCTTGCTGCAGTTTTAAGGGTTACATTATATATTTTATGTCATTTGAAATTCAATTCCAAATTTCTAAACATCATGTCAAACTTTAATATTTATAATATAAATTCTAAAATCCTACATTATATTGTAGCAGTTCCAGTGTGGTCAAAGGCAGACCACATGTTCGTTGACCTCAGTTTAAATTAATTATATGAATATTCTACAAAGACAATCAAGTTCAAATCAAATGTTAGGCGTTACTTTTCCTTAAAACTTTTTTTATTTGTATCATTAAGATGTTCTTCCATACTGTAAAACTAAAATTTTCTTACATACATTTGAACCCAAAAAGTAAAGAAAGACATTATGAACCAGACATTAGCACTGAAAGTAAAATAGATATATAATTTTTTTATGGTATATAGAAATTTCATGCTTCATCAATAATCATAAACAGTTACATACATATCTCATTTCTTTGAATGTGCATTTTGCTCAGATGTATTAGGATTGTCGACTGAAGTGAATAAATACATTGTACAATTTAATTCTTATAAATATAAAAAATAATCAGCTTCATGTTGTATTCTTCATGCGGATAGGCAGATGGGACCTAGTGTTAAGACACTCCGTTCATTGTCAGACATCACTAGTGTGAAGTTTTCTTTACGGCATTCACAAGACTGTATTTGTTTTTTAATTGTTTTTATTTACAATGATTGAAATAGAACAATACAATTTTTATATTTTAATTCAATACAAGATTTTAATGTAGATTTTTTTTATTATATTATATGCAAGTTTAAACTACTTTCTTTTGTTAACTGCTTGAGTGTTGAGTGGTGGAACTCCACACCGTGCTTTTACACCAGACTCATGACTTTGCCGTGTGTTGAAGGTAACCGTAGATACTATGTACAGTTGTATATATGCAAACATATACAATCTATAGCATTTGTTAATAAATGCAAGTAAGGAAAGTAAGAAATAGATTTTTTTGATTTCTATCAGAAATCCTATAAATTAACTCATTCAACCAAATAAACTATTCAGCTTTATAATATTAGTATCGCTTATAAAATCTTTTGACAATTGCACCTTTAACCATCCATTCACCAATTATTACTTTCCAAGCTCATAAATTTAAAGACCAAAATAGCATATGGGCCAATGCCCAACATGTACTAAGGAAATTTATTAAACAGAATCTAAAGATTGCACTTGTTTTCCACTTTCTGTCTAATTCATGAAGCATTGCTTCTATAATGAGGAAATGAAAATATTTAAAAAATATTTCACTGAGTGGTAATCAAATCAATAACAGTTGTGTTTACAAGTTGCACACTTGTGCCCCTTTTCCACAATGGCTCTTAGAATAACCTAAGAGAAAACTAAAATATTACTTCTTCAAATTTTCATGAAATCAATACATTTTGTATTCAAAATATTCTTTTAACTTTTGCAAATAAATTTTGTATTGTTGAATGAATATATCCCTGCCCTAATTTTTTTGAAATAAAAAATAAAAAAGACTTTTCTGTGCAAATAAAACTAGAAAACTTCATATTTGTGAAATTATATAAAAATGATTGAGAACTAGATTTTTAAAATTGTTAATAAATTTGAACCAATGGAAATTATTTTTATAACAAAAGTACTAATAATTACAAGTTCTTTATAGGCATATATTTTATAATACATAGATCCATGTACTCAACACATTATGTGTTGCTTGGCAGAGCTCAATGTTGTATTTTGTCTTGTTTCCAGAGTATTATTCTTTCGTCATCAATTGGAATTGAAGCTACAAGTGTTGATTACAGTGAGACACTGAACCACTGTACTGCAGCAATACAGTTTCAAAAATTGTCATTAAAACAAAAATCTTACTTATGTCAAAGAATTATCTTAAATGTAATATTTCACATATATTCTCGACATGAGTCACAAATTAAGAACTCTGTGATAACAACAGGCACATACAATTTTACATCACTTATGTAACTGGAATGTTTGCTACTTACTGTCTTTGCACTGAGAAAAACTTATAAAATTGAATTATTAAATTTATTTCTATTTAAACAAATAAAAGAAAAATATTTACAAGACAGCTTTATTATATATTTCTTAATAAAATACAAAGAATTTGATAATCAAAGCATGACGTTTTTGGGCCTCATACATGAGCCATATTCTGATAATAGAACAAACCAAATAAATTGGTAATTTACTATATTAATTTAGAAAACATTAAAATATCCTTTTTAATTATTATTATATTGTGGTATAAATTGTGTTTTAAATTAATGTTACAGATACAGAATAAAGACACTATTTTTAACTAAAACACTAAAACAACAATTTTCAATACTTTTTATGTGCTTTGTATATTGTTAACATATGCTAAGTCATGCACATCCACACCATACTTGTATACTTATCATAAAAAATTATACATAAAACTTGCTTAGTTATTTTTATTACAAGTATATCAAATTTTATATGCAAATCCCAAAAATATCTACGTCCATTTTTTTACATAAAAGTTTGATGAACTTTTATGTAAAAAAATAAATAATTCAATATGTTCATTTAAGATATAATTACAGTTTAAGCGTTCTAATTAATGTTTAACATAAAAAATAATTACTATACAAATATTTAATTACTCATAGTAACAAAATGAAATTTTGCAAAATTTTTAATATATTGATATAAATAAAAAATTTAGAAAATATTTTTGTAATAAACTAAATTACAAAATTTGGGGAAATGAACTATACTAAATCAAAAAGTTATAGAAATTTTAAATAAAACTATTTTAACCAGATTAATCGCGTATATTTAGTTTTTACATTTTTGGAAACCCGACGTTTCGAACACTTTGCAGTAGTCCGTGGTCACGGGTAGTCAGTCTACCGGTTAAAATAGTTTTATTTAAAATGTATAATAATCGTGAAAATCAAAGAACTTATTAAGTTATAGAAAGTTTCCTATAAATTATTCTAAGAAACATAAATAAACTGAAAATATTTTGATCAATGCAAAAGTGCAAAGTCAGTGTGTAAAATGACTATACCAACAACTAACTGTTATCACAAGCCAAGATAAGCATTAATGACAAATTGTTTATTATTTATATTTGTGTCTCAATTTAGATCTTTATTATATTATCTTGCTTTGAATTCTGCATATAGCAGGGTTGGCAGGGGAACCTAGTATCAAAACACTTAAATTTTCAAGACATAGAGCATTGAGCAGAGAGCGAAGAAATAATAAAATCATTACCCAAGTGGAAGTTGAACCCACATTGTGTTATTTTCAGATGCTATGCCGCTGTAACATATTTATTAAGTTAATATTCCTATTTATTTAAAAAAAAAACTATTTATGGTAAAAAATCTAAATTCCTATTTATTATTATGTTTATATTTTAATCTATAGGGTTCTTTGTATCTGATATAAGATTTTTTGGCCTTCTGTCATCAGTGACTACAGTACTATTATGACGTAAATTAATGAGGGGCTTATTTGTCAGTTGAATAATTTGACATGTTGCTAGTTTTTAATTTAAGATTTGAATATATTTATTAATGGCGAAGTGATATGTGCTCTACTGGCACGCTCTGAACGCCATAATCAAAGAACTAAACCGAACCATATTAATAATAGATTTAGTTGTTTTTCTAATCTGGTGTAGCTGACACCAGATTAGAAAAACAACCAACAAATATTATCAACAATGTTGATAATATTTTCATCAAATAGAAAAACAACCATTTCATCATTTCTAATTTTGGGAGTAAATTAGAAAAATTATGTCTAGATGGAAAAAAAATTACGATTCATATTTTTCAATTTTTTTTTCTATAGTTGGAAGTATTATCCAAACATACTGAAATGAAAATTCAGGTGGCCGCAACCCAACTACCTTGTGACATAAGTTGTAACCTACATTAATGTAGTACACTTTCATCCTCATAAATGACATTATCTAACAACTTATCAATTTATGTTCAGGCATAGATTTTTCTTTCTAGATTTTCTATCTGAGACTTATTTTGGAAGTCAAAACAGGTGAAATTGTGGGCAAAAACCAGTCTTCAAATCTGGACGTAATTGGTTATTTTTTTCGCTTATTTTATGATATGGTCAGAATAATCGATTCGCTCATATATGGTTTGCATTTTTTTCAGCTGCAGGTTGATTACAATAGTTAGGAATTGCCATTTATACCTTCTTTTTATGCGTTTGAGTAAATTGATTGTGGCTCGTAAAACGCTGCCGGAACTATAAAATGAATGAAAAAACGTTGATAATATTTTCATTGTTTTTTTTTGGATTGATATAGTGATTAATGCTAATCACAAAATTTACATTTTAGCGGCCTGTGTAATTTAATTATAGATTAAAAATATTTTTCATCAATATCTTATTTTTTTAAATATTTAAATATTTTTTTGTGTAGCTCATTATGACGTGGTTACCGGAACTCAAATGAACCTGTTATTTTCCAGGTCGTCGACATGCAGACTGTTAACGAAATCATATCCATTTTGGAAAAATTCAATATCACAAAAGAGCTGTTGGAGGTAAGATCACAAAAAACGTTAAATGTAAAAATTATAAATGTGTCGTGAGTCTAAATGTGGCTTGGTACAATGGTCGAATCAAGTCTTAGATGCCTAGTACCTGTAAGAATTGTTTTTTTTATTTAATTGTAAAAACGGTTAAGAGTCTTGGACTAAAATATACCTATAATATAGAGTGAGTGTTACGTCACAAATCTCACCAGTTCACCATATATCACCTAGGGGAATGATCGTTTAAAAGTTCCAAAAAACATCGCATAATTAAAACCCCTCTTTACGTAAAATATAATATTGATATTTACTTACACATACAAAGTCAGTCTCTGATATTTTTTGGCAGAAACTAAAATTGGCATCAACGTGTTGTATTCAGACTTTGTATGAAATCATTTTAAATTTAAACTTACATTTTCAAAAAATACTTATATTCATTGAGTGAAGCTAAATAGGAATGTTTTTGGTCACTAGTTTATTATTGGAAGGTTAATATAACGATTTAGATTTTACTCATTAGATAAAGGCAATGTATTTGAACCTGTTACACATACAGTATAAATTGTTATAAAATAGTAACCAACTTGTATAAAGTATACATATACATACTTTCTTTTTATGTAAATAAATGTAAATGTATTTAAAAATGTTTTTTTTTGTGTTTGGAAATTGAAAAAAAATTTAAACTTTTATAAGTACCTAACCTTATTTCATTATAAAGCCATGGTAATTCCTTCTTTACAAATTCAAAAGCAAGCTTTATATAAATATTAAACATATAACTACAGTAATAATGTAAGTGTATCTTAAGTTTTGTAATAAATTTTATTGCATAAAAGTTATGTTTACAATAAGGGTTCTCTATGGGTAAAGAACCTCAGTACCTATCCATTTCACCCCTGTGTATGTTCGACGGTTTTCATCTGGTAAATATTTGAAAATTTGCGATTTTTTGAAAATAATCTTGAAGAAAATAATCAAATACAGCCCGGCTGTTGTTGATTTTTTTCTCAATATAGATAAATGGTAGGCCTTTTGTTTAATGTAATATTTCAAAACAATTAACTCATAAATCTTGGAAATAACATGTTTTTTTTAAATAAGTATAGTTTTATAAAAACTTTCAAGGGCTGTAGCAAAAAAACGTATCTCTTTTTTTTAGAAGTATAACTACAAGTATTAGTATAGAATAATCTCTGAAAGTTTCAAAGGCTCAGCTCAATGACAACATTAAACAATGCACTCAAATCATTAAATAGTAAAAAAATGTTATTTTTAAGAGAATTAACTACATTCAAATCGATTGTTTTTAAATGTTTACATAAGTGTTTGCACTTTTCACCAGTCTACTATAATCAGATAATGTTTATTGAGTACAAATATTTTGATATTGTAAAACTATTGTAGCACAAAATGTGAATTGGCTAATGTACTTGAATGGTGGTTAATATTAACTTTCACACACTGGAAAGCATATTTCGCAAGTCATTATTTTGTACCTTCTATTGTAAAAATTACAAATGAAAGAAAAAAAAAATACTAGAAGTTTCTTTTGGAAAGTATTAAAGTAACGTACAAAAATAACTAATTAAATGAAAATATATAAAGTTTATGAAAGTGAAAATTTTGTTCATCGAAAAAAAAATCCAATAGTTACATAAATAAGTATTTGTGATGTTTTCTCTATTGAGCAAAAAAAATCACGAGTGCAGATTAAAGAGTCGGGCTGTATTTGACAATTTTCTTCAAGAATCCGATTTTCTCCAAAAAAAAAAAACAAATTCTCAAATATCTGTGAAATGGATAGATATCGAAGTCCTCTATCCATAGAGAAACGGCGATCGGTGGATCGCGTTATACTCTGTACATAAAAGTACTATTAAGTCACTGGTTCCTCATTTTCCGATCAATTCATAAGATAGAGATAGAGGATGTGTGTCGGTGTGTGAGTGGCTTGTTTTTGTTACCAGAGCGCAAAAATGAAAATAAATCATTCATCGTGTAAGAGTCGAACGAGCCGACGGTTGTGGGCGTCACGATAATAATTGTACGACACATGACTGCGACTTTTATAAAAACGATTTTTTTCTTAAAAAATGTGGACAAGTACTAAAAATTATTATAAATACTTCCTATGCATTTTCATAACTATTATCAATAATTTTTCCAGACCACCAGACTCGGTAAGCACGTGAATGAGTTACGGCGGAAGACCACGGAGCCCACTCTGGCGAGGCGCGCCAAGGTGCTCGTCAAGAGGTGGCGCGACCTCGTCATACCCACTGTAGCATCGCCCGCTCATACTGGTAAACCTCAATGCCGTGCTTTGTGATAGTAGAAAATGAGGAAATTAAAATAATCCATTGCCCTGAGTAAGATTCGAGCCCGTAATCTTTGCGTTTTGCCTCGACACTAGAGCGAAAAAATGAAAATATATAATTAAAAAATATATTTCGTTTCCTGGAGTAGGGATTGCACCCAAAACCAGGCGATTTTACAATCACACTTTGTGCCCCCATGTGTGTGTGTGGACAAAGTGTGACTGTAAGAATTTCACTTTTCTTTTAAATTCTTAAAAGGAAATGTACATGTATTATTGTTATTAAATTGACTAGAAGTAAATAAGTGGTCAGAAAAGTAGAATTTAAATTATATATGTGAGAACAATAATAAAGAAATATCATAATGCCCCATTTTGCTACAGGATCGAATAGATCTTCCGCTGAACGTGTGGTGCGCCGGCTGGGCGGCACCCCACTCACGTCCCCCGCACTCTCAAGGGTCAGTTACGCTTATAATGTCACTATAAATTGAGAATGAACTCCTATGTGTAAAGTTGTATCGAATTTACAATTTGGATGAGGTTGATAGTTGCCTCTTTAAATTCATTTAACTATTCTGTCGAATTAATAATTATTCGAGAGAATAGAGAGTAATTCTTACGCTTTTTTAGAAAACGTATAAAAAAATTAACGTAGCGGGATTTGAACCCGCGCCTCTTGGACAGTTTTTATTTAATTAGCTAAACGAGATTAACTACTAATAGTTAATCTCGTTGGATTTTCTAAAAAGGTGAAGGAATTACTAGGAATTTTCTGGTTTTACACCATAAAAAATTTAAATATAAATTTAAACATCATTTTCATTGAAAGATAATTAAAATGTTTGATAAAAATAGATATTTAAATTAATCTTGTGTCTTAATATAATTAGTTTGTGTGTTTACAGCAAGTGGTGAGTCCCGCAGTGCCGAGCCCTCGACCTCCGTCTAGGCCAGGTAACACATACTACCTATTATATATTATTTTATAAATATATTAGAAAATTACTAATTTGAATTAAATCAAATACTCCAAATGATATAATTCAAAGTGTTAAAGATGTAAATCAGAAGGATAAGGCTGTAAAACGATTATTGTGATGAAATGTAGTCTTCTCGATAATTGGACTTACAAAAAGAATTTTCAATTTGGCCCATTATTTCCTGAGATATAGCCTGTTCAGGCAAAAAAACATTTTGGCTTATTATATTTGTATATATACCATAATAAACTCAAATACACCTATTTTAACCGGATTAATCGCGTATATTTGGGATTATACATTGTTGGAAATCCGACGTTTCGAAAATCGAAACTTTGCAGTAAGTAGTCCGTGGTCACAGGTAGACTGAGCATCAGTCGAATAATCCGGTCAAAATAACTATTTATATTAGATTATTACAAATTTTTAATTAAACTTCATTTAAATAAATAAATAAATAAATCAGCTTCACGCTGTATCCTGCACACAGCAGGGTAGGCAGAGGGAACCTAGTGTTAAGACACTCTGTTCCCCACTTTCTGCCGAATTCTGGTGGCATTGCGTGTTGAGTGGCAGAACTCAACGCCGCGCTTAGCCTCGACACCAGAGCGAAGAAATGGAAATATAAATTTAAGTAAATATTTCATCTCCTCGAGTGGGGATCGAACCCACAACCAGTCGGTTTTACAGTCACACTTCGTGCCACTGCGCCACGACTGGCCTCATGTATTCGGTTATTAATAATATTTTGTTTTCCAGCCTGGGGCGGCTACGAGTCAGACTCGCAGGACGTCATCCTGGTGGACGACGACCCCGCGTCCCCCGCGCCCGCCCCGCCCGCCCCGCCGCCCCCCGCGCCGCACAAATCTCTTACACCACGTGAGTATCTTTGATCATTCACACATACAGGGGGTGGGCTGAGGGCGGTACATGGGGAGCGTAGTGTCTTAACACTATTTTCCCTATGTACCGACCAATTTACAAGACATTGTGGGTTGAGAACTCAACGCTGCTTTAGTATAATAATACCAAAGCAGCGTTGAGTTGTAAATAACCAGAAAAAGAAAATGAAAATAGTTAATTCCAAGTGGGAATCCAACCCAGAACCGTAATATTATTTCTATAGTAAGACGTCGTGTGTCACGACGTCCCATGTGAGTGAATTACTACTTTTATTTCATTATATAAGTTATGTATGTGAGTTCGTTCTGGCGAAGGGGTACAAGCGTATGAGTAAACGCGGTGATTGGAGTTCGATTCTCTTTCGGGAGTATTTAATATGTTCTTTTTCTCCCTTTAACAACCAGCCAAAGCGAGGCGTTGAGGTCCACTACTCGACATGCAATGCTTCATTTGTTTGATATCAGAGTGGAGGAATGATTTATTTTTATTTGCCCACTTGGGCAAGTAAACGTGTGGCTTTGTAAAATGTTGAATTTTGTATACATCATTTAGTGATTAGTAAACTACTGTCGTCAACAGATTATTCAATCGCATCTTAAATTTTCAATATCTTTATTGAAAACCTTAACAGTACATTAATTCATATGTTTTACATATCATTATAAATAAGTATAAATAATGTGTACTTGTATGACTCTAGCTGTGAAGAGGCCGCCGACCCCAGACCTTCTGTATGATGAAAAAAAAGCGAAAAGGGATAAAAAACCCAAAAAGAAAAGGTGAGTACATTATATATTTAAGTCATGTGTATAATTCATACAACTACTACTTATACAGCACGGTTGACGAGTCGTGGCCGTCCTGATGTTAGCCGTAGAGACTTCGCAGATTTTTCTTAATATTATTTTAGAAAATAATAAGCGCAAAAGTTAAGGAAGCCTACTTAGGGCAGGCCACGATTCTTCGACTGTTCTGTAATTTTGTAGGTGATGATTTCAAAGGAATGAAGATGTCTACTACAAAATTTAAATTTTTGATGTTGGTTTTTATAGATTTTAAAATAAATGTTTCATTGTAATGTAATCATGTAAATAGATTCATAATAATATTACCATATCAAAAAGATTCTGTACTTAAAAAATATATAAAATTTATTTAATCGAACATAAAACTAATTACAGACCGGGCCACAGTCGCGCGGGCTCCGGCACGGAGGCGACAGGAGGTGAGGTTCACCCTCCCTCTCATGCCCTCCCGCATGGGGCCCTGCCGTCGCAAGGGACCCACCCCCAAGGGGCCAATCACGCGTGGGGGTCCCGCAATGGGTCCGGGCGGCGTAATGGGTGGCGGCGAGACGCCCCCGACCCTTACGCCGCGCTAGTAAACCGTCTACCTCCTGCTGGGGCTAAGGTGACTTTTTATATATTTTTAGCTTCACGTTGTATCCCGCACGTAGCAGAGTATGCAGGGAGCAACCTAGTGTTATGGTTCCCACTGCTCAGTTTCTGCGGATTTTTTAGGCCACTGCGTATTGAGCGGTGGACCTCAACGCCTTGTCTTTTACCAGAGCGGGGAAATGACAATATTCAATA
The DNA here is from genome assembly GCA_030704555.1 of Heliconius charithonia. Taxonomy (NCBI): domain Eukaryota; kingdom Metazoa; phylum Arthropoda; class Insecta; order Lepidoptera; family Nymphalidae; genus Heliconius; species Heliconius charithonia. The sequence goes on from CM060825.1 coordinate 1,446,107, forward strand.
TTTGATTTCTTAGATTTGTTTTTCTTGAATAAAAAACAAACCCACGACAGTCGCGTTTACATTTATAGTGTTTTTCGACCCTTAGGAAAGAATAATACTTTTTGTGTATCGGGATTTGGTTGTGATGTATCATGATAAGAACATGATTTAGTGGTTAGACCAAGCTTTCAAAGAGGCGCGGATTCAAATTCATAGTTCAAGTTGATATCATACAATTATTAACGTTATATGTTTCAGGTGAAAACGACAAAGGAGCTTTTGGAGCAAATCCAGTTGCGAGGCACGGCGGTCCCCTCGCGCTCTGCCTCCCCCCGTTCGCCCGCCTCCCCTCACTCCCCTGATGTTATGGTCATAGAGCCCGATCGTTAGTATTATATTATTTGTAATTGATTTTTACACTTTTTTTTATCAGAGGTTTGGGGATCTAGTGTTAAGACACTTTGCCACCCTGACGCCGCCGTCCGTTGTATGAGTGGCGGAATTCATTGTTAGATTTGTCTTTTAACCAGAGTGAGAAAATGCTTATATTGGGCCGGCTGCATGATTGCATGATTTATTTTATTACAAAGTTAATCAAAAATATTTTTTAAAGTCATTACTTATAACTTGCAGCCCCTATAACAGTGGATTCACCGTTACGGAATGGCAATAGTGACTCCAAACTCATAACGGTCGACGATGATGACGAGAAACCCGCGCTGCCCCCCTCCCCCGCAAAAGCCGCCCTGCCCCCCCTCGAGGAGGAGCGCCCCTACGTGGAGTGCACCTGTGGGGAGGAGGAGGAGGAGGAGGGGTGCCCCGCCGCCGCGCGCGCCGCCCTGCACCCGCTGCACGTGCGCGCGCTGCACCACGCGCTGCTGCCCGGCGTCAACGGCACGCGCGCGCCGCCCGCGCCGCACCGCTTCGCCGTGCGCGCGCCCGCCCGCGCCGACGACCCCGCGCTCTTCGCCAGCGTCGTGCCGCTCTACCAGTACTCCGACTACGCCGACGACTACTGCGTCAAGAACCTGGCGCGCGTGCCGCTCTGCCCGCGCCTGCCCTGGACGCAGTTCGCGCCCGCGCCGCCCGAGCCGCCGCCGCCGCCCTCGCCGCCGCCCGCGCGCCCCTACCCCGCCGAGCCCGACGCGCCCGCGCCGCTGCCGCCGCCGCCCGCGCCCGAGCCCCCGCCCGCGCCCCCGCGCGGCGCCGCGCCCGAGCGCCCCGCGGTCGCGCCCGAGATGATGAGCCTGCCCAACCTGGAGCCCAGCGAGCGACTCAAGGCGCCCATCCTGTCCGCGGAGGACGTCACCCAGTTCGGCGAGCCGCGCCGCGACGTGCACGAGGTGAAGGAGTTCGTTGCCGCGACCCCCGAACACCGCACCGTCGAGAAGACGAAAACGGAGGACGTGGACGGGCGCACTCTGTACGCGCTCTGTGAGGCGGCGTTGAGCCGCGTGCCCTACTCCTACGAGCAGACCGCGTGCGCGCCAGTCGTCACGCTGCCGCTCGTGCCCGCGGGTGAGGCGGAGGCGGAGGTGACGTTGGAGGCGGAGGCGGCGCTGGAGCGCGCGCTGGAAGAGGCGGCCGCCTCCACGACGCGCGACGCGCTGGGCCGCCCCGAGCGCCCGGCGCTGTTCGCGGAATGGCACGAGTGCGCGCGCCTCGGGGACCTCGTGGCGCTGCCCTACGTGGTGATCGACTGACGCGCGCCCCCGCGACCCCGCGACCCCAAGTGTCCTTATGCTAGGTTAAGTGAGCGAGTGCGCGGAGAGGCCGCCCGGGGAGGCGCGGCGACTCCGAGCTAACCTCTAGACTGTCGTACTGAGTTATCTTGTTACCGATTGTGATTTATAAAGAATTAGGTCATTAATAATAATAGGAGTTCCAATTGTATATTATACATATATATTGCTATATCGAGTCAAATATCAGATACGAATTAGATGGAGTTATCGAAAGAAATAGTTATTTTCAATACATTGCAAGTGATTTTTAATAAAAAAAAATGTTAAGCGCCCGGCTTAGTGGGTCTGAACTGTTCCGATGTGCCAGATGATTTGTGCCAGAACTCAGTGTTAACTCAAATTTAGAAAAATTTGAAATACCACAAAAAAAATGTTTATCAGTTTTCGAAAAAAAACTTTTAGTCCAAATTTTGTTACAAATATACATACATGTTGAAGTGATATTTTATGATTGTGCTTTGTAATTTAGTAATTAGTATCACTTAGCTTATGTTAATTTATTGTCATGTTTCTAACGTTTATGTTACTTTTATTATAATATAGGTTTCAGATAGGTGATGTGAGTAGTGTTTGTGTGTACGTAACATACATACTTGCAGTTATTTAAGTTTCCTATGCACATAATAATACTATGACCTATAAATATTGTTAAATATCGAGTTTTGAACTCCTTTTTTTTAGTTTATACAAAATACTTTGATCAAAAAATCCAAATTGCACCATAGATGATCCAAAACTATTGAGATTTTTTTATAATTTAAACTTTTAACATATTTTCTATAAACCAAAGTTGTACTCGAGGACCAATCGTTTTGTTGTTAGGGTTAAAGTGTACTTGTTTCATAAAATATTTTGCTAATTCTGATTTAATTAGAATTTTGTTAAACAGATAGAAACCTTTTTGTATTAACTAAATTGCTCATAACCTATTATTACAAATGTGTAAATATTTAATTTTTTTTGTAAGATACAAACAAAATACTGCCAAATATATAGCTTTCGCAGTGTTAAGTTCTGCCACTCAGCACGCAATGTCTCGAAAATGCGTCAGTTCCTAGGGAAACAAAGGGTCCTAATTAACACTAGGTTCCCTCTGCCTACCCTGCTATACGCGGGATACAGCGCGAAGCTTTTATTAGCATTGCATAACATACGATTTCTCAAAAACTACCGTATGGAAAACTTCTTCCATCAAGCTTTTACAGCACTTATGTAAATAAATTGAATCTATTACTATCTAACGTACCAAATATGAGTTGTGAGAGACAAAAGTATATCTAAATTGTCAAATTATATATTATTATTACAGTGAGATGTCCAAAGTAGTAAGGGATTCGAATCCTTGTTAATAATTGGCTCAATTGATTGGAATACTTGTGTGCTTCTAATTGTCCGTTTATTGTTATATATATTATATTTACGTTTATTATAATTTTTTTGTTTTTAATAAGAGAAAAAGAAATAATTAAAGACCAAAATTAGGAAATTGTTAGTTTTTGTACATACTCTATAACAATGACTGTAATGAATACAATAAAAGTGTAGATGAGAACGAATCTTAAAAACGCTACGGTTTAGAAGAAAACGCCGGTCGTTCAGCGTTTTTGAGATCCCGCTCCAGCCTCCTTATAGATAGTCAAGGGCTCTCTGTACCATCGATTTATTTTTATATTCAATATATTTCTAGTACATACATATATATATATATAAAGCAGATCCACTAAACTGAGGCGAGCCAGGGCCTTACGAATGCGCGGGTGAGTCCGGGCGTGGAGCTTGTATAGACGGCGCACCCGACTGCCTTTGATGGACGTGATCCAAAATTTTGGTAAAATATAAAAGCAAAATATATGTGTTTTTATTACGATTTGTATGTTTTATTTTTACCTGAAGGTCGTTTTTAGATTTAGTGAGCTTCTCTTCAACTATAAACTGTGTTGTTTAGCATTTGTATTTCGTTGCATATAAAACAGTATGGGACAATGATATTTTTAAATATAGATAAGTTATTGAGCTACATACTGTGTTGTTCGTTGGTGCGTGTATGTATCACGTAAACGGGATAAGTCAAAAACTAAAGTATTTCGTCTTTAAAGGGTGTGTGTGAGATTGAATAAAATGAAATTCGATAGAACATACATAGATATAACAAATTTTAGTTTTTTAAGCCAGTCGTGGCACAGGGGCACAAAGTGTGACTGTCAACGCTATTGTTTGCGAGTTTGATTCCCACTCGGAGAAATGAAATATTGATTTAAATTTAGATTTGAGTTCCGCCACTCAACACGCACAACGGAGCCTTTGATTACCCTGTTGTGTGCGGGATACAGCATGAAGCTGATTTATTTTATTATTTAAAACAAGTCTTAAAAAAAAATTATATTGACTTTCCAATGCGATTTTCGCCGAATAAAAATGTGAACATGAATTTATTTGTACTAGAAATTAACAATTCTTTAAAAGCATGACATAGTATAATGAATATATATATATTTTAATTTTAGATATTTTTTCAAAACATGCAAGTTTAAACAACATAGTATTATTAGAAAGTATAAATACATCTTATTTTATAAAGCCTAAAAGTTTCTGTGCGCATACACCCAACGCTGGTTAGTACTATCAGGGAATATGGAGTTGTTCCTTTGGCAGTCATTAGGTAACAAAGATACAAACAATAGTACCTAACTTTTGTTTATTTGTAATGATCTATTTTATTATATTTTAATAACATTAGAAATGATGTCGTCCATTGCCAGAAACTTACCACGGTTATGACTCCCACTCAGACATCCCCACACCCTATAAGCTACAAGCGCCTACTAGAATATTAAGAGCAAATAATACTTTCTACGCTGTAGTCTATTAGATGCGTGGGCGCTTGTAATTTATTATAGTTTTGTAAGAGGTGTCTGGCAGGCAGCGCTTATTTGGCCATGGATGAACGAATCCAAGCTACCTGAACTTTTCCGACTTAACGGGTGGCTCAGGACCTATGTGGGTAGTGCTCGAGTCCAGCCTCCATGTACTCGGTCTTCGACACATTTAGGTTAAGATCACCGTTCTCAAATATACCTTTCCATAGGTTTAGTTTACGCTCTAGCACCAGTCGGCTCTCATTATTGAGTACTATATCATCGTAAATCATCAGCAATGTAGGCTGGACTTGAATGTGAGCCGTGACAATGCCCAGCACTACATTGAACAAGAACGGACAAAAAGCCGAGTCTTGGTGAACCCCCACTAAAATCTGGTAAGGTTTGGTGTCGCCAACTGCCGTTCTAGTTAAGTTATAGAAGCGGAGTCACGGTTCATGTCTCTGATAATCTCAATATAGGCCTCAGAGATCCCTTTGGATCAATAAAAGGCCTTCTGCATATCTAAAAAAGCCACATATAGAGCTCTCCTTCTTTTGCCTAAGTTTTGAGGAAGTTGGTCTGCATTGGTCTATTCAGTAACCACCACTAGGCCTACGTATCTCGGCTACTTTATTCTTCGAAGTGACGTCAATATCCATAACAAGAAGACGATGTTGGGCTGTCAAGCTTTCGCCTGGAACTCCCTTTCTTTCTGTTGGTAATGGGTTTAAATTCAACAACCTTTTACTAAAAAAACAAACGCATTTAGAAACAAAGAATTAAAAAATACATATTAGTCAATAGATTTATTCATAAAAATATAATTTACATACAAAATGTCAGAAGGCACTCGGCTTTATATTAATGGCACATTAAAGTTGGTTGACAAGACACCCCGCTCTTGCACATTTACTAGCGTTTTACTTAGAAATAGTTATAATAATCAGAGAGTTTATTAAAAAATGCGTTTTTAACATAATTCTTTTTTTAAGGAAAAACTTTTTAAAGAAAAGATTTGTATCTTTATCCATTCCAACAAAATAGATGTTTATAAAACATATTGTTAAATTATTTGAAATGCCAACTTAAATAATCTTATAATTAATTGTATATGAATACAAAATTAGAATGAGTTAAACAAATATTAAGCTCCTATATTTTCATTAAAATTTACTTTAGAAAATAATCAGCGTTATTATAAATTTCTCAACATTTTAAGCAATTATTTATATGTAGAGATGTTATTAAAGAAACTTAACTATTTTTTAATATTGAAGTGAACTCATGTCTCATATTTTGAGTTACAGTTCGTACGCATCATAAATAATTACACTTAAATATAATAACTTTACAGAGATTCCATTCGTTTTCGTCTCATATACGAGTAGATTAAATTATAATGAAAAAAAATCATAATACTCAGAAAACAAAAAAAAAAAGATTTTACAACCCTATTTAATATATCTGGAGGTTCTCAAACTTACAAGAAATTAAAATTAACATAATTATATATTAATTTTTTTTTATAACAATAAAATATTGTTATTCCACATTTTATATATATTTGCAAAATATAACAATTTCTGTGTGTCGGTTTATTAATATAATTACATAATAACACAAGGCATGGCGCAGCAGAGTGGCAAACAGATGGGCACAGCGGTTTTCTTTTCAGTGTGCTTTTCGCGGCTTCGCGCGCCGGATTCGTACTCGTACATACCGCGTCCTGATGCGTACGCGCCGCCACCTTGCATCATTGCCTGGGAATATATCATTTTTAATAAAGTAATTAGATTAAATGTTTTTTTTTTTATGAGAATTATAATTATTATTTATACAAATATGCGTTTCTCATATCATGTCAGGGTCTTGTAATTTAAAAAAAAATATGCCTGAACTTTTTTTCATTGTTAAATGAATTTAGTGGATTTTTCTTCTGTTTGTAAATTAATTTGGTGTATTCTATAAAGACAGATAAATATTTATATCAATCTATTTATCACAATTAAACAAAAGAAACAAATGCTTACGCTAACAAATTAATCATTTAAAAAGTATAACGAAACTCACAGCAGATTGATATCCGCCAGCCTGCGGCGTGTCCTTCTTAGCGAAGGGAACATGTCCGGGCGGGTAGTACACGGCGGGGCCGGCCACGTTCTTGCTGCTACTGATGGGGGGAGTGTGCTTCAGGGTGTCCTTGTCCTTCTCTTTTCCCTTTTCGTGTACACTTTGTGCTTCGTGGGTCACTTCTACTTTCCTACGTGTTATGCCGTCCGGTTGGGTTGGAAATCTCTGGAAAGTTCAAGGTTCCTTTGAATATTTTTTTCTTATAAATTAGGTACCAAATTTGCCCATGGTCATTAATTAATTGATATTAAATTACAATTACAAATAAGCTTGTTTCAAATAATATTTTTTTTTTCAATGTGTTTTTATTATAATTCAATAGTTTTACTTTAAAACTTAAAATACTATAGCACAATAAATATATAAATAAACAAATTTTTAGATACCGATACAAGAGACGCTGAAAATATTACGTTATTTTCAGATCATTTATTTAAAAAAAATACGCTGGTAGATTGTACATAATGTCAGCTTCATACTGTAATTCCGCACATAGCAGGGTAGAGGGAATCGAATGTTACGACAATCCGTTTACATGAAGACACTTTCGTTCCCCACTTTCTGGAGGCATTGCGCGTTAAGTGGAGGGACTTAAGCGTTTGTTTTGCCTTGTTACCAGAGTGAGGAAATGAAAATATTAATTATATTTTTAACAATCTGTCGCGTTTACACTTACACGCTTGCTCGTCACGACCGCTCCCTAAAAGGAATATTTGGATAATATATTTAACTGTATATTTAAGACATTCATATATTTTTTAATCTGGTCCGCAAAAAATAACGTCACTTTTTTTGCGACTCCTGTAAAATTCATGCAGATGGAATTAGACAGTTTGCGAATTTAGGTATTCACATATAAATTAAAGTTTTAAAAACCTACAGCTTCAGGGAAATCGGCAAGCAGGTCGTCTAACTTCTTAGGCGGTTGTTGCGTGCCCGGCGTGTGCGGGCGCGGGAACGGAACCGGCGACCCCGCGGCCGGCGCGGGCGCGGGCGTGTTGCGCGTGCTGTGCGTGTTCGAGTACGTGGTCTCGCTGTACTTGTAGGTTGATGGACCCTGGAGTTAACGTTTACTTTTAATTTTTATATATTTAAATATGCCCAAGCCTTCTATAAAACAATTTCTTCTAAAAATCTAGAAAATTCTATTAAATTGTTTCTTAAACATGTAAAATTTACTGGCAGTCCAAAAAAAATAAAGCATAAAACTAAGAAAATAAATTGAAATTGAATAAAACTCATGCAATGATAACCATTAAATTGTAATTTAAGCCGTTTGACTGTAACGCAATGTAGGGGTTCGATTTACACCTAGACGGTGTCAGGAAACCCATGTCATATATGGGCCATGTCTATTTTGTGGACCATGGGGTGAATGGGGTGGGTTATGTAATCCACACAAAAATTAATATTTTTTTCTATTAAAAGTATTATAAAAATATAACAAAAATAATACTTACATATGGGCCATGTCCATTTTGCGGTTCATGGGGGGAATGGGGAACGTTAGGTCCGTGGGGCGGATGGGGAGAGTGCGGCACGTGGGGAGAGTGAGGCGGGTGGGGCACTAGTGTAGTATTGGCTGGTTGCGGGTATACTATGCGTTCACTTGTGTGATGTTCTGTAGAATTAAAACAATTATTGAGATATCTAATAACTTTAAGTTTCAAGTCAAGTGCGAGTCGGAAACGAGTCCATCAAGAGCGCCTTGACAATTTGATGATTGCCGGCGAATTTTCTGTCTAAATTATAAAAGTTGGTATGATTTATTTAAGATTGCGAACGAATGCATTAACTTTATATGAAATTTTTATATTAATATAATCCGTGGTATTACTATAATCTCTTTGACTTTTCGCCAACTTTTTGACCAATGACACCCTACTACTGCTGTATAGGTTTTTTTTAAATTTTGGATATGGAACCCAAGAAAGACCTTCAATCTATAAAAGGCATTATTTAATAAATAACTATAAGAAGGTAACAAAGAGATGTTATATTTATCCGTACCATCGGTAGTGTAGTTGACGCGGTAGTCGCGGCGCGAGCTGCAGTGCGCGCAGTGCTGGCAGCCCGCAGGGGGCGCGCTGCTCGTGCTGGTGCTGGTCGTGGTGCTGGGGGGTGGGGGTTCAAATTTAGAGATTAATTGTACATTTCAGGGGGCGTTTAAGTATCACATATCTTGGGGTCGTTTGGATACTATACGATACGTTACAGGGATGGAAGGATTACAACGCATTTCATAGTATTGTAGGTTAACAGATTGACGTTGTATCCCACACATAGCAGGGTAAGCTAAAGGTACCTAGTATTAAGATACTCCGATCCTACCGTCGCCGTCTCCGTCTATTTCCACTTGAATTTTTGGGGCATTAAGTGACGGAACTTAACGCTGCGCTTTGCCTCGACACTAGCGCGAAAAAATGAAAATATACACTTGAATAAATATTTCATCTCCTCAAGTGATAATAGAAATATAACCAAACGCGGCGCAGGGGCACACGGTCACACGTGCGCATCACGTCTGGCCTCAAAGTGGCTTACAAACGAGGAGGGGGTGAGGCAAAAATCTAAATCTAATCAAGCTAAAATCTTTAAAAATTGAGTTATGTAATACTTGAACACCTCCTTATACAGAGTGGAAGTGTCAGCACCACTTTAAATGAAACCACAGTTTTAACTACTCTATAAAGGCCTAATGGAATAAAAAAATTCAAAAATGAAAAAGTAATTTTTTCAAACGAAATAAATAATAAAATTATTGTTGTAATATAAAGCGCCATTTGTCAATAACGACGCACGCACACATAAACCTATCAAAGGGAAACCGCCTTATACGCCTCATTCCGAAATCGAGTCGTAGGTATTGGGAACAGAGTTCAAAGTTGATTAACCTTTAGTAGTATTTTTGTAGCAGTATGCGTTTACGTTAATTGTATCGGCGTTAATTGTATGTATGCGTAACGGCGTAACACGAAGTACAGGCATGGGTAAATATTGTGAAATGAAAAAAAAACTACGTCTAAACTGTTGAGTTATCTTGATTAATTTCTTTAGGAATGGGTTTAAAATATTTCGCCCTATTTGCTGTTCCCGTAAAAGGAGGCAAATAGCTAACTCAGTACTAACTCAAGCAGGTGTTGCTCGCTGCAGCAGCGCGCGTCGCCGGGGACGGGCACGCTGGCGGGGTCCCGGTCCGCCGGCACCTCGTACGTGTAGGTCTTCACCGTGGTCGTCACCTTGTTCATGGGGGTGCTGCTGCGGGACAGCTGCGGATAAGGGTTTTTATGTATCATTGGACTGAGGTTTGACTGCGGTTAGTCTTTTAATTATTAATAAATGTAATTAATATAAATGAATAAATATTTTTATATACTTACAGTTCCAGTGCCTGGTGGGTGGTGGCAGTGGGCACACACAGCTGGGGCAAGTACGGGTGGTACTGGGGCTGGTACTACACGAGACTCTGAAAGATTATGGATTTATAATAATATTATAATATGATTAAATGTTATTTATACGATTAGATATCACTCTAGTTGTCTAGTCATATATATTTTTTATTTTGTTTAAAATTATTTGTACATGGTACAAGAAAACAATAGATTAAAATAATAAAAAAAAGGCAAAGTTTTTGAACATATTTGGTATGTACGGTGGACTCAAATTTTTGACCCTTCAGCTTTACGCTTTATCTTGCACATAACAGGGCAACACAGTGTTAAGAAATCCATTTCCTATTCTCAGTTCAATTTTCAAGATATTGCGTGTTTAGTTTCAAAACTCAACGCCGCGTTTTATCGTACATTTATTTTATTATAATATTGAATATTTCAAACCTGTCTTCTCCTCCCTATACACCTCCTGGCGCAGTTCCGCCGCCCTGCTGACGACGGGCGGAGGGCTGGAGCCCCACGACGAGCTCTCTATTCTCTCCTCGTGCTTTAGTGTGGAATAGCCGCTTGAAGGAGCTTTCGCCGGCGTACTGTATCGTATATTTTATTTGAATATTCGTATATTTTAAGTGAAATATTGAATTAATTAATGGGTATCATATATGGTGCAAAAATAATAAAACGTATGATCTATTATTAGTTATTACTAAAGTGTCATACTAAATTCATAGAGTATTTTTTATGTGAAAATGGAACAAAAATCCATTTTCATAAACTTTCACATTTATTATATAATATTAATAGTATAATCTATGAATAAATGGTTATAAAGTATAACAATAAAATAATCTATAATTTAGTAAGCAGAAAAAAATAGTAATTACCCTCTCCTGTAATCGAATGATGTACTTTCAGCTGTATCAGACGTGTATCCACCTATAATATAAAATTATATTGTTTAAAAAAGGATTATTATTTATATTTAATGATTCTGGTGAAAATATTATAAAAAAAGAAAGAAATATCATAAACAAAATATTTTTATTTATATCCAGAAGCGATTATTATAGAAAATATTATTTTAAAGTAACTTACTCTTGTAAAGCTGTCGCTCTTGATCCTTTTGCAAGTCGTCGAGCAGAGAGTCCAACTCGTCTACGTTCTGTGTCATCTCTTTCGTCACTTTTGAGCTTTTCACTTTTGAATATCCTACAATGATAACATAAATTATTTATTTAATATTTTTATAATGTATATACTAATATAAACTACTGTACGTTTAGCTTCATTAAACATAAAAAAAAAACAAATGTATTTAGATAGAACAAAATTATCATTTTGATTTGACTTTAATAAATACTGTAAGTAAAAAATTACAAATAGATACATGATTAATAGGCTATTTTTTTAAAAAAAATCAGCTTCACGCTGTATCCTGCAGACAGCAGTGTAGACAGAGGGAACCTAGTGTTAAGATACTCCTTTCCCCACTTTCTGCAGATTTCTGCAGGCATTCCGTGATGAGTGGTAGAACTCAACGCCGCGCGTTGCCTCGACATCAGAGCGAAAAAATAGAAATATAACTTTAACTAACTATTTTATCTCCTCTAGTGGGGATCGAACCCACAACCAGTCGGTTTTATATTCACACTCTGTGCCCCTGCGCAACGACTGGCTGCTACCTATTTTCCGCCGAACTCTCGAGGCATAGTGTTAAAGGGCAGAAAATATTATATATTATTTTCCTCTTAATAGAAATCGAACCTATAACCGTCACGTTTACACTTGACAGTGATGAAGTAATAATGTGTAGATGTATTTAATTTAATATTAAAGAGTTCTTAACCGTCATCTTAGTTTCAGCTGTTAATAGTTGTATGTTTTACTCTATTGAATGTAAATTATTTATGAAAAGATTTTTTAATGTTCTAGTTCAATAAAGTACAACGTTTTAATATAAGCTCATCATTCTCCCACTCAATGTCAAACAAAAATCTACAAAGGTAATATTCATATAATACTCTCTACTAAATGTAAAGAAAACTAAAATACAAGCAAAAAACCTCACCAGGCGTGGGCGAGCTCTCGTAGTTGTACGTCCTTGTGCCCGTTGTGATCGCGGGCAGCTCCCTCTCCTCCCTCTCATAGTAATATGAGGACTCGGCCGCTTTTGGTACAGTCTTTGGAGGAATAGTGAATTCCTGTAATAGTTTTGTTATTTTTTTATATTTTACACATACCATTTAAAACAAAATTTGTAGGCAGCGTTAGCGCTAAAAATCTTCCTCTACCAGTTATAAATCATACATACGCCTCAATATCTGTAAGAATATATATTTTCAATCTTTACGATATGTCCCGCACATTGTACATAGTAACCAGAGGGAACTTGCGAACGTAGTGTTAAGACACTATATTGACATTTAAGATACTTAGGTTCCCCACTTTCCGCCGAATTCACGAGGCATGGCGTGATGAGTAGTGAAACTTAACGCAGCGACTTGCCTCGTTATCAGGGCGAGGAAAGGAAACTATTAAATATTTAATTTCCTCGAGCGGGATTCGAACCCACAACCTGTCACGTTTGCACTCACATTATTAAAAGTGTTTCTATTATTCGTGCGTTTCCTACATCGATTTAACTGAAAAGCGAAACTGATCATTAAATTAATAGTAAGATAGGCAAAAGTTCAGATGCATGTATTGATAGAGAAGTGCAAGGTACTTGTCTTGTCTACAATATTTCCTCACCTCTACAGTATGTAAGTCTTTTCTATCATACTTCCCAGACGGGTGCGTCTCTTCTTTGTACTCATAGTGGTACTCCCTGGTGCCCCCGCCACGTCCTAGTGAGTCCAACTTGCTGCCTTTCGGTATTAACTCCGATTTTATCATATCTGTTGACAATGTGTTTTATTATTGAAATATATTAATATAGTTATTAACAAATGTGTAACTGACGGCGATAATTGTAGGTTCAATTTCTACTCAGGTAAAAGTATTCGTCTCAAGTTCGATTTTAAGTTAGAGATCTCAGGAACCCCCCGACCTATGTCATTTTAGCAAAGCTGAACTTTTGAGGATTAATAGTCTAATATGTAGTTAAGACTCAATGCGAAGTTACTAACTTGACAGTGGGGCCCATTCACAGGTAAGTGTAGAACGGAGTGTCTTACAGTAGGTTCCCTCTGCCTACCCTGCTGTTTGCGGGATATAGCCTGAAGCTGATTTAATATATATTTTTTTAGCTTTTAGAAACGTTATATCCTAACGTTCCGATTTCCGCTTTTTGCTCAAATTTGAGCGGAACTCCACGCTACACTTGCACTTAATCTTATGAGCGAGGAAAAATATCCTTTTACTGAGTAGATAGAGCTAGTTTGCATTTGGGATCAAATTTAAATATTGAACAGTCTGTGGGAAACAGAGTGCGTTAACACTAGGTTCCCCCATGTCTACACTGCTAAATTATGCGAAATACAGCGTGGAACTAAACAAAAACAATAAATACATACCGAATTGTTCGTCAGTGTAAGGGACGGTGCCTCTGCTGCTGGAGTACTCTTTGTACTCTTTATGCTTACTATATGATTTAGTGGCCATTTTGATAGATTTTTTTTATCTGGAACAAGAAATAATATAATTAGTACTTATGTAAGTATATTATAGTAAAAACTAGATAAATTAATGTTAATGAAATCTTTTACCCTACCCTACAAAGTGTCTCCAGGTTGTAGGGTAGGCCAAAAGAGTGAATAATTTCTTTGTAAAAATAAATAATATCATTTAAGTTTCTTCATACTAGTACTACGCTGTCATAGCTTAGATGTGTTGAACAAGATGATTGATCTATATGAATCCCATTCGAGGAACTTGTAGGGAGCCCACTCCAGAATCGTTATTTCCAACAAAATTTGCCCCGAAAAATAAATATGTGTTCAAAGCTAAAGTCCAGGCCCTCCCCACAAAATATCTCTAGATACGCTAATGTATTGAAGGCAACTTGTGTAGGCCAAATAGAAACATTTCTACCCACGGTTAGACTGGTGCATGCATTAAGTGGCGCCGGATACGCGTAATGAGCTTTTTATTTGAGAAAGTCAAAGAAAGTTATTTATCGGAGCGGCTTTTTCTTCTAAAATATTTAAATTGCATCAATCAATGTATCATTTATTTAAATTAAATGTTTGACTAAGAAACACATTTTAAATGTTTTTTTATATTTGATAAGAACTTAAAAAATGAACGTAGCTAATGTAAATTTTTTTATTTCTTAGAAAACCCAAAAAAAAAATATTATTATTTAAATATATATTTATTTAAATACAAAATTTTAAATAAAAATAGTTCTTACATTCCTATACATACTGAGAAGAAACTAATAATTATCACTAACCATCGATTAAAGCCGCTAATGTATAAAACGACAAAATGAATTAAAAACGTCTCATACTTTACACACTTTAAAATAATTAATGCATAACATTTGAACAGCTGGTGTCCAAATCTGGTGACAACAACTCTGTTTTTGTGTCACGGTTAACGTAAACGTAAAGATAACTTGTTTAATCTTATAGGTATAAAAAATATTTTTGTTATTTTTTTTTTCATCTTCTCTTGTCTGTTGTGAAATTAAACGCCGCGTTTTGTCTTGCTAAAGCAAGTAACTGACTTGTTCACCCCAAGTAAGGATCGAACTAACCAACAACGTCATGGCCTCAGTCCTATCCTTTATCGTATTAAAATATATTTGGAAAGCTATAATAAAAAAATAAACATAGCGGGTTTCAAACCTGCGTATTTTGAAAAACCATCGAAGCGCAATTGTTGCTAATTAAGCCATATTTTCTCATCGAGTGACACCGTTCACATACAAGTTAAATAAATAGAAACACAAAACTCAAGCTGATGAATATCGCTAAATAACTACAAAAAATGTTACTAGATCCTTTTTTGTAGATTTTACTTTAACCTGGCGCCAATTTTTAAGGTTCCCACATTGATAAATGATGTCACGATTTCCGGTAACATTATGTCAAACATTGTCAGTCACACCTTTGTATGTAAATTGTTAGTTAACATAAGCGTTTAAAATGCAGTAACTATATGTGAAATAATATTAAAATGCTATAAAATTGACGTGTCCGGCATAGAAATGAGGAAAACGAGTTTGCAATTTAATTTTTAGCTTCACGATACATCTTGCACATACAGGGGATATAGGGAACCTAATTTTTTAATTAATTAAGGTATTTTTTTAAATAATTAAAGTACCTAATTAAGGTACCTTGTGCCCCATCATCGCCCAATTTACGAGTATCTTATTTCGCCACTCTATATACAATGTCTCGAAAATTTGGCGGAAGGTGGTGAACAGAATGTCTTACCATTTGTTCCCTTGCCCTACTATGGTCGAAAAAGATAATGTAAATTAATATTTGACATATGTCTTGATCCTTTTGATATTTTTTATAGTGAAAAGGGTAAAGAAAATACTCTTAATACATTAGAATAAGCCAAAGAGAAAAGTATGTCGTAATTTAAGTATTTTAGTAAACATTTTTTGTTTCATAAAGTATTTAAATACATATGTTCAGTTTTATTGTTTATGCATTATTTTTTATCAAAAACAAATTTCTGCCTTAAAAGCTGAGGAAGTAGTACACAAATAATAAACTAAAAACTAATAACAAACATTCGTAAAAGACAAATTTTGAAAATTTCGCTTATAACACGAATAATAGTACAAAATTTATTTTCATAATTTAGTACAGTACAAAGAATGCAATAAAATTGTATTATATATTAACATGCAGATCCGATGTGAATGACGAAGGAGTGATTCAGATATTTTGAATTAATTTTCTTTACAATGTGTCTCAGAGGGATATGCGTGATTGGAAAGAAAATGTACGGTCCATTCAATAGGGTTGCCAGTACCATGGTATGGCGGTTCTTAAATAAAACGAAATATAAATATAATAAAATTTTTGTATATACTAAAATTGAATTGAAGCCATAACCATCTCTAAGACACTTTTAACAAAAGAATCCTTTTCAACTTGGTTTTTTTTTTAACGGTACTGTGTGGTTATAAAAGATATGCTTAGGTACTACCTAAGTAGCAAATACTCACGTAACTACCATTTGAAATAATAAAATGTCAGATTACTAAAGTTATTGCCTAGATTGTTATCGAAATAACCTATTCTTGCATCATTCCACTCGTGACATAAATATGTATGTAGGTATGTATGTATATTATAGGAATGAATTCTTGTATTAGTCCAATAATATAATGATTGTTTGCAAATTAATCGTTGTTTGCTTAAATTAATTTCTTAAAAAAAAATTGCATAGACTATCGCAGTGTGTGCAAAAAAGATTAAAAATATCATTTTAATATTATTAAGGGGCCGTCGTGGCGCTAGGGCACAAGCATGCGCCTGTAAGCGAGAAGGTTGTGGGTTTGCTTCCCACTCGAGGAAACACAAGGACAAAGTTAATCAACAAACACCAAAGTGGAATTCAAGCCCACACCCATCGTACAGCCGCACATTCCCACAATATTTATATACTAGATATATGTATGTCACAAAAACTTTAAACCCCATCTAATATTAGATGTAAAAGTAAGCATATCAGATGACTCTTCTGTGGTAACCATTCAACGTGATTGACAACGCTGAAGGTTGTATTATGAGATGCGGACTCGTATAATATATTCTACAGATCAACAGCCTCCGATCTAAATGTCAGTCTGTCTGTTACTCCTTTATGATATATCTATATGTGTGGTTCTTGCGCCATGTTTGTTGCGATTTGCGATTAATTAATAGGTTCATTTCCGGTTGCCTTTAATGGAATATGTCTGAAAAATGTTTATAAGTTTTAATTACATAAAAAATATTATAACTTTTGTTACTTTAACCGCCTTATTCTGCAAATATCAGTATTAAGAAACAGTCGAAAGTCAAGATATTGCGTATTGGGTGGCGAAACTCAACGAAAGGCATGCCAGCTTGCTTGCTATTCCCTGCGATGGGATCGAACCCACAAATATCAAATTTACAATCAAATACTGTCTCACTGCATATGCCCCTATTTATTTTTTAAGAAACAAATATTCTAATCATCATCGCGGATCATCCTTTTCTCAAATTTCAAACCATTATAAAAAAGACATCTTTTAACAGGTGGTTAAAATCAACGTCGCATTGTATTAAATAGACCGGAGAAACAAAAATACTTTGAACCAAATGAAATTTGAACCTTTAACTATCGCGTTTAGTCACGCGTGTCCCAAATGTGGCATTATTATGTCAACATTTATACGAAAAAAAAAACACATCTTAGCTTAAAGCTTTATTTTAATGAGCAGCAGAATAAAGCAGCAGCTTAATATAACTATACCAAGATGCTTCGTTTTTTGCTTTCCGCCACATTTTGTGTTATTGAGAGATTGCGGAAATAAAAATAATAGATTGCTTCAAGTGGGAATCCAACCCACAACCATCACATTAACAATCGAATTCTGTCCCACTGCGCCACGATAGCCTCATTTACTTTTGTTAGCTTCATCTATCTCCCTATTTTTAAGTGTAATAAAATCTTGCAACACTGTTCTACCTACTTCTTACATATCCTAATTCATATGCACAAAACATGCATACATATATGAATTTAATGACGTTACATACATATGCAATTTTATTGACATTTTTTAATATTAATATTATTTTTATTATTTAAAAAATCCTAATCAATAGTAACTAAAATCCGTTGTGCTTAATCAGTTATTAATATTTAGTTATAATTAGTGAACGTTCTAGCGGAAATTTATAAAGGAGAACACCGTGCCCACTTCAAAGATTTCGTAGCATTCTGCCTGGCCAGTGGGCTTCATTACCACATCGGAATTAGGTTAATAACGACTCATAATCCACTGAGAGGAAAAAATAAATGGCCCTTGGCTGCTCAAAATTATATATTTATATTATTTTTTTTACTTCACGTTGCTAACACAAGTATAGTATAGTAGTGCAGAGAGAAACTAGTATCAAAACAATCCGTTTTCGGTTTTCGGGCAACAAAGAGACATTGGGTGTTGAGTATCAGAACTCAACGTCGACTTGCAAACAATATAAAAAATAATCAATTCTCCAAATGGGTTGGACAAACAGCTGCAGCGTTTACATTCAAACGATGTCCCACTGAGTAACGATGGTCTTTTGTATAATATATTTTTTTCCCGATTGCTAAGGAAGGGTTATATATAGATATTCCTAAATCTGCGTAAAATATTATATGAACATTATATGAAATATGCATAAAAATTATATAAACCTATACCTATATGTACATTTTCCTAATATATATATGTATATGCGGAAAAATAATAATAAAAAAAGCCTACTATCTAGCATATTGCGCTTCCTTGTAATAAGAAACAAAGGTTCCTTATAATCTTAATACAAAAATGGTAACTGTTGACTGACAGGCTGATCTATCAACACGACTCACGCTATTGACTGATCGGAGCAAAAGGCACAAGGATATCTGTCATGACGTCATCATCTTATAATAAAGGATTTAAATGTTTTCTTTTTCAAGCAAGCAGTGTGTCGGAAATTTGGCGGAGAGTGGGGAGCGGAATGTCAAATCACGAGGTTCCTTTTGGTTTATGCAGGACAGAACGTGAAGCAAAAAAAGATCTTTTCTTACTTAGGTAATATATTTATGCAGAGTAAAGAGATTGATAATTGGTTCTTTTTTCGTTTGTGTTTGATTTTTCAAGCTTAGCGTGCCAGGATGCGTGACTCAAAGTTTACAACGTTGACGTTATCCAAATGGATCGCATATTGCAGAGTAGACAGAGGAACCTAGTATTAAGACACTCCGTTCTCCACTTTCCGCAGAATTCTGGAGGTATTTCGTGTGTAATCGACATTACGATTTTTATTGTTCAATCGTCACGACTAATCAATAAAGTAAAACCACTAAAAAGAAGTAGATGTAGGTATACAAGTATATAATTAGACTTACATTAAACAATTAAATTATGCCTATTGAAGATTCTGTAATTTCTATAAATTACTATAAAAAATTTAGTGCCAACATATTACAAATGTCTATAATAAAAATGGTACAAATCATAATTTGTATATTCCATATTTTATGAATAATACAACCCAATGACAGGTCCAAATGTCTTTCCAATAAAGGCTACGTGTCGCAAGATGCGTGGGCGCAGGTTGCGTCACTCATTCACGGGCGCCTACGCGGATGAGGAAAACCTATCGGCCATATGTTAAGATCATGTAATGTACACTATTATTGCATATTTAAGCTTCAATTAGCATTATCATTATTAACGCACCATAGTAGGGTGGTAAGAATTTTCCTGATTACTCGCAATGGTTGTGGGTTCGAAACACGCAGGGGTAATTGTCATACTTATATTATACTCATTTTCTTTGGATCTTATTTGAAACGGAATGAAAAACGGGAAAATGGTGTAAATTATCGTGTAATTGGTAAACCCATATATTAGTTCAATCTTTCTGATATTTTGGTAGAACAAATCGATATTTTGCATCGATACATCTCAGTTCGCGTGCACCTTGACCGCTATTCGCCTTACAGAACATGACATCATCGCCGTAGTTTGCCTGCGTTTTCATTTATTTTTGTACACAACCCCTCTCTTTTCCTCCCGAGCACCCGTCTCTCTTCCACTTACTTTAATTAAACAGGAACAAAGATCTTAAGTTATGACCGTGCAAATTAAAAACAGGATATTCGAGTTTCATGTGATAAGAAAATAAATTAAATGAGTTTCGAGATGATTTAATGTTTTAAATATTATTTATATTACTTTCTAATTTATTTATGTAATTATTCACTTTCAAATAATAACATTTAAATACCATAGAAGCACGTAAACTTTAGAGTAAATACTTCACATTCCATTTCTTTATTTAAAGTAGTATTGTAAAACTGAAGAATTTGTTTGATTGACCGCGTTCATCTCAGGAACTGCTGACCCTAATTGCAAAATTTACTTTGTATGGTCGAGGAAGGCTATATTATACATACAGGGTATATGACATGACGTTAAGCGTTTCGATGTAACCCACTATAATTGCGATCAGTCACTTTTGACATTAGACTGTGTCTATTAACCAATAGTTACCAACTTGACCACGGAAAAGGTCGCAACAAAAAGATTGTATATTAAAAAAAATGGTAAAAAAGGTTACACATCAGTGAGTAAGGGTTTAGCGATGAGTAAAAGAATTGTTTATAATTGGGTCCGTGCTAATTGCTTCGCCCGATCGTTGCCCTTTCGTTTAGATAGATAGTCGGAAGATGACACATCAACTCGTTTTAGATGTTACACTTGTTTAATTAAATAATTATTAGAATAGGCAGAGGGAACCTAGTGTTCAGTCAGACACTCCGTTTCACACTTTCTGTCGTATTCTGGAGGCATTGCGTGTTAAGTGGCAGAATTCAACGCCGCGCTTTGCCTCGATACCACAGCAAAGAAATGGAAATATAAATTTAAGTAAATATTTCATCTCCTCGAGTGGGGATCGAACCGACGACCAGTCTGCGCAACGACTGGCCTCAATTACATATTTTTTTACTATGCTTAATTAAAAAATTGTTGGAAAATATTGGATATCATATTAAAGATTTTTACTTTTGACAGGATTATTATTCTTGATAATATAAATAAATATTTAAAGTTTGTTATTGTTTTTTCCACCACCGTAGCACAGTGTTTTTCTGTATATGTTTCATCAACAACTTATGAATGAGTGATTTTTCACAATGTCAAGACAATGTGAATGTAATAAGACAATGAGGATAAAATAAATAAAATAAATCAGCTTCACGCTGTACCCCGCACACAGCAGGGTAGGCAGAGGGAACTTAGTGTTTTTAGACACTCCGTTCCCCACTTTCTGCCGAATTCTAGAGGCATTGCGTGTTGAGTGGCAGAACTCAACGCCGCGCTTAGCCTCGACACCAGAGCGAAGAAAATGGAAATATAAATTTAAGTAAATATTTCATCTCCTCAGTGGGGATCGAACCCACAACCAGTCGGTTTACAGTCACATTTTGTGCCGCTGCGCCACTGGCCTCAGGCCACAATGAGGATAATTTTTTGATAATAATTAAAATGAGTAAATTCGGTAAATTATAAAGTCCGAATATTATATATAGAGAGGGTGTAGAGCATTGTAGAGAGTGGAGAGCATTGGATCTCTCCTTCTATCAAGCAATCCGAAAGAAAAAGCCAATACAAGCCGAAACTTGCCATAACGGCACTGCTAAAAGTACTTTCTTTGTAACTTTTTCATTAACATGTTTAGTAAATTGAAGTTAAATCAAATAAGATCTTCACATTATAATTATGAAGTCACGATTCTATTTAAAGTGTCCGAGTAGTGATATCATGAGGTCAATCAACAGGTTGAGAGGCAAAATGGGTCAAGTTTACACAGAAAATAGTCATATCGCGAAATATTGTACTTAGGAACACAAAAATTTTTATGTAGGTACTTAGAAAAAATATGCATTTTTGTACATAAGTATCGGATATTTTTGATGCGACAGCCTCTAAATCTCATCAAACTCACCCTGCTGAAATAATATAAAGCAATTAATATAAATATACTTTACAGAGACAATAGGTATATTACAAACTTTTTTTTTGTCTGTTTGTTCAATCATTTTTGGACAAACCTAGACTGTCCTTACAATACTTTCATGGTCATATCGTTATTTCTCTGTAATTCAATATACATATATAAGGTAAATTTTAAGTACCTTTTTCTAAAATATCTATTTCCCGGATTGGAATTGGAACCTACGACACATCATCTATAATATAAGCATTCGAGCATTTTATGTAATACATTTGAATAATAAATGATTTCTTGTGGTTACATATTTAAGTATCGATGTTTGTTCTAAGTATTATTAAGTTGTTTTCTAAGTTTATTAACGCCGCGTCGTCTCTATCAAGGTTGACAACAAGTAAAATCCATACATTTTAATGTAAATGTTTTTATATACACGTATCGCAATATTAGATAACGTTTACTAAAGATTTAATCTTTTTATTAAGAAAATTTTAACGAATTGCTCAAATTTATTATGTTTAAATGAAAAATTTATGATAAGTAAAAATATTTCATTTAAATAAAATGTGTTTAAAGTAACGATGAAACTATTTCTCAAAAAGACAGACAAGTTGCTAATTTGAATGACATTTAGAGAGAAGTTTGTAATTTTTTATAAAAAAAAAGGATATCTAATGAATTATGGTTACATAGGTACTTATTTCATATATTATCCATTCCATAGCTTATTTTATCTCACTCACTAGTACAAGTAACTTCTCAGTGCCGTCAAATGGTTACAAAATGATCATTTGAGCTATTTCTAGACAGTCTACCCACTTATATAAAATGTACTCTTGTAAGTAAATTGGAATTGTCTGTCTGTAGTTTCTATGTTCTACATAAGTCTTCTTTAAGTATGTAAGTATACTTGTCTATATGTTCGTGATGAGATAAAGAGATCTAATGTAACATTTGGGATTTTGTAACAAAATTACGCACAAGAAAAAACAAGTGCTAGGTGCTGGTATTTTGTAATCTTACTAAATTATAAATTTTATATAAAAACTGTTTTGAGGATAAGAGGATAAGAGGTCAGGTTGTGGGTTCGATTCAGAATAGAGGAAATGAAATATTTAAGCCGCCAATCAACATGCAATACGTCCAAAATTCAACGAAAAGTCGGAAATGGAAGTGCCTTAGTGGGAGTGTCTAAACACTAGGTCCATCAACATCTCTGCCTGATGGTAAAAAAAATGTATGGACACTCAAACGAATCAAGGTCCAAGCACTAAACCACAATAAAGCATTACTTAACAGAACAAATTCAATCTATCATAATCAACAACAACGATATGTCTAGAGTTCATCTAGTTCGCATCTTACCACCCATTTCCGTAATGTACTAAGAAATGGACTTTAAACGGTACATTCAATTGTATCCTCTTCAGCACTTCACTAAAAGGCGTTTTTGCTATAAACTATTGATTTCGATAGCTCTATAAGCGTACATATCACTGTGTACAGTACGGTCATGAAGTTGTGGAAGAAGTTTTCAGAAAATCATATTTGGTATTTACATTACAGCTAACTTCAGGGCGGCCACGACTTGTTGACCGTACTGTACTATGTACGTAGGTGGGTAACCATTATGTCAACAAGTGGCGACAAGGACGTGTCGTAAAGGTAACGAGTTTTGTGTAGGTATTCATGCATTTAATAATCATTATATGAATAATGCACTTTTAACTTATAAAATTAAATATATTGTAGAATTTTTTAAAGAAAGCCTTAATAAGAGTCCATCTGAAGAGTTTGTTTGGATGAACGTGCTAATCTCAGCAACAACTGACTGGATCACCACGACTCAATACAAATGCAATATAAATTTGTAACGTAGGAATTATTTCGATATGCACAGTAATAAAAAGTGTAGTCCAGTGAGGTCCAGTTAGGGGTGGGCGGATCGGTTTTAGAATGCCGCCCGCCCACTGACTGTAGAGTGTATTTTGAACGTTTCAAATTATAAGAAACTTTAAAACATTTATACAGAATTACTTAAAAGTTATAGTAAGAAAAGACTAAGATAGTAAAAAATTAATACAATAAATTTGTTAAAATAATAATTTCGCTTAAAGAAATGTAGTTTACGCAATTCGTTTTACCTTTCTCACTCCAGTTTCCGATGAAGGTCGAGCGGTTAGCAAAAATAGATTTTGAAATGTAAACGAGAAAGATTTTTCTAAAGTTTATTTTTAATTACATCTCCAAACAAAATGTAAATTTATATTTATTTTACTCTGCATATAAGTTAATTTTCTCTGCACGTGTAAACAATATTACGGCGATCAAACAGCGAATACTTGTTGGTCTGCCAAGTTTTGAGTACCTAAATTCAGAGACGAGAGCGCAATTCGTTTATTTTTTTACTAAATCAATCAAGTTCTTTTGTGTGTAAACAAAAGGTAGCAGAATAGCTTCAAATATAATTATTGCCCCGAGTGAACGAACCCACAACCATCGGTTTTACACTCGAGCACTGTTCCCCTGAGCTACAACGGTCTCGTATTATGA
The DNA here is from genome assembly GCA_030704555.1 of Heliconius charithonia. NCBI lineage: Eukaryota > Metazoa > Arthropoda > Insecta > Lepidoptera > Nymphalidae > Heliconius > Heliconius charithonia. The sequence continues at coordinate 1,470,424 of CM060825.1, forward strand.
TGTAACACTACAATTTTCAACGTATAGACATACGTAGGTTTACTCGTATATCGTAATTTAAATTTCAAATAACAAACATGTTCAATCGGCTATCAAAAGGGAAGTAATTAAAGCAGCATTGTGGGACAAATTCTTAGTGTGGGATGTACTAATAGTACTCACAAGTCGAACAACCTACCTATTACCTATTCTATAGACAATATTATATAGCCATTAGCCTATCCTCTTTTGTCTATACTACTCTATAGCCTATAGTATATAGTCTATGGTTTATAGACTTTATAGTCACAAACTATATAGTCTATAGTTTAGTTTATGTAGTCTATACTATAGTAGAGATGTAGTATAGACTCCATACTAAAGTAGCGAGTGCAACTGTGTCACGCACGTAAACTGGATACTCCTACACGAAGTAGCAAATATAGACCTAGATCCCAGCGCCGCCAGACCTACGTCATTTTAGCAAAGCTGGAATTTTTAGCATTATTAGTCCAATACGTAGTGAGCACGGTATGGGTACTCACTAACTTGAAAGTGGGGACGTTTCAGAGGTAGCTCAAACTAAAGGTACCTAAAAACCATGCCTACCTACGTCAAAGTAGCAAGGCTCGTATTTACGTATGTTATTAAGAATATTGTAAAAAATGTGTATTCAATATTGCCAGACCATTTACTGGGGCCGTTACTCCCGCCAGACGCCCTAAAGGTTGTTTAAAATTGAGGCAAACTACGTCATACTAGCAAGCCTAAATTTTACATATATTATTTAAGGCACTATTTCGAGACCCATTCTAAGCAGCCAGACCAATCCGTGGGGCCAATCGTCCTCCCAGACGCGATAAATCTCCCTTGGGAGTGAGGACAAAATACTCCTTGGCTGTGTAGCGCGTTTTCTATATAGTCTGTGATCGTGTTGTCAAAGGTGTCAAGACGAATTACTAATGTAAGAATTAAAATATTAATTATATTATATAGGAACTTTTTCGAGCAAAATTTTATCAATTCTCAAAAAATCATAATACGCATGTATACGTATTACAGTATAGATAACCATACTTAAAAAAACTGCGTGGGTCTGTTTGTTTAGTAAATAAATTCTAATTACTTACTAATATTAAAATAATTAAAAATTAATGAATTGGTGAAAATAAAAGTATATCATTTTATGTTTTTTATTATTCAATATATTTATATCAATCTTCATCAATGTCATTATTGTCAGAGTCTTTACTTTCTTCAAAATCAGATTCACATTGAATATTATATTCATTTTCGTCGTCATCTCCATCGACATTTGAGTCCTCTATGTAAAATAAGTAATAAATTGAAGTTGTGAACATATTTTAATAAATAAAGGAAAATATTTTTGAGGTCTGGTTGTGGGTTCAATCCCCACTCGAGGAAATCGACCTTCAAAAAGCACGTCTATCTCCACCTTAAACGCTTTCAACGTCCTGGGCCGCGGTAATCACTTACCGCGGCCCCGTACGTTCGTTTGCCTTGTCTTTTTCCATAAAAAAATGAAATATTTATTTAAATTTATATTTCCATTTTATCGCTCAGGTGTTGAGGTAGAAAGGCGGCGTTGAGTTCTGCTATCAACCTGCAATGCCTCCAGAATTTGGTGAAAAGTGAAGAACGGAGTATCTTAAAATTAGATTCCCTTTACCTAGGCGAAGGGGGTGTATGCGGGATACAGCGTGAAGCTGATTAGAATTTTACTTTAAAGAAAAAACTAATACCTAATTCATTTTTAAGTGAGTCGCTTACGAAATTTGGTAATTGATCACCATCAAACCAATGAAAATCATACTGATTGTCTTTCAGTATCCACCCATTATTCTCGGGATTGAGAATATTAGGATGCTTCAAATGAGCATTAATCCAAATACTTGCAATATAATTTGCTCGTCGAAACTGTTGAAGTAGTTCGCTTTTGCAAGGTGGTAAGCTACTCGCGTCAAAATTTCTCAATTTTTTTTTCGGCTCTATTGTTGATGAAGACGAAGACGAAGTATACTCTGAATTAAGTTTTCCTGGTTTTGACTTATATTTTTTCATTAATCCTGTAAACGATTTATAGCACTCTCTATGATAACCACACTCATATAATTCAGTAGGTAAATCAACATGTTTAAATTTTAAATTATGTTTCTTTCTATATATTAAAATTTTTTGACAATTTTTTAACGTATCTTTATTAAATAATATTAATTTTCTATCCGACTTATAACAAAAAACACACTGTAATATATTTTCCATTCCTCCAGTTTCTTTCCTTATATTTATTTATAATTAAAACTAATATTTTAATTCGTCTTGACAACTTTGACAACACCATCACAGACTATATAGAAAATGCGCTACACACCCAAGGAGTATTTTGTCCTCACTCCTACGGGAGATTTATCGCGTCTGGGAGGACGATTGGCCCCACGGATTGGTCTGGCTGCTTAGAATGGGTCTCGAAATAGTGCCTTAAATAATATATGTAAAATTTAGGCTTGCTAGTATGACGTAGTTTGCCTCAATTTTAAACAACCTTTAGGGCGTCTGGCGGGAGTAACGGCCCCAGTAAATGGTCTGGCAATATTGAATACACATTTTTTACAATATTCTTAATAACATACGTAAATACGAGCCTTGCTACTTTGACGTAGGTAGGCATGGTTTTTAGGTACCTTTAGTTTGAGCTACCTCTGAAACGTCCCCACTTTCAAGTTAGTGAGTACCCATACCGTGCTCACTACATATTGGACTAATAATGCTAAAAATTCCAGCTTTGCTAAAATGACGTAGGTCTGGCGGCGCTGGGATCTAGGGGTAATAGATTTAGCTCATTGACTTCTGCGTTCTGTTACGTTTACTGTCAGGTAAATGTTGCAATGCCCGTAGAATGGAAAATTATGTTAATAACGAGCAAACACCAAAATTATATATTTTTTTATTAAAGATTTTGTTTTTTAAATAAATAAAAAATATTACTACTGATATAAAAAAGCCAATTTAAATTAATATTTGAATACTTAATTGCTATGTACAATGATTTTGATGTTTCTTCTATTTATGATAAATATTAGTTAATTTCTTTAAAAACATAAATATCGTCGCAAACACAATATCCAATATTTTAACAGTTGTCCAGAACTTAGAGCCCACACTAATATAATCTATTTCTGTCTTTTTCAACCATAGCTGACATATTGCTTTGCACCTACATACATACATACACAGATACTCCAAGGAGAGTAGGTTTTTAATGAATGAATGAAACAAACCAATATGACACGGTGCGGTGTGTTGGTGGCAACTGGCAAGCATGCAGACGACCTCGCTAGATTATGTAAAACCAAACTTGTTTTTGTTTTCATTTTGAATCCTCTCTTAATAAACGTTTTGCTTCTATAAAGCCTGATTTCGAGCGCTAGCGGAGCGGTCCCATTAAGGACTACGTTTAGATCGCAAGAGTAAACTGCATACTTGTATTTCCACCAATAAATTTTTGAGCGGAAAGGACCAGGCGAGCAGAAAGAGTTGAAATGAACTCGCTCAGTTCAAGCGTGCGGAGCGAGCTTCAGTTCAGGAAACCCCCGCTTCACTCGCTATATAATTAATTTGAATAAAAAAAAAACGAAAAGTTACTTAACTTAAAATTTAAAACAAACATTTAAAAATCCTTTCCAACACGAAGGTCAATTAAGGACTGTTACACACGTAATGCTTCAACTTCAATTAAAACGTGCTCCAAATAGTAATAAAAGATAAACGAGCGAATATGACCGCAAACAAACCAAGGTTATCAGTTGAGACAAAAAAAATATGTAGTGCACAGAACAGGTCCAACTCGTTTCTGGTTCCATGTGCCAAAATATAATTGGATGGATATAAGAGACTGCTATTACAGTATAACTGGGATTTTAAGTGATTATGTAGGCATATGTATAATTTGTAATTAAACCATTGTACTTTTAAAGTGATCCCTTATCATATAGGTAATAGAGGTGGTAAACGCGACGGTTGCAGGTTCCCTTTCCATTCGAGATAATTAATAATTTTTATTTCCCGATTCTGATAATAAGACAAAATGCGTTTTTTTACTCTTTCAGCACTACATCTCGCATATAGAGCAGAGGGAACCTATTTTCACACTCCATTGCACACACACCGTTCAATTCGAAACATTGCGCGATGAGTGGCGCAACTCAACGCCGCGATAAAAATTTACATTGTTATTTTTTAAAACCTACGTCAAAAATTCTATTTTGCTTGCAATCCTACATAAAATTGTTAGAAAGAGGTTTGCAGCAACTAGCTATGTGCCTGCCTTCACCTTTCGAGCTAAAGGTCACGGATTTTGCTTTCTCCAAAGGAAAATATTTACACAAATTCATATTGTTGCAAGCTTTTCCTTTGTTATATTAAACACTATTTTGTTTTATTCCATTTGACTTACAAGTTACGGGTCGAAATCGGAACGTGATTCTAGAAAGTATTGTTTTTTTTATTTACCTTAAAACTGTATCGCGCACATAGAAGGATAGGCAAAAGTTCTGTTCCCATTAAGACACTCCCATTCCCCACTGTCCGCTAAATTTTTGAGGCATTGTATATTTGAGTGGTGGAACCCAATGACGCGCTTATCCTTCTCACCAGGGCGATGAAATATAAATATTTCATTTGCTCGAGTGGGAATTGAACCCACAATCTGTCGTGTTGCTACTGTTGTGTCCCTTTGCCACGACTGTCTTCACATAAAAATTAATAATCATAAAATGTAATTATGGGAAACGGAGTATCTTAACACTAGATTCCCTCTACCTACCCTGATGTGTGCAAAAGTTTTACAAAAAAACGTTAGTCATATATTCATAATGCCAAACTAATTTTAGCCTCAACAAAAGTGAGTCGACGTATATTGCGTTTATTTTCTAAGTTTTGGCAAGCGTGCCAACTGGGCGCACGGGTACGTACGCTTACTCAGGAAGTTAGTTACATCATTATTCATATAACATTCAATCTAGACTGGGTTTCAGACTTTCTTGTATCCATATACATATATTATATATAAGGAACAAATTGCACTTATGTCGGAATTTAAAAAAAAAATGGTGTTGGGTGAAACATTAAGTTCCTTTTGCCTATCCTACTTAATGCGTAAAAAAAAGAAAACGTTTGATAAATAAATAGCGTTGGGTTTTTTATCCTGTACAATTTTTCTCTGTTTGTCTGTACATAATTATTACTCCTTATGAATGACCTCAAGTATGAGAAATAAAGGTCAAACAAGACCCTTATCAATACAACCTTCACTTGCAATATTACGTAGTTTATCTTAAAGTCGTAAATAATATACCTACCTACAGCTACAGCTACAGCTTACACTTTAAACAACTAAATATGCCAAGGTTTCAAAAATCCACATTTTCCCCGTTTCTGCGAGTTGCTTTAAATATCTTATAATTCATGTCACGGTTAAACGAGTGATTTAACCGAATCCGACTCTGATTCAGTCATATCGCAAAGTCCCGAGACCCTGACATTGTTGTTGGACAACAAATATATTATAACACAATAGGTATTCTGCAGAAGTCTTAGAAATAGCCTTATGACGACTTTCAAAAAGGATAAACGGTTAGCAGCAAAGAATTTAACTATGAATGTCAAAGGTAGTTTTTTAGCTTATCTTTTTATCTTTATCCCTAGCGGGGTAGCCCGAAAATACAGAGCGCCAACGTTACAGTCTCTCCATACCTTCATCATCTCTCTTTCTCCTTTCTCCGTTTCTTTAGCCTCGTCCACTTTTACGAGGCGAAATATTTTATTATTATATATATATATATATATATATATATATATATATATATATATATATATATATATATATATATATATATATAATCAGATCACGTTGTGTTCCGCACACAGCATGGTAGGCAAAGGGAACCTGGTATTAAGGCATTGCCATTTACCATTATACCTATTACAAATAACATAAATTATTATTATTTCACAAGAAGAAATAGTTTGTCCCTAAAGTGAATAATGCAAAGTCAACGACACACTAACTACACTTAATTTTACTATATAGAGAAATGATAATATCGTATGTTCCAATAGCATTTTTAGAATAATTTTGAACCTACACCCCGAGTCCACAGGCAGACAAATTTCAAAATGAATAACAACAAATGACGAAAAACAAAAGTAAAAAAATGTAAAAATATCCGCTAAAACCTTTTTGACATCCGTATCAGTGTTGCAAGTCACAATGAAATATAGCAGTATGATAACACTTGGAAATTCATTTTTTATCCAAAATTAAAAAAACAGAAAGGAAGCTAGCTCTACTGCAAGGGTTGCGAGTTGCGACATGTTTTTATACCTCTCAAACCACCACTAGGTTTAGGTTTAGGAAATTTCTTCTGTTAAATCTCAACACATCTCTCCTTTTTTCATCAATAATAATTTCAATCGTTAATTTTTTTCTCTATTTTATATGTTTAATAAAAAAAAACACTGCTCATTCAAGTAGTATTTGTAGCTACAACCGTCGCGTGTCACTACAATTACACGCACATTGACTGTGCCATAATGTCAATAATATTTATATACATTAAAAAGGCAAAACAATATATTAAAATCTAGATATATATATATTAATGACTAAACGTCCTACACTTCCTCCCTTTACACATTTTTACATTTTAAAGTCAACGACTGAAACTATCAGTAATTTTCATATAATCCATATCGCCGCTCCGTGGATGGATGCCAAGTTTTAATATAGCGCCCTCGATAGCTGATGTCATCGCAGTGTTTACACTAATACTGAAACATTGTTCTAAGAATTGCTAAGGGCGAGTTGTAAAATTTAGATTTGATGATTTGATATATAATCTTTAATCTTTTTTAAGTTAGGCCAGTCGTGGCGCAGTGGTACAAAGTGTGACTGTAAAACCGACTGGTTGTGGGTTCGTTCCCCACTCGAGGAGATGAAATATGAACTTAAATTTATATTTCCATTTCTTCGCTCTGGTGTCGAGGCTAAGCGCGGCGTTGAGTTCTGCCACTCAACACGCAATGCCTCCAGAATTCGGCAAAAAGTGGGGAACGGAGTGTCCTAACACTAGGTTCCCTCTGCCTACCCTGCTGTGTGCGGGATTACAGCGTGAAGCTGTTTTTTTTTTTTTTTTTATATATATAATCTTTTATCTTTTTTAAGGATCACGCTCTGTGGCTTTCCATTGCATGTTGAACGACGGAACTCAACGCAGCGCTTTATAGAAAAAAATTCTACATTATTTTGAAAATGCCGTCACCGTCGAATTTCTGAGGCCGTCGTGGCGCAGCAGCATAGCGTCTGGCTGTAAACGCGTTGGTTGTAGGAAGAATCTGTTATTTTCTTTCCGCGCAATAGTAACAAGTAAAAACGCGGCGTTGTATTCCGCTGAATACGCATTATCTTGAAAATTGGGCGGCGCATAGGAAACAGCGTGCCTTAGCACAAGGGTCCATCTGTCTACCCTATTATATCTATGCGAAAAATATTCAAAATAAGTCCCCTGGCTAACTAGTAATACACACATAATATACAAAGGTAAAACCCAAAAACAATTGAACACTCATAGTGATTTAGTCGTTGAAAAACAAATTAATTTATATTTATTTTCATGTAAAACAGTCACAGTGAATATGAAAACAAAACGTTATATTTTAGTGACGCGACATTTTACACATATGCAAGGAAAATATATGAATTTTAATTAAAAAAACCCAATTTAAACAACGAACTAAAAAGTTAAAACTAATTTTACATAAAGTAAAACGTGCTTTGATTATGTTAAACAAAGATAATAAATAAAGATTTTATAATTTTGATTTAATTTTATAATTATTTTTAACTTTTTAGTTTGAAGACAGTTTTTTTTTTGTTAAAAGTTAACTCATTTTCCAATTTTAAGTGATGGGATGGAGACCTTAAAGGGATGTTACTGAAACGAGTGGGTAGTGGTTGTCCTATGTAAAACATCAAACTTAATTACGTATTACTTTTGTGCAAACAAATATCATCTAAATCGGTACAACCACTCAAAAGTTCTGACAAACATAAAAAAATACAGTTAAACTTCCTTTTCTTACAGAAGTCGGTTAAATAAAATTAATATAACATTAGTTAGTGGTGGTGCTACATCCTTTAAATATTAGTTTTTATTTAAGGCATCTTTATTTAATTAAAGTTGTTATGTAACTGTGTTAACATTATTAACACGTCACTAAAATATTACGTTCTTCGTGCATCTGCTGCATATAGCAGGGTATGCAAAGAGAGCCTAGTGTTAAGACATAAGTCAAATCTAAAGACAAAGTGTAGTGAAACCTAACGTTACGTTTTTTCTTTACTAATTAAGATAAAATACATATCGAGGATGCAGAACTATATATTTTAAAATTAAGTAGCAATTCTATTTCTTATGTACTACCACAAACTTAAAATATCAATGTAATAACCATATACATATATTGTCCAGAGTGATCCTCGATTTTAGCTTTGAACTGATCATTTCGTATTTTTTTTTGTTAGTCCAGACTAATCCAGGGTAGATACAGACTAACCCGGGGTATACACAGACCAACCGGCTTCCCTATTCCTTCGCCAAAGTCCATAAATGTACAAGTTGATTGAAACATTAATTTATTTAATCTAAGATAATGGAAGAACAGCTTTTGCGGTGAAAGTAAAATGTAATATCGAGATGAATTGATATTCACGAGCAAGTGTCATACCTAAAGAGGAAATGGCGTCGTTAGTGTCAATATTAATAGTGCTTGAAAATGGAGTTTCTATTTTATATCATATTTTATTATCTATAATAACAGCAGTAGAAAATATCTTCTTGTTCTTTTGGTATACATTAACTGACAATATTAAAAGACAATGTAGAGAATTTCAGCGGGTATTTCTTAAGCGAATTTTACTATTCTTCAATAAAATATGTTTACATTTCCAATTTTTCATCAACAAAGATTTTTGTATTTTATAATTAATTTCGGTGGGAACCGGGCCTTAAGCCCGACCCGATGAAGGAACCTAGCTAGTTCCTCTAACAAGTTCCTCATATTACGTTTGTTTAGAACTAAGTTTTAGTGCTCGTGTTTAAAAATGTGGCCTTGTATCTTTATTTTGAATGTGCAGTTTTTTGTCAGTCTAGAATTAGGTTAGAAAGGAACGTTATCCTTTTCTATATATTGCCAAATATACTGTATATTTGGCAATATATTGGATATTAATGACTTCTTTTCCTATGGATTTTGTTAACTTCTTATTGATTAGAATAATTCAAGATTTAGCCACCAAAATAATTGTTAACAAACATATTTATATTTATAACAAAATACATCCTAAAATGACTTATTAGCATGAGTAAGATCGCATTATATCATCTCAGTATTCCATTAACTGCAAAGACCATGTTCTCAATACAATTGGTCATGTTTATTTCGGCGCGTTAACATAACGTACAAGAAACCACAAGGCTGTGCGTCAGTCAGTGTTCACATATCACATCATTTAGTGATTTTTTTTAAATTGTTGCTTAATAAATATTCCTTTTTTTTTAAGTTTTCGTTCATCCCACAGATCTTCGGGATGGCTGATGACACACGACAAGTTATTTCCTTTTCTACTTCTGCCTAGTTGAAATAAAAATCAGCTTCACGCTGTATCCCGCACACAGCAGGGTAGGCAGAGGGAACCTAGTGTTAAGACACTCCGTTCCCCACTTTCTGCCGAATTTGGAGGCATTGCGTGTTGAGTGGCAGAACTCAACGCCACGCTTAACCTCGACACCAGAGCGAAGAAATGGAAATATAAATTTAAGTAAATATTTCATCTCCTCGAGTGGGGATCGAACCCACAACCAGTCGGTTTTACAGTCACACCTCGTGCCGCTGCGCCACGACTGGCATCAAGCTAGTGCCTAGCAAGCTTCTGCCTAGTTAATAATTTAAATTACCCGCTTTAATAGATAAAGCGTCACGTTGAGAAAATCAGGTGAAAAATGGGAAACGAAGCGTCTTGTGATGTTATTGTGTCATGTCTTAACATTGTGTTCCTTTTGCCTATCCTGCTATGCAGGATAAAGCGTGAAGCAAAAAGTAGTCCATTTGAATAGCAGGGTAGGCAAAGGCATGGTGCCTACTATCAAGACGAAATCAGCGTGGCGTAGCTTTTCCACGATCTATTAATACTTAAAAGAAAGAGTTGAATTCTTTCCGAAACCAAATACGACAGGCAAAAAGTTGAAAACGCAATATAAATTGTTATTTTCTCCCAGTACAAAAAAAATAAAAGAAACAAGAAATTCATCGCCCAAGACCATCATAAAGTCTTATTTTATTTTATTCATAAGATATAAAATATAATAAATTATGCGATGAAGTCATATTTTTTCTTGTCTGTCCCATTTAAATGTATAACGAGTACTGATGACGATTAGCACAATCGTAACTTAATTCAACCTTATTTTTATTTAAAAATGTGCTTCACTTTTTATGCCGCACACAGCAGAATAGGCATATGGAACCCTAGTGTAACACTGCGTTCCACTTTCCATCCAATTTTAGAGGCTTTGAGTGGCGAGTGGCGGAACTAAACCAGATACCAGAGCGAAATGGAAATATAAATTTAAATAAATATTTACTCGAGCGAGGATCGAACCCACAACCAGTTGCGTTTACAGTCAAGCTGTGTGCCTCTGTGCCACGACTGGCCTTAAAATCATTTTATACTAATACAAGGATTAGACAGAAAAAAATTAGATATGAGTATCCCAGTTCTCTATTGTACCCATTACAGAAGAATTGAAATGTCTGGAGTATTTGAGTTATCCGACACATCGATAAAAAAATTTATTCTATACCAAAAATTATAAAGCTGAAACACTTCAGCTCTGTGGTTGATTGCGTTAATCTCACGAACTACTGTTTCAAATTGAAGTTTTTTTTAATGGTGGTTCTCGATAAATTGACAATTATTTACCGAGAAAGACTATAATAAGTAACGTTAGCTGTTTCTTTCTACTTCTATCTGATCAAACGAGCGAACACGCAGGTAAAGGCTAGTAGTATAAATATAAACAGTGGAAGTCGAACCCACGACAATTACAAAACAGCAATATTAGGAGTAGGCGTTTATTAAATAAAAGTAATATTTCCATATATAAACCAATATTATTAAATAAAGTCACAAAGAGAAATTTAAATGAAGCAAATGCAAAATATTTCTTATCTAAACTATGTTTAAGATAAACGCAGAACACGTTCTTTATTATACCTTAGCATAACAAGTGCTAGCGAATGTAGCTACAAATTAAATGAAAGAATCTAGTTACGCTGTATTCTGCATACATTAGGGTAGGCAGAGAAAAAGAGTGTTCAGATACTCCGTTCTAGAGATGTTAAAGTTTTCGCATTGCTTGTTAAGTGACGGTACTAAACGCCGCGTTTTCTCTTCTTATCAAAACAAAAATCATTTCTCTTTCGTTCGAGTGAGAAACGAACCTACAGCGTTTACAGACGCCTCAATAGATATTTCAAGTACAATACCGTTTTAACGTGCCCTTTCAACATAGTTTAAATCCAGTCTAGATCCTACTATCATCATAGACTCAATCCATATCTGAGAAAATAACGGAGTACAAACAACCATAAAAGGCTTCGAGCTACTTATCTCCGAAAAAATCTCGTCAACGACATTTTACGTAATAAATCATTGTCGCGTCGTTAAATATATTAGGATGTGCGAATTATAAGAATTTTTATACTCACGTAGTTATTTTTGGTGATACAATTTTGTGAACACAAACACTAAGCACAAATAATAATTTTATAACCACTTATTTATATATTAAAACATAACATTTATTCATCACTGAACAGAAATTAAAATAAATTATTATTATTAAGTATATCGAAATTAATTCGATATTCGTCGTTTCGTAGGCGCGTGCGGTTTAAATTCGTTCGCGCGCGGAATGACGTTTTTAGCGCCAGTGCCAGTGGTCAAACGAAGCGCGGGAAAACGAGAATGGAACGGAAACAGGATTTACATCTATCTCTCTTCTTCTTGCTCTCTCGTTTATATGTAAAAAAGAGTGGAAAGATTTATTTAAAAATGGAATAGTTTTTATGTAAAGGTAATTTTTTTTTTGTATATTGAGCTTAGATTATAACCAAAGTTAGTTCATATTAGGTTAAATTTTATTTTTTAATTGAACCTTATGATAATATTTGTACACATAAGCCTTAAAGTTTTTCTTAGAATATTCTAGATGTCGTTAGTATCTCAACGAAAATCAATGTTTTTGTAACACTCGCTACGACGTCTATATAATAGTCGTAAACTTCCTCAATAGATGACGCTTTACAATAAAACAATAAAATAAATTAAAAAAATAGTTTTAATTTAAATTTAACTCATACTGGGGACATTTATTATTATATCGTAAGTTTTATTTTATTTTAAGACATGAAAATCATTATAATCAGAAAAAATGTTTTTCTCTTAACAGTAAACTAAAATATTCGGCGGAAAGTGCGAAACGAAGTGCCTTAACACTAGGCTCCGTCTGCCTAACAGCACGGGATACAGCGTGAAGCTAATTTATTTATTTCATTTATTACAAAAATGAATAAAAAATCGTAAATTTTTATCGGTTTTTATTTCACATGTATAATGAAAACTTACGAGCTAAAGTTATGTCAGCATCAAGAAACATGAATTAAGATTATCTTCGGCTTCGGAAAATGTCGAGCCACACAGGGAGCGCCCTTGCCGCCGATGACGTCCTATCGTGCAACCACACACACATAGTGTTCATGATTGAATGTATCAATCAATCTCTTAGGCCAAAATTGCTACGAAACATTTTTTATTGCAATTCAATATATGGATATTGTTTTTAAAATGATAATGTTATTAGAACACGAAATTTATTAGATTAGCAAATAAATAATTGTGTAGTTCAAGCGGGTTAAGTTGAGCTGAATTCCGCCAATCAAATCATGCCTCCAGAATTTAGCGGAAAATAGGAAAAAGAGGTGTTTTAGTGGGAACAGGGTGTCTTAACACTAGATGCCCAGGTTCCTCTCTACCTATCGCGCTATGTGCAGGATACAGCGTGAAGCGATACTATACATATATGTAAGAACAGTTCAAACATCTGCATGTATGAGTTTAACACTTTATTTATATGAAATTGATGAAATGTTCTATTACAGTAAGTTTTGTAAATAATGTATTATTACAACACAACATTATATTATATCTATAGTGATTTAGGTCATTCTAAATACAAATGAATGTGAAATATTCACCGTCTGACGAATATTGTTCCACAATTTACCCTATTTTGTACATTGTGTTTTGTAGTTACACGATATATCTCACAGATTCATAATAACTATTCTCTCTTTAATCAATACTAAGAATTGACTAATAAATATTATACAGCTAAATTTGAAGGCGTCTTTGGTACAAGGTTGTGATTGTAACGCGACTGCTGTGAGTTTGATTCCCACTCGAGGAAATTAATCATTTTTTTTTAATATTATCATTTCTTCGCTCTGGCACAAAGGCCAAAGCCCGACGTTGAGTTCCACAACGGAACGGAGTATCTCAACACTAGTTACCTCTGCCTACTCTGCTGTATGAGGGATACAGCGTGAAGGTGATTTATTTGTTTAATTTTAGTTAAATTAAAGGCCGTTGTGGCGCAATGACACAAGCATATGCCTATTATTATTTTTTTCTTCGGCGAAAATTGGTAACAGAGTGTCTATAAATCAGGTTCCTACCTATATATGTAATACAATGTAATGCTTAAAAAAAACATAGTTAAATGAACAATATTTTTGACGTAATCCTCGCTGGGTCAGACGGTTTCTTCGATCCAAAAAAGGGCTACTTATTCATTGTTATCATACAAAATACGCACACATACATTTACTACACACAGCTGCGTCATTAAATAATAATGTTATTGCTAAAGTAGATTCAATACGTTGAGTTATTTGGAAATGTTATAACTTATAAGTAAATAATTTTGTTTTATATTATTGGAATAAAGTATGTATTCATCCAGAAATTGTATTTTTGGGTAAAAAATTAAATAAAAAGTTCCAGACGGCCGCGGCTTCACGTTGTATGTATGCGTTCTGCGAAAACACACACTAGTGTATTAGTACTGCACCGAACTTAATATCGATATAATACATTATGTGATATTAAGTTTATAAATAAATAAAAACACGCTGTATTTCTCATACTGGAAAGGCAGAGGGAACCTAGTGGTAAGGCATTTCGTCCCTCACTTACCGTCAAATTTTGAAGATATTGTGTGGTGAGTCGTGGAACTCAACGCCGTGCTTTTCCTGAAGACCAGAGTAAAGAAATAGAAATATAAATTTGAATAAATATTTAATATGAATCATTCAAGGAATAATATGGAGGATTCAATTATATGAATGATTTTTAGTTATAGAAATTAATATAAAACTAAATTTTGCGTAACATTGGTATATAAGATATATTATATTTTTATATTTAGACAACAAAAATAAAGTAATATTTACTATAATTAGGAGCTGATAAGTCGGAAAGTGGATTTTAGAGGCACACAGTAATTGAATAGGTGCACAACAATGATTGTAGTCACCTAGATTAATTATAATATTTAAATAGATATTACAGCCTTGTAATGTATAGGGGCCGTTCAAGTATTACGTGAGCACTATAGAGGGGCGGGGGGGTCTCGGGTTTGCTTATTTTTGATGACATAGGGGAGGGGAGGGGGGTCAATAATTGCAAAAAACTGTTTACGTAATACTTGAACGGACTCGTATTTAAATATTATAATTAATCTAGGTGCAGAGTTTAGTTTTAAAAAAGTACTGTTCGAAGTGAAGTAAAGCTGGAAGCTGTAAATTACAATACTCAAAGAACAATAAAAGCAAAATAACAATGAAAAAAACGGTAGAGCTTGATAGTGTCCAAGAGAACAAACTTCGTGTTCTTTTTTTTTTATATTTTGCGTATCTACGGCTACGTCTGTTTGGTTAGATGAAAATCATTTATTAATTTAAAATAACTGCATTATTATAAAATAATTGCAACTTACGTATAAATTTTTAAGGCAAGCCAACATAACATAATTTTAAAACCGACTATCGAATGCATACATCACTAAGCATCAATGAATCAGCATTACGCCTGCAATGGTGATATATTTCTTGTCTCCTCATTGGTCGATACGCCTCTGCGGTATTCCCGCCCACCAATCAGGAAGCAGCACGGCGCGTCGGTCGCCCGTAGCGCTGCTGCTATATATATACGAAATAACGGATTTTTCTCGTTACTAACCGTTCGGCAAGCCTCTTAACCGGTCGCGCTGAACGACGACTGATTAATTTATTAAATTATATTTCTACGTTAAGTTCAACAAAACTCAAACAAAATGGTAAGTTTTATATCGTTTTGCGTATTACTCACGTTAATTTTGTACATATTAATAGAAATTGATGTTTGTCACGTAAAATACATCAGCAAGTGCCGGTACGCCATCTTGTCGGCGTTTCACACGAGGCCGGGTGTGACAATTTCAGTTTGAAATTATTCTTTAATACATTATATTATCATTTTCTTCTACCTTCAAACGCTTTTATTTTGTTTCGAATATGGGTTTGGATATATTCGTCGGATTTTGATTAAACAATTGTTTTATTTCGTTGACACGCCCTTTTCGTTAGATCGATATTTGAAATAAAATTAACAACTGCTCATCGAGTTCAATCAGATAATTAAAAGGGTATTATTATTATGTTTGTTTAATGTTCTTGATGAATTTTATCCTTAAAATACTTTGTTTTTCATGTCATCGCATATTCTATCAGTGACGTGTCCGTTGACCTCATTCAAGTTTCGTCTTCTGATGTCACGAGCTCAATATCACTATTGATTTTTAATAATAACACGTCCTTAACGCATTTCTTTATATTCAACTTTATAATTACGGTAATTATTATCAAAATGAGGTTACTTTCGAATTTCTCTTAGCTTTTACATTTTTTTCTCGGTCGGTACTGTTACTTTGTCCGTTGGTTCTTTGAAATCGATCACGCGATATTAATACTGGCAGGTTAGATTACATCTTTAGAATCGAATACTTAAAAGAATCTATTAACTTTTGTTAATAAAACGGTTCAAATCTTACGTGCATTATTTATTAATTACGTTAAGTTTAGGTAATAATCTGCGCTGAATTTACTAATTTAGTATTTTATTGGATTTTATATAATAACATTTTTTTTATTCCTCCAGCGTGAGTGCATCTCCGTACACGTTGGCCAAGCTGGTGTCCAGATCGGTAACGCCTGCTGGGAGCTCTACTGCCTGGAGCATGGCATCCAACCTGATGGCCAGATGCCCACGGACAAGACCATCGGCGGTGGAGACGACTCTTTCAACACCTTCTTCAGTGAGACCGGCGCCGGCAAACATGTACCCCGTGCAGTGTTCGTCGACTTGGAGCCTACAGTAGTTGGTAAGATAGTGTCTCGATATAAATTGATTACTTGAATTTTATAATAAATCTTAAAATCCAAATTTAATAATATTTCTTTTTTGTCAACAGATGAGGTTCGTACCGGCACATACAGACAGTTGTTTCATCCAGAACAACTTATCACTGGTAAGGAAGATGCGGCCAACAACTATGCCCGCGGTCACTACACCATCGGCAAGGAGATTGTTGACCTAGTCCTCGACCGCATCCGCAAGCTCGCCGACCAGTGCACAGGCCTCCAGGGCTTCCTCATCTTCCACTCCTTCGGTGGTGGTACCGGATCAGGGTTCACTTCCCTGTTGATGGAGCGTCTCTCAGTTGACTACGGCAAGAAGTCCAAACTCGAGTTCGCCATCTACCCCGCCCCACAGGTCTCCACTGCTGTAGTTGAGCCCTACAATTCCATCCTGACCACGCACACCACTCTTGAGCACTCCGACTGCGCCTTCATGGTCGACAATGAGGCCATCTACGACATCTGCCGCCGCAACTTGGACATCGAACGCCCAACCTACACAAACTTGAACCGTCTCATTGGTCAAATTGTGTCCTCCATCACGGCCTCCCTGCGTTTCGACGGCGCACTCAACGTCGATCTTACAGAGTTCCAGACCAACTTGGTGCCCTACCCACGTATCCACTTCCCCCTCGTGACCTACGCCCCTGTCATCTCTGCCGAGAAGGCTTACCATGAACAGCTCTCTGTCTCCGAAATCACCAACGCGTGCTTCGAGCCCGCCAACCAGATGGTGAAGTGCGACCCACGCCACGGCAAGTACATGGCGTGCTGCATGTTGTACCGTGGTGACGTCGTGCCCAAGGACGTGAACGCCGCCATCGCCACCATCAAGACCAAGCGCACCATCCAATTCGTGGACTGGTGTCCTACTGGTTTCAAGGTGGGCATCAACTACCAGCCCCCGACCGTCGTGCCCGGCGGAGACTTGGCTAAGGTACAGCGCGCCGTGTGCATGTTGTCCAACACGACCGCCATCGCTGAAGCGTGGGCGCGTCTCGACCACAAGTTCGACCTCATGTACGCCAAGCGCGCCTTCGTGCACTGGTACGTCGGTGAAGGTATGGAGGAGGGTGAGTTCTCCGAGGCCCGCGAGGACTTGGCTGCCCTGGAGAAGGACTACGAAGAGGTCGGCATGGACTCCGCTGAGGGAGAAGGCGAGGGTGCCGAGGAGTACTGAGCGGTTTAATTAACGTTGAGCACTCGCACCGAATACATTCCGGTGAAATAAAATAAAAAGAAATCAAATTTATTTTTGTAGTTTTGTTTAATCCTAGTACTATATGACATGACTATCGAACAAAAAAGCATTTAAGTAATGCTCATAATGGCAGTTGGTACCTACTTAAAATACAGTAGTATCACTGATAAATCACAAGCAATAGGCTTATATTAGATTCAATAAACCAATATTAGGTACTTGTGTTTATATATTTTGACTTTGCACAATAGATTCACGAGGCCTAATTAAATTGTGGTAAAATAAATATAATGGTTACTTAATTAAGATAAACGTAAGGTTTAGAGGAATTAGTAGGTACTATTAAATAACGTTATAATTTAACATATTTAGAAGTTGACTATCCGCAGTACGTTATTAAAACGACTAGGCACAAGGTAATGAAAATGTTTGATTTTCTGCTGTTTAAACTTAGTTATTGTTTTAACCATGTCTTCATCGCGTTGTCGATGTTTAATAATATTTAAAAAAATATATAAATATTTTTTTATAATCTTTGATCGATGTTGATTACTCTAAAGTAAGTTTACAGAATGGTAAATTAATATGGGTATGGTTTAAATCTATGCCTCTTTTGGGTTATTTGGACCGTGGCAGCCATTTACTTAAGCTTTAGGCTCGTATACTTTCACATCTTTCTAGTCAACATTTTAAACCTTCAAACTTGGACAAATAATATATGAATATTATATTAAGATATTTTTTTATCTTATTATAGACGAAATTATTATAAAGGTACGTAGAAATCCTTTTTCTTTCATGAGATATCGTGATTTTTGAAGTCAATGCCAATCTGCTGAAATATAAAAAAAAAAGCTTTTGTTCGGTGTATTTAGGAAGTTGTCAGTTTAACATCCATTCGAGAACATTCTCTTAACGCAGGGGTACCCAACCTTTTCTTGATCTAGGATCACTTTTATATAATTCTTATTAGGAGGGACCACTATGCATGTATGTATAATGAAAAATAACTGAGTATTAATTTTTTGGGATAGTTCCCAGTAGTCTGTCTTAACGTAATCGACAAAATAATGATAGCCAAGTTAAAATTTTATAAATATATTAATTTAATTTATTAACGGTTAATTCCATAGTACATTACAACCTACTCTTATCCTTGTATCAAGAATCAAGTATGATAACCAGCTTTAACGTAATACGGTTGGTGGGTGGTGGGTGGTGGGGAGTGGTGGGCGACGGCGGGTGACATCATCCTCACCTTGCCTTACACGGTCATCCGTTTATGAATGGTGACATAATACTGGTCCAGATACTTGTGTGGGCAAACCAAGTTGTTTTTTTTAAATTATGTAGGTGCTTTCATGTAAGTCGTAGTTGCAGTAAGGTTATTGTGTAATTTTTTATTATTTCGTTATTTTTAAGGCCCGAGGCCACAATGATCTACATAGGCATGACAATCAAATCCTTATTTTCCTTCATTAGGCAGATTCTCCTCCTGTCCTAAATTTAGTGTAGCCGTGATGTCTATGATGGCAGCAATACAGCGACCGTTTTTATTTCCGCTTTTACTGTAGGTACAATAAAAAGATAAAGCAATAGATTTGTCATAATTTCATCTTCAAATCAGTCATATACTTACTAACTGATCGCTATCTGTACATGAAACATATGTGAGAAAAGCTCTCGTTGAGGATATGTTTTATTGTAAAAGTACTCAAAACAAATATTTTCTTTAGATTTTTTAGTTTGCTTGTAAAGTTATATCAAAATAATTAGTCAACGACATTGCTACAAACTTAAACCTCATATTAATTATTTAATCGTTTTAATACTTACATTCTTGTTTTTATTTAAAAAAAAAATATACTTTCTAAAACCCAATACTTTAATTTCAAGTAACCATACATATTATTAAACTTAAACTAATAACTACATAGGTACTAACAAGAACTAATAAGAGTTCAAGTCGTTGAAAATCTTTCCATTTTTGTGGTCTAATAACACATGAGATGAAATTCTTTTTTGAACAGAGTAATTTTCTTATTAGAAGCTCTCTATGTTAACGCTGAAAAAAAAAGCGGAAGTATAGATAACCAAGGAAGTACGTACGTGCATGGGTACGGTATGTTATCTAGAGATATTGGATGGGATGGAGATGGGATGAATAGAGTTATCCGCGTAAAAGTTTTGTTTTTAAAGTGAAGTTTTTTTATAAGTAAAATTTCTCAGGTGAGTACTAGATTTATCTGGGGTGGGCACGGTCCACCCGGCCCCGTGGAGACAAGCAAGTTAACGAAACCATAAAAGTAATCTAACACAGCGCGAGACGACGGCTATTTTTGCCTTACGGTTAGCGGTCGTTGAACTAATTTGACGCATTTCCGTCTCTACCACCGCGTTGTTTTATCGGTGCATATCTTCGACTTACATCGTCAGTACTGTATTCTTTTTGCAGTTGTTTAAGTATTTAATGTGTAAATAGGTATCGTCGTGTCACACTCTTGTGGATAAGCCGATCGAAAATTGGTCACTATATAATCCAATTCTTATCAGTACCTATGAACTATCAATTACTGAGGCAATGTCAATGGCCACAATATAAATTGATCTTCATTGAGAGCAGGGACCTAATAAATCCGATATTGTGCTATTGTATTAGAATTTCTTTATACAACCGTAATGAAAACTTGGTTACACACAAATTCGTACGAGGCGTAGGCTTTATAGAGTAGTAGTCAAAATAATTATAATATTGTTAGCGTATTCGTGTAAAAAAGGGTAGATTTAGGTGGAAAATAATTATAAAAGCAGTGGAATTGTGTCAATCGGGGGACAGTTGCTTGTAAGTGACGGCCCCTACTTGAAGGAAACTAGTGTGAAGTGTTGTTAGTAGGTGATACATATCACCTATTGCAATTACATAGTATCCCTTTCCAAATAGTTTAGAAACATATAGACGATGTGTGTTTTTATCGTGTTTTTTTAAAAACGTTACCCACTTCCGATTTCTAACAATATATATTTTGCTATGTTTATCATATATGCATATACTTACCTTTTCTTTTAACTTTTTTTAATATGAACAAGTGATTCTGTTTGGGATTTGTAATAACATCAACATACCAGTATATTTTATGAAATAGAGCTAACTCCTAAATTTCAATCAACATTTACTCATTTAAGGAAAAAATACTTTTAGCAAGTCGCCACGACCTCAAAATAACCGAGACGAGATAGGGGGCCGCATGCTATACATAGCCGTGGCTCGTGGTGATGGCAACTTGTTCGCGTTGTATCGGGCATGTGGTTGTGACCCACCCACTTTCGACTATTACGAACATGGACATGATTTTTTCAGATACAGAGAACTTCGTTCACTCGATAATATGTATATATTTTTTGATATACCTACGTTATTGTTGGAAAGTTATAGAAATTCAAAGATGTTTTACTGTTGTTGTTATAATATTTGTATATAACTAATATCGTAATTGTCGGAATTCATCGGAATTGGGTAATCGGATCACTCACCGAGCCATGCCAGGCCAACGAGGCTTCAAGAGTGAACGAGACCAGAGGGCACAGCAGTATATAATAATACAATGTGGAACAAGAACAATAGAGCTCCTATTTTGCTTTCATTTTGATGCGAGAAATTTACAGCAGCGAGAAAGGTCGAGTACTTTCTATTAAATGTCAGTTCAGTTTAAAATTTCAATAGATACAACATTAATATTGTAATTTAAATCAGTAGTTTCTATAATAGTAATATAATTTTTAAAAACATTTTAATATCCAGCATTATAGTTTTCTATCGGTTGACGTAACGAGTCAAAAGCAATAGATTTATACATTTTATAGATGGCCGAATAAAGGAGGCGCGTCCTGGAGGAGGAGAGCACGCTTACCCATGAACACTTCAAAATTTTAGTAAAAAAATAGGGCTGATAAATTAAGGAAAAAGCACAAAAGTATCAGTTTAAGATAGAGTTGAACATGTTTGCCGCTGTTCTTACTAAATTTGCATATTTTTATTTCATTTTTATTTTTTTAACGCCTGCTTGGAAAAGTATTTACAATGACATAACTTTAGGTTTTAACTAAAATTTAACGTAAAAAAAATATTTTTGCATAAACAAAAGTTTACTCTATATCGATAGGATGATCATCTCCTCCTAGCCGAAGTGCTAACTAAGAGGTACGTGATTGAAAACAACAAAAACGTATTATAAATAAATGTTATAAACATGTAACAATAAATGTTATAAAAACATATTATAAATAAATGTTAAATCGAAACAAGAACAGAACCAGCAATACGGTCAGCATTGTTAATTCTAAAGGAATTTAGAGGACTTTATGTTGTTGTTCGTTAGACTACTACTTGTACGGTGTACATTAAACAACGGATGTGGTTGTGACGCAGACGCTACAGACGCTTACAGACCGTCTCTAGTGCATTATAATAGAAGTGAAGTCTTTAGCTAAATATGAGCGGAAACTGTGCGATGTGATGACATGTGGAAGATTATTGAGAAAATCTATTTTTATCTATTATTGCGTTTATTAATATAACAGAACTCAAATTAATATATTTTGTCTGTTGCGTTTGTTCACGCTAATCTCAGAAACTGTTTAATCGATTTAAATGTAGTCTTCGTAATTGTATTTTGGCAAACTTCCCTTAACATTTAGTGTTCGTTTTATTTCGATTGATTGAAAAATAAAAATCTATTTCAATATAAGGAGTTGCAACGACATTGCTACAAAATAAGTGTTTTATTGAATTGGCTGAAACTGTAGCTATCAAAGAATTAAAAAATTAAAATGATAATGTTGTTCATCACAAAAGTAGTAGTATCAATCAAGTGATTCAAATGTGAATACAAATTGCAATTCGCTAGTTATTAATAAAATCACACGTTTGATTTTATTTCATTGTTTGTCATTTTTAAGTCTCACGCTTTACATTTTGCAGAGTATGTAGAAAGGAGGACCTGGTGTCAAAAAACTTACTTTTCTACACTGGATTCGAACCCGCAACTATTGCGTTTATAGTCAATATACTACTGAGCCAGGACAACTCTCATTTTTAATGAAATCATGTATTATTATTTAGTACAAAGCAGATTGTTTATATATTCAATACTCATTCTATTAGAGTAAATCGATTTAAATATTTTTTTTGCAGCAAAAGTTCCTATAACTTTGTGTTATATTTGTGAATAGTTACTGTTTTAAGTGTGGATGTCATTTGAATAGATTATAATTAGTTTTCTCCATACAACGTGACATTGGCGAAGTGATATGTGCTCTACTGGCACGCTCGGAACGCCATAATCAAAGAACCATACCACCAGATTATAATTAAATTATTTGCGATTATGACATCCCCACCTAGTACTTTGAACCCTGCCAATATTAAACGAATTTTACTATTTCAAGGATAATAAAAGACAAACGCTTTTAATCATATTTATTCAATTCTTACTGATATCCAGAGAGAGAACTCCTTTCAAACAATATTAACTAGGGTATCTATATATAATATATCCAACGTTGCTAAACGCTCATTCAATGAAATAATGCTATCTCATAATTATTTACCTTTATTCGTGTAACTATATAAAAATAGTGGACAAAAATAATATTTTTTTATGAAATTGAGCACACGTACTTGGAAGCCTAAATAGATCATATACATATGTCCAGCTTATAATCAATTTTTTTTTTTAAGTCCGTTGAAAATGAAAACGAATTATCGAAACAAATAAGGCTTAATAAATTATGTAAATAACAATATTATTTTATTATATGAGCGTCTTTACGTATGTTTATTATATATGTAAGTATATGACTGTATCTGCTACTTATATTTTGTATGACATTAGCTGTTACACTCAGAGAAGCCAATTAGAAATTAACTTCATTAACCAACTTTTTGCCAACTGTTTTTTAAATTCTAATTGACGTTTCTAAGTGAAGATGAGTGTGATTAAAATTAGTTAGTGATGTATGAGATTATATAATTTTTCTTTTTTATATTATACTACGAAATTAATGGACCATAATAGTAATTTCTGCTTCTGATTCTTCTATTTATTTTTAAAATCCTTTATACTTTTACTGTCAATAAGTGCTTTCTCAAGTCTTATCTTAATTTTGTTTTTAACAAACTTGAGTGAACTGATTTGATTGAATACCTACATTTTAAAGTTTTCCAAATACATAACTAATATTCGTTTATTACTTATAAATATTTGGCGTCCACCTTTTAGGATTTCTTATAAATTAATAAAATGGAAAATTATAAAAAGAAACTAACTGTATGTATGTAGTATTAATATTATTTACTTCATGCAATCGATGGGTTCGTTGTAGATTATGTGTAGCTATTGCGAAATGGTAACTTACTGTAGTGTTTATATCTAAAATTTCACAGTCTTCAGATAGAATCTGTGCTTGATTGAAAAAAAGCGTAAGGCTTGTATCCCGTACAAAGTAGTGCCGCCAGAGGGCATCTAGGAACATAGTGTTAAGACATTCCGTTCCCAATAAAACATTTCCGTGTCTCACTTTCCACCGCTTTCTAGAGACATTGTATGTTAAGCGGCGGAGCTTAACGCGCTGCGCTTCCTCTCGGTACCAGAGTAACGATAACATTATGTACCCTATTCATCAATGTAGGCTTTACTCGCTTACCCTTAAGGGCACCCAAAAATTAGCTCAGACCTCGTGACATCCTACCTATTGTGACGTCACGTATTTTGTAATTTTAAACTTAAAAATTGTTAAATTAAAACAGAAGTTTCCGCAATTATATTGTATGGAATATTTTGTTTTTAACGTGCGACATCGTTTATGGATAGATTTTACATAATACATAGGAAAAATTATTAAGTTATTAATTAAAATTTAAATGTAATAGTCGTTTTCAGATGTGTTCGTCAGTGTTTCATTTACATTTAGCCCTCATGTATGTATGTATTTGTATTAATTTAACGTCACTTAAATGTTGAATGCTGTCTCTGGGTGCGTAACTAAAATTTAACTCGGTTAAAAAAAAAAAAATGAAAACAAGCATTTGGAAATTGGCTTTGGAGTTGTTCTTATAATAAATTTTATTTAGTTATTAAGGTGATGGTTAATGACGTCACATTTCACTAGCGTTGTCTAATAAGAAACACAGTTTTTTTTTATACTTAGAATTATGTATTAAATATATTTGTTATAGTTTCTATATGCATTGATAGTTTACGTATTATATTAATTTAAGTACTGCGTGTTGGCTGGCGGTCTCAATCTTTAATAAGTAATGTAATATCTAAATAAAAAAAAACTGGCCTTGGCGCAGAGGCACAAAGTAAACTGTAAACGCGACTGGTCGTAGGCTCGGCTCCACTCGAGGAAATGAAATATTTATCGAATATCGAGGAAAAGCGCGGCTTTGAGTTCCGCCACTCATCACGCGATGCCTCCAGATTTCAGCGGAAAGTGGGGAACGGTGTGTTTTAACACTAGGTTCGCCCTGCCTACCCTGATGTGTGCGGGATACAGCGTGAAGCTGATTTAATTTTTATATAGAATATTCATAACTGTTTTTCAATATTGCTTTTAAAGTAACATTGATTAAAATGACAATTGCTGTCATTAAAAATGAGGTTGTCAAATTATTGTAATCCAAGCGCCATTTTTGCACACAGGAAGGAAATAACTTACACACTTCCATTATAAATTAATTAACCACGTAAATTTATCATTATAGTTTCGTTAAGTATTAAAAACTATCAGTCGCTTTCAGAGACGTCAATTAAATATAACCGTTAAAAGTTTATTTAATATTAATTGGCATCTTTGAGTACGACCTTATTTATTTAACACTAATATGTCACCTATTCTATTTCCATACAATCTACAATGTGATATAACAATATCATGAAAATGTATAAAAGTAATAATAATAAATTGCTGTATAATTAAATTTACTTACTTAATTAAAGTATATTATATTAAATAAGGGGTTAAAGTCGTTACAACTTTAACTAATACGTACAAAACTTTGGATTTTTTCACTATATAGATATAAAAAACACAATACAGTTTTTTAATGAACATAATATTTTAAATATTTATTTTAACCCCTTATTTTTTTATACATAATGACAAACAATGACAATTTTACATATTACGTCATATTATTTTATAGTAATCTCATATAAATTACACAAATCAATATATACAAAATAATTCGTTTAATATTTATTAAACAATATAGCATAAAAATATTGGTTAATGGTGATAAATAAAAATCAAGCCTTTTTAAATTTTACACGTGCACTTTTACATAAATAATCCAACAATTTATTAAATAAAATAAATGTAAATACGAAGAAAATTATTTAATTAAATTAGTAATATTTTGATTTAATAATTTCATATTTCGAATTTAAAGATATAAATAAATAAAGTCTAATAAAAACTCAAAAAGTTCCAAAGTATAAAAACATTAAATTATAATCGTTTACTTTTTAAAGGTTATTTATACACTCACTGGGTTATGGAGTATATATTAATGCACAATTAAAACACATATCTATATCCACATTTAAAATTATATATTAATAAAGTAAATTAAATAATATGTATGACACGTAATATAACTATATGTATATACAAAACTGTCCGGCTGTCTGTACACGTCGATGTTTGTTTGTAAAGCTATAAAGTCTGTGATTCAACTTCTGACACTATCTAACGAAGCTGGAACTAGCTTCGGTCGGCGGCGTCTTTCTACGGCGGCTCTGAAATACAAAGAAATACATTAAAATTAACAATATAAATATATTAATATAATTTGTGAGGCTAAATTTGAAAAAATTAGAACTGGCTGTTTTCTGAAAAATTTTATCACTTTATGACGTAAAATTTCGGTTTTTTCCCGTATTTTATCCATAGGAGTTTTGAGAAAACCTCTCCTAATATTACAGATTATTATGCTACTGCTGCCAGTCATTCAGTACTTTGGTGACTACAGTACGGTTGACAAGACAAGTGTTGTGGAAAAGAAAATCAACTACAGGACGGCCACGAATGGTCACCACTTCTGTACATATCGTATTGAGACGCGGCAGAGCTCGATATTGCGTTCTTTAAAAAAAACAACATTATCATATAAAAAGAGCAACTCACATGGTACACCTCCGAGAGACTGCTGCTCTCCTGGTACCACCGGCGCGCCTACAACATGGTGCTCTATAACTGCACCGTGTACAGCAGACGGCGCTAGAGGGGCGCGGGGCAGGGGGCGTGCGCGGAGGGGGGCGCCAGTAGGGCTCCGAACTGCAGCAGAGCCTCGCGCAGCGCTGCGCCCGCGCCCGCGCCGCCCGCGCCCGCGCCGCAAATGCGGGTGCCGCCGGTGAGCCGCACTAGTTCGGGATATACGTCTGGAGAAAGAGTAGATTAGGAATTTCGTGTGCTTTTAAACTTCATTATGTATCCTGGGAGTCTACTGTTATGACACTTTGTTTTAATTCAGACACAACAATTACATCACAGAAAAGTAGAGTAGAAGGGCACAAACGCGACTGTAAAACCAATAGGTTGTGAGTTCGATTCCCACTCGAGTAAATGTAATATTTAATATTTCATGATTCCCAGTTTTCCCTCTGCTACCTTGCTAAATGCAGGATACAGTGTGAAGCTAAGAATGAAAAAGAAGTATATTTACCTATAAGTTTCTGCCAGGCTTTAGCGTCCACGCGTGAGGGAGAGGCGCGCTTCATGGCGGCAGCGAGCGACGCCACTGCGCGTAGCACGAACGACACTTCTGATGCCTGGTGTCTGGTTGAAAAATTATAAATGAAATAGAAATTTTAAATAACTTTGTCTCATCCGATGATTGTTGAAGACTTTTGTTCCAAATTTTCTGCCCGAATTCATGGCGTGGTCCTGGAGTGGCGTAAATCAACGTCGCATTTTCTTTATTAGAGTGGAGAGGAGACACGAAAAGTGGAGATCAAACACTAAACAAAACTGTTGCGGCCACAATCAAATTGTCCTTCCCTTCCGATTCCGTACCTTGTTCATTTCGCTACGATGACCTTAACCTCGCTGGATTTTACGGTTGTACATTTTTCCTATATTCCCTTTTCCACTTGTTGCCTCTTTGGAACACTGGAGACATTTCGTAGTGAGTGGCGAAACTCAACGTCGCGCTTTGTCTCATTACCAGAGCGAAGAAATGTAAATAATAAATATTTAAATTCCTCGTGGAAATTGAATCACAATCTGTCGGGGTAAACATATTTATTACATTAATAGTTTTCTATTACCTAGGTAAAGGTTCTGAACTGTCTTCGTCCCTGTTATACCTAGATATGACTTCTTGGAAACGGTCTAACAGTGGCATTATTGCTAGCGGGTCGTTTTCACCTATAATATAAAAAAGAATTATATACAAGTACTTATTTAATTAAAGATGAAGGGAATGTGATGTTTGAGCATCACACTGTTTGTACATCACATCACATCATATTTATATATATGTATAACTCACTTTCAGCAGCAGTCAACGAGTCCATATCTTCAAGCATGGAGAACTGCAGCAGAGTTTCAAAGCAC
This sequence comes from Heliconius charithonia, assembly GCA_030704555.1. NCBI lineage: Eukaryota > Metazoa > Arthropoda > Insecta > Lepidoptera > Nymphalidae > Heliconius > Heliconius charithonia. The sequence goes on from CM060825.1 coordinate 1,498,880, forward strand.
GTGCGCGCGAATTCCTCTCTTTCTTTTAGCTCTTGTTCATTCTCTATAAAAACAGTGGTATATATAAAATAGAAAGTAAAGTTTGGACATGGTATATGACCTACGGGCTGGTGCAGTACGTACTGGCGGCGAGCGGCGCGTGGTGGTGCAGCGCGCCGGCGCGCACGAGCGCGAGCAGGCGGCGCGCGGGCGCGGGCGGCGCGCGCAGCACCTCGTCGCGCAGCACGCCCACCAGCTCGCGCGCCTGCGCCGTGCCGCCCACGCTGCGCAACACCACTATACTTGTATCGTCGTAATTTATATTACAAAATTAAAAATATGTTTTTTACTACACAATAATGAACTTATTGCAAACAGACTAAACAAAAAACTGATGTATGAATGAAAATAAAACTTACGGTGGTTCAAACATAAACGTATGTAAAATATCTGGTAATATCTCCCAGAACTCGCTGTACTCCTCAGGATTTTCTCTTGCCAATGGCAAACCTGTAGCCAGAACCTATAAAAAATTTAACCACTATAAGATTAAATGGTTTACTATAATAATTGTTTTAGTTTTTTTATCTTTACGCATCTTTTCATCCCATTCGAGGAAATGAAATATTTAATAATTTCATTTCCTCGTCCTAAATAATCAAATTCCCACCTGCAACAAGAGCGCAGCTATCTGCGTAGGTTCGTCAGGCGTGTCCCGTTCCCGGTCGCTGTTGCGGCGCCGCTTGTCAGGGGAGCACTTCCTTACCGCGGAGTGCAGGGCCTGGAGACACAATGTAACATGACAATGGTGTAAGTACGTTGTATTTATTATTTTATTAATTTCATAATTCAAAAATGCAACTTTAGCGCTCTAAACTTATAGGTTATGAATGTATAAAAAAAATAGAAACAGAAATGAAAATGAGTAATCTATACTTCAGAACTGTACTTTAACAACTCCATAGATATTTATCATTTTTATATTGAAACAGATGTTTGATAACAGTTTTTGCAAGAACTGGTTCATCAGCTAAGCGACTACACAGTAGTACCTCGCAATTATCCATATGTATCTATACAACAGTACAATATAGCAAAGTAGGGCTTGAGAGACATACAGAGAGAGAGAGCAATGTATCATTCTAAAATAACAACAGTGTAATACAAACCTGCAGTAAACCAGGCAAATGCGGCGCACTGGGCGCGGGTGCTGCGCGGTAAAGCGCCGCGGCCGCGGCTAAACACCGCGCGCCTCCTGACGCCGCCGCGCGCGCTAAGGAAGTCAACGCTGCAAACAATGCGCCCAGCAGCGCGTGGCGGGCTAGAGCTTCCTGTAAGACAAACAAACATATTGAGTAAATTATATTTTATTTATTATATTTTATTTATTACGCGTGATACAGCAGAGTAGGCATTAAGGAGATTCATTGTTATATTGTTGACACTATATAACAATGAATGAACGAATGAATGAAAGAACCCTAAAAACACATCTAAAACCAACCTTATGCACAATATCGAGGCAGTGCAGTGCGTGCAGGCTAACGGGCGCGCCACCCCCGATGCCGTCGAGGGCGGAGGCCGAGGGCTCCACGCTGCACACGTTGCTCAGGCACTCGCCCAGCTTCTGCACGTCCGCTGCTGTGAACCTGGGTATGTGTGTTATTGGTTTAGTTCTTACTTCAAGTTAAGTCTAAGTGAAATTATTTTATATTATCTTATGTATAATAAAACAGGGGCACCATACACAGCCATGGGTCTCAAATGCCGGCATGGAGAATCCGGCCCTCCGACATTAGGCAGCAGCCTGCCAAAGGTCCTGGTTTTACCAGCCGACACCCGTTTACCAGCTTCGACACAAGCTGAGCAAAGTCCGTGCCACCACCTACGGGATGCGCAGAGCAATTCTATGGGGGGAGGGGGAACCATTACGCGAGCCAGGAGGAGGGCCTCAGTCTTTAGCCAGCCACCCAGTGCTTTGATTCGGCCGACGACATGGCGGATGCCATTTTCGGCTAAACAAGCGGCAACATTAGGTTCCCTCTGCCTACCCTGCTGTGTACAGGATAAAGCATGAAGCGAAACAAACTACAACAATAACTACTTAGCTTTATGTATCAATGCTCAAAGTATATTATTATAAACATAAGTATCAAGTAGTAATATTCATTTATATCTAATGTGATAACATACGTAGATCGTATATGTTGGAAGATCAGCGGGAATATTTGCACCAGGGTTGTGAGGAAGTTCTGCGACGGAGCGTACACCTCCATTGGCTTGCCATCTTCTGATACTAAAGTACCAAGAACAAAATGTAGAATTTAGTTAATCCGATGTTATGCTAGTAATTCTATCGTGTAGCTAAATGTACTAATTTTAACATAGAGTATTAAGGTTTCTGTGGTGCAGTGACACATTGTTTGATCGAAAACGCAATGGTTATAGGATCGTTTCCCACTCGGGGGAATCATTATATTTAATTTATCTTTACATCCTCACTCTGGTAAGCAAAACGTGGTGTTAAGTTTAGCTGTTCAACACAAAAACGTCTCAAAAATACTACACAACGTTGCGAATGGAAAGTCATAAATAACACTAGGTTAAATTTGCCTATTCTGATATATGTTGGTAAAGTTGCAAAAAGTATATTATGTATTAACAAATGTAAATAACAAAAATGCAATACTATATAAACAGACTGACAGAAGGATAACTCTAAAAACAGTGTCATACCGGGTGGCGGTCCCCCCAACCCAGAGGCGATGGTAGTCCAAGCCGTCCAGGCGGCGGGCCACACGCGCTTGGGGGCGTCGCCCTCTACACGTCCTGCTGCTGATACTACTTCTTGAAATGATTTTAGGGCTGCTACTGATACCTGGAATATCGTGTCTTTATTAATTACTAATTGTTTCTTAGTATCTTATAAAAACCGCTATTTTATTACTATAGTCTATATAAAATTATATATCTTAATACAGACGAGCCCCATTTTACAATGTGGCATATAAAAGGCACAACATACAAATATTCGCAACACAAATACATAAAATACAAATTCTCTAAAAAAACACAGTATAATAATTTATTCTTCAATAACATTTTATAACGATAGTCGAAGGAACTCAACATTAGGGACTGCCTGTTTCGAAGACAATATCAATTTAAAATATTGGTTAAATTCTAAAACAATATCGGCCTATATTAACCAAATATGCCTACTTTTTAAGACTATAATTTCTAAATCTTACCTCATGACTCCTTCGTAAAGCAAAATCCGTAATATAATCGAGAAGGGCCGTCCAGGATCTATTGAAATCTCCTACTGTCGTCAATAGTTGAAAACGGGAATGGAAAACGCGGGATACTCCCGACAATGTTAGTACCTGGATAAAGAAAAATACTTTGACAACAACTCATTACTTTCTAGTACGAATCGGAGCCGCCCTGAAGTTTGCAGTAGATTGCTACATAAGTTTGACTTTTATCTCTTTCTTCTTACTTTATTTTTTTTCCCAAATGAGCAACATTCAGAAAATTGCTCCAGAGTTGCCCCTACGTCGGCATTACTGTACCGTACACATTTTATATAGTCGAATATGTAGACTATTGCAAAATACACTGCAACAGTGCTTTGCACAATTGCATTCAACATTTTGTTTAATTTAAAGGAGACAATCGATTGCATACATTCTTGGGTCCAAAATGTAAAAAGAAAAATGGTTATGATTTAATAGACTAAGGTACAGTATTCCCTCTCCATACAATTCTGTCAGTTTTGGCAGCCTGAGAGCTGAGTTATTAGAGATTCGGTAAAAGTGAGGTTAAGTTCACAGCGCAATTTCTATAAAATGAAACTTTATAAAATAGGTGACTGTACTAAATATGTGTAAAAAATTAGAAAAGTCATATTATTGCGCACGAAAAAAGAAGCAAATCAGCTGTCACATATGTGATTTAAAATATGATTGATTTTAATCGATTCAATGGATTTCATTTGTCTATCTCGTTTTATAATTAATTGATAATTTCTTTATTTATACTGTAACTAAATGTGTTAATAAGCGCGTAAAAATACTTATTCATAATTAAAATTAACAAATATTATTTTTTTGTAGTACTACAGTACTAGAATTGAACGAAATATTTATAATGATTAGGGATATAGAATAATTTTACTAATTTTTCTCTCTCTTAAATATTGATGTCATTGGGTCATTCCATAAATAAAATTATGTCCAATTTATAAATTTAATTTAAGGAAAATAATAACAAAAAAAAATACCTGAGTTTCAGCCCATTGTTTTTGCGCAGTATTTCTCGTGTGATGTATTAGAATATGCTCTCCTGTGTCAACTTTTTCTGAACTTGCAATATTTGATTGTTTTTGAACCTATAATAATCACAAAACTCCCAATTACAATACAAAAAAATATCTATTTATATCAATCTATTGAGGCACAGTATAAAATGGTATTTTTTTAAGTCCATGTTATGTCTCCTATTTGTATTTAAAGTCGGTTGTGACGAAAAGGCACAATTGCGTGACTGACTGTAAACACTAATCACACGACGAAATCACTCAACCCGCAATGGAATTAAATGGGGAACAGAGTGTCTTAACACTAGGTTTCAGGATACAGCCTGAAGCTGATTGTGTCCTCTACTATTTAGCAACACTGCTACCCAAGTACTAGGACAACACGACAATGTAGGTGACCTGGTCGAGCATGGGGAAGAGCACGGCGAGCAGCGCGCGCCAGGCGGGCTTGCTGAGCAGCGCGCCGTGCGCCCCCACGCAGCTGAACAGGGTCTGACTGGCCGCGCGGCGGACGGGTGCGCGCGCCTCCGTGCACAGCTCGCCTGCCATACAAATGCAAATGTTAAAAAACAGAACATTAAAATTCCCATATAATCCTCTTAAACTCATAAAATTGGAAAATAGCTAGATTTGAAACTGATTTGAAAACCGTCTAAGTGTTGTAACTAAGGCGCCAAAAATTATAATTTCAAAAAAGTATAAATTATAATTTGGAAATAAAAATTTTAATTCTATATTTATACTTATTAAATATCCTAACTGATAGGTGTCATTACATGGAAGATATATGAGAAAAATTGTTTTTTGACATTTTAAATTTTTGTTTGTTTGTCAGTTTGTCTGTGCGTTTGTAAACGCTAATCTCAGAAACGGCTTAGCCGGACGCTTGTATAACATATAATTCTCTCAATCCTCAGCATAAAAGATTAAAAGGCAGGGTAGATTGACTAACTGAGTCGTATGTAGAGGCACATCCAGAGGCGGTCGAGCGGCGGCAGCTCGGCGTGCAGGTCGGGGTGCGCGTCGGCCGCCGCCTCGCTGGCCAGCGCCGCCGACAGCTTGTCGCGGTTGTGGTACAGGTAGTCCGAGATGTTCCACTGGGAAACCGGGCAAATATATACTACACGTCTTTACTAAACTCTATTTGAACTAAAATATAAAAGTTTACGTATGTATACCACAATTTTGGGAAATATTTTACGAACAATATTATGTTTTCGATTGAGGTTATCTTGATAGAGTGTCTGACTGACACTTTCAATAGGAGTCGAAACCTCATAAAAATTGCATTGAGTGCAATCTGTCTGACTCACCATAAGTCCAACAGCGGTGAGCGATATGTTGAGTTCCTTAGTTTGGCGGGCGAAGGCGGCGGCGGCGGCGAGCACGCGGCGCAGGCAGCGCGGGCCCGCGCAGCCCAGCAGGTCGCCCGCTACTAGTTGTGCGCATTGGAACGCTGAACGGACTAGTTGCTCACTATAACGAAGGAAAATAAATGTCAGTAAAGTATTTATTTCATTTGGGGTAACATATTAATTAGTACATGGTAAAAACTTTTTTTAGATTCGATTTCGAACAGTGTGGGCCACGAAGAACCTTGTGTCGCATTCGGTTCACTACGCACTCGACTTGAGTTGTGGAGGTCAATGCTAGTAACAAATTGTAATATAGTAAACATTTGTTGTAAATACAATATTGTCTTGATATTGTCTTGAAATACAATATTGTCTTGAAACACAATTGAATGCTGTATATAAAATATATGATATGTAAGAATGTTTAGTTGTGCCTGTGGTGGTCGCTGATGGCGGCGATGATCTCCATCATGAGCGGCCAGGCGGCGCCGAGCTGGTCGCCGCGCGAGTGCAGCAGGCGCGCCGCGCACTCCAGCTGGCGCGCGCGCACGTCGCAGTGCCGCACCGAGCACAGCTCCGCCAGCGGCTCCAGCACCAGCCGCGACCGCGCCTGCGACGACGAGGCGGGAATTTAATTGTATAAACATTTCCCTTAAATAAACTTTAAACTCACTTTCACCACATATGACGTATATATTTCATAATATCTTTTTAAGTACCTCTGTGACTTGTCCAGGGTTATTGTGGTGGTATTGGAAGGCAGCTTGCACCAAATACGTGATGGCTTCTACACCCCACTCTCTCATTCTTATATGGGGGTGTTGACACACCTAAAATATATCAACAATTTATTATGTAGACAAAATATTTTGCATTAAGATAATACATCCAAATGGTTACAATTAACATTTTAATTATTTCACTAATACGAAGTTGTAGAGCGGGTTAGCAACTAAAAATTGTAAAAATTGTATTGTCACCTCAAGTAAATGATTAGTGATGGGCCTCCACATAATTTCTATCCTATGCATATTTGCTAAGCCCGTTTCGAGAAGCTTAGCTACAGCAAAAAGTGATGGCTCCTGCAAGTAACAAAGACAAAATAATACAATTAATATTTAATATCAAAAGTGTAAAAAAATTTTAAACAAATACCCAAAAACATGACAAAATCTGTATAGCTATATATTTCTTATTTATTATATTGAACCCACAATCTATACAGAAGAATTTCGTAACTACTATGCCAAAGTAGATATACTTACTCGGTTAGAATAAGCCAATTCCATAGCCTCATTTGACAACTTGCACAATGCATCAATAAGATGGTGCAACGCTACATCGTCTAAATTCTTCGACGCTTCAAAAACTCTTGACAACATGGCTGATAAAGCTGAAATGTATTTATAATATAATGTCTGATAATATATTTTTAAACATAAATTATCATAATGTTTGTTTTATTTCCATGCTAGATGCTCATTCTATAAGCGAAAGTTATAAAATATTCGGTCTTGACCTAAGTATTATAAAATATGTGCTGTTGTGATTTTTAGTACTGCCTTTGGAGGTCCTTTTTTTTGTATACAATATCGTGCAAGAAAAATATTTTATAAAGTATATTGATATATATGTATGTACATAAATGTTACTATTTCATTTTTAATATTTATTTACATTTTTATATAATTAATACAGTGGCAATATTGAAGATCCTAAAATGTTGATATCACCTGTGAATAAACTGATAAATCATATTAATTTTATACTTCTTAGTTTCCGAAGTAAGTCTGTCTCACTTTCTTGTGCCCTAATAGCTATCTATGATAGACGACGGTAAGTTATCGATTACCGTCGTCTATCCATTGACGCATAAAATGAAGAAAAATGAATAAAAAGAAACAATTTTAATCAGTAGTTTTAGCTTTATATATTAGTATAAAGTATAGATGATATATTATAGTTATATAGATATATAGTTTATTCAAAGGTCATGTCACAGATTAAAAACGTGGTATACATTTCATTTGAAATTAAGTTATTCTATGTAATAATATGTAATATTCCAACGTTGGGTATGTGCATCGCAATATAAAACAAAAGTGCATGTTAAATAAATATAAAACAAAATGGCCAGCAAGCTCCATCCCAGAGCGCGAAGACGGACAAAAGCGCCCCTAGCAAGACATTAAAGCAAAATCGATATTAACTTTTAATAATAGAGTCGATTTCACAATATCCCCATCCCTTACGTCTATTTGGAATATATTATTAAAGTTTCACTATTAAATGAAGAACTTTAATCTTACGTTTTGTTCTTACTTAAAGTTACAACATTATAGTTGTTGATAAATGAAGAAAAAAAAGTATAATAAAATTACAAATAGCATATGAAAATCATTCCAAATAGACAGTATGTTATAAAACGTGCTCTATACCACTCATCACTCCGAGGGACTCGGCCACGGGAACTTGCTGACCTGAAAATAAATCCATTACAACACTTTCGAATGTTAAATGATAATGGTAAACATAATCGTCCTCAACTATTATAAATAGCTCTCTACATGATTTCTATTATGTTTCAATAAAATGAATGAATGAATGTATAAAGAATTCAATGCATTTACGTGCAGTTATTTCATTTGTATGTCAATTAAAAAGAGGTTATTAATAAAAATTAAATTAGGTATGACATTTTTTAAATATTTTTCTTGAAACCAAATATTCATTTCCAACTTTTTGAGGCTGTCTCGGCGCAACGTTTAACTGTAAACGTGACATTAACAGGTTCGATTCGACTGTTAATCACTCAACATATTAATTGAGTGAATTAGTCTTAACAAAAGATTTCCTCTGCCTACCCTCGTAAACGCGTGATACAGTGTCAAGCTAAACGAAAAAAACTTTGTTATTAAACGGATAGAGTTCAAATCATCTTACCCGGTAAGTCGGCCATGACAGCGGAAGTGCTCATGACCGCGTTGGCATCAGCGCTGGCACGACTCGCCTTCATACTACCACCGGTGGAAGGTTTTAATCCTAAGATCCATACCTGACAAATACATTATATAAAATTAGACCGAACATAATAATTATCTATTTTAAACACTAAAAACATAGTGATAGATGATCATTTAAAATACAATTTAATTCAAATACCAAATGCTGCAGCGTAGTGAGCACAGGCAACCAGGCGTGTTGTAGCGCGTCCCCGTCTCTCCGCGCCGCCGCCAGCAGCGCCCGCATGGCGGTCACGTGGCGTGACGTCACCATCACGAATGATTGCTGTTGACCTAGAATGTTATAGATAGAATTATATAGTGCTACAGGGGTTTGTTATTTTGTTTTGTTTTTTTTTGCATGATTTAGTGAATTTATTACTCACTTTATAGTGTTAATACTATTTTAAATATTTTTATTTAATCTTTCAACTTAAATATTTAAAATGGAACTATGAAATAAATACGAGATGGTCGCCACAACAAAATCTCAAACTACACATTCTTCAACTATACTCGATATGGATATATGTCAGGCAGGGTCATGGATATTGTCAAGAAGGCTCTGTTATCCGTTCCATATCCACTAAAGCATGTGGCTGTGACAAATAGTCTGTAGATATGATTCTTCCAGTGCTGGATAACATTACACTAGTGATCACCCATATTATTGACTCCTCACTAGCTTGCAATGTTTAGTCCTTATTATAGAAGAAGGCCTCTGCCTAAAACCTCTAATCTTTCATCTTTCAGGTAATTGCCGGGGCGGAACCAGCTGTCCTCACCCGCGGGCGCGGCGCAGGGCAGCGGCGTGCCCACCCACACGACGTGGTGGCGCAGGTCGGCGGCGGGCGCGGGCGGCGCGCGCGGCGCCGGCCACGGGCACGCCAGCGCCGCCAGCGCGCCCAGCACCGGCACGCAGTACTGCGCCGGCAGCGCGCAGCGGCACAGCGCGCCCACGCACGCGTCGCGCGCGTTCGTCACGCCCATCTGGGGGGGGAGAAACACATTCCACATCATGTTTGCTACTCTTATTTTGAGTGTGATAATACAGTACTAACCTTTCCACTGACTCTAGCGAGTGTTTGTATAGCACGGAGGATATTTTCTAATTCCCCGATGCTGGCCTCTGCTAACACTGACAATCCCCATACCAGGCCACACCAAGACGACTTTATTAGCTGAAATATATTACGGTTATTATTTATATTGCCTGTCATGGCGGAACTTAATAAAGGAATTAAGAGAGTATTTTTACCTGCAATTTTAACTGTCTTTCCTTATCTTCAGTGTCTGGATCAATTTTTTGGACTACATTGGAATTTTGATCAGCTTCGCCGGTGTGGCCATTTTTCGTAATTTCATTGCTGTTATCTAATTTTGTGTCCGATTCTGTAAATTAAAAACAAATAACATAAAATATATTTATTTACTTTTTTTTACTTTTAATAACTATAAATTAATTAAAAAATATATTATAAAAATGTACCTTTATGGTTGGTTATTGATTTATTTGAATTCACTTCTTTGTCTTCACCATCGTTTTGAGAATCGTCGTACAACTCTTGCAGCCTTTGAGAGAACAATTACTTTTTATGAAAGATATTTTTTTATATTTTCATCAGCTTTCAATATTACTAATAAATATTAATTAAGCTTTATTAAAATCATTTTAAAATTATTTATAAAAAAGGGTCATCTATGCATATATACCTAAAATATTCATCTCCTTCAAGTGTAATAGCGATGGAGCGTATAATTTCTACGAGACACGCGTATGCTACTGATATGCCGTATCCTTCTTGTATAGAAGGAGCCTCTGTTCGATCCAGCATCTCTATACTAAAGAGAGAAAAAAATGATGATACAAATCAATGCATAATTAGTACAAAAAAAATGTAATATAAAATTGGACTTCCTTCTAAAAGAGATTATTTCTTTTTTCTTAGTTCACTTTTTACATTTTTAATAACAAAAAAGCTTCGTAGTAATTAAATCACACATTTTAAATGTTTTAAAGTTTATGTGCGCATACACCCAACACTGGTACTATCTGGGAATATGGAGTTTTAGCGGTTATGGAGTGGTTCTTTTGGCAATTATTAGGTTGCAAAGATACAAGAAATAGTACCCAACTTTTTTAAATTATAAAGATCTATTTTTTAATATTTTCTGGCCTTTCTTAACACTGTTACAACTCCCAGCGAGACACCCCCAAACCCTTTAAGCTATAAGCGCCTGCAAGAATATTAGGAGCAAATAATATTTTTTACACTGAAGTACATTAGATTCGTAGGCGCTTGTAATTTAGAGGTGGCAGGGGGTAAAATTAAAATTGACAGTGATTTACTGTAAACGTAAAACCCTCTATGTGACATAAGAAACTCTTTTTAATGGAATTGTGAGGGGTATATGAAAGAGATTTTCTTGCTTTTTATAGCGCGATATTTTAGTAGGTGGGTTTTAGTTTTAGAACTTTTTACCATTTCGATGTATATTATAAGCAACATTTTTATAAATAAATATAAGATAAATCTTACTTACTATACAGCTTTTGCAGTGCCAGGTTCAAATGTGACACACAGCGGCAGCCACACTCCCTTCCAATAGAAGCCCGCTTGTTGAGGTATACTTGACGATCCTATACATGTAGTTACACATTAAAATGATGAACGAAGTAGTGTACATATCTTTAGATTATTCTTGTCTACAAGTAAATTTGTAGAAGACGTACAAACTATAGTATTAAAAGTGTTAAGTAAATATTAAAATAAAATTAAATTAGCTTCACGCTATATCCCACCCACAGCAGGGTAGGCAGAGGGAATCTAGTGTTAAGAAACTCCGTTCCCCACTTTCTGCCGAATTTTAGAGGCATTGCGTGTTTAGTGGCAGAACTCAACGCCGCGAGTAAATATTGCTTATTTTGAAGCCAGTCGTGGCGCAGCGGCACAAAGTGTGACTGTAAACCGACTGGTTGTGGGTTCGATCCCCACTCGAGGAGATGAAATATTTACTTAAATTTATATTTCCATTTTCTTCGCTCTGGTGTCGAGGCTAAGTGCGGCGTTGAGTTCTGCCACTCAACACGCAATGCCTCCAGAATTCGGCAGAAAGTGGGGAACGGAGTGTCTAAAAACACTAGGTTCCCTCTGCCTACCCTGCTGTGTGCGGGATACAGCGTGAAGCTGATTTATTTATTTATTTTAGTAAACACCTTTAAGCTATTTTTAAAAGTATTGAATAGTAAATTTACGCTTATATATTTATAAAATAAATTAGGAGATCATATATATCTCAAAAAATATATTATAAAAATAATATAATTAAGAATAGCTTAAAAGGAAATGAAAGTATGAGCGAATGATTAAAATGCATACATAGCCAACATTTTTTACATATTAATTTTGTATATTTGTTTTCATATATATTCTATGCATATTTCTTCATAAAAAACAAATACTAATCAATATGTTTTTGATAAACACCAGTAGTTTATAAATATTTATATATACGCTTACATCTAGGTGGCTATGTTAAAAATTTAGAAATGCGATCCAATACTGTATGGAAAAAATTAAAGACACGGCTATTTTTCATGTTATGGTTACTATTGGACTACAAAATAGGTATTGTCTGATCTATCTCTAGATATTAAATTAAGTGAATTAAAAGAAAAACCTCAGTAACTAAAGTAGCTTAACCGACATTGTTCTGGTAAATAGATATCGCTGTCACACGAATAAATGTTTACGAGACTTTTATTATGATCCTACTTAGGCTAATTTATAGCTATTTTAGATGTATTTTGAGACCTCACATTGTCTAATGATGATTTAACTATAGATTATTATTGTAATATTTCAGATTGTAATATGTGGTCACACAATAACCTTAAACACTATCTATTTGTGCGATGCACGCGGCGCTTCACGCCTGGCATGTGCTTAGATCCTGTTGAACCTGTGTGGACATTTGTATTCCAATTACAGAACTGCACGTATGTACGTTTGATTAATTAATTTGATTTAAAATATATATTTATTTCAAATATTTTGATGAATGTCAGATCATTCAAATTGTGGAAATTGATGAAGTTCTTATTGAAGGTGTTATATTAAAATAATAGAAACAAACAATAGAAAACAAAAGTAAACAAACGCGAGTAAAGCTTGCTCACCAAAGATTCCGTACATTAAAATCGGGGTCTCGAGCTTTTTCAGAAATTTAAGCATAGCTTAGCCGGAGCACTTTTATCTGATACCTTATTTGAACTAGCGGTTTTAATACTAAATTTTGCCCCTGTTTTAAGGATATATTTTTTTTTACTTTAACCACAAACGTATAATTGTCAGATTTTTGTTAACTTTACACATCCGAAATAAGCGCTCTTTGCGATATAAACGGCCATATCTTTTTTTTATGCAAATGTAGAAATAGAGATTCCATAGAATTGAGTATATGGTTTAAATTTCAACTCGATATCTCCAAGCGTCCGTGAGATAAAGGCTCTCACGGACTCGAACGGCTCAAACGGACAGACGGACGGACAGACGGACGGACAACATAGTGATCTTATAAGGGTTCATTTTATTATTAAAAGGTACGGAACCCTAAAATTGACTGATTTTTATATAGCTATCAATGATTTAGGAAAATATTGCTATAGATTTACTATAATCATTTAATAAACCCATTTATTGAAAGCAATCCCTCGATTACTTTAATTTGTGTTACGTGCAAAATTGTTATTCTCATATAGTACTTAAATCATATATTTTCCTTTGTTTAAAAGTTTAATTTTCGTCATTTCCAATATTTGTTTTAAGAGAACGTTTGGGATGTCCACCTGATAGGCGAGTGAACCGATTCAAGACTTACAGTAAATGTATGCGTCGCTGTAAGCCACTTGTTAACATCTACACCGAGTTTTTAATACAAAATCCGGAAAACTTAACCGATTTCTATTTACGTTCAAAAATATTTGGTAGGTTTACATATCAAAATCAAATATTATATTATATTTCAGCATCACGCTGTATCCTACACACAGCAGGGTAGGCAGAGGGAACCTAGTGTTAAGATACTCCGTTCCGCCGAGTTCTGTAGGCATTGCGTGTTGAGGAGCGGAACTCAGCGCCGCGATTATCCTCGACAACAGAGCGAAGAAATGAAAAAATAAATGTAAATAAATATTTTACTTTTTCGAGTGGAAACCAAACAACCAGTCGAATTTACAATCACACTTTGTGCCTCTGCGCTCGACCGTCCTCTATATTAATTATATTATTTATCATATTTTTTTATATACAACTGATACGCCTTTTATATTTTTACAATCATTTTTTTAATTATTATATGACGAGTACCGGTATCTGGGTGTGAGTAGTTCTAGTTTAAAAAACAATCAATTTCAAGTACAAAAATGACAAAAAAATATAGTGTTTAAGGCTTATGATAAATACACATGGGATACTGAAGTGGAAATCTTTAGCAAACTAACTTGTATGATAAATTAAGAGTAGATCTAACAACACAATTTAAAAAAAAATCTTTAAAAAATTACATCTTATATTTTATAAAACTTTACAGGAGGATCCGGACGCCGAGATATAGAAACAGAATACTATGATACATTTGATAAATTTGAAGATTATAAGGACAAAGCAAAAGAACATCATATAGAGGGTCCGGTGCTGGATGCCATGGAATATGAGAACCATCGCAACCGCCATGATTACACTGTAGACATCGATTATGTTCAAAGAGAGGATAATGTGCAAGATGAAGACGAGAACTAGATTTTTATTAGTTACAGTAAATTTTATTATAAACTATTGAAAGAATATCATAGTTTTATTTTTAGACTGTTATTTGTTTTATGTATACGGATGTAAGCTTCCCTTCAGAAGACCAGATTAAATTTATAATAACAAAAAATTGTACATTTTAAAGAATATTGCTCAACAAAATTTCTATAAATAACTGTTTTACAGAATTGGATAAAATAGACAGTACTTTTAAAATGATATTATTATTAGAAAACACAAGTGAGTAAATTAATAAATGTGTAGTTTAAGCGGGCGAAGCCGCGAAAAGTTAGAGATTATAAATTCAAATTAACAAATTAAGGTCGTCGTGACAGTGATCGCCTTGATTTCATTATCTGTTGAATGGTGCAATGTAAATTGCTTTGCTAATGCTTTGAAAGTTGAAAAGAAACGGCCCACCTTCTTATGCGGAACAAGGTATAAATCTATTTTTTATAATACTTTATATTAACTAACCAGCAGGTGTGTTTACTTGCGACGCGACGAACAAGCTCTGCACGTACGCGCCCAGCGCGTTTACGATGTCTTGGAAAATGTTTGTGGCGTGCGGCTTCATGTCGTAGCACGAACAGAAGGCCTTTAGTAGATCTGGATAAGTTTACATATTGTTCATTATCTTAATATGCGAAATATATTTTAAAAGATTAAGTATATAATTATAAAATACGGATTTAAATATTGCTATGTTGAAAATTTATATAGTTTTGTAATATTTCCTTTTAAAATTAGCCATCATTGGAATAATTACGGCAATGTTTATAAAAAAAAAGAACATGAATGTTATAATACCTGGGTGTACAGTGATTCGATGTAGGACTTCCAACGCGAGTGCTCGTTGCCACAACGGCTTGTCCGGGTCCAGGAACTTGATGGTTAACGACAGGAAGATTTCACATTCCGTCACCTACAATGCGTTGGGTAAAACATGAATATGGAGACAAACAAAAATAAAAAATCATATAGCCTACATTAATTAACCCATCGACACATGCGAGAATTTTGAATTTGATTGTGTAAACGATCAAATTCTGTAATTATACTACATTATGGTACACAGAATGCTGCCCTTGGTCTTACTGTCTTTTTTCGTTTATTTTTGCTTAATATTAATGTTCTACCAATTTATGTGAAATATTTATGTGCTGTTTGCGGATGACACCTCTTTAATATTAAAGAATGACAGAAACACAGTCTTGAATAATGACGAAGTAAATAGTGTATTGTCGCTTAGTCTTCATTAGTTTGCCGAAATAATCATATACCAAAAAACTAAATGGCCGGTTTGAGGTGGAACACAAAGTCAAAGACGGTTATTTAAATTTTCATTTCTTTGCTCTGGTGTCATGGTAAAGCGCGGCGTTGAGTTTCCGACACTGCAGAATTCGAAGTATCTTCACACTAGGTTCCCTCTGCCTGCCCTGTTGTGTACGGGATATCGTGTGAAACTGATTTTTTTAAGTAACATTATTTTGTAGTACCTGTTAAAAATGTACAATTTTGTCATTAAATTAAAGACAAATCTCTCAATGTGTCAATAAATACTAGAGCTAGAAGGGCAACACTTTTTATAAATGTAGGTCAACGTCAAAAATAAATATACATAAAAATATTATAAAAATTAAGCTTACAATGTTTATTTTCATACGCAATGAAGCAATATAATATTTTTCTGATTTTTAAAAAAGTAGACTTGTTTATAGTTTTTTAAATTGGAAAATTTACAATGTGAATGTTCAAATTCAGGTTTCAGCCTTCAATATGATTACTACAGTAGAGCCTTATGATTCACTTTCCAATTTTTTTGTAGATCCATAAATATGTGATCTCAAATTCACACATGAAAGCACACATCGACAAAAAAAATAGCGAAAATGAAATAAAAAATTATATATCTATTTTTCTCTACCCAACAAGAAATAAAAACTTAATTAAGAAATTATAAAAACAATATAAAAAAGCAAATTACTAACCAACACATCATGATATTTGTGTACAATGACCGACACGAGGCGTAAGAGCCTCATCGTAACCGGGAAGTGAGGGCGCTCCGCCCCCGCCGGCGCCGCCCCTGCAGCCCCGCCCGGGATGTGGGGCGACGGAAAGGCTGCCCTGGATGTTTATTTTCATGAGTTATACATATACTTAGTAGTATTTATATTAATCTATACCAATATTAAAATGCTGTAGAGTTTTTATTGCTGGCGCGCTGATCTTAGTATCTATTAGCTTAAATTGGATTTCTTTTTGTGATGTATCCAACATACATCGAAGGAATCTTATGGCTAGGTTTTGATCTGCTTTACCCTAATTAATTTGTATTGTAAAATGTTATTTAAGTAGTGTTTAATTCAACATTTAAATTATTATAAGTATGTATATATGATGTTATATAAATATTATAAATCTCCAAGGAAATATATCAAAATAAACACAGAAAATTATATAACTATTATATCACTTACCTATACTTAACATTTGGTGAAAACAATCTTATTATCAATGCACACACATGCTCCTTTAAGAGAAATCGAAATTCAGAGATCTGTAACAAATAAAAGTCTAAATAAATGGAGACTGACGTGGCGTGCAGTGGTTATCGTGAAGATTGAGGGTTCGATTTTCACTTGGCGAAATACATGACGAGCCCAGTTGTGGCGCGTGACTTTAAAACCGGTTGTGGGTACGATCCCCACTCAAGAAGTAGAAATATTTGTTTAAATTCATATTTGTATTTCTTCGCTCTGGTATCGAATTAAAGCGCGGCGTTGAGTTCTGACACTCGAAACGCAATGCCTCCAAAATTTGGCAGAATGTGGAGAACAGAGTGTCTTAACACTAGGTTCACTTTGCTTACCCTGTTGTGTGCGGGATACAGCATGAAATTGAAATACATACTGCCGAAATACTCATGGCAACTACATGAACGTGCACACTCATCCACATGCAAAAGTTGTATTAAATTTCTTGTTTTTATATTCGTTCAAGTTTTTTATAACTATTTTTAACAAAACATACCTTAAAAAACACATCAGAGAAATCTGTCAATACTGTATCTAATAACTCAAGTCCGAATGTCTTTGGCACATCTGATATACCGACAAGCCAGTTAGCTGCATCACCATTTATCAGTTGTATTATATCCTAAAAAAACGCTATATGTATTTAGATGTTTCATTTAACTTAGTCAAAGGTTGAATTAATTAATTATAAATGTATTATTATTAACAGAAAAAATATATAGAAATTTCGAATGTATATTTCGAATATAAAGTTTTTTTTTTATTTATTCAATGGTTTTGTGGTGCTGTTGCCATTAGTTTTAAAATGTCATCCCAATTCAGGATATTATATAACCTGTGACCATCAAATATATATATTTAATCACTCAATACCATCTAAGCAAATCCTTTCAACAAACTCTTTATTTTTAAAAAAATAAAAAAAAAAAATAAAAAATATTATTTCCAACATAATAACTCACTTGTAATATTAAATAAGCATCAACTGCACAGGGTTTAAGTTCCTTTGGTGCTTTGTTGTTAGCTTGCATTCTCACATCGGCTGGGTTGACCTTCAATGTACCTACAAAAAATATAAATAGAAGTTACTTGTAAATCATAATGCAATTAAGCCAAAAATACTTATTTATAAAATGTATAAAATTTAACGTAGCGGAACTCAAACTCTTCCGAAAGCCGAAAGGAAACCGTCCACCTGGTGGCCCGCTACGTTAAAATTTTTATATATTTTCTAAATAAGTATTTTTTTTCCTAAGTGAGGAATAACATTTTAAAAAATGTTCAAAAGAAAATTAAACCAATTAATAGAAAAATATATATTTTTTGGCGATTCATTTTTATTCATTTTAAGTAAAAAAAAATGCTTTGTGATATGAAAACGTTATCTTATTAAGCACATTAACAAGACATAAAATATACACTTCCAAGCTCATATTATAAAGTGCAAGATTTTTATTGGCACAGTTTCTCTGTAAGAGCTTTGAATCGAAAAAATCTTATTGTTTGGGATAATCACTTAATTAAGGAAGGTTTGGTTTTTATTACTCAATTGGTAGCATTGAGTACCATAAAAACACAGGGGCAAAGCTGTGAATGAAAGATAGTTATACTTTTTTAGCTCCTCTTTGTATCCCGCACATAGCATGGTAGACAAAGAGAACCGGGAACCTAGTTTTATGACATTCTATTTCCTTTAAGACACTTCCATTCCCCACTTTCTGGCCAATTTTGGATGTTTTCTTGATGATGAGAGTTGTGTCACTGATCATTACGTAATGAAATTCATTCTTCCTCAAATAATCTATAATTATAAAATAATGTATATGTTACCATTGGCTTCAGCTAACGCCTTCTCAAACACAAGAGCTACAAGCTGTCGCACTGTGGCCGCTGCAGCATGACTGGTGCTCACGTCACGAGTCTCGCTCGCCGGCACCATTTTCATACACATTACCATTGTCTGAAACAAATAACAATAGATTTAAAAGTAATAAAACATTTAATTGCTTCACACTGTATGCTACAAATGTTAGCCAAAAAGGTATATAAGAAACCACCCCACTAAACCCCACTCCCGCACCCGATGATGGCTGGAAATTTGTTTCGAGCCATTACTGGTTGAATGATGGAGTTCAGTGCTTTTTTGTTACCAGAGCACACGCTCATAAATACGAACATACAAGCGCATGAAATGAATATTTATTTAAAGTTACATTTAAATTTTTTCTCGCTCTCACTTTCACTTTTGGTGGTTTCAAAATGGGGGATGGGGAAAAGTGGGGAATGGAGTGTCTTAACATTCGGTACCTTCTGTCTACTCTGATGAGAATCAAAAATATTTTTATAAAATTAAAAAATTATAATATTGAAAAATTATATTATATAATTATAATAACAGTAGGTAGTGGCATATTTAGTATATTGTGTTTTCATCTTCAAATTGTAATAATTTATATGTTAAAAGCTTAAAAAGAATAATATGGAAACATTCAATACTGATTGTAAATGTATGTACATGTTATCATATTTCTTATCTGTACATATATCTATATATTAGAGTAGAATAAGTAAAAAAAACCTTAATTAAAGTGGTACCATAAATACTTAAAAATATTCTATTGTAATATTACAAGTTAACACCACAAATAAAAAAAAATAGAAAATAAATTCATATTTTTAATGTATTAACAAGACAAGATTAAGATAAAAAACAATTAATCTAAAACATTTTTTTTATTGTTTTAATAAACAAAAGCTCAAATTATGGAATAATCATAAGATATTATATTTGAGGTTGATGCAAACAAATACATAAATAATCACCATATAGTTTATGCTGTATGCATAACAAAGCTTAAATTTATAACTCACCCTAGCCAATGTATCACCATGTACTAAATCAGATGTTGTCATCAAAAGAGCAGCAAGTTGTAGAAGTTTGAGTTCCAATGTGCCAGTCTGGCCAAGATTATATAAACAATCAACAACATGCCTAGCACCCTTAGCATCTATTCCCTGTTGAGCTATCAATCTCTGAATTGTTCCAAGGCAGAACTGTAATTGATATAAGAATTATGGTATGATTTTTCTTGTTGTAGATATGTATCTTTTTATTTTTTTTTAAATATATAACTGTAGGTGAATTACATTTGAATTTCTGTAAATTATTAAGTAAATCAATAATTACTACAGTAAATTAATTTAAAAATTTATATTCTTATTTATACAAATTAAATTTTATAAGATGTGAGAATATCTGTTAATAATAATGTAACTATTTTATTTTATACAAAATATTTTTATGCTTAATAACTTTTAAATTCAATATTATTTAGGAAATAACATATTTGTATTATTACTCTCAAAGTCACTTTCAAAGACAATAGGCAATATAAATTTTTAATCATACATAACTAAAAAAAATTATAACATAGTAGGCAAAACATAACATATTCACATTACAAAACATCTTATAATACTTTGTTTGTAGAGTTAGGCAAAAAAATATTATGTATTCAAAATATAGGATGTAAACAAATAATTGCATAATTACCTTTATAATTTTTATATCCTTTGATTCACATCCTTGCACTAAAGGATAAAGTATTTGATTGACCACTCCATATAATGAAGCTTGAGGATTATTTGAGGCCAATGCTAGTTTTTCAATAGCTTCATCACAAGCCTAAAATATCGTATAAAACATGTAAACATACAGCTTAACAGTGGTTTTGACTCATTATTACTATAAAACTGAATACAGGATTTGTATTGGCATCAATTAGTAGAAGTAATTTTGAGTTCATTTAGGAAGTTTAACCATTTAAAGGAAATATTATAAAATATTTTAGTTTTTCTAGTAACTCTAATACCTCTCTTATCTGTGGATATTTCTTCTTAGTTTCTAAGCTGAGAGTTTTGAAGTCATTTTGAAGGACATCCATGAATTTCTTCGTAGAGTCGTCGCCGGTTACAGCACTGACAAATGCCATGTTTATTCTAATAAATTCTTATTAGTTTTTCACTTCATGTTTCATGAGAAATTAATATAAATTAAAAATGTGCCATGTACACAATCGACATCACAATTTTCAGTTCAAAAACTGTCGGTGTAACGTCATTCACGAATAACATATTAAATAAAATATTACGTTTAACTTAAAAAAAAAATAGTTTTTGTAATGATAATGAGTAATTTTTTTGCCAAAATATCTTTTTTGGACATAAAACATTATTTTTCTTTAAATATAAGCGCTATCAATTCAATAAGCGGTTTCTAAACTGCACGTGTTCCATTTCATACATTATGCATTTTAAATTGTAAATTAAAGAAATTAATATTTTTTCATAACTTTTAGTTGTAATACATTTTTATCGTTACTAATATATATAATTTTGAGCTATATATTATAATTAACAATTCTATTATCCTTACAATTTTTTTACCGCTTAAACAATAATTTAAAGATACTTAAAAACAATTTGACATATATCATGTTATATATGAATGTATTGTCTTTATTTATTTGTAATGTAAGATGATTCAGAGTGCTTTTTATATTCATACAGTGAAAGTGAAAAATAAATTATTCAAAAAAGATCGATGACCCACTTTTTCTTACACTAAATTTTAAAGAGTAGCAACATCGGCTTACTGATTGTGCAGAAGAAAAAACAATGGTGTGATTCCAGATTTTTATTTGTAAGTATTTATAGAATCGAATATCAATTTAGCTAATGTAACGTTTATGCGTCGATAAAAAGTTATACGTGTTTGACGATGCGGATCCCAAGGTACAAAATGTTCTGAGTCGGCCAAAAATACATGCTTTGTGAGCTTGACGGACTGTCAGTGCAATTTTTACTCTATTTATTCAGCTTGATTTAGCTATGCGCCATTCGTATTGTAATAAAACGGCCGATGCATGCGGATTTTAGAACATCTTTAAATAAATCCTTAAGTTATGCGAGTGGAATGGCCAGAAATTTAAAGTGATTCAGGCGTAAACCTCGCTGCAGTGTTGGTGTTTTCTCGCATTGCATATCTGCCGGCACCTAGTTTAACTTAATTGTGTCGTTCGCCTAGTGTTTTGTTATTACGTTCGTGACGAAAGTAGTGTGTTGACCTTTTATAATCATTGAATTAATCATTCTTGGTGACAGACGTGTCAAGTGCTGAATCGCATAATCGGAGACGATAAACGATGCAACATGTGTTTTTCTGTATTGAATCTTCATTTGTATCGTCCAAGAGGTATAAAGTGTAAAAGCTCAACCCACAGTTATGAATCAGTCATTAGACTTTTTGTTTAAACTATAAATTTCTTTTTTATCATGTTTCAAATAGAGTTTTATTTCAGTTTCTTAATATTGGCAACTTATTTATGACTTATTACCATATACTTATCAAGAAAGTGTCTTAATTAATATTTTCGTATCTGTTACAATTATAAATTTTATATTAATTGTGAAAAAAATCCACTAAATGTCCTAAGTCTTTCACAAATATAACATCTGCACTATTTCTCTATCATTTAATTGATCTGGATTGCATCTTTACTTAAATTAACATCACCAGTTGTTGCTTACATTAATAAATAATGTTGTCACTGATTTGATAGATAACTATATATAATTTTGGTTTTGGTGGCAAGAAATGATGTGTATATTTCTTCTTCCTTTATATACTATTGAGTAGGTCTGCAACAAGATATTAAATCACTGTCATTAATTTAATTATTATTTTTTCTATCTTTATTTAAATACTTTTCTTTTTGTTTCAGATAACATCTTTAAATAATCAAATCCTGCAATAACTTTCCAAAATTTCCCTCAAGACTGTATATATTATAGAATAACTATTATTTGGTTAGTTTAGGTAATGAGCGATTGTTACGAAAAGGATGCCAACCCTGCGAGAGAGAATAAAAAGACGGAATTAGTTATTTATTTATTTTATATGTAATTAATAAGTAGCTTTACAAACCAATATATCCATATTGCTAGCCATTCAATATATAATAAACTATTGTAAAAGAAATGATTTTAACAAAGTCCTGAGATTGTGATGTATTTCCTTTTATTTATTTATTCAATTATTTTATCATTGTTAGTTGTTAATTAATGAGATAAAGTATAAAGTTATCACTATGAATATGAAGTGCGATAGTTTTTAATTTTGTGGCTTGATGGAGAATTATGGACAATATGGCGTCCAATGTGTCTTTGCGCAGCAACAAACAGAGGAAAGACAATCTAATTACCAGGAAGCAGGACAAGAGCCCCGAAAAGACCATCAGGGGTACAAGGGGAGCATATCGTGGTATACCATCAACTTCCAAACGCGATGAAGATGCAGAAGGTTCAACAGAAAGGTTGGATAGGCCCAAAAAGTTCATATCCCAGAACAAGAGCAACTATGGGCTAGGCAAGAGGCCTGATTTCTCTCTGAAGAATAGAAATGTGCATTTGGCATCCTCGCGGTATGGACAGGTGAGTGGATTAGTTATGAGTATATTTACATTTCTATTTGTAACATTTTGTAATTTATCATAGATACGATAAATTATAAATACGACGAAACGATGTAAATCTACGATGTGCTGGCCAAATTTTTACGTCAAAGTTTTAAAATCACAAACCAAAAGAGCTAAGATTTTTTTTGTTACATGAAGACCTTTCAAAATTTTATAATATGTTGATTATTACATTAACATTTAATTAAAACTTATGTCGTGCTTTCGCGTAAACCCGTAGCCGGTTTTTCATAACTTTTATGATACATAAATTATTTAATAGACAGACTTACAGCCTACATGAAACCTATATGATAGCTTAGGAAACCAAGAAAGAGCAAATGCATTTTAATACTGTTATTTGATGATAGATAATACAATTAATTGTATGTCATGTTCGACATAAATACGAATATTTATATGTTTAATTTTTTGCTGTCAGGTTCCTGAAACAAAAGCACATTTAAAATAACTAAATTATTTTAATACCAACAAACAACATGGTGATTTAAAAATATTGATTACTTTCTTAGTTAGTTGATTTCGTCGTGTGAACGTTTATAATTTGAACTAACATTTTTTTATTTTATCAAAGTATAGGTATAGTGTATAATATAGCGCACAAGGATGTTATAAGTTTTGTGCGAGGAAAACATTAGAGGATGCAGACTTCCTTTTAATATTTTACCCTATAATCAAAGATTTTGTAGGTCACAGACATATTCGCGACACGTTTGTGAACTACGGCCTAAGTGGTATATTAAATTATCGTACTGAAATGCGAGTTGAATTCAAAGAGATTTTCAATTTATAATGCAATTACGTTAACGCTATTGTGACGCAGTTGTTGTGTTTAATTTAATGCGATAGTCTCGGATTCGAAATTTCCCTCGGTAGCTCCCCTTGTTATCTGGTCGTCGAAATTGACGGATTCCAGGAGGTGCGGGTTCGAGTCCCGCTACGTTAATAACTTGGTTTTTTTTCCTAAGTGTGGAATAACACTTTAAAAATAGTTATTTGTATTTATTAATGAACCGAAGGAATTAATGTTTCCACAGTATAGTTAGGCGCGTATAGAAATGTGATGTTGTTTTGTTACTTTTGCTGTCCTGCCCCTTGCTCTGTAACAAGTAGTAAATAGACGGAGACGCAAGTTCAGAATGGTTTCTACTCTCCTTCTCTCTAAATATATTGGTAATTGGGTGACAAATAAAAAAGACTAATTTTATATAATACAAAATAAAACAAATATTATAATCTTTACATATTGATAAATAAAATCAATTTAACCATTTTAATGTATATTACTATTCATTGTCACAAGAAATTAAAATTTATATTGTTATTGATACTTTCCTGAACTTAAAGTTTTGTAATCCTAATAGATTCAGTACCATCCAGGCCGAACTACCGTCTTATGATGGCTTTAATAAGTTGAGCACTTTTTTGTTTTGTTAACTATTATTTTGTGTTATAATCCAATTAGATTTTTTTTTTATATTTCAATATGGACGAGAAAATCTTAAAGTTCTTCATTTTGGCTTATTTTGAGGTGTTGCATGATCGACAGAGCCTCACTTTGAGTAGACCAGGGGAGCGTCATTATTCTATACTAAATAATATGGGTGAAGTTGCACCCTTGACAAATCATCGTTTAATAAAAGCACATTTGCGCCAACCAATAAAAAAATGTGGTTTAATAAAACCACATTTTTTTTAATTTTTATTGTAAAAACAAGAGAGTGTAGCAACAATCAAATTGTTGCTAAACTAAAATCTCTACACTAGAGCGAAGAAATGGAAATATAAATTTAAGTAAATATTTCATCTCCTCGAGTTGTGTTCGAACCCACAACCATTTGATTTTACAGTCACACTTTGTGCCCCTGCGCCACGACTGGCCTAAAATTTGTTTAGTATTAAAATAATTAATGATCGTGACTTTTGTTACATCGCAATTTCTTCGTTTGTTTAAATTTATTAATTAATGCTATAAATTTAAATTGTGGTTGAAAAACTAGTTTGCTTATCATCACGCGAAATAGATAAAAACGACCGAATGCGTTCCCACTCGGAGGAATTAATTATGTTTATTTCCTTCCTCTGTCACTTAACACGCAATATTTCGAAGATATGGAGAAGAGATCCATTCCTCCTAGTAGGAACCTAGTGTTGAGACACTTCACTATTTATGTGAATAATGTAGTGTCTTGACACTAGGTTCCTACCTCCGCAAAAAAGAGTGAACACACACTGTAAACATAACACATTACTTTTCCTTTTTTCATTAAGGATTCGAACCCTCGACAATCGCATCTACATTTACAATGAATTTAGCAGATTAATTTTGAAGCCGTCTTGTCTTTGTTATTACCCGGCGTGATCAAGATATTGTGACGTATCGTCTGACATGTTTTACTCTCGCTCAGAATAAACTCGGAGATACCATACAACGATAAATGTTTGATAATGTCATTAATATCCGTTACATTTGATATTTTGTAGTTATGTGCGTTGTATACGTCATACATATATACCTACATTACTATTTGAAATAATTTCCTTAGGATTTTTTTTATATTGGTTTCTTATATAAAGTAGACATTTACTCATAGGTACACATAGTGTAAATTTCCACTCAACCATTTTAGTATTGTTGTTGGTTGTGGGCATAAATCCCGCTCAAGATAATCTTTTTATTTACTAAATAAGTCAGCCGCGACGTTAGAACAGTCTGGCCTACACTGAAATGTAGAGCTGTGTCACTCTTATAAAAATCTCTTTTTTCCTGTTTCCGTAGAATTTTTTTAGGAATCCTCTATTATTCCTACTTTTATATATGTAAAATTTCAATTTTAAGTAGTTGCGCCTGTACGTTTTCTGTCAGTCACTCGTTAACGCAAGAGTTTTATATATATTTTATATATTAGTAAATAGAAGTAATTCTAATTTTTTCTATAAAGCATTGATTGACTTCACGAGAAATAGTCGATTATAAACATACTATCAATGATATGACATTATAGGTCACTTAAAATATTGTAGGGTTTTTAATTCATTATTCCGGGTCACCAGCTCGTTATAATGGCGTTGATTCTCACCACGTTCCCAAGTATAGAAGGATACATACGACCTTGTAGTGGCCTAGCTGTTTAGTGTTAAAAGGTAGGTCAAGTGCACTTCGATTCTCGGCAAGTGCACTTATACTTCATGGCGACTTGTTTTAAAGAGATCGTCTAGCGCACACCTAAGCATTTTTAATTTAATTTACAAAATAATATTTTTATCATGCAAATTTACTTATTACGCAATGTGATTCGTGAATGAAAGTACGAAATTTATTACATTTATTGGAATCTCGATATCATTGAGAATTCTTATAACGTTTCTAAACGGAGAGGAATCTTCTAAATACTGATTAATTATTGACTGTAAAAAAAAAATTAAAAATTAGCTTCACGCTATATCCCGCACACAGCAGGGTAGGCAGAGGGAATCTAGTGTTAACACACTCCGTTCCCCACTTTCTGCCAAATTTTGAAGGCATTGCGTGTTGAGTGGCAGAACTCAACGCCGCGCTTTGCATCGACACCAGAGCGAAGAAATGAATATAATATAAATTTAAGTAAATATTTCATCTCCTCGAGTGGGGATCGAACCCACAACCAGTCGGTTTTACAGTCACACTTTGTACCACTGCGCCACGACTGGCCTCTATTGACTGTAATTAAACAAATATATGTAGAAGGGACATACTTAGATTTTCTAACTGAACACTTCTTACCGAATTTGCCCCATAATATCTGTATTAAAATGCATCCGTCCAAGGTATGTTATACATATTTCAAAATAACGGATTTTTAAATTAAAAAAATAATAAATGTCGTATTGAACAAATTTTTACTGTTTTGGCGTTATTATTTAGGGAAAGTGCCTTTTAATTTACTACCTACACTTTTAAAAAAGTGCACATAAAATACTACGTATTACAAATTTAATATTATCTCCTATGACTCATCGTTACTTTCGGTAAGATAAAACACTTAGTACTTTACATAAAGACATCACTTATACTATCTCAAACGTTCACGACATAATCCATCCATTTCAACTATGCGCTTTTATGTTAAATTCATGATACGTTTTTTCCCTAAATCTTCCGCCTTTGGTGATTCAATCGTATCATGATAACGGTTGTGGGCTCGATTCCCACTCAATGAAATATTTAATATTTTCATTTCCTGACTCTGGTAACGAGTCAGTGCGCAGCGTTTAGTTTTGACACCCAACACCCAATGCCTCCAGAATTCGGCGTAACGTGGGGAACGGAAATATCTTATTGGGAACGGAGTGTCTTGACACTAGGGTCTCAGGTTCTCTCAATCTACATGTGTTGGATATAGTGTGGAGCTAAAAAAATGTATCATATAGGCCTTGTTTACTGTTATAAACCACCGCGTCAAGCTGCCACATCCCATATAACTTATCTATCTTTTAAGTAAACAGGACAGTTGACTTCCGCCACTCAACACGCAATGCCTCGAAAAATTCGTAGAGGGTAAGTGGAGGACGGAGTGTCT
Source organism: Heliconius charithonia (assembly GCA_030704555.1). Classification (NCBI taxonomy): domain Eukaryota; kingdom Metazoa; phylum Arthropoda; class Insecta; order Lepidoptera; family Nymphalidae; genus Heliconius; species Heliconius charithonia. The sequence continues at coordinate 1,526,982 of CM060825.1, forward strand.
TAACACTAAAGCCCCTTTGTCTGCCCTGTATGGGGGAAGCAGCGTGATGTTGATGTAATTTGAATGTTGTTTTTTGAAGTTATAGACAAATCATAATACTAAAACAAAGTGCGATGTGTATTTATCGAAATCGATTACGTCAGGAGCAATTTGCTTAACAATGTAAATACGACGAAATTACGATTCCGCTGACCAAATAATTTGTCGTCTACAATAGTAAAACAAATGACCTTAAACATGTTTATTTTAAATACAAAGTAATCTTGGGCACTATATTTATGTTATTTGTATGTTTTCAGCCATTTTTCGTCAATACTTGCTAATAGGTCGCCTAGCACGTGGACGTGTTTGTAAAACTGGTAGAAAGAAGTCCGAAGTACATTTGATTCTTTCGAATTTTTCTTTTAATCTGTCCTCGTCCACTGCTAGATGTAGGCCTCTCCAGTGGCACGCCATGATCGGTCTTCAACTCTTCGCATCCAGCTGTTATAATTTTTTTTTTATTCTTTAAAGGTTTTATTTACAACATCTTATATACATATAATAAAATTGAGTGATCGCCGGCTGTACATTGGAGATATATTTTTATCTGTTTATCTATGCATGCCAATACCATTCCTTTTAACCCCTCCAAATTTCAAACTCGTACAAAACACGTGCCAGAGAACATTTTAATTTAATATCTTGTCTTGCATAAAACTAAATTAAAGACATTAATGCCGTTATCTGCAAGAAATTTGGCTCTTATAATTGATAGCCATTTATCGTGGTTTTTTTACCCATCCGTACTAAAACCTAATGAGGAGATTCTCGACAAACTCGACCGACTTCAGGATATGTGTATTTGTTTTATCTTCGGTCTACACAAATTTGACCACATGTCTGATTTCCGTCGGCAACTGGCTATTGGCTTCCTGTGCGTTTACGCCGTAACAGGAAAATTCTCACTATTTTTTTTACTTTAACTCTACACAGGCTGGCAATGTGTCTCTCAAGATCAGATTAAAACTACATTTTCTTAACCTCAATTAGTCTTTTACTTTATCATTTTAATTTTTCTTTTTCAACTTCAAGCCATTGTAGTAATATTTAAGTACCGCACCCGAATCGTTTCTGTTAACATCTTCTACATTAATAGGTTTCTGGTAGAGATCTCTATTAGAGATAAATTATCCGTTGTTCACATTCTTTCTGTTATTGTATGTTTTCTTGTACTTTATTTCTTGTGTGGTCTTTATGTACCACACAAGGAAGAAAATACATTTAATGAAAAAAAGAAGAAACGGCGTAACCGATTTAATTGCAGTTCCCACTATTATGTTTTGGTAAACTTCTCCTAACATCTAGTGTTTGTTTTATTTAAAAGTATTTTTTATAAATAAAGGTATTGCACATCAAATAGTGTAAACGCGACAGGTTGTGGATTCGATTCTCCCTCGATCTGGTAACGAGGTAGAGCTCGGCGTTGAGTTCTGCCACCAAAATTTAGCGAAAGTAGAAAACGCAGGTGTATTAATAGGAACGGAGCATCTTAACACTAGGTTCCACTGTCGAACTAAAGAAATAATTATACAAACTAAAAATTACAAATAACATCATTTTAATAGGTTGAAAGTAAAAAAAACTGGATACATAAAACCAATGCGGATAGTTAGGTAACAAATATCCATGTAGTGGTGGAAACGAGCATCGTTTGGCATTTCCTTTGTATCTACACGTAACGTCCAATTTTTCTGGCACGTGAAAGCATTTGGGAACTTCTTTAACGATGAATGACCTTTTAAGTTAGCGAATAAATCAATATTACAAGCTGTAGCTGAACTATTTCCTATCGTTTGAATTTCAATATCTCGCCTACGTATAGCAGGAACATATAGCAGGGTGTTAGAGCACTAAACAGCAGGCAAGGCAGGGTAGGTAATGAGAATGTTGTGTTAAGGCACTTTGCTCTCCGCTTTCCGCCCTAATTCAATGCATTCTGTGTAAGTAAGTGACCGTGGAACTCCACACATGTGTGCGTATCTAGAGGTGTTTTTTGGAAGGATGGGCGTCTGTACTTTGTTTTGTAGCTTTGAATAGGTATGTTCGTGTAAACGTTTTTTTAAATAATTTTTGGTAAATAAAATGTTGACTTGAGTTAAATGATATCCGCCTTTAACCTGACGTTGTCTCGCTAGAGAGGACAATGAGAATAAGTCAGACGGTACTACAGCCGATTATGGTTATCTATTTATATGTAAATAAAAATATTAAATATTTATTTATATTATATTATTATTGTCTTATTTGGAAACATGACACTTTTACATTATGTTATTTTTCCTGGTAAAATATGTTTTACTCTTAGTATATTATCAATATACATCTTGTATTTGTTTATGAGTGTCGTTGTATAATATTCAGTTGTGATGAGTTGCTTATCGCTATTCCAATAAAACTTTTTTTAAAAACCCGGTAGCTAATTTCTATTATATCTATGACTAATTCACACTTGGTTTCTATTAACTATGTCTAGTATGAGTAATCTTAATCTGTTTTATCTATTTTATAACTTTATCTTTTGTAAACAGATAACCACTTTATTATAATTTTACTCGCTAATCTTTGCTTACTGATTTGTGGAACAATTAATAAAGCTATCGGCTAGTAGTGGTAAATCGTCTCATTGTAATCATGATGGTTGTGGGACCGATCTCAATTCGAGAGAATTAATTAATTATTTTCATTTTCTCCTGTTTAAAAGCAAGATAATTTCATCACCCAACACGCAATGAAATCATTAGATTCCGGCGGATAGCGAAGAACGGAGTGTCTTAACACAGTTTTCTCTGTCTGCCTTTTTCTGTTGTGTAGGATTCAAAATGAAGCTGACTGAAAACGAAAAAACAATGTTATAATAAATCAATCGCAGTACAATGTACATACATACGCAGCCAAGTACACGTGTACCAATTCCATCTACGACGGTTCCAACCTTTTATCCTGTCAATTTGCGACCGCTGGGAATTGGGTTTAATTCAATTTCATTTATGAAATAACAATCGCGTCTCGCGGGTGTTACGTCAGCGGTGTAGGCCTAGCCGCAGTACCGCAGACTGGCCGCAACTTGACTCTGCATATGGTATCTGGTCATAACATATTAAAAAAAAACGTCTCAATTGAATGTTTTTTCTCAATTTTAAATAAATACTTAAATATACAGTGTTGTTTTCGTGTTTCTTTGTCCAAATGAATAAGAATAATTACACAAAATGCTTCGTACTACACTCCGTTGGCAGAATTCGGCGGATAGTGGGGAACGGAGTGTCTACACTAGGTTCCCTCCGCCTACCTTGTTGTGTGCAGGATACAGCGTGAAGCTGATTTAGATTTTTCATCGTATTATTAGAAAAAATAAACATAATTTAGTTATTTGTGTTTGGAAAGTTCCTCCTTTATTGACTCAAATATGGCTTTAAACAATGAATCGTGAAAAATGTAGGCTAGCGTTAAAACACCACACTTACGGCTCTAGTAATTCCACCAGCCAAGTTAGCAATTTAAAATTTCCCAGTATTTTAGGTAAACGCCGTCGATCACTGCGGCCGGTCACGTATTCCACACGCAATAAGTTATATATTTACTCCCGCTTGTTCTTAGAAAATATTATGTATGTATGTATGTATGTATGTACGTATGTCCGATGTCAATGTTGCTCAACGAACGATCTTGATTTTCTTTTCCAACGTTTTACTATTTACACTTGCGTTTCTGTTTATATTATCTTGAACAGGTTTTAATTGTGGGAAACCGACTGTGTTTCTTTGTAACTTTATCCTTAAAATTGATTATATAATATTATGTTGTAGAATATTATATTGACAAGGAATATAATAAATTAATTCAAGTTTTTTTACCCGCATAGGAAAGTAGTCTAAAATACCTTTTGTCAAACAAAACATATGTTCGCTCTCCACATGCCGACCGAATTAGAGATATTGAGTTTTTTTTTCAATTAAATTAAAAATAATGATTTTTAAAACAAAGATGAATATTAAATCTGCGATAGTTAATAAGTCTACAGTCACCGTACCTATCTATATGTTATCAGTGCGATAAAATTAAGGGCCTCCTGTCCAGGCTTTGCTATGCTATTGGAGGCGATAAGTCCTTATTACGTTAACGCCGTATAATTGTAAAGCGGCCTTCCCTGTCAGCGGCGCGGAATGCCGTTACATCACGGTGCGATAACTCTGACGCCTTATCACTATCCTTTCTGTGTAAAGATTGGTCATACCGTCACACTCGCTTGTCGTTGTCCATAATGCATTGTCTTGTCTATTAAGGCTCATCCTAAACTATACGATTTTCTATATAACTTAGACATTTTTTTTAAATTATTGTATCTACTATTTTCAACAAGTATATTTGCCCATATATACTACCTATATATCTACTGAAAATGCACACGTTATATCTACTTTTGTAGGAATTTTTATATAAAGTGACGTTGACTTTTGAAATTTGTAAGAAATTTTAAATCCAAACATAGGCTAAATTTGTATTGGCAATTTTGAGATTAAATTTGTATTGGCAAGGTGGTACAGTTATGAGATGAAAATTAGAAAATTTGAAATTTTATATCGTCTATTTTAAGATTTCAATCCCATATTGAAACAAAGCAAAAACATAATTAAAAAACCCCTAATAACTACAACATTAAGAATATAAAAAACATATTAAAATTCTATTCCATGTTGTCTCACTATTCTATCAGTTTTGCGTGCTTAAATGTTAATTTCAGTTTGTTGAGTGCAGCTATTATCATATCAACAATGTACAATACACCTTAATATTAAAATATTATATATGGTAAATAATCGTTTCGGCGTTGATTTCCGCCACAACATACACTATGCGTCCAGAATTCGGCGGAAAGTGGAGAACCAAAGTGTTGTTGTAGAACGGAACGGAGTGTCTTAACACTAGGTTTCAGATTTTCTTAACTACCCATTATGTGCGGGATATAGCGTGAACTTAAAAAAATACTTTTTCAATTGTATAATTGTAACTAAATATAAATATCATTGATAATATAGGGAAAAGTAAAAAATAAATAAATATGGGAACAGTGCAAACTTTCGATTTTCATAATATTATATATTTTTTTTTAAATATAAAAGAGCGATTATCTGTACAGTATGCGTGTGGCCTTACACACTATGCGTTTCTGAACCTTTATCGCGGTGTTTGTTATGAATGGGCCAGTGTCACTCAAACGTTGCTCGTTTTAGGATTGATTTTTCGCGCGTTTTTGTTTATTATTATTTTTAATTTTACGGATATTTTTTTAAAATTGAAATAAACATTTTTTTTATTTACCAGTGAAAATATAAAATTATTAATTGTGCATTAGTTGTGCAGTGATGTTTCATACGTTTAGTGTGTATTTTTAAATATAGGATGGTAATTTGGTATGTGGTTTATATATTTTTTTGAACTAATGTTAGCTTACTTATCATAAATGTGATATTAATATATTTTTAATTAATAAGTTACGACATGAGAATTTCTTTTATCGAAATACATATGCTTCATACGTGATTTTATAGAATTATATATGTAGAGTGAATCAAAAATGTAGTAGATATGACACTTGACGCGTCTAAATTACAACTAATGTAGTATTATTGTTGTTTTTACTTATTTTAATATATTATTTTGTATAGTAAGCCTTTATCATATAAAAAATATATTTCGTTTTAATATAAAGTTATACAATATGAAAAATAGTAGGTCTAGTTACAACTGCATTGTTATTTTATCTAAAAAAACATGATTTAATAGATTTGCAAATATATACGCAATCATACAAGATTACATACACCACTAAAGAATCATCTACTCAGATAAATAGAGGCGTTTGTCAATTGATCCCGCTGGAGAGTTCCTGTTACGGGCAAATTTAATCTCGGGCGAATTTATGTCGCGGATTGTGACCTCGCATCTTCAGATTAAAGGATGGAAGTAAACAGGATATGGTACCAGATGAGGAGGGCCATCTTTATACTTATATGTCTTGAGTTTAAAAATACTAGCATTTTTATTGCAATAAGCACATTATTTGTATTTTTTGTTGTTTCTGCATAATTTGTTATACTCCAACAGTTTACTAGATTCGATTAATGCAAATGTAACAGCAATAAACAGCGTGAAGCTAAAAAAACCAGCTAACTTTAAATTGAAATATATTTGAAGTATTACAATCGCCAATATACTCAAGTGGGCATTAATAGAGAGATGTTTATGTATTTCGCAGATGACATCAGGCCTTCACGGCCACGGCCACCAGATATCGCAGCCGGCGCACCACCTCGACTCCTCAGTGCTCAACACCAAGGAAAAGACTGTGCATGGCAAAGAAAAAACCTTCAAAGTACTACTACTTTATAGATTTTCCTCTATCTTTTACTTAGTCTTTATAGCCAATAAAATTGTAAAATCTGGCCTGTGATAAAAATAGCACACGATTATATTACACGTTGATTACGTTTTATATATCCTACATGCATCACCGTGCAGCTGATACCTGCCGTACTAGGTGTTATCTATCAGTAGTTTTTAAAATACAAAGCTGTGACTTAAATCTTAATTAATAAGGAAAATTATATAAATTAGCGAAATAGTGAAAAACTACACGTGTTGTTTACTATTTAATACTTGTACGACAAGTGTTGGGTTTTTTAGTTGATATTATTATTTTTTTCCAGCTTCTCTATATAGAAGGCTAGGCCTAGGGAACCTAGTGTTAAGATACTTCTTTGAAGTTTCTAAGAAGATATTGCCTGTTCAGTGGCGGAACTCAACGCCAATCTTTTATGATTTTCCTAGAGCGAAGAAATGACAATATTAATAAATAATAATTCATTGCCTCGAGTGCGAATCGAACTCACAACCTTCGCATTACAGTCACCCGCTCGTGTCTCTGCGCCACGACGGCCTCAAGTTAATCACTCACTGACCTGAGATGTTAGGCACTAGATTTAACACACACAATTACTCATTGCTTTCCACTAGCGCTAGATAACGACCTACGGTGTTCAGCCATTTGAGTGTATTTTTAGCAATTTGTGGTATTTCGCTTTTCCGTATAATTTTTTTTTATAAAATAATTTAATTATAAGGAAAAGCTGTATTTCATATATATTTATATATTTCTAATATGTGAGCGTTTTCCCGTTTTGTGTTTATTTAGGACTATAACAGTCAAGAGAAGATAATTTCTTATTTTAATATTAATTTTTGTTTTTGTTGAATTGAATTGACAATTGAATTTTAGATATTAGCGTAAGATTGACGGGATCAGAGAAATGAAAATATTTTAAATAATCCCTTGATTAAATTCGAAAAACTATCTCGTGTATAGCCTAACTTTCCTGCAACTAATTTTAGCAATATAGGATATTAATTGCGGTCAGAATTATATAAATATACAATTTCCAATTTTTAATATCTTTTTCCCCATGGTCAGGTGGTGGTGGGAGGCGAGGTGGGCGTGATGAAGACCCCGGTGCTGGGCGCTCGCCCATACAACGCGCTGGCCATCATACACACGCAACAGAGCAACACTTTTGACATGCTCAACTCGCTCACTACTAGTGTCGTATGTTTATTTGTTTATTTTATTTAAAAGTTATTTTGAAAAAAGTTTATGTTAAATTTATAATATTTTTTTCCCAATCTTGTCACATAAATTGGTAATCGTAATGCTCTCATTCTTATATTTTATGCATTTACTTTTGATCAGTTGTCTAATGTAATTACTGGATGTCGTCTGCATCTTTTAAACAATGTTAGATAAGATATTTTTAAGTACATTTAAGTTAATTTAATGTACATTTGGAACCTTATATCATTGGCACTATTCTTGTTGAGCACATCGAAAAGTAGTAGTAGTATCTCTAATTTCAAGCTAAACTTTAATTTAAATTGTGAAATGTTTAAATCGTTTTTATATTTTATAAACGTAGTAGTAATTGTTTATTTATATTTATAGCATTTATTAATTTAATACATCCCTATAGGCAAGTCAACCAGTAGTTGGCGTGGGTGTGGGAGTGAGCGTCGGCGGCTACAGGCGCCGGAGCTCGGGCCAGGGCGCCATCTGCGACCCCGAGCTGGATGATAGTGGGAACAAGCTGGTGGCGAGACTGGAAGACGATGCGTTTATATCGGAGCAAGATCTGGTATGAATTATATTTATTTGCTTAAGAAAATACACGTCTAATTTTTTGTCAATATAGTTTTTGAAGGATAGGAAAAGAGAACCTCGTGACAGAGAATTCCGCCTTTGCCTAAACTGTTATGTTCGGGAGATAAATGAACCTAAAATAATAATAAGAAAGAAATTGTCTTATAATTAATATTTCATACTAGTTTATGTATGGTTTATGTATAAACATCATATAAGTTTATATGTCCCATTAACGTCTAGAGAAGTGTTTCAAAAATATTGATTTTTGTGCCATGCCCCATCTTAATCTTTCTAAAATTATTAATGCCCTCCCTATATAAATTTGACACCGATGACCGACTAGACCTATGCATTGCATATAATGGGCCTCAGCAAAATGGTTAATGTTGTACCGAGTTCATTTTTGAATAGCCCCCTTTAAATATCAAATTGCCCCACAGTGGGGCGTGGGCGTGGGGCCACCGCTGTTGGGAATCACTGGTCTAGAGGGAAATAAATAGTATCTACGACAATAGCAATTATACTACACATTTGTGATATTTATAGTGTCTATATCAAGAAAGCTGCTTAAAAAAAATTAGGGATATATTTAAGAGCAATACCGTAGAAGGAATTAAACACGGACACAATATAACATGGATTTTTTTTCGGTCTAAGTGAATTTGTAGAAATTATATCTATAACCGATCGTTATTTTCCACTTTCATGTCAATTAAAAAAATATTTTCTTTTGTATTTTTATAATAACAACTCAATATATTCTGTTAATATTATTTGAAAGTTCATATATATGTTTAATATTACACGGTAACCTAATCTGTTACCTAATCCGAAGCTGTAATCTATGATTAATATATTAATACTATAAATAAACATTATTTGCATTTAAATTATTCAAACTGACACCAAAATGGCGATTCACACGGTCCTTATATGATAATCCGTTTAAATAATTTTTGTCATCGACTCAGAATCGAATGATAGGAAATTGGGTTCAATTCAATAATAAATCAACTTTTTCTAAGAAAAAGTGTCATAATTTTGTAAACAAAAGTAAATAACTTATAAATGTGGAGTGCTAGATAAGATATGTAATAGTAGTGTGACTGCAGGAGGAGAACATTGAAATTGCAGCGGCGACGGAAAAAGGCGCACCCATCATCCCCCCACCGCCCCCCGACGCGGGACAGGAACAACCTCAAGAACCACAAAATGGTAAGTTTTTTTTTATATTTGTTAATTTCATGACGTCTGACTGTAACATGATGGTTATAGATTCGATGCCTACTTGGTAATATAAGGCAAAGCGCGGTGTTGTGTTCCGCCACTTAATATAGACAGAATAGTGGGAGTGGAGTGAGAGTGGTGCACTAGGGCACTTCCCCCTGCCTGCCCTGCATATACGGAATACAGCGTAAAACTAAAAAACTATTTTCCATAATTTAAATTAAATGTCAACACAATAAATATATTTACTGAATTATTCATCTCTTTTTTTTAAGACAATATTAAGATTTTAGATAATATATTCATGGCTAAATGGATTTGTACAAATGCGTTTGTTTTAATTTACAGGTATAGTATTTGATTACAAACTGGATAATCTGGAAGATAAAGATAAGGAGAAGATTGATAAGGAGGATGAGGAGGAACCGATTGGTGTGTCACCTTGTGGCAGGTAAGAGAGTCATCTTAAGTGGCTATATTCATGATAATAATAATAATAATACATATATAGTAATTTCATTATATGTTACAATTTCTGCAATCTAGAGGTGTACGGTGGTTGGTTGGCCATACTACTATAGTATTAACTGTGTCACAGCCAGCAGCGTCTTTGCCGTATCGTTTTCTTCAATACAACTAAACAAAATGATTTACTTTGAATCATATCTTTATAATTAGAACAGATAAAATTTTGTAGTGCATGTCATTTATCATATAAAAATGGTAATAAGTATACAAGTTAGTGAACATCATAAAAAATATTTTCCTTATATTTCGATTAGGAATGTAGTCCATGTTCTTATGATTTTATTTAGTAATGTGAGGGATATAGCGTGAACTATCCCTTACATTGCAGGGTAGGCAGAAAACTCCTGGAAACCTAATGTAAAACACTCCATTCCCAATAAGACATATCCTTTCCTCACTTTCTGACAAATTCTAAAAGATAGTATGTTGGCGGAACTCAACGCCGGGCTTTGCCTCTGGAAATGAAATATATTTAATATTATAATTTCTTGACTCTGGTGTCGAGACAAATCGCGTCGTTGAGTTCCGCCACTCAACACGCAATGCCTCCATTCGGTGGAGAATAGGGAACGGAGGAATACTTATGTTTAAGAAAGTCTTTTTACGTTATATATTAACATTTTCGGCACAATGTGATTTTTTGCAGGTTTTTCAAATACGACAAAGAAGTGGGCCGCGGTTCATTCAAAACGGTGTACCATGGTCTCGACACGCAAACCGGTGTCGCTGTCGCTTGGTGCGAATTACTGGTAAGATATGCTTATATTAGAAAGCCTTTATTTTTTCTTTTGACCTAAAAATAAAGGAGAGATATTATTTAAAATATTGTCGACAACAGCATACTATCAACTATATTTCATACATACAGAATAAACATTTTGAACATTGTATAGCCGTTTTTCAATTGTGCAATTGTAGCTTTGGGAGCCTACTTACTAACTAATATAGTTAACTAGCAAATAAAATTTTGTAATGCAATATTTTTTTTTATTAAATAAAATTGATCAACTTTTTAATATTTGAAAAGTCAAAAGTATATGCTTTAATCTAGGTAGGCTATAACAAATAAAAATAATATTATTTACATCCGCGTTGCAGGAGAAAAAGCTCAACAAAACCGAGCGTCTTCGCTTCAGAGAAGAAGCGGACATGTTAAAGAAACTCCAACATCCCAATATCGTCCGCTTCTACAACTACTGGGAGGGCACAGTCGCTAAGAAGAAGAACATCGTGCTCATTACTGAACTGATGGTCTCTGGGACGTTGAAAACGTAAGTAAAACACAGTGGTTGGTTCATATTGGTGTTTTGTGATGAATATGAAGTAATTTTAACATATTTTAATAGATATACTTTTTGTAACCTGTATGAAATATTATAAATATGTTATATTATATTTTTTTAAACCCGCTACCGTCGCGTTACAGTCAGGTTTATGTTCCTGCGCTACGACGGTCTCTAGCATTGTGATTATTAATATAAAATATGTTTTCCCCATAGCTACCTAAGAAGATTCAAACGTATCAATCCAAAGGTCCTCAAGTCGTGGTGTCGGCAGATCCTAAAGGGCCTTAACTTTCTCCATTCTAGAACACCACCTATTATACATAGGTAAGACATAAAGGTATATAGCAGATTGCTTATGTTTTGTTTTTCAGTTTTAGCGATGGTTTTTTTTTGTTAGTGATAATAAGTATATATAAATTAATTATATATTATTTCATTGATTAATATAAGTTATTTCATACATCTTCTTTATAAAACATTTTTTTACCTTTTTGTATCTTTGTTATTTAGTTCAGTAGACTCTCTATTAAATTGTATTGAATTCTTTATTGTAACAAAATCACCGTCACGCAGTATCCCGCATATAGTAAGGTAGACAGGGAACCTAGTGTTAAGACAATCTGTTCCCCACTTCCCGCCGAATTTTTTGAGGCATTGCGTGCTGAGTGGCCGGTTCGTGACGCCAGGCTTTTTCAAGTGGTGTCAAAGCATCGAGTGGGTATCGAATCCATACCCGTCACGTTACAAAATTTTGTTTTTCACTAGTTAACGTAGTTTAACCGGACAGTTTGTATTACCGGGTCAACTGAGTAGAAACTAGTAATTGGACTTAAACGTCTTAATATTGCATTATTATTTAAGCTAATGCTAAATTAATGTAAAATTTTACGTATTGTATTTTTAAACATTTTTAAAGTATTATTCCACGCTTAGGAAAGAAGAATACTTATTTAGAAAACGTATAAAAAATTGAACGTAGCGGGACTCAAAAAACTGGAAACCACCAGGCGCTCTGACCACTGAGGTTTATATAATAAGATGAAAACATATGGCTTAGTGGTCAGATCGCTTGGTCGGTTTCCAGGAGGCGAGGGTTCGAGTCCCGCTACATTCAAAATTTTTATACGTTTACTAAATAAGTATTTTACGTATTATGTTTATAATCTGCAGAGATCTGAAATGCGACAACATCTTCATTACGGGCACTACAGGCAGTGTTAAGATCGGCGACCTGGGGCTCGCTACTCTAAAGAATAGGAGTTTTGCCAAGTCAGTTATTGGTATGTCAACATAAAGTTTATTAATACAATGTAATATTCTGTAAAAATATACATTAATAAGCATAATGATAGATTTTGAAAAACTGCTATATGATGTTGTGAAATATATTATAATTACAATGGATATCGTATTTCTGTAGAAAATATATAGTATACATTAAACTCTTTCTTAGTCAGTCTAGTCTTTGTGATTCTTGTTTTATTAATGTTTTTGTTGATGTTTTTAAATCTTAGTATGAAATGTTTTGGGCTGCTGAGTAAGCCCTCCATGAGGGCTACTTTTGAACATTTCACAAAATACGACCATCACATGTTAACACTACACAATTGTGTGTGCGTGCAGGGACCCCCGAGTTCATGGCGCCGGAGATGTACGAGGAGCACTACGACGAGTCGGTGGACGTGTACGCGTTCGGCATGTGCATGCTGGAGATGGCCACCGGCGAGTACCCCTACAGCGAGTGCAGCGGGCCCGCGCAGATATACAAGAAGGTCGTCTCGGTAGGTCGCGCATTTTTGGTACGCACTTTAAAAAATTGCTATTTATTGCAAAATTAACAATGGTTTTTTTTCAGGGAGTGAAACCTCAAAGTTTAGAAAAAGTCACAATTCCAGAAGTCAAAGACATAATTGAATCGTGCATAAAACCAAATAAAGCCGACAGGTATTTGTTCAGTATATATTTCCTTTTAGTACAAGTCTGGAGGCGATCGTGTAAAGGCAAATATGAAGATACATAAAGTAAACGTTTTATAAGTTTTATACGTATTTTGCTTTTTTTGGTCCCTACAATTACTTATGGTGAAATATATTTTTTAATTAAATTCGGTAAAGTTAAAGTAGAATCAATTATTGGATAAACTTTTAAATAGTATTTTTTTTTTCTTAAATTCTAAATAAAAGAAAAATAAAACAAATAACTAAGAATTTTATGTTGCAAATTGTTTTTTTTTTAATTATTTAAAACTAAATTTATACAAAAATCGTAATAATTGTATTTAAATATATAGGCCAAAAGTAAAAGATCTGCTAAACCACGAGTTCTTTGGCGAAGACATCGGTCTCCGGCTGGAGATCGTCGGACGAGACCTCGTCACAATATCGGACATTAGTAAGATACAGTTCCGGCTCAAAATAATAGATCCTAAGAAACGGTACGTATTATGTGTTAATTTCACAATGTTTATAGAGAACTAAGTGTCTGGACACTATGCACTCTGCCTACATCTAAATGCCCTATTTATTTATAAATAAATGTCCTTATTCTTAAACAGATCATATACTCACAAAGAGAATGAAGCGATCCAATTCGAGTTCGATATAGAGAATGACGATTGCGAGGAAGTGGCCAAGGACATGGCGAAGGCGGGCCTCATCATGGAGGAGGACGCGAGGATTGTCTTCAAACTACTCAAGTCACAGCTTATTAGTTTAAATCGGTAAGTGTTGAGAATAATAAATTAATGTCCACGCAGTAGACAAAGTTTTCTTGACATTTTTGTTACGCTAAAAATGACAGCTAAAATAAAATACTATAGATGTATTTAAAAGTGTTACGATATAAATATTTTAAGTAAAACGATTTTTAATGAGCCATAACTCGTCATGTACTAGTGGGGATCGGAAAGGTCCTGTGGAAACGGAGTGTCTTAACATCCCAGGTTCCCAGGTTCGCTTTGCCTACCCTGCTACGTACGAGATATGGCGTGAAGCTAAAAAAACGTCATTAAGATTTTTTTAATGTTTACACATCTCGGTGCCTCGTTATATAAACAGAGAAAACATAGAAATTTAGTAACTCGCTGTTCTCCATATTCCTTCGATTTAATGCGTGTGATGTCAACTTCGTTATAACACCGAATGGAAAAGTAGCTTTAGTAAAAAAAAAATCTACGTGTAATTTGTAAGTGTAACCACATAACACGTGCAACAAGTAATAAAATACTTATTTAAAAAACGTGTGTTCTAAGTGTGTGTGGATTAACACTTTAAAAATGTAAAAAATAAGGTATATTTTTTTGTCTTGGCCACATTGGCCTGTATATGTATAAAGTATATATTGGTGAAATCATACTTGCCATAATTACATCCGCTCAGATTAATGAAAGATTTCAAATAAAGCAATGGTCTTTTCACTTTTATTAATGTCCATTGATCGTTTAGTATCTTTCAATAGTAGTCGATGATCGGTGTATGTATGACAAAATCGGCAATGTATATAAAATATACTCTAAATCTTTCAGTTTGTTTGGACGCACCTTAATAACGTATTCAAACGTATTGTGATGGTGTTATGTATTAGACTACAAAGAGATTTATTTTTTTTGTGCCGTATTATGTTATTCAATATAAACACATTAAAAAGTTATTAAAAATAAATACTTAATTAAAATTAAGAAACTAACACTTATTACCCATAAACAACGACAGATATGTTTTTTCCATAGAAAATATTAAGTTCTTTCTTATTTCATAACAATTACCTTAAACTGAACGTGGGGACTGGGATCAAAACCTATTAACGAACTTTAAAACGTAAACATACTTTAAAACAGAAAATATAGTGTCGTGTCACTAGAGTTTCTCCGTAAGTCTCCGTCTCTCTTTGCTAATGTAATGTATAAAAAAATATATGATTCCTTTTAATCACACGTTCGTACGTCACATGTTGCATAAGCGCGACATGTTTTGAATATTTATTTGGATGCTTCGTTGCACGTTATTAATTGCTCTGACGCGATAGTGCAGTGCGCCATGTGTGTCTCGGATTTGAAACGCGATGCAGTTTTTAAACCGGTATATCTATCTTTCTTTCAGTTATTGATCCATAAACATAATGTATGTGTAACTTTTAAGTGCATTTTCTTTCATAATTTTCTATATATAATATTTAGGTAATTATTTTAGTTTCTATTCAACTTCTTCGTTTAGTTGTAGAGTTGTCGATCAAATCATATTATAATAATATCTATATGTTCTACATGTTATTTAAATACCAGCGTTAAGCGTAAACTTGTGTAGCATAATTTAAATAAGGTTAAATCTTTGACGTAAAAATATGTATTGATTGGCAGAGTCTTACATCGCATCGCGTGCTCTACTCGTCAGTTTCTTGTGATTTCTCGATCTTACTCGATTTTTATCGTATTATTTATGTGCTAGGTTTTTAACGTATTATAGTAACCATTTATATATTTTTTATATAAAAATAATAATAGATTTGAATTAATTATAGAATATTTTTTTGAATTACAAAGAGAAAATGTAACATAAACAAAACTTAAACAGCGAGTTTCATGATTTGTTATTATTTATCTTTGACTGCAGTTGTGTAATGAAAATTTCATAATTTCATGAAATAACTTGAGACAGTATAACATTAGCATTATATTTGCGTGAATTATTTTGGTGTTATCATAAAGGTCCGGTCGCCATGACAACTGGTTACGGCCAGCTCTTACCAAATACCATCAGTTGCACGACCTCGCGTGCCGCGCGCCGTTGTGGAGTGAAATTTACCTTTTGTCTACTTAATATAGTCTATAATATATCCAAGTCTTACTGTGTTAATTTTTGTTTACATAACTTTTTGTTTCGTTTAACGTTATAATGTATAAATAATGTTTTGGTTTAAATATTAAGAAGAGTAAATTGCACTTATTTGATTGAATGTTTTTATTAAATGTGTAATTTAAGTTTGTTAATATATTTTTTTTTTATGTTTGTATTATGCCGAGAAAATCAAGAGCTAGTTTGGTTTTAGTCTTCAGGTATATTTAAGATACTCACATGAGAATAAAAAAAGAACAATTATAATTTTTATGATAGTGAAAATGATGTTTTACATGTTTTTCTTAGCTTCTCCTGTATGTACTAATTGATGTAAGCCAATCTTACTACACTTTACAATTTTATAGTGCTATTCCATATATAGGAAGGAAAAATGCTTTTTAGACAACATATAAAAATTATTCAATAGTGATTTTTCTTGGGATAACGGAAATTTGTAAAAATCTCCCTACAGATACGCCATTAATAAAAACAAGTTGTAACAAGCATATATGAATTTCGACGTAGCCCGATTAGAACGTAGAGCTCAGTTGGTCAGAGTCCTTGGACGGTTTCTAAGAGGCGCGGGTTTAAATCTTTCTACGTTCAATTTTTTTTGTTTTATGAAAAGTATTAATCTTATAACGCTAATTACTAGATGACCTAAAACTTTACACTCATGTAATACGACGATAATATTTTTGTAAAATAAATCTATTGTCTGCAAGGACGGCCAAAATATATAAAACTGTATATATTTTAAAATATGTTAGTTCTACATACAAAGCTATTATTAACATTAGTAATCATTATGACTCTCTTATAGTGAGCGGAGCGAGAAAAAGGCGCAGATGCTTTTCAACCAGGAGCTGATTAACGAACAGAATCGACAGCAGCAGTTGCTCCTAGAACAACAACTGAGACAGGTATATTTTTTGCTTAATCCTTATGAAAACAGTTTGCGTTGTTTTTTTAAAATTTGCAAATAGTTGCTCATAACAACTAAAAGAAATGAAATAAGTACTTATATGTTAATAATTTTGACGTAACGTCGGCTTAGAGTGTAAAGCTCTGTTACTCAGATGTTAATAAAGATGGAGAATGTTAGGATTTTTCACTTCTTTCTCTTAATGCCTATAATGTCGTGTTTTATAAATATTTAGGTCAAAATGATCCAAAACCAACAAGGCCCCGTAGATCAAATGAAGACTGGACTGCTCAATGGAGTGGGTTCGCAGCCAACATTGGCAGCTGTTCAGTAAGTTTATAGCAAATAATGTGATGACATGGATTTTTACAATAATATCTAAGCGTACTAGCTGTTTTGTAACGAAATTGTTTTCGTTAACTTATCTTTAAGTTTGTATTTAGATATTTATCAACAAAATTATAAAAACAATTCTATTTATTTAGACTAGATCAACAATCGCAGCTATTGCAAGCGCAGCAACAGTTGCTCCAGCACCAGTTCCAGCAGCACCTCACGAACGAGGAAAATGCTGCAATGAAGCTGTTCCAGCACAACTTGATGCAGGCCCGAATATCCCCTTCGCTAACTCCCGATCAGCACCTTCTCCAGCAGCAGCAACTACTCGAGCAGAACCTCAAACAACACCAACAAGCCATGATGGAACAGAACCTCCTTAATCAACAAATGTTAGAGCAAACTGTCACTAATCAAGTACTTATGGAGCAACAAGCACAGCAAGGGCTATTGGAACAGCAGCAAACTCCATTACAATCGAACTTGCTAAATCAACAGCTAGTGGCCAACGAAATTAATAATCAGAATCAGGTCTTGCAACAGCAGATTATTCAGCAACAGCAAAATATTATCGCTCACCAAGCGGCAGCGATTCACCAGAAGCAATTGGAGGAGCAGATAACGGCCACAGAGAATATTATGTCTGGACCCCAAACGAATCTCGTGACAGGTCAAGTTTTGGACCCATCTCTACAAAACTTACAAAATATCCTAGCCCAGATAATACATAGACCAGATACGCTGCAGGCGAGAAAAGATTCAGAATCTGAACAATTGCAACAGCAACATATACAGCAACAGCAACAGCAGCAACAACAGCAACAACAACAGCATCAACAGCTTCAACAACAGCAGCAACAGCAAATACAACAACAGCAAATGCAACAACAAGTTGTAACTCAACAAACTGACCAGAATACTGAAATTAAACAGACTGTGCAACAAGAACAAGAATTACAACAAAAAATGTTAAATGTTCATATGCAGCAGCAAACTAGTCAAGGAATAGCGTTTCAACAAAATCAACAATATATTCAACCAAATTTACTAACCGCAGCCGTAGATCCTCATATACTAGTCCAACAACAACAAGTAGCGCATGCGCAGCAACAGGTGGCTCAGGCGCAGCAACAACTTAATATGCAAAAGCAAATGTTAGCTCAACAACAGCTTGTACTACAACAACAGCTCATCAACCAACAACAATTACAAATACCTGGTCAAACGCTCTCCCCGCAACATATTAGAAATTTGCAGCATCAACAGTTCTTAGCGCAGCAGGAGTTGCAATTACAGACTCAACAAAATTTAATAGATCAACAAAATTTGACGTTACTGGCGCAGAAGCAACAGCTTATGGGGCAACAACAACAGAAAGTTGAGGAAATGCTGCGGGCACAGCGCCCCATATACACGCGTCAAGGCTCTGAGCAAAGCCAAATAAGTACAGTTGATGTGCACGATCAACAACCTCTAGTCTCCGACCAATATCAACAGAAACCTTCATTACAGCCACAAATGTCTATGGATCAAGGCCCAATACAATTTCAACATCAGTACGTAGAACAGCAACAACAACAACAGCAGCAGCAGCAACAACAGCAGCAGCAACAGCAACAACACCAACATCAACAACAGCAGCCGCAGCAACACCAACAACAACAACAACAACAACAACAACAACAACAGCAACAGCAGATTCAGAAACAACCGTCTGAGGAGCAAGCGTATCAGCCGCAGCAAGTTCACCAAATGCAAGGCCAATCTCTCCCTCATAGTATGATGACTCAGAACTTCAACATGGTGCAACAGAACGAGAGGCAGATATCTAGTCACGAAGGCACTCCGGTGCAGCATTATACTGCCAATCCTCTGCAAATGTACCAGAATCAATCTGTGCAAATGCAAAATACTTATAACCCCGTGGAGACCTCGATGCCATCTTCCGTCCCTACTTCCTTGCCACAGCAGATTCCCATCACGCAATATCAGCAGGAAAGTTTACCTGCTTCCGTTCCAGTGACCACGGCGCCATCAGAAGAAGTGAAACCTCCATCTAGCCAGGCCCCGGAGACAGTTCCTCAGCAGCTCAACATTCAGTCCGATGAGAGTTACATGCTCAATGGCACTCAGAAAGAACAATTCCATACGCCAATGACGGAATTCCCGTCAGGTGCGACCCACCCGGAGGTGATGAGACAACCGGAATTAAGTTCCGTTGATGAAAAACAAGTGGAAACTCAGCAGGATGGTAAATTTCATTGCATTATTTTATGTGTTATTTAAATTTTTTATTGTTTATAATTTAATACGGCCTTAATTTCTATATATTTACTTATAATAATACATTTGATCAGAAGTATTTGTTAGATAATTTTTAACAGAATCAAGAATTTTGAAGAAGTAGGTTCAGAGAATTGTATGCATTAAATTATAAAAAGTAAAAAAAAAACTATTGATTCGACTATAGGTTTTTTGTACTATTGTTAAATTTGTCCACCAGCCAGCACAGCAGTACCATCACCCATAACTGCCGAAAAAAAATCCCGCGGGTCCAAAAAGCGTTCCCGGGAAAAGGAGAAATTCCCACGACTCACCGTCCTCTCAGTTAGCGATGATAGTACAGTGGTAGAATGCCAGTTGGAATCTAAGTCTAAGACTGTTACGTTCAAGTTTCACGTTCCTGATGTCAATCCTGAGGAATTGGCTAATAATTTTGTAAGTTATATAGATATACTTTTATTGTTATTAAAAATAATAGTATTAGTCCTTTGATTAGTTTACTTGTTTATGATCAGAGAGGCGTGTATTCTTTATTTCTGGTTGTTTAGTGAAAAAAGGAGTATATATTTCTTCCATTTTGAAAACATTGACATTCTAAATGTAAGGAAGATTAAAGACTAGGGTGGATTAAATCCGTATCAGTCGTGAATAGGTTGATAAACAGACTTTTCTTTCTACAGGGTGGAAGCGCTCTGTAGAAAGAAAAGAAGTGGGAAGTTAGCGCTCCTTTTACGGAAAATATAGGGTAAAATATGTTAAAAACCATACTTAAAGAAATTAATCAACATACCTAACAGTTTAGACGTAGGATTTTTTTTTCATTTCACGATGTTTACCCATGCCTGTACTTCGTGTTACGCCGTTACGCATACATACAATTAACGCCGATACAATTAACGTAAACGCATACTGCTACAAAAATACTACTAAAGGTTAATCAACTTTGAACTCTGTTCCCAATACCTACGACTCGATTTCGGAATGAGGCGTATGTGGCGGTTTCCCTTTGATAGGTTTATGTGTGCGTGCGTCGTTATTGACAAATGGCGTTTTATATTACAACAATAATTTTATTATTTATTTCGTTTGAAAAAAAACTTTTTCATTTTTGGGATTTTTTTAAAATACTTTTAGGATTTTATAGAGTAGTTTCATTTAAAGTGGTGCTGACACTTCTACCCTGTGTATATTATGAACAAATCACTTTAAAAACTACGTATATATCCACTGCAAAAATTATGTATGTTGTTTTAACAACCTATTCTCACACAGGGTAATTTAAAAATTGTTTTTGTAATTTTTAAATACATTTTAAGATAACATTATTTGCCAGGTGGCAAACAACTTACTCCCCGAATGGCAGAGCAGCGCGTTCACGGAATTGATAGGTGATATCGTCCGGCAACTGCGGGAGCCCCGCGCACCCCTCTCGCACCCCGCTGAACGATTACGACTTAATATTGATAAGGTTATATTATTTACTATGTTATTCTTAATTATAGTATATTAAAGGGAACTTCATTTCCTTCTAAATATTTTTTTCTTGAATCGAAGTATTGACAAGTCTATAATGATTGAAGTATAAGATATGTTATTGACTATATAATACCATGTTATTATCCTAATGACACCTAGTGTCACCTTACCATAAAATTATCAACATGATTTGGTCAAGAAAGTATTTTTTTAAATCTGTTTTAATTTTCATCCTAAACTAAAGTAATTGTCATGCTTAGCCTATTAATTTGATTCCCCAGACCGACTACGACTCGGAGACGACCGAGCGTGACGACAACCTCACAGACTCCAACCAGGACAACTCTGAGTGCACCACGCCCACCGCCTCGCAGGACAGCATCGCGCTCGCCGAGCTGGCCGACGAGCCCGAGCCGCCCGCGCCGCACGCCGCCCCCGCGCCCGCCTCCACCACCGCCCCCACACCCGCCCCCACCCCCGCCGACACCCTGGCCAGGAAGATCAGTACTGCGTCGTCTATAGGTGAGACTATGACTGTATAAAAAGTGGTCAAGTGCGACTCTTATTATGTTCATTACGTATATACACAATATTTAACAAAAATAAATAAAAAATTGGTTTGATTTTTATAGTTACAAAGTTATTTTAAAGTTAGGTTAGGTGTTTTTCATAGTTATGAATATAATAATATGAAAAATTGCTGACTACATAATATTCAAACGAATATATGGTGAAATATTTCATTGAGATCGACAACAGCATTTTAACCCTAAAGATGCTTTAGTACTGTTTTATATAAAGTTAAATGTTTTAGACGCTATATGTATGTCTAGAAATAATTAATTATATTTTGTTGCTTACCCTGATTCAAGTATTAGACAAAAAAACTGGACTACTGTGTTCATATTGATCAAATAGATAATAAATCGATTAAAGAAAAAACTTTTTTTAATAAACAAGATTTAATATTATTTATATTTTTTTGTTATAAGGTTCTAATCAATCCGACGGAGGTTCGATGCCAGATCGATCTGGGAGCATCGAGTCCAATGGAGACAAGAAGTCGCAGAAACCGACTCGAAAAATATCAAGATTTGTAGTCAGTCCAGTAGTAGATAGGAGCGAAAATGTTGCGGAGGAAAAATCAAATTTTGCCGAACCGGAAAAAGCGATTGAGCCTCCTAAAACCGACGCGCCCAAAGAACTTCCTAAAGATATTCCTCAAGTAAACGGCATACCCGAATCGGAACCTACACCTGCACTTCAAAGTACTGAACCTGCTGTGTCCGTGCCAGAATCTGTAACAAGCCAAGTAAATCAGGCCATTCCGCAAGAAAAAATTATCCCCACACATCAGTACCAACTCCCCTCCCAATTATCTCATACCCCTCAAACGGTAACGGACCACAGACCAGTGGAATTAAAACAGATGAGTGACCATACCATCATGCCCATGCCACTTACTTCCGCCCAACCGATAACGGTCACTATGCCCACAAACTTACAGACCACAATTCCACACGTTATTCCATTCCAGAACACAATCAACCATCCTTTGTTGAACGGCGCGATACAACCGAATTTAACAACTCCGTTGCAAATAGCAACCGATACGCCTTTATTAGGGTTGAGCCAAGTGGGAACCCCAATGGGGGTTGGGACTGATTTGGGGTTGACCATGGGGTTGGGCGCGGTGCCACCCTTGGCGGACCCCATGGCGCTGAGTAGGTTACAGCTGACCCAGGCATCATTAACCCCAACCCCAGGGGTCAGCGATACACTGGCCAATGCTGAAAATATTCAGAGGATGCTGCTAAAACAAAATATCATTAAGTGAGTTTTATATTTTTTTTGTAAACAAACAATAATAACATTTTCTTAAATAAGACTGAAACTGAAGAAATATGGAAATAATTTTATTTATTAATTTATTTTTCTTTACCTTAGGATATTTTAAAAGTTGATGGCTTGGTGCTAAAATAGAAATGTTATAATTTATGATGTTATAGTAAAATTAGTATAAGATATCGCACGGTATAGTGATTTATATAAATATTAGGCTTTACAATACATAAACTTACAATTATAATTAGTTAAACGTAATTGACATCATTTTTAAATACTATATAAATCATAATTTAATGTTTTGCTTACAATTGCAGTCAACAACAGAATCTCTCCGGGCCCAATCTGCTTGGACTTCTCAACACGCCTCAGTTCCCGCAACCAGAGCTCGGATTACATGGCAACCTGCTCGCAAACCCTCAACCAGGGGTTTACGGTTAGTTGACATATGTCTACAAAAACATGGTAGTAACTAAGGATCGAATGTGCATGAACATATATAAATATACCAAACTGAATGATAAACGTTAAGAATCCAAAATAAACAAAAGTTAATATGCAACATAATTAGACCTCAATTAACATATGCTATATCGCTGAGGACGACTTAACTTAACGTAGTAATTTCTAGTTACAGAAGTTTATAGCAATTGTATAAGAAAAATATTGTAATACTTGTACTTTAAAATTTAAAGTTATAATTATTTTAAATGTGTGAAAAACATTTCATAATGCATATTACAAATTACTATTTTATATACATATTTATTTTTCCATATTTTTGAGTAAACTTCTTGTTCTTGTGTAATATGTATTGCAATTTAAATATTTGACATATATATTGTAGTGCTTTGTATGTTATAAAATAATATAATATCTTACATTAATTTCTCTTCTTAACAAATTGTATGAATAATTATTTTGTACATTTATTTATATATGCTGAGCATGATTTTCCTTTATTTGTTATGCTAGGCTTGTATAATTGTTATTAATTATATGATAATTATATGAATTTAATACAAAGTAGTGGGTTCGAGTCTCGCTCCAATTTCAAGTTAACCAGATAAAATTTAACTTGACTAATTTCTTTACTTGCAATTACATGCAATTTAAAATTACCGTATACAAATGATAATATTAATAATAAAAATGTAAAATATTCGTCTTGTGTATGTATGTGTGTGACTAACAACGCAGGTATGTCTCGGCTGCCGTACACGCCGCCGCGCTACTACCCGCCCATGCTGGCCACCGCTAACGATCTTATAGGTAAATTTTACTAATATTTGACACTTAATATATATTTTTTGACCCTGTCTTGAGATACTCCATTATCGTTAAGTTAATTTCGTCGAAATCTAGAGGCATTAAGTGTTGAGTGGTTACCATAGCGAAGAAATTAAATTATGAAATGTTTCAATTTAAAGAATTAAAAATTAACTTCAGATTTTTAGCTAAATTAGTGAACAAAATATTATTGTTTTTGTTGTATAGTTTATATAACTAAGGAGCTTACCTAAACCTTACCCCTTTCTCGCTTTGATCACCAATTCGTGCTTGCTTCACACAAATTATTACTTCTTTTGTGTAGTTTGTTTTTTTTTAATTTCACGTTCTTATCTAACTTAATTAAGCTTAACTTCACGCTTTATCCCTAGCGGGGTAATCAGAGAGAACGGAGCGCTAAACGCTACGGTCTCTCTTATACATGCCCTCCGGGGGACCTCATGCTTTTTAAGTGACCTTCCTCCAGTATCTTAGATGCTGTGTTTTTGAAGGTCAACCGAGGTCTCTCCCTATCCCTCTTACCACTCACTTTTCCATTATAAATCTTTTTTGCAAATCTTTCATCATTCATTCGTTCGAATCTAAATTATAATAATAAAATAAAATCAAATAAAATCAGCTTCACGCTGTATCCCGCACACAGCAGGGTAGGCAGAGGGAGTCCAGTGTTAAGAAACTCCGTTCCCCATTTGCCTCGACGCCAGAGCGAAAATAGGAGATTATAAATGTGAATAAATATTTCAATTCTATACCCACAGTGGATTTTACAGTCACACTTTGTGCCCCTGCGCCACGTCTGGCCTCATCAATCAAATTATAATATAATCACTCAAAAAAAATAAATTTTTTTTGAATGTATGATAAATGTAATGTTTATATGTAAAAAAAGAGTTGAACATATTTTAATGTTCAATTTTATGTTAACTATAAGATTCAGGATTTTATCTTTAATAAACATTTTTTACATTTCAGTTCAGCAACAAGCCCTTCAAACATCAGTCCATCAGCCGATGTCTCAGTTCGGTCTGGGCTTGGGCCTGGGTGCGCCGTTGCAGGCCAGTGGCCTCGCGGCACAGAATTTCGCTTTACAACAAAATATTGGCCTGGCGGGGCAGAACTTGGCGCTCAACCAGAACCTGATGGGTCAGAATTTGGGGCAGGACTTAGGTGAGTATTGTGACTGTGAATCTACAATCTATATTAATTTCATATATTACTCTAAACGAGAAAAAATATACTACTGAGTTAGCTCAGGTAGTGAATAACCCGCTCAAGTCCCCACTCTGACTGGTATCCGTAAACGGATTTCCTCACGAAAAAAAAGGTAGTGAATAAGCAATGTGTTTGTCTAATTTTATAACAATTTTATAAGTTCCGTTAATAATATTTGCTAGGGTAATAGAGTGTCTTGACACTAGACTCTTTTTGTTTACTTATTTTACGTCACACTTTTAGCAACATACATACATTTTTTTTAAATAAATCATCACTAAATGTTTTATAGGTCTAACAAGTCAGAATTTAGGTTTAGGCGGTCAGAATCTCATGGGCGGTCAGAACTTGGGTCTGGGCGGTCAAAACCTGTCCCTGATGGGGCAGAACCTTGGGCATATAGTGGCGCAGAGGGCCGTACACAACGCCTTGGCGAGGAGAGCCGTGGATATGGAGATTGGTTAGTATACAATAACTTCTTCAATCTTATATAAAAGCAGAAAAGAATAACCTATTTAATTTTTTCTATATCCTGGCACTGTATCCCAAATATAGTAAGATAAGTAGAGAGAACCTAATGCTAAGACACTTCCTCCTCATCCACTCATCTTCCAATTTTAAAGACATTGCGGGGTTTAGTAGCACCGTGTTTTGTTTTGTGAATCCCCAACCGTAGCGTTTACAGTCAGATTCTTTGCTGCTGTGCGACGACGGCTTATAAACACTTGATCAAAAAATAAGAATATTAATATATGTTATGAATGTTTGTCTTTTTTTTACATTCTAGGCATGACAAACGTGAACTCGACGGGATCATCGCAGCCGAGCACGCCCAACAAGAACCAGTCATACAATGAGTACATGATGACGTTACATAACAAACTGGCATCCATATCTAATAGTGTAAGATATATAGAAATTAAAATATTATTTTTGGTGTTTCAGTGTTGAGTTTCGCCACTCAACATACAATGTCTTCAGAATTTGACAAAAAGTGGGGAAAGAATGTGTCTTGATGGGGATGAAGTGCCTTAATACAAGTTTCCCCGGTTCCTTCTGCCTACACTGCTATGTTCAGGAAACGCTCGCCTTGTTTTTTATAACATAAAAAAATATATATTTCAATCAGGCCATTAGGAGCAATAAATTACGTCACACGAATTTCGTGATTCTTTGACTCTATCATACTTGTCAGGACTGGTAACAATATAAAACACGGTGCGGTGTGAGGTACGCCACCCAACACGCAATATCTCTAAATTTGGGCGGTGCGTGGAGAGCGCGCGAGCATTTGCATGCTCTAGCTGAAAATAAGTAATGATGAAGTGCTACGTAACCAGGGCCCGCAGTCCCCGCAGTCGCCGCAGTCCCCGCTGGAGCGCAGCCCCGCGCTGTCGCCCACGCAGCGCGCCCGCGCCGCGCGCGCGCCGCCGCCCGCCGCCGCCAGCGTGCGACAGGTTACTTTTATATTTTTACTCTTTCAGCTTCATTCCCCACGCTCCATAGCTCGAGGCATTGCGTGTATAGTACTTAACGCCGCACTTTGCATTGTTACCAAGGCAAAAATGATAACATTGAACATTTCATTCCTCCGAGTCGGCAGAGGGAATCGATACAACCAATTCTTCAAGGCCTTTGAGGTGGAGATAGATGCGCTTTTTGAAGATACAGTAAAGCAAGTTATATGGACTTTTCACGTATCAATTTTTAGATCATGTATATTGATGTGCCTCCTGGGAACCGTCTAAAAGCTTTACTCGTAAGCCATGCCTTTTTTATGCACTTATTGCTACTTGTTTACTAAGGCTATGTTAAGTCATATATAAATAAATGTGTAATTGCAGCGGGAGGGCATGGACAGTACTGAGGGCGTACTTCCTACGAGCGCAGCAGTAGAGGGCACTATTAACGCAGAGAGCGAGGGCGCTGAGGGCGAGGGCACCGAGGGCGAAGGCTCTCATGCAGCTCGCCTTGCACATCTCGACCACGAGCTTAGCAAAATTAGCTTGCATTATAAACATGCTGCGCCGAAGGTTAGTTAGAATAAAATAATTTTATTAGACATATGAAAAAACAGTACAATTTCATATTGGCACACACTAGACAACACTGTCCTTTAGGTGACGATGTATTTACGACAGTTTCTTATAAACAATATTTGTTTGGTCGACATGGATTAAATAATTTAGTTAAAAACTTTTTTTTATAATAAGAGACGTGTTAATTCCTTTTTTGGCTTTAAATATTTTTTTCTGCCTTAAATTTTATAAATCATATTTCATAGTACGCAGAGCGAAGCTAGAGTCGAGACACTCCGTTTCAATTTTTTACACTCCCCTTTAATTTTTGTAACCGACAGAGAGTATTCTTAGTATTCTGCACACATCTTCATTCATTCGTGCAGATTTTAAATACAACATCCCCGATTGCGATGATTCGATAATTGATACGTAATACACTGTGTGTTTGCAGGACGCGTATGGCGAACATGTCGCCGATATCAGTGATGCCGCTGGAGGCACATTTCAAGGTATTATTTTTTTACTTTGATTCATCACTTTGATTTATAACACAAATATAACATTTATATAATAGAGTAGTGGTTTGTTTACATATAAATATTTGATTAAAAATTATTGTGCCTATTTTACTTTTATAGCACGGTAGAAATAGAGAATCAAATGTTAAGACACCGGTCCTTTACGTCGCGCTTTGTCTGTCCACCCGAGCAAAGAAATAAAGATGAAATTCAAATTATAGATGATACTCGGGAGAAGCGTCTTTTAGGATTAAATATCGAGGAAATTAAATATTTTCATTTTCTCGCTCCAATAATATGGCAAAGTGCAGTGTTGAGTCGCGCCATTAAGCTCGCAATATCTCTAGAATTCGGTGAATAGCTTTAACACTAGAGGCCCTCTGACTTTGTTACGTGCAGGATACAGCGGAAAGATAAAAATATATATTTTTAGAGAAAGAGGGCGCAGGCGTCGCTGGTGTAGTGGGCGTGGTGGGCGTGGGCGGGTTCCAGGTGGCGCGCGCCGCCCCGCTGCGCTCCTACGCGCTGTGCCGCCTGCTGCCCGACGCCGCCGCGCATGGTACTCGATTTACTACTGTTTATTATAACATAAATGTCAACTATACCTTGTAAAATTGTGCTTATGTATAGAACTTTAAAGGCAAACCAATCATTGATTATTATTTGGAAAAAATAATACTATATCGTATTATTCAATCACATACACTATCATTAAATAAATATGATTGAATAAATGTTTGTAAATTGTAAATATTCATTGATCTAAATAAAAATTTTAATATATTTCAGGAAAAGACAAAATCGATCTCTCTCAGACCCAATTCGGTGGCGAGAGTGCGCTCGACGAGCTCTCCTGCGACAACACCTCCCTGTGCGAGGAGACGGGCGACGCGCCGCACGCCGACATGGCCGACATGGGGGACATGGCCGACATGGCGGACGCGGAGCTGGCCGACACCGACACGTACGTGCTGACGGACCGCGCGCGCTCGCGCTGCTACGTGCTGGAGGACGCGCTCGCCGGCAAGCGGCACGTCATCGTGGACCCCGCGCCTCCCGCGCCCGCCCCCGCCCCGCTGCGCGCCGCGTCGCCCGCGCCCGCCGACGCGGAGGACGGCAGCTACCTCATAGTGGACCCGGCGCGCTCGCTCACCTGCACCGTGCTCGACCGCTCGCTGGCGCTGGACGACGGGTTCACTCGCTTCGTGGAGAGCCGCTACAGGCCGAGCGCCGCCGCGGGCCCGCTGCGCCTCGCGGTCAGCGCGGAGCTGGCGCGGTGGAGCGCCGCCGCGCCCGGCGCTGTGCCCCGCCACGAGCGCGAGGTGGCGGCGGCGGACCTCGTCGGCGAGCTGTTCGTCGATGAGGCTCTAACCGACAAAGGTACATTTAATGTTATAATGCCACTGAGTGGGAAATAAACTCACAACCATCACATACGGATTCGAACATTGTCTCACTGCTTAACAATTGATTTAAAATGTTCATATTATATACGTATTGATTATATATTTTCGTAACAACACATATATAAATCGATGAACGCTAAAAAGCAGACTCATTGTGTCGTTCAGCCTGAGCCGAGTGTGCAAGCGAGAGCGCAGAACTAGCGATAGAGGGGAGCGATCGGCACAAGTTAACATTGTAATTTCTCTGTATTTTTTAAGAAATGAAATGTTAGAATTTACGAGTGTGAATAAATGTCGACGAAACCGACTTTGCAGACAACCAGTGAACAATTTGTTGTTTGTTCGCAGCGCTGTACCGGCAGGTGGTGGTGCTGGCGGTGCGGCCATCATGACGTGTGTAGCGTATCACCTTGTACCTTATATTTATTATACGTGTAACATATATCTATCGTTAAATAAATATTCATATGTGATATCTAGAGAATGCAGTTTAATTTTAGACTAGCTGTTGTCCTCCTGGTCTGTTGAAAATACCTTAGTTGTGTCACGTCCTCCTTAGCTCTTATGTTAGCGTGTATGTATAAATACATTACCGGGTGCGGATTAGGCGGTAGTGGAACAGAATACCTAGGCTAAGTGTTCAATTACAAGTTAATTACAAAATAAATATGTTTTGAAGCCTACATAATTCTTAAAGTTATTTTAACAATTTATTTAAGAGGTATCCTTAATAAACATACAATATTAAGTTTAAAGATGGAAAATCGTTTTTTTATTTAATAAATGTACTAAATTATCACTATCATTTAAAACAGGATATAATAAAACAAAATATAATAAGAAATTGTACTTATTTAATGAGAATTGTCATTGAAATTTAAATAATAATTAAGAGTGGTCCTGGTCACACAAGGTCCTTTCTCCTCTCTATGTGGCCTTTCTTTTTAATTGGAACTTTCGTTTCACCAGATCTGAAAATAAAATAACATTTAAAAGATAAAATCTGTATTTAATGTTTATTGTCTGAATGTATTTAATGTATATGTTTAGAACTCCAGAAGACTGACAAGAAGTTTAAAAATTTTTTATTAACACAAAACTTTAAAAATGTTCATAATATTGTCATTAAGTAGATTAAACTTTGATATTTAAATATTTCATATTGGAATATAAATATTTTTTCATTTTGTATTACAATATACTAAAAAAAAAACTAAACTAATAAAGACAATATTTTTAACAATTTTAAAGTGTTATTCCACATTTAAAAATAAACATTTTTTTTTAGAAACGGTATAAAAAATTAGGATATGAATCTGCGCATCTTGGAAAGCGTCTAAGCGCTCTGATCTCCCTCCAGAGATGCTAACAACATAAATAAGTTGTACCAAGCGTGTAAGAATTTCGACGTAGCTTGGCGAGAACGTATGGCTTAGCGGTCAGAGCGCTTGGACGGTTTCCAAGAGGCGCGGGATCAAATCTCGCTACGTTAATTTTGTTATACGTTTTCTAAAAAGTATTAATAAATACATTTTGTATTGATAAGGGAAACAACCAATATATTGAAGTGTCAAGCAGTAGCTTATTTTTTTTTACTTTACGCTGTATCCCGCACCAGCACCCCTCCGTATATACTTATATTTAAAATAATATATGACCGTTAAGTACAATATTTACCAATATAAATATTGTAGAAAGTAGTAACACAACGTGGAAATGAAGCGTGGCAGCTGCGTTCAATCTTACGAACGACACGCTCGACACCTGATACAAATTAAAGAAAAATCTATATTTTATTAAAAACAAAATGGATGTGAAATAAAATTAAAAAAAAATAAATTCTCAATCACTCATTTTACATTGTGTATTAAATAGTTGCGTTCATTCTCTCGTGGATTCAGTTTTAGACTGGTAAAACAAACCGGAGTAAAAATATTAATATTTTTTTATATACTTATCTATAAACATTCCACGACTATGATTAATATTCACGATTACAGGTTCTACTTTATATATTTATAAAAAAGCAGCTTCAAGGTTTTTTTTACATATCAAGGTAGACAGAGGGAACCTAGTGTCATTTATGCAAGTCCGTTTCCTGCTTTCGCGCAATTTTCGCGACATATCGTTTTGAGTTGCGGAGCTCAACGCTGCCCTTTTTCCACTACAGCGAAGAAACAAACAAACATTTCTCCGAGTGGGAATGGATTTCACTACCGTCACCTTTACAGTCAAACGCTGCAAGTGGGTATTATTAGGTATTATGTAGACTCATATTAATGTTTGAATCGTATCTATACAGTAGGTATATAAGTACGTAGGTATGTACAAAATAGCACTTGCCGTGTTGTTAATCCAGGTAGTGTATTCACTGACTCTCGTGTACACTCCGGGGAAATAAGGGTGTGCGCAGCCGTAGCCCCACGAGGTGATCCCCACCACCAGGACGCCTCTCAGCAGCGGGCCCCCGCTGTCCCCCTGGCATGCATCTTTACCTAACGTTTTATAATAACACAACGTTTTATGTAACCGGAGAAGAAAAAAGACTAGAAAACTAAATAAAACTTTCTTAAATGTAAATAAAAAAATATATATATTATTTTTATTACTGTTTGTGTTGTTTACAATCTTCTATTGCACGTAGTCTGTAGGTGTGTTAAATTGAATCAAGGGTTGCTAATTAAAAAATATTTTGAGGCTCTATTTTTTTTTTCAACTTCACGCTGTATCGCATATATCAGCGAACCTAATGTTAAGACCCGAACACGACAGAAAATGGGGAATGGTCCCCACTTCCCGTCGAATTTTTAGAGGCATTCCGTGTTGAGTGGCAGAACTCAACGGCGGCGTTTTTGCCTTGGTGCAAACTTAAATACTCGTACAAACAAACGTGGTACAAAGATGTGAATATAGCGTGACAGTTGTGGGTTCGATTCCCACTCGATGAAATGGCTCGCTCTGGCAAGAGTTGAATTCCGCCACTTAACACGCAATGCCTCTAGAATTCGACGGAGAGTGTTGAACCACTGCTTTAATAGGACTGCCTACTCTGGTATGTGCAGGATATAGCGTGAAGCTAAGAAAGTATTCCGATTTAAAACATATATTTGGTAGAAAAAACACACCTCCAACATTAAGCCACCCTGCGCAGATCATGTGATCAGTGATAGGATACTCTTTATTAAGAAATTGTCCAAGATTCTCATAGTTCAACCTGCACGTGGTGTCATCCACCTTCAGCACTTCCACCTCGTTCAGTACTTCCGATACATCTGATGAAAGCTGTAATTAGTTAATATTTAATTTATAAATGCTACTCACTAGGAAAGCTAAAACGAGATAGATATTTTTAATAGTGAGATTTACGGTTCACATTAAGAGCATTTACTATTGGAATTAAATTATTAATTATTGTTTTCGTGAATAGTGAGTAAGAGGCCACAGAGAAGGGGGAGAACACAGTCTATTATGCTAAAGAGAGGTCACGTCAAAAGTATAAGATTGTCTCTATAGCGTTTGGCATATGGATATATTAGAATGACGCACGATCTTAAAAAAAATATCTTAAAGTATCCATAACTCCATAACTTACGCTCGTCTTCCCCCAGCCCACCGCTATAAGGGTAGTGTTGACCGCTATCTGCGAGCCGGACGCGGCGACGTGCGCCCTCGCCACGCTGCCGGACAATTGCACCGGCGTCGACAGCACCATCACCGCGATGTCGTGGTACGGCGACACGTACCGCGGGTGCACCACTATCTCTGATACCAAGTGTAACGACCCGCCTGAAATGCCATTCTTATATACAATTTGTGCGTTGTACAAGATATTTTTCTATAGTTACACGATGAATGCTTTGTATAGACTATAGAAGGATAGATAGAGAGAACCTTGTGTCAAAGTATGTGGTTCACCACTCTTCTCCACCCAAATACAAGACATGTAAGAGAGGCGGAATATTTTTGCTCCGATTTCACCCATACCGATACCTTTATTTTTTTTTTCTTTTCTGCTAGCTTTAAACTGTGTCCCGTACATTTTGGAGTAGGCAGAGGGAACCTGGGATCCTAGTGTTACGAGACTCCGTTGCTATTCAAAAAGCAGCGGAAGTCAACGCCGCGCTTTGCATTGTTACCAGAGCGAGGATATGACAACAAATGTTCCATTCCCTTAGTAGATTCGAGCCCACAACAGTCGCATTGAGAGCCGCCCACTTGTGCCCCTGCGCCGCGACGCTCTAATTATTATTATTTTTTTAAATCACTTTATTATCATCAAAATCTAACAAAAAATGAGTTATATATAGTTATATACATATATATCTATAATGCCACCTGAGTTCAAATACGTCGCTCCAGCTCGTACCGCAAAAAGTTGAGGACTCACAATTTGCCCCCCTCTGCGAATACAAAAGTGGATCAGTAACAGAAAACAGTGTATGCAGTTGCTAAAAAGAGTTTACACAATTCATGTTACATTCATTATATTGTTTTAATTTAAATATCATAATACATTTCTAACCTACAGTTTTACACAAAAACAAGTTATATATAAATATAACTTGTATTATAAATAGATACCTATCTAATTAAAACTGGACTTCACGGTGCTTTTTTTCAATAAAAGACAGTGGAACTGTCGAAGTACGGAGCTTAGACAAGACACATGCGTGAAACAAAAGTCCTAACTAGAATGTCTTTGGCGATTTAATAGTCTTGTTTTCCGATTATTCCATTTTTTCCTTTGCGGAGGATTTTTCCAGGATACCATAACTATGCTACGTCAAGAGATTCAGTTTCTATTGAAGAAAAAAAAATACCTTATAAGCATTCTTTTAAAGGGAGATTCTGTCGTTTCATAGATTGCTAGTGGGTGTAGCACTCAAGTTTTATATTAAATGTGCTTCATCTTGGTTCGATAAAAAATAAATCTTAATGTGTAATTTAAAGTTGACAAAATTTGTGTTTGTGTTGACAAGATCCGAAGGTGTCGTCGCGGTGTCAAAATATGGCTTAATAATAAGTTCTCCGCCCTTCTTCTTAGTCTTCATTATTTCACAATTATTTTCTCAAACTCATGTTTGACGTCGATAAATGTTACAGTCAAACTGGATATTGAACTACATTTTTTTTTAGAAGAAGCACAAATACAAAATTAAGTTTTTCGTGCTAGATACATCCGCGGATGTGAATTTGTAAAAAATGAAATATACAAAATTCAAAATTATGATTTAAGTATCTGTAGCCGATAAGAATCTCTAATTGGCATGCTAAGTAGCTATGTGCCGAAGGGGAAAAGTAGATATTAAAATAATTAGGTTAAGAAAAAAAAATAACTTACTGTGTCACGAAACAATGGGCCGCGCTCAGAACATGTCTCTCACTGATAAGAGTACCTCCACAATTGAGTTGATCTAAAAACAAGACCTGCGAACATTAAATATATTCTTATTTTTTTAGCTTCACGCAGTATCCTCCACATAGCAGGACAGGCAGAAGGAACCTGGAAACCTAATGTTAAGACACGATTCCTACTTTCCACCGAATTCTTGAAGCATTGCATTGAGTGGTGGAACTCAACACTGTGCTTAGCCTCGTTATCAGTGAGAAAATTTTAAATATTTCGTAGCGGAAATGGAACTTGTAACCGTCGCGTTTACAGTATTACGCCTGTGCCAAAAAAAAATATTGAACAGGTAAACAACTATATTGAACAAGGAAACTAAAATATTGAACAATTCAAATCAAATCAAGTCAGCTTCACGTTGTATCCCGCACACAGCAGGGTAGGCAGAGGGAACCTAGTGTTAAGACTCCGTTCCCCACTTTCCGCCGAGTTCTGGAGGCATTGCGTGTGGAGTGGCGGAACTTAGCGCCGCGTTTCGCCTCGACACCAGAGCGAAGAAATGAAAATAAATAAATAATAAATATTAATGAAAATAAATGTAAATAAATATTTCACTTCCTTGAGCGGGGATCGAATCCACAACCAGTTGATTTTGCAGTCATACTTTGTACCTCTGCGTCACGACTGGCCTCTACCAATTAAATAATTTATAAATTCTATAATATAAACGGGACACCCCCCCTGTTTATAAGAGATTAGTCCGAGTACACCTGCCTCGTAGCTAAATATACCTATATATAAGTATTTATGTAATTGTGCCTTGCTATGTCAGTCCCTGGAGTGAGACCTCTCGGACGCTCAAGGAAGCGCTGGTTGGATGTCGTGAAGCAGGACATGAGAGCCAATGGTCTAACCACCGAGGACGCTAAAGACCGTGCAAAGTGGAGTAGGTTGAGTAGGAAGGCAGACCCTGGCAAAAGCCGGGACTAATGCCAGGTAGAAGAAGAAGAAGAGATAAGTATTTATGTAATTAGGTTTCTGGCCATTTCGAAGCAATATATTATAAGATAAATAATCTATTTTTTATGCAGATTATATCTTACTTGCACTACGAAGGGATATTTCTCCACAGTAGTAGGTTGACCTCCAATGATGCGTGAGACGTCATCTTCAACAGTTTGTTCTAGTAACTGCAAAGATTGTTGCGCCTGCGTCGCTGAAATTTTTTTTAGCTTTACACTGTACCCCGTACATAGGCATAGGCATACATACATAGGCAGAGGCAACCTGCAAACGTAGTGCTAAGGCACTCCGTTTCCATTAAGACACTTCCATTCCTCACTTGTAGCCGAACTCTGGTGGTATTCTATGGTATTTATTATTGTTTGAAGTCGGTGTTTCTTTTGATAAAAAATAATTTATTTTTCGATTTTAAGTGATGGGTTGACTTTAAAAGGATGCTTTTCAAAAGAGTGGTTGTCCTATATAAAACTTCAATCGTAATTACGTATTATTTTTGTACAAATTAACAATATGGCATATTGACAAGAACATACATAAAAAAGTTTCGGCCGAATTGGGAACCTCTACCTTTTTGAAAAAAATGAGAACATCCTCTTTTTTGAAATTGGTTGAAAAGAAAAGTAAACCTTGTGAAAAGTCTTGAATCATCAATATCGATTTTCATCAATTTTTTACATGAACTTGATATAAGATTTAGTGTTTATGAAATTGAAAAATAATCAGACTTGGAGTCAAATAGCTCTTCTGCATTGGTAACTTTTGTCAACTTCATTTTGCAGATAAAATTAATTACCTTAGAAATATTTATAGTATGATTAAATTTTCAAAGTCAATAGACGAGACTTCATCCCAAAACTTTTCCGGCGGGTCTGTCCAATATTTGGCATATATAAAGTGCGTGTGCGTCGGCACTCCTTTTAAGCTTTTAAGCACCTCTACCGTGACGTGATAAACATAAATGAAACACTATGGTTTACATATTGAGGATGTTGTCTTAGCAAGTAAGCGAATTTTTGTTTTCTTCGGTTTCACTAATATAAAATTATAACAAATTCAAACTTTCGAAGTCTCTACCGTAAAGTTATGATTCGAACATTGTCCCTTAAGCCGGCCATACACGTTCAAGTATATTTGCGCAAGCTTACACCTGTGCATATATCTACACGTAGGCGATCGATATAATGTAGGTATATTACCTTATGCACCTATGTATAAACGTAATGTTACCGATTATTAATATATTTATTAGTAAATATCTAAAATATATATGTACTGGATGCTTTTAATATATCGATAACAGGCCACCTCTGACTGATTCTATTAAATTAAACGGCATTTAAAAATAAATAAATTAAATTAGCTTCACGCTATATCCCGCACACAGCAGGGTAGGCAGAGGGAACCTAGTGTAAGACACTCTGTTCCCCACTTTCTGCCGAATTTTGGAGGCATTGCGTGTTGAGTGGCAGAGCTCAACGCCGCGCTTTGCCTCGACACCAGAGCGAAGAAATGAAAATATAAATTTCAGTAAATATTCCATCTCTTCGAGTGGGGATCGAACCCACAACCAGTCGGTTTTACAGTCACACTTTGTGCCACTGCGCCACGACTGGCCTCATGCCGAAACGGCATTTGTTTTTGTATTTTCCACAGCATTACATTTCTGGAAAACGTATTGTGAAATGTTCATATAATTGTGACTAATGTACAACTCAATAAAATAATATTGCTAGTGAAGTGTACTATCTATTATTATGTCGAATAATATTAAGTCGTATGAACATTGAGAATTGTGCTGAAAATATCCTGACTACGGCGACTGCAATAGCTGCGAGCACTCTGCTACAGAATGACATCGTCATATTGATTTTTGAGTGTGTGGCGCAGGAGCACAAGCGGCTGTAATGTCGACGGTTGTGAGTTCTACTTCTACTCGGGGAAATGAAATATTTTCATTTCCGTGTTTGGGTAACGCTACAAAACACGGCGCTCAGTTCTGAGTCACTCAAGAATTCAGTGGAAAGTGAAGAACATATAACAATAACTACTGCTAAGTTCCACCTGCCTGCCCTGTAATACAAAAAAGTTACTAACAGAAAACGGAATTGTAACAGACAGAATAATAATACGAAGAACTATTTTTTTTCTTATGTCTTTTACAATTTTGTAATGTGTTAGTAACTTTATTTACTTTTGGTAATTACTATTCATAACGGTGTCTTACCTACGTTTGGTAAATTACACATATAGATACCTAATAAAATATTTTAAACAACTCCGTAAGTACCTACCTATTACTAAGACTGATAACAATTGAAGAAATAGGAAAAGTATCTAAAAAGCGAAAAGTGTAAGTGTAAGTAATTTCTTTTAAATGAAATATATATGTAAATGGAGTATGTACCTTTTATGTATTTGTGTATATAGGTTTAAAAACTACCAGTTTAAATTTCACAATAATCGGATTTTTTATTTTTTAACAAACTGAATTGAATACGCGGCGTAACGCGGTCTAGCCATATACTTCACATACATGACGTACTCGTATTCTTCCGAGGTAGTTGTAGCGTCCGTGACGTAGCAGATAAGAGCGTCACCTGAGCGAACTATACCTGAAGTGAGATCCCGAACGCTCAAGGAAGTGATGGGTGGATATCATGTTACAAGACATGAGAGTCAACGAACCAACCACCACTAGGATTGACCCAAAGCGAAGTGGAGTCGAAGGCAGATAGGCAGACCTTGGCATTGAAAGCCGGGAATAACTCCTCGTAGAACAGAACTTTAGAACAAACTTAAACAAAAAATACGTGATCGATAATTAAACTTTTTGATTTCGAGATTCGCAACCATTGTCGCGTGCACTTTATCTAGCATTATCTTTATTTTATGTTGCTGGCATATACATACATAAGTGGTGTAATTTCTTCGGTATTTCCAAACAGCAAATTGGAAAATTTGGAAAAGATTTCAGTTTTCTTATCTTTTCTCAGTCGACGCCGTCTCAGCAATATAGGTCGTAGAGATATTACAATTAGGGCCAGTCCAATAGGTGGCACTCGGTTATCAGATATTGTTATTTCACTTATCGACTCTTATACATAGGTCTTATATTTTTTTATATTTAAAAATATTAGAATTGTGTGTGGCACTGTGTGGACAAAATTTACATCCATAAAAATTCTATTCTTTTTTTTGCTTCATGTATCACGCATATAACAAAGGGAACCTAATGTACTTAGTTTCTCATTTTCCGCTGAATTTTTGAGACATTGCGCTGTGAGTTTTAGAACTCAACGTCGTGTTTTGTTTTGCTAAGTTAGACCGAGTTAATTTAATAATTTATCACACATTAGGTTTATCGGCGCGAACATAAAAACGGATGCTTTAATATTTTATTTATGCAGTCAATTGACTCGTGGCGCTAGTGTTCTGTTGTCAAACTTGACAACTTTAGTGTTATATTCAACAAAAATACGACGGTTGATCAATCCTCGGTTCTATCCCTAAAACCCGAGGTACAAACCTAGCCCTATTCGCGGACGATACCGCTGTTTACACGTCCGGCCGCATTTCGGTCTGCATAGCCAACCGTCTCCAAACAGCCATGGACCAAATAGGTAAATGGCTAACTAAATGGCGCATTAAAGTCAATCCAGATAAAAGTACCTGCATATACTTCCCCCTTCGCAAAACAGACTACATGCCAAATGTCCGCCTGTTAGGCAAAATAACCCCAGAGGCCAAAGAGGCCAAATATCTAGGTGTCATTATCGACAATAAACTGTCCTTCAACAAGCACATAGCTCACGTCCGCCGCAAAGCAGCGTTTGTTCTAGGCCGCCTGTACCCACTAATTTGCGCTAAAAGCAAACTCTCTTTGAGAAATAAAGTCCGCCTTTACAAAACATGCGTCCGACCAATCTTCTCCTACGCCAGTGTTGTGTTCGCACAGACTGACCTTAGGAAACTACAGATTATCCAAAACCGATTCCTACGCACTGCCACCGGTGCACCGTGGTACATGCGTAATAGCGATCTCCATAGAGACATCAAAATAGACTCTGTCAAAGAGCACTGTCGCAAACTCTCCAGCAGTTACTTCGACAAAGCCGAATCCCATCCGAACCCTCTGGTAGTAAACGCGTGCACATACGCCAAACGTCGCCCGCGGGATCTCCGTAGACCCCGGGATATTTTAACCGATGATGCTGACCCCATCACTAAAGCAAACGATCCAAAATATGTGGGTAGGGCTACACACAACCGCACCCACACACGCTACACACACCGTCCCCGCCGGTGGAGACGAGGTCCCAGTTTTTCAGTGGCCCAATCGCGCCTCGGCGCGAGAGGAGCCCATAACTAAAAACCCAACAGGGCATCAAGAGTCCTACCCAGTAGGCCTAGCTCGGACCGAGCGAAGCAAAGTCCCCCACTACAAACGGTGTACGCAAGTCGTGGTCCGAGTCTCACAGGAGACGCCCTTGCGACACTGTGTTCTCATTGTTGGTGCCTTCCACGGTAACCAAGCCAAGGTCGGAGCTCCTCTAGCTCGGCCTCCCCAAGCCCGGTGACGCTGTAGAGGCCAATAGGGCCAACAGCATACTGCTCAATCGAAAAAGGATTCCTCGGTTCAGAAGCGAGCCAGTCACCGACCAGGACTAATCTCTGGCTCCTGTGTGCGACACTCTGAATCTTAAATAATAATTCTTCTGTTCGAATATCTGATGTGTATTTTCCGTCTTTTGATCCAGATAAAGGCACGGATATCAGAGAATGGGTGGAGCTGGTTTCAAAGTCACAGTCTAAGTACAATTCGAAGGATCATGAAGTTAGACTGAAAGCTGCAGGTGTACTTCAAGGTCGAGCGAAAACATGGGCCGATGAATGTCTTTTAAGAACCAAAACATGGGAAGAAATGAAGAACGATATGCTGCAAACATTCGAATCAGAAAGTAGATATTTTTCAGAAATTCTTAAGTTTCGTAATTATACAATAGAAAATGA
Source organism: Heliconius charithonia (assembly GCA_030704555.1). Taxonomy (NCBI): domain Eukaryota; kingdom Metazoa; phylum Arthropoda; class Insecta; order Lepidoptera; family Nymphalidae; genus Heliconius; species Heliconius charithonia. The sequence goes on from CM060825.1 coordinate 1,567,780, forward strand.
AGACAGCATTACAGATTACATTTCAAACATGTGGAGAATGTTTAAGAGAATAGTTAAACCAAACGTAACAGAACAATATGCTGTAGAATTTGTGATAGGCAGCATTACTGATGACAGACTTCGAACAGAACTATTGAATAGCAAGTATCAATCTGTTCCAGAATTAATTGCTATAGCTAAAACAGTGCGGAAACGTAAATCAATACCAGCCTCTCGCGACACTATTCCTCAAAAAAAACCACGGAACAATACAAACGAATCATGGAAATCAAGCGCTGAAATTACATGTTTTGTTTGTGGGAAGAAAGGTCACCGTGCAAGATATTGTACCCAAAATGCTGTGGCGAAAATGTTGGAGGAACGAAAAGAACAAAGAAAGGAATGTTCGTATTGCTCGTTGACAGGACACACGAGCGACACATGTTTTAAAAAAATAAACGCCGATAAGAGGGTTAACATCTGCGAAAAAGGTAACAGTCTTTGTAATATTCTTTATATTAACATCGGTTGTAGACACTATGAAGGCATATTTGACAGTGGAGCTGATTGTTCTCTGATAAAACAATCTACAGCTTTAGAAATACCAGGGAAACGACAGGATACTATTACATATTTAAAGGGAATTGGTTCTGTACCAGTTTTATCTTTACATAAAATATCGACTACTTGTACTATTGACATTATCATGGACATCGTTTTTTTTGTGGTTCTTGATCATGAAATCCCAAAAGATGTATTAATTGGAAAAGATATCTTAAGTATTCCAGGTATTGGTGTACACCTTACGAATCAAACCATTGTTATTACGAGAAATATAGAAACTCGAAATATAATGCAAGTAAAATATACAGATTTTGGTGAAATCGAGACTGATCATCTAAAAAAGATCTTGATGAATTAACTCGAGTGCTTTGCAGATATCGAGACTCCTTTACAGAAGGAGTTTCCACTTCACGTATTAAAACGGGTGAACTAGTTATTCGTTTAAAAGACAAAGATAAAGTTGTCCAAAGGCGCCCATACAGAATGGCACCGATTGAACGTTTAAAGGTTAAAGAAATACTTAATGACTTGTTACAAAAAAATGTAATTAGAGAAAGTAACTCGCCATTTTCGAGTCCCATAATCCTTGTGAGAAAGAAAAATGGACAAGATCTATTATGTGTTGATTATAGAGAATTGAATACTGATACAGTGCGTGATCATTATCCATTGCCCATCATCACAGATCAGCTTGATAAATTGAAAGATGCTAAATATTTTACGTGTTTGGATATGGCGGCCGGTTTTCATCAAATTCCAATTGCTTCAGAATCTATTGAGAAAACAGCTTTCATCACTCCTGATGGTTTATTAGAATACCTAACGATGCCATTTGGTTTAACAAATGCCCCCTCTGTTTATCAAAGAGGAATTAACAAAGCCCTTGGAAATATTTTGGACGACGTAGCTCTTGTGTATGATGACGATGACGTGTTGATACCTAGTCAAAATTTCGAAGATGGTATTAAAAAGTTGGAAAAAGTTATTTTAGCCCTTACGACAGCTGGTTTTACATTCAATATAAGCAAATGCTCCTTTATGAAAACTTCAATTGAATATTTAGGATATGTTGTAAGTGAAGGTAAAATTAGACCTAGTCCTTTAAAAATAGAGGCCTTGTCAAAAACGGTGCCACCAAAGAATTTAAAGCAACTGCCACAATTTAATGGTTTAGCTGGATATTTTCGAAGATTCATACCAAACTTTTCAACTAAAATGATACCACTATACGATTTAACAAAAAATGGAACGAAATGGGATTGGAATGAAAAACACGAAGCAGTAAGTAACATGATTATTAGCTATTTAACTTCAGCACCACTGTTGACAATTTTCCAGGAAGAATTACCAATTGAGTTGCACACAGATGCAAGCTCTATCGGTCTTGGGGCTGTATTAGTACAAATCAGAGAGGGTTGTCAACATGTCATTGGATATTTTAGTATGAGAACAACAAGTGCAGAATCTAAATATCATTCATACGAACTTGAAACTCTTTCAATTGTAAGGTCAGTAAAACATTTTCGTCATTACTTGTACGGAAGAAAATTCACTATTATTACAGACTGCAATGCAGTAAAAGCTTCGCGATATAAACAGGAACTATTGCCACGAATTCATCGTTGGTGGGCTTTCCTACAGAATTTTGATTTCGAGGTTGAATATAGAAAGGGAGAAAGGTTGAAACATGCCGACTTTTTTTAGTAGAAATCCAATTGTTATGATTGTTAGACTTAAAGATGATTGGTTAATAATGGAACAAAGGCGCGACGAAGACATATGTAAAATTATTAATAATCTCAAAAATGATGAGAAATTGGAACGAGAGTATGTTTTTAATAATGGCATTTTATATAAAAAATCGGAAGATAATGATAAATTTCTTAAAGTGATTCCCAGATCTTTTCAGTGAGTCTAATAAATAGCTACCATGAGTCACTAATACATATGGGTTGGGAAAAAACCTTAGCAAAAATAAGGGAGAATTTTTGGTTTCCTAGGATGAGTACAATTGTACGCTATTTCGTAGATCACTGTGTTATTTGTAAAACTATGAAGGGTCCTTCAGGTGCTGTACAAAGTCAACTGCATCCGATAGATAAAATAGCAGAGCCCTTCCACACTTTACACATTGATATTTCTGGTAAGTTGAGCGGGAATGCATCCCAGAAAGAATAAGTTTTTGTTGCCATTGACGCATACACCAAATTTGTCATTCTGAATCATGCAAAAGGTAAAACTCAAGATAATGCACTTAAACATTTACAAGAAATTGTTTTTTTATTTGGTGCTCCGAAAAGAATTATAGTCGAGGGCGATGGAGCTTTTGTTTCTCACTACAAATCATACTGTGATAAATACGAGATAGAACTTCATCAATGTGCCGGGTATACAAGTCGAAGCAACGGTCAAGTTGAAAGGGTAATGCGAATACTTAAAAGTGGTTTAACTATTATTAAAAATATGAATAAAACACATTGGGCTAAGTCTTTGTGCAATCTTCAACTCGCGATTAACTGTACAATATCTAAAACGACTAGCAAATCGCCTATTGAGCTTCTTACAGGTAAAAAAGGATGTGTACCTGCAGAATTATCGACGATATTAATGAACGCGTTGACCCTGAATCAATGAGATTAGCGGTTCAGGAAAGGATGACCGAAGCTGGAGCAAAAGATAAAATACGTTTTGATAAGAGCAAGGCTAAGGTAATACGTTTTCAGAAAGGCGATTTTGTGCTTTTAAAAGAGCCGCCTAGACTGGGTACAAAACTAAGCCCAAAGCATGAAGGACCTTTTGAAATCAAAAAGGTTTTGCCACATGATAGATACGAAATAAGAAAAATAAATGGAAAAGGTAGAAACAGAAAAGTGACCCATGAGAATTTGAAAAGTGCTCCGAAGTTTGGCATTCAGAGTGAAGTGGCCATATCGGCTATGGATGATGATGTGAAATAGTAATATAATTTATTTATGTACAAGTATTTAATTGTGTTTGAATGTGTTTGATTCGTGAATTAATAAATTTACGAGTGGTTTTATTTTAGTCAATATTAGCGCTGAGGCTATGAGGCTAACGTGTCAAATTAACGTGTAAACTTATTTTATGTGAACGAGAATGCCGATGGACTGAGGTCCCAGAAGCATGGCCAAAATTAGTGCTGAGACTATGAGGACTTATGTTTATAACGCGTATATTCTTTCAGATTCTTAAGCGAGTAGGCGCAGGGACGCGCCACTCATCAGCATGGCCGTATCGGCGCGAACATAAAAACGGATGTTTTAATATTTTATTTATGCAGTCAATTGACTCGTGGCGCTAGTGTTCTGTTGTCAAACTTGACAACTGTAGTGTTATATTCAACATAAATACGACGGTTGATCATTCCTCGGTTATGCCACTGATCGTCGAAGTGTGTAAGTACGCTCCTCACCCACATCCGAGTCTTCGACGCCCCAGAAGCATTCTTCTGGATCCTGACGATCCAATAACTGCTGTCAACGCCCAATACACTGGGAGGATCCACTCCTCAGTCGTACGTCCCACTCACCGCCGCCGTAAGAGGCGGCGAGGCCAGTCACGCCACGCCCGCGCCTCGGCGCGGCGGGGCCCAATGGACGAAACCCCCCATGATTAGCGTACGCGGGGTATCCCCCCGCGACCGCTAACACTTCACGAGCGTCCATAAAAGCTCGTAATTTTCTCTTCAGGGGCGAGCCACACTCGCCCCTCCCAGCCCGGTGACGCTGTCAAGACCATTCCAGGTCAACAGCATTTAAGTCCATCAGAAAAAAAAAAAAAAAAAATCCTCGGTTCAGAAGCGAGCCAGTCACCGACCAGGATGAATCTCTGGCTCCTGTGTGCGACACTCTGAATCTTAAATAATAATTCAGTGAAATTGTTGTTTCATTATTTAAGGGAAGTAATATTTTGTTATTATGTTTGTACATCTGGCTAATTAATATATAATATAATATTTAATATATATAATGTGTTCTGTCGCCATACTTTTAATTAAAATAAATGTGAGTTTAATCGATTTGATATTTTATTTCTTTCAGGTTTAGTGAATTTCAGTGATTTAGCAGAAATAAGTGGATTAGTAGTAAAATATTATTTTTACGGCTTGCAAAAGTTAGAAATAACTACTCAAATATTATCATCAATCAATTTACAGGGTGTGCTAGGATAGCTTTATAATATCGTTTAGTATACATTTTTTCAACATGTTGTCTATATATTCACAGTCGCCTCTGAAAGTTTTCTTTTAAAATTAACTTTTGTTACGGTGTTATTTTCAAAATGCGTGGGATTCACATAAAAAACATACGAGTGCAATTTTTCAACAAAAGCGCATTACCATAAATGTAATTAAAGGTGACTGTAGCACGATTCCCGCAGGCAACCCTGGTGTAATCTATTCTATAACCATGTATCATTCTTAAAAATATGTTTCGTTAAAAAAAACAGAGACCTGCAGATTTATGCACTGGGACGTCGACCTATAAGTGCAGCGGGATGTGCTTACGCGATAGGAAGTAGGTACGAAATTATGTCATAACATAATATCCTACCAGGAAATAGTATCAAAACGTGTTTGGATACACTATTGTGCATTAATTTTACCGTCCACATTGCTAATAAAAAATATAATTATGACGTAAATACAATTTTAATGTGGTACAAATTATAAATATAAAAGAAATAAATATTTTTTAAAAATGACTCAAACTTACCAATAAATACAAGAAGTATTGTCGATCGTAACATGCTGTCTGTCGGAGACCTCTTCGGAAAGTGTTTTCCCTTTATCTAATTGTCATTCGATATCGATATCGATAGCCAATCCTAATGTCGGTAAGCCAAGTATAAAATATTATCTTATGATATGAATCGTATTTCAAGAGTGTCGGTCATCCGGCATTTACTTTAATTAAACAATTATTCGTTAATGTTCTAGTAGTAGTCATTAGGCAAAAACACTTGATTGTTCTTTTTTAAAAATAAAACTTAGGTGCGAGTTTAAATTTTGTCAATTCAAATTATTTTTGTATAGTTTTATACATATAAGGATTATCTATACAAATATACTCGATTATCTACACGCTTTTATAGCGTCTATACGAATTCTATAGATAATCATCACTGTGGTAAAAAATGTTTGATAGGATGGGAGACAAATTAAACAAATAAATTGTGCCATATTTTATACTTCGTAAACAAAACATCGCAGCCATCACAACAAACGAACTAACATACAAAACTTTATCACTAGTAGAGAAGATTAAAGATTCCGATCTAACGAGTTGCTTTAGGAATGCATGCAATAGTACTTGTATTGGTAAAATTTCTAAATATTAAATATATGAAAACGGTTAAAAATTAAACGATCAAAGACTAAACTGTAGGAAATTAGCAAATCTTTAAAGTAGCCCTTATTAAAGATACTTTTAGATCGTATATTTGAATTAAAAAAATATTTTTCACAATACATTATAGGTAAAGTTAGGTATAAAACTTTATATAAAATAAAACATTTTTTATGTAATTTCTAAAAAACATAAGTGCCAAAGGAATGTTATCTATGATTGGCTCGCATGTGTTACATTAAGTACATACAAACTGTATTAACTGTATTTAAAACTAGTCAACTAAAACATCATTTAAAACTATATCAGTATAAAAAAACATTTGTATTGTAAAAATATATATAATTAAAGAGACAACAGAATGTATAAGTTTATTTATTTCATTTTGTATGTATAGTATCATAAGTGGGGTTGTGGCTCATGCTCTTATTTTTATAACTTCCACATGGCACTGTATGAATGTGACACATCACATTAATTGTACCTTAAAAGTTTAAAACAAACTTAAAATATATAAAAATAATAAAACCAAATACATCTATAGTTAATATAACCCATTCGAACTTTAATTGAATGGCGTCAAAAACTGAGGGTAGGTCTAAAAAAATACGACTCTCCTTTAAGAGACGTAGTGACGTCATTTGTTACTTACATTTAAAATATAAAAACTTAACCGAGAAGGTAAATTTTCCCAAAACACAATATAAAACAAAATGATTTATTATTAACATGCGATATATCGCAGGTAGCCAGATCTTTTAAAGACAATATATCTAAATATATATACATATATATATTTAATTCAATAATAAACTTCTAAGGCTCGTATTTATAAACCACTCTCCATTCTGAGTTCGATCTCGAGATGCTGTTTTCATATATAGATTATAAGTCTCAAAAGCGGCGGTTTACAAATACGGGCCTATATTCTAACTAAGTAGGTAACAGTTTTTGAGCTATCTCATATTGCACATTCGAAATTTTATTTAAACGGAGCCTCAAAGGCATTAACTATAAAATTAAAAAGGTGTAACTTTAAGTTCAAAAAAAATGTTTACCAAAGACTTTGCGTTAATAAAAAAAAACAATATAATTAGAAAAAAAAGAAGAAATGTCAGAAAAGACCTAGAAGAGTAAAAAAAAGTTATACACAGTTTGGCTTACAGTTTGGCTGTACCGATAAATATTAACTGCGCCAATTACTAGACTCCTTTGTTACAACGTTCACCATCTTTTAAAGATATTTGAAAAACAAACACTACATATTTTAAAAGATCAAGATAAGTGTTTAGTTTTACTAGAAATGAATTATATGAACTTTGAAGAAATTTGTCAAAAATTTTGTTGTAATATAAAGTCATATTTGCTAAAAAAACTTACTTAAGATATTGCTTCCAATTGGCTGTCTATGATCAATGCATAGATAATAATTTTCCTAATAATATTAATCTAACAGCTGCACTTAGAGACGACAATTTTTTCATAGATTTTAATGTCAATTAAACGGTAATTGCCGTTTCTGAGTGTTGCTGCATATAATGTTTTTTTTGTCATTGCAGGAGATTCCGACGTCGCTGCGATCAAAACTAACAATATCTAACATTCTATTTAGTTGTATAGTATGAACTTCTATGTATATATCGATTAATATATCGATATTTTAAACATTCTTTTAAATATCGTTTTATTTTATCTAATTTAGAATATTACGACCGCAGTGTTACGTCTTGTGTGTCTTTTAAATAGTTTTTTTTTTATATAAATAAATAATTATATAATGTTGTGCGATACTCAGAGGTTCGGTTGGAAAGGCAGCAGACACACAAAACGACTATTTCTTATTCAAATTCAAACCTTTAAAATTTGCACTCAACATTGATCCTTCTTATAAGGTCAATAGAGTCCCAATTCTGGAAAATAACTAAATATCTTTATACATATAATTTATAAATATAAAAGTATATTGCGTCTGCGCGCGTCGTTGCGTGTGTCTGACTGTGTGTATGTCCGTGTGTGTCGTTTATGGCGGCAAGTTTATTTGCAGGTTTTGTAGATACGCTGACGTTGAGTTGAGCAAGCCAATACGTTGTTTCTGTTTACGTTGTTCTGTCATCTGGAATGAAAAAAATATAAATTTATGCATTTCTTTTGTTATACTTCATATTATAAAACATATAACACTTATAGTACAGTAGTTCTTAGTCTCACAAAAAATGGGTATAATATATACACATTTTGAGCTTGTAAAGTCATGATTTATCTTATTCTGTGTAACGCAATACTCAACTTACTCATCTTGAGTAAATACGTGCATTATTTCTATGTATAAGAAAATAATAGAACAGCCAATTTCGTACATGAAAGATATAAAAAAATAAAAATTAGATTAGGATTATAGAAGCTCGGTATAAGGCAATTTTAGTAGGAATTTTGACATTTTTAACAAAAAAAACGACTATTTCAAATTCAGCTGGATCAAATTCAGAACTTAATCAAAATTACATCAAAGGTGATGTGTAAAATCAATTCCATTCCAATAAAAAAGATTCGTCAAAATCGTTTGGGTTGATTTAGAGTTATTCGTCCTCTCGTCGCGTAAATATTAATAATATAAGACATGTGTGATTTTTTTATAGATATCATTGTCAAAATAGACCAAATTAAAATGGAGCCACACGGGAAGCACTAGTTAACAGATAAAAAAAGAATCAATCAATTGTTCACCAATCAAAATGTTCTGGCAACAAACATAAAAAAAAATAGTGTTATTGATAACCTCCTCCTTTTACAAAACCGGCGGTCTCGTACCTGGTCGCGCAGGTCGGTGAGCAGGTCGGTGAGCGCGCGCACGGAGGCCTGCGCGCGCTCCAGCTGCGCCTGCAGGTTGCGCAGCTCCAGCTCGCCGCCCTCGCCCTCGCCGCCGCCCACCAGCGACAGCGCGCGCAGCCGCGGGAACCACTCCAGGTTGTTGCTCTGCGTACATACACATATACACGCTGATTATATACCCGGCTCGTAGGGTCATTATTAGCAAAATATAACCTGCAATACATGTATAATCGTGTATATTTACTAGGTACATTTTGGAAACCTTCCAATGACTCCTGTACCTGTTCTTCCAATAGTTATTAAAATCGATTCGCCAACCTATAGCTAGCTACACATATCGCGAAAGTACTTCTCCCCTGCGCGGCCACGCAATATCTTATAACAGGGATTTTTTATATTGTATTCGGTTCGCTAGAACTGTGAAATTATGGTTAGTCTTGATATATCCATCAAGACTTTGACAAGATGCTTCGAAACTGCACCATGTCTACTTAGGATATACATGTATCAATGGTATGTAGATGACACTTATAATTTTATTTACGGACAATATTTATACATTCTCAAACCATCTCAATTCTATAATCAATAATATTTATTTCTAAAGAGATGATGGTTTGAAAAATTTATACCATATTACTGAAGTGTGTCAAATCCACAAAAGGGCATAATACCACCTACCTATTTACTACTGCAAAATACTAGTCGGACTACTGCAAAATACTAGTCGGACTACTGCAAAGTGTTCGAAACGTTGGGTTTCCAAAAATGTATAATACTAAATATACGCGACTAATACAGTTAGTCAGTTTCAATTCAAATGTCTAATATTTACAAAAATAAAAAACTGGTTAAAATTGTAAATGATTGTGATTGTGAATGAAAAACTGTACACGTTATATAAGATAAAGTGTGACTTTGAGTTCGATCACCCCTAAAATAGCCAAAAATTGGGAACAATGGATATTAATTTACTACTACTTTCTGAAATGCGCAAACAAATAAATTTAGTTTAAACAAATAATGAAGGCAGGTTAGATAGTATTAGGGGAATAAATAAATTTTCGTTTTCGTAAAATATGGTATGATGTAAAATTAGGTGGTGCGTAGAGGACAGCGTATTTTAACTAAGGTCACCTTAATCATGGAGTGCACGTAGCTCTCGGGGCCGGTGAACTCGGTGGGGTCCTTGACGCGCACCAGCACCATGAAGTACAGGTAGTGCCACATATTGTGCTCGCTCTTGATGTGTTCCTCGAACGAGACCGTCTTGTTGTCGAAGGCTGACCTGTTCAACCCTGTGCACAACGACTGTTTATAGGACAACCATATATTATTACAAGAATTCTTCTGAGTGGTTTTCTAGAATCGATATATTAACTGACCTAATTTTGTTTTTTTTACATCTCTCATATACAGAATTGACTATTCTATCCTTTTATTATATATAGAGATTATTACTATTGATGTTAATACGTATTGAACGTATTGACGCAGTCGTAAATCTCTATGCGAGCTTTACGGATATATCATAATTACAAATAACTTTATAAAATTCATATAAGAACAGATCACCACTATCTTCGTTCGAGTGAATTAATTACTTTTATTACTTCGTTATGTGAGTGCGGGGGGAACGGGAACTTAACACATAAGTTCCTTTTGCATATTTTGCTATATGCGGGATATAGAGTGAAGCTAACAAAACATACCACATATAAAACATGTGTTCTTCAATATAAGTTCTTTCTGTTGTTTCTCACTACGGAGGTCCGCGAAGGTATCGATGATGACACCGAAGATGAGGTTCAGCACGATGATGATGACCACGAAGAAGAACAGCAGATCGTATACTACGCGCGCCACAAATAACGGCTCCTGGAGAAATAGAGAATAATGAGTTGCTATTCCAAATAAATATATGCGGGGGAAACCGCGAGCAGGTCGTTAGTATAAAATAAAATATATCATACTAACAAAACTAGCCGGCGCACGCAGTATATCACCTATACCGCCGCCATTCCTCAACCCCTGGTTCAATGTAGTCACGATGCACATTATTAAGGAATCACAGGATCTCTCCCGTACGGCTCCACCGACGGACACGAAGCGTTGTGGGCGGGAGTACTTGCTCGATAGCGGGGCCCCAGGAGTCGAAGGTGCTTCGCAAGTCCCCTCAGTGCATTCGGACCATTCGAAACGGGGGTCGTCATCATCTGTGCAGAAAGAAGTTTCTTTTGCGTGTTTTTATTTGTGACTAATGTGTAGAGAAATGGTTAAGAAAAATATGGCAGTGTTATAGTTTGCTTTTATATAATATTCTTTATTGTACATAATAGACAAAAATATTAAAAACAAAATCGTGTACAAAGGTGGACTTATCTTTATAAGAGATCTCTTCTAGTCAACCAGTAGAAGAGGATGAGTGAAAAATATTTATTTGTTGAATTAACTATTAATTAATAAACAATATCATCAAATTATTAGCTCCTGTATTTTTTATTTTGAGGTTCGAGGCGAGAAACGCCAAAAAAATATTTTTAGCCTTTTATATAATAACATCGAGGCCAGTCGTGGCGCAGTGGTACAAAGTGTGACTGTAAATCGACTGGTTGTGGGTTCGATCCCCACTCGAGGAGACGAAATATTTACTTAAATTTATATTTTCATTTCTTCGCTCTGGTGTCGAGGCAAAGCGCGGCGTTGAGTTCTGCCACTCAACACGCAATGCCTCCAAAATTCGGCAGAAAGTGGGGAACGAAGTGTCTTAACACTAGGTTCCCTCTGCCTACCCTGCTGTGTGCGGGATATAGCGTGAAGCTAATTTAATTTATTTTTAATTTAATTTAATTTTTATATAATAACATGTCGTGAAATGTAACAAACATCGTATTTCATGATAACATGTTAGCTTCAAGCCATATGTCACACTGTAGCAGGGGTAGGGCAGAGGCTTCAGTGTCAAGACAATCTGTTCTCCACTTTCCCCCACCTTTAACTGAATTATTCCGTGTTGAGTCGCAGTTGCATATTTGTCCTATCAGAGTGGAAAATGAAAATATTTCACTCGTATAGATCCCAAACTTACAACTATCGCTGTCCTATATAGTGAGGAGAGTACTAACCGTCCAACCGGTCGACGTTGACGAGGAAGTGGTCTCGGAAGAACATGTAGCCTACGATGGAGAACATGTAGACCAGCACCAGCGCCAGCACGGCCGTCAGTAGGATGGACCGCCCGTTGCGGGTCACTGATCGCATCACATTCAGCAGCGTCTCTTCGCGGTACACTATGTCCAGGAGCTGATAATCAAAAAATATATACTAATTAAAGAAAATAAAATACATAAATCTTACGCTCCAGGTTCCCATTAACCTTCCAGTTTCATTGTCAGGCTCTCGTCACCAAGAAAAAATTACACACGCATCTAACGAAAACGAATTCAATAGTTTTACTAAGAGACAATTCTAGAATTTTATTTCCTAATCGGGATCTAATAATACTACCAAATTTTCAATTTAACAAAAACTGCATCACATAGGCTTTCGTAACACTAAGTTCCATCGGCGTCTCTGCTTTATGTAGGATATAATGTGTAATTAGAAAAGGTAAAAAATATTAAATCATCACCAGAACAGAGAAGAAGAACGGATGACAGCATATGCCCAGGAAGCAGAACGCGAGGTAGACGCCGTGGTAGAGCAGCTCGGGGTCCGTGATCACGTTGCGCGTCGACTTGGACAGCGTGCCCTGGTTGCCCATTATGCTCACCAAGTGGATGCCTTTTACTACTATCTGCAAAGGAACAATCAGATTTTTAGAAAACCTAAAATCAAATCCGTACATCAAACTACAGCGAGGTTAGAGCGGGGACAACTTGTTAATCATATTGTACTATTGATAGCTTAATCAAACAATGATTGAAGTATATATAAAAAGTTAATGTATGCATATACATTATACATAGGTATAAAATAGATTGAGTAAAGAAATCCTATCCTATATTTATAAACCGCTCTCAAGTCTGAAGCCGATCTTGAGATGCCGTTTTCATTATTAAGTTACAAATGTTATTATTCTTTTTAATTCATAAATCACTTATTTTAATGTATCCAACCAAGCTAAGTAAGTTACAGACGTAATTAATTAAATTTAATTTAATGAGTTACAGTTCTATTTGGATAAGGATCAAGGTAAACGGTGGCATTTTAATTTTTCCAATGTGCTATAGACATTGCTATACAATTGATATATATTTTTGTTGCGCTGAGTTTCTTGCGCCGGTTCTTCTCAGGTCGGAGGCACTAACTTTAGTGAACTGGTAGTAAATTATTTGACGTTCAAAAAATGAAGCATGTAACTTCTTATTTTGAATAAAATTATTTGACTTTGTTGATATTAGATGTACACCAAGCATCCCAAGAGACCACAACGTAAGCCTGAGGTCGGCTGAGAATATAAGAGTTACGATGTTGTTGGATCATCGAAGAGTGACTAAAACCGACAAATTCTTATAACTATTGTAATGATATAAACGAAGACTCACAGTAAGCATCCCAAGAGTCCACAACGTAGGCTCGGGACCAGCTGAAAATATAAGTCTCACAATAGCGCTGGCGAGTAACGCGCGGGCACCGGAACCTCGCGGCAGCCACGTCACTAGCGCGCCCGCAGCGCCTGATGCTAGCCACACCACTAGTGACAGGTGCTGGCCTAGCTCTGGACGTAGAGAGTGGAGTTAGTCGTTGTTGTGATAAGAAATTTGATTACAATGGTTGTGGTATAGGAGCATTGCTAAGAAGGAAATATAATAAATAAATATTGACTAAATGCAGTCCATATTTAACGGACCTTAAAACTCAGTTTCGATTATTTTTTCATGTAAGCGTCATTATTTTGCTTCGTTTCTTTGCTCTGGAGTATAGGCCAAGCGCAGCCTTGAATTCCGAAACTCAATTCAACACTATGTTCCCTCTGCCTACCCTGCTGATACATTATGAATTTTAATATCAGTATGTTACAAAAAAATTAACTTACTTGGATTTTCATCTTGAAAAGGATAAAAGAAAGCAACAATAACGTTGATCAAAACGGCGAAGTTGAACAATATATTACTCCACAGCGACATGTAGGACGACACCCAGAATAAAAATGGTTGGCCTGAAAAAGTAAGAGATTATTTATTATTAGTTTAAGTAGTAATGAATTTATTTTGACATTTATTTACTGCAATTTATTTACGCGACCTGGTTTCTTGGATAGGTAAGGTTGGTTATTGATAAATATGTTTAAAAGAAGTTCGCATTTCGTTTCTTTTCGCAAGTAATATAGTAAATATAAGATAGATAGAAGATAATGTTAAAGACATTATATAGAAGTGTGAATGTGAAAGGAATACTAAGTGGTACCTCGCAGCTTCTTCTGCCACTTCATCTCATGGAAGAGGTTGTCGAGGCGCGAGAAGAAGTCGGCCACCTTGCTGCCCTGGTCGTCGCGCTCGGCGCTCTGCAGCACGCGGTGCTTGCTGTCCGCCGGCAGGTACTCGCAGATCTCCGGGATCGGGAACACTATTTGTTCCATACTCCGGTCCGTGCGAACTATCTAATGACAAAACCCTCTATTCTGTCAGCTCAACTGACTCAATGCATGTCACGAAGAGATCGTAAAATGTACGGAGCACATACCTCGATCTGCGCGGTGTGCGTGCGGTAGTACTGCAGCGCGGGCGCGGCGGGCCCGGCGGGCGAGGCGCGCACCAGCGCCGCCAGCTCCTTGTTGTGCGCCGCCAGCTGGTGGCACAGGATGTAGATGTTGTGGCCCACCTGCACGCACAGACAACCATTATTAGGTTAGCTCAGTTTTTAAACCCATCTATATTTAGACTTATCGAATCCTTTCATTTATGCACATTGAGTTAAGTTTAATATTTAAAAAATATTCTCCTTCTTACCAAATTAGTTTTCTTTTATATATAAGTAGTATAACAATATAACAATATATATTTTTAAACAGTTTTTTGTGGCCGTTGTGGCGCAGGTAACTGTAAGCATCACAGGTTCATCACATTCCCATTCACGGGGAATAAAATATTTAATATTTTAATTTCTTCGCTCTGATAATGCCTCTCAACAAGCAATTCCTTTAAAAAATCGACGGAAAGTAGGAATCGGAAAGGTCCCTATTATCTGTGGTTTCCAGGTTCATTCCATCTGGTATGTGTGTACAAAAAAAGGGAAAAAATTAAACCTATATTCTAGATAGAGCGAAACAATATTTAAGTACATACTTCCTTCGGCGACACGCCCTGAACAGGCGAGTCATCTTCTGAATCGGAATCCGCATCCATAGAGTTCTCTTGGTGGAAGGCGGAGCACGCAACATCTACCTAGAAAAGAAAGCGCATATATATATATATATATATATATATATATATATATATATATATATATATATATATATATATATATATATATATATATATTATTAATACATCTGTATGATTTTTTCCACATATGATAGGGAGGGGGTTTACCTGTGTTAAGATACTCCCTACCCCACTTTCCGCCCAATTCTCAAGAAATTACGTGTTAAATTAACGCCGGGCTTTATCATGTTACTATTATTAACATTTGCAATTTCATGTAGCTCATCATAACGTTTCGTTTGACTAATTCATTTGATAAATTTAAGTTTTGCCATTTAATAAGTAATTTAAGAGAAGCAATAGACAATTGGGATTTGACAGTATTTCACACACAGTATGTTGGTGGTAGGTTCGCCTTGCACGGCCAGTGTAAAGTAAAAAAACGCACCAGCTGCTTAGGATTCATATTGTACAGAATCCTCTCGGCGTTGTTCTCCGAGTCGTTCCTTGACTCCATTATAGCGAGCAGGAGCTTGGAGGCGTTGTTCTTCAGCTCGAGGACGAGGTCCATGCGCGTCTTGCCGAGGGGGTTGATGTCGTTCAGAATCAACGCGGTTATGATGTCGAGACCGTTGCTCTCGTGTGTCGCTATACAGTTCTGGTTTTCGTGACAGGGACCTAAGCAAAATATATTAAATATTAGTTAATATTTGTTTTATATGTACTAGTAAGATCGTATTTGTGAAGTGATAATAAAAAATGAGGTTACAAAATTAAGCATTGCTTTTTAAAGTGATGGCTAAAAGGTACAATTTAAAATTTTCACATTTAAATAATAAACTTTAACATTTTTAATATTAGTGGAAAGTTGAATATTTACCCTGACAATACTCGGTAAGTGTCTCCAAAGTCTGATTAATTAGAGTCACGTTCCCCTCATTGATATAGAGACCGAGCAAGCCCAGTCCGCCTGTGGTGGACCCGCAGATACAGTCGAGGAACATTAGGGTTTCTGACACTAGGTTGTAATTGGATTTGTTGTTTTGATTGCGGAGTAGGTTCTGAAAAATATATACATTACATATTTTTTTATATATGCAATAACGTCATTATTAAAGTGTTTTCAGGTGATGTTTAAAACTCATAGAAAAGATATTTCATATATATTAATAAAATTTACAGTGCTTTAATGTGCGTAGATAATCAGAGCTTATTTAGAAATTAGTTATATAGCCTATTTCCTTCCTTGATTTGGAACGATTCCTCAAATTAGCGATCACAGTTTTTGGCTTTGTAATATAATATATACAGAAAAAAAGAAAATTCATGTAACCTGTAAATCTGGGTTGTGGTTTTCGCATAGCAGCTGAAGGAAGCGTAGTATGGGCTTCATAACCGCCACCTTCGCTGGTAGCACGTCAGCGTTGCCTGATTCCCGTTTTTTCTCCGCCATTATTTCTTCTAGTACTGTCGTGCCTGTTGAGAATATAATAAAAAGATATGATACATGGGACCCGACTAGTGTTATACAGTTTGTTGAAAAATTAGAGAAAAACCAATACCTTTTAAGAAAAATAAAAAACGTTGATGATTTTGAAATGTCTTCCAATTTTGTTCTGGAGGAAATTAATCATTTATTTTTATGTTGGCGTATAGACAAAGTGTGACATTGTGATTGGCCGCTTATTCATAGTATAATTATACAAAAATAATCCAATACCATCACATATCTTAAAAGTTTTTTACTATACTGTTAGCATAAAAAATGAGGCAAAACTATATTTAAATACGAGGTTGACGTGGCGTAGTGGGATAGTACTTGACTGTAAACGCGATGGTTGTGAGATCGATCCTTACTAGTGGAAATAATTATATTTAAATTATTTTCATGTCCAATTTTAGAAGACAGGCAGAAAAAAGAACGGAGTGCCTTATCACCAACTTATCCCTTGTTAAAGCGTAAAGCTAAAAAATATAAATACCATGGGACATGGTGTGTATGTCTGAATAAGCGTGCACGGCGGAGCCACACGCGCTTGTCACCTCATCGTCCATGTCCTCACCCACCACCATCGGGCCTACTGCTACCGGTTTACCTATAAATACAAAACTTTTCTTTTGAGGCTCACACGCTCTTGCTATTGCAACGCCACATCGAAGATATGAAATTTTTTAATATTTTCTTTTTTTCGATGTAGCGTTGAGACAACGCGGCGTCCACCACTCAACAAGCAAAGCCTCTAGAATTCAGCGGAAAATAGGGAATGTAAGTGTATGTATATCTATAGGCGAGATACAGCTTACCTTTTCATTCCAACGTAAGAAGCGTTCACTCTTAATAAAATTTTACGTTAGTTAATGTTTTTTAATTATATTCCTTATAATCAATATAATATGAATGTTCCATATCTAATAGTAGTATTTAAACAGGCTACTGACCATCAGCAGCAGGTTTCTGTTTGTCTGCGGAGGAAGAACGCTTATCAGTAGCGCCGCTGGTACTACTGACTGCTAGCGATCTTATTTCCTGTTGAGCTTCACGCATTTTGTCGTAGAATACCTGAAATATAGTTTTGGATGTTCATATAAAAAATATGCATATATATATTATATGATAAACCTCTTACTTTTTCAGAAACCATGATAATTTGACATCTCAAAACTCTTGGAAAACGTCTAAGCCCTTTAAGCACAAAATAATCCTTGTCTACTGCCTATTTCCTCATCGACCTACGTTGATATTCTTACACATTTCTTACATTTTATTTATGTTGTTAAAAAGCGATAGTTTCCAAAAGGCGCGGATTCGAATTCCGCTATGTTTAAATATTTTTGTTTTCTAAAAAAGTATTAGTCGAATAACAATTTAAAAATGTTCAAAATATTATTTATATCTATACCTTTTTATATTTCAAGGATAAAAAAGAAAAAAAGAGCAGGTTTTACCTTTAAAAATGCTTGAGATATTTCACCATTTTGCAATTTGGTAAATATACTGTGCTGTATTATTGAGTTTCCGCCTTCTAGAAGAGCAATTCCTGTAAAAATTGAATAATGTATACTTCTTATTAGATAACGTCTAAAAATATTAATGCAACAAGATGTGAGCCCGAGCCTTTAGAAATCCATCTATGCGCTCTAAAGCCATACGTTCTCATCAAGCTACGTCACATTTTTCTACGCTCGTTACAACTTACTTATATGTATAGTTAGCGTCTCTGTAAGGAGATAAGTATTTTTCTTTCCTAAGTATGGAATAATACTTTAAAATTGTTAAAAATATAATATATTTTTGAATATAGAGTTATATTTAATTATTACCTATCCACACACTTTGAAATGAAGTGTCTTAATACTACATTCTCTCTATATGGTAAAAAGTATGAAAAAAAGGAATACCAAGTTGTATAGCCTCAAGGAATATCGCCGGTCGGTTTGTGCTGTTGATGACGAGCTCCACCACCAGGTCGGAGGCGCCCTCGCGGTCCAGGTGCGCCTGCACCTGCGCGAGGCTCTGCCCGGTGCGGGGGAGGATCTTTGCTGCAGGATTTTAATAATCCATATGGTGTTTAATAGCGTATGAAAAACTTCAATATTAACAGTAAAAAATCCAATAATTGTAAAAAAACTGCTTACGTAATACTTGAATGGCTAAACCTAACAAGATAAAAAAAACTATTATCTAAATATAATAAATACAAATACATATATTAAATATACAAAAGAAATAATTACAAGTAACTACATACTTACTTGTAGGTCTGATTATATAAAATATAAATACACTACGATAACAGACAATGCACAAAAAGTTAGGTGGAAAGTGGAAAACTGTGTTCTAACACTAGGTTCTCTCTTCCCCGTGTGTAACACGCAAAATATAAAAATCTAATACATGCATAATGAAATATAAACACCCACCTGTCTTAGTTTGTTGTGGTACTGAGTCAGCTGCGCATGCGCATTGTGAAAACAAATAAAATTCTAAGCAAAAATGTAACAGATTACATGGCTATATTGAACTTTTTTAATACTTTATTTTGAGTTTACCAACACAACAAACCTATATATATATATATTTCTTAATTTGCAAAATAATATTAAGATAACCATGACAAATTTATTTCACTTTAATTTTTGTAATAAAAACTTAATATAATCTATGATTTATTCTAAATTCTATATCCAATTTAATTTTTGCCTATTTATCATATTCCAATTCGTGACTTTTAAATAAGTAAAAAATGGTATAGTGTAATATTCTAAAACTATTTGTGCTCATTTATTATAACAAATTTTATTTCATTAAATTAAATTATAAATGTGTTTAAAAAAAATGTTAATACTAAAACACTACATAATGTGACGTACAAATACACTAAATGTTTCCAAATTATTATCATCATGTTTCCAAAAAAATGAAACATTATTTAGTGATAAAATATTAATATCTATAATAAAAATATATATATGTATATTGTATTTTACCACCGGGTCCGTGTGTGACGGCGACGCTGGGCGGTGTGATGCGCGGCTCGGACTTGCGGTTCACGAAGTATTGGGACAACAACTTGTTTCTTAGTTGATTTCCCTGTACATAAATATTTTGGATCCTATATTAAAACTTAAAATGTAAAAAGTTATATAACTAACACGCGTCTGGTCTCATCAGCTAACACTTTAAGCTAGCCACCACGTAATAATATAAATACTTTCACGCTGGATCCCTCACATAGCAGGGTACGCAGACAGAACCTCAAACCAAGACAGTGCGTTTTCCGCTTTCTAGCTGTATGTACGCAGTCTCGAACTTTGCGTTTGAAGCAACGAAACGATCTTATCATGGCAAGGTAATGAAAACAATTCGATCCCTTGTATGGAGATTGAACCCATAACCATCGTATATATATACTCATATCAGTCATAACAGTCCAACAATATATATATACTCATAATGAGAGGCGATTGCAATAATATATCCTTTAATTTTAAGTAATAGTCAGTTATATTAAAGTTTGCTTCTATATTAAAGAAGGAATCGACAGTACATAGATTTTTTATGATTACACAATAATAGGTAAAACAAAACGGCAGTAACCTTGTCTCCATATTCCGGATCCGTGGCCATCATCTCACGTAGCGTCCGCAGTACTTTCACGCAAAGCTTTTCTTCCTTTTCTTCAAGGAGTTTTTCTGTATGACGTATGAGCCTAAAAAGTATAACGTAAGCATAATATTAAAAAGTATTAAATACTAATAACCAAAATGCTGCTTCACCAGATTAAAGTTATTGTTATACTGTTAGCAAATTATACAAAAGTATCATATAAATTGTTGTTATTCTGTTTCGTAATATAGCTTATATTAGTAAACAGTTTCATCTAAATTCGTGTAGATTTTGTTTTTATTTTTTTACATTCTTATTTATATGACGTGTATTTACCACCCTGAAGTTAGTCTTCCTGAACTTTTGCGCATTGTTTACTTAGGAAGAAAATAATAATCAAACATTAGAAATACCCTATAGTCATATCTGTGCAGCCGTTTACAACTAACTTCAGAGCAGCCAGGACTCGTCGACTGTATTGCAATGCCTTACCGTGATATAAATATCCCGCTAGTATCCGGGTGTGTTAATTCTCCGGGACTTGTGAACAAGCGGTGCGGCTTGTATAGGATATCGACTAATAACGACTGTTCCGCTTGCAATAGTGGTCTGAGTTGCTCCTCTAAAAGCGCTACGATCTCTTGGAGGCCTTCCATTACTGATCTATCATTTTGTAGGTTTGTCTATAAAGTAAAGTGAAAAATGTCTTTATTATACGCCGAATAATGCATTACAGGTATATTCATACTTATAAATAAAATAGCGGCCTTATTGAAAAGTGAGCAACTTCTTCCAGGCAACCGGGAGGAATAGGAGAGAATAAATTAACAGTTTCCTATTGAGATGGTTTTATAATTAACAAACTTAACTTAGACTTAAAACTTAAACTTAAAACTTGTTTTATCATTTAGTTTGAATAGTTTTTCGAAGGTTATCTAGTATTTAATGTTAAATGTATTGAGTTTGCTTTACTAAATGTCAAAGAACATAATTTTAGTCCAGTAATTAAAGTTTTCTTTGGTATAACTATAGATTTCAAACTCCAGTCGAACATTCATCTAGAAAAACTTGCGGATAAACTCAGCTCAGCCGCGTTCGCAATAAAAAAAAACAAATTACTGAGGTTGTAACTACCCGACTAAGTCTACTATAGCTATTTTCATAATATTTTATCTTATGGAATGTTGCTATGAGGCAGTGCTGGAGTTATAAATTCAATATTCATTCTTTAAAAAAAAAGAGCCGGCAGATCTATTTATAACCAAAACGTGAATAAATCTTTTATGGTACTCAATTAAAAATATCTGTAGTATTACACTGTTGCACAAATATTTAAATATTGAATGTGATGAAGGATAGCTGCCGGTTTATGCAATATGTAAATTATGCCACTGACATTAAAAAGAGCAACTGTCGAGTTTCTTGCCGGCTCTTCTCAGCAGAACTGTTTTCCGAACCGGTAACTTTGTTTTACTAAATAAAGAAAAATATATGTTACTAAAATTCTATATTATCATGATTTGAGACCATCATCATTTCGTTAACTCCGTACAGTTAACAACTACGCCAATTTTTTATAAATGTTAAAAAAAATATTATTTACCTGTGAAGCCATTTTCTCTAATTTAGAAGTTTTCGATGCAAGTAACCACTTGCTGGTTTGTCGGGAGAGGGCGGCTGCCTTTTCAAATACTGTTTGTATTTTGGCTTCTAATTCCAATGGTATTGCTATACTATGACTTTTAGCTGAGAAAATAAATTGCGTCAATTATCAAAAATTCTAAGTAACAAAGAAACTAGATACAATATTTTTCACTAGATTAAAAGATTTTCGTTGCTATATTTCACAATGTGTGGATGATACGGAAGTCAATTCAATGTCTTGAGGTCATAGAACTAGAGGTTCTTTTCTAATATTAAACAAGCTAAAGATTTATTTATTTTCACGCAACACATACTAAGGCTCTTCGTCAACAAATAGGGTAGATAAGAAGAACCTACTAAAAAATGGTTCCATTTTTTTTCTTTATTTGTGCTATAGTTGCTGGAATCTAAGTAAAGTGTCTACTTTACCTCAGTCTTGAGGAAATACCTATTCTTTAAATATCCAAATACATTAAACTTACAAATGTATTGACCTAGTATAATAAACCAATAATCTATCGATAGCCTATACACAATCAAAAAAACTACTTACCAACTTCACTCAACGTTCGTATACATTTCTCGACGTTGAGTTTCTGCGGCGGCGTCAACCAAGGACATTGGTATATGCGGAATGTTGTCTGCAGTAGTTTCACGAAGATCGACTGGCGAGTCTACAATATATCAAAAGCAGTATAATAAACAATATGAAGTATTTTGTTCGACGAAATTGCCACAAAATAAATGGTTTCTTGAATTTAGTCGACACGCATTTAACATAACATTGGTTACAAAAAAACGTTTTTAGTAACTTATCATTCACTATCCTACCTTGAATGACATCGACATCGTGAGACTTAGTTTAGTGAGACGACTTAGTTTTCACATTTTTTAAATTTGACTTTAATGATTAACGCAGCGGCACGAGGTGTAACTGTAAAACCGACTGGTTGTGGGTTCGATCCCCACTCGAGGAGATGAAATATTTACTTAAATTTATATTTCCATTTCTTCGCTCTGGTGTCGAGGTTAAGGGCGGCGTTGAGTTCTGCCACTCAACACGCAATGCCTCCAGAATTCGGCAGAAAGTGGGGAACGGAGTGTCTTAACACTAGGTTCCCTCTGCCTACCCTGCTGTGTGCGGGATACAGCGTGAAGCTGATTAAAATAATAATTCTTTTATTTTTTAATTATTTTTTTTTCATAATTACATACATCTAAAAGTTACTGATTGGAAAGATTAGCGTTGTTTTATATGGTAAAATTTCTATCGATAAGTTAAAATGGTTGCCAGATGTTGCCGGATTATCATTTAAAATTATGGTAATTAGTTTTTATTATTATATTAAAGTTAGCCGCAACAGTGGGTAAATTAGTACAATAAATACAATTCGCAACAATGACTGCGTGCTAATAACTGTTATTCTTTTGATCCTTACATATTTTTTTTCCAAATGATTTTAGGTTTACTAAAAAACATCAAATTTATTAACAAGAAATAATTACCATAAATTTAATTAAAGGTTATTTCCATAAAATTGAGAGGCAACAGATGCAGATTTTACGGATTTAAAACACATTATTGTATGAGTCATAAACTTAGAAACAATTCACACAAAATATTCACCTCTGACCTCTGTTTAAATTGAATGTGTATATGTTACCTCTAGAGTTCGGTATTCTATACAACACCTTAGTAATGTATAGGATACCAAAAACGTGTAGGTAATGTGTAAAATATTATTTATTTTATACTTTGCCTAGTTACTCTATAAAATACCGCATTCTGCATAAAACGAGAGGCAGGGAGAGGGACGTGTGGGCAGGCAAGCGAGCGAGTAAATAAGTCGCAAAATACACTTTTTGCGACTTCATCACTAGCATGCATAACATGAAGATTTCTATTGGTCTTACATATGTAACGCCACAGCAGTTATAGATTTAGGGGATTTTAAGTGCAGGTTTTATAAGTTTAGTTATTTTACAATTTAAAAGTTTCTGACCTAGACAAATTTGTATTTATAAACCACTAAATTGTAGCTCGAATTTAGAAATAAGGGCCAAAACCTATTTGTTTTACACATTGCCGGTGGAACAACCGGTACTTTATACACTCCCTAAGAATTTTAGTCATTACCTAGGCAAAGTATGTAATGGACAATAATATTGATATTATTTCGCACATTACCTGGACGCCCCGGGTATTTTATACATTGTCGAAGTATTGTATAAAATACCGAATATATACAGATTGAGAATAAAATAGACATAAGTAAACAAAATAATAAATAATAATAGTAAACAAAATAATATTAATGAATAACCTACTTACATCGTGTAAGTAATCCTTGCAAGCAAAAATAAAATATCAGTTTTATAATTTAACTTCTTTAATATAGGCTTTGCTTTTTGCTTTCTTTAATATGCTTTTTTTAATATAGGCCAGTCGTAGCGTCGGGACACAGAGTCTGACTGTAAACACGACTGGTTCTGGGTTCGATCCCCACTCGAGACTTTGCAGTTCGCTTTGGTGTTCACGCAAAGCGTGGCGTTGAGCTGCCTCAAGACGGAGTGCCTCCAGAATTCGAAGGAACTTGGGAAAATAAGTCTTAACTCTAAGTTCCCTCTGCCTAACCTGCTGTGTGCAGGATACAGCGTGAAGCTTTTTTCTTTAAATTAATTAAAATAAGTCTTATATATCATAGCAAGATGTTTTCTAGCAATGGCACCTCTGTTACTTACGTGATTCTTTTAGTATGATTGTATATTATAATAATGGCATCTGATTAGGTATCATTAACAACTTATAGTTATTGAACCTATAAATGTGCAAATATCTCGTTAGCATAAAAATATACCCGCATACAAGAAACTAAGTTTTTTCTAAAATAAATAAAACGTGACATGTTCATAGAGGTATATGGTACATTATACAAGTTATATCACTACGAATTCTTTAATTAGAGTTGATAAATGTATAATTATTTTACTACCAAAACGTCATGTGTGATGTCTTACTATCGCCATGTTTGGCAAATGTGCATAGCGTAATAATAAGTTATCAATATTGGTCTACACAATAAAAAAAATACTTTATTCTATATAATAACCAAATATATATGTCGTATTTTAGCGCTTTGTATGTGAACCTACGACCAAGCTCGTACTGAGTACCTCTCGTATAGACATCGGTGTGATCGTTATTACTAATGTTAGTATTTCATTAGTGCTCTCATCTTGCTTCAGCTTGCAAGTATAAAAAGCTAGCTTATTGTGTGGCTTAATTATTTATATTTGTATATATGTACATCATATTTACATAAAGTATATTGTTCTCGATTAAATTAAAAATAAAAATTTTCGATACATACTATTTACAAAAATTACTAAAAATCTTGAGGCCAGTACACCACTACTGTGTCTGTTAACGCGTCTGGCTGTGGGTGCAATCTTCACTTGCGGAAATTAAATATTTATTTAAATTTATATGTTCATTTTTTCGCTCTGGTATCGTGGCAAGGTGAGGCGTTAAATCCCGCCACTCAACACGCAATGCATCTCGAATTCGGCAGAAAGTGGGGTCTTAACACTGGGTTACCTCTGCCTACCCTGCAGTGTGTAAGATGCAGCGTTAAGCTGATTTTTTTGTTTGGATTTTAGGATATTTATTAGCTTATTTTCCTTTTTGTACAATGCGTAGCAGTTTCGGAAATCAAACTTCAAGGCGGTCACGACTCGGATAGTATTAATTTTTAAATCAATGAAAAAACAAAATATAATAATAAACCTCAACATAAGCCTCACCTGCACAGTAGTGCTCTGTTCTCTAAACGGAGAATTGAAGAACGTGCATATAGTTTGTACGAGCACGTCCGTCACGTAGTTGACCCACGCCTGCTTTGTGCCTGAACCCTTTGCTGGCTCTTCTGATGATGAACCTTTAATATGAAATTGGACAATCTGTAATATTTTGCTCTTTCATCGCTCTTTCTCGGATATTGTAAAAAAGTAAAAAGCAATCCATCTGCGTAGACTTCACATTGATAGCAGATTTAAGATAGGAAAAAAAAACACAACTTCGAGCTATTCATCCTGCAACGTCTAGCAGGCACACGCACCGTGATTCTGCACTCTGCACTCAGGAAGTCCTAAGAATTTTTTCTTCCGTCTTTATTGATTTTTCTAATGGCTACGCAAATACTGTTTTTATCATATCACAATAACATCAAAACAAAACAAAACATTAAAAAACATATACCGACCAGGAATACCAACACCATGCGCGGGCTGCAATATAGCGAGCATGTCATGTAAGAAGGACCGCTCAAACAGATCCCACATGTAGTTGCTAGAGTATATCTCCTTTATTTCCACTTCCGTGTCGATGTAGCAGTGGTTTAGGAAGCCTACGTACGCTTCTTTTACCTGGACGGAATAGAAAACAACTTTAATAATATATGATTACTTATGTTTTATCCAAAATACTTTAGGGAAATTTAATTGTTCTTGATTGAGCGTGATGTTTGTATGTGGAAGTTTAGGTTAAAAATATTTACCATTTATCAATATTAAATTAAAAAATATCGAGTGCTCACCAAAATCACAAGATTCGCCATATTTAATATCATACAATGCAATTGCATAAAAATACTAATACTACTAATACGACATGTTTGTATAGCCAACAGATCTGGTAAAACAAAAAAAATGGTGGCTTATCTAATAAGCAAATAAACATAGAAACCTCTGGTATACAATCCGGATGTGTAATCATGGCGACGATGTCATCCAACGGCAATAAGCTATGACATTTGATTTCTGTATACACGTTCTTGCCCAGAGTACAACACGTTAGCAGCTTGACTAGATCTATGTGGTAGCTAGAAATTTGAATATTGTTATTATGAAACTGTAAAGTTGATTATATTTGAAGTGGTGTATATATTTAAAATGGCATATATATTTATGTGTGGACCAGACGCTCTGACATTGCAGAAAGGTGTAGAAAGGGCTATGCTTGAAGAACCATTTTTATTGACATGCTCCAGATGATTAGCAGGCTGAAGTGGCGGAGTCAGCTTAGCTGACCAAATCTGCAATGAAGAGGCACACAGAATGGCAGGTACTAGCGAGAATGTTACGATGAGAAAAACATTCTCAGCTTGTTTGGGCACGAATGAGTGATAAAAGAATGGAAAAAATAACTTATAATGGAAAAGTGAAAGTAAGTGAGGTAGTAAGTGAAGTAGGGGGAGACGTCGGTTTACCTTTGAATATACAGTATCAAATATCTGGAGGAAGACTACGTAAAAGCATGAGAGGATCCCATGCTATGCCATGTATGTAGAGGTTGATGGCAGGACGAGGCGAAAGAGGTATGTAGAGACCGTAGCGTTTGGCGCTCCGTTGTCTCTGACTACCCCACTAGGGATGCAGCGTGAAGCTAAGTTAAATTGTATTAATTAAGTTAATACATTAAAGTTACATACGTTAAAGCCTCAGGCATTTCTCCACTTATTTTGTACTGTCGCATCATCGTGATAAAGTAGTTGAATGACACTTTGTCATTATAGAACACTAGCACGTCCTCTCCCGCGTTCACCATCTAAATAAAATAAAAATGAAATATAATATAAAAAATTTTTTTTTTTTTGGGTATAGACAAAAGTTATCATCTAGTTTAAATTAGTGCCGAATGTATTCAAAGTATTTGATTTTTTCAAACAGACAGGCAGGCAGACAGAAGAAACATATTGTCAACCCCCCTTTTTTTCATGACCAAGTTTTGATATATAGATTTTGCATTGCAAGTTGAGTGGTGGAACTCAACACTAAGCTGTGTCTGTACGGTAAAATAAATATAATCTCAAGTAGCAATTGTACACCCCACCCACTGCATTCCCACTTAATTGTTATTATTATTTATAGTTATATGACTAAATTGATTTAAATTACATCACTAATTCAAAAATAAAAAGAGAATAGACGTCTTAAGCCGAATTCTCATACAAACACCAACCTCCTGCATAACTAAGTCCTGACTCCGTCTTATATGATGTCCTCCAGCTCGCACTATTGTTCTCAAGAAGCGTAAATACGCAGGTCTTCGGCCTCTTGACTCTATACAATGTACGAAGTGGGCCGCAACTTTTTCATTACCTTCGTGTGCACAGAGCGATGCGTTTTCTGAGAAAATTGCACATACCGTCTGGGCTTCGCGGATCTGTGTGAAAAATATAGGTCGATTTACCAAAACCTTCATAAGGTATTATTTTTTTTCATAATATATTTCCTTTTACCTGCAGTTTCACCCTCATTGTCAAATAAAAATAGCTTATAGGTAACTCAGGTGTTACTCGTATTAATTGATAAAAACTCTTTTTGTCGGGTAGTCCTTCTATCGAGAAAGAAACGTATATTCTTTCTCGATAGAAGGATATATTACATCAAGTTAATGTAACCTACCGTATTCAGAATATGTTATGTTTATATAAAATATAAATAATTATGTCCATTTGATCATGGAGGCGATAGCAAATTAAATCTATTATCAATTATAATAAAATAAACCTACTCCAGCATTGAGAAATAGATCTAAATGTTTGTGTAATATAGCTTGGTTCTGTTGGTTTCCGTGGCAAAAATGCTGTAGGAACTCGTGCGCTAGTGCTAATAGTTCGTCCATTGCCGCGTCGTCTTCGTCATGGGGTACCTGCAGAATTAGTTGCATTAAATGAAGAGAAGAAAAATAATTGTTAAAAATGTAATGAAAGTATAATTTTTACAGATAATGTAAAAAGTGTTTACATTTTTTATTTTTGCCAATTTGACCTTTATATCTGGTAATTAGACATTTGATAAAAATATATTTTGGGCGAAGTATGTTGCTTTTCATTATAATCAATGATCTCATCACAACTACAACTTCAATACCATCCGTATACAAGTACTATATCATTTCAGTCCAACACACCTGTAGCAGGTCCAATATAATATTATGTACTCCAATATTCCTCAGTAACCGTTGTTCGTGTCTCCGCGGGCGCGAGGGCTCGCCGGCCTCGCCTGCGCCGTTGTTGCCTTGAGTGCAATATTTTATCATACGTTGCAGTATCTGTTTTAAGGAATAATATATTAGATTCTAGTGGGTTGGGCAGAAGCAACCTCAGATAGTTCAGATAAACCGTTCTTCACGTACCGTCTAATTTTGAAGACAGTAAGTGCTGCGTGGAGGAACTTAGAGCGCTTTATCTTGTTACAAGAGCGAGGACATGAAAATAATTAAATAATTGTTTCTCCCGAGTGGGAATCGAATCGACACATTGAGAAAGGAAACCACCGTCCTTACGAGATAACTTATTCTATTGTATTTTTATTATAAAAAAATATTTCTCTATTATTGGCTGGGTTAGATACCACTATAGTTGGTTAAGCCAGGTTGAGGAAATATATTATTCGTAAAACAATTTAAAAAATCATAAAATTGGTCCATAAATAAATAAAACTGTAAGTTTACCTCCTTAATTTTTTTATATTCATTCATATGATCGTATTTAGCGGTCCTTGAGGTGTCTAATACATTGTCCAAGGAGGAGTTACGTTCTAAGACTGCCCCGCCTGGACCCACTGTACCTTTTATATCTGGACAAAACAGAAAATAAATATATATCACCTGCATTTTACATATACAAAGCTTAAAAATATTATAAATAACTTGAATTATTTACGTTATTTTAGACTCGAGACTCGATTTTTTAAATCTATGCTAATATAGCCTATGAATATGCAATTTAACTAAATTTAAAATTTATATTCAAATTGACGTCATTTAGGAAAAGTTATTTTTTTTCTGTATTTTATTTTTTTTTGTTTTTTTTTGTCTATAAAAATATAATTATTTTTTATAAAAAAGTTTGTGAAAAGTAATCCATAAATGTTATCTTTCTAATATGTTAATTGAACTTATATCGTAATATATTAGGTAAGCTGGTTAAGCACTGGTTTATAAAGACATTACACGTTTTTACATTCTTATAGCTTCTGCTGCTGGTAGTAATATAAAATATTAGCGACCCTACTGGCTTCGTTCGTTTTAATGTATAATGTTGTACCTATTGTTATAATATAGCCAAATTATACAAAATATTTATCTATATTGTAGCCTTTATGTTATTCTGATGTATAAAGTATATTACTGTATACACTTAATATATAAGCTTTCACTTTTATAAATATTAGTACTATTTACCGCTATGATCGTCTAAGGCGCCGGCTCGCCCCTTATTAAACACCCACAACTCGGATTTCTCCACACTTTGTCGTAAAACGTCCAAATCAGCCTTTATTTGTTTGTATGATTCTACGTCCGCATCGGATACTAGCAGTTGTACCTGTAAAAAAATAATGTAATTTCTTAATTTACTTTAAAAAAATTAATGTATCAAATTGTGAACGAATTCAAATCTACTATCTATTTGGTAATAGGTTTTATTAATCACAACAGTCCTATTTTAAAGCATACGCAGTTGAGTTCAGCCACTCAACAAGCAATGCCTCCAGAATTCGGCGGAAATTGGGAGACGCAGTATCTCAACACTAGGTTCCCTCTGCCTACCCTGTTGCGTGTGAGAACAGCGTGAAGCTGATACAATACAATACAATACAATACAATAAACTTTATTGCACACAACGAAATATTTACAAAAAAAATGAACAACACATAAACAAGAAAAAATAGCACGTATGCAAAGGCGGTCTTATTGCTTTAAGCAATCTCTGCCAGACAACCTTTGGAACATTACAGAGAGGTTGTTAAGAGGAAAAGGGGGACAACGTCACGGTGCAAATTTTATATGGTGGAATTAAATATATAATCTATAATAATATAAGTCAATAATATAGAATACACATATATAAAATACGTTTAGTGTTTATATACAATACACATACATATATACATATATTTAAAACAATATATACTTACATATATATATATATATACATATATAAACTTAAACGTGTGTAAAAAAAATTTACATAATATTAAATAGATAAGGATAAACTACTATTCTATTTTAAATAAGTACTCTTTTAGACGCTTTTTAAAAGTGTACAGTGATTTGGAATGTCGAACTTCTGTAGGAAGTTCATTCCAAAGAATCGCAGCTTTCACAGTAAAAGACTTGGAATAAAATAGCGTATGGGAAGTTGGCAATTTAAGGAGATTATCCCAACGGGATCTAAGGTGAAGGCGGAGAAGTGAATCGGAACCTAGGAAACAGAATCTATCTTTTAAATATGAGGGAGAGGTAGAGTTATAGAGGATGGAATATAGGAGAGTCAGCATACGGAGTCAGCATACGGCTGATATTCTAACATACCAAAAAAAACAATACCTGTTTAAAAGCCGCCAAAACCTCCTGTCTCTGACTGAAGTGTCTGAACAGGAGCGCCAGCGCGCCCGACACCAGCGACGCGGAGGCGCCCTGCGAGCACAGCTGCAGCAGTACGCGCAGGACCATCCTGCCTCCACACTCGTCTAAGTCTAGACCGTCCCTGGAAGTTGAATCTTATTGTTAACGGGATAGTTGGAGTTTCATTGTTAGGGTCGACAAGTCATGGCCACCTTGAAGTTAAATTTTAAGGTAAAAAAGAAACTAATAAATAGTAAGAAATATCTTAGATTCCATTCTGCACAGCCAGACAGTACAGAAGAGCCAGTCTACAGCTAGTTGTAGGGCTACCACTGCTCGTCGACCGTACTATAGTTAGTAGATAAAGCTTATTTCTCGTTCCCACTTGTCGTGTATTTCTAATATTAATCGGATATATCAATAGTCCAGTCTTTTTTTATTTAGATTTTTTATTACCGACAGCAAGCAATTTTGAATGTTTTGCTAGCCGCCAGATACATAGTACACTAGGAAAAAATAATGTTAGATGTCACTCTCACAATAATAAATAGGCTGTTCACAATAAGAAATAATTAAAAATAATGCTTCGTTACTGTGAAGACTTTGTTTCATTAACATCAACTAAGTAGTTATGATTTTACACACATATCAAGTTTATAAAAATTTCGAGTGCCGCTCACAATCACGTGGCCGGCGTGTGATATTCCAACAATCTGCTTTGCTGAGAGCGCTACTATATAGTTAGAATACACGATTTTCTAGTATTAACTGTAATGTGAAACGCCAGGTACAGAAGAGCGCGAACTGCGAGTTAACGAACTGAACGAAGGAACGTTGGGATACGACGTCACTCGTGTCGAGCACAGCCTGGCTAAATCTCGCGTTACTTAAAGTACAATATCTATAAGCTAATTGACGTATTAAAATAATTCTTTCATATTTCTTGTTTTTAATAGACAATACAAAGAGCTAGAATTTTAATTCTATTTGTCGATAATTTGGCGACAATTCCTCATTATCAATGTCCGAACCGACAATTGTCTCTCCGTTAAAATATTAAAAAGAGTTGAAATTAAAGTTAAAAAATGCAGTCTCCGAAAGCCTGAGCATGAACTACAACAGTCTTTTGGTTATTTATACTCACTGATATTTGAGTCAGTAGATCGTTGCTAATAATGGTTAAGTTGTATAAAAAATATATTTCATTACGTTGTCGCTGAATTTCTTTCCTAGTACTAATTTAAAATCTTTGTGTTTGTTCAATGTTATAAACAGATACGCTGACATCCGATTAATACGCGACCCCCGGAAAAATGGGAACGAGGTCAAAACACAAGCCCAAAAAGCATTTAGATGCATGCATGCATATATACAAATAAGTATTTATATATTATATAAAATGTTTTTCAGCCCTGGATTTTTTTCGATTTCTTTATTTATAATATTACAAACAACACGGATGATTCGTTGAAAATAAAATTTATACAACACACACACACACAACACGACACAGGTCTATACAAAGATGAATTTATTGCCAGAAAAAATATTATCACGTAAACTTTTTAATTAAGTCAGTTTTAATTTTTTTTTATTTCAAATTTCTTGTACTTTATTTCCATATTACGTTTAAGAAACGCTGGTCGGTATTAACAATTGACTTTACCATGTCACCAGATTAAGGAAACGAAACTATTTCAAATATGGCAGGGAACCAAGACATTGGTTAATACAGTCTAATGATCTAATGATAATATAGTTAGTTCAAAACGGTCAAATAATAAAACTCATTTCTACACACATATTTTTAAAGGAAAACATTTAACACGTCAAAGGCTTTTTATTTATAGGTTTAAAGCATTAATTGTTAACACGTTAGGGTTAGGCGTTGTTTTAGTAATCCATGCTAAACCATGCATTTATGAATATCTTACTAACAAATCTACATTTTTTGGAAGACAGCTGTCAGGCACAGTTTGTATTGCTCTGAAATAATATTTATTATATTAATGTTATCATCAACACAGTTAAATATTTTAATAATAAATATGTTTAAAAAAATATATATAATTTTATTATTATTTGATTTTTTGAAAAGAATGTTGTATAGAAATTTTCAAAAAAATTAACATATTTTATGTTTTGTCTCTTGTTGCCAAAGCAACAATAAAATTAACTGTGTTGATCCAGAAGAAGTTGAAGAAACTGGACAAAAGCTAGAAGAAATTAAATTATTAAAAAATTAATGTATGAAAAGTAATAAAATATAAAATTAACCCTTATATCGTACCCTGTAAGAATGTGTTAGTAACAATAATATTAATAAGACGCCACTAAAGTTAAAATATTTTTTTAACTTACTTAACGTCCCACAGCCCTTATTAATTTTAACTTACAGTAATGTTATAATATAAATTTAATGTATACTTTAATAATATAAATTAGTATATTTTATTTTCATAAACTGGATCCAATTGATAAAAAAGTATTCCTACACTATTACTAAGAGAATGATAACAATCAAATAAAAGTGAAATGTGAAATGATTAAAATCCTGCCTTAGAGCAAATTTGAAACCTATAGAAAGAAACTACAAAATTTTAACGGAATTTGATAATCCTATATAATTGTGTATAATCAATACAAATTACTTGAAATTTCAATTAAATATCACTTCTAAAAGTGCTATATCAAGTAAATAGTAAGTCTACATTAAAAACTACCCTATGGTCATGCTTAGTGACAATTATTTATTAGAACAGATTAGAAGGACATGGTTATTACAGATATTTAAAACTAGATAAGAAATTGTTGATAAAACAAGTGAATGAACTAATCATAGCCCTTGGAGCGTTTCCAAAAGACGAGGGTTTGATTCCTGATAGATTGAAATATTTGTATGTTCTCAAAAAAAATGTTCTATGTTTATTGTGGAATAACTCCTCAAAAATTAACAATTATATTACAATTATTATTAGTAATTTTATCCATATTCATACAAATCTTACCGACAACTAAATATGCCTTCAGCCTGGAGGCCGATGGCTTCCACTTCAGCTCGTCCCATGTTGTCAGCTTTGTCTGATTGCTCGAACTCCTTCTTAAATATGGATAGCAGGCAGCTTATTCGGTAGTCCAATCGGACGTCTAGTATGAACTGGAAAATTGTTATAAAGCTTAATTAAAATATTAAATAATATTTAAAAAGTGGCTGCTTTTGTGCTTGTGTGGATTACAAATAATATATTTTTCTAGTTTTATATTTCGCTTCCTGTAGTATTGACATTTTTATGTAACTTTGCAATTCAAAAACGCTTTTAATAGCCGAATGAAATAAAAATGAATTTGATTTTATTGTCTTTATTGAAACAATAAGCCAAACAAGCGTCAGTTGTTTGGCTTATTGTTTCAATAAGCCAAACAACTGACTGTTGGTAAACGAACCTGTGTATTGTAAAAAAATGATTAATAATTTTAAAGAAAATGTCTTCAAGCATATTTTATACTACAACAGAGTAGATATATCAGACTAAAATGATAAGACAACGTGTTTTCTTAGATACGTGTATTGATTAATTGGCTTACTTGCAATATTTCAATAATCTTGAGCTTCGTCTCCATGACGAGAGGATGCTTCCTCGCCAGCGCGAGTGCTGACGGACTGCGTTGAGCGCCGCCGCCTGCCACCTGTATTACATAATTATACATAATAAATTGTATGGGAAGTATTAATCAATTTATATATTGGCTTATCAAAGTTTGAAACAATCAGTTCGATTCATATAACAATCAAATTTAAAGTGACATGAAATTAATATGAATTTAAGGCTGTATAAACTTAATAATAGTAATTCTATGGAATATGACAGACATACATTTCGTGCAACGGAACCCAGTGTAATAGACGTCATTACAGCGCCCATGTCGCCGATACTGCGGAGAACACCGCCTTCCGCTATAATTATAAAAAAACTATGAAATAAAAACGTTACAAGAGTTTTATTAGGGAACGGCTGACACATTACAGTTTACGAAATTTTTCACATTGTACATTATGTATAATTTTGATTCACACTGTAGGCAAAGTTCGTGAGTTTATTTTTCATATATATATATATATATATTTTAATAATATTAGCTTAACTACAATTTAAAAAAAAATATGAATTATAGTAATGACACTATTAATACTTCCTTCACTATGATTATATATCATTTGGACCTTCGTTTTTTTTATATTTAGAATTGATATTAAGCACTTACGTTTCTGTGCATCAGTCTCCTGAGCAGCTTGTATAAAAAATATAACAATTGCTGTACATATGTAACTAACATAAATAATATTAGCAATAGCGAACATGTAGATGTAGATTACAATTCTTTGGTGTTTTCCGAAGACAGATAAATTATGATTTAATGTATTTAGAATTTATTTAAAGATATTAAGACAAAAAAAAAATGTAAATAATAAAACTCATCTTACATTCGACTTCTCCCGTAAGCGCGCTGGTTTCATTTAATAGATCGATGGCAGTAACGCAGTCTAATATGCTTAATAACGTTTTTGTCAGTCTAAGGAGATCGCTAAAACTGTAATAAAATAAAAAGACATTAAAATAAAGTTCCTATAATAGTATATTTGTAATATAAATCTAGTATTATACAGTATTACTTTGGTAACAGACGTGTTAATTAGGGTACGCCTTAGTCTTTTTATTTTTTGCAACTTGATTTTAAGTCTTCAGTCTAAGACGAAATAGTTATGATATTCATAATGGCTATGGGTTCAAATCCTATGTGAAAATTGAAAGTATTTTTAAATCTTGTTTACAGTTAAAAAGAAAGTACTACTCGATTACATCACTCTGGTAATTTCTCTAGTGAATGATGTATAGTTATTTAATAAAAAAAAATTACTTACCTATAAAATCCAAAATAAATTAATTCTCTAGCCAACTTGACGACTTCGAAGGTCAGTTTATTCTGATCATGATCACTAAAATACCAAGTCCTGGTGACGACATTGCAGAGGTAATTCTCTACAAAACGAATAGTTGATGCGAATTGTTCTTTAACTTTCTCCCTTGTTGCATCTGGACCTCCTTTTACACATTGGTAGCTGAAAGTAAAAACATAATATTTGTGGGTATAGACTATAATTTTAATATTTCTTTTGTTTTGTTGATATATACTGACTTAATATTGGAGTAAGGAATGAAATGCTTGTTAGATTAAATTATAAAGTATTTTCTGGTTAAAATTAGTGCTCTACACTTGATGAGATGATAAGTGGAGGTTAAAATAATATCAGGTAGGTATATATGAACAATACTCTGTCCTGTAGTCATACATACTCGTGCACGTGTATGGTGCCGGCGACCTCGGCCCAGAGGCGCGCGTACTTGACGGGCGTGACGGGCTCCTGCGGGTCGCGGTCCACGTGCAGGTGCAGCATGAGGCGGCAGAACGACGCGCGCAGCTCGTGCGACAGCGACGCGTTCGACATGCACCTGGCGATACAAATGCAACACATCTTATATATTGTTACTTTTTTTATTGAGATATTGTACTAGGATTTCTTATTCTGTTAGGCAGAGGGAAACTAGTGTTAAAATATTTAGTTACCTACTTTTAGCCTAATCTAATAGACTGCAAACAGACAGAGCATTCAAAATATTGTATTTTGAGACGCGATAGTTAACGTCGCGTGCTGTATTCTTCCCTCCTAGTGGAAATGGAACTCACTTCCATTGCGTTTATAGCCAGACGTTGCTTCTTTGTACCACTACGACTTTAACAATTATAACTAACTTCTAAAATACATACTTAAGTATAAGATCGATATGCAGCTGTTGCGATAAGCTGTTAAGTGCAAGGTACTGCCTGTTGAGGCACATGTTGGAGAACAGGTCGAGCTGGTGGCGGTAGTAGTCCAGGATGGCAGCCGCCTCGCTGCGAGGGTCTGCTAACGCTTCTGATGCCAACTCGGAGAGCACGCGGTTACACTGTACATATTTACAGACATCCATATAAGAGATTAGACATAATTCGACAAAACTTCATGAAGATTGTGAAGATCGAATCACGACTTGATATCGCGCATGTACAATCGTGTGCGTGTTGTTTCACATATTCTTTAGTGATAAAAAAACTATTAAGAGAAGTAAATTACACTGACCATGGTGATCATAAACGCTCACCACGTTACCTCACGCATCACGGAATGGCGACTCCTTCGGTAATAATTGACTGAAAATAACTGAAATTTGGCATATTTCCTATTATATGTATCTGTATGTAAAGTTAAAAAAAATCAAGGCTGAGAACCAGTGTGGAGATTTATTAACTTTTTATTGTACTTGTAATTTTTTGTCTTTGATATATATTTCTCTGATTTATAATTTCTAAATATTTATAACAACTAATTTCATTTGTAATTTTTCTGTGAGTGTAATAACTTACCTTCTTGTTATTCCATAGAAGCATAACTTGGTCTTCTTTAGAATATTTCACGTCTGACGCGTCTAATGAACTCTCATGCTTGTACTTGGTTGACACTAGCCTAAAATATATATCAACGTATTATTATAATATGATTTTTTTTACCATTATATAGCGAAAAAAATTTAAGTGTTTTATTATTACAATGTTGTGGTAAGGACATCTTAACTGATTTGACTTTTTGTGGAAAATTATTTTAATGATAGTCGATAGTTCAAACTGCGGGATTTAAAAACACAAACTATGAGGATAAATCGTTCGTACCTAGTTTCAATAAGTATATCAGCATTATTAGCGCATAAAACGCTTTTGCAAATCAATTCTTGTGTGACCGCAATGGCCTTCTTATTTGAGATGCAGAGATCACTTAAATAGTCGAAGAAGCGGGACTGCCACGTCTTCATGTTTTTGCGGACGAGGCCTGAAATATAAGCAAGTCGGATATATACGTAACAAAATTATACTCATTTTAATATTGTTATTTTTCGTAATTGTTAGGTATATTAAAAAAATATATGAAAGACGATGGGAAGGTTTTCAATATAATGATTACTTATATATATGGTGTTGATTAAGTTTTATTATTTATGAAGCATAATGTTCAAGCGATATTTAAATTGTACAGAAATTTTTGACAAAATTGAGTTTGAACCAACAATTTATTAGATAATTCATTCAAATTTACTCTTTTCAATCCTTTTATATTTTTAACGTTTCCTATTGATCGTCGATGTTTTCATTTTAAAATAAGTGTAACAACCCTTTAAATAAAAAATATATAATGAATTCCTCTTAATGGCACAAATATAATAAATTTCTTTGTTATTTTTATTACTTACCAACAAAAGTCTCTATTTCTGAAGCAGTGATATGTTTTTCCAGTAGTTTTCTATTGTTGTGTAATAGCGCTGTTATAGTGTCCTCTGCGAGAATGTCATATCCGATTTGTTTTTGCATGAAGCCAAAATGTTTGGCTATATATTCCTGAAAATTGTCAAATTAATATATTTTTTTCTAGTTTTACACTTTATGCCAAATATGCATACATATAGCAGGACAGGTGGGGTAAACCTTGTCTGCTAAGGCACTCTGCCCAATATTAAAAGTAGCGCCATAGCACACTAGTGCCCCGCCCCAGTGTAAGGTGTTAACAAAGAAAAGAAATCTAAATAATTAATTCCCGTGAGTCGAAACCCTTTCAACATATATAACCTTTACAATGTGCCGTCGCGCCACGTTGGGCTCAGATATTTAGGTTGTTTAATTTCATTTTATTATTTATTATCCATTTTCATACTTTACGGAATAGATCAACAAATGTCAAAGAATTAGTTTACCCTTCGAAGCTTTTTGCTCAGTAACATTGTATATTTAATGTACTATTATTATCGCACTATGTTTCGCATCAAAAATCTAAATGATGAGTAAAATCTTAAGCCAGCATGTTAAATACATATTAAAGTAAAGATGGTAGGTGTCAATAAAATTATATACATGCACTCGGATAGAACTTAAAGACTGGGAATATATTAAAATTATCTACATACCTGATTTTTTCGATAATCCTGTTGACTTAGTTTCAATATCCGATAACATAAACGAAATATGAATTTGTATGGAGCGTAGCGAGGGTCGTACAGTTCTTCTATCTTGAGAAATACTTCGCCCTCTGGTGACTCTTGGAAGGGACCCTGAAATAAATATTATAAATGATTGTGATTTAGTATTTATTTTTTATTAAATGTGTTAAGTTTTTCTACATTCATAATAAAAATATTTTTTACAATACACTTTATAACATATGTATGTAAATATCATTTCATGTTTATTTGAAGTATTTTCTTGTTCACTCAACGGCTTATTTTGTCAAAACGGACAATTAAAACGATTTAAATAATTCATTTGTAATGTAAGTATTAAAATAACCACGTGGAATATTAATTAAAGTCCAAAATTAGTAGAAACAGTAAATTATAATAAATAAGCAAACCTTTACCTGTAATATCTTAAAAAGCTGTCTCAATATATACTGTTCCCGGAGCAATTTCTGCCGGTCACGGTTGGGGTTCTCCACCACCAGGTCTAATGCTTTAGACTTGTTGGGCTCGTTCTCGAAGCCCGCTATGAAGTATACTATGTCTTGGAGAAGACATGTTAATGCCCTGTGTTAGAAGGTACGATGTAAAATAAAAAAACAATACAAATAAAATAATCCATCTATCTAAAATGTATGTAGGTAATATAAAGAATTATTATATATTTAATTAATAGTCTAAAGCACCGCCACAAGTAGTATATAAATCAGCTTTGCCAGACGTACTAATTTTGCCAGTACAATTTATATCTAAACCCAAATAAGTGTCCCGAACGGGACAGACACAGGCCAGGTACTGCTTTTCGTGTTTTATTTTGTACACTATGATACATCTTTAAAGATTTACAATTTGAGAGATTATAGACTTTGAAGATTTAACTAAATAATTCATCTTTTTTGCTAAATAATATTTGACAACGTTGATTTAAATCCACATCAGCAGACTAAATCTAGTGTTAAGATATTATATTCTCCATTTTCCATCCGACTTAGAGATGTAATGACTGTCGGAACTCAACGCCGGTCGGGGATTGAACTCACAACCATTACATTTACATTCATAAGATGTTTTACCACACTGTGATGTATATATTATACTAATGCTATATGTATGTATACTATTATAAAGAAAGAATCTACAACTAACTTCATCTCACTATGCTCTATATTCCCATGGTGTAATTTAGTAGATAGTGCAGAAAGAACTTTGCAAGCATCGTTCGCGAAGTCCAGGTCTCGAACTTCACTTGGAGAAACTGATATAAGCGCAAAAGCTTCCTTGTCTTCCTTTACTACAGAGCATCCGACCTATTCAACATTCATTAGAGTATAATATTTTAATTAGTGTATATTCCACTGCATTACAGTCGATGAATTGTGGCATCCCTGAATTTCGGTTTTTTAAAGACTTTTTTTGCGCATTGTGTTCACACGAAAAGAAAATAAGTAAAATACAGATATCTTCGGGACCGCCACTATTCGTCGACGGTACTATACTGCTGTTCGCAAGAGTGAAGGTGCATGAAGGTGCTTTGGCGGTAAAGAAAGGCCATATATTACAAGCTTCGAGACTAATTGAATAAATATTTTTAGCTTTACACTTTATTATATGGCAAGGTGGTGATGGGGTTCACGCACCACCCATTTTTAAAGATATTGAAGATTCAGTGGCGAAATTCAACAGACCGAGGATATATTAAATATTTCGTTTTCTCGAGTGGAAGTCGAACCCACAACCCACTCGTCGTACGCTTGTGCTACTGCGCCAAGAATAAATAATATTATTATTGATACAATAAACTTTAAGATTTACCTTAGACATAACTGGCTTCTCTTCTTCCTTGTCTATAGGTATTGATGTGGAGTGAACCCACGTGTGCGTACACAAGTGTTGTAACCTTTGGAAATACAATAATTTATTATATTTTTGCCCATTTTTTATTTTTAAAGATATATTCTACAAGATAAATAAGTAAGAAGAACTAAAGTACCGTAAGTTTATACAGTGTACACGCTTACGATACTTTAGCATACAGTGTTAATGAATTGTTCTGATGTATAAAACTTTATACCGATTAAAACTTAATGCCGATGAGCCTGATGTATCTGTATGGTCAAAACAGAACTAAAAATAAGTAATTTATATACCTAACATAACTGCTCTGAGGGACAGGCGCGTCGGAGTGGGTCATCTTGGTGGGATCCAGCTCGAACAGCGTGGCTATCTCCGAGGAGTGCGGCACGGAGACCAGCTGGTACGCTGGCTCCGAGCCCTCGACGTCGCATTCGGGTGTTCCTTCACTGGTGTAAAAAGCAATATTTTATTACTTTAAAAAATTATAACACATTACAAATACATATAAATAAAATTAAAGAGTTGTCTCTTTTATTTTATAGTTAACGATTTTTTTCCATGTTTCTTTTTGCCCGCTCTAATTTCTGGAACAGCAAAACCGAATTTTATGGCAGTTTCACAAAAAGATGGAGGTAGGTTATGAAGCTATGCATGCAATACTTTTAAAATTAAGTGTCAATCAATTTAAATACTTACATTTGTTTAGTACAAGCTTCAGCAGCTAAATAGTGTCCGGTGGCGAGGTGCTTGAAGCGGAATATCGAGTTCCAGTGGCCGGCGCCGCCTCGGCACGGGTCGTGTTGCACTACCTGTTGTATATAATACATTTTATTAAAATAAATTGGATTAAGCAAATGGTTTTTCCCAAACTGAGTTGTATAATAACTATTTTTTTTTCAGTTTCACGCTTTTCCCGTATATAACAGAAAAACGTTAGGATATTTCTTAGCTCTCAACTTTCATTTCAATGTTAGAAACATAATGTAATAATACGCGGACCGCTACCTATCGCTGAATATGTATAACTAAGAACTAACCTCAATTTCCCACAAAGCCTTGCTACTAGTAGCGGCCGTAGCACTGGATCGGCCAGTGGTCCTCAAGAAGACATGCTGCCTTCGTCTATATTCGTCCATGGTGAGGAACTTTTCCTGCTCGGCGTGGAACAACCTCACCACGTCCCCACCCTTGAGCATCTCCTCCTGGTTTTCCTTGTGCTCCAGGAAGAGGGTTACCTTCCAGGATGTGGAGGCGTTCACTACGTTTACCTGGTTACGGGTAAAATGTATACTTTAAGATTTTTTTTATTGTCTATACGATATTAAAGTAATATTTAAATGTGAAATTAGAATAATAAACATATTTTTGAGGCCAGTCGTGGCGCAGTGGTACAAAGTGTGACTGTAAAACCGACTGGTTGTGGGTTCGATCCCCACTCAAGGAGATGAAATATTTACTTAAATTTATATTTTCATTTCTTCGCTCTGGTGTCGAGGCAAAGCGCGGCGTTGAGTTCTGCCACTCAACACGCAATACCTCCAAATTTCGGCAGAAAGTGGAGAACGG
Source organism: Heliconius charithonia (assembly GCA_030704555.1). NCBI lineage: Eukaryota > Metazoa > Arthropoda > Insecta > Lepidoptera > Nymphalidae > Heliconius > Heliconius charithonia. The sequence goes on from CM060825.1 coordinate 1,610,566, forward strand.
AGTGTCTTAACACTAGGTTTCCTCTGCCTACCCTGCTGTGTGCAGGATATAGCGTGAAGCTAATTTAATTTTTTAATTTAAACATATTTAAAATATTCTATTTTATTTAAAATATTGACAGTATAGTTGATAGCTCAATTGAACGTGCATTTAAAAAAAAATTAAAACAAAAAAAATGTAAACTAAAAAAAAACTAAACTAAACTAACTTCACGCTTTATCCCTAGCGGGGTAGTCAGAGAGAACGGAGCGCCAAACGCTACGTTCAGTACATGAACGTGTTACTTTAATGGAAAACCGCTTGAGCAGTAAAAAAATAATTGTTTGGACATTATTATTTGGATATTCAATTAAATATAAATAAACCAATAGCAAATTAAAATAAAATAAATAAATAAAACGAAATTATTTTCATATTACTTTTGATTCTTGCATATTAAAGTTGGTTTTTTATATCCAAATCTCACCTCCATACATCCGACGTTATCGAGTAGTTCGTGATTAGAAGATACGTGCAACACTTGTTGTCCAGCATTCACGGGATTTAGGATAACCTTATCCCCAACCACAACGTTTTCCCCTTGAAATAATTACAATAAACATTTACTAAATTTTGCGTTTTGCCTCAGATTTATTTTAAAATGAAATTTATATTCATGTGGGTAATAAGTCAATGAGTAGCCGTGTTAATTTCGATAATTTAAGGTAGTGCCGATTAACATTACCTTGTTCTTAAACAGTTGATTATCTATCTACATTCAAATATCGCCATAATATTAAAAATAGTAAAAATATTATATTATTGATTATAGAGTATCAATATCTAGAAAACGACATTCATAGAATAATGAATAATAATAATATAAAAAAAGAACAAACAAAAAAAAAACATAAAACAACAACAACATATAACATTAAAAAATATATATATTCTCTAAGTGGCCTCTACGTGTTGGACCTGTGACCTGAGTCCCCACGCAAGCCTTCCAAAGGACCGGGTTATTTTGAATCCGAGCACTATGATAGAGAAACATAATATTAATAAAAAACAATATAGTTTAACAATAAATATCGTACCAGTCGACCGCAATTTGTAGAAGGGTATTACATAGAACCACGAGCCCTCATTCCCGTTCGCGTCCAGGTGTACTCGCATCGCGTTCTTTTCTAACAACGCGGGCAACCTCTTGTTTACCTAGGTATGCAAAGAGATAAGTATCAATTTTAAAGAGATTATTTAATAAAAAAAAGTAACTTCTGCTTTCACTTTTCATACAGTCATAGGCAATATTAGCGAGGCCAAAATGCTATGGATGGTGTGGCGAAAGCACCCAACGCCAGTATATAAATATTTTTTTTCTTCTTAACTATCCCATGATAGGTTAAGTGTCAGGTCTAAACAACAAACACCACATTTATCTGATAAAATGCTCCAGAATAATTATTTACAAACATTAGAATTTTTTAAAAAGTTTAATACAAGAATAATATTAGATTGAAATGAAAATATTAACAGTTTATTAAAAAACGACACACAGAGTACAGACACAGAGTGTCTTAACACTAGGTGACATCTGCCTACCCTGCTGTGTGTGGGATACAGTGTGTAGCTGTTTATAAAAAAATATCATAACATAATACTTACAGTTAAATATTTGTTAGATTTAACGTGCAGTAGTTGTACGACACTGCCATATTGCACTACTGTACCTAAAAGTTTTTTGTTCTCCATCTCGTTCTGCTTTTTTTCAATCTCAGCGGCATGCTGTAATGAAAAAGTTATTGTTTTAAAAGTAGCGTGTTCGTACAAACCAGTGTGAATATTTTACCTAAAAAATAAAAGTACTATTTAGCATTTTTTAAAAACTTGAATATTCATCTTGCAGTATTGCTATATGGTATATTTTAAATAAAACTATTTTAACCGGATTAATCGCGTATATTTAGTTTTTTTATACATTTTTTTTGGAAACCCGGGTTTAAAATGTGTAATAATCGTGAAAATCAAAGAAAGTATGGTATAGTACATTTTTTGGTTATAATATAGCAAGACGTTGGTAATTACCTCGTATCGTATGAAATTAAAATTTCACATGTTGATTGTGATTAATGAAAATCGGTACATTTCAAAGGTATCATTGTCACTAATGATAAAGCGCGGATGTAAATAATTGATTTAAATAAAAAAAATGTCACGCCTCGTTTGTTGCGCCGGTTCGTCTCAGGCCCGAGGCATTAACTTTAATGAACTGGTAGCAAATTATTAGACGTTCAAAAAACCAGGCACTTGTTATTTTGATTAATATTATTTAAATTTTAAACCTGACTAAGCATTCATTTCTTATGATAAGCCCTACTTCATTATATACATAACTCTAGTATATGTGATAACTTCTTTACTTGTAAAAACACATATATGAAACTTTATACGAGTATACCTACAGTGCTTTTTTTTTAAGTTTAACTAGAAGTTCTCAAAGCTCTAATTTAATAATATGCAAAAGTGTTAAATAAAGTAAGCTATCACCAAATCTTCCTTGCTTATCCCTCAGAAATGCGGACGATGCGACAAGATAAAAAAAACAAAATATTACTTGAAATGAGACGACGTTAAATAATATTTTCATCTGAAGCCATTTATAAAGCTTGGCACAGATAAATGTCTTTTATAAACTCGAGATGAAAGAAATTAAGGGGACAATTTAGTACAACAGGCGCATCGATCAAGTGAAATGGATCATTAATCATTTTTATGAGGTTTCGAGCATGTGGACTGCTGTTCCACAAGCTTAAAGTGCTCTTTTATTTTAGTAAGAAAAAAATCGGCTTCACGCTGTATCAAGTATTCACCTACCACAGGTAGGCAGGAACATAGTGCTAAGAGACTCTGTTCCCCACTTTCGGCATTGCGTGTTGAATGGCGGAACACAATGGCGGGTTTTTAACTTGGTGCCAAATGGAAGAAATGAAAATAATATTAGTATATCATAATTTATTCCCCCAAGTGGGGATCGAACCCACAGCCGGCCCGTTACAGTACCATCTTGCTGATGTGGGGGCCCACGAGGGCCTCACTGTAGTTCAGAAACAGAACATAAACCTTAAATGTATGTATATTGAATAGATATATTTGTGTAGTCAGTCTATGTTTAACAAATTCAATTTACAAATATTATATACTAGTGGGCACGCGCGGCTTCGCCCGCTTATGGGTGAATTCTAAAAAAAAACATGAAACACGTGTTCAATGAAATATTTTTAAGAGTCTGAATTTCAAATTTTATAAAAATCGGTGCCGATTTAAGTTTTTTTCCATACAATCTTTCAACCCCTATTTCATCCCTTTAGGGTTAAAACTTTACTATGTCCAGATTATGAAAATAAACATTTCTACATGTAGCGGTTACGGCTGTGCGTGCATCTTACCTCAGTCAATCAGGTATATGTTCTTTTAAAAATATAGATGAGTAAATGACTTTAACAAAAATAAGTTTAAATTAATTACGGGATTTTAGCTCAATAAAGTTTGCTTTGTGTTAGTTTCGTCGGTCTAGTTTAGACAATGTTATTGTTCCGGCATCTAATTTGCAACTTATGTTTCTATAAATGTCGAAAAGATGTAGCAGTGACAAAATTATAGAGATTTGGAAAGATGAGATAAAGAAAAAAGTAATTTCTTTAAACAAACACGTACAGATATTTATAGTTTCATATTGAATTTGAAAATATTTCCAAAAGTATAAAGAAATAAAGAAAACACAAAGCTATTTTAAAATAACTTTTTCAAAACGTTCCATATTCTTTTCCTATTTTTACCGAATGAAATAGATTGACGTCAAAAGGCTGACTGACGATCACGTTCGCATAGAGGAATTAGCATTTGATTTAGTTTTCTATATTTTTTTTGATTTAGGTCAATTTCATTCATTTACAGTTGTCGTTGTCGTCGTATTAAAGTTTTAAACTCTTTTACAATTATTTCAGTATATAATATTATATATATATACTGTGTGTGACTGTAAAACCGACAGGTTGTGGGTTCGATCCCCACTCGAGGAGATGAAATATTTACTTAAATTTATATTTCCATTTCTTCGCTCTGGTGTCGAGGCAAAGCGCGGCGTTGAGTTCTGCCACTCAACACGCAATGCCTCTAAAATTCGGCAGAAAGTGGGGAACGGAGTGTCTACACTAGGTTCCCTCTGCCTACCCTGCTGTGTGCGGGACATAGCGTGAAGCTAATTTAATTTAATTTATATATATATATATCATCCGTCATGAACATCTACTATTCTTATACTTCCATTTTTACACAAAAGTGGTAATCACTTACAGTATTTTAAAACGTTTATTCATAGTAGACTAAAGATGTGGAGATTTCGTAAGTGCAGCAAGACGTCACATTTTGTATAAGTATAAGAATATCATTTGGTGTTAATGGATAAATTCTTAAAACTTTAGCGCCTCGCAAATGTATTGTGACGTCGATTTATATCATGCTTCGTCAAAACATATTTTTCAATGTTGTACCTATTGTTATTATGAGGCGTTTTTTTTTTATTTTTTGGACAAATCACACACGGCTGTTTGAATAGGATCTACAGCCTGTACTATTATGTTTTTTTAACTTAATATTATATGTAGAAGGGTAAGTGAAAAGAACCTAGCGTCAAGACTAGTTCTGAAATTTCCGTCTGAACCTAAGAGTTATGAGTGGGGAAACTCAATGCCGCGTTTTGTCTTGCCAAAGCAGAGAAATAAAAATTATTCATTACTCGACCTGGGAATCGACCCCACAAACCAGTGCGTATATAGTTAAATAATGCCTCGGTGATGATGATTAAATAATTAAAAAAAAATTGATAATAGTAATCAGTGTCTTTGTCGCAGTCAACTAGTACTTAATTAGCCGTTTAATCAACAGTTTAGCATCTTAGGTAATCAATCAGCCGTTTGATCAAACAGCTAGGCAAATGACTTGCATCGACGACGTTTTACTACTTGCCTAGTATAGACTAGAATAGTAAAATAGAAACAAGAAATAATTAAATAATTAATAATTAATTTACTCGAATAATAGTATTCATTACAATTTAGTTCCAATATAGTATAGGTATGACTGACTCCAGCGATTTCATTTTTAAAGCGATTTTTGATTGTAAACTTGTCGAATATGACGAACAGCATCAAGGTAAGTTTGTTTTGTTTTGTATGTAATTATTTATTGTTGTGTTAATTATATAACATGTTTATTACTAAGGACATATTATTATCTCTTAGAAAATCTTAAACATTGGAAAGAACTTTGGAGGTAATAAATGACATAAAATGCTGAGGATCTGGATAGATACGACATTATGACAACTGCAATCGAAGATTATTTAATTTTTAAAAGACTTACAGTCTCTGCTCTTAGAGTAGAGGAGGGCGGGGCTGGTACTAACAAATTTTATATGATAGTTTATACATTCTAATAATAGTACGTTTTTTCCTTGGTATTATTTTCAATTTATAGCATCATGCTTAAGTTATTCAGGTATGATTTATTAGAAATAAAAAACCGGACAAGTGCGAGTCGGGCTTGCCTACCGAGGGTTCCGTACAAAAATTGGAGATAGCTAAAATTTTGAACTAGCGATTTTAATACCAAATTTAACCACAAATGTATAGTTTTCAGATTAGTTACATTTTAAATATATTAAATAAAGAATTTCTTATGTACTGCACTTTACGTTTCATCTTTTTTATTTCTGTCACGTAAATCCTATCCCATCGTACGCAAAATACGGCGCTGTTCAGTAAAGATGGTGGTGGCTGTGTTGATTGAACGGATAATCATATTGACAACATTAGTATCAATCAATACAGTGTGGGGATCGATCGAACCGTAATATATGAACTAAAAAAAATATTTTGCAAGCGGTCCGTACGTTTCTTCATCATTACAAATGTTAAAATGATTGTTCGGGAACGGAAATGTTTTAATAAAGCGGAGTGTCTTACCACTAGGTTTCCAAGTTCCTTTTGCATATACCGCTATGTAAGAGACACAGCGTTAACTTAGGCCCTTAAGACTCCTTAAGCAAGACGTTTAAAGAAATTAATATATTGACAGTTGCATCTCAATATATATTTAAAAATGTTATAAAAACATTAATGATTTTACCAAAATTGGTGATGTTCATAATATTAACACCAGGAATAGGCAACTGTAACTCGTTTGCATCGAATCCGCAATTCTTTTATGGGGTAATGTGTACGTTTTTACAACAGGATCTCAGAAAACGTCAGAAAATTTTAAATATCACGATTTAAAAAAAATGTGAAAAGAAGTTTGTGTGTTAAATTTGTGTGTCCTTACCAAATGAATGATTTTATAAATTATATCACGCCTTGAGAATGAAATGCTCCCCAGTCTGTTGCAAAGTATCATTGTCACAAGTAATTAAATGTATATTTGTATAAAATTCATTTTATAAAAATAAGTCCCGCCTCGTTTCTTGCGTCGGTTCTTCTCAGGTCTGAGACATTAATTAACTTTAACGTACTGGTAAATTATTTGACGTTCAAAAAGTGAAGCAACTTCTTATTTTGAATAAAATTATTTGAATTTGAATATGATATAAATAAAAGTAGGCTTTGAATTCACTCGAATTTAATTATATTAATATACAATATTTATACCGGATTTTTTTTGGTTCAAATTGTTAAATTTCCAAGTGTCAATACTGGTATATGATAAAACGCAAACCGTTTGTTCGTATTCAACGTTGAAACGAGAGTTGCGAGTGGTTACATTATTAACAATTCCGAGGGTCTATTGTCCGCGGAAAACATACATGTCGAACTTTGAAACTAAAGAGTCAAAGAGAATGGTGCTTACAGTATGTTGAATATGTTCAGTAAATTTAGTTATAAATTAAGTGAGTTATCAATATTTCATTAAATCTAAGTTGTTTCCAAAGTGATGTAAATTTAACAAAGCTCTATCATACCAGAGCGAGGATATATTTGCATATGGAAACTGGTAACCTAGTTTTAACCATTCTGTTCTCCATTAAGACTAAGAATTCCTGAGGAATTGCGTGTTGAGAGGCGTCAACGCCGCTCTTTGCCTCGTTACCATAGCGAAGAAATTAAAATATTAAATATATCATTACCCTGGGTGGGAATTGAATCCACAACCGTCCTACGGCGGCTCTATTTATTTTTAATATTTCCTGAATTTAAGGTAAATCGACCACTATCGTGTTTAAAATAGTTAAACGGTGATTTAGCGATAAATATATTTTGCTGACATTACAGATCAAATTAGCATGTTTGAATATTTGAACGTTTATTATCCAATTACGCAAAACCGCAGGACTTGAAACTTCGGTTAGCATGCAAATAACTTTTTATGTTTAAATAAAACTATTCTAAACGTGTTTTCGTGTTTAATTTGATATCTGACATACATTTTTTAGGCTAGTCGTGTCGCAGAGGCACAAAGTGTGACTGTAATCGCGACTGGTTGTGGATTCGTACCCCGCTCGAGGAACTGAAATAATTACTTACAACGTATATTTCCATTTCTTCGCTCTAGTGTCAAGGCAAAGTGCGGCGTTGAGTTCCGTCACTCAATACGCAATATCTCGAAAATTAGGCGGAAAGTGAGAAACGGTGTGTGTTAACACTATGTTCCTTCTGACTACACCGTTGTGTGCGGGTTACAGCGTTGTCAGCGTGAAGCTGATTTTATTTATTTACTTTTTATTTTTGAACCTGACACTTAAAATACTTATTACCGTTAACGACGACGATATTGAAATAAATTATTGGTATAAAGAACAAAATACCTCTAGACCTGTAAACCTCCTCTGCCTTACTCTATAGAATTTTCTATAGAACACATTAACAGAATGAATGAAAAGTGCAAAAATTCGATATGCTTATCAGAAGGCAGTCCAAGGTTCCATCACTCATCTTCCAATTCTATCATGAGACCATTTCGTTGGTAACATAATATTATATTATATTGTCATCTAATGTACATATAATTGCCAATTTACATGACGATAACAACAGTTAGAAGTGCGTGTTACTCAGATTTTTTAATTTTATTACATAGATAGAGGTCAGTCGTGGCGCAGTGGTACAAAGTGTGACTGTACGGTTGACTGGTTGTGGGTTCGATCCCCACTCGAGGAGATGAAATATTTACTTAAATTTATATTTTCATTTCTTCGCTCTGGTGTCGAGGCAAAGCGCGGCGTTGAGTTCTGCCACTCAACACGCAATGCCTCCAAAATTCGGCAGAAAGTGGGGAACGAAGTGTCTTAACACTAGGTTCCCTCTGCCTACCCTGCTGTGTGCGGGATATAGCGTGAAGCTAATTTATTTTTTTTTAATTTTAATTTACTTAGTTACAGCTCGACTAAACAAAAGCTTTAAAAACGCAGGAGGCAGGTAAACGCGACAGATTGTGGTTTCGATTCTGTCACTTCCCCTCTCAGGCTCTCTCTGTCTATCCTGGTATGTGCGGGGTACAGCGTTAAGTAAAAAAATGTTTGTAATGAACTTACGTGCAATCGCTTCAACAGTCCGGTGTCCGTGTCTGCACTAGCGTTAGCGGATTGCTTGGCTGTATTCCAGAATTGCTTTTGAGCGGAATAGCGATTCATAGGGCAAATCTTAAACAGGCAATCTGGAAATTAAACACTTTAATTTGTTAATATATTAAATATTTTTGTATATTTAAGCTTTTATTCATTGATACAGAGCTTCTACATTATTGCAAATTTGCACATGAGTCGATATGGCACGACCTTTACAGAAAGGTTATGAACTGTTTTTAAATAGTGAAAATACAAAAATCTCATTATTTATTATCTAAAATAAATATTTTACTTTATCTTAATATAATTTATGTACAATATAAAGCAATCACACTTACCCCTGAACTTTTTGGGCGGATCAGACAGGTCGCCTGCCTCCGGGCACACGACGCACCTGTCATCTACCAACCTGAATGACACATAATGAAGTATTTAGATTGTTATGTTTTAAATTATTCATTATTACGTTTTATCTATTTTAACGAGCTTAAACTTGATTATGTCGTTAATTCAAATGTGGGGCTTCAAACCGAATTCAAAAAGTAGAGGAATCATTTATTATTATTATAATATTAACAAAAAGCTAATCATTTATAAAAATGTTCTATGTTGACTCATATTTCTGTCTATTAATATAATATCACAATACTTATACCAATAAATATGTAAGAATTTAAATAAATATAATTCCAATAACTACAAATATTATAATAAAAATGTCACGAGCAATGGAATAGTATTTCAAAGCTTTTTAACATCAGGTCACGAACGCATGTAGCCGTGCGGATACAGGCAAGGCAGGCAAGGGATTACATTTAATTATCCTGGGGAAATTGGGATTGAAACATTGCTACAGAGTACACGTACAGACATAACGATAATATTTAGAGCTATATTTATTTTTTAAATCTTCACATATTCCTGTTACTAAGTAAATTAGGTAGGCATATACATTTTAGATAAGCTGTAATATATATATATATAGGCGTTTATCTATTTTTAAGAAATTTTGAAAATAAAAAGCGTCACAATATATATCGAAGATATAATAAACTTTCTCACCCTAAGGTACTGAGGAATCCTGCCACAGAGCCCTCCGCATAGAGGGACACGATGTCCCCCAGATGCAAGAAACTGTCGCCCATCTTGCCTCTTTTTCCTCACCCCCACCATGCAACGACACCTGAAAAATATATTGTTAAGTACGCAAATACTAATGGAAGTTCATTTGTTCAGCTTTTGTTATCCAGGGAACCCAGTGTCCAGATACTTACTCCGTTCCCCACTTTCAATCCATAACATGTTGAGTGGTGGAACGCAACACCACGCTTTATCTTCTTACTACAGCGGGAAAATTAAAATAGTTAATTCGTTTGAGTGGGAATCGAACCCGCAACTGTCACGTTTACAGTTACACACTGTGCCCCTGCGCCACGAGGGCCATATTTTCCAGCTACTTTTGTACCTATAGTGAAAGCCGTTCCCAAGATTGGCTCAGAGTTGAGACAAATCGGTCCGCACTTACATTTATTTGAACTTATGAAGAGGCAATTTTTTAAAACGGTATAAACATCTCAAACACAAAACAAAACCTATTTAAATACATTTTTTTATGAATGCCGGATACAAAAATTCTTCGAAAGACGCGAATATCATTTACAGTCTAAATAATGAGACTTGTACTTTGTACCGTAAGGACTACAATAGCGTACTACTACTACTGACTGTTGAAATATTTCAATAGTTTTGTTTGGACGAGTCTGTCAACATCGAGCGTGGCTCCCGTTTAATGTACGCCGAAATGTGCTGTTTTGATTCGGCGTTTTGTTCGCCGTTTGATGAACAGACCGTTTTCAAGGTGACAATTTCCCTAATAGAAGCTTTTGATGTCTTATTTTCACACTGAGTATGCAACATCTTTAATATTTAATTACAAAGATTCTTTTTCGCTTCAGCAGCTCTTATCCATCGATCGATAGTCGTGGGCGTGAGAATAAGCGTTTACATGTTCTATATTTTTTTATTAGGACAATATATTTATTAATATTATACATAATTGATAAATATTTATCTAATATGTTCTTTGATTTTTACGATTATTATACATTTTAAATGAAACTACTTTAACCGGATTAATCGCGTATATTTTGTATTTTTATACATTTTTGTGCTCAAGATAGAGTTCAGCGGCGTGCCATTAGAGGCCTATGTCCAGCAGTGGACTAGGACAGGCTGATGATGATGATGATGATACATTTTTGGAAACCCAACGTTTCGAACACTTTACAGTAGTCCGTGGTCACGGGTAGACTATAGGGGTAGTCAAAATATTTATCTATCTATATAGATTATCGGGGAACGAGACTGTGTTCTGAAGGAAGACTGGGAAAAAAAGTATATTTTCCTTTTACGGCTTAAATTCTAAGTAAACAAAAAACAATGTTGCGGGGACGATTGGTTAACAAGTCACAATACTTTTCGTCAGATATAATTATAATTATGTTATATTACATAGTTTCAATCTCCTCTACGAAGACGAGGACCTTCACCTCAGTGTGCCCGTGACCGCAGAAAACTGCTCGGTTCGAAACGCCGTTGTTTGCAAAATCTATATAACAAAATATGGTAACCCAAATATGATCGTATGCAAAAAAATATTTTATTTATTTTTAAATTATTTGAATATTATGATTAATCCTAAAACTAACCGGCTTAGTAGGTACTACGGTAATTCCTCAGAAATGTGTAGTGATAGAATATTGTATAAGTCTAGCAAAGTACTTTAAAATTGCCTGTAACTACTATAAAATAGCAGTAGCGAAACTCTATAGACTTCATATCCAAAATTATCGTCTATTAGATCTTTTTTTATATAATTTAATTAAAAAAGTATGTGATTATGAACTTAGTTGAACATAATAAGTGATGACATTTAATTTTATTGATCATAAGTATTTATTGTTGTATTCCGCATATGGCAGAGTAGGCAGCTTAAACCACTACTGCAATAAAATAGTAATGATATCTATAGATATGTAAATTATGAATAGATGTAATTTATTCATAATGTCCAACACAATTTAGGTACATATAATTCACTTACATTTGGTTTCCAAAATAAACTGAGCTGATGTTATTATTACTAGACAAGGATATTACATATTTCTTGATGCAATTTTAGATGCAAGGATATGTTTAATAAATCTATTATTAAACATAATCCTTGTATCTTAAATAACAAGAATTACTCATGTCCTATAACACTAACCACAACGGCTACCAGCGACGGCTACAAATATATCGTTTTATTTTTTATTTCAGCTTCACGCTATACCACGCATAAAGCTGAGTAAGTAGCATAAGCTAGTTCTCCAGTTCCCACCAGAATTTGATACAGTGATTATTGGGTACTCGGAACTCAATGCAGTAAACAATTTTCATCGTTTTCATTAAAAAATCAAACTCATGTTTTTTTATTTTATCATTTTATATGTTTTTTTTGGAAAACTGCAGTACACTTTATGTACTGCAAAAAGTCCCCCAGTGCTCTATAACTTCGGTGAATTAATAAAAGTCTTAATTGGTAGGTGAATTATGATTCTTACTTTTAAATAAGAAGTTTGTACGTTTAAAAGTTATATATATATATATATATAACGTTACCTATGGCTTTATAACTTTCTAAAATACATAAAGGGTAAGATCCAAATTAGGGGCACCTGAAACTTGTAAAAATTTAGCAAAATTTCCTTATTTTTGACATTCAAAATGTATGATAATTGGCAATATGCACCGTTCATATACAGAGTATTAATCTCATTTTTATTTTTGAGAAAATTTCTTTTTTTTTTATTGTATAAGGTTCTTATAGAGCTAAAACTGTTGTTTCATTTGAAGTGGTATTGACAAAAACACTCTGTATATGCTGCTCCCGTATATTTATTCCAAATTTAACTGATGCAATAAAGATAAAAATGTTTAGAACAATATATATCAAATATCGTGCAGGATAGCTGCCAGTCTATGTAATAATAAAATTGTACCATTGACATTCACAAGCGGAACTGTTGATTTTCTTGCTGGCTCTTCTCAACAGAACTGCCTTCCGGGCCGGTGTTTGCGGTTCTTTCGACGACTCAAAAGTGCTTACAACAGTATATTTGAATAAAGAATATTTAAATTTGGGATTTGTATATCTAATGTAGTCGAAAAACACAACATGAAAAGTATTTTTTTAATAGTCGCTGTTGATGCAAAAAGTGAAACATCAAGAAAATCTATAATAAAAGCATTAAATACGCTAAAAAAGACAATTAAGATATATCGACATATATTTTTAAGTAAAAAAAACTGTCTCCAAATTTCGGAACATTTCATATAAAGAAACATCTCAAGTCCAGATAAAAAAAAGGAAAGTGTTCAAGGAAGCTTTAAAGTTATAATGTTCGTAGCATATTACAAAAAATTGCTTAGTTAATATTGTTAATATATTCGTACCTCATTACGTACTTTGGTCATTAATATGTTTATAACCAAAGACCGCAGTAAAAATTAAGTAGCCGTAGAGATATAAGTTCCTTGGCTATATATTTAATATAGTACGTACAAAACTCCTATTGTTTTCTAGATGTTCTAGAATTAATCGGGCAATTATTATAATTAGAACTGTATTTGAATGAGGTTTTATAGCGTCAGATCTTATTGGTTTAAAATAATCGATGAAATATAAGTAAAAAATAAAATAAAACAGCAGCAAGATAAGCAAGGGTTAACACACTCCGTTCCCCATTTTCCACCACTTGAGGTATTACGTGTGGATTGGCGGCAATCAACGCCGAGCTTTTGCCTTGGTGCCAGAACGAAAAAAATGAAAATATTAAAAAAATCGAACCCACAACCGTCGCGTTACACACCCGTTGTGCCCTAACGCAACGACGGCCTCTAACATGAAAGATATACCTTCTTTTTAGTTTTGGTTTAATTTGCTTAAAACGAACAAGTTGATAAAACTGGAAAAGATATTTTAAGAACATTTCACTTAATTAACACCTCTAATACATTTCGTTTCATGGGTCTAATTAGGTTAATCAACTCTTTTTATTTAGATTTGCCAAAAGTTTTGATAACTTATAAAATGGTAATTAAATATAATGATAAAAAAACCTCATTAGTATGATAAGAAACCCCCAAAAATAATTATTAATATTATGTTTTTATAAAGAGTTATTAAAAATCCACATATGGGAATATGGGACAATTACTTCTGTAACACATTTTCAATATAAAATTTAAAAAAAAACCTTGCATGTTATATTTTGTCTTTTTAAATATTTGGACCATTTAACCATCATCATCATTAATCTATCTATACTTCAGCTGTAATGAATGTGATGAGCAGTAAATGAAATAAATTATATTTACTAAAGACACAAACGCAGCTTCGCATCACAGGATATTTTTTTAAACATATTTTTTTAATAAAAAGTATACCATATCCCTTCTAATACCTCTAAGAATATGTGTACAAAATTTCATGATAATCTGTTTAATAGTTTTTTCACGAAAGCGTAACAAGCAAACTTACATTCACATTTATAATATTAGTATAATATGGTGTTTGATGATTGCACAGTAAACTTACCCAGTGTTCAAAATCACGTCATCTTTAATATAGTTCTACAAGCTTCATCAGCAGTTTAAGCATGTCGCACACGAAGTAGAACATGTGTAGGAGCAGTTTGTAAAACGCGCGTCTCAAGTCTATCAGATAGCAACCGAGTAACAACGCGACGACACACGCACAGTAACATAATAACTTGCGATTTTTACTTATAATCATCTGGAATAAGACCCTTCATGCTTGGTATGGATTTTTTTTAAAATGAGAAATGAGTATTAGATTTGTTTCTAATATAACGTATGCTTTTCGGCCTTGACAATAATGTGTTACGACTTTGGGACTAAGATGTCAATGTTCGGGAGGTTTCCACAGTTAATCCAGTTGAAGCCGCTAAGTCGACTGAACTTTGAATGACTGTATGAATTATGCAGGGTTCGCCGACGGGATACATTTGTAATGTATAACGTATATCTGAGCGCCCGTGATATGTGTCGACCCGAAGATAATATTGACATTAAGCATTGGGTATGGATTTATAGGATTCTTAATGTCTTTGAGATATAGATCCTTACATTTGGCCAAAAATAATTTTAAAGGAAAATAAAGAATATATTTAGTTTCGGGTTACATTTTAAATGTTAAGATGAGTAGTGATTACGAGGAGAGTATGACCAAATAAAGACTGTAATAAAGACAAAAAGTGAAGTAACATATAAAAACAAAGTGGCGAAAACATGAAATGAATACACACCCTTGGCGTTAATTTATGCAACCATTTTTACATAATTTAAATATAATTTGAATAAATTGTCAAAATTTAAAAGAAATAAAAATTGGAATTAGATTTATTGAACAAATTTATATGTGCGTAGCCAGCTAACCGGCCATTGGACAACAAGTATTATCTGACACTAACTTTCCCGCACGTTAGATATGAACAATCGATATGTGAAGTGGATGCGTGTAAGCCTAATCAGGCAAGCAGCCGCTATATATATAAAGAGGTCCTCTGGACCGTGTCCCTCCTTTGAAAGCCTACTGACCCATTTTCTTTGATAGCTCAGTTTAGATTTATAAAGGTTAATAATAAGGATTATTTTTAAATTTCTCATAAGATAATTAAAAATGATCTTGACAGTTAATTCGATCTCATCAAAGCTTACATCAGTAGTTATGGGCGTTTCTAAATCGAGTCTTATAATGATTTTGATAATAATATGAATTGGAATAATAGCAGGTTACGTGTCTATATTGCGATTCTTAGTAATATTAATTTAATTAACAAATGTTATAAGTTGTACTTTGTAGGTCATCGAATGTACCAATAAGAGATAATAATCTATCAGTGTCAGATGCAAATAAAACCTTGTCTTTAATGATATTTGAAATTTTGGAGAGTTTGTAATGATATGAAATAGTAAATGTATTTATGTTTCATGTACTCGTATTTCAAACATGTATATATCTAACCAAACCATTTTAATATTGGATGGAGGTAGTTTAATCAAACGACTATTTTTATATAAATATACATAATAATTAATTATTACCGTACTATTTTTTAGTTACTCATATCAAATTGCAATAATTTTATTTATTTGTTTTTAATATTTAGTTTAGTAGTTATAAATAGTTATTACCGCGCTCATTTTTTTTTAGCAATAGGTATAACTTTATGAACTGTCACTTTTATCGATATAATATCACTTCCACTTTTTTCCTACTGGGTAGTCAACTGCAAACTGAATTTTTCCTTCGTTTTCCACACAAACGAAACTGTGCCTAGAATGAATGATGGCTGAAACAGCCTTGTTTTTGTTTAACATGTTTATTTAACGTTTTTCTCTTTTATGTCGGAGTGTCGTTGGTTACAAGTGTGTAAACAGTGCGCCCACACGGCAACTAATACACCATTTGAGCTCTTCGTGATGGTTTAAAATTGTAATCCGATTTAGTTCTTTTCTATTACCGATTGCAGCTCAACTACTCTAACTATAATGCACATCGTATATAATAATAACTTAAAGTATTTTAACTTTTGCCGATTATTTGCCAAATAAGACTTAATTGCTTTAATTAAGTATAAGAACATTTTATGATCTTTATCGCGTCAGGTATTTGCGATTTGAAATTGCGATAATGGGTTCAATTTTTTTGTAGCTATCCTGCTTATAGCAGACTAGGCAGAGGCAACCTGGGTACCTAGTGTTAAAATATCCGCTACCCATTAAGACACTTCCGATCCCTTTCAGATGAATTCTTGAGATATTGCGTGCTTAGTAGCTCAACTCAACGGCGCGCAATGCCTTGCAACCAGAGCGAGGAAATGAAAATAGTAAATATTTCATTTCTCCCAGTGGAGCCCACAGCCATCGCGTTTACTGTCACACCCTTCTGTTGAAATCTTATTTAATATATTTTTAACAGTTATCATAGACATAGTCCAGATGAAAAAACTGAGAAAATAAAAGTATTAAGAATATTAATGAAGTTAATTACAAACAGTCTTGACAGATGGTCGCCGTAGCGGCACAAATCGTTACTGTAAAATAGACTGATTGTGTATTCGATCCCCACTCGAGAAAATGAAATATTTATTCAAATGTATAATTTCTTCACTCTGACGTCGAGGCAAAAGTGCGGCGTTAAGTTCCGCCACTTAACACGCAATTACTCCAGAAATCGGGGGAAAGTAAGGAACAAAGTGTCATGACCCTAGCCTATACTGTTATGTGCGAGATACAGCGTGAAGTTGATTTAATTTATTTTTTAATTACAAACACCACTATTTATAGATACAGGGACAAATTACGTATGCATAAAGAAACTAAATAAATAATCAATAAATAAATTATAATAACTATAATGTCGAAGTAAACCTACGACGCCAATTCTATAAAGTGGTTCCGAACACTTAGATGATAGAATCTTACACTCAAGCACTCTGGTGTCTTATTAAATTATTGATAGTAGATATACTTTATTTTCCGTTTTAGTTACTAAAATGGAACTGAAAATACGATGGTTGTGGATTCAATTTTAACTCGGTTAATTCTTTTTATTTGCTCCATCTGTTTAGAAGACAAATCTGTGAGAGGAGTTCAGCGAGTCAACACGCAATGTTCTAAAAAATTGAGCGGAAGGTGTGAAATGAAGTGTTTTAACTCTTAACACTAGATTCCTTATTTCTACTCTGCTTTAGTCTTGATATTTTACTAACAGTACTCTCTAAAAGCAGGTGGCATTGTCGTCCATCAAAATCTGACATAAAAAAAATCTGGCTCGTATTTATAATCTGTGAATGAAAACAGCATCTCAAAATTGCTCTCAAGAGCGATCTTAGAGTTGAGTGCGGTTTATAAACACGAAACTAAGTCAACATGTAATCTAAATACCTTTTATAAAATCGTATCATGATCTATTTTTGCTCATTTCTTGAGTGCGACCCGTCGTAACCTTACGCGGACGTGTGGACAATGATAATAACATGCGTCTGTCAGCACGTCTAGATGTACTTATCTTTATATGAGAGACTAAATAATTATTTCCGTTTAATATTTATTTTTCTATTTCATATGATATCTTTATCATTCATCGCATATCTGCACTTTATTATCTTTTGCGGGATAGTTGGATGAGTATTTAGTCATGGGAAAATCCGTTTTTTCCGTTTCTTGATTTTAGGTTTATGTGAAATAATTTATTTTTCTATATAACGATATGCATGTTGAAGGCAGTCGTGGTCAAGCCAAAGGGTGCTGTTGTTGGTGCACGACAGGTTGCGGGTTCCATTCCCACTCGAGGAAATGAAATTTTTATTTTACTTTCGCTCTGGCAACGGGGCAAAAAGCGGCGTTGAGTACCGCCGCTCAACAAGCAATGCGTCTACAATTCAGCGAAAATTAGGAAACGGAGACGTCTAAATGAGGTGTCTTAACATTAGGTTCCCAGGTACCCTCTGCCGACTCTACTATGTGTAGTTTACAGCGTGAAGCGGTATAATATTGTTACACACCGGCAGTGTACTTCAAAATTTATTATGGTTGCCGTTTACTCGTTCGTAAAGAACAAATAAACGTAACGCCACTGTGGCCATGGAAAGCTCTATTTTAAGTCTTGTTTAGGTTATGAGTTGTTTAGTTTTAGTAAATATATAATAATGAATAACCAAAGAACATGTAAATACTCTTATATGGTAATCTCTGTAATGCTATTGATTGTTCCGTATTTTATTAATTTTCGGGTAAACATATGTTGAATGTAAATATCTGGCATAGGTATAGCCAGTTAGTAAGAGAGAACTTAGTGTTAGGGCACTCCATTCTACTCTAGTCTTCTATCAGAGCGAGGAAATCAAAATAAACCATTCCCACGATTAAAAATCAAATCCACAAACCCATTTAAACGCGACCGTATGTTTACCACATACGTACATATGGTAAATATACGATAGATACAGGTGATGCTAATAAATGTTAAATACGTATTAATGAGAACGTAGTAATTATACTTTTGTCTTTGGAACTACTTAATACTTAATGTCCGAGAAAAAAGGAGCGTCGAAAGAAAAAAGAAAAGGAAACTAGTAGGACTTCTTTTCACAAGTCAATTCGTTAATCATCTTAAGAGATTTGTGAATAAAAAAATAGGGCACATCAAAAACGCTATATTATGGCCACACAGCCGATATTCTTACAAAAGTTATTATATTAAAGAGTTGCTTACGGAGATACTTAAAACACGATCGAATCGTACAGTAGCATGTGTTTATTATTTTATAATAACTACTTATTATTTTTTATTATACTAAAATGTTGTTTTACATAGTTTTTATCTTTTATTATTTAATACTAATATATCATGATCTGAATGCCATCGTATGTATTATTTTAAGTTTCCTTTACTGTCCATATAGTTTTGTAGGCAAGCAAGCCTAGTGTAGTGTTTGACACTACGTTCCCCACGTACGCCCAATCCATGTTAAGTGGCGGAACTCATGGCGCCATTCTATATTGACAACGAGGAAAAAGAAAATGATTACTTTCCCCGACAGGGTATCAACCCGTTACCATTGCGTTAACAGTCAGACACTTCCATAATGTTCTATCTATACTAATATAATAAAGCCGAAAAGATAGATTGTTTGTTTAAGCCAGTGGTTCCCAACCAGTGGTCCGCAGAAGGCTAAATATGATCCGCGAACGATTTTAATTTTATGACTGGGGATAGTGAGGCGAAGATTCTGTGTAATTATCACAGTCAATTTTTATTATACCTACATGCATAGTAGTCCCTACTACCAAGAATCATATAAAAGTTGGCCTTGATCTTGATATATTCACATTACAACGCTAAGATCGTTGGAGCTTTCGAAATACAAATTATAAGCAAATCAACAATTTTTCTAAAAAAAATTACTTTCACCGTATGTGTTATGACATTTTAAATATATTATAAAAACTTGTTGGATAAAATTTAATTACATATTTTTTAACACATGTACCTGCGTCTTTATAGATGGTAATTCCAGTTACAATAACTGTATCGGATGTGGTGGGTTCAATCTCTTATTAAAAATATATTTTTTAATAAATATCATTTAGCTTCACGCTATATGCCGCACACAGCAGGGTAGGCAGAGGGAACCTAGTGTAAGACACTCCGTTCCCCACTTTCTGCAGAATTTTGGAGACATTGCGTGTTGAGTGGCAGAACTCAACGCCGCGCTTTGCCTCGACACCAGAGCGAAGAAATGGAAATATAAATTTAAGTAAATATTTCATCTCCTCGAGGGGGGATCGAACCCACAACCAGTCGGCTTTTAGTCACACCTTGTGCCACTGCGCCACGACTGATTATTTTAAATTATTGTTTTTAGAAAATACTTGCGCAAATGATTATAATAATATCAATACTAGTCAATTGAAACGTTATTATACTGAACACGATTTTAGTAATGTGTTGTAGCTTTGACCATAAAAAGAAAATAAGTTATAGAAATTATTTTATTATTATTAAAATACGCAATATCATTTCTTTATTATGAACCATTTATTTAAATACCAAAACAGAATGTAATTTAAGAAATAAAAGTCATTTAATTTTAATTATTTTTGTTTTATTTGTAAGTGAAATTGAATAAAGAAATATTTACAGATCTAAAGATCATTTTTAAATATGGGGTCCTGTAAATTTACCAATACACAGTAGATATGTACAATGTATTGAAATCAAAGCAGTTAAATAAATTTCCGAAATTTTATTAAAAATTTGGAAAATACCATTTTTTTATAAAATTTCCGACTTCATTATTCATCTTTGCGTTATTCTTTCGACATAAATTCGTACACTCGCAACTTTTTTTTTTTATTTCTCGTGTTTCTTGTATTTTCACTTTTATTTTGAAGGAAGGGATTTTTGGTTCTTATCTCCGATATTAAGACAATATCGTTGCTGATGATTTTCATAATAATTGTTGCTCATCCTTACCAATAGATTTTTTCTGTTGAAGTTACCACATCTACTTATGTGTGTGTTTTTGGGGGGTATTATATATTTTGTTCTTACTTTTTTAATAATTGAGTTGCATTTTTCTGTGTGGACTTCATCATCACATACCTACTTGGCTTTAAATATATCTAATACATATAAATGCATTTTTATTTTTATTTATTGCATTGTAGAATTTCTCTTTTTTTTGACTTAATAAAACGATAAGTCGAACATTTTGCTTCAACATTAACAGTAGAAAAAGCCTACATTTTTTCTACTTTATGCCACCATGAGCGCTACGAGCGATTATGATATCCAAACTAAGTACTTTGCTCCCTGCTAATAAACTTAAAAAAATACATCGTAGCTCAGTAGTACATTGCGTATGAATGTCAGATGCGTGCTTTTGGATTTGACTTCCACTACTCGTTCGTAAGCTAGTGGGAGTCAAACCCACAAGCGGCGTTGAGTTCAGCCCATAGCCCATTTTTTTATATTTTTGCACAACAAATTACGAATAAGTTTCAATCACAAAACCATCAATAATATATCATATTTATTTAAGTTATTTATAAATTCGTGTGAGCTATAACTTACAAACCGAATTACATGACAGGTGTGGAATCATGCCGTACAGTATTGTAATATTGGTTAATCCAATAGAATAATTATGCTGAGAACACGCCATTGTAGTGCCTAAAAACGCTTTAAATAAGAAAGAAAACATTCATTTATTAGTCGTCATTGGATGGAATTAATATTTTTTTTAACTTTTACAACTTACTCGGAGTCATACGCAAATATTTAAAACAGATATTTTTAAAATAATTATACTCTTTACATTTATTGGTTAAATAAAGTGTTGAACGGCTTAAAATAAAGTTGGCATTTTTTTATTAGTGTCATACTATAAATAAGGTATATTAAAATGTATCCTCTAAAAATTTAAGGGGTAAGCAGAAAAAAGCGTACAGCTACTTTTTTACTTATGGAGTATTACGTGTAACTACAAATATCCATACAAGAGACGATAGAGACCCTGACAATACAGAGATAATACAGTCACACAATAGTTTCCTTGGTGCACGACTCGAAGGTCTACTTGTCCAACTAAGATCGTATTACAACATGAGTTGGTCTTGCAGTTATTTTGTATTTGAACATGAATGGTAAACCGTTTTACGTAAATACATACAAATATATATATTTTATAATTAAAAACTTTAGAAATTATATATTATTCCTTAAATGTTTATGTTTCTTTAAAAAAAATGGCTTCTAAATTTTATCATAAACCAATTATAATTGATATACTTCAAACAAACTTTCGCTTCACCAGTTCTCGTCTTATCGAGCTGGTTCATTTTGGGCGTTTTCTCGAGTAGGTAATTAATTGCTTGGATGTCACTACGTCATGTTTTAATATCAAATTTTATCTGTTGTAGAGTAGTATTATATTTTCATTTTATGGAAAGGACAAGGAAAGCGAGAGCACGGATCACCGGTGGTAAGTGGACCAGAGGGACTACAGGTGCGAAACGCTTCTATTCCATAGTTGTGTAACGGGTTGAAGTTCCTACGAAGCCGCTACCAGTAAAAAATACACGATAGTACAAAATCTCACGGTTCCTTATTACTTGTCAAGAATTTAAGCATATGAACATAGGTGGTCATAACATGTGTTTTGAAAATATAAAAAAAAACACATAGCAGAGATGACTTTTTTATGAAAAAGACAAGGAAAATGAGCATACAGGTTACATGATGGTAAGTGGTCACCGCCGCCCACGACCTGGTGTAAAACCAGAATATCTACGGGTGTATTACCGGCCTTTACGGTGAAAAAGGTAAAAACTAGTGTTAAGGCACTCTATTCTCCACCTTTCAATTTTCGAGACACAGTGTTACAAGTGAGTGGCGGAACTCAACGCGCTTTATTTTGTTACCAAAGCGAAGAAATGAAAATAATCCATTCCCTCAAGAGGAAATTGAACAAACACCCGTCGCGGTTTACAGTCGGCCTCGGGCTCTGCTTAGTTGTCTTTAGTTAAATTTTTGGTAAATCCCTTAATATGCACATAAAAACCCTTTATATGCGCATACATTTTAACAAACTTCAACAGGAAAACATATAGAAAATAGCACACGTGATGTATCTTTATTATTAAACGATGAGAGAAAATTATTGACAAGGTCACGTCGATGTCGCGTTATCGGTATTCGGTACAGTAGGTATAATAATTAGAATTAATTGTACGTAGACATCACTCAGTTCTGTGATCTATCTGCTATCATGTATTGAAAAATGGTCAACGCCGGCAACTGTTTACGTGGGCTTTAATAAAATGAAAAATTCAGTTTTTTTTTGTTCCCGTTGGAATTTCGAGTCCTCTCTCGGTGATCTTTTACATTCCTCAAGGCATACACCAAATTTCAGCCTTCAAGTTCAGTAATTTCGGTTGTGCAATGTCTGCCTGTCAATAACGGAAGATTATACACAGATTAAGGAAGTTACGTATTAAATTTAATAGTAATTTGTTTTTAAACTAAAATATATTACAAAATTAGTTAAATATAAAACCGTATATTAGTTCGCTGACAGTAGGTTATTATTTCAAATATGATGAACCTGTCAATCAAACTAAATCTTGTGAATAAAAATCCGTTTCCAAAGGGTTTTAAAATAGTTAATGTAGGAATATCATTTAGCTCTATTTGTACTAGATAAATATAGTTACAACAGTAATATTGTAAATAAAGCTGTTCATATTTGTAATACTATGAAGGTCATTGATTTTTTATTGTAATAATAAAATGATTCCTTATATAACATCATAATAAACGCTTATAAATAAGTAATAGGTACTTTACTTTGCTACATTATAACTAGTTTTCGTCCAAATTTCGTTTTAGTGGACTTTATTACCTAAATTATACAATAGCGCTCTTTACCCTTTCCCGTTTTAATTTTGTGAAATCCTCGCTGAGTGCTGTCCCACACTAACTAAGATCTCAAAATTTCTTTTGCTTCAAGCTGTATCCCCCTAATTACAGAGTAGGCAAAGGGGACCTGGAAACTTAGTGTTGAGACACTCCGTTTCCATTAAGACATTTCCGTTTCCCATTTACCACCACCACCAGATTTTAAGGCACCAGATTTTAAGGCACCAGATTTTAAGGCATTGCGTGTTAAGTGGAAAAATTCAAAGCCGAACAAACTTCATAAATAAATATACACAGGACATATTATATTTTCAATATTCCCTATGTCCGTTCTCCATTTTGAAACGAAACTCATATAGTTTGTTAGTCACGTAACAAAGAATATAATAGCTTGACTAATTAGATAAACAAGTAAATAACTTGGATTTAAAATAACAAAAAAAAAATCTACACCCTACGATAGTAATATTTTTGTTCATGTATCGATATAAATATTATTCAACATTTACACAATAATAAAACAATTGATTTAATCGAATAAATATCGTAATATCGATACAGAAACAATATGTATTTATTTATCAAATAAAATCGAATGTTTCGTGACTATTCAATGTAAACTGGCAGCACTAGTTAGCTGGAGTAATTAATTAGTGCGAGCACACACTCGCGCCAGTTAGTACAATTAGCTCGGCGAACAACGATTGAAACATTGTAAAGTTTAAGTACAAACTCATTTATATTAGTTATTTCGTTAATGATATCAGCGTAAATAAATATTATTTTCAGATGTTGTGTATAAAGAGTATATATGTACCTATTGGTGGGTAAATGTTGTTTGAGGCCAGTCGTGGCGCAGCGGCATGAGGTGTGACCGTAAAACCGACTGGTTGTGGGTTCGATCCCCACTCGCGGAGATGAAATATTTACTTAAATTTATATTTCCATTTCTTCGCTCTGGTGTCGAGGTTAAGGGCGGCGTTGAGTTCTGCCACTCAACACGCAATGCCACCAGAATTCGGCAGAAAGTGGGGAACGGAGTGTCTTAACACTAGGTTCCCTCTGCCTACCCTGCTGTGTGCGGGATACAGCGTGAAGCTGATGTTGTCATAAAAAGTCATTTTAGATTGTAATCGTGGGCTTGATATTCATTTGAGAAATTAATTGTTTTTATTTCCTTCCTCAAAACAAAGATAAGCGCTGCAAAACAAAGCACAGCGTTAAGCTCCACCACTCAATTCACTAAACAGCTAAAAATAATAGATAATTATAGAATCTAGTGATAGGCTTAAGAATTATAGTTTGTTTTGAGGCCAATCTCAACTCTGCATTTTGTCTAATTTAAGTGGAGAAACCCAAACATAACAAGTATATTTTTTTCCTGAAATGTGAGCCTTCAACCATTAGGCAAAGACTCCACAGTGGAAACAAGGCTATGAAAGTCAATTATGTACTATAATCATATTTAATCTTAGTGTAGTATACATTTAGATTAAAGCTCATGAATTATGAATATTATTTTAGAATTTATTAATAGGCAACATATTTTTTTCTTCACAATTTTTTTTGTAATACGGAATTATGTAGAGCATTATATAATACACTTAATTTTATGTTTGAAATAATTCATAAATTTAAATCAAAAAACAAAATGTAGATACTCAATAAATATACAATACTTAATAATTAATAACTCAACAACAAATTTATACATAAATCACAGATAGTGTGGAATTCACACACATTACAATGTAAGTATTAGTTGACCTATTTCAGGGGTTTCCACTGTTTTTCAAATAAAACAATTTTACTTTTTTAAAGCAACTAAACATATTTGACATAGGTTTCATGTAGATTGCCACCCATATAGGGTTTCCATTTAAATATTACCCTATAAAAGGAGTTTTAAATGTTCATTGACACTTTTTGGAATCATAAATTACATGTCAGTGTATAGGATGTATCTATTATTTTTTTTTTTATACCAAAGACCAAAAAGCTAAAAGTTGTTCCTATGGCAATAATATATACAATGACATACATGTCATTACTATTAGAGTCTTATCCTAGGTTCTATGGATATAATTTAGCTCCTTGTCTTTTACTCTTTTATTTCTTCTTTTTGGTGTCAAGGCAAAGCACAGCGTATGTTTCACCACTCAACATGGACTTAGCATACACTACAGGTTACCTCTGCCTACTTAGTTAGTTAATTCTCAGCTTCACTCTGTATCTTAAGGTTATATATTATATAATAAGGGTTAAATTTAAAAAAAATAATAAATGAAGGTCTCCATTATACTATAGGTAAAATATTTAAAATATATATAATATGCAATATAATATTGCATTTAGTAGCAGTGACAGCGGGTGCATTGGAAGCTGCTGTGTGGCTGCTGCTGTTTTTACCATATTTATAGTTAGTCAGTCAAACTACCTATCCCATTTCAATATTTATTTTTATTAAAATATTACAAATAATGATTTAAATGTAACACTATATGTTTAGGATGCCATTTTCAATATTTAAGGAAATAAATTAACTTATATGGGTTTTTTTTATATTTAAAAAACATCAAAATATCCTTAAATTAATAAAAAAATATACAACTATACAAATTTAAATATGAGTAAAAATTTGAAATGAGAACATAAAAAATTTTTTTATTGTAAAAATACTTATTGTGTTGTTTAATATTAACTTTTATTATATTTAAAAGTTATTAAATAAAGTGGATAAAATTTGTTGAGTATTATTTAAACATTATCTAAAAGTGTATAGTTGGTTAAGCCATGTAAGAACAAAAAAATAAACTCTATAGTTAAAAATGTTTTTTTCATATGTTGGTATCTAAATCTTAGTACATTAAGAAATTTAAATTTAAATCTCAAAATAAATTCTGTAATATAAAACATTTACCTAAAAATAAATTATTCGAAGGTAGAAATAAAATATAACCTCAAAGTATTTGGTAAAATACCCTATGATTATGCAAAATAAATATAAGATGGATAAATATGTTTCATATGTACAGGAAAAATGATATAATTTTAATTTGAATGTATCTTAAGGATATTTCTAAATATATGATGTGCTACTACTATTAGCCGATTCTGATAGGAATATAGAATAGAAGTTTAGTTAAATCTCCAAACCGGTCCTTATTACAAAATAAATAACTGAAACATTTACTTACGTCGCGTATCAATGTCATTGATAATAACAAAAAACTTTCAAGGTAGCTGCTACATAATATTTCTCATTCCGGCAACATCTGTCGCCTTGATAGTTTTTGAAGTAATAAATGAAAATATAGTTCCAATAAGAATTTAATTGTAATATACAGCAGCTGAGAGAATCGCCGTTTGACATGAGTAAATGAATAAACATTTGGCTTACCCTTATCACACGCCTCGAGCACACATATAATGATAATTCATAATCACAACAACATTAGGGTAAGATAATTAAGCGTATTAACGGCGATGATTCGAGAAAAACATGTAAACTTAAAGTTAAAAGACACAAGAATCATCCGACACGCTCCCTTCTCGCTGGAAGGCGCGCCACTGCACGGGGATACCATGCGCGAATTAATTTTAACCTAAAATAAACGTTACCAGGCAAATTATTTTCAAATATTTTAATACAGATATTTTGATTTAAATAACAATATTATTCAATTCAATATATAAGTTGAGAGGATATTTTTTTACAATCCTTACAATATTTAGCACAGGGCAACGAAAACATTCTGCGACAAGATTTCTCTCGGACACTGTGAGCTAGAGCCGAATTACATTTTATGGGCTTCTTTGAGAGACGTAAACGACATTCCGATTCTGAAGTTATGAACGCTAACATTACTGGCATTTTATCGCCATATAATTCCCTTATTGCGTTGAAATTTATTCGAGTGGACTTTGTTTTATTTAGAATTCTAGGCCGTCTCGTGGTTCTAGGTTTCTTTATGCTTAGATCACAGTTTTTCAGCTTAGCCTTGTTGTCTTTTATTTGCGTCTGTAATGTACTCCTTGAATTTAATCCTTGAACTTGAGATATAGTTCTTGAGTTTCTGTTTCCCATGCTGTTAGTTTATATAAAAAAAAGATGATCAGATTTTATAAAAACAAACACAAGAATTTTTTGTTAATAGTACATAATTTGACGTTATCACTTGATAGATTTATGTTAATATGAATTGACGTATAAAAGATGAATAAAACAACGTGCTATTAAGATTAGCCAGTAAAATAATATATTATAAAATCAATTTTCTTTTGATATTTTTAATAATAACCTTTTAAAATATAATAATGAGTTAACAATTTTTGTATATATTTATATACGAAAATTGTTAAGTCATTATTTCAAATGCATATCGTACATATAAAGTTATAAAAAAAATAAAACATAATTTAAAAAAAAATATTTTAATCGAAAAAGTAGAAATTATCTTCTTACACACATATAATAACAGCGAGTAAAAGAACATAAGGAATTTCACTGTAATACCATACCATCTTGAGACATATCCTTTTCTTTTCAAATGGACTTTGTTGCTGTTGACCCGACCTGACTGAAAGCTGCCTTTTCCTAAACCAAGTTACGAATGTTTTACCTGTAGGAACAGGGTAGATAAGTCTGACTGTATGAACTATTTTCATTTCGTCGCTCTGGTAACAAGGTAAAGCACGGCGTTGAGTTGCGTATTTCGAAACAGAATGTCGAAACGGGGGGGGGTTGGGAAGAGGGTACTCTGTCCCAGAAGCATAAATTCTTCTGCTTAGCCTATTATATATGGAACGTATAAAAAACCAGAGAAGCGCGAGTCGGACTCGCCTACCGAGGATTTCCTACAAAAAATTAAGATTTCGAGCTTTTTTTGAAATTCAAGCTAGCCAGACCTTGTTTGATCACTAGAACTAGCAGCTTTAATATCAAATTTTGTCCTGCAATTTTGTATTCGTATAAAGATGTTTTCTTTTTTAATATTTTCAGGGTAATTTTATTGTTAGTGTTTTTTTTTGGAGTGAGCAGACATAGACTATTCTGGCACCTCTAAAAGTATTTAATCTTACCTCTCCCCGTGATGATATGTGCGTGATACATTGTGAAGCTGAAAAAGAATAAACACGCAAAAATAAAATTTATATGAATACAAAATGTAATATATTTGTTTACTGAATTATGTCGATCTTCAAATTAAAGGAGGTTGTGATTGCCTTCTGTTAACGGTATAAATTGGTTGTTACCAATTATTAGCTTCGCGCTGTATGCTGCGTTTAGCAGGGTAGGCAGACGCAACCAAGTGTTAAGACACTCCGTTTCCCCCACTTTACACCGAATTTTTCGAGTCATTGCGTGTTGAGTGGCGGAAATAAGCACAACTTACCACTAGAAAAAAATATCAACAATTAAAATCTCTTAAAGAAATTGCCCTTTAATTTTATCGATAGATTAACTTGTATTAGTAGATAAAATATACGTGCTTGATTGTTGCTGGAAATTATCTCAATAAGCTTTCTTAAGCTTATACAGCATGTTCACAAGTACTTATAGCTCTTGTTTCTTTAGGGTTTTCTTTGATTTCTATATGTAAATACCAAGATTTTATAACAAAATAACATGCTACGATTTTATATTGGTACAGAGCAAAATTACTTTTTTTCATATTGGAATCTAATAAAACTTAAATATTTGTAACATGCTGTATATCAATAGAAATTGGTTAAAATTTCAGATATGACCTAATCAATCTTTAAAATGAAAATCAAAATATAGGTATAGATATAATGTATAAGTATATAAGCAACTTGTTCGTTACAAGTTCGTTACATCGTGTTGACATTGTAGTGTTAATAGTTACTACCATGGCTTTCAAATTACTTTGCTTGGCTTTTGCACTCTTCTGCGCTGGTGAGCTCTAAATTCTGAGATTTTGTAATTGACCTGACATTTTTGAAATATAAAAATATTTAATTGAAAATTACGTATAGAAAATTAAAAATTATAGTTGTAGTCGAATTAAATAAATTCAGCAAGGATTTTAATAATTTAGAAATTTTACCATGTAATATACCAGTCTGCTTTATTAATTTAAACAAGTACATAAAATCCACTGGAATTCAAGTGGTGGAGGCGATTTTAATATGATTTTTGTAATGAGTATATATTTGCTCACAGCATCTGCAGCACCAGAAAGTCGTATCGTTGGTGGTACACCAACCACCATCCAGGAGTTTCCCTACATCGTCGCGTTCATCTACGAATATCCAGCGTCACAATTTGTGCTCCAAAGATGCGTGGGATCTCTAGTTTCTTCCTGGCATGTCTTGACGACAGCTTACTGTTTCACGTAAGTTTAATTATTTTAAAACCGGTCTGCAACTATTGTGATTTCTATGTCTACACGAGAACATATAATATTAAATATTTTTATTTTTTCGCTCTCACTCAACACGCAATGCCTCCAGAATTCGGGAACGGAGTGTGTTAACACTAGGTTCCCTCTGCCTAACTTGCTGTGTGCGGGATGCAGCGTGAAGCTGATTTATTTATTTAACTGTATGCACAAAAAAATCAACCATAATTCTAAATAGGTTCCCTATAAAGACATGTAGCCTGCCAACATATTTATCGCGTCTGGGAGGATGATTTGCCCATCGCATTTGTCTGGCTGCTTATAATGGGTCTCGAAATAGTACCTTAACACGAGTGGGAGCTCTTTAAATATGCTGGGTTCCTGGTAAAGATTTTATTGATTGAAGAACTACTTATAGATCCCGACAGTTAATCCTAATAAACTATGGTCTTGTTTATTTTCTTTTATGCAGTCGGGGTTTTTGTTTTTACAAATATATTTTTTTTGACCTTTTGTTTGAGCTATCTCTAAAAGGTCCCCACTTTCAGGTTAGTGAGTACGCATACCGTCCTCACTACGTATTGGACTAATAATGCAAAAAATTCCAGCTTTGCTAAAATTACGTAGGTATAGGGAGTCTGGGATCTAGGTCTAATAGTATCCTACCGCTACATCACATCGTTTTAGAACCCGTAATGGATTATAAGTCATACTTATTTATGGCCAATTTATGTAATTTTAGCTAATTGTAAAATTAACGATAATAATGAAATTTAAAAATAACTATTATTTTTTGTTATCGCATTTTATAATTTCGATTACTTAAATAATCGGAAACAATTCGGTCACGTATGTGATAAAACATATATGGGTTAATTATCTATTGATCATCAATTATTGTTGGGCAGTAGGTACTGATGCTGCTATTATAAGAAGGTCACATTAATCTTTTATATTATGACCTTTGATAAATAGGTAGAGAAATATATATTTTTATCCTCTCGCGTATTGCACCTTAAAAAGTTACTTAAAGAGTTTATTTTTTTGTTAAACTAGTTTTAAATAGGACATCTATTAATATTGTTACACTACTGTCAGATATTATTAAAGATGGTATGTTGGTTGTATCATCAACCTGGGGAAACACTCGGATATATTGTCTCTAGCTGTTCTCATCTTGCTAACAATCATGTAGCCAAGATAATACACCAGCAACTTGCTCCCCGATATAACCTTGCCGTGACTTGGATGTACCCTACTATAGGTACAATCTCATACCTGTTCTTAAAAATAGCTGTGCTTTGTTATCAAAGTGGCGCGCCGTGCAGTGACATGCCATCCCAACCAATATTGGCGAATGTAATTGGCGAATGAAAATAATGTAAGAAAGGATATTTTTTTCACAAATTAAAAACATTTAATAAAACATATACGTTTCAGGGGGGCTATTTTAGACAACATGTGGATACGTGCTGGTTCAACGAACAGCATGAGCGGCGGCACCGTGGCCCGCATCGCAGACGTCATCAAGCATCCTAATTACGTGGAGTCCCCGCGGTCGGCCGACATCGCTGTCGTTATCATGAAAGAAGCTTTGAGGATTACCGATTCTATTAATGTCCTGTATATCCCACCTCCTGGAATCAATTTACCTGATGGCATGGAAACTAAGATTGTTAGTTGGGGATTTGAAAATGTAAGTCATTACTTATTAACTAATAAGTAGGTAAAAAGTATTAATTTAGTACATTTTTCTGATATTTTTGCAATATATTTTATAGCTGTCACCAAGTGGCCAAATCGAAATCTTGAAGACAATCAAGTTAAATAAACTACCTTTTGCCGAATGTCAGAGCAAATTCGAGAATGTAGAAGAGGTTGCTATAGATGAGGGTAAGCTACATAACAATTATTAATAAAAAATAACAACTCAAATACCTTGAGACACTATTATTTATATATTAATATACTATTGAGGCCAGTCGTGGCGCAGCGGCACAAAGTGTGACTGTAAATCGACTGGTTGTGGGTTCAATCCCCACTCGAGGAGATGAAATATTTACTTAAATTTATATTTCCTTTTCTTCGCTCTGGTGTCGAGGCTAAGCGCGGCGTTGAGTTCTGCCACTCAACACGCAATGCCTCCAGAATTCGGCAGAAAGTGGGGAACGGAGTGTCTAAAACACTAGGTTCCCTCTGCCTACCCTGCTGTGTGCGGGATACAGCGTGAAGCTGATTTAATTTTTAATTTTTATTTAATATACTAAG
This sequence comes from Heliconius charithonia, assembly GCA_030704555.1. Taxonomy (NCBI): domain Eukaryota; kingdom Metazoa; phylum Arthropoda; class Insecta; order Lepidoptera; family Nymphalidae; genus Heliconius; species Heliconius charithonia. The sequence goes on from CM060825.1 coordinate 1,642,850, forward strand.
CAAAATATGTGCACGTCGCTATGGCAACGCGTATTGCTCGCGTCAATTGGGGTTCGTTATCATACATTACCACTTGCCACCATTGCTACTGAAAGAAAACAAATATTCACTTACCACCAACTAGGGTTGCCAGATCTAGGCTTTTCACCATGATGCCGCGAACGGAATTAGTTTTAGTTCTACATAAGTGTAATTCCCTTTTTTTATCAAGCAAGTGTTAAACACTTTAATATTAAACTTTGATGTCAATCAACAATCAATAAAACTTGTATATATAAATTTCGAGACAACAAAGTGAAATTGTAATTGTAATTTCACTTTGCTGTCGCTGGACACGGCACAGTACATAAAATCTCTCAAGTTGAGATAATATTAACTCACAATAACTAATTCATTTTTAGCTATGCTCTGCGCAGGCGCACCCGGCAGAAGCATCTGCTTAGGAGACTCTGGTGCACCCATGGTCACCGGCAGCGTGCTGATCGGTCTTTCCTCATACCATGAAAACTGCACTGATGAATATCCTGATGTTTTCACTAGAATTGATTCATATACTGATTGGATTATGGAAGTTGCTACTGCTCCAGGGCGTTCTGTATCACCTCTTAAAATCGCCGATGTGTAAATATTTAATTTAGAAAATTCGATATTGTAATGCATTTGTAATATTATAATTTAAGCTTTAAATACATATAATAATCATCCCCATTCTCTAATCATGATTAGGTTAAATTAATGGACTCGACCGAGGGTGCAATGAAACAAGAATTTATTATCAAAATATATTTATTTACGTAAAATCTGTTTAATAAGTCCCATCCCTATTTCTTTCTGAATGATCTGGACGTTTTTTTGTTCTAATTTTGTGTAATACAACTGTTTTACTTCTAATAAAAAGGGAGATAAATTTTAAATTAAGGCTTACATGGACTCAAAAATTTTACAAATATTAAATATTATTTAACATATTGTACTTTCTACAATACAAACACAAAATAAAATATTTTTAGCTTCACGCAGTACAGTGCAGTGAAAATTAAAAAAAAATCTTCATTAAGTCATTCCATATAATATTATATTTTAAAAGATATTTTATCAAAACTATTTTTGTTTATGGTTAACAATAATTTTCATTAGAAATACATATATCCATATAATTTTCACTGCAGTTAGTATTATATAGGAAAATTATTTAATTCAACATACATATTACTTCCAACAACAGATTTCAAGTATTCTTTATATCTTTTATAGTTATGTAATAAAATATGTATATCCATGACAATGTCAATGAAATTATTGTTTAAATTCATGTCTAAATACAAATTGTATTTATGGAATGGGTAAAAATACTCTAGCTTTATCTTATTATTTCAATATTTAATATACGAATATACAAAAAATTATAAAATTATCTGATGTCTTTTGTATGGATCATACATTTTTTGGGCTAGATGGGACATACAACCATTAGGTAAGGCAAGACAGTGTTGAAGGCACGAATATTGCTTCTTATAAAATAACTAGCATTTAAATTACATCTACATACAATTCACTACTCCCTTCTTTCGGTGGTCCCACTATAATTATACACACCCTTAAACATACAGTGCGTAAACTTAAGGCTTAAATTACACTATCAATTCTTTTAATTGTATATTTTATATGTGTAAGGAGCCTTATTGTATTACATACATAAACATTTATATAAAATACAATCATTTTCCAGTATTTTCATATACATATGTATATATATATAACAATAATAAAGTACATTTGTAAGTCCATAAAAAATATCTATACTGATTATGTAATAATATTTTTAGTCAATTACATGCAAAATTCTGTCAACTGTATCACATCAACTGTGTGTTTATCAATTCGCGAACCATCTAAATATCTATTTTAATAAAATATTAATTACATTGTTATACTAAGCTAATATTTACAATATTCTATCAAAAATCTTGTTTCCAAAGAGATTCTATATTATTAAAAAAAACATTTAAATGCAGTGCTGTCAGTACATATAATATGTAAAATATTTTAAGTACATATTTCAAGTGATTTTTACATCATTTTGGACGGCAATTGTGGAAAGAAAACGTGATATTTAACAAGCAACTACAAATAACTAAAATATTCTATTCTATTTCAACTATAAATTCTTAAAATATAAAAATTTGATATTCAATTAAAGCTATTGGATTGCCTACACTAACTTAATATAGTAAGTACCTGTAAAACATCTTCATGAAGACTGGGCGGTGTTATATAAGTAGATTCGATTTGAGATTTTCATTTGCCTGAGGATTAAGAAATAAATTTATAAAAGCTTATTGTTATTTCAGATTCAGTTTATATTCACACGCTTCTACCGTTGACCATTTATAAAAGTTTTTTCTTGTTATGTTTGTTGTTTTGTTATTGTAAATATATCTACAGACAAATGTGAATACAACATTATTATTGCTTTTTCAGAACTGATTTTTAATAATTTGAGAGACTTTTACTAATAAGAGAAACTGAATTAACTTTTTCTAAAAGTTTATTCAGTTTCTCTCAAGTCCAAAGGGATTGAAATATAAAATTATTTTGTGTCGTTAGTAAAGTTTTAAAACAATAAAATCTAAATAATGAATAAACAAATCAAAGTATATAACGAATTCTTTATTATATTATTCTAACAATTATTACATTGAGAACAGATTCTCAATGAACTCATTTTTTTTTGAGTTTTTTGAGCTGTAGTTATCCTTTTAGTAATTAAATGAAATACTATAACTTCAGTAACAACAAACCTCGTCCCACCCGCCGCGGTCACGTCACGTCACGTCACGTCACTCGTGACGCGCGTCAGGCGGCGTGACGGTGAGCGTGACGGCGGCGCCCGAGCGCTTGATGAGCGCGACGACGTCGGGGTGCGGCAGACTGCGGACGGGCTGCCCGTTGATGGCGAGGATGGTGTCTCCCACATGGAGCAGCCCACAGCGCGCGGCGGGCGAGTTCGGTATTAGTTGTCCTAGAAAAATTTTGAAAAGTAATTTTTATTTACTAAAAAACAAGTATTGCACCTTTACTGTCTATATTACATATCACAAACAAAGAGAAACTAGTCAAGACATTTCATAGTATTACGAGATATTGTGTTATTGTGGCGGGACTATATAAATCATTACTCCGAATGACATCCAACCCACAACTATTGTACATTTTAAAAATTTTACTCTATGCTAGCTGTCGTAGAGCCAGCCTGGAGGAAATATGTTCGGTAGGTATGTTTAGTTGAATGGAAGATACGACGTGGATGCAGAAAGGCGTATTGCTGCTGGTAAGGGTTAATAGTGCCTTAGCTGAATTGACGAGACGGCGTAACGTCAGTATAGTTGCACGTTTGGCCGCACACAATGTAAAGTCAGCTTAAATGATCGAATCCGCAATGAAGAGATACACAGAATGACACGCAATAGCGAGGATGTGACTCTGAAAACACAGTATCGGAGATACTGGAGGAAGTATGAGGAACTCCCGGAGGGCATATATAAAAAGGTTGATATCGGTGGACGAGACGAAAGGTATGCAGAGAGCATAGCGTTCGGCGCTTCGCTCCCTCTGACTTCTTCGCTAGTGATACAACGTGAAGCTGTATTAGATTAGATTAAAACCAGCACACACACAGAATATTTGAGGAAATCCCACATCCATCTATTTTTGTAAACCTATATTATTTTCTGACTCAGTTTTTTGTAGATTAGAAACTACAAACCTTTTAATTGTGAATTTCCTATTGAATTCTTATTTTCAATAATACATGTACCTTTCTCTTAATTACAAACCTTAATAGAATGTTTCTTCTTATAAGACTTGTTAGCCAGTTAGAGATACAGTCGAAAAGTGTGTTCAGAAAATTGGTTATTTTTGATAAAATTTTCTTTAGTTAACCTCTCTTTTTAAGATCTTATTCTATTTAAATTATATAAATAGTATAACACTTACCAATAGTACTAGTGGCTTTATTTGTAGAGGAAATGACTACGAAGCCGAAGCCCTCTCCTTCGTTTCTTGTTACTGTGACATCATAGGGCGTTGGAGACCAACCCGCTTGTGTGTCATAATGGACACCGTACCTGAAAATATTAAAGGTAAAAAAATATACAAAAATATTTTAAATTAAGATAATGTTATCATTTCAAAAACAACATTTTCGAATTATTATAAAATAAAAAATAATGCCATAATGATACAGAAATGGTGTATGCAGCTTTAAATTCCACTAATCTGTAATGCATAAAATCATTAGCAATAATGGGAGGTATTGAATTTTGCCACTAAACTGCTGTAATTGTTTTTGTTTTTTAGCTGGTTTTTTATACTCTCTGTTGAGTGAGCATAAAACAAATATATTATTAATTTCGTTCTCCATTTTACTTTATTATACAACATGAACTTTAATGAACCCAAAAAAAATATTGTTGTAAAACAGGACACATCATTTCTCAAATGTAACATTGTTTTTATTAGAACAAAATCTTTACACAAATAATACAACCAAAACCAAATAAAACCATGCGATCTTATTATAAAAGTTAACCAAAAATGAACCTTAACATCAAATACATATGGTACAAAATGAGACCAACATGGGTAAAGCGTTGGGCGGGTAGAGCGGCGCCGGATGCAGGATGTTGTATGATGTAGTCGGCATGTGGTGGATTGGCTCCGTTCTATATGATGAATGAGGTGTTAATGTTAGCCAGTTAGAGATACAGTTGAAAAATGTGTTATTTAGATGGGTAGTTACAAAATTATTCAATAACAAAAAAGTAAAAAACTTTAAAAGCTTTAAAGGTTACCTTGACCTTTTAAACTTCTATTTAAGATATATTTTTTTCTATTTAAGATAATAAAAAAATAAAACTATGATATGTTTGTTTATGAATGCTTAGCTAAAAAAAAATATTTATTTTCACTAAGATATATTGGGATTTTAATATTATTATTTAATTAACGTGATGTAATAATCCGTTTATATAGACAGCCTAACCCGGATAAATGAAGTACACATAACAAAAAGTTTTTCAATTCGATTTAGTAGTTTCCGAAATCCTAACAAACTCTTTACCTTTAAAATATTAATATAGAAGTATAGATTGGTCAAAATTATGATTAGCATATTATGACTTAAATATTAATATATTAATCCATTCCAATCAACCGTTTACAATACGGTCGAAGAGTCGTGGAAGCTGAAAGCTACATTTTCTATTTCCTGGTTCACTGGGAGTAAAATAATCAAAAATTAGAAAAAAATCTAAAATGAAAACTGTGCAGCCATTTCAGCATCTTCAGGGAAATCACGACTCGGCGAAGGTATTGTACAATTTTTAAACAATTAACGCTTAACATAATATTTTTATAAAATACTATTATTTAAGTTATCCTCATATATTTACAATATATTTATTATTTAATATATATATAAATAATTAAGTAATATTCCTTACGGCATTAGAGGTTGGTGTGGGTGCGATGCCGGCATTGGGGGCAGACCAAGCGACTGAATATCAGCTCGATTGTGTCTAACGCCAAGTGTCACCTGTTTCATCAGAAGGAAGAACTATTAAGAATAGACTTTGTTTACCACTTTTCTGGCGGCCTTTTTTTAGTATTCACTATCCCACTTACATTGAGGTAAATTACCTCAGTTCCTTAGCTAAACTGGAAATTATTAAGGTTTATATAGACAAATAATTATATATAAACTTTTAAACCCGATTAATTGCATATATTTAGCTTTGTACATTTTTGGCTAGCCGACATTTTGACGTTTTTAAAATACAAAAAATTTTAAAAAATATATGTTTAAACGTAAATAATCTAATCGAAACATATAAGAGTTAATTGTTAGTTATAAAATTCATAATGAAGCTAAAATCTGTGAAACCATAGTGAATAAAATAAAAAATATCACTGACCCTGCCTCTCGTCGCCGCTTGACACATAAAGGCGACGGCTCGCGCGTGAGTGGCGCCCACCAGCGACACGCCGTCCACTGACGTTAGAAGGTCCCCCGGACGGAGGAAGCCGTCGGCCGGGCCACCTGGGAATAGGTTATGGTATTCTTACTTTAGGATACAGTAACCTTAGTTTAGGTTATGGTTTTTTAGTTCAGGATATAGAAAATTATAATATTACACAATTTGTTCCACCAAATGGGAAACGAAACCGACAATGTTTACAGTCAAACGCCGCCTCATTTACATACAGTAAAAGCAATACAAACGTACCAGGTACGACATGTCCCACAGCAACTCGACTGCCGTCTTCAGTACCACCCACTATACGAAACCCGAATCCGGCTGAGCTCCTTAATAACGTGACTCGAACGTCTGCTTCTGGGTCACTTGGTGTTGGTGCTTCTACCTGTGAACAAAGAGAGATAAGACAAGAATGTAAAAATTGTTTTAAGCTAGATAATGTTTTGTAGTGATATTATCCATTGAGAGACTTGCCCGCCAAACTGGAGGAATTGCGTGTTGAGTGGCGGAATTAAGTGACATGCTTTACCTCGTTACCAGAGCGGGAAAATGAAAATATTAAATATTTAATCTCGTCGCGTGGTAATCGAACTCACAACCTGTCGAGTTAACATTGGCACGCTTATGCTCTTGCGCCACGAGTGGCCTCTGACAACGAAGATGAATACTAACTTTTCTATTACTTAAAAAGCAACCTAAAGGACATACAGGAATAAAAATCTAAGTGACATCACAATTTTTTTGCAAAGCTACATCATTCCGCATTTTGTATTTTATTTAAATTTCATACTTTAATGCATAAGTTACTAAGCATAAGACCATCAAAGCAACCGCGCGTGCTCTTATTATTATTCTTTGTCTATATACTTTATTAATAATAACAGTTTGTTTATCAAATTAACAATGGATACGCTCGTAAGTTTAAATATGGTCAAAAAAATATTAAAATTATTCCAATTATTATAATACTCCATTATAAATAAATAACTTGGCATATTTACTTTACCTGTGGATAGTTGGCGACGTATAAACCAGGTTGAGCGTCACCCTCGTAGGGGGAGTGAACTGGAGAATGAATGTGTCTGGGTGGAGATGGCTCACGTAATCTGCATACAAAATTTATTTTTATATAATGGAACAATATCTGTACATAATGAAATACAATTGTAACTAATCGCTATCTGTACATAGGAGATATATGAGAAGACCTTTTATTGGGGCCGTCTAGCAATATAATAGAACAATAAACAGTGATTTCTAATACTTTTGTCTGTTCCTCTGCGCGTTTGTGGATGCTAATTTCACAAACGGCTGAACTGATTTAAATGTAGTTTTCACTGTGTGTATTTTGACACTTTCCGCAACAGTTAGTGCTTGTTTTATTTAAATTGTTTCATAAATGAAAAAGTTCTGTCAATATAAATTACTTTGGTCAAAACATTTTTTTTATTTAATTGGCTGAAATTATTGTTATTAGAACAGAAAAGTAATTCAGATTGGTAAATACATAATTGTGTGATTCAAGCGAGCGAAGTCGCTAGTTTTTATATTTAATATTTCATTTCATTTTATTCCATTTTATATCAAATTTTATAAAAACAAAACCTAAAAAACCTTTTTTCTTCATTATATTCATATAGCATAAATTTATTAAATAAAAGTATTAATTTTTCAATTCATATAGTAAATATAATGATAAAACATAAAAATAAGAGAATTTTTTTCCTGTTTAAAAAAATAAGCAGTAAATATTTTACTACTGAGCCATTTCTACTATCTAGCACACACACACACACACACACACATTCACATTTAACTTACTTAGTATAAATTACTATTGTGATAGGTTTGTACGTCTTCAGATAGCTTTAAACAATTTTAGTAAAATATTACAAGTGTTGTATGTATGCAATAGTTATATTAATAAAAATTTTAAATTTTTCAATTCAAATCTGAATGAATAATATAAATTCATATACAGAATTTTTGAATTGTTAATTTCTGTCAATACTTGTATTATGACTTAATTTGAAAAAAGTGTTTGAGCATCAAAATCTAATAATTTTATTCATCATAAAAAAATAATTAAATGATTAACCATCTGTTCTTTAAAATTATTACCTCAGACCGGAGGACTGGCGAAAAACTCAGCAGGATACTTTTTTAACTTTAAGCATTTATAATTATTTATTAGTTTCATTATCAAAGTTGTCTTGTTGTCAAAATGATATTAGAGGTCAATTGGAAAAGTCCCGAACGAATTGAGTTTATTTGAGAAATCTAAATGGGCTAAGTCAATTACAATATAGTGCGGTATTATTTTCCGCTATTAATTCATTAACTAATCGAGGACGTCCTTTTCCAGAGACACAAGCTTGTGACTTCAAATGCGATGGTTGTGGGTTTGATGCCCATTCGGAGGAATAAAATATTTAATATTTTCATTTCTTTGTTCTGGCGAGTCGAAGGCAGAGCACGGTGTTGAGTTTTTACACTCAAAACCTTTGCCTCGTTAATTCGTAGGAAAATGGAGAACGGAAAGTCTGAACTAAGCATAGAGCTGTCAACTGAATGACATATTATCACATTGTTAGCATTTATAAATGTTATAGGTAATTAATATTTAATTAATACCTGAGAGGAGATCCTTTAATCCTGCTATTAGAGGAGTTATTAGAAGGAGATTGACTTTGTAGGCGAGTTGAAGGTGAATTGTTTAAAAGCCTATCCGTTGCACTGTTGTTCGATGGGGAGTGACTTCTCATGCGACCTAGAAAATAATAAGTTACTTTCAAAATAAATCTTTGTCTTATGTTATTTCAGGATCTTTTTTTATTTTAATTCGAGTTCAGTCGGGGCGCAGGAGCTCAAGTGCCTGACTGTAAAGAAATAAACATAATAAAAAATAATTACCAGTAGAATTTGAAGGTGAATGCGGTCTTATTCTACTTGTAGAGGGCGATTGTCTTGAAAGTCCTCCCACAGCAGCTGTGCTTGGAGAATGAAGCATGCCATCTTCTGGGAAACCTGGGTAATATAAATATATAAAAAGGTAATTAAGAATTTTAATAATTAAATTCTAATAATCTATTATTTATTTTAATACCATGTTTCTTTTAAATATTAAGCTTTTTATAACATATAAGTCAAATTCTGGGGTAATCTGCTTTCTCCCTCCAGCCTATTATTCTCTCTTATATACAATGCCAATATACTCCGGTCATTTTCCATCCCATTTTTTGCTTATTTTCATATGTGGGATATTATTTGAGCTTCGTATTATTAATGTGATGGACGTAAATGTTCTGGTGAATGGATGTTGATTACTATTTGTCAATGCATTAAGATTTAAGATTAACAAAATTAAAATATTCATATAATACCAAAACATACTGTCAACTTACCGCCGTTATCGCTACTATCAGCTACACTTGCATTACCTCTCCAATAGGCAGCATTCATATCAACATGTACAGTGGGAGTGGGGACTTCTCCCCAGTTATTGTTCCACCTTTCACCGTCCCACCCGTTGTTATCAACTCTACCATCTATCCTGCCTATGTATTCTGTATTATTTCCATCCCACTTTTGGTTACTTTCAGTCCAATTCCGCACATTATTTGAGTTGTCAAGCCATGGTTGCTGCCATTGGTTGTCTTGATTCCAGGTTACGGGGAGGGTTAGTCTGGCTCCAGGTGTACTGCTTCTTCGCCTTCTTTCCATTATTGTTTCTCTGTTTTCTCTATTTTCTCTGTTTTTGTGTTCTGGTACTGCGTAGGTTGCTTCTACTATTGTTTTATGTTTGTTTATCATGTGAATAATGGAATATATGAAACAATAAAGATATCCAAATCAGATTTTTTTTTAAGTAGCGTAAACATGAATATGCCAAATGAGCTTATGACAGTAATACTAAATTATTTTATTATTACTTATGATTGATATTTAAATTAACGTTAAAATACTTCAATAAAAAATGACTCTATATTTACACAAATACACTAACACCACACAAAATAAAAACGACTAATCTGCTATTACTAACCGGAATCCATTTCGTTTTGTCGATCTCGTACATTGTTTTCAGTACTGTGTGTGGGCATTGACCGTAGTTGTTCAGCTGTTGGCGTTTTACTTCTTCCCAATTGACTATTGGTTGCTGCAGCTAAATAAAATAAAAAATATATGTAAAAACTAAAGAAATATATACACACTGTATCTGCATACAGCAGGGTAAGCAGCAAGGTAACCTAGAGTTATGCCATTTTGTACGTTATAAATTAAAACGTTTTCACAGCCATCTGTGCCATTGCATCGTAACGGTTTTAATCATAATATTGTATAGTATATATAGAAGATAGTATAATATAGAAGAAGTGAAAAGCTTCACGCTATATTGCGCTCGCCTGTGCCTCTGCTCCACGACTGGCCTCAATGAAGTGAATACTTTGACAAAATTGGAATATTAAAGTCAGTCTTAACGCAGGGCTGGTTCAATTATCATTTGGGGAAATTTAATATATGATATTTTTATTTACTCGCTCTGGTGAAGAGGCAAAGCGCGACTCTGAGTTCCGCCACTAGGATTCGGTGGAAAGTGGAGAGTAGAGTGTCTTAACACTAAGCTTCCTCTACTTACCAGCTGCATAATGGGTACAACAGGAAATTGAAAAAAAATAGGAAATTTTTAATAAATTTTTACAAAATTAAATTTTAGTTTATTTGTATCACACGTTACCTATAAGGTAATGAAAGATTAATAAACTTACTAGTAGTGGGTTGCACGCGGGTAGCAGACCTGCTTCTCGGTGCTCTCGCTATAGTATTTCTCCGCCACACCCGTAGCGTTGTTTCAGACATGGCTGGACAGTCTTTTAAAACCTGTCAGTAAATTGTAATGGTTATTTTGTATTTATTTAATCTATATTCATATTATAAAGCCGAATAGTTGGGTTGAACGCGCTAACTCGAGAAAAATAATACAAATAATATTTTCCCATTAAATAGTCTGTATATCAAAGAGTATACAGGGTGGAAGTGTCAGTCCCACTTTTAATACTACTACTCCATAAAACCCTAATACTAATACAATTAAAAAACTTTCTTTTTCTCAAAAATGAAAAAGTTTTTTCAAACTAAATAAATAATAAAATTGTCGTTTTACAATAAAACGCCATTTTAAAAGAACGACGCACGCACACATAAACCTATCAAAGGGAAACCGCCGCATGGCGTGTGCGCCATTCCGAAATTGGTCGTAGACATTGGCAGCAAAGTTCAAAGTTGTTTAACCATTAGTAGTATTTTTGTAGTAGTATATAGCGTTTACTTTATTTGCATCTTTGCGTAACTGCGTCAGGCGAAACGGATAAACATGAAATGAAAAAATATCCTACGTCTAAACTGTTGAGTAATCTTGATTAATTTCTTTAGGTATGGATTTGAAATATTCTCCGCTATATGCCGTTTCTGTTAAAGGAGCGCTGCCTCTTCCATCCTGTATAGACTGTAGGCTATACGGCCTGTAAGTTATATTGCAATTACCGTTTGACCCACAGCCCTTACAATGTATCATACAACTCTAGATTCATATACAGGACCATATTCATAAACCACTCCGAACTGTGAGATTGAACAATATTTTTATTTGGTATTTAGGCGTGTCCAAGAAGTATTTTGTCTTTCAACAAATAATGTGAAATAATAAAAACCCTAAGAATTTTCCAAAATCTTATCATTAAATTATTTAAAAAAAAAATTGAACTTACTTGAACAACATGTTGATGTGGCGCGTGTCTAACATCCGTGTCTCCTATTTGTAATAGAAGATCTCCTTCACATAAGCCAGCACATCTACTACGATCTAATACCTTAAATTAGATAATAGAATCTAATAATAATTGATGTTATATTTTTCATTAAATACAAAATTCTTGTTTATATTTTGTATAATTAAAACACATGAATATTTATTTATTAAAACAAAGTCCAAAAAAGTAATTACTATACAATAAATATCTTATAAGGAATAAATAAAAATGGTTACTCGAATTTTTTTAAAGAAAAAACCAAATTCAATAAAATACTGCTCTTTATGTCGAAAACTTATAATATATGAACTTATGTATTATTCTCCTTATATTATCAAAACGACGATATAACATTAGTTATAATAAATGTATTATAAAAAAATCGTTGTTTAAAAAACACAAAAAATATTTTTCTTTCCTTTATGTGGAATAACAATTTACAATTATTTCAAATTACCTTTTTCACTTTCTGTCCGTGAACACTATCAGCAATAGTGAAACCAAAGCCTGCAGCACCTCTTCTCAATATGAGAGTTAACTCCCGTCCAGGTTCACTTGCGGTATTATCATTATTTCGTGAGGCACGTGGATGTTCTAGAAAAAATATAGTAAAATGTGGAGCAAATTAAGTAAAAAAGACCATTATAGCGCAGCGGCACCAACAGGTTGCATTCCTCCTCAGGGGAATTAATATTTCATATTACTATCCTGTCCACACTTTAAGTTTTCCACTTTCTGCCTAAGCTTGAGCATTGTATGATGAGTCCCGCACTCAATTCGTTGTCATTATAGAAAGAGAAAATATAATTCACACGCTCCCGAGGGGTATTCGAACTTACAACTATCGCGTTTATAATCTTATATGTAATAATATCCCAAAAACAGAACTCAGCCTACTAGGCTAACTAAATGAGACCATCTTACATAGCATAACAGGAGACAGAGAGAACCTAGAGTTAATGCACTCTCTTTGCCACTTTCCGGCCACCCTATTTGATAGGACATTATATAGCAACATTTTTACCATTAACAGATGGACATCTTGGAGGCACTTGTTATTCACTGGTAGTCGTAAGTTCGACTAAATCGAAGGACCTGGACTATAGCCGCCTTTACAATATTGGGCGGCGAAAAACTCCTCCCTTTATCTTAAAAAGTGAATATACCCACAAATGTAGCGTTTACTACAATCAAACTGTCTTATGCGCCATATGTATTTGTGACAGTACTCTTGATGAAAGTCTTACCAGTGGCTAAACTCAGTAAATGATCAGCAGACGGACACCTTGGAGGCACTTGATTCTCACTGGTTGTTGCTAGTTCATCCAGATCGAAGGACCTGGACATCAACCGCCTTTGTGTGGGACTGTGCGGTGTTGGTGTATCTGGTTCATCTTGCCCTTGGGCATCCGTGTTTGGCGAGTCAAGATTGAATCTGGTGGGGAAAAGAGGTGTGGTAAGTAAAAATATTTATAGCTAATTGCTACGATTTATTCATGTGAGAAAGTAAATTGATATAATTTATTTATTAACAAACCCAATGAAAAAATACCAACACTAAATGTTAAGGGGAATTGGACAAAATATAATAGCGAAAGCTGTATTTACATATATTGTTTAAGCTGTTGCTGATAAGCATGCAGAATCAAAGACAAGCTGACGAAAATTTTAAAAATGTTTTGTATGGGTTTTATCATTTTGAAAAATGCCCCCAATAATACATTTTCTTATATATCTCCATGTACAGACAGCAATCGGTTAATTTTATTTATATGTGTAGATTACAGAAATTATAACAATGTATTAACAATTTGAACATACAGAAAAACTTACTATAAAAGTGGTATATATAACATATTAAATTTAATGTTAAATACTTTGTTTTATAGGTATACCACATAACATTTATTCGCTAAATCATATTTACAATCATTAATAAAAAAATATCCAAAATTCAAATTTCTTTTTATCCATATACTCCTAAACATAAAAGTTTGATATACCAAATACAAATTCATATTCACTACCTTGTTCTTAAAGCTCTGGTAAGTTGCTGTAAAGCGACTGCTCCAGGTGTGGGCGGAGATGTAGTATCTACTGCTAAAGTACTTAAAACTCTTGTGTTTGGATCTTCTGAATCGAAGGATAGTGGGTAACCTGTTGAGAAAAACAGATTTTTGTAAAAGAAAAACAGAGTTTTGTTGTATAGCAGGGTAGGCAGAATCACTAGGTAATTTCTGCCTGCTATATGCGTATTTAGACACTACTTTCCCCACTCACCGCTGAATACTTGGGGCTTTGCACATTGAAAATTATTTGTTTCTCCCAATTGGAATCAAACTCTCGACTGTCTTGATTATGCATTGTGCTACTGCATTATGACGGCCTAATCATTTTGATTATTATAGAATAGTTTAAAATTTTATTCTAAAATCAAACACAAGATTTGTCTGATTTTAGTATAAAATTTTAAGCCCTATTATAAGCATACTTTATATACACACCTCGTACAAAATGCAGTGTAGCTTCAGTACCAGGTGCAATAGATTGAAATATTTGGGCTATCTGGGCGTGGGATAAACCACGAACTTCTTTATTACCCACTCCCACAATAACATCGCCAGGGCGAAGAAAGCCTGTAATGTAAAAAAAAAAAAACATAGATGGGTCAAGAATAATTTAAATTTATTTATTTTATTTTTTATTTATTTCTTTATGTCAGACACGTCATTATAGTTTGTCATTATACTTTGTTAGAAATAATTTAGCTGTCGGTAATTTATGTTAACTCCTTCACACTTCACAAGAACTTATAAAAATCTATTTGAATACAGAATAATTAACTGGTACATTGATAGGCAAGGAAAAGTATTTTTATAGTAAAATAAGCTTTATGCTTTTTCCGCAGCATCACCACTCAATGAAAGCATTATATTTAAGTTAAATTATCAATTTTCCGCTCTGGTATACAAAATGTGACGTTGAGTTCCGCCATTCTGCATCAAATGCCTTGAATGGTGGGCGAATGTTTGGAAGATAATTTCTTAACACTAGGTTCTATTTGTCTGGATAGGCATAAAGCAGTATTGCTGTATGCGGGATTCAGCGTGAGGTTTAAAAAATATAAGTATAGTTACCGTCAATCCATGCAGGGCTATGAGGCACTATACTACGAATCTGTAGAAAGCCATCTGTCTCTGGTACACCTTCTGTACCTATGAGAGTGAACCCTAAACCCTATAACAAGAAAATATTAATGCTTTTATTTTCTCCTTAGTTATTATACTGGTAATGAGGCAAAGCATGACAGTGGGCTCCTCCATTCTACAGAATTGTGTTAATGGGAATTGTGTCTTAACTAAGTTCCCAGGTTCTCTCTGCCTACCCTGTTATGTGCAAGATACAGCGTGATAATATATAATAATATATAATAAATAAAAATAAAAGAACTTTTGTTAAAAAGTTGATAATGTCAAAATACACAAAAATAAATTAATAAAATATATATAAATTTAATAAGAATGAATGATATTCAGCCTCAGTCATTATCAAAAGTAAAATAATTTCTCACCTGTGTACTTTTTGTTAAATTCACTGTAAAAGGCTCTCCTCTTAGTTTGCCTGTAGGTGGTGGTCCATTTGTTTGGTTGTTATTTCCATTCTCAGCAGCCATTTTTTCAGCTTGATAAAAAACATATTTATATTATATTTTAATAATATTTTCAATTATAAAGCATCAATTATTAATAAATTTAAAACTGAAAACTTTGAAGATCCAGTAGGACAATTATTTTTGAAATGTACAAAATTTGTAACATAATCATAGTGGGAATTAGTAACGATTTACTGATGTTGTTAGCATCTCCCTAAGGAGTTTTCTGCAAATTTAAAATTATGATAATATTTTTATACATTTTCCTCACTTGTTTAAATAATAGACCAATTTCATAAACACTTTTTACTTCTTACCTCTTAAGCGTCGAGCCTGTAGCACAGGATTTTCATACTGAGTTCTTCTGTTTATATGATCAACATAATATGAACCATATCTCTCATCAGTGACCCTCTCCCAACCATATGGTAGTTCATCTTCTCCACATTCACCAAGGGAATGCTTTCTAACTCTAGCCAGTCTTGGGTCGAGCCAGTGCGATGTACCGGTGTTGTAGCTGAAAATAATAGAGAATATATGAGTTTTTTTTATTAGAAGCTTCAAGTTGCAATTTTGTCAATGTGAAATTTATATTTTTCCTTATGACATGAAATTTGAGAATTTTTTGGTACTTTTCTACACTCCTCAGTAGTAGTAGTAAATTTATATTATGTTATCTATATAATTATATTACAATAGGGTGATGTAATATCTTTATAGATGCAAACTATAGTTAAAAAATGAACATGAGACAATATATACTAAAGTTTTTGAGGTCTTCCATCTAATATTAAGAAATTTAAAGAAATGTCAACCATTTTACTTGTGGTCAGCTCAGACACATTGAATATGTTATGTGTCATACACAACTCTAAGTATTTTCATTTGACCGAGAAAAGCCATAGGTCAAAGTTAGTATAAATCAACAAATTATAGAACTTGAACTTACTAGTAGATCGACATATTATATGTAGATATATGTATTGAAGTTGTTGTGTTGTAGGGATTAGACCCACAACCATTGTGTTTATCGTTAGGTACTGTACCCTTATATCATTATGACTTCATAAACCATTTCATATATTATTTGTAATTGAGTTATGAAAAAGGCAATTATGTAATATTCTGACACTAAATCAGATTATACTTATTTAGCAAATTAAAATAATGAAAAAAAATTTAAATGAGTGCACTCATTGAACAGTAATTGAACTTTGCTGTAGTTTCAAGTTTCAACCTTAACTTACTAACCTAATAGACCATAACAACCAAATTTAATTACACATGCAAATATAAAAACAGTATTAATTTTGATATAATTTCAAGTTTATTTTTTTTAGCATCACTCATCTCTCTGCCTACTGTTATGGCATGCCATTTCCCATTATTTGCCGAATGCTGGAGGCATTGCATGTTGAGTAGAACTCAATGCTACACTATGTCTACTACACTTTCTCAAGTGGGAATCGGACCCACAACTTGTTTTTTATGTCACTTTGCCATTTTGCCTCTGTAGCAAAATGGAAAGGAGCAATGGGTTACATTGACACAAGAAACAATGTAATATGGCTAATAGCCATCCTTGATATTATCAATCCACCTATATAACAATCAGAATTATTGAATTTGAATCAGTAGTACCCGAGTTAAAAACATTCAAGCTAAAATTTTTCCAGCTTTATGATATTAAAGAATAGATTCAAATAGATCTTTCAAACACTTGACAAACTTTACTCATTTCAATATATTCCATGATTTTCAATCCAAATACAATCTTAATTCTATACATTTTAAATTCAATTTATTCTTTATATAGAAAAATATCACTACCTTTTGTCTTTACTCCTCTTACCGTAGCACATAAGCATTTTTATTAGAAGTTATAATTAAAATACAATTAGAACTTTCAGAACACAAGGTGTACATCAGAATTCAGTGCAATCTGAGTTTTCTTTCTTTAAGTATATTTATTTTTAGATCTACTCTTGTTTACTCTAATATATGAATACACACAATGTGTTCTGCTCTGCATATTAACACTGTACAATTTTCTACTGATTGAATTGGTAATTACGAATAAATTAGTTTTTTCTCTAAATGTAATTTTCACTTTTCACACAGCATAAAGCAATATATTACAAACAACACTAATAATTCATATTATGTAAATGTATTCTTTACTTAAATTCAGTTATTATTAAGTACTTACTCTATAAAATATCTTTCTCCAGTGGGTGTAAAAGCCTCTTCCCACATAGGTGGTAGAGGACCAAGATTATAGTCATTTTCATTTTCTCTTTTATGATTGGCATCACCAACTCTTACACCAACTACTGAACCTCCAACAGTTCCTGCAGTTCCAGAACTATGAGTGGATATCCCAGCTGAAGACAGTCTATCAGAATCTGCAGAGCTCTGAGCCATTGCTTTATACTACACTGTATTAGGAAAACACATTTTATAACAAAAACCACTTTGATCACTATACTTAACAACCAACAACCTATCAACTTAACATTATTATTAGCAACTCCACATTCCTGGTGGCTTATTCATCGGTATTACAGGTATTCCATAAAAACAAAACAATAGCGCCAAGCCACTGACCATCTATGAGTCATTTTGTGTTCTGATGCCTCTTCTGTCAGGTATATATTTATTAATTTTTACACAACAAACACTTCCACGTAGCTATCGTAACTGGATTTACATTAATTTGCAGCTTACTTGTGTTATAGGTATAGATACTTAGCTCGCTACGCTACGTATTGCCTTAATTAACGCCCGATGTGGCTGCATTATGCACTGCAGGTGCATCGTAATCGTAACGAACTATTATATCGGAAACATCACATATTTCACGTTGCAGTCATGGTTGTAACGGTAACTTAGATAACATATATTGAAAGCCAATGCTTCAACATGCTAATTAGATAACAAGTTCACTTTCTCACATAAACAGGTAAATTCTTAAGTTTTTGAAAGTAGGTGCAACAAGTTGATGTTTAATTGAATCGTTGTGAGTAGGTCGTTAGGCCTGGCATGTGACAGTGTTGCCACTATAAAAAATATTCCTAAAAATATCTATAAAATTATAACATATATGTAAAAACAGAATAACAATTGTAAATGCACACATAAGTACTGTGTATAAATAAATAATGAACACATAATAAATGTTAATAAAGTAGAGTGTACGCATCAAATAATATAATATACATTTTTTTTATACAGCTTCGTTACGTTGTATTCTGCATATAGCAACGTAGGCAGAAGGAACCTAGTATTAAGACACTCGGAAGGAACCTAGTATTAAGAGGCGCGGGTTCGAGTCCCGCTGCGTTAAAATTTATAAACGTTTTCTAAACAAGTAACGTTTTTTAATTGTTATAAAACTGCTTTGAATACATCGGAAGCTTTTAAACAGTAAATTTAATTTAATAGCATACGAATTTGTTGTCACATATTGTATGCCAAGAGCCATTAATTTTATAAATTATTATATACTATCCATATTACTAATTTATACTTCTGAATTTAAATATTTAAATGTTAAGGCCAAAATTCTTAGTATCTAAAATATAATGTTGGTACCTCTCATAATCTATTTATTTTTTTGTGTCAGCAATCCGCTCTGGCCACTCGTGGCGCAGAGGCACAAAATGTGACTATAAAATCGACTGGTTGTGGGTTCGATTCCCACTCGAGGGAGTGAAATATTTATTTACACTTATATCTTTATTTCTTCGCTCTGGTGTCGAGAGCAAAGCGCGGTGCTGAGTTCCGTCACTCAACACGCAATACCTCCAGAACTCGGCGGAAAGTGGGAGACGGAGTGTCTTAAGACTAGGTTCCCTCTGCCTACCCTGCTGTGTGTGGGATACAGCTTGAAGCTGATTTAATTTCAATTTAATTTAAAATTAATTTAATCCCTCATGTAGTTGGGTAGTAGATTGGGTTGCCTGGCCTAGTGTTACTACTCTCCTCTCGACACTTTCTAAATTCTGAAGACTTCGCGTGTTGAGTGGCGGAACACAACACCGTTCTTGTTCCCACGTTTATAGTCACGCGCTTGCGCCCCGACATATGTGACAAATGATTTTGACATTTAGCCATTGTTCTCTAGTATAGTTTGTAAATCAGCTGGTTGATCCATTTAAAACCTAAGGATTTACAACGATTTTTTTTACAATTTAAAACGTTATTCAGCACTTACGATTTTTTTTAGCTGAGTCCGTTAACATATGAAAGGTCTTATATTAAGAGTTGATAACAAAAATAAGCCATTGGTTTCATTAATAAGTTAACAATTTAATAACGAAGCTATGAGCTACATGTGTAGTACAAGCAAAATTTTAATGTGTGTGCTACATATTTTATGCCCCTTATGTTCTAAGATCCCAGTGCATAAATCTGCATGTGTCACTTTTTTTTTAATGAAATTATTTTTTAAGAATGATACATGATATGATAGTGTATAGAGAATAGATTATAGCAGGGTTACCTAGAAGAATCGTGCCACAAGTCGCCTCTAATTAAATTTATGGTAAAAAAATGGTATTAGGGCGTTAGTAAGGAGTAAGTCAGGTATCAGATGTAAGCTTTTTCTAAGCAAAACCTGGATTTTAGAAAAAGCTCGAGACCTCCAACTTTTGTACAGAATCCTCAGTCTCAACAAACTTTTTGTACTGTAGGTAACTGTCAGCGATAACTGTGTACCTATTTTGCCCATTTCACTATTTAAACCAATGTCACTGTATTTATTTTTAATTAATTTCTTGGCGAAATAATAACATAAATTTACACCTTTGAAGTGATGCACATTGAATACAATTACTTCGCCCCTGTCGCACAAATAACAAAAATGTGGAAAAATATCCTTTATTAGATTTTGACATGGAGTAGCCGTGTTGGGATATTGAAAAAAAATAAGAATAGATCCCATTGCTTACATCTGCACTGATCTGTTTTTTTCATGAAACTTAATTTTAAGAATGATAGTAGAATAGATTACACTAAGGTTGCCTAGAAGAATCCTTCGCAATTACCTTTAATTATTTTTTCTTAATGCGATGAATCCACTATATTGAGTGTTTACTAAATAAGTTCTCTCTCTAAATAATTTAAATACTCATTTAAATTATCGTTTTAAAAAGACTAAATTATCTAATGTTTACAAATATCGATCTACTCTCTCGACCTCGGGATCTCGACTTATAATGCGAAACAGTACATAGATATCTCACTCAAGTTGAGTTTGCTAGAAGCTCTACTTAAGATCATTGTTGTATCATAATTCGAGGCAAGTGAAAAATTATTGCAAGATTTACGCGTTCCAAAATACACTACAGTCATTTTCCTCCGAGCGTCCTAAAATTTACATTAAAGCTTATGAAGTGTGTTTAGTCACGTATGTTCTCTGGCTCTGTTAACACCACCTGAGCTGCATTTTATAGCGGACAATAAAAAAAAAAGTTTCAAACGATATTGGATTACTAAACGCTTGGACATTCGCGCGCTTTCTCGCAAGTTCCCGCCAACGAATCTACTTTTGTAAATTCGAAGTAAGTGCCATAAAATAAATATACAATATATTTTAAAAGTTCTGGTTCTGTTAAATGTAAAAAAATCAGGTAAAATAGATTCTGTTAATTAATAATAATCAATAAGTGCTCTATCATATGGATAACGTGAAAACGACTCATTCAAAACACCGATTCTTACGTAGAAAACATTAAATCGATCTTGGCAGAACAGCTGGATTTATATAAGTTACGATTAAAGTAAATATAGTTTAGGTTTAAACTCTGTCGAGAATGTCAACATATGATGTAATCAGTAGTGAAACCCTGCTATTTTAGTGTTAGTCCGGAATTCGTTATTATAAAAGTACCTAACACTCGTGATTCCACATTCTACACGTAGGTTGAATTATTAATAATCTGTGACCACGGGCTTGGTACTGTAAAATATTTGAAATGTAGGGTTTTTTAAAAATATATTTTCAATAATAAAAATATACTTCATTAATCCGGTTAATATATTTTCAATTAACACATGTAAAGATAGCGAAAACCAAAGCTTTAATTCGATAAACTTCCGCCTCCGTTTGTACAGTGTTTAATGACAATGTTGATCGAAATTAACATAGCATAGAGTTACGTATTCATTTGCAGATCAGAGAAGCTTCTATTTTGATATTGGTATTCCTAAATATAATAATATAGTAAGAAAATGCAAAATTTTCTTGACATAGATTTGAACTGATCGTTTTGTGTAATTTCTTTTTGGATTTTTTGTTAGTAACAATTATGTGGTGAATACTCGACTATTTTGGGATGGACACGGACCTCCCAGCCTCCCTTTTTCTACGCCCATGGGTACACTTTGTAATTATCATATCGGATGTGGAGACGCGGTTTAATACTTAGTCATGGCTGGTAAGGTTAGCCAAAAATACATAAGCTTCACGATAAATGGTCACTAAAAAGTAATGTATATCACAAATCTTTCATGTCTTGTGAATTCGTGATATATTGGTAACATCATAAAAATACTTTCAATTTTATCTACTCTTCTATTATTGTCTATTTTACATTATTTGAATATATAATGTAAGTATAAACTGCTATACTTGATACCGTGACTCTTTACGCTGAGTTAATTATGAAAATTAGACAGGTAACACAGAACACCATAATAGAAATCTGGGCAGACCAGAGAAACAAAAACATTCATTTCAAAGCTATAGTTAATTGTAGTACATTTTGTAATTAATCGAGTTTCGAAGTTGATGGAAAGATAAAAATGAATTTTGACAGTTTCTCATTCCTCTCTACTATGCTTTGCGGGAAAAAGCAAAATGCTGGACAAGTCCAACTTAAAAATAATTCTATAATCGATAGGTACACACACAAGCAAATCATAAATTCATTGCAAATTAATTGAAATAAAATAAAGGATTAATAGCCTGCGTTGGGCCCTTTTAATTTTAAAGGGCGCTTAAGAAGATGTAATCTTCTATTCCGCTTAGGAGTTAAAACGTTTAATAACTTTTACTTGACATTTTTTTATTTAGACTTGACCATCCATCATCCGTCAAAATCGGTCAACCTATGTTTTATCCCTACATCATCACATAGAACCAATATTTACATACGTATAAACATGTTACATAGACTGATAAACACAATACTCTCTCTTGCGTCGCGTCGTCGAGTAAAATATACATCTTTATTAATACAAATTAAATTAAATTAGCTTCACGCTTTATCCTGCACACAACAGGGTAGGCAGAGGG
This sequence comes from Heliconius charithonia, assembly GCA_030704555.1. NCBI lineage: Eukaryota > Metazoa > Arthropoda > Insecta > Lepidoptera > Nymphalidae > Heliconius > Heliconius charithonia. The sequence continues at coordinate 1,665,650 of CM060825.1, forward strand.
AATCTAGTGTTAAGACACTCCGTTCCCCACTTTCTGCCGAATTTTGAAGGCAATGCGTGTTGAGTGGCAGAACTCAACGCCGCGCTTTGCCTCGACACCGGAGCGAAGAAATGGAAATATAAATTTTAGTAAATATTTTATCTCCTCGAGTGGGGATCGAACCCTCAACCAGTCGGTTTTACAGTCATACTTTGTACCACTGCGCCACGACTGGCCCCAAAATTTATTAATACAAATAATTCAAAAATCTAAAGAGATACAGCACACGTGTTGTCTGGATCAAATCTTTCATAACCAAACATTGTGCATTGAAATTTTGCATTTATTAATAGGATAAGCTTAATGTAAATCATTAAAATGGTTTCTTATGTTATCCAATTATTTATTATGGTATTAAATATGGCTTTATATGTAAGTAATAGGTGTGTTTGAAATAATGATATACTCGTATTTTGAATACAATGTTAATTTATTCACCTTAAATATTATTAACGGGAATAATTATATTATATTTCTCTATTTATATGGAATCTTGGCGTGATGAGATTTCGTCTGACCGTAAATACGATGATTTTTCTTCGATTGACACTTAGGAATAAGTTATTTTTATTTCTCTGCTCTGGAGAGAAATTATTAAATTAGAGTACTGCATTGAGTTCCGCGAGGCAACCCCTAGTAGCTTAACTTCAGGTTCCGAAGGGAAATTTCTCCGTACCTGCCTTGCTATACGCAAGATACAGCGTAAAATTAAAAAAAAATATATACTTATAGAGAAACGAGTGGTTTTAAATGATTTACTTTAATTGTTATTTTATTGCTAGCCACTTAACTATATCACGTATTATATTTAAATGTACGCTGCGTATGACCAGTTATTAAATTAAATTAAAAAGTTTCAGCTTATATAATGATAAATTCAAAAGAATATTTAGAATTTGAATAAAGTATTTAAGCATTTTTTCAGTAAGAGGATAAGTTGATACACATTACAAAAAATTGTTAACGGCAACTTTTTTAAACCATAAAAAACTTCAATCTTTACTAAATATAAAAATAAATTATGTAATGTAACATAATTATAATATTAATCTTAGATAAAATCAAATAAGCTTCACGCTGTATCCCGTACACAGCAAGATCGGAGAAGGGAATCTAGTGTAAAGTTTCACTTTCTGTCAAATTCCGGAGGCATTGCGTTTTGAGTGGCGGAATTCAACGCCGCCCTTTGCCTGACACCAGAGCGGAGAAACAGAAATATAAATTTAAATAAATATTTGGTTTCCTCGAGTGGGCATCGAACCCACAACCAGTCGCGTTTACAGTCACACTTTGTGCGTTACTACTAGCCTGTACAGTTAAAATAACACAGGAACTGTGTCGCTATCAAGAATTTTCCGGGAAATATTTGTATGTCCTCCTGTCCCATTTCCAGAGTTAATTAATTATAGAGCGGCTCGACACTAAAATGTAAATAACTACGAAAGTATCCACAATAAATCAACAATGTTACGTATTTTTATATAACATAATTAAACTTTTAATATTCTTATTACAAAAAATAACCGTTTTACAATTTTTTATATTACATAAAACAGATATATTGAGAAAAATAAACAAAAAACATCTCCTAATGGGACAACGGTTTAGGCCAATAATGTATTTAAATACACTATGTATTAAGCATTTTCTTCAATAAAACATTATTAATTGAATGAAATTCGGAAAAACTCAAATTGACAATATACATTTCATCAAAATTTTCGAAATTAGAACTCATTACTACAACATATAAATGTAATTAAAGACACATCTTCACGTTTTCGCCACTGGTTTTCGCATAGCAGGATATACAGAGAGTAAGAGAGAACTAGATAAAATAGATAGATTAATACTTTGTTTTCGCTTTATGTCCAAATTTTAGAGTGAGAATGAGATCCGCCACTCAACACCACTCAATACCTCCAGAATTCGACGAAAAATGGGGCACGGAGTGTCTTAACACCAGGTTCCCTCTGCCTACCCTACTGTGTCGGGTGTCGCACTTTATCTTTCAGAGTTTTATTCACTCTAAATGGGGATAGAATCCACAACTATTGCAAGTTTCTGTCCCACTTGACTACGATGACCTAATAATAATTGATTTTCTAATAAAGCAATCCACGTCTTGATCACAAAGAACTTAAAATAGTAAGAGCAGTTCCACACGGCGGTCTATTAAATTCACAGCACTAAATAACTGGATGACGTTTATTGGATTTGCGTTAAGTGCAGGTCTGACATTCTTAATGCGAAATGTTGTTCAGTAACTGTAGAGTATAGACTCATTTAATTATTATTAAATTCAGATATAAGTATCATAATGTGTAATATTTATCAACATAAAAAATGTGTATATATAAATCTAGATTCTCTCTATTTAATCATTCCTGTGATTTCATGTGCGGGAACGTTATGATCATTTCCATACAATTATAAATAATAAAATGATTTTTTTTTTAAGTACTACCGGTTATTATAAAAAAAAAAACTTAATTCTAACGTAAAATATATATAATAGCGTAGAGGCAAGCGTGTGACTGTAGTGCGACGGTTTTCCTTCTTGGGGGAATGAATTATTATTATTTATTACTATATTTATTTCTACGCTTTAGTACCAAGGCATTAGTATCCAGAGGGTGCCCTGACTAATATCTGTCCGATACTAGTTCTTGGGCATACGGGTACGCGACCCCGGATCCTCGAGCCACCACTTGTTATAATCCCGTCCAGTCCGTATAAGTGGTGTCACCTCCTTTCAATCTCTTCCTTTTTCCTACCTTCTCCTTCTACCCATCCTTCCCCCCCTTTTCTATATGTCCTATTCCTCTTTCCCCGGTTTCTCCCCATAAAGGGGTTTTGGAGGTCAGATGGCAGTCGCTCCATTTAAAAACCGCCATCCGCCGCTACCAATGGACTGTTCACGTAAGAAACTGGGTACGGCTAGGGCGTCGCCGCTAAACGACGCGCAGGCACATCGCCCTACACCTGCGATAAGTGGGCAAGGGCTACCGTGTCAAGTACGGGCACGGCTAAAGACGCGAGTACCCAGAAGGAAACTCCGCTTTGCAACGTGGAATATTGGCTCTCTAACCGGACGATGCAGAGAACTCGCAGATGTACTCATGAGACGTCGGGTCCAGTGTGCTTTCCTCCAGGAAACTCGCTGGAAGGGCAATAAGTCCCGTAACATCGGACAGGGTTACCGGCTTATATACACTGGGTCACCTTCAGGTAGAAACGGTGTGGCGTTAGTGCTTTCCGAAGAGCTTCAGAATGGGCTCCTTGAAGTTGACCGTCGCTGCGACCGCTTGATGCGAGTAAAGGTACTGATTGAGGGCGTTACCACTAACTTAATCAGTGCCTATGCTCCCCAGGCGGGATGTAGCGCGTCCGAAAAGGAGACATTCTGGGAGCAGTATGAAGAAGTGCTACTTGCTATACCGTCTACCGAAGTGGTCTTAGTTGGGGGGGACTTGAACGGTCACGTCGGTAAGGCTGCTGAGCCGTTTGAACGTGTTCACGGGGGTTTTGGGCACGGTCTTCGCAATACAGAGGGAGAAAATATTCTAAGAACCTGTATTGCATCAGATCTGGCCGTCGTGAATACGTTCTTCCAAAAGAATCCTCAGCACCTTATCACGTATAAGAGCGGGTCCCACTCAACTCAAATAGACTACTTATTGACCAGACGGTGTCATATGGGCAGGGTAACTAACTGTAAGGTCATTCCAGGCGAAAGCCTAACGGCCCAACATCGTCTTCTTGTCATGGACTTTAACGTTACTCCGAAGAAGAAAGTAGCTGAGAAACGTAGGCCTCGGATCAAGTGGTGGTTGCTGAATGGACCGATGCAGACCGAGTTCCTGGCAGAGGTGGAAAGTCATAATCTCTCGACTAACACCGAGACTGCTCAGGATGCTTGGGATCGAGCTCAGTCGGCAATCATTGCGGCAGGCAGGCGAGTTCTTGGTCTTTCTAAGGGAGGACGTGTCATCGACAGGGAGACATGGTGGTGGAATGACAAGGTGCAGGAGGTGACTCGTGAAAAGAAGGATGCCTTTAAGAAGTGGCAGCAATCCAACTCTCCTGAAGACAGACTGGAGTACATAGTAGCTAAACATGCCAGTAAAAGAGCTGTAGCCAGAGCCCGCAGTGAGAGTTTGTCACCACTGTATGATAAACTTGAAACTGTGGAGGGGCAGAAGTTCATTTACAAACTGGCACGTTCCCGGGATAAAGCGACGCAAGATATCGCAAAATGTCTTTGCGTCAGAGATTCCCAGGGCACGCTGCTCTGTAGTCATGACTCTGTGAAGGAGAGGTGGAGAAGCTACTTCCAGGAGTTGTTGAATACTCAGCACCCATGCAGTCTTCATCACGACCCACCCCCTAACCTCGGACTTATTGCCCCAATAACCCTTGACGAAACTCGTAATTGCCTTCGACGCATGAAGAACGGAAAAGCAGTGGGACCTGACGATATCCCGATCGAAGCGTGGAAATCGTTGGGCTCTCTTGGTGTCCTCATACTTACTGTCCTTTTTAACCATATCTTGAACACTGGAAAGATGCCACACCAGTGGCGGCTTAGCTTCATTACCCCTATTTACAAGGGAAGGGGCAGTGTTCAAGATTGTGGTAGTTATAGGGGCATTAAGCTTATGAGTCATACCATGAAGCTCTTCGAGCGCATGATCGACCTCAGGCTCCGCCGCGAGTGTACTGTCTCTGAGTCTCAATATGGATTTCAGCCAGGATCGGGCACTATGGACGCCGTTTTCGCCCTCAGAACATTGATGGAGGCATACAGGGAAAAAAGGAGAGCTCTGCATGTGGCCTTTTTAGATCTGCAGAAGGCCTTTGACTGTGTGCCTCGTGAGTGTATCTGGTGGGCATTGCGATCCAAAGGGATCCCTGAGGCCTATATTGAGATTATCAGAGACATGTACCACGATTCCGCTTCTATGGTTAGGACTGCTGTTGGCGACACTACACCCTTCCAGATTACAGTAGGGGTTCACCAAGGCTCAGCTCTTAGTCCGTTCTTATTCAATGTGGTGCTCGATACTGTCTCGGCTCACATCCAAGACCAGCCTCCATGGCTGATGATGTATGCCGATGATATAGCACTCATTGACGAGAACCGACTGATGCTGGAGCGTAAAGTGAACCTGTGGAAGGGTACGCTTGAAAACGGCGCTCTTAAACTAAATGTGTCGAAGACCGAGTACATGGCCTGTGGGAGCCCGGACTCGAGCACTATCCTTATAGGTCCTGAACCAGCCGTTAAGTCGGAAAAGTTCAGGTACCTTGGATCCGTTATGCACGAGTCTGGAGGCATCGATCACGATGTCTATAGCCGGATAAGCGCTGCTTGGGCCAAATGGCGGGAGGTCACTGGCGTGGTCTGCGATCGCAGGATACCGCCCAAACTCAAGGGTCTGATATACAAGAGCATCATTCGACCGGTTCTTTTATACGGCAGCGAATGTTGGCCAGTACTATCTCGGCACACTCAGGAGCTTCACGTCACGGAAATGAAGATGCTGAGGTGGATGTGCGGCGTAACGCGGTCTGACCGCATACGCAATACATTCATTCGAGGTAGTCTTGGAGTCCGTGACGTAGCGGATAAGCTCCAAGAGCGTCGCCTGAGATGGTTTGGTCACGTTACGCGCCGGCCTAAGAACTATGTCGGATGCAAGTGCCTTGCTATGTCAGTCCCTGGAGTGAGACCTCTCGGACGCCCGAGGAAGCGCTGGTTGGATGTCGTGAAGCAGGACATGAGAGCCAATGGTCTAACCACCGAGGACGCCAAAGACCGTGCAAAGTGGAGTAGGTTGAGTAGGAAGGCAGACCCTGGCAAATAGCCGGGATTAATGCCAGGAAGAAGAAGAAGTACCAAGGCAAAAGTGCGGCGTTAAGTTCCGTGACTCGACTGTGAGTCGAGTGGCGGAACGATGCATCTAAAATACGATGGATAGTGGGCAACGGAGCATCTTAAAAGTAGGTTTCCTCTGCCCGCCTTGCTATATGCGGGATATAGTGTGAACCTGAAAAAAAATGTGATAATCTATCTTCTATCTTCTTCTATATATATAAAAGACCATGTACCCGATTCTCTTCTACCTGGCATTAGTCCCGGCTTTTGCCAGGGTCTGCCTTCCTACTCAACCTGCTCCACTTTGCACGGTCTTTAGCGTCCTCGGTGGTTAGACCATTGGCTCTCATGTCCTGCTTCACGACATCCAACCAGCGCTTCCTTGGGCGTCCAGGAGGTCTCCCTCCAGGGACTGATATAGCAAGGCACTTGCATCCGACATAGTTCTTAGGCCGGCGCGTAACGTGACCAAACCATCTCAGGCGACGCTCTTGGAGCTTATCCGCTACGTCACGGACTCCAAGAGTACCTCGAATGAATGTGTTGCGTATGCGGTCAGACCGCGTTACGCCGCACATCCACCTCAGCATCTTCATTTCCGTGACGTGAAGCTCCTGAGTGTGCCGAGATAGTGCCGGCCAACATTCGCTGCCGTATAAAAGAACCGGTCGGATGACGCTCTTGTATATCAGACCCTTGAGTTTGGGCGGTATCCTGCGATCGCAGACCACACCAGTGACCTCCCGCCATTTGGCCCAAGCAGCGCTTATCCGGCTATAGACATCGTGATCGATGCCTCCGGACTCGTGCATAACGGATCCAAGGTACCTGAACTTTTCCGACTTAACGGCTGGTTCAGGACCTATAAGGATAGTGCTCGAGTCCGGGCTCCCACAGGCCATGTACTCGGTCTTCGACACATTAAGTTTAAGACCGCCGTTCTCAAGCGTACCCTTCCACAGGTTCACTCTACGCTCCAGCATCAGTCGGTTCTCATCAATGAGTGCTATATCATCGGCATACATCATCAGCCATGGAGGCTGGTCTTGGATGTGAGCCGAGACAGTATCGAGCACCACATTGAATAAGAACGGACTAAGAGCCGAGCCCTGGTGAACCCCTACTGTAATGTGGAAGGGTTTAGTGTCGCCAACAGCAGTCCTAACTATAGACGCGGAATCGTGGTACATATCTCTGATAATCCCAATATAGGCCTCAGGGATCCCTTTGGATCGCAATGCCCACCAGATACACTGACGAGGCACACAGTCAAAGGCCTTCTGCAGATCTAAAAAGGCCACATGCAGAGCTCTCCTTTTTTCCCTGTATGCCTCCATCAATGTTCTGAGGGCGAAAACGGCGTCCATAGTGCCCGATCCTGGCTGAAATCCATACTGAGACTCAGAGACAGTACACTCGCGGCGGAGCCTGAGGTCGATCATGCGCTCGAAGAGCTTCATGGTATGACTCATAAGCTTAATGCCCCTATAACTACCACAATCTTGAACACTGCCCCTTCCCTTGTAAATAGGGGTAATAAAGCTAAGCCGCCACTGGTGTGGCATCTTTCCAGTGTTCAAGATATGGTTAAAAAGGACAGTAAGTATGAGGACACCAAGAGAGCCCAACGATTTCCACGCTTCGATCGGAATATCGTCAGGTCCCACCGCTTTTCCGTTCTTCATGCGTCGAAGGCAATTACGAGTTTCGTCAAGGGTTATTGGGGCAATAAGTCCGAGGTTAGGGGGTGGGTCGTGATGAAGACTGCATGGGTGCTGAGTATTCAGCAACTCCTGGAAGTAGCTTCTCCACCTCTCCTTCACAGAGTCATGACTACAGAGCAGCGTGCCCTGGGAATCTCTGACGCAAAGACCATGTACCCGATTAACTGAGGTAAGACACACGCACAGCCGTAACCGCTGTGCGTAGAAACGTGAAATTTAGACAGATGCTTATTTTCATAATCTGGATATCCACTAAGGAATTTTGAAAAGTTTGAGTTTGATTTTTATATAATTTGAAATTTAGACTCTTTAAAATATTTAATTGAACATGTGTTTCATGGTTTTTTACAATTCACCCCCTAAGGGTTCTAATTAGGGGTTGAAGGTTTATATGGGAAAATCTTTAAATCACCACGGATTTTTAAAATTAAATTCAGACTGTTAAAAATATTTTATTGAACACGTGTTTCGTGTTTTTTTTTATTAATAATATTAATTAAAGTATGTGTCACAATAAGAAAGCAAACGAACCAAAATACGATAGCGTTTAATACGTTGGCCTATTAAGAAGATCAGTCACCGCGTGTCACGTTCCTCGCGATGTAAAAGTATAAATAGCCGCCCACCGTCCGAGTTATTAATTAATGATACGAAAATCTTAAAGGAACAAGATATTTTAATATCATATAAAAATGCGATGTCTACGTTTTTTTTGGATACCAGCTGTTGGTTGATGTTTATAAAAATAATTATAGAATAAAATCTTTCATATAGACCGTAGTGGTGCAGCAGCACGAATTCTGGTTGTAAACGTGACGGTTGTGAGTTAGATTACCGCGCGAGGGATGATTGTTTTGTTTTCGCGCTCTGGTAACGAGGCGTTGAAGTTTGGTACTCTACACTCAGTGTCTCGAATTAAGGCGGATGGGAAAACCGAGTGCCTTGACACTAAGTTCTAACAGCTTACCCTGCTAGAATGATAGAGCGTGATACGTGAAGTGCTAAAAAAACAATAGAGCATATCTTGGTAGCTATGCTTTAACTTTGTATTTCTTATTTTTTTGTCTTAATGGCGAGAGTTTTCTTTATGTGATGAGAATTGCTTTGTTCTCAATTTTCACAAGTCAGTTGTGCGATTTTAAAACTAGGTACAAGAGAAAACTGAAAGCAGTATTTTATGTAGCCAAACTAGGGAAACAAAATAGTTTTAAGTACAAATGTAACTAGGAGTAACTAACCTAACCGTAACGTGTACAGTGAGAAATTTCTAATTATGATAAAATCATTGGTTTACCAGATTATCCTAATAAAATAGTATGACAAGCCGATCATTTGTCGTATTGTATTGTAGTTTTAACATGAATTTTCATGAGGAAATAGAATAAAAGAGACCGTCTTGGCGTATCGGCATGTTACTAACTAATATTGAATTATTTTCTCTTCCTCTGGTAACAAGACAAAGCACGGTGTCTTCTTTCGCTACTCAACGCGCAATATTAAAAAAATTAGGCGCACAGAAGGATAAGATATCCCTTAACATTGGGATCCTTGTGCCTATATGGTTATATGCGAGAAGCTAAAAAAAAATCCAACGACAGGGGTGCATTTTAACTTAGAGGTAAAAAAATTGTTATCTGTCAAAATTTGTCATAAAGGGGTACATTAACACAGATAAAAAAAAAAACAAACGAGTTTGTCAGCATTAAGTTATTTACAAAAGAAAATTTACATGTATTTTAAATTTGATAATAAATATATTCTCGTTATTTCTCATTCGGGTCACAAAATGGCGGATATCGATTAATCACTGCATAATGCGTTAAAATAACAGTTAATTAACTCTAAATGTATTACAGAGACTGATGGATATATGAGATCTATATTATAAAAGTAATATAAAATCGTTTTTAAGCTCCATGAGACGTGCCAACATTTTTGCGTGTCTTAGCTGCCATCCACATACTACCCACCGCACTGATTGAATGGAGATAAATATATTCTTTTAATTTGATATCTTTACTTTGATTAAAAGAATGCTGAGTAATTACACTTTATATCATAGTCTCGCGCACGAAGGGTTAATGAACTAAATTAAGTATTGTTGTATGGAGAGAGAGCCCCCTTAATTATTTTTTTGATTTTATTGGTTAGTATTTGATGTTGTAGCGGCACCAGAAATACATAATCTGTCTTTGTCTGTCAACTGTCTAACGATAATGGTTCATGAGATACTGCCTGGTGACAAACGGACAGAAAGACAGACAGCAAAGACTTAGTAATAGAGTCCTATTTTGCGGCTTAGGTACGGAGCTCATTAGTTTAGCCAGCCCTTTCATCTCATACATCACTTAAGCTAGACTTTAATACCAAATATTGTCCCCTTTTTAAGGCTGAACTAGAACTAGGTTGCTAAATTTTATAATTCTAGATGAAACGGAATTAAGTAGAATAGTGTCGAAATATGCGTTTATTGTGATATAATCAGCCATATTTTTTAAAGTAAATGTAGAAATACGATATTTTTTGGGGATTATCTTAACAGGCTATCAGACAGACAGACGGACGGACAAACAACAAAGTCATCTTCGGCACAAAGTATGACTGTTAATGCGACTGGTTGTTGGTTCGATCCGTACTTCGCTCTGGCGAATCGCGGCGTTGATTCCCACCACTTAGCACGCAATGCCTCCAGAATTCGGCGGAAAGTGGGGGACGGAGTGCCTTAACATTAGGTTCCCTCTGCCTACCACCCTGTAGAGTACAGTATACAGCGTGAACCACATTTATTTAATTTGATGAATTATATATACACCTTCAAGTCCCCGTTAACAGAGATGCGGGCGAGAACTAGCTACTACAGGTATATTATAATAGTTTGTATTGTAAATGTAATTGATCATTAACCGTTGAAACATAGATATGTTCGAAATAAAGGACATGTTTCATTTGGCACGACTTCTAGTGCGCCCTGATATATAGTATATTTATATATACACAATTTATATACTAGATATAAATTAATATAATACTTTCATTTTCTCGCTCTAGGATCGAGGCAATGCGTGGCGTTGAGTTACGCCATTCTACACGCAATGCCTCGGTATCTTATATATTGTAATATTATAAATATTAGAACATATAAGATATATATACATTATTCGAGAAGGTTGTAGGCTTTATTGCACTTTGTCATTTTTTCAAGCTACCGTCGGGCACTGAGTGTACCACGTCGACGAAGCCGTGATATAAGTTATAGTCTTACAAATATCTTGTAATAAAATAGTATAAATTTATCAGCACGCGTCAGTCAGTCAGTCTAATTGCCTATGATGAAATATATACGTCGAGCATTTGGCTGAAGCTTTTTAGAGTGGTTTACATATTGGAACTTTCGTGTGAGTTGTTTGTCGCTTTTAGTATGATTGAAAAAGAATATTATAAATTATTTATTGACAATGCAAATTCAAATAGGTTCTCAAAAAGAAATAAAGATTTTTTTTATCATGTTAATAATTTTGATGTCGTATCTGCGTTTATAGTATACTTGTACGTGTCTGGTGTCATACAACATTTTTACATTTTCCATTTGACCATGGCGATGAAGCGATTTTATTTTAAACAACTACGCGAAGTACCTCCTACAATACTACTATATATAGAAATCAGCTTCACGCTGTATCCCGCACACGGCAGGGTAGACAGAGGGAACCTAGTGTAAGACTGTCTGTTCCCCACTTTCTGCCGAATTCCAGAGGTATTTGTGTTGAGTGGCAGGACGCCGAGCTTTGCCTCAACATCAGAGCGAAGAAATGGAAATATAAATTTAAGTAATACCATCTCCTCGAGTGGAGATCGAACCCACAAACAGGTTTTACAGTCACACTTTGTGCCCCTGCGCACACGGTTGGCCTCTATATTTAGAAATAACTATAATATCATACAAATTGGAAAAGGTTGAAAAAGAAAGAAATATATACCACTCTCTTCCTCCAACTTCGCAAAAACACGTACCCACTAGAGTTCTTAGATGGAATGGCAGATGTACAATATTATAATTTATAGCTGTCTGTATCTGTTTTTGATTTCCGACATTCATTAAAATAATTGAGTAATTAAAGTAGCAACGAGGATGTTTGGTTTTAATAATATTTATATATACCAGAGGTGATCCAAAAGTAATGATATTTAGTACAAATATTGAGTGATTGTTTTACACAATCTTCTAACAAACCTTTACCCTTCGAAAAAAAGATCTTGACCCTCAAGCGGCTTCGTGACCCGTCGTGTTCTTTCTCATATTCAATTTGTTCCTAAGAATCCTTATAACTTACCGAGGCACATCAGGTCACAACTTAACCGACTTGTTAAGGCATGTTCTACTGACTAACGACACTCTTCGATCTGTCGACATAATTTCTTCCCCTTTTTTTAATTTATCTTCAGTGAGGATGGACGTCCTTCACGATGTTCTTCTTCCGTCATCGATAATGAGAACATCGTTTTTTTCCAGTTTAAATGACTACACTCAGCGTGCAACTGTGGCATATAGAGGACAAGAGAACCTCAATATTTTCACCAAATTGCTGCATATATGTTTGGTAGTATTTATTTCAAACAGTGGTTTTAGATTACAGCTCTGTTTTCGTTTTTTTCTCATTTTGATGGCAACTTCTCGGCGGTTTGTATTCAAATGTATGTATTTACATTTATTTATTGCCGCGAATATTGGCTTATTTAAGTTTTTTTTTTAATGAAATAATGAATTCCTAAATGAGTAGAGGACATGTTTTTTGTTATTATTCTTTTTTTGTTGTGTTGTGTTTTTATAAACAGAACGGGTATCCCACAACTACCAATAATAATTCCTTATTTTGGTAAAAATTCCTTATTTTTACCAGAATAAGGAATTTGTAGTCAGAAAAATATCTATATATATATTTTACATTTGTATTTATTCTTGTATATTTGTATTCGTAAAATGAAACTTAATAAATGTTTATACTCAAATATTTTTTAGACAAAAAAGTTACGTCTTTATCCCACAAAATATAAGATCAAAGACAAAATATAATCTTCTGTTATATAAAGAAAATCTTAAGTTGTAAATGAATATCAGGACTTACATCACAAATCGCATTAATATCCGCTCCAGCAAAAGTAAATATTTAGTCTACTAGATTTCTATTGAAGATATAATAATTATTATTTCAGTATTTGCAAATAGACCATGAATTAAATAAATGGTAATTTGTTTATTTAATACACGATTATATTAATATCCTGTTAGTGGCATTAAATTTTATTGATCTATTGGTCTTATACTCTGTTTAATTAATAAATGATAGAGTTATGGAGATATAAAAATATTCGTTAAGTTCAAAAAGTCTAAAATGAAGGATGCTTAACATGATTTCTTTGATGTTTGACATTTACGCGGTCTCTTGACACTCCGATGCTACGCTTTTGCTTCGCTTCGTTACCAGAGTGGCAGATGAAAATATCCCCCGAGTGGGATTGAATCCACTACCGTCGCTTTGACAGTCGCACGCTCTGTCTCTGTACCACGACGGCCTCAATTATTTATTTTGAATTTTAAGAAATAAATAAATTTGGAAATGAACACAAACTGCACATATAATTAATTAATTAGCTTCACGCTGTATCCCGCACACAGCAGGGTAGGCAGAGGGAACCTAATGTTAAGACACTCCGTTCCACACTTCCTGCCGAATTCTGGAGGCATTGTGTGTTGAGTGGCAGAACTCAACGCTGCGTAATAACATATTATAATATAAAATTTTTGTGTAATATTGATATTAAAACAATCGAAACAAAACAAAGTAAAAGTTTTCTTCATAACTTTTACATCGTATGAAAAGCTGGTCTTGTAATTTGATTGTTGCTGTCCGAGACCGATTATTTCGAGACACCGAGTGGCAATTCTGTACCGATGAAAAAATGTTTGAGTAGTGTTTACGTATACAAATGTAAATGTTATGATGAAACTTATACGTTTTTAAAATACTTGGCAGTATGTGTTCGAGAGGCGCTAAAATAGAGCTTTTAAAAATTTTTGATTTTTAAATGTAGTGAACGTGGATTCATATACTATTAGGGTTAAATTTATATTTTTTATAGGTAATTTTGTTTTTTTGCTTCTGTTGATGGATGGTAACTGATAAACAGAACTGTCGATAGTAATATTGTGTTTGTTAAACAGTTTCGTTCGCAGGCGCGTCTTTTTCTAGGCGGTCACTGAAAATCAGCGTTGGTATATCTTTACTCATATACCAACATCTATGCTGAGTGGCCTACCTTTTTTAACGTCACACTGCTGTACACTTTGTTTTAATTTTTGCTTTGTCAATGTATAGTATAAAGTATAATAGTAAGATTATTTGCATGCTTAATCTTGTTGTATTATTATTATTATGTATATATATTTTTTCTCGAAACATAATTTCGGTTAATCTGAGCCCCACGGGCTTCAAGCCAAGTGTGGTCCATTTTCTGGAATTGGTTGGGAAGTTATGTCTTCCTGTAAAAACTTTCTTACAATGCGACAAGTATTAAGGATTGCGGCTTTTTGCATAGTTATGTATATATTTATAGGTAATTTTATTTGATCTATATAGTGTAAAAGACTTTTTGGTATAACTCCTGTGCTGGAAAGTACCAATGGTACAATATATACTTTTTCATTTTCCATATTCTTGTAACTTCTTCCTTTAATTCTGTATATTTATTAATTTTTTCTGTTATAGATTTTTGCAGATTATGGGTATTTGGAATGGTTATATCTATCAAGTATGTTTGTTTATTTATTTTGTCTATTAATGTTATATCAGGTCTATTATAATGTATTGTTTTGTCTGTTAGAATTGCTCTATCATAGTACATCTTGTAATTGGGGCTTTCCAACACAGGTTTTGGTACATATTGATAGTATGGATGGGGTTTATCCTGTATTAACTTATTGATTATTGCCAACTTTTGATGAACGATTTGTACAACTTGATTGTGTCTATGAGTATAATCTGTCTGTGCTAAGGAAGAACAAGCGCTAGTTATATGCTGGATAGTTTCTGGTTGTCGATGACATTTTCTACATTTATCATTTTTTATATTACGGTCTCTGACAATAAATTTTCTATAATTTTTTGTTGCAATAACTTGATCTTGGATGGCGATCATAAAACCTTCAGTTTCTGGGAATAAAGAACCTAATTTGAGCCATTTATTCGAAGCCTCCGAGTCAATATGCACCTGTTCCAAGTCATGAAGGTGTCGACCATGTAGTACTTTTTTACGCCAATCATTTAATTTTTGTTCTACATGGTCTTGAAGTGGTTTGAATAAAATTGATCTATTTTTTAAATTAAGTGGAGTGAAGTTATTATCTAAATCTATTATGGCAGAATGTAAAGTGCTTTCTGATTTTGTGTAAAAGAAATCTCTAAGGTTCTTGACTTGTCCTTCCCATAACACTTCCAGATCTATTAGTCCTCTACCGCCTTTTATTCTTTTTATATTAATTCTCTCTATTGCTGATTTTGGGTGTAAATAATTAAATTTAGTTAAAGTTGTCCTTGTTTTTATCTGAAGGCGTTTGATGTCAGTTTGAGTCCATTTTATTACTCCAAAAGTGTATGTTAAAACTGGAATAGCGTAAGCATTTATTGCCTTAAAAAGATTTTTTGAATGAAGTTGTCTTTTACATATTGCATTTAATCGTTTAGTGAATTCCATAATTAAATGTTTTTTTATTTGAATATGATTTATGCTATTAGATTGATGTACCCCTAAGTATTTATAAGTATCACCTGACTCCATTAAATTAAATGAAATATTGTCATCGTTATCAATGATACTATTTATTTTGCCTCTATTAATGTGAATTGTTTTACATTTATCGATCCCAAAAGACATATTTATATCCTGACTAAATTGTGTAGTAATTTTGAGGAGAATTTGAAGACCTTTTTTAGTGTTTGCAAAAATTTTAATATCATCCATGTACATCAAATGTGTGATAGCAGTATTATTATTTAATTTATACCCACATGATGGCATGGCGTTCAGAAGATGAGATAGGGGATTTAAGGCGAGGCAAAACCATAACGGGCTAAGAGAATCGCCCTGAAAGATACCATTTTCAATATAAATTTCCTCAGTCACAATTTTGTTATTTCCGACTGATAAATGCAGAGTAGTTCTCCATTCTGCCATGGCATTCTGTAAAAATTTTACAATAGATGGATGTATCTTATATATTTTAAGTATTTTGACTAACCATGAATGAGGGACACTATCAAATGCCTTTTTATAATCTATATATGATATGTGAAGATTTTTTTTATGAGTATTAGCATCTTTTAAAACTATTGAATCTATTATTAACTGTTCTTTACATCCTTTATGGTTTTGCCTACATCCTTTTTGTTCCTCTGCAAGTATTCTATTTTCAATTAAATGTTTATTAATTTTATGTGTTATGCAAGCTGTAATAAGTTTATAAATCGTTGGTAAACACGTAATAGGTCGATATTGGGAAGGGTTCAATGTGTCACTATTTTTAGGAATCATATAAGTTATTCCTTTTGTAACAAATTTTGGTAGCACTTGCTTATTATTGACAATATCTGTAATTATATTAGCTAATATATCATGAAGGACGTAGAACTTTTTGTACCAAAAATTGTGAATACCATCGATTCCTGCAGCTTTCCAGTTTTTAACATGCCTTACTACTTTTTCAATGTCTTCTCTGGCAAAGTTTACAGATTCCATATTACTTACATCTTTCCACCTATTTTCTACGTCACTCAACCATTCGGCCTCCTCGTTATGGCTTTCCTTTCTTTTCCATAAGCCTGTCCAGTAGTTTGAGAGTGCTTCTTTCTCAGGTATTTCACTATTAATCGTATCTTGTTTTTCGTTTAATTTCCTATAAAATATTTTCTCATTATTATTAAATAAATCATTATCTATTTTTCTCCGTAGCGCTTTATTGTACCTTGCTAATCGCTGAGATTTTAAACTTAATTTTTGCTTAAGGGTATCAAGGAATTCTTCGGGTGTACTGTTTTTGCTTTCGTGTATAGAATGAACTGATAATCTTTTAAAAATATTCTGGACTTTTTTTAGTAGTTTTGGAGATTTATTACCATTTATATATTGTGTCAATTTTCCTAAATCGGCTCTTATTTTTTTAATATCTAACTCAAGTCTAATTTGCCATGCAGGTTTTTGAGGTTTACGTTTTGTAGTTGGTAAATTTGAATGCGAGTGACGTATATGATATCCAGAATTTTCGGCTATTACTAATGCACTACAGTAAATCAAAGTATGAATATGGTTTAAATCTGAATCTATGAAGTAAAATTGTTTAAGAATTTGTTTATTAAATATATCTAAGTATTCATATAGCCTCTTATTTTCTTTTAGTTTTGGCAACTTAGGACGGGCTGTGGGATTTACTCCCGTATATTGAATAAGAGCAGTTTCCAAATCATTAGTTAATTTATTGATATTAAGTTGCATCTTGTAAGGAATTTGTTCTTGATTTTGTTCATGTTCTAATTGAAGTGTTGTTAATGACGTATTTGTTTGAGTTGAGGCGTGAGAGGATGGTATGGTGGGAAATTTAGTGTGTAACGATAATTGTGTTGGACAAACGAGAGGAGAAGGTTCGAATGACTCTTGTGATAGTATTGCTATTGATTTATTAGATGATGTATGTGTGTTAATCGACTGTTGTAATGAATCACTATTTTCTTCATTACTAAGAAGGTCTGATATTTCTTTTTTTAAAGTTTTTATAACTTCGTCGGATAAAAGTTTGTTTCTAACAATAACACGTCTTTGATCCGCAATCCTTTGGGAAGAAACATTTATATTCGGATATTTTAAAATAAAATTGTCGTGAAGTTTTTTACAGTACATAGTGTTGTCAGTCTCTAAGCGGGTGATGTACAAATATGTGCGCATGATAAATAGGTTCATTTCTTCTGTCCATTGCATGCGCACTCTGGGTTTGCCAGCTTTGGTGGTCGCAGGTTTGTTGACTAGTGCCTCCTGCGAAACATCCTCAGCCGGAGTAAAAGATCTGCTACTACTGCTGTCTGTCAAGTCTGTCGGTCTATATGTCGGATCGGCTGTAATATTCTTATCGGTGGGAACCCGCCTGCTCAATTCTCTACCGCCGATGGATCGCATGCTGAGGCATCCAGCATCGGCTCCAGATGCGCCCCGGCGCTCACCCCCGGGAAGCGGCCCTATACGTTTCTTATTTCGTGTCTCCATATTGATGGGTCACCTTAACCTTGTTAGCCGTGTAAGTTTTTATTGTACACGTTACCGCCCCCCACGTTAGCAAGATCTTCAGCTAGGACGTAAGGTAGGATTTTGGGGGGCTTATTATTATTATTATTTTACTTTTTTTTTTTTCTTTGTCATTTTACTTTTTCGTTTTTGTCTGTATAGCAGTTGTATTGTTAAAATAAAGTTTAAATAAATAAATAAATAAATATCATTTATAGTTACATATTCATCAATCATTTATACTATAAAATTACATGCAGCAATGTTTGATATATTGGTAGGGAGTAGGTTTGTGATACAAAGTAGTGAGCCAGTTTAGATAACGTTGCCTACACGTTGTATCTCTTCATATGATATCAATTTATCGTAGATTAAATTGAACAGCAGAGGGAACCTACTATTAAGACCTCCATCCCTTAATTTTAGAACAATTTTCGACACATTGCGTATTGAGTGTCGGAAATCAACATCACTTTTTGTCCACCAGAGCGAAAATAATTCATTCCTTTGCATAGAAATCGAACCCATAATAGTCACGCTTACAATCACAAATTATGGCATGCGCCTATATGATACTATATGCGGCGCACTACAAAAATATATCAAATCAACAAACAGCTCTACAAGTCTACAACATAATCATTACCCGTTACTGTAAGCATAATATTTACTTTTACAGCTTGTATAGAGTTCGTTTTCTATTTCTATTTCTCTTTTCTATTTTTCGAATAAATATAACATAGTACTAGCACCTGCACTGTACCCATCGTGTTTGTGTACTCCACACGTTCACACCACTTTGATCATCGTCAATCTGTTGATTATGCCGGTAATAATAATATTTACGTTTAACATGTGCCGTTTAATATATTTCTTTCACCCTGCATTTGGTTGGCCTATAAATTTAGAGTTAGGACGATCCGTTTCCCATGTTAAGTCTAATTTTCGAGACATTGCGTGTGGAGTTGTGGAATTCAACACCGCGTTGTGTCTTGTTACCAAAGCGCAGGTATGAAAATAATTAATTGATCTCAGTAGGAATCGAATCCAAATCCATCGCGTTTACAGTTAAACGCTATGGCACTGCACCATCATGCCCATGAGTGCATAGTTTTATTGGAATTAAATATTATATATATATTTTTAAATCAAATCAAAATCAGCTTCATGCTGTATCCCGCACACAGCAGGGTAGGCAGAGGGAACCTAGTGTTTTAGACACTCCGTTCCCCACTTTCTGCCGAATTCTGGAGGCATTGCGTGTTGAGTGGCAGAACTCGACGCCGCGCTTAGCCTCGACACCAGAGCGAAGAAATGGAAATATAAATATAAGTAAATATTTCATCTCCTCGAGTGGGGATCGAACCCACAATCAGTCGGTTTACGCTCACACTTTGTGCCGCTGCGCCACGACTGGCCTCATATATATATTTTTATATCCATCTAAAACCGTCATAGATAACTAAATACATAAATGTAACTGCTCTGTTATTCAGTAACTGACAGACAACGTACAGCCTTACTTGTCTGAAAACGTTGTAACTTAGCATGTAAGTTTCTTGGTAATTATAGGGACGTATTAAGAGAGGATTTCTAGTAGTTTCAGTAAAAAAACGGGATTTTACATTAACGCAAACGATATTACTGAAGGGCACTTTTTTAAAACAAAATAGTGTAGTATTCAGACACTACGTTTCCATTAAATAACTTCCTTTGCCCACTTCCCTCCGAATTCTGAAAACATTGTGTCATGAATGGCTAAACTCAACCCCGCTCAGCTTTAGCCTCGTTTCCAGAGAGAGAAAATGAAAATTTGCAATATTCGATTTCACCAAGTGGGAAACGAACCCACAACCCCTTCGCCACGACCGGCTTCACATAATTAATTATTATAAAACAAAACAGCAAACGAAACTCAGCGTCCCCATAAACTGACTGTAACATCGAATTTCGAAGCGTTATATTTATAGCGAGAGTGTGAACACATCACATTTGTACGTATATTCGAGGCGGTTATTACATACAGTATAGACGTTAGCTTAGCGTAGCCCTTAGTGTAGTGTTGTGTTGTGTTACGCGGTAAGTCAAAATTGACATTTTGTTTTTTTTTTATTTTTTATTTTGGTATAGGTGAATTTAGGGCTTAAGGCTTTCTTCATTTGATGTGCTGTGTAAATTAATTGGATTTTTTAATCTTTTTAAATTTGTTTTGCCTGTTATTTTGGCTTGCATTTAATTTATTTTAATGTAAATAAAACAAATAGATAATGATTAAAATTGAAAATTTGATCTGAATTTGCAGACGTTTTAAAATATTTTTTATTATATTTAAAATAATTTACAAATATGTCATATTTTTCATAATATTCAAATTGTAACCGTTATATGATAATAAAAAAGTAAATAAATAATTTTCTATGAGATTACAATAGTGTTTCTATTTTCTTGGTTGTAATTCGATATCACTTACCGATTGTCTACTAAAATAGTTCAAAGACAAACAATATTCGTCAGTTTATGTGTTCACTTATACACAAAAGTCTAGGTCATAAGTTTACTGTAAACTATATTAAATATAAATTTTATGATTCACTTTGTCGGTTTCAAATAATTATGATTTCATACATCGTAATATGAACACGTTACCAATTTTGTTCTTTTCGCGATTAGACGTTTTGTTACAACGCAAAGATATAAGGTTTAACGTTAAGGCTTGTTAACTTAATATTTTTAGTTTATTCCAAAATAAATAAAAAAATATTTTCAATTTGAAAAGTACTTACATTTAATTTTTTCAGCTTCAGTAGGCAGAAGGAACCTTCCCAGATTCACTAGTGTTGAGACACTCCGTTTTTATTAAGATACTTCCGTTTCCAATCTTCCGCCGAATTTTTGACGCATTGCGTGTTGAGTGGCGGAACTCAACGACGCTTCATTTCTTCAAGTGGGAACACACAACCGTTGCGTTTACAGTCACACCCTTCTATCACCGCGTCGCGACGGTCTCAAAAAATTTAAAATAATATAATCAAACTTTGGTAATCAATTTTTGGTTATTATATTTAAATAATTATAACGTACTTCGCGTCTTATTTATCTCGGAAGAAAAAAGCTCTGAGATCCATTGTGCATCAATATAAATGAGTGAATAGTGTAGAATCAAATGATGAGGATCACAAAATAATTTTTAAATAACTTCATAATATGTCACAAATGCAAGAACATATGGAATACAAATATATAAATATAAAAATATATATAGAAATATTCTTACAATATAAATGTTAATCATAAAATATAATCTTGAAAGTGAAGAATGAATTGTCTCACGGGTGGTAGACACTCGACAGAGAGTATGTCATAACTGTCAAGTGCTATTTCTAGTCCTGCTGTGCGCGGCCAGGGAAATTATTAAATCTATTAAAGCAGTAATAAGTTAGTTACAAAATAAAGAATATCGTGTGTCTATGGTTAAACATGTCTATGGCTGTAAAAAGACGATTGTGGGTTCAAATTCAATGAGAGTGTTGATTGATTCCCACCGACGCGAGCGGGAATCAATTTCCACTCGGATGTATGAATCGTGTTAATTACCTCGCTCTGGTAGCGCGGCGTTGAGCTCCACCCCTCACTATGGAAGGTCTTAAAAAATATGCTGAACTTGGGGAAAGGAGGATTTTAATACTAGATTTCTTTGCTATGTTGGTATTTGCGGGAGGGATACAGGGTCTTCGAAGCAGCATCATTGTCATTGAACACTAGATATAAAACTTCACGTTAAAATTCTATATATTTGTATTTCGTATTTCTATAGTTTGCTTCATTTCTATATATTCGTATTTTTATATAAAAAAATTGAGACGCAGGGGCACAACCGTATGACCGTAAAAGCGACAAGGTTGTGGGTTTGATTCCCACTCGATGAAATTAAATATGTAACATTTCCATTTCTTTGCCGTGGTGCCGAGGTAAAGCGGAGGATCGGAGTGTCTTGACTAGAACACTGCTGAGTAAAAAAATAACATCTACTATTACAATACTAAATTTGCCTGTTTTAGCTACAGATTTTTCTTTTATTTTTGAAGCAATTTGACAACTTGTAAAAATGTTTTGTCAACGTAATAACAAAGAAATTTTGTCGCCGTTGTAGAGCCGTCACCGGCGTGCCTGTCGACGGGTGATTAACATCGGCATTTTACGGCTCTTTAGCATTTACAGTTATTAATGTAGAAATGATAATATTTAAAGTAAAACAATATTTAAGATTTCTTTTTTCTCTTTTTTTAATATAAATTGAAAAGACCTACAACCAGGTTAGACTCACTTAGACACTACACTACTACGTCGTAAAATTTAGAGTACATTCAAGAGTGTATTCGTTTTTCTAGTGCTCTCATAATACTTTTCACTCATAGGCATTCACATGTGGGTTCGATCCCCACTCGAGGAGATGAAATATTTACTTAAATTTATATTTCCATTTCTTCGCTCTGGTGTCGAGGTTAAGCGCGGCGTTGAGTTCTGCCACTCAACACGCAATGCCTCCAGAATTCGGCAGAAAGTGGGGAACGGAGTGTCTTAACACTAGGTTCCCTCTGCCTACCCTGCTGTGTGCGGGATACAGCGTGAAGCTGATTTATTTATTTATTTTATTCATATAAACCTTTTAATATACATCAGTATAAAAGAAAATCTAAGTTTTGTAGTCATTCAAAGTCACTCTCGTCAAATGCGTAACTTTGACACACTCAGGTAACTTTGGTTCATGTCTTTAGCGATGTAACTGATGTCTTATAATACAAAATAATGGATAATCAGTCTAAGGCGTTTCGTATTTGTATTATATATATTTTTAATCAGCATTAAAAATTTGAAAACAAGCGAAAATAATTTTAAAAAATGTAAGAACTTGAGCATTAATTGTCTATTATATTATTTTTTAGGACTTAATCACAAATGTATAGTTTTTAGATTTTTCCTTCAGAACTAAACTAGTACTACTTGTAAATGCTAGCTGCCTAATTTAATAACTCTAGGTTAACCAGAAGTACCCTTTTAATTTTGATTCCTTTTATAGTGCCCAAATACGCGTTTTTGTACGCGAAATAAACGGCCATATCTTTTTTCTAAGTAAATATAAAAAAATGTTTTTTATCAGGAAATCATGGGGCTGTAGATCTGAATATATGATTTGAATTTTACCTCGATATCTTCATGCGTTTCTGAGATGAAGCGTCGACAGATAGACAGACGGACGGACAGACAGACAGACGGACGGACGGATGGACAGACAGGGAGATCTTGTACGAGTTCCTTTTTTATGAAAAAGTACAGAATCCTTATTATCGAAACTAGTTCGTGGTATCAATGAATTGAAATGAATTAAAGTTACCCAGATTTACTGTATACTAAGAGTTTTTTTGTTTAAATTTTTAGACAATTTTTTAGAACCTTTTGCACTTTATTGTTGGAAGGATAGACAAAATTTAGTATCTATTCACAAATATATTATTGTATTAAAACTACTTGAAGGACCGGTTCCGCACCGGAGCCTCTGCACCGGTTAAAATGTTCCTTATTCATGGTATATCCAACTGTTTTACGTAAGGCAATGTCTAAGAAGTGAAGAAATGTAGAAGTTGAGGACAGTCTATTTCTTTACTGTATCATTAAGTATGAAACATCGTATTTAACATATTCTACGTATGACGTGAAGTGTCATGCAACATGCGAGCTAAAAACGCAATGGAGTCGAGGACTAACAGACGAACGTAGAAATAATTTGTCGTATGTCATTGGACTCAGAAATCTTTAAAATCTTGTGGACATTTTTATTTAAAAACGTATTTTTTTAATATTTTGTAATAGATATTAATCGCTGTCGCAGCGGTGAGACGGAACACGGTGACAAATTTCATCAAATAGTTGTTATTACTGGTTTGAAATTTATTTTCAGTGTTAAGTTCCGCCTTTATTCTTCAAAGCACGGCGTTGAGTTCTGCTACTCAACACACAATACCTCTAGAATTCGGCGGAAAGTGGGCAACGGTATGTTTTAACATTAAGTTCCCTCTGCCTACTTTGTCTGATAAATTGGGCGAAAATAGGGGAAAGAATTAAAAACTCGAGGTTCCTCTGCTTTCATTGGTATGTGGGAAAAAGTAAAAGGCTGAAAATATTTTTTGCTTTCCTGATCAGATAAGGTAAAGCTCAAACGTTAGATTCGTTCTTAGAAAGTGGGGAACGTAGTGTCTTAAAACTAGGTACCCTCTGCCAATTCTGCTGTATGCGGGATACAACGTAATGCTATCACGCTATTTTCTGCAGAGTTCAAACATATGGAACAAAAAAAAAGTTAACATTATCGAACGCGCTTATCTCAGGAACTACTGTACCAAATTAAA
Source organism: Heliconius charithonia (assembly GCA_030704555.1). NCBI lineage: Eukaryota > Metazoa > Arthropoda > Insecta > Lepidoptera > Nymphalidae > Heliconius > Heliconius charithonia. The sequence continues at coordinate 1,690,021 of CM060825.1, forward strand.
ATTATGAAAGGTTCCTCTTGTCAACCCAAAAACTATTCCAATTATTAAGAAAAACTTTAAGCTAAATATATTTTTTTTTTTTTATGACCCACTGTACCCGCGGTGTCATATATATATTAGTATTATTATTTTCATTTAAACACGGGGACGATGCTACTAAAGTAAGTCGTACAAATATTATAAGTATGTAAGTTTTTTTGAATGGACCTTTGTTCCACTTTCATGTAAAAAGTACTGGAGAATTTTGGATAAAATTTTACAGGAATATTGCTAATATATCAGCAATAAAATATAGGTTATACAATAAATAAATAAATATAAAACCTAGTGTTAAGACACTCCGTTCCCCACTTACCGCCGAATTCTGGACGCATTGTGTTTTGATCTTTGCGTTAATAATTGGGCTATAAGCCGGCGAAGCCGCTAGTCATTCATAAGTGTAAAAACAGCTTTATTTTAATGAGAATTCCTTACGTATTACAATCACGCGCAGATTTCGACACACGCTAAAGTCTAGAAGCGGCGGCGCACCAAACAAACGACTGTGTATTAATAACGCGTGGAAACGTTTTGTGTTACTTTTGACGTTTATTTTATGTGTTCATACATTTCTTTTAGAAAATGTGCTTAAAGAAACAATTAATAGGTGCTTATTTGTGTGTCAAAATAAATTATATAAAAAATAGTAGTTTCGAAAAGAAAAATCTGTCGTGGTGCTGAGTTTATATAAATAAAATATCTATTAATGATTTTTGAATCCGTGGCTAGTGGCTACCCCAGAACAGTCAGTAATGTGAATCCAGAAATTTGAGTAGCAAAAGTAATCCTGGAGAAAAAAAATAAAAATTCTTAACACGAACGTATCGGTTCAAACCTAAAGTCCGGGCCCTCCTCCAGAAAATATCTCTAGATACGCCCATGAATAGTAGTATTTTTATATGTCAATTGAGTCCAGCCTCTTTTTCCCGCATCGTAAAAAAATAAAACATTCTATTCCCTAGAGTGAAAATCGAGCCCACAACAGTTGCGTTTACAGACAAAAGAGTGCGTCTACCCCCTCTTACTACGTCATATTACAAATATAATGACAATGTATAATATGAATATAAATACATATGTATTATATTTTCATATTATATAGTACTAGTCACATTTAATAATAAGCACTGATCATAGATCTGACCTAAAAAATAAAAAAAATATACCCATCAAAATCATTTTTCTCCTTGAAATCGTAGATGACCTTGACCGAGGGTTAAAAGGACGACCTCGTTATCAAGGGCTCAGTATTGAGGACGCACAGAGCTCGTGGCCTCAATGTCCTAAAGGAAGTTCAAGGATACACGTGTCCCCGTTATACATTTGAAGGTTGAAGGTTTCGAATCGAGGCCTTTCCTTGAACTTAAGGAAGGTTAAGGATACATATATTTTTAAGCTTTACGCTTTTTCTGTCGCAGATTAGACAAAGGACAGTTAGTGTTAAGATACTACATTCCCCACTTTCCGCCATAAATTTCAAACCACGAGGGCCTACCAGAGTGAGGATGTGAGAATAAATAAAATATAGTCATTTCTCCAAGTGGGGATCGATCCCACAACCGTAGCGTTTACAGTAAGACCTCAAACACTATATATTTTTTTTTATTAAATAGAAAATTGTGTGTAAGTACTATTATGAGACAAAGAACAAAAAACATTAAGCATTTAATTACATGTCAATATCTAATAATTTGAAATAGCACAGAGAATAAAACATTAGCGTGAGAAATGTACTGAATTCGAATCGATTTTTATGGATCACGGTATCCATAAAAAACGATTTTATTGTGGCTTCTGTTTATCATTTGGTATAGACGCGTATCTATTTAAATTATGGATATAAAGATTTTAGAACAAATTTAATATTTTTGTAATTTATATTTCACGTTAAATAATCCAGAGCGGGGAAATTAAAATAATACGAAAGAAAATTGGCAAGAAATGATAATACAAATATAGGAAATGTCTTTCTTTTTGGAAAACATATAAAACGTTTTCTAAAAAGTGTGCTATAACAGTCTAAAAACGTAAAATATATTTAAGGTAATATATATGACAATAAAAAAAATATAATTTGCGTGTGAGTTTATTTTTAAATTCATTATATTTGGTTACTTACTATTATTACTTGTGATCTAAATTTGAAAATATAACATTTAGTATCTTAATCGTTTTATATTTCTATACAGCATACGTGCATATAATAAAAAGTTGACACAATAAGTTAATTACCAGAGAGGCGGTGGTCAATCACAATCAATCACGGGCAGGCGCTGCGCCAGCGCACCTGTTGCACTAGCCTAGTACATTTATACGGTTTTTCATACTTTTATTTAGTTTTCAGTTTATGTTTACGTAATTATTGGTTTAGTTTCTTTTCTGTTATTTGTTTTGAGATAAGATGATAATGGGATAATGATGACAAAATTATAAGGAAGTTATATATCGTTGCAGTCGTCGAATGAAGTGTGACTGTAAAATCGACTGGTTGTGGGTTCGATCCCCACTCGAGGTGATGAAATATTTATTTATCGGCGAAGCGCGGCGTTGAGTTCCGCCACTCAACACGCAACGCCTCCAGAACTCGACGGAGAGTGGGGAACGATGGTGTGTCTTAACACTAAGTTCCTTCTGCCTACCCCGCTGTGTTAGGGATACAGTGTGAAGTTGATTTTATTTATATATATAGATACACCTCCTATATGTTACTTCTGTGGGTGCCGTGACGCAGCGGCGCAGGATTTGGTTTTCTATGAACGATGTACCTATGTAGACAAGTGTTAACATAATTTAATTTTGTTTATTTATTTTTTAAGTATAATTTAGTACAATAATATTTTTATTTTTCTCTATCTTCTGTTGGTCACTTTCGGATCAATTTTCAGCGCTACTTTTTATTTACCATAGAAGAGAAATTAAAGTAACAGTCTAACTGTAAAAAAACAGTCAAACTGTAAAAGATTTAACCATCGTTTTAATTGTATTTTGTATGAAATTTCCCGCTTAACCACAACCCATAAAAACTTGGCATGAAAGAAGAATTTACAATACAAATTAGGAAAAAAATGTGGTTTTTTTAATAGATATTATTAAAATTATAAAACAAGCCCAACACTCCTACAGTCCTCACTCGCTAGAACTCATTCTACAGATTCTAGGAGCAGTAAGCTGAAAGGGAAACTCAACGTGGCGTCAAATGTTAAAGTTATTATTATCAAATTGCCTGACATTTTTATTGGATTGTTCCAAGTGTACATGATATTTGGCTACGTCTTGACACTCTGATAAATCGGTTGACACTGAGGAATATATTATAAAGGAAAACGTATGTTTCGACAGTTATCGCCAGTTATTATAAGTTTATTGGTAATTAAAATACATTATTTGTGATTAATGATATTGGATCATTTTGCCGGTTTTGCTGAACACCAGGTGCGCGGTAATAAAGTAGACACGAGGTAGCACTAGAGTAATTTATGAAATATTAAATTCAGCATGAGATTGCTTAAGGCTACGTAGCAAAACTATTTTTATTGAGGCTGGCATGGTGCAGAGGCGCAAAGGTGTGATTGTAACGCGACGGTTGTGGTTTCGATATTTTTTTTGTACTTACATTTCTTCGCTTTGGCACCAAAGCTAAAGCCAGAGTTGAACTTCGCACACAAAGAGTTGAAAAAATCGGCGGAAAGTAGGGAACGGATTGTCTTAATACTAGGTTCCTCTGCCTACCCTGCGGTGTGCTTGATTAAGTGCGAAGCTGATATATTTATTTTTTAACTAAGATTTTAAAAACGAGATTATGTATGTATAATATTATTTAAATTAGATAACATTTGAGTTATCATGATCCTTTCAGATTTTCTCAGAACCTGTGTTGAATTTCGTTAGAGTATGTATGTTAGTGGAGTAATACCCCAGAAACTAAAAGTCATATCAGGATATTTTTTTATAATTTAAATGAGACATGGACTGGACATGGAACTGTCTAAGTTTCATCACGATTTCAGTAGTTTCCTAGTGGACTATAATAATTTAATTGCATCAAAAAGCTCACATTAATCTCATTAGTGTTATTTTCAATATTGGAATTTTTTGATTTCAATTAAATCATACCTCCGTATGATTAAATTGAAATCAAAAAAATCCTATCCAATGACCTTGGTATATATTAAATTCATTCTTCACGTACTCATTTGGTAAAAGTATTTTCTGAAGAATAGACGTTAATCAAATTTAAATAAGTATGGACAAAGTCTAAACATCTTGAGTATAGTTAAACGCGTCCAATTTGCTTTCTTCCTATTTTATGATTTGTTTACGGTAGAATATTTCAATATTTAAGTTACTTTCATTTTATAGCACCAAATTACCAGTAAATGCAGTTCTCCATTTTCCTCCCGAATTCAAGAAAGTGCATTACGTGACCGGAGTCTGAGATATAGAAACCATTTAAATTTCCTTATTCCTTTGAGCCCAATAATCACAGCCAGATTTCATTTAGCCATTTTATCCTCCGTCCCCAACTTCAGAAAGTTTAAAATTAACAAATTTGTAATCAAAATTTGAAAAAAATATAACATATGAAAATATTATATCGATTTTTTTATTTACGCAATTAACCTGCAGCTCTTCCTTCCAAAATCGCTTTTTAAGGCTTAGAGAGGAATAGTAAAACCAAACCGGAACCTCAATAAGGACCATATTATTGAGATTTCGCTGTCTGTCACTAATCTAGTGACAGACAGAACATCTCATGAGTTGGATAGTTGACATTTTCACAGATGTATTTTGGTTGGTGCTATGACGAGAAGAGTAGTGTTTGGTTCTCCATTCTTTCTGGCTACCCGCTAGGAATACAGCATGAAGCTAAGATATGACAAGAAATGTTAAAAAACAAAATAATATATATATTTAAGGGGGATCCCATACAACAACCATGATTTCTTGTCGTTTTTGTAGGTGGTAATGGTACGGAATCCTCCTCGCTCGAGTCCAACTAGTACTTGGCTGGTTAATTTTCTTTTCTTAATTGTACCGTATTGATACGACAAAAAAAGAAAGAATGTTCGTTAAGTTATTTAGGGATATGATAGTAACTAAAAAATATAACAAAAAACATAATCATAAACTGAGAGGAAATTGGTTTTGTAATAAATCTATAAAGTTGATATTTATTACTAAGTAATAATTCTCCGCATTAATTATAGCGTCATCTTTTATTTTGGAACATTGTCGAATATTATGAATTCTACAAGATAAATATGGCGGCTAAGCGCTACGGTTGTAGGTTCGATTTACACCCATTTGAATTCAGGAACAAAACAAAGTGTGACGTCGAGTTCTGTCTTTCAAAACGGGAAAACGGGATGTCTTAATACGAGATTCCTTCTACCTTGCTTTACGATGCCATTATATTTTATAATACTTTCTAGAAAACCATTTAGAAAATTTAGAGCAAGACAGAATAAAACACACATTCCCAACATTTTTAGGCGCAACTTATTTTGACGTTTTAATAGTTGGCAATGTTAGCACATTCTATACGATCGGTTCTGACAAGCTAAGCGACCCAACAATGTTAGTGGACCGATCATTAAAATCGATTTAACTTCTTTTTTTCTTTATTTTTTAGCTTTGCGTTGTATCACGCACGTAGCAGGGTACGTACAGGGAACTTTGGTACCTAGTGTTAAGACACTCCGTTCGAAATAAGGCATTTACGTTCACCACTTTCCGCCGAATTATCGAGGCATTGCGTGTTTCGAGTCTTTTACCTTTTTAACGGAGCGCGTAAATGAAAATAATAAATAATTCATTCCGAGTTCGAATCGTTAAGAGGCAATATAATATTTAGGTTCAACCAACTGGTCTGATGGCTCTATCATCAGACCAGCTGGTCGAACCTGGTTGAACCAGGATCTGAATAGGCTACTCTTCAGAGGTCACTAGTAAACCATTCGAGTTTAGGCTCATACAATTTATAGCTCCGACTATGTTCTTCCGTAGAACTTGTATCAGTTTTTGTAGAAAAACGTGCTTTTTTTGAAAGCTATACATATATTAATCTAGTTAGCGTTTTTGTAATTAAATATACGTATTATGTGAAATTACATAGAAATATAAATTTGCAATTGTATAGACACAGGCGAAAACTTTTATATTTTTACTCGGGTTTCACGCGTGTAAAGCTGCGTGGGCGTACATTTCTTTGCAAATCACATCCGTTTTCTATTTGGTGGTTAATCTCAGTCATAAATCTTTGGTACATGTGTAATCTTTTATGTCATTCATGTTATTCTTACAAATATCATCATCATCATTATATAAAGTTTTAGTTATCTAATATCTTATATTAGCCTTAATAAAAAAATTATGTATTTAAGGGGAGTTTCTTAATACTAGGTTCCCTCTGCCTACCCTGCTGCATGCGGGATACAGTGTGAAGCTGATTTAATAATGAACTTAAATATAGTATATAATACTTACTTACTTACTTACTTACGTAACTTCACTTTTTATCCTTAGCGGGATCGTTTACGTGACCTTCCTCCAGTATCTTTGATACTGTGTTTTCGAAAGTCAACCGAAAGGTTACCTACCCCTACCGCTCTTACCTTTATGGTATTGTATCAAATATAAAAAAATAATATAAATATGTATATGATATGTTTATATTATTTTTTTATATTTGATACGATACCATATTAATATGATTCGTTTCTAACGAAAAATAATAGGACTGAATTTCCTTACCTTATAAATTATACCGATTTACCGAAATTATATAGAGAAATTTATTTATGATTTATAATATAATACGTACTATAAGAAGTTTATATTAAACAAGAGTTTTACTTCTATAGCTTAATTTTATAACAGATTTTTTTTTGAAGAAAAACACTATCAATAAGATAGCAGTAATAGCGCCATCTAGTAAAAAATATGAAAACTTAAAAAAAATCGATATATTACGCCATCTGTTGCTCAATACAAGCAACGACCTAGATTTAAACCTACACTGAAAAAGAAAATCGCATCGTTATATTTCAGAGATATTTATGTTTGCGGCGAACAGTATGAACTTGGGGTGTCCCAAAATAGTACCACTTTGACATATGTACGGTGGAAACATGTAGCATTTTTTTATTTCAAATGTCGTCGTTTAGCGAATTTTATTACGCGAAATAATATATAGTGCCCCTGTAAATGGTTTTCAATATGGATTCCGGGTAAATATTAGTTAAAAATCCATCTATGCTTAATAAAATATAATATATTTTTTATTGTTTTTGTTGATTATAACCTTAACATTTAGTGTTTTCGCTTATAATTTTTTAATGAAACGTTACCATTATATTTATAATATAAAGCTAGGCGATTAATTACTAAAAGTGCTTGTATTTATATGAAGGAAGACAGTTCAGCTTATAGCTGCCACTTCTCATTAAGGATATTTATACATATTTATATTCGATATAAAAGTATTTATATATATCAACAAGATTTATCAATAATACTGCGTAATATTAATCTATAAATTTACTAATATATTTCTGTTTTTCTTAAGGAATCTTTTTATTTGTGGCTTATTTTATTTTCTGCCAAATTCCGGATGCCTTGCGTATTGAATGTTTGAAGACGATGCCGTGATTTGTCTTGTTCCCTTAACATGAAAATAAAAATGATGAATGAAAATTTGCGGAAGGATTTCCACTAATATACGCTGGATATCTTTCAACTGTATTATGTACTGTATGATTCTTTGCCGCGACGACGACCTCAAACTAAATCATATTTAAATATTTTTAACTATTTTTTAATTACTTTAGTAATATTAGGTATATAACATCGCGTCTTAAATACTATGACAGTGAAGTTTGAGATTTAAATTTAGACAAAACATTGGACGTATAATACTATTCGATAAAATATCCTTGTTTGTTATGTCACTAAAATCAATATGCTGGTTACCCTTAGCTTTAAGCCATTAAATGAAAAACCTCGTTTTTACCATTCACAGAGACCTTCAGAGAAATCCTCTCGTAGTACTCTTCTACTCTTTCTAACCTATTCCTAGCTTACCTACATGTCCAATTTTGTGAATACAATTGTTTTCGTTTTTCTGTAAGTCATTCAGTAACGCAAGATTTTTACAAATTTAAATATGTAGAATTTTTTTAATATATATTTTGTTCATTACAGAGGAAGCGGCAAGAGGCTGGGTGAAGGCGGCGAACCACGTTGGTACATTGACTCCGCCTACGCTTCGTCTCTAAAGGTTTCGCTGCGGCTTCCTACCAGGCAGTTCCTTGAAGGTAAGTCTGCTTAAAGCTAAACTTTCATACAAAAGGTATTTACACTATAAAATATACGTAACGAGATGAGATGTTTAAATGTAGATATTATTAACGTATATTTTTTATATTTCACAAAAAATCTGTAAAGTAACTTGGTGTAAGGAATATTTTTTTTAAATAATATATATATATATATATATATATATATATATATATATATATATATATATATATATATATATTTAGTTTTCTACGTATTTTCTAATATATATATATATATATATATATATATATATATAATTAGGCTCGTCTTAATTTATTACTATATGTGTTTTTTTTAAATAGATTAATTAAATGCATATATTGACGATACAGTTGATAAGCAATATAGATTAATAAACTGCTCTAATATGTCTATTGAAATAAATTAAATTGACTAACAAAAAACAATTAAAAGGAGTATTTTCTGATCATTCATGTAAGCAGTAAACTAGCTTAGATTAAGATTGACTTTTCCAGAATACTGTCAACCACGGCTACGTCTGAGTGATCTGACAAAATTCGTCATGGGTACGTCCAGTTTTACCCCAAAATGAGTTCCCTGAAATGCATTACCCTTAATTAAATTAGTTTTATACATGTAAATGTACCCTATAACATTTAATGTCCAAAGAGCAAATAAAAATCATTTTTAAATATGCCTACTCCATAGTATTGTTTAAGCATCATGTTAGAATTCCTTTGTATATTTAAACACCTAATTACTATTATTTTTACAATAAACGTACAGATAGAAATTGAAATATATTTGAGTACAGCGCCATCTATTATGAGCTTTGAAATTTTTTAGTAAATGTTAGTGGTGCTGTAGAAGTTTCACGTATTTATCATAGATGTCGCTACTAAATTAACTTTTAGTGAAATAAAAGCTCTATTGAAAGCTCCGTATCATTGCGTTAAATTTTCATGCTTTTAATGTAATGTTATTAACAATATAAAGTTATTTGATGTTTAGTATTAGTATTTATAATCAATTTTTAATAATTACATGTAATTTAATTTCGCCGTTTTCTACGTATTTTCTAATAACCGCTAAATAATTATTAGCGGAGTACAATAATGTAAACAATATAAATAATATTCCAATAGCCAGTTTTAGTGACGTCAATAAATGTTTGGCATGAATATAAATACTTTTTCCTTTTACTTAATGGACGTCTATGAGTATGGACATTATTATTAGGGATTTGAACTTAAAACCTCTGCACTAAGACTTAGTAAATCTAACATTTGGACATTGCTGTCAAGGCAAATTTAATAATTTATATAGCATATTATAAATTCCAGTATTTATTGAGAAAAATTTAAAATAACTAGAAAATTTCTATCGAATAAGCTCGCATAGTTGTATGACGCATTCATATGTTTTATGTGGACAGGTGGTGGAATTTTATATAAGTAATTTATTAAATGCGATATTTTGAATATATATTTTTGTAACCCTTATAGCGTAGATTATGTACGGAGATTATTTATACACCAAGGCTGTACGTATTTAAAGCATGTATAATAAGAATTAAATATAATTACTTTTTTAACGATATTTATTAAGTAAACATATTATTTTAGTTCGTATCGCATAGCAGGTGGATATTTTATATAAGATATTTGTCTTTTTTCTATTATGGTATAGGAATTAAGACAAGCTGTGGGCTGCCTGTAGCTACTACTACTACTACTACTACTACTACTACTAGCTTCACGTTTTATCCCTAGCTGGGTACTCTACTGACATCAACCTCTTCATACATGCCCTCATGCTTTTTACGTAATCTTCCTATAGTATCTTTGTTACTGTATTTTCGAAGATCAATCGAGGTCTCCTCCTACCTCTGCTACCACTCCCTTTGCCATCATAAATCTTTTTTGCCATTCTTTCATCACATCTCGTTTGACATGCCCATACCAGCTGAGCACGTTCTTCTTCATTCTCACCGTGACATTCTCGCTAGTACCTGCCATCTGTGTACCTCCTACCTTCATTGCGGATTCAATCAGCTAAGCTGACTCCACATATCCCACGAAGAGATCGCATATCCCGCATATCAGGGCAACCAAGTGTTGACACATTGTTGTTCATTTTCTGCCCAATTTTCAAGACATTGCGTTGCTTGGTCCAAATGGCAAGAAGTCACTAGTATGGTCTGTGATTGTAGATTACCGCCTTAACAAAAGTGGCCAAAATACAAGAGCAGCTTCCGATTCGGAATTTTCTTGAGTCTCTGAGAGAGTCTCTGAGTCTATAAGACAGTGAAAATTCGGCACTGTCTCAGAGACTCAGGATCTGCACTTGACACAGTCATTCGAGATAGTCTGGAAGTCCGTGATACAGTAGATAAGTTTCAAGAGCGTAACTTGAAATAATATCTCCCTCCCGGACGCCCAAATAAGGTTTAAAAAAATTAACAATTTAAAAAAACTTTTACTTTAGAAAGTGTGAGTAATAATATAATAAATAATTGTATCATTAGTCATATGACATTGATGAAGCGCTCTTATTCCGTGGGCAAACGCCAAGTGTATGAATTCCATACACCGCGAATATTATGTAAATTTGAATGAACTGATAAAAGACGAATATATCAGATTGTGGAAAACATGATGCTAAATCGGTGTTAGATCAAACGAAAACTTGGAAAATGGCAATAGAATATATTTGCATATATTAAATAAGTTAAGTATATATTTTTTAATAAAATTCCCTGTCAACTAAAAGAAAGCGGAGACTTGTAGAGTAGCGCGACGTTGAGTTCCGCCACCCACCATCGAATATTTCAAAAAATTGTGCAGTACGTGGAAAGCGCCTTGACACTAAATTTCATCAGTGCTAGCTTATTATGCGGGAAATCACTTATAATAATTTTTTCTTTATTTTTCAAGTGTTATTCCACACTTAGGAAAGAAAAACCTATAAAACCAATTAGCTTTAATTGTTTTTATTGTTATCTAAGCAACGATCGAACGAACCTCGTTTAGGTTACCGTAGACCATAAAATATTTCTCAATTACTCTGTGTTGAAATAAAAATATTTAATAAAGATTAACGTGGAAAGAAATCTTTCACAATGATAAAAAAATCAACTAGCATGTAACATGGCCGACGTAGTCATTTATAACGCGTCATAAAGCTTCAATTCAAATAAAAAAAAAATACATATTACATAGATATTAGTGCCAAATGGTGGTGGGCGACGGCTCCAGACGGGACTGGTTGACTCACGCGGTTATAATAAGAAAATATTTACATACTTTCTGTCTTCGTGCACAACGTCATTTTAATTATATTTTAGAAATTCTAAGGCAAAATGATAGTAATATATGTATTTGATATTTCTTATAGTAATTGAATGTATACATTATATGTTACTTATCGCTGGAGCCACACAAAATGGGAACCACATTTTGTTCCCGTTACCGTAGGAGTGTTTGCTAATCGCCTCTGTCCTAACCTACCTGCATGCCACATTTAAACTTTCTACGACCTGTAGTTTCGTCTGTGTCTTTCAGTTCAGTTACTCAATAAGGAAAGGTACTCAGTTAAGAAAGATATTCGTGCAGTAGGAAATAATCTAACTGTCCACAGTGGTTGTGGGTATATATCCTGGTTAAATAAAGTAATATAATGTTTCTAAATTTATAATAAATGGATGTAAAAAGCCGAAAATCGAGCTCAGTGAGTATGTCCAGTAGTGAACGAGATCAATCTGATTATGAAGATTGAATGAATGATATTTCTTGAATGAAAAAAAATTAAGTCCTCCAAGAGGGAATCGAAGCCAACACGTCCTGACTGTGATGTTAATCTAAAACCAATAGAAAGGATAAATTGGAATGATGAAGATGCGTGAATATAAAAAAAAAACAATAAAGCTGACATTTTTATAACTGACAGAAACGAGTAAATAAACGATTTCTATTCAAAAATGTTTTACATTGTGTTTTTAAATGATGTATCACTTACACGCTCACGGCGACGGCTCATTTAATACGCCACTTCCTTCGCTCGTAATTCTTGTAAATTTTGAAATATCGAGATTTTGTTAGAGCGTTTTGTTATAGAAATGATAAAAATGTGAAAAATAGTTCGTGTGGAACAATTTTTATTGTAGTGTTAAAATATTTTTTGAATTATTGACTATTAAAATGGTTAAGCCTATTGTAGTGCAGCGGCTGTAAATGCGTTGGTTGTGGGTTCAATTTCTACTTGGTGAAATGAATTACGTCAACTTCTTTTGGCAAGATAACGCACGGCATTGAGTTCCGCTTCTCAGCACATGTCTCTAATTCGATCGATAAGCTATGAATGGAAAATCTTGACACTCAGTTTTCTCTGCTTGAATTTAATTGGCGGAATAAAGCATTACTGAAAACAGCATCAATTGCATTGTTGAAAACAAACGATTTAAATCACTGCATGTACTAGATACTTCCTCCAGATTAGATTTTTTCTGTAGCGCAATTTGCAAATATTACAAAAAACTAATTTAAAATGTAATTTAGTAACAATATTAGTATTTAGAAACTTAGTTGTATGAAAGTAGAATCATTGGGATAGATAGGAAAATTATTTATATTTAATCTGGCTTCATGTCACATAAATTAAGTTTTCGGTGGGTTTGCTATAGCTATAGGGTATAATTGAATAATTTTCGAAATTAACAAGAAAGTCTATTTTAGAAATATATTTAAATGAAATTAATAAACTAGTTCAAGACAAACATTTGCAACAATACTTACTAAACACATGAAGCGAATTGCCAAGTTTCCCTTTAATATTTCACTACTATCATTATAATTAGACGTAATAAATAATAGATGTACAAAGTTAGCCATTTAATTCGTCACAGACACTTAGCATTGATAATTCCAGAATGATGCCAAATCACAGTTTCAACAGTGTGACCTTAGGCGCTATTGGGAGAGGCTACTATGTATAAAATTTACTAAAACTTATTTGAAATTTATCGCTTTACTAGCTGTTACATGCGGCATCTTCTTCTTCCTGGCATTAATGCCGGCTATTTGCCAGGGTCTGCCTTCCTACTCAACCTACTCCACTTTGCACGGTCTGTAGCGTCCTCGGTGATTAGACCATTGGCTCTCATGTCCTGCATCACGACATCCAACCAGCGCTTCCTTGGGCGTCCGAGAGGTCTTACTCCAGGGACTGGCGGCATCTTTTATAGTAAAACGGAAATAAATATTCATTTTGTATGAATCACGATTTGTGCTAATAGTGGGAGGTAACTCTGACCGCAGCAGGTACCGCGGGATACATTAAAAGAGTAAAGTTATGCAATGTATTATAGCATTCCTCCATAAAAATCTCTACGCTTGGATAATTCATTTATCGATTCATAATCTGTTATAGAACTCAATGCAAATTAAGATTGATCTCCTAACCACTCTAGCGCCGCTGCCGTTAACCTAACTTATCAAAAGGACAATAACATACCTACATTTTGACACCCATGCTTGCTCTCAGGTACGCCGAATGAGTGCCCCGGTTAGATCAGCGTCAGTGTGTCATTTAATATTTCCTTGATCTCAATCACACAAACAACATCTTAAATAATCTTCTTTTCTATCCCTCCTCTTTCCTCTCATTTCACGTATATATATTTGTAGCTTTGTCCCTTATTTCCTGCTACTCCAAATATGGCGTGGTCCCCAACGGCGCATTCTTAGTCATCTTAATAGACCAGCGGGGAAGCGGAATGTTATTCTTCTCGAAAGAACTGCCTGGAGTCGTTTCGAGCAAGATTTCCACCGTAGACCCCCACTAAAGAACTAGCACGAACCTCGTCATGCTTTTATTTACCATTATTTATCACTGACACTTGCAGGTAGACTAGGTCTATCTCACGACATGTAACTTTATTCTCCGCTTTCTAGCTACATTCTAGATTGTGCGTCGAGTTGAAACTCTTCACCACGCCTTGTCTTACCAGAGCGGGAAAATATACACAATTTAAATATAGTTAAAGTATATGGGGATCGCATTTACAACTATCACAATTACAGTCAAACAAAAAATATTTTAATTGAAAATTTATACCTACTATAATATAATAATTTTGTATAGTATTAAATTATTCTGTTCCTCACTTTCCGCCATATTTTCTAGACATTGCTTGTTCTGCGGCGAAACTTAGCGCCGCACTTTGTGTACCAGTGAATATAAAATATCAAAAACATTGAGATTCTTATAAAAAAAGATAGAAAGATATGACATTAAAATTCGAAACAAAGGGAAATTAAGATAAAATTTTCCTTTGTTTCGGATACTTACGTAATTCACCGTTGGCTCTACAAGCGTGTCGTTTAACAGATGTTATGTGTTCGTATTTGTGCGAAAAAATATTGTATGAGTCACATAGCGCCATTTGAAATGTGATATATGAAGAAATCACTTGAATATACGTTTGGGCTTTGAGATTATTTGCTTAGAAATAATAGATTTTTTGTCGTAGCAGCATATAAAAGGGTAGACCTAGTTTTAAGACACTCTGCTCCCCACTTTCCATTAAATTTTTCAGACATTGCGTATCAAATGGCAGAACTTAACGTAGCGTTTTAGCTTCTTCTCAAAGCGAGTAAACGAAAATATTTTATTTTCACAAGTTTACATTTAGTTCTTCTACAGAACTCTGGTGAAAAATGAATGGTAATAAAAAAAATACAAATTGATATAATTTGTGTCAAAAAAAATAATAATAATTGACTACATTTTTTTAAAATGACAAGTAAATTGATATAATATTTAGAAAAAAAATATGGCAAAAAAATTATAATATACACTTTATATATGACACCCTGTTATAATATAAATAATAATGTTTACTTAGCGGAACGCACTTAAGAGCATTAGTGAAGACAATCGTATGAACAATGCTGGCGGTCCGCCAGACAACTGCCATACAATACTTAGGCTTAAGAAAACCAATCTGTTGATCCTTTTGAAGTTTCAAACTAAAAGTAGGTAGGTAAATGAACTTATTTTGATTTTTTTTATTAGATTCTTTTATGGATAGAAATGACGTAGTCGTGACGTAGTTGGGATTCCCACAATTTTTCCTGGCTATTAACTGTTGAACTTTTAATTTTTCGCATTTTATGTATGTAAAATAATAGATTTTATCTGTGGTTTCATCTACACATAGCAGATTATAATTGTACCTATGTCCAATAGGTTATATCGAGTTGTCTTAGTGGAAAAATAGAGGAAGAACTGATGAAATTAGTAGGACCAATCAAGAAAATTTTCGATTTTTTTTAAGTTTATTCTTTTATTGTTTTTTTTTTAAATTTTTAACTGAATGAGATTCTTCGTTTTAAATACAGAAAAATCATAAAACTGAACTGAACAGAATGGGCCAATTTATTCAATAAGTAATTAGAATTTAACAGCAATCAATTCAAGCTTATATACAATATCCAATAATATGTGAACTTCTGTACATACAAGCGGGCTATTTGCTCCAGTGTTGGATAACGCCCAAAACAGTCGAAATCAAGAGATCTCACGTAAACATCAATTAATAAACTCGATTATCTGCTATTTCAGGCGTTTCCCGCCAATTTACGATTAAATGTCAAACTGACGTAAGATTATTGCTCTGGATTCTGGGGTTTTTGGCCTCGCTATAAAATTAGGCAGAAGAATAATGGGTATTGTTTAGTTGGTCATAAATGTAAACGTAGATGTTTCTCTACATTTCATTTTATGAACAATTCTGTACGAGTTGGGATAGATATAAAATATATTATTGTTTTTGGAATGAAACAAGTGTCTTAAACCTAAGCTTGAGGCAGAAGTAAAAATAATATTTAAAATACAACATTTTGAGACATTTATTGACAGAAATGTGTTACATATATATTATGTTGTAAATAAAATAGCATTTCCAAGGTCGTTTCTCCAGTATAAAATAGTCACAACCTATATCTACGCCAAAAGTGTCACGTGGACTGTCATTTGTCAATGCTACGTCCAATGTTTCCTACTGTGTGGAAATATGACTGGAATTATGATATTCATATGAAAAACACTATGACAAAAGTATAAATATTTATTAATTATTTCATTAAATATTATGGTTTGCTTAAAATTTGTATTTGTAGAATTTCTAAATAGCTTCTAATTTCTTCTAGTGAATTACTAGAAGTAGAGGATAATCTTGATAAGCATAAATTTACTCGTTGCGACATTACCGCAAAAAAATAAATTAAAATAAAAAGAACTCAATTAAACTTAACCTTGCTAAATACACTGTATGTTCATGAAAACATTACCCTAAAAATCTTATTATAAACGAGGATTTTAACACCTCAGTTGTACTCTCTCTTAAAATCTTATCTTAAAAACTAAAGAAATCCTTAATACTCATTATAACCGTTCAAACAGACAAATGCAGAAATGTCTCATTCAAAGACCCTTTAAAGCTTGAAAAATCAGCCTCAATCAATTACACTCTAAACCTACCAAAAATGGAACGTCGAAACAGACATCACAAAGGAGCAAATGAATTGGACACGTCACTCAATAACGAAAATAACATGTTGAAATGTGGAAATTATAAGTTATAATAAAATATATAAATAAATACTTAGTAGAAGGGTATTACAAGAACGAGCGGTAGTCGCTGGTCGCGCGCACCACAGTGTGGTACCCTACAGTGAGTGAAAAAGTTTGTGTCAAACAGTTTGTGTAAATTTTAACGGTTGGTGTTATAAAATGGCGGGAGTACGATTCTATATATATTTTTATATAAATATTATATAATTAATTTCGATTCTTATACATTTTTACTCTGTACAATTCAAATTTCGCGCCTGGGCGTGGTGAGTGACGCGTGCTACACCGCTACGTTGCTACGTCGTAGAGTTAATATTTAAATTACTTGTAGTTTCTTAACTTATTTTACTATTAATATATATATAGCATATGAGTTAGATGATCATGATGATTCTAATAATGTTAATATATAAAAAATGTCTAAAATTGATTAACAGTACAATTAGTTTACTTCAAACTTTAACGGTAACGTCTAAAACTGTAATTAAAAATTGAGAAAGTTTAAGACGGAATCGAAGCACAGTGGAAGCTGACTTCGATATAAGTGGTTACAAGCTTAAAAAAATATATGCAGCCCAATATAAGACTAAAAAAAATACTAGTCACTACACATGAAAAAATCTATATTTAAAAGTTATGACTCGAAAAAAACTTTGTAAGATACCTCTTAATAGACAATCTATTCATATATGCTGGAATGCATAATATTAATACAAATTATTTTTAGCAAGTCCAGTTTTATTCGTTCGTTATATTTATTACGTGATACAAGTGAGCCCAGATCGTTGTGAAAATCGCAGTTATTTCAGATGTTCGAGCCAAATTTCCATACATAAGTGTAATATACGAAGTGTAGGGTAGTATTAAAATTTTATATTATTTTGTTATCATGAAAAAAATATATGTTACAATATAATTGATCCTGTCATTTTGTAAGTTTCATAACTTAAAAATGGTTAAGGAGTTTCATTTAATATGTATAAAAAAATCGTGAAAATCAAAGATGTAATGTATTTTATTTGCTTTCGTTATTTTTTTATCTACGTCTAATAATTGGATATTATTATTGACGAAAAATTGACAATTATAGAATATGTATAGGCCAGCGTGGCGAAGTACAGAATCTAACTATATTCGTGATGATCGAGGATTCGATTTCCATTCGGAAAAATGGAATATTTTTGCCGCCATGGTAACACAAATGGCAGCGCTACGATCTGTGTAAAAGCTCTATAAAATGCAAAAAAAGAAATAGAAGCAGATCCATGCAACTTGGGTTAGAGAAAAAATGGTGACTCTCTGTTTGTTTTGAAATATCTTTATTTTCCATGATCATGATATGGTAGATATGGTAGATATGGTTTTATCTATGCTTATAAGTTAGTAGGTCCAATAAAAATGGTGGTAATATTTCAGAAAGCTTTGTAGAGTTGATAACTTAAAATGTTTACAATACTTTTCAAATTTTTAAATGTTAATAAAATATTGTATCTTCGTGGTATCTTCTAAAAAAATTGTTCGACCAAATTTAGTGAAATATGAGAGTGAGCCAACTAGTACAACATTCTACTTTCGTACCACCCTCGTGGTTTACTGTTATGTAATATTCAAGCGCGTTTATTATTATGATTTTGAAATATTTTAACTTTAGTTTTTACATATAGAAGTAAGAATAAAAGTATGTAAAATCCACCACATCCACTTCCATCTAATTTTCAAGACATTACGCGTTTAGTTGTGGAATTCTCTTTGCATACCAGACCGAAAAAAGAAAATTTCCCCGAATGGACATCGAACTTACAGCCTTTCCGTGAATGCACACATTCAGTCCTTAATAGAGTTCTAATATACATCTGACTTCCTAACAAAGTAGCTAAATTGTGTGAAAATATATATAAAAGTATTTTTTTAATTCGCCAGTTCTAGCACTGGCCGCAGCTGCTTTCGCTTTGGGCGGATATATAAATTTTGATGCGACATTCTTGGCCGCCACTCACTCCGGTCACGGCACAGTGCGGATGGACGACCCGATTATTTCTGTAATCGAATTATTTTCATATTTATGTAAACTTTTTTCTATACCACCACAGTTACACTGTACTGTAGCGTATTTATAGAATAGTGAATTCTCGTAAAGTAGGCAGAGAGAATTTAGTGTCAAGAGTTCTCTACTTTCGTGCCGGATTTGTGATATTGTTTATTGAATGGCGGAACTGAAGGGGGTTAGTCTTGCCATATCCAATTATACAGTTATGGGCATAAATTCTTATGGACAAACTCTTTAAACTTATTATCAAGACAACATACCGTACTTAAAAAAATATCAATTGGTCAACATTTTAAAGAGTACAACACAAGACATAAAAAATGGCTACTTTAAAGACGGAGACAAAAAATTGTGAGAAATCGACTGTTTCTGATGCAACATTGTTTATTGAATAACTTTTGAAATATAGAAAATTTATCTCTATTACTTACTAATGCAACCTATTTAATATGTTATCCATACAATGTACGTTTGGCGAAGTAATTAGTCCTCATTGGCACTTTCGGAACTCGATAATCAAAGAACACAACAGAATAGATTAAATTGTATGATACAGACGATGCAAAATCCTGAAATTATATAGTTAATTTAGTTTTTTTTATTATGTTACCGAAGAAAATATAGCAACAAAAATGTAGCAAAAGTAATTTTTTATCAAATTTCTTAGTCAATTATAATATTATATTATTAAAAATTATATAAATTTTTACTTGTTGAGGGTTGAGGACATTTAAATCAAGATAACCAAGGTTGCTGTAGCCGTTCCAGTTGACGGGCAGATTTATCATTACTGCAAGGAAATCTTCAAATTAATGATGGAAACACTAGCACGCTTCAAGGAGTTTCGGGTAATTAGGTCGAGCAAAAGTAGGCAGGAAGTGACTGGTTGACAGTATTGCAGGACCATATCCTTGTCAAGATACTTTTACATATTGATTCTTATATTACCATTAGCTGAAGTCTGCGGTTTAGTTCCTGTAGTTGAAGGTACTCCGACCACAGATATAATGGATTTCAATGAAATAAGCAACGCAATGTAAGACTTTTTGTGTAATATAGGTATAGTTGACAAAAAATAATATACAAATAAAAAAATATTTTCAATTACAACCTAAAAGTTCTTGAGATTAACGCGTTCCACCGAGCAAATTCATACACTTTATACTTTTAATAGTTGGTAGATTGTGATATGCTTACATTTGTATTTAATAATACATATTTTGATATGAAAATCATGTTTCGCATATTTAGGAGTACTATGTCCTGAATGGATGACTTCTAGCAATTTACTCGGTAATTCGTGCATACATTAATAATATATTTTTAGCTTTAAGTCAATCACAGCCATCGACTTAAGATAAACTTTGTCTTTATTACGTATCGAAAACCTCTTTAAAAAAAAATCTTTTAGATTGGTATCAATACTATAATATTACAGAGCTGATGAGTTTGTTTAAATGCATTTATATAAAATATATTAAAGAATGACATATTGAGCTCATATTCTAGTCCATTTGTCGAGGTAGGCCGTGGGCTATATTACACGATAACTGTGGTCGGACCTCAATTACCTCGGGCTCTTAGGTATCCATATGACATAAAAGCTATGTTTCCTCAACAATAATTTCATCTATCAAATACATTTCAAAATATTACTTTCGTGAATTTGCACTAAAACGCTGTAATTTGTACAAATTTTCATAATGCACACACTATTCATATCTTCATCTGTTCCAGTTACACATTTAAATGTTAGCCGCTTGCGCAAAATATTATGAAACTAATATACGACGTGATATTATGTCCCCATTTCGTACACTTCGTCCTCTTGACATTCATTTTTTACATTTATTAGTTGAATTTATTTTGTGTGTTCTTATTCATATGATAGTTTGTAATTTTGTTCAATAATTTGTAGATATTAAAGTATTTGCTTTGATCCTAATTTTCATTTTTGTACAATACCTACATTTTCACTGGAAGATTTTGACGCATATATCGTTATACGCGGTGAGGCGTAACATAACGCCGCGATTTCATAGATTTTTGATCGATATTATGTAATTAAATATTATTATTATCAATTATAATAAGATGTTCCAATTTCCGATCTATATTTAGACAAGAAATACAAAATTTGAGCGGCACTCTGCCATATTTTGCGTCGTAAATCATGTGAACGTAAACAAAACCTTAATACGTTTGTTAGTGTAACTGAATCGGGATTATTGAAATTTGTTCATTCTTGGTATATGTTAGTATCTACTTATGTATAAATAAATATTGAATGTTCATTTGTAATTTTGAGGAACTTTCTAACCAATATAAGATATTTAAAAAATAGCTTCACTGGCATATATTTGGGAAGTATGTGAGCGGAAGATACGAAATTTATTATTATTATTATTTATTATTTTTATTTACAAAGCCAATAAAGAGTTACATTAAGACATTCAACCACAAGAGAATAAAAAAAAATTACAAATAGTCGTTTTTTACAAGAAAATCGCTTGAATGTCGGGAAAATCGCTTGAATGGGATGCGGAAAAGCGTGTTCTGGTAACGTGGATATTGCTGGAGAAGAATAAAAGAAAGATGAGTGCTGAATGAGATGCGATCTCTTCGTAGGATATGCGGAATCTTCAGCGAGCAGTTTTTAAATGAGGGCCTAAGATATTTACACTACAATGAGATTTTCCGTTTCTTCGCGAGGCCAGTTCCTAATTTATAAAACATGTTTTCTATCACGTATTGATGCATAGATTCGATGTTTGTAATAATAAAAGGGAAAAGCAATAAACACAACATTAAGAAAAATAATGTACTTCAAAGTAAACATTGCATTCATCATTGGTTGAGTTGTTAACATCGCGAATGAAAGAGAAACACTTTTAAACTGTTTACAAGTTATCAGTTTGAAGATATATTTTTTCAAGGGAAATAAAGAGTAAATAAGAGGAGATATTACTTAGTGTTCTATGGATTCCGTACAAGTCCATCACGTAGGTCGTTGTAGGGTAAGGAGTTCAGAGCCGTGCCTGTACTTGTGACCTTGGTATAGGTTTTAATTCATAATTTGATGCGCATTTTAAAGTTATTTTTTTATACAATTATAATGAAAATAATGGCATTATCAGATTTATTTGTTTTATTAAAATATATAGTATCGCTTTCCTAAGAAAAGAGAGTTGATTTTGTAGGACGAGGTAATTCAGTGTAGAGGCGACGGTTGTGGTTTTGATTATCACTTGGGGGAATAACTAAATTTAAATTATTTTTTATTTCCCCATCTTGGCAGACAAAGCGTTAAGTTTCACCATTCAATAGGCAATGTCGAAAAAATACCGAAAATTCTCTAATTTGTGCTATTTTTTATATTATTATTTTACGCGGGAAACAGCGTGATGCTGTTTTGTGTTCAGTATTTTCCCGTGGGGCTCCAGTCAGACAAAATGTAGCGTTGTTTTCCGCCAATGTCACTGGTGAAATATTTAGAAAGTGTTATTTTTTTAATAAACTCTGAAAAAAAAATAGCAAAATGAACATAGGCAACCTTTTCTTCAAAAAATAAAAGGTTTAACAAAAATAAAACAAAATTAAGAAATAAAACTTTCACAACTTTAGATTTATCGCTGTCTTATGTATGGTTTATTTATATAATTTATAGGAACACATTTGTTTGTCCTATGATTTTACGAGCAGCTAATCGCAGGGAGAGGTTTTCCGTAATATTTTTCAGTCTCTCTTGACACAGAAGTTTAATAGTTATAAATTTAAGAGAATTAGCGATTTCATACGATTTATTAAGATTGGATGTCATCGCGGCACAGTAGAGAAGTTTATAGCTCCATTTGCGGGTCGTGGGCTCGTGGTTCTGTTGTAGTATAAATAATATTCATATCCATGGTCTGGTGGTGGTAGGCCAGTCGTGGCGCAGTGGTACAAAGTGTGACTGTAAAATTGACTGGTTGTGGGTTCGATCCCCACTCGAGGAGATGGAAGGAAGAATGGAAGGAGGACTTGAGGAAATATTTACTTAAATTTATATTCTCATTTCTTCGCTCTGGTGTCGAGGCTAAGCGCGGCGTTGAGTTCTGCCACTCAATACGCAATGCCTCCAAAATTCGGCAGAAAGTGGGGAACGGAGTGTCTTAATACTAGGTTCCCTCTGCCTACCCTGCTGTGTGCGGGATATAGCGTGAAGCTCATTTTTTTTTCATGGTCTGGTTATATAAAGTGTGATATGTAACTGCCTTATTCAATTATGTAGACGGAAAATGCAGAACTATGACACCCAAATGAATTGAAGTTTTGTGTAATACTTAAAAACTTTTTATGTAAAGACTAGAGGTCGTCGTGGCGCAGGGGCGGTTACGTGTGACCGTAAACGCGAGTGGTAGTGGTTGCGATTCCCACTTGAGAAAAGGAAATATTTTGATATTTACATTGCTTCGCTCTGTTAACGAGATAGAGTGTGGCGTTGACTTGCGCAACTCAACACGCAATGTCTTCAGAATTTGGCGGGAATTATGGAATGGAAATGTTCTTATGAGAATGGAGTGTCGGACTCTGGGTTTCCAGGTTGCTTCTCCCCTACAATATAATAAAAAAAGCTAAATAAAAGAAAAGATTTGAAATGTTCAAATCCTATTATGGTAATAAACATTTTGAATGACATGATTCAAAATTCCTATTATGAAAATTGTAGGTTATATCAAACATCGATATTATTTTAAGCAATCGATTACATAATATATTTTTTGATGAAACGACTAGAAAATGTATTAGTAATACATAGAAAAATGTAATCAATAGTAAAATGTTTACAATGTTTATTTTCTCAACATCTGACGTTGACTGTGACAAATGGACGGACAAAGTGATATTTCACTAGAATTTCGCAAATTTATATATTGAGTATGAGATTTATTTAGGCACGTGTTGTCAAATGTACGCGTTGTTTATTGTATGTTCTGTAGCTGGAATTGAATCTTAACAATTTTAATTTAAAAAGTTCAGGAGGATGAAGCTAGTTGTGACGCAGAGGTATAAGCGATTCTACGTCAAAATTCTTATATGCTTGTTACAACTTATTTAATAAGTTTATTTCTGTTCATAGTACGGCAAATAGCCGTTAAAAAATAAATTTTTTTTCGGCAGAGTATGACACATAGGGTAGTAGATGTAGAGATATCTCTAATTACAGCAAAACCATGAAATTAAAATAGTTCATTCCCCGGATGATGATGAAACTCACAGCCCTCTCTTTGCAGTCAGTACCCACTGTACCACATTGACTTCGAAGTATCCTTATTATTTTTTTTATCTCCACACTGTACCCCGCATATGATAGGCACTCGGGGGGAACCTAGTGTTATTGCACTCCCTCCAAATTTTGAGACAATGCGTGTCGAGCGGCGGAACTCATCACCGCGTGCGCTTTGCCTTGTTTCCACAGCGAGGAAACTAAAATAGTTATTGGTCGTTTTTTATAAAGTTTTTGTGCAATCATTTCTAAACCGCTACAAACATAAAGCAAGAAAGTTTGGTTTTTATCGCACATTACAATTATTCTACTTGGCGGTCACTTCAAACGAAGCAATATATAAAACAGTTTCCATGATTTATTTTAATATGTAACACCAAATTTCCGACGTTCAAATGGCGTCTTCCTCATTATTCCGTTTGTTCTTAATTCATTATTTATTCACATGGCCATATAATAATATTTCAGTGAATGTAGAGCAAATGACAAGAACTCGTGAGTTGCGATTGAGAAATCTGAATATACTCGTATATCGTATGCTTATAGTTTTATAGTTCCGTATCTTAAAAGGGGAAGCGGAACCCTTATTTGAGCCTTTGTTGTCCTTCCATTTATTTATCAAGAACATTTATGTTAGTTTCACGTTAAGGTTAAGGTGGATAAAGGTGAAATTAATATCAAATATCTAAATTTTCTAAGAAAAAATTATGTTTCTAAGTCAATACCATCAAAAAATACGAGTTTACGTATCGTTTTTACTGCATTTTGTAAGAAATTCGTCGGACAATTTATAACCAAAACAATAATTAAATAAATCATAGAAAAATACATTATACAAATATATTTGTAGGTCATTTCATAAAAAGCTAGTGCATACAACCAAAAATTAAATTTCTAAGATTTGTAATGAAAACTTATAGGATATTTATCTTAGAACTATTACCATAAAATTTAGCAACAAGAAAGAATTTCTAGTACAAATAAAGTAAAGGAAAAAAAACAAGCTACAAGCTTAGATTTGTTCATTTCATAATAAGTTATACTTCCTGTTGATCTACAATCCTGATATAAGTACAGAAACCTGGGGGTGGTGAAATAAAAAAAACAGATAAACGCGAGTCCTTCCCTGTATACTTGACCTGTTTTTTTAGGGATCCGTACCTTTAAGGAAAAAGGAACCCTTATAATAACCACTTTGCTGTCTATCTGTCTGCCTGCTTGTCAGCATTCATCAGAAATTTAAACCTCGTACTGCGATCTATGGCCCCATGATTTCCTTTTAAAAAAATATTTCTATATATACCTAAAAAAGACATGGCCGTTTATATCGCAAGAAACGCGTTTCGATATTAGCAAAATTCGTAGAGTACTTCTAAATAGGGAAAACTATACATTCTTAAAAATAATAGCCTTAAAAAGGATATCAAATTTGTTAGGTTCTACCTAACCTAGCCATTACATAAGGTTTGATAAACCCCTCATCCTCGCTAAGGAAAACAGATATATTCCTAGAATGATCCGCGAGGCTATTAAAATGGAGGAAATACAAAAACATCCTAATTTCAATAGAGAGGACGGCTGGAAGCTTTCTAACACCTGGGACCCACTCATCAAATCTTTGAAGTCTCAGACCCACCATACCAGAGGGCAAGATACAGTTAGCTCATTCTGCAAGAATCCAGGGCAGTACGCGAGGAAATTAAGAAATCGTTGGCGGTAGTTTGATATAGTAATTATGTCAACTGACAGACGAATGCCACCTCAGTCTACTCGTGACCACGGACTACTGCAAAGTGTTCGAAACGTCGGGTTTCCAAAAAATGTACAAAAAAACGAAATATACGCGATTAATCCGGTTAAAATAGTTTTATTTAAAATGCTGTTAGGTTCTGCTTAAGCTAAGCCTGAATTCCAGAATATGCTCAAGTCCTCCATTTTTTACGGAATACGGTTGGCGAGCCCGACTCGCGCTTGTCCGGTTTTTTAATTTTAATTTTAATTTTAATTTTGTTGTACACAGCGTCCGACTGTAACTGCGGCGGTTTTACGTTTATTGTGGTGTTATCACCAAATATTATATCATACAAATATTTACCTATCTAGATCCCCGACTTTAGAATTAGATCAACTTGCTGTTACACATTCGAATCGTACCCACTACTTACGTCAGTCAAAAATATCCACACATTAATACTGTTATTATGAGATCCATATACGAGTACCAGTATACGACATTGATTGACGCTGATTGTAATTATCAATTTGGAAGGCTGCCTACAGCCTACAGCGGTACAGTCCTAAACTATCTCATTTTCATTGTACATTTACTAATGTTCTTAGAATGTTCGTCGTTATAAAATTTTTTAGGTGTATATATTTGTTGTCTTATTTTAATTTGATTTAGGCCGTCTTTGCGCACGCGGCGGTTGTGGATTCGATTTTTAATCGAGCAAATGAGTTATTCTTAACGGCTCGCTCTCTAGTAACAAGACAAAATACTTGGCAAGGAACAGAGTGTCACAACACTAGGATAGGTAGAAGGAACCCACTTGATATATGCGGATTACAAGTCAAGTTGAAAAAAAAATTATAGTGACCGACAGAAGATTCGGTTTGGGAATCGGTTTTTGTGAGTTTCGGCCAAAATCGCCATAGTTTCGGTTTCGGCCAAAATACGGCCGAATCTTCGGCCAAGCCGAAACTGCGTACTTGTTAGGCGTCACTCTGCTTACTACTGCGGTTCATGAGCTATTAAGTCAGTTTGTTAATTGCAAATTATAAAAATTATTTATAACAAATTCATGGAAATCTTGAAAAAAAAATAAAGTATCTATACATTGAAAAAAAAAATTATATTATTATTCCTCAAAATCATTTTGTATGGCTTATATCTCGAAAATGTGTGTGTGTTTTAGTTAGTCTTTAATTATACTGTGTATTAAAAAGTTTCGGTTTTGGTTTCGACCGAATCTGAGGGCAAAGCCGAAGGTTCGGTTTGGGTTTCCGCTGAAAGCCTTGTTTCGGTCGGACACTAAAATATTATCAAAAATATTTATAACAACCATAACGAAAACTACTCACTTAGGGTGACTACTCTATACCTTGTGTCTGAGATTCCAATACTTTTATAATTTACATAAGCCAGATAAAACCACTTTTGTGCCTAGTTCGTTCATTTTTACGTACGATATGTATATTTAATAAAAATAGAGTAAATGATAAAGTACCTACGTATATATCAAGTAATTCATATTTAATAATAATAATAACATTAAAGTGACAATAGAATATTTTATTATCTGTTTGAAAGTTAAACACATGAAAAATAGTGTTGTACCGTTAAATTATTTTACACCTCATTAATTATCGACAAATACAGTTTCCTAGGCACGCTGACACACGCCGGCCGTCAAATTGTCAACGAGCGGAAACGGCGCCATTACCTACATATATACGGTACATACAAAATATCGGCGCATTTAGATTTCTTGTAATAAAGAACAGTTTATATGAAGTTTGTAGGAAGTTTTCGTTTAGGTATATTCTTCTTTATTTGTTTGTATGTTTATTTTTTTTTGTGAATATCTATTATCTATAAAAGTAATCTCTTAATATTATGCAATTAGAAAGAAAGGACATCGTATGGTGTATAAAATAACGATATCTTCCATCTCTTCATATCAGTTCCATATAAAGAGTAGGGGAACACTTAGAGACACATTTCGAGGTATAGAAACATATCGAGTTTATGCTCATTACATTCATCATATTAATGTCTTGTGACGGAAAAAGATTTTGAAATTATATTTTTTAGGACCATATTGATAACAAAAGCAATATTTCGTTAACAAAAATATCCCGGATCATTTGGCGTCATGTAACGGCACCTTAATTTAAATCTGAAGGCACGTCCACTGAGCTGCCAACTATTTTTATGATTTTTAATGACAAAACTATCTCATAAACCGAACATTTTATATATTTTATATATTCAGCCACGATTATGTTTATATCCAGCGACACGGTCCCGAGACGTAATAACGACGTCACTTGTAATAGCACTCATAATTTAGATGGTGTAACTTATGGATTCAAAATGTGGTGATATTCTGTTGAAATATTCAAATTTATGGCATACTTAGTTGAATTTAAGAAATTGATTCTTCTTGTAAATTTTAAATTTATCTGGACCACTAGTTAAGTTTGAATCAAATTTTATTTTATATTGTGAAATTCATAATAATAATTGTATGAAAGCGTAATATTTTACATGCCGATTAGGGAGAACAATATTTTAAATTTTTATTATAATCTACCACTAGATAAAATGATCAAACATAACACTGGATGTATTAATGAAAAACTTTAGATTCTTAATTTATACTAAAGTAGCTAATTATAACTACCCAAAAAACGATATAGTGATAACATCATTATTAAAGATATCTTAAGAATCGTCACTCACCAAACCCACCGTATAAGCAATATTAAATTTCACAAAAATCAATAACCTACAGTACAGATAACATAACAAACAAAACATGCCCAATATATAATCACACTCCACACTGTATAATACAATACAAGTTTACTATTTGAAGAGTTGGACGGAGGTATAGCTTTGCTAAATGGCTTTTATGTCTGGACTCTGGAACTCTATCGTTGGTGGCAACGAGAAGGAAGTTGACTGGAACGATATCTCCGTATTCTATTTTGATAACAAAAAGAAATATTTCTCAGTGTCAGAAATTGATAAAGAGGACGAGCCTATAGTGTTTTCTGAAGCTCATAAGATAACGTTCAACAAAACTGGTCTTGGACTATCCTATACACCGCTTAATTTCATCACGATTTATCACATAGATACGAGAAAAGGTTGGTTTTTATGATGTTAGAGAAAAACAGAAACCTAATTGGTTTATTTTAATAGATTATTTTTCGTAATTTCCCTTCAAGATATAGTTCAGGGAATAATTTAATTTCAGGAGACATTTTAAGTAATTAAGAATAGTTCCTTAATAATATTGTAGTAGTTGACTATTCAATTTTAATACCCCCATGTTTGAGCATCCAATGATACCCATTATATTAATGATCTTGTTTTTTGCCTTTTTCCCCACATTAATAATTTTATATTATATTTTTATGCGTATTACAATCCAAATATATTATTTTTCAGCGGAAGTAAAGATGCCAAGCGGTCACGTTGATCAACCCGTGATAGAGGACAACCGGGATGGTACAGTCAGCATTAAGTACGATCCTCGGGAGGAAGGTGTTCACGAACTTTATGTGAAATATAATGGGGAACATGTACAAGGTAATTTAATTAATAATATTATTTGAACTTCCTATAAGTTTACATTTTCACTAAGATATAAATAAACTATGATTTTATAAATTTTATCCCTCGTCGCCCACAATTGTGGAGGCGATTCCCACACAAAAATTTAATCTAAGAATACGGCGAATGCAAAATCTGAATTTTGCACCATTAAATATTTTTAAAGTATTATTCTACAATTAAGAAACAAAAATGTTTTTTTAAAAACGCGTAAAATTTAAACTCTTGGAAACCGTCTTAGTAGTCAAAGTCGTGGATGATTTTCGAGAGACATAAGTTAAAATCTCGCTAAGTTAAAAAAAATATACGTTTTGTTTTTACTCTTAAAAATATCAAGATTTATTCTTATTCCTGGTCCAGGATCTCCATACAAATTCCACGTGGACTCCATCTCTTCGGGCTACGTGACGGCGTACGGCCCTGGTCTTCTCAACGGTGTGAGCGGGGAGCCCAGCCAGTTCACTATCAGCACCAAGGGTGCCGGTGCTGGTGGTTTGTCCATGGCTGTGGAAGGTCCCAGCAAAGCTGAGGTGATTTTTTCATGTACTGTTATAATGTTGGTATGAACCACATAGTGTGGTGTGGTTGGAATGGGTCTGACACAAGATGATGGGTATCAATTGAAATCACGTTAATGAAAGTTTTTTTTTGGGAGATGTTGAGTAATAAAGTGTTAGGTTCGATTACAACTACTAGTTGTACTATGTACCGTTTTTAATTTTACAAAGCTTTTTTCCAATCCTTTTACTTAAAGGACGAACAAGAATGAATTCAATTGTTTATTTTGTAACATATCACAATTATAAGTGAACTATTAATTAAAATTGGAATTAAGTTGGAACGATTATATTGATTTACATTATTTTCATTTCTTCACTTCTCTGGTAGACAGAACGTGGCGTTGAGTTGCACCACTTAACACGGAATATATCGAACATTTAATGGAATGTGGGGAACATAGTTTCCTAACATAGGGTTACCTCTGTCTATCCTGTCATACGAGGGAAACAAAACATATATATATATATATTTGTAAAAATAATAATTTCAGATCACCTGCCACGACAATAAAGACGGCACCGTCGCAGTGTCGTACCTCCCCACAGCTCCCGGAGAGTACAAAATCTCCGTTAGGTTTGGAGATAAGCACATCAAGGGATCGCCTTTCCTTGCTAAGGTTAGTAGAATAAAAGATAAATTAAATTCGAATGTAAAGATTTAATAATAACTTTGTTATACAACTAATATATTAGAGTACTTTTAGTTTAATACTTTTAGAACTAGAATTTAAAATCTCTTCTGGTTTCTCTCAAATTTTCAAGATACGCTGGTTAAAATGTGGATACGTAAAAATTTAAATTATAAATTTTCTAAAAAATATGCTCTTTCCCAAGTTTGGAATAACATTTCAAAAATAAACTTTTTGTTTAATGCTATAGGTCTTTAGAGTAGCCTATATTTACAATATCTTTTTGAGCTCAAATTTCTAATCGATAATATTATAATATTTAAATGTATACTTTTGTTCAGGTTACAGGTGAAGGTCGTAAGAGAAATCAGATCTCTGTTGGTAGCTGTAGCGAAGTCACTCTACCAGGCAAAGTTAATGACAATGACATCAGGAGCCTCAACGCTTCCATTCAGGTAGTTTTGCAACATCATTTAAATATTAATTTTGTTTATTAAGACTAGTCTTCGCGCAGTGGTACAAGCGTGCGACCGTCAACACGGCAGATTGTGGGTTCGATTCCCACACAAGAAAATGAAACATTTAATGTTTTTATCTCCTCGCTCTGGTAATGAATACAAGTGCGGCGTTGAGTGCTGTTACTCTCCACGCTATGCTTCAGAATTCAGCAGAAAGTGGGGAACAAAAGTGTCATAATAGGACCGTTCTTATACTCCGTAGTGTATGAATATAGGTCTCCAGATTCCCCTTGCCTACTCTGTTATCTGCGGAATACAGAGCAATTCTAAAAAATACACATGCTCAGTTCTTGCTTAACAAGTTAGTAGGTACGTTCTTCTTGTTAACCAGGTTAGTTAAGGTGCCCTCTGTATAGTAAATTTTAAAATATTTATGTTTTCTTTGTAATGTGAACTTAATTGTATTCATTATGTAATTTCGGTTTCAGGCGCCTTCTGGTCTTGAAGAACCTTGCTTCTTAAAGCGCCTGCCCTCTGGCAACATTGGCATCAGTTTCACTCCTCGTGAGGCTGGACAGCACATCGTGTCCGTTAAGAAGATGGGTGTGCATATTCAGAACTCTCCATTTAACATCACCGTCCAAGAACAGGAAGTTGGAGACGCTAAAAAAGTTAAGGTATGAAAGGGGTATTTATTTATTAATATTTTAAGTATAATGAATATTAATGAATAAAGTTTAAGTATTGAGGTTGGCTTTCTTAATATCAGTGTTTCATGACTGTCGCCAGTAGAATAAATAAAATAAAATAATTTTTAAATAATATTTAACTATAAAGTTGAGGCCAGTCGTGGCGCAGTGGTACAAAGTGTGACTGTAAAACCGACTGGTTGAGGGTTCGATCCCCACTCGAGGAGATGAAATATTTACTTAAATTTATATTTTAATTTCTTCGCTCTGGTGTCGAGGCAAAGCGCGGCGTTGAGTTCTGCCACTCAACACGCAATGCCTCCAAAATTCGGCAGAAAGTGGGGAACGAAGTGTCTTAACACTAGGTTCCCTCTGCCTACCCTGCTGTGTGCGGGATATAGCGTGCAGCTAATTTAATTTTTTAATTTTTTTATTTAACTATAAAAAGATACTATGGTGTATTAACTGTTGATACATTTATTGATGGTTACAAACTCCCACTATTGTCTTTTTCCTATTCTTACTATAAAAAAAAGATATTTTTTTATATATATTTCTGATATTTTTATAATTTTTATAACATACATTATAAATCGCATAAGCATGTGACTGAAAACGCGACAGTTGTGTGTTCGATTCCCACTCGGGTCCTTTCAATTTCCTCTGTCTCATAACTAGGCAATGCCTCGGAAATTCGCTGGAAAGTGAGGAACGAGTCACTTAACATTAAGTTCCCACTGAAAAAAACTATAGTAAAGATGTAAATTTTTAGGTGTCCGGGACCGCCTTGAAAGAGGGCAAGACTCATGGCGAAAACACCTTCAGCGTGGACACTAGGAACGCTGGTTATGGTGGTCTTTCTCTTTCTATTGAAGGTAAATTTTATAATTATATATTTATTTATTAATATAAGATTACACACATATTATGGAACTCAATGTTTTATGCTTAAGGTTCAGTATCCTCTATTACCTGGATCAGTTTGCCTATACATATGCCAATCACAATATTAACTTAAAATAAATAAATTAAATTAAATTAGCTTCACGCTATATCCCGCACACAGCAGGGTAGGCAGAGGGAACCTAGTGTAAGACACTCCGTTCCCCACTTTCTGCCGAATTTTGGAGGCATTGCGTGTTGAGTGGCAGAACTCAACGCCGCGCTTAGCCTCGACACCAGAGCGAAGAAATGGAAATATAAATTTAAGTAAATATTTCATCTCCTCGAGTGGGGATCGAACCCACAACCAGTCGTTTTTCAGTCACACCTTGTGCCACTGCGCCACGACTGGCCTCTCAATATTAACTTTTTGTTGTTTATAATTTATGAGAAGAATATTTATCAGAAGAATGAATTGTTTTTATTTTTTTAGACAAACGTGTGTCTTTTGATAAATTATTACCAAAGAAACAATAAAAAACAATTCCTTCCTTCTCCTCCCTTCGGCTTTTTCCGCTCGACTACCATGTGTGAAAAACCCTAATGTTAAGACACTGCATTGTTTTAAGCGCAGCTTAACGTCGTGCTTTATTAATATAAAGCGAAAATTGAGCGTAAAGTGGGTAATGCAGTATCTTAACACTGGGTTCCTTGCGCCTACCTGCTATATGCGGGATACAGCATGAAGCTAAAATAATAATAAAAAATCAAGATCCTAAAAGTAAAAAGTATACTTAAATTAAATTAACAAACAGGTCCAAGCAAAGCTGAGATTCAGTGTGCGGACAGCAAAGATGGCGTACTAGCTATCAGCTACAAACCAACGGAACCAGGTTACTACATCGTCAACCTGAAGTTCGCTGACCACCACGTGGAAGGATCTCCTTTCACTGTCAAGGTATATTCTATAAAATTAGTTTATAATCTGTTAAAAACGTAATGCATAAAGTAATAATTTAGGCCATCATGACTCCACGGCGTCCGACTAAAACACATTCAGTTCGATTCCTATCTTAATAATTATACTGTAATTACCTCTCACCTCTGGTAAGAAGACAAGACGCAGTGTTAAGTTATGTCACACTGCTATGATATGTACGTAGAGCGAGGTATACTGCATGAATTTACTGATAATTATACATTTTTTTTTTCAGCTTCATGGTTAAATTATTCGCCTTCGCTTCACTTCGCTTTGTCTGCTAAAGAGGCAAAATGAAAATAGTTTAAATATAAATTAAATGAATTTAAATACTTAAGGCCAGTCGTAGTGCAGAGGCACAACGTTTGATTCCAAAATCTACTGGTCGTGGGTTCGATCTCCACTCGAGGACATGAAATATTTATTTAAATTTATATTTTAATTTCTTCGCTCTGGTGTCGAGGCAAAGCTCGGCGTTGAGTTTCGCCACTCAACCCGCAATACCTCCAGATTTTGGCGGAAAGTAGGGAATGGAGTGTCTTAACATTAGGTTCCCTCTGCCTACCCTGCTGTGTTCGAGAAACAGTGTGAAGATGATTTTTAATTTTAAATATTTGGAGGACCAAGTAAGAATCTATTTTACAACCATATTGTTTACAATCAGATGATTAAATTATTTTCTTATTAAGAATATATAAATATGTTTAATATTGTTGTATATCTTGTATTCTTGTACCTCGCAGGTCACCGGTGAGGGCAGCAATCGCCAGCGCGAGAAGATCCAGAGGCAGCGCGACCCCGCGCCTCTCACGGAGGTTGGCACCAACTGCAAACTTACGTTCAAAATGCCCGGTATGCGCCTCTTTTTAGTATGTGAATGTAAACAGTACGTAAATAATTGACACCATCATGGTACGTGGTAGTTAGAAAGTTTTGCAAATTCTTGGGTTCCATATGAGGCAATGTTTATATTCAAATCGGTATTAAATTCCACTATCATGCACACCGTGGCACTAAGTGAGAGACAATGATGCAATGAAAATCTACAACAACACACTTTATTCTCTTTACAATAAATGTTTTTTATTTGAAATATTTCTTGTTGTATTTGAACCAACGATCTCAACCCTGAAAAGGCTTAATTTTTACATCTTTACTGACGCAGTAGTCTACGAGACACCTTTTTTAACAGCATTTAAAAATTTTAAAAAATATATAGAATTAAGTTATGCAGCTATTTTGATCATATTTATTAGATCATTAGTATATTATTTATGTTAAATTTATTTTAAGTAAAGGATACAATGTGTATTTTCAAAATTAAACAGTGTTTATTGGCTTTACATTAATCACTCTAAGAATCTCTTTTTTAACAGTAATGAACCTAGAAAAAATTACAAAATCATTTTTTTTTTATATTTAACATATATATTTGTAAAATTCACTAATACTATCAGTCTAGCGAATATGAAATAAATTCAATGGTTGAATGCAATATTAGACAGACTCGAAATTATATCTTTTAAAAATTGACTTCGAATAATTCGAATTACAGAAACAATATTTAGTCTCTTTTTCTTTATTTTTTTTGACAAATAAGTCAAAGTTCATTGTAATTTTGTTGAATACACCCACCTGCTGGCGCTGCTGGCGGTGGAGTGGGGATATTCTTGCCTGTAATCTCCCTAGTGATAGCTATAAGCCTTTGACCATCTTTTATTGTATATCTTTTTTCCAGCTTTTTATATTGCTTAAAATTAATCTTGCTATACTTAATACAAAAGTATGTTTTATTATATATAAGGTTTTGCCTATTTTTTACAAGCCAAAAAAAAAAGCCAATTCATTTTATTTTTAATATAAGAACAAGTATTATATATAATTTATATTACTTAAGTCCAATTCTAAAATTACGTAAAATAATACAAAACACACATCATCTTCAATAGAGACAGTATGAAAATATAACGATTTTATTGAGGTGATAGTCTAGCAGATACTTACCTCAAAGCTGACGTGGTAATCTCCTGGACACTTTCTTCCCTGTATGCACCCGTGGGCTACCTGCGACCACCTACGGTACTGAAAACGGCGGTGCTTAAATTTGAAAATTAGTGGTAATGAATCGAATTTTGTACTACCACATCAATCGCAGAGGGTTAAAAGTGTTTAACATTTTTGCTGTATAATGAGTCAAATCAAAAGATATTTACCGAATAGATATCGATCTTCATAGTTTACCAAGAATATTTTTGGTTATAAAGAAGAAATCTTTAAACTTATAGCAATTGTATGTACGAGTATGTATTTAAGTTCCCCTATGAAATTGAATTCTATACACTATAATCTATACTATCTATACTTGGAGGTACAACCATTAAATTGTTTCTAAATAATTAGGAAACGTTATTAAATACTATTTACTTATTCGATACAAAAAAAATACATTTATAATCAGATAAATCATAGGTACTATAAAACATATCGTAGCGATGCGATAACCAACTTGTTGAATTAATAGAATGAATAAAAATATTTTAATAGACATACTAAAAAACCGTTGTGGTCTAGCAGCACATTGTCCAACAATGTACGCGACGATTCTGGATTGGATTCTCATTTGTGGAAATTAATTATTTTCACGAATCGATGAGTTCGCTTCCCACTTGCGAGAATCAAACAAAGCGCAGTGTTGAATTCCGCCACTCAAAGTACGCATGCTTCAAGACTTCGATTAACAGTGGAGAATGGAGTGTCTTACACGGAACTGCTACAGACTAAAAGCTTGATGTTTCAAAATACAAAATATATATTAAAAACAAATTATTTTATCATAAACTAATATTATATATTTTTTAAATATATTATGCTTCATAATTTTTTAAACATATCACGTATTATTTAATAGGTCAATATACATATTTAGCTCCTAACTACCCCACTGACGTAGTTTCGTTTTTTTCATCGTCCTGTATTTTTTATTGAACGAGGGGTTGGAAATTATAATTCTATTTTAAATATATGAATGTGGAGCATTTTTTCTACTTATCCTTATATAAGTAGGTGATATAAATTATTAAATAGTTAATAATTTGCAGTGTTTTACGTAAAGTTTAACATTAACATAATATAAATATATTTTCTTATTACAAAGCAAGCGACTTCGGTTATGGAATTACTTCGCATTTTTTACTAAAATTCTTTTTTTTTTTTCAACAACACGCTGCATGCGGTTGAGTACGAGGTAAAAAAAATAATTCATTATTTTGAGTAGGGATTGAACCCACAATCGTCACGATCTGTAATGGTAAAGAAATTGGTAACATGACATGGTATTCTATCATCAATATCTAGAAATTGGACGGAGAGTGGAAAATGTAGTATTTACTTTATAGTCACTGAAAATGCTATTTAAAAGTAAGCAAAAACTAAAAACATATATATATTTTAGGTATCACTTCATTTGATCTGGCCGCAACCGTCACTAGTCCCGGCGGAGTATCTGAAGATGCAGAGATCCAAGAGGTGGAAGATGGTCTTTACTCCGTCCACTTCGTTCCTAAAGAGTTGGGTGTCCACACCGTGTCTGTCAAATATAGGGAAATCCATATTCCTGGTAAGTTAAAACTTTGTCCTGAAAATCTGTGGTAACCTATATTTAAATAATAATACTTTAAATGAAAATAATTTCTCATTTACTAAGGATGTTTTAATTTTTTTTTACTCAAGTGAAGCAGACTACTACTATTGTATAAGAAATAAATATATTGAATTTAATATAAAAAAGATAGTCTAAAGACATAAGAAGTAAGATTTAATCATCACAACGAAATCTAAAATAGATTATCTCACAATACAATTTTCTTCCCAGGATCGCCCTTCCAGTTCACGGTGGGACCTCTCCGCGACTCCGGAGCTCATTTAGTGAAGGCCGGTGGTGCAGGCCTCGAGCGGGGTGAGGCAGGCCGCTCCAACGAGTTCAACGTGTGGACCAGGGAGGCGGGGGCTGGTCAGCTGGCTATATCTCTGGAGGGCCCGAGCAAAGCTGAGATAGACTTTAAGGATAGGAGGGATGGTTCCTGCGATGTCTCGTATAAGGTCGATGAGCCTGGTAAGTTTTGAATTTAATAAATGTGGATTTTGTTTATTAGTTCTACTTTTGATGTGGTTTCTTCTAATATTTTTATTATTTATGTACCAAGATTTAAAAAAAAACTATAAGAAACATTAAAATACTAGTCAAAGTCTTGTTTAGTTCACGACTTTGAAATGTAGCTGAAATTAAGACCCCATCGACTTATTAAAGCTTTTAAGCGAGCCACATTATTTATCTTATTGTTAAATTTAATAATTGTTTTGCTTCTTGCTGTATCCGACTTATAGCAGGGTTGGCAGAGAGAACCTAGAGTTAAAACACCGTCACCCACTTACCGCCGAATTTTTAGAACTTTGCGCTTACAAGCCCCAACCCAAAACTTTTGCGTTTACAGACACACACTGGGCCACTGCGCCATGAACGACTCAAAGTTTTAATTAATATACTTTTGCTTCGTACAAGGCTTAATTTTAAGGTTACCTTAAGGCTTAGAGGAAAACGCTATACGGAGGACGCTATTGGATTACTCTCTACTGTGTGTTGTAAACGTCTAATTCAGTCAGTCATATCTAAATATTATATACAAAGCGCACCAACTTAGTGATGATTTTCAAATTTTTTTATAATGAATAAAATTGAGGCCAGTCATAGCGCAGCGGCACGAAGTGTGACTGTAAAACTGACTGGTTGTGGGTTCGATCCCCACTCGAGGAGATGAAATATTTACTTAAATTTATATTTTCATTTCTTCGCTCTGGTGTCGAGGCAAAAGTGTGGCGTTGAGTTCTGCCACTTAACACGCAATGCCTCCAAAATTCGGCAGAAAGTGGGGAACGGAGTGTCTTAACTTTAGGTTCCCTCTGCCTACCCTGCTGTGTGCGGGATATAGCGTGAAGCTAATTTAATTTTTAATTTAATTTTATAACGAATATTTACTTTCTTCGAGAATAACTATGAATGTAGTCAATATTTCTTATATATTGGTATAAATTTTTATAATCGAATTTATTGTTATAAATAATAATTACGACGATGTATTCTTCATTATAAACTTTTTATCGTCAAAAGAATTGATAAGCCTTATGATAATTGCTGAGAAATTTCAAAAATTCAAAATATATTAAGCCGATATGATCTCCACGCGCATATATTCAAGTATTGTATACTGTTATAATTCATTTGGAGACATATTATCGTCGTATCGGCGTCCGCCCCGCGGGGCCGCGGCGTAGTGTACGGCGCAAAAAAACACAATATAAACACTGAAATGCACTTCATAAATAAATCACTTGGTTTGTGCCTTGTAAGTTATACGATTGTGAGCCACGCCCATACACCGGCTAACCAATGGAGGCCCGCTTGACCGGAGCTACCGCGAAACTTACCGCGAACCATTTTGACAGATCGATTTTTTAAAGTTTTTTTTTTTATATTTTATTTTGTCTTTTCTTTCATTATTTTTGTCTTGTCTTATTTCATCTGGTAATGTTTTGTTTTTTTTTTTGTTAAGTGATAATAGCTGTCGCGTTTTCGGCCGGTGATTACTCGAATTTACGATGTACGTTTTTGCTAATCCTCGTCATAAGTCTTCGAGGTTGAGGATGTCGTGGAGAAATTTTATGAAGTCATTGTTTGTGTTTGTACATAATTGGTTCAATTTAGCGCTCCA
This sequence comes from Heliconius charithonia, assembly GCA_030704555.1. Taxonomy (NCBI): domain Eukaryota; kingdom Metazoa; phylum Arthropoda; class Insecta; order Lepidoptera; family Nymphalidae; genus Heliconius; species Heliconius charithonia. Next base: position 1,729,614 of record CM060825.1, read on the forward strand.
TATCTGATATTTAAGTCGACGACGAATGTATTTTAACGATTAATCAATTTTAAGTGTAATATTGAGTTCTGGTCTCTTCTTTGATCATGGCGGTCCGAAAGTTCCAGTCGAGTAGTAATCACTTCGCGAATATCACGTGGACTATCACGTGGATGGAGGTCACGCCAAGGAGAGGGTCGATACTATGGTCTTGTGTATCGTGGGTTAAGTAGAACTAAATCAATTTATTAATAAATCTTAAAAGGAGTCGACTCCTTTATTGATTTTTGAGTGTTTGATTTTCTATTTTTTTACAAATAAATTCAGTAGAATCTGGACTAAAATGTAAACTTTTATAGACTTTTAGAAGTTATCACGTTTTTAATGCGAATAGAAAACCTTTTCACTATATTTACTTTTGGCTATTCAAAAATATCTATTCTTTAGATAGTGTAACAAGTTTACTTTATTAATGTTTTTTTTAAGTACAAACATTTAAGTGATAATCGAACTCAAAACCATTTTAAATAGCAATTTATTATTTACTTTAATTAAATTAGGTATAACTAAAATTACATTATAGTGACAAGGACAATTTTTCTATAGTTTACTATAAGGCAAATTTTATAGTAAAATAAAACTAAAACGTTACTCATATTTATTTATATAAAAAATATCTCTATCCCGCATATCAAAATATTTAAAAATATTCTACTGTATACATTTTTGCCCCGAATGTGGATCGAACCTATATTAATTGCGTTTAAAGTGCTTGTTCCACTGCACTACGACGACCCAATATACCGTTATCCTGTTAAATAGTTATTTTAAATGCAATCTGTAACAATAACGGCGTCAGCTGCAAGTAATCACAGTTTAAATCGCGACGGAACAGTATTAGGTTTGCTAATTTCATAATTTGCATATTACCTACAACACATTAAGACCTAAACTGTATTTAACATACACATTAACGACTTTTTGAGTGAATAGTCTTCGAGTTATAATAATTAATAGATTTTAAAATGTTTAGTCTACTTTGTGTTTTGTGTAATTTTTTTATGGTTTGGCCAGTCGTGGCTTGAAACAGGCGAGTGTAAACGCAACAGATCGTGGGTTTTGATTCGATTTCAATTTCGATATGATATGAAATATTTAATATTTTAATTTTTTCACTCTGGTTATGAGGCAATTTCTCGTTGTATACCGCTCATAGCAGGGTTGGCAGAGAATACCTGGGAACCTAGTAGTAATTAAAACACTCCAATGCCCCTAGAACACCTTAACTCTCTCGCTTGGAGTTTTAATTAGAAATAGAATGGTGCAAGCACTGTAAAATCGTCGAATGGACATCAAATCTGCTACCGACTCGAAAGGCAGTTCTTATAAGAAAGGCCGACCAAAAACTCAACAGTTCCTCTTTTTAATATTAACAATCAACTTTCTTATTCCAATACACTGATAGCCAGCTATATTGAACCCGGAACCAAAATTTTATTATTTACTTCATAATTTTATTGTATAGTTAAATATTTTTCACACAAGCTGTCATTTCCTTCCTATAATAAGCTTATCCCATTATACCAACCAATATTATCTCAATAATTGTGCTCTTTCAATATATATGGGATAAAATTCCTTCGGCACGTCACCTGAAACATCCTGTATATAATAGTCATTTGAGTATTTGTTTTTTTTTCGCAAAATTTATCAATAGTAGAGGCCTTTTATAAATGTCATCGTGGCGCAGCGGCGTTGATTCCGATTGTTTAAAGTGGGTTGTAGGTTCGATTTTCAGTTGAGCGGATGAATTATTTTAATTAACACACTCTGGTAAAATGGGAAAGTGCGATGTTCAGTTAGTTCTATCCGGTAGATTTACAGAATAGGTATATACATTTATATATTACAACAACCAATACAAAATTCATACATCTTTACGTTGCACTCATATAATACTATCCTACAGAGTTAGTTGCGTACATGTACTTATAAAACATATAAACAAACAAAATAAAAAAAAACCCACCCAAATATTTAAAAAATATTAGCCATTATAAACAAACAAAATAAAAAAATTGCTCAAAACAAAATTCTAAACGTCCCGACATTCCATCATAGCGCGTTGTCTCGAATTATACTCTTTTTTCACATATATCTGACCGGCGGTCAATTAAAATGACTTTTAAACACCAGTGGCAAGGAATTCAGCTTCAGGACTAAATTTGTCCAGCCCATTGTGTCCACCCCATTGTGTTTGGATGTTGAAAAAAAATGGCCGCATCCGACAAAGAAGCGGTCCCTTTTTGTCTTTGGATACTTCATAAGTGTATCGTAATTAGAAATTTCTTAACTGTTTCGAGTAATGACTTAAGTTGTGATGATTTTGTTTGAAATCGGTGATGGGTTTTTGGTTCATAAATCGACCTTTTTCTACATTAATGACGTATCATAATTTTTAACTATCAGCTTCACGCTGTATCGCGCACACAGCAGGATAAGCAGAGGGAACCTAGTGTTAAGACACTCCGTTCCCCAATTTCCGCTGAATTCTGGAGTCATAGCGTGCTGAGTGGCGGAATTAAACGCGGCGCTTTGGCCTCTGCACCAAAGCGAAGAAACGAAAATATAAAAAGTTAAATAAGTATTTCATTTCCTCGAGTGAAGATCGAACCCACAACCAGACGAGCTTACAGTTACACTTTGTGTCAGCTGCACCACGACTGACCTCCGGCCAGTATCCATATGATTTATTTATTGTCTAAAGAAGTGCATTTACATCATTTTTACACCTAATGAGCGATATAAATATTTTTGGCTCAGTTCGTACTTATACATATAAAGCAATTCATAACATTTAAAATTTTATTTCTTTATTAACTTTGAAATGTTATAGAGAAATTAAAAAAAAATGATACAGAGAATGTAACGAAAGGTTCATGTTTCAAATATATTTGATGATGTGTGATAAATACTGCTAACGGCGCCACAAAAGACTTTGTTAAAGAATTGCGACTAAATTGTACTCTTTGTTTGAGTTGAGTAGCCATTAAAAATTTTTACGTATTAGATTATCTCATTTCCCACTTCGGCCCATTTTTCGAGACACTGCGTGTTGAGTGTCGGAGCTCAACGCCGCGATTTGGTTTGTTACCTGAGTAAATAAAAATAATTAATTCCCTCGAGTGCAATCGACACTACAATCAGAGCGTCCACATTCAGCCTCTGTGTCGCTAAATTTCAAATGCTTAATTTTATACTAAAAAGGAGCAAAGAAAAATTATAGAACCTTCCCGAAACGCTCTTCAAAAATATATATAGGTCAAAATACTTTTACCAAACAAACAAACAAACAAACCAAAAAAACAACCAAACTTTCTTTAAAATTTCTATGAATAAGATAAAAAAGTAAGTATTCGGGCGGCGCGGGCGCATGCCGTCAAAGCGGCGGCTTCATCTTACCCATTCATTTATACAGACCATTCTGAGGGCAAATTCCTTTTAAATCAATGCTTGCCGATTTGTATCGCTGATTTTATAATCTGTTTTATATATTTTATAATTAAAAATATTTTTTATATTTTCGTGTTTATTATAAATATTATAAAACTCTATATACATATATTTAAATCGATTATTTGAAATTATTACTACTTACACATTGTATATTAAGGTAAAGATATTGAAATTTCATTGAAAGTCATAAGATATAGCTGTATTTTTACTTTATTTGTATGTGATAATTAAACATTTTAAAACTATTTCTTAACGGGACGACTAGTATCGTCGCCTGTAACTTTGGTCGCGTGAACTATAAGACGTACATATAAAAAATACTTCTTTCCTGTTCCTGTAGGAATTTTGAGGAATCCTCACTTACCTATATATATATATATATATATATAAGTGAGGATTTCTATTATATATTTATTTAGGCTTTATAAAGCTATAGCTTGAAAAAATTTTTAAAATTTTAGTTATCTTTTCCTACTTTTAAGTTCAACAGTTTCGTCTTTTTTTCGTTAGCCTCTCGGTAACGTAAAAAGATAGAATAGTATTGAAATATTAATGTTCTATTTAATAATGTGTTTGGTTTTCACAATAAACTGCTTGACATGGCTGAGGAGTTTCATCTAAAATGACTCTTTCTGCGCACAGTTTATTTGTTTTATTTTCTTTGCAGAGGATACCCAGTGTTAAGACACTCCGTTTCCATTCAAACTTTTCCTTTCTCATATTTCCACCAAATTCTGGAGACATTGAATAGCGGAACTCAACGCGGCGCTTTGCCGATAGCTTTGTTTGTATTAATGCTTCCGTTAAGATTTATATATTTATGTAAGAATTGTAATCTATTTTAGTTTTAATGTTGCTTGTCACCTTGAAATGTACATTACGTTTAATTTCAATTACTAATTTTAATTATAATATATTATTACCGACCTTTAAACTATAATAGATACAAACTTCCTCTCTTAATATGGCTATTATAATTTGCGAGTTCCTTTATTAGAAATGAAATATATTGTCTATTCATTTTTATTTATTTTAATTAAATTAATGAGATCCTTAGTTTGTTTTCGTTCTTTATATTAAACCTTTATAATTTTATATGTACAATCAAAATGAAAAAAAAAATCTTTCCTATAGAAATAATGTTATGGTTAAATAAAGCGCGGCGTAGATTTCCGTCACTCAATACAAAAAATAAGGCTGAATGTCGTGAAATTTCTTAATGCTACAGAAATCTATACTTTCTCTGGCTTTTTAATTTTTTTAGGTTAAAATTTTTTTGTATCTTTTTGTTGAGAGGGAAATCCGGTTTTTCTGAACTCCGAAAACTGGTTAAAAATATATTAAGACCATCTTGCAATGCCACTGTTGCAGTGGTAGCGTCTGATCTATTGTGGGATCAATTCCAATTCGGGGAATTAAGTAGTTCGATCTCCCTTTCCGGTAGATCGCATTATGAAAGTCAATTTCCAACTTTCAACATGCAGCATAGAAGGGCGATTGAAACATGATGTGAATTGATGCCTCGCTTCACGCCTCTTCCCGCATAGCAGAGTAGGCAAGAACGTAGTGTAAAGACACTACGTTCCCAACTTGCCGCTGAATTTCGAGACTTTTTTACTTGTTCAACGATAACGTGAAGTGAGGAGTAGAGTTAATAATAGTATCTCTATAATGGTTTCAACATTTCATATTTCTAATTCATAAATTGCACATCTGCCCAAAAACATAGTTTTTTTACTAATATAATTGGAGACAGGCGGAAGCGACCCGGACATCGAACCTGTAGCCTGTCAATACCTCCGCTTTGCATGAGGTCTACATCATTATTTGACGATTTGATTGGTCAGTTACACTGTTTTTGGTTAACTGTAGATTAAATAAACTGTCGCTGTAGATTGACTCGATTATAATCTTATGTAAAGTATACATTGCAAGTAATGTCGAGTTAGATGAAGATTTTTGTGTTACAAAGTAGAATTTATTATTTTTGTTTCCTCGCTCTGGTAAATAAAATGCGGCGTTGAGTTCCGACATTTACCTTGCAATGTCTCAAAAATTGGGTAGAAATTGGGGAACGTTGTATCTTAACATTTAGGATCCCTCTTTATCTTGCTTTGCAAAAAATACGTGAAATTGCATTTTTATATTTTTTTATCCTTAAACAGTGTGCTTGACATTGATAAAGGCGTCGTAAGTGGTATTTTGGATTAAAGCCTATAAGCTTGGTAAATTTTGATTGAAATTATGCTTTTCTGCTTTATTGGATATTTCAATACACATCAATAAAATAAAGTAAAAAAGTATTTATATATAATTATGAATGCTTTCTTTCTAAATAAGTTTAATCTCTAATACTATATCAAATAATAATTATTATTTATTTTTTTATTTGCGTTCGCGCTCTATCCCACAAATGTAGCAGCAGTGCAACCTTTAACCTAGTGTTAAATTATTTTCAAGATATTATCTTGTTATTAGAGCGAAGTAAAGAAAATATTCCCCTGAGAGGGCATCGATTTCGATATTACCAATATAACATTTTTATTCTAAAATAGCACATAAATTCAAACAACAGTAGCACCGACCTCGTACACTGCCAATACAATAAATTAAAACAAAAAACGGCTACAAACGAAAAAAAAACCAAGAATTTTTTGTCCAATCACCGAAAAACATGGCAAAAAAATGCAAAGACCCCATGCAAATAAACCTGTAACAATATGCCCACCACGAAGGTACGTCGATGTAAAAAAAAAACCAACAACGGGGAAAAATTTAAATTTCCTCAAGTCTTGTTTTATATAAGAAATATTGTATCGTTAGCCTGGTAAAGATTGAGTGACGTCCACAAAAAACTATCGCATGCAATTCAAATTGTGTTTTTGTTCACATTTTTTTAAAAGAAATTCGACGGTTTTTTTTAGATTTAAGTGTGTTACTTTTGTTTTCATTTGTCGGAAGTTCGATTTTAGATGTTGGTACAGTGCAGTAAAAAATTTTAGGCCTTATCAATAACATATGTTTGTCTAATACTACAGGTGTCCTTATACGCGATAGTTTGTGGGTTTCAGTGTCAGTTAAAGAAATGAAATATTAAATATTTTAATTTTCTCGCTGTGGTAACGAGGCAAAGCGCGGTGAGTTCCAACACTCAACACGCAATGCCTACCTAAAAAATGAGGAACGAAAGTGTTTTAATGGGAATGGAGAGTCTTAACACTAGATTCCGAGGTTCGAGGGTAAAGCGTGAAGCATAAAAAAAAAATTATCGTCACGCTGTCCGCCGTCCCGCTAGAAACAACCTGGGAACCTAGTGTTAAGACACTTTCCACCGAAATCGGGAAAGAGGAAATCTGGTGCTGCGCCACGACTACCAACTGAAAAAAAAACAAAAACAAATATTAATCAATTTATTCACTTCAACTATCTTCTTATCACCAGGTGAATACCGTATCGGCCTCAAGTTCAACGAGCAACACATACCGGATTCACCCTTCAAGGTGTACATATCCCCAGCAGTGGGCGACGCGCACTTGTTAGAAGTCGCTCAGTTCCCGGACTCCGCCCAAGTGGACAAACCCACGCAGTTCTATATTAGGCTTAACGGCGCTAAGGGCAGTTTGGATGGCAGGGTGAGTTTTTTATTAACGTCTCTTTAGCTTGGTAGGCCTATGTCTAGTAGTTCTTTCATTTTTTTTTGTATTTTAGAGATATATTTTAAAGATGAAGAAGGATCTTAGCATTGCTGTTTGTTTATCTACACTGAGGGAAAATAATATAGTCAAATAATTTCTAGAACATCGAACCTAGAACAAAAAAGGGTCAAATACGTAATTATGGCATAATTTTGTTTAAAAATATATTGTTTCAATTTTGTATATTTATATATAATAAATTATTGAATTTCTTGATGGCTCTTCTTACCAGAACTGCCTCCCGAGCCGGTATTAACTGTGGTTATTCGACGATACATAAGTGTTTTGCAAAATTTCATTTGCATAAAGAATAATAAGAATTAAATAGTTATGTAGGTACACGCGTGTTCGATTTCCATTTGTATCTTCTGTTATTTTAATCGTAAAATATACTATTCAATTACTCACAAACAAACCTCTGAAGAGATTCATTTCAGATTGGCTCCATATTCAGATTACATTATGATAATACCATATTATAGTTTTATTAATCTGGGCGTCGTGTTAAGGCCAGTCGTGGCGCAGCGGCACAAAGTGTGACTGCAAAACCGATTGGTTGTGGGTTCGATTCCCACTCGAGGAGATAAAATATTTACTTAAATTTATATTTCCATTTCTTCGCTCTGGTGTCGAGGCAAAGCGCGGCGTTGAGTTCTGCCACTCAACACGCAATGCCTCCAGAATTCGGCAGAAAGTGGGGAACAGTGTCTTAACACTAGGTTCCCTCTGCCTACCCTGCTGTGTGCGGGATACAGCGTGAAGCTGATTTTTATATTTTTATTTAATCTGGGAACCTAGTGTTAAGACACTCTATTCCCAATAACTCTAAACAAACTCACTTCTCGCCGATAACGTCTTAAGTGGCGGAACTTAACGCCGCTATAGACCTCAACTGTCAGATAACTACATATATAGCTAATTCAAACAAATAATCTGTAAATCTAAATAAATTATAAACTTATACAAAATCAGTATGTATTTCGCGAATGCCCATCGCCCAGTACAGACAGTACTCGTATGTTAGGCAATAAGTAAGGGTCACTTTGATTTATCGTGAGAACGCGATACCCGTCGGTGCGTCATATTATTAAAGATTTATGATCGATGGACGCTACTGTTGAAATACTATTGAACTATTGTATTCTTTTGGTGAAACTTATGTTAATAATGTAAGCGCTGTGGGACATCGTCTGACTGTGGATGCGATGGTTGTAGGTTCGATTTCCACTCGAAAGATTGAATTATTTTTGTCAACACATGTCTACTGATTGGAATATTTTAATAACTATTTTAATGTATATTCAACTTTTAATTAACTCTGAGTATTTTAAGAATGATTGAACTTAACGTATTTGCACTTCTTGAAATATTATATAATACAAACAAATTTTTTTAGTTCACTCTTTTCGTATACCTTGATTTTTTTACGTATAGACCACATAGCTTAATGTAAAGACATTCCAGTCCCCCACACACCGCCCATTTTTTGAGATTTTACATGTTGAGAGAAGGTAGAGCAAGAAACGAAAACAGCTCATGCTTCAGCTCATGCTTCAGCTCATGCTTCAGCTCACAGCTTCGCATGAGAATCGAACCCACAACCGTAACATACGATTCACAATCGTCCTCAAAAATATAATAATGAACAGACCTACAACTTCTATGAATTTACCAATAAAGAGCCGATAATACGAACACATTGCGATTTGCTATTTTCATAGAAAAAAATGTAATAAAACGGAGCTGACCGCACGTGACCGCCTCACGCATAAATCATGTTGCTTAATATTTTATGGCCGGACGATGGATAGTAGGTTCACTTCACGATGCGTTATAAAAATTAATACGGTAACACTTGTACCTATTGTAGTGGAATAAATCTGTGTCTATTGTTTTGTAGTTGTGTTTTGTATTTCTAGTAGGGGTATATTTTATAAGGTACAATCATTTTTTAGAGGCCAGTCGTTGCGCAAGTTGCGAGTTCGATTCCCTCTCGAGGAAATGGAAGGTTCCTACTGAGCCACATAGGCTCAGTATCACATAATATTATATAACACATATTTATTTAATCCAGTGTAGCCAGAGGGACCCTGGGAACGTAATGTTAAGACATTCCGTTACTATTAAACTTTTCCGATGCAAACTTTATATCGAATTCTAGAGACGTTGCGTGTAGAGTGGCGAAACTCAAGGACATGGTTTACCTGGTCACCAGAATGAGAAAATGAAAATATTAAACTCATATTTAATTTCCTTGAGTGGGAATCGAATCCAACCAACCGATGCTCGAAAAGATAAACAAAGCGAATAGTAAGCACCCTGTATCTTAAATGATTCGAAAATAGATAACTAGATTTGCTGTGCGTGAAAAAAACATTTTTGATAATAAACAAGGATATTTTTATTCTCTTTTTGAGTAATAAATTGCGTTTTGTTCGCAGATAATTTCCCCATCCGGCAAGACCGACGACTGCTTCATTCAAAACATCGACGGGGACCAGTACAGCATCAGGTTCATGCCACGAGAGAACGGCGTTCACAACATTAATGTTAAATTTAACGGTGTCCATATTCCTGCTTCACCGCTGAGAATTAAGGTATATAAAAATATACATTTATAAAAGTAAAATAAAACGAGTTGATCTATTTGCTTGGTGATCGTATGGTCTGTACCGGAGGTGGCTTCATGAAGGACTGGTACTAATGACCTTTTTAAGTAAGTTGACAATTCAGAACTACTTGATTTGATGTGTCAGATGTTTTTACATAGTCTGCAAACTTGAATATAACCATATTCAAATTTGCAACGTAATTTTGAGTAGACTTATTGTAATTTGTTCATCATATAATAGGTTGGTAAAGATGACGCCGACCCAGCTGCAGTTCACGCTCATGGACCCGGCCTTGGCAGCGTCAAGACCGGTAAGAGAATATCAACTAAATTAAATTATTTTAGTGTTGTTTCTATTCACGTATTTAAATTGCACTATTTAAAACGTTAAGGTTATTTTAAAAGAGATTCAAACACATGACGAAAGCACATAAAAACCGGTCTAAGGCTCTATTCAAAATCACTAGGTTGCCTATAATTCCATTCGGCATCTCACACGCAATAAACTTTTTTTTCCTCCTTTTTAAAATTCATGTTATATCCTGCATAAGACAGAGAATAATGAAGAAGCTTAATGTTAAGACATTCCATTTTTCACTTTCGGTTCAATTCTTGAAACCATGCAAGATAACTGATTGAAACCAACCCGCAGTTGGTTTTATTACCAATGAAGAAATAAAAGTAATTGCTCCCCTGATTTGGAATCGAACCGATAAACAAAACTCTGCACCTCATGCTAAAACATAAAAGGCAAGACAACATATATAATATTAATTACAAAATATAATCCTACTTTAATGTTTTTTCTAACCAGGTGCCAAAACAGATCTTATCATCGACACCTGCAACGCCGGCGCTGGCATCCTCGCAGTCACCATGGACGGTCCTTCCAGGGTCGCTATGGACTGTACTGAAGTTGAAGAAGGTTATAAAGTAAGGAAACCTATCCTTGTATGACTTCTACTAATATAAAGTTGATGAATTTGTTTGGATAAACGCACTAATATCAGGAACTACTTCTTCGAATTGAAAAAATTGTGTTGGTTAGTCCATTTGTCGGGGCTGGCTATATTGGTGGCGGTCAAAATAACCTCGAGTACTTATAAAGTATAATGAATAATAATTATACACAGCAAATATACAATTCTTAATAATTTCCGAAGTTGTGTATTGAGTGAAAATGATGATAAAGTCATCAAAGGTATCATCATTCACTCGGATGGAGATCGAATCTACAAGCAGTTCTAATAAGACACGTAATTTTCGAAGATGTTGATTGTCTTTTATTTTTTTAAAGCAAAGATTTATTATTTATTAACTAATATTATTTATTTATTAATTTCACTTAAAAATTGCCCATATAGGAAAAGCGGGGGGGTGGTCCGTGATAGTCTAGTCCTTTCCCCAATCATTTCATTATTAATAATAATAAACAACCTTTCACACCAAATAGATGAGGACAAAACTCCATTCCCCTATGGAAAATATCTTTAGATACGCCAAAGCTAGCATATGGTATTTGGAATTATATTATTATGATTATTTCATAGGTTCGCTACACACCTCTTGCTCCTGGCTTCTACTACATGAGTGTTAAGTACAACGGGCATCATATTGTCGGTTCACCATTCAAGATTGAAGCTGCTGGTAATATATTCTTATAATTTTATAGTGATCGAAATGGACTTATCTATTTATATATTTATACATATAATAACATTTTGTGTCATTGCCAGAGTAGGGAAATGAAAATAATCAATTACCTCAAGTAGGAATTGAACCTAGTCAGTCGCTTTGCTGCAACGCGACGACGGCATTATTTATTGTATTCAATAAGCCCTAAAATTCTATTGAGAATTAGCATAGTAAAAATTATAGCAAAAAATTAATCGAAATTTTTGCTTTTAGGTGAGAACCTAGCAGAAATAGGAGCTCAGGAAACATCGTCGGTGACCGTCGAAACTGTCCAAAAGGTGGCGAAGGGGGCACAAAAGCAGGGTCCCATCCTACCGCACTTCAAGTCAGATGCCACTAAAGTAACCAGCAAGGGCATGGGATTGAAGAAGGCGTATCTGAACAAGCACAATCAGTTTACCGTGCACGCTGGTGACGCCGGTATGTAGATTTTTTTTAGCTTGACTCTTTTCCCGTATAAGGAGGGAGAACCTAATATAAAAACACTCCAATTCTTGATAATTCACCGTCGCATATTATCTATTAGAGCGGAAAAAAGTCAAATTCAAAATCAGATTACTAAAGCTAATTCCTCAGACTTGAGAAGAACTGACTCAAGAAACTCACAGGGACTTTTTAAAGAACAATTGATTACAGTAATTATTAGTGATAATGATACATTTGAAACTTACTGGAGCGAGCATTACATTCCCAAGTCGTGGTATTGTCATGAAATGACAATAATTGATTCCCCCGAGTACGCATCGAACCCACTACCAAAAAGTTAACAGACGCCCATTGTACTACGAAGGATACTAAGAACTAGGATGTCAAACAAGATACGATTTATCAAGAAAACGTATAAAACAATTTGAACGGGATTTTTGTAATTGTTTTTTTTTTTTATAATTTATGTACGTATGTATGTTTTCTTGATAAGTATTTTCTTTTTTAATGTATTATGTACTAATTTATATATTTTTTTTTAACATTTTTAAAGTATTATTATAATAATTATTATAATAATACTTTAAAAATGTATTATTGGATTTTTTATTATAAATATTTATTATTTTTATTTATTGAGATTTAAAATATTATTATTAAAATGTAAATAAATATATACGAATTTTTGAGATGTTGCGTGCTTAATGAAGGAAGAGTTGTTAAACAAGTTTGTATGAACAAAACAAGGAATTTAATCTTCCGCAAGTGAGAATTGAAATCATAACTATTCCTTTAACTTCATGTGCTGTTTCACTGCGCCATGTCACGATGGGCTCTGTGTTTATATATTCTTTTGGCATATCTGGCGATTTAAGATATTATATACAGTGATTTACATCTATGTATAAGTAAAAAACTCTGTCGGTAAGTTACTGAGAGACCGACAGACAACCCACAAACAAACCTCTTAATTTCAAAGTTGCTTTTGGCACGTAGGTACATTAGTAAGTGTAGAGCAGCAGTACTACTAAAAGACGTATTTCTCGAATCCAAACAAAGTCGCGAGCGACGACTACTACATGATATTATGTTTATATATAATATATTATATATCGTATCATTTTCCTGGCACTGTTATATTAGTATAAGGTAGGTGCGCCTAATAAGGCCAAAAACTGTGCCAACGAATCAACAAATTTTAATATAAATTAAACTTTTAGATCAATTACTATCTATTAAAAACGAAAAACAGCAACTTCTGCCATAAACACAATTTATATTATCTTAGTTCATCTAATACCTTATTATATAAGCTCAAATATTACATTATATTTGTTACCAAGAAGTTGTCATCATCATTTTCTTGCATTCATATACGGAGACACATTTAAAGAGAAAGATATGCATAATGATCTTGTTCGTCGACTTCGACGTAGTGCAGTTAGGGTCCGCCTGATACATAATCTACGACAGTTGTCTTTTTAACCTTCAATTGGGGCGTTGTCTTTGTTGTGAATTTGTTAAGTATTGAATTGGAGTATGGTATTGTTTGTTGGAGGAGTTGGAGTTGGAGGAAAACCTGGGAACCTAGTGTTGAGATATTTTGTTCTCATTAATACACTTCAGTTCTCCACTTTCCGCTGAATTAAAAATAATAACTTTTTAATTTCCTGGAGTGAAATCAGACAATCGTATGTTAATTGCACGCTTATGCCCCTGCGCCACGACTAGTCTCACCGACTGGTATATTTCTAGGCGTAATTACCTACATCCAAAAGAAACAACTAGGTAAATTTGATTTGAATTAGGTTAAAATATTATTATCTTCTATATACTTCCCAAATTGCATGTTATTCTTAATTTTCTCAGGCAACAACATCCTTTACGTCGGCATCTACGGACCTAAGGGGCCTTGTGACGAAGTTCAGCTAAAACACAAAGGCAAAAATAACTATGAATGCTGGTACGTGGTACGGGACAGGGGGGAGTACATCGTCATCGTGAAGTGGGGAGACGACCACATCCCCGGATCTCCCTACAAAGTTGAAGTCTAAAACTATTGTGTATTCGGCGTATTTATTTCTGAAATAGTATCTAAAACAAAATTTGTGTGTACTTTATATTTTTTTATTTAGACATCTATTTTATTTTAAAATTTTTACCTCTTGGATTTGGATTTCGATTATCTGTTTCGAAATTGATCTCTCTTGTATATCTATTTTTTTATCATCTGTGTTTCATAAATGTGTTGTTTTTCCATATTGTGGCGTTTCTCATTTTTTATAGCATTTCGAAATTCCTTTTTTTTAAATATAATATTTTCTAGTCATTTTTTTGGAATTTTATATGATTCTCGTTTAGTATTTAGGGCGACTAAATGACAATACATATAAAGTATTACATTCAAAATATTCCCTTTTATTGTTAAGTGTAGGATAAGATGTAATTTATTTACCAAAAGATTTATACGAATTTTCAATATTTTTAGATCTAGATCTCTAGATTATGTATCTTTTCTACGTATTTTATATATAAAAAGTCGTATCAAGAGATACGCGTTCGCATAATATCTTTGGATGAAGGCGAATAATTTACTCTAGATTTTTTCACCGTTAATACTACTAACTTCTACCCTCAAAATCTACGTCTGTTATTCGCTTTATGCTTAACATAAATTACATCTTCTTTTGTTTTTAAGTATTATATAATCTGCTTTCTAATTTGAATGGTTTGTGTATGAATTCTACCTACGTAGGTATAATTGACCCATTTATTGTAAATACCTATTTTAAGTACCTATTCAATAATATATTTGCGACTGTTTACTAAATAAAAACGAGGAAAGTTTAAATATGTTTTTCATTTATAATCAATTAGCTTTTGCTCTAGGAAATTACTAGGAGTTGTGTCATGACACACAGATGTTTTAAGTACCCTACAGACCTCCTCAATAAATAAACTACCCAATAGAAAAATATATTCAGTTGTGAGTTCGATCTCACACAGGGAAATTAAATATTTAACGAGTTTGAACCAGTAGATATAGATTTAACTTTATAATATTTATATTCGTTTAGATGTGTCTGCTTGCTGATTTGTTTTTGGATTGTAAGGATATTGGGATAGGTAGATATAAAATAAAAATGAAATAATTCTTGGCATAGTTGTAATTATTTTTATTCAATTTTAAGTAACAAAAAAGATTCCGACCACTTTCATCTAAAATCTTAAACGGGAACGCTAGACAAAGCGAAACTATCATAAAACGAAATTACTTACAAAAATATGTATTTAATCATAATAATAAGTTTACACTTAACTAAAAAAAAATCATTACAATATCACATTTCTACTTAAAATAGAGAGATATCGCGATCTTTTTCCCTTAAAACCGAAGTTCAAAAAAAATTTTGGATAAATCCTTGGCTCATCACCTATCTATCTACATACATAGCTAACAACCATTCGGAAGAAACAATATTGCCGTTATAAAAACGATATTTATACAAGAACTTAAAATTAGCATTTGGCTAACTTTGTGACGAATGGACAGACGGCGCCGGAGTCCCCTAGGGAGGCCGACCACACTTAACCACAACCTATCGTAACCTAATATAAAGATCAATAGTAAATCAATTTAGATGAAAGATTTTCAAAAAAATACACCTTCCCCCTACGCTCTATCACATTTTCAACGCTGAATTTCGAATTAAACAAATCAACAATATTCGTATACATCAAATTATTCTAACGCGACTGAGATTATTAAACAATTGACTTATATGCAAAATTATATTATATTGTGTGGAAAGTATATATTTGTTTCAAGTATCAATAAAAGCAATTACATTGCTTCCTATGGACGCTAAAGTGATGTGAAATCAATTGTCTAATCACCGCTATCGATAAAAATTAATAACGAAAGTGTCAACTGTTAAGTACAATCAAACTTAATCTGTCTATCACCAAAAAAAACATATTTGACTGACACTTAATGAAGTGATAAGTGGCACTGAAATATTTTTACATTTGTGATGTTTTCATTACCAAATCTTCCTTACGTCTAATATAATTGAGCATAAGCATTTTAGACACAAAAGAACAAAAAAAAAATATTCTCAATAAATTTCAATTTTTTTCAAAAATGTGTAATTATTTACAAAATATTTACAAAAGTGCGATTTTATCGATATCGACAGATGAAAAAAAGCAATTTTGGCCACCTCTCGATATTTCATACACATACATAAAGTATTGTATAAATGCAATTAGAAAATGTATTCAGCCTTCAAGATAGAAGTTTATTTATATTTCAATCAATACGCTCTAAATAAAAATTTATTCTATTCTACAAAATATTACATAATGACCATTTGGCGTAGCGGTCACTGTAATTGCATCGATGTTCGCAGAATCAACATCCACTCACATCAAATATATACGTCAAATCTTGAGACACAGTGCTCAAATCTCATATTTTGTATTAAAAATTGCAGGTGAACAATTTAAAGATCAATGCAATAAAATTCGAAAAATCATAATTCTAAATAAAATATAGGCGTGACACAAAATATAGAGAAATACAATCACAACCTCAAGATTTCTGTAAAGAAATCATCTTCACTAACTTCTATTATAAGTCATTATCAATCCCATATTACCAAAGGTACAAATCCGAAGGAAGACCACATTTTCTAAGACAAAAATTAGTATAACTAATGATCGTAGTAAGAAATAATGAAAAATAAAGCTAAGAATTTATTCGACCTAAGTAGGAACTGAGTGCGATTGTGATGGTTAAGAGATCTGATATTTATTAACAAAAAATGCAACAGAAATAGATGCAGACCGTAATTTAAAGTGGGAATTTATATTTTATCGATATTGTAACTTCACTATTGTTGAGGAACTCTGTTTTTCATTAAATATCAATCAACATGCATTATATTTAGATTAGCATACTCCTGGTTTAAAACAAAACACTGTATATCTACTTTTGCTGGTACAATATTGCATATTTATAATAAAAAGTGTCTTTAAAAATTATATCTATTTTAATTTAAAATAATATTTTTTAACATTCAGTACTTTTATAATTACAAGTTAAAATGTGATTATATTCACAGTATATTCGAAACTTGAAGAGTGGAGTATTATGCTCGTAAAGCCCTTTCTATTATGCATTTTATATATTTTCTTATAATTTTAAAAGTGACTCGTTATTGCTTTAATATTCATTTTAAAGATTAGTTTTCTTAAAGACACAGGGAAAATTGCGTTGTAAATTACTATTATAATATTTGGGTGATCCCTATTAGATCAATATTACTAATTTACAATTAAATAAGAATACTAAATAATTTCTATAACCAGATATTGAAAGTATCTGTACTTTAAAGAAAACTAATCGATAAGTGATAAATTCAAGACTCCCATAAAATTCGAAATCACAATTCATACCCAATATATTTGTTACAACTACTCGCTGATTCAGAATATTATACACAATATCGATATAAGTCTAAAAACATGAACTTCGCACCACTAGTGAACAAACAAACAAATTTCGTATTTCATACATACCACTGTGTTGTAGAGCGAGATTCTAAACATTTTAATAATTTTTCGTTTATAGACTAATAATACCATCATAAGTTCTAAAGTAAGTGCACCTATAGGAAACGGCAAGAGGGTTACTGCTTGTCTTTGTGGGCCAGAGAGTGGGGTAGAATGTGCTCGGCGGGTAGTAGGGCCGACGGCTGATGGGCGTAATTCCGAATTTGGTGAAGTGATATCAGTTGGTTGGGGAATGAATTTGGCTGTTGCTTCCCTTGCTGGAAGTGTAACGGGTCATATAAGTACGGTCTCGTTGGAAGTGCGCTGTGGTGCGATAGTCCGTTAAGATGGGGAGCCATAGAATTGATTGGGGTGAAGGCGGAGTTCGCAGCTGAAGACACTGGGGGTTGGATGCGATCTTCTTGGCTCTCGTGTTGAGCGAACAAAGCTCTTTGTTGCTGGAGCTGCTGTTCGTGATGATCATCACTTTCTCGCTGTTGATGATAGCCTCCTTCATCAGACATGTGGGCCGCTGAGTCCGGGCTTACTTTTGGCCAGTATGGATGATCAGCAAACGGAGCGGCTGTAGGTGCTGCAGCCGCTAGGGATCTATTGAGCCCGCTCAGTCCCAATGCAGATATTGGCGGTCGCTTATCAGCCCTCTCAGCGTGTTTATTCATATGCTTACTTAAGTACGTCTCTTGAGTGTAGCTTTTGCCGCAGTATTGGCAAATGTGTGTCTTCAGATGTTTAGATTCTTTGTGTTTAGGAATGTGTTCAAGAAGATCCTTCTCGTGCGTAAAACATTTGTAACATGAATTACATTTGAATGGCTTGTCAGTTTGGTGACAGCGACTATGACTTTGTAGGTTTGATAATTGAGAAAAGGCTTTGGTGCAACCAATTTGAGTGCAGCGATAGGGTTTGTCACCAGTATGGGTGCGGATGTGCTGCTGCAGATGAGATAGTTGGGTAAACTTGCGCTGGCAGATTTCACAGCGGTAAGGTTTGATGCCCAGATGGATGCGCGAATGTTGCGCCAAGTATGAAGAATTGGCGAAAGCTTTCGGGCACTGAGTGCATCGGTACGGCTTAGCTTCACGTAAATGTATCTGCGTGTGTAGCTGCAGGTCTGCCTTAGAACCAAACACCTGAAAATAAGAAAAAAAAATAAGTTAGTAACTTGATTTCATGTAATTGCTAAATTATAGTTGCTAGGTGGCGATTCGGGGAAACAATTAAATAAAAATTCAAGGACAATTTATTTTATTTATTTTATAACATTAACATACATATATTTATTATCAAACGTGAATTCAGAAAGTGAATTTTGCCCTTGAACGTCATCCGCAGGTAGCCGGAACAAATTGTGCTTAGTTTAAGCGAAACAAAGTATTTTTTGTTTACACAAGAAGCGAACGCGGTAATAAAGACAGGATGCCACCTTCACGGAGTTTTTCACGCGCTTTGAGTACCTTACTTCCTAACAGTTAATCTTCTGGACAATCCGACTAATTATATCAAAATTATATTAAACTTGAAAATAATTTAAGATGCAGTCATTAAAATATACATTAACGGCTCATTACCATATTTAAAGGCAAATATAAGAACGTAAATTACACATAAGCTATAATTAAATAGAATTATATTTTGTTTATAACCAACGCTGGTAATACTTATCAAGTAACGACTTTGTTTATTTTAGAATGATGATGCTAAATTGTCTGTAAGCACCTATCTAGGCACAACGCGTGCCAAGTACCTACATAATAGAACGGCGGCACTCTTCGCACATTCAAAAGGCTGTTTCGGTACCGCATCGATATACATTGTGATATTCCAAATTAGTTTCTGAGCTGAAACTGGCATGTCATCTTACCGACACGTTTTATTCACTGTCCAACAATGAAACCGAGGGCCACGTTCCTCCGGGCACCGGAATCTATAGACGAAACACGACTCAATTTTAACTCTTCTATCAAATTTTTTAGGCATAATCAATGCGATATTGATCTTGACTTGAGGCAAATAGAGCTCAAATTACGTCATCAGCCAATGATTTATATTGTTGAAAACCGCTTAATAATGAATCAAATTTAAAGCCTCCATGATGGCGAAATCCGTACAAACGACATTGGTCTTTGATCCTGTGTCGATAGAGATGACTGTCGTGGTCCACCGCACGCTGTGGCCTCAACAGCGACGTTTACCAGCGTTATAGGATTCGGTAGCACGTTGCATGACTTGTAAGAATACGCAAACACGAACGCGATTGGTCACAGCCCGAACATAATTAAAGTTTGGAGCACTACTTAATGGCATGAGGCTGGAAATTCGAGGTGGTGGCTGACTTTTAATAGGACTTCGTGAAGGATTGATTCACCGGTGAGGAATCTGTGTTAAATTGATGTATTGTAGAGGCTCCTTCCGCTCGTCGAGAATAGCTGAAGCTACTTAAATTTCTTATTCACAAGTAATGATTTCGTTATATTACTTCACCGAGTAAAGATGTTCTAAATTATTATCAGCAAAAAATGTTTGTATAACAAAAAAGCGCGCGAGCAAATCGTGCAATTTGTATAACTAATGGCATTAATGATTTATAGACACATCGGAGCACTTAATTGAAATTGTTACTTGAAAAAACACGTGAAAAAGTATCCTAAAAACCGAGAAGAAACAAAAACTGTGTTGAATAAAACAAAGTGTCAAATTAAAGTGTGCTTCTTATTTAAAAATAAATCAACATAGCGAAGATGGACTATTTATGAATGTTAGCAAAAAATGTTTACTCTTTTCAAACCATATTTCGCATAAGACTAGTAGGGTAGGCAGAGGGTGCCTAGTGTTAAACCACTTCAAATTTACAAAAGGGCGCACTTTTGCACCGATAACCGATAATATATAATAAATATATTAATATTAATATTTATTATTTATTTCAAACTTAAACAAATTTAAATTAAACATAATATATATTACAACGTTATCTTCACCATACAATCATTCCAAGGGTGAGCAGTAAGCACACCATGACGCAGTAATCTGGGATGATGTAAAGTTTTGATTTGGAGGAGAGATAGCTCCCCCCAAGAAGGAGGGTCAACGGATTACCGTGCTTATTAAGGGCCGGTCATTCATTATGACATGTTTTAGAGTGACCCCTCTCTTTCTGTTTGGGAAAAATTTCAACTCCTCGGTGTATGTGACAAGTTTATCTCTAGGTTTTGTTTTGACGTTTTGTAGAAATTCATGGGTTATTTTATAAATGAGTGATTGCTCTGTGTTTATTTAAATTTTATTCCATTGCTTACTTTGGTTTAGTTACTATACGTTCTCTCTTGTTCAAAGTTGATTAACCATTATCATTTCTAGCAATAATCTGTGGGTAGCGGAAATTTGTAAAAGTTACTCTACAGAGATTCTAATAACATAAATAAGTTGTCAATGTTGTTGTTGTTATGAGAATAGTGGTGTACCATAACTTGATAAGAACATACCGCGTTTAGTTCCGCCATTCTTTATTCTCATAACTCTTTACTATTTAATAAAAATATTTAAAAATATTACGACAACTAACAAAAAGGGATTTTAGCACATTTATTTTTTAGCTATCACAATTTATTAATCGTGTCCATACATTGTCGGTCTGAGGGTTGCTGAGGGATTCCCTCTAACAAGGCTACGTTTTTTGTCGGTTCTAATCTCGAAGAAGCATTGTAACTTTTTAGTATGAAATATCGCAAGCTTACTTTGTTTATTTATAACACAAAAACAATGTTTTCATATAATTTTAAGGACTTTAACCGTCGCCCCTTATTAGTGTTTGTAATAGGTGACTAATATAATAGATTAAAAATTTCGAAAATTCAGCATGAGTTTTCACTTTGTGTAGTATTTATGTAACATACTACCGCGGCGTTGAGTTGCGTACTGTAATACATAATATATCTAAATAGTGAAAAAGTTATAAAACTAAATTTAATATAAGGTATTCTGCATATCATCAGTAAGTTGATAATTGTGTCATTAATTCTCATTTCCAATTAAATTTTAATTTAAATAAGATATTGAAAATTTAAACCGTAATTAAAAATATGTATGTATGTACATTAGACATAGGCACCTAAGCATGTATGAATATTTTTGTACTATCGCCCTATTTATCGTGAACGAGTTCGTTGTGTTAATGTTTAATTAAAAGATAGAAGAACTTCATTAAAATAGTAAAGGTAAATAGTCATTTTCTAAAAAATAAAAAAAAATTGTGTTAGGTGGTTATAAAAATATGATTTCGTGGCATTACCTATCAGAGATATTTAAAAAATAATAATATGTTCATTGAGGGTTAAATAATAAACCATTTTGTTTTAGGTTCCATCGATTTCGATGGAACCTAAAACTTAGTCATTTGACTAAGATGATGAAAAATGGTCTATAGCCTTCCACGTTAGATAAACTATCCAAAACAACAATATTTTTTTAAAATTGAAATTAGTAATTAATGTGATTTTTTATTAGATATACATAATATAATAAAATAGATAAATAGATTTTAAAAGGTACACACTTAAAAGATTTATCTAAATTTTATTTTATAAAAGATACACCTGTTACTTGGCAGTAATCTTTTAACAAAGGGTAGTTTTCACCCTTAACCATTTAAGAGCTTAGAAAATTTCATTGTCAATCACATGTCTCACAATTCTTCGACCACAATTTTGTTTATTGTGTAATATATATATTAAATAAAACTTGTTTTTTTTATTAAAGTTTTCCAACAACTCATTTTCGATGTATCCTGCACATAGCAGAGTAGGCAGAGGGGACCTCAGAAGCTAGAGTGAGGACACTCCGTTTTCTAATTTCCACAGAATTCTGGAGGCTGTGCGTGTTGAGTTGCGGAACTCAACGCCACGCTTTTTCTAGCGCCGTAAAAAGCAAAATAAATTAAATATAATCTCTTTATATATATAATAGCTATTATCGAATAACCAGTACATAATATCCTAGCGTGATGGGGCCAGGTGTATAGTGTTCACGGCAACTAATTATTTCCACAATTGACACCCCAGTCGGTGTACGTATGACAACTTAACCGTTGTTCATTTTAAAATGTTACTTGAACTGGTATAAAATTGCTTGTAAGTTTAAAAAAATATATATTTTAAACTTGATTTTAAGTTCAGTTATGGCGCAGGGTACTAGGCGAGAGACTGTACGCGATATTGGTTGTCTCAATGGTATCAGAATGTCTTAACTCCTAGTTCCCTCTGCCAATCGACATAAATCTCATTAATTTTTCTCTTCTGACTAAAGTTTTATCTAATTCAATGAGTGGAGAAGTTCATGTATAGCTTCTTCTGTATATTCCGCAAAATTAGTTTAACACATTAAAAAATAAATCCTCCGCACCTACTTAATGAGGCGGAAAAACTAATTTTGTATAAAAGAAATTAAAGATTTGAATATTTTCAATATTTATGGCAAAATAAACGAATTTCTTGAGCATTCTGCGAAAATATCACAACCGCCACGGGTGTTAGTTACCAACGGTTGACGTCGAGGTGAATTATAATTTACAGCAAATTTCCACGCCCAAATCCATGACACCTTGAATGCTAATATTAAATGGTTTTTTTAAACGGGAGCACGATTTCAAAGTTTTTTATACAACTATGGGTGACAAAAGCGGAAAAAAAACGGTTAAAATTGATTGAATTGCGTTTTAAAGCCTAAGCGACTGCTCTAGAGAGGTTATATTCGTTCGTGTAATGATGAAATTTCGTATAGTCCGATTTGGGTCTTGGTCTTTGCTTCTTTACGCCAACGCGTTGAAAATCGTTTCAACAATAAGTTTTTCTAAAGCACGTGCTGGTTGCCCGCTGAGCAAGAAAATTTTATATTTGCGCGCGGCTGTTGGCAGGCGAGACGCACGAGATGGCTAACTTAAGAGATTTTAATGAAACTTTTACCTTAAATCTTGAAATTTAGAGTTCATTGATTGTTGTGTTTGTGAATGGATTTATGTAATATTTGGCATTTTTTATATTTTTTTATGCTTTACGTTTTAATTTGCTTTACGGTTTAAGTTGCGTAAGATGAAGGAACGTTTACTTTATAAAAGACAACTAACAAATAAATATTAATAATCTAACTATGACCAGATAGTAAAAAAAAACTTTTGTCCGCTATAGAGACATAAAATTGGACTGTCTTATAAGCCGTTTTAGAAAAAATAATAGTTAAAAATAGAAAATGCAGTATTAATATAAATAACTTAGTTTAAGCTGCGGCAATGACCGCGTGGTCGAATGGGAACGACTGCTCGCGCATGACACATTCAGCAGGAACAGTGGGCTACATCGAAATGACTAACTGGCAATGAGCATTTTATCTGTCCTGTTAAATGAGGAAAATACGTGAGAATTATACGTTAAACACCTAAAATCAGCAAAAAGTTTGTCGATTAAGTAAACATTTCATTTCTATTTCTAGTTCTACAACCATCTAGAGCACGTAAAGATTTTTTTTTGTGTAACATTTATTGTGATTTTGGAAATAACATTAAAACTAGTTACAATGTCAAAAAAGTTAATCAAAGCAAATACTGGTGGAGTGCTGTGGAAGTATTTTGGAAATTATCATTGTGGTGGTTGTGGGTTCGTTTATTTCTCAACGCTTTTTACTGCAAAGCATTTTCAGTTTAAAGGTTAAAGGTTTAGTTAAGGTACTATTCACCAAAACTCAGAGAGAGTATGGAAACAATGCAAAGTGAGAAAATGAAAATAATTTCTTTTCCCGATGTGTTTCAAAATTTGTAAGGTAAGTCATTAAAAATTTGACGGAAACTGGAACCGAGTGCCTTAATACCAATATCCCAGGTTCCCTCTGTCTCCCTGACACGTGGAGGTGGAGGAAAAAAAAGTCATTGTAGTCTAAATTATAATAAATATACATTAAAAATAATTCGAATTTGTTTTACATAGCTAAATGAACGAGTGAAATGGGTCCATGATTAATAATATTATAATTCATTTACTACCTATCCATTGATGATTGGATCCCAACCGTCAGTGGATAGGTATTAAAGATCAAATCGGCTTTATAAATCGTTGGTACGGACGATTGACTTAGTATCCATATATTATAGGACTTTATTTTATTTTTATGTCGGCTATCATCTATTGAAATATCATTTTTCTGTTTCACAATAAAAACGAAAATATTTTAAATTTAAACCCGTTAATATTTTCTAACCAAGACGGCGTTAATAGATTATAATAAACAAAAAAACAAATAGAATATATGAATAGGTATGGGCATATAATTTTTTGTATAGTGGCATAGAGATTATCAATTAAATTATTTAAATATGAAATATATTTTTTTTTATAAGTAAACAACTTTTCACCAGTTTAAATGAAATAAAAACGAAAATGTTTCTAATCAATACGTTTTCAATACGAATCGAACTGAAAATCACATATTAATCAGTTAACCGCGACACGACGTCGTCCAAAAGGTTAAAATAAAAAAAAGAACACATAAAATGTACGGAATGGTCAGCTGGCGTCGTATAATTATCAAAGATATCTTATTATTATTCATTACGACGATCATTTTAAACAAATATATATGGTAATTAGAATCTCTTGGTGCGTGTGAAATTGATTTATGTCTTCATATTTGTCCTTCTGTAGGCATTTTCACGTAACTAAGTAGCTTATGTGTAGATATATGTTAAAAGATAAGAAAATTCAGTATTATTTTTTTTTATGAAAAATCTAATTAATTATATTTGAATATTATTAACTTCTGTGTATAGTTCGTTTCGTTAGCTAAAATTATAGGTATGTTATAATTTTTTTTTACACTTTGAAGCGGGAATGAATCCGTGCCTCTTGGCTGGTTTTCTAAGAGGCGTAGTTTCAAATCCCGCTATGGATTTTTTTTATGTATGCTAAAAATGTATTCCTCTATGTATAGAATTAAGATCGTCGTGGCGTAGCTCTGTACTTCTGACTGTAGACTCGACGGTAGGTTCGATACCTTCTCGGAAGATTGAATTATATTAATAACAACGCGCGGCTTTGAGTTCCGCTACTCAACATGCAATGTCTGGAAATTAAATTGAATATCTATCTGTCGGGAATAGAATCCACGACATTCATCTTGACATTTTTTTTACTGAAACAGTAAAAAATTTCATCATTATAATAAACGAATAAAATTATGAATATTACACAAAAAAATGACCAGCTAGATCGATTCGTTTGGTTTAGTAACTCGATTTCTTGCTATTTACCTAAATTATTCGCTTTTTTATAAGTTGTGTCAATCTTTCACGCATCGTCGCGTTTGACATTGGCTTTTTTGTTACTAAAGGAGGTCGCGAAAATATATTTTTCTATGATATAATAAAATTATTTGGGATAATTCTACGTTTATCTCGACCAATGGACTAGATAATTGAAGGTTATCAATTATTTATAAAATATATATCACGGTTTGTCCGACTGTTCATTGATCATTCTGATTCATAGATAAATTTTCAACTGATAGATTTAAAAGAATCTTCTTCTTAAGAGTTTACTGCTTTGTCTATGAAATGCAAAATGAAATAAGAAAATAGTCATCTAAATATGTCAAAAAACATGATATAAAATTACTAATAAAATCATTTTGTTCGGATCGAATGCGCTACTCTCGTAATAACGGCCTAAGGACTGAACCACACCATCTGGCCATCAAAAACTGTAGAAAACCATTACAAACACCATACAATATAAGATCAAGCCCATCGTTAGTCCGGTTCCAGGACCCATTAAGATTTCCGCCCGTCGCCGTGAGATGCGCGGGAGCACTACAACTTATCTTAATAAGACTATAAGTATTATATACTACGATTTGGTAATATATACCTTATTTTTCTACAATAGAGTTGAAAATTCAATGTTTTTAAGAACACTGGGCCCAAAATTTATCTGCGCCTACATTATTACAATGTTGATTTAATGCACTCCTCTTTATAGTTCAATCTCCTTTGGTGTTAAAGATAATTGTGGTCTGAATGAAGAGCTGAGGTCGTCGAACAATTTTCGATCTTATTCCCTTAATTTAAAACGTAAAATTGATTGTTTTCGCAGGAAATTGCCCGCCGTACTCATTTTTATAGTGGTTTTGTATAATGGTATTGATTTACAAGTACAGCATCTTTAGTTATTGTTATATTTTGTTTACTAAGTACTATTTTCTTTACTTTATTCCCTGTAGATATGTTTAAGTGGAGAACTAAGTGTCTTAACACTATGTTTATTTTATTATTAGACTATACAGAATATCCTAAATAAATTGTAATAAGTTTTTGGTATTTTATATTACATTATTTTATTATTATCAAAAGTAAAAAATAGAATAGAAACCTAGTGTAACACTCTGTTCTCCACCAGAAGAATAAGGCTGAATATAAATTGCGGGTTGAGTAGTCCCCGAATGGGGATCGAACACACAATCATCATGCTTTCAGACAGACGCTGTCCCACCGCGCTGTGACAAGTATTTATGTACATATATAAATATAATACGTTTTTTGTTCCTTATAAATTAAAATTTCAAGAAGATAACTGACGATTAGTACGATTTCCAGATGCAATTAAATGTAATTCTCGAAGACGTGATGAAGTTCCACAAAAGTTTATCGACCGTGTGCGTATGTTATATACATTATGTATATACTGTTATATTTATATATTAATTACTCTATGCACTTCTCATAGGATCTATAATATAAGGAGAAAAAGAATCTGAATAGTGACATATTCATGTATAAAAGAAATTACAAAATATTACTACATTATAAGTAAATGGGTAAAATATATCTATTTACTATAAAGAAACATGATAAGCTTATAAGGAATATAATTTTGAAGATATATAACGACGGAAACGGTTTCCAACTAAAATTGAATTAGTACTAACATAAGTATACAAAAAAATTCTATAGCTTGTATAACTTTACGTTTTAAATAGTCGTAAAGTATGTTGGGGAAATGAAAACTATTGTAAAAACACTATGTTCTCAACTCAAGTGTTGAATAATGGAACTCAACGCCGCGTTTTGTCTATCAGTGAGAGTGAAAAAAACGATATTAATTTAAATTGAATCATTCCCACGAGTGGAGAATCGAAACATGCGCCACGACGACGCCTCCTAGAGAAGGATAATTATCGATTTATAATTAATCGAGTAATATTTAAATTACAGACATTCACGTCAAATGAAATCGTAAACATATTAAACAAATTATACTGTTTTTGCAAAGAGCGAGTACGTGAGGTAATGTCGCAGGTGAACATATAAAATGCTTTTATGTAAAAGCTCAAAGAATATTAAACTTTAAAGAATTCGTCATTCGATATTTATTACCTTTATGTATTAATTACCTTTTTTTTGTCAATAATTTCAAATAATTAGTTTATAAAGGTAAAAAATAAATGTCAATTAAATAAAAACATTGATTTGTCTTAATTGTTATAGATGGCGCTGTTTTTTTGCTTTAGCTAAGTTTATTGGCGCCAATACCTCCCACCTTGCGTCATTCATTACATTTATAGTTTCCTAGGTTAGGTAGAGTCTCTTAGCTTCACGCTGTATCCCACATGTATCATATCATCAGAGTGGGAATCGATTTAAAACAAAAAAACTTTAAAAAAGTATAAACTCACTTTTAACCATAAATTTTTTTTTAACTAAAAACCTACGTTAAAAAATATATCAAATTGAATCAAATTGATATGAGCATTTCACCCCTTAATCGGGTATTGGGTCAGTGAGGGTCGGATGACCGTTACGTTAGCATTGTTATGTAAATATAGTATAAATGAAAGTGATAGGGATGCTGTTCTGTCGAAACCATTTATTTGTATTCAACATTTTTTTTGTACTATATTGGTATATGAGATTTGAATAATAGCCGCACCAAAAAAACATCCACGAAATGTGGTAGAATTAATATAAGTCTAAGGATTTACTGTTAGTTGATGACGTGATGGTACAGTGGGACAGCGACTAATCTTAAACGTGGTTGTTGTGGATTCTGTCACTATCGAGAAGATGATTCTTTTCAATTTTATCATTCCACTTCTTTAGGAGACAACCTTTTTTAATGAGTTTCCCAACACACAATTTCTAGGAACTTTAAGGTGTCTTAACGCGAACTAAATGACTATGCGGAGAAAAGTTTGAAGTTGAAAAAATACTATTATTTCGAATTGTAATGTGTAGCTATAAATAAAGAAATCCATAATTCAAAAATTCTTTATGCTAATCTCATCAATCGATCATGTAAGTAAATAATAAATATTAGTTGCCAAATATTCAAAAGACACAATGAATTCATCTTGCCCTATTGTAAGGACACCCTAAGACTAAACCTGGTCAAAGAATGGACACTGGTACAATAAGATGGCTTTCCCATAAAACACCCCACAGATGCATATTTGAAAGGAAATATTCACAAAGCTAATAAACTAAAACCGATAAATTGCATCAAACTCGATGCAGGAAATGACAATGACGAAGAATCCTCGATTGCGTAAACTGTGTTCCCACGAGGATATGCCAACAATTTTAAACATTCCTTTACACTTAAGTATACATTTTTAAGGGTGATTTTTGTTTAGCTGTGATATCTTGAGGCATATGGGCCGTCACCTGCAGGGTCGTGGGACAGGTCGTCAGCATCCCTCTTATGTTACATCCTGTTCAAATTATACATATTTGCGAGATTCATTCTTGTGAACTTGTGGGAGTATTCAGCTATTAGACAATAGCTGGGTTGTTTTAGATTATTTGTATATAATACGTAATAAATCGTTTTTCGAACTCTCGATAATTTCTGAGATGTTTTGATAAACAAAGCGTAAACTTCTGCAACCTAATATAAAAAAAAATGAAAAGGGGCGGAAATTATGATTATCAAAGTAAAAAACATAGTAAACTTTGATTACTTACTCACTGGAAACTTTTCGCAACTTCAAAATACATAGGGTTTCCTAGTCACTTGGTAAGCAAATGCTTGAACTTGGTCATATGGTCAGTGGACCACCAAAGATGGTCAATTATATGGGAGAATGGGCAATGTTCATGCGTTAATATAGCACATTAAGAGCATATGTTACAGGAATACGGCTTCATATTGACATATTTAGTTTTATTTTGAACTGATTTTTTATTCGTACGTGTTAAGATACTGCGTTCTACAAATTTACCAGATACTGACTATGAGAATTTGGTGATGAAACTCAACATCGCCTTGTCAATTAAGAATATATTTTTAAATATATAACAATTACCCAATTCCAAGTGATAGACAGATTTGACTTGTAGTTTTTTTGTCTATTAGATTGTAGTGTTGTATCGATAAATAGAAATAATTAAAATTAGATAAGTGTTTAATTGGAGTTTTTGTAGACAAGCTCAGTGATATGTCTATTTAGTTCCCAGATAAAATTGTTTTTGGTAACTATTTCCCTTTTATTATTACTTTGAATATAAAAATTGCAAATTTAATAATGTACAAAATGTAAAAAAAATTGTGTTAACAACAGTTACTTTTTAATTAAAAAAAACTTTTAATATATTTTATTATTTAGATGAAGTAAATCTATTAATCACTTCGCACCTTATTCAAAATATTGATTTGAAACGATAGTGCACAAATGTTATGTTACATTGAAAAATTTTTTTTTTAAATTCTCGCAATTTTTTAAAATTCGAACCACTAGCTCTTGAAGTCAGCGCGCTGAATCAAACAAATCCCTCAGCTTAGGTATATTAATTATAGATATATTAGTATACAACAGTTGTGAAGTTCTTCCAAGTGTTCCAAGTTACGTACGTCAGGTACAAATTATAGTAGCCCATAATAAATTAGTTAGAATCGCCAGATATCTTAGGACGACCGAGCTTATCTATGCTAATGGGTTAGTGGAGGGTTCATAATTTATCCTTTCCTTTTAGTGATATTACACTAAAATTGTATATGAAAATTGCCTATATTTCTATTTCCTACCTTACGTTGTTACTTGCGTGTTGCATTTAAAGTTTGCAATGATGAAACAATTCGGGCTAAAAGTTGTAAAAATTAAAAGTTATTGTTTTATTTATTTTTTATTTATTATCATTGATGAATTATATTGTGTGTTGAAAATTATTCATTTGTAAAAAAATATTTCATTAATCATTTTATAAAAATAAAATTATTTATAGCATACTCAAATTATCTTGATACATTTAAATTTCTCAAAATAGTTTAAGCTAAAATCAAAGTTTAGATGGGGGTTACTTGTACCCTTGAGTGATGACTAGTGGTTTCAAACACGGTTAAAATTCGACCTGCACTTGCTAGGGTTAAATTAATTGTACAAGGGGTTACTGAGAACTATAAATTATAATAAAGGGTTGATAACTATTTGGATCGATATGACCATTGTAAAACGAATATATTAGAAGATATGAAATGACAAAAACAGTATAATCTAATTTAAAATTTAATGTAAGATTTTTGCTAAACTCATAAATGTTATATGTTAATTTGTATTGTTATTACTTTATTTCACGGTTCTAATTATTTGACCATATTATTATATGTTTTAAATATATTCGTGTTATACGAGTGAAACGGAAATTAAGATGATGCGACAAAAAAATATATGGGATAAACAAACATAATTTACTAGCGTTAATATTTATAACTTAATATTTAGTAATATAAAATGACACAAATACATTAATAGTTTTTTCTGGTATTAAAGTAAAAAAAAATGTCCCAATAATGTAAATACCGTCGAAGCTATGATTGCTATGTTTACGTATCAAGGTATACATAGAAAATATATTTTACATTGACGTAAGAATGTTGTGGACGCTCTAGCGGCTGTACGGGCTGCCTAATTTTTACTTGGCATTGAGCTGGTCCAAGGTCACGCTAAATACGCCTGATGACGTCAGAGCGTGCGTCTGCGCAGACCGAAACTATGAAGTGGGTGTGCCTTTTATTTGTTACTTTCACGCGGAAATTACTTCATTTCTTACACAATACGTTTCTATTTCTAGCTAACATAGTATAATCAAAGATAGCCGTTAAATGTTTTTATTTTTTATATATTACTTTAGTTTTGATAATATTAAATACGAATACCAGTTACCTTAATTATATGTATATTTAAAAATATCATAGCGAGTGTAGATTCGAATTCGAATGATGGAAAATTTATTTTTAATCTACTTATGTCAAGCAACCTGAACTTGGTTTAAATTGATATAGACATATGTTGAGTCCCTTGTAGAGGAATGTATAGAACAATGCAAGAGGCTAACCACAGAACTGTAACGTAATATTTTAACATATGACATTTTCGTTGACAAGTAATTTCTACGAAGACTTCCCATGATTTGTTAATGCAATATTATTAATAAATAAGGAATTACATATATTGCTTATAACTATTAATTATTTGTTCTTTATTAATATATTTCTCAATTTATTAACCGATAAATGAACTTCTATAGATAGAGATTATGAATTATCTCTACGTCTTTGATATACTCTTAGGCTTTTTTATAAATTATCAAAAAACATTTTTTAAATACATAAAATGGAATAAAAATTTTTTCAAAGATACAAACAAAAATACTTTAATTTAAGTCATGTTTGAAGGAAGTAATATTCTTGGACATGTGCTTATTACCTGTATCTTAACGACTCAAGATCGCTGTGGGAATAGAATGACCATAAATAAGATATCATTGGGATATTTTTTACTTGACTTTAATATGACGTATCTTAAGTGCATAGGCTATAGCATGTGTAAAATACAAAATTGTTTACATAGTGTATTATAAATATACTCGTATAGTAAACAATTGTCTAGATTTTTAAAAACATAGTTAAGAACAATGAAAACTACCTGTAGAATTTAAAATAATATAATTTATGTATAATGCCAAAACAAATATTTTAAGACATATTCTAAAATTATAAAAAAAATCATAAAATTATAGAATTTTTGATTATTATCCGAAGTAAATGATCAAAAATTATGAACAACAGATTCAAAGAACGCCGGGTTGGCCCCAGGCAGAGCCGTCAAAATAATTATATCATACAAGAGATAAAGATAGTCGAATCGCGTGACGGGGCCGTGATTAGTGTAATTTTGTTAGAATCCAAAAAGGTTATTATTTTACTCGTTATTTACCATTTAAAAGGTATATAACCTTGAGTATGTACGTGTACGTGTTATATACACTATTCATAAAGAAAAGCAGCACAATAATCAGATAATATTAAACATATATACATATTATGTATATAAAAATAATTAAAAATGAAATATTTTAATATTATTTCAATTTTATGTATACAAAAATAAGCAACTCGTAAGTCAAGAGATCACTAATAGCTGAAGGCAACAAATAATTTTGAAGTTATACGAGATAGCGGTTACTTTATTAACATTGACACTGAGTTCAATATTAGGTGTTCAAATAAAAATCAGCTGCAAACGTAACATTGTTATAGACGAAAATAAACGAATGTATATCCGTAGTTACGATGACGCAACGACTAACCCGCCCGTAATGGTCGATGTCAATCAAAATTATATTGTAAATTTGTTGATATGCCTTCGTGCAACTAATATGCTATATAATTATAAACTCTAAGCACCATACATTAAAAGTTTGTGTGAAACATTTTTAAAACATCTTAGGGTTAATTTTATTGCGTTACACACAATTTGTATCAAGACTTGTCAGATTCACTACAAGTTTATATTTCGTTGCTATTTAAAATTTGAATTCTAAGAAATTATTAGCTTCGCTGATTTATTTTAACAAAAATATATTTTGTAGATAAAAAAAAAACAAATGTTTAAACTTATAAACGCAGTAAAAAATATGTCAAGTAGGTAGGTAGTAGGTAGGTATCTACATCCTAGCATTCGTAATAATTTAAAAGTGTCATAAAATTCAATTAAATATAAAATTTTATACTTCATAATTGAAGTCAATGAACTTTAAGAAAAAAAAGTTGTTTGTTAATTAGATAAAAATAACAGATACATAATATGTATGCAAAAAATATTTAAATGACAAGTCTGGTGCAGGCTTTACTGACATTGACCGTTCCGAGGCGGTCATAGATAAAATGTCTAACTTGAATCAAGTTTCGTAGCGACGACTTTTAAATTATACTGATCATAATTTTTATCTTTTTAACATTATTTTATTGTATTAATAAACAATTAAATCACAGTAAATCTGTTCAATATTTTACCTATTAACAACTAAGATAATGTAAAAACAATAAAATTGATCACTAAAACAATATAGATTAAAAATTACATAACTTCATGTCATTGCAAAATTTATATATATTTTTTAAACATACTGAACACGCGCCAATTTCGTCATCCCAATGTTCCAATTTTTAAAAGTGCCATAAACTAGCCAAAGAAAACATTCGTCATGCCGCGACATTGACAATGGTTTGAATTTGGAATGTGGCCTTGAAACGAATTCGGTTTCTCGACGGACGCCGAATTGCGCGGGAAACAGATCAGGTTTTTTTTTATAATCGATAGATTAGACGTGCAGAATCGATACATTCAGATTGAGTTGAATACAAAATTGTATACTGCTACCTTAGACAAGTTGTAGTATTATGCAAATTTTTTTTCTTCATTTTTTAAGAAAATGCTTAGTCGTGTTCATGTTTAAATTTTTGAAAGTTTAAACATCAGCGCGACTAAGAATTAAAATATTTTTAGGCATTAAATTCACAATTACTACAAATATTTAGCATATTGCATTACAGTTTTCAAATTTTAAATACTTGTAATCCATCACCAATTGTAATTTGGCCTTTGCTTAAAAAGATTTGTGCATTAAGAAAAATATGTGTATTAACTTAACTGTCGACATATTTAAATATAACCTTAGAATAAGTTGGAAAAGGATTTAAATTTGTGTTAATATAATACAAAAGCTGAAGGTTATTCCTGGTAATTGAAATTCTGATGGGAACTGTTGGGTCATACAACATATATCTACATATCAATACTATTTTGACTTTTCGTTACTTTATTCTTTTTTTATTCGCACATGTCCTGCATATTGCATATGAGGGGGCCGTCAATATGAATTCCAGGGACTCCTCAGACAGCCTTGTCTATTGCTGAAATGTTTTTTTAAGCCTAAGCATTCCTATAAGTAGAAATCGAACCTTTTACAATCGCTTGTATAGTTCAGGCGCTCCATATAGTCGCTCTGGCGAATTTAGCTAAAATATCAAAACATGACCTTCAGTCCAGATAAATAAACTACAAAATGTATAAAATATTAAAATGTAGGAATATCCAGTTTCGGTTTATATCGACACTCAACAATTATTTATTTGTTTTTAATTGCTCACAATGAAACAACGTTTTCTATAAAATTTTATATGTTGACTAACCTTCACACTTCGGGACTTGTAGTTTTAAAAGAAATTAACAAAAATGTAATTGATATTATTAAAAAAAGATGAAAACAAACATTTTTTGCTATTCTATTTTCATCTTTAAAAGCTTATTTATTTATAACTTTGATATTTTTCGTTAATATTACTTTAGATATGATAATAATATCTACATTTCATCTTATCAAACAATTTCTTCCACAAATATGGTCTTCAACAAAATACATACCTCTATTTTCAAAAAAAACTTTATGACGTATAGTGTAGCCTAGTGATAAAAGGAAAGAACACGAGTGTGTGACAGATAGGAGAGTCTTAGTAACAGGATCCATTTTGTCCTTTGGGTACGGAACCTTAAAAATGATACAAATGTGTCAAAATATTATTGGCATTGCGAATAAATTGCCGATGTTATGAGAATAACATTGAATATCGTGTAATGTAGTGATTTTTAAGTGTTCCATAGTTTACATAACGTCTGGGGGCTTATCAGGGGCCTTGTAACGCTTCGTCTCTACCGGGTCAGCGAGCTTATCTTATTATATTTCGTTTGGTGTGTACGAAAACTTGGGAATACGAAATGTTAATGTTATTATTTGAAAAGTACGATAATTGGTCTATTACAATATTTTTTGTATTGTACGAGTATAGACGATTTATCGAGAGAGCCAGTGTTGTGTCCGTTTGAATCGTTGTCTGTACAAATCTGAGTTGAAGGACTATTAAATTATATTTCTAACGTCATAAAATTTTAATTTACCCAATGGTATAACGGTAGAGGAATAAAAAATCTAACAAGATTTTATAAAAAATACTTAGCATCTAATGGAATTTAACCCCATTTATATATTATATATCAATTTTTTACTTTTTTAGCTTTACGCTGTATACAACAGGGAAACCTCGTATTGAGACCGTTCCTCGTGCATCAATGTTTAAAAGTTGTGTGTTGAGTGGTGGAACTCAATTAGACTTTGCATTGTTACCAAAGCGAGAAAATGAAAATAAATAATTCACACTTTTGAGAATAAAAATCTTAACCATTGTGCTTACAGCACAAGTATGTGCTGCTGCACCAGGACGGCTTCAATAAATATTATTATAGGTAATTCCAACAGAAATGTAAAAATTCGTTTACATAAATGGTTGTCATTGTCAAGTGCATCTTATAAGAAAATCACAAAGAAACTATCCTACGAAAAAAAAATATATAATAGAACTTTTTCTTTGATATGAAAAATTAAAACTTAATGTTTAAAGTATACATATTACTCTCTTCCTTTACACGCAATTAAATAATAATCATTTCATTTATAGTATCCACCTCGAACAATTCCTAAGAATTAGCAAAAGATCCCGCTGATAACTTTGCAACAAGTATGAAATAAAATCCTTCATTAAAATTAGCATAACATCTCACATATAATTTGAAATTGCCGAAATTAAAACTAGATAATAATCACACCGGAAGGCCGCGTTGAAGTCAAGTAGCTACATACGATGCGAGCATCCGTGGAGAGTTCCTTGTGTATATGTAATTGTATATATAAAATAATATACAACACACAAAAATTGTGGCACAGTGCGTAAGTATGTGAATATAAACGTAATGATTGTAAGTTCGACTCTGAGTCGGGTTAAGGAATTATTTTAATTATTTGCCTTCGACACGTAAAACCTGGAATTTAGCGAAAAAAATCAACCGATTGTCTTGTGTCACAAGGTTCTCTCTGCTTTTTGCATTACTATATGCGAAATAAAGAGTGAAGATGACGGAAATGATATTAAAGAATATAATAATTACTTAAAGCTAAGCTTGTCGTAACGAGCTTTTAACTTATGCTAGTAGCATAGTCTTCTTCATAAGTAATATTTTTTTAAGATAACTTCAACGTTTTATCTATTGAATAAGACCGTATTTATTGTCCTTTACAACCTCTAATCGACCTGAGTACGCCTGACCTTGTACGCTCAAGGCACATCCGGACTCATCAAGCGTAATGGAAGGCTTTCGTTCACAAAAACTACGAATTTACCACCTAGTACTGTGATATAAGAGCGATATTCATTTGTGATACTACTGTAGGGAACTTCTATGATAGTCAAAAAAGATCAAAAATTATAATTGGAAATAGTTGAAGCCAAAAAGCTTGGTAGATTCTGTCATATTAGATAAAACTCATGTAATTAGATATTTTGGTCAGATTTTATTCTTATATGAATAAGATAACGTAGATCCAAGTAATATTCTACAACAAATTCGGACATTAATATTTCTTTAAACCAAAGTGGCAAAAACGATTGCCAAGTAAATAACATTTAGCTAACGAGTAGTGCACTCGAAAATTCAAATGTGTTCGATAATATTCAAGTGCTCTTTGAGACGAGGAAGAAAATATAATGAATAATAAATAAATATGTAGTCGAAAGCTCTTGTAGTCGTGAACCGACAAGTGTTCAACAAGGAAACGTACTTAGTTTAGACATTAGGAAATTAGCAACCAAAAATAGAAGATCGTCTTAAGATTAATGGTCTATCGTACGCGGAACAAGCTTGCATCGTGATTCTTCATAACTATTATATTATAATAACGAACATTGTGTTAAACCGAATATTACTAATGGTGACGTCAACACACGAAAACTTCCGAAGACTTCAAGGATAGAACATAATGATAAATATAATTTATTAATTACATTTTGCCAACAAAAAATAGCTAACCTTCTCTTCCTGGATGCTGTGGCCGCCGTTTTCTGAGAGAGGCGTTGAGGGCGCGCTGTATCCCTTGCCGTCGTCGTGAGGTGTCATCTGTCGCTGCACATCATTCTCTTGGTCATTGTGGACCCTGATCTCGTGAAGACCACTCTTAAATTCAGAAAGTCTAAGTACGGACGGCTTTATTTCCGGTATGTCGTCAGGGTGCTCGTACCTCCTCAAGTCTGTCAGATTAGCTGCCAAGTGTCTGTGAGGGTCGAGAGGTGGAGCGACTCCTATAGATCTTAAATGTTCTATACTTCTATGGATATGTGAGTAATTATCTACTGGTATCTCTGCCATTAAAGGCGAGTTATGGTAATCTAAGCCACCACCGTCTGGCCGGTAATCGATTGTCCTTCCTTCCATCATCTTGCTGGTTTTATTTAATATATCCTATCTAAGTTTCAAAATAATCGTAATATAATTTTTCTAAAGTGTATTTGGCACTATCATATAAAAATATACCGCTGTCTAAAAATTTCCTTGGTATCTTTTGCTGTTTGTGTCATGGAATATTTCGAGATCCTTCGTTCGTTCTATCTGCGAAAGAGATCAGAAATAAGAAATCAGAAATCAGAAATCAGAGTGTCAACTTCAAAGAAATATATAATATAAGATGTCTCCGAAATGCTGTCCGAATAGTGAAGTGTAATTAAATCGTACTGTTGCGCCGGAAAGTCCTAATACATGGCTGTTTATTTTGAATAGTTGTTAAGCAAGTTGGGACACTTGTGTACGTCTATTTAAAACTAGATTCAAAGTAAAAAAAAAACATTATCTTTTTTTCAAGCAGGTGACGAGTGAGCAGTCGCGTAGGTTGTGTCAATGATCTAGCCCCTAGCCCACATGCCGCAACGAATAAGGCTTCTGTAATCACACGGTTTGTACAACCATGCTTACAATGTATGGATATTAATCATGATTTGTTCCGAGGTTGTGTTTCTTTTTGGTTTTTCTTATTTTTTTTATTATATCTATTAATCTATCTATATATCTATTAATCTGTTTTATTATATTTTGTTAAATGAAAGTGTATATTATATTATTTCATATAACTTCACTATGAGCAACCTTTTAAACAAGCAAGTAAAGACAGTATTCATACATAATATATCACAAAGATAAGTACTTATAATTTGTTACGTAACTGCTACACATTCGTTCCCGAGTGTACCTGTGGAGCTGGCCATACACAGCTGTCAAAGATAATAATTGCGCGTACAGAATACTAGACCAACTTACTTTGCTGTTATGTATATACAATTTACGGGACCTTGATCCTTATTGCTACAAAAATAAGGACCATTTAACAAAAATGTATGTTTACTAGTTGCATATATTAATTTGCCAAGGCTTAGCACTTGGGGCCCACAGTCGATCAAGTTCAAGATTTTTAATCATTACTCGCTCGAAAATAGGGAAACGGTTTGAGTTATTTGTTTTAAGATTTGTAGTTCACAGTAGAGAAATATCAGTGTTTGGACACTCCGTTTTCCACTTAACACTCGCTTTAATGTGTATTAGTGATGATCCAACAAGCAATTAGTGATTAAGTTTACTTTATTGAACTATTGATGTTTTTACAATATCTTTTATTTCATTTGGCTTGACGCTGAATTATTTCGTCAATCAAACTGTATAAAGAGATCGCTCGGTTGATTTTTAATTTTGTTTCTTTGGCAATATTTGTGATAGGAAGCTCAGATTTTAAATTATTATTTTTGTATTGGCCAACAGTTTTGTGGCAAGTGAAGCGATTAATGGAAGGTTGTTTAACGTTTGTTTTTTTTTTGGGTGCAAATTAAGTTTTTCGCAGATATTTCTTTCGAGTACTATAGATAATTAATTGTTAATGTTGCTCCACCTGTCCTTTAAACTTATTGATTTCGAACAATTTTAATTTAATTGTTTTTTTATTTGTCTCACTTAGATACGGTTCACAATTTTTTTGTAGAAAATTTTACAATTTTAAAACAAAAGTTCAAGCGTTTGACCTAAATTTTAATTTGAGTAAGTAACATTTAAAGTATTTATCTTATGTTTTTATTAAGATAATGTCTAAAGCATTGCAAACTGCGATAAGTTACTTTATTAACGTAACCACGGAAATAATGATAACACGCTAAATTTATTATAGAATGTATTTTATTAGAATTCGGACAGCATTCCGTATTTAGATTGTTTTTTAATAAAAAAATGTATTATCAATTGTACGAAGCCGAATAGAAATTAGTGATCAGTCACTCCTCTTTACATTCATCTGGGATTCGAACACATATCCATCGCGTCCGCTCCGGTAGACTTCACAGCGACACAATAGTTTCAAGTTCATAATTAATGATAAATAAAATATTTTTAAACAATAGAATAAGTCACTTGAAGTACACTGCCGCATATAATACATACGAAATATTTCCGTATACATTAGTTCGGGCGAAATTCAAGGTCGTGCTTGAAAGACGGCGGCTGCTCGTCCTAATATTTTAGCCATCTCAGTCGGGGAATTACGTAAATTTTCCCTCTGAGGGGAGTCTTTCACCCCTACTCAGTTCTTGCTTTTTACCCCTACTAGGCTCTTGCCTTCGCATTAATAAACAAAATAGTACTCACCTCTCACTATTCTGTAAATCTTCAATTCACCGATATCACCATAAAAAATCACAGTTAGTTCTTATCTATAATGTCACTTAAAAAATATCACATAATCAAGGTAACACTAGCGTCACAACACGTCCAAAAGGCGGCAGTCCCAGGTATTTGGTCCGTAATATGTCAAAAAGTTCACGTGTCCCCGGCAAATAAACATTTAAAAAAATGTGGTGGTAAAAAAAACCGCCGAGCCGTACTCTTGACCCTGAGTTAGAGTTGTGAATGCGGAGCGTCGTTACTAGGATCTGTATTGCCGGTTTTTTTTAAAATATATATTTATATATAATCTATATATTTTCGTGTTCTATATTTTGGTGCGTTTGTGGGTATATCACACGTGAGCGTGCCGTCCTTATCGCTCGCTTGCGCTTGCACCGGTTGCGAGCTTCCCAAGCCGGCTTCTGCTAAGGCAACGACGGCCACTCTCAGTGACTACAAAAATGCAATATAAAACGCCCGCTCGCCCGCCTTTAGACCGACGCGGCAAAAACGAGACTGAATTTCAGATCTATAGTAGAAAAAGTGAACTACACCAAGCGAGGGGTACACTAACACATAAAATGAAAAAAATCACACGGACGCCAACATTGACAGCGGAGCTTAAAAAATTGGAGTGGGGCGTGTGGCGTCCCGCTCGCTTGTATAGCGCCGTCCCGCTCGAGCGGCGTGAGGCGCACGCACACATACGTAGAGCGGTTAAGCGAAAAAAATGTGTACACATTTTTTTATTATTCACGATTTTTATGTGTGTAAGTGGGCTCCGTGCGAGCGGGAGGGCGATCGGCGGCCGCCTATGCTCGGCGTAGGTGCGAGCGAGACAGAGCGCGTCGCCACGTGCTCGTCCCTCGGTATTAAATAATAATTAAAATGGCTACAAGACCGGCGATACGAGATATTCGGTAGACGATTTTTTGGCCGAGCTTTTGCCTTTTTGTGGAGCTTTTTGCTAAATATGAGGGAAGAAGGTAAAATTTAATAAAGAAAGTCTATATGAAAAAAAAATACGTGTTGATTGACATATAATTTTAAGTGTAATGCGCGCAGATTGTCGCGCCGGGGAAAAAAAACCAAGGACGCGGCGCGAAAAAGAACTTATTGATTAAAACAGGGCTGTCATTGACCAGACGTAAATGAGGGTGGTTAATAGTATGCAACGATAGATCCGACATCGCCTTTGTACCTTCCGTGTTATAAAGTTCAAAATAAATTCATTTAAAGAAACCAACAGATTTTTTTTTATTATTGACTGTGAGCTTTAAAGTTTTTGTACTACTGCGCAAATCAAAAATTAGAAATACACCATTTTTGGTTTGCAAGACGCTGCTATACAAAAAACCAACTTTTCGCAAATAATAAAAAAAATACTAAGTAGATACTATCTGCATTTATGTAAAATGTCTATGAATTAATTATTATTATAACATTGATTTAGTTATATAATTCAATTTAAAATAAAAGATAATTAATAAAAATCCCAATTTCCGCAGAATTCTAGACGCATTGCGTGTTGAGTGGGGGAACTCAACGCCGCACTTTAGGTACTCAGTTACCAGAGCGAAGTGAAATATTTAATATTTCTTTTTCTCGAGTGGAAAATTAACATTTAAAATATAAAAACTTAGAAAATAGAAAACTCAATCAAGACGATATTTTTAATTTTCTACTTCAAAAGCCATTACGTCTCGAATAGTGGAGCTCAACGTCGCATTTTGCCTCTGACTGCGGATCGAATCTACAACCTGATGGTCTCATATTAATGAAAATAAAGTCTAAAGTTGTAGACGTTGATAAAGTTGGAATTTGAAAAAACAATTCAATATGAATTAGATACATTCTTTTCTAAGTTTGATAACATATAATATCTTGTATATTTTGTTTTTAAATATATTAAATAGACTTTCAACCTACGACCACCGCTCACTCGCAGGACTGGGGCTATTGCTCAACGAGGATATTAATTGCGGCAAACATTAAAAGAATCACCAGAGTGAGGCCAGTCGTGGCGCAGCGGCACGAGGTGTGACTGTAAAACCGACTGGTTGTGGGTTCGATCCCCACTCGAGGAGATGAAATATTTACTTAAATTTATATTTCCATTTCTTCGCTCTGGTGTCGAGGTTAAGGGCGGCGTTGAGTTCTGCCACTCAACACGCAATGCCTCCAGAATTCGGCAGAAAGTGGGGAACGGAGTGTCTTAACACTAGGTTCCCTCTGCCTACCCTGCTGTGTGCGGGATACAGCGTGAAGCTTAAAAAAAAAAAAAAAAATTAAAAGAATCAACGTTTCTTTGAAACCCTAAAATTAGCTTCTTTATGTATTTTGTTTTTTACCTTTAAGACAATACTAGAACAAAATAACAATACAAAGAAATAAATGTTTATAATTTTTTTTATTAGAGTTCACACTTTTATACGTAAAAGCGAAAGTTTAAAGCTTCCGATCTATACACTTGTAGGTAACTGCTGTAAAACTCAATTATTCTTTTGTCACTTAAATTGGATGGTGCCGGCGAAATATTGAAAATATACCATAGTTTTTATACACTGGTAGGTATTTGTAGCTTCAGATGGCGCAATTGTAGTGAGATGGTTGTGGGCTCGATTCTTGCTTGAGGCAATGTTTTCAGTTACGTGGGCAAGTGAAAGAAAATGTGAAATTGTGACCACCAAACAACAGGTATTGTCTTTAAAATAGAGTGATGTGGGTAGATGATGTGAGTGGAGTGTCTTGACAATAGTTTTCGCTACTTGTTCAAAATTTGAAAACAGAAAAATGTAATGTAAATACATAATAATTGTTTATTTTCTCACTTCGTACGTAAATTATTATTCATATGGAGTTACAGTCCGTAATCATCGCATTCAGAGATGTTTTAAGTTCACCACGATACTGGCAGTCGTTAATCGATGCTATAGTTGTATCAACTAGGGAATAAAATAATAAAAAGTTTCGTGTAAGTTTATTTCTTTAACTTGTAACGATATTTGAACGTAATTAGGTACAAAAAAAAGTTCATACATAAAGCTTAACATGTCTTTACAGTACTTGTTCAATCAACTGTGGGTCCGTCCATGGTGTTTGTGAGTTCGGTTCCTGCTCAGCGTAATTTATCATTTTCATTTCTTCGCTCTGGTAATGAGGTAAAGCGCGGGTTGAGTTCAGCCACTTAATATGGAATGTCTCGAAAGTTGGGCGCAGAATGGGGAACGAGATATTTTAACACAAACATCTCTTTGTCAACTCTGCTATATAAAGAGAACAGTGAAAATCTATAAGACGATAGATATATGTATATTATGTTTTCTCACTTCGTACGTAAATTATTATTCATATGGAGTTACAGTCCGTAATCATCGCATTCAGAGATGTTTTAAGTTCACCACGATACTGGCAGTCGTTAATCGATGCTATAGTTGTATCAACTAGGGAATAAAATAATAAAAAGTTTCGTGTAAGTTTATTTCTTTAACTTGTAACGATATTTGAACGTAATTAGGTACAAAAAAAAGTTCATACATAAAGCTTAACATGTCTTTACAGTACTTGTTCAATCAACTGTGGGTCCGTCCATGGTGTTTGTGAGTTCGGTTCCTGCTCAGCGTAATTTAACTTTTTCATTTCTTCGCTCTGGTAATAAGGTAAAGCGCGGGTTGAGTTCAGCCACTTAATATGGTATGTCCCGAAAGTTGGGCGCAGAATGGGGAACGAGATATTTTAACACAAACATCTCTTTGTCAACTCTGCTATATAAAGAGAACAGTGAAAATCTATAAGACGATAGATATATGTATATTATGTTCTATATGAACATTTGTTTAAATTATAATTATATTTTAATTTACTGAAAAAAATATGTATCTTTTATATATATATATATATATATATATATATATTTCATTGAAACTTAGTATTTTGGAAGCTCCAATGAAATAATAAAAAGAAGAAGCGCACAATTCTACAAAGATTTTATTTCTATGTCAAATACACAATACATTTACAATAACATGTGAAACTTGCTGAAAGTATACATTTTGTTTTTTTTTTTTCTTATAATGAAAAGTGAATTGTTGTT
Source organism: Heliconius charithonia (assembly GCA_030704555.1). Taxonomy (NCBI): domain Eukaryota; kingdom Metazoa; phylum Arthropoda; class Insecta; order Lepidoptera; family Nymphalidae; genus Heliconius; species Heliconius charithonia. The sequence continues at coordinate 1,774,099 of CM060825.1, forward strand.
AGCAAAAAAAAAATATTTTTCGTTAACAGTATAAAAAAACCATTTCAAAGGGTTGTTACATTTAAAATTTCAATTTCATATGTCCTTGAAGTTTTTTGTTATTTTTACCACCTATTCATATTTTCTGTCGTCGCTCGGAAGGGTTCTTTTACAATCGAATGAATAGATTTTTTTTTATATAAATATACTTCTTAAATAAAAATATCACCTGTTTTTTTCACCGGAAGTCGGATGCTGATAAGATGCGGCATTCAATTTATATCTTAATCAGGTGTAAGCAGCAAGTGTTTAATGGACTTGTATTCAAATACTATGGTTATCGTACTGTTCATTATAAAACATCTTTTTGGTGAGATTTTAATTCGTTTCCTTAGTAAACGTTTCCGTTTTACTATTTTAAATGATGTTATCCGCGTTGTTAGTTCGTGTCTATTATAATTTATTTTTATGGGAAAGAATGTGATTTGTACCTAAAGTAGGCCTTTGTGCCACTGCGTTATCATAAGAAGTATATGAAGGACTGAAGAATTGTATTGAAAAGTTTGATTCTCGACAAGAACTTGCTTAAAATAAGCTAATTTTGCTTAAGAAATGCTTAAAATAGATTCGTTTTTATTGAGCATTACCACCAGTTATTATTAGAGAACGGTTACTGTGAATCAAATTAAACTCTCTCTCTCTCTGCATTATGCAAACAAAATGTATTAGAAGTAAAAAAAATATGAATGTAAAAAGTTAACTTTTTAAAAACTATAATCTAAATCTAGTTTATTAAACAACCAAAGATAATAATCTATTTCCTATATAATTCAACATGAATACATTTTGGGTGTCCGCCATTTTGATTTACACGATATTAGTTCACCCGTAATTACTGTAATGGAACAAAGAGATTGGTACACCCGATACATCCATTGCTGATTTTAGTCAAAAGAATAAGTAAATATAAAACTAAAACAGCAACAGACAGTGAAGGAGGCGATGTAATCAAAAAAGTTGGTGATGTAATAGGCTTTCGAGGTAATAAGATAAGCGTGCAAGTGCTCGATCATCCATCACGCGAATGCTACGAACCGGATTGCTTGAAACGAGATTCCAACCGAAATATGACTTTGAAGTCATCTAAAGTGATAAACAAGTGGATAAAGCTACTGTAGAATATATTGTGATATCGAGGATTATTTGGGAAGTATTTGGTTGAATTAGGCGTTCGTACGTTCCAATTCAATTTGGGGAAGAAAATATTTCTATAGTTTCACGCAATGTTCCGCACAGTAGGGTAAACTCCACTTTCCACCTAAATTCAAGATATTGGATGTTGAGTGGTATTGTTTATCGCTGTGGCTTGTTAAAACAGCGGAGAAATGAAAATAATTTAGTCCCGGGATCGGGTAATAAACCTTCAATCATAGCGTTGAAGGAAGAATGTAAAAACTGAATTATTTATCCGTTTCCTAGGCCACATGATACAGAAGATGAGTCAATACAATAAACTATTGAAAATTGTAAGAAGCCGAAAGCTTAAATTTTTATTGCGCAATTTAAGTGATACAAAAAAGAAAACTTTCTCTTTCAAACTTTTTGTACAATGTAAAAAGTTATTGCTACCGTAAAAAAGGTACCCAAATGATTTTTTTACCCACCACTTTATGCAACAAATGAAAGGATTCAAAGATCGGATATTACAAAACAAACTTTAGAATTGGTTCCAAAAAACAAAGGAACGCATCTGTGGCTTGGTTTTTATGTTGATATAATGTTTATTATAATCAAATAAGTTCCTCTTCCTGCCGGATCCTGGGCGTCTCTTTTTTTTTAAATCCTATAAAAACCTTCATATTGGAAGTATTTTCCTATTTCATACCTTAACCTGTGGTATTAGAAATACTTAATAGGCGCTTCGTTTTTGATTGAGGGGTCTTCAGACGCAATGTGTTCTATAGCTTTTAAACCAAAGTTTGGTTGCTAATGGATTACTTTATGCAGATGTCGTTTTTATTAATTCACTAATTTGGGGAACGTCTTTGTTTCTTTTTTTATATGTTTTTTTATTTACCTTTATAGATACTAGTTAGGATAAAAAAAATATTATTTTGAATTCAGTTTCATCTTACACATAAATATTTTTAAGTGATATTTATTTTAAGTAAAAATAAAATAAGTACAAAAGTTAAAAAATTATACGTTATACAGTACAAAGTATGTACTATAGTACAAACTACAAAGATGCTTCGTTGACAATACACGTAATACATATACAGTACGACTTGAGAATAAATAAGACTAGATCACTAATATTTGACGTAAATTTAATTAAAGTCTGTCTTAAATAAATATATCTCAGCAAAAATCTTGAAGTGGTCATATTGAATTAACTGTCTCAAAGTAATTTTCGGAATCTACAGACAAATCTAAAAACGGCATCCGTCGACCATCCATCGCACAGCTTGACGCCGACACCAGCTTTTGTATCTAAGAAACGACCCTTGTTTTTTTCATCATCCCTTAAATGTTCGAATTTCTTTACCTGCATATTCATCAAATATGTTTGGGATATTAGTCTAACATTTATTTAAACTAAAATCATCTTTAATTGTTTCTAATAAAGCTTAATTTACGTTGTAATCTATGTCGTATATGACATTTTATATTAGATTAATGTATGCAACATCTTGAATACCATCCCCTAAAGCTTAATGGCTTATTTCTCGTTAATTGTAAAGAAATTTGTCACTTCTTTCATTGGCACTAAGATCATTTTTAAATACAACTTTTATACTTACTACTTTACTGGATCATTCGATTTGGGCTAATAGAATTTTGCTATGGCGCATATGAAAATGTGCGTTTCCCGTAGTTTCGAAATTTATTAGCATCAGTGACTGTGCATGGTGCAAGGTTTTAGTGATTTTAAGCTGAAAGGGTCCAGTGGACAAACAGATGCCCATTCGTCAGTATTATTTATGGTCTTCTTAAACATTTTTATGTTTATCTATGAATTTGAGATTGCAATTAGATGCTTGGAAGCTGACGTCATATATTTTTCTTGAAAAATAATTATATTTTTGTATTCGATCCCTCTTAGAGCTAGGAAGATAGAACTGAATAGTAAAAAAATCGGTCATTCGCCCAAATTCAAGACACAGCCAGTTAGTTGAGTGGCAAAACAAGTAAATAAGACTGGCCACGATAACCACAATTTTTTTACGTATCAAAAAAATGATTTGTCTTGCAAGATATTAATTGTCCATCCCTTAAGCCGCTTAAACTTAAATTATATAATTAAGTTTTTAATTATAAATGTAGGCTATATATTCAATAACGGAGCATTCATAATATCTAACGAAACTGATTCATCAGCACTACAATTCTATACGTCATTATTCTTGTCGTTTTATATGAAACTACTACAGAATTTGCTCTATTCACATATGCAGCACCTGAGCTATCACAAAGCACACATCCCCTTTTTACTTCTAAAAAAGAAGTTTTTAACAAAAAAAGTCTCCCACGACGTGCAATGCCGTTTTTTTCCTACGTTTTTTTTTATTTTATGGCCTCTGATTAAATATTGTTAATCTATTGTGATTTTGAGATTTATTTCTTTAGATTAATTCATTGTTACCAATATATTTGCCTATTTACTTTGGGTCAGGGTGGACATCGTTTTTTTTTGTCATATAAATGTGGATAGATATTTGTAACTATATAATTTTATTTAAGCTCGTTTATTACATACTATATATTGCAAGTAAGTTAAAATAAAAAAATAAACAAAAGAAAATGGCTTAGTTACCTAGTTGTTCACTTGTTGTATAACAGATAAATTCAATGTCAAGTTGTACAAATTACAGATCGTATGTAACGCGGTTCATGATTTATAGTAAAAATTAAATTAGCTTCACGCTGTATCCCGCACACAGCAGGGTAGGCAGAGGGAACCTAGTGTTAAGACAGTCCGTTCCCCACTTTCTGCCGAATTTTTGGAGGCATTGCGTGTTGAGTGGCAGAACTCAACGCCGCGCTTTGCCTCGACACCAGAGCGAAGAAATGGAAATATAAATTTAAGTAAATATTTCATCTCCTCGAGTGGGGATCGAACCCACAACCAGTCAGTTTTACAGTCACACTTTGTGCCACGACTGGCCTCATGATTTATAGTCGCTGTTGTGAATGGTGTATGTCATGAAAATATTGGAATAATTTTATTTTTTTTTCTCACGGAATTAGTTCTTTAATTTCTCTGCTTTTTAAGACAAAGTGCGGTGTTGATATCGCTCTTCCACCCAATAGAAGGACAGATCAAAGCAAAAAAATAAAAAAGCGTAGTCACATAGCACTATTATTTTTAGTTAGACATGTTTTTAACCGATCTCAGTCTCAATTCAACGCATTATAATTTTAATTTGAAATTCAGTTAAATTAATATAAATATTGTGGTGAATTTAATTTTTTTGTTGATATGACAATAAGTTTTTAGTTTTAGATGAGTCTACTATGCTATTAAAAGATTTTTTTTCTAACTAAATCACTGGCAAATCATGTGCTACCAAATAAGGAGAGTTAGAAGTCACCACAAATCATTGTACCTATATCATATACCTAGTGTATAGAGCACATTACGAACGAGTTTTTATTATGAAAGTCACGGCCGTTGCCTAATACTACCTACTGTATAAAACGTTATATTTAAACGTTAACAAGATATAAACTTCTCATATTTTATAGCCTAAAAATCATACGGATATATATATCAAATCATAATCATTTGAGAAATATTTACAAAATCTATAAATAATCTTTGAAGATATTTTTTAGCTCCACACTGTATGTTTCCTTTGAGACACTTTCATTCTTTTAAACTCAGCAAGCTAAATGGCTGCAATGCTGGCAATGGACAAGTGATATTGTAGAAGCACCGATAACCGATGGAGTCTTCTCCATCGGATCAAGGTCCTCGGATGATGACTGTGGACTGGTAAATGGTGATTATGAAGAAGACAGCGGGAAGCCACTGGATATAAGACGCAGGACTGGACGGAGAGGGGAACAGCGGGAGAGACCAGCGGAGCATTATATTTTAAAGTCTGATGTATGGACTAGGTATGTAATTTTGATGTGAATATTTTGCGAATTAAAATAATCTTTAAGCAAGTACATACGCAAACATATCTAGTGTTATTTTGATTAACTTCCTGTATGTATATATTTTTGTATGTATAATAAAAATGTTTGATATAATAAATGTAAATTATTTTACTTTTATCTACTTTAAATATTAGAAGTCTTTTGATATTTTTAATATTTTGTTTTAATATAAAAAACAAATATTTTTAAAATAATTGTAATAATTTAACCATTATAAAATTGACTTGCCATTGTCTACAACTTTGTTTACTCTATACAACACACTGTTTTTTCACGTAGGAATTTTTAAAATCCTTTCTTAGGCCCATATTTATAAATCTCTCTCAACTCTGAGATCTCTTAGGATGTGTTTTCATAGATTATGACTTATAAATGTAAAAGACATCTCAAAATTAATCTCAAGTTTAGCGGCTTGTAATATGAGCCTTAGTCTTCTCCTAGGCTACCTAACCTACCATATTTAAACTTTTTAAGTGAAATGTCACTTACTCAGTAACGAAAAGTTTTATATATAACTCGGAACGCCATAAACTAAGAACGGAACAGAACAAAGTTTTATATATTATAGATGAGTATGGGCGTAGTTATATAATTTTCATAAGTGAATTTTACGTGTGTAGAGGGTTTTTTTTTATTTTTCAGTGTAGACTTTTTGTTATTAAATTATTTCTGAGGTGGACATTACATTGTTATGGGAGGGAACAGATTCTTGTAAAAAACCATAACTGAAAAAACTCTATATTTTTACAACAAAACTGATCAATGTTCAAATTGATATAGCTTCTGTGGAATGTATAATACCTGTACACCTATGGCTACTTTAGGATTTCAAATTTGTATTAAAAGGTCCAAAATCGTTGATTCATCCAAAGTATTTTTTAAATTTTGTATTGGTAAGTATTTTAAATTACATGTTTACCATAAGTGCGGGGTCAAAACCTTTTAAATTTAAGGTTTTTAATTATAGCATGTTTGTAGATATTTTATAAATAAAAACGACGTTCGGTGACGTTATTCTACACGCAATGTCTCAAAATAAGAATATATTATAAAACAAAATGATCAATCAGCAGGTTTTCCCCCAAAATGTACTTCAATATATGTTACTATAAAAATATTTGAGACGTATTTATTTAACTCTATGAATATTATATATTATTATAACACTACACGTTACGAACGCTATTAACGCTTAATTTCGGTACCAACTATCAAGTACATACAATTTATCAAGTAAATCAATGATCAAGCTCGTTTGAAGGTCATCAAGATACATTAGATATAACTCTGGTTTTAAAATTCATAGTAATTTTTGTTGCTTATTTAACATGTAAGTACTCATACATACATATATACATATTTAATTGGACATGTCTTAATAGAAACTTGAAGTTCATTAAAAATTGTATTTGTATTATTAAGTAAAGTAAAGCCAGACATATCTCGGTGTTTAGTTCCAATAACTAATGCGCAGTTTTGGAAATCGAACTGACTCTGAACACCCAGCAAGATGAACTCTATGTGCTAGATAAAGCGTGAAGAAGAAATTAACCAAAACGTCGACTTAGGCTCTGCTATTTAAACTATAATATCTTTAAATATATCTACATACTAAAAATAAAAAAAATATGCTACTAGATTTCCTATTCATTATGATTTACAATATAAAACAATTAATTATATAAAGCAATAAATTTTATTAAACACAAAAAATTCAATGACACACAATTAAAAATATTACAACCGGTCAAAATATATGTGGAAAAAATTGTAAACAACGCGTTTTTGTGAGCACCTTACGTGAAAAAGCAAGTGAAGTTACAGTAAAAAATCTAGCAAAAAGACCCCCTCTATATTGAAATAGTGTATTTTTTTCCATCAAAATATAAAATATGTTAGAATCTGCGCGAGAGCACAACGTCAGGTAGATTTCTCGTTCGCAGGTAGAAAAAATCTTTTGTTAAGTATTTGAAAAAAAAAGGTTCTTTTATGCGACCCACCCTCTGTGTACGCCTACGATTTTATATTTATCTGTAGGAGGAAAAAATAATTACGATACTAAGTTTAACTTTAATAAAAGTTGTGGTTTTAATAGGTGATTTCTGACAATAACTAAAAATTATTTTATATTTACATATCTCATACTTTTTGTTTCTAAATACACATTTAATGAATACCTAGAAAATGATTGGCAGGATAGGACTTACCTAAAGGTTCAGTGTCCTAAAATATTTACTTAAATAATATTTAATAGGTTCCTTTTACCTACCGTGCTGTAGCTATATTGGATACGTAAAACTGTTTTTTTTTTTTTTTCAAATAAAAAAAAATCAAAAATATAGAAGATATTTCCGCTCTACGCAACGTTCACTTACTGAAATTAAGGAGCATTTATTTGTATCTATTTCTACAGGATTACTTCAATATGGTTCAAATTTAAAGCAAAATTATAATATTTTTTTAAATAGTATAAATTACAATATACAGTAATTTAACATCTTTTTCCAACATCTATTTATTACATATATCAAAGAAAAAAATATCACGACAAAAGTATCAAGACTACTTTAATCCCCAAACGTGCGGGGGTGAGAATTCTATGCAACATTGAAACCGCATGCGTACGCGCATTAACGCACACTACTACAGACACATACACACATTCACAATCACACACATACATAGAGATTTATAGTTCCTGAGACTTGCGAGATTCTGTAATTGCATGGCGATACGGTTTTCAAATTTAAAGTTAGTTTTAAATTTCATCTTGTATTTGAACTAGTTGAGGCGGTTGTGGCACAGTTGGCAAGTATATACCTGATATATGAACCGCATGGGTTAATTGAAGGTTCAATTTGTCATTCAGGGAAGACTACATTCAAAATATGTCTATATTGTAATATTTAGGAAAGAACATTTAAAATTGAGGCTAGTCGTGGCGCAGCGGCACAAAGTGTGACTGTAAACCGACTGGTTGTGGGTTCGATCCCCACTCGAGGAGATGAAATATTTACTTAAATTTATATTTTCATTTCTTCGCTCTGGTGTCGAGGCCAAGCGCGGCGTTGAGTTCTGCCACTCAACACGCAATGCCTCCAGAATTCGGCAGAAAGTGGGGAACGGAGTGTCTAAAAAAAAAAAAACACTAGGTTCCCTCTGCCTACCCTGCTGTGTGCGGGATACAGCGTGAAGCTGATTTATTTTATTTACATTTAAAATTTAAGTATGTATTTATTATATATGTAAATCGTCATCTCGATTGACTCTTTCTATTATTGAATACCACATTAAACTCCGTCATTTTGTTTAAAAATTGTGTGATTACATCGATAGGGCTTTGTTTTATTGTATATAGATTAGTGCCAGAGGAACAAAGTTTTTTAGTATATCGATATAACTACTTTCGTGCTTAGTTTTCAATTGTAGGTTTGCCTTTCACGTAGGGCATATTCATATTTATATTCATTTATATTATCATTTTCCAGATAAATAAAAAAAAAATATTTAAATTAAAAATATATTTTTCGCTGAATTGTTGAGATATTGCGTGTTAAGTTGTGGAATTCAACGTCGCGCTTTGCCTGAAAGAAATGAAAATGTTGAATGCTTTATTCATCCAAGTGGGAATTGAACCCACAGTCGTCGCGTTGAATAAAGTAAAAAATATTAACATTTCCAATCGAGTTCTTCTTCAGGGCCCAGCCTCTCTTGTGTGAGTGGACTCTAATATCACTTTTTTTATAGTAAATTGTAAGAGAAAAATGAAAAGGGCCTCGATTGACCTTCGAGAACACAGTATCGACACGAATATGCATAAAAGGCATAGAAGAAGAAGGCATGCATGAAGAAGTTGATGATAGTGGAAGAGAAGAAAGAATTATAGAGTGACCCTCGTGTTTGGTGAGCTGTTCTTTCTGGTTACACTAGGGGTTTTAGTTGCTAAAAAAATATATTTTATATACAACTAAAATTTCACAATCTCTACATAGTTGATTCATTCAAGCTGTCGAATATAAAACAATTGGTAAATTCAAATAATCACCACGACCTAACCCAACACCACACGCGTACCTAAGTATGTATTAATAAAAACACAACAGATACAAAAACAAATTTAAAATTCAAACACGTGCTGAGAAAAAGCCGAGGAGGTTACACTCAACCAGCTCGGATTGTATTTGCAAAAAGTTATTGTTGCCTTTTTGTGGCTCTTTTTGCTCCCGTTTTTGAGAAAAAGAACGGATGAATCCGTTTTACTACAGAACCCGTTAGACTTTTTGCCCTTTGATTCCGATGCGATACTTTATTGTTAGTTTTTGTTTGGTCCATTCCGTTGCATAACCGGGGTCGGTCGGTCAATTTGAAGAAATCAGACTGAGGTCAGCATTGCGTAACTTAACCTTACTTCCTTGGATATTGGTTGATGATTTTCTTAATAGTGGCTTAGGTTTTCACGATTTTTATTAAAGTTCAAATGAAACAGATTTTTAACCGGATTAATCGTATATTAAATTCTTAAATAAATTTCTCAAAATCCGATACTTTACAGTCGTTTGTGGGCAGTATCTGGTTGTCGATATATGTATGTCTAGCTTTTGTTATTATGTAATAGTTCAGGGTTAAAATTTTAAACTATTAAAGTCACTACTAGCCGAGTGTCACTTCAAAATAAGTGTTGCAAGAAAAAATCTAAATATTCATATTATATGCATATAATATCAACATTGCTTTTATCTGATACAGTAAAATATTTTCTGTTTTTTATATTATAAGAGTCCGCCCTATTAAGAAACAGAAACAAAGGTATGGAGAAGTTTCTCTGTCTGCCATACTATATACGAAATAAAATACGATGTTAAAAATATAAAAAATAATTCGTCTGCTTGTACCTCTTAAACTGCTTATACTATTTTAATAAAACATATCTAAGAACCACCGCGATTATCATAACTTTCGACAAAAAAACTGCAGTCAAATCGGTTCATTCAGGAGCACCGGTACCACAGACAGGCGAACAGACCGACAGGTCAAACTTATATCATAACTTTTTTTGCGTTGGGGGTAAAAAACGTTTATAAAACTAAAAAACTAGTAACTTTCAATGATCAATCACCACGTCCCGCCAGTGCACAAATATAATATGTTATAATTTGCTTTAAAATATATTTAATTATTAATATGGTAGTAGATGAAAATTTTGGAAAAAAAATCAAATCGAAATTTTTTTTTGAACTTTGAGTAAAATTGCGAATATGCAGTTCAAAGGTACAAATTTAAGATTAAAAATAGATTCGTAAAAGGATGAATTTGAAAAAAATTGAATTGAATTGAATTGTAAAAATGGGAATTTGACGTGTAGAAGCATGAATTTGACATTATATACAAATATGCATATAAAAAAATAAAACGACAAGCAAAACCACAGTGTAGCCATTAATTAGTCGTGTCAATATAAAATTAATTTGATTAGTCAATACCGGTTGATATATTATTAAAACACGTCCGCGTGTGGGGTCGATAAAAAAGTCACTATCAAATATGTTATTGGTACATCGACATTTGTTTTTTATGAAATATTGGTAGGTATGTTTGTTACACTTCACTCCATAGTAGGGATCCCAATCCTCACTCGAAGAGATTAATCATCCTTTCTTATTCTTACTTAGTGCAGAGGTCGTAATGGCGCTGAGGCACAAGTGTGTGACACTCGAGGACTGAAATGTTTAATATTTTAACTTCCTCGCTCCGGCATGGGCGAAGCGATGTGTTGAGTTCTAGCTCTCAACACGCAATATCACAAGAATTCGCTGGAATGTATGGAATAATATCTTAATGGGGAGCGGAGTATTTAACTTAACACTAGGTTCCTCTGTCTACACTGTTAGCTACTTACTACTACTTACACAAAGCGGGGAAATTAACATAATTCATTCCCCCGATCGAGTTCCACGAATTAAATCCGAAACCGTCGCGCTTACAGTCACACACACACTGTTCCACTGCGCCACGACGGTCTCTAGCTATCTTTATGTGAATTTCGGGCAGATGGTCCGTCATGTTGCTAAGAATTGCGGATGCAATGCAACAGGTGTACAGTGTCGGGATTTTTTAAACGATTTTTTAGGACGATACGCTATTCCAGAGCGAAGACTTTAAGATGTCGTTACAAAGATTAAAGTATGATAAAATATGAAGTTAAAAATTCTATGTGTAGGTGCATATATTATGAGAGAGTTATAGTGCGTCACTTTTTTGTGTGATTTCTAAGTTATTTAACCTTAAAAATATTAAATATTTTATTAAAATATATATATTTATATATTATTGTATAATAATAAAGTATGTAAATAAAAATCAATAAATTTTAATCCATTAAAATATTTATCCACATAATTGATTTTGATGACATCTTTAATAAAATGAATTATTGTAAAATAATTATTGATTTTGTAAATTTTTAACTAGTAGATGCAGTTTCAATATGTGCATAATTTCAAAATCATTCAGATATTCTTGAACTAAATTAAAATATTATAAAATAAATACTTAGCTACCTTCTAGCTTGGGGCCATCGTGGCGCGGGGCACAACGTTGGGTTCAACTCCCACCCTGGTCACAAGGCAAAGCGCGGCGTTTAGTTCCGCCACTCAACACGCTTACCGCCTTAACAATTCGGCAGAAAGTGACGAATGGATTGTGTTAATGAGGAATAGAATCTTATCAACAACTACCCGTTAGAGATTTCTATTACCAATAAGATCGCCTTTGAACGCCTAATTTATTTTCATAATTTGTTTATAAGATATTTAAATCTATTTTTTTAATAGATCACCACCAACATTTGTCTAGACGTCTTATTAATAGACTGTTATAAATTTTTTATATCATTTTTTATTATATAAATAATATGTTTATATTAAGAAGCAAAGGACCCGTAGCAAATTATTAGGCGAACTGTCTCGGCGTGTCAAAGCGCACATCTGTGTAGCACTTGTTCATAGACGCCCAGCCACTAGACCAATATTTAAGTATGGACATTAGATCGTCATTAATATGTATAGAATATTGTAAATATATATATATATATATATATATATATATATATATATATATATAATAATAATATTTTTTTTATATTTGGCAGTGTAAAGAATTTTATTTTTTTGTAACTTTTGGTGTTCTTAGGTATTTTTTTTTTATTTTTATATTGGTATATTATTCAAAATTAATACACGCATATTTTTATGTTGTTAACACGAAGTATTTATATGTAAAAGATGCTGTATGGGTAGTAGATTTTAAATTGAAAGTTTTTTTATCGAAATGGTATTTGTAGCAAATTGATATAAGTCGAGAACGTATCCATATATTGATAATATAGAAAAATGTGTTAGTTGTAAATCAACGCAACGAATTGACAGCGAAGGACAAAATTTCATTTCTATACGAAAGTCAAAAAGGAAATTTAAAAAAAATGTCACAACTAACTTTGTAATTGTTGGTTCTGATATGGAGGTTGTGCGTGCGGGCAAAGGAATAATACTCTGGTAACGAGGCAAAGTACGGAGTTGAGTTTCGCCACTCAACATACAATGCCTCGAAAAGATAGAAGTGAAGAACGAAAATTTTAATGGGAACAGAAGTTTCATCCTGCGTAGTAGAAATAGCGTTAAAATATTTCGTTCTTTATTTTCCGCTAGCAATTGAGACATAAGTGGTGGAACTCAACGCCGTACTTTGTCTTATCGATGATATATATATCTTGGTTTAAACTGGTCGAGCGCATAATATTCACCGCCTGATGCCGTTTTTTTAGGTTAAGTTTGTGAAAATGTAAGCATTATTTTTATTCAATGTAAGAGTATGTAAAATAATGTATATATAACCGATTAATATATATATCCTGGGACTTACTCATAATATAATATAATCATATATACTTATGTATATAGCTACTAACAAAGTTTTAAATTATTTAAAAATGAATAATTGTTTATTCGAATAAATTTTTAGTTAGTAAGATTTATCTTCTAAAATTATTAACGGGACGTGTTTCAAAAAGGTCATTCTAGATGTACAATTTTGTTAGTTAATTGTTATTTTAATGTTCTTCCTAGAATTTAATATTTTAAATAGTATACAGTATTATAATTAAATAAAATTGTAAATGATTTATTTTTAAATATGTTATCAAAATGTTTTATGAGGTTAAAGTATAAGTAGAATGAACTATGAGAAACTACTCAAAAAGAATATTAAAAAAAATGTATATCTTCTGTAAAAGTAAATAGAGATATCAATTCGTTCATTCTACAATTTCTCCGTTATTTTTTGTTTAAAACGGAGAAGTATCAAAAACTTGTTAGACGATTAATTTGTACAGTACGGCCGATATACCGCGGCCGCCTTGATATTAAGCTTTATGAGATTTTGCGCTTTACGATTGCGATTTGCTACGTAATCTCTGTTAGAAAATAATCAACATTAAATCGATTCTGAGCAGCAATCTATGGCTAACTTCCAAACTGCCATTACTTGCTAACCGTACTGTAAATATAAACATTTCATGGAGTGGAATTTGAATCCGCAACTGTTACTTGACAACTGTGTTATATATTATAGTATTGTCCGACCGACTGATTAAATTGAGTAGTTAGACTGTATCTTAAATTGTTTTGCAATTATAAATATAAAGGAAGGTTAAACTAATGCAAATGAATGTGTTTATACATGTATGTATGTATATATGTATGTATTGTATATATGTTGTATGTATGTATTGTGTGTTAGTTGTATGAATATAAGATTTGAGCTTGAATTTAAATTCAATTGTTTTTAACATTTTTGAATATTTAAATAGTATCATTAATATTAATATTAGCTTGAGAATTTTTCATTAAGTTGAACAATGTGTTTGTTAAGTTGTGCTTAGGAACATATATTAAATTATTTTAAAAACGATAGTTTTATTTTAATTCCTTTTAACTTCTTGCTGTATGTACTACGGTAGGCACTCTTTGCCTACTTTGCTATGTGCGGAATATACCTTGGAACTTATTCTTGATTGACACTCCGTTCCGATTATGACACTGCCATTTCCCAATTTCGGTTGCATTCTGTATTCTTTGCCTCAACACCAGAACAAGGAAATAAAAATATTTAATTTTTCCGCCTCCACGTCTCTGCCCTCGCACCACGACTGATCGCCATCATTATCAAATATTACACAAAGTTTTGTTAATAAATATTATATACCCAAAAACTTATATATGTATGTACATAAGTACCCATATGCATATGGTGATACTCAAAAGTTCCCACCGCAGTAGAACCCAAATATAAATCTAGTTATTAGTATTAACGTAAATTGCTATTTAATTATTGGTCGTGTCAGTACGAAAGAGCAAACCAAATGCGTCTTGTTGAATACTAAATTATACTACTAAATATATCGTGTTAGCACCGAACTATGTATGATTATATGAACTTTGATGAATTGGATACTTTTATTATTATGTAAAAAAAAAATTTTATTAAATTAGCTTCACGCTGTATCCCGCACACAGCAGGGTAGGCAGAGGGAACTTAGTGTTAAGACACTCCGTTCCCCACTTTCTGCCGAATTTTTTGAGGCATTGCGTGTTGAGTGGCAGAACTCAACGCCGCGCTTTGCCTCGACACCAGAGCGAAGAAATGGAAATATAAATTTAAGTAAATATTTCATCTCCTCGAGTGGGGATCGAACCCACAACCAGTCGGTTTTACAGTCACACTTTGTGCCACTGCGCCACGACTGGCCTCAAACTATTATTATGTAGCTTTTAGCTTTTCTTGATGGATAAATGGATTATCTAACAAAAAAAAAATTTTTTTTTTTTTGACCACTAATTTCTGAAATTGGAACAATATTATAAATAATTTGTAATTATGTATTTATTTGGGGAAAGAATGAGAGCAGAGAAAGAAAGAAAGAGTGAAATATCACTATATTTTACTTAAAACAACTCTCATGAACCTGTAGTGTAAATTAAAAGTGATGATGACAGATAGTTGACGTCGGAGTATTATTTAGTGTTTACAGGCACAGCTTCGTGAGGTCAGATCTGCGCTTATCCAAAAACCTGTTAATAGGGGGACCATGGTATCTGTAGCACCGTGGATCTTACTATTATTTAAATTACATTTAAAAAATAAATCAGCTTTACGATGTATCCCGCACACATCAGATCAGGGTAGGCAGAGGGAACCTAGTGCTAAGACACTGCGATTTCCCACTTATTATTGGGGGAATTGAGTGTTGACTGGCGGAACTCAAAGTTGCGTTTTGCCTCGACATCAGAGCGAAGAAATATTAATATAAATGAAGTATTATTTCCATAGATTATTATATTTTTTACTTTTATCCATCTTTTGTTTTTTATTTTTACAACTTGGGGAAACATGAAATATTATAAAATTTTACATGTATATGTGTTTTTTGAGTATGATACCGTTCGTGAAATTTGTACTATGTTATATAATAACATTCAAAATTTGGAATAGTTTTATTATTATATACTTAAAGAATTTTATAATGTTAAGAAGCCGTCGTCACGCGGCTTAATACCGTAATTTTTCTTTATATTCCCATTTACACAAAATCTCGAAATTTGGGCGAAGAGTGAGGAACGGTGTCTAATATGCGTGTAAACTCGTGAAAATTCTTTTACAATGCTAAGTACACGTGCTCATATGACCTGCGGGCAGAAGCTGTAAGGTCGTAATCAAACTTGTAACCTTCATCGTAGGTTTTTTAAGTCATTAGTTACTTACGAAATTCAAAAAATATATAAATAATAATTTTATTATAATAAGTAAGTACGTACATAAACGTTAAATATGCTATAAGGTCATATAAATTATTTTTAATATTTTCTATATTTTTTTCTACATATTTCTAATAACCTTGTTATTATACCTACCAATAAATTACTTTATTATCTACTTTGCGCAATTATTTAATCGATATTGAAAGTAGTGTAACATAACGCCGCTTTTTATATGTTCAGATTATTGAAACAGCTCTGTAAATTATGAATAGAAATTCAATTATTATTTTGGAACATTTTTTATGTATTTTTTAGTTATCCCACATTTATGAAAAAATACTAATTTAGAAAAGCGGAGCTCAAATCTCGTAATGAAATAATTCATAAATAATCAATCCTCGCAATCCTACACTACTCACAACCATCACGTCACTCATATACTGTCCCACTGCGTTACAACGGTCGCTATGTCCTATTTTTTTTAATTACCAGAGACCAGTCTCAAATAATTGCCTAGCGTGGCCACACCAAGACGCATATTACGACTAATGCCTACACGTCAATCACTTTGATTGAACCGACAAAAACATTGATTCATATTCACATCGCTCTAGCAATATACTTATTAATGTGTTAGAAACATTTTATAACTTGGTGTTGGATATCTAATTTTATTATTCCATATTTATAAAATTTATGTTCCTATCGATGATGCTCGATGTTGTTTCTTTTTTTGTTTTGTTCTGCCCTATTTTTTTTTATTTTCACGCTATATCCCGCATATGGCAGGGTAAGTAGAGGGAAAATGGAAACCTAGTGTTAAAACACCCCTTTATCAACTTTTCGTCTTGTGAAAAGAGCGAAATTGTAATTAAATAAATGTTTCAGTCCCGAGCGGGAATCGAACCGACAACCGTCGCGCTTACAGTCGTCGCCTGATCTACGATGGCTTCAAAAAACAAGCTAGAGTTAGACTATAATTTATATAGTTTTTAAACTATAGTTTCACCAATTTAGTAACTCACGTTGCTTAACCATAAGAACAGCGCGAGGTTACGTCAGTACTGCAAAGTCAAGGTTGTAACGAACATTAGTTAAATTTTATGATAATTTGTAGTTAATCTTTTTTTTTCTTTCAAATATATTTATTTTTTGTTACAGCTATAATAAATCATATAACATTTTAAATCACGTTTTTGGATTCATATGCTTTGGCGTCAAATTTATGATCATTGTGTATTAATTAAATTGTAATTCTGAGATTCTTGGACCTTAAACTTCTAAACTTCACGCTGTATCCTGCACACAGCAGAGTAGGCAGAGGAAACCTAGTGTTAAGACACTCCGTTCCCCATTTTTGGCGAATTCTGGAGGCATTCCATATATATGCTGTATTGTATAACAACAAATAAAAAAGAACGGCACGGAACTATACATATAAGAGTTCTGCATTTCTCCAATTTTTTAAAATAACGCCACGGAACTTTTTGTGAGCGATTTCTACACGAAGTTATATATAAATTATAAATGTTTCTATAGTGAAGTAATAAGCAAATATGAAATTTTAAAAAATGTTTCAATCATATATCAACTTTTTTTGTATCAAAAATGAAACTTAATACAACCAAAGCCAAATCCAATCAAAATCGATATTAAATTACGAATTATACAGCAAAAAAACTTGCGAAAAGAAATATTTTTAAATAATATCTTAATTTGAATACTCAAACGGTCTCGTGACAGATCACCGATAGCTAAAACATTCATAATGGCCTTATTACAATAAAAATGTTATAGGACGTTGTGAAAAAATGTAAACAAACTATAAAAATAAAAAGGGACAAATTGTTTGCATATAAATAGACATAGACGCCAATACCTACTGCTTTAACCTCTGATTTTTAATCTGCCCTAAAATGACAATTTAGATCGAAATTTAATTACTACTACAATATATTAATATATAAAAAAAATTGTTCGTATGTCTAAAGCTATATTTTTGTTAGCTTCTTTCTATCCTGTTCATAAAAGAGTAGAAGGGACCTGGAAAACTAGAGTTAATTTACTCCGCTCTCATTAATTCATTTGGATTCCTCATTTTCAACCAAATTCTTTAGACTTTGCTTGTTGAGTGGTTGAACTCAACACCGTGCTTTGCCTCGTTATCAGAGCGAGGTAATGAAAATATAAAATATTTCCTCGAGTGGGAATCGAATCCACAACCTGTAGTGTTTACAGTCGCCGGCCACGCTCGAGCCCCTGCTCCACGACTGGTCTCCAAATGAAATATTCAAATATATAATTAGAAAAAATACCCGTTTAAGCAAGTAAAGCCGCATTCACACCCTAGTCTACATACAAAGGACGAATAGAGACATAGTGACCCAGTATTGAACTATAAAAAACTTGATAAAAACGTATTTTTTGTATAATAAATATAAAAAGAGCATGGCGCTAAGAAGCTTTCCGTTCGACACAATTGTTTTTACGACCGTGATACATAATAAAATGATTTTTTTTTTAACTTTTGTTTTTTCTTAAAGGACAAAAAACTAGAATTGACTAATCGGGTAGTTTGATTGAAATATCATTCAAGTTTTAATATATTGTTTTGTTTTATTATTTTTTTTCAATTATTATGTCTATGGCTATGATGAGTTTATTTTGGCGTTTGACAATTTTTTCTAGATAAGTCATTTTCGAGACATTGCGGTGGTGTTTGTGTGGATGTGGCGAAACTTAACGCTGTGCTTTGTTTATTATCAAGTGGGTAATGAAATTATTTCTCTTTCCCCTCCAGTGCAGTGTTCGGATAATTAGGCGGTAAGTGGGGAACAGAGTCGCTCCCTCCTGCCTACCATGTTATTTGTAGAAAAATTATAAAGGATTTTTCAATAAATGTTGAAACTATTAATTAACAAATCGTACAGCCACAGTGGATATTTAAATAAAAAGAAAATATTAAAAAAAAAATTCGTAATGATAGATAAAATTACGTAATGATAGTCCAATACAAAAAAAAACGATATAAGATGCCGAAAATAGTAAACATAAGTATAAATATTTTTGTTTAATTGATATAATATAGTAGAAAAAATAAATTAAAATAAAAAAATCGGAATTATTTGTAAAATATTGTCATATATCATAAATAAATAAAGAAATTGTGATTTTCAATATTTTTAACAGGAACATGCTCAAAACCCCTTATTATTATTATTATACATTATATTAATGTGTGCGTAATAGTTATTGAACACAGATACTGAGCATCTCGATGGGGCATTTATAAGCAATTTTAGAAAAAAATCCCGCAAAACAGGATTGGCATTGAAACCTAGTGTCCAGACGTTCTGTTCTCCTCTCTCTGCCTGAATTTGAGAGATTATGTTAATCATTTCAATCATTAACTTTTTTTAATTCAACTTTAAATAAACGCATATAGCATACAGATTACATTAAACCTAGGTAAATACAACATACATAGAATTACACAGATAAATATTAGTTTTCAATATTAAAAATAAAAATAAATACGTTATTAATACTTAAAAAAAAATGACAATTTGTCTATGGTTACTATTGGCATAATCGCAATAAATCAATATAGAATGAATATTAATTGAAACAGAAAATATATTTTGGAACGAGTTATGTATTAGCTTTAATTATAATTTGCATTTTAACCACACTATAACCGGTATTTTTTTTGTAATAATTTTGATTATCAAAATCTTTTCGTAGCTCGAGTACCTACGGTGTACGTAATATCTTTGACCTTGGAACTTGGCTCTAGTATAGAACCATTTCTGACGGTGTAATATAATAACTTGGCACTTGTAGATTAGTGGTTATAAGTGTTTGTAACGTTTTTAAAATGTTGTTTTATATTAAAGTAAACAAAATAGTTTTTAATAAACATAGAAATAGTTGGATTTGATTTTTTTTGGAAATCATCCAAGAGGCGCGAGTTAAAATCTCGCCACGTTCGGATTTGTATACAATTTAAAAAACTTTATGTTAATTAATTCATTTTAATCTTAAAAAATTAAGAGTTCGATAACATTCGATTCCCGCTCTGGGGAATGAATTCTATAACCTTCTTTTACCTTCTCTGGTAGGAAAAAACACGGCTTTAACTACCGCAACTCAACACTCATTGTCTTATCATTAAGACTGAAAACGGAGAACGTAGAGTCTTGTTATTAAGTTCACTGTACCTTTCGGAAAAAATGTGAAGCTGATATTAAACAGAAAATTTTACTTGGTTTAATTAGTAGAAAAATTAGGCGAAAAGACAAGACTACCTCTCAGATATATAAGACGTGTGAATATAAAAAAAAAAAAAATTAAAAACAATTTAGCTATCCAATTACATTTTCTTGGAATACTAGCGTGTGAAGTTTTACAAAATATTAACCGAATAAGTCGAATTGATGCTGTCTCGCCGAATTAAAATAAGCGGTGGATGTGGGTACAATTTTCTTTTGGGGATACTGTATAAATTATAAAAATGTCAGCCGATTGAATTATACTAAATAAAATGCATGTGTTATACATACAAACTTTATATTTTTTTTAATATTTTTTTATTTTTATTAGCTACTAGGTAGGCAAAGGGAACCTGAGAATGTAGTTTTAAGACACTTTTTTGCTATTAAAGCACTATCGTTCCCCATTTTCTACCGAATTCTGGAGACATTACGTGTTGCCGTAAACATTTAATTTCAAATTTCAAGTGATTGTTAAGGGATTGGCTTCAAAAATAAAGATTAATTTATAATAGTAACTTAAAAATATATATATATAAAAATAAACGTATACGAGTATAAGATGATTTACGTCAGTAATATTAGAAGCGACTGTATAATTATTAAAATTAGTGATATCTTTAATCAAATTGGTATATTTTTGTGGTACGCCCTTCACGGTGTATGATCAGATGTTAATCGCAATTAAAACTGGTAACTTGTCAACTTGTTTTAAGTAATGTTAAAGTATTAAGGGAGCCGTTTTGGCAAAGATGGTGTTCCTACGTTCAATTTCATAGTTTGGAAAGAGAGATCTACATTTTTTTCATACATGATTTTTTCATATAAGAGTTCATTACATAATATATATATGTACATTTTATTATCATTTTAATTCGAACCAACACTCGTCGAAGTCATGTTCACAATATTACAATGCGTCATTAAATATTAATTACAATCAGCTTAGCTATTAAAAAATAATAAATAAAGTAAAAAAATGATAAATTTTATAATACGAAAACGCTTTACTAGAGATGTTAGTAAATAACAATCGTGAGATAAACAAAGCGAAGAAAACGACTGAACCAACAAAATAAACGCGGAAAGACTTATCCGGAAAAACCTTACTTGGTAACTGCCGAATAGTACCCGCAATAGTAACGTTCAACAACGATCTAAGAAGTCCTGTAATTGAATAAGCAATTTCGGACTTTATCGACCAGATTTATAGTTGATTTTTGCTCGTAACGGCTATCAAATAAGGCATTACAGATTGTTGTGATGTAATATGTCCGCCACAAGGTCAGAATAGACCGAAAATCAGGTTTCGTGTCCCCCCTGCGCGCGCGCAGTGACGGGGGCGTCGTGTACGTATCTGCGGCTTGGGTAGCACTAATACTGAGTGGTTATTGCTTATTTCAAAGTAAGTTTATGCTCTTTCTAAGAAGTTATTAATATAGTGATAACACTCTCTAACAATATAAATCAAGATTCAACATAAATGAAGACGATTCAAAATATGTATAAAAATATAGTTTTTTAACAATGCGTATTTTTGGCAATTTTAATAAAAAGTTCAAACTATTTGAATTCGGCTTTGCTTTCTGTATCTGTAATTTATTACTTAATACAATTACTATGTACCGTTATATAATTAACCTTTGCAGTCCATCTAACTCTGCGTTACTTACGTAGAAAGCATCCTAAAAGTACGAGAGAATAAAAACATGTATTTTTTTCATTTTTATGAGAGATATTTTGACACTTTATAAAAAAACATGGCTTCAAATAAAAATGAAAGTTTTACTTGATTTTTTTATATAGTATAAATTATATTAATTAGTAATAATAGCTACGAATAGAGTCGATTGGAATATACATATATACATATATATACATATATATTAAATAATTTTTGATTAGGAGTTAATACTAGATACTCTTTGTGCTTGTACCGCATATTAAAAACGTAAAATAAAAATTTCAAAGTCTATCCCGTTAAAACGCACATGTAATCTATTCGGAATTCGTCAAAATACTCCGACGACTACCACATGGCCCGCGATCCGTTCTTCATACGTGTTTACGTGTGTGTGTGCGCGCACGTAGTGTGCAAGTTGCGCCCGCGCATGAGGGTAATACATGATGGAACAATATATTATTATAGTTGTTTTTTTATTTACAGAAATATTTAGATATCTATGTCTCAGGCTTATAGTATTCACGTTAGTAGGGAAAAGGAATATAGAGATTTATATATTTTTTTATTGCATAAATAAATAATGTGCAAATAAATATATTGGTATACGTCAGCGGATTACAAGAATTAATGAAGCAATAAAAACTATGTAAAGTAATAATAATGATGCATATTTCGAATATAAGATAACACATACCGGTTTTTTGCATTTAATTTAATACGAGTGAGAGCAATATGTAAAATGTATTTTTAAAAATTATAAAGTAAATTTAATTTCTTGGAATACTGACGTAAATGGTATTATTTTCTAATTCACATAACTATTTTAAATTAATATAGTAAAAAGTTGTCAATAGTTACCAAGAGCTAATGCTTTTACATCTAACGCCATCTATCGAAGATCTATGGAACTGAATTATCGTTTTTACCTTTGATTCAATAGATGTCAGTACTCGAAATAAATATTCATGAATAGAAATGTGCGTCAATGAAACTTTTTTATTTTTGGTTACTTACTTTCTATTCTATAACGATGATAAGGATTTTTTGTACATACCTGCAAATAAAAAAAAAATATTTCGTTATTTTTCAATGACACGATAAAATAAACAAAAAAAATACATGCATTTTTATAGTCAAATATTTATTTTGCCTATATAATATAAATGGTGAATTCCTATATAATTCGCACAGTTTTGTTGAATGCAAAAATTACAAGATTCTGTCTCATCTTAGACGTGAGAAATCAGCGTTGCCTATTGACCAACATAAAATAAATTTGAATAAATGTATTTCGATATAAAAAAATACATAACGTATATATATGACAAGACTAATATAAAATTAAAATATCGATTTTTCTTAATTATGATGTAAATTTACATGTTTTCTGTTTACATTTTAATTTATGTTTGGTGTATGAGAATATAATTAATCAAATTAATGGTCATTGGTCAACTTGCGATTTTGTTGTAAATACTTTACGCTTTTATGTAACAAATATAAAAAATTGACAGTACAGTACAAATACAAAATTAAAATTATTATAAAAAATAAAATAAGAAAAAAAAATACATCAACATAAAATTAATTACATAAGAAAATTACGAAGTCCATGTCTATAAAAAATGTATGAAAAGTAACAGAGACAAAAAACGGAATAGAAAAAAAATTAACGGATTTTCGATCTCACCCCAGAACACAATATTCCCATAAGTGAAGACACAGCGGCATTTGCATACGTTGCATCATTAATTTTCTTATTCTACTTTTTCTCATCTTACCTACCCCACAAAACTTGAGTAGATTTACTACAATACGATGCCATTAAAATAAAAGATTAAGTAGTATCCGTCATTTGCATACTGATCTTAGACTGTGAGAAAGGAGTACCACAAGGGGAGTGTATGGGCCTATACTTCTCATTATATATGCAAGTGACTAGACAATGCAAAATTGTTTTTATATTTATCATTCACCGATAGAAGCGGTTTTTTCATTATTTGTTTTTTACTTTAACTTCGCACGGTGATTTGCATAGCCTGTTTCGGTCACCCCAGTAATTTTGCATACTCTTTTGCATATAAAAGTCTAATACTGTCTCTTTGAGTATGTGTGTTTATTTTAAGCTTTATTTTAAGGATAGTGGAATTTTTAATTTGATTCATAAGTTTTGGGGGGTCAGGTTTTTTTATTTGCCTTTGTGTCTATTGTGAGTGTCATTAGTGATGCTTTTGCGATCGTGTGAGACGGTTCAAGCGAATCTTTACGTGAATAATTAAAGACTTGAACAAGAAATTGGTCCCCACAAACAATTTCTATTGTATCTCTAATTGAATTCCGGTTCTGATGCTCGTCATCGCTGATTATTCTTTGTTTGATGAATATTTAGGATATTTTTTACGCTCCCGGAAGCATTATTTTTTATCGCGGAACAAAACATCTGCTTCGTTGTAATTAAAAAAATCGTGAGAACTGTAGGGATGCCCGCTTGCATTAATTAGATCCATGGTTGCCTAAGATGCATGTCTTTGCAAAACTAGTTATGAATTAGAGTGTTGTTTTGAAGTAATAAATGTAATTCCATTTTATTAGAAAATAGTGGTACTTTGAGGTTATTTAATAAAAAAATGTCATTAACTGTAAGCTTATTAAAGTCAAAAGTGCATCAACACACAACGAATAAATTTATATAGTAATCTGCTATTAAAATGTCTTCTAAAGTAAGGAAACATTAACGGGCAGGTGATTCGATCACGCACTTTTATTTAATGCTTATAATTAGCATTTACGCATAAAATAAATATGTGTTCAAGTGTGTTTCTAGAATATTATATATTTTTCAACAGGCAATTTGAATTTATGTACACATAATTGAAAATATAAAATTAATGACTAGAACTAATTTCGATAAAATTTAAATTTATTGCTAAATCGAATCCACAAATGTATGTAATTTCCACAAGTAATACATAAATATATCATATACATGTTATATGTGTGATTGCACAAATCATAATTGCATTTAAGTTCAAATGATTGATTTTACAATTACCACTATAAAGTAGATGTACCCCTTCGATAAAATATTATATTTCATCAATAGATACAACAATGACAATATCTGTACAACAAATATTTCTTATTCTTATATGAATAAGGGCTATAATAACAAAATATCTGACATTGTTGCCTTTCGTACATCACATAAAGGGTTTAGTAATATCATAAAGCTATTGACGATTGTATTGATGACAAAGATTGACACCGGCGCGTGCGACCAATCTTTGAACCGACGATTTTCTATGAAATTGGATATTTTTTGCGTCTCAGTAAAAACTGCTGCGATTGTTATTTGCGGTCGCGTTGGCCAACCGATCGAATCAGTGTAGCGCGTTTATATTATTTCCCTTATCTGTACTTCGTTTAATAGTTTTGAAATATTGATTTTATAAATTTCTTAGATATTAATGCTATTACTGTCACTGTTAACTTCACTCTTCTACAAGTAATGTAGTGATGATTTACAGTGTTTTTAGGGACATTAATCGCTAAGCGAACGAATAAATTTCATTTCCTCGATGTAGAAACAAGATGAAGCACAGTGTTGAGTTTTGCTAGCTAATGCAATACCAAGAAAATTGTGGAACAGGAAAAAGATTGAGAAACATAGAATCTTAACTAGATTACTACTACTACTACTAGCTTCACGCTTTATCTATATACGGGGTAGTCAGGGAGAACGGAGCGCTAAATCTACAGTCTAAATTCTAGATTCGATCCTAAAAAGCGCCCTTACCGTGAAGCTAAAAAAAACACTTAACATTGTGCATTTTGCGTTAGGAGTTAAACTTAGTGTCGGAGAGACCTGACAATAAGTAAATTGAAAAATATACTCTATCTATCGGTATATTTAATTTATATTATTGAATTGAATATTAAAATTGTTTGTGATATTTTACAAAATTACCTAGCTTTAATAAAAAAATAAAATTAAGTAAGAAATTACATCATGTATTTATTTAAGTTATAGGTTTAATTCCACCTGTCCACCTGTTTTTCTTATTTTGAAAAATATTCTCGTTTTCTGTTTATAGAAGGGAATCTAGTGCTAGGACAGTCCATGCCCCTAGTATTATCCAACTTTCACGACATTGCGTGTTAAGTGGCGAACCTCTACTTGATCTTGTCATCAGAGCAAGAAAATGAAAATAATGCATTCTCCTGTCGCCTCTACAATCAGATGCTACGCCGCTGCGCTATGACTGCCTCATTATTATTTTAGTAGATACAATTAGTAACGATTAGTAAAAAAATTGAGGTATTTACTAATTTGCAAATTTAAGTACTACAACAGCTGTCAAGCAAAATCGGCTTTGCACCGATAACAACCCTTCGATTACTCTCAATAGTTCTTTAAGACCCTACCAATATCTATTATAAGATTATTGGGTATTGATCTATTGTGGGGGGCGCGAAAGGGTTTAAGTACTTCTTGTTGCGATTTAAATCCTTTTACCTTTTCTTCCTTTTGTCATTGGATGGTATGTTTGGACTATTGATTCTTTTGGTATGTGGTTTCAGTTTGCTAATAATGGCGTTTATCTTTTTTTATGAGTGTAAGATGATAAAATATAAAAAAGTGCTTATTTTTTAACGTTTTAAAAATATTTTTAATCTAAGAATGGATATTTTATAAAACGTATAAAATTTGAACCGGGACAGTTTTTGAGAAGCGCGGGTTTGTTTACACGTTACAAATTTATATTTATTTTCTCAAATATAAAAAAAAAGTTTTTTTAATGCAGGCATAAAGTACATATCTAGACGAATATTTCACAATATCTTTACCGTAACGGGACACTATGAGAGTGTAATGACAGAACACTTGGCTTGCCATCGTTTATCAATTACTAAGACTTTTAAAGACATAAAATTTTTACCATATAATTAATTAAAATTATTTATTTGTACCGGCTGGTACTAAATTAATATATTTATGTTCATTTTGTCAAAAACCAGTAGTTTTTTGTAACACAAAGATAACATAAAAATATAATTATATCTAAAAAAAAAAATTTTTTTTGATCTGTATAAATATTAATTAAATTTTAAAATATTCTTTATATTATACTTTCTCAACCTAATTATAAATTTCTATCAAAAGATACACTCGATCATTACTACCCAAAACGTTACCGTTTCCAATTCCCACGTCGAGAAGACTAAATGCTTCTTCATGCAAATTTTGTATCTAATCCTAGGAACCTATCTGCATAAGTAGATTTTTAGCAATGACAAATTACTTTAAGTACGTCACCTCATCCTTAGAGGTATTTCTCACATACATTGATCGCTTGTGGCTAATGTTTTATTCAATAATTGACAAGCATTACGATTATTATGCAAAATAACGCATTATGATTTAGCATGTTGACATAATACCATCAATCTGTTGTTTGATTTATATGGTGTAGGGTGGTTTGGTGTTTGTTTGTCGATATCGATAAAAATATGTTGCAAAATAAGTTAATGTTTTTTTTTGTAGTTATTTTTATATTGCGTTTTATTTCATCAGACTTGGAAATATTAATATAAGTATATAGATATGTAGAATCATCTTTAGTAAAGTTTTCATTTCAGAATCGTCGCATTTAAAATGAATAGTTTATTTTAACTGTAGCTAATTTTATCTTCGTAATTTGAAAATCGTATTATTTAATAGTAAGGTATAGCTAAATTGGTCACGCTATTTTAATTATTGAAGAATCAATTTAACACCATTTAAAGATATTCTATGAATATAAATCAATTGGCACGTTCAAAATGCCATTATCAAAGAATTGAACTAAACTGATGAATACAAATGTGAATAATTCATTTAAATTAGAAATTACAATGATCTGTTTTTATATAAAGTGATAATTAACAGTTCTTTGCTTACTTAGTTCAATTAAGTTTAATTGAGTGCTACTTAAATGTTATACAAATATACAATTAGAAGAATATTGATATTATGAACAATTAAAATACATTAAAATAATTTTAATTATAATTTAAAAAATCTATAATAGACAAAAAAATGTCGATGTTTCCAATCATATCCACATATCGACATTTTTATCCCAACACTGATTTACTTATATAATAATGATGGATTATCCAAGCTTTTCAATGCGTTCGCACCGCAACGCCTATTATGCAGATGCATTCTTATAGACACGGTGTCGAACCTGCACCCCTTTTTGTACATGCTTCGAATGCAATTTAGGATATTAAAGTGGAATATCTGGACAGAATATCTTAAGGATGTTCTTTACGAATAAGATTAGGTGCAGTGAGTTAGTTGTATTTAATTATTTTGTGGGAAAATAATTTTTGAGTTATATTTTATTGCAAATTATTAACTTTTGGTTTGCTTAAATTGTTAAAGAAATCTTTATATTTTTGAGCTTTAACCTATATCTCGTATATAGCAGGGTAGGTATATGGAACCTGATCTTTCTTGAGCAACTAAGCACGCACTTTTTATTTTTAACCGAACAAAAGAAAAGATGCTAAGTTAATTGTTAAATTTTTAACAATTTTCTCTTTTTTCTCTCATAATCATAATTCATAATAATGAAAGAACATAAAAAAGGCACAATCCTAAAATAACATTTAATTATTTAAACGAAACAATATGTAAAGTATCACTACCTACCTACCTTTAAATATCTAAGAGTTTTCTTAGTGACCGCAAGCTCCTTGCGGGATCTTTGTCGTTTGTGAAATCGAGAAAATTATACGTAAAATTTATGTTTCAAATAAGCTCGTGGTCTAAAGTGAAATGCTATTTACATTTGACTTTGAGTTTTACATGTGGATAAGTGCTTTATTTTTAACTTTAAGGTTTACTTAAAGTTTTGAATATTGAGGCTATTGTGGCGCAAGGGCTTAAGGGTTGTGGGTTCGATTCCCACTCGTCAAAATTTCGAGATATTGTGTTTGGTAGTGGAACTTAATAGATAGAGAAGAAGAAATTTAATCAATCTTCAACCTCTCTCATTCAACTACCACATTTTTTACTTTCCAATGAGACGGTATACCATCACTATGCCACGACGACATCTGTATGGAAAAATATTATAAAATATGTTTTACTAAGGCCATTCAATATTTCTTTTAATTAGAATTATAAATTTTATTAAAATGTTTGTCTAGTGTGTATTTAACGAATGTCGCGGTGCTAATTTCAACTTATATTGTATATTTTGTAAATTTTACTTTATTTATTTTTGTGTGTGTGTACATATGTGTTATATTTGAATATAAATATATGAAATTTAACAGCTGTTTAATCACAGTAGTACCGTTGACTCTATTTATTCTGTCTTTAAATGTAAACATTTGCCCAAAATTATTTCTTTAAAACAAAAAAAAAGTAATATTTTCTGTAAGTAAGTAACTATGTAATAAAATCTACGAATCTAAATGACATGCATTCCTAATTGTTGTGACATCATGACACTTGACAATTATTTGTAGATTAGATGACAATAAAATATTATGGTACCACAGAGCTGGTCTGATGATGGAATTGAAAAATGGCTAATGGAACCTTGGACTGCCTACTGGTAGTTCTCAGATTTTTTTAAGTAAACTATTTATCAAACTTAACTTCTACTATTCTGGACCTGGCTCATCAGACTTGTTCGATATTACCACATTCTTTTATTATCACCAAAACTATATCTAGCAAGTTCCATGATAAGAAGACATTTAGGAGATTTAAGGAGAGATTTTATTATAGATTGAGGCCAGTCGTGGCGCAGTGGTACAAAGTGTGACTGTAAAACCGACTGGTTGTGGGTTCGATCCCCACTCGAGGAGATGAAATATTTACTTAAATTTATATTTTCATTTCTTCGCTCTGGTGTCGAGGCAAAGCGCGGCGTTGAGTTCTGCCACTCAACACGCAGTGCCTCCAAAATTCGGCAGAAAGTGGGGAACGGAGTGTCTTAACACTAGGTTCCCTCTGCCTACCCTGCTGTGTGCGGGATATAGCGTGAAGCTAATTTAATTTAATTTAATTTTATTTTATTATATAGTGACATAGTAAATAAATAATGTTAAAAAATCTTGCTCCCATACAACCAACGCCGACATCAATCACTGGTATAATTAACAAAGGTATAACTTATTATTATTACATTTAAATATATTTCACAGTATTAATATAGCTTTGTCCCTAATCTTAGATGACATGCGACCCAAGATGCGGTTGTGGTTGCTGAGGACCACGCGAGGGAGTGAGCTCTTTAACTCAGTATATATAATTAAAACATTAGAATCTACTGTGGCGCAATGGGGCAGCGATTGACTGTGAACGCAACGATTGTGGGTTCCATTCCAACTCAAGATAATGATTTTTTGTCATTTCCTTGCTTTGGTAACTGGACAAAGTGATGTTGAATACAACCGCACTATATATCGAAAATGAGGCAATAAGTTTCCTGATACTAGATTTCCACTGCTATTCCATTTGTTTTCATTTTTAATCTTATTAAGATGGAACGCGGCCTTGAGTTAGGCGTATTTACGGTTGATTATACAGGCGATAAAAACTAAAAAATATACATTAATTTTAGTTTCAACATCAAATTCTTTAGAAAGAAAATATTTTGATAATTTTGAATACTCAAAACATATAACCACAGATTAGAGATAAAAAAAATGGCTTCCAAGAGGAGGAAGACGGATTAGTCTTGCTACGTAAAACAGAGAGACTTCAGACACGTTTTTTATTTTCTTTTATCTTTACCACCAGCAAATAAGATTGGGTTCCTGTTGTTAAGGAAATTAAGCATATTTTTTAAAGGCGCATTTTAAAAATCTATCTAGGCAGTGTCATTGAAACGACGAATGTTATTTGATATAGATATTTCACAGAAACGGCCCCATTTTTTACCTATTTTAAGCTTTAACAATAGAAAAGTGATTTTGACAATAAGTGAATGAAATCAAAAAAGATGTCGTCCGAAATTATTTGCAGAGGCAAAGATTGGAGTCACGACTCTAAATTTAGTATTACATTTTTTGAAACCGTCATCGTGCATTTGTTACGTGTCTAATGCGGTCGATATGGATTCAAATTTAGAGTAGGTAGATAATTGGGGCAGGCAGAGGGAGTTACAATTAAGACATACTGTTCCACAAGCACCGCCAAATTTTTGAGGCATTGTGCGTTGAATGGCACTAAGCGATGTGTTACCGGAACTTCACGTTGGGAACCTCGTGTTAGGTCTCTGTTTCCATTAGGATTGTTATTCTTATTAATTATATTTTTTTTAGAATTTGGCTTTGCATATTTTTTAAACAATCTTAATTCATATAAAAAAAACAAAAAAAAACATATATTTAAAAAAATGTGATTAAAATATTAATTTATAGATTGTCTACTAGGTAGGTCTACTAAAAATATTTTTAAATATAATTTTTATTATGATACAAGTTGGCTCCACGCTGTTTTAAGACACTTGTATTAACCCAATTTGAGTCGATTTCTCGAGGCATTCCGTGTTGAGTGGCGGATTGACTCTATCTGAGCGAGAAATAGAAAATATTAAATATTTCAACCAAGTGGGAATCAAATCAATAACCGTCTCGTTTTTACCGTTACACGTTTCGGCCCCTGCGCTACGACGTCCTCAACTATCCTTCCTCGAAAAACTAATTAACCAACACAAAAGGATTTTTTAAGTTTGATCCAGTTGTTCCCGAGATTAACGCCTCCAACAAACTATTCATAATTATTTTATTATATTAATAACAGAAGTTACCTATAAATGTTCTACCTATAAAACGCTTTCAAATAAAAAAAAACAATAACTTTCTTTTAATAACCTTAACATTTAACACCATACTAAAACACCATGAAAGAGCCATGCCTTATAAATTATATGTTATAATTATAAGAGCGTGTCAAATTATCTTTTATATCTAAAATTGCCCGTAAGGAGACAATTACTCGTTTCCGCTATCAATCTTCATATGAACTTATACACATGACTACAGGTAGTCTGAAAGATAAGGTTTCTGACAAAATAGCGCTTAAACGGTTCTCTTTATTTTTATTTTTGTATTACGGTAGGCGGTCGTTAGTTCGATTTCCAGTCGGGAAAATGAGTTAGTTTTACAAGCGCAGCGTTGAGTTCCGCCACTCATACTCAACACGGATTTTTTTCAAAATTGGGTGAAGTCGTTGTATACTTTCGTAACTAAATTTTATTAAACATTATATGTACATAACAGTAATATTTCTGGCTCCTTTGTTGTTGTTGTTGTTTTTAGTGTAATTTTTTTATGAATATTACGGGTTCGGGCTAATGTGGCGTCGTTTATCAATGATAAGTCAACTGTTTAACGGTCGTTATTGCAGATTAAATATGAAAATTGTAAATTGCATGTCTAACGCTTGCTTGAGTTTTGTGGCTACGAAATTTTTATGTATGTATACATACATATATATGTACGTAATCGAGTACAAATATTTATAATCGATATTTTTTTATTAGTTTTTCCCGAATTCACGAGATGTTCCTGTATTGCGTGCAGAGCCAGAAAGGGAAAATAACGCATTCCTTCGAGCGGGAATCGAACCCACAACCGTTGCGTTTACAATCAAATTCTGGGCTGATGCACCTCGACGGTTTTATGTAGAGATTAAATATTATGTAAGCTGGTGTTTGTACCTAATGTGTCCTAGTTTACAGTCAGCGTGAAGAGAATCATAATCATTTATTGCATAATTGATTAAGTACAGATTTTTATTAAATTTAACAAATAATTTGGTAATAACTGGACATACTTAGCCTAAAAGAGTCTCTCCAATTTTATGGTATAATATAGAAAAAAAATCCAAATTTTATAAGTAATTTCAAATTTTCGCTGTGACAGAGGAAACCCAGTGTGAAGACACTCCATTCATCACAACAAAATTTCCAAATGATTTCTTCAAATAACGCCTCAGTTTTAATGGCTCAACGTCGATAATCGCAGACGGTACCCGTGACAAGTCTTAATTGCGCTTGCATTCACCTGCCGACGCGCAACGTGCGTTCCACACTATTTATTATAGGACCTATAGGATATACCTATCTGCGAAAGTATTTTTTTTGCTTTTACTGCATCCTGAACATAGCAGGGTCGGTAGAGGGAACCTGGGAACTTAGTGTTAAGACACCCCTTTCTCATGAATACTGATAGCATGGCGTGTTGAGTGGCGGGTCTTAACGCCACGCTTTGCTTTATTACCAGGGCGAAGAAATGAAAACATTTATACCAGATATACATATCGTTATTATTTACAAATCATTAACCATTTTTATTTTTTTACTTTGCGTTACCACTGTTCCGCTGCACTACCGCATTATCCTCGGAAATACAAGGAAAAATCTCTGCAGACGAATTAGAGATACCCATGGGTCGCAAATGGTGCGCAATAAAAAATGTCGTTTAGGCACCTCACGACCGGAACCCGACGCGATTTTCATTTCGTGATAAATAGATGCCTGTAAGTGCTTCTGCTGTATTCAGCCGAACTATTCTTCTCTGTTACAGAAAAAATAACTTTGAACCAACTGATTACAGTCTAAATTTCTTTGAACAACTCAACCAGTAACTTTGGGAGATTCGTAAAAAAGAATTCGTAAAAACATACCAAAATTGACCTTTATTACAATTGAGTAAGGTTTATTTTTGTATGGTGGAATTGTATGTTATATTTGACATGTCTGGTCTGGTTGACAAAATGATAGAAATTTGTATGATCGCTTGCGGAGTGTTGGAGCTTATTGCCACCTCTTAATTCCGCAGTCCTTGACGCTCTTTTGATAGTGGTCATTTGAAATATGCTGTACAGTACAAGGTGTTTGTAATGGGAGACGGTTTTTTTTTTTAATATTTTCTGTTGAATATAAAGCAAGGAAAGCACTACTCATATAATATAAATATTATTTTTCACTAGTAGTAGTCACCCGTCGTCGTCTAATTCGTCACCTGCATATCAATTTGTTTGCGTGGACTTTACGACGGAAAATTATTTATAATGAGAAATTCCATTTTTCCACTTTCCGTAAAAGTTTAGACAAATTCTCATTTTATGCTTTCGTGCACTCCCAACAGAGCTTAATTTTTGATTTCTGCGGGTAGTAAGTAGTTTCAGATATAAAGTTTGCTCATGGATTCAAGTTACATATTTGTAGGACTTTAGACAGTGGATCTTAACTATTTTATCTACGATATAATTAATTGAGCTAAATTCTATAATCTTATAGTCAACAATTTTTTTTTGGTGTAAAACCAAAAAAAACTGAAAAAAGGCAATTATTTTACTCAATTTCAAAAATCAAAAACCTGCATTTTGTTTGTATTAAAAAGTATTTTTTAATGTTATCTAGAATGTCACTAGTTTACCCACTCATTGTCAACATAAACTGTAGTTTGGAAAAAAAACAAAGATATTTTCAAATTGCGAAAGAAAACGCGGCGCCGCCTAATTACTAATTTAAATGGAAAATGATATAGGCTTAATTATATAGCTTAAATAGGCTTAATTATATAGCTTAAATACATATATCTAATTAAATTGAGAACAATCGAATTCTAAATATTATAAAACCAATGAAATGTCATATAACTTTTATAATAGTTTAAAATAAACAACAATAATTTATATAATTTGAAGTATTTCATATAATTTTATTTGTAATTATAAACAAAAGCTTTTGTTAAATTCGTCAACGCTGGCGTCGGCGGCGATTTCAAACGAGAGTTGTGTGACATACATATATAGAAAACATTTTTCTTAATGAAACATTTAATAATATTTTTTAATTTTTATTTAAAAGATGATGAATTTCCAATTTTAAGGGCAAACATAGTTTTCCTATGATTTTGCGTTACAAATACTATATATTCTTCATTTTACTGTTTAGTATATTTATAGTATTTGTGAGCTAATGAGCCTTCTGGATTATGCATCTAACACCTTCTTCTTGAGTTACTAATGTACATGGGATAACGACTATTGTAAGCGCCATAGCAGTAATCTCTGATCTTAAATTATTTTACAAATCAGTAAAAATTTACTTTAAATCCATTGCGTATTTTTAAAGACACATAATATACGTGTCTTTAGAATCCACCGCAACCATAATTTAAAAAAATGCGTTCCTTCGCCTTGTCTAGATTAATAAAATAAAGATCATTTAAGCTTGATATATTATTTCTTTTATGTTATAAAATTTAAGAAACATTCTTTAAATGTCACCGATAATAGTTAAAAATAACATGTAATTTCTGGATTTCTTTTTATTAGCATAGAGAGCAGAAAATATTTTTCCTTGTCGTTATCGTTGTGTTCCTCTTTTTGATTTTGATACAAAATGTTCGCATTTTCAAATAATTCAAACGCAAAAGCAAAAAGGCTACACACAACTGGTATCAAAAAGTCTTTAGGAATCTCGAAAT
This sequence comes from Heliconius charithonia, assembly GCA_030704555.1. Classification (NCBI taxonomy): domain Eukaryota; kingdom Metazoa; phylum Arthropoda; class Insecta; order Lepidoptera; family Nymphalidae; genus Heliconius; species Heliconius charithonia. The sequence continues at coordinate 1,809,522 of CM060825.1, forward strand.
TTACACAATCGCAATAAGTATTAGGAGATCCCGCTTTTTGTCAGTCCGTCTGTCCTCGCGGTCATCCTGCATTTTTGCGATGACATTCTTTGCCTCGTTTTGATGAAACTTCACATCAAGTTAATGATTATTTATTTTGTACTTTAAATTCTTTAGTTTTAAGATTACTTTTTAAATAGCAGATTTTTTATTTTATTATACTAAAAAAATCGTATGATTTCCAATGTTAAAGTGGTATAGTTTAAGTGGTGGCACAATAGGGCGACGTGTGACTCGACGATTGTGGGTACGATTCGATCGGAAAAAGAAATTACTTTTATTTGCTCCTTCTGGCAGATAAAGCGCGGTGTTGAGGTTCATTTCTCAATAAACTATATCTATTTCGAAAATGAAGCGGAAAATGAGGACTGGAAATAATCTCAAGGTTTCCTCTGCCAATTCCGCTATATGGGGAAATGTATGAAGTTACAAAAAACTATAAGAAAGGATTATATCGATTTTCAGCAATTGCAGTAGTCAATTATATAGAGGTAGATTCTAATATGGTGAATGAATTACGCACCATACGTGAATGTTCCGTATGAGGATATATTTTGATCCTCGCTCAAGGCATCACCCGCGAAACTAACAAGGCATTCATATTTTATATATGTGGAGACTCAATATATATGTGGCGGCTTCGCTCGCTTTTTTTTATAATATAGCAAAAGGATAATATATACCTATACAAAGTACAAAGTTTCAAGATAATAGGTGGAGTAGTTTCGGCGGGAAAGCGTAACAAACAAACTTACATTCACATTTATAATATTAGTATGATACTGTGAATTTAATTTCCACAACTTTATAAGACAAAACGCGGCGCTTAAATCTATTAACCAATATGAAATAGCCCATAATGAAATAAATAATACCTAATGAAAAAAAGATCATTTGATGGTTATACAGTTTATATTAGGTACTACTAAAAGTGTTTTTTTTTTGTATAAAATAATGTAAAGTTAAAAATGATATTTTCTTATAATATGTATTAATTGTATGTAAGCAATTATGTAATTTATATATTTGATTAGGAAATTAGATATAATAATAAACCAAGTGGTAGTGCTGAACAAAATGAAAAAAAAAACACTATCAAAAATATAACTATTAATAAATAAATTAAATTAATAAAATGTTATTATTATAATATACAGATTTTACAAAATAATATTTTATTAATTAAATTTTTATTTACTATTTATGAAAATGCTAATTTAATTTGCATTTCATTAATAGCAATGCAAATTATATTAGCTTTTTCTTTTAAATTGAAAGACCTTCCTTGTAATTTAAACTGATTTATAAGTATAACTAACTATTTTATTGATTTATAGATGTCTTAGGTGATAAAAAGGTAAATTTACAAAAAAAGGCCAGCCGTGGCACAGCGGCACGAAGTGTGACTGTAAAATCCACTGGTTGTGGGTTTGATCTTCAATCGAGGAATTGAAATGTTTACTTAAATTTATATGATAGATGTCAAGGCAAAGCGCGGCATTGAGTTCTGCCACTCAACACGCAATCACCAGAATTCGCCAGAAAGGAGGGAACGGATTGTTTTAACAACAAGTTCCCTCTACCTACCCTGCTGTGTGCGGGATACAGCGTGAAGCAAATCTGCTTATTAATTTTATTGATCAGTATTATATGTATATCCGTCCAAAATATATTCCAAAGATGTATTTAGGATGTGCCCTATGTATGGTAGCTAACTAATCCAAAACTTAAAAAAATTGAAAGTCATGAGAATCATATTAAAATGTATAGCTACAAGCTTACGTTTTATGCAACGAAAACCATATTGATTTTATAGTTTAAATATTAATTCATAATTAAGAGAGCATTACTATAATTTAGTTATAGTTTTGCGACTTAGTAAGTGGATTGTGATGAGCAAAAACTCTATACAGTATTAATTGCAATTTCTGTATGTAGCGTCAGCATGTAAATTATGAGGATATTTGGAATTTCTGATGCAGTTTAATATTAATATTAAAATATGTAATAAATATGGTGTATTCTGCATCAGATACTCCGTTTCCCACTTTCTATCCAATTTTCGAAACATGGTTTGTTGAATGGCGGCGCTCAAGGACGCATTTTGTCCTCTTACCTTACCAAGGAAATTAAAATAACGCAATTCTTAATTGGAAACTAAACCCACAACTTTCGCATGTATACACAAGCACTGTGCCGCTGTGCCACGATGATGACTAAGTTTAGAAAATCATTATTATATTGTACTATAGTGTTTTTAATTATAAATACCAATTAAAAAATCAAGCAGGTCGCTGAGTTAAAAGAAACTAATATTAATATATAATGAATTTCTAATTGAAGAAACTTAGGATATTTTTAGCTTTACACGTACTTTTATCATCTTCATCATATTCTTCATCATATCAAGTTTTTTTTAATATATATATTGTTTTTGCAGGGCCGCTTTTATTCTGCACAGCAGTGTAAACAGTGAAAACCTAGAATTAAACACATGTTCCGTTTTTCGAGACGTTACCGTGTTAAGTCACGTATCTCAACGCCGCAAAATTAAATACAATAATCGCGTTCAAATTACACAACGGTAAACCTCAAAAAAAAGTGTATAATACTCTTATTATAATTCTATGCTGACGCTACAGCGTTTGACGAATTGAATTTTGATGAGTGACTGCCGGCTCATTATCATTTTGCGTTGAAACTGCGCCATCTTTGCCAGTGATTTTTTTTCATCACATAAGCTTAGGCTGCAAATATATAAAATATTTCTTAAATAATAAAAAAATTACGCTTGGTATGTGATAGATGTTTTTAAATAATGTAGATAGATATTTTTAAATAAATAATGCAATTATTTGATGACGTTAAACGGAATGGTTGTTTGTGGCTTCGATTACTAATATAAAACATGGTGTTAATTTACACCTCTCAAGGTGCTCATATCCAGTTATTATTCATGTTGTTAAATATTTCAATTCAATTTAGAGACCTTGCGTGTAGTATAGCGGAATTTATCGCCGCACTTTCTGTATAGATAAACTCAGTCAGTCAAAAATCAGTTTTGTTACTAAGTTTATAAATATAATATAATTTTTTTTTCAGCTTGACGCTGTATCCCGTATTTCGAACGGTAGGCAGAGGGGATTCAGTGTTAAGATACTCCGTTTCCTACTTTCGGCCGATTTCTCGAGGTATTGTATCTTGAGTGGCGTAACCCAACACCGAGCTTTCCCTTGTCACTACATTAATAAATAATAATTCAATGCCCGAATGCCAATCGAATCCACAACCGTCGCTTTTACAGTCACGCGCTTGTGCTTATGCATACATAATATACTATATAAACATAAATGTTAAACGATTCAATTCATTAAATATATTATTCATGCTGCATGTAATTTTATTACTAATAAATTCTTTATTCACGACTAAAAGACGTGTCGTTTGATATATTATGACGGAGAAAGTGCTATCAGATTTTGTATAAATGCAATACAAATGAACAGATTGAAACTACTGTGTTTTTTTTTTATTTTTTAATCCATTGAAGCGTCTCACTGTAAGCACGAAGGTTGTTACAAGTTGTCACTCTCATTTCAATATTTAAATTATTTTTAGATGAAGATAATTAAAAACAGAGTGGTACACAAAACGGCGTCTGCGGCGTTAAGTTTCGCCACTCGACATTGTTTTTTATTAGTCATATAAAATTTAAAACAATATACTGTTATACTTTTAGTGCTTCGGCTACAAAATGACAAATATATATACAAAAAACATTATTTAAAGAGCAACGGAAAACGAAAACGCCTGTCTTTGCCTATTCTGTCGAAAGTCGGGACACTCTGTCGTCTACTCCACGGCATTGGCGTTATTCAGTGTGGACAAGCCAGAAAAAGAAAAATAATACATTACACCGAGTAGGTTTCGAACTCACACAAACCATATACCTACTCGATGAGTCACAATGGTCTCAATTTTCCTTATAAATTCAGAAAAGCTATGTAGCCTATGCCTTATATCAAAATTTCATGATAACGCGACCTACAGCCGACGTTATTGTTTGTTTGAAATGACGCAAGTATGTGTATATATATAGCGTGCGCTGCTGTCTACGTTCAAGTACTAGGATATTATGATATTTTATGACGAGGCCTACTGTTTTATTAGCGCTTGAAACTCATTTGTCCTTCGATTGTTAGTAAAAATTAATTAAAAAAATGCTTCACGCTCTATCCCGCACATGAGAGAGTAGGCGGAAGGAAACTAGTGTTAAGATATTCCGCTCCCCACGCACAGCCCAATGTTTGGGATATTGAGTGATTCGAGTGAGACTAGAGTGAGGAAATTATCAATAAATCGTTTTTTTGAGGGGGAATCGAACTCACAACTAAGGCTTAAATAAAAACATACCGGTATTTATATTGGCGTTTGTGTCACAATATTTGTAAAGTATTTAAAATTGATTTTCCCATACAGTTGCTATATAGGGTAGGTTCTTTCTTATCTTAATATTAATAAAAGCATTTAAAAGTATATTTTTTCATGACCGTACCGAGTCTCGAATCAGCGGCTCTTGGGCCATTTTCAAGAGTTTCAGGTTCGCTTACTATACTTAATTTTATAAATACATCTCTAATACAAATATTGAAATATCGTGTTAAATTTAGGTAAGGTCCCATATAACACTTACAAAATAATAAAATTCGCATGTCACAAGTTCATTCATTTTTAGGAATTCTTAGTTGTGTCTTTTTATATTTTTTTATATAAAAAAGACTTCTTAATATACTATTCTTAATATATATCCAATTTTATTTTTATTTTCTTCTTATAGCCTCATAGTGTATGGTGCATATAGCAGAGCAGGGAACGTCCATTCCCCATATAGACATTCAATTTCCTATTTTCCGAAATTTTTGAAAAATGTTTTTTAATCGCTTTCTCCGAGTTGAAATGGAACCCACAACTGTCGCGTCTATCGCTGTATCACTGCACCAAGATTCCTCATATCTATATAAATCATCTTATCCTTCTATGTTATAATAATTACATATAAATCGTACCTGCGGGCACATCTTGCAATGATACTTCCTTGCGTGCGCGTGTAGAGGTTGCAGCTTCGTGGGACCTTTACCCAACGGCTGAGGAACTACCAGGAGTCCACTGTTGGTGCCGCCCACAGGTGATGATGATGATGAACCTGGAGATATAAGGATAGGAAATTGCTATTATGTGTTTATTATGATTAAAATTTGAGGTACTAAAATTTACAGGGAATGCTGTTTTATATTGTGTAAGTAGGTTTCGTTTCTTTTTTTTTGTTTAGTTATAATATATTAAGCACGCTTTAACAATTAAATTGTCATTGCAGAGTATTTTAAATTTCTATTTAGTAATATTTACAGGTATATCATAAAGAGTTTATTAAGACTAGAGATACTGCAAACGTGACAGGGTTTGGGTTCGATTCCCATTCGGGGAAATTAAATATTTACTAAAGTTAATTCCACGCTCTAGTATTAAGGCAAGGTCCTCCAGAATTCAGCGAAAACTAGGGGAGGGAGTGCCTTAACATTAGTTTATCTCCTTCCTACATATGATGCTATGCGTAGGACTCGGATTGTTTATGATCTTATATATATATGTACGTCTGTCTATATTTCCAAGAACTTAAAACAAATATATAAAGCTTTACATCATATTTTTTAATAAATTAAATAAATTAAATTAGCTTCACGCTATATCCCGCACACAGCAGGGTAGGCAGAGGGAACCTAGTGTTAAGACACTTCGTTCCCCACTTTCTGCCGAATTTTGGAGGCATTGCGTGTTGAGTGGCAGAACTCAACGCCGCGCTTTGCCTCGACACCAGAGCGAAGAAATGAAAATACAAATTTAAGTAAATATTTCATCTCCTCGAGTGGGGATCGAACCCACAACCAGTCGGTTTTACAGTCACACTTTGTACCACTGCGCCACGACTGGCCTCCACTGGATATTTTTTAATAATGTTATGATAATGATATCAGGTACAAATTTCAAACGATTCTTTGAGAACAGGGATTTTTGTCGGTTGGTTGGTTGTTTGTAGTGGCTTTACCGCATACAGCAAAGTAGGCAAAGGGAACCTAGTGCAGAGTAGTGAGTTGAGACACTCCGTTCCCCAATTTCCTCCGCAAAGCCAAGAAATTAAAATATTAATAAATATTAATCAATTCCCTCGAGGGGAGGGATCAAACCCACAATTGTCGCGTAAGAGACGCAACCTCGTGGCACTTCGCCGCAACGGCTTCCCACATGTTGTTTATTTTGTGTTTGGTTTATAACATACTAACCCGACCGACCTGGCCCAAGCCCCGCGCCGTACAGCATCTGACTCATAGACTGGTGGTGGCCAATTCTGTCATCAGCCTTTTGGTGACCGCCCACCGTGCCGTCACCTGTGCTCATTTTGGCCTGAAACAGAGAAATATATGATTTTAGTGTTAATTTAATTATAAAATTAGATATTTTTGTTAATTTTGTTAGGTAAAAATCAAAATAATAGCATGATTTTTTATAATTATTTTTTGCTACATTTATATATGAGAGTTGACGCAATTGGCCCAAATCGGAAAAAATACTTTATATTCATTTCCCCGCTCTGGTAGAAGAAGCGCGGCATTGAGTTCCGCCACTTAACAAGCAATGTCTTGAAAATTCAAAAAGTATTAGAACTGATAACAAAAATACACACCTAAGAGTATGTACATATTAATTCCTTTAAATGTCAGCATTACTAATACTACGTATATAAATAAAAAAAGGAAATTAAAATATCCATGCCATAATTTGTAAAATGAAAGCCGTACTGAAGCAGTGTGTACGAGAAATTTTTAGCTCTTAAAAAAATGGTTGTGACTTGTAAGTTTGATTCAGGCACAAAAAACTCCTTCGTCTTTATATTTTTCATCTGCCTCTTCAATAGGCTAAGAAAAAGATAACATTATCACTCAAATCGCTTTTCCTACCCCTTTAAATAACGAATACTGTTTTTTATCAGGGGCCGCGTGGTTTAATAGCACTAAAGCCTAAGTGCCCGAAGTAACTGACTACCGGTATTAGGTTAGATCAAAATAGTTAATTGATAAATATACTAATACTACATAATATAAAGAATTCATTAATTTAAACTAATAGTTCTTTAGATTAGCGCGCTTAACCACATATATTTTAAACTATATTATATAAAATTAAATTATAAATACAAATACAATTGTACATACTGTGAAATCAAATCATCTCAAGTTAACCCCTAAATTATAATGGTCATCTATAAATAACCCCCAGACACCGCCCCGCAGCGGTCACTTTGTCAAACACTACACGCGCCTGACTAACAAATAGACAGTGGTCAGATAAATCATAGTAACTTAGAGCTAGGTGACTCCGCCGTTTTTGCTTAATTTTACTTAAATATATTATTTTAGTATCGATTAGTTGATTTATTATAGGAATATTTTGATTTATATGTACTTCGTAAATGCAATTAGCTTCACGCTGTATCTCGCACACAGCAGAGTAGGCAGAGGGAACCTAGTGTAAGATACTTTCTCATTTTCCCCTCTTTCCGCCGAATTTTGGCGAGTTGTCAGTTGTCTCAATGTCCTAATTGTGCTTAGATGCTCTTAAGCATATTTACCTACTAGTATTAAATATCTGAAAAAAATATTTTGTTAAATGCGCAACAAAACAAATTCTTCAGATGATCTAATGAACTGCTCATTTGCATTAAAAGTATATTTTTGCGGAGAAATTTATACTTTCCATCAGGGCTATAGTCTACAGGCAATGATTGCTTCGATATTATTTCCATTGGACTAAAGGGGCGAAGCCATACATAAAATAAATATAGAATTAAATTATGCTATAGTAGAATAAAACCTTGTTATAATATATTAATATATGTATGTACCTACATAATAATATCGATACATTTTTGGTTCCAAAAAATTAAAAAAAACTACAAATCAAACTTTATTTAGTATTGATTTTAATTGTAATTAAATATCAATAAATATGTAGATTACGATTATATTAATATCAAATTAATAAATTGCCTTCCGGTCAAAACGAGTCTAATTTCACATGATATTGGGGTCTGGGTTCGAATCCCACGGCGGGACTTTTGATATTACGTATGCATATTAATTTGATAAATATTTTCTTTACTCTGATTTAAGATAAAGACTTGATATTGGGTTTACCATACAACATATTTTTTTGGTACGGTGTAATAATATAAAAACAGGTTCTTTTTTCTGTTTCAGTATATCTATCCAAGGAATTAAAATGATTACCATTATTTTCTGGTAGAAAAAAAGAAGAGTCCCTCTCTGTAACTATGCCATGGGGCTTAGTTACAGAGAGTGCTCTTTAAACTGAAATAATATTAACAAAATTATTATGTAACCTAAAAAAATAGAATAATACTTTAAAATAGATACTCTAAAAATAGTTAAAAAAAGTACTATATATATATATATATATATATATATATATATATATATATATATATATATATATATATATATATATATAATACGGTAAACCGTATTATAACTAAATTTAATACAGTGCTAATCACTCATTACTAACTTTATTGATCTTTAAACTTAAGTATGAAAAAAACACGTAATTCTATCCTATAAGTAAAAAAAAATCTATAGTCATAACTCGCAAAAGTTGAACTTCATTTAATCACGTGGTAACAGTGCCGTCTTAGGGCATATCAAGACCTTTGTGGACACGTGTCCATTACATCTTTATTAATCAGTATCAGATCAACCTACCGCCCAAAATTCAAAGGATTCAGGAGGATAATTTACAGTGTCCAGGCCAAATCGAGCGTTGCTAATAAAACCTATATTAGGACGGTCCATATAAATCACCAACTTTGGTCACCCTACAAGCATTACGTACTTTGCTCCGCGTGTCTAATTTCGTTCTCCGCGTGTCTAGCTAGTATCTAGAATATTTTGGCGGCGGCAGGATTTCCTAGAAAACACGTTTCACTAAATGTCAAGTGTAATTGACATTTCAATTGAACGCCAATTAAAGAATTGGAATTGAATTTTACACCCTTTTTATATTTTTTGAAGTATAATTATTGTAATTAAATTTTATTGATAGTGTAAATTAATAATTTTGAATATTTCTATCAGTCGCCAGTCGTGGCGCAGGGGCACGAAGTGTGACTGTAAAACCGACTGGTTGTGGGTTCGATCCCCACTCGAGGAGATGAAATATTTACTTAAATTTATATTTTAATTTCCTTGCTCTGCTGGTGAGGACAAGCGCGGCGTTGAGTTCTGCCATTCAACATGCAATGCAGAAAGTAGGGAACGGAGACAACAGAGTGATGAATATAAAAATTCTCTTGTGACATGTATTGTATATTAAAAATAAATTGGCTAAATAGGTTTATGATGCCGTAAAAGTTCGAACAATATTAAGTTGGCGCCGATAGAGATATAAAATAATAAAATGAAAAATATATTTTATATACCTATTTTAATAAACGAAAGTTTGTTTCCGCTCCTAGACGTGCACTCTTTCTTTTTATTATTTTGCTTTGTATCACACTGTATCTTGCATGTAAGCACAGGGAACCTATTGGTAAGACACTCCGTTCTCCACTTTCCGTTCAAATTTTAAAACATTGTGCGTTCAGTTGCAGAAATATAACTATAAATAACGTATTACCCGATTCGAATTCGAACATTAAATCATCGCCTTACGACGGAGGCCTCTTCTTTAAACAATGTGTTTACTTCTTCCTAGTTCTTTAAAAAAAGAAATATTTAACCTAGTGCTAACAAATTTTATAACACGAGTTTTAACTACATTAGTAAATGTTAATCTATAAAATTATTAAATTTGGAAAAAAAATACCGTGGAGTTTTGAAGCCTTGCCGCTTTTTGATTATCAAGAAAAGGAAATGAAAATATATTTAAAATATGAACGTTCAATTTTTCATTAATGAAGAAAAATCGTTTATAGCCGCGAAAGTTAACGCTGCTGTTTTTCAATTACATTTGATCGCAACCAAACTCACTATTCTAACGTCTTAAGTGAGACTCTTTATATCATTTTATTTCAAATTATTATTTTTTTATACAACGCCTTGTTACTAGAGCGCGAATATGAAAATCAATATAAAAAAAAACCCCTTGTAACTAAAATCGAACTCAGAACTGTCGCGTTTACACTCAGACTAACATTCTATTATTTCATACATTACATATAAACAAAAGCAAATTTCAATAATATCTTTCTAATGCAAACTGGGCAAACCAACAATAAATCACAAACTATTTCGGCCCGGGACCCATCGTTGCAAATTAATTTGAAGATAACGCCCCGCACAGGATACACACACTACACACTGGTAGCATTTAATTTAAGTGATCACATCCGCAGTTTAGGGATGCTTAGGTACTACATGTGGTTATTACTTCGAATCGATTTTTGGGGTATAAAGTTTTTAAGAATAATAGCTAAATTATATATTTTTTTTATGTAAGTTATGTAAGTTCGTAATAATATAAGAAAGTGGTGTATAGTATTTGAAACAATTTTAATCAACGTAACTGTACATGGAGCCCTCCACTTTGGAACTTAATGGGAACGCTATGTTCCCATTAAAACACTCCCGTTCTCCACTTTTCGCAGAATTGGAGAATTTGGAGACATTGCGTGTGGAGAGGTGGAACTCAACGCTACGCTTTGCCTTAGTACCAGAGCGAGGAATTGACTACATTCAATATTTGAAAGTGGGAATCAAACCCAATATCTGTCGCGTCTCGAGGCGCACGTTTTTGTCTCTACAATATGACTAGCCTTAAAAGAATCAAGTTAAATCAAATCTGCTTTACGCTGTATCCCGCCTGCATTAGGGTAGGCAGAGGGAACCTAGTGTTAAGAAACTCCATTTCCCACATTCCCCAATTTTTCGAGGCATTGCGTGTTGAGTGGCGGAACTCAACGCCGGGCGTTTGCCTCAGAGCCAGAACGACACAATGAAAATATTAAAAAAATAATAATCTTGAAAGAAGTTATTTTTATCAATATATTTATAGAGGTTTAAATTAAATTAATCTATTTTTAATATATACCGTAATAGCGAATTTTATATTTTAAAAATTATAATTTGATATACTACATAATATTAATTAGGATGATTTAAAATAATATTTTTTTTAATGTAGTTCTTTACAAATTTCCCTAATATCTATAATTACAAAAGGAACCGACTTTTAAACTTAAAAAACTTTTAACTAAAAGAAATTATTTCCAGATCTAAAATTATAACCCGAAATGTAATATATAAAATTTCACCTAAAAATACATCATACATCGCAATCTCCACAGTCCAAGTAAAAATAGTTTAGAACATCGTAAAAGGAAGAAATACCTAGCTTCGATGCTGGCTAGAAATTCTTTAGAGCAGCGCCATCTATCGCGTTTAATAGCAAATTTTGACGTAAACTACCCTCTGTAACAAACAGCGCTGTTTTTCCGACCCACATTTGGGGTTTTAGTGTTATATAAAGTTTTGAGTTTTATGTAATGGTTGATGAGATTTATATTTTATTGCTGAACTGTAGTAAACGTTCGGTTTCTTTGTCCTGTACTTTTTTGATTTAATAGCCTAAGTTTGTTCGTTGTTATTATTTTTTATAATCGTGGTACAGTTTCATGATAAATCTTTATTTGTATATATTATTTTATTTATATATATTAAAATGGACATGCTTGTGTGGCAATATCACATTGATATTTTTCGAGAATATAAAAATTTTTGGATCGACAATTAATTATTTTTCTATTTAAAAAATAGTGAAATTTTAGGAACATTTTGGTTTCAAAAATTTCGCGTTACTTAGCGTAATGGGGTAAGCAGAACCGTCATAGATCCATTATGAGTGCCTGTCCATCGATCTGACTCTAGCTCTGAGCATCCACTTTTTATTATATGAAAATTTTAAAGAGATTTGAATTTAAAGAGAGATTATATGTAATCGTCATAGTAATAATTTTTTTTTTGTCTTGCGAGCAATATTCACTTTAAAATACCACGAAACTCATGTCACATTTATATGACATTATGAATTTAATATTGAAACTGAAAATAATTAAAATATAATCAGTATACAGAGTGGCGATCGAACTCACAACCGTCGTGTTAATGATCAGACGCTGACTCACTTCGCCGACACAACCTCGAAATAAATAACTCAATCTAAAAGCTAAATCGCTTAGGCTACTTTTGCTGTAACTTACAGTAACAATTATAATTACATACAAAAAAACATCAGCGGAAAGTTTAAAAGGGCGTATCTCTGGATGGGACAGTTGCAAATGAATGTTCTTTGTCATTTCAACCCCGCTATTAGACCCCGGGGAAGAACGTATGATAGATATGTTGAATTTAGAGGGAACACTGTACTTGATACGAGGCCAAGACAAAATTAAAGTTTTTTTAGCTTCACGCTGTAATGCGAGCAGGCAGTGGGAACCTGGTAACCTAGTGTTAAGACGATCCATTCTAAATAAGATAACGCACGCTTGTGCCCTGCGCCACGATTGGCCTTAAATTTACGTTAAATTGCTTCTGAAAATTAGCAAAAGGTACATAAATATAAGTTACTTTGTTTTTGATTCTTTTTTATGGGAAATCCGGGAATCGAACTGGTTTTACATAATATATTAACTATAAATAAGTTAATTAAGGGATGAAAATGAGACTAAAAACGTATAAATATATATGAAGTGAATAACAAATACTTATATCTAAACTAAATTCTATACTACATAAAAATAAAAAGTACTTAAGTAAATGCAATAACCATACATTAGGTATACATACAAATACGCTGTCGTGGCCGCACCTGCACAAACTGTCTGTACACGCGATGGTTGTGGGTTCGATTCAAATTCAGCGGCATGACATATTTCCTCGCTCTGGTAAAAAAACAAGCTGCGGCGTTAGTTTACGCCTTTGAATGTATGGTTACACATAAAGTGTCAAAAATTTGGTGAATACTTGACAACGACGTGTTACAACTCTTGTTCCTTCCGTCTACCCTGCAATATGCGGGATAAGGTGTGAAGCAAAATATTATCTTGCAAAGAAGCATGAAAATAAATAATAATAAGCGACGATATTTATTTACAGATATAAATAATATTTAAGAAAGTGTTTTAATTATTCTCTATTTTTCTATAAAGGTAGCGTGAAAGGGATAAAAAATAAAAAAAGCTAACTCTATAGTCCACGCTACTCTCACCTCGTAGCCCTGTTTGATAGTCATCGCGCCCCGTGGCCGTGACCACGCGGCGTAATCCAGACTCTCTTTTTGTTGGCAATGCTGTCGGACAAATATATTTATATGTTATAATTAGGAAATATATATGGAAAAATATATTTATTAATATTTTATAACTATAATATATTATAAAAAAATGTTCGTAGGGTACAATTGATATATGTATAAGTATCTATATTATATGTTAGTGTACTTATTAGGTGAAATAAAAAAAAAAATAAAAACATTTAATTCATTTTTTAAAAAATAAATTTTTGTACGAAAATTTATAATAGTGTAAAATATTTACGTGTAATTATCATTTTTATACAAATACATAAAATTCTTTTGTTATTAATGAAGTTACTTATAGACATTGCCTGAAGTTTGGTTGATTGAGAGAGGATATTTGGAGATTTCTAAGGGAAAGGAAAAAAAATAGATTTTTATATTAATTTAACTCCCTAAAGTCCACTTAAACTAAGTTGCGAGGGACAATAAGTCTTCTTATAACACTTTGGATATTGCAGTTATTATAAGTAGTGAACCTTCACCTCATTCTGCCTATTTAGAGTAAAATGATTCCGTTTTCTGTAATCAGCTCCTTTAGTTTTTTTTTGTTTTAGCATTACTAACGAAATCTAACGTTAAACACTTGGTTGACGGTCTAGATGATTAATAAAATCTATCCTACTCTCTGTGACCCGCAACTTTGTCGATTCTGTCAATATGAATGGAAAGTAGGAAGAAGTTGGAATCAGTAACTTATTATATGTTAAAGAACCTCATCTGTCAAGAATAGGTCGTCGTGAGTTCGATTACCACTTGGGGGAACGAAATTTCTCATGTTTTATTTCCTCGATCTGGTAACGAGGCAGAGCGCGACTTTGAATTCCACCTCTCGACTTGCGATGCTCCAAGAATTTGGCAGAAGGTGTAGTGGGGAAGTGTGTCATGGGGACCCCAGGTTATTATATATAAGACCTTCATCTCTTATAATATAAAATTGCCAATATTTCTTCATTATTTTTTTCTTATTTTATATTCTATTCTATTCTATATCTTTATGTACCATATAAAATATTTTACATCCATGACCCGGCTAACATATAAAATGTTAGTCCTAAACTAGCTCCATCCCCCTCTAGCCGTGTATGTGTGAGGGGGTGAAGTGATCACGTGACGTAGTTCAAGACGTTCGTATGTGAGGAATAGCTCCTTTTAAAAGTATGGAGTCGAGCAATTTTATTTTTAGGATTTTTTTGGAAACGAATACGAGTTTAAAGATAAATTGATTGTATTGCAAAATTTTGAAAAAATATGTCAGGCATTACTTTTTTAATGTTATTAAAGTGTACTTTTAAAATAAATAAAACATTTTTTAATAATATATACACCTTTCCTTACATAAAGCTTTTAGTTCCTTTTCTCAATTTATTTAAACCATAATTGACTACTATTTAACAATTTAAGATAGAAGCTACAACATATATCCTAATACATATATCAAATAAAAAACTACCAATAAACTTCCTAATAAACTAATAATACATAATAAAAAATCTATTCATGACAATAACTCCATCCTATCGCTGTTCCCAAGAAAAACCCGCGACACAAGTATTTTTCTTAACTCACACACACACATTGCCTCTATGTATGCGTAAATGCACACACATACACATACGACACACGTGTGTAAGTGAATGTGTGAAAGTGTGCGTGGGGTAGTAAAATATTATGCTGCCGAGTCTAGAAATAACATTGTATAGATAATCAATAACAGAACATTTTTATGTCGATTCTGTATACAGGGTGATGTGGATTGAGGCAGGTTAAGTTTTCAAGGTAACTTGATACCTTTTCCAAGAAATTTGGGTAAATATTACCCTTTTGAGATATTTTGTTGCTAATTTTGGGGCCATAAGTTCTTGTTTTTCGGACGTAAGTTGTATAGGATTTCAAGTACCTTGCTAGCAATATAAGTCATTTGGTCCTTTTCGTAGAAACTTGAGTGAATAGTCCAATTAGGAGCACAAGGTATTTTATATATTTTTTTCTGAATATAGTATACCATATGAGAACGTCATGGGGCCTTGGCACATCATTTGACTGTAAACGCAATTATTGCGGGTTAGATTTCCATTCGCGGAAACGAATTCATTTAATATTCTTGCTTTGGTGAATATATAAAGTTGAACGTTAAGTTCCGCCACTTAATAAACTATATCTGAAAATTAAACGGGGCGTTGAGAAACGACTACCGACACTAAGCTTCCTTCTTTGTGAGAAATACCCCGATATGTGTAATGAAGATAGTTGTTTTTTAGGTCTTACTATATACTACTTCACGCTGTGTCACTAGTAGTAGTCGCGCGAGGTAGTCAGAGAGAACACACCTCGTCCTCGTCCTCTGTCAATAACTTCTTCATACAAGCCCTCCGGGGCTCCTCACGCCTTTCACGTGACTTTCCTTCAGTATCTTTCATAATGTGTTTTCGCAGGTCAATCGAGGTAGGTACGGTGAGTACCTTTCTTACCACTCACTTTTCCATCTTAAGTATTTTTTTTGCCATTCTTTCATCACTCATTCGTTCCACGCGTCCAAACGTGCTGACCACATTCATCTTCATTCGCACTTTGACATCCTCGCTAGTATCTGCCATTCTGTGTATCTCTACATTACGGATTCCATCAGCTAAGCTAACCTCGCATATCCTACGAAGAGATCAAATCTCAACAGCACTCATCTTTTTTTTATTCTTCTTCTGCTGTCGTATAACAGCGTCGTATTAACCCATTGTGTACGGCCAACTCTGCAGTTGTGCTAATGTTTCGCCACTTCATCGATGCAGTTAAGGCACCGTTAACTCTGTTTCCGCCAGCGATTCATCTTCCCGCATCCATCTCGAATTTTCCATCTACTGAACATACTCAGTGATATTGCATTCTATCCTTTCTCTTCTTTCGTAAGGTTCTGGTATTTGAAAGATTCATTTCTTTCAAATACCAGAACCTTTGTCTTGTTCGTATTCTGGCTTAGACCATTATTTTCACACCCTTCTTTCAGAGTGGTGACTAAAACTTCTATGTAATTTTGTTTCCCTCCTTGGAGACAGTTATCCAAAAACAAATTGAACTACCAAGCGAATTTTGGTGCATCCGTGCTTACCACCTGATTGGATGTCAAGCCAAGGCGACATGCCAGCTCTTACTCGCACGCAGGCTGAGTGATCTCTGTAAAGAGATTTTCAGCCTGCAGCAAGGGTTCGTTCACATAGTACCGGTAAATTTCGCTTTCACAACTCCATCGAACGCCTTCTCCAAGTCCACAAAAGCACAAACAGCTTTATAGTTAACGCACAATTTTTTTGCCGTGTTCATGCGGAGGGAAAAGATCTGATCTATACACCCTCTTTCAGATGTAAAACCTCTTTGGGCCTTTCACAACAGTTTTCCAGATCTCTCTTGCATTCTAGTCGCTAATATTTTAGTATAAACTTTGCTTCCTAAGCTAATAAAACTGATAGCCCTATGGATTGCACAGTCTATTTGTAACCTTTGTCTTTATACAAAGGCTACTATTATACCTCGCCAATCACCTGGAATCGTTTGTACTTTTTTCAACTTCACGATGTATCACATGCATAACAGAGGAGACAGAGGGGAACTTGTATTTATTCCTTTTCCCTGAATTGCGCCAAATTCTGAAGATATTGTGAATTGAGTAGCCGAACTCATAAAAATGTCACATAAAACGCAATAAGCTGTTTCCTTACCTACATAATTTCTACACAAACAATAGAATATTACTTGTTTCAGTAAACGTTTCGCGAAACAGAAAAGCTAAACGATGATTAACAGAAGCTGGGGTAGCGTCTCAATTTGCGGTGTTCATTCATTTGTCAAAGTTGCAGTCGTAACTGTGAACGTATGAACGTCTCGGAATAATAAAGTTATTTTTCCTGTGTTCGTGTACAAGGATTATCTTGTGGATTTTTCTCTGGTTTCTTTTTCATTTTATTTTTTATGGAATTATTATGTTTATTTGTTTTTAAACAGTTTCACGTTATATCCCGCACATAGCAGGGTAGGCAGAGGGAACCTTGTGTTACAAACTTCGTTCGCCATTTTGACACTTCGTTCCCCATTTTCCGCCGAATTTTGCAGATATTGTGTATTGAGTGCCGGAACTCGATGCCGCGCTATGACAACAGAGCGAAGAAATAAAAAAATATTCATTGATTCGAGTGGGAATCGAGTCAAACCTCATATATTATTTTTAAGTCTTACTTATTTTCAAGTTAGAAAAAAATGATGACAGTCAAATGATTCATATAATAATGGATTTGGTCCATTGTCGATTTTCTCGCAAGAATCTAAATCGTTTATATTCGGAAATAAATATGTTTGTTGAATTGAGCGATCGGGCGGAATAGATGTAATAGAAAGGAGTGTCCTAATACTACGTCTCCTCTGCCTACTCTATCATGCAGAAAAAATGATGAATTTGATGAGTTTGAGTTAAGTGACTTTATTTCCGGTTTGTGGTATACTATAAATAAATTGCATTCTTCGTAATTGATATCAAAACATAATGTTTTTTATGTTTTTTAAAGCGAAATGGATACATACTATAAATATGTTCCATTAATAGGTTTTGATTCTCTTGTATTACAAACGTAGCAACTGCACAACGATATAGTCATTCTAACGAAATGTTCATAATTTATTTAAGGCGTTGTAAATATTTACTTATATTTATTGTATTAAAAATATTATAAGCAGTTACTTAAGAGGGTTTATTGTAATTCGCGATAGAACTTAGTGTTAAGCTCTCTTCACGTTAAGACAATTTCGTGACCTGTTTGATTAAAGCTAAAAGCAAAGAGATTCACATAATAAATTAAACATTTTATGTTATGTTTAATTTTTTTAATGGGTGAAATACTCAATCAAATCCAATTTTTTTGTAAAAACCCAATTTATTATAAAAAAGTTATTATAAAAAACAGGCAGAAATTGATATATGAAAGTAAATGTATAGTATTTTCATAGAAGTTATCAATAATTAGTTAGTAGTTAAGTTAAAAAAAAAATCGCCCTTCGCTTGAACACATCCGTCACCGTCGTATACAGTGACGCCTTCACCAAAATATTAGGGTAAACTACCCTACTTCTATCAATGACATTATAGACATATTTCTTAGTTATTATCTTGAAATTTGTAGTCTTGAAATAATTTAATCAGCTCATCAAGACGCAGCGAGATTATATTTGACGGTAGCATCGATGGTTTACAATTCGATTTCCACATAACATTATAAAAAAAATCTTTATAAGCTTCACACTGTTCCCGCGGGTACGGGACAGAGTAGGGAGAGGAATTTTTTGTAAAGAAATCAAAACGGATGAATACACTTAATTTCTCACTTCTGAACAATTTTCAAGACATTGTGTATGGAGTAGCGGAACTCAATACCGCACTTTGTCTATCAGATTTGCTGAAGTGTTGAAATGAAAACGATTAATTTCCTCAACTGGGGCCTTTATATTATACAATATAAGTTTACCTCTAAGAAGAACTTCAAATATAAACTACCCTGTTAATCAGATAAAACCAAGTTTTCTTGGTCTTGATGTTAAAAGAAGTAATCATATTTTATGTGATGAATTAATAATTTAACCTTTAGATCGACTGTAAAGTTCTACTTCTAATTTACTTAATATTATAAAAGTAAAAATTTGTAAGGATGGACCATTGTTCCACTTTCACACAAAAACTACTAAACGGATTTTGATAAGACATTACAGTACTATATGTAACACAAAATTCAAAATATAATTATCATAATAGCACATAAAGTATAATTTGTCTAAGGATAATGAATTTCGCATAGATTTATATATTATAATAAGAATTAAGATTGCTAGCGCATATGGGTCCCTAGTTCCATATAAAAGATATATCTACGTAAAAAAAATATAAAACAAAAACAACTATAATATTCCACATATTCTCAACAAACTGTCAGTAAAACTAAATGACCTGTTTCCCGCAAAGTTCCCGTCCCGTCAAAATCGTCCCCGCAATCACATAAACGTCTCGCCACCGATAGCGATCGTGCCGGTGACAGTGACGGATAACGTGGCGATAATGACACCGGATTATCCGGGGATAAGCCAGTGGACGGTGGAAATGTAGGAGAGACGAGTACAGTGTGAGTTCTGAGTTCGAGTCCAAAAGTTGGTAATATAATATAAGTTAACTAATTGATAGTTGGTCATGGTACTAATTGTTAGCTTTGTTAGCGCAGCGCGCGTTTCGGTTCTTTTTTTGACGAGGCAACCGGGCAGAAAGACCAGCACATGTTAAGAGGATGCCCTGTGTGCCCGATGTAATTATAATACAATTTCGAAAAATTATCCGAAAATTTTATATATATAGATGAGATGTGCTATGAGAAAGAAGCAGACCCTGGCAACAAAGAAGAAAGAGAGATGAGATGAACAAGGCAAGAACAGCTAAATACAACGTATTTATAAACGACTCTATAATTTAAGTAAGGTGAGGGTTCATTGAGAAATTAACTTAAAAAAAACTAATTTTTATATCAACATAGCGATAAAAAGGTTTAGATAAACAAGCAATATTGTAAGCTGTGAGTCATTTGTCGCTTTAAAAATAATCATTCCCACAAATGCAAATCGAACCCACAGCCACCCATTATATAGAATGCGCCACGATGGCCTCATTTCCTAAATATTTATCAAACTTTACTAGGTGCTAATAATTGTACGGTGCTTGATTTAACTTGATTTAACAATCATAGAAAGTTATTAGGTAGGTATGTAGTGAGTCACGAATATCTGATTCCCAATCGTATCTAAGTATACATCGCATCTAAGTATACGTACATTTAGCAGTATACTCTATAAAAGCAATGTAAATAATATCTCAAATATAGCAGTGTATGGAGCTAGGGTAGGAACCCTGGGAACCTAATGTTAAGAGACTCCGTTCCTATTAAAACACTTCTGTTTCCTACTTTCCACCGAATTTCAAAGGATTTCAATATAATAATTTAAATAATAATAATCAAACTGGTTCCACCAAAAAGAAATCGAACTCACATCCATCGCGCATTATAGCTAGCCACACGTCCACTTTACCATTACATTCTCATACAATAAAAAGGCTAATTAAGTAAGAGAGAAACACATACAATTTTCCGTTCAATAAATATTTTTCCCCCAAATTACCTGATTCTATCAACAAGGCACGACGCAGGAGCAAATTAGCGTGATGAGTTGCCGATGTTCAAGATGGATGGGTGGGAGGCGACCGCACTGTGCCGAATGGCGTTCATCTTAATATATTGCAGTTTCACATCACGCTTTGTCCCGAAAGGTTAAGTTGAGGGAACCCAGTGTTAAGACACTGTTTACTTTTCTACATATTTTTAAGAAATTGTGTATTGAGTCTCAAAGCTCAACACTGCGCTTTGCCTGCGTCTTGAGCGAGAAAATAAAAATAAATTAAATATAAGAATTCCCCCAAGTGTGGATTGAACCCCCATACCCTACGTTTAAAGACCGATTGGAAGTTGCAAAAAGAATAATTTACAATCATGCCTAAATTTTTATACGCTTTATGTTACAATTTATTTATGTAGTTACCATCACTGTACGGTTTTTTTACATATAAGTAATGATTATTCTTAAGAATTATAATTTGTCAAGAAGGGATATGTCCTTTCCCGATACTTTTTAAATTTTGAAACACAAAATAAACAATTTGGTGCTACGTGTCCGTCCATTGATATATATTTTAATTTCTTGAACAATTTTATTAAAATATTAACATAAGTAACGAAGTCTAAAGATCATAAATTAAATTCTTTTTTTCATACTCGTTATTTTTCGATGTGCGTCATTAAAAATGTATCTTAATTAATATATCAAAAAAACAACCTCTGCTTTATCTAATCTCTCTAATATTTTTTTAGCTTCACGCTGTGTCACATAAATATCAAAAAGATAACCTAGTGTAGAGACACATCATTTTCCACTTTTCTTTCTTTTTTTATATAGTGAAACTAAATTCTGCATTAAGTGTCATCATACTAAGTTGGAATCGAACCCACAACTATCGCGTTCAAACTGCGATGACGACGGAGTGCTTAATCACTAAATTCTCATTAGCCGTGAAAGTGTGAGCAGTCTCCCAGAATTATCGGCTTACCGTAAGCCGTTGACTGTTCGAGGACCTCCTTACAGAATACTAACAAAGGTCCAAACAATCTTCTTATAAAAGATGTTCCCATAAAAAGTTACGACAAATAGAAAAAATGTAGCGGTTAGCTCCTTTAAGGTGCGTGAATTGAATGATCTTATGATTTTTTATAATGCAACTAGGTAGTTTTGAACTTTTAATGTTTTTTATTGCTTATTTAATTAAGACTGCTGTACCTCGCATACATATATCAGGCAGAGAAATTAATATTAAATTGCGTATGGAGAAGTGAAACTCAATATGTCAATTTTTTATATTAAATAATCTTATTATTGAGGCCAGTCGTGGCGCAGCGGCACAAAGTGTGACTGTAAACCGACTGGTTGTGGGTTCGATCCCCACTCGAGGAGATGAAATATTTACTTAAATTTATATTTCCATTTCTTCGCTCTGGTGTCGAGGCTAAGCGCGGCGTCGAGTTCTGCCACTCAACACGCAATGCCTCCAGAATTCGGCAGAAAGTGGGGAACGGAGTGTCTAAAACACTAGGTTCCCTCTGTCTACCCTGCTGTGTGCGGGATACAGCGTGAAGCTGATTTGATTTTTTTATTTTTTTTTTAAATAATCTTATTAAAAATATTTTGTCTTTCTAATACATTATTTTAGTAACATTTCCTCACTAGTGCACAAGACAGAGTGCGACCTAGTGTTCTACAACTTCACATGCAAAGTCTTGAAAAATAGGGAAAAAATCATAAATGAAAAATCAAAAAAAATCTTTAACCTTTTTTAAAAATTTCTTCAAAAAAAAAAATATTTAAAACTTTAAATCAAGTATCAATTCATACTAAGCCAAGCAACTATTTAACCCAAGTCACCCCTTTGCAAATAGCGCCTAAGGAAATGAGTTATGTTGCCAATAATAGGTAACGTATTATACTGGATCATAATATTGTATCGTCACGTTATTTATGGGGCCAATTCTTACCATTTTTTTTATATGACACTCTATAGAATGATATAGAAATCGATGTCATCGTTTATAATTTACTTGTCAACTTATATTGTTTGGATTTTTTTTTAATATTGGTATTGTTTATTTTGCTATAGGTGAAGAGTTTTGCTGAATCTCTTTCGCGTGTTTTCCATACAACGTGATATTGACGAAGTAAATTGTGCTCCATTAGCACGCTAGAAACGCCACAAATGGAAATGAAGAACTGAAATGAAATATTTTGATCCATCCATGATTTCTACAATTAATAAATTACAAACAAATTCCAATTTTAAAAAGACATTACAACACAGAGGAACAGTGGCTGACTGTAAAGGTTATATGTAGAATCGATTCTTTATCAGACGGTATGGAATTAATTGTTTTCTTTTTCTTGCTCTGGTAATAAGACAAAGAATCCTGACATTGACATTGAATCCTGTCTTTTAAAATAAAATAGACAGTAGAGGACGAATTGTCTTAACACTAGGTTCTCTTTGCCTACCCTGCTGTAATTGTAGTAGGATGTACTAAAATAGTGCTTCCTACAAAAATAGTTGATCAATACACAAAAGTAAGTAAGAGCACACTAAACCGTCAGTCAACTTGGTTTTTATTGTCCCTACGAAGTTAGTCTTCTGGGTGTTGTCGAATGAAAGTTGTCAACAATACGTATGTCGATACGAAAGCCATCGTAAATACGACGTTATATTGTTTTAGGAAATTGTTATCAGAGTTAAGTAAAATAATTGCTCCCTTGAGTTAGCGAAAAACTGTTGGTGCTTGGTAAAAATGATAAGATAATATACACAAATTTTAATGTCACGGGATTTGAACCCGCTACTAAGGTATTCAATGGTTCAAATCCACGTTAAGTTTTTATACATTTTCGAAAAAAAATCTTTCTTAAGTGTGGCACAACATTTAAAATAATTGTTAATAACAAGTACATATTACAATTATGATAATTACACGATTGCTTCAAGTTAAATAACATTTCTTATAATATTCTGTGTAAAATATAAAGTATAATATCTCATTCCTGTCAACAGTGACCTCAAATCTGACGTTAGGTTTGATACTGAATGTAAAAATCACAAAAGTTTATTGATAAAAGTATTTGTGCTATTTATGAAAAACAGAGATAATATTCAATATAAAAACAGTTTCCCACATAGCGGAGTAAACAGAAGTAGCTTGCTGATAAGACACTCTGTTCTTTAATTTTACGACATTATGTGTGAGTGGTGGAATTCAACGCTGGGCTTTTTTAATTGTAATCATATCCCGAGAGGGCATCCAAACCACACCCATTATGTACTCATTCAAACAATATGAGCTCAATATCTCAAGTCAAGTCTCAATTTTTCAACCAATATAGGAGTATCCCGGGAATTATTTGATTTGATGTCGTATGCGTAAAGTGCTATCATCAAGATTATTCTTCCCGCAAACTTGCAAGCTTTGGAATGATATTCTTCTTGAGATATTTCCTGGGCATTATGATTTGGGTACTTTCAAGCGTCGTGCGTACTGTATACACTTTCACCCTCTAGGCCAGCAACGCATCTGCAATCCGCTCAGGTTGTAGAGTTCCATGGGCGAAAATTCCTCTTATCATCGAGTGTTCTTTGGCTCCTTTTCATATGATAAGGGCCAAGTTTTCATAATAAAAAAGAAGAGAATTACCATTTAATGCGCTTACTCTCCGCTAAATGCGTAAGTGCATATACAATTTGTAGAACACAACACAAATTATACATACACTTCAACAGTAGACCTAGCATTAGACACTTAATTACGTAAAGAAACAATAGAATAGTACCTACATACAAGTATATCGCTTACAAACATTATTAGTAGGGTGTTCACGATTAATCCGCTAAATTAGACTTGTCCCGGCAAAAATCGATTAGGGGCCGAAACTCGCAATTCGCAAGACTCCGTCTCGGCAAAGATAAACATGCCAGACTTTTTTTTTGCTACAGAGACATTAACCAAGGATGCGTTTAGGGTGACCATATCGGACGTTGTGTGTGGACAATAATGAAAACAATAATACGGCCATTGGTGGCACAACGCGTGACTTGTAAAAGTGATGGTTATGGGTTAGATTCCTAGTTGGGGTAATAAAATATTTAATATTTTCATTTCCTCGCTCTGGTCACAACAAGGGTTTGGCGTTTTGTAAAGCACAGCTTAAAGCTTCAATTTCTCATTTAATTTCATAGATTAGACTTTACATAAAAAGTTAGCAGATTTTTCACCGAAGCTACTGCTGCCGTGTAAGGCAACCCGAGTGAAACACAAAGTGCGGTAAAAAAAAGAGTATGTAGATTGGCGATTCGTATTATGTTGGTTTGTTTTGTTAGTGTTATGTAAGATAATAGTGGAGGTGTTAGACCGAATCTTGCACAATAAATTATAAAAATGATTATGATGTTAGTAATTTTTTTTTGAGTATAAGTAATGGAATGTTTTGAATAACTTTTCTTTAAAATTTAATAGCTTTAATTTCAATTGAAATTTTATAAAAATAAAAAAAATGCAGTATAATTTACAAATTAAATCACACTATTCTTTTCCAAGCACTATAATATCTTATTATGATCAGAATTATAATCATGCTACAATAATTATGATAAAGATAATAAATGTACATTTACAACAACTTAAGTAGAATCATTATTTAACACTATAAATGGTAATCAGTTTAAGAAACATTCTTAAGGTATAATTCATAAATCAATTTCAATATTTTACTCTGATAGTGTTGTTTGAGTAATTGACACAAATCAAAACTTGTTATAGTTAACAAATTGTATTTTTATTGAGTAGTTTTGAATAATTTATTATCTTAGAATAGACTGAGAGAGGTTAGTGATTAATAAATTAATATTTTTATTGCAATTTGCTTTACCGGATCAATAATTGTAAATATTGTCTATCAATATAAATCTATATTTAGGTATTTATATAATTCTTCTGTTACCTAGTGACTGGCATACGACAGATGAAACTACTGGATTTAGAAAATTGAAATTGGCAGATATCCTTATGTGGAATGTAAAGCTTTAATAAAAAATCCTTTATTCCGTTTTAAAGCCCAAAAACATATAAAATCAAACCTTATTTACAATTACAATTAAAAATTCATCTGTAAATTTATTTTATTGAAACAAAAATAGCAGACGACATCTTTTAATTATTTGTATCTAAACGATACCAACAAACAAATAGTATTATAAGCTTTGATACTGTCTCTATATGGAAAACAAAAAACCAATTAGTATCTATCACAAATTTCGTATACACAAACATTTTCTTCACCAACGTCACCCTACACGATGTCATTAGACCTTGCGAGGGGGCGTCATTACGACGATGAGTAGCCCAACCATTAATCTTCGGACCGGTCTCTCGGCTGTCAAAATTGTGGCCACCGTACATAGATATGTGCTATTGTTCCTCTTGTTTCTGAATTGAATATTATTAATATAATGATTATATCAGATTATAGGACTGTTATACGTTCCAATGAGTTTTGGTGGTGGTGCCAAGTTTGGTGGTGTGGGTATTGAAGCTATTTCTCTAAGGGTCAATGTTCAATATATTTTATAATATTTAGCGTAACGGGTTCAATTTTTAGTTAAAAAATATTGTTGTATTTGTAATAATTATGTAGGTACCTTAGGTTATATAACCTAGTCTGTTTTAAGAATTAATAAAAAGTGAGAAACTAAGAGTTCTTAGTAAATAATTTATACCGGATCTCTTTGTAATTTACTCTTGATGAATACGGTATTTTTTTTATGTTATTTTTTTGTTTGTGTACAATAAAGTATATTATTTTTTCTCTCTTCTATTCTATATGTTTTGTCCTTAGTAGATGTCAAAATCAGTGATAATTAGAAAATTAAATTATTGTCTTTATAATTTTTTTTTATTTTCCCACATGACTTAGGTTGGCTGGTAGAGAATGCTTTAAGCGTTAAGTCTGCCTATTGTATATTTTTTGTTGTATAAAATTTTATGCAATAAAGGATTAAAAAAATTACAATTAATCAAATATGTATTAATAATAAGTTTATTAGTTCTAGCAGTAATCGAACTCCCGACTCAAGCAATTGTAGATACTTATATATTATATTCACAAAAGGGTACAACGAAGAAAGAGAAGAAGGTGTTTGTAATTATTATACCTTTTTTTCTCTTCAGATTTTGGACGTATGTACGAAGTTTGTGAATAAAATTTACCCTACATAACGTAGCTTCAGACAACAATCTCATTTTAGATGCAACGAAAATGTTCTTATGCTAAAGTGAATGAAAAACACGTCTCGCAGCAACTATAGCTATATTATAAAGCTAAATTTTTTTTGGTCCTCACAATATTTGGAAAGAAGTGGGAAAACGTGAATATATTTAACAAAATTCATATATTTGGATTTTGTTAATTATTTACAAGAATAGCTGTATCAATTTTTATTAAATTCATTTAAGGAATAGTCTTCAATCTCGATTGACGACATGATTAATGACAATATATATTGAAAAATAGGAACTTGCTACACGAAAATATAAACACAAAATTCGTGGAACCTAATAGTAAATATAAAATAAATCAAAATCAAATTCGAATAACCGCCATACATTATAGAACTGACAGATAATCTAATAATTACTTGCGAACCGTTAAATCAAAGAATACAGTAGCTCAAAAAGGATAAAACGCTCGCAGCAACATTTGTGCAGGGGGGCGTTATACCCAAGCAATCGTTGTACGGACGGACAAAAAATAATTAATATCTAATATATAATGAAACCAACTGTAAAATCCTCCAAGGAAACGAGGTAAGCATTTTATCCCTACAGATAAGGGACAAAGTCAGCAAAGGGTCAAACAAAAGGTTAAATAGACTATATTAATGATAGCGATGCGTCTTATTCAAATATTCGAATGTGCATAATCGATTTTGACGTACAGTAATTAAGATGTTACAGATGTATCACTCGGTTAGGTTTTCCATTGTACGTTTTTAAATCGATTTTCAACGGTCCAACGATTTGTAATGTGTGCGTATGAATAGTTTTATTCTGACGGTTTGATTGGTAATAATTAAAAGGAATGATTTCGATTTTTTTGACAGATTACATATGTTTAACATTGATTTGCAAAAAAAATGTATCTTTATTTTTCAATTTGTCATGTAACGTGAGAACTTAGATGTGATATTTTTTATTAGAACTGATATCAAAAATAATTACAGAATTCATAATGTAATATTATTCCTTAAAGGCAATTTTTTGTCCATCCAAAGATGACTTCACCCCACTGGTACAGTAGTCTCATAAGTTTACTTCTTTTATTTTATTATTGTGAAGCAGTCATCAAAATATCGTTAGCAGGGTCCAGAACAATATATATATTGGCAATTTTTTTGTCGTAACTCAAAAAAGTTGATTTTTGCCGACGCCTGTACAATATTTATTGTATTTTGATATATCAATGTGGTATTGTAGATAGTTGTCGGGCGTTTTTTTATACTTTTGTACTGTGAATTATTCACCTATTGTTAAGAAAAATGTATAAAAAAGAATTAAGATTGTCGTTTTTTGTGATGATGTAATTTTAAGGGTATATCTCAATTTCTTTTATGTACGTATTTTTTTTTTTATATATATGTTTTATAAAAAAAAGTTTTGACACCTTGTTTAACTGTAAGTTAACTGTTTGTTAATTTATTACAGTTCAAAGATTTCAATGTTATAGCGATTGTAGCATTTTTTAGGACTAGTATTGTGATACTCTATCATTCGCTTACCATTGAAATACCTGTTGTAAAACTAAAATAAAAATATTTTTTAATTATTTTTTAAGTTTATGTCACCCTTAGAAAAGAAAAATACTTTTTTAGGAAACATATCGCCGGAAGCGCCTCTTCGCGTGGTTCCTGAGAGGTGCTGGTTCAAATCCCGTTACGATGAAAAATTACTCAATACGTTTTCTAAATAATTACAACACAAACCATTTCTCTGAATTAATTTTAGCGTTACATATTTTTTATATGAATGTCTTGCATATTTAGACATTTCTACATTTGACTTGGCATCTGTTCTTTGATCGAATGTGTATCTTGATTAAAGTAACATTAAGAACTCTCAATCTTGCCTATGAGAGGACCGTCATGGCTCAGTGTATTGACTGGTGTGCAAATCTTCGTTGGTCTGAAGAGTCTGTCTCTCGATTTGATATACTTTATAAGTAGAATGTTTCACTTTGCTCATATTATTATTTTTAAATATATTTTTTGAGTGTGTGTGTGAGTAGCATTATAAAAATGTTGAAAATACATTACCTATGTATAATAATATATATAGCTTTTACATCCAACCTCGAAAAATTAAATATCCAACACTAATATATATTTTTTATTTCAACCCATAATTCCTCAGATTAGCGCGTTCAACCAAACAAACTCTTCAATTTTATAATATTAGTACCGATAAACACCAAAAATAATATTTTGCGTAATAATATAATATATAAAAATACATATTACTCGAAGCGATCCATTACCTCGCCCCAGTCCCAGCGACGTACCAAGACAAAGTAATTAATAAAGATTTGTCACAGAAGATGGTCCACAAAAAAATCGCAGTTCCCAATTTTTTTTCTCACGATATTTGCATTTTGATCATTAGAAAAATAGACAAAATCTATTTAGTGATTCTGATCGCATCATTACCTGTACATTATTATTTTATAAGAACTTTAATGTGTATAGAATAAAATCTTGGCAGGATTTTTAAGCTTGTTACAATAGTCGACGCCCGCGGCGCTTGTATGCAAATTTTTTTTACAACCCCATTTTGAATTATTTGATAATAGCCCCTATTTACTAGAAGATAGAGTTGATAGTATACTAGAAAATTTTCTATCTAATCTACCCCTATTCGTACGCGTAAAATTCAACGTTAGTATCACATGTTAAGGGCAATATTGATAAAAAGCTGTTTCCATTTTGATTAATCATTGCCAATATTTCTAGAGTTAGTTTCGGGAGCGTTTAATATTGTTCTCATGTACACATTTTGCATAACACAAGACTGAAGTAGAAGACGATTTCCTTTGGATTTTTTTTTAATAATGGAAAGATTATGGTAATAGCACAATTAATTTGAGCCAAAAGTGTGATATAAATTCGTAAATTGAATAGGAAATAAATAGCTTTTGGATGGCAAAACAGACTGTTAAGACGAATCCGTTCCCTACTTTCTACTCAATTAATACCAGAAATTGCGTGTTAAGTGGCGTAACACAACGCCGACGAAATGAAAAGAGTTAATTCTCCAGTAGAGTCGAACCCATAACCGTCACTATAACAATGAGACTATGCCATTTGTCACGATAGATGGAATGAATCAGAAATGAATTAGAATCTAGACTATAAAATAAAGTTAGACATTTTATACATACATCGATAAAACTGTACATAAGATTATATATTATAAGATTTTTTTTCCTTACTGTCTGCGTATAAAATTTATTAATAAACGAATAAAATTATAGTTTTTTTTAATTATCCCGCATATCCATAGTTCGATGATGAGGGATTCAATTTTCACTAGGGAGATTATAATTATATTTATCATACATGACAACCTCAACTTTATTAATTTTATTAATACATGGCGCGGCGTTAGGTTCCGCGGAATTTAAGAATGAGGTGGAAAAAAGTAAAAGCGGATTGACGTACAATCCGATTTTTTCTACGTGAGATACAAAAATAATTAACTTAAATTCATTAAAAGTATGATTGGTGTAAGTTTTAATCATTATTTAATTTAGTTGTTAGAGCATTTTCATTTGGATACACTCGAGCACACGCGTCGCCGTATATCTGTAGAAAGTGAACATATCTTCACGCTATGATAAGACAGGTGTTATCAGTTTGTATTATTTTTTATTCATCAAAGAGAAAATATTTCGTTATAAAAAATATATTTGTTTTTAGAGTCCCGTACCTCGAAAGGACAAAATGGAGCCCTTATAGGATCACTTTGTTGTACGTCTATCCGTTAAGGCTCTTTTTCTCAGGGACCGTTGGAGGTATAAAGCTGAAATTTATATCAAATACTTAAGTCTACTGTATTTTTCCACAGCTCTAAGAGCTGTGGAAAAATCAAAGTTCCAAGCCAACGCAATCAAAAGATACCGCCGCTTATGCCGCAAATTTTCGAAATTCACAAGGGAATCAAAACCTACAGGGTACTTGCCGTGAACTCAGAAACTTGAAATTTGGTACAAAGCAACGTATTATGGCACAAATAAGGTTAAAATTGCTAAAAGTAAAAAAATTATAGGTATTTGATAGACAAAAATCATTACAAAATTTATTTGTAGTTCAATGGATACAAAATGAGTGCATATGCCCGCATACTTAACTTTGTCAACTTATATAAACTTGTATTTCCGTTTTCTAGTTGATCTACAATCCTAGTGTTAAGACACTCCATTACAAATTTTTCGCCGAATTCAGGAGGCATTCAAGTGTTAGGATATTTTGTTTTTTACTTTACACCAGATTTGACCAGCAGAGCGATCTCACACCAAAGAAAATATTCTTTCCTAAGTGGGGAATAACACTTTAAAAAATGTTTAAAAATTCCTTCGAGTGGAAATCGTACCTACTACTAGAGTCAAAGACAGTACCATTTGAAATATATAAAAAAATAAATTTAAAATATTATATTTTAAGTCATTTTAAAGTGAATTTCAATACAAGTCACGTAAGAAACATAAATAGCCGAGGAGCTTCTGTCTCAACGCGAGAATGCATTTAACGGCTGCATTTGTTGTTTTGACAATATAATTGCGATAATTTGTATTAATTGTTGAAAATTATATTAATAAATTTTATATAGACTTCGCGCCGCAGTTGAAACTCGTTGGCTGTAGGACAGTGAGTTCGATTCTCACGTGTGTCAATTACACGTTACAGTATATTTAAAATATTTTTTTTTGTATAAGTTTGATTAGTATTTGAATAGCGGTGTTGAGTTTCAGTCATACTTACATTTTATACATATCGATGGTCCCTAGACAAAGTATCGAAAGCGATAAGTTGCAAATGTTTTCATCGCTCTTTTAAACTACTATGAAGTGTAAATTTATTTTTTTTAATTACAATTTTTTTTTCTAAAGTCTGGAATACCACTTAAAAATATATATATTATTATTTATACGATACTTGTTGGTAAAACAGCAATAAAAGATACTTGCAATTTCTCACTTTCGATACTTTACCTAGGGACTGTCGATATATTGTTTTATATTTTATAGTGTATATTTTTTACAGGTAAGTTTGTCCTTTTCTTAGACGTTTTCGGTGAAGATAAATATGATTTTTAGTTATTAAAGGGATAACCATAATTTTTACTTATAACACAAATTCTATAAGACTCATTATTGGAATAATAAGTAAAATAATAACTACACTCATCGATTTCATTGATTGAGATCGTCGTGGCGCAGCGGCATAGCGTCTAACTGTAAGCGCGACGGTTGTGGGTTCGTTTCTGGTTGATTTTTGGTATTATGCGGAAAAGTAAAAGAAAATCTTGTGAGTTTATATTTTATAATATATTTTTCGTCTAATTTTGTCTTTTGTTTAACGATATTTTAGTCTTATAATGCGTGATTACGTGTATTATATATATCTTAGCATTT
The DNA here is from genome assembly GCA_030704555.1 of Heliconius charithonia. Classification (NCBI taxonomy): domain Eukaryota; kingdom Metazoa; phylum Arthropoda; class Insecta; order Lepidoptera; family Nymphalidae; genus Heliconius; species Heliconius charithonia. The sequence continues at coordinate 1,841,877 of CM060825.1, forward strand.
GTACTAACAACAATTAGTAATATAATTACCTAGAAACTACACCCTGATCAATTTAAATACATGTTTTCCTATTTAAATATTTTTTATTCACGCTGTATCCTACATAGCAATATAGGCAGGGGGAACCTGGGATGTTGATATTAAGACACTTTCGTTCTGTGTTCTGTGTCGAGTGGCGAAACTAAACGATCCGCTGTGCCTCGTTGCTAGCGCGAGAAAATGAAAATACTCCATATTGCAACTCCTCGAGATCAAAATCTTCGTCAAAACTGCCCATGCTCTTTGTTTAGGAAAAATATTAATCTTAATAGATTCTAATAATATCTATTAAGAACATATAATATTTTTTTCTACAAAATATCGATAAATTTTTACTTTTTGGGTTTAATTAGTCTATTTGTACTGCAACTTACTTCTTGCCAAATTTTATAATTGTAGGTCCACGGGAAGTACTCTTGATTAATTAATTAGTAAAACATATGTACTGTAACCCCTATTTAGAATAGTAGGCAGAGGGAACCTAGTGTTACGACACTTTGTTTCCCTTTCCGCCAAATTCTCGAAGCATTGCATGACGAGCCTATACTAATTAACTAATAACTCACATCAACGCCACCATTGTTCCACGGCGGCAGCGCGTAGTGGGAGGGGTCGTGGTGACCCCCACCCATGTGCTCTGCCATCACCGACATCCAGTGGACTAGGCCTTGCGCCCCGCCGCCGCCTGAGGTACCTGCACGATAAATACATACCAGAAATCAATAATAATACTAGCGACCATAATGTCTAACTTATTGTTATACTATATACAAATTATATAAAATCTTGAGTAAAACTGTAGTCTATGTGATATTATGAAGCTATATTACTATAAAGTTATAGATAGATAAAAAAGATAAATATGATTGTCTAAAATTTAGGTAGTGCCTCAGCGGCGGTGCCGTATTGAAACGCCAATGTAGCGGGTTTGATTTGTCCGACACTTTGTGTTGTTAGGCGGAATTGAAAACTATGCTTTATTATCACATTAATAAATACAACATAATTTCAATAGAATAATTTCTTCGAGTAAGAATCTAATCCACAGGCTTCTCGTGTATAAGGGAACACAATACCAATAAGAGAAGAGAAGAGAGACAAATCATCTAAATTTTTGTTCAAAAATCTAATAAGAAAAGAATTATGATATGAGAACCGTCCCTATATTATATGTATAGCAACTTACTTTTTGTTATATAAATTTTCTTTAAATAGGATTTCAACTTACACTCTTTGAACTTATTATCGCTTCTTAGGCACTGAACGTGAGAGTTCAGTTTCGTCACTCCACATGAAATGCTTTCACAATTCAGCGGAAAATGGGGAGCGAAATGTCTTTATACAAAACTCCCTTTGCTTACCCTGCTATATGCGAGAGGCAGCGTGTGGCTGATGATTTTTATTCTTTCGACTTAATAAGAATCCAATCCACTCGGAGCAATGAATTGTTATCATTTCCCCGCTCTAGTATCAAGACAAAACTCGGCGTTCAGTTCCGCCTCCCAAACGCAACGTCTCAAAAATTTATCGGAAAGTGGAATACGAAGTATCTTAACACTAGTTTCGCTCTGATTACCTACTCGTAGTTGAAAAGACTTGAAAAGTTCAAAAGAAGTCTATCGTCTGAAGCCGTCGTAATATAAAACTCATTAGAAAAGTACAATATACTGAGGTTTTATGAACTTAGTATACATATATTTAAAGATAAAAATGTATCATATAAAAAATTAGCATTTGCAATAAGACAGTAGCAAAAAATTAAAAAAAAAACAAAACCAGTGAGTTACGGTCGTGGCGTGTGGTGGCAGCGGCAACCAATGGTTCTGAGTTTGAGTGTCATTTATATTTTTTTTAGCTACACGCTGTATCCCGCATATAGCAAAGTAGGCAGAGAGAGCCTAGGTTAAGACACTCTGCTCTCCTCTTTACGCCGACTTCTAGAGACATTTCAAAGTATCTTAATGGCAAGTTTTAAAATATTAAATATAAAATTACAAAAAACCAGAATGAAGACTATCTGACATTTGCTTAGGTGATTAACGTGTGGCACTAAGTTAGTGGTGACCGTAATGTCTTCTCCAAAGGTACAGCTTCTCTTACCAGTAGGCACGGCGGCGGGCTGCGCGGCCGCCTGCTCCTGCCCTCCTCCGCCACTCACCCCCCCGCCACTCCACACAAACGCTGACGACGCTCCTGCCTTCTGGAACAAGATATTGTGTTAGAAATTTGAAGATCTGCATACATAAATGGTATCGCAAAACCGACTAAGCCTGAAATTGTGGTCCTCTCATACAAAGAAAAGGAAATGACTTAATACAAGTTTGATAGGTGATAACAAAACGGGTTTTCAAAATTTCAAGTCTATTTTAAAAATGGGCATAATTTTATCTAGTATTTTATTAGAATATTTTTATTAAAGCGATTCATATAAGATTTTTTCCGCTTCATACTCGCCGCGCATAACAACACCTAATAGAGATTGCTTAATTAAAAAAATCGAAATAGCTTTCCTGAATTAAAGTACAGAAGATCTCCATTGTCACTTTCTGTAAGTACCCTGGATTCCAATTGGAAATTGAAACAGAAAATACGATATACTTTATTAGAACATAGTATATATTTTATGCTGATGTACAATTTGTGTTCGAAAATGTAAAAAACGTATACCATCATAATTTTTAAGCCTTTTAAACTTAGCTTAACTTAGCTTTACGCTGTATGCGGGGTAGCCAGAGAGAACGGAGCGCCGAACGCTACGGTCTCTACATCTCTCATGTCTTTTGCCTCTTACACTGTCATCAACCTCTCCATACATGCTCTCCGGGGGCTCATGCTATTTTCGTGAACTTCCTCCAGTATCTTTGATAATGTGTTTTCGAAGGTCAACCGAGGTCTCCCCCACTTGCCTTACCGTTCAATTTTCCATCATAAATCTTTTTGGCCAATACTTCATCATTCATTCGACGTACCCTAACTAACTGAGCACGTTCTTCTTCATGCTAATTTGTATCTGCCATATTGTATATCTCTGCGGATTTGATTAGCTAATTCATAGGATATGCTGGGGCAGCTCAGCAAATCGTACAAATCGCATCTCAACAGCACACATCTTTTTTCATTCTTCTTCTGTAATACCCACGTTCCACTGCACTATAACAGCGTCGTTACTAACTTCATTGTGCACAATGTGTGATTGTGGTCTAATGTGCAGCTGCGCTGACGTTTCGCCTTCTCATCGATGTAGTTAAGACTCCGTTAACCCTCTTACCGCTATACACCTTTTTACATTCATCGCTGTTAAAATTTACTTCCCAAACATTTCCCAAAATTTTAAGCCTTCTCTTATATTTAAATATAAATTTATTTACAAAAAGAAACTGCTGATAATTTACTCTCTTATTTGCTTCATCTGATATGATGATTATTGTCACAACTCCATGTTGCATAAATATTCTCTCAAAATGAATAACATCTTTAAAACGTACATTTATCCAGATAGATAGCTTTCTACATCACGATGACACCGTTAGCAAATAATCTTGACAGTAGACGAAAAGCTACTGTCAAGCTGTTTTTCCTATCTTTCAAATTGATTTTTTTCCACTATACGCTTTACAAAATTACTTCATGACACTAAAAAAGAGTTTATTTGGTTCAGCGTCCTGATCTCTGTAACTACTAGTCCGAATTGAAAACATGTTTTGAGCTAACTCCATTCGACGGCCGTAGCCGTAGGTTAAATCTAGTATCTAATAAATTCGCTTAATAGATAGACTATCTATGAGTAGTAGGAATAAAGTTACACTATATCAGAATAAAACAATTTACGCAATTAACGTCACCAGATATAATAATAATTATACATCAATCAGTAGAACGTTCATATATTGTTATGAAAAGATATGAAACGGTAAATTACGAAGCAATTTAATTTACGGAGATTATATTTGGGTATGTGGTTCTAAGGTTTAGTTAGTTGTTGACAATATTTTTTATAATATTAATACGCATTAAAGCCCCATAATTCAAAATAAAACTTAACATAACGAACCTATGACAAAAAGAAGACGACCCTCTAAATGAGAGTTCAAACAGACACCTATGGAAGTGTTCTCTTCCATAAGCGTCACAAAAACAATATTCTTCACTAAATGTATATTTCGGTATGATGATCTATTTAGGCTTCAATGTATGTATATGATATATAGACGTAAATATGTATGTTGTCCGCAAATCATACCTTAACTAAAAGTCGTATCAAGATGATCTTTTTTAATCAGATACATCCCAACTTAGAGAACAGTACTAGTTTCATCAAAGTCGGTTTAGTATTTTTTGAGATAATGAATACCAACATATTTCTAATAGGGGCGAGTAGTTAAATGACGGATATTTGACTTCGAATTCATTGTTTACACAACAATTCCTGAAAAAGTTTAATTTCATCTACATAAATAGATTAATGTAAATATCAAATACTCTTTTTTAACTTAACTTTAGTTATATAAGTTTCTTATGAGCCAGCATACATTCATTTTGCATGTATATATAATAAGATCATATTGGTTTATAACACAGCAGAAATGTATTTCGTGATGGTATTTTCATAAGACTTGTTTTTATTCTAATTAGTATCAAACGTTTTTTTAAACGTTGTTTTTTTCGTTACCTTTTCTTACATAGATAGACTATAAGGTAGATAAGAAACACTTAACGTCATTAAGTAGATTCTATTTGATTATTTTGAAAATCATAAAAGCTTAAAGATTTAAGATATACCAATTACCTCATCTGGTGAATTAGATATTCGTTCAGTGTTGTTTTCATCATCGGAATTCTCGAAAAAAGTGTTTGAGAATAGCATATTTCGTGAATATAAGGAGTAGCAATCCGCAACATTTCGTCTCCTCTTCCCAAGGGTGGCCAGAAAACTTTTATAAAGTTGTGTCGGCAAAAGAAAAGGAGATCGAGCGTTTTGAAAACTGTCTTTGAAAGACAAATTTTGATTTCTAAATGGGTTTGTAAAGTCTAATTCGGGTAGAAATTCTTTTTTTATGAAATCCGCTACCGGATGCAGAGATAAAGCGTTTTCAGTATAATCTAGTGCTGCGCTGGCGCCTTCTTCGTTTGGATTGTTTTCAACATCACTAGTCTCTGAATTGGCATCGCTAAATGTGTTATCTTGATCCTTATTTTCGGAGTTAAACTCCTCAAACTCTCTCTTCATTGGGAAATTCATTTGTTTCTTCAAAAACACGTTTGAATTGGAAAGTGTCACAGACATATTATTGGCACTTATTTTTATCACTTATCTTATAAATATAGATAGCAATTTACACTAATGTTTTATTAATATTTAAAGTAAAAATAAATATTTCTTCATAATTAAAGTTATTTAGGTAATTATAGGAACTATCGTTGGGTTAGGAGGTGGCTGGACCGTTACTGAAAAAAAAAGATTTGCTTTGATCTAGAAGGAATTAAATTTTATTCAAGTTATAATTTTTTTGTTTTATTTTTTGGAATTTTTATTATTGCTTTTGTTATTTTGATGAATTTATATTATTATTATTATATTTTTTTCACAAATTTTGACTTATTATTTATTTTTAGTTATTTTAGTATAATATATATATATATATATATATATATATATATATATATATATATATATATATATATATATATAAAAGCATTCGCACATTGTGTCTACAATTTGAATACGTAACACGAATTACTTGGATGTATTCCCAAGAATGTGAAACTTTAGCAAAGTATTCGAACGAATCGAATCTTTTATGAGTCGGAAATGTTATTTTATACAAAAGTTATATGGATGTCTTAAAATAAAGGCAGTAAAATTAAAATCGATTGGACGGTACGACGGTCGCGGATGTAGGTCGGAGCTAAAATATTTTTGTGACCTCTCATATTTTTATCTAAAGTGAAATTGTGTAAGAAGTTTTAAAAGGAAAATATTATTTACGGCGTTGAAACTATTTTTGGTTATAATTGACGTTTCGAGGCTGTACTATATTGAATACTAAACATATAGTGAAAATATAGTGAAAATTAGACATTGGGCGGGCGGACTGATTTATCACTTTACCTACTTATCCCGCTAAATACGGGTAGTATTTAATAAAAAAATAAAACATATACCTATTACAAATACATACGATTGATAAAATAAAAAAAGGCCTAAATAATACAATGCAAAGTAAAATATATAAATACGTATAAAAAATAATATTCATTTCACGTATTAGCCATAGTTGTTTCCATTTTTAGTATAATTTTGCACTATCGTTGCTCAGGTCTTTATCTCACTTGTATGTTCAATTGAAAATCGGTCTTACTACTTAAACTATAAGGCAGAATTTAAATAAGCTCTCGAAGGAGTGGATTATTAAACTTTACTATAATGTATCTATCAATAAACATTTGCTTAATATTACAAATAATACTCAGAAACACTAAAATAAAATTTAAAATATATATATATATATATCTAAGTAAAATGACAAATAAAAGAATATACAGCAAATATATACAACAATAATAGAAATGTATAGTTTTATCATTTTTATTTAAAAAAAAGGAAAAATGTAGAATATTTTTTTTTCTTCAATATAATAACTGACATAATTATTTACCAATTTCTTATTTATCTGTTAAATAAAATTAATTACTATCACTATCAAATAGATTCCTAAAATGTTAAATAAATAAAAATCAATTTAACTAAACTTGAGAAACTATTTCATTTATAAAAAAAAACAATCTTTATATTGCGTGTTACTTTTTAAATTTAATTTAATTAATATTTTTCAATGCACTTTTATATCATTGGAAGCTTATAGCTATCTAAATAAATTAAATTATTACATTTATACTAAAATAGACATAAAATATATATACTAAAATAGACATAAAATAGTTAAGAGCAAAAATATATATATTAAACAACAATAAAAACATAAAAAAAACTTTGAATCAGAAATATCACAGTGTTAGCCTCAAGCATTTGTAAAAAAAGAATGCATGTCATATTCAAATGCCGCGAAATAAGGACACGCGAAGGACCAATTATCGCCACGCACACACCTACACTCATTAACGCACACCACGCCACTTATACACGTGACAATGAAAACAAAACGTTTAATTCCTGCTTTATTTGCAAAAACAAGCACTTTTGGCGCGAATTGCATAGAAAATAGATTTGTAATATTGATTTTTGTTAGTTTTATAGTTAACTTTGTGACATATTTTAGAAATTCGATATGATTTTGTATTTTTGTGAGATTGTTTTGGTTTTTAGGTAAAAAAATATATTTTAGAGAACGTCTAGATGTCTTTACCGCGAGGTATTCGCTATGAAACTCTTCCCGAGAGGTTGCTGCAAGGAAAAGCATTTCCACAACACATTCAAAGTTTTCTTCGTCCGCGCATGTGTGTGTGTCGTGTGCACACGTGTCTGTGTGTCCAGACGGAGCTGTGTTTCTGTGTGCGTGAGCGTCTACGCTGGTGTGAGAATTTTATGACTCTGAGTGCATCCCTTTCGAACTGCACGCGATTTATATGTGTGCACTTTATTTTTTTTCTAAACGCCGCGGCTTCATGTGTATGAGAGAAATTTTCGTGTGCGGGTATAGTGTTTTTTTGTAGGAAAGCAATCTATTCAAGACTTTATATATTTAAGATAGAGCTCAAATTTAATTGCTCAATATTAATGTATTTTCAGTTTTATATCGCCGATATGAGAATCGCGGATGGAAAAGAAAATGTACGAGGAATAAAAAAAAATGTATGCATCGTACGTTTTCAGGTAGACACATTTTTCTTTAACCCATTTATAGTGTGTTTTGTATGTGTGAGTGCATCGGGTGTCGGGGGAAAGGGTTGGGCACCCCCAACATATAAAAATGATAACGCATCGCAAGACGGCTGCTTTTATGGTTTTTCTTTATTTTTTAAAGGTTTTTATTATTGAAGCAAAGAGTAATGCCGTTGGAAAATGTATTTTCAGCTGTCTCTAATATAACATGCTTTCAAAGTTAACTTTACAGTTATAAATGTAAAATTATTTCTGAGGTGAATATACTGAACGCTAACTCAATTTAAGGTACCTAGTGTATGTTTTTATAAAATCTCTGAATAGACAAAAACCAACAAAGAAAATCTCGTAAAAAAGACGTTATTACGTTGCCTCTAGTAAGTTGTATATAGAACTAGAAGTATAAAACTAGATATATCATCATTATACTATACTGGAAAATGTATTTTCAAAAGTTTTCCTCAATCTATACTTCTATATTAATATTATGATGCTAAAGAGTTTGTGTAAACGCGACAGGTTGTGAGTTCAATTCTCACTCGATGTACAGAAATATATATATTCAATTGCTCGCTCTGATACCGAGGCAAACCACGGCATTGAGTTCAACCACTTAACATACAGTGCCTCCACAATTCTGCGGAAAGTAAGGAATGGATATGTATTAATGGAAACAGTGTCTTAACACAAGTTCCCAGGTTCCCTCTGCCTGCTATGTGTCCTATGTGGAAAGTGGAAGCATGACCTAATTAATTAATGCTTAAAGTCACTTCAAAATATTATACTGAAAATTTGCAGGTAAGCATAGTAATTTGTAGGTAAGTCAAAGTTATAGTCGAATATCTAATTGACCATATCAATCATAAGGTATCTAAAAATATATATATTTTTCCACGCTCATAGCAGGGTATACAGAGGGAACTTGGGAACCTAACCGATTCCCACATTCCGCCAAATTCTGGACCTCGATTCCCGAGTTGGAATCTAGTTTTAGTAGATTTAATTTTTTTATTTTTTTACAACTTACCTACTGACTTACTAATCCACAGAAACTATTTAGAATATTTCTTTCTATTTAGATGAACAATGATGTTCTACTACATAATTGTATATTTCTCAATTTGATAGTAATTGGAAACCACAGCAGCTTATTGCTAGCTGCTGCACAAAAAGCTTTTAAGTTCGCTAAGATATTTGTACAAATTCACTCCTATTGGTCAACATCAGGGTAGGCAGCGGAGTGTATTGCCACTCCATTCTCTGCTTTCTGTGAAACACTGCATGCTCAGTGATGAAACTTGTCCTACCGTTTCATTTTACCGAGGGGTAAACAATTTTTATTGCCATCATTCCCCCGAATGAAATCGAACCGACTGCCTTCACATTTACGATTTATGACCTCAAAATATAAAAGAAAATATAAAATTCCACAATAAATTAAACTAAAAGCCCCATAGATAAATTTAATGGATATCTTTTGACTGAAGACACGTCAGCGTCAACTCAGCGCTGTTCATTTTTTAGGTCGGCTTTGGGACGGTTGGCAGTGGAATCGCTATAGCAGGTCATTTGTCGGTTTGTGTCGTAACGTAACGTCTTTGCACTTTTGGTGATATAAATTAACTTGAAATGCAGTATGATACAATATATATAATTGTATTTTTTTTATTTTCACGCTGTATCCCGCCTATAGCAGGATAGGCAAAGATGCAAAAAAAAGACTGAAGTTTCATGACTCAACACTTAGTATCTAAAATTGGGCGGTGCGTAGAGAACAGAGTGTCTCAACACTAAGTAGGGACAGTACGGTAACATGAGTATTCCTATTCCTCGTCTGGTAACAAGGCAAAACACGGCTCCTAACTGGGTTCCTAGTTCCCTTTGCTTAGCCTGCTATGTGTATCTACATGAGATACAGTGTGAGAGAAATGAAACAATAAAAAAAAACACCAGGTTTGCCTACATTGTTCTGCGGAAAAAAACTGCTAAAATGGTGTTTTATCCTTATCATAGATAAAACAGTTTTTTCTTTTCATTGATGGTGTCTTTTACCAACCACTTCATATTATTACCTATTTTAACTTGTTTACTTGAACTTTGTTATTTAAATCGATGGTCAAATATAGAAACACAAATATAACCACTGACCTAGTAACTTATATTTTTCATCAAAAATAAAACGAAATATGTAATAGAAGATTTATTTTTTAGGTCACGCTGTATCCCGCACGTAGCATGGGCAGAGGGAATCTAGTGTCAAGGCACTCCGTTTCCCATTTTCCGCCGAATTCTTAGGGCATTGTTTGTTGAATGACGGAGCTCACGAGCCAGAGCAAAATATTAAATATTTCATTCCCCCGAATGTGAATCAAGCCCGCAACCGTCGCGATTACAGTCATAAGCTTGTGCCACTGCGCCACAACGGATAAGTAAAAATAAGTCATTATTTTTCTTTATTACACTGGGTTACTTGTCCCAGTAGCTAATTTTATCTTTTTGCGTCACTAAATGACTGATAGACAACGCACAGGCGATACTATTGGACTATTGAACTTGAAATTTGGCAATTTGGGAGACCACGGAGTTTAGGGGAAAACTGAAAGAGGATTTCTCAGAAAAACGGGTAGTTCTATCGTATTCGAGCGGACGCAAAAAAGTCGCGGGTGACGATCAGTAAAAGCAACTCTTATACTTTATTTGTAGCTAAATTTACATTTTCCAAACGTAATTTTCCTCTATGGAGATGGATGATTTTCACTAGTTTTTCCTAAATATTAAATGAATGAATGAATGTATCATGAACCACCGACCATCGCGTCGTGGCAACGTGGCGTAACGTCTGATGGTAAACGTAACGGTCGCGTGTTCGATTCCCACGATAAGACTTTTTATATATTTTATAATTATAATTTTAAATATATATTTAGAAAACGTATAAAAATTTGAACGTTTTCTAAGTAAGTATTTTTCTCTATTAAGTACACTTTAAAATGTTAAAAATATTTAATAAATAGTATTCTCTCTTGCCAGATGATAATTCTTAGCAATTATTTTTGGATAGCGGAAATTTGTAAAAATCTCCCTAAAGAGATGCTGACATAAATAAGTTGTAACAAGCGTATAAAAGTTTCGACGTTGCTTGTTGAGAACGTATGGCTTAGTGGTCAGAGCGTCTGGTCGGTATCCAGGTTCAGGTTCGAGTTCTGCTACGTTAAAATATGTATAAATAAAAAAATATATATATATCAGCTTTACGCTGTATCTCGCACACAACAGGGTAGGCAGAGGGAACATAGTGTTAGGACACTCCATTCCCCACTTTTTGCCGGATTTTGCAGGAATTCCGTGTTGAGTGGCTAAACTCAACGCCGCACTTTGATTGACACCAGAGAAATGGAAATATAAATTTAAGTAAATATTTCATCTCCTCGAGTGGCGATAGAATCCACAAACAGTTGGTTATAAAGTCACTCTTTGTGCCCCTGCGCCACGACGACAATTTTTTACACGTTTGGAATAGCACTACCTAAAAATGTTATAAAGAATTATTTTTATTTTCCCGCTACAGTAAAGAGACAAAGCACGGCGTTGAGTTGTGCAACTTAACACATAATGTCTCGAAAATAGGGCGGAATGTAGGGGACGGAGTGTCTTAACACTAAGTTTTCTCTGCCTATCTTGCTCTATGCAGAATAAAACAACGTGAAGAGTTACTTAGTATTATGAACTAGTAGTAAAATTGTACACGAAGAAAATCGCTAGAAAGCTCCGCGGTTATACGAAATGCTGCAGAGTGAGGGCAAAAGAAAAAATATACTAAACTCATACATACGTACATACATACATACATATATATAGGAAAAATATAAAATGCAAGTAAAAAAATATATATAAGAGCAACAAAAATATATTATTCTCAAGACGAGTTGGCACACAGGTGTGGTTTGGCTGTGTGCGTTGACACAGGGGCGGTTGTGGAGTTACCCGCTCATTGTTATGCTCTGAAATTTTTTTCATTTTCAAAATTATTAAGTAGTTATGCAAAAGATAAAGTTATTACTATAGAGAGCCTATAGTGTTCCTCGATGGTGGCTTATTCAACACAAAAGGAATTTAATAATTCGAATTTGTATTACTTGAGATTAAGGCGTTGGAACGAGTAAACTCTTCATCCTTAAAATAATAATAATAAAAGAAATAAGAATGACCTCTCGTTTCAAATTAATTTCATAGCTGTAATAGCAAGCAATACTTAATATTGCTTTAATTTTACGTTTCGATAATTTTATTAGTTTGTGGTCATATTTATTGTCCGTACGGAAAAGCGACTAAAATTTTACTTAAAATTGCTAGTGAAAATCAGATTTCTTATTAAATTAAATCTTACAAGGACAACTATTCTTAAAGTGATAGTCAGATACCGAGTTTTCTCTTTTTTAGATAATACATAATTTTAATATAGCCAGGAGATACAAATAATTTACATATACAAATTTGCCTAAGTGAGAACTGAGCCTACAATCCTCGTGTGCACAATCAAACACCTTTCCACTATACCATAGCAGTCTGAATATATTATTAATATAATATTTATAATGTCAAAACTGTATCTAGGGTTTTCTGAAATAACTATTCCTAGACCGAATAGACGTCGCGTGTGTATGTGTGCGTGCATGCACCTTCTCGTATGAAGTATTATCATGGATGTTAGAAATGAATACTAGCTGGAAGGGCTATGCTTATTCAATTTTTTTCTTATTTTTTTATAATGATTAAAAAAATTAAGAGGTTACGATTTACATTCTCACTCATAGGAATGAATTGTTTTAATTTTTTTGGCCAAAGCGCGGCGTTAAGCTGCCGATGTGTCTTTAAAATTGAGTATTATGTGAGTAATCAGTTTCCTACTACTGTAATACTTTTTGGAATATTGGTTTCATAAATATTTTCCTTATGAAATCAATATTTAAAATAAATATTCTATTATAAATTCATAGCATATAAATCTAGCAAATAACTTATTTTCTAACATCTACGCTGACGCACACATGTACATATCACACACACATATGGGATACAGCTCATATCGTACTTACGACCTTCTTTCGCGGTACTAAAGAATACATGATATAGCAAAATAATGGTATCACCACAATACTGTAATAATTTTTTATGGCTTTCTTTCTTTTTTAAATGAAAAAAAAAACAATTTCTTAATAATCTAAAACTCGTGATTTACCCTTGAAAAAAAGATAATTGAATTTAATTTCCTTCAAACATTCAAATTCGACCACAATGACTTTCCACTGAGACTGCCCAATGGTTAATGGAAGTTGGGCACAAATTGTGCATCACACCATGTGGTCCGCCACACAATATATTGATATATATTATAACGACAGATCCAGTTGCCAGTTTTTGTTCGGCGATCAAACCTATTACGAAGCGGGTTAAGTCCAACATTTAAGCAATTGCTGAGCACTAACGGTCTACTCTGGGCGGGCCAAGTAAGTGCCTTGACGGGCCAAATTGTGGCCCAAGGATGGCCTGGATTTAGACAGTCTTGCTCTCGGCATTATGTTATGAAAGTTAGGGATTTTTCATAGTAGATAAGAACAAAATAAATTAATATTTTTTACCAAAGTGTATACTTAATGTGGCACGCAGTGCATTCAAGAGCCTCGTACGGTCAGAAAATGCATAAAATATTCTATGAATTTATTTCAGAGGATTTCAAACATAGCTGCAAATATTGTACGAATATTATCGTTTGTATTTTTACATTTTTTATGATTTAAACACAAAAAAAAATATTTTCCTGTATAAAAAATAATAAAAAATATTTATATTGAAAAAAATATATATATATAAAATTAGTTTTTAAATAATATTAACTTCGTAAAAAAACACTTCAAATTAATCAACTTTATACATGGATATAGCTAATGACCTTATTCCTTTGAATTAACATCTTAATTTTTTCGTAATTTTTTTATCGTAATATATATATATTGTTTTACAGTAAACAAAAGTATATAAAAACAAGTAAGTAAATCAGGTATTTTTTGTTAAAAAAATAACTTTATATAGGCAGCTAAGCTGTTATTTCTGTAGTCTCCTGCGAACGCTCCCGCTATCTTCCTCGCTATAACTTATAGTTTCGGATAATGCATTAGAGAACTTCTTTATGGAATAGAAAATTCTCATATCTATGTATGAAAGCTATTTTATCGTGCACTTGGTTTTATTTTATGTTTTCTTTGTGAAAGTACTAAAATAGTAATATAATCAAATATATATTTACTTTCCTATATACGAAAATGCTGTATATATATAGTAGGTACTAGTAGCTACATTCGATTTTGTGTCAGTGGACTTTCTATAAAAAAAAAACAAGAAAAATTGTACCTATCATAGTTAGTCGATAATTACTTTAAATGTGCAGCAGGTAACAACAAATTTACCAATTCAAATTATTCATTTTAGTTGTAGGTATCCCCTTTTTTCACCTTTAAAAAACTTAAACAACAAACAAAAATGGAGTCACTCAACACTTTCTTCTCTCTACTCATCAATAACTTTGCGATGCTGTTGCGACGCAACAGCATCGCAAAGTTAAGTGCGTTTGTAAGCACGATGGATATGGGTTCAATTTCCACTCAGATAAGTGAATTATTTTCAATGAATTGCCGTTCAATGACAATTGGGTGGCTTTAAAAAGTTGGCAGTGCGTGGAGAACGTAGTGATTTATCACTAGGTTACGGAACCTAAGGCACGGGCCTTGTCTACTAAAATTGCCTCCTAAATGCGGGATTCAGCGTGAAGATAAATAACTACGGATATACTTGACGCCAAAAAAAATACACCGTGTATATATTACCAAAAGGATATATATTATATAACCATTTCATACAAACACGATTGCCTGATTGCCGCTATAATGACCATCCGGTTGCGGTATACCGCTAACGATGATACTGCTGCACCCAATTTGATGGGATGAGGTTTTATAAAAAAATCAAAAATAGGATAGTAAAATGTTTCTAAGTATATTTGCTTAGATTTAAGTGTTGATTGCTTATTTTTGTAATATGGTTTTGGTGGTTATAGGGTCAATTGTTACTAGTAGAATCAATATAATCATCGTAATCATCATTAATTAAGACGTTCCTTCAGAGCACCCACCCATATCTCCATCCTCCACATCCAGTCAAAGCGAGCAGCTTTTTCAGATCATCGGTACATCGAGGGCGCTACGTTCACCCAACATGGCAAATGACAAAACAAAATTCTATAGATAAAATAAATATCATAATAAATATCAAACTTCTATAGATAAAATAAATATATATATAAAGATCTCTCCGGATATCTTTACTTCTATACTAACATTAAAAAGCTGAAGTGTGTGTGTGGTTAAAGGTGCTAATCTCAGAAACTACTAGTTCGAATTGAATAATTATTTTTATGTTAGATAGTCCTTTTTCAGAAGCACGTTATATTACATCACATTCGTCACTGAACCTCACTTAGAATATGTCATATGGTATAAGTTCTATAGAACTTATAGCCATTGCATTCGACCACGGAAGCAAAGCCACGGGCAAAAGTAAGTACATATATTTTTAAAGAAAATGGAATGATCAACATTTAATTTTGATTGCTTCAACCGTGTTATAAGCATAACTTTTTTTTAGCTTCACGCTGTATTCTGCAAGTAGCAGGATAGGCGGAGGGAACCTAGGAACCCATTAAGACACTTCTTTTGCACTAATACATTTCCGTTCCCGATTCTCTCCGTCGAATTCTGTTGGCATTGCGAGTTAGTTAACTGCAGTACTCAACACCGCTCTTAACTCTTTACAGTTGGCTGGCTTTCACATTATAAAATAATTTATTAATTAAATCGACATAAATAAAAAAACATATAAAAGAACTGTTGACATTTTATTTTCATATATAATATTATCATCATTATCATATATAGATATATATTATAACTTATATTTTCACATTAAATAAAAAACGTAAACAAACTAAGACCACTAACCAAAAACAACTTTTATGATATACATACATACAGATAAGACATAAAAAAATTAATTAACTCTCATTCAATTTACAAAGCAAAAAATCGGCGAAGAACCATTTCATTACAGCCACCGTATTACGCCGAACAATCATTAGTCGTAAGCCGAAAACAATAATAATATACAAAAAAAGTAAGGCAACCATTAACGTGGAAAAAAAAGAAAAAACAATATGGCTGCCGGCGGGAAAAACGAAAAAGTTCTAAATTCAAAATTCGAGCGGAAGCTGCGCGGCGCGGAACGAATCTGGTATCATTAGGTTTTTTATCTGTACATCTCATTTCGATGTTTATTAGAAGTAAGATTTATTTTGGATTATGTTGTTATAGAGAACGGTCAGAAATGTCGTATATTAATGGAAACTACACTAGTGCTTAAGTACTCGAACTTACCAATAAACTGACCAGGAAAAAAAGATAAACTTGAGGTATTATAACATTGAAAGCTTTGGCCTTCCCACTTTGACCTGTCTAGTACTACCAAATGTTCTAAAATAAACTTCGAAAACGACACTACTAGGATATGGTATCCGTAGGGAGAGGTGCTCGGATCATAGAGGGAGTGTAGATGATAAAAAAAGGGCATGCTCTGCTCCGAGCTCCTCACCCTGCAACGAGATGGACCTGACACCTGCACGTTAAATCCATGGAATGCTAAGTAGTTTCTTCTCTAAACAAATATGGAGTGGAGCAGTGGATAGTGGCAGATTGTGAATGCAACGGCACAGCTTCATCACCTCTCGACGAAAGATTATTATTGATATTATTCTCATTTATCACTCTCCTTGGCGTTGAATTCCGCTTCTTAATGTCTTGAAGCTTAGAAGCAAAATAGAGAACGGTATATTTTAACACTAAGTCTTCCTCCCATTGTTTACTCACACCCACCCGCCATGATCTGCTAAATGCTTTTATTTTGCGCCATGACGTTGTCTAATCATTCTTGGATAAGTATAATTAAATTGACATTAAAAATTTAAATGAATCTAATTACTATGTATTGAATTTATAATTTTGCACAGATATGGAAAACTGAGTTTTTTTTAAATAATTCAATTACAGGCAAAAGCGTTTATACATAAATTAACTTCCAATAGATATTCAGCGTTAAGCACGCTTTGGTGAATTATAAGTTAAATCGACACCTCATTTTCTTTAGTGGTGTTAATATTCGTTTTGTTAACGTTTCAAGATCAGTTTTGAGGGAAGCCGTGGCGCAGGGGCACAAAGTGTGACTGTAAAACCGATTGGTTGTGGGTTCGATCCCCACTCGAGGAGATAAAATATTTACTTAAATTTATTTTTCCATTTCTTAGCTCTGGTGTCGAGGCAAAGCGTGACGTCATCATCATCTGCGTACAGCAGACAATTTATATTAATATTAAACAATACTTACTTTTATAATACCTAAAAAAAAATAGTTCCGATGTTTTTAATATTGCATATAAAAATCGAACTGACAACCACTGTTATTTTGACACATTTCAACCACTGGATCTAAATCATCTTTGTGTTTGTTTAAACATAAAACATAAAGTAAAGGGCATGGCGCGCTGTCAGTGTTATATTTTAATGTTTACGGGTGAATGGTAGTGCTAATTCGAATACAAAAATAAATTCTTTAAGACATTAAAATTTCACCACTAAATTATGGTATAATTTTGAACTGTGGTCTAATATTATAATATTTTTGCCTCTCAATAATAAAAATATAGCTTTATATCTTTATAAATAATAGTTTAATTATTATTGTATTGAGGCCAAACGTAGCAACGGAGCTTAAGGGTTGTTGTTCGATTCCCACTCGAGGAAATGAATTATTAAATATTCTCTATCCGTTCTGGTAACTAGGCAAAGCGTGAGATGAGTTACGCGACTCAACAAGCAATGTTCATGTAGAAAGTGGAAACGGAACCGTCTAACAGTAGGTTCCCAAGTTCCCTCTGCTTAACCTGTCATGTGTGGGATACAGCGTGAATCTAAAGAAAGAAAAAAAAAGGAAATATTGCATAAAAAGGAAATATTGTTGTTCTAAAGTAGCTTCAGCTTTCGTTCGCATAGCAAAATATAGAGATCTTTATGTAAAGACAATGTTTGAATTTGAGACGTTGTGGGAAACTTAACGCCGCGTTTTGTCAGGCCGGGGCAGAGACATACAACAATTCATTTCCCCGATGGCCTCAGTGATGCTGTTACTAAAATCAAGCTATTAAATTCAGTAACAATTTAAGACGAATTTGGTGGAGAACGTAGTATCTTAGCACTAGGTTCAATTGGCCTTTCCTGCTGCTGTGGTAAGTTAATAATACTGACCTTTGAAACATTTCTTTATTTATTTTGTAAAAAAGACGAGGTTTAGTAGATGGTCTTCAAATTAAACTTTTTAAATGCCAAACTGAAACTGACTACTTGTTAAATAAACTAATCCTGGCTAACCTAACCTAACATGTATGTAATAAAAAGATCGTAAAACGAAGAAAATTCATCATACATTTCAAATTAAGCTGAATATTGCTTAACACTGATATATTGTAGAAAATCTGCTATAATTTATTTTACGATACCAATAAATACAGAATAAACAATACAATAAATACATAACTACCCTCCCCACAGTCAGTCAAAGCACAATAGTTCGCACTTCAGAGTTGAGCCTGATTTTTACAATCACGAGGCGTGTCCACATAAAATGTTTGGGCTCAAACCTTTATGGCCTGTAAAGTTGCCAGTTCATTATGAGATACGTAAATAATCGTAAATAACATTTACCATTCTTTACGCGGTATAGTGATATAGTTAAAACAAATAACTTTTGTAATACATAGTATTTTGTAGTTAGCTAGTGATGTGACTCTACTTTGTCTGCGTGTTTTTAGGCACCTATTATGTTTTTTTGTTTTACATTTATAAGATATTATAGATTTTAGTTTTTTTTATGAGAGCCTGTAAATTTATATTTGTTTGAAATTTTAAAATAAATTTAAGCTGTCGTGGCATAGTGGCACAATCGTGCGGCTGTAAACGCGAGGGTTGTGGGTTTCCATTCGGGGTGAAATATTTATTTTTTATTTCCTCGCTCTAGGAACGAGCCATTCAGACTACACGACAGACTATACCTGGAGAATACGGCGAAAAATGAAAAGTGACGGAATGACTTAATGGGGGCGGAGTATCTTAATACTAGGTTCATAGATTTCCTTTGTCTACGCGTATATATATCCCTCGATACAGCGTAAAGCTGAAAAAAAATTTAAAATATCTCTGTTGTGCGTAACAGCTTCTAACTTCCTTAACAAAATTAAAAAAAAAAAGAAAAATTAGCTTCACGCTATATCCCGCACACAGCAGGGTAGGCAGAGGGAACCTAGTGTTAAGACACTCTGTTCCCCACTTTCTGCCGAATTTTGGAGGCATTGCGTGTTAAGTGGCAGAACTCAACGCCGCGCTTGGCCTCGACACCAGAGCGAAGAAATGGAAATATAAATTTAAGTAAATATTTCATCTCCTCGAGTGGGGATCGAACCCACAACCAGTCGGTTTTACAGTCACACTTTGTACCACTGCGCCACGACTGGCCTCTAACAAACAAAATTTAGATTCAAAAATATTTTTTTTTCATATAATAAATAAAAAATAAAACATAATTTACAAGTAATATTCTATGATATATTATTATTATTTGGTAATGATTACTTAGTTTGGTAACCTGTCATTATCATATCATTCATCATAGTTGTTCTTTTATTTTGTTTAACTTATAAAGTAGTCCTCTAAAAAAAAACAGTTATTTTACTTAATTGGAATTTACACAAATCTAATTCTATTTTACTTCCATTAAAATTATGATACAGTATATCTTTACTAAGAAGATTATAATAAATATTATTTTTTCGTTAACATACTTTAGGAACGAACGCCATCTGTCTAGACTTCTAAAAACCTATACGAGAATACCTAGGCCACCTAAATTAGCGGCGTTAAGATTTACTTATTTAAATTAATTAGAAAATAACAAGAAAACGGTAATTTCAGCTTACGAATCACAGGAGTGTTTCCTAATATATGGTATAATTAAATATACAATGTAAAACAATACAATTAAATATATATTTAGAAAAAACATTACATACTAGATTTATTTAAATTAAAAACTAATCATTTTATAAAAAAAGAAACTGTTAAAATTTTTGAATATAGGAATAGAATAGCTAAGTCATATATCATGACTTTGAAATCATCAACAGGTGGTTATCATGCGTCATCACATCAAAGTGTATTTATAATACGCGGAAAATCACCATAACTCTATATAACAGAGAAGATATAAATAAAAATATCTCACCTGTATCACATCTTCACTTAAATCCAACAATCAGACAAATTCCAAGCACTAAACACATTTCCCCCCAAAATTGAAAACTTATGTCGAATACAGATACCAAAACATAACCTGCACGAATAAACCAGTCATAAGTACAAGGTATACACAATATACAGCCAAAACATGATTTTTTTCAATAAGAAAAGGCACTGAGCTTCCCAGATACAGCCAGCCTCGCCAGCAAATTAAGTCAATACGTAATTAAAACTGGCACAACGCACACATACAAAGGATCGACATAAAAATGCGGGACGCAAAAAAAAGTATAGGTTTAAAATTTACCCGGTATAAATTTGTGTTTTTTTCCCTCACCTACTTATGTATAGGGACATGCGCAGTAAAGGGTTAAGTTGGTGTAAGCCGGCCGAAATGAATATGTTATTGGTTGGATTTTTTTCATGTTGACGTGATGTCGTTACTATTTTGTCGGTTTATACGACGTAATTAGTGACACTTTTTTTCTTATTTTGGAGGTGGCGCTAGGTGTCTCGTCAATAAAGATGTGTTTTTAACCTTTTATATTGTAAGTGTTTTGGTGGCAATTAATATTATTATTAAATAATGATTATTTATTTTGTTGAGTATCAAATTGAAATATATTTGTAAGTTACTAGATTCGAAGAATAAAAGTGCAATTGAAAAAATATTTTGAAGAAAACAGTGATAAATTGATAATAAAAAAGCAGATTCCTTATATGAAAACATATAACATTGATTTTTTCTATATTCATATAACGTAAGTAAAACTGTATTAGTTATAATAATGTTTATTTTGTAATTAAAAGACATTTATTATAAAAAATTGATTAGAGTTGATTGGTTAGAGTAGATACTAGCGTGCCTTAATATTTGAATAACAATATTATTAATTTGTAATTAAATTGACATTAATAAATACCAAAATAATATTTTTTGTACTATTATACAGTTTCAAAGTATTTTTAAGATAATAATTAAAACAACACTAACGCCACCTAATGGCCGCTTTTAAAACCATTTTTTCAGCTATTTCATTTCAGCGAAAAACTGAATTCTTAAAAAAAGGGAGAGAGGGCGCTTTGAAGCAGAATTTTACAAAATTTCCCGCTTTACTGTAAAAACTAATCGATTATTACACTATCACAATAGCGTCTCGGACATTGTGCGGATATATTTTTTAAATATAAATAAAATGTATTTAAAATCGCCGATCATCCGTCACGGTCAGGCAGAATTTTGTTTGTTCAGCCATTTTTCAATTGTTAATTTTCATTTTACAATGAAAAAACTTGTTTCCAACGAATCTTGATACTCGTAAAAAGTAACTAATATTGACTAAAATCTAGGAATTGTGAATTTCTAAAAGTGTGGATAATTTTTCGTGATGGCTTTTAGTGTTAATAAAAAGTGAATGAAGCCTACTTGATAGGTAGCAAGTTGACTTTCTAAGAAACTTTGAATTTAAAAGAAAAATTAGACAAATGTGTTTAAATAAACTATTGATTGTGGAGTTGTGGTAGTCGATAGTCCAAAAGGATTTTTGTATTTATAAAAAATATATATAAAACTTTGAACTAAACACTATCGTAATAATTATTTGTAAATTTATAAAAAATATATTATTAACAACAATATTTATAGCAATGTAGAATATTTTTATAGCAATATATTGTCTACGTTCATTTATTCTTCACTTTGCATCATAAATTGAAAATAAAATATATGCGCATTAAAATAGCATCAAACCATACTACCACAATAAACAAACCAACAACTACAAAATATCACCATCTACCATCACTTTGAAGTTAGTAGAAATCAAACCCACAACCAGCATCACGTTTGCAGCCAGATACTGCCCCATTGTCTCTTAAGCTCGGCTTCCATCGCGAAAGAGAAATAGACAGGTAATACTTGAGCGGAACAGACTCCCTTTGAATAAAATAGGTTTACATTTCCAACAATAAATAATTTTGTATTATCTAATTAATTCTTTCTGCTCGCTCGGTCCTTTCCGTCTGACATTAGTAAGTCACCAGTATGCAATGAGTTCAACTTAGTCCTCAATCCGCCCGCCTCGCTTGCGGTGGAAGCCGGGCTTATTAGTGTTTGTATAAGTTATGAAATTAATACTGATTTACATTTTCACGTAATATTATAAAACTGGATAGTTTTGTTGGGTGGAACGTTATACTCCCAGGAAGTACGCTGTCATATTGGAAAATTGATTTTTGTGTTGATTGCTCATTTATCGAGAAAGGCTATAGATAGTATTAAAACACGTTTATAGTTTCCTATCTTACTGTGTCTGCGATCAGTCACCTGGGGCACTCAGAATTTGTCAAATTTCACGCAGAAGCCGCAGGTTAAGACGAATTAATTATAAACACGTACAAAAATAATAATATAAAATAAAATAATAATATAAAATAAGAGGCCAGTCGTGGCGCAGTGGTACAAAGTGTGACTGTAAAACCGACTGGTTGTGGGTTCGATCCCCACTCGAGGAGATGAAATATTTACTCAAATTTATATTTTCATTTCTTCGCTCTGGTGTCGAGGCTAAGCGCGGCGTTGAGTACTGCCACTCAATACGCAATGCCTCCAAAATTCGGCAGAAAGTGGGGAACGGAGTGTCTTAACACTAGGTTCCCTCTGCCTACCCTGCTGTGTGCGGGATATAGCGTGAAGCTAATTTAATTTATTTAATTTAATTTAATTTATAAAATAATATATAATATAATATATTTCTTCGCTCTGGTGTCTAGGCAAATCGTGGCGTTGAGTTCCGCCTCTTAACACGCAATGCCTCAAAGTTCGGCGGAAAATGGACAACGGAGTGTCTTTACACTAGGTTCCCTCTAGCTACCCTGCTGCGTGTACCCTGTAAAAATACGTGATTAATTCTGCGATACTTAGCATGTTGCCTTGGTGACAATAAATCTAAGATGTCTTTACGTTGTCAGAAAGAACGACTTTATCGACGTGCCTTACACCTCACACCCTCGTCTATTTATTTTGTAATTTTGTTGTTTTTGATATTTATATAATGTTTATATTTCAAAGATTATCGCGCTTAATCAAACAAATTACTTAGGTTTAAAATATAAATAGTAGATAGATACTACAGGTTATGAGGATGTCAAAAAAAAACGATTAAAACCGCAACAAACAACTTTAAAATACAATACAAAGCGTAATTTAATTAATTTTCTATACATCACAATCGAACATTTATTATAATATAAAAATAAATAATATTAACGTTGTAATATCATAAACATAAAATTGCTTTATTTATTTTCATATTTAATTAGTCATTGTTGAAAATATTAAAAAAAGTTGTACAGTTTCGAAACGAGTGTGCAACAACGACCGTGCCTTGCATAATGTGATTTTGAATTTAGTTTAATAAATAAAATTTAATATAATATATAGTTGAGGCCAGTCGTGGCACAGCGGCACAAAGTGTGACTGTAAAACCGACTGGTTGTGGGTTCGATCCCCACTCGAAGAGATGAAATATTTACTTAAATTTATATTTCCATTTCTTCGCTCTGGTATCGTGGCAAAGCGCGGCGTTGAGTTCTGCCACTCAACACGCAATGCCTCTAAAATTCGGCAGAAAGTGGGGAACGGAGTGTCTTACACTAGGTTCCCTCTGCCTACCCTGCTGTGTGCGGGATGTAGCGTGAAGCTAATTTTAATTTAATATATAGTTAAAAAACTAAAGGAAACGTATTTAGAAAACCGTCCAAATATAATCTAAACATACTTTGTATCAATATTTGTTAACTTGGACGATTTCCAAGAGGCGCGGGTTCAAATCTCACTACGTTCGAATGGGAAATTAAATCTAAATCTAAATTAGGAAATGTCCTTTCCTAAGTGTGAAAAAACACTTTAAATATATAAAATAAAATAAAATTAAACGTATTGACGGAATATATAACTTTATACAGTAGAGATATCGTTTTTAACGTTGTAAGCGTTCGCACCGTAACGAAAAAACTCATAATATATGTATTTTTGTAAACACTAGATAACGATGCGTAAAATACGCGCTGCTATAGCAACGTGTACGTCACTATACCATAGCGTATATTGTCAAACATATGGTAGCGTGTGTTATATTGATTTCGATAATTTAATGTATTTTATGCATTTTTTTTAACAAATTATTAGCTTTCAACGTTTCTTCTCTATATAAACTATAAATGAGCCAATAACATAGAGATTTCTTCGTCTAACCGTAGTCCACTGTACTGCGGTCAGTGTTGTCGCGAATATTCAGATTGTGTCATGTGTCATACATAGCCCTTAGATCGACCCTCCTCTGCAGCTTTAATTTGGCAGGTCCAACGCATGGGAGAACTTCATCACCCTCTAGTGCCTTCCACCTTGCCCTGCACGACACGGTGGTCGATGGGGCCAC
This sequence comes from Heliconius charithonia, assembly GCA_030704555.1. Classification (NCBI taxonomy): domain Eukaryota; kingdom Metazoa; phylum Arthropoda; class Insecta; order Lepidoptera; family Nymphalidae; genus Heliconius; species Heliconius charithonia. The sequence continues at coordinate 1,866,641 of CM060825.1, forward strand.
TTCCCCTTCGGGAGACATGTCCAAAGCACTTTAGAATGCGACTTGGTACTAATGTCGACAGACGTTGTTTAGTGCCGATTTCTTGGAGAATAGAGAATTGGTGCGAAACTCGGTCATGGTACACTCAGCAGCCGCGGTTCATAGCCAGTGCTATATAAAAATATCCACACACACCTACTGATAAAATCAGAAATCAATCAAAAATGCATACTATCGTTCATACCTACTCATATCTGATTTCTTATTAACCATTTCTGGTCATTTTCTATTATGGAATGAATTAATGTTTATTAAGAACACAAAATGTGCAACTTGTCATATCTCTATCGTGTACAGTATACGGTAAGGTACAAAAGCGAAATTTAAGACTACGTTCGCTCGTTCAAACCTATTCTCCGTTCAGTGGCAGAATTCATCGCAGCGTTTTGTCTTTTACCAGAGTCCCCATTCTCAAATAGAAAATAATTAAGTCCACCGAATGGGAATCGAATCCACATTTACAGTCAAATGCTAGATCACGGCAAAATGACGGCTTCTTGCAACTTAAAAGAAAAAAAACACTATTTTTTTGCTATAATTACAACATAGAAGCAGTTGTTTATTTGAAAATCACTCAGCTTTTTAATTCGATACGCATGACGCTCCACTAAGAAATGTATTGTGATTTACTGAATTACTGTATTTCAGTCATTCAGTACAATCAATGACAATACAACAATACAAATAAATTAGTTTTTTGCAACTTGACGTGCTTTAAATAAATAGCAATGGACATTTGACGCCAAATAAATTTCATTTGATCTTAAAGTTTTTCTTATTTAAATGTATCTACTATTTTACGAGTTGTGCAAAGAGAGAGAGAATTGGTTTTTTTTTTCATCTTCACGCTGTATCCCGCTTATAGCAGGGTAAGCCAGCCTTGCGTTAATTAATTCCCCACTTTCTGTCAATTTTTGAGTTTGTTGAGGAGATTTGAATTTATTGCCCAATATTCAGTTATGATGTACGTCCAAATGACTAACGTTAAGTTTTACGAATTTATAAAAGTCAGTGTATGTACTCGTATGTCTTTCACCGTTGGTTTGATAACTAAGAGTTCCAGAGAAAAATCGAAAGGTCAGTGTGACATCCAAGCACAGGTGGGATACATCCAAACGATGACGACGAACTTGATATATAGCCTTCCAGGATAAATGAGTTTTCCAACACAAAAATATTTTCTATTAAAATCAGTAGTTCCTGAGATAAACGCGATCAACCAAACATAGAGTATGTTCAAGCTTAATAGTATAAGTATAAATATAGACATCACATAAATGTAACAAAAGTAAAGCCGAAGCAAGCTTTTCTCCGTTTTTCCATACTAAAATTGTATCTGCGACCTCCAACATAGTTGTCGATAGTAATTAAAAAAAACCCAGATATTTGATAAAAGAATTGATAAATTATAAGTTAAAATATGGCATTAAATTGCAATAATACATATAAAACTGCCACTACATAGTAAGCTTTGATATAAATGGTAGGTTTAGAATTTAAAAGGTCTATTAACTAGAGTATGTATGTTATAGCACGTGCGTACATACTTGTAGATATAATACAAATCTTTTCTTTTTCAGCTTCACGCTGCATTCTATATAGGAGGGCAAACAGGGGGAACCTAGTTACGTTAAACTGTTAAGACAATCATTACGTCTTGAGTGGAGGAACTTAACGCCGCGCTGTGCCTCGACACCAGTGCGAAGAAATGAAAATGTAAATAAAATACATTTAATATTTCGTTTCCTCAAGTGAGAATCGAATACTCAACCTGTACGTTCACAGTCACGCGCTTGTGCCCCTGAGCCATGACCTCTACTGGACTCTACTAGACTTAAAAAGTTGATGTTTGGCATGTATGGGAGAAACATTAAGAGGGGGCCGCTAAAGACCGTGCAAAGTGGAGTAGGTTGAGTAGGAAGGCAGACCCTGGCAAAAGCCGGGACTAATGCCAGGTAGAAGGAATCTCTTGAAGTTCCTACGGGAACAGGACGGACGGACAAACGGAATTTTCTATTTTATGTTACGTTTTCTATTCCAGGCAAATACAGTTGGGTGACTACTGTATAAAAGACGTGTGTTTTTTTATTTTGCTTACGGTACCGCATTTCCACCTAATTAAGATATATTGTTTCAACCCGAACCGCACAATCTGCCCAATAACACTGGAGATTATAAAACAATCTTACTTTAAATGGAAATCGAACCCACAAACACGGTGTATAGTAAGACATTTTTCAATGCAACTAAGGTGTTTATATATGAATTATAATTAAACCTATGGACGACATTGGCACGTGTGTGCTACATTCTTGGAAATATAAGATTAATAATATATAGATTGACCTATTTTTAACTTAAAAGCAGTAAGAAAATAGTGTTTGGACACTTCGTTCTCCACATAAAGCCATTAGAGGCGGTCTTACCAAATCTGTATAATAAATATTTCTTTCAACCAGCTTAACACTATTTTTGACATATGAAGATGGACAGAGGACCTAATGTCAAGACACACCATTTCCCGAGTAACTTATGATGGGATATTACGTGATTGGCGAATACAACGATAACTTTGTCTTGTTACTAGACCGAGAAAATAAATATTGACTTTTCCGAGAAAGAATTGAACCTACAGCCGCCTTGTTTACGACGACCTATAGATAACAAGATATTACATTTCTATAGTATGTATTAACCTATGTATTGGCACGTGCGTTCTACATACTTGGCAGTACAGGACATGTATCGTTATATATCGAGTGACACCTGTTTAATATTTATAATTATTTTATTAGATACAATAAAAATAATAATATAGTTTTAAGTTGTGATTATATTTCATGTTTTGAAGTTTTTTTAAATAATTGTAGGATTCTTATTACTCCGAGATCAGTGTGGGTTCGATACTGTCGAAGGGGAAGGATTATATTTGTACTAGTGACTCATATATTTTACTTCCGCCTAAACTTATCGTTAAGCCTAATTATACAACATTTTTACATAAATTGTAGTCTATATGTTATTATGATGAATAAGCTATTTTACTATAAAGTTTCATCTAAGTCTGTTCAGTAGTTCTTGCGTGAAAGTGGAACAAATGTCCAATGATTTTTAGGGTTTTTAAAAGGTAAAATGGAACCCTTATAGGATCCTTGTTCCGTCTGTCAAAATATGGTCTTGTTATCTATCTATCTCTATCTATCTAGTCGAGATGAAATCAATATCCAATATTTTTGTCTGTAGTCCCATGAAATATAGAAAAAATCCAAGCATCTATATCAACGCAATCGAAAGATTGCTCCTGGCATTTATAAAATTCGCCTAAAAAACCAATAGGGTACTCCCGTGGACCTGCAGTTATGAAAAAATCTGAAAAGTGAAATGTACTAATATTTCATAGAAAACAAACATTGCAAACTTATATTTGTGGTTCATTTCATATAAAATTAGTCCATATGCCTGCAAATTTAAGCTTGTAACTTTTTATAACTTGTACTGAACCTACAATATTGGCACGGAAGCCTAGGTGGGCGAGTCCGTTTCACACTTAACCGGTTTTTTTTTTATTATTTTTATATAACTAAATATATTTCATATACGTGTTGTTTACACAATGATTATATTTATTTGTTCTAGAAATTAATATTTATATTTAAATATTTTATTATAAATAATGATAATAAACAACAATATATTGAATATAATATATTGAATATAATATATTGTTGTTTACATAATATTTTAGCTTTACGCTGCATCTCACACTGCAGGGCAGGCAGAGGGAACCTGGGAACCTAGGGTTAAGACTTAATTCCCATAAAAAATCGGAGCTCGGAACGGTGAAGGTAAAATATTTTTAATATATTTGAACATTTGAGATAAAATATCATTATTTAAGTTTTTCTTCTAACATCACAGCACTGCCCCGATAACCCACAAAAGAGAATATATGGAAAAAATACAGAGGGGTGCAAAACCATCAATCTAGCTGAGCGATCTGTGTGTCGATTTTTTCTTCAATTTTGTCTTTATTTTGGTCTTGTGTTTAATCCTAAATAAATATTCTATAAGAATCTTAATCATTAATTTCTGCTAATTTTTATTGGCCGTGTGTTTTTAGCTTCACGCTGTATCCCGCACATAGCAGGGTAGGCAGAGAGAACATAGAGTTAAGTTACTCCGTTCCTATTAAGACACTTACGTTCCCTACTGTCCGTCGAATTTTGGAGGCATTGCGTGTTGAGTGGTGGAAAACAAAGCTTTGCCTCGTTACCAGAGCGAGGAAATGAAAAAAATAAATATTTCATTGTCACCTTCCCCTGCGCTACGACTGTCCTCTACATCTCTACAAATATCTCAGCTAGTTTAGAACTATCATCTGTTGATTTCTAGAACATACTTTAAGGACGGCATCACTTAGTAAAATGGCAAGTGTGGTAGAGAGAGGAAATTGGACAGTGGAGCGGGTAATGGGTATTTTAAAGGGGCTCATTAAGTCTAGACTTAAATCCAAATCTAACATGAAAAAATAACCTTATATTTTGAATTTACAATCATGAAGTTCCAAGAGATGACTCGTGAAAACAACAAAAGGTCAACTTTTTGTTGTTTTATATTAGAATTTACATCAAATTCCTCTATCATATCACACCATGCGGGTCAGGTGGGCTGCCATAATGAGATATTTAATTGATGAATGTACGTGCATACTATGAATTTATAAGTTCTATTCTATAATTAGATTTTTAAAGTAACAATCAACGGAATAAGTAACTCTCTTTGGTCCAATACATTTATATCTGATTTTATAGTTTCTAAAACTTTTAAGATTATTGGAGGTAGGCTGGGAATAGAATATATAATACGTATAGCTTTTAGTCACGAGCTGCTCAGTGACTTCATAAGATTTGGCATAACCCAACGCTGCGCCTGCGCATGCTCTTTATCAAGCAGGCATTGTAAATAACTTTCGTAGGATAATAATTTCGTAGAAATCTCGAAAAATGTGGGTTAATTGTGTATAAGGCCATTATGCTGTGTCTAAAAACATTTTAAAAATGTTAAAGACTCAACACGTATCTCAGAAGATGAAGAATTGAGAGTCACGACACTAGTCCTCTCTGCTTTTGGAAATTTTAAACGAAAAACAAAGGCTATTGACTCACTCTCTATCTGATTTTTTTTATTGTTTTATCCATTATCACGTTCGGTTAATTGTTGTTTTATTTTTGTTTGTTAAATCTGTTGTTAAATTTGCTCCCATTATGCTGTCATTTTTAATAGGTTTAATGTTTTAATGTTAAAATGTATTTAGTAATATTTTTAAAGTTAATTTAACTAAAATGTGAATAACGAGTATACTGTTGGTGCATGTTGTATCTACCTGTAAGTAAATAACACTTAGCAATGTTATTTTTTTATTTAACTTGTGTAATTTTTTATGTTATGTGTATATTATGTTGGTGGACCTTATATAAATAAATTGTGAAACTGAAGAAATCTATGAAAATTTCTGAAAGGTAAGATTAGATAATCATCCACTCTCCTTTCTCGCCTACTCTCTCTACGTCACAATGCAGAACACGCGTCAAAAATTTAAAAAAAAAACAAACAGACGACCAGTCCAATATTTTCTACGCTCAGGACGAAAACCTTCATTTTCTTATAAAATCGCTTAACGAACAAACAAATTGGTATAACAGTAACATTATTTTAATCCATTGTCAATTGATTTTTTGCTAAAAATAAGTAAAAGTTAAATTTTCAATTATTTTTTTTTACTAGCAGTTCAGTTCATTTGTAGTTTTTGTGAAAGATGAATAGCCAAAGCAAAGGCGACGTGCAAAAACTGTAAGAGGCAATTTATAATAACAGTGCTAATGAAATTGGCTGTTTTTTTGTTTCACGCTGAATCCCTTTATAGCACGGTAACCCGCGAAAACGGAGCGCCATACGCTAAGAAACAATACTAAATACAACTTCACGTTTTGGTCAGGATAGGAAGGAACACTCGTTCCTCACGCACCCTCTAATTTATAAGACATTGTTTCGTCGACCATTACGGAGAAATGAAAATAAGTAAAATAATACATCATCATCAATGATTACATTGCATCGGGTGGAAACTGAACCAGCAAACATCAAGCTTACAGTCAGATGATGTGTCCCTCTAGGCCACGGTTTGAGTTTTATCATTATTAGATATTACAACATTTATTTCATCTACAACATTTTTCAACATTTCATTTCCTCGTATATTGCACGTAGTTTTTCCTATTTTCCAACAATTTTAAATTATTATTATAGTTTATTATTAAAAATATATATTTAGCTACGTGAAAATATAATAAGATTAAAAAAAACCAAAAAAAAAAATTGGCGCACAAAGCGCGCTCCCGTTTCCAACTATATACTATATTATAAAGCTGGAAACATGCAATGAGTAGAATTACATGATAGCATTTCGAGCCATTTTTAATTAATATACATTATTAAAACTACAGGCATTTAAAATTTACTTTATTTTTTTTCATAATTATCATATAACAGATTAACGGTTAAAATTGATATTCTTTTACTTATTTACTTTAACACATAAAAAAGTAACCTACTTATAGATAAGCAAAGACACGTGATGTTTCGTGCCAAATAAGATTATTATTACTGTACATAGATACAGGAAATAATTTGAAAAATAAGAAATATTGATAGTAAAAAATAAAGAACGTAGGAAAATAAAGTTGGTTTTAATAATAACAATGTTAATTAATACTTTATTATTATTAAAATCACGATTCATATTATTTTATTATAATAGTAACTTTGTTTACAAAAATATTGATTATTGAGGCCAGTCGTGGCGCAAGGGCACTAAATGTGACTGTAAAACCGACTCGCTGTGGGTTCGATCCCCACTAGAGGAGATGAAGAATTTATTTAAATTTATATTTCCAATTCGTTCGTTCGTTCTGGCGTCGAAGAAGCGCGGCGTTGAGTTCTGCCACTCAACACGCAATGCATCCTAAATTCGGTAGAAAGTGGGGAACGAAGTATCTATTCCCTCTGCCAACCATGCTGTGCGTGGGATACAGCGTGAAGCTGATTTGTTTAAATAATATGTTATTTAATACATCAATGTAAAATGACAACTAAGTACCCGAACTACTTACCGAAGATCTATATGGGTATCAAGTGTAGTGTTCACTCGAAAAATAATGCAATAAATCAAATTCAATCTAAATTTAAAATTTGGTAATTTTTTATCACCAAAATAAGTATACCTAAGTCCAGTACAAACTGGAAGAACGTTAACTTACAAACTAAATAAATATTAGCCTACATTAATTTTGATAAAAATAAATTTGAGCTGATTTGTGGAAATCGAACCTACAACAGTTGTTTTTAAATATATATTCCTTAATATTTAGTATTAATTTACTGTCATTAAAGGAGTTTTATGATAAATTTTTATAATACTGTAAGTATCAGATAATATCATAAGACTCCAATCTAAGCCTAGAGAAATGATTCCGCACCATAAAAGTTACATTCAGCATTCAGTAAATTAATTTAATTAACCTTATTTGGTTAATAACCGGATAAATTATTATAAGTTATTAAAAAATATTTCAAAATTATGGCTACGCGACCGCGTTTCGTTAAAAGTTTGGTCATCAATTGATATTTTTCAACATATCACTACTAATAAGACACAGGAGTAGGTTTTTTGTGATAGACCTATAGATAAACAAAAATAGATGTCAATAAAGTTGACAGTTTCTTATAATATTGTCAAGATATAAGTTATTTTTTTTAATTTCTAACATCCGTCATCGGTAAAGTGAGAAACCTCGGTGATACAGTATATTAGGGATGTTTGCAATAAAAATCATATTTCAAATTGAAGTTTGCTTGGCGTAGCTGCAAAGTGAATAAAATTTATAAAATGCAACGGTTGTGGATTTAGTTCCCGCTATGTATTTGTGACACTGAATAAAAAAAAATAGTATTGAGTTCCACCTCTCAATATACAATGTCTCGAAAGTTGGAGAATGGAGTGTTTTAAGGTTAGGTTTCCTCTGCCTACTTTGCCATATGCGAAATACTTATTGACTATAGTTTTAAAGCTGAAGCAGAACAATGTTAAGTGAATAACTGACTTTAACTATAAAAGACCTTACCAGGATTTGAATATTATAAGATTTATAAAAAATATTTAAAACATCGTCAGATTTTTTAAAATGTCTTTATTTTTTAGCATTATTAGCGTTTTATAGTATCACATAAACAATTTCTAATAGTTTAATGCATTCTGAAATGTAGGCAGAATAAAGCTAGTGTTGAAACACTTCATTCTCTGTTTATATTTTCGCCTATTTGCGAGACATCACAATGTCTGATCATCATCTCAAAATCAATAACCAAAATTTAAATTATATTGAAAACCGATATTAATCATAAATTGTTACACGTGTTTGTTCACATTTTTACCAAATATCGAACTGACAACCTCTTCCACGTCCACTAATCCTTATCTTAAATATTTTTTTTTAAGCTCCTACACCGTAAAGTTTCCAAATCCCAGAACTCGACACGTCAAGAGCAAGTATATTTCATTTATCACCACGCTACTCATATATTAGGAGCGTCTGGAAAGAACAGGGTTTGTCTTTTAAATTAATTGATGTGGATAGAAGGCGGTGACACACTCGCAGAGGCTGAAGACGTTGATCGTTTGAACTAGTTATGTTATACGATTTTGTCTGTAATTTCAAATATTTTAATGAGAAATATGTATATAGCAAGCTATTAATTATTAGGAGGCCGTCGTGACCCAGGGGCATGAGAGTGTGACTGTAACGCGACGGTTGTGGGTTCGATCGTCACTCGAGGAAATGTATACATCCATTTCTTCGCTCTGGTGTCGAGGCAAAGAGCGGTGTTCAGTTCCGCCAAAACACGCAATACCTCAAAAATTCGGCGGAAAGTGGGAAACGGAGTGTCTTAACACAAGGTTCCCTCTATAAAATTGGCCATAATTTTGTATATCTTCTAAGTCACGTTGTTTTGCTGTTTTAACCAGTCCTAATTTTTATGTAAACAATCTTTACCTACAATTGTTTTTAGAGACTCATGATTTTGCACCCACAGAAGCAAACGTAGATTCTTTTCAAACGTAGTCTCTCTTCAATTTTTATTCACCGCTATTATTATTTTTTATAACTTCACACCGTATTCCGCATAGAGCAGGGTAGGTAACGATAACCTAGTACTAACTGGCTAATATTCCATCTTACTAACACTCTATCTTACATTTTTCGCCAATGAAGAGACACGTGTTAAAAGGCGGAACTCAATCTAGTGCTTTATCTTGCCCGGGACGTAAAAATAATAAACGATCACACAACCATCGCATTACAATTTATATATCCAGGTCTTTGGATATTTGATATTAATTTCAGCCAGATTCCTTCACACAACACAAGCAGACAAACGGATAGAAAAGTTGTCTTATAAGAATCCCGTTTCATTCTTTTGCCAACAAGCATAAAAAAAAAAAAAATGTCGTTACTGCGCTGTTCCTTCAAAGTCCACTAATTAGTTAGTATAACAATACTAACACACAAAAAAAACTTAAAAAAAATCAACATTTTTTCCGCCTTATAATCTGTCAAAGACATTAGTTACTGACAAATCCGCAAAACGCTTTCCCTCAAAACTGGAGGCGAATCGGTAATGATGTCTTTGTGACACCGAACCGAAGAATAATGCGGTATGTGATATTTTTTTGGCTGGCAATTGTAAAATGATTTTTAATATATGTAGATATATTAATAATAATTTTCCAGTCCCCAGTCGTGGTGAAGCTCTATCCCCACTCGAGAAAATAAAATATTTAATAATTCCATTCCATTTATTATTTCTTTACTTAGGTGTCGCGGCAAAGCGCGGCGTTGAATTCCGTTGGCTTCACCATCATATCAGCTGGATGGTGCAATATCATTGTATAGTCGTCACCCAAACTAAACGTACGTATAGCCGTCAAGTGTCAAGATTATACAAATAGATACTAGAAGTTGATCAAATTCAGTTAAATATTATAACGTAGTTAGAAGATAACAAATTTACAAGAGATTTTATTTATTTTAAAACTTTACTCTAAGCGCAAACTTTTTAGAAAAATAAGGAAAAAAGCATATTAAAAACATGTAGTTCGAAATCTTACTATCATGGCGGAGTCGACATTTTAATTTGTCCTTATTAAAAATCAAATTCACGCTGTATAGTAGTGTAGTGTAGTGTTGAAACACTTCGTTCCGTCTCCGTTGTTCTGTTTAAATAAATTAACATTAAAATTAACTAACACTAATTAACTAAAGTGATTCTATAGAGTATTTCCTCATTTAACACAATATTTATTGTTCTTTGTCATTTTAGGAGAAAAAGGTAACAATATCACCAATTTTGCCGCGTACAAGGTTACGTTTGTGTCGCTGCACCCTCGGCTCGTATGCAGTTGATTAATGACGTCACCGCGTCGTTAGCCCACTCTCCCATAGGATGAGACGAATTTATCTTCGCCTGTTTTACTGCCCTTCTATTTTACTTTGGTTTTTCCTAGTTGTGTGTGTTGGGAACGACGTATGTCGTGGTTTCTACGAGGTGCAGGTTCATTTCGCTACGTTTTGATTATATCTATGTATTTTTGTTTCGTAAGTGTGGAATGACACTTTAAAATAGGCTTCAAATATATAAGATAAATTTACTGTTTAAAATTGATATAAATATATTTTTGTTTACCGATTGATTTTTAGATACTTCCCAGAAATTAGTGGAGAATTTTATAATGTTAAATCACTTTTTTAATTATAGCTTATCCAAATTATTTTCAAGGAGAGCCAACTGATAAAACACACCATTTCCTCATTCCTCAAATTTTGAGACACTGCATTTTGAGAAAAAGTTGCAACATTTATACTTATACGTTTTTCAAATAATTTTGAATTCAAACGTAAAAACGTATTTTCATAAAATCTTAGATTCGGCAATAATAAAAATTTTACTCAATTCACAATTTTTTAAGTTATTAAGTTGTTATTAACTTTTTCATTTAAATTACATATAATAAACATATTTTTGGCCCTTTTTTTACGAATAGTGAAAATCAAGTCAAGTTAAATAAAAATATCAGTAGTGTCAGCCCTACAATACATTAGTACAACACAGTAAGTACTTCACTACACTCAGTTTTATCTAAGAATATTATAAAAACTTAGTTATATAGATAAAAATATAAATGTATATTAATAATATATATCGAGTATAAACTGGTATAAATTTACTCATTTCATTGGTTGTGCAACTTATAAGATCTTTTCAATACATAACTTTTACTTCGGTCTTTTCCTTTTGTAGAAAAATATTTTAGTAATCACTGAACAAGCTACCTTCATTCTTTTTTTCTAGCTCTAGCTGTATCCCGCATATAGTAGGGTAACCAGTAAAAAAATGAAAAAATTAAATATTTAATTCCCCTCGTCTGGGAATCGAACCCATAACCCAACTCGAATAATATCGCTTGGAAGAATTTCATACACTATATTGTATAGTTTTAAAATATATATTTTTTTCGTAGATTCACGCAGTTTCTCGCATTTACAGCAGAATATTCAGAAACTAATGTTCACACACTGTCTTATTATCGAGACATTGTGTTGAGTGCGACACACAGCGAAAAAATTAAAAAATTAAAAAATCATCCACTTCTTCGAGTAGATTCGAACCTACAACTGTCGCCTTTACAGTCATATGGCCCATACAATATAGCTCTTAAAATTAAAGAAATAAAGAATAGGATATTTCTACATATTATTTTATTAATTTCTTATACAAATATATAAATTGTCGGGCAATAATCTCTTCGGCAACATCGTAATTGTTAGAGGTGGCCTCTTGATTAATGATCTCACAATATGGTTAGCTCTAATGCTTCTATAGAGTGAATAAGTTTTCCATTGAACATATCTAGATGTGTATAAAATAAAAATAAATAAATTAGCTTCACGCTGTATCCCGCACACAGCAGGGTAGGCAGAGGGAACCCAGTGTCAAGACACTCCATTCCCCACTTTCTGCCGAATTTTGGAGGTATTGCGTGTTGAGTGGCAGAACTCAACGCCGCGCTTTGCCTCGACACCAGAGCGAAAAATAAATTTAAGTAAACATTTCACCTCCTCGAGTGGGGATCGAACCCACAACTAGGTTTTACAGTCACACTTTGTGCCACTGCGCCACGACTGGCCTCAAATAGATATGTATCTTTTATAGACTTTATTCAGAATTTCTCTTTTGCAAGTATTATATACTTTGTGGGTAGTTTTGAGCAATTAAATAATAATAATAATAATAAAGAAATGTTCGATAAAGTCTGACTCTTGAAGGTTGTGGGTTCGATTATCAATTGGAAATATTATTATAATTAAATTATGACGTCTATCTCTAGCAACGCTAACTGCGGTTTTGAGTTCTGTTCCCATGTGAATTTCGGGAAATCACACATATAAAATTTTAACGTTCTACAAATTAGATAATTGGAAATCCAAAAGTATACTATTTTAACTTTGAATCTTTCTATTCTGTTTTTTTTTAATATCTATGAATTTTCAACTAAGATAAACACTCTGTATATATTATAACACTCTTACCAAGGGAGCTCTTAAGAAAATGAAAATATTAAATTGATTTCCTCAAGTGGGAATCGTACCCACAACCTGTAACGTTTACATTTGCACAATCGTGCCCCTGCGCCACCTCAGACCTCAGTAACCCATCCAAATAATTGTTTTATTTATGTAGAAAAAGAAATATAAAATAGAAGTCGTCATATCTAAACGACTTCTATTTTTCTACATAAATAAAACAATTATTCATTTAAAACTAAGCAGATGTCACTTTGTTGAAATGTCGTTAAAACAACATTATAATTTAATATTGCTGTATTTGGTGATTGAAAATGAAACGAGAACCACATATTGAATACCAAATTATATTTAATTAAATAAACAAAAAATGCTGAGAAATGATGTTTAAAAAATTAATTATAAACGGAAAATTATACAAACTCAGTAATTACTACTATTTAAGGGTGGAGCAGTCGTTAAATATGTGATAGGGCAAAGTACGATTGCCTTATATGGTATTAAAGAGATGATGTGATCCATATATTTTTAATTTCGTACAAATTCCTTCTCAACGATGTTTTATATGAGTGTATTATTTTTTTATAACTTTATGGTGGATCCCCCATACAGCAGGGTAAATAGAGGAGGGTGAGTGTTCAGACACTATGTTCCAATTTTCCAATAATTCGAACTTAATGACGGCACTCAACGCCACCAGAGCGAAAAAATAAAAACATTATATAATTCATTCCATCGAAATGGAGACGAACGCACAACCGGTGGTAAACGAACCCACAACCGTCGCGTTCACAGTAAGATGTACTACTACGACGCCGTCGAATATGTATGGAATGTAAGAACGTAAGAAGTAATTCCTATGCAAATTAAGCGTTAAACAATAAGTGGCCAGTTCATTTTGTACTAAGACGTTTTTCGATGCATATTTTCCCAGTTATGGCAACTCGTAATTATTCATAGGAGTTTTTAAGTTAAATTCATCTAGTTTTGGTATAAATTTTGTATCTAATAGTTTTGTTTGTTAAAAATTGAAATGAGGTTATGGAGTTACAAATATAGAGTAGTTATAACTATCTTTTTTTATTAATTTTATATTTATTGAACTCAACGTTAAACCTACAGCTCTGAATTTGCAGGAACGTTGTGGACGACGCGGTGATACCAGGGAAGTAGCTTGTTGATAATTCTAATTGTAGTTATTGAATAAATAATTAAATGCCTCATAGAGTTAAGCTGTGGAACGTTTTGAAATTCAAGAGCACAGATAGAGCTTTGACTAAAAAGAAAAAGCAGACAAAAGAGAAAAATTCGCAAAATTTTGCGGAACATATCTTCGCTCAGCCCCACCCGCCGTGTACAGCATGTGGCGGATTCTAGTACGTATAGCTTTAAATGCAGGCGTTGTAGCTTTGGAGCATTTATTTCAAATAGCAAATTTACGTGTTATTTTGTACTAGAAAAAACAATAAAATTAACTTTCGGAATTGTCGAGATTTTCAGTGCATAATAATATAATTGAGAGAGGAGAAATAGATCACTATATTTTTGTGTCTTTACTCTGCATAGTAAGGTCCCTTACCTACTCTCCGCCACCCGAGTTTTATGACTAATGTGTAAGTGTAGAGAGGCTCAACACCTCGGTTTGTCTTGTTACCAAAGCAAAGAAATGACCATAGCTCATTCTCTCATATAGGAATCGAACCCACAACTGTCGCGGTTAGAACCCTTTTCCTTATATTTCTCATAAAAACAGTAAGGTCAAACAGGTGCATGGACATTCTTCTATAAACTAGATAGCTTCTTACAAAACAAATATTAATAGCATTGCAATACCTAATGAATTATAGTTAAGAAGATGTCATTGGTAATTAATATATTGTTGGTAGAACATTTTTTTTATGATGTTGTTGTTTTTTTTTTGAATAATTTTGTTATTAGAAAATGATCAATTGAAGATCGAGGCCAGTTGTGGTGCAGTGGCACGAAGAGTGACTGTAAAACCAACCGATTGTGGGTTCGATCTACATTCGAGGAGATGAAATATTTACTTAAATTTATATTTCGGCGTTGAGTTCTGCCGCTCAACATGCAATACAGCATTTTCGCAATTCGGCAGAAAGTGGGAAAGGGAGTTTCTTAACACTAGGTTCCCTTTTACCTACCCTGCTGTCTGCGGGATACAGCGTGAAGCTGATAAAATAAAAAAATTGAATATATATGTGGTACTAGCGACCCACTCGAGTATAATCCTTTATTATGCTGCATTTGCAATAAAACAATCAATATGAATTATATAATCAATATAATTTATACATTCAATCATTTTGAGACAGTGCAAGCACTACATGGCCGCTTGCGAGGACGAAATCGGCGGTAAGGGCGCCCCCCGCAAGACTCGTGCCTTTCTTTGCGGCCGCAAACGGAGTTTTGAATTATTTTAAATTTAAATTTTCTCAAAAAGTATACGTCCAATTTACATACATCCATTAATAATACGGTCCTTTACGCTTACCCAAACAAAAATCAAACATTTTCGTAAGATTTGAATTTAATGCCATCATCACGTGTAATGAGACTGTCGAGTCGCAAAGGCACAGCTTCTGTTGCGGGTTCTATTCCCACTCAGTTAAATTAATTATATTCATTTACCTCGCTTTAGTAACAAGATAAAGCGCAGCGCTGAGTTCCACCACTAACAACGCAATGTCTGTAAAAATTATATGAAGGTGTTACTAAAAAAAAGTCACGCGTAATATTTCTATAAAATCTACCAAAAATTAACCAAAAATTTTACGTAACAATATTTTAAAGCCACCCACTGATAGTAAGAATGGTTGGTCATTCACCGCTAAGTCAACAGATAACTAGATGATTGTTCACGTAGTCACGACGTGACGGGCTCTCTGAGCATAGCCTCTGTGTGCCAGGGATATTCAAATTTTATAGAAGGGGGTCGCTGGGTTATACAATAGATTAGAGGGAACTTAGGTTTAAGGTCTATAGCGGCTCGGTACTATAGCGAAAAAATGGAATATATTCATTCTTCTTTAATTGGTTATCGTTATCAGCAGCCTGATAACACGTTCTTTCTGCCTAGCTGTTTACTGAAAAACTGTCCATTTAGTTACTCAATTTACAAGACGTTCGTCTTTTCTACAAAACATTGGAAATATAACAAAACAAAAATATGTATAAGAACTGTTCTAATGTTATTTTAGTGCTATAGATACATATACATTAACATATTATGATAGACGACACGAAACAAAAACAGTACCTACTTATTAAAAATTATCAATTGTTTAGAAACAAGAAACGTGCCCTTTTAAGATTATTATGTGTGATTTGTACAAACTACTTTTCACTTGTCATTGTGGTGTAAGAAAAAAATCAGAGAATTAATTATTTAATTTACGATTTACAACGTAATTGCTGAGTGGCGAAACTTAACACCACACTCAGTCTAAATAATATAAGGGACGCTTTAATTTTTTAAGCTACAAATTTTTATCTATCGCGCTATTCCACCTGAACCTGGAACCTAATATTAAAATATTTTCGTTCCCCACTTTCCGCCAAATTCTGAAGGCATTGCGTGTAGAGTGGCGGAGCTTAACGCCTTTTCTCGTTAAAATGTTCAATAAATCATTTCCTCGAGAAGGATTCCCTATTAACAGACGCACGCTTGTGCCAGAAACCACGTGTGGACCAGGGCGACGACGACGACGACCACGACTGGTCTTTAATCTAATTCGGATATATCAATATTTATATCGCAATTTGCTACGAATAGGTCGATTTATCATGCAGTATATTTTTTTTTGTAGACTAGTCATATAAGTAAAAGATATGTAAAAATTAAATATTTTCATGTCTACAATATAAAAAATTACAGGCCCACTCTTAACCCAACCTGTCAATAGCACCGACCAGTAGAGAACACAGAAAAAAAAACCCAAGAAGATGCATTGCATTGAAAATGAACGCCCGATATCGGCCGCCCGATGCCAAACCGTTGAGAATTGTACGCAACCGTGCGTGACACTTGTGGATAGCAGGTTGTTGATTTTTTCTCCAGAGGCACGGGTGACCCGGACGGTGGTGCGTTGGACCATAACGTTGATATCCAAGATGAAAAACGGAAAGATTAAATAATTGTCAACGGACCAACGGACGAACGGTAAAGTTAAAGAGTCGGTGTTGATATTAATGCTTAATTGGAAGTAGAAAAAAGTTTAATTTGTATCGAATTAAAGTGGGTTGCGATGATTTTTAAAAAAAAATATTTCCAGTTTCTCGCTGTATATTGCAGAGTAGGCTGATGGAATCTAGTGTTAAGATACTCCATTCCCCAAATTCCGCTGAATTTTCGATTCATAGCGTATTGAGTGGTGGAACTAAACGCCACGCTTTTGTCTTGATATAATAGCGAAAAAAAAAAGAAAATATTAATAAAATAAGTAATAATTAATCTCCTTGAGTGAGAATCAAACCCACAACCGTCGCGTTACAGTTACATTCTTATGGCCTTGCGCTAGGATGGCCTCTTCATTCTTTAATTTCTTAGTAGAATATGAGTGTGCATTTTGTTTTTTTGTATTATGAGAAGAATGTTCTTGGCAGTACTTGGTTTAGTATGCAGGAGCTCGTTTAAGGATGGTGTCGGAGAAGAGAAGAGCTTGTAGCAACGCATAGTACTTGCGACTCGCTATGATGTTCGCTACAAGTGGTATTTCTAAATGAATAAAGAATTGATGACGTCTGGCCAGTAGCAAAGGTCCATGTTAAGGATCTGATAATAATAAATCTATTTTTTTACATTATTTTTAAAAAAATATTTAAATACAAGCATTTCTAATTTAACATAGATGGTGACCGCTACCTCTGAAAGGAGTCCACTTTCAGGTTAGTAAGTATCTATACAGTCTTAACTACATATTAGACTATTAGTCCTCAAAATTTCAGCTTTGCTAAAATGATGTAGGTCTGAGGGGTCTAGGATCTCAGTCTATAAGACGTAGTAGTATAAGAATTTAACGTTGAATATTATTACATATATAATTGTTAGCTTATCGGCGTTGAGTTCTGCCACTCAACACGCAATGCCTCCAAAATTCGGCAGAAAGTGGGGAACGGAGTGTCTTAACTTTAGGTTCCCTCTGCCTACCCTGCTGTAGCTTATAATCTATCGGGTAGGTTATAGGACAAGATACATACCTATAGGTATCTAAGTAAGAGTTGTAGTGAAAATTTAAACGTATGGCTCAGTTATTCGTATATTGAAAGTTGGATCAAAGTGGCTCTGTACCCGTACTGTACGGGATACAGCGTGAAGGTGATTTGATTTGATTAAAGTTCCGGTCCGCCCTTTTTTTTCGTTTTGGGTTTTGGTTCCTTAAATGACAGATAAACGAATAATACGTATATCATCTTATGGATCGTAATATGGATTTTGAAAAAACAGGTAGTTTTTGCGTATTGAATAACAAAAATTTTAAACATCATCTTTTTTACTACAAACTGAATGTGAAAAACGAGTAGCGTTATTTTGTCACTATGAATTTACATGTTTTATATTTTAAAACAATCCATTATTTTTTTTATTAGTCCTAAGCCAGATAAAATAAATAATTTGTATACTTTCTCTCTCTACAAATTCCGTAACAAATGCATTTTCAAAGTCATCACCAAATTTTAAAATAAAAGTTATGGCGCAACGGCACAATCGAACGTGAACGAAAAAATTAATTATTTTCATTTTCTGCTCTGGCAACAATTCAAAGAGCAGCGTTAAGCTCCGCCACTCAATAAGTACTAAGTAAGTTAGTTTTAACACTAGATTCCTTCAGCCTTCCTACTACATGCAGGATATAATAGCATGAAGCTACAAAAAAAAACCTATTCTATAGAATAGTATAGAAGTAGTCTTATACAGTTAAGTAGGTATACATGGATTTGCGGTATAATTAAATTACCGCGAGTTAACGGCACTCGCTCCGTGCAAACATCTTGAAGTTGATACCTGACTCGAGACATTAATTAATAACGATTTATGTACTGGAAGAGATGTTTATTGTTTGTTTTTTTTTAATGTTTTTTTTTCTCGGGAACCAAACGAATGTTTTGTTTTTTTTTGGAATTTTTATACAAATTCGTTGCTTAATATGAAAAGTTTGACTGACTGATTTAAGATTTGACTTCAGATTTAAAAAAAATCTGTCTCATAGTTGAACCACATCTAAATATCAATTACTGACGATTGTGAGTTCGATTCTAACTTGAAGTTATCCATTACTTTCATTATCTCGCTCTGGAAAGACAAGATTTCTTGATATGAGTCGTAGCGCGACTGTAAGCACGACTAGGTGTGGGTTCAATTTTCACTCGAGGAAATGAAATATTTATTATTTTTATTCCTTCGCTGTGGTAATGAGACAAAGCTCAGGCACGAGGAAAATGCGGAACGGCAGCGTTTAATGGGAATGGAGTGACTTAACACTAGGTACCATCTGCCTACTTTTCTATATGCGGGCTACAGCGCGAAGCTTAAACAAATACAAAATCTCGGATTCGAACGGAAAAGTGGCAAGCATACGAGGTTTTCTCTGTTGAAGCTGCTATTTTTTTTTTTTCATTTATTGGGGTAAACAAACAGTGCACATACATATAAATAAAAGAACAGCATAACAAAATATATAAATGTAACACCAATGTTTATGTTTCGCATATTAAAATATCTAAAAAAAATACAAAAAATTACAACGCTTAAAGGTGCAAATTAGTATATTTTACATAAAATATTATTTACAAGGTGAAAAATATCGTCATTCATCAAGTGATCATAATCGAATGATTATGATCACTTGATGAATGTGAATTCGATAGTGAATTCTTGCAAATTTCTGCTATAGAGGACAAATAAAGGACGCAAATTTAACGAAATAATAACTGCAATGAAAATTGGCTCAGTGGCTGTTAAGTTGAGGTGAAGTAATTGAGTTAGTAAATTCAAATTCAGGCGAGTGCATTTTTTCCTTATTGGTTAACCGTAATAAAATTACACTTATAGTAAATCTAGTAAAAAATTATGATTCTGTTCGTACTTTGTGTATTGAATATAATGGATTTTTTTATTAAAATAAAATAGAAAAATGTCAATATTATTAAAATATATATAATTGAGAAAGGGAATCTCACTTCATCTTGCTGTATGGGAGATATAGCATGAACTAAAAAGTGTATATGTAAGTACAGAGTCAAATAAGCTTTGAAACCACAAGCATCACGTACTTGTGATAAAATATCCTAACCACGCTACGAAGGCCATATATAAACATAATTACCTACTTTCATTTATTTTATTTTAAAATAGTTAGTACATTTTAACAATTATTAATTATGAGAGCAGCTTCACAAAGATAAGAGAATTTATCGTGTCCAGACACTCTGTTTTCTTCTTTTCCGCCTGAATTCTAATTTTTGTGTGATCAGTGGCGGAATTTAAAGTCACATTTATCTTCTCAGAGCGGAAAAATAATAGTTATATATTCCGGCGAATAATAATTGATCGTATTAAAAATACACTACGTTTTAAATGTATATACGTCAATGAAGTCAGATGCCCTAATACGAGACATTGTTTATTTTAGCTTCACGATGTAGCCCGCCAATAGCACGGTAGGCGGAGGGAACCTAGAATTTTAATATTAAGACGCTCTGTTCCCATTAAGATACTTCCGTTCCCCGCTCTCAGCCGACTTTCCAGGCATTGCACGTTGAGTGGCGGAGCTCAATGCCGTGCTTTGTCTCGTGAAAGAAATGAAAATTTTGATTTATCCCCGAGTGGGAATCGAACCCAGAACCGTCGAGTTTACAATCACACTCTTGTGCCAGTGAGTCAGGACGGCCTCACTTGATTTTTTAAATTAAAAAACTAAACTGCTTTTAAATCATTACAACTATTTCTATAGAACCTACGTACAAGGGATGAGCCATCTCATTAAACTTATTATGGCACTAAATACCGATGACGATCGATATTAGATAGCATTTTATACGATTCCTTGTACTTAATAGCGTTGTAGTGGACTTTTACATTTTTGTTTCTTTTTACTTACTTGTAAAAATGTATAAAAATTTAAGCGTGGCGCGATTTGAACCCACGTCTCTAGAAACTTTCCTGTTGGTTTTACCTTTTCAAGCTGTCGATCATTTAAATTATATTTCTTAAATTTATATCAAGCAAACTCCGAATAATGTATGTCCGTCGATTTATAAAGCGATATAAACAAGAAAAAAAATAAACTAGCAAAAACTTGATAAACCTTTATCTTTCTACGTAATGTATACATCTGCATAGTTTATTATACCAATAATTGCCAATGTGGGCATTGGCGCCATCCTGGTGCAGTGAGATATGCTCGATTGAGCGCAATGGTCGTTGATTCAAATCTAATTCGCTGTGTTATTCATATATATTTTTTAATAGCTACATCGTAGTATTGTAGGGTAACATTACTTTCCAAACGTAGGAAAGATTCTAAAAATAAAGTTTGTTTTTAATTCGGTTTTCTATGTAGTCTGATAACTAGCTCTCCGCTGGCGGCTTCGCCCACTGGCACTACACAAATATAAGCCTATCCTTTATAGGGCTCTGTCTATTAGTGAGTGTAGATACTGTCCTGGCACAGCGGCACAACAGCTACCAGTAAAGTGACTTTTGGGTTCGATTACGAGTCGGGGATATAAATAACTTTAATTTTTTTGTTAACAAGACAAAGCTCGGCGTTGAGTTCCAGCACTCAACACGCAATATTTCTAATGTTGGATGGAGAGTGGGGAATACAATGTGTTCACACTAGGATCCTTTTGCCTACCTTGCGAAAAATAAAACAAAAAAACTAAAAAGCTAGCATCCAACCGCTTCACTTCTTCAGTGGAAGACGAACCTGCAACATCTCATCGACGCGGGACGCAGTATGACTCAAAACTACTTTTTGCGTGCATACACTGCTTTATAAGTTTTTCCCGGAATAAGAATGCTTTTCTGTGAGAAAAAGTTGCATCGTAAAAACTATATACGTAATACCAGTTATAATACGAGTACTAGTCGGTATTGCAAATATTTGTATTTGACTTCGTATTGATATTGGAAATAAAATATATGACATTTGAATGTAAAACATATTTTATGTTACTTTTATCAGTTTAATTTTGATTTAATTCTAAGTGTCTAAAGTGTAGAAGTGCCTTATATGTGTATAAGTCATTTTATATGAAATATTTCAGTATTTTCATTTCTTTGCTCTGGTATCGAGGCTAAACGCTGTATCTGCTGTAATATAGACACTCTAGTACCAAGAAAAAAATAATATTAATTATTCTTATCATATAAAAAATAGTACTGACTATTTTTTATATATTAGTAATAACCTAAATTTATAAAACAAAACGTAGTAGACCTTACCTTAATAGGAGGCGCGTAATCCACCGCCATCATACAATCACTATTGACACCAGCTTCAGTCTTTATCATGGGGGGTCCATGGTATAACTGTCCCATCTGATGGTGATGCATCCCCCCCTCCCCGCGGCTGTACCACGTAGTGTACATCCCGCAATTTTGTTCGCAACAGTCACTCATAAATACATCATTATTAACAACACTTTTGTAAACACTTTGAACTACACTTTTGTCACTTTCCTAATTTCGGATTAAAAGTGTTTTGTTTAAGTCATTGTTCTATTTAGACACTTTAACACTTTAGTTTATTATACATTTTTTGGGGAGGGAAAGTTAGTTTTATAAATATTTTTTGTATTATTAACGTCAATTGTAAGTAAAGATCAATTAAATTGAACCTGTTTTAGTTATTAGTTAATTATTGTAATATTGCACTAGGTACATTTGAAACTATATACATATAGTATTAATTGTATATGTCTCCGTTTCGCGTTTTGTTCTGTTCGATTTCCTTTCGTGGGGCATCTGAAACAATAAGTTATTATATGAAATACTAGCGACTATATGTACTTATACGACGGTAGTGGGTTCGACCTCCACACGGAGGAATCATTATATTTATAGTACTTAAATTTTTCGCTCGGATAGGCAAAGTGCAGCTTTGAGTTCCGCCGAAACAGGGAAACTGAGTATTTTAACACTACGTTCCTTCTGTTCCTTCTTCTGCTGAGATAAAAGCGTAAAGCTGCCTACATATTCAAGGTAATATAGTAAAGAAATCATTAAAATAATTTAATGTATTATTCAAATATTTCAAGTTATGGATTTGAATTGGATCCACTGTGCCTAATTCAAAACTAGTAATCAAGAAATTTAAAACAAGGTACAGATTATTTAAAACTTCAGACTAAAAACAATTCAGATGAAATAATAAGAATTTGTGTAAAACAAGCGGGCGAAGCCACACGCGGCTCTAGTTTCACAATAAAAAAAATACTATACCTAACTTTTAGCGATGACTGTGGTATTGAAAGATATTTTCCGTTGCAATTTGCAAACAAAACAATCATATTCCATGTAAACGGAGCTCTACAAAGGATAATTAACTACGTAACACCATTCTTATTGTCTGTTGACTCCTTCAATTTTATTGATTAAGTTTAAAATTGTCTTTCATCATCGTTGGGTGTGAAGTTGAATTTGTTAACATTTTTCAATATTTGAAAATATTTTCGATAAAATGCTGTATTATTTAAAACGCGTTGACTGTAACGCAGGTTCGAGTCTCGTTACGATATTTTTTTTAAGAAATCAGTTATTTCTCATATAGCACGGTAGGCTTAAAAAATTAGAATTAGTATACTAAATAAGAAGTGTTTGTGTATTGAGTGGCGTAACTCAACTCCACGCTTTATCTATTATAGCAAGGAAATCATAATAACTAAAGGAAATTTTGACACTTTTCTATATATTTCTCTATTGGTGAATACAACTGATAAATTTTAATATCGTTAGTTATGCTTATACTATCATATTAAAGATACTGGACTGCATTGGGATATTTTAATGTTATAAACAAAATTAAATATTTTTTACGTTAGTGGCACAAAATAAATAGCAATCCTATATTTAAAAATCCAAAAATGTCATATTTCCTAAAAATATTTTTCTCTGTCGTATGGTGAACATGCTGTATAACTACACAACACATGTAATACACTACAGAATAAATAATACAAGATACTATGATATCAATACTTATTTAATTAAGCATGTTGGAATTTCGTGAAAATAATTAACTTAATAATCCAAGCACTGTAACCAATGGGCCTATTAATTCGTTTCTTTTTTTTTAATATTTACGCTGTATCGCGCATATTGCAGAAAAAGGGAACCTGGGAACCTAGTATTAGAAACATTTAGTTTCCAGCTTCAGGGAGAACACTCCGTTATACCATTCAGTCATAAAATTTAGCACACAGCGAGAACTTGCAGTACAAATAAAGGAAGAAAAAAATTACAAATAAAAATTGATAGGTTTTTCATAGCTCCAAGCTGTATCCCATATTTATAGGGTAGGCAGAGGGAACCTGGGTACCTAGTGTTAGCACACTCCGTTCACTTCCCACTGAATTCAGAAAGTATTGCTTGTAGGAATATAAGAACTGTAGTTGAAAATTATAAACTTGTTAAATTGAAGAAAAAACGACTATTTCAAAAGTTTATTTGTAGTTTATTTGGTACAAAATGAGTGAATACTGGTGTATGTAACCTTAAATGTGTCAACTTTAATAAGTTGTTATGCTTAGAGGCCAGTCGTGGCGCAGGAGCTCAAAGTGTGAGTGTAAATGTGAATAGTTGTGGGTTCAATCTCATTTGAGTTCCACCACTCAACGGCGCGCTTTCACCTTTGTTCAACGCACGGCGGAACGGATTTTAGCACCAGGTTCTCAGGTCTCCTCTGCCTACCCTGCTATGTGCAGGATATAACGTGAAATTGATTTTTTTTATAAGTTGCTTGCTGCACTTCCCGTCCCGGTTGTTAAAATTGAATTTTGTATCAATTTCAGTATTTCTTCCTTGGTGGGTGAATCAGACTTGAAATCAATTTTTATTGTTTCATTTCATCGTTTACACTTTCGTCAAATATGTGGTTACTTGACTTTGGTAGGTTGGTCATGGTGACTTGATTCACGTGATAAAAAACTGCTCTTGCAGTGTACTATATCCACTATATACACATATAGGAATTATTAGCATTAAATTATAGAAATCACGCTGTATCCCGCACACAGCAGGGTAGGCAGAGGGAACCTAGTGTTTTTAGACACTTCGTTCCCCACTTTCTGCCGAATTTTGGAGGCATTGCGTGTTGAGTGGCAGAACTCAACGCCGCGCTTAGCCTCGACACCAGAGCGAAGAAATGGAAATATAAATTTAAGTAAATATTTCATCTCCTCGAGTGGGGATCGAACCCACAACCAGTCGGTTTACAGTCACACGTTGTGCCGCTGCGCCACGACTGGCCTCAATTATAGAAATCAAGTACTTAAATATTCACCATTTGCTAATGAATAAAAGAGTGAAAAATATCGATTAAACATCAGTAACTAATAAATATTATGATTTCAAAATAATTTTTATGAGATATAAATAAGCTTAAAAATGATTTAATACTTTGGTTACACCACGTATATCGTTACAAGTGCGGGGACAGCGACAGTTACTTTGGGCACTTACAACGTGTCAGACACTAAGAGTAGTCATAAATTAAGAACTGAACTGAAGGGTAATTTTATAGTGATTCTATGTCTTCAGAGGCGAAGCTGCAAATACAACCAAGTCTATTGTAGAGATTAGTCCATTAAAAATATGTGTCTTTTAAATAAAAATACTAAATTCTTTTTTTTTTATTTAAAAATTCAAGTCACTCAAGATATAATAATATGTTATTTCCCCATAATTTATTTATGTAAGACCATTTTTGGTGCTGTACCCACAACACTAACAATTGAATAATACATATTAAATATTACAAATTTGCTGCTTAAGTAAAGAAAAAATCTTTAAATATCACCCCAGTTTTTCCCAGCCCATCTTCTCCAAATGGAGAACGAAGAATATTTATTTTTATAGTAGGAATTTTCAAGGCATTGGTGGATATAGAGTGGCGAAACTCATCTTGCTTTGTCTTGATTCCAGAGCGACATAAAGAAAATTTTAAATAAAACCTTCCGCGAATAGGGCTCGAACCGACCGATCGTTGGGCTTACACACGCTGCTGCCACTGCGCCACGACGGCCAACGCTATCTCCATTACATTTAACTAAGACAGTTAATTGATTCTAATATAGGATATCCGTAGCAACTAATAGAATTGCAAATGTTCCCACAAACCCATGCCTTATATAGTCGTGTTATAGCATCTCTGCTCTGTGGTCAATGGCCGCTAGACCACGCCCAGGAGGCACGCCCACCACGCCCCGTACAATCATATTTTGCCTAAATACATGTAAAATTTATATAATAAATGGTCATGGAATTAATATTATTGTGGTTAATCCAAAATGTTTCATTTATTGTGATGGTTACAAGTTCAATTTGCAATCGTGTAATTTATTTTATTGAGATAAGTATAAAGTTATTTATATTTGTCTAATTATACATCTTATTATATTTTAAACCTAGCTCTTTCATTTTTTATTTTAGGCCTGAAGCCGTTGTGGCACAGTGGCCAAGCATCTGACTGTAAGCGTGACCGTTGTGGGTGCTGTTCCCACTCGGGGGCATCAATTGTTTTTATTTCCTCGTTCTGGTAACACTAACATGTCAAAACTCTGCATTGAGTTCCACGATTCAATTCGATTCGTCTTGAAAATTATATGGAAAGTGGTGAATAGAGGGCGTTGGCACTATGTTCCCTCTGTCTACCTGCGGGATTCAGCGTGAAGCTAATATAAAGTAAAATTAACCCTAACGACTTAGTTCCAGTGTTAGTAATGAGTGCTTACTCTGAGTGGGAATCGAACCCACAACCGTCGCTTTTCAGTCACAACGATGACCCTTTTTTAATATGTTAATCTCATGTTTATGATTTTGAATAAAATAAAAGAATTCTTTGATTTTCACGATTATTACACATTTTAAATAATCCGGTTAAAATAGTTTTATTTAAAAATAAAAGAAGTTAATATATAATCTCTTATCAGTACAGAAGGTACTTCTATTAAAAGATATCACATATTGTACGGTGAACCATTACGTAGCAATTTGACTATAGACACTACATATTTTTCAACCACTACATCACAATTTGACTACAAGAACTACATAGTTTTCAACCACAATAACAGAATTTGACTAAATAACTACATATTTTTCAACCAGTACATCACATTTGATTACAGAAACTACATTTTTATTAATTGTAATACGTTCAATTTGTTTACATAAAGTGTTAAATTACAGTTTTTGTTATACAAAAGTCAATTGGCGTTAAAATGATATATTTTAGCAAATTTCATGACTTTAATTAAGTAATTTATTTGAGCAAAATATTATAATTGGAGTTGTAAAAGTTATTTTCGTTTAATTTTTTAGAAAATTATGTCACTAGAGAAATAAAGAAATTCGAGTTAAAATTAGATTTGAAGGATCTTTACAGTTATAATTTCGATTTATTTAGACAATCTTAAATTAGCTTTATTAAATTAATATCTAAGATATAAAATGAAAAATGAGAGACGTATCGCTCAGTTGGTGCAATAATGACGTATTTGCAATTGCTATACGTGCAGAAAGTTCACTTATTTTACTAATTTTGATCGCGTCACCTACAATGTTTCATAATATGTACCTATATAAATACGTTAATGGTGTCTTACAAATTAACTACCTATGTATGAAGAAGTTAAAACTTTGAACGATTTCCGGTTTCTCCTTTGAAGTACGGTACCCTAAAATGATGAAAATGTAAAACTAATTACAAAGTAAAATTTAATATAGATAACTGACTAAAGTCATATCAAACCAGCTAAGCCGCATAACAAATTTAATTTTTCAATGAACGCTCGAATAATTTCAATAAAAGCATGTATGTACATAGTATGTATTGTATGAACATGTGCATGTTCACATGTCAATGTCATGGTTTTTTTTTATAATGTATTGCCATTTTTGCATATCTGTAACGTTCACACGAAATCTTGGTTGAACGAAGTGAAGTATAGTTATATGAAAGAATGTGAGGTGCACGCGAGCGTCATACTAGATGCGTATGCGCAGAATATATCGAGCGAGAATCAAAGAATTAAATGTAGTAGTAGATAGATCTTTAATTTTACTAAAACTAGTTTTTTAGTAAGAGTATTTTTATTTTTACTTTACTTTCCATTTTGAGGTTGGAGCTCTAGGTAGGAACCCCAGATAGCAAGGAACCCCAAAAAACGATAAATAGAGTTTATGAAAAACAGTCCAACATCCCTAAATACCACTTTAAATGGCTTCGAAATACCCCTGTTGATGTTAATATATCTAGAAATCATCGATTTATTTTTATAAGTTACAATGAAAGGTATCGGAATCATTTCAAATTTGGTGCCAGTAGATTGCGGAGCTCAGACAATCGAGCTGACTTTAAGACTTAAATCTTCACCTGGCCAGTCGTGGCACAGAAGCATAAGTGAGTGACTATAGACAGGTTGTGAGTTTGATCCCCAATCGAGGATTTTTTTTTTTATAGGTGAAAGAGGTATGTAGAGACCGTAGCGTTTGGCGCTCCGTTCTCTCTGACTACCCCGCTAGGGATAAAGCGTGAAGCTAGTTTATTTTTTTAAGTTCAATTTTTTGTTCTGGTGTCGAAATAGAGCGTCTCTACGCTCTATTTCAATGCTTCCAGAATCCGGCGGAAAATGGGGGACGGAGTGTCTCAACACTAGCTTTCCTCTGTCTACCTCGCTGTTTGCGGGTTACAGCGTGAGGTCAAAAAAACCTACACTAGGGCCGCAAGTCCCATACTCTACTCTGAGCTCCTCACCATGCACGATGGGTCCGGCAATTGCCCGACAGTGTAAAAACAAAATATTTTATTTCTTCAGCGTCGTACAGCTGGAAAATTTGTGAAAACTTTTATTTTTGTGCTATACTTACATATATATGATATGGATTGTTTTCACCAATCTTTTTAACGACGAGTAATATTTTAGTATTTTTTTAATCTTTACTTATTGTCACAGATCTATTCAGCTTTAATTGATCTTAACTACTGTTACTTAACTAGATTTTCTTTCTTCTCGTCTTTTTAAATTGCTCTTTGATGGTGTTTGTGACAAATTTCATACATTCTATAAAGCTTCTTCTTTTTATTTTTTTTTTATATTATTTTTTTTTATAACAGGGGAGGCAGACGGAATTTAGTAACAGGACGTCCCTTGCCCCTCTTACAACAAAATTCTTGAGACATTACATTTTAATTGGCGGAACTCAACGCTACATAAGCATTGATTTCATAGCAGATAAAATACTTTATAAATAGACAGCGTTAAATCGATTACAAAAAATATCCGAATATGTATATTTTTTATTTGTTTCACGCTTTATCCCGCATATAAGGAATGAAACCCTAGTATTAAAACGCCCTATTTTCCGCTTTCCGCCCTTCTTCGAGACACTGTATATGAAATGGTGGTATTCAACGTCAAATATTATTATTTCTCCGAATCGGAAAAACCGAAACCGAAACCTACAACCCTCAGGTTTATAATTACAGTCAAGGTTGCAGGTTGCAGGGAAGCTCAGTAAAGTTAAAAGAAAAATAATCAAAACAAATAAGTAGGCAAGCATTTAGCATGTATATTAAATAGACAATGGATCTACGCATAATTTTTCTTTACAATACAAATTCAATCAATTTAAAACAGAATCATTAAAAGTAATACACTTACAGGTCTAGCTTTATTAGCTATTCTTATGAAATATTACGCATTGACTTAAATCGATTACGCCAATATGAACCAGTGGAACGGTGTCTGTCAGGAGATTCAAGATTTGATGTTTTTTTTTCTACTTTATGCTGTACCCCGCATGTAGCAGGGTAGGCCAAAGGAGGCTTAGTGGTAAAACACTCCGTTCATCATGTTTCGCCGAATTCTGTAGGCATTGCGTGTATTGACCTGACAACAGAGCGAAGTAATGAAAATATTAATTTTTACAATTCTTTGAGCGGGAATCGAACTCAAAACCTGTCGCGTTTACAGTCACACGCCCGTGCAATGATCTTGCATTTACAAAGCGTCAATAAGAGGACAGTCGTGGTACAGTTGAGCAGAAATTTTCCTAGTCAGATGAGATAAAACACGGCGTTGAGTTCCGCCGCATTACTTGAAATTCACGTTCATGTTTAGGATTAAAGATCAATATCGTATACTTCCTAGGATAGGTACTCTGCTTACACTGGTATTCTACATATACAAAGAACAGCTGAGTAAAAAATAAAATAAAAACGTGTCAAGCATCTATTATATATCATTCACTAAGTAACGTAAAAAAATCTTCTATATAATATTTAAAACTTTTGAGTTACAATAGGATATACTTACAGTATCGATTTCTCTATCGAGTCTATTTTATATTAATTTCTAAATATTATTCACTGTCAGACATATCGCGGCGTTGAGTTCCGTCACTCAACAAGCAATTAAAAAAATATTTAGGTTAATTGGATGGAGAGTACGGTATGTAGGTACAATAATAGGTTTCGTCTCTCTACCATACTTTTACTTACTTTTAGTTTTTTTTGTTAATATATTTTTAATTTAATTTCTAGATTCTATAATTTCGTTAGATTTTCTAATATGTTATATTTATGACGAAGTTAATAGAGGCCACGTTCCTATTACTATGAAATGTAGTACAATAATACAGTAAATCATAATGCATTTAATTAAATATATTATTAGATGGAAGCTGTATCCCTCATGGTAGGCAGAGAAAATCGATAAATTTTCCTTTAAATTTCCCTGGTGTTATATGTAGAGCGGTGTGTCAATTATGGGACTTATCGATAGGTTTTGTCTATTTTTCTGAAATATGTAACGATAAAAATAATTATGTTTTAAAACCATAAAAAATATATTTTTAATTTTTTGTTAATAGAAAAGCAACATACAAATACACCTTCTACTAAGTAATGTGCAGAGTACACTGTGATGCTTATTCACATCATTTTTATGATATCCCCTAGCTCACATTATAGTCAAATACTTATATTATAATAAGGAAAAAAATGGTTATATAAAATATTAATTTATGAGTCAATAGTGAGCGGTATGAGAGGAAGAGCGAGACTTCGGTTGACCTCCGAAAACACGGTATCGTAGATACCGGAGGTAGGTCACGTAAAAAAGCATGAGGATCTCCGGGGCCTGTATGAAGAGGTAGCATTTGGCGCCCCGTTCTCTCTGACTACCCCGCTAGGGAAACAGCGTGAAGCTGAATAGATAATATGTATATAAAGTTTCTATTCAATGACTATAAAACAAATACCACCACTCTACCGTAATTTACACTCTCTCTCCTCTCTTATCTAAAAGGTACATCTCTAAATTTAACAGGGAAATGGAATATTAAAACACTAAGCTCTCTTTCCCTATTCTACATTTTATAAGAAATCATTTAGAAAAAAATATGATGTTCATTTCATACAAACATACATAAAAATCTTTATTTTTTGAATATATTAAAATGTATTTATTTGCTACACTTCTTTTGCGAAGATAACGAAACTCGAAACATTAGAAGTTAGCAAATAATTATGTTTTATAATCGTTTTTTAATGTGCACTACATATAGATAAAACAATCCTTTATAGTTTTTTAAAGACAGATTCTTTAATCTGTTATTTTTAGGGTTCCCGTTTTACCCGTTGGGTACCCAAAGGCTAAAAAAGGACCCTATTGCTTAGACTCTGCTGTATATCGGTCCGTCTTTCACGAGGCTGTATCTTACTAACTATGATAAGTAGACACTAGAAATTTTTGTTGCAATTATAACAAAACATACTAAAAGCAGAATATAATATAAATATTAAAGCTGAATAAAATAATGTTTTTTTTTATTTTTATATATTGGTACGAAACCCTTAGTGCAGGAGTCTGATTCGCACTTGACAGTTTTGGTTCGTTTATAGCTTAGGTTTGTCATATGGCACTAACAAGGCTGTACAAAATAATCCTAATTAATATTGTACGCCTTTATTTCAGTTTATTTAATATATAAATTCATATAATAAATATATGAATTGTATTTTTAACAATTTTAAAATATATATAAAGTTTTTTTATTAAGAATTTATTTTTATTAAATTTATTTTGCCCCTATCCACAACACTCCTGTAACATATTGGTATTGAAAACTATATAATAAATAATACTTTTCCGTTAACGTTGCGTTCTTCAACGCACAGACAAAACTTGAACTTTGACATATTTCTTTGGGGAGTGTAAAGCCTGGTTTCCACCGCGAGCCTATTAAGCACTATGCTGAACTCGCTGCAGGAAACTGCATACGTACTTATTGCACCAATAAATAGTCGAACGGAGAGAACCGAAAAAAGTAATTACAATATATAGCTCTATTATATTTAAAAGGAGTCAGATCCGGGCTCCAGGTAATCCAGATAATGCTCAGGGCATTATCCGCTCACTTCTCTTTCGCGGTGGGAGTCGGGCTAATGGGGATCCATCACCAAGAGATGATGGACCTAGTCCATATAAACGTTATCAGATATTACAGCAGCTCTATGTAGAAAATTTAAACGTATTGGAATTTTAACTACCGTGACATTTTACTATGATATTATTATTATTTCACAATCAGATAGAATATTGTTTTAAATATTTTACTATTTGAATAAAGTTTATTTCTTAAATGAACTCTCCATTTAAGAAAACTAAACTATACGTTATAATATATAATTATATTTTCATCATTTTTTACAATAAATACTATACATGTAATGATGAATCATCAATTGTCGTTTCTCATAAATAATTTATTTATTTAATCATTTTACATCATCTTTAGAAATCAGAAAAATCTTAACCTGACTCATAAAGAGGCGTTTTCAAAATTTTATCTTTAAAACTCTTTTTTATTTTATTTTAAGGTTATATGTTTATACAGATATGTGGATCTAATAATATAGTCATTTACACAGACTATAAAAATTGTATTTTCACTGAAGTTCTAATTAAACTTTTAAAAAAGTAAGTTGTAAAACTTTATAAACGTTATGTATAATTAATTACCACAACTTTTTGTTCGTGTCAAGCTTACAAAGCCTCATAGTGTCGTAAGTTTTATATTTATTAAATATCTTCCTTCACAAGCTTCCAATAAACATTGTAAAATAACTGCATTAAATAATAAAAATATTTCAAAATCAATATTTAAATCGATTTACATACACCATATTTATCTACACAACCAAACGATTAGCACACCTACGCATCGAAAATCGATATTTACCTTCAACAAAAATCCACTAAACGCACATCACTACACAAAAACACTATCACTAATTACCATCAATATCTTATCACCGTGATAATAGAAAAAAGCCGGCAATATTTATATATTTATAATTTTTTGTTACGTTTTTTGTCGGTTCCTCGGAGCGACGAACGCGTACGATGTCTTTTCGACAACTAAAAACCTTTCGCTGAAATCGCGTAGGCGTCGTGCATCTGTGTGAGAGGGAGATATGATATCGTTTGGGTGCGAACGAGATAGAGGACGTTGAAGTAGGCGTGACCGCTGGGCGGGGCCTAAGTTTGCATAAGGCTCTATTCGTCGTTCGAGGTAATATTTTATGCCGCTTTTTGCGTCGGGTGCAATGTCTTGTATTTTTTCAAGGGGCTACATTACATTTTGAAATTAATGTATTACCTATATAGATTTTTGTATTGTTGGTTATTATTATTGTAGTTTTTTTTTATAATATGCTATTTGAAAATGCGTATTTAAATTTTATGGTTTTTTTTAATTTAAACATATATTGCTTCTTCTGTAATAAGACTTAAAATTTAAGAAAATCACTCACCTAACACGCAAATTGTAAACTTTACGGTATTACCTAAAAATAAACTTATCAGTGACGGAACACTATATTTTTTACTTACACGCCTTATAAGCAGATACAGAAAATAACCAAAGCTTGGTATGCGAATAAAAAAATGTGAATACTCAATGGTCATTATAATTATTTCCTTTCCAATAAAAAGAGAGCTTTTTTCGAGCCGTGAATAAAAATAATGAATCTTATTGTGTATTCCATAGATTATGCACGTAGTTTCACGTTATTTCTTTTTTTATTTAAAATAAAACATAAACCATAACCCCATTAATCATGTAATTATAAAATCAGCTTCACGCTGTATGCTGCACACAGCAGGGTAGGCAGAGGGAACCTAGTGTTAGGACACTCCATTCCCCACTTTCTGCCGAATACAGGATTGCGTGTTGAGTGGCAGAACTCAACGCCGCGTTTTGCCTCGACATCAGAGTGAAGAAGTTATAACAAATTATGGTATATTAATTTAATCAGTCATGAGGCTAGGTGCGCAGGGGCCCGAGTGAGTGACTGTAAACGTAAAAGGTTCGATTGGAATGGTCAAGAAAATGAAATATTTAATATTTTCATTTCTTCGTTTTAGTGTAGAGTTAAGTTCCGTCACTCAACACGTTATACCTTCAGAGTTTTTCGGAAAGTGGTGAGCAGAGTGTACTATCACGAGGCTTGCTACACCTATCCTGCAACTTGCGGGATATAGCGTGAAACTGAAAAAAAAATTGCCAATTTATATTTGACAAATTTCCTCTAAAACTAAAAAGTGTACGTTGGTAGCTGTACTAGTATTAACTGTGTCACATCCACCAGTAACTTTGCCCTTTACAATACAATACAAAAGATACAATACAGGGAAATAAAATTAATAATATAACATAAATAATTTTAATAAACTTATGTATAGTTATGTAGCTCAGTAGACAGCAGTATAAAAGAGAATTTATATATTTAAACATAAGTATGCGTACAATACGCGTTGCCATAGCAACGTGTACGTCACTTTATACAAAAAAGTATCATATTGCCAAATATAAGGTAGTGTGTGGTATATATTTATTTTATTAATTTAATATATTCTTTTACATTATTTTTTTAGAAAGTACCAGCATTCTGCACTTCTTCTCCATACAAATTATAGTATTAGTATAGAGCATTCTCAATTCTATTATTTTGATAGATATTCATTATAAAAATCGAACCTATAATCTTTGTCATAGTGGATAAAGCTATGTGAGAATCTAGTTTCAAAGCACTCCGATCCCATTATTATTAATTTCCCATTTTTGGCCGAATTCGCAGAGGCAGTGCGAGTTTAGTAGCGAAACTTAACGTCGCGTTTTGCCTCGCCGCCAGAGCGAAGAAATGAAAGATTTAATTTCCTTGAGTAAAAACCGTACCCACAATTTGTCATGTTTAACGTCACACCCTGCGCAACGACTTACCTAATAAAAAAAGTTTAGTAGTACATATATTCTACTAAAAGTAGTTTCGGTTTTATTTTCATTTCTCCGCTTTAGCCAGACATATTGCGGGGTTAAGTTTTGCTGGGTTAAGTAGGTAGTGGGAACATAGTGTTAAGACACTCCGTTCCCCACTATCCGCTGAATTTTCAAAGCATTATGTGTTGAATTGCAAAACTCCCGATCACACTTTGCCTTGTTACCAGAAGAGAGAGAGTTAAAATATTAATGACTTTTTTAATTGATAGAAGCGCGTACTTCTCGCTCTAGAGGCAAATCGTGGCGTTGAGTTCCGTCAATAAACACGCAATGCATCCACAATTCGGCGGAAAGTGTGAAGTGTTCTAGTAGGGACGGAGTTTCCTAACACTAGCTTCTTAGGTTCCATCAGCTTACCCTGGAATGTATAGGCTACAGCATAAAGCTAAAAACAGCGTGTTTCTTTGTCTCTGCCAATATCTGTTAGAAAAGTGGAGCTAGCCAATAAGGGACTTGCTTTTGGACAAATTATTGCTTAACAGTCCAACTAATCTGTTTCAGGTGAGAAAAAATATTATTTTATTGTTACTTAACGATAATGACACATCAACCACTCGATTGACTCGCACAAAAAGGACAAATTCAGTTTTATTACTTTTCCTTAAGTGAATTATGATAAAAAAATGTAGTGACACGGGGACACAATGTGTGACTTTAAATATAGACTTTAGATGATCGTACAAAGTTCCACTTGAAAACGTCAAAAAATAATGTTATTTTCTCTCGCTGGTAAAAAGACAAAGCGCGGCATTGAATTCCGTCAATTCCGTCTTTTAAATTAAGTGAGAAACGGAGTTCTGAGGCTAGGTTCCCTCTGCCCTCCCTGCTATGTAGAGGATATAGTGTGAAGGTAAAAATAATTTGAAAATCAACTCAATCAACGTATAACAATAAATAGTTGTGTCGAGTGCCTTTAAGCCATGCTTGCTTTACCTTTAAATGTTTTTTGTACGTAAATTATGCGAGATAGTTCACTCTAAACTAGTCTAAATGAAGTATACGCGCTGTCCTGGTACGTCACAATGATCTTATTTTTATTTATTTTGATTTCCATTTAATAACATTGTGCACCAGTTACTAGAACTACATATGTATATAAAATACTCAGTAATCCACTGGACTTCACTTTTTTAACTTGTATGTCCCTCTCTCAATTCACTATAATATATTTTTATAATTTTTAAAGTAATATTCCACTTTAGATAAAGAATAACAAGTTACACGGCTAAATAGTTGGTTTATCTCATATTTTTCCACGGTGTATTGTATTTTATAAATCAGGCCTTACATTTGTTACTTGTATCAGGTGGATTCAACAAAAATTACAAAAAACTGTTTCATTTTGTTGCGGTGGCTATTTTAGATTAACAACAATATTGATTATAAGTAAATGGTATACAAAACTGAAGTCGTAATTTAAATTTCAGCTCAATTGGACACTGGGAAGTGGGTCAAATTGAGCTTGCAAGATTTCACACACAGATAACACAGCTAGTTAAATTATAGATAAAAATTGTTTCTTAGAGATCGTATAAAAATCAAGTGTTTAACACTCCGTTCCCAATAAAACACTTTCATTCCCCACTTTCCGCCGAATCCAACGTTGAGTGGCTGAACTCAACCCCGCGCTTTGCTTCTGCATACACAATATCGTTGACTTCCGTTTAGTCGACTATTTATTTTACTACAAAAAAATTACCCAAAAAAAAAAAAGCTTAGGTTCGATATGCCTATGGAAAGTAGGTCTAAAGTCTACACTAAGTTCACCAATCCGAAAAAATACTTGTATAGAAATATTTCTCTCGCCTCGATAATTTTTTTGAAATGAAAAAATACTTGATGCTATGCATATTGTGTTTGCAGATGAAAATTATATTTATACGTCGCAATTTTTTAATTTACTCAGACCCATGTATTTATGAAGATTTTAAAGAAACATTTTTGGTTTTCAAGATTCTTTATATAGAAACGCCGTGATGAAAAACGTAGTGGTTCGATTCCTACCCTGGCAGTACGAATTATTCTCATTTCCACGCTCTGGTAACAACACAAAACACGACGTTGAGCTTCGCTACTTAACACTCTGTCTCAAGATTACGAGAGAAAATACGTAAAACACAAAATCTAGGGGTATCTAAAGATTTGACATAATTTTTTTTCTAAACTGCTTGCTTAAGCGATGAGCAACCAGCTTAGGTGATAAGGAGTATGAGGTGATGTCTCACTCGGAGGAATGAATTATTGATTGATATTTTCATTTCTTCGCTCTGGTACCATGGCTAAAGTGCGGCGTTCAGTTCGGCCTCTCAACACACAATGTCTCAAAAGTTCAGCTGAAAGTGGGGAACGGAGTGTTTTAACACTATGTGCGCTTTACTTAACTTGCTATAAGCGAGCAATACAGCTTGAAGGTGTTTTGTAACATAAATATTATTATAACAATATAAATAAAGAACTGCCATACATATAAAATCATATTCAAGAATAATTTATATCAGCAATTAAGAAAAATAAATTTCCATAACAATAAAGCAGTTAGAAACTTGATTGATTACAATTATAAGTATCTAAGTGTTTATTACAATGCTAGCGTAGAGTATTTGTGTCAGATCAAAAGAATACTAAACAAGAGGTCGTAGATTTGATTCCCACCTAGAGAAAGCAGGGGCACAAGTGGGAGACTGCAGACGCGACACAGTGTGGGTTTCATATTCCTTTTGGCCTTACCCTGCTGAGTGCGAGTTACAGCGTGAATCTAAGAAAAAAAAATAACAGGTGTTACTTCTATACAAAGATGCATTTTTTATTTATTTATGTTTCTTAAATTATACCTAAAGTATTAGAGAAAATGTTATTGCATAAAATTCGCGTTGCCATGGCAACGTACACCTATATCACTTTATACAAGAATGTATATTATACAAGGTTTTATAATATCTTTTCAAATGAATCATTTGCATTTCCTATCTTTGGCAGGACTAAACAAAAAGCGGCAAAGTTACGCCACTCAACCCAATAAAGAAATCGAATTAATAAAAAAAAATATCTAAAACAAATTCTAAGACATTTTGTTTTTTCGAAAATACTATGAAATATTGGCTTACGACAGAAACTTGTAAGTATGCTAAATTGTCACTTCTTCACCTAAATAATACTCGCAAAAAGTAGTCAGTAGTCAAAAAGTAGTCAGTAGTCTACTTTTTGTTCGATCACTTTTTCTTGTTGAGTTACGCCACCCTGCACGCAACGCTTGAATTGGGATGAAAAGTAAAGAGCAGAGTGTCCTGCAAGTAGGACCGCCCCGCCGCGGGATAGCGCGTGAAACAAAAAAAAAAAAATAACTATCATGTTAAAATACCATATTTAATATATATATTAAAATCTCACTGAACATAAAGCTAAATGAATTATAAATCATAATCGTCAATCATTTTATTATATGGTTTTAATCATCAGATTTCTTCGAGTCGGAGTTGGCAGAGCGTGAACGGAGATCAGATATCTTTTTAAACGGAAATTAAGATATGCACGCTTTATAATATTTATTTATTGCTTTTTAAATAAGAAAAGTCCGTCTTTGATTTCCCAGTCAACCTAGTTACAAACAACAAACAAACAAACATTTTTTTTTTGTCTGTCTATCTTTCTCTTTGTACGGACTAATCTACAATTATTTAGGCGGGAAAAACTGAGTTTGCCGCGCGCATTTGAAATAACTAAACATTTTCTTATGTAATTTTGTGAGAAAAAATTATCAAAATATTTATATTACGATTTAATTAGTGCATAGCATTTAACGTTGCCAGATTTTCTTTGGGTGAAAAGCGGGATTTTTTATTATTTTAAGTAAAAAAGAGAGATTCTTCCACCAAAAGTGGGTCAAAAAAATTATAAGTATTTAATTGCTCCAACTTAATCCATTTTTTTAAGTTTTAAATCAGTATAAAATGGAAAACCGTCACAATAATTAAACTACCGTTTTGGTTTACGATATGTAAGGCAGTTAAGTCTTCAGAAAAATTAAATGTAACTTACGAATTTACTTATTTATATTTTTTTTGTATTTATTAATTTTCAAATATTGAAATAATAAATAATATTTCTAACATTACTTGGAATAATCCGCAAAAAGCCTGTCCCGATCGCGAAATTTTTGGGTTGAAAATCGGGACTTCCCGCCAAATGTCCTGAACATTTGGCAACATGGATAGCATCATAGATAATCATATTTTTTCCGAATTCACTAAATTAAACATTTGAACAGCTTAAGCCGGCCAATATAAGAAATATAATATAAATTATATTACTAAAATTAAAATTAGCTTCACGCTATATCCCGCACACAGCAGGGTAGGCAGAGGGAACTTAGTGTTAAGACACTCCGTTCCCTACTTTCTGCCGAATTTTGGAGGCATTGCGTTTTGAGTGGGAGAACTCAACGCCGCTCTTTGCCTCGACACCAGAGCGAAGAAATTAAAATATAAATTTAAGTAAATATTTCATCTCCTCGAGTGGGGATCGAACCCACAACCAGTCGGTTTTACAGTCACATTTTGTACACTGCGCCACGACTGGCCTCGAATTATATTACTAGTACAAATTATATTACGATGGTAATATCTTCTATTTAAATTGTTGAGTTATGTTACTTAATACGGTACCTGTAGGATGAAAATACAAAATAGATATTATTATTTGAAATAATAGTAGAAAACTATTAATAAAAATAATATTATTATTTTAATTATCTTATAAAATATATGAATATTTTATATTGTAATTTATTGAAAATAAAACACAAATATAATATTAGCATTAATAATGTATTACCCACATTCTGTGATTTCTCACGGGTAAATGTTTATTTAGGTATATAATTATTTTAAAATAATAATTCGTGGGAAAAACGGCGTATCTTTATAAAAAAGGATTTTTTTATATACAAAAATTTTGTCGTTTACAAAGGAAAGCTGGGAGCGTACTAGTAAAACGTTCCCATTAAGACACTCCGTTCTTCACTTTCCACCGAATTCCTAAGGCATTAACTTAATCCACCTTCGTTACCAGAATGAGAAAACAAAAATATTGAATATCTCATTCCCCCGAGTAGGAATTGGAACCACAACCATCATGTTTACATTACAGTCGCACGCTTGTGCCCCTACGCTACGACGGCCTTATAGCAATGCTATATAAGAAAAGATTGGTAAACTATTTTTTTTAAATTAAAAAAAATGCAATACAAATTTATCTTTTTATAATACCTCCAGGTAGAAATAATAAATAAAGAAAACGTAAACATTGCAAAATTTCACGATGATATAATTTCCACTTGGAATTCCTAATTTGAAATAGGTATTATTTTTTTTATATTTAATTAGCAATTTACATGTATTTCTATACTTATAAAGTATATGAGTGTGTTTGGTTCACAATTTTCTCAGGAACTAGTGGTTCGAATTGAGAAAACTTTTTATATTGTATGAAAAAGAAAAATAGTTTTTGTCCATTTATCGATAGTTATGTTATGTTACATCATGTTAATTGTTGCAATGTACAGGGAAGGATAGACAGATCGAACCTGGGAACTTAGAGTTCACTCACTCTGTTTCCATTATGACACTTTCGTTCCCTATTTTCCATCGAATTCTGGAGGTATTGCGGGTTGAGTGGCGCAACTCATCGTCGCGTTTTGCCTCGTCACCATAACAAAGAAATCAAAATAATTAATATTTTATTTCCCCGACTGAGAATCGAATCCACCACAAGTAATTTGCCCCCCAAAGTTGTGCCCCGTCGCCACGACTGGCCTCAAGTATTATATTAATACATAACTTATAATACCACATTTACTACATTACGCATATAGCACGGTGACCACTTACCATAAAGTGACCCGTACGCCCGTTTGCCTAGCCCTTTTCCATAAAAAAAGCATGGTAGGAACCTAATGTTAGAAAACAGCGCCCCCTAATTTTTAAGATATTGCGTCAACTAAACCAATGAGTTCTGTTATTCAACAGTGACAGAACTCACCAGTTACCAGCGGAAAGTAGATTGTAGATTATTTTCCCGATTGGGAACTGAACCCACAATCGTCGCGTTTACAGTATGATGCTTCTTAATAGATCTGTATTTACAATGGAATAATAAAAAACAACCCTACAAATATTTTTACTAATAAAATATATAATTTGCACTAAAAAGAAAAAAAACTACGTCAAAATCAATAAAATTAACAAACAATCAAAACGTCTCGGAATTCCCCGATGCAGGAATTTTATGGTAAATTTGAAATTTCAAATATCGAACGCTTCGAGTTCCAATTTTCAAATTTGAACTTGGAACGTCCAGTTTGAACGGACAAAAACTGACCGCGCAATGCCGGCCGTCATCTGCGCGAAACACCGCCGACTGTGGAGTAGTGTTTTGTTTATTTATCAACTATTTATTATATTTTTTGTGTAACATTTTTGATATAGTTATTTTAGTATAGTGGATTGAACATTTTTCATCTTTTGAAGGATATAGCTATATTTTTTTTTTGTTTGCAGGCATCTATTGTATATTATGGTATATATACTATGTAGAGCGTGGTATCTGTCTCATCTATTAGTCAAACCATTTTGTATTATTAGATAATAGAAAAATATCGATTTTTCCGAGTGAGTACTGTTCACATGTTCTATATTATAGAAATATTTAATTGAATTATATTATAAAAAAAAAAACCATAAATTTATATTATTTAATGATCTTTGTAGTTTCAAACCAGATACATATATAATTATTAATTTAGGTATTCATTTTAACTATAGCTCAATTCTATATTCTTACATAATAAATGTTTATAAAATAATAAACAAAAATTATTCTATACAATAGACTTTATATCACACATATTAACAAATCAAATTCTTTTATAACGAAGGTGACTCTACCCTCCACCATGTCATACTGAAATATGCCGCCTAGCAGCGCAGACTATGCGCAAAAAGGGCGTCCTCGCGTTATCACATACGTATGAGAGTGAAAGAGACAGATACATACAACCAGTTTCTCCTGACACTTGCACTTCCCCGCGCCTTTGAAAAATCAATGAAATAAACTTAAAATGAAGGAAAATCGCAGGTCTTTCTATGATGGTCGGTTTAAAGAAAGAGTTGATTAAATCATTGCATCCCTGTTTGTCAATGTTATTTGTATGTATTAAAATTTAAGCAGAGTATAAACGCGATAGTTACGGGTTCGATTCCCATTCGAAGAGAACAAATATTTAATATTTTCATTTATTCGCCCTGAAGTCAGGCGAAGTGTGTGTTTATATCATCATAAAAGCTTGTGGCTTGTATAAATAAACATTTATTTATTTAATTATGTAAAATCTGCTAAGTTTATTTTTTTATATTTTAATTTAATTAAATATTGATCATAGCGACAATCTTTTAATATCGTATAAACTGTGTATAATGAAGTTATAAGTTGATAGTTAAAATTTAAAAGGAAAAAAAATCTCCTTAATAGAGCGTTTAAATAAAAGGTTTAGTAAAAAAAGTTTTTTATTGCTTTTAATTTATTTATTGTTGCAAAGTAATTTGTTGGTTAATATCAAACAATCCAGGTCTTCAAAATAACGAGACTTTCTAATACTTGACCAACAGCAAAGAGTTTCGAGCCTAAGACGATGGGCGTAGTCAGTACTACCTTGCATTATATGTCTACAGTACATACAGTAATAACCAACATATTACAATAGGCAACACTCTTCGTTCTGCGGTTCCGTGACTATATTTTGCTGGAAATTGTACAGATTTGGGCTGAATTAGGCTGAACACCGTCTTTACCGAAGTCCATACGGTAAGGCAAGTCTGTAAGGATGGTACATCAGTTCAGCTTTATCAAGTTTTAACTTTCGTTGAGTAGGTGTTCTGCTACGGATTTCGTTGAGTCTTTTGCGTTTTGCGTCATCGTCTTCGTTAGCAAGTTTTTCCTGCTGTTTTAATTTCTTTTTTTCCAGCTTTCTCTTCTTTCGTGTAGATATTCCTTTTTTTATCATTTTGGTCCAACGAGTACCAAAGAAATATTAGAATGGTAAGACCTAATTATACAACAGGGTTGTTACATTACACCATGATACCACTCAGTCTTCGCCAAAGCCTCCCCTTTACTTGGGTGTTTGGAAGAATGCGCCTTTAATTTCAGATTAAAGCACAGATAACGAAAAATTTACAAAAGTGTAAATTTATTGGATTATTACAGAAAAAAAAATATTACCAATTTATAATAATTGTAATTCGCTACATGCAAAATGAGTACACACCCGCAAAGTTAAGTTTGTCAACTTTTATAAGTTGCACTTTCCGTTGGCTGTAGGCGGTAGGCCAACGTTATCCAGAAATTGGTGTGGAACCCTCGATAAACGAGTCCAACTCGCACTTCACCGGTGTTTTATTTTGTTACTTCTTTTATAAATAACAAATGAAAATTTGAACGTATTTGAACCCTGCGGCCAGTCGTGGTGCAGGAGCACAAGTGTGTGACGCGACTGGTTGTGGGTTTGA
Organism: Heliconius charithonia; assembly: GCA_030704555.1. NCBI lineage: Eukaryota > Metazoa > Arthropoda > Insecta > Lepidoptera > Nymphalidae > Heliconius > Heliconius charithonia. The sequence goes on from CM060825.1 coordinate 1,910,527, forward strand.
TCTCCACTCGATGAAATGAAATATTTAATATTTTCAATTCTTCATTCTGGTGTCGAGGCAAGCGCGACGTTGAGTTCCGCCACGGGAAACGGGAACGGAGTGTCTTAATACTAAGTTCTCTCTGCCTACCCTGCAGTGTGCGGGATACAACGTTTTCAATTTAGCCAAAAGTAGAAAAAACCGGTCAAGTGCGAGTCCATTTATACAAGTTGACAAACTTAAGTTTGCGTGTGTGCTCTCATTTTGTAAGAAATTAACTACAATTATAAGTTTATAATATTATTCGTAATTCACATATAAATTTATATTTTTCTGATTGTTTCTTTTAAATATATTATTGAAGTAAGTCGTGGCTCAGAAGGATAAGTGTACCGTAAAACTTTTTGTTTCATAATTGTAGATATAGGGGAAATGTCTATATATGGGGACAAATATATGTTTGCGGGCGTTTGTACTCATTTTTAAAAAATGAACAGTAAATATGTTTGTAATATTTTTTTTATAAAATACCTATAAATTTTCATTTTTTGGATTTTTTCCTTTGTCTGTATTGTAACTTTTCACTTTGTGCCAAACGATATAGGTCCACGGGAAGTACAGATTTTGTACAGTTTTCATGCAAATGCAACAAAAACAATGAATGCACCTGCTTTTTGATTGCTTTGACTTATAAACTTTATTTTTTCTGTGCTGGAAAGGACAGTAGATTTGAATGTCTGATACAATTCAGGTTAATACCTTAACGCAATCTCGAGATAAATCTTTTGGACAGACGGACAGACCAATACTAAGTGACCTATAAGAGTTCTGATTTTTCCTTTTGCTGTACGGAACCCTATAAACGAACTCACTAGCATCACCGTTCAATGTGACACATCTAGTGTTAAGCGTATTATAAAAGAAAAAAACGTTAAAACTCTTTTCACACCTTTTGTTCATACGTCGCGCGTAGAATATAAGATTTCAATGAGGCAGTTTCCAAGGTACTTTCACATGGACCATAGACAAGAAAATGAAGTTTCTCTATTTCTGTGCGTCTTCTATTTATTATAGAATAGACAGAGTGACGACTCAGGACTCCTTATCACTCCGCTTATCCTTTTCCTGATTTATCATCTATATCTATAATAATATTGTAACTGATCGCTTTCTGAGGCCAGTCGTGGCGCAGTGGCACAAAGTGTGACTGTAAAACCAACTGGTTGTGGGTTCGATCCCCACTCGAGGAGATGAAATATTTACTTAAATTTATATTTCCATTTCTTCGCTCTGGTATCGAGGCTAAGCGCGGCGTTGAGTTCTGCCACTCAACACGCAATGCCTCCAAAATTCGGCAGAAAGTGGGGAATGGAGTGTCTTACACTAGGTTCCCTCTGCCTACCCTGCTGTGTGTGGGATATAGCGTGAAGCTAATTTAATTTTTTAATTTTTAATTTAATCGCTTTCTGTATATGGAATAGCTTTATAAATAAAAAAAATCAATTAAATTATTATTGCTAAATTTTGTTCCACAAAATTGCTCGAATTAACTGAACTGAACTAAATTGGCTGAGTTTAGATTTAAGTTGACCTGTAGATATTGTTTTTAAAATGATAATGTTATTAGAAAACGAAATTAATTCAGATAAGTAAATAAATAATTGTGCTGTTCAAGCGGGCGAGGCCGCGGGCGAAGCCGTCAGGGGGTTGCTTAATGTATAAAAGCGTTCTTACGGTAGGCAGAAAAAGGTCAAAGAACCTAGAGTCGAGACACCCCTTTCTCTACATTCCATCTGAATTCAAAACATTGCGTGTTGAACTCAACGCCGCACTTTGTCTTGTAATAGTGATAAAATGAAAACAATTTATTCTTCTGGAATCATCGCTCGTCGCATCGCAGTGGTAAGTCAGTAAGCAATATCTGAAATGGAACGAAAAGTGGAAAAAATGTGTCTCTTTATTATTTTGCTTTAATTAAGATTCTCCACAATCTATATTTATTTTATTTTTTAAAGGCTCTACTTTTTCTCCGTGTGGCTTGGACTATATTGTGGATTTGTATTGACATTGCATTTTTTTGGGTTAGACGCTGTAACCTCAAAAATTATCAGCTTAAACTAAATATTTTTGTGTTAAATAGTCCACTTGTCGAAGAAGATAGATTATACAAGGTGAACTTAATTGTTATCGACGTAACCCACTGTTACTGTTAGAGCTACCTCAGGCACTAAGAATAGATCATATTTAACTGTTAGTTATCTATGTTTGACTTTTGGAGCAAAACCGTGATATGACAAAAATATTGTAATGCTATATAATAATCGATTCAGCTTCACCTACTTTTAAAACACTCCGTTCAGGTAACCTAGTGTCAAAACACTCCGTTATTTACTTTCCGCCGAATCGTAACGGCACTTCGAGCTCAACGCCGCGCTTTGCCTCGACACCAAAGCGAAATAATGGAAAATAAATTTAAATTAATATATAAATAATTAAGTCTCTATAATAATAAACATAGTAACGAAGTGATAGAGGAAAAGCATTAGACACTGTAATTATAACTGATTCTCACGACTACAATGCCAATATGGCAAAAAAATATAGGTTTACACACACCTACATACATATTATATGTATATAAATACATACTTTCACCGATACAATCGATGTTTATATAACCGACTGTTGACTTTTCTATGGCTTTCTTATAATGTTACGTTATGGAGGTGAATTAATAGATTATTCAATTATTTTATTAATATTAGCGCATTTAGATCATCGTTTGGGAGATGTTGTTTTTTTTTGGCTTCACTTCGTGCCCTACACATAACAGGGTAGGCAGAAGGAACCTGGGAACCTGTTTAGACTGTCGGTAATTGTATCGGTGAGAATGGAGATTCTCATTAAGACATTTCCGTTCCCCACAACAATCATTTTAAATAACATCAGCTTTACACTGTATCCCGCTTACAGCAGAGTAGGCAGAGGTAACCTAGTTATAAGACATTCCATTTACCACTTGTCGCCGAATTCTAGAGGCACTCCTTGGTGGGCGAAACTCAACGCCGCGCCTTGTTATGACACAAGAGCATAGAAATGAAAATGTAAATTTAAATAGATATTTCATATCCTCGAACAGGGATCGAACCCACACCTAGTGCGTTGACAGTCACATTTTATGCTTTAAGGCAGTAAATATTTAAATATTCAACATATCCAGATATCACTTTTATCTCAAAAAGGTATTTTCGGTATCCAAATACCTTACCGTAAAAGCAACTGGATATATAACACCCGGTATGGAACAACTCAGTTGCGTTTCCGTTAAAGTTTCCCAACCTAACTGACCAACATAAGTGGTACAAATTAAAATATTTTTATACCTTCTCATTTTAGTCATTTACGTGTATGGCCTGTCTGATCTGTAATCTACGTACAGATGAAAGTATGTTTAAACGATTTCGAAGAAAGGAGACCGTCCGAGTCGTCGCACCAGCGTGTATACGCAGTAGGTTGTGGGTTCGTTTTGCACTCGAATGAATTTCCTTCGCTCTGGTGTCGAGGCAAAGCGCGGCGTTAAGTTCTGCCACTTAACACACGATGTCTGCAGAATTCGGTGGAACGTGGGGAGCGGTGTGTTTTAATAATAGGGAGCCTATTATTCCCAGGCCTCTGCCTACCCCGCTACATGCGAGATACAACGTGAAGCTGAAATAATTTTCCTAAACAAGAGAAGATTCACATTGTACCTGTTATATACAGAGTAGTCTGAATACACTCCTCCACTTTCCTCTCAATATTCGTGACATTACGTCTTGAATTACGGAGCTCAACGCCGCCTCTTTTCATAATTATATCTACAGTATTAAAACGCAATAAAGTAACACTATTATATAATGATATGCGTTTAAAAGCGAGTGCCGCGTGCCGGTCGACCACACCTGACCTTTGCCAGACACCTGTTTTTGTTTAATAAACGGTATAAAACTGAAATAGTCATATATAAAATGTCAACATTTCCGTTTGTATCTAAGTTATGAGAAAATAAAGGGTTGCGTCTGTTTTTTCAAAGTTATAAATTGTATTAGATATTTTACTTTATATGGATAAATAATATTTAAATGCGTAGTTTGAATTAATGTTTAGCCTTTGCTCGCTTCGCCTACTTACCTAGCTCGCTTCGCTCCCTCTCTACATTTTTTTTAAGCTCAAAGGTATTTGAGAAAAACATGCGATAGTTAGTACTGTACAGCTTTATAATATGTATATTATGTACTTGATTGCACTCGGCTATATAAATTATAAGAAGTACACGTTCTCGTTTTGTCGTTCTCAAGTATTGGAAAATTTTGCTAGAATAGAATAACGGCGTCGAAGCCTCTACTAGTCTGTAAAATGCATTTTAACTTGGCTTTCTTAAAATTAAAAAAAAAACGTAAACAAAACATATAATCGTCCTCGTCCTCTTATTAAGCAAAATTTGTGACCTAAGAAATAAAATTTAAAAAAATATAAACTTTTATTTTGAGACAAACTATTTCGGTAATTCAATAGCATTATAATATAATAACATATTTGAAGTATACATTCTTATATACTTATATGTATAAACGTTTTTCGCAATTGAACCCCTAACCACCGTACTAAACAACGTACACTACTTACCAAATTCCCCATCAAGAACCATACATTACCGTCAGTTTTGTAGCTATTACGTAATCAACAGACAGTCAGACAAAAAACAAGATTATATATATGTAACGTATAGTATACCATTCGCTTGACGTTTTACACGCATCATAAAACATTACGTTAGAGCACGCTACTATTCTATACCTATGAATATATGAGTGTATGTAGAATAATTTATTCTACATATTTATAGAAGTGAACTACCACACCTATTTTGTTATGTATCCAAGTATAATTTTATTTTAAAGAACGGCGTTAAGTTTCGCCTCGCTGTCTTGATATTGGGCGGTGTTTTTTTTATTCCAAGTTTTTAATTTTGCTTCTGCCATGCTATATTACGGGAAAAACTATAAAAACGAAACTTATTTTAATATTATTAAGAGGTCATGTACAAATAAAAATAATTAGTCCTATAAATCGTTACAATGAATATGAAATATAAATTATTATTTATATATAAATATCAGCCGTGGCGCAGGGGCACAAAGTGTGACTGTAAAATCGACTGGTTGTGGGATCGGAGTGTCTGAACACTAGGTTCTCTCTGCTGTGTGCGGAATGCAGCGTGAAGCTGATTTTTATTTATATATAAAATTTTGGTATCGACGCTGTAACAAGACAAAGCGTAGTGTCGAGTAACGCCACTCACGTAATGCTATCGGAATTCGGCGGAAAGTGGGAAACGGAAGTGTTTCAATGGGAAAGGGGTGACTTAAATCTTAACACTACGTTCCCAGGTTCCCTTTGGTTAACCTATATGCGGTACAAAAAAAGATTTGTTACTAATTTTAATGGTCAAATAACTAAGACATGGCGACACGTGTCACGTTCTAAATGCCCCAAAATAACCCTGGCCACAGGTACAATGTTCCCATTGTATATTGTATAATGAAGATTAACGTAATATAACATTCACCTTCTTTGACAAATGGACTACCCAATACAAAGTCAATATTTCAATTAGCGCTAGTAGTTTCTGAGATTAGCGCGTTCAAACAAACAAACTCTTCAGCTACATAATATTAGTAGGATATAGAAGACAGAACTATATATATATTTATACGACCATCAGTAGCTTTCCCCCGGAAGTGTCGATAGTTGAAGTAATAAATTCCTTATATTAAACTCATAATAGTATTCTAAATCGATTTATATATTTTCCTTGTTTAGTTAACAATCAAACAAAACAGTAATTTGCTATCTTTTGGTGCGATTTATAAGAAATAAGTACAGGTTCAATGCCAATTCAGCTTAATATTTATTTATCTATATTTTTTTTCGCTTATAATTTGATTAACAATAAAACCTAACCGAACGTTTCGTACGGGAAATCCTCAAAAGGGCAACACCACACGACACGCAATGCCTCGATAATTGGACTGATAGTAGGGAACGACGTGTCTTAACACTCTCCTCTTTGCCTGTCCCGCTCTATACCTACGGGATACAGCGTGAAGCTACAAAACCAGTGATTTGCCCACAACAATCACAACCATAAATGTACCTGAAATTGTCGATTAACAACAAAATAGAATATAGCTGTTTACTTTGTAACTAATAAATAAATAATAATCAATGTTATGTCATTGTTGTCACAAATCCAATTAGTGTTGACATATCATTAAAGTGTCATTATTCTGTGTTTATTATTTTCTCAATACTACATATACTATGGAAGGAACAGAGTAGCTATGAACAGAGGTGTAGTTTTTTTATTGGATTTTTATATTTTCGGTAAATTCTTGAGGTATTGCGTGTTGATTGGCGGAGCTCAACGCCGCACTTTGCCTCGTTATCAGAGCGTGACAACGAAAATATTAAATAAGAAGAGCCTTAAGAATTCAGAGGAAAGTAGAGAATGGAAGTGACTTTATGTGAACAGAATATCTTGCACTAGGTTTTTTTTAGTAGTTTAGTAAAATTATAAATAATGTTTTTAGAAACTTATAACTTTTCTGATGAATAAGCTCTATTACAATAATAGAGCTTATTCATCAAAATAACCCTAACAAATTATTTAAGCATTTTGTATATTTTAGCTGTAATATTACAAGCTTAAGCGGGCGAAGCCGCGAGTGTGAGCCGCGAATTATACTAGCGGATTAGTAGAATTATTTTAGCTACTATATAATTATGGTTTGGTAGCTCATAAAGCATTTATCATCCAGCAATAACCAGATTAGTCTAAATTTGGGGATCGAAAATATACCTGTTTATTAAATTGTCTGAATTGAAATGTCTTTATGGGGAAAGGTGTCACGTGTGTCAAGTGTGACTGACACTAACCTAGTGTCAGTGTCTGCTCAGTCACTGTGCCACTGCGTCACGACAGTCACAAAAACCTCTCTAATTATCTACGAATTTTAAAGCAACGAAACATTTTAACATTAGACCCTCTCTGGCTACTGGATTAGTAAAATATAGACCTATTGAAATATTGACAAGACCCATGATCTATGTATTACAGTTTCGTCATAAGTAAGCTAAAAGACTCAATTCAGATGTTTTTAGTGGTATAGTGGCGCAACGGCACAGCGGCTGACTGTAAACGCGATGGCTGTGAGTTCTATTTTACTCGTGAAAATGAATTATTTTCATTATCTCGCTCTTGGAATAACACAAAGCGATGCGTTGAATCAACGATCAACATCAATATCTAGAAAATTGACCGAAAAATGGAGAACGGAGTATTTTAACACTACCTATACTGTTCCCTTTGTCTAATTTGATTAATGCATACCTCGGATGGAGCTATAAAAAAAATAAAGAATACGAGTTAAATATACGTTATTAAGATCAATAAATAGTTATTTAATGAAAATTAAAATTTAATAAAAGTTAAAGTTAATTAGCACTGTTTCTTAACATTTTCACGGCATTTAACCACGGTGTACGTTAACCATAGGAACTACCTGTTAGGGGAAAGATAAAGCAAAGGTTATAAGAGATTAATTATGTTTACAAACGGAAATTCAACGAACTAAGTCATTATGAAGATTGCATTGTAATTGAATAATTAAATGTTCATACTCGTGTTATATACATATGTATGTATTTATGTATATATCTATAGTGTGTAGAAAAAATGTGTTTTACGGTGGTAGCCAGTTCATGTTGTATCCCGTGTACTGGAGGGTAGGGAGGGGTATCCTAGTGTTAAGGCACTCGGTTCCCTATGCACCGTCCTATTCCCGAAACGTTACGGGACGTGGAGGAACTCAAGGCGTGTTTTGTGTTGTAGCTAGAGCGAGAAAATTAAAGGAGCTCATCCCACGAGTAGAAATTGAACTCACAACCTTCAATTTTACTCTCAGATGCTGTCCTGCCGCGCCACCACGACCTGAAATGATTATTTGGCAATTCTTGCCATAATTTTGCTGAACAACTCTTCTGAACTTATTTATTCTTGTTACAAAAAATATATAAATTATTGAAATTGCTTTGTATCATATAATAAATACCAGATTCTTCTTGACAATGTTGCTATCAATTAAAATTTTAAACTGTTCAACAGTAAATTTTAATTGAAACAGTTAATTCGATTATTTTTACACCGCAATTAGTGTTTTGGGGTGTCTTCAAGAAGCGCGTCTAGGTCCACCTTAAATTCCGGAAACACACCTATAGTTCCTCTAGTATCGCACGGGGTCGTTGGCGGCGGTGATCACCTACCATCAGGGTCCCCGTACGCTCGTTCGCCTTTTCTTTTTACCATAACATAAAATCTGTTCATTTCACACAAGAAAGTTGCACAATTAATAAATAATTTAATAAACAAAAATGATGCAAAATAATTATGTGGTATTGCGCAGTGAACAACGAAACGAAAGTAACAACCTTTAACAAAAATTAAATTGAAAAACATAAAAAACTCAATTAAATTAATATAAGAGCCAGTCGTGGCGCAGGCGGACAAGGTGTGACTGTAAAATTGACTGGTTGTGGATTCCAATGAAGTGGGGACAGAGATGAAATATTTATTTACATTTATTTTTTAATTTCTACGCTAGCGTGAACAAACGTACATACAAACAGATAAAAAAAAAATATTGTTTTTGGTTAAAAATAATATACACTAGTTGCATTCGTATACAGTGGAGACCTGGGAACCTAGTGTAAAAATATTTCGTCCTACATTAAGACACGTCTGTTCCCCACTTTTCGCTGAATAGTTTCTCGCGTTTAGCCTCATTAACAGTAACATATGGGTAATATGTTTTTTGTTACATTACCCCGAGTAGAAATCGAACTCACAATCGTAGCGTATACTTGTGCCCCTGCGCCACGACGGGTTCGATTCCCGGATCACTAAAAATTTATAAATATATAAATAATAAAAACTATCTATGAATTTATTATCTGTCACATGTTCGACGTAAATGGTAAAACAATAGAAGTGATAGAAACTAAGTTATGGGAATACATACTTTCCAAGAACGATAATTGCGGTATACGCGCGCTTTATAACGCGTAATCAGTGCGGTTTCTCAATAAATTTCTTGTTGAATAAATGGGTAAAAAATATTTGAGTAATGTGCCTATGGACTGTGATTTAACTATAAAAATGATGGTTACGGGTTCGATTAAGATTTCATTCCCATAGTTAGTTATTTTTATGGTAACTAGACAACGCGTGGTTGGGTTTCGCCGTCCGATACGTAATATCTCGGGGGAAACGAGACACTGAGTGACTTAATACCAAGTACTCTCTGCTTGCCTACTCTGCTATAAAATGCTTATTGTAGCTAGTTTGATTTCGATCATAGGCTTATTAGAGTTCTGTATTACAAAAGGTAAAAAGGAAATCCTTATAAGATCGCTTTGTTGTACGTCTTTCTGTCTGTCAAGATTCTTTATTTTAACATCGCGTAGACATATCAAGTTGAAATTAATATCAAAACAGAGAAAACTTCTAAGTCAACATATGCAAAAGATGTATGCGTATACACATGCATTACACGGCACTAAGTGAAAACTTAAAATACAATCATAGGAAAAAAGTGAAGAAGTGAAATATTATAGATTAATTATCATAGAAGAAAATTATTATAAAATTATATTTGTAGTTCATCTCATACAAAAAGAGTGTCCACAAACTTAAGTTTCTCAGCTTTTATAAATTTTTCCTTCCAATATTAGCACGGAACCTCGGTGGGCGAGTCCGACTCGCTGTTAACCGTTTTTTTTAACTTAACTCATGCTCGTAGACTCTATGCATAAATATGCTGTAGGTTGTTATTATGGATAGGCAGAGAACTTAACTTAATTTTTTTAATATTATATTTATTAATTTATATTTAAATGAAAATATTAATAAATAATAATTCATTCCTCCTAGTGGGAATTGAATCCACAACCCTCTTGCCACAGCCTCAATCCAATAACACATGGCTGTAAGCGAGTAGTTAAATGATAGTCATAAATTAAAACACTACAATAGTCCTGGGTTCAAATTGGGCGAGACATTATAATCAGAGACACACAATCCGTTCCATACATACATATCTATTTCAACACAACCTATCTCAAATATGAATCCCTTGAAACAGCTAATTGCACGGACTCATGCGAGGCGCAACAACGTATGAAACATTTTTGCGATAAGATTGATATAAATTGATAAAGGCGTGCTATGTTAATTTGCGTGCGTATTCTTTGATAATAGTTAATTTGTTAGACGCATGTGCGATAGTTCGTATTGCCTTTATAATACATAGTTTTTATTTAGCTTTACGCTACATCCCGCAAATGGCAGGTTAGCCAGAAGGAACCTGGGAACTTAAGACGCTTTTCTTAATACTAAGTTCACAGGTTCCCATTAAGACAATTTCATTTTATACTTTTTTCCGAATTTTGAGGCCTTGCGTGTTAGGGGGCAGAACTCAATGCCGCGTTTTTTCTTGTTACCGGAGTGGAAAAAAAAATTCTAGCTCGGCCTCCACAAAAACTGGTGATGCTGTAGAGGTCACTATGGTCAACAGCATTCAACACATTCGAATAGAAAATTTGATTATAAATCAAAATTAAATTTGAAATATTAATATGAATATATATATATATATATATATATTCATATTAATATTTCAATATATTTCAATATATATATATATATATATATATACATATATATATATATATATATATTTATATATTGGTATACGCGTATATTACTGTATATATATACTTATTATGTATTTGTAATAGTTTCATACAAGAGGCCGTCGTGGCGAAGCGGCACAACCGTGTGACCGTAGCGGGACGGTTGTGGTTTCGATACCCACTCGGGGGATTAATGAATAATAAAGAAAGGAAAATATTAATGAATAATTTGAATAAATTATTCATTAATATTTTCCTTTCTTTGCTCTGGTATCAAGACAAAAGAAGAAGAGAGAGAAAAGCTTAGCGTTGAGTTCCGCCACTCTACACGTAAATCGAAAATTTATCGGAAACTGGGGAACGGAGTGTTAAAAGATCAAACGCTCATTAACATTTAAGAAAATTTAATAAATAAAACGAACTAATATACTCACTTCAACATCCTGATCAATCAGCTTCACGCTGTATCTCGCATACAGCACAGGTAGGGTTACCTAGTGTAAAGACACTCCGTCCCCCACTTTCTGCCTGCATTACGTATCCAATTCTGGATGCATTGCGTGTTGAGTGGCAGAGCATATTTCCAGTTCTTTGCCTTGACACCAGAGAGAAGATATGGAAATATAAATTTAAGTAAATATTTCATCTCCTCGAGTGGGGATCGAACCCACAACCAGTCGGTTTTACAGTCACACTTCGTGCCGCTGCGCCACGACTGGCCTCGATTAACATCCTGATCTTTTTTAAAAATATATATTTTGTTCACGACGACCACGTTAGCCTAACTGTTACGTACTGTCTGATTTTTGTTACATTTTTTAAAAATCTATATAACAGAATATAACAAAAAAATTAAAATACCTACTTATAAACAGTTTCATCATAGATAACATTTCTATATGAGCTTTAAAAGAGGCGCATATTAATAGGACTGAAGTAGGTATTTTAATTAACTTGTCTAAAATTACATAGATAATTTATTATTTTGAACTCTATTATGGTCACATTCCAATATAAATATATATTATAATGATAGAAAAATACATCCTAATAAATAATGAGACCAGTCATGCCGCAGGGATACAAGAGTGCGTCTGTAAACGCGACACGTCGGGGGTTCGATTCCCAGTCAAAGAAATGAAATTTGTATATTTGAAAAATGCGAAAGATGTATGATAAAAAAAAACTACAAATAAAACTATCGACATGCTCTTCACATATATAGAAATATACTTTTCACAAAGAAAATGAATAATGGGAAGATTGGAAAAAAAAGATTCAATTAATGAGATTATATTATTGACTTCGTGTGATGATTTTTTTTTAAAAAATAATATATAATAAAATATTTCTTGAAGAAATCTTTAATTACTTACTGTATTAAATATTTATACGCCTTAATGAGTGATTAGAAAATATATACGATTTAGCTGTAAAAAGTATATTAAATTGATATATATATATAAATAATAATTTTATTGCCATTTTATTCGAGTATAAATATCAGTTTGTCTGTCAATTTCTAAAGGCACTGTCATTTTTCTACCAGAAATTAAAGCACTGAAATTACTCTTTAATTTGCTAACCGATCTCAGTTTCTCATTCGATACTTCTCGGCCTAATTACCATCAGTTCATTTGTAAGTATTTCAAAGATCTTTTGTAGCTCTATTGGCAGAGGGAACCTAGGAACATAATGTTAAGACATTTCCGCTCCTCAATTTCTACCGAATTCTGTTGCGATTTGAATGACGAAATTAAACGCCGCACTTTCCCTCGATATCAGAGTGAGAAAATGAAAATATATATTTTTTTTCAGTCCCCCGAATATCGAACTCACCACCATCGCAATCACCGACGACCCCACCTAAATTTCCAATATTACTGTGTTAGATGACGTTATATATTTCTATATACCATTTTTCTGCAAAAAAGTTTATTTTTTAAATGCCTAAGACAAAGCCGCAAAACCGGGGTATCTAGCTAGTTTAATTATAATGGTAGTATAGAATATTTCCTATTTAATCAAACCAAGCGTAACTTACAGTAGCGTCTTTAGAAAATTAAACCTATGCTTCGTTTCACTCTTAATACATTGTTTTTACCTATACGAAGTGAATATTACATTCTTTTTTCTTCAACCTGTATCGTATATTAGGCGGGGCAAAGAGAATCTAGTGTCAAGACACTCCATTCTGTATTTTAAATTATATAGAGATTTTTTTAGCTTTTTTAGTAGGCATAGGCAACGTACGTGTAGCATTGGAACACACAACCATCGCGTGTTCACGCGATCAACACATAAGATAAAATGAAAATCAGCTTCGCTCTGTATCCCGCACACAGCAGGGTAGGCAGACTAGTTCTAAGACACTCCGTTTCCACTTTTTGCTGAATTATAGGCATTGCGTGTTGAGTGGCAGAACTCAACGCTGCGCTTTGCCTCGACACCAGAGCAAAGAAATGGAGATCGAGAGACAAAATATCTCCATTTCTTTAGTTAATATATATGCATTTTTATAAATAAATAATTTTTTTTATAATTATATATTTATTATTTAAATATTGGTTGTATTGCCCATATTTTTAGCGTATGTATAATATATAACAACGGGATACACACACTCCGTACAATTACTCAACAGCACGACGCGACGGAACTGATAAAGCTTATTATATTATTCCGATTCCCTTATTGTTTAATATTCAGGTGAGCAATGCGTGTGCATGCTACATTGTATTTCATTTTACTTTTATTTCGGCATTGAGAAAAAATATATGGTCGTCCTGGTACAGGGGCACAACGGTGTGATTGGGATCGCGACGGTTGTTGGTTCGATTCCCACACGGAGGAACGAAATATTTAGTATTTCCATTTTTTCGCTCTGGTAATGAAGGAATATGTAATGCTTCTGGAATTTGGCGGAAAGTTGACAGCGGAAGTGTCTTAGTAGGTTCCCTGGGAACCTCCCTCTGTAAGTGTTAATCAAATAATCCGTTCTCCAGGTATACATATATTGCGTAATGAGCTCTACGCACTTCTTTCTTTTTTTAATTCTGTGTATACTGTGGTGAAGCCCAAAAGGAGGGCTATACATGTATGTCCGTTCCGTTGTTCCCTCATAACTGTTACGCCAGTGGACTAATATTCATAACCTATACGTCACTGGATTTGTCTTGACGGCGCGAGTGTTACTGGATATATTAAACATTTTTAAAAGCAGTCGGATTTTTTCTTTTTTGTTTTGTTGTAATTTATTTATTATATACTTATTGAGGCCATTCGTTGCGCAGGGGTACAAAGGAGTGACTGTAAAACTGACTGGTTGTGGGTTCGATCCAAACTCGAGAAGATAAAATATTCACTTAAATTTATATTTCCATTTCTTCGCTCTGGCGTCGAGGCAAAGCGCGGTGTTGAGTTCTACCATTTAACACGCAATACCTCCGGAATTCGGCAGAAAGTGAAGAACGGAGTGTCTTAACACTAGGTTCCCTCTGCCTACCTTGCTGTGTGCGGGATACAGCGTGATTCTGATTTTTTGATTCATTTACTTATTATATAGTAGTTAAATGTCATATTAATATGTAAAATCGTTGCAAGCTCGCGTGCTACTTCCGATAAAGTGCACCGCACTCGGTGAGGATAAATTGATAATGCACTAACCGTATCACCTGGACACGGTGGCTTGGTGGTGATAAAAAAGAGGTCGTCCGAGGTCAAGATGTGTGTGTCTGTATAAACAACTGTTAATTACATATTTTTATATATGATTCTTTGTAATAGGTTCTATTTCCGGTTGAGGTAAATTAATTGGTACATCCTTCTACGACAATAGTAGTGCCCTTATATAGAACCAACGTTATGTGTGTTTGTCTATTACAAAACAGTGTTATCCAGAGTTATCTTGGCCATGGTAACAAGGCAAACCATGGCATTGAGGTCCGCCACGCCGAGTCAGTGGTTTGTGGGGAACGGAGTGACATGGCACTGAGTTCCGTTTGCCTATTTTGCAACATGCGGGAAACACACAACGTGAAACTATTTAATTAGTGCGGGATACAGCGTGAAACTATTACATTAGCTGTATACTTCTCACGAATAAATTTTGAAATTTGCTTCTACAAGATGGTTGTTTTTTTTTCTCTTCTCATAATTAAAGTGAAGGTTTAACACGCCAATAGCGCCATTTGTTAGAAACTCATGCACCGTATCCTCTTAGTGGGGGAGACTGCGGTTAAAAACCTTTGATATTTATATTTTTTATATGAAAGTTTTATTCCATGTTGCTGTGTAGAACTATTTCTTAATAAATTTCTAATTTGCGTAGATATGTAAAATAATACAGGTACAAAAAAAAGTGAGTAAGACAAGTATTTTAATGGGAACGAACCTAGGCCTAGCCTTAACACTAACAACTCAGTCGATATTGATTCAACCTACTTTGTTCTCTTAAATTTTACTTTTTTAGCTTCACGCTGTATCTCGCACATAACAGAGAAGGCAGATGTGAGGTAGGAGGGAACCTGGGCCTAGTTGTAATAGTAAGACAAGGTTCTCTATTACCTAGTACTACCTACCAACCCCGTTATGTGTGATCAAGTCAGTATATAAAATTTTAAATAATATTTAAATAATACAAAGTCATATTGTAATAAATAAATAATAGTTGTTAAAAGTATTAATTTTAATTTCTAAAAAGTTGAACAAAAATGCAATTTAAATTTTTAACCATTATTTCCAATTGAGACCAGTCGCGGCTGAGAGGCTAGAATGCGACTGAAAGTGCGATTGTGGGTTCGATTTCCACTCGAGGAATTGAAATATTTAATATTTTCAGGAAAGCAGCAAAGAGCAGCATTGAGTCCCATCACTGGACACTCAATGCCTTACTATTTTTTCCTGCAGCTTTGCCCCCGTAAATGTAATAACCAAAAATTATGTTTGTGTCATGACTTGTACTAAGTTTCCGAGGTAACTCTGACCACAGATACTACAGACATTAGGTCACATCGAAACGTTTAACATTATATATTATTATCTATACTTTCACATATCACAAAGAATCTTTTTCTTTTCGTTGTAACCCGTAGTTCCTGAGAAAAGTGTGTGCGGAATGCGGAAACAAACAAAATTTAAGCTTTATAATGTTAGTATGTTAGCATAGATATATAAAAAATGTAAACAAACTTTTTACTTAAATTAATATTTAAAAAAAAATACAAAAAAATATTAATGAAATAATGCGAAATGAAAATTACGCGTAGACTATGAGAAAAAGATGGCGGAAAAAATCTTATCGTTACTCAGTGATAAGGTTTGCACGCGATCGTGACTTGGTTGCTTTGTATGGAGACGGCGCTTAAAGGCGGAAAAGGCAAACTGACAATATATAGCATTTTCTAATAATATAATAATATTGTAATATAATAATATTAAATCCTAATTAATCCTTATCTGTAGTCTAAAAATAAATGTTTCTGAAAGCTTCACGTTTGTCCCACATAGTTGTTGTAGTGGGAACCCAGTATTTAGCGAATCCATTCCTCACTTTTCGAGACATTTCGTGTTCCATGGCAGGACACTAAATAATATATAAGATCGAAAAAATATAAGAGATCGAACACAGCGCACAACAACATTATTATACGTTTTCTAAAAGAGTTTGGAGAATGGAATTCATATAACTAAATATTCTTCCCTAAATAGACTTCCCGTAAATATATACAATAAATCAGCTTCACGCTGCATCCCACACTCAGCAGGGTAGTCAGAGGGAACCTCGTGTTAAGACACTTTGTTCCCTACTTTCTGCTGAATTCTGGGGATCGAAGCCACAACCAGTCGGTTTTACAGTCACACTTCGTGCCGCTGCGCTACGACTGGCCTCATATACAATAAATATATACAATAAAAAAAAAAATACTTCTTGTCTACCTGTCTCAGTGGCACAACGCTTGCGTGCAAACGCGACAGTGGATTCGATTCCTACTTCCAAAGTGCGGTGTTAAGTTCCGCCACTCAACATGCAATTAAAATAATAGTAAGATAAAAAAAAAAGAAATGTCTTAACATTACTTTCTTTTTATCCTACTATTTGCGTAATATGAAAAAGAACTTCCTCCATACTAAACTACCTTTCATAGAGTAGCATCGCTCACATCGTATAAGAAGTTTTTCATCGGTTTTTTTAATATAATATTAATTATTACGGTCCGTTGGGGGTTCACTCGGGAACAACGGTCTTTGTATGATATAAATATATATATATATTGTTTATATATATATGTTTGTTACACATTGTTTAACTTGAACGGTACGGGCGATGGTTGTGGGTTCAATTTCCACGTGATAACATATTTAGTACTTTTATTTCTTGGTAACGACGCAAATAGTTGCGTTGAGTTTCGCCATTTAACACGGATGCCTCCAACATTCGGCTAAAGTGAGGAACGTAATGTCTTAATTGGCAACGAGCGTCTCAGCACTGGGGGTTCCGTTTTAAAACGAAAAGCTAAAAAAAGATGCATTTATTATTAATGCCGTTGTGAAGCAGTAAGGTCACTGTACTTGGGTCAGCCTTACTGCTTCAAATCGTGACGTGACGTCACTCTTAGATGTTTTTTTATTTTCTACCACTAGGGCCCGCATTTAAATCCACTCTCAATTGATTAATTTGCTACCAAATAATTATAAGAACATCTTTTTTTTCGTTCGATGTTCGTTCGATCGTTGCGCTAACTAAAGATACAACACGCCCATCTACGTTAAAATAGATGGTGTGTTTAAATATGTTTTTAAGAATAATGTAAAAAATCTATGTATATTTAGTACCAGATCCTTTACGTGAGCCTTTACTCCCGCCAATACGCCGCAAATTACGGTTTACTAGCCTATATTTTATACGTAGGTATTACTTACGTCACTAACTCTTTAAGTATCCACTTATTATCCTCAGGTCGCAGTGCTGGGGTGCTTCACGTGTGCATTGTTCCAGATACTGGCAATGTAATAAAATCAAATCAAATCAGCTTCTCGCTGTATTCCGCGCACAGCAGGAGACATTGCGTGTTCTGAGTTTTTCTAAGCGGAACTGAACGCCGCGCTTTGCCTCAACAACAGAGCGAAGAAATGGAAATATGTAAATAAATATTTCATCTCCTCGAGTACGGATCGCACCCACCACCCGTTGATTTTACAGTCACACTTTGTGCCCCTACACCACTAATAGCCTTTACATATAAAAATGTAATGCTATATAATGATGGAAACTGGGATTGGAGGATAATTGGACCATAGCATTGATCTGGGTGCATATAGGGAAGTATTGAAAGGAGTTTGGTCTAGTAAGTATTTTCAAGGTAGTATGTACGCATACCGACTGAGCTACTTATTAGACTAATAATCCCAAAAATTCCAGCTTTGTTAATACATATATCTTAAATTAAAAACAACATTTTTATTTTATCAAGTAGTAAATTATTAAATTTATTTTAAGCATTTTTAGTGTTATTCTAGGCTTAGAAAAGAAAAATGTATGATCTAGATCAAATTTTTAGGCGAAAAGCTGAAATTTTGAGGATTATTAGTCTAATATGCTACTATATGCTATGACTACTAGCTTGAAAGTGGGACCATTTTAGAGGTAGCGCTAAATAAAGATACATGCTCACCAACGTTAAAATGGAAAAGGTATCAGCTTATTAATAGAAATTTCTTAAATTAACAATAACATGTTTATTTTATTAAGTAGCAAATTATAGAATTTATTTAAAAAAAAAAATCATAATTTAGATCAAATTTACATTCAAGTAATAAAACGAATCAGCGCCATCTATGATCTATATTTGTATATTTTATAGTTTAACGCCCTCTATGGCACGATATAAAAACTATTTAGTTATGTCATCTCTTAGATAAATTTAGAACTATTTTGGATGGTAAATGTATGCTTTCTATTTTATGTAGTTTAGTCATTTTACACTAGATGGCAGTGTAGTAAATTTACTTAAAAATTAATAAAAAAATATAATATTAAAATAAGTATTAGAAATATATAAAGCAACTATATTTTTTCCGTATTTTTTACACAAATATGATTTATACATAAATAAAATATTGATTAAGATTATTTTGAAAATAGAAAAAGTATATTGTGTCTGTAATTGCTCCGGTTGATGGTTCGATTTCCATTTGAGACAATTCATTATTTTCATTGTCTCAGTCTTCATACTCAAGTTTTTAAATGAAAACTTATTTAAAAAAATATATATTTTACATATTTGGTTTGATTGTATCTACTTCACTGCTAAAAAAATGTGAATAAATAACTTTAGCAACAAATAAGTGATATATTATATTTGTCGAGAAATTTAGTAATTCTAAACGGAATCGTCCTAAGATTATAAAAATCGCCATTCTAATTAGACATTTTAACCTAAAATAAGTGGCTATTTGTCGATAGATGGCGCTTCTTGCAACATAATAAATTTAAAAGTTTAGAAATCATTCAAACTTTTACTTGTATAATATATACTTTTAAATAACATATATTTATGTAAGTCATTTTTAATTTCTTTTTATCAATATTCCGTAATTAGCAAAGTAGGCAGAGAGAATATGGCGTCTAAACACACATATGGGGTGGAGGAGTCTTGGTAGAAATGAAATGACAAATATTTCACAACAATCGCGCTTAAGCGACTTTAAAGTCAGAAACTGTTCCGCTATGATAAAGGCCTTTAAATTTAATTAAAATTCGAAAAAGTTCTACTTTATAGGTAAAAATTTAACCTAACGGGATAAAAAGAAAAACACGGATATGAATCATCCTTTTTATTTTTTAAAATAATTATAGCTAACCGTTTCGGCAATAATAGTCACTATTCTCATTTTAATGACACAGTAAGCATTTTCCGTTGTTAAAATTAACTTTAACATAAACATTAATGGGTTAAATTTTCAATTAAAAAATGTAAATTATAATAATTATATCGTAACATAACGAATTCTAACTTATCTATACATAGCGTTAGGTCGAGTACAAAAGAAATAATAATATATAATATAACTTCTATAAAAATATAATTTTTAAACACATTGCGGCTTACACTAAACTAAAGAAACATGGCATCTCAAGTAACATATTACGAAACCACTTAATAATAAACAGCTATACAAAAATACAAAAAAAATAAAAACGAAAATTTGTCGTGACATATTTATATGTATATATTTTTTTTTCAAAATTTTGAATCAGGACATTAGGTCTAAGCGTCTGTATATACGTAGAAGTTGGAAACGAGATGGAAAACCATTTTTTTTATTTCTTTCTCTTTCACACTATGTCAAAATTCAACAAATATTCCACGTATATAACTGGAACTAACACCAAACGTCACATCACATGCCTAAAGATTATTTACAATGTTTTTTAATTAATAATTTAAATAGGTACGCCAAACATGTTTTTTCCAAACTACTTAATTTTTTACCTCTATACATACTAAATTTTACAAATTACGCCAAAATTTTATATTAATTTTGAATTTTTTTACAATATTCTATTTCACATAATTAATTTTATTATGTCCAAAAAGTGTTTCAACTTTCGCATTTTCCAAATTTGCACGACATTTTTTTATGTTTGTAAAAGGGTAGAAATTGTATAAAAATAAGACTAGAAATACACCAATTGAAAAATACGTTTTGTTTTTCATAACACAAGAAGAGCTCAGATTTTACGAATGTATGTATGTCTGTGTGACATAAAACTGCGAAACGACATCAACGTAAATGCCCATGTGACATTATGAGGCTAGATATTAAATGTAGAAATAAATGCACTGTTGGTTCAATTTGGCTCAATTTTATTTAGTTTGTTAAAAATTTTGAGTGAAATTTCAAACTATTGTGACTTATATTATTATTACTAAAAAATAGTATAATCGCCGATTCCGTTTATTAATTTTGAGTTTTTTGTACATCCAAAGAAAGTCCAAACTTTTGAGCACTACCAAATATAGCAGTATCGTGGTTAAATTTCTAGCAATTCCTCTAAATCTGTATAAAACATTCCTTATTTATGAATATGTGACCAAAATTTCATATCAAAAGGACCTTAGCTTCAAAATGGATACGACACCAACACGTCGGGTAAAGGAACCCTTAAACACCAATATAAAGATCCATTATCTATTACATTAAGTACTTTTAAGTACACATATTTTTTTTTGTATTTATTTGTTTTTTATTCGTTGTTCACTACATCGATAGTATGCACTAAGCTCATATACTCGTTTAATGCACGCTATCATCGGACCCGTTTATAAAAAATACACTTTATCCAACGGCATTTTATATAAAGAGCCCCGAATTACATTACATTTATTTAGTTACTAGCTTACAATTAAAGATACATGAAATTACTTCTATGTGAGTTATGAATTGAAAACCTGGCTATCCTGTCTACACTTAAATTTAAGATTAATAATTGTGTATATTTGGCTAAGTATCGTAAAACAAGCGAATTCAACAGAAACGATGAAGCGTAAAAAGAAAAAACTTTAACATTCAATAAGGATGAGTAATTCAAATCAACAGCAATTCATTATTAAAAACTTAACAGTTTTCACAGCTTGCACGCGTCTTGCACGAATCGTAGGTGGGAAAGACACGAGTGTGTGCAAGAGTGTGCAAGTTGCGCAATTAAAATTTAACTCGAAATAAAAAATGTAATGTAATCGCAAGTTGAAACCGCGAACGTTTGGGATCTGTTACGTCGGTGTTCGTCAAAATATTGTATTGTATGTATGTTTTGACAGACACCGTCGCAACAGCTCGCCTGTTGTTTACCACTTTTGTTTTCTGAGATTCTTCAGCGTGACCAAAGAAAACAAATGAGTGGCCTTAAATTTTTGTCATACATTCACAAAGATAGTGAGAGGAGCGGCCGCTTTAATTTCATCAATATCACAATCAGTCAATAAACTCTTTATTCTATAACAATGTCTATTATAAATTTAGTCTGTTTTATCAAATTTGTATGAAAAAAATATTATTAACAACCCACCCCACTCACTATTTGCATTCAGTATGAAAGATCAACTTATCCTAGTAACAAAACATTTAAAACAATAATTTATAAATATTAAATGCCAATCAAACTATATATAAATAAGTGTGTCGTATCCATTTCCCCGCGAGGATCTACCAACAGTGCATTCTGTGGGGGAACTACGGTAGTCGCAGTGAACAACGGAAACCAGTACTATTGATACTAACACGAAGTAGGAGAATAATAATATCCCGTACTTCGTTACGGCCTCGCGGCCATTACTGATAATTAGGCTTTAATCATTAAATGTACACAGCTTAACTATGGAATTTTTCATCGTAAAATAAATGTAGAAAAAATTTTCTTTCTTATCTTTTTTTTTATAATATTAAAAAATGTAACCTTCCAAAACTTAAGAATAACCTCTGACAACTCGCAGACACGACCTGTTGTTTATAATAACTATTCCATTTTCGATGATCACAGAAAATACGTGCGCGTCGACATTTTTGCGCGCCCGCGGCCTCCTAATAATTAATTTTCATTTGTTTTAATCAAAAAATCCTTATCTATTAAAATTTTATTATCTCGAAAATACGTCTTTTTACAAATATGTGGCGTGCAGTGCAAAAATGTGGACGCATTAGACTTGAACACTTTCTTGGAAACGTAACTTTTGTTCTAAAAATCTAAATTTAGGAGACACCATCCGTGCTTGTTTCTTCTCGCTTTGTACAAACTCGACTCACGAGCTAGTTCCTTAAAAACGATGGGTTATTTTATTTATAACTTTAAAAATACCAAACGTCCATAAATTTTTCTTCCATCTACTACCACCTAAATTTAAAAACAATAGCATTTATACAATATTGATAGGAACTTTTTTTCTGTTGTTATATTAAATTTATTTATATATTATTAAAATTTATGAGAAAAGTTTTTTACATAAATAGCGATCCGTTCACTTAATTTTTATTGCGTTTCTAGTATTTGTTTTGTGTTATCATATTATCATATTATGTAATAATATCAGTCGAAAAGTTTGAATTTTTGCGTCCGAAATGTGTGATTTCACGTTTCCCAAAAAATAAAAACAATCATCATCGGGTAACCCTTCGCTTCAGAACTGTCCATATCATTCCAAATTATATTAAAAATCTGCCGAAAATTGTTGTATTTGATAAATGAAATACTATAATGGAAAACAATAAAAATATTCTCCACGAGAACCAAACGTCACGAACAAACTGAAAACGAGTTTTGGGCTATTGCATTGTATTTTTTCTACATACATTGACGCCCCACAACAGGGGAGCTACACCGGCTGCAGGCTCCGCTGCTGCGCGAGACATCAATTATTAATTCAAGAAAATCATTATTACATTAAATCAGCTTAGAATACCTTACCTATGTTACGATTATTATATTATTCCGATTTGTCCGCACAAATCCGTACAGAGACGCATTTGTACGCACGAACCGTCACTTAATTATAATACATGATGATAATATTAAAAGAATTATTCGGCAACACTTGACATTCTTATTGCAAAACTGCAAAATCGTTCAAAGTCCAATGGAAATGGGACGATCTTGCTCGTTTCTATTTTATGTGAACTATAAAACTACTATTCGGGCAACTGCATTTATTTGTATATCATTGTGTTGTGTAAAACATTATCTGTTATCATATAAAATGATTTGGGCTATTGTTTATTTATATTGTTATGTGTGAAAATAAAAATAAATATTTTATATTACTTGGGCTATGTCTGAGTCCGTGTTTAAAGAATGTCTCGTGCTCTTTTCGTCCATACAAGACCATCCGTCGAACTGATGTTAGCGTTCGACTGAGTCCGATTCGGCATATCGTTTATCGATTCAGTGAATAATCGCTATTTTTATATACCATGAAATAATCACATTTATTTACAAAAGAAAAAAGAAAAATAACGGCAGTCTTCTGAAAAAAAAAACATAATTCAATATATTAACTATACAAAAAATATATCTTTTAAATTATAAGATTTTTCAGTTAAAAATTATAACCGCTTAATAATAAAAAATAAATCGTTAATTTTTCATTTTTCAATTAAAAACGTAAGCATCAACATTTTCTAAATCCTATATATTATTTACAATTATTACTAATATGGCATTTAAATAAAATTATAAGCCAAGAAATAAAGGACAATAATATAATAATAATAATCATATGAAAAAACTTTTTTTGATAATAATTTCAAAAATAGAATTTGTGCGTTCAAAATTTGACTAGCATGAGACATGTTATTGCGTGAAAGTTAAAAATAATGTTAAAATATATTTATATAATAATAATAATTATAGAAGTAATAAAAAATATATTTGGAAACTTAATGTAAGTAAATATTGCAAAGGTTCGCTAAATGCGATAAAACGTGCATAAAACGGTTTGGCACATCCAAAAAGTTTGTACTAAGCTAAAAATACGTTGTTCTGTGATAAAGCTAAAATAAAAATAAATATATAGTAAAATAAACTTTGTAACCGTACTCTCGACCGAAAATCCGATTTTAAGCGAAGAACGCGTTACGTATTTATAAAAATTTATGGTAAACGCTAAAATTAAAATAAAATAAAATAAATATTGATAACACTCAAAAAAAACCAAAACATGTGTATACTGACGATTGCACTCAGTACCTACATCTAATTATTTGTTCGGGCGAGTTTTTGTTCCATTATGTTCATTCGTCTATTTTTTTAGTTAATTTTTATATGTACACAATATTAGATTTCACTACCCCTATTTACACATGTTAGTTCTATCTAAGTTTTAGTATAACTTCAATATCGTCTGTATGTATAACTTTAACATATAGTAAGTTA
The DNA here is from genome assembly GCA_030704555.1 of Heliconius charithonia. NCBI lineage: Eukaryota > Metazoa > Arthropoda > Insecta > Lepidoptera > Nymphalidae > Heliconius > Heliconius charithonia. Next base: position 1,935,224 of record CM060825.1, read on the forward strand.
CTAATCAGAGGCGACTTCTCGCTCCGAAAACGTAATTTTTTTCGAAAATATTGTCAGTGTGGAGCTCTGACGTGTGACAACATTGAAAAACTAATTTTACACCTAAAATTGATATCTCCTTCTCTGAAATATTCCAAAGTGTTTTTATAATTCATCAAATGTCAGAGCTAATAATATATAATAATAAAATATTTTTAGTTAATTTTATAGTTTTGCGATACACATCGCGTCGGATTAGTAATAACTGAATTTTCATGGTTGAGTGTTTTGTTGTAGGTGGACAGCTTGTTGTGCTGCTTGTTGCGCTGCTTGTTGTGCGACCTGCGCCGCTTGGTGCATTTGTTGGTGCTGGACTACTTGCTGGGCGGCTTGGGCGGCCTGAGCAGCCTGGGCTGCCTGAGCCGCCTGGGCGGCTTGAGCGGCCTGAGCGACTTGAGCAACTTGAGCCTGAGCCTGGGCCTGCTGAACTGGTGATGGTAAATTAAATCCCAGCATTCTTGGATCATGCAATCTTAGCGCTTGCTCTAGTCTTTGCTCTTGTGCAATTCTGAAGGCTTCGACTAATTCAGGTGATAGTTGTTCATTCGTTTGAAACCCGTTATGTCGTAATGGCGGGTTTTCGTTGTTATGCGCTTGAGATACAGCTAGCCTGAGCGCTTCAGCTTGACTTCGTAACAGAGCTTCAGCTTGTTGAATTCTAATCGCCGCTTCGGAGGGTGGTTGGGCTTCCTGTGTCGGTTCTCTTGCTAGTTGCTGGCGCATTGCTGATACTAGATTTGCAGCAGCTACCTGTACTGCATTGTTCTCACCTGATTGAGTCATCATGTTAGCGGCCGCGGCTATGGCTGCCATCCTTTCGTCGTATTGACCATTTGATCGGAGAAGGTCTGTAATTTTGTTAACTGCTGTCCCTACTTCTGAACCTGCTGATGATGAAAGGCGTCCATTTGACGAGGAGTCAGAATGCGCAGGTGAAGGTGGTGCCAGGTTCAGAAGGCCAGAACTACCGGCGGATGCTGAAACGGCAGCTATAATGTCTCTTTCGCGTCGTTCTGCTGCGGCTCTCGATAGGACGTATTGAGCCGCAAATTGATGTTTAGGTTCCATTCTCATGTGCTCCATGTGGGATAAGAGACCTGAAATTAGTTAGGTGCTTAATTAATTTTCTGTGTTTATTAAATAAATAGAAAATGTATAAATTATTTTTTGATAATTTGGGTAAAAAAAATATGATACTGATTAATTAGTATTAAAAAAAATATATAATATCAAACATTTTTAAAACAAGCTTCCAAAATTAGTAAATATACGCTCTCCACACTTTATGTTTATCAGCTCTATGACCTGTCAGTGCCCAAATTATTTAAATAATATACATAAATAACTTACCACTCTCATGAGTAAACACTGCTTGACAAACTGAGCACGGCCACATTCGCAGACCGCCAGACAGTTGGGACTCGGGGTGACACGCCAAATGTTTCCTCAAAGAACCTTCATTGACATAATGCTTGCCGCACACCGGACACGGATGGTTAGCAGTCCGCCGCTTCGCTATATAAGGATCAATAGGTTTAGCTTGCGGAGGATACGGTGATGTTGAGGGCGGACCTGACATCACCGGGAGAGGTTAGTGGGTTAGGGAGGGAGAGAGAAAAAAAACAAACGGTTAGTTCCAAGTTAGTCTCAGTATGACGAACGACGACTTTTGGTAATTGCTGTTTGGTAGTATTTACTTATGATGTGAATGTAGTTTAGACATGGATATTTAATGGGCCGCAATGTTTATTTTGAGGGAAGGCTTTTAACAAAAGTCGTCGTGGCTTAATAATAATAACGAAAGAAACATTTCGAAACGAGGGAAAACTAAAACAAACTAAATTAAATGGATGGCATTAGATCGATGAATTCAAAACGAGGGTAACAAAGATATAAGGCATATAAACAAAACATGTTATGATAATAAAGCTTCCACATCATCCGAAGAACCATTTGAACGAAGTAATGTTTGTAAAACAGTATACCCTTCCAATAAAGCAGTAACATAAACAGACAATTCTTCAGATGGTATTAAATAACTAATGCTATGACTTAAAATTATGGAGACGATACGTTTTTTTGGTTGGTACAACCAACACCCCTTGTGGCTTTGAGCCGTCTGGAAGATTTTAGTTCTATAAAATAGTAAGATTCTTTATTCCGTCCTTATAATAAGGAATTATCAATACGTTATAAACTTCCAGTGACTTGTCTTACAAACTAAAAATCACTTCTGTAGTATTGTCTTTTTCTTTATTCAAGTAACAGCAAAATTTATGTGAGCATAAATCTACAATATATAAAATCACGTAAGATAACAAAGACAATGAAAACAAAAGGGATCGCTTAAGCTACTTAAATCTAAAACCTGGATTCAAAAAATCCAAAAGAAACCCTATCTATAGAGAAGAACAATAGATGACGTTCCTTTAACCAACGAAAACCGAGTTGCCGAGAAACTTACTCGCAACGCCGGACGCATTCGGGTCCTTGTGTGTGTTCTTCATATGTTCGACTAGGGCTTCGCCACCGAATACTACTTTGTGGCATATCGGGCAAGGTGTGGCCGTAGCTCCACCTATCATGAGAGCCGCGTGTTGCTGCAAAACACCAAGGTGCAGCTGAAGCTCCTATCCAGCGTCGATGCGGGCATAGTAAAGATTAGTAAATGTATAAACAAACAAATATTATCAAATGGAATTTCGAAATAAATATAACGTTTGAAATAAAAATATAACGGCCAAAGGGAATTTTGATTTTGAACATAAAATGCACCGTTTTGTTTTGGTACAAAAGATTTAGGTGCGTCGTTTTAATGGTAAATAGAAAATAAAAGAAATCATAGTTTTAAATATTAATTCAATAGAAATAAATACATATTTTATATATATACGTTTTAATGGTAAATAGAAAATAAAAGAAATCATAGTTTTAAATATTAATTCAATAGAAATAAATACATATTATATGTGTAATAAACACAGCTCAATTATTATGCCTTTAAATAAACAGTAAAAAATATAAAATCGCACTTAAAAAAATCAATGTGCATTTTTTAATCTGGTTATTTTAGTAAAAATAGTAGCTAATATCTCCAAAAAATGCTTTGCGTTTTTCAATGATGACAACATAAACTCGATAAAAGCTATCCCAACAGTTATTTTTTTCTTTATAATTAGAAAAAATATTACTTATATTATTATTTATCATTCAGCATTGAATGAATTCGTTACATCAAACTGCAATATTCCATTTAAGACAGTGTCTCTAAATGACCGAAAAGTGGACTATTTAGTTAATTTTATTTTCATTCATTCATTAAATACAGGAGTAACATCAAAAGATTTTTAAGTCACATAAAATTTTCTCATTTAAAAAAAAGAACACATTCTTTTTTAATTTTCACTAAGACCCCATTATTATACTGACCTTTGCTGTGTGTGTTCTTAAACTGCTCTCGGTGGCGAATCCTTTTCCACATATGTTACAATGAAATGGTCTGTTCTTGGCCCTCTCGACTTGCGCGTCGTGGTTCCTTAGGTGTTGCTGGAGGTTTGAAAGTTGGATGAAAGCTCTCCCGCAATCCGGTAAATGGCACTTGTATGGACGTTCTCCTGTAAAGAAAGCATATTGTTAATTTGTATAGTTTTTACCATGTTCACGCTGTATCCAACGTATAGCAGTAGAAGCAAAGAGAACCTGGTGTCAAGATATCCCGTTCCTCACTCACCACCCAATTTTCGAGATTGTGTGTGTTGAGTGATGGAATTCAATGCCGTGTTTTATCTTATTACCAGAGCAAGCAATTCAAAATAAATCATAACCCTGTGTGGAAATTGAACTCACAATTGTCGAGTTTAGATTCAGATATTGTTCTACTGCGTCCCGACGGTCTCTAAAGTAAACGTGTAGTAATATATAAATTATGTAAATTCTATAAAAAATATATTCATTAAGTAATAACAAATAAGGATGTGGAACCTCATCTGTCCCTATAATTATCTGTTCATCTCGTGCATTGCGAACGGTTATTTTATGGCAAATGATACCTGAGTAATGGTGTTTGTTATAAGCATCTAGTTTGACATAAGTGGACTTTCACGATATAAATTTTTTTAGCTTCACGCTTTTTCCCGCCCATAACAGGGTGGGCAGAGAGAACCTGGGAACTTAGTGTTAAGACACTCTGCTCTCATTTTGAAGAAAATTTTGTCGTACTCCACTTTCGTGGAGTCGAGTCGAGTGGCAGAGCTCAACGCCGCGCTTTGGCTCGTTACAAATACAACAAAATGAAAATATACAGTAATGTGTGGCGGAATTCATCTCATATAAAGCTTTAATAAAATCAATTATTTCGACAGAAACTATGAAATATCATATAGCCAGTAAATTTGCAAATTTATTTTTAAAATTATTGTTTTATTGTTTTTTTTTATATTATAGTAATTACTGCGGATTGTTCAATTAAGAAATATTTTATAAATAAAAACAATTGTTTCTGGAATTGTTAGTTTCAAAATACATATATTTTTTCTTGAATTTAATATCACAACCAGCGGGAACAACATTCACTGATCCACGACGGCGTAAGCTGCAACATCTATCGGTACCTACTAATGTTACAAAGCTGAGGCGTTTGTGTGACTGAACGCACCAATCTCTGGAACTAGTGGTTCGAATTGATTTTTATTTGTGCTGCATAGTCCGTCTCTCGAAGACTATAGGCTATAATAGGCTATCAAAGGAGACTAAGAATGTGTATAATTTTTTCCTATTTTAAAACTACCTAGCCAGCTAGAAATTCCTGATTCAAAATGATTTATGAGTAGTTCAATGAATTATTTAATACAATTAATCCATATTAATGAATTAATTGAGATATTTGTTGTTATCGATATATAAAGTGATGAAAAGGTATAAGTCACGTTCATATTTTTACTAGCTTTTTAACTGTGACTTCGTACGTATGCTAAATTGTAATATAGGCTATGGCTTTTTTCAATTTATGGTCTCTATCTTACTTGTAAAGAATTTTAAATTCGCAGTAGTTTCTGAGATTGGGACATTCAACCAAACAAACTCTTTAGCCATATAATATTGGCATAGATAGAACATCCGATTTATATAAAATTAAGAGGAGGAGGTTAAATATTACAACTCTCATATACAAAGAATTAGCATGTTAATAAGAAGGTTCATAGTGAATCCACTATATTGTATTATTTGTATTACTTTTTAACTAGAGTTAGCAACTTAGCACTTATGGAGATGAAATTTAGTATGATTAAAATGAAATAAACGTGATTGCTTATATTATTTGAACGTGAAATTGCTTATATTATTTAAAAACATGTTTAGTTCTAATCGCCGTTAAGGCAAAATGCGGCGTAAAGTTCCGCCAATAGTCAATGTCTTATTCAGAATGGCTACTCTGTTATGAAAAAAAAACTGGCATATATTTTCATTCATCCGGTCATTCACCAACTAACCCGAAACGCAAGTTCAACCGCAGCCCACTATGACCGAGCTCATTTTAAAAATAGCACAGCAAAAGTGCATACACTCAGTGCATTGAGGCGAAAGGTTCAGGTCTTTAAAGGAAGTAATAACTTTAAAACGTTAAAATATTAAAGAAATGTATTTCAATACAGGGTCTGGCTTTAAAGCTATGATTGTGAGTTCGATACTATTCGGGAAGTGACTTATTTTTATTTCCTTGCTCTGGTAACAAGAGGTAAAGTTCTGGTAAAAAGACAAAGCGCGGCGTTGAGTGCCATAATCAATAATATGTAATGTCTTGAAACGAAAATTAGTTTTAAAGTGGAGAACGGAGTGTCTTAACACTTGGCTACATCTGTTTTTCTACTATACAGTGAAACATGTGAATAAATAAGTATAGGCGGGAAAGACTCTTTCATGGAATATTTACTTAAATTTACATTTCCATTTCTCCGCTCTGGTGTCGAGGCAAAGCGCGGCGCTGAGTTCTGCCACTCAACACGCAATGCTTCCAAAATTCGGCACAAAGTGGGGAACGAAGTGTCTTACACTAGGTTCCCTCTGCCTACCCTGCTGTGTGCGGGATATAGCGTGAAGCTAATTTAATTTTTTTTTTTAAGACTCTTTCATATTTTAATCGTAATGTGTTTTGGACATTGTCCTGTGAAAAAAAATCTTTTGTTACAGGTGAAGCCTGAAGGCAGTAATCTAAATGGATCTCCTTTATAACATGCATTCTTTTATTTTGTAACCTCCCTTTTACCGCACAGCTTCCTTCGTGTGTTCTTCATAGAACGTGACATTGAAGGAGTGATTAGTGTTCAACTGGCACAGAATAGAGAGAGAACATAGATAAATGGATATTAGAACTCAATGTCGAACAAAACTCTATTTTATTAGGCCTAAATATATTTTTATGAACGTAAAAATAATTTGTTTCTCCATAAGATATTTAGAAATATAATTATGCTAATGTTTCTCCATATTATACAACAGTCCAAAAATTCGGCAACCCGGCCATTCATCTCATAACCCAAATCTGCACACGACCGCGACCTAACCCACTATGACCGAGTGCATTTTTTTTAAAGTCCATAATAAAACCGACGCATACTTTTAGCTGCAAGCAAATGCAAAAGTCAATGTCCTCGGCTGACGCACACAGGCGCACATCCCTGTACAACACATATACAGAATGTTTTTGACACGTCCGTGTGTGCGTGTTTTTGCATGTTTGAGAAGAATGCGCGTACGCACACCGAGGCATTTAGAAAGATATTGTAGAATTATTTCCTAGATGCCAAGCTTAGATATATGATATATTGTATTATTATATAAATATATAGTATGGATATGACATACGCGTTATAATAAATCTTTTGGAATGAATAACGGATGATTTTGTTTTCTATTTGTGTGTCGAATATTACTTAAGTTAGGTGGTCGTGAGTATGATTTTAGGTTGGTTATATATATATTTTTGGTAGATTTTGTATTTTTTTTAATTATTAATAATAAATGAATATTGTAATATATAGATACTAATGAGTAAAGATATATTTTTGAATTTATGTCATGTATGTGAGTTCATATCTCACTAAAGAATGAAACGAGATATGGTGTTACGTTCTTAAAATAACGCTAGTCAAATATAAAAAAAAATTAAGAACGAAGAACGAAGTTATATACGTATGTCAATATATCCATATATATTCAACAATGATATTCGAAATACTTTTTTTTGCTTGACGCTATATATCGCACATCCAGGATAGGTAAAACACAGTATTACAAGACACTCCGTTCTCCACTCTCCGCTCAATTTTCAAGATATAGTACGTTGATTGGCGAAAATCAACGTCGCGAAGATATTTCTATATATTTATTAGAAAAAATATTTTTGTTTCATATTTACAAAAGTGAATGTGTACCTACTAGGCTTCTAACGGTCTACACTTTTATTGATAGTAAATTTTACAAGGCCATTTTATTGGATCAATAGATTTTGAAATAGTTTTGTTACTCAATTGAATTGCGTAAGGGGTTAATGGAGATTTCGTGAAATTGCTTCGTTTACATCATGTTATAGTGAAAGTATGGATTAAATAAATTTTAATAAACGATAAACAAAATTAAACGTGAAAAAAGATTCAGTTTCAATAATGTCTATTGTCGTCTATTAAAATAAGTCAAAAATCTACCTACAAATCAAAAATAAAAGTAAAAAAAAAACTTATTTTTTTTTACATAACTCCGTACAAGATCTAAAAACTAACAGATTAAATCTTGTACCAAGACCTTCCGGGTTCACTGTGCCTCGCACTATTGTAACTAAGGCCGCCATTTTTCAATACAACCTACGCGTAGTACAAACCAAAATACCTTGACCTCTCATTTCTAACACACTCACCGCTCATTGGTTTATGTACACTCTCCACTAGCAGAGTGGGGGTTCATTTTATAATGGCCATGTATATGTATATTTTTGTTATTTTCTATGAATAAATGCAAAGGGAAAGGCGTTCGCCTTAGCACAGTTTGAACGATGTTAGCTTGGGATGGTATCTTAAGATTACAATATTTATTGGTATTAATTTGCAAATGTATCTAATATGGTTGTTTTTCGGTTAGATTTATTAGTTATAGAATATATTTAACTATTATAATGTAATAGTCATCACCCGCAAATTTGTAGTCATAGATGTGTAATGAAAAATCATTAAAAAAAAATAGAGGAAGGTTTTTAAATACATATGTCGATTATAAAAAAAGACACTCCGTTGTCCTCTTTCCGCCGAGTAGTATGTAGATTATTGTTGACTTAAACCAATAGTTTTAGATTAACTATTCAAATTCATAATGTAAGTGGAGAAGATTATAAGCAATTAGACTCTCTTCATATCCGCATGACGAAGAAAAAAAAAACATTTAGAAAATGGTGTCTCATACTAAGAAAAGAAAAATACTTTCAACTTGGACATAGGTATACAAGAAGTGCGCGTTCAAATCCCGACATGTCAAAAATTTCATGCCTTTTCTAAAAAAGTTACTAACTTATAATTAAAAAAAAAAAACAATTTCAAAACTAAATTCGCAATAAATTAAATGTATAAAATAGATAAAATGGTAATTACTTTCAAGTAACAATCGTCTAGATATCGAAATCAAAGACCTAGGCGGCCCGAGCCTACGCACTCGATTTACATACAAAAGTGCCAGCTCACAAGCTTTGAAAGCGTAGGATTTAGAATTCTTGGCATTATTATAATGTTTAACTGCGGCGTTGAGTTACGCAAATTCAAATATTATATGGAAAGTCATGAATGGAGTGTCTTGATACCGAAATCACAATAACATAAAATAAGTATTAAGCTACTTTTTTTAGATTCACGCTGAGTGGGATTGAACCCACAACCTTTGCTTTTACTGTCGCACGCTGGTGCCGGCCTCGTTAATAGTTCTAATTAATTAATTAAACTTTCTAAACTTAGATAATAGTTGAAACTGATAAGAATAACACTTTCTTAGGTACCCACACTTTCGTGTAGTTATCACACGTTTGACTTTGTAGTCGTCGATTTAAATTGCAAAAATATTTTATAATTTAATCATCAAAAGTACGGAGTTAGGTTGCGCCACTTAGAAGTATCATCAAATAAGTGGTGAGTGGTGAGCAAAATTATTTATCCGTAATCCTGTTGCAAGCGAAAAATTTTACCCAAAACTAAAATAAAACAAAGAAAAAAAAACGCTAAATAACTATTTACAACTAAGTTATAACTAAAGAGATAGTTATTACACATATTAATATAGCTAAAAATAGTCATTAGTACGTATATATATTTTTTCTTTTTTAAATCGACATCAAACGTTGCATACTCGCGTCGATTTTAAAGCGAAAGCCGACGGCGCGATGCAAAATTTATTTTTGAATTTGGGACGCAATCGCCGACGTTATAACTTTCTGTAATGTACTTGCGATAAGATGAAGAAGATGAATCTTTTATATATTTTTCGTTATGTTTTTCTTTACATTTTCTCGTTAAAAAAACTATAATAGCTCATTATTAGAGATCATAATGTCCTCCTAAAATATGTAGGTTGTATTTTTTCTTTAAAAATGAATTACCTTTAGGTGTGTAATATGTTAACCAATAAGAGGAAAAACAATACTTTTGGAACTATCATTTGTAAGACAGCTCATAGGCATAACAGCGTATGCGCTTTTTAAATACTCTGTCTCTTTAAATATAGAGATTGTTTAAATAGATTTTTTTATATAAATGTAATTCAATAATACAGTGAATTCTATACAAGAAAACATTAAAAGCTCAGTGATCAGTTAGATAGTACATATTTCAAGAGATTTTTTTTCTAACGTTTTTACTTGTAAAAAAATACAAAATACATGTAAGTGCACCGAAGTTATTGCATATTGCTTATACCATACATTTTGCATGGTTCATACAAAAGCTTACCAATTTTGATAAAAAACAATAGTAAAAAAACAATTAAAATTGTAATAAAATTTCACATACGTGTATGTACCTATGTCCATACAAACCAATGAACATAACGTATTGAGATTTCATGCAGCGTTATCCTTGTAACGTCGTTATTTTTAACTTGTTTATCTGAACTCGAGTAACGCCAGGTGACGCGGCTAGGTTAATTTAACAAGTACGAGTAAAACGCGTATCAAATTAAAATACTTTTAACGTTTCGAACTAGGAGTTATTGATCGCGGGTTACCATTACAAATGTTTCAATTATTTTTAATTAACGTTTACTTTTAAATGTATCATATAGAATATCCTTAAATTACACGTACGTAGTTACCTATCTTTAAAATACATAATGTACATTAATTTTCTATTAATCATGCGTACGTATCGGAAATTTAAATTATTGGGCATGAATTTGCGTGCACACACGTTAAATGCATCCCCCCCGGTCCCACCCTCGGATGGGGTGGCGGGGGCACGCACTCCCCTAGCTGGGAGGGTACCCACCCTCAACTATTTGGGGGTGGGTCAAAGAAAAAATATAATAGTATTCCACCTGCGTCGAGCGAATATGCGCGATAGCCAATTTAATGCAACGTCGAGTCGCCATTTTGTTTTTATTAAACTGTTTAATATTTAGTTCAGTTTTGTATTGAGTGCTCGTTGTTTATAGATATATATGATTTTAATTGTAATAATAATTTAGTTGGAATTTATTTATTTATATAGAGAATGTGTTTTACTAAAGCATTATTGTATATATGTATAGATATGTTCAATATATGTATATTAGGTATAACGGTAGAGCATAGTATGAGAAGCGTTGAGGCCAGTGCGGATGTAGCGTTAAGGTTCACAGGCGTGCGACTGTAAACACGATAGGTTGTGGGTTCGATTCCTATTTGAACAAATTAAATAGTTAATATTTTTATTTCTTCGCTCTGGTAACGAGTTAAAGTGCGGCGTTAAGTTTCGCTACTCAACACACAATACCTCCAGACTTCGACAGAAGGCGAGGCACAGTATTGTCTTAAATGATTTAATTTGAATAAACATATTTAAATCATTTGATGTTGAAAATAAGAAACTAGCAGCAGCTTTACGTTTTTTCCTCTCATCAGGGTAATGAGTGTTAAGCCACTCCGTTAATCTTCTTTCGTTCAATTTTTGTAACATTGCGTATTGAATGGTGGAGCACAACTCCGTTTTATATACAAACTTCTATGATGATGAATCCACTTCAAGTGTAATTTTTAACAATTATTTCACATTTTCTTTAATTGTTTCACAATAAAAAAACAAAGTGAAATGCAAAGATGTCTAAAGCAATAAAACATCACCCCTTCCTTACTTTCTTAACGTTGTAAAAGTTCTATCCTGAGGATTGCGTATTTTTCCTCCGGTTTGGTTCTTTTTTTTAATTTTCACCGCGCGGCGCTATCTCGCGAATGCTTCAGTGGTCAAATAAAAACTTAAGGGGTTTTCAAGGAATATAGCAGTTTGTGGAGTTTTCTTCTCAAATTAGTTTATTTTATTTTGGTGAAATTGTTAGCTTTTTTTTCAGCGTTGAGTTGAGTTTGTACATGTGAATTCACATATTTTAGAAAACATTGGACGATATCCAAAAAGCAGGTTCAACTTTCTGTAAGTTCAAATATTTATACGTATTTTGAATTTATTTTTTATTTTTGGAGTAATATTTGAATTTTATAATAATAAGGGAACCAATTAGTTTAAAATTTCCCATTTTTGCTAACATATATAAGTGAAAAATGTAATCGTATAGTAGTGCTAATAATAATAATTAGAATCAAATAAGAATATCCCACTCATATTTCTATAAATGGGCAATAGGTTTAATTTTTTTTAGTTTCCATCGCAACGGCAAATCACTACACTCTTCAAAATATATAATAAAAAATAATAATATGTAACTCCTAAAACATCAACAATAACAACAACAACGATTTTTATACAAAAAATTCTATATACTAAAATATCTACTCCAATGTACTATTGTTTTGAACAGTCAAGTTAAGAGATAGCCGGCCAACTCCTGAAAAGGGTACACGTTTTCAAGTAAAAAGATTCCAGGCGAGGAACGGAATAAAGAAAATAATAAAAAAAGTATAATATAACCGTTTTGTAGAGAAAAAAAAAGAGAACCAATGTTGGCAAGTTTTCCTTAAGTTCGAGAAAAGCGTCTCGGTTTACGAATAGGTAGCCAGTAGGGCTGCCGCTAACGACTTTCACACTTCACTTATCATCGTTATTAGTCTTAGAGGTTTTTTGTGGGTTTGTTTTTTCCTGTTTCTCAGATTTTTTTCTGAGGTTTAAAATATGAATTTTATTTAAATATCTATCTATACCTTTGAATAAGTAATGTATAGAACATTGTCAAAATATATTGTAAGTTGATGCATTATGGTATATTGTCAAATGGTTATTTATATGTTAGGAAATGTATATGTTATGAAATCGTAGTTGCAGGTTTAATATAGGCGCGAGAAATATTGTAGTCAATGTAATATTTTTAATAATTATCAAAAAAAGCTTGGTTTTAAAGAAAATGTAGCAGTTGTTATAATTTTTCAACTCAGATTACTAATAATAAAATTTTTACAATACATTTTTTTTAATAACCAGCCCTAAGATATAATTATATGAACAGAGTAAGTATAGAGGTTGCCGGCGTCACTTCTACAATTATTTTTATTCATCGCCCGAGACATTTTCTAAAAGAAGAAAAAGATACCGAAAGCTGCATCTTACAGAGATTTAAAAATTTAACTCGACTCGATTCGTTGAGAGAATTCAAGTTGCAGACACTTTTCATGATTTATATTTAAAAGCTTTTTGAAATATTTTTAAATTGTTATTCATTTCAGTTGAGATAGTTGAAGTTTTTTAAATGAAATAATGTATGATATAAGTGTCATTTTCATGAAAATATGTACAACATATGTGATTTATTCACAATTATATATATATTATTTATTGCACAGATAAAAAATAGTAAAATACAGTTGAGAAGATATGTTTAGAACTTTTTATTATTATCAAATATTTAGAGAGCTAAAATATTTAAAAATTAATTTATAAAATTCACTATTAATTTGCTTGTTAGTATAGAATAATCAAATTTCAAAGAAACAACGTTTAAGTAAGTTTCTAATAAAACAGTGCGCCTTACAGGTCAACTTTAAAAGTAATAATCGAGTCCCCATGATGTTGGAAAACAAATAATAAATACTTCCGTTATAGACCAAAAAAGTGTAACACAATATTAATACAAATCCTCCATTCCGAATCGACCCTATGTTCTTCATCCATTACAACTGTTACTCATAACCCTTTGATTACCTGTTGTTTTTTGTAGCAGAAGGGTCCGGTACACCAATTGTCGAATTTATTTGACATTCGTGTTTAAATGAATGAAATAATTTATAATTTCAAAAGGGAATTGTTTAAACAATCCGAGTTTTTTATTTTATTAATTTTAGATTTTCAAGATTAAAATATTATTAAAGACTATTGTCCCAGTCATCACCACCATTTTGGTATGGATTTTATAGAAAAAAAATCAATGAAAAATATTTTAGTATTTCTTACAATTTTACAAAATACTAATATTTTTGTACTTGTCATGGGTTTTTTTAGATTTAATAATGATTTAAGACTCCATACTCCACAGAAATAAATATAGTTAAAATAATAAATATCTATAATAATAATAATACAAAGTATTATTCATATTTCAATTCAAAGTTATAGTTGAAGGGTTTAATTTTATCTATTGTTTCGTCCGAAGATGCAATCCAAAAAAGGGTGACCTCTGAATGCATCGATGCACAAATTCCGGTGGACAATGGCCTTAGAAAAAAATGGCCTGCAGCTGCCCGTTAGCCAATAACCCCGAAACTATAGAAGTACACTATTATTATGCTAATATTAGTGCTATTATTTTATATTACAGGTATAAACAAGGAAGGGCATCGTATTGTCCGAACTTCGTTTTGGTAACTTTTTTGTCCATCGACGTGTGAACGGTTGTTATTTGATTGATGACTGGTGTTTGGTTGGGCCTTTATAATTTTGCTAGTTTTTTTTGTTGTTTTATGTTGTTCAATTTTATACCCTTGTGGTTTAGATGGGAAGTGTGTGTTGTGAAGGTATTCGAATTCTAAATTGAATATTTTGTTTAAAGCGCGGCGAGTTCCGTCAATCAACATACTGTGAAAATTGAGATGAAAGTGGATACGAAGTGTCCTAACACTATGCTATACGGGAATTCTTAAAATACAACCTTGAGATTCTGAAAGAGTAAAAGAAAAATAATTCTATATATAAATTAATATACCTATCTATTTTTAGTACAATAACAGTTATGTATAGTAACAACAAGAATTAATAATTTATATCAAATATAGATATATATTACCTACATCGTTATACCTATAATATAGTTACACACAAATCATTCAACAAAAATCAAAATTAGGGTTCCTCAAAAGTCACCTAAATGAAATACGAATTTTAAAACATCCATAATTATTCATCCAATTAGAATGCGCTGCATCTTATACCATTGATTGTTCCAAAATTGAATTTTAATCACCGATTCTTTGCTCACAATGGCCGCGAAGAATGCCAAAAAATAGGGAAAATGGGGAAAATTGCTTTCACAAATGGGTTCGATTTATCCGCCATCGAGAAAGCAGAGAGCAATTATCTCGAGTATCTTTTGAGTTTAAATTAAGTGAAAAAACTTGACTTGTTTTTGTTCGGGAGGGTTCAAGATACACTTTAAGGTTGGATGAAATATATTTTTTATATGATATTTTTTGGTGTAATTGTATTTTTTTTAATTTGCCAGAGATAAAAGGATAGAAAGTTTGAAAGATTTCAATATATTTTTAGCTTACAACTTGGAATACAGATTCTATATACATAAGGGTAGGCAGAGGAAATATAGTGTTAAAAATCTATGTTTTGTATTATATTAGAAACAAAAAACTTTTTATTATAATAATTATTAAGAAAACTAAGCGAGAGACTAAAAAAGCGATATATTACAAAATTCTACTTCAAATAAAAAATAAATCAATGCAACCACAGATAAACTACACTTCGCCTTATGCAAAATAATCATCAAGTATCTCTTAAAAACAAGAATATAATTTTGTTTCATTACACCTATAATTTACCAATACCAGTTATTTGATACAAATCACAGTTTTAATTAAGGTGTGTCTAGCAATCGGCTGGGGCCCAGTGTAGACGATAAACAACGTAACCCTTCCGTGTTGCGGGTCAAAAAGGCCCGCACGCAATGAAAACTAAATAACTTCACTATAAGTACTGTATTTATGGAACTGTTATATTAAATACATGTCTAAATCGTGTGAAATATAATAGTTCTTTTTTAAAGGATTTAACGTATATTATAATATAAAAAATATCCTATAATTTAAATTAAACGGTTATTTCTAATATATAAACCATGTCAAATCTATTTGGTCGTACTCATAACCTTTAAACTCACTGTAATATAATAGGCATTATAAAAATATTGAATCGTTATCTATCATGTAGAGAAACGTGGTAATTTTACCACGAAAATAACTTTTGCGAACTTAGAACTTAAATATAATAACTACGCACAATTAAAAAAAAACATCAATTTAAACTTAAACCAAATTTAATTTATTTCTTTGATCATTATAAAATAAGCACATTGTAGCGTAGCATCACAGCGTACTGATTGTAAACGCGGCAGTTGTAGTAGGTTCGAGTTGTAATCTGGGGGAATGAATTCCTCTCTCATTTCCTCGCTCTGGTAACAGGATAAAGGGCGGCGTTGAAAGAAAGTTTCGAAAATTGGACAGAAAGTAGAGAACGCTGTATTTTAACACTAGGTTCTCACTGCCTAATCTACTAAACGGAGTACAGCGGCGAGTTAAAAAAACATAATTCAATTCTAACGAACAAACAGAATAAACAAGTCATATTTAATATTTAAACAACGATATTTTCTATTGTAGCCGCTATCGCATATAGAGTGTGGGTGCATGTAAGAAAACCAGTTGTACCTATGCGGTATTGCACAGCACCGTTAGCTCCACTGATGCAACTTTTGATGCCTATAATAATATAATAGTGCAATTTTAACGTGTTCCCATATATTACACGGTTAACGGTTATTAAAAAAAATATTATTTTGATTTCTGATCTGGAAATGAACCTGCAACGTACGTTTAACCATATTATGATATTTAGTTGAAGCTACTAGATTTACGTAAAATAATATAATATAAAAAAAAATAATGGCCTATTTATAATAATTATAAAAAAAATCAAAATCAAAATTAAAAGAAACAAAACCGAATTTAATTTAAAACTTTCGCCCGAATAAACTCAAACAAACTTACCTTTTAAAAACTTAAACAAAAGGTAAAAAATTTGCATGTCATAACAAAATTTTGTAATGGCTGAACACATTATTCCCATTGTCTTTTCTACGGTCGTAATTAAATTAAAAAAAAAACTGAGTAGAAAAAAAATCACGCAACGCCATTCTTAGTTAATTAAAGAGCTTTAGTCGACTTAAGTAGCAAGTTGGGAATAAAAAAGGCAGAATCAGTTTAAAAGTTTGCATGTTCTATCAGTTAAGGCGTTTTTTAATATTGTTTTGTAATCTAACACCTTTGAATCGCGTGGAAAAGTTTGTCGTGGTAGTGGTAGGCTCAATATCAAATAAATATCGACAGTATTGTCCATTGTTTGGTTGGATTGAGTGCGGCGTTGAGTTCCGTTTAACGCGCAATATATTTAACGAAAGATATCATATCATATATTATATATTTCTAAATATATAATAAGATATAATATGATCTAAATAAAATCCTAAGCGATAAAACCACTTAATAATTTCATGAAAATGTTTATAGTCAAACTATCAACGAACGAACATAAAAAATAACCCAAAATAATGCATAAAGTACATTTTTAATGTAAAATTATTTTTATCGTAAGCAACATTTATCTCACGCAAGGCACCTGTTGCGCTCAGATGTTGCCGAGATCCGGTAAAAAATCACTACACCAATATTGATGGGTCACTTCCGGTGTTTTTTTGGTAGATTCCATTAAAACAGGATTTTATTGAGCGAAACGAATTTTACCATTGCACCATATGTTGTCAGTTTTTGTTAAATCGGATTTATGCGTTTTGGACTAAAATTAAAAATGTATCAATGGAGGCTTACGATACTGACATTTACATATCTGTTGTTTTTTTTATAAATACAAAAAAAGAAGCTAATTCCAATAGGCTTCATTTTTTTTTATTTCCAGCATAAACAATATTTAAAAACACACGGAAGTCAATGCAATTGTGCCACAACACTAATTTGTAAACCATAAGAATTTGTATGGAACAAAAATCTCCTTTCTTACTTCCCCGAGTGTGGCAAATCGTAGTTTTACATTACAATCGGTGGTGTGACGCGAGAAACAATATTGCAACGGAAAAACAGGTTTACTGCAATGTGCATTTGAACACGAGGCCTTCTAGAATGTATTTTTTATCTATTGTTTTCGATTTATAATGACATAAGCTGTGCGGTGTGTGCATAGTCTATAGGTTACGTCTCGTTTGTACCTTGATGTTTTATAAGATTTTTGTTATTTGTGCTATTTTTATTATGTATATATTTATATATAAAAAAGAGAAAAGAAATGAAAACCATATTAATTGGGTAAAAGTTAGTAGTTCGATATATTCAATTAGTGATCAATAAAATATATTACGACATATTTAAAAGAACATAGTAAAGACAAAAATAGTTTTTTTACTTGATAAAAATTCACATATTTTCAATGCTTATAATCTAGAAAAGTAATTTTAAAATATATGTATTAAAAAAAATTAAACCGTAATCAAACCAAAAGTCATAAGAACGCTAAAAAGCTCAACCCTTCCATATGGCGTAAAGGGTTGTACCAAGAATAAGAACAAAACACTATATAATTAATATCTACAATTAATTATTCTTATAACATTATAAAAGAGACGCCGACTGTTCTCATTTTTTTGTTGTTCTCTTCGACTCCATTGTTTTTCAGATTAAATTGTTCTACTTGTTTTGTTCTAATTAGCTGTTTTTTTGTTACATTCGTTTTCTTTTGTAGAAGTATAGTTGTCTTGTGTTTAATATTATTGAGGAGCGTGCGTTAATATTCTTTGGTACAAAAGTTCGTATTTGACCATCTGTTGTGTTTTTACACAATTGTTTTATAGGAGGACATTTTCATATTAACCAGTTTGATTGTAATCTTTATTGTTGTAGTTTGTATAGGTATTTGAAATTAGCTAAATAACCAACACTTTCTATTATTCACTGCTTTTACAAATGAATTAACGTTTTTTTCTTTTTCTATCACAAGAAAGGTCGGAAATTAAACTATTAATTTTATTTATTTTATTATAAATACTTTTGTAATACGTATAATAAAATAAAATACTAAATTCAAAATGGAACCAAAATTGAAAAATGTGCGTAGACAATTAAGACGAGGGTGAAATCGTAAGTCCGATTTAATAACCAATCGCTCCCGACACCTTGAGAAAAAGAAGAAATTCCACCCCCAATATAATTTCCTAATCGCCGAGCCGAACGTCCGGTTCCGACGAAAAAACTCTTAGATAGGTACAAGTGAGTCTGTCAAATTTCGCAATAATTGGATACGACTTTTATTATTTTTATTTTTATTACAATGCCACAAGAATTTATATATTTGGGGAAGCTATTTTGCATTTTCTCGATCTGATAACAAGATAAAAGTCTGAGTTGAGCTCCGTCAATCAACACCCAATGTGACCGAGTGTCTCGACATTAGGTTCCCCCTTCCTACCCTACACTATACTAGAATACAGCTCAGTTATTAACCCGCGAGCACTCGCGCTATGAGCATTTTGCTCACAGTAAATTTGAAACACGCGCCATTTTGTCAAAATTATTCGTACGGGCATCATTCTTCCGATAGCTGAGTTTTAACCCCTCCCCCACCCCTGGATATGGTTCCCATTCTGTCAGTGTGCGCTAGTCGCTCAGACGAGGAGTTTAGTTGCGCCGTGTATCATCAAGCGGCGTTTTGCTCATCGCGCGGGTGTCGACGTAAGTACTTTTCACTTCATTACTTTTTTTTGTTTTCATCATATTGATGGTTTTATTGCTACTTTTATGTAATATTATTGTTTTAAATTATCGTTTTAGAAACCTATTATCTATTTTTATTATAGATGAATAGAAGGGATGAAAGAATTTTGGCGTGGTTGATGGAAGAAGATTCGGAGGAAGACATTGAGGATCCGTCTTTTAGGGCCGATGATATTGAAAGCGATCGAAGCAGTGAACACAGTCATCATTTCACTGATACCGAACAATCTTCATCAGAAGTAGAAGGTGAGATTTCTTCAATTTCATTGGGGAATCAGCTTTGTTACATAGGCAAAAATGGAAGTATAAAGTGGAACTATAATCCGATTCGTTCTAATGTACGGACAAGAGCTCACAATATTGTTGAAAAACAACCTGGGGTAAAACCAGTGGCTAAAAATATTAATACTATAATGGAATGTTTTAACCTTTTTATGAGTGAAGAAATGCTGAACGATATAGTTAGCTTTACAAATACCCACATCAGAAAAATTAAGGAACAATTTTCAAGGGACAGAGATTGCAAAGAAATTGATATTGTAGAACTAAAAGCATTTATTGGTATTTTATACATGGCTGGTATAAAAAAAATGAATCATTTAAATTTGAAAGAGATGTGGGACAAAGATGGCACGGCTCCTGATATTTTTAGAGCTGCAATGAGCCGAAATAATTTCCTTTTTTTGATGAGAGCTATAAGGTTTGATGATATAAACTCTCGCTCGGAAAGGGCAAAGTATGATAATATTGCTCCAATCCGTGAATTATTCGAATCTTTTGTCGCAAAGTGTCGAGCCAATTACCAGGTTGGAGAAAACGTTACTATAGACGAAATGCTGGAATCGTTCCGAGGACGATGCAAATTCCGTATGTATATAGCAAACAAACCAGCTAAGTATGGTATAAAAGTATATGCTTTGTGTGATTCAAAGAATTTTTATACAAGTAACTTAGAAATTTACCCCGGGAAGCAACCAAACGGTCCATACAAATATGATAATACTGCATCTGCAGTTGTAAAACGTTTATCACAAGATATTCTGAATACAGGCAGAAATATTACGGCTGACAATTATTTTACATCGATACCACTGGCTGATGAATTACTAGCTGTACGGACTACTATCGTAGGTACACTTAGAAAGAATAAGAGAGAAATTCCACCATTCTTTCTTGACATCAAACAAAGACCAAAACCTAGTAGTATCTTTGGTTTTCACAAGGGCAAGGTTTTGGTGTCTTACGTGCCAAACAAAAAGAACAAGAAAAATGTTCTTATGATAAGTACACTTCATAACGATGACCGAATCGATTCAACTACCGGCGTTAACGCAAAACCCGAAATTATCACTTACTATAACCAAACAAAAGGAGGCGTCGATGTTGTAGATCGACTAAAAGAAGAATATTCTGTTGCAAGGGTAGCATGTAGATGGCCGCTGAGATTATTTTCCACGATCCTAAATATAGCCGGAATCAACAGTCAAATCATTTACAAGGAAAACACGAATATAATCATAACGCGCAGAGATTACTTGAAACGACTAGCTCTTCAACTAATACAGCCGCATATCCATAGAAGAAGCACCTTGAAAAACATTGCATATCCTCTACAGCAAGTGATTAAACGTTTTGTACCAGATTCTGAGATATCAGGACAAGAAAAACTAAATGGGATCTGCGCGGTTTGTCCAAGGCGCAAAAATCGCAAAACCAAAAAGTGCTGCATTTACTGCCAAAAATTTTTATGTAACGAGCATAGTCATACATTATGTGATATGTGTAAAGCTCGTATATATGATGAGGATTAATTATTTCTACACATTTAAGTTTTTGTTAGAGAAGATTTTAATTTGTTTATTTTTTTCCGCAAGACTGCCTTAGTAGACTGGCAAATTAGTTAGTATGATTGTTAAGTAGAATAAAAAATATTACTGTTGAAAAAGTTTGAAGTATATGTTTTTTACATTAAATAAAGTGTATTTTATTTAATAAAATAAAAAAGTAAAAATATTACCTGGTAAAACCTGCACTTAATAACATTTATAAACGTGAGCGAAATGCTCTACGCGCGAGTACTCGTGTAATTTCTAAAGGCGCGGGTGCTGGCGGGTTAAGTTAGTTAGCTCAGGTATAAAAATACTAAAAGCTTAAAATAATTTCATCATACCAATTTGACCAGACAAATCGAAGTACTAGGGTTGATCATTATAAAATATTATTCAGTTTAGGTTTTAGGTAGAAGATGCATTTTCTAGTATCATACCAGGTACGCAGAGAGAAGTCAGTGGAAATCGAAAAAAAAATATTAAAAAAAATAAATGTCATAAAAAGAAGGTCCACAAGAACCAAACGTTCAACGTCAATATTTACACGAGGAAAAGAAGGCGACAAAAAATAAATTAGGCGAAAGCTCATTTTGCCTAAATCTCGGCGACATCTGCGGCCCGAGGGGTCTATATCTATTGCTGCTTGAGTGTTCTTCACATTGATTGTACTGTTATATGCAGTTGCTATGGATATATATGTGGTGGGACCCCTATTTACGAACAAAAAATATAGCTATAGAAATTATTAGTATTAGAATTGAATGATTGAATGTAGGATTCGAATCTACAACCTCTTTAAAAGATTGATTGGATTTTGTTTATTCCATTATATCTTGATAGTCTGGAATAATTATAAAAACGTTAATACAAATTAAAATCAAAATACGTTATTAACACTTTGACGCGTGTAATATGTATGTATATGGAAAATAATCGAGTGTCAAAATTCTAAGATGATTTTTTTTGTAGTTTACGCTTTGTCCTGCATAGCTACCCTACTACATATTACATACAGAGCAGAGGGAACTCACTCACCACCATATTTGAATAAAAAATAATAATTTGGAAATAAAAATAATAAATTCTCTTGAGTAAAAATTGAACCCACAACTTACTTAAAAATATTATATAGATATTCAATAACGACAAATTATCTAGCAATTATTTATATATGATATAAATTAATATAAAAAATCTACTCTCAAGAAAAACACTTAGAGTTAATTAAAAGATAACTCGGGCGAATATCGTTACTTACCTCCTTAAAAAGCAAGGGTTACGGCTTGGGATTCAATACTTTTTGCTAAAAAAATAAACTTTAGATACAAAAAAGCTTCAAATAATATAAGTTTTGAAAAAGTTTGCTGTAATAGCTTACAACTTGAATTGAATTTATATTTTTTTAATTCATTTTTGGTTTTAACAATTAATTTGTATTTTATGGGAGTATTATTTATATAATTCATATAAATATAATGTAGATGTGACAATAGCGATAGTTGTTGGTTCAACTTCTAAAAATATAAGTCTCTTGATAGCCTAATAGTGAATGTATATGTCTGTATGCGATGGTTGTGGGTTCGATCATTTCTCGAAAGCATTTTTCCTTTGCAAAATTATTCTAATTTCGTTTGTAGCAAAGCGCGGCGTTAAGTTCTGGCACTCAATATGTATATGCAGGTTAAAACGTAAAACACAAAAAGAAATAAATCGCTATCGTAATGGTATAACAATAAATTTATTTTAAAACAAAATTTCCTGAATTTTCTCTTTTACAAGGTTCTCCAAAGCAAAACGACAAGACAAGATAAAAACGTAACGTAACAGCGCCGTCGCTAATTTGTACGCAAACACGGTGAAATCAAATAAAGGCCGATCACGCGGAACCTTTTTTCCATTTCGCCTTTTGCAAATAGGCTCTTTTGTACTGTGTGCGTGATGTTTTGATATTGTGGGTATTTTTTTTTGTTTTTCCGCTGTATCACGCGGGGAGCAGGATAGGCTAAAGTAGCCAAGTGCTAAGACACTCCGCTCTTCACTTTCCGCCGAATTCTAAAGGCATTGCGTGTTGAGTGGCGGAATTCAATGACCAGTTTTGCCTCGACACCAAAATGAAGAACTGAAAATATTTAATTTCCTCGAGTGGGGATCGAACCTACAATCTGTCACGTTTACAATCACACGGTTTGTACCCCTGCGCCACGACTCCATAGTAATGAATATTTGTGATATTGTTTTTTAGATTACTATAATAAAAATAAAAAAAAAAAAAAACAAGTAGAAATAAAAACGTAAATTTAGGACAAGGTTAGTTGAAAGGCGGCGCACAACTCCGTGTTTTGTCTTGTTAATTACATACGTATTTTTTTCCATTTTAATGCCTTTTTTGTATGAAATATTATGTGGTAATACAATCTCCCTTGTTTATTTTCTATCTTGTATGACATAGCCATTATTGTGTTAAGAAAATATAATCATATAAAACTCATGACTCATTTAAAATACAGATATTTTAATTATAGAGTAAGAAAAATCTCCGCAGTTTAAATTCGATTCGCTATATTTTTAATGTGTGTTAAATTTATAATGTTGTATGCGTCATTATGTCAATAAATAGTATGTAATTTTAGCTGATTCATTTCTACTTATATATATGTATATGAAAAACAAAAATAGATTAGTTAAATTATTCATTTTTTCTTAAAAAGAATAAATTTATAAACTATATATAACACATAGTCGGCACAAAAAGTGGAGAACGGAGTGTCTTAACACTTAGATTATGTAGATTAAAGATATTTTTAATATACGTTTAATAATTTCTTTTTTTCTCGTAGAACCAACAGCCCAGTATAAAAAAGAAATAAAAAAAAAAAGAAGTAACCCAGTTTGACCTCAGTTTCCTATCAAAGGTGAACTAGAAACATTATACTAGATTGATTAAATACTTATATGCGGTAATAGGCGTACCGTTATTTTATATAATAAATGAACGCGGTTTTACTGCGGAGAGATCATTTAAAACTATGATTAAGCTGATACGGCATATTAGCTATAAGTCTTTGCCAATTGCGTTCCATGTTATATATTATTAATATCGTTTGGCTGATATCATTATAGATTAAATATATATATTTTTTATTTTTATGATTTTTTCCTACATACGTTAGTTTTATATAATTTATTTTTTTTTAAAAGTTTTATTAGATATATACATAGTAGTAAACAAATACAGAAAAACAAAAAAATAATAATAATAAGACAAAGAAATTAAAATTAAAGAATTAAAATTCTTTAATAAATTATTTAAAAAAAATCCCCAAGTATCGAGACTCATCATTATACAGCCGACCTGTCTTTTCTGAAGGGTGGAATAAAGACGCAGTGAACAAAAAAAATGACAAAAAGATAACCGGGGGCCCCCGGAGTTGGACCAATCATAGAAATTACGCTTCCATTGGGCCTTATTTGTTTTTACTTTCCACTTCGAGAAACATATTTTGAATATATTTTCCTGTGAAATTTTATGTTTTTTCATAATGTTAACAGGTTTAAAATTTTTTTTCTTAGGTATTTTAGTTGAATGAGCTAAAGAGATATCCGGAATGGAGGATGATGAATTGAGAAGCATAGGTGATACGATAAGAGAGGCAGAAGAGACCTCGGTTAATTATTAAAAAACACAGTATCGACGATATTGGAGGAAAGTCGCGTATAAAGCTCGAGGACTTCACGAAGGGCATGTATGACGAGGTAAATGACAGTGGACGAGGCGAAAGAGGTATGCAGACACCGTAGCGTTTGACGCTCCGTCCTCTTTAGCTACCCCGCTAGGAATAGAAAGGCAGTTACAGTTAAATATAATATTATTCCAATAAATACGAAATGCAAAAAGCCAGCCTCAAAACTCAATAAAACTCAAAATAAGTTCACAATGGTTTTTCGACGGTAAAAAGTTTCCGTGGAATTTTCAAACTGTTACAACCGACGTCGGCGCTCCCACGTGTATACTACTGACTGAACTAAGTTAAAATAAACCCGTTTTTATTTAACTTTTTTGTATACATTTCGAAATTTTATAATTTGGTCAACATTAATGATAAGAGGAGTGGATATATAAAAAACAAATTAATAAAAAATATATTTCAATACATAAAAAAATAGCTTGACGTCATTTATAGAACAGTAGTGCAAACAAAAAAAGGGAGAGAACCTAGTGCTAAGGCACTCCGTTTGCTCACTATCGCATGTAGTGGCGCAACTTACCGCCGCGCTATGTGCAACATAACGCAATGAAACAAACCCAAACATGAAAAATCTAAGTCCTGTAATTTCGTTTGTCCTTTGTCTGTCTATCTCGGTAACAAAAGATTTTTATATAGGTACATAGATTAGGGAAAGTACCTATTCATTTTTTACTATAGTTGTATGTTACATTAAGCGAATAGCGTCAATTAAGTAAGAAAGAAAATTTACATCCCCTGTGGCCGGATTTCGTCCTGCCACGAGTTTTTCCATTAAAATTTTTGAAAACGATAAGATGGATTATGTGCTCAAGTTACCGCAATCCTTTGGGACTCGTCATCCCCTCACTCTTGAACATTAGTAAATGAAAAAAGTGGGGTAGGTTGTGAATTCTACCTAATATGTTAAATACTTAATACTAGCGACCCGCCCGCGGCTTCGCCCGCTTAATTTTATTGTCATATTATATATATATATATATATATATATATATATATATATATATATATATATATATATATATATTATACAAAATCTGTATATAAATTGTAAGCCTGCACTGGACTTCATCAAAATACGTTCCGTAGTTTTGCGTAAAAGATGACTAAACATCTATCTATCCTCACAAACTTTTACATTTATAAAATTAGGAAGATAAGATGAGACAAAATGAAATAGGTATCTATTATATAAAACCTTAATATGGTAATTTAAATTTTATAAACAAATCAATCAATCAATCAGTAACGAAATAGTTTCATAAATCAGATTCACGCTGAATCCCGCACACAGCAGGGTAGGTTACTTAGTGTTAAGACCTATCTCTATTTTCCGCTGAATTCTGGACGCAATGAGTGTTGAGTGGCGGCGCTCAACGCCGCCCTTTGTTTCGTTATAATTGATTGAGAGACAAAATATTGTGTCCCAGTACGAGTCACGAAAAGGGGCCTAACTCCACAATTCATTTAATCTTCCCAACCATTTTAAACAAACAATATACAATACAACTAACAGTACATACAAAATTACCATATTAGGCATTCCGCTTTGTGAATTTACGAATTGCAACCAAAATATATATATCTATAATATATTAATAACACAAATACTAAATCCTATCTAATTAGGCTAAACAAAATCGAACTAATGTATTAACATTTATTCTGTAGGTAGTTTAGTTTAATTTAGAGGAAATGGATAAGCCGCAATGTGGTGAGCGCTTCGCGGGTTATATACGGACGTACACACATACATATTGTTGTGTATATATATATATATATAATTTTAATATTTAGTAAATTTGCTGGTTACTGGCTAGATATAATATTATGTAGTGTGTGTGGGATAAGAGACTTGATTCGGCTTTGTCAATATATATAAACATTTTATGATTATGAAAGTAAGGTAAAGTAAGAATAAAAAAAAAATATCAGCTTCACGTTATATCCCGCACATGGCAGGGTAGGCACAGGGAACTTAGTGTTAAGACACTCCGTTCCGATATTAGAGCGATGAAATGGATATATAAATTGAAATAAATATTTCATTCCACAATACCTATTGTAATATTGAAACGGAAAAAATACTTAAATATCGATTCGGCTTAGCCAGGTACATAAAACAGAACGATAAAAAAATAATTCTAAAAAACGAATTAAAATCGATTTTAAGCCAAAGTCTATGTAATTACAAGTAAAAGTGCATTAATATTTTAGACTCGCGTCAACGAAGTTTTATAATTGAGTACAATAATAATAGACAAGTAACGAAAAGGTAATTTTATATAAAAAATATGAGCATAAATTTCTTAAGAAAATATTATTTTTGAACTCGCTGTATCCCACCCTGGTGGGCAGGTAATGTTAACTTAGTGTTACGACACTCCGTTCCCCACGCATTGCCCTACATTCGAGAAGTGGCTGATTGATGGCAAAACTCAACACCGCATTTTGTCTTCCTTCCAGAGCGAGAAAATCAAAATAATTCAGCATCCCAAGGGAGAATCGAATCCAAGACGACAGCGCTTATAGCGAGACACTGAGCTACTGCACCACGATGATCTCATTAAAAATACGAATAATAATTTTAATAATAATAATATTTAATCGTTCCCTTTAATCAATACAAACAATTGTAAAATCATCGCGTTCAATACAATAAAAACATTAAAAAAACTCGATGTTTATCAAAAACAAAACAGAAAACCATACAACCCATACAACGTACATACAAAAAAAAAGAAAACGTCTGTACGATAAATACATTTAAAGGCACTATAAGCGTGTCGAGCTCCACGGGTCAGCGTCATCGCGACGCAATGACTATTGATTTTCCCCTCACTACTTGTTAGTTGTAGTTGACGCGACCCGAAAGCACACCGTTATAAATATGGAGCTTAATGCTGTATAATGTTAATTTATGTAAGTTTATTAAGTTAATATTATAATGTTATTGGAAATTACGATTTTTTTTTCAGTTATGTTGGATGTTAGTGACGTTGGATGTGTGGGTTCGATTCGTTCGAGGGGATTATTTAATTTTTATTTCTAGGTTTTATGGTAGCGAAGCAAATTTTGGCGTTAAACTCCGCTACTCAATATTCAATGTCTCGGAAACTGTGTGAGTACGCTATATTCACCATTAAACTATATATTGCGTATATATCTATTTATATACCAATGTGTATTTTTGAACCGAACGTCGCGGTATTTTTTGCCATAGGCGAAATGAAAATAATTTATATCTTATTTATATATCGAACTTACAACCATTACGTTACTATTCGACACTGACCCACTGCACCACGACCGCCCGGTGTAGAAATTAAATTTTAATTTAAGCTTGTTGAACTTTTTTAACCTTTAAATCACCGGCAAAGAATGAAAAGTGATATCAGAAAATGTTAATAAAAAAACTTCTGAACAGTTACAAAAGGGATGGAACTCTGTAAATTAGTAAAATACTTTCCACTCGGACAGCGAGTCTTTGTTGGCTGGCGACGATTTTTGGGGTTCCCTACGAGATAGAGAGGATATTGACATTTTCTAGGGAAATATAAAAGAAAGTGTCTTTTTTTAAAATAAATAAATCAAATACATCAGCTTCACGCGGTATCCTGCGCACAGCAGGGTAGGCAGAGGGAACCTTGCGTTAAGACACTCCGTTCCTTACTTTTTGCCGAATTCTGGACGCATTGCGTGTTGAGAGAGAACTCAACATCGCGCTTAGCCTTAACACCAGAGCGAAGAAATGAAAATATATATTTAAGTAAATATTTCATCTCTTTAAGTAAGGATCGAACTCAAAACCAGTTACAGTCACCCTTTGTGCCCCTGCGCCGTGACTGGCCTCATTTTTTTATAGTTCCAAAAATTTGTACAATATCTATGAAAAAATAGTTATTTTAAATATTTTTTTTTTAAAAGGAAAAGTTAGAAATAAGTTTATAATATACTATATATAGTGGAATATAATACTTTTTAACAAATATAGAAAATTATAATACAACATATTTAGCTTTAATAAATCTTTATATAATAATGTAAGTCTATAAAAAAACGTTAACTCTATGAATGTAAGTTTAAATGTCAATGGTCCCAATACCTATATATAATTAACACTTAATGAACGCCTTGAATTGGAAATATTTTCTGAACAACATATGGACAGAGCCTTTCTAACCATGTATATTATTTTAAACTTCACTCTAGATAGATCGACATAGTGTAGAGAAATCTTATTTCCTACGCACCCCCAACCCTGCGTTTTGTCTACCAGAGCGGAGAAATGAAAATTATCTAAATATAATCATTCCCTAGATTGGGGGTCGAACCCGCAACCAGCGAGTAACAGTTTCTTAACACTCAATGAGGCAATTTTTTAAGCTTTGCTATTAAATTATTCTACCATTCAGTGAAAATCACATTAAAATCCGTAGCGTACTTTTAAACTAAGCGTACATCAGTAGCAAGTGATTTTGTTCCACACTAGATAAAGATAGAATAAAAGATAGAATATAAAACGTGTTATACAATATAATATAATGTATAATAATAAGTCGTATAATTGATAAGAAACTCGCTCTTGTCAGTTCCACCTCGGCTCGACTTTACAGTTTCATATTGAGTTTTCGCGCTCCCGAGCGTAAGATCCGAGCTGCTGGCCACCTGCGCTTTTTTATCCAGAAATATTACTATTTATACTTAAATTGAAGGAAAACCATTAGTTTTATTTATTTAATTTTTAAATGTATAGTAAAGCAATAACTATTAATAAGAAACAACTTTTAACAGACTTCAAAAAGTGAATCATTTATATAGCAATCATATTTTTTTATTTATACACATTTGAAAAGCTATATATAGTGAGATATACTATATATAGTTAGATTTGAGGCCAGTCGTGGCGCAGTGGTACAAAGTGTGACTGTAAAGCCGACTGGTTGTGGGTTCGATCCCCACTCGAAGAGATGAAATATTTACTTAAATTTATATTTTCATTTCTTCGCTCTGGTGTCGAGGCAAAGCGCGGCGTTGAGTTCTGCCACTCAACACGCAATGCCTCCAAAATTCGGCAGAAAGTGGGGCACGGAGTGTCTTAACACTAGGTTCCCTCTGCCTACCCTGCTGTCTGCGGGATATAGCGTGAAGCTAATTTAATTTAATTTATTTTATTTGAAAAGCAGCTTCCCGATTTTTTCCGCATACTACTGGATAAACAGAGGAAACGTTGTATTAAGATGATAGGTTTCAAAGTCCTTTCTAACAGAGTGGAGAAATGAAACTTATACCTTTGAAATATTTCTATAAATATATTTCCAATACATACACCTACAATGCACTGTAGGTATATTATACAAATCACCTAATAAATAAGTCAATATTAATACATTTTAAATTCACATTTCATTAATTTGCATCTTGAATATATTATTTCAACAGGCCATTCGTACTAAGTTGCGAGTACTTTTAAAACATTACATAAAACATAAGATATAAAGTAAAGTGAAGCTTTCACGTTTTTGCCCCATTGTTATGCGAAATCGAAGAAACGCCAAAGAAAGTCTTTTTGCTCGTCCCCCATTCAGTGGGAAAAAAAATGTTTTGCAAATGTTCTTGTAATTATACTAATTGAATTCATTAAGAGACTCCTGTACCTATTATTTGTTTTTTTTGTTGTTGTTGTGTACTTTGTTATATTTTTAGATTTGTCATCTTAGGTGAAAACCAGTATTGATAATGGTAATTCAAATCGAGTAAAACATCATAAAATGATCGATAGTTAAAATATAATATATTTTTTTCTTAATAATATCACAAAAACAACTTTACTCCGTAATACAGATAATAAACATCCAAAACAAACATCAACCCACACACAAACAAAACAAAACGACAAACAAATAAAAAAATATCGATTTAAATCAACAATCAACTGTCACTTAAGCAACATAAGTCAACATGTTAAATATGAAATTCACACTCGACCCGTCACGGACTGCGTGTAATTACCACAATTAAAAAAGTCATTAAGTCCAACCATCCATCGACCGTCGGCGAATAATTAGTAGGTTTTGATACAAAAATAATTTTAAAAAACGTGGGAAAATTAGGCGTGTTTTGTATAAGTAGTTCGTTTGCATTAATCATTTAGTGTTGTTTCGCAGTATTGATTATGATATTTTTAATTGATGTTATGTTGTATTAATGGGAAATATAAGATGTTTTTTTACAAAGTTAGGTGTTTTTTTGGTGGTCTTAATAGGGTATTAGTTGTAGATCGTGGAATATATAAGGACAGTTGATATGTTCATAATTTGTAACGGCTTATCCATAAAGTTGAAATAAGTTAATTTCATCGCGCTTATTCAAGCGTGTCCTAAGAGAGTCTTAATAGCAATTTAATATTACAACACACATCAAATATTAAAACTAAATCGATTACATTAAATCGAAAAGAAATTTTTCATAATTAAATTCATATAAACATAAAATAATTTCTTTAAACAGGCAACGTTTCACAAAATAATTTGCATACAAAACACGAACTCTACATTTATTACTACAATAACCAATAATAAAAAAAAAGCTACAACTATTTTCGTTATATACATTGAAATAGAACATAAAACAAACAATACAAATCCAATTAAACACACAACTCCGCCATTGGCCAACCAGAAAAGCGAAACCGTGAAACGAAAAAAAGAAACGTGAATTTTTTCTTAACACGTAGAATATACGGAAACGTGAAGCGCCGTGATTGGCCGCCTACGGCGAGGCAAATGCCGACGATTGGATAATTTTTTTTCCCGCTTTTCACTTATACGGTGTGAATTTTTTTCACGGAAATGCCGTCCAATGGTGGTAATACTGGTGGAACTTAGTTTTAATTATAAAAGTTGTTCTACGCTTTGTTTTTGCGTGTGTTCGTTCAAATGCGAGTATGGGCGGCATAACGAGTTGGATGCTAGGTATTTTATAAGTCCACTATTAAAACGGAAACTCCATTTTAATTTTAGATTTTGTGATGTAGATTTGTGATGTTTTTAGTACTTTTTGTTAGATTTGGCTTGGTTTGATTATAAATGTGTATTTGATTTTGGTGTTGTTTTTCTGTTCTTCTTTATGTTGAATGCATGATTAAAGGTAATATTATGTTTTACACTGGGCAACTGAGTGATGAGCTTCTCTAGAGACGTACAAGTCGTTTATATGTAATCATTTACAAACTGTTACTATAAAAAAATATATATACTTTTAATAAGTCTATATACTTTCGATCCAAATAGTTGTCTAAGAGAAGAGTGATGTTTCATTGTGCATATTATATATGTTTTAACTTTACACTGTCTCAAAGAAAACCTAGTGTCAGATACACTGTTCCCACGAATGGACATCGAACTCACAACCGTCAAAGGCGTACAGCCAAACCCAGTTACACGGTCTCTTATTCTATCTGTATGTCAAAAAATAAAACCCAACGCATATTTTTGCACACAAAATTGCATCTCGATGCATTCTGCTTTATAATGGCTCGAGTTAAATTTGGAAGACACATCCCGTATGCTGTATACATCAGTATTTGAATATACATACATACATCGATGTCAGTGAACATGCGTTTTAATAAATTTTGTTTATTTGTTCTAGGTTTAACGTTTTACTTTGGATATTGAGAAATCTTTAAATGGCTTGTTGGATTTATGTTTGTTTAGTTCAAGATTTATTTATATTGTAGTAGTATAGATTAGTTATCATTTGATCTTTGCTTTTGGACTATTAGCGTAGTGTTCAAAACATGAGGTTGACAAAAATGAGTTAACCTAAATATATTTGATTAACTTTGTTCAAGATTTTAAGTTTATATTAAAATAGTAATTATTTGAATAATATAGCGGAGTTAAGATAATTTTATTTCGGGAGAAATGAGAAGATATTGATTCTGTTCTTTGTTCTCTTTCGACTTTTTAAGGAACTTTACAGAGTGACTAGTTTATCTAAACTGACTAGTTTATCTAAATAGTATTAAATTTTATATTTTAAAATAATTCATTAGATTACTATAATTTAAATTATTGCACATTAGGAAAATTTATCTACTTAAGGAAATAAAATTATTAATAGTATGTGTAATATTGTTATTTATAGAAACTGATACACTGATTGCTTTAAATCACGCAAGAAATTGGATTAGTTAAATCCCATCTCATTTGTATAAAAATAGTTAAAAAAAAGATGGAAAAGCGAGGAGTTTGGTTACTAAATCCTTATTATTTACTATTTAGTAACCAAACTTCGTCCGCTTATTGTTATTTTACAGCCAAATTGAACAAAATCTTTACATTAGATAGAGCTTATATGGTAATCTGATATATAGTGAGAAATAAGATTCTCATGATAAAAGTGAAAAATAAAAGAAATAAGCAAATTGACTCACCGGTATGTAGCCTCGTGTGTTGCTGAACATGACTTAATTGCTTGAATCGCCTATCACAATAAGAGCATTTGTATGGTTTTTCCCCAGTGTGCACCCTAATATGTTGTACTAGTTGATGGTTGGAGCTGAATGACTTCAAGCATTGCTGACACTGGTGTGGCTTGACTTCACCTCCCAACCCTCGCTGCAGTTC
Organism: Heliconius charithonia; assembly: GCA_030704555.1. NCBI lineage: Eukaryota > Metazoa > Arthropoda > Insecta > Lepidoptera > Nymphalidae > Heliconius > Heliconius charithonia. The sequence goes on from CM060825.1 coordinate 1,968,693, forward strand.
TCTTGCGTGCATCTGCATTGCGTTCTTGTGCATGAAGATCTGGAAGTTGAAGGTGGCTTTATTTTGGTTATGGAGGGTTGTTTTTAGGTTGAGAGATAGTTGTGGGTTCGTTTTGTTTTGAGGGAAGATTAATTTATGATATAGATTATTTTTTATGTTGAAGGCACAAAGTGTACCTAGTTCTTTCGTCACAGGGAATAACGGAGACTCTTTCTTATCATATTATAGCTTCGAATTTAGTATTATTTTATATGTTTAATTAGATGGTATATAATAAACAAATACTTTTCTGAATGTTAGACAAAAATATGAATTATGTAAATCCTTGTTGTTGTAGTTTTTGAGCTTTGTACGGAAAGATTGTAGGTTTATATTGAAAAAAATATATCTAAACATTTATAATAAATTAGTCACTAGGTAACTAAGTAAAATTCTCCTTAAAAACTTTGAATTTTTTATAAGTTTGGAAGAATTTATTGAAGCTTTCAAGAATTGAATAAGTCCTAAAAGTTTATATTAATATGACTTAAAATACAAAAGAAATTGGATATTTTTCGCAGAAACCATAAAAATACTTATTTACATTACTAAATTCAAAAAGACAATATCAATCAAAGCCGTGTTTTTTTTAAAAGAGCAAAAGAAAGAATAGGGAAGCTAGTGTTAAGACACTTCAATCACCACTTTCATCCAATTTCAGAGCTTACGTATTGAGAGGTGGATCTCTTTATCTATGACCATTAACATCATATAAAAAATAGAGACTCTAAAATAAATTAAAATTAAATCAATAAACTACAAATCAATTTATTTCAATCACAATAAAAAGTTTAATCAAAAATTGCATTTCAAATATGACTTGAACTAAATATATCATATAAAAACTACCATAACTTCGTGTGTAAGCCACATTACGTACCACAGTGTTAAGTTTCACGCGGACTGCTATAATTTAGCTATGGCAAAGAAATTGCCTTCCAGGGCCCCAGATAAGGCGGAATTATAGGGACTTAAAATTATTTATCGTCGGTATAGAACTCGCGAGCGTTTTGATATACTTTTCATATGTAATTCTTGTTTTGATGTCATATGTTTCTTTGGAATTTAAAAATAAAAAGTGGAGAAAAAAATGTTGATTGATCGCGGCGTTGAGTTCCGCTATTAACTCATTATAGGAAATGTAGTGTCCTAACACTAGATTTCTTCAGTTTAATTTACGCAGGAAAAAGCGTGAAGCTTTTGTTTTGTTTGTAAAGCTTTTTTCGATTTCAATATCGTAACAGACTGGGTAAGTTATCTCTTTCTTAAAAAAATTGTCAATTTACAGTTTCTTTTTTTTTTAAATATTTTATTAATTTAAAAATATTTGATATTTAATACGGGTACGTTCATAGTGTATTTTAAAAACAATTTTCATTGAATATATATTTTGTTATTTTGATATCATAATAAATGACGACGGGAGTTCTGGTAAGTATTAGAAAAGCAAAGCAACTAAGAACAAAAAATAATTATATTTTTTTTATAACATGGCTTTTATTCTATAGAATATTTTAGTAAAACCTAATTTATAAACACATTTTGTATAATTTGCAACAAAAAAAATAAACACCAAAATCACTAAGTACATATAAAACAAAAATAATTAAGTAATATTAACAATTTCCATAAACATTCATATAAATTAATAACAGAAAATAGCAATTGTCGTTAACGAATAGCTAATCTTCTATATCTGAGTTATATATAATATGGGTATATTTATCGAAGCCTTACTTCTATGCGATTGCAAAGAAACGACTTTAGACACGCAAACGTACAATGTAGGCCGAGATTATGTATACACCAACATATTTATATATTTATATATATATATTGGAAGTACGATATGTTATCATTATATTGATTCTGTGATAAATATTTGTTTGTGGTATATTATGTATAGGGTAAATTTATTAAGTGAATTTACTTACAAATATGGGGTACTTTACTTAAGGTTTTGTCGCGTAATCTTACAAAAAAAAAAATAGTGATTGTGCTTATATTTAATGTTTTTTTTTCTCGTGTGTTTAGTTAGTTTGTTTTAATGTATTTTTTTAATTTATTTAAAACACGTGGCGAGACACACTGTAGTTATAGCATTAAATCACGCTAAACGGATGTACAGATTTGTCCTAGCACTAGTTATTTTACTAAAAATTGCCAGCTTTATAATATATACATAAATAAAAAAAAATCATTTACCTGCTGAAAAAACGGCGCATTTTCCAATTTATTCAAACTCCACAAATCACAGTGCATTATATTACTTTGAAAAAACGCGTTCATACTTCGAGGACGTCTCAAAACAAAATGTCAATACTATTTTAATATACACACAAAGTATGTATTAAGGAAAATGTGTCGTAAACATTTAATAAATTATTTTACATAAAATATTTTTAACATATTAACATTATCGTCTTCCTGCAATAAGCTGAAGTATTTTTCAGCAGACAACAGGAAAAGACATGGTGGTGATTTATTAATTATATTATTTTAATACGTCATTTATTAAAAATAATAATATAGTCATATAGATGTTTTGTTGTAAATAAAGAAAAAATAAGAATATTTGTAAAAAGTAAAGAAAAAAAGCTTACCAATATCAAAAAGTATTCAAACTATATTGTTGGACAAATTTCGTTGGACTTATTATTATAATCGTAAGAGGAAAAAAACAAGAATCTTTAGTTAATTAAAATTATTATATATTAAAATAATTGTTAAAATTATAATCTTGATTTTGCAAGTGAACTGTCGAATTTTTTCCTTAATAAAATTAAGGCTATTATTGTTTTTGTTATATGATTTTATGCTATATTTAAAAGTTAAATAAAAGGTAATAAAAATACAAATAGAATGAAATAAAACATATTTTTATATTTATATTTGTAAGATAAATAAAAAACATTTTATTAAAAGTTTACTTGTTATTTACAAAAAGAAACCATTTTTAAACATACTGTAATATTTATATAAAATAATGTAGAATTTTTTGTTAAAATCTATTAATTTTACAGTTTCTCAAAGACACGAGCATATTGAAAATATTCCGTTATTCAAATATAAGTGGAGTGCCTTCACCATGGCTTGCAGTGTAGCCCTTTCACGCGTGTTAGAAAGTAGAACTAGAGGTTTTGATCACGCAACGAAGAAATTCTAAAGAATTTATGATTTTGATACGCTATAAGGTTTAAGATTTGATTCTCGGGAAATAGTGTGAGATAAAATGATAATGATTTAGATTTGAATAAACTTATAACAATTATTTCGATTATTTTATAAAAGTTGCCGTGGCGCAGTAGTAGAGCGTCTGACCGTAAAAGAGATGATTGTGAATTCGATTCTGCCTTGGGATAATTAAATTAAAGATAATTAAATTGAATTATTTTTAATTTTGAAACGTGAAGCTGAATCAGAATCGTGTAAAAAAATACTTGTTGGTAATAAAATTTAAAATAGAAGACGCGTTCTGTATTAAAGTATATTCCAGCTACATATGTTATTATATTTCTATTTGTATTTGTTTCCTGATAATTGTCTTCATTCCGTATGTTTTATTTAAAACAATAGCTCTATATTTAATTTGTTTAATTATACAATAGACCACAAATTACCGTAATATATAAAATTTCATATAAAAATTAAGCACAAGGTTGTATTGACAACCGATTTGAAGCTGTTGTGATGTAGTGGGACAGCTTCTAAGAAATACTACGTTGTAATTGGCGCAACTTAACGCCGAAACTGTGTATACACCTACGTTAAATAAACCTCCTACCACTTAAAAATATGTATTACAATTATAAGTCTTAATCATTTTTTTCCTATTTTTCCTTGAAAATACAAAACTGATATCATTAATTAATCACGTTATACTTAAAACATTACAGTAAAATCCCCCACCACCCACCGTAATGAGCGACATAAAAAATTGACATAAAAAACCCCATGAAAAATGTACACTCCATAATTTTTACGTAAACCGTTCCGGCGGAGGCATTAAGTCTCTATTAGTAAGACAACCCTTCCCGATGCGATTTTTAACAAGATTTTTGTCATGATAGCTTGAATTCGTTTCAGTTTTTAGAATAAATTATGATTTTTATAATTTTATTTGTTTTTTTTTGCTTTATGCTGCATCTCGCATATAGCTAGGAACCTAGCGCTAAGATACTCCGTTTCCCACTCATCGATATATTGTGTGGAACTCAACGCCGCGATTTGTCTTGTTACTAAGAAAAAAAAATGAAAATTAAAAAAAATCATCTACCCGAGATGGAGTCGTATCCACAACCCTCGCATTAATAGTCACACGCTGTAACCATTGCGCCACAATGTCCTCAAGCTTTAAGTTATTTTTGCATGTTATTTAATTAATTTTTCTACTTAATAAGGTAAAAATGTTATGTTAATATTATTTAAAGGATATTAACAAAGCGTTAGTTAAATACTTCATTTTTATACCTATTTTATAGACATTGAAAACTAGGTGATTGAACTTAAATTAATTAAAATTTAAATTCTTAAACACAAAAACCTGTTTATTTAATCGTGTTTTTAAATTATATGTTATATATTTAGTCTGATACTAAACTTTTAAGGAAAGGAAATCTAAATAATATTTAAAAACTCATAATTTATAAATTAAAAAAAAAACGGTGCAAGCGAAGCCAAGTTAAGAAGTTAGTCCACACATAAGCAATTCAAACAAAAAATTGATACAAGTCGACAGTGTGTCAAGGTAATAAGCGCTTACAGGTTACTTGTACAGGCAAAGAAAATGTAATTTACATACATACGACTACACGACTTTTTATATATATTTAATCATGATACTCATTAATATGCAAATAAGAAATATTTAGTTAGCCAATTGTTTAAGTAACTTTTTGTATTTGTGGATATTATCCTCGGTTTTGAGCTTTTTTTATGTATGGTATGGTATGGTTATAAGTGATGCTGTTGTTCTGTTTGACGTTTTTATAAAATAATAGATTTTTTATCATAATAGATTTTTTATTATATTTTAGAGATTTTTTATGCTGCTTGACGGAGCTTAACGCCGATTATCAAGTAAGACCGGCAAAACTATGTTACATTTCACTCAATTTTTTAGAATATTTACTAAGATGTTGGATACCTTAAGAATACAGAAACATTATCAACCGTAAATTACGACAGTTTTTGAATTATCTATCTATTCACTAAACTATATATATATAAGAAGTTGTATATATGTTATAGGAGTATATTTGTAACTAATATATGTACGTACATACATATAGTTTAACTCCTAAACTCCATATTAATCAATAAAACAAACAAACCGAAATAAAAAGACGCGATTTAAAAGCTCATATATAAATAAACATTATAAGAAAGTAAGTCAAGTTCAGAAAAATGCGTTCACAGTCATCAGGTCACGTATATATAATCTGAATGGGAGCCAAGCTCGATATAAAAAAAATAACTGGGCTTTTGTTGTCGGCGTTGAGTGATAACGAGTGTAAGAAAGATAAAATGTGTATGTATTATAAGTGTGTTTTGTCTTGTATATTATTTGTTTGTTACGACATAAGGCAAAAACAAATACATTTTTTTATTAAAACAACCTTTATTTTTCTCTTCGGAAAATGTGATTATATTATGTTTTTTTTGGTTAAGTTTTGCAGAAATAGCTATATTTCAGCAAAACATTAAAAAAGACATGGTTTGAACGATGTTTTTTTTTAATTTTTAATTATTTATTTTTATTTGTAATGATATTTATTAATTCGTTTATTATTATTGAATATAAATTTTAATAAATATGTTTTATATTAAGAAATTAAGATGATCACATGAATTTCATTACTATGCAACATGAAGACTTGAACCGAGCTGGTAGGAATCTGTCAATCTGTACGCCTCAGCCTACAAAGGAACGTTATTGAAGCATAGCATATAACTTTTAATTTCATTTAAATACAGTAAAAATTAAAAGAAGCAATAAAAATTTAAGCTATTGTTGTTTAGAAAAAATAATATGTTTGGTAAACTTATAAAATCTATATTATTTTATTTTTATCACTCCAGCCAGTTGGGTCTGGCCGCACGTAGTCTCGATATAACGCTTAAAATGAAGAACGGAGAGTCTTAACTCTTAAGTTCCATTTGATAGCAATAAGGCAAAGGTAAAAAACAAACATCACTGCTCTTTTCCTATTGTTATAATCAACATGCAAATTTTAAAATTTATCATCCAACCACAATTCAATATAGTAAATTAATCCAATTTCAAAATCCATAATAAGATAAAGTAAATCCTACCTTCCTACCTACTACCTAGTTACCTACACTACGAGCGAAATACGATTATATCAATTTTAATAACAAACTATCGTTTTTTCCCCCTTTTTCCAAATAACCGGTTGTAATGACTAAATTACAGGGTGGACGGGAAGTGATAACTTGTTAATTGTAACTTTGACACCTGTGCCTGTAAGTGTAGTAGTTACCTATATCATATGTTTACTTATTGACAACTAAACCGCATGGGTCTAGTCTAGTCGGGTATTGTCGTGGTTTTTTTCAATTGTTTGTGTTGGTTTGTTTTGTATGGAATGTCAAATGTCTTGTTTTAGTTTTACGATATATAACGTGTAAAGCGGGTTATGCGGAAGTTAGCTCCGTTCTCCGACTGTTAAATGGCGGAACTCTACATCGCACTTAGTTTCGTAACATGAGCGAAACGAAAATAATTGATCTTTAAGGTTAGATTGAACCCACAGCGCTCGTGTTTTCAGCCACACGCTATGCCGGTGAGCATCGAAGGCCTATTTTACATTTGTCAAAAGGAAACCAACTTAAATATACCTAACCATTACTTCGAGTAGGAATCGTACCTATTACCCTCGTGAATCACTTCTCTCTCATGCCGAGATCACGTCAAGACATAAAAAATAATCTTAATAAAAACATTTCTTATTATATTTTATGACACACGGTTTTAAGTGGGGAAAAAATATTTTTTCTTTATCGGTTCAAGGCTACATTAGTCATATATTAAACTCGTATTGTTAAATCGGCCTCGGCTAAGAAAGTAAACAGTACTTTTAAATATAAAAAATGTTTTTAATACTTATATGATGTCGTCTTCATTCAGTGGGATAGTGTCTATGTGAACATAATTGTGATTGTGGGTTTGATTCCTACTTGGGTAAAGAATTTAAAATATTTCGATTTCTTTAGTCGAGTAAGATAAAGTGCAGCATTCGGGTTGGTTCGAACTGTAAGCGCGACGGGTATAGGTGCGATTCCCAGTCAGGGGAAAGAAATATTCAATATTTTTATTTCTTCGCTCCGGAAACGAGGCAGACTGTGGGGTTGAGTACTGCCATTGAGTAATTCGGCAGAAAATAGGAAACGAAAGTGACTTAATGAGAAATAGAGTGTTTAACACTAAGCTCCCAGGTTCCCTCAGCTTTGCCACAAACAGTATACAGTGTGAGGCTAAAAAAAATAGACTTGATTTAAACTATAAAATGAAAAACATTAAACAAATGCTCCATTTCATTCCAGGTATGTAGGTTATGCTGAGTGCGAGTGAGACAAACACAGTCTGGTCAGATCGCTGTTAAGATAATAACTATCTCGATTGTACGCCCACGAGATTTTGTACTTCCTACTCTTAGAATGTTTTTGGTGGAAGTGGCATTTCTGTGATTGTGGTTTTTCTATGTTAACAACAATATAGTTCGTATTTTTTTAGTGTCTATCTCTTTCTTCATCTCTTATGTGGACTAGTGTACTCGTTTTGCGTTAGTTATATTACATTTGATTTATAGTACAAAAGATGAATTATCTATAGTCAAAAATTTAAAACAGGAAACTAAACTTAAATGTGTAGGGACTTGTATAAAAAGCTTAGAAAACACATATCGCAACTGTTTGCGATTGCTGTTACTTTCAAATATATAGCCAAATAGAAAGCGCGGAGTTGAGTTCCGCAACATGAAACGCAATGTTTCTAAAATTGGAAGGAAAATGAAGAACAGGGAACGCTATAACATGCGAGATACTGTGTTAAGCTGACATCTGCCATTTCCGTACTTCTATATTCTTAGACCACAACCATAGTGTGCTACATACCATAAATTCCATATCCAATCAAATAACAACTTTAACATAAAGAAATTAAGATCATTTTTAATTATAAAGCTCAAACTATTAGGCTTTTATTCCACTGACAGCGTAGTTTCACAGAATTATGCCAGACGTACAAATTATAGTTTTAATTGGTCAACTATTCAATAGTTGTAGATTTTATTGGCTGTATAATCGATATATATGTATATAAGTAATATGTATGTATAATCGATATATTATGTGAATGAGAAAATCGATTTTTTATAGGCCTTTATAGAGATGATATGTATTTATATATACATACGTAAGTGGTTTACATTGGAATCAAATACTTAGTTCACAAAAATTTTATTAAATATTGTATTTATAAAAATATATAATAATTACAGTAAATACATAAATATAAATAGTTATTAGTGTAATACACTTTGCTAGACGTGGCGCAAAAATACAGTGTGACAGTAAACGCGATAGGTTGCGAGTTCGATTCCCACTCCAGGAAATGAAATATTTAATGAAATTATCATTGCTCTACTGTCGAGGCAAATCGGTGTGTTAAGCTCCGCCAATCAACACGCAATGCCTCCAGAATTTGGCGGGAAATGAGGACCGTTCCCCATTAGCGTCTTAACCCTAGGTTCCCTCTGCCTACCCAGCTATGTACGAAATACAACCTGACCATGTACACCGAATACTACATATAACATGTAATACGTTACAAATATATTATGTTGAAGTCATTGACAGCACTAAAAAGTGCGCGCATCACTGACCTACGACAACTATGTGTGAAAGTACGTACGTTTGTATGCCATTGTGTGAGTTTATAAAGAAACGTGTTTGAATATTTAAAATCGATTGAAATTTTTATATATTTTTTTTATATATTTAAAGTTATTTTGAGCTTTTCATGTAAAAAGTATGAAAGAAATATATCTAGACAAAATAATATCAAAATACTTTTTTGTCAAACTTTCCCGTTTTTTTTATTAGTGTCATCACCATCAACTCAACGCTGCCATACTGAGTAACATTCCCTTGATATCTAAAACTAGCACATTCTAGAATAGACAGAGGAAACACACTCCGACAGAGTTAAGACACTCCGTTCTCTTTCAGGTAAAATTGTGTAATATTCGAGACATTGCGAATTAATTAGTGGAACTCGATCTATAAAATTATTAATAATTTAATTATTTTTAAGAAAAAAAAATGCAATAGTTTTTATTTTTTTAAAAGAAAACTTCACGTTTTTTATTACAATTTTATCTCCTTTTTCCTTGATCTTATCACATTGACAGTTATAGTGTTATTATACTTCACAAAAAGGCAATAACAAAAGTATATTATGAATACTGACCTATCACAATAATTTTAAATGCGCTTGTAATTTTTATTTATATACATAATATAAATGTATGTTTGTGTATTTCCATATAGGTAGCGTTTAGGTATTTTAAAAATATTTTTCTTTAAATAAATTTTATAAAATTTCTACTGAAATTTATGATTGTAAATTAAAATAAATTGTTTTCAAAATAGTTGTATTAATATGGTATTTATTAAGGTTTTGAAGTAGATAAACTGCAAAAGAAGATGGTTGTGGATTCGATTCCCACTGACTTCTTACCAGTCTAATTGTCTAATTTTAAAATATATTAATTCGGCCCATATAAAAAAAAGCAACCTGACTAAATGCTTATCGCTAAGATCATTACCTAATTTGAACTCGAAACTATATTTTTTCGGTACCCCACAATAAAAACAAGTGTCCATATAGAGATATTTTTAAAGTGCACGTGTGTGCGTGTGTGTTTTAAAACGTACCACACATACATACACATATAAACAATGACATCGCATTCAGATAACCTCATTTCTTTCCGCGATAGCACTCACACTAACATACATTGAGTTACTCATACATCGACAACATGGATGTCCATACATAAAATATGTTATAAGAAACTGTATTTTTTTTAAGGAAATGCTTTTTTTTAATAGACTATAGAATTTTTTTTTAAGTACTATAAATATTCTACCTATTTAAAATTAGAAAAGATAATGATTTGTTCTAAATTTACATATAAAATTGATCTGAACGAGAAGTGATTGTATAATATCCCGACCACATGAATTTATAATTTGAGATGCCGTTTTCATTAAATAAGTGATATCTATGAATGTAAACGACATCTTAAGATCGATCTTACCCAACTCGACTTGGCCAACTACTACTTCTATAAATATGGGTCTAAAATTACAAACTTTAACTGCAAAACAAATGATATGAAACAACAAGAGCGTATAGGCTGCTGTATATTGTAAGAGGTGCAGGTTTGTTATTTCACCACGGCCCATTTCTCATATGGAATTTACAATATATTCCAATAAAAAATAATAACGTAAAAAAGCATATAAGTAATATCAACATTCAATTACTTATGAAAAAGTTTAAAACTATTTTTTTATAAGAAGATAAATTCAATTTATAAGTAAATTCAAACATATCAACCTAAGTTCCATAAAAACAAGCACCTAATGGCCAGCATTGCCTAACAAGTACAACATAAAATATACATCAATTGCAGTACAACTAAGTCAATAATTGGAAGAAACTAAAATAATACTTATTACCTAAAAAATAAGATCCATAATTATATACAATATTTACGAATAGTTGAGAATTGGCAATATCCGCAAACGTAGAGCCACAAAGGTATAGTCTGAATTAAAAAAAAATTGATTCGATTTTGGTTACTACTACTTTGTAATAAGAGTTATATTCTCTTGTAATAATTAAGATAGGCATGCGATGATGTAATGCCTTATAATGTTTATTAGAGAAATGGGATGTGCCTAGAATTTTTTAGGTGCTTTGCTTCAATTGTATTCTTTTTTCGTGATACAGCTCTATTTTATATTTTTTTTATTGTAGTTAAATATGATATGTTATTTTGTATTATTACTATTATTCTTTAATAAGTAATTATTAAATAAGGCTTTTTTCAGAATGTTTTTAGTCTATATATATATTTACACAAGATATTACAATATTAACAGATATTTTTATTTTATTATTAATTTGTATATAAAACATGGTTCTTCCATGTTTTATATAATCAAGCAAGTCTTAATAAAATAGATCAGCTTCACGCTGTATCCCGCACACAGCAGAGTAGGCAGAGGGAATCTAGTGTTAAGATATTCCGTTCCCCATTTACTGCCAAATTCTGGAAGCATTCCGCGTTGAGTGGCGGAATCAACGCCGCGCTTTGCCTCGACACTAAAGCTAAGAAATGGAAATATAAATTAAAATAAATATTTCATTTACTCGACTGGGAATTGAATCCACTACCAGTCGCGTTTACGATCACTCTATGTGCCCCTGCGCCACGACTGGCCTGTCGTGGCGTTCACTAATTATCGAGCAGTTTAAATCTCGATTTGAATAACATCATTTAGCCTTTAAGAGATACCACACCACGTTTCATCTATACAACTAAGACATACGTACATACAAACATACATACATACATACATACAAAATAACATTTTATAGCTATAAAAAGCAAATGTATATAAAAATGAAGTGTCCCAAAGTGCATTGCCCTACCTACTGATATCTTTGTTGTTGTTATCAAAAGCCCTGAGCGTTAGTCCTGCGTTTTAAGACCTTTCTTGGTCTATATATTCTTTATTGTGTAATAAATTATATTTATGTAACATTGTATGGAGTTTTTAGAGAGGAACGCTTGTTTGTTGCTATTTTTTGATTTATGTAAGAGAGGTTATAAAATGTGGACATTTTACCATATAGGTAAATGCATGGGGAACTGATATATTTTAATGGGGATCTAGTGTCGTAACACTCCCACGGTGTTATGTGTGGAATACAGCGTAAAGCTGAAAAAATGGCAATATTTTTATATTGCCTCTTACAAAACAAAAAATATATATTTATAGCATTATTGTTACTTTAAGTTACATTTTTATATGGTCAACCTCAATTTTTCCATTACACTCACAGTCCAAGCAAAGTCTAGTACCTAATAACTACCTTTCCTAACATTTCTGCATTTTTTTATGTGTTACAGTTATTTGAACTTCTTTCTTCCAACTACAACAAAGGGCAACGTTTCTATGATAAACTGTTAAGTATCTCACGTCCACCCAAATACTACAGTATGTATGGGTTATACAAAAACTCAATTACAATTTCAAATACCTCATACACTATACATAAGCGCAGGTCACGATCAAGTCTCGAAACTCGCATTTTTCAATGGATTACCGCACAATATACGTACGAAATGGTTTTTAAAGGTATTCCTTTTAAAACAATACCCTGTATAAGGAATTGTATGTAAATTTATTAATTAATACTTAAAACAAACTTTTGTTTATGATACAATATGAATATTTATTTAGCTTTCTTTTTTTTCTTTATTTTGTGAATAATGTAAATGTGTTAAATACGATCAGATGAGTGTAATCTCCGGAAATAGTGTCTTTAAAAATATCACAAAAAATATTAATAAAAAAAAACATTATGAACACTTTTTTATATTTGTAAATCTAGTTTCTTACTATTTTCATGAAATTGTCCAATATAAGTCCTGAATTTTTACTAAAAACGAAACGTAATAAAATACATGGTCCATACCACGTGTTGCCATAATAAAAATAATGGGAGTCTGCGAAACGAGAGGTCGATCACCTCCCTAACCTAAGACAAGAGCTACGCATCACGCACACTAGCACACACACACATGAACACATTCATGTATTCAGTATACGTATACGGTCGCTACACACACTAGTATAACCGGCGCGTGCGCCGAACGAGTTTAGACAAACGGAAGAAATATTGTTTCTCTTTTTAGGCGCAAGCTTTTGCGTTATATTCGTTTTTAACGTGTATTTCTTTAATTTTTTCCTATTTTTTTTTAAATTAAAATACGTTTGGCAATAATTTGACGCTTGCTCTTAATTTAGGTCGTACATTAATGTGTTATTATTGTATATCGCATATAACGACATCATAACGAAATATGACACCTCATATAAAAAATACCAAAATCGACATAATTTTAAAAATAAATTCCTTCCAAGTATACTTAATAAGCATTTTAATGCTCTAATTAGAAAGAGACAGCTATAGAATTGAATTACTATGCTATAGCTAAAAATTTATATTTGCAAAACGATACCGTTCGCGTACGTTGATCCTGCGTGTATGTGTGCGTGCGTCTTGACCTACGACAACGTCTGTGTTACGTAATATACTTTTTTATACTTTTTTTTCTGTAATTATGAACTAACACGTCATGTTATGAAGTTGTGATATATTTTTTTTAATAATATTTTAATATAAATAAATTGAGCTATGTTTAAAGATTTCTATAACAAATATATTTGTAATGTTGCATTTAATTTTTGTCTTTTTTTTTCATATGACACGCATAATTGGATGTATGTTTTTTTTTATAAGATATTAAAGACTTATTAAGTATCGATTAAGATGATTTTATAGATATATAAATTCTAGTATTATTAGATACTATATTATTTGTGCAATTGTATTTTTTTTTTCATAAAATTCAGTATAAAATTGTTATAAGGTACATTTTAAATAAAATCTGCCTCAGAATGTCTGAGAACCTTGACGTTAGGACGGACAAAAGAAGTATTTTTATCGGGATGAACTGCGCAGTAACTTTGATATAAACGTTTATAACGAAGAATTTTATAAAATGAGTGTTCTTGATTATATATTTTTTTTATTTATTAAGCATATTTTTGCATAATAGCACGGTTGAAGAATGAACCTAATATCAAGACACTCCGCTCTCCACTTTCTTTTCAATTTCCAGACATTTGCGAACTATGTAAGTGGAATTTAAAGCAGAATTCTACACATTATTATAGAATGCGAAAATAAATATAAATCATTGCTCCGAGTTGGGATCGAACATATAACTATCGTACCTAAGAGTCAAACACTGCACCAGAACGACCTGTTATATATATTGTAAGGCGATGCTGACGCAGCACAAAGGCACAAGCGTGCGTCTGTAAACGGTTGTGAGTTCAATTCCCACTCGAGTAAATCAAATATTTATTCTTATCATTTCTTCGCTTTGGTATCGAGGCAAAACGCGACATTGTGTTGCGCCAATCACAACGCGCCAGTCAATTCGTCGTAAAGTGAGGAACGGAAGTATCTTAACACTAGGTTCCCAGGTACCCTCTGATAACTCTGCTATATAGATACAAGGTAGAGCTATAAAATTATAGTGGAAACAATTTCTATATGTATAGGCGGTGTTTGAAATTTTCGTCAGATAGAAAGGCATAAAGAACCTCGAAATAAACTACTACTTTCTTGACATTTAAAAGTAATAAAGATACAGTGACGCAACTAAACGCCGTATTTTGAGTAATACTAGTGTAAAATCTGTTTTGGCCACACGTTAATTGCTCATTGAGATTTTTAACCATTATCTTGATCAGATACGCCTGTACGCCTCAACTGCGTAATATGGAGTAATGTGTACTTATATTTACAAAATATATATTTAATCTACTATAGGTATAATAAGATATAATTAAATTATAATATTACACTTACAATAGGTACGCATGTTGTATACTATAGTATTTTAAATATTTATTCGTATTATAGGAAATATTTAGCATCATCAATGGCGGGGTTGAGTTCCGCCACTTAGAATGTAATATCGTATAATCTGGCGGGAACTGGTGAATGGCTTAACACTGGGTTCCCTCTATTAAATAATTATTATATTTTTATTTTATCTCCTTTATACTTGCTTGAAATGATCGATCGAAAGATATATATATTTCTTTTATTACATAAACAAAATATAAATTTTAAATTATTATGATTATATAATAACATAAATAAATTGTAATAAGCTTATAAGAATTTCGACGCAATTGGGACATATGGTTTAGTGAACCGTCGAAGCGCTTCGTCTTGGCTTTCCAAGAGGCGCAGGTTCGAGTCCTGTTACTATCAAATTTTTTATACGTATTCTATATTAAAAAAAATGTTTGGTTATTATGAAATAATAATACTATAAAAATGTTAAAAATAAATGATATACGTTTGTTATAATATAAATAAAATACATGTTTATACATCTTTAATAAGCATCAAAACAGGAAAACTAATTTTTGAGTTAGACATCGACCGCAAAGCACTCGGCTTAATTAACAAAAAAATAATAAAATTGATAAATTTCAAACTATTGTACTTATTGTTATAGCAGGAAGACGATAAAAATAAATAAGTTTTCAAATGAGTATATACTATGATTGAATTGAATAATATGATTAAATAATATGTAATAATGTTGTCAGAATGGGAGCGCCGGTTCGATTCCCACTCGGGAGAACGATTATAATTAGCTTCACGCTGTATCCCGCACACAACAGGGTAGGCAGGGTTTCATTATAATTAATTATTTGATTTTTTTTCTTCTACAAGACAAAGCCCGGCGTTGAGTTCTGCCAATTAACATACAACGTCTAAAAAATTGGAATTGAATTGGATTAGATGCCTTTTTTAACCTGCTTTGCGGAAAAAGCTTGAACCATTAACGCTATATTTTAATGAACGTCATTACAATTTACAGCTTAGTATAGAATAAAAATGGTAATAATATATTGTTATGTTTTTAAAGTGTTATTTGCACTATTTTTTTATATAAAATATTTGTAATAGCTAAATTTGAAGCCGTGACTAAAAAGAATCATAAAAAAATGTTTTATATACATTATTTCACTTTTTTCTTGTGAATTTATTTTTCAATGCTATTCACAGTTATTATTATTAATTGTAATATAAAGAAAACAAAAATTAAATAATCAATCTATAATTATTAAAAAAATATATTTATATTGTTTTATAGATCTATATTATGTAATTTTATTTTATTTTTAACTCCTTTCTGGCATTACTGTGACAAGGATAGCAAGAGTAGTAGAAACCTAGTGCTAAGACATCATTAGATTTATTTCAACACCACTCTTTTTCTTGTTACCAGAGTAAAAAGTGAAAATTACTCATAGAATTAGAGTAGAAATCAAACACTCAACCGTTGCGGTAAAATACTGTGCTGCGCCACGTTGGGTTTATATATTATATATTTTTATATTATAACTATATTTATATTTATACGCATTTCTAATTAGAACAAAATGTAAATGTCACGTTATAGCATTTAACGCGGTGAACTTATACGAGTTTGTTAGGTTACTTTCCCTAACCGCGTGTTAATCTTAACTATAGCTGATAATATTGTTATAAAAAAATTAAAAATATATTTTTTAAATAAAGCAACGATTTCATAAGCTTTCCATTAATTTTATTATTGAAATTTAATAACTTAAGTTTTTATATAAAAAAAATTATTTATTATACAATATTATAAAGTTATATATAATAAAATAATAACTATAATACAACATATAAATAAACACATCTAAGGATAACAACTAAAAAAATAAATAAACACATTGTGATAAATAAGTATTTACCTGCATCGATATGTCAATATAGCTCTACATAGAGACATTTCACACTTCAAGACACTCACTATACAGAAAAAATGTCCAAAAACTTGCAAGAGTCCACAAAAAAAAGAAAGAATAATATACAAAAAAAAATGCAATAAACCACACAAAAAGAAATGCAATTCTAGCAAACAAACAATAAGTCTGTTATCGTCAAATAGTATTTTTCAAATGTCAGGCAAATCCGCGGAGCTCCGTTCGCCTGTAGGCGTGTAGTACTATAGTTAGTACGTAATGCATTTATGTGTAGATGGTAACTTTTTTATTATACTTGGTTCCTTAGTGCGTGAGGCTCGCAAGGATGGACGATCTTGATCGGTGTTACGTAACTTTTGGTGAACTTATGAAGCTATTTATTAGATAGAGGTATGTAGAGTCAAAAATGATGGGAATTTAAAAAAAAAAAGATTTAAAAGAAATTTTGCTGCAAGAGTTTGTTTAATTAGATTGTTATTACAATTACGATATTTAGTTCCAATTGTACAAAATTAAGAAGTTTTATAAATAATCGAAAGATAAAAGACGCTACGTTTGATTAATTGTAGACGCAATAGGTGGGTCCGTATGGGTTCGAATCCAACATAAAGAAATAATAAATATGTTTAAGCATGGCATTGTATCTTATACAAAACGCAATAGCAAGGAGAACAAAAACTGGAGTGACCGAACATTTAATAGTTCCTAACCGACAGTATCTAAGTAATAATTAGGTACAGCTAGATAAAGAAAATTCTACTAAATATTTGACAAATTTATTAAAAAAAGACTATCAAATAAAGTATTAAATACACTTAAATCACTTCAAAATATTATATTAAAACTAAAAGGAATGTATCAAGTCGTCTCTATCACGATATCTCGAGCGAGAAGGCACTATTGCAGTTTTTCATCGCCCTCTCACCGATGTTTTTTTCCGTACCGTTTTTATAACTCCTTATTCGCGATACTCTTGACATTTCTTGTGCTTACTTCTAGGTGGTCTTCGTTATAATAGAAATAATGTATTTTATAATAATATTTATAATTTGATACAAATAGAAGAGTGTGGGTTCAGTTTCAAATGATGGCAGTTTAATTTTTACCTGTATTTCTCTGATCTGGTTTTACAAAGTTCAACGTTAAGTAATGGTTGCGCTGAACAGCAAGCAAAGTCAAAATAAAAGGGAAAGTATGATTTGTTATTCTTGTCTAAATGAATACAAAAATATAACTAAGAAGTAGATTTAATAAGATTTTCGGTCAATTTTAGTGGCAACAGGAAGTACTTGGACGAGCTTTAGCACTGTGAAGCTTTTTTATAACTAAATAAGTATCAGATTATTAGGTACAGAAAGAACTTGTATAAGATACTTAGTTCTTTTTTCTTTCTCTACGTTTTAAGGTGGTGAAACTTAACGCTGCTCTTTGTCCAGTAACCGGAATGAAAAAAATGAAAACTTGCATTCGTGGTAATCAAACTCACAACCGTCGCGTTTACAGTCAGTGTCTAACTTAAAAAAAAATATTGTTATTTTTAAATATAGTGTAATTAACTGCACCGTGAAACCATGAAATGAGTTAACAACAATCTAAACGTAACGACATCTTCAATGGTCGTCGATAAAAAGCTACACTTAGGTCTTACTTAGGGTTCAACGGAGCGGTAAATGTCTGAAATTAGGTTGTAAATAATAGCTTGTTATTATAGCAACAGCAAAGTTGAACTTGGATGTAATATGTCACGATGTTGGCAACATTGAATTATAAAAAAATTAAAATATTATATTTTCATTTCAAATAGAATATTTTCTATGATGTAGATATCTCATTAACCTACCTTTAAATGAAATGTCATAAATATAAGTCATCCTCCGTATTTGATAATTTTTAACTTCATCCATTTGGGTTTATAAATATTTTCGTTTAAATACTAGAAAGCACAGAGTAAAGTTCCGCTACGCAACACGTAATGTCTCAAATTGAAATATTACGACAGTTGTCTGTCTAACAGTCAAATATCTGGAATAAAGCGTAAATGTGAAAAAAGCATATCTTACATATAAAAAAAACTATTAAAAGATATGGAAAGTAATATCAAGTAACAGGGGCCGCTGGTGCAATTAAAGCAAATTCACGTTTGCGAAGGAAAATGCTTATTTTTGGAAATATAAGAAATTAGGTAAGGCAAGAAACAGAATGGCGTTCGTTAGCCTGTTTTAATTTCAACTAATTTTTATCTCTCGTCGTCTTTTTTAAGCGCACGGACCATTAGTACTGTTGTGAGATGCTAAGTGTTTTGATACTGGTAATTTATGGTTTTTTTTTGCTTTTTCACGCTTTTTCTCGCCGTTGGGTTAAATAGAGAAAACCTAGTGATAAGACATTGTATAGTAGTAATTAATATTATTAAAATTTTTATCCGTAGTTTGTTTAAATTAAATAAGGAATCAGGGCTCTTACTGTGTAATATGTTTTGAGTAAGTAAACAGTGAAGACCACTGTCTTATTTTGCCCGCATTTTGATGCAAAAATACGCAGAAAAAATAAAAAAAATATACTTTCATTATAGATATTATTTGTGTAGTTTTCTATTTTATAAAACAAGAACAAAAATATATATTTTTAAAATAAATATAAAAAACAAGGAATAAATAAATAAAACTACTATTAAACTGCTGCTAAATTAATATGACTCTTTGTTTTGCGCAATGATTGTAAAGCTACAGTCGACATGATGAAATATTTATTTTGCACGTACAAACATTTTCTACAGCATTTTCAAGACTTTGAGTTTTAATGAAACTCATCATCACTAATGTTTTTAATTCTTATTTACCTTACGCTGTAATAGTAAACGAACGGTTATTGCAGAAAATTAAAAAAAAAATATGATGTATATGTATCATTGGTTTATAAAATAAAAATAAGCAGCACGTAGTGTTAAAAAAATCCGTTCAACTGGCGCGTTAATGAAGCGATGGAACTGTAATTATTTTATTCTCTTAAACGGAGAATAAGTCCACAACTATCGCTATTCCAATTAAATATCCCTATATTAAATTTAAAAAAAAAACAGATTTAAAGCTGGTTATCATTTATAAAAAATATTATTTTATGACAATTACATTATCGCTAAAATTATATGAATACATCATTTATAAATAAAAAATATAAGAGCAAGTATCAAAATTGCATCGCGCGTCATTTAAATCATTTTTTTCCACATTTTCATTGAATACATCTCGAGGGACATTTTTCCACCAATTAGTAATGTTTGTGTCATTTTAAATGGTTACATTATTGCCTGTTTAGAAGTTAACGAGTTTTATAAATTTCTAAAGCTTTATATGAAAAAACAAAAAATAAATAATATATTTCGTTACATAAGTAAATTTTAAGAGAACCTTCAGGAATCAACATTCTTTCTACTGGATACTGCTGCGTGTCGGAGCTTAACGCCACACTTTATAATTTTCAAATGAAGATCATATTTTTTAACTATTATTTTCAAGGAAAAGGGAACCGTTATAAGATCACTTTGTTGTCTGTCTGTCTATCTGTCAAGAGCCTTTATCTCAGGAACGCTTTGAGCTATCGGGTTAAAATTCTAGGTTCCTCTACCTATGGACATGAATATAAATACTCGTATGTCCCGAAAAGTAGAAGTTGAACCCACAACTATCTACAGTGATCGATAGTTTAGTTTCTACTTAAACGCTTTGTAATATAACATCTATATATATATATTTCCTTTGACATATTAAAGAAAATATACATATAATAATTAATATTTTAAGTGCAAATAAAATTAAGTAAAGAGCAGGTGTCCGAAAAAAGCGAATTTTTACGAGCCATAAGAAAGTTTTCTAATAATGTCTCGACAAGTTAAGAGTGTTTCACCGCTAATTGCAAAATAAATTTTCAAGTTTCACCAAAAAACCGTCTTCCACGGCGTGAGTTATGACGTTGGAAAAAAATAAGATAACTCGGTTCTATGTAAAACTGTTATCGCGTTAATTTTTTTTTTCTATGAAAAAAAAAGTTGCACTGCTCTATATTTTAGTTTATTATAGGTATTTTCTTTAATATATTTGGTTTTATTATTTTGAAAGGTAATATGGTTTTTGTGAAAAATTTTGAAATCACGATGAACATGGAGAGTGGGAATTCCATTCCAGAGTAAATATTTATATTTAGAATATTATAAAGCTATATTGAAATTTAATTGAGTATATCTTTTATTACACTCGTTTAGAATTAAATTAAATCAAATTAAATCAACTTCACGCTGTATTCCGCACACAGCAGGGCAGAGGGAACCTAGTATTAAGATACTCCGTTCCCCACTTTCTGCCGAATTCAGGCATTGCGTGTTGAGTGGCAGAACTCAACGCCGCGCTTTGCCTCGACACCAGAGCGAAGAAATGGAAATATAAATTTAAGTAAATATTTCTTCTCCTCGAGTGGAGATCGAACCCACAATCAGTAGATTAACAGTCACATTTCGTGCCGCTGTGCCCCGACTGGCCTACATCACTCTTTTTAGGCGTCTTAATATTGGGAGAGCGGAGTGTCGTTTTATTATATTCCTTCTGCGAACCCTACTGTTTGCGTAAATTTATATTAAATTTTTAGAAATCGTATCTTGAAATATTTTCATTTTAAAAAAAGCAAAGGGTTAAATATAATTGTATTCTTAAGCGACTTCGACTATAACATCTTGTAAGAAGCGGGGTGGTAATTACGAAAAGTGTCCAAGGGTGGAAAAATCGTCCGCGATGAGAAAAAGTGCTATAATGACGACCCGCTCTTAAAGTTAATAGCTTTCGAAAGATTTTCACAACCGCTCCTTTCTTTAACAAGATTTGACTATTTTTTTTTTTATTATAATAAGACGAGGCGCAGCGGGACTGCTTCTAACTGTAAACTCGACGGTTGTAGGCTCAATTCCCATTTGTGGAATAATTTATTTCGATTTCTTCGCTGTAGTAACAAGATGAAGCGCGGCGTTCAGTTCCGTCACTCAACACGTAATGCATCAAGTCTTAACACTAGTTTCACTCTATCTATCCTGTTATATGCGGGATACAACGTAAATAAAAAAAAAATGAGCAGAAACAATCGAATAACAATATATTCCCAGTGACATAAAAATACAATTCGAAACGAACGCTTTCATCTCATACATCATTAAAAACATTTTTAAAACAATATTTATAAGAGAGACGCCGCTCAAAAAAGTAAAGTCAATTGATTTACTATTGCATTTCGAAAAATGTATCGAAGATAATATACTGCGTGGTAAGAATGTTTGTATGTATGTATGTATGTATGTATGTATGTTTGTGTAAGAGTATGTATGAAGATAACAACCTTATAGTATTGAATGGTTAGTTTGTATAAAAAAATTGTAAAGTTTTTGTTTTAATTTTTTTTTCCGAATTTTGTATATTTATAAAAGGCCAATTACGAGTTTTAAATTAATATTTTTGGTTTTTAAACGTGTGAAAGATCATATTTACAACTGGTAAAATTTCGAAATGTTTTCAGTGAATCGTTTCTTACAATAACTTTTAAAAACATTTTTTGTTTCTTATTTAAATGTAAAAACTTTTACCTATAGAATTGCTACTGTAGCAAGACATGGCGTTGAGTTCCACCATTTATCATGCGATGCTTTTAATTGAATTTAAGCGTAAATAAAACGGAGTGCCTAGCTAAGAGGGCGACTATCTCTCTCTACTATTCTGAAAAAAAAAATATAAAGCTGTTGATGAAATATATAGACCTATTCACTTGTATATAACTACACGCTGATAATATATTTTTTTAATTTCTTTTCTTTCTTCCAACAATACAAGTAAAAAGGCTAAACACACGTCGCTTGCGACGGACATCAAAATTGTCTCAATTTAAACGAAAAAACAATTGAAAATTTAAATTTCAAATCGTATTCGCGGTGATTTTCATAAGATTTTTTCGGTACGCCGCCCTAATAAATCTCGAAGCAATAACAATAAATTCATCTGATCGACATGCAAATGTGGATTTTTTCGACACACCGATCTCTTGTTGGAAACAAAAACTGAATGGAGCTGTTTGTCGTTAGTTTGAATATTTTTGCATGATGTAAATAAATATTTTTTGCTTTTATTTCGCGGCTGCGGTAGATTAAATGCGGCGTTGAGATCCGCTAGTCAATATACAATGTCTAGTATTCGGGAGGAAAATAGCAAACGGAGTGTTTTAACATTAGGTTCCTTGTGTCTACTCTAGTATGAGAGGAGAAGCGTGAAGCTTTGTTTTGTTGAAAAATAAACACCACAAAAAAATTACCAGAACCGAACCAACAACCTTCACGTAACCTAACCACGACACCCACGCGTGTTCTTAAATCCAAACGTCTCACATATACGGCTAAAAGAACTGTCGTACACTGGACGGTTTCCGCCAGCAAAGTATCAGTATCTACAATGCATGCATGACGTTACGTTTTTCACCTGTTTACAGCACGATAGGCTGTTATTTAGATTTTAGGCGTTCGTTTTTGTGACCAACGAAAAAGTTATTTATTTTAGTGTCCGTTTCCTTTGCGGAGTGTACGTGGGATGTGATATGTGGTATTGTGGTTGAAATGTAGGTGATGGGAAGGTCTATTTTTTTTCTTTTTGAAATTAAATATGTGTTTACGTGTGAGGTATATTTCTAATATACCCCACACATAATGGGAATGGAGGGAATCTAGTATTAAGACACTCCGCTCAGGTACAAGGTACCATCTATGGAACAATGGGTAGCAATAGTAAGACCGTAGTACGAATTTAATAGAATACATAATAACCAACACTTTTTACATACCCTACTGTAAGCACGACAGTTGTGGTTTCGATCCCCATTTGAAGGAACTATTTTAATTTTCTCGCTCTGGTATCAAGAAAAAGCGCGGCGTTGAGTTCCGTCACTCAACACGCAATGACTTGGAAATTGGGCGCAAAATCCTTCACTTGTCGAGTGTATCTTAATACTACTAGGTTCCATACCCTATACCTATCCAGCTATGTAAATTTATATGCGAGAAACGGCGTGAAGCCAAACGAAAAAAACCTATAGTTTGATACTCTCAAAATCTTCGTTTTGCAACAGTTTGGTTCAATTTTATTTTCACGGCAATAATTCAGCATAATACATATGCTGTGTAACTACACTTACTTCCTGGACACAACCACCTTTGGAGCAGATGGCGCAAAAAAAGAAAAGAGCGAAATCTCGATACAAATAAATTGTTAGCACACCCCAAGGCGCTTTATCGTGCCCATTGCCTTTTTTTATCTTGATCGATTCTATGTGAAAGTGTTTTAATGTATTCAAGATTGATATTGCTAGATATTTTATAGTTGCTGCGAAAAAATACCTTTTTTTCCACCCTTTTGGTTTGATAGATACAAAGATTAAAATTTTTGTTTTTTTTTTTTTGTTTATTTTGTTATAACTATATAAATAAACTGTATAACTATATAAATTTAACTATTTCTGATCAATAAGTTATTTCCATTATAGTACGTATTCATGAAACCAAAAAGGGAAAAATTTCAAATTCTTAACACTAAAGAGTGATTGGTTAAAACCAATACCCCCATATGATTAGAGGCTGTGCTTCAGCTGCTCTGAATGACGGAAGAAGTAGTAACGAATTCCCAATTAAATCCAATTTTTTATAACTCATTCTTATAATAAAAATATATATTATAAAAGAAACTCTAGAAATAAATTTCATTGAACACGTCAATATCAGAGCTGCCGCCGCACGTCCCCTACTTTTGGAAGATAACAATACGCATTGAAACAGGTGCCAACTCACTCGCTGTAGTGTCGACCAGCATTCTTCTAGCGTCCGCTCACTTATGCTCTGACCGGACCGCGCTTGTTGCTAAATTAAAAGGAAAAAACAAGGAATTACAATAGAATTTACATTTGAAGCATCGTAGAAGAAGTTAGTGACGTGTCACTATTTTCTTTTTTATATTGTTATAACGAACCCGATATAGGAAGCTTTAAGATGAATGAATTGCATAATGAAATTCTTATGATATTATAACTATGGTAGGGGTCTTTGAAGGATACTTTGTTACGTAAGCTTTATTATTTTTATTTATAAATAAGAATCGATTTCTGTTCGTTCATATAAAAGAAAAATGGCTGAATCTAGTACATTAAGTTGTTGAAAATTGAAAGAGTTTAATATGATATTAGAATTAAGTCTCAAAATAACAAATCGTCTAATAAATTATACTTACGAGTACTGGTTTATTTTTGGATATTTCAAATTCCACTTAGACAGACATTACAAAATATATAAAGTAATTTTACAAAATAGTGTTAGAAAGAAGCATAAAATAGGAAAAGATAGTAAAAGCAAGCGCCAAGTCAAACTACAAGAGCTTTTAAGTTGCCAGAAAAATATTATACAATGAGCTTTATCTATAGAAGGACAATCTGTTTAAGATGTAAAATGATGGGTTTGCCTTATATTTATTTATATGAAATAATATTTTGTTTCACTTCACGCTTTAGCTAGGCTACGATCGGGATAGCGGGGTAGCCAGAGAGAACGGAGCGCCAAAGTCTACCGTCCCTGCATACCTTTTTCGCCTCATCCACAATCATCAATCGTCGTAAATGTTCACACATATTTCTCATTTGGTGCAACAACGACATATTTGCACTCTATAAAACATGTTCACAGGAGATCAAATCTAAGTTCATATAATTACTATTTTTCCGATCATTGGCCTTTTAAAAACACAGTTTTTATTTACTTTAGCTAGATGTTTATGAAAAAAAGGTGCACTTACGTCATTGTTGCACTGAATGGACGAATTATGTGATGTATTTAATTTGCTTTATTAACTTAAAGTTTATTTAATTAATAAACTTAAAAAAAATAAGAAGATAAAGCTCATTGTAAAAAGCAAAAGAAAATTGCGGAAATTCATTCGAAATATGTAACTACCTACCTGTCACTGATCTCGATTACGATTTTTGTTTAAAATAAATATTTGATATAATGTCTCCTTTTTATTTTTACTTTATTCAGCAAAAAAACATAATATTTCTTATTAATGATTATTGCTTATGTACAGAATATATGTATTTTTCCCGCATAGTAGGTACCCTACACAATGAATATTGTTAGGATATTCCATCTCCAAATATGCAAAACTTTGCATGTGACAGCGGAACTTAACGCCGCGCCTTATCTCTCAGAGCCGCGAAATGTTACATTACATATATGTAGAAGTGTATTTAGATATAAATAATAAAGAATCAATTATACTTACAAAGAGTTTTATCTATAATAGTCTCTACATTTAAGTTATTAAAAGAAGTAACAAGGCACGTAATTACGCGGTTTTAGGTCAATCGCAAGTTAAAATCTATATTGTGAAGGTAAATTTTATATGTTATAGAAGTATTTTTATGAGCACTAGTTGTCGCCCTTGACTTTCTTTCAATATTTAAATATATTAATACTAATTTTTAGTTAAGAACGAAACAATTTAAAATAATAGACAGAACGCGGCGTGAAGTACCCCCATTCAACTCGCCATGTCTCGATATTTATGCGGAAGGTGGGAAATAAATTCCCGTTATCAATCCAGCTATGCTTCAAAACGAGTGATTTTTTATCGAACCTAGAACCGTCACCTAAAACGTGGCTTACATTTTTCTTAATGTATTTTAAATATTAGATTTGCTGTTAATTTTATTAAGCGATGTTCTTACTCGATTAGCACTAACATTACAAATGACCTTATAGAAACGATTTTCATTAACCGGTTAATAAGTGTTTGAATTAATAATAAACGTATACTATAAAATATATACGCAGTTGATACATCATATAAAACGATGGATGTGTATTGAAATTTGCCGCAATTTTTCTTGTTGTTTTCGTGATTTTGTCAATTCTAGTTACAGAACGCGGCGTTAACTTACGTTTCTTGTTATGCAAGAATTTAAATTTTTAAATTAGACGAAAATAGAAACGATAATAATTTATCATACGACTGGTTGTCTATAACATAAAATTAAATGATATCTGTATTAAATATATTGACAGTACGCTACTTTCCGCTAGATCCTAGTACGGGAAAATTTATTATTTCCATTTCCTCGTTTAAACGGTAGATAATACGCGGCGTTGAATTCCGCTACTCAATAGGCAATGTCTTGAAAATTAGGCGGACATTAGATAGCAGTGTCTTAACACTGCGTTCCTTCTGCCTACTCTGCGCTAAGCGGAATACAGGAAAATACAGGAAAAAATCTTAAGTTATTATTCCGCATTATAATTACTCGACAAGTTTGTTTCTAAAGATGTCTATAAAAAATTATTAATTATTACTAATATACAGCTCTGACGTCCAACTTATACTCTATACACTATATATTTTCTTATGACGTGTGTTTATTTATTATTTTAAATTATTAATTAGAGTTGTTATAAAGGTCACGTTAAATCCTGCACATAGAAGAGTATGCACTTCTTTTCATCGCTTTAGAAAGACAAAACGCAGCGTTAGATTCCGCCACAAAACACGCAATATCTCAATTTCTTATTGAAAGAGAAAAATGAAACATCTGAAATTAGGTTTTCTCTTCTCATTCTCCGATATGATATAAAACGTAAAAGTGTAAATAGGATAATAAAAAAAAATATTGTATTAAAACTTTGAACAAAGCCACGGTCAAAGGTTAGTTAAAGATAAAAATCATAATAAACGATCGACGACTTCTATTCTACAGTTTAAGTAGTGACATGTGGGTTCTATTCATTAAGTTCAATTGTCAAATTGACGTGAAGGAATTTTCTATCAAAAAGTTTTTATGGGTTTTTGACCTTTTATCACGAAAAAAAGCGCTTTTTTACTAATATTACCTATATAGCTGTAGAGTTTGTTTAGTTAACGCTATAATCTCATGAACTAATCATATCAATAGTTCTTCTATACCTAATAATTTCTTGCTTTATTATTATATATTCATCGTAATAACAGTAAAAGTGAGTTAATGATTTTTTTTCGAATGAATTTCCAAGCGCAGTGTTGTAGATAAGAAAAGAAGATAAATAATTACATCAATATTGAGGCTATTCAGGAAATTTACCAATGCGAAGGGCAGCACGTTGCGGTCGCCCAGCGGGGCTTCCCCGGACGGCGATTGCTGTGGCTGTAGCAATAAGTTTTATTATTATTATTGTTATATCTATATAAAAATATATATAAATAGTAATAAAATGTGAGAGATTTCTATGGTAATACCTATATATTTTTTGGTACATTAACATTGAAAAAATAGCAATACAAATTTACATTAAAAAAATAAGTATTAGGTACTTGTAACTTAATTCAACTTTCATCAAAATAATTGAAAAAAAAAACATTCAGTGGTAATTCAAAATAAAATAATTAAAATGTTTTTGTTTGTAATATGATTCTATTTAGTCTAAGCCGTATCCGTTAGGCATCACAATGAATATCGATACAATTGTTATGATATTTTGACGTAAACAACGTCTAGCATGACAACATGCACATGCATATAGGTACGCGCATGCGCTCATATGTTGTATGTAGAAAGCATAAGTAAAAATGCATGCAAAAAATAAGTTACAAGTAAACATTAATATGTAAATGCAAATAAAATAATAATAAGATTTCATTCGTGCCGAATCTTGATCTTGCATATATTCTAATTGATATTCCTCCATTGATTCAAAAAATTACCAACTTAAAAAAAAGGAAATCGCAAAACTATTTTGAAATACAAAAATGCTCAAAGTCTACTATAGCAAAAACAAGGGAAAAAACTTTATAACTGAAAATATAACACATTTCATGTGCGTTGACTGACGAAACAAAAAAAAAATATAATTTCACTATTTACTAACAAAAAACCTTAGCATGTAAATAGCACTTTTAAAGATTAAAAAAATCACAAAACTAAGTATTTTAAAATCCAAAAAAGCAAAAATATCACTTTAAAAAAATCCATACACAAGATAAAGATATAAAAAATATTATTTACATCAACTTTATTGATTGACGATAGTAAATTTACCAGTGCGAATGGCACGAGGCTCCTCTCGCTCATCGTGGAGTCCGCTGAGGGTGACTGTTGTTGCTGCATCCGTGGAAATGGAAAAATATTATTCTATTAAATATATTAATTTTATTTATATTTTATAATAAAAATAATAATAATAAATTAAGTATTATGTCATATTCCATTTCTTTGATGTTGCTTGCAACTTCACTTTTTTTCTGTATGACAGAGTAGGCGGAGAGAACCTATCTCT
Source organism: Heliconius charithonia (assembly GCA_030704555.1). Classification (NCBI taxonomy): domain Eukaryota; kingdom Metazoa; phylum Arthropoda; class Insecta; order Lepidoptera; family Nymphalidae; genus Heliconius; species Heliconius charithonia. Next base: position 1,997,806 of record CM060825.1, read on the forward strand.
AGACGCTCCGTTCAATACTTTCCGCCCAATTTTTAAAATTTGATGTGGCGCTTAATACTCCGGTTTGTCTATCAGATAGAGAAAATGTAACTAAGTAAATTCTAAAAGAGAAATATAACTAGGTAAGTTCTTAAATTTGTAATTTTCAAGATTTCCGTAACATGAAAGGTAAAGAGTACTTCTATTTTTAGAACTGTTTATGTATTGGATGAACTTAACCACAAATTTTTATAACCACATGAAAAAAAAAGGAATGAGAAACGAAAATATTTAAAATTAAAGCATTACATCAGGTGAGAATTGAATCCGCAAACATCGTAACTTCCTAATATCACGACTTTTCTATTCACTATTTTGGCAAAGTATGAGAACGTAATCAATAAAAATTATGGCAATAATATTTTACTTCACAGGCTTAAATTTCAACTTTATCACAAGACACTTCATAAATATCACTTATATTTTGTTAGCAAACACTCCAACTGACACACACGAGGAGCGTAAAATATGCATAAAGCAAATTTTAATTAACCGTTGTTCCAAAAAAAGTAACCACAAAAGTGCAACTGGTCCGCGTCGAGCCGTTAAATCTTAATTTACTATAAAAACTATTATGAATGCCAAATCTGAATATCGAGAACCGGTTTACAAGCAAACAATGCTAAAACAAAAAAAAATTGGAACAGATTCGCAGTAACAAAATAACTGTCATCACCCCTTTCGTGAAACAAAGCGACTTAAAAAAAATTGAAAAAATAAAATTACAATGAGCCCCTAATCCGAGCCGTGGGAACTCAACAAATGCTTACCTTGAACGGAATATGAAACTAATTTAAAAAGTAATTTTTGTTTCAGTTCACAAATTTTAATTTTAAAATACATGCTATGCACAGCTTTGCATTTAACTTCCGTTTTGTTATAAATGACAATTTGAAATTTTTCAAATTATATTTTGAAACTTTAAATGTTGTAGCATTATTGTTTTTTTTTTATTTAGGCTGTGTAGCTTGCTACGTTTGTCAAAAAAGTACATTATTAAACAAATATTAGCCAACTGTCAAAAATACAAACATATTATTTCAGTACAAAAAAGTGATGATTTTGAAGAAATATCAAATAATGTTATCGAGTTAATAAAATTATCACTTATTAATATAATCAGTAAATTTTACATATCCTTTGTGAGGCCGGATGCGACAGAAGGACAAAAACGATTTAATAATATGTATGACGGCCCTTAACCCTTTCTTAACAAAAGCTTTACAATATGTTGCTGTTGCGTCTTGTCTTTTTTTTAAGGAAGTAGCGATCATTCAAATTCGAAACGAGTTTTTAGACCTCTGAGGTCAGTCTATCGATATATTTTGGTGAAGATACACGTACGCGTTAAATTATTAAGTTATATTATTCTTATGTTTATTTTAATTTGTTAATTTGTGTGATTAGAAAAGTGCAACGAACGGATAGTGGTTTGACGAATTATATTAAAATTAAAGTTATGTATACGGAACTTTGACTAAACATATTAATTAACAAAAAATGTTTTTTTTTTCGTTATTTTCAAAAAAATATTTTAAGGTCTAATATTTCCTATTTACATTTTCGCGTTTCAACTTGTAAGGTTGCCGGCGGGCCGCGTAAGACGATCTAACTCATATTTTATAATATGCATACTTCATATCCTAAAATAATGCTTTTATTTCAACATATATCACTGTATACCTTGTTACATTTATTAACGTTAATAAAATAAAAAAATATAATAAATATTTTTTTTAATCTAACCATCTTCAAGCCTAATATTTTTAATTGAATAACACTTCCTAATTTCATAAAAAAAGGTAACTAACCTGAATTTCATTGACCAGCTTCTCTGCCAACATCTTGTGATCAGGAGTGGCGGGTGGCTGAGGAGTTGGAGGCGCCGGTCCTGGCTGTGTGTTCTCGACCTGCTCCTGCAGAGGAGACTCAGGACGGCTTCTGTTCCAAAAGTCCTGCATCTTAAACCTCTGAGCCTCCGTTTGCAAGGTCGGTATGTGTAAGGACAGAGGTGCAGCGCGAAGGTCCAAGGCACTGCCTCCAGCAGCTGCCTCGTTGCCCTCTGCCGCAGTCATCTTGAAGGAGTTGTGCAGCCAGCTGGCCACGAAGTTCTCCTCCTCCTTGGGCGGCTCCAGGAGTCGCGGGTACGGCGGCGCGGCGCCCGGCTCGAATGCGCCCTCGCCGCCGACCGCCTCGCCTTCCTCCGCTATTTTTGGTACTTTTGCCTCCCGCGGTGAGTCCTCTACTTCCGTCTTCCGATACTCATGGAGGTCCCTGTACCTCTCCTGGAGCGCTAGGGATATGTTCTCATTGAAGTACTTCAACATTAATTCCAGCTTCGGGCGTATCGTCACAAGGAATTCATGCGACGGTCGCCGCACGGACCTGCAAAGAGCTCGGCGGTCAGTACTCGCGAGTCAGCCGCGAGGGTCGGGAAAGCGGAAGCAGACCTCCTCGAGGCGCGGGCGGGCGACGACTAACTTCTTGGTGGAAAACTTGAGCGCCGCGACGCTTTCTTGCGGGGCGGGGCGGACGCGCGCGTCGGGCGAAGACGCCGCTCCAACTAGCAAGACGCGGCGCCGCCCCCGCCGCCTTAGACGCCGCCAAGAACATCCCCTCCGGCGTCGCGCGCCCGCACGCGCCCCGCCACGAGGCGCACGCGCCCCGCGTTTTTTCCGCGGAAAAATGTGTCCGGTCAAGGAAAAGACGGCGGCGGCGCCCGCCGTGCCCGCTCGGACCTCGCACGGGACCGCAACTATCGGCCAGGGCGCCCGGCGGCGCCCCTCGCGCGCGCCCGCCCGCCGCCCGGCGCCCTCGCCACCCGCGTTAGAGAAGGACGGACACCGCTATTTTTTCTAAGCCGCTATTAGTGAGGGAGGAAATAGAAAAGAATGGGTTCTTTCTGATTTTTTTCTTATTGCTCTGTCTCGCTCTTTCCGAGGGGTTTTGTATAGCGTCGGTTTGTTCGGAGTTTTTATTATTTCTTTCCGTGCCGCCTACTTTACTATTGAATTTTTTTCCTGTTCAGGCGGAGCTAAGCGTGGGATTTGGCCAACGGCATCTAATTGCTGAGTTTTTATTTTATTTTTACCTAAACTTGGGAATTTTTTAAGATTACACCTACTGTGCTTTGGACTTTAAGCTTTAGGGATCGAGTGACATTTATGAACGTATATTGTATAACAAGATTAATGTAAATATAGTCAGTACCACAAGGTACTACTACTACACTGTACAATAATTTCATAAGAACAACTAATTATCCAACTGACCGTATATTTTTTGAAACTGACTGACTGAAATATTCGTTTTACTGTCTAAGTGGTCGCCAAAGAAAATTTCTCATGCACAAACTTTTCTCATCGCTACCCCACGACAGATGGCGTAGCCCGCTACGAAGACGTCTACGATAGTACTAAGAAATCAGATTAGTTTTATTATAACAAGTGAATTTATGTTAACTGAATACAGAGTAGTTTTATTTTATTTAATTGAGAATATTTTTTTTAATTGTGGGATATTTTTTAAAATGATTATTAATTGTTAAAAGAAAAGAAAGTAAATGATTATAAAGTTGTAATTTATATGAAAGTTTTAATAAAGTACTTATAAAATTGAAAAATTATTTTAATGATCCTTGTTTCTAAAGATAGTAATTAGTCAAAAACATTATTGCGCCTAAGTTTTAAGACATTTTTGAGTGGCGGAACTCAACACCGCGCTTTGTCTTAGAACCAGAGTAGAAATCGTATCCACAACCATCGCGTTTACAGTTGTATCTTAAGTATGTTGTGAAAAATTTAAAAAGACAAATCTCATACTATTATAAATAATTCTATACAAATGTATTCATTTATAATGAGTTTTAATGACGCAGGCGGAGTCACGGCCAGCCGCCAGTGATGTATAAATGATAACATTAATACATACGTAATGACAGGCGTGGCCGTAATGTATGGGAGTGTTTTTTTTTACGGTCCGTAAACACGATTGTTCTAGTAGACGAGACGATACTAAGTATCGTAGGTACTTATACTATAGAAGTAATATTGGAAACGGAAATGATCATGATTACCGATTATTACCGTAGTGATATATTTTTTGTTTTTTTTTATATATATGTAAAGTTGATATCTACATGCTTATAGTATAATGTGTGAAACAGAAAAAAAACATTACCGATTATTACTGTAATATTTTCTTCTTATAATGTTTTTTTTTAAGAAATTCTTAGAAAAGTATCAGTTTAAGATAAATTGTTGGGTTTGTATCGAAACTAAAGGGTTTTGATCTAAGCTTAGGTAGGGGTTTGAGTATGAATTAAAAGTAACAAATAAAATATTTTATATTGTTATATAGGTATAAGATAATTATGTTACAGTAAATGAATGAACGTTTTAGAAAAAATTTATTTGAAAATACATTTTTATCTGAAACTTGCTTTTTATTTGAAATCATGTCCGCTGCTATCGAAAATAATAGCATTCTATTCTATAAAGGCTATTGTATAATGTCCAAAAAAACTTCTATAAAATAATAATATTTAAACCAAATAATAAATATAAAATTAAAGTCGCTTCAAGAAATCAATCCAAAAATTTCACTTATATTAGAACCAAAAATCTCGATAAGAACCTGAAGTAATGAAAATAACGAACAGCACGGTTCTTATCTGAATCGCCGCCCCTCTTAGATAGATGAATCAACCCTTTCTTTGACGCAAACCATTGCGACTTCTATCAGAACCTAAAGTTAGTTTTTTTGTATATAAATAAAAATTTGAAAAAAAAGATAAAAAAATCAACTTAAATATAAACTTTTTTTAATTGTTAATAAAAATGTGCTGATATTTTTTTTAAAATAATCAGCTTCACGTTGTATCCAGCACACAGCAGGGTAGGCAGAGGGAACACAGTGGTAAGACACTCTGTTCCCCACTTTCCACCGAGTTTGGGAGGCATTGCGCGTTGAGTGGCGGAACTCAACGCCGAGCTTTGTCTTGACATAGTATTGACATAATTGAGACCAGTCGTGGCTCAGGAGTACAAGCGTGTGACTGTAAACGAGATGGGATGTAGGTTGGATTCCCACTAGCAGAAATCAAACATTAGATGATTTCATTTTCTCGCTCTGGCCACGAGACCAAGCGCCAACACGCAATGCCTCAAAATTTGAGGAAAAATGGAGGACAGAAGTGCCTTAATGAAATTGGAGCATCTTAACCAGGTCTCCAGTTTCCCTTGTATGTGCTGGATAGTGAAAAATGAAGTAAAATAAATAAATAAAACTAAAACATAATATCGCTCATTTGGTTCAACAATGACGTATTATTGCGGAATTTTGAAATATTCCAGGAGATGCGATGAAATTTTGTAAATAGTCTCTCTACATACATACATTAAACATATAACTTTTAAAAAATGCTATTACGTCATTGTTGCACCAGACGAGTAATAAAGTAAATAAAATTAAGTTATATTTTTTTGATGATCATGATTCAAATAAAAAGTAAGTAAGTACTTTAATCAACAACTACATACAATTTATCATACATACAAAGTTTGTCTTAAAATAATATTAAAAAGAAACGTCAATAATAATTATTAAAAAAATATATACATTTCTAACCCTTCTTGTAGCTGACCATCTGTTATTAGTTTATGATATTAAGAAATAAAACACGGACAGACGAGCGAAGTAAAGCAATATCCGGTCATATAAAGTTCGGCCTTCTTCGTTATAGCTTTGAAGGGTAACTGTAAATGTGAATTTGTGCTCGCTGTTGGTTACAGGTTCGAGCCTCGATTGGGGTAATCAAAATGTTATAAAAAGTAAAATAAAGTTTTTTTTTCTGGATAACGTGAAAAGATTTGTTTGCTTATTTGGAATAATATATTTTTAAAAAAATTAAAAAATCGAAATGAAAAAAAATGGAATTCAAATTGAATTACTAATGTTTTTAAGCAGGTAAGCAAAATTTCGTAAGTGTATATTTATTTATAATAAAAAGTACGTAAAAGTAAGTATAAAAAAAGTAAGTAAAAGTAAGTTTAAAAGTACGTCTCACCCCACAAATTTATCAGAAACTAAACAAAAAAAACTAAACTTAGAAAAAAAAATTAATAAAAACATGACAAGTATTGTATTATGTATGTATTATGTCGGATATTTTTTTTATATTATTTTTACCTTTATTTACATAGAAAGTATATCTGCTGTTAGGTAATAATTTTGAATTGATATATAAATATATAAACCTATTGTTAAGAAACGTTCGTCGTTCGTCATTAAGATAATTCCGTTTCCAACTTTCTACCAAATTCTTAAGTCCCCAAGGCAAAAATGGGGAATAGTGTCACACTAGATACCCTTTACCGACCCTGTTGCGGGCTATGCGTGATGTACAGCTATGTGGAATGCAACGAGAAGAACAAACCTATAACATTTTAATTTAAATTACTGAAGTTTGAATGTTTACGCATAAGCAAATTATTGTTGAGTTGAAAGTATGTAAAGTTTCATTCCCCTTAGTGGGAATCAAACCTACAATCGTCGGGTTTATAGTATGCTTGTTCCTATTCCACGAGTCAACTGATAAATAATTGACTGTTAATTAAGTAAATATTTATATAGATTTGCTGTGTTTTCTGCATAGTGGGATAGGCAAACATAATATTCCAAATTTCAGGCACAATACGTGCACACATTCCCTCGTGGGGATCGAACCCACAATCATAGCGTCCCCATCCAGATACAGTTCCACTGCACGTCGATAGACAAAATGTATACCTACAAATTATTATTTTCCTTCACAAATTTTAGAATTATGTTTTTCTCACACTCCGCAATTGTATCAGTTTTTATACATGACACAGTGTTGTGACCTTTGTCGCCCATAAATACTTAAAAGTAGGTAAACTACTAACATTTAAGATTTGTTCGAGCTGGATATCGATTGATCATTACATGGTGTAATAAAATTCCGTATAATTTAAGTAAATTTTATTACTGATTTAAATTGAATTGATTTACATTTTTATTGTTTTCCTTTATCTATTAAATAGTATCTTATAGGTTCCAGTTTTACCTTTTCAGTAGGGAACCCAAATAATTGAACATTTTTTTTTTTTAAATTAAATTTCATGAATATTTTTTTAGTTGCTATTTCCTTGTTTATGTGTATATACGTTTACTCAAACCTCAGTAATTTAAATAAAAAAAAACAAGGTTTTAACTTTACGCTGTACTCCGCATATAGCATGGTAGGCAGAGGATAACTAGTGTTGAGACAATCCATTCCTCATGTTCCATCTAGCTTTCAAAACATGTTGAATAGCGGAGCATAACGCCGCCTTGTGTCGTAACCAGAGCAAGAATCAAATTCACACGAGTGACAAATCGATAGGTACCTTCCCTACACCATATTCAGAGGAAGACTAAAAAAATCGTAATTCAACATTAACTTCCGCTTAACACAATAATTATATCACTACATCAACTATTCCCATACAAAAATACCCATTCATTTGAGCTTTCAAGTTCGCTTTCGTATCATTCATAGAAAAGTTCGCAAAAAACAATAGAAAAAGTAACATTTAAGCTTCCGCCTTTCATTGAATCAGTTACGGAATAAATAATGCAGTCATTTGACCCTTATGCAAATGATATCAAATGTCTTTAGAGGAGCTTTTTGTTTTTTTTTTTTTTTGTTCTTCCGCAAACCGGTTATTTCCGGTATTGTCTGAAACGTCATTGTCTCCCTGAGAACAGATAAAAGATAAAAGATGCTTGTTGCAATGAAATTTGAAGTTTTTGCCAACGTGAGAATTTATCTTAGATTAAGATAATGTGTTTAATTGTTTTGTTTTGTTTTGTTGTTGTAATATTTTAATGTAATGTTTTTAGTGTTGTGATTTACGTAATTTTTCTAAATATTATTATTGAGGCCAGTTGTAGCACAGGGGCACAAGTGTGCGTTTTAGGGTTCGATTCCCATTCGAGTAAATGAAATATTTCGGTAATATTTTCATTTCCTCGTAGTGTCTTAACAGTAGGTTGCTGGTTTTCCCTCTCTCCCTGGTTCTCTCTACCTACCATGGTATATGTGGGGAAAATGCTTACTTGTGCTATTAGATGAACACATTTTCTCGAGTGAGAATCGAATCCACAATCTGTAGTTTTCGCAGGTCGCCTGTTTATTAAGGTATTTGTTTAAAAAATATATAATAAAAAAATAATAGTAGTATTTTTTAATCTATTCCCGAAGCTTTAGTAACCCATCATTAATTTAACTTAATGAAATATTCATTTTGAAGTGACTTGAACGAATAATATCCTTACTTACCTACTTACAATGTGTTACGATATATAGTTATACATTACATTTTTGGCTTATAGTTAATTTTTTTTTATAAATGTTTTTTTTTAAAAGTGATATGTACCTAGGTAGGTATGTTATCTTCAGTTTACTTTTAGAAGTAAATAATATAGAAGCAAATATAATATAGAAGCAAATATAATATAGAAGAATTTCTCTATTGCATAGAGAAAAATGAAAATCAAAAAAATTAAAACTACATAACAATCTATATAAAATTGATGAATAGAATAAACTAAAACACAGAAGGGAAACTAAAAAGTTATTAGTAAGAGGGCTAATGGCGGCGCGATCACGCACCGCGACCTATTTTTAATCATTTTTGGAAGAAACGAGTGGGGTTGTAGAATCCAGTGTATGGATATAGCTTTTTAATATGTTATAGGATTTCGGAGGTGGAACTCATCGTCGTGTTTTGTCTTGTTACCAGGGCGAGAAATTAAAAATATTTAATTCCAACGTGTGGGAATCGAACTCTTAACTATGGTGTTTACAGTCCCTACGCTGTGCCTCTTATAAAATTATGAATATTTATTGTTTAATAAAATATATGATTTTTGTTATTTATCAATAAACAAATCAGAAACTTAAATATAAATAATAATTTTAAATAATGTAGTAACTACAAATGAAACGTCAAAAAAGCTAGCTATTTTAAATATAAATATTTTTTCGTATATACACATATTTTGTAGGAAAGAATTTATTATTTACATACAAACACGTATAATATATTTTATATTTTTCATTGCTAAGTGTCTAAAAGATGTGACACAAACGAAACAAATCTCGAAATTTCTGCGGAAATGGAAAAAACGGAAATTCCATTTTCCCTCTTAAAGCCCACTCATACAAAGTTACAGGCGACGACTAGTCTATTATATAACTTTAAAAAAAGCCATCTCCTCACTAACCCACAACCGGGCAACGTAAAACATTATTGATGGTACAATTCCGTGACAAGTGATACCTACACTGTTTACGTTGAACGGGCCGCGGGATCGATATCCGGCAAACGGAATTTTTAATTTACCTACAAAATACATATATCGATATACGAATTATTTTCATTTATTCCTTTTTCGTTATATGAAATTGAGTAAAAATTTAAATTTTTAACATAAAACTGTTTTTATTTATCCATCTGTGACTTTTTATTTAGTGGTATCTTAATCTCTTTTGTTTCTAGATTGTTCTTTTAATCTTTTTTTTAAGAACAAAGGTCGTGGGTCTGTAGTTTTTAATATATTTTTTATCAAAAAATGAGCTCTAAAACAAGTATTCTTGACCAAAAAAAATATAATTTTATATAAAGTATGTTATATTATTTAAGCACACACTTAATAAAACATTTGTAATACTATAAAAGTAGATGATTGAAATTCATTCAAAAGCAAAAACGAAAGGGAATGCAAAAAAAACATCCCTCTCAAATCAACCGTTAAACAGAAGCCAAGTATCAAATCAAAAACGTTTACAGATAAAAAAAGGAAAGTGGAAAAAAAAGCACCCTGTCCAAATATTGCGTGTCAAAGCCCACCACCGTTTAAAAAAAAGGAAGAAAAAAACTCACGATTGTTAATCTTAACACATTTGCTTAGAAAAAAGTAGCTGACATGAAAAAACCGCCCTAACATTAGCTCGACCAATGGAAAAAGAAAAAAAAGTGTACACCAAAAAAAAAGGTCGACTTAATTGGCTCGTGCCGCCCTAGTTTCTTTTTTTATACAACTTTTTTTATTCCATTCACGTTTGGACGTGGGGTGAGGTTTTTTGTGACAATTGTGTCGTTCAGCCAACAAATTATTTAAGATTATAGCCTTTTAAACGATGTTAACACTGCATAATTTAGTATGTAATTTATGTTCGGTTTAATTTAGTGCTGCCTATAGTTGTGTTGTGAATAATAGATGTAGTGTTTTGTCACTTTTTTTTTGCTCTTTTAAATATCATAAATTTATATATTTTTAGTGGTGTAAAAAAGAATAATATTTATAATTTGAAAAATATTAATTAAATAGTCGTCGTAGTCGTAAATTCAAGCTCCATTCGGAGGATGGATCATTTATAAATTACTTTTATTTTCCCGCTTTATTGACAAATAGTGGCGTTGGGTTCAGAAAATTCAGCCGAAGTGGGAAACGGAGATTCTTTATATTAAGCTTTTTCTGTCTACTTCGTTATATGTGAAAAACCGCGAAGTTAATTATTTTAACACAATTTTACAAAGAAACTATGTAATAACATTTTTAAATTTCAATGTGAAATATTTGTAAAAATTGTTTCCTCACGAATCGAATAATTTTCATTTAAAAAAATCAATTTAGTTAATTTTTATCCATAAGAAAGTAATACATTAAAATATCATATTATAAATAATTAAAGATTTTTTAATTTATTAAATTGAATAAACTATCTACTCCTTATAATATTTCGCAATTGTTTAAAATGCATATCAGCAATTTACATACAAAAGATTATAAAACCTCATTATCTTTATAATGTACACATACACATGCAATATTAAAATAAAATAATAATTGATAAGAGAAATAAAAACCTTGCCACGGTGACATCTGGCGAAGAATAGTTGAACTAAAGATATAAAAAAATCTTATCGGAAATTTTGGTTACTGGTCTAAAAGAGGGGTCTTATTAGAATTAAATTTTATAATTTTTCATATACCGAGGTTCATCATAATCATGTTAGAATAGTCTTAGATTGTGGTAAAAAATGGTGAAAATAGCTAACAACATATCAAAAAAAAAAAAAACATGAAGAAAATAATCAACGTTTATAATATTAAAAAAATAACTCATATCAAAATTATTATAAGCGAACGATATGAAGAATGCTTCATACCTAAAGTCAATAAAAAAAGCTGCGCAATAACACCTTTCTAGTCAAAAAATACACATGACACTCAAATATAGATTAATTTTGTCAAAAAACAAAAAAAAATTATAAAAAATCACTATATATTACATAATAAAATAAGTTACATAATTACCTTTCCGTTAAAAAGAAAAATACAACCGATCCGCGCCACGACAACTTATAAAATTTCCGTTTAAAACACACAGCTCATTATCTTTTTTCTAACGAAAAATACATTATTTTGTGATACTAAAAAACTATAAATTTCATATATGCTTATAAAGTTTAAACTTTATTTATTTATTAATATGATTTAATTTAATTTAATGTTAGTTCTGATATACGTCTTTAAGGAATGAGAGTGTTTCGTCTTGGGCTACTTTATTGCCCACTAGTGAGGGGATAGCATCGTCTTAAAATGTAGTCGTAAAATTTTGCTGATATTTTTTCAAATATATATATATATATATATATATATTTTTTTAATTACATATAATTAAGAAGACATAAATCAGATCAAAATATAAGAACGATCAACTCAAAAAGTGAGTTTGTGATATAGGCTTGATATGTGCAACGATGAACAAACTTTACTCATGGCTTATTGTTAATCTTTAATATTTTTTTAAATATACGTAACCTAATTTGTTTTTACTCTCATAATAAGTTCGTATTCATACTACGGATGACAAAAGCACGTTACTTATTAAAACAGAAAAATGTTTGATGCATAAAAAGAAATTAGTGTAAAATTACTACAAAAGATTCATAGAAGTTATGTGTACAAGGACACTGTTCTTTTCGATACTTAGTGACTGACACATAAGCATCAGACAAAAATCCACGTACACAAAATTGTTAAACGTATAAAAGTTTAACTAAACTCAAGCAAATGAATAATCTTAGTAACATACATAAATAAATATAGAACAAACAAACATGAATAAAAAATATATTCGACTAAAACTCGAAAACTTAATTAATCGATCGACTTTCGACTAAGCGACCACCCAAGTCAATAGACTGCATTTGCAATGCACATCACTATCAACGCGTGTGTGCGTTATCAGTAATGCACTATAGTACGCAGATAAAATTTTGAAAAATTCTCAACTTTTCCGCGATAACCCCGCCCGGACGTGCAGAAAAAAGCTTGCAGGCTGTATTCATAGTGTTTATATATTTATTTATATCACATTATATTATTATTTTTTTAATAGTTTTACTTTGTATTCTGAATTTACTTAGCAGGATATGCGGAGAGAACGTAGTGTTCTACGTTCTCCGACAAACAAATGCCATAAGAATAACACTGTTTCTCACTTTTCGATCAATTTTTAACATTAAAACACAACGCTGCATTTTATCTTGTTACTCGAGAGCCAAAATAAAGAGGATTCATTCCCATGAATGGGAATCGAATCCACATGTTTACGCTGTGACAGTGTAACCGACTGGGCTCTCAAAAAAATCTTCTAAAACTTTATTTTCTATGACGATTAGTGAAAGGAAATTCCGATATAAAGGAATTTCTACTCGCTTAGACATCTTACTTGTTACATAAAAAAATACAAAGCCGTGATATATCTAGCCTATAATCCACAAAAAATATTTTATTACATTACAAAAATTACATTGGTGAAATCCATCAACTACATTCATAAGACAATATTATGAATATTATCACTGATATTTTAATAAATATTTTTATAGTTTTCGCTGTATTCTGTATTCTGGCAGGGCACCTAAAGTGTTACCAGAGCGAGATAATTAATATGATTAATTTCTCTGAACGGGAATCGAACCTACAATAGTTGTGTCGGGAATTGTAGAACCAACTGCCTTAAGAATGAGAACTTAGGTTATATATATCCTAAGAACAGAAAAGGCCAACTAAAAAAAAATATAAATTAAATTATTAAAATATTAAAAAACAAAAACAACATAATCGATCCTCGACTATGAATACAGTATTTTATAAATAAACTGCATGTCCAACAAGTATTATTTGCTATACGTTATCACGCGTGTATACAACAGGGTGTCTTTGTGTGGGTCTAGATAAAACTATCTATGCCTAGATATAACCTGGCCAGAATATAGTGTACTGGGTACAGACTAATTTTAATGTGTTAGGTTATGAAATGTGAAGAAATTGTTTTCACCTGTGAGTATTTTTAATTTGGCTGTGTTTTTTTCTTATTGCGTAATTGTAGGGTGGGTGTGTTTGATATGACTGAATGTGAATGCAATATTAGTTAAGTAGGGTTAAATGTGGTGTAATTGATATTAAGAGGGATAGCTTTAGAGAAAATAGTGTTAAAATATTCAATTTACCACGCGCCGCTTAATAATATAGACGTTGCGTTTTGAGTGGCGGAACTCAACGCCGCGTTTTATCTTGTTACTAAAGTGAGGCGACGAAAATCATACCATTCCCCACAAGATTAGCCCACAACCGACTTTACAATCATACGCCATGCAGCTGCGTCATGGCAATCTTTTTTAAAAAAAAATATTCAAATAAATTTTCTCAAGCATTTTGAGTTGCTCTCTAATTTCTTTTAAACATCTTCTTATTTCTTATAAGCAATGTACCTATAGCGGTGATGTCAGTTACAGTCACATCACTGCTTTCATATAAAATCTTTTCTAATATTTTTATTTATTGTTAAAATATTTAGATTACATTAATTACATTATTTTTTAAAAAAGTCAGTAAAAAAAATAACAGTTGCTCCTTTTTAAGAGAAGGGTGAGAATTTGATTATTATCAAGAACAGTACTAAAGAATTTGCATACATTTTTTTAACTTACTATTTTTTTTATTTTCAGTCAACATCACAGTGCAGCAGCCACAAACAGAGGATACTCACAGTAGTCGCAGGTTTAGCTGAATAATAATTGATGAAATAATAAATAAATGAAAAAAATCAGAAAAGGTGATTATTATAAAGGGATTGAGCTTTTTTGCTCTATATACCTCATTTGGTGGAACAAATTCTTAAATGCACTTTTTGAAATATTGCAGGAAATACAATCAAAGTTTCTAAATAGTATTAAAATAATTTTATAACTGGAATTATATCATTGATGCGGAGAGAACGGAGAGCCAAACGCTACGGTCTAGGTATTGCACATAGGAACCTCTTTCGCCCGGTCCACTATCATCAGGCTCTTTAGAAGTATTAAAATAAAAACCGAACAAGTGCGAGTCGGATTTGTGCACAAAGGGTTCCGTGCCATTTTACCGATGGTTGTAGGTTCCATAACATTAAGAATGATTTTCTAACTCAATTTTTTTATAAAGCTGGAGAATCCCTTAACTTGTCTGATGTGAAAAAAATGACTTGAAAGAATGACTGATGGTTAAGATATTTTTTTTCTTTTATTTTAAAGGTTTTTTTAAATATAAATATCGGTAGAGGGATTCACAGAAATTGATATCACAATAATTAAAAAAAAACATTTTGGACTACATGTCCTTGTGAGACTATGATTACCGCTAGAAAAGTAGAACTATATACAATAACATTGAAATATAACTAAAAAGTAAATATATATTCTTAGCCTTTACGACAACTTTCTAGTGCCCAAATTTGTCACAAAATAACTAACAAAGAAATTTATATATATTGATATATATATATATATATATATATATATATATATATATATATATATATATATATATATATATATATATATATATATATATCACGCGGAAGAGCAAAAACGTTTTAATTGCCTCACTCAATTAATAAACTAAAAGGAATTCTCTAATCGAGTCCGCCGTAAAAAGATATATCGCGTACAGGACCTATGGTAATTGGACTATCTAACGGTTACCGTTATACAGACAAGCATTAATGCTTTGCAACATTTAGATTTTTTTTTCTATTTCGTCATAGGAAAAAGACCAAGTCAGTAGTTACTTAGATTTTTTGGTTTGATAATTTTTTTCTTTTTTTTTTTGTGTATGGTACAGTATATGGTCTTGTGTTATTTATGTACAGGGTAACTAAGTGTATTGACACTAAATTCTGTCTATCTATCCAGGTTTGTGAAATAAAGCTTTAAATAATGGATTTAAGGTTTTGAAATTGTAATTTGACAATAAATTTAATTAATATGTGAGGTAATTTCTTATTATAATATAAAAAAATGAAAATCATAAAAAATATGTATATTTTTTTTTATTTAAAAAATATTTATTTTTTAAATATAAAAGCAAAAGCTAATATAGCACATAATACTACAAAATAAAATCAAGATTCAAAACATCAAATCAGTTTGTTTATCACTTACCTCTGCTAAGAGGCATTATTAGGTAACGTTCCACATACAAACCCCCTTTTTTTAGCTTCACGCTGTATCCCGTATGGTAGGCAGAGGATTTCCTCTGCCTACCATACGGGATACAGTTACATACTACTTCCCACCAATACAATTTTGCAGGCATTAACGTGTTGAGTGACGGAACCTAACTAAAATGGAATAAAATCATTCCCACGAATGGAAATCGAACCCACAACCGCCGCATTCACTCACACACTATGCCACTGTGAAAATAATTAAAAGTCATTTATTGAAATTAAAAATAAAATCAAATTAAAGTAATAATAAAATGTAATACTCCTTTTCAGAAAGTGGGTTTACGTCAATGACCTAACCGACCGGCGACCACAAGCCTAGATTAATGAGGAAGCAGACTAATTAAGACAAGTTTATCTTTCACAGGTGAAAAATTACTGCCAATCGTTAAAATGACGATATATAAACGAACTTTTATTATTTTATTTATAAGAAAATTATAAAAAAAATAATGTTGTGTGATTAATAAATATTTCGTCATAGAAATTAGTATTTAAATTTATGATAACTATGGGTCATGTTTCTTAAATCATGAAATGAAATATGTTAAACAGTGATAGAAAATGTAGTGATTGATCATTAATTTATTTTGATATTTACTTAAAGATAATACAAGAATGACAAAAATGGAGCTTAAAGCTTTTTTCCTCAACATCACAATTGCTTCAACATTAAGTTCACCCGACCTTGCTATGTCGGGTGAACTTAATGTTGAAGCACTCTGTTTCTCATTCCCCGTCCATTTTTCGAGTGCCGAATATAGTAGTAGTAATTTAAGTAATGCCCCTTAAATGGGATCGAACTGACAACTATCGCGTTCACTTTAGCTTTAATACACTAAAAGTTAAATAAAAAAAAAAGAAATAGAAATACGCACTTCCCTTAATTGGACTATAGTGTAACGGCTTTAGCTCTAGCAATTAAGCTTTAATAGTAGAGAAAGTAATAGGTTTTATTATAACCATATTATAAATCATAGACACCATTAATATATAACAGCTTTTTATTCAGCTTTTTACCCAAAATAGGTAGGGAGAAGCTAATGCTCCCCAATTCTTCTCAACAATTTTTCGTGATATTGCGAGTTAAGTTGCCTTATTAGATACCAGAGCCAGAAAATAATAATAATTGAAATAAAATCTTTTCCCCGAGTAGGAATCGAACCAACAATCGTCGCGTTTATAGTCATTCGCTGTATAACTGCGCTATGATGGACTTAATGGACGAATTTATACTATATTTTAATTTTAATCGAACTCACTACTTCCAATTATTAAATACTTTAAAAAAAACTCTCTATTCTCTATCCTTTCTTTTAAAAAATCGAGAGAATACTATTTTGCACTTCATTAATCATTATAAACCAATTAATATAGCAACTAGTTAGAACGTATAAAGTATGTAACTACGAAATAATTGCGATAAGGCTTTAGACTCTATTAATTTTACATAATAGCCTATACACGACTGGCCCGCTATAATGCATTATTTTGTATGTAAATCTTATTTTAGTATGAACATTGGTATTTTTATTTTAAATTCTCTTATGTTTAGAGATATTTTTAGGTTTACAATGTATTCCATGAATAGGAGAGTAGCCAGAAGGAAAGTAGTTTTAAGACATTATCTTTCCGCCCGATTTACGAGAAATTTTGGGTTTATTAGAAAATTTAACTATGAGAAAAAAAATTGCAAAAAAGTTATTAGCTTTTAAGGTACTGGATTTCATTTTTTTAACATTCATTTGGTGCCACGAATACCCCTGCTTTTTTTTTTAATTTTCTCAGAAAAAACTATTATGCCTAATTATATATTATACACATAATAAAAACTTATTAAAAAAAAAGATATTTAATGAAGGCTCAGGCCCACTCAATACACTAAGTCTCAAAAATTGAGCGGTGCGTAGGCGATCCAATATCCCAAGACTAGGTTCCCTCGACCCGTCCCATAGTGAATCTAAAATAAATATACGAAAGTACTTATAAAACATAAGTTATGCCACTTTGTCGTCCATTCAATGACAGTTTTACAATATGAGTCAGTATTTTCATAGGCGTCAATCTCAAGCAGTCGTGAGGGTGTCAAAGCTAGACGACCGCTTGCAATTTGGAATACAAGCCTACCACATTCCTCATAAGTTAATCACATCCAGCATTACAATTAACAAAGGCATTAAATATATTGATTTATATAATCGGAATTGGAAATTTGAAGTGCGATGTTGAGTTCCGCCATTCAAAAACCAAGGTAATAATGTGTTTTTTTTTATCACATCGATATATAAGCAGAAACACACGTTGAGCAGCGAAAAGGCATACACAGACTTTTTGACATGATTATTTTAGATGTTTTTTATTATATTGTTCTTAATAAGATAAGTGAATATTTAAAAAAAGCCGCGTTGCTTAATTACAAAATATATATATTTTTTTGTGAGTTTTTAATAGCAAATTCAAAAATAAATTCGAATGGATTAAAATATATTGTATATAATTATAATAAAGTTTTGTTCATTTCTATGTTGTTTAGATTCTTTAAAATTTGAACCAGTTACTTAAACTCCAATCAACAAGCCATCCACTACGCTATACGGTAAATTTCCTTTTTTTTTATAACGGAACTCTATTATAGGATGCATTTCACGACTTTAAAGCAATCCTGTTTCAATATCGTGTCAAACAAAACCAGTTGGAAGGTATAACATTTTCTTTTAACCTACAGTTAGTAGTTACTTTGTGAGACACGTCTGCCCTTTTTTATATAAATATTGAGTTTTAGTGTATTTTATGGATCATTTTTTTTTATATTTTGGTTACCAGTTGTACTTCAGGCCAATCTGGCAGCAGTACAAACGTGGGAATGTAAACACGACGGTCGTGGGTTTGATTTCCATTTGAAAAATTAAATATTTAATCATTTTCACTTTCTTCGCTCTGGTAATAAAACAAAGAGCGGTGTACGAATCCGCCACTCTACACGCAATTGGTACCTCAGCAATTCGGAAAGTAGAAAATGCGAGTGTCCTGATAGGGAAGGGAAGAAGGAAAGAGTGTCTTAATACTAGATTCCCAGGTTCCCTTTGCCTACCTCTTATGTGCAATATACAGCGTGAAGCTAAAAAATACTGTGGGTTGTATCGTCGAAACGATGTTAATAAGACGAGAATTTATATTAAACTCATGTATTTTTTTAATAATATTATGTATTGTGTAACACCCCTACAATACTAATAGTTAGATAAACTTAAATACGACTTATTTTAGTTTTATTTATCTTTATTTAGCTTTGTGTGTCCCACATATAGCAGGATAGAACATGGACACCTAGTGTTAAGACACTGTCCACACTTTCCGCCTCTAATTTATTTGTATTGAAAGGCGAAACTTAGATATAGGTACATTCCTCCAAACAGTTGTGTTCATACTTTCTTACAATTAAAACTTTTCCGTTTCCATTTTTATGCCGAATTCTCAAGGCATTGCTTGTTGAGTAGTGGAACTTAACGCTATGCTTTATCTCGTCACAAGAGCGAGAAAACGAAAATATTATATATATTTCATATCCTGCAGTGGGTATCGAACCCACGACTGTCGCGCCCACAGTAGCACGCCTGTTAGCTACGCCACGTCGGCCTCATATTCTTCTATAGAAAAAAAAACATTTACTTGTTATTTTCTTACCTCAATATCCATTTTGAAAAGTATCAATATAGTAAAGCTTACATTATAAATTCTTTTAAAAATTCTAAACTACAGCATCATCCACGCGGCCTAGCACAAAGCTCCAAAAGAAAAAGAAAAAAAGAAATGAAAAGAAAGGAAAAAAGTAATAACGACCGCGAATACCCCACGGGCGAACGAACTGTGAAAAATAAGACGAAAAAGTGCGCCCGCGCACATGTGCGTTGAAACACTTTTTTACAATCTATCTATACATGGTGGTTTTTTTCTAGACTACT
Organism: Heliconius charithonia; assembly: GCA_030704555.1. NCBI lineage: Eukaryota > Metazoa > Arthropoda > Insecta > Lepidoptera > Nymphalidae > Heliconius > Heliconius charithonia. Next base: position 2,017,435 of record CM060825.1, read on the forward strand.
CTAACTATAGCTTGTGTATTTTTATTTTGCCTATTTGTCTTAAATTTTACATTTTCAATGAGTGCTACAACACTTCGTTCTCCACATTGTATTGTCAGTTGTTGTTCAGTAATTTTAAGCTGTAGCAGAAAAGTGGGACCGCCTGGTGCGTAGGTTCGATGTCTATTCTTGAAGAATGAATTCATTCTTCAAATAATCAATAAGAAGAAGACATAAAAGCGCTTAAGTTTAGTATTTATTTTATTTAAAAAATTGGGTACATATACAAATACCCAACGTTCTATACCTACTATGAAAAGAAAGCTGAACTAAGGTTAGGTGAGGTTAGCCGCTATCCCCGTTTATATTCAATTCCATTTTAGTTTCTTTATGTTAGTTATGAGATTAATGGTCTGGTTACAAAATAGGCTTGACCTATTCTTATGATTTCTAAGCTAAAGCCGGCTTAATACTGTAAAATGTGTGCATATTTTTGATCGATACTTACATAGTCAAGCAAAAAATTATAAAATGTAACAAATTATTTATTTATAAATCTGATAAAACTAAATGCAGTGTTGAGCTCCACTAATTAACTCGCAATTTGGGTGGAATGAAGAGAACGGAATATTTCGACACTAGCTTCTTTTTCTGTCATACAGGATATATATATATATATATATATATATATATATATATATATATATATATATATATACACAAGAAGTATATTCACAAAGAACATTGTATTTCTCTAATGTCTTGATGTCTTCCTATATAATCCATTTTAAATTGTATCAAGGGAAGTTCATCCCTATAAATAGACTAATAAGGTATAAAATAGGTTCATATATTCTAATGAACCCGTCGTTCAGTGATTTAGAGGTCTAGCGGAGACTTTTTAATTGATGCCTTTTTCTCGGCTTGTTTATAGTAACTGGTTAAGGGCAAGAAGGTCTTAAGGTACGTTTTAGTTAAAATGTTAACATTTTCAAAGTGCCATTCCATATATTTGGAAAATAAAAATATTCTTTTAGCCTTATATATCAGTATATAATCATGACTTTTTGTATTTTAATGGAAAAAATATTTTTGCTTTACATACTCAAACAATAACGAAAGGCTATGGGCCGTATATCAGGTTTTTTTTTATACTAATACCATAGAGCGCAGCGCTGAGATCCGCTACCCAACACGCAATATCACCAAAATTGGGCGGTGCGATACAAACGGAGTGTCTCAACATTAAGTTATCTCCGCGAAAATGAAACTTAAAGAAATAACACTAGAGATCTTTAGAAATGACTAGCACTGCCCTTAAGACACTTTCTTAACTATCACGCAGATCACCGGCGGGGGCATTAAATTGGCGTAAATTTTTACGACGACACTAAACCTATACTGTTTCCTTACTATACCCTATTTTGAACCTAATTAGGTACGCGTTATCTCGAAATAATAAATACTAAGAAATCTATTACAAAATAATTTTAATAAATATATTTACTTTTTTATATTTTTGAATTCAAATTAATTTATTTTTTGATTCTTTCTATATACGCCATATAGGAGAATAGACAAAGGTAACCTAGTGTTAATAAATTCCATTCTTCACTTTCGGTTAATTTTTCGAAGCATCGCGTATTGAACGTCGCATTTTGTCTGCTAACCGGAAAACGCACGAGAAAATGTAAATAATACATTCCTCTAAGTAAGAATTGAACCCGCACTTACATTCAGACATAGCCACTCCACCACGACGGCTTCAATCATAATTTACTAATCCACAATTATAAATATTAATAGAACCCAATAAATGACTAAAGTATTTAAGTCAGAAGTGCCCATGCGCCATTACGCAACTGACTATCGGTAAAATTGGTCAAGTGCTCTAGATAGCCTCACAAAAGGATCGACATATCAATAAATACTTCAAAACCATTATAATTTTCGCAATTACATATGTGTATGTATATTTTGTATTTATTTTCAAATATAAATGAATACTAAGCGATTGAATGATCGTGTGATGATTGTTGTTCGTGTGGGTTCCAAGTTATATTAACTTCTTTGCTTCGGTAGACAAAGCGCGGCGTTGAGTTCCGCCACTCTACTTAATAGGTAATATCTCAGAAATTAGATAGAATGTGTGAACACAGTGCCTCAATTTTTAATGCTAGGTTTTACTGCTGTGCGGAAACGAGCACTGCACACGTGATGGTAGTGGGTTCTATCCTTTTTAAGGAAATATCCTTCTGACTATTGATTATATACAAAGATTTCTTTTGATCTGCTTAAATGAAATATCTGAAATTAATTATATCGTGAGTGAGAATGCACTACCGTAACTGCTATAATAGAAAATTGATTAACTATCAAACAATTTCGTCTTAATCTATCACAATTACTAAAAAAAGAAAATAAAAAAACTACCGATATAACCCAATAACACTTAAACAGTTATGATTTGCCAGCACGGCGTTGAGTTCCATCAATTAAACCGCAACTTGAATTTAGGTTCCCCCCTGCTATATGCGGGATAATGAGTGAAACTGGAAAAAATGTAAGTCTCAATTCCTCAAGAATAATAATTTCAAATAAAAAGGTCCCTGATAATCTCTAGATAGGTTATTAATAAGAACACGGTTTAACCGACTATTATTGGATGTTCGACATAATAGCTAAAGTGTAAAAAGCGTATATATATTTAAAAAAACTTGCCTGATAGACCTCTTGTAAATAATCGTAAGCAGATTTTAATGAAACTTTGTAAGCCATTACAATACGTGGAAAATTATAATTTCTTATTGTAAAGAAAATAATGTTATCATTTAGTTTTATTATTTAAATATAGTAGTTGTAGGCCGCGACTCTGTTTATATGAAGTACTAAAAACTTTTTTTTATTTTTTCAGTTTTCATAGGAATTTTGAGAAATCATTTATCATTGGGATATGTCACACCTGGAATATTTTCATTTTGTTTACAAAGGGAACCTACTATGAGAAGGGAACTTAATGCAATTCATCTACTTTTAAACATAACAGATAAATATTTATCTGTAGATGTCTGTATAATTTTGAACTTAAATTTATTTGTCAAATTATACGATAGAATAAAAAATAATTATTAAAATTACTACATATAAATTTTAACAGTCTTTTTTAAAAAAAACCTAGGTTAAAAAAGTAAATCAAAATCACTTAGCACTAATAGAAGTCTTAAAGAACATCAGAAAATATGTTATTCTATAAAAATATTAATATATAATCTGACTTGTATAACGATCGCATTATGACCCGTATTGCACAAGACATAAGGGCTATATTAAGAAAGCGTTTAGAAGAAACATAACGCTGGGGCCAGTGCTCAGCCTTGCCTAACCTGTTTTTTCTACATATCACCTTACCTATTCTAAAGTAACACAATTGCTAAGACAATGCCAATTAAGTTTTTACTTTTAACGTATTTGAGGGAGTTACGACGTTTTTATGTGATATGCATACATAAAACTCTCTCATTTGGTGCAACAATGACGTATTTGCACTTTTTAAAGTATTACAGGAAGCGTAATTTAAGTTTGTTTGTAAATGATCTTATCGCATTAATCGCATTGATATGTATTGTTTTTTTAACAATAATGTAATTCCGTCAATGTTGCATCAAATAACGTGTCAATGTTTTAAGATAACGAAATATCCCTCATGTGGATATATGTGGAGTCTTTGGTTAACCTCCGAGAACACAGTATCGATAATACTGGAGGTCACATAAAAAATATCAGGACCAACCTGAGGGCATAAGTAAAGAGGTTGATGATAGTGGACGAAGCGTGAAGTATAGGATCCGTGAGAACATTAGTATTAACATAAGAAGTTCCAACAGCAAGTAAAAAATAGAGACTTAAGATGTCTATCAAAATAACATCCAGATGGTCATGTGGTTATTATAGCTATGTACAAAACAAAGTATTTTGTTAAATTTGTCTAGTCTCTGCCGAAATACCACATAAAGCTATTTTTTTTCGACTTTAATATAGAATATATAATTTTAAAAAAATGTGATAAAGATAAAAATACGTAATACCAGTATTTACTAGAATATAAGCTTCATTGAATATCAATAAATGGATAAAACGCACGTAGGTACATATAATATAATTAAATTATCTATAAAATATTGTAATTTGTTGTAATGTCGAAACGAGTCTTATTATGCTTTGATTATTTATGACTTTTAGTTATGCTTATATTTTAATTTTTTTTATTTACACTCAGTTTACACGAATGCTTGTTTCAAATCACTTAGTTCCACTTTTCGCAAATTTTCTTAGTTTCACTCTGTATTCCGCACTAAAAAGGGAGTCGTGGCACAGAAACTGTTGTGGGTTCTATTTCCACACAAGGAGATGAAATAATTATTAATAAATTAATAATTTTATCGCTCTGCTATGGAGCCAAGCGCGGCGTTGAATTCTACCACTCAACACGCAATGCCTACAAAATTCGGCGGAAAGTGGAGACCGGAAGTACTTTAAAGGAGACGGAGTGCCTCATGACAAAGTTTTCAGGTTCCCTCTGCTCATCCTGCTATTTTTTGGAAATAGCATGAATCTAAAAAACTAGTAATTTTTCGTTTTTTACGCAACGATATGTCAATTTTAAAAATGATAGCGGAATTAAGCCGAACGTGGAGAATTTACTGTTTTAACACTAGGCGAGGTATCATACTATCTTGATAGAGCACTTGCGTAATAAAGCATAAATCTAAATATAAAAATATAAGATTTCCGTCAAACACCTATAATTGTGGCTGCACTTGGTTTTTGTATTAAGTTTTGTACTCTGTATTTTCTAATCTTGTTAGTGTAAGCTGTGTTGGTGTTCTATAAATAAATAAATAAATAAATAAATAAATATATATCACCAAAATCAAATTCAATAATGCCAAGTAACTAACAGTACTTAAGTATTCTTACGTAACTTAATTAGAACGGGATGCAGTCAGATCGAGCCTTTGATGTTTAAATATTCCTCTCACATAGTTTCTTAAACCAATTCTTGATTTTAAAACGAAAACTCATGTTACATTTCGTAAAACCTAGCAGCAGCCTTCAGTTTGTCTGACAAACTAATATATGCTTTATCATTGTACTAAAATAAGATTTAAATTTGCTTCTCGCCTGCAAACTCCCCCCTACATAGCTGCGAGTGAGTCAACTGCGCGGGCGCAATTTTGCAACCAAAATTCTACTGGTTTTAGACAATGGCATTATTAGGCGTTAGACGCCATTTTGTTTAGATAAAACGAGATTTAAAGCACATCTATACATTGTTTCTAAAAGGCTAACTAGATAGTTCTATATAGAAAAATAGTTATGCTAATTCAGAGAGGTGGCCCTAGTAAATGTTTTAGACCCGTTTATATTCAATCTTTATCTACTGAAAATCGAGTGGTAATACCGTCTTGGAAATAGTTAACATTTTTTTTGTGCATAATTGTAAATGTTTAACCCTAGATAGGTAGCCTATGTCAAATCGACGAATTGAATTTTAAAAATTGATATAATTCTGTGGTCATATCGCTTCAGTAAGTGTCTCACCACTTTCGTCGGTATTTTCAATGAAAAATATTTCGCACGTCAAAGTGACGTGTGCTTTTCTTTAGTGTAAGTTTTTCAACTTTTGGGGAAATGTATTATTTTTTTTGAGACTAAATTTACATATTTTTTATCAGTTTTAATGTGATTTAATGTGATCAGTTGACATGTATGTCACGGGCCTGGTAGAAGGCATAATGTCACAAATTTGTGTATACGGTACGATACGAACTGAGGTCGGACAGCGAAATTGAAGACCATTTATTATTATACATGAGTGATCCACCAGTGTTTTTTTTTTTCAGATCCTTACAAAAAAAAAATATTAGAAAATTGAGCTGAAACTTCTAAAAGTGCTTCGCCAAGTATGTCGAGTTATATTATCACGCAAGAGCTTCAAATTCTTAGAGGAAAAAAAATATCGTTAGGCTTTGTATATTTTAGAGATAAAAAAAATATTAAATTTTTTTTAAATTTAATATTTTACTTAATAAACGAATTCTAAATTCCTTTTATAAAAAAACTTTGCATCACTATTTCAAAGTGTCGCAATAAACACACACTTATGTCACAAGAACATCACTAGTTATTTACTATAAATGTCAAACAATTACATAAAAAAACAGAAATAAAACGTAGCTAATATTGAAGTAATTGCGTGTTTTTCTTAAATTCAGTTTCATTTGAGGTACAAAAAGCAACGTTTGTCATTTTGCTAACCATAATTATTAATATTGCTAAATTACTTAAATGACTGTTATAGTATCTACCTATATGTATATATAAATGGTTTATACTTAATAAATAATACTATTTTTGTGGCTATGATAGCAACAGGTTCAGGGTTCGATTACCACTCGAAACGAAACAAAATATTTAATATTTTTATTTTCTAGATTTGGTAAGACAAAACACAGACTCAAGCGCCGCCGCGTTGAATACTACTACTTAACATGCAATGCCTCCAGAATTCAGCGGAAATTGTGGAACGGAAGTGCCTTAATACTTAATTCCCCTTAATCCCCAGGTTCCATTTGTTCACCCTGCTATTTAAGAGATACAGGGTGAAATTTTAAAAATCTTGGGTCATTACGAGTACTTGCCCAACGATTGTAGTATTCGATTCTTAGTAAAGATTATATAAAGCATCTAATTTATAAAATGTATTTTTTATATAATCGAAAATCGAATACAGAAATTGTATTGACTTATTTATTTTACAGCGTACAACTGTACATATAAAGACATGATGGCTGCATTGATTTATTAGTTTTTTAATTTAATTTAAGTTTTGTAATTTAAAAATTAATATCTTATAATTGGACAGCAAGTAGATAACGGAATGACTATTTTGCGGGATAAAGCGTGAAAGCAATCATAAAATATATTGGCACTTTCACAGGTATGTGACCTTTTCAGATTAAACTTTTTCAAGTCCAATAAAATATTCATATAAAATAATATTTTTAAAACTAAGATGTCTAGATATATTTTGTCCTGCATTGTGTTTTACAAATCAAGCTCTTTCATTTGATTCCTACGCTAGGCTGTGGCGATTTTAGATAAATAGCAACATTGATTGTATGTAATTCTACTGTCATCAGAACTGAAATCATAATCCGAAAGATGTCAGCTCAATCAGACACTGGGAACCTGACAAAGTTTCTAACTGATACTACTAGTTAAATAAAAGCTTGTAAATATGTAAAAGTATTTTTAAAATTCGATTTTAACATTAATCTTAATAAGCACCCTTGCTTTTTAAGGTTAACGTATAATAATTAATAAGGAAAGAATTTAATAAAATAATAAGGTAAAAATAAATTAACAGGAAAGAAAAATACGTCAAGAATGAACCTTGGACGGATTCGAGGTTTCGAGGAAGGTTCTTGGAAGAGGCGCGAACTCAAATTCTTAGTGTTAGTGCTAGTTTAATGCGTTTTTTTTTCAGGTTCACACTGTATCCCGCAAAAAGCAGGGTAGGCAGAGGGAACTTGGTGTTTTAATACTCCGTTACCCATTTTTCGCCGATTTCTGGAGTTATTGCTTGTTGAGAGTAGACTATCCAGAGGTATGTCAGTATTACGACAGCCGATGACAGATGAGATCAAATGACGTTATTATTACTGTGCAGTGAATCATATTACACCATTAAACAGTTTTTAGTATTAAATAAAATAATTAATCACAATGGTATATCATTGTTTCTATTATTAGCGAATAGCGACCAATACGCGGCTTCGCCCGCTTAAGTTTATTGTTATATTATAGTCATTCATACAAAATCTCTACATATATTGAAGCCTATGTGTTGTTCTGATGTATAAACTGTATTAGTGTAAAATATTATCTAAAGTCTGATCTGTAGTTTTTGCGTGAATACATTTATGACATTAGTAGGATTTCTTCTTCCTTCTGGCATTAACCCCGGCTATTTGCCAGGGTCTGCCTTCCTACTGAACCTACTCCACTTTGCACGGTTTTTAACGTGAGTAGTTAATAGAATTTCAGTAAATACTAATAAAATATCGATGCAAAAATTACTTATACATATCATTATATGTATTATAGTGAGGTCGGTGAGCCGTGGCCACTCTAAAGCTAGCGACAGATAGTGGAGCAAATTTGACATTAAGATTCTTTTGTCTATCAATTTTTTTATTCCCGAATAAAAAACAGCTTCAGAGTGACCACGACTCGTCGTGTATGCGCAAATAATTTTTGCATCTATTTCTAAACTAGTTGCGTGGGCTACTTTAAACATAGTAAAATGTTCGAAAGAGCTGGGTACTATCTTGATGTTTGTTTGTACTGGCTGAAAGAAGCGAATCTGGCGTTCTTAGACCTAGTGTTCATTATTTCATGAACGCAGCATTAAATTATATAAAGTAAATTTATTTTGTCCTGTGTGTCTAAATCAGGATCGCCTCACAAGAAAAAGTGCAGCATTGGATTCTTCTAATCAACACTGAATGACTAGAAAATTTCAAACGAAGTGTATTGATAGTAGATTTGTTTTGGATACAGCGATAAGTAGTATACAACGTATTCCAAAGTGAATTTAATATAAAAATATAATATTTTCTAAATAAAATGAACTATTAAACTGGAAAACATACAGACATTAAAAAGTAAATAAAACTAAATAGTAAATAGTAAAGATTGATCTAATCTAAATATATAGTATAAACCTAAGATATGTAGAACTCGCAAAGTGAAAGTGAAGACCGGCTCCAATACTGTTAGCACTATAAGTTTTATTATAATTTCTTGGATTAACATTACATTTTATGTTTGTTATTGCCCGTTAATTTAACTTATTGCTACTTTTATAGGTTAGTTGAGAAATAAATGATTATGAACTACCCTCAGTGATTTCTTTCCTAATATTAATCGTCTTATCCATTAAGCAGGGCAGCGTTGAGTTTCGCCAATTAACACGCAATGTCTTGAACTTGAGCTTTACAGCGTGAAACGGTTTTTTTTAACTTAAAATCGAGTGTTTTGAAGGAGAAATTCACTCGAGAAAATTCTAATTAAATATTTTCAATTCTTTGCGCTGGTAGCGAGGTTGAGTTACGCCACGGTGCGTAAATGTCTTAATGGCAAAGTGTCTTAGCACTAGCACATCCCTCTGCCTACCGGGCTATGTGCGGTACACAGCGTGAAGCTACAAAAATACACTTCATACATATGGATTCGATTCTCGTTTAGGGAAATATTTAAATAGTATGTGCATCACATACTATTTAAATATACACTTTTTCCTAAATGAAAATCGTATCCACAACAATCGTCACCACCACAAAAATAAACCAAAAACCGAAAGATCAAAAAGCTCTAACCAAACATAAATTTATCAAAAGTCCATACCGCCCGTGAGCACCTCGCCTCTAACTCAATCTATTTTTGATGTTTAGATCGTTGCAGGCGCAGTTTTATGCACAATTTTGCGCCGGATGAAACAACCGCCATTTTTACATGTTAGTACGCGTTCTGTATGTATATATAGAGGAACGTATCGCAGGAAACTGTATGCTATTTTAAAATTTTATTTCGTCTAGGCGGAGTTTTCTAGAACATGGCCGGCTCGGTTTATTGTAGATTAAATTTTGTGTTCATGAGAGTTATTATGTATTTTTTCAATGATTATGCTACCATGCGGCGTTGGGTTACGCTTATCAACATGTATTGTCAAGTGGAAGGTACAGAAGGAGTGTAAAACCGGAGTTCCGTAATCTCAATATAAACGTACTAACCGAATTGAGGCCCTCCTCCGTTAAAGTCGGTTAAATTATATCTGAGGCCAGTCGTGGCGCAGCGGCACAAAAGTGTGACTGTAAACCGACTGGTTGTGGGTTCGATCCCCACTCGAGGAGATGAAATATTTACTTAAATTTATATTTCCATTTCTTCGCTCTGGTGTCGAGGCTAAGCGCGGCGTTGAGTTCTGCCACTCAACACGCAATGCCTCCAGAAATCGGCAGAAAGTGGGGAACGGAGTGTCTAAAAACACTAGGTTCCCTCTGCCTACCCTGCTGTGTGCGGGATACAGCGTGAAGCTGATTTATTTATTTGATTTTTAAATCTCTGTGCGGTAGGTATAATATATATGAAACTCAACCTCACCCTCACCTCATCGATCCTTATATTATTTATATAAGAAAAAATCAGCTTCACGCTGTATCCCGCACACAGCAAGGTAGGCAGAGGGAACCTAGTGGTATGACTATCCCCACTATCTGCCGAATTCTGAAGTTGAGTGGCAGAACTCAACGCCACGCTTAACCTCGTCACCATAGCGAAGAAATGGAAATATAAATTCATCTCCTCGAGTGGGGATCGAGCCCACAACCAATCGGTTTTACTGGTCTGGCCTTTATTATTTATAAAAATAATAATTAATTTGTTTTAGATTTTTTTGGATATATAACACAGTATATATATTAGTTTTCCTTTGTTAACATGCTATATGCGGCATAAATGATAGGATTTTTTTTTAAATCTTAATTATTAACACACTCCGTTCTCTACTTTCCACATTTTTGAGATTTTTCACGTGAAGGGACGAAGCTTAACGCCGAACTTTGTTTTGTTACTAAAGAAAGAATAAAATCAAAATAATTGATTCCTTGGTGGGTGGCTAAGTGGGTGTCTAACCCAAAACTATCCATTCACAGTCGAAAATTCTATATGAAAGAATTGGACTACAATAAGAAATTCTTCTAAGCATATTAATACTCTGGTTTTGATTTACTTGAAATCTGCTCTATAGGTCTGTCATTAAACTATTTTATCCAAATATTGTCATGTTTTTTTTACATATTAGTGAGGAATTGAAACCGCTGAAACCAGTTTTTAAAATGTGACATAATTCTTTATTTACTTCCTTATTCAGATTAAAACTAAGAAGAAAAATTATATTACACATTTTATAAAATCTAAATAGAATTTTGATTACTTTATAGGTTTATATTATAATAATGGAGCTTACTTTAGTTTACTATATTATATATATATATATATATATATATATATATATATATATATATATATATATATATATATATATATATATATATATATCTGAAGCCCCAAACGTATTTTTTCAGCGCGATTACGTCATAGCTATCGCGGTCTTTTTATAAATAATCAAAAACCGAGATCTGCGATGCCAAGTGCAATGGGTGCATCACAAAAATATCCACTAAAATTCATTTTCAAGGTTGCTGCAAAAATAACGCCGGATTTCGTTCTGATGCACTTGAGGCGAGCTCAGATCGACTTTTATCCGACCGCCTTTTGATAAAATAGTAGTAGTAATATTGTAGTTTTATGAAATTTAAAAATAAATATGAGTCCCTCATCGCGTAGCGTCACAGTGCCTGTCAGTAAACACGACGATTGTGGGTTCGATTCCAGTTCAGGGTCTAAATATTTTAATTTCTTTTCTCCGGTAAGAAGACAAAGCGCAGCGTTGATTTCCGCCACACACACAACATTGACTGAAAGTGGGAAACGTAGAAATTACAATGGAGAGTAGAACAGTACGACACTACAGGTATGAACTTATTTCAAATACAGGATGTCAATTTTTATGTCCAATATTTTTTTTGTCTGTCAGTCAATAAGTAACGGAAGAGCTTTATATATATAGATAAATGTCGATGCAACATTTATTTTGCAATGCATTTTTATAATATGTATCTGTGCCAAAATAAAATACATATTTTGCCAATTATACATTTTAGATGAGACATTTGAATTCTTCGTTGCATTTCAGCAACATAGTGACCCAAAAACAATTTCATAATAAATAAGGACTACTCTCTCTCTCTCTCTGTCTTCCTTAACCTTTATTCACCTCCTACAATACAGACTACTAAACTTTAGTAAATATAGAGCCTAGAATTCAAGATTTATATACCTGTATAAATACTTCTGGTTGAATAAGGGTTTTTTAATTTATCTATTTAAAAAAGTGGTTATTATGGGACATAAAGTTAAAACATAAGTACATATATCTAGATATCTAAATATTATGTAAGAATTTTTTTAACTAATCGGTGTCTGTACATAGAAACATAATTATGGGAAAATCTATCATAAATGTAATACAATCCAATATAAGATTTTTTTAAAGTTTTGTCTGTTTGTCTGTTTTACTGTGCGCTTGTGCATTATATTCATAGAAACGACTAAACCGATTTAAATGTACTTTTCACTGTTGTAATTTGGCCAAGTTCTATTAACATTTAGTGTATATTTTATTGAAATTGGTCCATTAATTAAAGACTTATATTTACTTATAAAGTATAATGTTTGATAAAATAGGTACAAAATAATTGTTTTATTGAATTCGCTGAAACTTTAGTTTCCAATAAACATATATCTTTAAAATTATGATGTTATTAAGACTCTAAAGTTATTCAGATTAGTATACGAACAATTTTGTGGTCAAGATATTATTTCGCTAGTTGCAAATTAATCTTTCTCCAAGAAAAAAATCAAATTTACAACTATTTAATTTAGCCTAATACATCACTACTTAGCAATGGCGTCTTCCCAAAACTTGAAAGTAAACATTACGTAGAAAAAAAAAATTATACATTCAGTGTAGGTGTTATCTATTCACCAATGGTGTTGCCGAATTTCTAACACACTAACACAATACTAACGTCTAACGCTACACACACATGTAACGGCGGTATCCGATTGGTCAATCTCTTTAAATATGCCGCTCATTTTTCAAGCATCTATTTTTACGATGCTGTGTTTTTTATACAGGTCATACAAGGTGCGAGTGATTTTGATGCTTTAAGTTTATTATAATATTCAATATATTTGTATATATATATTATTATTAACTTTACAGAACTGTGGTCTTAATAAAATTAGACCATATTATACTAATTTCAAAAAATCCTTGATTAAGAAAAAAATATTGAATATAAAGTTAACTAACTCGGTCTCTTAAACATATGTAACCAGTATTTAAATTGAGTTAGGAATCGTTCCTTTTTACGCTATGCATATATAAATAATAAAAAAATCATAGACATTTATTACAAGAATAGTTTTCCTAGTTAACTAATATTATTTCTAAGACTCCGGTCCGTCAATCCATGACTGTGTTTCAATTTGTATTTAAAGTGGTAGTTGATACTGTTAACGCTTATGTATTATGTATGGCTGCGACCAGTTAAGACTTTAAGTCATGAACACCACTTCCTTTATTACTTCCCACATTTTTAAAAGGGAAATGTAAAATCAATTATTTATACATATTTATTTATTTTAGTTATTTATCTATAACTTGATGTTAATATAATCAAAACTAAGCTCTAAATCTACAATATTAAGTACACAAAATAAAATCATGTATCTTTAATTGAAATAAAACTAAGACATTAAACAGAATCAGATTCTAGACATATTATAAAAAAAGATACGGACATACGTACAACAGGCATACCTAATTCACTCTAACAGTATCAAGACTTCACAGTCAGCGTGCTCTATGTTTTTTGGCACGCCCGCCAAGTTTTGGTTTATGTGATGCGCCGTCAGAAACAAACAGATTTGTAACTACAATCTATATAAGAAAATAAGCTTTTTAATTTTTATATATACATGAGGCCATCGTGACGCAGTAAAACAGCGTGTCACTGTAAATGCGACGGTAACGGATTCGATTCTCACTTGGAGGTTTGAAGTATTTTATATTTTCCTGTTCTGGTAACAAGAACGTTTTGTTATAAAAATGTTTTCTTTATCAATATTTCTATACATAACGAGCAGATAAACGATAGTACAAACCAGATTTAAATAAGAAAGGATACAATAAAATTCTTACAGGTGAAACCGATAACCTCCTTTTTTGGAGTCGGTTAAAAGTGCATTTTTCCTAAGTCTATTGATAGCAATGTCTATTTGCAACAGTTAACAACACTACGCGCTATTCTATTGTCCTTTTTCCTGCAACGTGTTAAATTATTATCTAAACAAACCATTGTTTTAGCGCTAGTGTTTTTGAAATAAATTTTCATATAGAACCGTCTAAGTATCGATGTTAAGTCTATGATGGTTTTTTTTTTATAAATGTAAAGATATCTATCACTTTAAACTCTAATTTTGCGTGCATCATCGTGGAACTTAACGCCACATTCCAATCCAATCATCATTGAGAATTCAATTATTTAAAATATTATGGTTTTGCAATCAGGAAAATTATAATATTTTAAATATACGCGAAAACTTAATATAATTACAACAAAACCATAATATTTAAAAGAATATAGTTTATTCTATATAAAAATATATAGCTTTTTTTTCACAGAAAAGCGATAAGAAAACACGTGAAGTGGCGACATTCTCTAATGGATACTGTTCTAGTTTCTATCACACTCATAAGAATGACAACAACAGAGGAGCGTTGCTGGTAAAGCTACACACACGATGCTTGAAAGCCCTCAAATTGTAGCACTCTGGGTAAGTCTCAGGAGACAGATCATTCCATTATTGGTATATTCAGCATATCGCTTTGGTTTTTTTTTTCGGGACATATTCGTTCATATTTTTACTATATGAAACTGTATAAGCAACAAAATCGATCTTTGTTTTATTTCATATAGTAGAGAATACAAAATATTTTTTGAAATTGTAAATATCTTCCTATATTATACTATAGTTATATATATATATTTATAGTTTTTTTTTGATGAAATGTTTCTTGTCTCACCTGGGAATTTGTTAAATAGGCTGTTAGTAGGTTACGATATCAGGATTTGTGGTGAATCCTCGATATTTTAAAACGAACTATATCCATATATCCATATATTGGTGGAAATTAGATACTTAGGTTATTTCAATAAATTCTTCTAATTCATTGTTTCGAATGGAAAACGGAGAAAAAAAAGATAAAACTTAAAAGATAAAAAAAAGAATATTACGTTACGCCACTTTTGTCCCAACTGCAATACATACTGAATCACTATTAAATTTGTTTAGAATAGTAATACGTATACCATGTAAGAATTATTCATCCAATTAAAATGCTCTTAGGAAATCTCGATCGTTTATCGTTTGAAATGTAACAAACGGCGCGGCGTCCGACCTAGTACTGTTACCGTCTTATACTCCAAACTGTAAGACTGGATTTATACATTTGGCTTATAAAATTTACCTATTTTAAGAGACTGGTATGAAACGGGTTCGATCCTCAATAAGTGCTTGATGTATACCGCATATAGCAGATTAGAAGAAGGAACCTATTGTTCAGTAAGTCCGTTTCCCACTTTCCGTTGAATTATCGAAGCATTTCGTATTAAATGGCAAAATTCAACGCACAAACATGAAAATATAAAATAAGTCCCCCATGTGGAAATGAAACCTACAGCTGTCGCGTTTACATTCACACACTTGTGGCACTGCGCCACGGCGGCATCAACCTACTAAGCGAATGAAATTATGTTCCCAGTCCAGTGTCTTTTAGTTCTGCGGAACATATAATATCTTGAATTCAGACGCAAATCATAGAAATCTGTTTAAAATATGAGATATAGGTAAAATTAAAGAGGTGGCCTCTTAGATATCAACACCCTTATTTATTGAAAATCTCTGGATTATATTTATTAAGATATCAACGAGTTAGTGTGATGATGGAGCCAAGATTTGAATATTGAGATTTTTCGCTACTAGTAACCCATAGGAGTTAAGGTTTATACAATATACATACAGGTCTGAGCACATTCTATAGCATTTGTGACATTGCATTTATAGCATCACTTGTTGTAAAAAAAGGTACTTTTTAATATATATATTTATATTATATTCAAATCGGGCTACATCTGAATTTCACCATCACCAAAGGTACCAATCATAAAATTTTGCCATAGATCTTATAATCAATAATACTATTGTTTTTTAGAGAACTTATGGATTTTTAGAAGTTTTTGAAACTTGGAGGATTCTTGGAGGACTTGGAGGACTTCCAAGAGGATATAAAATATCATTATATAATCTTTACACAAAAAAAAACCATAGGTAATATATTAAATACGATTTCTCATAATATTAGTTTATATTCGATTGCCAGCCTTCGCTGGAAATGGATTGCAGTATTGTCAACGCTTGGTCCCGATTTGTAAAGCTTATTTTATAGGAAAAATCTTTCCCACGGAACAACTTTGACTTACCTACTTTGTATTTTATAGCGATACCGTTATAAGAATTTATAGTTAAGGAGAAGAGCTATAAAATAAAAACATAAAAAATCTTTAAAAAGTGTTTTGAACGAAGAGAATGTTCTAACTGATGATCAAAAAAATGTCTTGACACACGATGGTTGTCAATTCGATGTCTTTTTGAGGAATGATTATATTTAAGTCATTTTAACCCCAATATATTAAGGTTCAGCGCGGCGTTTAGTTCTGTCACTTATTATACAAAAAACTAAAAAAAAAACTCATTGAAGGACCTCGATCTATTTGTTCTTACTACTCTTACGACAGTGCTCTCTTAATTTAACTTAACTGTAAGCTGGTATATAGGTAAGTGATATAAAAAAACAGTAACATATATTTTTTCTAATACTAAAAAATGTAGCAATTTTAAACATTAAACAAGATTATTTCATTTATATTGTGCATAGAACATATAACGAATTTAACTTTAATATATAATTCTGCCATAATTATTATATAAACATAAAATTAAACTAATACTAACTAGTTATTGCGGTAAAGTGGCGAGTATTAAAGTCTAATAAATAATAGTATCCAGTACAGAATTCTGGTTAAAATATTCTATACATTTACCATCTCCTATATTATTTAGAAACCGCAAATTTTCGTTTATTATATTTTATAGATAAATTAGTAAGGGATTCTCCGTGCTTTTTTTAAGTATTTTTTTTTATTTTTCTTTCACGAAAAATTTGTAGATTCGCCCGTTCGTCGTCGATTCGTTAATATAGCAGGGTGGGTAAAGTGAACCTAGTGTTAAGAGACTCCATACTTCACGCTTTTTCTTTATTTCGTACTTTATTTTCGAGATGTTGCGTGCTAGGTTGCGGAACTCAACACCGCGCGCTACACGAAATAATTTTAATATAACCTTGAAAGCTCAGGTAAGTAAAATATCATGAATAATATAATCATGGTGCTGTTACAAGATTGCTAGTTACATTTCTTAATGTAAAACTAGAGAAGAGAGATGTTTTTTAATAATTTGCGTATTTACCGTCGAAATTTTTATCTACTAAGTATCTATACAAATTTCATTTTATTTTTGTATATAGTGTCTCCATACAAGTTTATGTCTGCGTGTTATGGTTAGTTTAAGTATAAGATAAAAATATATATATATACATTTTTTTGATAAGTACGTTATACGAAATACATAAGATTTCTCTATCTCTCTCGTTTATGAAAGGTTGTAGTTTTTTATTAAAAAAATCTTTGAATCTGAGTTACATTTTTATATCTGCGCTAGGTTTATTGAAATATATGTAAATTTGTGCATAAAATATGCTAGATCGTACATTACTGCGCGGGCGCATTAAACGTAAGCTCTTTTCATTAATGTCTAACCTTCTGTACATCACTGTTTAAATTTCAGAGAAGTAGAACTGAGACAGTCCCTTTTTCTCTCTGTAATTGTCAAAAGTAACCCAACTTACGTTTACGTTTTATTTGCTACACCAATGAAATATGAAAAGATATACATAGAATAGAAAATAAAAATTATAATACTAATTAACAAAATTATCCGAAGTAGATATAATATTATTGATTAAAAAATATTTATTTATTTTAATCATACTTTTTTACGTTTTATTATATTTAAATACCGCAGCTATAAAAATATTTAATAATTCTTAATTTCATCCGGTTTCCTTTTGCCTACCCGGCTATTTGCAGGATACAGCGGGAACCTAAAAGAAATCACCAGCACTAAGCCCGTAAGTATCGCCTTCAGACAGCCAAGTTAATAATATATAATATATCGTAGTTATTTTACATAATATGTTTAAACCATAACATCATATATTTTTTCTATATACTCCGGCCTTACTACGTAGAGTGACAATGGGAACAGTCAACACGATAATACATGCTTAGTACGTACAAAACAACGCCTTGCCTTTAAATAACATTACGTAACTAAGCGCCGATCCTTTTATTGTAAAATGTTTTTCTCCATCTATTATTTATAACTGTAGGTAGTTGAAAGACGCCGTCGTGGCGCAAAATATATGATTGTTCTTCTATGATAATGGTTGTTAGTTTGATTTTATTTAGTGTGTAGTTAGTAGAATTTTATACAGCATAAAGCATGGTAGACAAAGTATGTAGTGTTCAGACACTCCGCTGTTTTTATTTAGTATAGTTTTAAAAATATTACGTAACACGATGTAATACGACAATTTAATAATTGTGGCAAATATTTTTTTTTGAATTTACATAGCTTTTTCATAATCCTCTAAAAAAAATTAATTTAACCATGTAAAACCAGTGGCCAGTCGTGGCACAAAGTGTGACTGTAAAATCGACTGGTTGTGGATTTGGTCCCCACTCGAGGAATAAAATATTTATTTATATTTATATTTTCATATCTTCACTCTGGTGTCGAAGTAAAGTAAGGTGTTGAGTTCTGCCACGCAACACACAATGCCTCCAGATCATGTCGGAAAGTGGGGAACGGAGTGTCTTAACACTAGGTTCCCTCTGCCTACCCTGCTGTGTGCGGGCTACAGCGTGAAGCAGATTTTTTTAAAAATTAAAATGGCCGCTCAAAAGCATCTAATTAATATAGGACCTAGATAGCAATACCTATTTATGTATATATGTATGTATGTATGTAATTGATCTTTGTTATTTTGTTTGTCCATCTACATTAACGATCAGCCTAATAAAATGCAAATTGACACAAATAGAATCTCATTCAAATAGAATATCGTTCATTCAGTTTTATTGATTAAAGCCTGGAAACCGACGATTAAACAAAATCTTCTGAAAAATTTGACAGAGAAATTGTCTGATTATAGAACCGATGGTTGAAGGTTCGATCTCCGCTCGGGGGAATGTTTTTAAATATAAAAACACGTGTTGAATTCTGTCATTCCACGCAACGCAACCAAAAGTCTAGCACAAAGTATCTTGACAGTATATTATCACTGAGATTCACACATACTAAAAATAAATTTGTAAGTTGTTTTTTTTTAAATAAATTAGATATAAGATGGTCATTAAGCATCTTTAAAATCGTTGGCTACGGCTACTACTACCCAATGAATAAAGTAAGGATAGTGAAAGTCAGACTTTGAACAAAATAGGGAAGGTACGTGGCAAATATTTTAAATTTTCTTCAGATAGATGTGTAGATTCAATATATATATATAAATAGCAAGTTTAATATATGTTTTTATTACTAATAATAAGTCACTATTGATAAATCAGCTTTACGCTGTATCCCGCATACAGCAGGATAGGTAGAAGGAACCTGTTGTTAACTCTCCGTTCCCTACTTTCCGCCAAATTTTTCGAACCCACAACCAGTCGCGATACAGTCACAACTTCCTGCCCCTGCGCCACAACGTCCCCCACTATTATTGATAATAAGAAAACCAATAAAAAAAAATACTTAAAAAAATATTAAGCCTACATCTGTTGAATGCCGCCGAAAACCACTCGTATTCTAGAGAGTAGAGACCCATTATTTAATCTCTTGATGTTTAAATTTTACACGACAAAAAAAACCTAATTAAATGGAATTTTATATGTATACATATATGCCATGCTTTGTCAAAGATAGTCAAAGACAAAGCGCGATGTTTATTTCCGCCTTTCTACACGCGACGTCTCGAAAATGTGGCGAAAAAAAGGAAAACAATATGTATTAAGATTCAGTATGCTGTGCCTGCTATACCGGGAAAACAGCGTGAAATTGTAAAAAATATACTTGAGTTTTAAAAAAAAAACCAATTATCTATAGATAATTTAGAATAGTGTCAATCCTATAGCTAAATATAAAAATATATACATCAGCTTATGTCCGTTTAAAGTAGGTTTGTTAGTTAACATTACTACCAAGTTCTAATTAGTGGAGAAAGTTCAATCAATGATTGAAACGCTCTAAGCTGAAAAGCTTTTGCGACCTATTTCTATAATTAATTAATTTAAATTAAAATTTGAATTTAAATTTATTGAAATTTAAAAATATATTATTAAATCTGAGTTATATTTTATTGAATCATAGTATACTGTTATTTTGACAATAAATAATCGGTCTTTGATCTGATTAAATTACTACAATTACTTCAATTATTCAAATTAAAACGATACATATCACAAAAATAATATATATTTTTATCTATTACAGTAAAATATTACAAAATGACAATAAACTTTTGAATAATTAATCACATTAAAATAATAACCGTTATTAAATACATACTTTTAAAGTTGTGAGAAAAAAATCTTGAAAATGTTTTTTAATTAATTTTAGTTCTTATACATATTTTCAATTTAAATTATTGTACACTCTTAAAAAACGAAGACAATTATTAACGCGAAATTTTTTTGCTGTAGCAAAAGTTTCTGACCATAAAACGCGACGGTTGTAGGTAAGATTCACGCTCGCGATTAGACATGCACGGCGTTGTGATCCGCCATTCATCACATAATGATTCAAAAACGGAGTACACATACGAAAAAAGGGAAAGTTTCGCGTGATCACTAACTACCCAAAGTCGCTTTTTTATTATTTTCTATGATTTTTGTTACAATCTCCTATGAACTTAAGCCAAATTAAATTCTAATAAGCAAATTTGAAATATTTATAAATGGGCGTTTTAAATATAGGCAACGTTACATCATTCACAATATGTATTTCTTTACTATGTTTGTTATAATGACAAATTCTTATTTTTGGATACGTATTACAGATTCGGCGTCAGGTGCTTATCATATTTAGGCACGATATTATACTATTACAATATAATATATTAATATATTTTGGGATTTTGGCATTTTTATAACAATTCTTTAAGAAATATATATTTTATATACTTTACCTACATTTTGTCCGTGTTTTATTTCCCTGTCTTATTTATTTCCAAAACATTTAAAAATGTATAAAAATAATAAAAAAGATTGGAAATACAAAACCTTACTCTTTTCTTGTCTATAAATTAGATATAATCATTTATATGCATTAAAAATAATTTAGGAAAGAAATGTATTAAAATACTCAAAGTATTTTAGAGCGCCAAAGCATTAATGAAAAAATATATATAGCACCATAAATATTTTTATTAAAATTATATAAAAATGATAATAAATTATAAAATTTTGAATAATAATTTAATTTTTTCTCATTTATAAAAATCCAATTTAAAAAAAAAAAACACTGAACTGACCTTTGCCTCCATAAAGTCCGAACACAAAACCAAAAAAAAGAACTTTATAGTCTATGCTTTTACATTTCCAAAACCAATATGGCGGGTGCGCGCGAAAATATTGAACACTAATTACGTAATTGCATTTTTTTTCATAAATTTCCCCAAACAAATTTCACTTTGAATTTCGCACAAATTTGGTCACTATTTACAATTATTTGTTACGGCGATGTGATTTTGTATTAAAGATGGCGGTTTTTTTGCCGGTGCGTTGGCATTGTAGCGCACAGGCACTTTCAACACATTATGATCTAACACTGGCGGACTCTCGATTGCAGAACACACTTATTCTAAGTCAACTTACATTCGTTCATATTTGCCTGCGGGGCGTAGGGCTGTGCTACGACAGTACAATCAACGGTTCCTTTTACTTGTATCTTATACATATTAGAGAGGCCGAAACAGAAGTGGGAAAAAAAAGAAATTAATCCATTTTTTTTTTTTAAATTATAACATTTACAAAATTAATATCGATTTAGATTATCTATTTTAAATTATAAGAGAGCGCTATTATAAATGATTACGTAAAAGGTCTAAATTAATACTTATTTATTAAAACAAAATTTCTTATTAATTTATTATCTCAACTGCATATAAATAGAAACTTACACATTTGATTAATATAGATATAGGTAATATAGAATAGATAGGATTAATACATATAGGTTGTAATAGATTTTATTAATACTTATTTAGAAAACGTATAAAAATTTGAACGCAGCGGGACTCGAACCCGCGCCTCCTGGAAACCGACCAGGCGCTCTGACCACTAAGCCATGCGTTCTCGTCAAGCTACGTCGAAATTTTTATACGCTTGTTACAACTTATTTATGTTGTTAGCTTCTCTGTAGGGAGATTTTTACAAATTTCCACTACCCAAAGATAATTATTAAGAATTATCGTTTGGCAAGAGAGAAACTATTTTTAAATATTTTTAAACATTTTTTTTTTTTAAAGTGTTATTCCACACTTAGGAAAGACAAATACTTATTTAGAAAACGTATAAAATTTTTTTATACGTATAAAATTTTTTTAAAAACGTATAAAATTTTTTTATACGTTTTCTAAATAAGTATTTGTCTTTCCTAAGTGTGGAATAACACTTTAAAAAAAAAAAATGTTTAAAAATATTTAAAAATAGTTTCTCTCTTGCCAAACGATAATTCTTAATAATTATCTTTGGGTAGTGGAAATTTGTAAAAATCTCCCTACAGAGAAGCTAACAACATAAATAAGTTGTAACAAGCGTATAAAAATTTCGACGTAGCTTGACGAGAACGCATGGCTTAGTGGTCAGAGCGCCTGGTCGGTTTCCAGGAGGCGCGGGTTCGAGTCCCGCTGCGTTCAAATTTTTATACGTTTTCTAAATAAGTATTTGTCTTTCCTAAGTGTGGAATAACACTTTAAAAAAAAAAAAATGTTTAAAAATAGATTTTATTTCCAAACAAAAAAAATATAAAACAAATTATTTACCCATCATATAATATATGGATAACTAATGTAAAACTTTCAATTCAAGACATTTTTACATATTTTAGTGACATTTAAATTACATTTATTGAATTATAAGACGTTATTTGTAATGTACAGATTTAGAGCTGTCTAGATTTAATAAGGATTGGAGTTGAATTTATACATATTATATATTATAAAACTGTAGAATTTGTTTGGTTTACAGTTTTAATCGCAGGAACTACTGGATTTAATTTAAACAATATTCAATATTCCATCAGAGTTGCCAGCGCTACTTAGAACAAGTCATTTGTCATACATAACTGTTAGAGGTAAGAACTTCAAAATAATTTGATATTAATACAAGTATTGTTCAATATTTATAAAATTGTAGGTAGCTCATTATATTTTTTTTATGTATTTTGATTAAACTAAGGTCTGTTTGTTATTATGTTAGGTGTATTTTAATTGGAAAAGGCCTTACTATAACCGTTAATTTGATTACCACAAACTTATTTATACTTATTTAACGGGATTATTAAATATTCAATTTTAACCATCGCTAGTCAAATGTCTCTACATAGGACGGAGAAGAGAAGAACGGAATGTCAACACAAGATTCACTCATTTAGCACTCTACTTACTACGCTCATATTTATTAACGCTATATTATATAGCAATCACATTACACAGAGAAATCCTAGTGTTAAGACATGCAGACGTATTCGGTTCCACACACCACGAAATACTCGTGACATAGTATGTTGAGTGACGGAACTCAATGTCGCGTATAATTTCATTACTAGAGCGAGAAAATTAAAATAATTAATTCCCCGATCGGGAATCGAACTCACAATCGCCGCTACAATATTCACTGTGCCGCAATGCCACGACAGCCACCCGTCAGATGCGCGAATACGTGTAAAAAAAAAAAAAAGGTTTACATATAAAAAAAAGTAAGCGACAAGCAACCCTAGTTTTGGCGTAGTACAAGAAACGTCTTGCATATAATAATATGTTTTAGCCTATATCGAACGTTTACAGGCATCGGGAAGGAATGGCCAGCGCTTAGCTCTAGCGTTGTTATTTTTAAAGCGCTTTTTCTTTCATACTTTTGGAGTAACTTTAAAACTTGAATAAAAATAGTAAAATATTTAATTTTCCTTAAAATAACTGTGTTTAAAACGATGATTAAATAAAAAAAAAACATTATTTTTATTTATAGTCTTAATTATATTTGAAATATTTATAATACTTATAATAACATATATTTTGTATACACAATAAAGTAAATTATATTCTTATTTACATTAAATTAATATTACCCAAATTGAGCCCTATAGTTAAATACTATTGTATCACCAAATAGTTGTAATAAAAAATATTACATATAATATTAAAATGTACATCACTACGTTATTCCGATGCAAGACGCAACACTATTAGTTGTATGCATCGTGCATTGGCCTGTACTGCCGTATTCCTCCTTACACCAAAAAGGGCCTAACTTCCAAATTAACCAAACTAAAAATATACCTTATTTTTTTGTAATAAAGTATTAATTCCCGTAAAAATGTTTAGGTTGTTATTATTTATATGGTAATAAGTTTTTTCGTAGCTAGTTCTTATACTTATTTCACTATGAATTTTAGATATAGCTTTACGTATAGAAAGAATCGCTTGTCTGTACGCGTGGGTTTCTAGGACGGTAGAAATCTGGCATAGCGGTATAATTAGGATGGGTTAAGTTTGCGAAAAACTTTATTTATTTATTATATTACATACATAAAATGTGATAGTCGTGAATTCGATTTTGACCTGGATTTTTTATATATATATATTGTATATGAATAACCAGCTAGAAATTAAATTATTTTTTTTTAAAAAGAGTATGACGATGAGTAGGACTCAGCGATATCTAGTGATTATTTCTAAGTTGAAGATGTATTCGATAAATACTAGATAAACAATAACATGCGGAAGTATGTGTGTAAGTAATAAAAACAAATTTAAGACGTCGTATTAAAATTAGGCACAGTTTTGATGTAAAGCTATCAGTGACACCTTTTAAGTTTCTGATTGAATGAGCGAATTTAAGTTTATATATAACAAACTAATTTATAAATATTTTAAAATATTTTTGAATATTTTTGAGTATATTGTTTAATAATTTAATGAGATCCGTCTATCATCTCTTTTTACATCAGTACATTTTATTTCAGCTCTACGCTAGATCTTGCTAGTACACAGGAAGCCTAGTGCTAAGACACTCCGCTCCTCACTTTCCGCCGAATTCTAGAGACATTGAATGATGAGTGGAGGCGGAATTCCCATCAGAGTGATGAAATGAAAATATTAAATATTTAATTTCCTCGAGTGGGAATCAAAAACACAATTTGACGCGTTTACAATTATATACTTGTACCACTCTCTTGGCCTCAGTATTATACGTACACAATATTAAAAAAAAATCATTGTGTCATTTCAAATGTACTGTTTTCTCCACTGCATGTTACACGGGCAGAATATTTTGCATCTATCTATACAAAATCAGTCATTAAAAGACATTAAAAAAGTGTTTATAAAATTGCTATGGCCTATTAGACTGAATTTATCAACGAAGTTTCGCCGTATCTCATAATAAGCAAAAAATTTTAGGTGCTTCTATTAATCATTGATAAAACAATTGGATTAAGTAAATTTAACTAATTTTGATGGTCCGAAATATTATTCCTACTTTCCTTTCTTTTTTAGAAACATTGCGTGCTGAGTGGTGGAGCCAACACCACGCTTAAACGCTCTGATAACAAACTAGAAAGAAGTAAAATAATTAATTTCCCATTTAGACCCTGTGCTCAGTAGTAAATCGAAGGTACTCAAAATATAGATTAGGCACAGTGTGCCCAATATGGAACATATTATAGTTAAGTTCATGACACATCATGTACCTTAAAATGTTGTGCATTTATTTTTATTATTCTTATTTGTATAAATTTTGTAGATGAATAAATATAACGACCATTGCAGGTCAAACTAAATAACAAAAAAAAAACAAATAAATAAAAATATTACATACTGAAGAAGGAAGGAAGGTTTATGCTAAGAAGAAGGACAATAGTTTTCACATAGCTTTACTCACGCTTCATTTTACTAACAACGCCGAAACCTGTCAAATAGTGAAAGTTTAATTAAAAACTTTCTAATCGCTTTCCTTTATACGCATATAGTTGTAGTTAGTTATTTTATATACATTTTTTTTGTTTTCACGTATTTTCTTAACACTTTATTGCTGGACAGGAAAGAGCTGAGAAATTTATCACTATGATTTGCATTTTTAACTAATTAAAAACCTAATCCTGTAAAATGATGAAATAGATTGTCAAAATTTTTGCTAGCCTAAAAAATTTAGACTAGCCAAAGAACTTTATACAAATAAAAAAAAAGAAATGTTAATTTGTTGAACTATTATATATTATATTTGCTAAACTGTCCTAGCACATTTATCACCGAGGATAGCCGTAATTATAAATGGTAGGAAAACAAGTTATAATTAAAGAAAATAAATCACAAAAAATAATTAACATGACTTAGTTAATAAATACTTACTAAGATATAGAGCTTAAATCATTTTTAGTAAGTATATTTTCCTTTAAGCAATAGTTTTACCAATTAATATATTAAAATAAATATATTGTATTTTAGGCATAATATTATTTTAATTTCTCTGGTTTCTGGGAACAAATCAAGGCACGTCGTAGAATTTGGCTCAAATTATAATCTAAAATTGTGTGATGTGTGAGGAACGGAGTGGCTTCCATTACCTACGCAAAAAAAACAACCAAAAAATATCGATGTTACGTACATTTAATTGTATGAATTTGTTTACACAAATCAATATAATTTGAAGAACCCAAACATTTATTGTTTCACTAAAGAAGTTAAGATTTGAATATATTTGTATATATAATCTACACGCCTATATAAACTTATGACTCTTTAGCCGTAGGCTGCGTAAATGACCCACCGTTGCCGTCGCAAATTACTCTAGTACGAATAAA
Source organism: Heliconius charithonia (assembly GCA_030704555.1). Classification (NCBI taxonomy): domain Eukaryota; kingdom Metazoa; phylum Arthropoda; class Insecta; order Lepidoptera; family Nymphalidae; genus Heliconius; species Heliconius charithonia. Next base: position 2,044,483 of record CM060825.1, read on the forward strand.
TAACGCAAAAAGATTTTTATTTTAATCCACATTTTATTTTTATGTTAAAAAACAGCATAGCAGAGTAGACAAAATGTTTAGTGTTAAGAAACTTCGTTTCTGTCCAATTTTTAAAGTGCATGTTGAATACGAAGCTTAACTCAGCGCTACCAGATCTACGAGAACTTGAAATGACAATAATTTTATATAATTATTACTCCCGATATCACAATCAATAACATGAATCATTTATAATATTTTAACTTATTAAAACCTATTGACAACACAATTGTGAAATCTATATAATATATATTTCAATATATAATATATTTATATACAATTTTAAACAATAAAGAAGTGTTATTACTTCTCTCTAGCTCTCAGACCACGATTCAGCAAACGCAAATTCAAATTCTGCATAATTTCATCTGCTTTTAACTCGCGGCGTTCTCTGAGTGGTTTTAAATTTTCTCAGAGACAGTTTATTCCAAGTATTCCAAAAATTTATCAACACTTTTTCAAACTATATGACTGTACACTTGACAGATTGGGGGTTCAATTCTCACTCGCGGAAATGTAACAATATATTTTAATTTCCTCGCTCTAATAACGAGGTAAAGCGCGGCGTTTTGTTCCGTCAATCAACACGCAATACCTCCAAAATTCGTCAGAAAATATAAACTACCATATTTCGGACTAACTTTATATCCCTATTTTACTCTCTTAAGGATAAATTCGTCACTATTTCTTTGTGGTGCTCAATTACACTCTACAAATCCAGTGCGCATGAAACGAAATAAAAAATAAGTAAAACAGACTATACGTTGCGTTGATCCTTGAATATTTAATATAAATTTTCTAATCATGGAATTTAAAACATTTTATATATCTCAATACAGTTAGTTTATATCTGTAAATTAAATACCCAATGGTTCAATAGTTTAAGTTGTACCGTGAAACCGATGCTCACGTTGACTCCATCAACACAAATGCATGCAAAACATCATCGTAATGTAATAAGACGCATTTTTCTTTCACAAAAACGTATGCACTTAATGGTGTTAGAAAATTGATGCGAGTTCAATAGAGGTCTCGTCAAGAGTGTGCTCTACTACGTGTTTTTATGTTTTTTTTATATTAAATCAAGTAAAAAAATATATATTCCTTGACATTTATCAAATGTACAAAAAAAATATTAACATTAAGAGCATTAATTTCATTGAAATCAAAGCATTAGTTTTATTTTAGTTATCGCAATTGCCGACGGTAAAATTACTAACGATCTTCTTGCAATTATAATTATAACTCCTCTCGTGGAAATGTACTTTTTTATTACTAATATAGGAACTTATTCTTATCATTATATAACTTTGAACTAAATAAAGGTTTAAAATAGCTAAATTAAAGTTAACGATTTGTCGTAAACGAAAATGATGGAAGTGAAAAACGAAGAGAGATGCTCAGTTCCTTCTGCCTTCCCTATTACATATATTCGGGATATATTTTGAAGCTGATAAAAGAAAAGTAGCCTGACTTTTAATTTTTTTTTCTAAGTTCTAAAAGAGAAAATATTAATATAATCCCATAATACATATAATATTTTGACATAATCATACAATTATTATCAAAGTACACTTATTATCAAAAGTTTAATTTAGATTTCTTTAGAAGAAAACATACTATGGTAAAAGTTTTCAGTAATCATAAATATTATTTGATATAAAAATTAAAATTTTGTTGTAAAAGCAATTTGGGGTTACTTAAATTAATTAAACAAATACAAATGTATTTTTATGTTATTTTAAAATCGATTAAAAAAATGTATTTTCATTAGACTATTACCAATATAAAAATAAAAAAACTTTTCATATAAGTCAATTATTTTTTTCTCCACTCTGGGAAGGCATAGTATTACACCAATATCTATCATAAAAAATAATATTTGTGAAGTGGAATGAAGGAAACGGAAGTTATATTAGTTCCTTTTAGGTTCCCACCTAAATGAGATGAGAACTAGATTCTCATTATGTTTTCATCTGCCCAGCTATGCGGCAAATAGTGTAAATGTTATTATTCAATTGTAAGTCTAAAAAAAAATGTATATAAAGTTAAATATTTTTGCATACAGAGCATATTTCCGTCAGCTACATTATAACTAGCACTAAGTTTTTACTTCGCATTCTTCGCGACCACTCGGACAAGGCATTCCGATGGAGCAAAACAAGTAACTGCCCACGCACCGTCCATTCTATGAGACTCATTTTTGTAATATTAACGCTAATAGAAACGTATTTTCAGCATTTTTTTGTTAGTGTGATAATTATGATTTTCTGGTATATCTTTTTATTTCCAATTCCGATCTGTATGTAAAACTAAAAATTTTAATCTTTTTGTTGTTTCTGTCTTCACCTATCTTTGTAGTATCTACGCTACTTTTGTAAGATATACAGTGTTATATGGCGTAGAGATAGAGAGAATACACCGAAATATTCTCTGTATTTTATTTCTTTTCTTCATTTGATAAATATGATCAAAAATGGAACTATCGCGTTAATCATCGTTATTTCTATTTTTTTTATTGTATATGAACTGTTATATTAATAAGACAATAAGACATTTTTTAATTTGGAGTATTATTGTTAAGCCTTTATTTAACTAAGTGTCAAGAAATCTTAGTCAAGTCTAATTTTTTTTTACTATGCTTTCAACATCTATTATTTTTATTATTTTTTAATAAGAAGACTAGTTAAATAATTTTGGATAAGATTTGCAAGTTCCTTAAAAAAGTTGATATTAACAGACTCTTATTTTGTATTTGTGTCTTTGTTAATATTCTGCTTTAAAAACTACTAATTTTATGAAAGAAAATAAAGTTTTCTAAATTTTTAGCTAAATTATTGTTTCTACACCCTCCGGTATTAGACTGGGGCTTACTCTGCCATCCATAGGTATAGAACTCAGACTCACATGCGAGTGTCGAGAATATAGGGATATAGTTTATTAACACCCTAACGCTAGGGCTAGAGCGTTACCTAGTATACATATTTATCTATAGGTTTAGTGCCCTTTGCGTTGCACAAACCCTAACCAGTTAATCAATCGCCGTTCCAACGTGGTATTTAAATATCCTGTACTTAGGAAAGATGTCATCTAATAATGTTTGATGATAAAGTATGAGCCATCATATTGTTTTTGTTTATTCTTCAAGTAAGTCGATTCGTTAAGCAGAAATGATTATAGAAAGAAACATTCGAGATGAAAATCCTTAGTCCTTATAATAATAAAGTATCCGCCATTACGCATCGTATGATCGTATTATGTAGTAGAGAATGATTAAATAAATTTTATATGACCAGACTATATAAAGCCTGATGATCAACGAGAACAATATATGTACATATAAAATTTAAAACCGTTTAATGAAAACCCATCAATGTTCCGCTAAAGCTCGTCCATAAATTCCGAACACGCAGGCGGGGCCGATAGAATTTAATACAAAATCCGTTGAAATCCGCCATATTGATATATACATTTTTTCCCCCACCTCCCCCCACCCTACATAATTGAGCGTTGTGAAAACTATCACATTGGTAAATGACGCTCCCCCTTCCTCCTGCAGTTTTCCGACTACCCGCAATCAATAATTTGGCTGGGCAATGACTGCGATGACTTAGGCATGCGCACTGCACCCCACCCGAGTCATCGGCAAAACCTGAACTTGACTTGACGAAAACGAAAGTTAGAGGCGAATGTTTCTATGCCATTCTTGGCATTCGATACGCATGAGGTGCCACCTAACGTAAAGCTAGACAATATTTTGATACAACTTTCTGAGTCAAACTTGTAGATTTGGACACGCCTTTCAAATATTGATAATGACAAAAAATATGCTAATAACGATAAAGATACTTATTTAAACGTGAATTAAGAACTTAAATCTAAATTAGATGTTGACTTTACAATTATAGAAATTACTGAATTTATTTAATTTATCGTAGATGTTATGTAAAATGAAACTGACGCTATACAAGAGTCCCGTGAGAGCAAAAGAGACAGATATAAAGCCAGAGCGCTTATGAACAGGATTTTCATAATGGCTGCAAAATTATTGAGCGTGGATGCCATTTGGCTGAAAAATTATAATTTTCATATACTATCAAAAATGTATGTAGATAACAAAATTTACTTATACCGATTAACTTACCTGAAGTCAGGTTTGTTGGTATTTATTGTCAGTCTGGGAATTTTCTTCTTTTCAAATATTAGTTTCCTTTTTATAAGATCTGTGATCCTCTTCGTCTCCAACTCGTCGGTTTTTACGTCGGAGTTATCTTTATTTGTATTGTCTTTATTTATCACGTTTAGCCCTCAATTATTTTGAAGCCCATTTAATTTTATAGATATATATATATGTACTCATATAAAACGTTATAGGTATAGAAATAACAAAACATTTAACTAAGTCTTAATTTTAATTTACTTTTAATTTTGTACTATTAAAGAAATCTAGAAGTCGTTTCAACAGGTAGGTAAAATTTAGATTTTTTTTGTAATTTTTTTTGGCGTAATTTTAATCTTACCTTTTTACTATTAATTTAAGGCCAATTTAAGGCACGAGTTTTTTTTTTGCTTAATTTGTTTTCATCACCCTATAATCTGAATTGGTTGATGAAATTGGTCGAAACTTTTCCAAAACTTATTTGCCAAAAGTCTCAAATATCACTTAGCCTTATGTTTAGGTCCAGAGTCACTAGATTACTTTCACTATAATATATATGGAGAGTCTGTATATAAAACTCAAAGTAAATCAATCGAAAAGTTCCAAAAATAACCAGTGTTGTTTAAATGTACTTAAAAAACTCAAATTCTTAAATTCTCTTTTCTATTGTTTTCTTATAATAACGGTTGATATAAACGTAAAACTTGTTCTATTGCGAAAAAACGTGTTTCTTTATCGTCAAATGGCGATGGTTGTTATTTGTTTATTCCTAAATTTCCTTTTGCTATAAAATGTTGGCTGTTTTAGGTTTCTTGCGCATTTAACTTAGTTGTTTCTGCATCTATGGAGCCACGACTTCTTTCGTGGTTTTCCCATGGATCTTCTTCTTCTTCTTACGATTACCAGCTGCTCCTCCCGGATGGTTGTAGATCTTGTTTTAGCCCTTTTACAACGAATCCGAGCTGAACTGCCTCTCAGTTGCCTTAATACTAGTTTACAGTTTACAGAAAATTAAACCGGTGTTCCGATCTATTGCAAAAGTTCAAGTGTTGCTGAATACTATTGATTAATAAATCACTTAAAATCTAAGATGATTATGTGAAAAAACTTAATATCGTCTATTGCATAAAACTATCTCTTGAATGTGTCAGCGGGCGGCAGCGATGACTCTAACGCATGCGCGTAATTTCGAAATTTTTATTAAACCAAAATATTGGTATTTTAAATTTTCGATTTTTTTGTATTTTTAGGCCGTTTGAAATTATTTTTTTTGAGATTTTTATTTTATATTTTTTTTTGCGCGGTGAGTTTTTTTGCGCGTTGCGTAGGTGGTAAACACGCGTCGTCATCAGGCTCGCTGGCCACACTGATGCCGGAAGGTTGCATTGCTGCTGCATCGGCCCCAGCTCCGGGGGGTGGGCGGCCCCCGGGAGGCCACCTGCCTCCCAAGCCATCCCAGTCATCCGCGTACACCTCGGAATCATCAAATAATGATTTTGTGTGTTTATTATAAAACTCCCATATATATGCCCACCCGCGTTGCCTCTAGTAGGACCCGAGCGAGGAATTCAATTTACAAATTACTAAATGTATGTGTGTGTATGTATGTGTATGTATGTATGTATTTTGTACGGACGTTTAGAATAAACTATTTGCTTGTTATTAATTTCAACTGAGGCGTTATCAACGCGCGATCAATACCGCGAATTTTATGTATATAAAGATTTATATACAAAATGGCCAGGCACTTTCTGAAATATGCATATATATATAATGTGGGCGGCCATTTTGCGTTGATCTTCTCTCATTTACGGGATCTTTGACCTGTCTGATATAATTATAAATAGTTGTATTAATGAGATGTGACTATAGAATTATTTTTATACAAGTTAAATCGAACCTGCACTTTAGTAGCTTTGACCACTACAAGTGGGTAGTTGTCGTTTTGGAAGAAAGTATCTTTCTAACCTTAGTTTAAAGATCATTTTCGTGAATCATTTATTTCGTCTGCAGTCCGTTACTAACCTGCCCTAACAATTGCATGCGATTGGGTTAGATGGCCTATTGCGATAGGTAGCGTGAACCCAAAATGAAAGGATAAAGGTTCTAATTTCGTTGATTTTTAAATTAAATTTAAGTAAATTTATTATGTGTTACTTATTTATTTATGTTTCACGCTCAGGGTTGGAAGAGAAACCCTGTGTTAAAACTTTCCATTCTTTTCTTTTCGACTTATTTTCAAGGCATTGCGTGTTGCGTCGCGAAACTCATTGTCGCAATTTGTCTTGTTGCAGAGCGAGGAAATAAAAATATTTCATAATCCAGGATGGAAATCGAAGATACAACCATCACGCTTAGTCAGGCTGTGCCACTGCGCCACGGCAGCAAAATTCATGTTATTAGGTATATTTTCAAGAAATCATTTGTAATCCTTCATTTAAGAAACTAAAAGAAACTAAAATATATACTCGTATGTTATATGATTTTTGATATTATATCATTGTGAAGCATTTTTCTGTATTAAATTGTTAAATAATTTAAAATTCAAAAAAATATCATTTCATTATTTATATTCGGTAAAGTATTGGTAAAAGGTTTTCAAGAAAAATTTGGATGATACATTGATGATATAATTATATTTAAGAACTATCGAACCTAAGAATTCTTCTTAACTTGTTTCTATGCTTTTTCTCTTAAATAAAAAAAATGAGTATGTATAAAAAATTTACATATTTACATTTATTTATTATAATATAATCTGACCGTAAGCGCAAAGATGGTGAGCTGTGCTATACCATAAGGCAGAACCAACTCAAATTTAGTGTTGTTTTTTTAAACTGAGAACTACGTACGAAAACCGTTACCGACTGACATTTCAACCTACAACTACCATTTACAAATAGACATATTATTAGACATTTTTTTATTATATAAAAGTAAATTTTTAATCTGTAATTAATTAACAAATATCAGTCTCTTAACACCTACAAAGCCATACCGATTAATAATGACATAGAAATATGAACATCCCCCGATCCGGGGATTACCCGTAACGCACAAATGAATGAGCCGACGTTTTAATGTTATGCAAAAAGGCGTGATTTTTGTGTGTCAGTCAGAATTATTGAAATGATGTGTGTGTTCACATAGATTATTGTGACGATTTCGTATTGAATATTTTATTTTGTCTGCGTATTGTTCACGATTTTATATATTATGTTGTAGTAGGCAATGTATATCAAATAGTTGGATGTGAAGAGCTGAAGATTACAGAGTCTCATTAGAGAGTGCGGCAGTGGACGAGGGCAGGCTGATGATGATGATCAATTTAACTTATATTATGTTTTTAAACAGGGTAAGAGTAGGTAGATTCGTAGGGTAGAAGAAATCAAGTAACCATACATAGTTAAGACATTCCGTTCTGCACTTTCTGAATTTGTGTCAAAGCAACTTAAACTTTAAGTATGCCATGTATTTCCATATGTGAACCATTTTTTGAAGATACTTAACTTTCTTCATTTTAATGATTTAATATTTAATATAAGCTTTACTTGGAAAGTTGTTAACTATTTGATTTTTGTCTTAAGAATCGTAATTAAATGTATTTAGAACTAAGAGCTTAAAATATGATTTATAAATCTCCATCTCTAAGCGATATGAGTACAATAAAGATATTTACTATATATAACTTTCTCGTGGAACAATTGCTGTGTATTTAATTACAGGCGGTTGGTGACAATTGGAGGAAAGACGGCGAAAGGGACGGAAAGGGTCGACACTGTGCTCTCTCTGCTAATCCTGCTAAGCGAGATAAGTGTGAAACTGTAAATAATAATAAGATGCATTTAATCATCTTCCAGTCCAGGCCAGTCGTTCCGTAGTGGCATAAAATGTGATTGTAGAACCGACTGGTTGTGGGGTCGATCCTCACTCGAGGAGATGAAATATTTACTTAAATTTATATTTTCATTTCTTCGCTCTGGTGTGGAGGCAAAGCGCGGCGTTGAGTTCTGCCACTTAACACGAAATGCCTCCAAAATTTGACAGAAAGTAGGGAACGGAGTGTCTTAACACTGATGACTGACAGATTGGTTCCCTCTGCCTACCCTGCTGTGTGCGGGATACAACGTGAAGCTGATTTAATTTAATTTAATTTTTTTAATCATCTTCTTTTAAATTATACATCAATTACTTGTATATATTATTAATCTAATAACTAACATACATATATGCTTTAATTACAATTATAATATATTTCAGAAATAGGAAAAAATGAGGCCATTATAAATGTCAATAGGCTTGCGCCACGTGTACAGTCACGCGACAGGTTGTAGGTTCGAATTTCATCGAGTGTCAATGTCGAGTCACGTCGTACACTCGAAGAAATTAAGTATATCACATTTTCATTTCTTTGCTCTAGCAACGAGGCAAAGAGCGAGTAAGTTATTCAGTGAAAAGTAAGAAACGAAGAGTCTTAACACTAAGTTACAATCACCCCTTTAGCTATCCTGCTACATGCGGGACACAGCGTGAAGCTGAAAATAAAAAAAAATTATAAACCAATTCAATCTCCCAAACCATTTTCAACTATCAAAACGAACCTCACACACTTCAATACCAACCGTAGGTGCTTTATATGATAAATACCATATTAAAATCGCTTAAAATATATTGATATAGAATAAATATATAAACATAATATGTATACAGAACGCCGCGCCATGTCGGAAGATTATTGCACTGATTACGCCCAGTTCAGCTGAAAATGCATGTTCCACTCGCTTATTAAGCCTTATGTACTCGATAAGTATATATTATGTAAATAAGGCTATGTACGGAGATTTCACGATGAAGCATCCGTATGCCCAAAAGACAGAACGATAGCTTTTTGGGGTACAGTAGCGAAATTTTTATATATTTAACCTATAGGAATATTGTTTTTTTTTAGTTTCACGCTGTATCCCGCATATGGCAGGAAAGGCAAAGTGAAGCTGAAGACTTAGTGTTAGGTTAGTTCGTTGTCATTAAAATAATTGCGTTCTCCATTTTCCGCCGAATTCTGGAAGCAATGTGTGTTTAATGGTGGAACTCAACGCCGCGCTTTGTCTCGCTACCAGAGCGAAGATATTAAAAAGAAAGAACTCCATTTTCCACCTTTGCCTATGCAATTTTTATGACTAAATTGTAAAATACTCCGCCAATCTGTACTAATATTACAAAGCTGAAGAATTTGTTTGTTTAAATGCGCTATCTCAGGAATAATTGCTTCCAATAAACAAATTATTTTGTGCACCCATTTTGAAGCCGCAGCTAGTATTGTTAGTGTTTTTTTATATATAAAAGTAATACTTCCTCGAGTAGGAAAAGAACTCACTATGTCCAATGTACAATCGTTGAATTCGAAATTGCAAAATAATAGTGTCCATATATTTTCTATGGCCTGGACGGGTGTTAGTGAAACGTGAAATCTATGTTTTAGACACATTTGACCAATTAATTGTAATAATTTGTTATTAGTAGGTGTTCTATTATATAATACGTTATTCAAATGTGCACTTAGTATCTTTTTGTATAACACAAAGAGTAATAGGTTCGATTCACTCCTTGATTATCTCACTTCATGTTACAGCGATCGAATCTACACCTATCGATAAATAAATAGCTAATTGCTACTTTTAACCAATAGAAAATAAAAATCGAATCCAACCACAAAAATTTCCCACAAAAAAAGAGCAAAACAATAACAATCACAATAACAAACACTCATCATTGACCTAAAAATGACCAAAACATTTAACTTTTGTCTGCCTTTTGTTAGCACTAGCTGAAGGGATGAAGCACCTCTCAATTGAAAACTAACCTTATGTTTCAATAAATAAGATAAAATTTTGATCGGACAACTACAAATTCTTCAATAGGTCCATCGAGTGATGACCGCATCAAAACGGCGTAGAACGGATAAATAGCAACGCAAATGATTTGTTCCATACTTACATTTCTGTCATTGAAGCTCAACTACTGACATAACTGATTTAACTGACATCGGCTTAATGTGTACTACGATTGGAAATACAAGTGTATTTCGTTTTTTTTGTATATAACTTGTATCTAGTATAGTCGTATACAAAATATATGAGGCCGACGCGTAAGACTGTAAGCGCGACGGCTGTAGGTTCAATTCCTGCTCGGGGAATGCATAGTAATCCGTCTACTTTCGTTGCTATAATATATGTGGGATACAGCGTGAAGCTAAAAAATATTGCAGTTTATTGCTTTTTTCAAGAACCTGGGCGGCTTTTCTGGGAATTTTCGAAATATAATATTCTGAGAGGCGGAACTCAACATCGCGCTTGGTCTACCAAAATGGGATATAAAAGAAATGTATATTAAAAAAATACTGCTGCATATACTCATATATAAATTTTCAATAACTTAAAGAATAACGACAAAAAAAATATATATACTAACTGCATTCATAAAACACACACAGATAATAAAGAACAGTCAACGCTAAGCCCACTCTCATAAACGACAATGAACAATAATCGAATGTACAACGCCACCACAAAATGCCTGAAACGCCAAACCGAAACACATACCGAACGGCATTTCTAAATAATCCCATACCATTTTAATTACAAAGTAGCTGTCAAAGTTCCATCGCTAGTGTAAAAATTCAAATAATTTACTTTACGCGCTCTCATCATCAATAAGGTGGAAAAATAAACTATTTATCGTCCACCGTGTAGGGTGAAAACAGTGTTATATGGTACACTATAGTTTTTGTATAGCCATCCCGTTCTAGCACTTGCGCAGACCCGTCATCGTCATCATGATCCCCCCAAGGGGGAGAACCAGGGGGTACCCCCCACATCAATACAGCAAACACGGCCGATAAAACATACACATACGAATGTACTGTATGCATGTACACACACCAACAAAATAAAGGCACACGCGTACAATTTTATACAAAATTGAAGGCAGATAATTACATTAACTATATACTATATAGTACACTATGTACGCGAGTGGGAGGTAACGAAAAACCTGCAAAGGGGTTTTTCAGTTATTTTCAGTTATTTTTCATCGGGATATTCGATAGCTGAACGATTTTAATATCGATGTCGGCCCCAACTTTTATTGCTCGAATGATTTTTCACGGGATTGATCTGTTCGAAACGTCGCGTCGCCTTTATTTGTTGCTAGTTGACGTTTAATCATACAAAATGGACGCTGAAAGAGAATACATTACGAAATTAGAAGCTTTTTGACAACATTAAATAGGAATCGAATTGAATTATAATATATTTATTTCACGTGTGGACAGAAAAGCGATGGTTGTGGGTTCGATTTCCACTCGAGGGAATTAATTATTATTTGTTATTATGTTCCTTTCTTTACTCTGACAGCAAGGCAAGTCCTGGCGTTGATTGCCGCCACGCAATGCGGGATGCCTCGAAAAAATCGGTGGAAAGTGGGGAATGGAGTGTCCTAACACTAGGTTTCTTCTACCAAGGGTAGGCAGGAGAAACCTAGTGTTATTTTGTATCTATTCAGCTATTATACTTATAAATATAATATTTAATTTTAACTTCTTTACTTTTCATTTGATGTGTCCTTTTAATACAAAAGCTCTTGTTTCGTCAATATTAAGGATATTTTTCTTATTATTTATTTTATTCTTTTATGATTATCCTGGAAATTGCAAATTCATATTATAGCTCTGTCTATACAATATTTCTTAAACAGATTTATTGTACAAAATATATAAATCAATGTATTGTAGAAAGTTCCAAGTTGCGTATATAAGATTCTCTTGATTTTTAACCCCTTTCCTATAAGCTGTGTATACTCATAAATATAAATACGGCCGTCATTGAGGCAATCGTGAGGCAACGGCACAACTGACTCTGACTATAAACACGACGGTTGTGAGTTCGGTTCTCACTCAGGGGAATGGAATCTCGAATATTGAACTTTGCACGGAGAACGAAATATCGTATCACTTACTTACTTCTGCTTATCCCGCTCTATACGGAATACAGCGTGTAGCTAAAAAAATCTATAAATATATTAATGAATAAAAAAAAACTATAAACAAATAATTAAAAATAAAGTAACGACAATTTCATGATTTAAATTTTTATTTAAAATTGTAAATACATAAGTATCGATATTGTTTTATAAATAAATGACAAACACGCAAATAGACTTCTGTATATAGCCACTATTAAAATCAACAGGGATTTGGAGAACATCGCTTACTCAATATGAGAGAAAGTTACTTGAAGTTCAACTAGTGACTTACGTAACGCATGTAGCTACTCGTATTTTGCCAATATTCAAAGCAAACTTCTTTAAAATAACTTTTAAATTTAGGTTTCTTGTGTTGTGGGTTCGAATCCGAATCAGAGAAATGATTCATTTTCTTCGCTCTGGCAGAGCGTGACGTTGAGCTCTGCCACACAACACGAAATACCTCGAAATTTTGGTGGAAAGTGAAGAATAGAGTGTCTTAACACTAAGTTCCACTAAGTGGAGCTAAAAAAATATCTAATAGAATGTTAAATTATATGAAATGTTCATTAAAATGACCCTCTGACGAAAAGGATCTTGCCTGGTTTATGACAAAAAATGTTTCAATGATGATCTTATACCCACCCGTAAAGCTTAAAAAAACTATTTTGTAACATGTTGTAACAAGCGTATCTATAAGTAGTTCAGCGCCTGGTTCAGTGGCCCGAGCGCTTGGACGGTTTCGAAAAGGCACAGATTCGGATACCGCTACGTGTTTATTTTTATAAAAGTTAAAGTTTAATTTTCAGTTTCGTTAGAAGCGTTGGAGCAATCCGTGTTGAATGGTGAAAGCCAACACTTCGTTTCACTTGTCCCTTAATTTTGATAGTACAATATTACAAGTGAGAGAGAGTAGAGAGAGAGAGGAGTAATAAGCTTACTAAAAAATTATTTCTTTTTTATATTTTGCAGCAAGTTGTAATTTGCCACGAAGCCATCGTGGCGCAGCGGCAGAGCAGCAGCAGCAGCAGCTTCCGGCTGTAAATTTGAGCCTTCCAATTTGGGGAAATAAAGTTTTTATATTTCTTTGCTCTGACAACAAGACAAAACGTGGCCTTGAGCTTCACAACTTAACAGACAACGTCTCGAAAATGTGAGTGGATGTGAAACAGAGTATCTTACCACTAGGTTTCTTCGGCAAATATGCGTTATACTGAATGACACACTAGATGGTAAGCAACTTTATGAATTTTTGAAATAACGATGGGTAAAAAAGCTTTAATATAAGCTTATAATAATTTAATTTAATTTATTTTTTCAATTACTTTTGAATCGTGAACAAAACAGTTAAGTACATTGAAAACTATAGACTTTGACATGCAAACGAAGAGGGGTGACGGAGCTAGTATGCAACGATAGATACATAACTAAATAATTGAGCGCAACTCAGTCTGCGGTCAAAATAGTTGCATTTGCCCACAACTGAACGCTTGTGGTGCCGTTATCTAAGATGCGTACTGACGAGGGCCCGTGACTTTGCTCGCTGTGCAAGATAACGGGTAGATATTTTTGTGTTACATAAAGAAACATTTTTTGTCTCTAGGCACCCACCACCATCACCACCACTACCACTGTACCACTGGCCAGCAGCGGTCGAGGAGCAGTACCGTGAGAGTATAGAAGGTGGTACATGGACGGCTTATATCTACCTGTCCAAGGATCACACAAAGCAAGTTTGAGTTGCTCAGATGACGTATGCGTAAAAAAAATCTTAACAATAAAGGGAAATCCTTCATCCCCTGCTATTCGTAGAAATAAGTTTAACTAAAGTATGTCGCTACATATCTATAATCGTAGTTAAATCTCTCTGAAAGTATTACATGTTGAGGCGTAATCTAAGGCCGTATTTTGCCTTATTACCAGAGTGAGAAAATTAAAATATTAAATATTGAATGTCCTCGATCGGCAATGAACCCACAACCTATCGCATGTATCACTTGTCGCACGCTTATACCCCTGCGCCACGAATGACTTCAAGTTAAAACACTTTCCGCCCAACTTTCAAGATATAAAATTTACTGACGGAACTAAACGCCGCGCTCCATATCCACACATCCGAACTACACACATTTCAAAACATACATACCACACCAACCAAGAAATCATAGGTTCAAATATTCCAAAATGATCCGTGTATCTTTAGTCGGTATTAAGCGTTGCACTGAATGACGCCAGGCATAGAGGCGTACAATCGATTTTATCTTCCGCTTTGATTGTACACAATGCATCTAGATTTATTAGGTTTGGATAGATCGACGCTACGGTTGTTGGGTCCATTTTGATTTGACACAATATTAGAATGTTCTAGATGTAAAGTTTCAAGTTATATACGCATCAGGTTAATTGGTTGCTGTTGTAATGTAAATTCGTAGTTATATTGTGATGGGTGTAGGTTTGATTTTACTTTTTTGCATTTAGATATTCACTGTGGCTTGAGGTCGAAATCGGCCTCATATTGACTTCACGCCGGTGCGCGTTATGTTACTTATGTATAAAATATGAGGCCGAAAAAGTCTTTAACCGCGCTAGCTGAAAGTTTTCAAATATAGGCTCCACAATGAAACTGCTAAGCTAATATAGATACAGCGTTAAATTTCACTGTGATATTTACAATTTATATAAACGGATGGATCTAATTATATTTAAAAAGAGAAAAATTGTTTTACGAATTACTGGGAACGAGGATTCTTAAAATCAAGGCAATTATTAATAATATCTTATTAGGTAGGTCCAAATATTATTTTAATAAAATGAAGCACTATGTTAATACACACTTAGATTTTATAATACGACATTCTATTTAAAAAGTTGATTGAGTATTAGGTATATGATGACCGTAAGATCTCGCGATTCTGATCACTCAATTCTGCGCTATCCATCAAAAGTATTTTTCTGCCTTAAATGTAGTATACTACTTTAAATATATTCGGTATGCAGCATGGTAAGCAGAAATCTAGTGCTAAGACACTCCATCAACTTCACCATTCCAGTCGACTTTCCGCCAAAGTTTCTATACAATGTATGTGACGGAATTTAACGCCGCGCTTTTTTGCACTTGATACAAAATTTGGAATATTGTTATTCAATAACAATATATTCTGTCTGTAATTTACGCATGGCGAAATAAAATGAAGCAATAAGTGAAAAATGAATCCATCAATGTTTCTGTCAGAGCGTGCGCCCGTCAGCCGGCTATCATCCCTTAGTTGGTTGATTGGTGATAATTCATATTTTTGAACCATTTTCCGTATTTCATAATTTAACTGCCCTTATGAAGTATGGATAAATTCGAATGGTATCGAAAATACTATAGTTTTATATTGAAATTTGAATGAAAGGAGTTTTTTATTTGTTTAGTAATTTATTATAGACACGTGGTCTATAGCTTTTTTTAGCTTCCCTCTATTCTATTATTGCGAAATGCCGCGTAAATAAAGGTAACCTGGTAACCTAGTATTAAGACACTCCGTTCCCCACTTTCTGCCGAATTCTGGAGGCATTGCGTGTCGAGTGGCAGAACTCAACGCCGCACTTTACGCCAGGGCGAAGAAATGGAAATATAGATTTAAGTAAATATTTCATCTCCTCGGGATCGAACCCACAACCAGTCAACCAGGTTTTACAGTCACACTTTGTGCCGTTGCGCCACGACTGGCCTCAATTATGAAAATTTGTCCCACACTTTCCACAACAACTTGTACCAAATTATCTATACTGATCTGAAAGCAAAAACGGCTAAATAATAACTGATAGTAACTAGTAAGTCCAAGTTCCTTATATTCTAAATCCATTGAACACATAGAAAGTCACACCTGCACCAATTTTAACCAAATACGGTTTACGGAGTGTCACTATTTTCCCTTTCATCATTAGGGTTGGTAACGAGAAGAAACTTGGACTGGTCAACGGTATACCTTCGTTTCTAAATATATTTTAATATTGTTTATTTGTATAGAAATTTGCTTAACAATCTTAGAATCGAATGAATTCACAAACGTCTTTTATAAGTAAATGCCTTTAGAATAGTAAAGGGTTATTCCATAAAGATTATTTTAAACTACGAGACCAGTCGTGGCGCAGCGGTCACACAAAGTGTGACTGTAAGCCGACTGGTTGTGGGTTCGATCCCCACTCGAGGAGATGAAAAATTTACTTAAATTTATATTTCCATTTCTTCGCTCTGGTGTCGAGGCTAAGCGCGGCGTTGAGTTCTGCCACTCAACACGCAATGCCTCCAGAATTCGGCAGAAAGTGTGGAATGGAGTGTCTAAAAAACACTAGGTTCCCTCTGCCTACCCTGCCGTGTGAGGGATACAGCGTGAAGCTATTTTTTTATTTATTTTTAATGTATCAGAAATTAGAAGGGATATAATTGATTAATTTTTATCAAAATGATTAGGTGGTTAAATTTATTGTCAGCTTCACGCTGTATCCCGCCCACAGCAGGATAGGCAGAGAGAACCTAGTGTTAAGACACTCCGTTTCCCACTTTCAGCCGAATTCTGAAGGCATTACGTGTCTGACGCGCAAAGAAATAGAAAAATAAATTTAAATAAATATTTCATCTCCTCGATTAAAAATCGAACTCACAACCAGTCGGTTTTACAGTTATTAAAAAAAAATATTGTATGTACATGAGGCTAGTGATGGCACAAGACTGTAAGCGTTCCTTATATTTACTTATTCATTTATTTACATTTTATTCCATCTAATATAAAAAAAACATACTAATGTAGAAACAGAGGGGCATCAAAAGAAGTTTCCCAATCCATCTTACGAACTAAAAACAATTTTATTTAAGTTATTAAATTTTATTAGAAATATTATATATAATATTATATATTTTATTTTTTATATACAAAATACAAAGAAATAATTCTCTAGTCAAGTGTTAAACCGGTAACTTTTTCAATCCAAGACCTCACTTTAGCTACTTTGCTGTAAACTCCGAACGAACCTGGAGTGGCACATCCGTATCCAAAGGAAACCATGCCCAGAAGTCTATCGTATGCGACCGCTGGACCTCCTGAATCACCCTGCAAATTATTCAAATGAAATTAAAAAAAATATATATACATTTAACGTACTTAAAGAAGATAAGTCTTTGTTGCTGTGTTGTTCACCTATGTACCTAATATGTGAGATAAAAGGCCGCGTTAAGTTCCGCCATTTAACACAAAATGACGATGAATGATGAATTCGGAATTTTATTGTGTATTTAGTATTAGATTAAGGCATAATCCATACTATTTTTATTTAATATTTTTACCTGGCAAGCGTCCTTCTTCCCTTCAATAAAACCCGCACAAAACATCCTAGCTGTGAGACCACCTCGAAAGTACGGGAAGGGTACCAGCTGACAGTTCTCCTTAGAAATAATGGGTACACGCACAGCTCGCAGAACATTGGAATACGGTCCCTGAGAAAATTTGTGGAAAGGATACAATATATTCATTATTTTTATTTCAACGCCTCCTATAACAAGGCGAATCGCGGCGTTGAGTTCCGGCACTCAACAGAGTGGGGAACAGAGTGACTAATAATGAAAACATTTTTCTGAGTGGAGATCAAACCTACTACTATCACAATTAGATGCTGTCCTACTGCGTTGTGATAGTCTCAAGGTAACATAAAAAAGTATTGAAATTCCCTACAAAATTTCAATATAAACAGTATTTAACTGGCCTCTTGGAATGCGTCAAAGTTATTTAAACTATACGTTCAAATGCATAGCCAATTACGCTATACGTTGTTATCACGTAACTTCGAAATTGGTTAGAAAATTAATTGACAAAAGCCTTCAGACGGCGTCCAAGATTATGGGTTGGAGACCTTCAAATATTTATAAAAAATGACATTATTTTTAGGCCGCAGTGACGCAGTGGTACAGCGTGTGACTGCAAGCGGCAGTTGCGGGTTCGATTTCCATTTATGGAAATTCATTATTTTTATTTCCCCGCTCCCGCAACAAAGCGTGATTTTGAGTTTTCACATTTAACACGAAAAATTGGACGGGATATGGTGAACTGGGAGTCTTAAAATAAGGTTTCTTCTGCATACCCTGCTGTGTAAGATAAAAACTGAAGCTAAAAAGAATTTCACCAATTTCAAGAAAAGTGGCTATCCCTTGTACGTGTATGTAAGTTATATTATTGGAATTTTCTAAATTTTATGAAAATTAATTTTGTATTTTTTGATGTATAGATATTAATAAATATTTCTGTAGTGGGTCATGCACAAAATATTTTTTTAGGTGACAGCCATAATATTTTTTTTTCTATACCTTAACCTAAACGTGCCAATAACTTGAAATATTACAAAATCATGTTAATTTTACAACTAACCTCTTCTGGCATTTACTCTTAACATAATGTCAAATCATATTTAACAAAAGATGGGATCGGTGTTGCGTGTTCAACTAAAGTACTTGTAACGTTTATTTGTTGTCGAAGCTTATTAATTAATCAAATGTTGGTATGGCGACGTCGTGGTATTTGTGAAATATCGTAAAGTGAGCGCTGGTAGAGGCTTCTATTCTTAGTCAGGGTAATG
Source organism: Heliconius charithonia (assembly GCA_030704555.1). NCBI lineage: Eukaryota > Metazoa > Arthropoda > Insecta > Lepidoptera > Nymphalidae > Heliconius > Heliconius charithonia. Next base: position 2,063,312 of record CM060825.1, read on the forward strand.
TTTATATATGAACTTAAATATTGTACGAGTACGAGAAGCGGGGCGTTGAGTACCGCCAATCAAAATGCAACCCACACAATTCAGAAAGTAGAGAACAAAAGGTCTTAACACCATATTTTTCTCTGCCTACTTTGTTTTATGCAAACCTTTTTAGATGTTTTATTTTTTTAACAAATACAAATACATAGCCAAAATACTTTAACTGTACACTACGAGTATATTTCACCCCAAATATGAACAATATATAACAAAATTAAGAAAAATAATCAATTTAAAAAAATAACATATAAAACAAAAGAAATATAAAAAATCTATTGAATTTGATCTACTAACATTTTCTTCTGTATTCCCCCATCCAGTGACAGTCACCACTTTCCCGATAGTCATGTCCTCCAGATGAGCTATCTTCACAGGCTGTATGTTCTCATCCAGTCTTAGAACTTCTGCTAATTCCAGGAGTTGAAAATCATAGTCGAACGGGTGTTCTTTATTTTTTGACGACCACAACGGATGTACGTAGTGATTTCTCACCATCACTTTTCTTCCTTGGTTCAGATATTTTGAGCCTACTCTAATGTATGACTTCTTGCTAAAAAATATTTAAAAATAACAACGGTAACAACTATTCAATATTTTTATTTGACTATTATAAGTCATATTATATCTTCTCTGAACGGAAGGACTTAAGACTAAGATTAGGTTTAATCTGTGATGCTAAAAATATAGGAGTCTATTAATGGATAGGTACTAGGCTAAAGAGTATGTTTAATTTGACATTATAATCTCAGGAAGTGCTAGTTTGAATCTTATAAATTATTTTATATGTTTGACATTACTCGGGAATTTGGAATATGCCTTATAACGTACACAACTTTTAGTTATTTGCATTTGCTAAGAGGCAAAAGCTACTATTATAAAAAAATGTTTAAATAAAAAAAAATGCCTCATATATAAAAAATGGCGTTGCTTTCGACCAACCAGCATGCATACGTAATTGAGGCTGACTTTTATTGCGCGTTCGATATCCACTCTGGGGGAATGAATTAATTTCATTTCCTCTAGTATTAAGACTAAGCTTGGTTAACTTCCGTTACTCAACAAGAATGTCCCAAAAATTAGGCGAAAAGTGCAGAACAAAATCTCCGTCCCACACTTGGTACTCTTCGGCCACCCTGCTGTGCAACAAATGCGTGAAGCTGCAACTTACCCACAATGTCCAGCAGTTATCACCCATTTCCTATCAATAATGGCGCCACCACAGTTGCTCCCATACGCCACGTGGTACGGATACAAATTGATGTCCACTTCGAAGCCACCAACAATCTTATCTTCTCCATAAAGCAAATCATCATCGATCTTTTGGTTACCAAGTTTATAAGACAAATCAGGATTGTTGTATTCAAAGTTATCAACGTCAGCTATGTCAGTAGCGTCGTTATAATGCTCTATATCGAGCTTATATTTTGGCTTGGGTTTCCTGTTTTTATATAGTGTTACCTCACGGACACCTTTGATCGGTTCGTGTACTTTCATTACGGGTAGTAATATTATATCGTATTCTAATAACAAAATGGTAGCTTTTAATAAGAAGATAGTATAAGATTTAAAAAAAAAATGGTTTTGATATGTATCTTGTAATGTCAAATTAAAACCGATAATATGACTGACTATAAGCTGTAATTCTGACTGAGCGCGGTAGATGTGTGTTTGTTTCTCTCTCAGGGAAACTGATTGTTTATTGTCATTTCTCCACTCTGGTGGCCCCGAACGTGGAGGCAGAATGTGAAAATTTCAGTGTCTTGGCTCTTGTAGGCCTATTGTGCTGCATGGGAGCACAGCATATAATCGTTTTATTAGTAAAATAGATAGCTGTATCACGCACACAGCAAGATTGACAGAGGGAACCTAGTGCTAATACAGTTAAAACACTCCGTTCCCCACTTTCTGTCGAATTTTGGAGGCATTGCGTGTTGAGTGGCAGAACTCAACGCTGCGCTTTGCCTCGACACCAGAGCGAAGAAATGGAAATATAAACTTAAGTAAATATTTCGTCTCTTCGAATGGGGATCGAACCCACAATAAGACGATCTTACAGTCACATTTCGTGCCCCTGCGCAACGACTGGCCTCAATGTCTCTTAGTATACATATATTGTAAGAATTATAACTCTTAATCAATCCGGTAGAGACGTGTTGTTCCCTCTACCAACTTATTAACAACCATTTTGTTTTCCACACTAAGAAAACAAATTTTTTATAAAATATATTTTTTTTCAACGGAGCGAACGGTACCCGATGAGGCGTACCTTTGATATCGCCCAAAAGCTGTATGTTCGAGTTCCGCTACGTTGAAATTTTATAAAATATTTAATATTAAAAAAAATAACAAAAAATATATTGTATTTATACATTACTTGCAAAATCCGCTGGGACGATCCCGTGAAGTAGAAAATATATAAAAATAAAATAAAACATTGTAAAGATTTATTCTGTTTCGTTCATAACTTACTTAAGTAATACAAAAAGTAGTTCTAATCAATCGGCCTTGTTGCGATTTGAAGGAACCTGCCGTGAAATTAATATTGATTCGAACTAGCGTACGTATGGAAAGTAATTAACTTTTTAAATACACGTGGTGTTGAAAGAATTGCTTATTATGGAAGAAAAATAATTGAATTTGTAGAAAATTTATTTTTACATACCCAAGTATGTCTTCTGGTGGCTGTTCGCAACTCCGTTTTGGTAAACTACAAAAACAAAAGCCGTTATCTTAAGAATTTCAAGGAACCTTCTCTTCCCCTACTACTACGTAGTTCTGGCTGTACCTTATCTTTAACAATTTCATATAATTTGTATAGATTTAATTAAATGCTTGTTTTGAAACGTTGGGGCGGGACGGAGTGTCTCTCCACACTACATTTCCTCTGCCTATCCTACTGTATGCGAGATATAACGTGAATCCCAGAAACAAAAATCTTTCTGCTTGCTAGCATAATACATAAAAACACAGTCGTTACAACCAAAATCCACAACGTCAATAAACGATGCGAGATCCTCCGAAAAGCATCAGAGAGGTGATGGCGGTCGATATGGCAGAAGAGGTATGCAGTATCTATGAATGCAGCAAATATTTGGAAAGCTTACGGGCTTCCATTATCTTGTTTCCGTGTATTCCATCATAAACATAAATATGCAAACGAGAGCCAAGTTCAATACAAAAATTGTAAAGTAATTATATTACAAAAATTAAGATATACCAAAATCAATCCTTATTTGTGTAAATAACTTTTTAACTTGTTTATAAAGAAATAATAATAATATGTTATTTATTGTTCTGTAATTCTCACTCGCTTCGCTCACTGATTATAACGTTAAAAAGAAAATAAAACTCATTAAACAGAAATTTTGACACTTGAGTTGGAATTGAACCCAAAGCCGTCGTGTTCACGGTTATATTATAAAGCAATTGTCCACTGCACCTAACAACCCCACCGTAATGAGATATTAATGTCATGTTCTCTTTTCATAATTAAATAAAAAACAATATATTTGTAAATACAAGCATATTCGTGAGTATGGACCAAGTCTTCAAAAACTCAACGCCGCGCTTTGACTTCTTACTAGAGCAAGGGTGTAAAAATATTTCACTCCCCTGAGTGGAAATCGAACCCGTCCCCAAAACCCGACAAAGGTTGTGCTAACAGACAGATGATGGCCTTACACAATATACCTACTTGATTTATGTTATAAAAAGATATAGACATTGATTGAAAAATACTTATTAAAATTTTTCATGTTTGTTGTTCCATGAGTGTTAATGAAGAAATATTTTTAGGTTCACAAAACATAGCAGGCACATAGCAGGGTAGACTAAGGGCACCTGGAAAAGTAACAATGTTAAGACACTCCGTTACCATTAAGACCCTTGGTTCAACACTTTCTGCCGAACTCAGGAGGCATTGCGTGCTGAGAAGCTGACATCAACGCCGCTGTTTGCCGAGCCACCATTAAAATTAAAATATTAGATATTTCATTTCCTCAAGTCGGAATCGAACCCACAATTTGCATTTACATTCAAACGCTTGTGATATTCGATTTTTTTAAATACTATAATATTTACGTGAAAAATATGAAATTACTAGTAGATCCCATAAAAAACGCGTGTAATTAAATGTTACATACATAGTATTATTTTACTCTACATACTGTGTTGCCATCTAGGAAATGTTAAGGTAAATATTTATAATACTTTACAACAGCGCCATCTCTTAATATATCTTGGTACTAACCAAAATAAACATTTATCAATTAAACAATAAAAAAAAGATTTTATTGAAAATTTTGATAATTGCATATTTATAAGATTTTTTATTGAATAATATACACTTGATAGACAAGAACGTGTACTATATGCTATTTTATATGAATGTATATTGTAAGCTAACTAGCGTCATCTGTTGTTGAATAGCAATAAACTAATGCAACATATCTTTACAATAATTTAAATAAAATATTATTTAAAGAATTTTTCATAAAAGTATAATTGTGGCGTGGTCAACTATTGTTATTTTAACTTCATGCAACAACTGAAAGAACAAAAACTACAATAGGGTGTAGTAAAATATTAGATTTAGTGCTATTGAATAAATATTTTTTATTAACAAAGCATGTTAAATTCCCACTCAGAGAATAAGTTCTTGTATTTTTCTCTTTGTTGAGTTCCTCCCGAAGAGGGCAGTGCGCTAGGAACGGAGTGTTATAACTCTCGGTTTCTCTACCTGCCTGAAAAGAAATATCTTAACCTAGTATCAAACAAAGTCGCTTCCTACTGATGTTCACATACTTCTTTCACGTTGTGCAACCTTTTTTTTATCGTTTTCACTAATGGACATTCTCAAGAAAAGCTTATACGTACAATATTTTATTAAATCATTTTGATGATAATGCATGTGGTTCCTTTACTTTCACACAAAAAGATTTATATAAAGCTTTTCTATAAAATAACTCATATATTAGAAAAATATATTTTTTGTAAATATTTCGTACAATTTGTTCATAATATAACAATAAATTTAACCGAGTTTAGCTGTGTTTAGATCACTAGTAAAATCATAGTGAAACCTAGTCTGCTAGCTAGCTAGAGCTAGCTTGCCTCTGTCTGTCACAAATCACAATACAGAGGAACGCAGAAACATACAAAATAGGTGATAACCCACAGTATAACTGATGATTTTTACAAAACAAAAATAATCAGCTTCACACTGTATCCCGCACACAGTAGGGTAGGCAGAGGGAACCCAGTGTTAAGACACTCCGTTCCCCACTTTCTACCAGATTCTGGAGGCATTGCGTGTTGAGTGGCAGAACTCAACGCCGCGCTTTGCCTTGACACCAGATCGAAGAATTGGAAATATAAATTTAAGTAAATTTTTGATCTCCTCGAGTGGGGATCGAACCCACAACCTGTCGGTTTTACAGTTACACTCTGTGCCCTTACGCTACGACTGGCCTCTGATGATTTTTGTCTAAAATAAATTTAAATTTTATTCCAACAAGATTCTGGTAAGAAAAATATAGATTTTTGGTGTAGATATTCTTATAAGATACTATAATAAGGACCAGTCATATTATTTTTATGAATATTTTAGAAGAACAAAAAGAACAAAGTTATAAACAATATTTTAAGAATAGAGTCTAAAGATGTTTACAGTAATAGCAGTTGTACTAAATAAATCCAAGGGAAGAATAAACAAAAAGAAAGAAGTTGAAAGTATATTTATATTTTGAACTTTACGCCATATTTTGCATATTGTAGGATAGGCAAAGAGAACCTATTGCTAAGACTCTTCGCTTCTGCTGTCGACCCAAATTACATAGAAGATTGGGAGTCGATTTGGGGAGAGGGGGAGAGGCGGTTGGTTTATAATATTGTAAGTAGATTTTTTCTACTAGTCAAACTATATCCCGCACATAGCAGGATACACAGAGGAAACCTGGCAACTCAGTGTTTAAGCACTCTGTTCTCCATTTAAACTCGGTTTCCCACTTTCCGCTGGATATAAAATACCAAAGCGAGGAAATTAGCCCCCAAATTTGAATCGAATCCACAAAATGCGCGTTTACAGTCGCACGCTTGTGCCCCTGCGCCATGACGGCTTCGCTTGGTTGAAATTTTTTATATAATTTAAATTAAAACAAAAGCACATTTAAAAAAAATATTTATTTACGTAAACAGGATTGATAAAATGTAACATTTATATAATATACGCAAAGGAACTTTTTCAAAGTCGGAAGTAAGTGTTTATAGTATCTACAATCATATAAAAACTCTATTGAAAGATAAATGAAATATTTTATTATGATTTCTAATCATAATAATATTATAAATGTGAATGTATGTTTCTTTGTTACGCTTTCACGCCATAACTATCCCATCGATTACATATCTTTAGAGGCATTAGAAAGGACATAGGATATATATATTTTTAAGTAAATTATAAATAAATTTAACAGAGCAAAGCCGCATTTAAATGTTGTCGTGATTTCGCGAACCCATCTCTAGTAATTGTAGAAATCAATAGTGATATAATAAATATTGATGACAAAGATTCCAAACGATATGGATTAATTGTCCGTGGTGTTGTAATATTAAAATAAAAAAAAAAAAAACGGAAATGAAGGCATCCTTCACATAATAAAGCACAATATACATACTACGAACCCATCTGCGATTTGACCCGCTTATTATTATATCCAAATCATATAAAAATTATACATAAATTGTAGCCTATGATTTATTATTATGTAAAATAAAATAAATAAATCAGCTTCCCGCACACAGTAGAGTAGGGAGAGGGAACCTAGTGTTAAGACACTTCGTTCCCCACTTTCTGCCGAGTTCTGGAGGCATTACGTTTTGAGCGGCAGAACTCAACGCCGCGCTTAACGTCGACACCAGAGCGAAGAAAATGGAAATATAAATTTTAAGTAAGAATTTCATCACCTCGAGTGGGGATCGAACCCACAACCAGTCGGTTTTACAGTCACACCTCGTGCCGCTGCGCCACGGCTGGCCTTATTATTATGTGCAAGCTATAATACTGTAAAGTTTTTACGTGAAAATGGAACAAACAAACATCAAACCTCACAAAGTTTTATATTTATTTCAATATCAGTAGGATATCTATGTATAATGCAAAATCTCAACAGACTCAACTTCCAAAGGCTACAGAAAATTGCAATCGATTTTCACGCCACCACCACCACCAACACCACCACCACCACCACCAATACTTTAAATTCATCCAAATACCAACAAATACTTTATCTTAGACATCGTCAACAAAAGAATCTCCATCGATATTTCGAACAATAACTCCCCAAGTAAATAAGCTGAGGGGGGGATGAATATATAATGAAATTTCGCCCTTGCCGTCCGTTAATCAAAAACTGCTGCAGAGCGGGCTCGAAAGACGTAAGAAAATGGAAATTTTCCTACCCTCCTTTTTCCTGTTTACCCCCCGCTCGCCCCCTAGAGGTCGGACACCACCCCCTTGAGGTATTATTGTATGGAATACACTTGTTGTTAAAGAGGAAAGAATTATCTTATACAAATGTGTATATCGTTATATAAACAAACATACATACAATACATTGACTTCGAAATTAAATCTATTAATATATAAATAAGAAAATCTAAATGTTTTTGTATGCTGTAGGTGAGATACAGCTAGAAAGTAAAAAAATATCCATCCATAGATCTATTTCTTCTTGCATTTTCTTGCACGGAACTACAATACAAGATCTGTAAGCATAAATAGATATCATTACATATTATGGTGATTTTTTTAAATATCTTACAGGGAAGTGGTTATTTTTAACCGGTCGCTCTATGAATTATTTAGAGAAACAATTAAAAAAATACAATAAAAAAATCGGTGATTTCACGTTTGCGGAAATTATATTTGTAAGCTGTGAAAGCGTGACCTGATTTCAAAATATACAAATAGTACTGTTGCACTAAATTACCGATTCCAATAGTATCCATTGTTAATAAAAAAGACCACCTTTTTCGTTATGTAAGAATTTTATATAACATACTGTCTATAGGTAAATAATATAATTATTAAGAATTGTTAATTATTAATTAATTTAGATACTGTATGTTAGTTTCTACCTTCGCATTGTATGTCGTACTTATGTAGCGGGAAACTCGGAGGGAATTTAGTATTGAGACATTTCTGTTCTTCCCTTTCCGCCTCACTGTCAAGACTAGTTTTGACCAGGCCTTGTTTTGTTAGCAGAGGAAAGACGAGGAGGAGAAGCACGAAGAAGTGCAAAAAATTGAATTAAAATATTTTTCGAACTGGAGGTTTTTACTACTAATTACTGGCTGATACAGCGACTCCGGGTGGATAGGGAAGAGGGTATTCTGTCCCTGGAAAATTGCAAGCACTATGTGGCTGCCTGTGAGGACTTCAACGACGGAAGGTCTGAAGGAGGGCTCAAACGTCGGCTTGCGGCCGTCGAGTGGACTGGGATCATTGCGTTACTTGTTATACTTAGTCCACATTTCTAAATAATTACAAAAATATATATCAATTTGAAATCTCCATCTCCACACCAACCAGCCGCCCCCAGCCTGCATTACGCCGCCAGCCGAATGCAAATTTTATAACGCGACGCCCGTTTTCTTATAGGCATTGTCGTAAACCCGCCCGTGCCTGCCTCGGTCATTTGTTCTGATTGTATTTCTATACTACACTATTATAAGCCTTTATATGAGTCTATTAAAGATTCTCCATCTAGCCCAAAGTATGCTGTAAATTATAATTGATTATATTTCGTCACAAAATGTTCGAGGCGATCGGGACTCGCTATGCTTCAAAATTTGACTATAAACGCGATGGTTGTGTTCGATAGCAACTTCAAAAATAAATGAGTGTCAATTCCGCACTCGCAATGTCTCGATTCAGACAGAACACGGAGAACGCGGTGTCTTGATCCTAATTTTTCTCTCTCTCTCTTTTTCTCTCTGTCAAAAATGCGGAAGCAATAAAGAAAAGTTCACGCTATATTGCCGGTCACGGTTCATTCTCGAGTGATATATATGTATAGTATATACATAAACGATCTATCTAATATTATAAAACTATTCCACTTACCTATAATTACTATCAACACTCTCGTTCAATCATGAAATAATTTATTTCATCTTCAGGTTCTCGTTTCGTTTCTTATTTTCACTTTACGGTTTAATATTTTTTACAAATTTTTGAAAGAAATATAAATTGCTTCACGCTGTATCCCGCATATAGCATATACTATAGCAGGGCCATTGAGAATCTAGTGTTAAGACACTCCGTTACAAAATAGACTGAGTTGATTAGTTAGTACGGAGCTTAGTTTGGAGTTTATTTAGAAAGATAGCGTTTTTAAGAGCTATCTACTACTATGGCCAGACTGCTCATTCTCTTTCGCTTTCTCTTTTGCATTATTTATGGCTTCGTAGTACAGGGCTCTAGCTTCCACATAGGCTGTATGTCGCTGAAGTTCCTCTGCCTCATCACGATGTACCCTTCTCCGGTAGTGGCTGTATTTGCGTCTTAGCGCTATACATTCTTTACGTAATTTAGTGATCTCTAATGTCCACCATTTAGGCCACTCTCTACCATCGTTGAAAGGGTAAGGGTAGGGGTAGCCATTTATGGGGATGTCTTCTTCGATTTCACGATTAATTCCACTTCGTGCCCAAATTTCTTCGTTAACTGTTGAAGAGTGAAATATATTAGTGGTAGTTTTTTTTTTGTTAAAAATACCTATTTTAATATTAGTTTTTTTTAAACAAAATGGTAAATTTTCTATTTTGTTTTTTAATAATCTAAATAATAGTGTATGTAGATATTTTTTTAACAACGTTAAGTTAAGTTACCTAAAAATTACCAAGAAGAACAAAATTAATCACTATGATTGTGATAGAAAAATGTGATGATGTTACACGATTCTCATTGCCTACAGTATTTACATTTATACGTGAAGCTTCACGTTATAGACAAAGGGAACCTGGTAACCTATTGTTAAGACACTCCGTTCTCATTAAGATTTTAAGACCGTTTCCCACTTAACGCCGAATTGTAAAGGCGTTGCGAGTTGAGTGGTGGAACTTAACGCCGCGCTTTGCGTTAACACTGAAGCGAAGAAAGAAAAATAATACATATGTCATTTCTTCAATTTGTCATCAAACCTACAACAACCTGTCGCGTTTATAATCACTTAAATAAGCCTCAGAGCAACGACTGGCCTCAACTACAAGTACTTAAAACCGCAAACATACAAACTAATAAATATGTTTTTCTTAAAACCGAGTGGAATGTACGGGTGGTGTGGAGTGCACTGGACTCCTCCCGTCTAACTTCGAGCCATATATACCTGGTTTCACATTTTTGCCTTCCTGCCACCCCCCGATAAGTGTAATAAAAGTTACTTAATGCGAAAACTTGATAATGTTATCGGTATACGTGATCTCGTCTTTTCGTTGAATCGTTGCAACTAATGTTTTGCGATTCGAGTTTGAGTAGAGATTTTTTTTAATTGAATTGGCTTCATATATGAATCCGTTATATAGCAGGGTATATAGGGAACCTAGTGTTTAGACCCTCGTTTCTCTCTTTTTACACGACAATTTTGAGATATTGCGTGATAAGTGGCGGAACTTAACGCCACGCCATGACTTAGTACCACAGAGAGGAAATAAAAATGTGAAATATTTCATGGGAATCGAACGCACAACCATCGTGTATACACTCGCCCGCTTGTGGCTCTGCGCCAAGAAGTCTTCAATGATAAAATAATAATTATTAATCATTAATACAACCAGCCTAAAGCCATAAACCATTGACTATATTTTAAATTAAATTACAAAAAAAATAACGTTACTAAAAACACCAACAAATAAAAAAAAATATTTAAAAAAATAGTAACGTCAAAGAAACGAAGCGTATTCAACGGATTCTTTGAGGAATTATGTTGAAGTTATTATCGGCTTTGAGACTTCGGTACTTTTACAATTGTAATATAAATTTGAATATTTTATAGATACTAAATTACTTTTTTATATTTACTTTTCTACTCATTCAAATTAGTGTCAATACACTATGTCTGTCCGTTCAAATTAGAAACATTATAAATTCAGTGACGAAACTCAACGCCGCGCTATCTCTTACCAAATAATACAATGCGGACATTTAGCTTAGTTAAATAATTAATTTACTTAAATATATATTTCCATTTCTTCGCTCTGGTGTCAAGGCTAAGCGCGGCGTTGAGTTCTGCCACTCAACACGCAATGCCTCCAGAATTCGGCAGAAAGTGGGGAACGGAGTGTCTAAAAACACTAGGTTCCCTCTGCCTACCCTGCTGTGTGCGGGATACAGCGTGAAGCTGATTAAAATAATTAATTAAAGTGGAGAAATAGTTTTAATACAATAATTCCTCAAAGCGGAAGTCAAACTCAAGCATCACAGATACAATCCAATGTTGTTTTCATCAAAAAAATGTTAAAACTTGTGCCTACATAGTCACGGGTTCAGATCCCGCTACGTAAACTTTTTTATGCATTTCCTGAAAGAAATATCTTATTTAAAACCCAATTAGTTATTTACGATAGGACTTTATATAGAAAATGATAATTTCGCGAGAACAAAAGCATCAGTCCACTATCAGGTGAGTTTTAATTTCCATGCAAATGTAAGACTTCATTCACGGTTAATCTACCGGCTTTGCGCCAACTTAATGAAGTGAAGCTTTAGTTTTCTTCTGGCTTTTATAACGGATTTAACTTGAATCTAAAGTTATGTAATATTCAAATTTCTTTCATTTCCTCGCTGTTGTAGACATAACGCGGCGTTGTGCTCCGCCATGCAACACGCTATCTCTTGAAAATTCGGCGTAAAATGAGGAACAGAATGGGGGATGGTTCTTATGTATACTCCGCTATTCGAGAAGATATTTATATAACAATTTGTTTTGTATTTTCTTTCTTATAGTATAGAAATAAGAAAAAAAATTAAAATATATAGCAAAATTGTAGCTAGTAAAATGGAATAGAAAAACAAACAAGAAAGAATTTATTCAGCCAAAATCAAAATTATTTATATAAAATAAAATTTTAAAACGAAAACACATTTGCTTATAAAGGGTAAGCAAGATGGCTCCTGTAAGGTGGACGACGCATAAAGATTACTATTTTCAATAAAAAACATAATATACAGTATGAAAGTAAATACATAAGCATTTATAGATAAAAAATATTTAGATATGTACATAAGTGATCAAATATTGAAGTATTCAATTAATATAAATTTATATTTACGCGTTTATTTACGGAAAATATTAATAATATGTACTTTTTTACTCTATTTTAATTGTATTAAAATAAATTATCTACTGATATAAGAAAAAAAATCTAAGAAAAAGAAATCTCCACACAAAAGCCAAGGTATTCAAAACGAAAAGATATTTGCTGGAATTAAAACAACCAGGAACCCCCCGGGCGGGGGTAAGCAAGATGGCTCCTGTAGGGTGGACGCCGGATAAAAGTGTGCAAGGGGTGGGTACATTCGATTTGCTGCGAAATTTTAATTGGTCGCTTTTGAGATGCGAGCGTTTTTTTTATTTTATTTTTTGATATTAGGGGACGTTAGTTGTGATGTTTAACGTATTTTTATGTTAGGTTTAGTAATGTCTATAATTTTCACGGTAAGAAATTATTTAAAAGATAAATAAAATATATTTTAAATGCTTAATTTAGTACATAATATAGAATATAATAGCTTTTTTTTAGCTTTACGTTGTATCCTACACATAGCAGGATAGGCAGAGGAAACTTGGGGGCCTAGTTTTAAGACATTCCGTTTCCACGGGGACATACTCCGTCGATTTCTGGAGATATTGCGTGTTGAGTGGCGGATCTCAAAGAAAATATTAACTATTCCGTTTCTACAAAAATCGAACCCACATCCTGGCGCATTTGGACTCGCACTCGTGTGCCGACGGAACTACTGGTTGGCTACTATTCATAATAATTTTACTATAAAAACTTATGCGTCCAAGTATTGAATAATATGAGACAAAACAACACTAGTGCTCAACAGGTTCTAGTATAAGTAAATTAACTTGACAATTACAGTTTCTAATCTTATTCAAAGAATATAATATAATAGATATTAAGATACATTCTTGTGTGGCTAGACAGAGACGGCCGTTGAATTTTACGTTCGTAAAGTGGTCTCGTAGAATGAAGGGTATAAGGGAACCTAGAGATAAGAAGAGAAAGGAGTGTGCTTGTCCTTTCTCTACTTTCCGTATGAATTCGAGACACAGCTTGTTGAGAGACGAAATTCAATGCTGCGTTTGGTGTACCAGAGACAAATAGAACGATTGAAAATAATGAATTCCCCTGAAGAGTCATAAACTTGGAACGAACACCCAACCATCGTATCGGCCGTCAGTCCAAACAGCCACTGGATATTTGTAGTAAAATATAATAAATACAATAAAAAGACATGTTCTTTACAAAACGAATCCAATTTTTAACACCCAACGAGGAATTGTAACCAACTTCACTTCGAACAAACTTTTCATACTTCATACAAAATGTTGTCTAATCTCACAAAATTCTTTCGCACTCAGGTAATTGCTCGGGGAACTTTCCAAAACATTATTCCTAGGAAACTTAGACGAACTTCAATACACATGTGTCTTTGTATTGTTTTGTTAAAATGAACCTTAAAAGAGAAGATTTAAAGTTTATTTTCTTCTGGCAAACAGGTTAACCTTCATATATGAATGGGTTAACGTACGTTGATTCATGTAGGCTTCGAAATAAGGTCATGGGGACTCTAAATCTATATATAAACACACGCTATGTAGGTTAGGTTAAAGATATTGTAAATATTGTGAGAATCGTATGTAAAAATATTGATAAGCATTTGAATTTTGATAATAGATACTTTAAAAGTGATCTTTATTTACATATATACGTATGCATTAAGTTTTCACGGTGTTAAGTTCCACCACACAATATGTCACAAAATCGGACGAGAAGCGGAGATGGACTTTCTTGACACAAAATTTTCTCTTAATATCCTAGTCTAGCATATAGCGTGAAACTAAACAAATAGAATTTAAATTTTGTAGAACGCTTTTTAGTTATTATCTTATTCTTTTCCAAACTACAATTATATATATTTATTAAATCTTGTTTTTAAAAAATCTTGATTTTACAAAAAAAAACATTTTTTTCAATTAGGCTTATATAGGCACTTTTAAATCGTTAATCACATACAAATGTTAGTAGTGCTAGTCAAGTCAAGAGACGATTTCTCAAAATTGATACCGAAACGGGCAAAAATAGGATATTCCATTTTACGTCGTAACATCCATGCAAAAATGCAGGCGATGAGTAAAAAAAATTAAAGTAGTACGCGAAAGAATATAATTTCTACAAAAAACCAATTAGTCTTAATAACATTTGGTCTTATAGTTTAGAAATTAAAAAGAAAAAATGTAATTTCTGCTTAATCAGCCCACGTTTTATATTAACTATGTTAAAACTAGTATTCGAAAAGAAAACATTCACATTAAAACCTAAATTTAACTAAAAAAAATATAAAAAACTCAAACAACATCCGAAGATGACTTTTACTTTTTATTCCTTTATAATTTCGTAAGCATAATTAATCGCCCGCCGCCCGCCCTAATTGAATCACCCCCTGCCCCGGGAAAAACAACCCTTTCTTATTTTTCCTTACCCCCTTGAAAGACGATAAATCCTTGGAAGAGACAGTGGGAGATCTTCTTACGGAATACGACTAAATTTTACAGCTATAACTCTATTTTAAGAGCCATAAGGTTGATATTTGAATGTTTTTTGTGTGCCAATTGTAAATTTAAATTTGTTTTTAAAACAAGAAAAAGCCTTCGCAATTCGTCATTGGAATTCCGCGGGCGTATAACGGCGGTGCCGTTTTGGAATCGCGGCGCTTATGTTTGGATTATTAGTTACTTGTATTTTTTCATATATTTTTTAAATGGTAAAAAAATGTTATGAGTAAAAGAGTCAGACGTGGCGAAGCGACACGCGACTGTTGTGGGTTCGATTATTCGAGGAAAAAAAGATTAATGTTCTTGCTCTGATAAAAATATGAATGGATGTATAAGTTTCATCATTCACATTAAAAAATATCCTATTCATATATTTTATATACTTACTTATAGTTGTATTTTTTTAATTAGTTTAAGTCGATATTCGATAATTTGTGTACAGATTTGATTTACCACAAAAATATTTTTCATTATTATTTTAACTCCCAGTTTCTGGAATCCGCCGAATTCTGGATCATTGCGTATTGAGTGGCGGAACTCAACACCGTGCTTTGCATTAACACCAGAGCGAAGAAATGGACGTATAAATTTAAATAAAAAAATAAAGATCGCTTATTTTTATATATTTGTTTTAAGTAACAGTGTATAAAGCACATGAACTTTAATGCTAT
The DNA here is from genome assembly GCA_030704555.1 of Heliconius charithonia. Lineage (NCBI taxonomy): Eukaryota > Metazoa > Arthropoda > Insecta > Lepidoptera > Nymphalidae > Heliconius > Heliconius charithonia. The sequence goes on from CM060825.1 coordinate 2,078,865, forward strand.
CAAGGTAGTAAATAGCAATAACAAAAATATAATTTAAAAAACTAAAGAACGCGCATTACCATATTTTCACTTTAGCTATAATTTCAAAGTTTTATGATGTTAATATTATTATATATTGGTCAAATCATTATTTTTTAGATTCTATTATATATGAGTAGTTACATGTCGATCTAAAATAAAGATGCGTCAAATAGCCGACTTAAATTTCATGCACTTTTCGAAAATTATTATGAGTTTTTAAATTTATATATTCATATTTAGCAAAATAAATAAAACTAAATAAATATCACGTTTTTTCTATACTATCGAGGTTTTATTCGTACCTAGATATGTTTTATATGATAAAAGGCTAAGTTCAAAATATGTACCAAACACCAAGTACATAGCTCGATACAAAACATAAAAATATCTACCCCATCAAAAGTTAATAATAATAAGAAATAAGCGTACCGAGACGCCACCCCCGATTTAGGGGTACTTTTTTAGGGTCTCTTACCCCCAAGACACCACCACTCAAGTAAGAACTCTTGGCCCCTTTTTGTTTTGTTATATATTCTTGTAAATGTACAAGAAGGGTAGCCCAAATTATAATTGACGCCTTAAGGGTGGAAAAGAAGAAATAAATGCACACCTCCTGTTTTAAATTGCTAAGATGAGGGCTCTCTGAATTGAAAAGTTTTAATTTGTTTTTTTTGCAAGGGTGTGTTGTAAAATGATCTTAAAGTATATATGGAAATATAATTTATTTATCTATTATATAAACGAATACTTTTAAAATAAAATCAAACCTAAGTAAAAACTCAGTAAGTTTAAAATTACTTTGTTTTGAACATAATACAGCTACCTACAGTCTCATATAAAAATAAAAATATAATCTTGTTCGTTTCTTTGATTATTGCGCCCCGAGAGTACAAGTTGACCACAAATCGTTTTGTCGATGTTACGTTGTATGGAAAACACGAGAAGGAGATTCTAAGTTAAAAAAAATATAAAATTTCACAATAGATAGCACATGTTATAAAGCACACTAATATAAGATGTCTTGATGGATGACGGATTGCCTGACAGTTAAGCGTATACTTGGTTTGGCTGAACAAAATACGGCATTAAGCGAGATTCTACTGATGTCCAGCTTCAGCTGCACGCTGTTTCCCGCACACAGCAGGGTAGGCAGAGGGAACCTAGTGTTATGACACCGTTACCCACTTTTCGTCGAGTTCTGGTTTTGAGCGGCGGAACATCATATCTCAGAATATAGATCGTACTATTATGTTTCTTCTGAGTACGTACGTACTGCTTACAAAAAAATAAAAAAAAGTGTTTTACAGCATTTCTTTTTTTCTAATGCATACAATTATAGACCACAATATATCATAAATATTACAATTAAAACATATCAAAAAGTAATATAACCGAAGTCGTAATGCAAATCACCAAAAACTTAGAAAATCCATTATTAATTTCCATCCCCTTATCTAACTCCCTTATTTTATCGTACGTAAAGGCCCTTCGAAAAATGCACTTAGATATTTAAAGATATAATTAAGGGGGATGGGCGCACCCTTAGGGAAATTCACCTTCTTTTGACATTTTAAAGACCCCTTTTCTTAAACCCTTGCATCAAATAAGTATTCTTATTTAATCGATCTACTGGATAGGTTCTATGGTATGAATAATATATATAAAAGATATATAGAAAATGTCAATTCATTTTATTTATTCCTTATTAAGAAAATTCAGCATTAGCGGAACTCAACGCCGCAAAATATTCGATAAGACCAGAAAAATATTTAAAAATATAAAAATTTCCAGGGAATGATATTTGAATCTGCAACTATCACAGCCGAAATCTTATCCAAAAAATTATTTTACTAACGTTAGTTAATCAAAAATTTCTCCAGAGATAAAACTGAAATATAAAGTGATATGATAGTAAAAACTCCGCCAAGTATTTTGCTTTACTGCTGCTTTTATGATATCTTAGTTTTATAGTGTTTTTAACCGTAATTAAATTCTAGCAGTTTTACATTGTAAGACGAAAATATTCATTTTTTTTACTCTGAATCCCACATTAAGTAGAGTAAACAGAGGGAATCTAGTGTTAAAAAATTTCGTTCCCAACTTGTTGTGTTGAGTGGCGGAACTTAAAGCCGTGTTTTGTCTTAAGCCCGCACCGCTTAAATTTACATATATTTGTAATTTATATATATATTTCTTTACAAGCTGTGTAAAAATATATCAGCTTCACGCTGTATCCCGCATTTAGCAAGATAGAGAAAAGGAACCTAGTGTTAAGACACTCCGTTCCTTACTTATATAAATGAAATTTATTTAAAATAATATTAGCGCTTCATATAAATATAGATCGTTGTTCCTTTCACCCTTCGATCATTTAAAAGTATATAGCTTATAATTAACAAGCGAACATAGACAGCTTTTATTGTTTCTTGAACATCTTCACTCATTACTGTTTCTAATGAATGATTTCTATTCATATTTACTTTTAAATATTTATATTTTTTGATTAGAAACTCCACCGTTATTGTTGTTATAAACAATGTCTTATATTTAAATAAAATAAAAATAATAAATTAAATCAGCTTCACGCTGTATTCCTAAAAAAATTAAACAAATTCAAATACTTTAATATATTAATATTTAATTTCCTCTAGTTTGGGATCGAACTCACAACCAGTCACGTTAACGGACACACAGTTGTGACACTGCGTCACGATTGGCCTGTTTATATTTTTAATAAATATGGAATATTAAATGTATGAAAGGAATGAGAAGATTATTTCCAACTCACTTTTGACAAAAAAATACTTACTTGTAACATTTGAAAATATAACAATAACATATGACTTACATAAATTTTACTATTAATATTTACAAATTTAAAACAAAGCCGTATTATTGTTTATCTCTGAAGTCCACTTTACATATAATACTTAACATATTTACAATTATCTAGTATTGTTAGTGTAAATGCGGCGTTGAGTTCCGCCACATAATATATTATGTCTGTGACGTGCGTAAAGAACGGAATTAACGTTCACGAAATTCTCCTTGTCTACTTAAAAAAAAAAAACCGATAGATACGCAGTGAAGATATGAAAAAAAAATACATTATTAAACCGTACGAAAAAGTTCAACAAAACAAAACATTTGAAATTACAAAACATAAAATCCGTAAACAAGACACGACAGAATAAAAAATTCAAAGCCCCAATCTCAATAAGTGAGAAATAAAAACAGCCATTAAAACGATGCCATACAACATTTGTTCTTGGAAATTGGCGGACGAGGCCCGACGAGGGACGTGTCACCGGGAAAAACAGTAAAAAGCGTGAAAAAATAAGGGAAAAAAAGCGAAGAGCCTGGTATTATCCATGTTAATTCAGGGGTTAATTTAATTCACGCGTAATTCTATTTGCCGAGTGAAGGGGGGTGATAATTGTAGGACACTTTTTTGTGACGTGGACGAAGGAAAATGGGTTTTTAAACCATTAGGAAAATCCGTGGGAAATTTTGGCCAAAGTACAAAGAAAACGCTCACCTTTATCCATGTTTTATTGTATATTTAGCTTCACGCTGTATCCCGCATATAGCGAGATAGGCAGAGAGAACTTAGTATTGAGACACCCCCATACACTGCCAAATTTTCATGACATTACATGGAACTCAACGCCGCGCTTCCTCTTAATCCATTTTGGATTTTTGAAAATGCGTTTGACTTGTTTGAAGGTATATTTAAAACTGACCGATGCGTTTGTTAAACATTAGACGACACTAATAATAATATTCTTATCCGTAACCCTTTTTGATTTAATACCGGTTTTTCGGACACAACGCGCGAAAGTGACCGGTGTCCCTCTAGGGTCAACTTAGGGCTGTTATTGTCTATTTTTTGAATAGGACTAGTCAATCTGGTTTTACTGACCCTTCCTTATCCTTTTAAATGTTTTGTAAGCACGGATTTTATGGCAGCTGCTGCTGGACTGGTCTACGTTGATATTTTGTTGTAACTTAATCTATTAAAATTATTTTCAATGTTATATTGTTATTTTTAATAATAACCAGTTCAGTCGCGTGTAGTCGTTTAATGCAACGGAAGTGGTAATGGTATATTGTTATGCCAAGATTTTTTCTTTCGACTTCTTATAAAAATATATATTTTAGTTTATTATCTCTTTTTTACCGTACAACCTCCTTTGTGTTTTCTCCACACAACGTGACATTGGCGAAGTGATATGTGCTCTACTGGCACGCTCGGAACGCCATAATCAAAGAACCAAACCAAGCCAAACTATTTTGGTTTTGTAAAAAAAAATCTAGTCGTTCTTTATTTTTTTATAATATAAAAAGGTAAATAATAACAAAATAATATTTTTTTATAAAAATAATAATAATTTTCTAATATTTTTAGTTAAAAAAATAAAGCTACAATGTTTCTCATTTCTCTTACTGAATAAACAGAAAATTGTAGTTCACAAAACATAACAGTTATCAATAAACAGTACTTAGTGCATACAAATTACGTACGAGTGTATAATTTGAAAAAGATAGCTATAAACTATTAACAGGCGCCACCCACCTCCGGCCTGTAATTACTACAATAAAATAATAAGGAATTCTGTTAGAAATTCTTTGATACATTCGCGATAAGGTCACTTGGACTACTAGGATGGATGGTTTTGTTTTTTTTTAATATGGATTTAACTTGGAAACTTAGTGTTGAGACACTCCGTCTCCCTCTATCCGATGAAGCCTGGTGACCTGGGCTTTGTCGTGAGCAAAATATTTTTTTAATATTAAATATTTTATTTTATCGAGTGGAAATCGAACCCACAATCTCTCGTGATCACAGTTGCACGCTTGTGCCTCTTTGCTTTGACTGACTTCATTAATATTAGATATGGATTCAAATCTAACTTGATAACTACATAAATATAAAAAATAAAACTTTCCTGGTCTGGAATGAGTAAAGCGTATGGAGAACTAATTTTACTAGGTCTTTTCTGCTGTTTTTATAATCTATAGTTATACACACCTATTTATCTCAAAATGTTTTAAATATATTATTATAGTATTGTACAATATTTTCAAAAATATTTTTTTATCTCCTCTTGAAAATGTGAAAATATAATTTTTAAGACACCTTATTATTTGTAACACCCATGCGTAATTTCAAAAACTAAGAAACAGACGATTAACGACAACCACAAACAAACACAAAAATACTTTATATAATAAAATCTTAAATTTAATTTTTGATGTACTTATTGTATAATTGTTTATATTTATGAACTATTCATTGGTCTATTTGAAAAGTACACGAAAAGGGCAAAAACACGCGAAACGTCGATAACGTTCAATAGGAAAATGTTTTTATCTATTTATAAATTCAATATTTCTGACTGGTACCATCTGATTGCTGTTTTACAAACGTTTCTAATTTTAGAATATGCATATATAATATATGTATATTAATTAGGTTATTATGGCGCAGATGAAGACATGTATGGCCTAAATGAATGCGATACAGGTTGAAATGGATTCAATATATATTGTATTAGATGCTTGAAATAAGTGCAGGGGCACGAGCGTGAGACTATACGCAACGGTTATGGTGGTTCGACTTCCACTCGAAGAAATGAAATATGATTTTTTTTTCAGATATCAAGACAAATTGCAGCGTTAAGTTCCGCCACTCAACACGCAATATCTCCAGAATTCGGAGGAAATTATGAAACGGGAGTGTTTTAGCACTAGGTTTCCAGGTTTCCTTTCCATCTTTAATATGTGCGGAACACAGTGTCAAGCTAAATAAATGTATTATACTAAATAGATAATCATAGTTTAACATTAAATAAACTTCCCATACATTTGTATTTTTTATCGTAAAAACTCAATGAAGCGTAGACGTACCAATATCAATAAACAATTTACCTTCCCTAACCCTTCCACCACATGTCTTCAATACGTGATCGTGCATAAGAGAGTGAAAAAAAAACGCATTTTACACTACTGTCCATATGTCCTGGGCTTTTGTTGACTTTTTTGTTAATAATAGTTCAGTAGAATGCAATTTTTGTTGTGGTCATTTGTAGGGTTACCATACTAATGATAATATAATTTTTAAAGACTGTGACACTCGGCTGCTGACGCTACCATAATCTTTGTAATTTTTTAATGTAATTTAGAAACAACATATAATATTTAATTTTAAGCTTTTGCGCTCTTAAAGTTTAATAAATATAAAAATTCAGTACGAAAATTTGAATGTAATTGTGCAATTTTTGTTGCGGTCATTTGTACGTTTTTTTTTTCTTTACACTTTATCCACTTATAGGTATGTAGGGAATATTTAGTATCAAGATATTCCGTTATCTACTTTCAGTCCGAATTTGATACATTGCATAGTGACTGGTGGAACTAAATGCCACGCTTTGTCTTATCGACATAGAAAATAATTCTTTCTCCCAAATGGGAATCGAACCCATAATTAAGTGTGTGGTTATAGTATAATACGATGTTTTAATATATTTATAAGATTTTTAGTATAAGAAAAATATTTACATTCTCCATTAAAATATGAACGTAAGCGTTAATAGGTAAAAGAATTAAAAAATGATACTTAAATGTTTGTTAAGGTCATTATGTGTACTCCAGTCGGCCAATATATATTAATAGTTTGTATAATTTTTGTTTCTATTTTATATAAACTATATTTTAAAAAATACTTATCAAGTTCAGCACATCATTTTATACATATATCTCATAACGGTAAAAAGATTTTAATATGTTTGTACAAAATTACACCATATTGCATAAATAAGAAACAAATAGTAATTTTATCTAAAAAAAACGCATATAAATTAAAAATTTTGTAACATTTGTCTGTCCAACAATATGTTATTGAATGGTAACCACATCTAGTCCAAACCGGTTATAGCCGGAACCGACTAGATCCGGTACCGGCCAGTTGACCCTTTCTTACCTTTATTTGGGGTCGAAAGGTCCTTGAGCAGATGTTAGTATTAAACGATAGGTGTTAAATTTGTATTCATAAATTTATATAAATTATTGCTATTTCCAATAAAAAGAAATGCATTCTTTCTTGTGAATCAAAAAACATGGATTGAAATTCTATTCGTTATACTTTATATATCGCTGTAATTATTTAAATTTGACTGTAAAAGACATTTTTCGTTTTTATTAACATAAATCTTTACTAAAACTTGGGGAGCACATCATCCAAATTAGATTCCAATGAAACCAAAATCAAAATTCACTATCTAAGGCTAGTCCTGGCGTAGGGACATAAAGTGTGACTGTAAAATCAACTAGTTGTTGTTTCGATCCTCACTCGAGGACATGGAATATTTACTAACATTTAGATATATTTTCATTTGTGTCAAGGCAAAAAGGCAGCGTTGAGTTATGCCTCCATAACTCGGTGGAAAGTGGGGAACGGTGTGTCTTAACACTAAATTTCCTCTGCCTACTCTACTGCGTGCGGGATACAGCGTGAAGCTGATTAAATTTGATTTAATTCACTACCTAATAGTGGCAGAAACTCTGCGTGGCATTTTCTTCAACCAGACGATAAAAACGAAAATATTCACAATAAACACGCCCGCGAGTATCATTCAAGTCCACAGCTTTACAAGGACACATGCAACAGTTAACTATTTAAAATACTTGAAAACTTTTAATAGGTTATCAGGGACACTTAACATTCTTAAAAGATCGATATCACACGAATGTACAGCAAAATGCTATTGCTAGCTACCTACGTACAAAGTAAATGCAAATTAGAACTTTCCAAATATCCCGGTTGTTTCGCAAACAATTTGTGAAGCAAATTTTTAGTGTGACGGCGGCGTCCGGATTTCCTTTCCCTAGGTAACTGTTCCTCTCGCCGGATAACCTGTGTAAATCTTACATTAGTACTACAGTAGGTACACATACAGGGGGCGAACTGTTGGTGTTTATTATTGTTGTTCAAATAACAAATATTCAAACAGACTTTTGTGAGCATTTTTGAATTGAACAAAAGCTAAATAAAGAAAAGATACAGTACTTTAGTGTTAAAATGTTATTTTTGTATAATGGTAAAATTTGCAATTAAGACGCATAATTGGTTTCTTATAGATAGATTTATTTAGCTGAACGAATACTCTTGTACGTCTCTCTTACAGAACGCCAATCATTCCAGTCTTCTAGATACCAGCCATCTTCTTCATCTAAGTCATCTGTCTTCATCTTCACTAATTTCATAAATGCAGTCTTCTCTATAGCGCGTGTCGGCTCGAGTAAGATATGTCTTAAGAAAAAAACGGAAACTCCATGACATTTAGTTTTGAGTTGTTTTTTTTTTCTTTTTCTTAAATATTACTTCTCTACTCTGTACGTATTTACAGAGTTCACAACACTACACTATATATTTCCAGCTTTACGCTGCATACAGCAGGATAGGCAGAGGGAATCTAGTGTTAAAACACTCCATCCTCACTTTCCGCCGAAAGAAATAAAAATATTAATAAATAATAATTCATACCCTCGAGTAGGGATCTAACCCACACTGTAACCCGACAGGCGTCACAGTCACATCTTTGTGCCCCTGTGCTACGACGGCCTCAAACTTTAACTAACACGCCGAAAAAAAGTAAACGAAACTAAAGGTATAAAAACATATAAAAAAATGTAATAAAAAATAGAACCTACATACAGTGTACCGCATATCTCGGAAAGACTGCAATAACTCGCCGGTGTTTTCGCGCATTCTTCCCGCGCCGTACTCGCCTTCGTGTGTCGCGATACTTTACTGTTAAGGCTGAATTTACATACTAAGATATTTATATCGTTTTCTTTTATTCACAAAAAAAGAGAATTTAGTGTTAAAACACTGTGTTTCGAACTTTTCGTTGGATTTGGAACATTTTGATTTCGGCTTCTATAAATGGAAATAGAGTTCACAAACATTGCTTAATTTTATGAATTGCGTTATAATTAAAAGAACAGAGGTTTTCACGCTTATGTCTCTTACAACAGTGTTAGAGGAAATACAGTTTTAAGACAATTTGTTCTCCGACATTTTTTTTGTGAGACTGCGTGGCGGAACTCAGCGCCTTTGTTTCGGTACCAGGGCGAGGAAATGGAAATAATTAAAAAAATATAGGTAGTTTTTATTAGTTTTAAACCAAAAACGCGTACATATAATAAATAATAATAATAATATATATTTAATTATTATATGGGTATACCTTACACGATATTATTTTAATTACTTCACGGTAGGAATAAGCACGACACTGAGTTTCACCGCATGAAAATAAATGGGACAAGCGCAAGTCGGGCTCGCCCACTGAGGGCTCCGTACAAAAATTGGAGGTCTCAAGCTTTATATGAAATTAAAGCTTAGGTTAGCCAAAGCCTTTTCATCTAATACTTCTCTAGAACCTACAACTTTAATACCAAATTTGCTCCTATTTGAATAAATAAATCAGTTTTACGTGCGTGCGTGCTGAGTGGCAGAGCTCAACGCCGCGCTTTGCCTCGACACCAGAGCGAAGAAATGGAAATATAAATGTAAATAAATATTTCATTTAAGGAAATCAAGAGACCGTCGATTTGAATAAATGGTTTGAATTTTAACTCAGACAGGCAGACGCACGCATGGTCATCAACGTTATCTTATAAGGGTTCCCTTTTTTCTATAAAATGTACAAAACCCTAAAAAAGGTGAACTGAATATTCTGATACTAAATTTAGAAACAATTTAATGTCAAGATACTAACTGCTTCATTTATGGTAAAGCTTGAGCTAAAAATAATGTAAGCTTCCGCCGATATCCCGTACACAGTAGAATTGGCAGAGAGAACGTAGTGTTAAGATACTCCGTTACCCACTTTCCCTATTTTTTTTCGTGGCATTGCGTGTTGAAGAACGGAACTCAACGCCCAGCTTTTTTGTCTTGGTACTAGAGCGAAGAAATATAAATTTAAATAAATACTTATTTCATAAAAAAATAATGTGTATGAGGTAATAAGAAAAAGGTATGTTTTTAAAATCCTTTCACGACAAACAAAAACAGTGTAATATCCACAAAAACGGAAGCCACACTTTAAATAAATATTTGTAACCTATAATCTTATCTAACGATGTATCGACAGGTTGTTCGAAATATCGATTTAAAATTATTTTTTGTTTTTTTTTTATTCTTTACAAAACTTGAGTTATAACTGGTGTGACGTATCCTTAAGATCTTGATGATCTTAAATACCTTGAATTTCAACCTTATAACAATTAGTTTAAAGATTATTTTCATTTAACAAATATCACAGGAAACATTTTTTATAAGAACTTTCGATTTTTGTATTGATTTTGATTACAAAATATTTCATTGAAAAAGGTCGGAAGTCGTAGATTTTGAAAGTGAAAAGAATCGATTTTGTTTACATAATATTATAATAATAACTTATAACAAATTGGTGAGGCTTATCGTGTCAAAAATCTGTCTATAGCTATAAGAAAGGAACGTAGGAAATATTATTACTATGCATACTTTTACATCTTAAGTAGGATGTTTAAAAATATAGTGACGTAATCGTCATGTAATTTTTTGTTAAACTCAATTTTTGCAGTTTTTTTGTATATTCTTGCAAAGCTTGGTCTTAATAGATAAATATTTAACAAAAAAAACAATAGCGAAAAACACAAAATAAGGGACCAGAATGTCTTAGTGATTCTCTCCGGCTATCAAGAGACTCCGTAGCTCAATTATTATTAATAATATAAGTATTCCTCTGAATGTAAACAAGTATTATTATTATTTTTATATCTATCATATAGCAGGGTGGGCCCAGTGTTAAGATTTAAGACACTCCGTTTTCGACTTTCCGTTCAGTTTACCACCATACCAATACAAAAAATAACGTTAAAAAAAGTACAAAACAAAACGTCTTAGTAATCCATCAGGTTCCGCGAAACAAAGAGTGAACTACGCTCATTTAACAAGTAATCTAAACTTCGATTCTTCTATAGGTATCTACCTACCTACCTACCTACCTATACCCACGGACGCTAGCCTCAGCTATGTAAGTGCAATTTAAAATGTAAATTACGGCAAAGAAGTGGGGGGCCCTCGCAAACTTGAGGCAGCCTCTACATTATCTTATTACAGCAAAAAGTCATTAATAACTTTTCCTATCTCACTATTATATACCTTATTAAATAGATATAAAGATACAATTCCTTTGACTCAAAACTGGTTGATAAGACATTGTTGATAAGTTTTAAAATGAAACGAAATATCATAAGGGTATTCAATTTTAGGCTTTAAGCTTAGTTAGTAAAGTTTAATATGTATTGAACAATCAATAACGGATTTAAGACGTTCCGGTTGTATTTTTTATATTTCTTAGCAAGTAAGGATTTGTTTTGCCAGAAAATGTGTTGAGACGTGGACGTCGCCTTCCCACTTTAATTTATTTCTTAAAGGAAATTTAATTATCTGCGCTCTGAGTTCTTAAAAAGTTATATATTTTTTTCTCTAGAATTAGCAAAGAAATTAAAAACGGGTTATTAATTTTTTTTTCGGCTTCACTCTGTATTATATTTCCCTAACAGTAGAGTACCTAATGCTTAGACACTCCGCTCCCCACATTCCATTGAGTTTTCCAGACTTTGTTGAGTGTCCTAACTCAACGCTCCGGATTTATTATTATAATATATTGAACTTGTTTCTTATACGCTTAAATATAAATATATTTCAAAAAGTAATTGGTTCTGTAAGAGTACATAACTTTCATAATATATTGCAATAGAAACAATATATAGATAAAAATATAGTTTAAAAACTAAATTATGACTACTAAAACACGCTCTAAAAATAAAAAAAAACAACAAAATAGTCTCTGTTGAAATGATGATATACAAAGTATTAAAAAAATCACGAGTTTTAATTAAATAAACGTAAAAAGTAATTAAATAAACAACTAAATTACATGAGTTATTTTTTGATAGATAGATATATTTAAAGGATAGCCGTGGTCATATGGCTTCACGCTGTATCCCGCACATAGTAGGGTAGGCAGAGGGAACCGTGTTAAGACACTCCGTTCAACACTTTCTACCGAATTCTGGAGGCATTGCGTGTTAAGTGGCAGAACTCAATGCCGCGCTTTTCCTTGACACCAGAGCGAAGAAATGAAAATATAGATTTAAATAAATATTTTATCTCCTCGATATAGATTTAAATAAATATTTTATCTCCTCGAGTGAGGATGGAATCCACGATTCGAGTCAGAATCGATTTTTACAATTACACTTTCTTGTTATCCACTTATTTTGGAATTATGTGAATTCGTGTTAAGTATACGTATTACGCAAATCAGAACTAATATAGCAGGTAAGGTTTTATTTATTGTTTCATATTGTATTTAACAAATTTAGAAGTGGTTTTCTAAATACTTGCAATCACAAGGAAAGCCGTTAGCAACAATTAATAATATTTACATACTGGAAATGTGCTAAAAAATCTCTTTTATTTGATATTACACATGACACCGTAACATTTTTTTTTAGCTCTTTAAGGTCCCTACAGAGCGCTGCAGTCTACATACCACGATGCCATGTAGCCTATAACTAGCGGACGATCAAGATAACTCTAATGACACCTCATTTGTCTTCTTATGGTAACTACTTTAGAAGTTAGGAGGCAACAGATGAACATCCCTATATCAATACATACATATAGGCCAAAATCATAACCTTCCTTTTTGCTTCGCCGTAGTCGGTAAAAAGTAAGATATTTTCTACACAACAAAACAAATGAAGAATTCCAAAAAAACTCCATTTAAGCTTTTTCAATTTATTTTTATCTAAATTTAAAGAAACACTAGGTATACTATTATATTTTTATTAAATACGCACCATATCCTACATTCTAGAACATCTTATTTTCAGCTTATCGCATATTAGGCAGAGGGAACCCAGGTTTATTTTTTCGATTTCATATTTTTCGTCGCGTTCTTGAGGTATTGCTTGTCGAGCAGCGGAAATTTTTTAATAATTTATTTCTCAGAGTAGGAATCGAACTCACAATCGTCGCGGTTACCATCGCGCGTGATTGTCCCCCTGAGCAACACTTACAAATTTAACTCAGGTATAATATGGAAAACAGAGAGTGTCGTCACTAGCTTCTCTCTGCTTATTTTGCTATATTTTTGCAAAAAAATTAGAAGCACAACATAACTCGATACTTGATCGAGACAAAACTTTATAAACGAGTAACAAAATACCTACTCGGTATCGTAGCAACGGAGACCATTCCTTTTTTATCCCCCCTCAGTGGGGTGCGGGCTGGGGCAGGGGAGGAAGGGGGAGGGCCGAGAAATGGAAAACTCGGGAAAATTGTAGCATTCTTGAGGCAATGCCGCTCACACCTTCTTAAACAGCGGCTTGGAACATTTTGTGTGTTGGTTGCAAGTTTTGATTATGCTTATTATAATATTTTTTTATTCAAGTATATTTAGATATTTATTTATATACATGTAGAAGTATGGTGTATATATTAATGCAATATGAAACGATTTCATTTGAAGACGTATTTTTATACATAAGCTACATCTCTAAATGCGGTTATAACATAATAAAATGAGTATATTATTAAAGAGGTAAATTTATATTACTTTTTTTAAACTTTTACACAAATAAGTTTGTTAACAATATTGTCATCAAAGTGGACTAGCCTACCTTGATTACAGAACACTATGTATTATATTCTTATCCATTTTTTTTTGTGCGAAGAAATGAAAATATAAAATATTTAATTTCCAAGAATGACTTATCGAACTCACAACCTATCGCAGTTACAATAACACATTATGCCTTTGCTATACGAGAGGTTTTAATTTTTTCTTTTATTAAATAATAAGAAAATGCTACAAACCCCTGCATCTAAACGTAAAAAGCAGCGCTGTGTCGGACGTCCCCGCCCCACCCCACAGTACGGACGCTCCGCGGCGCGTACTTGAGATGCTGAATACACAATTATAAATATAACGCGGAGTTTTTAATGGAATTATATAAAGATTATGGATTTTTCATTTAAAAAATATATAAAATGTGTTTCATTTAACAAATGTTTGAAGATAAAATATATATATAAAAGATATTAAAGTCCGTGACAAATAATTACGGACAAAAATAACTTATATGTATTTTGTGTTTTTAAATAAAATTTAGAAAAAAACCTCACCTAGGGCTAGCTATCTTCACAGTACATGTCTACTTTCTATTTTTTTCTTTTTTTTCAAGTGCGTGTCACATCGTACATGTAGTAGAGAGATCCTAGCGTTAGCTTAGCGACATACGGTTCTCCACGCACCATCCAACTTAGAAAATATTACGTTCACCAATTTACACTCTATATATATATATATATATATAGAGTGTAAATTGGTTATATATATATATATATATATATATATATATATATATATATATATATATATATATATATATATATATATATATATATATATAAATATATATATATATATATATAAATAAGATAAAATAAAGAAAAGAGTGTTTAGTCAATCAGATAATGCAAAAATCTACCTATATTGTAAGAAATTTCCCAAGCCCGTCCCTGCTTGTCGCGGGTTCCGCATCGTTTTACATATTTCTTCAGTTCATTGTGAAGCATTGAATCAGATCTTATTGTGCCGGTATCTCCTTTCACCGCCACGCTGTAAGAAAACCTAACTTAATTAATACTTTTATAAAAGAAAAAAAGATTTAAATGTTAGAGAAACATTAGGGTTATTATGAAATATACATATATATATGTTTTTAATATTTTATAATATTTAAATATATTATGTGGGTATAACTAAACGGTAAATTTTTTTAGATATCATGAGCTTATGAACGAGTCGTCGTATGGGAAATCCGTGACGTAAACAAAGAAAAGTGCAGCTTTTTCCTGTTACCCTAAGAATTGTACGAACTCCTCTCCTGGCTTCTTACGGTCTCTAATTTATCTATATATCTATGCCAGGAATCACTTTCCAATTTCTTAAAACAATTTTTGGTGACCCCTTGCCAGGAGACACAAAAATAATTCAAATACGTATATTTGGAAACGAATCCACGACCATTCTAAGTTAAACCACAAGTTATTCAATATAGGTAATTAAATTTTAATTTGTAAAAGCTTTTAAAGTACCACGATTATCTATACCCATATAGGTGTATCTTTTATAAACAATACCCCTTATATCTTAGTCGCTATAATTTCTTAAGGCTTTTTGCATCATTTACGCTAAGCAAAACAAAACATTAGCCGACCAATTCAAGAAGACCCCAGTATTTTCATGATCGACCGTTTTCTTATGGAATTCTTAATTAGGGGAGGAGGGTTGGCAGTTCTCCTTTAACTGGTTGGATATGCTGACAGGGCATAAACGTGACGTCGTCTAAGAATAAGCCTTTTACGTATAAAAGTATGTATAATTTATAGATGATACTTTTTTGTATTCAATTTTATAAAAAAAAATAAAAACTAAATAAAGATTTAAAAATAGAATCAATCTCACGCTGTATCCCGCACACCCAGGGTAGACAGAGGGAACCTTGTGCTAAGACATTCCGTTCTCCATTTTTCGCTGAATTCTGGTGGCATTATGTATTGAGTGGCGGAACTCAACGCTACGCTTTGTCTCAAATATTTTGTTCCTCAAGTAGCGATCAAACCTCATAATTTTTAATACATCAAAATAATATTTTTATGCATTTAACATTTAAATCGTATAACGACCGAGTCACTCTATGTTTAGTAAAAGTATTCAAGTTATTAATACTATTTTATATATGTATGTAGTAATATAAAGCTGTAGAGTATGTTTAATGAAGTGCGGTACCAACAAACAAACAAACCAACATCCTAAAAAATAACTTCATTTATAGATGATAATTGTATAGGTTACCACGGTCAATTAAAACGTGTCATGTGTCAATCACAACTGAGCCTAAGAGTTGTAGCACCTTCGAAATATTTAATATTTTTATTTCTTCGCTATGGGGCCGACGCAAAGAGCGACGTTGAGCTCCGCTATTCAACACGCAATGCCTCCAGAATAAGGTGGAAAATGAAGATTCCGTTCCTTCGTATTAATAGGAACGGAGTGTCTTAACACTCGTTTCGCTGGTAACCTCTGCCTAACCTGCTTTGTGCGAAATATACTAAGAATATAAAAATATATACGAGTGTAGATTATAAATACCATTAACCTATTAGAAATCCAGAGAAAAAGTAATATTTTATAACTTTACTTCGCTATTTCACGTTAAGACGACTAATTTAATTGTTAAACCGCTCTATCCCGTACAGCACAGTAGGCACTACCATTCCGCCCGAATCAGAGTTAATATATGACGGAACTTAACGCCGCGTTTTAAAAACAAAAAAAATTACAACCAAAAATAAAAAACTGGGAAATTTCTAAAACTTCAGTATAGTAAGTACAGCGTACAACATCGCGATACGGTGCCAAATTTATGTTTTTTGCCAACAAGGCACCTTATCTGTGTTTAATGCTTTGCGCATTATTTTTGCTCCTGCTGCGGACTTGGCAAGAGCGGGCTTATAAAGTTATAAACCAGCTTTGGTTGCGTTATCTAGCTATCAGGGTCGTTTCGGAATATGTTATAAACATGTTCTAATATTTTCTTATCACTAAAATAAGTTTTTTCTCTATTTCTTTGGCGTCGAAAGTTTAAGGTAGGCAAATGTATATTTTTTGTTAAGATAAGTCTGTTCTATACTGATATATATATATATTCACGTTATGTCCCATGTAGTCACATGTAGCAAGGTAGAAAAATCATTACCGTTACCTGAATAGGAATAGAATCGACAACCGTCGCGTTTACAGTGTTCTACTCCTGCACCACGATGGCCTCAACGTCATTTTTTCTTCTATTAAGAAATTATTGACTATTAAGTTATTGAATTGAACTATCGAATATTTTTTAAAAAATATTATTTTAAAAAATAAAAAAGAATGTCATTTTACTAATTTAAAAAAGAAGCTCTCGTTTTCAAAATGATCTTATATGAAAAGAAAATTGTAATATGAAATCTTCATGGAGCAACTGTTCGGATTCATCGGGTTGATCTAGATAAGGGAAATCGAGATTACTTTGGTGCAGACGTCGCCAGTTGTACGCTTATAAAGTTTAAAACTAAAAAGTTACTTTAAAGCTGTTCTTTAGTTTTTATGTGATTAACGAACATATAAATTATATGCCGCTTCTATATTAAGCTATTTTATATCTGGACTATGATATTATATTTTTATCTGTTTCCCTACTGGATGTTAGGTAATATTACATCACAAATTGCCTAGTAATTGATAATTCCATATTTTTTATACATACTTGAATCTTACTATTCTTCTAATAATTATGTAATATTTAAGATTTTTTCTAAATTATCAAGATATTATACAAATAAAAAGAAATAAATCAGTAATATAATATACAAAACCTATAAGCAAACCCATATAAACCAGTAATATACTATCCACATACTAATAATCTAATTACCCACCCCTGGAAACCATTTAAAATCCAAAAACGACCCTTGCGTTTTTTCTTGCGGTTACACAAGCGCGATCACGCACACACCCAAAATATTTTTCCTCGATTACCTCTGTATGAGTAAATGTTGTGTAAGTACACAGCACACAGATACAAAGTGTGGCTGTGTGCGTGCTAGCCGCTGCCACGATTGGACACCGCGCTATTTCTTTATTGATCCATATTTCTTCTTCTGAGACTGCCCCCAGTCACCCCCTTTCCACCCCCTAAGGGTGGTTTTTCTACAGTTTTAACGAAAGACTCGAAATTTTGCGAAGGAGGGAAGAAAGGTTATTAATGGTTTTTAAGCTGTGTAATTTTCAACGTAATGTTTCGAGTGTAGAGTTTTTGTTTCACTTTGTTTAAGGTGATACTAAATTGGATGCTTGTTTTATTATTAGATTGTGTTTTTTGTTAATTGTACGTAATATTTGCAATAAAAAAATATTATGTGTAAAGTTTTCAATATAATAAAATCAAAAGTAAATCAGCTTCACGCTGTATCCCGCACACAGCAGGGTAGGCAGAAGAAACGTAGTGTCTTACACTCCGTTCCCCAGTTTTTACCGAATTCTGGAGGCATTGCGTGTTGAATTATTATCAATATTTATGGCCATAGTGGCGCTAACCACCACTGAACACACAACGTTTTGAAAATTGGGCGAAATTTGGAGAAAATAGTGTCTTAGCACTATGACCTGCTTTATCTGCTATGCATATGGAGTTTAGTGTAATAAAAAACATGAAATCTCTTTCATATACATATAAATTTTGTTTATTGTACGTAAAATATCAAATCATTTCGTTCGTGTCAGTGCTACAGTGTCTGGTTGCGAATGTAATGGGTGTGGATTCGTTTCCCATTCTGGGGAGTAAATTAGTTTCATTTCCCCGCGCTGGTAGACAAAGTGTGGTGTTGAGTTCTCCCACTCGACACGCATTGTCTCCAATTCAGACGGGTTGCGGAAACAAAACGTAAAGTTAATACAAAATTTAATAATATAATATGTGTATCTAAGTATACGGTAATGTAGTTTGATATAGAGTTTAGTTTTAATTGTAAAATATAGATTAAAATAACCTGTTGCTCACAAAAATATTTTGATTAATTTAGTAGAGGCCTGTCGTGGCGCAGCGGCACGAGTGTGTGACTACAGGCGCGACTGGTTGTGGGTTCGATCCCATCGCGGAAATGAAATATTTCAATGTATATTTTCATTTATTCCCTCTGGTCTCGTGGCAAAGCGCGACTTTGGGTTCCGTCACTCAACACTTAATGCCTTCGGTAATGGGGAACGGAGTGTCTTAACACTAAGTTCCCTCTGCCTACTCAGCTTTGATTTATTAATTATATTGTATTATACATATATAATAAATTAGTTATTTTGTTAATGTTTCGAAAATTCATGTCTTTTAGTAGGTATAAGCCGTTGTGACGGTCAGCCACGTTATTTGATAAATGGAGACAAGGAATTATTTTCATTTCCTCGGTCTGGTAACAAATAAATCGCGGGGTTGAGTTCTGCCACTCACTCGTCGTCGTCTTCGTCGGTGCGTGAGCAGTGTAGTGTTTTAACAGTAAATTCCACTTCTCGACTCCACTAAATAGTGGCAAGAAATTCTATATAAAGCTGTTTTTAATCTTATTCCGATATATTATTATGAATATTATGTATTAATTTCCCAAATCTATTCTACATATAAATACCCATTTCATAAGGGAAAACAACACAGCAAATATATAAAACATCTACCAAACATCAAACAACTTAATAATCTCAATCACAGCATCCAAGAGGGATGCTCAAAAATATTATTGACTTAACCACCACTTATCTCGAACAAGCAGGTAGCTTAAAATTAAGAAAAAAGCAAAAAATCCAAAAACAACCCTTATAATTTAGCTCATTACTAAACGTACGGTACCATATTCTGCCTTAACCGTACCTATAAATAAAACGGAAAGGGGGTGGAAAAATTTTATTATCCCCAAACCACCCTACGAAGGAGAAATATGAAATAAAATGAAAATGTAATGTAATGGGGAAAAAATACTGAGTGCGGCAAGACAAAGGGACGGGTTGGGCTCGGTGTGAATGGAGATGGATTTTTATATTTTGTTTAATACTTTTTTTACCTCAAATAGCATATAGCAGGTAGTTAAGTTAATGCATTTAGATTAATTGGTTATAAAAAGATGATACGGTAGGCAAAGGAGACTTAGTGTTAAAATTCTCCGTTCCCATCGCACCGTCCAATTCACGAGATACGTAACTGCTTAGTGGCAAATCTCAAAACCGCGCTTTATCTACCAGAGCGGGGAAACAAAAATATTTTATATACATTTATTTCCTTAAGTGCAAAAGGGACCCAGAATTTTAAGTTTCCAGTCAGACGGTGCCTTACTGTGCCATGACGACTCCAGAAATATTTCTTATTAATTTTATATAGCTAAAGTAGTTATTATCACAATGAACCTTGTCAATTTTTTTTCTCTTGTCTTGTTCTCCAATTTTAAATGATAATTTTTTGTTGCTTTTTCTTTTTATTTTGAATACACACTTATATATATTTCAATCTCAAGATAATATAGTTGTGTTTTACTTAGTACATCACAGACGAACAAAAAAGTTATTAGTATTGGGGCCCAAGCGTGCGACTGTAAGCACGATAGGTTGTGGGTTTGATTCCCACTCGAGCAAATTAAATATTTAAAATTTTCGCTCTGGTGTCGAGACAAAGTGCGACGTTGAGTTTCGACACTCGACATAGAATGCGTCCAGTATTTAGCTGAAAATGGGCAGTGGAGTGTCTTAACACTAGGTTCCCAGGCTCTCTTTGTGCATACAGCACACGATTGCTACAAATGGAAATCGAACAGACAACCACCGCATCTATATTTTCATGCTTGTGCTGGAGCACCACATCAGCTTTTTTTATTACTAATGTAATTCTACAAATTTTAAATTTAATAAATCTCTTTCAATATAATATTAGCTATAAAGGCGGGGACAGACAACGCGGGCCTCCGGCGCCAAAGACTCATATCTATAAATTGTGCCTTATCAAAAATATACGTTTCTTATATCACAATCTGTTTTTTATAGCTTTTAGTAGTATAAAAAAAGGAAATGTCCCCTTTTTGTATGAAATAGTACAATACACTCGGTTTCACTTATATTTTCGGGCGAATTATTGGAAATCTTTTTGTTTTTAGAATCTCTTAGGAGAATATTGAAGTTGGTTTATAGGAGAAAAAGAGAGTAGATTTTTTTTTATATTTTAAATTCTATTTATTGTATTTATATGTAAGATATGAAATAAGAGACAGGAGTGTTTTGACACTAGATCCTGCAACCTGAAGAAACAATGAAGCTATTAGAAATTAACAGCTTATAGCTGTAAGTAAATTAGTTTGAAAAAAATAATGTAAAAAAAACATGCAAGAGGAGAAATTATTTTTAATTCCATGAATTCAAATTCGATATGATTCTACCAGTCCCGCCTCAGAAGAACGTTCTTGTAATCAATTGATGATAAGTACTACAAAGGGAATCAAACTCTACCTTCTTGTACTTTTTTGCAATAAGGTATAGAAATATATCCTGCCTGGATGACAAAACACTAATACCGTCACGAATTTTGTACTGTTTCTCATACTTATCCATTAAGAATGTCCAATCAGGAGCTGATGCTAAAATTGGAGTAGCTTTTTGTGCAGATTTTTAATTAAGCCTTCTTTCACCAACATTACTGCATCTATGAATATCCTCTTTTTATATATTATATTAAAATTTTGTATATTTGTCTAAAGTGAATTATCTAAAATAAAAAAAAATTAAGTTATGAGTTTTTGTCAATTATGTGATATTTTTCCGGAAGACTCTTAGACTGAAATTAGTCATAAAATTATACATTTTCTTTCTTTTTCTTCTTATTGTATTTATTTTCAATAGTACATACTGTTGAAAATATTACAAGCTTTTTCCCAATTAAAAAATCTAAAAATAATACATGAAATAAAAAGTAAGATGCCTTCGTAGTTTTAACTATCAAGTAAAAAAATAAAAGAAGCTAAAAAGTAAAGATTTTCTTACAATAAGTTAATTTGTTCATTTAATTGAATGTTAATTGCTTATATATAGTAACAACATAATTAGTGATGGTGGTAAGTAAAATCAAATAATGCTATGATAAGATATCATAAAATAAAAAAAAAACTAAGAATTCAGGTCATTTCTTCGCTTTGGCGAGACAGAGCACGGCGTTGTGTTTCGCATTTCAACACCCACTAACTTGAAACTTAGGCGGAATGGAGGAACGGAGTGTTGTAACACTATGTTCTCTCTACCTACCATCTGCTACCGCTTCGCGCTAAAAAAAAAATCAAATAATATAAATACAAAACAAATAGCAAGTAATATTCACAACAAACAAGCCAAGCAAGCAGTTGGAGCGAAAAATCCCTTCTTCAAAAGACTACGCAGGTAAAAGAAGTTCACCCTTTCAAAAATGAACGTATAACCACCCCTTGGCAGGTTAGGGGGTTGAATTTTTCTCCCTTATATTGTATTATATTAGGGAGACACTGTTACCCGTTGTTCTTTACTAAGTGAATTTTGCAGATAATTTTATATTACGCCTTTTTTGTAGGCTTTTAAGGATTAGAGTGCTGATCCATTTTTACCGTTAAAGCTTCAGCTTTTTGGTGTTTTAATATTGAAAATGATTTAGAAATTGTTTTTTATTAAATTGTTGGGATAATAGTTTTTTTTTGTCTTCAATCTGTATTCAGCATACTATAGGATATGTAGGAAGAACCTAGTGTCAAGACTACTCCGGTTTTCATCTGAATTCATGACATTGAGTAACGAACTGTAACAATTCGTTACCAAAGTGGGGAAATGAAAAATATAGACTGTATATTTTTTCTTATAAGAACATATCTTATTGAAATCACCTTCAAATAAATACATATAATACTTATATAATAGTTATAGGCGAAGGACGTAGTAGCTCTGTGAGATTGCGTCTGATTGAAATTGCGATGTTTGTAAGTTCGATCATCTCTCCCTGCTTTGTCACACGCGGCGTTTCTCTCTGCCAGGGCGGCGTGTAATGTCTGCAAAATGAAGAGGAAAGTGGAAAACCGTTACAACTAGTATCCCATTTTTATAAAAATGGGATATTTAGATATAATTCTTTCGTTATTGCGTGACTAGAAAACGTTAAAATAAAACTGGTAGTTAAGTCACAGATAACTTAAATCAGTTTTCTCAAAATTCCTACAGAAACGGGTTTTCCATTTTCCGTCTTAAATCTATTTCAGCTCAGTGCGCTATTATTAACGATTTCGTATTTATTTCACGCACGGCACAAATATGCGACTACAAACGCAACGGATTGTGGATTTGATTACCACTCGAGTAAATGAAATATTTATTTAATATTTTCATTTCTTCGCTGTGATTACGAGGCAAAGCGCCGCGATGAGTTTCACCACTCGACATGCTTCCATAATTTGGCGAAAAATGGAAAACATAGTGTCTTAATACTAGGTTCCCTCTCCATTCATATATGCGGGATACAGCGTGATACTAAACAAATCTTCATAAACAACAGTAAATCAGAAACATAAATAACAACATAAACGTTATGCAAAGTGAACTCCTCACAACACGGGGAAAAAAGGACGAGCGGGGAAGCTTTTAATATTTTTTTCATTAAAGTTTTTAATATTTATGCCCAAGTATCGTCTCGGCGCTGCCTAATTATTTTTTGGGTTCTATTTTCCGGGCGGACGGCTCCGCGTTTTTTATGTATATATTTTTATATAAAAAACTCAGGTAAATTAAAATTGTATTCAACATCAGACGGGGTTTATTTCGAAAGTATTAGTTCTGTTTCGCTGCTTCGGGAGATGAAGCTTGGGATGCGATTTTAAATGCTTTTTGGGGTAATATGTTGGTATTTTTTTGTATTGAAATATTTTGTATTAAATATTATCTGTCACTGTTGTGGCGCAGAGGCACAAGCGTGTGACTGTAAAATAGATCCGGTTGTAGGTTCGATTGCCACTCGGGGGAATGAAATAATTTATATTTTCATTTTCTCACTCTGGTAAGGAGACAAAGCGAAAGACAGTGCATTCTACAGTTGGACAGTACATGTTGGTATGGTTTAACTCAATGCTACGAATTGTTTTGTGAATAGTGATGGAAAATGAAAATACTTCCCCGGAGCAGCAATCGAACTTCCAAACGTCATGTCTAGAAACAGACTCTGTACCGCTGCACCACGATTGCCTCTGGTGAAGTAAATCAGAGAGACCATCTTGTTAAAACACGCCGTTCCTCCATCCAACTTTCGAGGTTCTCAAAGCGATTTTGTATAACATCAAATTTAATTATCATCTTGAAAATTATTTCCTTTTACATACTCTCGATTTTTTTTTTTATTTTTACACAATGGAATAAATATATCAACGAAATATTTCTATTATATATTATTAAAATTTAATCGTTTGCGGAAATAAAATAATTATCATATTATTTATTTTGGCTTGCTATAACAACTTCAGGAAAGCTTGAGCCTAAAGTGTTTTTTTACTATAATACCTAGCGCCATCTATTGGTGAGTAGCTACATTAAAATATTAACATTTATTACTTGCTTATATTTCAGTAATTTATTCAAAATGTAATAGGTTAAAAATAAAGAATATATATTTAAAATAATTAAACATTAGTAATATAGATTACCCTATGTGAAATTCCCTACTCTAATAAAAATATTTTACTTTTGATTAAACAAGACAAAGCGTGACTCTAAGCAACGCATCTAAAAATGCAATGTTGTATCTGTTAAAGGGTACCGGAGTGGCTTAATGATATCATTATATGCGGGATACTGCTTTAAGGTAAAAATATAAGGAAAACAGTTCTGTTCAGTTCTGAACTTTTGTATAGAAAACCATAACGAGGATTTTAGAATAAACCGCATATATAAAAAATATATTTTATATTTAGTAATATCTCATAATTATCCTTTTGCATAAAACAGCAACAGCAAATGCAACGGCCGATGCCTTTGGTACTCCGATCTCACAAGTTTTGCCATTAGTGATAAATTATAAAGTTAAGAAAAAAGAAAAATTTATTCACGTAATAAAAAAATAAGTGTAAAGTAGTAGAAGTAAAATGGTCACTTCTTTTTACTTCTACTACTAAAATCTAAATTAATTTATAAAATATTAAAAAAAAACAATGACTTCAATATACTTAGTCAATCAATCAATCATCATAAAAAAATAACACGTGTGCCACAAGTATTACGTTAGATAGCGGCGACCTAGTGTTAAGTAAATCCATTCCCAACGATCTGTCCAATTGGACCAAACAAAATGATAGGATTTTTAAAATAATATTAGCACCCACAACTTATTGTTATATTATAAAATTAAGCACAATTTTTTTATGTAACTATTAACTTATTTATTATTTTAATTTATAAGTTATGTTTAACTTTACAGTAAAGGTTTATGCACCTCTATTCAGTAGTTCCTCAGATAAAGAGGAACAAGAATCCAACCTCACAATCTTTCACATTTATAATATTAATAAAATAAAAAAACCATCACTCCAATGTGTATATAACACAATTTCTCATCATAAAAAAACAATAACTCGGACCAACTGTTTGCTCGTCAAACAGTATCGTCCTCGCACTGTACGTGGGACCGATCGCGGCTGACGGAGTTTTTTTAAAAGGCTTTCAATATCAATGCCGTTTCATTTCCCCTCGTGGGCCCTTTTTTATGAATTGGGATTCCGTTGGAATGTTTTTTTTATTTGGAATATTTATTTTATATTTAGTTAAAACAATCAAGCACAATATTAGCTTAAAGTAAGTTATTTATTTAATGATTTATCATATACGACTTCAAATCTTATTACTTTATTCTAATAAGATAAACAGTGGCACCGGCACACCATCAAAGGTTATGGGTTCAATTCCTACGCAGGGAAGAAATTAGTATAATTATTTAAATAAAAAATAAATCAGCTTCACGCTGTATCCCGCACACAGCAGGGTAGGCAGAGGGAACCTAGTGTTTTTAGACACTCCATTCCCCACTTTCTGCCGATTTCTGGAGGCATTGCGTGTTGAGTGGCAGAACTCAACGCCGCGCTTAGCCTCGACACCAGAGCGAAGAAATGGAAATATAAATTTAAGTAAATATTTCATCTCCTCGAGTGGGTATCGAACCCACAACCAGTCGGTTTACAGTCACACTTCGTGCCGCTGCGCCACGACTGGCCTCAATTATTTAAATTTCTTAATATTAAACACTAAGACAAACGCGGTGTTAAGTTTCCCCACCCAATACACAACGTCTCGAAAATTATGGTAGAGAGTTTGAATCGAAAGTTAATCAGCTCTGTTAAAATATCTAAATTGGTATCCAAATAGCTTCCCTCTTCCTATACTGCTATATGCGGCATACAAAAGAGAAATTAAAAAAAATCACATACAGAAATATACAGAACCTTTGTTCCCGACAGCCTATTCAAGCTCACCAGAATTTTTTCACGACCTTCAATAATTGTGCTACGCGCGGCTGAACATCACTGGATGACGCATTTTTTAACGTTTTTTTCCTTTACGCTTTTCAATTTATCTCTTTTTCCACAGTCAAGCGGATTTTTCGCTTATTTGCTCGCTTCATTGGCTTGTAAGTGAGATGGGTAGGGTGTGTTTTTTTGCTTTGCTTTGTTTTGTTTTCGTAGATAAATACAATTTTGTTCAAAAACGTGACTATGTCATGAATTTGGAATGGGTAGAATGAAATGAATTTATTGTTTTGAAATTATCTTGGCTATATATAATACGCCTATATGTATTTTTAAAATATTGTTTTTGTTGATAATTTTTATAAGAATGACATATGAAAACGCGTATGATATCTAATAAGCTTTTGGAAACTTTATTTGGTGTAACTTAAGCGCTATCTATCGGTGAGTAGGTGAAATATATATTTCTAATATTTAATATTTAAAATATTTCTTCTAAATATTGTGATGATATATTAGAAAAATAAGTACGTCATAAAACATGTTACAACATCGAAGAAATAAGACTGTTATTATATAAACGCCACAGCGCCATCTTCCGTCCAGTGGAAGAATTAAACACAACTTATAAGAAAGCAAAATTCCCATTAGAAAGCATACGTATATGCTATTTATATAATCCTATTAAAAATCCATTAGCAACGTGCATTGAGGTCAACCTTGGCGCAAGCATGTGATTGTAAACGCGATAGGTTGTGGGTTCACGCTGTATCCCGCACACAGCAGGGTAGGCAGAAAGAACCTAGTGTAAAGACACTCTGTTCTTAATTTTCCGGCGAATTCCGAAAGTATTGTCCATTGTGTGGAGGAACTGAATGCCACGTTTTGCCTTAGCACCAGGGCGAAGAAATGAAAATATTTAATATTTCATTTCCTCGAGTTGGAATCAAACGCACAAACCTGTCGCGTTTATTGACCTCTTGTGCCCCTGTGCAACGATTGGCCTCATAATAATAAAAATATACAAACAAAAAATATATTTAAGTACGTTTTTGAGTTTATTGTTAAGTCGACCACCCAAAAGATTCAAAACATCGTTAGTACCTAAATGCTGCCTGGCGATACAGGTCCAACCCGTAGAGGCCTCTTTGAAATACATATAAAATATTTTATTGTAACGCATCAGCCGGGATCCAGGAAGGGATTCCTAGGAAGACTAAACTACGCCTACAAAAAGGGAGATTGAGTATATCCATGTATTGAACTATTGAATGGGACCAATGGACTCTAGTAATAAAAGATATTCTCGACCCAGTGGTCGAGACCATTTCACTTGCTACAAACCATAAGAGTACAAACCGAAATACTAATTTCCCCAAAATACAGGATAAAAAGTTATTAAAACACAAAACACGTTTTTTTCTTAATGAAACATACAAAAATGTTAAACTCTCGCTAATGTTCTTGCCATTTAAACTACCCTCAGCGGTTAATTATTGTATCAAAATCAACATAAACAATTCCCAGAAGCAAAGTATGGTATCGTGTAAAAACTCCCCTACCGAGCACTCTATTAGGGGGTGAAATCGTTTTTTTATATGGCGTCCGGCATTTTCCCGTTTAGAGACGGAAGTGGACTTTTAAATATTGTTTTTTTTTATGATTCTCTTAAGAGATAAAATTGAAAAGTAAAAAAAATGACCATCCAAATGGCTAAGTAGATGTAATTGAAAATTACTATAAAAGCAGTGGAATTGAGTCAATTGGGCGCAGTTGGTTGTAGGCAACGGCCCTTATTGAAAGGAAACTAGTGTGAAGTATTGTTAGTAGGTGATACATATCACTTATTGCAATTATATTGTATGTCTTTCCAAGTAGTTTAGAATCATATAGACGATGTGTGTTTATCGTGTTTTTTTTTTTAAACGTAAACCACTTCCAATTTCTAAAAATACATAATATTTTTAATTTTTTCTTTGTTTTCTTTGAGGAAATACCAAATTACCAACACAGAGTCCATCTCCATACATTGACATTTTTTCCTCTAGGTAGCTGCTAATCGCTCGTGTAACGGTTAATTTAAAACCCTTAACACCAAGCCGTGATCGCTGAGAGGCTTTGTTTTTTATTTCCTACTAAAAATTCATGTCCGAAACGTCGAATATCACTTTTCAGGTACTTGTTTTTCTCTCTGGTCTTCAGGTAGCTTTATGATCGAAAAAATTAAGAGTAAATGATCGGTTAAAAAAATTACGGTGTTAAACGTCGTACGTTATTCGTGCAAAGACAAGTACAAGGCAAACGAGCGTTCGGGGCACCTGATGGTAAGTGATAACCGCCGTCCACGATCCC
This sequence comes from Heliconius charithonia, assembly GCA_030704555.1. Classification (NCBI taxonomy): domain Eukaryota; kingdom Metazoa; phylum Arthropoda; class Insecta; order Lepidoptera; family Nymphalidae; genus Heliconius; species Heliconius charithonia. Next base: position 2,107,447 of record CM060825.1, read on the forward strand.
GAGCAACACCAGAGGAGCTACAGGTGAGTTGCCGGCCTTTAAGATGGAGATAGACGTTACGACGTGACGATTTTTGAAGGTACCCATGACATATCGACCTGGAAACATTGCCGCTGGTAGGCCATTTCAAAGTTCCGTGGAAGACACGACTTTTCCCTAGTGTAAAGACACTATTTTTGACGCTTGAATTCGACAAATTACGTATTAGGCTCAACTTTTATTTACGAAAACTGAGAAATAAACACAATTTATATAAATGTCATCATTTTGTAAATGAAGGTCCCACTGAGCCACAACGGACACCTTAACTACCATAAATTTGTAAGGTAGTCCAGTCTTGCCTTTTTATCAAAAGAGGTGTAGTACTTTTTTTTGTTCATGCTGTATCCCGCAAAAGCAGAGTAGGTTGAGGAAACCTAGGAACTTAAAGCTATATAGGCTCGGTTCTCTGTTATGGCAAGTTTTCCATTAAGCATTGCGTGAGTGGCGGAACTCAACTCATATATATATATATATATATATTAAAGTTTTACAAAGTACTTTGACTTAAATATGATGTAAACTATGCTTTATGTTCGTAACCTCATCATATTTCTTACATGATATACATACATGCCTATATTGTTCATAAAACTAAATCTTAGATCAAAGGCTGAAATATCCGCTGTCACCTGACAAAGAAAATACCAAGTCGTCTTTTCGTTAAGAGATTTAATTAAAATGGGGGCTTCCCCCCATCCTTATTTTGGGGGTGGCTTTTAAGGGTAGCTTTATTAACATAATATTTAAATAAGACATCCGTTTTCTTGCCTATTTTGTTTCTTATAGTATTCAATTCTACAGTACGGTCGGCAAGTTGTGGCCGCCCATAATTTTGGTTTTCTGAATTTTTGCACAATATTTACTTGGGAAGAAAATAATCATAAATAAGAGAAATCCTAAAATTAAATTTACGCAGCCGTCTAAAGCTAGCTTCAGGCCGGCCACGACTCATTGACTGTACTGTATGTAAAGTCAACTGTACTACGGTAGTCTGGCAAAGATTTATATTGCGGTTAAAATGTACAAACTATTTAGATCCAGCTATTATAGCAAGTTCTATAAGACTGAGGTTGCGGCTGCGATTCTCTTTTTTATTGAGCTTCACGCATCCCTTGATATACAATCAAGGTAGGCAGAGGGAAGGGGAAGAAGTGCTAAGACACTCCATCATTCACTATTGCGTGTTGAGTGGTGGAACTCAACGACGTTCTTAGTCTTGCTAAGACAAGAAGAGTATCAATTACAGCCGTAGTGTTTACAGCTAGAAGATTATGTCCCTGAAACTGGAAAACAATATTTATTTACATTACATTAAGGAACAAGCTAATGTTTATTATACATTGCAGAAATGGACATTTCGGAACGGTGGTAATATCTAATACCACAGACTTGTTTTTGTTTAATTATTTAGGGGAAATAGCGATGACCTTTCTCCTTTTTTCGCCCAAAATTTCCTAATGTTATTATTATTTACTGTTTTATTACACCAACAAGATCATACATAATAGTAATAATAATAATATATACGTAAATTCTTTATTGTATACCCAAGAAACGACACAGAAATACAATAAAAATATATAAATGTAAAAATGTATTGCTTAATAGCAATCTCTACCAGGCAACATTCAAGCATAGGCAATAGCAAATTAAAATATTAAGATAGATATACATCTTGTAATAAATATAAAAAAAACACACACACACACACACAAACAATTTTGGTGTAAAGCCGGGCCTAATCATCTGGTGACAGAACTGAAATGGTGATCTGGTGATCTCATTCTGGCATCAGCTCAGTCCTTCCTTTAAAAAAGATCAGAAATTTCTCATAAATCTACTAAAAATTTGCAAGCAAATTGTATAAAAATTACATTAAAAATACTTAAATGCAGCGTTAAGGTCCGCCATTCAACACGCATTGCTTACGGAAAGTTGGGAACGGAAATATATATAAATGCAAGTGTGATGAGGCCGTTGTGGGGCAGTGGGACATCGTCTGACTTTGAGCACGATGACTGTGTTTGATCCCTTTTTAAGAGAATTGTTATATTTCAATTATTTAAAGTTGCAGTCTGGTAGATTAGGCACAGCGTTCAGTGTCGCCACTCCATGCACAAAGTCACAAATTAGGGTAGAAAACGAAGGGCGGAGTATCTTAACACTAATTTTTACCCTATTCTACTGTATGCGGGATAATGCGTGAAACTAGCATCTCTTAAGTAAACACCATAGCTTCCATTTTACGCTTAGGTACATGTCTATAGGTTAAACATAATATAATTAAATTTCATAACTCGTCGAGTGAAATCTTAATAAATTTATAAATTTTCCATCCAAAGGAGCTTTCTTACAACGCTGGCGTAATTTGAGGCGCACACATTTATATAACTATGTATGTGCGTGTTTGTGTGTGTATGTGTATATATGTACAAACACACACGCTCGCGCAATTTAAGATGAATAATTATGTGGCAGCGCTCGGTACGCTCAAGAAATTACGACAGAACAACGTGGATAAGAAAACTCGGCTTGTTATTATTACTATGAAAATTACATGTTGTAAAGCGGAGAACGGAGTGTCTTGCCATTATTCGGCCTTTAAAGGGTTCTCTAAAGTTATCTGCTCTCCGCTTTCCTCCCCAATAAGAGATATTACATGATTAGCGGCAGAGCACTTCACCGTATTTTTTCTGGCCAGAACAGGGATACCGAACCCACAATAATCGCGCTTATCTCACTGCGCCACAAGGTCCTCAATGTAATAAGAGAAATCGATTAATAACATAGATAACCTATTTATTTATTTAATTTCTTTTTTTTTCAGTGTATCCTACACATAGCAGGGTAGACAGAAGAACTTAGTTAAGACACTCTGTTCTCGCCACTTTCTGGCGGATCTGAGGCGTTGAAAAAAAACTCCCCCGAATGGCAATCGAACCCACAACCGTTGCGTTACAGTCACACCCCAGCACCACAACGCGACGGCCAATACAATATTAATTTAACATTTAACTTAAAACATATCCACAGCATCCCCTACCATCTCAAGAAGGGTACCCTAAGAAAACACATACTACACTTATTTATCTACGGACCCCCCACTCTTTATGAAAGGAATGATTAATGTTTGCCGGCGTTAAGGCCCTAACGAATCCCCCATCCCCAATTATTCGCACTTATAAGAGTTTTGATAAAGGAGATAATATTATACTGTTAGTAGATAATTTCTATTGTCTATTATTGTTGTGTTTAGTTGTATGTATTAATAGTTTAATTATTATTCGGTGTTTAACGCCGTCGTGGATCAGTGGAGATGTATAGGGTTGGTGTTAGTTAAATTTTGTGGTTTTCGAATTGTAGCAAGTAGGTAACTTTAGACCTTTAAATTATTAGGGAGAATCTAGTGATTTTTTTGAGATATAACGGCTTGAGTCTTGTATTTGTACTAGAGTAAATGAAAATAACACGTCCCTCAATAGAAATTGAACCCACTATTATTTAAGACAAAAAGTCTAAAAATACAAATAACTTATAAGTTTAATGTTATTGGTAGAACTTTTTTAATAATTATTAACTTGGTGCTTAAAAAATAAATAAGTGTAAGTTTTTTCAAGACTCAGGTATTAATTTAACTTTGCGAAAACAAAAAGCCTGGAAATTGCGATATTTTTTTATTTTTTAACCAAAACTCTATGATAATAATATTATAATTAGTCTGTTCCCAGTGTGTGTGTGTGTGTTCTTAGTGTTTTAACACTATGTTCCCAGGTTCCCTCTATGTGCGCTCTTTTTTATTAATTTATAAAAGTTTAAATAAAATAACTGGTCTACCGTTACCTATTTATATGGGTACTATAGATATTTAAAATTAATGATAAAACTTTCCAAAGCTCGTTTTCATTTAGACACACCCTTAATTTCCGTTCATACAAAGATATAGCATGCGAATATACCTATATAGTTACTATGTAATATACAAACATGGGATCAAAAAATAAAACGAGAAATTGATTAAGAAAATTATATTTTGAGGTATTTTAAAAAGTTATTTGCACTATTGTGATATTTTAATTTTCTCGCTCTGGTAACGACGCAAAGCGCGTGGTTGGGTTTCATCACTCAACACGCTGTCTCTAGAATTGGCAAAAAGAGGCGAACGGAAGGATCTTAATGTGAACGGAGTGTCTTGACACAAGGTTCCCAGGTTCGTTCTTCTGCCCTGCTATGGCCGGGATACAGCGTGAAACTGCTGAAAATTTTTTTTACAATTAACATATTTTATGCAACTAATATCTCAAGAGGTTTAACACCTCTACTAAACTTAGTTACGAAAATTTAGGTCAAACGCAATTCCATTATCGAATCTTTTATATCTATAAAATTACAATTATTATCGAGATCGTTGTGGCGCAGTGGCATAGCGTCTGACTGGAAACGCGACGGTTGTGAGTTTGATCACTCTAGGAGCAATAAATTGTTTTCATTTTCCAATTCTGGCATCATAAAAAAGCACGGCGTTGAGTTCTGTTTTTCAACACGCAATTTCTGGTTTAGGTTTACACGCAATTTATGTGGAAAGTGAGTCACCTAGTCTTTGCGGGATACAGCGTGAAACTAAAATTAAATTATTCTTAGTTATTCATACCCCATTTTTTGTTATTTGCATTATGTATGTAAAAGAAATTATTATATACAAATGTTTTTTTGACCTAAAGTATAGATTAACTTAAGATTTCTATTCATACATCCATCATCCGTCATCTTCTCTTCCCATCATTGGTTGATCACGAGAGTGCTAACTGAAATAAAGATAATTTAAATATTTCGATTTATTTATCTCTCTCTCTGTCAGGATTTTTTTTTTTAATTTTATCATTAGGTAATTAATATTAATAAAGACATTAAAATTTCTTGAAATTCTTATTCTTGTAGAATTTGGGCTGCACTCGATGAAATACGTTTTTTTGTACTTTCAAATATTCTTCAAAACATCTCCCCTACTGGGAATAGAATCAATTTTATTATATTTTTATATATATGTATATAATTTTAAGTCAGTCCGTCTGTAAATACATCTGTCTCCACCCTAATCAATCTTTCAAATACACACCTAATATATCTTTGTGTGCGCGTTCGGGTAAGACGTGACAGTAAGAGTGTGAGGGTTTTTTGTAGGCCTCCTTCCTTCGTCGTTAATTACGCGAGTTACGTTCTTCATATACAGGGTGGGCGAAATTTGTTAATTAGTTATTATTATATATATAAAAAAATATATTTTTACACCGTGACTGTTAGTGTGATGATTGTATGCTATTATTCTTAGATAACATTTATGATAGAGCGAATCTAGTGTTAAGACACTCCGTTTTCCTTTTCGATGAATGCTTGAGGCGTTACGTGTTGAATGGTCAACCTAGCGCCGTTTTGCTTTGTTACCAGAGCGAAGAAATAAAAATATTAAATGTTTCATTCAACTAAGTGGGTATCGAACCCACAACCACGATAACTATTCTCTCTACTATTTCTACTTAATCACTATTTTCTGCCAAATTTCCAAACATTGCTATTTGTATAACTAGGGCAGGGTATTGAAAATAATTTCAATGTGATCATTCCCCTGGTTAGAAATCGAATTCACAACTACCGCTTTTAATGTCGGACGTGGGACAGCGTCTGAATATTTATTTAAATCTGTTAAGTAAAATACTAAAATGTTTATTATTCTGTTATTCGTTATTTGGCCGTTGTAGGAACCTAGGGTTCCTACGTGTGACGGTTGTGGGTTCGATAACTACTAGAGGGATTAAAATATTTAATATCTTCAATTCTTCGCCCTGCTAACTAGGCAATACGTGTCGTTGAGTTGCGCCACTTTAGATACTTTCTCTGTGATGATAGGATGGAGGTATCAAGCTGAAATCTATAACAAATACTTAGGTTCACTTACCTTGGAGTACCGAAAAAAATTAACTTCTACACCAACACAATCAAAACATAAATATTTAAAATTGCCAAGAGACTCAAAACCTACAGGGTACTTCTTGTGAGCTCAAAATCTTGGTACGAGGCAACATCATAACACAGATAAAGAAAAAATTGCGTAAAGTGATAATTTATAAGTATTTCATAGAAAAAAATATATATTACAAACTTATAACTGTACTTCATTTCATACAATATAAGTGTATATTTTGAATCTAGAAATTTTGATAACGAACAAAATAAATATAATTTCTGCAATAGTTAAAGTATCGGAAATTTTATAATAACCTTTCGGTTTTGGTTACTTTGTCAGTATATACTTCAATAGAGTTTTTTATTTGATCGCATTATACACATTTAAGTCACAGTAACGTGTCAAAGCAACGTCTACACTCCTAGATAAAGTTATGATTGCAGTGAGAAATGCACGTATACGTATGCAGTTATGGAGGTAATTAAAGTTTGTACATACATACATACGTCTGTTTGAAACATATTCGTCATATTAACTTTTATTGTGTTTCTTTTAAAAGGTTAATTTAAAATAATATTGCTTATTTTTTTTTACATACATATAACAGGTATAACGCATATCATAGGGTACGGAGAGGAAGCCAAGTCCTAAAATAGTACGGTCTCTACTTCCTCAAAAGCTCTCTGAGTAGGAATGGGAAAATGGGAAGAATTCCACTTTTGAAATCCTGGCTCTATCTTCCGAGCAGCTCAACAGTATCTTATCATTGCTCTGTCATCGAGGTATACTAGGTATGCAATTATTACAATTGGGTCAAATATAGTTTCTTAGATTTTATTACTTATAAAGTTACAAAGTCACACTAATATTTTGAAAGTATATTAAAAACTGTACTATGTTTCGATTAAAATCAGACATTCTCAATTTTTATAACCAAATTATATTTATCTTAAAAATACAATAACAATTATGTAATTTGGCACACACTGTACATATAAGTGAAGTTCGTCAAAGAAACCAAAGGCCGGGGTAGGGTGCAATTTATCACGAGCGTACATTATGCGGAGGGTGGCAGGACACGCCTCGCCTTGGCTTGCCTTGTCTTTGATTGATTTTTTTTGTTCGTTTCCTTACATAGAATTTTCTTTAAAGTAATATTTTACGTTGTCATGTGTTCGAGTCCCACTCAGAGGATAGATTTTTTTAGTTCCTCGCTCTGGTAAATAATAAGCGGCGTTGAGTTTCGCCATTTATCACTCAATGTTTTAAAAATGGGAAGCACAAATTTGGTAGGTTCCATCTGCCTCCTCTAATATGTATGGAATACTAAAAAAGAATAATAAGACTTATAAAATACATGGTGTTCAACATTTTTTAATAAAGTAAAGAGTATTTTTTATTACGTATGCATATGTTCACATAAGCAATTCTAAAGGTGTTAGACTTGGGTTTGGACGAGCTTTGAACAGATCAGTTCGTGTAGTTTTTTTATTTTTTGTTACTAAAATTTCTGGTTTGGGCACGGACCATTTGGCCCTCTCCCTTTCTACGCCCATGCATATTCACTGGTGGTAACATTGCTTTTTTTTTAATTAAGTTTTCGACAATTCTATTATAAAAAAGCAGATATAGCTCTTTTCCTATAGGCAGAAGCAGCAGCGTAGGCAGAAAGAATCTAGTAGCTAAACACTCAGTTCCCCCTTTAAGAACTTGACTCAAAAATGTATATATTTTTAAATTTAAATACAGCCATACCGTCCTATACAGATTAATCCCACAACCATCAAGTTTACAGTAAAACGTCCCACTGCGCCAAAGCGTCCTTACCACAATTCGAGGACCTAATTCACTAATTGACCCAACTAATACATAAATATATTGGACACTATCATACAAAAGTGTAACACAACGCCGACAAGATACGATGTAACTCGATCCACTTTATCGATATCGATAACAAAAGCCTGTAATAAATATTGGGGCTGTCAATACACACGTACATAACTCCAAGTTATCTGCTAGATATTATATAAACGCCGCGGGGTCTGGAGATGGGAGATTGTTAGGCAAAACGGCAGTGGGATGGTTTTTTCATTAATTTTATTAACAATTTTAATGGTGATTTTGATGTATTATTATAAATCATAGCTTCTTACCACTATGCGAGAAAAAAATTGGTACGAGAAAAAAAAAATTGATACATAGTGTGTTGATGGGAATATCTGATATATTTTGTTCACCAGAATTAAAAAGTTATTTAATAATAATTAGTCCCCGGAACGGCGACCAAACCCGCAATAAGCGCGTTTAAAAACAAACGATATTCATTACGCCACGACGGCCTCAGCAATACGGCAGAATGTGGATATGACGAAAAAAGCTATGGTAAGACAATTTTTTTATTGCCATCGACGAAAGCGCGAAGCTGCTTATTTGTCCAAATAACAATATTACTATTGTTCAGCTACACACTGTATCCCGCACGTAGCAGGGATTTAATTTTAAGACACCTCTTTTCCTCCCTTTCCGCTAGTTAGAAATCAGAGTTAGAAAATAATTTAAAAATAATTGTCCCCACGAGATGGAGTCAAACCCACAACCGTCGCGTTACAATCACATCCTTGTGTCCTTGCGTCACGACGGCCTCATATTATTAATTATATATAAAAGTAAATTGAAATAAAATAATTCTCCTTTACAAAATTCCCTAGTTCACTGTGCGTCGTGTACATTCAGCCGTAATGAGCCCCGGCCCAACTTTCTGTAGAGCCGCGAAAGTAGCACGGAAAACTTTAACGGCGTCTTCGTTGTGCAGCGCACCTTGACGAATTGATACTTTGTTGTTTTAAATATTATGTATTTTTTAAGAAAATTTTTAAAATACGTCAAATTATAGGATAAACAACTTAATTCTAATATTAATTCGTCACAATCATACTATGGCTAAATATTTGCTTGTATTTAAAAATGCTATATAGTAAATACTGCTGTGATTTTTTTTTTAATTAGTTATTACATAATCTTAATCTCATAAAATATCCTTATAATATATTTTTTATGTTCTTCTTAAAACAGCATATTACTTCACAAATAAAAATATTTTAAGTATAAATATCAGTATCGAAAATAATGATTTATAATTCAAACCGGTATGTTTCACAAACCACAATGTTATATATTTTTTTTATTTTTTCTTAGATCGATTCGAAACTCGATAATATAATAGTATGGTATCATCGAGCTGGTCTGATGATGGAAGCAAGATCTCAATAAAAGAAGTTACTAGTAAGCCGATCGAGCTTAAGCTTTATAATTTATAATACGTATAGAAATTTTCTATTCTAAGGCACATGCAGAAATACATGCTGTTCAGTTCTTTTTAATAATCTTACCTCACTACTAAATTTCTAAACATACATGAGATAAAAATATTGCCTAACACATCAAATTATCATAAGAATAAGCCAAGAAAAATGTTTAATACGACTTCAATCTTAAGGGTAGTTTGTAACAATGGCGGGATTCACCCTGCCACCCCTTTCCCACGCTGACCACTGTCCGGTCACTGTCTTATTGTCATTACTTAGAAGACAGGTTTTAGTTCTCATGACATGAAAGCTCTTTAAACGGTCAGTGGGTTTTTTTTTATATTATAATTTAAATTCATTTGCGTCCGCATCATTATAATTGAATAGAATGCCAAAATATGGGAGAGAGAATTTCGTCAAAATTTTACGTATTTATATAACATCGTGTACCTTTGATTTTATAACCTTAAACAATTTGTTTGGCTAGTGCGCTTATCTCAGGAATTACTGGTGCGAGTAATTCCTGAGATAATATATATCTAAAATTGTACAGTAAAAATAAAAAGTACAGTATTACATTATACTCTCTTTTTTATACGATTGTAAAATTATATAAAAATAATCTATAATTACAAAAATAATAAAAAAAAAAACCACATTACATAATATAGTATTAAAACGTTCGTATCCACCTACACCGCGTCTGAGATAAATTTCGTAGCGTCAGTGAAATTTTAATAACTAATTTTCTTGTAGGACTCGCGCCCGCGGCTCCGCTACGTAGCTTGTACATACATATACTCACATTATATGTGCATATGTATACATATTAGATTACTTTGACCCGGCTTCACTTTGTTGAAAGATGTGTTTTTAGTTGTTTAGAGAGCATATTGGTTTGGTATAGAGAATTGTAGATTCAATTTTTTTTTTTCTCTCAGCTGTATCCTGGACATAGCAGAACCTAGTGTTAAGACACGGCGTTCCCCACTATCCACCAAGTTCTAGTGGCATCGCGTGTTGAGTGGCGAAACTCAACGCCGCGCTTTGTCTCGATATCAGAGGGAAGATATGTAAATATAAATGTTAATAAATATTAACGATTATCGAATGGTGATCGAACTCACAACCAATCGATTTTACAGTCACACTTTGTACCCTTGCGCCACGACTGGCCTCCACTTTCTGTAAGATAAAAATATATATAACTTTAGTATGATATTTTTGTATAAGCATATTTATACCGTTAATTGTCTCACAAGGCTAAATTTGACATGACAACAAATATATATTGGACAATATATTTTTGTTTGTATAGTCCATTCATCGAGGAGGAGCAAGGCTATATCACATCACGTTAATCATTTTGACATAATTTATTACTTATTTCGATTTGACTATGCGGGCAAAATTGCTCGAAACAACTATTTATTCAGATAATAACGCTATATTTATATAATGCTCACTTATATGTGCTGAGATTAGATAGGGGAGAGTTAAGTCACTACTCTGTTTACTCCTCGAAACGTTAAAGATTTTTTTTATTCGCGCCCATTACTCATATTACGCACCTACATACATCGTGATATTAACTCAACGCTGTGCTTTTGCTTCAACATCTCGTCCAGTTCCTCTACTGGGGATCGAACCTACAACCTGTTGCATTTACAGTCGCTAGCTTGCACCTCTACGACTGGCCTCAAGCAATAAATTGTTATATTTTAAATGCATACATTCATGGCTATAATTTGAAGTAAACTATGATTTTATATACTACTCAAAAAATCTTTCTATGGACACTTTACAAATACTTTTCTAATTTTTTTTGTGAATTTTAAATTATTTCTTCTCAACTAGTAATTACAGTCATTTATATATAAATAAATAAATTTATAATTTTCTTACATAAATTTACTTTGCGTATAACATATAGTGAAGGTTCAAGTGAAACTGGTCGCAAGCTACCCCGAGGCACGGAAGGAGGGTGGTTCGCGTGAAAATTACACAAGAAAATTTCACCATTCAGCATCTTTGTGTTTTCCTTCAAGATGGCGCACCCTTTTGATATGAAATTAGATGGGTGTACGTGGAATTTTGCTTTCTGTAGATGAAATTTGTAATTTTATGAAATAATATATAACTAGAGGCCAGTCGTGGCGCAGTGGTACAAAGTGTGACTGTAAAACCGACTGGTTGTGGGTTCGATCCCCACTCGAGGAGATGAAATATTTACTTAAATTTATATTTTCATTTCTTCGCTCTGGTGTCGAGGCAAAGCGCGGCGTTGAATTCTGCCACTCAACACGCAATGCCTCTAAAATTCGGCAGAAAGTGGGGAACGAAGTGTCTTAACACTAGGTTCCCTCTGCCTACCCTGCTGTGTGCGGGATATAGCGTGAAGCTAATTTAATTTTTTAATTTTTATATATAACTAAGAAATGGGTTTAAAAATTATATGCTTATAGGTTATATATGTTGTAATGAGCACAGTAAAATAATAATTTTGCGTTTTTATATTCATATTAAAAAAGTATGTATTGATTGATAGTATATTACAATTTACCATTGTCTAATAAACTAGTGTTAAGAGACTCCGTTTCCCACTTTCTGCCGAATTCTGAAGGCATTGCATGTTGAGTGGCAAAACTCAACGCCGCGTTTTGACTTCGACACCAAAGCAAAGAAATGGAAATATAAATTAAAATAAATATTTTACCTCCTCAAGTCGCCTCCACAACCAATCGATTTTACAGTCACACTTTGTGCCCCTGTACCACAACTGGCTTCTATGGATTTAAATTAAACTCTTAATTTGTATTAATAGCGTATATTTAGTATTAGGTAAACATTTTTGGTAACCCCGAAGTTTTGAACACTTTGCAGTGGTCAGTAGCCATAAGTACAATTTTAGGTTATATTATATTACATATTTAATTAGAATAATGTACAGAAAATATCCAATTTTATTCAATACAGGACAGAGCAAGAAACCATCTATATAAAATCAATTTCTTACAGATATATTAGATAAATGTAAAAAAAAAATCCATTCTCTAGTTTCCACTAACGCCTCTCTACCGTCAACGTGTAACAGGAAGTCTGTACAATAGCTGAGCGCGGCGTTCTTCTTTGATCATCGCTTTAATTAACGAGTGCTCCGCTTACCATTAAATATTCGTGTTTAAATATTTATTTACTTATTTGTGTATCGGTCATTTATTCAGTTTGTGTTTGAATAATTGTAATTAATTTATAATTGACATTAAAAAATCCATTAAAAATAGGCTTGTTTAAACCTATATCGTAATAAAATTCAAAACGTTTACAAAAATGTATAGATGGTCACCAAATTGCGTTTCCCAAAAAAAGTATTTGTAAATAGTAAATATTTCTTATTATTGACTTCCATAAAATGTATTAACACTTTCAAAATTCACTTCATACCAAGTATCATATATTGGCACTAAATAGATGTTACCAATGTTTTATGTCCCGCTGTTCATTGTCGTCTTATTTTTATTTAACTTTATTATATATAGCCAATATACATGGTGGTTTTCATAATCAAGAAGTTAAAGTGCAGACACAATTATATTAAGACTCTGACTGCATTCTCTATTTTCCACCCGAAATAAAGACATTGCGTGTCGAATGGCAAAACTAAACGCCGCGCTTATCACACCACAGCATGTTAATGAATATAATTTTGATAAAATTGTAATATCATTTCACTGAGTAAGAATCAAACTAACAACTAATGTGTTCAAAGTTATTGGGATTATTTTTTACGTACAATTGTATGCATAGTAATAATAATCAAAATAGACACGTGTTCATCAAATTTATAAATGAAATCCAGTATTACTAGTTCCAAAAAAGCTAGTTTTCAAACAAAATCACTTCAATTTAAAGGGAATCTAGTTCCGACCCTCACATATAAAATAGAACCCGTGGTTTAGTACAATGTCCATAGAATTAGTTCAGTTAGATGGTCGAACTTGTTTTGTATTGAATTTTGTTTTATTATGATTCACCTGCGTATCGTACCGCTTAAATAGAGGGGTAGGCAGAGACCTTGAATCTAGCAAATTCGAGTGACGGAACTTAACGCAGTGCTACCGTCTTATCAGAGCGGAGATCAATTGATCCATTCCCCGAGTTAGAAATCGAACCACCAACCATCGCGTTTACTATAAGACGACACTGTACTAATGTCGCCTTATTTTTATTTATTTATTTATAGTCATATCTCAAAATATACTAAACTGATTTTGATTAGCTGATATTGCTGAGAAATTTGTGAACATATAACATGTACCTACAAATTTAGCACATATGCTACAAAGCCTAAATACAACACACTCAGTCTTTGAAGTAGGTTAAAAAAGGGTACTTTGCTTAACGAATTACACCGTTACGCCTTTCAATAAATATAAATTACAATTTTGTCTCCCCCCCACTCCATATACGTTACTAAGACGTTACTCGCGCTCCAATTAAAACTGCCAAATCAAATTAAGTTTTAGATGTTTTATAGTAGACAGAAAATGCTTTAATTAAAGTTTAATTTCGTTTTGTAGTCAACAGTGTTGTATTAAATAAATGATTTTTTCAAATAATAGTGACGTAAATGTGTATATTTTATTAGGTTTTAAAAATGTTGAGTAATTTTGTATATATTTGTTTTTTTTTTACATTTTTCTGATTAGCATAGAAGATTCTTGTCTATAGTAGAATAACTTATTTAAATTAGTTTATAAACTATAAGCAGTTCATGTGTATAGCAACCATATTAATTTGTCATTTAAAATGTATTAATTATACAGAAAACGATGTGGAATTATCTTAAAATTTGTAATTCTTTTTACGTAAACCAAATTTATAGTGCTTTCTAATCTATTTGACAGTATATTTAGTTATAAAATCTGATACAGTGAGGCCGTCTGGGTGGGGCGGTACAGTTAATGACCGTAACCTCAACGTCGTGAGTTCGATTCCACTTGGAGGAATGAGATATTTTAAATTCCTCACTCTGATAACAAAATAAAGCGCGTTGTCATATATTTTGTTGCTATCACAAATATGATGTTCAAAAAAGTATATATAGCTATAATAAAATAAAAATATAACTATACAAGCGACTACAAATTAATTATCTGGTTGTCAAATTTTAGAGGTTTTGAATTAAAACCCTTCGTATTCAGTATCTAATCTAACTACTCAACCAAAAGGATATGCAAGCTCACATACAGTATTACCATCGCATCTTGACTTTTCATTCACTAGAAAACGGCAAGCCATTCTAATTATAGTAGGAAAAGCATAAAGCAGTTTATCGGGGGGGCGTCCCCTAGGGTGGGGGGCAAGAAGCTGAGATTTTATAGTCGTGTACCGTCGCAACGCTTAATGGCTTATTTGCCCGGCCTTTCGGGGGGTCCCCCTATTGTGTTGTCAATTTTATTTGAAATAGCATTGATAAAGAATACCTATCGGAATTTTAGTAAATTTTAGTTGTACGTTGGTTTATTAAGCTTACGTACAACTATATATATATTTTTTGTAGTAAAATGAAAATATTTAATTTTATAAATGTTTCTTTTTATTTGTGTTTTAATTATTGTCCGACTTTAAATGCCTCATTTGTGGTATAGAGTATCTCCTAAATTGGACAATGGGTGGTAAACGTCTTATTACTAGGTTCCTTCTGCTTACACTATTATATGCGGGATATAGCGTGAAGCAAAAAAATAAAAATCATTCTTTGATTGCCAGATGACATGAAACAGGGTTTTTAATTTATATTTACTCAAATAACCATCTCTATTTTTATAATTTAATCAATAAGAATATTTTGTTGAGAATGTACGTAAGTCCAATGTTGCACTTTTAATGAGCTGAAAATAAATGTAAATAATAATAATATTTATTAATTTCTTATACTTCTATGTATAGAACATCGTGTATTAAAAAAATATTAAAAAAAGCTTAAGTAAAAAAAAAATACATGGCCACATATTTTGCAAATAATTTAATATTTTTACAATTACTACGATCGAAACGATCGACAATGGGCAAGGGAAGCGAAAGACTAAGTATATTCTAAATATATATATATATATATATATATATGAAAAAAAAAATATCGTGACTACTTGTTACTCTATCATTTTAGAAATGTAAAAAACATAAAGAACGAAAAGCTTTTAAAAATAAGCTCAAAAATTTAGGATCTTTTTTACATATGTTTTATAACAGAGTAAACGATAGACGTTTACTTTACATCTGCGCCAAGATGGATATAAACAAATTAACGCTACTAAACAAAAAGTGTCTAGTTTTTCAGTTTTTCGTTAATATTTAGGCAAGCAGAGCTAGCCTCCTTAAACTTAACACTGCGCTCCGTCAACCAGAGCGTTAAATAATAATAATTACGCCCGTTGGAACGAACCCATAACCATCGCGTTTACGGGATGACGCTATTCCACGACGGCCTTTCTTAACTAAAATCAATATCTTTTTACACTCCCCAGAAATTTTCACAATAACCCCTCAACCCCTTTCAATAAACGACAAAGTATTATTTAATTTCCACCGTCTTTTCATTGTAAGGCGTGGAAAGAGAGAAACGATCACTCTTTTCATTCTTAAGACTTCCCCCCCAAATGACCTATATGAAAAAACTGTGGGTGCGAGCGAGACGGATGTACTTTAAGACGTTGCGCCTCAGCTTTCTTAATGACGTCATATAGTCGTAGATTTATAGATGTGGTGGTGGTACGCCCCGGGTGGAGGCAAAAAGTTCGCCTTACCTTATAAATGCTTTAGGTTTTTTCGTCGAGTTAAGTAGAATGGTGCTTAAATTATATATTTTTAATGAAAGGCCTTTTGAATTAAATGAAAGTTGAACTATAATATCAAGCTCGCTTTTCTAAATCCTTGTAGGGAACGCAGGTAAAAACATTGAGAATTCCGTAGCGAAACTCACTCACGCCGCGTTTCATCTACCAGAGCAAAGAAATCAATTCATACAATTCACTTACCCGAATGGGCATCGAACTTACAACCGACGCTTCTACTGGCTCACCTGATACGTCACGATGACCTCTATTAAATATATTATAACATTTATTTATTAAAATGATGTGCAATTTAAACAATTGCCTTCATAATCTTCGTTGTAAGCGAAAATCTTATAATGTTATCTCATGATGTATGGAAAGCACGTCGACAGGCGGTTCAGACACGCCATCTTGGACGCGCCATAGACTATCTAGTAACCTACTTGGTTATTCACTTTGTATTTTTTTATTACATATATTTTTAATATTTCAGTTTCAAAAATAAATAAGTCACTATATTGTAACTTCACTCTGTATTCCGCATTTAGCACGGCACTTAATACATAATTTTCCCGCATTTTCCAACCGAATTTAATACATATACGTGTTGAGTTACTGAACTCAATGCCGCCGCTTGAACGTACCATCTCCCACTGTGCCACGACGATTTATTCTACATCACATTTTTCTTCTAATATTCAGTTTTTTTATTATAGCAAATAAAAATAAATATAATTAATCATAATAAATAACAATTTTTCTATACAATTAAGTTATTACAACACTAATAGAACGATATATATAAGCTGTGGCGCTCCGGTCGCGGATAGAGGAATCTTGGGCGGTCTAATCCAGCAATTACGCATTTTAATGGCGTTCCCGTTTTAATATTCAACTCCTTGTTTTATACTGAGCTTAGTAAGATATAAAGGTATTCGTTTTAAATTACATCTTTAAAGGCACGTTCCATATTTTTCCCGTATAAATCCGTTGGGGAAGTTGTAGGTTCAAATCCCATTCGGTGAATGAATGGTTTTTATTTTTTCGTTCTAGTAACAAGATTAAGCCGAACCCGAAAGGAAACTTAGCCGTGCGTGAGGAACGTAGTATCCAAGTTCCTTCTGCTTCCCTGTGAAGCTAGAAAGGACTCGTTGACGCTATTAGGTTGCAGTTAAAGCGAGTCTCAGTTCAAACTCGCTCAAGGAAATGCTTATCCATTTTTAGGATTGCGTTAGGATCATAAAATTTGACAAAAAGGGGAAAATTTGCACTAAAATAAAATAACAATATCAATATAATTATAATACAATTGTAATTTACAAGTATATCTCAAAATAAGATCATTACAAACTCACAATTTACACGCAAAATTAACTCAATTTATATAAGTCGTACTTCCCTTTGGCAGGGGCCAAGTAAGTAAGTAAAAAAAATGTGTATACAACCAATTTGAATGCGGTTTTTTCTACTATAACATTGGCTCTACCTAATGTTATAGTAATTTAAAAAAAGTATTGATTAAAAAGCATCAATCATCATCAAGTCTTAACTAACCTATAAGTATCAAATTACCTCAAACATCAACGGATGGAAGATTTTTATAACTATTTTAGAACCTTAAAAAATCTTCATATTTAAACTAATAAAAATCTCGAATGAAACAGTAAAATTAAAAATAAAATTATTAATAACAAGAAAACAAAACGGCCATTAATTTTTACAAGCACAGCGTCAACTCCAAAACTAATTATACGATAAAACTAACGTCTCCCGAGCGACATAGCCATACCTACAACCAAAGGTTAGTGTAAAATTCTGTACGAAAGACTAGAACATTTATTAATACCAAAGTTAAAATTAAACATGAAAAACGGTTTCAACCCCCCTTTTGGGGGTTTTGGGGGCGGGGGAAGGCGGGGGAGGCGACGCGAACTATGCCGTGCCTTATTTCGTTGTGAAATTTGTAAATTTATGTAAATTTTCCGTCTTCGTGGGGTGAAAAGTTATTCGGGAAGGTAGAAATGCGGAGTCAACTCTGATGCCGTTTTGTTGGTTAATGTTTTTGTCGCTGTTGCTGTTTGTATTTGTGTTTTGTTAAGATTTTGATTTTGGGCTTTTAATGCCTTGTACATCCTAAGTAGGCTTAAATTATATAATTAAGACCCTAATAGTTCTTTACACAGCGTAATTCAGTCAGATTAAAACAGGTTCAGGCTGTATCCCGTATACAGTAGAGGGAACTTAGTGATAAGTTCGGTTCCCTACTTGCCAAATTTATTGAGGCATTGCACGTTGAGTAGCGGAATTCAACGCTGGGCATTTTGCCTTGTTCCCACAGTAAAGAGCTGAAAATATTAATCAATAATTATTTATTCCCTTGAGTGGGGGTCAAACCCACAACGGATTCATCCTTGTTCTCCTGCGCCACGACGCCCTCTAAAATAATAAATCAGCTTCCAGAAATCCAGTGTTAAGTCACCTCGTTCCCCACTTTTTGCCGGATTCTGGAGACATTGCGTATTGAGTGGCA
Organism: Heliconius charithonia; assembly: GCA_030704555.1. Taxonomy (NCBI): domain Eukaryota; kingdom Metazoa; phylum Arthropoda; class Insecta; order Lepidoptera; family Nymphalidae; genus Heliconius; species Heliconius charithonia. The sequence continues at coordinate 2,126,125 of CM060825.1, forward strand.
GAACTCAACACCCCGCTTTGCCTCGACACCAAAGCGAAGAAATGGAAGTATAAATTTAAGTTAATATTTCATCTCCTCGATTGGGGTTCGAACCCACAACCAGTCGATTTTACAGTCACACTTTGTGCTCTAGCGCTCTGACTGGCGTCAAAAATAATAATTTTCCACGAACGGCAATCGAACCCACAATGTTCGCGTTTACAACTATACCATACCATACTATACCATAGGACCAAGGTGGCCTCCTAAAATTATTATATAAACATAAATAAAGAAGATCGTTGAAAGTAATTTACTTCAACTCGTCTTAAACTTAATTGAAGTTGCGAAAATCAATTAGTGCTAGAATCGAACGGAGTCTTTGAAAGCATTTAATAAAAAGATTACACTGAGAACAGATTTAATCATTTCTACTTGTTTAGAGGGGTATTTCGGTTCTTTATACGACGCCTAGACACGTTATCGATTTTTTATGATATGATTTCTCTGCAGCTTTGCTTCTTTTTTTCAATTTCAAATAGTATAATAGTTCCTGAGGTTCGCACGTTGAACCAAACAAACTATTCAGCTTTATAATATCAACGCCACGCAATGTCTTAAATATTTTTTATTTTGGTCGAATATGAGCCTTAAACCATCGAGCAATATCACAACTGTCACATTATTAAAGGAATCAATCCGAATGTTAAAATAAATACATGATTATGAAGTATTGAAAAATATTAGTAAATATTATTTATAAAGAAAATATAACTGCGTTAATTTTCCAAATTTATACTTAGGCAAAATAATAAAAAAATATATATTAAATTTATTAAAAAAATATCAATACAGCTAATATCTCAAGGGTACAACGGAAAATAATAACGGAGTGTCTTAACACTAAGTTTCGTCTACCTAAGTATAGCAGGATTCAGGAAAAAGTGAGGCACTACTTATCAAATCAAATCCAAATTTTATAAAATATTTTTTTCTGTATCAAGTTAATAATAAAACGCTATACGAAATCCATGATTGCATTCGACATAGTGAGTTTAAGTTTTAATAGAAATTTAGATTAGCCTCACGTTCCAAGCGCTTTTGATTGCTGCACTTGAGATGTGTGTATGTATGTATATTACCACATACTATAGAAACATGCTCATTGCTAAGACAACAGCAGATCTTAGTACTGAACACATGGGCCCTAGGTTCAATTTTTAACAAACAAGCAGTGGGAACCTACAGTTAAAACATTCTGTTCAACCTTCTCTGATCAATTTTCGAGACAGGACTCAACGACGCGCTTTGATTACTAAAGAAGTAGAAAAGGACAATAAACAAGATCATTTTGTTTTTCGCTTATCCGTCTGTTAATGTCATTCATCTCGAGATCGCGTGGAGTTATCAAGCGGAAAATAATATTACAATATTAAACATTCAGGTCTCTCGGAGCACAGACAAAAATCTAAGTCAACGCAATCAGAAGATACGAGCGCATATGCACCGTTTCGCTACATTCTGTATGAAATTCGCCTCGTAATCAAATCCTATGTGGCACTTCCCGTGGACCAGTTATGAAATTTCGCACGAAGTCAGAACTTATAATAAGAATAATATAAATTTTAACAAAAAAAAAAACCAACTTCAACCGATCCTATAATCAGAATCTAATCAATTTCTCTCTTTCATTTCTTTCTTTTCTTGTGTCCTTTCCAAAAAAAAAGAATCGTCGAAATCGATTAGCGTGATTCTGAGTTGTTCATCCATTTGTCGTGCACATACTCAATGCAAATTTAAGACATATGTATGTGGTTTTATCATGGAACATACCAAACAAAAATGACCCAAATTAAAAAGGGGCCACTAAAGAAGCATCAGCTTTTAAATAAAAATGTATCATCAAAATCGGTTTGATAACTGTTTGTAATGATTGATAATATCCACGTTTTACAGATGTCGGTTAATAGAGGGAAGAAAACGAAAAGTAAAAATAAATATTTTGACATTACATATAAAAGCTATAATAACTTTATAATTGTAGTTAGTTTCTACTTACCGTTGACTAAAAAAAATCAGCTTCACGCTGTATCCCGCACACAGCAGGAATTCTGAAATTTATGCGGAATCCTGGAATCTCTTAAATGGAATGGAATACGACTCGCACTTCACCGGTATTTTTTATGATAATATAATGTAAACAAATCTAATAGAGTTACTAATATACAACAATTTAAAAAAATCTGAATGGGTTATTTTAATTTCTTCGCTGTGTCAAAACAAAGCGCGTTGAGTTCCACTCAATACGCAATGTTTCAAATAAAGGGTGGATAGTGGGCAGAATGTCTTACCACTAACAATAGGTTTCCTCCGTATATCATAAGCAGGATATGGAATATAAAGTATAAGCTTGGGCTCTACTACATGAAATACATAAAATACATGCTTTAAAATAAGTGACAACAGATTAATCCATTCCATACATAGCATAGTAGACAGAGGGACACGTGGAAACCTAGTGTTAAGATACTTCCGTTCCCCACTTTCCGCTAAATGATTGACCGCCAAACTATACGTGTTGCGTCACGTAACTCAACGCCGCGTTTTGCTTCGCATTCAGTACCTCGCCCTGAATTACCTGACCTAGGAAATGAAAATTTAAAATATTTCATACCCCCAATTCTGAGTCGAACTCACAACTAACATTTATATTTAAAATGAAAATAAAAAAAATAATAATATATTTTAAAAAAGTCAACTCAATTTACATCTTAATTTGCCAGCTGCCTCCAAATGAGTTCTCCAAGTTATTGTCAAAGAAGCCTCGTCTCGTTAAAGTTTTGATAGAATTTTCAATTACCTTCCTTTGTTTCAAGAACATGCGCTCTGGGGTCTTAAGACGCCCGTCCATAGATATAAGCGTAATATTATTTATTTTATAAATGCTTCTTTAATACATTTAAAAATTTTCAATTAAAAATGCTACGGTTGTGAGTTCGATTCTCACGTGTAGGAATTAGTTATTTTAATTTTCTCATAGTTGAGTTCCGCCACTCAACTCACAATATCTTGAAAATTATTGAAGTGAGGAACGGAGTGTTTCTTAATGTGTCGTCGTTTATCAATACGCTTACATACAGTTTTTTTCTATGAACTTTTACATTAACTTATGAATATCTCTTCTATAAAAAAATATATAACTTTGCTCACTGAAGGTATTCTATACAAAAATATAAGACTTTGCTCACTGAAGATTCTGTTGTTGGTTTTGTTAATATTACAAAAAATAAAATTAATACAGTATGCCGAGAATAATGTACACAATTATTATGAACATACGCACGGTAAATATATTATTTTATATTTCTCTCTCAGACAAACAACACTTCACACACTTCAAACTAAAAAAAGAAAAGTAAAAAATTACTAACTCAAATAATAGATCAAAGACTGACAGTTAAAAAATCAACTGTCCGGCATGGGAATGGAAACCTGTTTGACCGATAGATACGACTTTGGAGACAATTTATTGAAGAAACTGGTTTCTTATTGAAAGGGGTATTAAAAACGACCCTACTAACTGGACATCGGTCAAAATGTCTGGGAAAATATGTTTCTTGCTAAGTTTAGTTAACTATTTATATTCTATTCAATCAGGGTAATTTTGCTTCTTCGGGTAACATTGACGGTGGGACCCCGAACTAGTTTCACATTAATATCGAACGTGATAAATGTATTGCCGTCTCAAACCAAAAAATAATATGATGATATTGTATATATAGTAGATATCAGTAAAAATTGTATAAAAGAGCCTGGGTTCTACATAAGGACGATGTGGGTAGAATAATAAAATAAACAAAAATGTTATGAAAAGATTACATTGAAAGATTAGTTATATAAAAATACATGAAAAGATACATGAAAAGATTAGTTATATAAAAATAATTGTATAAAGAATTTTTACTTCCATATTGATAAAAAATACTACACTTTATTATGATTTGGAGCACAAAACATAAAATTTTATTAGAGATAAAATTTCTATTTAATATTATGTCTTTCTATGGATAGTCAACTTAATACATTCTACAAACGTAGACTTTAGTATCAACAAACCCAAGAAACGGCGTTGAATTCCAAATGTTTAAGTTTCCCCTTTAAATTGTTCTTAAAAATAGGTAAATTATGTGGGTAGGTATCTTCTCACACCTCACTTTAGTGACGGAATGAGAACCTAGTGATAAATCACTACGCCATTTGATTATTAGAAAATTCTATGTTGGATAAGGAATAGTTGATTTTTATAACAAGATATATATAATTAAATAATACCTCTGTAAATCTTAGAAAAAAAATTAATTGTTTCCAATATAGCAATTATGACTGACGAAAAATATATATATGATTACAATCTTCTATAAACACAATTTTAATAATACCTAAATACATATATATGTATATTAGACAACACGTCGTTTTTACAAAGAATAGACCTCGCCCCATCTAATTTTAAACTTCCCCGATCCGTCTTCAGCGCGTTCATTTTTGCCCCCCACCCGGTACCGAACCACCACCCGCCCCCATCCCCTAAAACTTTGACGTTTCCGTAGAACTAACTCGTAGAACCGTGTGGTCTACGAGGTTTAATCAATTTTTTAACTCCATTTTACTGTGGTAATTAATTTTTCATTGTTAGTTAGTTTTGTTTTGTATTATTTTGTTTTAGTAATTTTGGTGGAATTAGAGTGTATAGTGGAGTATTAATATATTTATATGCCAGTTATAAATTCAAGTTCTATTTCTATAATAAAGACTGAGCGCGATTGTTGTGGATTCGAAACCTACTTGGGGAAGTGATTTATTTTCTTGATCTGGTACGACGAAGCTTGTGTTGAGTGTCACCACTCAACATATAATGTCTTAATAGTTGGACAGCTTGGAGAACGTAGTGTCTTAACACTAGGTTCCGCCCACCCTCTCTATCTAAATCATAACACATAATATATAAATGTTACAAATTTATATCGTAATCATTCAAGCTATCTATTTTAAAACATATAAAACTCTTTCATTACTAAGTAACCGACACACAACGAATAGGTGAGCACTAAAAGATATTTTTTTTAAATTCCTACGGGAACTGGAAAAAAATGGTGTTATCTATTTTACGTATTAAAAATTGACGCCAACCAAGTCGCGGGTTACGATCATCAGTTATATTTACATCTATGTACATACCTACTACCTAGAATTTAGTGTATTGAACTACATAACGCAAAACAATACAAGTACTCCTATAACCTATATACCAAAATCCTTTCATAAAACAAAAGGTTTTAAAAGAAGTTTCGAATGTAATGCGCAAATTTAATGCCCAACTGAAACTATCGCCAAAAAAGGGTCCTATCCAAACATCGACCCTTATAAAACAGCGGGATTCAAACTGGGCTAAAAACACCCAAAAAGGCATAAAACTAAAGGAATTAGACCCTTCCAACTACTTTTCAAAACACTTTTAGACCCCGCACTAAATATATGAATCCCAATTTATATTTTCAAACGCGGGTCGGCAGGGTCGTACTTGAATAGTTTTGCTTAAGATTAAAATTTTATGTATGTATTTTTGTTTTATTTCTTAAAAATTTAATATATATTAGTTCCTAGCTACAACCTTAGGTTCAAAAAAAATATATTTTATAGTTAGTAGCGTACTGGCACAATAGAAACGATATTATAAAGTTAATAGACTGACTGTATTTTATCGTTTTGACTACCTAAGTTTCTTTCAAATTTAACGTATGTACATATACTTTAGTGATAACTTGCTTTATTGTTTCATATACATAAATACTTGTAATATAATTATGTAATAAACATAAAAAAAATGGACATATATTTTTTTTCCAGCTTCAAGCCGTATCCCAGATATATGGTAGACAGAGGAAATCTGGTATTAAGACACTCCGTTTCCCACCTTATGCCCCATTTTCAAGATCTTGTATGTTGAATGACCAAGTTCAACGCCGTGATTTGTCTTATTACCAGAAGTAGGAATCAAATCCACCAGCTGCGCCACAACGGGCACAAATTTTAAATTTAAGTAGCATACCTCCCTGTAAACCATACGATAAGTCTCTGTTATCGCTAACGGTTTCTTCGCAACGCATTACTATACTAATTGCGTTTTGGTAATGAAATGGACTTGTGCAAATATATTTGAAAGTTAAATTATCATTTAGTTTACACATGATAATTTTCTTAATAGTTTAATTTATTAAAACGTAATATACAGATGCGGAACCCAACGCTGCTGTTTGTCTTAATAGAAGTGGTAAATAATTCCTTTGGTATTCAATAAGCTAGCTTCTATCGACGGCTTCGTTCCCTTAGTAACTATGAGCGCGGGTTCAGTATATTATGCAACCTGCAATGCTTCAATAATTCGGCGGAAAGTGGGAAACGGAAGTAACTTAATGGAGAACGGAATCTTAATACTAGGTTCCCAGGTTCCCTGCTCTACATGCGATATACAGCGTGAAGCTAAAGAAATCGAACCAGTATTCCCTAAGATTAGTGCATTCAAATGAAACTTTTCTGCTTTAAAATATTAACATAGATGTAGTGCTTGTAAGCGCGCAATCACGTCGCGCAATTAGACATATTTAAACTGAATTACAGCTGCATATCACTTGTTATTTGAATTTTAGAATGCAACTGCGATTTTTCTATTAAATTTGCCGTTATATTGTACAATAAATTATATTTGTGTATGATGACCTAATAAAATTGAAATGTTAATTAAAGAGGCCGCCGTGGCGCAGATGCACTGCGTATAAGCAATTTGCACTCGTTAATTTGACAATACGCGGTGTTGAACTCCGATACTCGAGTACTCTGTCTCGAATTAGAAGTCAAATGGCAAACGGGGAATTCTTAAAACTAGGCTAGCTCTGTCTACCGTGCTCTGCGTGAATGTGCGTGAAACTGCTTTTTATAATTAAAAAATGTTATGAAAAATATTGTGTGTGTATGTTTTGTATTCACTTTAAACTATGATATGCTTATTTAATAAAATAAAACAAAATAGTACACAATCTATTAAATAAACGAACCGCTTAGAAAAGAACCCACGACTACATTTAAATACTCACTCAACACTGCACCACCATACTAGTTTAAAACAAACGTCTTATTGTCCCGAAAGCTTCCACTTTCCGTAACTTAATTTAAATAACAATATTTCAAAGAGTCAATTTAAGCGGCGCGCAGCTGCGCCTACAAAATTTTCATGTAACTTTACCTGTAATTACAAAATATATTCAGAACTTGTAACTGGATTTAAATAGTAACGCTCTTCAATAGTGATGTTGCTGTATCGATACTCTTTCAGATATTTTTTTAATTGTAGTGCAATATTTTTTTACTTGTCTACACATTTTCACTCATATCTGGGCTGATCGCGGGAGAGCGCTAAGACACTCCGTTTTCTACTTTGCACCTAATTTTGAGACATTGCGCAGTGTTATCAGTGTAGTGAACGTGCAAATATTCAAATATATAATAATTTTTCTGAAATGAGATCGAACCCACGACCATTGTGCTTGCCGTCAGACTCTGTCAAACTTCACCACCAACGGCCTCATGACATCTTTATTTAAATTAAAATGAGCTGCACGCTGTATCCCGCACACAGCAGGGTAGGCAGAGGGAACCTAGTGTTTTAGACACTCCGTTCCCCACTTTCTGCCGAATTCTTGAGGCATTGCGTGTTGAGTGGCAGAACTCAACGCCGCGCTTAGCCTCGACACCAGAGCGAAGAAATGGAAATATAAATTTAAGTAAATATTTCATCTCCTCGAGTGGGGATCGAACCCACAACCAGTCGATTTACAGTCACACTTTGTGCCGCTGCGCCACGACTGGCCTCATCATCTTTATTTGAATAACATTATATTGTTATAAGCTAATACAATCTAATGAGCCAATACTACCACTTTTATGGCGTATTATTTTAGCTTATCATTTTTTTCGCTCCTAACGAAGTAGGTACAAATAAACTAGACATCACTTTCGAGTCTTTGTATATTTCAGAAGCACTGAGCATCATCTAGAAAAACATTGAATGATCAAATGGAAAAAAAATTAAATATAAAAACGATAAATAAAACCAAAAGAAATGCTCGATTGGGAATTTGATCCTCAGCCGTTCACGATCTGAAATATGTATATAATTAATCAGGTTCACATTTCATCTCGTATACGGCAATGTAGGCAGAGAAAACCTAGAATTAAGACACTCTGTTAACCATTTACGACCGACCCAATTCTGGTCGCAATATCTAAGGAGAAATATGTTATTATTTTTAAATAGATATTTTAAATCTCTAAGAAAGTAAGCCATTTCATATACATAATTATGTATGTAAGTATAACAAAAATATTACATTTTCTATATCAAATTCCATACAAAATAATTAAAAACAAAAGTTAATTTTTCATTTCACAATTTCCAAGTTAATTTGTGTAGTATTCAAACAGCGAATGGCTAGTCTTAATAAATTATTCCACCTCCGGTCTGCGAGTGCGATATCAGCTGACTTCCTGCAATCTCTTGAGGTTTTCCTGCCTCGCTCCAAGACGTTTATTTATGTTGGAGTTTTAAAAGAAAATTATGTTCATTTTATAGTTTAGTATTTGCTAGTATTTAATTGTAATATTAGTAATATATTTGTAGAATGTGTTTTCAATAATTTTATTCATTCATATATATATATATATATATATATATATTTTGATTCCCTCTGCCGTCTGTATACTATTTTTAAATTCGTATATTCCTATGAGAAAAATTAAACCAGTGACTAAATAAACTGTTTCTTAAAGAAATACTAATATTTTTTAAACTTTCAAGGAATTCGATATCTACTAAAAAAGAAACATCTAAACAACACATTTTCTTATCGATCCATCGCGCCATCACTACCCGCGTACAAAGAGACACTAAGAAATTATGTATTCCCCTTAACGTAGTTTCGGCAACTTTATTGAATTTGTTCAGAGGTGTGCAGGCACTTTTGTCTCCGTGATACGAATGCCAGTAACAGAATGTTACATAGAATGTTAGTACCTACGTACTTTCCTGTCTTTATATGACTTTAATACAATTGTGTATTGAAATGAACTTACTTCAATACAAAATTGTTGCAAAGTCAAATTTTACTTCTAGGTTCCCACTACTTACCCCCCTGCTAAGCAAAAAAAAGTAGTTCGCTGCAGCTTTTTTAGAAAATAAATCAATATTTGACATCAATCTGTAGAAATTATTCCCATAGATAAACAAAATACAGATAAGAAATAGTCCTTTATAAATCCAAATCTTAACAATGTTATCTAATATTATATAAATGCTATGAGAAAATTCAGTGACAAAGCAAATTGCTTTCCGTCGTGTATCGCGAAATTTATTGCCTCCCTCAAAAGATATAGGCAACTATAGAAATTAACGAATTAATATGGCACGATTATGCTTGGGACCTCCCTAATGGTGTCTACTTATTGTTAAACTAGCAATTAATTATATTTGTATTTTCTTGCAATAAAAAGCTAAAAAAAAGGTGTTTATATCTTTAAAAAACTTGAAAAATAAAACATTTCCTGCAAATGTCATGTAGATGATAGATGTAGATGAATAGTGTTCTTAGAGCTACAAACAGAACTCTACCAATTATGTTAATAACATAGAAAAGTGAAGCTGTCGCAGCCTAATGGCACAACGTCTAATTGTAAAGATGACGGTAATGGATTGAATTCGGGGAAAAAGAAATTCGGCACTCTGTCAACAAAAAAAAGTGAGGTATTGAATACCGCCACTCAAGGCTCAAGGCTGAAGCTATGACTCGAAGGTTGGGAAACGGAGTGTCGTAACACTCAATTTCCCCTACTTATGTACTGTATTCCCCCAATGTAAATAATCCCCCGTGTAAGCTTTGAACTCACTACCGACGTAATGTTTACATATAATTAACACTGAATTCTAATTAATTTTACGTATAAATTGTGATTTATATGACGTAAAAAGTTATAAACTTTTTTCTCTAACACTACTTACGCAAACAAACTTCAAAGCTCCGCCATATTGTATTTAATTCCCGGCAAGTCGTCTAATTTTCAAATTTCGAACTTGGAACAACTCTGCGTTTAAATTCAAGTTTGGATTGAACGCGTTCCGTATTCGAAGCACGAGTTTTCATATTGCATAGAAATAGACTATATACGGTTTACATTCATCTTAAAAATGTTTATATATTTTTTTGTATTTTTTTAGAGCGTGATAAAAAGAAAAAATATTGATTTATATAAAAAAATTGCAGTCAGGGCAAAATAATGTTTCTTCTAAAGTAGGTTAGTAGGATCAATAGATATATTTTTCCGATATATAAAATATTTAAATAATATTTTAGTGGTAAAATTTATGTAAGTAAGATTAAGATTATATCTTCTTCTTTCCTTATTTTTCCAAATGATAACATTTAGCAAATCAAATAAAGCAAAATTAATTTCACTGCGTGAATTATTTTTTATAAAAGAAAATGCTCGAAACTCGGTACAAAAAGGCTGCGCTGAGCGTATATTATAGGACTAACCAAAATGTTTATTACTAATATTTTTAACGTTAGTCATCGGTAACGATAGTGAGCGATTTCACTTAACTTGGAGAAATAAATGTTATTTTCAATAATTAGTTACATATTTAGCACCTAGATCTAGAATACGCCTTAATCAAAAATATTAATTTCACTAACCAAAATCTGAAATCCAAAACGAAAACAGATTATACGTAAGAAAAACTATAACAACATCAAACAGATAACAATAAAACCACAAGCTACAGATAAAAAATGAAACGGACGGATTTAAAGTTGGCAAAACCAATCCGCGTCGCTACCGCTTCCCGGATGCCGTGTTCCTTGCGAGAGAGAAGTAAACAAAATTTCTACAAGGATATGAGGGTCCCCCTGAAAGAGGGTGGGGGTGGTTTAGTTAGTCGATAGTGGTTAGAGATAATATTTCAAATAATCTTTTGTTTTCATTAAAAAAATATTACGTTTTATTAATATAAACGTATATTAGAAAATTTTGTTGACTTTGCTAATTATAGATGTAACTTTTTTGTTATTTACTTTTCTCTTTTTTCACGATTTTTATTGAATTGAAATGACACATGAATTAATTATGTTTATTTAAAAATTCTGAGAACTTTGTCTTATTAATAAATAACTACTTTCTTTCATAAAGGATATATAATACTTAATGATTGAATGAGATATCAATAACTTCTCTTTTGTTTGTATATTTTATAATTTTCTTTGTTTTATAATTTGATTTCAATTTAATAATTTTAAATAGTTAAAATTATTAATTTAAAATATATCGTATCGCTATATCGCATATACCGTGGTACAGCAACGGGTTAACTAGTTAACGTTTTTTGTGTGTGTACTATGGGGGGTTTATTTTTATATGTGTGCGTGAGTGTTTGGACGTGAAAGTTTTTTAGTGGGGGAATTTTAGTTTCCCTTTATAGTATATTGGCTCGGCTCAGCTTTAGTAGGACGATGGTGTTTATAGAGCTTTCTTATGTTAATTATTATTGAAAACAAGTGTTTCATTTATTTCTTTACAATTAAGAATATTTTAATTTTAGCTTCATACTGTATCACGGTAGCGTAGCACGGTAGGCAGAGGGAACCTAGTGTCATTACAGAAAGTGATAGTGAAGGAACTTAACGCTTATGCTTCGTCTTGTTACCAAGAGGAATAAAAGCTACAAACGTCGCGATTACAGTCGCACTCAGTCACACTTTTTTACAAATTATTTTGCTAGGTATATTATTTTTTTATAAATTATATACCAAGGAAAATAATTTTGTAAAAATAAATTGTGACTAAGTGCGTATATTATTTTTTTATAAATTTTGCTTATTTAACTATTATATCACTCTATTAAAAAAAATCTGTCTATTCTTCACCTTTTAGCACATGCAATGAAACATCAAGATAAAGATAATGTTGTAGGGCATACTTGTAAAAAAAAAGCTTAATTCACTTGACTTTATATGCCAAAATTAACAAACCGTGACACAATGACTATTATCTATGGCATTATTTAAAAAAGAAACGTCATTTTATTCGTTGCTAAGTACCTACCTTATTTTTTCCCAAAAATTTACCTGGTATTAAATGTCAAAATGACCAAACTCCATCAGAAAAATATGTATTTATACCACTATAAAAATTAAACAAAAAATAGTCACAAAAGAAAACAATTTAGTGATCGACAAACATAAACGCAAAAATATAAATGCAGGATAGCAAAAACGCGCCATTCTATTCGTTGCTAAGTACCCACCCCTTTTTTCCCCCAAGAATTACTTTAAGGCGGGCCCGGGCGGGGTGGGCGCGCCATCTTTTTTCACCCTTGCTAAGGGGGTAAGCCGTAAGAGTAAGTATTGAAAACGGTTGAGTTTTTGGTTCGTTTTAAGTTTGTGATTAAAATTTTGTATTTAACTTGGATGTTTCTAGATACATGTTAGTGATTGTAAGATATTTGATATTAGTTTTGCTTCTTATAGTTATATTGAATTTATCACAATTGATTGTAGAAATTATCTTTGTATCTTTTATTTATAAGGAAGGTAGAGAGAATTAACTCTCCGCTTTTATCTCATTTAATAAAATTGGTTAATGAAGTTTGACCTATTTTCATTGTGTATTATATTACTAGTTTATATTAATTGTAACGGCGCAAAGTTCCGCCACTCAACATGTAATGCTTCGAAAATTCAGCAGAAAGTGAGAAACGAAAGTGTATTAATGGGAACCAAGTGTCTTAATAGTACGTTCCAAGGTTCCCTTCGTCCGTACCCTGCTATGTGCGAGATACATTAACATTTGAATTAGCTAAATAGTAAATGAAATAACAAAGTATATATCTACAAATTCTAAATTAATAAAATTGCTTCAAGCTATAATCGAACTCAGAAACATCCCACTTCAATAGAATCACAATAAAATCATCCAACCTCAAGGTACAACGTATCTAAAACCTTATATTTAGTTTTAATGTACATAATTATTATTCATCGCCCCAGGGAACCCGCTCTCGTAGACACGGCCCCCACGTCGGATGCATTATAAAAGTCTTGCGTCGCGACGCTAAAGAGTAAAGATAAGCAAACGAATACCAGGGCCCGGGGTTGGAGTGGATGTTATGTACAGGTTGTTTAAATTTGTTTAAAAAATGTTTTTTTTTATAGATTAGGTATTTTTTTTAATTAAGGTAAAATTTGTATATAAATTATGCTAGTGTATCTATATTATGTCAAGGTGATGCAAAACGCAGTGTTGAATTTCGATACTCTACACGTGTTGAGTGAAATGTGGAGAATGGATTCACTTATTGTAATATTGTATTTATGAAAATATGTTAGTGAGAAATAGTACAAATTGTACGAATAAATAATATCAACTCAAGTAACAATTTTAAAGTATTATTCCATACTCAGGAAAGAAAATTAATCTAAAAAAGTGTTGTATACTTTTTTTAGTATATATATAATAGGTATGTATGTACTTGATATACCTACATCAAATATTAATTTAATGTTTGTTTTATTATTTTTTATAAAAACATCGCTTTGCTCGTAAATACTTGTACACAAATCTGCTTCAAGAAGTTCTTATATAGGTCCGTACTTATGTTTTTTTATATATTTCGCTACTCATATTACAATAGGAGTTCAAAAAATCGTCGAAATCTCATTTTAGTACCATAACTACAACATGCTTAGTGTATACGACCAATCACACATCAAAAATCACTTAAAACTTAAACTAATCAATTACAACACCTCAACTCAGCAATGGCTCAAATTCACACCCTATATAAACATTTGCGCCCTAAAATCTTCGCGACTCATTACTCGCGGGCTTTCTAGGGAGGAAGGCAGGGGGTAGGGGGTTGGAATCTTCGTCGAAATCTCCGACATTTTATCTAAATGGGCCTCAGAATGGAAGTCGTTCTGTTAATGACGCTGAAGAAATACGTAAGACTTGTGACGTTGATATATTCACCCTAATTCCTAGTATTTGTATCCATTGTTTAAACGTGTTATTTGTATAACCTTCCCTTAATTGAAGTCAGGTGTCGTTATATGTTTGGTTATGTATTATGTTATTTATTAAAGTATGTGGTGTCCGAAACTTCGTTAGCTTTGAGATGTGAAATAGGCGAATCTCGTTTTTTCCCGTTCTCGTAGGAATTTCGAGAAATCATCTCTTAGCGCTCTTTTACACTTTCTTACCTTTCTGTATGCCCAATTTCAAATTTGTAGGTGCAATGATCTATTTTTTTAATATACATTTTCAAAATTGTGCACAATAAAATATGCAATAATAAATAAAAATACATAATAAGTTGCTTGCCAAAAGTGATTACAACTATTATATAAATTTGTTTATGTGTATATAGGCTGTTTATCCCTCAATCCTATGCTTAGAGGTCTTAAACTAATATATCAATCGAAATTGAATATCGAAATATGTTGGAATTTTTTAAAAGTGGCGGCAATCTTTTTTTACGTATGGAGGTGAATACAGTGTTAGCACTCCGTTATTTTTTTTAGACTTTGCATGTTTCAAGACGGTACTTAACGCCGCATTTTATATTGTCAGAACAAATAATGAAAATAATTCGATATCCAGAATTTTAATCGAACCCTCAAACATGCTGTTTACAATAAGACGCAATATATAAACCAATATACGAGTATTCATCTCACATACGTACATTTTAATAATATTACATGAAAATATGTGACGTTAGATGTAATAGTAATAGGTGCTTGTTCCATTATCACCCAAAAATTAATGTACTGATTGCATATACATCACAATAACACATAGGCCACAATTTATAAATCATAAATCAGCTCCACGCTGTATTTCTCGACTTTCGACATTAGATCAAAGAAATGGAAATATAAATATAAGTAAATATTTCATCTCCTCGAGTGGGAATCGAACTCACAATCAATCGATTTTACAGTCACACTTTGTGCCACTGCGCCACGACTGGCCTCAAACTTACGTAAAAATCTGTATCTATAATGTATCTATAATATAACAAAAACTTCAAGCGGACGAAGCCACTTTCGAGTAGCTAGTATCTAATATTTAAATAGAAATCGATACGACAAATCAAATCGATACAATTTCATTAAGCTTACAATAACAGATTGCGTTTAAATCTGTATCAAATTTTGCAAGGCGAAAGGCAATCTTGGCGCAATTTAGCACTAACTGAACCATTTGCTCGCGTCTTCGCGGGAGATGATTTGTAATTTATTTTCTGTGCTGGTTCTACACTGGTTAAGTTCAGAGGGGTGGAAGTGAAATTTTTTATAAGATTATAGAGGCCAGTCGTGGCGCAGCGGCACAAGGTGTGACTGTAAACCGACTGGTTGTGGGTTCGATCCCCACTCGAGGAGATGAAATATTTACTCAAATTTATATTTCCATTTCTTCGCTCTGGTGTCGAGGCAAAGCGCGGCGTTGAGTTCTGCCACTCAACACGCAATGCCTCCAAAATTCGGCAGAAAGTGGGGAACGAAGTGTCTTAACACTAGGTTCCCTCTGCCTACCCTGCTGTGTGCGGGATATAGCGTGAAGCTAATTTAATTTAATTTATTTAATTTATTTTATTTGGGTTTTATTTTTGTTTTATTAGTAAAAAGACTACACAAGTATGTGGTGTGTGTGTTTCTCCGCTTTGGTAGGACAAAATGTGGCATTGAGTTGTGCCATTTAAAATGTAATATCTTAAATTATGGCAGAAAGTGAAAAACAGCCACTAAACACTGGTACCTGGCACTAGGTCCCTGCGGTATACATCAATTTAGTTTTTATTTAGAGAATCTTTTAATAATCTTTTAAATTTTTTAAACTGAATTTTGAACCGCGTTCTCTCAGATCAGAAAAAAAATCATTCTATCAAGCGGGTGTCGTACTCGCAACTATCATGTTTACACTGTTCCACTTAACCACAACGTCTTTCCAAAACAAAGAAAAAAACAAAATTATAATCTAAACAAAATTATCACATACCCATCTCTCACCACCGACCGCTCTGACTGATGCGGAGGAGAAAATGCAAGCCGTTTCATTACATTTTCTCGTTTAGGAACACCACGATTTATAGCCACGGCCCTCCCGGCCACCTGACTGGTGCCTGGTGGCTGGCGGCTGGTGCCAGCAAATAATGAATACTCAAGAAACTCGCCTCACCTATTGTCTTGGGTTTGTTAAGTTAATATTTGTTTCGTATTGTATTCGATTTAATTTCCGGGGGGTTTGGTATTTTCATGGGTAATGTGGATTGATTTAAAAAAATACTACTACGTTTGGAGGCTGTAAACGCGATGTTCGATGGGTTCGATTTCCACTTGATAGAATGACATATTTTATATTTTCGTCCCTCACACTGGTATCAAGGCAAAGTGCAGCGTTGAGTTACATCACTCAACACGCAATGCTTCGAGGATTCTGCGGAAAGTGAGGTATAAAAGTGTCTTAATGGGAACGGAATGTCTTCACACTTGGTACCCAGGTTCCCTTCTTCCCAGTTCCCACCCTATCTTGTTATGATGCGGGATACAGCGTAAAGTTAGTTTTATGAAAAGTAAGTATGTTTAAAAATAAAACAGAATTTTTAGAAAATAATTTTAGAAAACGACAGCACTATCGACAATATTCGTTAAAATTAGATGCGAGAGAAAATGTGAAAAATGTTTTATAATTTATATTAAAAAAATACTCACCTTGCTGACATTTAATCAATTGTCAGCGAGGCAGTATTTTTTAACAATGTTTTAATTATAGTTTTTACTTGAGTTAACATCAAATAATTACTTTGTAAAATTTAAATGGCTAACAAAAAAATCTATAGCCTCATTTTTTAACACGGACACAGCAGGACAGGCAGAGAGAATCCATTGTTAAGCACTCCGTTTATTTTTTCCGTCGAATTCTGGAGGCATTGCGGAGTGAAGAAATGATAATATTAAATATTTAATTTCCTCGAGATTCGAACTCAAAACCTGTCGCCTTTACAGTCAGTCGCCTTTTGTGCTCCTGCGGTACGACTGGTGGCATAATTATCACTATATATAATTATTTATTAATGGCCACCAAAAAAAATCTATTTTAATACTCAGAACCAAACTTCGATTGACATTTACCAATTATATCTTACTTTAACAATTATACATTACTTTCCTGTACACTTCCTTTACTCTTTAATTTTCATAGTCGAATGTCCGAACGTCACAATTTTTTTTCACATTTCACGCTGTACCCCACATGTAGCGGGATAGGCAAATACGACCTAATGTTAAGGCTCTCCGTTCCCCAATTTCCGCCAGATTTTCGATACATTGTGTGTTAAGTGGCAGAACTTAACGCCGCACAGTGCACCGTAAAAAAAACCACTGTGAAGATAATCTTAGGCTATCGAAAAAAAAAGCTTATAACACTATCACTTTGTCACTACACTATAGCACTGACCCGACTACACCGTATACAAAGTACTAAAATATAAAAATATAATACAAGATTTATACCGGCACTGTCCATCGTGAGAAATAAAACAGGTTTGTATGATAAAGACGGACTTTAAAGAGATTTCTGGTTTTTCAAGGCATAAGGGTGAACTCACCCCTTTCAAACGGACAGTGGTCAAGATATTCCAATTTTTGAATAAATAAATAAATAGCTTAGATTATAATTGAAGAAAAAAAATTACTAAAAAAATACTAAATTTTTTTTTAAAACAATAATTTTTTAACATATTTTTTTTTATTTAATTGTCTTATCACTTTTTTATGACTATTTAATCAAAATAATAATTAAAATAATGATAAGATAGTGGTATTTTCTTGTTTTTAGAAGAAAGGTTAAAACACTCCGTTCCCCACTTTCCACCTTGGTGGAGTCCACCGTGCTTTGTCTTGTCTAGTCCTAGTCCTAGTGTACTAGATTCATACCCTCGAGTGGAAAGCGAACTCACAACCTTCACGTTTATAGTGCGACGCTGTGCCTCTGCGCCACGACGGTCTTTTTTCCTTCCCCACATTTTTCACTTCTGATATAAGTCACATACTATCTTTATTTATAGCGATAAAATTCTATGCACATCTTTTAATAATATAAAAGTTTACAGTTTAAATATATGTATAAGTTAAAAATAACTGTAAATGCGGGTGTGTTGAAGCATCGATAAACGCGAAACGGGTCACTTGTAGCTTATAAATAGAATAAATATGTTATTTATAGTAAATATTGGCGCTTTTAAAGGTAAAGTAGTTAATATGGACAACTAGATTATTTAAAATTAATATATTATAGATAGATATAAGAAAAAGAAAAATAATATAAATCATATATGCCGTGGCGCAGGGCACAAGGTATGACTGTAAACGCAACTGGCTGTGGGTTCAATTCCCTCTCAAGGAAATGGAATATTTATTTAAATTTATATTTTCACACTAGGTTCCCTCTGCCTACACAGCTGTGTGCGAACTACAGTGTGAAGCTGATTTCATTTTTTTATTTACTTTACTATAAGTTAAAACTAGCTTAAACATTTTATTGCTAAGAGATTTATTGTCCTATGAGTTATTTTTCCATTTAAATGTAAAAAATAATAAATATAAAAGAAAAAAAAAATTAAGGAAAGCGCTGGAAAGTGGGCAATAGAGTTCCCTCTGGCTACCCTGCTGTGTGCGGCATATAATATGAAGCTAAAAAAGATTATTTCTTCCTAATTCTATATATATTATTTATTAATTTCTTATTTTTTTATTTAAAAAAAATATTTTGTATAAGGAATGTCCATTGTGAGAATAAAATCAGGTTTAAGGCAGCGTTCTTAAGGAAATTAAAGTAACGTAACAGGTTTCTTTACGAGGGGTTGCAATGCGGACAGCGGTCAGTGTGGGAAAGATAGGGTTGGACTTGCTCCAGTTTTAAAGAATAGATATGTAGATGATGTCGAAATAGTGTTGTAATTGTACAAAAAATGTTTATTAAGTCTATTGTGGCGTAGTGGGTGAGTACGTTGTCGTGGGTTCGTTTCTCACTGGGGAGTATGGTTACTTTTTTTTAATTTTCCCTCTCTAGTAAATGAAACTAGCCATCAAGTTCAACATTGAGCAAATGTTGGCGGAAAGAAAACGGAGGACGGAATGTCTCGATATCACGTGCCCTCTGTACTCTGCCAGGTGCGATAAACACCTAACGTAGGTTGGCAGTGAAGAATTACAAAAAAATGCAATATTTTAACTATAAAACTAGAATAGTGACTGCTTTCTCCAAGTGAAGAAGTGAGTAAGGGCACTATTTTTTCTATATTTATTAAAACTTTGTATGTAAATTAATTCTGGCTGTATGATGTCGTGACGTAATATTATTAATGTATAGCTTCACGTTTAACCCACAAATAGGAGCGTGGCGAAGGCAACCTAGTCTTAAGACACTTTAGTCTCCAAGTACCTCACATTATCTAGATATTGCCTGTTGAGTTTCGGAACTCAACGCCGCTCATTATCTTGTTATCAGAGCGAGGAAATGAAAATGATTTATTTCAATGTGGTGTGGTGTTATTATTAAATATTTTATCATGGAAAAATAATATAGAAAGTGCCTAAATTGAAAAATGTACATCGGTAAAAAGGCTTTCTTTTTTTATATAGAACAAGGTCAAGGAGCGTACGAGACACTTGATGGTGACTGATCACCGCCGCCCACGACCCTGTGTAATACACAACACAGGGGGGCCACAGGTGCTGGCCTTTAAGGTGGAAAAAATATCTATATCGTAAAATTCAAGAAAAAAGAAATAACAAAAATACGTCACAGCTTATACCTATATATTTTTAAACATTGTCTCAAAAATAAGGAATATTTCCGATTTTGGATCAGTCAACTAAGGGCGACAAGCGCGTGACTCTAAACAGACAGGTTGTGGGTTCGGTTCCCACTCTCTGTCAAGAATCTGTTCTGTATTTCGATGAACGAATATTGTTTAATTCTGTTTTTTTAAATTAAATCTTACTGAATATGGTATCATCTTAAATAGCATTATTTATTGTATTGTGCTGACATCTAGCGTTGGAAAGCTAAAGTAAAATTTTGCAAATGCCATGCAAATAATTTACTAGCGACATCTACCTTTGAATAGTTAAAATACAGTAATACAATTTTATTTCATTTTATGTTACGCATGTTTGATATATGTAAATATAAATAACTCCATTGTTTAATAGCTTATAAGATTCGAAAGTTTTATTTTAACAATTTTTATTTTAATTACCATTCGGTAATACGACGCCATCTAGTGTCTAATAGAAATATAAAATTAATTAAAAAATTAAATTAAATTAAATTAGCTTCACGCTATATCCCGCACACAGCAAGGTAGGCAGAGGGAATCTAGTGTTAAGACACTCCGTTCCCCACTTCCTGCCGAATTTTGGAGGAATTGCGTGTTGAGTGGCAGAACTCAACGCCGCGCTTTGCTTCGACACCAGAGCGAAGAAATGAAAATATAAATTTAAGTAAATATTTCATCTCCTCGAGTGGGGATCGAACTCACAACCAGTCGGTTTTACAGTCACACTTTGTACCACTGCGCCACGACTGGCCTCAATTAATTAAAATCAATTAATTAAAATCTTATTTTTGTAATATTACACAAAGTTTAGACAAAATCGTTATTGTTTTTATTAATACAAATATTTAGTAATAAAGCCGCCTTTGTGCATTTTATGTCTTAAAAGTTTATGTTATAATTTATCCTATAAATGTGATACAAAGACTTTATCTTATTTTATCTTATTATTATTTTTATTTATTAAGGCTTTTATCCCTTTAAACTTACAATAACAATTCTTTCACATTTTACCGCGATCGCGTAACTTCGTCTAACAAGATTAAAGAACCTATTGAAATCTAATCCAATACCAAAACCAATATATGGTACTATTTTACTTTCTCGTACTTTACATACGCTCCAATAAAGAGAGAAAAAAATATAATCTATAATATGTTATCTATGAGATAGTTATGACAAATTCATTAATTTTTTTTCTAAAACTACATTCGAATGTTAACTGTTTAAGTAATACCTATAATATTTTCTAATAAGACTGAGAACGATGTTATATTACTATCACTCATTTTAAGTAAAATAATTATAATATTTTTATCACTGAAATTGAAAATTATCCTTATACTATAATCTAATATATTTTATCTTCTTGTTGTATTTTTTTCATTTAAAAGATCAGTAACAGAAAGGACACCATTTTCATACAGAAAATATGATGGATGCATCTCAAATTTGACAATTGCAATACAACACAACTTTTAGTTAGTTTTATAGTAGATATATTCGTCGCTTTCATTGAAATTGAAGGATAAAATTTCCTTTTTTTTTTTATATCTACTTATTTTTTATATTAATATAAATCCAAAAAAAAAACAGTTTTTTTTTTCAATATAACTTGAAGTCATACATTCTATTAACTATTATTTTTTTGTAATAAACAAATATATCAAAATATCTCGATGATCCGAGGGGTTGAAGAAGTGTTGCCGGCCTTGAGGGTAAATGTGGACTCGTCGACGTAAATTTAGAATTTTCATATAAATAATCTTGATTTATATGGTTTTTACTAATAATATTGATTAAAAATATTGCTCTGGCTCAACTTTTATATTGTAAAATATATATTTGAAAACTGTAAGTCTAATTGACCTGTACATTTATAAGAATTGACTTTATAGCGTACACATAAAGCTTGTGGATGCTGCACTAACTCGATGAAACTTTTACTACTTTTTTTTAGCTTCACGCTGTATTCCGCACATAGCAAGGGAAGCAGGTGGCACCTGGTTCCCATTTTTTTTGCCAAATTGTAGAGCCATTGCTTGTTGACTGGTGGAACTCAATGGCGCACTTTGTCTCATTGAAATTGAAAATAAAAATATTAAATATTTAATTTCCACGAGTGGAAATCAAACTCACAATCTGTCATGTCACACATCACAAATCACGTTTTCAGACAGACTCTTTCTATCACTTTTTTGGCGCAGTACACAACGATGGACCTAATTTTATATTTTGTATTTAAATTATTTCCATTTCCTCAATCTCATTAGAGACAAAGCGGTGTTAGGTTCCGCAACTTACACTTCACGTTTCCACTTTTAAAATATATAGAAAGTAGTGAACAAAGTGTCTAACACGAAAATTAGTCAAAAACCACTAAATTATACAAAAATCCAACTAAAAACTATATAAAGTTTTATAAATAGATTATTACAAGCCTATTATAATATAAACAGTAGGTGCGAGACGTCAATCCGTCGGCAGCGGCAGTGGGCCACGAGTGACCGGGCGATGACCCCGAGTGGTGTAGAGTCGCAATCTTTATATAATAATTGTGTGAGATTATTTTTTATTTTGTTTTTTTTTATACTTGTTATGCGGAATTTTGTTTCTTAAATTAGTGAATAAAAAGATTTATTATAAAATTGCTCGTTTTAATTTTTATGAATTATATAATATTTTTTTTTATAAATATTTTTATTATAACAAAAGTATAGTGGAAATCATTAAATAATTATAAACATTGATTTTTTTACTGAAATACTTATTAGTACATAATATAATAGGTTATAAAATATAATAGTGGAACTTTTTTAAACTATTACACACAAGCACATTTTATGATCTTAATTTAACTCAGCGCTATTCGATAGAAAAGAATAATCTAAATCCTTTTCATAATCTACAATATTAATTACTTATCACAACCACACCAAATTTTACAAAAAAACATATGCAATCAAACAAAAATCTGATAAAAAACAAATGTAACAAACAATATTCAAACGCAAACGCGACTGACTCCACATTGTCCACTGTCCGAATGTCACCAATCGCCAGAACATCTAGCGCCAAACAAACCGCACAAGTAATTAATAGCTACGGTTGTTAACTTACGACCATATATATATATATATGGTCAAACACACTTTTACTTATCAAATGTTATAAAAATATAATTTTTATAACTTATAATTGAGGCCAGTCGTGGCGCAGCGGCACGAAGTGTGACTGTAAACCGACTCGTTGTGTGTTCGATCCCCACTCGAGGAGATGAAATATTTACTTAACTTGATATTTCCATTTCTTCGCTCCAGTGTCGAGGCAAAGCGCGGCGTTGAGTTTTGCCACTCAACACGCAATGTCTCCAGAATACGGCAGAAAGTGGGGAACGGAGTGTCTTAATACTAGGTTCCATCTGCCTACCCTGCTGTGTGCAGGATACAGCGTGAAGCTAAAAAAAAATGATCATATTTCACATAATTTTAAGGTGTGTGACTGTAAATGCGATAGGTTGTGTAGGATTTACACTGGAGAGAAAATTAAAATATTTTATTTTTATTTTCTCGGTGCGATGACAAGGTAAAATACGAGATTGAGTTCCGAAACTCAATACGCCATACTAACGGAATTCGAGACAACGTAACTCTTAACATTAGGTTCCCTCTGTATACTCTGTTATGTGCTGGATACAGCGTGAAGCTTAAACAAATAGACAAAGCGCGGCGTTGAGTTTCACTATTCAACAGTATAAATAACGTAAGTATAGGACAGTTCGAGGGGGGCGAAGTGTCCTAACACTCTGCACATATACGGGCTACAGTGTGAAGCTGCTATAAAATTATGAGAGATATCAAATCTGCTTCACGCTGTATCCCTCAGACATCAGGGTAGGCAGGGAGAACAAGATACTCCGTTCACCATTTTTCGCCAAATACTGGACAGAATTTATATTTCCGTTTCTTCGCTCTAGTGTTGACGCAAAGCGTGGCGTTGAGTTCCGCTACTCAACACGCAATGCTTCCAGAAATCAGCAGAAAGTGTAGAACTCAGTGTTTTGACACTAGGTTCCGTCTGTCTACCCTGCTTGGTGAGGGATACAGCGTGATACTGATCAATCCTTTAAAGATTATACTTTCACTTTTACTTAATTGATAGATAGAAGCTGAAAAAAAATCCTTTCTAAAAATTGAAAAGAAAAAAAATATTTGGAGTCGTCTGTTCACTCTGACTAGCAAGCCAAAAGTAAAGTAGATTATAAGATAGGAAATTTACTAATTACTTTGTAAAATTTGTAATGGGAATATGTTTATGAATTCAAAATCTACAGGGAAAATATAATTTTTAGGTTCCTGCGGTATTCCGCACACAGCAGGGTACCCAGAGCTAAACTAGCTAATGCTACAAGAGTTCCAGAGTCACTGCGTATAGAGTGGCGGAACTCAACGCCGCTGTTTGTCTCGTCACCAGAAAGAAGCAAATGAAAGTATTAAATATTTCATTTCCCTGAATAGGAATCGAACCCACAATCTGTCATGTTTACTGTTACACTTTGTGCCCTTGCAAAAATGGCCTCGAAAAAATTTTTATTGTAATTATATTCTTATTAGCAATTACTGGCGGCTTCGCCCGCGTAGTCAAATAAAAATAATTTACTTTTCATCTCTAAGACACATCTTAATCATTAACGGTAATAGGTATAATATAAATCATTTTTTTTCAAATACAATCAGTACTTCCTGAGATTAGTGCGTTTTACCAAACGAACTATTCAATTTTAAAATATTTGTACAGATATTGATTTAAAAAAATATTATAATCTAATTAGACAAAACTTGATGTAAGCTTCCATCGTCATATTGAATTAAATTAGTATAGTAATTTAAAATGATAAAAAAATGTATGATAGGAAAAAGCGAAATTCAAAGACATCTTTGACAGCTCTGTCTTGCACAGCAAAAAAGACAGAAGGCACCCAGTTTAAAGATACTGCCCGGTACACATGTTCTGTCCACTTTTCGGGACGTTGCGTTTTAGGTGGCGGAATTGAACGCCGCTATGCCACAACATATATCTTAAGATCATTTTAGAACATTAAATAGAAGTTATTTTTTTATCCTAGGATACTCACCGTAAGTATGGTGCTAGGTTAACGAGTATCCGATTAGATATTTATATAGGACGAAACCTACCCTGAAGAATACTTATATTTTATACATCTTATAGATCAGACTAAATTTATAACACTAGAAACAAATATTTATTAGATTTTTCACTGCTTGACAGTGTATCCCGCACATAGCAAGGTAGGCAGAGAAAACCTGGAAACTTAGCATTTATATTTATTTATTTATTTATTTATTTAGCTTCACGCTGTATCCCGCACACAGCAGGGTAGGCAGAGGGAACCTAGTGTTTTTAGACACTCCGTTCCCCACTTTCTGCCGAATTTTGGAGGCATTGCGTGTTGAGTGGCAGAACTCAACGCCGCGCTTAGCCTCGACACCAGAGCGAAGAAATGGAAATATAAATTTAAGTAAATATTTCATCTCCTCGAGTGGGGATCGAACCCACAACCATCTGATTTACAGTCACACGTTGTGCCGAACTTAGCATTTCAGAACCAAAAAAAGACACTACGTTCTCATTATTTGCTTTTCCCACTTTCCGCCGAATTCCGGCATTGCGTATTGTGTCGCTGAACTGAACACCGTACTTTGCTTCATTATCAAAGCGGCAATCATTAAATATTTTACATTCACGAGTGGAATTGTTGTTTTTTCAGTTTTCTTCCACCACGACTGGTTTCAAAACAAAAATAACATTCAATTTAATGCATTTATTGCCCAGTAAATGAGTATATTTATACTCTACATTTTTTAGAACAAACAGTGAAATAAATCAGCTTCCCTTTATCTCGTGCACTACGTCGGAGGGAATCTAGTGTTACGACATCCTGTTCCCCACTTTCCACCAAATTAACAGGAAAAAGTGAGTGATAGATTTCTACGTTACACGTTTGTAGGTACATTAGTTAATACAAATAATTTTAATTTATCAATTACCTATCCACCTAAGTCATTTAATTTTTTTTTAAATATTAAAAAGCTGTCGTGGCGCAATGCACCATGCCTGATCTTATTTTAATTTCTGAATTGGAAAATAATTCCTCGCCCTCATAACAAGACGAACGGGTGGCGTTGAGTTCCACTACTGAACACGAAACACAATGTCTCGAAAATTAGGTGGAAAGTAGGACATAAATCGCCTCACGTCCAAAGCGTGAAAATTTAAAAAATAAATAAAACATAGCTTCCCGACTGGGACCCTGCTGGCAGGTTAACGATGGCTAGGGATCTAGATTGAAAAATCCACGATACACACTGCCTCAGCTACTGAATATCAGGGTATCTGATCGATGTAACCTTTTCTTATTATAAGGAAAATCTTTGAAATTAATATGTATTCTTACATAATACTATAATAGGTAACGTCTATTAAAATGAAAGAAAAAAAAAACAAACAAACCCCATAATGTAGTTTTACCAAAAGACATGCGGTTACAACAAAATGAAATCATGAAAACAGTTTTATAAGCGTCGCATACATAATTAAATTAAGGCTGTCGTGGTGTAGCGGCATAGTGTGGGTTCGATTCTCTCTCGGGGTAATGAAATATTTTTAGTTACACGCTCTGGTAACAAGATAAAGCAAAACATATAATTTAATAATTTATAATAAAAAGATGTAATTATAGATTTTTGTAAAATTTATTCAATAAAACGTAACTAATTATTAATTTAAAATAAAGTATCTAATATTTTGAATAAATTAAATATAATAAAAATATACTTCAAGAAATAGTTATAATAGGGTAAGTATAGTGTACTTTTATAGGTAAATATGGTTATTATTCAGTTATAGACAAAACAAAATATATCCTTTAGGGTTTTAAGTTTTTATATCAATTTATAAAATGGTAAGTATTTTATTTTATTAATATCTGAATAATATTAATTTCCTCGCCCTGATTACAAGACAAATCGAGGCGTTGAGTTACAAGATTCAATATGGAATGTCTTAAAAATTAAGCAAAAGTCTTGAAAATTAGGCTACGGAGTATCTTAATACTAAGTTCCCCCTGCCATATTATAATGGATACAGGTGAACCTAAAATAAAAATATATATATACTTTTAATATATTTTTTTCTGCTTCTACTTTCAATAAATAAATTGGCAACTATTCTTATAAGAACATTAAATTACCAAACAGCAGACATCTTGAAATACCAAAGCCGACATTTCAGCTCCCATTACGAAAATCCAATAAAAACCTACCCTTTTCAAACTTCTTCCGAACTTCACTATCAAACTATTTGGCCACGCCCACAGAAACGCATCAACTATTATATATCTGTCTCCCTCTCACACGTTACCAAGTTAGCTAATAGAATGAGACAGCTTGATAGACGCTACAACTATTGTTAACTTAGTTTCAGTAGTCCCTACCAAAACGTCGTAACTACCAATTCAAAAATCACAAGTATAAAGCTTACAATTTATAAAATAGAGAACATGTTGGAATAAAGAAAAATAGTTTTACATCGTTCCACAGAGTAGCGAAGACGGTGTAGAGTAATATTTTTACACGAGCGATTCAGTAGCGTAAGGTGACGTCGTAAGGACTATAGTGGCGTAAAAATATTTAACTTAAGACGTTCTGCAAAAAAAATGCTAGTTACTCTGTATCGACGTCTTGCGCAAGATGGCGGCCGGAATTTGAGTATCTCTTAGGAAAAGGGGTGTTTGTTTTGTACCCTTGCAGCGATGTAGCGCTGTAGAATTTTAGAACATTTCATATTGTGAAATCTGATTAGAATTGTCTAATAGAGCTAGTTTTGGGCGAAATATCAAATGCGGTTTTTTATTTGAAGTTTTATTTTGTAATTGGCTTTTACGGAAATGATTTTAGAGAAATTCTTACGTTATATTTTTAATATATTTTTTTATTTTGTTTATTTACTTTTTTTATTGATATCTAAATATTAATTGGTTGGAAAATTGAAAATTCCCTTTTTGCGTTGGTTATCCTGTTTTTAGACGAAGGCTATACCTATTCTATATAGCATCTCAGTAATGTTTTCTTTATAACCCATTGTACACCGATACTCTGACCACAGAGGTATATTGGTCACTTAAAGTGTGTTATGTTTTACATAACCTCTTTTATTCCAGTTATTACGAGTTATTTCCATTCGACTGCCTCTGCGGGTAACACGCAGATAGGAACTAATCAGTTATAACTTTTCTATGTAACATAATAAAACGCAGCGTTAAGTTCCGCCACTCACTCAAAACATGCAAGGAATTAAAGAGATTACCGAGAAGTAGTTGATAAATTAATATTATTTAATAATTTTATCCTTTTTTGTAATATCATGAAATCATATCATACCATGAAAAAAAATCATAGTTTAAATATGAGGCGAACGAATATCCTTATAAATTAGAGAGAGATATAAACGAATTATTTGTAACTTTGGTTGAATATTTACACTACATAAAAAGTTCTACTATTAAACTTTAATAAATTACATTTTTCAGGCGTTGTTACCGTAGATACCGTAGTATCTACTGAGGGATATATCAAACTTAATAGAACTTTGTAGTCAAATAAATGTAGATGATAAATATAAACTAAAAATATTTATTAAAATAGTGTTCATAATTTGTTTGATTACTAAAATAATTAAAATTAAAAAATGTGGATTAAGTAAATGGGAAACAGAGTGTCTCAACACTAGTCACCCTCTGTCTATCCTACTGTATGCGTGCGTCAAACGCTCAAAACAACCAAAAACATTCCAAATCACCAAATTCACTCATAATTGCATACAAAAATATTTATTTTCATTTTACAAAATAATGATATAACCTACACTCTCTGGTAACGAGGCAAAACGAGAAGTACCGCATCAGCTCTCTGTATTTCACTTTCAATTACTTAAATGGTGTGCTGTGCGTGAACAACGTAACCAAGTGATAAGACATCGTCTTATCACTTGGTCCCCTCACTAGTTTAGCTTAAATGCGCGATACAGCGTTTAATCGCTAGTAAGTTTAAAATGTCCTATGACAAAACAACACATTAGACTTTTGCTGTAATTTTTATATGATGATGATTTTTCAAATACAAGTAATTGACAATCAGATTCTGCGAATATTATAAATGTGAAAGTTGGAGAGGATGGATGTTTGTACCATCTTCACACAAAAAAACTCCTGAAAAGGATTTTTTTTTTCAATTATATATCTTATAAGTATATAAGAACAAATAGGGTAAAATTCATGTATATATTGGCTTTAATAAAATAAAGAATACATAAATATTTACTTATTAAAGCCTATATGGTCTTTCGTACATAATGTTAAAAGATTTTCATAAAAATAGAACAATAAAAAAATTTATGTCTATTTAAAATAAAAATTATTATAAAAAAATATTGTTATTACTATAAAAAAGTCTAAATATTTTTTTTAAATCAAAAAATTACAAAAGCTTACAAATTGTATTTTATAAGAATAAGCTCTTGTTGAATAGATATCAAAACGAGGTGACCCCTTTAAATAAAAAGACCTGTCCAAACGAACAGGTTAAGATATAAAACACATCTGAAGAAAAGAAACTTTCGATCGAGTCTAAACTAGACTTAACCAGTTTCAACAAGTTTTGAATTTAGAAACAAACTGGATTTTTGGGGTGTTTTGAGGTCGTCGGTGTCATGTGAATTCGATGTAAAGATAGCAAGAAGATTTTGTATTATTTTCCATGGGAATAAAGTTAAATTATAAGGGGTTCCAATAAATTTCAAGTTTACAGTTTTTGAAAAGAAGTAAATTTAATGTTGTTTTACCTATCAGTTATCATAGAACCTTGCAAAATGACAGTTAAAAAATAAAATGAGTGTTGCGCTTTATTTTGTTTTTTCGTGTAAATAGTTTAAAAATTATATTTTTATAGATACTTATAAACTTTATTTATTATTTACCTAAGTTAATATAAAATATTTTTATAAGTTTAGAATTTTTTGAAAATTGTACAAAATAAAA
Source organism: Heliconius charithonia (assembly GCA_030704555.1). Lineage (NCBI taxonomy): Eukaryota > Metazoa > Arthropoda > Insecta > Lepidoptera > Nymphalidae > Heliconius > Heliconius charithonia. Next base: position 2,156,223 of record CM060825.1, read on the forward strand.
TACTATATAATTGATATAACAATACAAGTGAAACCCAATATCAATACTTACAATACCAATATCAATACATATAGCTTTGAGGGTGTTGATAACCCTAGTAGGTGTATGTAGCGGTCACTTGATGACCGAGAGCTGGGTCAAGGACATACGACAAACGGTATGTAAAATTATTACGTGTTTAACATTTGATGTTTTGTTTAGATTTTGGAGAATTTAGTATAAAAGTAGATTTTTGTTAAAAGAAAAATTATATTATTAATAGGTTATCCCTCTGGGATGCAGTGTGCGGGATACAGCGTGACGCTGATTTAATAGGATTATGATCTGTATAGCCTAAATGGATAAGGGCTAAAAACAGTCTTAAAACTATTTTTTTTTTGACTATCGTGATCCATGAAAAATACTTGAAGGTAAAAAATGTTAGGTAAAAAATATTTTTTCCACCGGAAAGAGATGTTGTTTCCCGCACACAGTAGAGTAGGCTTAGGGAACCTAGTATTAAGACTTCTCCGTTCCCCACTTTTCACCAAGTTCCGGAGGCATTGCGTGTTGAGTGGCGGAACTACTAAACTAAAAAAAACATTTCATTTCCTCGAATGGGGATCGAGCCCACAACTAGTCGATTTTATAGTCACACTTTGTGCCCCAGCGCCACAACTGGCCTCTCTAATATTAAACAGATTTAGATGAAACTTATCAGCTGTATAGCATATACTTTAAAATAACATAAATTACAATTTCTAAAAGGATTTTAAATAATTTGGTTATAATAAAACAATTAGCTAAAGCGGGAAAATCCACTCCCGGGTCGCTAGTCTTATATGAATGAACTCAATGTCACATAATGTGATCGTATATGTTTTTTTTATTCAATTCTATAACTGTAGATAAAGATTTTACACAGAATTTTATTAATTATTATAATTTAAGTTTTTAATAGTTTTTAAGGTCAAAAAAGCTTTTCCTTTCATATAGCTTAGAATAGTGTAGGCAGAGGGATTTTCAAGATATTGCTTATTGAGTAGCGAAACTCAACGACGCCGCTCTTTGTTAAGTCAGTTATGGAAAACGAGGAAATGAAAATAATTAATTTCATAGTTTTTTGCAGAAAAAAAAATATTTTCAATAATAATATTAGTTAAGCAAAATATTTTAATATTATAAGTCTTATTCCTTCTGTCTATTATAAGTGTTCACGCTGTATCTCGCACATAGCAGTGGAGACAGAAGAAACACGGGAACCCAGTATTATGTTCCCATTTAGATACCTTCATTCTTTACTTTCCACCGAATTCTGAGGCATTATGTGTTGAATGGCGGAACTCTACATCGCGCTTTACGTTCCACAGAGCGAGGAAATGAAAATATTAAATATTTCATGTCTCCGGCTAGGAATAGAATCCACGACCATCCAAAGTTTACAGTTACATACTTGTGACATCTGGTCACGATTGCCTCTACAAGCACTGTACAAAAATTCTAACAAGAAAAATAAATTCAACACTGCTGCTGGTTTTTCTTAAATATATCTATAGCTTACCCATGTGCTTTTAGCGGTCAGTCTTGAAAGCAGATGGGTCAAGGACGGTTATGTTATTTACATATTCCAACATATAGCGGCTTCACGTTTTTTCCGCATAGCGGGATAGTCAGAGGAGTAAATCTCCTAATTAGGCTTTCCGTTCCCCACTTTTCACCAATTTTATGAGACATTGTGTGTGTAAATAGTGGAGCTCAACAGCGCGCAATGTTAGGCAGGACAGTAAATCAAAAATAAATCAAATAAAATACGGTCAGACAATTTTCGTAAGTCATGACGGCCTTATTTTACAATATTTTAACCTATTAGGCATCCTAATTGTAATACTGGTAGGTTGGTAGGCTACCTCTACCTACTGTGATATAAAGGAATGGAACAGAGCACGAAATTAAAAAATCAAACAAATTTGAATGTTTTGAGTGCCTAAAGTATTTTTTACCTCATGTACAGTGAAATAGATCGTTATATTCCTCGAAAAATTACATGTTAAATTTAAAAAAATATAGTTTAAACCCGTAGTTCCTGGGATTAGCGCGTTCAACCAAGCAAACTCTATTAAGCTTTACAATATTAGTACTACCTACAAAAGTATTGGTAGCTAATCAACACTTATTTAATCAAATTCCAAACATCAAAGGGTAGCCAATTTTCTGAGGCCCTCACTTACCTACCTACCTCTATACACTAAGGTATAAACATAGGGTAAAACCCGCATTCCCCAAAAAGGAAATAGCAAACCGATAAGAACTCATTTCGAGACGTCTGCAAGACTAATGCTCGGCTTATCGCACAAAAGGTGCCCACCCCTCTTTATAGAATTTTCGGGCTTTCCCCGCTCAGGGGGGTGGGGAACCCCCTTTTTGCAGTACATTTTCATTTCCTTCATCTTTCCGCGCTCGAGGTTTTCAGACACGGATTGGTTGTTTTCTTAGTACCTATATTAAAATATAAATATTTTGAAGTATTTTTCAAAAATTGAAAACGTCTTAACGCGACGAAAGAGTGTCTTGATTTTTTAATACAAATATTGTATCAGTAACTTCACGTTGTATTCCGGGTAGTCAGAGGGAATATGGGAACCTAGTGTTAAGATGCTCCCGTTCACTACTTACCACCGAATTCTGTAGATATTACACGTTGAGATCGACATCGCTCCACTCTACTTTAAAACGCCATAACTAAAGAACTGAACTAAATAATTTTTAAAAATAACCTACAAAATCCATCCCTGCATCCAATTCCCGTCTTACAGCACCTTCCCTCCCTCCACCCCATTCGTTAGCGAACTTCCATACTTTGTAATATGCAAATGTCGAGTCTAAGGGGATGGTGTGTTAGGCGTCTTAAAATGAATTAATGACGCAGGTGATTTTAGGGGAGGGCAGGTAGAATTAAGTAAATATTGATTATAATGTCTTAGTTTTCACTATTTATGTTGGGTAGTTTCGTTTGTTTAAGTAACGTAGGTAGGTAGGTAGTACCTACTCGTATAAAGAAGATACTTAGTTATACGGGTACCTACTGTTCTTGAACTGTTGTTTCATTGATGGTAAAAGGTTTAGGTATATTCATGTCTTATGTAAAATCGATAATTACGGATGTTAAATGATTTTTTTTTGTATTTTTAAATTATTATCCCACGATACAGACAAATAGGTAGCTTATGTAGTTATGAAATAAACGCGATGGTTGTCAGTTCGATTCGGATTCGAATTATTCAACTATTTTCACTCTTTATCTTAACACGATAAAGTGGCGTTGAGTTCCGCCACTCATATATCTAGAAAATCTGGCGGAATGTAGAGAACAGTGTTACAACACCAAGTTGTTCAGCCTTGCTATATGCGTAATACACAGTAAAAACAAAAAAACGGACAAAGCTCACAAAAATCTTGTTATATGTGCTTAAAATAATTTTCAAAATGTTAAAATTATAAAGGAGAAAATAACGAAATGACGAAGAGTCAATAAAGGACGGGTAATGTTGTAAATAGAACAGTAAAATCAAATCTAAAGGAAGAAATGCTTTATCACATTCCTCTGCTAAGTAGCTTTAGTGATGTGCTGGTTAGACTTATTAACTCGTTTTAGATCGAGTGACAATTCGATCAATTACACTCGAATATGCGGAGTTTCTTATTCTCCTGTGAGAATAAGTTATTAAACTTACTCGATTACTTACTCGACTCGAAATCGATTACACTTTTGTTGTTAAAAATGTAATCGATTTAAATCTTTGGCATTATTTTGGTAATTATGTGTAGTCATTTAAAAAACACACTATACTTGCCAAATCTAAAGCAATCTGACTGTTATATTGGAAAACAAAATTGACTTAAATTAACTATTTCTTTTTAAAGTAATGTCATGATTGTCGCCGACTTTAAATTCAATTTAAAATGATTTTTTTTTTCGCGATTATAATAAACTCAAGTTCTATTGCTAGCCCACCCTATGCGATGCTACTAACGTCTTATCTACGTACTTTAGCTATAGCATCTCAAACCTCTAGTTGTATAATACAGAAATGCTAACAAAATACATAAATTGCAATAAGCATATAAGAATTCTGACATGAGGACGTATGGTTTAGAGGTCAGAGTGCTTGAACGACTTGCAAGGGACGCGGGTTAATATTTTCATACATTACCTTAAAAAAATATATACCTACTTACGTAGTATTTTTCAAAATAAACTTAGATGTAGAAAACATATATACAACTATGTAAAATATAATATTGTGTATGTAAGAGCGTTCAATATAAGTATTTAGCAAAGTTTCAGCTTATGCATTTCCTTGCTATTACCTAAGTAAAAAATATATTGTAATATAAATATATTATTATATTTTTTAACTAAATGCTAATAAATTACAAATAGGTTTCATTTCTAATATTTATAAAAATTACAAAGACATTATCTATTATTTTTTAGCTTTTTAAAATACAAGTTAATTAAATCCACAATTTGAGAAACACAGCTGACATCTTTCCCCACGTTCTTACCCACATTATTGCCTTCATGAAATTCCTTAGTATTTGTACTTTACATTTTATTAGTCTAATTTATATATGAGATGGATTTTTTTAGCAAATAAATATTAAAATAGTCACAAGCGCCGCGTTAATTTCCGCCACTGAACAGGTAATGTCACGATTTCGGAAACCAGGTAGTACCAGGTTCCTTCTGAATATTTTGCTTTATGCAGGGTGTATCGTGAACCAATAAAATCTTGATAGTCTGCTTACCTATCACAGCGTGACCGCTGAATCAATCTCAATTTGGAGATCGATTCAGCGGTCACGCCGTGATAAATCGAAAATTATGAGAACGGAATGTTGAACCTTGTGATACGCGGGATACAGCGTGAAACTGCAAATAATTATAATTTGTAATGAAAAAAACTGACTTCTACAATCTTAATCATCTAACTACCCTCGAAATGTATCCTTTTCAATAAAAAAATAATAATCGAAATCAGTTAGTGGGATATTGTGTATTATTCATCCATTTGTCGCGCACATACTTAATGCAAATTAAAGACACAGGTAGCACTAGCTTGGAAATAAATGAATCTATATAAGTTATCTATACATGTATTTTCTTTCCTAAGTGTGGAATAACATTAAAAAAAATGTAAAAAAAAAGAATCATCGACATCGTGTTACCCAGTCAAAAATTCTAAGGTAACGAACAAAAAAAGACAGCCGAACCTCCTCCATTTACAGAAGTCGGTTAAAAAAATACATGATGTGAAATTGAATAAAATATCATTATTATAAAGTAGGTATTTGTGCAAGGTGAAGTTTAATTTATTATAAAAGATATCAATATTTCCTTTGCAATTATCAATTCTGCTACCGTGTCCTTTGAAGACTCCAACGGAGTGTCTTAACACTACGTTTTATCCCGCTACATGCGGGACCCAGCAATAAGCTGAACACTTACTTATATAAGAACTAATTCAACATAATATATCATAAACAATTTATTTATCTAGAAAACCTACATAAAATAGTCATATATATATATATATATATATATATATATATATATATACCTATTAAGTAATACAATACAAAATCTCAGAATTGGAAGTTCGAAGCGGAACTAAAACATCGCTCGACATCGCCCCGGCACGTACTCGCCGCGCCTTTCAATCTAACTTCGCTCCTTACTTTGCTTTCTTGGAAACTTATCAGGGCTGGGGATAGTTTTTGTTTCGATTTTATACAATATATTTTTTTTATTTCTTTGGTATATAGACTACTAAAGAAATATTTCAATTATACATTTTATCAATTCTGTGTAGCAGCTCTGTTCTGTTAGTTTGTATTTGTTACGATCACATATTCACTTTTATAATAATAATAATGTAAAATGTTATTTTGGGTTTTATTCCCACTCGGTAGAATAAATTATAAAATAAATGTGTCTGTTCTAATAAAGGCTGATAAAAAACAACGTCAAATACTTACTAATATCTGAAATAGAAATAATTGCATTTTCTCTCGCATTGTCATGCCTATTTTCTCCTCCTTTTCCAGATATCGCGTGTTAGGGGGCGGAACTTAATACCGTGCTATATCTTATTACCAAAATGAAAAACTAAAATAATATTTCCTCCGAGGGCTAATTATCATCCATCACGGTCTCATTGTGGCGCAGTAAGTCCAATTTTTATGTAAAAGAATTGGTTTGCTAATTGTTTGTTTAACTTGTTTATCTTTCACATTCTTTGGAAATTTATTCGTTTTTATTTATGTCAATGACAAAGTGAGTCATTGAGTTCCGCAACACGACGGAATTTGAAGCGTATTGACACTAGTTTATTTCTACCTGTCCTACTATATGCGGAATACAGCGTAAGAAACATAAAATTGAAAAAAAAACTAATATAAGAAAATATTTACAATATATTTTTATTATAAACATTTATGTGTTAGTTGGCGCCCCTTAGCGTAATTTAAATTCAAAACGAGCGCGCGGCAAAGTTCCAAACCGTTATATCAAATTCTTGGTTAGAGTGGAATATAAATTTACAAGTATATTGCATTAATATATATAAATATAAGTAAATGTTTATACTTATTATTCTTATTGATCAATAAGAAATACGTGATTGATGAAACACGATGGTTGTACATTCGAATCTGGTCCGTGGTTATTAGATTCACTACATATTTTCATTTAATCCCCTTCTCTGGATAGAAGGTCGTTGTAGCGCAGCAGCACAGTGTCTGACTGTAAACTCAGCTGACTGGGTTCGATTCTATTCTGATGAATGATTTTCGCTCGCTCTGGTTATAAAACAAATCGTAGCGTTAAGTTTTGTCATTTGAAATAATTTTTTTTTGGTAGAAAGCTTAAAAAGGAGTGTTAACCTATCCTCCCTACCTTAGCTATATGCGGGTTACGGCTAATATTATATTATGGAACCAGTATTAGCGCTTATTAAATAACGCGCGAGCAAAAATGAAACTTAATCAGATGACGAAAATACTTAAAAACAATCAACATTGAAAGTAAATGTGTGTCATATAATAAAAGAAATCAATGAATTAAAAAAAACATATTTTATTTTATAATTACTACAAAAAACAACAAGCTCTGATAAAGTTGCAAAATTATATTTAGTTTTTGATCATTTATTGTTTTCTATTATAATAATTTTGCCTTAACTAACTCATCATGACTCAAACTTACTACCTCATATAAGTATGAACCCATAGAAATTCAAAACACAAATGAAAATCAATAAACGTCGTATTTATTTCCCATTCGCGAAAATAGAGACATTACGTTGGGGGGAGTCGTGGTGGGGGTAGCTACCACCTGAGACAAGGCAAGGCAAGACGGTGGCACTCAAAATTTCCTATTACATAACTGTTAATTAAAGCTTTAGTGGTTTAAATATTCGCTTTAGTTTATTATGTTCGAGTTTAGTGAATAATTTTGGTGTTATGTGCTTTTTGATTATATTGGTGTAATATGTGTTAAATTACGTGTAGAGATTTGTCACTATGTCATTTTTTTATTTCTCGAGACGCGAACAATGGAGTATATTATCACTAGTAAATTAATTTGTTCGCTGTTTATGTGGAGATTGCTTACAATTATTATTTGTTTTATATTTTTTGACAAAAAATATCTACTGAATTTTCAATAAATTAAAATGTATTAAATGACAAAATATTGCTATTAAAAAAATAAAAAAATTATATACTTTAAAAAAAATCTAATTGTTAATATCGTAGAGGCCTTCGGGATCCAATGGCGTCCGTGAGTGTTTCGTCACTCGTTTCTCTCTATCTGCATATCATGTAAGGAAAAACTTCAAGATGCAAGTATATATTACAATTTATTCCATCGCCCTGACACGACAAAACTCGGTGTTCTCTCTCTGCACGAGAAGTGAAAAACACACTGTTTTTGTCACTAGCCTAAAACGGCGTTAAGTTACAAAAAAATAAGCATATATTGCATATATACATATTATATAGAAGACGCTAACGCTCCCTTTATTTTAATGACGTCTTTCTAATCCTCCGGGCTTATTACCCACCCCCCAAGGTTCCGTATAAAATTACTTCGAGTATAAGCTGTTATTTTACTTAGTTGGATAGTGTGTGTGAGTTTAATATTAATTTATACGTGCGTAGGCACTTTGGGTAGATGGCGTGGTTTTACTAAGATTGAGGAACTGCGGTGGTTGTAAGTTCAAATTTCGTTTGAAGAATGTTTATTGTTTTCGTCATCCATCATGTATTGATAAAGCATTGAATTGTGCCATTTAACACGCAATTTAGTCAATTAATCGTTTTCTGCTAAATTAAAAAAAAATAAGATTCTCGCCGTATCCCTCACTAAGCATGGTAAGCAGAGGGAACCGCCGTGTTCTGGAGGCATTAAAAGCAAGGCATTAAATATAAATAAATATTTCATTTCCTCGAGTGGGGATCGAACCCACAACCAGTCGGTTTTACAGTCACACGTTGTGCCCCTGCGCCACGATTCTCTTCATTTTCTAGCATATATTTATTTTACAACTTTTATTGTAACTTGTGTGCAGTGTCGTAGATTATAATAAAAAGAAAATAGGTCAAATGAACAAATTTGTATACCCGCAGCCAAATTTACTAATGCATGTAAATTTATTTCTCTTTTCTCTTTCTTATATTCTATATACCTACTCTACTATTCTCCATTTGTGATTACAGCTTCACGCTTGTTCCTGTAGGTATAGCAGATCTTATTTTTCCACACCCCCAGAGCGGGATCACCTAAATAATTTAAATGTTCTAAAAGCAATTGAACTCACAACCATCGTTTACAACAAAAGTTATAACCCACTGCGCCACAACCGCCTAACATAATATAAAATGTAATATTAAACTTGCTTTAACTACATAGCGTACGTAGATAGAATTTATACGTAATTATGTAAATAAGTAAGGCGTGAACCTCCCAACAGCCCAAGACGGAGCCCCCCCGCGAAACTGGCGATATTATAACTTTGCGCGCCCGCTGTTTCATATGGAGAAGGGAGTTTGTTATATGATTTTATTTATTTTGTTTGTGTTTTCACGATATATGATTAATAGAAAAATATGGTGTAGTAAATGAAGAAAAAAATATTTAACTAATTTGTTTAAAGAAATTGAAAATAATTAAATATAATAGAATGTAATTAGACATATTTTTTTTTCAATCTGCATATTTTTAGTTACACAAAGAGCTTAAGCTTTAAGCTTTTGAGTTTACGCCGTATCGCGCATAAATCAGGACCAGTAGAGGAAACTTGTGTTATGAAAGTACCTTTGCTATACACCTCCCAATTTTTAAGACATTGCGTGTGGAGTAGCGGAGATCAACGCCGCAAAAGCATAAGTATAGGTATACATATATAAGTTCCTGCAAGTAGACAATGAATCAACTAACAATCTAAAATAAATATACTGAGTAAAGTGACGCTACCAAATTGATTTTTATGTTATTAAATTTCTTTTGTCTTCGCGCACATACAGTATTGAACAAATTAAATGCACATAAAATCCAATAAAAACACTTAACCTCACTTTAATTAATTTACTTATTTGAAACAAACATTATTTAATTTAAATTAAATTAAAATCCTTTTCCATATCAACGTTGCCGCAGCCACGCGGTGCTAAGAACTACACGCGGCGCCATCTTGCCTCTCATCCTTACTTGCGTTACGTGAGATATATTAAAATATACTTATACATATTCTATTCTACAGTTATAGTTATAGATATAGATAGATATAGATACATATTGAGATCGCGGTTTTGTTTGAAGATTAATGTTTTCAAGTTATCTATTGTTGTTAAGTTTAATATCGGCTTGTGTAACTTTGTTAACAGATACGTGCTGGTATGTTTGGAATTTTCAAATACCTTTCAATATGTAGGTAACTTCGAGATGGTTTTAATATTTCATGTATTTAGTGAAAAGACCAAGAATATATTTTGATTTTTAATGTACATAATGACGGAGGCAAGTGCGACTGTAAACGCGTCAGGTTGTGGCTTCAATTCTCTCTGGAGTCGATTTTATTTTTTCTCTATGGTAACGAGGCAAATCGCGGCGTTGTGTTCAGACTCTCACCAAAATGCGGTCGGAAAGTGTTGCTAACACATAAAAATATTAACGTGAGATGAAGTAAGATCATAGTCCAGACAGACATCTGATTGTAACCGAGATGGTTGTGGGTTCAATCCGCCGCTCTGGCAACCCAAAACTCGGCGTTCGTGTCCCCGACTCTATGCACATTATTTCAATTTCAGATTTTTTCTTTATTTGTACTGCAATATACTTCGGTCTACGAAAAATACTTACTCTATAGGTTTTAATTACGCGGTGAATAATCTTGACGAGCCTAAATTTCTCACTCTCAAACCTATTTTGTATGAAATAAACTACAAATATAAGTTTATAATGATTTTTTTCTATAAAATACATATAAATTTTCACTTTTTTCTTTATTTGTATTATAGTACTATAATGTTTTTTTTTCGGCTCCACGATATATTTCGCATGCAGCAGGGTAGACAGAGGGAGCGTGGTGCTAAGACACTCCGCTTCCCAATTTCCGCCGAATTCTAGAGTAATTTCGTGTTGAGTGGCGAAACTCAACGGCGTGCTTACCCTCGAAAAGAAATGAAATTAATAAATACGAAAATGTTAGCGGCAATAAACTATTCATGTCAATATTATAATATGATTCCCATTGCGCCCCGAGCTACAATCTCCAGATCGCTCGAGGCGAAGCAAAAGCTTCATAGATGGGAGCTTTTTCAGTCAAAAGCTTCGAAATAAAGCAACGAAGACTTTTCTTTTACTTGAACTTTTTCCAATTTACTGATTTTCGTAGAAAAACTAAAAAATAAAAACTATATTTATATATAAAACGCTAAAATGACGCAGCGGCACAACTGACTATAAATTTGAGAGCTGTGGATTCGATTGCCATTTGGAGGATATTATTTTCAAACCATGTATCAAAAATCCAGTTTCAAGACATTGCATGAAATTAATATGGCAACAATTCAAAAGACCGTAAATAATATACTACTCCTGAAATTCATATATATATATATATATATATATATATATATATATATATATATATATAATTTATATATATATATATATATATATATATATATATATATATAAATTCATACATCAAATTTAATCCATAGTACATAATAGAAAGACATATAAAAGCCATTACAGCGAACGTCTTCATACGCTTAATAATAAAGTAAACCAATTGTCTACGTATTAATGATTGGTTTCATACCCGCTTTATTGCTTTTCGAGACGTGATTTTGGATATTCCCAATTTGTGGCTAGTTATATATATATATTTATGTGTGTATATGTAAATTAATTATATATTTACTAGAATAGAAAATCGTATCACTAAATTCTCTCAAAATTTTCCTTAAAATTATAAATTCATTTGTAAATGCTTATTTAGAAAACGTATTAAAACTTGAACGAAGTGGTTGTTCGAGTCCCGCTACGTTAAAATTTTTATGCGCTTTGTAAATAAGTATTTCTCTTTCCTAAGTATGGAATAACACTTTAAAAATGTCAAAAATAATTGGTAAATACTTTATTAAGCTTTCTTATTAACTAATTAATATTCACATTCATAAGTGAAAATTGGAAAATAAAATATTTAGTATTGCCAAAATATTTATTATCTATATATCCCTTACGCTCTTTATTAACAAAATATATTATTAATCCGATTAACATAACCCCTAACCAATATATTATTAATATTTAACAATCAGTCGCAAGTATTACCGCGAGGTAGTCTTCGATTGAGGTCTTTTCTTTCCCACAGAAAGTCTTCTATTGTGTGCCATAAGTCCCATTTCCAAAATATCATCAATTTCCAGCATCTCTTTACTTGAAACTGGCAAATTATTTCCTTCAATTAACAAATTGATCAACCCCCTCGGCCTCCTATCCAACAGTTTCTGACATATAAGAACAGCCAATATCTTCTTCAATGACAGATATGACAAATTATTATATGCCAAATTTAAATAGCAAAGTTTATTGTTCCCTTTACAGTATAATATACCGTCTTTGACATTAGTATCATCTCCACTAAAGGGATCTTTGAATTCTCCTAAACGATTCTCAACAATATTGACAGCTTTGTCGTAATATAGTATGTCCATGTTGACCAAACTTTTAGCATCACCAACGGATTTAAGGGACGGCTCCTTTTCCAATTTACCTTTCCTAGGAGTAACTGAGATTGGCCTAGTTGATTTTCGTTTAATTACCTTCTTGTCAACTTCACCTGATCTCAATTCTTTTATCACATTATTTATCATAGCATTCTTATCTTTCAGATACATCATGTGTCGCACCTTGCTTTCGTATATTTCTTTGTTTTTAAGAGGGAATTCTGCTAATATTTCCAGGAGGTATCCAGCCCCATCGTCTTTAATATTGTTATCACTTAAACTGAGATAAATTAAATTGCGATTGGATCGAAGAGCTTCAGCTAAATGTTGTGCTCCTACATCAGTTATCCTATTAGATGACAAATTCAATACATATAACGATTTTGAAGCAGGATGTGGAAACACTAGTTTTTCAGCGATATTTTCAATGATACTGTCGTCTATTTTGCACCTTGAAAGCGAAAGATACCGGAGAGTATTATTAGCATTCAGTAAAATATCATAATTACCTTCCTTAAGAAAAGAACCATCGAAACATAATTCCGTAATATTTGATTTATTAAGAAATGAGTTTATTTCATATATTGTGTATTTATCCAGACCACCGTTGATTTCTATCTTGACTAAATTTGGTTGGAATTGCAAAATAAGGCCAATAATTTTAATAATTGCTCGTGGTATTTGATTATTTTTCAGAAGTTTTAGCTCTACTAAATTGTTGACATTATCGTACACCGCTAATATTTTCACAATTTTATGAGTATTTGAAAGAAACTGGGGCAGATCTGATGTAGATTTCTCCTTTTCTTGATCAGAACCAACGTTATGTCGGGATTGACTAACAGTGAGCTTGGCTTTGCTTCTCACTTTTTTAATACGGTCACTTGTCGACACGCTGACGTATTCATCTAAAAATTAAAATAATAAGTATGTGTGTAATAAGGGTGCTAGAATATTTCAGCTTAAATTTCTTAAAAGGTCATAGTTTTAAAAAAAAAAAGTAATATTTTTTAACTAAGCTCTTTCTGCTTTACTTGAAAATTATGGAAGAATCAAATCAAATCCAATCAGCTTCACGCTGTATCCCGCACACAGCAGGGTAGGCAGAGAGAACCTAGTGTTAAGACACTCCATTCCCACTTTCTGCCGAATTCTGGAGGCATTGCGTGTTGAGTGGCAGAACTCAACGCCGCGCTTAGCCTCGACACCAGAGCGAAGACATGGAAATATAAATTTAAGTAAATATTTCACATCCTCGAGTGGGGATCGAATCCACAACCAGTCGGTTTTATAGTCACACTTCCTGCCGCTGCGCCACGACTGGCCTCAAATTATGGAAGAAGAGTAAACTTAATGTATTACTTTATTAAGATATTACATCATACTTTGAAAAACTTTATTGATTAACAGTGTAGCATCAACTTGCAGTTGATTACAAGCCCAAGGCAGATAGTTCAAGAAATCGTCCGGTCTCGGTTGGATGTTGGCTTGTTGTTCATCAGCACTGGTCTTTTCCATAATTTTATGCTATATATATCTTAAATATCATATACTATCTATACAAATTATTTCAATAGAATATAAAAATGACGTATAGAAATGCCAATTGTTTAGATAAAAAAATTAACAAAAAGGTTTCAAATACATAAAGATACATTCACAAAAAATAATTATCCACCTTTAATCCTTTAGAGCAGGCAGGGGGGACGTATCTCTAGATAACCGTTATCTGCCGCTGTTATCAGATTTCCGCCCAAATTCGAGACTTTACACAATGTGTGGCACTTAGCGCAATTCAATACATTAAAACCATTTTGAGGTCCGCACAACCTGCACGCAGCGCCTCGGAGTCCCGAGTGATCAATAACTTCATTAATTTTGCTCAAAGGAGATTAAAAAAAATTAACAAATATAATGTTAATGAATGATGAATGTTACATGAATGATTCTTTTTTGTAGGCCGCCGAAGAGCAGTGTGACAAAACTGAAAGTTCTGCAGAAAGTGAGAAATGGAGTGTCTTAACATAAAAAAATAATTGCTATGAACAAAAAATATGCATTTAAATGTGTGAAATGTGCATTTTAATATCGATAGTACGATAATATAACACTACCAGTTTCACGCTGTATCCTGCACACAACAGAGTAGGGTAGTCAAAGGACACCTAGTGTTAAGACACTCCGTTCCTCATTTTCTGCCGAATTCTGGCGGCGTGTTTAATGGCAGAACTCAACCCCGAGCTTTACCTCGACACCAGAGCGAAGAAATATGAATATAAATTTGAGTAAATATTTCATCTCCTCGAGTGAGGGATCGTACCCACAACCAGTCAGTCGGTTTTACAGAAACACTTTATGCCGCTGTGGCATGACTGGCCTCTACAATATATATAATATAGTACCTACATAATTCTCAAATCAAATAATATAAATAATATCTGAGATAGAGAGAGGGTTCCGTACAAAAAGTCTCAAAAGGTCTCGAGCTTTATCTAAAATTGAAGCTGAGCTTAGCCAGAGCCCTTTTATCTGATACCTGATTTGAATTAGCGGCTTTAATATCAAATTTTGGCCTTTTCAAGGCTATTATTTTTTAGCATTTAACTACATCTGAATTAGTACTACCTGTATGCTAGCCATATTTCATAATTCTAGGTCAACCGGAAGTACCCTATGAATTTTGATTCCTGTTATATATGTCGAAATACGCAAATTATAAATTTACTAATTATATACTTAAATCAAGATTTTACACCCATTTTTATACCAATAAAGCGTAATATACGATATAAGCATCACATGTCTATAAAATATTTAATTTAAAAAAAAACATATAAAAAATAAAATGGAATAAAACAAAAACAAAATGATAGAAATCAAGTAGCGGTAAAATTCACGCGGGCGGTGGCGGCGCGTCGATATTCGCGCGGAAGCCATCTTAAAATTTACCCCCGACCCCCTCTCGCCTCCTTAGACGATGCTTTTTCAACCGCGCACAGGGGCTGGCAACATTTGGTTTTTGGTTTTCATACATTTTTTTTAATGTTATTATTTCTTTAATGTTTTTTGCACTAACCATAATGGTAAGATGTGTTCAATGTTTTATATTTTATCAATATAAATCAAAATAAATCAGCTTCACGCTGTATTCCGCAGCAGAGTAAGCAGAGGGAATCTAGTGTTAAGACACTCGATTTCTTACTTTCCGCCGAAATCTCGAGGCATTGCCTACTGCGTGGCGGAACTTAACGCCGCGCTTTGCGTCGGCACCAGAATGAGGAAATGAAAATATAAATTTAAACAAATATTTCATGTACTCAAGTCAGTGCAATTTAATGATTATTTAGTTTCAATTAAGTCACAATACATGTTTAACTTTAGTTTTAATTATTATATTGATCCCAATATTCTTTATGAGCAGAAAATATAATTAATCTTGACATTTTGAATTATAAGCTTCCTAGAGATATGCTTGAGGTATGTTTTTAGAACAGCTAAAAAATATGGTAAGCCACAAACATAATTAATAAAAAATAATATATAATATATAACAACGTAAATCATAAAAATATATATAAATCTAATAAACCATCAAAAATGTAAATAATGCTTTTGATGGTAGAATTACAATATTTGTATTTATACATATAACATGTTAACTTAACATCCCCAATATATTAAATAAGTTATTAATTGCATTATTAGCATATATCATACACAATAAGGTATACTAATGAATTATATTCTCTTTATCGGACAAGAAATGTCTTCTATATTATTCTAAAACGTAATACAAAAACTAATATAAACAAAACTATTCATCAATCACCCATAAACATTTACGCACAAAATACCTGTACTTATCTTGAAGATAATAAATTTCTTGCCGACTTGGCTGTAGCGGCTAAATCAATACGGCATTAACACACACACGTACAGCCACCGCACGCCTACCGTTGCACCGTAAAAACTATTGAAATGAAAATATAAACTCACACATAGAAAATATACTGCGAATGCACCCACACGAGTGTAAAGCAGGTGTGTATATGAACAACCCCCCCTCGGATCTCCTCCTACCTCCTACCCTCCCGCCGCTTCGTGCGCCTTAGACGTTGGCTTTTTACATGGGTACAAGCAACCGCGCAGGGATCAGCAACATTTAGTATGGTTATTGTTTTATTTAGTTTTTATATATATATTATTTACGTAACTAGTAATACGCAGAGAGAAATGTTAATACTTTTCATTCTCTGGTCGTCGCGTATTTTCAAAATCTTACCTTTATATTAGAAAATTTTCTTTTTGTTGTAATAAACCTATGAGTACAAAAATCATTTATTTTTGAACAACAAAATATTCTTCAATGATATATTAAAGAAATTTAATACGTTTTGTTTCATACACCAAATTCAATAGTCAGGTTACTCGTAAGCAAAAGTACAAAATGATAATTTTAAAATTTTACAGGAAAAATTAGAAATGACTACTATCAGTATTCAACAAACACTAACAATAAAGTAAAATTATTTGAAAAAGATAAAATAGAGGCGATCTAGTTCTTACCCCATTTCGTAAACCGGTTAAATATAAATTTAATCTCGATTTTGTATTGACTTGAGACGATGACCATCCCTTTCAATACGACTTGTTTAATATTGTAAAAGCAAATGTTGTTCTGTGGGAATTCACTAAGAATTCGTCTATAAAGTTTATTTAACCTGTTTTTCAAAGGTGACGTTCTCGAACTTATAGAAATCTAGTTTTCTGGAAACAAGTTTCACTTTTACGTAGTGTCTCTTTGTTGTGTGATTTTGTAGATAGTTCTCACAGATTTTGTTGTGGGGCTTTAGTAAGATTTTTTCATATTTAAACATTATTTAATATACACTGTCCTGTAGTAAAGTTGCCGTTGCATTTTTATTAGAAAAGTTTTATTTTATTATAAAAATATGTAACTGTTTTCTAACTTTATAAAAATTCGAAATTAATTGAAGACATTCATAGAAAAAAATTATAAATAAACAAAATGGTATAATTATAGCAACAACATTTATAAAATCACACGAACAATTAAAAATGAATACTATTTATAAAATATAAGATATCAAATAAAGCTTAATAGTTTTTAGTTTAAAAAAAAAATCTAAATTAATAAAACATTATGAAAAACAATTTTGGTGTATTTATTTTATTTATAAGAAAGAAATAGCAATAATCCATAAAATATTAAATATAAAAAAACAACCCTTCTTTACAACATGGACAGGTTTGTAAAAAAGTGGTAATTCTCACGAACTAAAGTAGTTCGTCGCTAGAAACTGGAATATTTCTTGAGGGTTTATCTTACAATATAATGCATGGGTGAACCTGTTTTAGCTTACACTTGTTAATACAGGTGTTTTAGCCTTTGTAATAACATTTCTTTGACAATAGACTTACATATTGAGATTGATATAAAATAAATTTTTGGTTACCATTTAAAATATTTTTTTCAAGGAAGGAATCTTGTGATTGTTATGTTCTTTTTAGTTTTTTTGTTTTTATTAAGATACCTATATAAAATTATATATATTAATATAATAAAATTAGAATTAAAAAATATGACTTAATATAATATGTATGTCATATAACATAACCAACGCACATATCATTAGATTTCCTGCACAAAATTAAAACTCCAAACCGCAAGACGAACATACAACGTAGCATTACCTAATTAGATATTTAATTATAAATCCGCCATGAATTCTTAACAGACTAGACATGTTAAAATTTCACTTCCCCTCGCAAACTACGTATAGGCGTATCACCGCGGCCCCATCTCGCTGTCTTTCTAAGGGGACCGCATAAAATAGTTATAGAGGGTAGGGGAGCTACTTAACCGTTTTTAGGAGACACCCCGAAACACCCCGCTACTTCAGCCCGCTTCCTGCCCCCACTCCATTCTCTCCCCCCGCCACCCTTCAAGTATAACTATTCGTATATTTTTGCAAATTCTTCCAGAGGGTTGGCAATACCTGCCTTTTAAACGTTCATCGGTGTTAGTATTGTTTTTGTAGTGTGGGTAATTTTTGGATTCGGGTCAGGCGATTTAGTTTTAATTTTGCCGGATTTCCCCAGAAAATGGTTAATGTTTTCGTTTTTACGACGTGGCTTGCATAGGATAGTGATTTTAATTTTCCAGCCTTGCCGTGTTTTAATGTTGGGGATTTTTCGGGTTCTATTTTGATAGAGGGTGAAGCAAGGTAATTAGGCCTACGAAATTTAGAGCATTTGAATACTCAAATATTATAAGCATAGTGTCGTTACTTAATATTAAAAGTCAAATATTATAAGACATACAAATAATTTAATGAAACTTATACGTTCCCTATACTAACAAACCTATCCACCAAGCATCTTCCTAACAAAATTTCCTTTACCAATAATTAAATCGAACTCCCTACCACCTAATCGAGTTCCATTCAAACAACGATGTCTATAACAACATTAGTTAATAGCGTCTTTTAAACTATACTTCCACTTCCTGTAATGAATACTTCCGGGTCGTTGCCGTGCCTCTAATAAGATTACGTTGCTCTCTTCGCGTAGATACTAACTCGGTTATAGAGGGTATTTATTTAAAATAATAATACATTGAGTATGTACGATCTAGACTGGATTTTAGATTTTAAATTTTATATAGTATAAAGAACAAAAAAATATAGATTTCATATTGTTTCATGCAGAGTTCTAATAAATCATTATTATACGACATTTTTTGTTTAAAAAAAAAAACTTGTTAGCTAGTCTTCTATATAAAATGTATTTTTGCTCGATGCTGTTTTTCGCATATAGAAGGAACCTAGTTTTAAGACACTCTGCTCCCCAATCTCGGCGCTATTTTCGAGACATTGCGTCTTCAGAAGCGGATTCAACGTCGCGTTTTGTCTTGGGAAATGCAATAATTATTTCTACTATTACCACGTAGGACTTAAGTATACCTAATCGTCTTAGTAAGATCTAATAGATCTAATCAATGTTAAACAAAATTATCAACCAAAATTAAAATATTTAATTCAAGAAATACGTTTCCATTGTCATCTTAATAAACTATGAACATTGTCTCGGTAATCGAAATTAAATTGAAAATTGGGAGGAAAGTGGGGAACGTAGTGCCTAATAAAATAAATAAATAAGCCATTATCGCCACAATTTGAATAGACGCCTTTAAATGAATATATTTCATGAATAGGACCCAAATTAAATAATGCTAGAGATGACATAGATAAAGAAAATATAGTGATAAGTCACTAAGTTCTGTCTATTTAGAGAGGAGAAATATCGTTGGTATTATTTAAATTGAAACAAAAAAATACTATACTATTTATATATAGTAAATGCTTATTAGCATAAGTCATCTTAAATTTCATTTCACAATCCCAATTATAAGGTACGTGCACATGAACTAAGTGTGACAAGATGGCGTTACGAAACAATTTTTAGTATATATTAATTTTGTTGGTTCAGTTCTATTCGGGGAAATGAAATATTAAATATTTTTATTTCTTTGCTCTGAAAACGACGAGAAGGGCGGCGTTGAGTTCGTCACATAACACGCAATACCAAAACTTGACGGAAAGTGGAAAACGGAAGTATCATAATGGGAATGGAGTGTTGTGGAACATTAAGTTTTCAGTTGTACGGGATACTGCGTGAAGTCCTAGATCTAAAGCTTAAAGAATAAACGTGAGACTTTTCTATTACGTCTTTAAAAAATATAATCGGATAACACAAAAAATATGAAAAATAGGTTAATCATAAATATATATTTTAGACAGCTTTATATTGTGAAAATATTTAAATCAATCGGCTGAACAGGGTTAACTTGTTGTTGTTATGAAAACAAAAGTAGAAAATTCTAATTTTA
The DNA here is from genome assembly GCA_030704555.1 of Heliconius charithonia. Lineage (NCBI taxonomy): Eukaryota > Metazoa > Arthropoda > Insecta > Lepidoptera > Nymphalidae > Heliconius > Heliconius charithonia. The sequence goes on from CM060825.1 coordinate 2,176,414, forward strand.
ATAGTAGTAATCTAGTAGTATAGGTAGTGTTAAAACACTCCGTTCTCCAATTTTCGCCGAATCCTCATAGCACCACATGTTGAATCGTTACCATTCTCTTCATTCCCCACAACCGTAGCGTTTACAATCATCGGCCTCAATCTACGAATTTTACATACTTTTCCAAAATCCAAGCAACGCCAAATGCCGTAGCTAGTAAAATTATATATGCATTGTAACGTATACATAATAAATAAGCTCTTTATGTAACGCTTGAAGACGCGGAGATACGACGCAACTATATACCTATATAAGTAGGTACGAACAAGTAGTATACGAGTACCCCGCGGAGGAACGAACCAAGGTAAAATTTTAGGGGGGCGCGGTAACTTTTGGTAGAAGGATGTATATGAAATTTACTTTAGAATATGTTATTTGGGGTTTGTAGATTTTAATTTTTATTATTATTTAATTCTATTATCATTTGTGCCCCTGCGCTGTGGGCTGTTTGCGCGACAGGTTGTGAGTTCGATGTCCACTTGAGTAAATAAAATACTATAAGTGTATATTAAGTCAATATTTTCATCTTTTTTTTCGTCTTGTTGTTGAGTTATATGGTTCAATGAAGAAAAATTCACATGGATTTATATCTATCGGTTACAATAAAAGCTTTTGTATATTGGTCAATTTTAGATTTTGCCAGTAAATCTTAATATTGGTCAAGTGATTCGGTAAATGTAAGAAATTTAAGCATCTTACAAATATCCATATAGAACATGAAAAACCTCACAAATTCAAAAAGATCTATCAAATTGTGTAAATATGCGTTTTGTTCTATTAGAATTGTCTGTCTTGCGGAAAAATTGGAAACAAGACACACGAGCTAACAGAGATATTAATAAGTAATTAGAAGATATTAATAAGTTCGAACTCACTGTGGCACTATTGTCTGTATGTATAGAGCTAGACGATAAACCTTTTTGGAGTATTTTTATCTTCTTGTTATTAACGTTCAGTGTAAATTGTTACTTGTAAATAGTCATAGTGATATTAAATTTGATATTATTTACCGAATGAGGCCAGTTTTGTGGGTTCGATTTGCAGTTGAGGAAATAAAATATTTAATATTTATCATTTTTTCGCCCTGGTGTTTCGAGGCAAAGCGCGGCGTTGAGTTCCGTCATTCAACACGCAATGCCTCCAGAATGCGGCGGAAAGTGGTGAATGGAGTGTCTTAACAATAGCTTCCCTCTGTCTACCTTGTTGTGGGCTGGATACTGCGTGAAGCTGATATTTTTATATCATTTAGTGATTTTATAACGCCAAACAAAATTCACATGCATCACGATCCGTGAACATCATATGTGTCTTGATACAGCATATAAGTCGATCGCGGGGTGGTTTTTACATTCTCCCTCAAGTATACTCACCCTCTTACCCTCCACCCTCCACATTCCTCCCACAGAATTACAACCCTTATATACTGTGAAACAAGATTGAAAATACGTTGTACAATTTCCAAGACGTGCCACCCCGTTTCCCGGGCGTAATCTTAATATTAATATCTTGGGAAGCCTCTATATGATGGAGTTTTATGTTGTGTGTTGTATGTATGTATGTATGTAGCGGATTATGTAGGTACTTTATGATTTGATATAAAATGTTTTGGGACTGAGGTGTTAAAGTTAGATGAGTTGGTATAGTTGTTCTAAGATTGTTTTATGGCTCATTTGGCTGAGCTGTGTGGATAATGATTGAAGCATATCTTTTTATGTGTCCAAAATCTGCCAATACTAATGTGGTGTACTAACGCTTCTGTAAAAAAAGGAAAATTAATAAATGAAGAAATTTTTTTTTTTTAATTTCAGAAAACAATTGCCATATAATTTATATGGACTCTATGTTTAAAAAATATTATCAAGGGCGAACTACTACGAACTAAACACAATAAAAATCGTCTTTAAACATAAAAAATATAAAATACTTTTCATAAAAATATATATTTTTGTCATTTTAATAATATTCTTTAAGTGTCTCGCTCAATATCATTAACATAAAACAAGTATATATTATTATTAAGCTACAAATATACATTCAATTTAGAGACCGTTGTGGCGCAGCAGAACAGCGTTTGATTGTAAAATTTGCGACAGTTGTGGGTTGAAATATCACTAGGCATTGTGCATTTCCGGCACTCTTTCACTGTTTCCTCTGTTCACCTTGCTCTGTGTGGGATACAACATGAGCTATATAAAAAATACGCTTCTATATTGGTAATAAAAAATAACTATATCAATACAACTTTATCGGTTATATTTTATGATGTAGGTGGACATTTAAAACGTACGCGTGATTACAAATACGCGTCTTTTATCAATCTACTTCACAATAACACTTCTTATTATTTTATGTTTTTTATGTTTGTTAAAATTATCTGTAATTTGTATGCTTTTTGTTTTCTTTAATTTTATATACTAAGGAATGTGCAGTGGTCATACAAGCAAAATCGGGATAAAGACCGCGAAGATTTTTTTTATGTAATATGTTATAAATAAATAAATTAAAAAAAATGTTAGTTTTGGGGCACACGTTCCGAACCGGACTCCGCACCTCGGTTAGCTTAGTGTAGAACGTCTTCATACTTAGGTAGGATAACGACGTACAAAGTGAATGGCAATGGATGGAAGCGAAAAGTCTACGATTAAACTAGAGAATAAAAGAAATTTTATAGAAATACAGATAGAAATATCTGTATTAATTATTATTTGATAGTTTGTTTGAGTGTAAAAATCTCAGGAAGTACTGGTTTATATTATTTTTGTATCGAATAGTCTATTTATCGAAAAGGCCCCACAACGGTATAATGACATGTAACAATATTTTAATGAAAATAAGACAGTTCATAGAAACCAACTCTCTATAAAAACACTAAATTTTATGTATTATATATTTTTTCGGATTGACAGAGTGTTGTGTTAAGACACTCTGTTCTCTATTTTCCGCCGAATTTTTGAGGCATTGCGTGTTGAGTTGCAGAATTCAACGTCGCCTTTTGCCTCAACACTAGAATAAAGAAATGGAAATGTTAAATATTTCGTTTTATAGTATCATATATTTATTTAAATTTTTAATAATTTGATAATAATCTAATAAAGTTATCGTAAAGTTTCCGATTAACCAGGAGTTATTTAGAAAATTATGTTTTTTAGTGTGTTCTGCATGTCATGTCTGTTTTAAATGGTTTTCACTTTAATACAGTTGTAAATAATTGGTCTATTTATTGCAAATAGAAATGGTATTGAAAGAAACAAAATGTCATTTAAACAATAAAAACAGGCTATACCAAAAATTTACTTTAATATACATTTCACAATTTGCTTCAAAAAATACTAAAATTTAGGTATTTTTTGATGAAAAAATTTGAAATAATTTTATAATAACGCGTTAAAAATATATGTAATTACTCAAATGGCTACATAAAAACATTTTTTTAAATATCATACTTTTTTATGTTTCTCATGAGTCAAAACAAGTTTAAATTAATTGAAAAATTCAATAGCTTGTTTTAATAATCTGGCACATTTTCGATTATTCTTTTGGAATATCTACATACCGCTGGTATTTGTTGATATTTACTAATAAAATTGTGGTAACGAGGTACTCGTGTCTACTTAGAGCGACAATATGGAAATATTGCGTATTGTGGAAGTCAGTATTAGGCGAAGAAAAAAAAATTACTCATTCTTCCAATTGGAAATCGAATCCACAACCTTCGCGCTATCTTTTTTATTCGGCGTAAACAATTTACAAACGTGAACAATACTGAAATATCGGGGTATATTTCTTGTATAATATATTTTTCAATTTTTCTTGGAGTACAAGTACCTATATAGATATATAAAAGAAACTTCTGCACAAAAATTGCATGTTTACGGTAAATCCCAATGCAAAAAGTAAAATGCCCATGAGTTACCTATATAGTAAAATGTTACTGTACTAAAGCTAACAAAACTATTATTAATATACTATAGTAACTATAGTAATTTCTGTAACTCGCGGGGCCGCTGCTGTACCGCTATGCGCCTCACATAAATTTTATTGGCATAATCTTGCCCGCCCGCAAGATTCACTGTTCACTGGGTGGAAATTTTAAGATATAGAGTACGAATATTGTACTGACCTCAAAATAATAATATAATATATATTAACGTATTTTTTTTATTATAGTGTAGTGTAGTGAGTGTTATATCATTTTATCAGCTCAAAAAATTAAAATAAGATGGGACGATGTTCGATGTCCACACGAAAAGAATAACTATCTATCTTTCCTTGGTCTGGCAATAAGACAGAGTTGCGTTGAGTTCTGCCACTGCCAATGTCTCCAAATATGAGCAATGTACGAAGGTTAACATTTCTCACTAGGTTCCCACTGCCTGTCATGAATCTGTTTTGATTGGATATTGTCCTAATTATACAAAATCAGCGGAACTGATAGTACCTTGATTTTTATCCACAAATAGGAATATGTATCTTGTAGATATCCTGCACATAACAGGATACGCAGAGAAAACAAGGAAACCTAAAACCCAGTATTAAGGACACTCTGTTCTCATTAAGAAACATCCCTTCCTCATTTTACAAAGAATTCTGGAGGCATTTCTTGAGGCACAATCTGCCTCGTTTGCAGTCACAACGCGTTTACAGAGCACCATCACTGACCGTGGTTTTAATATGTTAATTTTTTTAAGCATAATTAAAAAATAAATAAATAAATGAAAGTAAAAGTTAATACATATATAAATAAGTAACATATTTTTATTGCTAACGGTACCCTTTTATTGGGTCAACTTCTAACAACGTCTTTGCGTTTAATCAAAGGAAATTTCCAATTAAATTGATTACGATCTGAGCCCTATCTACATTAATGTTCAACAAAATTGTTTTATTCCTATACGTTGTATACGTTATATTATATGTTCAACGTACATATGATATTGGATAAGGGGATTTAAACCGATGTTTTTAGTCGACTTTGTTTGTATTTTGATGATATTTGCTCTAGAATTTCATACAAATAACCTATTTATAGAACTTAAGATGTTAGATATTCTGACTGTTAGATATTTTAAATATTTCATTTAAATTTGCTTTTTTTTATCTTTTTTTTATCTTTTGTTTTCGTTCTGGTAACAAGACAAAGCGGGGCGTTAAGACCCGCCACTCAAAAGGCAATGTCTCGAAAATTGGGCGATACTACGATGGCCATTCATTTTCAAACTTTGAACGTATTTCGATAATACTAATAAATTATGGAGCACAGATATTTTACATTAAAATTTGGCTTTGTCATCGGTCGGGTTATATCCGCTATTTGTCCGCCAAATCGTCGGTGGATCAGGGTTATTTGTTTCCACATATTTTCTTTTAGTGTCTCGTCTTATTAAAAGACCTAAACTTTAAGTGATCGAGCAAAGTTAAATTATTATATCAACTAATATATTATTTTATAATGATTCAGCTAAAATTTGTATAATGTATTTTTTTCTTATTGGATTTCTTTATAATATTTACTACCTAACCGTTCCGTCCTCCGTTCACTTAAGTTCAACGCATTTAAATTTTTCTTACCATTGTGTCAAAAATTAAAAAAATTGAGGTAGGATTGAACCCACAACTAATAAGCATCACGTTTACTCTTAGACGATTAAATTCAAGTATTGATAAAATATTTTGTATTATATCTTACTAGAATAGTATTTATATACTAATGTAAATAATTCAGTATAAATGATTCATAAATACTCCAGTATTAAGCAAAAATTGAAGAACAGATGTGTCTTAATAAAAACGGATTGTCTTAACGTCACTCTGCTTATCCTGCTATGTGCGAGGTGCGAAAAAACATCGAAAATATACCAAAAGTAACTACATAATAATACATACATTAAAAATGAGTAAAAACAAAGAAAATAACAAAAATAGTGTGATATTTCATTTCTGAAATCAGAACAGAGTGCGGTGAAAAATGAGCGCTGAAACATCGAAAACAAAGACACGCAATGAATGCTAACGAGGTGATAAGGGTGGAGGTACAGTGAGCCTTCCTACCAATATTATAAACGTGAGTGTTTGTAAGGTTGGATGTTTGTTTTAGTTTCACGAAAAAACTACTGAACAGATTAAGATGAAATCTGAAAGTAAATAACTTATATACCAGAGTAACGTATGGGCTACAATTTATTGATGTATTTTGTATAATATGATGTAGTATAACAATACGCTTATATTTATATAATTATAATAAAATTTTGTGTTTTTTTTTCGTATACAATATTTTAGGTTTAATAGACAAGCGGCATAAATTTAAAATTTAAATATTATGTCAATGTTATTTTTGTTACATTTCTAAACATATAATAAATTTCAGTTTTTAATAATCTTATTGGACAGCAGTTAAGTTGAAAGTGGTCTAATAAAGATGAATACTATTTTATAGACAATGCTCATGTGCAAAATTGTGATTTAAAATACATTAAAAAAGTATTTTAAATTTACTTAAAAGAACAATTAAAGATAGTGATTGCGATTTCGTTACTCAATACTTAACTAATTTGATGTTACTAGAGAACTGATTTTTAAAAAACAGTGGACCAATTTGTCATATTTTTTTTTACTTTTCCTTTATCTTTACCCTGGATCAGGACTATAGCAGGATGAGTAAAGGGAACGTCTATGTTTCGTGTAGAGTAACGAAGCTAAACGCCGCGCTTTGTATTATTACCAGAAAGAGGTAATGACATTTTTCTCTATATATATTTATTTACAAATGAAAAAGTATTTTTTATATTAAACGTCTCAGTGTACACCAATCTCCGCAGCATCCACAGCTGGTCCCGGAAAAAAGCCGGAACACAACGCGAACGGACGTCTAAGTGCCAGTTAAATATTCTCACTTCATACACACATTTGTAAAACATACGGCAGTTTTATTTTATGTTCCCCTTTTTGGTCTATTTTATATTTTTAATTTTTCGTTAAAATTTTAAAATATGAGTAATAAATATTTATTCACGTTGCGGCGTTTAGTTTTGCAACTCAGCATGCAATGTCTCAATAAATGTTCACAAAAAGTTTAAGAGACATTTTTAGGTGTTTTTTTAATTTCATAGTATTGTATATATAATATGAAACCAAAATAACATCTATCAACTCTGCTTCACACAGTCAATATGGTACGATGATTTCTATCAAATGACGAATAGACATTGTATTATATTTTAATATGTTTTAATTATAAAAAAATAAATTAGCTTCACGCTATATCCCGCACACAGCAGGGTAGACAGAGGGAACCTAGTGTTAAGACACTCCGTTCCCCACTTTCTGCCGAATTTTGGATGCATTGCGTGTTGAGTGGCAGAACACAACGCCGCGCTTTGCCTCGACACCAGAGCGAAGAAATGAAAATATAAATTTAAGTAAATATTTCATCTCCTCGAGTGGGAATCGAACCCACAACCAGTCGGTTTTACAGTCACACTTTGTACCACTGCGCCTAGACTGGCTAGATAATATGTATGTTATTTCCAAAAAATATAACAAAATTCCAAGTATATGTATAGAGGCTATAAGGCGTACTTTTCCAAACTTTCCTCTCTCCATTTCGCATCATATAAATAACCCACAACTTTATATTAGTGGGACCTTTTAACACCTCCTGAGGGCCGTAACGCGGGCTTTTTAACTTGTTCCCACCCTTACTTTGAGTAAATTTTTAATTTTTCATAAAACTTATAATTTATATTACTTAAATAAATATAGTTACTATGTTTGTTTAACTTCACGCTGTTTCTCGCACATAGCAGGATAGGAAGAGGGAACCTAAATACTTCCACTCCCAACCTTCCGCCGAATTTTGGAGGCATTGCATGTTGAGTTGCGGAAGTCAATGCAGCACTTTGCCTCCTTACCAGAACGTAATAAAAATATAATTCCCTGAGTAGGAATAGAACTCACAACTGTCACGCTTACAGTCGCTCATTTGCGCCTTGACGTCATTTTATACAAAACATTGTATATCAAATATTACATTACTAGTAAAAGTCCAAAATGGTCAGTCGCAAAGTAAAAAATTAAAACCTAATTTCCGTCCTTCCTCCCCTGCGTACTATATATACCCCATTTCCCATTTCTTCATATCCCGGTGTTTATCACCAGTACTTTGGCCTTATTCAAGCACACAAAAACAAATAGTATAAATAAAAGGCAATATGCTTAGACACGCACACTCTTCCCAAATTCATTAATAAATAAATAAACATTTAAAAATAAACTTAAAATCGTCATATAAAATCAGTATATAAAGTGATACTTAACAATTTAGCGTTTTGCTGGATAAGCCGAGAGACTCCAGTGTTTAGTCACTCCGTTCCCCATTTTCCGCCTAAATTGAAACATTGCTCATTTAGTGGTGGAACCCAACGCCGCGCTCTGTACAAGAGAGAAACAACGAAAATAATTCACACAACAACACAAACTATTACACAAAAAAAGTTTATACAAACTACAATTTTATTCTTTCCATAGCATAGCAAGCAGCCTCTCACCATCCACGAACGGGACAGCCGTAAATAAAGCTTTAAAAGTCCCGGGCCATTTTTTTTCCCACCGCTACCGGAACTCACGCTTGCGGCGAACAGATTTTTTCCCCGGATCCCGCCGGGTTATTACAGTGATTAATTCACTGGCTCCGACCTCTTGTTAACACGCGGTTTTTTTTCTCGCTTTTTTCAGTCCGTTTTTTAAACCTCACGGCAATTTGTCCGGTAATTTGCTACGTAGTTGGCTTGTTTGCTTAATTTATTTAACCTGTTGAGTGTTGGGCGCTTCTTTTTTTGGTGTCAATCATTAAGCTTGTGTACAGGGTGTTTGTTTTTGTTTTATTTATTTTTTTAGTTAGTATTTTTTATAGTTTTTTTTGTCATTTTAAGGTTATATTTGATAGTGTTGGTTCAGTACAAGATGTGAGAGTGGCGTGGTACAGTGTTTGACTGTAAATGCAGCGTTTGTGATTTCAGTTTTCATAAGGGTCAGTCGTGGCGCAGCGGCACGAAGTGTGACTGTAAACCGACTGGTTGTGGGTTCGATCCCCACTCGAGGAGATGAAATATTTACTTAAATTTATATTTCCATTTCTTCGCTCTGGTGTCGAGGCTAAGAGCGGCGTTGAGTTCTGCCACTCAACACGCAATGCCTCCAAAAATCGGCAGAAAGTGGGGAATGGAGTGTCTAAAAACACTAGGTTCCCTCTGCCTACCCTGCTGTGTGCGGGATACAGCGTGAAGCTGATTTATGATAATTTGTATAATTTTCATTTGCTCCTTTTTTCATTTCTTCTCCGCAAAATGCAACGCGACGCTGAATTCTACCACTCAACAAGCAATATCTTGTAAATTGGTTGGTTCTCCGCCTTCCAGCTATACATAGAATACAACGCGAACTTGATTCTAATTTATTTTAGTAGGTACATGACATGAGATGTACATTTTTTGTTTTGGTGAACTCAATGAATGTACATTCAAATGATACTTAAAACATTATAATATAAAATATATTTTTTTTAGTTACAAGCACTACAAGCGCATTCTATGTATTTAAAATAGGTAGAAGACAAGATTGTTGTGTCTTAATGTTTCTTCATAATCTGTTCGATAGCTTCTATAATAACTAGATTAATACGTCAAGCAAAAACTTTGAACTCTATATCCGAAAATTGAGCAAAGAGAGTATGAAATTTATCACAATTATAGTTTATATACAGAAAGAGTTTTTTTTTTAAATAATGCATAAAATTTGTAATATAAATATATAAGTTTTTTAATATAAATATATAAGCTTTGTTATAAGTGACGACTATTATTATGCGCGTCAATGGGTCCTCTAGTAACTAGATTTACAATTTGTTTAGCTTTGCGGTTTTTCTAGAATAGAAAGAAGAGCGGAGAGTTTCTACTGTCCTATCAAGACACTCCGAAATCGCCAAGCAATGAATGAATCACATAATAAAATAACATACGTCATACAAATTAAAAATTAAATATTACAATTTTTCTAGCAATCCGTATATCATTGTAATTTTTGGAATAAGTCTAATATACATAATATTATTTATTATTTTCTGTCATTATTTAATCTCATACAACATTAGACTTAATATTTTTGTTTATATATTTTTTTTATTATAAGGAAAAAAATTATGGGTAGATTTTTTTTTATGATATGTATGTATATATGATACGTATATATTAGTTTAGAGATAAATATTATAAGTTTTTGCTTAAAGTACTGTTATACATAGAGAATTATAAACATTTGGAAATCGTGTACAAAAGTTCTGCTATTCACACATTTTGTATTCATCAAATACAATTAATTAAGCTTGAAATATAAGTCATAAAACTCAGATCCTATATTTTATCGCTATGATGCTCATCCTACACCTTATTATATTTTATTATGAAAAAAATCGTGTCACAGACATCGATAGTGCTATAAACGTTGTTTGTGGGTTCAATCCCCACCTAGTATCGAAGTGCGGTGTTAAGTATCGCCACTCTCCACGTAACTGTTGAATTCGGAAAAATTTCTCTTTTGACACAAAATTCTCTCAGCAAAGATTATTAATGTTATTTTGTATAAGTAAGTAAATACTGATTATTGAGTAATATTTATTATTAAAAAACTTTATAGTTGTGGTACTTTTATCTCATAAATGTACTAATAAAATGCTTATATTAATTTATTTGTAATTAAAAATCTTCATTGAAATATTTCCATTAACAAAGGGACAGTATGGGTTACCAAACGTTAGTCTAGTATAAGGGTTGAAAAAAGTTTTTATTGCACTCATAGCGCCATCTAGAGAGCAGTAGTGCTAATTCGTAACACAAGTAACAAATTTATTTTGGAATAATATAAAATATGTTGATCTGATCATTCTAATAATATAATTAATGTACTTAAATATATAAATTTTATAATTTGATATTTTTATAAAAAAATTAAATTTATATCTTCTCATCAAGAGATGGCAGTGCAGAATTAGTATTCTTTTCGTTAGTAGATGGCGCTAATTCCTTTAATTTTATTATTTAACAATAGATGGCAGGATAAGATTAATCTTTTCATGGATAGATGTCACTAAATATTTAGTTTTGCTTTTCAACACTAGATGACAATTTAAATATAAAAATTTTCTACACTAATATTGATGAAGAATTTGTTTAGTTGAACAAAAGAAGTATAGATTTGATTTGATAAGACGTAAGCAGCAGGTAATTTCTTTATTATATTTCTATTACACGCTAGTTACAAATGTAAATCAGTTTATAAGAAAACCTGTAAACTTCCTTGCACACGATTTCTTACTAAATACAAACATATATAATTAAATATATCAAATATTACAGGTCTCCGTGGCGCATATCACACCACAAAAAATATTTTACTTTGCACAAAAGTCGTCTTAAAATTTATCAATTGAAATTAGTTGTAATTAGTATAGTAAAAAATACGTCATCTCTTTATAATAATGATATATTAGTTTTATTCTTAATGACAGTGCAGTTTAAATGAGTCTTTATCTATATATATTATTTAGACTCTATCTATATATCTATTTATATACATATATATATTTTTAAAAACTACATTTTGCGTCGTTGACGTAATTGTACTATTTTTATTGATTGTCTCTTGTGATTTGCAAATACAAACATATCGTTTTAGTTACCGATTTTTCCATATTATAAATGAAACTACAAAATACATTTCTAAATATCAAAATATACACCGGAGGCTAGTCGTGGTGCAGTGGTACAAAGTGTGACTGTAAAACCGTCTGGTTGTGGGTTCGATTCCCACTAGAGGAGATGAAATGTTTTCTTAAATGTATATTTCCATTTCTTCGCTCTGGTGTCGAGGCAAAGTGCGGCGTTGAGTTCAGCCATTAAACACGCAATGCCTCCAGAATTCGGCAGAAAGTGGGGAACGGGGTGTCTTAACACTAGGTTCCCTCTGCCTACCTGGATACGGCGTGAAGCTTTTTTATTTATTTAAAATATACACGATTAAACAAGTTAAATTTCATTTAAAATAACAAATATATCTTGAAACGAGATTTAAGCCCATAGATTGATACTTAAAAAAATATAAATTCTTAATACAAATAATAATTAATAACCAACGTCTTAAAGAGAATAATACTCAATACAAAGGGATACTACTAACCCTAGAACGTTAAAGCTATACAAAAATGCCCCAGCAAATTTAAAAAAAAAAAAACTATAGAGCGGCCATTGTCATTCAGATGCATGTCTTATTAGGCGCGTCCGTTGAGATAATGTTTGTCTTTCATTGTTCCTTTGAATGGGATGCTGTACTCAACTAGGTACTGTAGAATAGAATAGTTGTACACTTTTGTGATTCATTTATTAAGTGAGCTTTCTATGTTGTAGGTTTTTAAATTTGAAATTTTGTGATTTTTGTTAGGTTAAAGATGATTTATATATATATATATATATTATTTTGCTTATTTTCTTTCACATTTTGTTATAGCGTTAATTTGTTTTGGCTGTCTTATATAATATACGTTTTAGTGTAGAGAGAGATTCTTCTCTTAACTTTGCGCATTCTTTTCATGTTTTTTTAATAATGTATAAGTTAAACTATTTGTCCAAGTTGTAAAATGAAAAAAAAAACATTTAACTAGAAAATGTATTATTACGTTATGAAATAAATACAAAAAAAAACATAAATAAAACTATTTCCTTATACACATATAATATAAATAATAGTATTTATTTAAATTGGATTCGTATACAATCATCAGTCAAACAAACTATACCACGCTGGCGTCCTAGTACTCCCCGAGTTCAGTCTTACTTTCAAGCAATAATGCTATTATGCCTACGGCGTAGCACTTTGTTCCGTAGACATGGAGCGTGTATAATGGAAAAAAAAATTATAAAGTACCTTTATATTAATTTAAAAAGTAAATTTTAATCTCATTGTGTTTTATTAAACTTTATTTGTTTTTTTTTTATTAATTTGCACATGATAAAAAGCAAGTCGCTATTCGTAAGTGACAAAATTTTACTTTTTACTTTTTCTTATTATTTTATGTGTGTTAGTTATCATATTAAAAATAAAGCTTATGTCTTAATTGTATATTCAGTCTCACGCTGTATCAGTGTGCTCTACAGTGAACCTGGTGTTAAGGCACTACGTCTGCGATTTGCAACCGCTCGAGGTAATGCGTGTTCAGTAGCGGACTTCAACGCCGCGTTTGATGAAATTAAATATTTCATTCCCCAAGTGGTCGATTTCCACGAATCGAACTCACAACCGTCGTGTCTACAGTCGCCCACTTAAGCTGTTGAATCACGGATAAATCTATTCCATTCAATTAATAATACCATACAAAATCTAACTTAACAGAATAATATAAAAATCATAGATGATGTAATAAATTATAACTTACGTACATAAGAAAATGTGCTAATAAAATATAATTACAGGTACAGATAAAAAATATTATTTTGACATATTATATTAATTAACATCGTAATTAAATAATTTGCAAAATATTTAATAGTTTTAATCATTATTTAAATATCCTAACGCAACAAGCTCTCGGCCACACTCAGGGTCAAACCAACCCTGCGAATGCCCACGAGGTGTCAAATAGAGACATGTGGCACCCCTCGTGAGAACCGGTTGTGCCGGAATGCAAATGCCGCCTTTTGTAGTGTGGACGATTCTTCACGTTTAATTGTTGTTTTTTTATCACGGAAGTTAGCTAGCTAGTGGACGCTTGGATTTATCGACTGTCGATAGTTAATTGTTTTTATATATATACTTTTTAATAGATGAGCTTGATGGACACATAGATGGGCTTAAAACCAATTCAACAGTTATTGTCTTTAAAACTGCCATGTTTTGTTCAAAATATTTTTTTATGATAAACATATGTTAACAATAAGAAAAAAGAAAAAAGGGAAAAAAAATATATCACTATCTAATTCTATTTTATAATGGAAAATAAAAGTGTAATTTATTAATTAAAACAAAAACTTATAAACGTTTGTATGAAAAATAATAAATATGTAGTATTACAATAGCAATGTCAAATTTATTTAATATTGAAAAAAAATCTACATAAAATTATAAGAGGCCAGTCGTGGCGCAGCGGCACAACGTGTGACTGTAAAACCGACTGGTTGTGGGTTCGATCCCCACTCGAGGAGATGAAATATTTACTTAAATTTATATTTTCATTTCTTCGCTCTGGTGTCGAGGCTAAGCGCGGCGTTGAATTCTGCCACTCAATACGCAATGCCTCCAAAATTCGGCAGAAAGTGGGGAACGGAGTGTCTTAACACTAGGTTCCCTCTGCCTACCCTGCTGTGTGCGGGATATAGCGTGAAGCTAATTTAATTTTTAAATTATAAAATTATAATAAAACTAAAATCCGTTACATTTCCCTCGACACACGGACGTCACTAGAAACTGCCGAAACCGGTCAGGTCAGTTTCGCAATCACAATAGATGCAATGGTTACTTAAATAGGTCCAAATATTATAATGTGATTCATTATTATTACATATCGGCTAACCCTTTGGCAAAGGTGCTTCTATTGTCCAGTCCAGCCCTTACTATCTTTTGTATGGACCCCTACAAGATAACCGGTAAGACAACTTTTGACCCCATGCAGTAGTGTACGGTTAAGTCAGTTGTGTTTTGACCATGTCATGGTGTTCTTGTGCTTTGAAATCAGTTTAAATTTATTTTTTCCAGTTCAGTCAGGTAAGATATATTTCTAAAATATTCATTTTTTGTGAAATTATATGAGAAACAAGCCATTGTTACGTAGTTGCCAAGTTCCTAACTATAACGTGATGGGTGTCGGTTCGGTTCTTATACGAGATATGACCATAATTAAAACATTTTTATGTCACCAATAAACAAAGTGCGGTGGAATTTCCTCCACCCACTTACTAATATATGTAAATTGGTAAAAATACTCTTTTGATATCGCAATGTAAAAAAGTAGGTCTACGTATTAGTTATTTATATTAAATTTAACTTAACTTATCCTCACTAACTATGTATAAAATAAAATGTATCTCTTTTAATAAAAACAGTATACTTTAATAACTTATATTAGTATAAACCTTGCGCTACCGACTAAAAAATACAATACACTTTTTATCAAAGGCGCCCCCGCCATCGATATTTTAGGGGTGGCTCGTCATTGGCCCGCATTTTTGTTCTTAACGCTTTTTCGTGGGCGTCTCGGGGGAGGGTGACCACCCCTGGCTTTCTTAAAAATGGCCCCTAACCAAATATCCAGTTCAGTTTGAAGGAAAATTTTCACATTTATTAAAGACTTTTCTTTTGTTTTATTTTGGCTTTCAACTCGCTATCGGTCTGGTTGATACAAAAAAGATTTTAGATTACATGAAATTCAAACTGAATGAATTATTTTCAATATTAATTATTGGATACTTTCAATACTTTTTTCTATTTTCTTAATCCATAACTGAGAAAACTTAGTGATAAATCCTTTCTTTTACTATATCCATTTATTTAAACAGAGTTGTAAATTTCCACATCAATTTTATATTATTCGATAATATTTTAAATTTAATCATTTCAATTTTATTTACTTAAATTTATATTTCCATTTCTTCGCTCTGGTGTCGAGGCTAAGCGCGGCGTTAAGTTCTGCCACTCAACACGCAATGCCTCCAGAATTCGGCAAAAAGTGGGGAACGGAGTGTCTTAACACTAGGTTCCCTCTGCCTACCCTGCTGTGTGCGGGATACAGCGTGAAGCTGATTTATTTTTTATTTATTTTATCATTTCAATTAGAATACGGCATAGGTAGGCTAGGAAGTATAGGAGAGTTCTAAACAGAAACAGTAGCAAACGGGACATGATAATACATTTTTTCTTTATTCATATAAATTTCTTGAAATAGTTAGGACGATTTTACTGTACAATAGTACAAAAGTATGTATACACGTTAATGCACGTTTAGTAACAGTACGAAAAGTTTATCAGCTTCACGTTGTATCCCGCACACAACAGGGTAGGCAGAGGGAACCTAGTGTTAAGACACTCCGTTCTCTATCTTCTGCCGAATTCTGAAGGCATAGCGTGTTGAGTGAAAAGTTTTGTATACAAAAATTTTCCTTTGTAATTTTTTATTCAATATTTCTCCATATCCAGATGTGTGACAACACAAAGTAGTTATAATAGATTAAGTATTAATATAAAATATAAATATTAATCTCATTATTGTGTTAATTTGATTCCATAACCGAAAAAAATATTAAAATTATCCAATTTAACCAAAATCACTCCATAGTTCAAAATAGAGCGAAACGTAAATATAGGTAAGTACCTACCTATATTAAATAATCCAATAAGATACAGAACTAAAGTATACAAGTCGTTTTTATACAAAATGAGCGTCGGATCCGAACGGAAGGGGGATCTATCAAAAGTTTCTAACGACACAAATATAATTATGAGGAAAATCTCGGAAGGGCGTCGAGAAAAACTTACGATGTGCCCGAGATTGATTTTATTTGTGAGACGACACGATTTTTTAATTAAACAACGTTATACATAATGAGAGGCTTAGAGGGACAGATTCTTTGACTGTACGTACGTATCTGCGACGGTTGTGGGTTCGATTTTCACTCGAAGGAGTGATATTTTCATTATATTGATGTCTCCGCTCCGGTCGGTTAGGCCGCATAGTACTTAATGTCCTAGACGTAATACAAGGGCAGATAGCCAAGTAGCAAAAAAACTAAACAGTTAATTAAGCAACGTTAAATGTAACGAGACCGGCGTATTATAACGGGACCGTGTTCAATCGTATACTCAATGGCTTTAATAGGTTCGATTCCCATTCAGTATGAATATTTAAATCATCTTTATAACTTCACAGTCTACGCCTGTTATGGCGTTGTTAAGCGTTAGAGTAAGCCTAGGTCTAGTTAAAACTAGCACTAGGTTTACTTTGCCTCAGCCAGTAGTACTGGTTGAGCGAGAGATGTCTAAAACTAAAAAAAAGTAATGAATCAATAAAATTCTAAGGAAGATAGGTATTTACAACGTTATGAAAAGATTCAACGAAACAGGGCGCCTTGTTTGGAATCTCGCTTTGAGCGTTTATTGAAAAGTTTCGTTACACCGTCGAGTTTACGTGGGCTTTATTCGTAATAAAAATTGTGAAATCGTTATTATATTTTATATTTTTTTACAGTAAATATTATTCAATTAAAAATGTAGTAGGTTTTATTTAGAACTATAAATTTGAAAATTATAAGTATTTTTATAGTATATATGAAAAATCTTGCAAGTACAAGCTTACAAATTATAAAATAAACAATATATAACAAAAACAATATTCATTACTTCTTGAAAAATGATCTATATACTTATTATAGTCTCATAATAGATAGTGATACACGATATTTCAAATGAAATAAAAATAAATAGTTCCATGCTATATCCCACATAGCCGGGTAGGCAGAGGGAACCTCTTGTTGAGACACTCCATTCCCCACGTACCAAGAAATTCATTCGAGGCATTGCTTATTGAGTAGCAAAATTCAACGCTGCATTTTGCTGTGTGCTTCAGGAACATGAAAATATTAAATAAATATTTCCCCGGAGTGGGAATCAAACTCACGACCGTCGCGCTTATAATCAGACGCCGTGCTACTACGCCACGACAGTCTTAGACAAAATCAAAAGTGACTTCCATGGGTTCCTATTAAACATCATGGTGTATATTTTTCATGGTGACACGTTGTTCCTCGCCGCTAAAAGTTTCTCAGCCAATTTACTGTTTAAGTGTACCCATTTGTCTCAAAACACCCAACTTTCGACAATTATTTACAGATTATGTTAAAAACAAATAGTATTTTTTTTTAATAAATAAATTAATTTATTTCTAAGTCGCATTTTAGAAAAAAAGATTGGTTTCCTTATATTTGTTTCGTTATAAATTTAATATCGAGATTACAAAATATGTATATAGTACAGTACATGAATTTATAATTTAAATTCTTGAATTTTCTAATTTTAATAACTATATTATTACTTATGTTTATCATAACGATGGTCAATATTTATAACACAATAACAAAACGTGTTAAATATTAAAAACATATAGTTTTGTAAAAATTTAAATTTTTACAAAATATTCCTATTGTGAAATGGTAAATATACCACAAATCATAAAACCTTCTAGTAACCTATGATATACAAAAAAAATCTAAATTACAGAATTTGTACTTTCTTTTTAGTATACAGGGTAATAATAAAAACAAAAACTCATTAACAAAAAAATAAATTTCCAGCTTGGCTCTACAAAGATACCTTATTAACTCATCCCTAATTTCAAATTAGAAAAAAGTTAAGTCGGCCATTTTGTGTTCTGATTAGAAACGCGCAGATTTGATAGCTACAAGCGAAGTAAAAATATTTTAAAAGGGAAGGAGGGCCTCGCCCTCGGCCTTAGGTTTCTCGACGCCCATCGCTGCTTTTTTCTAAGGGAGATAGAAATTATTTTTCTTTCTTCTTGTATGTTTTAATGTACTTTAAAATGTTTTTTTTTCCCTAAATATCTTATATTGATTACACGAAAATGTAGAGTCTATGTATACCTCGTAATAAATTTCAATATCATAACAACATGACATAAATGTTTTTTCTTCATACCATGCTTTAGCAGGATAGATAGAGAGAACTAGTGTTAAGACACTCCGTTTCCCACGCACTTTCGATTTTCAAGATATTGAGTGCTAAGTTTCACCGCTCACTCAACGCAACGCCGCGCCTTGTCTGGTTATTAGAGAGAGAAAATGAAAATATTCAATAATTATTAGTATTAATCCCCCGAGTGAGAATCGAATCTACAACCGGGCTTGCACAATATTTTAAAACTCAAAAGGAACTCCTCGCCCTCGGCCTCAGGTTTTTTGACGCCCATCTCAGCTTTTTTCCAAAGGGGAAATTTTGCAATTTAAATTTTATCTCTTCGTAATGACTCTCTGGATTTTACTGGATTCAAATTTCGCAAGAAAATAAAATATGTTTTGGCTAATCTTTGTGATACTTTGTAAGCTGGTCACGATTGTTTTTTGTTTTGTATATTCATAGGCCTCTTGTTGAGTGCTTTGGATGAAATGAGTTGATATTTTGGTTTTTTGGTATAGACCTACTTTAAAACGAATGACCTTTTCGTAAAAATAAGAAAATACTATATTATGAAGATTACGAATTTTACTTAATTTAAAAAAAAAATCGAATTAGTTATTCAAACTTTTAAAATAATATTTAATAATATTATAATGTTGTAATAGTAAGGTAATAAAGATATAGTCCAAGTAAGTTAATCTTATTAGAAAATGGAACTCTTCTGTGTGCCCTACGTATGTACATACATACAGTCAGATTCAAATAAGTATACATACAAAATGATTGTATGACATATATTACATATGTTTATTTTGTATTCTCTTGTCGATATTTAACAAATATAAATGATGCACGAATAAAAAAATAGCAAAGGTTTTTAAAGATCTTGAAGTTCTTTTTTAAACTTTCTAATTAGATAAGAACATACTTACAAATTTATTTTTCAACACTTTTACAATTATTCTACCATATCATTAAATCGAACCTGCACTAATATTATATTTTTTTAAATAGCATCACATACCTGTTGTATAAAACTTATTTTAAAATGGAAAAACAAATGCAAATCGTTAAAATAAAAGATAACAGTTGATTCATTAGAGTCGATTCAAAGCAAGGGGTCACGGTGGAGGTACCTATAATTTTCTTTGCGTTTCTTCAGCGGACGCACCCTCCTTAAAATCCAGATAACAAAGGCAATTGTTGAAATGGGAACAGATTAAAAAATAAATTACATTTAAGCTAAGTATTAAAAATGAATTATAATGATAAAAAAATAACCAAAATTTTAGAATATTACTTTAAAAATAATGATATCAAATCAAACCTAAGTTAATCGAATTCGTGTCATTCGTACAAACTCATATGTAAGCATCAGGAAATATATTTTTTATACTTAAATTGCTTACCATTTTTAACACTGCTCTATTAAAAACAAACTTTTACCAAAAAAAAAAACCTAGACCCATTTTTACAGAAACGTCATGACAGAGTGGAAATTAAAAAGTTAAACGTTCAACCAAAATGGCGGCGTGAATAGTTGGCAGTTTGAGAGGGAAAGTGTTCGAAACTTTTTAATTTGCGAACGTCCATGTTCGAAAGTCGAATTTTTCACCGCCAACTTTGAACGTTCGGTGCGCGGAATAGTTTAATAGTCTATATTTCAAGTTTGAACACTCAAAGTGCTGCGGGAACTAAAAATAGGTTAATTCGAAAAAGTTTTCAACACCATTGTGGTTTTGGTTATTTATGGGGATTAGATATAAAAGTCACCCTGATACTTTTTACCAGTTGTACTATGTTACTTTTTACTACTACTTTTTTGTTTACTGTTCATAAACAAAAAAATACATCACTTTCCTATTATATTTAAATCTTTTTATCAATTTCATTGGAAACAATATAAAGTTCTAATAGTAATTTAATTGTCGTCATACAGGCTACGTACGCGTCATCCGGCGGTACATCCTGTGAGGCCGGAAGTACACATTACGTGGTTTCCGTATAACGGAACTTTCGAAATAATGTGATTTTATAAACATTTTTTAGAATTTTACAAACATATTTTTGACTTTGATGCTCTACCTAACAAATAGCATCTTATTTTTTATGTTATAAATTATAAGTAAATAATTTCATGAACCTATATAGTTCAATAGTATTGAAAGAACTAACTATAAAATTATTAAAATTTAATCAATGTAATATATAATTACAATAATTTAAGCCAGATATTTAAACTAAAACTAATATTTGAATAACTCAATAACTCGTAATAAAGAGTAAACATTAAAAAATAACTGTTACAATCGACCATAGCACAGATTTTTTTAAATTAAAAAAATCCTAAATTATCTATATAAACGTCAGTGTCACAATTTCATTCCTAAATTGGGCGCCGATAAAAAATAAAAAAGGGGTTGTGATTCACCCTCTTACAAAAACTTGCCACCCTTAGGTAAGTACATCTGTTTCCATGGCATTGCCGGTATATAATTTAAAATTTGCTCTTGTAAATTGTACATTTCGATTCGTGAAGAATTCACCCTTATTTAATTTTTTTAAATATTTGTATGTTTAAAAAAGTTTCTTATGTAAAACTAAAGATTTTTTATTTGAATATTTTACGAGGTCATTGCGGAGCAGTCGGACAGTGTCTTTAAACGACGTAGTTATAGGTTCGATTCAAATTAGCGAGAGTAAATTTTCCCGTTTCTGGCAAGTCTAATGAGGAGTATGTTTTACCTAACACGCATGTTCTCTATGTTTCAACACCCTTTCCTCTCTGCGTATGCTGCTATATGGAGAATTCAATGTGAAGCATGCAAATAAATCACAAAATTCAAAAAGCATAATAAATTTCTTGAAGAACAAAATTCTACGCAAAAAACCACCAACTACATTATAGACGACTGTTTACTATATGTTATTTGTATAGATTTGGCTTCATCTCACATAACGATCTATTAGAGAACATTTATTTATCTTCTTACGAGAGCAGGTATGTAACAAGATAGGCACAAAGAACTGCTTTTCAGCCGGATTCGAAATGTTGTGTGTTGAACAGCGTAACTCTACGCCACAATGTAGAGCCTTTAGACTTGCACTTCAGTTGTCTTAATTATAACTTAATAAAAAAAGTAAAGTTCAAAATCTCATTTTATTTGTAAATGGCATAAGAAAAATTCATGAACAATGAAGAAGTTAAGGTAGGTAGAACTATCTTTAAGAAAGCAAAGGGTGAAGAAAATATATTAAACTTTAAGTTATGTAAGGAAACATAACTTCTAGATACATCATAATTCAAGCCGCACCAGCCTCTAGACCACAATAAATTTGGACGGCATCGCAAATAAATATCGCTTGTAAAATTATAAATCAGATGGTGGGTACCATTAGGTTGGCGCAACTCATAAAATGTTTTTTTTTCATAAAAACGTATACAAATGCATCTTTTAAAATATGTTTATGTTAACTTTTAATACAGAAATAAATTTTAAAACGTTAAATTAGTAATACAGGTAACCGATTGCTAATATTAACAATACATTTTGTTATTTTATTATATAAATGATATAGAACAATAAAACTTAAGTTAGGCCACTTTACAACAAAATAGCATTAAATTAAATTTCGCAAAGACGCCAACTGCAAAGAAAACATTAAATGCGAATTGAAACATATTTTGTGGGTTTTAAGGAAACGTAGACAGACGGCTGGAGGCGCGCCAGATAGGAACAATTGTTTTTTTTCCTTCTCTGGTCTGGTCTCATACAAGTCTAGGCCCTGGGTTGGCTAGTGTCCATCTCAGACTGTATAATGACGGGATATCTTTTATTATTTGCTTTTTAGTGTTTAGGGCATTTGGAAAATTTAATTAAATTTTATTTATGCTTTTAATGAGGTATGAAAGCAGAGGAAGAAATAAAAAATAATAAAATTAATTAGTATAATACACATAAGTGGATAATAGAGCCTTTATAGCGAAGTATGGCTACATGGCCTGATTGTAAATGTGAAGTTTGTAAGATTTCATAAATGGTAATTTCCCTGCACGATAAAATAATTACATATATATATATATATATATATATATATATATATATATATATATATATATTTGTAAATTGTTTATGAGTATCAACATATCTACGTCTATTTTCTGTATTATATAAATTTAATATGTACAAAGTAAAGGAAAATATTATCCAATAAAAAAACTTGAACTTAAACAAAAGAAACTAAATATCAACACAAAAATTTAGGTAATGAAGTAATAAACTTTCCAAGCTGAATATTTTTATCTTCAACAATTTGATCCGTCCATTTTTCTCTTAGAAACTTCGGCTTTTCTCATTCCGCGCTTAAATTAAAAACAATTATGAAAGGAGGAAGGCGGGCGTCTCCGAGATGAAAAATTAAGACAATTTGAGCGCCCTCCCTACAGACAGCCAGTATTATGGACTGGACACAGATAAAAAATATATTAATTACGTAACATATACTTTATATATATAATATAATTATATTTTAGAGTGTTTATTGTTTTTACGATTATTTCAAACCACAGAAAGGAATAACGGTGATCAATTTCTTTGCTTTCTCATCACGCTTATTCTACAATTTTGAGGATCAAAAGAACGTACAAAACAACCAAGGATCCAAATTTTAAGATAACTTTTTTAAAGACGTCTTGGCGCAGTGGGCCAACATCTGATTTTAAATGCGATGGTCATGAATTCGATATCCACACGAGGGGGAGGCAGCAGGGAAATTAAATTAATTCTACTTCCTATCTCTGCGCCACGATGCCGTCAAAATCATAATAAAATTTGAGTTTTACTATTTTTTTACCAACTTCTATTAGAAAAGTCCCCACTTTCCTTAAAATTTTTGAGACAACGTTTCTTTTTTATCTTTCTTTCAGATTCACACTCTATCCCGCACAATGATATGGGCGTATTAAGACACTCCGTTTCCATTAAGAAATTTCCGTCCCCCACGTGTTAAATGACGGAACTCAACGTCACACTTTGCCGGACCAGAAAGAAAAACCTATATAATTTTAATATATTAGTCCCCTACTGGAAATCACATCCACAACCTTTGCGTTTACAGTCAGGTAATATTCCACTGCGCCACAGGAACCTACTGGAAGTTCTATATTTACATTTTTATTTGTACTTTGTATTCCTTTCATTGTAATTATGAAGCGGGCAAAGCCATTCTATTTGAGACGAAAAAGGAATTAATGAGAATGCTTCTTTTGGCTTGGTCACAAGTCGGTAAATGCAACTTTAATGACTTAAAAAAATAAAATTATTTTGAGGCCGTCGTGGCACAGCGTCTGAGAAAAAACCCCATGATTGATTGGGTTCGATTTTAACTCATTTTAATTTCGTCGCTCTGGTAACAAGACTAAGCGCGGCGTTGACTTGGCGATGCGTGAGTTTATCGTATATATAATATGTGCCCAAATCTTTACCAAAGTTTCTTCTAAGCAAAGACTTAACTTGGCTCGCTTTGCTATCAATTTGAATCTATACATTCTTCTCTTTAGTAACCAATACGTATGATGCTAAAAGAACTCTATTTTTTGTTATATTTAAATATATCGCTTATATGGCAGGATATGGATAATTTTGAAACAACGTAATAAATGAGACTCGAACCCACAACCATCGAATCACTCACTATCTCAATGTGCCACAACATCAGCTGAATACATTCCTTATTATTTATAAACAGTTATTAATAACAATACTATTAAATTTGTTTTTACAAAATTACAAAGTGGGGAAAACGGGCGACTGTGAGATGAAAAATTAAGATAATTTGTGCACCCCTATAGACAGCTTTCTTGGATAGATGTGACACTGAACAAAGTGATAATTACTTTTATAAACTTCTTAAAATACTTCAGATAGAAATATTTTGTAATTTATATACAAGTTTTTTTATTTATTATACAAGAAAAGTTTGTATTATTCAAGAAAAGATACATAATATTATAAATGTTAAATGTATAAAATTTGTTAGGGTGTGTCTGTTCTACGTTCACGCAAAAAGTACTGAACGGATTTAGATGAAACTTTACACTTTTGGATTTAATTATGTAGCTTATACAATAATATAATATATAGGCTATAATTTATGTAAAAATGTTTGATAATCTGCTTTAATACAAGAAGAAGGTTAAGGAGTTTGTGTCGCTAATTTCTAAAAACAGGTAAATACGTAAAGGAGAATAAACCTACTTCACCGAATAATGACGATATATATTTTTTTATATAAATAAAGTAAACTTTTGTCTATATTTAATATAATAATAGCAAATAAACTGAAGTTATGAAGCTAAAGTTATTTTATGTTTGATCCTAGAAACTAATTTTTTGTTAAGTCCAAGGCCTCTATTAATCGTTTCCTCGTTCCCACTACACCCGCGGTCAGAGTTTCCCAGAGTTATCTTCCAAAAACATGTCATACACAATAAGTTTATTTACATTTGACAGCGGAACTAAACACACACACACACACACACAGGTTAAAAGTAGTAAGGTGATTTCTTTTTAATTTTATTTTATAATTTTATTTACAACGCCAATAACAGAGTTACATTTTAGTTATGCAAAGAGAAATAGAAAAAGATAAACATATAAATATAATATAATGCGCCACTTGTGGCGCAGGAACACAAAGTGTGACTGAGAACCGATTGGCTGCGGATTCGATCCCCACTCGAGGAGATAACTCTCAACACGCAACGCCTTCAGAATTCTGCAAAAAGTGGGGAACGGAGTGTCTTAACACTAGGTTCCCTCTGCCTACCTACCTACTGCTGTGTGCGGGATACAGCGTCAAGCTATTTTATTTAAAGAAATATAAATATTTAAACAAAATATCCAATCAAGTGTATAACGCTATATAGTCATTCATTAATTATAAGATTAAGAGGGCGGGCGACTCGGAGATGAAAAGTTAATACAATTTTATTCCAGCCGTAGCGTTATAGCTTCTGTAGGTAACTGGACATAGACGGGATGGGACTGGATACACGATTCAGGTTCCAAATATTTGTCTTAAAAGCCTTAACCCAATTTCGACAAAAAGAATTCAGTGATAACACATTGCGATTCACTAATAAAGTATCTAATCTGTCCCTAAATCAGAAGAGGATACAGTGACTTAACAGTAGAGATAGAGAGAGATTTAGTTTAAATACTCTACAAAATGAGATTTGCGTGTATAAGGTTTTTTATCGCACCTTCCACATATCAAATAACAATTACGAATCTTGGTATCTTTGATGCTTTTTCACAATCTAATATTTTTGTAAGGTACACCTAAAATTGCTGTATACAATTTACGCAAAAAAATATATATAATCTATAAAATTGTTGAGGCCAGTCGTGGCGCAGCGGCATGAAGTGTGACTGTAAATCAGATGGTTGTGGGTTCGATCCCCACTCGAGGAGATGAAATATTTACTTAAATTTATATTTCCATTTCTTCGCTCTGGTGTCGAGGCTAAGAGCGGCGTTGAGTTCTGCCACTCAACACGCAATGCCTCCAGAAATCGGCAGAAAGTGGGGAATGGAGTGTCTAAAAACACTAGGTTCCCTCTGCCTACCCTGCTGTGTGCGGGATACAGCGTGAAGCTGATTTTGATAAAATTGTCATATACACGATCATCATCATATAATAGAACTTATTTATATGAATGTAAAAACTTATTAAAATTACATAAATCTAAATAAACGCCTGATATTTTATGTAGACATTCACATTCCCTCGTACGTGAAATATAACAATTAAAAATTATATTAAAAATATTTTGTATTATTTAGTTTGTCGCCATTTAATTCGGTTTTTCTTAAAGAAAACTTAGAAAAATGCAAATGATCTGTTACGAGCCGTAACGACCGTCAGAGGCTATCATTACCATTCCAATAACAGATGGTAACCCCACCCGTTAGGCTCTGTACACATTAAATCGTTAATTGCGATCCTTAAATTTGAAATGTAAGTTAGAATTTATCTTAGTCTGTCCATGGAGATGATTGAATTGATTTTTTTTTATTTGTACTTATTTTTTTTTCACAGTTTAATTTCTGATACAATGCAACTGTAGTACTGCTGCTGTTGTTGCTGCTTCACGCTTTTTAAGCATAGCTGTGTAGGCCTCTGCGTGCGTGTGTGTGAGGCGTGTATTGACGCTACTAGGTTCTTTCTAGAACCTAGTAGTGTCTCAAGATACACCATTCGTAGTCATTTCGTTAGCCATTTTATGAGAGACTTATTGCCATATTATCAAGTACTTAGTAAAACCAGACCAGGTAGTTTCATATAAAGTATAATATTGTAAAATTTTCTATTATTTTTAATCAATAAAATAACAATTAAACATAGATGTTCCATAAAATAAAATATTTATCATAAAAATATATATTTAATTGTTCCATCGTCCATACAGGTCCTTATACTTCAATCACCCTTGCAAAAGAGAGATGGCAATACAAACTCATCTTAAATAAGAGCGAGATGTAAAATTGACCGTTCGTCGAATTTTAATTTTCTTACGATTTGAATTTTAATTTCTAAGGGAGATCGCCCCTCCTTTTTCATCTTACGCCCTAAGAGTCTGTTGATGTTTCATTTCTTTCTTGTTTAAGTAAAGCGGCCTTGCCCATAGCCGCGTTTCTTAGTCAATTATAGATAAACTTAAGGAAAGTAATTAAAGTATTATTTACTTATATTATATTTTGTATATATTTTAAAGTTAAATTAGTAGATATTATATTATATTTTGAAAAATATTTTATAAAATGTAAAATAAGCAGCCTTTCTCCGCATAACAGTATAGCAGAGAATTAAAATGATTATCTCGTTATCCATTTTCCACTCATTTTTCGGTTCATACACACACACACAGCTACACACATACAGCTTGGTGAAAGTTGGACAGACAAACAGACGGACAGACAACTGAGTTTTAGTTATGGGTCCCGTTGCACCGCTTTAGACATTATATTACAATTTATATTTACACCATTTTATATATTAGATACAACGTGAAGATAAAAAAATATCACAAGTAGAATAGTAGGTATATCATCAAAACCGTATGTACAGTATATATAAAGTGTTTACTACAACTACCAGGACAAAAAGAAGAAATTAATTCCCATTTTCCACACAATATTCGAGGGTTTATTGTGTTGGTTGATAGAAACAAAATTACGCTTAGTATTAAAAAATTAACTAAATTATAAATCATAGTATAAACAAAGTTCTTATTCATATTTTTATAAATAAAAAAAAACAACAAGTTTTTTCTTTAATTAAACGCTAAGCGTTACTTATTAAAAGAGGGTCCTCGAGACAGTAAAAATGTCTTCCCGCCCTCCCTGGGGGGGAAGGGGGAGGTTTCTTTGTTCTGTTATCTATACAATTATTTGAAAGTCTCACAAAAAGATAGCTGGACGTCCGCCTTCGTTTCTTGCTACTGTAAAATTTGTTTTATTTATTATTTTTTTGCTTAAACAATTTATATTGGGTTACAGCGTCTGTCTCTAAACGCTTTTTATTTTCAATCGGAGAAATGCATTATTATCATTTCTTGTTTTTTACTTTACTCGCTGTGGTGATAAGACATAGTGCGGCATTGAGTTCCGCCACTCGAAAATTGAATGGAAAGCGGAGAATGAAGTGTCTTAATACTAGATTTTTCCCTAACTACTGTATATGAGATATCATGTGAACAAAATATATGTTGCCTTGTTTGCTATGATAATTTATTATGAGATACACTTCACATCTTCCAATAATTCAATATTAGATATAAATATTTTAGAAAAGGTTTATTATAAGTAAATTAAAAAAAAACTAAATAATTATTTAAAAAAACTAAATTTTTAAACTTCCAGGCAACTTGACAACGTTACAGCGCAACAAAAACGATCCGCGAAAGGAAAGGGGAGTCGAGGCAAAAATGACGCAAATAAAATAAATAACTGTCCACTTTAACAAGAACTACCACACCCCTCGAGTTTTTAGAGAAAATAGACCTTGAAACGGTAAGTTAGTTGAATTAAGAGGTCTACACAAAATGGGCGGGCGGTAAGTGTCTTCGACAGAAGAAAAGTCCTGCAATGTATGTGGATAGCTGTTTAAGTAAATAATTGTGGGAAAAAGATAGGTTGACGTTTTAAAATTATATATATATATATATTATGGTTGTAAACGCTTTGGTTGTTAGTTTGATTCCCGGGGAGTTTCCCTTTTATTTCCTTATTTGGAAAATATTAAATATTTCATTTTCTCGAGTAGAAATCGAACCAATAACTTTTTCTTTTTTGTGTTTGTATCAAAATATTCGATTTTAAACAGTATTATAAAGTCAACTTTATTTAAAAGTTATATAGTTTAAAATCTGGTTAACTAGTCAGATGTATTAACGTACTAGTTACTAGGTTTACTAGGGCTAGGGTTTATAGGAACGTTTTCGTTTATATGTGTATATTTTATTTATTAATTATATAATTACAGTTCGTCTTGCGGATCGATGATAATATTAAAATATATAATTTAGTTTGTATAACATTATTTTTTTAACTGTATTTATTACAGTGTTTAAGTGTATATACTAGTTGTATATACACTTAAACACGGTAATAAATAAGTAAATGAATAAAAGCGAAATTAAATGCAATACAAGGACAATACAATACAAATATACTTTAAAATACTTAAAATATATTAAAAAAAACTATTTAAGGAATAAATAAAAGGAATCAAAAGCTGCTATAAAGGCCAGTCACGACGCGGACGGAGCGAAGGCGCTAGCAATTTCCTATCTGACTGACAATTTCCTTGGCTCGCCCGATTTTAATATAAAACGAGAAAAAACACTGTGCCGTGCTCTCCCCGGGCATAATATGGACATGCCGTAAATTAAATAGTTACTAATTATAATATTTTTCTTTGCGAGTATCTTTTGTATCGTTCATACATACATATTATTGTAGGTATGAATTAAATTGAAATAGATTTTTTGGATGAGACGAATGAGGTATCGTTTGGTGCTCCGATCTCTCTTGATACCCTAGGGCAAAGCGTGAAAAAAAAAAGAAAAAATTGGACAAGTGCGAGTCGGGTTCACCAAACGAGGGTTCCATACAGAAATTCAAGGTCTCGAGCGTATTTTGAAATTTAAGCTTAGCTTAGATCCTTTCATCTGATACCTCACTTACACTGGCAGCTTTAATATAATTTAATAAATTTGCCACATTTTACGGCTATTATTTTTAGGATTTGATCACAATTATATAGATGTCAGATTTTTTCTTGTGCTCTAGTACTACCTATATATGTTAGCAATATAAACGGCCATACCTTTTATTTAAGTAAATGTAGAAATATGATTTTTTTAGGACATCATGTGGTCGTAGATCTTAATATATAGTTTAAATTTCAGCGCGATATCACCAGGGGTTTCTGAAATAAAGGCACTCGACAGACAGACAGACAGACGGACAACAAAGTGATCTCATAAGGGTTCCTTTTTTCCTTAAAACGCACGAATTTTCCCAAATTTGGCGGATATTAAGGAACGGAGTGTCTTAACACTAGATTCACCTCCTACCCTGCTATGCGCATGACACAGCGGGAAGCAAAAATACTGAAGAAAAATCAAATGATCGGTTATCCATACAATTCCAAAGTGCCTCCAGAATGGCTTTGGCGAGAGAAAGAAAAGTGGCGCCCCCTCCCGCCCTCCCCCGCTGGCGCTTTATAAGATGCTATTTTATTTCGCTCATTGTATTTTTATCGATGTTTCTGAGAGCTTTCTCGCTTTTCAACTTGATGGATACTATTTAGAGATGCAAATGAAAAACCTAGTATTGTTTAAGTATTTTGTATAAAACTCGTAATGTCCAGGTAGGTATTATTCTACCTTATTTTTTAAGTAACACTAGTACCGCAAATCAATATTAGAATGCTATTGTAAAAGCGTTGTATTGAGACCAGTCGTGACGTAGGAGCATTGGCACTGCACCAGTGGTTGCAATTTCGACTGGTTGTTGGTTCGATCCCCACACGAGGATGTGAAATATTTTATACTCACTCAAGACACAATTCTTATAGAATTTAGCGGAAAGTGAGGAGCAGAGTCCTCTAAGGGATACAGCGTGAAGCTGATAAATAGATAAAACAGAGATATTTTTTAAACTTTATTATAAATTATTTTATTTCAGTATTTTTTTTACACATTTATGAAAATTTGCGGTACTCATTGAGACATTTTGGTTTTACATATAAGGAAAATCAAATATACTATACATATTTTTTTAATTTAATTCTAGCAGTCAGACGTGACCCGTTATCGTTATCGTTAGATGAATGGTATTTAAAAGCATAATTAAGTTTTTTAAACAACTTCACGGTTTACCCAGCTCAGCAGGATAGATGGAGAGAAAAGAGACAGTACGTTCTCCACTTTCCTCCCTAATTTTCAAGACATTGCGTGTTGAGTGGCGGAACTCGGCGCCGCGCCATGCGAAAAATGACAATATAAGGCTATTTAAAATTTTCAAATTTAAAGATAATAGTTTTTTCTGGAAAACTTCTATAGTTTGGCTTATTGCAGGTCGTGTAACTTAAGCTTTAGATATATTGGATCGTAAAATTCTGAATATCCATACTGTATTCCACCACCAGCACTATATTTCCACCACCAGCACTATATTTCCACCACCAACACTATATTTCCACCACCAGCACTATATTTTCATAAAATTATTGAAATATCTGGCTATATTTCAAAAGATCGTTAAAGGAAATGAATAAAACTCCGAAAATTAACTCCGTAAGGTAACCACGAGCATCTCACCGTGGCGCTTTATGACGCGTGACCGATTAACGTCTGTGCCAAAGTCGAATTTTAAACCGTATCTATCTTTTAAATGCTAGTTTTTAAACAATTTTAGTTATGAGTTATATTTAAATGAGTTATATTTAAATTAAAAATAATATATTTCATTGTGAGTTTCTATAGATGATTAGTGCTGATGATTAGTACTGTGCTGGACTGAATATTAGTAGGGTAGACTGCGGGAAGTTAAGGCACTCTGTTCTCCGCTATCGGCAGATGTCAAGATCGCGTTTTGTTTTGGCAGAAAAGAAAAATGGTTATCAATTTATGCCCTGGATTTATGCGTTTATATATTCACCAAAATATTTTTGAAAATATATAAAAAATTGAACGCAAGCCCGCGCCCTCTTGGAAACCTTCCAAGCGCTCTGACCACTAATAAGCCTTACGTTATTATCAAGCTACATCGTAACAATTCTTACGTAGTTAGGTTAATGTAAAAAAAATATATATATTTAAATATTAAATATATTTTATAAAAAAATGTAGAAAGATAATATCATCTGGAGCCACAAGTTGAACGCAAAATTACATTGTATGTATAGTTCCCATGACAAAAATTTTGTACTTCAATTTCGACCATTCACAGAGAAGAAATCAGTTTCATTATTTAACAATTAAATCGATAAAGATAAAATTCTTGTGACATTGCGTATTAAGTGGTTGAACTTAACGCAGCGTTTTGCCTCGTTGCCTGAGCGAGGAAATAAATATATTAAATAATACATTCCCCCGAGTTGAAATTGAACCTATAATTGTCGCGTTTACCACCACACGCTTGTACTACGACGGCTTCTATATACAGAATATGCAAATATTACTTCAAATGGGCATCAAACCCAGAACCATCATATAAAATATCCATACCGTATATAAGATATCAATCAGGTATTACAACCCCAAGTTTAAGACAATGGGATAGCCCACAGTGTTAAGTAATTATCAATCAAGTTCACCCGCTTCTTACATTAGCATTATAAACACTGTAGTTAAAGACCAATGTCTAACAATAGGTACCGGTTATGTAAATCAAGTACCAATTAGATATTTTAAACAATTTATATTCTATTTACACATACAGATCAGTAAACTTAGTTTTTCATACATTTTTCTGCTTTTTCGTGTTAATTTTCGCAGTGAAAGTGTTTGACTGTAAGCGCGATGGTTGTGAGTTCGATTCCCATTCGGGGACATCGGGTTATATATTAATTATTTAGATTTCCCAATTTGCTATTTAAAGCTCGGTGTTAACTTCCGCTGGTCAACACGCAATATCTCGAAAGTTGTAAAGAGCACTGTCAACTGTCGAACACTAGATTCCGTCTGCCCAGCGAACTGAATAGGAAAAAGTGTGAAGTTGTAAAAAAAATATTAATTTAAGTTACTATAATAATAATTTAAATTACTGTGTACTTGGAAAGTGGATTTTAAAGTACATTAATAAATTGTATAACAAACTATTTTTACAAATTAAAGGAACTATGAGCTATTGTTTTAAAGTACTTCCAGTGTTCAGTAATATAATGTTATAGAAAATATATAAAAATATTAATTTCAAAAGCACATCTAAAATATACTAAAACAAGTACCTACGTACTTTACGCAACTAAATAGAAATGAATACCCGAATGTAATTTTTCTTTAATTTCAATCGCTTTTGTATACAATTTTCACTTAAAATTCCTTAAAATATGAATATAAGGAATAAAACAATTTCCCTAATAGCTTTCTTTGGTGTATTTTTCGCTCGAGTCCAACCAAAGAGATTTGCGATTAACAAAATACAAGCCGATCTAAAACTCGATTGATTTGTATTCTCAAAGATAAGTAATTACGCAGTCGAGGCCAGATCTATAAATCTGGGGAGGCCCCCTTTAAAAAAGGGGGTTCTTCTTATATTTAAATATCGTACCCCTTCCGGGTAGGTGCCACGGTTTTTCCAGCAAAAGGGGTAAGTGACAGAAGCAGGGCACAGGGAAATATGTGGAGTGTCGTTGGATACTTATAATTTTTTTTATGGTTTTATTATTTGTATGGTTTTATGGTAAAATATGAAAAAGTACCTATTTTAGGAAATTAAGTACTTTTTTTGTAATTTAGTTTAGTTTTTTTTATTCCCATTTTGAAAATAAATTTTAGTAAAGGTTAAAGTTACATAATACGCAATATTAGGTAACTTTTGGCTCTATTACATAACGACGTTTTACTACTTTTAAGTTTATTTTACTATACTTTGCAAATACTATAATTTGCAAAAAAATAGTATTTAAATATACGTGCCTATTTTATATTTTTTAAGATAAAGATAATTTTCTTGGTTTGATTCCACAAACAATTTGTAACATTCATTTCGAATTATCACTAAATTACTTTTACCTACACCACAATATAAAATATGAACCTGTAAAAATTAATTCATTAACAAACTATCTATTCCAGACATTCCGCTGTTCTCTCAAGATGGACTTAAGAAGCAAAAAGGAAAGAGTCCGCGGGTGGCTCCCCACCCCCCATCGGAATACAGAATAATAATCGCCAAAAGAAACGACGGGGGTGGAAAAATATAAATAGCTATCTACCTCCGAGATATTAAAATTTGTTCAAGAAATACCAACTCGGCCCAGCTCAATTTTGTTAAAATAAAATAATTATTTCGAAATTATTTATTACAACTTTACTATACGTTCTTTTGTATAATGTAAATGGTTATGTGCTTTAATATTAATTAATTTCTGCTATTTGTCTTTTGGTAAAGTGATTGGACTCTCTAACATATTACACTAAGCTAATCAAATTAAAGCAATCATTTAACTATAGGTTTATCTATTGATACGTCTAAATAATATTTTAAAAGAAACCCTTTAACAGGATTAGATGTAGATATACATTTTTTTCAAATGTGAGGTTTTACAATTTGCAGTAGTTCGTGGTCATTATATTAAATAATAGTAAATGTACAACAATTTTATTTGAGTGGAAATATGTATGTAGTTTCAATTTAAAAAAAGTTTAAATTCCAAATTATTTTTTAGAGTTCCGTATCTTTTAATGAAAAAAGAAATCCTTATGAGATCACTTTGTTGTCTGTCCGTCCGTTCATTTCTGTCTGTCAAAAGACTTTATCTCAGGAACGCTTGGAGATATCGAGTTGAGATTCAAACCATATAATCAGATCTAAGATCTCTTGATTTATATTTACTTAAAAAAAAATTGTCCGTTTACATTGCAAAAAACGCGTATTTCGGCATTATGAAGGGTATCAAAATTAATCGGGTGCTTCCGGTTGACCTAGGATTATGAAATTTGGCAGCTAGCATCTACAGGTACATATTTCATACAGTTTTAGCAGAACGTATGGACGTTCTGCTAAGTTTTTAGTATAAAATATATAAATTTATAGAACCTATTAATATTTTATTGACTCAATATAAAAACAAAAAAGTTCATACAAAGTTCGAGGGTATATCGAAAAGTTTCATATTATATATGAATCCATTCCATATTATATACGGAAAGACTAGTGAAAGAAATCTCATCATTTTGTTATAAACATACCTAAAATGTATAAGACCTTCTCCAATACATTTCTTCATTATAATTATTTGGTATTTGATAACTGCTAAGCTCAATATTGTTTCTTCTTTTGATATTTTATATTATGTATTATTATCAAATTAGTTATATGCAAATCTAAATTTAACGCGTTAAAGTTGATACATATTAGTATTATAATATTATAAAGGTGAAGAGCTCGTTTGTGTGATACGTACTGACTACTGACGTCTTAATCTCAGGAACTGCTCATTCAAATTAAAAAAAAACTTTTGTGTTGGATAGTCGAGTTTGTATCAAATATCATGTATGTGCCCCACTACCGGCTACCGGCGATCAGAGTTAGAAAAATTTCCATTTGACCATCTTTGGACCAGTTTTGGTAAAAAATAATTAAAAAAAAACAAAAGTCACTCTGACTTTTTATAGGCGGAACTCAATTCTAATCTTTCCCGAACCAAATATAGGATAAAATAAATATAGGGTCTTCTATGTCTTAAAGGAGAACCTATTTCTTAAGGGTTTTTTTTTTTATTATTTTTATATTACCCCACAAATTGTCACCTTTATTCTTAGGGATATACCTATACGTATTGTAAAAAAAATGTAAAATCACTTTACGCGGCGTTGAGCTTCGCCACACTATTGTGTGGCGGAGAGTAATAGGGAAGTGCGTAGTAAATGGAGTGTTTTAGAATTAGGTTCCCTCTGCTTACCCTGCTATATGCAGGATGCAGCGTGAAATTATAAATTGCTTAACGAGTTACGTTCATACAATCTAAAGCATCTAAATCATCTAAAGTAATTTATTTATGAAAAAGTGAGTCTTTGTTAGTAAAAATTAGTCACTGAGTAAAGTTTAAGCAGTGCAGTGTGAAAGTGAGTTGAGCGAGCGTAAGTGAAAATTATCAAACTTTCCACTTTCCCACTTAAATCGCGTTAACTTCTGTCTTAGTAGCGTTAGCTTAGAAATTTACAGTTTTTTTTATATATTATTATTTATATAAGCTTTGCAATTGAAATCGAATACTCTTTATTGAAACAGTTTTTTGCCTTTACATGAATCAAAATCAATTATAAATCTACCACTAGCTTGAAAGGTGAGAAGACGGCTAGAAATTTAACACATATTTTCTATATTTATTTTGATAAAAACTGTCATTTTATTATTATTTCAATGAAAAGTGCTGCATTTAATATAAACTGTTTTTTTTAAGTAGGTAATGCTCGATTTAATTTTTTTATAATATTTTTCAATTACAATTGATATATTCAATTTTTTTTTCTAAATTAAATTTGTTACTCCGTTTATTTTTTAGAAGATTAAAACCTTTTATAAAAGATTATAGATTTTTTAAAAAATATATTGATAGCAAGATATTTTTATGCTGACGCTTATTAGATACATAGTTAGCCACCTGTTAAACGCTTAACGACGATATTATATGATATTTGCGAATAGGTCCAGTTGGAATAGATCTGATTGAACTGTAGTTGTGAGTACAAATCTTTAAATTAAAAAAATATATCACGCATATAGAGGGAACCTAGTGATACCTACGGTGTTATAACAATACAGTCAAAAATCAGCTTCACGCTGTATCCCGCACACAGCAGGGTAGACAGAGGGAACCTAGTGTTTTTAGACACTCCGTTCCCCACTTTCTGCCGAATTTTGGAGGCATTGCGTGTTGAGTGGCAGAACTCAACGCCGCGCGTAGCCTCGACACCAGAGCGAAGAAATGGAAATATAAATTTAAGAAAATATTTCATCTCCTCGAGTGGGGATCGAACCCACAACCAGTCGGTTTACAGTCACACGTTGTGCCGCTGCGCCACGACTGGCCTCACAACAATACAGTGATATTGATAATATAGTAAAATCTCGATAAGGTGTAAAATCGGATCAGAAATAAATGATGATACCTCTTACCTGATGCAATGTGAATATTCATATAAAACGTAAACCAATCTAATTGCACACATAGTTGTTGCAAAAGTCAAATTCAAATATAAAAAAATTCTTAAGTTACCAATAATTTATAAAAACATAAAAGTACTAAAAATTAATTTTATTGACTGGTGCTCTGTGCTCTACCACCTATGAGAAAATACCCCTTTCTTTTCATGTTATTAATAGAAGCAAAAAAATAATTGATATCACTAAGAACGTAGATCAAATGAAACAACACTGTCTTATGATAATGTTTAAATATCTATATTTACATACATCTGTATCTGTTATAAAAACAAGAATTACCTTAAGTTGGATATCAACTCAGTACTATCGCGTGGGTACGCTTCTAAATATACGAAGAAATCAATATAAAATTTCAAAAACACGCTTTATTATATCCAAAAAAATATCATTAAAACAAAATCTTAATAACTCGAATTCATTGACACCCTTCTTTTAAAAACCAGCCAATGACACAGCCAAGAGCGAGCGAGAGGGCCGACGGGGGGTCATTTTTGCCAATACTTAAACGAAGATAGATAGCGTCCACCCCTCGAACGGGGTGTTTAAGAAAATTTTAACTTTTCTTTATTCAAACCAACCCCCGCCGGGCGCACCCCTCGGGGAGGCACCATTTTTCTTCTATTCTCTTTGGCCGGCTTCAGTATTTATTAAATCCATTTCGGTGGAATTGTTAAAAAGTGCTCCCATTTCGCAAATGCTTGTAAGAATGGTGGAAACGAATTTAAGACGCTTATTTTATTTTGCGAGAGCTCCGCCGTTTTAATTTTAATTTGTAGCTACAAAGGAAACAATTTGTTTTACGTTTGCAGCAATTTTTAAGGTAATTTCTGTTTATGTTGAATTATGTTACACAAATTATATTTTGCATCATATTTTTTTATTATCTTTGACTAAGGGTATTGTTGTATAAAAAATATTTGCGTACATTTTTACTTTATACCGATTATTTTGTAATATGAGTTCGATCATAACTAGTGTCCAATCAAAACAAGGTCTTTAGTAAAAACCGACCTTCAGCTTTGGTCTTAGTTTCAGCCGAAACCGAAACTTTTCAATATAAAGAGTAATTAAAGATAAACTGAACGGCGGTAGATGTGGTCATCACCAGCTAGTTTTACCCCATATTGGTAGCTCCAAAGATTTACCGTTTTTGTATAACATTTGACCTTTAACATAGTTAAGAAGATTTATTTTGCGAATTTTTATCTTTTTAACATTTATCTTTTTATGTATGCTTTGCTCTCGTCTGCTTTGTGTGTCAAAGTTACTCATTTGATTAGGGTAATTTTGTCAGTCTAGAAAATTCAGATTTTCTCCTATAGATACTAATGTATTTTAAAAAGTTTATGATAATGGTGAAAAGTATTACTAGAGCCCTAAGAAAAACAAAAATCTCTCTCGAAACTGCGATTTTGAGCCGAAACTGGCTGAAACTGAAACTTAACTTGTTGTGACTAAAAGGAACGTTTTCATTAATAGGCTCTAGCACTAAGAATAGAACACAAAATTATACGTAGTACATCCAGAATTGATACGCTAAAAAGCGTAACTAATCTCAAATATACCTAATTGAAACGCTGAAAAATTAAAGGACAAGAACTATCGAAAAAACATAACATTAATAATAAAAAATTAAATTTACTAATATTATCTTTAAAAAAAAATACTCAAATGCTGAATATAAAATTAAAGAAATAAATACATAAAAAATCGTGGATAAAGCGTTTAGTTAGATAAAATTGCTACAAAATTATTCTTGTACAAAATTATTGTTGTATATATATCGGGTGAAACTTTAGTTCAACACATGTTGTCTATAAATGTAATTCAGAAAAAATTGTGAAAAATAATATACCGGAAGCCGGGAGCGGGGCGCTAGTATTATCACAAAACGTACAAAGTGAATATCACTTTTGAAGTGAATACGTCACGTGCATAGTGTGGATGAAAAAAAATTGCCTACTTTTCTACAAATTCTTCTTACTACAAATATATAATAATACAAATAGTATTATTATATATTTGTATATTATTGCTAAAAAATTAAAATATAAAACCTCAATCAATAAAAATTACTACGTTATCTTGGCAAAATGCTTGTAGCTCTTATGTTATTAATCCGATTTTCGTAAAACAGCTAAAAACCATCACAGTGAACAAGGCGATTTTGATTAAAAAACCGAGCTCAAATCGGTTAATTAATTCAAGAGCTACGGTGCCACAGACAGACAGACATCAAACTTGGGACGCCTCTCTTTTTACGTCGGAGGTTAAAAATGGACGGATCTAATATTTGATAAACTTTAAAGAACAATAATTTGGAATTTTCTTTATACGATTTGAAACTGTTTAAAATATTTTATATTTTGGTTAGATATACAAAGTCTTTTTTGTTGGTGAAAAAAAAATTAAATCCACTTTGTCCTCATATGTATCTTTACTTAAATTTCATGTTTTGTATAATTTTATAAAAAATATTAAGTCTAAATTACATACAATATTATTGTTGTATATTTCCAGTTTTAAAAAAGGATTAAAATAAAATTTCTATTGGCTTTAACTGTGTTTTATTATTTTAATAAGTGGAAAGCAAATATGAAGTTTAAATTACTTTGTACTTTAAGAAGTACTTACCTATTAATTAAATAATGTTGATCGTGTTTTTTATATTACCTTGTCTGACAACCACCACCACTGTAAAAGTAGTGGCTGTGAGTTCGATTTCTGCTTCGATTAACATAATTAATTTAAAATTATTTTCTGTTCGGTAAGACAGAAAACAGGACATCAGGTTAGGCTATTCATTTAAATCTATTCCAATAAACTACTTAAAGTACTTGCGGAAGATGTTTGAGGAAGTCTATATTTTTAATGAGCATCAGTAAAACTATTTCTATACTTATGTATAGAATACTGTAATGTAAGTTACATTTTTTTTTCTTTTTCTATATAATATAAATTATTACGATAAAACTTCGTTGGGATCATAGTACTGTGAAAAATTTGTGATTTTGTGTCAATTTTTTTATTTTAATAACCGCCATCTAGCTCGTATAGTTTCAACTAATCACATATTTAGTTAAGTTTCGCTATATATTATAAGCGCTAGATGTCACTTCATTGTTGGAAAAGCAACAATTAGTACGCCTACAAAATTTTAAATATTTTATTAGATTGAAGTTGAACAAAAAAATATGGTCAGCGATCAACATAGAAATAAGGCAAAAACTGTAAACGTGCGGTTTTGGGTCCACCTCCACCGGAGGAAATAAAATATTTTTGTAAATTTATATTTCCATTTCTTCGCTCTGTTCTTAACATGCAACGTCTCCAGAATTCGGTGGAAAGTGGGGAATGGGGTGTCTTAACACTAGGTTACCTCTGCCTACTCTGCCGTGTGCGGGATACAACGTAAGAAAAAAAGATGAAAAAATAATATTGGATGTTTCGGACAGTGTTTCATAATATGTAAATAAATACCTTGTTAACAAAATATTAACAATGGCAAAAAAACAAACCAACCAACCGCCAACTTCTTTTTTGCTTATCTTATGGAATATAGACATGTGATGACACATACATATTTGAAGTCACGACCACACATGAAATTTCACATCCACACATTTGATACCACGTTCACATAAATCACCTCACAATCACACATGTGATGTCACGTGTTCATATGTGAGCTTCTATCCACACGAGTGTTGTCACGTCCATTTACACATGACATATCAAATACACACATAAAATTTCACATCTACACATATATATCATAAATATTTAAACATGTGAAGTAATAAATTATAAAAATAGGAGGACAAGATCGACTCTGGGTTGAGAGAATTTTTTATATAAATTGAAACACAAAACACATATTTAATGTATTTTTTAATGAAATCAGATTTTATATTACATTTTTATAATAAATTACAATTAACTCAGACTGTTTTATTTTATCTTAACAGTCGCTTAAACTTTAGTTACACACATACACGACCATACATACATGCTTACATACTGATTACAGTAGTATATAGAATGTATATCGGTTTTAAAATCACTAACCATAAGTTTGGATAGATTTTTGTTATAGAATAAAGCAATTTTATAAAATTATTCATAAAGATCATTTAAATATTTAAAAAAGAGAAATATTTAACGAATCTCAGTTACAATTATAAAAGAAAATATACGCAATAGAAATATTTCAGCAAGTTTTTGTAAGTTAATTGGATTTCGTAACGTATGCCTCATGTTTAAGTTTTTTACTTATTTTTTTATAATTTACATGTCAGATTGAAGAATTAAAAAAATAGATTAAGAAAATGATCTAAAATTGCAATACCCTATAACTTTAAACGTTAGGTGTTTTAACAAAGGTTTTGGCATACAAGGAAGAACGTAATACATCATAATTACAATTAAAAGATATTCATTAAAGTAGACTTTAGTATCTAATATAATTAAATTCTAAAATTGGAAGTGATTAGGTATAAGATATTTTTATTAATAAAATAAAAAATATACAAAAAAGCATACAGTCAGTTTGACACTTTAAAAGATTTATACTTAATGTAGACTAGACAGGAATCACAGTTAAAAAATATTTAAAAAATGCGAATTTAAATCACAAGCCTTAGCTTATTAATAATTTGAAAAAAAATATCACAAAAATATAGAGAGCCTCAACATTCAATATTTTAATCACAATAAATGTATGGAACAGGTTTTAACCTGGAATACTCATAAATAAAAAAAATAACAACTAAAAATAATCTGACTAGTATGAACACGTTATAGCAAAAATAAAATATAAAATGCTTAGATCATAAATTTACATCAATTATATATATTTATATAAAAAAAAAATTAACCAACATAACTGGACCTGTACCAATATCAAGGTCTTCGAGAAACTTCCATGAAGAACAATAAATATATTGGCATATTTGACATTAGTTAATGTCATAATATATACATTATTCAAATTACAATAACTCAAATCATAATTCATTTCTATTTTCATTTCCTCTCTCTGGTAATAAAACAAAATACAGCGATGAGTTCCGCCACTCAAGACGCATTTTGAAAATTCGGTGAAAAGTGGGAAACGGCGTTTGTTAACACTAGGTGCCCTCTGTTTTCCCTTCTATATTTGGGATAGTGTGAGAAGCTAAAAAACAACAAAATCATTATAAAATTTTCAATAACTCAAATCATAGTTTAAAACATATATTACTATAATAGGAGACATGATCTCAAATATCGTCTATAATATAAATAAACATTTTTTCAACAATTTATACTTAAAAGGAAATTTAATTTCTAAAATACGATTCCAAATCCATAATAACGCTTGAAGCAATAAAATTTTTACCAAAACATTTTTAATTTTTTCATAATATATACATTTTTACGAATTTCCATGTCTTTTATTATTATATTATATATAATTACATACATTATAATTTTACTAACAATTTCAATCAATAAATTCGTATTGAAAACAATTTTAGTGTTTTGTAACACTATTGTGGCGAAAGAAAAATAATAAAAAATATATATTTGTATATAAAAAGCTTCAGCTATGGGGATTTCCCTGATTATATTATAATCGATATTGCTTTCTATAATCGTTAAATATTGAATTATTTGTATCTCAAGTTTCTTTTTTACGAATGTAGAATACAAATAATATTTACATTATTATCTTTTATATTAAAATTAATAAAAACATTAAAATATGAATTTATTATATCATATTGATAAAATTAAAATGTTCGAAACATTTTTTAGCAATTTAATGCACATATTCAAAATGGAAGTTCTGTTTTAAATCTATTTAGATTTGTTTTTCATTTCATTTAAATCCATTGTACATATATATTTTTAAAGTATTAACTTTTTTTTTTATTTTGTAAATAAATAACATAAACATGAAACTTTTATCTTTTATTACCTATCATTTGGCACTTAAATAAAATTATTAAAATTCGTAATTTTATTATTATAGAATATATTACTTCTAGATTCCTCTCAAAGGGATTTTGTCACAATAGTTTTTTTAATTTGAAATTATCAACTCAGTTTATAAAAAAAAATCAGTTTCTTTGGCACAATTTTCATATAACGTGAGATTCATGTACTAAATCAACATGAAGAAACTATAAATAAATATAAATTCATATAAACAACAATAAATGAATGTAAAATAATACTGACAATTTACAAGTAGTAGTTTCAATATACCGAGTATTAAGAACAAAATCTTCCCAACAATTTAGGGTTTCTCACACTTAGAGCTATCTTTAAATTATGTCATACATTAAAGGGGGAAGACAAAATTTTGTTTCTTCACATTTTGAAACATAAAAGAAACTTCAGCTTTACTGGAGAACTCCATTATGATTTGGATCTTACGATTTTAAATTGTGATCGATAAAACAAGTATAGATACAAGTTACTGATTAAGTTAGACGCCAATCCATAAATTAAGTCACACATTAAAGGAGCGTACAAAGTGTGACATTGTTTGACAGAAGGTTCCCAAATTTTCAATATAAGTATGAAGTGGAATTTGGGTAAATCTCATAGATATAACCAAAGACAAGTACAAAGTAGGGACCAAAAATCATAAAATTCGTATGACATAATTTATAAATGAGCCTTTATACGAAATAAAAAAATGATAAACATTTTTTTTATAATAGTCATAGTGTGTGAGAACACCCTAAATTCGCGAAGCATCTATATTACAATATCTACAAACGCCAAGCTTAATGAAGT
Organism: Heliconius charithonia; assembly: GCA_030704555.1. NCBI lineage: Eukaryota > Metazoa > Arthropoda > Insecta > Lepidoptera > Nymphalidae > Heliconius > Heliconius charithonia. Next base: position 2,220,432 of record CM060825.1, read on the forward strand.
TAGAATAAAAAAGCAACTACCCGCCTAATGTGTAAAAGCTAACGAATCGAGATTACGCAAAAATTCGCAATATTCGTTGAATGGAGTCGCATCAAAATCGGTACTTTCGATATGAAATATACAAACAAACTTTAAACGTTTTTTAAATTATTTAATTTTGAATCTGAAACTTTTGTCGCAATCAATCATCTCTTGTTACTTCTTAGATTTAAGGTTGGACTATGTTTCAAATTTTATATTAGATCACTATCTCTCAAACCTCTAAATCTTATCAAAAAAGGAATTACTAAAATGGAAGAAATATAAAAACAACCTCGAATACAGAATCAGTATTCGATTATCATTCTGTATTAGATCTACTCTAAAACCATTAAATAATTTATGAAACAATTATTCAAATTACAATATAAAAAATAATTTATTACTTAAAAAAAATGCAGATTAAATTATTATCTAGATAAATATAAAACATATACCTGACGTGACGCCATTCAACGTACGAGTTAAGTCTTTTTTTATATTAATTGGCCCTTTTTAGACTAACCTAGACAATAACCTAAATACTCGCCCGATGCGGTGGCAGACTGACAGACAGTATATCATTCACAAAATACTCCTGTTCATCGTCATCGGGCAAATAATATCCGTAGCTACCATCATTCGATATTTGGTCATAAGTCGATTTAAAATCACACGTGAACTCCTCCCAATTTTGATTAATCGATTTTCTTCTCTTAGCGAACAAAATCGATCCATCGAATGCGTATTCGTCGTCGAAGTGCAACACTGCGTCGTCGTAGAAGTAATTTTCTACACGTTTATTGTGAGTATTTCTCGCTATGTTCTTCATTAATTTCTTTTTGGCGTAACTCGATTTTTCGGAATCGTAATCGTCCACTAACGGGTCGTTGCTTCGATTCTCATTTCTTATGTTCATCGAGTATAAAGAACTGTGTGGGCTTTCTTTGTTTAGGCTATTCGAATAGGGATTTAGATATCGATTATTGGAAAGCTCGAAACTATTCATTCCTTTACGCAATTGCTCTCGTCTTTTGGCGACAATTTCTCTAAAATCTTCGGGGTCTATTTGGAACTCATTGGTTTTCGCATTCATGTATAGATATCCGGAGGCGGAGTTTAACCTCAGTGATTGCGAATGGTTTTTCGATGATGATTTTTCTATGTAACGCGGTATGTTGCCTAGTTCTCGATAGTTTCTTGCTCTAATTTGTTTTAAGTTTGTCGATACTGGTGATAGAGGGTCACGGTAGGGTATCGATCTGTAATAGGAAAAAAGAAAAGGCGATAAGCTAAAATAATATTATATAATTGATTTATTGTGTAATTTCGATTTGATGTGAAATAAATAGTTTTTGTTATGTACGTTTTAAATATATCAATACAAACAATGTCGACGTCGGGTCCTTCTGTGTGTTCTTCCGGCTGTATAATGCTCAAAGAAATTGATCCGTATCTCAGCATCGAAGTTCTACAAGTGTACTGCACGCCATCATCGGTGAGGGTGATACTGCTTTGTATCACCCTCACCGCCCGGGTTCTTGGGTCAATTCCACTACCCATTAAGCTAGTTTATCCTTTCCACGAATATGTAAATTGTGGAACCACCAACAAACAGATTTGTTGCCACAAATCTATGATATTAGATTTTTAAAGCAATGGTGAATCAATAAATTCCTTAAAAACGAACAATGCATTGATCGTTCCTTTAGTACTACTAATGTTTGATACTACCAAAGTGAACCGTCACGTGTTATAAAAAAAAAAGTATATTAAAATATAGTTGACTTACTTGTTTGGTCCAAAACAGCTACACGAACAACTGCATACGCTGGGAGGATACTCCTCATCAACATATAAAGGAACGATTGCGGTATCGCCTGCAAATAATTTATATTCAGTTAATTTAATAAAAAGATTTATTTTTACATAATTATGAAACATTTAATGCGCGTTTCCAGAACTTTATTACGAGAAAGTGAAATATTTCTGTAAAAATTAACAGAAGGTCAGTGTTATGAGACCAACATTCTCATTAGAATGAGTTGTTTTCTAAACACTCTCTCTGGTAGAACCGAAGTGCGAGGGCGCTCACCGGGCCGCAGGCGGCGCGCGGGCGCGGGCAGGCGCGTGCCGCGCGCCACGCCGCGCAGCACCGCGCCGTCCGCCGTTATCACGTCGCCCTCCAGCCGCACCGCCACCTGCTGCGCCTGGCGGGACAGCGTTTGAACTTACTTCAAAGTACGACAGAATGGTGCTCAGTTGGGTGTCTGAGTGTTAGGTAAGCTCACCTGCTCAGCCTGTTGCTGATCCCGTTTCTCGTCCTCCGTGTTCATTGTAACAAATCTCAATACCAACAAATTGAGACACGCCGCCACTATGGCCAGACCAAATAATATAAATATTAGCGCGAACATCACGTACGAGGGCTTTCTGTTCAGCGCGTTGTCCTTTTGTAAAGCTACCATGTCGCCGAAACCTGGAGAAGGAAGTTTAAATAAAAAAAAAACATATTTAGCTGTATTGCAGTAGGAAATCGGAATTAAGTACTTTTTAGAAAAGTTCACCGGTTCTGGACTGGACGGTTCGACGCAACAGGATTTGAACCTACGCCAGGCTAAAAATTTAATATGTTACATACAAGTAACATTTTTCAATGTGTTTGGATAACTTTATAGATTAAAGAAATTGTGTATATTCAAATTGTTAAACACTTATTATTAAACGATTATTCTGAGTACAAGCTTTACAAATGAGGTAAGCAAAAGTGCCATCAAATTGATTCCTTCGATTAAGGTAAATAAATTAAATAATTTGTAAAATTACGTAGCTTAATATATTTATTTATTTTAATAAAAAATATGTTTTTTTATTTGTAACTTAAATATCTATATCTCAAATAAAATCTAAAAATGAAAAATTTACTTTGAATAATGTATAGCATATGAGTATATAGGTATTATGAGAAGTTTTTATATAATGTCAATAATGGATATGTATTATGTACAACAAACGGTATTAAAATAAAGTTAGATTTTGTATTTGTTTTTTACGCTTTCGAATGGTAAAAAATGTGCATGATGAGAAAACCTAAAACGAAATTAGCAGGTTTATTACTCTAAGCCGTCAAAGTTACGATAAATTATTAAAAATAAAGTAAATAGAACATCTTTTTAGGCCCAATGTGAACCAAACCATAAGATTTTATTTAAATACTTAATATTAAGACACTCAGCGCCGCACTTTGCCTCGACACCAGAGTGAAGAAAGTAATATAAATTTAAGTAAATATTTCATCTCCTCGAGTGGGGATCGAACCCACAACAAGTCGGTTTTACAATCACAGTTTGTGCCACTGCGTCACGACATTTGCCTCCCTCTGCCTACCCTGCTGTGTGCGGGATACAGCGTGAAGCTGATTTAAAGTAATTTCATCTTTTCTCAAATTTGGAGTATACATTAGGTATAGTAAAATATAGAGGAGATTCACTATCTTGAGGATCCTATATAAATCTAGTAACTACATATATAAATCTCCCCTTATTGGAATAACAATGAAAGATTTCTAGAAACCTCTATAGTTATAAGACGAAGACTTCTTTCCAAAAAACTAAAAATACTTACCTATTGTAGTCAAAGTGATAAAACAATAGTAAACACTATCAAAATAGCTCCATCCCTCAAATTTTGAGAAAGCGGCCGCACCACCCGCTATAGTGAGTGAGGAGAGCGTGGTCACTACGCATATGAGATCCACTTCGGAGGCATTCGTTTGCTGGCAGTTCATCGCGCGTTTTATTGATTTTATTATTACACTGAAAGAAATGTACAATTCACAAATTACAATTCTTGCTTAAATATCATCATCATCACATTCACGCTGTATCCCGCCCCAGCAGGGTAAACAGAGGGAGTCAAATGTCAAGACACTCCGTTCCCCACTTTCTGCCGAATTCTGGAAGCATTGCGTATTGAGTGGCAGAACTCAACGCCGCGCATATTGCATAAAAATACCTCACCACTACCATTCCTCTAATAGAACTAGTATAATAAATCACTTCCCTTTCTAATTTCCGCTATTAAGACATAGGGGGAGTGTTGAGTGCAATTTAATAGTTTATTCATCAAATAGATTGATAACCAATTAAGAGGAAATATTATTATTGAAATTAATAACATAATATATATTTTATTTATATAATTTGGACAATTATTCGAGTCCGCACGACAATAATCAAAAACACAGCGTCTATTTTTCAAATACATACAGTACTGTCGGCGAGTCGTGGCCGCCCTGAAGTAGCTGTAGATGCAGCACAGGATTTTTATTACATCTCATTACTTTTTTTCCGAGTGACCAATGCGCAAAAAGAGAGTCCAACTAGAAAGCTCAACTCGAATGCAACATGGCGGCCACGCCTGGTTTAAATAAATTTAAAAAATAAACAAACCTGCTCAATCTATTGACACGTTCGCCGATACTCTGGAACATAATGAGTCCTAGAGGTATTCCCACTATGGCGTAGAACATCGTGAACAACTTGCCACCTATCGTTGCTGGAGTTGAATGCCCGTAGCCTGTGGGATAAGACAAAATTTTATAAAAGCCAATCTGGTTCCGTAAAGGGTTCCGTATCAATTTCAGGGTTATACGTCAAAGGGAAGTACAAATTGTTAAAAGTCGACAAAGTTAAGTTTGCGGTCGTATGAAATGAAGTAAAATTTTAAGTTTAAAATAGTTTTTATCCGTTAAATAAAATTTCCATATTTCGGATTTTTTCCTTTATTTTTTTTAATGCACAGCAAGTTCTAACTTCTTGTAAAATTTCGTAATTGTAGGGTTACAGTTGTCTGCAGACCACCATGCCATATCGGTTTTGATTACCTGGCGAATAAATTCGACAACCTAAATTATGAACTACAAATATAAGACAAGATATGATTTTTTGTATAAAATGTCACTTTTCGGAACTTTTCCTTTATTTGTATTGGTAAACCAAATTTCCTCTCCATAGTACCCTATAGCTTATGGTTAAAAGTACTCTATAGATACTTATACACCGTTTAGTCATTTCTACTAATATTTGACTACGCGCGAAGCCTATTAAAAGTATATTATTAAAAGTATCACGACGAAATATACGTACATACAAAGTAAAAAACAGATCCCAAAAACCTCACCAATAGTAGTAAGAACAGTGGTAGCATAATAGAACGCGCCGGTGAACTTCCACTGTTGCCCCGCCTTATGCGGCTCCGACTTGAGCACCACTGTCTCCATTACACGGAAATCCTCTTCTGATATATTATATTTGCTTATTATCATGCCTTCGATAGCTAAAATTAATAGAAAATATTATACCTATATACCTACTAAATATATTTTAAACGAAAATTTAATATTAGCCCCAAATACTGCTAGGTGTCGTGGTGTAACCGTGACGTTTGTAGGTTCGATTCAAACTTAGAGGAATTATTCATTTTAATTTCTTCGCTTCGTTTTGGTAGCAAGACATTACGGCGTTAAGTTTCGCTACTCAACACGTAAAGTCTTAACACTAGGTTTTCCTCTGTCTACCCTGTTATATACGAGATACAGCGTGAAGCTAAAAAAATATAAAATAAAAACTCTTATTGATGAGAAAAGATTGCAATAGGATTTCCCAACTTTTCAATTATTGGCTCTACTTTTCTAATACATGTAATAAACGCACACTATTAAAAAATATATATATGTTCTTTCTATAAAACTATTAATTCGAACGAATTAAAGGTTTTTTATGGAACCTAATTCACACTCATAAATTTTACTTCTTTTTTAAATTGAATAGATTTAATTTAATATATATTTTATTGGTCACTCGGAAAGACAATAATCAGAAGTAAGAACAATTCTAAAAATAAGTCTGCGCAGCATCTACAGCTCACACAGCAGGGTGCCTACCCTGAAGGTTAACCTAGTGTTAAAAAACTCCGTTCGCTATTTTCCGTCAAACTTTTGCAATTTTTAAAATTTTCGTGTTACGTGGCAAAATTTAACAGTCACACTTTGCACCCCTGCGCCACGACTGGCCTCGACCACGATTATTAGGGAATTCACACATCACATATTTTCAATTTATTAAACCTATATTTTTAAACATTTTTTAAAGTGTTATTCCACACTTAGGAGAGAAAAATACTTAATTCGAAAACGTATAAAAATTTGAACGCAGCGGGACTCGAACCCGCGCCTCCTGGAAACCGACCAGGGAACGCATGGCTTAGTGGTCAGAGCGCCTGGTCGGTTTCCAGGAGGCGCGGGTTCGAGTCCCGCTGCGTTAAATTTTTTATACGTTTTCTAAATAAGTATTAAACCTATATTTAATATGAATACAGTCAGAGTCAGAGATACAGTGTCGCCGTGGCACATTGAGACACAATTTGACTGTAAGTGGGATGATTGTGAGTTCAATCCCCACTAGGGAGGAGTGAATTTTAATCTTTCCATTCTGGTAAACAAAGTTCCGCCACTGTGTATTGATACAGTCTCGAATTGATCAATTGTCTTTGATCCAAAATACATATATCCTCGGTTTAAAGTGTAAACCTAATAACGGCCTATTAAGAAAACTCTCGGGAAACAAGAAAAAACGGTATCAAAAAACCATATGCATATATATCATCAGAAGATTTTTACGATCACGGAAATCGATTTGTATTCTCTCCTATTTATAAGTACTTCTATGTTGTTTTAAACTTTTAATGATATAAAACGTAGGAATACGAGGATAAGAAAAAAAACGGATTTAGCAAGTTTACACTCAAAGACGACGTTATGTAGGCGGCATGTAGAAAGTATTGAAATACACTGCTAGTTGATGTGGTATTTTTTTTTAAATAGAATAAATAAAATCAAAAACTAACTGAAAACTATTCAACTCGTAGGGTACAAGTTGACTATTTATAAATACAGTTTAATATTTTTAGACCCCTACTCCATCTAATTTTAGATCTCCTTCAACTTAATCTGTATCAATTCATTAACTTAGTGTGAGAATAACCACTATAATGGTGTTTTTTTTTTCCTTTAAACTTCACGCTTTACCCTGCATATGGCAAGTTAGCCAGAATGAACCTGGGAACCTACAGCTAGGCTAGTTTTAAGAAACTCAGTTCTCAATCTCAATTCTGGATTCTTCAGGCATGCTCATGTTGAGTGGTGGTATTAAACATTGCCAAAGTTGCCTCATTACCAGAGTAATGAGGCAACTCTGGCAACAGAGAAGAAATGAAAATATCAAATATCTTATTTCACCTAGTAAAAATCGAACCCACAAACGTCGCATATAGTTGCATGATTTTGTTTATATTCACATCTTATTTCTCATATAGGTACTAACATTATTCTGTATTTTCTAAGTGTTCTTGTTAAATGCTATATGCCAAAGCAATGAAAAAAAAATACCAGTTGGGGTTTGACTAATAATCAATACATCCATCATTATTGTTAATATAAAAAATATAGAACATTGGCTTTTTCGAAAAAAAAAAAGTCAGTTAAAAATGTATGTGAATAGAGTGTATTAACTATTTATTGGTTGTCTCAGTCTACACTGCTTTATGTAATAGAAATAGGAAGTCTAAATATAGAATAGAAAAGCAATATTATAAAACTAAAGTTATTTAGTAAGTGGGCGAGTATCTCCACCACAACGGAGCAATGAGACAGCAACCTACTGTAAATGCAAGGTTGTGCATTCAATCCCACTTGAGGAGTTTATCATTTTCCTGTTCAGATAGTCCACCATTGAATTCTCATAGAAAGTGCAAAATGGATAGTCTTATTTAGGTACTGTCTGCCTACTCTGCTGTATGCGGAATAAAGTATGAAACTAAAATAAGAAGTATACAAGAGAGGTAAGTAGATACAACTGGAAAAAAAATTACCTTGTAAAACCTCAAATCTGTTTCTCTCGGTTGTAGACTCAAGAGCGTCAAACACAGCGGCACCAACCAACAGATAAGTAAATGTGCACACAATTAACGATAGAGTGCGAACATTTTGCTTCTTCATTACTGACTATATCCACGCTTAGGGCTTAAGGCCCACATCCACCCGTCTATAGTCAAGCTAATCCCATAATAAATCTCACAATATTTCCATATTAAGTAACCATAATAATTTCATTATTAAATACAAGTTAAACTAATGTTATAATACTGGAAGTTGTTATAGGTAAAAATTTTTGGCTTATTTTTAATTCTAACATATTAAGCAAGATTCTATTCTAGGATAGTTGAGAAATGATATTTATTAAATGAAATTCTGCTATTGATAAATTGATCCCTCAAAGGAAGTTGTTCCATTCACACTTTTATGATTTACTTATATTTACATCTCTTATGTATCATTTATATATTCAGTATTCACTTATCTGTAATAAATATACAAAAAATAAAAATGTAAAAAAACAGTATATAAATAATACAAACGGATAAATGGACTTTGTAATTATTTGATGCAAATTTTAAAAAAATCGATATATTTTTTATTTCCACTAGGCATTTTCGTATAAAAATAATATAATGCCAATTAACATGTAAAATGTTCATATATTTAAGTGAACAATATACATTCTCGTTAAGCAAATGTCAAAGCAAATATACATGCAAAGTAAAACAAAGGACTCACCATTTTTCAGTAACAAAATTTAATGTAAATCGTTTACAGAACTTGGAATGGTAATTCTGCATCGCGAAAGAATATTTATAAATATTTAATTAGCTGCAAAGCTACATCCTAAAAATAACATAGCGCTGTCCGCATTCGTTTCCAATAGGTCAATCCACAAGGCTCCGTAAGTGGGTCAAATATTATGACGATTATATCACATAAAAACAATCCGGCATAACACTAGCTAGTTACTTCTTTTAGCCGCATAAACAAACATTTATCATTTGCAAATGATAAGCAAAGGTAAAATTAATTATTTTTAAATTAGTCTATGCGGTATTTGTTCCTGTCACACCTGCTTCTCTTGTCCTGCTCAAATTATATGCACTCGCCCCACAAAGACACTTATTCATCTCGGTATCATCTTGGCGAAACGTTTAAGGTTTTATTTAATAGCATTTCATTGAATAAAAATAATAGAAAACAATAATTCCTGCTAGCAGATCCTGCACTTCCTAGATTGAGCTGTTGGGTGGCCAGTGCTCAAAATTTTGGGTACTGAAATGAAGAACTGCATTTTTGAGAGTTGCAAGGAGAAAAAATATAATAAACATTAAGTAAAAAAATATGTATATAAAATATCGAAATTAAATTAAGACAATTTAAAACAATAAATATAATTGTAAAATATTATTTTAATGGTTTATTTTCAGAGTCATAATATAAGTGGACAGAAGATGTCTCTGTCGGCATATTTATAGATACCTTTTTGACACTTTATTATTTACTTCTAATACGTTTGTAAGTTTTTTAATAGATGGCGCTGTAATGAAAAATAAAACTAAAACTTTAATTATACATTTCGAATATTGCTTTCAGCTTTTAACTACGACGAAATACTAATCACTTGAATTTGCAAATTATTATCCCTGCGGAGTATATAAATGGTCTAAAAATTTATTTGTATAATTTTTTTTTAATATATTAGACTAGTACCTATATTACTAAGTGTTAGTGGCGTTACAATATTTAAAACAAAGTTTAATTTAGTATAAGTATATGTATTTTAAATAGTTTCCACTGCCCAATACTTTTTTGAATACAAACAGATATAGACCAAGATCTCAAGGGGCCCCGATCTGTGTCATTTTAACAAAGTTGAAATTTTGAGGATTTAAGCCTAATATGTAGTTAAGACGATATATATAATAATATAAATTGTTTGTGCATTATTCTTACAAACATATATACGAGCGTATCCATTTTTAGGTAAGCGTTGATTTTATGTAACATTCGTTAATCCCCTGAAAGGACCCAACTTTCAAGTTAGTGAGTACACATACCATCATAAATACATATGAAACCTGTAATTCTCAAAATTTCAGGGGGCTCTGGGATCCAGTCTAATATGGTAAGTACATTTAGTTCAAAATCCATCTAACAAAATTGTATGAAAACTAATTATTATCAATTTAATTTTCTATGGAAACTAAGCATAAAACTTTTCATATTACAGCCCTATTGAGGGCAAGCGGCCCATGAAGGGAAAGCTAGTAGGGCCCGCTTTCTCGCGACCAGAGACTAGTGATAGGTCATAGATATATCTAGGTTAAACGGATGGACTGGATACGCTTATACTTGTAATATAATATTGCTGTCTGTATGTGGACGTGTCGGCTGTATGTAACAGAACCAGTGCGTATGTCGCGGCGCCATCTTTGGAAAAGTAATAAATATTAATGACTGATGATTTTGGCGCCGTAAAGTATTTTAAATATTCTTATTGATAATAATTGTTAACGCATCTTTTTAGCAACGAAAAATATTTATAAGAAGTTAATTGTGCGCGAAGTAACAGTATTTGTGCCATAAAAAGCTGTAAAAATGAAGACTTTATTATTTCACAAAAACATAAGATTTAAAATGTTTACAAGCACTCAGTAATCATCGTTATGTTCCATAAGATAAGTAAATCACGTCGCGCTTCAGCTTCTTTATTATATCTATCTATTAATAATACAATCATTTTGTATATGATATGATTTGTATCAAATATATTACAATAATTTCTGAACGCAATATCTATAATATCATAATGCCATGGCGTATATGGATTAAAAACGTATTATTAACATTAGGAGGATGATAGACAGAGGCAATCTACCATCAAGATACTCCGCTCTATTATTACTGACTTACCTAACTACCACTTAATTTTCGAGACACTGACTTATAGAATTCAACACCACGCTTTGTCTTGTTTCCAGAGCGAGCAAATAGAAATAGTTATTATATTAATAGTTTGTAACAATTGAACCCAAAACCATCGCGTTTATAGTCAGAAAGCGGTGTTTTTGCGCCACGACGGCCTAAAAGCAATTATACGGTAAATAATACATTATGTATATAATTTAATATTAAAGTATATAAAAAAATCTTTATTCGTAATTAAACATCAGTGTACGCCATTTGCCGTAATAAGATGCAAAGTGCTTGACGCAAGTGGAAGAACGACTAGACCTTTCTCTCAAGTTCTGGGTCATACGGCTTTATGTAATATTTATTATTTATATATTTGACAGTTTGTTGCTAACCAATTTTTATTAAAGAACGGAGAATATTTTTAATTTAGTTTTTTAAATTATTTTTCATCTAATGGTAACTAACTAACTTTATGTATACCTAGTCGTACAAAAAAATATCTATTAGGCCAACATGGCGCAGTGGCATAAGCGTGCGACTGTTGTGGGGGTCCCAGTCGGGGCAATGAATATTTAATATTCTCATTTCACTCTGGTAACGCGGCAAAAGCGCGGCATTGAGACCCGCCACTTAACTCATTATGTTTTAATGGCGAATACCTTTGACCCAACGTGTAATTTTAAGGAGCCTTTTTGAAACGCTCCTCTCTCTATATTAGGATTCCGTATCGTTTAAGGAAAAAAGGAACCCTTATAAGATCACTTTGGTGTCCGTCTGTCTGTTCGTCTGTCAAGAGCCTTTATCTCAAGAACGCTTGAAGATATCGAGTTGATATTGAAACCATATACTTAGATCTACGGTCCCACGGTTTCCTGAAAAAATGTACATTTATTTAAAAAATATATAAATAAATAAATCAGTTTCACGCTGTACCTGCACATAGCAGGGTAGGCAGAGGGAACCTAGTGTTAAGATACTCCTCCACTTTCTCAGATCTCAACACCGTAATTTGAACGCGCTCAGCACCTCGAAACCAAAGCAAAGAAATGGAAATATAAATGTAAATAAATATTTCATCTCCTCTAATGATGATCGAAACCACAACCAGTTCCACAGTCACACTTTGTGCCCCTGTGCCACGACTGGCCTCTTTAACAAGATATGATCTTTAATATAGCGTATTTCGATACTACAAAAGAAATCCATATTAATAGGGTAGGGAAGGGTGACCTAGATTTATAAAATTTGGCAACTAACATCTACAGGCAGTACTAGTTCAGGGAAAAAAGTGAAAACTATAGATTCGTGGTTAAATCCTAAAAAAACAATAGCCTTAAAAGGGGGCAAAATTTGGTACAAAATCAAAATTTTGTATGAACCCTCGGTGGGAGAACCCGAATCGTGTTTGTTATTTCTTTCGTTTTGTTAATAGAAAGTCTATAATATATATTTTACATATAGGCGAAGTTTAAAAAAACTGTAATAAAAAAATACTAAATTAGATAAATATTTTATTCCTTTTTTTGGAAACATTTACCTTTTAATCAAAAAAAATAAATAAATAGATTTATTATATATTTCTATTTAATATAAGTAAACCAACTATCATATAGTAGTATAGAGAATATAAAACTTCACGCTTTAACGCTAATGGACGACTACATAAGAGAGGGGGGGTCATACCTTTCTCTCAAGTTCTGGGTCAAGCCGGTTTATGTAAGAGCTTATTATTTGACTCATTATTTAAAAATATTCAATATTTAGACATTATACTTATAAATAATCATTACCATAATTAACGTATTTGAATATATTATAACCGTTTTGAATATGTAGGTACAGTTAATTTTTTTTACCGTTGCCAATAATCGATAAAAATAGTTTTATCTTATAGAAAAAAGACATAGCCGCCATTTGTAATTTGATGATTCTTTGCTTTAAAATGTTTAATTTCATTTCGATTCACGGAGGAATAAGGCATGTTACCTACATATTTTTCAAGATATTATTATTTATAGAGAATATTATTTTTCATTTAAATCAAGTGTATTCCAGCATAGAGAATTAAGAAAAACTCTCATTCATTACATGGTCCATCTATACAATATATTTTGTAATAGTAGGCGTTTCAATGTACCCCATCCTACCTGTGGTCCAAGACCAGGGTTACCTCGGGTTAGAATATTATCCTATTTGCCTACAGGGGCGACACCATAGATGAAAGCTAATTGATAATATGAATATTTTTATTAAAAAATACAAAATTGCTTGTACATATACATACATATATTACAAGCAAAGGCCTAGACCTTTCTCCCAATTTGTAGGTCAAGTCGGTTTATGTAACATCGTTACTATGTTTATATTCGGTTGTTCGTGTACTTTACCGGTATCTGAATATTATTAGAATGTCATGCAGCGGTATTTGCTAATTTTACAGTTATGAAAGATATTTTTATATTTCTTATAACTTAAGAGCTGTATAGTATAAAACATGGGGGTTTGTGCTATATAATATAGGTAATATGCGTTTGATAAACAAAATAACAGAAAAAAACAACGTTGATATTTATACTAGAACTCTATACTACTCTTTGAACACTTTGTAAATTTGTAACAACATTTTGAAATATCCATTTTGTATCTACAACTTAATTTAACAAGTATCTACTGCTATGACAAGTTATCTTGAACTAGACTTGAACAAGGCGTATTTACCACTAACAATATATCTTTATAACACTCCTCTATAATTTGATAGATTATCAGACTGTAATTCTAGTTCAGAACCACGAGAACCTTCCATAGGCCCTTTCACTAAGAGAAAACCGAGAAAAGTGGAACTAGCATTCAATGAAGTCATACTTCGCAATAGTTAGTGCAATGGCGTAGCGAACTAGCGACCTTTACCGGCTATGATAGAAAAAACTTAAAAAAAATATTTAGTTATGATTTCTAATTAACTTGTCTGATGAACTTTACTTATTCTGTAAAAAAAATTGTACGTATATACTATACATGTGTACTATATATGTGTAACGAGATAAAAATTCGACGAAAGCAATGATTATTTTTTATTAAAGTGTTTAATTTAAAACCATTATTTAGACAATTTATTTGTGATAATATAGATAATATAGATAATTAATGCTTGATTACCACATTTTTTAAAATGAATACCTACAATTATAGATTTTTTTATCTACAAAATCATAGAGATTAATAATTTTGTCCATAAAATAACTGGCTTCTAGATCCATCATATCAATCGTTCATTTTAATTGCCTGTTCCGTTTAATTCAGCCATCAGACATTATGTATTTGTGCCCATTTCACCTAGCTGAACACCTTTCTTTACCCACACCACAAACTATTACTTTAACTTTGTGTGCGTTTGTGTATATACTGTGTAGAGATAGATGCAACTGTGTGAGTGAAAGTACTGTACGTCACACTTTCGCAAAGTCACGTCTGTGTGCGTGTTGCGTATACGCACGCAATGCCAATGCCAGGTTACGCGTACGGAAAGCTTCGCTAATATTACATGACCGGAAAATTTGCCGGTAGGAAATGATGTTATACTTTTTTTTATAATGTCCTAAACGACAGTAAAACTATGCAGTTAATGTTTTATGTAACGCAAAGGCAGTTTTTCTTTAAATGGCAGCGTTTTGTTTGTAAAATTTATTGAAGTGCGACTTGTCTTGATTATTAAATAGGATGTCGATTTATATATAGACAAAATTGGAAATATTCTTTTAGTCTATTATATAATTATATTAAATTATTGTTTTAAAATTATATTTTGGAGTGGTTAATTGTAAATTGGGTTACTTAAAATTAAATATTTTCTATGGTTGTATTTGAACGTAGAATCTTCCTTTCCGTTCAGTCTGAAAATTTATTAATAATAGTCATAGTTAAATAGTTATATTAAGCACCACTAAAACTTAAGTCATATCGTTTATACGATAGATTTCTTTGCCTTAGGGATACGATGGCGATTAGAAATTACAATAGATAATTGATTATTGCAATAACTATGCAAATAACTAATAGATAATATGCAAGAAATAATTCTCACTTTAGTAGGTTTATAATTCTCTTTTTGCGAAATATCATTTCGATTTTCCTTCGTGTTCCATATAAACGTAATTAAAATATGAATAATGGAGAAGGAATTATTACTTTCCAGAGAAATTATTTGTAGTAACTAAGTAAGTGGCAGTGTTTATCATAGCATATGCCACAAATTTGGATTTTGAAAAAAAAAATAGTTGTATCTTATATAAAAATTCGCGAATTTTCAATTTTAATATATATATCTTGAGACGGCGAACACGAACGTGAAATAGTAAAGTATGATTATTTATTTTTCTTTTCTTTTACTTTAAAAAGTTAAAATACGACTTTTCAGAGTAAAAACTCATAAACTTTACTTATATCTCATACGAAAGTTTAAAATTTTCACATATCTCAATCATTACTTTATGCAAATTTTATTCCAATCATCAAACATTGTTTCCGTTCACTCATTAAAGATCGATAGACTAAAGTCAATTGTTACAGGATGTAATTACGCCTTATCGAGTTTTACGTGACAGCTTCAAGTAATTATCATTTTATTAATTATTAATTATGATAGCCTAAGTCCGCTGCAGTGCCGTTGCAGTGAAAGCTGCCTATAAGCTAGATGCATGTAGTGCGATTGAGACGTTTTGAATATTGTAGATATATAAATTTTAAAAGGATTTCTTTTACATTTGAACCGATTGAAATAAAATGAACACTAAATATATATTGAGATAAAAAAATCCAAAATTAACTACGTTTGAATCAGTTGGACACATGAGGGACAGTTTTAGTGAATACGTAAATTCAACTAATACGTGGAAAAGGTCATTGTCGTTTAAAGTTGTTCACAAAATTTAAGTGACGCCTGTTTAAGTAACTATTTCTGTAATAATATTATTATATATACTTGAACGTCATCAGTCCCAAGACTAGTGTACTAAAGTTTCAAGTATTCCTAGTTGTTAGTTATTACAGCTGAGATCTTAGCCGGGGAAAGTGAGCTTCCACTCGATTACTCGTATCGGCGGTACTGATATGAATATTATTTATCTGTCGTCTTTGACACTTGTGCCTAGACTAAATTGATTTTACCTAAGTGAGCCAGAGAAATAAATAAAATGTGTAAATATTAAAGCAATTAATTTTAAATTAGTAATATTAACTTTGTCTCCATTTTGTGCTGAACATAATTCGTAGAAACTATAATAAAAATAAAAAAAATTAACGAAATTCTCAAATAAATTAATTTCTATTAGTAAACCCTAAAAATCAACACCCACTGGCTGTATATAATCTATCATTAGCCCCAAACAAAAAAGTTCGTCTGTATCTATGGCACTAACGGTAAAGGTTAAAGTGGCATAATGAAAACAATGGTAAAAAAAAACCGTCCCAAATTCAACTAATTTCCCACACGTAACAGTGCAGAGGACATCGAGCGCAGGCCGTTATAGCACTGACCCACATTTGCTTACATTTCGCTGAGATCGCGCGCCAGTTCTGTTACTAACCTTATTGTGGTAGTCGCCATGTTGCTAGTACATTGCTTGGCTAACAAATTAGATAGATTATTATTAATTATTCGTTTATAATGTTATTAAAATAAATTTTGATTTACTATAATATTTGATATAATAATTTATTTTGTTATAATATTAATTATTGAATTAATAATTATAGATAAGCCTAAAATTGTAAAAGCATAACGTTTTTACTTGACAAAATAAAAAAAAGTACATATAGATAATTTTTATTTTTAGCAAGCAATGGAACGAATGTAACAGTAAAATATAATTATAATGAATATAACGCTAATAAACGTTGGCTGGCCGGTGTAAATCTGCCGCGCTTTCTGATTTTGACGAGAAATTATAGTTTATATCGCGGTTTCAAAGTCACGTACCAACTTAATGGAGTGTTACGTAGGATGTAGCAATTATATATTATGCGGTTGTTAGGGTTTGTGGCATCATTATATATCTATATTAATAATCTGTTAAAGGAATACAAGGTCAATGTCAGATTCGAAGAGCTTTTTGAACTTTAATAGATTAGAAACAATGATCTTACTGTTTCATGCCATTCTATAGGTTCCTTCCGCAATCAATAAATAAAAAATACGTTAGATTATTTAATTAAATCAGTAGGTATACGCGAAAACAGTTCCAATTTTCTAAAAATAACAAAAAACATTACTTAATATATTTATATCTGATAATATATTTCATACGAATTATTTGCTCTAAGCAAAACAAAAACAAATTAATTATTTTAAATATTTTTCAATCTATTGTCTTTGTTCTGTCATCCTAATATTGTGGCAATAAATTAGTTTTGAAAAGATGAAAAATTGATCGCGTCACTTTTAACATGCATACTTATTTAGCGGTAATAACACCGTATTACATACAGTTAATCGTACATTATCTTTATGATTCAACCTATACTGTAATGTACAACAGTGAACACCACCTACGTCCGGATCCGCACCTAAAATGCAATTTTGACATTATTATATGGGATTAGAATTTTTTTATTCATATTACAGAGTACTTTTATTTGATAATTATTATTACAAGTATACTGTAAGAGTTGTCCTAAACAAAGAAATTTCCTGTCTAAATTGCCATTGCGTGTCGAGTGGCAAAACTCTACATTGCACTGTGTCTGACCAGACTTAATAGTTATATTTCTTTTATTACAAATATTTTAAGCACTTTTCCAATTACTTTTAATAACATAAATTTTAACAAGCAATATATCGTAGGGAGTAATTAGTTGGTTCCCAATGCCAAAACAATGTCAGTATTTTATTATAAAATAAAATATCTTCTAGAACAAATTATGTATAATAGAGATGCTGATATATTACAAGTATAAAGTATGTCGATATACTTAATAGAAATCACAATGTCGCTAAGTGAATCGGGGAAATGCAATTTTCTTATGCAACTTAGTAATGCAACTGTATAAAACCGGCGTTTCTAATATTACATACTCGCATAGCTTTCTTCGACATACTCACGTAAATTGTGGCAAAAACAGTGCTTTCTTTTTCAATGTCTAGCGAGCGAGACATCTATATTATATACGAATAATAGAACGAGACGAGTTGCGTTAAACGTATGCGGTAATCTGTGGCGAACTGTTACAAACGTCAAAGTTCCCGCCAAACGAATTTGACGTTTATGTTGTGTGCGTAAGATAAATTATTGATTTTAATTTGAAACACTTGTGTTATGCCGCGGTTTTGTCGGTTTGCGTGTAGTGAAATGTGGGACAATCGAAAGCCTTTCTCCGCTCGGCTGTTAGGTATTTTATTCCGTTAGTTTTTTTGCGGCCATCACACCAATATGGCGGACGGCATAATTTTTTCGCTTTGTCACGTTAGATCATTCTTGTTAGATGGAAAGCTGCTCTATCTGCGCATAACTGTACAGTAGAGAGAAATGATGTAATTGTGACAGTTGAATTTTGATTTGTTTTGTTTTGTTTTTCTTGTTGATGTTCTGGAAGTTTTTACGTTATTTGTTCTAGGTAGATACTTAAAATTTTTGTAATAATTTTATATTTATGTATGATTTTGATAATTAATAGCTAAGTTATTATTTAAAACATTTTATATTTTATGCAACGTAAATAAGTGCATAGGTATCTATATTGCTACATTTTTGTCTTATTAGTGAAATAAATACAATTGATATTGAAATCGCTAAATTATAACTCAAAACTGTTAACCAACAAACGATATAAGTGGAAACTATATGAATTTTCAGTAACAACAAGAATGTAAAACATATTACCAAGCTTTCTTCGTTTACCCAAGTGTAGTGGTAATTGCATAATTTGCATAGACTGTCAGCAGTCTGCTGGCACTTTCTCCGCCTAACGGGATACGTATCTGGAACACATCGAGACCTGAATAATGGCGGTTTTCTGTATTTTTCCACTTATAAACAAACGGATATTAACTTTTATTGCTGTGTACTAGCGTTGTTAGCCTTTTTTATTCTTTGTAATGTTTTTATAACTTTTAATTGAGTTAAATTAAAAACTCATGTTTCTGTTCTGTAATTGAATAAAAGATATATTGAAGACTTTCTTCATTACAAGTTTCATGACGTTTAGTTTTTTTTTTTACTAAGAGAACGTTTAATGTAAATAATAAAAAAAGAAACAAGAATAAATAACTGTATATAAATGTTACAAAATTAACGCATTATGAATATTAATATATTTTTTCTCTTAATGCATAAGTACTTAACTTAACCTATTTAAAGAAAAAAAAGAAAAATATTTTATAGTTCGTTTTTAATTTTCAAATATATTTTACACATATTGTAAGTTCGATCCCCATTCGAGGAAATCAAATATTTATTTAAATTTATATTTTCATTTCTTCGCTCTAGTGTCGAAGCAAGGCGCTGCGTTGAGTTCCGCCACTCAGCACGCAATGCCTCCATAATTCAGTGGAAAGTGGAAAACAGCGTAAAATGGAGAAAGAGAGTGTCTTAACACTAGGTTTCTCCTGCCTACCCCGCTGTGTGCGGGATACAACTATAGGCATAGATAAACTTTTGTGATCAATTTATGAACCTGTGACCTACTTATGAGTAAAGCACTCGTCGACTCTCCCACTATGGTGTCGATAACAACAAGATGAACTCAAAGCGTGTAGTGTCAATGACACGGGCATATATTTTCGCGGCAAGCCTACTACGCCATTCAACAGGTCGTTGACGTATTCAAAGCGCAAATGACATTAGAATGTTGTTTTTTTTTTATAAATTTCTCTGCCCTGGATTCGTCAACTGTTGACGCACGATTCTTGTATTGATTTTTTAAATTATTACAGCGTACTTTTGTGTGTTTGTTTGTGTAATATACAGTTAGTTAAACGTGAATTTTGTGGTGTTTAAAGCTTTTTATAGATTTGATGATTGTTTAAAATAATGTGATGGTAATAAATACTTGAATATATAAAATAATTCCATCAATATATTATAAAGTTTGTCCTTACTAATTAACTTCCTATCCTTTCGCAATGATTATTTTCGTGTAATTACTTAACCTTACAAAATAATAAAAATATATTATTGGATAAATTATTTCAAAATATTTTAAATATTATACATAAAATTTTTGTAAGTGTATATAGTGTGTTTATTTTAAAACACAGTGTAAATGACAATTTAATAGAAAATCTTAAATTAAATGACTTCGAAAGTAAACATCTTTTTACTTTTCATTCAACAATAATACAAGAGAAAACACAAAAATACAATTGTCACACCAATTACATAAAATTTATAATATTTCATGCAACTTATCGTTCTCGTATCCTTCAAAGTTAGCTCGTTTCACGGTCAAAAGTAAAGTGTGTCGGTGAAAGTCGGGGAAAGGTGATCCAATGGGGCCAGTTACCAGCGTTACGTGGTGTGACACTTTCGTTATATTTTAGTGATATAATGTAAATCGGGTCGTATATGCCCTTGTAAGATTTTTATTAATAATTCACTTTTCTTCTTTTTAGCAACTGGTCAAACTAAATGCAAATAACTAAGAATTGTGAAGAGCACATGACCAAACCGAGGTATCCGAGATAACCACAGGTACAGTAGGTTACATCAATTCGATTGACGTGATTTATTTAAAACTTTGACCTTCCTCGATTACAGACTATCCAAAAAAAAAAAAACAATTTAAACCAACAATTTTAGAGATTAGAGCGTTATCATAATAAAGATCAGCTTCACGATTTATAAGTATTTAATTTTATCAAATAGGGTTCGAACCCACAACCAGTTATGTTTACAGTCACACACTTGTACCCCCTACGCCGCGACTAATATATTTAAATTTAAAGCCTTTGTGCAGTAGGACAGAGATTGATTGTAAATGTAGGTAAACTGATCCTCACTGGGAGAAATATTTACATATTTTCCAATTTTTTCTATTTTTCCTTACGTCCCCGTTTTCTGAGGACATGTCGCGGTGTTAAGCTCCAACATATAACACTTAATATCTTGAAATGAGAGAGCGAAGAGCATGGACGTAGGGTAACGAAGTTGAAAACTTACGTCAGAAGATCGGTTATATTTTAGTAAGAGTTAACTCATACGGTCTTTTAAAATATAATCTTTCATGTAATATATTGATAAAACAATATTAATATTAATAACAAATTTTAAAAGAAATGGTGAGATGTAGAAAATAAAAACTTTATTGTATAAAGACAAACAAATTTTGCATTCCTTAACAAAATACCCAAGTGTTTTTAAGAGATTTACAAAATAAGACCTCGTTAAGACCCAATATGATAATTTTCATATTTTACCTGCATATTTTTATACAGTTACCAGAGTCACATCAATTAATGGAGGTAAGTATTATTTCTTGAGATTTTTTGTTTACTGCACATTCTTAATTAAATAGAAAGTTTGTATGATAATATAAAAAATAAATACATGCAAGAGGTTTTTTCGGCGCATAGCTCCTGGGAACATGATGGTTGTAGGTTCGGTCCCACCTAGGGAAATATTAAATTTTCATTTCCTCGCTCTGGTTACAAGATAAATTCGTGTCGTAATAAAGTTAAATGTCTTCGTAACTAACGTAACTGTAAATGTCTTAACACTAGGTTCACTTAGCCTTTCCTGCTATATGCGAGATATAACGTGAAGATGTAAAAAAATAATTAAATAATAAATAGGTATACTAAAATTCTACATCTGTGTACGTATTTGCATGGCATCCGCGCTCTGCGCTATCTGCACAACGATTTTACCATTTATGAATAACGGTTCAGGTCCATCTGCAGACTACTTTATTATTTGTAAATATAGGATTTTTGTTTTGAAAATACACTAGAAAGTGGGAAATATTTGTGGGGGAGTATCTTTAGTCGCTACACGGCAATGCAGGAAACACCGTAAAGCTGTATTAATATTAGACAACGCACCTACTTTCAAAAATCAGGGTGAATAAGGTGTACTTATTTTTAAAATACATGTATGTAAAAACATCTAATATTTTATTTCAATGTATCCACTAGGAAATTATTTTTGTTAATAATTATAATATAATAGGGATGTAGCGCGGCTTTTATATAGATGAGATGCCCCGAAAGTATTCGATATTTTTTACCACTTTTCCTATATATCTGTCACTTTTTGTATTAAAGAAGAATCAGTTTCGTTTAAAATATTAGGTTCGTACATCATGTTATGTGGAATAACTAAATCTCTCTCTCCGATTGAGACATTTATAATATTTTTTTCTTTATATTTGACAATGTCAAATATAAAGAAATAAAACTTATAAACATATTTTAATCAAACCCGCCATTTAAAATGTCTCTTATGAATGAATGCGAATTTTAATCTTTAGTTCAGCGTCATTTATTTGAAATTAAGAGCATTAATTTAGTTTAATTTTATCATGTTATAAATAACGACAGTTATCAAAGCTTAAAGGTGCCTTTTTAAACTACCAGTATGTTAAATACATGTAAAATATTTCAGGGCTGTCTCTTCTATCTAATAACAATTTGTGTAATTAAAAAAGTCTGTTTCGTGTACAGCGTAAACGGAACGTGAATGTGTTTACAACACGACAGTTGTCAATATTTGAAGTATAATAAATGAATTTCCTCGTGCTAGTGATTGATAATTTTTATTTTTTATTTAAGTTTTAGTTTTAGCTTTACATATAAATTTATTCGCAAATAACACAAAGCTGAGTTCTTAAGACGAGCTTTCTTGTAACAATATTGATAAAATTTCTTTCTTTTGTACAATTTATAAATATTTATATCAGTCCAGTAAATTAAACTTAATTCTTAAAAGCAACTTGTTTATGTCCTTTATATAATATAATGTATGTATGAAGTTCTTTTTTTTGTATTCACTCCATGTTTGATGCATAAGTGGAAACTTTATTGGCTAATGTAATGTTGATATGTATTAGCTTTAAGTATTGTAAGCGCTGTTTGTTTTCCAATATAAAATAAAATAAAAAATAAAAAAACAAATAAATCAATAGCAATATCCTTCAAACTTCATAGAAATCTATGACAAAAAAAAACATTAAACCATATTCCCTCACAAATCAAATAACAAATAAATAATACAATAAATAACGTAAAAAAAACGTAATACAAACAACCCTGTTAAGTATCAAATCGAGGTGACCGCGATGCGTCTGTGTCGGTGCGGTGTGCCGGTGCCGGTGAAATGGGAAAGCGGCCTCGAAACGCTAACGGTACAGTGCACCGCTTTGTTACTGCCACCAGTAGTCTACCGCACTAACTCTATGCAACTACTTTCGCAACTTAATTGCAATTTCGAATATTGCTTTATATGGATCAGTTTTGTTGTTTGACGCCGTCGTGGCTAAGGGGTACAAGCGTTTCTGTAGCGTGACGGTTGTGAATTCGATTTCCATGAACACTTTTTAAAATGTTATTTCAAACTTAGGAAAGAAAAATACTTATTTAGAAAAGGTATAAAAATATTTACGTAGGACAGGACTCGAACCCGACCTGCGACCTGGTCGGTTTCCAGCAGGCGCTGGCTCGAGTCCAGCTACGTTCAAATTTTTATACGTTTGTTTATTGTTATTTATTAATATTTTCATTTCTTCACACTAGTAACAAGGCAAAGTGCGGCGTTGAGTTTCGCCATTCATCACGCAATGTCTCGAAAAAATCAACGGATAGTAGGGAACGGAGTGACCGAAAACTAGGTTCCCTCTATGTACCCAGCTATATGCGGTAAAGCTGAAATAAAAAAAATATGGTATTTCTCTATCTAAACAGGAGGAGAATAACAATACATTGGAGAACCTTTCTGTCATATTACACAAATATAATCCAATGTGAGTGAAAGACAGAACAGAAAATCGCAGTAGAAAATCATTTTTAGTCAGTTCTATGCAAAATATTATATTATACATTTTAATTTTGTCGCTGTACTAGACGAAGTGCGACGGTGAATTCCGTCTCTCAACTATCAATAACGATAAAAAATGTCTCGAAAATTCGAAGTGGAAGGTAGGAAACAGACTGTCTTAATACTCTGTAAAGCGTGAATCTGCATATTGCAAGAAATCTCGTCAGCATCATCTTGTTCTAATTCACGTTCTGTAAAATACTAGAGGTGCTCTACTATTATATTGTACAACAGATAACTATAAAAATATTATTTTATATGTTTTTTTATATGGATTGATTACAAATTAAACGTTGTAAATTTCTATATTAATTGGACGTTGATTTATGATAATTGGTTTTTTAATATATTAAAATTAATTAGGTCATAGTTGATTGATAATCTGCCTTTAGGCCTAAATATGATATTTTTAGAAATAGTACAAAATATTTTAAATTACACAAATGCTTACATCTCAGATTGACAAAATTCTAAATAATTTTTTTATAGTATTTAGAAACTAAGTTAAAACAAACGTTATTGTTAAATGTGAAATGTAAAATTCTGTCTGTCTGTCTATGACGCTATCAGGGCCGAACTGGTGATCTGATTGTTATAAAAATTGATATAAATATACTTGATGAGCCGACAGTATGCCGAATTACAACTACAATTGGCCTCAATAAATTTTATATTATATAAACATTGGTAATTATAATTTAATAAATGTCTAATAATATGAGTAATTATTGTATCTAAATATGTATTACAATACGAAAATTTTAAATATGCATTGTTTAAACCTTTAAAAATCAAAAATTATAATTCAAATTAAACGCTCCAAAGCAAACGGCAAAAACAGTTTAAGCAAACAATATAGTTTTCTTTAAAAGTAATACCAACTTCAGTAATTTTTTCAATCTCAAAACTTAGTAATTTCAAGGTAAATTAATTCTTATACAATTTTTTAATTAATTACAAATATTGTAATGTAAATAATATTGAATAAAAGCAAGAATTACGGTAAAGTTTGGCAACCATCTGTGACACAATAATGAGGTCGTAGTGGCGCAGGGTCATAAGCGTAACCGCGGCTGTTGTATGTTCGATTGCCACTCAGGGTAGGGAAATATTTAATATTTTTATTCGCTCTGGTAACGAAATAGCAACACCCAACGTGAGTTTCGCCTTCGACATTCTGCAGAAAATGTGAAACGGAGTGTCTTAACACTAAGTTTTTTCCTCTGCCAACAGTGTGTGTTGTGTACTGTATACAGCTTGAAGTTAATAAAAATAATATATTGACTAACATGAATTAGATATGAACAGCATTTTAGTACAGTTTGGCAACAATCTGTGACACAATAGTATAAAGAGGTAACGCGGTCGCACCAAAACTGGTGAACAAAAAGTTTCATATAACATTTGAGCGGTCACATGTCGAAAATATATGCTTCACGCTGTATTAGGTATACCGCATATAGCAGGGGAGGTAGAGAGAACCTATTGTTAAGACACTCCGTTTTTTAAGCATTGCTCAATTTTCGAGACATTGCGTGTTAAGGCAGGCGGTGAGACTCACTTTGTTTTGGCATCGAAATGAAAATGAAAATAACTCATTCGTCTGAGTGATCAGAGTTATGCTAAAACTAACTCGTGATAATAATAAAATCAATTTCACGCTGTATCTCGCACAGAGCAGGGTAGGCAGAGGACCCTTATGTTTAACATTCCATTCCCCATTTTCCGTCGAAATCTGGAGGCATTGCGTGTTGAGTGGCGGATCTCAACACCGCGATTTGCCTCGACACCAGAGCAAAGAAATGAATGTAAAATGTAAATAAAACTAAATTCTAAATTACAATGTGACATATATTTAATTTATTTTAACAATAAGCAATATTGAGTTTTAGGTGCCCTCGTTTAATGTCTTTGAATATATTTATTTAAATTTAGGTGAATTCGTGACACATTATAACGTTTAATAAATTATTTAGTGAATATATTCAATAACACGTCGTTCTGTGGAGTATATTTTCAAAACTTATTTACTTTATGACGCTATTGTGACGTAGTGGAACAGTCAGACTGCGAATATGTTGGTTGTAAGTTCAAGCCCCAGTCTGGTAATGAATTATTTTATTTTCCTGTTTTGGCAGACGAAGTGCGGAAATGAATCCCGCTACTTAATAAAGAGTGTCGAATTCGAGTTCTGACGGAAAGTATAGAATTTGAGCGTTTTAACCCTACCTTACCCTACTATATGCAATATCAAATATAAAGATGAAAGAAAGAAAATATATTAAGAAAATATATACGTTTATCAACTACAACAGCAATCCAAGAAACCTTTTAAGTTTTACCAACACATATTTCTACTTACCTTAAAAAGCTTAAGTTAACAATAAAAAAAAATTATGATAAGAAAGGTTTATTACTACAAAATCTTATCAATCGTTATCATTTCCACAGTGTTTCCTCCACGACACGTGCCTCGCATTGACATACGCGGCGGTGCCGGGGTGCGTCGACCGCACGCCACTTTCACTGGCCGGCCGCACCCCGCTTTCCTCTTGGACAACGGGAAATGGGTGTTATGTAACTGTATGTATGTATATAGAGCACGGCTTGCGTGTTCGTAGCTGGGTAGTGTGGTTCTTGTGTGTATGGTTTGGCGTTGGAATTCCGTTATGAGGTATATTTATATTACAATTCAAATCAAAAAATTAAATTGAATCAGCTTCACGCTGTATAGCGCACACATCAGGATAGGCAGAGGGAACCTAGTGTTAAGACTCACCGTTCTCCACTTTCCGCCAAGTTCTGGAGGAACTGCCGTGTTGAGTGGTGGAACTCAACGCCGCGCTTTGCCTCCACACCAGAACGAAGAAATGAAAATATAAATGTAAATAAATATTTTATTTCCTCAAGTGGGGATCGAATCCACAACCAGTCCAGATTTTACAGTCACAATTTATGCCCATGCGCCACGACTGGCCTCATATTACAATTATTAAAGTTTATATTGAAAAATATTATATTTTTAAGGTTTCACGCTTTATCACACAAATATATTATAACATATAATGTTCAGAATACTCAACATCACTATAAATTGACTGTAAGAACGAGTTTGGTCTAAAGTTAGAATCTTCCAATTGTAGAGAATGGAAAATGTGAAATATATTGACAAATATTTTGTGTATAAATAAATACAGTTTTAGAATAAATAAATTAAATAAAAAATTAGCTTCACGCTATATCCCGCACACAGCAGGATAGGCAGGGGGAACCTAGTGTTAAGACACTTTGTTCCCCACTTTCTGCCGAATTTTGGAGGCATTGCGTGTTGAGTGGCAGGACTCAACGCCGCGCTTGCCTCGACACCAGAGCGAAGAAATGAAAATATAAATTTAAGTAAATATTTCATCTCTAGTGGGGATCGAACCCACAACCAGTCGGTTTTACAGTCACACTTTGTACCACTGCGCCACGACTGGCCTCAATACAGTTTTAGAAATTAAAAATAATTATTTTACAAGATATTTTCTTAAACATAGATTCAGATTTAAAAGTTGCCTTAGGTAGATAGGTAGTACCCTACAATGTAATCATAATGTCGCTTCCACTCACAAGTGTTATGCAACTTGAACTTACATATATACGATGTCTTCAGAATTTTTAATTGGCTAGGGAGTTCGACGACTGTATTAGCTTTCACTCTTCCGGTGACATTGCACTTGCCTCTTGTGTAACGGGAAATGATGACGTATGTACTTTTACTTAAAAATAAAAAAAAACCAGTCAAGCGCGAGTCAGGCTCATCTATGGAGGGTGCGTACAGAAACCGCTCAAAAAATTCAAGCTTAGCTTAGCCAGAGCCCTTTCACCTGATACCTCACCTGACCTTTTCAAGGCTTTTTATATTATTTTTTAGGATTTAACCATCAATGTATAGTTTTCAGATTTTTTCCTGAACTAGTACTACCCATAGATGCTAGATGTTAAATTTCATAATTCTAAGTCAACCGGAAGTAGTTAGAGAGAAGAAATGAAAATATTATTAACTAATAACTCCTCCGAGTGGGAATCGAACCCGCAACCGTCGCGCTTATAGTCATACGCTTGTGCCATTTCCCCACGACGGCCTCTTAATTAAACCTTTCTTATATTATATTTATATTTTTCGTTTTATAGATATAAAATGTTGCGGTTAAGTCGTTTTCTGTTGTGTACAGGGTAGACTGAAAGAACGACCGCATCATGTAATCACAATAATAATAAATTCTATAAGTATGGAGTATAGTTAGCTTACTATAGATTTTTGATTTTGTAACTTTTTCTAGTTTTACAATTTTATCCGCATAGTAGACTAGAGAGACTTGAAGATATTATTTATTGAGTGACAGAACTTAATATCACTTGTTACACTAATACAACATATACATAGTCAGTAACTATAAAATTCTTATAATATTCAATACATAAATTTCTTTTACGTAGAAAATTTCTTATTAAAAAGACATTAAATAAATGTACCTATATACTTAACATATAAAATCTTTTCCCTATCTAGGGATTTCCCTCGGCTTATCTATAATGTTCAATTAATTATATATTTAAAGCGATATTGATTATAGATATTGGAAATACTAAATATTGTGGTGTCGCTATATATAATGTGGCAGACGACTTATGAAAGAGTGACAGAAGACACGAATGAATGTAAACAGCCCTAGACCTGGATGGTTAGCCTTCTATTAGGGAGGCCTATGTTCAGCTGTAGACGGCAATAAGCTGTAAAAAATTAATTTAACGCCATGAAGTCGAGAATACCAAAGATTTATGACGTTATTTTTTTCGGTATACATGATAAACCGCAGAATGTCGCCAAAACGAAAAAATGCCTTGTTGACAAATAAGTACATATAGGAAAATGTATGTAAAACGAAATATCTTGTATATATGATAAAGAGTTGATGCGAGTCGAGCCGCAGGTGGAGGCTAGTATTAAATAAATCAATTACTCTTTAACTTAGACGGTTGCCACGGTAGTAAATGCCCATCGCATTGATATTCACAACGTGGGGTGCATCGACCCTACTTTCACTAGTTCGGCGTCCCGATTTCCTTTAGCTCAATGGGGCTGATGACGTCAAATATTAAGTTGATATCAAAATGGTCAAAACTACAAATTAGAATATATTTTTTTAATTTATTTTAAGTTAAAAAAAATGTAATACTTTTCGGTTTTTACTAAGTTTACGTCAACTGATATATATTTTGTTGTCCCTAAACCACCATAGCGACCACCAAACTCTACGGTCTCTGCATACCTCGTCTTCTGTCACCATCCTCTTCAAACATGCCCATGTCCTCCGGGGAGCCCTCATCTTTTTTGCGTGACCGTTTCTTTCTTTTCCGTTTCGTTCTTCTAGTATCATTGATACTGACCTTAAAACTTAATTAAGTCTCCTCCTGCGCTTCGTACCTTATTATCATTTACCTGATTATTAGTTCTTACTTTAAAAAAATATATATAATTTAATTCTAAACGGTATAGTAATGTAATATAACGAAATCCAAACACAGCAATTCTATAACCCTATAAAAGTAACGACGTGTTTTGCATAACCATTGTGTCAAAAATGTGGCGTAAATGTGTTAAAAATCAGGTTATTATAGTTAACATGCGAACGTTTATACTTTCTAATAGAACTTGAAGTTCTATAAAGGTAACGATATTAGATAGTATGTATATAATTTTATTTCCCAGTGATACAGCCTCACCACTTTAGATATTTTGTAGATTTTTCACTATCAATATAATTATTATTACCAATACGTATTAAAAAATTGATAGTTTTAAATAATTTTGTTAAATAATTAATTGTAACGCATTTCACTGTAAGTGCAATAATAACTTAAAGTCGTAACATATTTTGTGCTTTGACCTATAATTTGTTCTATGAACTGCATTTAGATATATTGATATTCGATATGATGAACATCAAGTTCATTCGAGGGGCTAAGGATTGTTATACATTTATTGTATATATTTTTTTGGAAAGACCAACTGTTGAATCTCTTGTAGGTTCTTCTTAACAGAACTGCCTTCTGCTCCGATGATCTTCGAAACTTCCATTCAAAAAGTGCTTGTAATGGAAACCTAAATAAGGAATATATATATTTTAATTTAACGCTGTTTCACGGAATCTGGGAACGTAATATTAAGACACTCCGAGTGGGAATAGCACTCACGACCGACGACGACGACTTAAAAAATTTACCATAATCTAGTTCTAAACAAAGGCAACAGATGATAATAAGAAAATTGTTAATAATTTCCATCACGTGGCCGAGCACTTTCACTCGGCGTCAAGTCCCGTTTTTCTGACGTAACGGGACGCATAATGTCGTCATACATCATAATACGCCGTATTGCTTCACTTTTGTTTACGAGAAAGTTTCTTTGTGCTATATATTTATTTAATAAGAAAACTTTTTTAATTATATGTTTTTTATATGAACGTATTTTTTTTAAATCACCGTGATCCGTGTCCTTTTTTTAGTTTAGTATGGTAGAGTAGGCAGAGTGGACCTGAAAACCTAATGTTAAGACAATCGTCACTTTCCGTTGAATTTTCGAAGCAAGGAAATTATAATAATAATCGAACCCACAACCGAATGTGTGCGATTATAAACGCGATATAATATAAACGCATGCTGAGCTACGACTGACTCAGTCTTGGAACATGTTATTGATTTTAACTTCACGAAAGTTAAAATTAATAACATATTCCACTTCCACATTAAATTACCTTTTCAGTTTCAAGATTGATTCATTGACAGCATTCACAGTATTGAATGGCAAACCTGTGGCAGTACCAGTTTCTACGAGGTTCAAGGCCCGGCTTACGCAAGCCATTTCACCTTACGTAACTTAAGCTGGCTTTCTTCGTTGTTTATATAGTAGATAAATGTATATTTTTACTTAAGTAAATATTGAATATATTTTTGATATTTAGTGGGTTTTTTTTTATAGATTTTGATGGTATTTTTTAATTCCTTTTTTTTTCAAAGATTTTAATAGAGTATGTATTATAAATGTCAGTTTATATCGTCATCGATTTCGTGATGTTCATCCCTTAATATGTCTGATTTTTTAACAACATTGCGTGTTAGGAAACGGGATCAAACGGCACGTTTTACCTTTTTTAATAATCCTATCCAACTTTTCTTTACCCACTGAACCTGCGGTCAACGGTAACTCGGGCACTTAATCAACGATGTCGTACAAATCTCTTAGTTATTTTTATTTGACCTTGAAGTACTATATCAACGGAACTATTTCTAAATTCACAGAGTCTACCAGTGACCACGAACTACTGCAAAAGTGTTCGAAACGTTGGATTTCCAAAATATACGCGATTAATCAGTTTCATTAAAAAGACCGAGTCGAGGCGCGAGTCGCTCTAGTGTCGAGGCAAAGCGCGGCATTGAGTTCTGCCGCTCAACACGCAATGCTTCCAGAATTCGGCAGAAAGTTGGGAGCGGAGTGTCTTAACACTACGTTCCCTCTGCCTATCCTCTTGTACGCGGAATACAATGTGAAGCTGATTTTATAAAAAATGTATATTATTCACGAAAATCGATGATCTTATTTATTATTTAATTTTTCAGCTTCGCGCTTTTCTGCACGCGTTAAGACTTAAGACGTCCGCTTCCCACTGCACGCCGAAATCTGGAGCCATTGCGCGTTGAGCGACCAGAACAAGGAAATAAAAGTAGTAAGTAAATAATCATTCCTGCGAGTAAGAATCGAGCCCAAAACCTATTGTATTTACAGAAAACTTGTGCCACTGCGTCAAATCTAAGATCTTATCATTACTACATTTTACTAATATTTCTAGTACATAGGTAGTGTATACTCGATACGCAGAGTTCAAGGCTCGGTTACGCAAGCCGTTTCACCTTACGTCACTTATTGTTTTGCCTACCTAACCGTACTTTCTTCGCTAATTGCGAACGCTTCCTTCCGGTATACACGTTTCAATAGAAATGACAGTTATGTTACAAATAACATATATATATTGTACGTTCTGAATATATATTATAAAGTTGTTTTTTTTTACGCGGGTGTGTACCCGCCTGCCTGCTGTGTGGCAGGCAGAGGGAAACTAGTGTTAAGGCACTACGTTCCCTACGTTCCCCATTGCGTTTTGAGAGGCAGAACGCTGCGCTTTGCTTCGATACCAGAGCAAAGAAATGAAAATATAGTGATATCGAGTGGGAAACAAACGCACAATTACAATAAATAAAATAAAATAAAGATATTTATTTCACTTGTTATATATAAAGTTATAATAATTCCTGCTACGCTGTCCGTCCCTCTGTCTGTGATTAGGCTAAAATTTTAAAAGATTATATATTTATTTTGCCGCTATAACAACATATGCTAAAAATCTTAAAATTTTAGTAATATTATTAATGTAGAGTAAGCCAGAGTGTGGTTATCCACTGACAGCACCCAGTTTCAGAAAAAAGCCTTTTTAATCATTTCAGGTCAAACTTAAAATGAGAAAGACTTCCCACATAAAAAGTTTATTTTTTATTTTAAAGCAGTTGATCCAGAGATACGCGAGTTCTACCAAATCAATTCTTCGGTATTATTAATAAAAGCATTTATTATATTATATAAAAAATACACGTCATCAGGTTACTATCGTCATATTAATGTGATCACATTTAATTCAAAGAAATATTTAAATTCATATATATTTATATGTATGTACTTCCCCTTAAACCACCAACCCAATGTTTCTAAAAGTGGCGGTAGCCCCATTTTACAATATTGTAATTTTTTCCAAAAAGTTTAATAAGAGTATTTACCTTGAACTTCTATATTATTCGAAAATGTAATTTATATATATTATTAATTATTACATCAATGATTTAAATTTAAATGATTTTTTATTAGCCTATAAATAAATATATTATAACTAAACCATAATTATTAATAAATTATACATAAAATGTGTTCCATATGCGTTGTGATTTAATTTTTCTTAAACTGTTCACTATATGAAACACTTAAAGTTAGTTGATATTCTTAAATTCTTTTTCGGCAAAGGGAACCTAGTATTGAGTTAAGCAACTCCAGAATAGGGCGGAGAGTAGAAAGCAGAACTCTCTTCACGGGAATGGAGTGCCTTAAAATCTTATTCCCAGGTTCCCTCTACCCACTCTGAAGTTAAAAAAATATATATCATATAAAAATCCACTAAATCATTTTAATTATTACAATTTCAAGAATCGATGACCACATTTATGATTTAAGTGAACAAATATTTGGATAAATAAGTCCTTAAAATTTAAAATCGTATGTAATATATTGGCATTGACACTGCTCTTGGTCTTGGCATTGCGTGTTGAGTGACGAAACTCAATGCCGCGAGTTTGTTTTGTTACCAGAGCGAGGAAATGAAAGTAATTCATTCCTACGAGTGAGACTCGAACCTACCGATCTATCTAACCGATACGTTTACAGTCTGACGCTGTGCCACTGAGCTACGACGACCAATTTGGCTAAGAAAAATGGTTCTAAGCTCTTGTCCCTGCCACGAAATATTTCTTACTGCCGGAAAGGTGAGTAATTCGTCACTCTTTTTAAAGATCGTCGTATGATTTAAAACGAACGAACGAGACCATTTTTTTAAACGTCATTGAAATTTAATGAGTATAATATTATACGTTCTGATTCCGCTTAAATGACGTCATGTAAAAGGGAAACATATATTTTTTAAATAAATTAGTTTTTGTTACTCTGCGTAACTACACACAAACAATCGGAATAAAGAGAACAGAGAGGAACACACGATATAATACGAAGTAATGAAATTACTCATAAACAAGGATATTATTCAATACAAAGAATATTCAAACTGATTCAACTGCAGTTCAAGGCTCGTTACGTCAGCGAGGTCGTCGTACGACGCTGGTGGACGCTTAGGCTGTGAACACACTATCAGTCTGCCGTATAAGGGGAGGCGAAATATATTTTTAAAAGATAACGTACACTATAGCTACTCATATAGTATATGGCTTCAAATTTATAAGTGATTTATCACAAGATTTTTTCCATACATCTCTCAATATGCAGGCGATAAGGTTTTGAAACTTGGATATGTAATAATAGAAATAATGTTTTTGACAATTTTTTGAGTCATTTGTTCAACCCGTCTAGATGTATCTTTAATTTATTTCTAGAACAGGCACTATTAATATCATTACCAATTTGGCAGACTTGGACTTGCTAATTTGAACGGCCCTCTTAAAATTGTCCATTGCATTGCGTATTGAAATGCTGAACTCGCAGTCGTTGCTTTTACAGCCACATGTTTGTGCACCTGCACCACAAGGGCCTCACTTACTTTTTGTTTTACTTAAGGAAAACGCTGAGAAGGCCACGTTCATTACTCATTTACACAGTGTGTAAGAAGCCTAATATCACGCGATTCAGGAACTTTTGTTATCCTTTGTCAGTAAATGCGGTTTGTTTTAAAGGAAATTAAGCATACGTGACTTTTACAAAGTATGTCATAATTTATAATGATGCAAAAACTTTAATATTTCATGTGATGATAGGTTTTTATAACTCAATAAATGTTGGTTTTTTTTTTATTTTATTTTTTTATATTGCTTCAAGGAATTCTTTATTTGTGCACTGTAATGTCAATGTTTATTAAAAGCTAACATTTGGAACACAAGGAAAAACTTTGAATGTATTAGTACTTATATTTGTTAGCGGTTTTCATCTATGAATAACATTTTACTACAGCAACTTTTTTTAGGTACGTCTTGGTCTAGTCTTTTTAAAATTACAAATGACGATAAGTTTTTTTTTTTACTCATATGCCATTTTATTTTTTATTTTATATTATTTTAAGAGAATCTGTATTTGTGCACTGCAATGTAAATGTATATTAAAAGTAAATATTTAGACCCAAAAAAAATGCTTTGGATCAGTCTACTTATATTTGTTAGCAGTTTTCTTCCATGACGTTAATAAAAATGCAAATCATTTAATATTAGCTATATAATTACTGTTTAATTTTATTAAATAATTTTAAAACTCTGCATATGGGAAGGGAGACAGTGATTTATAAAGAACAGAAGTTGCAGAACTCAACGTCGAACATATTAAATATTTAATCGTCCCGTTTACAGTCACACGCCAGTGCCCTTGTGTCACGAAGGTCTCTAAATAATAATTTAAAAAGATAGTCAAGTACGAGTCGGACTTGTCCACCGAGGGTTATGTACCAATTTCAGAAATGAAGGCCAATTGGCAGTAGTATTTATAAAAGTTCACAAACTTAAGTTTGGGGGCGCATACGCTCATATTTGTATGAAATGAAGTAAACACAAAACAAATATATTTATTCCTTTATAACAAATATTTTTGTTCTTTTTCTGTAATATAATAATAATATTTTATCTTTCAGCTTGATACCACCACGCGACATCGGTGTAAATGGTATTGACAGACGGGACAGACGACAACAAAGTGACCACATAAGAATTCAATTTACTCCTTTTGAGGTATGGAATCCTTAAAATACAAAAAATAAACTTTTTTTTTTCAGTTTCACGCTGTATCCCGCATTTTAGCAGAATTTGCAGAGGGAGCATAGTGCCTAGAAACTCTGCTCCCTACTTTTCACCAAGTTCTGGATTACGTGTTGAGTGGCGAAACTCAACGCCGCGCTTTATCTCGACACCAAAGCTAAGAAATGAAAATATTAAATAATGAAAATGTTGACATAACACAATAAAGAACATTCAATGAACCCATCCTCTTATTATTCCTAGCGCGGCGCACTTTCAACGCACGCGCAAATGCGCACGCGTTGCAAACTAAAAGAAAACACTTTCTGACCGGATACGGACACTAAAAAATACTTCAAAACGTAAGGCCATCGCACTTTGGTGTTATGTAGGTGAATATTGTGTATGTATTACATGTATTATAGCAGCCTGGATATTTGTCTAGACTCTCTCTTATACTTAGTCTTTAAATATTTGTAGGTATAAGATACAGGAGAGCGTTAACGAAAAACATTTTTTTATTGTTTAGTTTCACGCTACATTCTGTATATAGCAGAATAGGCTGAAGGTACGTAAAGACACTCCGTTTCCCGTTTTCCACTGCGAGTTGAGTGGTAGAACTCAATGCCGCGCTTTCCACCTGAGCGGAACCTGACTTTACCAGAGCGTGGAAATGGAAATATTAAATAATTCATTCCCACGAGCGGGAATCGAGTTCGCAACCATCGTGTTTAAACTCTCATGCTTTTGCCACCGCATTACAGCGGAATACGAAAACACGTCTCAGTGTACCTGCAAGGCTTGTAGATTAGACCATTACTACCCCATTTGGGGTAGTAAGCTGTTTTCATTTCCCCGCTCTGGTAAACGCTGCGTTGTTTTTGGAATGGGCAAAATAAGTAGAACGAGGTACTATTTTAACACTAAATTATAGTTGACTATCAGAAAGAAACTGAAATATATTTTTTTAAAAGTTCTAGACAACACTTTTATCTAGTACTTACTAATAAAAAAACCCATATAAATATAACGTTGAATTAAAATCACACAGTATGTTAGCTATTCCGGGTCAACTCGTTTAAATTCTACTATTAAATGCACTTCTGCATCAAACGTCAAAGAGAAAGGCAGACGTCGACCCGACAAGGAAGAGCTCTCGATGACCATATATGATATACATACGTATGTATATCTTTGAAACAAATTATACCTACGATATACTTATATTGCAGTTTCATATATTCTTTTCTCGCAAATCAAGATAGGCACTAGGACTCTAAACTCTCCGTCCCTCAGTTTTCACCCAATTTTCGGAGCATAATTAATATTAGGGTATTGAGTAGTGGCCGCCGTTTTCAACGCCGCATTTTAAGTATGGAAATGACAATAATGTAACTGTTGATTATATGATTTTGATTAAATTTAATTTTAATTTTATTAACTATGAGGCAAAAAAATGTTTACTCAAGACGGTCCACCCTGTCCTGTACTTTATCTTGGTCAGATCCAGCAAATTTGTATCAAACCAATTAAATCGTAATTAAATAATCAACAACCATTTAACATTTAAAATAATTGAGTTGTATTATAAAATAAATGTATTTGTAAGTAATTAAACAATTAACTAAGCATGTAATATAAGAACTAATACAAAAAAATATATAAAAGACTATAAGTTGATCTATTTCTTAGATACGAGTATAAACAAAGTAGCACGCACTTTACGTAATATTCCGGTGCAATTATCGAGCCTTGAACCTCGGAAATGTGCTTCAACTGGGAAGTGAACTTGGGGTCTTACGTAATCGTTAACATTTCTTTATTTGTTTTTATATAATTTAGTTTTATTTCATTTTAGTTTTAGAAATTAAATTTTTAATATTTTCATTTCTATGCTCTGGTATCGAGGCAAGGCATTAGATTCCGCCTCTCGATTCGGCGGAAGATGGTGAACGGAAGTAATGGGACCGGAGTGTCTTAACAATAGGTTCACTATGCCTACCCTTTTATCTTTACGCTACATATACATCAATTTAAGAACAACATGAATTATTAGAAAATATTTTTCGATAAATAATATATTTTTGTATTAAGAAGGCAATCATGAGAAACTAAATAAAACACACCAATCTGATTAGACTTGAGTTCGATTTTCACTCAGGATTTCATTACCATGAACTCACTCTGTTAACAAAATAAAGCACGGTTTTGAAAATTAAGCATAAAGTAGGAAGTGTTAACATTAGGTCCCTTAAGATTAGATATTACACAATTCTCGGTCATCTGTTGGATGTAGGAGTTAGTCGTTTTTAATATTGTTTTTTTTTGTTCATATGTATAGTCATGTTTAATAAAAAGAAGACGAAATAATGGACTAAATTTCAACTCGCTAAGAATAAATGGAATTCAGAAAGAATATGATGACATCTTGTATACAAATTTTGATATAAACAGTCAAAGTGTTTCAAAATAAGCAGTTACAAAAATAATTTTCGGATATCAAATAATATACTACCAGTTTAGATCTGAGAAGCGATGCAGGGTACTTAGCCGGTGTCTTATACACAGTTACTTAAACACCCCCATTTACTAAGGCTATACGTTTATTCTTATAAAAATGGCTAAAATTATAAATATATGTAATATTTATAATTTTAGCCATATGAATAATGCTTTAAAAATATTATATAAAAAATTATTCACGTTATTATTATAAAGGGGGTGGCGATGACTCACGACTACGTAAAAGGAAAACACGGTGACGTCACCAGTATGACGGTGCCTCCACTTCGGAGGCTTACTCGCTTGAATTACTCTATTAAATAATGAATCACAGATAAATGTTTTACTAATATCTATAAATATATTTTTGTATGCATTTACGTATGTATGTTTTACGCAGGTTTGTTTAATTTGCAGATCCTTTTAGAGACTGCTAATATTGTGTGTTTAGTGGTTTAACTCAGTCGCAACGCTTTGTTAGTTAGCTTTGGTAAAATACATTCTTCCAATTGAGAATCGAACCTATAATCGTCCCCCTTGCAGTACACACTGTGCCCCTGGGCATCATCATTACGACGGTCGCTATGGAAGCTAAATTGTAATACTTTACAATAGGCGGGAAACAGATCGATATGACCATTATATTAATTAAGACGCAAGTGATATCAAAGTATATTATAGTTAAATTTAATCTTCGTTAAATTACAGCCTTGATATTTAACTACTATGTTTGATAATAATTTCCTAGAAACAGAGTCGTAGGAAAACACGCTGACGCCGGAAGTGACTAGTTTTTGAACCTTACCATACAACCTATATCATAATTTTAGGATAATTTGTTAATTAGATTAAGGAGGAGTCTGTGAAATTTCAATATACTTGAACTTTCATGCTCTGGTAATAAAAAAAAGCGATATTTAGTTTCATTAAACAAGAAAAATGTCATTGCCTCGATAATTAGGTGGAAATGGGAGAGTTTTAATACTAGAATCCCTCTGTCTACATTTTTACATACGGAACATACCAATGGTTCCCAGCCAGTGGTACGGGGAAGAGAGATGGAGCCGCCCGTCGGCTCGGTGAACATGTTACATAGTTGAATTGGTTTCTCTGTCAAACAAATTGTTTTATTGTTTTGTATTACATAATATATTATATAACTGATCCTTGATGAAGGAAACATTGGGGACCTCTGGAATATAGCGCTGCACTGTTTTTAAATCTATATAGCCACCCAACTACAACTGGACCGCGATCCAAAATTTGTGTTCCTTATTAAAACATACTAACAATAATTTATTTCATATACTCATGCTAACTTTTACCAAAAATTAAGTTTCTGAGAATTGACAATGGCGTTCAAAAAGTAAAGCGAATGAAAATCCCCCGTCGGAGAAAGTATGCGTCACATGCAAGCGTATAAATGACGACGACGTGAGTCAGTTTCAGGAGCTGACTCAGTGAATGTTAATTTATTGTCTTTTATATTAAATCAATTAAGATTTTTATCATATATTTATTATTGATTTGAGAAATTTTTGTACAGTTCTGGGATATAAGGTTAAAAGAGAAGTTGTTTGTCCTGTTATAGCGTATCCTGTGTCATATTGATAAATGTGAATTATCTTCTGTTTTATGCTTTTCCCGGATACCGGGGTATTTACAGAGATCATAGTATTAAGACAATTGTACTGTTCAATGTATGGAAAACTGTTGTACAATTTCCCACCAGTTTTCGAGGGGACTGGCGGAAGTCAACGCCGCGCTTTTTTCGTTTATAGTGAAAGAAGTGAAAATAATTCACTTAAAAGCATATTAAGTTTGTTTTGCCAAAATGGAAAAATTAAAATAATTAAAATATAGGCATCCCCTTTATTGAGCTATAACTGACCTAAAATATTATTTAAAATATTTATTAATTTAATTTTTCCTCGAATTTTCCCTAGTGAACACTAAATAACATTTTGTACCCTGGTAGTTAAAATTACCTATATTACTTAGAGTTGGTCAAGTATTCGGATTTTATCAATTGATTTTACAATTACGTCACACCCTTCTCACTTTCCGCCTCCACAGATATATTTATAGCCAGGGCGAGAATCCATATTAAAAATTAATGCTCCCTTGAGTCGAATTCAATAACCCATAGCCTTCCTACTTACATATACTAAGATGAGAACACTTAAATTCAGTACTCATTTTTTACACATATTAAATTTTTCTATTAATAAACAATATGTACTTACTTAGCTCATTTGATGCAACAATGACGTAATTGCACTTTAAAAAAACTGTTAAATATTGTATGTTAGTGTATGTTGAAAGGCTATTGAGAGACGTTCATGGCATCTATCTATCTAATATTAAAACTGGACAAGCGCCTTTCGGGCACCCTCACCTAGGGTTCCGTGAAAAGTTAGAGATCTCAAGCTTTTTTGAAAGTCAAGCTTAGCTTAGTCAGAGCCCTTTCATTTGATACCTCATTTAAACTAGCGAAAATTTAATATTGAATTTTGAGCCAGCCAAAAAAAAAAACTTTTTTTTTAAGGATATAACGACAAATGTATAGTTTTGTAAATTACATAATTCTAGGTCAACCGGAAATAT
Organism: Heliconius charithonia; assembly: GCA_030704555.1. NCBI lineage: Eukaryota > Metazoa > Arthropoda > Insecta > Lepidoptera > Nymphalidae > Heliconius > Heliconius charithonia. The sequence continues at coordinate 2,261,031 of CM060825.1, forward strand.
TTTTTATGAAAACCTAAACTGTAGAATACTTTAATAATTTTAAAAATATTGCTGCACACAGGGTGCAAAATGTATAAAGTATACATATATTTATGTTTTTATAAATATGTAGATACATCCCAAGTTTAGGTTATACCCTACTGAGTGAGTCATCGCGCCCTACAATAGTACTTTAAATTCATTTTCGCAAGTCATTTTATATCCTTTACAAGTTTCCGTTTATTTGTCTGATCTAATATTGCGCAATAAAAACAATTTTTTGACCTTCAATTTTTTATAGCCGTTGGTTTACGCAGGTATGTAGGTATACCTGGTACACGCTAATAAAGGCTCTCGAATAATCTAATAAAATCAATAAAGTCAATTAAGTCTAACAAAAAAATAATAATAGTTTTACGCTCTATTTCGCATATAGCAGGGTAGTCATTGGGAACCTAACGATAAGACACTCCGTTTTCAGCTGGTTGCCTAATCTTCGAGACATTGCGTATTGATTGAAAGAACACCGCGCTTTGCCTTCTTACCTCAGCGAGGAAATGAGAAAGATCCTAAATTGTCTCTTTTACGATCCCGCAGCGTGCGGGATACAGCTTGAAGCTGATCTGCCTGTCTTATATTTAAATAAATAACTTTGTGATCAAAGTATTTTAACTTTTATATATTTAAGACCAGTCGTGGTGCAAGGACACAAAGTGTAACTGTAAACGTGACTGGTTGTGAATTCGATCCCCACATTCGAGGAAATGAAATATTTATCAAAATTTATTAAATATTTAATTTCCTCCATTTCTTCACTCTGACACCAAGTCCGGCGTCGAGTTCCGCCACACAACACGCAATGCCTCAAAAAAAGCGGAACGTGGGGAACAGACTGTCTTAACACTACCTTTCCTCTGCCTACCAATTATTCGGAACACAGTGTGAAGCTGATTTTTAAATAAATCTAATAATATATGTATTTTTTTTTTAAATATTTTTCTTTATTGTACTCATATTATCGTATTTTCGTCACTTCTCTTTATTATATTATGAAACTAACAATATAATCTCGCATATTATGTTTGTTGAAAGCCGTATTGGTGACGCTATTACTGATTAGATATAGATAGCTACGATACATCGTTATACTGATCTATTACGTCGGAGCTCGTTACGCATATTAGCCTGTCATCAAATAATACTTATTTATGTTTTATTAGAAGGAAATCCACTTGCCTATACGCTTGGGGAGATCTAGTGGTAAAACACTCCGGCCGGGGACTTGAAAATAATTTATCATAAGATCTGAGGAGTATTTTACCACTAGGTTTACTTTATGTGCCCTGACATGCGGAAAAAATTGAAGCTGTATAATGTTTTTTTTATTTTTTTATTGATTTAGTTAACCACATTTTCAAAGCAAACAATATATTTGTATTTTTTTTTTTTTTAATTTTCTAATATGAGAAACTAAGAAAATCGAAGAGTACCAAGAGAACCTTAAACCGAATAACATTCATACATTTTTTTACAAAAATCACAACTTCCTTATCATTACGATATTATGTATGTATGTATGTGTATACGACAAAAAACACTAAACCAACTATAATGAGTCACGATTGCGCAATAAGTCGTCGAACTCAGCGACCTTCCCACCATGTGCGCGTGCGCATATTTTTGGCAGTACGCTGATAACGAATTGATAAATTATAATTTAAACACCTGTTTTTTTGCTATAATTGAATGTAGTTACGTAAATTTATTTTTATGTTGCTCAGAAAATAATAATAACCTTAGATTGGAATTGTTAAGGAAAAAGGCGCTGAGTTTTTTTCGCAAAAAATATGGAATATGTATGTATAATGGAGTGTTTGCGCTTTAAATTATAAGACTCTGGTTACAATGGAACTATAACTGGGATCTGAATATTACTCAGTCCCCCGAGTGAGGAACGAAAACCTAGCATTTTCACTGTTTAAAGCGCTTGTGCTGTATATTGTGATTGTAAAGTCTTCCTTCCTTTTTCAATTACAAATTTATTAATACTGCTCCGAAAAATAAACAGGTACGATTGACGTGATAACTCAAACACTCTAATGGCTGTGAGTTTGAATGCTATTCAATAAAATATTTAAATCGACCTTTCAGCCTTTCGAGTTCAACTTGCTGTATATGTAGACCTTTAAAACAAAAGCAGAGGCCAGTCGTGGCGCAGTGGCACAAAGTGTGACTGTAATACCGATTGGTTGTGGGTTCGATCCCCACTCGAGGAGATGAAATATTTATTTAAATTTATATTTCCATTTCTTCGCTCTGGTATCGAGGCTAAGCGCGGCGTTGAGTTCTGCCATTCAACACGCAATGCCTCCAAAATTCGGCAGAAAGTGGGAAACGGAGTGTCTTACACTAGGTTCCCTCTGCCTACCCTGCTGTGTGCGGGATATAGCGTGAAGCTAATTTATTTATTTATTTATTTAAAACAAAAGCAACTTTACACTTTTTCCGGCAGGGTAAGAAGAGGATATGTGATATTATGATGCTCCGTTGCCCACTGAACCAGTTGCTGAATTTTTGTGACATTTCCTGCGTCGGAAGCGACGAATCTCAATGACACGCTTATTCTATATGCCTTTATAAGCATATATTTAAAAAAATCTTTCCCATTTGGGAACAATGGGAACATTTATAATGCGGAACGGATTGTCTTACCACTAGGTTCTGCCTGTGCAAAGCTAAAAAAAATCTTGCTATAAAAAATTGTATCATCAAAATTTTCGATTTTCCATTTAAATATCAGTACTACTAGCGCACAACTCTCTGTGCACTAAATACACAAGTGCACACGAACTATATGATGGCATCCAAGGAATATTTCTATAGATTTATAAAGTCTAAAAACAGAGGTGCTTACATCATTCCACGTCAATACTGAAGTGGTATTTGGAGGTTAATACTCTCACGTATTAAAAATATCTTAAAAATTACGATTCTGTGGAATGTTTCGGTACATCTGGAAAGTACTGAGTGGTAAACATTGAGAAAACTCTTCAAAACTGCATCTTTTGCATTTATTTGCCGTTTTTTTGCGTGGTGGAAAAGTGAATATAAAGTCGATCGTTCTTTAACTTCTTTGTACTCGTATACGAGCAACTAATATACGTATGTATACAAGTTGCTTCACTCTTTATTCTGCAATGCAGAGTAAGCAGAGCGGACCTAGTGTATAGACAATAACTTCCCCACTTTTCACCTTATTTTTGAGACATTTTGTGCTGAATGGCGGAATAAAACATACATTTGGAAAATACATTAATGTAATTTCAAATGAAAAATACATTATTCTCCTTGTTATAAATATGGGAAATTGAACATCGTTATGAGACACCTCTTAATATGTATATTAAGAGCCAAAAAAAAAGCCGTCTGTCTGCAATTTTGACAGACGGTATTTTATGGGTCCAGAACAATATTTACACTATAATAAAAAAAGTTTTTTGCCCAACCCTAACATCCTATACGAGCGACCCACTCGCGGCTTCGCCCGCATATCTTTTATAAGTCTTTTAGTGTTGCTTATATGCCAACAGATAGGTTATATAATTTATACATTCAATTACGAACAACTTGATTTCATAATTCTGAGAAAGTACTCACATACATATATTTAAGTATTTTTTCACACGCTTTACGCAAATCGAGAGTGTTCAATATTATTGTTATTTCGTTATTTAAAGCTAATCTAAAATAACATATAGCCTAAAGAACTTCCGAGAAATGTTGCCTTCATATAAAACAAAAAAAATGTAAATGCAACCAGTATTTCCAGAGATCTTAGCGTTTAATCAAACAAACAAACACTTCCGTTTAATTATATTAGTATAGATAATATAAATATATGTCAATGTACAAAAAATACCTATATTAAAAATGTAAAGAAATTGAAAGTTTTTTTTATAAAAACAATGTAATAATAATTGTTATTGTCATTAGTAAATATTGTTTTCAATGTGTTATTATCAAGTATTTGGCTATAGGAGCTGGCGCCGAGGTGCACGACCTGATGCGAGTCAAAGTCCGACAGAGTATACCTAACTGTAGACAGGATAAAATATTGCGAAAATTAGACATTACTGCAATTTATATAGAAACTAGCTTGTAACTGCAGCTTTGGCCGGCTATCCATTATATAAATATTTTTTCAATTCCAACCTGTCTAAGGAGGTCGTATTCAACCATAACATAAACTCGTACAACCCAAATATAAATTCTTTTTCTGAGGGAACCTGGGAACACAATGCTAAGAAAGTCCTTTCCAATTATAGTAATACCCTTCTCCACTTTTCGCCGAATTCGGGAGGCATTGAATGTTGACTGGCGTAACTCAACGTCGCGTTTTACCTCACCGTCGTCATTTTACCCATCACCACAGCGAGGAAATGAAAAAAATAAATACTTAATTTTCTGGAACCTGTCGCATTTACAGTCGAATGCTGGTGCCCTGCGCCATGACTGGCCTCAAAATCTATAATATTAGTATTGACTAGTGTTTTGAGTAATAACTATGCGGGATAGAGCGCGAAGTGAAGAAGAGAAAAGGGGGAAAAATATAGTAAAAATCACCTATTTATTCATATTTCTATTGTATAAAGTTTTCCATTATAATATAACAATTGATTACGTATCGCCGGTACATTAGCGATCACTCATTAGGTACAGTTACAGGTTAAAGGCCTGTGAAAACGGCTGCTGGCATTTTTATATAAGATTTTAAAAGCTTTTTATATATATTGCATATAAAAAATATGATAGAAACTGAATTTTAATTGGAATTAAATTTTTTCGCCCAAATTTAAGACTCAGACTCGGACTGCGTGTGGCTCAACACCACAGTTAAATAGAGGGAGTAAGTAAAAATAAAATGAGCGTCTTAGGCTTTCCTCGCTATGCGAGAAAAAGCGTGAATCTGCTTTTTGGTAGAAGTAAAATAACTAATCCCTATATATCTATTTGAATGAGCAGGTTATGATTTCCCACCTTCTTCTACATATTTTTTTTAATTTTAAGGTATTTTTTTATTACAAAAGATAATCCGGAACTACAGCCGGGATTTTTATATGTAATATTTATTGTACAAAGTTCCAAATTATTTGTCAAGTCACTCAAGGATATTTGATTCATAATTTTGACGTTTCGGCTATCATCTGTAGGTAGTAGGTTTTGTTCTCGTGCGTAGTTGCGGTTGCAGTTATAATGTAAAACGGTTATGAAGTAATAATTACAACAAAAGGTCACCCAAATCAATACACTACAGGAGAATGACTCAAGTAATAGGTAAGTAGAATGAAATATAGTATTATTAACGGCATTACCAGTCATATTACCGAAATTACCATTAGTGGTCGTCGTGGCTCATGGGAACAAGAGTGTGACTGTAAACGCGTCAGTTATGAGTTCGATTCCTACCCTTGGAAACGAATTATTGTTTATTAATATTTCCATTTCTTTGCTCTGATAATGACAACGCGCGGTGTTGAAAATGCCTCAAAAATTCGGCGGAACTTTCGATTGAAACGGAAGCGGAGTGTCTTAATATGAGGTTCCGAAGTTCCCTCTACCTAACCTGCTAAGTGCGGGCTACGGCGTGAAGCCGATTTTTTTTATATAACTATTGTCAAAAAAATAATAAAATATTGTCTACTGTCATATAAAAATATTTTAAAAAACACGCTTATATGTATGTTGTTTGTATAAGTCTATGTATGTATGTGTATGATTGTTTGTTTGATGTCTAGACACAATACCACTAGCTCTGTCTAGTTTTGTATAGTACTCGGCTTATACATTATTTAAAACGATGTTTCTTTATTACATAAACATATACATACATATATTAAAAAAGCAGGAAATGCTTATCAAAAATCAAAATGCAATAAATCCTTGTAACATTATTTTTTAATTGATAAATATCACCTTTATATTTTATTATTTAATTAGTTTAAGCTAAAATGGCGCTTTCAAAGTAAAAAAAAATTAAATTAAATTAGCTTCACGCTATATCCCGCACACAACAGGGTAGGCAGAGGGAACCTAGTGTAAGACACTCCGTTCCCCACTTTCTGCCGAATTTTGGAGGCATTGCGTGTTGAGTGGCAGAACTCAACGCCGCGCTTTGCCTCGACACCAGAGCGAAGAAATGGAAATATAAATTTAAGTAAATATTTCATCTCGAGTGGAGATCGAACCCACAACCAGTCGTTTTTCAGTCACACCTTGTGCCACTGCGCCACGACTGGCCTCAAAGCTTTCCTCTGAGTAATTTACAATAAATAAAAAAATACAATAAATAGAATTATAAAATAAATAAAAGTAAGTTACAATAAATGAACTAACTACGATAGTATTTTATTCGAACTCACGACTTCCATACTACAGATATAGTAGATTTCGCCATAGTGATGTCACACTCCGCTTTTAATGATTGAAGAAGAAGAGTGAAACACAAAGAATCGCATCACTGACAATGCTTCATTACGTAAACTAATGTTTTATTTTCAATCGAGTTCATTAACCCAAATGAATTTGCAGGCCTCGGGTGAACGACCTCCCATAGCCAACACCCAATATATGTATTTTGCGAAAAATTCCATTGTAACATCTTCATCTATATCTAAATGAGAATAAATGTCAAAATCCCGTGAATGTATATAGATTTCGAAATTTCCGAGGTTTTTCTAAGCGATCACGCGTTAAATCATTTTGATATAATAATAACTTTTGCCTTTGACCTCTGTTTCTTAGAAGCTTTTCGCTACAATTGTCTTGTAATTTATCTATATAAAAAGATATTAAAAAGATAAAGTTGAAGCGATCTATTATATGTTAAGTTTTTATTTAGTACTAGTGTCCTGTTCGCGGATTCGCCCGCATTATCTGTGAAATTATGGTAATCTCTTTACCTATTTATCATTTTCGCGAATGCATTACATTAAAGTTATTTAATATTTTGATCTTAATTTTAATATGGCTGTACACATTTATAAATTCTTGGGTGTAAACGATCTTGAACTGGTTTATCTGTTAGTGAAAACAGCATTAAAATCTGCCACGTAGTTTTAGAAAGGTGCATATTATTTTCATGTTGCATAAATACTTTTATTTTAGGTGTTTTTTTTAAAGTGAGATACTTTGGGTGGCGGCACTTAATACCCCACTTCGTCTTTATTAGAGCTGGGAATAAAAACATTTTCTAATTTCTCTGCGTAAAAATCAAACTCAAAGCCATCGCGTTTACAGCCAAACGCATCATAATGGTCTTAATTGTATTATTTTGATTAAAATAAAATAAAGTAGACAAAACAGCATTATTAATGTCACAGAGCACTATTTTAACCTTAATGACATAGATTTGGTTCCACATGAAGTGATTTACAATTAGATCGACGTTAGTCTAAATATTTTTATTTTCTAGTCACCGCGACCTCTTTACAATCAACGAAAAAATCCAATGTTCGCTAAAGAGTCACCATAAAATAAACATAAAACGTTAATGCAATGTTTATATAAGTTCAGATTTTATAACGTGATTTTATTGTATGTTATATTAAACGGTAATTAAATAAAGAAAACGATTTAAAATAATTCACGATAAAAAAATTGCTATAATAAGAAAAAAAATTACGATGCTGAATTCAGTCACTTAATACGCAATGGCCCAAAAATTAGGCGGAAATTGGGGAGTGGAGTGTCTTATACCTCGTTTTCCTCGGCCTATCCTGCTGTATGCGGGATAAGACTGAAAAAATGGATTCATTTATTTCATTAAATATTCATTTCAGTATTTTCGTTATGGCATTTTGAGGGCTAAACATAGCACTTGTTGTATACTAACATTTTGAAAGGTAGAGTACTATTAGATTAGATTTTCAAAACAAGCAAATTATGTAAATTATAATATAATAGTTAGTAGTTAGCTAGCGACTCGCAAGCATTTTCGCCCGCTTAAACTTATTTTAAGCAAAGGTAAATTAGTGAAGAAACCCTCCGCTCTTCACTTTCCGGCTATCTTTCGAGATATTTTTGAGTAGCTGAACCCAGCACCTCTATTTTTCTTTGCATTCAAAATTATTTTTTTTCTCTAAAGCAGTTTTGGTTCCAAGGGAATGGTTATGTTAATGAGTAACAACGCAAAGTATTGATATTATGATTCACGAATGACTATAACGATCTTCTTCGAAATAAGGGTAGGTAAAAAACGTTTGTTGAACTTAAATTGGGCATTGAAAAAGCTTACAAGTAAAACAATATTTAAATAGTATCATATTGACATTTTTTATACATATTTATACTTACCCCCGCGTCTGATTGTAAGCGCGACGATCATAGATTCGATTCCTGCTAAATGGATTGAATTATTTACATATTCTGTGTTAAGCACGGAGTTTGGAAAATTAGACGGTGCGTGCGGAGAATTTTAACATTACGTTCCTTTTGCCTACTATGCATTACAGCGTGAAGTTAAAAAAACTGAGGCCATCGTGGAGTGGTGTGAATTTGTCAATATATTTATGGGTATACAACCAAAAATGGTCATTTTCAAAAATTGTTTAGTCATAATAATATAAATTTAGGCGGCAATTTAATTTTATATAAAAGTAAAACCTAACCACTGTTTAATAGATTATCACATTATTTCAATATCATATATATTGATATAAGATACTTTCGTATACTATTTTATGATTTTCTTTCATTTACAGACAAAATAAGGTACAAAAGCGTACATACAATAATTGTGCAATAGTAGCGCCGAAATTTCGCAGGTTGACGACCTCTACGCACACATCGACATTACATTTACACTGTATCAACACGTATTGTACGCGCGCGTGTGTGTGCGTCTGAGGGCGCAGGGTGGTATTGACTTCTATGTAAAACTAATTTTAGTGTATGATGTTTTTTTTTATTAGATTCTTTAAGGTCATATCAATGATAAAAAATAATACGCAGTTTGGTTTTTTTTATTGTCATATAGTTTTTTTGCATTTTGCCAATAACACATGGTAATGACCTTTGGGTTGTTTTTCTATTTTTGAGATATTTTAAGAGAAAAATGTTGTTAGGCTGTATAAAATTATGCTTAAGCCTAATAAAATTGTCCAAATAGAAAAATAAATCACAATCGACTAATAATAGAGTTGTTATTACACGTGTAACTAAGAAGCGGATTTTCAAGTACATTTAGTACATCTTATATAAAACACAAACTTACATACATTTGTATATATAATCCATAGTATATTATAACACCAACATGACCAAGTGAGAACGTTTCTTACTCATTGCGACGGTCGTACATTGAATTTCCATTCATAAAATGTTATAATATCATTTAATTTAATTTGAATTAACTGATAAATTTTGTTATCACCTCCTCAAAGTAGATGGCAATACGAGAAAGGAGTAGCTTATTACCTTTTTCTAAAAACAGAGGGTATAAGTAAGAGATACTTTTTCTCACACTCTCATTCCAAGAAAAAGTGATAAATAATAAGAAAATGATACTGAGTCATAGTTTTATCATCATTTATATTAAAAACATAAGTTCAAACACTCTACAATCTATTTATCTTTCATTACATCATTGCGAAAAATACATATTTGCGAATCAAAACAGCACGTCATGTGACAAATTAGTGGCGTTTCATCCATAATTTATATTTTAGCATTATCTGTTGACATAAATTACGCTTTTAACAACCACTTAACTTAAACATGTCGGTGTTATTTAAGTATATTTTAACGTTATTACATGTAGAGATACATAATATAGTTAATTTATTAATAATATATTTATAATAATATTTAGAATTCGGCGGAAAATGGGGAGCAAAGTGTCTAAGGCTCTCTATGCCTACCCTGCTACATGCAGGGTACAGGGGGGGTTAAAAAAAATAAAATTAATAGAAAAATAGAATAAATAATAATATTAAAAGAAAAACAGCAGAGTAGGCAGAGGGAAACTAGTATTAGGACGCTCTGTTTCCCATTTTTTGTTGAATTCTGGAGCCATTGCATATGAGTAACGGAACTCAACGCCACTAAAAATTAACCTTAACATTGAATTTTAAATGATGTTTCATTACTGGAATTGAAGTGACCACTGTCAGAAATCAAGAGCTTTCATGCCCATCAAGCATATATATACGAAAATATTTTAAATCGCATTTTCATAACAATAAACAAGAAAATTAAAGGTAAAAGTGTGGGTGCTAGCAAAACATTGTCCTCGTCGAACATTTTACTGACCTCTAACTCTTTTAATCCGTTTTTATTAGCTACGCGTTACCTCTAGTAGTAGGCTTCTGAGCGTTTTGACTATAGGTTCTCTGCAACCTATAGTCACTCTCCTCTTTCCGCCTTAGGGGAATTTAGAGGCACTTATGTTTAAATCTTCATTTGAAGTGACATTCATTCAAACGTTTATTTATATATGCCAAAAAGGAAATCCGCAACTATAATTTACAGCCCAAATTCGGGATATTGCATGTTGAATAGCGGAACACAACGCCGCGATTTGCTTTATCATAGAGGAGAAATGAAAATAACTCGTTAGCTAGCTATTGTATTGTTCGATGACCCCTATCCTTTCTCTATCTCCACATAAACTGAGGTGTATGGAAGGTCACGCTGTGATCGATAGGAAATTTTCGTTAGAGAAAAACGGCCGAAAATACGCTTGGTCGTTCACCCGCGGGCAAGGTCGACAGCAAGGTTGTCGCCCGCCCGGTTGTCGAACCGAACGAAACATTATCTTATAATATATTGAGTAAACGGCAATTTTTATACATCGTGTCGTGTTTAGGAAGTGTAAGGACCTACGTAATTTTTGTACGTAATATTTGTGTGTGTGTGTGTGCGTGTGTGTGCAATGTACATGTACAAATAAATATATAGTACACACGTTTGCTGTGTACGCATGTATTTGTAATTATCAATTTCACATAACATAATAGTAATATAAAGTTATAATTCTTAATTTTTTTTTAAATTTATTCAGCCTCATTTCATTTAAAAAGCGTTTAAATTATGTGAAAGCTATAATAAAGATATTTAAATGACTCAAAACTCATTATTCTTAATGCTTTAAAATGAGTATACAGAACTTGGCACCCATAACGATTTCCAACTCTTTTGTCGGTGAAGTCGATAACAACTTATTACTCAACAATGAACTTGGCTCTCATTTTACATTTATTATTTCACTGGAATGCTTATATATTTGTAGTATGTAAAAAACTGATCTGACAACCTTGACGAGCAGTGACGCTATAGTAAAGCAGTGCAACGTGTCGTTCTGCACGCAATGATTTAAATTTAAACCAAACTTAAATATTTACGCTTAAATGCAGGTTTATGCATGTCCTATATGCAGGTTTATGCATGTCCTCATCTTCATTTTCAGCCCCCTTATTTTGATAGTAAAGATGTAGTGTCAGATCGACGATTGTGGATTCGGTTCCTCTAGAGCATTTGCTCTAGAGGAACCGAATCCACAATCGTAATAATGTATTTACATTATTATCGTTTTCTCGCTCGCTCAATGTCTCGAGCAGGAGACATTGAGCGAGCTGGAGTCGGTAATGAGAAAGGTGGAATATCTTAATACTAGGTTTCCTCTACCTACTCAGTTATATGCAAGATGAAATGTAAAGCCAATAAAAAAAAAAGTAAATAAAGCTGAAGGGAAGTACGAATAAAAAAGTACAATATTAAAGATCATATTCCCACTCGAGAAATTAAAATAATTATTTTAATGTATATTTCCGTTTCTTCGCTCTGGTGTCCAGGTAAATTTGCGGCGTTGAATTCCGCCACTCTACAAGCAATGTCTCCAAAATTTGACGGAAATTGGGGAACGGAGTGTCTTAAAATTAGTTTCCTTCTGCCTACTCTGCGGTGTGCGGGATACAGCATGAACCTGATTTGATTTATTTATATACTACAACTTTCTATAATTACAAAACTTGTTTATTTTATATTTTGCCTTACATTTATATAATACATTACATTAATTTTTCAATTATTAATTATTCCATAAGCAAATAAGATAAGCTACATTGTTTTGAAACACAACCATTGTAATTTTCCTTCAATATAATTTACTAGTGAATAATATCAAATTTTTCCTGTATTAACGTAAAGGAAAAATTTCCTATAAATACCATTAAGGTGTTAAGAAAGATACTATATTATATTATTTTTATATTTCCCTTTTCTTTTACAACTAGTCAATTATTTTCCAAAGATCGTATGTAAGGCATTGCCTCAGGAGATAAAACCGCCTTTGTATTGCATCCATGTTGTATTTTTATATTATATGTGCGCAATAAGTATTAAGGTAGCCGTAGTGGCTTTGTGGCAGAAGCGACTGTAAACGAGACGGTTTGTGTTCGATTCCCACTCCAAGAAATGAAACTCGTTCTGGTACTGGAGCATGCAATGATGCAAAAGTGGAGAACAGAGGTGTCTTAATGGGAATAGTGGGGAATATTAGGTTTTCAGGTTCCCATGAATAGAATAGCTATTCATATATCTACATCCAAGCGCGTTTTCATAGCCGTTTTTGGGGCTGTTAAAGTCGATATTGATGATATTATATGAAAAAAAAACGGAGTCCTAACACTAGTCTCCCTCTGCCTTCCCTTCTATAACAGCGTGAAGTAATTTTTTAATACCTTTTATATGTATACAAAATGTGTTCAATCATAATTACGTATTTCCAAAGTAAACGATGAATAATTGTGAGTTTATAATACAATATTTATTTGCAAATCACCTTATGTTTTGATCTTGAACAAGGTTGAATGATTCATAGAAGTTATTTACTTCGTTATAGCCGATATAATAATTGTATATAAACACGGAAAAACTTGTGGTGTCAATGACCGGTAGTTACTGACATTTTGGGGGTTGGTCACCCCTTTTGCCTCAGGGTAGTGTCATGGTGTTGATAAGAGAGCTGTTATTTCCTATACGTATATTCGTTTGTATTTAAATAGTTTTTTCTTTGAAAGTAAAAATATGCGTAAATTAAAAACGGGTTAATTAGACAATTTCGTTTTTTATTTCATTATTTGTTCCTTATCTAGTATAATTGAATCACTAACAAAAATTGAGAAATTTACTGAATTCGTAATGACATATTTTTAAAAAAATAACAAAAGTTAAAGTAAATAAAGAAGTTTGACATTTCACACGTGGGTTTGAGTCCCACTTGGGGGTGAAATATTGCATACTTTCATTTCTTCACTCCGTTCGACTTCAGAATTCAGCCGAAAGAGGGGAAGGGAAATGTCTTAATCGTAACTGAGTGTCTTAACTCTGTACTGCCCCGTGAGGAACGCAGCCTCTAACTAAAAAAATGAACAAATATATAAAATTAACGTAGAGTTTTTATATTTGTCCAAAAGTTTAGCACTTTTTTTGTTTATTCAACACACTAAAAACAAAATGAACTCGTTAATTTTCATTTCAAGATACAATGACAATCTTCATTTAAATATTAATATGACTGACATTAATTAGACAGACGAGGTGCGACGTAGAGGCTCGCCACCTACCGCGCGGTGATTCTAAAATAGACAGAAGTATCATATATACTTAATTTATATTTTGTAATAAAATAGTACAGGAAATAACAATTTAAATAAAAAAGTGGGGAACGCAGTGTCTTAACTCTAGGTTCGCTCTACCGACTCTGCTGGGTGCGTCAGCGTGAAGCTGATATTTTTTAAATTTATTTTTAAATAAAAAATAATTATGGTTGATGTCGATAAACGAAATGTTAGTGGGTTCTGTTTCCACTCGGGTTAATAAATAGTTTTTGTTGTACCAGACTTGAGACATTGAATAGGCTATAACTCCACTTTCCGCCCAATTTTTGAGCGAAGAGTGGAGAAAGAAGTTTCTTAACACTATAATATAATAGCTATCCTGCTATTGTCGTCATATAGAGTGAGAATAAAAACATTATAATGTATGATTTTCAAGATAACAGCTATATAGGTATGTATGTACCTAAGAACTATAAATAAAAGATTGAAGTAAAAATAGTCATATAGAACAAAATGGTACTTTAAATGGGACGACGAATGGTGCTTTAATCCTGACTGATGACATAAGGTCTTTGCTCCACAGTCTCTGTAACCTATTTAAACCTTTTTGCTAAATTGAGGAAGTAAAATGTAAGTCGAATGGTTTATGTACACGTCAATTTTTTTTACGGCTGCAATAATTTAAAGTTTGGAAATATATTTTATGAGGTGTGAAATAGTTAGTGGCATTTTGAATTATGTCGTTAATTCTTTAATATCTAGGATCCATTTCCGTTTTTTTTTTCAAATAAATTAATGTCACGCTGTACCCCGCACACAGCAGGTTAGGCAGATTGAATCTAGTGTTAAGACACTCCGTTCCCCACTTTCTGCCGAATTCGAGAGACATTGCGTGTCGAGTGGCGGAGCTCAAAGCCGCGCTTTGCTCTGGATAACCAGAACGAAGAAGACGAGCGAAATTTAAATAAATATTTAAATTTTGCTACTCCACAACTAGTCGATTTTGCAGTGACACTTTGTGCCTCTGTGTATATGGGTACTTTTATGGCTAGACTATAAACAAATTAGTATTTTTAAAACATATAATATCTTTAAGGATGTTTCTAAAGTATCATTAATATTCTCTTTTCAAAACTCAACCTTTGTCTCTCTTACCACTCTTGCTGCATCTCAGGTTCCTGCCATTTAAAAGCTTGTTTTAAAGATTTGCTAATCAAAAGTAAATAATAGTAATAGTTATATGCTTAAGAAAAATAATAAATGGAACAGAGTATCTATTTATTCTTCATTTCCCACCTGTACTAGAGACATTGCGATTGCGAGATTTGCGTTGAGTCTAAGAACTCATGTCTGTCTAAATGATGATAATGAATTCCCTCAAGCGGGAATCGAAACTTCATCCAGTGCATTTCCAGTTTTACGCTGTTTTAGTGCGCCACAGTTGGTTCATTGATTTTGATCATTTTTTCAGCTTCACAGTTTATCTCATGCAACGTATGCCAAAGTAATCTGGGAACCTAAAGTGGAAACACTACCAAAACTTTCAATTTCCCACTCGCGTTTACAGTCGCTCCCTGCGATTTAAATTGTAAAATAATAATAACAGTATATTAATGAATAAAATGATATAGTTAAAAAATTCCAAAATCACAACACAAAAAACTAGCAAAAAAGTAGGTAATCTATTTATAATAGAAACTATCTAAAAAAACTAAATATAAACAGAACAAATGGATGAATTAAAATAGATGATAGACACGTTACTAGCAGGCCTATAAAATAGCAATATATCATCGGAAAACCGGCAGAACCTATACTAATAGCGGAGATTACGTCTTGACGCACGTCGCGTACACTGACCGACTTTTTTTTTATTGTTAAGGCAACATTCTTTTATATATTTTTTTTGGTAAATTGTATAAAATTGTTAATAAATTAAATGTGTAATGACTTATTTCTGTAGAGAGATCTTAAACACAATTTTAACTACGACTAATATTTCGTAACGCGAGTCGACAGGTTATGGGTTCGATAGACACTCGAGGAAATGAGAGTTTTAATATTTTCATTTAATCGCGCTGGTTTCTAGACAAAGCGCGGCGTTGAGTTCCGCCACTTAAAATGCAATGTCTTAACACTGGGTTTCGTCTGCCTCAATGCTGAGTGCAGGCAATGAAAGGCAAGGCAGCGTGAATCTAAAATCAAGTCCTTTATGGGAATGTTTATATTTTCTCTGTAAACAAAGATCGGCGTTGGGTTCCGCATGCATTTTTTATGAGACATTTATTATGTTAAATGTAAAGAAACAACAGTTTGAGTAAAATAATGATTTACTCTAAAAGTAACTATGGAACTAAAGCAGCAAGGTATATACATATTGTAAACTCAGTGATAAGGTACTTATGAAATTTTCAACGACATGACTTAGTAGTCGTAGGTTCCAAGCCCTGTCGTTCGTTTATGGTGAATAATAAAAATATACATACACTAAAACATCTATTGTTTATCAAAAAAAAATGTTTTTTATGTAGTTTTATCTCAATGTAAATGACACACATATTTATTTATATCATATATATCAATACTAAAAAATATTCCACGCACTTCAAACATTTCAGTTACAGCAATCGCCTTAACTCGTTAGCAACAATTTTACTCGAACATTGACCTTTAAAAAATTATGCCACAATCGGGGATTGAACCCGGAACATGCTACGAGCTATCTAGGTCTGTTTACACTATCACCGTAAATAGGTCTTACGCCAACTGTATCATTAATAATTATCTTTAGTTATTAGTTTAAATTAATTTTAAATATATTGATCTGTGAGTACTTGATTCTAGTTCAAATAATATTTATTTAATGGTTACGTTTTTTTTTTGTAAATAATATAATTAAAATGTAAAATAAAATAAATTTCATTTTTTATTTACGTTGTTTTTGTAGGGCACGTAAATTTATATCAGAGAAAAATCTACTATACCCGGTTTTGTTGATTCTCCGAGTTGGATATTTTTATGGCTAGACTATGGATAAATTGTAAGCGCTATTGAAACAGTTTCAATATCTGGATATCGAATCTGTAACCACCGAGTTAAATCAAGCACATACGTGCTGCGTCAGTAAGAAAATAAAAATAAATCAATCAGCTTCACGCTGTATCCCGCACACAGCAGGGTAGGCAGAGGGAACCTAGTGTTAAGACACTCCATTCCCCACTTGGCATTGCGTGTTGAGTGGCAGAACTCAACGCCGCGCTTAGCCTCCACACCAGAGCGAAGAAATGAAAATATAAATTTAAGTAAATATTTCATCTCCTCGAGTGGGGATCGAACCCACAACCAGTCGGTTTTACAGTCACACTTCGTGCCACTGCGCCACGACTGGCCTCTAGTGTAAATATTTTATTAAAACAATTTTCATGAATGAATAAAACATAATAAGGGCGTCGCGTCGTGGCTCAGAGGCATAAGCGTGGCACTGTAAAAGCGACGGTAGTGGTAACGGGTTTGTTCGATTCCTAGTGTGTAATGATATATTGAATATTTTCATTTTCTCGATCTGGTAACGATGCAAAGCGTAGTGTTTTATTCCGCTAATCAACACGCAATGCCTTAACAATTCGCCGGAAAGTGGGCCTTCTGCCTACTTTGCTATGTTAGAGATACAGGGCGAATCTGAAAAAATCATGATCTAGACAGAAATAAAGAGAAATGGACAAAATTATATATTAATGTAAAAATTATGTAGAACAGAGAGCGGCGTTGACTTCCGCCTCTCAACATGCAATGTCTGGAATTCGGACTGATAACGGAGAACAAAGTGTACTAACTTGGCTCTTTGTGCCTAGCACGATATAATATCTATCAAATAAGAGTAACCCATCAAAATAGCATTAAAAAAAGGAAAAACAAGGTGAATTTTATTATTATCAATCTTATCAGGCATCTGATCCACAAAGAATTAAGATTCAAACGACCTGAATACTTTACGCTAATGCGTCAGCTTATTACATATTCACGAAGATCCGGTTACCTGTCGCGGCGACAATCTTATCTGGAAATGGTATCTAAGATGAAAATGTGTCATTGAAATATTTCAAGTGAAGTCCCGGATTTGAAAAGACATTTGTAAAGTATGTATGAAGACGTTGCTTCTCCTATTCCGTCGGGTTCAACAGGTTTGTTGGTTAGTACATTTTATTGCTAGGGCGGAAGCCATGGGTTCAATCTCAATCTTAAGAAAATATTTATGTAACAGACGCCTCGTTGTATGTTTTTATGCATAATTTTTTTCTTTGAATGTGCACCTGTAAAATATACTTAAATAAATAAACAACCATAAAGTATTTATGTCATTTTCTGTTTCATTATTAAATTAACTGATTGATGACTAAAGCAATGGTTGTTCGATTCTCAGTTAGAATGATGAATGAGCTTCATTTTTGGAAGAAAGAAAGAGTGCGGCGTTGAGTTCCACCACCCAACGAAAACGACTGTCCCGAAATTTGGTTGCAAAGTGAGGACAGCAGCGCCTTACCTACCCTTTAATGTGGAAAAAGGCGTGAAGCGTGTTAATTTACTTATTTAAAACATTAAATATTGATAGATAGAATATTTTGTCACGTAACGCTTATTAGAAACAGAATGGAGCAAAATATATTTAATTGAATACAATTATAAACTAAGGCTCAAGGAAAACTAAATAGGTCGATTTAAATGAGTTCCACGAAAAATTAAACCAAATAATATCTTGTGGGAAATATATAATATAATAATTAATAAGGTAAGAGAGGTCAGACAGTAGATGTTGATTTCAAAGTGGTTCCTTATACCTACTTTTGTGTCCTAGCTGTAGTACATGAGACTTCCGTTCCAAGCGTTGATCTGAGCTCTTAACCCTAGAAAGCGATGGATGTGATATTATTATTTATTATATAATTTTAAAGTGATTGTACATTGGGACACACGTTCTAAATCTTTTCTTATAAAGAACATAACATTAGTTATATTTTTAAACAAGATAAAATATCTGGTTATATAGGAGTACATTTAATCGATAATTGTAAAAAAAATAAAGTATTAAATTAATTAAATAATTTATTTAAGCGCTTTTCCCTTCTTTTTACATGTAACTTATATAACATAGTGTTATATACAAGTGTTATATAAAAACAACTTCGTTATGAAATAAAAATATTTGTAACTGTGATGCGAAACTCAACGCCGGGCTATTATATTATTTTTCACTTATTTACTGTAATTTTATAATAACTTTTAATTATAAAATTATTTTTATTAGTCATTGATTAAAAAAACGAGATATATTATTAGTATGAGACAATCTGGTAATATATCACAATGACATCACCTACTAGTTAGTATAGGTGAAGGAACTGGCCCACTGACGCCGAATTTAGAAAAGTCGTTAACGCGATGGATTGAACACTGTTGAACTTTAACTAGGACGGGCCCAAGGTATTTTGTATTGTGTTTATTTTAAATATACATTTTTAAATTGTTTTATTTTAGATAAATTCTTTTTCGCAGTGTAGGCTAAGGAAATCTAATATTAAGACACTCCGTTCCTCACGCATCGATAAATTGTCGAGACTTTGCGTGTTGAGAATCGGAACTCAACACCGCGCTATGTTAAAAAAAATCTTAAATTAAACTGAAATGAGTGAAAGTCACCTTCTTTTTTTACTTTTAAAGTAATCTATTTGGAAGTTTTTAACAATACATTCTCATAGATCAGTCCGCAAATTATAACACCTACTAATAAAAATATCTTCTACCCATGTTTACTATAAATATAAATCCATTCATCATAAATGAATTTAGTTACTAAAACATCAATGGAAATAGAAATAAAAAAATGTCATTTGTTTTAAATTTTTATTATTTACCATACAATAGACTCGTGTATGAGTTTTGCTTTAAATAGTGTATTTCAACAATTACATTATTTTTTAAAATGAGGTATGGTTCAAACGGTTAAATGAATATTATGTAACTCGGTCACTTTTAAAATATATAAGTTAAATACGTAGATAAAAAAAGAAGACAAGACAATCTATTTACTTTAAAACATATGCTGCATTAGTACACTAAAAAAAAAAATATTGATATTTCATATCATTAATAAATTCGTCTCGATTATTAGTCTCCATATACTCATCTTAGATCTATAGGCAGAAAAACCGTAGCCAACCAACCATCGCGTAACTTACTTATTGAATGTCATCTCCAGATGTGTATATTCATTAAAAATAGTCTATTTAGCTTCCCGCTGTATCCCGCACGAAGCAGACTAGGCATACCAAAACCTAGTGTTACACTCTGTTCCCATCACGACCTTTCATTCCCCATTTACAAACTAGCCAGACTGTTCTGTACTGTCGCATTACACAATTATCTATATAATACAAAATATAACGTACATATAGAAACAAGCAATATAAATTAGCAATCGATTCAATTCTACGAACTATTCAGTATCACACCCGCAAGGTCGACGAACGGGAAAGCGGGAAACGTGGAAAGCGGAACTGACGTCACGCGTTAGGTAACCAAAGCAAAGAGGTTTGATAAACATGTTTTTTTTTGTTTGTGGTTAAATAAATGAAGAAAATGATGGGAAAATAATTATTTTATATTTTAAATTTCTTCGCAAAAGGTGAGGAACGGAAGTATCTTAATGGGAACGGAGTGTCTTTTCATTAGGTTCCTAACTTTCCTTTGACTCCACTGCGGAATATTCAGGGTATAGCGTGAAACTAAACAAAATTTGCTTTGATATTCACAAAAACTAAAAATAAATTAGGCGGAGCTATAATTATTTTCTATTTCGAGGTCATCGTGCTATAGAAGGACAGGCGTTTGACTTTAAACGTAACCGGTGTGGGTTCAATCTCATTTACGAAAATTAATTATTTTCATTTCACCAATCTTTCAAGACAATGTGGGGCGTTGACGTCGGTTTGTCAACACTATTTTTTTCGAATTTAGCGATAGTATAGAACTATGCAGGATCAAACGTAAAGCTGAAAGAGGACACAAGCGTGCCATTGCCACTTAACGTTGTGGACTCGAATTCTACTTAGGCTTACTTGAGGAAATAACACATAAAAATGCCTCCAGAATTCGACAGCAACTGGGGTGTCGAAGTGACTTAATGGGGAACGAAGTGTCTCAACACTGGGTTCCCTTTGCCTACCCTGCTATATACCAAGTAAAACGAGAAATTATAACAAACAAAACTTCTTCTAAATTAAAAACTACATACTAAGCACCATACAAAGCCGTAGTAACCGACACACAGTTCAACAACCTCAGTTAGCACAATTTTCAAATAAAAAAACAAGCTGAAACAGTATGAATTACAGTCAGTTCCAGTGTAACGACCCCGCCTCTATGCGAGTACGTAGACCACGCCGTGACGCCGCGGATGTTAGAAAGCTATCTAGGTTACAGGTGTTTGCGGAATTTTTGCTACACTACCGATTAGTTGGACAGCAAGATGGATCTATGGGAAATTATTAAAATGTATATTTTTCTTATTAAAAAGTAAGAAACGCAAGAGCTTTGCTTGCTTATTTTTATTTTCTTTGCTCACTTTTTAGTTTAAAATGCTTAAAATATTTTTTTAAACTTATTTTTGGGTTGTACGATGTAGTTCAATATTGTCATGGCATGTGACGCTATTTTCTCAACTTTCTACTCTATGATTTATTATGTTGTAATAAATCATAGAGTGTATTTATTATTATGTGACTGAAATTGGGAAATGTTGAATATAACCTCGAAAAAAACTTCTCGTTTTTATAAAATATATGAAATTTATATAATATGAAATGTGTTTTAATTATAAGTGGTTTTTTTTTATAATAACTTTTAAACATGACATTATTGAGACATTATTTTTCTTTAAGCTATTATAAATGTGAGTTTAAATAACATGATTTAAAAATAAAATACAAGGATATAATAGAAAAGGATAAAATATTTCATTTCCAAGATATGAAAGATAACGCAAAGCGGAGTGTCTTAACACTGGGTTTTCTCTGCCTACCCTGCCAAATACAGACTACAATGTGAAGCTAAACAAACCTATATTATTAATACTTTTACATATGAAACCATAAAAACGTTTCGCGTTGCATAAATTTCTCATCGCACTGTACATTCCATCTGGCGCAAAGGTAATGGACCTTAATACAAAAGTCAAGGATTTGCTCTGTAAATGTTTGTATGGGCTTGAGAGGTAGTTGATACAATGTGTATGATAACATAATAGATACATACATATGTGTCATTACTATAGAAATATTTAGACTAGAGAAGTTAAGAAATAGATAAATTCTGTATTTTTTTAAGTAAAGGGGACTTCTCCCCTTGTCTTGTCTCTACTCTCTATTGTATGAGAGTCAAAGATGTCTGAAATGATGAGGGAATTAATACTTGTAATTTGCTTGCTTTGGTAATTAAATAGAGTACAGCGCTGAGTTTCGCCTCGTCATCAACACGTTTTAGCTCGAAATTAGCTAATAACGGTTCCTGTGCTTACCCTGCTATATTTATAAAATTTTGAAAAATAACATTTTTCTTGATTCGTCTCAAATTCGTTTAAGAAAAAATAAACACAATACCCTCTACTTCTACTATTTAATATAGATTAAGGTACTGTGACGAAGAAGTGTCAAGATTTGAGAAGGTAGCGCATTCCCGTGATTTATGAAGCATTTTAAAAATGCACTCGTCAAAACTTTATAATGTGTTCGATAATTTTGTAAATATCAAGTCATAATTGAAGAGAGTTCCACACTGTGTTTAATGAACGTTATGTTACAGGATTGCTTGTACTATAGTCCCGGGGGCCATATAACATATAGATATATTTGTATGATGATTGAAGATTTTACTTGTTTGACTTAGAGAGGAGTGGATTCAGCGTCAAATCTATAATTTATGGATGCACACTGGCTATACAGGCGAATACAATCTACGACTTTTGCTATTAACTTCATATTTAATCTGGCTACAGAGGAACCATATAACCCTCATTTCATCTCATCTCGTAAATTTTTGCGTTTTTTCGAAATATAATACATTATATATAGGCAAATAAATATCAAAAACAGTGATGTGTTATTTAGATTGGTATTCTTTTTAATTTTAATACTGGCCCACAAAAAGAAAATGGGTCACTTTATCACCTTCCCTCTATATTATTAATAAAAATTTACCTATATCTGCGAAAACATAACCAACTTATACGTATAAATTCTATTATATAGCATCAAGTTACCTAAAAATATTTTTTTTCTTTTCTACTTTCTGTATAACTCACATTAAATTATAGTAGAAATCAATAATTTTTCTTTAAATTAAACTATAAGTAGGTAACATTAAATTATAATTGACATTATTTAATTCAAAAAGTGTATTTTTTGGCAATAATAATGATGATCTTGGTCGTAGGAATGTGAAGTACCAAAAAACCACTGGAGGAACCTCCTGAAAACCATCTCTACGACGATTAAATGATAATTAAACTTTAATTGGCAAATCTGAGTGTTTATATGAAATTAAGCGACAATCATCAAACACAAGCATCACCAAGAAAGTGAAATTCTCCAGTATTACTATAAGAATACGAATGTTAACGTCAACAAAGCGGACAACGACGTCCGGCCTTGACGTCCGATTCGTGAGGCGATCGTTTATTCACTCGTCGTAACGCGAACTGGGAGTGCAATGGAGACTAGATTTAAGATGTGTTGTTAAACTTTTTTTAAATTTTAAATGTGTATTGATGTTTTTATTTATTTTTTTATATTTTAAGTATTTAGGATTGTTTTATTGATTGATATATTTTTTTTTATTTTATTATTTCATGTATTTTTTTTTCGATTTTAACTTCCATACTACTGCAGAGTTTTCTGTAATAATTTTCAAATAAAATAATTAATTTTTGTTTAAACAAATAAATAAAATCAATAAAAATAATCTCGGTGAAAAGTGCAAAATGGAGTGTCTTAACACTATGTTGAACCCTCAGCCTACTCTGCCTAGCCACTATTATTTCTATGTGTTGTTAATATTTGTAATAATTAATTGGTTATCGACATCACTTTTTATCTAATCTAATTAATTTTGATTATTTACTAAAATATATTTTTGTCATATACAACATAAGCTCTATAGTTTCTGCGTGTCTGCCCTTGAGCGCGAACGCGTTGCGGCAGGTCGGCGCGCGCGCATCTATATAGTATAGGTACAGTTATGGCAGGGAATATGCATAGAAAATGCTTGCAATCATACCATTTGCGATATCAAATGTTTTTTTTTGTTGTAAAATCAACATTTGTATGTATGTTAAAAGAATTGGTTTCTAAACTTTATTGATCATTGTGATAGAATAATATATGTTTTTAAGAGTTTTAATGGTATTTTTATTTATGATGATACTTTTTTATAGTAATATATCACAACAATGGACAAAATGTTGTATTTTTTAATATAATTAATATTTAATGATATTATCAGTGTAAGTAATTATATGAATCATATTTCCACAGTTTAAATATTGAAAATGAATCTATAAAAAAACATGCATTATATTAATATTATGCTATTTAATTAAGATAATATGTGTCAGAATAATAAATTATCTTTGTCACATACGTTAGTCCTTACCATTTCTGAACGCAGCACAAAAGCCCGCCAAAAATAAACGTCAAAAAATGCATGATGGCCGCCGGCGCCGATGCGACCTCGTCAGCCAGGAAGTGCATATAATACCAATGAACTTTTCAATGTTACCCACTTTTAAAGTCGATCCTGGTTGGAAATATGCACTCTGTGAATAAACATAATTGTTAACCTTTTAAAGTAATGTATTCGTTTCTGAACACAAGTGCGACGCCATCTTTGCACGTCCATTGTTTGTTATTCAAGTTTTTACATAATTGTTTTGTAGTGGACAAAGTAATTCGATTTCACAACGAATTATGATACTTTTATTAAATAATTTCAATCAAACAATTTTTTTATAAAAAAAAATAAGTTGAAATCCGAAAGATTAATTATGAATAAATTTGGATAAAATTAAATTTTAAATATTTTTGGGGAGGCACATGAAATATTATCATGTTTTGTAACTTTGGCCTTATCGTAGGTGTGTACATTTAAAATACGAGGAAAATTAAATCAGACGTGCAAATAAAGTCACCTTAGCATTTGCAAAATTAATATTGTTGAATTTAATGTAGATGACTGTGCACGAGGAAAATTGCAGTAACTGTTAATAAGAGTAACAATTTAGGATTCCAACTCCTTACAACTAAGTAAAACAGACTTCTTTGCTACTTTACCGAAACAGAATATTTTATCAAATGTTAACTCTCCTTTACGACGCATTGTGTCTGTCTTGCAAAATAAATAAGAAGTAATAGACTTGTTTGATTCAGCAATAAAACGTGCTCGAACGCGCAATATGTTACTTCGAAAATAACTTTAAAATATCGCGTCTTTACCTTCGTTTTGTTTAAGTGCAGTTAGTAAGAAAAATATGGTATTGTGGCACGATAGAAATGCGTTTATGAGAATGCTGTGGTCGTAGGTTCGTATCTTAATTGATAGAATGTTTATAATTATATATCTACCTATATTACTATTTTTTATGGCTTTCAGGCGTGGTATTGAAACCCAATTCCAGTGCAAATGTAACATGAAATGAGTCTTCATTGAAGGCAAACTGTGTGAGAAATATACAAATCCATTTTTGGTTGTGAGAAGTAGAATAATAAATATTGTATAGACATATAGATTAAAATTAAATTAAATTAGCTTCACACTATATCCCGCACACAGCAGGGTAGGCAGAGGGAACCTAGTGTTAAGACACTTCGTTCCCCACTTTCTGCCGAATTTTGGAGGCATTGCGTGTTGAGTGGCAGAACTCAACGCCGCGCTTTGCCTCGACACCAGAGCAAAGCAAAGAAATGAAAATATAAATTTAAGTAAATATTTCATCTCCTCGAGTGGGGTCGAACCCACAACCAGTCGGTTTTACGGTCACACTTTGTAACACTGCGCCACGACTGGCCTCAATATAGATAACATACAATATTAGACATATAGATAACATACAATATTATATTATGAAACTACCGTTTTTAATAAAATTTTGTTTTATCATTATTTCTTCATCTATGTATATATTCAGCACTTTGTTCACAGAATACAAAGCTTTCATTCATACCAAATGCAATACTGGAATATGTTAAAGCATAACTTGTATATAGTCGGTTCTGAAACTAGGAACTCATCTCAGGGTCGCAAAGTCATTGGTACCGAGATGTTGACCTTCGCACTGCTTCATCTCCTTACTCATCTCCTTATAGATCATCAGAAGTGCCACTCGATTCAATATGTAATCAGCCCGTAATGTACGTAGCGCTGTAGGACAGAGTATGGCTATATATTCAAACCCCTCTTGGAAATTATTGTAATTTTTCCGCTATTCCAGACCAAAATGTGGTGTTAATATCCGCCACTCAATACGTAAATGTCCGGAAAATTGGATAGAAGATGGGAAACGGAGTGTCTTGACACTAGGTTCCCTCGGTCTGTCACTATGGAAAAAAAGGGTAATTATTTTTTTATAAATTACTACTAGTTGTACGCAATGGTTGCAACTTCTTACAAAAAAATTAAATATATTTTATCCCAGTGAGATTGCGCAAACTCAATGTTCACAAAAAAAGTAATTATTTTTTTTTAATAGACAAGAAGTTTATGGTGTTGAATCACAATCTCCTGCCATTGTCCCTCTGCCTAACCCGTTACCTGCGGGATACAGCGTGAAGCTGAAAATCTAATTAAATCCTGACTTCTTCATTATCGCATCTGTTCGTATCATCATTGAACGCACACCGGATGACGCGTCGCGTGTAAATTTAGCGCCAGGTTCACGGACAGCCGCGCGGACGGCCATCTTGCTTTTGTTGCAGTTTATAGATCACTGTTGCACTCGAAATGCATTATGTGACTGGATATTTAACTTACAGTTAACTGGGGGTTTTAACTGGGGTTTTGTTAGATTTTAGTAGCATTATAATTTATTTAGTTAAAGTTATTTGGATGGAAAGTAATATAATTAAATGTTTCATATCAACTACTATGAAAGTACTTTTTATTTACAACATTGAAGTATTTTAATATAATATATAAACAAAATGTTAGTCAAGTCAAGCGATTAGAGCTATTTTGGCTGATTCTGTTGAGGAAGGTCAGTGAGAAAGGCATTTGCACATTTTAAATATACAAGTATGTGTATAATTAATAATTTAATAAGTTGGTAATATTAATATATTTATTTATAGTATATGTCCTAGAATAAATAAATTTATTTTGTTTAATAAAATATAAAGTTAACAATAAATTGTTTATTTCAAGGCTCATTGATACGACATAATGCTTCATTGTTACAGCAGCTATCATACTATAAACTCTTATATAATATCATTGCTTTTTATCACATCCATGTATTATTTTTAGATACTAATTAAAAGAATATAATTTGTTTTTATTAAGTACATAATTTTTGTATTAACAGACCATTTGAAGTTTGAGAACTAATGTAAGAAAACACCAAACAAAATGATATCCGGTCATCTTAATTAAATAGCTAAAATAAATTAAAATGTTTTTTAATCTATTATGCTGTAGAGGCACAACATCCGACTATAAAGAAAAAAATATTGTTAGTTCAATTTCCACTAAGCGATAGAAATAAAGTGGATATTTTCAATTTTTTTGCTTTCGTTACGAGACAAAGCGCGTCATTGAGGTTCACCACTCGTGACTCAATGTCTGATCTGAACAAAAGTGGGGAACAAACAGTGTATACAACAAGGTTCCCTCTATCTAACCTGGTATATGCGGCAAACAACGTGAAGATAATAAAAATTATAATTAAGAAATGTTATTAACGTGACCTTCGTCCCTCTTTTAATATTCGCTCTTACATATGATAATTACCATATTAACCGTGATATTTTTTTTCCAATATTAAGTTGTTGTAAATTTGCTCGCTCGGGTAACAAGGTATATCGCGGCATTGAGTTCTCACTTAACAGGCAAGGCCTCGAAAATTCGGCGGATAGTATCTTAGCACTGGCATACGCGGGATACAATGTAAGTTTTACATTGTATCCGGCGTATGAAAATAAAATATATTCCATTATGTTCTAATAATTTAAAGTGAAAAAAAAAATATTGTTATAGTAGTTACAGTACTACATCCTTATTTTATTATATGTAATTAAAATATATATATAACGAAAAATTAATACAATTAATTATTATTATTTAACACAAAACAAGATACATTTCAGTCGTAACACGCGGGGATGCGTGATTCAGCGTACAACAATTTCCGCCGCGTCAGTCTAATTTTAAAATCGAACCCCTTTTCTTAAATGGTATAAAATCCGGCGCGTGCGCATCCTTTTATTATTTTAGACGTCCGACAATAGCTTGTGATTAGATTGATAGTTTGTTTCGTACAAGTTTTAAAATCTGGCGGAAACCAATTAAATACAGGAACCGGAACTTTCGAATGATGCATGTAGACATGTAAAAGAAATTATTTTCATCATCATTTTTGTATGGTGAAATAAAAAAATGGTATATTGAACTATAATAAAAATAAATATTTTAATGTAGAAAATACTTATAAAATATTATTATTTTGATGTCATTACAAAAATAATGATATGAGGCTAGTCGTTGCAAAGAAGCAGAAGTATGTGACTGGTTATGGGTTCGATCCCCACTCGAGGAAATGAAATATTTATTTAAACTTATATTTTAATTTTTTCACTCCGATGTTGAGATAAACCGCGGCTACTCAACACGCAATTCCTCCAAAATTCGGCAAAAAATGGTGAACGAAGTGTCTTAACACTACTGTTTGTGGGATACAGCGTGAAGCTGATTGATTTACAGTAAGTTTGACACTGTTATAAACGGAATGAGGGACTCTTAAAAACAAAGCTAACCATGTAAAATTTTCACCGCATCACGCGCATCACCAAAACACTACTATAAGGAACAAAATTAGATGACGTTAGTTATTTCCCGCAAGTCACAGGGACTGCTCCGAGCTCCTCATCCAGCAATGCGAAGGGAATCCATGGATTGCTGTGTATCTTCTATCTGTTTAGATATGGCGAAAATCTAACATTTGGATGTAATTCTATTTATTTTACTTTTAACAACGTAGAATAAGCCAAGTAACCCGTTTAATAATAAAATGAAATAACAAGTACGTACTCGTAATATTTTTATAGCTTGTTTGTTAACATTTCTCCTAATATCGATTTACTTAATAAATAAACAAATTAAATTAATGTACAAATAAAAATTAATGATTCGTCTATCACCTGTGCTGTTATTGAACTACAGATATAACTTATGCTTTATTAATAATATTTTTATTTTCTTCTAGGTCACTTAGTAACAAGTGATGAATTGTTCTAGAAAAGTTATTATTTAATTCTAATATATACTGAATCCAAGCAAGATAGGTGTTGGTCTTTCTAGACTGATTTATCCTACTTCACCATGATATCCTATAGTGTCGATTGTAATTATGGAATATTTACTGTAAATTATTGACATTAATTTAAAACGAGACCAGTCTTGGCTGTAAACGTGTCAGATTGTAGGTTTAATTCCTCTTGCCTCCTGCCTCCAGAATTCAACGGAAAGTAGGAAACAAGCTTACCTCTTACCTCTGCTTACCTTGCTATATGCACATATGTGTTTGACTATCGACTTGTCTCTGAAAAGTTATATGTTGTAAGAATATATAAAAACTTTAACAAAGTAGTCTAGAATTTGGAATTAAAACTTGTTTTTGGTATTTTAAAATATTTATATAGCAAGGTAGGCTGAAGGAACCTAATATTAGGACATTCCATTGCCGCCTCTCCGCAAAATTTTAGGCATTGCTTGTTGAGTTGCCGAATTCAACGTCATGCTTTGCTTTGTTATAAGGGCGAAGAAGCTAATATATTGATAAATAATAATTGATTCCCTCGACTGGCAATCGAACTCACAACTGTCGTGTTACAGTCGCAAGAATCTGCCAGTGTGCCATGACTTCATCCGCTGGATATATTCAATTAAAAATAATTATTATCGTTATTATGTTTATACTATTAATAATAAACTTATTATTATTTTAAAATAAGCTAAGACTACGTCCAATCGTTATGCATAAATAATGGGTGCAAGAATCTGAACGCGTTGGCTCGAGTGTAAAGTCACGATTCAAGGATAAAAAATATTTATCGTGATACATTGTGTTTTTCGTTTTGGATATTATACAAAATTAAAATATTGAATTACAAATTTCTTGTAAATTGTTTTAATTTTTAAAAGACATTTCGTCCCCCACATATCGCACCACTATTTTCGAGACATTGCGTGTTGATTGTGTGGTATGCGGGAGAAGACTGAAACTCTTCTTTTGCGTAGTAGTGATTTATCACTGCCAAAATAGCTGCTGTAAACGCGACGGTTGTGTGTAAGGTTTGCACTCAGAGAAATTAAATTAATGGGAACAGAGTGTCTTAACAATAGGTTCCCAGGTTCCCCTATGCATAGAAATAATCATGTCTGACAATGTAAAGAAGAACAAAGACTACCGGCATAGTCACATAAAATTTACAACGCAATTTCAAACGTAAACAACGTTGTAATATAAATACGTAATAATTTACAATTCGAGGATATTTTTGTTTTAATGCATTGAAATTTACTTATGGTTAATAACGCTTCATGACAAGCTGAAATATGTATATTGCTGGTTCATACTACGACTCAATTTGGATATATTAGTAATGTTGCTTTATTCCGCTTGGTTAAGAGAAGACAAAGGCTAGTTACATGGACAAAGATGCAAAATTTGACTGTAGTGTAAAATGTTTATTTTCTTTAAATGATTTTATATTCGTTTTAAGCACCACCTGCTCCAGGGTATGCAGATGGAATCTAGTGTTACAATACTCCCCTCCATACTTTCTGTAAAATTTTCGACGTGGTGGTGGAACTCAAAGCCCCATTTTTTTGTTACCGTAGCGATGAAATGACGATACTTTATTCTCTCAAGTAGGAATCGATCTCACTACCATCGCGGACGCTGCATCGGATATGGCCACAATATATTTTATAATTTCGCCTAACTGAAATCTTAAATCTCACTGAACTATTGTTATTATTTATTTGGAGTAGACGATACTCATTTGCAATCGGGAGAAAATTTTCACAATCATTGAAATTTATTTGTAAATAAGGCCACGGGGTTGAGTTCAGTCGCTAAAAATAAAATGTTTCGAACTCGGACAGAGACTGGCGTTTGTTGAAAAACAGTCAAGATCCTTTCACCTGATTTTTTGGACCTATTTCTAATTTACTTCCTTGAGTCTTACTAATACTATCTGAAAATGCTCAAATCTAGATTAAATATTACAGTAGGAACCTTCCAGGCGAGCGTGTGTTATCGTAAACATAAAATATAGGTAAGCGCTTATAATTAATAATAATAAATCAAGAATTTATTTCATGGGTTGTCTTGTATGATTCGTAATTTCCAATATCCTACGTTGTAACACAGTTTAGAGATGTATTTTCTTCATTTGCATACTTACATATGTGGATATTTTTTATGTTGGTTGATAAAAATAATTTCCTCATAACTTGTTTACTCAATTTTATCTTTGAAAAGTGCTGATAATAGAAAATTGTAACGCATATTGTGTTATGGCATTGGAGGTTGTAAATGTTTAGTTAACAAGACAATGCTTTCTTCATTTTATTAAAATATATATATATATATATATATATATATATATATATATATATATATATATATATATATATATATATATATATATATATCTTCGCTTCGTATCAGGTTAGGCAAAGGGAACCTAAGAACCTAGTGTTAAAAAACTGAATTCCCATTAAGACATTTCCTTCTATTCCCCACTTTCCGCTAAATTCTAGAGGCTTGTTGAATGACGGAATTCAAAGCAGCTTTCAATCCTTTATTAAAGCTCTCTTCGGTAACGAACCAGTCGTTACCAGAGCGCTCTCTCTCGCTAAGTAAGTAATATAAAAGGAAAAAATGATTGTGACATAATAAGGGACAGACAAACAAATCATTTTATGCCATTCGGACGTCTTTTAATCATGTTTAGCTACAAATTATAGATCACAAATCTGACCAAATCATAAAAATAGCTATGGATTTCTCTCAGCTTAACCTGCCTGCCATAGTGCCTGTCTATAAATCATCGTTGTTCCATTATTTTCTTTATTTTAAAGGGACCTGATAAATCTAATGAGCCCGAAACCCATGAATCCATTGGACTTAATTCGATCAAAGGTGTTCTATTTAAGCAATGCAAATTTGGAATCGGATATATGACAAAAACCAGTGTGCCACCCCTTAAGTGTAAGCAATCATTAAAAAACAAATGATAAAAAGTCGGTCAGATAATATTTGCGCAGCTAACGCAGACATCCTTCACACATTGACCTACATTTAGGAGATACAACGAAAGCGAGATAAACGAGTACAAACATACACATATGATTACAAATGGTTTATTAGGATTTGTCATCGATATTACTATTATACTAATAAAGAGACGTCTTAATGGCAGTAAAAGTGAGCAAAATGCTGTATTGTCTGTCGTTGCTACATGATAATGTTTATTATGCATCAGTAAGGAAGTATCCGGTTAAGCACGCTGATCGAAATCTTGTATTTCTTGTATTTTTAACTTTATTTATTAAAATTGGATATAATATAACAATAAATACGTTCCTTATTAGGATCGTGGAATTAAACAGTAATTTTATTTAAGCAGAGAACTTGTCGATCAGCATATAATTCCGTCATTGTTCGTAATTTTGTAGTATTATGATGAGTGTTCTTACCATAACGAAGTCAATTCTTGTAGGTTTTGCTATATGTTTAGGTGTTTAGGTACTTATTTACATGAAGTCGGTCTTTTAAATACCCTGAAAGCAGCTCCAATTTGACAAGAACGAATTTTCTCCTTCAAGCATTGTTCTAATTGGAATTAAATTCCCATTCGTCTTCAATCAAAAAACATAAAGTAAAAAAAACATAAAGTAAATACACATAAAAAAGAGATAAAAAAACAGACAACAATTTTTATCTTCATTTCAATCACATCCTTCACACACGGCCACAGAAAAACAAATAATGAACAAATGATTCTGTAATCATATATTTTTATTTCGAAATGGGTCACGAACGTTATCGTTCAAGGCGCGCCATTTGTAGGAATTACTGTTTGATACAAGGTCATTGTAATGTAATTGTCAACGGGATAAGAGTGTGGCGACATTTTGTTGCAATTTAAGTCTATATGTTATATTATAGATTATTTTAGTAACCAGTGCCGCAAGGGAACAAGACTGTAAACGCGACTGGTTATGGGTTCCATCCCTACTTGAGGAAATAAAATATTTATTTTTTTCATTTGTTCGCTCTGGTATCGAGGCAAAGAGCGGCGTTAAGTTTCGACACTATGCCTCCAGAATTCTTGTTTTTTATTATGAATTTGATGCATTTTGCAAAGTACAGTGGAGACTTAATTAGTCGGCCCTCAGATGAATTCGCGATTATCTGGACTAGCAATCTGGTACATAAGAAGATGCATTCAAGTTTGAAATAGAAATTATAGAAAAAATAAATATCATATATATATATGTGTGTGTGTATATATATATATATATATATATATATATATATATATATATATATGTCGTAGGAAGCGATTGGAACGGAAATTATATTATCATAGATGTTTATTGATTGTTTAATATTATTATTTATAGCAACTGTTTACAATATGATTGGCTATGTTAATGTAAAAAGACAATGTGTTGACTTTTGTATTACCAATTAGATGGTTGGACCAATAGTGTGTAGCTAGAACGCTATGACAGCCTTCAGCTTCAGAGGATACGATCGAAAAGAAACTAATTGTTAATTAATGTAGAATTACGATTGGCTGATAGAATTTTAAGAGATTGTGTTACGACTTTTATTTGACCAGTGGAGTAATTTGACCAATAACGTGGAGGCTTACGCCTTGAGTGGAGTCGTGACGCGTGAGGGTGAAGCGTTGTTTTGTTTTTAAAAAGAAGGAGGCATTCTTCTGATGTTTTCGGGAAAGAAAGGACTAGTGTCACGAATCTGCTACGTTTTATTTCTGCTTGCATTAACCCACAATGGAGCCCACAGGTCCAGTAAGAGTCGCTTGTGATGAACAATCTCCTACATATATATATATATATATATATATATATATATATATATATATATATATATGTAGGAGATATATATTACTAAATATTAAAATAATATTTAGTAGTATCCGTGCCACCGCGGTGCAATGGGACGCCATCTTGAAAATTTATCGCAAAATTGACGGAGCGTCTTAAAACTTGGTTAATAATATGCGAAAGATGAGTTTTGCTTTAACTTCTGATTTAATGAAAATATAATATTAACAAATTCAAAAGAAAAAGACTTTGCAAGACGTGCAAATACTAAAAAAGCTCATAGAGTACATTGTAAATAGCATAAAGAGAATTTTTCTAAAATCAGAATTTTAACAATTAATGAGATAAACTTTTTATTATGAGAAGGGAATATTTTAAGCATCTGTTGTAAATTATATGGCGGATCAGATACTGTACTAAAGGTGAACACAGGCGAAAATTTTCCATAAATAATAATAATAATAATAATTGTTAACAATAACTCAATTTAAATGTTAAGAAATTACAATTATACAGAAAATAATATGTAATGCCTATAATTAAAGGATACTGATAACTTATTTACCTTAAAAGGACAAAAGTAAAGTATTTTTGTAATTTTTTGCTAGTTTTTTGAGATTTTTTTTTCCTTACATCTAACGCGTAAGGAACAAACAATTTTTTATATGTTTTTATTTAAACAGCAATTTGAAATATATATTTATAATTTAATATATCAGTTTCTTTGTTTCACCTTACTTTCGTCATAATAACAATTATTTTTTTCACATTTATTTAAATTCTGTCAGACTGATAACAAATATGAAAAAAATACAAAGAAATATTTATCAATTAATTTAAAAAAAACACAATTTTAAGCTTAAAAAAAATAAAATTGGCTTTTCTTATCTTCGCTACTTTATATATATATATACAAAAAAAAATGTTTCGTTGAAACAGGCCCTTCAAAAGCATATTTGAGGGCACGATGGGTTTTTGACATTTAAGCCAAGCCCGAAGGCCAGCTAGAGCGTCGATCCAGGAAGATGCCGGTGTAATTAATGGTAAAAAAATGACATAACGACCTAAGTGCCTTGGGAACATTATTTTTTTTATATTCCTCTCGATTCTCAAAATAGTACCTCGTTTAGCTGGTTAAGTATTGTTTATTTGTTACATGTACCTGCATATATATATTCTTTTTAGATTTTTTTAAGTAATTATTTGAACTGAATCTCAGTGTAACGGTAATTTTGCCAAATAACATTAATTTACGTAATTGATTCAAGCACAAGTATCCTTTATTGAAAGATACTTTTAAAAACATTTTCATACTATGAAATATATATATTTAACAACGCCTCGGAAAGCACTTGTGCTGAGAACTCAACATTGGCCCTTTTCTCCTCGCTGTATATATGGGCATCTGTTAAGAAACTCCGCTTCTATTAAGAAGTTTCATTTTTAATCCCCACTCTCGGTTGAATTATTCACGTTCAATGGCGGAACTCAACGCCGTGCTTTGTCTCATTACCAGAGCGAGAAAATGAAAATATTAAATATTTCATTCACACCTTTGTGCCATCGGGCAAACGGCCATAATTTTTTTTAATATAATATATACGTAAAATTGAATCATTTTTATTTCTCACCGGAAGTTTAACCACGTTAACAATCCTTCGGTCACAACATTATACCATCGTATGCTAATTATTCAGTATACCTCGAGGGAAGCGCATTCAAATCTTTATAATTAAGGTTAACTCGTTCAAACAAAGTCAACACGCTATTACAGGAAACTTATCGTTAATTTAAATAATATTGGAACGCATTCGGGGTGTTCATAAAACTTTCTTTATTTAAAATTTTTACATTAAGAAAAAAATACTTTTATGGAGTAACTTCAAAAGAAAATTGTCTAAACGGTCTTCGTCTTATTTCAAATTTAGTTGAAAGACGTGTAATAAACAAAGTACATGATACATAAGAGTCAGTACCGCAGACGACGAATACAGATTCAATTCCATATTTAGAGATATTTCAAGAAGTAGGAGAGCTACTCTAGAAGATTCTCTTCCACCAAACATAATAAATGAAAGGAAAAAAAATAAAAAATAAAAGATTTATTCAACAAACTGTTATTCCAAGAACATGATTAGATTTAAAATAAGTATAATTATCGGCAATTCACGACCACTTGTTGGTCAATAACCATAATAGAACATTCTAGATGCTATCTCTGTGCGACGTCAGTTTTGTAAATGTGAAAGTGTTTACTGTCATGTGCCAGTTTGATTGCAAATAATCTTCTCCAAAGATCAATTAACTGGAGAAAATTAATCAAAGCTAAATTAAGCTTTTATATAGCTAAATATATAAGAGTAAGAGGCCAGTCGTGGCACAGGGGCACTAGCGTGCGACTGTAAACGCGACAGGTTGTGGGTTCTTTTCTCACTCGAGGAAATAAAATATTTAATTTTTTTGCTGGTATCGAAGCAAAGCGCGGCGTTGAGTTCCGCTACGCAACACGCAATGCCTCCAAAATTCGTCTAAAAGTGCATATAAAAAACATAAGTTTATGTCGATTTTGAGTTTACCTAAATTACGTCGTACGTATGTGAGTACGTCAAATTAAAAAACTGTCACATTTTTTATCTCACGGCAAAGATTAAGATAAAAAAAGTGCATTAAATTGTACTGAAAAGATCACTTTTAATTAATTTTACTCTTTAGATCTACTAGATCTTGGTTATTCAGATGGTTTCCACATTTATAAATGGAATTTTTGATTGAATATAATCATAAATTTGAAGAGGACATAGAGAGTCCAAAAACGATGCTGGTAGGAGTGGACAAAATATTTTTTATGTATATATATATTCATGATAGGTTCTATTAGGTGCGAGAGATATGTAAAGCTAAATATTTACATGACTCTTGAAACTACACTACAACCATTACGGTAAATAAGGCTCCAAGGCGACATCTGCGTAATTCTATGTCCAATAAAATAAAACGCAACGTTTACAGTTAAAGTAAATTTGTGAAACAAATAAAATGAGTAATTTCTTCCAAGTACTCGTTTGCTATAAAGGACAATAAGTTTTTATAATCATCACTGTCCACACTGTCGCGTTGCAGGTTCGCAAATAAGGAGACAAGGATCGCAAACAAGTGGATTCCGTGTAATCTTGCCTTTTCTTCGCAGATTGAAAATTGAGTGTTTTCCTTTTTTTTATATTATTGTTTAATATGATATTGTTAGGGAACTCGTGTAAAAAGGGTAGGTATAGGAAAAATACTGTTAGAGCATGGTATTGTTTCAATGGGGGGTAGTTGATTCTAAGCTAATTTTATTTATAATAATTATTGATATTTTAAACGTTAATTATTTTGTATCTTTACAGAGATCTTTTGTAACGTGTGGAGGAGGGTTGGTTTTGGTATGTTACAAGGAAAAAGGCAACCACTGTAGGCTTTCCTATGTCCATCATATCATACTCCCTCCGAAAATACAAGAATTATTGAGTTGAACCATATTTACCAGTTTATTAAAAATAAACAAACACACATATTGTATAATTGTATAGGCGTCGTAAATTTTGTCACGAGCATAAAAAAATATGTTAGTGGCGACAAAATGATAATGATGTTTGTTAAGTTTACAATCTTTTAATCTTAGTTACGAAACTAAGTGGTACAAGGAGACAAAGGATAGCTAAAGCAAATTATGTATCACAGTGTGCAAATAAAAAAAGCCATTACAACATTTTTAAAAGAATTAACGCTTTTATCTTATTATATGTACCTATGCAAATGGTAAATAGCTGGAGGATTTTGTGATTAATCACTTTGTTTTTTAGTGAAGAAAGTTTACTTTTTTCCGCATAGCAGGATAAAAGTTTGTTTTGTAAGAGTAACATTTTTAACAAAATGAGTAAGCAATAAATATTATTATTAGTAATATATTTTTTATAAGTATACATGTATATTTTGTTCATTTTATAAAAAAAATCTTATTATCTTGTTATTTAGACTCTGTCAAGAATTTTAGGACAGAGGATACATATGGCTTACTTGGCTGTATCCAAGTAGCTTGTATCCCACTGATTTAAAATTTATGCACTTCTAAATTTACTTTTATTTAGTTTTTTTTAAAGTTATTCACATTTTAAAGTTTAAGTTATTGTATTTTGTTTTTTAATTTGTATAAATTAAGTTA
Source organism: Heliconius charithonia (assembly GCA_030704555.1). Taxonomy (NCBI): domain Eukaryota; kingdom Metazoa; phylum Arthropoda; class Insecta; order Lepidoptera; family Nymphalidae; genus Heliconius; species Heliconius charithonia. Next base: position 2,299,230 of record CM060825.1, read on the forward strand.
GTCACTAAATTGTTTTCAGCAAAATTGTAGGTCGATCATACAATTTTCTATATATTTTCTACTTACAAAAAAACTCTAATAATTTCAATTTCGAGCACAGAATCTAATTTGATATTACAAGGCTTTCTCCCCAGAATTTATATTTTTTATACTAAGCCGAGTAACTCCATGCCATTTATGGAATTATTATTTATCAAATATAAATTATATATAATTATAGAGCTCTCGAATTAAGTTTTTCTAACCCAAAAAACGGTATTTAATACCCATGTTATGGTGGCGTACAAAAACCGTCCTAGAACGGTACCGACCTACCACAACAGCGATGTGTGCGCGCGCGCATGAGTGCGTACAGGACGTCGGGTATTTTGAGACGTAATGGACGGATAGCAGAAAAATACCAAATTATTTAAAAAAAATCCAGCATATAGAAGAGTAATCAGAGAAAGTAGTTAGTGTAGTGTTAGGAGTCACTTTCCATCTAATTTTCTAAATATTGCATGTTGAATTGCAAACCTCAACGCCTCGTTTTAACAGAGAAATTAAAATTTCAAATTCATGTCACCTCTCAGGCACTAGGCAGCTGCGTCACGGTGGCCTCAGAGTTCATCAGATCAATTAATAATATTGTTTTTATTCTTAAAAATAATCAGTCATCTTAAAGAAGAGAAAGGCTCAATACTCAGAAATAAAATAATAATAAATTTACTGGTATCTAAATAGAGATGAAAGATCAGTCGGATGTCAAGCATTTTTAAGATCTCTTTTTACCTTAACGCTTCTCCCATATATAAGGCCGCCCTACTGTTAAAGTAATTCCTTTTTGCATTTTATTTTTTAAAATCTCTACAATACAAGTGTTGGTAAGAGCAGATAAGAATAATGCTTATTTCTGCACAAGAGGAAAGCGCATTAGAAAGAAGATTGATCACATGTTGATTAGCAGAACTCATCGCCGCCTTTCCTCTACCAGATTGTATAAAATAAAATAATTGATCCTCATACCGTGAAAAGGAATCAAACTTACAACTAGACACATTCAAAATTTACAGTCAGACTCCGTCTTACTGCATCACAACGATAAAAGAGTTTTAATTCCTTAAAAGCATATTTAACGCATAAACCATGATTCAATTATTATAAATATAGGTCGTAACTTGTAATTAATATAATAATTACTTGGAACCAAGAAAGGAAAATTTTATATTAACAAACATAACATACTTAATTTGTAAGTAATATTTTAAATATTATGTGTAATATCGTGGCGTAGAGGCACAAGGTGTGACTGTAAAATCAACAGGTTGTGGGTTCGATTTAAGGAAATGAAATATTTATTTACATTTATATTTTCATTTTTTTGCTCTGGTGTCTAGGCAAAAGGCGGTGTTGAGTTCCGCCACTCACCACGCAGTGCCTACAGAACTCGGCGGAAAGTGGGGAACGGAGTGTCTTAATACTAGACCCTGAGTGTCTATCCTGCTGAGTGCGGGATACAGCATGAGGCTGATTTTTTTTAATGTGAAAAACGACTCATGTCGAACAAGTTATTATATAAGTACATATACAATTGATTGACATGAATAATTATTTTTTATTATTATTATTTTTTTATTTAAGACTGAATATTAGTTTAGTTTATCTATATAAATGCGTATACGCTGGGTAGATATGTAGAGTGAACTTATTAACATACTACGCCTAATTTCTGAGACATTGCGTATTGAGTGCCGGTACTCAACGCCGTAATTTGTCTTCTTGCCAGAGCGAGTAAATAAAAATAATCCTAGTCGTATTCCACGGACGTTTACAGTGAGACGCAATGCTACTTCCCACAACTGCGTCATTGATGTTGTACAATGATTATACATAACGAATTATTACATATAATTGCAAAGTACTCAAAAATTATTAACCAACATTCAAAAGAACGCCACGCCAAGGCACACGCTATATAACATATTCCATTTACAATACATCTACATTCACTATAGAAATCAATTCTATTATAATAATTACTCTATTATATTTTTAGTATATTACAAAATTATCTTTATATTTGTTTGCTAACCGTGGTTAAAGCATCCCGCGGCATTGACTTTCTTGATGCCATTAACCGAATAACCCATTGCACAAAGAAGTGGCGGATTTCAAGGTGAATACACACATGCGCAGTACATTACATACAAACACACATACACGCCCCTCCCTTCCCATCTGATTCAAAATAACAAATGACAAAGTTACGATATAATGTAAAAAACCAAAAATCTATCGAAATTGAACTTTAATTTAATGCAGTAAAGATGATAATAGTGTTTGTGTACAGCATATGCAATTTAGACGAGACTAAAAGGGTGCACCCATACAAAGATTCACAGACAGTATGATACACGGTGCAGTCTGCACTCACACATACGCACACTAAGCTTTCGAATACATAATACTTGTACGCTTACAGCTTTTTTTTATTACGTTGTATTATTATTTTATTATATTTTTTTTCTAATCGTTTAAAATAAGTTTATGTTGTGTTGTTTTTTAATTAAAATATATATATTTGTATTTATGCACCTAAGATTACATTTATATATTTCGAAATACACACTTGTACATTGTATTTTTTTTATCAAATACACACAGACACACACATGCACAGCTTTAAGGAAAACAGAGACGCATACATGCGTATGTCTTTTGTTAGTGTGCATAATGCTATCAGACGTTATGTCCGTTTACCCGATCCTTGCGCTTTTGTAGAAAGTTAAGCAATATTTTATATTATATTACGTTTTAGATATAAAATAATTATGCTTATTTAACGTATTATAAATGTATAGTAAGTATATATATATATATATATTTTTTAATATGCTTTTGGTGTTTTATATAAATATATATGTCCAACAAATTAGACACTGTCGTGGCGCAGCTGCGTACCGTCTGACTGTAAATTGGGGAAAGAAGTGACTTATCGCTGGGTTTTCTCTACCCACCCTAATACGTCGTGATGGTCATCGTGGTGGATGGTTTCAAATTCAGTTTTGATTTTAGGAAACTGTTAAAATAAACTACACATAAATGATTTAAATAATATCTCAATAATTAAATAAAACAAGTTATTTTGGATATTTAAGTATTTCAACAGTTATTTTACAATAAACACATTAAAACTTTATATAAATCAGTATAGTTAGTCTTTACTATATAAAAGTAGGCATGTTATATTATAACACAGTTATATCATAGCAGAAATTGGAGTGTCTTGACACTAGCATCTCTCTGCCTCTCATAGTATACGATCTAGATCTACGCCGATTAACAATATTTAGTCAATAATGTTGTTTATATTGAATAAGTTTCTGCAAAATCATATTTTACAAAATAATATAAGTAAGAAATTATTTAAAACAACGCGGTGTTGAGTTCCATCAATTAACACAATGTTTCGTAAATTTGAACGAACGAAATGTCTTGCTGTATCCCTTATGTGCGGGATACAGCGTGTAACTTAAAAAAAATCAATAATCAAAGGCAATGAAGTATTAGTATTAAAATATTACCTATAACATTTTCGTTTGTAGCTCGTATTCGTGATAATGCGAGGTAAACGCACTAGATGCGTGGATAATAAGAAAGGTTTTTGCCCTAAGGGGTTGTTACACTCGCCGTATTTCGATGGGTCTACGACCTGCGGACGGACGGACGTATTTATTGGCTAAGAAATATAAAATAGACAAATGAAACAAAGGATTTCGAAAGTTGTTTTTATTTTATTTATATATGTTTTAATATATTAATGTGTTTTTTTGTTTATTTTTATTGTTATATACAGAATTATTTTTATATTTTAAATAACATAACGTACTTAAGACGTGAACGTGACGCAGTTCTTATGTTTATAAAAGTAAAGGGCGGTTTTAGTTGAAATTTTTAATCTGTGCAACATTGTTAAAAAAATAGGTCGATTTTCGATACAGCAGTGGGTTATAAGGACTCCTTCGTGCATATTTTTACAATAAAACAATTTATAATGTCGATCTTTTAAGAAATATAACGATATTTAAAGAAATGTATGTAAATGATACTTAACTTATTTTAAAAAAATTAACACGATTAGGTTTTCCTTGGTTATCTAGTCGTAATAATAAAACATGATTCAACAAGTCTACAAGATATTTGTCTATATTAGTTTACTTGCGAACTGGCATTAGCTTATGACGTTATTTCATCTAGAAACGTACAAAATAGAAATAATATATATTTTTAGCAATTTTCGAAGTTCTAAATCAGTCGTAAAAACGACACGTTGTGATTAATCTTCTGCCAAAATACTTTTCTCACACTGAAAACAAAAACAAACATAACAAGATGAATGCACTCCATGTTTAAAGGAAATTTATATTTCAAAACATTAAGTATGGCGTTATATTTCAAACAAACAACATGCGGCGTTGTGTACTGCTACCGAGTGTCGAGGAACGGAGCGTCTTGACTATAGGTTCCCTGCAACAGTAACATTTAAATATCGTATTTACATAATGCAGAAATCAGATAATTTCATTTATGAGGCCATCGTGGAGCAGGGGCAAAAGGTGTGATATGTTCCTATGTTCCCTCTGCCTACCCTGCGGGATACAATGTGAAGCCGATTTATTTTTTTATATTACAGCTTTAAAAATTCTAATTTATTTAGGATTTTTAAAGATGTTAATATGTATTTCAAAGACAATGCTCGAAGGGGAGTGTAAATTGTATCGTGCGGACGTAACGCGGTCAACTTTTATGTTTTGTTTGCATCTGTAATGGGATAAAGACGGTGATGATCCCGCGACTCCAGCGCGGGCGTGTTGAGGCTCATTTCCAGTATACGACGATTAATTTAAAAAATATATTGATTTTTTCTAGTGTTAGGACACTGTATTCCCTATTTTCCTTTCCACTTTCAGACATCGTGTTTCAATGCGTGTTGCATTGACGGAACTCAACCACGCGCTTTACTATTTTACCTAAGTATTGTCTCTATTACATAATATAGTTGGGTTATTAATTTTTTTTTTTTTGGCAGAGTGAGAAATAGTGTTTAAAGACTCAATTCCCAATTTACGCACTTCCGTTCCCCACTTCTTTTGTTCTGCAGAATTCCGCCATTCAATAGGCAATGAATCATATTCTATGTTGAGTGGTGGAACTTAGCATCGCGTTTTGCCTCATTTATGAAGTTAATTGTCCCTTTCCTACTCTACTGTTCAAGAAGTTTTTCAACACCGAGGGAGCATCTGTCTAAAAATTTCGCTTTATTAAAAAACGAAACCCAATCACACAAGCTGCCTACAATAAATCTATGCACATTATAGAATAGCCCAAAACCCTTGTTTCTAATCGAAAACCTTTCCCATTCAAAGTAACGACAAAATCTTTATAACAAAAGTAAAATTTGAGCAAAAAAAAAATCTAGTATCTAATTGACTAGTGCAATGGACACGAAATGCGAGCAATGGCTTTTACATAAGAGGCGTGTTGGGTCGCACAAGGGCGGCCGGCCGTTGCTCCACCGGAGAGCTGGTGACGGACAGACACGTCTGCTGACGACGACGAAGTCTGATTAGATTATTCAAGTTGCTTATCAGTGCAGCACTGCTACACCTACCGTGTTACCTAAATTTATATGTTGTAGTGACTGATAAGGTGCTAGGTGCAGTGGCAATGACTTGGTAATTTTTTTTGTTCTATCAATATCTGTATTAATCAAGAAATAGACGCTTCACAGTTTTCCCGTAAAGTAACGTACGTTACGTAAGCAAAGGGAATCCAATCTAATACAAACACCCTGTTCCTCACTCTCCTTACTATTTACAAGACATTGCGTGTTACTTGTTGTAACTTAACGCCGCAGCTTATTTACCAGAGCGCAAGAATGCCACCGAAAGGATATCGAATTCACAACCATCGCGTATACGTTTATACTCTATCCTACTACGCCACGATAGCCTCAACAACTTACCACGAACTTGTACAAAATACATACATTCTATAACAGTTCTAACCATTTGTAGCTCTACATTGTTATATTTGTGATGCGTGGACCGCAAACAGAATGATTTGATTTCATATGTTTATCCTGCATCGGAACCATCTGGTCTAATTTGGCTGACGAATCTTTCTGGAATAATTTGCATATAATCTTGTGTTCCAGAGTTCATTGCCATCCAAATTTTCGGATATTATACAAAGTAATACTAATTTTGGCTCGTAGTTTTTGATTGTTTTTTATATTTTTCAAATAAACTTTAAATATTTTAAGTGGAAGCAAGAAAATATTGAAGTAAGTCAGATTGTTGGGACATCATCGTTATGGCAAAATGGGACACCGATCATATTAATTTTATTAAATTAAAATACTAGACAAATTGGTGGAGTGGACAAGTGGATCCACAATTCGGACTTTTAACTCTCAAAAAAATATCTAATCTAGTACTAAGTCTATGTTTATATTGGGAATATAGAATTATAAAAGATAACCCTAGTATTGTATATTACAATAAATATGACATAATCATTTTCCGTACTTATCAGTAATAATAATTGAGAACACGCAACAAATTTTAATCTTGTACTAAAATTTTGTTTTTTCCTCCTACGTACAAAATGTGTTAATGTCGTACTATTATGATAATGTGCTATTTTTATGTCTGTTTCTATTGGATATATTTTATGTGTAAACGGTACTGAAAGACTGTTTTAATTATTACGAAGTAACTTTCTTTTTAAAAATATTTTTTTTTTTAGTTAATATATATGTTAATATGTTGAAATTCGCTTCTAGATTTTTTTATGTTATAAAATTATAATGTATTTATATAAATAAAAGTATGAATTAAAATTTTCTGTATTTAGGAATATTAAAAACGTAAAAATAAATCTATTTCGTTGCTTGGGATATTGTAAGTATGATCTTCCTCAGAGGAATGATAGAATAAGATAGAGATAGACTAAGATAGAGCGCGGCTTGACTTCCTCCGTTCTATATGCAATTCAGGCGAAAAATAAAAGACAGAGTGTTTTGACTCTAGGTTCTCTCCGCTTATCTTGATTATAAAATTATAAGTATATAAAATTCACTCAAGACAAAATGATGGTATTTATCTATCATTATGTCTGAAAATTCTGCCAGGACGCTGCTCTACCCCTAGAGAGCGATAGTTCTAACCTTTCTGCATTGATTGTGCTGAGAGTCAACGAAAAACCAGATTACTGCCCCTCTAAATCTCAGAATTTGATAAAATATACATAGCTTTAAAAATATCAGTGAACGAAGTGTCTTCACGCTATTTTCTCTTTGCCTACTCTTCTTAAACTGTAAATTTTTCCTCATATATCAGATTAAAAAATATATATTTTCTACATCATAATTTCAACGCACAAGTTTCAATCCAGCCACACAAAAACCTAACACAAATCGTTATAACCTAATTTTTTCAAGCACTAATACCGTCCGTCCGTCCGGTACAGACTTCAAATTGAACAATAAATGTTACGTAACCCGCTGTCAGTGTGCGTAACTGCGGGTCTGTGACCGTCGTCGTTACTTGGAGGGTCAGTAACCGATCGATTAGGATGTTTCATACAACGCTGCAAATGATATCTTTGTAAGAGATTTATCATACAGTCCTCACGTGATGCTGGAAGATTAGAAAGTGTTGCTAGGCAGATTTTTTGGTAGAGGTCGTTGGTGATATAATTTTTTTTAGCACACAACAAACAGAAGGGACCTTAAGATTTTGAATTTGGTGCAATAAAGAATATATATAAGATACTCCGTTACCCATTTTCCGCCGATTTATAGAGACATTGAGTGTTGAGTGGCGGAACTCAGCCCCGCGCTTTGCCTCAACAATCTAAATGTAAATTATAATTTAATTTCCTCGATTGGGGATTGAACCCACAACCAGTCGATTTTACAGTCGCACCTTGTGCCCCTGCGCCACGACTGGTAACGACTAATATAATTAAACCTATTTATTTATTATTTACTTAATTGAATAAAAAATAAAGTAAGGAAATAAAGAATAGAAACAGTTTATTTTTAAATATTTATTTGAATATATTTGCACTATATTATACCTATTTTACACAAAAAATACATGTAAATGGTCAGTGACATATCCCGTTCATTGAGTTTACTCGATAGAGTTTTCCAAACTTAGAAGAGAAAAATACCTATTAAAAATACATTCAAAAATAATACATGTAATTCAAAAAATAATATATGATAATATATATCTTTGGATTACTAAGCACATAAATAATTAAAAAATTCGATATAGCTTGATGAGGCTTAGTTGGGCAGAGAGCTTGGATTTCCAAAGAGGCGTCGGTTTAAATCCCGCTACGTTAAAATTTTTATACGTTTTGTTAATGTCAAAATTTTCCTTACGTAGAAATCAAACTAACAAAACAAAAATACTTCATAAAATACAAAAAAGAAATCCCAAAAATTTCAAACATTCGCTAACATTCAATGAATTTCCAAGAACAGCATCATATATTACGAATTTCGGTCTGCGTCATGAAAAAAGTTCATCTACTCCAGAGGTGAGGAACAGTCAACTTTTCCTTTGGCGTGCGTTCACCTGGCTGGGGTGATTTAGTTCATTCGCTATATGAACTATAATATTATAAATATGTTTAAAAAAAACAGGAGGCCAGTCGTGGCGCAGTGGTGCAAAGTGTGACTGTAAACCGACTGGTTGTGGGTTCGATCCCCACTCGAAGATATGAAATATTTACTTAAATTTATATTTTCATTTCTTCGCTCTGGTGTCGAGGCAAAGCGCGGCGTTGAGTTCTGCCACTCAACACGCAATGCCTCCAAAATTCGGCAGAAAGTGGGGAACGGAGTGTCTTAACACTAGGTTCCCTCTGCCTACCATGCTGTGTGCGGGATAAAGCGTGAAGCTAATTTAATTTAATTTAATTTAAAAAAAAACGTATAGTTAGTAAAAACATATTTAATTTGGCTTGTTTGTCACGTTCTGTAATTTTAACGTGCTATGACATGTAAAATAATTGCTTTGTGAATATTTGTTATTATCTATTTCCTTAGAAACATTTACTCAATCAAAATTATAAAACAATGATGCAATGCAACAGCGTCTGACTGTAAATTATCTTAAAAATTCAAATTCATAATTCTCAAAAGATTCAATTTATTTAAACGACGACCGTTGTGGTTTTAAGTTCCGTCACTCAACACGTCTCCTCTCTCTCATCTCTCTCATGTCTAAAATTCAGGCGTAGAGTGGGGAATAGAGTGTTCTGCCAACAAGAATAAGATATTTCATAAATTACATCGTACAGTGTGTAGGGTCAAGTGTATGATTAAATCGAAGTATAAATAAACTCTCCTCCTCCTCGCAACAGCTGTGAAAAATAATGATATCGTCATATCAAGAAAAATAATTAGTTATTATGTTTAAATGTTGTGTTAATCCGTTTAAATGATATTATAAATGGTTTTTAGAATTAATAAAAATATTATATTAAAAGTATTTGTCTGTTCTGTTGACTATAATTTTATTTGGATCACGGATTTGATTATTTTTTTTCGAAACCCTAATCGAAATTATTCATAAATAGTTTTTATAACAAATTTTCAATTATTATTTACCTCTATATAACGAATTTCATTACCTTTACATAACGAATCCTATCAATTTACTACATTCAATTTCATATTAAATTCATGTCTCGACAGGTTCAGATTTGTTAAATCTTTCGTAAGCCAGTAGTTATTGTTGTTTGGCGTTCAGCAATATAAATATTGCTATTTGACACTGTTGTTAAAAAGTTTGAAATGGCTGATAAACGAAGAACCTGAGATTAAATTTTTTTTTATCCTTATTAAAACGAATCGCGAACCTTCCTAACCTCTGTATAACAAACCTCACTGTAACAAATTACTCCATAGAACAATATATTTTCTGATTCCCTTCAGTATCGTAAAATTGAGGTTTGTTTGTGTTATATATTTTTGTTTATATATTTGTCAAGCATTTACAAAACAGCAGCATAGCAACGTCTGTTAGACACCTCGTAGAGGGGTCTACGGGGGCGTTCACCCTCAAATCGTAGCGCGTAGCCGATAAACGTAGCGGGCAGTGACCTCGTAGACTCATTATAATATTATTATTAATACAAATTACGTTCTATTCTGTTCTGTAAATTATTCAATCGACATATCTACATTATTTCATATAGTTATAATAAGGATATACTTTCTGTTTTGGATATTCCGATAAGAAAAGCAGTAAAATGTCAGTATAATATAGTATATTATAATTTTAAAATCGAGGCCAGTCGTGGCGCAGTGGTACAAAGTGTGACTGTAAAACCAACTGGTTGTGGGTTCGATCCCCACTCGAGGAAATGAAAATATTTACTTAAATTTATATTTTCATTTCTTCGCTCTGGTGTCGAGGCTAAGCGCGGCGTTGAGTTCTGCCACTCAATACGCAATGCCTCCAAAAAATCGGCAGAAAGTGGGGAACGGAGTGTCTTAACACTAGGTTCCCTCTGCCTACCCTGCTGTGTGCGGGATATAGCGTGAAGCTAATTTAATTTAATTTATTATTTTTTTTAAATATGACACTGTGCCACAACACAACGGGCTCAAATTATCAGCTGCTTATATCAAATTGTACATAATTTTGTTATGAAAAATACTGTAACTAGTTGCTGTAACTCACGATAAATAAATTTATAATATAAAATGTAACAACACTACATACATACACTATACATATGTACACAGTAATCGAATGTCATTGACATTAATTTAACCCAAAAAGATAATTCAAATCTGAACAGTTATTTATGTCAAAATATTATGATTAAGAGTAATATATCACATATTCATAACAAAACATTTGAATCTAAAATGAGCGCTAAATGATATCTGTTAATACCTAATTTAGATACTGTTATATTTTTTTATATAAATACATAATATATAATTAAATATAATATATCAATAAGACACCATTGGCAGTGGCACAAATTGTGACTGCAGATGTGACTGGTTGTGGGTTCGAACCTCACTCGGGGAAATTAAATATTCATTAAAATTTATATATTTATTTCTTCGCTCTGGTGTAGACGCAAAGCGGGGTGTTGAGTTCCGTCACTGAACACGCAATGTGTCCAGAATTCGGCGGAAAATGTGTAACGGAGTGTCTTAACACTAGATTCCCTCTGCCTACTCTGCTGTCTGCGAAACACAGCGTGAAACTGATAATACATAACTAAACCTTACGGCCAATACGCAATTGGGATATTTTTAGTCTAGGTGCGAATTTCATTTAGGGTAATATTTTTTAAAGTCTAAGCATTTTTGCAACGGCCTAATGCACTCAGCATGTTTCACTTTCAAAATGAGATGAAAAAAAAAGAATTGATACATCAGTAAGAACAACCTTTTTTGCATTGCTGTTTCCTTAACGACAACACAAAACTGCTTCTGAAAATGCCTTATTTTCAATTATTTAAATATAATTGAGAATAACTAGGAGTCTAATAAAAGAAAAAGAGAAGGATTTGATCCTTACTAAGATTATAGAGAGAAAGATTATATGTAAGCTACATTTAGTACCTGGGTTAATTGCCTAATGAAGGATACATAGATGACGTTTTCTTCCGTTTTGTCAATACGTTGTCGTTTAAGTCACACGCGCGTTTAGGCAACGATTTTTTTAAAATACTTATAGCAAATCTTGTTATATCACCAAATTCTTTTGAAAATAAAACAAACTGAGATACACGTAAATTACCAAACACAGTATTATTAGGTTTTTTTTATCTTTTGTACATTTTTTTATAATCACAAACTCAAACTTAACACAATTTCGAAGTGCCTTATCGGTCGTTCACTCACGATAACCTACTTTCGTATAACCGTTTTTATTTGGTTTTTTTATGTAATTTCGCGATATAAAATTGTTTTTTTTTTTGTGTTATCTCGACATATTTGGGTCTACGTTGTAACATTCTATATGTAGTTCTGTAATATTATATATCTTCACTTTTGTATTGTTTGTACTTATAAATAAATGAAAATTATTACGATTGCACGACTAGAATAGCAATTCTTTTTTTTTATTTATAAATGTATATAAAAATCTTTTAAAAATAGCTTTACACTGTATCCTGTATACCGCAAAGTAGACTGCGGGAACCTAGTATTCAGATACCCTAATTTCCAAGACAGTGTTTTGAGAGGCGGATTTTAACGCCAAGACACCAAAGACATCTCTCTTTCCTTATTTGTTTTCACAATGGCAAAAGCATTGTGAATATAAGTGGATTAGTACCAAATCTTTACTAGAAATTTCCCTGAGAAGATAGAAGAGAGAGATTATATTTAAATAATTTTCCTTTTATCATTCAAGTAGACTCTCCCTAGATTCGTAATGTCTCGAAAACCGAAAAATAGAGAAGGGAGTGTCTTAACCATGAGTTTCACTTGCCTATACTGTCATAAAAGCTTCGTTTCTCCTATGAAAGATAGACTATTTAATTTTACAAAAGTCAAACAATCAATATTGTACCCAAAGTGAAATCAAAAGTAATATAAGTGAATATATTTAATTCATTAAATGTTTCAGTGCAGTTGGCGCGCCAGACAACAAAGGCAGCTAAATCACCCGACGAGACGACGTTATTAGCTTATAACTGCATTTTGATGTTAAATGTTACCCAAATTTTATATGAAAATTAAGATTTTAATTGAGACGTGTGAAAATTTAGATTAAGGCAGCTTTACGCTTTATGTAGGCAGAGGGAACCTAGTGTTAAGACACTCCGTTCAATACTTTCTGCCGAATTCTAAAGGCATTGCATCAGAGCCGCGGTTTGCCTCGGCACTTTGAATGGAAATATAAATTTTAGTAAATATTTCATCTCCTCGAGTGGGGATCGAACTCACAGCCAGTCAGTTTTACAGACACAATTATAACTCAAACTAAACATTTAGAGTTTGCTTTTGTTAGCTTGTTACACTGTATCCAAAGCGATCCATCCATGTTTAACTCTGTACCCATGGTAGGGTAGACAGAGGAAGTATAGTTTTAAGATCCTCCATTCCTCCACATAACGCTCGATTTTCCAGCCATTCCGTGATGAGAGTCGAAATTCAACGCTGCGCTTTGTCTTGTTATCTTGTTATGAGAGCGCGGAAATGAAAATAATTATATTCCCTGAGTGGGAATAGAATCCACAACCCATGTTTCACATTCACAGTTAGCCGCCATGACAACTTCTTTATCTATCGATTTTCGAACTATGGTAACTAATATTTAAATGGATGTTTACTTGAACATAGAGAAAAATATGTCATATTTATTTATAACATACCATACAAAAATTTTATTGTAGCGAAACACTGTGTCCCGCACATAGCAAGATGGCATTTATGGAATCAAGAACCGCGCTTTTCCTCGTTACCGGAGCGAGTAAACGAAGATACTTATCATTTCCACACAAACGAACATTTCTAATTAGCAAAAAAAGGTCTTAAAATATTAAATATTTCTACATATCCAAGAACTAACAATATACTAAAATAGTGTATCGTAGGCCTAATCTAAAATAACGGTTTTCGTTACGGTGCGTTACCGACGTAATGAGGTAACACAAGTAGGTACCCACGTACGTCACATGACATGACATGGATACAGTGTTTCGCAATCTTTTGTTTGAATAACTGTTGGATGGATCATTTCATGATATTTAAATGGATATTTACTTAAACAAGTTATACAGTCCTAGTCGAAGAAATTAAATATTAAACATTTTCACTTCCTCATCCTGATAACGAGGTAAAGCGCGGCGTTGAGTTCCACCACTCAACACGCAAAACCACCAGAATTAGGTAGAAAGGTGGCGAACGGAATGTCTTAATACTAGGTTTCCTCTGCCTACTCTACTATGTGCGGGATACAGCGTGAAGGTGATAGTTAAATATTTAATTGACAATAATATCGGTTAACAATGGCCAATTTATTTGATTATGTAAAAGTAAATATATCTCCAATTCCAGTACGACCGGTCATTTCGCCGTTCATTATCCTCTTTGAATGAGTATTATGGAATTTTATATCTGATATACACACGGTTTGAGTGCGTGAAGGCTTGCCATCTTGTCTTTAAAAGTCATTGTGGGGTTTTAGTTATGTGACAGGTGGTGTAGGTTTGATTTTTGTTAAAGAAACCTGTAGATACTTTATTTAAGGGGATCTTGCATTATTAAACATTTTCCATAATTTTCTCATAGTGGGTCATAAAATAAGTATATTTTTAAAGTAAATACTGCGATTCAAAAAGAACCAATTTTTGATACAAATAGACTTCCTTCTGAGGAATGAAACGTACTTACATTTTTGATACTTACATCAGACTAACCAGATGGTGTGGGTTCGATTTGGATATTTCGTAAACATTTGTACATAAATTACAATTTGTTGATTTTTCACTTTTTTGCCTATTCAGTTCTATTACCCTTCAATTAACTATATATTGGGTGGGGAATTGAGAATGGAATTTCGTAACACTCCACTCTCTACGTATCCAGCTGTAAGCGGGATACTAAACACATTTTTTTCAATAGTTACAGAAAATATTTTCAAATATTTTTCCTATCCGTATGCTCGGTGTCCGTTCCTATGGTATGTTAAGTTTCAAGATATGCGGCCTCGTCGACTTCATGTTAACGAGATGAATGCCTTTTAACATAATTTAATACGAGAGTGATCGGTTTTCTACGTTGCCTCTTATATAAGCCTATTAGACTTTAGTATTTTATAATTATACTTATCGTCGCCCGTAATTTTGAAAGTTACAACGTAGAGTAGAAATTCACATTTTTCCCCATAGGATTTTTTCTTACCCCTTACTACTACTACCTACTACACGTACTTACACGTCAAAATTCTATGTTCAGTTTAGTTCAGTTTTTAGTTTATATTTAGAAAATTAAAAGATGATGAAATTGAGATATATATTTTCTATTTTTTTGGTCATTTTTACAGATTTTGTGACATAGCGTGAAGCTGAGCTAAGTTTAAGTTAAGCGAACTATATAGCTTAATACAAATCCAACTACTTAACTATATAGCTTAACTTAAAATTAGCTCAGCTTCACGCTATATCCTTGTCGAGGTAGTCAGAGAGAACGGAGCGCCAAACGCTACGGAACAACTATTTAATTTTATGTATTTTCAATGACGAACTTCTACTCATCTGTATGAGAATTTTTTTAAGAAAGAATGTTGGATACATTCTTTACGCATCTTTTACATAAGTACAAGGTAAACAACTTTATGGTTAGGTTCTTTAACCTATTAAGAAATAATTTCGTCTTTCATTTTTCATCTGCAACGACCCATTGTATATTACTTACGTTGCATCCGGCACTTGGGACCCAACTTAGTGTTAAGACACTCCATTCACATTTAATCTCTTTCATTCTCTGCTTTCCACCTAATTCTGTAGGCATTATGTTGAGTCGAACTCTACGCCGCTCTTCGTTATACACACTCACATACACTATACTACACGTATAGTGTGTGTGAGTGTAGACACGTAAATATTTAATTTCTTCGAGTTAGAAACGAGCCCAAGACCTGTCACGTTTACAGTAACACGCTTATGCCCATGCGCCACGACTGGTCTCTTGGCAACTTGACCTTGTGTATTAATAAAGTTAATCTTTACTAATTTTGTGAAGAGTTGGGATGGTCGAAAGCTCAAAATCTAATAGGAAATCTAATTCAAATTGAAAAAATATTTTGGGTTGGACAATTCATTTATTGTGGAAGTCTTATATCTAATGGCTAATGACGATAATCATTTCATTACAATATTTACATTGTTACAACTTAGTTCATTTAATTTAACAACTTTTTTGTGGGGGAACCCCCGGTTTGGTTGATTGCATCACTAACATGAATCTAGGCTAAAAAACTAAAACATTCAAAATATTACCATTTTTTCAGACTAAAACCCACAACTATCGCCATCAAAGCATTCCATTCACCATAACTAATACATCAACATAATTTCACTACTACAACAGTTAAGTTAAATTAAGAAGACGAGACTTTCTCATAAAATACCTGTGTAAATACAGTATTTTCTTTATAAAAACTACTAACCATTCGCCACCTGGCAGACCAGTATCTACAGTTACTCTATAATCCTACTAACATGGAATACGTATCCACCTGGTCCACAACCAGTTTTGAAGACCTTCGAATTTAAGCGTTTATAATAGATGTGTAGATCTGGGTAAAATGGTTTTTTGAGAGAATGCATGGAGGTTTTAGACTTTTATTTTGTATTTATGTCAAATAACACGTTACTATGTCAATCTACAATGTAATGTTAAACGTAGTGTTTTGTATTTTACTTATAAAGTTGAGTTTATTTAGTGAATGAATATATTAATAAACAATGGCAATTTTTTTGAGTGGAAAGCGAATTCGACTCGCACTCGGGTAAATGAATTATTTTCGATTCTGGTAACAATACAAATCACAACGTTGAGATTCACTACTCAATACACAACCTTATAATCTTCAAATTTCCCGAAAATTGGACGGAAATTGGGGAACGGAGTGTCTTAACACTAAGTTACCTCCGCCTGCTCTGCTATATTCTGGAAACAATGTACAGTTTAAAAATAAAAATAATACAGAAAAAAATTAAAAATATATAAAATATTAAGCTTTATTTTTATATTTGCAAAATATGTTCACATCAGAAGCCCATAAAAATGATTTCACGCCATAAGCCATAAGTGGTGGCGTGGCAACTTTTATTTTTATCATCGTCTCGCATCACACCTGGCGGTACTGTTACTTTTGCAATCTCAAAAGTATCGATCGTGTCATGTCACACGATTTTTTTTATTTTCATTTTTTTTTTCTTATGCCTGATTTGGTGTTAGTGACATGACATGTTAGCTAATAGGTATTTCATATGCGTGTACGTGGGAACAATTTTCAGGGATTTTTTTCGTGCGTGACAGCAGTGTGGTCACATATTATGTATACATATATGCACTTGTACAAATGAAGACATTTTTCGATTTTTCTCTGAAAGAAATTCTTTGAAACGAAGTGTCCTAATACTGGTTCCCACTGCCGTATTGGTATGGCCGTCTTGTTCTACTCTAGTCTATATACAGAGAAAAGCAATATATTATAAATTTTTATTGATAAGCAATAATGACTAGATTGTATTTTTTTCTAAGATACTTACAATTGATGGTCTTATTATAAAAAATGTGTTATAATAGACTATTTATTACATTTGAATTCGTTCATATATGATTTTGCAGAGCAGATAGGTGTATTAAATAAAAACCTCAGCAGTAAATGTCATATTCATGTTTTCTTCAAGGAACGGGGATCAAACTCAGTTCAGTGTTGTACGTTTAGAAATTCATACAAATAACAGACTGAAAGACAAGAAAAAAAAATACTTTCTATTAATTATTAATTTCATTTGTTTCTCGGTACGTGGCCTCTGTTGATCTGTATTTTTTTTTATAAATAACTATAATGTAGAGGCTAGCCGTGGTGCATGAGCACAAAATTTCCTATCCCTATCCGAGGAAATGAAATATTTATTTACATTTATATTTTCATTTCTTCGCTCTGGTGTCAAGGGTAAGCGCTACGTTGAGTTCTGCCACTCTACAAGCAAAACCTCCAGAGTGTCTTAACACTAGATTTCCTCTGCCTATTCTGCTGTATGCGGGATACAGCATGAAGCTGATTTGTATTTTCATTTCTTCGCTCTAGTGTCGAGGCAAAGGGCGGCGTTGAGTTCCGCCACTCAGCACGCGATGCCTCCAAAATTCTGCGGAAACTGGGGAACAACCCCCACTTTCTGCTTAACACTAGATTCCTCTGCCTACCCTGCAGTGTGCGGGATGCAACGTGAAGATGATTTAATTTTATTTGATTTTATTATATTGTAAATCCAGAATCGTTACGTAAAAACAACATTAATTAGAAAAGAGGAGGCAAATTTTATTACTCTGTCTTAAAGTATATAAAAGGTAAAAATATGTAAAAATTTATATTTTAACATTCATTCAGGATCACTAACACGCCATTATTGTATTCTATACTACTAAAATTGTAACTGATCGTCGTTGTTCGATCGTCCGTACATGGAAAAAATAAATGGCATAATCTGTTATTGGTCTGTTTATCTGTCTGTGCTCGCTAATCTCAGAAACGGCTAAACCGATTTAAATACAGTTTTCACTTATTGTATTTTCAAAATCTACCTTAACATTTAGTGTTTATTATATTTCAATCAGTTCATAAATAGAAAAGTAAAATTAATTTAAAAATTTTATTACAACAAAATTGCTGCACCATTTTTATTGAATTGGCTGAAATTTTAGGTTTTATATATTTAGATATTATTTAATGATAATATCGAGGCCAGTCGTGGCGCAGTGGCACGAAGTGTGACTGTAGAACCGACTGGTTGTGGGTTCGATCCCCACTCGAGGAGAGGAAATATTTACTTTAATTTATATTTCCATTTCTTCGCTCTGGTGTCGAGGCTAAGCGCGGCGTTGAGTTCTGCCACTCAACACGCAATGCCTCCAGAATTCGGCAGAAAGTGGGGAATAGAGTGTCTTAACACTACGTTCCCTCTGCCTACCCTGCTGTGTGCGGGATAGAGCGTGAAGCTGATTTTATTATAAGAATATGAAAGTAATCCAGATTAGTAAGTAAATAATAGTTTAGTTTAAGCGGGCGAAGCCGCGAGTGATTTGTTAAGTAATCAAGAAAAATGTAACCTTTATATTGAAAACCGCAAATGTTGAGCCTATTATCGGCTTCTCAAACAAAACTACCTTCCTTCCTCCCTAGCCAGTGGTAGTTTAATGTTAATTCAACGATTCACAAAAACTTGAAAAAGTCTATTTTAATAAAGAATATTTTCAAATTGAATCAATCTCACATCGTCAAAAAATCGTGCAGATGCGTAAATAATCAAAATACGTGCTTATATTATTAATTCCATACAATTAAAACAAATACTACCTAAACGACGGCGTTTGAATTATTTATAACCAAATGTATTATTTAAACCGATATGCGACAGATGAGAAATATTTCGGTGCAATCGTTTATCAAACATGCAATTTATAAGACCCTAATAAATAACTCTTATTATAAAAAATGTATTGACGTAACGTTTTTTTCATTAAATTCAAATTATTTTCATTTTAAGTGCCCCAGAGTTCCAATCGAAATATCCTACTAGGAAAATCTTTTATTAGGTATATAAAATGGAGTTAGAAATGCAAAATGAATGGTTAACTATAGGAGAATTCCGTTTCCCGTTAGCTTGAACATAGCTGACATTAATTTATGATTGGTCTCCAGCTCTATTAAACTTGTATTACAATGAGTTCCAAATGACTCTCCCAGATCAAGATGTCTCTAGTCGAAGTTGTTCCGTTTATTCAAAAAGATTGTAGTCAAAATATTAAATTAATGTGATTCTTGAGGCATTGTTTTGGGTGGCGGATTTCAACGCCGCGTTTTGCCTCGACACCAGAGTGAAAAAATGAAAATATTAAATATTTATTTTCGTCAATTGGGAACTGAATCCATAACTTGTCGCGTTCACAGTCGCTCGCTTCTGCCCCTCTGCCACAGCGTAGAAAGGGAATGTTTTTTAATATTAAAAATATTATAAATATCCATTTAACAACGCGAGCAAAGCCGCAATAAATATCTAGTGATATATAATTTTTCTATACAACATATATAGTCAGATGCATTTTCGATATAAATACACCGCCCTTCGCCGGTGCGGCGACCCCGGCGATCAAGGTCGGTGCATCGTGCGCTGCGCATTTTACATTTCATAATAGTTTTATTTTAAAACTGTTTGTATGTATGTTTTAATGGATGTAACTATGTAACCTGTTCATACACCAGACTCAAGCTTTTTTCCGGTTCTGCATTTCTGTCAAGTGGTGAAACTTAACGTCGCGCTTGATCTTTGAACGAGGAAACGAAAAATAATTGAATATTATCAATCCGACGAGTGGAAATTGAATCCGCTTCTATCATCGTGCACACTATCTAGTTCATACTTCACGTTCTATTTTGGACATAACGCATCCTAATTTCCCAAGAAGTCTAACAACTCACTATTACTGTATCAGATCTTGGCTCTGTTTATATAATATGCTAACTGGATTGAACCCATATACATCATAATCACAAATACCTCGAAACTAGACCATTGCAATAACACATTTTATTTTTCAACACTTAGAAGTGTAACAAAATCATAACCTTATAATTTTATGTTTTTTTTTTTTTGGAAATTTTAAATGTTATTAACAAGTTAATGTCGATTTCATAAACCTATTAAAATTCTTATTTGAATTCTTATTTCACAAAATGTGACTATCGCCACTCTGATCCTTCCTTTAAGGTCTTTAATTTTTTTCACAGTTTAAATATTTATATTAAGTTTCAATACATTAAGTCCCACTAATATATAATCTATTATTTATATATTAATATTAATAGTAATCTATTTACTAGTTCATTAAAATCAGCTTCACTCTATATCCCGCACACAGCAGGGTAGACACACTCAAATGGCACTCTGTACAACATTTTCCGCCAAATTCAGGAGATGCTGTATTTTGAGTGGCGGAACTCAACACCGCGTTTTTCTCAGCTTTAGTAACAAAACAAAACGCAACAATAACATTTAACACAAAAAATCTAGACATTTTTGAACGGAATGTAAGCAATCTCTATTCATGTTTACCCTGCCCTTGCTGTATGCGGGGTACAGCGTGTAGTTAAAAAGGAAAAGGATAAAACCCATGCATATCTCATATATCGAATAGCCATTCTAGGAACAGCTCGTTCCTCTCTCAACTAAGTTGCATTTTCCTCCTTCCCATCAAGATGCATATTAATTAAATAGTTAAATTTTATACACAAGTAAATATTGACTCAGTGGGGCAGTGTCTGACTTCACATGCGTAGCAAAAACCGTAGTGTTAAGACACTGCATCACACACCGCCGCATATCACGTGGTGGAACTCAATTTAAGTCGGTTAATTCCTCCGAGTGAAAATCAAACCCGTAACCGTCGATCTTACCGTCTTAATATTAAGAAATATAGCGACTAAATACAATAAATCCTCGTTTAAACAAAAATGAGACCTAACCATGACTCACATTCACATAGCAAATAGTTTTACCCGAACGAAATCGGAATTAAAAAACGAAAACGAAAGTAGCTTACATAATTTCATCTCTGTCGTTCATAGGAGTGTTATGGTGTTAGAGAGAGATGGCTATACAGGGAACATTTCTGCAAAGTGACGCAATGCTTACGCAAGGGGTCGATGCCCCCAAGGTGACCCAGACCTGGGCCTGAGGTCCTAAAGGACGAAAGGATAGGTTTTTATATAGTCTGATGGTATGCCTAAGTATTTTAATGTACTTGGGGAAGTCAGTATTTTTTTTTGTTTTTGTAACTTACTGTATTTTGGAAAACCATTGTTCTCTTTATAATTAGACGTAGATAACATCTAGTGATAAACTAGTAAATAATTTTATTTAACTTAGATTTTTTTAGTTGTAGTATGTATGATACATCCTTCTATCCAAACAAAATTCGCGGCATTGCACGTTGAATGGCGAAACTAAACGCCACGCGTTGGCTTATTACCAGATCGAGGAAATGAAAATTATTTACTACTCCATTAGGAATCAAACCCATAGCTATCACGACGGCACGTCAGTCAGAAGCAGTGCCGCTGTACCACAAGAAACGACAAATAGTTGCTTTAAAAGTCCATTTTATTTAGTTTCGTACTTTTTTCCACGAGATAAGTGAGCAAACCCAGTATGAAGACACTTTCCTGTTATAAATATATAAAAAACCAGCCAAGTGCGAGTTGGACTCGCACACGGTTTCCATTATCTATAAAAACGGCAAAAAAAACCACGTCTGTTCTATGGAACCTCCCTTTAATATTTGTTTCATTTTAATTTAATTGTAAATATTTCAGCATCGTACTGTTTTTACCCTTTATTTGTATTGAGCAATAATGAGAAAAACATGGGAGGGGAGTTTTTTAATATTTAATATTTAAACTGTCTAACTTTCACAGTTCACAAGTTACAGCATAGTGACAGACGGACAGACACACTCAGACTCACTACAAACACTCCAATAAAAGTACAGCTCAATAGAGTCTAACAAATATTTGCGATAGAATGACAATTTTATTTTAGCATCTAATACGCGTAATTCTATTTCGATAACAATATTTCATATAAATATGACCGGCTTATAGCGTTTTATATAAATAAACTATATTTCACAGTACTTCAATTAGCTTTTATAAAGACAAATGTATTTTTTGACCAACAAAATGAATGTAACGTGTGACTCAGTCCTCAGACCAATCTGCTCGTAGTGTGGGGGGAAATCAATGAACTTGAATTCGAGAAATACGTTGTCTCTCTATTGTCTACATACAAAATTATATGTCTGTATTTGTACAAAATATATAAATAACTTATATATACACGAATGTATATACATAATTCCCGAACGTGGGTACAGGGAACTTAGTATTAAGTGTTAACCCTGCTGTATACGGGATACAGAGTGAAGCTGAAAAAAAAGTATCTCACTTAAAGTAGAATCGTTATCTATCATCATGACTACTTAAAATGCATGTGCTGCACTCTTTTTGATATTAGTAAGTTTTATCCTTTCGTTATTTGTGAAGTTGGTTTTTATTTTTAAAGGCAATATATTAAGACCAATGCCAAGTAACACCGTACACTAACAGTATAGTAAATAAACAACTTCACTAAATGTAAGTGAACGAGAAAATGACAAATTATAAATAAAACAGCTCGAAAATAATATTTGGTCCATGAATTATTTGTTTATGCGTCAAACCGAGCATATTTTTTTAAAGTAAATTATTTAATTATGATTCAAAACATAATTTTAAATAAAAGTATTTAAAATGATTTGAAATGCATTATTTTCATTTTCTGGCGCTGTTAATAAGACAAAAGGCGTTGGGTTTCTAGCATTAAGCACTCAATGTCTCGAAAATTGCATATATATATATATATATATATAATATGATATATAATGTACGTGGGGAAACAGTTCGTCTTATCACTTGGTTCCCTCTACCTATCCTGCTATAAACGGAATTCGACAGCAATAACCTAAAATAACTAAAAAATTATGTACAATATCTTTTATTTTATTTTATTACATAAAACCTTGTAAATTTAAAATAATAAAAAGTTATTATAACAGTTCGTTCTTACATGTGCCAGTCAAAACAAATTCATTTATTTCTATAAATATGTTACCTACCTACATACGTAATATTCCGCAAACGTGACTTTATATATTATAAGAAAATTAATATAATGTCCTGGTATGTATTTATGTAGTGTTTTATCTCAATGCTTTTTACTCTGCATATTGCGAAATAAGCTGAGATAAATACTTACGTAGCGGGACTCGAACTCGCGCCTCCTAGAAACCTTTTTTATAAAAGCCTGGAAAAAAAGTTATACGTTTTCTAAATAAGTATTTTTTTTCCTAAGTGTGGAATCACATTTTAAAAAATATTAAAAAAGCTGAGATTATCTTGTTAAGAAATAAATAATTTAAATAAAATCATTGTCACACGTGTACAGTCGAGGCGTAGGAGAACAAGCATATAAGCCTGTAAACACTGCAGGCTGTGTGGTCGTGGCACAGAGGCACAAAGACTGACTGACTGTAAGCCGACTGATTGTGGGTGCAATCCCCGCTCGACGAGATGAAGTATTAGTTAAATTTATATTTCCATTTCTTCTCAACGCATTGTCTCCAGAATTCGGCAGAAAGTGGGGAACGGAGTCTCTTAATTAGGTTTCCTCTGCTTACCCTGCTGTGTGCGGGATACAGCGTGAATCCGATTTATTTATTTTATTTATTTATATATAATACAACTGACTAGTATTCACGTGATCTCAGTAGGTACGGACTAGCACACTACCTGAGACATAAATTTTACATTTTATTGGTTTTATATAACAACAATAATAATATAATTATTATAAAAGTGTAATTGTTTTAGATTTCATTTTCGATATGAAACCAGTTTTGTTTAATATCTCTGAGTCTTTGTTTTGTTTATAAATTTATAAATAATGTACGCTTCGCTGGAGGAAAGAAAAATAAAAAATACTATACTTTTCTCCAGGGAAGTGTCGCTTGCTAACACATTTTTTTTATTAACATAGCAGGTTAGAGACAACCTGGTGTCAAAATACTCCGTCGAAACATGCACCCAAATTGGAGACGGTAGCATTGAGTAAAGGAACTCAACGCCGATATTGATTAAAAAAATAACCTTACAGATACCATATTTCTATTTCTATCCTATCCTCCTATCCTACTAATATGATTAATGTGAAGATGGATGTTTGTTCCGCTTTTACACAAAAACGTATTTAAATGAAACTTTACAACAATATAGTTTATATATCACATAGGCTACAATTTATATAAAGATTTTGCTTAATTTGACTATAACATTTGACGTTTATTTCTTCGCTCTGACATCAAAGCATAAGCCCGGCGTTGAGTTCTGAAACTCCACATTGCATGCCAGCAGAATTCGGCGGAAAGGTGGGAACGGAGAGTCTTAACACTAGTTCCGACTGCCTATCCTGCTGCGTGCGGAATACAGCGTGAAGCTGGCTATAATATTTGGCGTTTTAGTTTGCGAGGCCGCGCTTATGTCACTAGTAATCACGTTAGAAAAATAAAACAATATACCGACTATCGAAAAGAGACTTATGCATAACAAATTCTATCAAAAAACACGTATGACGTAATACCTATATAATTCACACTTTCGACAATATTTGTACATATTTCTTATTATTTAAAATTGTAATGTTTTTTGTTAATTTTTTTTGTATATACATAAAATTATATACTACTTATTGTAGTATAGTTGGATTGATAGTATACTTGGGTTAGGGGTTCAAACATTTTCCCTTTTTTCTTTGTCTTTTTTAGCTTCACTCTCTATCTCGTTTATAAAAAGTATGCCGAGAGAGAAGGAATTCGGTATCAAGAAAACCTTACTTCAGTTTTCAACAGAATTTAAGACGAATTTTGTGAATGGCGCAATTCAACGCCGCGTTTTTTTGTTTCTAAAGCGATAACGTGGACATAGAAGTCTTTCATTTCTGCTGGCTGGATTTTAAACTCCGGCTGCCAAATTTCTCCGCTGTGGTAATAAGACAAAGCGCGACGTTTAGTTCCACCTCTCATCACGCAATGTCTAGAAAATTGAAGAGCAGATAGTGGGGAACGGAGTGTCTTAACATCAGGTTATCTATACCTACCATTCAATATGCGGGATACTAAGCGAAGCCAAACGCGATCAATTTGAAATTTTCCAAGGCCATTATTTTTATAAAAGTGCATTGATATACTATACCAGTTTCCAAAAAAAAATCTTGTAAAGAGACCGATTTCAAAAGTCTAATGTTCTAAGCTCCCCTCAGACAGACGGACAGACAGTATTGTGATCGCACAATGGCGGGTCACCTTGTCTGCGCTTGCGCATTGCTTGTTTTTTTTTACTTAACGTTAAAAATATTAGACCAAAGTTTTTAATGTGAGGAAGTATTAATTAAATGTGATTTATTAGTTTAATTATGTTTTAGTTTCATGACTGTGTGTTTAATTTAAATTTTAATTTATTGTATGATATTATTATGTAACTTTTTGGATACTCTATAAAGAAAATATATAATAATAACTTTTAGTTGCAACCTAGTGTTAAGATTCTCTGCTTTCCTCCAAATTTTCAAGATTTCAAGATATTGTGTGTTGAGTGGCGGAAATCAAAGCCGCACATGATTTCGTTTTCTCTCTGGTGGACTACCGGAGAGAACCAAACCTTTTTAAATATATTCGTTTCCCCGAGTAGGAATTGATTGACCTATAATAGTCCCGTTTACCACTACGCCACGACGACTTCTGTTTCTTCGGACTTTCTTCATTCATTTGCTCTAGGGAACAGAAAAACCTGGGGTATACCCATTACTTCCACTTATCGTTTAGTACATTATTATAAATATAGTCTGTACGCAGACAAACCATACAAGGTAAACAATGACATTTTACTACTTACAATATATATCTCCCAGTATTTTCTTTATATTAAAATATAAATTTATAATATAAATAAATCAACAAATAAAACCAATAAGCAAACAAAATTTATAAAACTTCAATTAAAATGTCAAACACACAAAACTAAATTGCTTATTTTAGACCTAAAAATGGGGTCTATTTAAGCAATAAATTAAGTCTCCCCTATACACTAACGGTGTAATATGGGGTCCGTTCCAAGGCCAACAGTTCGTCGACCGACAAGGTGACCCTAAAGTCACTGTGACCTACCCTAACGTCTCAGGTTTGATTCCGAGTAATGCATAATAGTCTGGTCTGGAAGCTCTAATCCGGTTGCGGACAAAAAACTGAAGATGAAGTAAGGTTACGGCTGCAAGGACGTCTGGCGACATAGGTAGCCTTATAGACGAATGAAATGTATTATTATTATAGCAATAATGCTAATTTAATGTATTTCCGTTATTTTATTGCAGCTTTTTTTGTAGTTTTGTTAATGTACACTTTGTGTTCTCTTTTTACTCTAATTAGGAACGTATTTTTAAATAAATGGTAATGACGAGGTAATGAATTTATATCATATAACCCTAGTGGGAATAGAACCCACAACTGTCGCATTTACAGTAAGACGCTGTTCCGCTGCACCACGATGGTCTGGCACAATTTAAAGCCTTATTAACATATAGCATATTTTTGGAATAAATTTAAAATCACCTGCTGACGATACAGATAAATTTGAAATACTTATTATATCCGAACCTAAAAAAGGTGGAAAGAAAAGAAATCCGTCACTAATCTCTCCTTATGTTACTAAAAAAAAAGCTGCTTATATAAAAATAACTCATAAAAAAGCACAACTTACACACTAAGCTAAAGCTCAAGAACAAACAAAAAGCTAAACTTCCAGCTATTTAACCTCTATTTACTACAGAGTCAACTAGATCGAACGATTCCCACGCGAATATATTACGCAACAACATAGCCATATGAGTCATATTACCTTGCACTGACTTGTCCTTCCTGGAATTATGTCTAGACATTTGTCCTGTGAGGTCACATCAAGCTAAATCTCATTGTGTCAGGGTATGATTGAAGGTATACACTGAATTGTTAAGTTACGGTGCCTAAATCTGTTAATGGATGGGTGGGAGACGGTGTGCGATGACTAATATGTGTACTATACTAAATTTCATAATATTTTTGGTCATTTAGAACTTTGTATTTTGAAAATTTGATATGAGTATAGATTTCACACTCAGAGATGTCAATTAAAGTTCAATAAAAAATATATAGGTACTCTTTTGTTGCAATTTAAAGTTGGTTAAAAGGCAATTGATGTATTTGAATGCAACTAGCAAGCATCTAATTTTTCTTTTTTATGACAGCTGCCGTCATCGTGGAGCAGTGTCATAAGACTTGAAATATTTATTTATATTTATATTTTCCTTTTTTTCGCTCTAGTGTCGAAGCAAGGCGCGGCTTTGAGTTCCGCCACTCAACACGCAATGACTCCAGAACTCGGCTGAAAGTCGGGAACGGAGTGTCTTAACACAAGGTTCCCTCTAACCTAAACTGTGAGGGTACAGCGTGAAGTTGAAGAAGAAGAAAAAGATAACAAGCCAAAAACACGCAATATCTTGAAAATTAGATGGAAAGGGCCTTGACAATAGAGCATCTGCCTACCTCACTATACTTACTCACATTAGGAGACAGCGTGAAGATTGACAGCAACATTATTATATATTTTTTTATACCTTGTCTACGTTGAATTAAAAAAGTGATTCATATCTTTATGCACTTCAATATGTATACATAGCACGTACTCGTATTGTACGTAGTAGTGTATATCGTGGTAACTGCATAGAGAAGGCGTCATGTCATTTTTATCGGATTTCGCCAGTTTTATTGCAAACACAAAGGAAACAAACTATTTTATATGAAGAAAAAATAATAAAATAAAAACTAACGAAATTAAAAGTATATTTCAAGAATATAGTTAGGATGTAAAGGCGACATTACCATTATTAGTGATCAATTACACTTCTTCTTTATTATTGCGTTAAGGCAATCTGAGGACAGGGAGGCATGGAAGAATCTCGTTAGCTCATCCACCAGGACCAAGTAGATCGAGCACGACTAAGAAAACGAAGAAGAAGAAGACATAGTATAAAATAAAGTCACTGTACGGTAAAATCTTTAAAGTACGTTAAGGATCGTTGTATTTATTTATATTATTTAATAGAATATAAATAAATAGAACGACTCAAAAAAGAGATATTCAAAGACCTGTATAGCTTAGACTCAATTAACAGCTCCGAGCACACTCTACAGCATTGTAGCAATTGGTGTAGAAAAGAGTATTTTAGATTTTTTCAGGCGTTGAGTTCCGCTACTCAACACGCTCCAGAATTCGGCAGAAAGTGGGGAGCAGAACGTCTTAACGCTAGGTTCCCTCTGCCTACCCTGCAGTGTGCGGGTTACAGCGTGATACTGATTAGATTTTTTAATACTTTTACTATTTTATTAGAGTAGTCCAAGCGGACGAAGTCGCAAACCGAGCACTAACAACTAACAAAACAACTTTTATTCCAGACCGAACGTATAAAATTGCATAACCATTGACTCACCTCGTCAATATAAACGTCCCCTACCCTCGCGTCGCGACGTTGACTCACTCCTGGTATCCTTTAAGCTCAGACGATACTATATAAATATCTATTTAAATCTTTCTTTGTCGATCTGATACGAAATTGTTGGTGAGAGTACCTAATAAATTTTATATTTTTGAGTAAAATAAATGTGCTTCACGATGTATCCCGCGCACAGCAGGGTAGGCAGAGGGAACCTAGTGTTAAGTCACTTCGTTCCCCACTTTCTGCCGAATTGTGGAGGCATTGCTTGTTGACTGGCAGAACTCAACGCCGCGCTTAGCATCGACACCAGAACGAAGAAATGTATATATAAATTTAAGTAAATATGTCATCTCCTCGAGTGGGGATTGAACCCACAAACGACTGGTTGTGGGTTCGATTTTACAGTCACACTTTGTGCCACTGCGGCACGCCTGGCCTCAAATATGTTTTATATATTTGAGTAAAATGTTATTATTTTTAAACTGATATTTCTTTGTGATTTTGCTGATGTATAAAATAAAGTTTGACTAGAACATAATAAACTATGACGAATTGAATAGTGCATTATCGCATTTTTTCCGTTGGTTTGATATTAACAATATGATGTTAATTGCCAAAAAACTAAATGCATTTATTGAGTTTGCTTTACCAAATGTTAAAAACAAAATTTTTGTTTAGTTTTAAATGGGGAAACTCTCAATGTTTCGGAATTAGCTATTTTCTTATATAACGATAGATTCCAAACTCCAGTGAAACACTGATCTGGAAGCACTTGTGGATAAACTCGGCTCTGCCGCGTCCGCAATTAAAAAAGTAAGACAACTGACGGACGTTAACACTCCGACTAGTCTGCTATAATGCTGCTATGAGGCATTGCTGCAGATATTCATTCTCCAAAAAAATGCCAGAACGCGGCCAGTCGTAGCGTAGGGGCACAAAGTGTGATAAACGCGACTGGTTGTGGGTTCGATTCCCACTCGAGGAAATGAAATATTTATTTAAATTTATAATTTCCATTTCTTTGCTCTGGTTCAGGGCGCAATGCCTCTAAAATTCGGCTGAAAGTGAAGAACGTCTTGAAGGTGGGGAGTGTCTTAACATTAGGTTCTCTCTGCCTACCCGTCTGTGTGCGGAATACAGCGTGAAGTTGATTTAAAAAAAAAACAGCTTTTGAGATCTATTTACCCTAATCTAAAAAATAGTAAACAAAGTTATACACATACGACAGAAACGAGAAATACAGAGAATATAAAATATTTCATCAACAAATAAACTTTTTACTTTATAATATAAAATGACCATTTTATAGGTACTCCTATAGATATTTATTTTTTAATATGGACATTATTGAAACCGACACCAAAGGCGTGAACAATTATCAAACATATATAATACAAAGTTAACGTAATCACTGATGCATGCCAGTTTTTGTAGCCTCACGTCATGTTCTTGATTAGATCACCTTATTTTGCCTTTGAGGCTTAAAAAACTATTCTATATACGGATTGACCTTTTCTAAGGTAGAAAAATTATTTATTAATATCTTGAGGCTTGATGTTGGTTTTATGTAGGCTTAATGTAAAAAAAAGTAATACTAGAAAAAACCGAGCAAGCGCTAGTCGGACTTAGCTACCGAGAGTTCCGTACCATTTTCAGAATTGTACACCAATATGAAGTACAACAGTTGACAAATTGAATAAAATGAGGTAAAAATATAAGTTTTTTTAGCTTCACACTCCTGTATCCCGCATCTAGCAGGATAAAGTAGAAGGAATCTAGAAATCTAGTGTTAAGACACTCTATTCCTATTAAGACATTCTCATTCCTCATTTCTTTGTTGAACAATTAAACTCAAAGACGCTTTACCAAAGTGAGAATAAAAATATTTTATATTTAATTCCCCGAGTGGAAATCGAACCCACAAACGTCGCGAGAAGTCAGAAAGTGGGGAACGGAGTGTCCTAACACTAGGCTCCCTCTGCCTACCCTGCTGTGTGCGGGATACAGCGTGAAGCCGATTATTACATGCCAGTCTATGAATAATAAATCGATAAGCACTATCATATTAGTAACCACTTGGACATCAAACACAGATATCGATTAAAATTAGTACTGTGAGTCATTGATTACTCAATAGTTTCAATAAATTAGTAATGTCAACAGGTAACTATAATAAATTAACAACCTACAAAGTAAAGAGGTGTTCTTTTTTTTATATTTTATTTAAGCACTACAGACACGTATTTTTTTTACTTTTATTATAAACTTAATTCCTAAGAAAGTACAGGTATTTTTAGATTGCCTTTTTGTAAACTCTTAACTTAGTATCTATTAACTTACAATTTTACAATTTATATATAGTTTCGTTTTTATTGTAAGTGCCTATCGGAGGATGGATTCAGTGGAGGAGAGGAGGTGGAAGATATAACCGAAGTGGTCATAACCTCTTGTGTCAATAGTTAATGATTACTTTTTTAGCTTCATTTTAGCGCACATTAGAGAGTAGACAGTGGGAACGTGGGCATCTAGTGTTAAGACATTAAGTTCCCATTACGACATTTCCGTCTCCTTTTTTCCTTTAAATTCTGGATTGTACATATGTCGAACAAACTGAATCTTCTAAAAATAGTTTTCTATTCAGATTGGCACACATTTTTCCTTTTAAAGACACCACTAGGTCAAACTTCATTGACGTCAAAGTACTAAATTTAAATACGAAAAAAAAGAAAATTAATTAAGAGATGGATAATAAAACCGCTAATTAAGATAACAAATTCGTTAAATGACGTAATATGCTGATTGTATATAATATAAAGTGCAGTAAGAACCGCGTCTGCGTGTGTGTTGCAACTTGCGCGATGCACGTGGACAGCATTTGTCTCACAAAATGCATTAGTCTTCAATATTTCATAATAGTAAGCAATCGATGGAGTATAGATTTTCTAGATATGATTTATATTTTTTTGAAAAATAATAAATTTACTCATAAGCTCCGTCATGGCGCAGTGGGGCGCGATTGTTCGTTTGTTTGCCACTCGAAGGAATATTTTCGCTCGCTGTGGGAAGAAAACAGAGCCCTACGTTGTCCCTTTTTGGAGTTACGAACCTAGTCATTTCAAAACTACTTAGTTTATTGTCATTAAACTACTTGGTTTAATGACAATGTGGTGCAAATTTGAAATATTATAATGTAAACAGTTATTATTACAAAATGCTGTTTGGCAGAAAAAAATGAGATAACGAATGATAACGAAGAGAGAGAGAAATTATCCCAACTTTTTTCAGTCTAATTTTTGTTAACTCAAACTTCAAGAGTGGACATTAGGCGATACTGAAGCAGGCACGGCCCACCCAGCATTCCTATGCCCATATCAACGATTACAAATCGAAAATATTGTATAGACAATACAAATAACTATAAAACTATCCATTGTCTCAATAAATAAAATTCGCTCAAAAAAGATTAAAAGAATATATGTTTAATCTACAAACCAACCTTTCATCCAGTTTTAGTTAATCCACTTACGTAATAAGCGAGACACGCGCCCGCGACCCACATGCGGACAAGTGCACGTTTGCACACTCGCTTGTTGCTGTGTAGTGCTTGCGAAAATGTCATTTATTTTTTTCATTTACTTATAAAAGCCGTCGGGCCGCAGGGGCACTAGAGTGTAAATATAACGCGACGGTTGTGGGTTCGATCTCTACTCGGGGGAATGGATTATTTTTTTTTGATATTTTCATTTTCTTCGCTCTGACACCAAAACAAAAGAGCGGCGTTGAGTTCAGCCAATCAACACGCAATGTGAAAAATTCGGTCGAAAATGGGGAGTGAAGTTTCTTAACACTAGGTTCTCTCTGCCTGCAAAGCAGGGTGCTCTACGCTGAAAAAAGCGTAAAGCTGTATTCGAAAATAAAGAAAACATATTATATATATGTATATATATATATATATATACATAAATATATTTGTCTGCAAAATAGCATATGTAGTACATAAAGAAATGTATATTAAGTCATGTTCATATATCTGTATTAGCCAATAAATTAAAGGCAAATAAACTCAAACTAAACTAATCAGCTTTGCAAATTTTGCCTTTTCCCGAGTCTAAATAGAACAAATACGTAACTAACATCATGATTGCCTAAATAAATAAAAAAGTTAATAAAGAGAATAATAGAGTGGAGAGATATTGACTTACTTTCACAAATACTGTATCTAAAAGCATATTCTATAAATATGAAAAATTTACTCAGCCACATACATAAAAATAATTGACATGTGCTCAAAAAATCTTGCTCCAATTTCATAATAAGCAAAGAAGCATTTTGCATAATTATATTTAAGAAATTCAAGCAAATCTCCTATGAGGTATATCCGTTTGTCTTTCAGTTTTTTTTTTTTTTCATGGACAAGACAAGACAACGAGCGTACGGATAGAAGTTCGCGAGATAACTCGGAACACAGGTACTGTGGGCAACATTGAAACTATTAACGATTTTATGTAGCTTTCCTCGAGAAATATATTAATGCTTTCTGTTAAACAAATGATTTTCAGCAAGGTAGGTAGCGGGAACCTAGTGCAAGAACACTCTCTCTCTCTCTGTTCTTTCCTCAAAACCATAGCAAAGAAATTAAAATATTACATTTAGTCGACTGGAAATCAAATCCACAACCAAAAACATTCACAGGCACACTCCTCATTTATATTAGTAGGCATAGATGTCAGAACGCTGCGCAAGAGTCGAAATTCGTCACCGGCCCTACTCGCGGCGCTCTAATTTCCAATAACCTGTCGTGGTGCAACGCATTTAGATATAGGTCGAGCAATACATATTGTATACAAATTATATTACGAAACAACGATTATCGAAGCTAATGTAAACGCGACCCAATTTTATGCTGATAACACTAATTTATGATTTTGTATGAAAATTAAATATGGTATGGTATTATGTAATGTTTGATGTTTGTTATGTATTTTGTATGGTCATATATGTGATAATGTTGTACGATTTTAGCGTTTTCTAGTTTATATTTATTGTGCTTGGTTATAGGTTCAATTTCTGTGTAAGATTTTTTTATGTTTCTTTTATTTCTTAGCTTCACCAGAGATAAAAGAAAAAATAAGTATCATAACTCCTTCGAGTTACGATCGACTCTACAACCAACGTGCTTATAGTCAATTGCTGTGTTACTGAGCTACAAGGGCCGCCACTCTGTTATTGTTTTGTTTTTTTAATTAAGACACCTCGGTTCAGCACTTTTCGCCGAATTCTTGAGACATTGCGTGTTGAGTGACAGAACTCAACGCCGCACTTTGCCTTGTTGCTAGAGCGGGGAAATGAAAACATTAAATATTTAATTCCTCCGAGTAGGAATGGACCCCACAACCGTCGGCTCTAATTGGACGCTGTTTAGGGATCGGAGTGACTGCTTTATGTCGTCATGAGCTAAGTAATCTTCAAATTAAAATTTATAATAAAAAATATATTTATAAAAAGTACATACATTTTTATATAAAAGCATAATTAAAAATTATATTTCTATACAAATATTAATAATATGTTCTAGAGGAATCGATTTCATTTAATACGACATATGTATTCCCATATTAGCTAAATAGTAATAAATTAAAGCGAATTGATAAATATTCATCATACATTTAATTGATTATGTTAATTTAAAAATTCGCTGTAACAAGCCCGTACCTCTCACGCATTAACTATAGGCTCTATCTGTTTCGTGTAAAATGGGCTTTATGTTGAGATTGACATGTACCTATCTATGATTGATAGTGTATCAACACTTTTGGCAATCTCGTAAAACAAATAAACTAGTGTCGGTAAGATTCCAATTTGAAAAAAAATATTTTATGTAATTTTCTTCCGCGAATTAGTTCCAATAGTAATGTCTTTACAACTGGTAATAAAGTATGATACAGAGTCCCATAACACTAGGTTCTATAATAGTATGGTATACAGCGTTACACTGAGAGAGAGACTTAGATTACTATATAGTATTATTATTAGCTAGATTACTAAAATATAAAAAAAACCGTAAAAAAAAGTTTTTTTACTAAAATAAATAAAAAACTACAATAATAAAGATCAAATACAAACATATTAATTATACAAAAATAATATATAAATTCCAATTCGTTCCAACAAGCCGTCCCCTGGCCCAGTTCCTATCTAAAACGCTTGCGCCACAACTTGCATAACTGAACTATTTCAATATACTATTATGTTCACTTTAGGTAATTGTGTTTATATTGCTGTTACATACGTTCTGTTAATCGACTGACATTTTAATAATATGTAAATATCAGCTTCACGCTGTATCCCGCACTCAACAGGGTAGGCAGAGGGAATCTAGTTTTAAAACACTCCGTTCCCCATTTTCTGCCGAATTCTGGAGGCATTGCGTGTTGAGTGGCAGAACTCAACGCTGCATAAATATTAATCAAAAAAAATTTTTAAAACCAAGCTTTCTAGATTTTTGTACATGGTGTAGAAATAAAATACTTTCCTTTGATATCCATATTAGGTAAATTGTTCAAAAATTGTAATCCACCTCTTTGTTGCAACGGTCATTTTGGACTAACAACCATATTTTAATTTTATTTTCAACAGAAATTAAGTCGTAATCCAAGTTTTAATATTTCTCAATTGGACACTGAGAAGTGGGTCAAATTAATCTTGCAAGATTTCACATATTATAAAACGATAAGTCAAAAAAAACATTTGTAAAAACTATTATATTGTTCATCTTATTTCCTTAAAATTTAACATAAAAAAATCATAATAAAAAAACAGTCAAAACATAAAAAACAAAATATATTACTAAAACCATCGAGGCCGTCGTGGCGCAGGGGCACAAAGATGTGACTGTAACACGATCTTTGCATTCGATTCTCACTCACGGGAATTAATTATTATTTATTAATATTTTCACATCTGCTCTGGATCCAAGGTAAAAACCCGGAGTTGAATTCCGCCACTATCACGCAATACCTCAAAAAATATTCAGCGGAGAGTGAGGAACAATGTGCCTTAACACTAGGTTCCCTCCGCCTACTCTGTTGTGTGCGGCATACAGCGTAGAGCTGATTATTTTTATATTTTAAAATCATTCATTACAAACAAATACTTAAACGTTTAATCATTCCAATAGAACGAATAACAAACGCAATAACAAAAAGTATTTTTCCTCCTGTCTCACCTTGATTACATCACCGCGAGGTAAAACTTCTACTTCCGATTTTGGTGGCACACGTGATACGACTCTACTTCCGGATGACCTTAGGGCCTTATTAAGTAATGAGGCTTAGTAAATACAATATATTATTGCTATATGCGTGTCTATCTATATCTATACTTATATTGTGAGACCATTCGTGACGCCAGAGCAAACGCAACGGTAAACGGGATAGGTTGTGGGTTCGATTTCCACTCGAATAAATTAAATATTTAATATTTTGATTCCAACGATTTGGTAAATAGGCAAAGCGGCGTTAAGTTCTGTCACATAACACGCAATGCGGAATATGGCGGAAAATGGAGAATGCCAGTGTCTTAATGAGAATAATAACGTCTTAACATTTAATTCGCAGATTGCCTCTGCCTACTCTATTATATGCGGGAGAAGTTAAAAAAAAGCTGCAAGAATTGTTTGGTTTAACGCCCCAATCTCTGGAACTACTCGTTTAAATATATTTTTTGCTGGAAAGGTCAGGAAGGCTTATATCACTCCATACGCAAAAATATTTAATTTCTTTGTAAACGTCTATATCTGCGGTAGGAGGTACCTGGAGCACTTACACTGTCAAACATAAATATAATTTATTTCTTTCTGACCTTGTTCACATGCTAATCCAATACATGTATAAGTAAACGCCATTATAGCTTAGTGGAAATATTTTAATTCAAATCAGCTGTTTGTAAAGTCGGTGCCAATCTAAGTTTTTTTTTGATAATAAAAATACCTTTTATTCACTGTTAAGAAATTTCTGTTTAAAATAGAGGATTTAAATAGTAAATAGATATTAAGCACCATATTTTTTTTCTTTCTTTAAATAATTTCTAAAAACATAAAATAAAATCATAAAAAAAGTGTTCAAAATTAATTGATTTCGAAGATATCGCGTAACAAATAATGTATTGTACTCGTTCGTCATTTTACTAAAACAAAATGCAGAAAACTGAGCTATGTCATGAGCTATGTATTTTATTTTTATAACCTTCACGTTGTATCTAATTATATATAATTTGAATATTTATTTTTATTATATACTTGGATCATT
This sequence comes from Heliconius charithonia, assembly GCA_030704555.1. NCBI lineage: Eukaryota > Metazoa > Arthropoda > Insecta > Lepidoptera > Nymphalidae > Heliconius > Heliconius charithonia. The sequence continues at coordinate 2,336,480 of CM060825.1, forward strand.
TTATTACAAAGTTAAAATATTTTTAATACTATATACCTACCTTACGCATTGATGTAAAAATTCACGGGTTTAATTGTTTTTTTTTATTTAATAATTTTCGGTCGCCACCTCGTTTGACTCTAAATTCGTTGGTTGTGAGTTTGATTCGAAATCAAGTGAATTTTCATTTCACTTCATCTTCAACTTCACTTTGGTAAGAAGACTAAGCGCGGGGTAAGTACCACTTCTCAATACGCAAAGCCTCGGCAATTGGGTGGAAAGTGGAGAACGCAGTGTCTTAACACTAGCTTCCCTCTATCTACTCTATTATATGCTCGATACAGCGTAAAGCTAAAAAATATATATTTATTTTATGATACCATAGAGTTTCTATATGCGTTTAGTTATTATCACTCGATAGACTGTATTTTAATGTAAAGGAGATTATTTTTATTATTTATTAAAAAAAAATTATAGTATTGTATTTTGTCAAATATCCATGACCTATTTTTGCATCAATGTAAACTGAGTTTATCTTTAAACTCAGTTTCTATGTTAACATAGATGAAAAAAAAATCTTCTTAGAACTCCCAAAATAATATGTAATTGAATAAAATCTTAAAATAAAATAACCTATTCCTGTTTTCTACTCTTCTGCCAAACTCTATTTTTACTCATATCAAAACTAACTTATTTTCTTTAAATTCAAACCTTCCATAATATGTAACAGTGACTTCGAGTTCTCTATTTATAACGAGTATTGTGTCGTTATCTCATCTATTTTTAAATGGCATTGGTATTGACTCGCTATCGGAATGGCGTTTTGCGTTATTGTGCTTATATACATACATACATACATGTTGTATATAAATATATAAAAAAAGTTTTGTGTTTACGTTTATTAAAATGTCAATTTAATTAAAATATTGTAATAGCGACACTCGAATACAGAGTATATTTTAGAATGTGAAAGGACTCTTGGTTCAATTTTGTCCATAATGGTGTTTATGTGCTTATACTAATATTGTAAAGCTAATGAATTTGGTTTGGTTGAACACTCTAATCTCATGAACTTCTGGTTTGAAATTTGTATGCGATAGTTCTATTATCGAGAGAGATACACATCACGTTCATCGTTTTTATGTAAATTGTAACCCACTGCATTTGCGGTCAAATTAACTTTGGCACTTAAAAAATGTCATCTATACCTACATACACAACTCTCACTTATTACCATATGTTCGCAAGATGTAAATATACATAATATATATTTCAAAAAATTTGGACGATTTAATTAAAGAAAATTATATATACAGTTAAAAATAGATACGTGCTTGTCAATAGAACTCAAATGTATATGGAATAACCAAAAACTTGAAATCCATTTCGATACAACACCACTGTTCCACGATAGCGTGAATGTAAGCAGAGGGAACCTAGTGTTAAGATACTCTATTCCTCACTTTTCGTCCAATTTACATGACATTATGTACTGAGTGTAAAGCAAATAAATGAAAATAATAATATTTCACTCTCTCGTGTGGGGATCGAACTCGCAACCTCTTTTAGGTTGGACATTATATTACAATATTATATCTAAAATAACTTAAAATCAGCGAATTTGACATCTCGAAGCTCAAATGTGTCCTTACTAAGTGTGTCGACACACATGGATCGACAATTTGTGATGCAACCCGTGCAATTGACGAGACGCTTGTGAAACCTGGCTGGGGATCTCAACTATTTGAATTTATAAAAAAAGTTATGTGAACTGGAGACCTATAATTTCTGTTAAAATTCTTTTCGCCACGTTGTATCCCGCTTGTAGCAGGGTAGGCAGACGGAACCTAATGTTTATACACTCCGCTCTCCGTCAATTTTCGAGTCATTGCATGTAAAATGGCGGGTATAGGGGTCCCTTTAAAATAATTCTCAAGAGTAACTAAACCAAACCAAAACAAATCCTTAACAACCGTGTGACATAAAAAACATAACCATTGCTTGGTCGTCGTGGAAAGTGACTGAATCTTCAATATCTGACTGAATCCACGAATTTCGATACTGAAATAAAAAATAATAACAGGCAGAAAAAATGTCCTGTTACTTCGTTCCCCACTATCCATCCAATTTTCGGGACATTGCGTCGACATGGCGAAACTCAACGCCGCACTCAATCGCCCAGGGCGAAGAAATTTTAATTATATAAAGCAATAAAAACAAAATTAAATGAAGGCATTTAGTTTATGTTGAAAGGTGCTAATGTGACATACTTAAATGAGAGTTACAATATTGCTAATATGCCAAATGACGCTATACCTTATGGTCCGCGATCCCGGGGCCCCCAGACCTATATCATTTTAACAAAGCTGAAATTTTGAAGACTAATAGTCGAATATGTGGTTAAGACGGTATGCGTGCTTACTAACTTGAAATTGGGGCCCTTACAGAGGTAGCACTAACTTAAGGTACACTCTCAGCTAAGCTAAGTTAAAGTAGGCACGCTCGTATATAAATATGTTGTAAAAAATTATATACAAAATATATATTTATTACCGACTCCTTACGTGGAGCTTTACTCCTGCCAGACGTCCTAAAAGTTGTTTAAAGTTGGGGCAAAATACGTTATAGTAGTAAGTTTTAATTTTTCATATATTACATAAGATAGAACTGTATTTAGAACTACTTTTCCAAGACAGTGAGTACGCATACTGTCTTAACTACATATTAGACTAATAGTCCTCAAAATTTCAGCTGTGCTAATGACGTAAGTCTGGCGGCCCTGAGATCTTGGGCTATTAGACGTTCTACTCATAACGTCTCTCATATTATGTATATTTGCAACATGCTATGAAATTTAAATTTCGTTTTGTTATTTGAATTACGTTATAGTTAAGAGTACGATTCCAATTCGGGGGGGTTTTTATAATTAAAACACCCTCATTTGTTGGGCTTAATAATACAAACTTATAAGAAAATTATTAAAAAATAATTAAATTGTATTTAGAGGCCAGTCGTAGTGCAGGGGCACAAAGTATGACAGTATACGCGACTGTTTGTGGGTTCAATACCCACTCGAGGTAATGTAATTTATATATTCATTTAAATATATAATTCAATTTCTTCGCTCTGGTGTCGAGGCAAAGCGCAGCGTTGAGTTCACAAAACACGCAATGCCTCTAGAATTGGACGCAAAGTGGGGAACGGCGTGTCTTAACACTTGGTTCCCTTTACCTACCGTGCTGTTTGCGGTATAAACTGTAAAGCTGAGATTATTTTTAGATTTTTTTAAAATTGTATTTTAACAGTGACTTTACAATTTTCCTCCAGTAATGCAAGTTTATACTAGTGTAGAATAGAAAATTGATTACTATTGATTGTGGTACACGACACGTAATGTCATTTATCTGTCTATTGGTGTGGAGGTGAAGGTGATCGCAAGGTCCAGGTTTAGTTCCGGACTTCCTTTAGCTTTAGAGGTTATATAACTCATGGTTGTTTTAATACTATATGAGTAACAAATAATAAGGCCGCAACGGCATAGTGTCTGTCTAAAAAAACGGTGGTTGTGGGTTCGATTCCCACTCAGAGGAATTTATATTTTAGCCCTGATAATAACTGTTATATAATATGGGAAAATTTAAGTTAATTCAAGCTCACAGTTACTTGACGAACTTTTGGCAAATAAATTTTTAAATATTATTGAGAACAATTTTTGTGCATTCGCTTTTGATGATAGAAAAGAGTATAAGAGATACTCTTTACTACTATTTTATTAGTGTTTTTGTTAATATATCGGTAACGAATAACCTACGATTCAAATTCTAGTTTTTTTTTTTAATATTTTATGGTCAAGCAAAATATAAAATTCTGAAATAAAAAAAATCAAACCACTTCTTGCTCTACCTTAAAAATATAAACAGTACATCAAAACACCTATATCCTATATCACTATAGCAAAAACCATACTATACATACTTAATACGAAATGTTAACCTAAAATACCTAAGTTAGATTGACCAGATTACCTAACCCTAGATGCTCACAAAAAGCGAGGCAAGTATGAACTGGCATTTGCAGGGTAGTTCCCATTGCCCAAGAATCGAAAGGAACTTAGTACCTTGACACGCTACGCCGCTCCTTTCCTAAGACGTTTGATGTTGCAAGCATATCCTTGGCTCGCTCAGCCAGTCTTTGCACTGAGGTCCCACAAAAATCGGAAATGTATGGGAAATACATTCGATTTTACTCGTTTTCAGTTACTTTTTTTAAGGTTTCTGTAGTTTATACTAATAATAAATAAATTAGCTTCACGCTATATCCCGCACACAGCAGGGTAGGCAGAGGGAACCTAATGTTAAGATACTCCGTTCCCCACTTTCTGCCGAATTTTGGAGGCATTGCGTGTTGAGTGGCAGAACTCAACGCCGCGCTTTGCCTCGACACCAGAGCGAAGAAATGAAAATATAAATTTAACTAAATATTTCATCTCCTCGAGTGGGGATCGAACCCACAACCAGTCGGTTTTACAGTCAAACTTTGTACCACTGCGCCACGACTGGCCACAAACTCAACTGTTTTTATTAAATACTATAAATGTTTTATATACTTTATAATAATCTATTGTATAGTATGTAGTGTTTTGTAAAAATCTATAGTAATACTTTTCACGTATATGCCATAAAGCATAGAAGGCAGAGGGAACCTTATATTATGACATTTAATTCCAACTTACCGCTCAGTTTACGAGGCAATGTCAAAACTCAACGCCACTTTTTGTCTTTTGGTAAGCGAGGAACGAATATAGATAATATTATTATCGAATATTATAAACTTATAAAACATGAAGAAATAATGTTAATACAAAAGTTACTTGATTCAAAGTTAATAAGACCAATTAAAACAGTAATAACGCATGTTTTTTTAATTATATATAGATGCCGTATAATAAATATATATTTCCATTTCCGTATTTTAAATTTATATTTCCATTTCTTCGCTCTGGTGTCGAGGCTAAGCGCGGCGTTGAGTTCTGCCACTCAACACGCAATGCTGGAGGAATTCGGCAGAAAGTGGGGAACGGAGTGTCTTAAAACACTAGGTTCCCTCTGCCTACCCTGCTGTGTGCGGGATATAGCGTGAAGCTGTATAATATAATCATGAAAAAAAGAAAAGCTTTAAAAAATATTCTGTTACAGACCATGAGAAATATTGACGAAATATAATACCTAAGTCCAAAATCTTATTGTACTTGATTGTGAACGTGTAGATTCGGTTCTCACTTGGAAACATTAAAAAATTTCAACCCTATTAAAATAGACGTTAAATTTCATCACTTAACACGTAATGTTTCAATATTTTCATAAAAAGAGAGTCAAAGTGAGAGAAAGCGGAGAACAGGGTATTATTACACTGGGACCTCTCTCCTCCTATCATGTTATGCTGGAAAAACTCAAAGCAGTAAAAATATATTTTTATTTAACTAAATTATTTTACTTGAAAATGAAGACTCGTCATAGGCCGTCGTGGAACGGTGGCACAAGCGTGTGATTGTAAACAGTTATTAGATCGAATCCTGTAAGGGGTAATAATTTTTTAAATATTTTCATTTCCTCGCTCTGTTAGGCAAACAAAGTAAAGCACGGCAATGCGATTCGCCACAATACATACGAGTATCATACTTCCTTGCTACAAGCGGGATGCAGCGTGAAGGTAAAATAAATAAATATATTGTAAATATTAATGGGAAATTTAAAAAAAAATCAAGATCATCAGTTACCCGTATGTAGAGCACTGTGTTAGCACGCGACATTGTAACGAGAATACGTACGGCATAGTCTATTTATGTTTTTATTTAATCTCATATACTAGTAGGTATGTATCTCACGCAACAAATTGTTTTATATGAAACTTTTTTTGCTTAAATCTATTGTTTCCTTAAATATAGGTATATATATGGTTAAATGGGGAAATCTTTTTAGGAATTTCATTGAAGAAATATTTATTTTAAATTAAATTAAATTAAATAATTAGCTTTATGTCAAAAAATATGTATAATTCTATAAGTTTATTTACTTTAGTTACTATTCTGTTATTAAGAATCTCTTCTCTGAATGAATGCAATGTTTTGCGTATGATTAATAGACAATGAATCTCGGAGTTGTATGGAAAAAAGATAGTTATTTTATCTAACATTTAATATTGAGTATACATACTAGGAAAAACTTGAATTATTTATATAAGGTAACAAAAATTACGATAAAGTGCGAGAAATCCCCGAAATTTTACCACTTTCATAGTAAAGTACAAGATGGACGAACATTCACTTATAAAAATAACAAAACCCGCACGTTAAAATATAACGAGTTAAATTTACATCTTGAATTTTATCCCTTTATGTGTTCAAACAGAACCTGTGGTTGTGGCGGTCATCTAGACCCCATCCATTCTTTTGTTGGTGAAGTCGAGAAAGACGCATTACTTAACAAATTGACTCTCATTTCACAAGTATATTTTTAAAAGGATTAATTTTACTTATTTATGTGTTTAAATCTACTCTTAAAAGTTTAATTTATTAACTTAAAAATTCTTAAATAACTTAAACACAATATTATTATATTAATTATATGTTACATTTCAAACTATGCCGATAGCTCATCTCTACGTAGAGTCCCGTTATATAGTAGTAGGTTAGCATCCGTCGGACACATCCCTGTGTTGTCTTTGCTGTAGGGCTGCTATTGCTTAATAGATAAATAGTAATTTTAATACTTATTTAGAAAACGTATAAAAAATTTAATGCGGGACTCAAACTCACGCCTCCTGTAGCTGTTACAGCACAAATTTTTATACGTATATATATCTAACTGAATATTTTTCTTTCCTAAGTGTAGAATAGCACTTTAAAAATGTTAAAAATAATAATTTTAACTTTTTTTGAGAAATACAAAATAGAGAAGTGTCATTATGTTACAATGGATTAGCTTATGGGTATATTGCGTGTTACTTGACATAACTAAACGCCGCGTTATATCTTACTTACGCGGATGTATTATTAGTGTTCATATAGTGTTCCACCGTGCTAAGAATGTTTCAAAATTTAAATAAATTAGTATTCAATACTAACTTTCATCAAAGGTTAACTTCACCACCTATATCAAGATCTTATATTTATTTGGGATTTGGGAGATTTTTGCAACTTTCCACTACCCAAACATCATTACTAAAAACAAACATTTAGCAAAAGATAATGCTATTTATTAGATATTTTTACGTGTACACAAAGAAAAGTTTTTGAATGTTACAGCACAAAATTATAGTTAAAAAAATATATTTTATTTCATCGGTTTCCTAAAAACACGCACTAAGGAAAAAAAAGTTATTTCTTAAAAAAAAAATTGAACTAAAACCTATATAGCTTGGTGGTACCAACCCTGGTCACATCCGGCAGTTACTAGGTAAGCGGATTATGTCAGATAGAATACGCGTGTAACCGCTCTATGGGAGTTGCGCGGACATTGTTCAGATGTAGTGACCATCAAAATGTATCAAATGGGCTTTTTTATAAATTTTAAGATATTTATTTCTTTGTAATTTTTTGGTGATAAAATTAAATATACTATACGGATTGTTTTACTACAATTACTTATTATTTTTTCCCTATTTTCATATTTTTTTTAATATATTAGATAATAATAATAATAGAGAGAAGGATCGGACTTATATTTTGTAAATATTTTAAGGTCAAGTGGTGCAGGGGCAAAGTATCTGCCAGCTGTCCTCTCTCGGTATCGGCTGTAAGTGCGGCGTGCAACGGTTGTGATGGCGTGCAGTTAAAAATAGGTCAAAATATGACGAAGTATTATAAATAATTTTAATCCTACATAAGTACTTATATACTCTTACCTAATATATGTAACATATTGTATCATTTAATAATAAAAATAACATGGATTTTTATGTATATTGAATATGTGTCATAAACTATACGAATTTCAATGACAGGTTCATACGATTATGTTTCACAACGGGTAAAATATTAGAAATTTCCAGTTATTAGCCAATTATTATACATGATGCAATTGTTCAAATCCCATATTTTATCATCCTCCAAATAAGGCAAATAATATTATATTATTAAATACTTTCACAATCAATATGTAAATTTCGTGAAATTATATGAAGTCATTACTTATTGACTTGATTTCTACTTACTGTATTGATTTTTCCTTATGAAATGTTACAATCAAAAAAAGTAAAAAATATATATTGATATACCAAATCCTAATCAATAAAAGAAACACAAAATTTTATAGTATATAAGATTTTCGTTACTGAGTGACTTACGGAAGAACGCTAACACTTGGCTTCTGTTCCTTGGAACTTTCACATGTGTTACAAACGAGCACTATTAGAAGGGTTCTTGAAGTTTCTGAGAGATGAAAAATAAGATAAATAGTTTAACAATAATAGTTGTCGATCTTCTTCAACGTCGTGTTTCAAACAACCCACAGCATTCCTTAAATAAACGAACAATAACATATTATCCTAATTTTAATATACAAAGTTACGTCTTAAACAGTTTTTTAGTACGTTATGGTCGCCTTTTGTATTGTTTTATATATTTTATTAATGTCGAGTATGATATGTTCTTATCCGCTATGCAATAAAAAGTATTATACTTTTGCTTGACTTTACTTTATTTAAAGTAAAAGTTAAGTTATATTAGTTTCTATAAAACCGTTGTTACCCTACTCTCGGCACAGTTCTACACGGATGGCCCACAACCACTGAGAACTGGCGCCTCGTCCCCGCACAGTGGAACCTTGACATTGATCACTTTTTCATAGAACCGTAGATTGTAAATACTAGCTGGTTTAATAGCGTTAGAAAAAAATATTAAATGAACTGAAATAGTTTTTAGTTATTTGTTAAAATTAAATCAGTGTCACACTGTATCCCGCACACAGCAGGGTAGGCAGAGGGAACCTAGTGTTAAGACACTCCATTCCCCACTTTCTGCCGAATTCTGGAGGCATTGCGTGTTGAGTGGCAGAACTCAACGCCGCGCTTAGCCTCGACACCAGAGCGAAGAAATAGAAATATAATAATATACATATTTAAGTAAATATTTCATCTCCTCGAGTGGGGATCGAACCCACAACCAGTCGGTTTTACAGTCACACTTCGTGCTACTGCGCCACGACTGGCCTCAATTACACAGTTGAACGTCAATGACAAGTTATTTGTGATGGATCATAAAAAAGCTGTCATGTTTATATTTGATGAAAATGAGTCCAGAGTATCTAGAATCCCAAGCATGAGGATGCATTCCATTGCATCTCCTATATAAATGTTTTCTTTTTTATTTTTTTTATTTTCTTCAGTTTAAATATCAAAACATCGTTCAAGTAACGGAATATTTGTTCTATCGAGGATTTTGTTTTTATAGCTTCAATCATAACGGAAAAAAACTGATTCGGATAACATTCTACAGACAACAAAAGAGATTTGACGTTGAGAGGAAATCTGAACAGATCGAATAAATAATAATAATTAAATTTACTTGTCTGCGTGCATCGTATGTGCCTACTGGTGTTTTTAAATCAAATTAGTTTTATTCCAAATTAGATGCTTACTTCTTTGAACATCAAAAAACTTACCACCGGTTCACTAAAGTTAATAAGACCTGAGAAGACCTGAGAAGAACCGGAGCAAGAAACTTAGCGGGGTTTTTTTAAATCATTCTACAGTATATCTCTCAATTCAAAGGTTTTTTAAGCTAACGTTATAACTGAGTATACGAAAATCATCTTACATGTCAAGGTGACGATCACATTGAAGTGAACGGTATACATACGATATAAATTCTATACTATCTCATAAAATAAGAACTAACCGGGATTTTCGTGAATATACACATTTTAATTCGAGCGATATTAGCGTATTTACTGTAAAAAAATAGAACTTAACATTTTTTGAGCAACTTCACGCTTTATTCCACATAAAACAGAGAAAACCTCGTGTCAATACAACCCAATATCCCTTCAGTTTTTGAGACATCGTGTGCTGAATAGCGGAATTCAACGCCAAACTTTATCTATACCAGGGCGGCGATATAAAATAAAATCTTTGATTTTCTCAATTTACACATTTTAAATGAATTTTAAAATTATTTTATCCAATTAATCGCGTATATTTAAAATGAACATTCATGGAAACTATATTTTTGAAATATACCCGATTCCGACCCTAATCCGAATCAGGTTAAGGAGTTTCACTTACATAAAATGAACTCACACAAAACTAACTAAACAACCACAAAGATAAAAGATAATATGTCAAATACAAGATTTTCGAGCCCACTATCATCGTGTATAGGAACTCATTTGTGTTCCATTATCTTAATTGGTAATAAAATTACAACCTAACTTAAATTCAATGTTTATATTTATTACATCTTAATAATTGAAGGTTAAAAAATATATGAACGTATATAGTAACTAGAAATACAATACATTGATTTAGTCTCGATTTGGCAACAGAATAAAGCACGGCGTTAGATTCCGCCCAGCATGCAATGCTTTAAAAATAAAAGGAGGGAACCTAGTGTTAAGACACTCCGTTCCTCATTTTCTGCCGTTTTTTTGAGGCATACAGCGTAAAGGTGATTTAAAAAAAAACTATATACAAGCAACAGTTCAAATTACATGAAAATGCGATACGCCTATAAATCATACATTCTTTGGCGTTTCAAAACTGACATTCTAATATTAGCCGACGCAAATCCTAACCTGACCAGCGTCAAAGGCCTCCGCCCTCCCTTCCCTCCCGCAATGAAAGGACTACATCGGGGTAATTGTGTTGGAAACGAGAGCTCAACGTATTTCGGTCGCTCTCACAGTAATATACAGATTATGCAACTATAGTGACCTTAAATTGTCTTACGTAACAGTAAACTTAAACCAAGGAGAGGCTGCTGTTGTGATTTGAACTTAATATACTTGAGTTAAAGTGTATTTTTGAGTGTGACAAGTTATCTTGTATCGAATTGGGTTAGTTAAACGTACAACGATTTAAGCATGTGTGGACGAATGTATAAATCTTTAGTTAAATGGTCATATTGTTGCAATTGGATTGGTAAATCATCATTATTTTAATTGATAAAGTTTAAACTTATATGTTTGTATTAATTAAAATTAAAGTAAAAAAAATCACGTTTAGATACTCTGCATTTAACGGAGAAAACAGAGAGAAATGATCGTCCCTACCCTATCGTGTTTAACTCACTACTCGACTAGTAGGGTGCTACGGAGTGTCTTAATGCTAGATTTAATTTGCCTATATTGCTATAACCGGGATACCTACAGCATGGAGCTAAAATAACATTAACAATTTTTTTCGGTTTTTTTTTTAGCCTGCACACTGCAGCGTAGGCAGAGGGAACCTAGTGTTAAGACACTCCACTTTTTCCCCACTTTTTTCCGAATTATGGAGGCATTTGCCGAATGAGTGGCAGAACTCAACACCGCGCTTGTCCTCAACACCAGAGCGAAGAAATGGAAATATAAATTTAAGTAAATATTTCATCTCTTCGAGTTGGGATCGAACCCACAACCAGTCGATTTTACAGTCACACTTTGTGCCACTGCGCCACAACTGGCGCAAAAAAAATGATTTTCATGAATCCAAATTTATAAAAAAATATCAGCCACACCATTTTAAAACTGTTGTAATAATCTAAAATTATACAATTCGATACAAAAAACAAAATAAAAACATACGTAACATAAAGCGCATATATTATACATACGCCCTTAAAAACATAAGTCGTTATGAAAAAGTTGACCTGAACTCAAAACCTTGGCTTACATGTATAACTGGACCGATTATGATGCAACTCGTTGCGTAACGTTTACAGATTAATCAAAAGATCTATGGCCTAGATTGAATTTGGCTTACGTGATGCAAAAATGAATTGTTAAATAAGATTTTTTATTGACTTTAAAATGTTATGTGAGCAACGGTGGTAACAGATTCTTTCTGGGTTTAAATGTAATAATAGATTCTGTAAATGGGCAACGAAAGTGTTTTAATGGAAATGGAGTGTTTAAACAGTAGGTCCCCAGGTTCCCCCTGCCTACCCTGCTATGTGCGGGATACAGTGTAAATCTAGAAATAACAGATTCTCAAAAAAAAAATGTAAGTAAGAATTTCATGAAATATGGCTTCAATAACCTAGTTATTGTAAAATCTAATTTGTATGTTAATATTATTTATTACAATAAAAAGCAATTGATCAGCGTGACGTTAAATTCCGACCGATGTATCGAATTTGGACGCAAAGTGAAGAAAAGGGTATTTTGACTTTAAGTACTCTTCGCTTATCGTTCTATATACAGGTTGACGCGTAAACCTGAAAAAAAAATTGACATAAGATAAAAAATAAATTACAGTATTGGCAGAAAATTATATACAGTAACATAACAGGTTCACTCTGTTTCTATGCCTACCATACCTTATCAAATAAAAAATCACATAACTAAGTAGGCTAGCTCTAAAATTAATATCTAATATAAATTAATATCTTGAAAATACAATTTTGTATTTTAATCTACCCAATACAAACAAACAAACAAACAAACAAACAACAGCTTTAAACATTAACCTCGATTTCGATTCTCAATACAGACCAAGACATATTACTCCAATACACCAATATTTTAAAATCTACTTAACGCTATACATTATGCAATCGAAGATAAGCCGATGAATAGAACATTTCTCTACAAACCTTGGCATATATTGGCGTTACGTCAGAGATAATAGTTGTATAGCTTGTTTTGCTATTGCGAAAAGCAAATAGCACGAGTGGTTGACGATAGTGATTCAAGGGCGGGTGGAGTCCGGACATCCATCTATGGATGTCCATCTTTTGTATCAGAATGGAAAATAATATTAGACAAGATCTTAATGACAGAATCTTTATGTATTAACTTTGAGGAATTTGACATTTCTTTGGGTTTTTTTTTATTTTCATTACGATAACTATGAGTTTATTTGTAAATACACGTACTTATGTAGCCGTAACACGATGGTTGTGGATTCGATCCCCACTTGAGAAAAATCTTTTCTTCTCTTCGCTCTAGTACCAAGGCAAAATCCCGGCGTTGAGTTCCATACGCAATGCCTAGTAAAATTTGGCGTAAAGGCATACAGCATGAAGCTGAATACGTTGAGAATTATTACCGGAATATAAAATTCTACTCTCTTTTCTTTTTTAATCTTTCATTACCATCACGAATCAGTAAAAAAGCAAAAGACTGTAAACTAAATAATCATGGGCTCGTATTATTTTCATTTCCACACTCTCCCAAAACAGAACGCGGTGTTAAGTTCTGCCACGCAATCTCTCGGCTACACGCGGAAAGCAGAGAACAGAGTGCTACTTAGAAAATCTTTTGGATTATTGGTTTTACACGTAGACAGACAACATCGCAAACTAAACCTAGTCTTGTTACATCTCATACCTCTCACTGTTACAAAACGAAAGAACAAAACGATTGCACTGGGAACCTTGACATCTTACATCATGAAGGTGAAGATCGGTAACCGGTCTGGTTACATAACCACAGTAACAGTTAGTCATTGCGAAAAATAATTTGGTTAAATTAACTGTTACGATACATGATGTCATGGTATCATTAATGTACCTACATATGTAGGTCTTGTTCAATACATCACGGTTCTACTCTAAATATTGAGAGAGAGGTCACTAGCTTACATCAGTATATATTTATGTAGTCGAATAGCTTAAGCTGAGGCCTAAAGAAGTAATATTTTAAAATAATTTTAAAATGATATCGTTGCAAGAATTCGACGGAATTGGGGAATGGAAGTCCTTATAAGGAATGTGTCTTGTCACTAGGTTCCCAAGTTATCGCTCCCTACCCTGTTACGTGCGGCATATAGCGTAAAGCTAAAAAAAACATAGTTAAAAAAAACTCTCTTTTTCATCACTGCGCCGAGATACTATTCACAAATTTCCCATAAATATAAATTTCCCAATTTGTTGTCGTGATGAGGAAACGAACCGCACCTTTTACGGATTCAGGAGGTATTCATTTTAAACAAATATTTTTTAAATAGAATTCCCTTGGTGAAAAATTATGTTTAGCATTTCATCTTTAAAATAAGACGTAACGTTTTTTAAGACGTATTTGGTACATACATACATATATTCTTGCGATGTCTTCTAATAAAAAAATATATTGAAATAGTCTTTTTTGTAACCATTTCGTGAAATAAACCGTCTTACATTTAATAAGAAAATGGAGATCGCAATAATTAGCATTCATTAACCTTCACAATTCAAGATTTGTAGCGAATATTTTTCTAAAGTAGTTCAATTGTGCCATTTTTTACTGTGTGTAATTTTAATAAAAATTCAATTGTTTTATATTACAGTAGTGTTGTTAAGAAATTGTCAACAGTTATTTGCAACTTCAAATCTTAGGTGGCGAAATATCTCTAACAAATACTTACTAACGACCTGGTAGGTTTCCAGGAGGCGCGGGTTCGAGTCCTGCTACGTTAAAATTTATTATTATTCTTTCCTAAGTGTGGAATAACATTTTAAAAATGGTAAAAAATATGTCCAAGAAATTATGAAAAATGATTTAAGATCCGTTATTTATGCAGAGAATATATTTTGTTACGTCAATAATATTTGAGGCCAGTCGTGGCGCAGTGGTACAAAGTTTGACTGTAAAACCGACTGGTTGTGGGTTCGATCCCCACTCGAGGAGATGAAATATTTACTTAAATTTATATTTTCATTTCTTCGCTCTGGTGTCGAGGCAAAGCGCGGCGTTGAGTTCTGCCACTCAACATACAATGCCTCCAAAATTCGGCAGAAAGTGGGGAACGGAGTGTGTTAACATTAGGTTCCCTCTGCCTACCCTGCTGTGTGCGGGATATAGCGTGAAGCTAATTTAATTTATTTATTTATTTTTAATAATTTTATACGTTTTCTAAGAAAATAGTTTTCTTTCTTAAGTGTAGAATAACACTTTAAAATGTTCAAAATATATTATCTGTCTTCGCGCTGTAGCAGGATTGGCAGAGAAAAGCCAATGTCAAGACTCTTCGTTGTCCAGTTTGAGACACCCTGATTGAGACAAAGTGATATCGGTACGGAGAGTTGGGAAGCTTACGTTTAAGCACATTTTCAAAACAACATTTATGGTATCAAAACGTTTTATAATGTTTTATCATAATTGATCGTTTAAGGTCTTTAGTTAAATTTTAAAATGTCATTATTCCACCAAATCCATACCAATATTATAAAAAACATTTATATTATTGGTATGGATTTGGGAACATAGTTGGTTTGATTGAACGCGCTATTATACTCAGGAACTACTGGCTCGATTTTAAAAATTGATATTGTGTTATGTGACACTTATCCAGGAGGGCTATAAAAGAGGCATCGTGTTTAGTCTTACCTACAAAAATGGTGAAAATTAAATTATGTAGAAATAACTGGAGAACGCGAGAATTTGCCAAGCAAATAACGTGCGTGTGCTGTTAAAAAATTTAAAGATACTATAAAACCATATATGTATGTCTATCTCCTAAGAATAATAAACTGTTACCACTTTTATATTATATAAGTTACAAAAAAAATAAAAGAATACGTACTACTTAAAACTACTTTAATCGATACGGTAATACTTACTTCTTACCTAAATAAATAATCTTAAATACGTTATAGGTTATATACTGATATATTCACAAAATTGATGATGTTTTGGAAGACATGACAATTTTAATATACGGGAGCAGAGTGGACGTCGTTTCGAGCTTGTGTCCTGCCCTAGGACTCGCGGGTGTAAGCGGACGCGACCAACGCGGTGCGTACCTATTAACTATATTTATTATTATAAAGCGATTTTAGGACTTTTTGTGTTACATGGTCCATTTCCATCCCTCCCAGATCTATAGGATTTATTACAGAACGTTATTTGTTCCAATTCTTTATTGTTTCCACTGAATCAGGCGGGCGAAGCCGCTGGTAACAAGTGCAATTATAACAAAAAAGTTCATACATACATATAACATATATACAATATTGCGTTATTTCTAACACTTAACACGTATTATTATATTTTTTCGACCTTGTAAGAGTTTTCATCTATCAATACATATCAGACGTGTCGAAACTCTCGAAGTTCTTGCGCAAGCGCATACTTCGGTAATGAGGTTAGCCACATTTCACGCCTTAATTGTGTTTTATTCTGTACTATTTGTATATTGATTGATGGCTGTTTTCTTTCTTTACTACTCTAGGGTTAATATAGTGACATTTTGGAATTAGCTATCTTGTAAAATATGGTTTTTTAATAAGGTTTCTCAAAATCTGTTATAGGTTTTAGTATCTATAATAAATTTATAATATAATATAATTAATTTATAATAAATTTCCGAAATCTATATTAAATTTGTCACTAGAAACATTTTAAGTAACTATATAAATAATACCTACAAGTAAGGCGTTATATATATAGTACACAGATCAAAAATACTTAAACTTTAAATATTCCTTTAAAATTTAAAGGAGGAGCAATATGTGGATTTAATAAAATTTGAATCTTATGCAGGACAGCTGCCAGTCTTTACAATAATTAAATTGTAGCACTGACTTCGAAAATAGCAACCGTTGATTTTCTTAGCGGCTCGTCGTAGCGGGATCCTCTTCTGGTCCTGTAGTAGCTCTATGTTCATTCGACGATTCAAAATACTAGTAAAATTGTCTAAGAATAAAAATATTTTGTATTATGTACATGAAATAAACAGACGAAGCATTTCATAATACTTTTTTAATGCAATTCTATTAGTAAATAAAAATGGGAAAATTCTTTATATTTTTGACTCGTATAAAGTGTTTGAAAGTATAAAAATGTATGTTTTAGAAGATTATACAAACAAATTAAATATGTAATTCTGTTTCATACGAATATGCAAAGTCAATTGTCATATAAATTTTGTCTAAACAGAATATTTTCTCGGCGAGGTTATAAAAAAGCAATTTTCATAAAAATGTTAATTCCTTTATTATTTTAAAATTTAATATATTTATCAATACAAAATACTGTATTTAGGAATTTAAAAACAATAGTCCAACAAGCCAGCAGGTTTATAACTAGGACAAACCATATTTTTAATTATATAATATATAATTAAATGAAGACATTGACTAAAATAACTTAAATTTCAGCTTTAAATATAAGAAAAAAAGCTATTAAAAAGACTTTTCATCTAAAATGAACAAAGACAATTAAGAATATACATATAAGCATACATGAACCAGCGCTCAAATCAAACCAATGACCCAACAACTTGGTAATACAATCTATTCAATCATAATTTATTTGCCTAAAAATCCTTTCGTAACATATCCTTAATAATATACGTAATAATTGTATAATAGTGTTTTATTAATACCGACTACACGCCGCCTACCGTACGAATTGCAACAGGTCAACTAACTTTATGTCGAAATGGCTCAGAAGGTCTACAGCCCGTTCACTAGAATGAGGTGGAGTATTTAGTTTGGTAAACCAATTTTTTTTTCTATATAATAAATGAAATCAGCTTCACGTTGTATTCCGCACATAGAAGGGTAGGTAGAGGAAACCTAGTGTTAAGACACTCCGTTCCATATCTTCGTCCAAATTCTGGAGTTGCGTGTTGAGCGGCGGAACTCAACGCCGCGCTTTACCTCGTCACCAAAGCGAAGAAATGATGAAGATATGAGATGAAAATATAAATTTAAATAAATATTTTATTTCATCGAGTGGACACAGAACCCACAACTAGTCTCTTTTACAAATACACCTCTTGCCTCTGCGCCACGTCTAGCCTCTTTTATAAAAATGATGAGAACATATGTTTGATGATAGTTTTGAATTCAAATTACTTATTTAAAAAAACGTAAAATTAAATACAAAAATTGTTTTCAGAGTGACATGCTCTAAGTAAAAATATATTGTTGTTCTGATTATTACAAAACCTTTGTTTTGTAACATTACGTCCTGTACATTATATTGTCACTATAATAATAATACATATTAAACGTGTGAAGATGCTCATGAACTATTTGATGATGAGCATAAGAATGAGCATAAGAAACAACAAAAAAAGGTTTCAAAATTGCAAATTCTTGTGTAAATCGTGTGAAAATTCATGGATTCATTTCGAATAATGTAATTGTAACTTGAAAAAATCCTATTTCAAGTTTTTTTCTTAACAGGGTAAGCAGAGGGGAAACACGACGAAAAGGAGTGCCTTATTATTATTTAGTATAGTTCTCCGTTCTCCATTTTTTAGCCAATTTTCAAAACATACCGTGTATACGTGGATTTCAACGCCACCTCTATTACAGCGTAATTAAAATAATTTAAATATAATCATTACTTCGAAAGAGGACTCGAACCGACAATCATTCACAAACGCTGTCCCACTACGCCATGATGGACCTCCATACGTATAATGTAACCATCGTAACTTGAAATTATTACAAAATTGTCGTATAGCACAATACATTGCGAATCTCGGCAGAACTCGGCGTATGTACAATAACACTTATATGTATATTTAGTAAGCGTGAGGTAATGTATGTATGTGTTGACATATCTACGGAACTAATTTCGTCATTGCGTCCGTTGCGAATATTTATAATTAAGTAATTTTAAGGAGCGAAGACTGTTGAAAATGATTAAGCCGTATTTTAAAAAAATAGAACGTTTTTTTCATTTAATGTAACATCTTTTGCAGAAACTCAGTCACTCTTTTCCACATCCACTTTTTAATTCGCTTAATACCTTCTTATATGAATAAAGGACCAACTGTGTGTGACACTTAAAGCTCTAATACTTTAAAATATAAAAGAGTAACTGTGTTGTGATTGAGGGTTAAAAGTTATTAAAGCGAACTCAAATGCTATCTTAGCGCTTAGAACGAAAAGATATTTTAGTTTATTTTTACATTTATTTTAATTTAAAAATATTCTTGCCATTGTACTCAGTTTTGGACAATAATCTGCAGTAACGATTTAACAAAAACGTAACGTACGTACGTTATCGAATACAAATCTCGTCGAACGAACGAATCAAAAAAAGTTAATATCTACTTAACTAAACGAATCAAAAAAAGTTAATATCTACTTACATAAACAAAAATAATTATTTAAAATAAAAAAAAATATCTATTCCACATTCGATCGACATTTTCATTGTTTTTCACCAATATGCTTTTTCCCACATTTAGCAGGATTTAGATTTTTTTTCATCTTGTGCCGAAATACTCTATCCCGTACATTAAATATCGAGACATTACGTATACAAACGGGAACTCAACCGCGATCACTACACCAGAGCGTTGAAACACAACAATTAACTTTGAATTTTCATAATTTTAAACAAAAAAAGTGGTTAATACAGTGACAATAACATTTCATCACCGCCTTACCGTACACACAAATATCAGAGAACTATATTATGACATATACACAGACAGCCACAGCTATATTTCTTGTATTCATTTGCAATCGGCCTTCGCGATTATGAACTAAAATTTCATAACTTGGGTATTCAAGCGTGGTATTTTGTTACTGTTACGTTACACTTTTAAAACCATTAAAAATTGTCCTTGGAAGTTACTTTCCGGTGTCGTTGCGCCATCGATATCGTAAATCGAGTAAAACACCGATACAATATTTGAAACTGTAAGGTTTTAGGAGGGTTTTACACTAACTAGAAATGAGTGAATGTTTCCATTTATTTGTTTGTTTGTTTGATTTTTTGTATTAATTGTGGAATATTTTAGGCGTTTTAGTAAACTAGTAACTTTTTTAAAATGTTGATTGAAGATATATATAGTTTTTTATACTCCAATAAGATCAATTTTCTTGATATATTTGGAAAACGTTAAATGACACCTTAACCAGGTATGGTACCTTAATGGGTAGCTAGGTAGTAGTAGAAAGGGTATTATTATTCATTTCTGATGAATTTGTCATTTGTCGAAAGAGTAGTTGTTTTTATATTTAACAATATATGAAAAACTGACAGTTTTTCTTCACTAAATTCCTTAATTTCTCTCATCTCTTTATATATATAAGTCCTAATGGGTCAGGAGTGTCTGTCTTAAAACAAGGTTCCCAGGCTCCCTTTGCCGAACGCTTTGTGCGGGATACAACGAGAAGCTAACACAAAATCTCTATATACCGCATATAGCAAGGGAGGTAAAAAGAAGATAGTGTCACCCTCCGTTCTTTGATTTCGAGACACTCCATAAGAATGTCTCGTTCAGCAAGTCAGAATTTAATTATAAAATATATATATAAAAGTTAAATAATAAAATTTACCTAGTCGTTTAGAACTTTTATTCAAATAAATAACATCAAATTACATACAGAAATTACGTACAAAATAATATTATTAAGTGATTGTAACGACAGTATGTATAGGACACACTACATCTTGAGAATGACAGGCGTGAGAAAAGAAGGGTGACGAAACTAATTTAGTGACGGAGCTGATCAAATTTACTAGGTCATACATTAAGGTAACAAAGAATTTAAGTTCTGTAAATGAATGTTAATACACATGGAAAAACTATTTTCTTCACGCTGCATAGTAGGGTAGGCAGAGGGATCCTGGGAACCTAGTGTTAAGGTACTCTGTTAATCACTTGCCACCGAATTCTCTAAGCATTGCGTATTGAAATGCGAAAATTAACGCCACGCTTTACCTGGTTAAAAAAACGAGTGAGAAAAATCGAATCGAACCCACAACTGTCACGTTAAAAGTTACACGCTTGTGCCACGACGGCCTCGAATTATTAATATAAGCATATATAAAGTAACATATAAATATATATATATACAATGAAAACATAACTTTATAAACATGTGCTATTTGCTATTCCGTAAGAGTTTCGAATTCGTGTCCAACTGAGGATATGTTTTTGTAACCGGCCCAATCTTATGTTGTAATATTATATAGTTAAAATTTTGTAACAGTACACATTATAGGGCTTTGATCATGACGATTTTTTTTGCTTATATAATTTTTAGTCATGTCCAGGGTTCGATTCGCGAGTTGGAAAATAACAATTATTTACTAATTAGTATAAGAAATAAATATTTTTTTAATTTAAAAAATAATAAATATATGAAAAGGAAAATGTAAAGTTTAGAATTATTTCATATATTTTATTCTTCTTCTCATAGCCAAAAAATGTAAAACGAAAAAAAAAAATTTTTTTTAGCTTTACTCTAATCCTTGGCTCTACCCTAACCACAGAGAATAGAGCACCAACGCTATGATCTATATGCCTCTTCCGCCTCGTTCACTGTCATCAACCTCTTCATACATGCCCTCCGGGGGGGCCTCATGCTTTTTACGTGACCTTCCTCCAGTATCTTTGATGCTAGTTATTAAAGGTTATGTTGTAATTTCATAATTATTAATTATGTATTACAATTATGGAAGTTCGTAACATATGTTGTGATTTTGTTACTTAATCGTTTAAAACGTTCGAATTTTGTATAGAGGCACAGCACAAAATATATAAATAAAAAAGTATTGTACCATTTATATTTATTTTAAGATACTAATATAAAGTAGTAACGATATGTAGGGCTTAACTGGGTAGTACGTTCAAATTTATTTATGAAGAAGTGGCTTCAAGCTCTGCTTTACATTCAACGTGACGTAGAGACAGCATTTGACTGGGAACGTTAGGTTGTGAGTTCGATCCCCACTCAGAGGAAATAATTATTTCCATTTCGCTCTGGCATACAAAATGCAGTGTTATGTTCCGCCATTCAACCCACAATAATATTTATTTACAAAAACCAATTTAAACACATATTTTTTGTACAAAAAAAAATAAAAATTGCCATAAAATGTTGCGAACATAATTGTAGGTTACGGTTAAAATTCGCAATATCGTATAGTCGCAACCGTACCCACTACGTAACGCGTCGGTCACGCTTATATGTAACTGCGGGTCAAATGGGGCAATGAATTTGCAAAATACTTCTAATTGGAATAAAAATAACGGCCTATTATTGTTTTTTTGACACGTTTTGTTTGCATTGTGGTTGGGAGTTCGAATTCTCAAGATATAAGTGTAAATTTTAGTCATTGTTCCTATAAATAATTCAAAAAACAAAAGTTGAAAGTTGCACGCTGTATCCCGCACATAGCAATGTAGGCAGAGGATACTCCTAGACAGAGAAAAAACTAGTGTTAAGATACTCCGTTCTATATTTAGACACTTCCGTTCCGCCCTTTCTGACAAATTTTTGAGACATTGCGCGTTGAGTGGCGGAACTCAACGCCTTTTTTGCGCGACCTTTGCCTCGTTTCCCGAGCGAAGGAGAGGTTTTTTTTATTTTTTCTATTCCTCAGAGTGGGTGTGGATCCTACACCCTTTGCCATGACGTCCTCGAATCAAATCAAAGGTTAATTGTTAATTGTTAGGCAAAAAATTAATTTGAATTATTTATCGTCGGGTCTTCAAATGAACAAAGAAATGTCAACTGAGTAGAAATGACATATCACTAATTCCTTTCAAAAAATAAAATGTCCGAACGTTATTAAACATAGCCTGGTATAGAAACCTTCAAAATACTTCTGTAGGAGTTAATCTTATTTTCCTTCACCGATAATTTCAACTTAATGATAAAGTTCACCGCACTGCACTCGTCCAGTGAAAAAACATCTTAACCCCGAATTAGTTTTGAACCCACAACCGTTGCTCTTAAAATCATATGCTATCCCGCTAAGCTACTTTGATAGTTTACAGAAATTATTAGCAAATATTTTAGGAATAATTTTAATTTATTTAAGTAACCACACAGAAATTTAAATTGCAACCTTCGTGTGAAATGGTGTTTGGCAAAGTATGTCCTAACTGAATATGCAGTAATAATATTATGAAGCTATTATTTTTGCATTTGATATAATTATATTTGTAATCAATTTCTTAACATTTTGATAACAATTTTCGTTGCATTTCTTAATTTGTAAACTGAGGCCATCATGGCTGGATCAGTAACTGTAAATTCCATATTAGTATAATAGCTGTATCCCGCTGTGTAAATAGCAGAGTAGGCAGAGTGTTTAAACTCTCCATTCCCCACTATCTGCCAAATTTTTCGAGGAATATTGAGTAGTGGAACTTAACGCCGGGTTTTTGCCTTAGTGCCAGAGCGAAGAAATGACAATAAAAAACACAATTCATTGCCCCGAGTGGGGATCGAGCACACAACCGTCGCGTTGCAGATACCCCCTGGTTCCCTGCGCCACGACGGCCCCGACATGGAACCATCGTATTGTTAGTTAAAATGTATATTATATTGCAAACCAAAACGCAGCGTTGAGTTCTACCACTCAACACGCAATGTCTCAAATTGCGTCAGAAAACGGAGATAATGTTGTCTTAATACCAGGGTAAAGCGTGAAGCTAAAAATAAATAGACTTATATATCTGACTTTTATAACTACGTCATATTATATTAATAGTATATAAATATAATATATTTATTAAAGAATTTAAATGTTATTATAATTGATACAACTTTGTTTTATTGTAAGCAATAAGGAAATAATGCATGCAGAATAATTAAAAAGGAAATTTAAAATAATAAAAAGGAAAATAATAAATAATTAAAGAGATAAAAAAGGAAGTTTGTAATAGAAATAGTGTTAACCTCGAGTTATCGTGTAGCGCTTCATATGGGTGTTTTCAATAAAAAAATTTAAACCTGAACGTACCTTAAAATTAGACAGTGTTTGGAAGGAAACTTATAAAAATCACACGCAGCTGTAACATTTAAGAAAAAAAATTTAAAAAAATCCAGTAAGATCAAATGGATAGCGAATTTATAGAATTTATACAAATTTAAGATTTTTCACTGCTTTTTACATTGCCATGTTTGACAACTCAAGTGCTACGCAAGTCCAATTTTATTTAGTTTTTTGTACAAAGTGTGAAAAAAGCTAATTTACGCTACAATTTAGTTCTGGTTCATTTTTCTCGTCAATATTGATTTTTAGAAACCGTACAGTGTAATCGCTGTAAAGCAATACGCTGTTGCCTAACATTGCTAGGTGCTCTGTGGTATACTTGTATTTATATAAAGAATTTAACATAAAATATATTTTTTCCGTGTAAAAAAATATGTCTCTTCTCTTCTTCTTGCCTGTGCGGGATATAAAAATATAATAATATGAGGCTGCCATGGCGCAAAGGTACAAAGTGTGACTGTAAACGCTTTGCATGGGGATTCGATATCACTCGAGAGAATGTATTAATTCCATTTCCTCGCTATGGAAAAAAAGGCGGCGTTGACTTTCGCCACAAAACCAACAGCAATTCTCAACAATATCCCGTAAATTGGGAGGAAAGTGGTGTACGGAGTGATTGCAAGTCAATTCTAGATCTCTTTGCTTATCCCGATATGCGGGAAAAAGCTAGATTTAAATCCTGTAACATAATTTACTATTCATCCACTAATCGCATAGTGGCTCGACATTGTATGTAGTTGTTTCTGAGGTTATGAGGAAAAGCAGTCAACCTTACACACTCTACATCTTTATAATGTTAGTATAGACTATATATATACGTTATTGCGTTCTAACATTTGGTAAGAAATTAATAAATAGTCTGTAAATAAAAAAAATATCCTTTTATTTCTTAATTAATATCAACTGTACAATGTATAAATTTAGGAAATAATCTCAATTCTAAAACATTTTTTTCTTATCAGCTTCACGCTGTGTCCCGCACACAGCAGGGTAGGCAGAGGGAACCTAGTGTTAAGACACTCCATTCCCCACTTTCTGCCGAATTCTGGAGGCATTGCGTGTTGAGTGGCAGAACTCAACGCCGCGCTTAGCCTCGACACCAGAGCGAAGAAATGGAAATATAAATTTAAGTAAATATTTCATCTCCTCGAGTGGGGATCGAACCCACAACCAGTCGGTTTTATAGTCACACTTCGTGCCACTGCGCCACGACTGGCCTCATTTTTTTCTTATTTTCATATAATGACTATTTCTAAAACGTTTTATGTTTTAATTATTTTATTATTTTTAGTTTCACGCTCCATCCCGCACGTACCCGACAAATAATCTCTACAAACGCATAAACGCATGCTAATTTTAATAAAATGTTGTCTTTTTTCAAGTCGGTTAATCCAATGTAAAGGCACCACTAAGCGCATTAACAAACATTGCGACAGACCAACCTTGCTGTAGCAACCTCTTGGCAAAGTGTTGGAAACCAGACTATTTCTTTTATTCTATAGCAAAATTAAATTTCTTGTTGCTTTCAAACATTTCTGAAAAAATATTTCAGCTTTTCCTTTAAATAATTGAAACATTATTTACTTTATTTGATAGTTTATTTGTTATTTGAATTCATCGAATCTTTTGTTATTTTGAAATATTTAATTAAGTATATTTTTTTCCAGATACGATTGGTTGCTTTTGGAGCAAAGTTCTGTTGATTTCGTCACAAAAGAAGATTTGTTCTGTGACTATAATTCAATCTATATATAGTAAAGGCGCTAGTAATCGACATCAAGTTAGTAAGTAAAAATTTATCGTAGGGAAACGCTTGGAGGGAATTTCTCGAAATTCTTACGGAAACAGAAAAAAACGGGTTTTTTCATTATACTAGTTAATGTCAACGAAAACAAAGTTGCTAGCGATGACTTGTAGTAAATTAAAATAGTGAAAATTATTGAAGTAGTACCTTAACTGAAACAGTTAATATTTTTTTTGCTACATTTTTTTTATTTTTTCCCATTATTATTACTTTGTGAGTCCGTCGTTGAGGCACAAGCCTGCGATTCTAAACGCGACGGATTTTGGGTTGGATTCCCACTCGAGGAAATGAAATGTACATTTCATATGTTCGCATTGGTAACGCGGCAAGGCGCTACGTTGAGTTCTGCCAGTCAACATGCAATGCCCTCAGAATTTGGCGGGAAATGGGAAATGGGTCTTAACGCTTTTTCCCGCATATCAGGAAAGTCAGAGAGAGTCGACAGTCAGAGAGTGTCAACACCCTCCGTTTTCAACTTTTCGACCGAATTTGGGACATTGTATATTAGTTGGCTGATCTAAACGCCCTAAATGGACACCAACACCGCGTATTCTCGTAGTATACGTAAATGAAAACGTTAAAGGTATTGTTTACTTTTATAAAATATGGTTATGTATTATTTCACAATTTGAAAAATATATACAAAAACTGTATAGGGGTCACAATCTCTCTAGAATTCGGCGGCAAGTAGAGAGCGGAGTATCTTAACACTAGGCTCTCTCTGCCCACCCTGCTACATGCACAATACAACAAGAAAAAAAAAGTATAGTTATGTAAGTGATTCACAGCGTGTCACGTTTTTCAAAGCCAGTGATGTAAAATTTTAATAACACGTGATTTCTATTGAATTGTAACTTTTTTTGCTACAGCTGAGCAAATGCTCATACCTAAAATATGAGATCGAGAAAAACAAAATTTAAATTCTTTTATCATATTTTATTTATACAGATGATGGAGTAAGTTTCCGAAATAGTTTTATGCAGCTATGCGGATTTTTCTGGATTTCGTATAATCGTAATCGTATTTTGAACGCTAGCGAGTCACCGTAAACGTGACGGTTGTGTGTTCGATTATTACTAGAGGAAATTTCATATTCTCAATTAATCGCTCTAGTAGCAAAGCGAAGCGCGGCGTTAAGCTCCGCCACTCAACGCTAAAAGTTAAGAACGGAAATGTCTTAATGGAGATTACAATGTCTTAACACTAGGTTCCCTCGGTCTACTCTCCTGTCTGCCGGATAAAAAAAAAGTAATTTCCTTCCTATTTAATCGACTTCATTACAGTGACGGATATGGATATGATAAATGTGTTTTTAGTTAATTTTTTATGTTATTTTGGTTCTTGAGAAAACATCTAAATATTACATAGTATTTTTATTATAGTCAGATCGTAACAAAACTTTTTATAACCAGTTAAACTCTTTGCTATTACGGAACAATCGTACAAACACAAGTATTTAAATATGAAGATATTATCTTAAAGAGAATATTATTTCAAATATTGACTTAAATGTGAATCATTATTATGTATGTAATATTTACACTACAACACAATATGACTTAATTTCGTTTCTTGGCGCAATTCACACGTCTGGCTCTCAATGGTCGTTGGTTCAATTTGGAGTTAGGGCATTTTTTTATAATTATCCATATTGATCCTCCGCTCCGGTAACACAAGGGCTTGTGGCGTTGAGTTCAGAGTTGAGCGGAAAGCGAAGGACGGACGAAGGTTCCCTTTGCCTGCTCTTTCCTAATATGCCTTCCCTTATATAATAAAACTTTATTTATTTATTTTATTATGTTCTGTGAGTACTATCTAACTCATAATTTATTAGAATAATTGTATATATAACTCTGTTAAAGCACAAAAGGGCATTTTTAAGCTCATTTGCTTCAATGAATGTTTTAACGCTAGGTACTAATAGGTTCCCTCTGCCCACAGCATGGTGCTGTGTGCGGGACACAGCATGAAGCTAATTTCATTTTTTTTATACTTGTAAAAGGTATATTTTAAATGAATACAACATACACCTCTGTAAATATCTAAGGTACCTTTTTCCACGTCAACAAGTCTTATTCCACTCTTTGGAAAGAAAAATACTTATTTAGAAAACAAAATTTGAACGCTAGGGAGTCGAGTCAGGTCTGGTCAGGTTTCCAGGAGGCACGGATTCGAGTCCCACTACGTTCAAATTTTTAAACCTTTTCTAAATTAGTATTTTCCAACGTATTAATCGTTCCATATATGGCCACCCTACACAAGCGAACTAACCTTGTCGGAGTGTAACCCCCTACTGACGTCAGTTATCACGTGAAGCCGCCACGTGGTTAGTTACGTAAGGCCAGGATTACTACGGTATATGCCATTGACAGGGTGGAGTGAAGTTGGTTTAGTGGAAACATTATGGAATGGACAAAGCAGTTGTGGGTTCGATTCCCACTCAAAGCAGAGTGGGGAACGGAATGTTTTATCACTGAGTTCAATATGCCTACCTTGCTGTGTACGTGTGTGTGTGTGTGTAAAAATAATAATAAAAGAATATTATACTATATACTTCCTTACATAATATCTACATATTATATGTATTCAATTGTTATATTTTCTCTGTAATAATAGCAGATTACTATTTATTAATATGCGCAATTACCTCACGTGTCGCGTCGTGTGGTTTATATTATATTTATATGAATGTAACAACAAAACGTTTTAGTTTAGTAGATATGTAGGTATGACTTATTTTAGTATTCAATGCAGTATTATTGTAATAAAATATCAATGTAATTTTTATACTTATATCTCAATTATTTCACAGATTTACCGACAAGAATAAATGTAAATCGAAATAATTAATTAATTATAATAATCGTATGAATATATACTGTGTATGGGATTCAAATTCAGGACTGAAGAGTCATAAAATTAATGGCCAATCATTCTTCTATTTTTTTTCTCTAGCTTCTTGCTGAATTCCTCATATAGCAGGGAAGAGAAGGAATCAAATGTTCAGTAACTTCGTTTCCCATTTTCAGCCAAATTTTCGTGATATTGCCTGGTACATCATGGTAACGGAACTCAGCGTCGCGTTCTATCTTATCACCAGCAAACGAAAATAAATAATATCCAGCAAAACAATTCATTCTCATGACTGAGAATCGAAATAACAACCACACCCACATCATATTTACAACCAGACTGTACCGACCGAAGGAGACAGCCGGAAATAAGAACATATTCTATAAATAAAAAAAAAACTGATCAACCTAAATATTAAATTACGACAATTACAGCAGTTAACATTTCAAATAGGTTACATCACAACCATTTTTGTTATGCTTATGAGGAGAATAGCGTAAATTAGTTTCGCATTGCTTTACGGGCGGCAAACGTGATCTGTACGTAACCGGCCACGTGACACGTCTCAGATGGCGAATGCACGTGAATATAACAAACATGTGTACTAAATATATTTTCATTTAAATCACGAAAATCTAGTTTTTTTTTTTTTCAAATAATTTTAGAGGTTATTGAGTTTACTGGCTCGAAGGACCATGCAGTATGGTTTGTTTGCGTGAAAGATTTGTTGCCTTTTTTTATATATGGATGTTTGTTGTTTTATTTAATAACGACGTTTTATCCATCTGAGCGATAGCTACGAGTTTGAGAATTTTCTGGTATAGACAATAATTTTCAAGATATGGTATCTATAATAAGCTTTCAGTAAGACTGAAACTACTGACATTTATATGTATTTTTTTAGCATCAGCGTGATGCTATCCCCTACCTAGTATCACTGTAAGCAAAAGAATGCAGGGAACCTAGTGTTAAGACTCTCCATTACTGGAATTCTCGAGGCATCTCGACTGATGGAACTCAATGGCGCAGAAAGTACAAATCGAACCCATAAACCGTCGCGTTTACAATCGCACGCCTGTGCCTCTGCACTAAGATGCTATTTGTTGAACAAAAAGTGATAATTGCTGTAATGATGGAATAGAGTACTTAAGCTATATATATACTCTTTATTGCATTTTGTGATTCACATTAATGCAATAAAATTGTTACATTGTCGGTAAAACTATTTGTTAAGTGAAGTTGAAACCGTCTATAAATAAACTTCTACTTTTATAGTAGAAATATTTTTTAAAAGATTTTAATAAATACATATCATAGCAAATTTTTAGCTTCACTCGGTATATTGCGGAGTTCTCTCCTGGTGCGGAGGGAACCTAGCGTTAATAAACTTTTCCACACACACCGCCCAATTTATAAGCATTTCTTGTTGAGTGGCGGAACTCAACACTGCGCTTTGTCTTCAGACGCTGTGCGACACGACATCCATTAATTTCAAACATTTTCACTTCGCTGTACTTAATATTTGGCGCTAAGTTTCACCACTCAACAAGTCATATTCCTTTTTGGGTGTAATGAAAACAGAACGATATGTTTCAAAGGTATTTTCGAAACGTATGAACAACGAGACATTAATAAAATAAACATCTCTTTAAACTGTGTGACTGTAAAACCGACTGGTTGTGGGCTCAATCCCCACTCGAGGAAACGAAATATTTATTTAAATTTATATTTCCGTTTCTTCGCTCTGGTGTCGAGGCAAAGCGCGGCGTTGAGTTCTGCCAGTTAACACGCAATGCCTCCAGAAGTCAGCAGAAAGTGGGGAATGGAGTGTCTTAGACTAGGTTCCCTCTACCTACCATGATATGAGCGGGATACAGCGTGATATGACACCCTTATAGGTACTATAATTATAGCGACCTAGAACTAATTAGGCCATTAATACGAGACTAGTTGCAGTCCAGTATACGTGAAGGCTGTGGCTTCGATTCCTTCTCTGGGAAAAGAGAAATATTTAATATATTAATTTGGAACGGATGCAAAACGTGGCGTTGAATTTGAACAGCCACGCACCACACAACGCCTTAAAAATTCGGCGGAAAATGGAGAACTTCTTCTTCTTTTCAATGGAAACGGAGTGTCTTAAAACTAGGTTCCCAGGTTCCCTCTGCCTACCCTTACATGTGCGGCATACAGCGTAAATATAAATAGATAAATAATAATACTAAATAGGAAATAGATAATATTAGTTAACATTCAAGAACATACCGGGAAATGAATGGAGGGCACTCGAGCCTTGGGACTAAGGAAAAAAGTTTTATCAGTTACATGACTTCAATTGTAATTATGTGATGGCTTTGAGTTGTATTACCTTTGCGTCTTTATGGTAATTAGCAACGTTATTTTAAAAAATGAGGTCGTCGTGTCACTGCGTCTTAATGTAATTACGAAGGCTGTGGGTTCGATTCCCGATCGTAGGAATTAATTATTTTCAAGTTCCCGTTTTGGTAACCAAGCAAAGCGCGGCGTTTAGTTGTACCTTCTATACGAAGGATATAACAAAAAGCAAAAAAGAGATGTAATTTTTACCTGCAGGCAGTTATCATATAAGTATATCCTTGATATATAGATAGACAATATAGATAGACAATAGGAACCTACGACAATAATCTTAAGCCATTCCATTTTCCATTGCCCAATTTTGACTGCTAACTGGCGGAACAACACCGTAGTTTATCTGATAAGACCAAATTAAAAGAGAAAACATAATAGAATAGCCTATTATAGGCTCCACCTCCTCGAACCTCGAACCTACAACCATCGCGTGTAAAGAGTTTACGCTTCGACGGCGTCACTGTAAATAATCTACCCACACAAACATGCAGGTGACAGCATTTTAATAATAAAACTCTTATTTTACCTATAAATAAATATTTTTATTGCGATAATGCAGGAAATAACACCCATTATTATGCAAGCGCAGACCTTCGGCGCGGGCGCACGGTTTCCTCTTACTCGTAAATTACACGTAAACTGATATTACTATTGATAAATTTCTATTGACCTTGGTTGTATTTAGCTTCTTTTTGTTTTCCCTTCTTTCTAATTAAACATAAAATATTAAAATATTGTTAAAGACTTTTCCTGCATTTGTCATTTGTACTTATTTTTAATTTATCTTTATGTTTTGGAGTTTTCTTTTTGATAGTTCACTCAGTTATACATTTCGATGGGAAAGGAATATCTTAACACTAGGTTCCATGGTTCCCTCTGCCTAGTCTGCTATGTGCGGGATACGAGAAGGTAAAAAACTCTGCAACACAGTATATCTCTTATAAATAAGTCACAATAAGGCATTTTGTGACAAAAAAAATTGAAAATTGCAAGGTGATACTTTACCGATTTTTATTTGACAAGGATATTAAAACTTACGAACGGAAGTTAGTCCATCATCAAGAATTTTTTATGAAGATAAGCTTCGGCTTTTGTAGCATGGAAATTTGGATTATATACTTTACGAGAAAACGTAAACTTAAAATAATTCAACGCTCTGTTTACGGCTGTAAGCCTAGTTAGACTCGCGCAGGGGGCGTCCTTGCCTATGATATTAGGCAGTAAGACGTAGTGCTTGCACTTTCTTACCAGGGAGTGGAAAAGAATGTATTTTCCAAAATGGAAATAAGCCTACAATAAACCAACCAGCAGTAACATATTAAAGGCGCCACGACGGCGTTGAAAATATTCTTTATTTGTATAATTTTAATAAGAATGTCGAAACCTAAATAAGGTTACCAAAAATAAAGTCATATCGACAAAATTTTTCAATTTGATACCAAAAGTAAATATTCAATAAAAAAATATTGAATTTATAAATATAGGTACAATTCAATATAGAACTATTAAAATAATATTTATTATATATTTTTTATTTTCATACAAATACGGTATATGGAATTGCACGTATACATACAATATTTGCTGTGGTCAAATATGGTTATACTCGAATATTTTTATAGATCAAATGTACAAACAGAACAATAATATTAATTAATATAGTTAAGTTATGCCATTCAACACTATGACTTGAATTTAATCGTGATAAAAAAGAGAGCAGAGTGCCTTGACACTAGATTTTCTCTCTTATCATACAGAAAAAAAGATCACCTGTTTATCTATAAAAATACAAACCAAATATATTCGAACAACTTAAGAAAAAAAAACAAATTTCTATCTCCCTGTACACATCGCGCTAGCACATCATCTAAGCATTGTAATTTAATATATTTACAATATATGCATAAATTTGCATATATTAAGCGTAATCAATAATTATACTTATTAGTATTAAAATATAAATACATATTATATCTAAAAAGACGCGTGCATGTCCACGTGGTGAGGCCACGTTACTGTACGCGTGCGCAAGCGCATCGATAAGGCTAGTTGAAATTATACACTATGATCAGTGATCATTAGACACGTAGACCAACTATTATGTATAATGTATAGTGACATTATACATTACACTGTATTTTTTTAATTTGTGTTTGTGTTTCTCACATCACATCTCGTAGTAATGATCCAAAACACACTCGTTGTTTTATTACAGTTACATAATGCTGTTTTGTCCTCTAGAAGGAAATAAATATGGTTTGCAAAAGAATTACAGGGCAATAGTATGTCATTTTGTGTCTTATTTTCAGAATCTATGGGCAACAAAATAATATATTATATGACAGATAGAAAAGAGAAATAATATATTAAAGATACAAAATATAGGAGAATATTAATTATATTATTAATAAAAAATCTGCACAATAAAGGCCGTCGTCGGAAAGCAGCACAGCGTCTGACTGCAAACAAGCGTTACGGTTGAAAGTTTAATTTCGCTCGCGGCAATTGTATATTTTCATTTCCCTACTCGGGTAACAAGATAGACACAGAGCTAAGTACCACTACTCAACACACTATGTCTCAAAGATGACACGAAATGTCTTAGACTCCCTCAGCCTCCCTGCTAATTCCGTGAAGTTAAGAAAACTATACATAACAGAACGCTTAATTTACATAACACTTGCATAAAAAAACAGTATTTTTTCTGTAGAATATAATTCAACTATTTTCATAATGATTTTTTTTTTTTCAAACAACGATAGTTATAAATAGATTAAATAGAACATTTCAAGTACAAGTTTTCCTTATCTGAAAACTATATTTACAATATAAATTTAGTAATAAATATAAACAAATAAATCTCCACTGCGGGAAATTACCTAGTTATGCACTCACCCAAACCCTCAATATTAGGCTAAGCGAGATTATTCCGCTGGCTCAGCGAGACCACCGGAATATTCCCATTATTGTATAAGCACTTTCATTGTTTCATATAAATTCATGTTAAATGTCGCAACACATTGTAACTTGTGTATGAGAAATATTTTTAACTTTATAATTTAATAATGTCATGATCTCCGAATCGATCGGACACAATAAATAGTTTTAATTTAAATTTAGTATTTTATTTTTAAAAATATAAAGTCTCAATTAGAAAGTTTAACTGGCGCAGCCGGTAGGATAGTCTATTAAAGGTCTGCGTGTCTTGTAGATTTGGGTGTCCAAATTCGCCCAAAAATCGCGAGTACAGTGCGAATAGACTTAGGCTATCCACGAACCAAAGAAATAAGTTGAACAAGAAGATGGGATCAGCGATCGGTCGGTGAGTAAAACTCTTTGCCTTCCTTTTTCTTATATTCCCACATTCTATTTGAGATTTTTAATAGATATAAGTGGCGTTATTTTGGGATTGAACGTCTCGCATTATAACGTATCTGGTTTTAATATAAAACTCTATTAAAACTGTAGTTCTAAGAAAAGTATCTCCATAGACTAATTAACGTCTAGAAGTAATATAATTAAAATATTTTAATAATTATAAAAAAAAAAATAATAATAATAATTAATGATCTAAAAATCGGTCGTAATTGTTTTATGTATTGTGAAATAAAAAAAAAATAAAAAATTTAATTTTATTGTGTTTTATTTTCCTACTATTTTTATATTTTTAATTTACTGTGTGCTATTTTATATATATTATTGTTATATGTGTTTTTGATATATTTTATATTTTTGTGTGTTTTAAATTAGTTTAAAATAATTGTGATTGATTTAAAACTTCAGAGCTCTCTATTAATTTTTACTCTACAAAATGGAACAATCGCGAGAAATACCTTTAGCGTCAAATAGCGTAGTACCAATACCTAATGAAATGTTACGGTTAATTCCTCTTTTCGGTGGTGACAAAAGAATATTAAATTTATTTTTTAGGAAATGTGAGTACATTATAAATAAATTTCGTGGTCATCAGCATCAGAATATTTATGTTTTACATGCTATAACCAGTAGATTAATAGATGACGCCGCCGCGTTGCTATCCGAGCGTGAGGATATAGAGACTTGGCCTGAGCTGAAAGAATTATTGGAACAACATTTCGGTGACCCACGTAGCGAAGAATGTATAAAAATTTCTCTCGAATCATGTAAAATTAAAGCAGGGGAAAGTTATTTAGAGTTTTGTAACAGAATACAAAATATTCGGTCCCTGTTAATATCTAAAGTAAATTTATCGGCAGATGAAGAAGTTAAAAACGCGAAAATTGCTATTTATAACCATACAGCCTTAAATGTTTTTCTCTATAATTTACCAGAAAATATGGTGCGTATTGTGAGACTTAAATCACCGAGTACATTAGAACAAGCTCTATCAATAGTTTTAGAGGAGGTTAATTTTCATGAACAGTATCAACTACGTAATCGCAGTCTTAATAATTCAACGGCACCGAGGCCAACACTTAACGTCTCAGGGTCGTCATTTATACAAAATAGTCTTACCCCTCAGCAAAAATTTAATTTTGGAATCCATACTACTAGACCTCAATTTACACAGCAACCAAAACTTGAATATAAACCACAGCAAACATTATTAAATAATAAGCCTCAATCGTTTGGGTATAGACCTCCCCAAAATTCACAATTCGGGTATAGGCCTCCCCAAAATCCACAATTCGGATATAGGCCTCCCCAAAATCCACATTTCGGGTATAGGCCTCACCAAAATCCACAATTCGGGTATAGGCCACTCCAAAATCCACAATTCGGTTATAAGCATCCCCAAAATCCTACTATGACACCACAACAGTTTGGTCAAAGACCACCTCAGAATAACCGCTTAGAATCAACTGACATATCTATGAGAACGGCACCCCCGCGACCTCAAATAGCTCAACAAAGTTTTAGGTTAAACGAAACTGATTTGCAAAATGAAAATCTGGAATACGACTATTACTACGATTATGATCCTTATGATTACATGAATTACGAACCGTATGTTGAGGACGTGCCTTATGCACCTATTGACGAAACAGACAATTATATTGTAACTCCACCAGTCGAGGAAAATTTTCGAACAGAAGCCTCGCAAAAAGAGAAATCATAGAATTAAATTGTGACCCAAATCTTAAATTACCTCATGTTTTTATTCCAGAAATTAATGCAAAATTAATGATTGATACTGGCAGCACTCGCTCGTTTATTAGCCCCCGTATTGCTTACCAATATTTTCCTAATTTTATTAAATATGAACCTTTTAAAGTTATTAGCACACATGCTTCTAGCTCACACAATGAAATTATTGAAATTCCGCTATTTCCGAGTTTTAATACTATGGATTATCATAAATTTCATTTATATGATGTAGATGAACGCTATGACGGACTTATTGGAAACGATTTACTTAAACAATTGGACGCAATTATTGACCTCAAACATTTACTACTGAGAACTAAGACCATTGACATTCCTATAATTAATAATTTGAATTATCTCATTCACTTACAACCTCGGTGTGAACAACGAGTAAAGATCCCTACTGATTTACACTCGGGAGAAGCAGTTATTGAATTTAAAGAGTTTACACCTGGTATACGAATGCCTTCTGCATTAGTAAATTGTATTAATGGATATGCATCAACCATAATTCAAAACACTTTAGATAGACCTATGACTTTGACTATTAGCAAAGCGTTTAAAACATCGAATATTAATATTTCAGAATGTAATCTCATACAAAATAATAACGAAACAATGACTGACACCGACGAAATATTGAAACAAAATTTAAAAAAGCTTAGAATAAACGCCACACATTCAGAAGATGAAAAGGACTCTATGGTAGTTAATTTTGATAAGAAAGAGAAAGGGCTACGGCAACGCAACGACTCTAGTACAATAACTATATCAGAATGTTCTAGTGAAAAACCTATAACCCTTTCCGATTCTGAAACCTTATCAGTGCCGAGTTCCCCTAGAACATGTGACTATCCGGTTAGGTCACCGTCTGAAACATCCCAAACAGACACAATTCATTCCGCTAATATCGTAGAATCGTTAGGTATACCAATATTACACGAAGCAATAGACACAAAGCCAAATCAAATTCTAGTATATACATGGTTTAAGAATGAAATACAAGTTCGCGATCTTTCACGTGAAAAGCAAAAGGTGTTGGAAGTATTTTTACCCACTTATAATAGAGATTTAATTAAACAATTTTTAAAGGAGTATATTAAACCAAAAACTAAATATTTCATTTATTTTGAAAATAATGAACATCGGAAACAGTTTACTAGTATTGTCATAGAATTATTTAGGAAGGATACCGTTCTATTATTCGAATGTACAGAGCGAGTAATTTTTATAGAAAATGAAAAAGAACAAAAAGCTATCGTATTAAAACATCATCAAGGTAAAACATGTCACCGCGGCATTAAGGAGACACTAGCAAGTATACGTAGGAATTATTTTTGGCACAATATGCAAGAAACCATTTCAGCTATTATTAACGCTTGTGAAACATGCTGTAAAATGAAATACGATAGAAAACCTTTTAAACCTGTTTTACAGTTGACTCAAACACAAGACGCCCCGTTTCAAGAATTATTCATTGATCTTTTTCAAATAGAAGGAAATTACTATTTAACTATTATAGATGCATTTAGTAAATTAGGTCAAGCCATTTCAATAGATAATAGATCAACCGCGGAAGTAGTGCGTGCACTTATGAAATATTTTTCATTTTATGGCATCCCTAAAAAGATTAGTTCTGATCCTGGTAGCGAATTTAATAATGAACTAATGAAAGAATTTTTGAGTTTACATAAAATCGAAATCCATATCGGCTCCCCTAACAATTCTAATTCGATGGGTTTGATTGAGCGTTTACATTCTACTATTAATGAAATTTATAGATGCGCGAAGTACGAGGAGAAATGCACGGATGCAGCATCAGTGATGATGTATTCCATTATTGCCTATAATAATTCTATCCATTCTGTCACAGGTCTAACCCCTTTCGAAGTAGTATTTGGTCACACGGATTCAAGTAGTTTATTTGATATAGATTTAGAGAAACAATACATACAGCAATTGGTTAAAGATCATGCAAAACGTTTAAAAGTATTATATAAGCACTTGGCTGAAAAAATGATTGAAATTAAGCAGAAAGTAAAGGAAAGTAGAGGTGGTGAAGATGAAATAGATCTTCCATTAGGGAAAATTATATTTACGAAAGACGTTAATAAACGGAAAAGTAAGGATAAACCGCGATATCATAAGGCCAAAATTATAGGAAAAGACTCAAATAATGTTATACCGATACAAATTGGTCAAAGAAAATCTAAAGTTCCCGTTAAAAACATAAAACGCCCTCCGCAGGTGGTGTTTGCTGACACTGATAATAATCGGACCTGTGCTGGCCCTTCATCTGCAATCTCTTGAAAATAATCCAGGTGTGTATCCTGTAAAAGAAGGTCAGGCGTATCTTCAAACAGATTACTGGACTATAATTAAGGTTTTAAATTTAAATAAAATATATGATGATTTAAACTTTGTTATAAATAAATACAATGAATTTAACAGTTTAATTAATAAAAATATTTCTTACTTACGTGATTTCCAAGTTGCAAGATTTCACGTTGAATATATTCGCGATATCACTATACAGAAATATGAACAGCTAGTTCCCCAAAAACGTTTCAAGAGAGGTCTTTTCAATCCACTGGGTTCTCTTATTAAAATTATTACCGGAAATTTGGATTATAATGACGCTGTAAGATATGAGAAAATCATTTCTCAGCTCGCAAATGATCAAACTACAATGAGGAATAAATTTACTTTAATATCTAAAATGCTTGATAGTTTTATAAATACTACTGAAGTTTTAAGTCAAAATTCTGTTGTATTAGATGAACGTTTGAAAATAGTTGAAT
This sequence comes from Heliconius charithonia, assembly GCA_030704555.1. Lineage (NCBI taxonomy): Eukaryota > Metazoa > Arthropoda > Insecta > Lepidoptera > Nymphalidae > Heliconius > Heliconius charithonia. The sequence continues at coordinate 2,375,314 of CM060825.1, forward strand.
CTATGATCAAGGAGCTAGTTTCTAAGGATAATCATTTAGTGTATACCACATATATAATAAGTCTTTTTAATTTGTTCGTAAGTAACTTTCGTACTATATTCATTAAGTTAGGAGAAATAGAGACTGCATTAGCTTTCAGTAAAATATCCATATTACATCAAAGTATTATTAATTCTACTGAACTATTACAACATTTAGTTTTAATATCTCAAACTGAACATTTATTATACACGCCGAGTGCGGAAAATTTGGTAAAACTAGAGGAAACAATTAATATTAAATCATATATTAAGCAAAACCAGATTACGTTTATAATGGAGATTCCAATTACGGATAACATTGCTTATAACTATTATAAATTATATTCCTTACCTATTTTTCGTAAATCAGAAAATAAAACCTTTTCCATTATCCCTAAATATCCCTACCTGTTGGCAAAGGGTACGAAATACTTACCGATTATAAAACCATGCCGGTCACTCGCTGCTGGAGAACAATTCTTGTGTAACGAACATCACCAAACTCTTTATCCTGAAATAACTTGTATCGAGCAACTCTTAAAATTCGAAGATAACTTAACACAATGTGAGCAAAGAGAGATTGACATAGAGAATGTAAGAGTCCAAAGAATCACATCTACAAGTTGGATACTATTTTCGAAATTTAGAAACACTTTAACTAAAACCTGTAATGAGGATGTGAATAAATATTCTATTATTGGGACTTACGTTATGACTTTAGATGAACCATGTACTATTGAGGTAAAGAATATAAAGATTCGTAGTCATGTCAACCTCATAGAGAGTGATCCTGTTGGAACCAAGCAAGATTTAGTTTTGCCACAGCTGCCTATGGGTAGAACCCCTGTATTATCCAGTACACGCGTACTTAATATGAGGGGAATCAATTTGGATGAAGTAAAATACATGTCAGCGGTACTGAAGCAAAGTGTTTTTAGTGATAGTGAAATAATTAGTAGTGAAAGGCATCCTAGTGTCAGTGAAATTTTAATTTACATCTTTATATTTTTATTTCTTTTATGTATACTCTCATTTTTGCTTTATATTTTTCGTTATAAAATCTTACATATAAATTGTTCGCGAAATCATCGGAAAGTTATTAAAAATGAACAACCCGATAATTTCGCACTTGGGGAGGGAGGAGTTATGCACTCACCCAAACCCTCAATATTAGGCTAAGCGAGATTATTCCGCTGGCTCAGCGAGACCACCGGAATATTCCCATTATTGTATAAGCACTTTCATTGTTTCATATAAATTCATGTTAAATGTCGCAACACATTGTAACTTGTGTATGAGAAATATTTTTAACTTTATAATTTAATAATGTCATGATCTCCGAATCGATCGGACACAATAAATAGTTTTAATTTAAATTTAGTATTTTATTTTTAAAAATATAAAGTCTCAATTAGAAAGTTTAACTACCTTGTTAGACGCCAGATATCATGGCACGGTGCCTAAAATGGTACCAAGAACTAAATATAAAGCACACATTCTACACACACATAGGTATATATATTCCATCTATGGACGTTCGAAGCCGCTGTGCACAGCGGTACAGCGTCTGGCTGTAAACGCGATGATTGTTAGTTCTAGTCTCATTTGGAGAAACAAAGTGCATCGACTTCTACTACCTAACATGCGATGTTTTAAAGACTGATCGGTACAACACGACGTGCGTGCAGAATAATGTCTAAAAATTAAGTTTCTCCAGACTACCCTCTTTTTATAATCAATTCTTTTAAATATATTTAAAATCTAGGAAACTTCGCTTCTTGCTCGTTATGCTCTGGCTAGTTGATGCTGAAAAGTTGGCAACACTTCATGGATATTACATTTTTATTTGTCTTTCGCCAAAGGTATTTTGTGACTTCAAAGAAGTCATTATCCGCCTTGCATATGCACACGATGACAAGAGCTTATATAGTAAAAAAACAAATTTAAATATTAAACATAAGCAACACATACATATAAAATTAATCGCTCGATTGTAGTGGTAACAAATAAACCCGTTTCTTTAAATCTAATATAAAAATAACAACTTCGTAGAACTACTTAATCTAAATGTAAAACGTCTGCCAAAGTGCCAAATCATTTCTAAGAAATATTTGACCAATATTGGATCAAATATTGCCATATGTGTAATAAAACTCCATAGGAAATAAATGCGCAGAAATTGACTATTTGGTAGAAATTGAATATTTTTTATACGTATATGAAATTGTATGTATTATTATGATCCATAAGAACCACCGTGACACAATTGGGCAGTCTGACTGTGAATGCGATGGTTGTGTATTCAATTCCCACTTTTAATTAATTATTTTCATTTGGTCGCTCTTGTAAAGGTAATGATAAAACGTGACGTTGAGTTCCGCAACTTCCGCCGAGGGTTCCGTACAAAACTTGGAAGTCTCGAACTTTTTCTGAAATTCAGGTTTAGCTTAGGCTCTATGTTGTTATCTAATACCTCACTTGTACTAGGGGCGTTAATGCAAAATATAGCCCCCTTTTAAAATTATTATTTTTAAAGATATAACCAGAAAATGTATAGTTTTCCAAAAACCTGTAGATGCTAGCTGCTAAATTTCATAATTCTAGGTCAACCGGAAGTACTCTATTAATTCAATTTTGATTCCCTTTACAGTGTCGAAATACGCGTTTTCTTATATTTCAACTCGATATCTTCAAGCGTTCCTGAGATAGAGACCCTTGACAGACAGATAACAAAGTGATCTTGTAAGGGTTCCCCTTTTGCTTAAAGGGTACAGGACTCTAAAAAATAGAGATTTTGTACATTATTACATTCTATGACGCCTTTATACTTGCAAATACTTTGCATACCATTATGTTTTACCGTGCAAGAAACATGTGCTACATAGGCCGTAGAAAGATATCGGACATATCTATGATGGCGTCATCTCTCTTCAAATAGAAAGTGACATCATCAAATCATAGCCATCTGGTAAGCTAGTTATCAAAACGTTTTATAACGGTAAAATAAAGTCAATTTATTCTAGTCAAATAACTAAAATCTAACGTTATTTTCGTTTACGTAAAAATAATCTATAAATAAAAAAAAAATCTGAAGAACTGTAAATGTATCCCACATATAGCAGTATAGCAAAGGGAACCTAGTGTTACGATGCTGCGTTTCCCACTTTTTGAGGCATTGCGTGTTAAATGGAGGTACTCAACGCCGCGATTTCGCCTTGGTATTAAAGCGCAGAAATCAAAATATTAATCAATAATAATTTATTACCCCGAGCGGAACCCACTACTGTTACGTTATAGTCACAGGCTTATGCCCTTGCATTACGATATTTTTTTTAAATTAGGCAAGCATTTTCATGTATTTATATGTAGGTACGTATATTTGATTCAAATCTTAGACCCACTTTGGTCATACTACTAACATTTTACCAATATTGGCACAAAAACATCGAAAACGTGGGTAAATTGGCATCAAAACTGTAAATAGTGAACGGGGCACCATGAGACCGCATTTTCTTCCACGTGAGTCTCTCGTTTGCGTACTTCTGAAACATTACGCAATACATTACAATGTTACGTGTAATATTGCATTTTATTATTTAGCGTGTTATCATTTCAATTTGTCAGTATAATAGTGATAATTTTACTATTTTTACTTAGTTAGGAACTTATTTCTTGGGGACGATGACTGTTAGTTTTAATTTTACTAGAAGAAATGGTTTTAGGTGCGTTGAAATAATACAAGATATACCTACATTGAGATTAATCAATTTTGTTTATTACCCAATATTATAAAGTATATATATATATATATAAAATAATCATAAAAACACGATCGTCTACGCAAATTTTCATTTCTTTTTTAAAATCCCAACTAGTCACATTCTGTATTGAGTGACAAAAGAATGTCACATTATATGTAATAGAAAATCCTCAGATACTCGAACCTAAAGTCATAGGATTATGACTTTAGGTCTCTGAGGATTTTGTTGTATAAAATAGTAAAAAAATAAAAATTCAGTTTCACGCTGTATCCCGCACACAGCAGGGTAGGCAGAGGGAACCTAGTGTTTTTTTTTTAGACACTCCGTTCCCCACTTTCTGCCGAATTCTGGAGGCATTGCGTGTTGAGTGGCAGAACTCAACGCCGCGCTTAGCCTCGACACCAGAGCGAAGAAATGGAAATATAAATTTAAGTAAATATTTCATCTCCTCGAGTGGGGATCGAACCCACAACCAGTCGGCTTACAGTCACACTTTGTGCCGCTGCGCCACGACTGGCCTCGTATAAAATAGTATCTTCCTAATAAGATTATTCGAACACAATAGTTGCTTTTTATAGATTTAAATTTTACGACGAATATTATGACCAAATATTGGCACTGAACAGCAATGACACAGTAATGTTTACTTCACTCAAAATAAACTTCCCACACAAAATGAAGTTCTATTTTTAGAGTTAGTGTATTTCTAATCGTTATAAAAATATAAAAAAAATAAAAAAAAAAACGTTATATTTCAATTGTTTATGATATATATGATAGATAAGCTCCGAATTTATTTCCAGTTTATTTAGCTTTAATTTATTTAGCTTCAAGTTATATCCTTCTAGAGGCGAGTCGTGGCGCAGTGGTATAAAGTATGACTGTAAAACCGACTGGTTGTGGGTTCGATCCCCACTCGAGGAGATGAAATATTTACTTAAATTTATATTTTCATTTCTTCGCTCTGGTGTCGAAGCAAAGCGCGGCGTTGAGTTCGTTCTCAACCCGCAATGAACAACAACAAAAACGTGAAGAACCTAAAACATTAACTTTTCTCAAAACTAATAAACGCTAAATACGATACATTCGATCTAACTAAGATTACTAACATATACCCCAGATGATAATTTACATATGTAGATGTTATGCAAACGTTACATAACGCTATCTTATTAATAAATTATAAACAGAAAACAATATTAACTGACACCACATAATACAGGCCAATGTAAATACCACCTTAGATAACGTACTGAGAAGCTGTATTGTTTATTATTATAATATATATCGTTTCCTTGTAGATAAATTGTATGCAAATATTTAATTAGAGGACCGTCGTGGCGCAGAGCACAAGTGTGTGACTGTAACGCGCCTGGTTGTGGGTTCGATTCCCACTAGAGAATATTTATTTAAATTTATATTTTCGTATTTTCGCTCTGGTATGGAAGCAAAATGCGTTGAAATCTGCCACTCAACACGTAATCTACATGCTTCTAGAATTCAGCGGAAATTTTGAACGAAGTTTCTTAACACTGTTCCCTCTGGGTACCCTGCTGTTTGTAAAACTGATTTAAATATTCAATAATATACATACTTGTACGTTTTTCAGTTGTATGTTCAAAATGAACTAAATCATGCTATAGTAACTACCGTCTCAATCTTGATTTAAATCCAAATTTAAGGTTCCTTTTGTTTAAAGGTTGATTATTAAATATTTTAAAATATTTTAACGCTTTTACGTTCCTATTCCGAGATAAAGTAAAGCATGGAATTCCGCCTCGATCTAAAGGGGTTCCCTCCTTTTTTCATTCTCCCAGAATCTTAACACTAGTTTCATAATTTGCTAAAACCGACTGCAGAATTGTAAATAAAAAAAACTGAAAATTCACTTACAGCTGACTGTTATATTTTTCCAATAACAATACTTAACTTTAAATGACGAAAACATATTAATTACATATTATTTATTATAAACAAATAATTGACAAATTAAATAAATATTATTATATAAGAAGCCATGTATAGAAACGTACTTGAAATTACAAAAACAAGGTTTTAAATTCGACACTTCACCTTGAGGATTAGGTGTTATGGCTCTGGATCTATTTACATTGATACGACTATTTTCGAAGAGATATAGGTTCTCTATATTATGCATTAAAATTAGTACTATTTATGGATTTACATGAGTTATGTTTTGTTTAAATAAGTTATAGTCACTTCTCCGCTCTGGTAAGAGACAAAGCGTGGTGTTGAGTTTTTAAACTTAACGTGCAATGTCTCGAAAATTGGGCGGCAATGAGGTAGCAGTATTTCTATATTCCCTATGGCTACTCTGCTTCATACGGGATGTAACCTAAAGATAAATCAAAAATAAACAATAAAATATTTTTTTAATATTGAATTACTTGAAGCGTGCGACTGTTAGCGTGACGGTTGTAGGTTCAATTTACACTTGGAATTATTTCTACTCCTTGAATCTAGTAGGAAAATAAGACCCAGCGCAAGGTTCCGTCACTGAACGTCTCCTAAATTGGGAAACACTCCACTGAAACGGTATTAATAAAACTTTTCGCACACAAACATAACACAAAGAACATAATATTTAAATATGTGATATAATACGTTATATCACTAATTAAATTTAAACCTACTAAAAATAATTAAATCACAATCTACTCAAATAAATAATCGAGTAATAAAAGTCTCATATCAAATCTTGTTTTTGTAAGTTGGCTTGCTATTCTTATATAACGTCGAATAAAGCTAGCGCCACACGTGTAGGTATTATTGGTCACGTGTGGTACCGACGTTACGTAATACCGACCTTGACTTTGAATATTTCATTTAATCATTTTAAACAAATCTAAATGTTTAATTTATTTTTCTTATAGCTATAATAAAAACTGGAGATACTCCATTAATCTGACTAAAGAGTTAAATTTATTAATAAAAATTTGCTCGTTTATAAGTCTGTATTGCTCTACAAAGCGAGAATTGACTTCTACTGAAATGTAAGAGTATTTTACGCGAGTGATCCTAGATCTTATTCTATGTGACTAAAGTCTCTACACGGCTTAAATTGTTTGGTGTGGTACCGAGAGTGACTTTACCAAGTCCTATACTGTACCCTATGTATACAAAGTATCCAATAATATTGATAATATTATAGCACTATTTTGAGTATTATTTCTAGTCATTGAATTCTTCTGTTATTTATCTTTTCAAACTAGAAATTAGTATTTTTTAAATAGAAAAACTTTGCATATTCAAGTTAAGTACAAAAAACAAACGTATCTACGTTTGACGTATGTTTTGTGACCAAAACAGGCGATTGACTCTATAATGACATTGATATATCTCGTTTTCGTGTGATAACACAATGATAATCGTTATATAATTCTCAGTACCTACTGTTCAAACGGATCTGATATTATTCAACAGATAAAACACTTACAAACAATATTACTTATTACTAATAAACATAATTAATTATTTTAATAAAAATTCTCGAAAGTTTTCTCAAATTGTATACTACCCATATCTTTTAAATTTCAATTGTAGAGTACCGTACAGGAGCTTCTTATCACGGAAATGATGCTAAGATGGACCACACGCCCATAACACTATACAGCCATACAGAGAGTTACAACATAATCTTTTAAAACAAACACTTTTTCACTAAATTTATTTGTAATAGTTAACAATAATGCTTTTATATACATAAATATATGTATATAAAAATATGATATTTTAATGCAAAACGTGAGACAAGTCCATAGAGCACGAGGTGTTTGAACTTGGTCAAAAATCACGTGCCATTTTGTTCAATAGTTCTAAGTCGTCTTTATAAAATTAATATGGAAAAATTCTTGATTCAACGCTTAGTGATTAGTATCTATTATAATTTTTATTTTTATTTTCGCTTGTTGTAAAGGTTCAATTACAGAAAAATTCTGTTCTCTTAACAGATATTTAGAGTCGAAGAAGTATGAAAATTTATTTATTAAATTTAAATTGATAAAATGCTCCCAAAACCCAACCACTATTTTTATGTTGGGATTTTGTGGGTGTTTTTCAATGTCTACTTTCAATACAAAATTCTGTTAAAGCTTAATTGTTATGTAAATTTAAGGTTAAGTAATGTTACTTGGTGATTAATTAGTTTACTTCAAGAAATATTTGATATCATTGTGTATTTTTAGATAAAAAAAATATTGGGACACGCCTTTCGCTCTTTCTTTAACTCGAAATCGATAAGATGCTCCTTTTTTAATTGTCTCTCTCAAACAGGCCTTTCTTTCAAGACTGATTTATCTAAGGAAACTAAAAAGTCTTCCAATTCGAATTTAATAAAAATGAAATATAGAGGCCAGTCGTGGCGCAGTGGCACAAAGTGTGACTGTAAAACCGACTGGTTGTGGGTTCGATCCCCACTCCATATTTACATTTCTTCGCTCTGGTATCGAGGAAAAGCGCGGCGTTGAGTTCTGCCACTCAACACGCAATGCCTCCAAAATTCGGCAGAAAGAGGGGAACGGAGTGTCTTAACATTAGGTTCCCTCTGCCTACCCTGCTGTGTGCGGGATATAGCGTGAAGCTAATTTAATTTTTTTAATTTATTTATTATTTTTATATAACGTATGCACAAAAGCCGTTCTTTACATAACAACGTAAAAAGTACTAATTTAAAACGGCTCAACAACAATCCTGTCACGTGAGTTACAATTCACGTGTATTTCTACAAATGGAAGCCAAGTTAATCCAACACTGGCGTAATTTAAATTTACGCTATTCTCAAGGCCTCGAGTTACCATAAAAATAATAACTTTATACATTATGTATTGTAATAGATTTTCCTTTTACTGTAGTGCTAGTTTGTTTAGTAGGTATAAACACTTGATTGTATATGTGTGTATGTATGAGCTACATATAAATATATACGAGTATGTATAAACGTGCATTGAAATTTTACAAAAATATTTCCATATATTATTCTTGTGGAAAAGGAAATTTAGATATTTTCGGTTAAGGAAAAGAGTGAAGAGTCTAGAGACCAATTTTCTTTTTATCTTTTCACTGATGTGCAACAGAGATATTTTGTTTAATAAATATTATTTTTTTTTTAATGAAAAAAATATGCTTAATTCCTTGCAACCAAATGGTTTTAAGTAATGTTATAAATCATGTGAGTATACAATATTATAAATCATTCCATATTTTTATTAGACGCTTCATTATTAACTTTAAATACTACCGATTTTCATCAACATAAAAGTGAGATGAGAGAGTATCTTACGCTTAAATATTTCTCGAGCTTCACATTTTATCCCGCATATATTAGGTAGGCACAAAAACTTTGTGCTAACATACTCTATTTTTCACTTCTTCAGTTAATTTTGGAGACATTGTCTGAACGCCGCAGGTGTAGTCTAACAAAGTGAGGAGATTAACTTATTTACTCCCCATAAGTAAATTATAACATATGGATAAGTGGTCAAGAGTTTAAGGGGCGCAGATTGAATTCCCTCCGCTGCCCTTGGGCTTTTTTTTAAATTTTAATAAGTAAAAATAACTATATTTAAATAATTAAACGTGACATTTTCCTATTACCTACCGACCTAATTCTGTTACAAGATAGAGCACGCATTCCACATGCTTTCGGTGATTTCTAATAATATTAAGCAATATTTGATATGCACTTCCTTGGTGTTGAATTATGCAATGAATATATAAATAATTATTTCTTAAGAAATTGAGGTAAAATTTCAATACATTTTTTTTCCCTTTTATTATTTTTAAATAAACCTTGATAAACAAAATTAAGACTTTATTGAAATATTACTAAATGTACAGATAAAATATTTTTATTGTCTTATTATATATAGAGATGAAGGTTACAATAAGTTCTATAATTTGTAAAGTTAACTAATCAAAGTTCTATAATTTGTAAAGTTATCTAATAATAACATCGGAACAAGGAGCGTAGAGCAGCGCCTGGTACTTGCAGCCCAAGTAAATCCCTCAACCTCTGAAATATCCAAAACCATGTTCAAGTTCCTGTACCTAACCAAATTTTAAATGATCCTACTAATGCAACATTTCACATCATCTATAAAAAAACTGATAATAATTTTAGACAACCCAAGATCTTTTAAAATTCTTCTTCTGCAGCGTACAAATTAACTCTTAACCTATCCCTGATCAAATTGTCAAAGCATATGCGTATATATTTCTTAAGAATTATTTTTTTAATTAATTAATTAGCTTCACGCTGTATCCCGCACACAGCAGGGTAGGCAGAGCGAACCTAGTGTTAAGACACTCCGTTCCCCACTATCTGCCGAATTTTGGAGGCATTGCGTGTTGAGTGGCAGAACTCCAGAGCGAAGAAATGGAAATATAAATTTAAGTTAATATTTCATCTCCTCGAGTGGGGATCGAACCCACAACCAGTCGGTTTTACAGTCACACCTCGTGCCGCTGCGCCACGACTGGCCTCAGATATTATTCTAAAAATTAAATATTATCAAATCTGAGTCTCTAATTCTTTTAAGTATGTATTTGATTATATTGAATATTTTTGTACTCTTTCATTACATTTAATTAAAAATCTACTATGAACTTTTGATTTCATAATAAAAAAACATAACGTCATCAAAAATTTAAGAAATGACCTGTCAAGCATTTACCTATCCTATAAGCAAAAAGTCACAAACATAAATTTAATTTCCCACAATAAATTCCTACATACGTACGTATAACAATTTAAAAGCACATCACATCACATCACATCATATCATACAATCGTGATAGCCTCCATTATACATACATTGTATAGCACGTTCAAATCGATAAACATTACTAAGCTATCTCGCTCGCTGTTACATAAGTACGTGAGAACACGTAACTTAACATTATGTCAGTGCGATAAGGGGAGAATTTTATCGATACTTGCAAGGTGGATTTGAACTGATTGTTAGTACTTGGGGGACGGGTCGTCACGTCATAAGAGCGGGTTTGATGTTCGAGCGACGTGTGGAAACGGAGCTTGTAAAGTATGTAAAACTGCGCCGTAGTATTTTTAAATACATATATATATATATATATATATATATATATATGTATGTATATATGTGTGTATATATATAAGCTAATTGTTAGTACTATTACGTAGGAAGCCGTGTCCCTGATGTAGATGCAGACGTCACACACGACCTATACCAATGCCTAGATCTATTAACGTAGACTAGGTTACAGAATTATTATTGTCTCTACTCTTTTCTATTTATGGAATAAACGTTTAAGTGCCTATATAAGTTTTGAAATGGTTACGTTGTTTATGTTAAGTATATGCATATATATATTTGATTATATTGTAAATATATTTGATTTAGTTAGTTATCGGTCTTGAGTAAATTAAATATTTCATATTTTCGTTTCCTCGTCCTGTTAACGAGACAAAGCGCGGCGTTGAGTTTCGCTATTCAGTACACAATACTTCGAGAATTTGACGGAAAGTGTGCAACAGAAAGTTCTGTACTCTACAAAATGATAATTTCACTATATCGTAAAACGTAGTTAATAGTCTAGGGTTTCTCTGTATTCCAATCATTTTAATTTTGTTCCCCAGTAGGTAAATTAAATTATTTTATTTCTCCTCTCAGATAAAATAAAGTGCGGCGTAGAATTCCGCCATACACGCCATACATTATTCTAGTTTCTTCTGCTTACCCCGCTACATACGAGATTTAGTTTGAAGTTTATTTAACCACTTTGTTTTAATAGTACAATATAATAAGAACATAAAAATAATTACTCATTTAAATCAACATTTTTGTATTACTATAACAATATCGTTAAAGCAATAACTAGCTAAATTACATAAAAGATACCTACTCACGTCATATGTAGAGACTCGTGTCCCTACATCTTAGAAACGTGACGGCCAAGGCCAAACGTGGTATATATATGGCTTGATAAACTTGGGCAAAATTTAATTTCCTTCTGTTCTAAAATAATTGATTAAGTTAATTACTATATGAACAGTGTTTATGTAAATGACATGTTATGTAGGCTTCAAATCTCAAGTATAATCCCATATTTTTGAACATCAAATTTCTTGGTTTCTAAATTAAAAATCGTAATTTTAATCTTCAAATTCATCAAGTTACCATTTAAATATTTTATAAGTAATGTACAGGTTTTTTTTTCTATGTGAAAGTATCAATTCAGAATTCGCAAAACAAGGTACCTACCTATATATATATATATATATATATATATATATATATATATATCGCTTTTTCGTTCATAAAATATGTATAACATATCCATAGATATTTTCTTTGCTGCGGTAATCTATATTTTTAATAAGTATATGATGTTGTCTCTCGTTTTCTCCTTCTTCACAATCTCTTTGAAGTCTAAGCAGCTATATACTACCACCTTATTATTTAAGTAACCTGGAAATCTTGTGTTAAGACTTTCTTGCTGCGGTTGCGGCTGCGGAACTAAACGCCGCGCTTTGTTTAGTTACACGAGCGAGAAATCTAAAATATGTAAATATTTTTAATTTTAAATTTTTATAAATGAAATAAACGGTAAAAAATATATTTTATAAAACGCTTTAACCAAATAATAAAATAAAACATACATATTTCTAGAACAATCTACAGTACAAAATTTTGAAACAACAACGTGACGAGCTGTCACGTGGAGTGCAGGGCACGCGACGCATGGCTTTGGTAAGTTATGTAAGTTTAATATAAAATAGGGATGGAAAGGCTTTTCAATCCCAAATTGTAATATAATATTTATATATATAGTACAGTATAGTGCAGTGGGACGAGGATGTAACTGTAAGCGCGACGGTTGTGAATTCGATTCCCACTCTAGGGAATATCCTATTATTTATTAATAATGTAACCGTCATCTCTCTGGTAATAAAACAATGCGCGGTGTTGAGTGCCACCAGTTAACACGCAATCCCTCTAAAATTGTAAAGTAGGGGACGTTAGTATAGAACGTAGGGAACGTAGGGAAAGTAAAGAATTCGGTAGGCCAGGTAGACAGGAACAGTGGGTTCCCTCCGCACACTCTGCTGTATGCCGCGTGAAGTTAATAACATCGAGGGAAAATAAAGTCATGATATGTGCTCTCGATTAATGCAAATGCGGTGAGACGGGGTTCCACCATCCAACACACATTTTTATCGAAATCTATACATGTGACTAAAATAAAAAAACACAAACAAAATAAACTATTAGGTAATACTTACGAAAACCAAAACAGAATTAACACTATCACAAAACCCAGTTTATCTAAAAGAGGCCAATCTCGGCGTTTATCGATATCCAATAAAAAAAATTGTGAATTATTTTAGGGCTCAAGTGATTGCTTTACGCAATACGTTCGACGAGTCGTGGCCGCTGTGAAGTTAGGTTTTCTTAACTTTTACGGATTGTTCAATCGGGAAGAAAAAAATCAAAAGTAAGAAAATACAGGTAACTTCAGGATAGCCACGACTCGTCGACCATACTGTACATATCGTTGTTGTGTAACTTTACATATCAGTAGATGATGTAATTCTAGGTTAAATACACTTGATAACGTACCTATATTATGATATATTGTACAAGGGAATTAGGTTACATGTCAAAGATTGGTAACATTTTTTAGGTTAAAATCGATTAGACGTACACACACTTGATGTACGTAAGAGATATTTTTAATTTCCTCGCTCTGACAATGAGTCAAGACGCAGCGTTGAGTTGCGTCACTCTGTACACAATGCCTTAAAAATTCAGTCGAGAGTAAAGAACGGAAGGGTCTTATCGCTGGGTTTCCAGGTTCCCTTTGCTTACCCTGCTATGTGTGGAATAGCAGCGTGAAGCCAAAAAAAATAATAAAATTCTCAATCCCGATCTCTTACCCCATCCCTACTTTTATATAACAATTGTTACACAAATACAAAGAGTGAAATAAAATTTTTCACAAACCTTCTTTGAAAAGTATTTAAAATAAACAGCCTTACTAAAGATTCACTTCGGCGACTCTGGGCATGTGACCGACACGTCACGTGGCGATTTTCTTAATTTCTTCTCGATTTTTCCTTTACTTTAAGTTATTTTCTATTGAAAACTTTTAAAGACCGAAATGTACTTTCAAAGTTTTAGTAAACGTGACTGTTTCGTTTATAGAACGAAAACGCGATTTGCGTCAATTGTAAGTCGATAAAAATTTATACACTTTTACATTTTTTTATTTACTTAGCTTCACGCTGTATCCCGCACATAGCAGAGTAGGCATAGGGAAATATTGTACCAAATTCTGGAGGCATTGCTTACTGAGTGGCGGAACTCAACGCCGCGCTTTGCCTCGACACCAGAGCGAAGAAATGGAAATATATATATATTGTAAATAAATATTTCACTTTCTCGAATAGGGCGAACCTGCAACCAGGCAATTTTACAGTCACACTTTGTGCCTCTGCGCTACGACAGGCCTCATTTTATTTACTTAGTCTTGCCATAAATATAAAAAGAAAACATTTTTTTTATTAATACCTAAAAATTTATTACTATTACAATATAAAAATTTAATACATTAATATAAAACCATTAAAATATATATAAAGTTTAATCGAGCTCAGAGGCCTCCATTGGATGCGATACAAACGTTGGACCTAGGCATCAACAGCAGCACGTACTAATTTTCAAAATGTAAACAGAATTCATCACTTATCTCTGCGCCTTGGCTTACAATTGGACACACCGCCTGTAGAGTAGCGTGACTCAACGCCGCGCTTCCCCTTACCAGAAGAGATCAAACCTAAACGTTCACAACCAGGTACTATTCTGCAGCGCCCCATCGGCGCCATATATACGTTTCAAATAAATAATTTATACATTTACTTTTAAAAGTAATATATCATAACAAAACCACAAACTATTATGAAATACCATACATTACAATCATTATGGATATATTGTTAAATTAATAATAATTAATTTTCGTTGTTTGACACGTTTTCCCCTTCTACATACCATTTGTACTATATTTGTATATATATAAATACATATAAATCAATTTAATATATGATTAACCTGTGATTCACAATGAAATCCAAAAATATATATAAAATAAGTAAAACTGTACTGTAATAATAGCTATAATTTATATATACAACAAACAAACAGATGCCGTGAGATAAGATTCTACTTTGGTTGTGGGTTCGAATTTGAATTGAGAAAATGTTAATATTTCAATATCTTTGTATCCCCCAATCTATAATATATATAGCATAGGAAAAGTAACAGCATGGTGTAGTAGGGCTGACTCCCTCTATAATCTCTATGGCTTGGTCGCGCTCGGGGTATTTAAAGAACTTATTTTTTTGAACTGTCAACAGATTACGTTCTCTAAAGCGTGAAGCAGAAAAAAAAAGTAAAATATACAACTAAAGTAGGAAACAATACATAGTGTTTACTAGAGAATGGATGACACATGAGTATTACGCAACAACCTTGGCTTACGCAACTCACGTGCACGCCTCACGGGGCAGGTACACCTGGCTATACTAGGTTCTACTATAGTATACTACATACAACTATTATATTTCATAGTATTACAAATGCATCGAACTTGTATAATACATCTGTGGGTTGTGTTGGTGATGACTATATTGTATTGATTTTGGACATAATTCCAATTAAAAGCCTTTAGTAACCTCAATGATATAATAGAACAGAAAAAACATACTACTTGGTTTAATGCTTTATTATTTTATTATTCATTTGTTTTATACCTAGGTTCAGGGATCTATAGAAGGACGTAGATAAAAAAGAAAGCAAGCCGAAAACCCTGTGCTAAGTCTCATTTCTCGTAAAAGTTGTGTATTCGACATACCCAACTGAATTGTGGCAAAACAAAACCTCATTGTTTTCTCCACTATTTCCCCAAACAGGAATCGAACGAACCCTTTGCACTAACGCTTTCCCACTGCGATACAATGGTCTCAAAAAGGAAATAGATTTTTTCATAAACTGTCTTCTGGATTTACCATATTACTAATAAATATTCAAATCTTTAATTAACTATGACTCAAGTATATATTAACATGATTTCATCATATAAAGACTACTCAATACATACGCCTTGTTTCTTTGTAATAAGCCTTATTATAGTATCAAAATAATTCTATTAACAGTTAATAGTTCTATAATATATTACAGGTACAATGTGTAATCGTATTAAAGCTGTTATAATATTGGTAAAGTTGACATACGCCTAATTAAATTCGATGGTGTGGGTTTGATTTCTACTCGAAGACTTCTTATTATTTACATTTTTCTTGCTCTGGTAAACAAAATGTCACATTAAGCACCCAATGTCTAAGAATTTTATAACCGCACAGTACGCCATACGCTAAAATATCATCCACGCCACCTGGATACGTAGCAATCCACTACTGTGCGGTTTCGTAGGAACTTCCTTCCACGCGCCACGGAAGCGTGGAATGGCTTACCCGCGGCAGTGTTTCCAGGTCGATATGACATGGGTACTTTCAAAAAGCGCGTCTGTCTCCACCTTAAAGGCCGGCAACGCATCTGTAGCTCCTCTGGTGTTGCACGGGGTCGTGGGCGGCGGTAATCACTTACCATCAGGTAACCCGAACGCTCGTTTGCCTTATCCTTTTCCTTAAAAAAAAAAGATAGAGTATGAAGTATCTTGAAATTGAAAGTAGTACAAATTATTTATCTCTGCCTTCCTATAAGCGAAAAAAGGAATATAGAAATACTATTCTCATGATTTTATTAAACTTCGAGCTTAATGAGCATGCATGAGTCAGTCATAACCGATGTTCCACAATATCGGGCCTATGACCAACCCCTGTGGAACCCCACATCTGACACTTCGTCGGCCGACCCTATGCCTACCCTGCTACATGCGGATACAGCGTGAAACTGAAAAAAAATGTATAAATAAATAAAAAATTTTGATGTTCGGTAAAAAGTGGACGGAATAAACAATAAAAAACCGATTACCAAGAAATAATACTAAGAAGAATAATAAGAGATTCACAATATGTACATATATTTACCTGTATTTATTCTATAACCGGTTATAATATCGCACGTCGCGTTGCGTTGGTAAGATTCAAATTATTTTGCCAAACTCAATAATATAAAGGGGAAATAACATAACACGTTTCTGATGACGTATTTATAATCTAATACAAATGAGAGGTTGTTCGTTGAAGTCATTAAATGAATGACGAGAAACCTCCGTGACGTTGTGTTACGATACTTAACTATGATAGTGACGTATTGAAATCCGGGTTTATATATTTTTTTTCACTATTTCTGGGGAATATCTACATGAATCAAATATAATTATGTTTGATTCATATAGGCTTTAAAAGAGGTCGTCGTGGCGCAGCGACACATAGTCTGATTGAAACGCGATTGTCGTAAATTCGATACCAACTCGAAGGAATGAAATATTTAATTTCCTCAGTCTGGTTACAATATAATGTGTGGTATTACGTATAACCACCCAACACGCAATATATCGAAAACTGGGCGGCTTATGGGGAATGGAGTTACGTTAGATTCCTTTTGCCAGTCTTGGTAAGTTGGAAAAATCGTATCGTGCAGTTTAAGTATTTAAGTGTATTGATATAGAAATGAGATTATCGTGGGCAGTGGTAGTTTATTAATGTCGTTGATGGTGGTGGGATGCCTTCTCGATCAAGTCAAAAGACGGCGGTGAATTCTGCTATTCAACAACAGGTTTTTTTATGTATGACACAACAATAAAAAAATTACTGCTAATGTTTTTTTCTTTATCTTGTTTATTACCTATACCCAAAAATATTAAAAAAAATACCTAACAATATTACGCAATACAAACAACGATAACATCGTAAATTATACAATCGCTTGATCTGAAATCATTTTTTTATATAGAATATGTTGAGTATAATGTTTGGAGTGCTCAGTTTTTTCATACATTTGCTATAATATGCAGGTGTTACATACATAACAAGGCCAAAAGATTCCTATATACTATACAGGATATTTTTTTTATAAATATATATGTATATACTTATAACGAGTTGACTTTCGCCAGTCAACCAGCTTACCTGATCCATGATTGTAGGATTTATCTAATTTTTATTAGCGTCGTGAGCATTACATCTAAGTATTTTTAAATTCTACCGGTATTTCTTTGTTTAAGAATTTTTTTCTTAATTGAGATGTTATACGAGTACTTTTAGACTAATGTATTTAGTTCAGCTAAGAATTCTATCTACAAACTATAATCTCTAAATTTAGCGTCAAAAAATAATAAAAAAGAAAAAAAGGAAACTACAAAGGAAACTACAAAAATATTATACTTTACAACCCAAAATATAGATCTTTTACTTTTAGCATAGTCTAAAGATTTTTGTTAATTGGTGTCACACGATTTGGCATACGCCCAAATAGAACAAGAACTGACCAATGTCACGTACATCCTGTAACCTCCGGTGGCTTCGTCTGCTTGTACGACACAATTATTTATTATCTCGTCTCAATTATTTTTGTGATCTAATAACAAAACCATTTTAAAGACAATTTCCATACGTTGATAGGTAAAGTTTAAACTAATTTAATAAAACCCTTATATTGCATATACATTGTCTCATACAACTGTTTATATTGACATATATTTTTTTGTGAACCGATTGAAATAAAACAAATACTAAATGTTAAGGGAAGTTTGCCAGAATCCAATAGTTAAACTGCATTTAAGCCGGTTAAACCGTTTCTGAGATGAACGTGGGCAACCGCTCAGACAAATAGACAAAGCATTTAAAAATATATATTTTTTGTTCTATTATTATTGTCATTATATTAATAAACGAATATTCTAAAAATAAATATTTTCCATAAACAAACATAGATCTGTTATAATTTTATTATAAGTATATTACAAAATTACAACATAATATTTACAATTAGGCAATCTTTTGATGATTATAATATATCATTAATTCTAATAAAATTAGATAAATATATTTTTAAGTATGTATGTCACTAATATTATCGCTTAAACATCCTTTATAACTACACGTATAGGCTTATCGGATAATATCCAAAGTACATTAATGTACTAAATAGCATAGACAGTCCAAATATCAGCACTTTCGGTAAAAATATTGGATGTTGGATGGCGGAACTAAACCTCGCATAACATCTTTCTATAGAATAGAAACAAAACTATTCTATACTAATTTATACTGATTATAATGCTGAAGAGTTTGTTTGGCTTAACGCGCTATTCTCAGGAACTACTGATTCGAATTGAAAAAATATTATTCTATTGGATAGAGGAAGTCTATGGACTATATTACATCACGTTAGACGTTTTGATGTCATATCTCGGTCTCGGTTCAAACCACAGTATATTGGACAAAATCAACAACATTTAAGCAATTTTGTTCCCCCAAGTGTGAACTGAACCTACAACAGTCACATTGTCTGTCTGTGAGACTGAAAGAACGGTATAACTTATTTTATGCTTTTTTGAAAGTTTTTATTTCAGAAAACACTACCACCCTGACTGCTGAGAGCCTGAAGATCACATCTTAGGAACAGGGATCCACATCAAGGATCAAAGATAAGGATGTTTGATCATTTGATTGTCTCAGAAATAATTTTATTTGTGTATACATCATTACATATGATCCACAATATCGCGAAAAATATTATAGATAAAGAGAACACGTGGTGTTTATTTTTAGTTCTTTTCGGCGTCTACTACGCAGTTGGACTTACATTCAATTTTAAGCTTCATTGTAATGTAATAGAGTTCAAAATACTATAACATGCGTGTGTCTGTTATTAGGAAACAGAATTCTCGGGATATTACTAGAAACACAGTGTACAAGGTTTCGGAAAAATAAAATAACCTTCGTTTTATGATATAGTTTCTTTCTTTCCCAAAAAAAGTATACTTAATCAATTTAAATTCTCAATAATTTCCATTCCATTATGATTAAGGAAAAGAAGATTATATCTAATTACTATTTTCTTGCACTGGTAAACGAAAAGCAGTGTTGAGTTGCAACTCTCTCTGAATCTGGGACGGAGGGTCCTAAAACTAGGTTCCCTCTGCCTCGTAGGATGCTATGCGGGAAAAACCGTGAAACTATTTATTTTAAAGGGAGTAGTACTTAATCGCAAAAATTTGCGTTCTACAGGTGATATTACATACATAGGTTTTTGTACCATTAAGGTATTTTATTCAATATATATATGAAAATAAACTTTAATTAAGACGCAATACGTGCAGCAAAACAATCTGAATCATAACCATTATCAAGGCCTGTTTGTAACATTTACAAGTTTTCAAGGAAATATGAAAGATAATTTTCAGTGTAGTATTTCTAGAAAATTGGGGAGGACTTTGTGTTATTGTAGACAAAAATTAAATAATACTACAACTTTTAGTTAACTCCTTAATTATTTTTTTGTGTTTGTGTCAAAAATATTAATGTAATAGTTTGTCTTTAAAACATATAATATTGTGCTAATACCAAATAAGATGAAAGAACCTTATGAAAATATCGACGTAACTTGATGAGAACGTGTGACTCAGTCGTCAGAGAGCTTCAAATTTATCTATCCTGCTATACCTGTAGGCAGGGTGAATCTAGTGTTTAGACACTCCATTTCTCCAGAATTCATTCTAAGCTGTACGTTGTCTTTTTGTTTATTGAAAAGTATTCATTTCCGAGTGGGAATCGAACCTTCACACTTGTCGTCACAATGGCATAATTTATCAAATTGCTGTATTATAGTTAGTTAAATATATAATCCCGTTCTACAAAGTACAATATTTTATTTAAGTTGACTGAGGAGATGTAAGAAATTATGAAATGATTCAGCTATAATTTTAGTTTAGCGCGGCGTTGAGTTCTGCCACTCAACACGCAATGCCTCCAAAAATTCGGCAGAAAGTGGGGAAAGGAGTGTCTTAACACTAGGTTCCCTCTGCCTACCCTGCTGAGTGCGGGTTATAGCGTGAAGCTAATTTAATTTAATTTATTTTTATAATTTTAGTCATAATCTGTCTGTATGTAATAAATATTGACATTGCACACTACATTTTTAACGTTTATCTAAAGATAAACCGTCTAGCCAATTTTATACTATATTTGATATTTAATCAAATTTCTTAATCGTCCTCTAACTGATAACGAATTACTTAAGTATTTTAAATAATAAAAGTAAACATCAGTTGCTATAAATTTTCACACAACCTCGTCACTCTTTGTCGTCGTTCAAATATAATCATTACCCCAACTCAGGATCGAATGCTTAAACTTCGCGTGTAATATAACTGTACCACTGAGCCATAAACGTTGCTAAAAATATATATTATACATAAAGAACCTCACGCTTTTCCAAGCATAAGAGAAGATAATGTTATGACACACCGTTCCCGTACTTGATTAATTTTCTGGACATTGCGAGGAAGTGATAGGAGATTATTAATATAATCAATATCCCGAGTCAGGATCGAACCTACAACCGTCGTGTCACAGTATCACTGCGCCACAACAGCTTCGATATAAGCGTTTGTCTATATTTAACTATTACACAACACATGCACTGTTGTATAGTTATGAAATTGTTTATCAAGCGATGTTCGCGTGACCGTGACGCGCTATACAGATTACGCAAGAAGTCAAAGTTAATATTTTTATTTTATTGTTTATACATATATCTATATAATTCTTTTATTGTATTGAGGAGGCCGTCGTGGCTCAGAATCGTAGATTGACTGTATACACATTGGTTGTGAGTTCGATTTTCAATTGAGGGAATTTATTATTTTCTATCTAATTTATTGTTAAATCTCGTCACTTAACACGTAATGTCTCAAAAATTGGGAAACGAAGTATCTAACACTAGATTCCTTTGTCTACTAAGCTAGAAGTTTTTTTTATTGGTTCAACCAAATAAACTTATCACTTTTATAATATTAGTATAGATGAGGCCGGTCCTAGTGCAGATGCACAGAGTGTGACTGTAAACGCGACCGGTTGCGGATTGAATCCCATTCATTTCCCCAGGGAGGAATTTGCATTTCGCTTTTGTGTCGAGGCAAAACGCGGAGTTGAGTTCCGCCACTCAGCACGCAATGCCCCCAGAGTTCAGCTGAAAGTAGTGAACGGAGTGTCTTAACACTAGTTCCCTCTGCCTATCCTGCTGTATGCGGGATACAGCGAGAAGCTGAATTGTATAATTAAAAGCTGTAAATATCCCTAATATTTACAACTTTTAATTATCTTTGTTAGTCATAGTAAGAATATATGTATATAAAAACACATGATATCAAGTTCGGCGCCAACTAGCCGTGAGTCATTGTAATAGGAAGTCATCCTGTTTCAAGTGTCTACGACTAAAGAGTAGGCACTAGTACGTGCGTTATTACGAAATAATACAATAGAAATAGAAATCTAGATTTTTTTTCTATAAATATATGTAATAATATCCTTTTTTTCTCGATTCACGCTGCATCCCGCATATAGCAGGACAGGCAAGGGAAAAAAGATCAGAAAATGATTAGACACTCCCGTTTCCTACTTTCCATGCAATTTCAGAGGTATTACGTGTTCGGTGGCAGAACTTAACACTGAGCATCACCACAAAGTAAGTGGATAAAAATATTTAATTTCTCTAAATGGGAATCGAATCCGCATCCATCACAATCACAGTCGACGCTGCCCTGCACGACCACGGCTTCAAATGTAATATAATGTCTCTATGCATTTTTAAAGTAAGCGAAGAATTTTTTTTTGTTACATCACACTGTTGTCCATTTTTCACTTTTTTGTGATATTATCAAATGAGGGAAGACCTATAATCCATCTCCTTTGTTGACAAAAATAAGGAATCCTAATTTTTTCAGCTCTACATTTTTTTCCCACATAGCAGAATGGCCAGTGAGAACCTTGTATCAAGACTGTCCGATCTATACATATTTGGAAAACGTATAAAAATTTGAAAGTAGCGGGATTTGAATCCGCGCCTATTGGAAACCATCCAAGAGGTGCGGGTGTCCGATCTCTTTCTCACTTTTCTACTGAAATCATTATATAACGTATTGCGTGGCCAAGATGTGACCGACTGTACAGTAGCTTGGATATAAAATAATTTATATTTAATCATATTTACGACTGGGGATGGTGTTGTTCCCCCACCACAAGTTATAAATAACCTTCATACTTGGACCTAAAACCCTTTTTTTTTTTCGTGAGGAAATTTACCACCCCAATGGATACCAGCCCAAGTGGGGACTCGAGCTGGTTATGTAAGGCTCGCGGACCGGCAGATGGAAGGCCGTCCGAATACCCACTAAAACCTCACGGTGCTCCTCCTCGACCGCCTCTGGCCGCGAGACGCAGGGGCATGGACCTAAAACCCTACTCTAACTACCGTATTCAGTTCATCGATTTTAAGTAAGCCGATTGTAAAAATTACCTCTAAACATAGTAAATACAAATAATAAAAATATAAAGATAAAATAAAATATTAAGACAATAAATAAATGTGTACTTTAATATATGTAAACATTAATTAGCTATTACTTATTACCACAATTAAAATAATTAATTAGTATGAATTATACAATATTTTCATACTTCTCGTTGACATATTGTTTATTAGGTTTTCCATACAACATACATACATACATACGTATAGAAGTAGGGGGAAATTTTATTGTATGATAAGGAGCTGCCTAACGATATTTAATTGAGTCATCAATTTTCCAATATTGATAACATGACGCGCCCCGGCACGGTTGTAATTGCAACATGCACTGATATAATGGCGAAAGGTCAAAAAATAATATATTGTTAGCGAACTCGTGTAAAAGAGGGTAGATGTAAATGAAAAAGATGATAAAAGTAGTAGAATTGGGTCAATTTGGGTAACAAATTGGGTAGTTGGTTGTAGGCAACGGCCCTTATTGAAAGAAAACTAGCGTGAAGTATTGTTAGTAGGTGATACATATCACTTATTGCAATTACATAGTATCCCGTTCCAAATAGTTTAGAATCATATAGACGATGATATGTGATTATATAGAGTTTTATTTTTAAAACGTTAACCACTTCCGATTTCTATCAATATTTATTTGTATATTTCTCTGCTCTAATTGTCATATAACACTTTTTAATACGATTTTATTAGGTCGAACTGTAACAAATTGTGTGTAATAAAAACTAACTAACAATCTGAATTTTATCCACTTGTAATCTCCATCTCCATATATAATAAAAGGATAGAAAAGTCAATTCTGTACATGAAAGATATAAAAAAAATAAAAATTAGGTCGGTTAATATGTCGATTATAGAACCTAAAAAACCACTCAGCAGAATTCTTGTCTGTCTGTCTGTCTGTCTGTCTGTCTGTCTGTCTGTCGGTTTGTTTGTGCGTCAATCACGCAAAAACTACCTAACAGAAATTGATGAATTTTTGCATGGTGTTAGCCTAGGGCCTCAAGGTACATTTTTTTTGGGTTTCATTCCGAATTTCATGATAGTTTTCTTTAAAAAAAATAAAAACTGAAAAATATAAATTACCTAAAATACCGATAACTACTGTATGAAATTAAATTAATTTTGGCATGGTAATAGTTCAAAGCCTAATGTCACTTATAGGATAGTTTTTATCATGGAGTATAAAGAATTTTTTGTAGAGAAAATTACATAATTATATTTTTTAATAAAAAAAATCGACTTCTTCAAATTCAACCGGATTTCACACTCTGAACTTAACTAAACTTTCACCAAACTACCCCTTATATGTACCCTTTCTAATAAAAAAAGAATCATTAAAATCGGTTGAATTGATATTGACTTATACGTTCATTTGTCGCGCATATACTTAATGTAAATTTGAGATTTATATGATTTTCTCATAGATACCATTGTTGGATATAAACTAAATTAAAATAAGACTACACGGGAGGCATTAGCTTTCAAATAAAAAAAGAATCATTAAAATCGGTTCATACAATCAAAAGTTCTAAGGTAACAAGGATAAAAAATACAGTCCAATTGATGACCCCTTTTAAGAAGTCGGTTAATAGTAATCTGACATAATTAAATTACGACTATTTCATTTAACCACATTTTAAAAGAAGAAAGTAAATTGAGGCCGTTCGTTGCACAGGGGCACAAAGTGTAACTGTTGTGGGTTCGATGACCACGCAAGGAAACGAAATATTTATTTAAATTTATATTTCCATTTCATCGCTCTGGTGTCGAGGTAAAGTGCGGCGTTGAGTTTCACTACTCAGCACGCAATGCCTACAGAATTCCGAGAAAAGTAGGGAACAGAGTGTTGTTGTTAACACTAGAGGTCCTATGCCTACTCTGCTGTGTGCGGGATACAGCGTGAAGCTAAAAAAAGAAGTATAATCAATATTTGTTCAGTCTACCATAATTATTATTTCAAACGTCAACGTTGGTGATATTAACAAACATAATAAAGTAGGTATATTTTACGGAATTAGCTCATATGGCGATGTGTAGAATAAAAAGTATATGTATTTGGAAAGTAAATTCTGATTGTGAGTTCATAGTTTATAAAAGTTTATATTGTGTTTAGATGGATCACGTGGTGATGTCAATACGTTTTAATGTCATCTTATGTTATCTGTTAAAATAGCGTGAAGCTGATTTAACTTAGTGTTATATTCAAAAGAAATTAATTGTATGTAATACATAATATGTAATTTATTAATACGTTTCAAGTATGAAAAAAAGAAAAAATGCAATATAATTGCATTTGTGTTTCCTTCCTATATTTTGTATTTCTATTATTTAAATCGATATATCAGGAACGTAAATGTGGGAACAGAGTTGCATGCCATTTTAGTACAGAGTAACCTCTAAAAAATGTATTTACTAAACTGAATAAAAAGAATGTGTGATTCCTCTATACAATATATTATTCTATATTATACATAAAACAGGTTAAAACAGTGCATATGAAGGTCCTCCTGTAGTATAACTATTTTCAATTACTATCAACACTACATTGTCGATACTAATGTGGTATTACAATATGAATGAAATTTTTCCGCCATTATGATGACATAGACAATTTTTTTAATTTGGAAAAATAATATATTAACTATAAGAACGTTGGTAGTTTTTCAAAAGGTATAAGAATAAAAAATTGCCTAAACTATGCTTCTTCGCAAGTGGTTGTAATAACTATTGGTATCTATTTTCCAAAAAATCACTATAAATATTAAATATGCTCAATTATACAGAGTTTTTTTGTTAGGACCACTTTAAATGAAACCACAGTTTAACTACTCTATAAAAGCCTATTACATATTAAATTAAAAACCCGAAAATAAAAAAGTTATTTTTTCAAACAAAATAAATAATAAAATTCGTTGTAAAATAAAATACAATTTGTTAAGAACGACGCACGCACACATAAACTTATCAAAGGGAAACCGCCGCATACGCCTCATTGCGAAATCGAGTCGTAGGTATTGGCGGCAAAGTTTAAAGTTCTAAACATTTTAGTACTATTTTTGTAGTAGTATGTGTTTACATTATTGGTACCTATGCGTAACCGCGTCATACGAAATATAGATATGAATAAACATTGTGAAATAAGAAAAAAAACCTACGTCTTCACTGTTGATGTATCTTAAAAACTATTTTACCCTATATGCCCAATTGTAACTGTAACGCGACGTTGTGGGTCCGATCCACACATGCAGGATTGAGTTATAATTTAATAATATTTTCATTTCGCACATCAGTCAAACATTATACCCAATATCTTAGACTAAGTTGCCCTACTAAGGGCGGGATAAAGCGTGGATCTGGTTTTAACTTTATGTGAACCGATTAAAATAAAGTCCAGTCCAGTTGAGGCCAGTCGTGGCGCAGCGGCACAAAGCGTGACTGTAAAACCGACTGGTTCTTTGAGTTCGATCCCCACACGAGGAGATGAAATATTTACTTAAATTTATATTTCCGTTTCTTCGCTCTGGGGTCAAGGTTAAGCACGGCGTTGCGTTCTGCCACTCAACACGCAATGCGTCCAGAATTCGGTAGAAAGTGGGGAACGGAGTGTCTTAATACTAGGTTCCTCCCTCTGACTAGCATGAAGCTGCTTAAAATAAAACTAATGCTTAATATTTAAGGGCAGTTTGCCAGAATACAAACAAAAAAAGTATTTAAATCGGTTAAGCCGTTTCTGAGATTATCGTAAAGAAACGCACATATAGTAAGTATCGATAAGTTGTGTTTTTATTTCAAACATTCAATTGAAGATTCTTATGGGAGGTACGAAAATGCGACCTAAAGTTTTAACAACTTTCTTATAAAAAACTTCATTACATCGCAAACATACATTATAAGTATATCAAGACACGAACATAATTCAGTGTGTTAAGTAAATAGTTCTGTGGTTTAAGCGGGCGAAGCCGCGAGCGGGTCGCTAGTATTCTTATAAAACTTTGCAGTTATATGTAGCTTAACAATCAACGAGCTGGTGCGATGATGGAGCCGAAATCTTAGTATTGGAACTCTTTAGAGGTTACAAGTAAATCATACGGGCTTAGGCTCATAGAATTTACAGCCCCCAGCACATTTCTCTGAAGAATCTGAAAATTGTTCTTAAGAACTGTTTGACCTGTTACCTGCCGCCGAATTTTCTAACCGCACAGTACGTCATAAGCTAAAAAACCATCCACACCACCTGGTTACGTGGCAATCCACTACTGTGCGGTTTCGTAGGAACTTTCTTCCACGCGCCACGGAACTGTGGAATGGCCTACCCGCGGCTGTGTTCCCAGGTCGATATGACATGGATACTTTCAAAAAGTGCGTCTATCTCCATCTTAAAGGCCGGCAACGCACCTGCAGCTCCTCTGGTGTAGCACGGGGTCGCGGACGGCAATCACTTACCATCAGGTGACCCGAACGCTCGTTTGCCTTGTCCTTTTCCATAAAAAAAAATACAGCACTTATATTTTAGTTACTTAGTTTTTTTAAATTGTATGTTATTTTAGGTTGACTTGTAACTTTATAACTAAATCATATAATCTAAGTAACAGAATTTGGTAATTATCAAACTTTTCAGTTTTTACCTTAGTTATTAATACAAAATATGATATCTCTTGATGGTGTAAATAGTAGACCCCTTCGGAGGTTTTTTTTAATTTTAGAAATTTTATATATTTTTGTATACGATAAAAGCGTTTTCTTTTCTTTTTTTTTCTAACTTTATCATACTAAACGTTCATAATTTAATACATTTAATAATTATTGTTAATATTACTTATTGAATAGTAGAAGTAACAAGTTCACGTATATAGGTCATAGAGATGCAACGGGACTGAGTTCCTAAGTTTTTAAAAATTAATTCAGAATACCCACTTATAGATAAATACATACAAAATCATATTCCGCAACACTTTTGCAAACATCTAGATGGCACACAAAATCTGTTTATTAACCCTACGAAGTGATTATACACGTTGTCGTTCAAAGGATTTATCACACCGATAAGGGCGACAATTTCGTAATAATATTGTGAAATTTCTCTTTGTTCGAGCAGGACGCGAGGAATTTCTGATAAATTACTGATAACGGTGTAAAAACAGAATTAACATCATAACAATGTTTATATTGCCTACTGTTTAC
This sequence comes from Heliconius charithonia, assembly GCA_030704555.1. Lineage (NCBI taxonomy): Eukaryota > Metazoa > Arthropoda > Insecta > Lepidoptera > Nymphalidae > Heliconius > Heliconius charithonia. Next base: position 2,403,841 of record CM060825.1, read on the forward strand.
GTATAATGTTTTGAAAAAAATAATACCTAATTATGTTTATTTGAGTTTTTTATTTAGTAAATTGTATTAATAGTTAATTCCAATGGTAGTTAAATACAAAAATAGGCTTCTTCATTCAATCCTTTAGCTTCCTCTCATTTAAAAAAGCAATTAAAAAAAAATCACAAAGAGACAACCTCCTCAAACTTGCAACTCGTCATACCCACTTCCATTCCAAATCCTTTACTGTGAAAGTTGCTATTCTCCGCAATACACTTCGTACTAAACTGTCATATCCAACGTGATAAGTCTGCAGGTTGTGGTGGGTGGTTCTAAAACCTTGATGGGATTGAGTATCTCCAGCTCTATAGCGGTGTTTAAGTCCCACTTTACTCCCAATTATCGCCTCAAAAATTGGGCGAAAATTAGGCGAAAAATGGCAAATGAATGTTGAATGGCGAGACTATACGCCACACTTTGCGTTTTTACTAACAAAGGGAGAAAATTGAAATTATCCATTTTCTCGATCGGGAATTGAATCCACAAACATCTAAGTAGTTATCCTCTTGTTTCAAGAAAAACCTTATTGTAATAATATTATAAGAGTATCTACATAATATCCAGGGTAAAGCCATCAGGTAAATCTTGCGAAGATATAATAGATAGTCATGTGATTATTTCTACGTCACGTCACTTCTCACTATTGATTTTAAATGTCATCGTGACATTTAAATCGTCGCTACATGACATAAAAAAATATTAAATTAATTAAATTAAGATTATACACTTGTCTAGATAGACCAATGCTAACAAACGTGAAGCAAATTTACATTTTTTTACACAGATTTCAATAACTTATTTGAAGACGATGACCTGTTAGGCTTCCAAGCAAGTGGGCCAAAATTTCTTAAATGTATGAATTTGAGATTTAATTCGGAAATTAAAAGGCATAATGAGAAGATTTCTTATATTTAGTTATAGTATATTCCACCCTAGAAAATACTCCAAGTTTCACCAAAATCGGTTTAAATATTTTTGTGATATGTGTTTCCATACATTTTTGGGAGGAACATGTAAAGTAACTACTTAAGTAATTGACATTTATTGAAAAACAGATTAATTTTATTTAATTGCTTTTATTACTCTTGTAATTTGCCAAAACGTAGGGTAAGAAAAAAACATATTCCTAAACACTTATCATAAAAGGAAGCACTAAAAATAATTTTGTGCCACAAAATTATCATTTTTTTTATTACGTTATTATTATTGAGCTAGAACGTGCCAAGCTGCCCGTAGCTTGGAATTCCAATACTATTTTTTAGAGGAAGATTTGTTTAATATTATCAACTAGCTTTTGCCCGCGACTTCGTCCGCGCTTCCGTCGTTTTTCGTAAAAAAATTAGCATAAAGTCCTTTCTCACGGTTTTGATTTAACTGGCAGATTAATTAACTTTCGTATTTTAGTAGGACAATATAATATGTCAATCCACAATACTATTGAAAAATATAAGGAACCGCAGAATATTATTATTAATAGCTGTACCCGCGACTCTGTCCGTGTATCTCCTTGTTTGTTATTAAGTTGATATATTGCTAATATTGTTTAGATCAAAATATAGTTTAAAATACTTCAGCGCAAAGCTTCCGGGTAAACTATGTTAAGAGTTGACCCGTCCGGCACGTGAACGTAAAGGTTCCTAGAACTGCTAACCCGGGAAAGAGCGACGTATAATTGACCATGCGAGAAACAACTGACACTGAGATCTACTCCAGCAACACAAAAAGTCTGCCCTTGAGCCTTATTTATCGTCATTGCATAACACACCGATACTGGGAATTGCGTTCTTTTAAATTGAAATGGAAAATTATTTGGTATTATGGGAATTCTGGGGATAAAGACGGTTTCTCCTGCTCCGCAACCTGTTAAAATTTGAGCCTCGATTACATTTTGTTGCAACTGGGTTACTTTTAGCCGAGTTCCATTGCAAAGTTGAGGTGGTCTTAAATTTCGGAGCAGAATTATCGGAATGCCAATTTTTAAACAAATTAAATGAGAAGGAAGTCCGGGCATATTTATAGAATTTAAAAATTCTATCGGGTAATTAGTGGCTTCTTGTTCATCGACCATTCTATTTATTGAACTATAAACTTTGCTTTCCCCCTGTATATTAGACAGTATTTTATTATTAATCTCAGATGCCTGGTCATTGCGAGGTGTCAAAATGGACCTTTCGCATATCCAATAATTGTCCCTTTTTAATATATTTGTTATGTCACTGATATGTGACGATATAAGATGTTGTTGGGATTGCACTATACAACATAACTCAGGACGACACGACAGAATAAGTTTTCCTTGGTGTAGTTGTGGATAAGTACCTTCACCAATCTTTAATAATATATCAGAAAATTCACGATTATCCGCGTTATCTCCAGTTCTTACTCGTATGTTTATAGTCAAGTGCACCGACTGTATATCACGCCACAAATAAGAGCTTTTCAGGCAAGCCCTAACCTCATCAGCTCGGGTCCCCCGAGGTATTACCGGTAAGGTTTGTGTGTGTTATAAAACCGTGATACCACCCATTGGTCGATCATCTTGTCTTATATCCCTTAGAGTTCTGTCTACCGCTTCTACTCCTTTTCGATGGGCCATCGTACATTCGTCCCATACGATTAAATTACACTCACGCAATACCTTAGCTTTGTCGCCATTTCTTGAAATACTACAGGTTGGACTTTCCGTGCGATCTAAATCAATTGGTATTTTAAACATAGTGTGAGCAGTTTTACCTCCTGGTAGCAATGTTGCACCTATACCTGATAAAGCCACGGCAATTTTACGCTGATTTCGAACATAAGCTAATATTAATTTAGTCAAAAAGGTTTTCTTAGTTCCTCCAGGTGCATCTAAAAACCATATTGTTCCTAAATTATTATGCACACTCTCGCACACGCGATCATAGACTAAACGTTGTTCTGCAGTCATCATTGGGACACCGTTTTCTAATGTTACCAGCAGTTCTATTGAGCTGTAACCAATCTCTGCGGAATATTATCGTATTTCATTTCATGTATTAGTTTGGTGTTTCTATACCGATTTCTATTATTATTTTTTTATTGAACAGGTACTAATGTTAATTTTTAAAAAATAGGGATGAGTGAGAGTATTATTGGTATTGTAAACGTAAGAGTATACAAATATAATCAGAAATCTACGAACTGCTAAGCTATTGGGAGTTACACGTGTTATTGTGAGTCAACCATAAAAGATAGACATATGCTGTCTTGGGGTATTTTTTTTATAATTTTACCTAGAATATTTACGTTTTACATGGTTTTGCTGTAGCTTTAACCATTAAGGCTGCACACGCGACAGAAGCTTAAAAAATCAAGTACCTTCTCCCGTTTTCCCAACATTTCTTTTCACTGCTCTGCTCCTACTGTTTGTAACGTGATGAAAAGTATATGCTGACCTGCTCAGGAGTATGAAAAATAACTATACCAAGTTTCGTCAAAATCCGTCAAGTAGTTTTTGTTTCTATAAAGAATATACAGACAGATAGACAGACAGACAGACAGACAGACAGACAAAAATTTTATTGATTGCATTTTTGGCATCAGAATCGATCACTTATCATCCCCTGGTAGTTATTTTGAAAATATATTTCATGTACAGAATTGACCTCTCTACAGATTTATTATAAGTATAGATTACCGGATTTCTTACTAAGAGTCTGATATTTTGTTATTAAAATAAGATGCGAAAACAAAAAACAAACAAGCTCAGCTATTTTTTGAAACATTTTGGTGGCCTGTTCTGCAACAGAACGGAAGTGCTCAAATAGGGGACTAGGTTCCCAGGTCCCTCCTACATTCTACTCTTTAGAACACTGTACTCTGGGATACAACGTAAAGCTAAAAACAATCACTAACTACACTCAGCAGATGCTCTTATTATTTAATATAATAATAGTAGATAGAGTTGTATCAAAAATATAATATAAATTATAATACCTATTGTACAAAGCAATATGAAACTTATTGACCAAATAATATAATTCAGTTTAGTTTTTAATTTTGTAAATTTGAGGAAAATATAAAGTCATCGGCATTTCCGCTGTGAACCAAATGATTGTTATATTACATCATAGAAATAGGTTTATAGGAAGAACATTTTCATATACAAAATATAACAAAAGACATTTAATATTCGAATTTAGGTGGAAAGAACAAACCGGAGCATCTTGACATCTCTGTCATGTCTCTGTCTACTCTCTGTCTAACTTCACACAGATACCTAACCTGCAAGTGAAATTTGATAAAAAAAATATTTCTAAAAACCAAATAATTCCAGTTTATCAGTAATATATCTGTATATTTTATCTTTTACAAAGAATTTTATTTTTGTATGTAAATAAATTGTTTCATGGAATTGTTTTTAAAAGCAAATTTATATTGTTGTGTAGGTGACAAGCATGTTGTAGTACATTGAATGAAATCTAAAGGGAATCTTCGTTGTTTTTTTAAACAGAAGGAACTTAGTGTTAAGACACTCTGTTTCCCATTTTCTTTAGACATTACTTTCTCACTTTTTCAGTCATGAGCGACGATTTAAAAAAAGAATATTTTTTCCGAGTGGAAATCGAACTTACAATCGTCACGCTTACAGTCAAACACACTGCTGTTGCGCAACGAATATCAAAGACATCTAATGAAATAATAAAAAAATACTATGACTTTGCCAAGAATTTAGCCACGCTTCTAAACTACGCTACGTCGTAGCATATAATTGAGTGTACCGGAAATACGATGGAAGTGAGTCATAAACGGCACAAATGAATTATTGATTTAATAGATAATGAATCTGATTGCTAGGCCAAATGCCATGGGTTCGATGCCCATCCGTTATATATATTTGTATATATATATAACATCAAATTAAGCAAAATGATAGATATTTTCAGGAAAACCTATTAAAGTTTTGAATGTTAAAACCTGTATAAACTATGTATACAAAAATATATATATATCTATATAAAACAAGTAGTGGTTGTAAATACTATAATTTGAGATTGGATTGATTGGACAATAATTAAATTTCAAAATATGTCTTCTTCCCAGATCTGGTCTTCCCAGTCTCCGGTCTGTGACCTTTAAAAGCGGCGTTGAGATATATGCATATGTGGAACGTGTCCTGACATTAGGATTTTCCTAAAATAATATACAAAAATATTATTTTAATATAAATCTTTATTGACCTTGATTCAAATAAAGTGTATATATATATTAGGTATACCCTCAAAACATAATAAAACTAATGATGATGTAATATCAGTACGTTGCCCAAACACACACGTTTCTAATAAAAGGACGAAAGGACAAATGAATTGTAAACAAGCGACGTTATTGGGCACGTTCAATACTTTATATATTTTGTATACCTACATAACGTACATACAGTACGGCCGGCGAGTCGTGGCCGCCATGAAGTTAGTTGAAGATGGCCGTCATAGTTGCTTTTACATTATTTTTAACATTTAATTTATTTTTTTCCTGAAAATTTAAAAACTACGACACATCGGCCGTACTGAAGCTCATGAGTATCAAGGTATATTAGAACCTTGACGTCTGTTGAAATGTGAGCCACTCGTCTTTATCTAATATATTTACGTTAAAAATGGGAAAAAAACGATTTTGTTAAAAATTATACTTATGTAATCTATAAATCTGTGTCATTAAAACTTTATTTGTGGAATGAGGAACGGAAGTCGAACGGAAACGGAGAGTACGGATACTAAATTTCAAGGTTCCCTCTGCCGATACAGCGTAAAGCTAAATAAAAACTATACGTTTACTGCTAAACCAGAGTTTATAGGTCGGCAAAAAATGTATGAAAAAGAAATGAAAAGGATGTACATAATTTTACATGTTTTTACAAAAAAAACATGCAAAATGACATAATTTATTATGTATCTAATTATATTTTATGAATCACCCCCATTACTGCGATATCTATAGATTAGTGGCTCGATACAAGCACTTTTGTTATTGTTATAATTAAATATCGATATCCAAACGATACGATTCTATACTATACCATAGTATACTTTATTACATAATGCCCTTTTAGTCGAACTTTATCTTCATAAAAATTAGCTTCACGCTGTATCCCGCACACAGCAGGGTAGGCAGAGGGAACCTAGTGTTAAGACACTCCGTTCCCCACTTTCTGCCGAATTCTGGAGGCATTGCGTGTTGAGTGGCAGCAATCAGTTCATAATAATATTATATATATTTAGTTTCCTTGTCTGTGGTTATTTATCGCACGTGAATAAAAAAAGCATATGGGAAAAGGTTAATTCGATGTTTTTTGATAAATAATGAATTAAATATTTCACCTCGTGGCGCTGTGGGATAGGAATCACGGAGCAATATATTATTTTCCTTCTGGTAAGATCCGTCTGATAGGATATTACGCGGCGTTGAGATCCACCGTTCAACGTGCAATATCTCGAAAATTGGGAAAAAGAGAGTTCTAAAAAGAAAATTGAAAGTTAAGTAAACTTTTTTTAGCTTTACGCTGTATCCTACACATAGTAGAGCAGTGTAGGTATGTACGGAAAATGTAGTGTGTGATAAGACATTTCGTTCTCCACTTTCTGCTGAATTCTTGAAATGTTTTAATATTTAATTTCCCCGAGTGAGTATCCAACCCATCACCCTCGTGATTACAGCCATACGTTTGAGCCCCTATACCACAACGGGCTCAAATCAATATAATAATATTTTTACTACTAACTATTAATTATTGCATCATACAAAATATGTGTTTGCGTGATGAAATGAGCGTGCTTATTTGGAAAGGCGAATAGGTTATTTTTACCGCAAAAGTTCATTGTTACAATATTTGAGGAAACATATCGTAAACTATATAGGATAAAAACATCAACTTTTGTAAATGTTATTTTTGTGAGATAAAAAAAACGAATCAAAGGTATTTTATTGAGGAAAGTTATATAAATTTGAAAGGTCGGTGCCATTATTTACTAGATTTACACTCCTAATTTATAGAGTTACGCATCAACTTCCCCCTTACAAACGTCAAATTAAAATTTTGAAAATTTCAAATTGACATTGAAGCCAGTCGTGGCGCAGTGGTACAAAGTGTGACTGTAAAACCGACTGGTTGTGGGTTCGATCCCCACTCGAGGAGATGAAATATTTACTTAAATTTATATTTTCATTTCTTCGCTCTGGTGTAGAGGGAAAGCGCGGCGTTGAGTTCTGCCACTCAACACGCAATGCCTCCAAAATTCGGCAGAAAGTGAGGAACGGAGTGTCTTAACACTAGGTTCCCTCTGCCTACCCTGCTGTGTGCGGGATATAGCGTGAAGCTAATTTTAATTTTTTTTTTTTTTTCAAATTGACATTTTATATTTCAAATTAATTTAAGTAACAAACATATTTAATTTCAATTTGAAATATTTACGATTGAATTAATAATTATATAATAATTTAAAATATATTATTACAAGATGAATAACCTAAAGTATTTACAAGAGTAAATACTTAGTAAAGAATGGACAAATTTATTATTTAAGAAATCCAGCGAAACACTGAGTTAGTTCACGACAAAGTATGTGGATTTGAATCCCGCACAATGACTGATAAGTTATAATTTTCTCGATCTCGGAAATATTATATTTGTGAAACATTCTAGACTAGACGTTTGTTCTATTTTCAAACAAAAATTACTAAACAGAATTAGGTGAAATTTTTCAGTAATATGGCTAATACATCATTCCATTCCCACTCAAGGAAATGGAATACTTAGTATTTTCTTTTCTTCGCTCTGGTGTTAAAGCAGGCAAAGTGCGGCGTTGAGTCTTGCCCCCAGAATTATTGGCAATAACTACAACAAAAACTTAAAGTTGGCAAAGCCGCGTTAACGTTAGTGTTACATTCAAACACATAAAAAAGGTAAACGCTATTATAAATACCAATATAGATAATTAAAAATAAGTCTTTCACAAATTCCGAAGCGAATACTATTACAATGATAAACAAACACACATTGTCAACACGATTCAATGGACAAAGAAACTTAGTAAATATATACAAAATATGTTTACATACATTAATATGTATATATATTGTATTTCGTAGTAATTGTCTACTTTGTAATATTGAATTTGATATTAGACGTGATTCAAGTTATTATTTAACAGTTTAAATGATAATAATTTCTAATAAGGATATCTTCTAGTTCTTCTTATCTTTTATCTGCGGCTTCACCCACGAAATGGAAATAACTATTTATAAATTTCTCTCAAATGTGAGATCGATCTTGAGATGCCTAATGATTTGCCATATTCCGTCTTGCGACCTACCGTAAAGCTAAAAAAACTTTTCTCTTCTTAATATTTTAAAATATCTTAGAATTGTTGATTTGGTCGATAAATAATTTGAATTTAAAATGAAAATTTATCATTTTTTTTTTTTACATTTACCTTTTTTTATAAAATAAAACTTTTTAAATACCATGTACTCAAAGAAGTTGGCTTTAAAAACATATATTATCGAATAGGAAGTTATTATTTAAGCTGATAACAGTCGAGGGTCTTCGTTTTAATTATTTTATCTATAATTAATGCGAAATTATAAAAAACAAGGTTGTATATATTATTGTAGTATTATTGAATTTAAATGATAAGGTGAAAGTATTAAAAAATGTATTAAACAAATATTATAACAGTGTTATGCTATATAAGGCGTCTTTCACAATTAAGATTCTTTACTAATATTTTAATTTCTTCAATATGGCGCCAAGGCAAAAAAACCGGCGTTGAGTTCCACCACACACGTAATGCCTCGAAAAATTCTTGAAAAAAGGAACAGAATGTCTTAACACTGTGTTCCATCTGCCTACGGGATACAGCGTGAAACTGATTTTTTGTAAATGTATATATACTCTATCAGAAAAATAAAGCGCGGCGTTGAATTCCGCCAATTATGTGTAAAATGTCACTATCATTACTACCATAGAGATCGGAAATAAAATAAAGTACAGTTATTTCTTTTATTAGTAGAGATTGGAATTACAAAAAGTTTTGTAATGACATTAAAATTTTCTTTTGCAACTTTTCAGTCAACTAAAATAATTTAAAATAATATTTTCTGCCCATCCATTAAAATTATAACGACAAACAAATATTACAATATGATTTAACCTATTAAATGTTATTTTGCATTAATAAAATTCTTATCGTGTTCTTGACCGCGTTTTTCTTTGATATAGAAACACGGATAGTAGGTAAATATTGTGTTGTGAAAAAATATTATAATTTAGATTATTTTTATTAAATAATATTTGTTTTTAGTTTCCCACACAGCAGGATAGGTAGAGGGAGGGGGAGCCTAGTGTCTTAACAACAGTTTTCCAACTTTCAGTTGTAGATCAGAGTGTACACTCCGTTCTACAATTTCTATACAATTATATTCGGGACATTGAAAATTGAGTGGCAGTACTTAAAAAAAAATTAAGCTACTTTAACAAGAATACCAGAGCGCAAATTCGTTTTTTTTTGCTTTTAAAACAAAACAGTCAATTAAAATAAATCCCATCATTCCTACACCTTTCTAAACAGTCAAAGCTCATTTTAATAATTAATCGATATAAAACAAAAATATATTTTTCAATATATAAACATAAAATTCACATCAACTATAAGCACCTACTACGTAGCAATGCCATCGTAATTATAGCACGTGGTATTTAATGGTTCAACTCATTATGCAACCACTCACGTGTTTGATAATAGACTACATAAATTAGTTATAATTTTTATTATTTCAATCTCTTTACATACTAGATTTACCCATCTCTAGTTTAGATGAAGCAGAGTGGGCAAAGCTAGTTTGGCGCTTTAGCTTCACGCTGTATAATGCATAAGTAGGGTAGGCAGAGGGAACCTGGGAACCTAACCCTTACCGCAGTATCCTGAAGGATAGTATTTTACATAACTTAATGTATACAATATCATAATTTACTTACAGTCAAAACAAAGCGATGTAGGCCATATGTTAAAAAAATAGTTTTTGTTATATTTGAATTTCATGATACGTGTTCTAGGAAATAACATCAAAATGATGTTTTATTCATCATCTGCAATACATACCTGAATAATGTGATATAAGTACAAAATATGAAGGAGACCTTTTTGTAATAAAATATATACTTTTATTATTTAAGAGCTTCACGCTGTATCCCGCACATAACAGGATAGGCAGAGGAAACATAGCGTTAAGACACTCCGTTCCCCACTTTCTGCCGAATTCTAGAGGCATTGCGTGTTGAACGGCAGAACTCAACGCCGCACTTAGCCTTGACACCAGAGCGAAGAAATAGAAATATAAATTTAAGTAAATATTTCATCTCCTCGAGTGGGGATCGAACCCACAACCAGTCGGTTTTACAGTCACACTTCGTGCCGCTGCGCTACGACTGGCCTCTATTATTTAAGAGAAATAATATATTTTTACTTAAAATATAAAAAAATACGTTTAAAAATATACTTTTTCGACGGTAAGTTCCAGGCCATCGGTCAGAACCCTTAAAGTTAGAAGCTTATAATGTAGCTTTTTGCAGCTACATTTTAAGCATTTCCTATTGCAGCATTTGCAGCTTTACGTATATAGCTTAGGATCTGTCCTGCTTTCGAGCATCAGAAAAGTATATATTTACCAAGATTCACCTTGTACGCGTGTATGGGTAGTTGTGAGGTGGTCATCTTAGTGTCTGGAACTTGTGGCCCGAATGTTGGTTTCTTTCGGATTTGAGGTTAATTCTGTTAGCCTATTGTCATTTACAGCGAAAACAGTTGGGGAGGGAAGAGTGTACTCTGTTACTGAGAAAGCACTATGGGCCTGCTAAAGAGGATGTCGACGGCGGCAATGGCGACCCCTGCGGGACCTACATTCCCAAGTATAGGTTTATGGGGCCACTTTAAATGCTCTTTCCTTTATTTCATTAACGCTCTCCTTTATTCTATACCTAACAAAAAATAAATGACAGCCCGTTAAGCGTAATTTCTGTAGATCTATAAATTAATATGAAACAATTAATGAACATATATTTAAAAAATATTTTTTATATTAGTGAAGTCTATATCAAGCAGTGAACGAGAATAGATCGACGATGGTAGTGGTGATGATGATTAATATGAAGTAATTACCATTTTCTAATGAAAGTAATATAATTTAAAAAAAATGGCGAAGTAAACTCCGAACGGTTCTTCCTTTTCATCACGTTTGTTACAAGCTGATAATAATGTAAATTAATAATATTTAACAAGTATTTCCTTTCTATATGTTATGATGTAAAGCCCACTTTACTTACATAACATAATATCAAATATATACAAGATTTATAAAACCAAGGTTATGAAATATTCTACTAAATTCATATCCTGTAAAATATATTTCTATATAAAAAAGTGTTATTCAAGCCACGCGGCTTATATAACGTGTTTTTTTTCCCTTAATGCGATGTCGCACAAAATCTTGAAGGTTGAAAAAATGCAAGTACATTATATTATGTACAGCACTTTTTGTTATTTTTAACATATTTTTACTATACTTTTAGGTTTTTAATATATAATGAAAATGATAACAGATTCAATGCTCTTATAGACAGAAATAGATTAAATTAAAAATTAGCTTCACGCTATATCTCGCACACAGCAGGGTAGGCAGAGGGAACCTAGTGTTAAGACACTCCGTTCCCCACTTTCTACCCAATTTTGGAGGCATTGCGTGTTGAGTGGCAGAACTCAAAGCCGCACTTTTGCCACAGACAGAAATAGATCATTTGAAATTAATCAGTTATTAGCTAAAATACGTTTTTTTCAACAGAATACTTTAATAAGACGAATGCAATGTAAAGTGTTCCTCTAATAATTGTTCACCTTAGTCAATAGGTTTTGTACCTACACTGCGAAGCAATGAAATACCAAAAAGATTTTAAAGTATGATAAGTAAAGACACGTGCATATAACAAGATACATTTGTTTTTATACTTTTTATTTACAAAGCAACTATCAACTCTCAAAAGAATAATGGGTATTTTTACGAAAATATGAAATATATATTATATTTAATTGTTATGTTTTGTTTTTGTAACCGTTTTTATATATATATTTATTCTCTCACGTGGATAAAACACGCGATTGCAAGTTTAAAGCGTACTTTTACAAGTTAACTTATTAAATTTTTATCACATATACTGCAAGTTACAACCAAAAATGCACAATTCAGTTTATTATTAACTTTAAACGTTGTCAGATTGGTGAGTTCTCAGGTTATCTCTTCAGTGTGCAGGTTACAGTGTTAGACTAAAAAACTGGAAAATCCCGGGACAACATAAGGTAATCTTCGTGCTCCGCTACATTCCCCATGAAACCTACGATCCAGATTTCAGCGTTCTACGCCGTAGTTCCAGCTAGTTGTTGTCTGCCAGTCGCTCATATAGATATGTTATGAATATCTTAATGTATGTACTTGTATCGAAATACATTATTTTACATAATTAATTATTTGCTATGCTTGAGTAAAAAATGCTTAATTTGTGCAATAATATCATATTTATTAGGTCAACTTCACAACACAAGAAATGCCCTAAAATAAGAAAAGCCATATTGAACTGAAAACTCTATCAATATCAGCACAGATGATAAAACCAACAAACACACAAACAATTTAGCTGCCTATTATACATACATATATATATATATATATATATATATATATAAACATATACATTTATATAAATATATACATTTATAAATAAATATATATGTATATATTGAAAATTTACAGCCATTGTCATTGTATGATAAACGTCCATATTACTTTGGCTCACTGCTTCGCTGCTTCACTTGGATATTCCACACGTGACTGCCGCGACCTTGACATTCGCGGAAAACTTAAAACTTATCATCGAATCTAAATATAAGTGAATTCTGTATTTATATATTTTTTTGTTACAAAGTAGCTTTGAGGCTATCTTTAAATACCGGCCTGTAAACGCGACGAATGTGAGTTCGATTTCTCCTCGGAGTAACGAATAGTTTGGTAAGAAGACAAAGCTCGGCGTTAAGTTTTGTTGTTTATATACCTTGTATTTTTTTTAATAATAATAATAGGCGAAGAAGAGGCTCTAGTTTTTTTAAAAACAGAGTATCGAAACTTAATGCCGCGATTGGTCTTGTTACCAGAAAAGCAATAAAAAATAAAAAAAATTACGTATAAAAATTTGGTCGTAGCGGGATTTGAACCCGCGCCTTTTTGGAAACCGTAGAAAAATTAATTATTAAAAAAATATGAATTTCCTCCAGTGGGAATCGAACACACTATCGCCGCGACACATTCAGAGAATTCTTAAAACACAAAGGCAATAAATACACTGCAAATCTAAATAGTGGCGCCCTCTTCATTTCACTGTTTCTAAGCATACAGCGTGTACTAAAATTTTATAACTGTATGTTTATATTTTTATAGAATATATGTAACATTTTATTATAGCGCAGTTGTAAGGTGTGTGTTGTATATACAGTTATGAGTTCGAATCCTACTCCAAAGAATTTTCATAATTTTCGTATTCCAACCATTAGTCTCTCGACGACCATTATCACGAAAAGTTTAAATTTATTAATCATAAACAGAAATTAAATCAACTTGACACTGTATCCCGCACACTGCAGGGAATGTTAAGACACTCCGGTCCACGTACCGCCAAATTCTGCTGGCATTGTGTATTGAGCGGCGGAACTCAACGCCGCAGCTTAATAATCAATTATAAAATATTTAAATATAGACAATAGAATTAAAATGAATACAAACAAAGTATGAATTACTGATAATTTATATAATTAATTAAGAAAAATAGTAAAAAACGTAAGCAAGTTCACTGCTACTGCGATTTATTGATAAGCCGCCGTGAGAACTTTAACACATAAAACTAAGAGATGGTAAATACATCTAAATTATACCACAGAAATACTCTACGCGAGACGTAATAAGTCATTTTCCGCATATTACAATAGATTCCTAAGAAATAAGGCACGCAATTCCTACTTTGCAATGGAAAGTTTCAAATGTTAAAAGAACTGCTGAAAAAAATTACAAAATTATCTTTTTTTTATAAGAAATTTGGTATTCAAAATTAGTTACAGGCAACGCCGATCTAGGTATTACAGATAATTCGCTGAAACAATTCAAAAGAAATATTATTCCACCAGTCAGCAGTTAAGACACACAAATTAAAGTTTTTACGTCAACCGTTCGATAGATTACAAACAAGCGAAAAATTGGCCAGATCGGATTGGAGTTGTCAATAATTTGGTCACATTCAAATTAATTACGCCATTGTATCCAAAACGAACGGTTATCAATAGATTAGACTTCGACTTCGTAGAAGCAGAACGCCACAAATATATGACTCAATCGCGTTAGGCTAAAAAATCGGACACTAAATTGACTCAATAGCGCCGACTGAAGTGATTACACACTGTCGGGTTACGTAAACACCACACAGACGCGCGCGCGCACACACGCTCACGGCACGCACACACGCGCGCGGTGCGCTGGTGTGCGCGCCAGCCGTGAGTCGGCCGACCCCACTACAAAAATTAGTCGCACTCTAGACTTCGCTGAGGATAGACGAGCCCAAGTAACTGGAGTACTACGCCGTTCGTGAATTTCATCATAACATTGTGATAGTGGCAAATTCATTTGGACGTGATTGCAAGTGAATTTTTCAAACATTTTATATACTTTTTTACAAAAACTACGCCCAAGACGTTATTTGTGTTTTGCTGTTTTTTGTGATATTATGACATTTTCGTTATTTGGATAATTCCGGATAAGGAGTGCAATATTACCGCAAATATTTTTGTAAGTATTTTTTTTATTTTGTCTCTCCATTATGATTATGGTTAAATTTATGTCTTTATTTGGTTTAAATTTAAATGTAAAGGTACACTTACAAATTTTTTGAATGCTTAAATTTTTACAATAGATTCTTATAGGATATTTTTCTATTGTAAATATAATAATTTTAAATTAGATTTTTATTTGGTATTTGTTTTCCAAAATTGTAAAATTCCATAAAAAATTTTTACATTTATTTTCAAAAAATATTTCATAAGAAATTTTTCTTTACTATCAAATACAAATGAAATAAACCCATAAATATTTATGTGTAAAAATTAAATGAGAACGAAAGTAATCCCAGTGAAATGCGCATTTGTAATGTCCATTAACAAATCAAATTTAGACTAATCTGAATCACTGAAAATTTTAACTTGGCTTTCTATTGTATTTCAATATATTTCAATGACTAATAAATAGTTGGAGTTGAACTCATCATTGAGTTCGCCGTTTCATAGAAATGTTTGTATAGTGTCATTGACTTGATGTTAAAAAATTGTTTACTCATGCCCGCTACGTCTCGTGCCAAAAGATTCTAGCATTTATCATTCGAAATAACTCCACTTCCGAACTATTATGGCTATTTTTAATTTATTTTTCTTTTGAACAGCCTGTTTGTACTGTTTTTGTATTTTATCTTTTTGTTTATAATATTTATTATTTATATCTTTTGCAGTCTTTTTGTTATCTTATTTGATTGTTTCTTTGTCTTTTATTGATTATTTTTATTATTTTTTAAATAATTTAACGAAAATATTTTTTTATCTACCCTCCAAAATTCAAAAAGAAATTAAAAATTTTATTATTTTCTTTGCTTATAAATTAAGATTTTCTCCCACATAAGTAATATAATATAATTAAGTACGTATGTATGGGGCTACAATTGCAATCGAGTAATTTGCCATGTCGTAAGCGGCGCCTGGCACTGCTTTCGTAAGCCATTGTGAGTGCTTGGCTTACACAACTGGTTCAAGGTTGTAATCCGGCGACCGGCGTGCACTCGCTACGGATGTACGGAACTAGAGTACATATTATTTATTGTATAATTGATGATTATATACTGAAATATCATGAAAAATATTATATTAATTCAGCTTTAATGGTCCAAGAAGAAACTTATCGTAATTTCTACTGAAATTATTAGAAAGTAAATTATAAATAAAAATAAATAAATACAATTTTAACCAACCGTTAAACAAACACGATACACGAATCGATCGTGTAAAGGTCAGTTAGCTATCTACGTATGACGCAACGTCCCTAGGGCGGCATTGCGCAATATGCAACACAGCACAGTACAGAATAGCGAACTCACGCGAACTTAAGCTATAGTAAACTAGATATAGACCAGACTTAATATTTGTAACTTGTTAACTCTAATAGTTGGACAAAGAAATGTTCAAGAAATAAGTGCATTATTGGTGCGCTAGTGATGTAATACGGGAAGTAAAAAAGCAAGGTCGTCCGGAAGGTATTACAAGACTAAGGCCGCCCGTATGCATTTATTCGTGCACCATGACTAGTAACTATTATATGTATACGTTGCTATAATTCTTAATACCCATTAATTGGTAATTTTTGAGGCGGGGAATTTGTTTTTTTTTTATTTAATATAACGATGATCATGTAACTATTTGTGTTGGTTATAGTGTTGCCAATTTTTGACTCGTCGATAACGTTAAATTGAATATTCTAGCAAACTAATAACTAAAATATATATTTAGTTTTATTAAATCTATGAAATAATAATTAGTTATATTATTTTAATAATATACAAAAATAGATTGAATAAAAACAAAACAAAAAAACGCACATCCGTACATCACCGTCCATAATAAAATAATGTTACGTAAGCTAATTTTTTTTTTCACGCGCAATAACAACGGCCGACGATAATTTCATCGGTACGAGGACAAGCAAAGATAACTTGACCTATTTTTTTATCTCGCTCGCTCGCGTAACTCTAACCTACTTACTGGTACACGTGAGTATAAGACCAATTGCCTCTAAGTAGTCCAATATGTGACGTACCTTGTGTGGGTCCCAAATACACGACTGTTTGCAAAACTGAAACAATATGATGCAATTTGCAAAAGGAAGCTGACGAAAACTCGAAAATAAAATCTCCCCAGAAACCATGACCTTCCGGTGAAAATCATCGTTATTTCCTTATCATTTTAATTCACGGAAGCAGTAGTAGTACCTAAAGCGTAAATATTAACGGGAATTCCCAATGACTCATAGCGAAACTGGTTCACCGATACAAGCGCCAAACATTAACGTATGTAGATTACACGGAATAATAACATATAATGAGCAGGAAAGGAAATTCTAACTCATTAGGATATTGGCTCTGTTTACAATACTTCCTAGAAACAAAGCGATCGCGTTACGTAAGGAACTGAGGTGAGGAGCTAAATTCGTAGAATCTAGTACATGAAAATAGGTTAAGTGTTTCTTAATAATGTAGCAATTAACTGTGTAGAGCAAGGTCGGCGCGGAGTAGGTTTTGTCTTTGTCTCGTCCAAACAACGTATTTGTTAAAGGATTTATTTTTATCAGATAGGGAAATCCGCTGCCGGAACATTTAGGGAGAGGGCCTTGGCACATTTTATATCACCGATAACGCGCGAGGAGTCACGAGAGGCAACCTTGACACCAAACTATTATCGGGAGCCCGAGAGGCCATCCCCGAAATAGCGTGTTCTTTAATTAGGCCTTCACTAAATGCGAATACAAATATCGGTCAAGTATACGCAGTTTTTCAGCAGAAAAATGTTTGATACTCATCCAAAGATGTGACCTTTTTGCAATCCTCGACGTAAGGCTGAATTATATTATGATTGGAAGGAATCTTAGTGCAAAAACAGATAATACATTAACAAATTATAACATTCATCATATAAAGATCTTTTGAATATTTTTATTTTGAAAATTAATTCAAAGCATTATGTATAATAACGTAGATTGCTGACCGTGAACCCGTTCCATTACTATTATTAAGACTAAAATAAACTTGAAAAAAAATAAGAATCTTCATTGTTTTAAAAGTAGCTTTGCAAGACAGTAAAATGTCAAATGAAAGATGGCGGCCGGCCTACTTTTCTCGTGCAATAGCGGCAAACGTGTGGAAAGTTACCACTGTACTACTTTCTCTACTTTTTCCAAGATGGCTGATATTGTCTATGAACATTTATGTGAGTTAATAATTGTCTTGAGTAGGTCAAGAGCAAGAATAATGCGCGCATTAAAACGTACGAAAGTATGTTTATTTTGCATGAACACAGCGATTATATTTAAATTAATTTTTGAGGGAAAAATCATAACTACACAATAATTAACGGACATTCGTAGTTAACATAAAGATAAGTAATCCAATAACACAAAAGTACTACAACAGATAAAATAGGAATCGTTGTATCCTTGTGTCCGATTGATCAAGAACGATAATTAGCTTCCGCTGATCACGTTGTTTTATATAACGGTTTGGAGAAGAACGTGCGATGTTACGCAAGCAACGTGAGTTCAAGTGCACGTGTCAGGGGCCGCGTGACCGCCGCACGGACACGTGCAGGACAACTGAAATGATCCGCAGATCGACTATCCGCTTACTCATTGTACCCCGCTGACATCCTAATTCCTGACTTTTATTATCTGCAACCTGTTTATTATCTGTAAGTAATGTCAAACTTTGAATGGTTTCAACATGAGGAAAATCAGTTTTGATCGTATTATTTTAAATAGAAACAAGTTACATCGTTATACGATGGAGGCTGGCGACGCCGTGACGTAGTCCTTTGTTGTTTTATTTTTAAACTCTTCAAAATTTGTCACTCGTTACTCAACATACTTTAACTTATTTTCCAGTAAAAGCAAGTCATGAAATGCCACCATATTAGCCTTATTATAATCAATGAATTAATATTCATATATGCAATAAAATAAAATAACCTATTTTACCACAAAGCGTATATCAGTTACAAAACTGCATTCAAAACTGTTTGATTACAATAAAAAATTAACTTACAAAAAGAAACATTTACATATACAATTCCGTCTATAATACGACCTCTATGACAGTCTTATTGTGACATACGTGATTTTTTTTTATTAATTTTGTAAACAATATGGCCGATTTCAAAAAGTACAGTGAGTACAGTTAGCATTAGGCTTAAAATAATCTTACAACTTTTATTATCTTGACGCAGAGTTGCGTAATTAAAGAATAAAAATCAGATGGGTCATAGAATGTGTCTGTTGGTACTCATTAAACAATTGCGTAAGACGTTAACAATGTCTTGTGCTTTATCAGTGAGTCAGAAATAAATTCTGAATTACGTGGTTATTTATATTTATCAAAAGCGATAATATATTTTTTTTTTACTAAAAACAGATACTGAAAGTAGTTTCGGTATGACAAGTTAAAGGTTACCTATTATTATATTTGCTATATTTAAATTTAATCGGACTGAGTTTTTTTTAATTCTAAATATAATATTTGGTATACATTTTTTGTACCTTTGTTTAATAATGCCCCCTCCCCCAACACACGTGACCGGTTCTTGAGCGGGCAACGTGAGCCGTCCGCGTGTGTATCTACTTACTGTAGTTCATTGTGAAGGTCGCTAGAACCTAACCTAGCTCAATCGGTTCGCTGGAAATATCTAACTATGTTATAAAAATAACCATACATATTTTAAAGTGCTTAAATTTTTTTTAATACAGAAAGAAGAAGGAGAATAAAATGCATTTAAATTCGCATCGTAAAACGCATAATAAAATGCATAAAGATAATTCTGACACGATACGGCAATGTTTGTAACCGCGTTGCCCAACCCAACCTTGGCGCCGGTGACGAAACACAAATTTCATAACGAGTTTTAGACGAGATGAGCATAAAAAGCGTGGTACCGTATAGTGCCAGTTTTTGGCTAACGGTTAAACGAAAGTACATGATTAGCTATAACTGTCCAATTGCCGATTGTTATACAAGACCGTTAGACGCGACGCCAATATCGGGATTCGTCGTATTCGATAACTCTTGTGAATAATTTCAATAACTTTTTTTTTAATCTTGTTGTTTTCTAAAAATATAAATAATTTTCTTTTTTATCAAGTAAATTTTAATTACCTAACTAATATTTTTATAGAACACTGTGACATTATCTATGTTCATGAAAAGTTAATGTCAAACAAGAAAATGGCGGGAAATTGTTTCAATACAGCAGAACATAAATGTAATTTTCTTACGTAATAATAATTGAATCAATATTCTTTTTTGTACTGTCCGTTACTCATTAAGGCAGTGTTTAACCGTTTGTGCCGCCAACCGTCACCTAACGGATACTTCTTTAGGTTCAAATAGAGCAGTTATTTTGAGGACCGTGAACGCATCAAACTCAATGAGTGATAAACATTTCAAAAGTGAATTTTACTTTATAAAGTTTAATATGATGGATTCGAATAATTCGGTTATATTATTAATTATTTGTAAATCTATATTTTGTTTAATAAGTTCTTTGATTTTCACGATTATTACACATTTTAAATAAAACTATTTTAACCGGATTAATCGAATTAATTAATCTATATTTTGTTTATTATTATTGAAATCTTGTTCTGAAAATAAAAAATATATATATATTTATTTTTAAAATTGACCTCGCGTCAATATTATATTCAATCTTCAATATTGTCTACACAAACCACATTTAAGTATGATAATTAAAAACACATTCACACAAGCATTCATTTATTTTGCTATTATATTTATTGATTTTATTGACACATCATATTTTGTGTTTTTTTTTTTATTTATTTCACAATTCTAACGGCTTTGAAAAGAACCTAGACAGGTGATTGCTCCGTGTAACTGTGATACTTACAAAAAAATGTGTTCAAAAAATCATTTAGCACTATCGTTAACGCTACAAAAAAAGTTACGTCATTCTCCAGCCAGATGACGTTAAAAAAGACAAAATTTTAAAACGATAACCATGCAAGAGCCCCACTAACATCGACCAATTAGAGCTGGTTTAATCGAACAGTTAGCCGTAACGGGTGCGCGCGCGCATCTAGAGCGGCCTACTGACACCGAACCGCAACAATCCGTTGGAAACCTGAGCTACCTTGTGACTCCAAACCAAGTAACATTACTTGTAGTTAATTGACGAATATCAACATTTTATTAAAACATCTAATAATAAGAATAGTGGATTTTTTTTATTGTTAAGAAAACAAAGTATTGGGTTTTATTTATTGTCAAATTATTAAAGTGTACATATAAATAGTACTAAAGTAACTGTTAATTCCACTGACAAATGTGTTAAAACAATTTATTTCCATAAACGAAAGATCGGGATAGGAAATGGTTATATAAAAGATTTCTGAATGCAATGAGATCGTTCAAAAACATCTTAAAATTCTCCGGAGGTTGTCTAATGATCTTTTTCGAATTTCATAAGGAGTAAATTGTGAATAATCTCGTATAAACGGGCGACGGGCGGGAGCACGTGTACGGAGTTCTGGAATAGCTAAAATCACATGCAAATGTCGTCGGAAACGCATAATTTCAGATTTAGAAAGAACTCTCACGTTGCCCGCGAGTTCACTGCGTGTCAGATAACGTGACCACTTATTTTTTCGTGTTTTAGACAAATAGAAAAAAAGTTAAGTAGTTTTACGACTTTGCCACAATAGGTACTTCGGATTCATTCTTGCATTGTTATCCTCGTTGATAACAATGCTTTAAGACGTTTTTTGCCAAACTTCCTGCCGTTGTTTATTTTAACCATAATCGATAGGTAACTCAGTATAGAAGTGAAATACGTTTGTGCGAGACGAATTTAGGAGGCAGTTTTACGCAAAGGTCATCGACATTGTACAGATGATGCATCGATAAAATACTATAAATTATCGAATGCTGAGGTTTGCTTTGTTGGCCTACGTCTACCACGTCGCTACAAACGTGACTGTTGCGAAAACTAAATATTATTGTTCAAAAACTCTATTAACACCTAGTTAAGCATTTTGTAAATTCTCGTCACATGTACGCGGGCATGGCTTTTCAATTCACTTCGCTCTAAATAGTTTATGTATGCACTTGAAACCCTAGTTTGCCTTTTAAATTTAATACTACACCTCTATACAATATTCAAAGAGATAGCAACTGTACCATTGTATCCTGGCCGCACTTGCAAATGATTTATGTAACAGAACATGAGGTTAGGAAACGTGACTTATTAATGCGATTTAATGTAAAGGGTATTAAAAAAAATCTTAATGTGGCAATGCGGTTACACAAAGGTGATCCACGTGCAAAGTTGCGCAGGAACTTGCGACAGCATTTTTGCAAGCATATTTTGTAAGGCTATTTAGAAAATTGCAACGTTATACTAACGTAATGTTTTATTTGTTGCAGAACCACACTGAAGATCCGTGCGGACAAGGCGTCGTCCGCCGAAACATGGTCGCCGAGTTCATATTGAGTCAGCAGCAGCTGCTGAGCGCGGGCGCGGGCGCTGCCCTCGGCCCGTCGCCGACACCGTCTCGCGTGCCTCCACCACCACGCGCGAGACTGTCTGTCTCACCACACTTCCCAATGGATCAACCACCCAGCTGCCCCTCTAATGGCAGCCCTGGAGACCCCCATGATTATGGCAACTTCGATTTTTCTAAGAGGAAGGAGTTCTTTGGACAACGTAAGCAAAGGGAATTTATTCCCGATAACAAAAAGGATGATGGATACTGGGACCGTAGGCGGCGCAACAACGAAGCTGCTAAACGCTCCCGTGAAAAACGTCGCTTCAACGATATGGTTTTGGAACAACGTGTTGTTGAACTCTCAAAGGAAAATCATGTACTAAAGGCGCAGTTGGATGCAATTAAAGAGAAATACGGCATTTGTGGAGAAACTCTTATTAGCATCGATCAAGTATTGGCAACACTACCAACATGCGATCAAGTTTTGTGTGTAACTAAGAGAAGTAAACTCTCAGGCGGTGCGCTCTTTCCACCTGCACCACCACCACCACCACCGGTGCCCCCAGCGTCACCGCCATCCCCTCCACCACAACGTGCTCCAGAGCCATATCAAGAAAGACTCCCAGCTCCCGAAGCTTACTACCCTCACCCTGCACATTATGAACCACCCGGTTCCGTTCTCAATCTCTCCAGATCTCGCCGAGCCCCTTCGCCATATGAACTATCTTCCCTCTCCGGTTCCGGAGACGAAACAGCCGAGCAGTATGCCCCAGAAAATAATTGCCTGCCCCTCAAACTACGTCACAAGTCACATCTCGGCGACAAAGACGTTGCCAGCGCTCTCCTATCTCTGCAACACATCAAACAAGAGCCCGGACCTCGTTCCTCACCTTCCTGGGACGGGGAGGGCTCAAGTGACGAGAGAGATTCTGGAATTTCTCTAGGCGCAGAGTACAGACCCCCAAGATCTGAAGCGGAGGAGGAGGACGCCCACTTAAAGGCGGAGCTCGCCCGGCTCGCTACTGAGGTGGCGACGTTAAAGAACATGATGCACCAAAACAAGGCGCGCGGTCTCGAGCATTGAGCCCGCCCCCGCAGAGGGGACGCCCGCGCCTGCGCCTGCGCCTGGACCGCGCAGCACCGCTAAGCTGGGTTCACACCAAGCGAATGCTCTTGTCTATTTCTATTAACGTGTTTTAATGTTTCGAGCATTCGCTGTCGGAACGCTCTAATTTCTTAAGAGCAGAACAGAACACTACACACTGGCCGCTTGGTTTTGTGGTGTTGGATCGTTTGGTGTCTGCTCAGTCGCGGCTGGTCCCGCGATCGCGTGTCGATATGTTCGTACAAACTGTCTCGCCCCTCCCTAGAAGTTACCACGTTTGTAAAGAGATGATTTATATATTGTATAATATTGTGCAGCTGTACGCGGCTAAGTCGCAACGCCTAATTAATGAATCCTTCCTAATAGTTTACTCTCGGTGTATTATAGGGTTAGAGATAGCCGCATCGGTCGACGCGCGCGTGGACCCTGTATGAGACTAATGTTCGGTTTGCAGACTTTTCGAGCAGATAAAACTTATCTACTCAGTGATAGATTTAAAAAAATGCATTTTTAGTGGTTGAGCTATGTTATAATGTGTAATATAAGCGCAGTAGATCTGTTTCATCTATTCGAAGACTCTATAGTGAAAATCGATGGCTAAAGACTATTTTTCGTATAAGTTAGTTCTAAGTCGTAATTTTAAGTCCAACTTAGATGTTTATTTATGTTAATGTATAGTCTTTCTCGATCGGAATGCCTGTTATGTTCCAAACCAAAAAAAAAATTGTATGATAGATCCTCTAGCTGTCAAGAAATCGCAAACTATTTTTAAGTATATAAATCCTATCGTGCAGAGTATTGATCAGGATAAGAGTACCAGTGCCTTTGACAATACATACCTACCTTAATGCTACCTTTAAATAATATTTTTGTACATTTGTTAAAAAAAGTATGGCCCCGGCCCTTACCATGAGCACTCGCTGCGATTGAATCGCAATATTTTAAGATTATTAAAGGAATGAAACGCATGGCGTTCTCACTCATATATTTCTATCCTGCGTATCGTTATCGAGTAGAGCCCATGGTTGGGGACTATTGTATCAATCCTACGAAGGCTAGATCGAAAGTATTCGATGTATTGTAAGTTATACTCCTAATATTGCCCAAAGGGCATGTGATAGGACTGAGGGAGTTATACTAAGTATTTATTTATTGGATCGTGAAAGAGGATTTTACAATTTATTACCTTTGTATAAGAAACACTATACGATATGAATAAATTGTGTACATTAAAATTAAATATGAATTTTATTTTTATAACCCTTTTTTAATATAAAATATAATACATATATATATATATATATATATATATATATATATATATATATATATATATATATATATATATATATATATATATATATTAATATGGCTAATTTTAATTGTCGTTGTTTTTATTTACAAGAAGCAACGAGCAACACAATATAACATTAATGAAATATTTTTCAGGGACAAGTCTCATTACATAATAAGTTCTACAAAATAGAACAATGCAATGTGATTTTATAAATAAAAATAATTTTATATTCAGATGTTAAAGATAATCGCATTAATCGTAATATTTACATACATTTGTCTTTAATTGGAAACAAAAAACTAAGTATTTAACTTTATATACTTAAGAATATTAGTCAATAATTTTTACCTGATGAGAGCTATTGAGGTCAGTCTTAGTGCTGAGGCACAAGCGTGCAAGACGACAAGCTTTGGGTTCGATTCCTACTCAAGGAAATATTTAATATTACCTTTTATTCGCACTGGTGGCGAGGACGTTGAGTTCCGTTGTTGGAC
Organism: Heliconius charithonia; assembly: GCA_030704555.1. NCBI lineage: Eukaryota > Metazoa > Arthropoda > Insecta > Lepidoptera > Nymphalidae > Heliconius > Heliconius charithonia. The sequence continues at coordinate 2,429,189 of CM060825.1, forward strand.
GTTGACTTATAAGCAATGCATTCGAGAATTCGGTCGGAAAGTGGGAAGAGGAGTGTCGTAACATCAATTTTATTTATATTCAAATTAAATATATGCAAATAACGATATTTACAAGAAAAAAATCACACATACTGTGAATACTTCCTATAAATTCGTTTATTAATTACCATAAATGAAGCTACACTACACAGCCACGATGACTTTAATAATATTAATATATGACGCCAGTCGTGGCGCAGCGGCACGAAGTGTGACTGTAAACTCGGATGGTTGTGGGTTCGATCCACTCGAGGAGATGAAATATTTATTTAAATTTATATTTCCATTTCTTCGCTCTGGTGTCGAGGCAAAGCGCGGCGTTGAGTTCTGCCACTCAATACGCAATGCCCCCAGATTTCGGCAGAAAGTGGGGAACGGAGTGTTTTAAGTAGTCTTAACAGTAGGTTCCCTCTGCCTACCCTGCTGTGTGCGGAATATAGCGTGAAGCTGATTTGATTTGATTTCAATATATGATCTAACTGTAAATTTGTATACTTTGTGGCTATTAACTGAAAATAATGGTAAAAGGTTTAATAATAAATTGCATTTTTAACTTAGGTCACTTTTCTTCTTAAGATGCAAATATAATTACATAGTAAAATAATATTTTGAAATTATTAGTGATATATGTCATAACACAAATAACTTTGCATCACAAAATTATTCTACAATAAGGCCATTATGGCGCAATAGGCCAACGTCTGAATTTTGAATGCGATAATTGTGAGTTCAATCTTAATTGTAGAGTACGGTGTTGAGTCCCACCACTCAACGCTATCACTTGCTTTTGGGGTAAAGTAAAGAACGAAGTGTCCTGAAATGAGTTTTTCTGCCTACCTAAAGAGCCTCCTCTTTATTTTTAATACAAGAATTACTTTTCCTTTAGTTTCACGCTGTATCTCCCGCACTTCGCAGAGATAGAGATCTTAGTAACGTAGTGTTAAGACACTTCGTTCCCTACTCTCCGCTGAAAAGAATTTCCTATAAAAGAAATTATAAACATATACATTTATATAAAATATATTTATATATTATAATTCATTATCTACAGTTATTTACCTAAATTATCATTTCAAGTAAATTGAGTTTCGATGACGCGCAACGTGTTTCCGTAACCAGGTTACAAAGTACACGAACATTTTGCCAATTAAAAGCATGTCTTAATATATCAATATGATGTTTTGTTTTATGTGACGACAGGTGGTTTTGAAAACACCTAGGTATTATCGAATTAAATATATTGTTTATATAAATATATTGTATATCGAAACTGAGGAAAAAGCTTTTAGCAGTTGGATAGGAAAGAGAGAGGGTACTCTCTCCTGAAGAAATTGCAAACACTACGTGGCTGCTTGAGCGGATGTTGACGGCGGCAAGGGCGTAGAATTCGCTCGAGCTAATAGATGTATTGTTTTTTAGGTTTTTTTTAATGATATATTTTTTATATTATATAAAAGATATTTAAATATTTTTTTCCAGGGGGATATAATTTTTGCTTCGGTTGGACAACCTATGAACGCTATCACGTGTATAGGGAGACTTTATCCCACTGATTCATAATGGCCGCGTTTACAGTCACAAATTGGTGCCCTTGGACCACGACAATAAACCTATTATTCTTGAAATTAGAATGATATCTTCTGTATCTAAAATATGTACAATATTTGTTTAGAAACAATAAATTTTGATATTCCTTTTGCACATTATACTAAATTTTGCAATTGCATTTTTTAATTGGTAAGCATTTAGTTTTGTAATTACACATAAAACTAAACGCTTACCAATTAAAAATATTTTGTTAAATATAAAATTGACAGCATCGTGTGAATTGCTGAGTGTTAGACGAAACATTGAATAGAAAGAAACTCGAAATAAAACAGGCGTGAAGTAATCATTTATTGATATAATAAGATGATTTATTTATATATTAAATTGCATTTTGAAGGAAAAAAAAAAAGCTAATCTAGCATTCTCTAGATTCTCAAACCTTCTATTCCTTCAACATTAAAATAATATATAACTTATATCTGACTATGTTATTTTTAATTTATTTTATAAATCTTATGTACAGTAGAAAATGCCATTCAAATCGTAAATAGAAAAATGTTGAACGTAAAAAATACTGTTGCTGAAAAAACAAAGCCGCTAGCCTCAGCAACAGCCTACTTTGGCAGGCTGCCTAAATCGTAGGTTGTAAGTTCTATTTCCGATAGCACAATTTTATTTTCAATGAACAAATTGATGAAACCTGTTTAATTTTTTTACTAGCGTGCTACAAGACGATGTAAAATGATTAAATAATAAAAGATAACTTGTTTATGATGTTCTTTAAAAAGATCATCGGTTCGTTCTGTAATCAGTTAGAAATGTATACAATCTATGTAAAAAAGCTATGTTTTGCGGATAGTCGGAGTCAACTACAAAACTTTACCACTGCAAAATAAACTTTGCATTAATTTAAACTGTCGATATACTACTAAATATCTGTATATATTTTGTGGCAAGTAACTGTTGTGAATTGACAATATATATTTTTTATTTTATATATGAATTATATTTGACGTTGTTTTATTAAAACTGAATTTAAAAGTACAACTATAGTACCCATCAGAGAAGTAGCAGCTACATTTATATTACGGTAGCGTACTTATATTTTTAACTTATATTTTTTATTATTATCAAATGACTGAAACAAAGTCAACATTGACGTTGAAATAAAAAACACATTACAACAATTCATACGTAATTTCAAACTTTATTTATAATTTTCAGTTGTTACATTACAATGATTTGTCTTACAATAAACCAACACCTTTCAGGAATATTAGCTGAGCTAATTTAATTACAAATATTAAATACGCATACAATAATTTCATACAATATACACACATATGGACCTTAATTTCAATTTAAGATCCAACGTAAGGATATTAAAGCACCATGAATACGTTTTACTTTAATATCTTTATTAATATATAGAAGAAGTTAACTCAATCAATGGACTACTATAGTAGAAAAGCTAATCAATAATTACAATTCTCTTGAAAAATAAATACATGGAATTATAGAATGAAACCAGTGTCAGTACTGTACATAAGAGTCATGCTCATGCGCAATGAAGTCCTCGTTCTACACTAGAAACTTTAAATTATTATGAATAAAATGTATGTTTCTTTTTATAGAACAGTTAAAAGGAAGTTCAAAATTAGGAAGAAAAGACACTATCGATTGCTAATTTGATGAAACTTTTATATAAAATTATATTAAAGTCGGACATGTTCAAATAAATGTTACACTTACACAGAGAATGGAACACGTTGACTTCAAACGCAATTTTTTTTATATTGAAGAATTCATAAAATTTTCGATATAGATCCTTAAATTCGTGATCTTATTTTTTTTCTATTTTTATATAAAATATGTATATCATCATTTTGGTTGTGAAGAAGTCAAGTCAAAAGTTGGCCCAAATTGAGTTATACGCCCAAGTTGAAGCTTAACTCTCTTCACAATCAAAGCAGTCGCTGTAACGTAAGGTACAATTTATTTTTTTAAATTGGGCCTAAGATCAAGGAATACATTTAGGATATAAGTTCCAGTTGTTCTAATTTTTTTTATGTTACCATGATATTTAATCGCTTTAAATTCAACCATAAACTAAAGAATGGAGGGTCGCGACAATAAGTTGTGTTTGCCAAAAAAATTAAATTAAAACAAAATCTATTTATTGCAACAACAAAGTGCACTTTTCTTAAAATCAAGTATGGCAATGATTGAGGAAAAGAAACAATTTACAAAAATTATTGCGTGTTCCTGTAGTGTTTCAAAAAAGCAAATATGTCATTGTTGCACTAAATGAACTGTATATTAGTAGTTATACGACTTCTGATGTTTGAATTGAAAGTTGAGTGAAATGTTTCATTATTTCAAAAAGTGTTTTTTTATTTGATTTTTAACAGATAAAAAAATCCAAAATCTTATAAATTTCGTTTTATAGATTACTAGTACTTACCTAAAAATATATTTTATTTATATATTTTCCAATCCTTAATATCGAGAATCAGAAGCATGAATTATAAAATAATACCATATGCGTTACATTACTAGAGTTTTAATACGAAATTATAAACCGACATGAAACGTTGAAAACCGACATAAACTAATACCGACTGAAAAACCGACAAATCACGTATTATTATTTTTTTGTATTATATTTTCAATATGCAACATATATATTTTTTTGTAGGTACATAAGATCAGCTTCCTTTATAGTTATAATAAGTGCATTATTAGCTTAAATATGTCTTGACAATCGTTTAGATTTTTTTAAATGACTAGAATTAAATTATCTTAAAACATAATACAAATCTAAAAAACATAGAAGGAAATATTTTTACTGAACAACAACAAATAAAAAATAGACATTTTACTTGTGCGTCATTATAAGAATCACGAAGGTACATAACATCAACTTATGTAATAAATCTGTTTACCCTCTAACAAATTAATATTGTAAACTCTTTTTTCAATATTGCAAAATCTGATATAAAGAAAAAAATCCATAAAATTATAACAATTACAATTGTTTAAATGAACATAGAAAAATATCAAAATGAGTACATGATTTATAATTTTGGAATTCTATTATTACAAAAATATTTACACAATAAATACAAATTAATACAACTATTACACAAGAAAATAAAATAATAAAACAAAAGTAAAAAACCAAACATAATATATTCAAATACGATAAAAAAAAAATTAATTACTTTATTATTACGTTAATTTTAATATTTATATGACATAGCTAAGAATTTTTTGATATGCTATAAAAGTAACAGTGCAACAAACACTTTTTATAATAAAAGTTATAAACGATTATTAAAACAACAAATGATCTTATTCAAAATATAGAAATATAAAATTTAATATCATATTTTGTTCTTTCAAAACATTTAATGTGTTTTTCATGCATTGTACATTTCATTATCTTATTTACATTTTGCATTTGCACTAATAAGCATACTGTCTACGCTTAAAATTGCAGCCTCCTTATAAATATAAATAAAAAAAAAATAAAAGAAAATATATCATTTATATTACATTACAATATTCAAAGCTATAATGATATAACCATATGTTATGTATATGTTTTTGATTAATCTAGCATACTTTTAAAAAATAAGCTAGCTGTCATCTGCAATTTGGACATTGACATCTGTCAATTATAACCCGAACGAAACCGCCAATTTCCTTATAAAAACTTTTATATAACTTATCTTAGTGACAGTTTAATAAACATCACTTATGGTGTCTTATTAATTTATCAGTTTGTTATATAATTATGATCATTAGATACGAAATTGTGAAATTAAGAAAAAAACATTTTATTATTTGAACAGGTGTCTCGTATTCTCATAATTGATTATAAATAAATTAAAGTAAAGATTATATTATATTAAAGATTTTATTAATTTAAATATATGATAATTACTAATTACTCTTCGTCTTTAATTATTTAACATATTAAAACGCGAATTTGTATATAATTCACTTGTCCTATTTAATCATTAATTTCCTAAAAAACTACTAAAAATAAAAGTATTCGTATTACTGATGATTCTATATTATCTGTAACCGCAATATTTATCCGATCATTAATTCTTTTATTAATGATATTATTGAAGAAACATTTAAGGGTTAATGTAATACATTCAGCTCATTTTTTTTGGTATGGCTTTATTTAAAGGTTTATTTAATGAAGTCAAAATTAAAAAAATATAAAATGCAAAAACATTGCAAATATCAATTATAAATAAATACAATTATTAAGACACGTTTCGTAACCAATGATCTTAATTAATTCCCTACGTCTAACCTACATTCGTTTCCTCGACTCGTTCGGGTCCGCCCGCCTTCATTCCACCGCTTTGGGGATGATCTCTCCGCAGCTCAGAGGGTGCGCTTCGAGAGGTAATGGCGCGAGCGGTCTGAGCTTAGCTGAACTGACTTCGTTACTTTGTACCCAAAGTTCGAGCTGTAATTGCAAAAGAAATTGAATTTAATTAAAATATATATATATATAATAATATATTATAATATATATAATAATATATATATATATATATATATTTTTATAAATAAAAAAATAAAATTAGCTTCACGCTATATCCCGCACACAGCAGGGTAGGCAGAGGGAACCTAGTGTTAAGACACTCCGTTCCCCACTTTCTGCCGAATTTTGGAGGCATTGCGTGTTGAGTGGCAGAATTCAACGCCGCGCTTAACCTCGACACCAGAGCGAAGAAATGGAAATATAAATTTAAGTAAATATTTCATCTCCTCGAGTGGGGATCGAACCCTCAACCAGTCGGTTTTACAGCCACACTTCGTGCCGCTGCGCCACGACTGGCCTCTATCTATATATTTTTATTTAATTATTTACTTAAATGGTATATTTTTATGCAATAATTCGAGTCTGTGCACCAGCGTCGTCAAATATTTCAATGAGCAAAATACGTTTTTGCTTACAAAAATAAATATCACTATTACCCGCACATAAACAAGCACAACATACATAAAAAATATATTGGTCGAATTATTCTCATCGAGACCATCAAGACCTTAAACCCCACAGGTTATGGCACTCGTGGAATGTAACATCTAATAATATTTTTTATTACCGCGCCCTGGTAACGAGGCAAAGCACAGGTAAAATAAAAGTTAATAAAACCTGTACCTCAGAAGGCATTTTCTCCGGTGGAGATCTGCAGCTGCCGGAGCAATGTAGCTGAAGGAGTAGTTCAGCGATCGCCGCCACCGACGTGTCTATGATACGTTGGCGACACAGCGCCACCGCGTGGACGAACCCGCCCGGCCCTATGAACTCATGCTCCATGAAGAAAGTTTTTTCGTCCCAGTAGATAGCCTGAAAAATTTAAAATAACATGAAATAGAGAAGATCTTTTAATGATTTCTTTTTTTTTATCGTCGCGCTGTATCCCGCAAACAGCAGGATATGTAGGAGGAACCTAGTGTTAAAACACTTCGTTCCTCAGTTTCTGTTGAATTCTGGAGGCGCGTTATGCCTTTACACCAGCACGAAGAAAATGGAATAATTAAATATTCAATTTCGTTGAGTGGAAATCGAACCTACAACACAGTTTTTGCACCTGCGCCATGACTGGCGTCAATTTGCCTCTTTTTGATCTGATCTACAGTCTTAATAGGAATTAAAAAAAATAATTTCAGGACTAGTATCAGCTATGTACAAAAATATACAATACATTAGGTATATTGTTAACATTAACATTTAAAATAATTACCTAAAAAAATATCATAATGATATTTGATCCGGTTACTGGATGGTATTGATAGAAAAATTGAGTCCAGTCGTGGCGCAACGCACGGCTGTAGACGCGACAGGTTGTGCGTTCGATACCTACTCAAGGTAATGAAATGTTCAATATTTTTATTTCTTGAGTTCAGTGAGTTCCGCAGGTTCCCTGTGCCTACCCTACAGTGAGCAGGAAACAATGGGATTCTAAAAAAAATATATCGAAGTGTATATCGGAATAGTAATGAGTTGCAATCCCGTTACTACCAGAATTTACTACTTATAATGTACATATTTCGCATAAAATGTAAAAACGAAAACATTACCAAGCCTTTTACGTTTGTAAAAACAAGTTAGTTTGAATGGATGATCAAATTAAATTAAACGTCAACAAGATTTCCACGCGGGAATCAAACGTGGAGCTAGTGATTGTAGCTTTGATGAAATCTTTTTGATGAAACATTTTAACCAGATTTTTTGGAAAACCGACGTTCCGAATATTTTGAAGTAATCCGTGGTCACGGGTAGTCAACAGTGAAAATATATAACAATCGTGAAAATCAAATCTTTGATTTTAATTATTTTGTGTGCTGTTTTAACATATTTTTAGCTTAAATATTATAGGTGTTTCGTGGGTTTGGTCAGACGTTGATTGTTGGCAGTTCTAAACATAACCGCTACCTCATATGGAATATTCTTTTTTAACTTAACTCTTTATGTATTTTATCTAGTTACCAGAGCGAGAAAATGGAAATTCATCTCTTCGAGTGGGCATCTTACTCACAAATGTCGCCTTCACAGTCAGACGCTGTACCACTGCGCTACGACCTTTTTCAATTATATTAGCTTCACGCTGTATCCTGCACACAGCAGGGTAGACAGAGGGCACCTAGTGTTAAAACACTCAGATCCCCACTTGCTGCCGAATTCTGGAGGCATTGCGTGTTGAGTGGCAGAACTCAACGCCGCGCTTAACCTCGACACCAGAGCGAAGAAATGGAAATATAAATTAAGGTAAATATTTCATCTCCTCGAGTGGGGATCGAGCCCACAACCAGTCGGTTTTACAGTCACATTTCGTGCCGCTGCGCCACGACTGGCCTCAAATTAAATTAAGTTATATAAAATGAAAAATTGAGTGTTGCATCACTTGAATCTTTCTTCTTAATATATAAAAAAATACACTATATGTTATATATGGATATACATACCTTAGAAGTAATAGAAAACTTGGTGAACGGCTTCAAATATCGCCTATATCTGATGGTAGTGGCTGCTTGTAAAACGGAACCGCCGGCTGCTTTGATATTAGCGTACAGTCCGCTTCGCTCGTAGAAGTCAGCTCGCGCGAAGTCCAGCTCTCGGAGGTAGCGCGCGTTGTTCATGTGGTAGAGGAGCGTGTCGATGTCGGTTAGGAGACACCAAGCTGGAATTTTAAAAATATTTACAAAAATAAGCAAAATTAAAAAATACAACAATTTGGGAAATACGTATGTTTTTTTAAAACTACATAAGTAGTAGTATTTCGTCTTATTAAGGGCCCTAAATCCTAATTATATTGCTGTTACAGATATTACTATGGCTCTCTATCTGTGGAGAGAGAGAGAGAAAGAGAGAGAATAAAAATAAAAATTCTGTTCTGCGACACTAACATTTTTGTTTTCATTGAACTTATAAAAAAATATTACTTTAATTAGAAATTGAAAAAATATATATTTGAAAATAATATATAGATAAACCTAGAGTAAAGTTAAAAAAAAGCATCATATTAAAACAGCCAACTCACATTGAACCTCTGTAGAATCCAAAATGCAAATTTTCTTTCTAAAATATCTCGCCTTCGCAACAGTGTACATCATACGCGCGAAGTAGGCAACATCCAAAGTTCCATACAGCAAGAGAGAACCCGCTACCACCACGGCGCCCCAGCCAGGCACACATACTGTCCACATTCTGGATATTGTTTTGTAGATTTTATGTCTAAAAGTGTTAAAAAAATCATTGACAATATTTTTTCTTAATGCTCATGACGCCAGGTTTTACTTCAAGTTTAAAATATAAAAATACTATATTGTAATATTTTAATGTTCAAGTAAAAATCTAAGTTGCCCTAAGGTTATCTTACGCGATTTTATAAATATAACAGAAGATTAGTATTTAAAACATTCCAAAACAAGTACTTTTGTGAAATAATAGAAAAAAATCAGCAGGCGCTGCTTCATTTTAGGCTGATCTACATTTGGTTTCCTACCTAAACTTTCATTTGTATAGATCTTTGAATCGAGTCCAAAACAAAATGTATTTTACACTTAATTTGTTTTTTTTCTTTAAAGTTTTTAAGTTTTCGTCAAAATACCTAAATTGATAACGGTCAACGACAATACGTTCTTATCTGGATATATATGGAACATATTAATAAAATTGAGTTAATTAAAAATAAATACAATTTAATTAGCTGTTTTACATATTTGAGAAATTTAATGCAAAAAAAAGGATAATTCTAGATAATTTTCTCAAAATTCTGTAGCCTTTCCTCAAGATAAAATTGTTTTTAAATGATAAAACCAATCGATAATGTTTCTGCGATCTAGTACGAGAAACGTTTCACCACTAGACACGCAATGTCTTAAATTCGGAGAGCGAAAGGAAGAGAAAATCCGAAATTGTCCCGGAATTTCCTATCCCGTGTTCATTATTTCACTTCGCTTTCCCGGAGTTCATATATACTAAGTCTTAATGGCGTACTTTAAAAAATAATTATATTTGAGTAGAAATAATTTTACATAAAAAAATCAACAACAGTTCTAGGTAGTTTAACCTTGGATGATAAGGATGAATAGGTTCCCTGAGTCCCGACTCCCGAGTAAGTATAAAAAAACGAAGTTGCTTTTATATCTTATAAAAGCAAACTTGAGTAATTTGAAAATTGCTCATTTCTATTTGTAAGGATGTTAATTAAAAAAATCTTTTTACTAAATCCAAACTTACCATATATGTAATACTTGGAGAAATAGATTATAATATATAGAAACCGGATCATATTTTAACCGGATATAAAGCAAAACTTATACTAACGTACTTATATGAATGAAAATAATAAGTTTTTTTTGACATGCTCTAATCTATTTGATAGTTGTTGATAATTGATTTCAACTGTTGTGGTGTAGATAGTAGGTTTGAAAAATTTCTATATATATAGCAATAAGAGCGTTTATCCTATATATTATATATCTCGAGCGACATGTATGTCTGTTCGTCATTTAACAGTAGGCATCAAACGCACTAAATCGATTTGTATATTAACTATAATAGATCTTTAGGTTTTAATAAATGTTATAGTTAAATAAATTCATAATTTTAACATTACATAGAAATTACACATAAGCATACATTGAGCATACATTGAGGCCAGTCGTGCCGCACTGGCACAAAGTGTGACTGTGAAACCGACTGGTTGTGGGTTCGATCCCCACTCAGGGAGATGAAATATTTACTTAAATTTATATTTCCCTTTCTTCGCTCTGGTGTCGAGGCAAAGCGCGGCGTTAAGTTCTGCCACTCAACACGCAATGCCTCCAGAATTCGGCAGAAAGTGGGGAACGGAGTGTCTTAACACTAGGTTCCCTCTGCCTACCCTGCTGTATGCGGGATAAAGCGTGAAGCTGATTTGACATAGAAATTATGATTACTATGTCCTCGTGTCTACTACTTACAAGTTTTGAATATGTGAAAAATATATATAAAAAATATTTTTATATTGCACTTATAAATACATTCTACTAATATATAAATTTATAAACGTATAATTAAACTAAACTTACCAAGATGTCACTCGAAGCCGGCGAAACCAAATTAAAACATAATACCTTCAAAAACTTTTCCCAACAAACAAACTGGAACAAAACAATGAACAGTAAAATATATTTAAAGTGGTATTATAATAAAAATCGCAGTTTCCTTTTAAAATAACCTCTGAGGCGGTGTCAAGAATTTTCATGTAGAAAATAGTGACATTCGTTCTATACGATGCGCGCGCAGAACGATCGATAGTCAGTCAAGTCAGTACATGTGAGCCATTGTTTTACAAATTTAAGCCTTATGAGGTAGCTTGTGTAAAGTAACGTATTAGGCCGGTTCAAACAGGCTACAAAATTATATTATACATTAAATTTGCCTTATAATGTCAATTATTAAACTAAACTAATCTAGCTTCACGCATTAGCCCTAGCGGAGAGTCAGAAAGAACGGAGCGCCAAACGCTACGGTCTACATACCTCTTTCGCCTCGTCCACTGTCATCGCCCGCTTCATACATGCCCTCCGGAGGATCCTCATGCTTTTTACGTGACCTTAGTCCAGTATATTTGATACTGTGTTTTCGACCGAAGATCAACCGAGGTCAACCGAACTCGGTCAACCGAGGTCTCCCCCCACATCTCTCTTACCACTCACTTTTCAGAAGAATTAAATAATAATAGGAATAAAAACGGTTCCTAATCTACACTGTAAAATATATAAGAGCGCTAAAAAAAAGCTAAAAATACACGGCTCGAAGAAAAAAAATATTATTAAATAACAACAAAAATTAAAATGAGAATAAGTGCGAGGTGTCCTAATCGTTGTATTTTAGACTATCTTAACATTGCTTGTCCCTCTTAGGGTAAAGATTAAAATAAGTCAGCGCTTCAGATAAGAGGCCTTCGTGGCGCAAGTGCAAGAGATGCGACTCTAAATGCAACGGTCGTGGGTTCGGTTCCATCTCGGAGGAATGAAAGGCAAAGCGCGGCGTTTTGTTTCCTTACTCAACGCGCAATGTCTCTAGAATTCGGTGGAAAGTAGGGAGCAGTGTCTCAACACTATGTTCCCTCTACCTACAGCTCGATATAGCATAAAAAAATCAAACCTATAAAAATATAATGTGGATATCCCGCTTATTATTATAAGAAAAAGTACTTGTGTACTTTTTAAAAATATATTTTTCTATTTAATATTAAAAGAAGTCAGTTAGAAAAAGGCCTTAAGTCTAGTGTCTCTCAACGACTTACGAATCTATAGCACAGCTCAAAGGAAAATTCTTGTAAGAGAAGTCTTATCGCATACGAAAATTTCCTCGACTATTTGAAACGAAATACACTTAGAAATTAAAGTAAAGAATCCATTTTTCATGGAAACTTAAAAAAAACAGCGATTCTTCAAAATGCTTTAAACTTTTTTGATTTGAAGTTTATTTTGACTGCCCCGCTCTTCTGGTGAAACTAGAAAATGAGTTCCAATACTCAACTCTTTGAAAATTTTGCAATTACTGGAGGACGGAGTGTCTTAAACTCAGGCTAAGTTCTGTACTTAGGGGCCGTTCAAGTATTACGTAAGCACTGTAGGGGGGCGGGGGGTCTTGGGTTTGCTTATTTTTGACGTTTTCAATGAAATATTTCTTAGAGGATTGCTTATTTATGATGACATAGGGGAGGGGGGGTCAATAATTGCAAAAAAACTGCTTACATAATACTTGAACGGCCCCTTAGTTCCTGTGCCTACCCTATCAAGCGGGGAAATAACGACAGCCCTTTGCTTACAAACTAGCATAAACAGAAGCGTCTGATCATATTTTATAATAGAATCGTCATACCTTCACTACGTCTTCATAACGTCATTTTGCTAATATAAATATTGCCTTTCAAGTTACTAATATGAAACAAAAACACTTACAATAGTTACTTTAGTTAATAGTCAAACGGCAAACGTCATAACGAGTATATAGGGGGATCCCGATGTTCATAGTAAGAAATATTTTTTACTGCTACCTGCTTCACGCTTTATCCCTAGTGGGGGGGTCGAATCCCGTAGGAACCTAGTGTTAAAACATTCCATTCTCATTAAAACACTTTTCGTCCGACACGTTCCCCACCTTATGCCGAATCCTGGAGTTGCGTGTTGGGCGAGGAAAATTATAATATTACAGATTTAATTTCCTCGAGCGGGAATCGAACCCACAACCTGTGTGAATATAATATTAATACAAAAGTTTCAATTTAAACTTTATTTAAGCAAAATTGAAACGTCTTTTATCATAAAATCCACCGTCACGCTCACGACTATGGACTTGTGTCGACCACTTTAAAAGACCTCTTAACCTTAGTAAATACTTAAAAATTAAAGATCTACAAAACTGGTTGTGCATTACGCTTTTGACGGGCGTACCCATTCGGAGTCGTTGCCCGGTGGCCTCGGTTGTGATTGGCCATCTCTTTCTAGCTTATACTGTCAGAAAGAGATAACAATCCGACGAGAATAGACGATCCGACATTTTGACGCACACTGCACAGTCACGTTGACTTACTTTACTAAGTAAGACACTGATATAATATATTTACTAAATTTTACATAAAAAATGCGTGAATTTAAATATGATGTGGTGGAATTAATACATGCGATTAAAGACAGGCCTTGTTTGTGGGATAGAACAATAGAATCGTATAAGGACAGAGTTGAAAGACGGCTTGCTTGGAATCAAGTGTTTTCACTGTTAGACGAACGATACGAGACAATGACGCCCGAAGAGAAACGGGTTACAAGTACGTACTTTATTGAAATATATTATTTGATGTGTAAAGTAAGGTGGAATAACGTTTATTATGTCACATTTTATGAGCTTCACAGTGAAAATATAATAAAATATGTTTTAATTTGTTACGTCAGATTTCCCGTGACGTGTGTTTTGACGCAGGTAGATTAAATGAGTATTGTTTGCATACAATTCGTTTTTATTTTTTCTTGTTCCCTGTTTTTTGTAAGTTAAAATATATGATACATCTTTAAATTTCTCGTTTTTAAGATAAATATTTACTTACTAACAAAATTTTGAACGATCAAATTTAATATTTTATTTTGAATTTATAAAATTATACATAAGCGGTCATAATTTTGTGTTGTTTATTGATAAAATAATTTTTTAAGGCTTTTTTTCTCTTTTCACTCCACAAAATGGAATGGAATGAATAGAATGGAAACTATATTTATATTTACAATTACTTTGTATACATATAGATAACATTTTTATACTATAGGAAAGATTTAGTAACTTTATTAATATTTATAAGAAAACATTGTTATTGAACAATGGATAATATCAACGTATTATGTTACAGGTGAAAAAATACAATCAAAATGGACAAACATACGGGACACATTTGTAAAGACGTTGAAAACTAAAATGGGGAAACCAAAACGCAAATACGTATTACACGAACACCTTACATTCCTTCTCAAAGTGGCGTCACTTAACGACGACTACTGCATAGACTACAGCTCCGAAGACATCGCCATGTTTAAAACTGAAAGAGACAGTCCTAATGAAATACCCACTGATGTCAATATTGATATTAGTCTTCCAAAACGACCTAAGAAACTAGAATTTGTAGAAGAACTATCAAGAACTAATGAACATGAAAAATCAGAGTTAGATTATGTAGAAATGGATGAATGTAATGATCCAAGGATAATGAACGAAGATGAGGCTTTTTTTGCGTCTCTTCTACCAACCGTGGTAAAATATTGTGAGGATGAGAGACTGGAGTTTAGAATCGAAGTTTTAGCTGTTATGAAGAAGATCAAAGATCAAAGGAAGTTGTCTAGTAATGTGATTACGTGAATAAAAAGATTTATATTATGGTACTTCAGTATGGGCAATTTCTTTTGTTTATTTTTTTTGTAAAATAAGACAATTTGTAATCATTGAAAGATGATGTAATATTAGAGTAAAAGATTAATGAAATTCTAACTAATCTGGATGGATGATTATATTTTTACAATATTTGTAACAATGTATATTTTTAATAGAATAAGTTACTGTATCCGTCTTTACTAGATAGTAAAAAGAGGTATTATTAGAAAGTTATTTAAATAATAAATTAGCAGAATAAGAATAATATATTAACATGGATTTTATTTCTTACCATTATTATGTTTACTTTTAGTATTGAAAATTAATTATAAAAAGAAAAAAATATTACATACAAACTCTATATAAAAAAATATTACATACTTTGAATGGAGCTGTGTTATTTGTGACTTAAAAATTAAGCGATTTGAATATTATACATATAAATAATGATTTAAATATAGATTTAAATATATCAAAGTGCATAAGCGGGATAAATAAAACAGACTTTAATAGATAAGTTTTAATGATCATTTTCTGTAGCATTTTACAATAATCCAATAATCACAAAAACACATTTTGGGTAAATAAAAAATAATGAGGATACCTCCTAAACATTATCGAGTTTTTTACATTCTAATACTTTTTAAATTCTAATTGGAAAACAACGAAACATCGCAATACTGTAGTCGGAGTAATATCGAAACGTCTACAATATCGAATAACAACTTACAGGATTATATAAAAAAAAATCCAAACTTACGCTTAGAAATGGCAGAAATAATTGTCTCTTCACGTCTTTTTTTCATAGACAGAAAATAATAACTCAAAAAACTCACAGAGACCGCCCCCGGTAGTGGACGTGCGCCTTTAGACTGAAGTCAAATACCATCAGGGTATCTATTCAAAAAATGCCCACCCATCCGAGTTGCAGGCCAAAGGCATATACACATAGCTCCACCTAACAACGCTATCTTACTACTAGAAGTAACATGAACTATGGTACCGCCCGGTGTCGGGCGTAAAACGTTACAATTCACTATAAGACCGTCAAAGAACGAGCCTGCTAAATTATCTAATATATTTTTATATACAAGTCCCAAATTGCGATCCTCAATTATGGCGTTGGCCTTGAGTTAGTAAGTTATATATACAAAAGCGGTCAATACTAAATGAAACTAGGCTTATAGCCGTTGAGATAGATACCGCGTATTAAATCTAAAACGGAGTTGACTAGACCCCTTAAATGTAGGGGACGAAAATTATTTACACACTTACGACGGAAATTAATCCAAATTCACACCTAACTTAACCATAATAGTTGTAATAAACGTTAAATACAAATATCAACCCTGACCCTTCGCAAACGAACAAAGCGCTCCAAACAAACTGAACATAGAAAAATAAGCCAAGTTAAAGCTCGTCACAAATTTGTGCATTTCCCATGGAAGGTTGCCGTTCAATTAAATCTAATATAGTACAATAGATAATAAAATCAAAATGGCGGCAAATTTAAGGAGAACTGTCAGTCTAGATATAGAAGGGGTTACAATTAATAATATTCACCTACACTACGACAAAGTCACAATACGCTTAGTCTACAGTTTATACATATACATCAATTATCATATATTATATATGGTTATATTACATGAAATAACAATCAAAATGACGGTAATTAAGTGAAAAATAATAATAATTTGAACTAATAGGTGACGGTGAAACACAAACTGCTATAACACTAACAAAAAGTCCACGTGTAAATATGAACGTAAGCTTATTTGTTTATATACAAAACAATAACTAACAACATTAATTATAATACATTAAGAAACCTCGTTACGAAGAGATCGCGATCAGTCTGGCGCGACGCCTAGTCTTATAATGGAAGAATCCCATAAATTTTATATTTTCTCTAATATAATGTAATTTATCCACCATTTGGGAGGCGATTTAATAATTATTATACTAAAATTGATATTTAGACAGTCACAAATCTAGATATTAATATATACTTGTATGTCGTGTCCAGTGTTAGTCATAGTCCGTATTTTGTCCAATCCTTGATATAAATTTAATTTAAAAGTTTCTGTTTAGACAAATCTTATATATATAGTTAAATTCTTGCCAATATTTAATTGGTAAAGTCAATAGTAGGTTTCTTCTTAGGTTTCTTTGGTCTAGGTGGTACAGGGGATCCATTGCAACAATGACAGCCTCGTTTCACTACCCCTCTGACAGACGACCGTCGCCTTACTTCTAAGCTATCTGCCCTATAATCCCTCTCTTCCTGGAAACCAGCTCTCGTCTTACCAGAGAGACTTCTTTCCACGTCATCAGCATGATGGTACATACGTTTAGCTGGGTAAGTTCTCAAAGGTGGGTGATCATCAGACGACCCACTGCCAGCTCTTTCTATTAACCTAGCTTCCTTAATAACAGAGTCTAATCTCAAATGAGTTCCTACGCCGCTAGAATCTGTTGAATTTGTTTCATCGAACGGACTTTTACAGCATTTTTCGCTGTCACTACTATAGTTATAATCAACATGGCGGCCTCTTTCCGAACGTTCTGACGCTGAATTAGATTCCCAAAAGAGTTCAGCATGTCTTTCTGGTGAAGAATTGTCTTCATCACCATCCGCCATTGATTCAAGGGTAGCTTCTCTTGAACTGTCCTCAGCTATCATTTTGGCATCATCACCTGCTATAAGACCGTCTGATTCGTCCATTAAATATCTAGCATCTCGCCTATCGTCTTCATAACAAACTCTTCTGATAACTTGAGTGGCATTTCCTGTTGAGTGTACTATAGCTGATGCTGTATGAGACAGATGAACTTCTCTCGAATCTGTCAATATGTTGTCAAACTTTGTTAGATTTAAGTTACCGTGTGAGGAGTTTATAATATGATCAATATTGGCATATTTAACGCTAGGATGTATATTTTCTTGGTTTGCTTGAGATATGACAGTGGTTTGAGGAGCTGTGACGAGTACAGTGGCCGGCGCTCGACCGGCGTGAAAGATCGTTGACGTTATGTGACGACCCTTTAGCCCAGTTATTGTGAATGGCTGGACCTGGTAAGAATAATATTAAAATAAAATAAATCAGCTTCACGCTGTATCCCGCACGCAGCAGGTTAGGCAGAGGGAACCGCGAGCTAAGACACTCCGTTCCCCACTTTAAATATTTCATCTCCACGAGTGGGGATCGAACCCACAACCAGTCACACTTTGTGCCAGTGCGCCACGACTGGCCTTATATTAATTGTGTAAAACAGAATTGAACTAATAGATATACAGATTAATTTTAGTGTCAAAATGTCAAACTCAAACATTGTGTTCATCGCTGAATATAAATAAATAAAAAATAAACAAGTTTAGTATTAAACACATTTTTGAGCATAAGCTATAAAAAGTATGTCAAATATTTTTTTTATATGCCTATATAATATTTTTTTTACTATAAATATTTTTTTTATATAACTATAGAAAATATCATTTTTTCCGAGTTATATGACAATAATTGTTGATTGAATAACAAACATATTGCACTATGAATTTTTCAAAGAGAAAATGACCACAAATACCTAGATATCATTGTAATGGGATGTGTTGTAGATTCGACTTCGATTAGGGAAATACTTTATATTATTCCGTTCTCTAGTAAAGCGAACAATGGGGTATTTCTTATACCGTTACCTCAGTTTCCTCACTAGGTTCACTATGAAAAGTCGTATTGGGATGTGACCTAGCAAATTCCTCCTGGTCCAGCGCTATAGTCGCTTGCATGCCATCCTCACTGACTGTGACTATACCCTCATCCAACCCGAGAGTCACCCCTAAGTCTTGCTGATCATCTATGTCGCTTTGGAGGAGATGGTCTGTTGCTATTTGATCGTCTATATCTGGTTGCGGTATGCCACTTTGGTTGAGGATTGTTGGTTGGGCTAGAAAATCAACATATTTAATGACAAATTTACTATTTTTATAAAATTATTAGGGCGCATCATTGAGATGTTAGGATGCACCCAGCGCAAATAACTACTTTTAGTTACTAGTAACAAATAATCGAAAGTAAATTATTATATATAAGAATTACTAAACAACCATTGTTTATCAGGTTCTCGCTGTATCCCGCACAAATCAGGGTAGGCAGAGGGAACCTAGTGATAAGACATTCCATTCCCACTTTCTGACGGATTTGGAGGCATTCCGTGTTGAGTGGCAGAACTTAACGCAACGCTTTACCCTAGACACCATAGCGAAAAAATGGAAATATAAATTTAAGTAAATATTTCATCTCCTCGAGTGGGGATCGAACCCACAAGCAGTTGGTTTTACAGTCACACTTTGCGCCACGACTAGCCTCAAAATCAAGGTAGGAATATGATATAATGTCCTTCACCTAATTATGTTATAATCTACAAGGACTTACGCGTGTGCGAATGCTGCTGAGGATCATGAGCTGGCGACGAACTAAAAAGTAGTTCAGCCTCGGGGAACAATTCCGATGCTGATGGTGAATCCACGCCGAGGTCTTCGCATTCTTCCGAAAGGGATTTCTGCAAAAAACCAGTACCCTGGAGCAGAGGGTTCTTTTGAATGATCGTCAAAATAAAAGTAAAATACAGATGTGTAATTACTACAAAATTGATGAGATTAAAATGATAAATGAATGTAAATTATAAATTTATGAATCTGTACTTGTAAAAGTAAAAAGATACTTTTTGAAAAATATATAGTGAATTATAAAATTAAATTAGTTTACTAAAATTTAATTAAATTTTACGTGAGCATTTTAAAAAACTATTTATAAGACTAATATTATAAAAATTATTGACGACTAAGAAAAGAAAGATGGTGTAAGAAGGCAAAATGAGTGTGATTTAAACAAAAGTATATAAAATATGAAAAAATATATGCTTAGATTTTTTATTTTTCAATTAATGTAAAAAAGAAAAAGATGAAAGACAATAACATGTGAACAAAAGAGACAGAAATAAATAAGATAAAGCTTATTTCTAGTTTCCTTTTGCCTCTTCCAAAACATCTTTTTCTTCTGTGCGATGAAAGTTTTGTTGAATACCTACTTGTAATCGTAGTTCATGTTCCAGTATAGCATATTTGTGCCTGAGCGCTGCAGCCGATACGTGAGCTAGACGATGTTGGCGATGACCGTCCCTTTTGTGAACCACCTGTATAATATATCTCCATCAAAATCATATAATTTTATAGAATTATTTCATCAAGTAGGCAATTATAGACGAAAACGGCTTAAGCTTCATATATTCATAATGTATACACATTACATAACACTTATACGATTACGCTGTTATTGACATAAGCATTTAAAGCTATGAAGACGCTTTTAGATTACATTTTTTATATTTTATTTAATAGTTTTATTAGTATACCTATCTAGAAGAAAGGAAATATTAGAACTAAATTATTGTCATAGGGTGTTATTTTGGGTGTTAGTTATTGTTTTTATAAACGAATACATATGATTGTCTAGTAAAGTTTATTCTACAACACATTTACGTAACAAAGGATCTAGTACTGTCGTCCAAATGAAGATGAGTTTCATGCACGATGATGCGGTTCGCACTGGACTATGTAGTAACCGAGGAACTGCTACATGCAAAATTAAACACATCTCAAAATCCAAATTGAAATATACAAAGGACGTAAAAGATTCGAAAATAAGCGATACGAAACGTTTAAAAACAATTTTCCGAAGGAAAAGAATAAAATATATAAATTAAAATACAATTACCATTACAATGATTGGGTAGACATTTATGAGACTTAACTCTATTGACTTTCTTTGATTCGAATGTAGAATGCCATATATATGTAATAGAAGCGACAAATTATTGTGAGTCATTTTATGATTTTTTATTATTAAATAAAACGCTATACGTAGTTTCAAATAAAGCTGGCCAAGCATTGCCTTTGATCATGATCAATAAATTTTAAACTTAAATGTTGAAATTGTTATTGTATTGAAATGTATAAAAGAAACTTAAACTGGTAAGAAACTTGAAATTATTTAAACATCTGTTCCAAATAAAGCACTTGTCGCGTCTATTTGTATATGTCCTTACGGCAAACCATCACCGAAAGAAAGAAAAGCGGTTAAAAGAAACTGAGGCGTGCATGTCTACTAAGAGGCTTTCTAAATTTGAGGGGGTCGGCGTCAGTTCTACGATATCGTGTCCTTCATGAAATAAAGTCACATCTGAAATCAACTTCATTAGAAGAGATCCATTTAATTGCATAATATTTGAATTCCAGCGCACGCTAGCGTGTAGTACTTAAGGTACTCCACTCTAGATTATAGTTAAGTAGATCTCTTCGGAGTCGTTTTCAAGCGGCGACTTTTCCTAGCAAGGACACGGTATGATCACCTGGTGGTAGGCCTTATCGTCGCAATCTGACGCGTCAATATCGTATGCACAACGAGACGTCTCATCTTGAGAATCTACGATGTACGACCTTTTCGAGTCAACGTCGAACATCTTATCAAATATCCTTTGCGCCTCCATATCGGGACTGTATCTATCTGGGATCGCGTCCTGAAGTTTCAAAATGTTTGTGAACTTGCCTTATCTTCTAAAGTCGTTCGAAACGACACATGTTTCACGAGGTTCGAAAAACTTCGAAATTACCAATATTTATACTGAGTTACTTAAAGTGTATAAGTAGTAAAAATTATACTTACGAGAACGGTCCTGTCCATATTTTCTGTCCGAACTGTTTCTTCATATGAATAATCGTTGGGGTCAGCGGTTAAATGCCACGGCTCTGAGCCCTCTGGGCTCGAAGCTCGTTCTGGTTTAACATCTTGTGATTCACGGTCAGCCCACGGTGAGGTGCTCGCTCTGCTATCGATTAACTCGGGTGGTGTTTGCGCGGGCGCCGGTGACGCCGCGTTTTCTGGCGGATGTACGGTGGTTGTTGTTGTGAAATTAAAGGCTTGAAGGTTGTGTAGGGCGGCAGTAGGCAACCGAACATGACGAACTCCGGGACGCGTCAAAACTGGTTTTAAGCCAGCCGGGCCGATTAGTCTTTGCAATAGAAGTGCATTCCAGTTTCCCCACCGACAGTAAGTAACTTGGGGCCACGGTTTGTCACTATAGCTATCTGTTGACCACCTTTAACCATAGAAACTGGCAAGATATAATTAGCAGGCATTAAAACAGCAGTTGTAGGTTTGCCAGACGTTCCTCTCGAAACAGTGATAGTTTGGCCGTCGGCAACAATGACATTACGCTGTGGTTGTTGTCTCGGTGGTGTTGAAGCAGGAGTTTCATTTTCAAAAGTGAGCTTTCTAACTACTTTACGTGGACTATCTTGAGGAGAATGTGG
The DNA here is from genome assembly GCA_030704555.1 of Heliconius charithonia. NCBI lineage: Eukaryota > Metazoa > Arthropoda > Insecta > Lepidoptera > Nymphalidae > Heliconius > Heliconius charithonia. The sequence goes on from CM060825.1 coordinate 2,451,598, forward strand.
TTCTAAGCAATTTTCAGTACAATCCCCTTGAGAAGTACCACAACTACTGTCCTCTGACCCCATAGTTCGACACGTGTCATCCCCTTGGACGGGACTCATGTCGCGAGCCCCTGGTCGTCGAGAACTACTGGAACTCTTTTTACGCTTTGACGACCCCGATGGGTTCGAAGGCGGATTCGATCGCCTCCTTGGTGCTGGCTTGTCTTTGTCAGGAGAATTTTCCACTTGTTCTTTATATTCAGCAAGAATATAAAGAATCCTTTGTGTAGTTTGTTCATCTTCAAGGGGTTTCTGAGTCGATGTTTTTGGAGGAACTGTATTTATTTTCAATGAATTTGGTGGATGGGACGAAGACTTTGGCCTGGACTTGGACTTGGATCCTATTTTAGCTGCTTTTGGTTGATTTTGTTGAGGAGATACTTCGCTTGAAGTTGATTCACCTGTCGCAGTATGAGGAATTTGAGAATGCGTCGAGGAAGACGGCGAATCGATCGCATTCGATGAATCAGGTGATCGAACATAAGCTGTGGATGTTGTTGGTTTTCTATTGACATAAGCTACGTTCAGTGACTGATTTGTTCCGATTGAATACAAAATTTGCTGTGTAGATTCGGTAACCGTTGATGTTACTGATGTACTATCTGTCGTATCCGACGAAGACGTTTGGAGTTTGCAAAAGTTATTATTAGTATTAGGTTGAACAGTGCTTCTTTCTTTAACTTGCTCCAATACCATGTCGAATTCTCGTAATTGTTCAAGTGTAGAAGAGCTCATTTGAGATTCGGAAGAGGATTGACCTTCACTAGCTACTTTTACTTGCCTTGTATGTGTTTGTGGTAAGCGAATTGTATGTTGTCCAAGCGGCGGAGCTGCAGTCAAAACTAATTGCTGATAGACTGGTTGATTAGCACCGCCAATTACATTACGTTGTATTTGAAAGAAAGATGGCCTCACTACTCTAGCACCTGACACCATTTGGGGAGCTTTACTTAGCATAGGTAATTTTATTCGCATTTGAGTTAAGACGGGCTGATGTTGAGCTGGAAAATTTTGAGTGTTTTCATTAGTAGTACTTGTATGATTATTATTACTTTCGTCTGAAGCCATATCGTTATTTTGACTATTTTGAGTATTCTGATTTTGAGGTATAATTTTAATGATTGGTGATTCCACTTCACTTTGATTTATAAATTTCATATCTCCCTGTTGTTTTTGATTGGAGTCGTCCACAAGTTCCGTACTGGGTACAGTTATCAAATTTATAGTTTGTCCCCCTCCTATATTAACAGGTATCTGACGGGTATAAATAACACCACCATGCATCATAGGTGCAATAGTCTGTTTAATTTGTTGCACTATATTTGATTGCGCCTGTGTTGATGGTGCAGGTGATTTTCGTAATAATAATGGAGGGCTGCTTATTTGACTGATGTGTTCCAAATTGAGATTATTTTCATTAGGCTGACATTCTGAGTTTTCAGGATCATTATTAATCGATGATAAGTGAGAGTTATTTGTATTTATATCGCTAGTTTTCTGATTGCCATCTTGAAAAATTTGTTTGCCAAAAGCTTGGTTAAATTTAGGTAGGCTGGTAGACTTTTCAGGGCCCGTTTTATTACTTGAGTTTTGAATAAACTTTGCATAATTTTCTTCATATACAGAACGAGACTTAATCTCATGTTGACCATTCATGGAATCTTTGTTTGCCGAATTACTATTATTATTAGATGTAGGACTTAAATCTTGACCTTCTGGTGTCTTTGAATTATTTTGAATGCTTGGAGATTCAAACGGCTGCAATCTTAATACCATACTTCTTTGATGTGGAGCATTTAGCTGAATTGATTTTCCATCTGCAGATTTACAAACAAATTGAACCATTTTTTGCTCTGTACTTCCTTGAACATTAGCCAAATTTGTTAATAAATTTACTCTTTTCAGTATTTGTCCTGTGTTGTTATTTTTTTGGCTGCCAGTGTTAACGATGTGTAAAAGTTGGTTATTTCCTTGTTGTAAGCCTGTGTCTACTAAAGAAAGCCCACTGTAGGTATTAGTATGTTGAATATTATTTGTATTTGATGTATTATTGTTAGTCGTTTTATTTTGGACTATATGTAAAACAGGAGTGTTAGAGTTGCTCATTACAGAATTTTGGCTATTTTCTACCACAGTTATTTGGTTTCCGTTAGCATTTTTTCCTTGTACTATATGTAAAACTTGCGAGCCTACTGATGAACTTGATCCAACTTGATTACTTTCTTGAGAATTTACTTGATTAAGTGGTGGAGGTAATATTTGAGCCAATGCTTGTTGAAGCATCATTGCATTAATAGAAGAAGTCTTGGTAAAATGATTTAGTGTTGATGTTGTGTTCTGACATATTTTAGGGGAGAACATATCTGTCGAAGGTTGTGCTTCAGAATCAATTACAGGTTCTGGTGAAGGAGTTATACCGGCTGCACTCATAGCATGGGCAATTTGGTCAGTTTTCTCAACCGTTCCATTTTGTTGCTTTTGAGTAGTTTCCATTTCATTTTTATCCATACTATCGTAAGTAACTTCAGAATTAGATTGAACTTCTTCAGATGTGGTGTTTTCATTGGAGTCATATGAATATTCTATATCTTTAATGTGTTTATTGACTAAAACTTGCAAATGATCACTTTCATTACCGTTATGATCGTTCTCCGTTTGAGACAATTGTTCGTGTATATTGCTTTTTCCTTCGGAAGATACTTCTATTTCTACAGGAATATTTTCGTTATGAGGCGGTACCTTTGAAGACTCTTGCAATTCAGTTTGCCGTTCGTATTCTTGGGGTAAGGGTACACTGATATCTGCAGTAGTTAATTCAGTATATTCCGTCTTGACTGGTGATTGTGAATTTTCATGAGGACTATTTTCTGCTGAACACTGAGGACTTGCATCAGTGACTTGTGTTACTCTTGGATCACATGTGACAGGATTTTGTGCTGCTGCACTGACAGGTAGCTGTTGTCCCACTTGTACTACATTAACTAAGGTCTCAATGGAGGCAGGCTCAATAAAATCTGTACTAAAAATGTCGTAAGGGTCAAAACCATTATTATCGAAATCCAAATATTTTTTTTTATTATTATTTTCTAAAAACCAATTGTAACGTAAATCTAACGTAGTTTTTTTAAAATATGATCGTACTTTATCTCGTAAATTAATGTAAGAAAAGAAACGATTACATGTTTCCATTTGCTTTAATTTTGATTCATGTAATTCATTACATTTCTCATAGTTGTCGGACAATAAAAACGGCTGACATTGTTTTACGTCCGACAGAGTCGCAGCCGAAAATTTTGAAAATTTATCTCCATCTTCTGAAATTTGAATGACTCTGTCGGACCCATCACCAAAACCCATACTAAAATTAGTTTCATTAATTTGGTCATTGGTAAATTGAGGTTCAACATATTCTGATGATATTTCTTCAGCTAATGTTTGTCGTAACGGATCGAATTGCTTCTTTTTTTCAATATCATCGTCTATAAATAACAAATGTTTACATTCATTTTTTGCTTCTTCGTCAATATGAACTTTCAATATAGGCCAACATTTTAATGTATCGAACACATCTATATAATCTTTATGAAAGGGTCTTGAGAAAGAAAATTTTATTGAGTTCCAATAATTAAAAAGATTCTTATACTCTTTCCCATATGCTGTGTCTGAAATAGTACGGGTTAATTTCGGACTATCAATATTTTTACTCTTTCGATATTTTTTCTTATAAGATTTATTGTCATATTCCAATATCTTACGTTTTAAATTTGGTCTACTTATTCTTGTACGTACACTTAAATTGGGGTGTATTTTTTGCTTAGAATAAGTATTATTAGGTACAATAACGTTAAGTTTTAAACTTTCCAAATTTACTTCGTTCTCGACTTTATTATGAATGGTAAAAACTTTATCTCCCTCAGTTTCGACACCGTTAACCGGAACATCGTCATGAATATTAACGTCGTCCGTTATCGTCACTCTATTTATTATAGGAAATACATAACACGTGCCAATGACAGGATCTTCATATATAGAACCATTCAAAATAACTCTAGAGTCACCTTTGTAAACGAGGGTAACATTTTTTTGCTTCTTGTTATTGCGAGATATACATTGAGAGCTATTAAGGCTATCATTCATTATGTTCTCAGTATTGTCTGTGTTACTACATAATTCATCTTTGTTATCAATTATTTCGATATTTGATTGAGCATTTTGATTAGCGGCAGGCTTTTTTCCATTTTTTTGCATGTCATTGCGTTCATCTCTTCTAAATTGAGGTGTTTTATCTTTCTGTACATGTAATATTTTTAAATCCATAATTTCTGAGGTATTTTGTTCTTTGTCATAAGTAAAATTATTATTTGTCATAACGTCGTCAAGATTTATTTCTCGTTTACCAATTAAATTAATGTTCGATTTATTTATTGCAGCAATATGTTCTTCATAAACATCTAATTTGTCAAAAGAAGTAGTAATATTAGATATGTCTTTGTTATTTTTCCAATGTGTCTCTACAATTTCTCTGGTAGTTTGAGCTAAGCACTTCTTTTTAAAATTAGATAAAAGATCCTCATCGTTTATTGAAATATTTATATCCTTAATATTTTCTACGGGTACAACTGCATCAATTTTATCCGAGACACTTATATTATGGTTTCTTACATTACTAGTAGCAATAGCGGAATGATTTTTGTCTGGAATCAATATTTCTTTGATTTTCTTTTCAGGGATTATTTTATCTTTCGTTGTTATAACTGGGACTGGGACGAATGTTGACTCAGGGTCGTTTTTTGTACAGCCTAACTGAGCTTTTAAATCAGATTTACAAACTTCATTTTTCTTAGATCCAAGTAAAGTAGTAATGTCAGATAAAATAATCGAAGGATGGTTTCTGTTTTGATCATGTGAATCAGCTGATTGATTGTCATTACCCAATCTAATATTATCTATATTACCATCAGTAGTTGAATGTTTTTCATCGTCATCCGATCGATAGTTAATTTTAACTGTTTGTTTAGTTTTATAATGAGAACATAAAGTGTAGAGATTTTTTTCAGGTTCCAAATGTTCAGACTTCTGTTCTAATTTTAATAAACTTCCTTGTTCCTTTTCTGTAGTCTGCATTGCAACTTCACCTATAGATTCAATATTACATTTGTTATACTGTTTGAGAATTTGTGGACTTGATGTAATATTAGGTTCAGTTATAGAGCACTCACTATAATTAACAGTTTTGTGAAGACTCGATTCATTACTTGATATTTCATCTGATTTAACTAAATCAATGTCTTTTAAAAAAATTATGTTACTGATATTACTACAACTAAATGTGTTATTTTGATTTTCACTTTCGGAAATCTTGCAAGAATTTGGCATGCCAGGGTCAACTTTTGAAATTTTATGACTATGCCAATCTGAAGATTCTTCAATTTTTCTTTTCAATGGAGAAGAATTAGATTTTATTTTATCATCTCTATTATCAACTATTAATTTCTCAATTACTTCCATGTTAGTTGCAAAATATTTAGCAATTATTTTACTAAGGCTAGGTACATGTACATTATGACACCTCTCCTGATTTTGTTCAACAGGTACGGAATCTGCAGATATATTACTTTCAACATCACTTTCACAATCAGTTGACTTATCATCAAATTTGGATTTACTTAGTGCTGTGAAATATAAATCACAAGATAATAATTTATCATCAATATATCTTTTATCCGTAATTATTAATTTTGTCATACACCATTCTGCACAACATTCGAAGTCCGGCTCCAAAGTATGCTTCATCGAATTATAATTCTGTTTGTTATATAAAATCTGAGGTAATTCAAAGTTTTCGATTAGTGATGGAGATGAACGTTCGGATTTATTTTCATCGATATTAAAAAAGTCATTTAAAATAGAAAGAGATTCAGATCGCTGCAAGGATCCTATATGCAAAGATGTTTCTTTTGTAGATGCATCTTCTTGAGGGTTTTCGTTTAAATATGTTTCTTGTATTGATACCACTTGTAAAGATGTCTTTTGTATAGATTCCTCTTGTGAAGATGCTTCTTGTAAAGATGTTCCTTGTACTAATGCCTCTTGTACAGGAGCACAAGAAGCTTCTTCGGTGCTGTGTAAATATATTTTTTGTACAGATGTTTCTTTTAAAGATTTCTCTTGTGATAATGATATTTCATGTACTTCTCGTGACAATTTATCATTTAATATTTCTTGTAAAGATGTTTCTGATACATATTCTGTCTCGTTGTCATTAGATCTTGCACTCGCTTCTGTATTTGAATAATTAGCATTCGATTGACTTTTGAAAAAATTATCACATCTAACTAAATTAACAAAACAATGACTTCTCTGAACTTTTAATTTTTCGATGAGATTGTCACATCTGTCGATTTTCAGAACACATTCTTTATTTATAAATTGAAGATTTATAGGCATTCTGCAAGTATCGTTGTTGCTATGTGTTATTTCATTAGATATATTAAAGTTCTCGATATACGCATCTTTAGATTTATTAATATTATTTTTTATTACTTGTTCACTATGATCATTTATTTTATTTAATGCATCTTCTAAAACATCTATATTTTCAGACAGTCTAATATTGTCTTTGTTGTCTTCGTTCTCATTTTTACAATAATCATTTTTATCAACGATGTTACTGACATCTTTAGAGGAATCATCTTCGAAAATGCAGTCTTCATCACAGTCTTGCATTTCCTTTTCTGGCAACATATTCTCAGGTAAATTCGACATGGAGATATCTTTTAAAATTTTGCAACTAACTAATTGTACTACGCATTTTTGTGATAATTTTACTTGATGTTTTAAAAATACATTTTTATCGATGCAAGCACAATTATATATGCCAAATTCTGTGTGGAAGGTTTCAAGATTACTTTCTTCATCATCACTTACTAAATCTATAGTTTCACTTTCCTGTTCTGAATATTTCAAATGAGACACATCTTGAACATGGGTAACTGTTGATGCTTTCGCTTGAGACTTTACCTTGACTTGTTTAACATTTAAAGTACATTTTTTATTATTATTAATATTTTTCAAAATCATGGCTTTAATGGTAGGTTCTTCGAATATTTCTCCCATTTCAACATTTAATTTTCCAGAAATTGTAACCTTGAAACTTTTTCCATTTGGAAGCTTGACTCGAACACACTTTATTAATGGGTCATTACTGTTATTTGGTAATTCATCAAAAATTATTTTATCTTCATATTTTAAGAAATTAGATTTTTTAACTTTTTGTATGTCTGTTGTCGGTGTATTTTGTTTTATATTTTTATCTCCATCAATTTCAGGAGTAACATCGTCCCTGATTTTACCAAAACCATTGCTTATATTTGTCGAAATTGGGACATTGGGTTCACCTACAGATTTTAAGATACTATCAATAATATTAGATTCTTCTATGGATTCATCCACGATTTTATCGCTTAATTTGTTATCTCTTGGTTCATTCTTAAAATGAGCCACGTTACTTTTATAAATAGTACAAGGTTTTAAAGAGTCGTTATTGATTTGGTTTTGGTCTTTTGATGTATTATTATTAGCTGGAGATTTTCTAATTATTTCTTTGCTAGAGTTTTGAATAACAGATGGTGGTATTTGATCTTCTATGTCTATAAAAGGTACATTGTCATTGTCGGTTTTGGCATCCTGATTTTCTTCGTCTTTTGACGTATGCATTAAAGGTAATTTTATTAATTTATGCGATTTAATATTCTTCGTTTTCGAAATTTTCTTAAGCCCAAATTTTAAGCTGTCTGGTTTAATGGCTTTTTTGGCCAATTTATTTTTTTTGGATAATTTTGAAGTTTTTAAATATGAGACGGTGCTAATAGATTCCACATTATTATTGACTAAATTATTTGAAGATCGTAAAAGAATCCGACGACACTTTGAATTATGTTCAATGCTATTGTCTAGGACACTACTTATGCGTTCGTCTAATTTAGCATTTTTCACATTTGATATTATATTATCACGAGTTTTAAGTGAGCTCACAAAATTAGTTGTTTGTAGCATATCATTTTCATTTGGTTTTGCTAATAAACTCTCAGTATCTACAATGTTATCAGTATTTTTTCTATAACTTTCATTTTCATAATAGATTTTCTTTTGTTCTGATTCTATATTTGCCATATTAATTGGTTCGTAAGCAAGAGCAATTGGATTATTATCGCAACGATGATGAATTTTTCTATTTAATATTTGCATACGTTTCAGTTGTATTCTTTTCTGTTCTGTGTATTCATTGTTTAGTAACATATCATCGGAAATTGATTTACTTTCTTGAATAGTTGAAGATTCATTTTCTATTTTATTTAAATCCGAGTTGTTCGTTTCTGATATACGCCGTAAAGACATATGTGAACTTATATTACTAAAATCCTCTTTTAGGTTTACTAATGGTGATTGTGATGGTGGTGGTAATGATTGATCTTTTAAAAAATGAGTTTGTTCCTTGTTTATATTTTTTTCTGAACTTTCATCAGTACTATGATTTGCTGGTAAATCTTGTGACGATTCTTCTTTTGTATCAGCATTTGTAGAGGGTGACACTTGTGATATAATCTGATGCTCAGTTTTAACATTAGTATCGAGAACTTCATTATTTACATAGGTCGGATTTTCTAACTTGTCACAGTTTACAAAAGCCTGCTGTTCTAAATTTGTGTTTACAGGCGCTGATAGTGTGTTTAAGGTAATGTTAGGCACCACAGTTATGTTGGTTGGCACACTTTGTATAATAGGAACTGAGACAGAACCGTCAAAGATCACAGGGTATGTTGGACTACCGAACAATGTTACATTTGATGGATTTTGATTGAGGGTCAAATAAGAATTATTTTCAAAACCAGTACAGTTTTGATTGACTGGTTGTATTGTATACGGGTTATAAATCACTTCATTGCTTATTAACATTACATTTGGGGCATTTGGCGGTACTGTGAGAACAACTTGTGTAGGATCAAATACATTCAAATTACTCATTTCAACTTTTGGTATATCAGCCTTTTCAGGTCTAGGAGGTATTTCAAAGTTCACGCCGTCATTCCTTTTTACCAATTCAACAGGATTTCTGTTCATATTCACGACCATGGGATTATGATCATTTGCATTTCTGTCTTTTGTAACATTGTTTAAATGCCTATTGCTGCGGGTTCTTGTGTTTGAGTTATTAGCTACGATAGGTGAAGTTACTAATTCATTAGAAATTATACGTAGCTTTGAGTTTTGATTTGCATTAATTGATTTAATATGCAAATCTTCCTTATGATTTGACGAGCTCGACGAAATTCTAGAACCACGTTGATTTTTAGTTTGGCGTCCGTCGATAATTAACTGCGGTTTCCGTATAGGCGTCGTGTTTGTTTTATTAACATTGAAATATAAGTCATTAGGCAGACTTTTTATCTTTGTCGTTATTGTAGGCATTCCGTAAGCTTCATCATCTGCCAACAGCTCCCCAATCTCCTGCCGCAAATCATCGTCCATTAAATCTCCTAATAAATCGAAGTCTGAATTCGGTATTCCCGATATAAATGGATCATTGCCATTTTGAATGACACTTGAAATGTGTTTCTCACATTTCTTTATAACACTTCTTTTAGATATTTCTATTTGACTTTCCTTGGTATTGACCAATTTAGTGACGTTCTTTTCGGATCGCGGTTTAAAATCTTGCGCATTTTCCTTTTTCGGTAAAGAGCTAGTGTTAGTTGAAGTTAATTTTGTAGCAGAATGTTTAAAAAGACTTCGCTCAGATATAGTACTCGGAACAGGGCACTGTGCCATTGTTTTAGTATAATTTGAATGTCTTTTCTCAAATGAATCTTTTTTAAGAGCTACGTCCAAAGCATTCGGACCTCTACTGGGTGTCTTGTGAGCTAAGAGAGCATTCATTACACTCTCCCAGTCAGATGTTGAATTATCGTTATTTGAGCTTTGTCTTTGATTTTTACTATTTCCTTTAACATTGCGGGATTTCTTTGGTTCGGAAGCAGTATTGGTAAAATTATCATTTGTTTTAATAACTGAAGCTTCGACTGATTGAGTTATGGCTTGTTTACTTAATAAATTAGTGTTAAGATTTTGGCAAACCATTGATAAATTACTGTTATTCAAATCTGTATCGATATTTGAAACTTTCAAATTTGAACACATAGTGTTATTTTCAACTTCAGTCTTAGGTGTGGGTTTGACGTTCATCTTAGATTGTTGTCGTAATAATAGCAATAAATCATTTTGATCTTTTTCCGATAAATTGCTATTTGGAACGACAATTTGTCTTTGGTCAGTATTTTTGATTTCGTTGCCGCTTGATAGCTTTACTCCGTACGTTTCATTGCTTGACAATATATGGCTCATTATTGGATGCTTAAGTACTGAAGATGTCGATTTTTGTTGCGATAAGCAATTAGAATTGTCCACTTTACTCGAAACTGGCTTACTCGATTTATTCTTCACTTCAAGTCTCGATATCACAATTTCACCTTTTGTTTGTAAATTTGATACTTTATTATAATCAACACCAAGTTTCTGCATTTCTTCCATAGAAATACTCAATGCTGGTTTCGTTAGGTTTTGATTAACTTTAATTTTGTTATCATTTTGTTTAGTTTTGTGTAAGTAATTGCGACGAGAGAAAGTGTTTGGCGCGTTATCGACTTTTTTCTGTTGTTTTGGAATAGATTTTGTGATTTGTTGAGACTTACTTGATACAACTTTATTTGTACCAGCGTTTGCGGACTCTCGTAATTCTTTAACAAAGTTTTGACTATGTACTTGGCTGAGCATATTACTATTCGATAAACTTTGTTGAGACTCATTTTGTAGATTTTTCATTTGGTATTGCCTTGGTGTGTACACTTGTAACTTGTCTACATTGTTTGCTTGAGTGGCAGATTGTTGTCTGAGAAATTCTTGAAACTGTATCTGACTTAGAGTATCAGAGCAGCTTTTGGTTGGTTGTTTTTTAATAACAACTGAAGTTCTTCTTTTTAGAAATTCCTTATATTGATTTTGACTGGACGATTCTGTATCCAGTGTACTTGCTTTAATTGGTTGGCTGGGATTTGACTGATTAATGTTACTTGCATTGCTTTGTTTAATTATCGGCTGAGACACCTTTTTAATTGGATAAGGAGCATATTGGAGAGATTTTTTCCCTTCAGTAACACTGCAGTTTGCTTTTTGACTTGTGTTAGTAGGTGGTAAGAATACTTCAACTGGTTTATTAACAACTTTCTTATAATCAGCGACATTACCATGGTGACCATAACTTTTTACAAAGTCATTATGCTCGCTTGTTGAAACAAGCGATAGTTTCCATTTTTCATTGCTATTGCTTTTCTGTGATATTAATGGACTGACTTTTAAATGATTTGGACAAGATAAAGGTTTGAAGTTTGTACTAGCTGTATTACTATTAGAATTTTTATGTTTTCTGAACTCAAGGAGTTTCTTGATACTTTTCTTTACTTGGCTGTTAGCTTGATATGGTGCATTGGGTCGGCTAACTATGACTTGACTCTTTGATAGAGCTAAGTTAGGTGCGCTGTGTGTTTTGTTATGACCTATATTGTTAGTCAGTATACTCCTTTCCGGCGATTTAATTTCATCCATGGAATATAAGCCATCAAATACCACATTGGGATCATTACCCTCCGAGTTGACTGACGATTTCTCCTGACTATCATAATCACTGTCATACGCGCACAGATTAATGACCGGTGCAGACTCGTCACCTTCTTGTCTCTCTACTTTCATACCAATGAGCCTAGACAGCCCTTTTAAATTTTGAGTACTACCTCCCACTTCAGATGCCGCCATTTTGTCTTTCTTTTTGCGCTCTTTTCTTTCTTTTTTCTTTTCCTTCTTTTGTATTTCCTTGATCTTCTCCTGACTATGTTCTTTACTTTCATCAATGTTTTTACCTAACTTATGTTTTTCCTTCCTTCTTTCCTTGCTATGAGGTCTTTCTTGTTTCTCTGACTTCTTCATATCATCAAGATTTAATGGGTCGACTTCTTCATCAGATGAATATTGCAATGGTTTAGATTTATTTTTTTTCTTTGGTGCATCAGTAACTGGTTCTCCAGTGCCTTGAAAGATATCTGTTTGTTCTGCTTCAAACATAAATTCATCTTCAAAATTATCCTCTGCTCTTTCCACTAGGTGTTCATAGCCTGTTGTTACAATACAAATAGTTACAATAGAAAAAATGAAATAAAGATAATAATCAAAGTAGGCAGAGAGAATTTAGTGTGAAGACACTCAGTTCCTTGTAGAATCATTTTTTTTGTGTTGTTACTAATAAATGAAAATAATAAGTTCCCTAGACTAGGAATCGAACCTATTAGCCTCAAAATAACTTATTACTTAACATATTTTACAGAGCGTTTTTGTCATCACCACTTTAAATGAAACCAGTTATAACTACCTTATAAAAACCTAATACAATTAATACAAAAGAGATTATTACAAAAATGATAGTGGATAAAATTACCGTTGTAAAATTAACCGCTATTGACACAAACTTATCAAAGCGATAACGCGGCACACGCCTCATTCACGAAATCGAGTCGTAGGTAATGGGAAGCAATGTCGAATTACGTAAAATAAAACGAGAGAGATCCCTTTCTTGTTCTAGTAAGTTTTTTGGGAGTTAAAAGTGGCAGATCGGCAGTAGTATTTATATAGTAGCAGCTATTTACGTTATTAGTATTTATATATATTCGTAACTGCGTGACACAAAATACAGTATGGATAAACATCGTGAATTAAAAAAAACAATTATACGTCTAAACTGTTGAGGTATCTTGATTAATTTTTTAAAGCATGGGTTTGAAATATTTTACCCTATGTTTCCGTTAAAGGAGCGCAGACGCTTCCATCCTGTATATATTCTATTCTATTAAACAGACAGTAATTACCCTTTTCAATGCCATAATACGCATCATTCTCGTCGTCATCCTCTTCGGGTAGGTGTTGGAAGGAGCGAGGATCGAGGTTCAAATACTTAAGCTCAGTGGTGAGAGCACGAGTACCGCTGTGGGTCCGTTCCATATATGTACGACAGTTCTCTAGTAGAGATTCCCTGGAAATCATAAAATTAAATATATTGCTACTATTCAAGGTTAAAATTGTTAATGATAAGATTAATCTGCTTCTGGTTGTATGCTGCACACAGCAGGGTAGGCAGAGGGAACCTAGTGTTAACTTCGTTCTCCACTTTCCGCCTAGTTCTGGAGGCATTACGTGTTGAGTCGCGGTAACGAAAGCTACGCTGTCCCTCTACACCAGAGCGAAGAAATGAAAATATAAATAAATTAAAAAATTAAATTAGCTTCACGCTATATCCCGCACACAGCAGGGTAGGCAGAGGGAACCTAGTGTTAAGACACTCCGTTCCCCACTTTCTGCCGAATTTTGGAGGCATTGCGTGTTGAGTGGCAGAACTCAACGCCGCGCGAAAATATAAATGAAAATAAATATTTAATTTCCTAGAGTTGGGATCGAACCCGTAACTATTTGATTTTACAGTCACACTTTGTGCCATCGTGGTACAGGACCACGACAAGAGCAAACCTAATGTGAAGATGTCTACAGCATTTAAGTAGTTTTTGCAGGTTCGAATCATTTCATTTTACTACTCTACATATAGACGACGAGTAGCAGAGTTCTGCCATTTAACACGCCAAATCTTGCAAATTTATTGGTGCATGGAGGAATAGTGTCTTAACACCAGCTTTATTCTCACTACTGCGCTTTATGCAAGATGAAGAAGAAGGCAGCGTGAAGCTAAGAAAAATAAAGGGTTTTCATACCTTTCCATATCCCACGTTAACGTCTTTACCCTCGGTCCAGATATCAAAACAGCAAGATCTTGGCACAGATCCGCTCCAAGCCCTAAAGCTTCGCCCTCAGCGAATATCGCTGTTGACAGCACGTTCGCCTGTTTCTGAGATTTCATGTTTAGTGTTTCAGATGTTTTGACGAGGTTTGTTTGCGTCCGACTGTCGTTTGCCCAGCTGCCAAATTCTGAATTTGTTTCTGGTTTACATTCTTGTGCATCCTGAAATATTATTAATAAAGTGATAATTGAAATTTTATTTTTATTTAAACTATTTCACATTAGGTAAAATGCTATACAGCTTCAGACTGTTTTCTATACAAATATTAAATACTATACAAATCTATCTAACCTTATTATTCACTTTTTATAATAATAAATAAAGTAACCATTAAAAGATTCCCTAATATTAAAATTTACTATCAAAATGACAGTCAAACTTTCAATACAAATACAATGGAATAATAAATTGTTAATTATTTATATTGCTACATAAGGGGGTAGTTTGTGCTAAGTTCTATATAAAATCTTAAAGTAATTACATACGGAAATTGTGCAATTGACTATCTCTAAGTTTGCTTGATACGTGTCGACGTTGACGAATCGTGTCTGCTTCCAAATTAGTTGTAGAGGGCATTCGCATATACAGAATGTTTTTGTCAGCACGACTTTAAATTAAACCACAGTTTTAACTACTTTATAAAAGCCTTATACAATAATAATTATTTTTTTATCCCAAAAATGAAAAAGTGACTATTTTAAACAAAATAAATAATAAAATTCTCGTTCTGAAATAAAACGTAATTTGTCAAGAACAACGCACGTAGACATAAACCTATCAAAGGGTTACCGCCGCATACGCTTCGCCGAAATTGAGCCGTAGGTATTGGAGGCAAAGTTCAACGAGGTTTACCTAACCTTAAGTAGTATTTTTGTAGTAGATACGTTATTCGTATCTATGCGTTACTGCGTCACACAAAATACAGGTATGATAATCGTGAAATGAAAAAAAATCCTATGTCCAAAATGTTAAGATATCTTGATTAATTTCTTTAGGTTTAAAATATTTTACTTTATATGCTGTTCTAATTAAGTAGCCAAGATATACTATTGCAGTATGGGTGATGAGCAGCCATACTGCAATTTATTCTAACATAATTAAAATCCCCATACCTTAAGCAAAGGCTCCAATCTAGGTGCATTTTTGACTTGTTCATACATTTCCTGCGAGGAGTGTACCGAGAAGGCTGTGAGGAAGCATTCACAGCTGAGACGGGCACTTGCTGATAACAATGATCCTAGTTGAGTAAACCATTTTGATAGTGTTTGTTCTGTGTATCGAGCTTCTGCTTCCTGTAAGATGTATTAGATATTAGATGCATTGTATATTATTAAAATAATTAAGATAATATTGATTATTTTTATTAAGAGTCTAGTTTTTTCAACTAATTCCGTTAGGAATTATTATAAATAAGAACAAAATAAAAAAAAATAAGCAACAATAACACTAATTAGATATAAATAAAAATATAGATATAAAATACTTAATTTGGTTAATATAAAAACAGATAAAGTAGTAAGCATATACTGTACTATTTTATTTAAAATTCGCCTTGTATCACGCATGTAGCAGGGTAGGCAGTGAGAGCCTTGAGTTAAGACACTCTGCTCCTTACGAATCGAATCCACAGCCTGTCACGTTTACGTGACAGGCGTCAACGTTGTTACGTACACGATTACCTACATAAGTAATACAAGCGTATAAGTAATAACAAACCTTTTCAGTCTTAAGTTTGAGTCGTTCCAACTCGTTCATGCCGGCTGTGATGGCGCGAACGTACAGCTCACACACAAACGATTTGCGTTCATCTTTGCACTGAAAAACATAACAGTTCAAAATAAAATAAAAAATGAAACCGTCGTGGCGTATTGGAACAGCGTCTGATAGTAAGCGCGATAGTAGTGGGTTCTGTTCAAAATTTGGGGGTTTGAATTGTGACAATTTTTCAAGAGTGTTTCTTGAAAATAGGCCTGGCATGTCAAAGTTTTTATACATAACCAGTAAGTACTATATAAAATGACCCACCTGAGCATGAACAGCAACAGCAAGCATATGCAAATGTGCAGCGGTAGGCGCAGGTGCGGCTAGCGCGGCTGCTGCCGCCGGCAACTGCTGAGCTGGCAGCAGGCGGACCAGAGCAGTCGCGTTGCGGTATAGAGCTAGCGCCGCTGCGCCCGTGCACGTTGGTATTACCATGCATCTGGCTATTACTACCTGAAATTTTAAATACACATTTTTAATAAAATTTACACATTTTTACACATTTTTATTTAAATTTTAATGTTAAAAATAGATATCATTACTTTAAGTAACAAATAACAATTTTTAAAGATATTTCTTTATATATCCACTACTGGTGTAATTCAATGCAGAAATCAATGCGTAAAATTTAAAATTAGTTTGACCCCTTCTCGTAACTAACTATTCAACTTACTTGATTACATTTTTTCGTTAATTATTATGGTAAAATCTACTGTAACAGGTCAGAGTTACGTCACACATTTGTTCATCCATACCTATATTATAAAATCGAAAGTCTGTCTGTCTGTCTGTCCTTTACGCAATGAGGGCTAAACCGCTAATTCAATTGTGATAAAATACTCATATAGAGATACTTGAGAGTCTTGGGATGAACATAGGATACTTTATTTTTCTCATAATTGTAATTTTCTCGATATAAACTAATATTTTCAATTATATTTCAATTTGACAAGCAATTTATTCTGCCGTATTAATAACAACCGTAGCTAAGCAACCGTTGCTAAGCAACAAGGAACTTTGTTGTTTTAACAAAAAGTTGCCCAAAATGGTTTTTCTGAACACTTACGTGCGCTGACTCAACCTTAAGAGACATCATATAAAAATTATATTTTATAAAATAATTGTCCTTTAAAAAATGTATTGAAAAAGTCTGCGATAGTATTTGTTTATCCCTGAAGGTTTCCCTACAGGAACCATTTTAAATTATTTAATTTACATTTATCGGATAATTGTTAATGTGTTTTTTATAATTTGGTGGGTTAATGTGTTTCCTTATCAAAATAAATATAATAGTCACCTTTAGCATTTTACCTAGACTAAAATTATATTTTACTATACATAATTCTAATAAACACTTAAGGAGATATGACTGATTCAAAATAAGCTGGCCTCCGAGCCGCATGATATGACCGAATCGAACAGGCAGACGATGTCGATGGTTCTGTAAATTTTCATATATTTTGGATCTACTGTTAATTTTGAAGTGGTTATTTGCTGTTTATTATAAATTTGTATTTTTCTTAGGTTCTGCTTATTCGAGTAGTAGATTGGTTGGAATATTTTCTTGGTGTGGTGTAAGTTTCGGCTTTGGGCGGCAGCGGCATAATATTATTTAAGTATTGTGGAAAGAATGGTTGGTTATTTCAGTTCGGTTATCTATACCGTTGTTATACACTTAATGAATCGTAATTTTATTTTTTTGGGATTTTATTTGATATTGCTTGCAACAATTATCGTATTTAATGTAGAAGAGTTTAGTTATTTCTTTATTATATTATTATTATTTTAATGTTTTTCTTTGGTTACCTTTACTTTTTATTTTGGTTCATTTTAATTAGTTACGTATTAGAAACGTACGCCTAAGAATTTGCTCTACTTATTATTCTTTTTCGGTTTATTTTATCATTTATTTTTATATTTCTTACCAATCTTATTGAAACCTGAAAATAGTTTAATAAATATATTTAATAAATATTCGTATAGTTCAAGCGGGTGAAGCCGCGTCCGGGTACGCTAGTATGTTATAAAAATATATTATTTCCATATGACTGTGAGGACCAGACCGTGGTAAAAGCCAGTTTCTATGAAATAAGAAATGCAAGATAGATGTATTATATATCATTTCCAACCTGTGCAATAAGAGTAGCAACTTCCTTAGCATTCTTCCAAATCTTTTTATCTCGTGGTGATGTATCCAGCCGATTCTGCAGCCGGTCCACTAGATTGTAGCAATTGTGAAGAGGTGTTTGTTTTGCCTGTGTGTAGATATCATTCAAATTATTTTAAATGTGTACTTATACTTCTAATGATATATATAAAAAATAGAAAGTTGGTTACTAAGCTACTGTAGCTTAATCTACATGCACACGATTTTAAGACAATTTTAAGACATTGGGTGTAATGTGGCAAAAGACAGACAATTCCATCTTGTGTTACCAAAAAGCAGGAAATTAAACTAAATACAAATTGACCCTATAATCGCCGCGTCTATGACCAAATACTTTCTTAATTCTCGAACAATGACTGTGTACAGCATTTATTTTAGGAATATATGAAATTTACACACTCACCAATTCAATACATCTTGATTGTGACTCGCTATGCAACAACACAAACTCTATATCAGTGATCAAATTCCACACTTCTCCCTTGAAACCCGCCTCCCTTTGCAAGATGTTCATAAATGCCGAATCCGCAGTTTTAGGCGAATTTTGCATATCTGTGAGATATAAAAAATATTCTTATAAATCAAAATGTACAAACCTATTCATCAGCCCTAAAAATTTTTTGATACTGCGTTTTTGAAGAACAACCAAGACCGTCGCTAACCTCTCTTAGTCCTCTCAACCTAAGTGAGTGGTCACTTTTCTGTTATACATTGCTCATTCGTTTGACGTAACCTAAACCAGTTGAACTCGTTCTTCTTCAGTCTCACCGTGACATCCTCGCTAGTACCTGCCATTCTGTGTATCTTCCTTGCGGATTAACTGACTCCGCATATCCTACGAAAAGACCGCACCTCCACAGCATTCATTTTTCTATTCATTCTTCTTCTGTAATTACTTGCTGTCACTTTGTTTCACTTTAACTTAATTTCTGATTTTATCGAGCATAGCTCGATCCATCATAGCACGTTGGGCGACTTTAAGCTTAAGGACTATACAGGCTGTGTTACTGTCAACTTTTAGGATCCGGAGGTCATGTAGACAGGTAGGACGCACTGGTTGAATACGTTTTGTCTTTTGATATTGCATTCTCTCTCTCTCTCTCTCAATCAGCTTCCATCTTAAAGTTTTTTTACCAAGCCAAATGGTTTTGCCATAGGTGGATATATTTACGAACAACTTCAAGACGAGTGCCGCCTACGTGTACCGCAATATATTCCAGCAATTTTATTATAGTGTCAAATCTGATGTGCGTGCTGACTATTATATTGACTGCAAAGCTGGTCCAATCCAGAGTTTCGAAGATGTCTTTCAACATCTAGGTAAATAGTTTAATCCGACATATTGTCTCCTGTCTTATACTCCTGTACCCAGTCTGTCTGTCAATATGACATCGCTGCAGTGCGTGCTGCAGGCGACTGCTTGAATTGCCGTGTAGTAATTCCATCACTATCATCAGGAGACTTGTTATTTTAAACCTGTTTCAAAGCCTTCTAATCTCACCAAAGTCAACGTCTGTTCCTCTGTAGTGGGCGCGCTGGTTATTAACGCTTGGGTTTGGTTGTCTTTACACCAAAAACAGTCACTAATGAAAGACTGTAGGAGACAAATTTAGTAGTATGGGAAATTTTTTTACAATAAAACAAATATATATAAGTACTTGCTTAAAAATGTAGGATGTATATCAAACTAGCTGTTTTAATTTCTTAAAAGCTACATTATTAATTATCTTAGCCATGCCCTCCTACATGGGCTGCCATGGCTCAGCAGCACAGCATCTGACTGTGTCTTACCACTATGTTACCATGCTATATGAGGAATACAGTATAAAAAAGTAAAATCCCTACCAGCGGCCTGGTCCACGTCGGGCACGAGCGGCGCGCCGGCCCTCGCGCGCTGCATGACGGCGGCGGCGAGGCGGAGCGCCAGCTCGCGACAGCGGCGCGACGCCGCCAGCTGCTTGAGCCGCGTCACGAACGTTAAACCGCGCTCCTGTTTCAGCCATTCTAGAACTGGGGAGTGTGCTGCGATTAGCTATTGGGTATTGTGGTTAAATGACTTAATAAAATCGTCAACAAACACTTCTCTCTACACTATTTTCCAGAGTGTTTGACTTGACTTTGCGCCGAATTGTTTTGAGGCTTGATACCAGAGCGAAGAACTTAATATATCAATAAATTATAATTCATTCCCTCGAGTAGGGAACCCACAAAGTCGTGTTATAGTCACACCTTTGTGCTTCTGGGCCACGACGGCCTCAGGTTAGGGGCCGTTCAAGTATTACGTAGTTTTTTTGTAATTATTGATAGAAAGAAAGAAACAATTATTAAACTCTTCGCAGTTGTTGTTTAGTCTATGCCTATATGCCATGCCTCTTGCAAAATATTCTTAAATTCACACTGCTATATTATAATCACTTTTTTTTTTTAATGTAAAAAGAAGCAAACTTGATTAATTAAATTACTCTCTCACACTCATATTTACTTTATTTAAATAAAAAGAAGACAAATGGTACATGATATAACAGAAACAAAAAATGAAATATATCACTAAAAAAATATAAAATTATATGTTAAATATACAGTATGGTTCAGTAAGCATTTTGAAACTTTGCATAAAGTACACTCAGAAACAAAATAATCAAAAGTAAGAAATATTGCTATTACTGTACACAAATATTTACCTTCCTCATCAGTCAACTGATTCTCCTGAGATTTCAGCAAAGTCCTAAGCACAGGGTGACTCCATGGATCAGATAGTGTTGACTTGAACCAAAGGGCCCGTTGCAGGAGCTGACTCTCCCACGGTGGACTGACCCCACCCCGTTGTACCTTGGCTTCTGTACATTCTGAGATAAATACATCTATTGCCTCTTCCAACCATATGTGTTGTTCCTTTAACTGTGAGGTGTCTGTTGCTTTTGGCCAATCATTCTGTAATGGATAAATGATAATCATTTATTGTTACTTAATGTAAAATTTTACTAAGGCTACTACATCATCATAGTGGCATAGGACCTGAGTGTTAAAGCGATGGTTATGAGTTTGATTCCAACTCAGGGGAGTGATTGTGTGAAATTCTTTTCATTTGTCTGCTTTAGTATACAAAGCGAGTCATAGCTCCGCTACTCAAAACACGTCATCAAACTATTTGAATATTGTCTTCTTACCCTGTTGACCGATGGTCTATGACACCATCTAAGCACAGTGAGACAATATCTGATTGTAAATGTTGACTTTGGGTTCGATCCACACTTAATAGAATGATTTATTATAAATTAGCTTCACGCTATATCCCGCACACGGCAGGGTAGGCAGAGGGAACCTAGTGTTAAGACACTCCGTTCGATTTATTATGTTCAAAATTATTTTAATATACCCATTCTGATAAACAAAATGCCACGTTGATTGTTGTTAGTAAACACGCAATGTCTCAAAAACTGAACGGGAAACGGGGAACGGAGTATTTTAACACTATTTTTCTTCCGCCCTGTTATATGTTATACAAGAATATGCGTGTAGCAATAAAAGAAACCACCCTACCTGTAATATAGTGAAAGACGTGTGCCTCTGCAGCCACGCCAGCAAGTGCGGGTGCGTGTTGGGCGCCGAGTGCTGGCATAGGCTGTGCACGCGGCGCCATGCCTCGCACACCGCGTTTGTGCGCTCCGAGCCTGTTGTGTCTGCGCTGAGACGACTGTCTAAGGTCTGGAAAGGAATAAATGAGGTATCAATATACCTAGAATAAGTAAAGCGTCGAAAATAAGAATTGCCGTTGTGCAGCGGCACAGCGTCTGACTGTAAGCACTACGATTGTGGGTTCGACTTCCACTCGATGGAAATAATTTTCATGCCTCGCTCTGCTTGGTATACAAAGCTGGACGTTGAGTTGGCGATCAACATGCAATATCTAGAAAATTTGTCGGAAAGATGGGAACAGAATATCACAATGTTTTCTTACACCATGTTCGCTGTGCTAATCCTACTATATATATGTGACACCACAAGAAGCTATGGAACAAGCACGAGTCGGGCTCACCCGAGGTTTCCGTACAAAAATTGGAGGTTTTTCTTTAATTCAAGCTTAACTTAGTCAGAGCCCTTTCATCTGATATCTCACTTGAATAAGCGGCTCATCAAATTTTGTCCCTTTTTAAGGCTATTATTTTCATGGTTTAACCACAAATATATATAGTACCTACACCACAAATATGTACAGTTTTCAGATTTTTTCCTGAATACTATTTCAGGAAAAATTCTAAAAACTGTACTATAACAACCTGTAGAAGCTAACATGCTTCTACATGTAGAAATTAGGTTTGGCAGTTGCCAAATGTCATTACTTTAAGTCAACCGGAAGTACCCTATTAATTTTGATTCCCTTTATAGTGTCGAAATACGCCTCTTTTGCGATATAAACGGCCAATTTTATTTTTCAATAAATTTAGAAATACGATTTTTTTAGGAAATCAAGAGATTGTAGACCTGAGCATATGGTCTGAATTTCAACTCGATACCTCCAAGCATTCTTGAGATTAAAGGGCTCTTGACAGACAGACAGGCAGGCAAACTGTATTTTTTTCACTTTTCGTATTTTTCTTAATCTATCTATAAGATGTTGCTTTGGGCTAAATTTCAAGATTCTGAGTTCACGGGGTACACCCTGTAGGTTTTAATTTCCTCGTGAGTTTCGAAAATTTACGGCACAATCGGCTTGATTGCGTTAGCTTAGTAAATTTGATTTTTTACAGCTTTGGACAGTAAGCTAACATACCGTATGTTTTTGTAGACCTGTTTTTAAAGGTCTTAGGTATAACTTAAACTTTGACTGACTTTGACTTTTTACTTACTTAACTTAACTTTTGAAACTATTAAGAAAAATAAAAATATTCAAATATTATAAACCACAATAAATTGACATAAATTTCTAAGCAATATTAATTAAAAAAATATTACTTAACATTTGATAAATAAAGTTAATTACACTAATTAGAGGACTCTTAAATTATCTGAATGAACATAAATTCAAAGTATTATTGAAATACAATACCTAAATCTAGGTTACACTTAAGCTAATTAAAGACATTTTAGGCTTTCATTGCAATAAAACTAGATAATAACAAATAATAACCTGTGTATCTTGTACGTTAAAAATTTGCTAATATCACTTTTAAGTGAAAAATTCTGAAATTAAAAACCACTAATTATTTGAATAATTGGTAATTTTTTTCACCAATCACCCGGAAAACTATAATACAAAAACTAAACTAAACTGGAAACCTATAGCCTCTGTTTTACACTTTCCTGTTACACTTTGAGCTATCAGATGTTGAGCAGTTTAACTCACCACCATTTTCTGTAGGGAAATGAAAGTAAATAAAATATAATCATACCCTGTAAAAGGGATTAAACACAAGGTTGAGTACTGCCATTCAGCACACAGTGCCTCCAGAATTCGGCGGAAAGTGAAGAACAGTGTCATAGCAGTAGGCTTCCTCTGCCTACCCTACTATGTGCAGGATACGGCGTAAAGCTGATTTGATTTTTTTAATGTTAAGTGATACTTGCCAGAAGCCAATACAGAAAACAGCATTTAACTTTTTACTTTAATTTAGTAGTAATAAACGATGTACCAATAGACTAGGATTTCTTTATTTTTCCATTTTGGTGAGTATTTTTATTACACCATAATAGTAATACTATTGGCCATACATTAATATAAGACTATTATAACTTCCACTTGAATTATTCTTTATATTTATGTTATTAACATATGTAGTTTGTACAAAATTTGTAACAAGCATACACCTTGGTACGTGCAATAGCAAGGTAGGCAGGGGGAATTGAATGCTAAGTTTGATGACACATTTCATGACAATGTATCACAGGAAGAGACTTCATTCCTATTGGGACACTTCCATTCTCCATTTTTGCCAAATTTTTTAAGCATTGCATGTTGAGTGGCAGAACTCAAAGGCATGCTTTGTCCTGTCAGAGTGAGAAAATCGAAATATTAAATATTTCATTCCCCTTAGTAGGAGTTAAATCAAATCTATAACTGTTTTGTACACAGTCGTATGCCTGTGCCCCTGCTCCAATAATCTACAATTTTCATTTTATCAGTCAATCTAAAAAAAATTTGCAATATTTTTTTCTGATTTATTGTAATAAATTTAATAGTAATGATGTTATAGGTTATTCATATATAATGCATACATAAACAAACAATGAAAAAAGCAATATTTGTATTGTCATTTCAACAATTTTCCTTATAGTTAAACAAACTTTAAAGTACTGCTCAAAGTATTTTAAAGCATGTGCTTGATAAAATATTGTGCCAATGTGTAGTAGTTACTTATATTAAGTACCTACTTGGCAGTGATTATCTAAACAATAGTATCTAAAATATGATGTCATCTTGGCAAAAGTGATATATAATGTATATTTTTAATAATTTGTAGGTATATGATACACTGAGTACGTGACTGATGCAGAAGTATGATGGCTGTCAAACAAATAATCAAAACTACGTGCAAATATATGTCGTCTTCATTATGTACCTTGTGGATTAACATATTGAATATGTATTAAAAGACATTTATTTTGTTATCTGCTTTTATTTTTCTTAAAGTACTTTGTGTATAATATAATATATTACTAATAATTTAGTAAATAACATGGAGCCCTAATGAGCTGACACAACATAATATTAAGTGGAATAAAATTTAAAGTAATCTAGTATTTGTAGGATTAATATCCAATAATTATTTTTTCACATGTTATATGACTATTTACACTAAAATTACTATTAGATTTATGAAAATATAGAAAAACAAGACTTCATAGGAGACAAATATGGCGGACGTAAAGTGAACTTTACGATCACAACGGCGTCTCATTATTTGTTCATATATTTAGATATACAAGAATAACACTTACCTTGTAAAGTTCAATATAATATGTTTTGCCTTTCTGGACACTTGTTTGATTACTTTTCACGTCTTTTCCATCATTTGTAGAAGTCATTTCTCAAGAAAATATCGCGGAGAGACATTTATGCGCTTGTGTTTTCGTAATGGTGCTGTCAAAGTTATGTACAGTGTGAACACATTACAAAAGTAAATTAAAGATATCTTAATAAAACAGGAATGGTGATATAAGTGAGATAAATATAATGAAATATAAATAAAATTTAACACGAAAATATTCATGTATGTATATTTGAGTGATGTATTTTATTCAAGTTAATATAATATATGTGTATATTAACAGTAGTAAAATATATTTATTTATACATTAATATTATAATATTTAATTAAAATTTTACATTACATTTATATATCTATGAATGAATTATACATAAAAAAAAATTATATATATTATTTCTTTTAGTAAAATTACTTTTTAGACCAATTATATGTCGAATTCTGGTTTACTTTGATTTAAATTTAAATATATCATATATTTAAAAAAAATGTTATGCGTTCTCATATATATTTTTAATTGTTAATAAATGCTGTAAATAACGTAATATAAGAAAAAATATTTAAAAATTTTATGGTAGTTATATTTATTAGTTTATCAGTCATTATTTCTGGATTTCATTTAAATGACATAGTTTTTTATAATACCTTTGTATAAAACTACTGTATATAATTTCTTTCGGTATTATAATATTTTCATACACTGTATATACTGTCATATATATTGTGGTATGTATTTTTAAAATAGAATAAAATTATAAAAAAGCAGAATTTATAATTATTGCAGTGCATATTGCACATAACATATTTTATATCTCTATGTCATTAAATGTATTTCTTACAAATAACAATCTTCTAAACATGACCATAAAATCGTCATCGATTTTAATTTGTTTATTTCCACTAATATAGTAAACTTTCAATTCCAATTTAGATTATACTTTAATAACTAAGGTATGGCAAATAGGGATATCAGTACCTGTTAATTTATCAATTATCACTCCTATCCGTTCCTTTGGCTGTGGACAAGAATGTGAAGTCATGAACTGAAAAGAAAGTATTTTTTATGTTGGCTATTCTGAATTCTGATCTGTACAAAGCAACGCGAGTTGTGTCAGTGGTGGAATATTGCGTTTTCGTGTGAAATTAATAAGATTACAATAAAAAAATGTAAAGTTACAGCTTATTCTTCAATAAATACGTACGTGGTCATGTTTAATATATTTATTTCATTTTTCTCTATTGGCTAAAGGAACTCCAATTTGAGTCAATGTGTCAAAGTACAGGGCTTTAACGAGAACACAATAAATTGTCTTTACGGTTTCTATTCCGAAGGGTGTCTCAATATCAATGAAATATTTGTAATTTTAATTGAATTTGTAGCTTATTTTGTGCAATTGCTTGTCCAATTTAACTGCTGTTGCTAAACAGCAAGTACATCTGGAAGTCATTACGCTCAGACAATCATTTCTTTCCGTTTTCACTAATTGGCGAGAAAAATCATCGGTAGCATTTAATTTAAGTGGAATAAAAAATCTACAAGCTTTAATTTCAAGCTATACAGGCCTATTATGTAGATATTTTTTTTGTGTATAAATTACCATTAAGAAAACCTAATTTTCTTTATTTATTGTGTTTTTAAAAATTAATTATTCATTTTGTTTATTTAGTGCAGTGATCTTGTGTTGTGATGTGTGAATTCAGTGATATTATCTTGTTGTATAATATTCCATTAGAATAATAGATAATAAAATGGCTAAAAAGTCTGAGAACACTGGGGGCAAGCTGGTCACTATTTCAGTTGTGGGATTGTCTGGTAAGTAAAATTAATATAAAATATTTTTGAATATGTATTGTTATTGTTGAAATGCATATTTATTGAACACTTTACTTACTAGGAAATAGAAAAAAATAAAATGGTAATTTTAACTAGCTATATTCATTTATTAATATAATAATATTAATAGCTCAGTTCCTTTGTCATCCATTTTTTGTTAGCTTATGCTACATTTATTTTATATTTCTTTATTGAAGCCTCATATTAAATGTAGATGATCAAAAATTGATCATATTCTCTTTATTTCTTTCAAGGTTAGCACAATGTTGATGTTACAGAAACAACAGATTTAAATATATCTTTGTTTTTATAGTAATACTATGTAATGAATTTACAATTATTTTGTTCATGCCAATTATTCCTTAAAAGTAGTAAGCCATCATGACATAGTAGGAAAATGACTGGGTGTAAATGTTATGGTTGTGGTTGAGTAAAAATTATTTTCACCCGCCTTTGTGAAAGAAAATATGGTCACACAATTTTGCCACACTACCTTTATTGTATTTTTGGTAAAAAGAAAAGGAATTAAGTCTTCACATAGGTTCCCCTGCCTGCCTGTCTATATGTCCTGATAACGCTGAAATCATTATAATATATTATTATGGGCATAGAGTTATACTTTTTATTATGTGTAATAATATTGTTAGATAAAATTTAAATATTCTAATTGTGATTTCTTACAAAGATGTAAATGTATACATACTGTAATAATTTGCCCCAATGAGTAATGCATTTCATATGTGGCCCTTAGCCTGACACAAATTGTACATATCAATTGTAATGTTATCACATCTTGTTTTGAACATCCTCTTGTACTATAGCTCTAAATTATTTACTTATCAATGAATAATTTGACTGTGAAATTTCTCACTTTATATATGCATAGCTATGAATACTTTACTCAAATAAAAAAAATATATATGACTATTTATGTAGTAATCATAAATAAAAATGATTAAATGAATGTTCATTAAAAATTATATTTTGAATCTTTACATATTTCTTAATACATATGAAGAAATATGTGAAGATACAACATATTAAATGGAAATATTTTTAATTTAGGCTAGCATTGTGCAGTGGAATGAATTTTGACTATAAATATGATTGCTTTAAATTTGATCTCTTCTCAAAGCAGTAAAACAAATTTTGCTGCACTGCTCTGCCAAGACAAAGTATGGTGTTGAATTTCATCACTAAATATGAACAAACCTAGAACTTAGGCTTAAAGCAGAGAATAAAATGTCTTGACACTAAATTCTTTCTGTCAAGAAAAAATAAGTTAAAATTCTTATATCATAATAATTAAAGTTGTCGGCTGCAGATATTTTTTTTTTTTTAGATTTTATGTCAAAAGAAAATATATATCATCTCAACACAATATTATATAAATAATGTATTTATTTTCTTATGAATTTCTTATACACAATTAACTTGTTAATGTGTGTATTGATTTAAATTAATCGGAATATATATTTTAATATGTAATGTATAAACATTTTATAGGAGATTATTTAAAAAAAATATATATTTTTATTTATAATCCTAATTTGTTTGTTATTTTACATTATATTTCATATAATTTTCCATATTTTTAATTGTAAATGTGAAAACATTATTTTTTTTCAATTAAGTTTTATTAAGTAACATAAGAAGTTGATATATGCACTCAAAATAATTTTATTCAAAATAAGAAGTTCCATTCTTAATTTTTTGAATGTCAAACAATTTACCACCAGTTCACTAAAGTTAATGACTCAGACTTGAAAAGAACCAGCGCAAGAAACTCAGTGGGACTTTTTTTGATTACATCTGACTTCATCTATGTTTAGTGGTGGAGTTAAACTTGAAAAGTTTTATTCTAACACTTTCAACTAGGCAGAGTAGGCAGTACTGCTCAATTTTCACCCCAAAAAATGCCCCAAGTAGGAATCAAACTCACAACCAAAGTATTGTAAATGGCTTCTATGTATATAAGTATATTTTATCCTTATTTTTATTAAACTTGGTATGTGGTATCACTGCATAGTATCAATATTACTGGAGGAAGGTCACATAAAAAAGTAGGAGCCCCTCATCTATAATCCAGCATAGCTCCATCCTCCTTGCCTGGTATTCAAATACCTTACCCACCTGTCTCTAAATAAGCGAAACATATTGTAACGTAATTTTCAAGTATACTTTTTTATTTAAGGTACTGAAAAAGAAAAGGGGCAGTTAGGTGTTGGCAAGTCTTGCCTTTGTAATCGTTTCGTTCGTACAGACGCTGACGATTACAATGTCGACCATATATCTGTGTTAAGTCAAGTAAGTATATTCATATTTTATAAATAAACTGAAAATGTGCATACAAAAATAATAAAACAAAAACCAACTTTCAAAATCCTATGCAAAAATTAAAAATACTTATTTAGAAAACTTATTTCTCCGCTCTGGTGTCGAGGCAAAGGTAGGTTTCCTCTGCCTAACCCTGCTGTGTGCGGAATACAGCGTGAAGCTGATTAATTTTTGATTATTAAAAATTTGAACGTAGCGGGACTCGAACCCGGGCCTCCTGGAAACCGACCAGGCGCACTGACCACAAGGCTATACGTTCTCCGTATAGCAGAGAACGTAAAAATAATTAATTTATTCTAAAATTTTACTTATAATTCCTTTTTTAATATTATACGAGTGTACATATAATTTTAATAAGCAACATAAGTTGAATTCTCATTCAGTATCAATACAATTGAGTTACCAACTTTTGACTACTGAGTAAACCAAACTTGTTTAAACCAAGTAAGTTTGAATGTATTATTAGCTGTACAAATTGGCCTATTAGTATACACACAACTTTCTGTGAAACATTAATAAGATGACTATACATAGATACTGACTGTCTAAAATAACATTGTGTTCATCTTGGTAAATTCTTATGTATCTATCTATATATCTATTATCTGTATATCTATATAAATAACTAAGCGCGGGCAATGTCGGAGGTGAAAGTTAGGTACTTTTAAATTTTCCGTAATTTGAAAATAATTCTAGGTCCTGAGGAAACCTTGAGACAGTCATATAATAGGTAACATCAGAACGATTACCGTGACGTAATGATAGCATTAGCCTTTCTCGATAATTGGACTATCAAACACAATATTTTAATCAAATCAGCTTCACGCTGCATCCCGCACACAGCAGGGTAGGCAGAGGGAACCTAGTATTATGACACTCCGTTCCCTACATTTCGCCGTATTCTGGAGGCATTGCGTGCTGAGTGGTGGAACTCAATGCCGCGCTTTGCCTCGACTTCAGAGCGAAGAGATGGAAATATAAATTCAAATAAATATTTCATTTCTCGAGTGGGGATCGAATCAACAACCAATCGATCTTATAGTCACACTTTGTGCCTCTGCGCCACACCCGCCTAAATATTTTAATATTAATCATTGTAATTTTTTACAGAAGATATGTAGTTGCCATCAATTTTTTTTATTTTTTTAAATATTTCGACAGCTCCAATCGCCATACTCCGATATTACGGTCATATCGTTAATTGCAAAAAAATAAAAGATTTTTAATTTCGATATCGATTTTGAGATTCACTTCAGTTTGCTTATTTGCTGTAGGTAGATTCAATCTTTGCGAATTACGTAAATACTAGTATTTATATGTATATACACTTACTTATTTTAAATATGCGTTTTGGAAGTCTGTTGTCTATCATATCTATATCAGAAGATATAGATATCGTAAAACGATTAGAATCACGCTGTATCCCGCACACAGCAGGATAGGCAGATAGAACCTAGAGTTAAATCACTCCGTTCGCCGTACCGTAAGTTAGTATATTTTATTTAATATAATAATATAGGCATCATGTTAAAGAAAGTTATTAGTTAACAGGATATTAGCTATTTTCTTGGTTATGTTTTTGTGATATTGTTTATTGTATATAATATTTTTTTATTGTTTTAATAATACATTCGCAATAAATAATAAAATATCAATTGTTTAATGAAATAAATACTATAAAAGATACAACATGTGTTCACGTGTAAAATGTTAAGGGTCTTTAAATGAGTGCTCTTTTTAAAAAAGCTTCAATTAAAAACCATTTATAAATTTTGGACGTAATGAGACTTGAATCCACGTTTTTTGGTGCTCTTTTCTCTGAAATTGGTAATACTTATTTATCTTTGCTTTGGTGGCATGGATTTGGGAAAAACGCTGAAAACGAAAATTTAAATTGTTAAATCAAATTGTTTTAAACGAGCAATCCGCTTGAACTACGCAATTATTTATTTACAAATCCGAATGTGCTCTAATAGCATTATTATTTTAAATATCTACCTAAAGTTTCAGATAATACAGTAACGAAATTGTAACATTTTTATTGAACAAAATACTTTAAATTGATATAACTTTTTTATTGATAACCCGATTGATATTATTAACACTAAATATTAAGGGCCTCTCTCCCTTTGCCTACCCTTCTATGTGCGGGATACAGCGTGAAGTTGATTTTAAATATTAAGGGAAGTTTGCCCAAGTACAATCAATAGCAAAAAACTGCACTTAGATCGGTCGAGCCATTTCTGAGATTTGAGTGTACCAACGCACAGACAAATAGATAAAAAGACAAAATATTTAAATATCATTGTTTTGACTTCAATACAATGATAAATGCCCACGAAAATATTTTTATCACAGAACATATCGATCGGTTACATTTTTATTATAAGAAAAGATGTTATAAAATTTAATATTTTAATCGATTTCATTCTATAAATTACAAATGTATATTTTAGTCGGACTTCAGCGGGCGTGTAGTCAACAACGACCACTTTTTGTATTGGGGGAGTGTCCAGAAAGAGCAGGATGAACAGGAGTACAGGTTCGAAGTGGTTGAACAGACCGAGTTCGTCGACGACGCGTGCTTCCAGCCGTTTAAAGGTTAGTTTAGTTAGACTTTGGTTGGTATGTAAATTGTTGCTAAGTGATATTTGATATAATTTTTAATAATTTTTTATTGCACACATTTAAAAAAAAAATCATGTTCAAAAGGCGGGCTTAACGCTAAAAAGTAAAAAAAAAATAGAATCCACAAAAGTGACCATTTTAAATATCGAAATAAAAAATATATAAAGTTGTTCACTATAACGTTCTTTCATACATAAAAGTAACATTTATTTTCTTAAACTATTTATTTTTATACACCTAATCTCTGTAACTAACATTCCAATATAAATTTAAAGCAGTGGGCAAAACGGAGACCTACGTGAAGAGATGTGTAGCGACAAAATTACAATCCGCCGAAAAGCTCATGTACGTATGTAAGAACCAGCTGGGTATAGAGAAGGAGTACGAGCAGAAGCTGATGTCGGACGGCAAGATGAGTGTGGACGGGTTCCTGTGCGTGTACGACGTGAGCCTAGTGCCGGGACGCAGTTGGGAGAAACAGGTAGCTGACTTTTTGGACTTTTTGGCCCTAAAAGGGCTATTTATCTTTTTTTTATAATATAATAAGAAATATTTTAATAATTAATAATTGAATAACTTTATACAAACGAAATGATGATATTAAAATAAGTTTGTTAATCCCAGAACGAAACGCTGGCAGCAATACTCCAAAATATACTGAAATTAAAGAAACCGGTAGTCTTAGTGACATCCAAAAACGACGAGGCGTGCGAACAAGGAGTGCGAGAGGCTGAGAGATTGGTCCAAAGGAAAGAGTTCAAAGGGTCCATTCCTATAGTAGAGACGTCTAGCCACGATAATGTTAATGTGGACCAAGCGTTCTTCCTGCTTGCCCAAATGGTGGACAAGGCCAAAGCTAGAATTAAGGTATGCCACTAGTGTTTATTTAGCCTTTTTAGATAAAATATTTATATTTTTGTGGTGATTTAAATATTTTTAAACCGACAACCAGTCGCGTTTATAGTTACACTTTGTGCCCCTGCGACAAGACGTCTTTAAGATAAAAATCTTAAGAATTAAATCCAAAAAAAATATTAAATAATCAACTTTTCATTACCTTCACTATAGTTCCGTACGTATGTAAAAACTTCATTATATACTACTTTCGTGTCGCTCTCAGTTCAAAACGAACAAATAATGTAAACAAATTTTAGAATTTTTAAATAGTTTATAAAAATAATCTTAGCGAGTTTGATAAACGTGAAGAATTAAATTTTAACACATGAACTAATATTTTTTTATGATCTTAATAAAACTGTAGTTCCATATGCAAAAACATATGTTACCTGTACCTACTGTGTTGTCGCAGTTTTAGCTAACAGTATAAAGCCAACAAAGGGTATCTATCATCAACTTAAGATACATTTTTTTAGTAATAAGATTTGATTTTTTTTTCATATTCTTTAAACACTATATATATTTTTTATTATACACTTTCAATAATGTCGAAATGACCATAGTTTAAGACCAAAAAGAAACTACAAATTTATATTTTCACATAAAATATTTTTCAAATCACACCAACAAGTAAAGAATCAATCTTAATAATACATGAATTAATGATTTTTTATGACCTCTAAAACGGTAGTTCCGTATGCAAAAACGTCATTGTATGCTATTGTCACAGCCTTAGCTCTCAGTACAAAGCCAACAAAGCGTATCGTCGAGTAGTAAAGTGACTAGGTATCTACTGGCTAGGTCATTATCATCATATCGCGTTTCGGTAAACATCGTCTTCCTGTTTACTTTTATGATTCGTTTCGGTATTTATTTATGTTTGGGTTGTGTAATGGAAATTAGTTTTTTTTTTCACATTTTCCCAATTTTCTTTTCCTTGTACCTATTTTAGAAGTTATTACACGACAATTGATACATTTCTCTTCCTGGATTTGTGCCCACATTGCATCGTCGTAATTGACTCGAATTTAATGTGACCCAACCATATTGTTAGTTATATTTTATAATTTGGTCAATAATTTAGTAGTGACTAATATAAATTAGTTAGTGTTTATAAATTATTTTCTTAAAAAAGTAATAATTTTTTTTTTTAAAACGTAACCATTGTCTCTTTAGATCCAGAACCATACTAAAATATATTCCACGCTTCACAAAACATAATTTTATAAGGTACAATCAACACTCGTTCTGGAAGTCGTTGTGTACTACGTACGTACGTACATACATATATAGGCATTCATCGCTATAAATATAAAGTGACATCCTCTTGATCCAATTAATTTAATCCACCGTTCTTGATAGTTCACTTTAACTGGTTGACGATAGAGCTAAAAGTGTCTGTTGATTGAGAATGATCAATAATGTTAGCGGTATATACTCTTTATTTAGTTTGTAACGAGGCAAAGCGCGGCGTTGAGTTCCGCCACTGAACACGCAATGCTTTCAGATTTCGGGGGAAAATGGGGAACGGAAGTTTCTTAATGGGAATGGAGTGTCTTAACACTAGCTTCCATTTGCCTACTCTGCTGTATGCGGGATACAGCGTGAAGTTAAAAAAAAGTTTTTATGTTTATAGAAATAATAATTAACATTTTGTGTAGTAGATAGAAGGAGAGCCTTTAAATTTTAATCGTATTTTTAGTATGGATCTTACCTTATCAATGTACCCAACATAGATATAAGAGTGCGTATGTACTGCAGTTGTTGAATAAAATAAAAAAAATTAAGACGTTTAATTAAGCCAGTTAAAGCTTTAATTTTATGGCAGTTTGGCCCGCCTAAATGACACAATTGCTTATTTTCTCATCTGAATGAGGTACTTTCATAATCGAATAACATTATCATTAAAAAGAATGTGGCCAGTCGTGGCGCAGGGGCACAAAGTGTGACTGTAAAATCTACTGGTTGTGGGTTCGATACCCACTCGAGGAAATGAAATATTTATTTAAATTGATATTTCTATCCTTTTCGCTTTGGTGTCGAGGCAAAGCGAGGCGTTGAGTTCCGTAACTCAGCACGCATTGCCTCCTGGGGAATGGAGTGTCTGAACACTAGGCTCCCTCTGCCTACCCTGCTATGTGCGGGATATAGCGTGAAGCTGTTAAAAAAGAATTATTATTAAAAGGCAAAACGTATGGACGTTGAAAACTAAAGTTTCAGCCAATTCAATAAAACAGTTATTCTATAGTAATTTTGTAGAACCATATGCTTAATACTGACATAACTTTTTTTAATGAACCATTTTAATGAATAAATTGACCCATGATTTAAAGCAAATAAAACGAACTCTAAATATTAACGAAACTTCGCCAAAATACAAAAGGCGAAACTGCATTTATATCGGTTAGGTCCTTTCTGAGGTCAGCGTGCACAGACAAAAGCTCAGGCAAACAGACGTAAATTAAAAAAAAGACATTGTTTTGGGCCTATTATCAACAAAGTCGCCAATAACAAAATTTCTCAAACATTTTCCGTTTAGAGGCAGCGATCAGGTATATTTTTATTATGTATAGATATTTGTATTTCAACGTTTCATAAGCAAATGCCTTTTAAATGACAATAACTCAGTGTCTAGACACTACTTTTCTTCTCCTACCTTTACTTTTATCTCTGTAGATAAAACTGATTTTGTTTTTCGGGAGCTCCCTTATCTTTAAAAATTTCAATGTATGTAGAGATTTGTAATAAAATATCAAGTGGATATTATTAAGTTGTCTGGAACTTCATTAAGGTAGTTGTATCTTTTGAAGAGCTCTAAGCCAACGAAACGTTTGTTTTCTTTACGAATATACTTAGCTAATATTTTTGTATTCTTTGCATTTTTATAATTCAGTTATATGTATGTTTTTATTTTTACTTTTTGTAGGTTTATACTGTACTCCGCGTACATGCATATAGAAGGGTACGCGGAGGGTAACTGAGAACCTAGTTTAAGATCGTTCCCCGTTCCAATTAGGACATTTCCGTTCAGATATTTATCTATCTGAACGGAATCCATTTATTATAAATAATTTCGTAATTAATACTAACAAACGCAATTTATGATAGGCACATTTTTTTTATTTTATGCAAATTTATAATGTTGGTTTGATATAGTTTTTCCCTACTATAAGTGCAAATGGGTCCAGATCCAACAGGAGCCCTTAATGATCTGTAAACCACTACATGTTATAATTTGTTACTTAATACTTTTCTTAAGAAACAGAGTGTCTTAACACTAGGTTCCCTCTGCTTACCCTGCTGTGTACGGAATACAGCGTGGAGCTGATTTAATTTTTTATAAATACCTAAATTGCGTGCGTATTTAGGCCCCTAAGATAACAATGCTATCATTTATTATTTTACAAGCAAAGAACTGAAAATATAAATTTAAATAAATATTTCATTGCCTCGTTTACAGTCGAACACTTGTGCCACTGTGCCACAAATGGTCTTACATTTCTCGTAGGGTTGTTATGTTAAGCTTCTTGTTAGTGCGTATTGTAATCAAAGTTAGTGAATTCACTAAACATTTCCATTTTTTTTCTTGTTTTCTCTGTGAACAAATATTATATTGGTATTATTGGATAAAAATTACATACATTTTGTTACAAGGTGGCCAACTATGCCGAAGCGTTGCGAATAAGAAGAGAGACTTTAGATTTCGTGACTGAGGCTTTCACCCAGCTCATCAGAATACACGTCCAGGATCACAAGTAAACTTTTAATTATTTATTTAATATGAGTAAGATTAGTTGAATTACTAATTTGTATTTATTATGTATTAATTATTTAAAAGATACGTTTTTAAAATGTTTCATAGCTTTTGTACCAGTATTATCACTTGTATCGGAAAATATGTTATTTGGTCATATTCTATCAATATTAAATACCAAATTTTTGGCACTCTATTGGTTAATTTTAATTCAATTTTTTAAGTTTTAGTATTTGTTTGTTTAAGTTTCAGTGTTGGTTTATTGAAGTCATATCTTTTAAATCATTTTAATCTATTAAGTTTTTTATTTATGTTTTTCAGAGAGATGTGGTCAGCGGTTAGTAAGCGATTGTGTCACCATCCTGAATGGATTAAGTTCGTCCAGCAGTTCGGAAATGATGGAACCCAGGTATGTATTATATACATTTTTATTGTTTCTCTTTCAAATTACTTACACGTTTTAATAATCGTTATTTCTCTTAATTTTTAAAGATTTTGGATTCAAATTTATTTGGATCTTCTTACAAGTGCGCTAATATATAAGTTCTGCGAACATAAAAAGTATTAATTGCAATAGTTATTAAAGTAATATTAGGTTTCTTATCTAGGAAGTAACCCAAATATCTAGTCTCTGGATCTACATACTTAGAGATATTTATATCATGTAGCTCATAGCTCTGCTGAGCGTCTTACGAAACCATTCCAAAGATTTATTTGTATTTTGAAGTTCGGGAAGTGTTAATATTACGTGTGCAGTTGGGAGAAGACTTTTTAGATAATCAGAATATTTTATGGACTTCTCAGTCTGGAACTTCAAAAAGTTATTGTCAATGGTAGTAATGAACATTCGGAAGCTTCGTTTGGCCCAACGATGAACAAGTTAAAAGAATTGGCAAAATGCTTAGCTATGCCTATACAAAAGCAAAGCTTTAGCAAAGTCCATAAAGACTAAAACAAAATTTATTTAGAGTTTACAGAAAACAACGAAGACAATGTAATATAGTAAGTTTCTCAAGGTCTGAATCTCATCCATACATGTATCAATGTGAAGATTTTGACCAAAAGAAAGATCGGAAAATAAATAGAGCTCGTGAAATATGTTTAAAGAAGATATGCCAAAAACATGCAACTCCTAATTGTAGCAGTTGTTGTCAAAAAGTTAAAGATTATTAAATCGTAACACAAATACCGATGATTGTTCATTATAAGTTTTCATAATTAAAAAAAATGCGGTATATTTTTTGCAAATTTATAGCAGTTTTACTATTTGTAAAATTTTTGTTTAAATCCGTTTAATAGGTCAAAAGGCGTGAAAGTAGAAGAAACATCCATACTCACAAACATTGACATTTATATTATGAGTATTTGAATATGTTTTAAATATTTTTTAGTTACTCTGAGATAACCGATTGATTTGTTTTTTTATTTAAATATAATAATTTATGTTTAAACAGGTGGTATTCCGACGTCATATAAAGAGATTGAAAGAGGAGCGTTCAGCCAAGAAGCTTCGCAAGCAACTTGCCAAGTTGCCGCAAGTGTTGGCCAGAATGCAGTTGCCCACTGAAGATTTACAAGAGAAGTATGGTTTTATGATTATTTTATATAATATTAATTAAGTTAAAAGTGATGTTGATTTGTGTTATTCAACATTACCTGGAAGTAATTTGGCGGAAAGTGAAGAATAGAAATGTTTTAATGGGCACTCCGCCTTTACACGAGGTTTCTAGGTTCTCTCTGTCTATTACTAAAAATAATTTAAAAAGGTGAGGTTGACGCTTTTTCTCGTATGGTTAGGAGAAAAACGTATAGTGTATGAAGTTTTAATATGGTAAATTTCAACGTCGGGCTATATTTAAGTGATTATAGTTTTGCTATAAATGTGATAAGTATATTGGAGAATATTATTTTAATATATTTGTCAAATGTTTTTGTAGGGAGATTGTGTATAAAATTATTATATGTTTCATCGGTGTATGTAGATTTAATAAATTTTGTGGTGATAATTTATTATTATTATTAATATATTTTACAAGGAATTCCCTTAAAATTGTGATAGTAATATGAGCACAACGAGCGACAGCAGTGTACCACTACTAGTGCACGGGCATTATATTTTGTGTGTATTTCGTGCGTGCTACATTACATTACTACTACATTTGTACATAGTCACATAAACGAAATACGTGGAGAAACATCTGACAAATAATAAATGGAAAAAGAATGAGTAAAATAAATACATTTATGACGTTTAATCCTTAACTAAAAAGTACCTACCCCGCAGCGACTGGTGCTCGGTGGTGGTGCAGCTGCGCGCGCACCGCGACTTCGGCGTGTACTTCAGTGCGCGCGCGCCCTCGCCGCCCTCGCGCTCCTCCGCCTCCGACGCCGACGCGCCCGCCGACGACAGCACGCTGCGCGTGGGCGACCGCGCGCGCTACCAGGTACGACTACAGCGACTGTGCGCACTCCGGCGTGTACTTCAGTGCGCGCGCGCCCTCGCCGCCCTCGCGCTCCTCCGCCTCCGACGCCGACGCGCCCGCCGACGACAGCACGCTGCGCGTGGGCGACCGCGCGCGCTACCAGGTACGACTACAGCGACTGTGCGCACTCCGGCGTGTACTTCAGTGCGCGCGCGCCCTCGCCGCCCTCGCGCTCCTCCGCCTCCGACGCCGACGCGCCCGCCGACGACAGCACGCTGCGCGTGGGCGACCGCGCGCGCTACCAGGTACGACTACAGCGACTGTGCGCACTCCGGCGTGTACTTCAGTGCGCGCGCGCCCTCGCCGCCCTCGCGCTCCTCCGCCTCCGACGCCGACGCGCCCGCCGACGACAGCACGCTGCGCGTGGGCGACCGCGCGCGCTACCAGGTACGACTACAGCGACTGTGCGCACTCCGGCGTGTACTTCAGTGCGCGCGCGCCCTCGCCGCCCTCGCGCTCCTCCGCCTCCGACGCCGACGCGCCCGCCGACGACAGCACGCTGCGCGTGGGCGACCGCGCGCGCTACCAGGTACGACTACAGCGACTGTGCGCACTCCGGCGTGTACTTCAGTGCGCGCGCGCCCTCGCCGCCCTCGCGCTCCTCCGCCTCCGACGCCGACGCGCCCGCCGACGACAGCACGCTGCGCGTGGGCGACCGCGCGCGCTACCAGGTACGACTACAGCGACTGTGCGCACTCCGGCGTGTACTTCAGTGCGCGCGCGCCCTCGCCGCCCTCGCGCTCCTCCGCCTCCGACGCCGACGCGCCCGCCGACGACAGCACGCTGCGCGTGGGCGACCGCGCGCGCTACCAGGTACGACTACAGCGACTGTGCGCACTCCGGCGTGTACTTCAGTGCGCGCGCGCCCTCGCCGCCCTCGCGCTCCTCCGCCTCCGTACGACTGCTTGCAGCAGCGAGCGGCGTGCGCCCCATACCCACAGCGACTCCTCGCCTCCGACGCTGACGACAGACACACCATAAAAAATATTAAAAATGTTGTATCTTTTTTTACTTGGGATGTATCTTGATTATTGGTTAAAAATATTATCTTACAGATTTTTTTTGAACAAGACTGGTTCTAAATAATAATATTGTTATGTAAAACTTACTCTATTCTATTCTCTTAATTACTTAATAATTCATAATTCACATGTATTAAATTTATTACAAAATATAAAATCTGGTAGATCGTAGATCAGATTTACTTTTTTTTTTAATTTTAATTCTTACTTTCACTACAGATTTACGGTCCGCACCTTTTGTTATTTTTACGTTTCCTTAAATACTTTTTTCTATAGCTATTATCTATAACTAGACTTATTACATACATATATTTCATTCTATATTTATACTATATCTGCTTAAGACAGTGGCAACTGAAATGAATAACTATATTCTTTTCAGTTGCCACTTACTAACAGATTACTAATCAGATTTACTTAAATATCCTCATTTCACAGACGCTGGGTCAATCACAAAAGATACCATATGAAATTCTAGAAACTAACGAAGCAGCCGCTATATTTAAGACTTATCTTCACGAAGCACAAGAGAAACAACGAAATTATGAGTAAGCGTCACTTATAATTAATTAAAATATAATAATACTCGTACAGTTAAATTTTTTAAATGTTATATGTAAAATATTAGTTAAAATAAGAATAAAAAAAAAATAGAGAAAAATCATGCTGTTCTCGCTCTGTATACCGTTACGATACCAAATAGAATGTTGATCTCCCACAATTTTTCTTTTTTTTACACTTAGTAGTTGTAGTTATTAGTACTGTTGTTTTTTTTTTCTTATTTAGAAATATTATTATATACCGCATGTTGGATAGCGAAGTTGAACGCCCCAATTTGTCCTTTTTAGTCTTTTGTCTTTTGAGTTTTTTGTCAGGCAAAGAAAATAACTCATCCAACAAGATGTGAATGGAACGCACAACCGTCGCGTTTATTTTTAATTAACTAAAGTTTGACTTACAAATTTGCAGATGGTGTCAACAATTCAAACGTCTCCTAGAAGAGACAGGATACGTGACACCCGGAAAGCAGTTGTCGGAAGTGAGAGTGCTCCTCATGGGCAGGGAGTGTTACGAGGCCCTCACGGAGGAGCAGCAGCAGCGGGTGTACGATGAGCACCAGAGGGAGATACAGAGGCGGGCTAAGCATAACTTGCAGGTGAGTGTCAAAATAAATAGATAAAAAAAGACTACTTTTTTTAAAAAACCTTGAAAATATGGAAAATGAAAATATAATAAATGTTGTGAATTTAAATATATTAATTTAACATATTATATCGATATCCTAATTCAAAATCTACCTCTACGTGAACTATATAAGAGGAGCCCAAAAAAATATTTAAAATTTTGATGATTGTTTTTAATATATCAAGTTAACAGAGGTTATAATAAAAAATATATAAAAATACTACCAGTATTAAGTAATAATATAAAAAATATACATTTAATATTGTTACATTTTTTTAAATATTATGTTTATCTATAAAAAATATATTTTTTTAGGAATTATTATTAGAACATGCAGATTTGTTCTACCACTTCAAGAGAATATCGCCCACCGGGACCATCACTCAAGAAGATATAAAGGAGATTACGGATGTGTTGCAAGATGATTTTAGGTAAATAAAGAATTTTAAAATGTATTATATTATGTTTTAGTGCTTAATATTTGGTAGCCTAAGACGATGTAATATGCGGATGACTGGAGGTTGCTTTAATTTCTATTCAAGTTAAACTCAGAGAAGTCTAACTTAATTACTATTTGTCATTTCATAAGTAGATCTAAGTTGATCTCTGTTCATGAATCGAATCCATAAGATATATTCATGTTATGAAAAAAAAAATATGCTTAATATATAAAAATATGCATAATTACGTTTCCAAAATTTGCGGGATTTGTTTTTTTATATTTAATTTAATATGTGATGTATCCAAATTTTCTCGAAACAAACTATTATCCTTTTTTTTCTCAACAGATACAAAATGCTGGATCGTATGGAGCAAGATAGGAAACTTATGCTGTTTCAACATCTGGGTTTCGTGCATTGTCCGATGCGGGAGCACTGTCCCGCCGGCGCTAACTGCTTAGACGCAACTCTGCCTGTCATACTCAATACTAGGGTTGGGTATGTATAATTATATACACATCATATGAGTAAAATAAATATATAAATTGATTTCCTCTCATAGTAATCAAACCCACAGCCATTGCGCTTATAGTCAAACGCGTTGGAATATTATATTAGTGATATTGAAACAGTTGTAACTCTTGTACCAGATCGCTGACGTCGTCCAGCGAGTCTCAGTGCCAGGCGGGCCCCCCGGCCGCGCCGTGGGCGCTCACTACTGACTCCTCGCAGATCAATCTTATCATACTTGGGGTATGTATGTTTTTTATGTTGTGTTTATATTTAATATAGTTAAATAGTAAAAGATATGTCTGTCTGTCCATTGAATATCCATGTGACAATTAAGAAAGGGAATTTGAAAACGATGTCCTGATTATTTGGTTCTTTGGTTCTTTAGTAAATGTAAGGAGTGGCAGATAGTCATTACTATTTTAATATAGTGCAAAGTGCAGAGTTCAGCTCCACCACACAACGATTTTCATTACCTTAGAAATTTAGAAATACCCTATGGTACGTAGTTTATTATTAAGACATTAGACGTGGTAAACTCAGTGTATATATCAATTTCTTTTGTATTTTTTGTGTGTGTTTTTTTTGTATATCTCTAATTGCAAAGTGTAATATAGTACGATAGTTTGTATCGCATTAGGATGCATTACATTATCAACAGTTTGCGTGTGAAATTGTTTGGAAACAATTTCCGTACACTTACAAATAGACACCACTCAGACTCAAAAAAC
This sequence comes from Heliconius charithonia, assembly GCA_030704555.1. NCBI lineage: Eukaryota > Metazoa > Arthropoda > Insecta > Lepidoptera > Nymphalidae > Heliconius > Heliconius charithonia. The sequence continues at coordinate 2,494,318 of CM060825.1, forward strand.
TGAACAAATAAAAATAGTACATACAATTAATGTATGATATTTATGTAGGAGTTGTCTACCGTAACCCTAACGTACAATACAGAATAAGAGGTACTTCTTAAGAATATTCGCAATGTATACCGGACCGGCGCAGGTGGAGGGCGTGGCGGGCGAGTTCGGCAAGCGGCTGACGGCGGGCCTGGACGGCGAGCGGCGCGTGGCGGCGGGCGGCGCGGCGTGGCGCGTGGAGCTGCGCCTGCGCACCGACGACTTCGCCGCCGACCCGCCGCGCGACTTCGCACCCAACGGTCGGTTATCAATCGGTGGCGGTATTTGTTACGCAGGCTGCAATTAGAAGTATACTGAAGTACAACATTTCTAAATGACAAATGAATTATTTTAATTTAATTAAATTTAAAAACTCTAAAATTTACACTAAGCAAAATACATCTAAGAAATTCTCTTTGATGTTAGAAAAACAAACTAACTAAATCTCAATTTATTCCATGCTATAAATATGTGTGTAATATGTGTCTTCTTGTGTTCGATTTAACTCTAGAAAATGAAATATTTTCATTTCCTTGCTAGTAACGTTGTAAAATCGCGGCGTCACGTTTCGCTACACACACACAATGCTTCCTAAATTCGATGGAAGGTGGGAAACAGAAGTGTCCTAATGGGAACAGAGAGTCTTAACGCGAAATTACCGGGTTCTTTCTGTCTACCAGTCTGCCGTCTCCGGGATACAACGTGAATTATAAGTACATGTAATAGTACAAATATTTATTAAAAAGATTTGATTCATAGAATGGTAACAAAAAAATTACCTGTGGGCAATGGGGTGTCTTAACAGTAGTTTCTCTCTGCCTACCCTGATGTGTGCGGGATGCTGCGTGAAGCTTACTTAGGATGGTAACATAATGATATAATTTATCTCTATAGGTTATTTCTGTGTATATCAAGACCAAGAGTCTTTTGAATATATACGAGGTTGTGCTGAGAAAACTCTACTATCCAGTTTAGAGCAAGAGGACGAGCTGCCATTTCAGGTACATATATTTATATTATCAGTTGGCTTTTAAATAAATTATATGTCGATTTCTTAACATATATAAAAATATTAAACATCATTGAAGTAGAATTGTGTCTGACTAACGCGAAAAAGATGGCTATAGGTCTTCACACAAGGTCATGGCAAGTGATTATATCTTGAACTTTAATGTAAATTGTAAATGAATTATAAATTGCTAATATTTTCATTTTTTCGCTCTGGCACCAACGCCAAAGGCCTGGCGTTGATTTCGGCCTTTCGACGTACAAAATTCAACGGATCGGAGTGCCTTAACATTAGATTCCCTCTGCCTGCTGTATACAGCGTGTGCCGTATACAGTGGGATATAACGTGAAAATGTTTTTTTTTTAAATAAAAAATTAGCTTCACGCTATATCCCGCACACAGCAGGGTAGGCAGAGGGAACCTAGTGTAAGACACTCCGTTCCCCACTTTCTGCCGAATTTTAGAGGCATTGCGTGTTGAGTGGCATAACGACGTTTTTTTTTAAATAAAAAATTAGCTTCACGCTATATCCCGCACACAGCAGGGTAGGCAGAGGGAACCTAGTGTAAGACACTCCGTTCCCCACTTTCTGCCGAATTTTAGAGGCATTGCGTGTTGAGTGGCAGAACTCAACGCCGCGCTTTGCCTCGACACCAGAGCGAAGAAATGGAAATATAAATTTAAGTAAATATTTCATCTCCTCGAGTGGGGATCGAACCCAAAACCAGTCGGGTTTTCAGTCACACTTTGTGCCACTGCGCCACGACTGGCCTCATGTTTTTTTTTTAAAGAAATTAAAATTATAAGAATACATAAAAATCAAAGAACCCTTTGGAATATTTTTGACACTTGCAATTTATCTGTTAATAGACAATTTGGAATCTAATTTATAGAAATATAACATTAAATTAATATTTTATTTATCATATGTTACAGGGCTTACCTCTAGTAGTAATGTTCGTCCAGGATGAGGGCATGGATAAGAAGGAGCTGGCTCGACTGCAAGAGGAAGGACAAAATCTTGCTGACAAGTCAGTATATTGATTAATACTTTCTTCAGTTATCTTCTTCTTTTAAAATATTCTGTAGCATTCACAATATATATGATGAAAGTAACTTACAATTTACTATTAACTGAACATAATATTTAAATATTTTCTACTTCATTTCGGTTTTTAAAACAATATCTCTATCCTATTACTATTTAGACAGAGGATGGAAAACAGATATATGATTCTTTTGAAATATATGAAGATAAGATTAGACCTATTTTTAATAGACATGATTTAATAACTTACTATATAATATTTCATAGTAAATAGAAAAAAATACGATATAATATTTTCTTTGTATATTTTCCTCCATTGTTATTTAATAATAATAATAATATTTGATATTCAGCCTCCACTGTTCCTACATGGAGGCGTCAGTAAACGAGCTCGGCACTGAAGCGTTCACAGCGGACGCCATACAAGAACTGATACGAGCCAACAGAGAGAAGGCCAGCTACGCGCATCTCTATAAAGATCTGATTGTTTGCTTCGATGCGGATATACGGTGAGTGTACAATATTTCATGTTGCAAGATTTTATTTTGTGTATAGCAAGTGAACTTTTGATCTTTCACTCTAGAAATTAAGCAAAAATAAGACAAATCGTAAAATTCCAACATTTAAAGATAACTCCTGGGCTGCCACGACTCATCCGTCCTACTGTACGTTCTATTGATTTTAGTGTAGATATAGTAATCTATTTTTTAGGTGGTGTAAGCAAAAACACAAACCAAATAAATAAAATTGTTACCTTAATGTGCATATCGTAGAAAAATCATATTTATGTACTTCAATTTTAATTATTGCTCTTGAATATTACACAAGAAATACGTAATTTTTGACTCAGGATTTTCAGTTCTGCACCACTGTGCTTTTAAATGTACATAAATAGAAAAAATGAGTCAAACTGTGGTGCTGTGCGATGAATGTAAATTCGATTCCCACGATTCATTCTTCGTTAAATAGATCAAGATTAAAACAAAATTTTCTATCTGACTAAAAAGATAGCATTTTTTTAGCTCATGCGGTATCCCGCGTGTAGCAAGGGTAGGCAAAGGTGACCTAGTATTGAGATACTCCTTTCCTCACTTACGGCCCTCTTTTCGAAACATACGTATTAAGTAGCCAATCATAACGCCGCGCTTTGTCATTACTAACAAAATGTTTGAAATTAAATAAATAAAAGCATATTTTGATTCCAGTATAATGGTGTGTATGTTCTGCGACGATCCCTACTCGCCGGAGCGGGTGTTGTCGCCGCTACTGCTGCACCGCGCCTGCTTCCTCACCGGCGACCGCTCCATACTTATTGAGACTTTCCTGGGGGACTCCAAGAGAAAAGTTGAAGTTAGTATGCGTGTCTATATTAAATATTGTATATGTACTTCTATTATTTTATGCTTTTTAGCTGGCGGCTTTCCTGGCCTCCGTGGTCCAATGGATATAACTAAAATTTGTATATTACACATGGCAATTTCTAAGTATCCGATGTAACTTTGACAGATTATACAGTATGTTATATTGAAAAATATTTAACGTGATAGCCTATAGCCTTCCTCGATTACTACTACGCTATCCAACAAAAACAATAATTAAATCCCCACGGATTTCCCGGGACAAAGCGAACAGCGACAAACAGAGTGTTTAAACACTGAGTTTCCTTTGTTACCCATACATACATACTATCTGAAGGATAAAAAAATTCTGAAGTTAAAAAAAACCTTATTTTTTTTTCAGGTAATTATTTCTAGCTTCCATGGCGCTAGTCAATTTAGAGAAGAGCTCATACATGGTTTTATTCTGATATATTCGGCTAAAAGGAAAGCAAGTTTAGCTACACTTAAGTAAGTATTACTATCTGTATATTTCTATCTATTTACAGAGTATTCTAAAAACGTAAATTTGCATTAAAATATATTGTGTAGTACATTTTATATAAGTGTTACTGATGACTGATGCTTTTCTAGGCCGAAATTTAAGTATATTAGTAGTATAGTTCATAGTTTGGTTTAAATTTTAACTGTAAACGCGAAGCTGTTGATTCTTCCTTGGTATTAATTATCTTTATTTCATCGCTCTAGAGAAGACAAGCGCGGTATCGAATATCTCAAAAAGTGAAAACTGAGTGTTCTAACACATAATTGCTTCTATAAGAAGGTTACAGTGTGAACCTAACCAAACAGTTCTTACCTCGAAAATGAGTGTGTAAAAATTTGTAGGAATCTTAAAGAATGTTTTGGTTTCGACACGGTTGACTGAAGTTAGCTGTAGAGATTGGATTTTAAAATTTTACTTACTTTTTGATCATTTTCTTCCTGTGTGCGTTGCTGAGTTGAGAGCCGAGAGCTGAGAATAATGGGGACAGGTACAAAAAGCCTAACTTCGGGTCAGTTTTTTTTATGTACTCAATTTTGTATTGCTTCCAGTGCATTCTCAATGAATATCCCCAATCTGCCAATACAAATGGTAGCGGTCTCGGATGGTGGTGGTTCAGCGGCCAACGCTTTCTTCGGCACCGATGTAGGACACGCCCTTATCACTGAAGGGAATGCGACCGCAGATAGACTTGGAGCACATTTTACTACTTATACGTGTAGTGCTGAGAATAAATGTTAGTAGCCTTTACCTTCTTTTGAAAAACATATAGGAAGATTTACAATTTATAAAGATGCGTGAAGTTGCTACAAAATATGTAAAATGCTAGAAATATTTTTTCTATCAACAGCGGCATTCTACACGCCATTCTTCAAGGAAGTATGGGAGCGCAAGGGCGAGATCGAACGCGCGTTCCGCCTCGAGGCGCCTCCCCGACACAACCCCCTGAACCCCCACAACCTCCCCGACGTGGCTGCGGCCAGGCCTGCTCCGCCTCCACGCCTGCATTCTTACCATTTGGATCATAAGCAAGTGTTAATGTTTTTTTCTCTATCTAACAGAGCAACACTTTAAAAAATGTTTAAAATTATCTTAATTTTTTAAAGTGTTATCCCACACTTAGGAATCATTCATACATCATCACACATATGTGTGATGTAGTTGTGATTCTAAATAAGTATTTAAGATAATTTTAACTTAAAATCCCACCGGCTCGATTCGGCGGTTCATGAATAAATTTGGAAACTGAAAAAAAAATATATAAAATAAGTTAGTCTAAAGTAAACCAGTACAATATATCATATATTGTAATAATGGATAAAAAAATATCGTATGTTGGAATATTTATTTTGTATAAGTAGCTTATAAATAATCTAAAACAAGTACAACTATAAGGAATCTAAAAAAATATGTGTGATGTAGTTGTGATGTGATGTCTAATGTAGTTGTGCAGTCGGACACACCTTGTTTATGGGTTAAAGTGATGATTGGCGAAAAGGGCAAAAATCGAAATTATAAATTCAGTAATTAAATGAAATAAAATAACTATAGTAAAATTATTATATATTTTTTAGAATGGAACATAAACTTACTAATTCGCTGGACCTCCTCATCGGACCGGACTCGCGCGCCGACATCGACTCCGAGTACAGCGACACTATGAACAATTCCAAAAATAGAAGTTTCTTAAAAGGTAATTTTGTTAAGTTTTAATTGTTTATACAATAAGTTTTATATTTTACAAAATTTCGTTCGCTCTCTTTTATAATTTATTTACCTTAACATTGAGGTGGTCCTTAGGCATATGCAAAATGACATATGATTATTATGTAAATAATTTATTTTTTATTTTACTAAGGTAGGGTAAGATAAGGTAATATAATAGCGAAACATATATATGTGTGTGTTTTTTTTTGTTATTAGGTTTCAGCGTGTACCCGCCCCCAAGCACGCCGCCGGAACCCGCACCGCCTGATCACAGAATGCATGCGGACTTGTCACGTAAGTTTTTTTATAGAATATTTTAACAAATAAATTTATTAAATAAAATAAATGCATATTTTACTGGTATTTATTGGATTTATTATTCTTTAAGGAAAAAAAGCATTTAATATATTAATTGAGAATATGATATATTTTTTTTTATTTAAACCAAATCTCCATCTCCATCTCTATGTTTGAGTAATATACATACTCTCTTTTAATATATATATATATATTCCCTTTTAAACTTCTGTAATGAAATGTAATACTCTTCAAAATAGATTAAATGATGGATGGCAATTGTACATTATAAAATCTTCAATAAATGTTATTTAATTACTTATTATTAGTTATGAGATTTTATAAAATTATTGTTATTACAAAACTATTGCTTAAAATAATATTATCATTAATAGTATAAGTAATATTTGTATAAAAAGTGTACGTAAATAAAAAAAGTAATTTGAATGCAGCTGATCTGAACTGCTCGGAGGATTCGCTGAGCACCCACGAGTCAGGTGACTGCATGTTACCTTAACCTTATTTGACACAGTGTAGAAATATACATGTACATTACGCTCGACGAGTTGTGGCCACCTAAATTTAGCTTTAGATGTCTGGGCAGATTAGATTTGAGAATTTAAATTGCTTTATATTGTTTTCTTTTCATGTGAGCAATACGCAAATATTTCAGAAAGCCGCCTAACTTCAGGCTGGCAGGCCTCAATTCGTCCACTGTATTGTACATACCTATAAATAGATATATAGATATTTTGTACTTGTCAGTGTGTTCGTTGGAAAGCCTTATTTTGTTATTTTTTTGTATTGATTTTATGACATCGGTAACTTCTGGTCAGCTATCCACATTTTATGCTTTAGTAGATCAATAAAATTCAGATTACATATGATGTTCGCATATGTTATAATATATGATAATTAAAATTTTCTATATATTATTTTATATATTAAAATAAAAATTGTATATTATATAGTGTTCTAAATATATTATCAACTACTCTTATGTATGTATATTGATATTAGTTATGAAGATATTTCCATGATTTCTCATTATCAATAGAATTAAAGACCTTTCTTCAAGCAAAATGTGGGTAGTTGTATTTATGCATGACTTATTTTATAATACGTAGATTAGTTTGGGAGCGAATGTGGTAAATTTTAAACTTAAATATTTCAAACAAATTGAATAATTCATTGGTCGGTGTATGTTGTTGTATCGATGTAATATATATATTTTTTTTAAAGCGAAACTTATTTAAATTATAATAAATATATTTCGACTACAAAATTCTTGGACTTTTAAAAAAAAATATTGTAGCAGTTATTTGAGAATTTTTCTATTGAACTGGATGTTAAATATATTACTTTATTGCAATAATACCATTCTCGCTCCAATATTATTAATAGAAATAGATATTTATTTTTAAGTTTATATTTTTCTTATTATAGATTTAGTATGTAAATGAAAACATTTTTTTATATTTAAATTGTTCTTTAGTGTTGCGAGTTTAATTTTTTTGTACTGTTTAATTTTATTAATTGAAGAGACCAAAGCATGGTAATACCTTCATTAAATTACATTATAACATAGGATTCGTATTTAATATTTATTATGTCATTTATATATATAGTTCGATATATTTAGTGAAGTGTTCAATATGGTTAAATAATTTTTATCATTACTTTATATTAATTTCTAACATATATTATATTTTTAAATTTATCATTATTTATTACTATATTATTTACTTATCATTTGTATATTTTTAAACAGATGGTGGTGGTCTATGGCAGCCTAGTTACGGTCAAAGAGCATTTACAACCGGTCGAGCGAGACCACCGCCCCCTCATCATCAGAGATTAAGACACTCGCAAACCCTTAAGGTAATTTTATTATATTTTTATTAGCTTTTATTTTGTTTACTGATTAGTAAGTAGTGTTTTTCAAAACTTGCAAACTAAATTTCATAGTTTAGTCGTAGTTGCTGAAATTTGGAATTCATTGTTAATTTTGATGAATGTGATGAAATAGCAAATTGAATTTCTAGTTCCTTCTGGAATATGAGAAAAGTTCTCAATTGAGTGCTAAATGTTCAATCTCAAAAAAATAAGTACAATACAAGCTTGCTTAAAAATATATTTTTTATTTATTGTTAAGATTATTTATAGAAGAGTCTAATATGTAGTAGTCTAATATGTAGTTGACGCACGATGCATACTCACTAAATTAAAAGTAGGACACTTTCACAGTCCTTTACCCTGATGTGTATTTTATATTTAGAAATATTTATAAGAAGTAGTATAATTTATTATTTAAAATGTTATTATAGCAACCTGGTAAACTAGACATGAATAACTACACAATGGTGAGCGACGCCCTCCAACATATTACCATTGGACCACCGCAACACAGAGAGAGAAAGGTAAGTACGTTTTAGTATTATTTATATCCTTTATTACGCACCATTTATAAGAGAAATATACATAAAATACTTCTATACAAATAACAAACGCAGCCGAATTTTGCTACTCAATCCGTGTCCCTAAATCCGGTGTTAATTTTTTTAGCTTCACATTGTATTCCGCATATAGCAATGTAGGCAAAGGGAACCTACGGACTTAATGTTAAGACACTCCGTCCATTCCCGTTCTCCACTTTCCACTGAATTCTGGAGGCACTGCGAGTGCTAAAGTTGAACGTAATGCTTTGCCTCGTTACCAGAGCAAGTAAATATAAACATTAGAGATTTTATTCCCCCGAGTGGGGATCGCAATCTCAACCGTCTCGTTTACAGTCGTAACCTTGTGCCCCCACACCACGACGTCCTGTAATAATATATCTAATATTTTTTTTAAATTATGTAATTTAATTACAACAATTCTTATGTAAAATAAAATTACCCAGTCGCAGCGGTCCGGCTGGTCGCACTCGAGCCAGGCGGGACACCACCACCCTTCCGGCGTCAGCTCTGAAACTGAACTCGACGCACAGTACGCACAAGTATGTACATTTTTATAAAAATACATAAATATTTATTAATATTGTATAAAAACATTCTCTCTTTTCTCAATATTATAAAAGTAATTAATTTAAAATATTATTTATATAAACCTCTGTGTACACATAGAATAGTATAGATGTTAAAGGAAAATATATTAAGCAGTTTACCTTAGTGACAAAACGGTACCCTTAAGTAAAGTTAGTCAAAGTGCATGTTAAAACATAACGTGATAAAACATTTTATTGTTAGAAATCTGAAGTGGGTAACGTTTTTTAAAAAAACACGTTAAAAACACACATCGTCTATATGATTCTAGACTATTTGGAACGGGATATTATGTAATTGCAATAAGTGATATGTATCACCTACTAACAATACTTCACACTAGTTTCTGTAACTGTCTCCCGGTTGACACAATTCCACTGCTTTTATTGTTATTTTCCACCTAAATCTACCCTCTTTTACACGAATATGCTAACAATATTATAACAGAAATTAAAAGTAAGCAAAACTGAGGTTACGCTGAAGAAGTCGGTAGTGCATTTAAATAAATAAATATTTGTGAATTATAATTGTTTTTTTTTTGTACAGATAAAAGAAACCAATGAATATATGGAAGCCCCATCTATGACGCGATTGCGGAGACATAGAAGACACGAGAAAGCACCTTTACATCAGCCGTGTAAGATGATAAATATCATATTCAATTTTGCATTCGGTTATAATTATTTAGTTGTTATTTTGTTTTTATTTTTTTGTGTTAAGTAAAAAATAAAGATATATGTATTGATGGTGACTTATCTACTTGATTTCTTATTATTTTTTTATTTTAAGTTATTATAAGATAATAAAGTAAAATTAATAAGCTTACAATTTAATTTTTATTCAATATATAATACATATCAATATTTTACTAACGTAAATAATATCATTACAACATATGTAATTTATCAATAGTAATATAACATTATATAAATAATAATTTTCAGCGTTCTCCGAAACGGACAGTTCAGGTTCTAGTGAGGCGTCGGGCGGTGCGCGCGCTCACGTGCGCCGTAGACATGCGCACCACGCGCACCACGCACCACGCCATTATAAGAAACGGTACAGTTTATTATTTTCCTATTTTGTTGCATTAAATTGATCAGTTAAATAGCGAAGGCGTACCTACAATTGGAGAGGAAATTTTTTGTAATTATAATTTGACTTATATTGTCATTTTTAACTTTAAGTATATATGATCAATATATTCGATGCTAAAAACAAAAGTGAGGAGGAAAAAGGTTTTATTTCACCATTGGTCACGTTTTAAAAGAAATAAGTCAGCTTTACGCTGTACCCCGCACACAGCAAAGTAGGCAGAGTGCACCTAGACCTAGAACACTCAATTTTTTTCATTCCGCCGAATTTTGGAGACATTGCGTGTTGAGTGAATTCCGAGCGAAGAAAAGGAAATATACATTTGAATAAATATTTAATTTCCTCTAATAGGAATCGAAGTCACAACGAGTCGCAAGATACAGATTTTTATCATCTTGCGATCAGATGATTACTACATTGATACTCACATTACATACATTGATTTATGATACTTTTTCTATTGCAGATCGTTAGGTAACCTAGTAGCAGTACAAAGTCCTAGAGTACCAAAGTTGGGTATGTTCGTGGGACCACCGGAATTGCCAACTGGCTACAGGGCAAGGACACAGGAGGATAAGGGTACTGTCTTACCAATTTATATTGTTTTATAAATCTGTAGAATTGGTTTAGTTAACGCGCCAATCTGGCAGTCAGTGTTTCAATTTCAGTTTTTCGATGTTTTTAGCATGTTTATAAGTTGTGTTGTTATGTATAATTAATAACTATTTTGTTCTAGCAGCTGCGAGTGACTCGAGCGAAGGCAGTTCTGACGGAGAGACACGGAGACCTCGACCACTGCCACCGCCTCCTCATCATGAACCCACTCATAAGGTCCTATTAATATTTTATTTTGCGTTTTTTTTTTTATTAATATCTATATGTATATCATAAAATAATATTTATTTTGTAAGAATCTAGAGTGATTGATCTAAAAGTGATTATTTTTTAGTTCTATTTGTGTTTTTGTACCACACTCACACTATCCTTTATAAAGATATAGAAAAGAATAAAAGAATATAAGAAACTTTATTTAAATGCTATGTTATATTCAACAAAGTAATCAAAACACTCAAATTCTCGAAAATTGGGCGGTACTTAAAACGGAGTGTTTTGACACGAGGCTCTCCATCGAGTCCAGTTGTGGCGCACAAGTGTGCGACTGTAAACTGTAATATAGTAAGCAGAAAATAAAAAAAAATATTTGATTTTATTATTGAATATTCAGATGCTATCCGGTGAATACCCGTCGTCCGCTCAAGACAACTCATCCTCGTCGGCTGCGGATTCGCGGCGGAGGCAAGCCTTCGGGAAACACGATAGACGGCATAAGGTACCTTTTAGACTATTATATAAATTACGTCACACATTCCACGGCTATAGCGTGGGTTAAAATAATTCATCATTTTTTGTGCAACAAGAAGTCTTTTGATTTTTACAAATACAAATTTATATTTGTTAAATTGCGAAATTGCTATTTTTATTCTAATAAATTCTATATTTTATCTAAATTTGTTGAATATGTGATCATTAAAGCACTTGTGACAAGGACGGGGGAGGAGTCCAAGGCCCCTCCTCGGACATCCTCGGTAGGGAGGATGTCCCCCACATTTATTTACGCTTATTACTTAATTAACTGTTGGTTAAATAAGTAAGAGAGCATATCAAAGTTTGATTTCAACAAAATTTCAATCCAACAGATACTAGGCAAAATGTGAAGTTTTGTACTTTTAATAAAAAATATTATATGTTATAGGAATTCTCAAAGAGTAAAGACAAGAAGAACTCATCTCAGTTGCAAAATACAAATTCGATACAGAATTGGGGACCTCAGGTATTTAAAATAAATTTAAATTGTTTTTCACTTCATAGTAAATACATTTTAGAAGTCTATTCTATATCTATTATCTATATCTATATGCGGGTTATTCCAATGAAATTAAAACCAGTAATAATAATTTAAATTACCGCAGGGTCCCCACGGCGTTCCTCTTTTCGTGGAGAAGTGTATAGAGTTCATAGAGCACGAGGGTCTCGCCTCTGAGGGGCTGTACAGAGTGCCCGGCAACAGAGCGCACGTCGACATGTTGTTTAGCAAGTTTTATGAAGGTATGTAATGTTTTATTTTTGTTACACACGAACACGTAAACGAGACGTTTAATTTCTAAGCGGGGAATTTTATTTCTTCACTTTGGTAACAATAGTGTGGCGTTGAGTTCTGCCTCTCAACATGCAACGGGAAGTGTCTTAATCTAGGTTCCCTTTGCCTACCTTATTATATGCGGGATACAGCGTGAAGATAAAAAAATGTAACTATGTTGATTATTTATTAAATGTTTTTGGTTATTTAGAAGAAGAAAGTAAGTATTGGATATATAATATGGTTATTAATTAACGTTTTATTGTTTTGGCCCTTTGTCTTTTTATATATTTACCAGAAAACGTGTTAAAAATTAGACGGTTTTCTTGAGGCAGTAGAGGAGAGGAAAGAAGGGTTCAAACCCTAAATATACCTATTAATCCTATTCTATAAAAGTCCTTACAATATTTTTTCATATACTTATAAAGCGTATATATTTTGATTTTAATAAGTTTCTTTTACTAACGTAAAAATTAATTATAAGTAACATTTATTTAAATAATTTTCAGACCCAAACATAGATTTAGAGTCACTAGATATTCCGGTGAATGCGGTAGCGACCGCTCTCAAGGATTTCTTCTCTAAGAAACTACCTCCTCTGTTGGATGAGACCAGTATGGCGCAGTTGGAAGATATTGCTGGTATGTTTGTCTAATGTTATTATGTTTGTTTGAGTATTTGAATGTAAACATGACGGTTGTTAGTTCGATTCTAAATCGGGTCGTTTGTATTTTTATAAATGAGTACTTAGTTCATATATAAATGTCGCAGCGATGCGGGGCTGCATCGCGGGCGGCGTGGAGCTGAAGGACCGCAGCTGGCGGCTGCTGGCGCTGCGCGCGCTGCTCGCGTCCGCGCTCACGCCGCCCGCGCGCGCCACGCTCGACTACCTGCTGCACCACTTCGCCAGGTACCACACCCCCCCACCCCCCTTGCACCGCAGATTTTGGATTCCGTTCCCAATTGACCTTTACAAATCTATTATCCTCCAATGGTGTTCGTTTTTATTTATTAAAAATGAACAGGCACTGCATCGCTAATCTTTATCAATTTATTCAATCTTTGTTTAAAGCTAGTTAGTATAACAAAAAACGAACATTCATCATATCATAATATTTTTACATAGAAAGTAAACATTTTTCTATTTTCAATAACTACAACACGACGTACTTCAACAGGGTCGCAGACAATTCAAAATTGAACTCAATGGACAGCAAGAACCTGGCCATCTGCTGGTGGCCCACACTGTTGCCCGTGCAGTTCTCGGACATGGGCCGCTTCGAGATGACCCGCCCCTATCTGGAGGACATCGTGCAGACTATGATAGACCAGCACCCCTTCCTCTTTAGGGGGCAGGAGGCGTTTGTTATGGTGTGAGGGCAATGGGTGAGTATTTATTTATAAACATCCAGAACTCAAGATTTTAACCTAATAGTTTTTTTTATATCTCATATGACAAGTGAAGAATTGAATGTCTCTACATTAAGTTATTTTTCTAACAAGCGTAAAGCAATGATTAGTAGTGAGCAAATTCTGTCCATTTTAGCTATGCATCGTTCTTTAAATTTCCTAATATTATAAAATGCAAAAATAAAGATGTAGCTTTAATCTAAAAGTGTATAAAATTAATAAGGAAGACTAGCCTAAAAATGTATTGCTAGATATGTTACAATTTGTGTGTCATTAGTAGAGTTAATCAATTCAAACTATGTGTTAACTTATATTTTTAATATTTTTAAAGTTTTATTTCAGATTGACTCAAAAATATAAGATTTTTTTTGTCAATGCTAATATATTTTAAATCCCGTTCCAGGAACCCACAATGCGTGTAGCATTTGTGATGGACGACGTGTGACACGTCGTGGACTATGAGGTTATACCGTTCCAGTGATAGTGTGTCTCGATACCGTACCGCGGTCACCCTAACCGACTTCCTAACGACTATACAACATTTTGGACTTAAACAGAAAAATCTAACATATAATATTCCATTATTGATCATATTGTATGAGAGATTGTGCTGCAACAAAATTGATGTCACGATTGTTATATTCGATCCATTTTTTATACAACAATAGTTAACAGTTCGTGTATTGAAAGTGACTGTTAACAGAAGTCGGTTATACATATTTTTTTGACGGCAAACAGTTTGGAAAAGTCATATCATATTATGCTTAGACCGCGTCGCTTCCGTATTTAACGCTTTTTTATATGAATGGACTAAATTTGGGGGTATTGACTAAATTTGGATCAGTATTTTAAAAACGTAGTCGCTATTAGATAAGAACTGCACAAATATTTATCAATGAGGATTTTTTATTGTAAGTCGGTATGTATGAAACACCGTGCACATTCCGTCAGCCGATTTATTCGGATTATCTATAATGTAATATAGTGGATACGTATATATAATTATTATGGTAATTGTGTATGAGAGTTTTTTTTATTTTATTTGAAATTTAAAAAAAAAAAACAACGGCGATTATATCTTCAGCTTATGAAATTTGTTTTTGAAGTTCTTGCCAACAACGCTTATTTTTTGGCCTATCAGGCTTGCCTGTTACTATTTTTTACTTATTTTAAATAATATTTTTTTTATTCTGTCCAATTTAAAGCAGCTCGAATTGTATTTCAACTTTATACGAGACTGATGTTTTTTTTTATTTACATACCAAATTAATTTTTTTATTATATAATTTACAATTGTATATTTAGATGGCCAATATTTTGGTGTTTTTTTTTAAATATAATAAATGGATTGCCTTTGAGTGTAGCTTGATGTTTAAATTATTGTAACAAATTGATATATTACTAACAATTATTTACTTATATACACGCATACGTTTAGAGGAAATCGATCTCAGTGTAATTTTGTTTGTTGCTTATAATATTGACGTCCATTAATTTAAAGGCGGACTTTTTTTTAATTAACATTAACAAGAATGAATTATATTTTTTTATTTCGTTTTTTTTTCTATGCACATCACATTTATTGTATTTAGTTTTAAGAGTTTTGAAATATTTAGGCGATGTTAAGGTCCGTTTATAAAGCGGATGGCCTATTAAGTGGTTTTTAATAGACTGATGATAGACATTATGTTCTTATATACAAAAAAAAACATATTTTTATATGTATATTTATTTCCAATGTTTCTTCATTTGTTGTGAGAACTGGCGAAAAATTTAGTCATTATTGTGTGAACAGATTAAATATTTTTTTTACTGCCTATGTATAGTTTGGTTGTATATTTTTTTAAGTCTTGTATTTCTTTTAATCGATATAGTAAATTGTTTTTTATAATACAGTAGATTTGGTGACGTGGTGACTAAATTTTTCGCATTATCATCGATTATGTACTCAATTCTTTTATGATATTCAATTATACTTTGTTCTTCCTTTTTTTCTTATAATTATTATTAATTATTAAGTTGAAATTATGAATTTTATATCCAGTGCAATGTTTAAAAAAAGGTATCTATTTCGGTTCAAACTCGCATAATGTAAAATGTATCCTACTCGAAGCTTTTATATATAGAAAGAAATGCAATTTCTATAATTATGTTTGCGTTTTAAATGTGAAATCGATGTAACTATCAATAAGTATTTAATATATTAGATGTCTCGAGTTAAGTAAAATAAGGTGTTACGTAAGTTTTTATCATTATGAACAATATAGCGGCCTCTTTCCCGCGCGTTGTTCTTATATCGCGCGGGAAAGAGACGCGTGATCGTGTCCAATAGGGGAATGATGCGGGATTTTTTATATTTTACTATATATATTACAAATGAATCGAAAAATAACTGAACCTACTTTATTATATAATATATATGAAGTAGACAAGTTATATTAAATTTGTAAATGATTAATAAATATTTTTGTTGTAAAATTTCACGAACAAAATTAAACGGTTTTTTTAGTCTTAAATAAATAATTTTAGATTTTTATTGGTGTCTCGAAATAGGTGTGTCGAAATAGGTATATTAAATTCTTTTGTATGCTTTATAAGGAAGGTTCAAGTAACTTGTCTACTTATGTATGTATGTATACCTATACTATCCTTTTCTAAACATTTTTGCTTCTCACTAAAAGTCCACGTCCCCTTTTAATTTTTTTAATATACTTCGTATAAATATTCGATGTAAATATTGTACATTGATTGATTTCGAGTTATTTATTTATTTTTTTATTTTCAAAGCCATATATTTGTTGTTTAATGCGATTTTTAAAAGTTTTATTTTAAACCGATTTTTTTAGTGCCATTTTTTGGAACGTATTTGCTATACATTGTGTATTTTACGATTGTTTTCGCGTCCCTCATTCGTTTTGGTAGGTTCTCGAATGTTCTAAAGTAGAATCAATGTACGCTTCGTTTTCTGATGCTTCAATTACTATTAAAAAAGCAAAAAAATTAAAAATATTTTACTACATTTTGTTGTGTTATTTTATTTTAAACTTTTTAGATTGTCTCGAAAATGTTTTTTTTTATTCTATGTAAGTTGGTGGAATAATAATTGAAGTGTCAGTACAAACAATTTTGCTATGTGCGTCTCAAATAACTGTAAAACACAGTTCAAAAGAATGTGTCATATTTTATAATAAATAACCATCTATGTAATAAAATTTTGTTTTATTTTCTTCTACATTTATTACAAGTGTATAGCATTTGTAGGTTGGGTTCCTACTCGAGGGAATGAAATGCTTTTATTTATTCGCAATAGTAAGGAAATAAAACGCGGCGTTGAGTTCCGCCATGCAACACGCGATAACATCTTGAAGCACGACATGATGACAATAACAAGAAAAAAAAACTACAGAAATAAATCCATAATAGGAGAGAATTATTTATTTTACATATAGCATTCTGAAGTTCATTGTATTGCATTATTTACATTTCAACCTTACATAGCTTTATAAAACCTATGAAACGATACACACCGGTGACAGGACCTATTTATGTGACATTCTATATATTGTGAACGAACTCATACTACATATTTTCACATACATTTCAACTTATTATTTCATATTTCAATAACTTTATTTACTATGATAGATCATTAAAAGGTTTTTTTTTCAGTTTAAATAAGGGCTTCCTTGAAATGCTGACTGAATTAACGAATTGTGTTTTTTTCCCTTTAACTGTACAAAATTAAATTTACGTTAAATTATTGTTCTAGCTAACTTATATAAAATTATATTAAGTTCGCTTTTTAACTAATTAACTTTAAATACCTTTTCTAGGAAATGCAAGCAATGAATGAAATATCACAATAAATAAAGGATATTAATTTAATAATACTTTCATATCTAACGAAATGTCATATTTAATATTTAAATAAAATATAAAAAACAAATAAGAAAGGCAGAACAGAAAAAACGCCTATCAAATTTACTACAACAGATAATAATGATATTAAAATGACATTTTGACAGATAAAATAAAATCACTATTTTCTTAATGCTAGAACTGTTCGTTTTATCCATATATAGTCTATTTATTTAAATAAAAGTTCTTTTTATTTCACTGTATTCACACACATCCAGCCCCCCAGCATCCACACCAGGGTATCGAGCCGTCTTGCGGCGCGGCAGAAAGTTTCCGACTTTTGTGAGTGCACGCCGAGCCTAGAGAGTTGACAGACGAACACACACTGTTGGTTCTCTCGTGTTCTGAATGGGAGGTGGTCATCTCCTGAAAAAAGTATAACACATTTTTATTGCAGATTGCGAATACACAAATATTTATTAAAAACCATTGTAATTGTATTTACAATTTTACTATAGAAGTTTAGAGGACGTCGTAGCGCAGTGGCTCAAGCGACTTTTCTGTCATGGCAGTTGTTTTGGTTTTGGATTCCATTTTCATTTGGGGGAATGTAACAGTTAATGCTGCCCTGCCGCTACCTACCTTGCTATGTTGCTATGTGTAGGACACAGCGTGAAGTTATAAAAAAAATAAGCGTTATGAATGGAATCTTAATTTTTTTGTATTGATTTTAATAACACCGATCTAATGAAACATATTAATTTTATCGTAAGCGTTGGTGTAAGACTACTTACTAAAATATGGTTTAAATACACAATTATTTTAAATTATAACGGTATATTTTACTTGATATATCGATCTATGCATATTAATATAACTAACTTATATACTAACTTTTATGTTTTACTTCTACTATTATTTAGATGATATGAGTTCTAAATTAACAATATTATGTAGATACGTTGTAGGCCAGTCATGGCGTATGAACACAAACATGAGACTGTAAACGATTAATGACTGTATTCGATTCCCACTCGAGGAAATGAGCGTTGGGTTGAGCCACTCACACATTGCCTCCAGAATCCGGCGGAAAGTTGGGAATATAGTGATTTAACATCTCTCTGCTACCAGTTTCCTATTGTCTTCCCTGCTATGTGCGGGATTTAGCGTGAAAGTAAATTATACCACTATTAATACTATACAATTTTAAATGAACCACTAAAGGTAGTACTAACTTCTAATACGATTAAGACGATAATGCCGGTTCGAATACAATATTATAAGGAAATGAAGGGGCAATCACACACGTTGCCCCACGACATGGTACTTGTGAGGATGTGGTGACACAATAATACAAACTATGTGTGAATATAGTATAATATACATATACATATATAACATTACAGATACAAATAGATGTATACTAGTCTAATACATTGAGCAACTAATAAAGCGTGTGATTACCCCAATGAAGGCAACATTTTAAATCAATTATGAGAAGAATTTATCTGACACTCACAGATGTCAATTTAAAAAAGAAATAACAAGGATTTAAAGTAAATTAACATAACAACATTTAAATGCTCGTTAAGATTCCGAGAGCGGTTGTAACTAACAGATTATTTAAGTTTTACTATTGATAAAAATGCAATTGACCATGAAGTTATTATTTCGAATTATAACAGCAAGATAAAATTGGTATAAAATGTTAACCCTCATTAGTTCCCTGCGTGTACCTGGTAGCTGTCCCGCTTGTAGCGCGGGCTGGTGGCGGAGGCTCGGTGGCGCGGGCAGTGCCGGTGCCGCGCCTCCTGCTCCTCTAGCAACCTCTCGTTGTCACTCTCAACTAACACTGGCACACCGTTCTTCACTCCATTCTTATCTTTCTTCTCACGCCGTTTTCTCTCACGCTTTTTGAATGTAAGCGAAAACCTCTTCCGCTTTTTCGCTTTTGGAGACTCTTGTCTTTGTACAGTTGACTTTTCCCGCTCAGATCGACTGGTGTCGTCATCTGGCGGTGGCGCCTGAGAATCTGTATCTGTTTTTAATGTGATTTCAGTTCGTGTGGAGGAATCGATTTCACCGTTTTTGTACGCAACTTCTTTTTCCAAGTTCGCAAGCTCCATTCTTCTTAGTTTCTTGGGTAATTTATTGACTGTAGCGTATATGGGTTCTTCGTTTTCTCCAACTGGTGCAGATCGTGATCGAAAGAAGAAATCGAATTTCTTCGGTTTAACAGGCAATTTCTTTTCTACAAACACAACAGTGCTCGCCACTTCAGTAGTGGTTGATTGTACTTCTTCAGACTTTTGGCTGGTATTGCTTGGAATGGGTCTAGTTCTAGGATAATCGTATGTTAATTCAATGTTTTTCTCTGTAACGTAACATTTCGGTGTTTGTTCCTGACAAACTTCAGTCTTTGCATTTGTATCGCGGCTTTGACAGCAACACTTATTTTGAACTATATTTCTCGTGTTGCACATGAAAATGGAATTTTGTTGAATGTATGTAGTTTGTATTGTGGCAGTCGACTGTACATCTCCTAGTAAGTCTTCGACATTGCCCCCATTGTGGAAGCGTGGGGGCTGGTAGGGTGCGACTACGAATCCGGGCGGGGGCGCGCCGGGCGCGGGGAAGGCCTGTGACGTCATACACTGGAAGAACCTCGGCATGTTAGGAGCGTCGTGAACTAGCACGTCGACCGTTCTATCCGACCCATTGTCTGCCTTATTTGGCGTCGTTTGCGTATTGTTTTGAGATTGTGTCGTATTATTTGGTGTTATCGCTTCCTTCTTGTTCGCTTGGTTGTTCTCATCCGCTCGTTTCACATCTTTTTGACATTCATCGCAAGTGCAGGGAGTGGCGGCACCGCTCTGTAACAATAAGCGGTTACAGCTCAAAGATAAATTCTAAAATATAATATAAGCTGTAAACGTGCAGGTTTTATTAACATCTTATATATATATACTCCTGCCAAATGCAAAAGGCATGCATAGATAATGCATTTTTTAAGTATTTTACAATTATACAAATTAACTGTTTATATAATAAAGAACAGCAAAAAAAAACAGAAATTAGTCATGAAAGCGTTAGGCATTTAATACAATAAAATATATAATAATTGTGTGCTTTTCGATTATAAATAATTTCTCTTCGCTACGATCCTTGAGGTTGACCCAAAAATAAATGAATTGGGATTATAAAATTAAGTTTATGGGCAAATCAAACGACACCAGTGCGGCTTGTCCCAACTGGTCTTTGATCGTTTCAGATTTAGGAACAGCGTCACCTCGACAGATTTGTCACGTTATTGCTTGAGAACGCGACGCGCGTCACACTTCCGCAGATTGAATATATTGATTGTATTATTATCGAAAAAGGAGAAAAAAAACACTACATACAAGATATAAGCATTGAAATTGTAGTTCACTTAGTTTAAAATGTATGTAGATGTTTAGTGATTTAGTCAGAGCTTTGACATTTGTTAGAGTTAATCTTTTTAGTAATTAACATAACTTAGTAATTAAGATTAGATGAACTTTTTTTTTGAAACTGTTTAATATAAAAAAATAGAAAAGACGCACTCAAATTATAAAGTTATATATGAAAATTTTAAAGTTTAGTAGTTCAAACTGAGCTGTCAATAACATTAGATATACAGTTAGAAATAGATTATCCAGGTCATATTTACATGCTAACCTATTAATGGTAGTAGAAACGTAAAAATACTCACAAAATCACAACCAAAAAATATTTTTTCTGGTTATTTAAAACAAAAAAATATCCAAAAGTGAAATTAAACGTGAAAAACACAAAAAGCACATTCAAGTAAGCCAAATAATATGAACAAACCATGTCTCTGGACACATAACGGGATGTCCGAATCACTGTGCGATAAGAGCGACCGCCCAGACTCTACTGAGGTTTATTTATAATTTCTTTACATTAGGTGCCACAATATTTTCAAACGATACAAAACGTGTCCGCCCTTGACTCAGATTACTCAATTTTATTTTTTTTATATATAAATTATATTTTTTTTATATAAAGAAAATTTTTCGATTATAGAGTACCTATACGTTCAGTTTTCTTCAGCTTAGCGTCTAATGGATCTATTTGTAGTCGCGAAACGCTTGGTGGAGATTAATACGTCAATCGTATGTATGAGTAGTGTGACTGGAAACGTTTTGCCTTTAAATAGCGACCGTTTGTGAACGTTTTAATGTAAAATATAGGGTTTATATCCTCTTAAATGTAATTTTAGTATCATTTAGTAATGGTTTGTAGAAAAAATTGCATTTTGGAGAATCTTTAGAATTGTTATTTATTTATTTTGATTTATCTTATTTTAGTTTTAATTACATTATATGACAAAAAATAATTTTTTGCTGACTTATTAAAATATTAAGACATTTCAGGGCTACTAGCAAGCAATTACTAGCAAGCAATTAGACCGCAATATACTTAACTATGGTTAAGTATATTGCTTTTACGACTTCAAAAACAAATTTACTGGGATTTAAAACTATATAAAGAAATACATATAAAAATAAACACTTGTGTCATCTGTGCTAAACTAGAAACGTATCCGTCTTAAATCTGTCTAGACTAAATATTTACGTACTCCTTGTTTTTATTTGCGTTTTTCTCGTAGGAGACAACATAAAACATAAAACAATTGGAAATAATCATTTTTTTTATATACTTTTTCCATTAATTTAAAGCAAATAAAATTAATGTGGTCAGTCGGGGTGCATGAACTCATACGCGCAAATATAAATGCGACGGGTTACGGGTGCGATTTCCGCTCGACTAAATTAAATTTTTAATATTTTGCATTTCCTCGCTCCGGTGATGGGACAAAGCGAGGTCCATCACTTAACACGCAACGCCTCCAGAATTTGGCGACGAGTGTATAGCGGAAGTGTCTTAATGAATAAGAGTAGTGGGAACCGAGTGTTAAGACACTCCGTTCCCACTACTCTTTTTTGTGTGAGATAAAGTGTGAAGTTTAAAAAAAAATAGCGATTGGCGAGATCGAATGCAGTAGAAACTTCATTAGATAATTAGATAATTTCAACTATTTATTTATGAATTATGTGAACAATATAAGAAAATACAAAAATAACATTAAATTTCTGTACAATAAAATATACCCATAGACGTTCCCTCTCTGTCTAGGCTAATTTAAGAAATTGCTATTTGTCACAAAACACCAGAATTTAAGATGATGAGTGATAATAATTTATGATTAAAAACCTAAATGATTTCTTCGTATCCGTGAAAAATGATATCATCAATAAAAGTTTGAGAAGGTTTGTCTTATTTGTTTATATTTTGTCTCAGGCCCAAATGAACAGACTATAGACGACTATTAACCACAAATAGCATTTTCCCAGATCATATAATCACAATTCTAAAGCTATAATGTAACACGCATACAAACATACAAGAAAATAGATAAAATGCCACCTCACCTTGCTCTCCTCCCCCTCCTCGGGCACCACGCTCAGATCATGAAAGGCAACAGCGCGTACAGAGCCGTCCGCGCACTCGGGGCACGCGCTGCACACCGACGCGCTGTCCTGCCATATGATACTGTGCTTTATTACGTATGTGTAGGGTGGATTTTTGTTTAACCAAAATTAACTAGTCATGATTATATTCTCGTACGTAATATACGTTTGTATGTAATTTTTTTTTTTTACTTTTTTTCATACAAAAATTTGTTTAATATAATATAACACATACATAAACATTAAATGTAAAAGTGTGTGTTTAATTTATTTTAGATTACTTACTAAATATAGTAATAATTGTCAACCCTATCCAGCTGTGTGCAGGATACAGCGTGAAGCTGATTTATATTTATTTATTTTTTTTTTATTATTAGAAAGAGGTTTAGTTTAACTCATTTTTAATTTTAAAATATATTAAAAACTTCTGAATACCTATTAAATTTAAAATATATAAAATTAAAAAAATATATATATTTTATAAATTGACATTATATTAGTAGTATTTAAAAAACTATATAGTGACACTTAGTTAGATTTTAATAAATTTTACGAACAAACGAGCTCTACATTTTACTATATCATTACTAAAAAGACATATTAAACATTTTATAACATCATGTTACATACTACGAACAAAATAAAAAAAAGAAAACAATTGTCAATAGCACAAAAAAAAACAATAAACACAATACTACAATGACTTTATAGAGTTAATAGAATGACATCTAGAAATGATTTTGTTTTTAAGTTTTGAGAAAGGTTATTTACTTTTGTAGGATTATTTTATTGAATATTTCTATATATTATTCTTTTATACTACTGAAAACTGTAAATAGCTAAAGCATACAAAAGTATATACAGTGTACTAACGGAGTAGTCTAATCTACATATAGTGCCACTTACGCTATGGTCGGCCGGTTCGTAATTTTCAGGTTCACACTATGACATGCAAAATAAAAATAATACAATTATATCATAATAAAAAAAAAAAAAATTAAAAATTCATATAACAAGTGAAACATTAAAATAAATAACACAGAAACGAGTTCTAAATATTTTTCTGTTTTTTTAACTTAAAAATGACATTTTTTGTAGAAGTTTACGATAAGTCATATATATATTGTTATTTACATATAAATATTTACAAAAGTATGAAGTTAAGTTTCTTATATGAAACATCGTTGTATCTTCATACTCACATTGGGATATTCAGAATCGTATGCGTCGTGTTGTGACTGAGACTGTCGCGTGAACAAAATAAAATAAATTAAACAAATTAAAACTTAAACTAAGATTAGAAAGTAAAATAAAGCTTAAGTTCAGTTTATTTTTCAATTATTAAGTTGATTGATATTAATTGATTCTTGACAACATGTTCTTATAGCAATTGTATAAAAGTGAATAGTGATCTAAAGGAAATCAGTATACATATACAAAAAATATACAAATAAATAATGACCCCGTAGCACAGTCGTCGTGTTATAGTTGTGAGTTCATTACATATATTTATTTATGTTTACTAAATATTTACTCATTCCCTTGTTCAATTTAATGGTGATTGGATTTAAAAAATTTGATCACAATATTTTTAAAAATGCGAAAAATTATGAGCGGAGTGTCTTAACACATTTTTTATGTGTTAAGTCCCACAATAAAAACTGAGTGCAAAAAATAAAAAAAATATACATATCACACATAAAACAATATATTTCGAAAAAAATCAAAGTGAATTTTGGATCATTTTATGCAAAAGTGTAAGTATGTATAAAGACCATCTAAAACTAGGTGAACCTATTCTTTTGAACTAGATCTAGACTTAAGTTTGTAAGTGGCGTGCATTATCCCAAGGCAAAGACTTCAAAAGCACGTGTATGATACTTTGAATATTTAAGCATAAATCTTAAGGTCATATTAAAAAATGAGCAATCTCAAGTAATGTACTATTAAATTTATAACAAAAAAGTGGACTTTAATATTATTATTACTTTTCCAAATTATTTTTTAGGTATCATAATATATTTCTTATTAATTATAATATGCCCAATGAACGTAATGTTCAATAGGTTCCTATTCAATTCGTGGTTGTATATAGTTGTACTTATTTCCCTGGTTTGCTTTAAGTTAACTCTCCTAGTGAAGCAAAACATTATACGTTCTTAAATGAGTGGTAATGGAACTGAGTGACCCATTTCACTATTCTCTCTACATATACCTACTTCAACTTGTTAAGGATTCTACATCTATATTTATATCTATATTTGCCGAATTTTATTTCAAAAATTTAATTTACCAATTTAACTTGTTTTAATTAATTTCAATAATTTATATTTATAATTTAATGTTTATTAGTGCTTAAAATATATAAATATAATAAGTAACATACGTCCGAATGTTCCGGCGAGGACCTCCGCTCGCGCAGCATGCGGTCGAGGCGGTCGTACTCGTAGCGTAACGCCGATATCTCCCTTTTGAGCTGTTCATTTTCACGTTTTAACTTTTTTATGTCTGATTGACCTGTAATTGTATGATTATTATTTAGTTCTTCTACAAATAAAATAAAATAAATCAGCTTCACGCTGTATCCCGCACACAGCAGGGTAGGCAGAGGGAACCTAGTGTTAAGACACTCCGTTCCCCACTTTCTGCCGAATTCTGGAGGCATTGCGTGTTGAGTGGCAGAACTCAACGCCGCCCTTAACCTCGACACCAGAGCGAAGAAATGGAAATATAAATTTAAGTAAATATTTCATCTCCTCGAGTGGGGATCGAACCCACAACCAGTCGGTTTACAGTCACACTTTGTGCCGCTGCGCCACGACTGGCCTCTATAATTTAGTTCTTCTACATTTAAACAAAATTTAGGAAAGTAATATATAAGAACATCTCTAGTAGGGTAAAATGCGGCGTTCAGTTCCATAATGCCCCTAATTTGGGTAAACAAGGTCCTAGCCTATTAAATTTATATTTTTAACAGTCCACTCCAGCCACTCGCTCCACTAGTTAGTACTTCCTCCTCCCTCCTTTGAAAGAACAAAAAATTTAAACGTTCAGTTATAAAAAAAAACACGCTATGTCGAACAATACTAGAAAGTAATCTCGCCGTAACGACATTCGGGCTGAAATTTACTTTAAAAATTAATTAACGTCCGAACATCCTTATCGTAAATTGAAAAAAATCACCCGCGACAACGAAACACATTTATGTATAATGGAGAGATGTGACGACAGTTACTTTACATTCTTGGGGTGCATTGTTAGATGTTAGGTTTTGATTAGGTTCACACGATTTAACTGTATTGAATACGTTATTTCCTAAGAGTTTTATTTAATAAATAAAAAATTAAACCTCTTTCAACTTCTGCATTTATATTGATCGTGCGCAGACGTAGCTCCTCGTTCTCGTACAACATGCCCCGGGATGATTTTCTGTCCAACCTGATAATAATACAATTATTGATAAGGTATTTCCTTTGTATGTTTCAAAATTAATTAGAATCGGTAGAGAAAGGAAAGCAGAGAGTAGTCTGATTTTACTGCTGATATACAGTCTTTCGAAACCAGGGAAAAAGTGAAGACCGAGTGATTTAGATGACATAATTCACTTAAAGTTTTATTTAATACGTATTAATATAATATATTTTTAATAATTTAATTTCCATCACTTACTTTCGATTTGGTTTGACGTTGACATCCTTCCTGCGCGTACGCAGCATGCTCGCTCCCGTCACGCTCGACATGATGCCGCCCCTCCATACGTCGATTAGCACCTGAAAATAATTAAAATTTTCTTATTTTTCCGTTTTTAATTCTAGCAAATTTTTAGTCAAATCAATTTTACAACAATTAAATTATATTTTCTCATGTCGATTCAGTTTTTAAGCGTAAATATATTTTTCTTAGAACATAGAGCGTAATAATTTAATATTATCTTCTTTATTACAACCATTAAGCAATATTATTAAAATAAAAAAAAATCTGCCTTAAAACAGGGTAGGCGGGGTTAACCTAGTGTTAAGACTCTCGGTTTCCCATTCTATAGCCACTGTGTGTTGAGTGGTGAAACTCAACGATGAAATAAAAATATTAAATATTTCATTTCCTCGAGTGGAATCGAACCCACAACCTCTCGCGATTACACACATTTGTGCCCTAGCGTCATATCCGGCCTCTATTGATGGCTTAAACGTATTTAAAAAAAAACATCTTTAAATTAAATTATCCCATAATAATTATGACACATGGTAAATCGATTATACTTATAGCGCGACGAACACGTCTTGATCCTTAGAGATGATGGATTCTATGAGGTCGTTGTCCCATATGAGGCCGTGTAATTATTTTTCCATGCCCCATATATGTCAGGGGACGCGGTAGTGTGAGGTTTTCTCATTAGTCCTAACGATATGTTGGTTGAATTAAAATATATGTGTGGAAAATTAATTAATTTTTTTGGTTTTAAGATTAACTTTACTTTTTTTCTGTCATTTCGATTTCTACATATAGAATTTGTATTTTTCTCGTTAATTATATATTGTATTATTTATAGTTACGCAGATTATAGAAAATTAATTAGTTATTCAAATTGATTTTGGAAGTAAAGTTTAAGATTTATGAATTAATTCAGCACTTGCGGTTGTTAAATACTTTGAAATAACAAACAGCGATTAAGTTTTTGATAAATTTCTAAAATAACGAAATATACTTTTTTTGAGCAACATATTGAGAAAAGAGTCTTTTGTTATTAATAAGATTGAATATTATTTAGATAGAATGATTTAGCCAAATACAACATATTTCTATAATATAACAAATCTATAGCCAAAAGAAAACTTTTTAGCTCCACGCAGTATCTCGCATAAATCAGGGTAGGTAGAGGAAATGTTCTGTTAAATTTCTCCACTTTCGGACCACTTTCGAGACATTACGTGATAAGTATCAGAACTTAACGTCGCGGTTAGTCTGGTACCAAAGCAAGAAAATAAAAATAAATTCGTCACCTCGAATAGAAATCAAATCTATAATCGCGTTTACAATCAGATGTTACGCCACTTGGCTCAATCTCTTTTAAAAACTTTGATAAATATTTTTAATACAAAATATAGATACATAAAACAAAAGTTCACAGAGGGCATGTGTACGGAAATCCCTTACAAATGAACCGTTTCGCCTGGAACACGATTACTTAGGTAACCAGGCCGTAATCCTAGAACACGTGAACTCTACATTGTACACGGTGATACACACACGGTACTGTAAAAATGTGACTCGACACGTGATTCGCGGTTATTTATGAAAATATTATGAATTTATGTCTATTTATAACCATTTATTAAATTAATGGTATGTTATATTTACGAACGTGACATAGGTTTTTTTCATACATTGAAAATATTTATAAACTCATGAACTCTACAAGATACACACGGTACAACAAAAATGTGGCTCTACATATGCTCTTATATATTCTTATAAAATATAAATATTATTTTTTTTAGTAACTTATACAAAATTCTATCTTAGCGGGATTTGAACCTACGCCTCTTGCCACTAAGCCA
This sequence comes from Heliconius charithonia, assembly GCA_030704555.1. NCBI lineage: Eukaryota > Metazoa > Arthropoda > Insecta > Lepidoptera > Nymphalidae > Heliconius > Heliconius charithonia. Next base: position 2,522,902 of record CM060825.1, read on the forward strand.
TACGTTCTTATCAAGCAAGTCAAAATTTTTATGTAGTTATTACAACTTATATATGTTGTTAGCACCTCTGTAGGGGATTTACAAATTTCCGTTACTCAAAGATTATCATAACCCGAGAGATAATGCTATTTATTGAATATTTTTTACATTTTTAAAGTGTTATTTAACACTTAGGAAAAAAAAACTTTGTTAGAAACGTGTAAAAATTATAATGTACCGGGATTTAAACTTACGCCTCTTGCAAACAGTCCCAGCGGTCTGACCACTATGCCATACGTTCTCATCAAGCTACGCCGAAATTCTTATATGCTTTTCACAACATATTCATATTAACGCTAATAATTTTCTGTATTATAAAAAAAACACCAAAGTTACATCAGTCGTCTTCCAATTCCATCATCAGACCAGCTCCATGGTACCATAAGACAGTATTGTCATCTAATCTACATATTTTTATCAATTGTAATGATTATACAACAACAAGAAGTGCATGAATTCAAATTCTTAGACCTGATTACAAAGTAACTGTATTGTATACAATCTAATAAAAACGTGTTAAAATATTATAAAATTTAATTTATAGCAATTAACTGCTTCAATCAATATCATTTGCTTACAAATTCTTACTTTAAAAGCTAAAACTTACTATAACTCGTTGAATTAATTATAATTAACTTTACCCCAAACTATTATCAATATAAACAAAACCACATTAATCCTCAAAAAAAAAAATTGCCAATAATCACACAAAATTCACACTCCACACTAAAAACACAATAAGTTTCTTTACTGAGTAGATATAAAAAAAAAGATCTTACATGTAAAACACAAAGGCAGGTCTATTAATTAGATTACGCCTGAAGCGACTGACTCCACTGACTACTGACTGTAGCACTCTTGACCCGCTCTCGTCTTGACTCATGCGCACTGCCCGACTAACTTAATTATGTAAAATTCTACGTTTCACGTATAATATCGTCTCTATATCTCTAGCCTTAAGGACTCCTTGATTTTTGTCACATATGCAGTTCGGTAGATATTGGGTTTTTTTTTATTTTAGCATTTTCGGTGGTTTTGATATATTATTTTTCAGCTATACACTGCATCCCATATAGCAGGGTAGGCAGAGGGAATCTGGGAACAAAGTGTTAAGATACGCCACTCCCCACTTTCTTCTGAATTTTCAAGGCATAATTCATTCCCCAAGAAGGAATCACACCTACTACAGTTGGGTTACAGGCATACACTTATACAACGACCGTAAAACGGCGTATTTCGGGTATTAGGGTTCCGTACCTTTTAAGGAAAAAATAACCCTTAGAAGATTATTTTGTTCTCTGTCTGTCTGTTTGTCAAGAGCCTTTATCTCAGGAAAGCTTGTAGATATCGAGTGGAAATTTAAACCATAGCATTCAGCCATATCTTTTTTTGCGATATACTGGTAAAACGAGTATATCGCAAAAAACGCGTATTTCGACACTTTAAGGGGAATCAAAATAGGGTATTTCTGGTTTACCTAGAATTATAAAATTTGGTAGCTAGCATCGATAGTTATTACTAGTTCAGGAAAGAAAAATTAAAACTATACATTTGTGCTTAAATCTTAAAAGGGGGGCAAAATTTGATATTAAAGGCGTATACTTTAAGTGAGGTATCAGATGAAAGAGCTCTGACAAAGCTAAGCTTGAAGCTCGAGTTCTCTGATTTTTATACGGAACTCTCGGAAACCCGGCTTGCGCTTGCTTCTTTGTTAAATTCTTTTTAATATTTTCATACGTAATAGCCGAACTGAGTCAAGTATTTTAAATTTAGTACAAGCTTTCAACAAATTATTCGATTTATTTGATTGTAATTTAAAGTAAAGAAAATACACACATAAAGGCAAAGCGCGGCGTTGAGGACCGCCACTCAAGCCGCAATGCCTTCAGAATTCGGCGGAAAGTCGTGTCTTATCACTAGGTTCCCTCTGCCTACCCTTCTATGTGCGGGATTCAGCGTAAAGCTGATAATTTATATCAATCCTATCCATTTTACCCACATATTGGAGAACACATTATGTTAATACTAACGTTCTCTCTGTCTACTCTCACATGCGGGAAAAAGCGTGAAACTACAAAAAAAGATTCTTATTTGACAAAAGTAGCAAAAATAGGGCGGAACTGTTCTTCTTTATTAGAATAATAGGTATTCTATATGATTTATTGTTATTTTATTAAAATAATAAAAAATGCGCAATGTACGTCTAGTCTAAAGCACTTAATATTGAAATCTAGTTAGTTCTGCTCATCAATTTTTTTATGGGTCGGTAGTATTACTGTCGCTTATGGCATATCGATGAAGGTCGAAAGGTCGTCGGTCTCCATAATTAAATTGCCTTTTATAGTATTTTTATACGCACCATAATTTTTGTGATAAAATGGATAATAAAAATAGATTTTTTTCTAACGAGATTATATTATTTGTTAAGTTAATAATTTTTTTTTAAGGAAAAAAACAAAATACCGAAAAAATTATTGCTACCTATTGATTTTAGACACTATTAAAATATGACTATATTTTTTTAAGATTAACAACAAAAAAACGACAAAAAACATTTGTTAATAGAGTTTTTTCACATAATATATTTTTGTAAATTTACATAATAAGTTTACATCCAGGCGTATGTACGTAAGGGGACTAAATCTACGTGTTTTATTTTTTTTATTTTTTAGTTGTCGAGTGAAAAGGATCTGTCAAGAACAAGTAGCGTTTCAGTAAGAATCTTAAAGCACCTACTCCGTTTTAAAGTTTTCTAGACTTGGCAAGCTGCAATGCAGCAAGGTGAAACTTTGGAACTTAAAATCTAATCCAAGACGACATATTAGAATAAAGGTTTATATTATGGAGATATTATATCATATACCAGTCCAGTACCAGAGGCCAGTCGCAGTGGCACGAAGTGTGACTGAAAAACCGACTGGTTGTGGGTTCGATCCCCACTCGAGGAGACGAAATGTTTACTTAAATTTATATTGCCATTTCTTCGCTCTGGTGTCGAGGCTAAGCGCGGCGTTGAGTTCTGCCACTCAACACGCAATGCCTCCAGAATTCGGTAGAAAGTGAAGAACTTAGTGTCTTAATATATTTTTTTCGCTATTGTAAACTGAGTCATCACGAGGTATTCTTAAGCATTATCCCACAAATACGTTATTATACGTTTAAAATGGCAAATGCGATAATTTGTAGTTCGGTGGCTTCGACGCCGGCGCGTGTTCTACACGTGACCCTGACTGAGACGTTATTGTACGGAATAAGGTGTTTATATTGAAATTAATATATATTAAGATAGTGTAACACTCTATTATGTTATTAGTTAATCAGTTTAGTCGGGAGTTTGATTCTCACTTCTGTCATTGTATTTTTTTTTCAGGTTCGCGTTCCTCTACTTTCCAGCGGATTCCAGTGTTAAGTTGGCGGAACTCAACGCCTCGCTTCCCTGGATACTAGAGTGAAGAAATGTAAATATTAAATATATCTTTTCCTCGAGTGGGAATATAACCCCATAACCTGATCCGTTTACAGTCACGCGCTTGTGCTCCTGAGCCATGACTGCCCTCGTCATCGATATTATTATTTTTACTAAAAATATGTACGTTTTACTGGTTTAGTTAGATCAAGTGTGGGGTTAGGTTTCGCCAGATAACATGTATTATTGCTAAGTGGCTTATAATTATTTATTTTTTTAGCAGTCGTAGCTTCACTCATATGGTAAAATTTATGCGATTTCAAGCCCGGCTCTGTGGTACGTTAATATTGTTTGAAAGTTTTTTAAGTTTAAAAATATTAATAAGCTGATTAGAGGAGGTAGTAAAAAGAAGTGAGAAAATTATTCTTAAATTCATTTGAAAAAAAGAATAAGATGATATATATCAACTCTTTGACGCCCATTGCTGAAAACATTTAATATAGTTTGTCAAAAATTTTAGTTTGCCTTATAACTACATATATATATATTTTACACAAAAATATTACTGTTATTTTTTGCGGTTACTATTTGCTTTGACAATTTTCAAGTACACAGATTTCAGGATATATTGAATCATGAAAATTATTTATAGCATTAAGCATGGTAAATGAAATAATGTTACACCATGGTTTTAGTATAAAGGTTTTTTTTTACCTATGCCGAACAAAGCTAGATAAGTCGTAGGAATCTGGAACCTAGTGCAAAGATACTCTGTTCTCGGTAATATACTTCCATTCCTCTTCCATGTAATTTCCTCGAGTGGAAATATAGTGTTTGTGAGTAAAATATAAGTTAAACTTTTGTCTTTTTTTAATATATGACTTTGTAAAATAATTGAATAAAATCATTCTCATTTCTCATATAAGAATTTACTATAATATTATTATACAGTTAAACCGAAACACCAATTCAACAAATAAACAAATTAATATTTCCTTAAACGCCTCCCATAATAAACAGAATCCAGATCTACACCATTCCGTGAAAGTAGGGTTGCATTTGCAATAAAAGCGGATACCTCAGGCGTGTGGGCAGCGGGGGCGGGGGCGGCGGCGGCAGCGGGAAGCGGGGCAGCCAGTACTGTGCCGCGCGTCGGTCGCGTCACTCGCTCCCGCGCCCGCTCCGCTACACCGCACACCGCTATGAAAGTCAAAGTGAAAGGCGCCAGAGCCAAAAACATGGACAAGCTCATAGCAGCCGTCCAAGCAAGAGAATGCCTATGGGACAAGAGCTATAGGGGGCATAGGAACAGGTTTAAATTGGAGAGGTACTGGAACGAAGTGGCTGCGGAAGTCGGCACTACAAGTAAGACGCCATTTTTGTTCTTGTTTAGCGAGCTTGTTATGTTAGCGAGCACTGAGCGGCCATGTTTGTGTTCGCTATGTTGGTAACTGCTGATTTGTTTGGACGGGGGCATAGATAATAATTATTGTGACACATTAATGTCGGATAGCGATTTTATGCGTTTTTTTTACATTTATTTAAATATTTTGTAAATTATATAATTATGACTAAGCGTTATGTGATTTGGTTTTGAGGCATATTAATCATAAAAATTTGGTTCAAAATTACTTTTTAGTTATCACATAAAGTGTTTTTTTGGTATTTTTTATTTTTATTATTTATGGTTATTATTTTTAAATATATGAAAAATAGTATGTTGTTACTCATTGGTAAACCATATTGTATTAATAATAATAATAATAACTTCGTATGACCACAAAGCTTGGCTCAGATTAGATAAGCTCAGGTGATACTATTTTGGTACGCATAAAAACTAAATAGAAGTATAAGAATATCATTACGAATTTTGTAATAAAAACGAATGTGAAATATAAAAGTTTGTATGCAGCGAAGTTGAATCTGCGCCAACATATAATAAATCCTGGCAATTTGATTAATTACCAAGACAAAATATTTTACCGGTGGGACGCTCTCGTGGCACGGTAGTACAAGGTTGTCACTGTAAACAAAGGTTGTAGAATGGTAACCCTCTCGAAGAAATGAAATATTTCATGTTTTATTTTCCTCGTTCTGGTGAGAAGGCAAAGCACGGCGCCAAGTTCTGTATTTTTGGAGGAAAGTAGTGTACGAAAATGTCGAAATGGGAACAGAGTGTGTTCCTGCGTTCCCTCTGCTTTTTCTGATATGTACAGCGTTAAGCTAAAATATTTTGTATTTTATTTCCACTTAAAAACGTTATTTGTAGAACATTTGGAAATCAGAACGGAGTGTCTATACACTAGATTAGAAAACTCTACCATAGTACCGCGTTAGGAAGAATTTATTAAACGTCAGTTGTTACTTTAAGCTCTACAAGCCAAATACAGAACACAAAATATTGATGATTATTAATGTTAATCTCAGAAAGGGTTTAGACGCAAGAGAACTGAAGCAAGGGAAAGCCGCTAGCATGTCGCTAGTAAATTAATATAAATATCCTATTAACAAGAAAAAATATATCATTTTGCTCGCAGGCAAAGAACTCATTCCCACGACGTTTCTTCCACTTTCTGTCCGAATTTGAGACATTGCGTTCTAAGTAGCTGTGCTCCACTCCCCATTTAGCGTTACCAGAGCAGAAATAAAAAAAATATAAACATTCGTCGTACCCCTAGCTATCCGTCTTTAAAATGAAACGCAGTTCCACTACCCATTGATAGCACGATATTTTTCATAGTATTTGTCAATTGGTTATAATACGATAAGTATATTTTTATAAGCTATAAATTACAATAAATAATTTTCAGGCTTAAACTGCAGAAAAAGATGGAAGAACCTCAAAGATCAATGCCGCAAGGAAATGAAGAAGTCTCCGAACGAATCAGAGTGGCCACACTTCCAGAAATTAAAATTTATTCATCATCAGTTCCTGGCCGAGGAAGAAGGTGATGAAGACACGAATGATGAAGTGTTCAATGCTTTAGACGAGTCTATTAAACGGCCCAAATTAGGGTACACCATGCGTAAGAAGTTACTTGTAAATAAGAGAAGAACTATCGATGTTGATATGAACAAGTTGATTGAGTTAGTTCAAGCGAGAGATATCATTTGGAACAGACAGCTGAAAGGTCATCACAATTGGTACAAATTAGATGAGAGTTGGAAAGAGGTTTCGCAGCAGTTAGGAGTTACGCGTAAGTTTTATTTAGTTTGTTAGTTTTCGTAACTTTTTACTTATTATTGTGTAATTTATTATGCTAGTAACAATGCAACTTTCGCTAATGTTTGTTTTATTTCAAATATGAGTAATAACGGAACAAAAATTACATTTTCGTCAATTTAAAAGATGAAAATATTAAAGTATAAAATCTATAATTCAGTTAGCTAATTATTTTCGTTAGTTATGACTTGATTATTTTATATGATCATTTAAATAACTGTGAACTGAATTATTTAGGAAAATTGCATTTACAGTTATTTTGTTGTATTTCAATAATTTGTGTAACACAATATTATATTTACATTTTCAGGAGATGAAGCAAGACTGAAATGGAAGTATCTAAGAGACCAAGCTCGAAAAGAAGTTCGCAAACAAGGCTCCGAATGGGAGTACTTGCCAAAACTCCAATTTTTAACTAATCAATTCAACGATTATGAAGGAAATGACACTACCGATGACCATTTTACGCAAGACCAAGATTTTGATACTACCGCCGATCAAAGTAGTAGCTATTACAACATAGAACCGACACCCAACGAAGTCAGCGTAAAAGATGATGAATTTGATGAATTCGATACCAAACCTATCATCATGGAAACAGATTTCTATGATGATGATGATGAAGCCCAGAAAAGCGCTGCAAATAGTGATGCACCTGAGGTCACAAAAGACGAGGATATAGGTTTCTTCAATAGTTTGATACCACACGTGAAGAAATTGGGACCAGCTAAGAAGTTGATGTTACGAATGAAAATTCAAGAATTGGTGTATAATACAGTGTATAACGAAACCTAGGACAGGCTTTACAAAGAAGACCTCGGGGTACTTCTTTTGAACAGTTTAAACGGTATAAACGATACTTAAAGAGTTTAAAAATTTAAGTGACGTGGATAGTGTGTTATAAATAAAAATGTTAAATTTTAAACATTTCAAGTGGTTAGAGAGACTTTTATGTACTAGTCTCATTAAGTAGAGACTACAAAAATAGTAAAAACATTGAAGGAAACACTAAAAAAGTACAATAGTTTAAATATCATGTTTATATTTTAGTTGAGGTCGTGAGCTCGATTTCCATTAAATTTAATTGCTATGATAAAAATATTATTTATATTTTGTTTGTTCATCTTAATCGTAGAGTTTTGAAAAATATGATAGTATTTTATTTATTTTTTACATTTTAGCTTAATGCAAAAATACTATAGCTCAAACAGTATAACTTTTAACCATGTAGCGATAAGAGAGTGTATAAAATAAAGATCTAATAAATGTTTTAACATGACAATGCCACCATTATCTAGAATTATTATTAGTTATAATAAATATCATTTAAATATAAAAAAATATCTTAAACGTCAAAAATAAATTAGTATCGTGTAATACTTAAAATACCAATATAAGCTTTTTAAATGTAAGAATATTAATATCAACTTACTTTGTACAAATACAAATAAGAAGCACACGACTAATATTGTTTTGTTCATAGTATTATAGATTATCTAGGTTGTATTAAATCTTACAAAACGGAAAGTTCAATCATATAGAAGCAAAAATATAATAAACACAACATTCAGACCAATATTAACAAAAAAAAGAGATATATTTTTTTCGCTTCGCCTATACTATATCACGCACATAGCTGGGTATGCAGAAATGACTGGGAGCCTGAGACATGTGTCGAGTGGCAGAACTCAACGCCCCGCTTTACATCGTTCCAAGAGTGAAAATATAATAATATTAAATATATGATTGCCTGGAATAGGAATCGAACTCACAACCTGTCGCGTTTACAGCCGCTCGCTGGTGCTTTGCGCCACGACAGGTCTCTCTACCGGCTATGTAAAAGTGAGATATGTTTTTTTAATAATTACTGTTTTATTTGAGGAAATGTGCTGTGTTAGAATGAAAACTACTTAATGATGCAGAAACGACGAAAAAGACTTACTTACTGTTTGTTTAAAAATAAAAAATCAGCTTTACGTTGTATCCCGCACACAGCAGAGTAGGCAGAGGGAACCTAGTGTTAAGACACTCTGTTCCCCAATATCCGCCGAATTCTGGAGGCATTGCGTGTCTAGTGGCGGGTTTCAACGCCACGCCTCGACACCCCAGCGAATAGAGGGAAAATATAAATTTAAATAAATGTTTTATTTCATCGAGTGGAAATCGCACTCACAACCAGTCGATTTTACGGTCATGCCCCAGCGCCACGACTGGTCTCAGTTTGCTTTTACTTTGAGGAAATTAAAATATATTGTTGTATTTGCTATATATGATTCATAGAACGCAATTTTTTGTATGTAAATTGTTATAATTATTTTGTTTATTTTTAAACTGAATCCTTAAATATAATTTCTGAAACAATATTTTTTGTAAGCATTAATAGGTAATAATTTTAATTACACTAAGATTAATGTTTTTTACAAGACTGTTTACTTTCTGTAAGCGCAAAACAACTGATAATGGCATTTTGGTCCAATAAAAATGTCTGCATAAAATAGTTTAAAATAATATATACAAAAAAAAATATTTCTTAGTATTCTACTATAAACATACAAAAGTATTAAAATTTAAACATTTTCAAGAGGCGCGGGTTTGAGTCCCGCTACGTTTAAACTTTTATACTTTTCCATAAATTATAATGTTATGTTATGTATTTATTATTATTTTTGAGGCCTGTCGTAACGCAGGGGCTCAAAGTGTGACTGTAAAACCGACTGGTTGTGGGTTCGATCCCCAAGAGATGGAAACATAAATTTAAGTAAATATTTCATCCCCACTTCGTGCCGCTGCGCCACGACTTGCCTCAACTATATATGAATAAATTATATATAGCATATAAAAATGCTTGTAAATCGTTTATAGTAATAACTATCACCTAAGAGCCCATAGTAGCCAGACATCCAAGACCCTCAAGACCCCTCTAAAATCTAATAAATTACAAGCGATACTATTTTTTACATCATACTTACCTAATGACTCCCAAAGTAACCACCACCCAAGATCCATATCTCCCGATACTATTTACCAGTGTTGGATGTATGCGCACATAAACTTTTAGGCTTTATAAAATAACGAAGGTCAGGCCCCAATGCTCTACTATTGGCTCTTTCTCTATTAGCAAAAAAATAAAATAAACTTACATATAGATAATCCAGTTAAAAGTTCTTTAGCTAATAACTTTACATAATGGTAGAGTTCAAACACTATATGATAATTTGTTTATATTTGTTAATATTTACCTGTTTTTTCTTTTAGTGACCTATATTACAGTAAATATAAATACTTTTTTATATTATTGTGAGGGTAATTTTATAACTCCAGTGTGAGATCCCTCTGCTTACATTGCTATATGTAATTATATCGTTTTTAGACTCAAACTAAAACAACAACTTTATATTTTAAACAAAAATGCTTTATACTTTATGTTTTTTCTTGAATACTTAATTTATTTTATTTACTTTTTAAATATAATATATAACTATGAATGATATTTGTTTTTACTTATGGGTCGTAGTAATAATTACAAAACTGCTGTTATTATTAGTCAATTGCTTATAGTTAATATTTAGAATTAAAATAAAAAAAAGATCTCACAAGATCCATTTCTTATACTATTTTTATTTTTATTATATTAACAATATTACTTATTAAAAAAATGTTTAAGCCATTTATTTTTTCTTTTTTATATTTTTTTCTGTAAGCATCTATTTGACAGATTGTTTATATAAAAGTCTTTTAAGTTTAACAATTCAGAAAATTTACTTAATTTAAAATCGTTTTATTAACATACATAAGTCTTTAATTAAAAAACTTACATGCTTATACATGTATTATTATTTTAAGTTTCTCCATAAAGCACGTAAGTGTAAATAAATGTTTTCACAAAAAAATATTTATTTTTATTAAGTATTTTTATGTTTTAAAATGTCTTAAAAATATTTATTTAATATAGACATTTTCAGTATAATCCAGGTCAAGGTGTCAATAGTCAGTTTTCATTTTTATCTTGTTTCAAGAATTTTTTATCAAGGCAAGGCTTCACTTCAGGGACGGCGTCTCTTCAAATTTTGTGCGAGGTCACTGCTTAGTTAGCAACCTTTTATCTAGGTCATTATTGAATATAGGTTTGTGGTTTGTCAACAATTTTTGGGAGTCTTCTGAGATCGGTGTGTTTATGTTTTAAGGTATACTAGGAGTATTAATCGTTGTAATCCAAATAATATATACTGCATAAATTCTAATAATATATTACATAAAGTATTTGCCCACCTATGTGTAAATGAGTTTTAAGGAAAAAATCTAGCAAAAGAAATTTGTATTATTAAGAGTTTATTCCGTATTATAAATGTACCTAGGAAACACAAAAAAAGTTTTCTTTCTTTTTGGAGATTTTAAGGTTTACTTAGTCTCTTCCCTTAATTACTGCTGCGCAGAGTTCGGGCGTTCTGTCGAATAACTTTATTCGATGGCCAGAGTCAATTACATTCCACTCTTTCTGTAGTATGTCCCAGAGATGGGTGGTTGGGCATTCTTTCTGCACTTCTCTAGTGTATCCTGTCTAATTTATCCCATAATATCTACCGAATAATCGGATTCACATCAGGGGATTGTAATATCCATACCGTAACTTTTAACACTCTTTTCCACTCTAAGTTATTCAAATAGTCAGTCAGTTCAGTCCTTGGACAGTTTAGAAGAGTGCTTAGGGTAATTGTTATGCTTACTGATTAAGAAGATATCATGTTATTTTTTAATATTTTTTTTTTATTTCCAGCAAAGCGGTTCTATGAAATGCTAGCTTCATGGTATCTTAATTACTTTTAGTAACTACTAATACTATTATTTATTTCTGGTATTTTTCTTCTGCACTAGAGTACAGTCAAAAAGTAAGATAATAAGTTAATTTTTGGAATAATACAATCTAATCAATACAGCTTACAAACAAAAGAGCTAAATTTAACCGTACTTACGTTCAAATTGAAACATAAAAATAACCATATTGATTGATCTTCAAAAATACTCACTCAATATAACGGATGTGACCTAATTACGTATTAAATACAGATGTTTCCAGAACTAATAATGGCTTTAGCTTGACTGAAACAGTAACTTGTTTTCATTCGAAGCCAAAATAATCGTGATATATTAGTTAATCGAGTAATATAGAATCGATAATTGATGAGATTTCATAGTATTTTGATTATTTACGGCCTAATTCAAACAAATGTGTATATTAATCTGATATTGAGATGATATTTGTTTTGTTTGGAAATATTTGCTATGATTGTGTGGAATTTTATACAGTAAAGTTTCACTATTTCTATATATATAAGCAGTGGCGTAGCTAGGGTATTTGCTGCCTGGTGCAGCTTAGGACTAGATGCCCTTTAACATGGTCAAAACAATTTCAGATTTCAAAACATATTAGAGTAGATATATACATTTTCATTGTTCCATAACTACAATAACTATATATAGGTTATAAAAATTTTTGCTAATTTTTAAAAACGGACATTACGCGCTTTTTGACTAGCAAAGTCATTAATCACATTTTCAAAATCAATAATATCGACTAGTTCATGTTCGATTGACATGATAGCGAGATTGTATTTTTCATTTTTTAAAAAATAGAAGAATTGATCGTAGACTTTCATGCCCCTTTCCTTTTGATGCCCGGTGCGACTGCACCGCTCGCACCCCCCCAGCTACGCCACTGTATATAAGTAAAGTTATTGTTTTGTACATCGAATGTGGTCACAAATAATATATAGTTTGTCTTTTTATTTCTACAGGTAATAGATTTTTGTTCATGACATACAAAATGATAAGGCCGGGTTGTGAGTTCGATTTCCATTCGGGAAAATGGATTTCTTTTTATTTATTAATATTTTCATTTCTTTGCTCTGGTAACAAGGCAAAGGCGTTGCCTCACACGCAATGCTGCAAATAATCAGCGGAAAGCAGGGAACGGAGTGTTCTAACATTCGGTCCTCTCTGCCTACCCTACTATATGCGGAATACAGTTTTATATAAAAAATAATATTCATTTAGGAAATACAATTTTTTTGTCAACTACTAAAATTTGAGGATTACCTCATATTTTAGTAGATGATAAAATATATCTCTATAATTTAGAGTCTCTTATAGTAAATTTTAATTTTATTTTAATTTCATCTTTGGTTAAACTAAAGGCCTACTAATAAAAAGGCCTACTGAAAAAAAATAAAGATTTTATAACTACTCGTGTTGAACTTTACAAAACTTCAAATTTACAAAAGTTAAATAATAATTTCACAAAAAATGGCAATGTTATAAATTGCTTAACACCGTCCCAATATATTGTTTCTTAATTCTCATGCAGCATTATATTCGGATACAGCGGGCGGGTCGATCACCCGACGTTTAAGTAACGCTATAAATTGTGTTTGAAAGTTTAAATGTACCACATTGCATTGAAATATTCCTTGTAGTGATATTTCGTGTGCATTTAATGTTAGTGATTATTTGCTTTGCGAATGGCGTTCTTGGAAAAAATAGAAATTTTGTGTATTATATTACAGAAGCATTTGAAATTTTCTTGGGTTTTGTAACTTAATTGTTACTTAAAAAATATATTTCCCTTATTTATTATTCTTTTAATTGTGTAAAGAATAGTATTAAAATTCGAATGATTAAAGGAAAACTAAAGAGGAAGAACTGTGAAAAAATAAAATTACATACTTTACACGATGCACATTGTTATATTTAATTAAATCTATTATTACATCCTGTGAAGGTCAAATGTAAGAAGTAAAAGGTCGTAGTTGGTTTTCTAATTTAGGATATTTTATAAAATATTTTTTTTATTTTAATTTATTGAGTAGGCAAAGTGAGCTTAATTTTACCAATCCTATAATTTTTTCTTCAGTAAAGACATTGCAAAATAAATGTGGCACGTTTTCGGTTATACTATTGATAATATGCCATATAAATTTTAGATGTACTGGAATAATCTATCAATATTTAAAATATAAGAAAGAAAACGCTAAAAAAACTCTCGAATGAGAGTTGAAGCTAATTCCGTTACCTTTAGTCATATTATTCTCTCTCTACATTTAAATAAAAAAATACATTATATTATCCTTTACATTTAATAGAAGCTATCGTGGCGCAGTAGTGCAAGAGTATGACTGTAACGCAACGGTTGTGGGTTCGATCTCCGCTCGGGGGAATTAATTGTTATTTATTAATATATTAAGGTCTTCGCTCTTACATCAAGGCAAAGGCCATACAGGGCATAAAGGGCAAAAATTCGGCGGAAAGTAGGGAACGGAGTTTCTTAACACTATGTTCCCTCTGCCTACCCTGCTATGTGCGGGATACAGCGTGAAGATGATTTTTTTATTGTATTTTAACAGGCTGTATAGACACATCACTATACATAATTCCAATCACTGATTCCACTTCAAAGTTTTACAGTCTTCAAAACACACCCAATGTGAAAGCTAAATAGGTATTCGCGTTATTTTATTGTTATTTATCGTACACATTGTGGTATTATGCCGTTCTCTCGATTGTTTTACGACTGTTTTTGGCTGAGATTCAATCATATGATGAATCATTGATTTTAAACTATCGCGATCAAAGAGTATAGATCTGTTTATACTTTGAATTGTATGAATGGAGATTTGATATAGAGTTGTACGAAGAAGCGGTTCACGTTTTGTATTTGTATTGGTAACGTTAGAGCAGGTGTTGGGTGAACGGGTTAATGGGTTTGGGGTATGTTTGATGGTAATTGGGCGATGTTTTGATTTATAAAGTTTAATGCAGAAATGTTTGAGATCGTAGGACTTTAATTTTAAATGGATGTCAAATAAATAATTCGATTTTATAGTTTTAGAGGTAGGTCATAGTAAATGTGACGGTTGTGGTTTATATTTAGGGAATGATTATATAATATATATGCACGTTGTCAAATCTCTTTACAGAGATCACTCAGCCTGCGTGCGAGTAGTTGCTGGCATGCCACCCTGCTTTGACATCCAATCGGGTGTTAAACAAGGTTGTGCCATATCAGCTTGGTTGCTTAATTTGTATTTGGAAAGCTGTCTCCAAAGAGTGAAACAAAGTGATACGGGAGTAAAAGAAGGTGACTTGAGTGTGCATAGCCTGCTGTAAGCAGATGATGCTAACATTTGAAAACATAGTATTAAAGATACTTGAGGAAAGTGAGAGCATGAGAACTCATGCTTTTTACGTGACTTTCCTCAACTTGTCCCTCAAGGACTTATATGAAGATATTTGATGACAGTGGACGAGGCGAAAGAGGTACGTAGAGACCGTAGCGGTTGGCGCTCCGTTCTCTCTGATTACCCCGCTAGGGATAAAGCGTGGAGTTAAGTAAGTAAGTATGTAGTAAAATATTTCCCCGTTCCGATACCGATGAAGTGACAATCAAACTGAACCCACAATAACGAGGTACATAGAATGGCAGATACTAGTGAATATATCACAATTAGAATGAAGAAGAACGTGCTCAGTTGGTTTGGCCACGGTGAGAGAGCAAGTGGGGAAATAATGGCAAAAAATATATGAAGGAAAGGTAAGAAGACATGTATGGAAGAGGTTGATTGACAAAGATACATAATACCGTAGCGTTTCGTACTCCGTTTTTCTTTAGCTACCCTGCTAGAGATAAAGAGTGGAGCTAAAAAAAATCCATAAAATATTGACCTTTACTAAACCAAAACCAAATCAAAGTGTACTATAAACACAAACGAACAGACGGCCTTGCCTACTAATAACTCAGTGTTTACTAAACGCGTCTCGGAAAGTTATGAGATATATTAAAGCGAGCCCACTATGTAGATAATAAAAAATATCTGTTTCCGCAGTTCATATTTTTCTTTGCATTTTAATGTATTTTATTCGTGATCTTGATGTTATGAAATTGTATTTGAACCTACTGTATTATTATTTCACTAAAAATTTGTAGTAGGCTCGTGTATTTGACAGCAGTAGGTATATTAGCTGTATTTTAAAATTATGTCGAGATTCGAGCAGTTGTATTAAAAAAACAACATTCCAATATTAAAACAAAATCGTAATGTAAAATGCCTATCGAATTATCTATTGCTGTTGACAACAAAGTCAACGATGACCCATCTACGTACTAAATACAAAGCTGACATCGACTTATTAGAGAAAGATATGGTAAAAGAAGAAGAAAACAAGCGGCTCGATTTCTTTGCATTGTATAGCTGTTCGTACTCATCAGATGTCTGTCAATGTAGAGTCACACATATAATAAAACAAAACGCATAATGACAGATGTCAGTGAAAAGGTATTGGCCAATTGTCAACTTTCTTTATGTTAGTTTTTGACATAGAGACGAAAAGATTTATATACATAAGTACCAGATTTCAACTAATTTTATATAGTTTTTTTTGTATTGTAGAAGGAGATGAGAGACCTTTAATTATCATATTCAAGTAGGAAATGCGTGAAGGAAAATTACTATACAATCTTTTTAGTTTGTCCACATACTCTAACTGAACGAGCAAACACATCTCAATATTGTGAAGCTCGTTGAAAAAGATAAATAGCGAGATATTTATAAAAAAATAAGTGTTAGTCGCGAGAGATGGCACGCTTTATTTTGGTACGATATAAATACATATGAACTGGAGCATAATATTGTTTCTCTCAGGACTCCGTGCTCGGCATTAGAAAATACTCTGTCAATGCTTTATTTAAGCTTAAACCGGCCCTTTTTTGGTATTAAAAAAAATATCTTCGTAATAGATATTTTTAAAATAAGGCCTTACTTCATAACATTTGTTTACTTAAATGATGTAATATTCAATGAAACTATTTATTTATCTGTATTGATAGTACATTTTACAGTAACGTACAAGCCTTATAGCTCCATTTTTCACTAAGATATAAAACTCTTCCCTAACGGATGATAGAAAACGTAAACGAATTTACTGGAGTTCGATCATTTTAATTTGGCAATAAGGTAGTTTAATAGTTATGAGGAAGAAAATTTCTAGAAATTTCTAGTGGAACGAGAGGCCACGCAAAGTTGCAGACTATTTTGTTAATATATAATTTGATATTGTAATACAATGTGCCCACATTGTATAGCGATTGTCATCTGTATTGATTCCAATATATAGGGCGAAACACTGCACTGGCGTGCTTAATTGTGTAAATACGATCACATAAAAAGATTACGATTACTGCAGTGGAAAAAAATAAGATACTAAATATTAGTATGTCGGAATGTAAATGATTTTTTTAATATATTTTGTTTCCCTGCAGAGCAGGGTAGAAAGAGGGAACTAGAGTTGAGGCACTCTATCCACCACCTCGAGCGGCAAAACTTAATGCGCGTTGTCTGTTACTAAGACACCGCCAAGATATATGGTTAAACATGATGAATACACACAGAAGCCCTAAACCAGAAATAATAGACAAGCTATAAACCTGTACATATTGTAGTATAATATTAATATAGATTTCTGACAAAATCTTACTCGTTTTCGAAGACAAAACGCGGCGTTAACTTCGCCCCTCAACAGTAATGTATCGAAAGAAAATTAAGAGCCGGTTAGGTTACCTCTTAAATGAATGAATTTATTTTTTAACTATTCCAAACTATAAAAACAAAGAAACAATTGAAAATATTTGTTACTAGCAGATTTGAAACTGCGTAGTTGCTCAGGAAAGCTTTTTGTTTGATAAATAAGCATAGATTCGTTATTACGATACCAACTGTGCATTTTATGGTGTTTATATTGAATACTAGGGGCAATTCTCTAAAGAGCCGTTGTATATGACATCGTTAGTGCCAGGAATACATTAACATAACTTAACTAAATATATGTTTCTTATATTTTACTCGTATGTGTAAATATACTATAAATATTTTTTTTTCAAGCAATTATTTTAATACCTCTAAATGCATTAGATCGATAAATTCTTTGTGGTGTAGTTGAAAAGTTTAAGAATAGCCGTTTTTAATGTATTTAATAGATATGTTTCTTTCCAAATATTACATTCTGCTAAGTATTTTCCGTTGAGTTCTGCCACTTAACACGCAATGCCTCCAGAAATTCGGCAGAAAGTGGGGATTGGAGTGTCTTAACACAAGGTTCCTTCTGCCTACCCTGCTGTGTGCGGGATACAGCGTGAAGCTGATTTATTTTTTTTATTTAAATATTAAAAAAAAAACATAAGAAGCAAATTGGTAAGTTTCAATCTTCATACTCATCTCTTTAATCTGCGTGATGTAAAGGCAATTGAAATAATTGAATTGGATTGACTATTACACTTTTTCTCCATTGAGTTATATTTTATACCTTGAAACGGTATCTAAATATTTACAAACACAAATGTGTCTGTCAACGTGAAAAATTGTGGGTTCGAGTTCCGATCGAAGAACTTAAATATTTTTTATTCTCTCTGGTCTCGAAAGTAAGCACGGCGTTGACGGCGTCACTCAACATCAGCGCAATGGCTCCAGAATTCGAAAAATGGGGAACCCAGTGTCGTGGCACTAGGATCTCCCTGCCTACCCTATTACATGCGGGAATCATCGTAGAGATGAAAAAAAATAAAAAAGTAAAAAATAATACTACGATGAGAAATTGAACCTGTACCAAGAAAGCATCGTGGAATGAGATATTTTTCCAATTCCACACGACAATAAACATGTATGCCAGTTTAAATGGGATTAACGGAACAGATGAGTTATAAATTGCCTATAAAATTAATAGCGACTGTATACAAAAGTAGTTAAACTTAACGTGCGGTTTTCAGATTCGGCCTACATTCTTATAGATTATAGATTGGTATGGCGGGAAATTATATTTATGTATATTATTTATTTTTTTTGAACTCTGAATTTATTTGATTAACCAGATAGAGAGAGAACTTAGTGTCAAAACATTCCATTCTCCGCTGAATACGGGTATTCGAGACATTGCGAGTGGAATGCGGAATTTACATGTATGCTTTTTTTATTTATCAGAACAAACAAAAAAATAATATTGCTTTTTTTTTAGCTTTTCGCTGTATCCCGCATGTAGCAGAGTTTTCAAAGGGAGCATAGTGTTAATATACTCCGCTATCCACTTAGCACCGAATTCTGAAAGAGATTCGAAGAGATGTTGCTGAGTGGCGGAATACAACGCCGCGCTTCGCCTCTACACCAGAGCGAAGAAATAACCACCATAAATTTAAATAATTATTTCATGAATATTACATATTATCTACTATAATCATGAGCTATATAAGCTTAAAGATAGCAATTTCTATTAAAATTCAAAAGCTAGACGTGACTGCATTTAGAATCACATAAGTTCATCTAAATCTGTTAAGACATCTGCAAAATCAATTGTTATATAAGGCTTAAATAAGCAAAACAAATATGGCGAAGCTCCGACCTACATTCCGACACGTCTATTCCAACCCGTTGGAAATAGTTGGGAACAGATTCGTCTCGCCACAAGTCACGTCTATCAAAGAACTGTGATATAATAAATACTATATGTTTTATGTTAAAGTTAAATTTGTAAAGAAAGTAAAGAATAAAGAATGGAAAGAAAGATTGAATCGAAAGTAAAAGAAAATACAATATTTTCTGTATTTTTTTTGGACTTTGACTTTAATTTTTAGATGGCCAGTGACGTAGTGGGACACTATTTGTAAACTTGATGATGACGATTGTGGATTCGATGCCTAACAGAGGGAAATGATAGTTAAATTATTTATATTTTTCGATTTTGCTAATACAAAATGCGATTAGGTAAAATTTTATTTAACATATATAATATTTCGAAATTAGATGGAAAGCATATAATGATTTTTTTACAATCTTACATTTGGATCATAAATATAAAGTTTATTAATAAAAAAAGTTGTTTCCAATATAAAAAGATTTACCATAAAGATATTTCGACGATGACGAAGACGATATTCTGCAAGTCTAAGTTCTTCTTATAATTTAACAGCACGAAATTATTAATAATTATAATTTATGTAAATTACGTGAAACTGAATTCAGTGGTAGTTTCGTATCTAATGAGCTACAATCAAAGTTACCTTTACTTATATACTTTTAATTTTAATCATATTATATTTTTAAAATATTTCATAAAATGATGTGTCACAAAAAAAGTTTTTAATGCCAAGTTGAGTCACAAATTTACAAAGATGAAGTCGAGATATTTAATAACTAATTTTGTACCAAAACCGTTTTGGGCGGAAGTGGGAAGCGGAATGCTACATACGAGAAACAGCGTGAAAAAATAGTAATACTGTTATACATAAGAAGACTAATTATGAACTCTCTAATTACGACAATATGAGATACCATAAAGAAATTAACATTGTAAAAAATAACATCAGTTAAAAAAAAGTAGACTTCTAATCAGAGAAAAATCGAATTTAAATGTAAAATACAACAAAAAATGCTGACAAAATAGGTAACGAGAACTAAAAGTATACAACAATCTGTCCTTTTGCCAACAACCAATATTACGCAACAGCCATTTTGTTTGTATAGTGACCACTTAGCGAAACAATTACACACTATATGACACTATAAAATGTTTATGAATCATAAAATAATTTCCATTTCAAAGCTAAAATCTGAATTGATTTCATCTTCCACCGCATGCTGCCAAGATTGCCTAGGATATATGTATTGTTACTTCAGCTTAAACTATTGTACCGACTTCAAAGGGGGAGTTTACATGAATGTGTAAAGTTTGTGGTTACTATGTTTTTTTAATTTAATATATATTTTTATAGTTTTTTTTTTGGTAGTGTTAACATGGATTTTTATAGTAAATTTTTCGTGGATATATTTTTTCTTTATACAAAATAATTTACATTGTATGAGGTACTTCCGACATAATTTTACTCTATAAAAGACAATTAAAATGTCGATTATGTACCTCCTTCTGTTTTAATCGATCTAATTATAATATTTACTTTTATTTTAATAAATATTGACTTTATAATTTAAAATTGAAATGAATTGATTTTTCAGTTACTTTTTAAAGTAAGTAATTATGATAAATTCTTTCTTTTCTTTTCTTTGTTTTTATTATTGATAAAATGCCGATCAGATTGTTTACATGACATTTTGTTGACTATTACGAACAAATAATAAAGAAAATATCACATTTCAAGTTCCAGTTCAAGTGGGAATCGGACCCACAACATGTCACGTCACACACTTGTCCCTCTTTGTTACGACTAACCCCAATATATTGTTCCTGTACACAAAGTATACGAATAAACCAAAATTAAATAAAACATATGTTTATAAGATGTATGTAACACTGTCTCTCACAGAGTAATCTTACGAATAACCGGTAAATGAAAATAATTTGTAAAACATAGTTTGTTATATAATTATATCTTTATTTATTATTTATTTACTATATTGAGGCCAGTCGTGGCGCAGAGGCAAAGTGTGACTGTAACATCGAGTGGTCGTGGGTTCGATTGTAGAGTGTTCGGAAGTGAAATATTTATTTACATTTATATTTTCATTTCTTCGCTCTGGTGTAGAGGTAAAGCGCAGCGTTGAGTTCCACCACTCAGCACGCAATGCCTAAAGAATTCGGCGGAAACTGGGAAACGGAGTGTCTTAACACTAGGTTCCCTCTGCCTAACCTGCTGTGTGCGGGATACAGCGTGAAGCTGATTTATTTAATTTATTTATTTATTCATAAGTAATCATTTCGCCGACTAATTAACGAAAACAAATTAATACAGCTTCATAATGTTAATCTCAACATCATTTTCCGATAAGCTTTTAAGCTTTCTCTGTTATACGAGCTTATTGTGTTGCCGGATTTCAACAATTTCATACAAAATTTTGTACTAAAGTTAAATTAAAGTACGAGAGCTCGGGCATTCGCTGTAACGTGTACTTATTCATATAAATTAGATTAAATACAATTACAGTTTTTTAGGAATTTTCTATTTAATATATTTTTTTTTTTGATTCACGCTGTATGCCGCACACAGCAGGGTAGGCAGAGGGAACCTAGTGTTTTTTAGACACTCCGTTCCCCACTTTCTGCCGAATTCTGGAGGCATTGCGTGTTGAGTGGTAGAACTCAACGCCGCGCTTAGCCTCGACACCAGAGCGAAGAAATGGAAATATAAATTTAAGAAAATATTTCATCTCCTCGAGTGGGTATCGAACCCACAACCAGTCGGTTTACAGTCATACTTTGTGCCGCTGCGCTACGACTGGCCTCAATTTAAATTAATATAAATAAAAAAAATATATTTTGTTTTATGTATATTAAAAATCTTTAAAATGATATTATAGATTAACAAAATAAATGTTTTTAAAGTTTATATTTTTAACGGTATCGTACCTCAAAAGGTAAAAACGGAACCCTTAAAGGGATCACTTTACTGTCCTGAGTTAACAGGGAGTTGAGCTGAAATTAATATCAAATATTCTGAATATTATTATAATGGTAAGATTCCTTAAAACACACAAAAAAATTAAGCTTCTACGCAATCAAAAGATATAAGCATTTATACATAGATTTTGTTGCATGTTGTATGCCCCAATTTTAAGCAACCTTTAGGAAGTTTGGTAGAAGTAAAGGTCCACGTAAAGTAAAGTGGTAGTGGGGTAAAAATAAATATATATTTTTTTGTTATTCTTAACGACTTATTAAAATACTTTAACGTAGGTGAGCTTGTTGTACCTTAACTTGACGCTACCTCTGAAAGGCGGGTACTTTTTCAGAGGGTATCGCTTAAGTTTAGCTTTCAAGTTAGTAAGTACCGTCTTAACTACATATTAGACTATTGGTCTTCAAAATTTCAACTTTGCCAAAATTACTTAGGTCGGATGGCCCTGGGAATTCAATTTATATGTTTGTAGTTAGTTTCATGCGAAATAAGTGCATAAGCAATCCTAAAATTGGTACGAAACCTCGGTAAGTGAGTCCGACTCGTACTTCGCTGGTTTCTCTGTTAAAATTCTGAGGTGGGCACTGGACTAGGGCTATAAAAAATTTTTCATGTTTTACATGTTTTTTTTTTTGAACATTTTTCATGTTTTTTTTTTAACATTTTCCCTTAAAAAAACGACTTAGAATAATAATAGCGCGGCGAAGAAAGAATTCATCTAACATACTGTTTAAGACAATTTATTTCATATTTAATTACAATATATGTTTTTGTAATATTTAAATGTTTTGCTCATTTTATGAAGCACTTAGTGAAACATCAATTACTTGTAAACTTTCAAATTGTATATACTCAAAATTAATATAAACCTCATATTTTTTCTCGCAACTTAAAAGCTTTTTACGTATAATAATATTTATTTTATAATATTTGTTCAACTGCTGTATTACAGTCGTGTTCGTGTATTCATGTATAGTTGCAGTTCAAATCCTCATTGGAATCTAGTGTCGCTAAATAGAAAGTGGAAAAGAATCGTATTCTATCAACCAGGTTCCGCGGTAAGTTCCTTCCTTACGAGGAGTAAGTAGGTAGTTCTATTCTATTATAGATATTTTATTACACCAAAGTAAAGTTTTTTTCTCATTTTCTTTTTTATTCTTCTTTATTTTTGTTTTGTTATAGCTTCATTCGCAATAATGATAAAAAACGTTGAAAGACAACGATTATTTTTTTATATTGCAGAAATTACGACAGTGCCTAAAAATCTCTCTCAAATTGCTGTAAAAAAATCGGACATAAAACTTTTTATATAATGGATAGATGTTCTATAATTGTAATATAATTAATATATTTTTTCTGTTTTATTCTATTCGTTGATTCTGAACATGTCGCGTTCTGAACATGTCAGTTGAGTAGTCATTATTTTGCCATCGTGACTTTGTAGGGAATCCTCCGTACATAAAGAGGGATGAAATGGTACAAAAGATACAAATAAAGCTCACACAAAAAGAGAATGCAAGAGATCACATAAAAAGAGAGAAAGAGACATAAAAAGAGATCAAATTAAAATACTGACTTTGATACCAAAGTTTGCACTAAGACTACGATCCACAGAGTGAAATCCAAACATTACAATTCTAATTATTACTACTGATATTATAATGTGTTCGTGTTCAAATACAGTTTGTACTACGTTAACAACTTAAGCGTACTGTATTAATGTTTCTAAACATACTTCTATTTATACAGTCTGTTTATGTTTTACATGTAAACATTTTGCTAGATACTGAGTGAAAAAAAATTCCGCACATTTTAAAATAGATCGAGATTTAGTAGCGCTTTCGAGCTGTCTTTCAATTTTGTTTGTTATTTGTTTGGATTTTGAATATGCTAACAATGTGTTAATGTGAGGCTAATACAACGTCTCAAATGCGGTTATGAGTTCGATTCCCACTTGGTGAATAAGGAAATGAAAAAAAAAGAAAAGTTGTTGAATGTCGTAAAATCTCGAATATTGGTGGTCTCATGTGGTAACGGAATGCTTTAACATCTAAATTCAAAATTCAAAAATTGATGAGACAGGTATTTTTGAAATTAGAAGGAATAAACAGATCGAAATGTTTAAACGCTAGGTTCTTTCAGCCCTCCTTATGATATGCGGAAGTATGTAACAAAAAAAAAAACTATAATTATTTTAGCTTCAAAATGTATCCAGTATATAGTAGGGTAGACAGAATGAACCTAGTGTCACGCACTCCTTTCGCGTTTCTTACGCATCGCTCAATGTTCAAGACATGAATGACATGTTGGGAGAGTGGCAGAACTCAATGTTGCGCTTTGTCTTGTTAGCAAAACTAGAAAATGAAAGTGATTAATTACTCCGATTAAGAATTGAATCCACGACTGTCAGGTACACAATCACACACTGTGTCGATGCGTAACGACTTAATAAAAAATATATATAAGATTCCCTTCATATACTAATTATATAGAACGATTTTATATATATTTTTTTCCTCAACTACTAATAGTTGGAGAAATATTATACAATTTTTACTCCAATGTATTTTGATTTTCAAATTCAAAATGTTGTTGTTGTTGTGACTTCATTATAATATTTAGATACAGTACCGTCGATTTTCTTAAATGATTACTACTTCTGACTGTTGACGCGACAGTCCTGTTTCGATTCCCACTCGAGGGAATGAACGCAACAAACAATGTCTCGAAAATGAAATAAAAAGTGGGGAATACAGTGTCTTAACACTAGGTTCCCTCTGTCTACCCTACTATTTGCGGGAATAAGCGTGAAGCTATGAAAATACTAATAAATACTCACTACCTATACACCTATTATTTTAAACATCATCAATTTATATTCTAGTCTCTATTTATATGCTAAGAGATTTAAAAAATGTTGATGAAATTTTGGACATTTGCCGAACTATATGTATATTGTAATCTTTCCAACAGTGCCTCTCAATCATTTCATTTGTCAAAGAAAAAAATGTTTTAAAAGCAGAGTTAATTTAATTTTGCTCTTTCTTAAGAAAATAGATTAGATTAAATCACGTTTATTAGATATTAGGCTTCTATCAGACAGATAGACAGACGGACATCGAGGGGTTCTTCTTTTCCTTAAAAGGCACGAAAACCTAAAAAAATATATAATAGTATCCCGCACACAGGAGGGTAGGCAGAGGGAAACTAGTGTTAAGACACTCCGTTCCCCACTTTCTGCCGGATTCTGGAGGCATTGCGTGCTGATTGGCAGAACACAACAACTATAATTTGCACGTGTTAGTTGCATAATGACTCTAGAAAAGTATTTGACGTGTAAATTGGATATTGATTGAATCTTACCACTGAGTCATACATACAAGAGCAAGAGAAAGAGAGTGACCATAGCGCCTGGTCGGCTTCTAGGAGGCGCAGGTTCGAGTCTCGCTACGTTCAATTTTTTATACGTTTTCTAAATAAGTATTTTTCTTTTCTAAGTTATTAAACAGCACTTTAAAAAATGTTAAAAATGTACAAATATATTTTTGGAAACATGATGTTTCGAATACAAAACTATATTTTATTGGTTCAATGTAAAACTAACGTACAGTTAAAAAATATATTGGAATATTTTAATGATTTAAAAACTGAGATCGGCGTATCCGCTTTATGATGTGTGTTTCAACGTTTTTAATTCTGTAATTAGGGTTGTCATTACTGATGATTAGCACAATTTAATATTTTTCTATTATGTAAAAGTGTTTAATAGTTATACACATAGGTACCTGAACGAATTTTCCTACTATAAGCGCGACGGTTGCGGGTACGATTACTTTAATTTTTTTTTCTTGCTCCGGCAATAAGACAAAACGCGGCGTAATTTTCCTAAAATTTAGGGCAGAAAAGATTTTTTCCGTCAAAATTAACTAACTAACTGTGTATCCCGCATATAACAGAACAGGTAGATCAATTCTAGTGTTAAGACACTCCGTTCTCCAGACACTGCTCTATGTGTGTGACATAATGTATTTGTGTTGGTATAATAATTATTTCCCCCGACTGGGAAATATACTCACAACCGTCGCGTTTTTAGTCAGTCTGTGTACGTACCGCTTTGCTACGACGTCCTCAAAATTGTTTTTTTTAAATGAAGAATTTGACATTACACGCTCTAACATAAGTTTCTTATCGGCGAGCTGTCAGCGAGTGTCGCTAAAACGAACGAACATCTTGAGAGAATTATTTCAGCAACTACATTTATATAATACATTTAGGCCATCGTGGTGCAGTGGGGTAGCGTCTAACATGATAGTTGTGGGTCGACCCCTACTGGAGGAAAAAAGAAGGAAAAAATATTTTCCGGTTCTGTTCGGCAACAAAATCTATTTCTATTTGAGCATGCAGGTGAAATTACAGGTTATAGCTGGTTAGTTATAATCAGCTTCACGCTGTATCACGCGCACAACAGGGTAGGCAGAGGGAACCTAATGTTAAGACACTCCGTTCCCCACTTTTCGCCAAGTTCTGGAGGCATTGCGTGTTAAGTATAGCTAGTTAGTTGCTGGTTACTAAAAATACTATCCAATTTTAAATGTTAGTATAAAACTATGTACGTAATAGTTATGGGTTCGATAACCAACAGTAAATAAATTTAGCTTCGTTTCCTATATTAGTCAAAAGCAATTCTCAAGAGTAGAAAAAGGACGAATGGAGTGCATTGTCTTTTCTGCCAAAATTAATGCGAAAAAAGGGATAAATAAATGTAATAAAAAAACAATAAGAAGCAAACAATATACAATTATACATTGTATTATATGCTTACCAAAATTATAAATAAATTATCTTTTAAGCCAGTAGCAGCTCTAGACCCTGACGCTCCCATAACTACGCCTTGAACTAATGAATTAAAATACGATTTTCATTTCAACTATTATAAACAGGAAACTGTTTTAAGAAATTAAATAAACAAAGTCGGTATCATAAATAGGTATCTGGTAAAGACCGACCTTGGCAGTTGGCACCTCTACCACTTATACACACTTATATTTATAGATATACATATTATATGTATCTATAATATATAAATAATGTATGGGAGGACGTCGTGGCGCAGGGGTACAAGGGTGTGACTGAACGTAACGGTTGTAGGTGCGACCCCCATTCAAGAATTATTATTTTTTATTAATATTTTCATTTCTTCCCTCTGGCACCAAGGCTAAAGCCCGATATTGAATTCCGCTACTAAAAGCGCAATATCTCGAAAAATTCGGCAGAAAGTGGGGAATAAAGTGTATCACCACCAGGTTCCCTCTACCTACCCTGCTGTATGCGGGAAACGTCGTGTACAGCGTGAAGCTGATATAAAATATAATCATGGACGGGTACATTTATTATATCTTCACACATACGAGAGTAGGCACTGGGAACATAGTGTTATGACACTCCCTTATGTACTTCACGCCTAAATTAGAGACTACGTTTTGTGCGGAGACAAAAATCACTAAATTAGTTTCAAGTTTAAATTTCAAGCGATCAAACCTATGACCTTCCCCTTTACAGTCAAATAATGTTCCAATGCGTTTAGTATAAAATATATAGGTATGTATATACACGGTATATGCTTTCCAGAATTGTCTGTTATTTGTTTCTCGCGAGGGCAAATCTCGTTTTATGTTCTCTATATAAATAATTATATTAATTCGTCTCTATCAAGCATTTTCTAGTGAATCTATGTAATATTAATGGTTGTAATAATTCAACGTAGACTAGTTAGTTCGTTATCCATTTGCCGGGTCGCGACCCGGTATTGGACTGCCAAAATAAAATAGCGGGTCGCAACACCAGATCTAGAATCAGATCTTTGGATAAGGTTTTCGCACTTTTTAGAACACATGAAAATTTAAATATAGCCAGATTTGAACCCGCGCCTCTTGGAAACCAAGTGCAAGCGCTTTGTTTTTTCTTTTTTTCTTAAGTGAGGAATAACATTTTATAATATATAATAAATATGAATAATATAAATAAAACCATTTTACTATTAATGTGTATTGAGCTTAAAAGCATTAAGCGGCCCACTAAGGGGTCAGTGTAAAAATTACCGGGCCATTGGAGAACAATGTTTGGGAAACTCTGGACGTAAGTTAAAGGTCAATAGTGTGGCCGAAGTAAAGCAAAGTCGTTTAAATTTATAGGAAACAAAAGCGCACCAAGATATTCTCTCTCTCTCTTCTAGTCTCTCTCTCTCTTCTAGTCTCTTATACGTCTATGTCGCTTTATGGGTATGTGAGAGTACGTTTTGTGTGATTCTTAATATGTAACGGTGCATATTTTTTTTTTAAAAACGTATAAAAAGAAAATCTTTTTTAACTATGGCATGTTTATATTACTTACTTAAATAAGTGTCGCATATTTTGTTAAGTTTAAAAACGTCCCACATATACAGGATATGCAATTAAGACTTATTTTTGAGACATTGCGTATTGAAGGGCGGTACTGAACGCCGCGCTGTATCTTGTTTATTATTAAGTTAGAAACGTGAATGAAAAGTGAATTTACAGATAGATATAGATACAGACATTCTGCAGCACAGAACAAGACGACCTCAATTTGTAATATGTTGCAATTTGTTATAGCATAAATGTAATAAAGGTAAATCCTTTAATTAAAATCCAGATTTGCTGCATAAATCAAAACAGAAAATTGTTTTAATTTATGATTATGGTTATTTCTGTAATCTTTATTTCTTTAATACTTGTAGATATAATGTTACCGTATTACATACGCGTGGATCATAAAATTAAAATTACCCAGCTCTGTTCATTCATCTATTATAGTACTATTATTATTATTAATTATTAAGCCGAGTAGTTTGTTCGGTTAAACGCGCTAATGTCAGGAAGTACTGTGTCCCGAACATAGCATATTGTTAAGATTTAAGGTAATTTCCGTTCACCATTTTCGGAGAGGGATTCGAACCCAAAACCGTGACGTTTATAGTTAAATGCTGCTCAGAGCGAGTAACGACAAAAAACTACTAATATGTAGTTAACGTTAACTACAAAAATGTAGTTTAACTCCGTAAAGTTAAGAGACAAATTATTTCCGTTCTATTTAGTAATATAAAAAAATTATCTAATTTTAATCCACAAGAGTTCCGATTTTAGTATCTAAATTAACAAGACCTTGATCGCACTGACTTTGATCTCTGCACACTTTTTAAAGCAACCTGTGACCGTTCAACGTTCCTTATTTATCATCTCTATTAATAATATCTCATCACTTTGTTACATCAATTGTATGTTTGTACGTTAAAATAAAAGTGACTTCTTTTTAAATTTATACGTATTTTAATTTTTTTTTTATGAATGAAAACAACAGCTTAAGATCAATCTCATAGTTGAGAGGGATTTATAAATATGAGATAATTTACGAACATCGTGTTTTGTGTTACTATACCGAAAAAAGTGAAAAATAAACATTTCCCCAAATTCGAATCCAAAATCACCATGATAAATTGTGCACGTACAGTCTCCACCATGACGACGTCATCAATTTATATTTAACGATATTTTAAATGCTTTGTAGTTTAGTTTAAAATATAGAGTTCTATTTGGGTCAGTGACTCTCATGCTAAATACATTAAATATAATTTTGAATATTTTCATAATATTTGAGTTCAAACTGGTAAAGCTAGTATAATGATTACAGCTTCTTCTTCTTCGTTTATTTTAACTTCACGTTTTTTTTCTGCCTACTCTGCTATAAACAAAACACAGCATGAAGGTGAAAAAACCAAAAGTCTTCTTCTCCATATAACAATACATGAACATTCCTAAATTCACAGATAAGAAAAACACAGTATCAGGCCAACACAATTTGATATACGACTGAACTGGCATTGAACCCGTAACGAACGAGATGTATGTGTAATGAAACGGCCGTAAACAGAGCGGTGACGTCATGTGTAAGGATGAGTGTATACTAGGAGTAAATTAGAATTTATTGGTTTTTTCTGACATTGTGTCTTGTTACCATAACGAGAATATTATTATAATTCATTCCCCAAATTGGGAATCGAACCCAACCGTCGGAAGTTTTTAAATTGAGAATCAAAGGATTGACATGCTTGTAATCTGATCACTTGCATTTTTCTCCCTTAACACCAGTCACAGAGAACGAAGAAGAAGGAGCTCAGGTAGTAGATGTATGTTGAGACAATAAAAATTTTGAAAGAAGAGAAGCAAAGGAATATCTCGGTTGAAACTAGAAGGTCCTGCACGAGGTTGACCCGGGATTAAAGGCAGTGGACGAGGGTAAAGCGGTATACAGACCGTATCATTCGTCGCTCCGTTTTCTCTCGCTCTCTCACTTAGAGAAATATTTATACCTATACTACTCTACGTACTGCTCTAATATTAGAAAGTGTTTCTAATTGAAAATTTTAACTACCTTAAAATATGTCTTATGTGAAGCTCAACTTTTATCTATTTCCATATAATAACGCAAACACGTAGGCAAAAGCTAGTTTGCTAATTTGAAGCGTGAAGTTAATATAATTAGAAGAATATAAGAAAACTTCTATCATAGAAGCTTAAATTTGTATATATGTCGACATTTTCTCTACTTATTGGCACACTATGTTAAGAAAAGCATTACTTTAGGAAAAAATATTAACATTTATATAATAAAATATCAATTTTACAACGATTTACTATTAAATCTAACCCATAGCGGTGTGCGTCAATTCACAGTTTATAAAAAACATAGAGACTTCATTCAAGCCATAGATAAACGCCTACAAATTTATAAATTGACTATAATTTATAAAATCAATGCTAACTATTTTTGTTCGAGCAATAAAAATAAATATATAGAATTTTCTACGTAGTTTTTTTTTCATCATTTACTTCAACATTATATGTGATGAAAGATTTACTATGCACCTGCTGTTAGCCCTTTTACACATTTTATGGCATACCTACTCGTGTTATTCGGTTTGTTTGTGAGATTTTATTTGTGGTTGGTATAGTTATCGAGTATTTACAGATAGAGGTGAATTAGGTGATGAAGTGTTGATGGAGTATCTTAAAACAAGAACGTAACAGAGAATTTAAGTAGAAAGAAGTAAAATTTACTTATTTAGAAAACGTATAAAAAATTGAACGTGGCGGGACTCGAATCCGCGCCTCCTGGAAAATCTACGAACATTTAGCTCACAATATTACGAAAAATAGATCAGTAAGGCTATAAAATACAATCTGCAGAGAAAAAAATATTATATAGTGTAAAGGTAAAGAAATATATTAGTAGTACAAATACAAGACTTATTTACTCCAAACAAAGATCCACACGAAAATATCCAACAAGTCAAAACACGTAAACTCTATAAAATTGAAAGGAACGTGGAGATCGGAGTGACTTACTAATACACTGGACTTTATAAAATTATCTGTATCCTTACTAATATTCAGATATAAAAACATAGATTTCACATGAAATTCACATTACATGAAACAAATAGAAAACAATAGGCACACATGTAGGCCACATCCTACAATCTACAGCTAGAGAAACGGTGTCAACGAACTAATGATAATTGGACGTTGCGAGACAATGTCTGGTCGACGCGTGACATCTTTTATTCATCCCAGAACCCTTAATCGTACACTGGCTGGCAGTTCTGCTTATCCCGGGGTGGAGTAGACTAGAAAGTTATTTTCGGTTTTCGACTCGGAACAACGTTTTTTTTAGCTCTATGCTACCTTTCGTTTATAGCAAAGTTGAAAGTAGAGTGAAACTGGTATTAAGACACTCCGTTTTACATTCACCGCCCAAGTTTCGATACATTGCGTGTCCGATGGCGGTATTCAACGCTGAAGTATATTTTCTTATCAAAGAGAAAATAAAAGTAATTCACTCCTAAGATTTGAATAATCGAATATTACAGCTTGCGGCCAGTCGTGGCGCAGTGGCACAAGGTGTGACTGTAAAACCGACTGGTTGTGGGTTCGATTCCCACTCGAGGAAATTAAATATTTACTTAAATTTATATTTCCATTTCTTCGCTCTGGTGTCAAGGCAAAACGCCACTTCTGCCACTCAACACGCAATGCCTCCAGAATTCGTCAGAAAGTGGGGAACGGAGTGTCTTAACACTAGGTTCCCTCTGCCTACCCTGCTGTGTGCGGGATACAGCGTGAACTGCGGGATACAGCTGATTTAATTTTTATTTTAAATAGTACAGCTATATCCTCAAGTGTCATTTGGATTGTACATAAGCGTTTTAATTTATTTTAAAAGGTACGACATATGTTGTCCATTTCTGCTCTTGTCTCTTTTTTATAATGTATGATTATATGTTTATTTTGGGTGTACTATTCTAATATTAAAGTTTTTAGCTAGTTCTTATTTTTCGTCGTTATTTTGTTAATGAAAGAATGAGTGTAAGGTAGCACTAAAAGAGAATTTCAATAACTCTTCGAAACGGAAGAAAGGGATAGTTTGTCATTTTAAGAAAAGTTCACGCAAAATAATTACAGGCGATGACTAATACAATATGTATAATACAGGAAGAGGGTCCAGAAAAATATTCACTAGGTTTTCCTTTTTAATTCACATAATATAAGGGAGATATGTCTTAATTATGTATAGATATCGCCCACCAAGCTTTCCTTTAGAAAAGGCGCTGACGGAAGCGGATGCTGACTCATAACGTTCCATTTATCGAATAAATAAACGAAAATGTATCGTCAGTGGTTTCGTTTAACTTCCAACTTTACTACTGATTTATATTTTTAAATAATTGTTTATTTTTATGATGTCATATGTTATTTTTTTATATTATATATGTATGAGGCCGTCATGGCACAGTAGCAGTCGAACTGTAAAAACAACAGTTTTTGATTTGTTTTTTATTGTAGAAAAATGGAAATCAGTGGGTCTTTGCTCTACTTCTGGATTTGTTGTTACAGTGAGGAAATGAAAATATATGTTCGATTCACGAGTGGAAAATCGAACACACAACCGTCGCGCTTACAGTCGCTGCGCTTGTGTGTGTGTGTGGACCACGAAAGCCTCAAACATATTGATAATATTTATTATTATTTAATCATATTTCTACGTAAAGTAAACATAATATAGAACTAGTGACCCCTAATCATTAATGATGCTCCTACTAAGCCACAAGTACAGAGTATAAAGTCAACTAGTAAAACGATGTTGTATTGCAATATAGGTCAATTGTATGGGTTCACAATGTTCACCTCATTCCTCCATGCATTTTTGTATTAAGAGCATACACGACTGATTACATCTCATTAATTTACAAAGAAAGGAAATTATTCCATGAAAACTATCCATATATAGGTTTATAAATCTCTTCCGTTACTAAGTGACTGACAGAACGTACACAGAAAAACGCGGTGTTGAAGCACTCAGGTAAAATGTTTTAATGTTACAGGGATAAAACAGATTTTTATGTTTTATAGTCCACGGGCTACAGGTCCCCCCTAATTTTGTTCGTATATATTTGTATTTTTTATGTAATAAAAATATCTTGAAGTAACACTATTTCTTCATTACAAGTATATATAATATTTTACTCTGCCATCATGTTGTGTGCGTCTGTAAATAGTATAAGTCTTATCGGTTATGATCGTTCCATTTGGATTAGATTGTATCAATGGTGCAAATAAAATATACTTACTGATTTAGCTAAGCTGAAAAAATCTTAAGAAACAATACTTTAAAACGAAATCCAACAGCATGTATGTATAGAATATTTTTTAAGCTTAATAACTAAAACGCTATAGCAGTTCGTTGTTAAGTACTTTATTCGCGACTGATTACATGAAAATGTTAATTGGTTTATATTGTAAAATTATAAAGTGATAAATAGAATTTATATACAAAAATCTAATATTTTTACATTTATGTACACATATACATATACATAAATAAATATATACAAAAATATAAGTGTGTATTTACATATCATTATTTTTAATACAGTGCCTCTATTGAACTTAAAAGTAGTCACAGTCATGTTTGACATAAATATTTACACATCACGGAATCGAACTTAGAACCATAGTTTTAGTGTTGTTATTATGTTATATTATTATTTTATATTTAATATATGAAATATAATAATTATTACGGGAAAATTTCGTGATGTACGAAGTGTGGGCATAGTCCGCGCTATGTGTGTATTGTACATGGCCGCTCTGTTACTGTCTTCTAATATTCTTTTGCAGTTCTAACTGGCCGACGTTTGTTCTGAAACAAACATTTCTATTTTTTGTTATAGTGAAAATTGGTTTTTTTAATTTTATATTTTATATATGTACAATGTCTTATTATTCTATTGTAAGGTTCCTCTATGGTAGAGAAACTGTATATACGCAATGTCTCGAAAAATTTGGAGGAAAGAGGGTAATGGAGTGGCTTAACAATAGGTTCCCTCTAACTTTGAGCAAATGTGAAGCTGTTATAAGCTAAATATTCAAAACAATGTGGAATAATTCTAAAATTTGTACTTTATATAATAGAGTCCGTAATGGTTTTACTGAAAACGATGTTCAAGAGTTTAAATCCTTAGTAAATATTATTCAATTAATAATATTTTGTGATTTTTAATAGATCATAATATTTTGCTGATGAAATGTGGAATGTTGAGTTTTTTTATATATGCCGTAAAATCTACTGATATAATGAAGGAAGTGGCAAATAGCAACAAAGTGAATAAAAAAAACGCTGGTGATGCTTAAGAGTAAAAAACATATTGTCGTTTTTAATTTTCTGTACTATTATAAAAATCCGTGGTACGATTGTGGGTACGATTCCTACTCGAGGTAATGCATAATTTTTCTTTCTTAGTTCTGAGAGCAAGACGACAGCACGGTGGTAAAGCACGGCGTTGAGCTTCGCCACTCAACACACAACGCCTCCAGAATTTGGCGGAAAGTGGGAGACGCTGGGTGTTTTATCTAGGTGTCCAGGTTCCCTCAGCCTACATTACTACAAGCGGGATCCAGCGTGAAGCTGTACAACTGGTAATTGCGTTAAAAGCATCGTATTAGCTATGGAGGACCTAATTTCAACGAACAAAAGAGCTTCTATGATGTGACTGTGTGAACTTTACTAATTATACGAAAAAGTTTTTTTTTTAAATTGTATGTATGTTACCATACGTTTTATTGTAGACATTGTCCAGATCTTGTTTTTACAGTGTACTATAAAATAGCTGTGTTCATTAGAAATGGGTTATATGTTTAAGTCTTGAAGCCGTTGCGGCGTAGTGTAGTATACTCGTAGTTTGTAAACGAAGATGGCTCTGAGTTCGATCTTTGCACGGGGGGCAAAGTGTAGAATTGATTTACGCCGTTCAACACGCAATGAACATAAATTGGATGGAAGGTTTATTATACTTATATATTAATTTACTTGTAAATATATTTTTATAAATAATTGATGTGATTCTGAGTCTATTGTACTACGTGTGGGATTTGTTATATTTTGTTTTACTAAAGATCCCGTAAGAAAATAAATTTTATTTGGAAATTTTAGTTTTATTGTTAATAAAAATTTACCAAAATAATCATTATATAAAAGTTAAGTTATATTTGCGGGGAACGGAGTGTATTAATACAAGGTAAGGTGTGCGGGATACAGCATGAAGTTGTTTTTTTTAAAACTATATATTATCTACTATAAAACTAGATAAAAATGTTTGCATAGTATAAGTATTAGTAGTCATTTCATATT
The DNA here is from genome assembly GCA_030704555.1 of Heliconius charithonia. NCBI lineage: Eukaryota > Metazoa > Arthropoda > Insecta > Lepidoptera > Nymphalidae > Heliconius > Heliconius charithonia. The sequence continues at coordinate 2,558,776 of CM060825.1, forward strand.
AAAAAGATATATAATTTATACGTGAGCTTAAATTATTACGGCATATGAATAAATTTCAATGTTTGATACTTGTAACTTTATTCGAAACTTTTAAATACAAGAATATAGAAAAAAAATAGTTTCTTGGGTAACAGTTTAAATGAAAAACTTAAATGACTTTTGGTCTATATTTATTAGAAGTAGTAGGTAATTAAAGTGCTCGAGGCATTGCATACTAAACGGCGGAACTCAATGCCGCGTTTTATCTTGTTACCAGAGCAAAGAAATTAAAAGATTTTTTTTACAATGTAACGTATCGATTTCTGGAGGCAATGCTTGTTGAGTGGCGAAACTCAACTCCGCGTTTTGCCTCGATACCAGAGTGAAGAAATGAAAATATGAAATATTTTGTTTCCCCCGAGTGGGAATTGAACCCGCAACCGTCGCGTCTATAGTCACACGCTTATGCTACTGCGCCATGACGGCCTCATTTTTTAATTATACCTACAAATGTAAAGGTAAAAAAGAAAAGTTGTAGCGAAAATATTATTATGGGAATAAGTATATCTTGTAAATATATTGTGGTACTTCACAGAAAACTCGTGAAAATGTAACAGCATATTTTACGACCAACTTGAAAGGAAATAGAACAGGCTGTTGAAGCTTTTGTATAGGACCAGCCATTCCAGGACATACTTTTCAAATAAAAAAAATATAAAGTGAACGGGCACAAGTACCGTGATTAGGGTTCCGTTCAACAATACCACTCGTTTTAATTTTTTTATATTCTAATATATCATAAAATAATATTTTTTTAAGGACGCTATATCAATTAGATTGTGTATTAAATTATACTGTGATAACATAAATACATAAAATTACATTTTTTTCAATTCAATATAATATTTAACTCAACGATAGTGGGTACGATTTGCATCCGGGAGGAACGATTCCGGAGGTAAACAATGCGCAGTATTGAGCTCTGAGACTTGACTGCGATAATTGATGGACGGAGTGTCTCAACACTATCTTCAATTTGCCTAGTCTGAAATATGCGGAACATAGCGTAAAATTAAAAAAAAAAGTAGGGCTATCGTGGCTCACGACACGAAATAATCGTTAGTTCAATTATAACATATTTTAATATGTGTCCGTAATAATTTGGGCCTATCTGGTTCTATGACCTATGGTGCTATAGTGATTTTTGGAAATGTGTTAAGATATTTAATAAATTTTGAAGCCAGTCGTGGCGCCACTCAAGTTCTGCCACTCAACCCGCAATGCCTCCAGAATTCGGCAGAAAGTGGGGAACGGATTGTCTTAACACTAGGTTCCCTCTGCCTACCCTGCTGTGTGCGGGATACAGCGTGAAGATGATTTATTTTTATTTATATTTAATAAAAACATACCTTATGAATACCTAGTTTTCTTTTATCCATTTGATAAATATAAAAATGTTAAATCTATACTCCAATTTAAAAAAAATACTTAATAATAAAATATTTCCGTAATAAATATATTTACTAATCAAATATTTCTAATCATTACAACTAATTATATATATATATTCTCAAAAAGATAATACTTTCATGCTGTAACAATAATAAAAAACAACACAAATAAATTCACTAAAAATAAAAAATTAAAAAAAAAGTACCTTAATAATAAAAACTATGAGACGTCGTCGATCAAAACCACAAAATCACAGACACAAACACGCACTGAACTTAGAGAATTTTACATACAAACTTTATACAACTTTCCTCGAACCGCAGACCACAGTGGTACTATACAATGTTTTCACTTAAGAAATTTATACGAAGCCAACACGTAGAAAGTGTACGGTATCGTTGGCATCGCGATTTCAACTGGCTAAAATTAACGTGATCGAGATACAGGGCCGGCGTTGACTGACCGATATTTAAAATGAGATAATTTCTTATACTTATGTATATTATAATTTTTTTATGTAGGAATTATTTTTGTATCTATAGGAATCTTCCATCGTCTTCCGGTGTTTGAGTGTAAGTGTGATGGTCGTTCGTTCGATTTATGGCCGGTTAATAATTTTTTTTTATTTACTTTTAAGTTTATCATTTCAACAACCAACGCATTGTCTTGACTCTATATTATCTTTTCTTTGATTGCAATACTAGGTAAAATTCAAGCTGATATAAAAGAAGGAAAAAACGGTAAAATGACGTGATCTAGTAAATATTAGACCAAGGAGATGTGAACGCGGGTTTTATCAATACATTCTCTCTTCGAGATATAAGTAAATTACCTGTTAATCGAACCTGTCACCACTACAGTACTTTACACTACTTTTGTAGAAATCTCTAACGAACGATACTTATACTTAATATTGTATCATTTTTTAACTAAGCTTTATGTTATCTTTATAAGAATGATTATGAACAGAGTGTCGTAACACTTCGTTCCCTCTGCCTACACTGCTTATATGCGGGATACAGCGTGAAGGTGAAAATTTTATCAAAAAGGATGATTATATTATAGCAAATCTTTATTATTTACAAAATTAAGAAATAAAAAATGGAAAAAGAAACAAATGTAACATATTTATTGTATATAGGTCATGTAAGTGAAGTTCCAGTCTTCAGCCAGTTAAATCACAATTTTGAATTGTATAAGCAATTAAACAAAATACAATGCTTCTAGATATTAATTAAATAAATCACACAAATTTTTTGTGACATTTGATTTTGTTACAATGTGTATACTTCCTCCTCCTTTTAATTTTTTCATATTTTCATTTTAATTGCGACTGAAAGCAATACTTTTTTGTAACTTTGTTGAATTGTACGCTTAAGTTTTCCTTTAAAATGACTATTTATTATTATAGCGGGCGAAGTGAACTTCTTTGATTATGAAAGTGAGCTAAGCGTGCGGAAGCTCAATTATCTTGCAATAACAATTAAAAATATTTTCCCAGAAAAATCTTTACAATAGGTTCCCAGGTTCCCTCTGCCTACTCTACTATGCAGGATACAGCGTAAACAAAAAAAAAACACAAAAGAAATCTTTTTAAATTAAACGTACATATACAATGAACATATTTTTTATTACCACAATGAGTTTAATTAATATCGCACGCGACTCTATATTATGGGAATGCTAGACATTTCTGTGTCACATAATGAAATGACATTAGTAAATGGCTATGTCGTGTTTGGCATAAAAAAAATTGTATGAAACCCGTCGTAGTGCAGTGGCACATAACTGTAATCGCGAGAGTTGTGGGTTCAATTCTTACTTAGGAGCGTGAATTATTCTTTTTTCCCCGCTCTGGTAGATAAGGCGCGACGTAAAGTTACGCAATTTCAAATTGGGCAACGAAGTGAATTAACACGGGTTTTCTCCTGAGTTTTTTTTCACAGTGATTTCTTGATAGGCACATTTTGTAGTTGTTATGAAAAAAAACATCACTTATTATAATTATGTTTTAATTAGGTATTAAGGACGGTGAGATTAGTCGTAGCGCAGGGTTTATGACGCGATAGGTTGTGGGTTCGATTCGACTCTGGTAACGAGACAAAGTGCAAATTTGAGTTCCGCACATTTTATCTATACCATCGTTTTTTCCTGCTAGTATTTAAACTATATTATTATACTATATAAATGTAATGAACATTTTTACGATCATGTTGATCTGTTCTAATGAATTGTTTCCGCATATAAAATTAGAAAAATACGTATCAGCCGCCTTGCAGTGCGCTGGCGCTGTCTAAAATAGCTGGTTAACAGTTCGGGTAAGTATTTAAATTATAGTTTTGATTGAAAGACAAAAACCACTATTCTGAAGTCGGTAGATTTATGTTGTTTTGTGTGTGTACGTACACCGATTTGGCTAAGGTTGATTGAATAATATGAGGTTAACATATATAGATACAGTGTATTATTATATACTAGTCATCATTTTATCGTTGAATTGTGTTGTATTGGCAATCAAAATATTAAATACTACCTTACCACGATCAGGAATCGAACCGACGACAACCTGTTGCGCTTACAGTCACACACTTGTGCCCCTGTATAACGACTACCCTCAAAAAACATAATAATAGATTTATATTCATATATTAAAATAGATGCGCATACGCCATACATACTTTTGGTCTGATTTCCACGCATGTTATTCATATATATATATATATATATATATATATATATATATATATATATATATATATATATATATATATATATATATATATATATATATATATATATATATATATATATATATATATATATATATGAATGTTTGTGTATGTGTGTGTGTGTGTGTTTACACGCCCAGACAAAAGAATACACATTCACACGTGTTCAGATTTTTAACTATTCGGTATGTCGTAAGCTAACGTATTAAATGTTTCTATATCAAACATCTTGATCGACTCGCCGGTAGTGTACTAACAAACAGTGTTAATAAGAAAACGGTAAAAGCTGAATAGGGTACGTAGGAAATAAGAAGAGATGCTTCACAAAGCAGACAATTAGTGGGCCTAGTATGAGTAAAGCTTATTATCCAGAGGCAAGCTATAGATAATACTCGTGTATATAAAAACGATGATGTTTTAGCTAAATGTAATGTCGTTACGTCTATATGTGAATGCGTCACATATTGGATAGAGAAGGATAAATAATTACAGTTCAGTATGTAATGTCTCCATAATTTTGTTAAAATGTTGAAATAATCAATATATAATTTAATTTGCTGTTACGCTTACTATGAAAATTATACGTATAACATATAACATTAAATATGTCATCATAAAAAGTAAACGATGTAGTAACTTTTCAGTTAAAAAAAATATTTTTGAGAACAATTTAACTAGTCCCTTTTGTCTAGATACATGATAGTTTGCAAAATCCTATTTTTAGTTTTTGTTACGGCTCGCAAAAGTATTTTTTTCGAAAGTTAGTTGCTCTCTTTAATATATGTGTTTAGTGTAAGCAATTTCGTAGCTATAAAGGATCGTTTTTTTTGTTAATAAGTATAAAACTTTAAATATATATTATTTGAAATGCTATGAAATAAGTTCGCATCAAGATAGCAATGTATTTTATGGATGAACATCTTTATACGTAGTTAAGTGCGCCTTCAGGGAAACAAAAGACCGAGTCGAGGCTCTAGAGGCTACGGTTGTTCCTAAGTAGCTTTTCTTTACGATTTGAGCTTTAAAACGATATTTGATACCTTTCAGCCTTTCTTGAAGTACTTTGAATGAACTTTATAATTTTTAAATAAAAAAAAATAAATCAGCTTCACGCTGTATCCCGCACACAGCAGGGTAGGCAGAGGGAACCTAGTGTTAAGACACTCCGTTCCCCACTTTCTGCCGAATTTTGGAGGCATTGCGTGTTGAGTGGCAGAACTCAACGCCACCCTTAACCTCGACACCAGAGCGAAGAAATGGAAATATAAATTTAAGTAAACATTTCATCTCCAGTGGGGATCGAACCCACAACCAGAAGGTTTTACAGTCACACCTCGTGCCGCTGCGCCACGACTGGCCTCTTTTATAATTTTTACCAACAAATTTTAGACGACATCGTTATCTTTTAAAACTTGTCCTTCAGTTAACAGTAGGCAGATAAACTAGTGAACTAACTATCTTTATGCTCCATTTTTTGCCCAAATTCAATAACATGCAAGATGACGAGTGTAACCTAGCATCGCTTTTTAAAATAACGAGGAAATTACATTGTATCGAAATTATCTTCAGACTGGGGGCTGAAACCACAATCATTTCGTGTAATTCACAAAACTCTATATATATAATCTTCATTATACATTTATTAATATCGTAGATAACTTGTAGTATTGTTTCAGGAATTTTATCAAATCTGTATATCTACAGGCCAGTTGTGGCGCAGTGACACAAAGTCTGACCGTAAAACCGACTGGTTGTGGGTTCGATCCCCACTCGAGGAGATGAAATATTTACTTAAATTTATATTTCCATTTCTTCGTGCTGGTGTCGAGGCAAAGCGCGGCGTTGAGTTCTGCCACTCAACACGCAATGCCTCCAAAATTCGGCAGAAAGTGGGAAACGGAGTGTCTTAACACTAGGTTTCCTCTGCCTACCCTGCTGTGTGCGGGATATAGCGTGAAGTTATTTTTTTGTATATCTATGTTGTACGATGCTTATAAACCAACTAAAACCATTTCCACATACGCAAGTTATTTTTAAACAAGTAACTCGCTGACATTTCCAAATTGAACTGACCGAAAAGGTCAGGTTTGCTTTAGTAAAATTAATTACTGATTCAGCTTAGTTCTCCGTCAGTCAGTCACTCAGTCACTTATATATGTATTAAAATTAAAATCAAATCAAAAGTACAAAATTATATTGTTATATGTTTAATAAAATATATATTTTTTCAGTTTTACACTGAGTCCCGAGGAGTGGGAAGAAAGAACCCAGTGTTAAGACCCACCCATATACCACTTGCCGGCGAATTTTCGAGGCGTTGTAGCGGAACTCAACGCCACCAACCAACCAACCAAACAAAAAGATATTATTTAAATATTTCAAAGTAGAACCATTTCAGTCAAAGAAAAAATACCTATATACAATATTTACATAGCAATTGATTATCTCTAAGCAGCAATAACTAAGGGTTGATAAGTTTATTTCGCTCAACGGTGTTACCAACTGGTACTAAATGCCGTGATGAGTACTTAAATTATATATAGACGTAACCCGTAAGCAACTTTGAACATATTATGGTAAATTAAGACATTTTGTTTTCAAATAATTTAAATACTATTTACTTACATGAGCTCTAGTGTTTAAACATTTCGCGTTCTACTTTCCGCGGAATTCGAGAGGCATTGCGTCTTAAGTGGCGGTACTCAACGTCTGGGTTTGCGTCGATACCACAGCGAAAAAATTAAAATATAAAAAATTTAATGTTCTCGAGAGAGAATCAAACCTGTCGCTGTCGCGTTTACAGTGGCAACAAGTTTGTGCCACGCCACAAATGGCCTCAATATATATATAGAATTTTAATGATAATATTGGTCCGGTCAAAATAAAACCTAAGATTTCCACTCAGGCCAATATTTTTAAATTAATGAAAAATGTAAATATTAAATGAAATTGTAAATATTACTTTCTTTATTCTTAGTATAAAGTAATGTGTGTCAGTAAAGTGGGATATCTGGAGCTACCCTAGTTGGTTATGGTTTCTATATTCACCCGAGAGATTGATTTCTTAGCAAGGTAGGCTCAGAGAATCTAGTAATAAGACATTTTATTCTCCATTTTAGCCCAATTGTGAGAAATTGCGTGTAGAGTGCGTAACATAACGCCGCAATTCTATTCTTTTTCGCCGAGTTCTGTTATAGCGGAAAAATATTATTCATTTAATAAAATAATCATCAGACGCGTAACGCCTAAGGAAATACCAACCATTATTATGTCTTCATTTTCTAGGAAAATCCTTACCTGAATCGATTTTTCCTTACTCGCTGTATTATATAATAAACGTCAACAGATCTGACAAGGCCTTGTATCTTATGAAGCTTTTCTTACTGAGATAACATTTAGTCCTTTGTATATAGTTTTCAATTTATGTAAGACAAACAGGAGGACGGAGTGTCATAGCACAAGGTTTTTTCTGGTGTTAAAGTAAACAAGAACTTTAAGTTCAGTTTTTGGCCAGTCGTGGCGCAGTAGCACGAAGCGTGATTGTAAAACCGACACTAGGTTAACACTAGGTTCCCTCTGCCTACCCTGCTGTGTGCGGGACACAGCGTGAAGCTGATAAAAAAAAACTTTAAGTTAGCGTAAATTTCAAATAAAGTGTACTTATATAATATATTGTATATAATTTATATAAAATAAAACATACATAAATCACCGAGCCTCTTTGTCAGGGCGAGATAGTTGCTCTGTGTATCAAATCAATCAATATGAAGTCTGTATTCAAAAACAACTACACTTATAGCAAGTATCATATTCACATTTAACCAAATCCAGATTTGACCGATCATTTCCAAATATTAACTTCTCAGTTAAAGTTATAAGAGTTCTTAGTTAAAGTTTAAGTGAGTCAAATCCGGTATCCGCTAACTGACATATTAATATAAATATTTATATATATATATACACGAAATGTATTGACCGACGCCATATTTCATTGCATAGGAAAATGCATCGATGCCCTTAGTCCTCTGCGCGGCGAGGGGATCCTCCCGGCGCGTCACTCGTGAAAGCGGTCTCTAGAAGCTAGGTCGCTCGTTTTCACATTAAAAACTGTAAAATGGCCCTGGAAAACCTTAGTTCAACAGGTAAATGTGATTTTTTATTATATTTTAGATTAAAATACTTTAAATTGGAGCTCAATTAGGTAATAAATGTAGATTATTTTTATTTGTTGACGTATTTCAGTTAATAATAATCGATGATATCTTTTAAGCTTGGGGTGGGTTAAACAGTTTGTTGTTCCACTAATTTCCATTCAGTGCCTCATATTGAGATCGTTTAAAGTTAATTAGGTCACGTTTGGTGCAATTTTCTCGATTTTGCTATCTCTCGATTTTTAGGATAGCATACTATTTTTATATTTATATTATAATATATATATATATATATATATATATATATATATATATATATATATATATATATATATATATATATATATATATATATATATGTAATATATATATTTTTATATAAAATAATAATGATTACTTTATTTTTTATTATATGTCTTAAGCTAAATAATGTTTATGTTTTATTTTAATTAAGTATGTACTTATATTTGTAAATATCTATAATAGAAAGTATATATAATAGAATAATTTATAAATAGATTTTGTGAATTTTTTTTAGATGTTTCATTTTGTATTTTTTAGGCGCAACGGGACATCATCCGACTGGAAACACGATGATTGTGGATTCGTTTACCACTCGCGAGATTGATTATATTTTGTTATTTTTATTTCCCCGTAGACTAAGCGCGGTGTTTTATTCATCCATTCAGGTTTTGATAATAAGGAGAAAAGTAGGGAGCGGATTATCTTTTTCTTTTTCATTTGCCTGTTCTTCTAAATTTTTCGTATACTTCAATATATATTGCGGCTCTTTTTAGATTTTGTGTACAATATACTTATGTTATCTGTGTTTTTGTAAACATCTTTGGCATTTAGCGCTCTCTTAAATCAACTTTAGGATGGCATTGTTGTAGATCGCTAAAGAAAAGTCTAAGTCTAGTTACGTTGGCCAAATTCTTAATGGATAAATATACAAAATGAAATAAGGTCTTAGATTTGATCTCTATATATATGAACTAAATTTTTTTAAGATTATTTTTACTGTAATTTTCTAGTTTTAACTGTAGATCCATTTGTTTTTGTTTTCTTATAAAAAGTTCAGATTCTTAGATGTAGGTATCCTACATAAATGTAGTTTAAAATTGATTTTGAATATTCTTTATTAAATATAATTTTTGTCCCAATTTGTAAGTAGTAATTTGTAATACTCGCCCGTGTACAAAAATGTATCATTGCGTCTTAATTTCATAAATTGCCTAAAAATATATATCTTTTTGTCCTATAAATTATGCCTAAGCGATGTGCCCATTTAATCATATATATTTGTCACTCTTTATTGACCAGACAGATCATCTAACATATAAATGGAAAAGTAGAAACAGAAATATATATTTTTCTGTTTTTTGTACATAAAAAAAAACGTGAAATAAATTTAATTAAGGTAATTTTTAAAACAAAAGTATCTACTTAGTAATAGTTAATGCATTGATGTTTACAAGAAGCTTGTATATTGCAAAATTCGTGGACGAAGCGAGTAGAGAGCAGAATCCCCTAGTAAATATGTATAACAATAGGAACAGAATAACGTATGTTTATAAATGAAAAAAATCTAAGTATATAATAAAGTTTTAATTATAAAGTTATAGTGTGAATTTTGCGAACTTGTGTAAATGTTCAATAAATTTCAATTTGTTACAGATGAGAAAAGTTGTATGGAGATATCCGAGGATTCAAACGATACCTATAGCAGTAAAGACAAGAATAATCATAATAAATATAATACTTCAAGCTTATGTGACATTTTAAAAGTAGATGATAGTAAAAACTCTTCCGCCATTTTTGAGTCAATTTCCACAGGTTATAATAAAACTAATCTCCTCTCACCATCAGAAAATAGCCCTTATTCAACTGACAGCGAGTCCAATTTTATAATAGAATCTGAATCTACAGGAAGACAGCAAAAAATAGAACCCACAATCCAAAAATTATACAATTCAAATGAATGTAATAATAACTGCAATTATGGATTTGTTGCTTCTGAAAACAAACATCGTGTACTTGAAGCATGTAAACCTAAAGAAGGCAGTTTTGAGGCAGAATATAGCAAATATTTGTTCCCAACGTTATCCTCGGACAATTTCGTCGCACCAAAATTATTTGATGCAACAAAGAGATCAAGCGAAGAGACATATCTTAGTCGCTCTGATATACCAACGCAGACGGAGCCGCGAATAAATTTGATCTTGCCTCCTAAAAAACGAATAAGAGATACTTACATGTATACAGATGTAAAAAAACAAAGACTACAGAGTCCAGAACTTGAATCTAAGGAGGAGAAAAATACAAATATTGTAGATATATGTATAAAACCACCTTGTAAATGCGTGTATAAATGTTATAGCAAAATGGACTTCAACCAAAGAGTTCTAATTTTTCAGAAATTTTCGAAAATAACTGATATCCAAGAGCAGATGGATTTCCTGCTACAACATACAGAAAAATTTAAAAAAGTCAGTTGCAATATTCGGAATGTTTCAAGCAATCATCTATTTACATTTAAGTACAAGCTACCTTTAGTTTCGAAAGATATAGCAGTTCCAGTTTGTAAAAAGATGTTTCTCAATACACTTATGGTAAACGATAAGCTTATAAAAGCGGCTTGGGAAAATTTGGAAAGTGGCAAAGAATTTATACAAAATCAGAGAGGGCGTCGTAAAAAACACAAGAAAATTGTTGTTAAAACTATGGTGAAGAGTGTACGTGACCATGTAAATTCATTTACCCCCGTTGACTCTCCATATTCCGGGGAAAATATTTCAAAATTATATCTAGATGGGACACTCAGCATTTCCCGAATGTTTCATCTATATAACGAGTGGATTGATCCTAATAAATATATTCGTAGGGCAAAAACTGAAAGACAATATAAAGAATTAGTAAAGAAAAATCTAGAAATAGATTACCGAGTTTCCAATAATAATGAATATAAATTGAGTAATGACTATGTTGTTCCAAAGTCCGATACTTTAAATACACAAAATGTTACCCAAAGTAATAATACAATAACCAATGACGATAACATAGTTAATACTTATAATAATTATTGTCCGTTGGTGCCCTGTCTCACAGATTCCAAAGATCATTTCTGTAAAGAACATGATCAGCTATCTACCGGAGACAATCCATTTGATGCAGATGTAATTACTGAACCATTAAATAATTATTCAAAATACCACAATCACAGCGCAACATCTGCTGTTATAAATTGTAATTGTATTAAAACTCCTTCTGAAAATATTCCGACTATACCCAGTAATACAATTTCATCACTACAACAACTTACAACACTTACAGAAAACACGCCAAAGTTATCCGACATACCCTTACCACCATCTAAACTGCAGGAAAATGGAACGAAAAATGAGATCAATAATACTCTTTTTTCTCCCGAAAAAAATAAAGATAAGAAAGGTGTCAAGAACTTGGATAAACAGCGCAATATACCTGTCAAAGTAATGGGGCCACCTTGTGAATGTATAAATAAATGTTCAAATAAGCTAAGTGAAAGTGAAAGGAAAAGTGCTTATCAAACGTTTCAAGATCTAGGAGATAAACAAAAGCAAATAGATTTCATTTTAAAGCATACAGAGAAAAATAAAAAGAAAAGATGTGTAACTCGCAAACCGCCCAATAATCGCCTCTATACATTTACCTATAAATTACCTAATTCAAGAGGTGCACTAATTAAAATATGCAAAAGAATGTTCCTAAATACGCTAGTTGTCAGTGACGGTACGGTTAGAGGAGCTTGGGAAAAACGGGAGGAACGTAAAAAAGATAATATACCAAAAATACAAAAAATAAGTGCCCGTAAAGTCGCTAAAAGTATAATAAAAAGTGTTCGAGATCACGTAAACTCATTTGTTCCCGTTGAAAGTCATTTTTTAGGCAAGCAAAGCAATAAACTTTATTTGGATGGATCGCTAGATATTTCGCGAATGTTTCAACTTTATAATATTTGGTTTGATCCTAATAAATATATTCGCAAAGCAAGATCTGAAAAAAAATATAAGCAAATAATTGAGAAACATTTTAATTTAGATTTCCATCAATCTAAGAAGGAGGAGTGTGACCAGTGCCAGAGTTTTCGTAAGCTCACAAAACCTAATGATGAGCAAATTGGTAGACATATAATTCATACCCAAAACAATTTGACTACTTATAACAAAAAGAATCAAGATAAATTAGATGCAAGTTTTTCAAATGGAAAAATTTTAACAGCTGTTTTTGACATAGAAAAGTTGTTACCTTGCCCTAATGGACAAGAAACACATTTCAATAATAAAAGGAAATTATTCTGCTTCAATCTACCAATACTAAATATAATAACAAAACGTCCAGTTTGCTATATGTGGGATGAGCGGTATGCCAAAAATGGAGCTAACGAAGTTGGTAGCTGTCTCTTTGATTTTTTAAATTTCAATATTGATAATGGCGTAAGAGAGTTTCGCTTTTGGTCAAAGAACGACGAAAGTAGAAATATTGTCATATTTTGTGTATATATTGCGGTTGCTATTAAAAATAAAGTTAATATTTATCACAACTTTCAAGTAAAAGACCATGGCCAGAATGAAATGACCAGCGTACATTCTGTCATTGAAAAAGTTTCATCAACTAAACATATATTTACACCAGAAGAATGGAAGCATCTGGTGAATTGTATCAGGACTAGTTCCCAAGAACCCTTTAAAGTGGTTGAAATGACACAAGATGACTTTTATAATTTTGAGAGTCACGTTAATAATTGTAATTGGCAAAAAGATATTGAGGGCAAAACGGTATCATGGAATGATGTAAGAGAAATTTTTATTTCAAGTGACGATCCTTGTAAAATTCAATTCAAATACGATTTTAATCAAGATTATGAAATAATTGACTTAAAAAGGCAAATAGAGTTTCCTGAAATTATAAAGGCTTACAATAAAATACTGCCTTTAAGCGAAGCAAAATATAATGATTTAATCAGTTTATGCGATAATGGTTTTATTCCTAAAGAATATATTGAATATTATAAATATTTGCCTTATGTTGGCCAAAATTAAAATTACAGAGGTTGTGATCCTATACTACCACAACTCAAAATAATTTAGTAATTAATGTAAAAAAATGACGAAATAAGGTGTTATTGTGTATGTTCTTTATTTGATAATTAATTCTTTGTTTTCAGAGACTTTTGTAGATAACACATCTGTGTATAGTATTAAGATATCTAAAAATGTCCGGATGCATGGTGTACGAACCGTATAAATTGTAATAAGTATATATGTGTATATTGATGTGTAGTTTTGAAAGGATTCCTTTCATCCTAATTGTTGTGTGACGAGACTGATCTCAATTTTATTAGGTTTAATAATAACTAAAATTAATTAAATGTTACAGTCTGTGTTATGTGTTTCATTAATCATACTCTCTCGTCTCTCTCTCGAAAGTACTTTAATCTCTACTTTTGTAGTAGTCGTAGGGTTTTGTGTTTTCCAAACATACCTTACTTTTCGTTAATCACAAATTTACTTTCTGATAAGATAGAAAATCTTATGTTCTAATAACAGAAGTCATAGTAAAAGTTATTAGCTAACCTGTCGTTATCAAAATATACATAATTTCAAGTTCTTTTTCGAAGCACTGACTTTGGAAGCTATACAACTGTTAAAAGTATTTGTGATATAAATTATTTTTTTTAGAAATCATTGGTGTCACCATCATGATGCAATAGAATAAATGTCTAAGAAAAAAAATATTAAATTTAACTATTAAATGACTTATACTATATTTTCATTTCTTCACTGAACACGCAATGCTTTCAGAATTTGGCAGAAAGTGAGGAACGGAGTGTCTTTATACTAGGTTCCACCTGTCTACACTACTGTATACAGAATAGAGTGTAAAGCTGAGTCGGTGTGTTCCGATAATTAACTCGTTACGTCTTTGTAACTCGCAAAAATCTAAAATAGCACACTTTTCTGTTTTTCACTTTTCTTATTGATAGTGTATTCAGTGAGACAGCGGGGGACAGCATTCAGTGGGGCAGCGTCTGACGGTACACGTTGTAAGTTCCGTACCCACCTGGAGAAATTTTATTTTAAATTATTTTTATTTTCTCGCTCTTAAACGTTAAGCTTCATCGCTTATGATGAAACTTAGTGCTGTCTCAAAAATTGCGTGGTTCGTATGAAAGGAATCTTAACACTAGATACTCTCCTATCCTGCTATTCAGCAAAGCTGCCAAAAAAACTGGGTTCTTTCTATCCTACAGCGACAGTAACACATGCACATATATGAGGATGGAAAAACACGGATTAACTTATAAACTTTACTTTATTTTCAATTTAAGAGGTATTATTGATTAAAAATAAATGTATTTATTAAAACAAAATGGCACATATTTATATCGCAATTTTTTATCTGAAAATCGATAGCGACAGGTTATGGGTTCGAATCCTATTAGAAAAACCGAAATATTTAACATTTTCGTTTCTTTGCTCTGGTAACGATGCAAAGCGGAGTGTTAGGTTTCGCCACGCATATCCTCCAGAATTTAGTGGAAAGTGGGGTAAGGAAGTGTTTTAATGGGAACAGTCTCTGTCTCTCTCAATGGGTCAGTCATTGTCTTAGCACTAGGTTCCCAGGTACCCTCTTATGTTCTCCCGCTATGCGGGATGCAGGCTGAAGCTGAAAACATGTTTCTTAATGTGAAATTTTAACCTAAAACATTGCGTGACTGAAGGGTTGTTAAGGCAAGTTCTAATACGCTATTATGAGTAAAAAGGAAACGTTTTAGTTACTCATAACGATACCGTATCCAATGTGATAACAATCATAATTTCCTTTATTTTGTAGTAGCATATCGTATTGCAAAGCTTTTATATCTTTGATTTTGTAACCGGATACTTGCAAATATACTTAAGCAACTCTGGCTCTAGCACAAATATTTAACATGGATTTTATTTTTCAGCCTGAAGCTGTAGCCCCCAAATAGCAGGATAGGCAGAAAAAAATTTGTGTTGAGACACTCCGTTTCAGAGCGAAAAAATTTAAATATTAATAAATAGCAATTAGTTTTCCCAAGTAGGAATCGAACCCACAACCATCAAGTTTACAGTCACCCGTTTGTGCTACTGGGCCACGACGGCCTCAATGTATTTATTTTTAATTTACAAATTTCTTATATTTTGACGACCGGATATGTCACTCACTCTTTCTTTATACAACACAATATTGTTTATTAGCTTCGCTCGCGTTGTCAAATGAGAATAAAAATTAAAGGGTATGACACTTATCACATTCATCGATATATTTCCAACATAGAAATAAATAAAATAGCAAATCGAACCAGTAACTTCTGAGAGTAGACTTTGGCGTTTCGAATAAAAATATATAGATTTTTATTAACATCATGTGATCTGGTACTTTTTCGAAGCAGATTATTAGTTTCAAACATTGTATTAGATATCTAATTCAATTTATATGAATTGAATCTACGACCATCGTATACAGTCAGACACTTTTCTACTGCGTCACGGCGTCTTTGAACTATTTATTTTTGTATGTTATTAAAAACATGTAGATGATATATTCTACGGAAGTAGAAGAAAATCAAGGAAAATAAAAAAAAATACGTTTTCGTATGAGATAAGCTGTAACATTTCAAGGTAAGAGGGCAGCACCAAAAATACATAAATATATGTTAAAATTTTCCGAAACATAAAATATTTTAATATTTTGTTATTTATACTAAAAGTTTTTTTATATTCAATAAAATATATTTTTGACATATTTCAGCATAAAGCATAAAGAAAAGTGTTAGGACGTTAGATTTATTATTAGAATTATTGATTCGACTTATCACAGAGTGCTTAGTGAGACGCCACTGGTAACAAATGACCAATTAACATTAAAAGTGGCATACACTCGTATGATCATACACAGTCCAGTATAAATGATAACTGTTTGACGCTTACAAATCTAGCTACCGCTTTGTTCGCCCGACACCGTGTCTGATATTTCCTCTGAGCTCTGCATTATCGATTGTATTTGTGAATAAAACCATTTTAACCAAACCCCTAGTACCTAGCAAAGCGGCCCCGGCGGTCATAATATTATACGATAAAGGGGGACGCGGGAAGGTCAGGTTACGTTGGCTACTTTAATAGCATACACGCACACGACCCACACAGGGGTAGGTACCGCGCAGGCGCTCTAGCTCACCCCACCCATCTACTTGTCGTTCCAAAGCCGGCAAAATTCTTTTACACCCCCGAGGTGACGTCCCAAGCGCAACAACTTCTACGTATTTCTTCGTTTCAACAAAAATATATCCATTATAATGTACCATCTCATGTGTCCGTGTAATGCTTCAGCTTTAATTGTCGCTTAGTGTGTTTTCTATAGTAGGACTAAATTTTGTGAATAAAATTTTACATTCATAAGGAAAATGGCGGATCCGTCGCGTTCGTCCGCTTAATTTTAAATATCTTGGACAGGATTCTGAATTATTGGTATAGCGTGAGTTTGCAAGGACAAGGTGAAAATCGATATTTCGTCCGCGATGGCAACCTGCCTGTAGGTGGTTAGAGGCGGTCTGAGGAGGGTACGAGCTGGAGCTGGTCTGGTGTTGATGTCAGCGAAGAAAAGAGTAGCCTAGCGTCCTCCGACGACATGACTACTGAAACGGCGACGCCGAACCAGGTATGTAACTTTTGCCGCAGAGACACTTTTCAAGGACAATTGTCTTTAGTTTCTCTTATATAATGTGAATATTGCAACGTTTTAAATATATTTCACATTTTAAATAACACATAAAATATAAATAAAAATTTTTAAAAGATTTTAAAAGAAAATTGTTTATTTTTTAAAATATGTATGAGAGCTGCTACGCTCCTTTGTCATTGTACCATAGACACGTAAGATGAATTGCTAATCATTTTTGTTTCAGAATTTCGCCTCTAGAAATAGACAATATTTGGATTAGATGATGATAATTTTAAATTTAAACAAACTGAGATAAATTTATCTATTATGTTTAATAAATTTTAAGTATTAAAATTTACTCAAACAAATTTAATTACTGTAATAAATGAAGGAAATGTAATTCATATATTATATATGCATTATATATTTTGAATTTTCTTGCGTTTTGGTCACATAGAGGGTAAGGTCAAGTTAAATTAATTAAACAAAGAACTATTTTGATACTTGAATATCGTCATGATAACTTCTCCAAAGGGAAATTCTATTAATAATTGAGTTTATCCGAGTATTGGATTTGTCGCCGGGAGCTAATCTAATTATTTAGTTGTACTAACTTCGCTATCTATTGACAGAGTGTGATACGACAATAACGATCTGTGATTTTATTTTTAAATTCTTCTTAATTAAATAACGTTTCAGTTTATTTTGGAATTAACTCAATATATGCGTAGATAGAAATAGATAAATAGAGATAAAGAGCGGTGTTGAGTTCCGCCACTTAAATCGCAATGCCTCGAAAATTGGGCCTTGCGAGTTTCTTAACACTAGGTTCCCTACGCCATGCTGTATACGGTAAATTATATAAATATGATTGTTTTTATAAAGGATACACAGTAACACATACGATAGGATAGAGTTCGTATAGGGTTATTGGGAGTGATTAATGAGGCCAGTCGTGGCTTAAGCTTAAGCGTGTATATATATAATGAAATATTTATTATGTTCATTTCTTCGCTCTGGCGTCGAGGCAAAGTGCGGTTTTCCGCCACGCAACACGCAATATCTCGAAGATTCGGTGGAAAGCTGAGGGAACTGAATTCGGTATGCGTAAATTTAAGGGGAGTGTCTTAACTCTCCACACACACCACAAACACATACACACTGGGCGTCTGTGTTACCTCTACCTACCCTGCTGCTATATGCGGAAAATAATGTGATGCTAAAAAAAGAATAATTAATTAATGTGTCCGTCGAAACATAAAGGAAATCCGTCATTCCAAATACAAAATGTCTAAAAGAAATGTTATACTTTAATTTACTTTTATATAAAATTTACATATAACCTTTCTAACGCTAGACTATGGTAGTCCTCAATACTTCCCTTTCAATTGTCCTTGACTTTTTTATTTCCTGTAGGGCTTCCCTTAGCTCCCGGTACGTCATAGGCTAATATGGGTTCAGTCTAGATTTATAATTGAGTTAAATATTACATACTAACATTGCTACAATTATTATTTTATATATTTTTAAATCAGTATTTTTTTCTTTATAAAATTAATAATTTCGTAATTACAAGCAAAATAATTTTATAATATAATAGTATATTTTTTGGTTGTGGATTCGTTTCCCACTCGGAGGAATGAAAGCATTAATATTTTCATTTATTCGCTCTGGTAACGAGGCAAAGCGCAGTGTTAAGCGCCACTCAACACACAAAGCCTTGAAAATTCAACAGAAAGTAAAGTGCCTTAACATTAGGTTCCCAAGTTCCCTAACTGTTACGCACTAGAAACAGCGTGTACCGGCTTTCAGTTTCAGTTAGTTAGTATATATATATATATATATATATATATAGTATATAGTATATAGTATAGATTTGAATCCAATTTTTCTGTTTTTTTAATTGCCATATTTGAGAGAAAGCGTAAAGCTTTAAGAATAAACACACAAATTTTGGAAATAGAATCCACTAACCACGCGTACAGTCATAATAAATTGCTGATTGAACCAGGACGGTGTCTAACTTTATCAATATACATATTTCAACCTTTTTTTTCCGTTTCTTTTATTTGCTATAAATAACATTTAGCCTTGTCAACAGGGCCCTAATTTCTCATGAGAATTCCCAAAGCATTTCAGGTTTTCATAGCGAATATTTTGTGTGATAATAATTTATTTCTTAATGCCTTTGTTGAGAATTAATCTTTTTTTGAATTACAATTTTTTTGCATAGAAAGGGAAGGTCTTAAAGGACGTGATTTATTCTAAGGGATTTTCATGCATTTTGTATATAAATGTTCAAAATTTGGAACAAAATATAACTTTTTATACTTTTTATAGTCGATTTTAGTTAACTAAAATAAAATGAAGACATTATTTTGTTTTAAAAATATTTTTAATAAATATAATTTGGGCGGACATCTGTTAGTCTTCTTCATTAACCCAGTTCTTAATACATCCACCTACCCGATGACCATTTCCTGGCAATTATGGTTGGTCACTCAGAGATGGATCCCGGTAATGATTCACACGTTACAGTAAAATATTTTTGTATTCTCTAAGGGGTGTCTTTATATAGGACCTGTGTCCTCCAACCTTTCAAAAAAGAAATATAATAGATAATAATCCAAAGTATCATACTGTATAAAAAAAAGTACATCTTCGTAACCTATTAAAATTGCAAAACCAAGACGACCTAATTACAGTCAGTTTCATGTTATACAAATATAACGCCACACCTCGCCCCATTAGCGTTCTAATTAAATAAAATAACTCAATTAAAATACGCCTTTCATATTTGTTTTGATGAAGTCATCGACCCATTCTAGATAAGAAATTATTTTTTTATTATTTTGTACTGAATTAATTATGAACATGTTTTTGTTTTAAAATATCTATAGATATATTTGTATATAAAATTACTATAAAAGACCATTAATTATTAAATTTCTGACTGTCAACGTGACCGTTGTAGTATCGATTTCCACTCAAGAAATCATTTTCCACCATTCTCGATGGTGCTACGTTGTTAACACGACATAGCGCGGCGTTGGGTTCCGCCCCTGAACACTTATCTATATCACTAACGTCATTCTAAAAAATGTATACCTAGACAGTTTTCGAGATAAACAGCGTTTACTCCCAATGGTAAAACCATTTAAATGGCAGTAATTAAGGAGAACATGTATCTTTGATTAATATCGCTTTTATGGCCTATAACCATAACTAATTTAGTACATCTAGAGACCTATTTGTTTATTCATCAATCTTATTTAATAGCTCGGATTGAGATTCCATTTTTATAATTTTTATAAAAAAAGTATTAGTAATAATTTCGTAGATATAAAAATAAAAATCGGACATACATAAAATGTATCAAAATGTCCATTAGTGGAGGGGCCACTGTGTTGTTTTGTAGGGGTTGTTTCCCCTTATATAAAAGTGACTCGGTTTTCGAAATAAGACGCATAAATAAAATTGTAAAAATAGTGATTTACAATTTAAATTACAAAATAAGAATGGGATTACTCTATTTAAAACATTTTGGAAAGAAAATAATTTCATAAATAAAAAACGTTTATGGGTTAAATTCCTAATCGATTGAACTGTTCTTATTTTACTGACTCTGGTAACAATACAACACGTTGATTTTTGCGACTGGGGATAATGTAACACTTTGTTCCTATCCTATATACCTACCATACTGTACGGGATACACGGGATATAGCGTGAAACAAAGTTAAAAGTCGAATAAAAGTCAATGTTTACAGAAAGGATTTAAAATATTCACCAACTGTCATGGTCGAACATCGATTACACACGTTGACGCCGGTGTTGCGCAGTTGAACCGTAATTTTGTATCGGATTGTTTGGTACGTATGTAAGTTTTAAATGCCATTTTCTGCTTTAGATTTTTACATGAATTGGTTAAACAAAAGTTATTTTTTATCTAAATTTATGTTCATTATAAAAATAATAAAATATAATATATGTTTAAAGTTTCGTTATCAATTTTATTTTGAAAGAACCAAGATTTTGTACTAAAGGCAGGTAAGGAAGCCAAACTAAAAATTACTTTAATAGTTTTAGATCAATAAAAGTCGTCCGGACATATTTCCGTAAATGATGTGAGTTCCGAGGTGGCGCAGGTGCCCAAAGTGTGACTGTAAAACCGACTGGTTATGCGTTCGATTCCCACTCGAGGATATAAAATATTTACTTAAATTTATATTTCTATTTCTTTGCTCTGGTGTCGAGGCAAAGCGCGTAGTTGAGTTCTGCCACTCAACGCGCAATGTATCCAGAATTCGGCAGAAAGTGGGGAACGGAGTGTCATAACACTAGGTTCTCTCTGCCTACCCCGCTGTGCGGGATACAGCGTGAAGCTGATTATGTGAGTTTCATTATTCCTTTATTCATTCGAACGTACAGCGGCACGATTAACAAGAAGGTTTGGTATAAATATTTAGTTCGACCTTGGCCTTTCGCCTCCAGTAAAAACTTATCGAGCCAAGAAGTAGAATATTAAAATGTTTGTAAATCACGTATGAAGACACAGTATAGTTTGACAAAAAGGCAAAAGATTTATACAAGGGATTTACATAAGGAATATCACAAACATTTACATATATATTACATTTTTTATCTTTAAATAAGTAAGTGGTAGAAAATATGTTAATTCCTATTATTTCTTTGATAATTAACACATTTTTTTAATATTTTGTGAATGTCTAGACTAAATTTAGCGACATGACACTACTTTGCCAGTTATTGAGCACCTAAAAAGAAAGAAAAAATAAATAAAATAAAATCAGCTTCACGCTGTATCCCGCACACAGCAGGGTAGGCAGAGGGGTAAGGTTTAGACACTCCGTTCACCACTTTCTGCCGATTTCTGGAGGCATTGCGTGTTGAGTGGCAGAACTCAACGCCGCGCTCAGCCTCGACACCAGAGCGAAGAAATGGAAATATAAATTTAAGTATATATTTCATCTCCTCGAGTGGGGATCGAACCCACAACCAGTCGGTTTACAGTCACACTTTGTGCCGCTGCGCCACGACTGGCCTCACCAAAAAAGAAAGAAAAAAAGTAAAAAATAAAAAAGTAAGTGAATTTGGGCAGAGTAGATATACTCAAAGTTACGTATAAAAATCTAGACGATCGATAATATTATTTAAAAACAAACATTCTCCTGAATGGAGGCTGATGCTATAGCCATTTTAATAAAGTACAACCTAAATGCACTATTACCCCTTTATCAATTCCAAAGTCAATTAATAATTTCTTTCTCTACTAAACTAAATAATTTAAGCAAAAGTTTATAAGTCATAAACAACGGCGTTGAGTTCCGTCACTCAACACGCAACGTCTTATAAATTGGGCGGCGAAAGGGGTGAGGAGTACTTTAATATTAAGTTCCTTTTATCTATCTTGCTTTAAGCGGGTTTCAGCGTGAAGTAATAAAAATGTTGTTGAAATCTTCATAACATGTATAAATGTATTCTTTTTTGTATATTCAATAGAACGATGCAGTCTTAAGGCCACATAATTGATATGAAGTTATATATATTATAGGATTATGTAAATAAAGTGGTTTTAATGTGAAACCACGTTCCTAATTTAAATATTCTATTCTTTATAATATTTTACTCTATGTAAAAGGGAAGTTTTAACATGACTATGATCTTTTCTTACGCTGAATCTCGCATACGGGCAGAGGGAAAATAGGAACGTACGTGTTAAGGCACTCCGTTCCCATTATTTCCGAACCCCACTTTAAGCCGAATTCTGGAGGCATTACGAGTTATTTATTGACTATTAGCGGCTCTAATTATAAAAAAGAAATCGGTGGAATGCGGAAAACGGAGTATCGTAGCATACGGTTTCCTCTGTTTAACCTGCTATATGCGGGATACAGCGTGAAGCAAAAGTGATTACAAAAATAGACAATTAATCGAACGCTTAAGAATTGAAGTAAGATAAAACCGATTTTTACAAACCGCCACTTAAGTTAATTCATGTAGGTGAAAATACAGGTTCTTCTTTACAGTAAAACTGCTACTGTACTAATCACTCCTTGTAGAAGTCTCTATAAGTAAGCTTGGGTGTCTATAAAAACATTTTTTCTGACTCTACCGGAAATGACATGGCTCTATCTTGAAAATGATAACGTCTGTTCCCCTCTTATCCCTTCGCTTTGTTCATTTTAAATTACATCCTAAGCTCACTGAAGGGAAGCAATGCCTTAGTTCCTGCTACCCATTTATTCTAAAGACAAGTCATCGGAAGTTGGAACCGTTCTTTCTGTCTCTGCGTATATATACATATTGTTGTCAGTTTACAGAAGTTTAGTGTCAAGACATTTTATTCAATTTTTTTATCTGAATTTGGTTCTGACTATAAAAGCGACTGATTGCGGGTTCGATGCTCACTCGAGGAAATAAAATATTTATTTAAATGTATATTTTAATTTCTGCACTGTGATGTCGAGGGAAAGCACGGCGTTGATTTCCGCCACTCTTTGCAAACACACAATGCCTCAAGAATTCGGTGGAAAGTGGGGAACGGAGTATCTTAACACTAAATCCATCTGTCTACCCAACTGTGAGCGCTATTTTATTTTTTTTAGGAACAAAGAAAATAGAAATCGATATAAACATAAAACTTAATAAAAAAATTACCGAATCCTTAATTTTAACTCAAACTATTTTAAATATATCTGAAACCATATTTGTATTGCGCATAAACTTGCAGTATATTAAAACATACAACAATAAAAAAGCAAAATTATGTACAAAAATTAAAATAACATAAACTACAAATTAAAACAACAAACGAACTTAAAAACGTATTGGAAATAAGTTCAAGTAATGAACTGAAATTAAAAATAAACACGGTATTTTCCAAACACCCAATTCGAAGTTGAAAAGCTTCTCATTACCAACACATTCAGTGCTTAATTACTCGCGAACTTTTATATCACTCGGTTGCAGCGACTAAAATTTTGTGAAAAGCGTGCAAAGCTTATTTTACAGAAAAGCACACTTTTTAACCGACTACGACAAACCCAATAAAAGGGTTATGTGTTTAGCGCGTATGTGTGCACTCGTATACGTGTATTTCCGTTCCTTTGTTCCCTTGTAACTGGTAAGCCAGTGAACGGATTTTGATAATGTTACGTCGTTAGATTTTTCGTCATAGGGATCAGAACTAAATTTTAGTGTTAAACAAAAAAATAATTGCTTCGCTTTATCACGCGGGTAGACAGAAATAAGCTAGTACTAAGACACTCATATTGCCCGCTCTCATGAAGAAAGTTCGGCGTTGAGATCCCCCATTCAACGCACAATGTTTTGAAAATAGGGCAGTGTGCGTGGGAGTATCTTAGTACTAGGTTCCCTTTACCTATCCTGCTATATACAGGACACAGTGTGAAGCTAAAGAATATCATAAAAACTCATATGGAAAAACCGTAGTTATATTCGAGTTAAGTAAAAAGAAAGCTCATTCAGAGTCACCGACAGGTATATTCATCTATTCAACATTGAAACGTCTTGTCTGTCGCGAGACTTGTTCGTTGTTTGTTGTTCTTACAAACTCTGTATGTGGTTTTTATACAACGAAGAGTCGAGAAACGAGCTTATTTTAGAGTAGGAGTTGGAGAAAGCTTTTAATATATTATTTTATAATTATTTATGTTTAATTTATGAATATTTTAAAATTCGTACATAATATGTTGTTTATTGTTGTAAAACAGTAACGTGATGTTCCATAAGTAAAATAACATTAAAGATATTGGATAGTCAAACTTACATCTTTAAAGTTAATCTGAATGATGAACGAGTTTTCTATAAGACGGACTTCAACCCACGATGGTGATCGTTAGACTAATACAAAATTAATGTGTATTTTTTATTAGGTTCACGCTTTTTTCCGCACACAGCAGGGAAGGCAGGGAGAATGTAGGGCTAAGACACTCCACTCCCATTTTCCGCCAAATTGTAGTGGTTGAGTCTGATTCTGTGTGCTGAGTAGCGAAAATATAATTAAATTTAAATAAATCGGGTGCGGATCGAACCCCCAACAGTCGCGTTTACAGTGCCAATGCTCCACGACGGGTCTCAATGATGACATTAATGTATAAAAGCTATACTTATATAAATAAAACGACAAACTTAAAACCTCCATTAGTTGTAAATTAGAAAATAAATACAGCCGTCTACGAGTAAAAGTGACAAAGTATTTTCCTCCCGCATTAACCGCGTGCACAAGAAGGAAACACTTCATATTAGAGATCCTTCAGCTGAAGGGTTTGGTGAAAGCCTGTCTGAATTTCAGACATTTTCGTTTACAATGGTGAGTGACAGAATTTTTAGACGTTAAAGTACATGTTTGTGTTATTTCAAAAATTGACTGATTTTTTTTATTATATTTTTTTATAGCACAGTATAAAATTATATTTCATAGTTTAAGAAGAAACTGTTTAGGATTATTTGATTGTTATTAATAAAATCAACGCGTGAAAAAATATCTTTCACGCTCTAGCCCGCATAAAGCTAAGGAAACCTAATGTTTCTCGTCTCGTCGTTATAGACACTCCGTTCTTCACTTTCCGCCCAGTTTTGAGTGTCAAATTACTGATGTCGCGGCAAAGCCACAAATGTCCTATGCACTATCAAACGCTGTGCCACTGCGCCACAACAGTGTTAACTCGTAAATTATAATATATTTTTATAGCTCCACACTGTAGCCCGCACACAGTACGATAGGTAGTGGAAACTTAGAGTTAAGTTACTCCCTTTCCCATTTTCCCCTGAATTCTGGAGGTAATGTTAAGTAGCGGAACCGTAAAAATTATAATTATTCTATAATATTTTTGTTGTTTACCATCTCTGACTCTGCTGCTCTGACTAGTAAACTTGAGGTTGTGGGTTCGATTACAATTCGGAGAAATAAATTATGTAATATTTTCATTTCATCGTTTTGGTAAATTGCAATGACTCGAGATTAAGGCGGTAACTTGGGAACGAAGTGTCTTAACACTAGATTCCCTACTATGTGCGATATACAACGTTAAGTTGAAAAAAAATGTTGACATTTATGATTGGTCTGGCTAGCAAAGTGTAATATGACGTACCTACATTGAAGCTTATTATGGAAATTCCCTAAAGACAATGGACAAGTTTCCATAAAGTTTTTTTTCTGATTTAACAGAAATCAGAAAAAAAAATTGTGCATATTTGTCCATTCAAATAAACTACAGCGTTGAGTTCTGCCACTCAACACGTAATGCCTCCAAAATTCCGCAAAAAGCGTCGAACGGAGTGTCTTAACACTAGGTTCCCTCTGCCTACCCTGCTGTGTGCGGTATACAGCGTGAAGCAAAAAAAAAAGAAAACGGAAGTACTAATCAAAAATTTAAACTACCAAAAATAGAAAGTATTAAAAAACTACTGAACAAAAAAATCCATAGGCACGCAACTCTTACCCGCGGGATGCTTGTAGTGCAGCGTTGCCTAAACAATAGCTCGTCTGGCTGGGAGACCCTTTTGTGTGATGTAACTAGCTATCTTTCATGGTTTAATTTGGACGTATCTTAGGCTTTTCTTGGTTTACACTAAGGCTTAAGTATTTACCCATGAGTACTTTTTTATGTGCGGGCACATAGCTGGGTAGGCAGAGGGAACCTGGGAACCTAGTGTTATGATCTCCGTTACCATTTTGGAGGCATTGCGTTGTCGCGCTTTGCTTGATTTCGTGAGAGCGAAGGATTAAATAAGAGCAAAATATTCTCCTAAAAAATATAATAAAATATTATATATTTCACTTCGTCAACTCGTTTAACAAGTAGGAATAGAATCGACAACCTCTCATAGGTTTCCTTTTCCTTTCTGATTCTAGTAGAGACGCCTTGAAATACGTTATAGTAACTGATTAATGATACTTCCAGAGAGGCTACGATCCGGCACATGTCTACCCCGTAAATTTGCACTAAGCTTAGATCAGTATGAGTACAAAACGATAATGCTATAATCAAGTTCTTTAACTAACTATAGTAACAAATCAATTTTTATAAACTAAAAGTCTCCCTCTTCAAAACTCTACGAAACTTTACGTTATAAAAAGCCTAAAACAGTACTGGTTAAACTGACAGTTTAACAAGAAGGAAACGAATTTTGCAAAATATCTTTTGCAACATTTTTTTTTATTATGTTTCGTAGACCTTTTAAGCGGTATCTTTATTTTATAAAAATTGATATGTAACTATAGTTAGTTAAAAAACTTAATAATAGCACAATTGTGAAAAAAATAAATAAATAAATTGTGCTCACAATAACCCGATACTATTTTTCATAGTAAAATTCGTATTTAAGTTCATTCAAAAAGTATAATCACGACGTACTAAGCTGTGTTTATACATAACTATAGATATTATATGTACGTAGCAATGGCAGGTAGCTTTTATAAAGCTCGTCTGGCTCGCAGACACCCTTGTTTGGAGTAGCTGTATCTGTGGCTTTGATTCTTTAACATCGCTGCATTTGTATTTTCATTTAAAATTTATATTTATATATTTTTTTTTATTTTCGCGCTGTATCCCGTTTGGAAGATGTAGACATAGGGAACCTGGGAACCTAGTGTCAAGACACTCAGTACCCATTAAGATATTTCTCCCCTTTCATTTTTTTTGCGTGTGCACATATCGTTAGTTAATAGTCTGAAATAGTATGAGCCTTATGGCTGCACACGAGCACAGGTTCGATTTCCACTCATATACTTAAAATATGTATTTTCATTTCTTGATCTAATTAAACAGAATATAGAAAATTAAACATTAGTAACAAAATAAAGAATCGAATAAATTATCATCACAAACACTGACCTACTCGTAACGATTCTGCGTGATGCAAGAAATGCATGAATATAAATAAATGAAGACATTATTAAAATAATAAAAAAAAACAATATAAATAAAAGTAACTATACAGTAAAACTAAACCGTCCGTATATTTTTGGCGTAATAGACGAATATATCCACATGCGACAGTTATAAAAGCCTAACTAAACTTATCGATGACGTCAGACGGGGGTAGTCACCCCAAAATAGCCCCGTACTTTATTTATCTACATATCTGACAATGGGGAGAAATGAATCGGCTAATTTTGTGTGACACTGCATTTCGGATTTTTTGAGAGCGTTGTTGACATACAACTTTTTTTTATTTCTTTTTTTTTACTAAGTTTTACACTTCTATCGCTTTGAAATGGGGTTGAAAAAAAATATATTGAAAATTATGTTTATTTGCCTTGCCTTATACTTAACTTTCAGTTATTGTAAATTTGTTTTGGAAGTATAAGAAAATCCTCCAATCATCGACATTTTCACTGGGACTGTCAGGACAGCATCTATTTAATTTATTTATATTAATGTTAAAATAATAAAAATCTTCTTAGTAGAATGATTTAGATGCTCATTTATATTGTTAACCGCACATAGGAGAGTAGGCAGAGGGATCCTGGGAACCTAGTGTCAAGCATTTAGATACTTTCGTTACTCATTTTTCCCCATTATGGGTTGAGTGGGGAAACTCAACGCCGCGCTTTAACCTCGACACTAGAGCGATGAAATGAAAATATTACATATTTTATTTTTTTGTAGTCACACGTTTGTGCCACTGCGCCACTAGTGCCACTACCTTTGGCTACTAGTAATAAGAGAATGTTTATATTTAATAAACTACGTACATTGGGTCTTGATATGAGGAGACACGACTTCATTGCTTACGCAATATTTTAAATATATTTCTATACTAAAGGCATTAAATCAATACTACTAAACTGTCTTATTTTATTAGTATATAAGATACAAAAAATAAATCGAGACATATTTATTTTACAAACACAACTTTTTCATTTGCAATCACACTACCCTCACTCCAGCACTAGGGTGACTAACCCTAGAGGGGTTGAAATAATTGCTGGCGGTCTACCCTACGTCTTGCTCACTGAACATGCTTGAACTTAAGAACACGGTATATGCCTCAATAAACTGAGTATAAGTATTAGTGCTAGTAATTAAAGAATTTTTGCAGCATTAATTAAACTGGTTTTAAGATGTTTTTTTGAATGTGAATTTGCTTTAAAATAAATTTAAATCTCGGAGTTTTTGATTTTTTTATGTTTAAACGAGTTATGCAAGAGTAGAATTAGGCATAATAAGCCTAAGAGAAAGAGAAAAGGGACCCGATCAAATTACGTTTGTCCATCTAAGTAAAGCTACACATGAAGAAAGCTCCCAAAACAAACACATGAAGAAAGCTCCCAAAACACATTACACAAAGATTAAAAAATATTAGCAAATAAAACACAAAATTCATAGAGTATTAATATTTGAAAAACACCCATAAATTTATTATGATAATACAGTGTTTCGAAATATTTTCAGACCAAATCAAAACACATAGAATCTTATAGCTAAAAAGAGAATTAAGAAGTAAAGAAATTATTTTTTTAACTTTGTTGATATGAATATTTTTTTTCAATTCTGGTATTACTTTAAATAATTTATTTATAACATGCAAATAATTTAATATAGACACAAAATTGAACCAATATAGTTAGCACATTTTGCCTAAACGTCTGAGTTGGAACCGAACCTACAATCTTCTTAGCATTTAGGTGAACCAAACAATAGACCAAAAAGCACTGGACGATAAAATTATATTTTTTTATAAGATACTTTAATATAGATAGAATATTTAAAATTTTGTCTATTACTGTATTCTACATTAACGTTATTACAGATCGATCGTCCAAATATGCATGACGTGATATTTACTGACCCTTTGTAATTTAGATTAATATTATAACGTAAAATGGAAAATGTTGTATTGACTTTGACACCCTAAAAGAGGGTGAAGTAAAACTAGGGCATAAAGCCGATATGTCGGCGAGATTAGGGAAACAAATGATTTATCGATCTATTTATAAAATTCAAAGATAATGCATTCGAATAAAAATAATAATAAACAAAAAAAAACAAACTGAGAAGATGGCCATGTCACCAAACTAACAATTATCATTATATGAGATTAAATTAGATGTAGCGTAGGTTTATGCGTAAATACTAGTTTCGATTCCCAGGAATTCGAGGAAATAAAATATTTAATATTTTCTTTTCTCGCTCTGCAACCGAAGTAAAGTGCTGCGTGGAGTACCGTCACTCAACACGCAATGCCTCTACAATTCGGCGGAAAGTGGAGAACGGAGTGTCTTAGCACTAAGTGCCCTCTGTCTACCCTGCAATGTGTGGGATACAACATATAAAATGATAAAAAAACTTTCTTAGTGTTCTCTTACACTCCTACTTCACTAAGCTATCTGATAAATTTCAACTTTCTATGTCGAGTACTTTCGTCTGTTCGTTGACTGTCAGATCGGTAAAGGAAAGTTTTTATTTTTCATTATTTTATATAGTACCTACATAGGGCGAAGATACATTTTATCGACTTTGTGATTATTAATTTGTGGTTCGATACCCACTTGGAGGAATGAATTATTATTAATGAATATTTTAATTTCTTCTCTCTGACACCAAGGCAAAAGTCGCATCGTTAAATTCCGCAAAGAAACACGTAACTAAACACATTAAAATTCGGCGGAAAGTGGAGAACGTAGTGTACATTAAGGAAAAGTAACAAGCGGAATACAGATTGAACCTAATTTTTGATGTCTCGAAATACAAAAACCACAAACGTGTCACCCTCAATTTTCTAAATTTGCCTTTACGCTTTTGTTGTTTTGAGATCAAAAGGTTTTACTAATTTAATCACGTATGAATATGTACGTGTATGTTTTTTTTTTCAAAACTAAAATTATAAGAGACGTTTAAACTATTTATTAGGGATAGATTTTTTTTCTATGGAAAACATATTTTTTATCCGTAGCAGGAATTGCGCTTGCGCCTCTTAGAATGTTTCCAAAATGTGCTATATTAAATAGTGTCACTGTGTTTAAATTTTTAAACGTTTTCAAAAACATTTTTTATTGAATAAATGGCGACAAATCGTCGTGTGCTAATTTAGGACACACTGCTAGCTTAGATTTAATATTACTTTAGCGGCATTATTAATAAGAAATATTTTTAATGTAACGGCAATATTAAAACAAAGTTTCGTCGTTTCTTTATTTAAATAAGAAAGCGATACTTTTTATTTAAATAACACAGTCATTCAAATCAAATCAAATCAAGAGTCATTAATACTATATAAAGAAGAAAAAATAAATTTAGTGCCTTTAAAGAGTAAACTCATTTTTTAACCAATAAAAATGCTTTTGTCGACAGGCGGACGCCAGTACCGCGTTCCTGCGGGCAGCGCGGGCTGGTCAGATTGACAAGATCATCAGCCTCTTGGAGCAAGGCGTCGACATCAATGTTAGCAATGCTGTAAGTATATATTTTAATGCTGTTATATGGAATTTTGTTGGATGTACATTATTGTATAGAGACCAATGTGGAAGTAAATAAAATAAAATCTATATATCAAAGAGTTCATTACATACATAAAAATTATACATTTGCTTTAATTTTTTACTTCTTAATATAAGTAATTATTTATTATCATAATTAAAATAGCCGTTAGTTAACCAAATTAAAATTTATCAAAAAACTGTCTTACAAATAATAAGTAATCCAACGGGCAGAGTTTCTTTCGCTAACGATCAGAACTGCTTGTATTTGAAAAATTATCTCTCTCTGTAGCAAGGACTTATATATCACTTTTTTTTTTGTTGTTTACCATATTTCCTTTTTCAACTATTTATTTTCTACCTACAATACTTTATGAGATGTGTTCAGTATACTCGTATACTTATAAAATATATTTTATAACAAGTTTTATACAAATGTTTTGATGAAAATTAAATCTTTTAAAGAATATTTTTTTATTTATTTCAATTTTAACTAATTAGCTGAATCAGGCACCGATAATTTACAAGTGAAAAGAATTAAAAATCATAATAATCAAGCAAAAAAAAATCAGTAATGTATTTTTTTGCAATGTGTACTCGATGGCGTCACTGTATACATCTAGCATATTATAAGCATTTAATACATATTAATGTACTGTTCACATGTCAATAATGATTATTGTTACAAAAAAATATAACTTTATTTGCGAATTCCAGTTACATTGACCTCGACGAAATGACTTTTATGATTATAGTACTAAAGTGCTTTTTAGTAAAACAGTTTTAGTCTACATGCTACGCCATCACGCGATACGGTCACGAACATTTTTCATAGCCATTACGTAAATAATGCGGACTTAAATTGCAGTAAACTTAGTTTTTTATTTATTATTGTAATATAAAATAGACACTGTATTGGAAATTATGAATTTGATGAAATCGATATTATATTTAAAAAAAAAAATATTATAAAAAATTAAATATTACAATTATTAATTAATAAAATAAAAAATAAGATATTTTAAGTAATCATAATTCATTATTAAAAAAATATATTTCAGATACCAGAACAAGCTAGTAATTTTTTTAAAATAT
Source organism: Heliconius charithonia (assembly GCA_030704555.1). Lineage (NCBI taxonomy): Eukaryota > Metazoa > Arthropoda > Insecta > Lepidoptera > Nymphalidae > Heliconius > Heliconius charithonia. The sequence goes on from CM060825.1 coordinate 2,591,379, forward strand.
TTTTTAGTGTATTTACGGAAAATTAACTGAATATTTTAATACTGATATATAGTTTAAACACTTCTTGGGCTTTAATTTGATTTTATTCGCAAAAATTATCGTCTTGTTGCTTTAAAATGTTTAGTTCTTTCATATTTATCTAGGTATGCACACAAGAAACTAGGTTTTTCCCATGTGAATGGATTTGTGATTTAATATCATAGGCGTTTAAAAACTCTATATTTTATAATTCATTCACAGAAACTTTAATGTAATTTATACGTATAGATTAAACATTATTAATTAATTGAAATTTTAAATATATAATAATATGTCTTTGTGTTTCGAATCAATTCTAGTTTAAAATGTAGAACGCAATATTGGAGAAGAAAAAAACAACATTGTGCTACTATAACCTTTTTAAAAATAGACAACAGCTATTTATTTAATAGAAAAATAATAGAAGGACATATCTCACCCTTTTCTAATAATAATATAACAAATAGTTTATATAGGTCAAATTAGCATCGCGTTAATATATTTTAAACATAATCACTTATAAGATATATTGTAAATAAAATAGAGCCTTTTGCCGTATATAATATATATGATAAAAAAACATAGTAACAAAACTTATTTGTCTCAAAGACCAGTCGCAGGGGCAGGGGCAGGGGCTGGAGCGTTGTGGGCTCGATTCCCACTTGAGGAAATTAAATTTTACTTTTGAAAATTTTATTCGCTCTAGTGTGGAGGCAATGAGACATGTGGAGTTCCGCCACTCAAGACGCAATGTCTTGAAATTTTGGTAGAAAATAAGGAACGGAGTGCTCTGTGTTACTCTGCAGTGGAATTGATCTGTTTAGTAAATAAAAATGAGCCTGATTTATAAAATTAAAATATAAGTAGTATGCATAACGGATATACTTTGTCTCTAACCTAGTGTAAAGATACTCCACTTTTGGCCGAATTCTGAAAGCATGGCATGTCGATTGTGAAACTTAACTTTGCTATGGCAATATTTTTTTTATTTTTCTTTAACACTTCCCAATAAATCTTATTGATTCCATATTATAAAAACAGTTCATGAATATTCATGTTCCAATTTCCTTTCTCTACAAACGAATTACTAAATTTGGTATACCTGGATATTAGCCAAGTTCATGCAAATGACTTAGAGCTTTGTTCTCGTGGTTCTTTGAAATTTTGGCAACGACCTCGCCAGATCGGGGTTTACGTGTGTCTTCGTGACCTCTATAGGAGTTCACCATAATATTGTCGGAGGGGATTTTTGTTTGTGTTTATAATCAATATGGATTGGACCTTGAACTATTATTTTTTAGGGAAACTCACAGTACATTGAATGTACATAACAAAAGTACACATTTTTTTTTAAACAAACCACTAAAGATTTCACAGATACATATATAAGTCTAAAAAAACAACATCTTCGTATATATGGATAAGTTTGTTTGAAACATGTTTAAGAAAAAAAGTTCAGGATTTATTATTATGTTGCTTATTTAGAAAAGAATTGTTAGAAACAAGAAATTTTTGTGTAGGCTGGAGAGATAACCCACCATATCAGAAATTTCTTAGTAGAAACAAGCAGATAGAAAAATACAAGTAACAAGTACCGATGTCCCACTTTGACAAAATATTTTGACCAATCCTGTAATTTATGCTTATATTAAAAACAAACAACAATACTTTATTTAAACACGAATTCAATGATCATACAAAAATTATAATAACATTAGGTTCCTTTTTTTTATCTTTCCATACGCGGGATACAGCGTGAAGCTATTTTTTTTACATATACATAAAATTCCAGAATAAAATCCGCAAAATGAACTAAAGATTTATGAATATTATGTGGAAAAAATCATCGCGACCTAAAAACGCGTTTCAGTTACAAAAAGTGCCCTCGTATAAAACGGTTGAATTTAACTACTCTTAATCACTACGACAGTCTCAATTGTTTACATTTGATGAAAGAATAGAGTTTGTGAGAGTTTAATTTCTTGTTTTTGCTGTGTTAACTTGGTTTTTTTAATATATTTTTTCTGTATTAGAACAAAATATATATTGTTATTTTTATGCGATATGAATCTAATATGGAAATTTTAAAAGGTATGAATTTTGTTATATAAATAGTTCATAGTTTGGATTCGACCTTTTTATGGGTAAATGGAAAAAATTGACCATCGTGCCTAAAAATGCAAGAAAAAAGACTGGAAAGTTATCTCCATTGTTAATTTTAGTGACTTTTTGTTTTGATTGAGTGATCAATGGATAAGATCAAAAATATAAATATCTTACGCGTATAAGATAAATATCTTATTATCAAATCAAAGACTTCGTTGTGGGACAGCGATTATTGCAAACGGCGGTCATGGATTCGATCCTCATTTGGAGGAATGAAGTGTTTTCATTTCCTCGCTCTAATAAGAGATTGGTAAATTACGTACCAACGTTAAGTTTCATCACATAGTACAGTCTCTAAAATTTGGCGGAACGTGACTAGAGAATCTTGCCACCGGGTTCCCTCTGCCCTACCCTGCTATGTAGAAAAAAGCGTAAAGCTGATTTTGAAATATTATTCCATTTAATACAATGCTTACATATTTTTCACGTTTTTCCGCCTACGCCTACAATTGTTTGTGTTCTTGTAACCAAATAAGAACTTTATTTACATCATATCTTTATCAAATTACTATTCATTGAGAGTTGATTCATACTGGATGTCAAAACTGAATATTGATCTGTCTAACTAGATATAGATAGATATAAAAACTGAGCCTCTAACTGATCAGATAAATATAACCTCATTACACTATCTTAAAAACATACCTTTAATTCTTTCAATCAAAAGAATTTAAGCATTCTAACAATAGTCTCTATTCCAGAACGGTCTGAACGCAATCCACCTAGCGTCCAAAGACGGCCACGTCGAAGTCGTACGAGAGCTCCTGCAGCGTGGTGCAGCCATAGATGCTGCTACCAAGAAGGGCAATACAGCTCTCCATATAGCTTCCTTAGCAGGACAAGAGCAAGTTGTCAAACTTCTTGTGCAAAATGGCGCCCAAGTAAGTCGATTTATTAATTAATCAATCAATTAATCAATTTATTAATTTATTAATTATAAATAAGTGATCGAGTACCTAAACGTTAATTGACACTTATTGTGTAAATAGTGTAATAGTGAAGAATTCGTATCACATTTGTTGATGTTCCCTCAGTCCGATTAGACAATAAAATGAGAGAAAAGTAAGAACGTATCTCTAGATTTAAGGAGGTATAACCTGCTCCAAAAAATAAGTTTTTTTTTTTAAATCTATATACATCACGTAATAACTTATGAATCACAATACTTGTATACGCACTTTTAACCGATTCCTTTGTCCTGATTATTCATCGTTACATTTTCATATTAATTTTGGCTCCACCTCATCGAAGTTTCACAGGTCATTAATGCATATCTTCAACAGCCAACATTGAATCCAGCTGTAAAATCAATTTTATATAAAACATTCAGACCGATAACCCCAATTTAGGTTACCCATCAATCAATAATGCACTTTATGGCGAACACTTCCTTTTATAGCTTTTTTTATGTCAATGACATTAATAAAGAAGATAAAATATACAAGTACAGATGTATCGGAATGGCTTAATGCTAATTATATTTAGATTCGATTACGAGGGTGAAGCTTTTTTGGTTTTGGATGTGGATGATGAAATAAAAATTATGTTTTGAATCAATTTGATTTGTATATGAATTTATGAAGACGAACATTAGTAAGTAGTAAAAAACATAAAAAATAAAATAAATAAATCAGTTCCACGCTGTATCCCGCACACAGCAGGGTAGGCAGAGGGAACCTAGTGTTGAGACGCTCCGTTCCCCACTTTCTGCCGAATTCTGAAGGCATTGCGTGTTGAGTAAAACACATATGTAAATAAAATAATAATACTTCACACTTCGTAATCGGAACATACGTACGCATCGATAAATCCGAAATTAACATCTCTCCGAATAGCTCTATCAATATGAATATTTGGATATTTTTTATTGTACAGTTAAAATATTTTTGCACGACAAATTTACAATCACGTGAAAAAAATATACAAATAATGCAAATAATGCAAATTATGCAGGTGACAATGTATGTAATTTATCAAGTCAAATTGAATGTGTGGAACAATGGATAAAAGGTAATAGATGAAAAATGGGATGTGCTTTATGACTGTTGTCAGTCTAATTTATATCTAAACAAATAAATTGTAACTATTCATTCTCTAGGCTCAATATAAAAGTTATTATTTTTTCTTCTGTAAAGCCCGTCGTAGCGCATTAGCACAAGCATACCATTTATAAATGCGATAGGTTGTGGCTACGATTACCACTCGAGGAAATTAATGACATGTTTCCCCACTCTCACACAATGCCTCCAAAATTCGGTGGAAGGTGAGGAACGGAAGTATGTTCCCTCTGCCTATCTTGCTAAGCGGGTTACAGGGAGAAGCTAAAAAAAAATATTTCAGTTACATCGGTGTAATGGCAACATAAAGCAAAAATAATTGTTCAAAATAACCTATTATAAACCATGCTGAAGATCAAAATATTTTACAAGTTTCCAATACTACTACAATTATAATATTACTTGAATATCCTATTAAAAATTGTGATAATTATCTAACAAATATATTTAAATATTATATGATATGTTATAACATAAATATTTTCACAACAGGTCAATATACAATCCCAAAACGGATTTACACCACTGTATATGGCGGCTCAAGAAAATCATGATGGAGTCGTTAAGTTCTTGCTATCTAATGGTGCGAACCAAAGCTTGGCAACTGAAGTAAGTATACTTATTTTGATAAACAATATCTTAATAGATATATATAAACCGGATATTTTGACAATTCGTGATGTATCATGCTATGGGAGTGCTATTTTTGTAAAATACAACTCTATCACCATATAAATATTGATTCGAATTCAAGGCCTAGTGTCTGACTGACGGACTGACGTCTGACTGTGGGTTCGATTCTCACTCAGAGAATTATATTATTTTCATTTCATCGTTCTGGTAATAAGGTAAAAAGTGGTGTTGAATTCCACTATTCAACACACAATTTGTCGAAAATTTTGCTGAATTGTAGAACGGCGGGTCTTTGCACTTGGTATCCTCTGCCCACTTTAATATATGAGGGATACTGCGTGAAAGAAAAACCTATACCTACCTATAGATACATAAAAATAAAATACCAAATATTACATTAAAGCTGTATTTCCCAGGACGGTTTCACACCTCTCGCCGTTGCAATGCAACAAGGCCACGAGAGGGTAGTCGCCGTTTTGCTAGAAGCAGACACCCGCGGCCGCGTGCGCCTGCCCGCTCTGCACATCGCGGCCAAGAAAGACGATGTCAAGGCCGCCAATTTATTACTTGAGGTAATATTTTATTGAGATTTATTGTTAAATTTGAAATTTTGTTTGTTTTGGTTAGATTTTGTTATTTATTAGCTGTCGCGGAACGTTTAAAAATAATGTACATACATTTTTCTTAAGGTATACTGTATAATGTCAATACTGTGTTGTGGTATATATTGATATTAAATTTAAATGTTTATAATATAATTTAAATATATTTATATTTTTCTATAGGGTGTTATCGTAAATAGTCAACCTATGAACTTATAGTATTAATAAAAATTGATTGCACTTTCTCGCTATTAAGAATTATAAATGTCTTTTATCCATCACGATATTAATATAACAATATAAAGATACAGAAAAAAATCATAAATTAATTTATATTGCATAATTTTATATATTTTTTTAGACATTGTATTTTATTACTTTTAATATATATCTATCAGTAAACTGATAATGAAAAAATCTATTAAAGGCCAGTGGCGCAGCGGCACGATGTGTGACTGTAAAACCGACTGGTTGTGGGTTCAATCTCCACTCGAGGAGATGAAGTATTTACTTAAATTTATATTTTCATTTCTTCGCTCTGTTGTTGTGTAGTTCTGCCACTCAACACGCAATACCTCCAGAATTCGGCAGAAAGTGGGGAACGGAGTGTCTTAATACTAGGTTTCCTCCGCGTACACTGCTGTGTGCGGGATACAGCGTGAAGCTGATTTATTTATTAAATAATTACTTTACATTTATAACAGAATGAACATAACCCCGACGTAACATCCAAATCGGGCTTCACGCCGCTCCACATCGCGGCCCACTACGGCAACGAAGGCGTGGCGCGTCTCTTATTGGCTAAAGGAGCTGATGTGAACTGTGCTGCAAAACACAACATTTGTCCACTACACGTTGCTGCCAAATGGGGTATATTATTATTTTTTTAAATAGAAACCTATAAAAAGGTGTAAAATATTCCGCCCTGTAAATAAAATAATTATTATGCTAATTATGACTGAGCCGAGTCGCGTTATCAATTTATTCAACCTTCGTACGGAATAAATGTCTACTTATCATATTTGACATGGAAAAAGAAAACTTTTTTCCTATTATAAGTTTTTGCAGTATTTAACACAACATAAATTTAAAAGCAAGCCTAATAATGGGGTTATCCATTTTCGATCTAAAATATGTATTTCTCCTACCCAGGTAAAGACAATATGGTGGCCCTACTCTGTGATAACGGAGCTAACGTCGAGGCTCGTACCCGGGATGGTCTAACACCGTTGCACTGCGCCGCGCGTTCTGGCCACGAACGTGTGGTCGAGGCCCTGTTGGACCGTGGTGCACCTATTACTAGCAAGAGCAAGGTAAACTGTGATGCTTAGTACATTTTTTTTATTTTAAAAATGTAAAATTATAGACATCTCTTTTCATATATTTGGAGATCAGCTTCATGCTATTTCTCTCATATAGCAGAGTAAGAAGAGAGAACTTGGTGATAAGACACTCAGTTTCCCACTTTCTGCTAAGATAATTATATATCTTTAACATACTAGGTTTAATTTGTTAAATAGAAATATAAAAAAATAATTATAATTATTCACATATAAGGGACAAGGTGCTTGTAGGTTTGATCCCTATTTCAGGAAATAAAATATTTATGTAAATTTATATTTTCGCTTCTTCATTTTGGTGTCGACGCAAAGCGCGGCGATGAGTTCCACCACTCAACATGCAATGACTCCAGAATAAAATCCACAAAGGAAGGAAGTGAAATGTCTTAACACTAGGTTCCCTCTGTGTACCTTGCTGTGTGCCCGTGATTCCTAAATAAATTCCACCTATTTGAAAAAAGCTAAATCCGAAATTAATCTTAACCCCTGATAGCTGTTACTGTATTGATTCTATATTTAATTTTCTAGAATGGTCTAGCGCCCCTGCACATGGCGGCGCAAGGCGATCACTCGGACGCAGCGCGGGTCCTGCTCTCGCGTAGAGCCCCAGTGGACGACGTCACTGTGGACTACTTGACTGCTCTACATGTGGCCGCTCACTGTGGTCATGCTAAAGTTGCTAAGCTATTGTTGGATAGGTGAGTGAAAATTATTTTAGCAGTATAAGCAAAAGGAACCTTGGAACCTAGTAATTACGTGTATCATACACAAATACATGCTTTTTATCTTTTCTTAACTAGATAGAGAGACAGCTTTTTTAAAATGAAGTAAAAGTAATCTGAATTTAAATCATAAACATTGTGTATAACTGGTACAAATGTGTAAAAATCTTTTAGTAAATATCCATACATGGTTAGAGATATCTATTTAATTTTATACTAGGAATGCTGATGCAAACGCTCGAGCTCTTAATGGCTTCACACCCTTACATATCGCCTGCAAGAAGAACAGGATCAAAGTTGTGGAGTTGCTACTAAAATATGGAGCAAGTAAGTTTCTTATAAGTTACATTTTACTAATTTTTAGGGTTCCAGCCTTGGAAGGTAACTTTTAAGGAAAAAAGGAACCCCTATAAAATCACATTGTTGCCTTTCCCTTTTATCTCAGGAACAGTTCAAAGCTTAAATAGATAGTTTGCATAAAATTTGTTAAATATGTTTAATTTAGAATCGCAAACATTTCACTAATAATAAAGTAGTATATATAATATTTATTAATTGTTTTACAATTTTTTTATGATTTTTTATTATATGATCATACCAATTCAACAATTAAAAACATTAATAACAATAAGGTATCCAAGCAACAACGGAATCCGGTCTCACTCCACTCCACGTAGCCTCCTTCATGGGATGTATGAACATCGTCATATATCTGCTGCAGCATGAAGCTAATCCTGACGTACCCACTGTTAGAGGGGAAACACCTTTGCATCTGGCTGCCAGGGCTAATCAGGTAATTTATTATATGAGCATAGCATAAAGTTTTTTTTAGCTTCCCGCTGTATCCCGCACATAACAGGGTAGACAGAGGAACCTAGTGTATAGATACTCAGTTCTTATTAAGAAATTCTGGTTTCCGCTGATTCTCCTCTTTCCGCTGGTCTCTTGGCTCGTTGCGTGTTGCGGAATTTAACGCCGCGCTTTGCCTCGTTACCAAAGACATGGAATAAAAATATTTAATATTTCGTTCTCTAAGTGGGAATCGAACCTACAGCCTGCCGTGTTTACAGTCACATGATTACGCCCCTCCGCCCAAAGTTAAAATTCAACGCACAAAAATGCTATGATGTGCATTTATGGACTGCTGCACATATTACAGAAAATTAATATTTGATAATGTAAGCAGAAGACAAAAAAATACCGTGAATCAATATAATTTTCAAAGTATCCATAAGAAGCTAAGAAGAATATTTTTTAGCAAAAAAAAAAAAATAATAAATTAAGTAAGAAAACATATTTTTCTTAACTTTACATTCAATTACAGAGTGTATAAAATAAAATATCATAAAAAGCAAATATATTACGAGTATATCATCAACCATTAAGGCCAGTTGTGCCGCAGGGGACCAAAGTGTGACTGTAAAATTGGCTGGTTGTTGGTTCGATTCCTTCTCGAGGAAATGAAATATTTATTTTAATTTATATTTCCATTTCTTCGCCCTGATGTCGAGGCAAAGAGCGTCATTCAATTTTGCCGCTCAACACTCAATGCCTCCAGATTTCAGCGAAAAGTGGGGAGCGGAGTGTCTTAACACTAGGTTCCCTGCTATGTGCGGGATACACCGTGAAGCTGACTTTTTGACTTACTATCCATCAGACGGACATAATCCGCATATTACTCCGCAACGGCGCGGCGGTGGAGGCGAAGGCGCGCGAGCGACAGACGCCGCTGCACATCGCGGCGCGCCTCGGCAACGTGGACATCGCGGTCCTGCTGCTGCAGCACGGCGCCGACGTCCGCGCCATGACCGCTGACCACTACAACGCTCTGCACATCGCCGCTAAGCAACATAACCATGATGTGAGTAGAGCGATCACTTAAAGTAGTGGGTTCAATTCTGTTTTATATATTCGTTTTCATTTCATCAGTTCAAGATTAAGTGAAGATTAATTCCTACGAAATATTTCTGTTATAAACAAATTATATTTTTAAAATTAATAAAATAATTCCTTACCTAAAAACTCCACTAAAGACAATATTTTAGCTATATTTTAAGTTCAAATAATAAAAACAAATAAATTCTTGACATAAACTAACACACAAAAAACATAATAAGAAAGACGTATATAAAACTAAATTTCCCGTTCATTATATTCCATACAGGTTGCGGCTGCACTTATAGAGCATAACGCACCCCTTACTGCTACCACTAAGAAAGGGTTCACAGCGTTGCACTTGGCTGCCAAATATGGAAATCTCAAGGTAATATTTCATTATAATTTTTTTTATTTACCATTTTCTATAGTTTATCAATTACAAAATTCAATAACATCGAGTGTAATGATTACTTATTATAAAAAATATCTATTGTGTTGTGAATTTGATTCTCGCTCGGGAGAATGAATTATTTATGAACATAATGTGTCACAACATAATTTTTGAAAAATTCGGCAATTTTAAAACAACTTTCTACTGCTTACGGTGCTATTAATGGAATATAGCATGAAAATAAAAAAAACATAAATATTTATTTTTATATCAGGTAGCGAACTTACTCCTCGCGCATGGAGCATCACCAGACCAAGCAGGCAAGAACGGTATGACTCCACTACATATTGCAGCTCAATACGACCAGCAAGCGGTTGCTAATACACTATTGGAGAAGGGAGCTGACGCTAAGGTGAGGGTGATATTTTTCATCTTTTGATAGAGATCGCTATGGCTTATAATATACTACGATCGACGAGTCCTGGCCACCCTGAATTTGAGGTTTTCTGAACTTATAGGCAATATTCATTTAACCTGGCTAAGTTTAATAAATTGTATATAAAAAATATACATTAAAAAGTGTTTTCATTAAAATTAAAAAGTTTAGCTACCTATATAGCCTTTAACGGTTAAAAAGCCTTAATTTTTGAACCTGGGCATCACTGAACATATACACACCCGTTGCCCACTTCTCGCCAAATACTGGAGGCATTGCGTATTGAGTAGCGGAATTCAATGCCTTGCGCTTTGCCTTGTTGCCAGAGCGTGCTCCTGTTCCACTACTGGCCTTACAAAAAAAAAATATATAATACAAATAAATTTTTTACACAGGCTATAGCTAAAAACGGCCACACCCCATTACACATCGCCGCTCGTAAGAACCAGATGGAGACGGCCGCCACTCTTCTGGAGTACGGCGCTCTCACCAACGCTGAATCAAAAGCTGGATTTACACCTCTGCATTTGGCAGCTCAACAGGTGAAAGAAAAAATGATATATTGGTTTTTTAAATTATTGATATATGTATTATATTATTATACTTAAGTATAAGTTTCTTTTAAAAGAAGACTAGTGGACCCTGCAGGATAGTCTCCAGCTGGTAAAAGAAGCATCACAATAAATAGGATATTTTTATTTTTATATATTATAATTTAATATTTTTTTAACATGTTTTTTTTGCTCAGTAATAAAAATTGCTTTATGATGACTTTTATATTGAATAGGTATAGGAAATTGTGCTTCTTTATTTCCTATACTGAACTGAATTGAACACTTTTTCTACGGATGTCATATCCATTTTAATTTTAAGCTGGTCTCTTGGAGCCATGCATTAGATTTTCAGGCTCTTCGATTCCCGTATATCATTGATGTTATAATATCGAATAACGTTTGCAAATGCGTTAATTAATCACTATAATTTGATTTCATTGATTTGACTAATATATTTATCTACAGGGTCACACGGAAATGTGCTCTCTCCTTCTGGAACATGGAGCCGAAGTAGATCAACAGGCTAAAAATGGATTGGCTGCTTTGCATTTGGCGGCTCAAGAAGATCGCGTGTCAGTCGCACAGCTGTTGGTGAAGAATGGCGCTGAGGTACTGCCATCGAATGTTCTTGTTCCGCCGGTGTAGCCTGATAATCTCATCATTCATTTTATCTGATAATCCATTTAAAGTAGAAGGCTCTATTATATGAAGTTATGAGTAATTTGGGACACTTGAAACGTGTTATCTTTACAATCTTTAAATAAATGCTATACAAATTTGACTTCATGACTATGTAAATACTTAATCAACAGGTGGATATTTGCACTAAAGGCGGATATACTCCGCTCCACATCGCGAGTCACTACGGTCAAGCCAATATGGTGCGCTTCTTACTTGACAGCTCTGCTTCTGTGAAGGCGCAGACTTCACACGGGTAAGATATTTTTTGATTTCATTAAATTAAACGTTTTTATATACATATGGTTTGGTTTCTGGTTTAAATTCCACTCACTCCGTTTTAATAATTTAGTTAAATTAAATGTAAAAGGAAAAATATGGGGACAGAAGTAAGTGTATTCTCAATGTTTAGGTAAATAATAAATATAATAATGGATGCTTGTTTCAGTTTTACGCAAAAACTACTAAACGAATTTAGATGAAACTTTGTGGTAATTAGCATCAGCTATATTATATACAAGCTATTTTTTTTATTAACAATAAATTCAAGCGGGCAAAACCGCTTGTGGGTCGCTATTTAATTAATAAACTAGATCTACATTTAGGACTTTTTGAATGTATCCGAAGGTGAAAGCTTTTCAAGCTTCATAAAAAAACAAATTTGTATTTTTTATCAAAAAAGGTATAATCCAGTATGTCCAGTTAGTCCAAATTATAATATTTGGTTCAGTGGGTAGCAACCCAAAACCCATCATGACATATTTTAGCTTTTGATATTTTAATATCCATATATGAACAGATACACAGCTCTACATCACGCAGCTCAGCAAGGCCATATTAATATCGTCAATATTCTCCTCGAGCACAAGGCAGACGCTAACGCTACCACTGTTGTAAGTACAAATATTTTTTGAATTTTGTATTTCTATCAAAACAACAATTCTATTGTATTTAGTGCGAAAATTAAATAATTTACTTCGTGTAAAATCTAAATTCGTGTAAGTTTCACAAATTACTATTAAAATTTACGACTTTCACTTTGAAATAAATCATATTGAAACTAATCAATAAATCAGTAGGACAATCTACACAATCTCATTTAAATATGTTTTAAAACAACTAAAGAAAAATAAAAAAATAACATTATAAAAATATATACATTTTAAATTCAACAGAACGGCCAAACACCTCTCGACATAGCATCAAAGCTTGGCTACGTAACCGTAATGGAAACACTGAAAGAAGTTTCTGAACCATCCTTGGCGCCAGCGACACAAGACAAATATAAAGTAGTAGCGCCTGAGACTATGTTGGAGACTTTCATGTCAGATTCGGAGGAAGAAGGAGGTGAGGATATAGGTCGAAGGGGTTGTTTTTATATGTTATATTTTGGATTTGGAAATTTAAATAAAAATAAATAAATCAGCTTCAAGCTGTATGCCGCACGCGGCAGGGTAGGCGGAGGAAACCTAGTGTTAAGACACTTCGTTCCCCACTTTCTGCCGAATTCTGGAGGCATTGCGTGTTGAGTGGCAGAACTCAACGCCGCGCTTAACCTCGACACCAGAGCGAAGAAATGGAAATATAAATGTAAGTAAATATTTCATCTCCTCGAGTAGGGATCGAATTCTTTAATATTGTTTAATAGAAACATGTGTGTTACACATTTTATTAATTAAAAATATTTTAATTGCATTATATATGATTTTTACAATTTTATAAAAGTAGTTGAGGCCAGTCGTGGCGCAGCGGCACATAGTGTGACTGTAAAACCGCCTTGTTGTGGGTTCGATCCCCACTGGAGGACATGAAATATTTACTTAAATTTATATTTTTAGAAGTCAATTTAAAATTCAATTTTACTTAACATTAGATTTTTTTTACTCTCAAAATGTTCTCAGTATTCATAATAAACTCTAAAATTATATAATATAAAGTGAAATATTATACTTTCCAAGGAGAAGACACGATCCTCAACGACCAGCCCTACCGCTACCTAACAGCCGACGACATGAAATCACTCGGCGACGACTCCCTCCCTATAGACGTCACTAAGGACGAGCGCACTGAGTCCGCTATGAGTCATAAGAATATTATGGAGATATCTCAAGGTAGGTATTGATTTTTGTTTTTCTTACCGATTTTGAAAAAGTAACATTATTTTTCTCAAAATGAAGAACGAGTGAAGAACATTTTTTTCTTGGCTTTTAAAGTTATTTTTTTTATAGCGTATGAAACGACTCAATTCTATTATGATGCTAAAATATTTATTTTTTTAATAACACGACAAGTAACACAATAAAACTATATTTAAATCACATATAAAACATCAGGATCAGTAAATGGCATGCCGTACCAGCCTCAACAAGAAGTGGTAGTGAAGAGCATCAGCCGCTACAGCAGCGCGCAGGCACCGGAGGGATATTGCTATAATGTGGACCCTACACAACCCAAGTCAGTAGTCACCAATATTTTAATACAAATAATGTCATTATGGTTTCATGCGATGGTCGTAAGTTCAATTTTCATTTGGTATAAATTATTTTTATTTTCCCCCTTCTAGAAGTATCGAAAGTGGAATTGAATTCCTCTACTCTAGAAATCTCCCAAATTCCAACAATTTTGGCAGAACATGTGAAACGAATTGTCTTTATATTAAGTGTTTCTCTCCTTACGCAACTGCATGCAAAAAATATTAAGCTGAATATATATAGATGTATATGTATATTTATAGTTATTTCAAAAGTATTGTTCGCGATGGTTGTGGGTTCCATCCCCACTCGGGGGAATGAATTATTATTTACTAATATTTTAATTTCTTTGCTTTGGTGCCAAAAGAAGGGAACTCAAGTTCCGAAATACAACACACAATGGGTCTTAACACTAGGTTCCCTCTGTGTCTACTCTGCTATTTGCAGGATACAATGTAAAGCTGAAAAAAAAAGAAAAAATATACATATGGCAGTATTTTTATAACTGATTTGAACTTATGTTATACTATAAATAACTATATTTCAGAATACCTGATGATATTATAACATTTAATTATGCGCATGCCACTCTGGATTATGTTAAACAGAAAAAAGCTGCAATGGAAAAAGTAAGTATTTTTTTATGTATGTTTTTTTTACATTTTTCTAAAGAAACGCAAATATACAAAAATGTTTTTAATATATGCATTTGTTAATTTGTCTTGTTTTTACTGTCCCAGTTTCCTGGTGTCGTTCCTGGTGGACGCGCGCGGCGGCGCGCTGCGCGGCTGTCGCGGCGGCGGCGTGCGCGTCATCGTGCCGCCGCTGTCCGCTCAGCAACCTACCAGGATCACTTGCAGGTATTTTTTACTATTGTATATTGAAGTTTCAAAAATAATCCAAATGTGATTCCACATTGAAAAGGTAACCTTTTTATATTCACATTTAAAAACGAACTTAGAGATTTATCACTCTTATATTTAGTTTTATATGTATTAACTTTATAATAATAAAAAAAAAATTAAATTAGCTTCACGCTATATCCCGCACACAGCAGGGTAGGCAGAGGGAACCTAGTGTAAGACACTCCGTCCCCCACTTTCTGCCGAATTTTGGAGGCATTGCGTGTTGAGTGGCAGAGCTCAACGCCGCAACTTTATAATGATTGAGTTTTTGATATATATACATACCGACATAGCTTGTTAGCTAAGATGTTTGATTTAATTAAGTTCTATAATCTAATTAATGAAAATTTAAAAAAAGAACAAAAAATATATTAATATATTTTATTTCATTTCCTTACAGATATTTGAAACCATCACGTATTAATCATATGCCTCCATTGATGGAAGGAGAAGCGCTCGCAGCTCGCGTTCTTGAAATGGGCCCTGTGTCTGCTAAATTTTTAGGGTAATCATTTTAATGATTTAAATTTCTTTGTAGTACAGTAATAGTATTTGCATAGACCAAAAGAAAGTCGAAAAGCTACCAAATATACATATATTATGTTAAGTGTATTTTCATTTAAACTTTTTTTCTAAAGTACAGACAATCCAAATATCAACATTGATAAAATATATTATACCTATTCTTTAAAAAAATATATTTAAGCATATCTAGGAACTAAATTTGAACGTATGTATATAATAATAAAGTAATATATATTTCCAATCCAGGCCAGTAATATTAGAGGTCCCTCACTATGCGTCACTCCGCGGTAAAGAACGTGAGATAGTGATCCTTCGTTCCGACAACGGAACGAGTTGGAGAGAACACAATGCGGACGCGACTGATGACGTCGTGCAAGATATATTACATGAGACTTTGGAGTTTGAAGGTGAGAAAGACTTATTTAAAAATATTGTTGTAAATAGACTAGCGATAATAGAACCTACTTTGGAGATTAAAAGTATGTATGTACTACACTACTACCTATACCTCAAAATCACTCCTATAATATTAAAATTAAGAACTCCAGAACCAACAATACAGATGCGACTAAAAATTCTGTATTACGGAATATATTGGCTTTGGATACATTTATGTAAAAGTACCCCACATTTTAAAATCAAATTTGTAGGGAACTATTATTTATATTTATAGTTTATTTAATATGTGTTATCTATTTCAATATTGTAATTTACTTATTTATCATTTATACACATACGTAAGTTTAATAGAATTTATATATTTGGTAGTAAGTATTCGTATTTAGTTTATTTATATCAAAGCGCTCACTGCCGTCGACTGAACCGGTAAGGTGCCGTAAGATTTACGCCTACCCCCTTGTCGACGGCATATTTTATTATAACAGTCGATGCTTGCCACTCGATGCGCTTTCGATACGTTCCTATGTTTTATCTAGTATTTCATTTCAAATTTGTATGTTTCGTGTCCTGTTACATATGTTTGTGGTTGACTTTCCTCATATACTGTACCGTGTTTAATTCTGATTTTACCATTTGTGTTATCACGTACATTTGAAGTGGTGTTGATTAAACTCAGTGCTATTCGTAAGTAGACTTTTTTTTATTCACCATCGACACTACAAATAAATAAAAATTATGGCACATAATTTAGTTAGTCTTATGAAGATCGGAATATAATCTTTCTTTAATAATTTAAATCACTAACCACTGAATCAAAAAGCTAATGATAGTTATATAGTTAATATATTAATTATCTATAACTATATAGAAGTCAACGAGGAAGAAAAAGGCTGGGACGCACCCCGTGTCACACGCATCCTGACACACGACTTCCCTCAGTACTTCGCTGTGATATCGCGCATACGCCAGGAAGTGCATGCCATAGGACCTGAAGGTACATAAATAAATAACATAAATAACTTATTGTATTTTTGAGTTTTGTTTTTGAGTTATTAGACAAATACATTTTTTTGAGTTTTTTTTGTTTATGTAATAGTAATAAGTTATTATTTCGTGCTTTAACTTTTTACCAAAATAAAGCAAATTTTAAAGATAACCTCAGTAACTACATTCTAAATTTATAAATTAATAATTTTCAAAAAAATATCTTTATTTTTAATTTCAATAATAAAAAAATACTGTTGTTTCTAAAATTCTCTAATTTTGATACGTTTTATAAAATAAGGTGGCATGGTCTCCAGCTCCGTGGTTCCTCAAGTCCAGGCAGTGTTCCCTCAAGGAGCCCTCACTAAGAAAATCAAAGTTGGCCTTCAGGTAAACCTTTTCAAACCCCGCAAAGGTGTTAAGGACATGAATTTGAAAAAGATAACAGTCAACAACGTTTCTAAGAAAAAACGATTCTCTTTAATTTGGTAGGGTTATTGTGTTTAGTCTACTTATATTAAATACCAATCAGTATTTTTAGAGTGAGATCGTATACAATTATTGTAGAAATCGACTAAGTCGATAATAATAATCGAAACTTATGATGTATCGATTAATTTATTGTAAATGTGATATTTTAGCGCTAATGTCAAAAAGTGTGTCAGTGTATTGGACTTGACAGGTAATGTCAGTGTTACCTTTTTTTGTTAAAGTCTACAGAAAATTAAATTGTGAAAAGATTTCTTTTGAATACAAAAGTTTTGACAGATTTCTTACCAAGTGTGAGAGGGACTTATAATTTTGTATCAACTGTATTATTGAAATGATAATTTTGACATAAGCTTTAATAATATTTAGATTTAAGGAAAGCAATAAGGATTTTGAAACGCTAGATTTAATATAAAAATAGAAGTAAACGATAGTTTAAAGTGGATTGTTTTATATGAAATCAATAGCCAAAATATATTGTGTTCTACCATAACGAATCATCATAGTTCTGCTGAAGTACAAAATATGGATGCCAAATTTTACTTATATTTATTTTTAATGGAGATTATATTTATTTTGTTACAAAAAGATTTTTGTGTACATGCGTAGGTGAATATTCATTTGTATTATTATATTATTTATATCGATATACATTGTCTTGACGTAACTAGGACATGTGTCTTAATGCAGTCATGGGTTCTAATCTTATGTGGAAAACATAACTTAGAGTTTGCCCTAATCGAATTAAAAAAATGATAACGTTAGCCGAAAAAAACAAAAAACGGCGTGATAGTAGGTCTCCATTCAAAGGGATATTATATTGGTATTTTACGGTATTATTAGGCGGCTATGATTGTTAGAATTTTCTAGAAATTTGTAAAGTGACCGAAGATTATTGTTAGGAGAGACTGATCAAAATCATAGACTTGATAATGAGGACATTAAATACTATGTATTTGATATTAAAAAACAAACTCAATTAATTTCATAAAAAAAATCTCTCTTGTCCATGATCAAATCTTAACATAAATTTTCGTGTTCATTTAGAATTTAATTATAATTGAAATTTTTTACCTTAAGATAAGAAATTTTAAGCGATTTAATATTAATCATATAAACATATCGTTACCAAAAGTTACCCTTAGTTAATATATAACAAGACGTTACTCCTTAATATTACACCCAATAAATTTAGTATTTACTTAAAAGTACATAATGTAGAAAGTGGAATAAAAAAATTAAACGTCTACCGTTTTTCAATTCGAATAAGCATTTTGGACATGAAATCACTAGAAATTCTCACACATATGCGTGTTTGGATTAATCATATGCATATATTTCTCTAGTTGGTCTTTAGGTTTGATAGCATGTATACTATTAGCAATTTACAACTAACAATTATTGTATTAATATAATTTAGATATTAAATCAAAATTTTTGTATACTCTTTTGATCATGATTTTTGTGTGACTATTTATTTGGAGTGACGTAAATAGTGTTAGGTAGTCGTATTTTTAAGGTATTGCTAAATTTATTGGGTTAATGTTTGATGTATGCTTAATATACCTACTGTTTATTATTATGCAAATGTGAACTTTATTTCCTAAAGACCAAACGTGAGATTTGCATGTTTTTCTTTTCATTTATTTTCTTTTACTGTTTAGCTTAGTGTGTTTTAATTTTAAGGCGCATGTGTGAGAACTGTGAGTCAATTTTATGATTTTTGTGCTTTTCTTGTGATTTCATAATTCATTAATGCTTATTTACGCACTATTCTCACCTTATCCTTCTGTTTTGAACACTCATCACTTCTATTATTTCTGTTGTAATATTTAGCTTCAACTATGATTTAATCGCATCATCCACTTTGGGTAAGTAAAGTTTTCTGTTTTCTCGTCTATTTTACTAGCGTTTGGTCTTTAGATGCAGTAAAGTATTTTTACAAGTTAATTTAGATTGAATTACAGAAAGATGTTTGTTTTTTCAGGCTCAAATAATAGATTCGGAGCTGACTGCTAAATTACTTGGTCGAGGTGTAGCAGTGTCTCCTGTAGTTACAGTGGAACCTAGAAGACGGAAGTTCCACAAAGCCATCACCCTCAGCATGCCAGCCCCTCGACCTCATACCCAAGGAATGACCAATCAGTACAGTACATCATCAGCACCAACACTGAGACTCCTATGCTCCATTTCAGGTATGCTCGAGTCTTTGCTCATTTTATTAAATCTGATGAGTTTAGTCACTGGATTCAATTAAATTCTGATTTCTAACTAGACTCTGATTGTAAATTGTTTCAAATTCAAGTAATCCGGGAATTGATTGCAGATAAAGATTGTTTTTAGTGACTAACAGTTTTGTATTTGTGAAGTGTTGCAATGGAGTATGGCTTATGATATCGGCTAATATGTTATATATATATGATAATATTATTACATTACGGCTCTGCCGACGTCTAAGGTAAGTAAGCTAATTGAGTACAAGCTACAAAGTAATGCTTGGTAAAATAATTTGGTACTACTTGAATTTGATATTCCATTACAACACAAAAGTAGTCGTAAGTCATAGAACGAAATCATGACCAAATCGTATATGTATATTGGCTAGTCAGTTTCATATGAGATCGGTAGCAATAGCATAAAACATTTATACATACATATAATTCCAATTTCTTAGATTTACTTACTATTTAAAAAGATAGCTCAATATAGTAAATATTCTATAGTTTTTCTTCTTTCAATAAAAACATTGCAGTAGTTACAATATGACGACTTAATTATATTTTATTAGAAACAAACCTATCCCAGACATCTAGACAGTGGGATAAGCATGTTAATCAGAGAATTATTAGTTTAGTCTGAACATTCTACTTAACTATACAGATCATATTCAAGTAACAGTCATATAAATATTAGGTAGGGAAACATCAAAATTATATATGATATCGATATTAAGAGCGCTTATAGCAAATACACAGAGCAGCTAAAGGGAGCTGTCCCTATGTGTGCGTTTTGTGCGTGTCTACATTGTCTTTGTTCTCGTGTGTTTGTGTGTGTTGCACGCTCACCGTGTGTGGCGTTAAATTAAACGCTGCCTTCTAATCAACGCGCACCAACAGGGGTATTTCGCAAAAGATCTCTCGAAGGTAAAAAAAACTAGACATACTTTACAAATAACTAAAAAATCAGTACGTCGGTTAAGTTTCACGTTTTTTTTTGTTTACTTTATTTTATTTGTCCTTTAATTTTTTTACCCTTTTCCCATCGAACGTTCACTGTTATTGATATCTATATGCTAATTATACGACTATAGATATCAGTAATATTTTAATTTCCTTCCTTTATCACTTTGAATGCTTTTTCCATATCTTGCTTTACATACATTCTTCCTCTATGCACGGGCTGAAAGTTTTTGCTTTCTTATTTCACATACACTTTGTATCATATACAATAAATCTTGAGATTACAAAAAGATGCACTGCAGTTTATATCACTTAATATGGGTTTTTTTCTTAAGCAGGATTAAACGGTTTTAAAATAAAGGCACATTTTGAGAAACTTTAGCACTAATATATCGGTTGCATTGATATGTATGACTTAAACATTGAATCAATGCCACGTCCTATCACACATTTCATACTTCTGCGTCAATGTTCCCAATATTTTATTATTTTGCTTCTACTGGTCAAGTTATTTTCCAAAACGGCCTATCAGTTTCATTTGTTTTTTTTTATCATTTTGTCTATTTCTATCACATTTATTTGTATCATTACCTCACCGTTCAGGGCAGTTTGTTTCTATTTTAGTTTTCGATTTATTTCAGTGATTGTCCTTCGAGAGATCTGTTTTCCGATGACTCAGACCAGAATTTTGAAACAATCGATTTAAAATTTACATAATACCATTATTTTTAATATACAGCACTATGCATAAGTAAGCCAAAACCTTATATAAAATGTGTCACATTTTTTAATCACTTTTTCATTATAATAAGTATAACACGGTACGTTATATTAGTTGTTTTCTTATAATATGTCGTCCTTGCTTGTTGTGTGTTTGCTATAGGCCGTTTTGGAACCATTTTATTTCATTTTTATTGTTTGTTAACCTATCTTTTCCAATTAATTACCTTGTTGTTTAGTTTGAAGATTTAAGTGATTCAATAAATATATTTGTTATATCACTGTTAAATGTTGATTACTATCAATAACACTTTCCCTTTCAGTACATTTTTTATATGTTAAAGTTAGTTTGTAGAGATATAAAAGAGGCATTGTAAATTTAAAAAACTATTTTCTAGTCGTAAACGCTTATTGCATGCATGGAAATATGAAAAAAACAAATTTACTTCGGCAGCTGAAAAAGCATTGAAACAGCTATACTGCCTCTGTAGCTTGCAGAATTGGAAAGATTAAAACAAAATTGTAAATTACATTTAGAATTAGTTGTAATAATACAAAAGTGCATAAGACCTAATATTTGTTCAGGCGGAACTAATCGGGCTCATTGGGAGGATGTAACAGAAAATACACCATTGACGTTTGTAAATGACTGTGTATCATTCACAACAACTGTGTCTGCACGTTATTGGCTAATTGATTGCAGACATGTTGAAGATGCAACTAAAATGGCAACTGAGTTGTACAGGTAAAAATATATCTTAAAATTAAATAAAACCTTCTTTTATTTAATTATCTTTATTTATGTTAGTGCTCAGTCAAGATAAACAGTTAGAAAGTACTGTTAAAACTTCAATGCTAACTCAGATCGTAGAAACAAAAATATTGCTATTAATAAACATTTATCCAATACTGTAACGTGGTCGTCAGTCAGACACCAATAGACCCCGTTTGCATCCCCCATCCCAACTTTTAACCAAATATCTCTTTTAGGGAAGCAATTCATGTACCGTTCATGGCCCGTTTCGTAGTTTATGCGAAACGAACGGACGAATCCCAAGCTCAATTACGTATGTTCTGTGTCACTGATGACAAGGAAGACAAGGCTCTTGAAAGAATAGAACGATTTATACAAGTCGCAAAAAGTCGTGATGTTGAGGTAATATTGCTTTTTGATGAAATACAACACTTATAGGGCTTCCCTTTCTTATACTTGTGTACGTTATCTAATCCAGTTATAAAATGGTTAAGCTGTAAATAAAACAAAGGTCATTTATATTAACATTTTTTAACCTTTTACTATTTTTTCTAAAAGATAATAAATAATTTTATATTAAATATTATATTAATATTTCATAACATTATGTTATGTTTAAAACGTTTACTTTGATAAAATTTGCCTTCATATAAATCTAGGTACATGAAGGAAAACCAGTCCATCTTGAATTTGGTGGAAACTTAGTACCGGTTGCTAAATCTGGTGAACAACTTTCCATACCTTTCCGAGCTTTTAGAGAGAACCGAATGGCGTTCCCAGTAATGATAAAAACACAAGATCTAGAACCAATATGCCGATGCCAATTTATGAGGGATCCTAAAGTTCCTAAAGGTGAACCTTCACCTGCTCCTGTAAGTATAAATATATTAGCGGCGATTTTACGACACTACTTCTTGTTCACTGCCTTATGTAGGACTCTAGATGAAAAGTAGTGTAAATGTAAGTGGAAATGTTTGACCCCAACTTAAAACAAGGTGAACCAAAGCGCCCTATTTGTAATGACTTGGCCTAGTGAACTAGAAGTAGTGTAGTGTAATCGTCGTATTAAAGCCTAAAAAAATCATACAGCTAGAATGTCTTGTTCCCTTATAGAAACGCTAAATTCTTTATACACATTTCTATGTTGAATGTTAATTTTAAAGATCGCGGTACTCAATATAATGGTACCAGATGACTTACCAGTAGACAGAGCCTCACCATTGCCAGCAGATATGATGCCAAGACGAACAGAGGAACAAGAACTTATATGGCGTCAACGACTTAGCGATCCCAGGTAATAAAAATATTTTTGCTACGGTTTTACATTTTGTTATAAATATTAATTTGATTTTCTCAAACGATAATTGTTTTATGTTATTGAAAAACTTCTTTAGGATTACAATTTCATTATTATATTTCAATTTATTTAGAAGACCTATAAGGGTTGAATTAAAAAAAATAGTATTTATGTAAGTACTTACTAGTAAATAAATGCTTACGCAAGGTTATATTTATAACAAGATTGGTTTGATGCAGTAATAAGATTAGCCTGATTTGTCCAACGGCTCAGAACACTAGGTAAGACCCATATCATTAGAACATACATTACGTTGTTATTTCATTCTGGCGCTTGTCTGAGAGCGTAGGCAAGTAATTTTTCTATTATATAACTGTGTTATGTGAATATTTAGTTGTGGATATATTTGTTTTTAGATTGGAAGACATTTGTAATTTGTTAGGTAAGGATTGGGTGGCTTTAGCTTATGAGTTGGGTGTGAGTGTTGCGACAGTTAATCAAATACAAGCGAAGAGGATTACTGCTGCGGAACAAGCGCAGTTGATGCTAAAACTATGGAAGACTCAATCTGGTACTAAAGCTCTAGGTATGTTTTTTGTGCTATTATTATTGCTATAAATAGTTTATCATTTTAGTTTTTATATAGGTTTTTGTTAAATGTTTTTAAACTTAGTTGACAATTTATTATTAATTACATTACTCTATTCCCTACTAAAATTAAATAGACAATATTATAAAGTTTTGGTAAGAATTTTACATAGTTAAATTGAGCTTAAATCTCATTAAATTATTGAAGTATGAGATGGAATTAAATTTTAGGACGATTGCCATTTTAGATTTTCTAGTGCTTAGTGCGTTATCAGCGATTTCGGTCATTTGTGTTTATTATCAATCTAAAAATAATTTATCAACACTTCGTAAATGGTTACTTTCAACGACTGTATTTTAATAGCAAATTAATTTGATAATAATTACTCCATTAATAGTTTTAGATTGTATTCCTCATATAACATAATAAAAATTATTTGACTACGAATAGACAAAGCGAAATATGAAAGAAATATTGTTATTAAATAAATATAAAACAATTAGTTTTTCATATTTAATAAATTTATTTTTTATTCTTTAGATAACTCTTTGGAACTAGCGCTATGTCGTATAGGAAGAGACGACATTATTGCACCTCAATCGGAGCTGACAAATGAACGCAGAATTCAAAGGAACATATACCAGGAACGACAAGCCTCTGAGGAAATTGAAGCATACAAAGGTATATAAATCATGTTCTTTAGATATTATTTAGAATAAGGAAGTCTACTTGGTTTATAATACTTTCATTACTATTCTTTGATAAGTTTTAATTTTATTTTAAGTTATTTGATTTCATTATTATCATCATTCGCCTCTCTGAACACTATGCAACGTACATAGGTTATAATTATAATCTTTTTATTTTCACGCCACTGAACCCGATGATCTGCTATAGGCCTTTTCCCGTTACTTTAACGTCGTGCTACATATAGAGAGTAACTTCATTCTCTTCTTTTCGTCCAAACATGCGACATTGCGTATTGTTTAATGGAAACCATTTAGTCTAACCTATATACGACCTAGATATGAAATTAATTCTTACAACCGAGTGAGAATCGAACCTACTCTCACGTTTTCAATTAAACGCTGTCCCACTCCGCCATTTACTTTATAAAGATAATGAAAATATAATAATAATGCCATTTCAATAATTAATTTAGTAAAATATGAATATTTTTGTTTGTAGCGGAGGAAGATAATAAGCTAAAGGAAAGTATTTATGATGATAGTGAAGTCGAAGAAACCACAAGAACAGAGGACTTAGATCAAGACGAAGCCAAGTACTCACCGGAGGAAAAATCTGTAGAAAAAAGCGAAATGGATAGGACGCCTACACCGAGCGAAGAAAGTGAAGAAGACGATGGTATATTTAAAATTAGTATTATTTACAAATAATCTAAATAGATAGAGGGTAATATGAAAAATTATCAAAAAAATATATCTAATAATGTTGTGACCAATTATAAATTAAAATAATATGTCCTAACATAAGTATAACGGATATTATCGTAATGTAGCGGTGGATGGGGATTAGCTTTTTTTTAAAAAACGGAAATGGTTTGAACATAATCAACTAAGTATGTCTAGAATTATTTGAGTGTTTTTTTACAATTTTCAATTTTTTAATTCAGTCGCAAGGTTCAGATGAACATGCGCATTAAAACCAGGAAACAGGTTAGCTCACCACCAACTTTTAAATGAGTTTTCTAATACTCATATTATTTATTTTTACATTTAAAACTTTTAGTATTTTTAACACATTGATTATCAATTTTTTTAGATGTAAAACGAAGTGTAGCTGAGAGAAAAGAACAAATCACGAAGAAGCTTAGTTCAAGCAAAATTCCATCATCTAAACAAAAGAAAGAACTACGAGAAGAAATTATTGAGATAAAGACACAAATAAAACCGGACATTAAAAAATTCCAAGATATTGAACAGCAGGTAATTAACAATTTTAGTATAAAGCACATAATGCTTAATTCATAATGTACTATGGTACATTATGAATTAATTTTAATAGAATTGTTTATTTAATTTTGTATTACATATTTTTAGGCGAAGGCTGAATCTAAACTAGAATACACTCGTACAAAAAGCTCACCAACTTCAGATAGTGTAGAAGTTGATGGTGAAAGAGAAATTGATTTACGTAAAGATGTTAAAGAAAAAAAAGAAGAAATAAAACAAGAAAAAACAGCAGAGCAATTTAGAAAATTTGATC
This sequence comes from Heliconius charithonia, assembly GCA_030704555.1. Taxonomy (NCBI): domain Eukaryota; kingdom Metazoa; phylum Arthropoda; class Insecta; order Lepidoptera; family Nymphalidae; genus Heliconius; species Heliconius charithonia. Next base: position 2,617,392 of record CM060825.1, read on the forward strand.
CCTCTTCTCCAGCAAAACCTACGCCAAAACATTTACAAAGACATATGCGGAACGAATCAATGAGATTTCCATCTGGTGATTTCTCAAATGTGACAATCACTCCAAGAAAATCTGTAACAGCTGAAACAACTGAATTGAAACAAACATTTGAAATTAAAACAGACGCTTATGGTAAAGAAACAATTTCACAAAAAGAAATAGACAGTGCAAGATTAGAAGAAAAATTAGACGATGGTGATAAATCTCCAGAATTGGTTACTGATGACGTGAAAGATATAGCAGAAGCACCACTAAAAGACAAAATTAACGCATTTGAAATAAAAATATTAAAAGAACCTACTGAACCAACTAAAACTATAAAACTTACCAAAGAAGCTCTAAAACGCCACACGCAAGAGCAAGATCAAGCCTTAGAATATACGCAAGCATTTATTAGAGATCAGTCAAAACAAATACCAAGTACTGAAACTCAAAAAATAATAATTGAGACTGAAAAGCAAATTGAAACAGTAAAATCAGTCAAGGAGACGATACAACATTTTGATTCTAAAATTAAGCACGATGATAAGCCAAAACAGTTTCCTAAGACTATGAGAACTGATTCTACCTTAGTGCAAGTTTCATCTGAAGAAGATAGTGAATTTTTGAAAAAATCAACTGACTCAGAAACTGAAACAGAGTCACAAACAACGGTCAAAGTTGAAAAAGATAAAAAATCTAAATTTGAAATTACCAAACATACTTTTGAAACACAGAGTGACGCTAAAGACTTTTTTGACTTAAAATCAAAAGATACCAAAGATGAAAAAAAAGATGACGATGATGATGATAAAAGAGATAGTCAAAGTGCAATAATTAAGGAACAAAAGCTCGAAAAACAATTAACTGATGAACTTCGGTTACGAGTAAGTGAAGAAGAAATATCTGAAACTTTAGAAGAAAAAGATGTTTCGATAGATGATAAAGTTAAAGAAAAGGTATATATTTCAGAAATTTTGGGTTTAACTCTTATGATTTCTAATAATTTTATATTTTGTTACTTTTACAGACTGAAACGCTACAGTCGGTAACAAGCACAAAATCTGAAACCAGTAAACCTACCAAAACTGATTCTATCGGATCGGATTTACAAGAACATACCAAAAAGGTATCCCAAGAATCACCTTTACCGTCTGGTATTGATAAAACTGATTCTTTGGCTGACCTACAACAGAGTACAGAAAGAGATGTTAGCTTTGTTTCACAAACTGAATCTAAAGTAGGTATTTAAATTTAGGTCTTTTATATATTTTTACGATTCGGTTGGTGGTAAAAATATATACAAATATTTATTTACTAAGTAAAAACGTCATACTTTTTTGTTCTAATCAAATAACTTTCAAGTTAATATAATTTATACATTAAAAACGAAAGTTTCAACAAATTCAATAAAATAGCTATTTTGTAGCAATTTTATCAAACTAAGTTTTTTATGTTGCTGTATATTTTTATATATACAAGGTGGAAGTGTCAGCGCTCCTTTTACGGTAACAGCATATAAAGTAATATATTTTAAACCCATACCTAAAAAAAAATAATAGGATACAGTTAAGACGTAGGATTTTTTTATCGTTTTACGATGTTTATGCATATCAGTATTTCGTGTGACGCAGTTACACATAGATACCAATAACGTAAACATATACTACTACAAAAATACTACAAAAGGTTAAGCAACTTTGAACTTTCCCGCCAATACCTACGATTCGATTTCGGAATGAAGCGTATGCGACGGTTTCCCTATGATATTAGGCTTTTATAGAGTAGTTAAAACTGGTTTCATTTAAAATGGTGCTGACACTTCCACCCATTATATGCGCCGATTAAAATAGAATGGACTGTCAAATGTTAAGACAAATGTTACAAAATATAGTATTAAAAATTGCATTTAAATCAGCTAAGCCGGTTCTGAGATTAGCGTGCACAACCCCACAAACAAACAGACAAAAATAAATGAATAATTGTTTTGGGGTCTATTATTTCTATTACTATGATAAATGCCTAATCATATAACTTCTATATTTTATCATATATCTTCCATGTACAGATTTATATTTTAATATTTTACAGATATATTCAAAAGAATCTAAGCATAGAAGTGATTCTTTGGATGAAACCTCACAATTTTCCGATCTAGATGATCAAATGGGACTGAGTCCCGCACACAGACCTTTAGATAAACAAATAGATGAAGAAAAAATTAGCAAAGAAAAAATTACTCGTGTCTCTCATGAAGCAAGTCGTGAGACCCTTGAATTTTTGAAGTTTGAAACTGAGCACAGTGCTCAAGTACATGCCTCGTCACTAACCGCAAATGAGTCTGAAAAGGTAAATAAAAAGTATACTTTATGATTTTAGGGTATTGTTATTTTTTACTTCACGCTGTAACAACACAAAGCACAGGTTAAGCAGAGAGAACCTGAAAATACTTCGTTTATTAAGATAGACCGTTCCCTACTTTACACTCAATCCTAAAGGCATAGCGTGTTTAGTGGCGAAACTCAACGCCGCTTGTCTTTGTTTCCAGAGTGAGATAATAAAAAAATAACTATTTCATTTCCCTGTATAGTAATCGACGCGTCATCCGTACGCTTATGTCGCACCCCCGCGCCACGATGGGCTCTATCTACAGATTATTTCTATTTATGAATATTACTATTTCACAATGTACATTTTTATTATAGATTTTAACGAAAGAATCTCCAGTTATAAGTGCCAAAGCACGTCAATTTATCGAAACAGTTCCAGAAGATGATTCTGTTCAAGAGTGTTTCTTTTCAAAACGTATTTATTCAGACTCATTGGAGGACTCTGATCATACAGATTCTAGACGACATTCAGAGGCGGATTCATTAAAATCTGATCAATCTGATGTCAAAGCAAAAATATCGTCCTCTGACTTCGATGAACGTGCTGAATATGAGGGAACAGCTGATTCAGGAAGTGGTTTTGGCGATGAAAAATTCGAAGAAAGTATCGGTTTTACTGCAATCAAAATTGACACTCAAGTATTCGAATCACATAAAGCTGATTCTGACTCTACGTCTACACAATTGGATGAAGCAGAGATAGTATTTAAGAAGATGCCACCAAAACGTCATTCAAGAACAGAATCCGTGTCTATTACAAAACTTAGTGACTTAGGTGATATTAAAGCGCCCGCTAAACAAGAATTCCAGATGTTTGTTACAGAAGCTGAGGAAACAGATCGTTCATCTGATAAAGATGAACAATCAGATAAAATTTCATCTGAAAGTAGTAGGGAAATAGAAATTTCTGATCGAAAATCGTCTGAGGGGATTTCAGATAAAATAAGCTCCGAGGACGCCGTCACAGATAAAAAGACTTCATCAGAAGAAGAACCACTAAAAGATGATCAAGTATTTGAAAAAGATAAAGAAAAGGAATTAAAAAAATCAGTGACAGAAATGTCCAAAGATGTTGAAGACATTACAACACCAAAGGGCGACACCTTAGACAAAAGTATTTTATTTATTCTTTGATTATCTAATAATAAATTTACATTATGCTATATGAGTTACACTTTAACTTATTTTTTAGTAATAGAACCTGATAAACGACAATCGGTTACATCTGTGGGATCTGGATCAGTAAGTGAATTACGTTTAGATGAGAAACGTCTTTCTGATGCATATAGCCTTACTGAATCAAGAGATTATACATTTGAAGAATCAGAAGACGATATTGGAACACATGGTACCCATGTCGATCTTGTAAAGGAGAAAGTTGAAAGCAAACAAGAAGAAAGGCCTAAATCTCCTGGTATATATATATATATATATATGTATATAATAATATAATATATTATTTCTATATTTATTTTCTAGTATTTTTATTTTATACATTTTGTAATATTTTTATTTTGCGTAATTTCTTTATAGAAATGTAAGCGCAATAAATTCTACAAAATTAATAAATGCATTTTCAGCGAAAGTAACAGAAAAAAGCAAAATAGCTAAGCTATCCCACGGAGATTCATTAGATGATGTGGAAGGTTTTCCAGAAGATCACGTTGCTGATTATATTCACAAGTTACCACATATAGCAGAAGTTAGGTAATCAATATTATATTTAGTATATTACTAATTTGAAAAATATTAATGTTTCTCATTTTTATTATAATTTCAATAATTACAGTTCCTTGCCAGATAAGCAAATAACCGGGCAATTCTTGCTTAAGGAACGTGAAGAACAGCTGAAACGTGAACTTGTTACTGAAGAAATTCTAAGTAAAACTGAACAAACTAAAGAAGATGCCTCGGTTACAACGAAAGATGATGATTCCTCAACAACCAAAGTAATATCTGAATCAGAACTATTACTAGAAAAACACGAAGATGTGCCTAAATCAGATAGCAGCATTAGAATCAATCAGGATAAAAAATATTTACAAGAGAAATCAACCTCAAGCACTGAACATAAAACTGGTGATTCAGGTGAAAAAATAACTATTACTACAGTAATAGATATTAGTGAAGGTCCATCTGGGGAAGAAATAGTTAGAACCACAGTAAGTGAAAAAAATTTGTATCCATCTGGCAAAGAGACAGTTTCTACAAAAGTGTCAGAAAGTATCAAAAGTCATAGGCAAAAATCATCTGTTACATCTTTAAAAGAAGTTTCTGATTCTGAGCCTTTTGCAGCTACAAAAGACCGTAATATGCTAACATCAACAATAGCTAAAGACTTAGCTATTGAATCTGAACTTGATAAGAAATCTGTACAAGATGATAAAACCACCTCAAAAACTGAATATAGAACTGGAGACTCAGGTGAAAAAATTACTATTACTACAGTGACTAATATTACTAAAGGGCCACATGAAGAAGAAATAATAAAAACAACCATTACTGAAAATATACTATATCCTTCTGGTAAAGAAACAGTGTCTACAAAAGTTTCAGAAACTATAAAAAGCCACAAAAAGGAATCTTTTGCCTCGAACCTAAGGGAATCCTCCGAAGAGGAAGAGAAATGTACAAGTATAGATATAAAACAAGACGATGTTGAAAAAGCTCAAGTTACGACTGCTGAAACCGTCCAAGAAAGTGTAGGCGAAAGCATCTTAGATTCTGCAGATAAACCAATTTTAGATGTTGCTCCCGGCGGTACAACCATAACTTTTATGGAAACAACAAAGCTTCCCACAGAATCAGTTAGTCAAGAGAAAGAAATTCTAAAAGATACCAAAGCACTTCATTCAACTGCAGATGAAAAGAAAGAATCAACTAAAGTAGAAACTATTATAGGTCCTGATGGTGAAGAAATCACTATAGAAACGCTGACCGAAACTTCGACAATGCCGACCGGAGAAAATATTATTAAAACTACTGTCACTGAAACAACTAAATATCCGTCTGGGAAAATAACTATATCAAAAAAAATATCAGAGCAAATAGAATTAATAGAAGAAGAAGAAGAAATCATCACAACAAGTACATCGGAGGCTATAGATTCTTTCTTAGAAGATAGACTTCAAAGTATGTTGTTAAAATCAAAGGATATTGGTGACGAAAAACATATAACTACTTCCACTAAAACAAAAAATACGATAGGTCCTACAGGGGAAGAAATAACAACAACGACTGTTACTGAAGAAACTACTTTGCCTAATGGGCAGATAAAAATAAAAACGACAGTTACCGAAGTAAACAAATATCCTTCTGGTGAAGAGAGTATATCTACTAAAGTATCTGAAAAAATTAAATCTTTCGATTCTCATGTTATTACAAATAAAGAATCTACATCGGTAAAAGATGATTTGGTAATTTCAAGTCAAATATCTGAACCAGTTATACTGAAGGAAAAGATTATAATCACTGATCCATCTGCATCTAAAATAAAAGTAGATCATGTTTTAGAAAAACCAGAGAAAGTAGCTGAACAAGTGATATACACACAAGAAACTGAAACAGATAAATCTGAAACCGTTAAAGTGAAGATTGATGATAAAGTTACAACTATCAGTGAGATATGTTCAGACAATATTCAAGACATAACAATTGAGCAAGTAAAACCTGTAATTGAGGACATACTCAAAAAAGGTACAATTGTAGCTGCTGCACGCAGCCCTGCAATTGAAAAAGACGTTAAAAGTATTAATAAAGAAATATTAGAAACAGAAAGAAGATTTTACGATGCTAAAGTTCCTCAAAAAGAAGAAAGAAGGCATTCATGTATCAGCCCAGCGATTTCATTAGAAAGAATAGCAGAATCTGAAATAGAAATGGAAGAAGATCTACTTAAAAAAGATAATGTCACCATTGACAGATCTAAAGAAAAAGAAAGTGAACAAGAGATGAAAAAATCTGATTCAGCCATGAAGCAAATGGCTGATAATATAGAAATCATAATAAAACAAGCATCAGAGGACTTGGATTTGTCTGAAGAGAGTACAGTTGAAAAAGACGCGCCAAAAGAATTAGAAGGTGAAGTTTCTGTGGATTCTATAATAGAAGAAGCTGTGCAAACTGTAGAGGGATATTTAGAGAAATCCGATGATAAGGATAACGATGATATACATACTACAAAAGTATCTATGACATCATCTGATGATACAAAAATGTCTAAGGAAAGACCAGGATTAATTAAATCTCTTTCTAAGGACAGTGGAGAAATAATAATAATGCCTAAAAAGAAGCAAGCAAGAACTTTCTCGGTGCAAAGTTCTCCTGATGAAGTAGAGGAGCAAATTTATACAGATTCAGAATCAGGTATTTTGTATGAAATAATTTAATTAGAGTATATAGTACATACTTTTAAATATTACTTTACAAACATTATTATGTTTTTATGCTATTTATAATAAATATTTCCCAATAAAAAATTAAAAGCTAGTTCACTTATGAATTATTGTTATTAAAATCAATAAAAGTATTATTGTGTCTGATTGTAAGCCGTTGATTACGATTCCCACTCAGATGAAAAAAATATTTCCATTTCCTCTATTTGGTAAAAAAAATAGTGTTGCCATTCCACTCGTAATAGCTCGAAAATTGGGCGGAAAGTGAGAAACTTAGTGTCTTATTAATAAATAAATTCCATCTGTAGACCCTACTATACGCGGAATACTAGATGGGTTAATTGATTAATGGATCAACGTTGGCCCAGCTGGGTCTTACAAATGCCAAATGATTTTAAGTGGTTTTAGAGATATTTGTAGTTGTTGATATAATTATACAGATATATACCTACTAAAAAGTATACATATATAGGCTTATCTATAAGCAATTTCATATTTCATCATAATTTTCAGATATGGATAAAGCTAAAGTGTTAGAAATAATAGAACCTTCTTCTGATATCGACGGGAAACTACCAACTTCTAGTTTTGACATAAAGAAAATTCGAACGGATTCACTTGATGATGCTGATGATTTTCCAGAAAAAGAAGTAAGCATAAAAATATATCATAAAGTTTATATTGAGATACTATACGAATGGTAATTTTATTTATTTTAATGTTCTAGCCTGAATTTGAAGATGATGGTAAGTATACCGAAGTATCTGAATCATCATATATTGCATCAGATTTCAAACATGATGTAACTCAAGATTTTGTATCAAGTTCGAGTGTACCTCGGGAGTCTGATGAAGATAAAGGAGAAAGATTTACTAAGAAAACTCATTTTGTAGACAGTATTTTACGTAACGATTTAGTATCAAAGTCAACAACTGAATCTTCAGTAACAACCGTAATATCAACGTTGACCAAATCTTCTGATGATGACCAAAAATCAGTTGTAGAAGATGGTACGTCAGCTGATTTGTCTAGGATGAGTGGAGCTGACCTCGTGAAAGATTCGTCAAAAACGTCAGTTGATATTAAAGAAGAATATAGGATGGATGATCAAACCGAAGAAAGAGGTACTCCTGATTTGTCGAAAAAATCACTTGACTTGACCAAAGACTATTCAAAATCTTCTATAGACAGTAAAGATACTTCCAGAGATTTTGCTACTAATGAATTATCAAAAGATTCAACTGTTGATTTAACGAAAGATTTTTCAAAAGCTTCAATAGACAGTGTTAAAGAAATTTCACGATCGATTGATGAAAAAACATTTTCTGAAGAACATTCGTCATTTGATGTATCAAAAACATTAGCATCAGATGCATCAGATATACTAACAAGAAGTAAAGAATTTGCAGATGAGGAGCGTTCAACCTCTAAGGTCACTCATATTTCAACAAGCTCATCACAAGAAACTTCAGTTATGACAGAAAGTAAATTATTAAGTGAGCAAGATGAAAAATCTTTTGAAAAAATTAAGGTATCGGAAATGGACATTGTCGATATGAAAGGGCAGTTTCTCAAAGAAATTAAAGATAAAGGTGCAAGTTTAAAGGAAGAATTACATATAACAGAAAGGAAAAAAATCATATTCGAAGAGAAAAAACAAGAAGCAGAAGAAGCTGATGACGAGGCAGAAAAAAGTGAAAAGGAAGATGATGTACCGGATATCAAAGAATTAAATAGAAGATGTTCAAATTTATTGGAAGACATTTCCTCTCAAGGTGCTTTGATTAGAATTGATTCCAGCCATGTAACACACGGTAATTTCAATATAAGATATATTTTTTTAACTTATTCTGTTCCATAATACGTGAATATTTTAATTATTCACGTACTATGGAACGGTAAAGATTTAGAAACGTAAAAGGCAGAACGTAGCGGGACTAAAATCTTGGTAAGCAACTAAGCACTAAAGACGCGATAAATTGTAAATAAATTCTTAATTCTTTTACGCTTATTACAACTTATTCTATGTAGTTTTTCAGTTTTCTCAGTAACGAGATTCAAGCTACGTCCATTTTCTTACTTTTTTAGGCAATTTTATTAAAACGTTATTTTATTTTATCTAACATGTCTTACTTACACAATAATATTTTTTTAGATTTATCAGCAAAATTTTCGAAGACACCTCCTCCATCACCTGTTGATTTAATAATGAAAGAAAAGGCAAAATCCGAAGATAATGCCACCGAAAAGCAAACTGGACTACAACCAAAAGGTGTTTTATTACATATTTATTATGTTTGTTTTTACTATTTTTTATAGCTTTTCATTTCTAGATAGAAATCTCAGATTATAAATCTCATTAATTTATATTTTTTGTTGTAGTCACGCAACATAAACACTATTGCACTGTTTAATTATACAACAAACAAAAATAATATTAGTGAATCATTACAAGTCTTACATGTCAGCTTATAGTTTCTAATTTTTCGTACCATTTAGGTTCCGATTCATCTTTCCTCGATGCAAGTCGTGCATCTCCTAGAGCTTCATCGGCTGGCGATAGCATGTTGAGTGAAACTGAGGCACATCAAAGCGGTAAGACCTAAGGAGAATTAAATATAACCTAAAAATTTTGTCGAAATTTTAGTAAGTCATGTCCGTCGTAAACAATAAAATGTATTTTATTATTTAACTTATATACATATTTACATATTTTGAAATATTTATTTTTTTGGCTAGTTATCTTAAAGTAACAAATATAATAATTAAGTTTTGTATTTGAGATTGGCTACATTTATTAATAAACGTATGTGTACTATAATATTAATGTTGCATTAGATAGTGGCAAAGTAGTCACAGCGAAACTTTACTCATTATTTTAGAAATATAAAGACTAATTTAAATTATTATTTTGCCACATTTTTATTAGAGTCAACTTTTGCATGATATTAATAATTTATTTGATCATCAATTAAATATCTAAATGTAATATCAATGCTACAGATTGGACATCATTACAATAAGCACCTAGTTAGAAAGGTAGCAAACAAAGCAGCACATCATAATTATAAATATAATAAGAATAAGATCATTTAAATAAGAGAGTTAAAATTAATTTGCAATAGACACAAACATTATGCTAATATTTGTCGCACAGTAAAATTTACTTTCTTTCTTGCGGAGTCCTCACGTTGCTTAGGTAAGTGAACACAATTGGAGGGACCATTTTATTTATATTTCATTAATTGTCGCTTTTTAAACTAACAAATGAATTGGTTTATTTTTTATTGATCAGCAATCAATTTTTGTTCTCACTTCACATTGATGTTCACATTTGAGTAATGTTTCGCTTTGATTCCAAAATTCTTCAAAGTTTATTTTACATCTTGCCATCACATAAGCTTCCTCATTATTAATTTTATTAACTCAATATATTGTCATTTAAAATTATTATATAATATGGTTAACTTATATCTTTTTAAAGATGCTTTAATTGTCTATATTATTCTACACCTTGTTACTAGCTTTAGCACTATTAATGTTTATATATATATTATATAAATACATAGTTTATATAACAATACTATTAGGTTTATTATATGTATTTCCTTAATTATATTTATTTTTGTGTTGATTTATAGTTTACAATTTTTCAACGTCACGCAAAACTATGTTTATCTATGTTATTATTCACCTTTACCATTCATCTTTTCAGAATTACTATCAGAAGCATCTAAAGCTCTAAATGAAGCAGCTAGATCAAAATCCCCTACAAAACATATTGCTGATAATGTATCATTTGTAAACGTGGATAAACCCACAATAACTAGTGGTGCTATTGAATTAGTAGATCGAACAATTGAAAAGAGCATTGACGTTATTGATCAAATTAAAAAAGAAATGGGAGAAGATATGCAAAAATCTACATCAACTACATCAACAGATACATTTTTCTCACAGTCTAGAATAGAGACATCAACATCTTCTTCCTCAATTCACAAAACTGTAGATGGTACACAAATGAAATTCCAAAATATAGACCCAGAGGCAGTCATGTCTGATATGATTGCTAAATTTGGTGCTACCAGTGAATATAGTACAGTACTTTCTCATAAAGAGACAGAAACAAGAAAAATCTCAGGACAAGAATTTTTCTCTGAAACAAAACAAGTTTCCTCGTCAGATGACGATTCATTAATAATAAAAACTGAAACTAGTCACGAATTACGAGGACAAGAACATGAAGTTAAGGAAAAAATGACGGTTAAGAGAGAAGGTGATCAAACAGAAACATCTCAAAAAAAAGTGGAAAAGGCACATGAAGCTTCTGCGAAACGATCAGATGTAGAAACCAAAACAGTATTTAAGAGTACTGATGACACAGATATAGTAAAAGTAGAAAGAGAATTTACTGAGCAAGGACTTTATACTGGAAGACAAACTAAATCAGAAGAAAAAATGACTGCTATAAAAGATGAAACAGTAAAGAAAAAACATGAAGTAAAAATATCAGAGCGAGATTTGTCTCATGAACAATGGGGTAAAGAATATTTTACAGAACCTGGAGAGTTAAAGAACATTAAAGAAGATGAAGATAACAAATCAAGGATAGCATTTGTGGATTCAACCTTAAAGATAGTTGAAAAAGATGAAACTGTTTCAAGCATTGAAGTATCTGAGAAAGGTCAAATAGTAAGTTCGAAAGTTGAGCACTACAAAGAGGAATCTGTTATCGAAAGCAAAGAACATGATGATCTTAGTTCAGATGCTTCTCATGTGCCTAGTTTTAAAAGTGAAACTGCGGAAAGACAAGACTCCTCGGATGCTAGCCCAAAAAGTAAATCAAAATCTTTCAAAAAAGATGATGAAGTTTATGAAGTCGATTTTATAAAAGAAATAAAGATCTCAACTTCTCCTGTCAAAAGTACATTTAGTCGTACAGCTAGTCAAGACACGCATTCTGAATCAGAAATAGTGCCAGATTTACCTCATGATGATAGAATAAATGATACCCCAAAAAAAGACAAAAGCTGTACTAGATCTCCCGTTAAATTACCACTTCACCAGGCCGACGACTTAATTTTAGAAGTATCAGTTTTCAAAGAAGGCACTAGCGTAATTAAAGATTTAACACAAACTGCAGAATCAGAGCCGTCGCTTAAATCTACTACAGGAATATTGGATGAAACAATGGGATTCATGGCCAACCTTGAAGCTAAAACTTATGACTCCAGCACAAAGCTCATTAAATTTGAAGATATATCACCAAGCACAGTAGAAATCTCTGACGACATAAGTACTACATCAAAGGACGTTATGATAAAATCTGGTGAAAGTCTTGATACTGAGAACATGATTAAGTCATTAGAATCTCACGAAGGTGAAGTTTTACAAAAGTCAATAGATTCGACCGTTAGTGCCGAAACATTACAAGCATCAGAATTTTCTACAGAAGCGGACTCAGCGTTTCTTACTGGGACAGATCACAGAAAAAGCGAAATGAAATTAGTAAAAGAAAAAAGCACTGAAGACATATGTAGTAGCGGTTACGATACAGATTTTTCCTCTGCCGAGTTTCATGGTATGAAACTTGAGACTGAAAGGGTGGCATTAGATTCATTAATATCTGCTCAGCCTCTTGCTGACTTATCAGTTTTAGAGAAAACTATAGATGAAGTTAAGCAGTCCTTAGAAGCAGCACAAGGTGAAATTATTAGTGAGAAAAGTGATGGCAGTATTAAATATAAACAATCTCCATCAGAATTTCAATTTAAAATTTTAATAAGTCCAGATAGACCTGAAGTAATAAAAGAAGAACCTCATATTAATGATGATCATAGTGATAAGATTACAACTCACGATAAAGATGATAAGGACATGGATAGTAAATCAGATGAAATTGCTAAAAAAAATTGTTCTCATGATGAAATCACTTTTTCTGATGATGATAAAGAAACTATCCATCAAAAAGAATCTAGTCCACCTTTAGAAGCAGATATATCGATAAGATCTGATAGTGGTCCTCATTCTATTTTAGAAACAGAGAGTGATATTACATTCGATGGGAAAGATTCTTCTAAAGGTAGTCCTGAAGTTAAACGTAGAGCGCATAAGCATATAAAATCACAGTTAGGCGTCGTAGATAGAAGATCGGCATCAGATATTGAAGGCTGGTCTAGCTCTGGCGAAAGTCACTACCACAGTTTTGAACACTCGGAAAGTAGACCGTTATCTTCAGATGTGGAAGTCATGATGACGGCTCAAAGTGGCACCGAATATGAAACAGCACTTACTAGTCATGATATCTCTTCCCAATCTTTAAGAACATCGAAAGATTACTACACTGCTGGAAGTTCTCTTGCATCAAGAGATAGCATGAAGAGCCTCGATTCAGACGGTTCTAGTCATGTAGCTAGTATAGATATATCGGATGCATCTGAAACTCTTGTGCCTTCTGCTAATGAGTTAAAAGAGGAATTAATGGAAAGTAGCACTTATGTAGAACAATTTTTACATGAACCTGAGAAAGAACATGCATTAAAGGGAAAAGAAATAAGTGACGAGGAAATTTCAGGTGAAGATGATGAATATAAAGTAGATAGTATAGAACCCGTTGGTAAAATGAAAAGATCTCATGAAATGCGATTTCAGCCTAAAGATATGATCCCTGAACATTTCCCAGTTGAGGGAGTGTCAGAGAGTATTGATGTAGACGATGATTCCCTAAAAGATAAAGAGGGATCAGACACAACAATATCAAGTCAATTTAAGACCGATGAGATATTATCTTCCTCAATTTCAAAACTTGATATATCTTCATCTCAATCACAATTAGACTTAGACAAAGAGGAAATTCAAGAAACAGTTCCTAAAGTATCTACCCATAGCGATCACGCTGTACCATTTTCTGTAACGAAAGTAAGTAAGTCTGAAAGAGAATTTGTTGATATAGAAAGTGAAATTATTTCAGTAGGCTCAGCAGAGTATGCAGAAATAGAAAAATATGGTAGTGTAAGTACTACACAAACAAAATTGCCCCATGATGATACTATTATGCTCAAAGCTATGGTAAAAAAAGAAGAAAACATGCCAACTACTCATATTAGTAAAACACAACAAGAAGTTGAAGAAGAATGTGTAGAGAAGATTATCAAGGACATAAGTGCTATTCCTTTCCCTGTTACTGAAAGGCCCCCTAGCCAAAGGGAGTTTGTTGACATTGAAGATGATATTATTCCAATAGGAACAAAACAGTATGAAGAAATATTAAAATCGAAAAGTGATTCTTCTGTCCCTAAAACAAAAGCTGAAAAATCTGGCTTAAAAACACCTGATGATCATTTTGAGAGTAAACAAAGCTCAACATCTAGTTTAAGAACTCATGAACATCTTTCAACTCCTCATACGCCTCTTTCAGCGCCAAGTCAAAGTTCATTATCTACCGATAATGGACGAGAGTATGTTCTTGATGATATGTATAACATATCAGAAACCCCAGAATTGAAATCTGAATTAATGACAGAAACTAGTAAATCTGAACTTATTATTACGACAGATGAAAAAACTTTACATACCTATGAAAAAGAACAAGAATCACCAACCAGTGACGAATTTGAAATGGTTGACAAGCCAAGTGAAATGGATGATTTCGTTGTCATTGAAGAAGTTGCAAAGGAAGCTCAAGAAACTGACCCAGAAGGCAAAAGTTTACAAATAAAGACACAGAAGTATGTAAGGCGTCACGATACTGAAGTAGAAGAATACTTATCAAAGACATCTAGAAAACAAGAAAGTACAAGCAGCGCTTCTGGATCATCACTATCTGACGAAGAACAATTTGAATTAGACCAAAAGAGGCTACAAGCTCAAGAATTAGCTGAAATCGAGGCTGGTAAACGTTGGATACAAATGCAATTCGAAGGAGATCCTCGATACGACTATGAAAGGATTCCTTTGGAGGATATCAAAGAAGAGGAAATGACTGATTTTGATGCTAGCCGTATCGGAAGTCTAAGTTCTCAGAAAGAGTCTATAGGTAGTTACGGTAGCTTTAGAAATTCATATGGAAGCATGTCGGAGTCTGAAATGGCCTCTCGTATGAGATTCAGAATAAAAGGAGAGAATGATGATATTTCTATAAGCTCATTACAAGAATTTGAAAATCTTGAAAGGGCGTTAATGGAACAATATCAACAACATTCTTCTTCGTCTCAAGATTCTCTAAATGGATCTTTACCGCGTAGATATATTTTAAGTAAAAGTCAAGGTGACGATATATCAATATCAAGCTTAAAAGAATTTGAAGGACTTGAAACAGCTTGCCTAGAAGCTTTAAAGGCTGAATTACTAGCAAAACAAAAAGAAGCTTTATTGCTTGCTGATCCCAAAGTAGTCAGCGGAAGTTTTCTGGAACAGGAAAAACGTTCTTACGATAGTAGCAGTGATAGTAGTCCGCCATTTAAAAGCGGTAGTCCAGGACAGAAAGGTGGAAGTCCTTCCCAAAAAGGTGGAAGTCCATCTCAAAAAGTTGGAAGCTATGGTAGTCCTTCACAAAAATTTTTATCTGATTCAGTAGCAATTAGAAAAATTATTGATCAACAATTAGCCTTAGAGCAAAAAATACAAGAATATCGACCGAAAATAATAACTGTGAAGAAATTTGACGATAGGGGTGCCTTTTTTGTACCAGAACCTGAAGCAGGTACATCAGAACCTAAAACTTGTGAAGTTATAGAAGATTGTCAAAAGACTTCCTCTTTTGTTTGTGCCGCAGCTCCGAGTGATGGCTCTGCTGAATCTATACCAGGAGATTGTGAAGAAATGATGAAAATTTTAGATCAAGAAGAAAAGTGTAAAAAACTAGAAGAACAGAATCTACAAACTGAGAGTCAGAGTCACACTGCTGCAATAGTTCAAGCTACTACGTCTACTACTATTATAAAAGAAAAAATTGTAGATGGGAAAAAAGTATCGGACACTATTTCATATACCGATTCTGAACAAGGTGTAGATATACCAATAAGATCTAATATTTATGATGATAGCAGTATATCAATGGGTTCTGAAATGTCTTCTTCTTTAGCATCCCAACCTTCCGAAATGGATAGCTTAATGACAATTATAGAAAGACATCCATCTGATAGTGAAGTAGCGATGTTGTCTAAGCAAACAATAATAACATCTTCAGAACGTTACGAAGAGAAACCTGATGACTTAGAATTTTCACGTGAGGGAAGCGCGATCCGCGAGCTATCGCCCTCCTCAGGGAGATCGGTGGCTCACAGTATTGTCTCCGGAAAACATTTCACAGATCCAGCCAGTGGTTCCTGGAGTGGTCAAGATGAGGAACTGAGTTCTTCGGGAAGTTTTAGCCGGTATGTTTGGAAAAATATTATCTTAATTTTTTACACAAATTTTGTAATCAATCCTCGTACAACGATTCAGTTATATTGTAAGAGTAGTTCCATAATTATTTACACTTCTACAATTTTATATTGAGATTTCAAAAGAACTATTTGTTAAGTATAAGATTTTTGTTAAGTAAAAAAAAAAAACATTTTTTTACATTTAAAGGGGCACAAACTGTGACTGTAAAACTGACTGGTTGTGGGTTCGATCCCCACTCGAAGAGATTAAATATCAATATTTATTTAAATTTATATTTTCAGTTCTTCGCTCTGGCGTTGAGGTAAAGCGCGGCGGTGAGTTCTGCCACTCTACACACAATGCCTCCAGAATTCAGCAGAAAGTGGGGAACGGAGTGTCATAATACTAGGCTTCCTCTGCCTACCCTACTGTATAGGGAATACAGCGTGAAGATGCTTTTTTTTAAATATTTAAATTTGATCAGGATTAATAAATGGGACATTAAAAATCCGCCAATTTTCTTCATAAAAGCTGTTTGCAATTTTCAATTATGTTAAAATAAACGTAATTGAAAATTGTGATTTAGAATTTTAGCATATTTTAGATAGTTTATATTACATTTATTTAATACTCTACAGAGCACGAGCAGATATGATGCTGGGCAGCACTGACAGCTTAGAAGCCACAAGTTCCAATGCGACTCGGGCAACGTACAATTATGAAATCGACACGCCTATGACGGGTAGTCTGACTTCAGGAGGTAAGCTTCAATTTTTTTTTTAAGTAATTTATACTATATACATATATCATAGTGTACTGTATAAAATATATAATGATAAAGCTTGATAGCTAGGCAGTATTTAATAAATTTACAGATTTTAAATTTTCTTCAAAAATCTGTAATTGTAATAGTAAATGATGACTTCAAATCTGGTATACATGTAAGCATTTCTAAAATATTGTAAGTACCTCCAAAATTGGCAATAGTAACACCGCATGGGTCACAAAATTATTTTCTAAATTCTTATTAATTATATAAAATGTAATTTAATTTTATGAAATGTAATACTTTGTAATGAAATGCTGGATGTTATTTTTATTTAAAATTTTAGTGTCTGTTACAAATATGGCATATTGGTAATCAAAGGTAATCAGATCAAAGAAGGTCAATAATAATGTAACAATATGTCATGACTGCATATTATTATAAATTATTACAAAATCCTCACTTAACTGCTATTCTATTAAAAAATATTATTTATTTAGCATGCGATGTATATGTAATATGTATTCATTAATGAACCCATTTAACGTTGCAGATGTATCCATCCCCGCTTCTAGAATAATACCATAACTAATATATAACTAATAAATGGAATAATGTGTTAAGACGAAATTATTTATATTATTTGTTAATTTTTTATTTTTTTTAGTTTTATATTTTTTCTTACAATTTTAGATATAACTTAACAATTAATACTTTAAAATTGATGCTCTCAACATCATGAAATATTGAATAACTGATGTAAATAAAATAAAGTATCGCATTACTCTCATTCCTCTATAAAAATAACAGTATAACATAAACGTATAACTAACATGTTATTCCATTAGCTTTTATGCTTTTTGCCGAGCTTGATACTAATCAGAAAGATAACATAGCGCGCCCTCCAGGGTCGAACACCATGGTATCCTCATTGGACACCTTAGACCCCGTGACGGCGGTACAAATGGAAAGTCTAGAACATCAGTCTACTAGCGAGCATTATTCCCAAGATTATGGTGTACAGGAACCTGATTCTGATACTGAAAGATTGGTAAGTGAATTACTTATTGCTTTTACCACAACAAAATTGGCAGTAATGAGTAAGTCAGTATAAAATGTTATTTATTTAAATTTAAAATATTATTTTTATTGAATTGGACTTTTATATGCAGTAAGAAATGTTATTGAACATTTCAAATTTATACTGCGGAAGACATTTCACATGTTTTATATATTTTCCAGTTCTGATTCAAGTTATGATTTAAATCAATAATTTGACTTTTTCTAAATTTATCGGTATATTATATTTATATTTTTATTAATATACTAAATCATTAGGGAATGATAATAAAATTTGGATTTTCCACAAATTTCAGGAGCTAGACAGTCGCGTTCCACGAGCTAAGGAACGTACAATAATGTTTGATAGTACGGACACGCTTAGCGCTGTCAGTGGAGACGGCTCCGTGAGAGAGGCGACTGTTGAAGCACCCGCACCTACATTTTATATTGGAGATACACCTATTCTTAAAGGTAAGTTTTATATTTACAGGTTTTTAATTGTCGAATTTATAAAAAAGTAAAACAAATAGGCTTAATAATTGGATATTGTAGTAAGTAAGGTTGTTGCAGCTTGACATTGACTTCAAAATTTTAAAATCTTTTTTAAATTTTTTTTGTTTAACAAAATCGAAGTACACAGTAAAACGTACATATGTATTTTTTTTTTTTTTGAGTTAGATTTTTGAGGACGGTTTTTTTTTGTTGAAAATTAATTTATTTAACGACTAAGTGACGGTTAAGGTACTATACCACCTTAAAAGGATGCTTTTAAGGTTAGTCCTATGTAAAACTTCAAACTTAATTAGGTACTATTGTGCATACTAATATTTTGGCATATTGACATACATAAAAAATATTCGTGCGAATTGCGAACCTTTCCCTTCTTTGAAGTCGGTTGAAAATGAAAACATCCTCTTTTTGATGTTGTTTGAAAACAAATGCAGCAATGAGGACTCTAACTTCTGACACCCATTTTAACAATGTTTTTCCTTGTTTAACAATATAATTACATTTTTTACCAAAAAAAACATGTTCAATTTCAACCGGTCCCATCATCAAAACCTATCAAACTTTCACCAATTTACCCTTGAAGTGTATCCTTCCAAATAAAAAAAGAATCATCGGAATCGGTTGGCGTGATATTGATTTATTTGCCCATTTGTCGCGCACTTACCTAATGCAAATTTAACACTTATGTGATTTTCTCACACATACCAATGTCAGAAATGAACCAAAAAATGGGACCACACGGGAAGTACTAGCTTTTAAATAAAAAAAATCATTAAAATCGGTTCACCCAGTTGAAAGTTACAAACACAAAAAAAATACAGTCGAATTAATAACCTCCTTTTCTTACGGAAGTCGGTTAAAAATAATACTTATAACTGAGAATAATATTTGTAATTAGAGTTAAATTCTTCTAAAATAATATATTAAAGATAATGTCAAAAAATTGCAACAGTTTTTTTGCAATTATTGATCCCCTGCTTTCCTATGTCATCAAAAATAAGCAAACGCAAGACCTCTCCGCCCCCCACAGTGTTTACGTAATACTTGAACGGCCCCTAAAGGGAAAACTAACTAAATAATTTATTTCAGGTGAAAAACGAGATGAAGAAGAAAAAGAACCCACTACGTTGTCAGGAAGTTGCCCAGCATCACTACCGCCGGCGACCCAATCTTCGCCCCCGATACCTGCTCAACGAAGGTATAAATAATCTTTGCTTATTACTCCAACTCTTATCCCTTAAACCAAGGTTATAAATTCGCTAAATTCATATTGTACCTATTGCTTTATTATTGGTTTCTTATATTTTTATTATTTAATTTTTAATAATATCATATGCTACTTTATTAAAATTAATATTTATATATGGTACGTGCGATCGATTTTATCGAAAAATAATTATTATTTATATGTAATTTTTATTTATGTACAGCGCTTTATAACGATTTACAAACATTTATAACGCTTTATGTTAATTTATTAAATTTATAAGATATCAAAATATCTTTCCATTGTTTATAATTATTTAATGTTTTATTTAAATTATCTATGATTACATAAAAAAAATGTACCTACTAAAATGCAAATATTATCGTTGCAGCTGCTATTGTTTAAGTCACTCGCAAGAAAAACACGACAAATAGGTACACTGTTTATATTGTATGGCTTTTGCGTTTATTTGCCTTAATAATATATTTTATTATCTCCCCTGCCCTTTATTTAGCATATTGCTTCATTAACAGGTTATGTTAGATTGTACAATAAAACATAGTTAATTTATGCGATGCGTGGTTTTCTATATATGCAACTAATAGCATGGAAAGGGATTATAGAGTGGATTTTTTTGGAAATGTTGTTTTTTCTTTTTTATTTTTTCTGCATTTTTTTAAAAAAGTTAATTTTATCGAACATAAAAAAAGGAAACAAAATTTTTACATTTATTAATTTATAATTATTACTGTACTTATAACTACTTATTCTTTTTTTTCAGATCTCTTTCAATGATTCCAAAACCAACACGGTCGAGTTTAGATGAATCTAAGAAATAGAATATTTTTAAATGTTTTTTCTTTTTAAATTCATATAACTATCGGCTTAGGCTTATCGAATAAAGCACTGTTTGCTATTTCTAATTGATTGACGTTAAAAATAATCAATACTAACTGAAACTTATCAAAATGACTAAATGGTGAAGTCATTAATATATTAATATTATTTTATCATTGACTAATATGTTTTTTGCTAATTTACTAGATTGAATTGTATATGATCTGCCTTCTTTATAAGAAGAGGGTTGAATCATAGATATAAGTCTAGTAAGTTATAAAGAAATTAAGTAATGATAAAACTAGGCTTAGGGCTCAAAAACCTAAAAAAATACTAACAATAATAATGAAGATGAAGATGCTCGACTATGAACCACAAAATTGTTTTCAATTGGAGACAAAATCACGGATTTTTAAACAAATTAGACGAAAACGTGCTGCGCACGTCTTTTAACCAGGAATTTGATAAAATTAGGCATACAAAACATATTTAGAGAATTTTGGATGTATTTTGGTACTAACTTTTGTACTGTACCGTCGTTTATCGACATCGGTCCATCTTACTTGACCTATAAACCTCTATAGATAGCGCTTAGCTTGTTAGTCTTGAAAATATTTGCTTAATCAATGATGTTAACACTGTAGAAAATATCAACTATTTTATAAGTATAAGTGTAAGTAGAATCGTTTCTGATAATCATTTTGATAATGTTTTAGAAGCTGAATTGGTAACGAAACTTAATGTCCTTAATGCTTTTAGGATGGTTCATGTATTATGTAGCGCAAAATTTGAAGACTTGACCATTTCCATGCAACCACGCGTCCGTACTCCCCTCCCCCTTTTTAAAAGTTACGTTTATTATTATTTTTTTTTTATTATGTAAATTAACTAAAAAAAAACCTATATGTTTTCCTCAATATGACACACGGTCGAAGGATCACACACAAAAATTATAAGTGAGTTTTTAACAAATAAAATTTGACAATTAAAAATTGTAAAAAAGCATTACGCATAGACGCTCGACTCCACCCCTCTCTCTCCCTCCTCTGCTTATGGAACTCTTCAAATTTCGTTGCGTAATATTTAAACGCACCCTAAACTGAAGCTTTCAACCTAGACTTTGTATGGACTTTGTAAATTGGTTTCGATTCATGCACAATTTCTGAAGTAATTTTATTAGATAGGTAGATACCAAATGTAATATAAGATTTTATTTTAAATTTCACGATCAGTATTTTAATCTAGTCGTGTTATTATTTTATGTTATAAACTTTAAACTTTTAAAAAAAGAACATATTGGTAGATAAAAATTAAAATTTTGATTTAAACTTTATGTTGAAATACGTTGATCGTGATTCTAAATGATATCAGCGCTTGCTCACTTCCATTAATAAGTAATAAAATGTTCGTTAATATGTAAAGGAAGGATTTGGATATATCTGGATATGTTATAAATTCTTAAGGTTTGAGACTGAAGATGATCTAGAATTTTTAAGGGTGAACTACAGCTTAGTGTCGATCACTTGCTTTTTGTGAAGCAGTTGTTTTTAGGTCAGTACCATTGATTCAGCAATGAGTCAATGCTGGCGATAGTTAATTTGTTTAAGAATCGGTGTGCTTAACATTAATGTTAATTATAATGCTAGTGTTGCTGTATTAAGTTTAAAAACGATTAAGTTGCTACGATTGTTTCACGTTGTATTTGTAATATTGCTGAATATTCTATCGATAAACTAAATTATTGAATATTAAATAAAAATGCTGTCTCATATTTATCTTGGTGTTTTATTTCGAAAATTCCTTTACTCTTATCATTGTTATCAGTAATAAGAGTTTGTATGACACATATTAGGTAAATTTCACTATTTATTGAATTGTGTAATGTTTTTGTAATTTAAGAACTAACAGGTTTTTAAATAGTGTCTTTCTGTTACGATTTTTTTGGTGCTACAGTATGTTCATGAGTATTATGTGTTTTGTGTATTTTCCTAAGTTTTTAAGATGAAGTCTAAATTTCGTTAATATTTTTAGATGACAAAAAACCTCAAAAAAATTTTAAAACCTTTGAATGCATATATATTTTTTGGTTAATTAATTATTAATGTTTAAATATTCCATTTTATTTTTAAATTATATATATAATAAAAAATATTTAATTCCAATCTGGAATACCTAAATATGTATGTGTTTTAAAAACATAAATATATTCTCGTTTTATATTAAAAGAAAATTATTCCATCTCCAAAATAAAACAACATATGAAATAATAACATTTATTTACCAAAAATATAAATAATTTAATGCACTATATATAATAAAAAAACTTAAATATTCACATAAATAATACAGTTACTTTAAAAATAGCAATGTGTAATGAAATTGCATATATTATATGTGTACCTATATTACAGCACAAACACGCGTTTCACGATTTATCCCGCAAAAACAGGAAGAACCAAGAGTCAAAAGTCTTCGTGAACTGTCAAATGCTGAATAAGAGACATTGCATGACAAGTTGCGGAACTCAACGCCATACAATGGCACATTTTTGAACATTTTTAAATAAAATCAACGAAAATATTCAAACGAGAAATTTTAATGTGAATAGTAATTTAATAAATAAGCAATTTCTCATTCAAACTACTTTCATTGAATACTTATATCTAATTAAACTTATAGATATTATGGCATGTTTTTTTATTTTGTCTGAAAATATTTAGTCTGGTGGTGCCAAATGTTCTTGGAAGAAAAGGATTTTCTTCAATAAATTAACTTTGCACTATAATGGTTTTTTTTTCTCATATTATAAAATTTTCTTGGAGAAGAAAAATTAGAAATCAGAGTATAAGCATTCTGTCTAAACTGCAAATAATAAACAATCACGTGACATTAAAAAACTAAAACTAAATGAATGCGGCAAAACGTAACTTTTTTAAAAATTTGGTAACTTTTTAATAAATGCGTTTTTTAAATCGAATATAGCCTCAGTGTTGTAACGTTTTGCCTTTAAAAACTATTATAACATTTCTTTGACAGTCTTTACAGGGAATCAAACTCGGAGACGTCACTGGTCTGAAAAAATAAAATATTATTGTTTTGTTAAAATTGCCTTTAAATTAATAATTACATTAAAATCTAATTCGAAGACTATCGTGTTATTCAACGTGTTATTGAATGTCATTTAAGAAGAGGTCTCTTTCTTACAGAGGTTATATTTTTGGCTAATATTTTAAATATTATTCATTAAGTAAATAGTCAATAAATAAGTTAATGATAAATATCAAATTAATATATATAAAATATAAAACAACAAATCTCTCGATTAAAGGTTAAGGGGAAATTAAATAATGACATTTTCTTTTTAGTATAATAGAATAATGTTATATACAATATTACGTTGGTTACAATTAGGTCGTTTTAACTCAATAAATAAATATTATATATAAAGTTTTACTATTTCAAAGTGAATATTAATATGTGTATTAATAATATTATAAGTAGGTGATAAACAGTGTGAATACCCACAAGGTCAGGTTTATAGAGGTGCACGTGGGGCAGGAGGAAAGTGGAGCCAAGATCGCGTTCAGCCATGGTGTTTGCTTCCTAGATTGTTATTTACATACAAATATCTAGGTTATTGTGAATTAATTAACCAATTTACGATTTTTAAATTTTATTACAAAATTATTTCAGTGACAGAAATTTATTTAAAAAAAACTGTATGCCAGGTGTAGATTTTTAAAAATTGTATTCTTCTTATACATGCAACATTGTGTAATATTATCTTACTATATAATAAATTAAGTGTAAGTCAAAAGTGATATTTCTTTTTTTTTTATTACCTGATGTGTGAGTCTTGTTGAAGAAGCTGCTCTGCCAGTACTGGCAGGCAGGGTGCCGCCTACTGACCGCGCTTCTGATAGAGTACTAAAATGTGGGAAATATATAACTATGGTTCTATAAATTTCCTATAGAGACCGTGTTGAAAATATAACGACGGCAAAATTAAAGGCGATTTTATATATTTTTTTTAACTTTTACGAATAGTATAAAAATATACAAGTACTAAACATCAAAATACATATTTAGTAGGTTTACACTCTAAGCTGACGATAAACCTTACTTAAAATCACTTTCTCATTAATGATTGCGAATTCAAATCCAAATGACTTGTATGAAATCATTATGCGTATAATATAAATGAATAATTTGAGTGTTTAAATATAGATTTAAATATCTATGAAATTTCACAATAAATTGTATTATAATATAAAAAATATTGCTCACAGTTCACCAATACGCCGTTCTGCATCAGTCCACTCTGACATGTCCTCTTGACTGCAAAAACAATTTTTTGTCATCACAGAATTAAAAACATAATGTATATGATAGTGATCAATCGTTAATTTAAAATTTATTTTGTATTAAAGATAAATTCAAAATTGATTTTCTATTATTACATATCATTTTGAGTCCATCGTAGCTGGATTACATCTGTGAAAGCGACGGTTGTAGGTTCTATCACATCACCATTATTCGTTGTAGTGATTGTATATTATTTTTAAAATATTTTTATTTCTCTACTCTGATATCCTGGAAATTTTTGGAGTATCTTAACGTTCGGCTGCCCCTACCCTTATGAACTTGAAAATTTCCTTTTTTGTACAAACCTATATGTTTTCCTTAATGTATCAAAACGAGATGCATCTTCTAAGTCAGTCTTATTAACAGATGACGCGTCGTCTCTGTCTTCCTTTACGGAGTCATCGGGATGGATTGTTGTTGACACCTTGAAACCCGCTGACACTAGAGCACCTAAAAAATATATAGTTTAAATTTTAATATATATTAATTAATATTGTATTGTAATTATGTAATTATATGTTTTTTGTTGCTTATTTAGGTAAACACAAAGGAGAGAAACATATCGTTAAATAAAAGAAGTATAAGTTATAAACATACGCTTCAAATACTATAATATAAACCCAAACGTTCACCCAAAAGTGTACACTTTTTATTTTATATACATGTACATTCCCACTAAAAGCCTATTAAGCAATTTATCAGAAGAGGTAAAAAACGTTCGTGTTCTTTACTATCTATATAAAATAAAATAAAGGGCGATTTGACTTTTTTTTACATATGGAGTTTTTTCGTTACGTACATAACGAAAAAATATATAAATTTCGTGGACAATATCTATCATCTATCTATCAATATCTGTCTATCGTTACAAAATTCATCAACAATATTTAAAAGAAACAAAGAAAAATTAGTTTTACCTTGTTTCCCAGAGCGCTCTTTATTAATACTATAAGAAGATTCCATGCTATGTTTTCTACGCATCTGCAGAAAAGAAAAAACAAAAAAAAAATCCTTTGTATATGTGAATTTAAACAATAATCAATCTTAACTGGCAAAGTCTTTAAAATGTATTTTTTTAATTTCACAAATGAATAGGCGGAGAAAATCTTGAAACCTATTACTAAGACTTGGAGTGTCTTAACAATATCCCAGGTTCAGGTTCCCACTTTCCGCCGAGTTCTAAAAGGCAAGGCATTGCTTGTTGAGTGGTATAAACTCAATATCGCGTTTTGCCTCGTGCGAAGAAATATTAGTTCATTTACTCGAATGAAATTCAACACAATCTGTCGCGTTTACATCATGGCTCTTTTAGTGTATTTAATGAAAGTTATTTGTAAATATATATACACAACTCACCTCCTCAGCAGGATTTGTGACTCCTGACTCTAAGTAGCTGATAAGTTTTGCTTCACTACAAATTTCTGTGCTTTTTTTTCTCGATAAGTTGTCCCGACTGGAATAATATAAACAAACTATTTTCATTGTTCGCACATGCTTTTTTTTTTGAGGTTTAGCTTGAAATTGATAAGAATAAAATACGGAGTATAATAAAATAATATTATGTACAATAAGGCTTTAAAGACTATATAATAACATTGATTAACACGAGGATGATATGAAAGTCAAAAATCAATACACAATGGTAGTGAGGTTAAATTTCCACCTTGTAATACTTATATACGAGGTTCTAATTTAGTGCAAAAGTTCATGTTATTTATATTTTAAAATAATTTCGTGCAGGTTAGAATCTGTACAGTGACATACACCATTCCAGATGTGATACATTATTTTTCCGGTTACTAGAAAGTTATTTTTAAAAGCTTTTCCTTTTCTCGTTTAACTACAGAAATTAATTGATTTATAATTAAATAATTTATAAAAAACAATCTATTAAAAAATCATACGTACCTATCGGAGTGTAAAGGATGCAGACGAGCGCGTGGTATCATTAGAGCGGGCGCGGGCGGCGGAGGCGGCGCGTGCGCAGGCGGGTCTGAGATCACTGTTATCTTCTTGCTACAGGATGACCGGGATCGTGACTAAAATAAAATATACATATACAATAAAATATATATATATAGAGCACATATGTATAATACTTTTTGTAATTAATTTATAAAATTTATATATACAGTACCGGTAATACAATACCTTCAGATTTTAAAATCTACAATAAAATTGTAGCTCCATGCTGTATCTCGCACCTAGTATGGTAGGCAAAGGGAAGCTGGAACCCTAGTATTACAACACTTTGATGCCATTAAGACTTTTCAGCTTCCCAGTTAAAATTAAAAAAGTTAAATTAGCTTCACGCTGTATCCCGCACACGGGTAGGCAGAGGGGACCTAGTGTAAAGACACTCCGTTCCCGACTTTCTGCCGAATTTTGGAGGCATTGCGTGTTGAGCAGCAGAACTCAACGCCGTGATTTGCCTCGACACCAGAGCGAAGAAATAGAAATATAAATTTAAGTAAATATTTCATCTCCTCGAGTGGAGATCGAATCCACAACCAGTCAGTTTTACAGCGCCCTTCTTTGTGCCCCTGCGCCAATCCCTATTATTTAACATCACACCGACTTATCTTCATTTTGCAAACTACTTACTTTGGTCGGTATGTAGGGTAGGGATGCATTTTGGACACTACTCGTTTCAGCCGCTTCCATTCTTTCAGCTATCAGCGCCCGTCTGTCTGCTCTTTGCTTAGAAGGTAAATTGCCCTGAAATTACCAATTATTATGTCATATTATAAAAGTCGTGTAGGTATATCTAATTGTATGTGATAAACTATACACACAAATATAAACGTTTTGTTTTAATTTATGTTATAATATTTTAAAAAGTAGTATATTATATATTATGTTTTGCAATGATGTAATATAGTAATATAATACTTATTTATAAAACATATAAAAATTTAAAGTACCTGATGTATGCTAGGCATGCCTTGCATACAACCAATTACGAAAGTTTGTGTCGTAGGATTTTTCGGACTGCAGCATCTCTTCGAAGCCCAAATAGTGACTGCTAATATTATAACAGCACCAACTACTGTCACTGTTATAAGCACCGCTGAAAAATATATGTTTAATTATATAAATAAGTGATGATAGGTTTATTTTTTTAGCTTTACGCTGTATCTCGCGTATGGCAGGGTTGGCCGAGGGAACCTGGGAACTTAGTGTTAAGACTCTCCATTCACATGAACACACTTTCGTTCCCCATTTTCTGAAAGTATTGCGTGTTGATCAGGGGAACCGCGCCTTGCCTCGTAACCAGAGCCAAAAAAGAAAATATTAAATATTGAATTACAAAATAAGTAAAAAAAACAGGAAATGTTATCAAAGTTTAATTAAACTATCACAAAAATATAATAAATAATAAACACAAAAAAACTTTTTAAAGAAATATATAATTATTACTAGTGCGAAACACAATGTCACAAATACCTTTCAAATTGACCTGGCACGTCCGCCCGGCGTACCATTTGAAACATTCACAGATCATAGCACTTTCTCTTTCGAAGCAAGTGCCGTGATAGTTGCAGCCCCCGCAGCCTACTGTGTCAGCTGAGATAAAAAAAAGGATTTTTATATTTTTATTATATTAATAATATTATTTATTGTAAAGAAATATACATTTTGAAGAAATATAAAATTTTTTCATACAACTTGTTGTATTAGATTGATAACAATATTCTTAGTGTCATTATAAAAAAATAATATGATGTAATATATTCCATAATATTTTTTTAGCTTCACGATGTATCCTGGGAACCTAGTGTCGAGTCACTCTTTCCTATTAAACATTGTTGTTCCCAATTTTCCGCCGAATTTCCGAAGCATTGCGTGTTAAGTAACGGAACTCAACGCCACGTTTTGCTTTAATACCAAAGCGAGACTCCGGCGAGACTAGAAGTTCCCGTTATCTAATATCTCTAATATTTGAAAGTTATTTACATATTTATATATTATTTATAAAAGGACTTAATAATATTTATAAAAAATTAGCCCAATTTATTTCATATAATATAATAAAAATGCTTTATTTAAACATCCCGTAGCCTTTGGCGCTCCATTCTCTGTAGCTACCCTGGTGGATAAAACGTTAAACTAAAAAAGGGATAAAAAATGTATGTACTTACATGAACAAATTCTGCCGGGATACAAAGTGTTAACGCTAAGATCAGCAAAGCCTTCTAAGCAACTGCAGGTATAAGTGCCGCGAAGATTGAAACACATCGCGTGTTCTGAACAGTCATGGAATTGTCTACTAGTACATTCGTCGAAATCTATAAAAAAAATTAGGCTAAATCACGATTTTTTAATTGTTTTATGCTGTATCCCGCACATAGCAAGGGAGATAGAGGGAACTCGAAAACCTCGAAAACTAATTTTAAGACACACACCGTTCCCCTTGAGACACTTCTGTTCCGCATCTTTTAGCTGAACTGTCAAGGCATTGCGTTCTAAGTGGCCAAACTCAACGCCGCGCTTTTGCCTCATTACCAGAGAGTGGAAATGAAAAAATATTACATTCCCCGAAATGGGAATCGAATTCCTAATCGCCGTGTTTTACAGTACCACTCTTCTAATTCTGCGCCACGAAGGCCTAAAATTACTAATTTATTTGTTATTTTGTGGATATGCCTGATTATTTCTTTCCAGCGGTAAGCACCGCAACCAATATAGAAAATATCAAAATAAAAAGATCAGAGTGATCTATCACTTGCTCATTTTTTAAAGATATGTATTATATGGCAACTCTCGATACCAAAAATATTACAGACTCAGAATGTCAAATGTTTATATATTTTGTACACAGTTATTATTATAAGATTGACATACCGCTGACATTTAATCTATCCATTAATTCTTCCGCTGCGTGTACTTCCGTTCCTCCTAAACTGTAGTTATTGTTTCGCAAATATTTCTCGATAACTTCTTTAAGTCTACTTTCGTGTGCATTGTCAGACAACTGAAAATTGAAAATTTTAAATATTAAAATATATTGTATTACGATTGATCCTCGAAGAAGACAAATATAATTCGATGTAATTAGATTAGCTTCATTTTTTTTACTTTCAAATTCTTTTCTTAGCGAGTTAGTGAGAGAGAATAGAGCGACAAACGCTACAATACTGTGAAATGGAAGCTACAAATTAGCTTCTTACGTGATTATATTCAATATAAGCTTATTGATAATTTTTATTCAATAATTTGCTGTGAGTATAAATTAGTCAACACATTTTTTATATTCTTAATATATTAAGGCCCTAGGGTTGATAGATTTTAATATAAAAAATAGAAAGCAAATATTTATTTGTACCTGTACATAAAAGTCATTAATGACACCTGTATATGGTTCACCTCGAGGTGGGTTTATTTGAATGGGATAGAATCCACTTATATGCACTCCATGATATACATCTCGCAAATCTGACTGCATTACCATTCTGTTAATTCCTTCATGACTGGCAACAGCTAAGCTGTGATATTCTTTAGTGGAATTATTGGAAAGGCTCGAGTGGAATTTAAGACGCTCTGTACCTTGAGATCCAAGAGCCAACCTAACGGAATATGTATAAGTAGCTGAAATAAAATATAAATAAAAGTATTAGCTCAACTTATGTTAAAATAATTGATGAACGGTTATAAAATCTTACGTTTGCAGGGCCTGTCTGGGAACATTCTAGCGAAACCAGGTCTGCAGACACATTTCATTACACCGTCAATCCGTTGACATCTTTCGTTTCTAGAAGCTTTACAATCTGGTTGACATTCCTTTCCATATCCTGCTCCTATAATCGTTTACATTAAAATATACAAATTGTGAGATTGCCAAAAAAAAAACCAAAGTTTCATATCTGAAATACTTGCCGATAGGATGTCCCACATTAGTTGTCTCTGAGTATGGTGTCCCAGCTAATAATATTTCCCCGAATAAAACTTGAGATACTCCGTTACTGTTTACTTGTTCATTGCGTGTAATACCATCGTAATCACCTGTATCTATATCTGTGACAGGTGGTGATTTACCACCATTTTGTGATTTATTCATAACTACAAAGAAAGTATCATTATCTTTTTCTTCGTCGACGTCAATTTTTTGAATGTTTTCAGTAGCATTGTTTTCTTCATCTCTTATTATAAAATTATCACGCTCTTCAGAAGACATACTGATGTCATCGAGAGCAATTTTTGTTATGGAAGTTGAACTTAAAACTGGGGTTGCTTCAACTTGAGGAATTGGGACATGCTTAGTAACAGTTTCTACAATCGTTGTTGGTTGTACTTGAGTGTATACTTCGGTAACCACATCTACTATTGTTGACGTGTGGATATTTGTAAGCACAAGAGTTTCAGTAATGGCACCTTCTGATTGACTCATTAAACTTGTTTCTGTGTGCGTTACTGTCAACGTATGGGTTAAGTTTACATAACCAATGCTCGAAATAATTTGTGGTGGTTCTGATAAAGTTTTAGTAAGTGTAATGATTGTTGTTTTAAATTCTGTCTTAGTGGGTATTATCTCGTCCGAAATTTTGATTTCATTGCCGCTGTAATGAGTCTTATGGATATTCGTCTTATCAGTAGAATCTTGACTAACAGTTAGAGTAGATGTAATCGTTCTTTCAATAACAGAAGGTAACAGCGGTAGCAGAACAGATGTTTGATTCTCGTTAAGAACTTCGGTCGGCCTAATATAATCTTCTTCTAATGATGATTCTGAACTTTCAATTACGCTTGTCGGTATAAAATTTAAAGGCCTAGAGGGTAACGGCCGAATATTTTTTTTGATTGAAGTTAGTCTAGTAGGGGAAGATATTTCAGGACGAGACAACGTTCTTGTAGGCTTAATAATTTGTATAATTTTAGAAGGTGGCTTGAACCTATTCGTAGCTGTTTTTTTATCATCACTACGTATTGGATAAGGCTTACGAGTTCGAATTTTGCTTCCAATTGTTACTTTCAATCTATCCTTAACAATATTGTTCTGACTAGTCTCTGAAGATATATTTACTCTTTCTATTGATTCGGCTTCTGCAGATGAAGTGTTATCTAATCCTTTATCTATTGACAGCCTGGTTTTATTGAAATGTGTTGACACTAATAATGTTTTTTGTGTAATAGGTTTTTCGTAACTAACATTCATTACTTCACTCGACGTTTCATATTCGTTAGAGTTAAATATATTTTCAGATGAATTTTCTAATAAAATGTCAGAGTCTAATGTTTCAGATGGTATTTTAGCATCTGGGAAATAGACTGATGATGGTAAATCGTAAGCATTTGTTGGGAATTCAATGTTTGATGACACTAACCAGCTTGTAGAAACTGGAGTTGGGAAAATAACATTTGTCGTCGGTGAAGCATTTGAAATTTGCATAGACATATTATCTATTGATGCTATAACAGATGGAATATCTCTTGGAGGAGGGAGCAAATGAGAGGATGGTTGATCACGATTTACATACGGACGTTTTATTTTATTTACTATGTCAAATGTTGGTCTATAAGTGGAGACATCATCTTTACTAATTGGCTTCCGAGGTGGTCGTTGTGTAGTTTGCTTAGGCTGTAAGGTTCTTGGAGGCAAAGTTCTGTAAGGCGGTGATGTTCTAATAGGTAAAATGGGTCTAGAGGTTGCAGGCACTCTTGATGTATATTTTGAGGGTGATGTTCGTGGAGGAGGTGGACTCATTCCCATTATTTCTTGCATAGTTGATAATTTGAATTTGTAATTATCATTTGTGATGGGAGGAGGTGGTGACAAATCTATGATTTCACTAGACGAAATATTTAATTCTACATCATCTCTTATTGTAAATACAGGCATAGTGGTTTTTTCATTCACTTCTATAAGCAAAGGTTTTTTATCTTGAATATGGATTGTTGATGTAATAATATTAGATGCGTTTCCAACTTTAGTACTATTTTTAAAGTTTGAGCTAAATGGTTTTTGATGTTTGTTGTAGTTGGGTTCGATATCTTTTATCTCTGACGGTCTTCTTGTAGTAACAGGACGGCTGGTCGATGAGGTGTACATTTCTTCACCAATATTTAGATCCATACTATCTTCATACGATATATTAGTATCATTTTCCATTAACTGATTTATTTGCCAGTGTGGTTGTTGCAATTGATGATCCAAAGGCAGATTCGCATTTGGAGTAAAGGGCCTTGGTTTTGTATAAATATTCTCGTCATAAACAGGTTTAATATTATTAGAATGAAAAGAAGTTCTATTTTGAGTTGCAAACGGTTTTTCTGTTTGGCCTCCAGAGCTATACTTCACTAGCTGAAGGTCTTGATTTTTCTTATACATATTTGCAGTAATATTAGGAAAAGAATTTTTACTTATATTTTGTATTTTTGTAGATGACGTGATGATTGGAACTTTCATTGATTCTGAACTTACTTCGCTATCAAATTCAGTATCTTCAAATCCATCTTCGCCATCGAAAATTTCATCAGCTGTTTCGTAAATGGTTTTGATTGGAGCCAAATAACTAGAATTAATTGAAGGTTTCTCATAGCTGCTCGCTTTCGTTGGTACATCATAAGCGTTTTGACCATTATGTAAACTTGATGGAATATAGTTTTGTTTTACATTGATAGATGATATATCTGAATTTTGAATTTCATTTCCCTTTGAAAAAGGCTTACCTACATTAAAATGATTTATCGGTCGCTTATGATTTTGATCCCAAAATTCTGTTGGAGGTTTACCTACAGTTGCAATTTTTTCGCCGAATTTTGGTAAGTTGTCGCTATTTAAATCATATTTAAGTGGTATTATCTTACGAGTCGTAACTTCGACTTTAATATTTTTCAAATTCTCTTCGTTAAGGACACTAGCATACCAACCATGAGAATTAGTTGAAATATTTGGAAGAAATTGAGATGGTCGTTCTTCTACTTTAGGTTTTATATTCATGTTAGGAATGCTGAATGGATATAATGGCTTTAAATTCTGTTGTTTGTTGACATCTTCATTGATTATAGGGAAATTGGCATGACTGTTTAGATTTGGTGGATGAATATTATTTTTATTTGCCAATTTATTTGTAACAATATTTTTTTGATTATGATCCAACTGATTCGTAAATATACTTGTTGTATTAGAGCTTCCATCCGATATTTTATGTTTATAACTGTCAATGTATGAAAGTGACACATGCCCTTCATCATCATGTATAAGTGAGGGATGTATTTTACCATGCAATGCCACACTTTCATATTTTGCAGGATCATCCTCTACCCTAATCGCAAAATTTGTACCTATAGGAATATCTGCATTTATCTGCCCATTTAGTGAAGTAGTTGTGATCGGTACTGATATACTCGAACCAACAATATGTCCTTTAGCTCTATCACCAGCTACATTAGTAGCCGTATTTAATGTAACCGTATAGGTATTTTCTCGGTTATTTGTTGGAAGATGTGACTTATTTTCTGTTTTATAAGATACTAGTGTATTACTCGTTTTCTTAAATTGATTACTTGGATTTAAAGCTAAATTAGATTGGGACCCTTCAATGATTGTTGGTGGTGGCATATTAATTGTATACGTTGGTGTTGGATAATTATTTGGCATCTGCGATGCAAAATATATTTCCGATGTTACTTTCGGAGGTAGTTGATTTGATACAGGATGTTGAATATTTATAAATACATTACTGTCTACAGCCGGTTTGGTATGGGCAATTGGTCGTTGATGATATTTATTCTTATCATGTGGAATATTTTGATTATATTGTAGTTGAGGTGGCGGCGGTGGAACTGCTAGATAGTTTTCATATTCCTTATCAATATTTCCTTTTCCTTCTTTGAGATTACTGCTTACCTTTTTCTCTCTTAAATGTTTTTCATATTCTTTGTAGATTTCAGGATTATAGGCAGTTATTTGTGGACCTACTCGAACATATGTTTCTTGATTACTTGTAGGTGGAGGTATTTTCGTAAAATCTCCTGGATGCTTATTATCAATCCATTTTACTTTAGGGTCATTATGTCCATTAGATTCTTTATAAGAAAAGGAATTTTTGGTTTGGCTAGTGGTACTCATTGTTGATTGCACCAAAAATTGATTTTTATTTGGAACTACATTGTGAACATTCGTCATCTGTGGTGCATCTATACTAAAACTACCAAAATAGCCAGGTTCCGGATATGGTAGAGGATCATCTATATAATCTCCAGTTTTATGTGGTTCAGAAGAACCAGCAAATACCAGTGCTGTGGAACTGCCATGTGGAATTAATACATTGGCAACTCTAGAAGGTTGTATATCAACTAAAAGTGGCTTATTAAGAGTATCAGAATATTCACCATCTGTGGTTATTTTAGTAGTAACAATCTCTGATGAACTTGGGCTATTGTCGGAAATACCTTGATCTTTACTCTGATCATGTCTGTAATTTAATTGAGCTTCTTTCAGAACTGGCAATTTAGATACCGGTGGTACATAATCGAAGAATGCTGGTCTACCATGAGTTACTAATATAGGTGTGTTAGCTTTTCTAAGCCCAGACTGCTTATTATATTCATGTTGAGCATTTGTATTAGGTGGCAACCGAGAAGACCCTGGGTGTTGATTGAAGTTGTCAGTGTTAGTGTAACTTCCTTGTGGTCGTACATTTTTATTTAATTTAGGTTTAGTTTTAGGCATCTCAGGTGGCCGTAAGTCAAATGAATCATCTACTATGGGCTTATCATTCAGAGGTTTTTCCTTCGTCAAATAAAGTTCATTATTAGCAACGACATTATCTATTAGTGGCGGATGAACGTTATTTTGTAATTTTATACCACTAGCGACTAAAGTTAATGGTCCTCCTACGGCTGGTTTTCCAACGATAACATCAGAATTAGCAGTAATTATTTCCCCTGGACTTATGGGTATACCACCATTTACAAGTGGACTTTCGTGAACTATCTTTGGTCTGATAAGATGAGATATAGGGTTCTTATGTTCAGCTGCCCAAGCAAAATTTTGATGTAAAGTTACGTTTGTAAGACCAATTTGAGATTCAGAGGCTTCCATTTCATCTACAGGTATGTATATTGGAAAACTACCTACTTTAGACTCAATATTATTATCAACTCTTTTATTTGCATTGTAGGACGTTACTTTAGTTGAGGGATTAATGGTACTTGATGAAAGTGAAGTTTTATTTATTTCTTGGCGTTTCATAAATCCACCTGTCATTTTTTCAATAACTGGAGCTAGTTGCGAAAGTCCCTTTATTCCTAATGAACCTAATTTTATTAGTTCAGCAACAACAAATTTATTTTTGTTTATTTTTTGTGGTTTATCTGGCTTTATTTTTTCCGACGTTTTGTTTGCTGGAGTTTTGTTGACTTTTGCAGGAATCGGTGCTTGTTCATTTGTAAGGAGGTCACTATTTTCTACAGAATTTGAAACTTTTTCATCAGAGAAATCATTTACCTGTGTATATTTTTCGACAATTCTATCCGTCGGTGGTGGAGCTTGAGAGCTACTTTCATATTCATAAGGATGATATAATGTAGACTCGATGACATTTTTGTGAGTTGTCTTTGTACCAATAAATTTGCTACTTTTTGAATTAAACTTTTCAGAACTTGGAATAGAAGATAGTTTGTTATTCGTATATTTAGTTTTCAACATTTCCGTTTGTGTATGACTGCAAGAACAAGATGTAGTACAAGATGCATGATTGATTTCTGATGGTTGTATAATATCAAAATTTTCTTGTTCACTATCAATCCTTTTATCAATTTTTGGAATATTATTAAAAAATATATTCGAAGCCACTGAAGGTTGTATGGTTTTTACTTCCATATACTTTGTCTGAAAATAAAAATAATTCTTACTTAGATATTATATTATTGAAACTGTATTTATTCTTTTTAACGACTTTAATATATGAGTGTCATCGGGAAAATAATTAATTGACATGTTAATTAATACTTATGTTAGAAATCCGAAGTTTGAATGTGGGTAGTTAAGTTTTGGAAAATACGTTAATACCTATAAAATTAACAATTAGTCTGTGGGTAAGAGGTATATATTGTAGGGCCTTGGAACCCAGGGCTATAAGGGTTCATCTTTAAAAATGGGTCCAAACGAATAACTCTTACTTTAGTAGGTTTCAAATCAGCTATGACATCAGTAGCATATAAATTCGTAAGTGACTCTGTTGTAACCACCGAAACTATAGTTTCGAATGTTGAAATAGCACTTCTTTTATTTTGAACTACTGTAGTAAGGTAAGTGTATGTAGTCATACATGTCTTGATAATGTAATTGTGTTGCATCAGCTGATGCAAGGGAAATAACGCATTCATATGTTGCTGGTGTATAATTGTAGCGGTTGCTGATGACAATAACGACTTATTCGGTGGAGTCGAACTTACACGAATGTTGAAACTTTTCGATGAAGGTAAAGACATAACTTTAAGTTTTCTCTGAAGAAGAAGAAAGATACGAGAGTAAATAATGTAATAATAAAACAAATTTAGTTTGCTAAATATTTTAAAGGATTTTATATAAAATGCAAGAAATGACTAATATTTTTACTCATTGTTTCTAATTATAAATTATTTTGATATATCCTATCAACATATCGTATTATATAAATAATATTACCTTTTCTTGTTTTCCATCCGAACTTTTATCCCGTACTAGAACTTCAACACCATTTGACATGACACGTGTAGCCAAATTTTTTAGTTTTCTTTGATCATCATTTCTATGCTCTACATCAATATCTCTTCCTGGTCTCCATGGTGTATTATCGTATACTATAGCATTTGTATTAAAAGCTGAAAATTTTAAGTAGTATTTACACAAAATTCAATGCCGACTATATACAACTTTTTAAATAACTTTAGCTTATTCCTATAAAAATAAAAAATACCAAACGCTTATTCCTAATTTAATTATTACTAATTTAAATATAAAATAGGATTAAATAGTATGTTAATATTTTTTTGTAAATACTTTATTCAATAACAAGAATATATTTAATTAATTGTGTGCACCAAAAATATACAAAAATTACATTCGTGCATCTACATATATTGAAAATATAAAATAAAGTGCAACTAATACTTATCCTAATTTATATAGATTGTTAGTCATTTTGCATTAAACGACGCTTTATTTTTATCTATATTATTACATTTCTGTTGTAAAAAATCTTAAAATTAGTGTGTTAGTGTCGTAAAAACAAAATTTACGAGAACTAAACTATCCTTAATATTTACAAGCTTTAGTAATGTTACTAATTCCCAGATCACTACTTTTTACAAAATTAGACGTTCGAAAAACTACAATTTTAACTGTAACTATTAATATAAAATTTGTGATTCAATAATCCAGTAATCAAAATCAAAAAGGAGCAATTTTAAGAACATCTAAATACACGAGTACATTATAGTATTAATATATTATCAGATAACTGACTCACCTCCCTAGACGGTTGGTGACGCGGAATGTGGGATAGAACCATCCAATTGGATCTGAGATCTTCAAAGGGAACTCCACTCAAGTCACAGTCGTAAGTCAAACGTTATTTATTCATTGTTTTAATTTTATATTTAAATTTTAATTTATAAATTTTAATATTTTGGCATCAAAAAAATTATATAAAAAGATACTTAACAATATTTTATGTAAACATAATATTTCATAACAATTATTCATATTGACTTAAATATTGAGTAAATTAGTAAAATATTATAAAGTGACTATTTAAAGTTTTTTAAACATAAATTTATGTATTAAAATATTGCTCTTGATATTTTTTATAGTTTTTACGGTAGTCTTAAAAGTCAAGGAGATCGACGATAAATAAAACGACACACATTCTAATTACAATTTATTATTAACATTTTAAGTCGTAATTTGCAATTTACAAATGAAGCATGTCGAGTATTATAAAATATTTATATTAAGAGTTATATCTAAATTAATTGAGTAATTCTTAGGCAGTGATTAGATATATTCTTACCTAACATTTCCTTTTGACGATACATTTTCATATAATATGGTAACACGTCAATAACATTTTTTGGTGATCTTAAAGAATACCTATTAAAACATTGGAATTCCTATCTACAAAATCAAGTACAAAAATATTTGTATCTAACACTAAATGCTAAAACTATAAGGCACTATTCATAGTTAACTTACTATGATACAAAGTAAATAAATAACTAAATCATTACTTTACAGACCTAACCAGTTGTTCGGGTTCATGAGACGTCATCGACACTCTGTTTTGAATATCTAAGTGTGGTTGGTGATTCTAATTTGACAACATATGTTGGTGACGCATTGTTATTTAAGTGTTCACTTACTTTACCTACTATACTTTCTAAACTTTGCGTTTCTGTTTGTGATGGGGTAGGAGTATTTGCTAAATACTTATCCATATCAGACATTATAGAATTTTCTAAAACATTGGCTCCTTGTGAACTTACAAGTTGGTCTATAGATGGCAAAATCGATGGCAGTATCTTAATATCTTCATAATAGATGGCTTCTCGCTTTCGAACAACTTGAGTGTCATCAGAGACAACAGTTGACAGCACAGTACTAAACTCTCCAGGATGTTTTCCTGACACATATAATGTCACTACACTTGTTAATTTAGGTGGAGTTGGTTTTTGCGCACGTTGTTTGCTTTTTCTCCGAGTAGGAGCCGGTGACGGAGGTGGAATATCTTCACCACTATCTTGTATATCTTCTGCAAAGTCTTCATTACTGCTCAAATCTGATAATATGTTTGGTTTGGGACTGTTACTATATATGTCATTATTCAAGTTGTTATTAGGTACAAAATTATTTTGCAGTAAGCCAAGATCAGACGGAGCTAAGCCAAGTAATGGATTAGCTGTTTGTAGAGATAGCGCCTGCTGCTGTTGTTGCTGTTGTTGTTGTTGTTGTAAAAGTAATGGCAGTAATAAAGAGTTGTACTGAGGAGAAGGAGCTAAAACTGTTGGGGTAGTAACGACTGTTTCGGTTATAAATTCAGTAGCAGTTATTACATTAGTTGTTGGATCAGATATTGTCGTTAATATCTTAATACCTCTAAAAGTGATAGGTAGAACTTTTTCTCTTGCATCAGTTACTGTTGTGACATAAGTTGTAGACCTAGTTTTGTACTCAGTTACCGGTGTTTGTACTACAGGTTGTTGAGGTAATAATGCCTGTCCTTGTAATGCTAGTAACGGATTTATAGCAGGCTGTTGGTTTCCTAATAAAAGTTGTGATAAAAGTAAGTTAGCTAAAGGCACATTTGCATTAAGTTCAGGTGCTATAGTTTGCACCACGGGCTCGACATTGTAAACAGTACTGGGCAAAACATGTGAAAAAGATGTTTTGCGACCTCTTATTGTAGTTGGAGTAAAGATGATTGTGGTTGTAGGGGTTTCATGTAAAACATATTTAGTTATTTTTGTTGCACCATTTTCGGCCAATTCTGTAGATTCAGCCACAAGAACTAACTGATGAGCACCGATAGGACTAAGTGATGTGGATACTTGATTCAGTAATAAAGTTTCTGCGCTAGGTTTAGCTGTTAAAAGATTTTTATATTCGGTAATCTTACCATTTACCACCGGTATTGTTACTTCAAACGGTACCTGATGTGTTATGGTAATTTTGCCATCATTTAAAATATTATCATATTTATTATATCTCTCTCCACTTAAATTTTCAAAAGAATTTCTTTGTCTGCTAGAGGCCCTGCTAGTTGTCGTTCTTGATCTAGATCTGGAGCTTGTCGTCCTAGGGCTAGATCTTGATGACTGTGTTGACTTACCGTTAGTTAAGCGTGGCGCTTTAGGTCTTGATGAAAGCGTTGTAGTTCTCGAATTAGTTCTCGTTTTTCCCCTTCTGTATGCTGGTGCCGAAGTAGTTGTTGTTCTACTGCTATCTCCTCTTACAATAAACGGTTGCCTGGATGAAACCTTTGGAGCTGATGCAGTTGTAGTTCTGCTACTTCCGGCACGTGAGTTATAGCGTCCAGATTTTTGTTTTGGAGTAACAGGTGTAGGAGGTTCAGTTTCAGGTACAGGT
The DNA here is from genome assembly GCA_030704555.1 of Heliconius charithonia. Classification (NCBI taxonomy): domain Eukaryota; kingdom Metazoa; phylum Arthropoda; class Insecta; order Lepidoptera; family Nymphalidae; genus Heliconius; species Heliconius charithonia. Next base: position 2,658,376 of record CM060825.1, read on the forward strand.
TCGGGTCTGCGAGTACTTGCTGATTTGACTCCAGGTCTCCTAAAATTATTATATTTTCTGTTACCATAATCAACCTGACGCTTAACTCGCCTTTTAAATGCGAAAGGTCTTATCTGCACGGCGTTTTGGATTCTTTTTGTTGATGAAGCTATAGGAGAAGCCACCTGTTGTTCTTTTCTATCTGATGATTCATAATCATTATCTTCTTCGAATTCTTCTTCATCTAATAATTCTTCATCTTCTTCATTTTCTTCATTTTCTCTTAGTTCTTCTTCTGGCTCTGGTTCTGGTTGCTTAAAAAGATTTCTTCTGGGGAAAAGAGAATTTGTAGGTCTTTGTCTACGTAGTGCGAGTAGAGGATTTGAGGTGGAACGCGTAGTTGATCGTCTTGTTGTCGTTGTTCTACCGCGAGTTGTTAAGCTTCGCCTTGAGGAAGGTGTTGTAGACCTTGGAGTTATCGCTGTACCTGGCTGTCGAACGACCGGTGGTCTTCTAAATCTAAGCAATGGATTATTCGTAGTTTGTCTGCTTTGGGATACTTCCGTAAATTCATCTAGAGATTCAGTTGCATTTTCTTCTTGTTGAGTCGCATAAGTTTCAGATTCATTTTGATCTGCTGGAGGATAGCTTATTATGCTTGATTGTCTACTTCCACGTAATCTAGATGAAGCTGTAGGACGTATTCTAGGTATTGCGGATCGACTTGCGTAATCTAAGCTGTTGCTTCTAAGTGAACTCGATCTAAATCCTGTCCTCCTTGAAGTTGGAGAAATACTTCCTCCTCTAGAAAATCCTCCAGCACGTGAGGCAGGAATATTTGCTGACAAATTTATTGTTGGACTATTACGTCCAGGGAATCTCCTTCCAGCGCTCGCTGATCCAGCCACAGCAGCTTGTTTCCGATTACCGCTATAAGCACCTGTAGGTCTTACTGATTTTAACGTAGGAGTAGCAGTGATCGTTGGAGTAGAATCTGCTCGAGTGATTGTGGTAGCACTGTTTGGCGTACCTACACGTTTAGGACTAAATGTTGGTCTGTTTCTTGAAGCAAATGGAATAATAACAGGAGTGAATGAAGGCTTCTTAGTTGTAAATGTCAACCGACTTTTCTTTTTAGCATTAGTTTCATCTTCTTCGTCGTCTTCTGTTTCAAATTGTGATTCCGTTGCTATTTCTGATTCAGCAAGTGAACTTTCTATTACTTCAGGAGTAGGGCTAATAATAGACTCTTCTGTGGTCGTTGTAGATGGTGCAGTACTTGAAGAAGATGGCTCTTCTACTAAGGTCTTATTATCACTTGTAATTATTGTTGAATCACCAGATATGACAGCAACTTGAGAAAACAGAATTTTTTTTTCTGCATTTGCTTTAGGTGTACTGTTTTCTAGAGGTTTAACTTCCGCAAATAAATTATCAATATATGTTCCTTGTAATATGGTTTGGGATATACTGGACAATTCAGGTAATTTTGTAGCTTGTATTTCTTCCTTTATTTTAGTAGGAATTACGTGAGGCTTTTCATCTTGAATTAAATTTTTATCTACAGCGCCACTTGGTACTTTTCTACCTAACTGATTATCTTCAACTACTTTCGTATTATCAACGATATTAGTGACAGTTTCTAGGCTGCTTCTTATTTGAGATGTATTACCGGCATAAAATGTAGTAAAGTAAGTGTATGTTGTATAAAATGTAGCTTTTCCGTCATCTTGTTCAAGGTTGTCATCTACTAAAGAAGGCTTTAGTGCTACTTCTAAGTCTTTAGGTGGTAGAACACTAACAATATCTATGGGTGTAGTATCTATAGGACTTATAGTGGGTATTGATTGAACAGAAGGTGTAACAACATTAGAAACGATCTCCTCACGACTTGTTATTGTTGTCGATTTATCCTTATACAAAGTTGTCCAATAAGTGAAAGTTGTATAATAAGTTATCGGTAGATTATTTTCCTCTTCGGGTTCTGTTTTCGGAGTAATTGTTTCTGTAACAACATTTGTTATTGTTTCGAGGCGACTTTTTACTTTACTAGAATCTTTTCCTATATACATCGTAGTAAAGTAAGTAAATGTTGTGTAACTAGTTTGTAGTAGTAGTGTAGGTGATGGAAGAATTTCATCAATATTACTTTCAGAGCTTATTTGGTCATCAAGTACATTATTGTTGTCTAAAAATTTTGTTTCACCTTTTGAAGAAGAAGACTTAACGTCCGTAACATATGAGTTTTCAGATATAAGTGGGTTGGATTCTACGCTAAACAACATATCTACTTCAATAGGAGACGGCTGTGGATTCTCAATGTCCTTATTTTCTGATAATTGTTTTTCTTCCATTGTGACGCTACTTTCGAATGATGAATTTTCATTCGTACTATCTTGGGACATTCCTTTGATTTGCATACAGTTTCTAAAATCAAATTGTGCCCTTGTATTTTCATTTGGTAGTTGATTAGTTTTTGTAGGCTTTAACTCATCAGGACCAACATAATTAGTGTACACTTCACTTCTGCTACAAACGTTCGCATCAGAACCTACATAAATTGTAGTAAAAAATGTATATGTAGTGTAGTAAGTTTTAACAGAATCAGGTTTGATGCTAGAAACTAAGTCATCGTCTAGTAATGGAGTAGGGGTTTGTGAACTATAAGATTGATTAATTTCAACCGATTCAATAACATCTTTATTTTTAACTAAATCAATGATACTATTTATTGCAAAAGATTCGGTAGGCTGAACATCAACCACACTGGTTGGAGTAATATCATCGTCAAAGGCGCCTAGTAATGATGGATCAATTTTAGATAAGTCTACAGTAGAAGTTATTATATTTGTAACTACTGATTTATGGCTTTCAATACTGGAAGTATGATCTCCAAAGAATGTGGTAAAATACGTATAGGTTGTATAAAGGGTTTTATATATAAGGTCTATTTCATTTTCAGAAACATCGTCGTTTATTATGTTAAGATTTTCAGTTGGTGTATGTTCTGTACTAACAGAAACTTCAACGTGACTTTGACTTGTTGAAATTCGTTCTGTAGTTGATGTTTTATCATTTACGCTTATATCCTGTGAGTTTGCAGATTTATCGTCTTGAGTTGAAATTGATTCCTCTTTCTCAATTAATGTTTGAATTTCTTTTTCCATTGGAGTAGTCTTTTTGGGGCTTTCAGTATGAATTTCTAGTTCTTCTGAAGTATTCACGTCACTTGTTTCAATTAGGTCTGGAGCTTCAATATTACTTATTTCTGTATTTTCTACGTCACCGCTTACAACAGAAGTCGGCGCAATATATTCATTTGTTTTACAAACATAATTTGTTATATAGCCCACATTACTCTCAACAATAACATCTGACTTGACAGATGTTGTAGTTTCGGTACTCTCTAATGGAATAAAATAAGTCGTTAGGTATGTTAAAGTCTTGTAAGCAGTAGTCATAGTGGATTGTGTCTCTAGACCATCAGTACAATAGATTTCTTCGTGCTTATCATATTTACTTTCTGTTGTTGTTTCAATTTCATAAGATTCATCACTATGCCCACTTTCCGTTGTAGTGTGTACTTCATCATCTACTTCTTGAGTACTATTTTCATCTTCTATATCTTCTTCAATTTCCTCTTCTTCGGCTTTTTCTGTTACTTCAGCAGCTGTATTATCTGTCTCTTCTTCGGAGTTAGTAAATATATTAACGTTATTGCTTTCTGTTACTACAGATTCTTTTGACTCTTCAGTAATAGTTGCAGATGGCATCAATAAAGTTAGAGGATCAGTTGCCTTAGAGTTATAATTATTTATAGGTAAGATTTCTAAATCTTCTGTAGTTCTAGTGCTTTCTGTTGTTGTAAAAGCTGGTTCTGATGGTTGTATTACATCTAGATTAAGATCGAATCCATTATTGTATTGCACACTTATAGTGTCAGGTGTCTTGTTATCGATTTCATACATTACCTTTTTAAGGTCTTCTTCATTGTTATAATAAGTTTTTTCAGAACTGTGATCATCGTTGTTTAAAGGCGGTATTTTTGAAACTGCATTAGCCTCATGAGCCTTAAAAGTTGAAGTTGCGACTGGAATATCTGCTGATAAAAAGGTTATTTTAGTTGCTAACGTATCTACTGGTTTAGCAGATGGAAAAACATTAACTTCATCAGGATTTGGAGGCCTGATGGTTTCAGTATTAGGTGTAAAAATAATAACTGTGTCACCAACAACTGTCGTAAAATCAGCAAATCCTGCATATGTAAATGTTTTTTTTGGACGAGGTTCGCCTTTTTGCCCGAACAACTTCTTGGGTAATTTAGTTTGTGGTAGAGATTGCTTAGACGAACGTGATTCGACATTATCAATATAATAAAATATTGGTGAAAACTCGTTCTTAATAGTAAAAGTAGGTAAATCATATGTAGGCTTAACTTTAACAATATCAGATTCTATGGGAATATCTTGTTGTAGTTGTAGTTCGCTTTTAATAGGTTCGAAAATTGGTTCATATGCTTTACTTTTACGATGAAAAATATTTATATCTTCTGTTAAGGAAGGTTGCACGTATTCTATCTTCTTTTCATTTTCTATAGCTGGGCCATCAAGATAGTTATACACCTCAAACTTAGGTTCTTCATTATAAGGTGCAACTTTACGAGCTATCGGTTCTTCAAATATTTGATTAATAGCTTGATCAGAATGGCTTGGAGGATTCCAATATTTAAAACTTTCTTGTGCTGGCTTACTAGCATAAACAATCTCCATTTTGCTACTTGGTGCTAAGTAATCAGTATTTTTTAGCACAAATTTATCTGGATCAATAATACCTAAGTCTTGTTTGACATTCCACTGGCCATCAAAAGCTGAATGAACACGCGTTGGCTGAACGACATACGGCTCTTCGACATTGGAAGGCTTATTATAAAGGACAAGAGATGATTTAGTAAGAAGTTGTGCATAAATACGACCATTATCTAAAGTAGTTCCAAGAATTTGGGTAGCAAACTCAGTTGTAACACCGTCCTGGATGAATGTCCTTGCAGTTGAAGTAAGAAGACCGATTAAAGGCTTGATACTGTGATATCGTCCAACTTTCGTGTTATATTCGTTTCGTTTTTGGTCGTTAACGAGCAACACTGTCAAGTCTAGTAGATCAGTCAACAAGTCGTAGTTCCGTCAAGTCGTGGAAGGGATATCGTGGAGGTGCATTATATTTTACAAGGTCCATTTGAGTTCGGAGTTGACCACGACCCGGGGATTAGATTTGAAAGAGAAAGAAAAACATACAATTAATAACGCAATATAGATAGAATAGAATATTATAAACATATACTTAATCCAATTGCCATTAAATAAGATATTTAAAATATATATATATTCATTCATGATTAATAAATTCATATAAATTGGAGTAAGTATATTATATTATATGCTTAGAAAAACAGCGGAAACTTGCAAACTGGTTAGCACTAAATTTTGTACAACTTTTATAATATTACATAAAAGCTGATGATTTGATAAATCTAATTATGAACTAAACGAAGCAAATGTTCAAATTAACTTACAGATCCTCCAAATCATCAACTGTTTAGGCATTAAGATATCTAATTATAACAACAATAAAAAAATATGGAAAAGAAAGTTTAGAACCGACATGTTGAAAATTGAAATATTAAATTACTTATTATAAAATGTGGAAAATAAAAATAAATAAATAACATATAAATATATAGAAGAAATAAATAATATTTAATACAAGCCATTTTTTACAAAATTAGATTATTGGTACATTTTATGATTACTCACCCCTGTTCTCTGGAACTCCCTCTCTCTTTATTCTTGACGCGTCTATGGATTCATTTTCAACTATTTCTGAAACAAAAATAAGAGTTTATTATATGATTTTATTCACCTTATGTTAAGTTAGGGCAGTCATTTCGCAATATATAGAAGGGTAGACAAATTTATCGAAAAAAGGCACATTAGTTATGTCATTTTTTTTAGCTTCACGCTGAATCTTATACGCAACAGAATAGGTAGAGGGAACCTGAGAACCTGGTGTTAAGACACTCTTTTCCCATTAAAGCAATTCCGTTCCCCACTTACCACCAAATTCGGGAGAAAGATTGTTTCGTTGGTTCTTCCTTTTTTCTTTTCTTGCTTGATCATTGAATGGTGGAACTCAATGCCGAGCGAGGAAATGTAAATATTAAAATTTCATTTCCTGTAATGGAAATTGGACCCACAACCTGTCATGTTTACAATGGCTTGTGCCGCTGCGCTACATCTCGTATCAAACTAAAAGATAATTTAAATTAAAATGATAACCAAAGATATTATATGGTTTAAATGTTAAATTAAAAATTGTTAAAAAATATCGATGTTGTAATATGACAAAATTATCGCATAGATTTTATTGTTTTGATATTTTCCATCCTGCTTGGATAAAACGCAATAACGTTGTGCCCCCAGGTTCATTCTGCTAAAAATACGGAGGAAATTTCTTATTACAAGTACTAAAAATCTTCTTCTGTTTAATAATAGAAGCATAATAATGACATCAGTCTGACAAAAAACTATAACTAACTAGGACGCAAAAAATGAACCAAATTCGAGCTGCTATATAGATTCGCTTTCGTAATAATAACCCAGATGTTTTATAGAAAGTGCAAACCAAGGTCACGTGAGAATAATATCAAATCATACGGTGCAATAATTTAGTTAATGTAATTTTTTTTCAAGTTCACGCTCAATCCCGCATAGAAGGATAAGGCGTTTTGTGCTACCAGAGAAGGAAAATGGTTTTTTTTCTGCGAGAAGGAATCGAACCTGTCCTTGCGCCACGTTGACTGTAATGTAAAACTGTAACCTTATATTACAAATTTATTATATACTACATAAATTCCGTATAAATTATTTAAGTACAAGCTATACTATTATATTATTTGCGTTAATTTCATGCGATATAAAATCCAGGCGTAGCACTTATTTTGGTAATATTTAAAAAGCTATAGTATAAATAAATACTTTTAATTGCAATTTTGCGGAAATATCCTAAAAAGTGGTGGCTGTGGGAAAGGCTGCTGTCGCGATTATGTTCGATAGCGGCCTTTGTTCTCGCTTTTTACGCAAGATTTTTTTCTCAAAGGTAAAATTATTTCTTGCTAAATATACATTTCGCAAATATTAGATAATTAAAAGGCATCACGATCTGGATGTTTTGGTTTTTACTAATAATGGTTACATAAGGTTGCATATTATTTTCAATTGAAGTAAATAATACAATTGACTTTAAAAAAACAAAAATAGTTCATTAACCTAAAGAAGGAAATTAAGAATTTAAATTGATATTTTTTTTATTTGAATATTATAGTATTTAAATAATTACGCACATGCGACGGTCGTTTCAGTAAGCGCGACTGGTGGGTTCGATCCCACTCGAGGAAATGAAATATTTATTATAAATTATAATATATATTTCCATTTCTTCGCTCTGGTGTCCAACTCAAAGTCTTCCTCAAGACAGTATAAAATAAAGTAGAAAGTAGATTAGAAGTGGAAACTCATTTTTGAGATTTTTTTAATAAAAAAAAATACTAAAAAGTGAAAAAAGTAAAGTTTTTATTTAATATGCAGGTTCATTAATTAATTCAAAAAAAATTAAAATCAATATAAGTCATTCATTTTAAAAAGATAGAAATATAAAAAAAAATAAAGATGTTCTAAAATCCCTACGGAAGTGGCATTCCGTTCGTACGGTATTCGTGTCAACGTTGTGTATGCGGGCTTCGTATCCGTTGACCCACTGTCATACTGCCCATGCGTCAAGTTTACTGGGTTGTCAGTTCTTATTAAAATATATCCTACTCTATATATTTCAAATGGTGTGCAGGTATTATTTTTTTTTATTTTAAGTAGCTTTTTGTAGGTTTCTTAGTTATGGGTTAAAATCAAATCAAATCAGCTTCACGCTGTATCCTGCACACAGCAGGGTAGGCAGAGGGAACCTAATGTTAAGACACTCCGTTCCCCACTTTCTGCCGGATTCTGAAGGGGTTGCGTGTTGAGTGGCAGAGCTCAACGCCGCGCTTTGCCTCGACACTAGAGCGACGAAATATAAATTTATATAAATATTTCATCTCCTCGAGTGGGGATTGTACCCACAACCAGTCGGTTTTACAGTCACACTTTGTGCCCCTGCGTCACGACCGGCCTCACACCGTTATGGGTTAGCTTAGACGTATTTGATTGATAATGATTGTGGCTCCCAAAGGTTAATAAATACAGGTGGTAAGAGCTGGGGAGGCAAGGGAGACCTCGGTTGACCTTGGAAAACACAGTATCAAGATCCTAGAGGAAGGTCACGTAAAAAGGATGTAAGGACAGTGAACGAGGCGAAAGAGGTGTGTAGAGACTTATTGGCTTCTAAATAGTCTCCACACCTCTTTCACCTCGTCTCGTCACACTTTAATTTTATTTTATTTAGTTTTTATCAACAATCACTATAAGCTGATATAGTTAGTATACTTTATATTCAAGAACGAATGCAGGAACAGTTTCACTAAGGGGTCCGGAAGACGAGATCACTTATTGCATAGTAATTGCGGCCGATATCTAACGAGGCTGATGTTGCAGTTAAAGGTGAAAGACCTTTAGTTATATGTAAATGTAAAAGAGTAATGTACTGACTGACATACTGACACATTAACTGACAGAGTGCTATAAACTGACGAAACTTGAGAATAAGAAGTAAGTTATATAAATACAGTGGTCATCAGTAGCATTTTTTTAAAATATAAAATGAATATTATATAACTTTAATTAATGAGGCCATAATGAGGAAGCTTGACTGCAAAATCGACTGGCTGTGGGTGCGATTCCCACTGGAGGATATTTATTTGAATTTATATTTTCATGTCTTCGGTCTGGTGTCGAATCAAAGCTCGGCGTTGAGTTCCTCACTTCAGAGGAAAGTGGGAAATGGAGTGTCTTAACACTAGGTTCCCTCTGCCTGCCTTGCTGTGTGCGGGATACAGCGTGAAGCTGATTTGATTTGATTAATTAATTCTCTCTTTTTTTTATATATTTTTCCTTATTTTTTTTGGTTCACCTTTTAAACATGCACTTGTCCCTGGGGTAGGAAGAGAGCTCGGAGCGCCTAACGCTACAGTCTTAACATCACGTATAATTCAGCAATTATATATAATTGATTAATAAGACCGCTTAGGCTCATAAGCGTGTGGTACGTGTGTAATAAGACGGCTGTGGGTTCGATTCCCACATAAACTTGCTTGAAAGTTTAGTTTTCAATATATAAATGTTGTTTTTGAAATGATAATGTTATTAGAAAACCATAGTATTTCAGACTAGTAAATGAATAATTCTGTAGTCCTTAGCGGACGAAGCCGCGAGCGGATCGCTAGTGTATATAAATATAATAAATAAGGCTTTGATGATTCATTTATCATTTGGGTAAAATTTTAGATAAAGCGAAGGACATATTTTACGATTTGGACATATTTTATGACTCATTTTGCAGCTGCAAACTCTTGTGAATAGATTTGAGTTTATTAACCTTAGGTCAAAACTAAGAATCTTATTTTTATTTACAAAGAGAATTTAGTGTTAAGATATTCTCCACTCTTCACTCTCTCATTTTTGGAGGCATTACACGATAGTGTAATCAATTTCTTACTTGGATTGATCAAAAGAGGAAAATAATAATAATAATGATACAACCACATCCTTACAGAGCTACTGCCTTAAAAAAACACTTTAAGTGCAAAAACGAACCCCGCTCGGCTTCGCCCGCTACAACTCAAACTCGTCAACTACACGATTATTTATTTACTAATCTGAATTGCTTTTGTTATTTAATGACATTATCATTTTAAAGACTATCTACACATTTCAGAAAATAAAAGTTTCAGCCAATTTAACAAAACAGTTTATAACCATTCTCGTATTTTTTTTGTTGACAGAACTGCTTTTTAAGAAATGATTATAATAAACCAAAAAGTTTATCAGAACACAATAGCGGAAACGGCATTTCAATCGGTCAAGCCGTTCCTTAGTTTAGCGTGCATAAACGCACATACAAGTAGACAAATAGAAAAACAGAGAAAGATATTAAAAAAGAACTACTTTGAATTCTAGTATATTTAAAAAAAATTCCATTTCGAGCTGTTCTCATAAAACTTCCATTTACAGATGCGCTGAGTTATGTTTTTATTATATGTACAGACACAAGCTTCATGCCGTATCCTCTGTAGCAGGATAGGCAGAGAGAACCTAGTGTTAAACTACACTCCGTTCCGAATTTTCCGCCAAATTTTGAAGGCATTTCGTGTTGAGTGGCGGAAGTCAACGCAATAAAGTAATATAGTACGGTATGTAGGTCCTAATAGAATCGTTAATAGAAACAAACTAAGCATTCTATGAGGTTTATTCTTCAAAAGATTTTTACCGCAGTATACCACAGTTCTTTACCAATGTTTTATTTAAAAATACAGCAATAAACATTGTATTATTTTTATTCAAATTCAATAAGCCACCAATATTTTGTGGATTTCACAAGTTAAAATAACCATTTATAACTTTTTTACATCGTGTGTGCCTCACACGAAATGCATACAAAATGCTGGATTTATTTATATTTAACATATATATTGTTTAAACGGATTAGTATGTTATCTTATAAAGATTAAATCTTATATTATATAGATTTAACTTATGTAAAATAATCGTTACAAATTCGTATTCGATTTATTCGAAACTGATTAAAAAGTAAAAAGTAATTACTTTAACTCAATTTGTTTTAGCGCATTTAAATTATAAAGTTGGTCAGTTATAGAAATATGTTTATTATAAACGGTCATAAAATTGTATAAAAATAGTAAACGGTTTAGTAGATAAAAATATAAGTTTATTTATGTAATTGAACTTATTACATAAATAAACTTATATTATTTATAGGCCGTCGTGGCCCAGTACTACAGCATTAGAATGTTAAGCCTAACATTATGGGTTCGATCCCATCTCGGAAAATTAAATTTTAAATTTAATAATAATCACAATCGCAAGTAATTTGTATATTTGTAAGTAGATATTTAACAACATTTAAAACGTTGAATTTGACCCTTTATGTAATAATTATCTTTTAATATTATTGAGCTCCTCTGATGATGGAACCTGGATTTGAATAGTGGAACTCTTCAGATGTTGCCAGTAAACCACTCGAGTTTAGGCGCATATAAAATATAGCTCCAAATATATTCGCATTTTTAGCATTTTGGTAAAAAAAATCATTTTTTTATCTGTATATTATGTATGCTCAATTCCCACAAAGCCACACAAAAATATACTCATCTACAACTGACTTTAAATACTCCTTCTCTAATTAACCATTCTTATCACACCGAATTTATGTTAATTTCAAAAGAAATGGAGCATTTTATGGCGTCTATAAACCGTGTAAATTACACCGAAACTGGCCGTCGGTTTCGCACGCTCTTGTTTCAAAAAGTTTACTCGATTTTTATCTCTATCACTATATAAATACAGTCCAAAATATTTTAAATGTGTCGCCCTCATTTAAGTAATTTCATTTTTCAATCTCCAAATATTTAGAGATTTGGTTAATTACTAAAAATAGGCACACAGTACTAATATATAGGTTAAAAGTAAGTAACAAGTGTATATAAAATCTGATATTTGTTTAGGTTTCGACGGCTGTCGGTTGTTGTATATATTTTCATTTCTTTCCTCTGGTAGCAAAGCAAAACGCGGCGTTGAGTTCTGCCACTCAACACGCAATACCTAAGAATTAGGCGAAAAAAGAAGATCGGAAATATCTTAATAATTAAGGAGTCTTAACACTAGGTTCCCAGGTTCTCTCTGCCTACACTGCTATGTGCAAAATAACGTAAAGCAAACGTAATAAAAATATTCTAGCCAGACTTTAGAACCGAAAGGTGAAAAAAATTATAGCAATAATAAAATAATTCATAGATCGTTTAGTCCGATGTATACAAAATTACAACACAAAAACTTTTAAAAATTCTTAAATCTTAATTTGGTTTTCATATATATTTTTTTTCATGCACTGATTGCATTTTTTTACGTTGTTTCACTTTTGCCGGAGCAACTTCGACCAACGAAAGTGAGTGGAAACCTTAAATGTAATTGTTCATCGGATATATTTTTTTATTTTTTTGGTTTTTCTACTTAACAAGTGGTCCGTGAATGTTTCATTACGATGTAGAGACGAAATTAAAAATAGTAATAATAAATTTGAATGTAAAAAATAAGAAAAAACGATATTGTATATAGCAGGGAGACTGAGGGAACTTAATATTATGGTATTGCGTTTTCAAAAAAATGCCTCTTGAGTGTCGAAACTAAACACCATGCTTTGTAATATTACCAGAGCGAAAATAAGACTCCATTCCGCAAGTGAAAATCGAACCTACCGGCGTCGCTTCTACAGTCAGACACTGCACCGCAGCACCACGACCTATGTGATTGCATTCGTTTTCAAAATATTTTTTTTTGGAATTATACAGACTTTCACAATTTACAAAATGTAAACATTAAGAAATTGCCAAGAAATGCCAATATAACTAGCCAATCTCGTTTACGACTGGAAAAGTGTCGTAAAAAGCCATAACAAGGACGGATATATAGAATTTAAATAGGTGTGAACGAGACAGGTAACTATGTCAGTGGGTGAGTCAATGCACTTACTTTTGCACTGCAAGTTGCAATAATGTTTGTGTTAACTTGGAAATATTTTATTTTATGTTATTTTGAATTCTATAACTTCTAATTAAAGTTTAATTTCGTACAACAATTCACGTGTAAAATAAACTTTTAATACTATACACAAAGCTTTTCAAAAAATAACCTTAAAGTAAAAGTAATAAACGCTAATTTCATTTATAATTTCGTAGAATATGCATTGACATTTCATTTACAGTGGTCGGAGTAAGAAATTAAATGAAAAACCCTAATGCAATATTTTACAAAGCACAGATAAACAAAAAAACGCTTATAGTAAATGAAAGTTGCCTATTTGCCTTTTGTTCCAAGATAAAAGAGGCATAGATTGCAAACATTTCATCGTAACAAAATAAAGACATTATTGTTACTAAATTATAAATATAATGCTTTAAAAAAAACAATTTTAAGTAAAAAACGCCCTAAAAATACAAGCATTGATTATTTTTTAAGTACACCATTTCAAATCCTGTGAGAAAATAAATCTTAAACGAAGAAGCGATGTAATTTTATTTTTTTTATACGAAATAATATTAGGAAACAGCTGGAAACCCATTATGTGGTAACTTGTTGCACATCACTATGTCACATTATAATTGTGAGATTTTATTACAAAAGCCTTTATAATAGAGGGATATGTGAATATTAATATCGTGTATATTACAAGTGCTGGTAGGACTGATGGTCAAGAACTTCTTGTCTTTAGTTTTATCTATTTTTCATGTTAAATTACATGATATTTTTTTTTTAATTATTTCAACGTTGTCGATGTTATTTTAATATAATTTACAGTCTATATTTATTATAAGCTTTGAAAGTATATTTAAAAGCTTTATAAAAGCTAAACATCAATGAAAGTTCACTTTAAGCTCTATTTTATGTAATTCAAATTTTTCTTAAAACAAATATTTTACATTCAATATTTGGTAGAATTATTATTATTTAGAGGGGAAAATTTAGTGAAAGTGGAAAATTGTGTGTTATAATAGGTGCTAGGTTCTGTGTGAAGCTGAACTAAATTATTTTAAGCTAATGCTTTGATAAGACAAAGCAAATTGAGAAAGAAACATTAAGTGGCTAAGGCACTATACACATATCTTTAACAAGTTTTGCCGACTCGAATTTAAACTAAGTTTTAAAAAATTCCCCAAGCCGAATATGAACCTACTACTTCATAAAGCTAAACAAATTGAAGCTTTACATCCCATATTATATTTCACAATATATCATTAACAAAATCAATTATGTCGTCAAAAACAAGAAAGTAAAAAGATAATATAAAAATTTGCATTAGCAATATAGTATTTCAAAATGAGACCAGTTGTATTAAGCAAGTACCGGTTAGCTGATAGGCTTTCTAGTGACTGTAGGAATGGTGGCCTTGCCTAACTAATATGTAAGATCTAATAATATAAAGAATGTTTATATAATTAATAATCAAGCCAGTCGTGGCGCAGGGGCATAAGTTCGTGGCTGTAACGCGGTTTTGGGTTCGATCTCCACTCGTTGGAATAAATATATATTTAAAATGCATATTTTTATTACTTCACTCTGGTACCGTGCCAAGCGCGGTGTTTAATTTCGCCACTCAATACGCACCTTTAGAAAATTTGGTTGAATGTGGGGAAGGGTGTGTCGTAGCACTAGGGTCCCCACTGCCAACTTTATCATATGTTCATGATAATAAAGTTGATCACTTTTAAAGCCGTAAATGGCGGAACTCATTGACACCCTATAGCAATTATTCCTCAAAGGAATAGAACCCACAAATATAGCGTCAATAGATTGTTGCACTTCGCCTCGACAGTATGCAGCGCAAAGTTTTGACGGCTGTATTATTAGTTATAAGTATAATATTTTCGTGTATAGGTAATATATTTATTCAATATTTTGAATAAAAAAAAGTCAAATGATTCATCATGAGGTCATATCTCATTATAGTCAAAATCCGTGTTTTGACATATCAAAAATGTATAGAAAAAATCATTCAATGCTATTCTTATTTGATATATGTTAAAACATTGCGTTCTCTATAGTACGCCCAATTTCCGGACATTACGAAGTTCGTGGAGGAATTTAACGCCGCGCTATGGCAAATTGCATTAGTAATTACATACGGACATAAAACATACCACATACCATATGTACACAGATTAAAAATAATCATTTTCTAACAATAGCTGGTGCTTGAATACCTCGTTCAAGCCAATATCATATACAAATACGATAGATAGGTATCTTCTGAGAAACAAAACCATATTAGCATACAACATTGTAAGCCTATTATTACACTTTTTTGTGTTTCTTCAAGCATAAAATTGTTTTATTTTATCAACAAAAAACAAATAAGACTTACAATACAAGGCAAGGTGTGATCTTAAATATTTTATCTGTGATTTAAAATAATAGAGGTCATCATAGCGCTGTGGGACAGCAGTAAACGTAAGTAAACGTGATAAATGTATGTTCGATTACCATTCGAGAACTTTCATTTTCTCGCTATAGAAGGGAAAGACAAAGCGCAACGTTGAATTTTGACACTCCACACGCTATGTCTTTCTTGTCTAAAACACAATTGTCTAATTTTCCCCAATTAATACACAAATCATCTTTTACATAACGGTAAATTAAGTATACTATAAAAAATAACTGTAGTAACAAAAATTAGACGAAAACGTCCATAAAACCTTTCTCACATTATAAATATAACAATAAAAAGGAAAACAGAGTATTTATACACTTAAGGCACATTTGACCCAAGAAAGTGACAGTGAAAGCAGTGAGTGAACGAATCTCACATTCGGCAAAGTTCACACGTATAGCGATAATTCAATGTTTACGGTATAACGAACGCGAAGATGCCATTGTTATAAAACATTCAAAATTACCTAAAAATGGGGAAATTTTAAGCCATTTTTAACTTTAACGTGAAGTAAATAACGCTATTTGATTTAGTAATGACCGTATAGCTTATGGTCGTAGGCTTTGTATTGTGGATGGTTGCGCATAAACTGCCCAATACCTATATGGTTTCGGGTAATATATAAAAGTGTGTCTAATTTCGCTTTTTTATTGTTATCGTCTCATCTGCCCCAATAAAAGTGGTTTGTTTAATACACTTCAACATGTATTGTCTTGAAAAATCGTCGGAAAATGGATTATGGATAATTAAAAAGCTACTATATATTTAGTCCTAAGAAAGTCTTGATCTTTTATGCATATTTATTTTGTGCATACTCCCTGTTATTGGGTATAGACGTTACTTAAACATACAACTTTACTTATATTAAAAATGTAAGAAACTCTGGCTGTATTAAAAATAAACAAAATAAAATAATAAACAAAATTCACATATTTTCCAAAAGGTGACTTAATTCTAAAGGAATTTAGAAGAAAGTGTCGGTTTCGTATTCAAATTACAATATAGTACGAGATCGAAATTCCGAATCGAGAAAAACAGATCAAAATCGATATATACGCACTTTAAATTAGTTTTAAATCTAACACCATAAAAATAAAGCCGCTTTTTGCTCAGCTTTTTGTAACTTTTTTAAAAAAAATAATTTAAACCTTACTTAATTTACATAAGGATTACTTTTCTTTGTATTTCGTAACAGGTGACTTGAATGTCAAGTACATGAAATCGATTATTGAATAATTTTTAGGACACTTTCGAATAGAGGCCGTTAGCATCAGTGAAAGATGATTTGCATTTTATATATAATCTGTGGCGAATACAAACAAGGTTCGTTGAGAAAATGTAATATACATAGGAAAAAATAAATTAATAATTAATTTTCTTCTTCATTCATTAAATATAAATATAACAATTTTTTTAATATAAAAAGGTTAATATTATTATTATGATGAGGTCAATCGTGACGCAGAGGCACAAAGTGTGACTGTAAAATCGACTGGTTGTGGGTTCGATTCCCTCTCGAGGAGATTAAATATTTACTTAAATTTATATTTCCATTTTCTTCGCTCTGGTGTCGAGGCAAAGCGCGGCGTTGAGTTCTGCCACTTAACACGCAATGCCTCCAGAATTCGGCAGAAAGTGGGGAACGGGGTGTGTTAACACTAAGTTCCCACTGCCTCTGGGATACAGCGTGAAGCTGATTTATTATTATTAAAATAATAATTACTAATATTTATATAATTTTTTATGTTTATTATGTTAATATATTTGTGATTCTGCTTTGTCATTTTCTTTTATGTATATAATATATGAAAGAAAAACAATTAAGTTCTTCTTTGTAGATCTTAGCATATACTAGAATATTTATTAACTTTGCTTATAAATAGCACGATCTTAGCGATACAATGAAATACATATATTTTATTTAAAATGTATCAAAAAATCATCATAATCGTGGCTTAAGTGGTTAACCGATGTTCTTGTCGGTATACGGGACGATGTATGGCAACGAATTTTCACACTTTCTAACATGTATTACTGAGGCATAGTGTCAACATGACCCCGTTGTCCTCAAACTGTGGACGGTGGAGGTCGCACGAACTTTATTGGCGTTCATTCAAAATTACTTTTATTAGTTGGTTGTTTTAATACGCTTGTTAATGAAAACATATATTATAATATATTTTAAAATATAAATATATTTATGGGGAGTGGTATTTGGTAACAAGAAAAAGCAATGCAAGGCAACGTTGAATACCGCAACTCAACACGCAATGTGTGGAAATTTCGACGGAAAATAGAGAACGGAGTGTCTCAACATTAGGTTTCCACTGCCTTCTCTATTACGAGTACATGCGGGATATCGTGTAAAATTAAAAAAAATATATATTTAACGTTTTAATACATATAGAAGAAGACTTAACTTGGTCGACTGTGTGATAGTCGCGTGACAATTCCAATGAACAGTATACATATATTCATTATAAATACATTAATACATAACATTTTTTTTTCATCCTTTACATAAATTATATAATACACATAATACTATAAATTTAATTACATTATCTGTAGCCAACAACTTTGTTTTCGTGGACTATAAAAATTACAAAAAATCCCTTCTATATATTCTTTAAGGAGTTCATGTAAATTTTTAGTATTTTATATACGTCTCTTAGTCTTTATATATTAAAAAAACAATTCTATAAACATTATAATACACAAAGTGGGTGTCGTAACGAAGTGGAATACCATCTGACTGTAAACACAATTGTTGTGGATTCGATTCTCACTCGAGAGTACTATTATATTTAACTTAATTACATTTCCCTGTTCCTGTAGGCAAAGCATTGGGTTCCATTATCCAACTAGTAATGTTTCAAAATTGGGTGATGAGTGGGGAACGGAATGTCTTAAATCAGTAGTTACTACTACAATTTTGTACCCCGCTATGTGCGAGATACCGCTTGAAAAAGTATATTGTATAAATAACTACAGTATAGATTTAAAAGTTTGTTATTTGCTTGACTATCAAAACCGAAAGTGAGGTGTGCAAAAACGTTGACGCACTCAAATCGAGGTCGGGTGAAAAGCAACAGGTTCTCAATTTGGGCGCTGGTTTTCTCCCGCCCGCGGCATTTTTATATTTGTATCTATATAAATCTTATACAAATAAGCATGAATGTTATAGAAATATAGTCTAGTATTATAGACGAATAGGTATAAATTTGATATATTTTCTCTTTTTTCAGCTTTACGCTGTATCCCACAGTAGCAGGATAAGCAGAGAGGCATTGCGTGTTGAGTGGCGGAAATCAACACCCTGCTTTGTCTCGACACCACAACGAGCAAAGTTTAAATATTAAATATTTTATTTCCTCGAGTAGGAATCGAACCCATAACCTGTTCTACTGTTTACAGTGCCACGACTGGTCTAATATAGTAATAAAAAATATTAAATATGACACAAAAACTTGTGAAATTTAGATAGGTACCTATGCTTAACGTTAAATTATTTATATTGTATTTTTGCCACTAAAATCTAATTGATTCCCTATCGGGCGAGTGTGGCAGCATTTTGGCTACCCTATACCCTACAGAATGTTCCAAAGGGCACCAAAATGATACAGATGCTAGCATAGAAAATTTAGTATTTCGTGACTAGCTAGCTTTTAACACCGGCTTCGCCCACATTGTCAAATGGAAGCAACACAGGTCAGATTCTAACTGGTCGCAGGTACAGCGTGATATATTGAAACGATTACCTTGATGTAATATAACTTAATCTACATTGTTTTTTTACATTTTTAAGGCGTTATTCTACACTTACGAAAGAAACATACTTTTTGGAAACACATATAAATGTTAAATGTATTGGAATTTGAACCTGCGCCTCTTTGGAACCAGCAGTTCCGTAGATTACTGCGTTTAGCCAAACAAATTCTTCAGCCTTATAATATTAAGTGTAGATACCACGTACCTTCTAAATTACATATAATTTTACTTTTATTAAGGCACCGTTTAAACATATTGTATATTTATTTTATTATTTTTACAAAAAGCAATATTCATTTCAATACAAGACCTTGACATTATTACGTAAATTGGTTATCTGGCAAGAATAAAAGCTGTGCGATACAAATGTACAATAAAAAATATATATATGTAGCTACATATGTCCGTTGTGTCACAGTGTCTGATTGTGAACGCGACGGTTGTTAGTTCGAATCCCACGGAAAATTATTTTTATTTGTTGGAAAGTGAGGAATGTAGTGTCTTTACTTCTGCCTACACTGCTATAAACAATTTTTTTTGGTGCTGCTCAATTATATATTTGCTCAATTATATATTTATAATATAGTCTAAAATATTTATTTAAGTTATCAACTAAGCAATATATAATAAACTAATTCGGCAATTAAGACGAGTTGTGGCGCAGAGGCACAAATGTAACTGTAAACGCGAGTGGTTGTGGGTTCGATCTCCACTCAAGAAAATGAAATATGTGTTTAAATTTATATTTTCATTTCTTCACTCTGGTATTGAGGCAAGCACTCAATGCCTTCAGAATTCGGGATACAGCGTGAGGCTGATTTAATTTAATTTTAATTGACTTAACAATTCTACTACAAAAGTTCTAATTAATCTCTATAAATATCTAAAATTAGAATTGTTAACCTCGCAACTATATAACTAATTTTAATATATTTATACAGTTTAAACAACTGGTTAAAATAAGCTTCACTGATAAAACTCGTTGTAAATCCGGGACGTAATTTATGTTCTCGAAGGTTTATGATATTCATTTATAGGCAAGTCTACTTTTACATATATACATACAATGTACATTTTGTATAACTAGGGGAAACCAACAGTCAACCTTAGAGTCGAAACTAGTGAAAAAAAAAATATTAAATAACATTTATTCGAGTGGGCATCGAACTCATAACCATAAATCCAGATTGCAACATTTTCAACATTATAATATATAGCA
Organism: Heliconius charithonia; assembly: GCA_030704555.1. Taxonomy (NCBI): domain Eukaryota; kingdom Metazoa; phylum Arthropoda; class Insecta; order Lepidoptera; family Nymphalidae; genus Heliconius; species Heliconius charithonia. Next base: position 2,678,549 of record CM060825.1, read on the forward strand.
AAGATACTATCACGAGGTCAGTCATGGCACCGGGACACAAACTGTGACTGCTAACGCGAATGGTTTTGGGTTCGATTCCTACTCGAGGAAATGAAATATTTATTTGAATTTATATTTCCATTTTTTCGCATCGACACAAAGCGAGGCGTAGAGTTCCGCCACTCAACACGGAATGCCTTCGAAATTCGGCGGTAAGTGGAGCACGGAGTGTTCTCTCTGCTTAACCTGCTGTGTGTGGGATACAGCATGAAACTGTCTTATTTTTTTTTAATTTTAATTTGATAATACCGCAATTATCTCATACATTTTTTTCAAAGTTTCAACAAACACTTACATGAACGAAATTATTAATATATACGTATATATAGAAACAATGCTATATATACATTCATTCGCTTGACCTCGAATCGGCCTTACTTTCTGTTGGACTCGACTGGTCTGAATTGAGTTTCCTGCTCAGTGATTATTTAATATCAATCTACCTACATATACCGCAATAATTAATTTTATATTTTATAATTTTCTAAATTTAATTAGATAATTTCATATTTTTCCCTATCGGCAAAGGAAATCTGAATGTCTAGTCTTACGCTCATTTTTTTCCAAGACATTTCCTTTTCTTCCAAGAATTCGGTGGAAAATGGAAATAAGAATAGAACCCAAAACCATTGCGCCTAAAGCTACTTTGTTCCGCACAGTTTAATCTTAGTGTAAATAATATATTTTAGGAAATTTAACCCAATTATGAATCCATTAAGTATAGAATCAGAAAAAAAAAAATCAGCTTCACTCTGTATCCCGCACACAGCAGGGTAGGCAGAGGGAACCTAGTATTTTTAGACACTCCGTTCCCCACTTTCTGCCGAATTCTGGAGGCACTGCGTGTTGAGTGGCAGAACTCAACGCCGCGCTTAGCCTCGACACCAGAGCGAAGAAATGGAAATATAAATGTAAGTAAATATTTCATCTCCTCGAGTGGGGATCGAACCCACAACCAGTCGGTTTACAGTCACACTTTGTGCCACTGCGCCACGACTGGCCTCTGTATAGAATGAGAAATATATTTTTATCTTCATAAAGTACTACAAAAAATTCATAGAAATGACCAAACAAAAAGTAAATCCGAATAACGGTACGAAACGGTAACGTAACAAGTATTACGGTAATTATGTATCCACGTAATAGATATTTTTGTTATGAACATTACACGCAAGCGTTTGAGATTTCGAAATTTAACTTGTATCAGATAAATATTTTAATAAAAATATTGTCGTATATCAAGGTAGGAAGAGGGAACTTAATATTTAAACTAAAAAATTTATTATAAAATTTTCACAACTAAGGATACATAGCGTGCTGGGGGGCAGATCTCAACGCCGCACATTATTTATCGGAGGGAAGAAAATATATAATTTTATAGGAATATTATTTTTGTCTGCTAAAGTTGTTTTTAAATATCGGCAATATTTAAATTTATCTTTATGTAATTAATATATATGTAAACTTACTTTTAAAATAGGCTACAGATTAGGCGAAATAAATCTAGTATCAGGATATACCTTTCTCCACATTCTGCCCGGATCAAACAGAATTTTATATTTTCTAATTTTCTAATTTTCTAAATTTACTGACGGACCATAACACCACCATTCCTCTTACCAGAAAGGAAAGAAAATTATTTAAAAATAACCACCGATGGCTGATGATCGAAAGCTCCCCCACTACGCAAATTTAAAGCTCACATACTCTAAGACAGAATGCTATAAACATGTCATTCTTACTTCCTCTTCTCATAATAAATAGCAATCACGGCAAAAAATTCCTTACTAAGTTCTATATAGTGAGAAGAAACAATAATCATTTTGTCCCGTTGCATCGGCGCGTGCGCATCTGGCAAGCGGAATGCCCATTAAATGCATTTTCTATAATATACGGCAATACTATTTTTATTTATAAAAAATTCCTTTGACTTTACTTTGTGAAGTTGATGATGATGTTGATGTTAAAGGTAATTTTTTATCTTGAAGCTTAAAAACCGGAAACCCAATGATAATAGGTATATCTATTACAAAGGTATATTATAGGTATATTGGTAATAATAAAATGGAGGTTATTGCGACAATTGAATGCGATTCGTTTGTAGGTTCGATGCCCACTCAGTGATATAATAATTTTCTTAAGATCCTTTCGGCTGGAGTTCTGCGTACTCTGATTTATACAAAATACAAACGTGACAGCTTTTCACTGCTTCTCAAATATTTCATTGTTTTAGACTTTTAAATATTGGACATTTCGATATTTTATATGGCTAAACACAACATATAATCACCGCAATGAAATTAAGTAAGCGAATTTTAATTTTATTTTAAATGATTTTATTTTATGATTTTACTATACAAAAATATTTATGTAACCCACTTTCGTAACTTTAATCTTTAAAATAAACTATTAATTATTACAAAATACACAATCTTATAGGCATTTAAATAAAACCTTAACGCTTGAAGTGTATTATTATATACTTATTATAACAAATCACTCTCTTATTATAAGAAATAAACGTCTACTATTAAATATACGGTCGTTTACTTAATTTACAGCGAGCTTTTGCGTAGCTATTAGAAAATATAGAGAAGATGGCATTTCTATGTAATTACATATAAAATTTTCTATAGAAATTTTCAATAGAACATTAATTTCTTGTCGTTCTAAATCTATACATATACAAGGCTCTTTTCTACTCTATGACTGACAGATTGACAGGAAGACAACGAACAGCCGAAACTTAGCGCCATAGAAAGCTACAATTTCGAGTAAGAGTCCTTCGAGAGTGTTTCCTTAAACATAATTTCATAAATTCTAATAAAATTTATTATTATTACTACTTATAGTTGCCATTTAAATTAAGATCGTAGTGGCACATCGTGTAAACAACATAAATGTCACAATTTTAAGTTCTATTACCGCACGGGGGAACGAATTATTTAAATTTTCTCGCTCTGGTGATTGGACTTCTGTCATGAGTGACGAAAACCCTTCTGCGAATGGAGTGTCTAGGTTCCATAGTAGGTTCCCGCCTACCTATGCGGGAAAGAGCGTGAAGCTGCTATAGCTCACGAAAAATAAACGATAAAGCGAATTCCGTACATATTTTTTACATGAAACAATTATAAATTTAATTGTCAACAACATCTACAGTATTAGCATAAAATCAAGTGATATTTAAATAAACCCTTAAGCAAATGAACGATGTGTCTAAATACCAAGGCTGGTATTGCAAGGTTCGACAAGGTTGTACGCTACTTCTTATAGTGTTATATTTTAGTCGTGACTTAAAAGGATTCCAATAGTGTTGTTTTCCTAATATATTTTTTTATTACCTTCAAATTATTAAATAAGTAAAATATATATTTTTTAAATATGATATATTTTATTATATTTTTTAAGACTCTCTATTCCCATTTGGTCAGGCTTACGATCCCCTCTTTCCTCCAATTCTTGAGATGTTGCGTGTTGAATAGCGGAACTCAACACTGTGCTTTAACTCATTACCAGAGCTAGAAAATGAAAATATCATCTTCCTCGTCTCACACAAACAAATTTAAATTGCATTTTTTTATAAGCACAGATGAATATACTATAATATATTTATTGCCTATATAATTCAAATAAAAATAATTAGACCACTTATTAAATGTCATTGAAACCAGAACCTATATAAAAAGTGCAATATGTAGAAAAACCACATGTTACAGTTTTATTCAATCATATATATACTTTTTCAACCAGTCTAAGCAATTACAATGACATTTTGGATATGGCGGTAATTTAAATTGTCATTTCCTTTTATTAATTTAAAATAGTTCGTTATTTATATTATGTTGACATTTTTCTTATTCTATTGTTTATTTTTTTATATTTTTTTGGTCTTTTTTCTAGAAAAAGAGGTTCATCACTCTCTTAACCTGTTTTATTTTGTATAACATTTCAAACGATAAATTCATTATGCGAGCAAAAATAATAAAAAAAAGTTTTATTTTTAAACATTAGAGCGAAGAGAAACAAGAAGTGGTTGGGGAGTGAAACGGGCGAAGCGAATATGTTACTTCGACCACTTTTTAACCCATAACCTTCCTGTACAATCGGAATCGTCCTTACAATATGAAAACATTATAAAAATACATCTATATATTTTAACAGTATAGAGCGTGAAGCTGATTTTCTATATTTAAACAATTTCACGCTGTATCTCGCACACAGCAGCGTAGCCGGTGTTAAAAGATTCCGTTTCCCATTTTCCACCGAATTCTGGAGGTATTGCGTGCTGAGTGGCGGAACTCAACGCCGCACTGTCTCGACACCAAAGCGTCTTCGCTCAATGGATATATACATTTCAATAAAATAGTCACACTTTGTGCCCCTGCGCCACGACTGGCCTCATATTTAAACGTATAAATGTATTGTGATTAATTACTTTGACCCACTGTACTGTACGTGGATTGCCTTCGGCTGCTTGTCCAAGACGGTTATTTGACGTTAAAAGTAATGAAATGTGACAAACACCTGTTGTCATTATTACAGAGCTTTTAACTCTATTAAAATTAAAATTATACACTAAAATGTGTATTACAGTATTTTTTTTTTCAATTTTGCTTAAATAAGAAAGCTGAGAAAAAAATATTTTATTTTATTATTAGGAACTTAACGCTACGCTCTTTCTTGACACCAAGTAGGAAACGAAACACAAAAATTTTTCTAAACAGGTCACATCGCAATAACCGTTGCTAATATTATTTTTGTTATAATTTTTAATTGTGTAATCGAGAGAATTTTTATTTGTGTGAAAGAAAAAAGGATGTTATTCTAAGTATAATGTAATGCTCTAAACACGCATGTTCCTGCATCGTCGAGCGTGAAAACGTCGATTTTATCACTTTTCATTTACTTGAGTTTGTAATTGCCCTGAAAATTACTTGTTAATCGCTTTGCTATCTAGTTATCACACAAAAGATTTTTTTCTTTTGCCATGAGATTGAATACGCTATTTTTGTTTATTCCCACCGACATACAAAGTGCGGCGTTGAGATCCACTTTTTTCTCCCCTCTATATGGCAAATTACGTTAAAAAACGTATTACGAGCCTATGAAATTTTATATGAAAATGCAAATATATTAAATGAATAATGTAGATCTATTAAGGAAACTCTTCCAGTCAACCATAGCTACAATAAGCGAAATATATTTTTTAGTTCACATTAAAAAAAAAGCTAAAGAAAATATAAACTCAAATCTTCTCTTAGAATTGGAAAAGTAACACAGGTGTAGGTTCAAATCTGACATCAATCGAAATCTCGTGTTTGCTTGAGGCTTCCACAATATAACCACTTTCTACCGACCCTCCCATCTCTTTATCACTTTCACTTAAAACAAACTCCGCGAGGGCATTAAACTGTCACTCCATACAACTAAGAGACATATAAACTAGCGGCCTATACAAATAGCTTTCTTTTAATATATTTGTATATACTAAATTTAAACTACCGTGGCACGGTCCATAAGTCTCTGACAGTTATATATATATCTTAATTATTTTCCTATTTTTGATCATTTTTAAGAAGAAATGCTGCGTTGAGTTCCGTCAATTATGACGCATTGATCAGAAATTGAAAAACAGAATGGTTTAACTGTACATTATCTATACAATTTGAGTCTTCATTTGAACTATAGTATAATCATATGTAGATATCTCAAATTGAATCGTTTTTTTTTAACTTCGTAACACTTTCTTCATTGAATAAGAAATATTTTTTAAATAAATAAACGACTTTTGTAATACATTTATAGAATTAACTTTCTTCCAAGACATATTTCGATAGAATTGGAAGAAGAAGAAGTGGCTTCTCATTTTTTTCGCATAGTAAAGTAGGCTAAGGGAACCTAAGGTTCCCTACTTTCCAACCCTTCTTCAAGACGTCATGTGTAGAGTGGTGTAACTCAACGCCGCATTAAGCTAAATTTTAATAAATACATAATAAAAAAAAGTAATTTAAACGAAATTTACAGAGAATTATTATAAATTAAAAACAAAAATAATAGTGTTCTTTGACCTTTTAAACATATGTAAGCCAAAAATTTCTCAATAATCTATGAATTTTGACACAACTTTGCTATGTGGTATGGTCATTAAAAGCTGGTGACACACTCGACCTCCAATTAGATGATTAGTCATTAAAATTACGATTTCTTACTTTCTATATAAATTATTAATAAAAATTAAAAATGTTCCTTAACTTCTAATTACTTTAAAAGTAATTTAATGAAAGTGGAATCACTTATAAATATTAAAAATATATATTAAAAAATACCTGGTCTAATGTTTGTGTAAGACAAACATTATTATTAATATTATATTATATACATTTTTGAGCTTCTGGCATAGCAGTACGTCGTTTGACTGTAAACGCCACAGATGTATGTTCGATTCCCACTAGGGGGAATCGATTATATATTAAGAGGCTTAATTTCTTCTGTGCCCTAAATGACTAAAAATATTATTGTATTACAATTTTATATCAATTACATCTAGACACCTCCACGCGATTTTGAGATAAATTATATTGACAGACGAATAGAAAAACAGACGGTCAACGCAATAGATAGCTCTATAAAGGGTTCCATTTTTTTGTCTTTGGTGTACGAGAACCTTTAAAATATAAGCTTTAAAAAAATAGCGACACCTTCAAAGTTAAAATAACTAGCAGTATATTAAAATAAAACCAGGGCAACAATGAATAATAGATAAGCCATTTGCAAACAGGTTCAAGGCTAGAAATAGTTGTTCAATAACATGATACTACATAAATTCTAGAATTTATGTTAATTTTTATAACAATCTCTGATAACTTTTATATTTAGGTACATATAATAAAGATATTATGATGATAGATTGACAAGGCGTGGTGTAGAGTTACGCATTTTTGAGACACGCAATGTCTCCAGAATACGGCAGGAAGTGGGTAACGGCGTGTCTTAACACTAGGTGCCCTCTGCCTACCCTGCTGTGTGCGGGATACAGAGTGAAGCTGATTTTTTTTTATTCCTATATATGTTTTCTATAATAGGTATATTCCTTACAGTTAACTCTAAATATATTTTTTTTTATCGAAACCTCTCATATAAACATTGCCTTAAAAAGTGAAGTCAGGTTGGACTTGCCCTCGTTAACCTACGCAAACTAATTTGGTAATCATAACATTAGTAACGGTGTTACCTTACGGCTTGCGAGATACATCTATGTAGGTGAAATACCATTCACTAGCTTCTCTTCTAATCTTCTTGTGATATTTTTTAGGTTCACTCTGTATCCCGAACATACGTTGTAGAGGGAACCTCGGAACCTAGTGTTAAAATACTCCATTCTCATAAAGATACTTATGTGTTCTACTGAATTTGGAACGCATTGTACCTTGAGTTGCGCAACTCCTCAATTATTTAAAATATTTCGTTATTAATTTTCTTCCTAATAAAGTAAGGTAAAAGTTCACAAAGTCAAAATTATTCCCGCAGTTCGACACTCTCCTTTAGAAACCTTTCATAGAAACCATGACTGGGAATCGAATCAATAACCACCAGACACGTCTTAAATGAGCCACGATAGTGTAATTACTGTGATCTAGTAATTATTGTAAAATCGAGACAAATCAGTCTGTCGGTCTGTCACCAACCTTATATAATGGTGTAGACCTGGTTATTACGCCACTTTAATGATATTGAGCGCAACATAATACCAGTATCGATATTACATTTTATAAAGCGGTATTAATAAAAAAAAAACAAATAAAAAATATTATATAATTTATGTGACTTACATACTTTCTTAAAATTAATACACTATTTATATATAGATTATACATAGATATTATTTTGTTTAGTTGTTTTGTATCATTTTTTATCAAGAGATGAAAATTAAAGGTAAATTAAAGCATCGCTTTTCGCTTTTCATCAATTTACGATTCTTATGTCAGTACGGCCATTTGAGACTACAACATTATATAGTATCTTGTTAATACAAGATACATAAACAAAAATAATCCCTCCGAAAGGAGATCGAACCCACAACCTTCGCGATTACGGTCAGGCGCTGCCCACTCCGCCTCGACGGCACCAATTAATCAATAAATAGCTTTTGGCTTATTAAGAAAAATATTAATTGCAACAGTGGCATATGTAGCCGAATCCAATAGTACTAGTAATCTTTGTGGAATTCGCTTCAAGTGAGAATCTTGAAATTTTGTATGCTAGAATCGTTACAATGCACTGGTTTTTAGGGTTCCGTACCAAAAGATAAAAGCGGAACGCTTATAGGATTACTTTGTTGTCTGTTTGTCCATATGATAAGATCTTGATCGATGTTGTTGCATTTTGTATTAAATTCGCGTAATAATAGGATACTTCTCGTGGACCTATAGTTATGAGTACGATTTCATAAAAAAAAAAAAACATTTCAAACTTATATTAGTAGTTCATTTCAAATAAAATGAGTGTAAGCTTAAGTTTATGGAGTTGTACTTCCCGTTTATCAACAAGCCTTAAATTGGCACGGAAGCCTCAATGGCCGATTCCGACTCGAACTTAACCGGTTTTCAAATTTAAGCAACTTCCAGTTTTACCAACAGGTCAAGTTGAAGAGACAAGTTAAATTTGTTTTAATATCAAAGATCAAAGGTTAAATATATACTTTACACAATTTTTAATAATGTAATTATATCGATTATTATTATATATTTCGAGTCCACTATGAGTAATTATTATAACTATGGTTTTTTTTTAATAATTTTTAAGCATCTCTCACATATTATGTCCAACTAAACTAAATTAGGTCCAAAAGAGTATAAAACTATTACTAATATTATATCCCACTATTCTCAGGAACTACTTGTCTGATATTTTTAACATTTTTAAACCGCCTCCTAGAAGCAGACCAGGCGCTCTGACCACCAAGCCATACGTTCTCATCGAGCTACGTCGAAATTTTTATATGCTTGTTACAACTTATTTATGTTGTTAGTACCTCTGTAGGGAGATTTTTACGAATTTGCACTACCTAAAGATAACTATTAAGATTTATCGTCTGGCAACAGAGAAAGCAAAATTCACATTTAGTGAAGAAAAATATCTTCGCGGGTTCGAGTCCCGCTACGTTTTAATTTTGTATACGTTTTTTAAATAAATATACTGCTTGTTTGAATTGAAAAGAGGAAACGCATAGGTCACGTTATATAAATAGTTTTAAAGTAACCCACTGTACCTGTGGTTAGAGCTACTTCGATACTTAGATTGTGTCATACAAAACTCTATATTTATTTCACTTTTACCACATGAGCAAAGGCTCAGATTTTGCGATAAAATCACGTTAAGAATAAATACAAATTTACTAATTAATTTAAAAACACGTTTTGTTTAAAAAAAACAAATTTATTTTTACATATAAATTTGTCTTTATTGGTTATATGTATAGCTCTATTCTATAATACGCATATATATATTGACTACAAATTATTCTTATTCAAACGTCTAAGTGTAAATGATGATGCCGGAAAACAGTTAAAAATTAACTAGTTTTTTTTATTAATAAGCTCATTAACCTACTGCTAGAAATGCTTACTTCATTTATGTAATAATGGTAACAAGATTATAACATATATAAGAATATACGCAATATTTTAAGATTATCTACTATTTACTAAATATTAGAAGACATTTTTATACTATAAGTGGTGGCATAATCTAATTTAAAATGTCCTCTGTACCCGCAATTCACTGAACTAACAACCGTTGTGCTTATTTAGTTAAATATTGTCCACTGCATTACAACGGCCCTTAGTTTAACGTTTATCCTAGATATTGCGTGTTGAGAGTTACCAGAGCGAAGTAACGAAAAAATAAAATATTCCATTACCATCGGGTGAGAACCGAACCTACAAGCCTCTGCGCCAAGGCACTTTTGGACAGCTTATCTTAGTTTAATAATTATTTTCTCTTGAAAATTCCAACGAAGAAAAATACTTTTACTACATCAATGCCTCATGCAAAATAGTTTAATGAGTGAATGTGCAATACCGCAAGAATGGTGTGCGAGATAGTTTTTACCCTCTCAGTGTTGGGTCATGGGAGCGACCGCGTAACACAGTGGATAGGGTGACCGATATTTCGTTTAAATGTGGATATTAATATGTTGTTTTTAGTTAAAGTTAACTTCTTCTTTGTTTTATTATATTTCACTTCAGTTAAGAGTACCAATGATGCTAAAAAATCCAAGGATTCGTATTTGAGTTCATACATTCTTGAGATGTTAGATACGACCCAGCTTCTTCAAGTAAAACTTTTTTTTAACCTTTAAACTGTAAATGCCATATGCGTGATGACTCATACAAGAATTATTTATTATTGTTAAATATGTAGCTTTATCATACCTGTTTCACAACTATTGTAAAAGAAGATGTGGACAGTATTAAAATTATAATTTTTCAGGATTATTAATAGTGCCAAATCCTATCCACATTTTTATAAATTAATTATTAATTTTATTATTTTAAAAATGATTTACCCTACTAAAGTAACATGCATTTCGTCTTCTCTACAAAAAAAAATACTAAGCTATTATTACAAAATTTGCTAATTAAATATATAAAAATGATGGTAACCCAACACTAAGTTAGGGTACGCAGCGTCTCCACGCTACAACGATTGTGATCATCTATTGTTCTTTATCTTATAGTGATGTTTATTTTTAAGAATAGTGTTATCGATTAAAATAAAATGCATATTTACATTTAAATACATATCTTTAGGCAAAGAAGGAGAAAGTAGAGACACAACTCTCTGTACTCATCTAATACTAACAGTGCTTTAACATGACAGCTTTCTCTTAAATATAAATTTATTTTCAAATTTTATAGAAAAAAATCTTTTCTGGTTAATAATATAAAATTATTTTATTTGTTACATTTGGCTACGCATTATTAGAAATGAACAAAATACTCCACAGGAGGTAAAACTATTATAACTAAAGTATGAAACTAGCTTTCGATTTCTATCTACAAAGATTCGATTTCTATCTTTCGCTTAACGCTGATTTTGTTACAAAATTTCCTAAAACCAATAAAAATATTTTGACAACTAAAGTTAAATCTGACATCAAATTTAAACTGGTTGTCAAAAAATCTAGTTATTAACTCTTCAAAATTGTCGTTAGATTATAAACGAGATATGAAAGGAGCTATAGAACCCATCAAGATTATCAACAGACTCAACAACTTCTAACCGAAACTAACTATGCTGAACTTACTTGTGTAATACACTGACTCATTTATCTTTATTAAAATCAGCTTCACGCTGTATCCAACACAACAGGGTACGCAGAGGGAACCTAGTGTTAAGACACTCCGTTCCCCACTTTCTGGCGAATTCTGGAGGCATTGCGTGTTGAGTGGCAGAATTCAACGCCGCGCTTAGCCTCGACACCAGAGCAAAGAAATGGACATAATGGAATTAAGTAAATATTTCATCTCCTCGAGTGGGGATCAAATCCACAACCAGTCGGTTTTACAGTCACACTTCGTGCCGCTGCACCACCACTGGCCTTTATTATGAAGCAAACGAAATTAATTAAATATGAAATATAAATGCCAAATGAAAATCTATAATATTTTTTATAATATACACCGCTGCATATAAAAATAAATAAGAAGTGACATTAATCTTTTTTTTTAAACTTCAATTATCTTGTATTTTTTTTTATTCTCAATGAATTTATCGAGACATTTACCAAATAAGTGAGAACTATTTCAATTCAAATGTTCATTGTGATTGACACACGGAGCGACATTGAAAGTGGGTAGTCACGAAGCAGTACAAGGACGGTGTTTTCGTGATCTCATATTAAGCTAAAGTCTTATAGAGTTAGCTAGATGAAATTTAAAATGCTTTCTTACGTAATGGTAGTAGGTTTGATTTTATAGGTAACTAGATTGTGTTATATATGAAACCAATTTATCCTCATGTATACAATTTTCTTGGCAACATACACAGACCCTAATGAAATACCATCGACTTTCCTTTTTGTTAACCTAACTCTGTTTAAAAGTATCAACATTTCGTATTATTCGAATCTAGAACCAATAAAAAACGTTTCGTAAAGTATGCTGTTAGTAGTGAATTGTAATTGAGTGTTTTTCAATTGAACGAATAAAATAAATAAGTTATTGAAATTTAATTATAGTAAAAATATTTATCTAACACATTATTTTCATCTTAAAGCTCATCATTGAAAACTCATATAAAAGCTTCCGTAATTAATAACATTATCGAATGTGAACATCACTTTACTAGAATCTCGTATATGGGGTTACGAAGTGGATCACCGTTATTCTTACCTAGTCTCGGAAGTTAAACAATCTTTCTTTTTTATCATTATACATCTCCTGCATTATGCGAAGTAGAAAGAGAAAACGTAATAAAAAAACGCCGTTCTCCATTTTTTGGCTGACCAAGATGAGTGGTGTAACCTAACACGATATTTTCCAAGAGTATATAGCAATTTCTCCGGAATCCTATATACTCTTGGATACCATTTCTTCTTTCGCTCCTTTTCTATTTGGAATAAAATACTATTTGTTTTTTTTTTAAAACGTGTACTTATTTAGGGTACCTTAGTCATAAAATGTTATATTGAACCAGCTTTATTTTACTGTTCTATTAACCGAAAGCTCCATTTACCTGTAAAAGAAAAAAATATAATTAATTTAAATTACATAACACATTATACTAGAGTACTAACAATTTACAGTTGTAAATAATAAATAAATGAGAATTTTTATAATAAATCCCACTGCATTATAATATATAACAACTTAATGTAATCAAACCAGGAAGTCACCTATGTATATATGTATTTATTTAAATATTATAAAAGAGGCCAGTTGAGGCGCAGGGGCACAAGAATGCAACTGTAAACGATACAGCATATGAGTTCGATTTCCACTCAAGGAAATAAACGAGGCATACGGTGCGTTAAGTTCGGCCTTGAGTGGCAAAACTGAACGCAGCTTAAAAACAAATACAAAGATTTCTTATACAATACCGATTTGAACCCCCAACCATGGCGTTCGTAGTTGATAAAATAACTGACATGATACTTGCATGATAAATTCTCTAAATTATATTACCTTCCATAAATAAACCAACATTCTTAACATATGAACCAAACCCATAAACAAATAGTTTCTATACATACCAAAAGACACCAAGTAGACATATTACATTAGGAATTCGTGAAACTCAAAGCGCGTTTCATTAACCGAATTACTTAGTACTAGCAATAGAAAAATTCTAAAGACCTACATACTGACAGAACGAGTTCCCATGTCAGTACCTAATAAGTACTGCGTAGATCATCAGTTCGTATCCGGCTTGACTTGTTGGAAAGTAAAGCGCTTTTTATTCTTTTGGTTCCGTATAGCCAAGGTTTTAGATTAGTTGGCTTAAGATCTAGTGAAATGATCTCGATTTATAGGATAAAAAATTGTAATGGGGTCAAAATGTCGGACTTGTAATCACTACGAGATTGACGGAAAACATTGTCTTGTTTTTATATTAAAATATTGTCAAGATTTGTTGTTTTTTTATCATTTTGAGCGTTTGCACCTAATTATGAACCTATAAGTTTTTAAGTGATAAGTCATGGCGCTGGGACGCAAATGTCGGATTATGAACGCCACTGGTTGTAGGTTCGATTTATTTTTTTAAATATTTTATAAACAAGGCAAAACACGGCGTTGAATTCTGCCACTCAACTGTAAATGCTTTCCAGCTGGGCGGAAAGTGGGGAACAAAAGAATTTTAATGGGAAAGGAGGAGAGAGAGTAAAAATCGAATAATCGAAATCATTACAAAGCTTATCACCTAAATGAAAATAAAGGAAATATACATAAAAAATAACACATAATTCAAACATAGCGCTCAAAAATATTAATTTCAAGAACTGCTTATTGAAACTAAAACTCACTTCAACTCAAGCAATAGTAGTATACTAATCAGTATTAATTACATGGAAAGTAAAGATATTCGATACTAACAAAATTAATTTAACACGTTTCTATGAGCTATAAAAATGATTCGATACTGTAAATAGCGGATGCCCGTCCCCTATTAACACTTTCTAAATCCTTATAGAGCAGACGAAACGTGTCCAGCTGTCCACTGATTACTAATAACTAAACATTATAATTATATAAATGGTTGATAAAACTTTCCTTTTCTCTTATTTGTTTATGGTATGTCCTGGTGCTGTTCTATTTCTTTATTTCATTTTATTTCTCGAATAGCAGAGTAGTCAAAGTGAACCTGATGTTAAAACAGTCCGTCCAAATTTCAAATTATAGCGTGTTGAGTGTTGGTATTCAACTGAAGCGGGGAAATGGATACAAATAAATTAAATTGAAAAATTAAGTCATCCCGCTCACAGCAAGGTAGGCGCAGTGTTAAAACACTCCGTTCTCCATTTACCGCCGAATTCTAAGGCATTGCGTGTTGAATGGCGAAACTCTATGCCGCGTTTTGCCTCGACACCAAAGCGAAAAAAATATAATAGAAATATAAATAACTAATTTCCTCGAGTAGATATCGAACCCACGACCAGTAGCGATTACAGTCGCAGTTTGTGACCCTGTGCCACGAATAACATATTAATTTGACAATAAATGAACTTGACTTATTTTCCATGTCTTGTGCATTTTTGGGTTGGTAGGAGGAAAATCTTTTAGAAACGTTAATAACAAATATTAATAACATTTGAACGTAACGAGACTCGAACACGCGACAACACGCTTCCCGCCTAAAAATACCTCTATCTCTGAAAAAGCAAAAGTTACCTTATAGCCAATCATAAGGAATATTAAAAACAAATCTCCTTTAAATATTTCAAAACAACGTAAAACAGCATAAATTTAATTAAATATTTATTTAAAAACTCAAACAAAACGTTAAAAACTATAAAAAGACACGTGACTCATGTTTTTTTCCTAAGTTGACCTCTAAGATGTGGTCGTGGTGTCATCAAAAAACATTTTTGTAGATCCTACTGAACTTTTTATATTTTGTTTGTAAATGATGCTATTATTTATTAATATATAGTTTCTTAGACAAATCTGTTTGTTTGTTTTTCTTAATAATATGAAATGAACCAAAATACCGTAAATTTGACCGTCGGCACAGCTCCAAAGACTTAAACTCGGGAGTGTAAATTATTTTCATTTCCTCGCTATGGTAACAAGACAAAACGTGGCGTAGAGCTCCGCCACTTAAAAAGCAATACGTCGAAAGTTCGAATGAAAGTGAAAACGGAGTGTCGTATTACTAGTTTCCCTCTGTTTACCCAGTTATTTGCGTACACCAAAATTAAGCTGAAATAGACTCTTATACTATAAATGCTACAATTAACCGACTAAACCACTTACACAGGCTTCAAAATTTAAAATAATATTGGGTTTTTGAGATTTCATCTATAGATAGACCATTAAGAAACATCACAGAACAACTTGTTTGAAGATGATCAGAATTAATGATGGAATATGCTAATATTAATGTCGTTATTTGAATCGAATTGATAGAGTGGTTCGTGTATAATAAAAACATGTATTTTTAGGAAAATTTTGACTCTTGTATACTATTAAAAGCGGGAAATATTTCCCCGCTCCCAACATACAAAGTCATGAATTTGGACGGAAAGTGGAAATTGTTATTACATATTAAAAATAATCCTATGAAAAAAAAATACATTAACTTTTCACCTTCTTAATGACGAACCGGCGGTGGTAGCCTTTTTAAAAGATCATTTTTATGTGGACATTCGACGATTCAAAAGTGCTTACTATGGTCTATTTGAATAAAGAATATTTTTAATTTGAATTTGGTGTCGCAACAAATCAATAAAATAATGATTTTTCTATACAAGGTGTTGAGCTCACAAACATCGCGTGCAATATTACAAATAACACATTTATTTTAGATTAGATTACAGTTAAAAATTTAAACGAAAAACTTTTTTTCAGTTTCACACTATATTCCATACATATCAAGTATGCAGAAGGAAACTAGTTAAAACACTCCGTTCCCCACTTCCACCGAATTCTTAAGGCATTGCGTGTTGACTGGCGAAAATCAACGCCGCGTTTTGCCTCACTACCAGAGCGACGAAATTAAAATATTAATAAAAGAGTAGGAATGGAACCCACCACCGTCGTATTCACTGTCGAACGCTAGTGCATGCTATGACGACTTCAAAAATTAATATACATAATAATGGACTGTTCACATATTTTATGTACTGTTTGTAAGAGGAATTTAACCTGTACTCAATTGCCGCTAGCAAACATTAAAAATATTTAAAATAACCTTTCACTCCTTTTAAATATGAACAACCTCGTTTATACGGTTTCAATTGAATGCCTTATCTAATATGCAAAGTAACTCGATAGTTCTAGAAATATAACGAATGAGTAAATTAGTTTCTTGGATATATGTAGATATCTTGTTAAAACGTACATATTTTGACAAATCTATGTACGTACATAAATGAATTCATCCATCTTTCACGCATTTTCTCAGAAATTCCTTATGAATACATATGGGAGAATGCTTAATGTACTGTAGGAGATTGTAATATATATTGTTTTCCTGGTGCGTTGTATCCTGTTTATAGCGGGGTAGGCAATGTCTCGAAAATTGGGCAGTGCTTGTGGAATGGAGTGTCTTAGCACTGAGACTCGTAATTCCTCTGGTGTTACGCGGGGCTGTAGATATAGGTGTTCACTTACCATCAGGAGACCCGTACATTCGTTCATGTCTTTTCCATCAAAATAACATTAAAGATTTTTAATGCGGGAACAAAAGAAGAGGAAAAGTAGAGGAAAAAAATTAAGATAGTATAAAAAAAGAAAAATAAACAAGTATTTGTAACATAAAGTATTATTGTCATACATTTAAAGCTGTTGTTTCATTTATGTTTAATGTTAACACTATACCCTCAGTTGCTTAAACATATTAAAATACACAAGAAGTCGCTACGTCCGGTTGGATCTACTTTCGATTTGAATCAAGGTCAAATTGTAAAAATTTTACGCCTCGCCTGTGTTTATAAGCTTCAACAAATTTACATTTAAATTAATGACCATATATGGATTTGACCGTTTAAATTCATACTTAGTCTTCGGTCTACATTTACTTACTACATTTACCTATTATAAGCGACAAAAATAGCCATATCCTTGGTCACGTCCAAACGGTGATTAAAACGCGGCGTTAGGTTCTACTTAACACGCAAAATTTCAAGATTGAGCGGAAATACGACTTATATAAATGTAACATACATAAAGTTTTATCTTCACACAAGATTCTACTCATATTATGCTATAAAGTGAATATAATTAATGCTTGTAAAAAAGTGAATATAATAAAAAAGAATTGCATATAATTAACAAAATACAGTGACTCAAAATTAAATTTAAAAAAATCTAATATTCATATCTTGATAATTCATCTCTTTTTTATCAAATCAATATGGATTTTATACAAATCAATTTTTTTTAATGATCATATTATTTTTACCATAAAAGGTTGTTTGAAAAAACGTTATTATGCGAAACATTAATAAATATCACGTTTTGCCATTTATTTTTAAATTAAAAGTGTGTTAGGATTTTTTTTAGCACTTGTCGGTTAATTTTTGATATTCAAATTATTTTTTTTTATTCATAGAACTTTTATATCAGTATCTCTATGCCATTTTTATATACTAGCTATCGTCGAAGCGTCTCTTGGCTCTTTTTCCTCCTGGCATTAATACCGGGATTTATTAGGGTCTGCCTTTCTACTCGAGCTACTTTAACGTAACGATACCGTCTCTTGATTTTCCCATACAATAACCTAACCTACCTACATAAGAGAATGACTATTTTCTAAATCCAGTAGCCACCTTTACTTTATTTATTAATCACTCACGTAAGAGATTTTATATTTTACTTGTTTAAACTACATACAAATTATTGAAATCGTTATAAATATTAGACTGTAATTTAACATAATGACATTTAGTGAAAGTGTAAACTATTGTTTCCATTAATAGTAGAGTTCTTCTAACTTCTAAACGTCTAATATCAATAACTCCAGAGTTTGATTCCGTCACTTAAAGTTACAGATTTATTTGGAAAGCGAAATTCGTAGTGTCTTAGAGATCTTTGGCGAAACCCCGTGATATGTTAATGGAATTGAACCTACAGTTTACGATTATGTCACCAAATATATATAGGAAGCATGAAAAATAAGTATCTTTAACAAAACTCATATAGATTTTAGTCGCTTATGTTAATATTTTAAATATTTAAATCTACTAAAATACATATTTACTGTATTTTTTATAATCGGCAACGTAAATCCTTGTATATCGTAAAGCACGTTCCTCTATAGACCGGTTATGTATTACTTCCTCAAGGAATTCTAGATATTTTTCATTCTTTACAAGTTTTTATAGGGTACTTTAATTATATATCAAAAAATATTGTTGATTCTTGTCTATATCCTTATTGTATTGCCATAAATTTCAGGAATTTTGTGGTATATATAAAGTACTATTATATTATATAATAAGTATATACTATAGTATAGGCCAGTCGTGGCGCAGTGGCACAAAGTGTGATTGTAAGACCGACTGGTTGTGGGTTCGATCCCTACTCGAGGAGATGAAATATTTACTTAAATTTATATTTCCATTTCTTCGCTCTGGTGTCGAGGCAAAGCGCGGCGTTGAGTTCTGCCACTCAATACGCAATGCCTCCAAAATTCGGCAGAAAGTGGGGAACGGAGTGTCTTACACTAGGTTTCCTCTGCCTACCCTGCTGTGTGCGGGATATAGCGTGAAGCTAATTTAATTTAATTAATTTTTTTTTAATATACTATATACTATAGTATTTTGTTTTCTTTTAGGTTCACGCTGTTTTCCGCAGACAGCAAGGTAGGCAGAGGGAACCTAGAGTTAAGACACTCCTTTCCATTAAGACATTTCCGTCCTCCACCTTCCACCAATTTATCGAGACATTACATTCCCCCGAGTAGATAAAAAACCCACAACCGTAGCACTTGTGCACCTACGTCACCACAGCCTTAAATATGTGTATTAGCACAGTTACACAAAAATAATTGCACAATAATCGCAAGTATCATATAAGAGTGATTGAATCCTAATTTTCCGAACAGTTAATATTTAAGTGTTTTATATTAGCTCGTGACACTTTACCCGCCGTTAAATAACGGTGACTGTAACGGCCGGGTATTGCTATAATTCGTGTAATTTGCATATAATTTATTATATTATTCTGAATATTAATCTAATTAATAATATTATTAGCGTTAAGAGAGAGAGACGGAGAGATTAAGACACGATTCCACTACGCCATAATGGTGCAGTGAAATCCTGTCTTATTGTGCACTGTGGCTGTAAATTTGATTCCCAGTTGGTAAACGTTACGTATACATATGTTTGTAGCCTTCTTTGCCATTTCTTGCTGTTATTGAGAGATGTGTGATGTAAAAAATCAGTGTTAAGAAAGAAAAAGTGAAAATTAGACGCGATAGGTTCTTAGTATCTTATATAATTTTTCGAATTGGGTTCGAATCTATGCTTGATGCTTTCAGTCAAAACATGTTTTATTATTTAAAGATATTAATTTTAATGAGATATTTAAATATACATATATAGGTATGTAAATTTTTTAGCTTTTTTTTTTAGTCACTCTGGAAAAGAAACAAGTTGAAGCACAGTCACGAAAATTTGGGCAAAATAGAAAACGGAGTATCTTAACACTAGGATCCTTCCAACTCCTAAGCTATATTCGGGATACAGAGTGATTTTTTTATTTTTTTTATTTTCCTAATAAAACCGTCTCATTCCATGACAGGTGCTTGAACCGGAACGTAACACGCACCACTTGGCCCACAACTGGCGCACTGACCTATTGACTAACTTATAGGCATCTTAGGTTTTACTTCTGACATTTACGTATATGTATTTTATATGGACTATAAAAGTAGTATAGCCAGTTGTAGGTATACCTATATAGATATAAATGAACTAAGCTATGCTATGTATATATAGAGGCATGTAAATGTATGTATGTTTGTATGTAGCCTGTGTGGGTGAGATAAATTTATTTTATGTATTATATGAAGGCACTCCTTAAATAAAATCAGCCTAACTTGTGATTTTACTAAAAACTTTTAAATAACTTTTCTTAGACTCTATAGTAATTTAAAAAATAAACAACCGAATAGCAATTTTTTTAGGTATTCCACTTTTATGTCAGGGTGCGGATATATCAATGGTAGCGGTATATTATTTTTTTATTATTGTATATTTTAGTAGAGTTGTAAGAAATAGAAAAACAAATCTTTCTATTTATCTTTTTATTTAAAATCTAACAAATATGTATATATATATCACATTAATATAAATATATATTTTACTACAATACAGCTGTAATTATTTCATATCAGATGTCGCGCTAAGGGCAGAGGACGGACCTCCGTAATTTATATCTCGCATCTAGGCCGCGACTCCCCACCTCTTGAAATGTCATCTTCCATTTCATAATGTCATCGGAACAACTTATGTATGCTGTTCGTGTGATGTCCACTTCAAGGGAAATTAAGTATTCCATTTTGTCGTTGTCATGGTGCTCTTGAAATATTTTCGAATGTATGTGATAATTGGCAGTTACATTTTGTCTTTTAAAGTTAAAAACGAACTATAATTGTAGTGAAAAATTTGTCTTGTAATTCCTTTTTTTAATAAAATATACTTTAAACGTGTATTATTTTTATTTTATCAAATGATCTGATAAGCTAACTAAGTCTTTTCTCGAGTGAAACAAAGTTTATTTTCATCACTTTTCTTTATTTATGCGCTGTATCCCGCACGTAGGCAGAGGGAATCTAGTGTTAAGATACTCCGTTCTAATTAAAATCATTCTGTTCCCTACTTTCTGCCAAATTCTGGGGGCTGGGGTGTGTTGAATGGTGAATCAAACCCACAACCCGACACGTTTACAGCGGCCCGTTTGTGTAGTACAGTAATGAAAACTATAAAAAAAACAAGTAAGTACTTCAATAATTCATTACCCAACACCCACATCCAACCACTTTTCTATTTAAGACAGGATTTTTCACTCCACAGCTGTGAAAGTAACAGCAAGAGCTGTTTCGATTCAATCAAACAATTTCCCGTCTCACGGGATGCGTCGAAAGTGAATCAGGAAGCTTTCCTTGGACTTTCTTCGCCTTAATAAAACTAATTGAGCACTTTCTTTCTATTTTGTTGTCTTTTTTTTTCTTATATATTTCTAATATAAACGTAACTAAAGAGGTTTAACTTGTTTAATTTTTTGTTAAAATGTATTTTGTGCTGTATAGCCATTGCTATACAGCACAAAATACATTTCAATGGATGTATTTTGTATGCACAAATACATACAAAATACATCCATTGAAAAGAAAACATTTTTATGTGTATTTCAAGGGTTCTGCATTTTTTTTAGTTTTAAGTTCAATATAAAAAAAATATTGAAGACTGCTTTTTTTTTATTTTCGTATATTGCTTAGGATGTACTATAATAACAGCAATATATCAGACGAAGGAATAAACATCGAAATTGCTTACTAAAGCTTTTTAGCATTAAATGTAAATTTAGCTCTTTTTCTTTTATAAGATATAAGAGATATCTCCCCATAATACTTTTGCTTAAATCGACAGGTATCTACAAAATGATACAAATAGAAAACATTGTAGTAATATTATTCATGTATTCAATTCATGTAGTATAAAAGTAAAGGATGTGTCTCGAAGGAATTTGTGTGAAAGCCGGTTGCATCTTTGTGCATCTCGACATCTCGTTTACTTTCTAATGCGTTTTGAGCCCTTTCTCCAGTAAATTGCATATACTTTTTACTGTTTTAATAAATGTTACATTACGTAACTTTGCTATATATACTAATATTATAAAGTTGAAAAGTACGTTTAATTGGACTCGCTAATCTCAGGAACTACTAATTCAAATTATAAAAACTCTCTATAAATAGACTATCAGCTTCACGCTGTATCCCGCACACAGCAGGGTAGGCAGAGGGAACCTAGTGTTAAGACACTCCATTCCCCAATATAGACTATCCAATACATTAAAATATATTGTATTGGACAGTTCATTAATAATAACAAAAAGACTACACGCTATACTATATAATTAACCATAGAGCCAATGCCACAGCTAAAAGCTAGTACCTACTCTATTAAAAAACCATAGAAAATGAGCTCAGGGGTTCTTATTTGAAATATTTTAAATTTATTTTATATAAACATTAATTGTAAATTTAGATATTTCTACAAAAGAATTGGAATACAACAACTGAAAATACAACTCACAACCATCGCCTTTACCGTCTTACGCTTGTGCCTGAGCGCCACGACGGCCTCAAATAACAATATTATGTTTAAAATAATATAAAAAAAATAATCTATTATAACATTTTAGGTGTTTCCAATAGTTCTGTAAAAACAAACAATCGAATACAAAAAGCAGAGAAGGTAAAAGTAGGTCGTGTACTGTAACTTACAGATTTTATTAACAACTTGAAGTAGCTCTACGAGTATATTGTCCAAGGCGATTGTGATATTTTTTTTATAATATAAAGTAAGTTTAACAAAGTTATATTTAGTCTTTTATTGAAAAATTATAATTATTGACGAACTAGATGATTATAGTTATTTTAAATCGTATTTATATTGAGGGTAATAACTTAATTAAAATTTAATTTTGATATTTTTTTTTTATTTCATATTTTTGTTCTTCGTTTATGTAGATAGAGTAGGGAAGCTTAACGCCGCATGTCGTATACATATGATTAAATTCTAAAGAGAACGACTATTAAATTGTAGTAAGTTAACTCCAATAAAGTATTTTATCTATACCAGGCCGTCGTTGCGCAGAGGCATGAGCGTGTGACTATAACGCAGCGGGGTCGATTGTCACGGGATAATTAATTATTATTAGTTTCATTCGTTCCCTCTGGTACCAAGGCAAAAAGTGCGGCGTTAAGTTCCGCCACTCAACACTCAATATATAGAAAATGGGAAACGGTCTAACATTAGTTTCGCTCTGTCTATAGAAATCAAATTAACGGCTGGGAAGCAAAAACAACGCAAGATGTATAATAAAATAATAAATTTACATCATTACAAGCGACAGCTTAAGCGATAGAAAAGCTAAGTGATAGATTCAACCTTAATAACGTATTATTTTTTTGTATATAATAATATATAAAGACTTTCTTATTTAAATGAAAAGTTACCATTAGTGTTATTTAATTTACCATCTTACAATATCTTTCGAAATTATAGGACTGTTTTTTTTTAATAATATTATGACTTTGAAGTATTCAAATTTTATCAATACAACAATAACGTAGAAAAAAATCTTGCTAAAGTCACAGGTGTTGTGAAATAGAACAAAATGTTAGTATTACTGTATATTTTTAGATGCATGCATCAAGACAGGTAAAGAGAATCTCTTATCAAGGCACTCCATTCACAGACTTTTCCTCAATTTCGAGTGTAAAATGGCGAAACTTAACGCCGCACTCGAAAACCTAGTATCAAGACACTCCATTCATAGATTTTCCATCAAATTCGAGAAATTGCCTGTCAATCTCCGCACCGCCATCTCGAAACATTCGGCCACTGACCTGGTCATCAGTGGTCTCAGTTTACTTTACTTTTTATAACTTTATAAATATAACAAACACTACATTATTTAAAAACAAGCTTTTCTCATTTACTTACCAATTTACCTAAGATTCAATACATTTTACCTATCTAATCAACGAACAGACAGACAAATATAATAAATCATTATATTCAATCGAGTAGGTACATCACTTCTGATGCTATCGACAATGATGGAGAAATGTTACGAATAATGACTACTTTCTACTCGTGAAAGTTAACTTGGGCTATGTTGTGTTTTTATTTCCATGGACCGACCATGGCTTTTTGTGGACTTAAAAAAAAAGTTGAGTTCGATACATTAGAAAATTTGTTACGAAACATTTAATTAAAGGATGTTGTTATAGTGAATTAGTTTTTGATTATTGTTTTTATAATACAAGAAAACTTACCCGTACTTACGTAGTATAGCTTTAATTAATATAGATAAGAATTATCTACATTATTATATTTTTTTATTTTTTTATATAAATGTGCCTAAATAAACTTTTTTTAGTTTCACTGTAAAATAAACAAACATAGCGTGAGGTAACCAAATATTTTTCTATTAATTACGACAATTTTTAGGACCGAAAATAAACAAAATCACAAGAGTTTTAAGTCACAATTTATTTAATATGTAACGGAACAGAACTGTACAGAAATAAACAACCAATTTTCCCTAAACACACCCGATAAAATTAAATAAATCATCATATAGTTTAAGCGGGCGAAGCTGCGGGTGGACAGCTAGTTACGATGAAATATTTCCCAAATGGATATCGAATTCACGACCATCACGTCCACATCCTAAAATTATTCCCTATTATGCATGCATATACCTACGTACAAATGATTTCTTTATAAAACTTAATTGTTCATTGAAAGTGATCGCGTGTAGTAAGTTAGCACATCTTTGATTGAGCTATGTTGTATGTAAATAGATATGTAGGCAGGATTGAGTCATGACAATTAAGAAATTTCGTGTAATATAAGCAATATTATTTACATAGAAAGGGCAAAATAGTGTTTAGACACTCCGTTCTCTAATTTCTGTTCATTTTATAGAACTTCAGCAGCCCTTTAATTAAATAAACGATATAAAAATAATTTTTACTATATTCAATTATTAATACTTTTAGAAAACGTTTAAAAAAACTACGAAACGGGATTCAAACCCACGTGTCTTGAAAATTATCCAATCATAAAAATCCTAATTTATATAAAAATATACTTTTCATTAGTTATTAGTAAAAGGAAACAGGTATTATTATATTGCTATAAAAATATACTTGAAAGAATAGTTTTCAAGGTCCATCGCGTTTGATCCAAGTGAGGCTTGGTATTACTCATAGCGTTTAAATTTACTTCCATGTATGACACTACGTTCCCATTAAGACACGTCAGTTCTCCACTTTCCGTGTCATTTCGTGTTGAGTTGCGGAACTTAACGCCGCGTTTGGTCTCGTTATCTAGACAAAGAAATGGAAATATTAAATATTTCATTCTCCCGCCCACAACCTTCGGATTCACGCTAGCTTTTGCACCTGTGCCATAACCAAAACACTAATATATACAGAAAAAAAATTAAAAAAGTTCGAAACAGATCCTTAACCTGCACGTATTGGTAACCGTCCAACTTTTGACCACTAAGCCATAACAAATTCAAATTCTTATACAACTTATTTATGTTAAATAGCACTTTGAAAATATTTTCCTGCCTACCATAAAAAAATCTTATAAATTTTTTTATAAAGGAATATGAATAAATATCAAATTCACATTCGCTTACAATGTAATCATACCCAGCAGCAAATGGAGCGAGCGATGTTGACACTGTGTATAGGTGGTACTTGTAAATGTCAACCGAGGTGCGGACTTACCTGTGAACAAAATCATGTTTTTATATTTAAATATCATTTTACTGGTTTTACAAATAAATAAAGAGTTTTAAATAGTTACGTTGATTTGATTTGGTGGGTAACGGAAGTATCTTAATGGCAACGGAGAGTCTTAACACTAGGTTCTAAAATTTTAAATAGTAGTAGTCCGCAACTTCGTTTACGTACACTATAACATTTAAAATCAGTATTTTCTCATTCCTGCAGAATTTTCCAAAATTATCTCTCAGTGTTCCCCAAGGAAAATAAATGACAAGATCCAGCGTTATACGCCGTTTTGGCGGTACGTCATCTGTCAGTCTCTTATGACTTATTTAATATAAATATAATTTCTTTTACTATCCCTATAAATATTTAGCATTTTTTTTTTATGTAACAGCAACCCCAATGCAAAATTGAATCGTAATTAGACTAATGAAAACAAAAACAAAAATATAATCAATGCAAATCAAAAATAACAAAATTAAATAAAACATTCAACCGTAATAATTCTATTTTCACACAAAACAAACGATCAACCAAACCCGTGGCGTGGCTATCAATGAGTTTCCTACTTTATTGTATTTCAGCTATATTTCTTAATTCCAACTTAGGTTCCTTTACATAACTGTGATATAATGTTCTGTTATTGACATTTGTTCTGAGCATGATTGTGATGTTGCATAAAAGCTGTTACATCGCCTACTACCCACTATCGGCGCTAACTAAAAACTAACACGACAAACTAACACTGTTAGAACGTTTGGAATTCTTCGAATGTTTCTAGATCGATATCTATTTATATTTTTAATATTATAAAGCCGTCGAGTTTGTCAGGAAATACTGGTTCAAATGGTTTTTTTTTGTGATGGAAGGTGCATATATCAAGGAAGGGTATCTTTATTATATTTGTACAAATAGTTTTGACAGACAGACGGACAAAAAATTATAAGATGTCTGAGCTCCAGAACATAGTACGTTAGTACTTGCTCTAGGTGATTATTAAAAATCATATATTATTAATTCTAGGTCTCTTCAATCGCTTTTATTTTGAAATTCAATTCCAAGTACAATGAGTACTTAAATAATATTTTTAAATATATTTACATACTGAAACTAGTATGATTGCGGTTTTGCATAGAGAAAAACTAGGCAAGTCGAGATTATATTATTAAATCAGAAGGTCAATCATCACACATAAACGTACATTTAAAAAAATTGCTAACTACTGCATTGTACCCAGATAGTTTAGGATAGCAACTACCTCTATTTATATAATCTATTATTAAAGGAGTTCTTCAACGATAAAAAAAATCTCTCCACTTAAAATACTTGGACAAAAAGTGAAAAAAGAAACTCTAAAAAGAATTTAAAATATAACTTTTGGATTGTTTAATTTTAAAAATAATCTTCAAAAATATATTTTTTAAACATTTCTCTCATATTATATGTACTTGTAAAAATTGATATACGTCCAATTCGATCATCATTATCTTGTTTTCCCCGTTCGAGTGTAATTTGTAAAGGGCCTACTTTTAACCGCTTGCGGAATTCACTTTCACTTCGCAACTTATTACTACCGTGCAAAATATACATTTTATTTTAAGTTTCACACAGTATCCTGTATATAGGAGGGTAAGCAGAGGCAACGTAGTGTTGAGACACTCCGGTCTTCACGAATCGTCAAATTTTTAACAAACTTTAACAGACAAAGCAGCAGAAAAAAAATCATTCCCCAGAGTGGAAATCGAATCCACAACTGTCGCGTTTACTTTCAACGCTGACCTCATGCGTCGCAATAGTTGCCGTCATGTTTGGTAAGATATACGTAACTAGAGAACAATTTCTGTGACTTCTAATTTTACTGAAAAGTGATCATAACACATACTAATAATATTATATGTTAATTAAATTAAATTAAATTAGCTTCACGCTGTATCCCGCACACAGCAGGGTAGACAGAGGGAACCTAGTGTTAAGACACTCCGTTCCCCACTTTCTGCCGAATTTTTTGGATGCATTGCGTGTTGAGTGGCAGAATGTTAATTACATTTAATAAAGCCCCTTGAAGCGCAGGGGCACAAGGATGCGACTGTAAACAAGACAGGTCGCGGATTCGATACCGTCTCGAGGGAATTAACTATTTAATATTTTCACTTCCTCAACACAATGCCTCCAGAATTCGACGAAATTTGGGGGAACTTCTTAATGAATGCGAAGTGTCTTAGCATTAGTTTCCCAGGTTCCCTCTGCCTACGCTATGTGCGGGATGTATCATGAATCGAAATAAATGAAATAGGTATATTATTAAATAAATATTCAAATTAAATAAAACGTTAAAGAGAAAAAAAATTAGACGTAGATTTGTAAAACTCGATCAATTTTTTATCTGCTTTCTCTCAGAGAATATCGCATTCCAAAGTGAATCTAGACAAGATTTCAAAACGATTTAAGTTTCTACATTCTGCTTGATTGATATACTATAAAAAATATGGGGATATATCCATGTATGCATATCCGTTCATCATCATTTGTCATCGACTGTCAGATAACGCACGGACGAAATTGCAAGAATTTGTCAGTTTATGTAAAGCTATAGCTATGTAGCTTAAGAAATTTCTGTTTTTTTAAAACACACGAAAACGGGACAAAACGGGATAGCAAACAACACAATAATACAAAGTAGCGGGCTACGATTAGAACTATATAATACATGTTTAATACAGTCTGTCTATTTGTATATTTCACACTACAATTCAAATTTTATTTTATTATTTATTTAGTTTATATTATTTGTTCCGCATTAATAATATTAAAAAAATTATGTTGCAAAATTTTATAACTTTCAATTATAATAATTATTATATTTTACTTTAAATTTAATTAAGAATAATTTCGTATGCGACATACATACATACATTCTAATTAATTAATAAGATTTAAAATTCAAATTGCGCTATTCCCACGACTAGACTACGCTCTACGCACGGCTGCACTCGCATCGGAATGCGTTGCAAGATCATAATTACCACATAATTGTTAAATAATATTATGAAGGAAAAAAAAATGCTATCAAACCGAGCGTGAAGAGAATTTGTGTTGAGATTACAACGTGGGTTACGCTTAGAGGAAGCTTTTCGTAATGTTTTATATGGTTTTCTAGGTCAGTTCTTGTATGAGATTTTTGAGGAGATCACTCCTTCATTTCCTTAGGTACGACGGTAGGTATGCTGCTTAAGAACTTAAGAAATAAGTTAGGTTTTTATTTTAGAGGTGTGGCGACGCCATGGTCTCTCCATACCTATATTGCCTCGTCCACTGCCGTCTACCCATTCCTATTCTCATGCTTTTACGTGACCTTCCTCCAGTATCATTATTACTGTGTTCTTGAAGGTCAATCGAGGTCTCCCTCTCCTCTCTCTTTTACTTTCTAACTTTTTCTTTAATAAACAACAAACCTAACCTAAATTTCAGTAATTTTTTTGCTGAACCAGCTTTTTAAAGCTTAAAACTTGAAATAGCTTTTCTCAATGAAACATTTTAAAGAACTGTTTCAAGTTCACCGTTCCGTTATCCGTATAAAAACGGAAGTGAAACATTCTAGAACACATCAACTCATTAACAAATCAATTTTATTTCGTGTCACTAAGGACAGACGAAAGTATTGACATTGACATTTTTTCCGTGATATACGACTATATTAATACACACCGTCGTTATATTATAATAGTTTCAATAATCATTTAATTATTTTTATTATAGTGGAAGGTTGTCTAGGAATTTGTATGTAACCAGACGCAAGGACGCTGCGTGTTTTTTAATGAAAAAATTGTTATTTCCTTAATTTAATATCGATTATGTTTCAAGAGGCCAGTCATGGCGCAGTGGCACGAAGTGTGACTGTAAAACCGATTGGTTGTGGGTTCGATCCCCACTCGAGGAGATGAAATATTTACTTAAATTTATATTTCTATTTCTTCGCTCTGGTGTCGAGGCTAAGCGCGGCGTTGAGTTCTGCCACTCAACACGCAATGCCTCCAGAGTTCGGCAGGAAGTGGGGAACGGAGTGTCTTAACACAATGTTCCCTCTGCCTACCCTGCTGTGTGTGTGTGTGTGTGTGTGTGTGTGAAGCTGATTATGTTCCAATGGTATTATTATTTTGCACCTTTTTGCGTGGTGAATGATAGGAGGAATGTTGTCGCTTTAGTCTATACTATCTAGGTTTTCGTAATAATGATGTAAAGCTGTAGTGTTTGTTTGGTTGAACACGCTAGTCTTGCTAATCTTAAAAACTATTGGTTTAAATCGAAAAAATATTTTAGTATTCGATATTCGGTTTGCCTTTGATTTCCGTTGCCAAAAACAACAAAGTAATTCGTTTCTATGTAACTCACTGTACCTGCTAATTGCCTTGGGTGCTGTTATAGCACCTAACTTTTTGTTAGCTTTACGGTTCTCCTGTATAAAAGAGAGAAGGCATAAAGAGCAGAGAGAATCAAATGAGATATCAAGAAATTTGTCTTATTAAATCAAGACAGTCAAATAACCACGAGAAGGAATGGAATCTATAGCTTAAATCAAATTTAAATATTATTTATGTAGAGCCTAATATAGATATAGACTATCTGTCAAGTAAGTATACTCTATATTATATCACATTAATCGTTTGGATGTATCACTGTGTTGCGGTCAGAGCTAACTCCCGCGTAGATTGTGTCGTTAGTTATTTTCATTTGATTACAGTACAGTAAAAACAATTTTCGTATACTACTAATATTATAAATGCGACATAGTTTTAGAAAATAGTTGTATGTTTCACTTATACGCAAAATCTACGGAACAGATTTAGATGGAACTTTAAATCAATATAGGATATACATCAGAATGACCCATAGGCACAAGAAAATTAAGTAGAAGAAGCAACTTGCGAATCGCCAGTCATATATATGGCTATATTCATGTATTAAAATTATCACATATATATACTTCAAGTGCTTCCTACACTACCAGGAAGTAGTACGGATTGACTGTAGACGTGGCGGCTGGACATGTCACTTTCTATACACACATTTTTAAGTAGTCGGCCTCAAGACAAGTTTTAAAATGTTGTTCTTGACAACGACTCGATTGAAATTCACTTCATTTCTTTTTTAGTGAATAATGTTCTTTTTGTTATTTACATGAGGAGAATACATATAGAAAATGTGCAGTAGTACCGGTGTTGGGATGCATAATTTTAATCTAGTTGTGGTGTCACATCTTACTATTTTTATTGTAGGTTTGTTTATCCTGCATATAGCGAGAGCAGGCAAAGAGAACCCAGTCTCCACTCTTAGTGCCACTAGGTTATATACATTATAAGTACAGAGACGGATCTCCGATTTTTTTATGAATTTTTATTTTGACCTTCCCAGCGGCTGTCGGAAATATAACCATTGCATTCTCAGTCTCTTTATTAAATTCTATAAAACTAAAAATTGAGAGAAAAGTGAGAAACGGTGTCATACACTAGGTTCCCTCTGCCTACCCCAGATGCTGCACTATTTATGCAAAATACAGCGATTAGCTAAACAAAAAGGAAGGTTATACACCCTTTGTCTCTAGCCAAAGTTGCTCAAGTTGCATCTCACGTCAGACACGGAAGGCGAAATTATGTAAATTGTAACAGTATTAACGTTAAAACGTAAATGCACGTAACATCCGTAATGTGTTGCCACAAATAATAATAGGTTGTTCGCGTTATCTCATAGGTAGTAATTGTTATATGTTATACATTCGTTATAATTAAACTGAGCTAATCTTGTATGAAAATCTTGTTGGTAACAATATTTTTTACGTTTTCCTATAGGTTTTAATATAATATTAATTATTAGTTAGTTTAATATTAGAAGTTAGTTTAATAAATTAATAGTTAATATAATATTGTTATAAATTAGTTAACGTAATGTTCTTATTATTAATTCTAAAATAACGTGAGTGTTAAAGGTCTCAAAAAAAAAGATTTTGTACGCTTACGTTATTTTAGATTGTATCAGGTGAACGGTTATAACTTGGCGTGATTTAACACAAATTCGCTCTTTATGTAACCAATATGACCCCAAATTTTGTATGCTTTATTCAGCTTATAGACGGGTAGACAGAAGGAACCAGTGTTAAGACACTCCGTTCCCCATTTACTCTAGCATATTCTCGAAATATTACGTGTTCGGTGGCATCGAACCCACAACCGCCGCGTTTATAGTCACACGCTTGTGCTACTGGCCTCTAAAAAAAAATCTATAAATATTCAATTAACTGTAACCTTAGATATAATTGATATTTCAATTAAACCATTTACATAGGAGCTACCGGCTAAGAGTTTAAATTCACATACATACTATCTAAAGGTCCTTATCGAGACCTTTATTAATTCGGTATACAGTACGTAATAATGGCGTTTGAACATGCACTTCCTGATGTTCAATTAATATATTGAAATAATTTTGATTTTAAATTTTATTTTTAACATCACATAAAAATAATTGAACTAGCCAACGGAATTTCTGTTAATTTGTATGGAAAGTAGAATACAGTGTGAACATATTTTTTAGGTATCTTCATCAGTTGTGTTAAGACACTCCGCTCCGCTACTTTGTCTTTAATGTATAATATCTTGACAGAACTAAACTCCACACGTTATTTTGGTAGAGGGACGAAATAAAAAATAATTAATCCCACCGCGTAGGGAATCGAACCCACAGCCGTCGTGGCACATGGTTAAAATAATGTACATTCATAAGCGTATAGCTAAGCTTTATACGTAAGTAACCTAAAGATAAAATTACAAGTCTCACAGCGGTTATGCAATTGAAATGTAACAGTTCCGGATATAAATTGGTATATAATAATGGTAGAAGTAGGTTCAGTGCTCGTCATTTCATTTTTATCCAAATTGAAATATAAAATAATAATTTTGTTGAATAAAATATTTTATATTGATATTTTATTTATTGGCCGATTAAAATAAAACACTAAATATTCAGGGAAGTTGGCGAAAATAGAAAAGTGAAATCTGCATTTCAAATGGTTAAGCCGTTTCTGATATGAGGCAAAAAAAATAAATTTTAAAATGATTGTTACGGGTTCTATTACATTATAAACGGCCCCAATACCTGATATTCTCGCATACTTTGCGTGTAGAGACAGCTATCACTTACAGTTTTATTATAAGTATAGATCACTATAAGTATATAGTACTCTGAGTGGAAATTAACTTAAAAACTTCCAGCGGCAACTGTAAACAGTTAACCTAAATATCAAACTATTCCTATTAAGGATAAAAAATATATAAAAATCCCAGTAATTGAGTACTACATGATTGTCTTAAGTTTAATTTTATTATAAAGACAATGTAAACTAAATTTAATTAAAAATTAAATCAACTTCACGCTGCATCCCGTACACAGCTGGGTAGGCAGAGGGAACCTAGTGTTAAGACGCTCCGTTCTCCACTTTCCCCCGAGATCTGGAGGCATTGCGTGTTGAGTGGCGGAACTCAACGCCTCTTTACCTCGACACCAGAGCGTAGAAATGAAAATATCCATGTACATAAATATTTCACCTCCTCGAGTGGGGATCGGACCCATAACCAATCTATTTCATCATCATCGGTCATCATCGACTGGCCTCAACAACAACGACGATGTAAACCAGTATCCTTATTCACATCAAAATATATTTATTGGTACCTACGACCACTGCCCTATCGAACGAAAACATAACTTAAACGTTATTTATGAAGCTGTAAAACTCGTATCGGCATGGGAATAAAAGATTTAATACTTGTAGATAAGTGATTGTACCTCAAGAATGTAAGCAAGGACATCGTTTTATATATGATGTTTACATTGTCGACTTTCTGTTTAATATAATTTTATATGATAATGGTCAAAAATCTGAAAGAATAAAACTTTTTTATACGTTTTTTTAAATAAGTTTTTGCTTTCCTAATTGGAATACACCTTAAAAATGTTAAAAATAAAACTTTTTTTTTTTCATCTTCACGCTGTATCCCGTATGTACCAGGGTAGACAGATTTTCCGCTGAATTATGGAGTCATTACGCGCTTCGTCTTGATACCAGATCTAACAAAAGAAAATATTAAACATTTCATTACATCCAGTGGGAATCAAACACATACTTCACGCAATATTGGTTTATGTTTAGACAATTCTGTGGAAAGTGAAAAACGGAGTGTTATTTAACACTAGGTTCCCTCTACCCATCCTGCAAATTGCGTGATACAACGTGAAACTAAAAAATGCGTGAGATAAACAATCAATTAGGTATAGTTAGTATAATAACGATAACAACGTCTAATGAGGTATGTTTGTTCTGTTGATTGACTTATTGCTAAACAAGATACTTTCTATTTTTCGATTCCGGACTTTGATTTTTAGATATGAAAGACTTTTATCGAAATAAAATATTATATTTGAGCATGCTAAAAACGCTTATTCGAAATAAAATTTGAAAAAAACATCGTTGTCCACTTTTTTCTCCCCCGTGGGCATCAATTCATACCAGGAGGCATCGAACTGACAACCATCACGTTTACAGTCCGATACCGTACCACCGCGCCACGATATATCTTTTCATATTAAATAACGCAACGCCCTTTCAAAATAATCATTAAAATCATTAATAAAAATCCCTGTATAAAACAAAAAATTTAGAAAGTTTTCTAAATAAACTTTTCATAGTATTATATACCTTATATCCTTATATATAGAACTCTATCGACTCACGTATGTGAATCTCTCATAGACAGACGAACAAACTTGTTTGACCTTTCATTCGATTTGTGAAAGTGGTAACTTGGATACGCCGATGGTTATTTATTTGAAGTATTTTGAATTATATTTGGTAGAAAGTGAGAAAGAACCTAAGATTACAGTGTTAAGTCACTCCGTTTCCCACTTATCGCCAATTTCTTGAAGCTTAATGCTTCAATGGGATACTAGTAAAGTATATCTTAGATAACTTCCATTGTTGGTGATTGTGATCTATATCTTTAACATATCACTAGTGAAAAATGTAGTATATTTTTTAGCTTTACGCTGTATCTCGCACATGGCAGAATAGGTGGAGGGAGCCTGGGAACCATATACGATTCTAAATAAGTAATTTGAATCTATTTCCTTCTTCGAGTTAGAATTGAATCCGTAACAACATTTACAGTCAAACGCCGTCCTAAATACACCGATGACCTCTTTACCTTCTTGTTTAACCAAAATCTATGTTAACTAGACACTAATAAAATAAATTTTACGATCTGTCGGTGTTGTTGTGATTGCTATAAGTCGTTAATTAATGAAAATGATCGAAGGAAATAACGACGTAACTGTATTTTATAACATCCTCAACATATACTGTTAACAATTTACGATTTTTTTTTTGTAAATACTTTTTTAATAGTAATTTTGTTAAAATAAAAAAAAAATTAAAAGCCCTTAGCAAACTCTAAAAATATTTCAAAAGATTATTTTAAATTTCGAATTTTAGACATTACATTAAATTTATCTAATTTCCTATAACAATGGTTTCCAACCGATCCCGATAAATAAAGATGCAAAGGTTATGGGTTTATTGCTGTTCGAAAGAATTTATCATTTTGGAAATTGGAAAAAGGAATGTCTTAACACTAGGTTCCCGCTGGTCTGCATAATTTAGTATAAGTGAAGCTAAAAAAGGTATAGTACCTTTACCTATTTACTTAATAAATTTGAAAGTGTTTATACATAACGATCATAGGTCACGACATTATTTATAAGTCAATAATAATTGAATGTTGATTATACAATTATATAAATATTAAGTGCGTTGCGCAAACACCACTACAGTGTTGTGAAAAATTTTGATTGACTTACATTCTTAACTATCTATTACTTCAGTTTTCATTTCAAATGCAAAATTTAAATTCTTTTAATACTAAATTTTACTTTTCTTTTTCTTTAATTTAAAAAAAACACCTACTGCTAATGTGATTATAGGATATAAGGCAATTATAAGTTTGCCCCTAAAAAATTAACTATAGTAGAATGTAAAGCCTATTAAGCTCTCCATGATAGATGTGTTTATATTATAAAAATGTATGAAATTCATGTCAAATAAAGCTCATACAAAACAGCCAGCAGTGTATGTAACAATTCAGTTAAAACACTAACATTATAAAGAACCACTTTTGAGCTTTTTACTAGCTGATTTCCAAGTCGGTAATTACTTTATGTTCATTCAACGAATCAAAATTCTATAAAATTAAAAAATATATATTGATTTTGAATCGGACAAACTAAAAGTCACATAAAATCTAGAGTATATAAAGGAGATGTAGAGAGATGTAGAGTATATAAAGAATTGCTAGAGATTAACGTATTCTTGCGTTCAATTTGAATTTATAACCAGTACATATTATTTAGTTACATTGAACTGTGCCACTGGGGTGTCAACTTTTACTTAAAGTATATATTGAAGTAACCTAAATAATGAACGTATGTTACTAGCGTCTTTATTGTTTGTTTTAAGCTAACATATGCTCATTTCTATACAATCGTGGGAATGATTTAAGTGATTAAAAAAAATTCTAACCTACAATTATTAATTTAAACGTTGCTGAAGAAAAAAATTCACGCTGCATATAACAAGGTAGGCAGAGGGAACCTAGTGTTAGGGCACTCGGATCCTCATTTTCCGCCGAATTTTCGAGGTATTGCGTGTTGAGTGGTGGAACATAACGTCGCGCTTTGCCTTGTTACCAGGGTGAATCATACAAAATATTAATAAACATTAATTAAAATCACCGAGCGGGAATCGAATCCACAATCGTCGCGTTTAAAGTTACAGGTTTGTGTCACTGCGCCGCGACGGCTTCAATCAATATAATTGAATTAAAAATTACGAAAGCTCATTACACACGCTAAAGCTTTAAGAAATCAAGTGAATATTAAATAACCTATCAGGTTGTATTAGATAGTCGAACAATAGTCAGTGGTGCGACTGTACCACACCCACTCGCGTCACCGGTGACCCAGTGGGGACAGGTTGTGGGAACACTTAGTTATTTAGTTATCTATTTATTATATTTTTAAAAAAATTGAGGCTGTCGTGGCGTAGTGGTACAGCGTCTGACTCTTAAAACGACGGTTGGGGGTTCGATTTTCAGAGGAAATTAATTATTGTTGTTTTAACATTTTTTTGTAACAAGACATGCTGCGTTGAGCTTCGCAAGTGAAACAATAATGTCTCGAAAATTGGTCGGAATGTGGGGATCAGGCTAGCATGAAGTTGCTCACTAAATACACTTTTGTAGTGTAATTATGAATTCAATACAAAATGGGTGTAGATTCAAATCAAAAATTATTACATTTATACAACATTAAATACGAACCTATAACCACCATACATGAGTATTTCTGAGCTTTATAACTATTCCACTACAGCGCTTACAACTAAACTCGGTTAGTTAACCATACCGTAGTCGTAATTTAAAGCCAGTTTCAATTCACTGACCGTATTTTTAAGCCCGATAGGGACATTCCACTTGGCAGTATCTTATAACAACTTTGTAGAGTGTCAGATACTATTGAACTACTTATTTTGAAGTAATCTGTGGAGATAAATTAGTATGTAGATAAACAGAGGATTTAGTGTAAGATCACTCTGTTCTCCGCTTTTTCTGTACCTTCACACTTAATCTCGCTACGAAGAAAAAACCTTATGTGAACTGTCAATACATTGTTTTTGAAATATTGCGTGTTTAGTAGTGAAATTTAACACGTCACTTTATCTTTACATACGGAGAAAGGATAATGATTTATTGACCCGATTGGGGATCGAACTTACAACCACATCCTTTAGAGTCAGAGGCTGCCCAATGAATATATATAGAGGCATTTCATATTACCTACTCGGTGAAATTAAAAATAAAATCAATTAATAAATCGGCTTCACGCTGCATCCCGCACACAGCTTGGCAGGCAGAGGGAACCGCGTGTTAAGACACTCCGTTCCTCACTTTCCGCAGAGTTCTGGAGGCATTGCGTGTTGAGTGGCGAAACTCGAAATTTATATAGATATTTTACTATATTATTAAAAGTAAAATAAAGTTATTTTTGTAATTAGATTTCAATCCACAATCGTCGAGTGCGTTTACCACTGTGCCACGACGGCGTCGTTATATGCAAATTGTACTTACAAAAGTTACAACTGATGAACACTCACCGCGGTTAGTTTGTAGGTTAATATAAACGTAACGTTTACTTGAAACTGTTATTCGGATCTTAATAATTATTCTCATAATATTTCTACGGTAAATGTCGTTTTGATTTAGTGCAGTGTTTGTAGAAAATTGCATTCAATGTTTTTATAGCTTAACGGTGTATCCCGCACATAGCAGGATAGATGGAGGGAACATGGGATGAGTTAGGACACTTCGTTCTGCACCTTCCGCAAAATTATTGAGACATTGCGAGTTGAGTGACTAAAGTATTCTATTTTTCATTTTCACAAATGGGAATCAAATTCACAACTGTCGCGTTTACCGTCACACACTCTTGCTATGGGGACAAGATAGCCCTAATTTCCTTCTTTTATGAAAAGTATTTATGTGGTATTTTTATATAGGTACAGTGGTATTCATTTTGAGCACTGTTGTAGGGTATAATAAAATTTAGATACATTAATCGTCATTAAAGACCTTTTTTGACGCCGTCATGGCTCAGCGGCGCAATGTAGTTTAAACGCGACGTTTGTAGGTTCGATTCCCACGTTATGGAATTAATTGTTTACATTTTCTCGCTCTGTTAACAAAATAAAGCACAAAATAAAATCAATTGAGCATAAGTATGGTTTAAAAAATATAATAAAAAAGTCATCTAGAATTTAGTTTTGTTTAATGTATAGGTATAACTTTTAATTTGCCCGTCAAAAACAAAGCATGTCCATCTAATCACATGATATGAACAGATAGACAACTTACTAAATGTATTGCAGTATAACTGATCGTGATTTTTTAAATAATAAAATAGATATCTGACGCAATAAGTGGTTTCACTTTTGAACTAGATGAGGTCGTGACTTGTTCGATCTAATAATGCCGAAATAAAGAACGCATGTTTAACAGCTTAGATTAAATAGTTTGTGTTTTTTAAATATAGCTTTTTTCTTGATTTCTCGCTGTTTTCCGCTTTATAGGAATCTAGTGTTAAGACACTCCGCACTCCACTTTCCGCCCAATTTTTGTTTAAATGAATGGTAAATACAACGGAAGTGACTTTGGGTCTATAAATAAAGGAGCATATTTAAACATAACAAAACATTATTATGTATTAATCCTACTGTTTCTCTGTAGTATCGTCCATGACAAATTGATAAATTAGATAATTTACAAATATCATGCACGGTAATAAAGAGAACTTAATAAGAATAGTCACTATTTTTTTTATTAATCTTTCTTACTTTATCTTTTTTATTTCTCATACATTTATTGCGAAACTTGAAGTCAAATTTTGCTTAAGGTTATCGGGAAATACCTATGTATATTAAATTTATTTAACGAATTTAAACGTAACCATTTTAGAACATTACTCGAACGAAGCATATCCGGTAATGTAGCTTTAATATTCAGTTGACCTTCCCTAAAAAGGATTTTAACAAATTGGTAAAGATTGGTATGGTTTTAACCAAAAGTTAAACGTATTTTTAAAAAAGAAAATCATTATAAAAAATGCACTTTCCTGCAAAGTAGAGTAAGAAACGAAATTGGACTCTACATTCCACGTGAATTCAAGATTTTACATGTTAGGAAGCAGAGGTCAACGCTGTGCTTTGTCTTGTCAAATATATATACTCTATACTCTCTGATCTCTTTAGAAATCAAATTCACAACCACTGCGCATACATACAGACATTTTTCAAAAACGATGATCTAATTAATTGATTTATATATTTTATATTTCGTAAAACAAAATTAATTTATCTAATAATGTCAATAATTAACATTAAAAAAAACGTTAAATTTATTACAATATTGCCTTAAGAAATGAACGAGACTATTAAATAATAGATAACACTGCTATTTAGGTGACTTTGAAGGTAAACAACAAGTAATACATAGTTTTTAACCCACTATCAATTAAATAAATTAAAATATTTATAAAGCATAGAAATAGGCGACCTACCTTCAAATGCGGATATAGCGGTTTCTGTTATAAGTTTTACTAGATGGAAATACTGGAACCTAGTGACATAGTGTTAAGACACTGCGTTGCCCACTTTCCGTCAAATTTGGCGTTTGCTGGAGGCATTGCGTGTGGAATTGCGAAACTGACGGTGGTCAGGTGCTTTGCCTCGTTACCAAAGCTAGGAAATAAAATTACTAAATTTATTTCCTCGAGTGGAAATCGAACCCACATTCTGTTCGCCTTTACAGTCGCACTTTCCACTTCTTCACTTCGCCTCGACTGGTTACATGAATATATGACGTAAACAATACACATAGCCCGAGATTACTTTGATCCGATTCTAATTCGATATATGGACTATTAACATTTTTTAAATAGAAATAGTCGTTCCTTAGATTTGCACGTTGACTTTTCAGCTTTATAATATGAAATACAGACACTATCTTCAAAACAAATAAGATTTATAAAATTAATGTTATAATTAATTTAGGTAAGCCGATTTATGTTTACAGCCCATTAAATGGCTACGGTTTATGATATTAAATTTGTATGTAATAAATATTACATGATCATAGATGGGTATTTTATAAATACTATTGAGGTTTACTGGCATATTATATGCAGAATATTAAAAGGAACAGCGGAGAATAGGTTTGATAACGCAAAAAGATATGGTATCTTATCTAGCAGGCGCCACTTTCGTTTTAAAACATAACGTGGTAGATTACGGAACTCAACGCCGCTAATCATCTAACTAGAAAAAATTAACTAAGCACTTCTATAATATTTATTAAAAAATATTTAAAAATACAACCTCCACTTTTTTGCATTACAAGTTAAAAATGTGTAAAATATGGCTGTCTCTACAATTATATATGCAAGATACAGCGTGAAGCTAAAACAAATCTATTTATATTAAATATAAATAATTATAATATCCGCGGCGTTGAGTTCTGCCACTCAACACGCAATACCTCCAAAATTCGGCAGAAAGTGGGGAACGGAGTGTCTTAACACTAGGTTCCCTCTGCCTACCCTGCTGTGTGCGGGATATAGCGTGAAGCTAATTTAATTTTAATTTTTTATAATTATAATAAATTTATTTATAAATAATATAAAACTCCAATGTAATTTTAGTAAGAAGATACCTGCGATGGCATTTAACGATGACCATTCACTTTGCTTTTGCAAATGATTGCTACATAGGCGCTGGTTTATACAACGCCGTGTCGTTAGACCTCAATAATTTCTCAATATAAAAGTTCAAACATTTATAACACATCTAACTGTAAACGATCGTAAGAATATACATCAACTGAAATGTTGAGAAATTTTAGGGTTTTGTAATAAACTTGATCTCTTGATAGAGTCAATAGATAAGTTTTAATTTATTTATTATAAATATTAATATTTTTTGTTATTGATACACTCAAATGAAAAATATTTTCTTACAATGATAAATAATAAAATAACTACAATAATAATTGTTAATCAAACAAGTCTTAAAAAAATAGCTCTTGATGTAATACGTGCATGAGTATATTACATAAGCTGAGAGTCCTATAGGTAAAAAAAATATTAATATTAACATATCATTAACAGAAGTTAAAACACTTTGAATAAGATTATTAACTTAAATAATATATTATACATAATAGGACGCCTTCTCAACACCATTTATAAAATTTTATATAAAAAAAAAAATTAAATTACATTAGCTTTACGCTATATCCCGCACACAGCAGGGTAGGCAGAGGGAGCCTAGTGTTAAGACACTCCGTTCCCCACTTTCTGCCGAATTTTGGAGGCATTGCGTGTTGAGTGGCAGAACTAACTCGACACCAGAAAGAAGAAGAAGACGAAGAAATGAAAATATACATTTTAGTAAATATTTCATCTCCTCGAGTGGGGATCGAACCCAGTCGGTTTTACAGTCACACTTTGTACCACTGCGCCACGACTGGTCTTTTTTAAAATTTTATATGATTTGATGTATACAATATAATATCAATCCGTTAAGCTTTAAAGCTAATCCTTTATTTTTAACTTATGGAAAAAAATATATTACGACTTAATTATCGATTAGTATTTCAGTTATTAGTGTAGCAATTAAAAAAACATTTAACCTATTTTACTATGGAGTGATATATTACAGGAATGCCGCTTTTACAATATAATAATGAACGTAATTATCATTAATTTCGACCATTACCGCGATTTAAATTGCATTAAATTTGACATTTGTGGCAAATTCTTATTATGCAATAGGCAGTCAGTCATTCATACATTAAATATAGTGAAGAAATTACTTGCGAAACAAGTGTTTCAAGGAAAAAACAACTTTACATAAGAAACCTTGTATCTTAGGATAAATTTTAAAAGTCAAAATTAATTTACAGATATCTTACGTCATTTATTATTATTACATGTAAAATTCGTTGACCATTTACTGAATTTAAACTTACAACTAAGACACGTACTCTACAAAATAAATATAAGATCTCTATGAAACGCGTTGATGTCTTCTCCACTCGGAGCTTTCGCGATCATTCCGAACTCATTAAGTAAGATATTTATTGCATAGTCCTACATTTGATTTTAATGTCCATATAAATACGGTCTGGTCTAATCTCATATCGACATGATGTATATAGCTTAAGCGTAATAATTGAGATATAAATGGGAACATTTTATAAAAAAAATAAAAATATTTCTACAAATTTCTTCTTCTTATATTATATTTCTCTCCTTATATTTAGACTTTTATACGTCTTCCACTAGTTAAATTTTAGTTATAATCGTTTATTTTAAAATAAAAACATTTAAATTCAAATAAATTTTTCAATATTCTTATTAAAAGCTGAATATTTGAACAATCAGCACTGCTAAACTATACAACAGAATACTAAAAAACCATACAAAACACATTAAAATTCAAAATAAAAAAAATTATGACATTTGACTTACCTTGACATCTCGCAAAGCACAGGAGGACGATAAAAAAACAAAAAACACCCGCCATTTTAG
The DNA here is from genome assembly GCA_030704555.1 of Heliconius charithonia. Taxonomy (NCBI): domain Eukaryota; kingdom Metazoa; phylum Arthropoda; class Insecta; order Lepidoptera; family Nymphalidae; genus Heliconius; species Heliconius charithonia. Next base: position 2,721,539 of record CM060825.1, read on the forward strand.
CACAAACACATCTGGGCTGCAGCATTTCACTCACACTATCATAATAGTTTTAATATGTAGAGTAAGAATTTTTTTTCTATATATTTGTATGTATATGTTATAATTGCACAGCACAGAATTATTTTTGTGTCATTGTAGGACGTTTCGCGATGACGCTCGGTGCTCGACTGAGCTGAAATGTTCGAACGGCTGCGCGTGCGCAACTCACCTTCTATACAGTTGTTGGAAACTTTGTTTCAACATAAAAGCTCTACAATTAGACTCTACAAAAAAATATTCTTTCTGTTAAATTCCAAAATTTTTGGTGTGTTTTTTGTCATATGACAAATAATAGATGTTGTTATATCGTAAAACATTTTTGATATACTATTTGTCCTATTTTATATTAATTTAAAATTACAATTTAAACCAATAACTTCAAACCAGACCAGTATAATATTTATAGCGAAAATTTCAATCAATTTCATTCAAAAATCGTCATTATAAACATTTAAAAATAATACTTCCCAAATGATATTTCTTATCAAAACAGTTGCCAGCCTCTGTCAGCCACTTCACTTTCAAGCCCGGTCGCGGCGGGCGCTCGTACACACGGAACTATCAGACAAGTATACTAAGATAGTAAACCTCTTATTTTCCTAAGGTAACTTACGTATATGTAACGTCAATTATTTTGTTTGCTGTACTATTTTCGTTATTTTTTGAGTTTTCACATTAAGAAATGGGCATTTTTCGGTAAATTTTAATAATTTAATTATATTTATATTTACTTACCTATATACGATTTACTATGGAATATTATAAAATATGTATATTTCAAACACACGCAAGTTTTTTGAGATCCATTGACGGAATTGAACTTAATGACAAAAATCGCAGATTTGTTTTGCCCGCACAGCCAGTAAGTCTATAACTTATGAATTTGATGCTGAATCTACTCTTCTCCTCGTTTCCCGCTAGAATACCTCGTGTCACAAAATGTTCAGGAATGTATCTGAGTTCTCAGACGAGAACGGTCAAATTCATTACATTCAGAAGAATTCTACGATATTTTCATTACTGGAACTACTGCTAGATACCACGTCTCTTTGGTACCGGCTAGAACTTCTGGCGACATCTTCCTTATCATCTCGGCTACATCCACATCCGGGTCCACTTCCGTTTCCACCATTTTTTCCGGATAGCAAAATTTCGCACAATTTGAATTTGTATCTGTATGTTATATAGCGCCCTGGGACCATAATACAAGCAACTTGAGGAGGGCCAAATTACTAACATCATAGAGTCTTTTTAGAAACGCTTTACCCACTAAGCCATACATCCTCATAAAGCCTCACCTCGAAATTCTTATACGCTAGTTATAACTTATTTGTTTTGTTAGCATCTCTGTAAGGAGATTTTAACAATATTCCACTACCCAAAGATAATTGGTGAGAATTATCATTCGGCAAGAGAGTCATTAATTTCATTTCATGTCATCATTCATTCATTTAGTATTTATTTGTACGTTTTCAAAAAAAAAAATTTTTCTTTCCTAAGAGTGGAATAATTTCTTAAAACTGTTGAAAGTATAATACAATCTATTAACAAATCTCATTGCATATGAAACATTGAATATTATACATATTATATTTTATAAATCCTATATATATACATAACGCTTATTAAACACAATGTGGAACTCTCTGCAGTTAGGACTTGATATTTACAAAATTATTGAAATAATTACAACACATTAAAAAGTTTCAAAAAGTGCAGTTTTAAACTGCTTTATAAACATCTCTCAGACTTATTCGTTTATTTAACATTAAAAATTAAAATTATATAAGTTCTATATAATATATAGTATGTATGGATGTATGATATATAAAAATATTATATTGTTTTTTTCAGCTTCCCGCTATACCCCGCAGAGAAGACGTTCCGTTCCTCAGTTTCCACAGAATTTTCGACGCGAAGAAAGGAAAATGTTAATAAATAATAATTCATTTAACATCCAAGTGGGATTTGAACCCACAACCGTCGCGCTACGATAATATATAATATTACGATAGTTACACGGTACGGTAGCCCGCAATATCTTAAAATACTAAGAAAATGATACTAAAAAAAATGTTATGCCTGTTTTATCAGATTAGAACACGTTGAGTTCGTTCAACACGCAGTTTATTGTATTTATGCGAAAAGCGGAGTGTTTTTAAACTATGGTATTCTTTGGCCAATTTGACATGCCGTTCCCATTAAACCACTTACGTTTCCCACAGTTCGTGTTGCGTGGCGGAACTCAACACCGCGCCTTGCTGCGATACCAGAACGATGAAATGTTACAATCACGCTTACAGTCCCAACCTCCAAGTCATGATTTAAATAGATAAGAAAAAAGTTTATTAAGAAAACGTATAAAAAAGCCCGCCCTCTATACGTTAAATTTTTATACATCTTCTTAATAAGTATGCAAATAATAATACACTCAACGTAACTCACTCATTATTGTCTAAAAGTCGTAAAGATTTAGCCAATCTCGTTTATTATCAAATATGCTATAAGACACAGGTGCTAATTAAATTATAACGGACAATGAGAGCTTCATCTACCGTTTTTTTATAAACTATGTGTAATTTTTAGAAGAGTAGTATGTGAAATTATATTTTCGTTATACAAATAAGCAAATAAATAAGTAATAAATATATAAATAATTTTAAGCAATATCAAAGTTCAAGTGCTATAATAAATAAATTATTTTCTTTCAATGACTTTTTATTGTTACAGGGAACAAAGACAGCAGAGGTGGATGAACATAAATAAGAACCAGCCCTTTAATATAAATCAGCCATTGTAAATAAATATTTAAAAATATTACTATAAAAATATATTTGATTATTTAATCTCATTTATTTATATAATTCGATAGTATACTATTTTAATTATCGTTTCAATTATCATTTTAATTCTTTATATAATAATTACATTCGAAAAATTTGAAAAAAATTATGTCGTGATCAAGTTTCTCAACAATCTCCATTTTTACACGCAGAGGCGAGCAGAGGGAACCTGGAAACCTAGTATTAAAACACTGTTCCCATTAAGGCACTTTCGTTCTTCACTTGCCAATTAACTAATTATAAATTGAACACTAGCGACACCTACAATGCCTGTTATGATGCTCATTAATAAACGTAGATCCTTATGAGTGCAATCTAGTGTAATCTCTTAAAACTACGTAGTACTGAGATATTCTCCAACGTCTAATAGATGGCGCCACATAACAAAATCCAACAAGAAATGACAAACGTAAGGAATTACTAACTTCCAATTATATAATAATATGACCATATCACATAATGGACCAAATAATATAATGCATTCTATACATATATTTTTTTCAATTATCAGTCAATTTCAATTATTGCTTTAACAAGATAAAAAATCTTGAGGTGACATCTTATACAATTTGTAAGTATTATCTTTTAACACAAGGTGTGAGACTACCATCTATCGCAAAATTGACACAACTTATGAAAATAGTATTTTTTGTAAAATTTAAGGTAGTGTGTAAATTATAATTTCTAGTCAGTAAGATATATCCTGAAAAATCTTTATAGCCAATGGGATGTGTACATACATACACATTTCTCTTTTTTTTCAAACTGTCACAAGATGGCGCTGTGTGGCCTACACAAAGGACAATCTAGAGTAGAAATCATTTTCTTTACGGCTGATAATCTTAGATTCGTAGTGCAGTGGTTCAGCGTCATATTGTAAACGGGGTTGTTGTGGGTGCGATTTCCACTTGTGCGAATAAATAATATTTGCCCGATCTGGCAAACTCGACTCACGACGTCTCATATTGAAGCGGGGAACTGACTTGACTGACTTCTTTGTTTATCACTGTATTTTTCTACCGGCTCCGTTACATGCAGGGGTCAACTAAAAAACGTTTTGGGCTGCAGTCCTGGTTCCATTGTATTTAAGAGGGGGGCTCTGCTTAAAGGCAATAAAAATACAATTAATTATATTGCTGACTTACATTACGTTAACACTGTACATTATATTTCTAGTGACTACAAAATATATAGATTTTCTGGAAATTCCTATTCGAAAAAAATATATTTTGTTGAGATCGGCATTTTTAAATGACTAAAACATTTAAAAATGCCGATCTCAACTTTTGAATGTAATGTCCGATTTAATTAAATTAAAAATGTTAAGAGTAAACTGCAGATATTCAAATAGTCTCGAATACGAAATTGTTAATTATATAGTTTATATGTAAAAACGTAGTTGTTTTAAAACGTAAAACTACAATGGTAGTTTCGCCTTATTTTCAACAGTTTCTGCAGTGTATGCGATGAAAGACATTTTTTTAGTAGGGATCCCTAAAATACTAACAATAACTATAGCCTATGTTACTCTGTGACGTGATGATGTAACATTCTAATGGTGACAGAATTTTTGAAATCGACTCAATAGTTTTTACTTCTATCCACTACAAACATACACGCATACAAATATTGCCTCTTTATAATAATAATATACATAGTATAGATTAAAAATAACATTGAATTTTTTGAAATTCGGACGGAAATTGGAGGAGGAGTATGTTGACTGGTACTGGAATCAGCGCACTACGCACGCATCTCACCATGATTTAACGTATTAGGGTATCGTACCAAAAGGGTGAACCTGTTAAATACACAAATACATACAAATACCCCTTAAATAAATATACTACTTTTGATTTAGGTACAATGTAAAATGTTCGTAAAAATTTCAAATGCTTATAAAATTTTATTTGATAATATTTTGAACTGCTTTGCACTATGCATGAAAAATAAAGAACGCCAGTCGTGGCTTAGGGATACAAGCATGGCGTTGTAAACAGCGACAGGTTGCGGACTCGATTCCCACTCGAGTAAAATAAATATTTAATTTTCATTTTTTGACTCTGGTAACGAAGCAAAGCGCGGTGTTGAGATTCACCACATAGCACGCAATGCTTCCAAAATCCGGCACAAAATGTAATACGAAATTGTCTTTATGAAAACAGAGTGTCCCAATACTAGCTTTCCAGGCTCGCTCTGCATACCCTGCTATGTGCGGCGTAAATACAGGTGAAGCTAAAAAAATAATTAATCTACTTAAACTTAATTAACCTAATACAATTAAGTACTCAATTGCCTAACAGCGAACTCGTTTGACGAATCCAGAATCTGATACTGTGTCCATTGAACAGTGAAATATTCGAACAAAATATCAAATATATTTTTTTAAACAACATCCTTTAATATATTACGAGTTAAATAGAAAGTACTTTGTCATAAGATTCGAAATAATATTAAATGGCGAAACTCAACGCCGCAGGGAAATGAGTTTCTTTTTCAAAACGACAGTAAGCGATCAGATTTTCTGGCTGATCCAAATTTTAAGCTATCATAAAACAATCATTCACGATTCACGAAGCGTAATCACGTTGAAGAAATGCTTGAAATAAAATCAAATCGCGTTTTATCCCACAACCTAAAAACATTTCAAGATCAACACTCGAAAGAAATCAATGCCGTATCGTGTCGTGTTATGTTATTGTTATTTTATATTATTATTTTGCTATAAGTTTAATATTTATTTATAAATTAGAGGCCGTTGCGACGCAAATTTACAGCGCTTGAACGTAACTCGACGGTGGTAAGTTCTATTTCTACTCGAGGAAACGAACTTATTTCATTTCCACTCCCTGGTGACAAAAAAAAGCATAGCGTTAAGTTACGCAATACAACAAACAATGTTTCGTAAATTTGGCAGAATGTTCCCATCTTAGTGGTGGTCCACGAACCCACCCTACATACCATCTTAGTGTTAGTCTCTCCCCGTGATTCTTAAAAAGCATGAAATTAAAAATATATACATATGTATATAATATAAGTGTTCAATAGTAGCATGTTTTTTTTTTTTTTTGGAAAAAAAAGAAAGATATTTACGAATTTCTCATTGTTGCTTTATCTTCATCTCACATAATATTTATTTATACCTAAGTAGATAGAACCGAGTGTAACAAGATACTCCGTTGTTCGCTTTTCGCACCATTTCGAGACTCAACTCGGAGCTCAACGTCGCACTTTGCCTAACTGATTTAATAATAACAACTAAAATATCTTATTTAAGTTATTTATTGAAAAAGGAAAATTAAACACGTTTTTCAGCTTCACACTGCATACCGCACATAGCAAAGCAGGCAGAATGAACTTATGTTCCGCATTATCCGCCGATATTGAGTAGCGGAATTCAACGCCGCGCTTCTGGAATTCTGCGCCGCTTTGTCGCAGAGCGAGGAATTGAAATATTTCATATTTACATTTCGTCACATGGGAATCAAACTCACAACCCGTTGTAAGCTTGTGCCCCTGCGCCACTGGCCTCGCATATACCTACAAATCCATAACAAAAACTTTTACAAGAAACAAAATATTAAAAAGAGTTTGTTCCTAAGCCTGTAACATTATGCAGAACGAACTAGTAGCGAAGTGAGTGAAAATTGATACGAAGTGACGACGCGCATTCAATCGAAGTAGTTTTTCGACGAGTAATACGAGACGGTCTTGTTAAAATTGTATTACAGCTCCTACACCCATGTGAAGGTTTTGTACTTGTTTTAATGTATGATTTATTCATATATTAATAAGCTTCACGTTGTATCCCGCACACAGCGGGATAGGCAAAGGAATTTAGTGTTAAGACACTCAGAACTCCACGCCGCCCTTCTCCTCGACACCAGAGCGAAGAAATGGAAATATAAATTTAAGTAAATACTTCATCTCCTCGAGTGGGGATCGAACCCACGACCAGTCGGTTTTACAGTCACACTTTGTGCCGCTGCGCCACGACTGTCCTCAATTCATATATTATGTAAATATATTGAGAATATTAGCTCAGTTGATACAGAATCACTTTGTTTGTCTGTATTTTTGTCTGAGGCCGTCGTAGCACAAGTGTGTGATTTTAAAGGCGACGCTTGTGGGTTCGATAACAAGGGAAAATGTATTTTTATTTATTAATATTTTCGTTTTTTCGCTCTGGTGACAAGGCACAGTGCGACGTTGAGTTCCGCCATTCAACAACAAGCAATGTCTCGAAAATTCGGAAATCCGGTACATTTTTTTTTTCGTTCTATATCGAGTGGAAATTCAAATCAACAATACATCTCATATTTACTTTAGAATGAGATACGGCCGAATATAGCAAAAAATGTGTATTTCGCTACTATAAAGGGAATCAAAATTAATAGAGAACTTCCGGTTGACCTAGAATTATAAAATTTGGCAGCTAGTCTCTCTACATGAAGTCTAGTATTCAGGAAAAAATCTGAAAACCATACGTTTGTGCTTAAATCCTTAAAAACAATAGCTTTAAAAGGAGAGCAAAACTCGATATAAAAGCCGCTAGTTCATGTGAGATCAGATGAAAGGGCACTGGATAAGCTAAGCTTGAAAAAGTTCGAGACGTCCAATTCTTGCACGGGACCCTCGGTGGGCGAGCGCAACTCGCGCATGTCCCGTTTTTCTTAGTTCTTAGAAACCTAAATCAAAAATAGATCATCATACTCAAATATCAACTAATTCCAACAATACCATAAATGATAACCTTCTTTTTGCAAAGCCGGTAAAAAACACAAGATAAACGTATAAACTCGTGAGAAACCAGCAGCGATAGCCAGCGTAGTGTAGCGTCTGTGGAGGCAGTGTTTAAAATAGTTCGCCATATCCAATCGGTTTTACGCTACGAATTTTGTTATACGCTCATTTCATTCATTAACTGTGATTCGGATTTTAGCATCGCGTTTTTATTGTAGGCTATTTATGTTGGATTTGAATCGGGTGTATGGAAATTATAGATGATTAGTGTTAGCGGGTTTGAATTCTCTGGTAACATAAGGCGAGGCGTTTAGTTCCGCCACTATGCACGCAAACTGGAAGAAGGTGGAAAATGGACTCTCTTAAAACTAGTTTTTCTCCGTCTATCTCTATACGGGATAGAGTGGAAAGGTGATAAAAAAGAAACAGAAATGATAAAAAAGCATATTTGGGTGCATATCTTTTATTTACAACGAACTTGGTGATATTTGAAATTGAAACTAAGTTAATAAGCTTAAATTTGGTATATGTATCATTTGCCTGCGTCCAAAGCATTTTTAAAATACATGTGAAATACATGAAAATAAGTTATTAAATAATATATTTCTTCTTACCTTTAGTTAATAGACCATTCCAAAGTATAAAGTTTATTTTTATAAAAGTATAAACTCTTCTGTTACTGAGTGACTCACAGACAAAGTTCAGAGGAAACAACTGGACTGAGAAAGTTGAAATTCGGCAGGCAGGTAGGTTATGAAGCGTAGGAGAGCATTAGAAGAGGATTTCTCGAAAATTTTATTGAAACGGGGAAAAGCGGGATTTGCCATTTTACGTCTTTAAGTCCATACAAACAAAACTGTATGCGGCGACCTCTATATAAATGTTCTTTTATTTAATATTTAACATTTTTTATGTATAAAATTCTATAAATTATTAGATATCTAATATATTATTTTTTGTTAGCCTTACGCCAACACTTTTTTTCATATCCAGCGAATTCTGGGGGCATTGCGTTTTAAGTGGCGGAACTTAACGCCACTTTGCATCTTACCTGGATATTAAAATATTAAAAATTTCTTTTCCTCGAGTTTGAATCAAACCCTCTAATTCTATTAGTTCTTAAAATTAAATACTAATAGAATTAGAACTTTAAAAAATATAAATTTTAATAAAAAAAATTAATGATCTCGGTATATGAAGCTAATTAACTTTGTTCCAAAAAAGGTTGAGGTTTTGAAGTTATTACGGACAAACCAATAACCTTCAATATATAGACAGAATAATAAATTTACTTGATTGATGTGCTTTTCGACCTTAGTTTTACATGTGAATCATTATATACCATAAAAACACAAGTATTTCCGGTTTAGTACAGGTGAAATTCGAACTTTACATGCACTAGACAGGTATCATTTTGATTTTTCTTAATATCAAGATATATTTACAAGATCTCGCACAAAAATACAGTTTTAAAAAATTTCTAGTATTAAATTTTCTACTCTAAGTACTTTACCTCATAACATCTTTCTATAATTCAGTATCAACAATTTACTGCAATGTTCCAAAAAAAACCATCAAAATTAAATGAAATAAATTAAATTAGCTTCACGCTATATCCCGCACACAGCAGGGTAGGCAGAGGGAACCTAGTGTTAAGACACTCCGTTCCCCACTTTCTGCCGAATTTTGGAGGCATTGCGTGTTGAGTGGCAGAACTCAACGCCGCGCTTTGCCTCGACACCAGAGCGAAGAAATGAAAATATAAATTTAAGTAAATATTTCATTTCCTCGAGTGGGGATCGAACCCACAACCAGTCGGTTTTACAGTCACACTTTGTACCACTGCGCCACGACTGGCCTCAAAAACCATCACTTACTAAATATATTATAGCACGTTTTTGTTTATTATTAATAAATAAGATCTCACATTTAACATAATATACAGGCAGTAACTCGCCCGTAACATATTAATTTAGAAACAAATTACAACAATGTTGCCTAAGTAACTCAAGTAAGAAGTACTTACAGTACTTACGGGTTTTAAAAATATATTAAAAAAAAAAACAACAACTAGCTAAATTATACACTTGCACGAGTACTTTGAGTAAAACATTTTAAATTACTCAGAAACGATCTATTAATAACTTATTAATCATTATTTATATCGAGCTAAGTCTAGCTCTAATAGTGGTCTTTCCATAAAAGTTTAATCGTGATGTTTAAAAGAGGTACGTTCCAGTACTTAACCGCTACTTATTAATAAGGCACATTGCGACTCATAGTCTATTTTTAACATTTTCAAAGCAATCGCTTATTGCGTAAGATTGACTCTTTTTTACTGGACAATCTCCTTCGTGTGTTCTCCATACAACATGATGGCGAAGTGATTAGTGGTCACTTGGCACGTCATAAATTAAAAACTGAACTGAACTGATCATTTTTTAAATGTTATTCTACTCTTAGGAATGAAAAATGCTTTAGATAAAGCGAGAAGTAATCAAAAATCCAAATATTCTTTACACAAAAATAAAAGTAGTGCTGGTCAGAAAGCAGAAAACCAGCAGAGAGACAGGCAGTTCTGCAGAAAAGAGCCGGCTAAAACTCAACAGTTGCTCTTAACATACCCGAGAATACAAAAAAAACAGAAGTTGAAAAACAATATCTTAGTGACCGCACTCTTTTCTTTCAGCAAAACATGACCACTATTGGGTACAATATGGTAAGTTCGAATATCGCATGGTCACTTTGTTGATACAGATGCTTTTGCTGAATATAACTTGGTGTAGGCGGGAAAGGGACGGTACACGGTACGTCTCGAGTGAACGATGCTTAAATAAATATTTGACCATTTTTCAAATGATACACCACGTCTATGTAATATTTCAAGTTAAACTTAAATATTCATTTAACATGTATTACAAAAATTCCCCTAATTAACAACATGTTTTTTTTTATTTGTCTATTAGGAAAATAAAATAAACAAAATTGAGAATTGATTTAAAATATAACATGGATTTATTTAGTTCGGGTTGTAGCTCTCATCACATAGGATAAGTTGCGGGGACACCCACTTTCCTTCCCCAAATTTCGAACTATTACGCATTAAGTAAGAAAGCTCAATCAGGTAATAAAATTGAAAATATGTTATTAATTCATTCGCACGAATGGGAATTGAACCTACAACAGATTGCACTCAGACGCTGTTGCGCAACTACATAACAGCCTCAATTGTGTTTATATAATTCTATTTTAAATAATTAGATACTTAACAAAACTTAATAAATAAAAATACTATTATAATTTATAATTGACCTTTGCTCATATATTTGCATTGTTTTATTTATAATTAACTTTTTTTTATTTAATGAAATTAATATTAAAAATAATGAGTACAATTATAATATAAATATTTTTAATGAAGTTTCATAATTCATAATACAGTAAAACTTAATTCAAACTTAATACATGAAATATGACTTAAAACTTTAAAATAAAAGTAATTAACTTTAGCTAGATTCAAAAAGTGATATATAGTAAAAAATCTAAATCTTTTTAAACATACCTAATATTTTTTATGTAAAATTTGAATTAATTAACTGCTCATAGTTACCAAACAAAGCCTACGTTGCGAAATATAGACCTAAGTACTACCTATTATATTACACAGACGCCTATTTCTAGTTAACAACAAAGCTTATTCATGGAAACTATATCATCGAAACAAATTTTATAATCTGTAGAGTTTATAATTTAATAAGTCTCGACTCGATACAACTGAGTATTACCAATAGGTAACACAAGTCACAAAATTATTAATGAAAACATAATTTTAGTAAGTACATAAATATAGTCAATATTTATATATTTACAATTTTTTACCTTAGTAACTTATATGCTACATTATGAAATGGAAGTCAAAACACAAGTCACTATAAAACTCAATCCAATATATACGTATTACGTTATTATTATTAGTAAAATAATTAAAAAATTGTTATTATTATTACAAAATAAACTTAGGAGCTTATACATTATTTCATACCAATTTAGCAATGGCCATATAACGCTCAGCCTAGATTTTGAAATAGGAGACAAAACACTAGCCATTATGTTAAACAGACGCATAACTTCTTGTTAGGTATTCACTATATAAAGCCCATTCATCAAAACCACTTAAGTTATAACGAATTGTAAGTTACACAAAATTTATATAATTTTGTAACAATCAAAAACTTATCGCATGATGCTATTTTAAAAATCGAGAAAATATTAACTATGAGCACACCAAAATAAGTTTGCTTAGTTTACTTAATTATTTATTTTCAAAATATCAAATTGAAAACAAATTTATAATATTAATAAATGAAGTAAATGAAAGAATGAAATTCATACCTTTTTATTTTAATAGACGAGAAAGCCACTAAACTCATTTTTTTTTATTTGAAATTCAAGCAATGACAACATCCTAACACAAAAATTCTAACGAAAAACTAAAGCATAAACTATTATAGCTCTCATTCAACGTAATCATTCAAATTAAAATAAATCGTAACTAAAACAAACTTTATATTAGCAACGATTATAATTTTATAACGCCTCGAGGCAAGTAAAGGCGTTAAAAAAAGAATCCTTCCGTAAGAATTTAGGAGTGTCCGCCAAGACGAAATTCAACTTGTTATAAATTTTGTAAGATAATATGTGTTTGTGTGTGTGGTAGGGTTGGGACTTGGATATGTGCTTGCTTGTTTGTTGTTGTTCTTGTTATGGCTTGTGGTGTTGTAGTGATTTATTTTGTATGAGGAATAGGCTTAGATTATTATTTTTGTATTTACGTTTATGTTTAAAAAATAATATAAAAGTGTTATTTTTTTTACTTAGAAAGATATATTTTTTTATTTAAAATGAAGAACATCAAATAAAGAAATAATAAATAAACGTTGTCGTCGTCGTCATCGTTCATAAGAATGTCTTACAAAAATATACAATATACAGTTGAACTATTATATTTTGAATATAACTTAAGTAATTATAAAACAAATGTAATATAAGCAATCTAACATGAAATTTAAAAAGTTTAATAATTATACTAAACAAACAAAAACAATATAAACAACAAAACCAACCAATATTTAATAACAAAATCGACAACCCTACGTACAGTCGCTGACGAGTATAGTTACAGCACGCAATACGCTAACAAGCGTGCGAGAGAGACGGCGATAGTTAAAGTGTAGTTTAGTATAGCGCTGTCTCTCTCTAGCCGCCGACAACATGGCGCGCTGACTCGGGCGCAGGCTCGAATCGTATCGCCTGCCCACTCAAGGTTCGCTGACTGCCGTTCTTTTGTTTTTAATGTTGCCACTAGTATAATTTTACCCACATTCAAATATAAATTATTTATTTTATGATATAGGTTTTTGTAATGATTTATTATATTTTTCATAAATAAGAAGACTTGTTCTATATAAATGATAAGACATTTAAAATATAAAGATAAATAATCATTTACCACATTCCATATAGTACACATGAGGTTAAATAAGCAATAATTATTTTATTAAAAGTGTATTTATATTTTTACACACAATTTAAGTATCAATCCACCTTTACCAAAATTGAAATAATAAATAAAATCCAAAACACAAATAGGATGTTAAAATTCATTGCTATGTCCACACCGAACCGCAGACGAAAACAGCGTCAAGCCGAGGACCTGCTCAAACCGAACGTCTGCATACCGATCGTTGGTTTTTTATATCTACACAAGTGTTTGTGTGTGTGTTGGCCCACAGCTGTGTGCGTGACGGGTATCGCGCGACGCACCATTATTGTTTGCAGTCGACTCGCGGCAACCAACCGATTGACATCTGTACCGCAAAATGAGTTTACTTCATATTATTATATATTACGCGAGTGGTCTGTGTGTGATTCGTTATTAATAATTAAAGAAAAACGTGTTGTGTTTAAGTGTTTTTATTTTGGAGTACAACATGCTAATGTTTAGGTATGTTTAGTTTATTAAGATACTATGGTTTAGCGGCATTAGTTAGTTTAGGTTATGATGCCGAGTTTGTATTACACTACTACAGTACTGTTTTATTGTTAGTACGCCTTATCAGCCCGGGAAGTGTGTCGGGTAATTTATAATGTAATTAAATACGTTATCGGCTACGGGGAAATTATCGTAACACGAGCTGTGCATCCATTCGACCGCCTCGAACGCCAATTCTTAAACGTAACTTACACTGTATATAAATAAATGACTTGTAATACTTTTAAAGCAAGCAATAAACGCAAAATATCACGTAAACAATTATATTATTTCTCAAAACTAAAGTTTTAAACAATAAAATTAACTGCAGCTGAAACAAAAGAGCTATAAAACTTTCGAAACACGTTAAAAAGTTTTGTTAACTAATAATAATATGAACAAGCAACTTTTTATAATGGCGTTGTTGTTTCATAAAACAACGTTTGTTGCAATGGAATGAAATGCAAAAATAATTTCTTAAGATAATTTCCTATCTGATACATCATTGACAAAAGTGCATAATGTGATAACTTCTATCAATATATGTAATTAAAATAACATTTGTATAAATTTATAGAAGTTTTAGCTAAATTCTAATAAATCACATTCTTCTAATAAATCACAGTCTTAATTTTCTAATACAAAACAGACACGGCGTCACGACTTACCGTCGGACATGACATGACACACATGTACGATACTATATTCTAATAATTAAATTTAAGAAATGTCTAATTATTAATAGACGATATACAAATAATGGTTAAACAAAATTAAATGTTATTAGTTTATCAAATAATAAAAAATAAATTTGTATGTAACATTAGATACGGAAACTGCCATAAATGATAAATGTAAAATATACACACATATACAAAATTACAGATAATTTCATAGATGTATGAAGTCAACCCTTTTTTTTTTAAATTATAAAACCTGTTCAAGAATTCATAATTTTTTCATAACTGCTTTTAATGACCTATAGGCATTTCTCAAAAGACAAAAAACAAATTAAGGCTTTCCCTCGTTATTTAGTTTTTACTTCATATCAGAATTAACTTTATAATAATAACTATTAACTTTTGAATTATAATATGATGAATAATATTATTTATTTTTAATTATAATACTACGGTTTCACGCTTAGCTTGTCAACTATTATATAATAGAAAAACTGGAGCATTAGATGCAGTGACACGTAAATTAAAGCCTATGTACGATAGGGAATATATTTGAACAGCACTACAAAACATTTAAAAAATATATTAAAAAAATAGGTTTTAAATAAAGAATTATTAATATTCCACTGTTTTGTTAATGTGTTATGTCATTATCACCATTGAAAACGTATCAACGTTATTACATTGTTAATTAAATAAAAAACTTAATTTAGTAGTTCAAATAATGTTAATGATATTTACGTTCTCGGAAAGAGTAGTTATTTTTTATTTGTTTTTTTTTATTTAAAACAAATTTGGTAGTTAAATTCAGATAGTTGTAGATAATATAAAATATATCCTGCTTTAGCATTGAAAATAAATTTGTAATTAGAAATATTTTAATTTCTAAAAAAACCCAATATTTAAATAAGTTATAATAAACCAATTAGACCATAAAGTTATATATTTTTACTGGCAACAAAAAACCAGCAGATATATTTTAACAATGTTGTGAGTGCACCATCAAAATATAATGAACGCATTATTAACATTACAATAAAACAATTACAACAAGACTAACGAGAGCTACATTTATTTTATATGGATTCCTTAAAGTTCTCGACGTTACAAAAAAGGAAATTTCTATAAATTCGTTACAACAAAACTTTTTAATTAACTTTCGATGACAATGACTGTAATTGTAGTTTTTCTTTTTTAGTTTCTAATAAACAAAATAGATATACACCTGCGGATATAGCGTAAAAAAAAGTTGGGATGCCCTTATATTATTTTTTGCGTCAAATTACACGTTATCTTGATAAACATCTAAATAGGAACATTCAAACTTTTTCCACATTGTATATTATTTCCTTATTTATAGTAGCGTAATAATGATTATATGCCAGCCAACATTTTTTTTTTGCTCAAGCAATTTGTATAAACCTTGCTTTACCCCTTACTTTGTATTGTATTTTTTAATATAAAATTGCAACAAGTTCATTAGTAAATTACCTTTATTATATAGTTTTAGGGAACAAAATTAAATAACTATATATTTTCAATAAAAAAATTAACTTACGCGGTACACCGACGGAAAGATTGAACGCAATATAAATTATTAATAAATCCCCGCGGACAAAAAACTTAAATAATGAAGCGAAAAATTTGAAAAAAAGGACATTAATGAAAAGGAAAACTTAAAAAAGCTATCCACACCTACCTACCTATAAAGTGTAGGCAGATACTTTGTACCATTCTCCAAACTTAAAAAGAAACCTAAACGCTCTTTCTCAGAAGCGAACAATCGTCTTATTTTGGTCGTTATCTCGAATGAATTATTCATATAATCGCATTTCCTACGCTCGGCAAGTACTCGTGTTTAATTAACTTTATTTTTATTTTTTTTATTCACTTAAAATTACTGGCGCGCTAAATTGTCTTATCACTTGTCAGCTGTCAAAAAATGTGAGCTTAGCTGTACATGTGTCTTTTATTTATCTAAAACATTTGTTTTGTTTTTTTTTTTCACTATTTTTGTTATCAAATTAGTGATGGGCGATGCTTAAAATAGAAAGAATGTGTTGCTTTTATATCTTTAGTGATTCTACCTGATTTTTTATATTTATTATTTGTACTAAAAAATACAACGATATAGATAAGTAATACAAGTAACGTGGTCTCGGCAGGACAGTGGCTAGTAAACACCAAGTGAAAAGAGTAAGTTCGATTTCCACCCAAAACAGATTTACGTTTGTGTGTAAATCTGATTATCATAAATGTTGTCTTTGAATTTTAAAGCACAAGCTTACTATTTTATTTACAAGAATATAATCCTTTATTGTTTAATGTTTTATAAGAAATAACATCTTAACTCTAAAGACAACGTGCGCGGCTATGAGAACTAACGCAAGTATGAGAATGCTAATACGCTCGTGTTGTTTGATGCGCACACGCAGCATACAAAATTTTGTTGTATGCAACCGATGTTACGGACAGGTCTTTTTATATATTGCCGTTTGAATTTGCTTGGGATTAAATGAATTGTTTAGTTTACATTTAAATATATTTTCACCAATATAATAGTATTTTTTAAAGTTAATAAATATCTCAGTTTATATTTACGTTGGATATATAGGTTTTTAAACTAGTAGATGTACCATAATAATAATAGTTTGATACTAAATTAGAAATCACGATGCCCAAAACAACGTACGTGGTCAATAAAATATATTATTTAAATTACATTACAATAACGTGATTTTTTTTAGTATTTTCTTAAAACATACATTATTTAAATTGAATTAAAAATCTCAGAAATCATTTAAATCAGACTTCAATGCGCATGGCTATAAAAACTTCTCTAGAAACATATTTTATTGGAAACTAAACGTATTTTCAATTGTCCACCGTATTCTACACAAAGTCGGTTATTCTATAAAAACAACGATCAACCCGTTGACCGACGCGTTTCCAGAATATTAATGGATTTCGACTTATCCGATTTCTCATAGTCATCTTTTGTATTTTTACATACATATTGCTGTAGAAGAACGTACGTACGAGGTATAAGGTTTTTTTGTAGCTTCACGCTGTATTCCGCGCAAAGCTGAGTAGGAAGGCTAGTTTTAAGATTCTCCGTTCCCCATTTAAACGTTACGTTCCCCACTTTTCCTTGAAACCTGGAGGTACTCCGTATTAAATCCTAAAGCCGCGCTTTGCATTTTAAAATATTTATAAAATTTAGTAATCA
The DNA here is from genome assembly GCA_030704555.1 of Heliconius charithonia. Taxonomy (NCBI): domain Eukaryota; kingdom Metazoa; phylum Arthropoda; class Insecta; order Lepidoptera; family Nymphalidae; genus Heliconius; species Heliconius charithonia. Next base: position 2,739,104 of record CM060825.1, read on the forward strand.
AGAGTTGACTATGTAGATATGCCACTTCTCAATGAGCTATTTTCCATGGAGATAAAGAATAAATTATATAGATCTGTTATATCAGTAGCAAAATTCTATATTATTGAAAATCAGCTTCAAGTTAATTCACGAATTTTGAATAAATTTTTTATTAAATATGGATAAAATTCAATGCTACAAAATCATATTTGAAAGATTCAAATATCTGCTTTATGGTAGTTGTTGCCTATTCGATTTTGTTAATTATAATATTAATCAATCTTGATTAATAATAAATACCTACACTATTATCCGTCGGCAAGAATTGAAGCTGATACCATTGTATCGCAGAGATAATAGACGCAACTCGACTGAACCATAAAAAACTCATTATCCGTTTCCAATATTCGAAAAAGAAATTTAAAAACTCTCTCACGCACATTCTTCAAAATAAAAGTTAATGTGCCATATAAAAGTGAAATATTGACACACGTATTTTAGCATTTATTTGTTTAATTTATAATTAGCATATAAATCGGTGTGATCTGAATGTTGTTGGCCGTTTAATTATTGTTAGTCAATACACGAGATTTGGACGAATTTAATTTTATGTGTAATTAATATTTCATTTCACAGTAGTCGTTATGAAGTATAAAAATAAACGCGAATAAACGTAAAATTCTACTATTTCAAAAAGAATGACACAAACGTTGAGTCAAAAACTTTTTTCAAATCCACAATAATTTTATTTTTATATCATAGAAGTGGTTATACGTAAAATTAACTGATAAAACTGGTTATATCGACCGGAACGTAATAAATTTCGTTCAGTCGACATATAATGGGACATTCCTAGAAAAGACTGAACTTGTCACAAGACGAACAAAAAAAAACAAAGTTTCGGCCCTCATTTCTATGGGAATAGCGATTTTATGTTTACTAAGAAGAAGTTGAAAATATGCTGTTTAAAATTATGCAAACGCAGTTTGTTATTTTTTGCGACCACTTGTCCTTTCCAATGTACTTTTGTCATTGATGTGAATAATGACTTGATGATGTACGGACTTGGACACGGTTCTGGTCTATTTAAAAATATGTTATAATAATATATGCAGAGATTATTATAAAATTGATAATTTGAAGATTATGAGACGACGTAAGATTGTATGCGATTCAAGCATGATAAAGAGGCAAGAGGCAGTAATATATCCTATATTTATTAATAAATATATATATATTATAACATTTTTTTTAAGCCATATTCAGCAAAAAATGTAATTTAATTACTTCATTAAAATTATTACAAACAAAAGCTATAATTAAAATGATGTTCACCTACTGTATCCGTTTTTGCCGTAATAGCGTCCCATCCACAAAAAAAAATCCTCGCATACATACATTAACACAATATGAAATGCAAGCTGCCATTAAAAGTATATAATTAAACCAAAAATGGATTTGCAAATAAAAATTATGCTAAAAGTTGGTTGACATGTGGACTTACTTAACGCGATAATAATATTTTTAAACATTTTTTAAAGTGTTATTCCACACTTAGGAAAGAAAAATACTTATTTAGAAAACGTTTAAAAATTTGAACGCAGCGGGACTCGAACCCGCGCCTTCTGGAAAGCGACCAGGTTTCTCCGGTTTCCAGGAGGCGCGGGTTCGAGTCCCGCTGCGTTCAAATTTTTATACGTTTTCTAAATAAGTAGCGATAATAATAATTAGCGAAGGTGTAGTCGGGCGACATCGGACACGGTATGGTTCAAAACAAAAGCGTCAACGGGTTTCTTATAACTTGAAATGTTGAAAAACTAGATTTCTAGATGTTATTTTTTTTTGTAGATACGATCTAGGTCTATATAATTTAATATTGTCCGTATGATGTTAGTTGTTCTGTCTTTGCTTTAATTAAGATGCCATAATGTTTCATAATTGATTTTCATTTCTTGTTTCTCCGACTTATCTAGTATTATTATATAAGAGTAAAAACCAAAATTAATATAAAAAAGAAACGTATTAGTTTCAGTAATTACTCGATGCCTACAAGAGTAGGCTCAGACGGCGTCTATTCCGCAGTCTATCTTATACACTAAAGGTATAATAATAATCGTTTTCTCAACGAGCTCACGCACATACCAACCGGTTCTGCCTCCACGGTACAAGCCAAGGAAAAGTCATTATCAATCGAAATAGAGCTCTTTAAGAATTGGTTTTAAATACTATTTTATATATTTTGGGTATTCAAATGCGACAGACCGTCAGTTTGTCTATATTTTACATGAAAGATTAGACTTATCGCTTCAATTAGACGTATAAATATGTTTTGACAAGGTATTTACTTATTCAACTGAATGTACTACAAGACACTGAATTAACAAGCAAATGCACATCTACTATGCAAGTCCCTTGTCCTCAATATGAGTCGAAATTAAGGAGACACTTAAACATATCCCTCGGGGCGTTGAAGGAGTCGTCTCAGAATTATCCGCGTAAACCCGTTCCGTGATATGGGCACGGTTGCGTGATGACCATAATTGCTTGCTACTGGGTATAATAGGTCTAACAAATGTGGTGTAAATTGGCACGCCTGATCATCTGGATTTTAGATTTTTGACGTCGAATGGATGAGTTAATTTTTTTTTAGGTTAACTATTTAATGTTAACAAGGTTTTTTTTTATTATAGGTGAAATATTTTAGTTTTCATAATATACAGAAAACGGATCTACTACGTTTTAGTTGACAAAGTAAACGGATTAGTTTCAACTTTAAGCTTATGAGTTCAGAATCAGATTTAACTTCTTCGCAACAGAACTTTGACTTGTGGATAGTATGTAAGTTCAGAAAGATCCACACACAACCTTAGGACATTTATTACCCATTTTTAATATATTTAAATTTATTAAAATTATATATTATATTTAGTTTCTGGCCAAGGTGTCATATAAAAGACAGATACAATCGGCTACCTGGCGACTACGACCTAACTAACGAAACACAAAAAATGAAGCATCCATTGTGTGGGACACTATTAAAGTTATAATTTATAGCCCTTTGTTCTAATATTGTTTTAAGTTACAGATTTCAATGGGTATTTCAGTTAATTTTTAATGTTAAAAGTGTTAGAAATTTTTGAGGTTCTTTTTTAGCAAAGAATTTAGTGTAAGTTTGTGACCAGGAGAAATTAATAGAATATGTATGTATGATTTAGTCCCCCGCCTAGATGACCAAAGCCCCAGGTCGATAGTACCATGTTTTTGTATGCTTTCTATAATGGCTAAGATTCATGGTGATAAAACTGTTAGAAATGGATAAAATACTTAATTTTTGTGACATATCATCCATCTTACTAAAACTATGATGTATGTATGATGTACTATCATGGATGATGTATTCAATAAATCGTATTCATTCTATGGTGACGAGGCAAAAACGCGGCGGTAAGTTCCACTACTCAACACACAATGCCTCCGGAATTCGGCAGAAGTGGAGAACGGAATTGTCCTAACGGGAACGGAGACAGAGCAAAGGGTGCCTAGTGTTCCTTGTTTCCTTCACCGTATTTACTATATGCAGGATACAGCGTGAAGCTAAAAAACAAATATTTTTCTTTATAATATTAGCTAAAACAACCAAGCTAACTTAAATGGTATAAAATTCCCATTTGAAGATTTATGTTATAATTAAATAGTTTTAGATCGTTGATAAAATAGTAGTATTTCAAGGTGATCGCTCAGCGAGTGGTCCTATTACTGGAATGCGAAGATGCGTAGAAACTGATACTTAATTATCGCGACCTGGACCCGTTTTCACGAACTTTTATAGTAAAAAATATCATAAAAGAAGTAGTCGTATTTTATTCTATGACTTTTATGATTGTCATAAGTAACTCTGTAAAATGTTATAATTTTGGCATCTCGAGTACAACTTTTTTGCTTTAAAATTAATAAGTGCCCAATTATAATTAAAATATTTATTTATCTTATTTTTTTAATTAAAGCTATATATTATGTTAACGTTATGTTTTATATAATATATAACATTAAGTTTTTTTCTTCTTAACTTAACTAAGAACACAAGCTTAAGTTTGTCTTATTTTAAACATTTTGACAGTATAGGATAGCGTCTAATTAAGAACTTGATGGTCCTAGGTTCGATCCACACTCGAGAAATAGGTATTTGTCAACTTTCACGGCTTCCCTCCATTCCATTTTTCACTTTTCGAAACGTTGCGTGTAAAGTTGTGCCATTCAATACGCGATATTTCAAAAATCTCAAAAACAAAAATAGGGAACGGAGTGTCTTCCCGTTGCTTGCCTAACTATGCAGGAAAAAGCGTGAATTGACTTTTTTTATACAAGCCATGTGAGAAACCTTAAGTTCAAGGGGGTCTCACGGCAATATTACGAATACAAGTCAACCACTGGTCCCCATATGGAATAAGGATGCGTAATTGATAGGTGATTATCGGTCTTAGGATACACCGCCGACGATGGTCAGTTCAGTCGAGGGGCGTCGAGAACTTTTTGCGTAGTTTGTACAGTGACTAACACCGCAAAAAATAAACTTACATTAGTAGCTAAAATAAATCGACTGTCAATATTGGAATAGTTTTTTTAAATATTTGCAATTAAATTTGTTACTATGTATTATGTATTTTTAACTATATGTTTTTTGTACAGTAAAACAAATTAGAACGTATCTATAAAACTATTTTGGCACAATTAACGAGTCTTGTAAGTTTTGTTGTCTTCAATGTGAGTGGTTGTAATTTCAAGTCGCGTTCGGGAAAATGTTTAAACAATACATTTAAACTTATCTGTTGTAATACATGTAGATATGTTCTTTTTCTGATAAGTAATATATAATCGTAAATTCCGCCACCCAACCAACAATGTGGGTAAAAATGGCACAATGATAAGCGGTGATTTATTTCTTGCTACAATTATTTATTACTATTCTCCAATATATTCCCCATAAGCGTAAAAATACGTACATTTAAAATATATCACGACCAAATTTCACGACTGTTTCGTTTATCAAGTTAACGTGCGCACGCGCACGTAGGTAGGTCTTTGGCTAGTAATAATTTTCATTTTGGATGAAACATTGAAAGATGAAAATTATAAAGCAAACCCCATACCTCTCTTACCAATAAGTGCATGGGGATGCTATGAGGGAGACGTTGGTTCGCCGTCGAGTTGTATCAACATTGTATCGGTGATACTGGAGGAAGAAAAGGCTTGAAGAGGCTGATGTCAATAGAAAAGGCGAAAGAAATGTATAGAGACCACATAGCGTTTTGTACTCAATTACAATTAAGATTTCCATATAAAGCGTAAAACTAACATAAAACAAAAATATACTAACAGCTTTCGTACTGACTGTACATTGGGCGTATTGAGCGCTGAATTTTGTACGGTTAATTAAATCATCGCTATTGTAAGCTCACCAAGTGTTACTTTATTTATGCAAATAAAACTACTGACTAAATTATGGTGATTATAGTGATTTGTTTAAATCTTTTTGCGGTAGTGTCAACAATTATTACAAAGACACTTTTGAAGCGGAAAGAAGTGATCGTTTAATAGACATATCATATATCTTTGTCTATTAATGATTACTGCATTAATTAATAATAAAATCTTTATTAAATATTTTAGTATATATGTATATATATAATAATATGCTAGATATCTCTATTACTTATAGCAGAGTAGGTAGAGTAAAAGTCTGTTCCATCCGTCGTCTCTCTGTTACGTATTATTTTGTTCTAAACATAATATTAATTTTTTACAGTATCTCCTTAATTATCTTATCTTACTAATATTATAAATGTGAAAGCTTGTGAGGATGTTTGTTCCACTTTCTTGCAAAAATTACTAAACGCATTTAGATGAAACTTTACACTAACATAGCTTATACTACAGAATAACACATAGACTACCTGGTCGGTTTCCAGGAGGCGCGGGTTCGAGTCCCGCTGCGTTCAAATTTTTATACGTTTTCTAAAATAAGTACATAGACTACACTTTATGTAAGGTTTTTTTATAACTAGGTTATAATACATCAATAAATTGAGAGCACAAGCGGGTAACTCTGTAAACGCGACAGGTTGTAGGTTCGGTTTCCACCCCAGGAAATTGAATATTTCATATTTTAATTTCTTCGGTCTGGTGTCGAACCAATGTGATGAGTTCCACCACTCAACACGTAATGCCTTCAAAATCGCCGAAAAATGGGCAGCGAAATGTCTAAGCACTAGGCTCCTTCTACAGATCCTGCTTCATGCCGGATGTAGCGCGAAGCTGAAAAAAAAAGACCGGGCAAAGCCGCGTGCGGGTCGCTAGCAATGTATATATAACGGATGACGTATAGCCTATGAAGTATAAACATGCGTTCACAAAATGACTTGGCACTAATTCTGGAACTGACATCATTAGTCGATGATTGACCTATTCCGCTAATTAGTTCTGATTTAACAATAATTATAAACACTAGTTATATGTACTACATATAATATATATCAAATTAATTTTTCATATAATTTTTTTTTCTTGATTTCACATAAAATAATGTTGTCGAAAATAATTAAAACAATGACGACGTCGTGATGTGTTCAAATAAATCAAACGTAGTAGGTTTATTTCTCCTTTAAGTCGTTTATAATAATAAAAAATTATCTCGCGTGAAAATTTATTATTTACATATATTAATTATAAACGTGTTTCCGGTTTAATTGGATAATTAATGGCGCTAAGCTCCGTTAACCAGCAATTTTTTTTTTAAATTATCATCCGAATGCTTTTGACTTTTTAGGAAATGCATGGGGATAAAATAGATTTATTTAAAAGATATTTAACAAGAATTGTCTAATTTTAACTAGATTTGGAACGAAGTTAGATTTTTATTTAATTATTCAGTAAATCAAAATAAAAGTAAAAAGTAATTTTGCTTGATGTGTGAAGTATATAATAAAATATATTTATAGCTTAAGGCAAGGATTAATTGGAGTAAACTTGAAAACATATTTATATCAACTTAGTTTACAATGTAGCAGCACAGTGTCTCATACGTAATCTACAGATGTGGGTACTTTGAGTGAATTAAAAATATTTAAATTTATTCCGTGACTTCTCAATGAAGAAGTTTAGATTATGAAAACATTTAGCTTTTATTTTAATAACGTTACAAATATTATCGCTATATATCTATTTTATTTTATAAGCCATTATAAAATCTAAATCACATAGAAAACAACTGTGCCGAACTGAATTGAACTTTTTTGAGAGCACAGTTATTAAGCATCGAACAAAAATATATCACGTAAATCTGTTAAAATCTCGGCGTAATCTGTGTGGCTATACATTAAAAAAAAACGGCAACCGAATATAATAACCTCCCCCTTTTTAAAGTCGGTTAACAAACACAATACAATTGTCATTATGAAGGTTAGTTTTTTCATTGATTGTACTTTCATTAAAACGTTGCTGTCGATCTTCATTAAAGTCACAAGTGTAAACAGTTTTAAATATAAATAATGCATTATTTTATCGCATACGTGCCTCGAACTTGAAACACGACGCTTTACAAAACCCACTTTTGGATGACTCTTAATTAATTGTAATAAGGGTTGAATTCGTTTGATTTAAATAATATTGCATATTAGTAACCCGAGTATGCTTTGTCACAAGTTTCGGTGTTTTTTGCAAATGTATGGATAGAGGTTGCGGTTTTTGTTTTATTTAAAACTAGCTTTTACCTGCTACTTCGCTGTGGTCTGTGGTCAAATTTAAATTAATATGAATTGTGTATGATAGATATTTTTTTTCTAGCACCACGCTATGGAGAAGGGAACCTGGGCACTAAGAGTTGTAATACTTCATTCCCAGTACGATATATACGTTCGTAGTTGTTCGCCGAATTCGGAAGTTGTGATACATATAATAGTAGTAATATTTAAAGAAAAAGGAGCACATCACTGACCTTTATATAACCTTGTTAGCTAATCACCATACATTTCTAGTTTTACCATTTTATTTATTTTTATATGTTTTACTATTATATATTATTTTAGTCTTATAATGTATTGTTCTATAAAAATATATATTTAAAATTACTTCGCAGTATGAGTAAGGTCACTCCTACCTTGACAGGTTCATTTGTCAGCAAGTTATGACTACGGGCGTCTCGAGGGGTCTTTTTTTTTTATAAATCTTACGAGGACGCCAAAATGGCCAACGTGGGATATTTCCGAATACCGCTCATGGAATTAATATAATATGTAGATATTAGTTAAGAATTTCTAATATATATAAAAGGTGTAAATAAAAGACTCTTACGTTACTAAAGGACTGACAGACAGAGCACAGATAAAACTATTTAACGAGACTTGTTTAGGTTACGGTTTGAAAACACTAAGGAAGGATTTCTCGAAATATTTTGGAAAATAGTGAAAAACAAGATTTTCTAAAATTTCTAGTTGTAAGTCCACGTAAACGAAAGTTAAATCTAACTAAAGAAAATCTGACGAATTTTGTGGAAAAAATGTATCAAAATGATGTACAGTTTTGAAAAGAATTGTATGTATATATCATTTTATATTGAATTTATATGTTGAACCTCGTTTTCTCAGAACTGAGTAATAAAACTTATAATGATCTGAATTGTTATAACAATATGTTTTTCTTCTTTGATAATTCAAAGGCAAAAAATATACATTATATTAACATTTCTAACTGAGATTTGTTTCACAAAATCCAAATACTTTTTTTTTATTTCTCAAATCTGAGTCTTCGTATTCTGCTATGAGCGGGATACAGCGTAAACCTTTAAGAAATCGTAATAAAAAAAATTTGACAAAACCCTAAAATTAAAACAGGAAATGTATCTTCAAACTATAATTTTAGTGGATCATTTAAAATTAATTCGTTATTTTGCGTTATATTTGTTTTAAATACATTTTTTTTTAAATATTCATATAACTAAATCTCTTCTAGCAAATATTTTATATATAGAGTCTTCAAGCAGTAGGTAAGTATTTAAATATTATAGGTACCTACAGAAACTTTTCTTTACAGCGCATGCGTACTTTCGAATGAATTGGGGATCTTTATCGCTATATCACACCACGACCCAATGGGATTTATACTATTGTATAACATTATATACCTACGCCAAGGGAAAATATGGGGTTCTTATTTCATTTATCATTTGCCTATTTTAATCATCTTTTTTGTTATATTTGAAATATTTTAATAGATACTTATTTGTTAGTTAAATAGAAAATATTTGCGTTTATTTAGGTTTATAGATTAAAGATAAGTATTAGGTAACTTTATGATAACGCACAAATTTCTTTATACGTGCATGTTAAATTTCATGAAAATGAACACAATACTGTATGCCTACTCCGTAAGACAAAAGAAATACAATAAAAGAAAAAAAGCCAGCCTCACACTTTTTTCCGCATAGCGGGGTAGGTAGATTCCAGAGAGAACCTACTTTTAATACATTCCGTTCTCTACGCACTGCACAATTTTTGAGAACATACGTGTTGAGTGGAACTCCTCGCCACATTTTATCGAGTACCCCCTAGTAGGATCGAACCCACTACTTTGAAAATAAGTATTAAATACAGCCTTCAGTTTCTGTTACCAAATAGAATATTTTGAAATGTGAAGATGTTCTAACGGCAAATTGCAATAAAACCACTATACAATTCAAGGTTTATTTCAGTCCGCGTGCATAATAGTCTTGTTTTACAGTCCTCTCACATTGGACAGTTTGCGACCACTTAAAAATTATAGTATCGATACAGGAAACCTTTTATACGAGTCAACTTAACTTGCATCGTAAATGTAAATAGCTATCTTAGTTGTACTGGCGCAGGAGACTATAAGTGCATTGACTGTCGATCATGGAGATAGCGAGTTCAATATATTAGATATGTGTGATGCAAAAAATAATCAAAAAGACCAAAACCGGGAAAATCGAGTTTGATATATATATTTTGAAGCCATACTTACACAGATAGGAAAATAAAAATATGCAATATATCCTCTTAGTTACATATAAATGAGAATTTCCATATTGAACGTGATGTAAAGTACTAAATGCGTAATTCTAAATGCTAATCGTTCAATTACATACATAATACATTATATAGGTAATGCTGATTCAGTATTGTATACTGTATAAGCTCGATTATCATTAGCTAATGTTACATAAATAAGAGTGATATTATCAAATATCTATTTGTACTATGTGGTCTTTATCTGTGCTTTCGTGGTCAAATCGAAATAAATAAGAGTTTCATGTCACATGACACATTCTTAGTGTCAAGTCATATTAAAACGATTAAAATTATGTACTTAGGATAGTCTATAGCCTTCTTCGATTATCCAATGTTAAAAGATATTTTCAATTCGTTCCAGTAGTTCCTGAGATTCGCACATTCAATCAATCAAATTGTATTTATGAAATAATTGACACTATTATAAAGCAGTTGGTACAATGGTCGGCATAAAATATTAATATTAATTTACATTCATAGTATATTTCCACAGTCTGATAGAGGCTGTAGGAGCCGCTACCTATTACGCAATGCGAGGTAAACAGTAGTTAGAAACCAGATCTGGTTTAAAATGAGTGTCACGAAAACAAAAAAATATATATCAAATTTAATATAAAACAATTTCCTTCTACACTATAAAAATATTATATTTAGCAAATTGTCATTTAAAATTTTTCCAGCGACTTAAATAACAAAAGACGTAAATTCATCTGGAACGTAATAAGGCAACATTCAGATTAAAAATGTGGGTAGACAGAAAAGTGATTTACTCAGTTCCCACATTTGCATGTAAAACGTTTGTGAACGCGGTCACATCTGCGACGTCTTATTGAAGATCTTCATCAAGATTTTAATCTACTGTCTGAGTTCTTTCTCTGGAATTTATGTTCTTTTTCATTAGAAAAATAGCCGTATAATGAGTATAAGAATAACTATATACTAGAAAATATACAAGGCAGTTATAAAATTGTTGAGTAAAATAAGAACATTTTCAAATATTGCATTATTTAGTTCTAGGGTAAATCGAGTCATAGGGAAAATAAATAAACAATTTAATATTAATTAACATACCTAACATTCTTAGTGGTTAAAATATTAGTTATGTGTCTGTTGTCTAACCGAGACCAAAGGAGGACAATTCATTAATTATTTCCAGTACTTTTTGTGTTTATTAATGACTTATGTAGGCCCTTGGGCACACACGAAGCATCCCTATTGGAAAGCTACAGTACGGTCTTTCGAGGACCTTGAACACGGCCCCTATGATCCTCATGATATAGATATTTTTTTAAATATTTTAAACCAGAAAATACACCTATTTGGGGAACGGAGCGTCCTAACTTGTAAACTTGATGACGAAGCGATCATTTTGACCATACTCAGGAAACATATATTACATTATTAATATTAAAATGCCATTTAAATATACACCAAAATTTTTCCAATTTACGTTTTAATGTAAAATTAATATCAAAGATAAGGATACAGGTACAATTGCTTGCAAAATACAATATAATATTGATAATCGAAATCGTCCACTTAACAGATAAACAGCGGACGCAAATGCATGACGTGATGTGGTTGCGTGCGAACATAGATTTTAAATTTGCATCCTAACTACTGTGCTCGACGTAGCCGAGTCGCTTTACAGCCATGTTAGTTTTAAACTTTAAACAGCTGAGGCAAGTTTTGTGTTAAAATATTTTACAATCTTTTGTTATAGTATAGCACATGTTATACTGTGTGTATGCTGGTTGTGCTGTCGCGAGCTGGTGTGCTGATTGAGCCAGAATCCGAATATGAGAACTCTTTAGGGGGTACTAGGTAACCATTCGAGTTAAGGCTCATGTAATTTATTGCCCATAAATTTCGAGAGCATTCTATAGCACTTGTATTACTTGATGTAGACAGGGAAGTTTTTTAAGCTTTTTTGAATAATGTACTATTGTGAATGTTGATTGTCGATAGTGCGTTGCGCTACCTAATATGCAATGTCTCGGTATTAGGCCACATAGTGGGGAACGGAGTGTTGCAATTTTATTATAAAAACCTCTGCCTACCTTGCTATGAAAAAAAACGTGATGATAAAAAAATGATAAGACAAGTTTTACATACCTTATTGAGAGAATTACCTTATTAGAAACTGTTCTGTATAGAAATAATATATTAAATAATTTTGATGTTTTCCTACAAATATATGAACAAACAGAAACATAAAATTATTAACATTCTATCTTCAGTTTTAAAACAAAAAAAATGTGTGCGGTAATTTGAGTTAGCTGCTGGCTATGTACAGTCTGTTATAACACGTATGTACCTACGTACATATTAGACCTTTCAAGATACTTAATAAGAAAAGTTTTGTTTTATTTTGTTCGATATAATGTAGTGCTTCTGTTTGTTTCGTGCTGTTCTTTTTTGTCTTGACAAAGTATTCAAGTAATTTAAGTTAAATCGTGAAACATTTGATGTTTTTTTTAATAATCTTAGTTTAAAATAAGCTAAAAAATATTTTTTGTTCACTGCATAAATGTACGTGGATTCGATTTATGATCACATTTAATTAGTAGTACGTTAAGTTAAAAGAATAAATTTTTCCCGCACAGCAAACTAAACAGACTGACACTACTATTTTTTGGTTGCCCTCTTTCTGCGGAATTTCCGAGACATTGCCTGTTTAGTGTCGGAACTCAACGCTGCGCCTACTAGTCTACCAGAGCAGACTGATAAAAATCAATTAAATATCATTCTCCAACCCAGTTTGCTATAAGAGATGCATAAAAATGTAAATGAAATTAAATTCACTCAACATTATAACCGCAGTTACATATATTTTATGGAAAATGTGGAAAACTAAGCGAACAGGATAGTTTTTAAATACAAATGTATTGATAAGTGAACGTGTCATAATAGCTATGATTACGAATTACGTAACGCGATTTGCCTGACCATGTTCCAGGAAAGGACTGTCCGACGCAGAGTTTAGAATTGATGGTATTATTTTATTTAGATTAACTAGAAGAGTGGGTACAGGGAACCTAGTGTTAAGGCACTCTGTGCACACACCGCTGAAATTTAGAAATATAATGTGTTTAATGGCAGATACATAAACAGTACTTTTTTGCAACAATTATTATTATTATTTTTTTTAATTTTTAGAGTGCTACTCAGACAACGTATTAATATTTGAATGTATCGGTAGCCTATGCCTCTTAAATACTATCTTGGATGACGACTTCAATTTTTTTTTACTTAACTACTATTCTTAAACCTGGTCGGTTTCCAGGAGGCGCGGGTTCGAGTCCCGCTGCGTTCAATTTTTTATACGTGTTCTAAATAAGTACTTAACTACTATTTTCGTTTATTAAGGCCAGCCGTGGCGTATACGCACAAGCGTGTGACTAAAAACGAGAATGGTTGTAGGATCGATTTCCGCTCAATTAAATTACATAGGTATTTAATATTTTCATTTCTTCGCTCTAGTATTGAGGAAAATACGGTGTTGAGTTTCGCCACTCAACACGCAATACCTCCAGAATTCGACGGAAAATGGCGAGCAGATTATCTTAACACTAGCTTCCCTCTGGCTATCCTGCTACATGCGAGATACCGTGAAGCTGAAAAAAAACAAAAATTTTTGACGATTCAATAATTTTTATTAAAAAATTAGGCTTAAAATAAGAACTTACATTGATGTTTCTTTATTCCTATTGCTAAACTCCTTTGTAATCACTATTTAATTAACAGTTTTAGTATTGAAATAATCATAAATTACTGGAATACGCCACTAATATATGATAAAACAGTAAAGAATTTTAAAGCTGGCTCGAGACCAAGAATCTCTACCAATATAAAATTTACGAGCAAATTAGCTAATTCATATAACTATGTATATACTATTTACAGAAATATAGAAAGTTAGTTATTTATTTATACCGTTTTTTTTTATCTTCACGATGTATCCCGCACATAGACAGAGGGAACCTGTGAATCTAGTGTCTTACACTTTCGTTTCCCATTTTTCATCAGATTCTGGAGGTATTGCGTGTTACGTGGTGTGTTAGTTGTTACTTACCCATAAAAAAGTCAGATGTGATTTAGGACGAGCTAAAAAAACCGAATCCACTGTGGACAATGCAGCGATTTTCTATAGCTTTACGCTGTTTTCCGCATCCAGCGGCGTAGGTACAGGGAACTAGTCTCAATATACTCACCCTCAAGTTCCCCACTTTTCGGTCTTTTCTCGAGCCTTTGCATGTTCCGTGACATAACTCAACGAGGCGCTTTGTCTTGTCTCTATCCGAGCTGGCATATGAAAATAATGAATTCCGCTGAATAGGAATCGAACACGCAACCATCCGCTGTAGTTACACACCCACCGCTGCGCGAAGTTGTTATTAAGTACATAAATCTTGATTGTCGAAAGCTGTTACAAATCATGTAAAACAGAAATCATTTAGAGGAACACTCGTAACAACGGTTTCGCGTGGCAATCGTAAAAACCACCATAAAACCGATGGGTTCGATGGCAAGACCATTACAAAGCAAGGTTATACATTACCATTCACAGCACTTGCCTTACTTGTGTTATATATTTTATGTATTAATATGATTATTATTTAATTTGAGGTAATGCCGTTAATGTACATTGGTGTGACTGTTTTTTTTATATTATTAAAAACCCTTATAATAAATAGAGTCCTGTGCGACCTCGTGGGATCGATTTGAGTGGGGCTCAAGGAAATGAAATATTTATTTATATTTATATTTTCATTTCTTTGCTTTCACACATAGATCGCTTCGCTAATGTCACGTTAGAAAACATATGATGAAGATTGTGTAGACGGACACGGAGTGTTTCAAATTGGTAAAAATTGAACTTACGAACAAATTTTGCTTGTAAAATTGAGATTTCTAAGAGTTGTTTAAAAATATATTACCATTACTAAATATAAATTCAAAACGTATCCAAACAAAATAAAAATAGAACTATATTTTTATTTCTGCTCTGAAAAATGTCTACGACGAAGGCGTTAAACTCACGCATCCAGAATCTCAGATTGTTCATCAGATATTCACCAGTGCGATAGATACTAATGATAGATCATACGCTCGATATACTGCTATAGGTTTGCTATGCTAATGCTCTTTTCTATAACCATTGTTATATAAGGCTGGCTGTTTACATGTCGAAATATATAGCGATGTGTACATACTTCTCATCTCTGCCAATCAGGATAGACAAAAGGGCACTGCGTTCACCACTTTTTGCTGAATTGCATTACCTAATTCAGAGGTTTCTTTGAACAGAGTGGGAAATTTGAAATTAAGTTCTAAATCATTCCTTAGACTTGTGATTCAAACCTATAACTACCACGTTAATATGCCTCCACTTCACGCTGTGTCCCGCATGTAGCAAAGTAGGTAGAGGGAGCCCAGTGTTACAGACAGACAACCCGCTCTTTATTTTCTGCCGTCTGGAATTTTCAACGTGGCGGAACTCAACACCGCGCTTTTCTTCAAAACCAAAGCGAAGAAATAAAAATATTAAATATATCAGTCCTTGAGTGGGAACCCAACACACAACTTATCGCTTTACAGTAACACTCTTGGGCTCCTACGCCATGATGTCCTCTAGAGTATTGATGTACTAAAATATACTCAAGATTGAGTAGACAGTAATAAAAAAGTATAAATTGATAACGTCACTAAAGGCTATGTCAGCAAGTTCCTGTAAGCATATAATAAGGCAGAGAGTTATAGACCACATTATTCTTGATTTATAGAACATGAAAATAAGCATTAAGTGTCATTGTTTTGTTGTTTTTGCTGCAATGGCGCCACATCCGACGAACGAGTTGGCATATATCCCTGAAAGGATTGGACTTGGCACGGCTTGTTTTAGTAAGAAACCTAACTATAGTTGACGGTTTTCTGTTTTCTATTATTTGTGTGTAGTATTAATTTAAACTTGAGTTAAGTTGTTTTCTTCTTAATGAACGATCGGAAATGACAGGCTTAGTTATATACGTTTAATAGTAATCATCTTGACACCATCGAGGCGCTGTGGCGCTGTGGAACCGTTTCTGGCTGTAAACGATAAGGTTGTGGATTTGATCCACACTAAGGGAAACGAATTTAAGAGAGGTGGGGTTGTACACAATGTCTCGAATTTGCGCGGAACCTGGAGATCGAAGTGTCGCCACTAGGTTCTCTTTGTCTAATTTCTATTTCTTTCAAGCTACCTCATTCATCATTTAGTTTTATAATTTTCAACAATAAAAATTAAATAGTTCTGATTTAATTTAGATTATCTTTAAATAATCAAAATTAATTTTAATAATTTTACCTGTTATTATAATAACCGTAAAACTGACTTGATTAATATATTGAGTTATACATAATAGGCAATAAAAGGTATAATATAAAATCAAATATAAAACGCACGATCATTGCGGAAATAAAGATATATTTTTAATATACGTATACATATGTATAATACTTTAACGTACAAAGGAATCTAGTTCTTGTCTCTTATGGAAAAAACACTAAATTTCATCAAACCAAAATAATTTTATAAGTAATTAATTTTACGCTTTGTAAATTCTATTGTGGTTCATAAACGGCTAATATTATAATTAAAGCGGTCATAAAATGTGAAAAAATAAATTTATATATCATACTTAATACTTATTATATGAATAAATGAAAAAAATATCGCAATATAAATACATAAATTGTAAAACAAAAGATGTTTTTATATATAACGTTACGCATATATTAAATTTATCAGCTTTAATTTTTTTTTGTATCTTAAATATCATTTGGGTAGGCTGTGTGTGAGAAATCAGTGCTAGCATTCTCCAAATTTGAGAACTACATGTCTCGTTGACACGTGTTTGAGTGACGTAACTAAACACCGCACTGAGTCTTAAAATTAATATAAAAACATAGTTTGAGAAAGCTTTAAAGCTGGAGATATACCTAAGTTTAAGTAATATCTCCCCTACTATCATGAGACAACTAATTATGGCATCGAATTTAAATACAAGTGCACATTGTCATGCATAACTCCGTTCAAACGTGTCGGCCACATTCATTGTGCACATACCAATATGACAAATGCATTCTACGATGCGCGTGCGCTGCCTTAGTTGATGTGATTGACGGTATTATCATTTTAGTGGAGCTTCGGTCTTGGAAGCTTGGAATTTATTTTTTTATTAGATAAAACTATTAAGGGGAACGGAGTGTCTTGACACTAAGTTCCTTTTGCCTACAGAAGGGTTATGAGTTTGATTACTACTCGGGAGAATGAACGATTGAGAATAATTGGTTTACTCCTGTTTACTATGGTGTATGTGGAAAAAAAAGGTGTAAATAGCGTGAGTATATTTAATTAAAAAAAATGGACTTTTTAAAATATTTATTTTTTAATTATCTACAGTTAAAAATTAAATATATAATTAGCACTAAAATAGTAATAAATTTCTTTTTTTTTTTCAACCGTATACTAGGTACTATAATTTCCACAAATTGAATAGACAAACACATTTCACAGCATTGTTTTTTTAATATGTAAATATAAGTACCACAGATGGTATAAGATAAATGCTGTTTAAACTAATTTATTTCTATAATATAAGCTTAATTATCAATTCCCAACATTAATTCATACTAATGAATACTTGTTACAAGATAAATATAATCACCATGCGTACACGCAGGTAATTTGAAAGTTGATGTAATAACAGTAGCGCTTAGAAAATTCTATATAATAATAAAAACAGCTTAACGCTTTTTCAGGGAACCTACACTCCGTTCTCAAGTTCGTTCGCAATTTTTTTACTAATTTATTTAGTGTCGAAACTCAACGTTACATTTGATGTACTTTGGCGGGGAAAATAATTTTAATACCCCCAAGAGGGAATCACACTCACAAATCTTCTTTAGAGCCCCGCGCTGTTTTACAGTGGCGCGACGGCTTTATAATAGGAAGTTATTTAATTTTCTCTATATTAGATACAATTTACGGGCTCGCTCTATGCGTTGGACATAGTTAGTTATATTTAATATTACCTAGATTAGTTAAAGGTGCGATACGTTCGATAAGACCTGGCCCGTTTTGATAAAGTTATGAGCGAATCACTGACTTTTCGTTTCTGTGTGTATTATGCT
The DNA here is from genome assembly GCA_030704555.1 of Heliconius charithonia. Classification (NCBI taxonomy): domain Eukaryota; kingdom Metazoa; phylum Arthropoda; class Insecta; order Lepidoptera; family Nymphalidae; genus Heliconius; species Heliconius charithonia. The sequence continues at coordinate 2,757,340 of CM060825.1, forward strand.
GCAAGAAAACATAATATGCTAGAATCACATAAAGATATTTGATTAAAATAAACAAATATTTGGAAGCAGTACAGTTTTTTACGACATTTGGAAAGAATCACTAGATAAATTTCGACGTAGCTTGGCGAGAATGTATGGCTTGGTGGTCAGAGCGCCTAGTCGGTTTCCAGGAGGCGCGGGTTCGAGTTCCGCTACGTTCAAATTTTTTACGTTTTCTTAATAAGTAAGAATCACTGGATTATAGCTATACTTCACGTTGCATCCTGAACATAGTAGAGAAGGAAAAGTGAACCTAGTGTTAAGACTCCTCGTTCTTCGTTAAGATACTCGAGTTCCTGATTTTTTGAGGAAATGAAAATATTGAATATTTCGTTTCCCGAGTGGGAATCGAACCCATAACCGTCGCGTTTACATTGCCATACTTGTGCTCCGACGATCTCAGATCTTTTCATTTAGGCAGGAAATAAGGAAGGGAGCACCGGCCCTAATTCTGCCATTGCTGGTTGAGTGGGAGATCTTAACGAGACCTTAATTTTGCTCTTAAGCACGACAGACCAAAACTATGTACCAAGTTATAAAAAAAAATATGATATTTTTTTTACAACTTGATATAGATTATACCAACCAAGTATAATATGCAATAATATTATAGTTTAACTATTAAGGTATCCCCTCCGTTGCCATAATTGACGGTTTCCCTGGCGCCTATATGATCGTGATTCGAATTATAAGCATTGTCGTTGACCCTAGCGAAGCCCTATCAGTAGTTTTGGTTCACCTGTTACTTTGAATTCCTACAGTGTATATTTTAACAATGTAATGTGGTTTATCATAAACAATGCTACTTCTGTTTTTAAGTCGTCTGTGATATAGTAGAGCACAAAAAATATTAGTTAGATAACATTTTAACGTCTACTTTACACCCTATTAAATAAAGTCATCCTTCTAATAATATACGTGTGCAATGATTTATACGTACATATAATATATATTAAATTATAGTTTAGAATCAATTATACGATTTCACCGATAAAATTTTAGCAAAACTCTAGTCTAATATAAATTATTATATAAAATTAATATACGATTACATTAAGTTGTTTCAATATCCCTAATTTTATTTTTATATGTTTTCGCAACATTTGACTGTCTTGATATGTTAATTACTAACATTATAAATATAAATGACTATTGATTAGAGGTGAAACATTTTGGGATGGGCGTTGTTTGTCCGAATCGCTTCAAAGCCAATATGTTATTTCGTTCGCTCGGGTTTTCTTAGTCTCTTGGCCCGAGGCCAGGGACTTGACGAGTGCTTGACAGCCAACTTGACCTGTATATGGAAGCACAATGCGGCGAATTAAAAGATAAATTTAGGCTGATGCCTACTTGGCTTACGTAATTTCCTTAATTTTTATTTTATTTTTCTCGAAACAACGAAAAATATAGCAGTATAATTTAATTTATTTCTATATTTAAATGTTTGTATTTAAACATCCTTTTTTTTCTCTTTGCAGATGCAACTCAACACGAAATCAGACGGAACTCCTCAACTTTAGCGTTTTAAGTTCAACCTGACAAAAGTTATCTGTGATCTCATTTAGTTTAGTTAACCAAACGTTTGCCTAGTAGTTAGTCGTAAGTGAACAATAATCGTAATCAGTTATCAAATGTTAAAAGTAAATTTAATAAAAAGACAAATCTTCAGTGTTTGATATAAATAGTTAAAAATGGCAATTTAGTTTTCGGTCATGGATGACAGATAGTATGTGTAGTTGAAGGATGGGATAATGGAAGTTGGGGCGTTAGGTTCTTGAAAATGCCGCATGCGCACTCGAGTTCTGCAGCGAGCTCGGGCGGCGACGACCTGGGCTCCACGGACGAGGTCAAGGTATTCAAAGACGAAGGTGACGGAGAAGACGAGAAGAGAAGTTCTGAAAACCTTCTAGAAGAAAAATCTAGTCTTATAGATTGGACTGAAAGTGAAGTAAGTGGTTTTAGTGTTTCTAATTAAAGCATAGCTTATTATTCCATAAAACTTTCTATCGGAACAATCTTAATGTCTCAATTATTGCATCGTTGTTAGAGGGGAATGTGCAACCTGATATAATATTAGTACTTTAATTTTTTTAATAACATAATCTACGTTTACAAACAGGAAGTAAGTTTAAATAATAGGTTCATGTTTCCCATCGTTGTTTGAAATTATTACACTAAATATATATTGTCGATAGATAAAATGTGAGGTTACTACAATAAAGACAACTTGGAAAAAATTACGTAGTCATATTAAATTGTCCTCAAGACAACCAAGCTAAGGTTAGAGCTCTTCTATTTCTACCTTCCTGAGCCCGGTGACGCTTTATTAAAACATTAGGGCCAATAGCATAATGCTCATTCGAAAAACGGAAACGATTAAAATATGTCACTCAAAGGGACATCATAGGTGGTCGGTTCAACCATAAATTGCAAGATAAGACAATTCTGCAGTTTGTTTTGTCTATTTTCATACTAACATTTACATCATTTAAAAAATTACTTCACGCGGCGCTTGGATTTGCACCATGCAATAAAACAACTATACAAATAAAACGTTTTTTCTCTTTCAAGAAGCTTTAAAATTGCATACACAAGTTTTACTATAAGAATTTGATGGTACCCTCCTATAGCCCAGCAGGTGTTTACTTCAGGTAGATCTCTATTGATGTTTTCACAGCGTTAAAGTACAATACCATTGAATGCATTATATATTGATCAGCAGTCAGTGCGCCTTGTCAATACCTAACAAATACGTAGAAAACAACTCAAATAAAACCCGAAAAGGCCCTTATTTAGATTAGAATAAGAGCTTTACAAACTTGGTAATATTAATATTACATATTGCATTTGCTACTCATAATTTTACATTTTCAATGTAACGAAATTCAAGGAATATTACAGTTGGTCTTGTTCATGTCCGCCCACACTCTAGGCTACTATTTGAACCAGTTTTTTATCACAGAACTTCACACGGATCAATTTGTCATGTTTACGGCGCAGCTCGTTCCCGTTGATGATCATTTTACGTCAAGAATTTGATAATATACCATTTACGACTGCATCGGATTTTTATACGCTCCAAGTGTCGGGTTTTAATATTCATAAGGAGAAGCGGTTAGTGACCTCGTTATGTTCGACTATGCGTAGATTAACATCGGAACTGTTCACTTTAATTTTTAAACTACTTAATTAGTGGTAGGATGGTCACAAATAATAGAGATAAAATCGCGGACTCCATAAAAACATGTTTATAATCGCAAATTGCCCGTAAAACAAACAAATCAACCGCAAGAACCGAGACTAACGTCACCCAAAACACGGATTGTCGGAGCGCCATACAAAAAATTGAGAAGAAAGCCCCAGGTACGTTTCCGAAAATTTATGTAAAATAATATTCCAGCCGACATAAATTAGATAGTCATTGTGTTATTTCCGAAAACTCTATTATTCGCTAGGAGGGGGCGCGCACACAATACACGTCTACCTGCAGTCGGGTATTTCTTATAATAAACAAGAACTCCCACTGCTTTTGTGGACGAATTTACCTGTCGACCCGAGAGGCGAGGGAGTGCAAACATTCCTTGGACACCTACAAATGACGCTCATGTATGGATTTCTCATCCTTCTCTCTCCATCTCCGACTTCGAACGGCAAGAACGAGACAGAGAATCAGATTTGTACAAGTTTCCCAAAGTATTACAGTCACGGATCGTATAAATATTGGATTATAGTTAGGTGCAATTCTGCTTTGTATGTCATAATAGCATCGATTATCGTACGTGATGCCATTACAATACACTTTGTGAGTACAATTTTCTTTTGAGTTTCGATTTCTTTTAGATTACAATTTGACGGCTCGTGAATTGGATTTAAATCGTGTCGGTGCTAGGCCTGCTTGATTTTTGGAAATGTTTTCATAACAACAAAGTCGATTTTATTATGTTGTTTGTTTGAACAGGCAAAGTGGGTACGACCAGCCATATTGTACAAATCCTTGGCCTTTGATTTCTATTATTGCTAACTCATTTTAACGTACACATTTTAAAGTAATTTTCATGCACGTCAATTGTGAAATTATTAAAAACTTCTTAGAGAAATAGCAAAGCAAGGAAAACATTCCTTACTTTTGAAAAAAGTAAGTGCCTACGCTATTTCCGCTGTGGTTATGGTACGCTTGATGATTACTGGATAAGTACTAGTTCCAGAGAACATTACTACGGACGAATATTTTTGTAATTAATTTTTATTATATTTTATAAGAAATTGGGCTTTTTCAGTTTATTTATAGTACATATTATAAAAATTATATCAAAACAGATTGATTACATCTTAGTTATTGCTATCTAATTAATATCTTATTAAATATGTCAGTACCTCACTTGAATTATTTATCAGCTAATGCTAACAATAAATATTCTCCTTTAAAACAACATTAATCACTAATCAATGATGTATAAAATGAATTTCTTCCAATATGCGCCCGCGCACCAAATCCACGTCTATATTTAGCGAACAACGATCTCTTGTCTGATGCCATCCGTTTCCGTCCGCCATACTGGCCTTAACTGAAACTGACGATTCCTGAGGGTTTCGGTCTTATTTCGTACTAAATGTTGATCAAGTTACAGTAAAAAAAACTGGAATAAAGTTTTGTAACTAATTATTATATATAGTTACTTATATTTTGTAACTCTACTCATTATATTTGACAAATTATGATAATTATGGAATATTATTAATGATGTATACTGATTTTATTTGTCATTCTGATAATAATCATCTATATGGAACGTCGTGGCGCAGTTGGACAACGTTTAGTGCAGTGGTTGTGGATTTAACTCCACTTTAGTAAATGAAGGCGGTTAACATTTAGTTTTATCACTCAATGCCATGAAAATGCCGGGTTAATTTGAGCACGGAGTGTCATAACACTAGGTTACCACTGCCTTAGTGAATTATATGATACTTAAAATATTTTTATCTACATTTAAAGCGACACAATTGTAAAATTAAATATAACACGATGGTATTAATCATATATCTTAGCGCAAATCCTCATATTAATTTAGCCTTGCGCGTACATTTGGTTAATTAGTATTTATTGCTAACTGTCTTCCTTTTGGGTCGCCATCTTTAATGTCGCCTGATTCAGTTTATTGTCTGTTTATCTCGATCACTTACTTGTTTGTAACGAGTTGCGAATGGATCTCACGACGGCTGGATATCGTGGTTTGGTGTTAATTTTATATTACCGTCTTTCCAGTTACTGGATGATTTAGTTGCCGTTTTTTTTTAACTTCCTTGTATATTCCGCATATAGCAGAGGGAAGGTAGTGTTAAAAAAATCCGTTCTCCAGACTTTGCCGAATTTTCGAGACGTTGCGTGTTTAATAGCGCTCAACGCCGCGCTTTCACTTAGGTGTCTTTCATAAATTTATACAAGTTATAATAATTCGGACATTATAGTCAATTTAAAAATAAGTTAATGGAAAAAACATGTTTTTGCAGAGATGTCGAGCAAAATTAAGAAACGTAATAAATATTTTTAACTAACGAAATTACGAAACATCATAGCTTACTATATACTACGTTAGTTTAAAAGATTCATTGCAAATAAACACTCAAACACTAACACAAGTGTCATATTAACTTGCCCTTGTCATAAATTACATACAAATTTTAAACCATTACCTCACTTACTCGGCAGTAAGTAAATTATCATATCTATCAAAAAGCCTTCACACTAAATATTCCATGCATTTACCATAATATCAAGAATAATCTGCAGTATTAATTTCACATGCCACATCTAGACGTGGGTAAGGCTAATTATCTAGGTATTCACGTAGGAAGTTGCATTGGCCTCTATAACCATTGTTTTAGATATAGGCAGACTGGAATAGTCATACTGGTTTGCTATCGTCTTTAGTTCGGTTGGCTTATAAATATAAACATTGGAATCGTTTGAGTGTATTGTACTTATTTATTGTGTACTATTCAATATTTTAATGATTCCTAATATTTTAGTTTTCTAAAATAAACGTTGTATAAAAACTTTTTGAAACGTTTTATAAAATTTAATCTTAGTGGACTCGAACCCGCATCTGTTTGTCCAAGCGCTCTAGCTAATTAAGTCATACATCCTTATAACTATTATTTTATAAATATCATGCTTAAGATGATTTCACAACCGAGAATATATTTTGTTATTTATTTTATTTTTTTTGTGTTAATAACAATAAAAAAATAAACACAATGTATAGACTTTTTTTCTTAAATCATATTTAATTTATTATTAAAATTCCACAATTAAAATTTGTTCACAATGTTTTTAAATGTGAGTCTCACAATATAATTATTAGTACTTAGCATGTTCTTAAATCAATTTTGTTGCTACAGCATTACCGTAATTCATCTCTATCCCACACATGTCTGTCTGTATGAGCATATCCATGTAAACAAATAGATAAGCTAAATTTGTTATTTAATAATAATATATACGATTAAACTAATAATAATGTAAAAGTTCCACTCCACACGCCTCAAGAATTTGTTAGAAAATGGGGAATTTAAGTGTCTTAATGGGAACGTAGTGTCTTAACATTAGGTTTTCAGATTCTCTCTGTCTATATAATATAAGAAAGAAAAAGTATAACTACGCATTATTAAAATTACATCACAATTCACATCAACAAGAAATAAAATAACTGAAAGACTACCTACATTATATCGAAAGTACCCTTCAGCTTATCAAATCAATTAATCAAATTAACAATATTCCTTATCAGTACAGGGATCTGATGGTATCTAGATAAGGGTATATCAGTTTGAGCGTCACCTCCGTGCATTAGTTATGCAAGTTTGTGCATTAGTGCATACGTAGTCGTTTATGAGAGGCCGTGCCATGTTTCCGTTTGTAACATTGAATATGGTAACAGTTCAGTGACTTACTAACTATCTATTTATCTTTGTTCGGGCTTTAGAGAGATATTTCTTATATATAGATTTTTAATATTTATTTATTTTAGCTGGCGTGTCTAACTGTAAACGCGACAATTGTAAGTTCGATTCCCACTTGGGGGCAAGAGTTTAATTTCCTCGTTCTATAGTTCTATTATTCAATACGTATCTTAGCACTAAATTTTAGCACTAACGTGTCTCTGCCTACCACGCTATGTATGGAGGTACAGCGTAATGTTAATAATAAAAAAATAATATATTAAAGTAAAAAACATATATACCTCTGTAAGTTTTCATAGTAAATACTGCTTTCACTCGAATTTTTTTCGTTAAAAAATATAAAAATAACATAAAGAAATGCGCTATTACGACGCAATTATAATTTCTTAACACATAAAAATATAATTAATATCGATTGTTTATCGTACAGATCAACTTATGTATTTCCTCCATTCAATTTACATTACATTTGATAAGATTATATATATGTACATGAATATATTCAAGGCAAGCAATTACATGTACTCGATGAACAATTATAAACACACTAAATAAATACAGTTTCTTGTTGATAGTAATCTAGAGACAATTATATATATTTTTGTGACATTTTTATCTTTAGAAATAGTGAAAAATAAATAAATCTATAAGAACTATCTTTTTATTTAACTTTAAGCTATAAATATTTTACCTTTTATTTGTACACAGTTGGCTGAGCTGGGAGAGTATAGTGTGCTCTACGTAGAGAAAAATGCTTTAACGGAACTCTACGCCGCGCAATTTTTTTTAAATCTTAATTTGCTTTATTTTAGTTCGTAAATTCAATTTGAGTTATATTTAAACATTTGGATAGATGCAACACTTGTCCAAAACGCAATAAAGGAAGCAAAAAAAAATCAATAAAAATTTACATGTAAATCAGTTGTTATAGAAAGTATTTATCAGTTATCAATAACCCTCACATTAAAATGATAAGTTATCAGTTGGATGAAAGGAGCCACAGTCAAATATTGTGCATTATGTAGAGTATATTGGTTTCAATAGGTAGGTAATTTTTAGTTGCCTTTACTTTCTAACTAATATTTACGTGAAAAAATAATAAGTTACAACGTGATGGTTATAGATTCGAATCCATTTACGAATATAAACACTACGTTCCCAAATTACCGAAATACTACAAATCTTTTCGATATTTCATATTTATTACGAACACCTATATTTAATTAAAATATATATATATTGTAAGATTTCTGAAATGCAAACTTAGAATCGGCCACCCAGTAGTGTCCTTGAACTGGCCGCAAGATGCGGGAGTGGTATTTCATATAATTTTGTCATTTGCGGTGCTATTTCAATTAAAGGTGGCAAAGAGATAGTAGTCAAATAACAGTCACTCCGTTTCTATGTTCATTTTATTATTTCCTATAACTTCCGTACCAGACGGATGTGTGGTTGTTTTTGAAATATAAAAATGTTATACTTATGAATTTACAATATAATGCGTATAAAAGAGTTACAAACTGTACGAGAAATTTTATGTGTATTGTAGGGGAGACAGGGTATGGTTTACTAATATTCAATTCAAAAGTTCTCCCTCCCCTACATATAAACACTTCTTGCTATTTAATAATTACGTTAATCATTTTTGACAACACGTTATGCCTTGAAAATTCGGCGAAAAGTGGAGAACGGTGTCTTATCATTAGGTTCCCTTAGCCTCTGTAATATACGGGATACGGCGTGAAGCTAAAAAAAGTTATTTGAATTTCTCTTACATTTCTTATTCAAATATTTTTTACATTAAATTAAATAATTTCAGAAATAAAAAGATATATCTTAATTTCGTTAAATTAGTTGTCTAACTACATGTATTACAAACGTGTGACTGACTGTACACGAGACTGGGATTGTGGGTTCGATTCCCACTCCGTGGATTTATATATTAAAAACTTTTATTTCTTCGCTTTGGTCCCGTGACAAAGCGCGGCATTGAGACCCATCACCCAACACACAATACCTTAAGAATTCGGCGGAAAGTGAAAACAGCAGTTCTAATGGGTAACGGAGTGTCTTAACACTTGGTTTCCGGGTTCTCTTTGCCTACCGTGCTATTTACAGCGTCAAGTTAAAAATAATCTGTACAATAGATAGTATTAAATAAAAGAAATATTATGAAATATTAACATTTCTAGAATTCAATGGAGCGTGAAACAAACTAGGGTCGTATCATTTATGAATGACGTATTATTTGTGGTTTGAGCCCAACTGATAAGTGATAACTCCGCATTGGATTATTGGGATGATAGCCATTGTTAATATACTTACTGATATCTGATGTTTAAAATCGATTTTACGGTTGATACAACAGATTTTTATTGTAGCTTTCTTTTGTGTTTGTAGTGAACGATTTTTGGTAGTCATTGGCTTTTTAATACGGATAATGCTAGTTCGCGTTAATGTATTTGGAATTAAACCTTATATGATCATTTGCTCTTTTCGCTGTTTTATGTTTATACCGAACACGATTAATATCGTATATAGGAGGTTTAAAAAAATATCTATAATGGTCACAAAAGTATGGTGACAGTACAATTATAGATCTGGCCATCGATGTGTAACACTCCAGAGTGAGGAGCCTCCTCACAATACGCGCCGTCGTCGACAGCTAGACGATAACCTCTTAAGACATTAGTGGCTTTTCGCTATTAAACTGTTAGCTGAAACTATTATCAGCATAATGACATCGTCGCATAGATATCCCATATAGCAAAACCTACCCCTTGATCTTAAATACCTAGTATAATTTTTATTTATGCAAAAAAGAACCTATAGCAACTGTGAAAATTTGTGAACGCTACCACTGCGCTATATACATATGTAACATAGAAAAAGCGTGTTATGCTTTACGACTTTAATAAAATGTATTTGTCCAAACAAAAAAAAAATAGATATCCGTTAACCATCTAACACTGTGTTAGTTTAGTTTAGTTCAGTTCAAAGCGTGAATAGAATCGCGATAGCTAGTAACTTTTCCAATCAAACGGCAGTTAGGATAAATCACGACTAGTGAATGAACAAGATACGTTTTTTTTTATTTGGAAACTTTTATTTTTAAACTGTTTTTTAGGTGCGTCGTTAAATTGTATATGTAAACTTTTTATTGTACTCTAAAAGAGGTTTTACGCTATTGCGTTCCCAGAATGTTGGTACTAAATATAGTGAACTTAGTGTTATTGGGGATGTTTGTATGTGTTTTAACGTACCATATGTTTTTGTTTTATTGGAGTATTTCAGTTTCTTAGCAGAGGTCGTCGTGGTTTTGTGGGATTCTGATTATGACGGTTGTGAGTTTGATGTCGTCTCGGGAGAATGATTATATTGAATTCTCATTTCCCTGTACTGGTAGACGAAACGCGGCGTTTAGTTCCGCAATGTCTCGAAAATTGGTCGGCAGAACGGAAACGGATGATGTTTTGACATTCCAACTGCCTATATTACTATGTGGGAAAAAATGTGAAGCTACTAACGCATAACCTTGATAACCTAATCAAGTAGTAAATTAAAGTAAAATATTAATTAAGTAAAGTAATTACTTTCATACTTGCTTAGAACTGCAAAATATTTTTTTTCTTCTCTCTATCCATCCTCTCTTCTCTCCTGTATCCATTAACGAGTGTGCGTTACTAGAGCGAGAGAATGAAAATATTATATATTTCATTCCCTCAAGTGGGAACCGAACTCACAACCTGCCGCGTTTACAGTCGCACGCTTGTGCCCCTGCGCAACGACTGGTCTCAACACCAATCGAAATGCATATAGCATTTTGTATTCAATTGAAAAAGTCAATTTCTATCTATAGTTCTCAATGTAATATAAAAATAAGAAGTTATATTAATATACATATTTCTCAAGGTTAAACGTACCTACAGATTTCACGAGTCGACGAACTTTTATAGATAAACGCGGAACGGCCATATCGTCACAATATTATGTTTTGAATATTATTAAAATAATTTCATTTACTTAAAGCCATATAAATGTAAATTAAGATAAACTCAGATTAACTAAAACTATGAAATCCAGTAAATATATATTTTTCATTTAACTGTATATTTTACGTCCACTATTCTGATGTAACTATCTAATGTGCAATAAAACTAACTGGACTGGCCAGATGTCTATAAATTCGTCAAAAACAACAATTTAAACAAGTTAATTTAGACGTAAAAAGTATTACGGCTAATCAAGGCTCATCGATTTTGTTCTTTAAATTGTTATCGTGTAAACAAACGTAATAGAATTTGATGTACATGTGGGCTGGTTAGCTGGTTATTCTTAGGTTTTGGTGTTAGTTGTGACAGCGTGTTATTGTACATGCGATGGTTGTGGGTTTGATCCCTACTCCGGGTATATTTATTATTTTTATATAATATATATCATGTGAAAAACGGAACTAACGAAGATTATACTAGATTTCCTCTTAATCCCTATAAATTAAATTTCACTGTAACAAATAAGTTATTAACGTTCAAGCAGCTGCATTACAACGTACACACTGACGACTGACCCGACGTTTATCTGAATACTTTATCAGTTAAATACTTTAAATATTAGCTTCCGCGTCTTGGTGTCGGTGGCGTTACCAAATACCACGGTTATCACTACAAACACTGCTATCTGAGCTTTTAGTAGACAATAGAGTTAAACTTTTAAGTTAAAAAGCGAGCTTGACTCGGTGTTACAAAAGAAATCACTTTTGTTTATTTGTAGGTAATGTATGTATGTATGTTAGGGCAATTTTGATTTCTTATCTGTTGTAAAGAAAATAAAAAAAATAACTGTTTAAAAGATATTTTTGTCTTCGTCCGCTTCAAAGTGATAATTTTGTTTTATTTATAAAACTCTTAATGTTAAAGAAAGTTCACCAAGGCATGAATTTTCATACTCATCGTCTGGCAATAGAATAATGCGCGGCGTTGAGTTTTGACACTACACGTGATGTCTTAATAATTAGGCGAAAAGTGAGGTACAGTGTCTTAAGACTACGTTCCTTCTGCGTAATGAGATATATGCGTGACACATTGTGAAACTAACAAAACATATAAAACGCAGGTATTTTCTACTTAAAAAAATCTTGTATCTAGATGTCATTTATACATTTAAAATTTAAATACATTTAGTTTCATATATTTAGTGTCTAAAAAGGAATGATTGAGCAAACATGGCCGTGCCCGGACCCGTTGACTCATCCTCACGAACAAATGTTATCACTCTTCTTTTGTTTGTTTCTCGTATATCAGAGAGGCGAGGGCTGTCAGTATAAAAATAACGTATGTTATTTAGAAAGATTTATTGTAAATAATATGTTTTGTATATGATGTTTTTTTTTTATTAATTTGTGCTTTAGTTTCAGTTAGTAAATTGCAGTATTAGTAATGACGAAACTGTAGTGTTTAACACTCCGTCCCTGCACACTCTTTGACTGTGTTCTATGCTAGGAATATAGTGTAGAACTAAAACTAAACGAAAAATATTATTGAAATTCTATAAAGAATACATACTATATAATTAATTGTTATTTAAAAAATATACAACACATAAAGCAAGAGATTTGTTTTTAATTTTTTCAAGTAGTAACCCTAAGCAACTCACCAAATATGAAGACATCAATACTCATACGAAATATTCCAGCCAAGAGGCCAACAGTCCTGGCCATCATTTCTGGCCTTCCTTAACACGTCGCTCTTCGCCCTCGTAAGAATTTTTGTAATGCATCCTGTTTTAAACTTATTGATAAATTGTGACCTGATTTTAGAGATTTGATATATTGTTTTTGTATAGAAGTGCTTTTTTTCCTTTGATATTGATTAAAGTGAATATTTGTTTGATTGTTTATTTGTCTTATACGTAATATTTGATTTCAATTTAATTGTAGATAAAAAAGTTGTTTTGAGCTTATCAAGGAAACAAGTGAGACCCACGTGGCTCTGCCTCGCACCGTCTAACTGTGAACGCGACGATTATGAGTTCGATTCCCTTTTGAGATAATGAATTATAAATACTTATTTAGAAAACGTATAAAAATTTGAACGCAGCGGGACTCGAACCCGCGCCTCCTGGAAACCGACCAGGCGCTCTGACCACTAAGCCATGCGTTCTCGCCAAGCTACGTCGAAATTTTTATACGCTTGTTACAACTTATTTATGTTGTTAGCTTCTCTGTAGGGAGATTTTTACAAATTTCCGCTACCCAAAGATAATTACTAGAATTATCGTTTGGCAAGAGAGAAACTATTTTTTAAATATTTTTAAACATTTTTTAAAGTGTTATTCCACACTTAGGAAAGACAAATACTTATTTAGAAAACGTATAAAAATTTGAACGCAGCGGGACTCGAACCCGCGCCTCCTGGAAACCGACCAGGCGCTCTGACCACTAAGCCATGCGTTCTCGCCAAGCTACGTCGAAATTTTTATACGCTTGTTACAACTTATTTATGTTGTTAGCTTCTCTGTAGGGAGATTTTTACAAATTTCCGCTACCCAAAGATAATTACTAGAATTATCGTTTGGCAAGAGAGAAACTATTTTTTAAATATTTTTAAACATTTTTTAAAGTGTTATTCCACACTTAGGAAAGACAAATACTTATTTAGAAAACGTATAAAAATTTGAACGCAGCGGGACTCGAACCCGCGCCTCCTGGAAACCGACCAGGCGCTCTGACCACTAAGCCATGCGTTCTCGCCAAGCTACGTCGAAATTTTTATACGCTTGTTACAACTTATTTATGTTGTTAGCTTCTCTGTAGGGAGATTTTTACAAATTTCCGCTACCCAAAGATAATTACTAGAATTATCGTTTGGCAAGAGAGAACTATACTAGTGTGGAATAACACTTTAAAAAATGTTTAAAAATATTTAAAAAATAGTTTCTCTCTTGCCAAACGATAATTCTAGTAATTATCTTTGGGTAGCGGAAATTTGTAAAAATCTCCCTACAGAGAAGCTAACAACATAAATAAGTTGTAACAAGCGTATAAAAATTTCGACGTAGCTTGGCGAGAACGCATGGCTTAGTGGTCAGAGCGCCTGGTCGGTTTCCAGGAGGCGCGGGTTCGAGTCCCGCTGCGTTCAAATTTTTATACGTTTTCTAAATAAGTATTTGTCTTTCCTAAGTGTGGAATAACACTTTAAAAAATGTTTAAAAATATTTAAAAAATAGTTTCTCTCTTGCCAAACGATAATTCTAGTAATTATCTTTGGGTAGCGGAAATTTGTAAAAATCTCCCTACAGAGAAGCTAACAACATAAATAAGTTGTAACAAGCGTATAAAAATTTCGACGTAGCTTGGCGAGAACGCATGGCTTAGTGGTCAGAGCGCCTGGTCGGTTTCCAGGAGGCGCGGGTTCGAGTCCCGCTGCGTTCAAATTTTTATACGTTTTCTAAATAAGTATTTGTCTTTCCTAAGTGTGGAATAACACTTTAAAAAATGTTTAAAAATATTTAAAAAATAGTTTCTCTCTTGCCAAACGATAATTCTAGTAATTATCTTTGGGTAGCGGAAATTTGTAAAAATCTCCCTACAGAGAAGCTAACAACATAAATAAGTTGTAACAAGCGTATAAAAATTTCGACGTAGCTTGGCGAGAACGCATGGCTTAGTGGTCAGAGCGCCTGGTCGGTTTCCAGGAGGCGCGGGTTCGAGTCCCGCTGCGTTCAAATTTTTATACGTTTTCTAAATAAGTATTTGTCTTTCCTAAGTGTGGAATAACACTTTAAAAAATGTTTAAAAATATTTAAAAAATAGTTTCTCTCTTGCCAAACGATAATTCTAGTAATTATCTTTGGGTAGCGGAAATTTGTAAAAATCTCCCTACAGAGAAGCTAACAACATAAATAAGTTGTAACAAGCGTATAAAAATTTCGACGTAGCTTGGCGAGAACGCATGGCTTAGTGGTCAGAGCGCCTGGTCGGTTTCCAGGAGGCGCGGGTTCGAGTCCCGCTGCGTTCAAATTTTTATACGTTTTCTAAATAAGTATTTGTCTTTCCTAAGTGTGGAATAACACTTTAAAAAATGTTTAAAAATATTTAAAAAATAGTTTCTCTCTTGCCAAACGATAATTCTAGTAATTATCTTTGGGTAGCGGAAATTTGTAAAAATCTCCCTACAGAGAAGCTAACAACATAAATAAGTTGTAACAAGCGTATAAAAATTTCGACGTAGCTTGGCGAGAACGCATGGCTTAGTGGTCAGAGCGCCTGGTCGGTTTCCAGGAGGCGCGGGTTCGAGTCCCGCTGCGTTCAAATTTTTATACGTTTTCTAAATAAGTATTTGTCTTTCCTAAGTGTGGAATAACACTTTAAAAAATGTTTAAAAATAATGAATTATTTTCATTTACACTAATCGGTAACAAGGCGAACAGCAGCGTTGAATTCCACCACCTAATAAATAATGTCTTAAAGTGCGTTAGCACAATTTTTTAATTACAGCTTATTAATAACTTTTTCCATTCAAGCTATCTCACGTTCCTACTGAATGATATAATTGATAAGGATAACTTAGTTTGGATTCTCCGAATTGTATACAGTATGTATACATATATAATATAGTTGTAAATAAAATGTTATCAGTTATGTAGCTCGTTATCAATACAATATAGAAAGTTCTTCATTTAAATTTAAAAAAAAAAATATAGCATATTATCGCAGTGTCACGATTTGAATAGAAAGCTGAGAACGAAGTGCCTTGACACTGGAAGATAATTCACTTACCCTGCTACTTGCGATAAGGCGTGAAAGGAATAATATAAGCATACATATTTTAATGTATTGAAAAGTATTGTGTTCTGTCATTATATCGTTATTATGGGTTTAAATTTGAATTCAAGTTATTCCAATTGGTATATAATATGTGGACGCTGTTTGAACTTTAATTTATACATTAAACTTAAGTAATCGTAAGTACTAAAGTAAAGTTACTACAACATGTTTTTGGAAACCATCTATATATAATTGTATATAACTTCTAATCCAACATCCAAAACTACCTGACATTAATTATAATATAAACTTTATTTATAGAAATTAAAAAGCTCCACGTTATTATCACTAATCAAAAATAAAATTAAAAACATGTAATAAAAAAATATATAAAATCGATTTAGTAGACATAAGTGTTTACATCGATTTAAAAATATCACATATATAAATAAACTATCCGTTGGGATGTATGTTTATGATTCATGCTGCGAAAATCGATAAAACTATTTTTAATTTTGAATATTTGATCGTTACGTCGAGAACCATTACTGCGGCTCGTTTATCGAGATGTTGAAAGGTTGCTCTAGCTATGATCGATGTGTAGTATTCTACTCTTCGATCTTCTATAATCTATATTATAATTTGTTAGCATATCGATTTCTATCGATCTTTCGACGTAAGAGAAAATTAATGTAATATAACTTTTTAAAGACAAGATTTAAAAAATCTAAGATTGTAAATTAATTAAATATAATCGAAATTTTTAGCATAATTTAAATTAATCTCAACTAAATATTGAAAAGTAAAAAAAAATCTGGGATTTATTTTATAGATCTGAGTAAAAAAGCTTTTATAATGAAAAGTTCAATAACAAATTAGGGTTGACAAAATTTTAACAAGATTCCTTCGCAATATAATTAACGAAATGTATCCGTCGCTGGGTTAATCTCGTAAACTCATGCGATACTTTTTTTATTTTATAACAAGATTTTATCAGAAAAACTGAGAATAAACCGATATACACAACACCTGCTCCGTCAAACACGGCCGATCATCGTTATGGTAATGCTTCTCAAACTCAATAAATTTTTAATTTTAAATACAATCAATTATAAACCTTAGCCCTAATAACATTTAATCTAAATTCGAAAACACAATTCAGTACACAGGAGAGAAAAAATGAGACCGTGTCAAAAAGAACGAGACTCCAACCAGGCGCCAATTAAGCAAAATAAATGCTTATCCCGTCCTCAATAAATCGATATCACGGTATGAAAGGCCTAGCAGTTACGCCCTTTATTGGATTGGGAATGATGGTTTTTTTAATAATTTCTATGCACAATATGAGACCTTGTTATGAAAGCTGAAAGTGTCAGAATTTGGTAAGCAGGGAAGCCCGAGTTGCGCCTTGTGGCGACGCACCCGACGCTAACGAGATAGAGTGAGATGAGGAGATCACATTTTCAAATGCAAGAACGGGGTAAAAAACAAACAGAACTCTCGAAAAACACTTGTGAGATAACAAAGGCTGACTTCCACGAAGACGTTCAATAATTTGTCTTTTTAATTTTACGGCGGACTGCCATGGCTTTTAAATAATAGTATTTTTTTCTATAATTCGACCTCGGTCAGAGCCATTAGGTCGAGAGACTACGTATTCGGAAACTCATTACGGCCGCGTTGCTGTGAAATTCTTTTATGGCTTATTGTTTCTATAGTGCACAAGTGTAATAAAATGTAAAGTACGACTCGGTACGGTCTCGTTTCTTTAGATTTACACTCGGCTCAGTTGTTAAATACTGGTTTTTGAGAGTAAGTGAGCTTAATTTAAAAATAAAGGTCGAACAAACGTGTGGTAAAATAATATAAAATGAAAAGCAAGCTAAATACAATAAAATGAAACGGGCATAAAAGGAATCGGAACCAGTTCTGGCTCTATCGGTTTAGTTGTAAAAAGCTCATTCCATATAATATTACCCATTACAGCCCTGAGAATCACTGCCCGGCCAATCGCCACAAAGAATTCGAAAATGGAACGCAACTTCGATTTTTAATTGTTTTAACTGGATTTTATAACAGACCAGTGTTTTTTATATATTTTATTTGAAATTTTTACGATGACTTCAAGGCTTTTTGCTACATTCAAAATTTAATTACATGAAAAAAAAATACAAGAAAATATATAAAAATAAATGTTATGGTTTTTTGTGTAAAACATAAAAATTACATCTACATTTTTAGTCAAGCGTTAAATTTTAATACGCATTTAAGTGCAATTAAAATCCTATAATGGTCGTAACGCCCTTTAAACCCCAATTATTTCATAATATTCGTATCGTTTTGTAAACGGGCAACCCCACCGGAACTCGTTACTGAGCGATTAGTGTTACCAGTTAAGGAGAATGTTACGCTAATAGTTGGGGCGTGGTTAGGGACATTTTTTCAATTTATTTTGTTAAGCTATTCTTCTTGTAAATGGACCGAAGAAATTTAATAAAGCGTGTATTAGAAAAATGATAATCAAGTTAACATTCTATACTGAATGCTAAGTTCGCTAATTAACATTGTTATAAGACAGTATTGTGAATTGCCGAGAGAACCGTCCAACATTTAACCTCAGTATATGAAATTGATGTAATTATATTTTGTTTTGAAATTTCTTCTAAAATTATTATTTTCACAGATAATTAAATACAATAGACAAGTTTCTTACACATATAAAATATTTTAAAATAATTGTGCAATTTGGCGCTTTATAAAATAATCATTGGTTTTATATGGCATTACAAACTTTTAGTAAAAAAATTTTTATTGCTTGCCCTTACTATATTTAGCGTTAACTGACAACTATGTCTTTTAATCTTTGTTATTATCTCTACCCACCTCTCTTTTCTTCTCCTTTCTTTGTTTTTGGATTATTTATACTTTGTCTCATATAATGCATTGTACGCAGAGGGAACCTAGTATTGGAACTCAACGGTCTTGGTAAAAAGGAGGATCGAACGCCACCACGTTTACAGTCAATTTGGCAGTAACTTATTATTCAAATTATTTCACATTATTAACTATTTATTTGCATTTATCATCATGAACACTAAATTCTAACATAACAACAATATAAATCGTATAATAATCTATGATTAATAGCCTATTTAATTTATTTGTTAGTTAACGTATACAAATATGATATATTAAGTTATATGACTGTTTATCTATTAAACAATAAATAGAAAATGTTATTTAATAGACGCCGTCATTGCGTAATTGATAAGCGATAGTTGTGTGTTTGTCTCCCTCTTGGGGGATGTTTTCGCTTACAATATTTTCGTTACTTCCATCCTTATTCGATAATGGTACTTATCTACAGTTTTTTTAGCTTTACGGTATATCCCGCTTATAGGGTAGGCGTAAAGATATCATAATGAGACAATCCATTTCCTGCTTTCTGCCCAAAAAAATTGCATGTTAAGTGACGGAACTCAACGCCGCGGTCCGCGTTGGTGGCATAGTATAAAATAGAACCTTATAATATTTTTAACGATCATAAAATGAAAAGAAAAGACAATATATATAATTAACTTTTCGTCAGGTATACCTTACTATTATTATATGGTGTTTGTTACCTGTCATATCTAACACACCATAAAAGTACCGAGTGTGACTTACCAGTGCGTGTGGTTACTTCCGGATCTCTTCTAGCCAGTATTACGTAGTGGGTGGTATATTACGATTAACTTGACGCCAGAATTATGGTAGTCGACCAAATTAACACTTGGGTAGCGTGTAAAATTAATTTATTCAAGATTCCAATCTGTTGCTGATGCTGCCTTAGATACAATTATGCTAGGTCGCTGTTAATATGATAGTATACGGTAAGATTGTATAACTGTATATATATTGTTGTGAGATCTTTTCCATCTTATTTTTTCTAAATGGATAAATAAAATTATCTTGACGCTGTATCCCCGCATATTGCAGAGTAAGCAGAGAAACGTAGTGTTAAAACACTACGTTCGCCACTTTCAGCCGAATTCTGGAGGTACTGCGTATTGAGTGACGGAACTCAACGCCTTTGCCTTGGTGCCCGAGCAAACTATTATGCTTTTTAAGATGTAAAAGTTATATTGGTTTTATCAATTACTTTCATTAATTTTATTCAAATTTATGCCAAATGTAGGTATATTATTAGACACATTTCAGGGCACACAAGATCAAAAATTACTAACGTCGCAGTCAAAATACCACCAATAGTGTCAACTATAACAACAAATAATATATGTAATACAAGAATTTGGTAGTTTGTGCAGTGGGCTGTTCAAGGGAGGTCCGACTCGACAAGTGGTTAGACGGTAGAGCTAACAAGTCGAACTAACTGGGAAATAAAAGGTGCGCGTGATACACACAAAAACGCTGGGTACGGTCAGCAGTGAAGTTGATGTAAATTTTTTTAATGTTTTGTTTCTATTATTTTTCATTTTTCTTTTTTGTTTTACTTGTGTTAAGTTAAGCTTAGATTTTGTCTAATAAAAATAATGTTAATATTATTATTTTTACTAATTATTACATACTTTCTTATATTTTATTTGACAGTAAAAAGTTACGTTAAACTTTAGAGCAGAACGTAATTTCAACCTTTTTCTATTTCTAATATACAGCGCAATCACCAAATTATTCCAAAAAAAAAGCAAAATTTGCGTCCTAACCATTTGCCGACCGTACATCTAAAAAATCTTTAGAAAGGGAAATATTTGTTCGTACACACGTGTGTGGCAACACCGGTAGCGTGAGCAAATAATCCTGTTTGTACGCAAGAATCCTACTGTTTGACCATTGGATTTGGCTACCTGCTTCATATATGTATCTAAATATCACTGGCTGTCTTATATAGGCAAATTTAAATAAATGACACTTTCATTTAATATAATATACTACATAAGAAATAATTCTATTGTATTTAACTTTAAGTTATATTTTCTCTTATACCTTTACTTATATAACAAATTGGATCTTCTGTATATTAAATGTTTATTATTTATTCTTTAGTGACTGTTGAGGAACATAAGAGAACATATTTTTCAAAATTCATACGTAAATGGGAAATACCGAATTTTCATTTTTTTTGGTCTTACACTAAAAGAAAGTCCATTTTTCCTCTTTTACGAGTGAACTGTAAACGCCATTAAGTACGGTTTCCCTTTAAAGTGCCATAATTGAATATTACTATGGTGATCGACAACGTCTCTTCGTAAAGTATAAAAAAGTCTGCTCTACAGTACTAAATAACTTGTAATTAAAACTTTAAAGGTGGTTAAGGAGAGTTATGTGATCTATCGTCATTTGGTGCAACTTTTTTATGTAATTATCAACCAATTTATACCGTGATTTATGATTATAGTTCATATAAATGTATATTTTTCTTATAATCAATCGTGGCGCAATGGTCAATGACTTTTGTCGATTCATATGCGGTGATGAGTTCCGCCATTCTAAACTAAAATTCTTTAAAAAAAAACATCGTCGGTTGTGTCTACCCAATGTACGCCAAAACCCGGTAGACGAGTGAAGCTAAAAAAAACATCACGAGAATTGAAGTAGAAGAAGAAAGAAGAAACAAAATTTTAATTAAATATGAACTATATATATATTTAATTTAAATCTTCTATTATGACTTGTATGTTAGTATAGATTATTATTACTGAGGTATACATTATGCATCTTATACATTAGTCACTCTCAGATGATTACAAGCTCACGAATATAGACGTAGGAAATTTTGAATGCGGCATATTTATAAAATTTACTAGATGCTGTTTTTTATAGGCAAATGGGTAAAATAATCTTAACTTTTTATGTATTATTTAATTGTAATTATAATTTAACTTTTAAATCATTACAGGTATCTAATATTGTGTATGTTCTATATTTATTACAACAAAGTTTAAAATATTTTACGATTGTAAAAGACAATATTAGTAGGTTGTCTGGTCTGTCTACCCTACTGTGTGCGGAATACATCGTGATATTTATATTACAATTCATTATATACTATGGTAAGTCTGTAAGTAAACAGCTTGCCACATCCAAATTCTATTCATATTTAGTGAGTCCTCGTCGACGATGTTATCCGATTGCCAGTCATGCACCCTAACGAACGTCAGGTTTTTCTCCTACCTATAGGCAGGGGGCCTAAAGCATTTTACTTGAGGCTCGCTTTGAAGGTCATAGAAATATATGAAAATATTACTTATTAAAATACATAAAAAATAAAGAAAGTTAATAAAATTTCTCATTTAAATACAATTTTGTAAGCATTTCGAAGAAAAAGAAGGCTTGGAAGGATTATATAAAGCAATAACAATACTGAAATGTGTCTTAAGAATTATCATTTATTTTGTAAAACTTATTTAAGCTATAACTATAATAATTTTACCGCATAACTGACGCGTCTATTTAGAGCCTTCACAAGATTTTATTTGTTAAACTACAAATTTAAAAAATATTAAAATGAAAGATAACAAGTTACAAAATGTTATCATTATATACAATATGTTTTATAAACAAATAACTGTATTTACAAAGTAAAAAAAATATATTCTTATCAAAATTGTATATAAATTGTTATATGCGGTACATATATTGGGGAGCCCCCGCCGTGGGATCATTTTGTTTGTTTTGCCTCTATTGTTGCATTTCGGTAGTACTCCATAGGATTCCTTTTATGTCTCTTATAAATGTAATGGTTTTAATTATTTGCGAGCTTCATTTTACTTGAGTGGATTGAAGGGAAAACCTATAAGTACTGAGTACTTGGTGAAACAATCGTCTCTGTGTACTCAAGTTAGTACCTACACGTGATGTGAGATTACTAAGTGTTTTTGAGAATATCATGCGATAAAGTCTATAGATCGCGGTGCAGGAGTACATCGCGATAGGTTGTGGGTTCAATTCTCATTCGAGCAGATTAAATATTTATTAATTGTAGTATAAACAAAGTTCGTGTATGATAAGTATTAGAAATGTAAAGAAACGTTTTGTTAAAAATTAAATTAAATCAAATCAGCTTCAGCAGGCAGAGGAAACCTTTAGCTAAGACACACCGTTCCGCCGAGTTCTGGAGACATTGCGTGTTGAGTGGCGGAGCGCAACGCCGCGCTTGCCTCGACACCAGAGCTTAGAAATAAAAATATAAATTTAAATGAATATTTGCTTTCTTCGAGCGGGGATCGAACCACAACCTGTCGATTTTACAGTCACATTTTGTGCCCCTACGGCTCGACTGGCCTTAACGTTTTGTGCTTAGAAAAAAATGCACTTTCATTTTACTTAAATTCACCAAAATTTTGAGTGTCATGCATGCCATGCTTAAGAAGAAAGCGCTCTCAAGGGTTGAAGCCCTTGCGTCTAATTGTGACAAAAACCTCTTGGAAGTCTGTATTTTTTGGGAGTTTACTTTGGATGTTCTCTTAAATTATTCATTTTAAAACCACTATATTAACTTTTAACTATTTAATATTGCTTTAGAAAAATCTAAATAAATAATATGTTAAATTTGGTATTGATACTCTGAAAGAAAACGTACGTTGAAACGGTTGAAGTTATAAAATAAGTATAACAAAAAATGATTTCAACTGAAAAAAAAAAATGCAAAAATTTCAAAAGGCCACAATTTATGTCATTGGGAAATGCAAATGTTTGTGAAACAACAAACTCAAACTTCTTATCTAAATCCCGAGTCCGTGATTAAGAAGGACATGGTTTTTCAAGCTGTAATCGCATACTTGGAATGCTAAAATCCTTAATTTCATAGGAATAAGGTACAAATTGCTTCAAATTTCCTTTAATCATATCTTATCAGGGTGTGCGCCTGTCCCTGCTGTCTTAAAAGCATAATATTTGGGTACTTGCATTAAAGATACGGATAGTTTTAGAAGTGGCCAAAAAAAACTAAAGGACTTATATTTTGTAAATAGAAACCAAATTGAAGATTGATTTTAGATAAAAGTTTTTTTTATTATCTGTTCGGTTGAATCTGTGGTTATATTTTTTTTCTAGGAAAACATTGGGAACAAATTGCTGACAACAAAACAGGGCAGGGCTCGAAGGGCAGCTTAATTTTCATGAAGTTATATATTCTTAATTTTTTTAAGAATATATAACATGAGAAGATAAATAATAATAGATATGATATATTATAAATATTAGGAGTATAATATTTTTTTTTTCCAACACTACTTCTCCATTTACATACGAAACCAAAATAGTATTACACTTTGATAACTAACTATCATATGTTATAATCTTATTAAAAATAAAAAAAATTATAATATATAATAATTTATTTCTATAAATTAAATTAAATTAGCTTCACACTATATCCCGCACACAGCAGGGTAGGCTAAGGGAACCTAGTGTTAATACACTCCGTTCCCCACTTTCTGCCGAATTTTGGAGGCATTGCGTGTTGGGTGGCAGAACTCAACGCCGCGCTTTGCCTCGACATCAGAGCAGAAATGAATCTCCTGTCATCTCCTCGAGTGGGGATCGAACCCACAACCGTAATTTATTTCTAATATTTAATATTACGTACCTACATAACTTACGTAAACCTACCTTTTTCTGTTTATTCTAAAAAAAAGCAACTCTTATCACCATATCTTAATCTTGGCGTGTCACAGTATTTTTTCATTTAAAGCAAAATGAAGGTGATTTTGAACCCATCCGGTGTCATTGTAGTGGCGATTCTGGTCCATACACATTTGTATGGATAATTTTTGTTTGTTATCTCTTAACATCTCTTGTTTATTGTTCCCGCCACTTGAGCGATTGTGCTTTTGAAATTTGTACGACTCCTTAGTTCGTACGTCTGTCTGTATATTCAGTTCCTTTATTTTGGAGAGCTTTTTAAAATCAAAGGAAGTGCTTCAAGTTCCTACGTTTGTGAAATTGGCTGTTCACAAATAACACGAAATTCTTAGTACTGTGCAATGTTGTTCGAAATCGTTATAAAATTTGAAATGTATGTAAATACTAGGCATAACTCGCATGTTATATAAGAGAAACTATATTTTTGGGAAACAATAATTTTTATTTTATACAAATATCATTCAAATAATTGTCATTTGTCTAATATACACCAATTTTTTAATCCTTTCTATTCGATTAAAACTCAAGGATTACGAGCAATTAGTACAATAATATATTTAACTGAAAACCCATAATAGTAAGAAGGGTCAATCAATTTGTCCTTTAACCGAAGACAAACATTTTATAGCCGAAACCCAAAACTAATGAAGGGAAACGAACAGTTATAGTTAACAAGCTTTTTAATACCGATGCCGTGTACCACGTGTTGAATCGGAGGCGCCATAAATACAAGTCTGCGCGAGCGCAGGTACGCCCGCCAAACGAGATCGATCCTTTTTTGAAAAAAAAAAACTTACTACCTACCGATTTGAAACCGTATCCCAATAGGTTATGGTTCAAATTCAAATAGCTGTAAGGGATGATTATTTCCATAATTCACTTTGGGCTTTCTCGCTTCTGTAATAAAGCTCCTTTTACGGAATGACGCTCCCTAATACAATATATTAGTGAAATTTCATCTTAAGCTCTAACTTTATACTTTAAGGTTGAATTTCGTATGATGACGAGACAACTTTTTTCTGGCCATACCAGATTCTGTTTTTTTTTTTATTCTTTGTTGTTTTTTTTAGTTTTGTGACATGGACTGGCTACGGTGGGTGTTTCGCGGGGTCAGCGAGGATAATAACTGTAAATTACCGTCGTTCTGTTTATTAAAATTCGCTGGACGTGCTCTAATGGGAAAATTTTAGTACTTTCCACACGACTTATATTTAAATGTTTCTCGGTTGGGCATTTTGCTCGCTATCTTTAGATAAAACGTATTGAAATTTGACGCTTCATGTGCTTGGTCTCTTTAATTAATTATTAACTGGATTTCATGAATGTTTACATTTTGTTTTTTTTTTTATAAATATATTGCGCTTAAAACCTTTTGTATCTGTCGTAAGACTGTATTGTAATGTAGTTAAAATTTGTAACTGAAAAATATTTTTGTGGTTTCAAATAACTTTGACGGAAATTTTTACTAAGATTTCATCTATTGTAGTTGTGTGTTTTTTTATGTAGTTACACATATCACTGTGTCAGATTATGATTCATCACTGCGTTTTCTATTCTTGTCTTGTGTAAGTATACAAAAGACTTAAAAATTATAAAAAAACATGTAGATATTTATTTAAAAAAAAACGTACACAATTCTTTTTACGAGTATGACATAATATAGAATGAATATATATATATATATATATATAGACATTTTATGCCTCAACGTACGAAATACAAACAAGTGTTCGACAAACAACCAAACAAATGAAGTAAAGGCCAATCGCTCGTCGGCCAGAATCAAATAGCAGCTAGATCTTCAATCAAGGAGAGCGAGACACCAACATCAATTGCCCAGGTGTGAATGGGACAGGTAGCGGTCGATCAGTTCTACCCGTAGTGCTAATGAGCAGGGGTCTAATTACGTGTGAACACAAACGTTAGGTATATTTAGTGATATGAAACTGTTCTGCGATAGTCGTTTGTACTAAATCGATTGTGATAGTGTTTTATTTCTTTTTTTGTTTTGTCTTTGGCCTAATCTAATTTTCAATGCATTACATGTTGTGTGGCAGGCTTTAACACCGCGCTTTGTCTTGTGTCTAGTGCTAGGAAATAAAAATGGTTAATGTTCAGATTGGGATCGAATTAACAACCATCGCGCTTACAGTCAGATGTAGCGAAATTTTTACAGAAAAAACCAAAAAAGTAAAAAAAAATATGCTATATATTAGTTTATATTCTAGCAAACTACTATTAACGGCATTCCAGTAAATAATTGTACATCTTTAATGGAAATAATACAATTCAAAAATTATTATATATTTATAAACTATATTCACCACAAAAACATTTATTAATACATTTTTAAATGCATTAATACAGAAGCATTATATCTGCATAATGTTCCAGCATCCGTTATTTACTAGTCGCATCAACTTAGCGCGTCGATTGAGACTAACTAGTATGTACGTACATGCATTTAACCACCTCATTACTTTAATTTCATTTTGCTACGTTCGTGCAGAATACGTATTTTTCTATTAAACTTAATTTATTTTATGTTATGTTTATTAAATCATTATAGTATATTGCAGTACCTATTGAAAGGTTGCTGTTTTATTATTACGTTGATCAAAAGTACATTAAGAGGTGCAAATATGTGTCTGTTATATTGTGGTGGTTTTAGATTCAAATCTTTGTCCTTAAGTTATTTATACTAGTTCAATATTGAAGTTTTTAAAGTTTGATCTTATAAAATGCTTAGTGAGATGTCTTTATACATTACATTATGTTCCAATCGAATACTTACGTTTCCGATACTATTTAAATCAAATAGAGTTTTGAATTTTGTGTTGGATAGCCCATTTCTAGAGGAAAGATGTTTTATCTTAGTTCAGTTCAGTTCTTCAGATTTTTTTTTTTTTTTTACCGACAAATAAACAGTAGCCAAAATTCAAATACAATTCGCATGCATGCACAATGACGTCACTTCCACTATTTATCTTCTCAACGATTCGTGACCGAAAAGCGAAAATAAAAAAAAGGCGTCCGAAGGTCCGTCCGTTCTCAGAACTGGACTTGTTAGTATCACCATTTATTACACCACAGGCTATATATACAGACGGACTCGCTCGCATTAAAGGCACGAAATTGAAAAGTCAATTATACGTAAATGTGGGTAGTTCAAACAGATATTCTGATGTTTGCCAAAAATTTTTTATGATTATTATTAAAGTTTTTACAGTTAAGAGACGTTCGTTAATATTTAATATTGTATACATTTTCATTATATATTTTTCTGCTAACTGCACGCTGTATATTATATTGGAGGGCAGGTGAAACTAGTTTTAAGAACACAAATCGTCCAGTTCTCGAGGCATGTCTGTCGAGCGGCGGAGCTCATCGCCGTATTTTATCTTGTATAAGAGTTAGGAAATGTAAAAAATTCACACCCCTAAGTGAGAATTGAACCCATAACCGCGTTTGGATACAGACAAGCACTGTGCCGCAGAATTACGACGTCCTCTCATTATATTTTTAATTACTTTTTTTTACGTATCTAGTAACCCGTATAAATTCCACTTTTGAAGAGATTGCATGTTGGGAGGCGAACCTCAAAGCCACACGATCTATCCGAACGAGGGAAATGTAAATAATATAGAATATTTGTATTTTTAATGATTGCATAAATTATTATTTAATGAAACTCACCTGCTTCACCGCGCTGTAAACTATCTTTTTATACTGTAACAATGTTGTAATAAACAATTTATGTTTGTAATTTTAATTAAAATAGCAATTTTATATCAGGATACGACAAATTAAATATAATTCTATAAAAAGTTGTTAAAGCTGTGAAAGAACTTAATTTTTAATAGATTTTTTAATAGATTGTAATTATTTTAGACTAAGATCCCAAGGCCCTCAGATCTACGTCATTTTAGCAAAGCTGAAATTTCGAGGATTAACAGTCTGATATGTAGTTAAGACTGTATGCGTACTCACTAAATCGAAAGAAAGAACGCACTCACTATGAAAGGGGGGCCTCTTTCGTAGGTAGTGCGTATAAACGGAACGGCGGAAATCAATGCCCCTGTGTGCCTTGTGACTAGAGCGCGGACCTGAAAATAATTCATCGAACCACCAACCGTCACTCCCAGTTAGACTGTGACACTGGGCCACGACGGTTTTGCTTTATATAAAATAAAATAAAAAAAAACATCGCGTGTTACCATAAAGTTAAAAGTCAAAGAATCCCTAAAACTTGACCAGTTTTGACTTTTTAGCAAACACAAGAGTAGGTATTCGTGTTATTACGATTGATTGCAGATGTCATTCGTTATTAGGGACGTGTAATTACGTACCAGGAATACTATCGATGTATCGATATACCAATTAACATTGCCACTTTTAAAGTTGTAACTTACGGGCTAGCGATTTCTTTTTATCGATAAAGGCAGTTCGGTGAAATTGGTCAAATCATGTACGTCAATTACGTTACTTAGGATCGTTTTTGGATGGGTGGCCTTTTAATTATATGTGGTTTATATTTTGTAATGTTGTTTTAGGATGCAGATGCTATATATTTCTTTGTTTTTTGAATGTTTTGTAACAAAAAAATCAAAGATTGTAAGGACAGAAATTCGGAACGTATCCAGATAGAAGTTTACAGAGTACGTATCCAGAGTACATCTTGGTTTTTTGCTTCTCCTACTATATGAGGAACATGCAAGAAGACAATGACAAAAATATTTAAAATTGCATCTACAATGGCCTGATAAATCTTGAAGTTACATTAATAAATAATTTTGAATTTGAAATTTTTATCAAGTCGTTATTTTACACAGTCACCAGACTGTGTAAAAATACAACATACCTACATTTCTTCTTAGAAATGTATGTAAAGTCTACTATAAAATATTCTATAACATATTATTTTAAAAGTAATAAACCTTTTTAATATTTCTAGTTGCCGCTTCGTAACCGTAAATATTTCGATGAATGGACTAAAGCGAGGTGAAATGGCAAACAATTAAGTATTTCCAGCATTCCTGTTCTTATCGGAATCGATTAATTTTTATATCTTTAATCGATGCTTATCTTGTGTGGTGTTTTTTTTCTTTACGTTTTTTGCTAATCGTTTAAAATTTTAAAACTTTAAAGTTTATTTTACTTGTCACCATTTTATTTAAGGCCGTCGTGGCTCAGTGGCGAAGTGTCCAATTGTGAACACGACAGTTTTCGATTTCCTCGGCGAATGAATTTTTTTAATTATCGCTCTGGACAAAAAAAAGAGAAAGCTCGGCGTTGAATTACGTCACTCCGCACGCGAAATCTCGAATTATATTAGATATATATCAAAATGTTGCTTTTCATGTATAGTTAGTTTCCTTTAAAAATAATCCCAATACTTTTTGGGTACTATTTTTGTTTGTTTCTTCATCATCATGAAATTGAAAACCTAAACTAAAATGTCGCTAATAATAGATATTTTTTTTAATTTTGAGTGCTAAAGCGACGCTTACATGGATACTCGGCCTTCGAGATAAGATTGTGAGTGTAATAATAACGGCGATTAGTACACAATACGCTAATATTTGAACGGCGCCAAAAATAGAATAGCTTTTAACTCGTTATTTTTGGTTAAAATTAGGAAATTAAAAGAGGTAGGCAGACGGAAACTTGTGTTGAGACACTCGATTCTCCACTTCAATCTCTATCCAATTTTCGAGACATTGCGTGTTCACGTGCAGAACTTAACGCTGTGGTTTATATTAATACCAGTGAGGAAATTATAATTTTGAATATAATAAGAGCAAAGAAAATCAATATAGGTGATAATTCTTATTTATTATCTCTTTTTCTATACTAATAATTTTACATTTCTTACTACTACTTACTTATTTACGTTGAATGCTGTTTGTCACATTAACTTGATTGTTGTGCAAAGGTTATGTAAAATGAGAAACAACATGCAATTTATTGTTCATATTTTATTGCAGTAGAATACAAAGTGACTTGGCAACAGGTTATTTATTTAAATTTTGTAATTATTTTTAGATTTCGACAACCCGCTGCGTTGAGTTCCAACACTCAACACGCGACGGAATTTATTAACACTAGGTTTCCTCACGCTACCATGCTATAACATGAAAATAAAAAAAAAGCATTTTAAGAATAATAATTTACTAAAAGGAACATAAAAAAAATCAAAGCTTTTAACCACTTCCGTGTGATATCTGTTGTAATATGTAATATTTACTGTCATGTAGGTACATATTTTTGCTTGAAAACTAATATTAGCCACGTGTACGTGTAATACACAATACGTGTTCCGCGCTAAAGGTGATAAGCTATCGATATGATTTTTTTGATACATCGACATCCATCACGCTGTCCGAGGATTTAGATAGGGATTTATGGAGATTAGTCCCTTCACTGGTTTAGGGGTCATTTTGTTGTTAGTGACTAAAAATTGGTTTCCTGTATTTCACATTTTACATGATGTATTAATATTAGAAGGTATATTAAATTAATTATTGTAATTATTTGTTAGGAATAGGTATAATAAGACTCTGAACTGAATGGAGGCCTTTATGATGCAGGAGCACAAGCGTGCGACTGTATATGCGGTGAATGTGGGTTCGATAACGCCTAGCATAACATGGTGGGTAACATGAGTAACGGAAATGTCTTAATGAGAACGAAGTGTCTTAAGATTAGGTTCTCAGGTTCCGTCTGCATAACATTAAATAAGAAAAAAAATACATAACTTGTATAATAATAATCAATTTATATAAAAATACATATTACATTTAAAGAAAACAAAATACTAGTCTATCGATAACGCAAATAGAAAATCGTAATAATAATTTACATTATAAAAAAAATATCTAATTTGTGGACTTCCTTCTGCATTGATAATTCAATGATATATCATTGCGATACCACTATCTTCGAACTCACGACCTCCTGGAAACTAAGTATACCACAGACAGATGCGATCGTTATCGTTTTATACTATAAATAATAGTATATTATACTGTTAGCTTTTAAGTGTGACTCCGCCGACACAAATACCGGAGGTAACTCTGACTCTTGGTAAACTGTCAAAATATATAAACAATTAACGTGATGTAGTATAGTCTGAGGTCCCTATTCAAAAATCGCTCTAAACTCTGAGATCGATTTTAAGAACAAGAGAAAACTGCATTTCAAGATCGTTATCAAGATCGATCTCAGAGCTGAAAGCGGGTTATAAAAACAGAAAAAAAACGATTCATATCGGTCGTTTCTGAGATTAGCGCGTTCTACCTAACAAACTTTTCAGTTTTATAATACTAGTATATGTATATAAGACAACGGGTGACTAATGACTCAGTGGCAAACAAAGGTCACGCTTTCAGTCATTTATTTGCGAAGTCATTATATAACGACGACCATTAATTACAACTTGAGGGGCACTTAACGTTTTATCTTGTCATCTAAACGTTGTATGGAAAGTCGAATTAGGTTTGCATTTCACTAAATGCTGGCTGGAGATATTATAATATGTAATATATTTTGTATTAATTTTGTTAAATAAAAACTTAATTTAAAATGGAAGGATCTCATTGCTTACTGATTATTTTAAGTAAGACAATGTAAACTCAGTCTGTATATAGTTTTGAGACGTTTGCCATTTATTCTAGCGCCAGTTATTCGACCCATACCAGTGCTAAGTGCGGCGTTAAATACCGCTGTTCACCACAATATCGCGATAATTATGGTGAACAGCGGTACTTAACGCCTAAGTTGCCTCTGCCTACCCGGTTAAACGAGGGATATATCTTGTATATGTATATAATAATAAAAATTCCTGTTATATTATGATCTAGAAGACATTAATTAATTATTCATATAGCACCATACTAACTCACTAACTAACAATAACTAAAGAAAAACATCCATTTACACATTAACCTTTATTAACTATCAATCGTGTTAAAGAAGCGCAAGCATCTGCGAGCCGTACAAGGTAAATACATCTGTACTCAAAAAAAAATCTCAATTAAATGTTTGTACGAACAAATTATCAATATGAATATGTAAGGTTATGTAAAGGTAGCTGGTTGAACGCATATTTTTAATATAAAAAACACTGTTTCATGTTATAGTTATCTTGCAGCTTTCAAATACCTGTAATTAAAAAATATATCTACGGCATTTTGTGTTTTTTCGTTATCTTGTTCTATGAAGTGAGATAGATGAGGAAGAATTTGCATTTTTACTAGTATATTGACAGTTACGTGGTAGAGACCAATCATTCATACCATATATGGTATTTAAATGATACTAGGTTGGAATTGCATTGTTTTTTCATGAAAATATTGGTTTTATTCGATGGCGCGCATGGTAACTAATGACATTATATAATAATTAGACATTATGTTAAAATACATAAAAGCCTGTCTTTTTTGTTTTTTTGTTTTTCAAATTACTGAATAATTTATCATTATTTATAATAGCAAATACACTTTTATACTAACAATGGTAACTCAACAGGCTGTTAAACTAAATGGTCATCTAAAAAGCTATCATGCCCTTGTCCAGGGGTAAACACGTCCGTCCGAGTGGGGTAAACTGATTCCCTCTATCCAATTACTGCCCTATACTAGATATTGGGTCACTATTAGTGTAACACACGATTTGATCGAAAATACGATTTGAAATTACATGTTTGTTTCGTTTTCAGATACATTATGATATGTTAAAAAGTTTTTTTTCTGTTTATAAATAAAAGCGTACGTGCTCATTGTTCACTAAAAAGCGTTATTAATTAAGTTATGCAAAAATATAAATATTAAAAAAATTACTGTTACTATATATCAAATTAATGTTTACACCATTATTATAACGTAACGTATAGGTAAGGCTTTTTTATTAATATAAATTAATTTCAAAATACATAAATTTAATTAAAAATAACAAAGAAATGTCATAAAAATAAAATAGATTAAATTGTTTAATATAAAAAAAACTATAATATTATTTTATTTGAATTTCACTATCGAACAACGCAATAATACTCTCCCAACAATCACTAAGGTGTTGAGATTTCAACGCTCCATTGGCCCTTTGGCCAGAGGAAATTCGTTCCGAATTAATGATAGCGGAAACATCTCGATTTGTTATATTCTTTATTACCTTTATATTAATATTGTTTGGGGAAGCCTCAAGTGGAATTAATCGTTCGGCTTTTGAAAATCTACTTGTTAACAAAGTATTTTGTTGGTTGATTTGAAGGGCTTTCGTAAGTTATTGTTCGTGTCTAAGCTTAAAGTTTCTGAAGCTTTTAAAAACCTTTAGAGGTTTTAAGAGCAAATGAGGGTATAATTAAATTGTATTATTTAGCTAGATTTAAGTATTTTAACTTAGGTTGTTAAAATAAATGATAACAATCGTATCGTAATAATTTGCAAATAATTACATTATTTTTGTATTTGAAGAAGTAGATGTACCATGTTTTTGATTTTTTTTTACACAATTTAAGCAGAAACTAATTTGTATAATAATAAAACTAATTATTTTCTTTCTTATTTTCCAGGAAAAATCGGGGGAGCCTTATTCCGGTAAACTATCGGTGAAATCGGATCTAAGTCCTGTATTTGGTAAGTTTCATAAACAATAAACTTCTATACAATAGCAAAAAAATACCTACATGAAGAAAATTCTATACTTTCCTATCACTTTCATCATTTAATTTTAATGTGGACCGACACTTAATATAGTAGCTGACTTGAACAATATTAATAGTAATATAAAATGATAACAGTTATCACTTTTAAAATCTCTTAATCTTTAAATTTAGGGATGCCTACCTGCTACTCTGAAACCTGATGTTTCAACACTCCGTTCTCCATTTTCCCTTGATAAAGTAGTTATTAGTTTCAAGTTTTCACGTATAAAAAGAACTAAAAAAAATGTCGTTTTTCCATAAAGAATTATATTAGACTAGAATTCGCGAGAATCCTTGATAAGGCTCCACATGTGAATAAAAATAATTTCAAACCAGTTTGAAGCAATGCCCTTGTTCAATTCAAGTTCGCAGCTGAATGAATTAAGGAATAGCATATTGTCACTATTTAGTCCAATAATTATGAAATCAGATCTACCATGTATATATTAACATTTCTGAAAAGCTTATAAAATTCTTTTATTAAAATTTTCAGTAACTATTAAATACACAAAAGTTTTTTTACCTTCGTATTTAAAACGAAAGTGAATATGATGAATGTCACTATTTTTTATTCCGCGAAGCACGGCGTTGAGTTTCGCCAGTCAACATGCAATATCTATTTAAATATGCTAACTCTAGATTATCTCCGCATATTCTGGTCGTGGCAAAAACGTTAAGTCTGCATAATGCAGGAGAAAAAAAAATCACATTAATATTATTCAAATTTCGTCCTCCTTATAAGTCAGGCAGGTGAGAATTACAAAGTAGTAGACTGTTGTGGAAGAAAGTTGTTAATAACTTTAATAATAGGTCGCCCATAAAAAAACTCGAAAAGGCATATTAACATTACAACTTATGATTTAAACTGATTCATTTCGAGCTGCTATATAATTTTATTGAATCAAAAACTCGATTCAACCAAATTGCGATAAAGAAGACTTTCGAAAGTGTCCTAAAGTGATGGAGCACTAAGGATAAAAAGCCTGTGTTTCACCCACATTTTTCTGAATCTTGTCCTCTATAAGGGCATGATGAAAAATTTTCGTACCTTTATCAACAAACATTATAAATCAATTACAATTATCGGATGTATTGGCAGGATGCTTTCCTTTTATGGTTAGTGTGGGTTTGAGTTGGTTATACGCTAAATACAATAACTTACACATTGACTCAAATGGGCCACCAATTACTTATCATCTGGAATGATAGATATAGCTGCAAATCTTTATTTCTTTCTTTCATACATAACATAGATTTGGTTAGAAAAACCGTAGGATGTTTTAAAACTCCATATGACTGATTGAAGGGAAACTGGACAGCCTGGGATTTCGATTGAGCCAATGACTGAGATGAGAATGATTAGGTCCTCTCTATCGACTCTTTTCTTCTATAGCTTCATTCTTCCGTTCCCCACTTCTCGCACGAATTTGATACATTGTATTAAAGACCGAACTAAAACCGTGCTTGGTCTTGCCAAAATGGAAAAATGAAAAAAGAAATACGTTTTTAGTTATTGGAATAATTATGAAAACGTAAATATAGATGCATAAATAAAAAAAAAGTGCAAACTTTAAGAAGCAGGTGGCAATAAGAACATTATGAGAGAAGTATCGAGTCAACTTCGTTTGCTACTTCAATAATAAGCTATCTTGATCATATTACATTGTAGGTACCTTATATTAATGTTGTTTTTATGGAAAGTATCTTTGATTTTTATTGCTACTTTTATACTTACAAAGTAATTAAACTATAAAATG
The DNA here is from genome assembly GCA_030704555.1 of Heliconius charithonia. Taxonomy (NCBI): domain Eukaryota; kingdom Metazoa; phylum Arthropoda; class Insecta; order Lepidoptera; family Nymphalidae; genus Heliconius; species Heliconius charithonia. Next base: position 2,793,206 of record CM060825.1, read on the forward strand.
TTATTTTAAACTGGCAGCTAGTCCTGGCTTTGCTTGTTTGAGTCTACATTTTATTTGTGTCATCGTTTATAAGAATAAGATATTTTATAATTTTTTCCTCGAAATATTACGAGAAATAGATTTATCATTTGGTTCCTAACTATGTAATCTATTTATGTACCTATTACAATCTAAAAATGAACTTTCTTTATGTTGTTTTTCAAAATAGACGAACATAAACATAAATTCATTCACTTATACTTCCCTAATAGTAACCCAACTACAACAACTTTCATTTCAACTTCAAAACCAAAAGGATAAATAAAAAACTTAGATGAATCATCAAATAGTAAACCGTATATAAAATTGTTTTCTATAGATTCGAAGGTGGGAATTATCGCCACAGTAATGCGACCCATGGAGGCCATTATGTTAGAATTATGTGTATTTTATCGCCAGCTTATAATCATCTGTCACTATTCTTACAATATTTTTGTATAATTTCATCTGACTCCACCTCTAGATATGTAGTGTTAGCGTTGATTTACGGGATATCGATTTTGTGATTCGATTTTGATGATATCGATGTTATTTTTTTTAGATTGTATTTTAAATATTTGTTTGGTTTTTTTTGTGTCTGAAATTTGGCGCACGGGAAAATTGTAACTTGAGTTATGCATTATATGGTTATGCATTTATACTGTTAATGTAATATTTAAAATGTTTTAGAAGAATATTACTCAATGTTACTATCAAAATACAAACTAAAATAAAAAAATCAATAAATTAACACATAAAAAATATAACCAGCCAAAGGTCGAAAACTTATTAATATATATTTTATTATATTTCTTTTATTTTTTTATTAAAAGGAAAAAAAAAAACAATTTCCATCAAACACTTGTATCGATATTTACATCATACACCACTAACTCAGTATACCTCGTTACTTGTTGTTATTAGCGTCGTTTTTTGTTATGCCATGGGATGTTTCGAGAGACCGGTTCTCTAATCTGATCAGATCGCCACGACTCGGGGCGAAGAAAAAAAGAGTAAAGTAAAGTGATGTACGAAGACTATTGGGATGTATTTTATGGGAACTTAGAAGCTGGACCGTTAAAAAGTTTAAAATTTTACTATGTTGTTAGATTATAATTTTTTATGCCTCACTCTGTAACCTGCACATAGCAGGGTAGACAGAAAGAAAATATGAAACTAGTGTTAAGACACTCCCGTCCCATTCAGACATTTAAGAGAGAAATAGAGAGTAAAAAGAGGTGATGTAGAACAGGCTCTTCTTATTCACGCTGTATTCCCGGTAGGTAGAGGGAATCTAGTATTAAAACAACCCGTTCTCTACTTTTCGTTTCCAAATCTTAAAACATTGCGTGTTGAGTGGTGAAATTCAAAGTCGTTTTTTTTCTATTTTCCTCTAGGAAAGTCTTTTAGAAAATAAAAAAAATCATAGTCCCAAACAGACTTAGTCAATGGTTTCGTTATATAATAACATAAAAATACATTCAATCAGCCTAGCAGCATTAAATAATAAGTCTAGTATTTTTTTTTATTTAAATACTTATTTGGTAATTTCTAAAAAACGTGACTATGTAAAAAGCTTTCATATCATTAAAAAAATATGTTATAATCATAACTATATATTTTAAGCTATTTTTTTAGTAATCGACCTTATTTCTTTAAATCGCACAAAGAAATAAATCATACACTGCAAACATATAAAAAGTAGTCCAAACATAAAACATAACAAAAAATAAACTATATTAAATATCAAGAAGCACGATCGATCAAAATCCCTCTATAGTTCGATAAATAAATGATCTGTGAAGTCCATAACAAGTAAAACACGTTTTGCTCGAAGAAACAAGAAAGTTTTTTTTTTAATTAAGTTGATTTAGGAAGAAGTGTTACGTCACTTGCTTGCTGGTTTATAAACAAAATATATAAATACCGTAACTTAACGCATCACTTTGTCTAGTTGATAATAATATACACAGAAAAGCGAGAAAAGGTTGTATATTTTTTCTAAAAAAAAAAGTTATATTCAAATAATTGTGGCGCACGCAAGGGGTGTAGGTTCGATCCCCATTCGAGGAAATGAAATAATTATTTCAATTTCTATGTTCCGTTCGTTTCGTTCCAATGCCTTCCAAATTTGGCAGAAAGTGGATAACGGAGTGTCTTAACACTAGTTCCCTCTGTCTGTCCTGCCGTGTGCGGGATATAGCGCGAACTATTTATATTCAAGTAATAATTATATTAAATTAAATGTACACTGGCGTCTAACCATCTCATTTACCTATCTAAATAATCTAATGTGAATTCGTCACACTCCACGGATTAGTGATGTTTTTTTTGATTGGACTATGAAGTCCACTATCTTATATTGTGAAATGTTGTCAATCTTTGTCAGATTTTTTGCCCGTTTTAAATTTCGTTTGGCCTTTTTTATATGATTGTTAATTTATGTTTTGGTGTGACTCTGGTGTTTATTATATCTGTAGTTGTCAGGTTAAATTTTACGTGGGCTTTTAGGTTGTGTATGTATTTGGGGCACGTGGCCGTCGCAACCTTTTTTTGAGGTTCGCTCCTACTCAGGGGAATTAATTGTCCTGATTGATTCTCTTTATGACAACAAGACAAAGCGCGGCGTTGAGCTCTACCACTCAACAAGCAATGTCTCAAAAATTGGGCAGTGCGTGAGGGACGCAGTTTCTTAACACTAGCTAACTTTAGCTTCATGCGGAATCCCGCATATAGGTGCCCCTAGTTAAAGTAATATATCATCTTAAACATACATAGATACAGTAAGTATACAATATACAGTTTATTGTGTACATAAATACTTAGCTGATGCGCTATCACTAATCCTTGTTATGCGCAAGCTTCACACTCATCAGGTCGAACCAACATTAGTTCACTCCAGACGGCGTATCCGATCCATAATGCCACGTTCAATTGTAGCACGCTATTCATCCTACTTCAGTTCGCTTTTTACTTCTCTTTTGCTACTGTCTGTTCGTCTGTTTTGTTGAAGTGATTTGTAGCGCCGTGGGACAGGTGATTGTGGGTTCCATTCTCGTTCGGATGAATGATTTCTAATAATTGTTTATTTTGTTCCACTTCCTTCTTCTGTCAAGCAAAATGCGGCGTTGAGATCCGTCATCTAACATGTTCTGTCTGGAAAATTAAGCGGTTGAGAGTGAAATGGAGTATCTTAACACTGAATTAATAAGAAAATATAGTGAAGCAACCCTTTTTTGTATTTCTAATAAGATGTTGATATTAAACTGGCGTATTATATTAACGAGGTTTTTACTATCAGGCGACTGACACGTCTGATAGATAAACATATAATATATGTAAGTATATGTAAGTATATATAATTCTCTATAATGAGAGGTAATTACCGTATAGCATTACATGCGATCGTTACGCTTATTCAAATTCAATTGTTTTTTGCCCGACCATTTACGGTCCGCGTGTTTAATGTCAGTTGTTCCTCAAAAGGAGAATTTTTTTGCTCATCGTCGTCAGTTTAATTTCAAATGTTGAGCATCTGTTAATTTAAAATTAACTATAGTGGTTTTTAATGGGCAATATAGATAGATACTATGTTAAATGGTTTTTGTGCTATTACATGTGACAACTGTATAGTTGATTACATGAACTGCATTCGTAAGTTTCAGCTGACAGTGTCTTATAAAATGGAAATAATGTCTCATAGATTTTTTTTTAGTCGAATCGTATTCAAGTGAATGTATGTTTGTTTTTTTATATACGGAATTTTACGTTAAGTAAAATATATATATAACGGAATGATGTTCACGGCGTTCTCTATCAATATTATAAAATATTATAATCTTTTTTAGGTTCACGCTGTATTCTGGGAGCCTACCCAGTGTTAAGATACTCTGGCGCCCTTAATATACTTCCGTTCTTCACTTTGAGCCCACGATTGCCCCTTGTTTATAACGTAAAATGATAATAATACCAATAACATCATAAACAGTTTTTACTCGAATTTAAATGATATACGAGCGTTATTCATATAACGACAGGAAAACATACCCATATTAGCGGTCAACTTAGTTGCAGCCAGTCTAATAAGTTTACAAAGTTGTCCTCTCCCCATATAAACATCAATCACTCTTGTCCACAAGAAATGGTCTTTTTATCTAAACTAAGGTATGATTATGGACTACAGTACTACAATACAATAACAAACCAGTGTTAGATTACTATGGGAGACTTCATGGCTGTCACATTTCTTATATATGATCAGAATACCACCTCTGTAAACTTATTGGTTACAAAAACGGTATTTTAATGAACAAATATTACATAATTTTTTTTTTAGCTTTATATGAAAGGATAGGCAGGTCTAGTGTTCAACCATTCCGTTTCCTTCTTTCCGCCGAATTTTCGAGACATTTCGTGTTGAGTAGCGGAACTCAACGCCGCGCTTCGCATTGTTACCATTCATTTCTCCGAATGGGGATCAAACCCAAAGCCGTCGCGTTTACGATCACTCGTTTGTGCCACTGCGTCACGAAGATCTCTATTATCCATAATTATTATTATTTCTTCGAGTCTTCATGAATTTTTCGTTTAGCAAAGTAGGTTAAAACACGTCGTTTCCCACTTTACGCACGATTTTCAAGAAATTGCGTGTTAAACGGCGAAACTTAACGCCCGTCTTGTCAACTGGAGCGTAAAAATGGAAATAATTAAATCATTCCCCCGAGTGAGAATCGAACCCCCAAACGCTTGCATCAGGCACTCGCCCTATATTGCACCTCGTGGTGCAATATAGGGCGATTATTTTTTTTATTAATAATAAACTTTTGAACAACTCATTCACATTAGGTACTACACTTAAAAAAAATAACCAATTTGTTCAATATATTCAAGATCCATACAAAAACATTTTATTTACCTACTGATAACGGATCTATAAAAATAGCCAATAAAAATTTTGAAGTGATTTTTAAATCACAAGGGATTTAAGTTAAGTTTACAACGCGATAAGGCACATCAAAACCATGTGATCAGATTGGGTGGAACCTCGATAAGTTTCGATGGCTAGGATTATTTATCTAAGGTTAGAAAGGATCCAGCCTAAACAAACAAATATTGGTCGACCGCAAAATTATAGTACAAATGATAGTGTCCGGTCCAGAAATGCCAGGTAGCGGTCTCACGCTATGTAGTAGACTTTTTGGTGATTTTTCCTTGTTCTTTTATAATTGAGGCCAGTCGTGGCGCAGTGGCACGAAGTGTGACTGTAAAACCGACTGGTTGTGGGTTAGATCCCCACTCGAGGAGATGAAATATTTACTTAAATTTATTTTTCCATTTTCTTCGCTCTGGTGAGGCTAAGCGCGGCGTTGAGTTCTGATACTCAACACGCAATGCCTCCAGAATTCGGCAGAAAGTGGGGAACGGAGTGTCTTAACACTAGGTTCCCTCTATCTACCCTGCTGTGTGCGGGATACAGCGTGAAGCTGATTTATTTGATTTTTGATTTTATAATTGTGTTAAGAAGCTGTTTATTGAATTGAGGCCTTCGCGGTGCTACAGCAACACCGCGAACATGTGTGCGTCTGTAAACGCGACGATTATGGATTCGATTACCACTCGAGGAAATGATATGGTTGTTTAAATTTGAATTTCATTTCTTCGCTTTTCGTACCGTTGAGTTCCATCACTCAACACCCGATGACCCGAGAATTCGGCGGAAAGTGGGAAATAGCAGTGTCCTAGTACTTACGATAAAGCCTGAAACAAAAAAAGAATTGTATTTAGATGTTGATTTTTTGTTTATTTATGTTGATGAAACGGTGTTGTTAAGTCATAAATAATAATTTAACAAAATTTTAAATTTAAAAAAAAAATCACATTAATTTAAAAAAAAAACCATTGAATAATATCTGGATTTTTTATGTACCTATACATGCACTCCATTAACCTATCTAAAAGTGTGATATTAATACCAAATTAGTTACACCATCGTTGAAGGTGAATCATATTAAACATTTAAATTTATGAGAGATAACGTAGTGCTTTTTGATTTTTGTAAACTATATTTTTCTTGCTTATACCTAAATATATAATGTTTGTTGGGTTACTCACTTCTTTGAAATATTTTTTTTATGAAATCGTTTTGATATTATTTATTACTTTTTTATATTATTATAATAATAATAATCTTAAAGTCACATAATCTCGTAATCTGTTATGAACATTTTGCATTTCATCTTTTGTTTATTTAGCTAGTGACATAGTTCAACGCATATTTTCAATTTTTTTTTATTGTGACCGGAGAAAAAGTGTATTATATGGAAGGAAAGATATAATATATATTTAATAACACCTTGCATTAAGTCAGATTTGAAGCCAAAACTATCAAGCCTCATGTTCTCAACGCTTACGGCGCCACGACTGCGTCATAATTAAATATCGTTTTCTTACGTTTTGACCATTTTCCATACATATGTATAAATTTACTTAATAATTCAAAAAAAAGGCAATGTCTAAACCATTTAAAAAAATACATTTGGCATATAGCACGGTAGGCATAGGGAGTCAGAGTGTTAAGTCACTCCATTCCCCACATTACGCCGAATTCTGAAGGCATTGACCGTTGAGTAGCGTTCAAGGTTGCGCAAAATTTTAAATATTTCATTACATCGAGTGAGAATCGAATCCACAACCTATCGCGTTTAAAGTCTCAGTCTTATTATGCCCCTGCGATATGAAGCCCTAAAAAAAGTCCGTTTAAAATGTTGACATTGTGATATAATGATATGATCGTGTACGGAATCCACCGCGTGGGAGCAGAGCTCGGTCTCGATCGGTTTTTCTGTGTATTCATTATTATTGAATAGTAATAAATTGTATTTTTAGTGGACAATAATACTAAATTTATAGTTTATTTAATTTATGTTATCTGTTACATTATTGTATTATATTATTTTATATGTCACTCGATACGTTGCTTAATCGGGTCAAAGTCGATTTTAGTGTTTTAGCTAAATATTTATATTCCTTTTTTTTTGTTTTAACCATTTTTTATAGGAAACGAATATTAAAATTATCTAGGCATTATTTTGCTTCTAATATTAAGGCCAGTCGCGCAGGGGCACAAAATGTGACTGTAAACATGACAGATTGTGGATTCGATTCTCACTCGAGAAAGTGAAATATTTTATAATTCCTTTTTCTTCGCTCTGGTGTCAAGACAAAGCGCGCCGTTGAGTTCTGCCACTTAACCCGCAATGCCGCTAGAATTTGGCAGAAAATGGGGAACCGAGTTTCTAACACTAAGTTCCCTCTGCCTACCCTGCTGAGTATGGGATACTGCATAAAGCTTAGATATTTTAGTTATTATACGCTTTCTTCCTGTGGAATCTCTGTCTATTAGGGAAAACCTCATTAAAATCCGTTACTACTTAATAGATCTACACGTACTGCACTTCTGGGAAAAAATGGCTTTAACATATATTATGTAGAGACACTAAAGATTTCATTCAAGCAAAGCCATTGCATGCTTGTTTGAACACTGTTACCTACCTACTATTGGTACCTAACCAATATCCATATTTAAAACTGTATAATGTTACGCTGTATCTCACTCGAGGAAATGAAATATTTAATATTTTTATTTCTTGGCTCTGGTAACATGACAAAGCGCGGCGTTAAATTCCGCTACACAACACGCAAAATGTACAGGATACGGCGGAAGTCGAGAAACGAATATCTTAACACTAGGTTCCCAGGTTCCCTCTGTCTACCCTGCTATACAGCGTGAAGCCAAAAAAAAGCATACAATAAATTTATACGAATCAGTAGCATCGCCCGCCAGTGCAGTGTAAGTTTCGTGTGTACATATGTCGTTACCTCACATTACACGTCTCGTCAATATTTGTTTAGGCAGGACCCACCGTGGTGGTTCCGAGAACGTTCGGTTATTGCTATGAGAACTGTTAACCGATTTGTAGGGAAGGGGTTATGTTTTTTATGGTATTGTTTGGTGGTATTGTAGTGCACGTGGTGGTTATAGGTTCGATACTGATTTGAGGGAATTTATTTTCTATTATTCAATAAAGTGTGACGTTGAGTCCGTTTTAAATTATCTAAAGATTATGGTTTATTAGTTATTTTCCAAAGTTTAAAATTAATAACATTGCAACTTATATAAATTTAGAACCGGAATGGAATATTTATATTGTTTCCTTCAACTTATCTTGCTATATACAAGTGGGTAGCATGATAGCTTCAAGATAAAAAAAACAAGCACAATTCCAACCCGCGACCTCCGCGTTCAATCACGCACATCCAACCAAGTGGTGTACCACTCAAAATTGAATAAACAAATAATCAAAAACCATTTCAAGTATTTACAGACGTATAATATATGAAAATTACGTTGCGTTTATTTACATTTCACACAATGTTATATGACAATAAAATGAAAATAAATCAGATTTCGACACAAACCAGCCACTTTTGCTACTTCGGTTAATAATTAGTAATTGAAACTAACCATGGAGTACCTAATCGTAATAATAATAATATAGGTAGTTAACAAAAGAGTTATTTATAATACGATTTTGATTCATCAATACCATTATTATAGTATCAATGATCTAATTTTCTTTGTTTAATGTGCGTGTGCGTGTGCGTGTGTTGTATTTAATTACAAGGTAGTTGTCGGTTCGAATCACTCGAAATGTTAATTTTGAAATACTTTGACGTTTGCCTTTAACAAAAGTAGCAAAAGGAATGAAATATTTTTAAGTTTCCGTTGCTTACTTAACTACTTGAGGAAATAAAATCTTACACACTATCGATATTGGTAACTATAATTTCTATACTGATCTTAATATTGTAGAGATGAAGAATGACGTGTCTGTATGTCTGTCTGTGGCACAATAGCTTCTGCATTAATGAACCGATTTGAGTGCACTTTGCCAAGATATTTTTGGTCAGTAATCATTTTGCTAGTAAATATTTATATTTGACTACGGAGGCAAAGTTAAAATTAAAAGCTAGCTTATACCTGCACCCATAAACACATATAAATTATCAAATGTTTTCATAATAAAACCATACAAAAACTATTGTTCTTCCATATGTATAATACAACAATGTTTACCTAATTTCAAAAAGCTATCTCGTTATTACCATATTATCATGGGATATCATATCAAATTAAATAGGATTTGTTATTGGTATTTGTTTTAATCTTATTGTTAGCTGATATGAATAAATTATGACCATTTGGAACAGTCGCTGTGGGATATCTTTTTAATTGACGGCCTTGAGTTCATTTCCCGGTTGAGAAAAACAGTGTATCTTCGTTATATGAAGCCTTTATTTGGATTTTCTTTGCATTGTTGTTAAGTTCTGCTCCGTACGCATTGTCTTAACACCAACTTATCCTTAGGTCCCCCAACTTATCCTAAGTCATTAAAAAAATAGCTTCAGATGGTGTGCTTTTGATGGTACATTAAAAGTGCTAAACTATATTGAATTTCTTTTAAACATAAGCAATGACTAATTTTTGTAGTAAATTTATAAGACATACATAAATTAAAAAGGGATCTATAGAAGGTTCTTTTAAATTTATTCTAGAATTTCAAGAATGACAAACAGTTGTAAGATTATGTTACACTTATTGGTTTACTATCACTATATTAAGTTGTATTGTATCCCTTATCGGGGGTATGAATTGTTCTCTTAAGTAATGTGTTGAGTTACGTCACTAAACACAAATGTCGCGAATTAGGGTAGGAAGTGGAGAATGAATTACGTCCATTACGAATATTATCTCCCCTGCTATGCTGAAAAAAGAGAAGCTGAATTCATTAAAAGTGGTCAAAAATGAATCCATGAGTATTAAATATTTATAATACAAATTCGCCGCGTTACCAGAGCGAGTAAAATTACAATATAAAATATTTAATTGCCTCGAGTAGGAATCGAACTCTCGTGTCGCATTTACAGTCGCATGATTGTGCGCCTGCGCCAGTACTGGTCTTACATTGTAACTGCTCCAGAAACGTTTTAACTTTACAACATAATTAAAATATATTATATTGATCACTATTGCCATTATAGACATATATTTTTAAACACCTGCTTAATAGTTAATTTCCTGTACCACATAAATTGTAATCTGACGTTTAAATTTACTTTTAAATTGACTTTTTTTAAAACTAAATTATAGGCGTGTCAGTAATCAGTGACAATTACTGTTTTATATATGTCAAATAAAATTACCCATACTTCACGTAACTAAGCTATTCCACGGTTACTGGTTTTTTTATCTATAAAATGATGAATATATTACAATTAAGTACATACAGTTTATTAAAAAAAAAAATGTTGACATTTATAATGCTCCATTAGGCTTATGGTGTCGACCAGTAAATTATTGTAATTACAGACGTCTATTAGTGTTAACTAATTTCTCTGAGAGTGGTTGTAACTAAAATTTTTATAATCATGAATGGCGCACGGCGTTCAGTTCCGCCACTCAGGACGCAGTGCCCAAAATTAAGCGGAAAATGGGGAACGGAGTGTTTTAACAGTACGTCCCTTTGCATATTCAGCTATACAGGCAAAGGTGTGAAACTACTTGTTTTTAATTAATTCTCTTTATCTGAGTTCCCTAAACCTATCATGCTATGCAAAAAAATGCGTGAGACGTTTTTTTTAACCTCTTTATCTGTCAGTCGGTCAGTCATACAATAAAAGTATGTACAACAAAAAGACAGTCGCGAAACAGACAGGAACTATCCCGCGCTCTATTCCCAGTAAGCTCTTTTACATTTAACGCCAAAGTATCCGGCGCTACACAGTGAACTTTTATATGCAAAAATTGCTGTCTATATTATGGTGTTTTAGACTTTTTTTCTGTGTTTTGCTCCTTTAGTTCTATAGTATTGATTATTAATGTCAGCAATGGCGTAATTGAGAGATCGGCAAAATAGTAACTATGTATATCACAGTCGCTATGGGATCGATTCCGAATCCGATCGAATTTTGAAAGTAAAAAAATGTATCTCAACGTATAGCGTTGCGATAGATTTGCAAATGTATGTAAAAAAAATTAGGTTATTTTTTTAAATTCTTAAACTAACATATCGACACTTGAAATTAAATGTCTCAAAATTTATTAATTTATAATTTATAAAAAGAATTACTTTTACGCTATACATATACATACATATATATACGCTAGATTTGCAAACATAAAAAACTTACTATTATTAGTTAGAACCCATAAATTATAGAAAAATGTATGAATAGAAGAAATAACAAAATACAGACATTTAAACTATTTTTTTGAACTGTTACTTACTAGTTATACAAAGTATTTTTTTTCTATAAAACAAAAAAAAAACTTTTTGCAACTTCCCTTACAATACTATAATAGCATTAACATTCATTTTTACGGTAATTACATTAAGAGTTAAACTAATTTTGTGTTTTGCAGGTAAATTCGAGCCGCACCCAGCCGCTGGTTTCAACATGGGTTATCTTATGGCGCCATACCCTTACCCCAATGGTGGAGCGCATCCTCTCCCCGTTCCTATGGTCAGTAGCGAATTCAAATATTTTATGTTTATAATTGTTAGAGTCAGTTGTTATTTATTTTTTGTTAATAGTTAAAGTTAACAAATAAGTAAGTAAGTTGACAAATCGAATTCTTTTCGATGAATATAAGGAACTAACTAGGCAAAGCGCAGCGTTGAGTTCCGCTACTCAATACGCAATGCCTCTAGGCTTCGGCGGAAAATGGGAAACGAAGTGTCTTAACACTAGGCTCCCTCTGCTTGCTGTGTGTGTGTATTTGATTTATTTATTTTATGTTACACAAGATATCAATAAGTAGGTGAAAACTGTAATATTTGTTGTTCAATAACAACATGACATCTTCTGTCGTTTACAAGTAATCTTATCAGTGCAATGTTATCGATATCGACTCGTGTCGTATCTTTAAATTAACGTGTTTTAACGGTGTAAGGTAACGCTGCTTCTATACTAGTTTCGTTTTAGTTCGTTCATTTTTGATAGCCTTTGTAGCTCAGTTTTAATTTATTTGATATAATTATGGTTGTAAGTTCCAGTTTTTATTAGGATATTTTGTAATAGAGTTGTTTCTAAGGTTACCCAAAGTACGATCTACAAGACCGAAGAAACAAAGTTATAAAAAATTCTTTCTGTTTGCCTAAAAAAATTCTAAAGATGGATTCAGACTTAAAACTATAGCTTGAATATAGCCTGCATCATAAAATATTATTTAATGTTGTATATTTTATTATTATCAAATCTGGTTTTAATTTTTCTTAATCCGATTACTATATGAAATTATACGTCGTTTAACAAACACAAAATCAGTATTAAAGTCAAGACGCGTTCCAAACGCACCCTAATTTTGTTGAACGTACAAATCCGTTTATCTCTCACTATCTTGAACATGAGAACTTGTTTGAAACAACTAACATTACGTTCTTTAACTTCTACCTTTATGCCCACTTGAACATTCACTACTTAGTGGTTTTCTTCTTCATTTTCGCCATTAAAGAATGGAAAATTATGGTGATCAATCACTTCGTTCGTCTTGATCACTCGTCGTGTTCGTTTATATTAAATTGTATGAAATCATTCATCATTTTGTATGAAATCATTCAACAATAAATTTTATTACATATTAAAAACTTAGTTAAATGTTTAAATTTTTTATTTAACTATCCGAGTTTTCACAAAAGATTGCAAACAAAACGACCTCTAGGTCACAGGTTCTATACCTGGTTGGTTGAAGGTGAATATGTCGTACAGTTGAATAATGACATACATTACCAGGTAATGTATGAGTACGATAAACACTTATCTTATACGAGTACATAAGTCAGTTGACTGCTGTGACCTTCCATTAGGGTAACTTGTTTCCTCAAACAATTTTGTAATCAATTTTGTGTGAAACAATGTTTTTTCGCAGTGTCAGCAGTTATGCAAAGACATCATTGGCATAATCTAGTTAGTATATCGGATATAAGAAGTTCGATTAATGTATATAGTTCATAGCGTATGAAGCCACTCAGTGGCCCAGTGAAAAAGTATCTGACTGTAAATTTGATGTTTGCGAGTTCGATTTCTATTTAAAAGAAATTCATAATTTTATTTTCCGGCTTTAGCAAGTGAAAACGCGTTGTTGAGGTTAGCCATACAACGCACAATATTTAGATTTGGGCAGATATAGTAAAACGAAGTGTCTTAATTCTCTTCGTAACCTACTATGCCAGAAAAACCATGAACCTTTTTTTTATTGCGTTTATACATAATTTTGTAGTAGGTACATATATTATAGCAAAATACTCCTTAAATTACGATTTACTTAGGAAAACTTTTAATACCTATTCTTCTAAAACTACTTATCTTTAACGGAAGCTATTACTCAAACTATCATTTGAATACAAAAAATATCATGTGGTTATATTAAAATAAACTAAGCACAACTACCAAAATGTTTATTATTCACAATAATAAAAACTCCACGCGCTTATAATCAAGATGCGGCTATTTTTAATAAATTATTCCCCGTAATAACTGCCACGTGCCCGGATTCGAATCCTAGACCCACCGGAAACGGTTAACACAAACATTTTTATTTCTGTCTTCATTCCGCGATGAGCCATCTTCAATTTTTATTTTCATCTTTACGTGTAAAGTAATAAGAGTAAAGTAACGAAACTAATAAATAGGGTTGTCACTTGATTTAGTCGGAAAATATTATTTTGTAAATAATATTTTAAATTTGGTTTAAAAAGGTTCCTAAGTAATAAAAATTAAATAATATGTACGTAATTACGTATACATACAGAAATCAGTTACTTCACCGTAACAATTTTTTTTATATCTATCTTGCTCTAACTATCTAACTCTTGTTTATTAATTTTTAAACTTTATATGATAATAAATAAAAATTTATTAATAAATAAATAACAAATCATTCACTGTAATTAAAAAAAACTCGATTAAAAGATTATAACATCATCACAAAACAAATCTTATTCGACAACCTTATGCAAAAAAAAACGCTCCAAAATATCGCGTGGCACTTTGTGAAACAATTTCAATAACGAGCGGGCGATGTCACGTAGAATGTGTTAAATTAAATTCATATTGATTATTGCATTTTTGTTCCTCTCTCCTGCATTACACGAACACACTGGCCAAGTGCGATTTTTACTTTGTAATTAGGTACTTGGAATTTTCTCATACCGTTCGTATGTTAAGGATTCGAAGCCACATTTTGTTGATTAAAATATGCCAAAATGCTTGAAGGATTTAATACGATTTTATATTTTATATTGTCCATAGTACGTAAAAACGATTTAAAAAGCTAGTAGTGTACTTTAAGATTTTTTTTTAAAACTTATCTAGTAATTTAACAAACATTCGATTACTCAGCGACATCATTTAAAAAAAAATCGATACCACGCCACAACATCGATAACTTAATAAAAAAAAATTAGACGGTACATATCTAAGAAAAACGATAACCAAAAGAATAATACGAAAGTAAGTACAAAACGCAACAGGTGGACATATCCTCGTCTCATTCTTTCGGCCGCCCCCGGTCGCCGCCTCCGTAGGGCGGGAAATGAAGAGGGGATGAATTTTCTTTTTACTTTTACGGCTTTTGTCTGGGTGAATGCGGACAGCGATTCGGGGTCGGCTTGCCTGGCATCGAAACGAAATGGATATTTGAAATTTGTACGTGTTATCGTTGTTTCATGTTTTATATTTTATATTATTTATTGGATAGTTATAATAATAGTATATAGTAATGATAATAATCAGTTTAAATTATTATACTGTAAACAAATGTATATAAATGTATATTTATGAGAGATTATAGAATAATAGTCGATTAACAGTCTCAATTAAGTAGCGTAGAACAATATGTAACAATTGATTTGTTTCTTTAAAATTTTAGTTCAACTTTATCGCACAACTAAACAAACAGTTACACAACCCCTAGAACTTATTTAACACCAATGAATGAACACCCAAAAGATAATCGATTGGCACTCATTTAAGTTTAATCGATGATACATAGAGGATGCTCTGGCACGAGATAGACATAGATATAATGTATTATAAATTCGAAATCAATTTAATTATTATTGAATTTGGAATTAAATATTGTAATGATTATGATAATAAATTAAAATAATTTGAAATTACTTTCCTTTAATCTTTTGAGAAATAAAATATATTTATTAAGCCGCCGTGGGACAATGGGACTGCGTCTGGCTGTACGAGTAAAAGCGACGGCTTTGGTTCATTTCCAACTCAGGGAAAATATACTTAACTTATTTTCATTTCTCTACTTCGGTGAACGCGGCGTTGACTGTCGCAACTCCACATGCAATGTCTCTCCGCGAAAAGTGGGGAACCGAGTGTCTAAAGTCTAGGTTTCCTCTACTTAGCTAGCTACGGAAAAAGCCTATACGTGTTTTTTTTTATTTAAAACAGGATCCTCTCACACAAACGACACTCAAACCAGTCACTCATAAGCGCCACGTAAATAAATTTTCATATAATACGTTCATAAATTTTATCGTGTCAATTGTAATTTTCCGTAAACCAATTGTATACGAAGCGATAACAAATTAATTATAGAGTATTAATTACACGTTGTTATTGTCCGGTCACTTATCATGGACCCTTATACTGGTTTATCATTTAGGTATACTATATTAGTAGATACATATATTGTGCTAGAAATAGATTTCATCTATACTTAGTTTTGTATTATAATAGATTTTTAATATAATCATAGTCACTTATATAAATAACTGTATAGTCGCTATTTATATCAAACATCCACCCACAAGTAAAATGTGCGGTTGACTGAAGATTTTTTTTTATATCTCTTTTAAAAAACGTATAAAATATAAAAAAAAATATGTTTTCAAATTTTTTTTTTAAATGTGGAATAATACTTTAAAGGTATAAAATAATGCCACTTCTCTTACATTATATTTATATCCTTACATAAAATTATTCATTTTCTACTAATGTGTATATAATATGTTGTCATGTAATATCAGTATATTAATAGTTTTTATATAATATATAAAAAAATGTTCATATAAAAGGGGTATGGCAACATTTAAAAATCTATATAACGGTTACGTTACATGACTTTTAAATGTTGCCATGTCTTGGGTTACCAAGACCCCAATTATACCATAACATATCACCCGCCGTATCGTAACCACGTAGCGTCGTGAGAGATCACCCCGAGATGAGATCAGAGTCGTGCCCCATAGAGATGTGTGGTGTTTTGATAAAAATAACTGCTTTTATAATTCTTAAAGCCTTATTTGCATTGTGTTGTCTTGAACATCCTAGTTAGTTTTAATAATTATTTCTTACAATTTTCCAGAAATATATCTTTTTATATTAGTTTTTATATATGGTACATTGTATAAACAATGCTCAAAATGTAGTCTCCAATTAAAATGTTGCCTGATATGCTATTTGTACCTCATTATTATAAAAAATACATAAAAAATATTTTCTCAATCATATACTGTCGCCCCATTTCTGTATTCGACTCGAATAATTTAGTCCATTAGCCTTAGCCATCTTTACCAGCATAAACTGAAAAAAATAAAAAAAACTAGAACCGTTGAACCTATTTCTATTCGCCAATATTCATTCCCATCCCAACTCTGCTTCGGGCTTAACCGACCAAATACATTTCGAACTAATAAAATTATCCAGGTTATATTCAGACTATCGATTTCCCTCATCGCTGCGCTCTTAAAAAGAACGTTCAATTCCAGTCTCCAATTCGTCTCCGATACTGGGCATAATTCCGCCCGGGAAAATCATTACACACGCCCCGGTAATTCGGATTTCGAGAGGCCCTCGCCGACCCACCCTATACACTGCATCTCATTTTCAAATACCACGCCGGCGACTAGGCCGCGTTTCCTCTAACCCCTGCGCTTGCGTCCTGGTCCAATATGAACTCTATACCTCAGAACATGAGGTCCACGGCCTCCTCCGGACACATTCGTCGGCCACGCCAATCGTATCTTTCTGCCCTACATACTAAAGTTAGAATTTCTTTGAGCTTTCTTTGCTATCGAGCGACCGAATCCCAACTGTAACAACCGGGGTGGACTGGGGTGAGGCTGAATAATAGAGGGGTGGCATCCTCTCTCTTTATTTTTTCGTGAATTTTTTATTTAAGAAAGGGATAAGATTTTAATGTGGGCGCTCGCAGCCTTTATTACTCGCGATTGCGAGATACTCCATTGTTGGGAGTCTTGATGCGTATGGGGTTTCCGCTTAAAGTATTTTGTATGGAAGCTATATCCCGGGACTCCGGAGTTATGTCCGTAATGACGTTTTAGGAGATATCTTTTTATTCCGTTGCCGTTTTGTCGAGGGTGTGTAATCAAAGATATTTTTTCTGCTCCACTGGAAAATTGTAGCTTCCCGGATGGCGCTCTATTGTACGCCCGTGTGTTATTCTTTTAATAAAACGTTGGTAGGTACGTAAATTAATTAAAAAGCTACAATTAAGTCGGGTTTTGTTCTTTAGTTTCATTTTCTAACCTAAATCAACTTGCTTGTTTAAACAATTGTAGCTGAAATAGCATTGTTACATTTTTAATGTTAAAATTCTAATTCTTTACCGTAGCTAAGACTAATAAGGCCCACTGTCTTTGTTTGGTTTAATAAAGCGTTTTCTTCCATTGTTCTTACCCCTCCCCGTAAATATATTGTGCTGGAGCGCGGTCCTTTTTAATAAGTTTTTCTTGTGTATTGTTTAGCTCCTTGATGTTCACCGCTATAATTCAAATTGTGGTTTTGTTTAAATACCTACCTGCCTACCAGATAAGTACTATAAAATGATAATAATTAGATGACTTAACTTTCCTAGGAAAGATGAATAAGTTTTATTATAAGGAATGATGATTCTTTATACTATGTCGCGTATAAATTATATATAATTGCAAAGTATAGGTTATGAAGGAAGGCAAATGTCAATATGACCGCTAACACTATGAATTATGTTTCTGAAACCCATATCCTCTTCGTATCTTTATAATTTGCTTCACGTTTGCCGCTCGTCACTAATCCTACCTATCAACGGGTAATAAGTATTCCGCCTACCAAAATGACCGGAAGCTAGGCCACATTCCCCGTCTCTGCCTGTCCTTGAACCTTTATTATAACAATAGCGTTGAGGAATTACACAAGTCAAAAGATTTAGCGATTTTGTGTTTCTAATGTACTTTATATGCTGTATGCGAGATAGAGCGTGCTATATAGCGCATGTAGCAGGGTAGGCAGACGGAGCCTGGTGATAAGACACTCCGCTCCCCACTTTCAACCGAATTCTGGAAGCTCGACCAGAGCGAATCGAGAACACAACACGTGTTTACAGTCGTACGCTAGTGCCTCTGCATCACGCCACACCTCTACCTACCTGTTATATGCGGGATATAGCGTGAAGGTAAAAAAAGGCCTATAGTGTATATATATCTAGGATGGGAATATAAAAAACCTCGTTCCAGCTTAGGTATTACACTTACTACAGTAAGCATCATTATCGCTTTATCTCCTAACTTAAACGTACTATGTATGTCTTGAGTCACCAAATCGGAAGTATAAATTTAATTATTAATTTGCTTTGTCGGCTTTTTAGGATCCTTTGCGCGTGCCGCCGCTAGTGTTTCATAATGATACGCAATTGTTTATTGAGTATTTATTTTTGTGATTTTAAACACGTCGCATTATCATGAAATATATCGTGTAGTCTTCACTCAATTTTACTTTGTGCGGCGTTGAGTTTTGCCAATCAACACGCCATGTCTTGTTATTTAGGCGGAAAGCGGAAAAATGTCTTGACACTGTCCTCTCTCCGTATCTTACTGTAAGTATACAGGATACAGTGTAAAGATAAAATAATATACTAATATACATTTTGCAGAAACTTTTATAACATTGATCACTAAACAGACAAGAAATAAGAAATAATTCTTAGTCCGATGGGATGTAACCACCGCTCAGATTAGATGGTAAAAAAATATGTATGTTGGTGATTTGTCACTATTTTCTCTCTGTTTAAACTACATGATATTGGCCCTATAGTGTGTCAAGATAAAAGGTATGAAAATAATTATACTTGGACAATTTAAACAAGATGAACAATGAGAAGTCGTATTTGTTTCTTCTTTTAGCATTTTTTGCTTAGACAGGACATTCTTTCATGATTGGTATAGATCAAGGCAGGTTTAATATTATAAAGCTGAAGAGGTTGTTTGGTTGAGCGCAATTATGTCGGGGACTATTGGTTTAAGTAAAAAAATTGTATGTGGCGTTGGATCTAACCGACTCTACAGTATCATGTAATGACACAGAACTTAATATATTAATTTCCATTTCATCGCGCGGAAGAAATTGAAGATAATTTCTAGTTAACTCACAAATATTTTAAGTAAAATTAGCACTCGCATCTATTGTCTTTACTCAAGTACACTTTCAGGCCAGTCGTGGCGTGTTTACAGTGATACACTTGTGCCCAGTGTGTGACTGTAAACGCGACTTGTTGTGGGTGCGATTCCCACCCGAGGAATTAAAATATATATTTAATATCTTAGCTCTGATATCAAGGCGAAGCGCGGCGTTGAGTTCTTTTACTCAACACGCAGTGCCTCCAGAATTCTGTGCATAATGGGAAACAGAGTGTTAAAATTTTCGGTTCCCTCTTCATACTCTTTTTTGTACAAAATACAGCGTGAAGCTGTCTCAAGTACGCTTTAACTACATTGCTATAACGACTTACCGATCACATTTATCACATTTAAAAACTATCAACAACACGACACAATACAAAATAATATGTCAGAAACCTGCACCTTCCACACAAAAGATAAATATTCCTTGCGTCGATGTCACATTTCACTTATAAAACGCATAATTTAAAATCGTATCACCGACTGAAGGGTTCCGGGGGTGGTAATACTTTTAAAAGCGCCCCAGCTTTGTGCTACATCCCATTGTGAACGCCGACGGGAAAAGTCGTTCGAAATTAACAAGTTCTCTACACTTTATTTCACGATGTACTGACTAGGACTGAGATAGACTGAGATACGTATTGATATGTATGTATGTATAAATGTATTTTATCTTTTATTTAGCGTATTCTTAAAGTTTTAATTTTTTATCAATAAAAGTACGCTTATTTTGTTCAATGTTTAATATAAATAGAAAGATATTACATCAATATTTGAGATTAAACAATAAATATACTTTAAATTCTGTCTGGAGTATTTTCAACATTTTACTTTTAGATAAACAGATCAGTTAGAGATGTAGAAGAATAAGTATTTAGGTCTTCCTAAATTTGCACGAAATAAAATGGCAGACAAACACTTCACGAATTTCCAGCGTTATTTTATGGTAAGCGGGGAGAAGTTAGTGACATATCTATTTACCATTTCTTGACTAAAGACACGTGGCCGAACTTAGTATAAAAAAAAAAATTAAATAAAAAAAAATGTGCGTTTCGACCCAATAATCATCAGGCCAGCGAATTGCTCCAAAACTACAAGGTGGGGACTAGAATATACCTTGTTATTATTTAATTTGTATAAAGAAAATTCGATATATACATAAACCAAAAAATCTTCTTACAAAATACACCTCTTGCAAAAACATCTTTGAAATAATGGTACACGGTGAAGGATATAACTGAATAAAGTCTAGGGGAAATAATATTCCGATACGCATAGTCGATGGCAACGTACATAAATGCGTTACGAACAAAACTTCGTCATAATTTCAAGCTAGTACAGTTCCCGTTTTGAATAAGATCATGCGAGTCCATCCCTGCCTGGTAATTGCCTAGAAAGTCCTATTTTCCAACCGCCCGCCACCTTCCTTCCACCTGGGACCCCCCTATACGCTGTTATAGGCAAAATAAACTTCACAGCATCTGATATAAGGCTTGTAACTGTTTGAGAATACTTCCATGTAGCCCAACGTACTTAACGCAACATGTAGGATGGGTGTGGCGCCGCAAAATAACCTTTAAGATGTAACCAGCAAGAGTCACGGGAAAGTATGACGAGTGTACTCGGTTCCGCAGAAATTGTTGTTACCGCAGCTGTAGTGCAGTTTCGCATTCGAAAGTTACCGAATTAAATGTCTTTCTTGCTATAACCGCCTAACATATAGTGCAGGAGGACTTCTACGAACTTAAACTTGTATGCTTGTTTTTTCAAAAAGAAATTGCCCACAAACGAGGTATCGCGAGGAATACAAAATACAATTTACAAATTAAACCAAACACTCAATATTATTTAGTCGATGGTGTTAATCATTGTACAGCGGAATAAATACAAACTATTTTCAGTAGCAATTAAACAAATTGAATAATTATGCACTGACTGTCGACGATTAAATAATCGAATACGAAATCCCCAAATGTTGGCGAAGTGGCGCGGATTAACCCTATCCGATACAAGCCCTTAACCGGGCGTTCAATTTCACACAAGTGTTGCCATAAACGAAAATATTAAATCCAATTTACAAACTTACCCCTCATATTACCCCTCGATTATCATCTCGAAAAACATGAATTATGACTATTATAACCTCTTAAAGCTATTGTGCGGTGGTAATCGCCAATTCGTTATAAATACACAGTGGTCCCACCCTGCTTTTGGTGGTCGAAAAAAAAGAATATGATTTTATGGCAGGTTAAATCCATTATAATCGGGGATTACGTTATGAATAATATTTCTATTTGCGAGGGGCATAACGAGCTATTTGACACGTCCTGGATCGCGTGCGGTTCGCAGGAACCGTTCGTTGATAACCCCTAATTATGATCCATCTCGGCGCTCCGAGTTTTTTTTTTTTTTTCAATGTTTGTTCGCTTGACAGGTTGCTTGTAATGGTTGTGGTGAATGACGTGTTATATAATGTGTGTGGTTACTGTGTTATTTTTAAATTAAACACTTGTTACGATGTTGATGATTGTGTTTTTTGTGTTTGTGATTTCACTTTGTTAATATGTATTTGCTTTGTTTTTTTTGTTTTTTAATAGATGATATCAGTGATTACACTGTCTTTTGTTTATATATGTAATTGGAAATATTGCATTTGTATATATCAAACTCTTTTTCTTTTACTGAGTGACAGTCAATGTAACGCCGAAGCGGTGTAGAGCGCTGGAATTCGAAACCAAGGTTCCTCGGTGACAGCCCCGTTTCCGAATTTGGTACCTAGAATCTAGAACCAGGAACATCCGCATAACGGGTAGTTACCATAATTGTTTATTGTCCAAATTAGAAATGCAATATTCGAACAGAACGTATGACATTACGACTTATTTTCTTTCTTTTCTTTTTCTTATAGGATAGTCTTTTATCTTTTACATTATTATTCATAACGTTATTTCCAATTACTAATACTATCTACCTGTTATCTATATAAAAAATAAGCGCTGTTCCTAATCCTCCCAGATACATCCAATATGTACCCCGTATTCGTATATTAATTTTCATCGAATCGAAAATCAAAGGAGCCATTCCCAGCGGACGAGCAGAGGTTTAATGTGGCCATCGTCTGGACAAAGCGGATTATGTCAATGTTGTCACATCATCAAACTATAACATTATGTGGTGACTTGAATTTCGTGTTTTATATTTATTTTTTCTTCCATTTTTTACACTTCCACCACTCTGTGTGGTCTATAGTAGGTAAGTACTCTATATAGTTACATTGTATACAGGTTTTTTCTGAGAATCGATGACTTGCGGTTAGTCTTTTTAGCGCTACGTACAGCAAGTATTAGGTCACGTTAGAATAAACATGAAATCATTCTTCCAGTAATGCTACGTGGCATTTAAGTGGTCTCCATTTCTAAATTACTAGCTTGTTTTCAAACACAAAGCTCGCTAATCCGACGAACAATTTTTTTTTACATTAAAACTGAAATTACTGAAGCGTTTACCGACTCCCTTCGTTTACTCACAAAATACTCAATTACGTAAACAAGGGAAAGAAAAATAATAAAAAAAAATGAGCGCTCAACCCGACAACATTGTAAATGCGAAAGAAAACACAACACACCATTACCTGCGCAGTTGCGAAACAACCAAAGTTTTCCCACAAAAACGTGGCTTTAACGTTAATATTTAAGAGGTTATTGTTTGAGTAATCGCCCGGCTCGCGAAATAACGTAATGGGTACTTTGGATGTAGTAAAAATCGATTCACCCATATTTGTTGTTAATTATAGTCGGTTGAGCCGCCTTTCCGCCTCCACTGGTTCGAATGTGATTTGAGACCCTCCCTGGTCCAATTACTGAGTTCTCTAAAGTCCCCCCTCTGGGCCTCCCCCTCATTTTTAGATCGAGCCTCGTTTTAATGACCTCTCGAGCCCCGATGTTCATTTGTCGCGAGGGTTTTTGCGTACGATTATTTTCGCATTTTTTCGTCCATGTAGCGAGCGATTGGAGCACTGTGAATGGTTAGCTTTTCACGATCGAGTAGCTTTTCTTATAATTTTCGTACAAAAGAAAAGTATTCCAGATTCGAGAGCCTTTCACTCGTTGCATAGGGTTAGGAATTTTTTATTAGCCATAAAAGCCCTCGGGTTTCTCTTGTATTTTTATATATACAGTATATGCATATACCTATATCGATTTATGCTATTATCCTCTTCTGTAACTTAAAATTTATATTGATTTCAAAATAATATATGTATATCTTTACATACTTTTGCGTAATTGTTTAAAAGCAATGCACCCTATATTAAAAATTTGTACCCATTAGTGGCGCATAGAGTATTTCCCCGGCAAGAGGGTCCCTTTGTGCGATGTTTGGAATCCTGTAATTTTCTATGAATCTGCAGTTTGCCCCGTTTTTTCGGATCGTAATTGCGAAGGGCCGATATTAATTCTGAATTACTTTTAGGTCCTTTGTTGGCGATTTTTAATCTGCACTAATATTTGTCAATCGTAAAAGCTATTAATAATAATAACAGACCATATATATAGTACATTCCAATTAAGTAGGTATAACGTTTATCATAAAAATTGTTACCTGATCACTGTATATGAATAAAAATAAAGAAATCCCGTGAAATTATATTAAATTTATATAATATAGACAGCTAAAGCTATATTTGAATTAAAAACTTTAAAATTGCAAACTTAAGTGTATGCCATACGTACGTAGGTCTGTTTCAATAGTCACAACAATTATATTGTACAAATAAATCAAACATGCTCTTGAGATGAGTTAAGCAAACAGATCAGAACTATGTAAGACTAAATACAAATAGTGATCTTCATGTACAAACAACATATCCTATTGTGAACTGTCCACGCTATATCTTCCCAGGAGCGACAAAATTTAATACCGCTCTAAAATATAGTTTCAACCGTACACCCATAGAAATAGGGTATAGGCGCCTATTATGGCTAAAACATGTTCGCGGATTTTTTTCAAAGCAAAATTTTAGAACACGACTGCACGACATGTGTCATCACATCACGTCAATGGAGGGATTATGATAACCATCGTGCGGATCTAGCCTGGGGAATCACCCTTTGCGATCTCAGCATCTACGTCGAAACAATAGAAAACAACTTTGGCGAAAACGCAAGCAAATTTCAACTTAAACAGCAACAGCTAGAGCGTTTATTCGTTGATTTAATCTAAGAATGTTGAGGGTGATCCTGAAAAGACAATTTAACCCTAAAAAATGGTGCACGGACATTAATCCGCATGTAATATCGCAAATTTGTCATCGCTCCGGCGAGCGCTGGCCCATCTGTCATAGTACGCAACTCGATTTGCTGCTATTAGAGATGCCAGAGTGACGTCGAATGGGCACGCCTATGATTAAAAACAAAACCAATAATATATACTCGTATGAAGTACGTTGATTGAAAATTATATAGATTTTTATTATATTTGTGTTTTAGTGTGTATAAAACATATTTTGAATGAAAACTTGAATAATAAATCGACATTTTAAGTTATTAAATAAAAATATATTAATCATTTGGCTTAACGTTATGTGTACTACAGAAAAAATATACCAAAATATATACATTTAATGCTATCTGAATACACCTTTACACCAATTCGCCCCGATTGAAATATAAATTAACACGAACTATTACGATATCCGCAAGTGATTAACATTCATAAAGTTAACCCTATGTCAATAACACCCCAATATTGCAACAATAATTCACGTGAATTCGTCGACAAATTGCCCTTTTTGACGTGTTGTTCACAGTTCTCATGTCATGTGCAGAGGGGTAGCGGGTTCGCTAATAAAAAATGTATTATACGCCTCAATGCAGACACGCGCGCATCTTCAGGTGACAGCCGTTGGGTTTTTATCCTGTATTGTGTTTGTGCGTTTTTTTTTATCTCAGTCCTGTTTTTAATTTTTATGTGCATAACTTAAAAGTAATTATTTTTAAATGTCATGTCATGTTAAATTTAATTATAAAACGATTTTTATGATTAGGTATTATAAGTGACAATTATATGATTAAAGTTACATTAATTATTTTATATGAATTTCAATAGATTTTAAGTTAGTTAGCTTTAATAGTTTTTTTTACAATAGTATACTAAAAATCTACTTGTGACCGTATCAGAGAGAATAATAATATTTTTTTTCTGTTTGTGTCCAACTAACTTTATAGTCAAAAAAAAATATGGGTATTTTTGATAATCGTTTCAACCATACATCTACATACTGGACATCATGGCTAATTAATAAAAGCAATAGAGCGAAACGAATCAAACCTGCGTGACCATTACTAACTTCTGTTTTACATAACAACTAATGTGGTATCGCTGTAAAATAAAAAATAAATAAAAAATAAAACATATTTAAACTAAGCAATGCGTGTGATTTCATCTCATTGCGTAAAGTTTAGCGCAGCGTTGCGCTGGACGGGTGCAATGAGCGTTCGCACATCGCCTGTAATTACGAGTACCTACATTTATATATATATATGATTATTTTATTTCGTGTTGAAATAAAAACGAGGCACGTCTGGAAGTGTCGTTTAAGCGTGTGTGATGTGCGATGAGAAAATTGGGCTTGGATAATGATTTAATAAAGTTGTTAACTTACTTATATAAAATTTTGTTTATAGTCGTCATTATTTGGTTTCAGTTTTTAATTTGAAATTGAAAATGTAATATATTTTAAATGATTATCATCTGAATGAATTATATATATTCGACCGGTATATATAATATCGA
Organism: Heliconius charithonia; assembly: GCA_030704555.1. Taxonomy (NCBI): domain Eukaryota; kingdom Metazoa; phylum Arthropoda; class Insecta; order Lepidoptera; family Nymphalidae; genus Heliconius; species Heliconius charithonia. The sequence continues at coordinate 2,819,554 of CM060825.1, forward strand.
TCCGTCACCCAACACACAATGTTCGAGACAATGTTTGTTGGGTTACGGATCTTTGAGGACAAAAGTGTATTAAAGCTAGGTACTCTTTGCTTACCCTACTACATTCAGGATATAGATGATATCTTTTAAAAAAGAATTAAGTTTATTTATATATTACATTGCAACAATTAGTTATCGTCTCTGCGCGTAATCCCGGAAACACTGCACCTAGGTCTAAAAATACTAAGTGCGTTAACCCACGATGTCCGGTAGACGAAAACCTCGTACGGTGTCTGAATAGTGATGCCTTCCGCCAGTTACCGCGACACTTGTTAGGATTAGTGCTCATGTGAGATTAGGAGTTTAATTAATGTTTGATTAAATGTTTTAGACTTTTAGAGTTGAAATTGTATAGAAGATATTATGTTTTTATTTCTTATGACAGATTGGGCAAAAGATTTCCATAACATAAAATAAATGGTAAATCAAATATATTTTGGGCTTTTAACTTTCAACAATAATTGTTTCTGTATAGAAATTATTATAATCATTAGTTTAATGTGTAACGCGAAAGTATTAAAGTAATCAAATAAAAAAACAAGACAATTATTAATGTCACATATGAACATAATTCTCTATTAAAAATAAAGATAATTAAAATATGTGGGTAGTGTAATAGAACTCACATGCTCCTAAATTTAATTGAGTACGTCACGATTAGGTATTTTTTATTTCTGTTTGCAATTCTTGCAACATATAAGTGCTAAGAATATTAATGAGGCTTAAGTATTATGTTCCTGACTTTACTTTATATAGCAGACAAGACGTCGCCTCTTGAATGACGTCGGAGAATACAATACGTGATTATATATGTAAATATGGATTATAAATACACTTCTTGCTATGTTTATTAATTAAGGCTTTATTTATTTAATTAATAATCAAAATTTAAACTGCACCTACATCGATCCTCAAATTTATAAAGTGAAGTCAATATTGTGCTATGCTACCTTATTATAAATTGTTATAAAGGAAATAGATATACAAAAAGGAACGTGTCATAAATATAATTTTATAAATAAATCCTACAATTACTATAATAAAGAGAGTTATGTATACAACATGTTTAATAGAATATTAATATAAAAATACTAGTCTCGCCCTTTCTTATTCTATAGTTAAAACAAACTGAAGACCGTCTCACCTACATTCATACAAAACGTCGCGACGCCTTGTTCTCCTGAACTTGCTTTGTTTGAGAGCTGGCAGACGTCTTTGAATATTTGATGCATATACGATCTTTCTCTTGCTCTTTAGAATCGAAAATTATTTTAAATGTAAGAAAAATAGAAAGCACATATATTGGAGTAGGTATGGTAGTTTGATTTCCGCGTGAAGTATTTATTTAAATTAGTAATTTCTATATATTCCACGTATATTGTTACATACAGATGACATCTAATTATCTAGTTTCGAGTTTTTGTTTTCCAATCGTGAACATTTCTAATATAATAATATCATTGATAATTTGACTTTGCTTTGATAAACTGCTTACATAAAATCGCTTCAAAATACACAACCGCTTTTCATTTGTGATAAAAACGCACTGAATCTATCACTCGCAAGTAAAAACCCAGTCACCTACATTCACACAAAACATCACCCAGATCCAAGCTGAACCTTGCGACGCTTTACCCAAATCCGTGTTTAAGACCTAGGCAGACGAAAGCGCTAAATATTTGATGCCTAGACAGAGATGCTTTTAAAGGGGATAAAACATTGAGGGTCGGGGCTCGAGAATATAGCACGTGAGTGCTATTTGGAATCACTCTTGCTTTATAGACATTTTAAAGACAAATGTCTTTTTGTTGGAAAGAAGGAAAGATAATGTTGTAGAGGTTATATTGCTTTTGTTTCCACTGTATTGGTAAAATAATGTATTTTAAAGGAAATTTTTAAGTGCGTGTGTGTGTGTGTTTATATATAGGTTTTGAACTTGTGATCGTCGCGTCCAGAATTTAATTGAGTCCCAACGATTAAAGATAATATTTCAAACAGATAGTCTGTTAATCACTATCTTTAAACTAAACTCAAGAACTTGAACATGTTTCTGTCACTATTATATCTCACAACCGATAAATAAACATAATTCCTCAACAAATAATCTCAATTATTATTCAGTCAGCCATTTTGCGTATCTCGGTAGCTGACCACGCCTACTTTTGAAATTAGAATAAAATTACACCCGAAGCGGTGTAACCGACACGTAACCATCTATCTATATCTATATAAAACTTTAACTGTACCAGTAATATCAACCTAAGTCCCAAACGGTAATGGTCCGTAATCGCTTGTGGCGATTACCATGGCGTCACTAAGGACACTCTGTCACTAACCTTAGTACAGACTTAATTAATGAGATCTTTTCAAGAGTTTCTTTTATAAAGACATGTTTTCTATGGGTTTTTTACATCGCACGTCGACGGTTGTGTCTTTCGTTTTCTTTGAACAATTAATAGCGTGCTTATTATTAAGTATTACGTTGTAAGCGTTGAGCTGTTAAGATTTTTTTACGGTCTATTAAAGTGTGTGGAAGAAAATCTTAAAAAGTCTAGTATAGATTAAATCTACATATTATATTATTTAAATTAAAATGTTGTACATAATGGTTTTATTCAGGTCTTATAAAAATAAAAAAATCAAGATGTCAAATGATAAAAATACACTAAGTATTTTTTTTTAGAGACACTAAATCCGCAAACCTACGACATAATTAAGGGAAAACGTGTTCCGGAGTAATGTGTATCGAACAATTCGTCGCATGAGTTATAAATGGCTGTGCTTAAAGCCATGCTGATAACGATCTGGCTTCGTGATAACAGCTTTTTGCAAGAGTAGGTGTAACTTAATTAATAATGTAGAATAATGGTAATGCATATTTGCATTGAGCAATTTACATAAATATTTAGAATAAGAATGTAAAACTTACTTAAGGACTCTATACTTGTCTTAAACTATTAAGTTCATTGTTTTTTTTTTTTATAAGATTCGGGCTTCGCTTCGCTCTATGGTCGTTTCGCTCGTCATTACTCGTTTCTTGCTCGCTCTAAAAATAAACTGTATACCATTTTTTTCATATTTAGCAATCGGTGCTTCCTCCACGCGATACTTTTGATTAAACACTGTGTGGCAAGATTTAAAAAAAAAGTTACGTACATTTTTTTATTTAAAAATTTATAAAAAAACATTCAAACTAATCCTTGTACAAATAAAAAAATGTCACAAATTGTAACATTTGTAAGCAGATAACAAGCCAAGCTCCTTATCAAACCCCAGAGCAGAGCTTAGTGACTCGTAAAATCGAGATGAAGATTTCTTATCTCGAGAACGATAGCTGTTATGAATATTACGCTTGAATAGAGCCCTGCGGCTGCACTGGCGCGGATAAGAAATGCAAAATACAATATAATTTTGTTGGCTTTTATTAAAAAACACATGAAGTATATATATTAAATAATCTGAGACAAGGGAAATAATAAAATTTAACAAAAGTCAAACTGCACTTATTGTGCAGTGGCACAAAGTGTGATTATAAACGCGACAGGTTGTGGGTTCTTTCTTCGCTTTGGTGTCAAGGCAGAAGACGGCCACTTAACACGCAATGCGTCTAAAATTCAACGGAAAATGGAGAACGTAGTGTTTGACCCTATTGTATATGCGGGATAAAACTTGAATCGCTTATTTAACATCGACCGTAAGGCCCATCCCATAAGATTTATGTAGACCAAGTAATCCCTAAATAGACGTTAAGTTTATCTACATATAAGTATAATAAACTTTAAATATATTTAAGTTATTTTTTATAATTTTAATGATTGATTATTTGTTTCAGGTAGGTATTCGACGAACGCCTGCTTAAAGTAAGCCTTTACAATTTCTTATTATAACAATATAGTTACTTTTCTTTTATTTTGTATAAGTGAGATAGAGAACAAAAATCCATGGTATCCACTTCTCAATACTGAACGGATTTCAACGCACTACATATTAATGCAGCATTTGCATTTAATATAATATGTGCGTATATATAGTAGCTTGTAACTCGACGATCAGGTAAAATTGTTTCTAATATATATTTATCTATTTTACATTGTTGTTGGGAGGTCGTTGGCGCAAAAGGGTAATGTTAACGAGACAATTGTGAGTTCGATTCTTACTTGGATAAATTAGTTACTTTTACTTCCTTGCTCTGGTAACTAGACAAACCACTCACCACAATGTCAAGAAATTGGCCGAAAAGTGTAGAGCAAAGTGTCTCAACACAAGTTCCCTCTGCCTGCCCTGCTAGAACTTCGACAACGAGTAAATAGATAATATGTGTATGTCAATAGTTAGGTTAGTACCTTACCTAATATATAACTAACATTTAAAGGTAATTTAATATTTATAAATGGTTATTTTAAGACGTACCCTACGTTCAAGCTGCCTCTGTAATAACATCTATATATGATGAGATTGTTTCGTGTAGGCTTAATGAGTTTCTTTATAAATTTCTATTTGTTATCCATCTGGTCATATGTCACCGCCCACTATTGACGAAGTTCACAGGAACATTTTTAGATGTGGTTATTATTTAGCTTTATATTAAATTACAATTCTATATAAGATACAAAATCTTTAGTCATATTCCTGACTTAAATTATTGATAACTTTATTTAATTGCCAAATGGCGGTCTTTCCGTTTTATTACTATTAAAAAAATATCATATAAAAATTTTATACGCAGCAAGACTCGAACTTGCGTTTACTGAATTTAAAATAATACTATTACTTAATGTAACTTAATACTTTAATAAATACATCAATGCATTATAGTTTCTCAGAATGCATTTTCAGTACCTTAATAATACAAACAAATTCATTAAATTTATATTTCTATTTCTTCGCTCTGGTTTTAACGCAAAGCGCGGCGTTGAGTTCTGCGACTCAACACGCAACGCCTCCAAAATTCGGCAGAAAGTAAGGAACGGAGTGTCTTAACACTAGATTCCCTCTGCCTGCAAGGTTGCTGTGGGATACAGCGTGAAGCTAATTTAATTTAACTTTAACTTTAATTAATTAAATGACATTTAAAACGAAGAAAACAGATTTATACACGCGTACATTTCTAACTACTACTTATTGTTCTAAATCGACTTATTACCTTACAAGAAAATAGGCATATCCGATCAAGCCGTCACTCATAATACTTAAAGTATCCAAAGCAATAAAAATATCAAAACAGGCACAAAGGTTAAACGTAATTCATGGAGACATCAAAGAAAACGCTCTAATTTGAATAGATTAGTAGCATGCAAATTGCTTGATAATATCACATCATATGGGGTGTACTCGTATGGGGACACCATGTTTTATTTATGTGACGGGGGTAAGGGCGAATTAATGCAGTCGTTTTTCTAATTTAGCTTTTTTTTAAAAAATATTACAATTTGTAAATAAAAATTAGTGTTTTTTTATATTGTCTAATTTAGCGATTTAAAATTGTTTATATGTTTTTTTTAAAGTATACAAATAAAGATCAGATTCGATTCTCACTTGGAGGAATTGTCTTCATTTCCTCGCTCTCGTAATTAAATAAAGTGTGGCGTTGACTTCCGCCACTCAACATGTAATGCCTCGTAAATTGTACATAAAATGAGAACGAAGTATATTAACACTAGGTTCGCTCTCCTCTCATTCTGCTATGTGCGGGATACAGCGTGAAATTAAAAAGGTAAAATCAATTTCAAGTAATATAATTTGTATAATTTTCTATAAAACGATGCCCCGTAAAATATATTTTTTGATAATTGAAAAATTAACTTTAATAAATATATATTTGCGTGTTACATCTATGATTACAAACAAAAAATACTTTCATAAAAAATATATAATATCTGAAACAATTTATTTCAAAACTACTACTAACTGTTCACTGTCCACATATCTTTTAAATTGTAATTGAGTTGTGAAAACGTAACAAAACGAACAAGCGGCGTGAAGTAGCGCACGCTAATACAAAAAACCCTAAAATATACAAGAATTAACATGTCAAAGGGCGACACATCCTTTATATATACTGGAAAATGTTATTTTTCAAATAAATATGTATTGCAGCATCAAAAAACTTTTACAAGGAAAACGGCTAAAAATACATGATATTTTGACAGTTTCGTAATATCACGTATTTATGTAGTTTTAATATATTCCCCATTTTCCGTCCTATTATATCGAAACATCGCGTGTTGAGTAACGAACCTTAACACCGCGATTTGTTTAAATTAAAACTACAGATCATAAAAATATTATGATCTAAAACAAACAATTACACACTCAACCAATGTTCATAATTAAAAAAGTTAAATCAATTACCACAACGGTAGCACCTTAAGACGTCACCCGCAGCTAATTCCAGCAAAATGTCTATCATTTAACTAGAAAACAAAGCTAAGCGTCGGTTAGCCAGCTTTCGTTCGCAGACGGCATCAAAGGAACCGCACCCCCACCCCCGCCTGAGGCCGTATTGTATTTAGGAACGGCTTGTTTACCCTGGGTTATTAACAGGTGGTGAATTGTAATTGATAAACACTTTCATATTATATTACGTACTAGATTTATACTATATTTTAATAAATAGATATTGCTATTTGAAAATGTATTATAATGTCTCAAAAATATTTTAAGTAAGTACGCTACTAAGAAGAATTTACATATTTAAGGTAAAAACAACAATTTGATAGTTAAAAACAACATTTTAATTCAACATTTAAACCACGATAACTCAAGCATCCGATGTAAATATAATGAGACATATCAATATTCATAGACGAGATGGCCACGTGCCGGAAAGACAGGGACAGTATCCCCATCTACATCCAAAGCTCTCTCTCACACTTTTTAATTTCGAAACAATCTCGTTGAGCGTCCTGTCCCCATTAAAATTCGAACGCACACTCCCTTTTATTGTTTAGAAGCTACGGATATTGTCGTTTTAAACATTTTTCTCTAAGGTTTCCTATTTATTTGACTTTGTCGACGTTGGTGGGCATTGCTTGGGATAAATAGGATGATGATTATGCGATGCATGTGCAAGAATTTTGAAATTTATGTTTTTTTTTGTAGACATGTTGACATTGACTCACGAATTGTTAACGCATGAAAATTATACCTTAAACATAAACATTATGATAACAATTTTTCTAATTTCTGTCCCTGTTTACCAGTTTTTAACATTATTAAATGTGATGTAACTTATAGATGAAAACCATCATAAGGAACAATTGAAAATACTAATTTATTTTTTCGAGTGAAAATCAAACCCACGACTATCGTACCGCGCCAGGACTACCTCAAAAATTTTGATAAATTGTTGAAAAACTAATAAAACGTGATATAAACGCATAGATAGCGAAATCGATTAATTACATTTAAATATCACGCATTACTTACGTCATAGATACATTGATATACTTATCTTTTGATATTATTAATAATTTTTAAGTAATTAAAAACATGCTCAAAAATATCTTAATTTAAGTAATTACAAATCGGATGCTATTAGGTTGAATATGTAATTAGATTTATAACATCCGCTATTTGTGACTATAAAATACTCAAAATATTTTAATACTATGCTGATCAGTTTTAAATATATCTCACTCCGGTTTAATGAATTATTTAATAATTTTATTTCTTCGCTCTTATAACAAGACAACAAGAAGATTTTAATAGAAAATGGAGTGTATTAACACTAGGTACCCTCTACCTACCCTGCCATATACAGCGGGAAGCTAAAAACAATAATAAAACCAAAACGCTATCTAAAATATCTGAGAATAGTGTAATAGCGTCGCTCGTTATAGTAGTATGCAACGATAATTCGAACAATACATTCAGAGGCACGGTCCCACGTCGGGCGCCACTTTCCTAATTGGCGGTTAGGTGTAATTGGACGCGCTCGCAAAGAATTGCACGCCTCGGGCTACTGGTTGTGAAGACATTAATATCGGTTTAGCTTTATAGCCCGCGGTGGGACGATCGAATTATGCGGTGGGTTACGTACGTGATTTATTGAAAATATTTCACGTTAAAATGTTATTTTATTAAGACTAAGCTACCTGTAACTGTCAATGTTAAGTTTATTGTATTTTTCTATTTCCTATTTTTATTTTATTAAATTAATTATTTTTTTAGAAATAAATTGATATGGGAAAGTACGCTGCAATTGATGAAACCAGAATAGAAATGAAATGTACCTATAATAATAGTCTCTTGTACCTATAATAATATAATAAACATACACAACGCCAAGAAATATAACTAACTATATTCTTGCTGAGTTCAACGTTAAGAGGTACGGGAGATCGATTCAATGATGGAGGCCTGATAAAATTATCATTACATCATCATCTTATCTCAACCATTTATCTTATAGATTTGATCTGTATTCATACACTGGAAATTAATGAATCCATAATAAAATTTACACTTAAAAAAATATCTTATTTAGCTGAAATTGACAATAGCAAGATATATTTTTCGAGGCTTAGTTCTGTCTAATTGGCTAGTATCATACAACCAGAGTTCCTAATAAAAAATATTTGTACGAGTTGTCAACATGGATTCATTTGTCTATTTAATCAAGAGCTTCAGTAACAAATGTAGTTACTATGGCAAATCATGTAGGGTGAATCGAGGAGGCGTATTCTAGTGTTTTATTTGGTTAATTAATAAGACCAAATTCAAACAAATCCAACTACCGATACCGTTGATACACTCAATACTTCACAAGGGATGCAGGGTTGGTTTGTATAGGGTTGTCAATGGTTATATTATAATGTATGTTTTGTTTACTTTGCTATGTATTTTCTTACTAATTAAATATTGTTTAACAATTATTATTTTCCAAATTGCATTTCTGTTTATTTATGTAGGATTATTCTCTGTTCATCATTTTCCTCACAACAGTTACTTTATTTTTCCACATAAAGCGCAATTAAACAACTTTAATAGTGAGCTTAAGCGTATTTTTATATATAATTGAAAGGACTGTAACCATATTAAAAGGAAATATTTGATAATTCAATTCGTATACTTGATCAATCCACGTCTAACTTTCTTCAATTCAAGATAATTTCAATCAGATACAGACCAATAGAATAACATTAAAAAATTTATATTCAACACACAAACGAAAAACACCTACGTCCATAGAGAAGTCTCTACGACAAAATAAACATGTTTAAAAATCTATTAAAAATTCAAGTCACGTTCAACCCTAAGTTGGAGTGGATGCAAGGGCCAAGGTTCGATCCCCATTGTGATTCCCACTTGTTTTTTAATAGAGGGTATTTTCTATTATTCGTCATATAAATGGCGCTGTTTTAGTACGTTGACATGCATTCCCTTTGCGGTGGGGTGGCTACGGGCTATGGGAGACATTTCGGTACGTTAATGATCTCATCACTCGTGGGAGGTCAAGTGATTTTTGAAAATAGACTATCAATTTTATTTGCCCCTTATTTGATTTATGGATTTGTGTGCAACGAGAATTGGTAGAAATTAATTATATAAAAATTATTTATTTTTAGTTTTTACATAATTTTACGTTACTTATAAGGGTTAAGAAACCCTTTGCACTCCAGCGGATTTACATCTACTTTTTTAATGTCGCAATACAACAACGACAACTGCAAAGACTTAAATATGAAAACACATGAAGGTAAATTGTATGACAATGTTTAGCTACAACATTTTTTATAAATGCAATTTGAAATACAATATGTAAAGAAAAATGAGTGACGAAAATGATAGTTCGTAGCAAAAAGTCACTTGTGCTTTATAGTATTTTTTTTATTTTACAAAAGTATTTTTTCTTATTAGAAAAGATGTAAAATTTAAATGAATATGTATTAAAAATAACAAATATATGATCAATGAACACCGACGAATGAAACATAACGGTGAATACGTGTGCTATTTTTTTAATATATAATTTTTTTTAACGTTCCAATTAAAGCGGAATTTCTTTAAATATTAAAAAAGAAACATTTAACAGTAAAACCTAAGCTTATTCCAACACAAAAGCAGAGTAGGAAAGACCAGACAATGGTTAAGTACAGTGAGTAGTTAATATCACATCCATCAAACGTTCCACATGATTGGAGGGTAACTGCCATTTTTTATTATGAAGTAGCAATTCCTATACTCATAATATACGAAAAGTAATAATTTGTGCTCCCGTAGGATCAGCCATCAGGCAGCCAGCAGGCGTAAAGCAAGTGAAAACAATAGAGCTATTAGCTGTAAATGAGATATCACTTATTGTTTTTTTAATTGTTTCCTCTGGATACTTATTTTGCTTGTCGATGTCGGTAGCGAGACCGTTCATATTGGCTCGATTCAGAAGCATTTTCGTTTTTATAGTAATGATTGCTTCTTTTACATGAATACAGATGTAGAACTTTGTCTATACTTCGGGATTAAATGTTAAATGAGTGTATTTGTTTTTATATAGAGCTTCCTGAAAATTAGCAAGTAATATATAACTGAAATGGTGTAGTTAAGATATGCTTGACTCAACTATATTTATATTTATTAATATTTTTTTTCTTTTTCCTTAATGGTTAAAAACAATAAAGTACAAAGTTCTATCACAAACCACGATGTTTGCCTGAGAGGGCTGAAAATGAAGAATGGGGTAATTTATCACTAGGTTTTCTCTGCCTACAGCGTACAATAACATATGGTTAATTGAATAAATTAATGAGTTTGTTTGGATTCTTTACAACATGCACTTATGAGCAACACTTTCCACCTGCTGGAATATACTTTAAGTGACTCTTAGCGTTTGCGGTAATAGCTATACAATTAAAAAACTAGTTAAACAATTCGCGTAGCGCTCCCTAAACGCGGCACTAAAATGAGACGCATTTTTAATTAAACCCCGCCGGAAGCCGCCATGTTGCCGCGCATCCGCCGCCGCCATCTTGCGGCGACCGTTTGACAAATTGGTACGGCAGAGTGACGCGCAATTTTCCCGCTTTTTTCCCGCCCATTGTTCGCTTTTCCCCAACAAAATGAAAAGTCGCGCTATTTCTATTTATTTATTTCTTTTTTCGGTAAATGTTACGGCTCAGCCGCTGTATTGCAGATTGTTTTGTGCTGCGGCTGTTCATTTCTCACTGTCGAATTTTTTGAATGTCAGTCGGTTCATGGGTACTCCATTACGATTGTTTAACGAGTCAAAATTTAGGAACGACTATTGGATGAAAGAAATGCAAAATTCTATTTCAAGTACAGCCACAAAAATACTTGAGCGGAAAAATGTGGTCTGTATTTTTATGTATCGTTCATTCTAGGAGCTAGCACGAGTGCTGACATATTTATGTCATAAGTACTTCTGTATTTACACAATAGGTACTATTATTATATGAGCTGGCTTTGGTGTATATTATATAGAACATTTTTAAATATAATATTTAAATATAGACACTATAATTTCATTACTTATATACTAAACTCAGCTTTATGGATCATTTTTACATTAATAATTTATTTGTGAATGCTTTATTTATTCAAATAAATTAACAATACTTAAATATATGAGTAATGAACAGTTTTAATTTTTAATTGTTACTCCTCATTATAATCGAGGAATTCAATTTAATTCAAAAACTTCTCATGGTTAGATTCTAGAAATGTGACATAATATAATATTAGGATATTTATTCAGCTCGTGCGTCAGCGTGTGGGTGTAAATGACATTCTTTATTAAGAAACATATTCAATCTTTTCAGCCGGATCTATGGTTTTTGTAATATCTAAGGATTTCCCCGATTCACGATTTTAATTTATGGATCGGTTATAAATATTATATTGATTTAACTACAGATATAAACTAAATAGATCTTGATAAGATAATGCTTTTATGGGAACACACTTGAAAATGCACCATATAATTGATACATAGATTAATTTCGAGGTTTCCAATAATTACACGCTTTACATTTTAAAGATAATATAAAAATTATATGAAATTAACTGTATCTAAATTTATTATTCTCTCGTGCAGCACCTAGAATCAAAAACCATTCGAAATTCAACACGGCACCTCCCAAAAGTCAACAAATCAGACAGTAGGCAGAACAATCCGGACTAGTTACCGTCTATACTGCCCGCCTCATTAAAGCAGGCGGCGAGATCAAACGATTCCGAAATACGCGCACCGCAGACCTATGAGAGCGTAGAGCGACGTAGAATTAATAAGCGATGTCACAAACCACGTACACGAACAAGGAAATCCAACGTTGGAAACTAAACTATAGATAGAAACTAAAGAAATCGACCATCATTTGTCTTTGCTACACAATTAACATTAAACGTATAACTATTAGTCAAATAATATAAGTTTGAATTGGACATATTTCCCTTAATAATTATAATACCTATACTCTCTCCTTTTTAGCTTACTCTATTATTAATAAACGATAATAGTCTTAAATAATAATATTTCTGTCCCAATCTGCATCTTCATAGATCAGTGGCTGGTACAAACGATGTATGTTTGTGTCGACGTGTGCACAAACTGTGTTTTATTATCACATCACCAATTGGGCATCAGCAAAGCGAGTAATGTCTAAGATGCTTCATATTTAAAATCTTTTTTTTTTCAAACTATTAATTGTTTCTGATGTTTTTTGATATGTTTACTCCGAAAGAATAAATGATATCCCTTATTAATAAAGTTGAAGTAATATAAAAAAAGTAATTACCTTATATTGGTGGCTAATCAACATAACACTATCTATACAAATATTAATATATAGATAGATAACGGAATAATTAAACCCAAAGGTCGTTAAAATATCAAAAAAGATTCAATTTCCCATAGATTATGCGTAGAAAGTATTCCAAATGTTAATTCATCCTTCATTATAAAACTTCCTATCGAACTAGTTTTCTGATCAAGTTTTATATATTATGAAACGTTATAAATTTCCCTCTGTCATATACTTAATACAATATATTCAATATTAAATGCTGTACCGGGATTGATTGAACCTAATTGGGTCGTTATGTGGAAGAATAATGACCAATTAGTAAATTAAACGACTCATCCAAGACGGGACGTTGCCATCGTAACATTTTTTTATTGCAGTCATATTGTAGAAAAGTGGATCCAAGCAGTGCCTTGAGGGATACCTTAGGTTAATTATATATTTTAAATATCACGTTCACTGAACGATAATGAATAATTTTATATGGTTATGTTATGCTGATTTTCTATGAGAATTTAAATATAGACCAAGATACGAATTATATGAGGCGGTCGTGACGTGGGCCTACGTCTGATTCTCAACACAATGGTTGTGGGATCAATCTCCAATCGGATTATCCGTTCCCCGAATGGAGATGCGACGTTGAATTTCGCCACCTAATAGACACGTATTGTCTCGAATACGACCGGAAAGTACACTCTAAAGCGTGAAGCTGGCAAACAAATATATACATATATATATTTATTACTTTACTTTTATTACATTAATAAGCATAAATCTGAGCAATAATTTAAATTTAAATGGAAATCAATATTTTCTTTGATTCACTGTTCAAATATTTAATCCACTTCGATAATACATAAATTATGAAACCATATCTTTTTATATTTCATTAGAATTTACATGATTATTGGCTATAATGTAATTTGATAACTAACTTTCTTATTTAACCTAATTTTAAAAATGAATATCAAAGATGTCGCGAATATGATAAAACCTTGCAACATATATTGGAATTTGTATATTACTATAGCTTTTAATTGACTTTAGCATTACACTGTATCCAGGCATATAGCAGAGATGGCACAGGAAACGTGGTGTTGAAATACTCCGTCATACTCCGCCACTTTCCGCCCAATTTACCAAACAGTTTAAGTGGCGGAATTTAACGCCACGCTTTCGCATCAGTGTAAGGAAATGAAAACAGGGAAATAAATATTTTTGATTCCCTGTGTGGAAATCGAACCCACAACCGACGCCTTACGATCAAAAAAGTTATTATATCTTAATATATTACCTAAGCGTTTAACGATTGCTTTATTGTGGTCCATCAACTCGACGTTTAATCTAAATCTAAAAAAAGCTTCCAGTTTCGGTTTTTATGATACTTCCATAAAATCTAAGAGCTCGTAATAATGTCTCGGGAATGGTACACTTTGTTCTCGTTTTTAACTTTTTAGTCCGAAAGAAACTGGGGCGGTTTGGTCTATTTGTGAATTTTAATAGTAGTAAATCTCGCCTCGTTTCAAATATGCATTTTGTTTATATATATTTATATATATACATACAGCCCAGTATTGCCATTTTATTTGAGCCTTCTGTCATACATAGGTCACATATATATGAATTGATTTTTATAAATATAAATGTCAATGGAAGTTTCTATTAATATATCATTTTGGTTTTATGGTTTTTTAAATTATTCTATAGTTCGTATTCCTTTAGATTGGTAAATAATTTTCTGGCCGTAAAGATTGTATCAGTGTTAAAGATAACAACTATTTGAATATAAAATTTGGAAGTATAGAAATATGTTAATTTTTAATCTGTCAGTCACTTATCCGCCACTCTACATACAATACGAGTATATCGTATATCGACAATCAGTCCCGATCAGTAGTGTCTTGACACTATCATTTCTCACCCCAGCTGCTATGCTTGATAAAATGTAAAACTAAAAAAAAGATAAAGAAATATTATATGTACCCATCTAAAACAGTTTTTGTCTTCACATTTTATATTTACAAATTGTTTCGTTTTTTCGTTGCGACTATATAATTCGATAAAATCCATTTGAATATAGTAGAGGGCTATTAATTCTTACATTTGACGTTTTTATGCATATTTAAGATTTCGCTTTGAAGAGCTCTACGCTAGATTTATGATTACTTTGAGACACACGGTCTGCTGGCCGGTCCCGTTATACGAAAAATATCCTATATAGTGGTAGGACGTACGTAAGTCAACCTTTTCAATTCATATGAAAGTTTTGTTATTATTTAATATCTGCATTTTAAAAAAAATCACGCATTCAAACTCCGTTCTGCTCATTCCGCACGAATTCGAGATGGCGGTTCAATGATTAATTTCCCCGAGTAGACTTCGAACCTACAACCATTATGTTAAAACCATAGTGACCGTACTAAGAAGCTTTATAAAAAATAATATGTTTACGCTCCAACAACTTTTTTTAAAGATTTCGTATTAAATATTAATATTGTAAATAATTGGGAGTCGATGTGTGTTCACAAAAAATCTGTAGATACATTTATGATTTATAGACTCACATTTTGGCAATGCTGAGTTTCTAGATTTATATTTTCGTTTATTCTATTAATCTCATTTAAAGTGAACAACATGACTTAAGAACAATGTTGATTTATTACCACCGTTATTACAGATTTAGTGCCAATTTTTTTTGAGTTGTGTTTAATAAGACAAAGCTTTGTATTCCGCAACTCCTTCACGCAATGAATCGAAAATTGGACGGAACGCTAAGAACGGAGTGTTTTAACACTATCTTTCCTCTACCACCCCTGTCATATGCGAGATTCAGTATGAATGTAAAAATATATATAAATTAAGTTCAAAATTTTATTTAATTTAGTTTTATATAAAAAAATAATTTTGTAGAGTTCACCCATTCAACACGGAATATTTTGGATTTGGGCGGAAATCAAAGAATGGGGTAACAAAACTGAAAAAAATAATGAATATGTGTGTAAAATATATCTAAATAATGCACCACTCCCTATACATAGTAAAACCATTAAAGTAAACTTGGATTAGTTAATTTATTACGCTTGCTAGTTTAAACTGATCTGTTGATAGCGGTCATAACGATTTATTACAGCTTTCCCATATTTTATGTTTATTTTAAATATTTTATCTTATATTTATTTTTTTATTTTTTTTATAATATTTTTCTTTGATGATCATTTTGATATATGGCTCTATGATAGAAGCAGTCATTGCAAATCTTTGGAAGTTAACCTTTATTTATTGGCTATATATCTTAAAATAGCGCTTTGATTGTTCATCGTCTTCTATTTTAGATCTTATTTTATATTTATATTATATTACAACAATTATTAATATATATTAATAATTGTTGCTTTTTAACCCCGAAGCCATTTCACAACACGATTAATTTGTTCTTCAAACAGTCCCGTCAGTGATCACGGACTACTGCAGAGTGTTCGAAATGTAGGATTTCCAAAAATGTATATAATAGGAAATATACGCGATTAATCCGGTTAAATACTTTCATTTAAAATCATATAATAATCGTGAATATCGAAAATTTAATATAATTTAGAAATGTTACAAAACGGTTCTTAATCTGTTCAATATTTTCTATGATCTACTACTCTACCTAAAATAAAATCTACCTATATCACTTATTAAAGCTCATTGGTAATATATTTACATAAGAAAAAACATGGTAAAATAGTATAAAAGAAAATCCGAAATGAAAACCAATTATAATATAATCTAACAGAAGATCACAAAATATGAATTTTCTCATATAAATAATGTATAAAAATAAAATGTGAAATATATTTTTCAACTTGGTCTGGACTCGGACTGTTGTCACCGACTGTTGACATCCCAACTTGTCAAATCCCCCGCCGCCCCTTGCCGCCCCCCGCCGCCGCCCGCCCTGCTTACTCTAAATTCGCGTAGATTACATAAACTCTACTATTTGTTCTACACTTCATTTTTTTATTTTTAGGAATAACTAACTTTTTTTTATTAAGTAGTATTTTTAATATAGCAGTATATAGTATAAATTCAATTCAAATAATTTTATCCAAAACATGCTTCATTTCTTGAAAGTTAAATAATTTACCACCAGTTCTCTAAAGTGAATGCCTCAGACCTGAGAAGAACCGGCGCAAGAAACGAGGCGGGACTTTAAATAAATTTTACACAAATACACATTTATTTATTAGTGACAATAATACTTTGAAAGAGAATACAGTAACACACAAACTTGTCTGTCTGTCTTTTCACATTTTTTTTTTAAATCGTGATATAGAAAATTCTCTGAGGTTTTGCTGGGATCCTGTTGTAAAATCGTACACATTGTCCCATAAAGGAATTGTGGATTCGATGCAACCGAGTTACAGGTGCGCTAAGATTAAGCTTATTCCTAGTGTTAATATTATGACAAATAAACAAATTTGCGTCGTTTCTACGTCAATTAAATGAAATCACTATTTTTTATATTTTTTATGCATTTACCAGAGTTTATATATATCATTGATAATAGTGGGTAAAATAGTATTAAATAACTTTTACCCAATCAGTTGTTAACTGATACAAGTTTCACATAATCCTTTTTTAGCTTCACGCTTTATTGCATATATAGCAAAGTAGGCAGAGGGAACTTAAGAACCTAGTGTTTTACACTTCCGTTCCCCGCTTTCCGTCGAATTTTAGAACACGCTACGCGCTTTTTGGCGGAACTCAATGCCGACCTTTACCTCATTACCAGAGCGAGAGAATGTTAAATATTTCATTCCTCCAAGTAGGAATCGAACCCACAACCTTCGCATTTATTGCAGCGCTTTTGCCTCTGTGATACCACGATTTCATCGACACCGACATCTCTTGTATATCGGTATAATATTATTCTGGCTGTGGATTCGATCCCCACTCGAGAAAGTGAAATATTTATTTACATTTATATTTTAATTTCTTGGTCCTGCTGTCTAGGCAAAGCTCGACGCTGAATTCCGCTACTCAACACGTAATGCCTCCAGAACTCGGCGGAAAGGAAGGAACGAACACTAGGTTACCTCTGCCTACTCAGCTGTACGCGGGATGCAGCGCGAAGCTGATTAAATTTTTTATTTTTTTGATCTTTAAAAAATATATTTTACGAATATCGTCTACTTATACTTAAACGTATATCAAGCGTATAAAGAATATCTCAAATTGAACAAAAGCAGGAAAATTACACAACTGAGCTTTCCTTTACTTGGATAATATAGAAAACGCCAAAAGATAAAAAAACATAATCTAAATCTTATAGGAGACTGATCTCCGCAATACTTTTATATTAATTGTTAAACTAAAGAGGCCCTCGTGACAGACGTTAAACTCGAAAAGGACGGTAAGACGGGTGTGAGTTCAATTCCCATTCGGGAGGCATGAGTATAATAAAATTGTTTATATAACAATGCGCCGTTCCATACGCAATGTCTAAATGTCAAATTTGTGTAAAAATGTGGAACGGAGTGTCTTACCACTACGCTCCCTCTGTCTTCCTTGTTAAACTAAACATACAACGATTGTAATATTATAACAAACATAACATTTCTGCTTCCGACATACGAAAATATGGTAGCGGGCTATGTTTACGCTTCAAAATGCGAGCGTGACGCAATTTGTAACACCCTGTAGGGGGGAGGACTTCAAAGGGCGCGCCGACAAAGCGCTAAATAAGATGAAAAAAAAAATACATACTTATATAAACGACAATGGCCTGGGAAATCGGGACTTTGGTATTTTCTCGTGAGTTTTTCGCGTGAAAATTACATATGTACGTATATTTTATATGTATACAAAATGTTTGATTTGATATAAGTTGTTTATTGATGTTTCACGACTTCCTTTTTTAAGGTTATTAAGAAGTAAGGAGTTTTTTTTGCAAGTGTTGAGAATTTTGATTTATTTGCAATTAATTTTAAATTATTAAATTTGATTTAGCAACTTCATGCATATATCGGGGTAGGCAGGTGGACCCTAGTGTTAAGAGACTCCGTCCCCACTTTTCTAATAATTTTCGAGCCTCCTTGCAAGGAAATTAAAGCAATTCACAACATCGAGTGGAAGTAGGACCTACAATCATCGTCAAATTATTGAAAAAAAAAACTGTTATTTAATAAATGTTATTGATAAAACATGTAATTGAAGCCAGTCGTGGATAAGCGGTACAAAATGAGACTGTAAACACGACAGATCGTCAGTTCTACCCCCCACTCGAGAAAATGTTATATTTAATACTTCCACCACCTCCTATCTAGTGTCGAGGCAGAAGCGGCGTTGAGCTACGCAACTCAACCCGCAATGCCTTCAAAATTCGGCGTACTGTGTGCTGGATAAGGCGTGACGGTAAAAATAAAAATATTTACCGAACATTATAATTAAAAGCAAAATGAAATTATACGCCATAAATAATTTTGCCAACACTTTTCGCAAAACGTGAATCAGGAATCAGGGTTTATGAATATCGAGTGTTGTTCGCTATCTAGTTACCAATTAAGTACTTAACGAGGTTATCCTATACGTCACTAATGATGCGTTGCATACTGGTTGTGATTTCTGATCTAGGAAGGTAAAGGAATTATGTCACGATGGGTTTTAGTTGTGTGTGTGTGTGTGTGTTCTACAGGTTGTGGGTTCGATGCTTTGTAGATTAGACATTGAAATTAGGTAAAATGAAAAAAATATTGTGTATCGCTATTTATAAATGAGGCCAGTCGTGGCGCAGTGGCACAAAGTGTGACTGAAAACCGACTGGTTGTGGGTTCGATCCCCACTCGAGGAGATGAAATATTTACTTAAATTTATATATCCATTTCTTCGCTCTGGTGTCGAGGCAAAGCGCGGCGTTGAGTTCTGCCACTCAACACGCAATGCCTCCAAAATTCGGCAGAAAGTGGGGAACGGAGTGTCTTACACTAGGTTCCCTCTGCCTACCCTGCTGTGTGCGGGATATAGCGTGAAGCTAATTTAATTTAATTTTTATTTATAAAATAAATCTATTTATATTATTTTTAGGGTATTGAAGTCTGCCTATAAAGGTTACATGTTGGGTATTCGATTTCTACTCACCGGAATGATTTTCATTTCCTTGCTCTTTACACACGGCCTCGAAATTTGAATAGAAATTGGAGAACGGAGTGTTATAAGCTTTAAAGAATTAGGCTCCCTCCCTATACTGCTAAACGCGGGATACAGCGGGAAGTTAATAATTTTTATTTTTTATAAACCAATTAAACAAATTAAAAAAGTTATACTTACTAAGTTGATGTTGTTCTTGAGGCAACTAAGCATGTAAATCATAACATTAAAACAACATTTACTCATAAGGGTCCGGTTCAACATGGGGTGGATACCACTAACCGGAAGTCGTGAATTTGATTTCCGCTTCGGATAAATATTGATATTGACATTATAACCTTCGTATTTGTTTTATGATTATCTATAGAAATTTATTGATGACTTCCAGTAAGGCGAATAATGTGCCAATTTTTCTCTACAGAATAATTAAAAACAAAGCACAACTTTAGGATCCAGCACTCGAGATTTACACTTAATAAAGTAATGTCATAATAAGTGGAAGACAATATTTCTTGATATTAAGTTCTTCTACCATAGTGAAACTGAAAAAAAAATGGCCAAAAAGGCAAAAATAAAAAAAACATAATTTCTTTTAATTTATTATATTTTCTTTTTAATGCATAAGAATGTCGACAGTTGTAGATTATATTATCTTGCACCGTCAAAATACAATACCCGATAAGTGTCGGAGCGCCATTACGGGGATTAATGCGTTATCTCGTTATCAATTAAGCCGTCAGTTAACAAGGTTACGTTACGTAACGTCACCGTGTGGACGCTCCGTTCCACCTTGTGGGCCTGGAAGGTAGGGAAATTGGAATTAATAATATATTAAAAAAGAAAAACATATGAGGCCGTCGTGGCGCTGGGGCACAAGGGTGTAATTTAATTACACGACCGTTGTGGGTTCGATCCCTTCTCGAGTTACATTATTATTTTGTAATATTTTCTTTTCTTCGCTCTGGCACCAAGGCAAAATACTCGGCGTTGAGTTCCTCTACTCAACACACAATGCCTCGAAAAAATTACAGAATGTTCTTACACTAGGTTCCCGCTAACATGCTTTATAAAAAATAATACACTAGGAAGCTGTATTATTTTTTATAAAGCATATGCCAATGTTATAATTAATTACAAAAGTAATGTCATATAATCATTGTCAAAGTGCTTATAGATTTGATTGATTAAACTAAATTTATTAATTGTTAACATAAACTAATTTAATGGATAAATTCAGAACAAAAAATCTTTTTTCCATGAACACCGATAATCAAAAAAAAAAAAATTTAATAAAATATAAAATGTTACTAAATTTCATTTGATATTAAATATATTGATACACAAAAAGCAAACATTTAACACACATTATAAAAGAAAACAATCGCAAGTAAATACCAATACTTAAAACTAACATTATTAACCGAATTGTACATGTCAAAATCGAACCCCCAACATAGGACCTTACAGAATCTTATAAATCTTTGCAATTATCAAATTCTGGGGCTCATCTCATCTGCATAAACGCACACACGCCCGTACAGTACGCACGCGCGTCGAGATCAAAGAGAACCGACCCCTTTGTACTTGCCGCCGTCGCGTGCCGTCTTTCTCTTATCCCTCTCTACAACCGTCTAAACTCCTAAGTGCGAGCGAGACGAATATACAAACGATTGTATAGCTCCCAATGTGAATATTTCACCTCGTTATCGAGTCTTGTTTGTGTTAGGTAGTGTTAGAACGATGATTGAATTAATTTTATCGATATCGATATCGATGCGAATTAGTTAGTTATATTTGGATGGATGTTGTGTCATTAATTATATATATAAATACATTTTAGGTTCACTTGAATACTAACGATGTTTGAAATTGTCGTACGATATGAATCGATTCAATCGATTGATGTAAGATGTTATACGATGATGTACATTGAATATATATAGATGTCTTGTTACACTTAATAATTTTAACACGTAATTAATTGTGACATACCCTTTGCGTTTTTACTCGATTAGTAAGCTGAGTATGACCGTATTCTAATTAAAGTATTTGTGATTTAAATGGGAGGATAAATGTTACTCATATTTAAAGAAATGTTTTCAAATTCGCCATATAAAAATGAATGTATAACCAAAAAAAAAATGTTTATGGATAAAATAAAATAAAAAATACTTAAAATTCTTGTTCTCAGTTATATAAAATAACGATAGATATATTTCAACAATACTCTCTACCAATCTTTTGAAAAGCATTAAATAAAAAAAACATAATAAAAATCGATATATAACCGTCTCTTCTCTGAACATAGTAGAGCACAGCTCCCGACTAGGTAAGACAGGAATCTGCCGATATCGGCCAGTAATTAAAATAGACTTATTGCGTCTCGCATACGAACTTTATGGTCTCAGACCAGTCTGTACCGATAAGGCATGAAATACCTAACGCGTATATTTAGATGCCTTACTCATTGCTCGCTTTCTACTAATTAGAGTGGAGCTTTTAAAAGGGTATGTTGTTTATGGTTTTTTTTTAATAATTAAAAGTTAACATTTTTTTAATTTAGATAATTTTACTAGGATTCAGTAAATAATTATAAGTTTTTCATTACTTTTATATTTCATTATTATAAAAATGTATTATTATTTTAGGAAATTATTATAAAGCGACAACCCTAGACAAGTACAAAACATTATAGGTGTAGCGTAGAAAATAGCATTTTATGAGTTTGAATTAAAATCTCATACATTTTATGGGTTATACACATTTTTCTTGGAAAATCCATACACATATTTTAATAGTACCTGATGTCTTACTAAATGTTCATCAGAACTATAAAGGGTTGGTTTTTTTTTAAAAGATTCTATAGTATTTGCTATAATTATAGGTTATATCGACATGTATCGTTTGCGGTAATTGATGGTGTACATACTGTGCATTTTATATGAGCATTACGGTTTTGTAATTCAATATATTTACGTTGGCCATTGTTTTTGTGGTCTCATTTGCCATTTTCTAGAAATGGACTATAAAAGACAAAAAAGCGGTCTGTCTATATAGGTATAACGAAAAAACAAACAACGAACTTTTTTTTTTGTAATAAAAGTAATTGTTATTTTTGCAGCAGTCTCCGTATTTGGTCAGATAGTACTTATTAATATAAGAAAATAAACAACAGCATTTTAAAA
Source organism: Heliconius charithonia (assembly GCA_030704555.1). Taxonomy (NCBI): domain Eukaryota; kingdom Metazoa; phylum Arthropoda; class Insecta; order Lepidoptera; family Nymphalidae; genus Heliconius; species Heliconius charithonia. The sequence continues at coordinate 2,842,670 of CM060825.1, forward strand.
TAATTATTACATTATTAGAATTTTTTCTGATAAGTAAACTATGAAGAAAATAGCAGTTAACCTGCACATTACCCGCTGGGGTTGACATCGACCCTTGTTAATATTTTACTACTTATGTCGCGCTACGGTCATTAGTTTTTCCTTTATCATTTCTACAGGTAACTTATACCTGAGAATTATTAATCTTTATAAGTCTAGGGTTATTAGTGGAGACATATTAGTTTAACAATCTGAATTAAAGTCACAAAATGTGTACTAAAAATCCTCAATTAAATATTATATGCGCCTATTATGAATTCAAGTTTACAAAAATATAATAAATATGTATTTATTAAAGTAAAATTTGCCGTCCTAGTAGCAAATATTAACATATACATATATATAAAAATATAAAAACTATAACAACATTTTAAAACGTAAATTATCCGCACCGCTTAACGAGAAATACATATTCCCTCCAATATACAAAATAACATCCGAATTTTCCATAATCGCGGGTCGGAAGGGCCAGCCCGCAGCCCGCGGGTGAGTTTCGCTAAACAATTCATACATTTGTATCCTTTGAAGTAGCGCTCAGGGCGCCGTCAACTGCACACAGCCCCACCTGTTTATAGCGTTGGAAATTGAGTAGAATATTGTAAAAAATGATCGAATTTTGTGCCAGACTTTAAAGGATTAAGTAAATTTCAGCCTGTCAACATTTTGTGTATTAATTTTGCACGTAGATTTTTTAACTTTGATATTTTTGGGTGAACGAAAATGTTTTGCTACTGGAGATGTTTCGAAAGTAACTTGTTGGAAGTGTTTATTGACGCTTCGTGTTATAGTTGGATTTGTTTTTATGTATATTGGTTATAGGTTCGAGTACGTAATTATATTTAAAAAAATCGAATAAGGAGAAGTCGTCGGGTTGTAGTAATAGTGCGTCCGGTTGTGAATACGGTGATTGCGAATACGATTACTATTCAAAGGGATGATTATTTTTTAATTATTTTCATTTCCTTGCTCTGATAGACAAAAATGTAGCTTTGAGTTGCGTTACTAAACACGTGTCTCTGTTATGTATCTTAACATTGTGTTCCTTCTGTTCGCCATGCTAGGCCGGAAATAACGCAAAAATTAAAGAAAATGTAGATGACATGTATAAAACAACTGAACTGTAAATTATAAGCAAACATTAATAAAAACCTAACTGCCCCCAAGGTGTATATTTCCCATATTTAATTAAAAAATCCATCCCTCGAATGATAAACGCTTATAAACGGACAACCTGATATTAACCCTTTGACGTGTCGTGTGCTTTAATTGCCGCTTGTTTATTAAACGTGTCCCCGCACATTAGCTAAAGGTTCCCACAGAACTATTCTGTACAAGAAATTAAGTTTTTAATGTAAAAATAAACTGAGATTTATTAAATTTTAAAAACAGCTTCACGTTTTTTCCTGCATAGTTGGGTAGGCAGAGGAAACCTAGTACAATCCGTTCGTTTCGAGACATTGGCGTGATAATTGGCAAAACTCAACGCCGCATTGGTTTTCCTGAGTGGAGAAATTTTAAAAAAATATAACGTAGGTAAAAACTATTTCTTAACACTAGGTTCCCATACAGTGTGATGCTAAAAAAAAATAAAGAAAAATGTAAACTATACACAATTACTTTCTTTCTCACAGAATATGTCTTCAAACATGAAGACGCTTTCTAACCCAACACGGTATGATTAATGTCACTTTAGCTGGCACTATTAAGTATCGGGGGGCTATTTTGTTTTTACCACTCACTATCATCGCGTTTGATCTATCGTGTACGTCGATGGCTGTCGACAATTATTTTATATTATAATGTATAAAGAAAAATTATATGGAGTTAATTGTTGGGAAAATAGACATAATTTTTCGGTGTATTTCTAGTCAATACGTGGTTGTAGTGGATAAAAAAACGTTAGTGATGACTGATTCCATTATTTTATTACATTACTACTTAATTAATTTAATGGTAAGTTTCTAAAATTATTTATACGTAATAAAATTAAACAATAAAACTTACTTTATTTGTACAAAAATATATGAGAAGTAGCTAGGAAAAAAAATCTTTTTATTTTGCCAATGAATCAAATTTAACTGTTATATAAATAGCTACAAGCCACAAGCGCGGCGTCGAGTTCCGCCACTCAACACGCAGTACCTCGATATTTACACTAGGTTCATAGCGGGCAGAGACCTACCCTGCTATATGTAGGATACAGTGTGAAGCTGAAAAAAAAAGTAGGTATATTCTACAGAACTAAAAAGCCGTTAAACAGTATCATCGCGATGTAATGCAATCCGTTGATGAAGAATTTTTACGGTTAGCTGTAGAGACAATCATTCGGACGTATTTAATTTTAAACACTATCTTGCTTTTCTAAAACTTACCTTCTTCGTTTGGCTTAAGGTTTAATTTTATATAACATAAAAAAATATTCTGGAAGATTCTTATAATCTGTCGGGAGCGAAAGATATGGTGAGGATTCGGCGCGCGCGCATCTAAAATGCTTTGGATGACGAAAACTCAATAATAAAAGATTAAGAAATAATGTACGTGACACTTTGTAATGTTAATGTTGATGGGAAATTCCTACGAAGAAAACAAGTGACCACATTGTGGGAAAACTTTACTTGAATTAATTGAAATGTCATAGCTCCCTACTTTGTTTGCGTTGATTAAAAAATTAAAGATAACGTCAAAAATTTAAAAATGTAAAAATACATAATGGGATTCTAAGCCGCACCTTCTCTTTGTAACGGAAGAGTTTTATTATACAATAGTAGCGATACGCTCAAGTTATATTAATGAAGGAATGGAATATGACCAGAAAAATATTTACTCCAAAAGAGTTTTAGGTAGAGAAGAATAAAAAGAAAAAAAACACATAAATCAGTAAATAAATCCTGTCTATGCTTCGAATAAATATTGAAAACTCTATAGAATTTTTTTTTTAGTTCAGATAGCTGAACTAAAAAAAAATATGTCCTACTTACCATGCACTTGATAGTAGATTTAATTAAAACCTAGATTACAATTGTGAAGCTATCCGTACTATGAGAGTTGTAATTTAAAACCGTCTCGCATTATTAATTGAAGTTATACTGACTCGTACATACTGTTTGTTGCCTCAGGTTTAAGCACGCTTTATCTTAACGCGATTCTAATATTGAAAATAGTCGCGGGTTTAATATTTGACATTTTTAACGCAACCGGACTCGAATTCGCTCCTTTTGGGAACTGTCTAGGAGAGGTAGTTAAATAACCTAAATTTTCAAATCAAGTAATATAAAAGTGCTTATACGATTGTTACAACTTATTTTTTTGTTAGAATCACTGTAAACAGATTTGTACAAATTCTTGCGAGTAGCAGATTATTTCTAAGATTGATAATTTTACAAAAGAGAATCTATTTATTGAATATTTTAAAATGGTTTTCATCATTTTATAATTAAGAACATATTAAAAAAGTTATGCGTGTAAATAGCAATAAATTCAAATTTCAGAAAAAATATATCATAAAATAAACACATTTTCCTGGTTCCGTCTCTCACTATCTCTAAAGAAGGCAACTAAGTAGGTGTGGAAGCGGAAATGAAATACAAAATGACAGATCAATAAATTACCTCTGCCTCTCCACATAATATGAGATAATATACATAAATATAAACTTTCGCTTAGATCGCTTCAACAGTCATCCGGACAGTGACAAATATTATAAATAAATAATTGATTCTCATCTCCTTCTCACGGAAAAAAATAAGTGCGGCGTTGAGTTTCGCCACTTGACACCCAACATCTCGAAAAATGTATATAAAATGGGGCACAGAGTATCTTAACACAATTTCCCTCTACCAACTTCAAAAAAAAATACATATATTATAAAAAAATCCATCTTTTTACAAGTGATGTAAAAATCCAAGCACCACCTCACGTACTGTACTGTACAAGCTATCAAGAACTTTTACATTATTAATTGGACCTATTTTGCTCCACGAGTGACTCAATCCTTGCCAACGAAACAATTGAATCGAAATATTATAATATCCACGTTTGAACAAGTTTCACGATTTACATGGAGTGAGTCACTGTGACTCAGTGGTTGGCTGGTTGGGTTATTGAGATTAATGTGTACAGGTTAGGTGTGTCAAGGCAAATGTTTTGATCACTTTCGTTTTGGCCACATCCGTTTAATTAAGGATTCCTGGTGACATTTCTGAGTGTCTGTACCATGGAGGTATGTGTATTATTTGTAATTTAGTAGCAATAAGGACAAAATGAAAGAATTAATGGTAGTCTTGTCTCTTTGTACAATAGAATGTTATTGGGTATCAAACTGAATTACCAACGTTAGGTAGTTTTGTTTTCTTTGTAACATGCTTGTTTATTGTTGATTGTGTGAGGAATATATAGATTCGTATCTATTTAAAAGTGAAGAATATTCGTTTCAACTATCGTACTTTATATAGATATAAAAAAATTACAATTCCCCATCGATTCAACAATATTGCTTTCCACCAAAAGATACATTTTGTTATATAATAAAAAACTGTCATAAAATAACCCTTTAGGTAAATCCATGCCCTCGTACATAACCGAAACCCCTTCCAATTCCGAGGCAGTGCCGTCAAAAACATAATTGGCATACCCTCCGCTCCTGGATATAGCAGACTGGAAACGCCAAGAGCTATGTATTGATTAGCCATTTTTGACGTTCCTTTAGGCTCCTGCCTGTCTGTGCTGTATACGATTTTACTTGTTAACCAGAAGAACAATTTTAATTATTATGCCATTGTGACATAGTGGGCAGGGTCTGCTGTAAGTGCGATGGTTGTAAGTTCGATCTCCTCTCGGAAGAATCATTCCTTATTTAAATTATTTTCGCTGCAATGGTAAACACGCAATGTATACAGTATACACTGTTATGCGTGAAAAAGAATGAAGCTGCTTTTTTATTACATCTATTCGAGAATAAAATAAATAGTCAGCTAGTTGGTATGTTTGCTAAATATAGTTTAACTCGTATGCTGTAATGAATTCTCAATTTCAAGAAAAGAAAAAAACAATTAAAGACAAAAATACACATATTTCATTTCCATATAAATTGAAATTTCCTTATATATTAAGAATTTCCATATAAAAGAATACTTTTTACGACGAGTTCCATAAGAATATCATAAAAAAAACATATTCAAACAGGTGACAAGGAGAGTGCAATACAAAACAATAGGTCAAGAGCGCAATTGGCAGTATCACACCCCAAGTTGGCTCTGAGAATGCCCTACAGGTTGACGCAAATAGCTTACTTTGCGTGTAGTTATTTCTACAACTAATGACGACGTACGAAAGTACAGATGAGGACGTCTTGACAGAATGAATGGGACAGACAATGGTATTTTCATGACGGAAAAAAGCCAGTTTAAAACAGAGAATCTTACCCCATAACACTTTATAAAAGTTATTGTAAGATAAAGTGGGAGAATTTTACTTAAATTTTCTACTTTGGAAACTAATAAAGAAATCATTGGTAACCTTAACTAAAAAAGTATTTTTTTTTTCATAATTTTCTTTTTTTTTTCTTTATTTATCAAGTCTTATCTGTTCACTTTATATCCTGTAATTATATACATCTATGTTGATCTCAGCGTAGCAGCCTCCGGAAAAAGGTCACTAACCCCTACCCTAAGTACCACCCCGATTCGTAGATTTGAATATTTTACCCTCCAAAATTGAAGTTTTAGATTTTTATTATTCCTTTAAGAGTGTAAAAATTGCTAAAAAAAATCGCTTTTCTTTTTATTTTCTCATAATATGTAAAAATAAAAAAAACTTCTTGCAATTTACTACAATTGTATTGTATTGAATAAATAATCAATGCTGATATTCAAATGATGTTTTTATTAAAACTCGAAGTATAGGTACTGTATGGTACCGATTCCTTAAAGATTCTTACAAAATTTAAAGCGAATATACGTTCTATATTGTACCCCTTGCAATACAAAAGGCTTCTCTCTACAAAGAGCGTATGAAATATATATTCGGCGTTTTCTCGTTATAAGGTTCCGGCAGCGCTCACATCCGGTTCGGAGGACCGATGGAGGAAATGTATAAGAAATGATGCGGAATAACCACTGAGGGCACTCTTATTTTGTAAGCTCAACTTAGTTAAAAATGTGATATATTTTTCAATATTACTTATTGGATAGATATGTATAGAGAGGTCATAAAAGTTTATACGTTTTTAAGGCCATCGGACTGTAATGAAATAGTTTTGTTTGTCAAGGTTAACGCTTTGGTGACTTTGTCCTGCATAAAAAGAGAAATGCAACTATAACTCGGCCGAAACTTCCAAGGTCGGCTGGCTGGCAGTCTAAACGCACACTAACACGGCGCCTCCCTACACCCACACCGCCACCGCCTCGAGCACGTGAACGCTACCCCTACACATGGTCGCCATGGCAACGCAGCATCCTATTTCCACGCCCACTACCCTGGGGGCGAACTCTCAAGATATTACGCCCTACTTCGTCCGCATTGGTGAACTAAAGGGGTGTAGCGCGCGCTAGTGTGCGTCCGTTTAGTCCGCTGCGATCTCGTCAAATTCCATTTTGTACTGAAATCTCATGACATCGACGGCCACCTAGGCTTATTGCCTCTGCATTATAATCATAAAACTTGAAGGTTTCTATTTATAAAAGAAATAAAAATAGACGTACGTATAAGGTAGTTAACGAACGCTAACCAAGTACTCGACTCCATTCGCAACATTCAGCCGGCCGCTCGTTAACAAACCTATTCAATTTTGAAGTATTAGTCGATTGAGGCAACATTTCTCGCGTCCTATCGCCACGAGTTCCAATTAGCGACTGGAGCTTGTCGCTTGAGTGGCGGTGACGTCACGCGATGCTTTCATGCTTTCAATAACTACCCTCTCGACGTACCTTCTATAGCCGACCACTCCACCTGGTCTTCATTAGGAACCTTCTCAATACACGCGAAGAGCTGAAAAGGCGACGCGAACCTACTAATTTCAAAATTGTAAGTTTTAACGAGAAAAGTTGTTTAGCCAATAACTAGCAAACTCCGGCCTGCCACAACCGACCGTACGGTGTTATTTAATTTTTTCAAATTATTACGAGCTGTCAGCTGAACAAAGCTCGGGCATCTTTTGTTACCGGTCGCGCCATAGACAAATCTTATTATGGAAATATTTTCAAATTAAGAACGCGCTCTGCTCCCGCATTATGCATCTCGACTGTCATCATTGTCTATGGTTTTTTTGTTCCTCCTCGCATGTTGAGGCTTTTCGACCACCGTTTTGGTTATTTTTTCTCTTTTTGTTTTTTTTATCCGCTGTCCCGAGCGTGAATGGAGGGCTTTGTTTGTGCGTGTTTTATTATTAATTAGTGGGGACTCTTTGTTCGTGGTAATTATTGTCTTAATAAGTAGTTCCTGCTCCAATAAGAAGGAGCGGCGAAGGAATTGTCAACAAACTCGCTTTAGATGAGTTAAAGCGACATGAGAGTATTTTAAACTCGTTTTCAAAGGCTTAGCATTAGAATGATAACCTCAAGTTATGAAGTGAATAGTTTCTGTCTTTAAAAAAATACCCTTTTTCACGTGTAGATTTATTTTTATGAAAGACTTTTTTACTTTTTACTTGAACTGGCCATAAAAAAATAATACAGGCTACAGAAATAAGCGGATTAATTACAACGACACAAGTAAACGTCAGTACTCTAGCATTTTAAAAATTTCATACAAATTGAAGTGTTCGGACTGTTCCTTTTATGCAACATAAATAGAAGTTGATATTCAAAAGCGAATGGAATCACACAAAACACTACCATTCAGGGTTCCTCGTGAAAACACCATAATTAATTTACGCCTACGTGTCACCAGCGATCCTGTCGTTTATTTCGCATAATAAAGTGCTGAAAAGAAGATCCAGTTTAATTAGAGGTGAGACACTCGGAAGTACGGCGCGGTTGAATGGCCCTCGTCGGGCGCCATTTTGCATAATTGGGCGGGAGGGTAGGTCGAAATTTATACGGCACCGCCGCCAATTTACTTGCTAATGACGCGTCTTGCACACTCCCTCGGTTTTGTTCGTGTGTTTCGATGGATTTTAAACGGCTTTTATCTTGTTCATTTTGTATCTGGATGCTGCGCTTAGATTCGTCAAATTTATGTAAGTTTCTTGCTTTCTTTCTGAAGCTCTGTTAGTCGGTGACAATTGATGATAATAGTATCTATTTTATTTCAAAATGGGTCTGTAATAGTGATAGTACAAATTGTATTACAGCGCAAGCCAACTCTTCTTCATATTACAATATTGAAAAAATAAAGTTTCATAATGTAAAAGAATATTTTTTTACATTATAAAACTTTATATTTATTATTTATTTATTTATTTTATATTTATTTGGAGGTTTGTTTTGACATTTTAATGTTTCTTTCTTTTTTAAACTATTAATTACTCATATGTACATATACCTATATTATAAACCACAAAACATATTGGAATATTGATATTGGATTCAACATGATAAAAAGTGATAAAAAATTTTGGTAGCGTCACTTTAATATAGAGTGTTTTCTATGGTTAGCTTTTAAAGTATTTTTGGTGAATACATTATAACTAAAATATATTAATACCGTTAGGTAGTCAACAAACTTTTGTATGTTCATCTAATACTAAAGTAATAAGGAATTATTTTCTTTATCAATTTCAAAAAAACAACAATTTTAAAGCTCAACTTTGACCAGATCCTATGAAAATATAAAATTGAAATATGCATACTTAGAGGAGATTCACTTCCCTCTTTACTTACTTCACGTACTGTCTGCAGGCAGATGCTAAATGTACAAATAATTAATAGGTACATTATGCTTAGTTGTAATATCGAGTGCAATATTTCTAACATAACATATTTTATTACAGGCCGGCAAGATGGGCTTACCGGCGGGTGGCAGTCTTTCGCTGTTCTGCCCCGGCGGAGACCTGGGGCAGCCCCCGCCCGCTCACATGGGCATACCCCCTCCCTATCAGCTAGACTCTAAGTTAGGTAAGTCTAAGTATTATGTCCTGAAATACTTCAATACTATTTGTCTATAAATGATTACATATGCTGCCTGAATATTTTTTAAAGAATCTGATTTTATTTTGTTAAATTTGATATTACCACGTGTTGACTACTACAAGCATTTTTGAATTTTATCTAGTGCTAGGATTTTATATTTTCTTTTTTTTTGTTTCTATAGAAATACTTTTTCTTACTTACATATGAGCTATTGAAAGTAATATACACATGTTTTTACAGCTGCGGGTCTCGCAAGGACGCCAATGTACCCCTTCCCAGGGGGTACGTATCCTTACCCCATGCTCAGCCCTGAGATGTCGCAAGTTGCGGCTTCATGGTAAGTTATTTATATATGAACGACTTAAATCTATTAAAGTATTCATTACTTTTAATTTTTTTTTTTTATTGGGTGTAATATTGTTATTATTATTTTAAATAATTTGTAAGTATTTATTATGAAGTTACAATGTTTGGTCACAACGTTTAACTATCGTGTAAAAAGTGTAATTTTTGGAAAACTCAGAAAATTTTTGTAATTCTTATTAATGGTTCAGGCACACCCCGAGCATGTACCCCATATCTTCGGCGGCGAGTGGCTTCCGGAGTCCTTACCCAACCTCGCTGCCTATCAGCAGTTCTAGTCTATCAAGGTAAGACAAACAAATTACATATTGCTATTACTAATTTTGTGGCTCTGTTTTCTTATTAATTCTCGTTCTTGTATGCATTTTTGAGAATACTAGTTTTACATATACGGATAAATGAGATATTTTGTTTTAAATTAATATCAAATATACAACACATATAGCTCTATCTTTTACGTCTTTATACCAAGACAACATAAAGCTACGTAACAACAGTAACAACACTTCTTAACTTAGCAGTCGATTTTTCATGCCACGTGAATGATATATCGATAAGATTGATACATACATATGTAGTTTATTTAAAATTTGAACTATATATATTACATAATACATATTAATATATATATTTTTTATGCAATTTTTTTATGGATATTTTGATTTATTTATGACCTCTTTAAATTTTACTTTTTTTATATATTTTTTATTAATATAGAGATTATTGTTATAGTGAATTATACCGATTTTCTCCAACGCTGGGTGGCGGTCTGGGGCTGGGCTTAGGCCCCGCGCTTGTACCTCCGCCACCTTCCAAATCTGACCTCTTCACGCATCATTCGAGGTAAGTTTGAATCAAAATCTATGAATTGAATCTTCAAAATATTTTTCTTTATCTTTTATTAAAATTTAAATTTCATATATTTTATAACAGAATTCACTCCGTTAACAATAAAGACAAACACAAAATCCAATATGATATAATATAAACATAATAATTATTCCATACATAGCTATAAAAGAATGCATTAGCCACGTGTCCGTAATAAAGACTAGCGTTGTTAGTTGTTACGCGCAAATTATAATGTCAAACTAAACGGTTGGCGATGAAGCGATAACGCGGTGGGCGACGCCCTTAAATATGAGGGCCATAGTTGATATTACTTGATATGCTATACCGTTTTAGTTTTTTTTTAATAGTATTTTTTTTTATGTGGAATTGTGTTTTTTTTTGTGCAGGATCACTTAGACTATCTATCTTTTATAGTGCAAATATAAAATGGACGAAAAAATGGATGAAACGATTTTTCGAATTGATATGACAATATTAAATATGATTGTATAAGTGAAATAATATATTTTGTCTTCCAAAATAGAACTTTTATACATTACCGTATTGCTAAAAGCATAATTCACGGGTCAGTGTCTTAATAAAAAAAAACATTAAAAAAGCTTAAACGAGTGTTTTGTCACTAACGTTTTTATACTTTTCATATATTACTTATGAGGCCAGTCGTGGCGCAGCGGCACGAAGTGTGACTGTAAAACCGACTGGTTGTGGGTTCGATCCCCACTCGAGGAGATGAAATATTTACTTAAATTTATATTTTCATTTCTTCGCTCTGGTGTCGAGGCTAAGCGCGGCGTTGAGTTCTGCCACTCAACACGCAATACCTCCAAAATTCGGCAGAAAGTGGGGAACGGAGTGTCTTACCACTAGGTTTCCTCTGCCTACCCTGCTGTGTGCGGGATACAGCGTGAAGCTGATTTATTTTTTTTTATTTATATATAACTTATAAATACTAACCAGCAATACAAAATACACGGTGTCATTTGACGTAGCGCCCCTACTACATCGCGATATCAACTATCAGATCCCTGGAGCTGATAAGCCGGACAGATGTAGCGAATCGCGCGAGGGTTAATTGTTTCAAATGCCGTTTTGTGCTGTAATCGAGGGGTTTTTACTTTATCAAATGTTTTACATCTTTTCTAGTAGCTGTATGTATGTGTGTGTGTGACGTTTTTATAAAATAGTTTAATATGTTAAGTCTGACTGTAAACGCAACGGTCGTGGGTTCGATATCCACTCGGGGTAGTGTAATTTTTGAAATTTTCTCGTTCTAGTAAGGCGCACAAGGCGCTTTGAAATAAAATTTTGTTATTCCTTAGAAAATTTAATGATTTTAAATATTATAAGACCCTATACTCTGCTATATAATAATAGTAAGTATAAACGTGACAAGAAAAGAAATGAGTGTAGAGTGATGTACCTATCTATAAAAAAATAATAATCTTATATGTATCTATTCAAAACTATTATATTTATAGGTTCGCATTAAGAAAATTATTTATAAAAATAATATTTATATCTTATTTTCTAAGCTTCTTGTAAGAACAGCAAGTTTACGCTCGGTCACCTAACACGTACTGCAAGACGTGATATGTAGGATAAGGGTGGCGGAATTCCATAAATAGAATGGTAGTATACCGAGTGAGAAATCTTTTTATGATTATATTGTATCATTAGATTTGCGAAATATTATAACCTGTATCAATTTTGTTGTCTTATCTGTGAAAGGTAAAAAATTTAAAATGATAAAACAACAAAAATAAATTGTAATAAATATGTACATATTAATTTCGATTTCGATAAGAACGTATGGTTCGGTGAGGGACAAGCGCTTAGGTGGCAGCCAAGAGGCACGGGTTCAAGTCCCGACACGATTATTTTTTTAATATATTTTTTAGTTCTTTTTTGTAATTTAAAATATAGTTAAAAGTTACATTGTTCTATAAGAAAATAATATTAAACATATTCACATTTGATTTCTTGTTACATTTGAATACGCTGTACTGTATACATATACTGTATACATATTTTATACTAACCACGAAAACACAAGGGCTGTCAAATTAAAAACGGTTACAAAACAAGATTAAAAAAGAAACAACGAGTTTAAGAAGCTGTAATTTTAAAGCTTTCAACAAGTGACACTCACCGTTGATACATGCCATCACATGTATGTAATCACGTCGAGGTAACTTGGTGTAATGGAAAAAAGGAAATAATCATTAAGAGGATTTTTTGAAAAGAAATCTTTATTTTTGTTTTTTTTTACCTATTAAGAAATATATTTTAAAATGCGATAAGTGGACAATAGAGTGATTTGTCACTTGATCGTAATACTGGCACGACCGTCTGACTGTTAACGCAGCGGGTGTAGGTTCGATCTCGATAGAAGTAAACATGAAAAAATATAATACTGGTCACTATTTTCGGTTTTAAAACTATTTATGCTCGCAACGCAACTGGTGAATATTACCCGCGACATGTTTTGATGATCTGTTCCATCCATCAATACGTAGTCTTTTATTATTAACTCGCATCTTATTCGAGTATATACTCGATAGATAAAGGAAGATTGTAAATAAGTTTAACGTTTAAACAAATCGACTATTTCAAAAATAATTGATGCTAAGAATATATTAATATATTAGCATTAGCGGGGTCAGGTCTGTCTATAAAAATTATCTTTATGGCGATCTTATACATTGAATACAGTCATTTGGAGATACTACTTTATGATAATTTGGAAAAATGTAGTTTGATTAGAATTTTCGGGCAAAAATAGTAAATGTTATTAGTTAACGAATTAAATACTAAGCGACTCATTTAATTATCAAATTATCTATACGTATAAATTTAACGCTATGGCTATCTTTGAATGAAATGACGGTTTTTATTAAAATGTACGTATTATTATTTTTTACAGTTTTTTCTATATACAGTTATAGATAAACCTTGATAGCGCATTAAGACAGGATTTCAACGCAAACGTGACGATTATTGTTACGATTCATGTTCGGGGAATTATTTGTTTCATTATGGTACAAAGTGCGGCGTAGAGCTCCGCCAATGAACAAGCAATGCCTCTAGAATTCTGCGGAACGTGGAGAGCGGAGAGTCTTTACACTAGTCACTCTGCCCACCCTGAATGCGAGATACAGCATGAATTCGTGAAAATAAGGAAAAAAACTCATCAATCTTATTTAAAACAAAACATCCCACATATTAAATTGCAAAACCCCATTCATTCCTACTTATTATAAAATTAGTAATACAGCTTTCCCTCGCAATCGACCACACTCGATATATAAAAGGCCAGGTACAATCATGTAAATAAGCTTCTGGCGGAGAGATTTAATTAAGATGATATATGAGACGGCTAACGGCCACTCGGGCGAGCCTGTCTCCACTACCCTCCGTACTGCTGACGAGTGGCGACAAACTACACCGGACAGTTGCTTTTGAAATTTAATTACTATATTGGCTTATATGGAAGGTTTAGTCTTTTTTTATATTATTTTAGGTAATTTGTGTAAAGCTTAAATTAGATGTGGCTTAAAATTGCGTTTTTTATTTTTACGTTTAATACATTTTAAACCTAGAAAAGCTTGCTCAACCCAATTCTACACTAAGCGAAACCAAAAAACTAGCTAATTACTAACGAAATACTATAGAAAATCTTAACACATTGAAAACCGTCGGATATAAAAGGGTAGCGTCGTCTTACCGTAGTTTCGCAAAAGGCGGGTTTGTTCGCGTGCAACTCGGCTCGACGTACGGTGCCTACAGAATAATTGCCCCCTGAATACGTCGTTTCGAGCGCACACGCATTGTTTTTTTCTACTTCTTTCATATTTTCAATGCGAGTCTAAAACTGAGCTACTTAACTCTATACGCACTAAATACATGTTCCCCGGCACTATGGTGCCTTTAAGAACCGTTTTAGTGGAATTGAACGCGGTATGGTCGGTCTAATGTAATTTATTACACGTTTTTACATTTTCGAAATGTTGTAGTAAATATTTTTAAATACTTTTTGGGATGTGGTTTAGGGTTAAACTTTTTTTATAATAATATATTATCTCTCTATAGAGAGAGAATTATTTGTTTGTTTTGTGGGTACATGAGTTATTTATGCCGTAAGCAAAAGAACAACCGTACATAGAACCTAGGAACCTAGCGTAAAGACACGTTCCCATTAAGACACTTCCGTCTTACACTTTTCGCCAAATTCTGAAAGCATTGCGTGTTGAGTGATACTTGCAAAAACATTGGACACACGAACAAGAATATTAAATTGTAAAGGCCGTCCATTTTTTTTCCTTTTTAACTGAACTGGAGACCTCTCTGAGGAACTTTAACATATTAAATTACATGTTCATAAATAATCCACTACGCTACAACGGTTCGTCTCAATACATTCATCTTTAAAACATTTAATTTTACTAAACAACATCCCAACTCCCATTTCTAATTCTTTCTCCCATTTCACTTGCCATAAAGGAAGTCCATTTGTGTCGTTTCTAAGAACTAATTTACCAAATAAAAACCATTCTTGACTTATCGAACTAACCATAATATTAATAGTAAATCTATTTTAAAAGCAACGTCGCAGGAAGTCATTAGTTTTAGGAGGATTCCACTCGATTATTAATATTGTCAGCGATACGAATAAATTGGCCCGATGGGTGGACAGATTTCGTTTTTTTTTGTTTTAAAACTTTTGTCCTAATGTATGACCGCGTTAATTGGGCAACGTGAAATGGGACGTGAAACACGCTCGCAATCGACTGATTTAAATTTTGATACCAAATATCGTGTTATTTTGTGTGTTATAATATTTTAAAGATGTTATAATAATATCGCTACTGTGGCGCATTTGATATCTATAAACCTTCATTTCTGAATCTGGTTTTTCTCTGCAGATTAGAACCCGTAACCAAAAGGGAATGACTAAAAATATTTGGTAAACACATGACACTGACATTCCTATGTGCCCGAGGTAACTCTGAGCGCAGGTACAGTGGCTTACATCGAGACTGTTAACGTGATGTAATTCGAACCTGTAAGTCCTGAGATAAGGGCGTTAAACCAAACAAACTATTCAGCTATATGTTAGTATACTAGTTATAGATAAAGCACTGAATGAAGCTCTTCTAAGAAATCGGTTAAGTTTGAAATTCTGTATTTTTTTGTACATTTTTATGTATTATTTTTTATGTATTCAAATTTAATAATTTATTCTACTATTTGTTTTCCCTTAAAATAAAAAAAAAACAAAATGATACAAATCCACTAAATCGTTACAATTTCTATATAAAAATCGATAATATATTCCACATGTCCGCTATCCCGGTGTCAATGCATTCGCCGGAAGCCGCGTCTATTTCGAACCGGACGCGACGCTTGTTTATTGTATGCAGTGTTAACACCTAAACTCATATTAAGATTCACGTTCATTGAATCGAAGATAACTATGATAGATCGAATCACTATAACAGATAATGACTACAGCACCAGCTGGACAGATATGTGAGGTTTTTTAATGGGTCTCTCCAATTTTTTTGATATGTTAATTGAGTTATAAGCCTATAATGATATAATTGGTGCATTCTTGTTCATTTAAATGTATCGGTTTTTTAATATTTTTGTGCCTGAAGTTAATTATTTATTTCTTTAGGTATTTTTTCAATTTAAACTATTTTAGTTTTAGATTAAAGACAGTTGAAGTGCAATATTTCTGTATTATATATTTGTTTTGATAAAGTGTTCCTTGTACTTATGTCATAAATAGAAATTAATTGTAAATCGTAATAAATCATAATTATTCTGCCAAGAAACAAATAAATACATTTTCGTTGAACCCGCTGCATACAAAAATTCCAGGTCCCAGGAGAAAGGTTCGAGCAGCTCCGACAAGCCTTCAGACAGCTCCGCCAGTAGCAATAACAAAGATCAGAACAAGAAGCCACATATCAAGAAACCCCTCAACGCCTTCATGCTCTACATGAAAGAGATGAGGGCGAAGGTGGTCGCCGAGTGCACCCTGAAAGAGTCGGCCGCGATCAACCAGATCCTCGGCAGACGGGTAAGTGCTTGTCCAATTTGATCATTGTTTAAGATTACTTTAAGTTGTTATTTAATTTTCATAATTTTCAAACAAGCTTCATATTAAATTTCAAATACCAAAAGCTATTGAACGAATTCGTGGAACTTTAACGTCACTTGGTTTCTGTCCAAAACAAGGTCCATCTGTATACACCAAGGCCACCACCATATTGTTTGACAACGTGATCGTTTACGTTCAACGTTTTGATTGAAATATTTTATTGTGACGATGTGCTCATTGTTAATCTTGTTAGGAAAGCGATTCGCGACGCGTGCACAGTCGGCGTGTAGGCCGCTGTGCCATAAGACAATGTGTCGTGTCCGTATCTAACATCTGCGCTCGGCGCTCTGAATAACAAACATGACCGACCGACGCGCTTCTCGGAACGCGACCCCTAACAAGAGTAGCAACGCTCTCCCACACGCTCCGTCGCAACGAAACATTCGTAATGCAATGCTCATAAATACGCAGTGGCATTCGTTGAGTCGCGAGGAGCAAGCAAAGTACTATGAGAAAGCGAGACAAGAGAGACAGCTACATATGCAGCTGTACCCCGGGTGGAGCGCGCGCGACAACTACGGTTACGGTTCCAAAAAGAAAAAGCGGAAAAAGGACCGCGGTCCCGCTGAGCTGGGAGGTATGGGCCTGGAGACCCTAGGAGAGGCGACGAGGGGACGGACCGTCGCGTCGGCTTGTACACTCGCTTCCCCCTCCCGACCCCCACTAATCCGACTTGCTTGCGTCCAGGGCTCCTAACACGAACTAACCGGCTTGTCCGTCGAGCACCCGAAACCCGATCCTTGTATGAGTGTGTGTGTTACTCCGTGTGTTAGTACGGCCGGTGGTGCCTGTGCTAGAAAAGCGGCTGGGACCGTCGCCCGCGAGGCGAGCGGCGTCGGGCGCGCGCCCGCACCCGCCAGGCCCGAGGCCGCGCCCCGCGCCGCCCGCCTCTGTGTTCTGTGTGTAGTCGTGAGACCCGACCGGAAACATTGGTTTGATCTATGTCTAGGCGAGGCGCGACGATACCGACCGCAGAATAGGTTCTGAGAGGAACACCACAATTGGCCATTCTCATTTGGGGCTTAGGTTCAAAATTGTCGAGGGGTGCGCTCACTGCGGGCTGTTTTTCTAGCACCAAGCTAGGTCGCGGTCGCGAACCACCGTCGAAGTGCATTTCTCTTTTGTTTCCATGTTCGGTACAGTGGCATGCGCTCGGACGCGAGGAGCAAGCGAAATATTACGAGTTGGCGCGACGCGAGCGCCAGCTGCACATGCAGCTCTATCCCGATTGGTCGTCTAGGGCTAATACGCAAAGGGGCAAGAAGAGGAAACGAAAACAGGAGACAACCGATGGAGGTACTGCCTTGCAACGACCACTGCCAACCCTACGCCCTATCTCTCTGTCCCTCCGATTTGGACCTCCTCTCCTTAAACGTGACTGCGCGACTATTCAACTATACACGACAAGTCGTATACAATGTGCTTATAACATTCAATAAGTAGATTATAATTATTATTTACTGATTAGATTAGACAAACAAAATGAATACTTGTTCTATCCTCTATAACTTCAGCGTGACCAACGACGCCTAACACTCGATAAACGTTTTAAAATCAAGAGATATTTACAAAATGTAGGAAGAACGAGCATTCACTCGCTTGGTAGCCTTACATTATATTGTTAACTTGTAATATCGGTCACAGTTCCACACCACGTCCACATCTACACGGTCAGCGTCGGGCGTCTCGACGTAACGCGATAACCGCTCCAGCTCATTAAAAATGAGGTCAATTAATAAAGGATTAGCTAGAGACGTCCGACGCCCCCCTCCCCCCGCCTCCCTCACCCAACAGCCCCCCTCCCCGTCCCGCCCACGTCCTATTGCGAGTTCAATTGCTTTGAACTCCGTCCGAACCAAACGAGACGTAGAAATATTGCCGAATGTTGGTTGAAGGGGTACAGGTTGTAGTCATATTACAGCATTTTTATTTAATATTTATCGCATTTATTTATTTTGTTTTTATAATCAACGCTAAGGAAATATGTAAGTGGCACTCCTTCGAAGGTTGTCCCGGTTTTTGGCTTTCCTGCTCCGATTTGCGCCTCCGTATATTCGAACGTGCATGTTTTATTCAACAGTCAATATTTGAGTACTTCAGTAATTGCTTTGCAGGGACTGTATATACATGCTCGGTGTAAAGGCTGGGACAGCCTTCCGATTGCTTCCGTTAAGGAGTTCCGACAGCAGAGTGCATGAGGACGCCCTACTTTAACGAGAACGTACATACATATGAGGAGATCCCGAGGACTCGACTAGATCATTTAATCTTCCAACCAAAGCTGCCGATGCTTCTCTATTATTTATAATGATACTGGCCAAATGAACATACATTTATTTTGATTCCGGAGAACCTATTCTGCTTGAATTTGCTTATGAGCGTCATGTTTATTTGTGATTGTTTTTACTTTTATTTTGGATAGACTGCGTAGTTAGTTTATTTTTGTCGAAGTTTCCGAGTAGAGCGCTATTTTTTTTAAACCAATGTTTTTTCCGTTGTCATTTTTTATTTCCCCCGCCCCCACTCCTGCATGTTCACTAACAAGTTTAATGGGTATGTTTGTGCATGTCGCTTTATGTAGATGTAGATCTTTAGCCATATTTATTTTGAATGCTTTTAATATAATTTTTTGTAAATTCTTTTGTGCTATCACCGTGACGTCACTCTAGGACCCTTTTTAAGTATTCGAAATTAGTGACGTCACCTAACATTTGTAAATTTGCAATACATTTAGTATCTTAATTTGCATAA
Source organism: Heliconius charithonia (assembly GCA_030704555.1). Taxonomy (NCBI): domain Eukaryota; kingdom Metazoa; phylum Arthropoda; class Insecta; order Lepidoptera; family Nymphalidae; genus Heliconius; species Heliconius charithonia. The sequence goes on from CM060825.1 coordinate 2,861,906, forward strand.
ATATATTTAGTTTGCTGTCATAATTCGCAATTCGCAAAGTTTAAACGAGTCCATATCTATTGATTTTAACAACATGTCACTAAAAAATCACCAAAGCGTTCTCTAATCGAAATATTTAAAATTTTCAGGAAATAGTTTGAAAAAATGTAGAGCGAGGTACGGCCTCGACCAACAGAACCAATGGTGCAAACCTTGCAGGTGGGTGTTATTCTGTATTAGTTTTTCATTTCGTTTTGCTTATTCAATAATAATGAACAAAAAAAACAAGCATTTTTAAATGCTAGGTCATTATTTTTTCATATTATATTGTTTCTATGTGGAAAGACTTGGCTTATCTTTTCGTATTATTTTACGGCCATTCCAAGAGGAGCCTAGTCGTAACGTTTTAGTTTCATTAGTTGTTTATTCGACAAAATCTGTAGTAGATGTTGTTTTTATTTTGAACATACATAGTATACCTATACTCGGTCCACTGTGACGCTGTGCTCTTATTCCACCGAACAAGGGCGTTTATCAAAAGCGAAGCAGCAAACTGTTCAGAAAATGTGTCTTTTCACAAAGAAATAAAGTTTGACGTAGAAACACACGGAATAGATTTTTTTGAAAGTAGACAAAGTGTGGAAGTCGTAGTGCTATATAGGCCTAGAATAGTTCCCACGGATCTCAACGGAGAGAGGGCAATCATTTGTCGAAGAAAGCTTTCAAAAAAATCTTGACACATTTTCTGAATGACGCTCGCTTTACCAAATGAAGGACCAAAACAAGACAGTAGTTAAGTTAAGATTCGTGATATTTGTACTCATTGAAATGTTTTTTCCACTCATGATTGCCGCTTCTCACGGATCGATCCTGGACCGCGCTGGCTCCACTGGCACTGTCGGTGACTATGTTCTGTTACGCTCTTTATTGTTTCGCTGCCAAACGCTACTTGACGCCGGCGCCGATTCACTTATACTACTCTTACTTACTTTTATTTGTTTCACCTTTCGTATTTCAATTCCTTTCTGCTTTATCTACGCATTAACTGATTTAATGTTTTTATGTATTTTATTTATTTGTCCACTATTTTTACAATTACGTTAATGAAATCTATTATAACTTTAATACAATTTTTTCACATACGCTTTATATTAACTATTATATACATACTGAATATCATCCATAACGTCTCACGGCAACATGGCTCCTCCTCCGTCCCCTTGGCTGTCCTTGCACGTCCTCCACGGTGTCTCCCCTCTGGTTGGCCCCACCAGTCCGGAGTCAAGTAGCGTGATGGTATCCGGGCTCGGGCTCCTGCGGCCGGACGCGGCGACGCCCTTGCCCGCCACGCTCGGCAGCCCGCAGGAGCCCACTTACGTGAACCTCTAGTGCCGGCGCGCCGCCGCCCGACGACTCACGGTCAGTTGCGATACGGTACGGACGGAGACTTTGGCATTTTGCCTCTTTTACGTGGATCACATCGAGCTTGGCCGTAGTAGTGATTAAATTTACCTTTTGCCTATTAAAACCGAAATACTTTAAAAGTCTTATTAGACAAGGTTTTTCTTAAATATTGAGTTTGAAAAATGTCGCTGGAAGATGTGGTTTGCGTATGATTTGTGTTGTGAGCTTGAAGTGAAGCATGTAGTGTTCTCAGCTGGAAGAAAACCTAGATCCCTCTTTCAGATACAAATCTAGACAGACTCCTTATACCTTTTACTATACAAATGCCATCGTCTCGCGCACGAATCAATAATGCGAATAGCGTTTTTATTGGTTTTTTACGTATTTCTGAATGTCGTGGCTTGGATTTTTCGTTCTCCAGTAGATATTTTTGTTGTCGTAGCTGTTTCGACCGTTTTTTTTATATTTAACCGTTTGACAACGCAGCATGAGTGTACTTCGTTTTATTTCCGATTTTTTTAACATTTTCAAGCATGTGAATTTTTGAGTTAACCGTTTTTTTTTTCTTTTTTTTTTAGGTTTTGTTTTCTTTCGTTTGTGAGTAGGTTCAAAACATTGTTGTGACATTTGTAACGTAGCTTTATATTTTGTGTTAAATAATATTTGTTAGTTAATCGTTCCTATTATAGTTTCGTATTTAAAATGTTTTAACAATCAATTTAAATACAGAACTAGAGGTAGAAGACGTCTAATTATTGAATCATGTTTTAAAGTATAAAATGACATATTACAGGCGGAAGAAGAAATGCGTGCGCTACATGGAAGCCCTGGAGGCGGCCGGGGGCGCGGGCCTGGTGGGCCCGGGCCTGGGCGGGGGCAGCGCGGCGACGCCGCAGTCCTGCTCTGATGACGACGTCAAGCTCGAGGAGCTGTCTGACGCGTCCAGCGACGACGACACGCCCACGGCCTCCAGCCCCGGCGGCCTCAGCGCGCTGTCCTCGCTGGCCTCGCCGGCCTCGGACCCGCCGCCGCCCGCGCGCCACCCCGTGGGCACCAACCCGCGCGACGCCAACAACCCGCTGTCCGTGGGGCAGCTCACGTCGCAGTCGTGGCCCCGCGCGCCCCCGCGCCCCCCGCACGAGGCCATCTCGGTCTCGTAGTGACGCGCCCCCACAGCGCCCTCCAGCACCACTGCGCATCTGCTGCTCGCGCACAGACTCTTTACGCGATGTGCAGTTCTACTGGAGGACAGTTGTGTTCGATTGACTCGGAGTGAGTGGACAGTGGACGGTGGACGGAGGACGGTGGACGGTGGACGGTATGTCGGGTGCTACGCACGAGTCGCGTCGTCCGTTGGGACACCCACGTTTTCGTACGTTTCGTGTTTTCTGTTCGTTTCCGACAATAGATTTAATTTTCTATGGCCTAAACATACATTTAGTCAAACAGAACGTGCGGTGTGCCGGCGGCCGCGCGCCGCGTCGTGCTCTGTCGCAGTGACGGATCGCCGATTTGTTGAGTCCCGATACACAAATTGATCTCAAAATTGTGAGCCCATATCGAGTCATTTCTGCATTTTTAATACTCCACGCTTCTCCAAATGTATCCAATTCCCGCTAGTCACGCCGTTTGTGCCATCGACGTAGTTCCGGGCTCGAACCCGCGCTCTACATACAAGACGATCGCTCCGACGCTACTTGTATTCGTGCGACGACTTTAAGGAACATTGACCGTGGCTTCTACTTTGTGCCTTTTGAACTCCGATTCCCAATTCTTCCAAAAGTTTTATCTTTCACAAATTTCGGGTCATGAAATTGTGTAACGTTTTAATTTATTTTATTATTAATTATCTTCATATAATCGATTTACGAAGAAGCACTAATATTGGCTTTGGATAACCGCTAACTTTAATATGAAACTATCAAATATATCAAATAATTATTGTAACTGTATGAATTTGAACGTCATTTTCAATGGATTCCTCTTTAAACATAACATTTGTCGAAGCTTCAGTTCACTCTGCTCTCTCGCGGACTTCCTTGACGGCCTGCACCAAGGTTCCATGTAGCATTAGAAGTTTTTAGTTAATAAATAAATATATATAAAAAATTCCCTTCGTCCGCGTGTATAAAGTAAAGGTATAAGGTCCGGCGAAGGGTGACCCTGTTTTTCCGTTGTGCGGAACTCATTAGACTGTCGTAGACTAGAACTAGGCATTGTACGAGTGATTATACGGCGGTGTGCCGAGAACACATACTTCAGTAACCTTAAATTAGACATAAATTATATTGGAAACTCAATACTGGCGCGGGACTTGAACCCGCTTCCACCTTATCAGTTTCTAATTGTAATTCTTGCAATATAACCAAAAAACCATTTAAAAGTTAACGTCTCCTTAACTCGGTACACCGCCATCTGTATATCTATATTGTAATATAATATATAAATAGGTTAACTTAACTGTGTCATATTAGTTCGTAAGTGTATAATCTACTTACATATATATACATACATACATATAACTATTAAAAGATGTTTAAAATATTAGTTGAATGACTCAATGGACACCCGATAGTAACGTATTCGAACTCAGAGTGACATCTATGTAAATAAATTTGTATTCGCCATTAGATTTTTTGCATTTATTATTGTAACGACCCACGCGTTCTCAGGCGGCTTGTGTTGTCGACGGTACTTTTTGTTGTTTTATTGTTATTATTAAGAATTTTAACGTTGTTAAATGCAATATCTACCCCATGACTAAGAAGGAAATCTTAAATTCTCAATCACTTGTTGTTTTAATGATGATCACGACACGACGTGGTATGATGACGACGACAGCGATCGCTTTATGTTGTAATGTGACGAAATCATGATTGCGATTTTGCATGAAACTTGTGCAATACTGGAACACTATGGGTACTGTATAGATTTCTAAATATAATTAAATTAGATTTTCCCGTAAATTTTGTTTTAAGGATTATTGAATTTATATGGAATTTTGATATTTTGTGTTCTAAAGATCTTTTTTTATTTTATTATTATGGATTTGAAATTGTATCCGCCGAGGTGCCAAAACCATCTTAGAACCAGGGATTTACGAACGGACAGTAAAAAATACTTTCTATTATATATATAATCTGTGCCAAATTTAACTGTAAACTGGTATATTTGTAATACCTCTGAAAGGTCTTTTATGTTGATAGATTTTATAGGTTGTTTTTATTGTTAAGATGGTCAAGACAAAGCTCCTGCGATGAGCCGGTTATTATTATTTTGTAGGAAAAAGAATTGTCAAATTAGAAAACTCAATTATTAGGTCTGGACCCATTTCTTGTGTTCAGTTGGACGAATATTATTTTAATAAACAGCATAAAATTGTATTTCTTTTGTATTTATTTTTTATCCTTAACCCCTTGACTACTCTTGACGCACCAACATTTGTATACCAGTTATAAATAAGTTAAATATTAAAATTGTTCTAATCTCGCAAATACTTGGTTTTCTTTAGTTACAACTACTTTATAAGTGAACGCCATCTAGTAGATTACTTTTGGGCTACTAACTAGTCTAAGCTTTTTCAGGTGCAGAAGCTAAAAGTAAGAGTAAATACAAGGCTACAAATGTCTGGTGTATGGTTTATACCGATAGAGGGCCTTTATTTTGTCTTTCAACAAAAAGTTTTAAATTAAATGTGGTCGTAACGTGCTTTAATAGTTTTTATGTTTATTGACATAATAACAAAGGTAATCATTTCTTATAGAGAATATTAGTTCCTGAAATTAGCTAACTAAACAAACTCTTCAGCTTTATAATATTAGTTTGTTGTTTAACTTCGCGATGTATGCCACCTGGCGGGGAGGCAGGAAGGTAGGCAAAGGGACCCGGAGAACCCTAACCTAATGTTAAGACCATTTATCATTACCACTTCCTTTACTCTAATAATTGTTAAGGCGTTGCATTTAAACCTCGTTTTGCCTTGTTACTAGAACGAGAAAATGAAAATTTTAAATATTTCATTTCCATAAATGGGAGTAGAACCCACAACCTGACGCGGGTATAGTCGCATGCTTGTGCCACTGCGCAACGACTGTTCCGGATTGTATAATATTTTATAATTCTCCTTAAAACTTGACGAGTATAAGTATTACAATATACAAATAAGTAATTAAAACTGTGTAGAAAATATACAATATAGAATTTTTCATGTTTCATTTGGGCTTTCATTATACATGTTAATGTTCATGTTCATTATACATTATACACGACATGAATATAAAAATTAAATAAAATATATCTAGAGACAAATAAAACAATAAATTAGTGAGATTACATTGTTTATTGGTGACAATGTGTGAGAAGTAGAAAAATTATAAAAACGCTATACAAATGTGATGCCGATTCCACTAACTACGATAATCCTCTAACATTTTAACATCTTTGGTTACATATTGAAATGCGGGCTGTCATTATTAACGAACAAACAAATTGATTAATATTTTTTTTTAATTATAATATCGTCTTTTTACTATTTTTAAAGATATTTAATTTAGTCTGGAAATTTGTTTTAAGAGTTAAATAAAATATGTTTGTGAAATAATGTAACTTGATTTAATTTTAATATTGATTGATGTTTATGGAAAATGCGAACAAAATTAAAAAAAAAAAACTAAATAGTAAAACGACGAACGTATTGTCAAAAAAACTTGATTAATATTTAAAATAACCGATAGATGGCGTTAGGAGTTACAGTTACAACATTACTATAAGTAAAGTGCTATAATTAAACAACATATAAAACTAATTCAATTGTATACATATATTTAGCACGAATTATATGCAAAAAATAATACGCAAAACAACATTCAAAATAAGTACTGTGTAAAATTGGAAACAATTAACATGAAGTAGCGTTTTATTTTGAAAATGCAGTATTTTAAAATATTTTTAAGTGTCAAAATAACAAGATTTTCTTTCTTTTAAATGTTTATAAAATTTGAAGTAAGAATAAGAGAGTCTGATGATGGGCGCCGTGTAATGAATTACGAAATACAACGCCGGGTGTATTCCTTATCACAGGGAGGAAATTAATATAATTCTTTCCTCTGAGTGGGAATCGAACCCACAAATGTCGTTCTTGCAGTCGTGCGCTATGCCATTGTACAATGATGACCTCAAAATTATGAAATTAATATTTAAAACATCTCAAGTTAATACTTAAAAAATACTGCATTTCTAAACGTAATTAACACTTAGATCATAGTCTGTCTGTTTTGACATATTTATAATGATTTGGATGAATCATACAAAATTTCATACACTGCTATGTCTTCTTTAGATATCATCATTATTAATCAAGCCTATGCTTCATTTTATTATAGCGGAACTGAACGCCACGTTTGTCTTCTTACCAGAGCGAGGAAATAATTGAATAACTTATACACCCTAGAATGGGAATCGAATCCACAACTGTGTTGTTTACATTCAAACAACCCTTGCCTAAAATAACTTTTTAAAAACAATGATATCTTAATAAAACATAACAAAATCTAACTGCCTATTTCTTATAATTATAATAATTAATTAATAATAGTATAAATAATTCATAAATTTTTACTTTTCGTGTAAAAATTTCGTCTAAAGCCCTACTACATACGTTTGTTTGTCAATCAGTCTATAGGTGAAGAACTGAATAAATAATAGTTATTATTTAATAATATAGAAGTTCTAAACATGCACTATTATAATATTATTATAATATTAATAAGCTTCTAACATACAATTATAGGTTTATAATTTACATATTCCTTTATATTGAGATAAAATATTGATAATAATAAAAATAATTTGTTGTATAAAAATGATTAGATGAATAAATGTTTTTTAATAATTGTCTTTGTTTTTCTAAATTCGTTTTGATGAAACTTTAATGTTGATTTTTATTATATTGTTTTCTTAAATGAAACTTGCAATAAATTACGATCAAGTCGCAATTTTTTTAAACAAAAATATTTTTTTAATTTAATTTAAACACAATAAGATTATATAAAAAAAATTAACAGCCGTATGTTATAGATTATAAAAAGATATATTGATTCATTATGAAATAGTCATTAGAGATAATCTTCATACAATTACAAAATAAAAGTATCACATTTTATTTTTAAATAAATCAATATATAAGGAATATGATAAATTATATAAAGGTAGTAAGCAACAATTTATTTAAAATTGGTTCCCCTTTCAAATTCTTTAAACGCATGGTTTCTGAAAAAATATTCTTAAAATAACTAGAAATAAAAAAAAATAAAAATGTCAATAAAACAATTTATAATCTGTTAACGATCCAAATTAACTAATAAAGAAATTTAAAAAAATCATTGCGACCAAGTTTTGTAGATGTCATAAAAACATACGTACATACATACATAAATAAAAATATCCACAAAAGAAAAATAAAACTAGCGCAAAGCAACCCAATAGAAACACCGTATATCCGGATACAACTGAAAATAACTGGTGATTATCGGTAAATATCAGGTTTTAACTGGTTATAACCGGATTTAGCTGGTTATTCAGCAGTTTTAGCTGGGTATCAACCGGTTCTAGCTGGTTATTAACCGGTTTTAGATAGTTTTATCTGGCCGGTCTTATCTGGTTTACCAAAGGCCGGATGATTTTCCGCCGGGCGGGTTTCGGACGCGGACAGAGGTTTTCGTGTCCAATCCTTCTACTTCCTCTGTAATTCAGAAAAAAATAGTTTGTATACTAAAATTATACGATTGGTGATGGAGTGACGGTGCTCAACGCTGCGGTTTGTGTTGTTGCCAGCGCGAAGAAATGAAAATAATTAATTTCCCCAAGTGGCAACCGTACAGTCGCGTTTACAGTTGGTTTACAGATGAACAGATTAATAATATTATTTACTGGCAATAATAATATATTTGGGGCCTATATACGTAAGTTACAGTTCAAAATTTTTCATATATAATATTTACACAATTTATTTATATATAATAATATATTTTTCAATTATTTTAGGTCATCGATGATCAAAATGAAGGGACTTACTACCATATTTTTGTACGTTTTCTAAAATATCTTATATTTTTTGTGTGGAATTATTCTATAAAAATGGCATTGGCACAGATGGAAGGATGGATGGATGGATGGTTTTTTCTTTCGAGGTACGCTAAAATTATAAAAATACTGGTGCACAAGCACGCGACGGTTATGAGTTCGACTCCCGCTGAAAGGAATAAAATATTTTATCATTTAATTCCATCCAATGCCTCGAACATTAATCGTAAAATGAGGCACAAAGTGTGTTAGCACTAGGTCCTCTCTGCGTAACTTGGCATATCCTTGATAAAGCGTTAAGTTAATAAAACATTTTTTAGAATAGCAGAATATGTAAAACAAAACAAAACAAATTTACTGCTAATAGAGAACGAGGATGTCTGCAGGTCCCGTTGGCCCGGCTCCCTCATCTTGCGTCCCGTTGGGGTGCTGCACCCGGAGCCCGCCACGGAGCTGGACACTGACATGCCCTCTAACTGCTTGTTCACGATGTTCAGCTCTGTTAAGACAATTATGTTATTTAATATTTATATCTTATTTTAAACATTTGATTAGAAATTCTGGTATTTTTTTAAAGTTTCTCGCTGAACCCCTTGCCGGGTGGACCAGCGACATAGAGGTTAGCCGGAAGCGGGTGGGTACGAAGAGCTGAAGATCGAGAGTGTGATTATTTATTTGTTTGTCATTTTTTTATTTTATATACATACGGTTTCATTTTCTCGCACTACTTAACGCCTAAAGCTAAAAAAAACAGAAACACCCATTATTTACATGAAATTTTATATTCTTTTATAAAATATCTACATGTACATACCATTTGGAGTGCCGTTGGTGACCCTGGAGGGTGAATCCCTCGCGTCGGGCAGCGGAGAAGGCTGAGGAGTGAGGGGGGCCTCGCCTCCATACACATATGGGGAGTTAGGAGGACTCTTGATGTACTTGCCAAAACCTGCATCGATTTGTATAGCTTTAGTATTTTTAAAACGTAAATGGCCAGGGCTACGTATAGCAAGGGATTGTTCCGTGACATTATATTCTTAATTTCTAATCCGTATAAGGTATTTCGTATTAAATGGTTAATCTCTTTGAGATTTCGGAAAAGAATATTAATTAAATTTAAATATTATTCTCGTAAAAATCATAAGTGAAATCCTCCTGCACGAAATTAGCCTTATTATCAAAATTTACAATGGATCATTTTATATCACCTTTGATTATAGTCATAATAAATAAATATTAAAACTATTTAAATAACAAAATAAAACGGCACTTTTTTGCTTTTTTTTATTATGTAAGTCTAAAACATAACTGCTTTAATTACCTTCACCGACCCTCAAGTCCCCATCGTCGAGACACACGCGACCATTCACGATTACGTATTGAGGACTGCCGATCACACGTTGACCCTAGAGAAGGAAACAGTTGTTATATTAGTAATTAATATTAATATGTAGTTTATATGGGTCGATTATGCAAAATGTTAAAGAAATATTGTTCTATCGTGTAAGAAACAGAGTAGGCACAGGGAACCTAGTGTTAAGACACTCTTCCCCACGCACCACTCAATTGCATTGCGTGTTGTGTGGCGGAACTAAACGCTGTAGTGCTTTTTCATATTATTAATATGAATTAATAAAGTGTGTCAAGTTAGTCGCATATAACGTTTATTGGAGGCACATGTCACATGTTGACAACTGTCACTGTCATATTTTGTTAGTTGACATTGTTAAACACAACACAGCTTTGCATGGAGCCGTAACTTATATTGATTTATATGCTGACCTCAAAAATATTGAAGTCCACAGCGTGATGGTGTGTCGCGGCCGATATGACCCGCTCGAGGCGCGGGTCCCACACCACCACGTCCGCGTCCGCCCCCTCGGAGACACGCCCCTTTTGGGGGTACAGGTTGAAAACGCGAGCCGCGTTGGTGCTGGTTACTGCTACGAAACGACACGGGTCCATTGCACCTGGAAGTTAAATACATTTTGTGATAAAATATGTATTCAATTGATATCTATAACTTATCCATATAAGTCGAAATATAATTAGCCACCAGTTAAACTAATTAATCTGATTTTATCTCACCACGAAAAGATAAAGTATATGGGAATGCTAAATAATACAGGAAACTATATCAGGGCCAAAGAGGACAGGAATATCGGAAACTTAAAGAATATTCTAGCTTATATTGAGATAACAATATCTACAAATAAATAATATAAACCGAAAAACGTAACTATCAAATACTTACCAGTATTAACGGCCTTCTGCCACAAAATAGCCATCCTGTCCTCTACTCCGTTCACTCCATTGGGTATTTTACTGAAGTTTGTTTTGCCGAGCTCTTTGTCCTTCTCGTGGAAGGTGCAGTTGTCGCTGCCGATTATTTGCAGGTCGTCGCTAGAAATAAATATTTTGTAGGTATGGTTCTGGGCTCTGGTCTGGGCACATAGGACTTTATACTGATCATTATATCACTTATAGATGGACAATTTAAAAAACAAGATAAAAGGGTCCAGTTGGGAAAAAAAATATTGGTAGACCAATTAACAGGTGGACTGACGGTATTAAGAAAAACTGATGGAGAAAATTGGATGACTCTAGGGAAAAACCAAATTAGTAATATATCAATATCTAAGTGTGACTGTAAAATCGACTGGTAGTTTCGATCCCCACTTAAGGGGATTAAACATTTCTTCGTTCTGGTGTCGAGACTAAGCGCGGCGTTGAGTTCTGCCACTCAACACGCAAGACCTCCAGAATTCGGCAGAAAGTGGGGAACGGAGTGTCTTAACACTAGGTTCCCTCTGCGTACAGCGTGAAGCGGATGTTTGTAACGACTAAGGAAGCAGCACTCACTGCGCGAGCGCGTCCACGAGGGCTGCGGGCGTGCGCGGCGCGGCGCGCAGCGGCGGCGACAGCACGTGCGCGGCCGCGTGGCGGAAGCAAGCGTTTTTATAATGACTGCCTGCACAGGGGGGCTCTTCAGTACGGGTATATTGTATATATATATATATATACATTATACGACGTAGTCTTAAACAGTATCTTGTGGCACAATTAATAAATCTTTGGCGGTAGTTTGATATAATAATTATGCCCATTGGCAGACTGCCACCTCGGTCTACCACCACGTGTTACCACGGACTACTGTAAAGTGTTTAAATCGTCGGATTTCCAAAAATGGGTAATATAAAATATTCAATAATAATTTTAATAAATAATATAATCAAATTGAGGTCAGTCGTGGCGCAGTGGCACAAAGTGTGACTGTGAAACCGACTGGTTGTGGGTTCGATCCCCACTCGACGAGATGAAATATTTACTTAAATTTATATTTCCAATTCTTCGCTCTGGCGTCAAGGCAAAGCGCGGCGTTGAGTTCTGCCACTCAACACGCAATGCCTCCAAAAATTCGGCAGAAAGTGGGGAACGGAGTATCTTGACACTAGGTTCCCTCTGCCTACCCTGCTATATGTGGGATACAGCGTGAAGCTAATTTATTTTTTAATTTTATTTTAATATAATCAAATCAAATCGAGTCAAAACGGACGATTTTCAAGAGGCGCAAGTTCCAAATCTTCTGAATCAATCAACATCTTAAATGTAAACTTAAATATACCAAAATAGACAATTCAACCAAATATCTATAAAAACTTTCACCCCCAACATTTTATAATAAAAAAATAATCGTTGGTCTAAAAGCCCCGTACTTAGTCAGTCAAAAATACCCTATATGTTCAGTCAATCCCTGTCAGTCAAACAACCGTGAAATACAATAAAAATAAAATAAAAATTCTCAAATAAAACAACTGATTTGGTCAGTCAAAATCAGTTCAATTGTTCAGTCAAAACTGACTAATTAGTCAGTCAAAATCAATTCAATTGATCACTCTAAGTAGGCTAATTTGTTAGTTAAAATCAGCTCTATTAATCAGTCAGAATAGGCTAATTTGTCAGTCAAAATCAGCTCAATGAATCAATCAAAACAAGCTGACTTGTCAGTCAAAAATGTAAGTATGGTCAGTAGTAAGGCGCCTGCGGACTCAACCGACCGTCGGTGCCGACGGCGGCCGCGAGCGTCTCCCCGAACAGCGCGCGCCGCTGCCGCACGCGCGCGCGCCGCAGCGCCTGCGCCGCCGACACCGACATCATGTGCACTATGTACAGCGGGGTGTCCATCTGCGGACAGTACAGGTAGACAGAGAGTTATTAAGACATTTCTATCACCACTTTACAAAATAAAACTTTTCTATGAACAACATTCTGTATATAATATACATCCAAAATCACCTGATTAGCGATAACACAGGCTCGATTCACAGCTTCGGCTTCGACCTCCTCATCTCGCGACAGTTCGTGGCCTTCAGGAGTAGTGATTCCGGACGCGAGAAGTTTTTCTGTATTGCGTGCTATTATGTTTCCATTTTCCGCGTGGACCTGAATGAAAATTTGTTGGTTTAAAGTTTATATTAATATCGACTATATATTTCAAAAAAAAAGAATTAAGTCTTAAATGGTGCAATGGAATAAGTAACACTTACCATCGGTAAAGCTTTAAGTTCAGCACAGGCTTCAAAAGCCAAACACAAATCGTAATCTCCGAGCATCCAAGCATCTTTGTACGCCATGAACATTTTAAATGAGTTCACCCCGTGCTCCTCTACCAACTGTTGCATTTCCTTCTTGACTGATGGTGACCACCATGTCACTCCTACGTGGAGTGCGTAATCGCAACAAACCTAGAGGGAAAATTGTGTTTTGTATAAAAATAATTTTTTTCTAGCTTCAAGCTGTATCACGCATGTATGCAAGATAAGCAGAGAATAAGAGGAATCTCGGGAACCAAGTATTAGGAAACTCCACACCCCTTTACATACTATAGTTATCTACTTTTTGCTGAATTCTGAAGACGGTGAGTGGCGGAATCAACGCTGATCTTTGTCTTGTTACCGTAGCGAAGAAATGAAATATTAATAATTTAATATCCTCGAATGGGAATCGAACCCACCTGTCAGGTTCACAGTCTCACGCTAGTGCCTCTGCGCCACGCCTTATCTCTTTTGTTAGTTTATAGTGAAATTTAAAATATTATTGATAGTATAATTAAAATAAAGGAACAAAAACTTTTTTGATATCTTATAAAATTAGAGATCTTAGAGTTATATTGGACAAACATTGATCACTTGTTTATTATTTCTATTAATAAATTAATAATAGTAAAAATCAAATTATATTTTCTCTATATTATATTTTTTTGTTTACATTACGACACGACATTAGTAAAAGCAATTGCCAATAAAAATTCTAAGTTCAACATACTTTATTGTTATTGGAAAGTAACTGAAAATCCACTTAAGTTAAACCGTTATAGTTAAGGAAATGGCACTTTCACCAATTTGCATAATTAATTCTCCACTAATAAGTAAGTAAGGAAAACGTTACTACACGTGTGCACGTAAACTACCACACGTAAAGTAAATGTAAACATTCCACCAGATTGTACTGCATTAGCCGCTACGCTATAATTAACGACATTTGCATCTGAACGAACCGTGTTACGCATTAGGATTAGTTAATATATTTTTTTAGGTAATAATCTAATCAGTTTCTTTAAATAAAAAAAAATAAAAAGTTAGTACTATATTTCTTTAAATGACATCCCCAAAATGGTAAAATGGAATATTGTTACGTATTTTTTGAAAAAAAAACTAGAATGAATATAAGATTGAGTGGGGAATGGAGCAGCTTAACACTAGGTTCCCTGTTCCTACTCTGCTGTGTGCGGGATATAGCGTGAAGCTGATTTGATTTTTCCATTACGTTCTTCAGTTTTATATTATGTAGAGAATCGGAAAGACAGGCTAAAACCTAACGTAACTAAATAACCTAAGCATGAATGTATCCTGAAGTCCAATTAAAACGTACAATTATTTATAGAAAAAAAATATGATGTAAGAGAATGTGTAAGGTTGTGAGAAAACATGTCTGTTATACTGAACGCATGAAGATGAAACTTTACAGCTTAATATAGCTTATACAACATAATATCACATCGGTTACAATTTAAGCGGGCGAAGCCTTGCGTAGGTCGCCAGTACGTTAATATTAAGAAATTATTCAGGTATATTTAATTAGCTACAAATCAATATATAGTTAGGAAGGACTACAATACGAAAGAGAGGTATTTAGAACAATCTCACCTTTCCATCAGCCTTTTGCCTCCAATTGTTGTATGCATCCACCAAAGATTGTCCTTTCTCTGGTAGCACGAAGTCAACTAGAAATTTAAAGTAAATGATGTGTTATATTTGTATTTTCTAGGAATTTTTATATCTGTAATAAAATAATATTCTTATTTGAGAGCCATTTTGGCAAACAGGAGTGGATGATTACTCCGTTTATGGCAAACAAGAGCGGATGATTACTCCATTTATTGTAGCGCTTAGTAACTTTGTATTTTTTCTGCTTTGGGTGGTAAATCCGTAATCTCTGCATCTCGCACATAGCGAGGTTTACCGTAGACTAGTTTAATTATCTCTTAGAGTTAAGACAATACATACTTTACACACCGCCGAATATTCGAAACATAGGCTATATGTCGAGTAGAGAAACTCAACGCTGCGCGCTCTGTCTTACAAGTGAGTATATTAAAAAAGTCAATCCTCCGAATGGTAACCAGATCGACGGTTCCGATAAATTGTTAATTTAATTAATAACAAATTTATGATTTAGAATGAATACTCACTGACAGTAGTAGTGCCACCAGCGACCGCTGCCCGAGTGCCCTTATAGAAATCGTCAGCAGTCTTGGCCCCCATCATCTCAAGCTCGAAATGGGTATGGGGATCGATTCCGCCTGGCATTACCAGTTTGCCAGTAGCATCAATTGTGCGAGTGCCACCGGGAATGATCAGGTTGCGGCCAACTTGTCTGGAAAAGAAGAAAAATCATCGTGATATAGAATAATCCTTGAAGAATATTTATTGACGTAAATAATATTAAAAAGCTATTAATAGCCAAGAATCAAATTACGTTCCGTCCCCTTAAAGTGTGGATTAAATCGAAAAAAAAAATATTAGTCAACGTCACGCTGTATTCCGCACACAGCAAGGTAGGTAGACGGAGCCTAATGTTAAAACACTTCCTTCCCCATTTTAAGCCAGATTCTATGTCGAATGGCGAAACTCAAAGCGCAATGGTTTATCATATTTAGATAATGTTAGGATTACTTTCAATATAAATTCAATTAAAGTAGGTTCTATTACTTTCTGTCCGTTATATGAAACAGAATTCGAAATTTTAGTTATCATGGCGGAGAAATTATAATTTATTATTTGTAGTGTACAATAAAAGAATATAAACAAACCAAAACAAAATATAAATGCTATTGAATTCGGTCAGGACTGTCTCCGTATGTAAGTATAAAATTATAGAAACAGATTTATTAAGGTCCTTATTTAGGGACACGATATCTCGAAATAGAAAGTATTGATACTGTACCTACTCGTGGAAAGAAGTAACATACACATAAAAGTATCGATACTTTGAAGTAGAGAGTAGTTTTCTTATAGCCTAATATGCATATATTAGTACGTCAATGTCAGTCAGTAAATAACGTCATTACGTCACTGTCGTTGACATTATGTGAGTAGTTACAGTAGAACAGAACATAAAGAAGACCTTAATAAGTCTGTCTCTATAATCATA
Source organism: Heliconius charithonia (assembly GCA_030704555.1). Lineage (NCBI taxonomy): Eukaryota > Metazoa > Arthropoda > Insecta > Lepidoptera > Nymphalidae > Heliconius > Heliconius charithonia. The sequence continues at coordinate 2,878,082 of CM060825.1, forward strand.
TTGAGATTAAAGTATACTAAGTATAACGTCATATACGTACTAAAGAGTAGAGACCAAGATACACTGGATACCTTGGTTGCACTAAATTTAAAGATAAATATAGTATGGTCGATACATCGAGGTCGGTATATCGAGGCCAGCCGTGGCGCAGTGGCACAAAGTGTGACTGTAAAACCGACTGGTTGTGGGTTCGATCCCCACTCGAGGAGATGAAATATTTACTTAAATTTATATTTCCATTTCTTCGCTCTGGTGTCGAGGCAAAGCGCGGCGTTGAGTTCTGCCACTCAACACGCAATGGCTCTAAAATTCGGCAGAAAGTGGGGAACGGAGTGTCTTACACTAGGTTCCCTCTGCCTACCCTGCTGTGTGCGGGATATAGCGTAATGCTAATTTTAATTTATTTATTTATAGTATGGTATACTGGTTTTAAGCATACAGAATTGGTGACAAACAAACTAGAGATAGAGACCATGACATTTATCAATCTCTTATCTAATGACTGAATCTCATCTCATAGATAGATAAGACCAAGACAAAGAGCCTTGGTTATATAAGTTTTTAATGTATATTTTGAAGGTATAAACCAGATATTTGCTGGTTTACACCCTTTCACGATAAATCTTGTTTCAACGGACAAGAACGTCTTAAAATAAAATACAGTTGAATTCGTTCTTACGTTAAAAAGAGAACCAAACCATAGCGCGATTCAGAATACACTCAGCGCCATCTATTAAGAAAACATAGGTACTAAATGTAAATCTTGTAATTATTATTTTCGCTTCATACTTTTGATTGTTTTGTTATCTGATATTTAAATAAAATGATGACTAAATGACTTTATTTTAAAAATATTACAGACTTACTACCTACATAGATAAACTATCTATTTCTAAAGAATTTTATTTCACAAGATAGATATAAAATTAATTGATTTTTGAAATGAAAAATAATTGTGTTTAACTTAATTTATTATCGACGTCAACAAAAAAGTAACTGCAAAGCAATACGTTCATTATATTTAATACTCTACTATTTTTATTACTTCAATAAATTACTTTTATAAATACACTAATATCTCCCTTTAACAAACGGTGTTATAAAAATAACAAAAAATATATATAAAAGCCATAAAACCGTGCTGACTCACACTTAGATAGTGATTTACGATACAAAACAATCTAATTTGCCCAATTGTTACTTCTATAGTGTTAATAGGGTTTAATGGAAATAATAAAATCTGTTCAACTCGAATAATATGGGAATGCGGGGTTTTAATTTATGTGGTGATTGTTTTTTATGTGGTAGGCTGAAAATGATAAATGGTTGAGATTTTTTTTGTTATATATATATTTTTTCTCGTATTGTAGAATAAAGATTTTGCGAAATGCGGAAGATGCGTATACGGGAGTAAAGAAAGGAGAAAAAACATGGCCAGGTTATAAGAAATAAAAATGTTATAAGTAATTATTTTACCTGACGGGAATCGGGACTACTACCTACCCACTGAACCTATTTATACAAAATTAGCATCTACATTCAGATAGGGCGAAAGTACTGTAGTATGTACAGTCGTAAAGACTTCGCAGTAAGGATACTTTGCAACTATTTCGAGACAATGACATGGAAGAACAGTTTGTGTTGCAAAATTGGGGAAATGTACACATGTAATGTACAGTACATTTAATGTGCAATTTGTTAAAATGACCAAACGGTACGAAATCACTGCGTTGTGCCGCGTAAAAAAGTAAAACCCCAACTTGCTCTATATTTTACTACTATGTTTTAGGAAAAAATAGAGATTTCTCAACTTACTCTTTCTAGTGGCCTATGTCTACTATTGTGGCGAAAAGAAAAAAATAAATGAAGTGCATATACTTGTATGCATAATCTATGATAATGACAATTACATAGTAGCACATTTCTTTTTACATAGAAAACGTAGAAATTAAAATAGATATTTTTTCCCTAACCACATAATCCAATATCATTGGGTCATAAATGATGTGTCAATTGTACAAAATAAATAAAACTCATGTTTTATACAAAGTCTGTAGACACGATATAATATTTTTTTGTAAAAATCGTAACCAAATCTGCCCTAATATACTACATTATACTCTTTTATTAGGAAGTTAGTAACCTAAAGAAAAATAAATGAAGATGTGCGTACGCATAATCTATGATAATAACTGGCAACCAGTTATGGAAGCGACGGTTATGGTTGCGGAAGTGCTCGTCGAGTTAGAGCTTCCTGTGTGGCTTACATTATAATATGTGCTCAATTTGAAAATATTACAATATGGCTTTACGTTTCCTTGTTAACGCGAACGAAGCTTTGGGTGCTTTTATTGAAGTTTGTTCAATAAATGAAAGTTTTAATAATTTATCAGCCTCACGCTATATCCCGCACACAGCAGGGTAGGCAGAGGGAACCTAATGTTAAGACACTCCGTTCCCCACTTTCTGCCTAATTCTGGAGGCATTGCGTGATGATTGACAGAACGAAGCGAAGAAATGGAAATATAAATTTCAGTAAATGTTTCATATCCTCGAGTGGGGATCGAACCCACAACCAGTCAGTTTTATAGTCACACACTGTAAATAAATATTTTTTAATTTAAAAAAAATATAAAGTTGTATGCAATATCATTGAGCTAAGTAAGTACTCTCTCTACGAGTTAGGGCTTAGTATGCGCACTCACAATCCGTCGTAAAATCTGTCTGTCGTTTCATACTACATAGTAGTCTAATATTTTCAGCAACTGACAAGCGTTTCACTATTGAAAGATGCTAATTATTTGTATATATAAAGTAACCAGATTTTGTATATTTTTTCAACTGTGAATATTATAAGGTAGATCGCATGTACATTTTTGTCGTATTATTTGTTTTAAATAAGTCAATGTCGGTACCTGCAAGTTGCCAATATAGGTAGGAATGAGTTGCACTTTTCGTGGCTAAATTAATTATAAGAAAAAAAAGGTAACAGCTTAGGTAAAAAAAATATTCAAAGTTTATTTTTGATATACTCGCTGTATCCTGCACTTATCAGGGTAGGCAGAAGGAACCTACTGTTAAGATATTTCAGTCCTACGAACCACTAATTTTTGATAAATTATATGTTGTGTGACGGAACTCAACGCCACGCTTTATCTTGATACCAGACCAAAGAAATGAAAATATAAAAAAAAATATTAATTCTGCCGAGTGAGTGAGAAATAATTTATTCGCTACAACGCGCGACGTGACTTCGCAGTAGCAAAGTCATTTAAATAGTTAAAAAAAAATTATTTATTTTATAATTTAAAATTATGTAAAAATCAATAGCTTTTAGATTTTTTTTGTTTTGTTCGATTAGTGAGACCGCGAGTGCCTTAATGTGACCGAAGTGTCATAATCGTAGGGTCTCAGGTTCCCTACCTACCCTGGTATGTGCGGGATACGCGGTGGAGCAATAAAAATAGTTATAATTATACCTGAAAAATACTTAAATTACGCTAAACTGAAGTAATTTTACTTCAGTTAAATTACGTCACGTCAGCGTAGTATTATTAAAAATAGTTTAATAGAGAGTTGTCCACAAAATCACAAGGTCCAAGGTCAAATTACGTTAGTTATGTTTATTTCGTGTTAAAATTTATGCTATGCAAGGAGTTTTCAAATAACTTTCCGTAAATAATAAGATAGGAATTTCGTAGTAGTAGAGTACCAACTAAAATACGGTTTGTTAACAATTGTTAACAAACAAATAAAACGAATATTATCAAATGTAAGTATTTTTTAAATTTAAAATTATACATGAAAAATACTTTAAAACATACAGCCTTAATATTTAAAATTTAAGGCTGATTAAACTTTAAATTTTAAGGCAAACCTTCTTGAACTGCAAGTGGACAAAATTAAAAAGTGGTTTCTGTCTTGGCGCTGAGTAAAACGCGACGATTCGTGTTTGGTTCCTTTTCCATTCGTGGGAATGAATTATAAAATAAAATAAATAAATCAGCTTCACGCTGTATCCAGCTAGGGTAGGTCGAAATTGCTTCGTTAATAAATAACGAAAAACAGAGTGTATCAACACTAAGCTCTTTCGTCTATATATAAAACTAGTATAGTGTGTATTTATTTAAATTTATATTTCCATTTCTTCGCTCTGGTGTCGAGGCAGTGGCAGTGCGGCGTTGTGTTCTGAGAATTCGGCAAAAAGTGGGGAACGGAGTGTCTTATCACTAGGTTCCCTCTGCCTACCCTGCTGCGTGCGGGATACAGCGTGAAGCTGATTTTTAAATTAACAATTATCTTTAGAAATAAGCTTCACAAATTAACATGATAAACACATGAAAATCATTTGTTTAGCATAAATCACAATCGGCGTAGAACGCAGTCCGCATATCTTTCATTGTTTACTAACAAGTTGCACGCTAACTGTAAAATGCAGGGTATGTGACTCGAATTGAACTGTGGTAAACCTAGCGGTTATTATTTTAAGTTATGAATGTACCTATAGTTACTTACTACAAGTAACAGTACACTGAGGTATTATATAACTAAATTTACATACTAATTTAATTTTGTATGATTTAGAACTTATAAATTAAGATATATTGATGAGATTGGGTGTTTTTTTTTATTTTGTTAGATGTACTTTTTGAAAATCAAAATGTAGCTTGTTTCATAGCTATCAAGTCTTAGCGCGGGAGCAGATAGTGTGATCGTTAACGCGACAGGTTTGGGTTCGATTCACACTCGAAGAAATGAAATATTTATTATTTCCATTTCTTAGTTATTGTGTTAAGGACAAAGCGCGGCGTTGACTTCCACGACTCAACAAGCGATTCTTTCAGAATTCGACGGAAATGTCGCCATACATGAGGTTCCCAAGTTCTCTATATCATGTATAAAAAATGTTGCAAATTAATAAGTGCAGTAAAATACACGATAGTGTTTCTTAATAATAACTTTGTATAACAAAGTAATAATTTTTCAACGTATCTTGAAGTCAGTCATCGTGTCTTGGAGTCAGTCGAAACTAGATAACATTCATAGCGAACTTGTCGTTTAAATGTTGCTATCGCTACTTTGTTTCTTTTAATTACGATATTCTTAAAGAATATATCGATAAATAATTCTATTCTATATGTTTTGCCAGTTTAGAATCATTCACTTCATGGCCACTCATCGTTTATTAGACTGGATATACATCTTCATTATTAACGCAAATGTTGAAAATATAATCAAATTACATTTGAACCTATAACCCTGTCGTTTATAAAGACTCGGCATTGCTTAAGTGTTGAAAAAAATTAAATATATAAAGAAAATTAAATGTAACGTCCTACATTACACGTGTTTATACATTTTTTATATTTTCACTATTTCAGACAGAATTTTTCGTTTTCCGATTTGTTATTAATTTATTATCCACTAAAAAAAAGGCGGCATTTTATACAATATAGAAATAATATTATAAAACTTTTAAGCTAAGAGTTAATGAATTTAAGAATACAAAAGCATATTTCTTAATTTGCTCCCTGTCCCATATTGGCCACAAATAACAATCTCGTTACCTAACAAGAGAGAACCGAGTCACTATGTATTAATGGAGTTTTAGTTATGTTAGTTACTTAGGTGAACCATTAACAAATAACAATTTTGTTACCAACAAGAGAGAACCGAGTCACTATGTATTAATGGAGTGTTAGTTACTTAGGTGAACCATTAACAAATAACAATTTTGTTACCAACAAGAGAGAACCGAGTCACTATAAATGGAGTTTTAGTTATTTAGCTGAACAATTAAGTGATGTGACACTACATAGTTTGTATTAACTCACTCATCTAGCAACATTAAAATATATCTTGCATCAAATCTTTTTACATATACAATTCATATTTTGTCAACTTCAAAATTCTGGATGAATTTATAATTTCATTTACTTTGAATTTGACGTGTAAAAGTACGAATTTAAAGTTAAAAACCTATAATTACTTTAGTTACAAATGCCTATATGAACTCTTTTTATCCGATACACGATGAAACCGCACAAGTGTCGTACATTAATAGGATTTACCTACAATAACCTAGATTTATATAGAAGGCACCTAATGTCATGACTATAAATAAATACTTTGTGGAAAATGTATGAGATGATGACTGCATCCGAATATTCAATGATAAATTTTGTAATTTACGAATGTATTTACTATATGATGACTAAAAATAAATCAAATAGATCAGATTCACTCTGTATCCCGAATACGCAGGGTATGCAGAGGGAACCTTATGTTAAGACGCTACGTTACCCACTTTACGTCGCAATTTTCGAGGCATTGCGTGTTGAGTGGCGGAACTAAACGCCGGGCGTGTACCTTATTGAGAACGAAGAAATTATAATATTAATAAATAATAGTTTCTTTCCTCGAGTGAGGACCGAGAGCCTACAACGGCCTTATATTGGATAATTAAAAAAATCGTCATGGTGAGACGCGTTTGACCATGTGAGAACGTTGCGTATTTAAATCGATTTGGGGCAATGTCTTAATTTAATTATAGCTTTGTTAACTCATTTGGATAAAGTATGATGATAAGATGATAATTTAGGTAAACAGTAAAAAAGGACATGGTGACTATTTTCTTTGCTTTTCCTATTGATCGTAGGAGATGTGTGTTGATACAAGTTTACAAAGTAAGTACGGTAGATGGAACCTGAGACTCAATCTTTCATGTCATTGTTCTCATATTTCACGACATTGTTAGTATATAAGAATTTACATACAAATTATTATCTTTAAATTTTATGAAAATATAGTCTTTTTTCATATTAAAATTAAACTAAATATTATACATTAATTAATATGAAGTAAACTACAGAACATGATATTTACTAATAACTAAAAATAATAGAGTAAATCTCTTCTTATATACCCTAACCTTGTAAAAAGTACATACTACGTCCAATATTTCACGTCGTCGACTGACGTAAGACCTCATCACGCAACGCTGTCACGGCGGCTTGCCGTACGAATACCTTATGGGGAATAACGTGAAACGTACTTGAACATGAACTATTAATTGTTAGACGAATGGTCACGCGTTGTTACAATTCGAGGTTTTTTTTTGGACTATATAAATTATGCTCATTTGAGATTTCAGAAATGATTTAGGGCATCATTTATGTTTACATTTTCTGCGCTCTGGTGTCGTAAATAAAAACATACTTACGATAATGTTGTTGTATTTCTGTAGATATAAGGCAAAACTACAATAATAAGTTATTTAGAAAACGTACGGTGCGGGTTCGAGTCACGCTACGTTCAAATTTTTATGCGTTTTCTTAATATTTTTCTTTTTTAAGTGTGGAATAACACTTTAAAAATGTTAAAAATATAATGATAATAGTTATTAGATGTACTTAAAGAAAAAGGATGTCGATAGTAAAATTAGAGTTTCCTCAAAATTAATAGTCAAAGTGCAAACTTTTAATAACTCAACACAATTCTTGGTAAACAGAGATGGAGCCGTCAAAAACACATTACAATATAATTGTTATGTGTACACCGAAATATGAAGAAATTTAATGTTAATTTAAACAGTTAGTACTAATAATAAAGGCGAATATATTTTTTTCCAAATCCAGTATGTTAAATGGCCAATATGTCGTATTTGGTCAATTACCGTTGCTAATTTACATAGCGTATGCAAAGCGTGTAATCAGTATACCAATAATCAGCTATACGTACTCAACACACGCTATAAGTTCCAAAGTCAATACGGAATCTTGTGAAACGACGCGAGCAAAGGATATAGAGTGATGGTAAAAGAGATTGTTATACCACCAGACCAGTGTGTAACAAGAGTTGTATTCTCGCAAAAGTTATAGATATAAATTTATAATCGATTAATTCTTATATCAATTATTGTATAATAGATGTTATATTGAATGTTATTCCAACGTTCTTAAGGTTATTTTTTTATCAGCTTCACGCTGTATTCCGCACACAGTAGGGTAGGCAGAGGGAACCTAGTGTTAAACACTCCCTTCCCCACTTTCTGCCGAATTTTGGAGGCATGGCGTGCTGAGCGGCGGAACTCAAAGCCGCGATTCGCCTCGACACCAGAGCGAAGGACCATTCCTTACAATACAAATTCAAGTAAATATTTTATCTTCTCGAGTGGGGATCGAACCCACAACCAGTCGGTACAGTCACACTTTGTGTGACCCTGCGCGACAACTGGCCTCAGGTTGGCACAAGATTATTTTAATGAACTTTAGGGAATTTTCTTCCAATGCGCGTATATATTTGACCTTATTATTTATGTAACTTTTCATATAATTCATTTTAATTATAAAATATAATTGAGGTAATTGCGGGTGACTCTCTCTACCCGCAACTGCTTTTGGGTGAAGTATAAAACATAGTCTAGGAACATACACTTCGGAACAAACCAATATGCCAAGTTTTAGCAACGTTAACCAGTAACAGAAGCGTTTTATAAGTGTATATGTAATTAAGAAATATAATCTATATTAGTTTATACATTATAAGCAATTAAGTACAGAAAATTTCTCCATATATGGACAATACATTTAACTAATTAGGCCTAAGTTAATATGACATTATACACACCTCAACGTATTGTTAGCAAAATTACAATTTGTATGCTAAACTGAAGGTGAGATTAATTAACTTTTCTAGTGTAGAAAAGAAGGTCGGGTCAAAACGACTGAGTCATTCGAGGGCGGTCTGTGTGTGGACTATACGTTTAAATATAATATTTCTAACTTTTTATTTATGAATACCGGTTATCTTTTTTTTTTCAGCTTCACTGGAAGGGAGCTTAACGTTAAGACAGTTCACAAGCCACGAGCGGAACTCAACACCGGACTCTACCTCGACACCAGAACGAAGAAATTAAAATATCAAATATTTCATTTCTTCGAGTGGGAATCGGATCCACAAACTGTCGCGCTTCGTCCTTGAGTCGAGGCAAAACGCCATGTTCAGTTCCGACACTCAATACGAAATGCTTTCAGAATTCGGCGAAAAGTGGGGAACGGAGCGAAGTCTACTAGACTTCCTCTATCTATCCTGCGCCATGCGGGATCCAGCGTGAAGCGTGAAAAAAAAACAATTTAAAGCACTTCCATGTTAGTTATAGGTGATTACATAACAAATTGCCATTCATATTAAAATACAACGGTTGTATCGCGTGTGAAGATACAATAAAGTTGGTAATCGTGAAAAACAATGAAAGTGAAGCTCTCCTAGGAAACGTCTGCGGTTACTTTTACCGGGCACCATTGTCTCTAGAAAAGGGTGAATGTATTTTGGAGTGTTTTTTGTTACATATTTATAAGGAACTGTACTTATTGTGGTAAAGTCATGGGTTTTTTGTGGCTGATGGTTAAAAGTTGTTTCACTTTTACCGTTTTTATATCGAATAATTATAATATATACAAATAACAAATATTTACTTTAATTTATATTTCCATTTCTTCGCTCTGGTGTCGAAACATAGCGCGACTTTGAGTTCTGCCACTCAACACGCAATGCCGCCATAATTCGGCAGAAAGTGTGGAACGGAGTGTCTTAACACTAGTTTACAGATACAGCATGAATCTTATAAAAAAATATATTATTTAATAAACACAACCTTTTTTTATTATTATTATAAATTTAATGATTTTGAATATCGTCAATATTTTAATGATCACAGTAAAGGAGATAAAGATCTGTTGGATGTCATTTAAAATTGATTAATAAAAAAAAAAGTTAAGGGTTAGAAAATATTATTTAACAAAACATATAGGTACGTTTTATTTGCTGTATAGTTTTGTATTAATTATTTTTAAATGGAAATTCCATTTCTATGATTTATTTAGTAGTTTTTATATAACTTTATAATGAAGGCCTTTAATTAATTGTTTATTATGAAAAGCGTCCATCTCCAAATATTCAGGGCGGTGATAGATTGACGAACTCACGAAACGCAAACAAAAATAACTTTCTATATTATATCCATAGAACAAATATAACAATCAAGTAAAATGCTATAGTTACTGTGGCTCCTATGTTTTATACAATATTTTTTTGTTCATATAATATTTTCCATTTCATTTTTTTTTTCTTCGCCATCATAACGCAACGGAGCTGTGACTCGCAAAGTTTCTAAATTGTATTTAGAGCCATCGATCTAAAAACGATTCTTGCACGAAATTGATTTAAATGATTTTTATTTTCCAGTTTTTTTTTTGGGCTGGTGAATTTGGTTGGTTAAACGCAATTAACTCAAGACCTTCTGGTTTGAATTGGAAAAATATATTTTATTGGGTAGTACACTTATCGAGAAATGCTATAAGCATTTATCATTTCTATGTAACCCGCACATTCACAACTCAAGTTATTTACATTTAACTTTGGGAGCAACACCGCAGGAGAGTAAGTGATATGATAAAACACAAAGTTAGCTTCCATTTCCTAAATCTCAATAACAAAATACGTAACATTATTAAAAAATAATATATAAAATCTCTAATCTGCTATAATTAATAACTCTCTAAAAGCACAAGTGATAGATTCAAATTAGATAAAGAGCAGCCGTTGTTAGCCGCAATTTCTCAGCTATTATCGAGTAATATTTCATTAGCTTCTAACCTATTTTCTCTTTAGATATAAAGTTGCAATAAATTATAAGGTTAAATTATACACATAATTAAAGGAAAAAACATGGTTGTGAGTTTGAAACAGTCCTCACTCTTCGTTCGGTGTCGTTGAGTTTCCCTATCCAACATTGGGTGTTTCTATTCATGCTGTAACTGGAGAACGGAGAGAATGACACGTCAAAAAGACATAGTAAATTAATAATATTATGCTTGAGGCCGTCGTGACGCAGTTCCGCCACTAAACACACTATGCCTCGAAAAAAAACAGTGTTTTATCACTAAGCTCCCTCTGCCTACCCTGCTTTTTGCGGGACTTAGCATGAGGCAGATTTTTTTCATATTATGCGAGAAAAAAAACACACTAGGCATATTCGAATTCGAGCCGCCCCTTCTGGAAACCGACCAGGCGCTCCGACCACTAAGCCATACGTTCTCATCAATCTACGTCGAAATATTTATACGCTTGTCACAACTTATTTATGTTATTAGCATCTCCGTAGAGAGCTCTGTAGAGAGATTTTTACTAATTTCCTACGCTACGTTCAAATTTTTATACGTTTTGTAAATAAATATTTTTCTTTCTTAAGTGTGGATTTTACGTGAGCCAGTTAAATGTTTTTTCATGGCAAAATATAATTACGTCTATGTAAGCATAAATAATAACATACTGTGTTCTGTTCTTTATTGTATATAGGTATGTAAAGATATAGGTTTAGTTATCCATTGTTTCTAACCACGGTTTACATTAAGATAGTTCTTGGAAAAGCTTGCTTTAAATGGAGCTGACCATATGAGGACCTACTTCCAATACAATATCATCATACATACATTTTGTATTAAAAATACGGTTTCATGAACTGATTGTTTGTTATTTGCAAAGATTACTAGATTAGTAAGGAGTATTAGTGATTTTAGTTATTATTATTATTGGTAGTATTTTTGTAGTTGTATAAAAAATATATACAGTACAGTCGAGGAAACGTGGTAATAGTGTCTGAACTTTTGCATCAAAAAAGCAAAAAAAAATTAAATCCAGTGCTCTAACTTCAGAGTGGCCACGACACATCGACCGTACTGTACCACACTGTCATAGTATATATACATACTGAATTAGACTTGTAGCACTAGTGGGGAACAATGTAGATATTTTCAAAGTAAATACTCCTATAGGTATCGACTAGGTAAACTTAGGGTTTTTGTTTTTTTTAACAAATTAAATAACTGCTTTATGTTTATTTTCTTCGTTTACCGGATATTGCAGAAGAAATACAATATGTTTGTATTTTGACATTATAAGCATGTATATAATAATGGACTCGAGAATAAGTTGTATCCAACTTTTGAGCAAATTTTTCGTATTTTATTTCCTCCAGTGGGAGCCAAACCCACGATCTGTCGCGCTTATAGCGCAAGGAAAAAACAGATTGACTTTAATTCAATAAGCGACAAAAGTCTAGACAAAATTCTTGCCTGTCAATAAATCTAAAGTTGTTAAGCATGTTTTGTGGTTTCCATTAAGTCATTTAGTATAACTTGAATGAGATTAAGTTACGTATTAATTACAGGTTAATGCGCACCAAGGCTGTATGTATGGCAGATGTGAAGAATATCAAGATGGCATATGAGTTTTTAAAGTGTATATATATATTTGCTTAATATAAGTAATAATATTTTTTAGTTATAGCAATTTTAACAATTTTTTCGAAGTTATATTTTTCACGCTACACGCTGCATCCATCCTTGTGGATTGATGAATCATCTTCATGACGAGCATTCATCCTTATGAATGAATGATCATTATTTTTATGTTTGTAGCACCATGAGAAATATATAGGAACCTCAACTTGAACCACTTCGTATATTGTATTGTTTTGTAGCTTCAAGTAACCTGGAAATCGAGTATTAAGACACTCTGTGCATATTAGGGCTTCCACTCGTTCCTCACTTTTCGCCAAAATTCTGGGGGCTTTACACGTTGAGTGGCGGAACTGAACGCCAAGCCTTGCCTCATTACCAGAAATAAAAATATTAAATACTTCATTTCATCGACTGGAAATCGAACCCACAACCTGCCGCGTTTACAGTCACGCACTTGTAGCTTTGAGCCTCGACTGGCCTTGGCCTTGTATCCAAATATTGTTAATATTTGCTTAATATAAGTAAAGTTGTTATCAAGATCAATTTCAAGTGCTGCTTTTATAGCAGTGACATACATTTATCTATTATCAGTACTCACTTGATAACGCCATCCTCGATGTACACGTCAGCGTCCTCCATACCGTCATCGTTGACCACTCGCCCATTCTTGATGAGGAGACGGTTCTGGGAACTCTGAAAGTGAAATTATATATTATTATATGGAACATAATATGTGTAAAAATTAGATAGAGGATTCCATTATCACTAGGGAGGAATGAGTTATTTTCAATTGCTCGTTCTGGTAAGCAAATGCGCAACGTTGGGTTCCGCCACTCGATACGCAATGGAACGGAAATTGAGTGGAAAATGGGGAAAACAAGTGTCTTAACACTAGGTTCCTTTTACTTATTCTGTTATATGCGGAATACAGTGTATAGCTAAAAAAGACTAAAAATAGTTTTATAATAAACTATGCAGCAGGTTTGTACGTACGTATGTCAATCGACTAACATGATATTATACAAGTATTTTTACTAAATATTTAAAATCACTTTTGTATCAAATTATATACAAACACAATTTATACAATTATTTATTATCTCATTATACATTTTATTTCTCAGTAAATAATAAAATTAAATAAATTTAATTATTATTTTTTTATTACTACTATTGTATTTTATTAAAATAATATTTAATACCTAATAATAAAAAAAATAATTAACTTACTTCTACATTATATTTTATTATTTTAATGGAACTGTCAAACGACTACTAATATAATAGTACTTACTGATATAATTATAAATTATATTTTAAAGTACATTCGCGATACTGTAGATTATAAAATTTATGTTACGAGGAAGCAATCAATAAGCATAAAAGACGTTTTTAACGTTTCCATAGAATTTATAGCACGCATTATTTTCTAATGCTACTAAAGTTAGTAGTATAAACTAGTTGTTTATTAACTTGAGCAATTAAATTCTAATGGTATACAGTTCAAATGCAGTGATTTATGTATACATTATTAAAATTATGGTAAGTGCTGTGTAAAGAAGTATATCGTTTGTCCTCAACTTTTTTATTATTATTATAGCGGGCGAAGCGAACGAGGGTTGGCAATCGAAGCGAGCGAGTGCTCTATTTAATAGTAAATATAGAAATATTTACTTGCAAAATCAAAAAATTTACACTAACACTGAAGGAAAACATATACATACGAAGCCATTCATTATTTTTTTTTTTCAATATTAAAAAAAAAAAAATTAGCTTCACGCTATATCCCGCACACAGCAGGGTAGGCAGAGGGAACTTAGTGTTAATACACTCCGTTCCCTCAATATTTATATCCATAAACAATAAATATAAATCTAAAATCACAACGAGCAAAAGATTTGCATGAATCACTTGTCGCTTTCGCCAAACATTCCAGATATGGTACACTGAAGTTAGTCACTAAAAGTTATTATAGCACTTTTCCTACAAACAAAAGGAAAGTAAAAACCTATTAATATAATAAAAAAGGAATTCTCACTTTTATATTAATTCCCGAAAACGTAGTAGTAATTCCTACCATAGTAAAATATAATAGAAAACCTTGAAATATGTAAAATTTCAGCGTATACAGACAGACGCGTCGAGCGCGGTGCGACGGCTGAAACTGAAAATGTAATGCCGAAAATAGAAGGTTGCACTCCCTCACGCACTAACTTAATAGAAAGTCGACGCGGTACTAACGACAACGTTGGGTATGCGTTATACTAGCATTTCCTTAATTACTTGGTTTTTGTGTAAATATTTTGTAGTTACGTTATGTACTGATACCTAATTGTTTACTTTTATAATAGATATTTTTTTCCAGCTGTATCCCGCATAAAGCAGGGTAGGCAGAGGAAACCTAGTGTAAAGGCATTTTGTTCTCCACTTTTGGAATTTCCGAGGCATCGCGTGTTCGATGGCGAACTTGATACCGAAGCGGAGGAATTAAAATATTAATAAACAAAAATTTAATCAGCCGCACGCTTGTACCCCAGCACCACGATGGCTTCGATTGTTAAATGAATTAAAATATTTTCTTCACTTATGTAGATAATATGTCTGTGGCATTTTTTTTGCCAACAATACACACAATAGAATCTTTGTATACACATTTCATCTATACTAATTACGATCAATCATTTATGATGGTATATGATAAAAGATGGGTATCGACATGGCAAATTTACAGAGGGGAACGAGCGTCTCAAGACTAGGTTCCCTCTGGAGGATAGGATATGATGGATTTGGCGTGAAGTTAGAAAAAAACGTGTCTGACTGAGAGCTAAAAATTATTTGAGATAACATGGATTATAAATGCAATAGATGTGGGTTGATTGATGTGAGAATTAGCGCGGCCTCGTTTTTCGCCTCTCAACAAACTGTGTCTCCAATTTGAACGTAAAGTGAAATACGTAATCTTGACTTCGTTTCCGTTGTGCTGTGCTGCTGTGCGAGAAAATGCCAGAAATGCATTTGTAAAAATAAATTATGTAGAGAGCAGAATATCGAATGTGAAGCTGCCCTTATACACTTGAGACTATCTCTTTCATACTTCAGCAAAAGTCACTTATCCTTGTCAGTACTTCGTTTTCTCCACGTTAAGTACAATAAACACTTAATAAGCGAACTATATGGAGTGGTGCCTGACGACTAATACAATATATTTATATATAAAATATGTATTTAGCAAACAGTCAGTCGTCAGATTGATCAGTTAAAAATGGTCAGACTATACAATATATGGTTATGGGTTCGAATTTAACCTCAAAGAGGGGAAAAAAGACCTTTTTGCCACTCTCTGATCTCTCTGTCAATGGGACATACAAAGCGATATACCTCTAATAAAAAAAGTATTTTATTATTGTTTCTTTTAACTATCAGAATGATATAAGAAAAATGAAATATCATAGCGTAAGTGCTAAGTAGCCCGTATGTTTGTTTGTCTACTCGTTACGAAGAATATCACTGTAGTTTGCATTGTCTATGTTATTTTTCATTCCTATTTTGATTTCTTCGTTACATGTTATGTTTTCTATTATAATCAGTCAATGACACTTTATTTTTCTCTCCGTTCTCCACAAATCACACAGAAAAGCGTATTTTTTTGTATCAGCAAATATGGTATTTGAAAAATGAAACAAAGTTATCTAGCATGTGATAATTAAACCCGCATGTTTGTATACTAGTTAGAAAGCATATCTAACTTTGGTTTGCATTAGTTCATTGAATCCAAAATAGCATAAAAACATGGTAAGCCAGTATTGAACTGGTAAGAAATGAAAACTGCTTTCCCTCTCGATACGGCTTCCATTTGATTAGATTTTAGACTTTCGGTACGAACAATATTATTAAAAAAAAAAAAATCAGCTTCACGCTGTATCCCGCACACAGCAGGGTAGGCAGAGGGAACCTAGTGTTAAGACACTCCATTCCCCACTTTCTGCCGAATTCTGGAGGCATTGCGTGTTGAGTGGCAGAACTCAACGCCGCGCTTAGCCTCGACACCAGAGCGAAGAAATGGAAATATAAATTTAGGTAAATATTTCATCACCTCGAGTGGGGATCGAACCCACAACCAGTCGGTTTTACAGTCACACTTCGTGCAACTGCGCCACGACTGGCCCCTACAGAGTAAGTAAGTAAGTCTGAAACAATATTATTTATGAAATAATATTGTTTCAGACTTATTTTGTTAACAATACTAATATAAATTTATTAACAATTAAACATATACAGATGTAATTTAATAGATATAATTTGTAATCGTTTGTAGAATGATTTATACCATTAGGTTGATTTGATATTAATTAAAAGTAAAATTGATCGTTTATCACAAAAGTGAAAAAGAAAAAAAAGAAAACGGTTATCTAGTTGCTCTACGCAAAAAGCAATTTCCCGAATTCAGATGGAAACTGCACTTCTCCCTCCTTCTTTATTCTTAAACTTAATTCCTTTTGAATATTCCTTATTATTGCAAATTTGACCAAGCGTCTGCAGTACCCAAACAATAAAAGAAGAAATATCTAATGCTTTCAAATAAGAATTGAACCCATATTACAAGTATCTAAACCTACATCACTACAATTTGCACTACAATAGAGTTAATATATAATTCACACATCAATATTATATCAAGTATAAAATCAAAGAAAACACATAATTTAACTTTCTATATCGGAAAAAGAGAATAAAAACATTAATCATAGCACGTCAAAAACATTACACAGGTAAGTATGAAACTGTGACAATGGCAGAGAAAACAAGTAATTACGGCATAATTGTAATTGCGTATTACGCTGTCTGTGCCGAGTTGTTCTTGCCGGTGATGTGGTCGTGATATAGATTAAATGTTAGTGTGCGGCGTTGGGTTCCGCTATTTGTTATAATTTGTTTTTAAATGAGTGGAAAGTTAAGTTAAATTTGCCTCACGATATGAAGGTAATGCGTCAGATAAATCTATCATTGGCTAGTTGAGCTGTGTTAGTAAGTCTGTATCCTGCATAGCGCGGTAGACAAATTCAATACTTAGTGTCGAGACCCTACACTTTCCACCTATATTTGAAATATAGCATGTTGAATGGCGGAACTTGCTGCGTTTTTTTCCTTTCATCAGAACGAAGACATGATAATAATTAGTTTACCTGAATGGAGATCGAACTCACACCATTGTTGCAAGAAGACGCTTTTCTTCTGCACCACCACTCACTGGCTCACATACTTAATAATTACTAGGCAAACATTCACACAAAATCAGCAATACAATTGACGTATCTAGAAAGGAAATGTTTATTTCTCATTGCTATGAACCCATTTCACTGACACCACGTTGGGGTCTTTGATCTATGGCGTTTACAATGATCTATAGAAAAACTAGCTGTATATTAATTAGGTATAGTAGATCTTTTTTGTAAGAATCGTTTGTGAACTAATAACGTGGTGAACTTTAAAATGTTTTTTTAACCAACATCTGCTTCGTATAGAGCATGTTGTAAACCGTTTAGACAATATGTAGTTTATTTTTTAGATTGTTGTATATATATTTGAAAAATCTATTAAATAATGTAGTCGAGGCTAGTAATGCTGCAGTGGCGCAAGTGTGCGATTTAAAAAACGAGACAGTTTATGGATTTGATTCCCAATCGTGGAAATTAAATATTGAGTATATACATTTCTTCGCTTTCGTGAGTCTTTGAGGCAAAGCGCGAGGTTGAGTTCTGCCATTGAACAAACAATGTGTCAAGACTTCGGGCAAGACAAATATTCGGCGGAAAGTGAGTATCTTAACACTGGGTTCCCTCGACCTATCCGTGTACTGGATACATCGTCAAGCTGATTAGATTTTTGATTTAAATACTGACTACCACTGTAACTTTAAATTTTCATAAGCTACATACATTTACATGATTACGTCACCGTATATACTTGTGACACCGCATCTTACAAATTATGACCGATTCCCACGCAACATTTAATTACTTTTTGCATTAGTATAAACATGCGAAATGAAACTTATTAGCAATACTTTGAAAACTTTGTTTTTAATTTCATATTCTTCGATAATAGAGCTCTATAGTACAATGGGATTCGTCTGCAGTTGTTTGTACCTGCAGGGTTCCCAAACATACTAAACTATATTTCAAATCGCGGTTAAATATTTAAAAAAAAACCGATGCCGTCGTGGCACAGCGGTATAGTGTCTCATTGTAAAAGCAACACTTGTGGATTCGATTCACACTCTGGCAAATGGATTATTTTCATTTTCCTGAATAACAATCAGGGAAACTCTGATAAGAAGACAAAGAGCGACGTTAAGTTTCGCCACTCAACACGTAAAGTGTCGAATTTGGCGAAAACTGGGAAACTGAGTGTCATTAGAAGAAATTTAGTTAAAGCAATTATATAAATTCTGTATCGCGGATACAGGAATTATGTAAAACTAAGTTAATCGTATATTTAACATCAAAAATTTACAATTAACAACATTTTATTTGAATAAATCATTATAAATAAAAATAATTGAATCCAATAAGCATTAATACAATTAAATGCAGTAAGCAAAACAACAAAGTATATTTCTTTACAAAATTGAATTGCATTCGCGGCGAGGTTTCTAATTAAAATGAAGCATTTTCATTCCAGTGACTCTCGACCGGGCGAGCTTCTGAGTTTCGCTGTTTATATTGCTAAAAGCTGTGGTAGTGTTAAGTTTCGATAAGGACGGGTGTACATGAGCTGGTCTAGCTTGATATCAGAATATCATGGTGGACCAACTTATCTGCTTGCAGCCAAGAAGAATTTATCTATTTAAATTTAACTATGAATATAAATAAAAGCAAAAGGAAACGATTTAAAATTAATCTTGTCAAAAAGATAGGTTTGTTAATGTATTTTTTGGTAACTGGGCAAAAACTGTTGTAAGATGACAGGGAAGCATCAGATGAATCAATATAAGCGTTTTATTGAGAAATAATTTATCAATACTAGTACGTAGAGATACAGAACAGTCGGCTCTCATTGCTTAGTGGAGATATCGGAGATGCGCATTGGAGATGCGTATCTCCAAAATCTTCAGAAATTATAAATTACAACAACTCTGAACGAAACGAACTATGGACGAAAAGTTTCTCTACACATTTCTCTACATTTCGCTTTTTACTGCGCAGGTACAAGCAACCTAGTATAAATAGAAACCTGATAGTAAGTAAATATTACAATTAAAAAAAGTACGTCATGAATCGCTGATGTGAATAGGCCCTTATATTCGTTTTTTATTTTGAGTATAGGTTTCCCATTTCATAATTGGAACGTATATAGCTATGGGTGGACTAATTGAGTGAGGTATTATTTTTCTGATATCTCCATATATAATAAAAGGATAGAAAAGTCAATTCTGTACATGAAAGATATAAAAAAAATAAAAATTAGGTCGGTTAATATGTCGATTATAGAACCTAAAAAACCACTCAGCAGAATTCTTGTCTGTCTGTCTGTCTGTCTGTCGGTTTGTTTGTGCGTCAATCACGCAAAAACTACCTGACAGAAATTGATGAATTTTTGCATGGTGTTAGCCTAGGGCCTCAAGGTACATTTTTTTTGGGTTTCATTCCGAATTTCATGATAGTTTTCTTTAAAAAAAATAAAAACTGAAAAATATAAATTACCTAAAATACCGATAACTACTGTATGAAATTAAATTAATTTTGGCATGGTAATAGTTCAAAGCCTAATGTCACTTATAGGATAGTTTTTATCATGGAGTATAAAGAATTTTTTGTAGAAAAAATTACATAATTATATTTTTTAATAAAAAAAATCGACTTCTTCAAATTCAACCGGATTTCACACTCTGAACTTAACTAAACTTTCACCAAACTACCCCTTATATGTACCCTTTCTAATAAAAAAAGAATCATTAAAATCGGTTGAATTGATATTGACTTATACGTTCATTTGTCGCGCATATACTTAATGTAAATTTGAGATTTATATGATTTTCTCATAGATACCATTGTTGGATATAAACTAAATTGAAATAAGACTACACGGGAGGCATTAGCTTTCAAATAAAAAAAGAATCATTAAAATCGGTTCATACAATCAAAAGTTCTAAGGTAACAAGGCTAAAAAATACAGCCCAATTGATGACCCCTTTTAAGAAGTCGGTTAATAGTAATCTGACATAATTAAATTACGACTATTTCATTTAACCACATTTTAAAAGAAGAAAGTAAATTGAGGCCGTTCGTTGCACAGGGGCACAAAGTGTAACTGTTGTGGGTTCGATGACCACGCAAGGAAACGAAATATTTATTTAAATTTATATTTCCATTTCATCGCTCTGGTGTCGAGGTAAAGTGCGGCGTTGAGTTTCACTACTCAGCACGCAATGCCTACAGAATTCCGAGAAAAGTAGGGAACAGAGTGTTGTTGTTAACACTAGAGGTCCTATGCCTACCCTGCTGTGTGCGGGATACAGCGTGAAGCTAAAAAAAGAAGTATAATCAATATTTGTTCAGTCTACCATAATTATTATTTCAAACGTCAACGTTAGTGATATTGACAAACATAATAAAGTAGGTATATTTTACGGAATTAGCTCATATGGCGATGTGTAGAATAAAAAGGATATGTATTTGGAAAGTAAGTTCTGATTGTAAGTTCATAGTTTATAAAAGTTTATATTGTGTTTAGATGGATCACGTGGTGATGTCAATACGTTTTAATGTCATCTTATGTTATCTGTTAAAATAGCGTGAAGCTGATTAAACTTAGTGTTATATTCAAAAGAAATTAATTGTATGTAATACATAATATGTAATTTATTAATACGTTTCAAGTATGAAAAAAAGAAAAAATGCAATATAATTGCATTTGTGTTTCCTTCCTATATTTTGTATTTCTATTATTTAAATCGATATATCAGGAACGTAAATGTGGGAACAGAGTTGCATGCCATTTTAGTACAGAGTAACCTCTAAAAAATGTATTTACTAAACTGAATAAAAAGAATGTGTGATTCCTCTATACAATATATTATTCTATATTATACATAAAACAGGTTAAAACAGTGCATATGAAGGTCCTCCTGTAGTATAACTATTTTCAATTACTATCAATACTACATTGTCGATACTAATGTGGTATTACAACATGAATGAAATTTTTCCGCCATTATGATGACATAGACAATTTTTTTAATTTGGAAAAATAATATATTAACTATAAGAACGTTGGTAGTTTTTTAAAAGGAATTCTTATAGAATAAAAAATTGCCTAAACTATGCTTCTTCGCAAGTGGTTGTAATAACTATTGGTATCAATTTTCCAAAAAATCACTATAAATATTAAATATGCTCAATTATACAGAGTTTTTTTGTTAGGACCACTTTAAATGAAACCACAGTTTAACTACTCTATAAAAGCCTATTACATATTAAATTAAAAACCCGAAAATAAAAAAGTTATTTTTTCAAACAAAATCTCCATATATAATAAAAGGATAGAAAAGTCAATTCTGTACATGAAAGATATAAAAAAAATAAAAATTAGGTCGGTTAATATGTCGATAAAAAATTAATATGTTTAAAGTTAATATGTCGACTAAAACTTGACGCTATGACGGTACAATTGAGAGAACTGAGATTTCTGGTTGTAGCACTAGTTGTATTTTAATTAGGTTAAATTCCCACTAAGTGGAAGAATATATTTATTTTTCTGCCCGTAAAAACAAACGAAGCGAAGCCTTGTGTTCCGCTATACTATCTAAAGAAATTGGAAAGTGCAAAATTGAGTAAGTGCACCACTATCTTATTTGAAATTCTTTCTTCTCTCCATTATAAATTTTCATAGGATTGAAATGTAATAGTGACGTCTTTGAACAATAGTATATGTTCATAACTGTTAAAGTTAATGATCGAACAAATGGTTTACAACTCTGATGATACAAAGACATTCTGCTTCAGCTGATAATTTAATTAAAATGTCTACCGGATGATCAATTAGCCTGCAGTTTACGTTTTAATTGTTATTATGTATGATGTTACGTAACGTTTCTTTACGTTTATTTATTTATATACATATTACATTTAATGCATTAAATATATTTTATAAAAGGTTCACATATGTGATAACATGTTCACACATGTGGTCCACATATGTGACCACATATTCACACATGTGGTCCACACACGTGACCACATATTCACACATGTGGTCCACATATGTGACCACATGATCACACATGTAATCTTCATATGTGACTACATATCACACATGTGGTCTACATATGTGACTACATATCACACATGTGATATGCCCATGTGAATACTTATTCACACATGTGGTACACATATATGACCACACGATGCCACATGTGGTCCACATATGTGACCACATGATCACATATGTCGTCCACATATGTGAGCACATAAACACACATGTGGTCCACACACGTGACCACATATTCACACATGTGGTCCACACACGTGACCACATATTCACACATGTGGTCCACATATGTGACCACATATTCACACATGTGGTCCACACACGTGACCACATATTCACACGTGTGTTCCACATATGTGACCACATGATCACACATGTGATATGCCCATGTGAATACTTATTCACACATGTGGTCCACATATGTGACCACACGATGCCACATGTGGTCCACATATGTGACCACATGATCACATATGTGGTCCACATATGTGAGCACATAAACACACATGTGGTCCACACACGTGACCACATATTCACACATGTGGTCCACACACGTGACCACATATTCACACATGTGGTCTACATATGTGACCACATGATCACACATGTAATCTTCATATGTGACTACATATCACACATGTGGTCTACATATGTGACAACATATCACACATGCGATCTGCACATGTGAATACTTACTCACACATGTGGTTCACATATATGACCACACGATGCCACATGTGGTCCACATATGTGACCACACGATGCCACATGTGGTCCACATATGTGACCACATGTTCACATATGTGGTCCACATATGTGAGCACATATACACACATGTGGTCCACACACGTGACCACATATTCACACATGTGGTCCACATATGTGACCACATGATCACACATGTAATCTTCATATGTGACTACATATCACACATGTGGTCTATATATGTGACAACATATCACACATGCGATCTGCACATGTGAATACTTACTCACACATGTGGTTCACATATATGACCACACGATGCCACATGTGGTCCACATATGTGACCACACGATGCCACATGTGGTCCACATATGTGACCACATGTTCACATATGTGGTCCACATATGTGACCACAAATTCTCACGTGTGGTCCACATGAAAGACCACATATTCACACATGTGGTCCACATATGTGACCACAGGATCACCCATGTAATCTTCATATGTGACTACATATCACACATGTGGTGCACATATGTGACCACATGATCACACATGTAATCTTCATATGTGACTACATATCACACATGTGGTCTACATATGTGACAACATATCACACATGCGATCTGCACATGTGAATACTTACTCACACATGTGGTTCACATATATGACCACACGATGCCACATGTGGTCCACATATGTGACCACACGATGCCACATGTGGTCCACATATATGACCACATGTTCACATATGTGGTCCACATATGTGACCACAAATTCTCACGTGTGGTCCACATGAAAGACCACATATTCACACATGTGGTCCACATATGTGACCACAGGATCACCCATGTAATCTTCATATGTGACTACATATCACACATGTGGTCCACATATGTGACCACATTTTCCCACATGTAATCCACATACGCGACCACATATTCACACATGTGGTCCACATATGTGTCCACAAATTCTCACATGTGGTCCACATGAAAGACCACATATTCACACATGTGGTCCACATATGGGACCATATATTTACACATGTGGTCCACATATGTGACCACAAATTCTCACATGTGGTCCACATATGTGACCACATTTTCCTACATGTGGTCTACATACGCGACCACGTATTCACACATGTGGTCCACATATGTGACCACACATTCTCACATGTGGTCCACATGAAAGACCAAATATTCACACATGTGGTCCACATACGTGAGCACATATTGACACATGTGGTCCACATATGTGACCACATATTCACACATGTGGTCCACATATGTGACTACATATTCACACATGTGATCTATATATGTGACTACACATTCACATAAAAAAATTTTTACTACACGAATAAACTTCAATAAAAGTTTTATAATTTAAAAAAGTTTATTTTTTATGTAGGCTGTCTCCTATCTGAAGTGTAGTTAAATGGAAAAACTAGGAGGACCAGTGTGTGTGTCAGTGATGACCTATTGCGTTGAGAGACAAGGTCCTTCATCCTTAGCCTCATTCGCAGGCTCCAAGTCAGCTATGGAGACAGCTATTTCTCTAAGCTACTGAATTAGAAACGATGGTACGACGAAAGAAGGTTACCGACACATTGTTTCGGTAAATGAGCGATGTATAAATGCACTTTGTCACGAAAGGTATTTATATTTGTATTGAAACGAACTGAAAAGTCAAAAATTAAAAGGAGTTATAAAATGTAATTTATCACATGAATTCACAAAACAATCTATACCTATTTTTTATTTTAAGAATTAAAAAAATGATGTTAGTTTTGTCTTGCCTGACCTTGTCGCACTCATTATCTTATTAATGTGATTAATCTCCATATATAATAAAAGGATAGAAAAGTCAATTCTGTACATGAAAGATATATACGTTCATTTGTCGCGCATATACTTAATGCAAATTTGAGATTTATATGATTTTCTCATAGATACCATTGTTGAATATAAACTAAATTAAAATAAGACTACACGGGACGCATTACCTTTCAAATAAAAAAAGAATAATTAAAATCGGTTCATACAATCAAAAATTCTAAAGTAACAAGGATAAAAATACAGTCCAATTGATGACCTCTTTTAAGAAGTCGGTTAATAGTAATCCGACATAATTAAATTACGACTATTTCATTTAACCACATTTTAAAAGAAGAAAGTAAATTGAGGCCGTTCGTTGCACAGGAGCACAAAGTGTAACTGTTGTGGGTTCGACGACCACGCAAGGAAACGAAATATTTATTTAAATTTATATTTCCATTTCATCGCTCTGGTGTCGAGGTAAAGTGCGGCGTTGAGTTTCATTACTCAGCACGCAATGCCTACAGAATTCCGAGGAAAGTAGGGAACAGAGTGTTTTAACACTAGGTGTCCTATGCCTACCCTGCTGTGTGCGGGATACAACGTGAAGCTAAAAAAAGAAGTATAATCAATATTTGTTCAGTCTACCATAACTATTATTTTAAACGTCAACGTTGGTGATATTAACAAAAATAATAAAGTAAGTATATTTTTTGGGATTAGCTCATATGGCGATATGTAGAATAAAAAGTATTTGGAAAGTAAATTCTGTTTGTGAGTTCATTGTTTATAAAAATTTATATTGTGTTTAGATGGATCACGTGGTGATGTCAATACGTTTTAATGTCATCTTATGTTATCTGTTAAAATAGCGTGAAGCTGATTAAACTTAGTGTTATATTCAAAAGAAATTAATTGTATGTAATACATAATATGTAATTTATTAATACGTTTCAAGTATGAAAAAAAGAAAAAATGCAATATAATTGCATTTGTGTTTCCTTCCTATATTTTGTATTTCTATTATTTATATCGATATATCAGGAACGTAAATGCGGGAACAGAGTTGCATGCCATTTTAGTACAGAGTAACCTCTAAAAAATGTATTTACTAAACTGAATAAAAAGAATGTGTGATTCCTCTATAGAATATATTATTCTATATCTATATCTATACTAATATTATAAAGAAGTAAGATTTGTATTTTTGTATGTATGTTTGTAATGTTTTCACACAAAAACTACCGGACCGATTTCAAAAATTCTTTTACTATTAGAAAGCTGCATCTTCACTGACCAGCATAGGCTATATTACATTTAAAAAAAAATAGAGATCCCTAATAAAAATGCAATAATGTAACAATGTAAATTGATCTTAACAATTCTATCATCGCGTGCGCTGCGAAAACTATTGATGATAGAACAAAACAATGTTCTATAATATTATAGAACGCGTCAATATCTATAAAAAAGTCCGCGATACCATATGTCCAACTACTGTAGTTATGACAATATAACAACTTTTTTATATTTTATAAGTTGATGAAAGTGCCGACAATAATCAAACCATATTATTCATACCTCTGCACTAATCCTTATCCTATTAAATTACATTTTATTAAAAATAATTTCAATATGTGTCAAGTACTTTTTAAATTATTAAAATCGGACATTTCGTTCAAAAGATATAACGAATTTGAAAGTATCACTCTAAAGAAAATCAAGTAATAATAAAAAATGCAGAGTGTACCTCGCGCGTCGTAGCGAGTAACTAGCTCTGCGGGGCGGGGGGAGGTGCATCGATTCACTAACATTATGAAGACAACCGATTAGATGTTTTGTTTCTTTTTTTGAATTGAATAGGCCCTGAAACTACGGGACCAATTTGGAAAATTCTTTTACAATTAGACGATTAACGTGTAAAAAAATATCAAAAAAAACCTTATATCGCGCACGCTGTGGAGATTATTGACATTAGAGTAAAGTGATGTACTACAATTTTATAGAAGAAGAAGAAATCAATATCTACAAAAAAGTTTACGATAGTATGTGTAACTTAGAGTTAGGCCACTAATTTTCAAAGGAAAAAAGGCACAAAGTGGGACTGTAAAATCGACTGGTTGAGGGTTCGATCCACTCGAGGAAGTGAAATATTTATTTATATTTATATTTTCATTGCTTCGCTTTGGTGTCGAGGCTAAAGCGCGGCGTTGAGTTCCGCCACTCAGTACGCAATGCCTCCAGAATTTGGCGGAAAGTGGGGAAAGGAGTACCTTAACACTAGGTTCCCTCTGCCCCCCTTTTCTGTGATACAGCGTGAAGCTGATTTTTTTTATCAATATTTATTTAAAAAGTCCGCGATGTCCAACTACCATAGTTATGCCAATATAACTACTTTTTTATATTTTAAAAGTCGATAAAAGTGCCGACAATATTCAAAACATATTATTTATACCTGTGTATTAACTTTCATTGGCTGTGTTCTAGAGCAATAGTGTAATCTCGGAATGAGACGTCCGACGAAATAAATAATACTATCACACAAAACGTTCTCGGCCAGGTTAAGCATTACAAATCAATAGATACAGTTTCTAATACAGAAGACGCAGTTCATTACCCACAGGAATTTTTAAATTCACTTAACCCTGCAGGACTACCACATCATTATCTATCATTGAAAATTGAGACCCCAATATTATGCTTTTGAGAAACTTAAGCCCTCCAAATATGTGTAACGGGACAAGACTACTTATAAAAGAACTGAAAGACAATTTAATTGTAGCGACTATTTTAACTGGGCCTGCAACTCTGAGTTAGCTCATATTCCAAGGATACCAATGATACCCACAGATATTCCCATACCTTTTAAAAGAGTTCAATTTCCAGTAAAAACTTCTTTTGCCTTAACTATAAATAAGGCCAGGGCCAGACTTTCGATTTAGTAGGTATTGACCTGCGTAAAGAATGTTTTACCCAATGTGGGCAATTGTATGTTAGCCTATCCCGAGTTGGAACTCCAGAAAATCAAATTATTTTGCTGCCACAAAATAAAACAACGTCAAATGTGGTTTATAGGGAAATTCTGCGACACTAAAGTTTTTAAAATAAATTTCTCCTCTAATTTCTTCCTAATATTAATTTAACCTCTATTTAAAAGAGGAAATTACAATTAATAACAATAATAAAAATATTATTTTAAACGATAAAATTAGCGAAAGTAAAATATGAGGCAGCTGCCATCTTAGTACAGACTAACCTCTAAAGAATATAACCATGTATTATTGTGAAAGAATACACAGATTGTGTGATTCCTCTATAGAATATATTATTTTATATTGTGTCACAGAAACAAAAAAGCTTTAAATATGTGATAAGTGATATAACTATTTTTCAATTACTAACAACAATATCAAATGTGATTGTGATTTTATACTAAAATTAATCATTTTTTATTAAATTAACTATGTATCGTCATATCATATCCCTGTGAGGATATAAATGAATATATCATTGCATAGCAGTAACGTAAAGTAAAGTAAGTAAGTAAATTGACGAATGTTATATACAAGACAAAAGTTAAATCAACCGATTTTAGAAACCGATGCTTAATGTTACATCATTTATATAAACACTAGCGACCCAAGCCACTCATGTCTTCACTCACTTGAATAACAGAATTATTTATTTACTAAACTGAATTACTTACCAGTTTTAACAATATTATCAATTTATTTAAGCCGTTTCTAAGTTTAACTTAAACAAACGAACAGACAAAATAAATGTCCCCAATAACAATTTTTCATATATATCTTCCACGTACAAATACCGATAAGTTACGATTTTATTATAAGTATAGATAAGTTGTTTTTATTTAAAAAAAATGATTGCCCTTATGGGAATTACGAAAATGCAAAGTAAATTTTAATTATTTTTACATTACAAATCTTAAGTGCGCTGCAAATATACGTGCATTATATATTAAAATAGGAATGTAATTCTATCTATTAAGTAAATAATTTAGTAGTTTAAGCGGGCGAAGCCGCGAACGGGTCGCTAGTATTTTAATATATCTTAATTTTGATAGTTTAGTTTAAAATAAATAGAGTTCTTATTCCTTTTTTTTTGCTTCATCCTGTATTCCTAACATACCGAGTAGACAGAGTAACATAGGGTGTATACTTCCGTTCGCTACTTTCCGCCGAATTCTTGAGGCACTTTGCCTCGTTACCAGAGCGAGGAACTGAAAATACAAAATAATTCCTTTCCAAAAGTGGGAATCGAACTCACAATCGTCGCGTTTAAAGTCGCACGCTTGTGCCCTTGTGCCGAAGGCCCCGTTCTACTCTTTTTACTATTTGATTTTTATACACAACCATCTTCCTAGTGGGGATCGGACCTACTACTAGGTATCTATGTGGATAGAAGGACACTATATAGTCAGTTACTCAATGCTTTCGTCGCGTTTCAAAAGGTTATTCTGTTTGTTTAAATTTAAAATCGATTAAATTTAACACAAACATTGATTATTCTTACAAGAATATAATATTCTATAGTTAACAACCTAAGAAGTAAGGCTAAAGATGTAATAAATAACTATATAATATAAATAATTGTAGTTGTATTGGGCTATAAACATATCTCATATATATATAACATATAACATTACGATATAACGTTGGTTTGTGTAATTAAACATACAAAAAAACTTAAATTTATACGAATTTATTTTGTTTAGTTATATTATTGCATGTTTTCCCAAACTCGATTTTTACCTAAAAAAAGGACCCAGCACAGGGGCCCAAGCGTATGACTGTTTTGACCTTTAACACAACGCCTCCAGAGCTCGCCGGAAATTGGGGAACGGAAGTGTCTTAATGGGAACGGAATGTCTTAACACTAGGTGCCAAGGTTTCCTCTGGCTGCTCTGCTATTTGCAGGTTACGGCGTAAAACTAAACAAACAAATTACAAAGTAAATAAAAGGTAAAAAGGTTTTTTCCGATATGCATTGATGTTTATATTGCACAATAGATACAAAATAATTCAACTGGGATAAAGATTAGCCTGTTAAAGTAATGAATTGCAAGGTCAGCTTACAATGTGGCACAGTAGCCGTTACGTTTGTAGTCATATATACATAGCTTTGTACGACAATACAAATAAATATAAATAAATGGATATTGGATATATGGTAAGAGGATTGGAGGCCAGTCGTGGCGCAGGGGCACAAGTGTGCGACTGGTTGTGGGTTCTAATCCTACCCGAGAAAATGAAACGTTTAATATTTTAATTTTCTCGTTTTGGTAACGAGGCCACTCGTGGCGTTGAGCTCCTAAATACCCAATGTCTTCAGAATTCGCTAAAAAAGAAATGGTACAAGAGAATACTTTTAAGTCCCACCAATAAGTACAAAAACGTTATCTGTATCAATAATACCATCGATAATATTATTTTCTCCTTTCTCAACACACTTCCTTCTATGTCATAAACAAAATTCGTAATGCTGTTATACTTCCTTACTGCTTGGCAACGATCCAACCCTTAGTATTGCAGACATTTAGGTAATACATAAGAGCACTATATCCGCAACGGTTGTTAGTATTCATCCCTTGTGAGTCAGCTTTTGTTATCTTGATGGCATATCAATATTTTAGTTAATATTTTATGTTACAAATTTGATTATAGCAAGTTTCAAATTTATATCTTTCGGATATGGTTCCATGTTTTATTTTTCAATTGAACTGAACTGAAAATACAATGCAATTCTTACAATTTTTGTTGGTTTCGAAAACCATTTTTTCCAGTGTTACTTCGAAATCGTAGGCTCTTAGACCGATATTAAAAGATTTAACATTGAAAGAAGAGATTGAAGATCAATAGTGATTGTTTGTAAATATGTATTTTATATATCAACCATCAAAAATATATCCTTTTACTGTTTCTATACACCTAAAATATAATATTATTTATTAACATAAGTTTTATTATGTATTTATCTTTTCAACAAAAAGCAGTAACCCATATGTATTGAAAACGTTCTAAGATTAAGATGACTCTAGAGTTAATCTTATCTGAAGAGAAGACGAGGTGCAAATACTGAGAAGTGGGTTGGCGGTGTCGTAATGTTTGTCGGTTGCCCAACATGTTTATTCTACTAAAGCTTTATGTGTTGAGTGGTTTCTATACGCTATGTAAATATAAATAGCATTGGTTATTAATTGATGCTGTGGATGGAAGTCCTTATAAAAATGTCAATATCTTTTTTTTATATTTAGATATGTATAACAACGTAAGAGAAATAAGTATAGGTTTTTAAATGAAACTATTTTAAACGGATTAATCGCGTATATTTTGTACTTACTATGCAGTAGTCTACCCGTGACCACGGACTACTGCAAAGTGTTCGAAACGTCGGGTTTCCAAAAATGTATAAAAGTACAAAATATACAAAAAATAGTTACATTTAAAATGTGTAATAATCGTGAAAATCAAAGAACTTATAATTGTAGGTTTTTAGTATAAAACATTTGTATAACAATAGAATGTGGAGCAATTGTTTAATAAAAATGAGCTGCATTGTGTATTCCGCATTAATATAAGTTCCCCACTTTCCGTCAAATTTCAGTGTTAAGTAGCGGAACTCAAGGTAGCGCTTTATGTTTTCCTACCAGACGTGAAAAATAATTTATTCCCGTCAATGGGGATTGTACCTACGGACGTCGCGTTAATAGTATCGCACGACGGTTTCTTAAAAGGTTTCGGTTTCTTTAAGGTTGTTTATAGAATTATCTGACGCCTTTAAGATATCTTTATGGAATAGGATTTTTGATTACTGTTATACATTGTATGTAAAACTATTAAATTCTAAGAAGTTTTTAAAATTTTAAAAACTTAGTTTATTTTTTAAGACAAAAACCAAATTTGTATGTATGAAATCGTTTAAAAAGAAAATAAGTAGGTGCACAATCAAATAATAATAAGAGAGAGTGAATAATAGACGAGAAATACTATAAAACACTAAGCATGAAGGCCGTCATGGCGCAGTAAGACGCAGCGTATGAACGCTCTATGAACTCGAGGGTTGTGGGATGAATTCCCATTCGGAAGAATAAAATATTATTTATTAATATAAAATAAGAAAAAAAAATAAAGCATAAAGTGATTCAGCAATTTCATTCTATCAAATTATATTAAAGTTCCATATAAACCGTCCCCAAGTCTCATCTTGTTATCTCCGCAGACACCCTTCAATCCATTAAGTGACGTGTAACTTAATAGAAGCTTTAATCATTTAAAAATTCTAGTACTGAAGAACAAGTTTTATATAGAATGCCCGTGAAGTACAGGATAATGACGACATGTTGACATTTGTCATAGATAAAGGAGAGGGGAAGATTAATTTTGAATAGGTTACGACTTTTGAGAAAGTGGTGGTAGTATCGATAATTTTTTTCCACTTTCACACTGTATCGCGCATACAGCAGGGCAGAGGGAACATAGTGTTATGACACTCCGTTATTTATTTTTCCGCCGAATTCTTGAGGCATTGCGTGTCGAGCGGTGCGCTTTTAACATTTCCTCCAGTGGGTATCGAACACACAACCGGTCAAAACGATATTATATTACAAATTAATCATTTAAATTATAATTATGATCACTCCTTTTAAAATAAAATCAATTCTAAGATACATTAGGCTCGACATAAAATTGATAAGATAACCAATGATAATTTTTTTGAAAAAAAAAAAAACTATATATTGATAATTTCTTCGAGTTTTTACTTATATTTTCAACGTATTAACGTTATTACACACAAAAATCAAACATTTTAATATCATTCAATTTTCACAATTCTTTGTATTCAGTAGCAAAATATTTTAGGTGCCATCGAGTCACAGCACCGCAGTGACGAAGTACGTGTCTGGCAGCAAGCTCGGTAGGTCTATTTACAATATGAAAATCGAGCTTATATTTGAAAAAAGAAATTTAAAAAAAAAACTTGTATCTATCTATCTACTTTAGGAAGCGCGTGAAAATAATATATAAACAGTAAAATAAAAGAGAAACCGTACACTTTTTATAACTTTAAACTAATGCACTAAAATATAATAAAAAAATAAACAGGTAAATCAAATTCTGTCACTAATGCACATACTCGTATAGTAATCCAGTTAACAGATAACTGATAAAGCATGTTCAGATGGGAAGTGGAACCGCTATTGATTTTTGATGCTCGCTTTCTCCACTCCTACGTATTTTCACATCTTACATCACGGCAAAGTGGTGCGTAATTCTGTTGTATACTTGTGAGATAGGTAAAGAGTAAGAGAGAAAGTACTCGTATGTACACAAAACTTGAACAATATGTAAAAATATGGCGTTCATTGTTTGGGAGATTTTCTGTAACAAAAGTTTCGAGCTGACGTCTTTTTGAATTATTTTAATAAGAATTGTAAACCGGCGCTGTCTGTAGATACATGGAAAATATATGACAAAATCTATTATAATACTGTAAATTAAATCAATTTTTATAAAATTGTTAGATTACAAAAGCCAGATAAGAAAAATAAACAATTGTTTAGAACCAGCGGGCGAAGCCGCGACGGGGTCGCTCGTTATCGATACAAGCATAGATTTTATGGCACAATTCTAAGAGTATAATTAATTAAAGTAATAAAAATTAATATAGTTCTAGTTTAATCAACAGCCTCCATAAACGGCGTCTCCGTTTTTAAATCTGTGAATTGAATACATTAAGTGCTAAAACCATAGGAGGGGACTAAAGCGAAATGGCAGGCATAGGACGTAACATATGTGCGTGTCTGCATAATACTGTATAGATCTAGAGCAAGACTGATTGAAGAAGAATATATTTTCTTATTAATTGTTTATGACTGATTTATTTATTGGTATAAAAGGATTTTTGTTTGAAAAAAGATCCATTCGAAACGTCCGTTGTTACTTTAACGGCAGATGCAATAAATTAAAATGTAGAAAAAGGGAAATGATGAGTTGACCAATTTTATTCTAATGGTACACATGTGACATAGAAAAAAGACCGGTCAAGTAAAGTAAAATTTATAAAAGTTTTCTATATGCTCGTATTTTATATGAACTACAAATATAAGTTAGTAATTTTTTTTTTCTATGAAATAAACTTGCACTTTACGGATATTTTTCATTATTTGTATCGTTTAGTATTCATGCCACATTTCATCACTATAGGCCCACGGGAAGTAGGTATACTTTAGGTTTTGATTCCGCAGCGAAATGCAGCAAAATCGGTGCTTAAATCTTTTGATTACGTTGACTTAGGAGCTTGATATTTTCTGTGGTTCACGGAATCATAAACCTAAATATTTGGTAAACTTTAATTACAGCTTTAAACCTCCACGCGATATCGAGATAAATAGTTTAGACAAGCAGACAGACGGACAACAAAATCCTACTATAAGGCCTCCGTTTTTGTATCTGTAACATATATCTACATCTGTTTGTCATAAAGAAGGCTGTTTAATCTAAGACGTTTCATATCGTATCCTAATCGATTTTGCGGCTCGCATCCAAAGGTTACCGATAATCATTCGGATAGTCGGGTGAACGCGAGATAAACTTGTTACTACAACAAGATAACATATCGAAAAACTTGTATGAAATTTCTTTTAAATAAAATGTCAATTACGTTGTACTTTTCAGTTTCTACATTTTTTTTCTCAATTTTACTCTTTATCAGGTTACACAGGAAGGGCCTAACGTCAGTACTAAGTACACGCCGGTCTTAGTTTTCCATCCGAATTCCACACGTTGTGGGTTGACAGGCACTTCTTACAAAATTGGCGATTTAAAATTCAAGAAACGAAGAACACATCATAAATGTCTTTATATGCCGCTGGATGCAGAAGACAAAATCAAAGAATCATATATAATATTATAGAATTTGATAAATCTCTCAAATGAACTAGAAATTGATAAGAACTCGATAGGAATAATTTAATAAAACTGAAATGGTAACGTTACTATGTTATTAAGTTCCCGTCAAACTTTAGCCTATATTATTTTTTATCAGCTTCACGCTGCATCCCGCATACAGTAGTGTTAAGTCACTTGGTTCCCCATTTTCCACCGATGTTTCCGACGCATTGCGTATAGAGTGGTAGATCTCAAGCCCGGCTTTTGTGTTGCTGCCAAAGCTGAGAAATGAAAGTACTAATAAAAAAATATTTTTCCCTCGATTGGGAACGCGTTACACCCTTATGCCGCTGCGCCACGACAGCCTCTATCTTGTTTATCCTAATTTATTATCATTACATTAAAGCCAGCCGTGGCGCAGTGGCACAAAGTGTGACTGTGAAACCGACTGGTTGTGGGTTCGACCCCCACTCGAGGAGATGAAATATTTACTTAAATTTATATTTCCATTTCTTCGCTCTGGTGTCAACTCAACACGCAATGCCTCCAAAATTCGGCAGAAAGTGGGGAACGGAGTGTCTTACACTAGGTTCCCTCTGCCTACCCTGCTGTGTGCGGGATATAGCGTGAAGCTAATTTAATTTTTAATTTTATATACGATTAAAAAAAACTTACTAAAATCAGTATAGTGAATCTACACAGATATCTATATTATATGTTTTCTAGTAAATTAATAATGTACTCGCAAAACGGTTTTTACAAGTAACACGTCGCTTACGGCGGCGCACGAAAATTACAAACCGAGATGACAAAAGAAAGTTTTACTCTAAAGACTGCAGCCTCCAGCTTTTTACTTTGTAAAGAAAGTGTTAAAGACCGTGCACTGCATAGTAGATATGGGCATAGGAAGTAGTAGATATGATAGATGACTCAAGAATTTCATAATATTGTAAAAATCAATGATCATTTGATGAAATGTTATTATATTTGTATTTTATAATTTAATAAAACTGTAATAGTGGACAATTCTGTGCACTGAATATAAACTAAAAAACAAATTCTTCTAAAGGCATTTATAGGGGAAATAGTATGCAAGAGTAAGAGTTTTAAAGTCCACGTAAAAAAATTATGGACTTTAAAATATAAAATATACAATCCAGCCCGGTGACGCTGTCAAGACCATTCCAGGTCAACAGCATTAAGTCCATCAGAAAAAAAGAAAAAAAAACACAATATACAAAATAAATGGTCTTACTATATAAACATGTATATGTTGATAGATGGTACCACTCCAAGTAAGGCTAAATGATCAAAAACTATAGAATGTAATGATTTACCTTTACTAAAGGTGTACGTAAATAGAGATATGTATATACTACAATGTGGCTAAAATATCACATTGTAAAAAAAAAAGCCTACCACCGATATTTAAAAAAATATATATAAGAAATTTAGATTCAACGACTAAATGAAATAGACAAGACAAATATTTTATGTGACACAATACAACCTTAGCAAGCAATTTACCCACGACAGCCATCTAAGCAAATAT
This sequence comes from Heliconius charithonia, assembly GCA_030704555.1. Classification (NCBI taxonomy): domain Eukaryota; kingdom Metazoa; phylum Arthropoda; class Insecta; order Lepidoptera; family Nymphalidae; genus Heliconius; species Heliconius charithonia. The sequence goes on from CM060825.1 coordinate 2,914,641, forward strand.
TAATAATAAATATGGATTGATATTTCAATATTACTTTCAACTAGAAATAGCGCTTGGATATAAAATGCACTTATGTTACTTTTCACATTGTTATGTTTATATAAATATTTTTTTTTATCAGCTTCACGCTGTATCCCGCACACAGCAGGGTAGGCAGAGGGTAAGATACTCCGTTCCCCACTTTCTGCCGAATTCCGGAGGCATTGCGTGTTGGCTTCGACACCAGGGCGAAGAGATAGAAAAATAAATTTAAGTAAATATTTCATCTCCTCGAGTGGGGATCGAACCCACAACCAGTCGGTTTTACAGTCGCACTTTGTACCTCTACGTTTATATAACAATGTTAATACTATTTCAAAGGGATTAATCTATTTGAACGTTAAAATTTGCCTAATGTTTTTCATCTTTTTGAACAAATAAATATATTCAAAAAGATGAAAAAACAAGAAAAAAACTATTATACAATTATATTGTAAAATGCCTTTTTTGAGTGTCATCTTATTTGTCTCTTACTACATACATGTACATAAGTATAAATCATCAAAATTTAATTCTGTAATATACTGCTCCAATATCAAATACTCCATTAGAAATAACGAGTCTTCATTATGTTTGTATTACTAAATACTTAATATATCTAATATTAAGTTATGAAGCCAGTCGTGGCGCAGAGGCACAAAGTGTGACTGTAAAATAGACCGGTTGTGAGTTCGATTCCCACTCGAAGAAGTGAAATATTTATTTACATTCATATTTTCATTTCATCACTCTGGTGACGAGGCAAAGTGCGGCGCTGAGTTTCGCCACTCAATACGGAATGCCTCGGAGTGTCTTAACACTAGGTTCCATCTACCTACCCTGCTGTGTACGGGATACAGCGTGAAGCTTAATAAAAAAGAGTATTTAGGAATTTAATAAATAATAACTCGTACAATATTCTATTTAATTAAATGTCATCATATAAAAAATGCAGTGCATAAGTATCATCTTTATCGCACAACATATTAAACATCACAGTAGTAGTGGCATGGGAATAAATCAATAAAACGCAAAAGCACATTGCACTGCTCTTATTGAAGCCATCCCCCCTTCCCCATAGGCGATGTCTGTGCTATACAAGCGAACTGCCATCATCTCATGAATAGAATACCAATTTAAAACGAGATAAAACGGGAGAAAAGTTGATTTTCGTTAATAAAATATATATGCTTCACGCTGTATCCCGCACACAGCAGGGTAGGCAGAGGGAACCTAGTGTTAAGACACTCCGTTCCCCACTTTCTGCCGAATTCTGGAGGCATTGCGTGTTGAGTGGCAGAACTCAACGCCGCGCTTAACCTCGACACCAGAGCGAAGAAAATGGAAATATAAATTTAAATAAATATTTCATCTCCTCGAGTGGGGATCGAACCCACACCAGTCGGTTTTACAGTCACACTTCGTGCCGCTGCGCCACGACTGGCCTCTTTTCATATATATGCATATTTGTTTAGTTCGTAGTGAAGTAATATAAGAAATAGGATATTTTGGAGCCAGAAAGTGCCCGACTGCAATGCTAGTGTATTATCACTCGGAGAAATGTTTATGGGTACGATTTTAAGAAAACAAAAAAGGCTTATTTTGTTGATTCAAATCTGAAAACTTTAACAAAGGATTTGAACTAGCGATATTTTATCTCACTTGTCCAATATCTTATCTTTATAAATATTTGTCATAAGTACAGCTTTCACTTCTTGTCATATTTTTATAAGGAATTAAAAAATCGTACAAAGTAGTTCTTATAATTTTTTAACTGGCTTCAAAAATGGAAACGTATTTCGTATGGCACAGTTTGAAATATAGTTTTTGGAATTAGATACTATTAAAATATTATGATCTATTTTAATTAAACTGGAAACGTTAAAGAAAGTAAATTATGCTAAGATGACACTTTAATTCAAACTTAGGGAATAGTTTACGTTTCTTCAAAATAGCTTTAATATTTTTTGAAGTATTTGAAAACGGTTTAGTTTTTTATTAATTAAATTTTATAAATACTAGATTAGGCGTGAGATCCAATTGATATGCGCATGCACATTTACACGGTTTAAAATTATATATTATAGAATACTATTTAATCTATTTCTTATAACAAGTTCTTTATCTTATAAGGTCAAGGCTGGGTTACTTATATTATTTCACACCAGAAGCCCCAGATGTTCTTTACATGTTGTCTGTAGTGTTATAAGTTTAATATGCAGTTTCTATAGTTACCTACTAGTGGTAAACAAATCGCTTTTATTTTTGCATTATTCACGCTTAATAATAATTGTTACGCAAAGTGGTGTTTGTGACAGGTAGTAGGTACATATACATATCTAAGTAGAATAAAAACGCATAATAAAATTTAAAACAATTGAAAACAATAATTTTCTCTTTAGTTTGTTATTTAAAACTTTTGAAAAACTAGGAATCTGAGAATGTTACTTACATTGCTAAATAATATAATTATAACGAATTTGTCAATATTTTAATTACAATTTGTTATATTAATTAAACTTTTAGTCGAATACTTTACTTTACAAACGAACACTTAATTATAACCAATTTTATTGCAGCCATATAAATAAATATTGTAAAAAAAAAACAATAAATTAAGTCAATACATATATATCGAATAAATTAGAAAACTTGGATCAGCAATAAAATAAATATTAAATAACAATGCGGTTATAAACAAAATCGATACACCGCAAGAGGTCTTACATTACTATTTTCTACCCCTTTCACGCAATCTCACTTATACCAAGATTGCCACTCGAGTTTATATAGGAATATTGTGTATGTTTTTCCACATATGTTTTAGTGCAGTTTAAACATTACAAGTACTACTTTGCGTGCTTTTATACTTTGGCGATCGCTTTTTAAAATACTTTCAAAAAGAAATGGTCGATTCTCCAGTTCTGTGATAAAAATGATGTAAAGAAAATAGAATATTAAAACATTCATGAAAAATAAATATAAAAGACGGAAGAGGCGCAGTAGCAGTGTCTAATTGCAAACGCGATAGTTGTGGGTTCAATTAGTGAATTATTTTTATTCTTCAGCTTTAGTAGATAAAGCAAAACCGCGCCTTTGCCATATGGTTGTAAAAGCGTGATGCTAAAAAAGTGTGCCGGATAGGAAGTGTCTAAATATAACCTTATTTAGATACAAAATTAAACTATTTTACAATGATAAACAGATAACATTATTTAAATACACTCGACGTGCGCATGCGCATCACCCGTTTTCCCAGTAATTGAGCATACAAAATTGTATTAGGATACATCTAGTTGTTCTAGTTAATACTGTTTAAAAACTTCCTTCCACAGCCATACTTCAACCAGTTCATGGAAGCGGTTAATATTGATGCGAGTGAAGATTGGGCTTAACACTTTAACATAAATCATTGTTACGGCCCTTTGTGAGGGAGAGGCCCTCGCGGTTAAAATAGATTTAGGGTTACTTTGGAAGTCGATTTCGTTTCTTTGGTTATTAAAAATGTGCAACGTTTTTTATCTGTTGGTGGTTTCCTTATTTTTAATTTAGTTTTGAAATGTTGAACGTTAATAAATCGAAATTAGCCAAGGTTAAACTGGTTTAAAATTGTGTATGAATGTTTAAGCGTTATGGAAGAAAGGGAAGCATTATTATTAAGAATAAATTTCAGCTGCGGGATACGACGTGAATTAAAAAAAAATGTTTAATTTTTTATGACACTGTATTTAAGAATTTCAGCGTAGAATTCACAATTAAAATCTCACTTAGGAAAATATTTATTTTTTCTATGTATAATAAAAGAGTTTTCTGTTTTTTGAAAACGTTCGGCATCTTTATAGATAGTTAGAAAGAAAAAAAAACGACGTATATGTAGATAGCACATTAAACATCCCTAAAAATTATAAGTTTACTTGTTTACTTTACTTTTATTTCTAGTTAATTTCTGTCTATCACACTAACAAAAGTCAATAGTTTAATAGCATCAGAATAACCTAATCTATAGGTACGAAATAGATACTATTAGTTAATGGAAATTGTCAGCTGAGGCGTGTGTCATACGACCTTCGAATCCCCTTCTGCTAAAACGGAAGTGTTAGATAGCTTGAGGCAAAATATTTTTGCACGACACACCGTCCTCACCCCAGTCCCTATACATATTTAGTACTTGGGTAAAATGTCAAGAGGTTTTTGTCTTTTTTTTTATTGATAATGCGTGAAGTTTTGTTTGCCATATATGATATTAAATAATATCAGCTTCACGCTGTATCCCGCACTGAGCAGGGTAGGCAGAGAGAACCTAGTGTGGGTACTCGTTTCGCAGTCGTTTTCTATTTTCTAAGCTTGCTGAATTCTGAAGACATTGCGTATTAAGCGGCGGAACTCAACGCCACACTTTGCCTCGATTACCGGAGCGAAAGATCAAAATATAAATTTAAATAAATATTTAATTTCCTCGAGTACTGATCGAACATCAACCTGTCGCATTTGTAGTCACACATTTGTGCCTCTGCGCCACGATTGGCCTCGTAATATTAAATGTTATACAATGTTTAGTAAAATTTAAAAATATTTAGAAATTTGATATTATGTTTTTTTTAATATTAACGCAACAACTATGAAAAATATGAGTTAAGCCAATTAGCATTAAATTCTTGTTATGTTAATTTTAAATGTTTAATTTATAACTATAACTATGTAAAACTGATCCGTTAATATCATCGATACTTCGACGCAGAACGCTAAAAGCCTGCATGTAGGAAAGTAAGGAACCTTCCTACACTTAACATGTGTGGGAAGGTTCCTTAAATGAATTTATATTTTATAGTTCAAACTAATTAACGCGCAGCCACTAGTCAACAATCGTCAATATGAGCTTCTCATCGGTCATCGATCATCATGTATTTCTCCACGCTTCTAAACAAAACGAAAAGAAGTGCCACTACTTTTTATGTTCCTTACGTTACATCACTATAATACCCAACAACATAAACATAATCAAAACTATTAAATTAATTATTATCAGATAAACAATCTTTTTCCTCTATAATATTTTTTACCGTTAGTCACAAAAAGCGCCGCCAATTAAACTTAACTTCATAAATTAATTAAGGAACTTCAACTGCTGCATTAATATTCCCCTCACAGATGGTTATCATAAAGCATTTCACCTGGGAAACTTTCCGAGGAAAGCGTAAGTTATTGTCGGGGAACCTGTGTGTTGTTTGTTACGCGATGCGTAAAACTAAATACAATTTAATAATATTTCTTTAAGAGACACGTCGTGGTGCAGGGGCGCAAGTGTGCGACTGTAAACGCCATTGGTTGTGGGCTCGATCTCTACTTGAGGAAATTAAATATTTATTCAATTTACATTTCTTCGCTCTGACGTCGGAATACCGCCACGTAATACGCAATGCCTCCGGAATTCAGCGTTATACATTTATATTAGGTTCCCTACCCTGTTGTGTGCGGGATACGGCGTGAAGCTGATTAATATTTCTTCAAGCGTCTATCCATTTTCAACATGTAAGGAGAATTTTATAAAACTTATTCGTTGTGGTGAGGCACAACTTAAATTGATGCGTGTTGAGAAATTGAAGAAATTTGGCATGTTGCTTCTTGGGGCGCTCTAAGAGAGGGTTTTTATTAATTTCTATGAGGACAGGAATAAAACTGCCCCTGTTTACTTAACGAAACTACGAAAGATAGAAATGCCATAAAGTTCACACATTTCTTTTTCGTAAATTACGACGAAAATTAGATAGTTTTAGTAATCTAATGGATATTACGTGTTAAGAAGAGAGAATCTAGTCACTACGTCACTTTGTCCTTCACCGTCGGTACAGTACGACCGACGAGTCGCCCTAAGTTGGCTATACATGGATGCGCAGAGTCAATTTTACGACTTTAGATTGTTTTCTTCCCGAGTGCCAAATGCGCAAAATTTCAAAAAATCTAACTTGAGGGCAGCGACAACTCATCGATCGTACTGTATATTTAGTTGTTTCTAAATTTGGGGAACAGGGGGACCGGAATTGCGGCGTGACTAACCAAACCGGGAAACCCATAACCAATGCGGCAGCAGTCGCTATTTAGATTTTTATTACCCTTAAAATGTCGAAAACGAAGATATTCTGTTAAGCAAAGAAGATAGAAAAACATAGATCAGCTTTAAAAAATTACAGATACATGCTATTATAATTTAGCTAACATTTTTTGAAAAATATTTATAAATTTAATAACTACACTCAATTATAAATGAACGAGACTGTCTAATTGACATTTTAAACCATAATAATAAATAAATAAGCAATATAAATCAATTAAAACGTTATAAAGCAATTATTTTGAATCTTTCGGAGGATGTATCGTAATAGTTGTATGTAATAATAAAATGTCGTCTCATAACAGGTTTAAAAAAATAAAACCTACAACGTACTATTTTTTAAGCATCGTTGGTACATGTTTAGAATGAAAAGATTATTTTATTTTTGAACGATTATCTTGAAATAATATTTTTTCTAGTGAAAAAAAAAACAGCCAACGTCACTAGACGACGTATAGGTAATGCTGAAATTTGTAGGTTTACTTGGGGAGTAAAATGGAGGAGCACTAACAGCGGTTTTCTAAAAAATTCTACAGGAAAGCGAAAAGGGAAACAAAAAATGCGATTTTACGGCTCAGTCCACGCAAAAGAAGTTGCATTGATATCCATGGAACCGCTTATAAATGAGTACTATAATTATTTATGTAAGATTCTCAAAAAAAATCTGGCGTAAATCCTTCCGGCAAAACATTCATTTTGCATTATGGCTGCTTCACGTGAGCTTTCATAGTATACTTAGTTATAGAAACTTAAATAAATCTTATAAATAGTAATATCGACTTACCATTATACACGGCACCTTCTTATCTTGTTTCCCTAACATTGTAAATTTAGATTTACTACAATTTTATACAATATAACTATACTACAATAAAAAAATCTAATAAAAACTATTTTCCTAGATATTATATATGATATTTAAAATACCATTTATATATAAGAAATAAGATTTTAGTACTGTAGTAGTAAAGCAAACAGCCTCCAATGAAAGCTAATCCTGTTTTATCTCACATTTGTACGATCTACTCTAAGCGTAGGTTCATTGCGCATGTCACGTTCGGTTGCCAACCTAGACCCTTGGGTGAGCTATGGGGTCGTTCACCCGCACCCTGGACATACGAAGAGTTCAATTTTTTTTCGTTTTTATAGCTTATTCGATAGGATGGAATAGGTCAAAAATTACTAAGTCACTTAGTATCCTATTTCCTTTATATATAAAATTGTTTTGTTCTAAAAAGAAAATATAGATAATGTAAGATTAAGATTTGTGAATGAAAAATTAATTAATTTGACTAATTTATTCAACATGTTGTTTCTAAAACAAAATAAATTAAACTCTCAAGATAAAAATGATTATAACATCGTTAGTTGTTACTAAAACCAACGGACCGTGTGGCCACACGAAAAAAATACCCAATTTGTGTCATATTATTTTTAAAATACCTACATTTAGCGTTAAATAATAAAACTTATTATCTTTATTAAGTAATTTATAACTGTAAATTGTTATTTTGTAATGTTATAATAACGTAAAACGATAAGTCAAATGAAATAAACTGCTGATAAGAAAATGCTCGTGTAAATATTTTGACATCGTTGCTTAATACATATTTAGTTTTTATTAACTAAAAGTAAAAAATAAGACTAAATTAAAATTACGTTTAAATGGCGTGTGCCAACACCCCGGCCGGCAACCTAATTTTGTATGAAATTGGGTCACTATTCTCCCGACACTAATGGTTTAAGCCGGACGTATTGTTCATACAACAAAGCTTATAAATAATAAACCAAACACCATTTGAAGTGAATTTTCAAATACTATTTTATATCTATGAATAAAATGGCGAAAAAAATATAAAACAAACGCAAAAACAACAGGTTGTGCGAAACCGTTACGTACCTGTAAATGGATGGGGACTTTTTTAACAGGTGCGTTAGTCATTTTCGTGAAAATCCAACCACGGTGTGCACTTAACAAGAAAGTTTATTTATAACCCGTGTAGGCGGTCTAACAGATAAGATTTTCGCAAATCTGTTTGAGAAGAAATAAAGCTGTACGTAGCAACAGTATCAACGTTTACCAACCTACTGATTTGATTGTTATATTTTCATTCAAAACACTTCCCTCCAATACGCATGCGTAAAAAATTTCCTCTTCCGATTGGTCGGTCCGTTTGATACAGTTGCAAGTTAAAATATAATTTAGTGTGTTCATTTTTAACTAGATGGCAGCATTTTTTATTAATATAAAATAACAAATAAGCGTTTTCATTTTTCCTACTCAATTTAGTAATTACATTTTTTTTGTTATTAATAAATAACAAAAAAAATGTAATTACTAAATTGCATAAATTAAAAGTTAATATTTTTAATAGTAGCAACACAAAAAAATGTAGTTGTAAAGTTGTTACATATTGTTGAACAAGATGGCGCTGGTGACAAAATTTAAAAGTCGATACGATGGGACATAGCCGACTCTCCCCGACCAAAACATTCAATCGGAACATGCGTCGGATGATACCGATTTTTCGCGCCCGTTTTATTGTAAGATTTTAATGAAAAAGACATTTGTTTTTATATTTTGTAAATGCATAGTGAAGTGGTTAATATACTCTTTTAGCACCCATGCCCACACTACATCTTAAGCCCGGATTAACGGTAAAAATATTTTTATATCGATATTTCATTTATATTTTTGGCTTTGTTACCGAAATAGATAAATTCTTTTACGGCTATGTGTTTACGATGAGAATATTAAGTGCAGTTTAAATCATCACAAAATTATTGCTCCTTTTTTCATGACCGAATAATTTATGGCTATCGAAAAAAGGAGATGAGCGTGCACGACTTATATAAATTTACTATTCCTTACAATAGTATAAAATATATTTCAAATATTATCAATTAAAAATAAAATTATTTATGAATTTTCATGTAAAACGTCTTATATGTCTAGTACGAATCTTTTTTTTTTGCATAAAAAAAATAATAATATATTATTTGCTTTTTTTAAAAAGAGAATTGCTTAAGTAAATCTATTTATACAGTATCTCAGTTCAAGTTTTTTTAAATTTAATTTATTTTAATTAAATCGATATTTTCATAAATAATTAATTTTAATATTAGCACAATTAAGATAAAACACAAACTGAGACGATATATTTACAAATATTAAATATTTACCATCGTAAATATCAGGTGGCTGCTCAGGATTATAGTGCCATTGGAAACCTTGGCCCTTGCTGATAAACTATCACATATTTACATAATTTATGAACCGTGGACAAAGCCTTATGGTGTTTACTGTGAATACAATGAAACGGTTTAATTTACGAGAACACGTTATAAAATATATTAGCGTACAAAAATAATGATATCATATATGTAGTTGTAAAATTACTTTTATGCTTAACTTTTTTTTTATAACGTTAAACATGTATATTATTAATATAGAGAAGTTAGTGAGTACCTTCTTATCTGATTGGATAAATTTAATTTATTTCCCCACTATATTAGTCAAAGCACAGAGTTGGGTACCGCCACTCAACACGCGCTATTCAAAAAAATACTGAATTCAAAGTCAGTTCAGTCAATTTGTCGTAGCGAAGTGTCTTAACACTACATTCCGTCCGTCTAAAAATTAAATATCGAAACAACCTATTATCGAAACATGTCAAATTACATTTGCCTAAGTGTTTCAAAATACTACTATGTTCCAACAGACTATCTATTTTTAAAATCCTTTGGTTATTGAAACATCTTCTTCGTCTAGCGTCTATAATATTATAAAGTTAGTTATACTTCACCTCTCGATTCTTGTGGTTTTTACCTGTTACCTTGGGTTTCTATGAATATAAAATTATGTGTATATTTATAACACTATGATTATAAAGTTGTCTGTATGTAGGCAGAGAGTGATATAAGTTAGTTAAGCCTATAGTTTCCCTTGACTTGACTTATCCAATATAAAAAGTTTTTATTTAAATTTGAACCAGTAGGTACTTCCTGAGATGAGCGCATTCAACTAAACAAACTATAGATAATAATAAGATATTATAACATTATACTCTTTATATTTTTGTTTTTTTAAGAATGATGAAAATATAAGACGGCCCGTATGTCGAACGATCTTAGGTAAAAATTAATGATTTTACCTCATCGTTTTTTGGATAAAAAAAAATATTAAATGACACAAATAATATTTCGTGTTGCCTTTTTATTTCAATATCTACGATATTTCCATATCACTACAGTTTAAGAGCGTAATTCAAGACGGTGTAACGTACCAAACGTACCGCAAGTGATCTTCACATGTACACACGTACTCTACATTTTTAAAATCCATCTAAAAGATTTTGTTTTACATCTCGTTTTATTTGTTTTCTGTTTAAAATAACAAATAGTCAATGTGTAAAAGTTAAATTTAGGTATGATAAATTAATATACATTAAATCAAATAATTAAAAGGTCTTTCAAACTTTTAAAATTTCTGCAAACTAATAACATTTACCTATGCTTATATACAAAATAAACTATAATAAAATAAACATAAATACAAAAATCTAATTAAAAGCTACACGAGTTCTAAGTTTCTTAACAAAAACATTTCAATGTAACTGCCATTTGTTAATATTATGTTACACATGATCTCTTAACCTTTATAAAGATCTCTATAGAAACCAAAGATTTTTGTGTACGGAATCCTAATTCAATTTGCTGTACAAAATTCCTACCCGTCATTCATCTGTCAAATTTTCGAGGGTATTATTATATTCGCGTGTTAACCTACCCCGTTATTTAGAGGACCGCTCGCTTGTCGTGGGTCTCGTGTTGTCGTGTGTTGTATATATCACAATGTATTTAAATTATATTTAATTCTCTGCCTATTGAAAATGATAATTGTAAAGTTTGTGATAAATACATCTTAGACTCAGAGGGGTCATATGGATCATAACATTTACCTAATATTCCCTAAAAAGATCGGATAAATGTAATGAGACCAGTCATGGCGCAGGGGCGCAAGTTTCAGCATTCCATTCGAGGAAATGAAATATTATAAATGATGTGTTTAAATTTATAGTATCATATAAGCGCGGCGTTGAGTTTCGCCACACAACACGCAACGGTTCCAGGTTGAAAATGGGGAACGAAGTGTCTTAACATATTTAATTCATAAAATATATATCTATTAATGAAAACGACATCTCAAGATCAATCTCAAACTTCAGAGCTATTTATAAATATGAGCCTAAGCTTAATTTCTGCAAGTTAAGCTACTTATGTACGTTTACAAATTGTTTTTTTTTCTTGAGTACAATTAAATAGACTGCCTCGGACTAATTTAAAAACGAGCGATTGCCGTCTGACCTCTGTAATCCATAAAGATTAAACGTTAGTGCCGTAATTACACAAGGGTATGGCTATATTTACGTTACTCTACTAAATTAAGTTAGTAGTTTTTAGACAGTGTCACCTTTAAAACACATGGGTGTTTTAATGGCTTGGCATGGCATGGGCCCATGGGATTTTGGACTTGTTACCTAAAATAATTAAGAAATTATAATTGTTGTAGGAAGGAAAATTTATGGTACGAAACGGTTTTCTGGTGACTAAATACCATATTATACTCTGTGGTTTTTGATTTGAATTCGTATGGCGGTATACAATTCATTGTGCAAATACGAGTTTTGAATCTAATCGTGTCCATTGATTGTACATTTGGAGGTCAACTCGACTCTATCGGACATCGCATCTCAGGGGGTCCCCCATAGCTCTAGATATGTCAATTTATAAGACACTTTTATATTGACTAAATGGCGAACCACTAGTTTTTTTAGCTTCACGTTGTATCCTGCACATAGCTAGGTAGGCAGAGGAAACCTGGGAACCTAGTGTAACAACATTTCGTTCTCATTAGGACACTTTCATTCCCTACTTTCCGCCAAATTTTGGAGGCATTGCGTGTTCAATGGCTGAAACCAACCAACAAGGAAATAAAAATATTTCATTTCCTTAAGTGGGAATCGAACTCACAACCTGGCGCGTTTACAGTTGCATGAGTGTGCCTCTGCGCAAAAACGGGTCTCAATTACTTTTATGGTAAATATAATAAAATTTTATTCTATTAAGAGTAGAATAATGTTGGAATTAATACTAAAATTATTAAGTTAAAGAGTATTTGTTAGAACCTTCAGGTTTATCTAAAAAAAATGTATAATAATAGTTAGCATTGAAAATTTATTATAATTTTCGAAATTTAATCCATTTATAGGGTGGCTAATAGACTATAGTTTTGCTGTAAATTTGCGGTAAGTGTTACTTTGAGCACTTAAGAGAGATTAACGTATATGTGATATGTATAATCTTAGTACGTGCATATTAATATTAGAATACAAAATATGTGTAAACTGACGCCGTAAACAATACGAGTCATTATATTGTTTGTTTGTCTGCCAAATGGTACCTACAGCCCGAAATAATGGCTATATTATCGTAATAGTGTAGTCCGCGCATACAAAGCCGCGAGCTTAAACTTACATCTTGTGTTTTGAGTAGACACTCAATTGCACTATTACACATAATAAAAAAATATTTTATAAAAATCAGCTTCACATTATATTTCGCATAGCGCATAGCAGGGTAGTCAGAGGAAACCTAGTGTTAAGATACTCCGTCTCCCACTTTCCGCCGAATTTTTCGAGGCATTGCTTGTAGAGTGCGGAAACCCAACGCCGGGCACTTGCCTTGGTGCCATCATAATAATTAATTCCCTTGAGTGATTGGGGATGGAACCCGTAACCTGTCGCTTTAACAGTCACACTTCAACTGCATTTATTTTTCAATATCTCCTTGAATGAATTAATCTTTAATCACATTAAAGCTCAATGAACTTGTAGAGAAAGTACATCAGGCATGTCTCATCTGTGCTTGGTCTATGGCTTATCTGTCAATAGCAGGCATTTGCCATTAAAAGATAATGTCATAGAGTAAGATAGTGTGTGGTTTGATATGGGATGTTGAAAGGGTTTTCGAGTCTGGCAATTATACAGTTGTTTCGATTTTCAATAATAATATATAAATATTATATTTATTATATAAATATTTTCTTATACTTTATACCTATTATAAAATAAATACTAGTAATACTAGTATTTTTGTGCGTAAAAATTAATTTATTATTGTATACCATTTTTGTAGATGATATAATTTTGGGTTAGTTACCTAATCATGGTCAGCGGTACAGTGTCCCACTGTAAACGAGACGGTTGTGCAAAAAAATTAATCTGTAATAAGTAAAATCCCGCACTGAGCAGGGTAGGCAGAGGGGGCCTGGTGTTAAGACACTGTTCTTAATTTTTTGCTGGGTTCTGGCGTGTTGAGAGGCGAAACTCTACGTCGCGATTTGCTTCGACACCAGAGCAAAGAATTGAAAATAAGAAAAAAATAAATATTTCATTTTCTCAAGTGATCGAAATCACAACCAGTCGTCTTGACAGTCACACCCTTGTGTAGTTGTGCCATGATTGGTCTCAAAATATTATTTTGTGTTAGATAATCGTGGCGCAGCGGCGCAGCGTCCAACTAAAAACGCGACAGTTGTGGTTTCAAATAAATAATGGATTATTTATTTAAATAATAAATGAAAGTAATGGCTAACAATTCTTTGCTAGTAACAAAACAAAGCGCGACGTTGAGTTCCGCCACTCGAGACTCACAGAATCCTTACTTGGATGGCCTTCCCTGCTATATGCGGGACACATCATGAACCCAAAAAAAGATAGCCAATTGCCAAATACATAATATAACATTGTCCGTATAATATATAGACACATAGTATATGAGAAGCTGTGTGGTGTAGCGACGACACGTACCATCTGAATTGCTAGACCAAGAATGCTGACTCAATTTTGTAATGAGCACTTCGCATTTATCCCATGGGTAATAGAAATGTTGTGTCAGCTCATTTTATGGTTAAAATAGTTCTTGGTTAATATATCTAAATCATATTAATTAAAGTAAAATTAATTAGCTTCACGCTATATCCCGCACACAGCAGGGTAGGCAGAGGGAATCTAGTGTTAAGACACTTCGTTTCCACTTTCTGCCGAATTTTGGAGGCATTGCGTGTTGAGTGGCAGAACACAACGCCGCGCTTTGCCTCGACACCAGAGCGAAGAAATGAAAATATAAATTAAAGTAAATATTTCATCTCCTCGAGTGGGGATCGAACCCACAACCAGTCGGATTTATAGTCACACTTTGTACCACTGCGCCACGACAGGCCTCTATCAGGCGATCTAAATCATACTCATTTAGAAAACGTATATAAAGGCGAGGCGGCGCGAGTTCGAGTCCCGCTATGTTAAAATTTTTAAACGTTTTCTAAATAAGTATTTTTCTTTCCTAAGTGTGGAATAACACTTTAAAAAATATCTAAATCACACTAAAATTCATAACTTTTCGTCCAGCTTTATATTTTATTCCCAGCAAACGCTTTAATATTTTTTACATGTACTTTTTCCGTTTTTCCGGACCTCTTAAGGAACTAAGGAACCCTTATAAGATCACTGTTTGTCTGTCTGTCTGTCTGTCTATATGTCAAGAGCCATTATCTCAGGAACGCTTGGAGATATCGCGTAGAAATTTAAACTATATACTCAGATCTACGGTCTCTTTTTTTCAGCTTCACACTGAGGAATCTAGTGTTAAATAACTCCGTTCCCCATTTTCTGCCGGATTCTGGAGGCATTGCGTGTTGAGTGGCAGAACGCAACGCCGCGCTTTGCCTCGACAACAGAGCGAAGAAAAGGAAATATAAATTTAAGTAAATATTTCATCTCCTCGAGTGGGGATTGAACCCACAACCTGTAGCGTTTCCAGTCACACGCTTGTACCCCTGCATTACGACTAGCCTCATATTATACAATAAAAAATTGATTAAAAATGTTTTTTTGACACAAAAGTTGTATGTAAATTATTGACCATTGTTACTTACTTGTATAATGTATTGCCTTTTGGACGTTCATCGTATGTTTTATGGAGCGGCACGGCTATTGTCACATACGGCTATTGAAATTCAATAGAAAGATAATTCAAATACTAGATTTTAAGTAATGTTTACATAAAAAGAAAAAGAGGAAAGGAGTGTCTTAATAGTAGGTTCCCCCTGCTTACTCTGCTGTGTGCGGGATACAGCGTGAAGCAACGAAAAAATATTAATATATATGAATTAATATGATATAATATGAATGAAGTGAATAGACAAAAAAATATTATATTAGGTTAAAATTTATTATTTTCCAAAGAACTAAACAGAATTTACCATGTATGTACCAACATTATTTAGTATACGTCAAGATAGAATTCGTCCTATCGTTCTTTGAAATGATAGTTAGGTTAATACTAAGTATTCCTATAACTGTAATTTACAATTTAACAATTGACATTTACGTTTGACTTTCGTTTTACAAAGAGAAAGTAACAAAAAAAGAGAAAAAAAAATGCGAATTTCGAAAATTTTTGAGAACTTGAAAACAATTATACAACATAATTTTTTTCTGGCTCGAAGCAAACAATTTAAATCTCGTCAAAATTATAAATATAAAACCTCTGAGGGTACCTCGATTGTTACCTCCAAAGCTGCACTTGACTCACTCAAATACTCTACCCAGAGAGAATCGATGCCCAAACACAAGGAGATATAGGCATGTATATTGATTTTCACTTTAGATATCCAGCCGCTATTGTCGGGCTCGATATCACGTTTTTCATTGAGTTATTGACCACCGCAAATTCGATTAGCGTCGGCTATTGTCTTTTTAATATATTTTTAATTAAATATCTTATTATATTAGGCTTATTGTAACAGCTGCTCGATGATAAAGAAAAGTAAATTGATTGTGAAACTTTGTTTATTTGATTGCCAAAGTTTTGTTATTTTTCTTTCACGTAGCACACAGCAAATACATATGCTTGTGCTTTGTTAAAGAAAATAATATAATAGTAAAACGTTTTTACTAATAACTTTCCAGGTTTTTCCACTCGCGATTTTGTCCCCGTGGTTTTCAATTTGCCCTTATAAAATAAATAAACACTATTACTATTTGGTAACTAAAATGTTTCAATTCTTGTTTTACTCTCTTCGTCGTGGTGCTGTATCTACTTATAAACATGTTATTTCTTCGGTCTGCTAGTAAGGCACAGCGCGGAGTTGAGTTGAGCCACTCAACACGCAATGCTTCAAAATGCGATTTCATAATGGGGAATGGAGTGTCTTAACACTAAGTTTCTTCCGACTACAATGCTAACAACTATCTGCTAAATTTCAATTTAATATAATAAAAAGAAAAGTGAATAAAAGGGCCATGGAAATTTTATTCGGCCAATATTTATATGGGCGCGATGTTTACAAAATCACATTGTCCTTGTCTCCTCCTAATCCACTTACTTTCTTTATCTGCCGTCAGTTCCTCGGCACGAGGTCACCGGCTCTAATTTTATTGCTGGGGCCATCTGCTTGTATAACAAAACAAAAGCAATTTGCTTCTAAATTGTACATTTACCAAGAATTCTGGGTAAGCTGGAATGATTACTGTTTATCTACGTAATTTTATAAAGAAATTATACCTATTGTTTATCTAAACAAACGTAGTGAATGTTTTCGTTATGGTAGCTTATGATAAAAACTATCATACATTTACTTTGGACGTATAATGTAAATATTTATGTAGTTGGACATATTTTACTTACTGTTAAAAATTACTAAAGAGCGTCGTTTATAGATTTGTCTTTTAATATCGCTCAGAAAAAATGTGTTTAACCGTTTTTTTATCGTTTTTATCGTTTCAAATGTCATGATATGTTGTCAGAGAGAGAGAGAGAGAGAAAGAGATAACTTTTAAAAAGCTTTTATTTAACTTGCCGGGTGAGTGTATGCGAAAGTTTTAAAATCTCAATCTGACCTAGTGTCTGATTGAGCTGAAATTCTCTTGAGCTGAATTCTTCTGATGACTATGAAATTAAATAAAATCAATATGTTAATGCAAAATGGAAGATAACATTTTTTTTGCACAAACTGCTCAATATGGGTATAAAGTGAAAGTGATTGATTTATAAATATAAAAACAACATACAGAAACTTTTTTAATTTTTTTTATTATTAGTTTCTTATTGTTTCGTCTTTAATTTTTTTTATTGCTATTTTAATTTTTAATTGGCAGAACTATCCTCTACACTTTGTTTGATCAGACGATGATTTTAATTTTAATTCGTAACATTTTTATGAATCGGCCGCTACCAATATCGTTTAGAGATAATCAGTTCCTAAATTCGTCACTGAGACATCGAACAAAAATATGAAATACATCATAAAACACTATGTAATAGATTTTATAGTTACTAAAATTGTAAAAAAGTTACAAAGTTATTTTATGTAAATCGTTATTTACATTAAAAAAAATTGAAACGGAAAGGCAAAGAAATTAAAAATAAACCGTAGTTTAATCATAACATAGCCTTCACTGGTACAATTCCACATCCGCAACAGGATATTGACGGTTTACAGGGAAATGTGTATTTCAAATGTGGAAACGACTTTTCATAACCAGATAAAGCTGTAATTTTTTTATAAATGGTGTTCGAATTTATGAAATGTTTGTGTAATTTTATATAATGTTTATGTAGTTTATGTTTTTGTATGGTCGAGCGCTCAAGGAAATGCTCAATCTCAAAAAGTATTGGCTATAATTAATATAATTTCATATTTTTTGAAGTGTTATTCCACACTTAGGGAAAATAAATACCTTTTTTCCTGTGTGTTGAAGTAACCGTCCAAGATCGAGAAGATCGTCTTGGACGTTTCCAAGAGACGCGGATTCAAATCGCGCTACGTTCAAATTTTCATACGTTTTCTAAACAGTATAATTAATATAGCCTCGATAAATAGATTACCCAATACAAAAATATTTCTAATAGCAGCTAGTACTTCCTGAAATTCTTCAACGATTACGGTAATTGTTTTATTAGAACAAACTGCACTTGTGGCCAGAGTCACTTCGACATTCCCTCTTATATCAAGGTAGGTAATGGGGACCTGGTAAACTAGTGTTAAGACACTCAGACACTTCCTTTCCCGACACACAAAAAGACAGTTCCTTTCCCCATTTTACGTTTCCCACCGTATTCTAAAATGTATTGTGTTAGTTGGCAGAACTTAACTCCGCACTTAGCCTCATTACTACAGCAAGGAAACGTAAAAAAAAAATATAAATATTACATTTCCTCTGTCGCATTTACAGTCGCGCTTGTGCTTCTGTGCTGCGCTGCATTATATTTGAATTTACTTAATTTATAAAACAACCATATACTCTTTACATTTTGAATCTTTACGCCTATCGAATGAAATGCGTGTGCGCATGTACAGATATTGAGATTCCTTACATTATGGTACCTAAATATTTAAGTACGTAGGAGTATGGTATTTCTGTCAGTTATTTTTGCACGGTCATGTATTTTAGGAGTAATGTAAATATTTTTTACATACATCGTTTTAAATAGTTCAATAGTATTTAGCCTTTATATTGTGTGTGTGTGTGTGTGTGTGTGTATGTATGTATAATATCTACAATCCACATGGTCTTTGATTTTGCAAAGTTAAAAACAGATTTAAATTTAAAGGAAACCATAGGTTTATAGATTAGGTTAATTTAATTTATTAACTTCATATTATTGTCACATTTCCAAATAAATATTTATATATATTCGTAGACAACTACGAGTGACATATGTATAATTGAATAGCGATTACAATAGGTTACCAGTTTAGAGACCGTCTTGCTGCCAGCGCGCTTGGTTGGATAAAGTTGCTTCTGTCGTTTAATGTCCATTAACTCTTAATACAGGGCAGTTTTTGAGGCTAGTCGTGCCCAGTTATAAGTTCGAAGAAGGAAACTCAGAGGAATACATAATTTTCATTCTCCACTCTGGTAACAAAATGCGGCGTCAAATTCCGCCACTAATAAGCAACATATTGAATTTGGGCGGAAAACGATAAGAGTGCTTGGACACTGGGGTCTCTGCATATCCTCCTATATGCAGGTAAAATATAAATCTGAAAAATCTTAACAATTTTGTTTTGTAATGCTACATAAATAAATATTTTGGACATATTCAATGATTGGCTGGAATTTACAGCAAAAAATACTCCAAAAATAACATAAAAACTCAATTATTTCTTTCCGTCCTAATTTATAATTGTCGCTATCCGTTTCAACGCCCTCATTTAGATACAGCTTTTAATTAGTCTTGTAAAGTTGTTATTACATTATTTAAATAACAAAAATATATATAAGATTACATGTACTGAATTTCACACTTCTCCACTGTATTTTTTGCTAATAGGGATGAACATTTATTTTGTTAAATAAAAAATAAATTAAATAATTGAGGTAGGTATAACCTACTTTTATTATTTATATGTAAAAATGTAAAATGTTTTTGATGTATAATATAATTCTTTAATGAGTTACAGATAGAGAATTATTAATAATTAAAAACGGTTGTTAACAAATGCAGATCTACAACATACATATTTGATTAATAATATAATATTATTTATATCTAATACCCAATTTAGGTATTCGGGTATTGTAGACACAAATTACCATGAAATTAGATATCCTAGTAAGACCTTAATACATTTGAGTCAAAGATTTCAAAAAAAAAACAGAAGGCAGCTTCATACATTTTCCTCATATGCAGGGAGTAGCTGGTGTACTCTTGTATGTATTGTATATATGTTCTCTCTATTATAATTCACTCCGTGAAATTTTAAGACAATGCGTGTTATGTGGCGCAAAATCAAACCCGCAGTTTGTCTTGTTACCAGAGCGAGGAAGTAAAAATAATTAAACCCTCCAAGAGAACACCGAACCCACAAGCATCGTGTTTACAGTCTGACACTGTCTCGCAGAGTTCCCTACAATGAATTCTATAGTCAAAGATATTTTTACACATAGGTACGAAGGTTTCTAGATTCAAATATATTTTTACATGTAAAATACCATAACAAAACACTTAAGCTCATGCAAAGTGTAATTTTCAATTTGAACTGCAATAGATTTAGAAACGCTTAAAAGATAAAGCTGCAATCCGCTTATGTGTAAGCTAAAAGGCTTAAGTTCGTCGTCGACTGCAGAAGTGCATTGTCGGGTTCCTTCGAGTGCTTTAATTTTGTTTATTATGTTTATTTTTATAAATAAATACAAAATTACTTTAATTAAAAAAATACCATAGAAACATAAAACTATGCTAACGTGGTAGAGTGCTTATTGTAAGGCACGGTTGTTACGAGTTCAATTTGAGACTGGTACTCTATAATATCTCATTTGTCCCATATGGCTCTGTTGAATAAAGAATTCATCATCATTATTCTGCTATTTAACATGTAGTTTTTCCAGAATTGGGTGAAGAACGGAGAAATAGAAGAAATGTATGACACCTTATAAATTGCAGGATTTGTAAAAAAATATACTCGTGTATAGTATATTTTTGTTTCGCTTGGAAAAAAAACTGTGACTAAATGGTTGACAACAAACTGCAACCAAATCCATATTATGCAGTCTTAAAGGAAAAGTATTCTGGTGAAGCCGCTCTGCTGTGCTTATTTATCTCCTAATAACGTTATGAAAATATCTTTTTTTCTAGGATTTTTGAAATATTTGAACTTCATACTACAGACACATAACCCGTATGTTTTTTTCACTTTTTCAACTTCAACTTTTTCAAACTGATTACCTAAAATGTATTTTTTTTCATCTGCTACTTAAATTGGGCTTAGAACTAGATTTAGGTACTAAATTTCTAAGAGAGCCCAGAATTTTTAGTTTGATTTTTTCGGCATAAGTTACTGGATGTAATTTTGATACCTATTTTACAATATTCATATACTAGTATATACTATTTTACAATAGTAAATAGTTCTGGTGTGTGTATGAAGTGAAACATTGTCAAGGATGTTCAATAGCAACAATTTTCCGTATAAAACTTAATTTAATTGTTACAGATGGCTCGATACAAGAAAACTGGTTTCATGGATGACGATGCGGGCAGCGTGAGCTCCATACAGCTGAATGAAGGTGTTCGTTCCGGTGGCACTCACATTCGATATCATATGGTAAATTAGCTTCTATATAGTGTTAGAGAAAATTGATATATTAAATAACTGTAAAAATTGGTAACTAGCAACAGAATTTGTAACAAAAAATAGTTTCCATTAGGTTCGTCCAGTTGCGCGCACTGTTACTATTTTACTATGAAATTTATTAATTTTTTCATTTTGACTATTTCTTAATACAAGTAGTAGGAAGAGATTAATACAGATCCTCTTCAGACACTAAACTGACAATTATAGTAGATACATACATAAATAAATAGAGTGTCACCACTATTTTACACATTACATTATTATGATAATACAAAATAAAGCTTTAAAAATGTGCTATGAATGTATAAAACCAATTTAAAATATTTTTAGCGCCTGGGAAACGTTCAAAGAAAATACATCAAAGACCAAGTGGTAAAATTGCTCTTTAACTTTATTCAGGAACTGGGTTATTGAGAAACCTATTAGCATTTCTACTGGAAATTTTATATTGAAAATACTTTAGAGGAAAGTGAAAAGTTCTTACATTTTATTCAAAAATAAGAAAAAATGTAATGTTGTAGCTACCACCCAATTGATAATTGGGCATACTACATTTCAATTAAAATAGTGAAAAGTCATACAAAAATAGAAATACATATTTTGATAAAGAAAATAAAACTACAATTCTTTTTTTTAGTTTTATGTTGTATTTTGAACATAGCAGGGCAGGTGGGGGAAGTCTGGCAATCTAGTGTTAAGAACACTCCGTTCCACATTAAGACATTTTCGTTCCCCACTTAACGTACCATTCTTGAGGCATTGAGTACTAAGTGGGAGAAATCAATGCCATGTTATGCTTGACTATTACCAGAGTGACGAAATGAAAATATTAGATATTTTATTCCCCCAAGTGAGAATCAAATCCACAAATCTTAACGTTAATTCTTCATTGGCAAATTCTAAAAGGCAATATTTTGTTTATTTGGTTTCTTTAAGTAATGCATTGAGATCTAAACCAAGCCATATCTACATTACGTTATAAAACCTGAAAGTTCCTTTGAACATGCACTGAAAACTGGTCAGTACTATTAATAAATATGGAGCAGTGGTTACTTTCTCAGTTATTCGGTAAATAAGGTGCAAACGGTAATATCTACTTAACATTCATTCATTTATTAATCAGATTTTTTAAATATTTTCTTGGGAATAATAATACAAATTATGGTATCTGTTGCCAGATATAGTGTTAATCTCATGCCAGAAACCCTTAATCATACTTCATGTAAGTTATTAATAATAATAAGTCAATAATAAATAAATTGTTCTTTTAAGTACAAGTTTGCTATATTACATTCGTAGGCGCTTGTATTGGTTGGTTTAGAGGTGCCTGGTAGGGGGTTTAAACCTTACCAAGTGTCTGCAAATGGATATCACCATTTCTAATATTACTCCTAAGAAAATGTAAAAAATTGAACTTTATAATATAACGAAAGTTAGATAAAATTTTTTGCACCCTATTACCTAATATCTGCCAAATTAACCACCACCTAGGCTCCATATTGCCTATTACTACCTACCAGTGTTGGGTGTACGGGCTCGTGAACTTTCAGGTTTTGTAACGTAAAGAAAGTTGGCTGCTCTCGATAAGGTTAAACACGCAGATATCAGAAGTTTATCCGTTGACCAAGTCACAAATATATAGAGACGTACTAGGTGGCGGAGCAAAAACGCCACAATTTGCGTAATTGGACATGAGGAGGTATTTAAATTTAAATAAAAAGGCCGTCTTGGTGCATTGGGACAGCGTCCGATAAAATACGTGTCGTTGACGACGATTTTAGGTTCCATTTTCACTCAGGGGCCTCATGAATATATTATACTATTTTTGTGAAATATTTAAACCATTTTCATCTGATAGATAATCACCGCTATGGAAAAAAAACCATCAAATAGGGATTTATAGAATGAGATTTAAAACCACAACAATCGCGTCCAACTACTCTGCGTTGTGCAATAAAGACGTAAATTTGAAACAATCAAAAACTTTTAAGAGCTTTTTATCTTTTAATGGTAGCTTTTACAGACGGGATTTTATACACAGGAATTTGTATTGTCTTCGTAAAATAAATCTTGAAATTTAATTGTGTCTAAAGATGAAATAAAAGTGGACAGATAAAATATATGAATCTATAAAGTTTTTAAAGGTCAGTCGTGGCACAGGGGCACAAGCGTGCGACTAGGACAAACAAACGCGACAAATTGTGGAATCGATTCCTACTCGAGTAAATTAAATATTTGTATTTCCTTGATCTGGTGATGAAACGAAGTGCGTGTTGAGTTCCACCATTCAACGCCTTAGCCTACCCTGCTATGTGCAGTTTTTGAATGAGTTAATTTATTATATCGCCTGTTATTAAATTAGCTTCACGCTATATCCCGCACACAGCAGGGTAGGCAGAGGGAACCTAGTGTTAAGACACTCCGTTCCCCACTTTCTGCCGAATTTTGGAGGCATTGCGTGTTGAGTGGCAGAACTCAACGCCGCGTTTTACCTCGACACCAGAGCGAAGAAATTAAAATATAAATTTAAGTAAATATTTCATCTCCTCGAGTGGGGATCAAACCCACAACCAGTCGGTTTTACAGTCACACTTTGTACCACTGCGCCACGATTGGCCTCAAAATACATATTTATAAGTCACTCACTCATCATATTAGGCAAACACGTAGCGTACGTGGTACGCGGTCCAAAGTGACCATTTTTTCAAGATGTCGGTCGTCGGAAAGTGTGACGTTGTTTTTAACATTGCTATAAAAAAAAATTATATATCGATAAAGTATTATCACTTTAAAAAGAAATATGACCCTATTGTAATGGTACCAATTATAATGGCCTATCAAGTAGAGAATGTTATATTAGAGCTGTAAACAATATTACGTTTGTTTGACTTTTTACACATTAACTTTCACAGCAACTCGTGTACAAGAGTCAAAATATTTACGTACATATGTTCCAAAACATCATGTTCTTTATGTTTATTATTTCTTTGTTCTATATTACATTCTTTATTTGTAGTTAAATTGTTGGTGCTTAGAAAATAATTATTTTGTAGTAACGTCGAGCTTTTCGATTATTCTATAAAATTAGGTTGAATAATTTTGATAAACCATTTACAAATAACTAACATAGTAAGCTGATATTTTAAAGCAATTGATTTCGAATTATGAATTTATTTGTACAACCGAAGTTGAACGCACATAAATCTTTTTTTAGCTTCACGCTGTATCCCGCACACAGCAGGGTAGGCAGAGGGACCTTAGTGTTAAGACACTCCGTTCCCCACTTTCTGCCAAAATTCTGGACGCATTGTGTTGAGTGGCAGAACTCAACGCCGCGCTTAGCCTCGACACCAGAGCGAAGAAATGGAAATATAAATTTAATTAAATATTTCATCTCATCGAGTGGGGATCGAACCCACAACCAGTCGGTTTTACAGTCACACTTCGTGCCGCTGCGCCACGACTGGCCTCGAATCTTTTTTTCTTTTAAAAATATGCTTCTTATTTGTAAAATTTGTTTTGTCATCCCTGTTAATATAGGTATATAATATGGTTATTTTAAATTATATTCTACTCTGAAGATACCGAAAGGTTTCGCCGATTTTTATAGATCACAGAGGACATCATCGTATCTAATGGGTTACGTAACTAATTGTTTTTCTATTTATTTTTAAGTTATATATTAAGATATACGCGCGTATAATGGTGACAAATTTCAATAGAAGTTTGTTAGACGCCAGCACGTACTCTTGATGTTTTATTTTGTTTAATTTTAAAGTATGCTCTTTTCGATTTTTATAGCATAGATAGTTACCTAATCAGTAAGATATCAATTCACGGGGGAAAATATAAAAGCTCTCTCAACAAGTAAACTTCATTTTTTTTACAATTTATAATTTTCCATAAATTCTAAAAAAATATATTAATAAGCATATAGATAGGCACTTTGAGCTTAAATTTAATGAAGATGTCTTCAATAGATACCTAGAAAATAAATTTTAACGCTAAGTATGTAATGAAACTGAAATAAAAAATATTTTTATGTATTTTTATTTACCTTAAAGGACGATGTTAAAAAAAGAAACAGAAAAAAACAGAAAAGTTATAGAATCACTTTGTTGTCCTTTTGTACAGATAATTTATCTCTAGATTGCGTGAAGGTACAAGCTGAAATTAACACCAAATATCCAGGTCTACGGTTCCTTGGAGCACAGAAAATATTAAGCTGCTAAATCTACTTTGCATGGACTTACAATTTGAAATTACAACAGAATTCTCAGCGGGCGAAACCGACTCGCACTTGACCGATTTCATATTCCATTTATGTACTAGATCGTGGCGCCGGTCAACTTGTTAAAATAATAATAAAATAACAATTATTTACATAAAAATATTATTAATTCGCACTACATGTTTGCCGTCTCCATTCAGAGAGCAGACACCTCGATTTATTAGCATAAAACTATTTATTTTATATTTAGTGTCCACATGAAACGTTATTGTTCTTCGGTATATTTCCATGATGTAAACAAAGTGATGCAAGGTGATATATGTTTTATTATTATATTAGTTAATAATTAAATTGTAACTACAATTTTTTATATATTTCTTGACATTACAAATTTGCTGAGTAGAACGTTATGAATTTTTTATTTCTAGTATAAATATCGCCTACTCTGAGAAGTGTAAGTTCGACTATAAACTTCGGCACCCAACACGTCAATGTCTTAAAATTAGCATCAAAGATATATTTGCAACAGTATCAATTACTATAATATTTGAGGTAGCCGTGGCGCTGCGGCACAGCGTCTGACTAATCACGACGATTGTGGGTTTGATTTCCACTCAGGGGAATATTAATTTTAATGACTATTTTAATTTTCATCATATAATGTCTCGAAAATTGGGTGAAAAGTGGAGAGCTTTTTTCTCTGCTTAATTCGAGATACAGTGTGAAAACTAATTTAAAATAATTTATTAAAATACAACAGAGTATCTGCAAATCATGTATCTTCAGCCGGCCATGCAAAACATTACAGATACGTGAACGTAAAAAAATATAAGGAAAATATTGAACAGATACATTTGATTGATAAGACCTTCTCAAGAAGGAAGGGAACCTTCCGATTAGCGAGACGTCAACGGAAATTTATACAGTAAATAAAAATGTTGTTCCTGTTCGTTACCGAATTCGTAGCTCTGAAAAAAAAAACGATTAATTTAATGTATTTGAAAACTGAGAAGTTTTTGGTATCGTATCGTATTTTTTTATTTATCTCAAAAAAGTATATTATATTCTTTTATTTAAATATATATCGGGACAAGAAATTGAATTATAAGGAGAAAGGAGGGAGTATTGTATTTGTTATTGTAAATTGTTGTTGAGATTGGATCAAGAAGAGAAACATGTTCGTTAATAAACAAAATATGTATGTTCTTTAATTAAAAAATCGTACTAAGATGATGTTTTTACTGATGTTTCGTGATTTTGTTTTATGTACTTTGTTTTCGATATTTATATTAGTTTAGACTTTTTAAATATACTTAAAAAATAATATGTGTAAATATTTTTTTTCTTCAGGCTGTATCTCGTACATAGCAGATTAGGCAGAGGGAATCTAGTAAGACACTCCATTTTCCATTTTCCGTCAAATTCTGAAAAGATTGCGTGGCGCTTACATTTCCTCAAGTAAAGATTGAACCCACAACCTGTCGCATTTACTTTCACACGCTAGTGCCATAGTGCCACGACAGACCTAATCATTTATTTTTTGTTGATAATATAATTTAGTCCGTTTCGGCATTGAACTTAACTCGTGCCACGTGATCTTGCACGCACATAGCCACCATTATGACGTAAATCTACGTCAGTTCACGGCAGATGGTTTACGTGGAGTTGGTGAGACGTATGTTTATATTTTGTTTTAAAGAACATTTATTTATAATAGGATTAGTCCGTTATGTGAACTACTACTAAGCCAAACGCTACGGTAAATTACCAACATTCTGGCTGTGGGTTCGATCTCCACTCGAGTAGATGAAATATTTACTTCAATTTATATTTCCATTTCTTCGCTTTAGTCTTGAGACAAAGCGTGGCGTTGAGTTCTGCCACTCAACACGCAATGTTTTCAGAATCCGAAAGAAAGTGGGCAACGGAGAGTCTTAACACTAGGTTTTCTAAGCTAATATATTTGATTTTGAAGCTGACATATTTGATTTTATTTATATTCCTTTATTCATTAATTCGTCCTCATACTTAAGTAACTGACAAACGGATGGCTTGTTCTATAAGTGTCATTCAAGACTAATTGTTATAGTAAACTCAATGTTAATATACTCGTGAACACGTTACGATTGTAGAGTAAATACAATAAACAATGGCGTTCGCATACGGTAACTAACGATAAATAGGTAGGTATATATAGGTACATATAGGTAATTTCTAATTAGGTAAGGCATACAGGTATTACCCAATACTGAAAAGCAGCTTGAGATACGTGAAAATAAATTGGAAATACTATTTTATATAGATTAATTTGTAGCATTAACACTGTATCTCGCTCTAGTGTCCACGGCAAATCGCGGCATTGAGAGAAACATAATAAACGTAATTGCAGATTCGAACCCACTTGTGGGTTGATTTATTTTGCTTTACCCATACACGCAGCTTTGAATTCTTGATCGAATTTTTGAGTTTGGGCGGAAACCGATAAATTAAATTTCTTAAAACTTCATTCTTAAAAATTCTCTCAGCCTACCCAGCTAATACTACATGCACAATACAGCGTGAAGCTGAGAAAAATATTTTATAGATTGTATTTATCAATTATTTAATAACTGAAAAAAAAATAAAACGAAAGAAAAGAAACGTATGAGGTCAGTCGTGATTGTAAACGCGACTGGTTGTGGGTTCGACCCACATTCGAGAAAAACAATGATTTATTCAAATATATATTTTCATTTTATCGCTCTGACGTAAAGACAAAGTGCGGCGTTGACTTCCACCACACAACATGCAATCGTCTCCGAAATACGGCAGGAAGTGGGGGACGGAGTGTCTTAACACTAAGTTTCCTCTGTCTACTCTTCTGTGTCCGGGATACAGTGTGAAGGTGTTTTAATACATTTTTTAAAAAATAAACAACACAAGAAAAGTAAAGAAAAAAAAATTATAACTAAATAAACAAGCACTTTAACAATTCGCATAGCATGTAGGTAATCTAATAGCGACCATGACATTGACATGTGACAGTAATGCAACAGGTAGGTTCCTCTTATTATGTTGCATTTACCTTGGAAACAATATTGAGTTTTGCATTTATGTCTTCCGCGTTTCTTGAACTATTGTTTTAATAAGAAAGAGACTGCGGAGAAAGAAAAAAGAGAAGCAAAAGAGTAACTAATTAACACTTAGATTATATTTTCTTAATGCAGGTTTTTTTGGCTCTGGTCTGTTTCATAACAGTCCAACGATTTAATGCATTTTCTGAAAGTCCAATGGTGTTTATTTATAAATTACGCAGAAAGAATAAATAAATTAACAAATACCTAGCGTATTACGAGAGCTACCAGAAAATTAATTGTTCTCCGTCATCCCCTTGGGACCTTGCGTCCCATAATCGGTGAATTCGCCGGGAATACGCGGTTGGTCTGATCGATAGATCATCAATTTCGTGTCACCCTCGTTGTAGGGACTGTAACTGCGTCGTGTTAGTCTATTAATATTATAAACTAAAATTAAATATTTTTTATCTTGCTATATTATAATATAGCAAGATATTTTTTTTCGCAATAATATTTTATTACATTCCAGTACTGCTAATAACAGTATTTATATTATTTATTACATATTATTTTAATATGGGTTTAGCTTCATCGATTGGAGTACTAATTTTGAAAATATTTTTTCGTGCAGTTGGTGTGCAGCAACACACCAATTTTACTTTACTTTAAAGCAGTGGTTTCCAACCAGTGGTCTAAAATGCCTAAGTATGGACCGCGAAAGATTTTAATTTAATGACTGGTGATGGTGAGGGGAAATTTTTGTTTAATTATCACAGTTCATTTTTATTATACCTACATGCATAGTGGTCCCTGCTCCCAAGAATGATATAAAAGAAGTCCTTGATCAAGAAAAGGTTGGGAACTCTGCTTTAAAGGTTCTAGCCCGATAAGCACGGTAAAGCTGCCTTGGCTTCTAAGGAGTTATTTTTAATATGATTTCATTGTTTCCTTACGAGAAATAGCGGCACTTACATTAATAGAGTTATGGGGTAACAACCCTTAACGTTATAGTTATTTTCTCGTTATCTATTGAAGATATCGTAATGAAAATTAAATTGAACATGAACACACTATCTATAAGCTTATTATTATATATTTTTTTCAGAGTTACATATATGGGCTTAATATATATAATTTTGGCAGCCCAAAGCGCCCTCTAAAAATAAACATAACTTTTTTATAATTTATGTGGTTTAAGAAATTGTAAAATAAATATATAACAATAAGCTTATAAACAGACATACTTCATAGATACTGAGAAAATAAACTATAACGTTAAGGATTATAACCCACATAACTCCCTTATTTTAAGGGTTAGATACCAAAAGAATGGTGTGTAGCTATTTCAAGAAAAAAGCAATACATATAAAAATTATTTATCAAAAGTTTATCAGGCTAGCCCCTTTAAAAGTGACATTCTCTCCATGTACAGGTAAATTAAGTGATACCATATGTTTTACATAACATTTTCTTAACTGGATAAGAACTTGTAAAGGTCACTTGCTTACCAGTTATTCATCTGAATCATAATCATCAATTATATAGATAACATTTTTGCCTTGACCTCCTCCTCCTCCTTAATTTTATAAATATGTCTTCCAATACTATAAATAGGCTATAATGCTGGGGACATTTAAATAATAGCGTATAAGATGGTCATATTTTTAAATCATATTTAAGAGGTTTTCGCTTTTCAGGTTCCAATTGTTAGTGCATATAAACAAATAATGAAGGAATTTTATAAGTAGTTCGTTCAATTTAATTTTTTTGAGATACGAAACATACTTAAAGTAAACACGGCAGATGATTTCGATGCCCACTATGGGAAATTAATTATTTGATTTATTTACTCTAGTAAAAAGACAAAACGCGGCGTTAAGCTCCTTCACTCAGAACGCAATGTCTCGAAAACTACCCAGAACCTGGGAAACGCAGTGTCTTAATACTAGAATGACACCTCTGCCTTATATGAAGCTGATAGAAAAACAAAATTAAAAATTAAATAAATTAAATTAGCTTCACGCTATATCCCGCACACAGCAGGGTAGGCAGAGGGAACCTAGTGTTAAGACACTCCGTTCCCCACTTTCTGCCGAATTTTGGAGGCATTGCGTGTTGAGTGGCAGAACTCAACGCCGCGCTTAGCCTCGACACCAGAGCGAAGAAATGGAAATATACATTTAAGTAAATATTTCATCTCCTCGAGTGGGGATCGAACCCACAACCAGTCGGTTTTACAGTCACACTTCGTGCCACTGCGCCACGACTGGCCTCACAAAAGATAAAACATATGAATAAAATATATTATTCGTGACGCGATCGATAACTTCGTATCAATATATAACTTTCGATTATCATGACAACAAAGGGACGCAGCTGACAATTGTCTCTCACAAAAACGTTAGTCTTTATACCTATAACTATATTTGAGAGATTAGTTGCTTCATTTCACTTTTAGACGGAATCTTATATTATTTAGTATAATTTGATAGAGAACTCTGCTTCGTGATACTCACTGTATTCCCACTTATTTCAAGTACCTACTAGTATGACCATTTTAAGCCTCCAAAACAAATATTATAATTTACAAAACATTTATTAATAGAACCGATTCCTAAAAATATTATTTTTATATCATTTCCTCCTAATTATTTAAAACATTGTCAACATCAAAAATTTTGTATTAAAATAAAAATTATAGATACTGCTCTATAAAGTTTGGCAAATATAAATTAATATAGAATACGACAGAAATGTTATAATTGCTGTTAAGTCACTCCGCTTTCCAATATTGGAATTCTAGAGGCATTGCGTATTGAGTTGCGAAATTCTACAGACGAATTTTAACAGGGCGAAGAAATGATAACATTAAATAAATAATTTAATTCTTCGAGTGGGAATCGAACCCTCGACGTCGGGTTTACAGTTCCACGCTTGTGCCATTGTGCCACGGCTAGCCTCATAATATATTGCATTTATAAAAGGCATGTACTGAATATCATCAAACTAACGTATTCAGCTGATGTACAACCGTATCTTTAAAACATAAAAAACGTAAAATAGTTTTTTAAGTAAACGAGTATGCCGATATTCAATTGATATTGTTTTAACGCCCACATTATATGCACATACATTATAGTAGAAGACCACCGTTGAGTTATGCGGGTGATGCTACTGGAACTCGCAATATGAAAATAAAAAGTCTTTACAAGATTCTACATTAAGAGGCAATGGGGCAATGCCTGACTGTGAATATGGTGGTTGTAGGTTTGGCCCCACTAGTTAGAAATTATTTATTTTCATTTCTCCGCTTTAATGAGACAATTCAAAGCGTATTGAGTTCTGCCATTTAGCACTCTGTTAGAATTTGTGCTATGTTTTTTCTACCTTCCCTGCTGCATACAGAATATAGCATGACGCTGAAACATTGACATTATTTGTAGTAAATTTGAACATTCCTCTTTTTTTGGTCTTCTGGATATCGTATCTGGATAATATGGGAAGAATGAAGATGTGAAGGATCACTAAATATTCCAATTTTTCAGGAAATATTCTAATACAAGGAGGCTTTACAGATTTCTAATAAGGAGACCCAAACTCTAAATTTAGCCATATTGTTAAAACTCCTTTATTTTAAGTGCCAACATTCATCTTATAGGCATTTGAATCACCAAACTTCACGTGCAATCAGATACGTTTCAGCGTTTCTGCGCCACGACGGCGCCAATATCAGCGTTATAATGATACATTAATAGTCGCTCATAAATTGTATTTGCATAACACAATCAACCTCTACACATAACGTACAAAGTTTATTATCATTTTACAATATTTTTGCTGGTTCCTAAATATATAGTGTACTCCATATATTACTATAATATATATACTTACACGATCAAACAACATGATGAATGGTCGAAATTATCTAAATTTTAGTTGTTAATGTGTATAATGCCAAATGCGCACGCGCACGCTTATACTCTAATTTAACATAGAGTACAGTATCGCGACGCTTTTAAATGAGCGCGGACGTGTGTCAAATTGAAAACAATAAAAACAAAAAGCATATTTGTAATATTTCATATTTTTTGTGAATTGTTTCTAATGAAAACATCTTAAGATCGAAAGTTATTTATCGAAATAAATTAAATGTAGTTAACAAGGTAGCTATTGTTGTGAATTAAGTGTGTTATTTTAATATATAATATTCTCAAATGTGTCCATAAAATAAGAAAAAGCCAGTTAGATGCTTAAAATTGACAACATCAGCTGCTTAACAGGGAAAAGTGTATCGAAAACGAGTACCACTCACGCGCATCATTCCTAGGACCTATTTTAAGCTCTACTAATATAGAGCGTTTCAAGCACCATCAATCCAAGATTTGGAGAAATGAGTGCAACTCCTGAATCCCCGACTTCATCGACCGCTACCCCGGATACCCCGGACACCCCAACTGTCTCACCATCTCCCGAAGTAATAAATAAATTCAACTTTCTAAGACATGCAAAGAACGCGAGAAAGAACCCTTTCGTAAAAGCTCGTCCGTTTTTAAACCGAGAAAGTTCCACGACAGAACTGTTTTCAAGAGAAAACTCGAGTTCGGACTTCTTTCAAAATTCTCGGCTGAACTTATTCGATACAGCGCCGAAGCCCGAAGCAACTGAAGGATTTGGCAAGGTAAATTCATATTCTACTAGTGTTTTTATTTTCTCCTACATTCTTTTCGATGTACAAGCGTATTTTTTTTCCATTTTATTATAGTAGTTACCTATAGATAGATATTTAGTTTTTAGATAAATTCAGAAAATATTAATTTATAATTATTATAAATTAAGGTGAGGATCAAGTTACATTTAATCAATGCGAATTTGTGTCACGCGCTATTAACAAAGTAACGCTGTTAGTCCTATCACGTCTCCATTGGCTGGGATTAAGACTCGAAAGACAATATCGATTTTATTCAAATAGCTCAATTTACTGAGGCGAGCAGAGAACATACAAAAAAACAAAGTACTTTTCGAACAATGTACACTAATATCTTTCAAAGTAATCAACTGATTGGAATTCGTTTTTTCCTACTAAAGTGATTAAATAAGAAGATGGTGAATAATACAAATATGTTTATTTGTACATAATATTTTGTTTAGGTGTATCCCGCACAAAGTATGGGCAGTGAGAGTTGGGCAGAGAGTGTCTAGACATTGGGCTCCTACTGTCTATCCTACTGTGTGTGTAAAAAAAATATTAATTAACCATTAAAAAAAAACTAAATATATCATCGTATTTTTCTGCTTCGAGGCGTTACTAACTAGTGTTTCATGCAACTATGATGCAGTCAATATAATTACCGTTGCGATCCAATTTGCAGTAGTTTTATTTTGCAGCTAATGCGGAATACTTTCCGCATTTAAGCTGCAAAATAAAACCTTTTTTGTTCTGCAGAAATGGTGCAGTTGTCTTTTCTGCAGTAATGCCTGTCTTAATGGAAACGGAGTGTCTTACCACTACGTTCCCAGGTTCTCTTTGTCTTCCTATGTGCGGATGCGGGATATGTTCCGATAGTTATAACGGGAAGTTAAAAATATATGTAAAAAGAAATAAAAAATTGTGTATTTATACTTAATCTGTTTTAAACTGATTTGTCGCTCTAAAAACCATAAATTATAACACTGATAGTAAGCTAAGAACGTAACATGCCGTCCAAGAATGCTTGGGACGTCTCTGTTGGTTGGGTGTAGGTAGTTGTGGGTTCGTTGAAAAGTTAGAACGATGTTTATAAATCATGGCATCATAATATACATATCTATATATATTTAATTTCAATGTGTGTGTTTATGTGTTTCCATATATTTTGTTCAAAATATTTACGTGAAACATTTGCAAACAAATAAAATATGAATAAAATCCAACAAGCCGAACTTATAGAGAAATGTTGATGTAAAACGCAAACAAGTTCAAGGTCATTTTCATTTTGTGTCATTAACACTACAACACTTATCCGGCGTTTTTGTGTATCTTAAATATATGTATATTGTATATATACTTATTTAGTTATGTTCTTTAATAAGTATATAAGGTGAACTAAGACACGTTATACTCATATAGTGCTCTGTAACTTAAAAAGCAATGTAATGTTAAAATTTATCTTTAGTGGAACTATTTAGTAAAAAATAAAAATATTACTGAAGCATTTTAGACCTAATACAAAACTATTCAGGTTTTATAGCCAATACAATTTGTAATTACATACAACATTTGTTTCCATCAAAATTTAAAACAATGCTAGCAGTTCATTTTCATTTCATAGAAATATTTAATGGTATTGTACTGATGCCAAATTCTATGTAAGTGGGTTAAATATAATTTGTACACGTCAATAATGCACATTTGTATTGGCAATTCATTTGAAAATTTTATATGTTGAAATTTTAATTTCAAATTAATAATGTTATATGTACTTCATAATTAACGCATTACAGCTTTCTCTCGTTAATTACAATAATTTAAAATTCCATTGTTCACAATAAAGTAAACAACGAAATGTGCCGTGCCGACGTGCGACGTGCACATTAAGAATTTTTTAACGAAATTTTAAAAATATTAAAAATTTACTGGCTATTTAAAATTGACTGGAAGACACGTCGCCGGTTACAATTTAGAGTTTAACTAACCGGCTAATTTTGGAATTTAGATTCATTAACAAAGAAACTTCTAAATACTTGCTTTAGGTATGATTATTCAATATATTTAAAGTTTAAGTCATCGGTGACTTCATTGAGGATTGTTACATATACTCATACACTTTAGCTTATCAACTCACGCGTCTCATGTGTCTATCTGTTTATGTCATTGCTCCTGATGACTGCCATTGCCCATTACATTGTCTTATCATTTATTTATTATTAAACGACGTTGTAATAGGAAGCGTATCTATACTGCTTTATATTCATTTGTTCAGTAAAGTTAAGTTTAAAGCACTAAAAAATAACATACCGTCTTTTTTATTTGATAATGGCTTAGAAATACCAGCCAAAATAAAAAAAACTGAATTGAACATTACCACCGAGTACCTACTCACAGTCATTAGATGACCGAATAAAGGAACGAAGTTATTTTACAGTACCCGTTAAAGAAAAATTAAAGTTATGTCTTTTTAATACGTATAATCCGCAGCAATAATTTTTATAAATATTGAAGTAAAAATTTTATCTTTTTCAGAAACATAAAAGATAAATAAAATATGCGCGTATCTTATGAGTACGTTACACGTTAGGATCTTAACTCTCCTCCTTACAAAAAAAGTGAGGAGTAGAACCAGGAATACTGTTCTCAAACCAGGAATATTTCTGCCTACCCTGTAATGGCGTTATCATGTACGAGATTGGATGCTACCCTTATTAGCATATATTGGCAAATTTATACTTTGAAAAAGCTTTTTTAATATAGTATAAGTAGAATATGACTTTGGTATCCGTTCTGTTAAATTTCGTATACCATCTTATTATAATTTATAAATATATTATTTTTTTGTAAAGTTTATGGTGTATTGAATCATTATCTGTCTGCGAAATTTCAAACCCAATATGAAATTTAAAAAAAAATGAAATGTTATAGGATCACTTTGTTATACTTGTACGCCTATCCTTTTGTTGGTGAGAAAAACAGACAGACATATCGGTTTGTCAATATTATTTCTCTGTTGCTGATTTAAAAATTTAAATTATGAAATTTAGCACGAAATGAGTACAGAAAAAAAACGACAGAATAAAATAGCACAAGAAATTTCAATTTCAATCAAAATTAGTCACACGCCCTTACCTTTTTTTCTTAATATTACTTAATACTTCTTGTTTACTACAATAATGGAAGGTCAAAGCCCGACTCGCGCTCTTTCGGCTTTTTATTTTCTTTGGTGCTTATTCATCTGTGAGTTTTTTAAAAATATGTTTGATCGTTTTTTTTCACATTTACAAGCCATTCGAAGACGTTTTAACGTCAACAACACATTATAGTACAGTACCTAATTTGAAGACGTTATAAGAGAACATCACGAACGGCTTTTAAACTGATATTGAATTTGGTCACGACATCATTTAGGTTGGCTATCCATTAGTAAGCGACTCATCTCGACGAGCAAACACAGATTATGTAACGCTTCATTTTAACATGTAAATGTTTTGTGATGGAAAAAAACATATTGATCGAAAATTATTCCGAACTACTATGGTGGCACCAGGTATATGCTATACCTATCATACGCCTAATTTTTTTTAGCTTCACGCAGTATCCTGCACATAGTAAACGAGTAAGTAGTTTGAAGAATTGAGAGAAAATAAATAGAAACTTGTGGACAGAGGAGGTGATCCTATTAAGACACTTCCGTTGCCCACTTTCCGCCGAATTCTACTTAGTCATTACGTGTTGAGTAACAGAACTCAATGCCACATTTTATCTCGTTACCAGAGTGAGAATATGAAAATATTAAATATTTTTATAATATAATATTTTTAGAAAATATCAGAGGTCAGTCGTAGCGCAGCGGCACGAAGTGTGACTGTTAAACCTGGTTAACTGGTTGTGGGTTCGATCCCCACTCGAGGAGATGAAATATTTACTTAAGTTTATATTTCCATTTCTTCGCTCTGGTGTCTGTTCTGCTACTCAACACGCAATGCCTCCAGAATTCAGCAAAAAGTGCAGAACGGAGTGTCTTAACACTAGGTTCCCTCTGCCTCTGCGGGATACAACGTGAAGCCGATTTATTTTATTTATTTTTAATTTCTTCAAGTGTCGCACTTACAGTCTTACTCTTGTACCCGAGTAGCGCTTAGGCATAGCTATGGCAGACTAGACACTGGCATCTACATAACAGAAATAAAAAGAAAGTTTTTTTGAATAAAAAAATCCAAGGACGCTTAAAAATAAAATTCTGCATAGGATAGTCACTGTAACGCGGTGCTTGATGGAGTGACTCAGACTAATGTATTATTTTCCATTAATATTTTCGTTTCTTCGCTCTTGTACCAAGGCAAAAGCCCATTGTTGAATTCCGCCACTCAACCCGCAATGCCTCAAAAAAATCGTCGGAATGTAGGGAACAGAGTGTGTCAACTAGATTCGGATTAAGGTTCCCTTTGCCCATCCTGCTGTCTGCGAGATATAGCGTGAAGCTGTTATTTTTTTTTAAAAAACAAAAGGTGATGTACTTCACGACATTCTATAGCCTATTCCTAAAACAGAATAGAGAAACACAATACACCCATTAAATTCAAATATAAATTGCGCATTCAAATATATGACGTGTGATGGCGACAGAATATCTACATCAGCAGATCTGATAAAGTTTTTTTTTTAGTGAAGTTTTTCATGTTTTCTTAAGTGGATGAAAGATAAACTTCAAACAATACGATAATTACTTACAATAATACCATTACGTTATTCTGTAAAATTGAAATTCGCACTGCTTGTCCTTATTAACTAGCGACACTCGCAGCTTCGCTCGCTTGATCTACATAATTACAATTTACTAATCCACATTACTTTTGTTTTCTAATAATATTATCATTTTTAAAAAACAATATCAGTACCTATATCGAAAGGTGAAGTTTCAGCCAATTCAATAAAATAGTTATTTATAGCAATTTTGTGGAACAATATTCATTAAAATCGTATAACTTTTCTTTTAAAAGCCTAAAAAAAAATCTAAATAGAAATAAATAAGCTTGTTTACACTTCTGCTACTGGCCTCTGTTCCACATATCCTGTGGCCGAAATAAGTACTTACAAAATATCATTGCTATAATAACAGTTTATTGGCCTACAAAAGGATAACGTCTATTCGATCGTCAGGTTTAGGTGCCGAGTGTTGTCTCTGAACCATGGAGTGATAAGTGTGGATAAAACAATGATGATAAGTGCCGTATGTAATTTATATAATTATTTATGTATTTCAAATTAAAATTGTATCGGCTTCACGCTGTATCCCGCACACAGCAGGGTAGGCAGAGGGAACTTAGTGTTAAGCCACTCCGTTCAATATTTTCTGTTGTTCAGTTAAGTGACGGAACACAACGCCGTACCAGAGCAATAAAATCAAAATATAAATTTAAATAAATTTTAAACATATACTCTTGAAATTTAATATTTATTTGTTGTATTAAATTTGAAATAGCCAAACTTAATGCAAAGACACGATTATTAAATTTAATTATATTTATCGATTTATAATTTGTTTGATTAAGCATTGCTATTATAATCCGTTATATCGCAAGAAACGTGAATTGTGCATTGTAATTGTATAAAATTAGTTACTAAATAAATTTTATATTTCTCAAAAGACTTCTTTAAAAAACTTTACAATAAAAATAAAAGACTACCTATAGTTATACATTTAAAAACTATTTCTATACGTATGTATGTTTGTCTAACATTCGGTTAATATAAATATATACTGATATAGTCTCAAGGATAAAGTGTAGTAGAACAAATTGCTTCACTTGATATACGTTTGAATTTATATGAGGTTATATTTCAATGCCCCTTTGAAGTAACAGATGTTACTTTCGTGACATTCCCAACTAAATAAAGAGATGTCTGTGGTAAGCTGTTTGATGTAAAATCGTTATCAACTCGAGTAATTTCTTAATTGATGATATAAAAAAATTGTCTAAAAAGGTCATTAGGTAGAGAAGCAGTGTCTGATTGTAAACACGTTGATTGTTGGTTTGATGCCCGCTCTGGTGTATGTTATTTCAGAAACGGTAAAAAACGAAAAGTGTTATGTACTAAGATATCTCTGTCAAAAACATGTCGTAAATATATCCTTAAAATCATGTGTATATGTTTTATCTTAATAATTGGCTCTCTATATATGTATGTCAGCTTCACGCTATATCCCGCACACAGCAGGGTAGGCAAAGGGAACCTAGTATTAAGACATCCAGCTCCCCACTTGATTTTTTTTTTCATATATGCATATTAACATACTTACATATAATTTATAAACTATAGATGAGAAGTCGTGAGTAAGATATAAGTTACATATAATACTGTATAAAAATTGTAGACCTTAAGCTTTGGATAATTCAGTTTGCTGTAAACGTTTTCAACCTTGCTCAGTGACCTAGAGATTATTATGTACGTCGTAAAAACTCTTTGATCACGTAACCTGGTCAAGTTTAGGGCGAATTGTTGAATAGAAGGATATATTGAAAATTTAACTTGAATCACGTTAATATCCTTTTTATATTAAATTATAACAAATATTTAAAGAACAAAAAATATATCAGTATAAAAAGTATACCTATATATAAAAGAAAGGAACATGAAAAGATTCTATCGAAAATAGATTCTGCCGCCCCGCAACTAGTAGAGCCTCTACTCATAGATTTTGTAAGAGAAAAGATCTTACCTAATAAGAACTTCAAAAAATCGTATTAGTCACATATGGAACGCCATCTATCACTTTTTAGTCAAGAAAAATATTTAATATATTGTAATATAATATTTAATATCGATATACTAAGAAAGTTATTCAGATATTTTTTAAAATAATATCGTGTTTATACTGATATCGATAGGAAGGTTTCTGCCAATTGAATGTTTATTTACAGCAATTTTGTGGAACAACATTCTTTAAAGTG
This sequence comes from Heliconius charithonia, assembly GCA_030704555.1. Lineage (NCBI taxonomy): Eukaryota > Metazoa > Arthropoda > Insecta > Lepidoptera > Nymphalidae > Heliconius > Heliconius charithonia. Next base: position 2,954,900 of record CM060825.1, read on the forward strand.
GTGTAACTTTTTATAATTAAAAACTGATGAAAATAAAACAAACACGTGTTACGGGAAGCTTGCCGGTATACTATAATGAAAGCAAAAAAAATGTAATTAAATCGGTTAAGCCGATTCTGAGATTACCGTGAACAAACACACAGACATGACTCGCAACATTCGGTGAGCCCAATTCCTTTTATCGTTTCAAAATCTTTTAAAAAAAAAATATAAAGGTTTACTGGATTATATTAAAATTATATTCGACAAGTAAGAAATAATCATCATTAGTAAATTGTGACATACGAAAGTAGTCATACAGGTTCCATGAGGTAAGCAAAACCAGATGAAATTGTCACCAAATTGTCGCCCCTATAACTCTGCCGCCTTACAACCTGCTGGTAAATCCCCGATATTGTGGCAATGATACTCGTAGTGTAGTCCATTTCGTATTAACTGTATGACTGTAGTTTTATATTATACATAAAATATTGAACGTTATATTCAAATGTTATGTTTATACGAGTGTCACTTGACATCCATTTCTCCACTTACACCTCCGGAATACGCGTATGGTTGAGTGCTGGAATTCAACGCCGCGCTTTGTCTTATCAGAGTGAGCAAGTTCATACTCTCAATTGGAATAAAATATACAACCATCGCATTAGATTGCTTCGAGATCTCCTATAATAATAATAATGTATCAAAATATATTTGTTTCAGGGCGTTTCGTTTATAGGATGGCATCAGCGGACGAAGTTAGAGCGCGTGTTACTTATCGTAAGCGCTGTATTATTGGTGATAGTGTTGCTGGCTATTAGTATAATGTTGACCGTACGTGGTGCTGTTAATATACCGGTACCGCCTTGCTACCAGCCTGAGCCGAGAGGTTTGTAGTTTATAATATATTTTTTCTTTGTATAATAGTAAATTTTTGCCCTTAATAAATTAAAGGTAATATTGTAATGTTGAAAAAAAACGTAGGTATAGACCTATCAAGTTCTAACGACCCGCATGTGTTTATTAAGGTTGATTTAGATCTAGAAAAATTGCGTTTATACCTTCTTATTTAAAGATGAGCTTAAATTGCACAACTTCTTTTCATATTCCACGCGGCAGACAAAAAGTCTGACAATAAAGATTTATCAAACATAGATACATACATACGTCTTAGCCTTCGTAACGTACAAAATTATTTAAAATATGCCAGCCGTGGCGCAGTGGCACAAAGTGTGACTGTAAAACCGACTGGTTGTGGGTTCGATCCCCACTCGAAGAGATGGAATATTTACTTAAATTTATATTTCCATTTCTTCGCTCTGGTGTCGAGGCAAAGCGCGGCGTTGAGTTCTGCCACTCAACACGCAATGCCTCTAAAATTCGGCAGAAAGTGGGGAACGGAGTGTCTTACACTAGGTTCCCTCTGCCTACCCTGCTGTGTGCGGGATATAGCGTGAAGCAAATTTAAAATATAATTAAGGTAATTAACTTCATTTGAATAATAAATTCGTCATAATGAAATGTCAATTACCTCCAATAAGCATTGTATGTATTGTACCAAACATTATTTGATTCGTACCACAAAAGGAGTCCGGGAATCTTCGTGTCCTCTTCATGAACGTGAGGAATGAAAGTGCCTTAATGGGAACGCAAATTCTAAACACTATGCTCACAGATTCCCTCCGCCTGTTCTGCAATATGAGGGATACTGCGTGAATTAACTGGCGGCGTCGCAATTTTGTATAGCAACATAATATGGCAAAGTCTCAGAGTTATTAAACCGAATATTGAAGGTCATTGCCGGAATACGTCCTCTGGTGTACACAAGGTCGTGTTACAGCAAATGTGTTAGCTATTTGTGTTTGCGTATGTTGTGTTTAAACAGGGGAAATGTGAAACTTTACCACGCCTAAAGTAAGAGCTTCATCAAAGCCAAGTCGTTGAAGTTTATGTAATACTGGTTAAAATCTTATAAAAATAAATCAGCTTCACGCTGCCCCGCACACAGCAGGGTAGGCAGAGGGAACCTAGTGTTAAGACACTTCGTTCTCCACTTTCTGTCGGATTCTGGAGGCATTGCGTGTTGAGTGGAAGAACTCAACGCCGCGCTTTGCCTCGATACCAGAGCGAAGAAATGGATATATCAATTCTCTCCTCCTCTCAATCTCCTCGACTGGCCTGAGTTTAAATCTTATAATGTGAATTTTATTCTAAAATTTTAAAAATGCTAACATTCTTTATATTTAGTGAATTAAAATAAGTAAAAAAGTTGATTGAACTAAACAAATAAAAGTCAATGGATTTCATCAAAAATAATTTTACTTGAATGTAATTTGAATGTATTATTGTATGTACTTCATATAGTTACTGATAAGTAGTGATAATAAAATAATTATAACATTTTTTATATATGACACGCATATCAAAATGTTGAACATTTTAATGTGGATCTTAAATTCTTAGCTATAAACATTTTTGATGCTGAGTTTGTTTTATTTTTCCTATTAATAAAACAATCTCGTCGTTACTCCCTTGTCTGGTATCGATTATCTCATTCCCCGATGCCGAGCCCAACATTACATGGCTCACGTTTCGCAAACAAAAACAATTGACACAATTGTGTCACAACTAGTATAATATACAGTTACAATTTTTTTTTATGAAAATTGCCCTTTTTTACTAACGTTTTTTGCTTATTTTGTTGTGATAATTCAGCCAAAATTCCCGTTTGGGTAAATTGTCGTAATTAAACTTTCAAACACTTTTTTTTATTTTTTCGATTATTCTTTATTGCGTATTATATTAAATAATGGTCTATGAAATTATTGTGTTCATACCCAATATATTTACTGTATACGAATATTGTGAAGCTGATAAGGTTTGTTTGGTCAAACACGCTAATCTCAGAAACTACTGGTTTGAATTGAAGAAATATTTTTTTTGTATTACCAGGGGTAAGTAACACATCACGTAAATCATTTCAACGTTACCCATTGTACTTGCGGTCGGAGTGACTTCGTGGACTTAAAATCTATCATGTGTTACACGCAACTTACTAAGAGAATATTTCCACTTGACTACGAGGACGAATCTGCAGTTAAAATCTGAAATTTGTTACCTTTTATCGTCGGCTTTTTGTCGTCTCTTTATTTAACTTAATCTCTTTATAGAGTCCTCTCCAAATCTATTTATCGAATGTTCTAAAAAATCATTTTCAGAAGAGAGCAGCGTCTGCCTATCAGGTTCATGTATTTACACAGCCAGTGAAGTAATCAGAGCGTTGGATGTCTCAAAGGACCCATGTGACGATTTCTACGATTTTGCCTGTGGAGGGTGGATCAGAAATAATCCTATACCAGAAGGAAAGTCTAGTTGGGGCATCTTTAGTAAGATAGAACTACAAAACCAGCTTATTATTAGATCTGCATTAGGTAAGATTTCGTTTATTTAATTTGAACGTTTTCGTTATTTAGACGTAAAAAATCTTAGTTTTCCAAATTATAGAAGTTTAGCACATTTAAGGTGAAATTATTTTTGTTACTTTTTTTAATTTATTAATTTGTTTTAATGTTTCGTAGATATTTCAAATATGTCATGTTTAACATTATTTTGTACAACTATAAATAGAGATGTTTACTATATTTGAGAAAATCAAATTTAAACTTAAATAAGTTTACATTTAAATAAATCTAGAGCATTTATAAAATTTTATCTAGCATAATCCTTCGAACGAGAACTTGTAAACTAAATCGTCAAATTGTTAACGCTTATACAAACCACTCGCGGCAGTTTACCTTATTCAAATTAGAGGATGTTTGTGAATTCGTTTACCACCGATTATTGGTGTCTTGTGTGTGATAGCAATTTGAACGATGATTTTGAGATTATTTGAGAAAAACACGGTTATCAGTTGGGCAAATACACTTGCACATGCGTGAAATGGATTGTGGCGTATCGATTACTCTTGTGTAGCGAAAGATGTTATTTTTCTGATACAATATAACTCATTTTCCTATGTCTTGCTTTGTATGAAATATCTTACTTTGGATACACTGTATTTGTATGGATAATTCGTGAAAACATTTAATTGCTCAAATATTGTACTTACACTTTCGTGGTAAATTCATGAACCAAAATCAATCATGAAATATTCATGAATAACTTAAATAGCGATAGTTTGTTAAAAAATATATGATAGGATTTTTTAAGCAACTTCTTGGTTATAATCTTTTTTGTATTTTTATAAAATATTAAAAAAACAATTACCATATTAATAGATTTATATTATTTTCATAAAACTTAAATAAAATATAAACTCAATTTGGTTTCTACAGAAAAAGTCAATACCACTGACCCAGGGGACGCTGAGGCTAAAGCCCGTGTATATTACGACGCTTGTATAGACACGAACGAAACTATAGAGAAGTTGGGTGAAAAACCCTTAATAAATATTATAAAGAAACTTGGCGGTTGGCATATACTCTCTAATACATTAGTGAAACAACACAAATGGGATTTGCAGAAGTTATTACAGGATATTCAGAATACGTGAGCAACTTAGTAACTTTACTCGGTTCATTTTTTTATTTGTGATAATAAACTATTATTAATGTAATTTATGTAATAATAAACTATTATTAATGGTTGTGATAATATTTATTGTGGCAATAATGGATGCCAATTCAATTTATGCGAAAATATTTTTTATAATATAAACATATTCTTGAGTAAACGAAAGCGGAAGACGCATAGCAAAAAAAATATAGTTTTACATTTTTGAATTGAATGTACAGTAACTGATGTTAGTTTCTGGTTTTAAGGTACAATCTAGGAGGACTCTTCAATTGGGCTGTCACAGAAGATGACAGAAACTCATCTAAGCATGTGATCGTTGTAAGTATGTTTACATCAATTAAGTTTTATGAATCTTAAATTTGATTTAGAGAGATATTCATATAAAATTAATATTTATCATAGATTAAAAACAAATCAAGATGAGAAATTGATATGACTTTATAGATAAGAGACGAACAAAATAAGCATTCATTAGCTGATTATAATCAAAAAATCTTCCATCATTTTAGCAAAACTCTCAAATACTTTAATTATTAGTACCTTTACGATACTCGTTTACTATTACTACTTTTTAAATAACTTAATATTAACAATATTTTTTATTCATGTACGTATATTCATCGTTCACCATTCATCAGTTCATCGTATTTTCACCATTACATCTATAAATAATCACCAAACAACATCCTCTTCCAGCTCGACCAAGGCGGACTAAACCTACCGACACGTGACAACTATCTAAACAAAACAGCCCACAAAAAGGTGTTAGACGCATATCTAGACTACATGACACGTATTTGTATATTGCTCGGAGCTAACAAATCCGAGGCTCGAGCACAAATGAGTAAAGTTATACAGTTCGAAACCGAATTAGCTAATATAACTATACCGGCGGAGGACAGGAGAGACGAGGAGGGGCTGTATAATCCTTATACTATAAAGCAATGGCAAAAAGAAGCACCTTTCCTAAATTGGTCGATGTTCTTCAATGATGCTTTTAAACTTGTTAATAGAACTGTAAGTTTTGTTTGATGTTTTATTGTCGATGTGGATTAAAATGACATCATTCTCTATGGTTTTTCAATTATTGTTGTGGCCTCAAATCTTATTTAAAATATTTATACAATAATTAAGGATAGTATTACTAAATAAAACGTGTAGGAAATATGGACAAATAAAAAATGTAAACTGTCATAGTATACATTTATTCTGCCAATTCTGCATATAATATTTATTTATTATTTACTATGAAATGCAATCAAATGAAAGCTCTAAATTTTTTGTTTCTTATGTATATATGCTTATATTTTCAGATATCTGACAATGAAAGAATTGTTGTGTACGCGCCGGAGTATTTTAGAAATTTGACACGAGTTATAAAGAAATATAGTAAAACGGATGAAGATCAAAAGTAAGTTTATTAATGTATGTTTTTTTATGCACTTATGGAACAAAATATTAGTATCAGCCAAATACGAATCAAAATGATGTAAATAAAAGGCTACTGTAGCGTAGCGGTACACTCTACGGTAATAATCAACTCGCGGGAATGAATTATTTTCATTTCCCCTTTATGGTACGACAAATTGGGTTAGGTTCTACGGCAATGTCTTGAGTTCTTGTGGAAAAATATAATTTTAATGTAAATTGGTTGAAAGTGAAAACTTTAGTTTGTCATCACCAGATTCTTTTACTATTCACTAACTGGCTATATACGAAAGACGCACGAAATATTTTAATATTTGACGAACCTATCTTACAAATATAAATGTAAACCTTTATGAGGATAGATGATGTTTGTTCCACTTTTCTGCAAAAAACTACTAAACTAATTGTGATGTAATATAGCATATACCATATCCATCAGAATAACACAGGGAAAACATTTCAAGCAGAATTTTTTTGTAAATTATTGTAAATATCCCTAGTTTTTATAAGTTATATTTCTTTAATTCCAGAACATTAACTAGCTACATGATGTGGCAAGTGTCTCGATCACTATCAACCTATTTGTCTAAATCGTTCCGAGACGCGACCAAAATATTGAGGAAAGCTCTCTTCGGTTCCGAAGGCACTGAAGAGTCGTGGCGGTACTGTGTCACTGATACTAATAATGCGATTGGTAAGTTAGTGTATTAATGTTATACGAGATGTATTACAAATATGAATTTGTAGATTTTTTTTGAATACCTATAAACCAATTGTAAGATTTATTTGTATTTGCACTGTAAGTTCTGACTTCTTACAAAATTTCGTAATTGTAGGTATTTTTTAAACAAAATGCGACAAAAATGATGCATAGACTTAAAAGTTTAATTTTCTTTCTGTAGTACAAGGAACTGTAAACCTGGATATTTGTTTTTTAAAGAAAAACAGTTGTGATAGACAGACAGACGAACAGAGTGATTATATAAGAGTCCTTTCTTTTGAGATACCGAAGCCTAATTACATTTATTATTATATTTTCCACAGGTTTTGCAGTAGGAGCAATGTTTGTACGGGAAGTATTTCACGGTGAAGCTAAAACCCAAGGAGAGATAATGATAGACAATATTAGAGCTGCTTTCAAGAAACATCTCAAAGATCTAGACTGGATGGACGCCGAGACCAGGGAAGCTGCTGAAACTAAGGCTGACGCTATAACTGATATGATAGGTTAGTTAAGTTATTATACATTTGTTCTTTTTTCTCTGCTTTATCAATTTCTTAAAACTTTATTTCATTCGATCCCAGTCGAATAATTAATTATATGCCTAGGGTAGAGACGGAGCCTAATGATAGGACACTCCGTTTTTTTTTTAAGGTTATGCTGTTAGCCCTATTGCCCTTTTCAGCGACACTGGTTGGAATAGGTTTTAAAATTTGTTCCTGAGAAAGTGCAAGCGCTACATAGTTGTTTGAGAGGATGTTAACAGTGGTGAGGGAGTCTCCTGCGGGACTCGACTTAGGCTTGCGGCCGTCAATCGGGGGAGAAAGTAACTAGGTTCCCTCTGTCCAATATGTTAATTGCGGGATACAGCGTGAAGTAAATCATTTTCACTGTATTAATAATATTCATATTCATCGTATAAATTTCGTTTTAATACCAATTTACAGGTTTCCCAGACTACATACTAAATAAAGATGAACTGGACAAACAATATGAGGAGTTAGAGGTGAAACCGAATGAATATTTCGATAATAACATAGCGTTCAACGTTTTTAGTTTAAAACACGATCTCAGAAAGTTGGATCAACCTGTGAACAAAACTAAATGGGGTTAGTTTTTTAATTTTATTTGACAAAAAAAAAGTACTTAAGCGTGCGACTGTAAAATGCGACAGATTGTGGGTTTGATTACTTCTCTTAATTAAATATCTTATAGAAATATTTAATAAACATTAACATACATTTTCTACTTCTTGTAACGAAGCAAACGTGCGGCTTTGAGTTCCGCCACTCAATACTAAATGCCTTCAAAGTTCGGTGAATAGTCGGAATGGAAGCGGTTGTGCGGAATTCGAGCCCTCGTTGAAACGGTTCGCAAGAGACACAACTTCGAGTCACGCTACGTTAACATTTACATATATTTTCTTAAACGCTTTTAATAATAATTAAGTAAATACGTACACACGATTACAGGCATGACCCCATCAACAGTGAACGCGTACTACACACCGACCAAAAACCAAATAGTGTTCCCAGCGGGCATACTGCAGCTGCCGTTCTACGACGGAGACAACCCCAAGAGCGTGAACTACGGCGCCATGGGCGTGGTGATGGGGCACGAGCTCACGCACGCCTTCGACGACCAGGGGCGCGAGTACGACCGGTGAGGGGCAGGGGCACAGTTATGAATTACAATTTCATTATTTTCCCTTAGGGCTTAAAAATACTTTAAAACTACTATATAAAGCTGATGTTTGATTGAACGCGCTAATCTCAGGAACGACTGGTTCTAATTGTTTTTTTTTTGTGTTTCTAATTAAGAGAAACGTTAATCGTCGTGATATAACCAACTACCTGCAGTAGAGATACCTCCTTCAATTCAAACATACATCTTTGTTAAAAGAACTTTATTGATTCAATATGAATAAAACTTATCTAGATTTGAATCCGCACCTATTTAAACCCTTTAAAATAATAATTTCAGATTTGGAAATCTCAATCGTTGGTGGAATAACGCGACTATATTAAGATTTAAGAAACGTACAGAATGCATACAAAAACAATATTCTAAATACAATATGGAAGGACAACATTTGAATGGGAAACAAACACTAGGTAAGTTAAGTGTGCTTATAGTTATTAACTTTCGAGCCACCGTACAACCTCCTTCGTGTTTTCTCCACACAACGTGACATTGGCGAAGTGATATGTACTCTACTGGCACGCTCGGAACGCCATAATCAAAGAACCAAACCAACTTTCAAACTTTATTCCTTATATAGTAGGAGCCTATCCTGCTAAAATTTAAAGTTAAGACACTCCATTCTCCCCGCAACGTAACATTGTATGTTGAAAAATGGACCTCAATGGCGCGCTTTGGCTTGTTACCAGAGCTAGAAAATGGAAATAATTCACCTGAGCGGGAATCAAATCTACAACTATCGCTGCAATGTTACGACGGTATTGTTTTTTGTTGCTAAAAATATGATTATTTTAATTAGCGTTATACAATTCAGAAGCCATCGTTTCGCAGCATATGAAATGGTTGTGAGTTCGATTCCCATTCGATGAAATTTACATTCAATTCAATACCCGCTCTATCAATAAAATGTGCCCCTGGATGGCGTCTCTTCACACGATAATACAGAAACTAAATATAGCATCATAAAAAAATATTTTTTACAGAAAATTATGGTTTTATTTAATAAACATTTGTTTAGATTTGCCACAACTTAATTATTTCCATGATATATGTATACCTTAGCATAGGTTATCCGGTTTATATCTGAGCCTATGTATGTTACACTGAAAAGAAAATTATGGTTATAATAATTGTAATTAAAAGATCACATTAGAAATGGCTAATAATTATTCATCATTATGCATTTCTAATGTGACTTTTTCACTTTTTATTTTGGTCAGGTGAAAATATAGCGGACAATGGTGGTTTGAAAGCAGCTTTCCACGCGTACCTCGAATATAGTAAAGGTGCAAAAATAAACTATACACTGCCTGGACTTAAATATAATCACCGTCAATTGTTCTTTATATCTTTTGCTCAGGTAAATATTATTTTTATTAGCTTGTTTTTAGGGTTCCGTACCCTTTAAGGAAAAAAGGAACCCGTATAAGATCACTTTGTTGTCCTTCTGTCAGTCTGTCTTCTGTCAAGAGCCATTATCTCAGGAACGCTTGGAGATATCAAGTTGAAACTCAAACAATATACTGAGATCTACAGTCCCATGATTTCCTAAGAAAATTGTATATCTACATTTACTTTAAAAAAATAATAGCCGTTTATATCGCAGTAAACATGTAGTTTGACACTTTGAGAGGAAATAAAATTAATACGGTAGTTCCGGTTAGCTTAGATTAGCCTTATTTAAAGCCAATTAAGTTTAATGAAATATTTTATCAAATTATAATTATTTTTTTAATGAAATTTGAAAAAATATTTTTTATATCCATTTTTTAGTTCAGATAAATATTTAAAATAAGCCATAAATAGTTGTAATACCAAATTATAATTTACATAATGTGTTTTTCTATATAACATTTTTACCAATAATTCCATTTGCCCCATCAGGTATGGTGTTCAGCAATGACAAAGGAATCGACTAAAATGCAAATTGAGAAAGACGATCATACAGTAGCTAAATACAGAGTGATTGGACCCATATCTAATTTACCTGATTTCTCACAAGAATTCAACTGTAGACCTGGCAGTAAAATGAATCCTGTTGATAAATGCGTTGTTTGGTAAATGTTTATTATTATAAAGTCTATAACTAGTATGTATAATATTATATTTATTATATATAATAATATTATATTAGTATAAAAGTGGCTTAACTCAAGAATTTTTTATTTGTTCAATATCATGTGACATAAACTTAAAATATTTTTTTGTCTTAATGAAATGAATGAATGAAATGGAAATGGTGAAATCATCTTACAACACGACGTAAACTCAAATTTGACTATTTAACGTTACCATAAAGTATAAACGTAGGGTTTGATTGAAAAGTTAAACCACTTTTATATTAAGCCGATATAAAATCCCAGTTAATTGCTTTTTTTAATTTTTGAAAAATGTATTAATTGCTGACATATTATAATTTAGGTACTTGCTTAAGACAAGAATTAAACATAAAACATTAGTTAAAAATCAATTTGTTCCTTTAACATTACTTCATTAACACTTGTTAAATAAAATAAAGAATTATTGTTATTATTAATGAGTAAAAGCTATTGAAGTTTACTGTCATTTGAATAATGTTTTAACTTAAGCAAGTATCATTTAGTAGGAGGAGAGAGTATTTATTTTAAGAAATTGTAAATAACGCTTCGGCTACGCTATGTTTATCATAATGTGGGCAAAATTTTACAAATTGATAACATAGATTTTGGTTCCAATTAATTTTTATCACTATAAGAGAATGGGAAAAAATTTAATGTGATTGAATAGGGATTGAATTTACAACCAGTTTATGTATCTTTGTAATTGTTTTTTTTTTATAAAAGTATAAGTGCCAAAGGTCTATGTTTCAATGATATAAAATTTTACTATTAAATTGTAAGAGCTTAGCGATGTTCAAAACGGGTATATAATAGTTTGTAAATTTTATATTAGAAACAAAACCAAACAATATGCGTACAAATTATAATGAAAACATACATAGTTACAGTACGGTCGACGAGTCGTGGTCGTAAATGCTGGCCGAAGTTATTTGTAGTATCTGTAGGCTGCGTAGATTTGATTTTAAAATGTTTCTTATTTTAGATTATTTTCCTCCCGAGTGTACAGTCCCACGACACATCGGCCGTACCGTACATACAGAAACATGTATTATTTATATATATACTAAAAATCCATATAATGTTTCAATTATTTTTTATATGAATTTCTAGTATATTTATAATTTTAAATATATGTACCATTTTTTATTATTAGCTAATCAGGTTACATTATTTGTCACAAAGTCTTTGTCTTTCTTTACCAATTGAATTATTCAAAATTATATATTTTGTCTCAGAGTTCGTCTATAAAATCAAAAATAAAGATAAATATATTAAATAATATAAAAAATCTAAATTAAATCTAAATCATCCTTTTTTATTATATTGAATTGACAAAAATAATTTATTAATAATAAGAATTAGTAATATATTATAAGCTAAGGCTTCTTTACTGGACGTGAAAAACTTGACAAAGTAAAATAAATATTTTAAGTAATTGACAAATTAGTGAATAAACTGAATGAGTGACAGAACTCAATTAATTTGAACTAAATCAAAATTATTTTTCCCGACTGAAAATCAATACAGTGAAAGACCAAGTTGAAAGACAAACGTCTGACTGTAAAAAAATTATTACAGTCAGAGGTTTGTCTTTCTATTCGGTTCTGTTTTTCTATTCCGTTGTGCCACAACGGCCGCAAATTTATAAATTACATTAAAATAATTTTTAAATAAATTTATATTGTAAACATATTGTTTGTCAAGTTGTTTGTGCATTTTTATGCTATAAGCTTTCTTATCTACTTCTATGTTAGGTGTACTTATTATTTAATTTGTAACTCTTAAATGTCCATTAAGCTTCCTATAACTATTAATTTAAAATAAAGAAAAAGAACACAACTTAACTACTACAATATACGTTCACACTTGTTGCATTAAAAAATGCAAACTTATGCAATGTTTAAAAATATTTTTCTTAATCATTAAAATTTAATAAAAATTAATTTTAAAAGGACCAACCAAACTACATTAACACTAACAACACTAATTTGCCTTCCACAAATAAAATTTTATAGCTATATAAATTACTGCGTTAAAATAGTTTATAGGTACATAGTATTATACAGCTTATATTTAGATTATAATATTGTTTTATGTGATATATTATGTATTATTGAATGTTTTCCTTGTATATACAAAATAAGCTTTGCAAGGGAAAACATTAGGGGAGTTACCGAGAAACCGGAACCGAATCCGATTTAAAAATTTGGAATAATTTCATATGTGGACGGAGTTTGTTACCTGTTATGACATATTGTTACGAGAACTTTGCTTACTAAAAAAATAAATAACAAATATAAGAAAAAAAGGAAAAACTATCCGTATTATTCAAAGATAATGAATGAACTAAAATAATTTTATACCCGTAACGGCAATTGAAACAGTATATTGTATTGTAGCCTTTGGATATGCGTATCCAGATGCGATACATCCGTTATATCCTGCGATAAAATAACTATTCCAACCCAATATTGGGATGAGTTATTTTCATTTGATACATTGTATATTTAAATAATTAATATATATATTTAAATACATATTGGAGCTAAATACCATATCCAAAAATATTATAATATTTGGCTTTTATACATACATATATGGAATCTCATAAATAGGCTCAAGAAAGTAGTTTCGATTCGAAAGAGGTTGACAATAAACATCAACTTTTATTCTAATATATTTGACACAATAAAATAATTATCAGTAAGTATTTAAAATATTTTTAAAAAAGGTTTTATATATATATAGTTGCAGACAATTATTTTTTAAAATGGTAAGACTTTTATAATCCAGTTTTAGAGTTATTATTTAAATGTTAGTGATGCTTTTTAGTTGTTACATATATTTTAGTTATATTTCTATTATATCCCAATAAAAATATTAAATGTGATGTATTTATATAATGATTAGAAATATACAAAACCTAAATAATATTCTAAATAGCGTGCAAGTTAGCAATAAGTTCGTTAAAGATCCAAATGTTCATCCTATATTTTAAAGAATTTAGTAGCTAGTACCATTCACATACATACATACATGTGTAAATTATATGTATAATAAGTCGTATATACCTAATTGATTTACCTGTATATTAATTATATACAGTGTTTGAGGATTTTTTTTTATAATTTTCTAGTATTCTAATAAATAATAGAGTTCCGCTTTAGTAATAACGTTAAATTGTGCCATATAAAAGTAAAATTATTATATTATATTATTATTATTATAACACATACCCATAAAAAATACTTATACCATTTATGTGAAATTATATGTAGCGAATATATCATTGGTTTATGTATATGAATTGACCTAGAGTTAAGACGCCCTTTCCCACGCACACCCCAATTTTTTGAGACATTGCGTAATGAGTGGCGAAACTTAACGCCGCGCTTTGAATACTAGAGCGGGACTGAGACTGAGCTTTTCCTCGAGTGAAGATCAAATCTACAAACGTTCCCCATGGCTGACTCAATCGTTAGAAATTTATATATGGCTTATTATGTGTATAAATATATGTACATATGCATTGAAAAAAAGTTAATCCATACATATCTTTTATCTTCGTCATACATTTGAACTTACAAATTTTTAACAGTATTAGCAATTTATATATTTAGATAAATTAAAGCAAAATATATATTTGCGGTCGCTATAAATATATAAATAACTAAGGATTATAAATAAAAAAAATATATTAAAATTATATCGACAAATTGAAAATCTTCCTCTTTTATAAATGGTAAAAGTTAAAAAAGTCATATTATGCATGGTTGAAAATGTAGATTCAAATCCAATGAGATTTTTTATTATTTATAATTCTTAGTATAAAAATAACTCTTTATAATAACATAGAGCTAGTCATATGTTTAATCAAAAGTAATTAAGAATTGTGTAACATATATTATGTATTTGTGTACCATTATTAGTTTTGCAAAACTAATTTGTATTTTTAATTCATATAATTATAATTACTTGTCATTTAGAAATATTATTAAGAGTTAATTTACAAACAAAATTGGCTAAAAAATGTAAAGTTAGCGTCCTGAATATAATTAAAAATCGAAGAAATCTGATACATTGGGTACCCGATTTACCAGCCATTGTCAACGTTACTATCAGACAATACAATAGGAACAAAAAAAATAAGCAGATCATTGTGTTTTTTCAAAAACAAATTAATTTATTCAAGAAGAATTAAATTTTATTAAAAAATTATGTTTAAAGAAAACTTTACTAATACTTTAATATTATTCCAAGCTACTTTCAAAGTGTGGCTTTCAAAATTCCCAAAATGTATTGTTCAAATAATCCCTGAGGACTAGATAATCAAGTCTGTACTGTATATTAATAATTACTTTATAATAAATCCATTCTATCAAAAGTCCAAATAATGGTTGTTTTAAGATATATAGGTACTTGTAAGTTTTGTTTCCCTATTGATTCTACAAATTTGTTGTAATATTTTTTGTTTGGAAAAATACTGTACATTTTTTTTGTATTTTCCGATCAAAAATTATGTTTAATTTATTTGACATTAATTAATTTGACTGTGTGAATTCAATGTTAGTTCATTAAATTTGTGTTTTTAAATACACTGTGAAGCTGTTTTATTATCCTTATATTATTTAAAATTCAATTTCCATTTTCAGCTTAGTGAATTATATATTTAAAGAGGTAAGTAAGTTCAGAAATCTGAAAAACATACATAATTTTATTTTTATTGCCACTACCTAAACATATATATATATATATATATATATACCTTTCAATTCATTCAATCTTCAAATATATAATGCTTGAATGCAAAAAACGCGCGAAAGAAACGAATAAATATGAAGTTTCTAACATTATACCGCCGCCCTAGAGATAAGATTTCTGAACTGTTGCGCATTGTTTACTTTTACTGGAAAGAAAATAATCAGTTGTAAGAAAGATTGAATGTACTACTCATTTACTGCTAAGTTCAGGGCGGCCACGACTCTGTGACTGTACTGTATTAGAAAAAAAAAAATGTCGGTCTTTGGACTGACTCTGTACTAGTAGTAAATTTTAAAAATAAGAACTTTTAATAATAATCCTCAGTTTTCTAAAAATGACAGATCTGAGAGAGAAGATTATAAATCAGAACGACACTTTGACAAAAAAAAATATCAAAAATAAAGCGTAAAGACGTAAAAGATATCGTGTATTCTCCATTTATTAATTTTATATGCCTACCTTTAACAAACAGCAATGCAGTTGCTTTATGCAACTGTCTGTTATCAAAATAAAATTAAAAGTATTTTAGTATTATTAACAAATAGCTCGCATTTGTGTTATGTTTATGCAGAAAACAAATTAAATTTCAACATAATATTATATTAATGATTATATTGTTGGTATTAAGTAAGAATTAAAGTATTTTTACATTACTTATATGAATTTCATGAGATTAACATATTAAGAAAGAAATGTTTGGTTAAGTGAATTAAAATTGTTACAACAATTAGAAAATTCATTATCGTAGTTGTCCTGACAGGAATATTGAAGTTCATGCTATAAAAGTATCGTATTAAAATCCGAATTGACACAACCACGTCCGCAATGTTTCAAACAAATCAAAAGGCAAAAAGTGGATTGAAATAGTATTGCAAAATATTATGTCATTGATAGACAGATAGAAATAAAAAAGATCAATCTCATACATTTCTATTATTTAAGACCTTTTACCTTTAACCTTTTATTTTAAAATTTCCGCCTACAAATGCAACTTGACATTAGGATATGTCACATATAATACATATTTTTTATCTATGATTTATATGTTTTGTTTCACAAAATGGCGGACTAACACTAGAGACTCGTGATAAAATTAAAGCATTGCTGCGCTTTTATAGTGTTTCCGAGTTTTCCGATTTTTAACCGGGAATGTCAAAACATCAAAACTTTAATTCAAATTTGTTATTTACTAATAATTACGTTTGCTTATGCAGTTACGCGTTAAGTTTCTGCGAAAAAAATTAAAATCACTTAAATAAAAATATATACAGAAATTTGTATTATTTCATTGCAAATGAAACGTATCTTTTATTTTATATTAAAATCGATGAAAATTATTTAAATTTAAGCTTACTGTAAAATTAAATCGGTTCTGGTTCAGTGTTACACAATTTTCTTACGAGTTGAAGGAAATAAGGCTTTCAATATGGAAAACCAAATTGTTGTTAAAACTGAAGTGCAGCCTAATGGGGATATATTGTTATTTTATGTTGATGGTAAGAAAAAAGTTATAACAAAAAAAATATATAATATACCAAATCATCATTTATATAATATCATGTATAATATTTTATCATGTTATCCATGTTTTAAATTCTTTAAATAAAGTACAATATTAAGCATTATATATAATTTTTATATAACAAGAACTTATTATTCATTACAGAACATGAGGGCTTAGATGCTAGTGTTTTGGAAACCACAGATATGAATAACATTGAGGTACTTCCTGAAAAATATATTGTAGAAGAAGATATTGGAGAAGGTGATTCCACTGAAGAACTGGACATCACTCAAGCTTCTGAAGAAATTGTCAATGAAGTATGGGATGATGAGGAAATAAGACGTCTTATAATTTTTTACCTTGATAATAAAGAAACATTTTTAAGCGGAACTACTAAAAAAATACATTTATGGGCAGTTGCATGTAAAACTATGTTAATGGGTAAAGAACCATTATCTTGTGAAGTAAAGCTTAGAACTTTAAAGAGAAAATATGCACAGTTGCGTGTAGATAATCAAAATGGAACTTTTATCAACTGGCCTATGTATGATTTGTGTCACCAAGCATTTCACAACGATACTTTTGTTCAAATGTGTTTGAACAAACCGGCTCAGGAGTCTGTTACTTTAAGTATGCCTACACAGAATGTTGTAAGTAAAGATGGCATTTTAGTTGTAAAAAAGGTAAATTCCAGCCAAAACAAAGATGAAAAAGTAGAAACAATGCTAAATTTATACATAAAACATAAGAATTTCTTTCAAAAACACAGTAACTCACAAAAAGGCTTATGGGAGGCCATTGCTATGGATCTAGGAGAAGCAGATGTAGATTATTGGCATAAGCGTTTCCTAAATTTCAAACAGCATTATATAAGAATGGTATATAAAAGAAAAGAAACCGGCTCAGAAAGTGTTAATTGGCCATACATGAAATATTTTGATAAAATTTTCGGTGAAGATGAAGAGTTTCAACGTAGATTCATAGAAAATAATGAAAATACACTACCAACAATACATGATGAGAACGCTTGGAATGATACAGAAAAAACATTTCTAGTCAAATATTATTTTGACTGTTTACATGACTTTCAAGACCCTTCTGTTCCAAATAAGTTTCTTTGGCAAGAAATTGGTAGATTATTGAATAAAAAACCTGAAATTTGTAGAAAGAAATTAGAAGAGCTTAAGAGAGCTCATTTTGATCAGTTAATTGAAGGGGGTTACAGTTTAGTTGAAAGAGTGCCTCTGGCCATTCTCTTTGACAATATAATAGCCAAAGAAGTTGAGAATGAAGTAGAAAATCCTACAAAACGTGACTCAGATATCTGGAAAACTGAGCAAATTGATGAATTAGTGCAATATTTATATGAGAATATAGATATGTTGAAAGATTCAGTATGTTATTATGTATGTTGGGCTGCTTTAGCTAAGAAATTGCATAGAAGTGTTGATTCATGTAAGAAACAATGGAATGATCTAACTTCTCTATATAAAACTATTTTAGATGATAAAAAAGAAGATCCAGATATGCAAATAGACTGGCGTTATATAGATTTGTTTGATCGTATATTTGATTACGGCATGGATACTAATTTGCTAGACGGTTATGAGAGATTGAAAGGGTTGAGTCAAGTGAACAAGTCGAGTAAAATTGGAGGTAACTTTTATTTTATCACTATTAATTTAAACATAATTAGCTAAATAATAAATGTATTTTGATTTTCTCTTTTAAAATACATCATACTGTTAACTTTGCGAATTTTTGCGTTATCACTTATTCGAGTATGTTAGACTAGATTAAATATTATATTGAAATATTACTCAGATAAGAATAAAATAGAAATTTTAATTTATAAAAAAAATATATGATTACGCATGTCTCACAATATCTTACTAATAATCTCTTGAAACCTACAAATCTGATAGGTAATAAAACTCATGTATTAACACTAATATATAATTGTTATCAATTTCAGTTAAAAAAATAACCATCCGTGACACCGACGAAAAGCTCATCGACGGGACCGACGACGAAGAATCATACGACGAGCGAGGTTTCGCGAAACGTTCAAAAAAACGTAGCGGCGATACTAAAGCTTTTAAGATTTTAGAATATTATCTAAAAAATAAGGATAAGTTTGCATCGTCCCAACAAAAGAAATTAGCTCTCTGGGAAATATTATCGCGGCAAATAGGCATTTCGGCCACAGAATGTGCCCATAGGTTCAGAAACTTTAAACAGGTTTACACAAGTTATGTCCAAAGGGAGATAAATAAACCGGAAATGCCCATTTTATGGCCATATTACAGTATATGTAAAAAAGTTTTCGGTTATAGAGCTGTAAAGTCGAAGTTAAAAAACGGTAAAATGGACTCCGACGATCCAGAAGATTGGGCAGCAAAAGAAATCAAGCATTTAATCAATTATTTTAACCAAAATTATCGTGAACTGTGTGATAATGTAGAGAAAAAAGGCAAATGGACAAAATTAGCACATGATTTGGGTAGAACTGAGAATAGTTGTTGCGAGAAATTTCTAGAACTTAGGAAGTCTTATCGTAAATTAAAAACCATGAAGTCTAGAAATCCTGATGTTAAAGTATCGTGGAAATATTTTAATATGATAGATGATATTTATAGAAATAATGAATTGAATGAAAATACAGAAGTGCTTGAAACAATGGAAGTTGATGACAATAGTGATTATGATAGTACTGTGAAGAGTGAAGTACAGGAAGGTAAGTTTCTATAGAAGTAAAATAAGTCGTGGCTGCCTTGAAGTAAATCTTTATGAATTTTCGTCCATTGTTCACTCGGGGAGAACACGTAATCAAAAATTCTTTAAATGAAACGCGTAGCCATCTCTAGGCCAACTGTAGGGCTGTCACAATTCATTGACCGTATTGTAAATGCGATGGTTCTGAGTTCAAACAAACTTGGAGAAATGGTTGTTTTTTTCCAGTTGTCAATGTGGCATTGCATTGAACACCACCCACTCGGTTATTATGCTATAATTTAGAAAATTGCGTGTAAAGTGGGGAATGTAGTGTCGTAACAATAAGCTCCCTCCGCCTACTTTTATAACGAGAAAACACGTTGTTGGCCTTTAATATTATTAGAAGATTAATATATTCAAAGTGTTAAAGCCTTGTATATTATTTTCAATAATATTTCAATAGAGTATTCTATTCTCCATATTACTGCTTACCAGAGTGCCTTAAATGTAAATAATTATTTTTTCAAATAGGGATAGAATACACAACTTTCGTTTTTACAGTCAAATGGTGCTCCACTTGACTTCACGGCACCATGATGACTTCTTTTGTTGTATTCATAATTTTAAATGTAATTAGATTTAGATTTTAGGTTTTATGTACATACTTAGCATTGTATCTGAATACCACTTAAGAAAATATATATCATATTTATAGATAGCATTTAAAAAAATGAAACAAAAAGAAAATTTTCTTTGTTTTACTAATATTAATTTTGTATATTTTTCAGATGATGACTTCCAATGTATAATAGTGATACCAGAAGGTGAAGATATCAATAACGCACAAATTATTATTCAAGAACAAGAAGAAAATCCCGTACAAGACACTACAGAAAAACAAACGGTTATAACCAAATGGAATAGACGAAGTAAAAAACAATTGCTAATACAATATCTAAAGTACTTAAAAACACATACAGATAAGGAAATTAACCTGAGAGATATGTGGACAGAAATAGCTTCGAAATTAGATGAAAAAACACCACTGTCATGCAAAAAAATATATTTAAAATTAAAAAATCAACACAGACTTAATAAAAATAAAACGCCATATTCAAATTTAATTGAAAAAATTCTCAAATTTAAGCCTAAATTTGTTAAAACTATTAAAGATGACAGTTTAGGAGATATTTACGAAGACGTACTAATGTCAGATGATAAAGTGGAAAAAGCTCTAAGATATTATTTACAAAATTTAGAAGATTTCCTAAGTCCTAAATTCGAGCAAAAATACCTTTGGACAGAACTAGCTAAGTTTATTTGTGAACCAGTCAATAAAATATATAGTAAAGTTAATTATCTAAAGCAAACATTTAATATGGATTCCTTAAGTCCTTACAAGGATATTTTATCAGAAATATTGACAAAAGAAACTATATTAAAAGATTCAATACAAAAAGACGAGCCTGTATTAGAAAATGAGAACGAAAATTGGTCTGACGTTGAAATAGACAGATTATTAACATGGTATTTAGCTCATTTGGATAAATTTAAAAATCCTAAATTCGTTAGAAGTTATTTATGGATGGAGGCGTCCGACATTTTGAAAAAAAGTGCTTTAATTTGCTCCAAGAAAATGTTAGAAATAAGATCAGAGTATAGAACAATGGTTAAGGAGAATCCAGAGGAATTGAACAATTGGAAGTTTTATAATCTGTGTCAAAGGATTTATGGGACGGGAAAGAAAAATAGTATTGCTTGAACTTTTCATTGTTAAATTACTTTAAGTTTTGGATTGTTTTTTAAAAATAATGTATGAACTCTATATAATGTTACTTGATACAAGAAACTCAAAATTCTTTTAATTTAGTTGGTTTAGTATTTACCTTGCTTTCATTACTATTACTATGTATAAATAGTACTAAGTAATTGCAACAGTTATATTTATATTGATCACCTTAAAAAAAAATCTATTATATTTTTTTTATAAAAGACAATTTTTATGTGCAAATAAGTCTTTTTTTTATTTATTTTTTGGTACTTGTGAAATTCGCTATTGTAATAATAATAATAAGATATTATTTTTCTACTTAATAGAACAACAACTCTCTATAAGAAAATATGGAAATGAGTGTCGTTATATAAAGTTTATACTGTAATTCAATAGTGAGAGAAAAAAAACAATAATAAAATGTTTTAATACACACTTTCTCATTTTAATATTTTAGTCTGATAACAATTTAATAGAAATGGGGAAAATATATTGGATTAAGTTTTATGCTGCTGTCAATATTTAACTTAACTTATTAAATCAGTGATAATCGAAGGGCAATTGGTTAATAAATGCTGTTTTTTAAATATAACATTTTGTTCCTTCAGCTTAAAATTATCAAATAAGTATTTCTCTTATAAACTTGTTAGAAAATGTTTTATTTAATTTAATAACATTATTTGCTTGGTTTTTTAGATTTTTTTGTAATACTGCTATCTAATTATATTTTATATATAATTAGATAGCAGTATTACAAAATTCATGGGGATTTGATTCCGTGATTCAATCACGGGATCAAGTCCCCATTATCTTGTTTAACCAGAGCTAGAAAATAAGCATACTTCAAGCTTCGAGTGAGAATCGAGCCCACAACCGTCGCGTTTATAATGAGAACCAATTAATATTGTTTTTTTTTTCTTTATTATATTCATTTTTATTACATTAATATAATGAATAGTATATCTATTATATCTATATATTATATCTATTATATCTATATATATTATATTTTTATTTAAAATAAAAAAAAATCTATTTTATCCTTCCATAAAAATATTTTAAAATTACTTATTATTAGGTTAGGAAATTTTTTAAAGAAATAAAGAAATGTTATATTTAATTAATTTTCTTATTTAAGATATAGAAGAACATTCATAAAAGAAATCTATATACATCACTTTTATGAGTTTGTACCAATCAATCTTTCAACCAAACCAAAGTGAGTTAATTAGCCAAACAAACCAAATCCAAGCAAACGTGAACGTTGTGGGCTTAATTCCAAATGCTGGTCTGTTTGTCTGTCTGTCTATGGTAACCAGATAAATTGGGGCATCGAGCTCCGCCATACGAAATGGGAAACCGAGAGAGAATTGACACCAGGTTCACGCTCCCAATCCTTTCACAGTGTGACGTTATAATTATATTTGACGGTTGAAAATATAAATATTTGTACGAGTTTAGTTTTCAATTCGACCTTGTATAAATATCTACAAAACTAGTTCTATCTAGTTTTACATACAACTAAACAAAATAAGATCTAAAACATCGAGACATACAAAGGACACAACAGTACGTTCAAGTATGCTCAGTACAGTTCACCCTCAACCCTCGCTGTAATACCATTTTCAATACTATAGTAACAGTTCAAGGTCTCGGTCCACTAATCTTATTACCGCACTGCTATAGGTAATATTAATATGAATATCAGACCATATAGGGCTGTAGGTTCAAGTTCAATCTATATTTTGAAGTAAATTTCCTACTAAATATTTGGTCCTTCGAGCGTTCCCATCTTGTTTTGTTTTTGTATTTTATATATAAATTATTAGAAAAAAGTATATTTAAAGAAACTTACTAGCTCATAGTCATTTTTAATATTTTTATAAAATATATATGTACCTACATAGAAACCTAGAGCGGATAAACCGTTTCGTCTTTCATTTACAGTGGCGTTGTTGCGTGATGGGTGAAGAAGCCTAACATCGCACTGTCAATTCAGGTCGAGAAAATACTTATAATTTACATTTTCCTTAATTAAATTTTAAGCCACGATCCACATTCACATGGCGCGAGGGAAGTTTTTATTAAGGCCAAAAGTATTTTATTTTCATAAATTATTTCTATCCATATTATAACTTTTATATGTAAATTCTATAAGATGTGTATCTCTGAATATACATTTGTAATTTTCCTAGTTGTCCGAGCTCAGCATCATGTAATATACAGATTTTTCTTCTTTCTTTTTCTTATTAACAATAAATATTTTTATGTACTCAGTCTATATTTAAATACGTCTAATGTTTGGACCAATCGTAGCTTAACTTCGTGAGAAATTACCACTTTGTCACTTCGCTAGCGGTCCAAGGTTCCGACCTATCAGTTAATCCCATTACGACTATCAATACCTCCGACACTGGTGATATAAATTTTTCCAAATGAACACATAATATTTTCATTGAATACTATTTCGTTGAATACGTTTATCACTAATAATTCCAATCTTGGCGCAGGGGCACTAGCGCAAACGCGACAGGTAGTGGGTTCGGTTTTCACCCGAGGAAATGGAGTATTTAATTTTTAAGAGTCCAAATCAACACGCAATAAATTCGGTGGAATGTGAAGGAAATTAAAATATTACATTTTCTCGAGGCAATCGAACTCCTAACCTGTCGCGTCCTACTATCCCACGATTGTGCCTCTGCGCCACGACTGGCCTCAATTATAACAATAATAAAATTTCAAATACATCCACATACATACATCGTCTTATGCACAGAAAATAAATCGCTTAGCGCTCCGCCTGAACTCTCAACTTGTACCAAACTAAAAACTTTACAGCGTTTTCCTTCAGTAGCTGGTCAGAAGTCAACATGACCACCCACTCTATATTATAAAAGTTTCGATACTTCGAGTAGATAGTGTTAATTAATATCAGTGCTAAAAGAGGATGTTTATAACTCGGCCTCAATAGGGAACCCTTATAAAGTCGATATACATATTTTTTTTTCATTAATTATTTAAAAAGAGGTTACTAGTACAATTTATAAGATTTTCAGTTTAGAATTTGAAGTGATAAGTGGAAGTGTTAAAATTGAGAAAGAAGTTTTAATTCATCAATAATTTTATGTTAAGATACTTTTGTTAATGCGTTACGTTTTTTGTTTTCTTGTTGTTTCAAATTTCATCCTGCATATATCAGAGTAGGCAGAGGGAACTTAGTGTGTTAAGACAGTCTGTTCCCCACGTTCCCCTTACATTAGGGACACTGATTCACTGGTGGTTAGTGACGGAACTCAGCGCTGCGTTTTGTCTTTTTTTCCTTTTTTTGTACTAGTATGTGCGGTAACTAGAGAAAATCAAAACCCACTTTACAGTCAGGCGTGATTTTTTTTTAACAAATTTACAGTTACAAATTGGTATATTCTGAATAAATGTTGTAGTGTAATATTATTAATACAGCAAATTCATACCAAAAATCAAATCACTGATCTAATTTACAATATAAAGTTGTTAGTATGATCTTGTATATTCACTTAAATGTAATTTAAAAAGACGATTAGTCTTTTATCTATACAAACAGAACTATAACTCTATATCTATGGGCGTAAAAATATAACCTATGTATATATATATATATATAATTAGTAAAAAATAAACGATTGTAACTCCAAGTAAAAAAAAATAGATGACAAAACCCCCGGAATGTTCCGCTAGTGTTACATAGCGACATTCACCGTAGTCCGTATTAATGTGTCTAGGCTAAGAAACCGTATAACTGATAGACTGTAAGTACAACCAGTTTTGATGCAGTCTTACTTTCCTATTAAAGAATACTGAAATATTATTTTTATACTATGTATATTGTAATTATATCATATATAGATGTATAGATTTTGTTGTAAGTTAAGAATATATTTTGTCCGTTCGTATTTGAATAACACTTTGAACTATTGTATAATTACCGATTTAATGGATTTCTTTTTAATTAACTTTAATTTCTCGTGGTAAATTTTTGGGCTGGGCATCAGACTATTCAAGGATGGGCACGGCTTAATAGTTGTCAATATATATATATATACCTATATATATATAGGTACTATAAAAGTTATTAACTCGTATCAAAAACCAAATGTCGTTTCAGTTACACTATTGTGTAAAATACTTTCAAAAATATTTTCGCTTTCAACATCTTCTCCAATACAAATATAATGAAAATTTTCATACTTACTATATTGACCCATATTCAATATCTTGAATTTAGTATACTCGTTTGTACTTTTTACTGTTTTTCACGCTTCAAAGGAGCTAAATACGGGATACTTTAAATTAAATGTTTTAATAATTTAAAAATAATTCAATATACATCCACTTTGTTGCATTTACGTCGTAACAAAAGAAACGATATTTTACAAGATTTACCATTTTTAATACTATCTTTTCTGCATGTCCAAGTTCACGTGTTAATGGATTTATAGCTACTAGTACAATATACGTTAGGTAACTCCTTCTAAAAAGATTACAACCGACGTGGTATAGTCTTCACTTGACAAGATGTGTTGATACCTTCAAGATTAATGAGATTAGAGGGAAAGAAATTAAAGTAAACCTATGGAAATGCCTAAACGGTGATAGTGATAAGTGATAGTGAGTGATTTTTTGGTCAGTCAGTCAAAATGAAGTGGGAGGTCACTATGCTGCCTTTGATACCACTGTTGTTCCGGGTGGTGAACGCTAGTCGGGTTCACGCTGTTACATTTCTGTAAGTGGTTTTTGAAATTTAAGTTAACCATTTATTCATTAACTGAGATTGGCACAGGGAATCTAGTGTTAAGACACTACGTTCTCCACTTTCTGCCGAATTTTGGGGGCATTGCGTGTTGAGTGGCAGAACTCAACGCCGCGCTTAGCCTCGACACAAAACAAACATTTTACGAAACCATTCTGTTAATTTAAAACAATTAATAACTTTAGTAAATTCAACAAATTTGCTCAGGAAAACCTATTTACATACTTTCTATTTTATTTTTTTACACCATATATCGTATATAGCAAGGAAGGCAGATTAAACATAGCGTTGACACACTCCGTCTTTCATTTTCAGCACGCATTGTATCGCTTGATTGCCAGAACCCAATTAGCGGATAAATTAAAATAAATCATTCCCCATATTTCCACTTAATTTAACGATTTTTTTTCTTCTAACCTTACTTTTTCCCTACATACATTTTAAAAAAATTAAATTAATATCTAATGAAAGAAGAAATTAAATTGATCTAAATACTTACATACTTCTCTGTCGGTCTTTCGATTTGTGTTGTATTTATTATTTCAGGTCCAACGCTACACTCCAGGAAGTCGAACTGAAATCAGAGTCCAGTCTATCTCTAAGAGATATATTGCCAGTGAAGGCAAAGTATTACGACAAGAACAGAGCGCCCAAGCTGGCCGGCCAACCTACTATAGTATATTTTCATGTTACTGTCCTGTCATTGGATTCAATAAATGAAGAGAGTATGGTCAGTTCAAATTGTATTATTTCATTATAAAATTCAATTTTCTTGATTTTTTCGAGAGATTTTACTATTTTTGCCAATATTGAGATTTTAGTTCAAAAAAATTGCAATTTATCGCAATACTTAGTCGTTGTATCGTGCTATTAAATTCAGCTATTATTTTAATATTATTATGAAAAATATATATTGTATATTCAACGTCATTTTTCACGCTATATTAAATACAAGTATACATATCTAAAAGTATGCTATTAGTACTGTAGTACCATTATTTTTTGTAGTATACTTTTATGATTTTATGCGAGCTGAAATGTAACTTTATTCTATATGCTAATAAAAGTAGCAAATTTCTCTCATTCTTAAAGAACACTAATATTAACAAAAACCAAAAAAAGGTTTTTGATTTTTTTTTTGGGTTTTATGTAAGTCTCTCATTAACCAATTTTTTACCAGACATACGTAGCAGATATATTCCTAGCTCAATCATGGAGGGATCCTCGCCTTCGTTTACCAGAGAACATGCACGAGGAGTACCGGATCCTGGACGTGGACTGGCTGAACAAAATCTGGAGACCAGACTGCTTCTTCAAAAACGCGAAGAAAGTCACCTTCCATGAGATGAGCATTCCTAACCATTATTTGTGGTTGTATCATGACAAAACTCTGCTTTATATGTCTAAGTAAGTCGATATTAAAAATGTAAATAGAACTGATAAAAACGCAAACTTTTCTAAATCTGGAAAAAAATATTATTGACTCATTTAAGCTAGTAACTTCAGTTAAGTTTAAATTCCAATTAAAATTGTGACACGCGCAATCTTATTTTTCCTACGTAAAAAAAATGTTTTCTAATCGGACTTTTGTTCATATACAAATTGAATTTTTAGTAAGACATTTGATAGAACTATTTATGTTGAATGACAATTTAAAACCATTATAAAATAGTTTTCATTTAGTAGTATTACTCCACTGTCCAGTTAATCTGAAACACGTGCAAAGACTCTCGCAATTCACCGTAGAAACAGTTAAGCATATTTATAACATATCGATTATATGTTCCTATGACCAGAGAATAAATAACGTTTTTCCATTCTTTTCCTGCTCTTTATTTAAAAACGTTAAAATACGCGAGTTTTCTTGTTTCAATAAGTACCATATGTAGGTTATTAAATTTCATAAGAAACGATATGACATAAAGAAATGATAAGAAATATACCTTGCAGTATTATCAAATCGACCTGTAAATCAACATAAAAATATTTGAGAATCTGATAAATTAAGAAAAAATCTGAAATATTTTTAGCATTAGCTAATTTCTAGTATTTATCTTTGTAATAGATCCAAAGAATATTAGTAGGATTATATCAAATTTGGTTATAAAGCGAGGAACTCTAACAGGCGAATGTTAGTGATTTTAAATAAGCTTTTAAAAAAGTAAAATTTCTTATAACTTAATACGTTGCGTTTCTAAATATACTTAAAAGTTTATAGAACGCTTTGAGTCCATATATACCTATATATTTTTATTAATAATATCATGAGTGACTTGAAAGTTTTTTTATTTAAAATTGGACCAGCTTCGTCTATTTCTGCCTAATACACCTAAGTATGTTATAAAAAAAATATTAAGATATATTTTTTTAAAACATTTCTTAAATATTCCAGACTAACGCTGGTGTTGTCGTGTGCAATGAAGTTCGAGTCGTATCCTCACGACACTCAGAGCTGTTCCATGATGATTGAAAGCTGTAAGTTGCCTTACTTACTTATGTTTAACTATATATAGGAAAAATTATTTTAAAACATTGGTAATTTCGTATTATTTTAAAATAGGAAAATAGTAACGCGGTTGTTGATGTCCATAATGCTGTCTTCGCCAAGACAACTTATTATTTATAGAATTTATAGAATATGATATGTGATGTTTATCTTCATAATATATTTCTTTTTTTTTCAATTAAAATGATCGAAATTTCTTCAAAAAGTTCTACAAAAAATTCTACAAATTTTATTGACACAAATTCTTTTTTACTATAGACAATATTTTCATAGTTATTACAATTACATTTTTAGTATCACACACGGTCCACGACTTGGTCTTCATTTGGAACCTAACAGACCCCTTAGTGGTGAATCCTGATATAGAACTGCCTCAGCTCGATATATCCAACAATTACACCAGCGACTGTACCATCGAATATTCCACAGGTAAAGCATAATATTTATTGTTTTTAAAATATTATTTAACTCTATAAATAATTATGGAACTAAATAATTCAAAACATTTTAGAAGATTTATAAAAATATGTATGTAATTGTAACTAGCGTTTCTTGTGGAAAATATATATTTTTTTCAAATAAATGTTTAAAGATAAGGTGTTTGCCAAACTATTAACATGATTATTTGAAACTATGAAATTTAAAAGCGATTTAATGGATATAACAAAGTTCGGCATCAGATACTCGATATAAAGGAAAAATAAATTAACGATCGATTCGCTTTGCTTTTGCTGTTGCTGGTACTATCGAATACGTGTAAACATATTTTTCCATATTAAAAACCTGGCTTCTAAATATAAAATAAAAAATAAATTCTCGAAAACGGAAGACGGAAAGTAAAGAACGGGGTGTCTTAACACTGAGTTCCTTCTGCCACCGCTATGTACGGGATATATAACGTAAAGATGATTTTTATATATTTTCCAGGTAACTTCACTTGTCTGGCTGTAGTGTTCAACCTGCGTCGGCGTCTTGGTTACCATCTCTTCCACACTTACATACCGTCAGCTCTAATCGTGGTGATGTCTTGGATTTCCTTTTGGATCAAACCCGAAGCGATACCAGCGAGAGTCACCTTGGGTGTGACGTCGCTCTTGACTTTAGGTGTGTAGAAATAGATAATGTTATAAATATAGTAATAGAACAATATGAATATATGTAAATATAAACGTAATAATAATAAAAATAGAAGTAGAGGCCAGCCGTGGCGCAGTGACACAAAGTGTGACTGTAAAACCGACTGGTTGTGGGTTCGATCCCCACTCGAGGAGATGAAATATTTACTTAAATTTATATTTCCATTTCTTCGCTCTGGTGTCGAGGCTAAGCGCGGCGTTGAGATCTGCCACTCAACACGCAATGCCTCCAAAATTCGGCAAAATGTGGGAAACGGAGTGTCTTACACTAGGTTCCCTCTGCCTACCCTGCTGTGTGCGGGATATAGCGTGAAGATAATTTATTTATTTAATTTTTAATAATAAAAATAGGTATAGATGCTCAAAGCAGATCAGTCCAGGTCGTGGCGCAAGCGCACAAGAGCGACTGTAAACGCGACAGGTTGGTTCTATTCACTAGAGGAAATTAAATATTTAATATATTTTTTTAATAGCTCTGGTAACGAGGGAAAGCGCAGCGTTGAGTTTCCGTCTCTCAACACGCATTCCCTCCAGAGTCTTCAATCTGCAATCTTGTAGGAAAAATAATTGTTGTTTAAGGTCGAAAGTCCCTAGATAATTGATGACATATAAGTACATGAATCTAATTACGATTTTCCACTAAAAATATAAAATTGTTTATATTTTTGTCTTAAGAATAGAAAAATCATTGACAAAATATATTACAGTTGCGTAGGCATTAGAATACTGCCATAAAATCTTTTTAATTTTTATAAATTAAAAAAAATGATATCGCAATTTTGCCGCCCTAGGGCCAAGTCTCTCAACACTGCTCCATTGACTCTATAGTTTTCTAACATAAAAAAATGGATAGTTTCACATATTCATATGTTCGAGTTTTACTTTTACGTTTTACGTTTTTTTATGTTTGTGTATTGAGCAGTTTATTTAGATTTTTTTTACCTTTACGCTGTCACCAGGGTGCAGGGAGGAAACCTACTGTTAACACACTCCACGTTACGCCGTAATTTCAAGGCATTGTGCGTTGAATGGCGGAACTCAACGCCGCGCTTTGCCTCGACACCAGAGTAAAGAAACGAAAATATTAATAAATAAAAATGACTTCCCCCGAGTGGGAATCAAACCCACAACTGTTGCATTACAGTCTCGCTTGTGCAAATTGTATTTAGTATTTTTTTCCGATATGAACTTACCTCACAAGACAGCGGTTTACCGATTCAAAATTAAAAAATAGTATAAAATAATTAGATTCAAAATTTCATTAAGCATCGTTAGGGCGCTGGCCCATACTTTCTTATATATTTTTTAAATATTAACACTAATTGGCGTTTAATTTGGGTCACTCGCGATGTAATTGTTATTGTTAGCATTGACTTTGTGTGACCTCTGTCTTTAATATTTTTATACAATTTTGTTATTTTCGTAATGATTGACGTTTTTACTTAAAAACTTGATTAGAGGTATTCTTATTAAGAATGGTTTTACTATTTTCAGCTTCACGCTTTGAGCCTAGTGTAAGACTTTGTGCTTCCCGTCTTGTGCCGAGTTCTAGAGGCATTGCGTGTTGAGCGGCAAAACTCAACACCGCGCTTAGCCTTGACACCAGAGTGAAGAAATGGAAATATAAATTTTAAGTAAATATTTCTCCTCGAATGGGGATCGAACCCACAACCAGTCGGTTTTACAGTCACACTTCGTGCCGCTGCGCCACGACTGACCTCAATTATTTTATTTTTATTAATATATTAACAGTTGCATCTCAATTCATTTTTGAATATGTTATGTATGTTAAATAATATATTAATGATTTTACCAAAATTGGCTATGTAATCGAGTCTGTAATTCTTTTATAGGTTTTATATATAAAAAGAAAAGCGTTTACTGTCGCACTCTAGTGCCCCCGCGCTACGACTTATAAAGAATAAAAACCATACAAATCACAAAATCATTTCAACTACTTTACCTAAAGTTATCAATATGTATTTTTATTTCTACCAGCCACACAAAACACCCAATCCCAACAAAGTCTACCACCAGTGTCGTACGTGAAGGCGATAGACGTGTGGATGTCGTCGTGCTCTGTGTTCGTGTTCCTCTCACTATTTGAGTTCGCGGTGGTCAACAACTACATGGGGCCGGTCGCGACTAAGGCCATGAAAGGATACTCTGATGAAGATTTGAGTAGAGAGCTAGATGCTTACAAGGTGAGTTTGGTTATTTTTGTAATATACTTATGTATTTTTTTTATATTATGCCACATGTATAAAGAGAACTCAGTTTTTTTATCAGCTGTACGCTGTATCCCGCACATAGTAGGATAGGCAGAGGGAACCTAGTTCTAAGATACTCTGTTCTCTGTGTTAAAGATACTCTTAGAAAAATACTCTATATTATAAACTAGAGCAAAAGAAAGAACTAGAAAGCTCTACGCTTTTTCCACTATAGCAGTTTAAATAGACCTAATGCTGAACCACTCCGTCCTCCGTCGAGATATTGCAAGTTGAGTGACGTAACTCAACGCAGCAATATTTAATTTTAAATGTACTTTAATAACATTTTTTATTTCCAGCACATATTCCCCAACTCGGTGGACCCTCGCGCCAGCACATCAGCGTCGCTACCACAGTACGACACGTTCTGTAACGGCCGCGAGACGGCCGTCTACATTGATAGATTCTCACGTTTCTTCTTCCCGTTCTCCTTTTTCATATTAAATGTTGTCTATTGGTCTACGTTCTTGTGAATCATTTTGTTTAATATTAATTAAATTTAGAAATTTAATGATTATTGTCTTTGTTTTTATTTATCTTCTTTCACACCACTAAAATTAAATGTATATTTGATTAATAACCATATGATTAGAACTATATATTTTTTTTATTTCACGTTGTACTGCGCAAAAAGCATAATTGGTAGATGGAACCCAATGTCAGTTATAACACTTTGCTCTATATTTTTCACCCGAATTTAAAATATTGTGTGTTGAATGGCGGAGCTCAACACCGTTTTTTGTTTTGCCTCTGGCATCAAGGTGAATTTCGGCGCTGAGTCCCGCCACTAAAAACGCAATGCCTTCAGAATCTGAACTCAGGAAGTACTAATTGAAAAAATATTTCGCAGTTTATAAATAATAGTTCGTTAGTCTATTTATTACGGTATGAAAATAACAAAACGTTTTCCAGGTTCACTTTGTTTGGCCTGCTGTGTGCGGAATATAGCGGAATGCTATAAAAAACGTTCCCATTGATTTCTCTACGAAAATTACGTAGAGAATTAGTAATTTTTTTTTAATATTTTTTTAATTTCTTCAGCTGTATCCCGCCCACAGCAAGGTAGGCACAGGAAACCTAATATTCATTCCATTCTTTACGTTTCGGCAAATTTCTGGGGGCATTGCGTGAGGCGAAACTCAGAGTCGGGCTTTTGCTATGGTGGCAGAGCGAAGATATAAAAATATTAATAAATAATAATTCATTTCCTCGACTGAGGATCGAACCCACAACCATCACGTTACAGTCACACCCTTGTGCCACTGTGCCACGACGGCCTCGAACACACATATATATATATATATATATATATATATATATATATATATATATATATATATATATATATATGTATATACGTACAAAAGTAATAAAAATTGAATATTAAAGACTTAAATGAAGCAACAACTACTTACATAATCAATAGTTACATGCTCGTAGCTACGAGCTGATATTGGACACTAAAATTAGGCGCGCTTCTGAATATATTGTTATTTGAAGTCTAGACTTTGATTTTAGATGCGTTAAGGAGAAGTATTGTTTTAAAAATATACGTACATTTATTTTTTTGTTTCTCAATTTTTCTCCTTTTTAGTACACAGAAACCCAACGCCAAAATATTCCGCTCTTCATTTGTTGTTTCTGATTTGGATATTGATCGTGTTGGAAGATGTAATCGCGTTATGTTGTGGATTCGATTCCCACTCGACGAAATTAAATATTTAATATTTTTATTTCCTGATAACGAAGCTAAGCACGGCGTTAAATTCCGCGCTATGCTTCCAGGATAAAATAACCTGTATAGTAGCAGATAATAATTTAGGGAAATTCCGTTTGTTTATAGAATAAGATGATTTTATGTTATTCTTATACTGTGCCTACTGTATTTTTCATGTGACAGTCATAAAAAATACATAATACATGAAGATCGGTCCCAGCTGGTGTGCTAAATGGCGAAGAGAGAGACGTTGGGGATCGCCACCCAGCACGCCATACCCTGAACGTCCACTTCCTGCCTTATAGCTCTCGAAGCTAATCGCAATTTTATTAAATTATTATTAAAGAGTTATAAAAGCCTTATAAAAACCTATATATATGTACGTACAAAAAATTTTGATTTTACTAAGTTCACAGAGTATTCAAAACTAGCCTAATCAATAATAATATATGAAAAATCGCATTTTCCTATACATTATTATAATAAATAATCAATAACGTTCATATCAATTTCTAGCCTTAATCCGCACTACCGCCGAATACGAAATGGCTAGGTAGCCGAAAATCGGACAATTGTATACATTTGCATACAACCGACCGTCTAGACAGTACGTGGACAGACTGACGGAGCACCTGCACGGATGCACTTCGAATTTTTGTTAATATCTATATATACATACGTACAAGTATATATTATATTTATATATGTACAATATATGTTCAAGATCAAACGCTTTATCCCTCATATAGTAAGATAGGCAGAAGTGGCCGTGTGTTAAGACATTCTGTTTCTCATGAGCCGATCAATTTTCGAGACATTGCGTGTTAGTGGAATTCAACGCCACTTTTTGTCTTGTTACTAGAGCGAGGGTGTGAAAATAATTAATTCAGTAAATCGAAATTATCTGTAGAGCTGGACAGCTTCATTTTTCGTTTTGCGTTTCAACTGGAGAAATTGCTTGCCTGGTGGCGTACTTCAACGCCGGGCTTATCAGATTCGAGAAACGAAGATAAACGAAACGTTAATAGAAGTGGAAAGCAGTGTCAAGACACTTTCGGTCTACATTTTATGCTCAAATGCGTAACTCAATGCCACACTTTGTCTTTATCAAATGAAAATAAATCATTGCTTCGAGTAGGAATCGAAGCCACAACCATCACATTTACATTCGGATGTGGTCCCAATGGCTGACTTAGTTCACTGATCCAGACAGACTTAGGCCAGTCATGGCGCAGGGCCAAAAGCGTGTGACTACGGCAGGTTGTGGGTTCGATTTCCCCCCAGACAAAAAATAATATTTTCATTTCTTCGCTCTGGTTATACAGTTACACAGAGCGCTGCTCATTCTGCGTCACAACTCTCCATATTATTCAATTATACATATATAACATGACGTCAGATTACAATCACTTCATATGATTTACATGTATGTTAACAAAAACTGACATCGAAAAATCATTGAACCGTGGACCACCTACGACGTATGGAGTCTTCAATGTAACTATATATAATGTGTTTAATACTGTTTATCTTTATAATTTGAAATGATGCGTGGGATTTTAATGCAATTTTCACTAATATAGATATAATATAGCGTGATTTAGAAGCAAGGTTTAATATTGTATGTTATATTTATTAAGAAAACGTACAAAAATTAAAATGTAGCGGGATTTGAACCCGCGATTTTTTGTACTTTTTCTTAAGAATTGTTTCTTTTTTTTTCAAAGTGTGGAATAATATTTTAAAACTGTTTAAAAATATTATGTGTTATATAAGACTAGTGTAACAGTATGTACCTCCGATATAAGTTAAAAATAAATAAATAAATAAAATAAAATATGCATGGCAATACACATAAATAACGTACTTAATTATGAATAATACAATCTATATATTTTTTTGATACCATAATAGTCGAAACGAGTTCGTGTATTGTCGTCCCGAATGTCGCGACCGTCGTTCTGTATATATAGGTGGTGGTGATGCTGGAAGGCAGTGGTCGAGTCGAACTCTTAAGTACTACGGTACTAATAAATATGATGCACATAAAGACTCGTACCAAATGTATAATGAATATAATATGATAATTCGAAGTCTATGATGGCACGATCTTTTAGGATCGAATTCCTTATAAAGGAATTATATGTGTAGGAGCGACACATATTATGGATTAAAGTTACCTTTGACCAATGTTATAATATTGAATGTTGCTTGACGTCGCGGAAGCTGACGTGATGGGCTTATGCGAACTGTTGCAGTGACATTAACTATGTCTTGGCTGATGCCGTCTCGCAGTACGCTCGCGGTACGTAAGCTGTGTTTGTATGGCGTTAGCCATTGATATATTGATATACCATTTCTACGACTTGGTATACGACTAGTAGGTGTGTGGTGCTATTTTATGTCCCAGCTCCGGTGTATGTAGTAGTGTCCGCCCGTCTCATACGGGTGTGTGGTGCTATTTTATGTCCTGGAACTCTGGTGTATGTAGTAGTGTCCGCCTACGGTTCGAGACGCGACTGTGGGGTGTGTGCCGTGCGTTTATTTAACATATCGGCCGCCTTACGGCAGTGCGTTCGTTCCAACGACTTATATTGATCTCACAAATCAATAAACATCACGAATCACAATTCTAATATAATAATCTTAATATAAACAAGCGTAACAAGTACCTTCAGACTGATCACACACAAACTTCCCGGAGAGTTCAATAAGACTGTTGCAGCCGCAGTCTGGTAGGAATTCACGGTGTAGGGCGGGGAGGTGCCCGTACTCTTTCTTCCTTTTATTATAACTAGTTCGCAGTTATAGTGGAGAGGAAGATAGGACGCGCTCTTGGCTTTTCTTCGGACGAGCTTCGAGTTATGACAATGTCATATTGTCGAGTTTCCAGTTATCTAAATAACTGACACAAGAACAACTTCTGATGGCAAATATCTTACTAAAGCGATACCTTCTAATGGCATAACATAAAATTCTTAATACTGTTACCTCTGAATCTCTAAAAGTTTTTGGGTTCTTCACGATCACAACTATAAACGATTCTAACCACTAGACACATCACGAGCCAAAGTATTATTTATTAAATAATATTTTCAAAGGAGTTTGAGATATCAGTTACACTAGTCGTCTGCAACTTAGTTTTGTGTTGAATTTAAGACGTACTCGTAAAAAATGAAAACTATGTTTACTCATATTTGTCTGTTATTTTAGCTTAACTAGGTTAACGCTTAGGCAGAGTTACTTTGGGAACCTAGGAACTTAACGCCGTGTTTTATCCAAAGCGTTCCTCGTTGCGAAAAAACCAGTGCTAAAAAAAGTACTACGAAAAATTCGC
Source organism: Heliconius charithonia (assembly GCA_030704555.1). NCBI lineage: Eukaryota > Metazoa > Arthropoda > Insecta > Lepidoptera > Nymphalidae > Heliconius > Heliconius charithonia. The sequence continues at coordinate 2,991,906 of CM060825.1, forward strand.
GACAAAAAAAAGTAACAGTTGCCTCTATTATTTATCTTTATCTCCTTATGTAGATCTCACTCATAATATAAAATATTTTTTTTTGTAAAAATGTCACTATATTTTTAACAACTGTTTTAGTTTGTACCTACTGTAGGGAACTATTATTTATATTTATAGTTTATTTAATATGTGTATTTATTTATTTATTTATCATTTATATATACACGTAAAACCATACATACATTTAATAGGATTTATATATTTTGTAGTAAGTATTCGTATTTAGTTTTTTTATATCAAAGCGCTCACTGCCGGCGACTGAACCGGTAAGGTGCCGTAAGATTTACGCCTACCCCCTTGTCGACGGCATATTTTATTATAACAATCGATGCTTGCCACTCGATGCGCTTCCCATACGTTCCTTTGTTCTCTTTATTAATTTCTTCCAAATCAGTATTTGTCGTGTTCCGTTATATATATATATGTTTGTGGTTGACTTTCGTATAAACTGTGTCGTGATTTATTATTTATGTTCAAACTATATGTACAATAAAGTGTTGTTGAATATACCTAGTGCTAACCGTAAGTGAACTTTTTTTATCTCCATCCATATCTTTAATGTCTTTGAATTTGTTAGTAACTTTTAAAAAAAAAGTAATTAATATTAATTAATTAATTATTTTAATTAAAAAAGATTTTTCACTGTGTATGAAATAATCCAAGAAAAGTCCAGCTTTTCTGTTGACATGATATTTAATTTTGGACAAAAAATTGGGACCTCCCGTTGAATCAGGAAGTTTGATATATAGCTCGATAGACCAAAGATACAATCGTAAACTAAAGACCTAAAGACATAAATGTAATTTATAAATAATACTTATATAAATTATTCACTTTACTGCCTATTTCCTTCAAAGGCAATAAATTTGTTAACTTTTAGGTGAGTGTCAGTTCTCGTAAAACTGCAAATAAGTTTTACGACTGTATATATAGAAATAAATACATTTGTCCGTCTTTCGCTTTAATTTAAGACATTTTTTCTAGTGATTATACTTATCTAATTTTTATTTGATGTAATATTTAATATTGTTTTATGTATAGGAAAAAACTTAAGTTAATTCGTAATATAAGTTTAGTAGGAGAAGACTTCCATAAATCACAAAATATAGAGAACAAAATGATGAGTCACTAGGATTTGAATACCATATCAAGAAGTAAATATAATACAAGTATGTGCTCATCATTATTGTGATAAATATTTGTACTAGCCCTGTTAGCACACCGGTCGCAGCTTTAGCACGAAGTGTCACTACCACATACACCAGTATATTTTAAGACACTGCGTTGCCTACTTTCTTCCCCAATTTTAGAGACATTGCATGTAGAATTCAACGCTGTGTTTTGTCTACCAAAACGTATTAAATTTATTAGCTGTTAAATTATTGTTCTAATCTATAAGTTTAGATATTACTCGTATTGTGATCTCAAAACTAGTGATATGATGAAACGTAATAGGCATTGGTAAAATTAATTTACTATATTAAAGAGAAACATATCATATGAACTTTCAGTATCCCATATGTACCTGGGTAGGCAGAGGCAGCCTGGTGTTGAGACAATCGGCTACTGTCCACCAAATTAAGGAAAAATTGTGTGTTGAGTGGCGGAACTAAACACCGCGATTTCATTATATTTAGAAACTATTTGTTTTATATAAAAAAAAAATTACGATAAAACACACAATGAACACTAGGTCAATATATATTTAACGATCTACATTTATTTCGCAAGCAAGTGGTTATTTATAAATTCAACAAAGATTCTATTATGTTGGTTATAAATAACGTAATGTCAGGAGATATGCGTAAATTTCATATTGACAGACGGACAGACACGGGCTGATAACGGTGATTAATGTACATTGTTATTGTATAGAAATTAATTGGTTTGTCTAAGATTGTTGGGTGATCCCATATTAAGTGTGGAGTCAGTTTAAAATTAAATATTAATAGAGATTCTTTCTATATAAAAAAAGTTTTAGTGCGACGTGACAGATTGTTATGGATTGTGAGTTTGATGGAAGGAATGGCCTGGAATGGACTCGAGGAAATGATATATTTAATATTTTAATGTCATTGTAACGAGGCAAAGCACGTTATTTTCCGCCATTCAATACGCAATGCCTCCAGAATTCGACGGAAGTATGAAACGGAAGTGTCTTAATACTAGATTCCCATATTCCCACTGCCTGCCCCGCTATATCTATGCAGGATACAACGCGAAGGCAAAAAAATAAGTTCTTTTATATAGCATTGTTATTGAGGCAGTCATGGTCATTGCTATTGGCACAGTATGTGACTAAAAGAGATGGTTGTAATTCAACTTGTACCCGGGAGATTGATTTATTCTTTTTTCCTTACCTTGGCAACGAAACTAAGTTCGAAGTTGAGTAAAGAGAGTGAGCTTAAAAAACTCCGTTAAAACTCTCCCGGTATATGTGGAAAAACCTAAAAAAATCAAAGTATATTGTGTACGAGGAAGCGCTATTGTAAGTATATAATTAACAAAAATACTGTTATAATATAAAGTTTTTTTTTTATTTCATCAAGTGAGCAGGGAGCGAAGCCTCCATGTTATTTAAAAAAAATATTTTTTATATTGGTACTACTAAATATATTTTAAAAAAATCAGCTTCACGCTGTATTCCGCACACAGCGGGGTAAGCGAAGAAATAAAATATAAATGTAAAAGTATAATTATTTACTTTCATTTCAAACTTCATTTCAAAATAATTTGTGTATCAATATTTAAATCCTTTTTTTAACGCTCTTGTCAAATATCTTGGTTTATAAATTTTTTTCTAAGGTGTTATACCCTTTTTTTAATAGCACCTGTCACGGATTATTTTGTGATTACAAGTCATTTTGACACTCAATCCGTTGTGATCTCAGCGTCGGCGTCTGTACACGCGGCGGCTCTAAGTTCAATTCCAACTTTTGGCAAAAGACTAGTAACATGAAATAGTTCTGTTACATAATGTTACATAAAAATAAATTTTTCTTTGTAAAAATTTAATAACAAATTATTTATCATCAAAACTAAGTTTAAAACTTCCTTCTTGTACAAATCTCTAAATATATGTAAAAATATGGACAATACTATACAAACGAAGTCAAGTACAATCGACTAGCGTACATTTAAAAAGGCGAAGCGACAAAAAAGATATGAAGCAAGAGAAACAGTCGTAAATCTCAACGACAGCTTACAGAATGGAAACTAAAAATAGAACCTGCTATAAGCTCGTACACACAATATGAAAGATTTACATATTTACTTAGAGATCTTATATATCTTTTCCTTGAAAATATGAAATGATAATAGTATTATTTTTTATAATGTATTTTAATTTTCCCCAATTTTCTGTATGCATATTAATTGTAAGTAAAAATATTTCAAATAAATTATATGGTGGATTATATTTAATTTATATCTTCTGTATGTCGTTGTGGCGCAGTGGTTTCGTATCTGTGAGTTTGATTCCCAAAGGGAAACGCATTATTTTCAGTTTCTCTTTGTCTTGAGACTCCCCAATTAACACGCGGTGCTTGAAAAATTGGACGATTTGTGGGAAACTTTTTCATAATAAAAAAATACATAAAAAATATAATAACATAAGAATATCCAGTGAATTCAATTTTACAAATATTTTATTGTATTTTTTTTTCAAAACAATTGACACGAGTCTTGTATAAAGTTTTCCGAAAAGTCAGTTATCAGAGATCTCATAAGTGCACGTATCACTACCGTTAATGTAGCAGTATTTTATGGTACAGCTTGTATCGCTGTAGAGAACTAAAAGTTTTAGTGTTTAATGTTTCAAAACATTTTTTTTAAACAGACGAATTAAAATTTACTTGGACCCTTCTAAAGAAGCCTGAATAAGAGTCCCGCTACCTTCAAATATTTATTATACATTTTATAAAAAAATATATACTTGGAGTAAAATAATATTTAAAATTATTAAAAATAGAAGGGAGAATGAATAACTTCAGCAATTTCTGAAAACAGATTTTTTTAATGAGTATTCAGCTGGCCTACACGAGCCAGTCCGCTGGTCCTACATAATTCCTTTGAGTCGTGCAGTATCCGTTACATTGCAGGATGTCCTCACGTTCCATAAAAAGATAGAAAAACACTCACTTTCCACAATTTTTGAGACTCGCGTCTTGATTGGCGAAACTTAACACCGCGCTTCGTCTACCAGACCGAGGAAATATAAATAATAATTTATCCATAATTAAAAAAAAAAAGACAATTTAACCTTATAATATATTAATATGGCAACAATATAAAACATGTGCCCACATCCTTAAATTTTAAACCGAAAACGGTACATTTATATGCTCGCTGCAGCTTACCAAAGACGCTCCGCTTCTGCAACGATTTTAGGAGACCCTTATAATGTGAATTTGAAATGAAAAACTCTATATATTGACCAACTTTTTTTTTAACTGTAAGGAATATGGGGTTAACACAATATTTTTACGTGATTCGATTAGATTTATATACTTTATTTTTTTAATTTCTCACATTATCACGCAAAACAAAAGTAAGCGAAAAAAATCTAACGTTGAGTGAAATGCGTGTTGTGTGCCACAACCAAACGCCGCGCTGTATCGTTGTTCATCAGAGAAATGAAACTCGTTTATTCTCTTAAATAGGAACCGAACCCACAACCGTCGCGCTTACTGACTGTAAGCGCGTCGATTTTGGGTTTGAAGGCTGATCCAGTTAGTTTTAATGGTATTCAAACATACGTTTTGTAGGATAGGCAGTAGCTTGTTATGACGGAATATCAAATAATTGAGCCTGTCAGCATAAACAGATCTACTTTTGTTCGATTTTCTCAGAGGAATTAATAATTTCCATTTCCCAGCTCTAAAAATAATATAAAACTTGTCTTCGCACTAGGTTCCCGTTGTCTACCGTGATATGTGCGGGATAGAGCGAGCGAGAGCATAGATAAAAAAATGTTAGAAATTCAGTACATCATTAATGTGAACTAAGTATTTTATTTAGATTTATGCCTACTGTGCCTTAATGATGAGAACAAATGTGTTAAATAGATTTTTTAAATAAAAATAAATGATGTAAGCTTTTTATATAATTATAATTTAAGGATTTAAAACATAATAATGTAAAAAAAAATGAAGTAATTTATTCATCATTCCCCACTTTCCACCGAATTGCGTTTTGAGTGTCAGACCTCATCTCTCTAAATAAACATTTTATTTCCTCGAGTGGGGATCGAACCCATAACTGTGTTTTGTCCCTGCGCCACGAAATAATAATTAAATATCAAAATAGGGTCAATTTTAAATTAATACTCAAAATCTACTTAGCATTGCTAAAATAATAACATACAATCCAATGACACTGTCAGCTAAATATAACGGAAGCGACGCGTGCGGTCGCCCGCATCCACATCTACAAGATGCATGGGGGTGGGTTGGACCCCACACGATTTGCACTCATAAGCAAATAACGGTTTCTCCATAGAGTGATTTGGATTATTTAAATAACTGTTTTCTGTGATAACCCAAAAGCCGATGAGGCTGTTGTGGTGGTTGTATATTCGACATCCATTTGGGGAAATGTATTACTTATATTTCTTGCACTAGTAAACCGGCGAAGCGTTTTATTGGATGATAACCTACAAAAATGTATATACATAGAAATAAAAGAAAAGCTTTCTTTGAAAAACTTTTAATGATTTATGAACGAAAAGTGAGTGGTAAAAGAAGCGTGGGGAGCGCTCTGTTGATTTTTGAAAATACAGTGTCTATGATACTGGAGAAAGGTTTTGTAATTAAGGCATGTATTAAGAGAGAGATTACAAAGGACGTGATGAAAGAGATATGGAGAGAAAGTAGGATTTGGCGCTCTATTCTTGATTTCTACACCGCTAGGGATACAGCTAAGAGCTTTCTGAGGAGGCTTTCTTTTAATAGAAATTTAATGCCATTCTAATTTCTTTAGTTTTTGTGAACATTTATTGTTACTATAGCTTTTTTTACTTAAATTTTCAAAACCCTTCGTGATCCAATCTTATCTTTTATTCAGCTTCGTGCAATATCGAATAGAGGATGTCTAGCGTTAGGACACTCCGCTCTTCACTTTCGCCGAATTTTTGGAGGCATAGGGTCCAATCGAATCGAAGGGCGATTCACACGATGCACTCGGGATTCGGAACCTAATGCTGTGATTATTTGTTGTATAGCTTTGCTCAAACTATTCAAATATCCCTGGTACTAATAACCAACATTTTATTCACGATATATAGACACTACATGTAATGACTAAAATGCTCTAACAATATCCTAGAGACGCTACCGAACTACATTTAGGGCAGTAGGGGCAAATAAGAAATCGTTGGCCATGGTGTGACAAAATTCGTGAGATGGCATACGTCTACCCTTGACCATGGTACAAACACAGACCACGGCAAAATATTCGGTTTTCAAAAATATACATAAGACACAAATATTCCCGATTGATCAGATCTAACTCAAATCTAACTCAAATACAAATCCCTATATCTAAAAGTTGGTTAAAACAGTGCAAATATTACATTACGAGAGTTACTCATAACTGTTGCATTAGTGCTTGATTAGTCCCCTTTCTCTCTCATGGCATTGGCATTGTACGGGAATTAGGTACGTTGGAACGAGGGCGGCCATGATGTGGTATTTTTATGGAAATTATATATTTTTTATTTTATAAATGGAAGTATCTCATTTCGTGTAAATTGTGTTTTCATGTAGGTACTATAAGAAAACGTCAAGGTATCGAGGTCTTCTTTTTGCCTAATAAAATATTAATAAGAGAAAATTAAAAAACAAATATACTGATACAATGAATATATTCGATTGAAATTATAAATTTTGTTGATAGCTATGGTTGTAAGTTACCTAGTGATTGATTAGACAAAGTATGGTGTAGTTTCGCTGTCTAGGATACAATTTCTCACCATCTGGTTCAACCCAGTAGCTCTTACTGCGTATCCGCAACGTAAATACACAAAACAGAAAATATATTTGTTTTATTTTGGCTAGCGTATCTTGGAATAATGGAATGCCATATCCGTCCACGTTTTATTTTTTTTTAATAAATTTATCAATTTAGATAAAAGAGACGTATTGAAATAAATAAGATGATACATGTTAAAGATCATATTTTTATTATTTAGGCGTGAGATTGTTTTGTTTGTGACATTGATTAGAAATAATGAATGAGATATTAGTTATTATAACGGGTTATTTGCAAATCACATTAGCACTCTCTACTATTTATACGTTGTTTTGCTTTCTGGAGAATATTCACTTTGGCGGAAAGTGGGGATAAGAAGTGATGATGATGTGAACGAAGTATCTTAGCACTAGATTCAAAATTCTTTCTGCCTACCCTGCTACATGCGGGAAAGTGCGTGAATCTAAAACAATAGACATGATTCCACAACTTAACCTACAGGAAACTAGTTTATCTAAAGTGTTGATACAAAAACCAGCAATTATATAAAACTGTACAATATTATTTTTATTACTGTGAATGCAACACGTAATACCTCTAAAATTCAGCGGAAAGTGGGGAACGGAAATGCCTTAGTAGGGATACAGTGTTTTAACGGCGTGAACAAAAAAAATACTGTAAATTAACTTATTATCAGAAACTTACGAGAAAAGACAAACATGGTTAACGTATTGTGGCGCACCGGATGTGAACATTGTCCTTCGCTAGCCTTGGCTCGTTTATAGCTGTGATTGCTTCAATCAGGGATGTAGCGAGCAAATCTTGACAGTTCCTATAGCCATCACACCCGGCGTTGCTTGACAGACGTAATGAAATATACTTAATATAATCACTATTACTACACAAAATTTGGCACCGCTAGTCGTTGCCAAATTTTGGTTTAGGACGAAATGATATTTATCTCAAATTCCTTATAGTTGTAGTAGGTAGGTTACTATATATATTACCTGATAGTAGGTAAGTAGGTAGTTATTTTAATATTATCATTTTTAAAAACGTAATATTAGATAATTAACAATTTTATCCTTTACAAAAGTACACTCTATATATATATATATATATATATATATATATATAATATATATAAAATTATAACTTGAAAATATCATCTTGACCTAAATCCCAAGCAAAAGTATACGATCAGAAATTTCTTTTGACCTATTTCCCAAATGGGTCTCATCCTCCCGCGAAGTTCAGAGACCGGTGTACGTGAAATGATGTATGTATGAATGTATGTATGTACATAATTAAAAATGATTTGTCGAGGGCGAATGACCCTATTCTTTATTAGTGTTGGAGAACATCGCCGTTCTTGGAACGATGCTGAATTGTATGAGGACTTTCGTTGCTGTTAGTTTCATATTGAACGTTTAGGTTTATTATAATCTACATATGGAAATGCCTATAGAAATCCCGCAAACTGCAGAGTAGGTAGAGGTAACCTACTGTTAAGACACTCTGTTCCCCACTTTCCACCGAATTCACCGGGTGGCGGAACACAAAGGGCGTTTTTGCCCTAGAGTCAAAATGAAAATTGCGATTTTGTATAACAGATTATTATGAAAAAAACTGCTGTGCTTTGTGGCGAAGTATTTTTTTTATAATAAAGTATAAGGTTGGGTTTGCAAAAGCCAATACTTCATCTCATGAAGTATTGGCGTAAGAGTTAATAAAAAAAAATCCTCATCCTTCAAACATCTATTATTACGGCAAGCAAAGCGAGCGAAGGTTGGTAAGCGAAGCGAGCTTAGCATAATCAAAAATACAAATCATTTTAAAATGAAACTTTTATTAAGACGTCATCCATTCACTTTTCAATAGACTGTCCAGACAGACCGGCGACAGTAAACTAATGTTAACCTCAGATTTACGGTTATCAGACTATTTTAACGTCATTTGACAAAATAAAATTATTTCATTTTACTTTTGGCCCAATGTTACTTTTCAACAAACTTTTTTAGTTATATGATTGGTTTAAATATTTAAAAATAATTATTTTTTTCATTTTCTTGCCCTTTCGTTCCTTGTGTTCCTCCAGTATTGACTGGCGTAACTTAACGCCGAGCTATGTGATGACTATATTTATTTGCCTATAAATGATAATTCATCGATATCTCACATAGTGATCAGACATCACTAAACCAAGCATCTCTGGTAGTGACCGCGAACATCCGTTCCTTCGTCGTGGGAATGAAATCGCATCCCTTCAATCATTCTACATATGAGTTGGATGTAACCAACGATTGTTTTGACCAATGCTCTTTATAAAGTGAATGACCATTGAAATTGTTGATGGTTGTAAGTTCAAAGTTAGCTTGAGGCGTCTGTATGTTTGTTATATAGGTTTTATGTATAGCTTATCAGCGAAACCATATTATGGATATTTATTTATATTTTTTAATGGTTTTTGGCAGTAATACCAGCTCAGGGAAATGAAAAAGAAACAATGTCTATTTCCTTACTCTATTAACAAGACAAAGCACAGCGTTGAATTTTACCATTCTAGAGGTAATATTTGGAAAACTAAGTCCGTCAGTCACAGAATGTGTTATTATGTTAACACTGGGTTCCATGACTAGCCTGCTATACTAGATAGAGTGTAAGCAATCAAAATCTTAAGAATAAGGTAATCAACATTTTATTTCATTTCTTTGAAGAAACAGCGAAAGAAAAAAGAGGGGAGGCAAAGTACGAATACCAGAGGAGACAACTCTGTTAATAGTAAATAGTGATTCACTTCAACATATCGTGAATTATTATTAATATAAGAGAATTCTTGTACTAAAGAAAATGATTGTAAAGATTCTTAGAATAGCAAATTATCTGTTCACTACTATGATATCGTCACTCGTCAGCGGTGACTTTGAACTTTAGGCACTCGAACTCCGGCTACGTGTGTACTTAAGAGAAGAATTATTTGAAATTCTATTGCAAAATAACAAGGTTCAAATTGTTATGAACATTTTATTTCATGAAGAATTTGATGGATAATCCACATGTGGTTACAATATTGGCAGTAATTGTGTTAGTGAACATTCGTTTTTCGGTGACAGGTTACTGTAGGCTGAGTGAATGATTAATTATTATTTTGATAAGACGCTAGTTTATTTTAATTTCTTATATACATCGTTATTGCGGTATTTATTAATTATTTTAAAGGAAACAGTTAAAAAAAATAATTATTTACTTTAGTTATAGGTTTCAATTTCGACTTTTTCTGTACCGTTATTTATATATTGCTATTATTGTATTAATGATTTATATGATTTTCAAAGGACAAATAAATTCGATCTCGCATATCTTGGATAACACTGGTTGACCCACATACCAATTTCTACACCTTAGCGTAGAATCAATTCAATACATTTTCGATTCCTAACATCCGAATATTTCTAAAACTAGCCAAAATCATGATACAACTACAAATATCCCGAAAGGTATCTTGTAAACAAATCAGTTTCAATGATACTTTGCGGCCAGTTAGGGGGACAACGTCCCGGTTGTGTCATTCGAGGTCCGCGACCTTTCTGCCGAAATCTGACTCTTGTCCAATTTATAAAAGATTGACAGGACGTTACTAACATTTCTGCAGATGAATCGTGAGAATGAATCAACACTACGTGTGGATAAATGTGATTTGTTCAGTTCTTGAATTTGTGCCTTGATTTCTTGATTTAGCAACCAGAAATAATCGAGCCTTTATTAATAGTGTAAAGAGTTTTTTTTATTGAGATAGCTAATCTGAGTAGTTTCTTGTTTGAATTGACAAAAAAATATATTTCGTCCATATTATATCGAAGATTACATCGTCTCTAATATTTTTATTTCCTATTTAATAACTTTATTTCTTCGCTCTAGGTACAAAACAAAACACTAAACTACTTTATAAAGATAAAAAAAATCTTCAATTTTAAAGTTGTTTTCTCGATCTATTTTTTTGCAACTGTAATTTGTGACCAATGGAAGTTCGCACAAAATATATTTCTTCGAATATTTTATTGCATACTTTGGTATTTTTTTGAATGACCAGTATCTCGGTAAGTCATAAAATTTCAAGGCATACTGTACCTAAAAAAAATATTTGAAACTTGAAAACTTGACTTCCTCTTTCACCTGCATCAGTCTTTTTATTTATCTACTCATAACCTTGCAAATTCAATTTTAATCGAATCCACGTTCCATGGCAATAAAACAATGTGATCGAACATAACAAGAGAACCAGCTATCAGTAACATTATCAGTCTAAAACATATCCAATTGTTTACATAATACGTTAAAATAAAACTGCAGATGTAATTAATTGTAATCTCATATTAAATACAAGTATATTTACTTAATGATTGTTCAGTACACTGCCTATAATTTTGTTTATTATTCGCTTTTATATCATATAAGTGTTATTATTTTTAGGGTTCCGTCCTCTAAGGATAAAGGGAAACCCTATTGCTTAAACTTCGCTGTCCATCTGTCTGTCACTAGATTGTATCTCATGAATCACGATACTTAGACGATATGACTGATGTAGTTCTAAGGTCGGATATATTTCTGTTGGCGCTAAAACAACAAATGCTAAAAACAGAATAAAATAAATGTTTAAAGACGCTCCCATACAATAAAAGTATTTTTTTTACAAATTTTTGCTTGACGTTAAGTAACATCAAGAGATAGATGCTAAAACTATTAACAAAATATTTAGTTATATAAAAAACTACTAGTAGTACTAGTTACTTTAAAAATAAATAATTTAATTAATTCAGCAAACACGTTTTTTTTGCAGCTTTTATTGATACGGAACCCCTCGTGCTCGAGTCCGACTCACATTTGGCAGTTTCTTTCTATGTTTTCACATCTCTCACGCTTTGCAGAGTTTTAAATCTGACATCGCTATAAAGTAAAAACGTAAGTGACCCAGAAACGCAATCATTATGAGTATCATACATTTTTAGGAAACATATAATTTTTTTTAACTACCATGTTTTCCATTTTTTGTAAGTTTTTTGGCAAAAAAAAATGAAAATGGAGAACGGCTCGTCTGTTGAAAAGACTAACAATTGGAAATTCATCTTGTCGGAATTAGTTTTTCTTTTAAATAAATAATTGGAATTCATGTTGTCCGGAATAGTCGAACCTTCCGAATTACGTTCCCGGGACGTGCTCCGATTGGGAAGTAACTATGTAGGTCTCACTATTATGTTTACATTAAACAATGCTCCCTCAAAAAATAAATGTTTTTTCATAATAAATTAAGATGAACTTGAGCCGCCGAGGTACAGCGGCACAGTTTCTGACCCTCACCACGATCGTGTGGGTTCCATTCCACTCGGGGATAATTATTTTCACTTACTCGATCTAAGACTTAACGCGGCTTGGAGTTCCATTATTTAACATGCAATGTTTTGAAAATTGAGTAAAAGTAGGGAACTGAGTGACTTAGGAATAAGTTCGGAAGACACAATCCTACTATGCAGGAAAAAGTGGGTTTTTGCTACAAAAAATATTATTTGATTTCAAACATCAGTATTCTAATTTAATACTAAAATAGTCTTTATTGTTAAGACATTAAGAGCTAAAACTACACAAAAACAAATATTAAATAGGGGAGAATCAAAAAAATATGCGGCCCAGGTCATTGGCGTTCCTGTTAGGATTCCTGTATGAATGACCTTAGTGCATACAAAGGGATTACGTGTACAAAAAGTTATATATATGCATTTTTTTTATTTTTAGCTACAAGCATCGCCCGCATTTCGCAAGCTAAGAAGCTATTGTCAAGACACTCCGTTCTCCACTTTCCGGACATTTTAAGGACGTTACGTTTTGAGTAGCGGGGCTTAACGCCGCACTTAATATAACTAAATCGTATAACATAGAATAGTTGGCTTATAACGGCTTTAATAACCCTAAGTGAAGTTTAAATCCATAAAAACGAAAACGAAACGAGAAATAAAAAAATCGTTCTGTGTAAACATACACAATTCTTATATATATGTCATATATATTATTTTTTTATGTATGAGTGTTACTTAAGATAGTGTGCTATGGCGTCACAGTGTCTATGTAGAGCGAGCTACGCATATATGAAAACTATACATATATTTTTAATTGTATTTTATGTAATAAACAAAGTTCAAGTAAAAATATATCAAAATATAATATAAACAAGTCTGATATTAGACTTTTTTTTTGATATTTCTTTCAATAAGTAAATCTAATGATATTCTATTAGATGCATAAGGAAAAAATCTGAATATACATACATAAAAGATAGAGTGAATTTTCACTATTTAAATTTTAATAGCTTAGAGAGAGATATAGAGAGAGCGAGAGAGAAGAAGAGCATTCCTCAGTAAAAAAAAACGTATAGACAAATTGAGTAAATTTTTAAATATAGCTGCAACTTTGACATGGTTACACTGATAGCGAATTGGCTTATAAATTAAGCTGGTGAATATGTATATATATATATATATATACATCTCTATACAAAAAGATAAAAAATATTATAAAAATAATTAATTCGACTTATCAAACTTAACTTTACTCTACTATTATCACGAAAAAATGACACTTAAACATAAAATATTGAGAGTTCATTTTGTAATACGTTCGTAACGTGTGTACGATGATTGAATCTCCTTGTGGGCTAACGCATGAGTTTTTTCGCATTGTCCTCCCACGATATTTTTGCAATTTAAAAAGACGTGTGATAACTAAAATATGTTATATTTTCAATTGAAAGAGGCCATTCGTGGCGCATGGACATAAGCGTGCGTAAACGGTTGTGGGTTCTATTCCCACTCGAGGAAACAAATGAAATATATAATATTTTCATTTGCTCACTCTTGTAATGAGGTGAAAGTGCGGTATTGAGTTCTGCCATTTAAAAAGCCCCAAGAATTCGGCGGAAAAAAGAGAATGACAGTGTCTTAATAGGAACGGAGAGTCTTAAAACTAGTTTCCCACTCTCTGCTTATCCTGCCATGAGCGAGATACAATGTAAAATATTTTTTATTGAGATTATAATACACATTTATTAGGTATCTAAAAACTGAATTTAACCTACTTATAATAATTGTAACATTATGAAATTTGAGAATTATACGTAGCTTCAGTTTATATTAATATGAAATCGTCGAGTCAAATTCCCATAGGGAAACTTTTCGGCGTTACTTAATTTTATTGAAATGACCACATTGAGCTTAGAGTGAAATCACTCTGTTCTAAATAGAACACAGTGATTTTACTTACATTAAGTAAAGTATTCTCTTATGTATATAAGAATTAAATGTAAGCCTTCGCATCCAAATTTCTTCTTTACATCCCACTGAGTTTATTGAGTCTGAGGCATTGGCTATACTGAAGTGGTGGTAAATTATTTGATGTTCAAAAAATTAAGCATGTTGTTTCTTATTTTGAATAATAGTATTTTACCTTATTTTGAACCCATGATTATTTTATATCATCTTTGTCACTGAGTTAGGATTCCTAACTCATTGCCTTTATTTTAAAGAGAGAACTCAAAAATTAAAATTTTTGAAAGTATTATATTTAGATAAATAAGAATTTTCTTAATTTAAATAAATAAGAAAAAAGTGTTTTTGATAATTATAGAAATGTTTATTTATCTAAAATCATTGGTTAACTTCAAATGTTACACCTATTACAATGAAAAAAACAAACAAAAATGTATTAAACTAAGAAAGAACTCGAACCTATCGAAAAATAGCGTTAATTCCAACAAAAATGTTTGTTTACTACAAACATTATAACGCGATAAAGTAACGTACTATATGTTGAACGTTATCATTGTATGTACAAATAGCGACAACCCACCGGTTGTAGACGAGTGTTTATTAATATATCATTACATAATATTAGTCATAGAGATAGAAACGACTAAATTAAGACAGTCTCCGTATTTAACAGTCAGTCTTGTTGAATTTTGTGTACGGTAAAAATAGAGAGAAATTTATTTTTCTGCAGCAGGAAGTGTCTGCTTCTTTTATTATAAATATGGAGTATGTACTGTACGGGATTTGAATCTAGAATCATCGTGCAATTTTATATCACCAGGCAGTTTGACGTCTGTAAATGTAACTGTTGTGGTTTCCATTTCGACTGTGGATATTGAATTATTCACATTTCGTTGCTTTTACAGGAAGACGTGCACTGTCTCGAAAAATAGGCGGAAAATGGGAAATAGAGCTTTTTAAAACTGGGTTTCCTCGACTTACACAGCCATATGCGGGATACAGGATGACCCTACAAAATAGGAAGATAATTTATAATTTATTACACACATCAAATTAAAAAAATAAATATTCAATCTGTTTCACGCTGTATTCTGCTCACTGCAGGGTAGACAGAGGGAGCGTAGTTTTAAGACGCTCCGTTCTCCACTTTACCGTCGAATTGTAAAGACATTAGTGGCGGGATTCAACGCCGTCTTTTGCCTCGACACCAGAACGAATAAATGAGAATATAAAATATAAATATTTCATATACCACACATCCAAACAACCACAACCAGTCGCGTTTACAGTCACACTTTGTGCCCCTGCGCCACGAATGGGCTCAATATAAAGAAACACATTAATAAACCTAAAAATTTTTTTTCTCCAATATCATAAGGCAAGTTAGCAATAGACTTACTTATTACATTTAATTGGCATTAAAAAATATTAAATTGTGTATATTTTAAAATTTGTCAGGGCGCATAAAATAAAAGAGATTTTCTTTCTTCTGCAATATAAAAAATATATGTAAAATTATTTTAGAATCAAAAATACAATTACATATTAACATATAAATATAAATACATATAAACTAGAATATATTTAAAAAAATCGTCATTCCACAATGGAAACGCATGCCTATCCCACGCCTTTTACTTCGCAGACTAAATCCATCCAGTGTATCAGTGGAGGTTACGCCGCGCGCGCGCCTCTCGGCGATAACGGGTTCGAATATGATGATGCCATTTCAATATACGATAATTTGTATTCAATTTGAAAAAAAAAATGCAGTTGAATTGTGATTTTTGAGTGAGTTTCAGTTTGTTTCAATTTGGGGTAACGTATTGTTGTTATTTTTTTTTATATGATTTTTTTTGTTTTACTTTCAAATCCTATTTACGGATATTTTTGTTTATATTTCCAATTTTTGTTTAGACAATGATCAAATAATCAAAATCTAACACAAAGAAGTGCTCTTATATTTTACGCGGTTACTGAAAATATAAGAGAATAAAAATACATTTATATTAATTTCGATGATATGCACGATTATATATGAAGTATGAACAATGTACGTACAAACATAAATTTATTAATTCGTTACTTTTAGAACTAACTAAAGATTATATAAAAATCTGCTATTTTATGTTTTTGAAAAGTAAATAAATATAAAGATATAATTATATGTTATTAAGTAAATTCATCTCGTGTATAGTGATATTAGAACATATACTTATTTTGAAAACGTATAAAAATTTGAACGCAGCGGGACTCGAACCCGCGCCTCCTGGAAACCGACCAGGCCAGGCTTAGTGGTCAGAGCGCCTGTATTTAATATAGATTTTTTTGATGAATGATATGATGTTATAATTTTTTATAGAATTTTGGTTTATTTACCTAATCTAAATAAAGATAAATTATTGTTACTTTTCGTAGTTTTGTAGATTTTAATATTTTTTTAATTTTTTATTACAATCATGAAACAGTCTATATTAAGAAGTTTTCTTATATGCAAGTTTTCATGATAGTCTATTGTTAAAAATAAAAAATATTTTTCCACGTTTTTTATAAATGACTAACGGCCTACTCGCTGCTTACTTATAGTGCTTTTATAATGCTGCATTTGCCATAATAAAATTAATATCAATTGTATAATTAATATAATTTATAAGCCAGTCGTGGCGCAGGGGCACAAAGTGTGTCTGTAAAATCGGCCGGTTGTGGATTCGGTCCCATTGCGAGGAATATATATTATTTACATTTATATTTCCATTTTTTTGCTCCGATGTCTGATTTTATTTTGTTTTAAAATTATTTAGAAAGTGCAATCACTACATGGCTGTTTGCGAAGACGAAATCGGCGGTAAGGGCGCCCCCCGCAGGACTCGTGCCCATGCTTGCGGCCTTAAACGGAGCATTGGATTATTTTAAATTTACATTATTCAAAAAGAATACGTTTAATTTAAATGGTATAAAAGCCAAAGCATGTCTTCGTAAAATTTCCGTAAGTTTCAATATCTTTATCGAATAAGAAACGTTTAAAATATTACCTTGCAATTTTCAATTATTTTTTTGTTACAAAAAAACGTTACGTATTGTGACTTTTTTATAAGAGATACATAGATATATCGTGTCGCGGACTTTTTTTTAGAACTAATAAAATAGAACATTTTACTACTTTTGCAGTGCAATCGCTTAAAGCAATTCGATAACGTTTATTATTATTGTTATTTTTTTATTTAAAGCTAACTAAGACTAACACCATAATGTTATAGCACTCCTGAAGAACGTAGCTTTCATACAAAAATAAGTAAATCTGCTCAGCGGTAGAGAGGCTTTTAAACAAACAAACTCTTCCACTTTATTATATTAGTATAGATTAAAGAGAATCCAGAGATAATTATTTTCTTCTTATATTAAACGACATCAACTTCCCGCATATAGCAGGGTAGGCAGGTGGAATCTAGTGTTAAGATATTCTACGCACCGCCTAATTTTCGAGATATTACGTGTCGAGTGGCGGAACTCAACGCCGCGCTTTGCCTCGTTACCGGACCGATGAAATTAAAATATTAAATATTTTATTGTCTTGGATGGGGATCGCGCCCACGACCTGACCTCTGCGCCCTAACTGTTCTGGTAAAGGTATAAAATTTATAATTTTATCACTTACTAAGGGGATTTCATCACTAAGACTACAGTTTTGATAAGTCTTTTTAACATTTGCAGTAATTTGCTTAATTTCATTTGTTTTTTTAAATCTTAATATATACATTCCATATTATTAAAAAGTATATTATATAAGTATATTATTAAAAAGCCTAAAATAGCTTATCAATGTGCTCTTTTATTCTAGACCGTTTTAGTTTTTACGTATTTTGTAAGGCTTAGAATTTTTTGGATTTATTTGCCTTTTACTGCGAACTGGCTGTATATTAATTTTAATAAATTGTGTGACTTTCTGTTGAGGTAAACGTGACGGTAGTAGGTACGATTCTCACTCGGGAGAATGAATTGTTTTGCTACAGAATACTACAGCCACGACTTCAAACAGTCCAAAAGCAGTCGTATCCATTCGCAAGGTGTCTGCAACAGTTGCAAAAAAAGCACTAAAGTGTAATAATTAGAAACAACATCTTTTTCACTTTGTAATGTATTACATACATATCTATGTTGAGAAAGACCCCACAAAAGCTGTTAGATGGCGGAACCTAACGCAGCATAATATTAACCAGTGCAATTGAACTGATACACCCCAATTGATTCTTTAATAACATAAATTATCATTTTTAAACTATCCTTCGAAACTAAGCTTCAAAATTATATTAACAATGAAAAAAAAATATTAAAAAACACAAGTTTCTGTATCTTATCCGCGTACTCTATAAATAGTTGTTTATTTATAGCTGTTATCAAACAGACATTCAATCCTTTTATGTATGATGTATGTATAATAAATTTTCTTTACACTGAGATAGAGAAAATGCCAAATATATTGGAAAATCAAATTTTAAAAACTGTATTTGGCAAGTATATATATAAGAATGAGATCCCAGGGCACCATAACCTACATCATCTTAGCAAAGCTGAAATTTTGGGGAGTAGGTCTAACGTTTATCTGCACAATTTTTTTTATAAGAAATTATATTAAAATACTTAATTATATTGGACAGGTTCTTGTAAATGATTCTTTTTTGTGTAAGTAAAATTTCTCGGGTGTTATTCTGGACTGGGCACGGACCATTCTTTATTCCTACGCCTATATTACAACATGCAAACAAATTTGCAATTCGATTATATACTTATTGTTTACTTTATTGCTTATTGTTTTATTCAATTTATCCAAATTGACACCGATTCCAAATAGTATATAGTATTATATTATTTATTACTATATATAGTATCTAGTATATTGTATTATTATATCATAAAAGTATTTTAAATTTTTAAATGTTATGATGTATCTAAATGTCTAATAAATTCGGACCTAATTTATTTACTTTCTCGGCCCACAGTTTGAGTGTTTTGTATTATATTATTTACATATTTTTATTGACAGATATTTTGTTATCGAATAGTATCATTATATTAATAAGGTCAAGGTTAATTATGAAGAATTATTATTACTTCAAGAATAATAAGCAAATACATATAAACTTTGCGTAAGTTTTGTCTTAGTGTCTTGTTAATTGTGATTTGGTGAAGTTAATTGATTGCCAAAATTCGGCGGTGATATATAACTATTTAGCTTTTAACTATCTTCCACGAATTTCTAGACTATATTACTATTAGATTTTTGTAGGAAAGCTTACAATAAAAAAGAAAACAATACTGGCGTAGGGCATAAGCGTACGACAGTACACGCCACCGGTTTTGGATTCGATTTCGACTCGAAGATATTAATAATTTAATATTTTCATTTCTTTGCTCTAAGTCTAGTCTAGTGTCGAAGCTAAGCGCGGCGTTGAGTTTCACCATTCACACAATGCTTCCAGAATTCGGCATAAAGTGACATCGAAAGTGTCCTGATGAAAAAGGAATATTTCAACACTAGGTTCCCAGGTTTCCTCTTACCCTGCTATGTGTGAGATACATCATGAAGCTTAAAATAAATAGATAATACTTTTTTAACACGTCTTTATTAGGTCGGCTTGTAACTATGCAATAAAATCTAAGAAACTGAATGTGACCCACTTAATATATCATCGTGACACTTGGCAGTAGTTTCATCGAGCTGGTCTGACGATGGAGCAAGATCCTGAATAGTACAACTAATAACACGTCGCTAATAATCTATTCTAGCTTTGGGTTTCACAAGTTATGGTTCCGAGTATACTATACAGTTTTTGTGGGTAGCTTAACTAAATGTATAAAAGCGTGCTTTGTAGGTTTAAAAAAAACATGTGTACATTCATACAATATTATCACAAAACCAAAATAAATTAATTTGGCTGTAAATTATTAGCAATGTTATTTAGAGATTGTAAGAAATTAGCGAAATATTTTTATCAGTACATTTTTTGGCAAGGTCGCCGGAGATTTATTTGACGGAAACACTTGACACTACCGCGTGTAGTGACATCTTTATCGCACTAACACATACGTCACGCCCACTGTTACTAAAATAATGCTTTTTTGTAGAAAAAATGCAATTGGTATATAAACATTCTGCTTACTTTATTTTGTTACAATTAATTGCTATGTATTTATGAACTAAATTGTTTTTTTTATTGTATATAATTTCCGGCTTGGTTGTTTCTCAATTTTTGAGACATCAACGCCGCGTATTGTCATAAGCGAACTTAAGTAACGCTTAATGTAAATAATTAATTACGAGAGCAACTATTGAGTTTCCTGCCAGTTCTTTTTAGTAGAACTGCCCTCCGAACGGATAGTAACGTTTTAAAGATGACACTTCTTTTAAAAGCACAAACACTCAAATCCACGTTGCTCAGAGCAGCTCCTGCATCTCAAAGAGCACGACACGGACACACCATGACATGAGTTTCTTCTCATTCTCGTAACAATGACAAAATATTAAAAAAAATCTCTATGTCTCTCTTTATTTCTTTAAATATTTACTTAAATTTATACTTTCATTTCTTCGCTCTGATGTCGAGGCAAAGCGCGGCGTTGAGTTCTGCTGCTCAACACGCAATGCTACCAGAAATCGGCTAAAAGTGGGGAACGGATTGTTTTAACACTAGTTTCCCTCTGCCTACCCTGCTGTGTGCGGGATACAGCGTGAAGCTGATCCTTATTTCCTTAACGAAAGACGTAATTTGGCACTTCTAGTTGAAAGCAGGTGTCACGCTTAAAATACAAACAATCAAAAATACTGTTACCTAGTTTACATATAAAAAATATATATATTTAAAATACTTTTTAACTACTTTTTTTTCCTAAGTAGTAAGCTTGAAGATGATAAAAAGAAAATTGCACAAAATTTTTTACATCGTTCACTACGGGTATAAAATACGTTTTTTTTATTAAAATCGATCTTACGGTATTTATTAACGTGACTGCTATCAATATTGAAAATAAATCTAATGCGGCTGTATTTTTTTAACTTTACGCTGTATCTGAAACGTTGCAGGGTAGGCAAAAGGAACCTGGGCATTTAGTGTTAAGACACTCCGTGGACATTAGGACACTACCTATCGCCTCTGATTATAAGCATATCAGTGCTGTTATCCTCTTTGAAAAAGAACTAATACTTTTAATAATAAATTCGCCTGTTTTTTACAATAAATATCAAACATACTGCCTTACCTTTGAGCCCTATGTCCTTTCAACGTCAACAACTACTTGCCCGGTCGAATGGGAGGGCTACTCGAGTACTACCGGGTGCCTACGGATGCCTCTATGCAAGATACACCGTGAAGCTAAAAGCAACTTATTATTCACCTATATTTTTTCTGAATATGTTTGAGAACTTTATAGTCCGTAGGTTCTAATCCAGTTCTTTATGGTCCAAAATGTAAGAAAAAATTTAGAACAATTGTATGTAATAATAATTATTAATTAACGCGCATTCATATAATCGAAAGAAAGTAAATATAGAAAGTCACTTTGTGTTTTGAATTCTTAACAATAGACAGCGTTAGTGTCTATTTATATAATATAAAACTATGTTTACATAATTCTATGGCGGTATTGTCCGCTACCGACCTATACGCGGCTTCGCCCGCTTATAGTTATTGTTATGCTGTTGATAAATTATACAAAATCTTAACTTAAATTGCGGCCTGAGTTATTATGATGTATAAGCTATATTATTGTAAAATTTCATCTAAATCCTCTCAGCAGTATTTGCGTGAAAGCGGAACAAACAAAAGTTTTCAAGTATTTTCAAGCCTTAAGAAAACTTCGCAGATGTAGATAGAATGTCTTGAATGGAATGTCTCAACACTAAGTTTTATTCTGCTTACAGTGAAAAAAAAAGGTTTTCTTCTAAATCAAATCAAATCAGTTTCACGCTGTATCCCGCAGCATGAAACCTAGTGTTAAGACACTTCGTTTCCCATTTTCTGAAAGCATTTCTTGTTGAGAGGCGGATTTTTTTATTTCCTCAAGTGGGGATCGAACACACAGCCAGCCGCGTTTACAGTCACACTTTGTGCACTGCGCTACCACTGGCCTGGATTTACTTCTAAAATTAAAGTAAAACGACTTTTACCCCGTATTAAGTATAAGTGAGAGTAGCTGATACATTATCAGCACAACTTAGGCAAGTCTCAAAGGCACGACAAGTGAAATAAATGTTCAAGTCGTACGTCATGATGTCACCCGATTAGTCATAATAAAGATAGTTCTGCCCAATCCACGATCACGTAGGTCATGTACATATTTGTAAATATTATGTTATACTTATTTGTTTGTGAATATACGTGATGGTCGTGGATTCGACTCCCATTTGAAGGAATGCATAATTTTCATTTCAAATGAAACTCTTTATTTTTAATTCGGATTATTTGCGTATATTTAGTATTATAAAAGGCCACTCTCCAGGGGGGTCAATTTTTACAAATATTTTTTAAAAAATATATTGTTATTTCTTGCTATGGTGTCAAGGCAATGCGCGGCGTTGAGTTCTGACACTCAACACTTTCCAGAAATATGTTCAGAAGATGAGAAACAAAATGTCTTATCACTATGTTCCCCCGCTGTCTACCGTTATATATGTGTGGGTTACAGCTGAGTTAGTATTATACATTTTTGAAAACCCCGAAACTTTAAAATGTGCAATAATCACGAAAATCAATTTCAACAATCAATAACAATTTTACAATACTTGTTTCACAAAACTGCATTAACATTAAAAATTAAAAATATATATCACCTAAAAGATTATCTAACTGTATCACTCTTCTATAGTTACACTATCAAGAAAATATAAACATGTTATCTCATCTTTAAAATATATATAAAAAAAGATTATTAAAAAAAATACACTCTAAGGGGCCAAGTTGTCAGTGACCATCACACCAGGTACAAGTGAGTTATATCGAAACGATTAATATGTTGGAATTTTTATCATAATCGATACTTTCAAATGCAAAAATAATCTTTCAATTTTAACCAGTAGTTCGACTGATTTATAATACCTATTTGTATTTATAGATTCTTCTATACTTTTCGATTCATACAAAATATTCGCCAACACATCCACTGTTCATTATTATGCATTAAATTCAAATAATTTAGATAAGATATAAGTTGTTGTAGTTTTTTTACTATAGTAAAAAACTTGACTAGATAATAACATATTTGAAAATTGATTCATCATGCTAACATTATCAATTTTTACATTAAATTTGCTTGGATTTAGATTACAAGTAAAAAATTGAAAAGTAATTTAACTGATTCTACATACAAACAGACAATTACTATTAAAATAACATTTTAGTTTTTTTAAGAATTACGCTGTATCGCACATTATCTATTACAGGCTTGGCAGAGGGAACCTATTGTGAGGACACTCGGTTCCGCACGTCGCCCAATTTTCGAGATAATGCTTGATAAGCATTGGAAATTAAACGTCGCGCTGTCTTCTTGTCTGAGTGCGAATATGGAAATAGTTTATTCATTTTACTGGAAATCGAACCGTCGCGTTTACAGTCAAACGTTATGCATGTGACAGCGTTATTGTAAATCTTAATATATTTTACCGCAGAAGAAATCTTTGTAAATGAAAAAATGAAAAAAAATTTAAACCTTTTTATAGAATAGAACTCGATAAAATAAAAATCTATTTTACATTTTCATAGAGATATTTCTTGATCTTGGTGTAGATCAGAACTTCGTAGAAAAATAAAAAAAAATCTACAAGAACTTACACAAACGCTAAGCAGAGCTGACAGTGAGATATTGTATGAACAAACATATCGAACTTAATCCTAAACAATCGATGACGGATATATATACAAATCTGTTGAAAACTGGTAAATATTTGCCTCTAAGAATATTTTTTATTTTTAAATATGTTATAAATTGCGGCAAAGCTAAGTGGGTGGTGGCCTTCCATACTCTACATTAGATGAACGAACTCGATATTTTTAAATGCCTGTTTTTAAAAACACCTGCCCTGCTCGCAAACTATAAGATTTCTTTATTAGGATAGGATAGGATTGTAGGACAGCTGATTCTTCTTCTTCTTCTTGCAAGTGATGTGAACTTTGCGTTGCGCACGCGCAGGCACATTCCGCTGATATTAGTAAGGCACATTTGTGTTTAGATTTTGATTGTGTTTAATACATTTTTGTTATTGCTATTTATTTATTATTTTAATAAAATTTACAATAAATAAAACACAATGTTTTATATTTAATTATATTGCAATGTGGTAAGTAAACATATTTTTTTTGTTTCAGATTCTTAGAAACTTCGTGGGACCAGCGCCATCGTTATCTAAATTTAGAATTTAAATTATTTATATAGATAGAAAAATTATAAGCACAAAAGATGTAGTTTAGTTTTTTTGTAACATTCGCAAAAATTTGAAAGATGATGGAAACCAGAATATGGTTGTAGTTTTAGAGTGGCGGCTCTTTAACTACTTTCATTTGTTTGTATGGATATTGTATGGACTTTGAAAGAGTTTGTGGTGTTGTGAAAAAAGGAAACTACGTTAAAAGTGTTGTATATTTATTTTATATTGTGTTGTTGTATATTTAAAGACTGTATTAATATTGTTTTAGTTAGGGACGAACTTGGCTCTTTTACTATATTTCCAATAACAATACAAAATTTAAAATCATTTAATTTCTATACAAATTTAACAAATATCTTTTAAAATTTCAGATACACGACGCCACAATCACTTCAAAGGTCTAAAAGTGATCAACTTCCGTTTCACCAATAAAGTACTTCAGAATGAAGTGGACGAAGCCATCCTTAATCTACATATACAAGAGCTAGAACCTAAGCATAATATAACTATAACAGAAGACCATTTCACTATAAATATCCAAGTGAACAGGGTCACAAGGAACAGTCAAGGGAGTAAGGCATCAGTGCCTTACGCTGAGAGCGCAGTGAAGTTGTCTAGAAAAGATTTGAAAGTTGGTAAATGGGTTAAAGTGAATGTAACGAACATGGTAGCGGAGTTCTTCAGGTTGCCGAGAGACAACCTGGCCATTGTGGTGAGAGTACAAGATTCAAAGAATAGGATGAGTTTGGTGGTTCCACATCCGAGCTCAGAATCAAATAACGCGTTGGTAAGTTTATCTTGATATTAATAATAATATATACCTACTAATATGATAGCTTCACGCTATATCCCTCACACAGCAGGGTAGGCAGAGGGAACCTAAAAAATGAAAATATAAATGTAGATAAATATTTTATTTCCTCGAGTGGGGATCGAACCCACAACCAGTTGATTTTACAGTCATACTTTGTGCCCCTGCGCCAGGACTGGCGTATCGAGAATAATTGGAGTAGGGATAGAATTATTCTCAATTTTCCTTTTCCTTATACAAAATGGTACCTCCAAGTTATATAATATCAATTGTTATTTGCTGTTAAAATTTATGAATCATTCCACATTCAATTCTCGGTAACTTTAAATTTCAATATTGCTTATACGATAATGGCAATGAAAATGTCATAAATTACCTTTTTAAAGCTAACATAATTTTTAATATCTGCCCCCGTATATATCGAATTGACCCATTACCAGGTCAATATTTAGGTCAATCGACTTCATCTTCATGCTTCGCTTGAGTATTGATAAAAAAATGTATATTGTCAAATTTTGTTTCATGATTTTTAAGCAAATTTAGTTCATTTTATTATTTTTTTACAATGTTATGCCATTTTTCTCATATAACTGCGTGCGTAGGCAGGGGGAACGGAGTGTTAAGACATACATTACAAGATATTGCTTGTTGAACGGTGTTTCAACGCCGTGCTTTTTTAACAAAGCTCGGAAACGAAATCAATTAATTTTCTCGAGTGAGGATTGAACCCACAACCATCAAATGTGACTGTTCTCCCTGCCGTCTCACACACCAAACTATTGTATTAATTTCAAAGGATATATGGAATGATTATTGGTTTGCCAAGTTATTTATAGCAGTAGCTATAGGTACAAGTTTCTTTCTCTCATTATGCCAGTAATGTTAATAAATTGATACATTTAAGAATTGTTTGTCGCTATTGTGATTCTGTATACTCACCCAGGAGTGGAACCTACGTTCGATCTTATTCCATCATAATTATCGCTTTATTTTTGAGGCCAGTCGTGGCGCAGCGGCACAAAATGACTGTAAAATCGACTGGATGTGGGTTCGATCCCCACTCGAGGAAATGAAATATTATTTAGACGTATATTTTTTTAATTTCTTCGGTCTGGTGTCGAGGCATAGCACGGCGTGTTGTTCCGCCACTTAGCACGCAATAATTCTAGAGTTAGGCGGGAAGTGGGGAACAGTGTCTTAACAATAAGTTCCCTGTGTGCCTACCCCGTGTGCGTTATACAACGTGAAGCTGATTTATTTATTTTTTCAATTATCGTTTTTATACATTTATGAAAGAACTGTCTAATATCAAGACATTGTCCAATAGAAAAGGCAAAACTGTTTTAAAAGTGAATTAATTATTATTACAAAAACCCACAGTTACATTTATTGGCTGTAACGTTTCATATGTTAAGATATTGTCAACATTATATCATTTACCATATTATTGCCAATAGCATATAAACTTAAGATAATCCTTTAAATTAAAGCGTACCAGGAAGTGTTATGGATGATGTAAGCTGTATGCGACACGCGACTGTTGCCAATTAGTAACAAAATTATAAACAAAAAATTATCACTGATGACCTACATAGCAACTACGCCGACTTGTCTTTACTATATCCAAGTTTCATTAACTTTAAAATGTTTGTTTCAGATGCCATACGTAGAAATAAGTCTAAGGGACAATTCACATAAAAGAACAAGAAGAATGATCGGAATGGATTGCACTGAAAACTCAAAAGAAGTCAGATGCTGTAGGTACCCGCTGTCTGTGAACTTCGAAGAGTTTGGATGGGACTGGATCATAGCGCCGAAACAATACGATGCCAACTACTGCAGCGGCGAGTGTCCGTATAGTTTCATGCAGAAGTATCCTCATACTCATCTAGTTCATTTGGCCGCTCCTCAAGGGAGTGGAGGGCCTTGCTGCGCCCCCAGGCGCATGAGCAGCATCTCCATGCTTTATTTCGATCACGATCTGAATATAATATACGGAACTATCCCTGGCATGGTAGTAGACAGCTGCGGCTGTTCATAGCAACCGCTCCAACAATTTATTTGGATAATTAATTTACACTTTTGGTTCAAAAATGGTCTAACCTATCAAATTTTGGACTTAAAATTATGTAACATGAAGATTAAGATCTGAGTTTCCTTTCTTCACTTGTGGCTTTAAGTGTAGTGTTCTTATTGTGATACATTCGGTTGAAGACTGCGGTGCGGACCCTTGTGGTGTGTGTGTGACTATGGACGTGATTACACTAGTTCTAGTTCGAATTTCATTTCATCACAACGTTGAATTCATCCCAGTTTAGACCTTCCATTTATTTTCGCGAAACTAAAAACAAAGCAATAGTATCTACTTATATATCTCGCGTATTCTTGTCATTGATGTGTTATTTATGCGTTTTGTATACATTTAGATATCAGCATCGACAGCATTAATCACATTCTTCTATTTGATATTTATCTCTATATAAATTTCTTTACATTACTTCTAAAATGGCATTTATTTTCGAAATTAGTTCTTAAAATTTAGTTTGTAAGCTATATTTTCAATTGTAAGTAGCTAAAATGTGACACAGGCACAGTGTTTGTTGTGATTTCAAATAAAACTTATCCTTTAATCGATAGTGCGTTGAACTGCCAAGAAAATAACAATAGAGAATTTACAAGGCTCATACATACAATGGCCACCTTAGAGAACCGCGAGGTTTTTGAACTATATTGTTAGATAAACAATAACTTAAATAATACAAATTATGTAATAATTTAAAAAAAATAAAAATATTTTTTATGAAAACAGTACTGTGCCTGTGATAACTGTCCTCAAGTCATCAAAAACTGTCATTTTAGTTAGATCACTTTAGGAGTTAGCGCCTAAAAGTTTTTCTATGAAATTCTAATTTTAAGTAGATAGGTAGTTTATGTAATTTCGATGTATTTCTTTAAAATGTATTTGTGAAAAAAAAGTTCTTGACATCATTTGGATCTCGTGCAAAATTCTATTTCTACTGTAGTTATAGCGGGTGGTGCTTAAACGTAGGACATTACATGTTCGGTGCCTATCCTTTGAAAAAAAAACGTATTAAGTCGAAGATTAGTTTTTTTAGCTATCGCATAAGTTTTAGAAAAGTTTCGGATTTAGATTTTCAAAATTAGATCTCATTTGGAGGTTCGTTTGTGTGCCTCGTGACAGATCTCCCTTGCGTTTGAGGTGTTTTTTTAATAGCGGTTTTGAAATGTTTCTTTACAAACATTATTGTAGTGTTAAGTGAGTTGTTCTATGTTTACTGTAACCGATGGATATTGTCGAAATTTTAACTAACAAATTTGTGTCATAAGATTAATGAAATAAAATTTTTCAATTCATATTTTTTTATGGTATTTTTATTTCGTTTAATTGCAAAAATTTGCACGACCCTATCAATAAACATCCTTTCATCAACTAGAAATAAGCTGAAAATCATCTAGCGGCTAAACATATTTTCTCAAACACTATAGATTCATCTGTTTAGGAGCTATAATGTCACAGACAGATTTAAAAAAAACATAGTTTAGGTATACACAAAAAAAGGCAAGCAAAGGTGATGTAATAAAAGACACAAGTCCATCCGCGGTCATCCTTTCAGAACAGCCGCTCTTTATTTATATAAACTTTAAATTATTTACACATTCTGTTCGTTCTACTTTACATTAATATCAACGTTATTAAAATACAATTAAAACAAAAAAATAATAATATATAACAGAAACACACATACATGTACATGTACATACAATTAGTTACGAGAGTGGGAGAAATAGTCGGACTAGTATACCCAATTACAAAAAATAAGCCCCCCCACATTATATATGTATATATATTTTTTAATTTAATTTCCTCTAAAAAAAGTATTTCATAAATGTTGGCGTTTAAAATATAAATTATTGTGTTTGAAAAAAGCCAACAGTTTATTAAACACTTCAGTCTAAGTATTGCTTAATCGATTCAAAATATACAAGAAAACAACGTTGCACCTGTATATAGGTAAGAAACAATTCCTTATGTTATTGTTGTACAAAAGGTCATGGCATTTAAAGACACGATCGACTCGTGTACAGTACGCTCGACGAGTCGTGGCCGCCCTGAAGTTAGATGTAGATAACTGCCAGATTTGATTTTACGATTGATGTTTTTTGTTGTTCCCGAGTGAACAAAAGTTCGGGAAGCCACGACTTTAACAATTTCATTGCAGCCACAACTCGTCGACCGAACTGTACTCACCTAAATCCTAATTTACAGAGAGTGCACAACATCGAGTGGTGTCAGTCTATAATAAGTTGGATGGATTATTAAAATTTCTATAGAGCGTCAAGCGTAAAAAAAGACTAAAATAAAAAATATCGGTATGGCAGTGTTTTCGTTGAAAACTTAACCTTACACGAGACATCACAGTTTTCAAACTTAAAATATTAACAAAAATCGAAGGAAACGCACATGAATGCCATGATCCGATAGAGTAGTAAGGTCACACAGGAGGTTACACGAGTGTCTAACGCTAAGTATGTACAAGGCCGGCGCTCACGCGACTGAAACTTTGAGCCGTTATTTAAATAGGATCACAGTGGAAAAAGTGATTTAAAGATACGTTTACAATCTAATCTATAAATATATAACGTCCACATTATGGCAAGGTTCTACATAAACGCTATCACCGGTCAGTGACACTAAACTATACTACGTTCATAGTCATTTCGCTATCTGTACACAATCACGGCGCCGAGCGGACAGCACTCTGCTCGACTAAGAGACAGTTTCCTGTTTAGAAGATCAGCTGAGAGACACTTCTCTATTCAAACTTCGGCTGCAAGACAGTTCTCCGTTTAGAAACTCGGCTGAGAAACAGTTCTCGGGTTAGTTTGTGGCTGGTAGGAATCGTATGGCGCGTGTGGTTCTAAATGGCAAACGACATTATTCTCCCCATTGAGGACGGCCGCCAACGCCCTCATATTGCTCTCTGGCTGGTGGTAGGGATGCATCAGTCTACCACTCTCATATCGTGGATCGTATGATCGATCTAGTGCATCCCATTTGCCGTACTTCCCATAATGTTCCTCGTGATGGTGCCTGTCTCCAGGGCTATAGGAGATTAGTGGCCGATGGTCTCCGAAGAACTTGGAGCCGGACGACCCGTGGTGTCCAGGGTTCTGCCGGCAGTTATCCGGTCCGGAATTATCGTCGGACATATCCGACATAAGCGTTTCGTTTCTTTCGATCTCTTCATACACTGGGTCGTCTTGTATTACTCGAAATTCTTCTGAACCCCGTCTGTATATCCTTCCTTGCTGGGAAGCTATTTCGGAGTACGTGTGATTCATATTTTGGCTGCCGTGGTGGTGATGATGTTTTCGTCGGTTGTCGTCTTTGTAGTGTTTCCGGAAAATCATCTCCTGACTTCCGGGCGAATGCTGAGACATGAACACGTGGGGATTCCTAAAGTCGTGGTTGTAGCTCCTGGTCGTTTGGTATCCTTGATGATGGAGTGGACTTTCCTCATCCTTGATCACGTGTCTAGGGGATCCGGGAGCAATTTGGCCATCACAGTCCGGGTATGGACTATGAATGTGGCTTTGTTGTGCCAGCTGACGAGAAAGCGTGTCGTGATGAGGTAGAGTCGAGGAGTTCACTGGATGATGCTTAGAAGAAGTGTTCTGTAAAAAAAACGGAATATATATATAGTAATATTACTTTATAAGTTGCATGTTGTAATAAGTTAATAATCAAGTCACACAATGATTTAAGCAATGATAATTTACTGTAAAACAATTAAAGACAGCTCAAGTTTTCAAATTAATTCTAATATAGTTCTTAGTAGAGCTTATTAACTTTTGAAACATCTTCATATTAATTGTGATATCCTTAACTTGTGCTATTTTAAAAAGAAGAAAAGAAAACTGATTATTTTTAATTTCCGCCAGATCGATTACAAAGTGACATATGAAATTTTCTCAAACAACAACAAAATGAGAAAAATAAAATATAAAGGACCATAAAATATATCACCAGTTTTTTTACCACAGATGCGAAACAACCTAATGAATCTGGAATTTGATGAGATTACTACTTAAACATTACTAGATTTAGAGATCTATAGTTCACCAAATTTCTACTAATAGACCAATAACTTTAATTATATGAAATTTGTTTTTTTATCGATTTGACGGATACGGAAAGTGTCTGCGATGTAATTAAAATTAGAAGGAGGTGGGATGGGCTACATGTGCGTGGTTCATGCAATGTTAGGTTCATGCAGTTAGGCTACGCTTAAGTAAGATCTCTAAACTATCACCTGAAAGATTTTAAATATGAATACGAATAATACATAATAAAATAATAATAAAAATATGTGTTTTCATTGTTATACATTATTGAAGATAATCAGAATTGTTATACTTGTGAGAATGTTTATTTCAATTGCGGCTATTTCTTTGGACGATAAGGGTTTTATAACGAATTGTTGTACAGAAAATAAAATCGAATAATTACACAAACTAAAATAGGAATACTTCATCAATTTTCCTTACAAATCATGAAAACCAAAAAAACATCAAATAAATCCGACGTAAATCCTTCCGGTGGCGAGATCTTACCAAAGCCGTCGAAAGCCCTCCCCTCACCTTCCATACATTCGTGTTCACAGTCCACTCGTTCCCGCCAATTGAGGCCGCCATTTTATTTGAATAGCAAGATGGCGACCGAGATCGAAGGTTCTGGTAATCGCTGGGAACTTCTATATTATTCGTATTTCTGTAGCTATGCATTGACGCAATGCTTTGTGAATGGGAACTACTGTGTGGTATTTGTGGGGGATTTCGCATTTCTTCATTTGGTACGTATATTGGGGCGGTGGGACGTATCCATCTTGACGCTTCCGGTTGTAAGTTGTAACTCTGTTGTATATAATATAAATGTATATATAATGTCTGTATCAAAAAGTTGTATGTGTGGTTACTTCATCTTTAGTGAATGATCTTTCTTCAAATTAATAATAAAATAGTATATAAAGTAAATTTAACATACAACATTTTGACAAGAAATAAAACATAAATAATCTACGTACACATAATATAATATGATACGACCGTAAAGTTATTGAATTCTGAAAGAGCTACGAGAGTCATACGCATAATATAGAGATAGGATTTGGTATCGATAATGACCCATTAGATGCACTACCACCGTTACTATATTAATTGTTAGTTATCTGTGAAGCATTAGTTAGTTGCTTAGAAAGAAAAAAATAAAACTTACCGTTCTTACGTACACATAATCTTTACACAAGGTTAGTTTAACACTTAGAAAAAAAACTGAGCTGTCTTTTAGTCACTGAAGCCAAAGTGTTTTGGTGGTATAAATATATGTATGTATTTTTTTTATAGTTTGGGTAAGTTTCATAATCCTATCTCTATATATGCGTACGAACCTTGTTGGACATTCTGTCGATATCCCGACGGGTACCGGCCACTTCCTGAGTTAATTGGATTTCTTAAATGAGACATCGGAGCTGATTCCCTTTCCGGGATATTATGTGAAAAATTTGACGTAGCATTGAGAGTGGGACCGAAATTAGGTCCAAAATTTTGATTATCTTGGGAATTTCTACGGTTTCTATGTGGATGATAGTTATGAGCGGCGGCGGCTGCCGCAAAGGACGCTACTGACGCGTTGTTAATAACATTGTTGTTATTATGATTGTTGTTGTTAACAACAACGTTAAGAGTGTTGATCACGAGGTTGTTTGTTGTAGACGCTGACACGGACGTGCTCGCTGAGTTCTGTTCAGAATTTAATAACTTTTTAATTTAGTCTTTATATAGAATTATGTTGTATATATATGCATGTAAGTTAAAACCATGTAAAACCTTCCACCGTGTATAATATTAACTTTATATGATACTATAATTAAGAATATATGTGTAAACTACTAAACTATTTACTTCAAGCCTCTTGAGCACAATGATTAAACACAAAACATACACATATCCCCGACCATTAACACACAGGACAGAATATATCTCAAAATGATTATTAGATTTTTTTAGTTTTGTATTTTGCTTCACGCTATATCCCGTATCGCAGGTTGGGCAGAAGGAACCTAAGAGTTTAGCGTTAAGACATTATCGTTTTGTTCACTGCGCTTTGTCAAAGTGTGTGTAATGTGTATGTAGAATAAATGATATACGATGTTATGATATACATTAAGATTGGAATTTAAGTTAAACTACAAAAAACTAGGTTTTATCATGTCTGCCTTCACATATGACTGAACATTCAAATCCCATTTAAAATTTAAACATAACCTTACAATGTATTTAGATTTGTATCTTATAATGAATAACATAAACTTCAAAATTTATTTGTGTAAGATATGGTTAGTATCTTATATACCGTGTGTTAAATTACAAAAATGTATGTAAATACATATATTTTTAAGGAAAGGGAAATAGAAACATAAAAGTTTGAATATACGAAAATTTAACGGGATCTGAACCTGCGATTCTTGGGAACCGTCGAAGCGCTCTAACCAGAGTGTGTATAATCCACTTTTCCTAAATGATACTTACGGTAACATCACGAGGATCGACAACATCCTCGTTGTCCGCCGTATTTTGATTGTATCTCCGACTCTTGACGGAGCCCTGGCGCGTGTCCACGTGCGTGCTGGAGGCGGGGTTGCCGGTCATCTTGAGGCAGCAGCTCAGCCAGGAGTACCGACGGCATATACGGATGAATTCTTTTTGGAACTGTGTATGAAGATTATTTTAAGGTTAATTAAAAATGAATCATTTGCATTGTTCTAAAAAAACAACTTTTAACAAAGAATTGTAATAAAAAAAATTTATTAAATGAAACACAAATTGAACTTACAATTTCATTTTGCAAGCAATAAAAGATGAATATGAAGAGTCCTTGTAACGAATTTAGTATAGTGAACACATATGCGAAGATGACTGTTTGTTCGTTGATGTAAAGTAGCCCAAAAGTCCAAGTCAGACCCAAAATGACCGCGAGTACCATTGAACTGTAGAGCCACACCCTGGAAATATAATATGGTTAGGTTGTTATGGTTTTCGTTTAAATTTAATATTTCGTTGAAATCAGCCCACAAATTACGGGGAAATCGACGGGCAATCATAAAACTAACGAAAATAAAGCAAAGCCTTATCAAAAACAAAAAGTTTTAAAAAAAGTTTATACATTTATTGGTAAAGAAAATTGATAATATACAGAAAATAAAACAAAAACAATAGAATTGGAATCCTTTAAAACTACTTTTTACTAAAATTCCATGCAACTACCCTTTTGCTTAGTATTTGAATAAATAACGTCCAAATTTCCAAAGTAATATTTACCTTATTTTATATATTTTTGTATTGTCTTTTGCTTTAATAGAGACCGTTGAATGGTGACACATCATGTAACCGACTAAGCCTAAGCAGAACCAGTTAGCCTGAAAACGGAAACTCAAAATTAGCTTTTCTGTGTTGTTCATTGCTATTTTCTAGGAGAGTTTTGAACCAAATCGCTGGTTTAAAAAAAAGTATAGGAAATTTCTTGAGAAATGTCTAAATTTAGATTGTAAAAGAACAAATTTATCTCCAATTTTTCTTTTATATTCACGCTGTATCTCACACAGAGTAGTATAAGTTCACTCTTTCTGACAAATTCTTAAGGCATTGCGTGTTGAGAGGCTGAACTCAACGCCGCATCAATAGAACAGTTTTCTCTACAAGAAACAACTTACAGCAACAACAATAGCAGCTGGCCCAACGAAGCTCATGATCATCATGTTATCAGTTGACAGCCAGCAGTGGTGGTCGGTGCCGTAGCCGCGAGGGTATATCGCGGCTGATATCGACACCACGAGGAGAGGGGTGATGTACGCGCCGGCACAGTACCACCGAGCTCGGGGACGCTCAGGTTCGAATACTTCCACTAGCATGGCGTATAGATGAAAACCTGGAAAATAAAAAAAAATATATGTTTAAAATTAATAAGAGGCTATTATAGACCAGGTTATAGTGTATGTTTTGTATATTGGTCACTCAGTTATTTATGAAAGTGTTTGGATAATATTAAGACACTTTACCTTCTAAAAACATCCAAGCAAAAGCTGCCAAAAAGAAATAATGCAGTAATCCAGCTATGACTCCACACATTGTACTGTTTTGAGTCTTATCTATGCCACACATGAAGACTATTTCAGCGATTAAGAGGCAAAAGCACAGGTTTTTGTGTATGAAGACTCGATCAGACTGGAAAAAATAATATCAATATTATTAATATTATAAAAAAAAAAAATTAACGTACTTCATATTTTATAAGTATTTAGCATTGAGTTGAGTTAATATAAATGTGTTAAATCATTAAAGTTAAGTATTAAATTAAGTTAATATAAATGAATTACAAGGACATCTAAATTTTGAAAAAGTGGTGCGGGTACAGAATTTGCAACAAATTCTTGTATGTAATATAAGATACATACATTTTATACCTATTTACATTTACATTTTTTTATACTTAGTGATGAATTCCCATGATTAAACTCTAACTACAATCATCAATTATCATTTTCAAAAAAATCAATACACACTCACCTTCATATTCCTAACAAACTGGAACACAAATATGGCAATGACTAAAGCACCGATAGATATGCTACAACCAATCGAGGTAATTAGTCTTAATGCCATCTCGTGTGTGGAACTCAGAGGCACTCCATGCACGTCCATTAATATTGCGAAATTAGTTAAATGTGAACAAGCACAGCCTGTGTGGGTTCTGTTCGACCATTCTACCTGACAGCCTTCTGATGACCAGCCACTGAAAATTATAGATTTTTGTTGGTTACTTTTATGTAAAGCTAGCGATCCATTTATGGTTTTGCCAGCTTAAACAATAAGTTATATAATAGCCATAAGTTTTAAGATATATATTATTTTGTTGTACAAGATAGGTTACTGTAGTTTTATCTAAATCTGATCAGTAATTCTGCGTGAAAATGGAAACATCCATCCATTCTTAAATTTGTAATATTATTTCGTGATGAAAAGTGCTTTTTATATGTTTTATTGGATACAGATATTTTTTTTATTAAATGCAAAACTATTAAATATTGTGTACTAACAGAGATTTAGTATACCAATCTATTTTTCTGTATATTAGCAAACATTTCAAACCGAAGAACTATAAAGTCCAAATATATTGGAGACCGTCATTGAAAATTTTTAAAATCTAAATAATATTATTACTGTAATAAAAATAGTACTTACTGTAACGTATAGTCCCAGAACACACAAGCTGGGTTAGTTAAGTTTTCAGTCTTCAAATGTTTCATAGTTAATCGTACCATTTGTGACAGTTGTATGTGCCGCCCGTTGCCTAAACTTGCTGATATTACCTAAAAATAAAATAAATTCTTAATATTAATTATACCTCAAGAGTTCTGGGTTCGAATATTACTATGCACTTATTTTTTTATATATGGCAGTATAGGCGGACAATCTCTAGTTTTAAGACACTAGTTTCCGGCCGGAATGTCGCACTCTTGATTATTCGCAAATGTATTACTTTAAAGAAAATGAATTATTTCCATTTAAAGTATATAAAGTAATATAATATATTGTATTTCTCATTATGAAGTTCATATATGTATATATTCCTTTTGTTTTTTTAAATAAAAAAAATCTTTAAGCAAAAAGATCAAAATATTTTGTAAAAACAAATAAGAATTTTAATAGTAGAAGCACTTGGTTTTCAAGAGGCACATGTTCAAAACTCGCAAAGTATTTTTTATACATCTCTAAGTATTTATATTTCTCTATTAATTACCTTCGAGTTTAAAACTCTTGTAATATTCTTCTTTTCTCGTTCGGAGTTAAGGCTGGTCGAAGATCCATCGGTGGAATAAGCAGCGAATTCAGGACTTTTACCAAAAGTTGGTGGTAAAATCTGTTCTAAACCATCAAAGGCGAAGAACACTATCCTCACGAGGTCTACTTGATGATTTTCTGCAAGTAAAAGGTTTGTTAGCAAAAACTTATAATATTTAACTAATAATATTTATTTAAAAAAGAGACTTGACACTAGGTTCCCTATTAGAGATATTATAACTTTTTACACTTGTTTATTTTTTGTTTTTTTTTTGAGATTACAATCCAATTAATACATCTTAAAGTAAATAAATTCGACTGATAACAAACTTTTTTTGCGCATCATATTTAAACATAAACCAATATTTTAGATAAGTGCATATTACAGAAAAGTGATATTCAACACTTACGAAATAAAAATATTTAATTAAAAAACATATAGTATTTTGACTCAGAAAGTTTTCAAAAGGCGCGAGTTCAAATACCGCTACGTTTAAAATTATTTTAAGTTATCTTAAGTATTTAACCTTAATGGGAATTAAAGTTTTAAGAATTAAAATCAATGAACCTAGTAGAGCAGCTTTTGGTATAGTGATAGTGTCTTCTGAAGCTTTCCACTGTTCCTGCGCTATCAGAGACGGGAACGTCTCGTCCTCAACATTCTTTACTTCTAAAACTCGTACTGACAGACCTAGAATACATATATAACAAAATATAAATAAAAGTTTGCATATATACTACAAATTTATAGGTTTAAAAAAAACTTGAGGCCAGTCGTGGCGCAGTGGCACAAAGTGTGACTGTAAAACCGACTGGTTGTGGGTTCGATCCCCACTCGAGGAGATGAAATATTTACTTAAATTTATATTTCCATTTCATCGCTCTGGTGTCGAGGCAAAAGCGCGGCGTTGATTTCTGCCACTCAACACGCAATGCCTCCAAAAATTCGGCAGAAAGTGGGGAACGGAGTGTCTTAACACTAGGTTCCCTCTGCCTACCCTGCTGTGTGCGGGATACAGCGTGAAGCTATTTTTTTTTTAAAGAAAACTAAATAGGATTTAAGAATACAATACTTTATATGTATTTTATTTGCGTATAAATTTTAGTTTTTGGTATTTTTCATATTTATATGTGTACAATAAACACCATTTTATTCTATTGTAAGTAATCTTTATAAGATTTATACTTGATATTTACTCCATTATTTTTTGTTTTAGTTTTACTATTTGTATATAGAAAATGTAATAAATTGTTCTTATGCAATATTGTTATTATACATTTCCTGACCGTTAGTGTTAAAGTTATTTTTAAATATAAAATCAATTTTGTACTAGACGTAAAATATGTACTTACATATATTTTTAACGGTTTGTAAAATCGTTTTTTCTGTTGTAATAGCATCGGCTAGTAAGAACGCGTTTTCTTCCAACTGTGTCAATAAAGCACTGGCCACTCTGTTTTGTGCATCTGCACTAAGATCTGACCAGCACGCTCTTTGGCTTTCTTCTAGAAGATTCGAGCCTAGGAAAGGAAATAGAAGATTAGTTAAAAGTAAATGTTTTGCGTTTTCTACATATGGCAGGCTTAGACAGAGAATTTAGTTAAAAAGCTGTTTTTTTTTATATATTTATATTATTTAAATTCAAGACATTGCGTATCGAGTGTTGAGATACAACGCTGCGCTTTGTCCCATAAAGCGGAGAATATATATGATATAAATATAACCAATTCCGCGAGTGCGGACTGAGCTCACAAATCATCGAGCTTACAGTCAATGCCAGTAACACATATAATATTTTTTTTTTCAATGAGCGTTCTTAGTTTCTGAGATTATACATACATTGAAACGAAACAATTTTTAGCGTTATACGACTATAGAAGTATAACTGAAGGTAAACGACAAGAAAAAACATTCCTATTATAGATCTTACCAGTCTTAATAACTCCAAACAGCATATCTGTTACAATCGCTTCTTTTTGACTTGGATCGGTAAACGTTTGTAGATTTTGTGACATTCTTTGAGCCAGTTTCTTCATTATGTTGGTTGTGGTCATCATGTCGCCTCCGTAAAGGGTGTTCGAGGATGTTACCTTGAGAATAAACGATTATTAATATAGATAAAGTAAATTTATTGTACTATAACTGTAATTAAATAGTTTGGCCTGTGTATTTTTAAGTGAATAATTATTCTTAACACATTGTTATTTCATAAATATTGATAGATTAAACAAAATAAAAATCTTATAAAAATCTTTCCAAAATTATAAACCACAACTAGTAAGAAATAAAAAGCACAGAAAATCACTATCATAAAAATCACAACAAAATTACCTGAGCCAAATCATTACTAATGCTCAACAAAGATTCCCCTTCACGTACTCTCGCTTCGAGGCTGTTTAACCAAACTGATCTACATTCACTGAGATCTGGAGTAGTTCCGTGCCATTCTGGTATTGTGTCCGCTAGAAAATTAGATTTTATTATGTATTATATTTTATCTTTTTTTTTATATTTATAAATTATATTTTATAAATTAAAAAAAAAACCTTTTGCTATAGAATATAAGGGTTGCCATTTTGGTAAAATATTTGCCACATAAATTTAAAAGTGGAAAATAGTTCAGTTTACATTTTTGACGAGAATCCAAAACTATAATTGTTGATATTTTTTACAAGGTGATGTACGACGGTTTCCTTATTTATTATCAAATACCTTCACGCTTAAATTGAATAAGCATTAAATGAAGGCAAAATTAATAAAACCCCAAAAAAACATATCTCATTATTAAATAAACAACTTACAATATATAATATCTCCACTGGAGATAAGATTGTGGCTGGCCTGAGCATCCGGTATGTTTGCTGTTCCTCGGTAGTCTATTAGGTGTTCTGGAGAATCGCCGTCGCGACCTATAGAAAATAATATATAATATTTGTTGAAAAAATAAATTATATGCACTTTTTTGATATTTAGTTTAAAACAATGTAGCCATGTTCATAAGAGAGAACTATTATGTCTTATAGTTTTTTTTACAAAAGGTTTTTCATAGCTTCACGCTGCATCCCGCACATAGTAATGGGACAAAAAGGGTTCTTGGGATCTGAATGTTAATATACTCCATTTCCATTAAGACACTTTCGTTCCTCACTTTCCGACAAATTCTAAGGCATTGCGTGTTGAGTAGAGGAACTCAATGCCACACCATTTAAAAAAAATATTGAGCAAAAATTTAAAGGCTCTTGTTGTTGGACATTAAAGGTATTTTTCTTTAATAATCTGCATTATTAAAGAAGAATGCCTTTGTATTTTTCAATTTAGCGGAAAAAAGAATCTAGTGTCAAAGAACACCGTTGCTCATAAAGATGCATTTTTATCATCTTCTTAGTCATAAGAAAATATCCTTAGCATTATATTAATATTTTGTAATTGTAGATAAAAAAAAAAAAATTACCTTTCAATAACGCTTCAGATCCTAGTCGTCTAATCAATTGCATCTGCCTATCATTAGGCTGGTCTAGACCGAGATCGTGGTAGTTTTCTCCAGATTGTAACCCAGAACTTCTCCGCCGTGGCCTTTCTTCTTCGATATAATGATGGTTAGTTAACGTGCATCTGAAATTTTTAGATAATTTTATTGATATTATACAATATACAATAGATGGTAACCAATTGAATTTATATATAAAATTCGGGAAATTTAAAAATTCGTTTGAAAATATACAAATAAACATTAATAAATTTTTTCTTAAATGAAATAGATATCACAAAACACTCACTTCCATCGTGCCAAACCCGTTGCTCCTCCAGGGCAAGGTTGAACAGCATATGTACCAGCTAATGTCCAGTTCCAATGAAGTCCCCTCGCATTTATTTGTGGGCAGTACGCTCGTCTACCCATTGTAGGCGTTGACATCGTTGCTGTAAATTATAAAATAAGACATTATATCTAAGGTATTATAAAATTAGTTATATTTTTTTAAGGAAGCACTGAGGCCGTTGCGACGCAGCGGTGCCGCGGCAAACTAGTCTATAGTTTACCTATACGACGTTTGTGGGTTCAAGTCCTATTCGGAGGAATGAATTATTTAAATTTTCTCACTCTGGCAAGAAGACAACACAGACAGTGAGTAGAGAACGGAACAGTCCGTTCTCTGAAAAATGTAAAGCGAAAAAAAAATATTAGTAAGTAGGTAAAAAAGTCTTAACAATTTAAAATACATTTTACTTTATTATTTCAGTACAAATTTAAATGGAAGTAGGAGGAACCTACTCTTTCTATTTTTATGACGAGAAACGCAAATTCCAAAAGATAAATAAATATCTACACTTACAGAAAGTCTTTTCAAAATCATCAATGATGTCAGGATTGGGCCGATTCTCTTTAGGTGGCATATGATGGATGGGTGATGTAGGGTCAGAATCTTCATCTCTTGACGCCCAATGAATAGTTTCGTCTGTAACCGTAGCTATGGAAAGATATGTATTGTATTTTATAAAATATTCTCTTATCTCAGATTATTCTATTTCTTATGTTTTCTTTGAGTGATTTATTATAAAAATACTTACGACTTTCAATTTCTTTTGGTTTCTCAATTTTAGGCGTTTCCGGTGCAGCAGCTTTTGGTGTATCTTCTTTGACTTCTGGCATTTTATCGAGAGTACTTTGAGGTGGATCTTTTTCTGATGAGGAATCTGGTTGTTTTGTTGTTGTTTTCTAAAAAAAAATTCTATGTAAAAAGACGTTGGTTATGGGTTCGATTTCTATACGGGACAATAAATTATTGTCATGTTCTAGCGAAATTAAAATATAGAGACGGACGGAAAATATAAAAACTGAGTGTCTTAACTTCATATTGTCTTCGCAAACTTTGCTCTACATAATAATGTAACACAACGATTTTTACGTTAACTACATTAATGCAGATTATATATTGGGTTTGCTTCGAATGCACTGAAGCACCTGAATATTCTATCGCATTAACGACCGCAACCACTAGCAAATTGTTAATAATTAGCAATTGCTCGCGGCTCTGCCTCTATACTGCCTGCACGTTGCACATTACTATTCAATCGATATGTCAAATTAATTATGCTACGTTGACTTATATGATTTCTTCAAATAATCTAATATACGTTTTTATGGATAGAAATAATAAAAAAAAATATAGTAATAGTGGTTAGCTGGTTCTTGTTGTTGACTTTTTCCCCTTTTTTAAAATTACAGTATTCTAAATGTTCTTTCAATAAACAGTCCACTCATAGGTTTGAAGATTAAATAAAATGAGTTTCGATTGAAATTGATATTCTAAAAAATTGTATATTAATTGGAAAAGCATTAAAATAAAATAAAATATTATGTTTACTTCAAATATAACTTTATGTCATACATATTAAATTATTACATTACATAGATGATCAATCAGGTGTTTGTTGTGATTGTGTAGTTGATTCTAAAATTAATGGAAATGGCTTCATATTTCTTAATAAAATATAGAAAATATCTAAATATAATTGTTATTATAAATTATTTCTTACAAAGTTCACTCTTTGTGCCTATAACCTAAAATATAAAAAGTGTTAAAAAACAAAACATTTTACCTTAGTAGCAATATTCCCAAGCTGCACTTCCGGAGGCAAAGTGATATGTGGTCTGAAGGTGGGTGGAGTGATAACAGTTGGTTTCTTCTTCTCTTGAGGAGTCAGCACTGGGCTCTTGGGTATTGGGGGTGCCGTGGACCTCCACACAGTCGGTTGAGATGTTATCAACCAGGGTGGTGATGGCCTAGTTGTTGTACTGGTTGTAGATGCTGCAAGAGAAATGTGATTTTTGATTAAATATATTGTAAGGAAATTTCTGTGCCATATTATTATATTACCACTGTAATTTAATTAGCATGTGGTTTAGCTTACATCATTTTCCATCCCAAAAGTGTTTATAATATAAAACCTAACATTTTAAATTAACAATATTGTGAAATGTAGTTGGCTCAGAATAACTGAGTGACTTGACACCTAGCAATAAATTATGAAGTATCTTACCCGGTACACACTGGTAGTGGGCTTCTAAATATTTGAGTGTATTCGGACATGGGTCACCAAACATGTTCGTGCTTGCTAGTATACTGCAGTTTTGGTGCATGCTACATCTGTAAAGAGACATGAAATAATGAAATAAGTAAAAAGAATACAATTTTTATATTTTTTTATTAACCTAGATATAAAAGTAATGAGACTAAGACTAATATTATTCATCCCTTGTTCTATAGATTTACTTATAAGTTCTTAGTTCTATGCCAGGACATTAATGGGAGCAATTTACTTGTTTGATACCTAAAAACGATCCAGCTCGAAATGTCAATTAAAATTGAAACTGACCAAAGTTTCCACAGAATGCAATCCCAATGAATAAATATCAAAAACAGATCAGCAAAACACAAATGGAAAGCTTTTCAGTTTATTTTACAGGTGAATGATTTTGTAATTCAAAAATAAACTTTGTACAGCATAATTACTGGACGCGTCATTTATCAACAATCAATTTAGGCGTCGCTTACACGAGAGGGGCACTTTATTGCCAATCTAGTAGTAATGCTATCGAGTAGGGGAATATTTAATTTTCGGGATCGACGACGTTTCTGAGTTCCCATCATGACTTGTATGTTATAAGTAGAATTTTTGCATGTTATGTTTTTTTTTATATTTTTATATACACGTTTATTTTTACATAAAGTATATTATCTTTTTAAATTTTTATGTCAGTAATCGTAATAACATATAAATATGTCTAGATAACATCAATATCGTTTAGT
This sequence comes from Heliconius charithonia, assembly GCA_030704555.1. NCBI lineage: Eukaryota > Metazoa > Arthropoda > Insecta > Lepidoptera > Nymphalidae > Heliconius > Heliconius charithonia. The sequence goes on from CM060825.1 coordinate 3,036,184, forward strand.
AAAATGTAGTAAATAAAGCTTTCTCATTTCACATATATAAATCACGTATATATATTACTTTACTTATATTATAAAAATCTTCCTTTACTAAATCATTGACCGATAAATTAGAAACTACTGGATATCGTGAGATTACAATTGGCGAAAAGATTCAGGAGTATAGGGAAGCACTAAGAAAGGATTTCTTAAAATTATACGGTAGTGAAAGAATTTTGCATTTTACATTTTAAAGATCATACAAACAAAGTTACCGGCGACAACTAGTGTACAATTCAGTTTCTTTAGGCCAACAGGATTCTAAGGATATAAAATAACGTTTCTGCATAGAAATGAGAAAGAAAAGTTACGTTTCTCAATACTACTTTAAACAAAGCATACAGTATATTACAAGCTAGTATCTTTTTTTTAAATACATACATTTGACATCAACAAATGTCTAACAAATCATCACAATGTTTAGACATATGCAAACTAAATGTACCATGTTCTAATAATTGAATGTATTATGTGAAATTAAACATGAATTATGTCGCGCTAACCATTATGAATTTCATTGCAAACGTTATCAAATTTTCGAATTTTGGACAAATGATTATAACGTATTATTAGCAATTATAGCACCGAGTGATTATGTTGTACAACATGAGGACGCTGAATAAAAGGACACATTTATGGTTGTATTAAAATTCAAGGAGAGCTTCTCTTGAATTTTAACACGGCTGTAACATCTCAACATCTTAACTAATAATTATTTTTTGTCTTCATTGTCATTTTACTGGGGAGGGGCAAACGAAATATCAATAGAAATAGAGTATGAAACAGCAATAATATGTAAACTGGGATGGTGCGAAATTAAGATATTCTTATGATTTGGCACTGGTTCTGTTTTAATTCTAGTTATATTTAAAAGAAATTGAGCGGCCAGTCATGGCGCAGGGGCACAAAGTGTAACTGAAATATCTACTGGTTGTGGATTCGATCCCCACTCGAGGAAATTAAATATTTATTTAAATTAATGTTTTCTTTCTCTGTTGTCAAAGCGCGGCGTGGAATTTAGCCACTCAACTAGAAATGGCTCCAGAATTCGGCAGAAAGTGGGCAACGGAATGTCTTAATACTAGTTTTCCCTCTGCCTACTCTGCTGTGTGAAGCCAATATATATTTAAAAACATCCATAGTTAGAAGCGGTTGGAGCGAAGGTTGGTGAATTGGAGAAGATTTGTCCTGTAGTGTACGAAGTCAGGCTTAAATAAGTTCTTCTATATAAGATAGACAAAAAGCTTAAAATAACAATTTACAAATAAAAAAAACACATTAAAACTATAAGTTACACAGAAATTATTAAGAATTTCGTTAATAATAACATAAATAATAATCATTGTGTGCGGTCAGGTTAACGCCGAATCTACACAGTACAATTTCATTACCACAATAATACCAACGTAACAAATTAAACCGCAATATAGACATTTAATACCGATATAGTTACAATTATTTTAGCTACATTCGCAATTTCCCCACTTGTATTTTGATTCGGTACATTTCGATTTACTTTGTTTCGGTTCTTGTGTTAATGGGATGTTGTATTTTCGATGCCGGAAGATTTTTATTTGTTTTATACATATATTTATGATGAGGCCATCAGGGTTCGACCCCCACTCAGGCTTAAATTTTATATAAAAAAAATGATAGACAATGTAATGATAGACAAAGTACGGCGTAGAGTTCCTGGACTAAGATACTAGTCCTGATATCATATACAATTAAATTCATACCGTTTATGTTGTATATGAGTTATATTTATTTTTTCCATACTTAACCGAATTAAGCTTATTCAATATGAAATAAATATAAAGTAAAGCATTATTAGCAATAGTATTAATTAATTAACTGCAAACAATTGTCTTTTGTGTGTGTAACAAAGCTCATTCCAATAAAAGAACAAAGGACTTATCAGATTTTGATTAGAGACGTGAGATAAATGGGAAATATACTTAATGTATATTGGATTTTCATTGTACAAATTATAATAATAGATACTTGAGTATACCATACGTAGATATATAAGTAGTTTTTAAAATCTGTACTAATATTATAAAATGAAAGTGTTTGTTTGGTTAAACGTGTTAATCTCTACTTGTTGAAATTGATTTTTTTTAAATAACTTATTCTAGATTTAGTCCATTCAAAAATCTTAGAGAAATCTAAAAAAATATTGTTCCTTATAAAGTTTTTTATATATTTTTATACATAGGTGATGTATTACGTGGTTTAAATGTATGTAGTACATCAAAAACTAACTAACCTGCTATGTAAAACCCGTAAGCTTCTCGTGCTCATACAGTTGACGCTCCAGTCGGTATTGCCATGGTCGTTACATATCGTTATAGAGAATCTGCCATAGTTCGCCCTTATCAGATGGATCACTGAGCCTTCACTGCAACCAATCTTGAGCGTCTTCCCTTCGCACGCGTACGCTGTTTCGTATCTTGGTTCTGGAATAGAAAATAGGTATATTAGTACAGCAAATATATATTTTTTGATAAGTTGTAATTTTTGTAAGTATGTATTAATTTTTAAGGTTATATTATTATTTATTATTGTAAATAAGTTTTTCTATTTTATACAATTTTTTTAACAAGCTAAAAACAGGTTAATAATGCATATTAAGCTGTGCCTCACCTTTGTATTTAACATAACAGTAAGACTAGAATTAGATAGAATTTTTATAATAAGTAAAAAAAATAAAACAACAAGTTTAAAAATAATTTTAGATTCCTTTAATAAAATTGCTTGGTCGAAGCTCATTCAATTATCGTTTATCTCAGTTCAGTGAGATAAATACTTTTTGCGGTCAGCGGATCCAGCGCAAATAATCTATTACCTAACTACCCTCCAAAAACATGCCGCACCAAGCCATTTATCCATCGCTAAAAAACAACGCACTAGAAGGTTCCCACCAAAAATAAATCCAATTAAACCTATCCGACGTTGTTCATCGGATCGTTACGTCCAGAAACCATTTACCAATTCAAAAGCAAACACCCAATGAAAGACAAAACGAAAAACTGTCGACTCAACGTTTCATAATCAATTTCTGGACGATTCAGTCCGACGCAAACAAGGGCGTGAAATATTTTCTCAACTAAAGCGCTTTACATCGACGTCAATACTCCCCGATTAGTTTTTAAACGGGAAATTTAAGATGCAATGGATGAGTTGCTCGGAAGATTTATTGCTAACTTCATAGCGGGTTAGGTGTGCATATTCTGGATAGGATATAATAAATCTGGGCAAATTAATGACGGCACCGACAGATCGTTTAAGCCGTTTTCGCTACGTCATACAACGAAATGAGGGCTCGAACAATACATAATGTACTGCAGTGAATCTTATAATAGGGTTGCCTCTGATGTAAATTAGAAAAGTGTCGATAAACTTAGAGCGGGCGCCGCTCGACAATTTCCTTTCGTACGTAGTCGCATTATAAAAACGGTAAAAGTGGCATTATTAATCCAAACTTTATAACTTAATGCGATAAAGCACTGATAAAGCTCAGCTATAAATTACGTTGACTTTTAAACCTTAGTGGAACACGGGCGTAATCAAACTTTTCAAGTACAAGTTTCCTTTTTACCATAAATTATATTTATTGAAACAGTGGGCTTTTGTGGCTTATTTGAGAGTGAGACGTGTTTCACACACTATTGTCCATACGATCCATAGAAGTCAATTACCATGAAGTGACAATTATATTCAACATAAACAACCCTCGCTCAAAATTATGCAGTGTTAGGTTACGACACATAATCCATTTGAATTGAGATCTGTATTCGGGGGTAGAAAGTGAAAAAGAAAACACTAAATTCTCTTTATCTATATTAATAAAAATACAAGATATATAAATAGTTATATATAATGTAAATAGACAAAATACTAATACAAATAATATTATATAAAAGTAGTAGTAGTAAGTAAAAGCACAAAGTAAGAAATTATAAAACAAAGTCCCTCCGTCTGTCTTCATCTAACTTGTCTTTATACATTTACTTCTAAATCACGTAGCGGATTTCATTACACTTGAAATGTCTATATATTTTAGATCGAATTCTATTTTCTTCATATTAATTAAAATTTCGTTTTATAAAGATTTTTTTTATTTTGCCATGTTGTAAAGGGTATTTAAAACAAATCATTTGTACTGATGTAAGATACTCTGTTGTCCGCTTTCTATTCTAATGCGTGATATTGTATGTCGAGTAGCGGAGCTCAACGCCGCGCATGGTAATGAATATTATTGATATTGGTGATTATCATAAAATATCCACTTTTGATTTAAAATAGTTTTATGTTAACTTCACGCTATATCTCCGTACATAACAGGGTAAGTCGAGGGAACCTGCGAAGCTAAGACAATGTTCCCATTAAGACACTTCTAGCGAATTCTGGAGGCATTGTATATTGAGCGTAGGAACTCGACAAACTGGTGAATCTAAAATATTTATGTAATTATTACACGATAAAATGTGTGAAGCCCCATCCATATACATTTTTCAATACGTTATGTCCGAAATTACATCGTATTTCTAAACGTTACCACTTTATTCGGAACAATTAAAATAAATGTTCCGTTATAGAAACAAATAATTATGGTCAGACTGTATTATTAAGTATTCAAACAAGTTGATTTCAGTAAATTTTTTTTGTTATACATTTTTATTTTTCTTATTCTTTCAAACTTTTTTTTTAACTATTTATTTTAATATTAATTATTATTATAACTAATTTAGTTGATACTTTTGATTATAGAATGAATGGCATCATTTTCAATATATTGAATATTTTATGTGTTCGTACAATTCTTACATTAGTCAAAGTAGAATTTAAAGTAGAACGAAAGCGGAGTGACTTATTAAACTTAAAAAAAAAACCTAGTATCAAGATATTCGTTTCAAATTGAGACATTGTACGTTGAGTGGTAGCATAACTCAACGCCGCGCTTTATCTCACCAGAACCAAAAAATATGAAAATATACTTTGACTCTTTTAATATGTAATGTTAAGGAAATAAAGCTATTACAATACCAACGCTAGTGCACGCGAAACTACAGTTTGTATCGATGAAAAGATAAGATCGATACGGCAGGTTATTTTATAAATCTTTTTGCTACCTCCATTCGTTGGCCCAAACTTATCAAATGGTTACCATCGGTACTTTGTTTTAACTATTTTTAGTAGCGCTATAAGCTGTATGACTCACTCTGTCGAACGATTTTTCACTTCACAGTTTGCAAAAATGTTAAATTGTCAATGTAAGTTTACGTTTTTGATATTTTTTTTAGCTTCACACTGTTACTCAAACAGCTGGGTAGGCAGTGGGAACCTAGTGTTCGAATTCTCGAGGCATTGCGTCTTGAGTGGCGGAATTTAACACCGCACTTTGCCTCTACACCAGAGCGAATAAATAAAAATATAGAGTAAATATAAATATTTCATTTTACTTGTAGTTAACCTTAAGATATACATACATATTTACTTCAAAATGTACTGATAGTATAAAAAACACTTACCAGATAAAATTTCAAGTCACCCTAAGGGAGGTTTGTAATAAAGATGATTTATAGTCAATGTCCAGTTCTACCTGTTACGAGGGGTCGAAAACAATTTACGAGATTCTAAGGGTATGGGGTAATTATTTACAGTTTATGGCAAGTGTTTACAAGTTTTGCTATTAAAATTTCATTTTATCGTTGTAAAGAAAAAGTTTAAGTCGAGGTATTGAAGATTGTAGCGGGCTAAGAGGTTGTAATATATCAAAAGTACTCCGGCGTACTCCAGTTGGTACAATTTTTTATATTAAAAATTAGTGTTTACTTTAGAAACTGAGTAGAAATTAGTTTTGTTTTGCAAATTACTTGATTGTTATAGATGAGATAAAGAGATGGTTGTATATTCAAGTTTACAATTGACATGTTTATTTATTAGGCAAATTGCAGTGTTGGATTCCATCAATAAATAAAACAATGAACAGGTGAGGGCAGACCAAAACAAAGTGACCAAGGACCACTGCAGTGGTTGAAACGTTGGGTTCCCAAAAATGTTCATAAATGTTTACTAAATTATCCCCGATTCATTTCAAAACAAAAGTTCTTCTTAAAATAAAAATATGTCCAACATACAAATGCATATAACAAAACGAAACACAAAAATATTCACCAGCACACGGCTATAATCGCCCGTGGTATCCAATTCGAGCCAGTAATCGTTGTGCCATTCGAAATATTTATTAATCCACCGAGTGTACTTCTGCACACGTAAAATTCTAATTACTTTCGCTTTTAAACAATTCCTTCATACTAACTACCCTCTGGTTATATTACAATTTTTTAATGCAACTCCTAAATTTCTTATTGCATTGGAATAAGGCACAAAATTCTGTGTCTTTAATGTATGTACATAATAAGCCCCTATCATGGAACTCGTTAGCGAATACATGAAAGTGTCATTTGATATCCAGCAGCCGAATAGCATAGACGTGTCTATTCTATTGTTATACGAAAATAAATGTTATATCACCGGTGTATGGTCCACATTGAAGTTTCAACGAATGTGGAAATTTAATTTGGAACGTTAACCACTATGGGATTAGGGAAAGTTAAAATATTTTATACATTTCAACGCTATGGCGTGTGTGTAATAGATTTGTGAATTGCAATTTTTGTTTCCCTCTGTCGGTTCCACATGAGACCTCGTTACGATGATGACGTTTTATTGCAGATGCGCCTAGTTTATAATATATGTCAAGCTGTTGAACCTTCGTTCGAAATTACTGCAATTTTCTAATTACGATTGCAAGTGAAAATGTTGATGCCATATTATTATGATATATTTTTTTATAGTAATGTGTTTTTAATTTACTGGTTTTGAGATTTCCAAAAACGAGAGTCCAAAAAAAATATCGTCTAGAGATTTCTTTATTTTATTTCTCTGCAGATAGATATTTTTTTGGGCAAAAGAAAATTAATGACATTTCACTTGAATCTTTTGCCATAGATTTATTATGATAATTAATAAAGAATAAATATAATAACTTCTAAGTATACGAGTATAAATCGACATGACACCCTCTCAAGGGAAGTAAATTTCAATTATTTTAAAGTCTACAGCAGGAGGATACCATCGATCCATGTCAGAGACATAAATTATAATGCCACTAAACCTATCTCCGTAAAGTGGCAAATTGAAAAAGAGTTTTTATAGTATATTTATGGGTTCCCGCAGGATCCATGTCACTTGATGTCAAGAAAAGATTTTTCCAAGCATTTTTTTCAGGTGACGTTGGAATTGAACGCTTTATGCTCCTTTTGGACCTTTCCGACAAGGGTTGTTGTGTTACGGGATACTACTTGTTTGATAAAACATTTTGATAAGAATTTGAATAAACTCCATATGTGGAGGAAATATTATGATCCTGATATACTAAAAGATGTTTCGTAGCTCAAAATATATGTATGACAATGTTGTTTTACTGTGTATGTCTACTAGCGCTAAGTAGAGATATATTCTTTTACCAGATTTTTAATGGCGTCGGCAGAGGGAAACTAGTGTTAAGACACTTCTATTCGAATTGTAGAGCTATGGCGTATTGAGTCACGGAACTCAACGCCGCGCTTTGCTTCGTTACGTTCTCATGGGAATCAAAAATACAACTGTCGCGCTTACAGTTGCACACTCCTCGTTGTTTGAAAGAGGAAGAAGCATATGAACAGGATGAATTGTTACCAGTTTTTCTCTGCTTATCCCACAAAACAACGAAATATATGAATACGAAATAAGATTTCTGTGTTAGATAAATAGCAGCGTTCAGCCCCGCCACTCAATTAGGGAGAAAAACCTAGAACAGAGTGTTCTTACTAAAGGTTATTTCCGTCCTCCTTGTTTGACGCGGTATAAAATGTAAAGTTAAAAATAAAATGTAACACATTTTATATTTTTTTGACACGTAACATATAACAGAAATAAAAGTGACAATTTGGGACAGCAAATATACCCCTAGATTTAATTATTAAGGATTTGCATATTTTCCTCTGAAAACTGAAAGCGGTGTGTTCCGGTTGCGAGTTTACATTTTATATTATGTTGTTTATTTTGAAAATGTACAAAACAGTAAACATAATATTATAAGACTTAGTAAATGACTAAATTACAAAATGTACTTTCATACAGTATGTGTAAATTTAGTATATATTTTTATTCTTTTTATTATAAAAAAAATTATAATAAAACATATATTAAACGTAAGTCAAAGCGCAGCGTCGAGTTTCGTCACTTAACAACCAATGTTTCGAATATTGGGTAGTTCGTGGAAATTGAAGTGCTTAAGACTTGGTTCCATCTGCCATATGTGGAATACAGCGTGAAGCTATAAAAACATGTATTAAAATTATATTATAAAGGTTAGGCCGAGAGAACCGGGGAACCTAGTGTAAAGATATTTCGTTTCCATTAAGACACTTCCGTTCCTCACTTTCATTGAGACATTTAAGTTTCGGAAATCGAAATTGAAATCGAACCTATAACCTGCCGCGTTTACAGACTCACCCTTGTGCCGCTGCACCACGACTGACTTCTAAATTATCTACACATAAAGGATGTATGTATGTAAATATCGTGTAATCTAAATAGAGCTAGGTTATAGCTTGTACAATGTTGTATAAGATGACATTAAATTCACCATTTATGTTACAGGAGACAAGATATGCTATAAAATAAAATCTTGTAAAGCAGTTACAAGGAAAGTTTTGAATATTATTACGATGTGCTCTTTAAATTTTGTAGTTATGGTACGTTTATAATAGAATTTTAGGTGGTGGTAGTGAGTTTAATTTTTTAAGACATTGCTTATTGAGTGGCAAAAAAAAACGTCGAGATATTAATATAATTAACAAATAATTCTGCAAAGTGGAGATCGAACCTACAACCATCCAGTTCAGTAAGCTGTTTCACTGCGCCAAGATCTTATTAACATTACCAAACTTTTAAACACATATCTCTGCCACGTAATATCTCTATCACGTAATATAATATCTCTATCTCATTCAAAGAAAAAATATGAAATTCAAACTCGAAACTATCTTTCAATCAGCTATCTAATACAATATATTTTCTTTAATCCATAAAAAATACACGCTAATGCAAAAAAAAATGCATAAACATATTTTTTAATTTACCACCAAGCAGACAGTATTTTATGCAGCTACATGCGCGTAAAGTACACTCGAAGGCCGAGTACGATCTTAACCCGTTCGATTTTATATCGACCGTCGACGGTGGAACGTCAGTTCGGATCTGCGTTATCTACAGCACGGATTTACTGGCGGTTGAGTCTCTTAAATTTTATATGTAGTTTGGTTTTGTGGATATTTTTACAGATTATACTTATATGTACTGTGGTTTAGGGTTTTATTGATAATGTGATGGTTGAGAGTTCGATTGAAACTAGGGAGAAGGATAAGATATATTTAATATTTTCATTATTCGTTTTGCTAGAAACAACGCAGTCTTCAGTACTGCTACTCAATACGCAATATCTTAAAAATTGAGCGAAAATAAAAAAAAATACCTTATTTTTGCGAATTAAATCTAATATTACGAGTTTTCACATTTAAAACACCTATGAACATATATGACTTAAATTTAAATTTATATTACTTAAATCGTAAAAAGCAACAAATGTAATTTCTTACAACCATATCATTCTCAATTTCTCTCATAGAATAAGAAAGTTCAAGTATTTCCACAACGCTATCAAGGGTGATCACGCGATCTAGTCATTAATTGCAAAGACATTGGATGCAGAAATTAAATATACCTACAAAGTAAATTAGGTCGCTGGTTAAAATAGAAAGAGGAGAAATCTTGTTTGAACAGTATTAATGATTGTAGATGCTCGTCTGTTTTTTTTGTTTACTTCATTTGCGGATTTGATTGAAATATCTTTTCCTTTACTTCAAATAGGTCGGGCTTTACGTTGAGGAAATTTTGTTGTTTTTAAAATATATAAATAATAGATAAGCAACTTTTCATATAGTTTTGTTTATATACGTATCTATATAAGAAATTGTGTTAGTTCATATAAAATATAATTTTAATAATCATTGTCGACTTTTGCTCTAATTTGTCAAAGAAGATTTTGATCTATTTTAAATATTAAAACCTGATCGCATATTATTACAAAACGTGCAATCGTGCACTATAAGACATAGTCAAGTAGAATAAAACTGGTCCTTCGAGCCGTTTTTTTGTATCACGTCACATTAATTATCAGTTGGTCCATTTAAACGATTCCATACATTATTTGATTTGGCATAAACAAAGCACGTGATTTTACGCATGTCTGCGTTAATGCGGATTGAGCTATCTATAACGGCGAGGGTTCCCATAGGTTACCTTTGATTGCCCAATAAGATTACTACGGTTGAATACATTTATTGTACCTAAATAAGACGTCTCCAGAATTCAATTAATAGGAAAATTGTTTATTTAATCGAATCTTCTACGATATTTTTTTATGGGACGGATTTTTACGGGATTCCAGTAGATTTTTAATAAAAACTACGCCAAAAATTATATTACAAAGAATAATTTGCCGAGAGAATTATAATTTTTACAAAATAATAATCTCAAACACGCACATAATATGTTAAAATAACATGATATATTCCTAATAAAAATAATAACTGCAACAGATCAAAAAAAAGTTATCAGCGTTACGCTAAAAGGAAATACCGCATATAGTCAACAATAAGGGGTCGACACGGAAAAGAACCCTTAGGGGTTTTTTAACAGTTTTCGGGCGATGTATGCACCCCCGGTCACGTCTCATATGAAGTAGCTTCCTGCATAACCATTTTCATTTTTCTTTCTATTTGCCCCTGTGATGGACTGTTTTTGACCATTATTTGGTTTTTGTAAAATCTAATTACGTTTAGTTTAATGTTTTGGTAAATTGAGCTTTGTTTTCGTTTTTCGGTGAAATGAAAATGTAAATTGTGGCCAATTTTGCTTAGAATTTGGTATATATTTAATGAGATGAATTATTTAGGAAGTTGACTCGAAATAAGATGTAGGCAATACATTTATCTACTAGAAAATTATTCAATTATATATATACACATTATTCTAATATAGTAATATTAACTATTAACCACAATCTAATAAATATCCAAGAAAAATATAAAATCTATATTTAATGCTCAAATTGTAAATTTTTTTTTCATATTAATTTATGAATATCATAAAATTAAGTCATTTTAACAAAAAATACACCAAACGTGTATTTTATCTTCGAAGCTCACTCAACAAAAAAGCTTATCTTTTTATCAATCAGTAATACCAATACAAATTTAAATAACGAAATGATCAAGTTTTCTCACGTACTACCTCTTGTGATACATTTATCAGAGTGCATTTCTAGTTGCTATACATACTAATATATAGAGCCTACACGAGGGTGCGAATAGGCTGTCAAATAAGATTTTTTCCTCAATCGGGGGAGCCCCGGGCACTCATGTCCGGTTATACAATTAAGTGAGGGTTGCTTCTATTTAGTTGCGAGACTATATTGGGCTTATGCAGCGGTGAATCCCCTGTGACCGATTGATACGGTGAAATCTAACTTTGAAATGACCAATTTGTTTTGAGCATTTTGTGTATTATTTATATATATTATTTATATGTATATAAAGTATTATCTAAATGTAAATACGAATTGTGTCTATGTGAGAAAATCTGTTCTAATAAAAAGTGGTAACTTATAAAAAGAACAGATTTTGAAAAATGTTTATTTAGCAATATGAAACAGTATATTATTATACACATACACACACAACAAAAATAAAACAATGCACATGGATTTTACTAACTTCTAAAAATTACCTGCACAACTAAAATATATTAATATTTTGGGAAAACCATTTTTTCTTACTCATCAAATAACAAAGCTCTAAAAACTGAAAATCCACTTATGGAGCTTTGAAACGGATATAAAGAGAAACACTCGAAACTTAGATAAATAAAAATATAGATCCGCATCACACCGGATGCATTATAGCCCTAGTTGGAACCCCACGGAACCTTTAACACTTCAAAAATAATTCAGCCTACAGGAGGGCGTGAACGAGCTATCTGTACTCGAAATAAGAGATATAAAAATTGAATTATATTGTGTGCTTTCTGCGAGGGGGTAGTTTAAGATGTTTCTTCAGTGTGTCGTAAATATTATAGTTTTTCTAGTTATAATAATCATAGATATATATGAATCGTGATATGCGATATGGTTGTGAGTTCGAATCTTAGGGGCACAACCTTACTAAAATAATATTGATTTATGGTATTGTAGATGTTGTTTAATTTACTTACTAAACCTATCAAATCAATGGAGAAAAAAATATAAAATCCTTAAAATTTAAATTAAACACCTTAACGAGTTTTGTTTAATGGAATGTTACTAAGGTTGCAAACCGAAGTGAAGGCATGCGAATACGAGATGTCCCGTTGCGGTTATTGAAACTCCTTGTTAGGTTTCTTAGTCAGCAGTAGCTGATTGTAATTTGTTAATGTGTTTTAGTTTAAATGTACTTATATATTATTTATATTATGAGAACTGTGTGCTTAAAACATATATGATCAGTGAATGTGAAAGCAGTCGTAGCGCAGGGGCACAACCGTGAGACTTTTTGCGACAGGTTTTAGGGTTCGATTCCCACACGAGGATATTCTCAGGTTTCCTCTGGCTACCCTGCTATGTGTGGGATATAGCGTGAAGCTACTAAAAAAATTAGATATAATTTTTAATAGGCAACAATAGATATCGATATTTTGTCCATATGGACATTATGCGTATTTTTTGTTATGACAGAGAATATTTTGGAGCACTTGTTGAAATAAAAAAATACAATAAAAATATAATAATCAAGACTGTATAATTTATTAACTAATTTTAAATCTAAATAGTTAGTAACGGTTTTCAATATGCGGAGGTTCGAGTCCCGCTACCTTCATTGTTATTTTTTTTATAAATTTTCCAACCCTAAAACAACATTTAAAATGTTATAAAATATTAACATATATCAATTAACATGTTTTGTCACTTTCAAAATCACTTCGCCGAAGTCATACCTTAGCAGGGCTAGATCGTGTTACGTGGTTGTAACAGTACCCCATAGGTACGTACGGCCGTGATTTTGCGGTCGATACATGGACTGTGCTGTCTCGTGTAAAACGACACTTAGGAAAATTTTATATTGTTAATAATAATAATGATACCTATTGATGTTTTTAGATATAGCGCGGCGTTTTGTTCCACAATTTAACATGCAATCTCATGTAACGTTGGGAATGGGTTGTCTTAACACTAGATTCTTTCTGTCTGTATACCCTGCTGATTTACGCGTTACGTTTTTGGGAGGGTTCTTCTCCCTAGTTTTCGAATATTCCATGTATCTAGAGTGACAAAACTCTTTTTATTTAAGTCATATAAACTTTATTATATGAACCCACACCTGTTCAGTCAAGCACATTTCAATTGAGCTAAGATGGTGATATGTAATTCATTTTAGGATTTTGAAATTGGCAGGCATGTTAAATGATAAATTATGTACGCCTCGCGCTTGTGCAAGATGGGGTGCGATCATTTTTGGTCGAAAAAATCTTAAATTTTATTTTATTTCTTGGTTTATTAGAAGAAGAACAAAATTATCACAAAAATCAACGTATTATTTAATTAAATAATAATTTGCATATAGAGCATTTCGAATTAATATTATGTTCAATATTGTATCTCCCTCTCACATATTCTTTTAGCTTCACTCTGTACCTTTACGATATATATAAGGCAGGCAGTGGGAGTCTAGCGTTAAAACTATCCGTCCCCCACTTACCGTCAAATTTAGAGATGTTCCTTGGCGAGTGATAGAACTCAGCGCTACGCTTTGTTTTGATACCAGAGGGAGGAAATGCCAATGGATTCACTGATATGGAAATCGAACTCACAACCGTAGTAACCGTTTACAAACGCTGTACCGAGCGGTACATACCTATTTAATTACTTAATAATAAAAATAATCTATAATAATAAAAAACCCAATAATCTTAAGCTGATCAAAAGTATATTTAAATAAAACTATTCGGTGCTACCTCTATCTCTAACAGATAATAGCAATAGAATTTTAAAATAACCCTACATAAGCGACTGTCGTGAGTCTTTACGCCATCAAACGGCGATTCAAGTGTAAGCGATCATTACTGTTCCCGGGATTCACCGGGATTGCGGTAAAACAGACATCGGAGCGGTCATTATCTAGCTTTTTCTCACAAAGACTGCTATTTCTTAGATATGTTAGATATATTCTTTGGATAGCACTTTGTTTTTTGAGCTACTATGTATTATTATTAAAGTTAGGTTATAGCTTTTGGGAATTTCTTTAATAATTATGGACATATGAATGTATTATTAATTAGGTTTCTGTGGCTTCCCCACTAGGAATAAAACGTGAAGTTTAGGTAAAAACTACATATACTTATGATTGTAATTCGAAATGAGAATTATTTGATTCTCTTCTTTATATTATTCTAAATGCAAATTGACATGATATATTAGAAAAAATTACCAGAGTTAACTCTTATTTTAAAAAAAATATATGAATATTCCGTCATACATATATTTAAGCTTAGCTTAGCTTCAAAAAAAAAATTGAATTCACGACCCACAAAAACTCAATTTTGAAACTATTACAGCGATCTTAATAGTACGTAATAAAAGCCTTATTTAAATCGAAGGAAAAATGCAATTCAACGGGAATAACTCCAAAGCTTAGGAGTTATTTCCATGGCAGTCACGCCCAACGCGTAATATAGTGGTCACCATTAAAAAATAAACGAGTCCGTTCATATAAATTATTACGAATACCATTATAATTATAGCGGACTAAATTCCTCTTATCGCAATCGTATTTAATATAACTTGGCATTAGAAATAGGAGAAAATTGTGTGATATTTTTAAATTGTTAAGTTTTTTATATTGGGTTTATTTATATTAATAAGCATATATGATCAAGTTGAAAAAGTAATGATGTGTTATATGGGAAATTAAGTTAAAAGAAATTAGGCAGTATGTTTGATTTTCTATGAAAATGGCGAATATTTACAAATATTGATTTGTAATCGTGTATTGTTAAGTATTTTGCCTCTATATAATAATGACAAAAAAACTAATGTTAATTGAACGAGTTACAGCAAAAATTGACAATAACAAATGTTACATTTAAGAAAAGCGTTAATTTTGTTTTCAAGACACCAACTAGTTTCTTTTTTCAGCCACATCTTTTCTATGTTTTGCGTATAGTGGAGTAGGCATAGTGAAACTAGTGTGAAATTGTTATGGAACAGAACTAAATATCTTATCATAAAACGTTTACCCTACCAAAGTAAGTGAATAAACCCACAACCATTGTGTTATAAAGACACTGTGCCATTGCGAGTACGAATGACAAGACAAGCAAAATAAGCAAGAAATTAAATACGGTAGAAAAATAAAGATGACGTGACGTGACATGTCGCGAAACGTCGATGGGGTCACGTATTTCTACACAAAATCTCGATTTGAATGGCTTTCATTTCCTTTCTGCGGAACGTTGTTTATTTTGCCGCGATTAAGCGTAAAAGATTTTGTTTTTTGTCTTCGTTTTTTATGTTTAGCTTATTTCCTATTTTGATATATGCTTTTTGCTTCGAAATATAACTTTTATATTTCTTTTAAACAAAAACTCTAGTAACTTTTGGATGGAAATTAAATGTTCCAACCAAATTTGAGATACGGCGAGTTAAGTGGTGAAGCTTAAGAGTCGGAAAAATAAAATAATTAATTCCTTCGAGCACCAAATCGAACCCACGACTGTGTTATGGCCACGATGTCCCTAAATTATTTTATATCTACAGATATTTTCCTTTTTCGTACTACGCTTTGTTTTTGCCTCATCCACTGTTCTCAAACTCTTCATAAGCTCTACCTAAGCTTTTACGTCACCTTCCTCCTATCATCCATGCTCTATGCTAAAGGTCTCCCCCTACCTCTCTTACTACTCACTCTTGCTCCTTAATCTCTCACTGTAGACCGTAAATACATAAATAACACTCACTTTTCATAAGAGATAGTATATACACTTTATAGATACATAAAATGTCGCTCCCTAAAAATATAACGTTTGTCGTCACTCATTCAACGTGTGAAATAATATTTCGTAGCCGCCCGAGGCACGAGGTAGGACTCAATCCTGCGATCGGGTAATTCAATACAGGGTGCCCTCGGGGGAAGAAAGACATACAAGTATTTTTATATGTCTGCTGTATATACATATATTATATGTATAAAACATATATAGCAAAATAAGAAAAATATACTTATTTAGAAAACATATAAAAATTTTAACGAAACAAATATTTATACGTTTTTTTTAATAAGTATTTGAGTGTGGAGCAACACTTTAAATAATGTCAAAGATAAATATATTTTATAATTAAAAGATGTATATATCCAGTACTTTCGGTATTTAAGCCATTTTTGCTCTAATATTTCCACAATTTACATTTACTTTTGTTACACTAAAAAATTCAATTTCACTTCAATTTTAATTAAATTTATTTTCTGTTTAAGGTAGCTCAAAATGAGAATGAAACCTTTTAAAAGTTTCAATATTTTATATGACGTATAAAAAGACACATTGACTTTCTGTTATATGATTTTTGAAATAAAGAGGTTTATTGTTATTATATTATTTGCTTTCCTAAAACCTGTATTAGGCAATAGTTTGCTGTAAGGATGGGTGAAGGTGACAGTTTCCTTCGTCAACTGTCAATGGAGTCAATTTAGGTCACTAAATATATTTTGTACCGGCATAAATGAAGCTAAGCAATTTCGGAAAATATTACGTAAAACAAAAAAAGACATAAAAAAACATTTATTCTCCACCTATAAAATTTATACCTATAAATATTCCTCTAAATACAAATTCATATTTATTACATACATCGATTATTCGATTACAATATTTTAAATTTTTAAAATCTGTAAAACTTAAAGACGAAATGGCTTAAAAATCACTAAAAAATGAATGCTCTATTAGCATGGACAGCTTCAATAGACAGATAAGGTGACAATTTGAGGGGATTTCCGTTCAGAAAATTTAAAGTACAATTCACAGAATGATTGCGAGATTAGTCTGTCCTTTCGTTGGAGTTGGAATACGAAAACTAGAATATATGGCACAAAAGAATTGGCGCGATATCGCGCTGTCATGTCCGCCATCTTGGTTTACACCAACCGTTTGGAAATCGTGCTTCACTCTAGGGATGTTTGAATTCTTTTAGATTTTTCGAATTTGTATTCGATTAACGGTTTTTTAGTCGGATTTATTTTAGATATATTTGGCTAATATTATTTAAATGATTATTATAATCTTATTCTAATAACTGATAAAGCTTTATAAATATGTAGAATTGGAAAGCTGGTTATGGGAAGTGTCCGCTTGAAAGCCGGAAAAAGGCAGTTTGACGGATTAGTCGAAATATTTTAATATGTTCTAATTAAGTAATAAATGATTTTATTGCTGTCGTATTATTTTATGTGTTGGAACTAAGTAAGAATATCTCTATAATATGATCATAGTTAAATATTCTACAAACGATGTGCACCCTAAAATTCCACAGAATATATATGTACATATGAGTTTACGTACAACCAACAAACGTAAGAATCACTAACACATTAAATATGTATAAAACCTTGTCGTTTCATGGCTTTTGTAATTAAGTAACTGGAAACTAGCAATTAATGTACATCGAAACGTCAAATGTAATTAATAAAACATATTTTGGCCGAAGTTCCAGTGGCCAATTAAATTGAACTTAACAGTAATGAATATTTTTTTGGTGTTGGCGCGTTTATTTTTTTTTAGTCGTATTTTTTAATATCTATCATTTCTCTTCTTCACGCAAAAATAATCAGGCGGAGGAAGCCTCATGTCATAAGACAATCCATTCTCTACTTTCTGTTCACTTTCAGAAACATACACTCAAAGTGGTGGAGCTCTACACTGTGCTCTGTCCTGGTATCGAGAAGCCTGTAATTAAGCAAATTACATGAATAGAGTCGCGTGTCGACTCTATACTCAAAACCTTTTTTATTATTGTAACTATTATAAAAAATATTAAATAAACTCAGAAAATTTGTTATTACCGCAACAAATACAAGTTTGCTAAAAATGAATATTTATATACTAACAGTTCCCTTACAACATGTATAATTTTCTATATTTCTAATGTATATTTTAAAATAAGTAAGTAAGTACACAACGTCAAACTTATACTATTAGAGCATGATTTTAATTAGTTCAAGTTAAATTAAATATAGATTATTTCACATGTTAACTGACAATACATATGTAAATTAAAACTTAACGTTTTGCCAAATAACAATATAAAAATTTCATCGAGTAACTTCGAACTGACACTCACAGTATTCCAGTGAAGTCCTTATGAATTTACAACGTCAGTAGTCCTAATGAATTCAAAATGATTTACTAACATACAAAACAGTAATAGGGTTGATAAAGCAAAAAAGGTTGTAATCAAACAACATTCCTAAGTCGTGTTTCGCTTGCGTGACTACACTGAATAAAAAAGTTGAACAAATTTGATACTTTAACGGGCACATCTTTATCTAAATAGCGGTATAAAAACACGTATACGACCTCACGGATGTATACGATATGTTATTTGATATCGCTATCCACGCTAATATATTGGTGAATGTGGGATTAGAGGCACAGTGGAGGGATTCGATATACATACAAAGTATTGGAAAGATTGCTAATACAAATTCTTATAATTATGTTAACTTAGAGGGAGAAGGATTTGTAATTAAACTAGAAGAATAAAACTTACTATATTTTTTCATTTTTAACATTTTGTCTACCAAAAGTTAAGAGTTTCGTCTATGAAATATTTAAAAATAAAATAATATTATATATACAATTATACTATTTTAATATCAACAGTAATGTTTCACACAAATCCTTAAAAAATATAAAAATAAAGTATAAGCCTATTTTGATGCCAGTAAAATATTTCACACAGCGTATATTAAAAACTTCGTGACCAAGTCCATTTACAACGGCGTTCCATAATCCGTTGGAATAAGTGACTACACTTCCAGTTTTAGTAAAATTCAAAATGCCGCTAGCTTGATGACTACTGTTATTGAATTTTTACGTAAATTCCCTTTTGTTGGGCTCATTTGGTCGGATTATGGATGCTAATGTCGTGTTGGGGGGTACAATTCCGTTGCGCCGATAAGCGGGCTCTTTGAGATTTTTTGGGTGTTAAATGCGTGTCAAAATGTATTTTGGCGGCAATCCTGCGGTTTATGGTCCGCCAAATCCACGTTACAATTTTATTAAGGTCAATCTCTATATAAATTAGGGTGGATTTATAGCGTCTTATAACTATTACACTTTAATTTAAAAAATAATAGTCACATTTTGTTCACATTATGAATGGATCAATCTAAATTTAAAAACGGCTGTGGTGCTGTGAAAGTGGACAAAACAAGGGACAAAAACAGTAGTATACGTAATACAAGGTAAACTGTTAAAGTTCTCCTTAGTTACGACATCACGCGATTTAAACGGTACAGTTATAATAGCCGATTGTCTCGTGCGTGAATAATATGCGTAAAAACAGGACCCCGCCATCTCATCTTGTCCACATTGTAGCTCACGATCGTCATTACTCTGCACACGTTCTTCAGTGTGAAAATGGGATATAATTTTGGGGAAATAATCAAAAACCGCTTCGCGTGCCCAATGGGCATTAGCGAAGCCCTACCCTCAGCGGGCATGTTAATGTTACCAGGTACAGGCTCTGTATGAACGTAATGAGACGAGGAAAATTGTGTTGCCATAAAAATAATTGTATTCTACCCTCCATTTCTTGTATACGTCGATTAGCTCGAGACTTACATTAGTTTTTGTTTGGTTCTTTTATGCGACCCCTCGTGGTGACTCGAAATTGAGGAAATTTGTACAAAATGAACGTTTTACTGTGAATATTTTTAAAATGAAACGTGAACGTCTTTTGAAACAAAATAATGAAACGTGGGCGTCTTTTCAAACAAAAATATTAATAGGTCATATTTTTTCTTATCGTTTATTTTCATTATAGATTTTTAAATAATAACATGAAAAGAATATTGAGAAAATCAAAACTACTAGTATACATCACACCAGGGAAAAAATCACCGTGCCCAATAAACTCATCAGCCCTTTAGTAAGATTTAATCCTCAAGCCAGTCCAGTGGATGGCATCAGTCAATAAATTAGGGACCAATAAGACGAACAATGTTAGTAAACAACACGTTAAGAACAATATTAGAGTGAAAGAAAAATCATTAAGAATTTAAGACCTTCAATTTAGGAATTTTGTCAATAATAAAATTGTTTTTTTAGACACAGCAAGTAATGTATATTACAAGTGAAAAGACGGAAACACGGAGTAATATACGAGGTTTTGTCTTTATAAAGAAGAAGATTAAAAAATAAATAGAAAAGTCTTCAAAATTCTTAAGAGTTGGTAGAAACCGTAAATATAACTTTAACACGATTTTAAAACGTTCGAACTCTATTGGATTTATGTATTTGACATCAGACTTTTATGCTCTGTACTGAGTACAAATACAAATGTTTACTTTGGTTATTTTTATAGTTTATGTTAGACGCAGTTCACTTTTATAACCTTTATAATGATTAAGGACTGTTTCACTACCTTGTATTCACTTTCATTGAATTTTGCTTATTTTTTTCTTTTTTTTGTTTTGTTTTGGCAAATCAAAAAAATGTTTCTTTCAAAATAGTTTCCAACACGTCTTAAAATTTATAATGAGCAATTTCTTAGCGAATAATAATTTTAAAAAATACTAGCTGAATTTATTATTTATTATATATTATGGTCAAAATTTGTGAATTAGTTTTTACTTTATTTTTAAATCCTTTTAGGTTTTACTACTTATTGTTATTTTAAAATTATAAACACAAACATAAATTTTGTTAATTTTGATAACTACTTACTTTAGAAATGCTCTAAATCAAAGTTTAACAACCCCTAGTTAAAAGCATACCATTTTAAGTTAAGGTAAATGCCCAATACTTGAAAATATACAGACACATTTTATGGGCTCTAAAGTTTTAAGGAGTATAGCACCATATAGCGTATTTAGTTCATTATTTGTTTATATTTTTTGATTAACTATATGAAAGCGCTATTTTTAATTTCAAAATATAAACTTCTAAATGTATTAAAACCAAAACTAATTATAGCATAAGTAATATTATTACTCAACCAGAGCGGGAAAATGGAAATGTTTATTACTGAATACACGCAACAATAACAAGCAACGGTTGTAGGTTCGATTACCACTTGGAAAAAGAACAGTAAGTAACAACAAGAGCCTCAAGATCTTATCTCTATAGTAATTACTAACAAACATTCGGCGTCTACAGAAAAATTTAATTTTGTTCGCAATAAATTAATACGATCATCGAAAAATTACTGAACCGAACTGTATTGGGCTTAACGATATTACGCCTTGATGGAGTACTCTTTATTAACATCTTGTAGAGAGTGATGATATTTCCCAAAATTCACCAAGACGACGAGATTTTATTAATATTTTTAATAAGCAATTTGATGGTTAAAAGCTTTAAGACTTCATTTTCTGTTATAATCTCATTTTAGGGATGTATTTTAGTATTTATATGGTATATATTCTTGTAAAAGGTGAATGTGGAATAATTTGGATGTCCGAGCGCAGTGGGACACTAGGAGAAATTATTATATTTTCATTTCATTACCACGTACAGTTAAGTTTTGCCAGTTGATGTGTGAGTTGCACAAAGTACGGGGGAACTAAGTGTCTTAGCACTAGGTTCCCCTCTGTCTAACCTCCTATGCGAGAAAATATAGCGGCCATATGAAACTTACACTTCTAAAAATTGTAAACACAGATGAGGTAGATATAACAAACTTCATAAAATGCACAAAGAGACTAATGCACTTTGAACTTTTGACTTTTAAATCTGAGAAAAGTGCAGAGTTAAAGAATCTTGAAAATGGCTCTGTTTTTTTCACTGAATATTGTGATTCGTATGACAACGAACTTTTCATCGCTATTGTTTTCTCATATTAACATAAAGTTATGATTATATTTTTTTATACTATTGTTTTTATATTTATCTAATTGAGGACCACCACCATAATGTTAAACAGATACAATAATGGAAATAAAATTATTATTGCTTTAAAAATAGTTCATATACATAGATTGAAGAAATAAAAGTATTTTATTTCTATACAAGTTTAAATTGTGTATCCAGAAAATTTATGAAAACCAGAATTGGTCACTACAACCATTTCTACTATTACTTAACACACAGTAAATACCATATTGCCTCACGACATCATAGATTATCGCTTTTAATAATATTTGTGTTTAAATAAACCTCTAACCTGTAAACAGTCTTAGCTAAGCACAGTTCTAAGGTGACAATTCAAAACGTTTCATTCTATATAAAAGCAACTCAACCCTATGCGTACTTAGAAACGATTACAACGACCCGGCGACGAGAATCTGCAATAACCGTAATAAATTACCATCCAATTCAACTTGGTCTAACAAGACTCGCCGGATTCAGTGTCCCAACCAGGACTTCTTAGGATGTAAGATAGTCATTAATTTAATTGAGTTTGGATACAGTTTAGGAAATTAATTGAAATAATGTCCCCGGTTAGAGGGTCAAGGGGAAATGTAAGAAATCAACTTAGTTTTGATTGTGGTTGATCGTGGAACTTAGTAATGGGATTTTCGTGACACAGTACCTGCTTGTGTTTAATTGTGATTTAGCTTCTGTTGCAAAGATTTGTAATTCTAAATGCAAAGACATTTTAGAGAAGATTTGATTTATTATATTAAAACCTATGAATGTACATTAAAATAAATGTAATTAATTCAATTATGGATTGAAATAAAATCTTAACACATAATTTTAAAATTAATTTTAAAGATATTAATAAACAGGTTTTATCGTAGAAAACGGATTTTACAAATGTAAGATACACAGATATTTTGCATAATTCACTACAATGCTACTAAATTTTAATTTAATATAAAATTACAATACATTTTTAACGTAAGCCAATACTTTAAGCAAGTACCAGAGAATTTAATTACATATAACAGTATACATAGATCTCAAAAAAGTTGCAACTCACGCGTTTACTATAAACATTATAAGAGCACTTTAAAATGCACAGTTTTGCTTCACGACAAAAACCATAGCACCTGCACACCATCTGTGCAATCGAAAACAAAGAAAAAGAAACACTCAAGCACAATTACGCGGAAATTATTCACGAATATTACATCATACGAAAAATTGTAGCCCTAAAAAACATTACCACATATACCAACTGTGGCGTATTGAAGCAGTGAAGGGGGAACTCAAGTAGGGGGGAGAAGGACTCAGACAGGGGGCATAATCCCGTAATTATCGGCTTAACTGTATATGACATTAGCAGGTGGAAACAGCTAGCGTTGGGATCAGGTGTACCCACGCAGGTATTTCAGTGTTACATTGACAAATGCTAATAATTGATTTATATGGGATTTTGTTTAATAGGTTTAGGTATAAAAATATAGGGTGAGCTAAGAGATGAATTTGCTAGGGCGGTTTGTTACACGGCATTTTAATGCCTAGTTGGCTGAGTATTTCAATGTAATTAAGTTCTGTTTATTTTTTATTAAAACGACTTTTTGTTATTAATGTTAGCTTTTGATGTTGAGGCTTTCAATTATTTTTTTATTAAAGTAAATATAATAACTTTTTTGATAGATTTTTGCGTAACATTTGATTGTTTTATTAACGATTTTTTTAAAATTCTTTATTTAGCATATTTGTATTATTACAAAGAAAAATATGTAAATTATATTGTTTTTAAGAAATTACAATCTAATAATATTATCTTAGTAGAGCACCGATAGAATGCAGCGTCTACTTTGTAAAATGATATAGTTCATATAACATACAATTATCGATAAGTTCAATAAACTTATTTATCCATGCAAATTATGTAAACAAAAGTACTATCTATATACCAAGTTGATCCCAGCTTTGCATACACTCAGCTAGCACTCGATACCAGCAAATATCTTTACCGGAAGCTACATTTACCTAAAATTTGCAACTACCCTCAAAAGCGTTGTTTGTATTTCATAATCGAGACCTGTGATTTATCCGGACTTGGTGCGGGGCTTTTCAAACTTTGCCTTAACCGGCTTTGAAAGCTATCCCGAATAAAGCGTTATTCATTGTTTTGATATTGTTAATGGACCTCGGTCGGAATGAATGGACTTGAAACTACTCAAATGCTATATTATTTCTTGTAACATTATGAAACAAACTATCATTTTGTATTACGTTCTGTTCTAGTTTGAAAGTTGCGTTTTTGTGAAGTCATTCGACTTCACAAAAGAGTGAGTTCTTCAGATCTTTGATATGTATTATATTTATTGTTTTAAATTGATTAAACTATGTCGTAAATAATCAAAAATAATATTAGATTAAATGCCGACTTTACACAATCTATTATGACTGTAATCTAATATTTTTACCTAGAAAAGAAAAAGGCTTTTAAATCGTGCTGTAATACTAAAGTACACATAAAGTATAAAATAATACTATCCAGTAATATTTTAATGTTGGTTAAGTGACAATAATCATAGTACTGCCAAAGATATGCAAATTAATTACCAAAGTCACAAATACGTTTAAATAAAAGATCACAAAACAGACATGACACTCAGAAAAGCGCTGGTGGATAACAAAAGCAACCTAACACTTGTATAATCACCTAGTAATTATAGCAAATATCGTTCAGATATTAATCGCTTATCCATAACAATCCAACCGAATCATTATCGAATGCACAGCTTAAAACGTTTCTCGTGTAGCCTATTGGATAACGTATGGTCTATCGAATTTTAATACCAGATTTGCCTAGTCTGTGGCAATATCTATCTAAAGCTAATACAAGGGACTTTAGCCTTTTAACCTAACTCCATATGGATGATATTACCTTGCTCAAAATATATAATGCCTGTCTTTGCACTATAAAAGGATGTGAATTTTATATTGCAAGTATCTACTGTTTTAGCAATTACGGTCTGATTACTATCTCGATTATGTGATTCTATAAAAGAATGTGAGATAAGCTTTTTATTAATCTACTTTTTATTGTGAAACTTCTATTTTTCGTATTTATTATATACTATACGCAGTCTTTGTATAGTATATATGTACATATATTATGCTTATGTTTGTTATACATACTTTTGGTCCAATGAAGATTAGAGTATTTTGATACCCTAAGTCTCAGCCTGCGCTGCTATGTGAGAAAAAGTAAAAAGCTGTATTTAGGCTTCCGTACCTACAGGGTTAAAAAGAATCCTATTACTAAGACTCCGGTGTAAGTATGTCTGGCCATTTGAGACTCACACACAGTTCATGAGCAACTGCGTGACGGCAGACGGACAAGCAGTTGAAATTTAACACTGACTATGTAATTCTGTAGCTCTTATTTACCAAAAAATACTATTTACAGGGGGCTTCTATACAACAGATATCATTTTTTGGCCGTTTTTATAAATAATGGTACTTACAACTTACACATGATCGGTGTTTTTCCCTAATTGCACTGAAACGGAAACTATACCGTTGTACTATATTTATATTATTTAATATTTTACGACTGTAAAAATAATTTAACCTAAAAACACGAGAACTACAAAAAATGCTTAAAAATATTAATCAAATATTTTATTAAAATATTTATATGTACTTACGGTATTTCAATTCATAAGGTTGAACAAAGGCTAACGAATGTATGAAATAATTGAAATGCACATCCATAGTTTCAGGAAAGGTGAAAGTTAATTAAAATTATAGTAATGCATGGACCGTGTTTGACTCTCAGGCTTCATATAAATGAAAATTGTCCAAATTAGTAAAAAAAGTTTAAATATTGGACAAAAATATGTATTGTCACTACACATTAATTTTTTTATATCTGAGGCATAATTAGAAATAATTATAGGTATAAGGAGTAGTAAATTATCTTCGTTACAACATTGTAATCTCTAGATACTCTCTGCCTAGAGAAAATGTAAGCGTAAAGTTAGTAAAAAAAATAATACAGTTTGCAGTCAAAAAGCCAATGTGTTCCCATAGTATAGCATTCCCGACTTTCCACCGGTCGTGATGCAGGGGAACGAACTTAAAAGGGAAAATTAAAAATATTTCATATTTTTATTTCCCCGCGTAACGAAAGTGCGGTGTGGAGTTACGCCACTCAACACGCAATGTCTGGAGAGAAAGTGGGGAACGGTAGTATCTTACACTAGGTTTCGAGATTCCATCTGCCTGCCATGCTATGTGCGGTGTGACGCGAATATATTGTATGTTTTCTACCAACAAATATAACTAATAAATGGTTTGTCACCACGTTATCGATCGTTTTCTTTTCATTATCTTTTCACTCCAAAATATTTTTCATACCTGCAACAAAAAAAATATAGTATTATTTATTGGTGAAATTGTTAAAGATATTGAGGCCAGTCGTGGCGCAGCGGCACAAAGTGTGACTGTAAACCGACTGGTTGTGGGTTCGATCCCCACTCGAGGAGATGAAATATTTTTTTAAATTTATATTTCCATTTCTTCGCTCTGGTGTCGAGGCTAAGCGCTTCGTTGAGTTCTGCCACTCAACACGCAATGCCTCCAGAATTCGGCAGAAAGTGGGGAACGGAGTGTCTAAAAACACTAGGTTCCCTCTGCCTACCCTGCTGTGTGCGGGATACAGCGTGAAGCTGATTTATATTACTATTATATTACAAATTTTAAAATAGCAGTAATAATTATTTTAAAACAAAGAAAACATGCCTTATATCGTACGTACGTACGTACGTATACGTACATATATAAGTTCATAAAAAATATAATAAAAAGCAAACTAAAATTTAAAAAATTAAGTTACGTAGTAGTAGTATAAAAAATACACAAACAAAAAAATTTCCTTTTAAGAAATTTGAAAAAAAATATTAAATCTAGTTTCAGTCAAGATGTTCTATATATCAATTAAAGTGAATAGACCAAGCGGGCAGAACTATTTAACCGATAGAAAAGCAATGGACTAACCTAATGATGTCTCAATTAACGATTCTAAAGGGATTTTATTGAGTAAAATTATATATATTTAAGTATTTCAAATTTAGTTCAAAATACAGGTTATCTTGGTGACCTATTGCAAACGTATTGGTTGTAGTTTCGATCTTTAATGATTTTATGTTTCAATTATTTTCAATTGCCCGGCTTCCATACACAAAGCGCAACCTTAAGTTCCTCCAATTAACACGCAATGTCTTGAAAATTAGGCGGGAGGTGAGGAGCAGAATGTTATAACTCAAAGTTCCTCCCTACACTGCTACGCGGGGAAAAGCGTTAAGCTGCTTATATTACTAACTTAACTTTATCATTTCAAAACATTACTCGAGTCAATATAATTACAATGACCAGCAGATATTAACATTCAATTTATTTAAATTTCCTTACGCTGTATCTTACATATGGCAGGGTAGGCAGGCAGTACCTACGAACCTAGTGTTAAGACACTCCGTTCCAATTAAAACACTTCCGTTCCTCACTTTTCACCGAATTATGGAGGGATTGCGTGTTGAGTGGCGTAACTCAATGCCGCGCTTAACCTCCGTTTCTATACAAAAACATAACTAAAAATTACAGCACCCTAATTTAGAACTCAGTTTAAATTTTAATAACTCAAAACAATTAATAATTGTAATAAAATATGAAATATTTATAACACTTTTAGTACAAACACTAATTGGAAAGCTCTTCGCGAACTTCATTTGTCATGTTACAAATGACAATGAGACGTCCGCCCTAATACATATTAATGATTTTCTTAAAACGAAACTAATTAAATTTCATACATACAGTATTTAGAAATGTGTCGGGCGATATAATGGACGACTTTGTGATGTCATTTTTATATTATTTGTTACGTAATTCTCTACGGGAGCAACGGCAGTATGTTACGGCTCGATCCTTTTTGGGGTAGGAGTTAATTTCCGGTACTCAAAAACGTGCAGTGTCTTGGATTTAAACTCTTTACAGTGTTATGTTCTCCATATGCATTAAGTAGGCATTGTAGGTTTAAAAAAAATGTAGCAGCTAATAAAGAAACGTTACTAAATATTGATAATCAATTATAAAATTTAACATTCGCGGGAAAGTGGGGAACGGAAGTGTCTTAATTTTAGGTGCCCTTTGCAATGTGCGGGATAGAACTTAAAGCTAAAAAAAGTGGTGTCTACCTACAGTATACGTTTATCTACGAACCAACAGACCGCCTTAGCGATGGAACATTCCAATTTGTCTAAAAGCCGCATATCTGCACAAACGCTAGATCTGAAATATTTTTTTATTAATCATCGATCATTTTGAACGGACCTAAGTCGATGCCTTTTAAAGATATTACAGTTTTCGTTGTGATCGCAAAATGGCTTCTTTTTTTTGTTTCTACAAAAAAGGAGGTTTTTTGCGTACAGCAAGTACTACGGTTAATTGGTTTTGTATCGTTCTGGGAGTCTTCCGTAATTTAGGGGAAGCAACAAAAAATGTTTCCTCCACTCTATGTATCGTATGCCATGTAGTATGGTAGGCAGAAGGAACCTTGTATTATAACATTGCACCATCTAATTTTATACCGAGTGGCGGAACTCAACGCTGCGCTTTATCTATACCAGTGCGAAAAAATGGAATGAACATTTTATATTAAAAATTTAAAATATCTCTCTTGTTTTCAAGAAACGAAGTCTATGAAGTCAGTACTCTAGCAAACGTAATTTACATATACGTGCTTCTCTACAATTCTGTTAGATGGATGTAAGTCAGTTTACAGTAAAGTCATAGTTCATTTACCGATAGAGCTAAAAAAATAAATGTATATTTTGGATTTTAAATTAAAAAAAAGAAATATTTGAGCATAACGTAGATTATTGAGAAAATACGCAACGTTACGTTCCGCTACATAATATAACGTTTCCAAAATATAGCGGAAAACGGATAGTATTATCACCAGGTTTCCTTTTATACGTGAAGGATGTGTAAAGCTAAAATAATATACAAAAAATCTTGTATAAACACACTTTGAACTTCAAATAGATATATGAATATAATATACATATAATTCACCCCTTTGACCTAAATAGGTAACGAAAATACTTCATTTAACAGGCCAGCTGACGCAGGTTCGACGCCCGAGTGAAATAGAGCATCCCTCCATCCTACCCGGGCGTAAACAATTAAGTTACGTCACGCCTATGTAGGTGTTGCTTATTAGGTCAACACAGACATTAGATGAGGATTTTTTATGTTTTATTTTGAATTATAGTACAACTAGGTTCACGTTTTTGTGCTACAGTAGAGCAGTGTTGCACTGTAAAGCACGATGGGTTTGGGTTCGATTTCCACTCGGGGAAGCATTCATTATATTGTTTTTTTTATGCTTTGATGTTGATTCAATACTAGCACATGGCAAACATAATCATAAGACATATTGACACATTACATAAAAATAAATATTAATTATAATAAATGTATAATATGTTTTTAAAAGAGAAAATGCTGTGGGTTCTACTTCCACTCGAGAAAATGCAATATTTTATATGTTCACTTCTTCGTTTTAGTGCCGAGGCAAAGTGTGGCGTTGAGCTCCGCCACTAAGCACGCAATGCCTCCATACATCGGCGGAAAGTAGAGAGCGGAGGGTCTTAACACTAAGCTCCCTTTGCCTACTCTGCCACAAGCGAAATACAGCGTGAAGGTGAAAAACAATGTCTGGGCTAGTAAAGGTCCTTTTAATATCTACACGCGTGCCTTATGTCTGTGCTAACTATAGGCTTATAAGCTTATGCGTTTTGGTGCATAATTTAGGTGCCAGATAAACGGATTTGAAATTGATATTAAGGTAATATATCAAATTAGATCAATTATTACAAATATTATATCAGATTTGGCTATAAATATTAAAAGTGAATTTATTTTAGCGTTTGAAAGGTTAAGGAAGTATTTTTTTGTTATTTTAAAAGTTGTTTTTATAAACAAAATTAGAGTAGTTGGTCAATATTTTTGAGATTTCAAATAAAAAAAAAAATTCAACAGTGTTCAATTACCTGTTGGATATCTGGATGATGGATTTTATACGGTTATTATAAAGCTCCTATCGAATTTCTCAATTATTTATTATAAAAATATGTTATGGCTAGGTTTTTTGTTTATTTAATAATTGAACATTTAAAAACGTATAAGATGTAATCTAAAAAACCTAACTTGTATGTCGCAATAAATTAAACTTCTCTCTTAAAAAACAAGAAAAAAAAGCGATTCCCATCACGTCTAAAATTTAAACATAAGTAATTATGAAAGCGTGTTACATTTTTTACGGGCAATGTGTCAAAAGTGATAAAGATTGACGAGATAACGTCAAACAATCACAAGTTTTCATTTGCATAAAAATATGAACGTGTACAGTAGCTTTAGATTTACATATAACGAAGATAAAAAAACACTTAACACTCAAAAAGACAGATAAAAAATGTTAATTTAATGCAATCATATGAATAATTAGATGCTGTTATTGATATAAAACAAAAAATCTACATGTACGTACAAATCTAATTTGAAATATCATTTTAAAGATAAAGTAGCCAACAAATTTATTTTTAGAAATATACGTTATTAGACGTCGTTTTTTAATTTAGTCTATTTAAATTGCAATTTAGTTCTGATGTAGACGAATAAACAGACAAACATATTCCGATCCGACTCATTTATTTCTTTGAGTCACGGAACTCCAAAATGCATCATCATTTCCTAAGTTTAACCTAAAAATATTTACATCTTAGTACACGACAAGGTAGCAGTAATTTACATAAACAAGAACTTTCGGCCATGCATCTTCGGGCCGGTCGGGATGAATGATGTGGAACCACTGATTTATTGGAGTTGGACCTGTTTCTACGTGACATACGGACAGAGCGTGTGATTTATGTTATATCATATGTTATACTATATTTGTACGTAATAGGAGTGTTGTAAGTAACTACTTTTATTTAATCTGATCTATAGTTATATTATAAATATGTAGTTTGTTTAGTTGAACGCGCTAATCTCTGGTACTAATCTCAGGTACTATCGTACTATATAACCACAGATGTATAGCCCATAACCTCACTCTATATCTCGGCTATCCAACCCAAAAAGAGTTTTACGTAATATCGTCCATCCACTACATCTGTGGTTACATTTACCTTCCCGCACTTGTCATGGGTCATATACACATGACTCTTAGTTATTTCCATTTTTCCAATTTGGGAGCAAAGCCGCAGAAAAAAACTAGTTATCGGAATAATTCTAACTTCTTAACTTTATTTTGATATCCATTTACTTTTTTATTAAGCTATAAAACAATTACTGCGTACGCCGATAGGAGAACTATCCAAAAATCTGTCTAAAGCTTTTTTTTACCTTTCATTATTTTTCGGTTTAAAATTAACTTAACCTCCTATGCCAATTTAATTTAGCTAACGCTTTGAATACATAATGCCGGCAGCCAGTAAACGCGTCATTTCCCTCATCAAATCTTCACGAGTCTAGAATAGAGGTTTGCTAGATTTCACAATAAGCAGTTGTGAGCTATAAAGTTTTTATAGCTGAATGAGAATAATATTATCACTTATATAGGTGTTATAAATCCCTAGATATAAGTATTTAAAATTGTAAACCAAAATCGTATAATTAGTTGAAACAACAAAATCTGTTTCATAATTTATCGTAGCAGGGGAGGCAGGGAGAAAGTAGAAATTAGGACACTTCGTTCTCCTCTTACCACCGGAATCCAAGATAATGAGTGTTATATGGCGGAGCTCAACCTTGCGCTTTACCTTATAACAAGAGCGGGGAAATAATCCTAGTATTAGTACACTCCGTTCCCATTAAAACAATTTCGTCCACCACTTTTTGTCGGATTCCGGACGTTTGTTTTGTGGCGGAGCTCAACGCTGCGTCATTCAATATTTCCTCAAGTGGTAATCGAACCCATAACCTATCAAGCTTACAGTCACGCGCTTATGCAACGACTGGTCTCAGTAATAAAATAATAATTTCTTTAAGTAACCGTGTGTATAATATTTTACGACATATGTGGAGGACTTTAAGAGTGCTCGACAGTTATGAGTTTGATTATATTATTAATTGGAATGAAAATGCATAGCATGTATTAAAATGATATAAAAAAATATATATATACAGACGACAAAGAAAACCAGTTTAAAAATATTGCGTTCTTAACTTACTGTTCTTATTTAGATTATTCTTCTTCCTGACTTTTAACTGTATAGGTTCGATTCCCACTCGGGGAAAATAAATTATTATTTATTAATGTTTTCATTTCTTTGCCATAGTATCGAGGCAAAAAGCACGGTGTTGAGTCATTTAAGTGCGGAACAGTCTTTCGAATCAGTCACCACCGTTGTGAATGAAATTTCGAAATGCATGTTTTATTATATATGAATTTGGTGCAATAAAGAATATAATAATAGATTAGAGATACAACATGACAAAAAAAATTACGTATAATCACTGTATGTATTTCGAATCGAATTCTTAGCTACACCGCAAAACTTTCCATATGCCAATATATAGGGAAAACATTCCATCGACTTACAACCATTTAAATCACCTACCAACGTTCAGGTGTAAAAGACGCTAATTGTCCATATTAATTATACAACAAAAGAGCAACGAATCACGGACTATTAAGAAGGAGACCAAACTTTGTACAATGCTGATTGAGCGAATGCGAGTGGCAGCAGGATTTATGAGCGTCGAACAAAAGGTTAGGCACGCCTCTGTTCCACTGGAAGCCTTAATTTCCAGGAGGATTTGGCACTTGGCGTCGATGTTATTGAATCATTGCTGTTTGTAAGACGTTTTAGAGACTTTATAGATGGTGCTGCCTTGATTTTTGGTACGAATGTATGTAGTGTGAAATATTTAGTTTATTCGTACATATATATGTATATTAGAAGAAACTAATTTTCTTTAATAATGTTTACTGGATACAATATCAATTTTTTGCTTTAAATATTTACTATTCCTAAGTCTTTCATCTAAAAACAAAATAATCAAAATTGGTTTGCGTTCGCAAAACAATCCTGAAACTAATACAGATGGAAATACAAACGAGTGATTTCATTTTGGGAGACTTTTATTTATTCTTTCTTAGGTTAATTTGCTTTTTTACTTCCTTAATTTAATTTATTTACTTCCTTTATTTAACTTATTTACTTAAATTTACGTTAACTTCAATCTTTGTTCTGTATTTATCCTCTTTACTGTTTTAATTAAATTAGCAGTCGCCATGTAATGTATTGGACTGTTTCTTTCAAACCTTAGTACATTAAAAAACCAATATTATATAAAATATAAAACATTTACATCAACTTTATCATTTTTCAATTTCGTATAGTACAATATAAAACTAGAAGTCGTTAAAATCGTTCCAAGAGCGTAAATTGCCTTAATAGTAGATATAACTATATAGATTGTGGAAAAGCAAAATCTGTTTGAATTTCTTTCGGTAACTTATCTTTGTTTTCCCGGATATAAGAACAGTTGAATTGTCTCCCGTCGATTAATCCGAAATCTGCTGAATCTACCGGCGAATGACCTCATTAAGACCCTAAAGACATTGTTAGGGCACGATCATATATAAGAGTACGTTTTATTTATTACGTCCATTATTTGTAAGATTTGACGTTTTCATTACTTTATTATATTTAATGTTGTATTTAATGTAAGTTGTTGTGTTTAAAATAATAATACATGGTGAATTTGTGTTAAATATATTTTGCTTTTTCCCAAGTCGTACAGTGAAAAGTTAGAATTGGGTTAACACATTTCCTACTCTACTTTCCAGCCGAACATTGCATATTGAGATTCAAGACTACGTCGCCGCCTTGTTTTGTCAAAACTTAAAAATGAAAATAAATAATTTTTCCATTACATTTTTTCATAATTTTCACCATAAATGTAGTAATTAGTAAGTAAACTTAAAAATTTTAGTTTAAATATATTTATAAGGTTAAAACATTCATTTATGTGTATCATATTGTTCACATGACGAAAACAATGTTCCTTTATTCAAACATACATGTTTTATGTATTTACTATTATTATATTTGTATATATTCAAAATAATTGTAGCATATTTACCAATGAAGCCGGTCGTGATGCAAGTGTAACTGGATGTGGGTTCGATCCCCACTCGAGGAAATTAAATATTTATTTAAATTTATATTTGTGTTTTTTCGCTCTTGTATCGAGGTAAAACGCAGCGTTGCGTTCGGCACTCAACACGCAATGCCTCCAGAATTCGGCGGAAAGTGAGGAACGGAGTATCTTAACACTAGGTTCCCTCTGCCTACCCTGCTGTGTGCCGGATACAGCGTGAAGCTGATTTAATATTAATATGTACCTGTTGTCTGGCTTAAGGTCGATCCAAATCTGAGTCATTCAATGATATTATAAAAATAAAAAAGAAACACAATTTCGAGAAACAAAATCCTTATCAGATTAGTTAATTGGAAATAATTCTTGTAAATAAAACCAAAGATAGCATCCGCTTTGAAAACCGCCTAAGGATGCAAGGGGTCCAAGTGATTGATTGCCAGTTCTTTCAAATATTTGTCAAAACATTTTCCGACTCAACTGGTCTTTTAATGATTTCCATTAGTTATCACTCGCTATTTTTGTTTCAGTCTGTTAACTGTCGAGATTTTCTTAACTTGGATGATTAATTGTGCAAAAGCTTAACCTCAATGCTTTAAGTTATATTAATTTGAGAAAATAATATTTATCGGTTAGCAATAATAGAAGACAAAAAGGCAAATTGTACAATAATATTTAGAAAGTTTGATTTCTTCACGAATTAGTGAAAGCTAATGTTTTTAAAAATAACTTTTATCACATTTTTGTCAAGATCAGATGTTTTGTAAAAAGGAAGTATAAAAAATTAAGTAACAAATGCATTTCTTAAAAAAATTATAATGAAGAATGTAGAAACGGGTCAACTGTAAACAAAATCCTACCAGGCATCATAATTTGATATTATTGTTCTGACATATTACTATCATTTTTTGAAATATACTTTAGCATTTTCATAAAAATAACTCAACCACCATTTAACTTAAAGAACTAAACAAAACACACCAATATATAACAGCATTATCCGAAACGTTTTAAACTAAAACAGGATCTAATCTAAAGTTTTAAATACCCGTTATCTATAGGAACATCTGGGCAGTGATTTATTGGAGCGAGGAAAAGGACACTTCAGGCACTGAAGATTTACTACAGCTGAAAAAGTACCTCCGTTTGCTAGTTTTTGTTTGAGTCTGGTGTAGGTGTTTTATATAATCTACGGTTGATTAACGATGTTAAGATATATCACCGGTTCGGTGGAAATATGTCATATTTGTAATTTATTTTTAAGAGTAAAAGTAATATTGCAGGAGATATGATCAAAGTTTGTACATTGTTATTTCACATACAACAACAGATTTAAGTACTTTTTTTTAAATGTGCAGTTACATCACTATGGCACCAAATGAAATGGTGGAAATTAGAGTAGCTTTTCTTCAAGTCTTTTTATCTGCTCTATACTACCTACATATAATAGTAATAAATACATAAAAATTATGACTAAAGATCAAAACAGAAAAGAGCGGAAAAAATATCATTACAATATAATATAGTAAAATATAATATATCCATAGTCTATACATTTAAAAAAGGCAACTTAAAATAAAATAATTTCAAACCAGCCCTACATCTATTTCAAGCCAGAATTAAACAATTAGTTAGAACAGAGCGCACTAAAAATCTTGAAAGCCTCTGAAATACGTCTTATTTAGTGTAGTGACACCTTAATTAAAGAAAGCACTTTTATTAGTGTTTCCCGGTAATTTACGGATTTGCTATCTTGATATTACGATTTAGGTATAAGTATTTTA
The DNA here is from genome assembly GCA_030704555.1 of Heliconius charithonia. Lineage (NCBI taxonomy): Eukaryota > Metazoa > Arthropoda > Insecta > Lepidoptera > Nymphalidae > Heliconius > Heliconius charithonia. Next base: position 3,072,501 of record CM060825.1, read on the forward strand.
AAAGCTTAAGTTGTTTTTGCGAGCTTAGTTTTTTATCTCTACGTCGTAAGGGATGTGTTTAAGAGAGAAGATATAGAACTAAGCGATCCGTTTCTCCATTTTTTTTACTTTGTTTATTATAACGAAAAACAAAGGGTCTGAAACGGCATACATAGCAATTAGTAGGTAATTACAATTGAAAATTATAATCACTACTACATTTTCCTTTAAAAAACCAGGGCATTTAGTAATAATAAATGCAAAAAATCTACACATTAGCAAAAATTTTTGAACCACAACCCCACATTAGTCGCATATTTTCTAACTGGACTACCCTGACATCAATACAAAGGGGTTGTTTAATACCCATCCAGTTTTATATACCTCATAGGCAATCATGACAAGTGACCATTGACCTGTACCGGCCATGGCTCGTTGCTTTGTCCCAGTACAGGGGCAAGTGAAGATTATTCACCCGCTAAAAATAACTACAAAGCTACCAACTTCAAAGAACGTTAGATACATACATATTATATGTAGAGACGTGTTTAATTTGAATTTGTAATTAAACGTAATTTATGTTATGGTATGTTATTGAGACTTTTGCGATGTAAATTATTTATGTAAGAATGTTTAATTTGTAGGTTTGTTACAGAGAGACAGAGCATGACTGTAAACTAAAAGATATAGATAAGATTTCAAAGTAGTTGAATTTGTATTGTAATGGTTAGTTCATATAAATTTTTATATATATTTTTTATATACTTTTTAAATCATCTCTTACAACGTAAATATCACATTTTTTACATATGTGCATAGTATTTATAATAAAAAAAAATGATTAAAATATATCCTTCGGGGACTATATTTATTTATAGTCCCCCGAGTGGAAATTGAACCTATAACAATCGCGTTTATGCACGCTTGTGCACACATAAACATAGACATGGAACAGAAATTCAGAAGTAATGAAGATCCAAGTTTTTCCGTACCTTGGTTTTCATATGGTTTCTGAATAAAGTTGATTGAACACGGAGCGTTGTTTGCAATTCGAGCAACACAACGTATGAATATATAAATATTTTTATTCAAAATTATAAAATTCAAAGGGATTTTATTATATTACTTTCATATGGATTTTATTTTTCTTTTTTTTTCATTCCATATAAAAAATTGTGAAAATTAATTTTGGAATACAAAAAAGTTTCTTTTTTTGCTGTTGCAGTTAGCAGCAATAATAAAAATTTTATTGTATGTTTGTACACATATAGGTACTTAAAAAAATATATTATAGTATAAAATGTATGCATCTTTCTATTAGTATTCTATATTACTAATACATTTAAAGCATTGTTTTACCAGCCTTTCTTCGATGGGCGAAATTATGACAAAACGTAATCATAACAAGGCAACATAGCACATAATATAAATGTACCTAAAACAACCACCCAAAGTTCCTAAACCAAATTGAAACGCTCAAAATCTGAGCCAGATAACTGTTTTAAACAGACTAAAATTTATACCTCTTATTTGTGTTTGTCGCGTGTGATATATAGCAGTTCGTGGGAGCTGTAATAGGTCGCCATATATTAAAGCAGCACCCTTATGTAGCCTGGCGACTGAACAGCCATGTTGAATATCATATTATTTTATAATATACTAATTTAAACCTCGGCTTCGTCCCCGTGGTCAAATGGAGAAGATGAAGAAATGTGTATATCACTGATCTAAGATCAGGTACACTGGGTTTTGTAGCAACAATGAAGTCTATGTAAAATGGACTACTTCGTTAACCGACGCGTAATATTTTATTAAATTTTGAAACATTATAAGACATTTAATAAACATTATAAGTTTCTGAGAATTGTGCGTTAAACCAAATCAACTCCTTGGCTTTATAATAAGTAAAGCAAAATGAACTATATAAAAATTTATTTTATTTTTACCGAAACACACGACAAAAGGACCTCCTTTATGAAATATAATAGATTATTTAAAAAAAAAGTAGTAATAAAGCTGCATGTAGGTTGTAACGCTATGTTAGATAAAGCTGACAGGTTAGACCACAGTTTTAAGGTCTGATTAAAAGCACCCTTATTCTAAGGGAAGAGGGCGCATACTTTCGAGTGCCTTTTGTTTATGTTTCTTATATGCAAGTTACTTAATTAACGTTGGAGTGTTCCAACAATATAATGTCAATTTCATAACATAATCTCTTTTCTTATGTCTATAACTTACATTATGCTGAAAATTTTGTGAAATACACAGAATAAGAGGTATATACTAAATTTCTTTTGCATGTAGCAGGGTGCAAGATATATGTGGACAAGCTAGTATAAAAACAGTTTATTCTCGACTTTTCATTTAAATTCGAAAGAAAGCGCTAGCGGAAATCAACGCCGGACTTTCTCTTAATAGAGGGGAGAAATGAAAATCAGTAGGTAACGGACCCACAATCGTCGCGTTCCACTGCGCCAAAACGACATGCAAACAAAATAAGTGAACTCTACTTCATTAATGATATAATAATATTTTCTTGGTACCTATTTGCATGATGCGTGAATATAAGCGCAATTAGTCATTAATATTTTAATTTTAATAAATGTATTTATTGAAGATATAAAATGTAAATGATTTAAATGACAGTTTTAAAATGTTTATAAGTCACACCAGCCCTGCAAGACTAATTTTTATTACTTTTTTTAAATATTTTTGTTTACTATTGATACTAGAATAAAATAGCTCGTCTAATCAACGAAATCTAACCGTAGATTGACTTAAGCCTCAAAATTGTAATCAAAATAAAAAAAAAAACGATTCAAAATTCCTATTTTATCTAACCAAATCAAAACAGTAACATAATATTCAATACTTCGAAAGCTGAATACGCGATAGAGCTCTCAATATCTTATGGCCACTCGACGTATTCAAAACAGACAATGCACGTCTAAATAAACCCGTGTTTCATACACGGCTTCAGTTTGAGATCTGCCTCTAATTAGAACTAGTCACCGCCTTATCCGCAATCAGTCCAACATCCACCTTGCCCTGAAATATAACTTGTGTGGTGCAAGGATTAATTTAAAATATGCGAGAATATCAGTTTAATAAGCAAGAATTATTTAAAATACACAAGAATGATTTTAATATAAAAGTATAGGTTTTATATAAGTAGCGGTGTTGGCGGTGCAAGATTTTATTAATTGTTATACAATCGCACGATAATATTGATTACAGTTATAATGTATTTTCTTTTAAAGTACGCAGGGGGAACCTCATGTCAAAACGCTCAAATGCGCATTGAACGCTTAATTTCTTCATAAACGACAGTCATTGTTATCAGAGCGATCGATACTTGTTAAAATACAAAAAAAATGGCCTATTGTGAATAAGATATGTCAAAAAAAGAAAACGGTAACAAAACAAAAAATATGTTAACTATAAAAAATATTTTACATTATAAAAAAAAACTAAACATTTACTCCACAATCAGTACAATACAAAAAATAAGCTTAATCAAAAGCTTTGAACCTGTTTCCCTCAACGCTAATCAATTAAGCAAACATCTAATTAAATATAATTGCCTCGTCACTTGCACCACAATCTCCCGAGTGACGGAAAGGAAACATTGCTGTCCAAAGAAACTTGAGCTTTTACTATACATTCATCTTGTATTTCTATTCTAAATTATTCTAGAAGATGGCAGGTCTACTTGAATTGGTTGAAATATCTTTGATTATCGACATGGATTTTCATTGAACGGGTTGTTACTTTATATGAATCTGGTATTGATTGAGTAATTCATATAACATGTCTTTATTGCTTTGGTTTACTCTATTTAAGTTAAGATTCACAAACGGTTGACTAGAAAATTTCTACAAAAGAATTTGCCTTAATAGAATTAAGCAAAATAAAAAAAGACGAAAGGCCAGCCAGCCGTGGCGCAGTGGCACAAAATGTGACTGTAAAACCGACTAGTTGTGGGTTCGATCCCCACTCGAGGAGATGAAATATTTACTTAAATTTATATTTCCATTTCTTCGCTCTGGTGTCGAGGCAAAGCACGGCGTTGAGTTCTGCCACTCAACACGCAATGCCTCTAAAATTCGGCAAAAAGTGGGGAACGGAGTGTCTTACACTGGGTTCCCTCTGCCTACCCTGCTGTGTGCGGGATATAGCGTGAAGCTAAAAAAAAAAAAGACGAAAGACTTATCGATAGTAATATTATAAAGCTGAAGAGTTTGTTTGGCTGAACGCGCCAATCTTGAGAAGAACCAAATTGAATTGAAAAAGTATGTGTCTTTGCGCTGTGTTATTATTTCACACAATTAACGGTATAGACATGGGAAATTTACTTTATTGCTTCCCCACTTTACATAAAAGATAAATATTTAAATATTTTATAATACAAGTGGGGATCGAATCTACAACTATTGCATGACAGACGGTTCGCTACCGCACCACGACGGCTGGATATAAATTTACGTTTATTTAAGCGTAGACTCTATTTTGTGATAATATATTGGAAACCTTCACAAAATGTCGGACGCACATATGCTTAAAATGTCGTGATATTTCCGTAAAGGTCCCTGGGCGCCCAACCTACATAAAATCCTATTCGAACGTCGCCGTCGTAGAGCTGAGCTAATGCTTAACGCATTCCCAATTTTAAAATATATTTAGAATTAAAAAATATATGTAGATAAGGAAATAAAAATATCTATTTTTCAAACTGATGTCAATTCACACAACTGTACGCTCTCCACTCGATTTCTAATCTTTACTATGTAAATGAAAATAGTTATATAATAATATTATTTAAATGAAAATAATCGTAACATTCTCCCGACTAAAAATCGAACCCACACTTCAATTAAAATCAGACTCAGCGGCGGCTATCACAGCGGGGAAATCAATATAGTTAAATTCCTTAAGTGTAAAAAACCGAACCCACAACTATCGCGTTTGTATTCAGTTAAATTAGAATAAAAATATTTACTGTACTGGAACTAAATAAACACACACGAGACACTCGATAATAAAAAAAATAATGGAGTACTTTTTTCTAAATATGTACGAATCTTATACGAATTTTATATATGAGAATTATCTGAAAAAAGCAAAAAACAAAAGAGGAAACTCGAATATTTTTATACAGATAGCACTCATGTCACAAGTCTGCCGAAAATATAATGAGTAAACTTTTCCAATTATTATAGTTGGTGATAGTGGAAAAAACTGTAGCAGAGTTGCGATCTACCTTTACTTTGATATTTATCTTATGGTATAGAGTTTATAGTATAGTAAACAGGAAATTGATAGCATCGTCGGTTGTGGATTCGATTTAACGATTGAAAATTATCTCTGAAATATAGTTTATATAGGAAATATTACTTGTTAGATGTAATAAGGAAAAAGTGGGAAAAAAAAATATAAAATTACCAAATTCTATCTTTAATATAAAAAAAATATGCAGTAATAATCTACAATTCATGAAATCTCTCATGATCAACAATCCCACGACAATCTAAACTACGAATAGTTCCAACAACCAAAAACGAATGTTAATTCGCATTTGCACTTTAAAACTACTTTAGAAGATCCCCCATGAAGTTGCCAAGTTCGACAACCGGAATTAGTGCAAATTAATATTCCAAACAGCGGGACTGCCGTTACAATTTAAATTATATTCAAAATATAACTAACTATACAGACACGAAAGATCAATGTTATGCACAGATAAAATATACAGTGGCAAAAGGGAACAGAGTAAAAATTGCTATGGCACTTTTTTATTCTGGCAAAATTGGTTGATTGTTAAGAAAAACACACGGGGTAGTTGGTCGGGGTTTGTAATGCAATTAATATCACTTTGTGAGTTCGAGGGGGCCTATATTTTATTGTGCCGTCAGCGGTAATGTAATTTAATTTATTTGTGTTGAGCGTTCATTTTAAAAGGTTTTATTATCTGTCGCTAGCGGACCTATGAAATTATTTTTCAAGAATATTTCGTTATTGTCGGCCCCAATATTCGATAAATACGTTATTTTGTTGATGTTATCAGGACGCTGCAAATTACATTCTGTTGCTTTACGTATAAAATATAACACCATTATAGGTACCTACAATTCTACTTATATTATTATTTAAAATATACATGTTTTTTTTTCTTAATACTGTTAATAAATGTGTTGTTTTTTTTTTTTCATTTCAACAAGTAATATATAGCCAAGTGATGTCTATAAAAATAATAAATTTAATATTAAAATACTTATTAATACATAGGAAAAAACTAAAGATGTACTTTCAAATTCAAAGTTATAATACTAACTAACATAATTTCCTCAAAAAGAATAAACTATCCAAACTTCTTTACTCAACAAAATAACCAAAAAAATGCCTAAAAACCTGACTAGCTAATAAAAAAACAAAGTATAATTAACAAAACATACAGAAATGAACCGAGAAGAAGTGCGGTGGCGGAATCTAATTATTTCTGCCGCTATGACAGCCCGCACTTTGGTGCGTCCAACATGGCGGCCCAAAATGAACCACAGATAATATAACCAGAGAGAACGTAAATAGATGTTATTGTAGAAAAAAAATACGTTAGCTATGTATAACGTGAATAAAGTAATCTATATTTGTGGGTCCTATTACAATATAATATTGATACTAGTACAAAACCGAATTAAACTTATTTTTTTACATATTGCCTATGTACCTGTAATGTCTAATTTTAAAAATATCAAAATGTATAGATATTTCAAGAATAAGACATTAGTATATCATATAATATCAGAGAAAATATTTAGAGATTAGCAAAGTAAAACTTTTAATCTTAATTTAACAAATAAAGAATATTTATCAATTATTTGTAAGTTTAAAATGTCATTTCGAAACCGATCTAAAATTATGATGCATTAGAGAATAATATTATTAAACAACGCTCCATTATAACATGAGCTTCTCCCCTATTTAAAAAAGAAAGAGTTTACAAAATTTCAACTTTCCAATAAATTTTTCCTACAGCTCGTCTGCTCTATGCACATTAAGTCTATGGAGCGATGTCAACACAATATTATGAAGCGACACAAACGTCGACCGACGGTAAGCCTTCGTTCTCTTATTTATATTTAGACAAGAAATGTAGCACCAGGAAATTAATTTTCATTTTTTCCACCCTGAATATTGTTCGAAATTTTTTTTACGACGTGCCGGTATTTTATACGTTCAGAGAAATATTTCAGAAAAATATGGGCAATGGTTATAAAGTGACACGTATAATGGTGGAAAAGTTTTATTAAACACTTTTAATGTGAGAATATAAATTGAATTATATTTTTAATTTTATATTACATTCTTAGCCTATGTGTTATTCAGATGTATAAGCGTATTTTTACTAAATCAGTACTTTAGGTTATATATATAGGTTACAGGTTAAGATATGAGTAAAATAAATTTTACTTGTAATTATGTCGTTTAATATTTACAATGGTTATATAAAGTTAAAGACAAAACCTCTAAAAAGGCGAAAAGAGGAAAACGCAGTGACAATATCTACAGCTTCCCCAACAAAACCCCCATATTGTATCTCATATTGTTTGTTTAAATAAAAAAAAAAGTAAAGCGCCCGAAAGCAAGTAATGTAAACATGTAAACACGTTCATTTTTCATAACACTTGTCTGCCTTTATTGAACGTTTAAACATACTGGCGAAGTCACTCAATATGCCACCGTCAACCATTAATATGTATAAGCGTCACTACCTATCACCTTAACTTGCTTTCGAATTTATAATTTATGGCGGAGAATAAGCGAAGGGCTATAGCTCAGTGGATCTAGTAGATATTGGTCTATTAGATTAGAGAATAAGATTCGAATACGTCATAACAGTTGATATTTTGTTATAGGATCAACCAATGCTTAGGATCGGTATATCTGCTTTCTTTCTTACTATAGGACCAAGAATATTATATTAACTTTTTAAGTGAGGTTTAGGATTTTTTTTATATTTGTGTGAGTTTTTTGACAGACAGATCATAAGAACTTTAACATTACCGTTGCGTTTTATTGTCCATTTTAAGCATATTTGACAATATTTTATACATGGTAGTTGGGGTTAATTGGAATAAAATCGAATAAAACAAAATCGATAAGTAAAGAATCTTGGTTTATTTAGTACATAAAAAGTATAACCAAAGAAATACAACACAATCCTAAATATATATAAAACAAAAGAAAACAAAACCAAATAAAATAAACAGGATATCCGAAAAAAAAATTAATTTAAAAATTCAGCGTTAACTTGCAAATTGAATTGTTTTGCCCAAAAAACCTTTCGAGTGAGATGTTCTAGGCAGTGGCCAAACAGAAGTCGTTTGTAAGCGGGGCACGGCTAAATATTTGTTAACATTCAGAAATGGGAACAACAGGGTATTTGTATCTTCTGAGTTCAGGTTAATGCCGTTACATTAGTATTCCGTCTACCGTTCATTTGGTACGGAATCTAGGGAAGATGGATCGCCGAATTAGGTTTAAATTTTTGAGTTTAGTTCGTTGAGTTTTGTATCAACGATGGTTGAATGTTTATTTTTGATTGTTAATTAACTTTGGTAATGTTGTTATAGTTGAATACTTTTTTTTGGATAACGTATACAAATTTGAAAGTAGCTGTATTTGACGGACGGTATTTAGATGGTTTCCAAGAGGCACAAGTTCAAATCTCGTGACGTTATAATTTTTATACGTTTGCGTATTGAATTGAGTATGTAAATTGTTTTATTTTAGAGCTTATAAGGAAAAGACAATAAAGATAAATTTATTTAAATGTACTGTCTGTCTTTATTTTTTGAGAATTTAGAACAAATTTGAAATAATTTATGTATACAAATACTAAATAAAAATAATAATAATATAAAAATAATAACTACTAATTCTGATTTCTTAACAGGTAATAAAATTTTGTAAATAAATACCTCTGAAAATAAAAAAATATTGGTAATAAGATAAAATATATTGTTAATTAATTTAATAATGTAGTTCTTAATCAATATTTCATACTTTTTTTCGAAATTTCTCACTTATTGACTTAAAAAATTTAACATAACAATATTAATTTAACAAGCAATTCGTTATTGAAAGGTGATTTTTTGTAACTTATTGATAACATTATGCAAATATTGTTAGAAAACTATTACAATATTAAAGTTTCAAGTTACGAAAAGATTCAAAATATAAAAAAAACTCTATAAAGGCAATTAAGGCGACAGATGTATTGTATTTTATGATAAACGGTATAGCAACTAACTAAATCAATAACGATCACTTAAACCAAGGTGTAACACTGAATGCAGTAATGTAGCGGGTCACTCTATAGAGGGTCGAGGGTTGAAAACGTCCATTAGTAGACTGCATTTTACTAACTAATTATAGGGGGTGAGATTTAAGGGAGGCTCGGATCGGAATTTTTCTTTGTTACCGTATCAAATGCATTAGCATTGGTGTAGTGTTACAGTGTGTTTTCGTGGTCTCTTTGATAGGATTGTAGGTTTATGATATGTACAGCAGAATATAACTTATATAGTTAGACGATTAAATATAAAAAAGAAAGTAAGTGGTCGCTAGTTCACATCCGGTTTATGTACATTTATATCACTTTATACATTTTAAGTCAGCTTCTCTAGTTAATTGTTATACTATTTCATTAATTTTCAATAGTTAACTTTAAGACAAAGTTAAATTCAAATTAACTGTAAATAAAATCATATTAAATTAAAAATTTAATTAGCTTCACGCACACAACAGGGTAGGCAAAAGACACCTAATGTTAAGACACTCCGTCCCCACTTTCTGCCGAATTTTAGAGTCACTACGTGTTCAGTGGCAGTATTTAACGCCGCGCTATTGCCTCAGCACCAGAGCGAAGAAATGGAAATATAAATTTAAATAAATATTTCAACTCCTTGAGTGGGAATCGAACCCACAACCAGTTACACTTTTACCCGGTTTTAGAGTCACACTTTGTACCACTACACCACGAATTAGCCTCAGGAGGAAAATCATAATATTCGCTTCATTTTGTAAGTAAGAATATTTTAAAAATTGTAACGATATGATACTCTTTATTCAAAATAAATGTTGTACGTATTGTTTGTTTGCATGGTTTATAATGTATATAGGTATTATAATGATTAATCCATACTATTTTAATAAGGAAAACTAGAAATACGGTTTTTCCCTTACTCTCATAGAAATTTTGAAGAATTTTCTCTTTAGGAAAAAAATCTACATTCCTTTCACCTTTAAAAACAAATTTTACAGAAACCAAATTATATAAAATATTACTTTACTTAGCTTACATATAGACCTCCGAGAAACATAAGCCAAATGAACCTTTAAAGCAGTACAAAGTACAAACTTATTTAATAAAGCCAGCCCTTCGCATTCTCGAATAGTGCTCATTCTGAAGAATTAAATTAACGCCTGCTTCCACATGACTTACGACTCCGCAGTATTGACGTGCGACGCGAAATATTACTTTGTAAATTATATACATCTATATATATATATATAAATATTAAAGCTAAATTGGCACAAAGTGTGACTGTAAAACCGACTGGTTGTGGGTTCGATCCCCACTCGAAGACATGAAATACTTACTTAAATTTATATTTCCATTTCTTCGCTCTGGTGTCGAGGCAAAGCGCGGCGTTGAGTTCTGCCACTCAACACGCAATGCCTCCAAAATTCGGCAGAAAGTGGGGAACGGAGTGTCTTAACACTAGGTTCCCTCTGCCTACCCTGCTGTGTGCGGGATACAGCGTGAAGCTAATTTATTTATTTTTTTATTTATTTAAAGCTAAAGAGTTTGTTTGGATGAGCGCGTTAATTTCAAGAAATATTGGTTCGAATTGAAGAATTATATTTGTGTTGGACTGTCAGTTTATCAAGGAATACTATTCATTGTACCAACAATGTAATAGTATATTGTATATTGTATTTAGTACCTGTTTTTAGAATTATGTTTGTACCCCGGATACAATCCTAACTATTTCCTATCGATCATTTAATTTTCAGTAGGGATTAAAATTAGATACTAAAATAAGTGATTTTGTCATCAAGTTCGATAGCTGTGCGTTAAATTCAATAGCTGCCTAAGCAAAGATACAGTTGAGTGACGAAATTTAACGCCGCGCCGTACCAAAATAAATATACACATGTGTCCCCACATGTGTATATATATATATATATATATATATATATATATATATATATATATATATATATATATATATATATATATATATATATATATATATAATACAAAATTTTAAAATACATCTAACTCTGCAAGTCCCAAAAGACGCCACAAAAATAATTACGACCTCTTCCAGTCGAAATGCCTATCAAAGCCAAAGGTCATTTGATAAAACCAATAAGCCTAAATAAACAAACCCCTATTTGATTACTGAGCAATCACTTTGAATAAGCAAGTATTGCTAAGTTATTTTAGTGTTGTTTTTAGTGAAAACTAACTAGTTATTTAAGACTTGTGATATGAACTGAATACTTTTTTCTTAGTTTCAAGATTTTTTTTATTTTGTTTAGAAATAAACCTACCGTTGCTGACTTAAATGTTTTTTATGTGCAATAAAAAATATAGTTTTAGATATCTTACATTTTATTAAAATTAGCTTCACGCTGAATCTCGCACACAGCAGGGTAGACAGAGGGCAACTATTGTTAAGACACTCTGTTCCCCACTTTCTGCCGAATTCTGGATGCATTGCGTGTTGAGTGGCAGAACTCAAAGCTTCGTTTAGCCTCGACACCAGAGCGAATAAATGGAAATATAAATTTAAGTAAATATTTCATCTCCTCGAGTGGGGATCGAACCCACAACCAGTCGGTTTTACAGTCATACTTCGTGCCACTGCGCCACGACTATTAATATTACATATCCATTTTTAATAATGTCATGTATGTGTCTAGATGTTTTTTTTATCAGTGTCACGCTTTGTCCCGCATATAGCAAGATAGGCAGAGAGAATCTAATGGTAACTCCGTTCTTCGCTTGACCGATCGAGACATGGCGTGTTGGCCAATACGACGACAGCCTAACATTAATAGTAATGTTAGAGTACAAAATAAAATTTGGAAGTTTATTAAATTAAAAACAAAACGGACATCTCTTTTACAAACTATCCTCAGTTAGAAAACCAATCAAAACTAGTAATAAGGCATAATCTATGTAAGCGTGTGGCATCTGTCCTGTCCTGTACGTACTTGATTAATGAATGCCCACCCTATCAGATTGTTACAAGCGGGGTTCAACTCCCACTTGATGTCGGTTTTCAAATTTCCTTAATTATAAGGCAACGTTTTGACACCCTAGTTTGGGGATCGACTTCGTTAGGAGAATGAACGTAATTTCTCTGAGCAAACTGTAGGTGAAGGATATTCGTCACCTCTGATTGTGCGTTCTGCCTAAATAACCTCTTATTGACTGTTTGAAATGGATTCACAAATCAAATGTATACTGTAATTATTGGAATGTGTTTGAGATTAAATGTCAAGGTTGAAGATTGATTTAGCTTGAGATTGGAGATTTGTTTAATTTGGTAAAATGTTTATTTAGTTTGTTCTTTCTTTTTAGTTTTCAAATTATTGTAATTACATGAAAATAAGAGACTTAGGTTTCGAAAAATGTTAAGTAACAGGTGCTATCAGAGTTTAGGATATTACAAATACATAGATAGACATCTATCTATCTTCATGAAAAATTTCTTACAAAAACATAATCACTGTGGAAATGATAGAACAAACCCAATTACAAATTTCGCAGGCTATATAGTTTTAATTTTCTTTTTAAAGAAGACGATTCAATTGGATTGTATTTTTCACGTTCAAGTGTACAATTGTATTTCTAATAAAAGCTGTTTTTAACATAAGATATAAGTTTTATGAGTTGGCCTATTTATTTCCACTTGATTTGGACTCATAGAATTTAGCGTTCAGATTTTCCAATCTTCGCTTTCTATTGGTGAAACTTACGAGCCCAAACTGTATATACTTACCCCAGAAGCAAGATCGAATTAAAAACCATGCATGTATACTCGTACTTCCCAACATACTTAAGCACCTACCCTAGTTTAAAAGTAAAAATCTAATCAAACTTAAGTACAATAAATTATCCTCCAGTACAATCATAGCAAAGATAGCCAAAACTCCTGATTTATCTGTCTGCGCAGTTTTACCCGAACTAACGTGATTATAACCTGTAATCACCGCTCCCATGTGCTCCCTTCAGTCCCAATCCCAAATGAATTGTTCTAACGATGTCGTTAGTATGGGAGTTTGATTAAAAATAAAGTGGTGTTAAATTTACCCACGATTCTTAAATTTCTTTCGATTTCTTATATAATTGTTTTTTCTAATGTCTAGTGCTAGTTGCGTTTTCGTAATAATTATGAAGGTCGGAATATTAAGACATTAATATATCAATAACATTTGATTGCGCAGCGGCAAAAATGATCATTTCTTCGCTCTGGTATGCAGTGTTGAATTCCGTCATTCCAATGCTTCCAGAATTCGGCGGTGTGGTGGGGAAACGGAGAGTATTAACACTTGGTTACCTCTGCCTACCATGCCGTGTGCAGGATAAAGCGTGAAGCCGATTTAAAAACATTCTAAATTTATTTGCAAAAAATAATTATACAATCATTTAAGCGTTAATAAAATAATAAGCACCAATAAGTACTTCTTATAATAAAACTACCACGTTAACCGACATAACAATTCAAAATATCAAAACGTAAACAAAATGGCGACACAGGAAGTGTCAACCGGATATTGGTTGCATTGAATATTCTATTTTATATCTACGTTAATTATCTTTTGAATACGCTCCATTGCGTGTACTCTTGTTTTTGTTATAATTCAACTGTTTCAGGTTGGTAGGTTTATTTCGTTCGTGTAAAGCAAATATGTGGTGTAAATTGAATTTGCACTAAGATAAAATAATGGTGTTAGGTACAGTACGTACTGTACTGTAGTATGAGGAAGCGCGACAGTGTAAATAAAATAACTTTAAAGTAACTAAATAGTGTTCCTGCATTGTTTGGAGGTTAGAGAAATGTAGTACAAGTTTGTATGATTTTCGTTGTGTTTCGTTCGAGTTTGGTGACAGTTGTGGATTTATAGCTCACTCAATAAATAATATTTTTATAACTCTTTACCTGCTTCGGTCAGTAAAAGCAAGCTGTCTAGATTTTTTGATGGCTTTTTGTATTTTAATAAATCAAATCCTTTCATTTAATACCGGCGGCTATTTTGGATTAACAAAAATATCGATTATATGAAATTTCATTGTAATCAGAACTAAAGTCATTATAGAAATTTCAGCTCAATGTGACAATTAGGAAGTGTGTTAACTTTACAATAAAATAAAAGCGAAAAACGAATGTGTAAAATAAATTTTTAACTTTAAAATTACTTTTTTCTATTGAAAATAACATAAAAACTGATAATAATTAAACAATGTTTTTTACTAATAACAAAATGCTGAACAATCGTATAGAATCTATAATTTAGTTCAATTTTCCATATTATATCGTTATACAGATACGATGTTATCTATCTTTTAATTAAGAACCGTGATACAAATAGAAATAAATATAAATGTGAATTGGTTGTGGGAAACAAAGAATAATCGTATAATTTAATACTTTTTGTTATTGAATTATTGTATTAATGAATAATTTAGCTTTACCTATCGTCAATTATATTGTGTGTCCGGCCATTATATTATATGGATTCGCCTATTTTTTGTTTGTATTGCGTATCTACTTTTGTTAGGTTCATTATTTCTCGTCCAATACAGAAATCTTGTGAGTAAAGTAGCGAAGCTTAACGTTGTTCTTTGCCTTACCATAAAGTAAATACAACTATATCAGCCTCAAACTCTACCAGAAGCTGGTAACAAGCAGTAAATATTTTTTCTGTTATCTATCATCAAGGATTACATGTACAGCCAGAAATAGCCCCACTGCATCTATTGAGGTGCAGTGGGACCGTGTCAGTTGCTACTGAGGTTGCTTATATTAAATTACATATACTTAAATCGAATCTACTACTAACTTACTGAAATTACTAAATACTGTACCACAGTGCAGTTTACCACCCACGTAAACCCGCATGTATGCAACGGTTACAAACCACAACATAATTTTTATAGCTTCTTAGCGGTGTCAAGTTGCGCTACTTTTTTTTTTGCTACTGTAATAAATTTATGTATTATTAAATAATAATAAAGACTTAAAAATATAAGGTTCTCGATTTATTTCTCTGAACGTGAGAGATTTGTTAGTGTAGAGCTAATACGTTAATATTTACAACAAAACGTTAATATTTTTTGACTTGTTATGTTGTTTATAATACAAAATAACGTTAAAAAAACTACCCATTCATACATATACTAAAGATACTTACATTTTATATACTAAAGTAAAGATATATTCTCTTCATAACAAAATTAATCCCATAAAAGCTAAATCAAGTCACTTCAGGCGTACAAGAGTCTAGGAGATTAAATGAAGAAAGAAAGGAAAACACGGTGCATTTTTATATCTTCAGTACACATATTGGTTTACTCGCATTGTCCCTCCGGTTTCGTGATATCTTTTTTTTTTGGAGTATTTTAAAAATTGGGAAATGTTGGTGGTGGTAAGTTATGAACGGGGAATATACTCAATTGCCTTGAATAGGAATCGAACGAACGCCAACTTACGCTTCAACGGCCCCTAATTTAGTCGAGGAATTCTGAGCTTGTTAAAATTAAAGTTCAAAATCTTTACTACCGATAAAATATTATAATATATGTTTTCGATTGATCCCTTTAAATACTCAAACGCTGTTTACGATTTCGTGATAAAATGCATGAAAGGGGGATTACTTTAAAGCACCTTAAAATATTCTAAGATCTTAATATGTATTATAAATTTTAATTAAAAACTTTATTTTCAAGGGTTATACTTTACCACAGTGATAAAACTTACAACGCAATGAGACTGCTATTTCGAAAGATATATTTATTAAATCAAATATTTGTTTAAATTATCAAGACTAGACGGCCTTTGCTTAACTTAACGCGTTCATTTCAGTTTTAATTACACTTTGGAAAAAAATATATATTAAAGACGTAATGTGAAAGCATCTGATCAATTCATCTTATAATAATAAACTCTGTTCATATATAGAAAAAGAGATTTCTTTTTATTTCATTATATTCCCTTATCTGTCATTTTTTTTACATAAAACATGAGTATATAAACGAGTAGGTATACAATTCAATAAATAATTTTACTCTCATACTTTGAATATTAGACATCTACAGATGATGTCGAATGGCGGAACTCAACGCCGCATTTCATCATTAAATGTTTACTATAATTGTAACCAATCCCAAAATTATATCCAATATAGTTTCAGTCACGTAATTAGGTCAACACAACTAATTATATTTACCAAAATATTCGGTAAAGTACATTTTGCGTACAAACGCGATGTGTCGAAGTCAGATTTCCGTTCTCCGTACACCGGAAATGGCTGGATGTATCGGCTCCATAAATCTCACCTTGCTTTAATGCCGGTGTAAACGCTATGGAAATTGTGAATGTCTTTTCATGTTTTTGTGTTATTTCTGTTTTTTTTTGGTATAGATGTATGATTTTTTATGATGTTGCTCTTTACAACAGCTCCTTAGCTATAGGTAAATGTTGTAGCAGCACAGTGTGATTTCTCGCTCTGCTATGAGAACAAGGCGTGGTGTTTTGATTTTCATTATACGAAATTATTTTAAGCATATAAGTGTTTGTCACAAAAATTAACTTAGCAGCGCAGCATCAATATCTGTCGTTACTTATACTAACAAAGTATATGTGTAATCTGTTAGATTAAATTCAAAATTTACTAGAAATTGAGACAAAAAAAACAACAAAATATAAAATCCCTCCCAAAATACACCAAAATCTTATTTTCCACACAATCTGCTATAAAACAATGAGTACAAATCAACGTCCATACATTATGTACACATTGTTCCCATAAGGTGCGTTTAATATCTAATTATTTGATGACAATTCCCTCTTTCCAGGCCAAGCGATAGTCGACTCTTATACAAGTAGTTAAGGCAGTTTCAGACATAAAGGCACTAACAGACTTTCGGTTAACGTAGCAATTCGATTCGCATATGGCCTAAAGATTAGTGTCACATGTGTTCATATGAGCTGCACATTAGAATTGTATTATGCGATCATTAATAGAATATATAACTGTAATAATGAATGACTAGTTTTGTTATTTAAGTTAATTTTTGAAATTACGAAAATGCCGCTGTGGCGTAGCATTACAGCATTTGACGCGACGGTTGTAGAATCGTTTTCCACTCGGAGAAATAAATTATTTACCCTTATGCATAATTAGGCAAAAGACAAAAAAATGTGGTAGATACCACATTTTATTATTAAATGTTCCAATAGTACAAATCTATTCGATTTAACATTTACCTCTTTAATTATTTCATAAAATTATAACATTTATAAATTTCATTCAAACAACGCACCTAATAGGGACACCAACATACATACAACATTCAATATGAATATGTATGGATTAAGAATGTCAACATTAATACAAGCCAATATATTACAGTACAGTGATCTCAACCTAACGAAGTTGTGGTGTGTTCGTCAAAGCAATTCTAATTTGCTATAAATTGTTCAAACGTATATTATATTGTTGTATTATAATTAACATTTCTATTTATCTATTAGTTATAATAATTAAGAAATTTGTTATAATGTATATTTATGTATGATGTTTGAGGCTGTCGTGGCGCAGTTGCACAAACGTAAACGCGGCGGTTGTGGGTTCAATACCATTCGGGAGAATGAATCATTATTATTTTTAATTATAAAATTAAGCTTGATACAACGTGAAGCTAAAAAAAATATGATTGTAATGTATATATTTAAAAGTTTTAAAATTGTTATCTTATAGTAAAATCTTTAATTTGTGTAAGTTAAGTTAAACAACTAAATAAAAAAATATATATTACTCATCAAATCAATGTGATGACGTCTCCCAGTGCTTGAGCGAATAATATAGTCCTGGCTTCAAATACCGTTTGTGGGAATTGTATATCCATTTAAAATATAATTCTTTCCTGTCTAAATAGTGTAATAGGTTTTTCCCAACTTAGCAAAAATATTTCTTAATCGATAGAAATCTAAGAAAGAAGTTACTTATTATTGAAAAAAAAAATTAATAAAATTTGATTTCAAAATGTTTAAAATCAGATTTGAAATAAAACTAAATACGTTCATATCAAATAAAAGGAACTTATACTATTAAGGTATCCAATCATTAAAAAACCTTCACATACTACAAGTCCAAGAAACAAATTTCCAAATTAAAGCGAAAAATAATGAAAAGTTGCACAACCAAAGCGAGATAAACCGGAAATTACATCAAATAACGCATGTCACTCGGAAATATAAGAAAAAAAAACATAAATTTTTGACATAAATATACATCTGTGTGTGACGTGTATACTTTGTAAGGAAATTAAATGTCTTGTATGAAGACAAGACGAGCTACACTATTACAACCATACATTTTGATAGCCCTAAAAGATTCTGTGAAATGTTATTTGCGAATTGTAAATAATATAACATTAATTAGGTCAATATTTTCAAGATATTACCTAGATTTTAGAGGTCGTGGAACAGCAAGAGGACATCTAATTGTAAACGCCATGGTTCTAGGTTCGATTTTTACTCTATTGCCCTATGTATAGTAGACAGCATGCGACGTGAAATTAAACACGACAAAAAATTCATGAGAAAGGTGAAGAACAGCACTTCGTTGTTGTGTTAAGGTACACACTTTTGCTCACGTTAAAATTTTTTATATGAAAATTCATTAATTATTAATTTTAAAAATTAGCTTCACGCTATATCCCGCACACAGCAGGGTAGGCAGAGGGAACCTCGTGTAAGACGCTCCGTTCCCCACTTTCTGCCGAATTTTGGAGGCATTGCTTGTTGAGTGGCAGAACTCAACGCCGCGCTTAGCCTCGACACCAGAGCGAAGAAATGGAAATATAAATTTAAGTAAATATTTCATCTCCTCGAGTGGGGATCGAACCCACAACCAGTCGGTTTTACAGTCACACTTTGTGCCACTGCGCCACGACTGGCCTCTAAATTAATTAATTATTAATTTTGTTTTTAATATTTGTTGATATATTATATTTTTCACTAATAATAAGATTAATGAACACAAAAATTTAAAAAATATTTTTAAAATTTAATAACTTTAATCAATATTCCATACCAAACACCAATCATATTGAAAAATATCATATGACAAACATTTAATAAATCCAAGTAATTGATTTTATTATTCAAACTCTGCTTGGGTTTAATAATGTTCTATTGTTCTAAACCTCAGTGAATTTCTATGATTGATGACTTTTTATTAGAAAAAATAATAGATCTGATTCTTTTGTTAGTAATAAAGGGTATAATGAAGGGAATAAATAAAGAATGTATGATAAAAAATATGAAATAATTGATAAAGAACGGTAAAACATAAACAGCATTGTGGTGCATATAAGGAGTGCCTGGCAACGAATTGGTCGTAAGTTCAAAAGTTTCTATAAAACTGCCAATACTAATGATGTGCAGCGTTGGGCTTTGCCAATAAACGACCATTAATAACGCAAACAATGATCGAACCCACAGCCGTCGCGATTTCAACGACACGCTATTCCACAACATCAAGATTGCATCTACTATAGTAAACTTTTCTTATATACATGCATTGTACTTCTTATCTTTCCAGTAACAGTTTTTGATTAGAACTAATTTGTGGGGAATCTCAATTCCACAAATTAGTTCAAAACGTATTTAATCTGAAATGTAAATTTCCAAACAAGGAAAAGAAATGAGAGGACAGGAATGAGAACCGTTATACACTTATTTATACAATAGACGCGATTAAATTGCAGGGCTCTCCTTCAGAAGAGATGTGATTGATTACATTTGAATTTTACATTGAAGCTAAAAATGAAACCAAAGTCAATGTTTTGACAGTAATTGTCATAGAGACATCGTTATTAACTTAGAAAGTTCAAATATAACTTGAAATAAATGACAACTTCTAAAAGACTTTCATTAAATTATACTAAGAACTCTACATAATTAATGCGACATTTTGTTTAGCTTCACGCTGTAGCCTACATAAAGCAGGGTAGGTGGAGGGAACCTGGGGACCTATTGTTTAGACGTTCTGTTCTCAATAAGACCAAATGAAAATGTTAAATATTTCATTTCCTCGAGTGGGAATCCAACCCACAGCCTATCGCATTTACAGTCGCTAGTGCGACGACGAAGAATTATTAAATAAACATATAATTAAAAAACAATATACACTAACTATTTAAATAATTATAAAAGCATCTAAATAAAAATATTCCTTAAATTTAAGGCGTAGTTTGCTTTTCTTATTTTTCAAAAGAAAATTTTTAAAAGTTTCTATAAACGTAGGCTTTGTTACCAATACTAGTCGGATTTGAACGTGCAAGCTATCAATCATAACCAATGTCTCCCACGATTTATCTTCTAACCCGTATATTAAAGGGAAACGAATTTACAGGCTACCACTCACGCGAGCTACCCTTGAAATTCACACAAAAATACATCTTCTAATATTGTCCTAAATACTAAAATAGCTTGGACTTTTATTAAAGTTTTATATTGTTCAACACAAAACCTGGTGGCTAGTGTACGAATAATTCATATTATGATACAAGGCAGAAGAATGTTTTTGTTATGTTTATTTAGGATTTTTTCTTCAGATTAGTTGATGTCGGACTGTCAGTAGATTGTGCGCTGAAACCATTAAACAGAAGTGTGGATTTTGTTTAAAATTTGCAGCGAAATTAAGATGTAAGTTTGTAAGTTTCATGTTTGAATGAGTTGTAAGCTTAACTAGGGCGGACAGTTTATTTTTATGATATAGTTATTTAGGTGACATTAACAAAGTTTTAAATCAAAACAAAAGAGTTTTTAAATGTCCTTATACATTATATATATATACAAAAACATTTAAACATTTCACCAAACGATCCAAAACTTTTTGAATGTTTAAACAAAATGATAAACCTATTAATATTCCGAATACATCTAGTATTATAAAACGTCGAATAAATATAAAACATTCAGCAGACAAAGGCACTAAAACGGCGCAGACATCTAAAAAAGTTGAAAAATCTGAAACCGCTAAAACAAAACAATAATCTGGTTTATTCATTTATGCGCACCCGTACCATTTCCGTTAAGGGATAGACGCAAAAACGAAACAATAGAAATCTAAATTGAACTCCGATCCGTGACAGCGTGGCCACAGTTCAGAGGCATTTATTGGACTATCAATCAAATTCGTCTGCACTCAACATTCATCTTCCCCTTAAATTGTAGGGGGCCGCAATCATTTATTCGAATCCAGTACGAGACGATTGTATGACAGACGTCGATTACTACAATACTTTTATGAGCGATAATTAATATTAATTTAATTTAATTACTCCTTAATATTTCAATATTGTCATGAATGATGATGGTGAGGTATGTTTCTAATCTTACCTGGGGGATTTCACGATTATATAAGAGAAATGGTAACTAGTAAAAAAATTATCAGATTTATTTTTGAACCGTACCTTAAAGTGTTAATTAAAGTAATAATTATCACTGACCAATCAACATTTTTATATAATTGTTATAGTAAAAGTAACGTAATTGAGCTCAGTTGAGCAAATATAAGAGAAGTAGACATAACACACATTTTCCTACAAATTTGATATCAATATGATGTGAAGGCATTTGTTTGTGTCATAAAATTGGAACCGTATCGATTGATACGCATTCGCAATTCAATTTCGATTCGAATGGGACATAGAATTATTGATGTTGAATAGATTACGTCGAAAGGTCTTCGGCCACATGACTGTGTTTTGAAATCTACTATCGACACAACATATAAATAAAAAAACGTTACTAGAGTTACGGTGCTTGCTTAGTAGAAAATTTACTTTTCATTTAAAAAAAATGCTTCACGCTGTACCCGCATACAGCAGGGTAAGCATAGGGAACCTAGTGTGTAAGACACTCCGTTCCTCATTTTCCGTCGAATTCTGGAGGCATTGCGGGTTGAGAAATTAATTTTTTTATCATTTAAAGTAGAAAATTCTTAAGAAATCATTATTCAGACATAATAGATACGTCAAAAAATGTAAGCATTTTCGTACAAAAAATTGCAGTTATATTATATTCATGGTATTCCCCCTTTAAAATTACCATTCGTAAACGAACATTCTACTTCTAAAGCTATATTTTACTTTCAAAAGTAATTTCACAATAAAAACTCGAGGAATGTATGCAAATTAGGATTCACAATCCTTTATCAAACGAAACGAGAACGAATTCATATACTGTAGAAGTATAGAAGTAGGTTTCATCCAACTGCACTGTTAGATGCAACCCGCATACTTAATGATCAATTTACATATGATTATTGTGTATTACTCGGAAGCTAAGACGGCAAGCAGTTTAAGGTGGGGTACCTCTTGATGAAATTAGTTTAGAGCTGACAAATAACGCGGTTCAGAACTAACTAACTTTATAGTAGAATTCTGGAGTATTTGATAAAGTTAACAATCCATATAAGATTATAGCATCTGTGCTGTTCGTACGTAAGTTTACGATGAAACTGTCATTGCATATTTTGGTACTTCTTCATTGATTGATATTGCTTACTTCAGTTTTCTAGTTACGTGTATGTGAAAATTAATGTATTTATCTATAGCTTTGGACAATCTCTGCCTAAAGACGTTTTAGTAGAAATGGCACCAAATTTCAAATTAAGCCCGGTAACGTCAGTTGAAGTAGAAAGGTAATTTTCTAGAACTTAAACTTTCTAGAAAATCTGTAACAAAAAATATGTTGTTGCTTATGATCACGAGAATTATAATAAATAAGTATAATTCTTATAATTTATCGTTTATTATATGTCAATACGTCATTCTAATTCTAATATTGGTATATGTTTAAATATGCTGTGAAACGTAAATTTTAATAATAAGTTTTCTTTTGATTGTGCATATTTTGTATAGATTTGGGGTTCAATACTCGCTATGGTAACGAGTTAAGCGAGACGTTGAGTCTCTCCACTTTCTATCTCAATCAATCGCCCTAACATAACGCCGTTATGTTAAGTGTTAAGTGAAATTTAATATTTGAAACTATTGTAAAACAGCGTCATAATATTAGAAAAGAACAAAAATACTTTGAGTATTAAATATACCGTTTATATTCTGACAATAAACACATTAGTGTCGTCGGTATTAATGTGGCGTGTCGTAACATGACTTAGTGCCCGTTTGTATACACGACGCTGCCTATAAACCTGTCTTGGATCTAAATTCTGCTTACATTCAAATACAAGGCCTTGCAGGACCATCGTGCCTTGCATTTTCTAAGAATTTCCAATTTACTGTTAGCATTGCATTTGGTTACGTTTCCGCAAGCCTGAGTAACACCTGAATGTAAAAAATTATTTATTTTATGGGAATGATTATTTATTATTATTAAATTAATTAACTACTGAACATTATATCGGTCTAACTTAATCTGAAGTTTGTAAGTTTATAATTTATAATATGTTAGTGTTATCATAAAAATATGTGTAATGGATAAAATATATTTTGAATTTAAATTTAATCAAACTAAAAGCAACTAGCTCGAAAGATAAACATCTTAATATTAAATATCTATTTTAAAGATCTAATTTAACACGATGAAGCTGTTGATGCTGTAAGAGTTAGCGCTTCGCCGCGCCACTGTGACTATATATTATTTGAAGTGCAGACAATTCATTTTTCAAACCGGCCGCGGTCGGAGTTGCTAGGACTTTAGAACTTTTAGCAAAGTTGCCGTAAAGTTTTGATATTCGCATCCGTTCGACCGATCCCGTCTCGGTTAAATTCCATAATTTTACCGTAGGTTCGTAACTTCATATATCTTTACGACTTACCGAATTTCGAGAACTGTTAGATGTGTTTCTAAATTTCAGTATGGATTACATTTTATGGATATACTTGAAGATATTGGAAATGTTACAGTTATTTATTTGCTATATTTGTGTAATCCTTACAAAATCGCAGTTGTA
Organism: Heliconius charithonia; assembly: GCA_030704555.1. Lineage (NCBI taxonomy): Eukaryota > Metazoa > Arthropoda > Insecta > Lepidoptera > Nymphalidae > Heliconius > Heliconius charithonia. The sequence goes on from CM060825.1 coordinate 3,096,771, forward strand.
TATGAGGATTACCGTGGAAACTATTAAGCGTTATTTTTGATTAGCGTTTGTATTCTCATTACAGAGGATTAAATTAGTATTATCGGTTAATATAATTATTTTTTTAGTATTACAATGTTTTATATGTATAAAAATAAATTATAAAAACTTTAATAAACATGATAAATAGCATTACCAGAAAGAAAAGGGAACAGAAATGACTATGTGCGGTAAAATCCACAGAATAAGCCAAAGTATAAAACGTCTAAGAAGTTTTCAAGTCAGTATGATAATGTGATTACCAGACTTCACGTCGTCATCTTGACATGTTCGTCTCGATACCGCTGCAGACTGTAATTTAATCCCAGGGAATGTATCTCAGACCGCAATGGCGACGGAAGTCGGTGGGGTAAGCAGTGTCTAGCGGTTAAGGCGTCTCACAGGGAGGTATTTTGGGCCCCATATTGTTCTTTTGTGACTCTTTGTTTGCGAGTTGATTGTGCAATCAGACTGTATGAAAGATTTTTTTTCTCATTAATGGGTACATGGTATTATATTTTGCAGACGTATAATGTATATTATTACATTAACTTTTGCCCTGTTACATTTTTCTTGTAATGTGATACAGCTAAAAATGAATTAATTTTGTTAAGGACGTTACGTTCATTATATGCGTCCTTTGAAGATCACACGTCTAATTACTGTATAGTAATTAATTTACGCTCTGCTGGTTTCTGTAGCAACTTGGTATGTGAATTCAAGTGAATAACATCTGCTCCTTGCTCTATTTAGAGGTTGTTCTAGTTTTTAATTCAAGTTTATTTTCATTTTATATTTTAAATTTACTTTAGGTTATAAGTTTTAACAGACTTTAAATATAATCTAATTAAATATATAATCATAATCATAGTCACAGTATACATGAATCAAACAAAATCATACGTTTAGGGTGAATCGACGAGGTGTTAGAAATTTAAAATACTTTCTGGTTCACTAGCGTTACCCACATATGGCGCTCTTTGTTGAATAATGGAATAAGCTCTAGCGAATATTCTCCTAGGATTTTGAATTTACTCAGATCCGACGATATTAGATTTAGGTAAACAGAAATATTATTTACATGAAACTTTGTTAAAACGTTGGAAGAATATCGTTTACATTTGTTTATTTCAACTTACATTTATTATTGCTATATACTTTTATATTTATATACAAAAATAAAATAAAATAAAAAAATAAAATAACGAGTTCAGTGAAAAATATTTGAAAAAAATATGGTTGTTTTAATAAGTAATATTTGATAATTAAATTATAAATATACAAATAGCATATTTATTTCGGCGGAATTAAGATACGGAAGTGTATCAATGATAACGGAGTGTCTTAACACTACGTTCCTTGTTCCCATCTGCCTACCCCATTATATGCGGGATACGGTGTTAAGCTAAAAAAATATAGCACTTTTAAATATAATATAATAAATTTACATAGTCTTATTTACGTACCTTAATAAGAAAAGTTTTTTCGATAATAGAGTGTCAAGAGGGTGGAGTTAAGAACAAGGCGTTTCAAAACAAACACAATATAGGCCGGTAAGGAGTGGAATAATTCGAAAGCGAAATTATTATGGAATGAGGTTTGTCGAACTGTTTACTTTTGAACATTTCAAATTGTAACTTTGTATATGACGATTCTGAGATTTATTCAAATATATTAGTAAATGTATAAATGTATTTGTGTCAATAGCCTAACGTTTTTCTTATATTTAAGTCTCAATATACAAATAAAATTATATAAATTATCTAAGACATTAATATATTCATTTAATTGAGTTTATTGTTATCCCGCTGACTGAGAGAATCCAATGTCAAGACACTCCAATTTACATTTATCGCACTTGAGATATTGTACGTTCAGTGGCAGTGACGCTTCTTGCCAAGAGCACGAAAATGGAAATAATTCATTCCTCCGAGTGGAAATCCAACCCACAACCACCCTGTTTACACAGTTCCATTGAGCCATACTCAAATGAAAACTAATACAAAATAGATACTCGAACGACGTAACTTTATTCAAACTATATTTGAGCTTTAACATGGCAAAATATTTCATATATCATGATTTCGACTTCGGCAGTCCTTTAAAGACGTCGTATTTACTGTCCTTTCGCATGGAAATCATGTTTTAGAGGAGAATGCGGTGTATATTCACTTTATATTTGAATAAATATTTCTGTAGCTCCGCGGGCAGACTTTGAGATGGCTTGCTATTTATTAATACTTATATAATTATATAAAAGTATGTACTAAATTTTACTTCTTGTACACATACTTGTATCTGTATGAAGTAAGTATGGGCGTGAAGATAAACAATTTAATGATAATGTTACTTACAAATTCAATCACAAATATAAAATAAAGAAATACAATTCACTTTATCCCGCTAGCACATCTTAATTATCTGGATCTTAATTGAAGTAGAGGACATATTTCCGTTAACTCCCATAAAAAAATATAAATAAAGATGTATACTAAAAAAAATAGAGCTTTATGAGGAAATAAAACTAAATAATTCACAACAACTGAATCTAGCAAAGACAGACATAACATCTATTTCAACTGAGAAACGCACTAAAAATAACTTCAACGCGTACCTATTATTTTAAACAAGTGCTTGTTTGAGATCTGGTTCTAATTCACTACAGTAGTTTACAGTGCTCGTCACCCCAGCCTCTTTGTCTCTGTAAGGGATATCCCTTCTACAAAGCGACGGATGCGAAGATGTATTTGTTAGCGTTTGCTCGGTTAGAATATACAGACATAGTCATAGGTATGCAGTAGGTAAGTGAGTGGTGAATCTGAATAACCTGCTTGTTATAAATCTTTGGGAATTAGGTCTTTGAACTTGTTGCTTCTTGGGTTTGTGGTTGTGATGTTGGTTTGTGATTTTATGGGTTTGAATTTTGTAAGGGTTTTTGGAAAAGTCTTTCTTAGCTAAAATAATAAATAAGTAAAAAAACGTTATATAATTACCTTTTATTATCTCTAAATCAATTATGCAATCAGTGTTTGCCTTAGATTCATTTCTGAAATAAATGACCATATAAAACGATTACTTGTTGAAGACCATTTATAGTAATGGATATATATATGCGTTGATGAACCTTGTAAACTAATTACAGAGATATTAATAAAGATAAAACATACATGATACGAGTATATTTGTATCTGTATGTACGCATTAACACAAAACAGACAGGAGGCTGTCGGTTATCAAGTAAAAGTATCTCTGTTTTCATACAAATATAATAACACGGAGATCGATCCTCCCGATTTATTATATTCATTGTAGCGGCAAACATTTGATAGTTTTTTATCGCTGAAGCAATAAATTTCCGGTAACTGCATACTTTCAGTACGATAAATTAAACGGATTCGATCGGTTAACAAAGTAAATAAATTGATATTTCCATCAGCATTGAATCGCATCCATGTGGTAATAAGGATTTAGTGCATATAGTTCTTTTGAATATTATATATAAATAACTGCATGGAATTTTTATACATTCTTCGGAAAAAATAAGTAAATTTATATATTATATAAATTTTACTCATTAGGAACAATTGAGGTCAAATCCATATTATTCCGTCATTAGATTCAGTTCGCCGCATAAATCTATTAGTTTAGGTACGTGATGTTACTTCTTGTCTACATTATGTACTTAATCTAAATTTATATTTGCATACAACTCTGAGAGGAGAGCATTTATTATAGTTTACCAATATCACAAGAAACAAGAACAAGTTTCTAAATCAGCGTAACCATGCGCGTAACTTTGCCGGACTAATCCGGTTTCTATTCCAATTCAGACCGGTTGTAATCCGGTTTCAGGCGGTTTGAACCGGCTCGAGGCGCCTTAGTTCTAAGTGTATGCTTAATTTAAAAACTTTGTAAGTAATTTTAAAGTTTTATGAGAAATACTAACCAATTGATAGCATGCCAATTATACAATTCAGTACAGGTCCGTATAAGTAAAACAAAAAAAATCCAGGTATAGGAATATGGTGTAGCCGTAAATAAGACAACTCAATGTAATCCACGCTGTTTTGTAAGTATGCATATATTTAAATTAACAAAAGCCTAAAAGCAAAATAAAATTACTTGAAGTTGATACTTACGTAAATATAAAAAATGTAAATATATAACATTAAGAATGTTAAAAGCATAAAATGTACAAAACAATTTTTCCAACAAATATAATTCTAGTAGTATAGTATATATACTTTAAACTTTATATATCATTGTTTCATATCCAGTGGCCAATATTCAAAATTATAACCGAGTAGTTATAGTTTCTGGGCTATCTGCTGGAAATTTGACTGTGATAAATTAACTGTTCTGACAGTTGATGTTTATACAATACACTTGAGTTTAACTTTGGATTCAGATAAAATATAGTTTGTGCAATGTTGTTTGTATTTTGTTGTTAGTTATTTTTGATTTTGGTCATAGCGCACTGATAACAATTTTAAAGAAATTTGTTTATTTCATGCATTGGTAGCTGGTTTGAGTCTTAAATACTGATCACTAAGAAATCAATTCATGATAAAAACGCGACATATCTATATTTTCTGTCTAATGTAATGACAGGTGGCGGAGCCTAACTTGCACTGCACTTTCCTGGAAGGAAAGAATAATTGATTTATACAAATGATATAAATATAAGATATATACAATAATAGCTTACACTGAAACTAATAGTAACTTTTTTAACTTTTTCAATTGAAAAATGTTTAAAAATTCTCAAACCTCAACAATTTGTATTCTAGTTTAGCAGAATTTCTACCGATTTCGATGACAATCTCGTTTTAAAAATAGCCCACTTATTATAGTACCAGTTTAATAATATTCTATAATATCGTAAAAAGAAAAAGAAATATGTCATATGCAGCCACTCGTCCAGTTGTGAGCTTCAAGGTAACTTAACCGATAAAATCGTTATTGCTACAGGTGTTTCATTATATTAAAAGTACTTTTGAACATATCATTATTTGCAACTTAGAATAATTATCAGCTTTTAAAATTATCATTGACTTTAAAGAGCTTAAAATGATAATGATTTTAAATTTATTGCTATAATTAGTCGACTTAAAAAAAGAAGATTCTGTTTGAAATAACACCAAGTTGATTTTGATTCCGATTTTCATTAATTATTTTCATTTCTATCTTTCTCCTTGAAAATTGAACTTCATTTAATTTTATTTTTTGTAGCAATTCTTAGCATTTAGCACATTATAATAGATTGGGTAGAAGTAGTGTAAGGACACTCTGTCCTGAAACTTGATGCTTCAAATACTAATTAACATATGTAAATCTTTACATATAAGCGGTTATACTATTATATCTAAGAACGATCGTACACTGGCCTTTCAAGATACCGTCTCAAGTGTAGCTATTAAATTTGAAACTATAATCTTAGCAAGTTCACGTCGTAGTGCAGAAACTGCCAACTAATTGGTTTATACCATATAATTTATAAATACAGCGACTACAATCCTACTAGGATAATTATCTTCCACTTTGTAATGGTTGAAGTCATTTTTTTTTACTGTAATAATACGTTTTATATACATTTCCTGTTTCATATTTCATTTTATAGCTTAAAAATAATATAAATTATTATATTTAGCTCTAAAAGCTGTAATCTGTAGATTTTTTATTTTTTGTGCAACAATATTTTATTATTGAAATTTTAAATAAATAAAAGATAAGTAGATCGTAATATTAATCTTGATTTGAATTAAAAATTTTGAGAAACTTTCCTTTAACTCGCCTTTTCTTGATATTTAATCAATAAATATCAGTTTATTTTACATCACGCAACATCAGCATATGGTAGGGGATAGAGGGAACCGTCTCCTTTTCACACACACCAGTATTTTTACCTACGTAAGAGGATGTCTCTTCAGTTAATTAAATGCTAAAAAAGTGTAATGAAAAATCATTCCGTTTTCACTTATTTATTATAACTTAGAATAAAATCTTTAGATTTTGTTTTATAATTTAAGTTTATATCTCACAATCGCCTATAAAGATTTCATTGCAATAAAACTTTGGCGGAGAAAGAAAATTAAAGGTTACAATTCTGTTTACTGCCGAACATTTTGGTTATTTCATAAACTCGTACAAACGAAGTTTCACGTAATCGCGTACATAAAACGAGTGGAATTATTTACGAAAGCACCTACTTGCTGATGCAGATTTGATTTTATTAGTAATAGTGTCTATTCTTGATATTTGTTTTGGTTTTATAGTTCTCTGTGAGTTATGTTATTCGTCTAGTCTCTAGTATAGCACGCGATAGATATGGGTTCTTATAACTTATATTACATATAGCAAGATAGGCTCCCTGTCTATACAATACACTATCAAAACACTCCACGCTTGGTTTTATTAGAGCAAGGAAATAAAAATAATTTAATCCCACAAGTAAACGTTAACATTATGGAACCCAGCGTTAAGACACTCCGATTCCCACGTTCCATCCAATTTTCAAGACATTGTGTGTGAAGTGGTGGAACTTAACGCCGCACTCAGCCTTTATACTAGAGCGAGGAAATGAATAAAATTTAGTCCCACGCCCACAACTAAAATAAAACAACTTTATTTTTAAATGCACTATAATGAATCAACGTATCATGTAAGACACCATAATTAGTACCCCTAGTTCCTAAGGACCTATAGTAAGATGTTCGTCGTATAGGTATATAGCGAGTGATTGATAAGATACATTTACTTGTTAGTATTTTAACACGCCCAATTCATTATTTAATGGAATGGAAAACTTATGTCATATCGGGAGCTTATGTCGTGTCATGTTTTATATTAACTTTCTTACTTTATATTAGTATAGGTGTTTCAGAGAATACGAAACTTTGATACTTATGGCGTTATTTTAAGTGCTTTTTTATAATAAAGTTCATGAACTTCGTTATAGAAAAAATATTATTTTATTACGCTTTTATCGTAGCATCTGATCGTCGATCGCCGTTAACTAATAGTCGTGACTTCAAATTTCAAAAAAATCACATTACAAATATCAATAAACAAGACATAAAATATGACTTCAATTAAAAAAAATGTTACGTAGTATAATGTACTAGTATTAAATAAAATTTAATACATACAAACCAACGAAAACTACCAAAAATGCATTTTGTAAAGCTTGCTAAATATGCTTTTAAAAGTACCTACGTACACTGAAGAAGTAAAAATGCAGGCGGATTTTATCCAGCAATTCTACAATTGCACTGAAACACTTTTATTAAGCTCCATACGTTACTGTCACAACAAAGTAAGCGATGGCCGCAGAGAAACCAAGATGTAGGATACGAGTCCCTACCATCGATTCTGTTATATATTATTTATTCTACTACAGTCGTGCTATCACATAATTTTATATAAGAAATGGATAAATTCTGGTTAAAATTGTAGGTGATAAGCAATTATTACAAATTTGTATATTCATAAAATTGTCAATGAATACTGTCGGCCCTATTAATAATAATTTTGCCTGAAATTTAACTATTTAGTAGAAATTATTATATTTTACGCCCAATTTGAATTGGTATTTATATTAGGTATAGATTATATGTATAACCAATGAATTCAATAAATAAAACAACACATTGTAGCTCAGTTATTATTACAGGATTAAAAACTTAATTTAAACTTAACAAAATAAGATGAGAAAATAAAGAATAGATTATTACGATGTAGAAAATAGATAATATTAAAGTGTTAACGATTTAAATCTTTAGATTACCAAATGAACCAATAACAAAAACATGAATCAACCAACAACAGCACAGCGCAACCTTAAAAAGACATCCGGATGTTAAACGGCGTTTTACAGAGGTATATTGTTCCCTCGCCGCCACCGTGGATCTGGGACGTGCTGCTATTCCAACAAAATCAATAGGCGAGACATTTGAGCCCAAACCAGCTTTCAAATTCGCGGATAACATTGGAACGCCAGTAAACACGGCGTCGCGAACGACTCGCTTGAAAAGTAGCTGTAAAATATTTTTGTTAAGAATATACGTCAATTTTTAAAAGTAAGAAGTTTAATATTTTTTATTATTTATAGTTACTTAAGTTAAATATATATTTTCAATACAATCTTTTAGAAAACCCATAAAAAATTGAACATAACGAATAATGACGCCGCACCTCTTGGTATGAAATGCAATACGGATTGACTAAAAATAACTTGTAGATGGGACATCCCTAGTTCTGTGTTGAAATATACTAGGTTGAAATCCAAAGTTTGTGTGGTTCTTGTTTACCTAACTAGTGACGTCCGGTCCAGTGCAAACATTTCAGTAAGCCATAAAGTAATGTATTGGAAGCAAACCTAAATTTGGTTTTAGTCGTCTTAGTTGACATACCTAGTATCTATTGGATACTCGTATTTTTTGTAAATAACTAGCACCATACATGTTCTTATATACAAAGAATTTAAAATAATAATAATTTACCTAGACGGCCTCAAAATACACAATACAATCAATAAATATGTATAATACACACTACAATAAATTATTTAAACAATGTAAAGAACATTTTAAATAGAACAACGAATAGGTATTGTAATGTTAAATGCAATTGAAATATCTAATCATGATTGAATGTAATTTTTTTTAACACTTAGTTGATTAAAATTTAAAAAATAAATTGATTTTTTTTCTATTAAGCTCTACATTTATTTATCAAAGTATAGAGCTACGGAACACGTTGCTTTTATTTGTATCTCCACACCGTATTTTGCGAACCTACAACCATCGCGCTTATTAGTCGTACTGCTGTTCCATTGTGCCAGGACGTCTCATTTATTTTAGATTACATAATTTTAGCAGTTGCTAATTCCAGATTATTTAATATGAATATAATTTATAATTTCCGTCGCCAGGTTAAATAATTAAGTTTAAATTCAGATTTTGACTATTATTTTTGAAGAAATATGAAATTTCTTGTTCGTAAACAGCGGACAGTAAAGAAATGTAAATGGATGTCGCATAATCTATTATTATGTTAGTTATTTCCTAAATGGCAAAGAGCTTTTAAAAAAAATAGTCGAACTCACAACTATCACATTTATATACGATATCCCACTGCGTCACAATAGCCTATTAGTTCGGTAAAACTTTCAAAACTCTAAATTTAGTCAAAAAATCATAAATTGTAACAAGTATGCAGCGAAAAATGATATCAGTATGTTTTTTTAAAACAAGTTTATAACACACGGTCATTTGTATCGCAAATTGATTGCAAAATTAATGAGCAAAGTCAAACCCTTATTACAATATTTAAACATTATCATTTCACTAATTTATAGCGCCTATTAAATGTTCAATAAATAGCTGTTTAAAAACTCACGTTAATCTGCGTTATCGTGAAATGGCTTCAGAAATCGCTTTTATGTTTGTTTGTTTTAAAATATTTATAAATAAATGTAAATATCGCGGTACATTTTCGTATCTATAAGCGTGATAGTAATGGGTTCAAATCCCATTCGAGGTAAATATTGTATTAAAATTAAAATATTTATTTTTCCTCTTTTTTATTCAACAGGTAACTACGGACGGATTAACCAATCATCATGCTAACTAAATTTTTGAATATATTTCATTTGGATCTATTCTAATGATTTATCTTTAATAAGACAATACATTTTAACATGATCAAAATTAGTATCTCACTGTTTTATACCAATCCTACGTAAAAATAGCACACCACTTAAACACTAAATTAATCTTAGTTCTAAATCTGAGTTTTTTTTAAAAATCTACGATAAAGTTAAACACAATAATTTATTCCAAATAATTCGTTGAAGCTTATATAACGTGAGCTTTCAGGCTTACTAATTTTTAATTTATATAAAAAGTCTTGCAATTTTAACAAGGTTTTCCAGCATGTACGTCGTACGTACAAGTTACCCGCGTGTGTATGTTAACAAGTACGCTGTGTCATATCCATTCTGATTAATGTTCTGCGATCGCGTGTTTTCACGCTAAATTAAACAGACAGACGGACAGGACGGCTAAATACCTAATGTTAATATTATTTAACTGGTAGTGGAAAAGCTTTGAATTTATTATATTCGCACGTAAATTGGACGGACAGGCGAAAGCTGGTGTATTGTTGAATAGTAGTCAATTTCCATTTACACCAGGAAATAAGATTTAAAATGAGATTTTTCGTTGCGCGAATGAAGGAGGAATATTTTTTAAATATGACATATTTTTGTTCAAAGTTCTTTTTGTTTGGTGTTTGATGATTTATTAAAAATGCTTGCATTTCATTTATATGTTTGATTTAATATGTTTGTAATAAAAAGTACATCACCAATTATACTATTAACAATGATAGATTTTGACGCGTGTTTTATATAAAAAAATATTATGTGTTTTTTTTATATATTCCGATCATAATTCAAGAGGAAAGAAGTGCCTTAATACCAGATCCTCTCTGCCTACCCTGCTATGCTGGCAAACGGGAAATACTACGTTCCCAGCACACATTTTCGCTTCCTCCACAGTCGTCAACCTTTGCATACATACGCTATTTGAAACTGCGAACATCGTGTGCCCCGCTTTGAAAACTATTTTGTTTATTATAAATTTAAATTTAGTAAATAAATCGTATAATAAACAATTTAAAATAAAACTCCCTATTAATCAAAATCAAATGAAAATAGTAATTGATCACATAAATACTTTACTTTAAGCATAACTTACATTGTTGTACGTAAAAAAAGTATAAGTACAATTTATAAGCTGTAGGTAATAACCCAAGGCAAAGCAATTTATTTAAGATTAACGACCATAATTAGTTTTAATGTGTAACGAAAAGTTTTTCATTCACAATTCTTGTCCAAGAAAATCACCACCGCATTTACCATCATTTTTCTATAATAACTTCGTCGTATATTAACATTATGTTTAGTAATAAGCGGTAGCGTGGCTGTATTTTGATTGACATTATTGAGGCAATTTATTAATATATGTCCATTTTGTAGACGTAAAGAAACGTTTGAACATATGACCAACCAAGCCAAGTCCAAACAACGAACAACATTTTGAATAAAAGACACCATTTATAATGAACTATACCACATTTTACAACCACATAGCGACTACCTGCAAACGTGGTGATTTTGAGTTCGTTTTCCACTAGAGGGAAGGAAGGTGTATTAATTTACCGGTTCTAAGTCAAAAGCACTAAGTTTAATCACTTTACTAGAATTCGAAACCGAAGAAGGAAGAGCTCTTACTCTTTACCATGCTGTATGCGGGATAAAGCGTGAAAATAAAAAAAATCCAAACATCACCAACAATGAGCAGCTAAATTAAGACTGAACTTTATTTCATTACTTCACAAATCGCTATCACCTATAACTTCACGTTAGTACTAGTTTCTAATTTTATTCTTCGAGTTTTGTTATTAATGTGCATTTAGCGTGCCGCTTTGGCACGGTTACACCGAGATTACACGGACCAACATAAATACACAGTGTGAATATATTTCATAAACTTATGCTCCAACATTGAATAGAAATTGGATTTAAAGGAATATTTCAGCTGAAACTAGAACTTAGTATGGTTGTAGTTGAAAATTTTATCGTGTAATTTGAACAAAGTGTTATTATTAGAATTTTAGTTGGATATACTTTACATATATGTATGTATGTATATGTGTACGTACCTATATACTTATTCTCTTTTAGTAAGAGTTTTGAGCGATTTAAATAATTAAACATATTAAATTGTTTTAACTTGACGCTGTGTCCCGTACATAGCAGTGTAGGCAGAGGGAACTTCGAAACCTACACTAAGTTAAGGTAAGATACTCCATTCCCATTAGGAAATTAATTCGGCGGAAAGTGGAGAACGAAAGTTCTCCGACTGCCTCAGCCTACACTGCAATGTGCGGAATAAACGCGAAAAGCAAAACAAGTATAAACTACTAAAGAATTAACTGCATTATAAAATAAATAATTAAATTACGACTAACACTTCCTAAATACACCTAACACAATAAATTAATAAGGAAAACAACTAAAAATCTTAAACATTAATTACTGAATTGGTTACATCACTAATAGATAATTGAAACGAGTTATATTTTAGGGGTCTGCGCCAGTACGTCTGGGGCTCATCCTTAACCCTGTACCTTCATAATAAGTGTTAATCTCGACCAATTTCTACCCCTTTAATTACATCTTATTCTAACGTGGCCTAAGGCGATAGATAATACGAGTTTTAATTGCTATCTCTCCCTTCCTGGCTCTTCTTATGGAGTCCTTAAATATTATTATAAACATTAAGCGTCAGCGTTATGAAGAATATATAGATTTGTTAAAATATTCGATATATTTATTTGTTATTTTTTTTTAATATAGATTTTTCAGTTTTTTATTTACTTATTTATTTTTGCTTATTTGAGATTTGAAACCATAAGCATTATAACTAATAAAATATGTTAAATACATTCGAAAGAATGATTTAATAATTATTATTTTCATTTCCTAGCTCGAGTGAGTAGACAAATCGCGGCGTTGAGCTGTGCCTGTCAATCTAAAATGTCTTGAAAATTAGGCGGAAAGTTTATCATCAATCAATATTTTAAAAAATCGCTATAAAAATAACTTGCTTCAGCTTCCGCTTTCGCTCTAACATGGAACAGCCGAATGATCACGAAATTGTCTTATTTGCTTGTAAATTGGTGTCTGCAAGCTATGAGATATGATTTGGAGGCGAGTAGGTTGTAGATAGGAATATAGGATGCTTTTGTACCGAATCTTATATTGCCTTTCAATAAAACCTATCAATGTTAAAATGGATTTTCGAGTACGCTGTTATATTAATTTATAATATTCTAATTTATTTTGGGGGAAACGTAATTTGGTTGTCCATTATTATTGGAGGTTGGTAAATATTAAATTAATATTATATATTTTTTTATTTTAGCGTATTTATCGCATACTATTTCGAGATGAGAGAAAGAACCTAGTCCAATTTCCGGGCAAAGGCAACACTATTATTTTTCATAATGATAGCTCCCTTAGAGACTAAGTAAAAGTTTTCTTGCAAGGGTGTTAACAACAAAAGTTGTAATAACAGTATAGGAATTTGGACTCCTCGTAATGTGAATAGTTTGATTCGCTAGAACTTTTGCACTCTATCCGAGAAGTACGAGTTTAAATCCTGTAAAATGTTATATTTATACAAGTACTCCTAATAATCATCTAAATAAATTATTACATAAACCATTAATATAACGGAGCTTTGTGAAAAATATAACGTTTTATCCAAACGCAGTACAAAAGCTGAAAATAAAACAAATAAGCTTTGAAATGAAATAAAGGAAAGCTTGAAAAAAAGCTATAGCATCGCTAATATATCAAACGAATACAAAAGTCCATTGCGATGTGGATGAAAAATGCAAGTTTAGATTACGGCTAGGTGAAGGTGGCTCGGAACGTAATAATGTGAAAAAATATACAACGTGAAATACAACTGAGTATAATTTAAAATATACCCATTAATTCAGCTTATATATGCGACTGTCAAACGATGCACTTTAGTTCACAGAGTGGATAGACAAATCTGTATGGCAAAAGATTTATTTGTTCGGGTATAGTGTGTGTTTTTTTCAATGTAAGGATAAATTTGGTTTTATTTGAATGAAAATATTTCATTTACATAAATTTTTTTCATATATATGGTATATAACATATTTTTAAATTACTATATAATTGAATACTAGTATATTCACCGTGACCTCTATAAACAAAATAACATTATTTTTACACAAGATAAAAAATAAACGATTGGAACTTTAATCAATATAGAAGTGTCGGTTACACACGTTAAAACTGCCCTAAAGCGTTTTACACAAGAGATAAAAATAAAAAAAATGTAATTCTCATAGAAGATACTCATAAATCTCAACTAAATTAGTTTAGGGTGGATCGAAAGGGTGCGAGAGATCGCGATAAGATTTTAATATAATAAAAAGTAAATCAAATATAAATCTCATCACGACTATTTAGGAGGAAAGTGAATTTATTTGAACTAGTGGATGGTCCTGGTTTTGCCTGATATCGGATATTATCATTTCATTTAAGGTTTCATTTGAAGTTCATTAATGATATACATGCTGTGTCGTTACTCGTCGTCGTCGTTAGTGTCAAAAATCAACCCTCCGTTCTCCGCCGTATAGAGTAGATTATAATCTTATATAATAAAAACTTTATAAAATATGTGGTTTTGTTTTATTTTGAGAATGAATTTTGTGTAATATTTGAAAGAATGTACAAATAGGGACGTTATTTTTCTATTTAATAGTGAGTTATTAATATGGGTTATATTCGGATCATTAAAAATATCACCAACTAATTCAGCATATACGTATACATACATTTTTAGTGAATTCTGAGCTCCACTCTATTTTAATTAAACCTATATAATATTAAATCAGTCAGTTAGTCAGTTATTCCATATAGAAACAACACAACATAACTAATATACGAAACAGATCATAGCAAGAAGACGTCGCGTCGTAAACATTAAAACCGACAGTGGCAGTCTCGTACAAGACGAGTTTATAGCCCTTATAAAGAGGACGCTAAAAGCCTGTCACTAATGCCTATATTGGCAGGATTCTAATATTAAAAGTACTGTCGCCACGTATTTTAGTGGTATTTTCAAATTTTAGTACCTTCAGATACTTTTATTTCTATTTAAAGTTTTACAAAAACACTAATGTCCAACGCGCGACTTCGCCCGCTTTTAAACTTTTTTTGTATATTATAGCCAGATTGTAAGTTATCTTTATATAAATGTTATACTTGATGTATAAACTGTATTACTATAAAATTTCATAATAACACTAACATTTAGATACGTTAAGTAGTTTTAGCCTCAAATCAGAACGAATACTTTTTTTTAAAAATACTTGAGTCTATTTTTAATATAACATATCAAAAAGCGATAAAAAAATATATATTCAATTTTTATTCTGTCCCTACAAAATAAAGCTATATTAATAGAAGATCGGAGATACGCTTTGTCTTTTCGCAGATACCTACTCGTCTCACGAATTTAATAGAAAATTTAAACAAGCCTCGCGGTACTTGCTCTGATTAAAACGACTACATTTCACCCGCTTGGTAAATTAAAATCTTAGGACGCGTGGTTTATGTGATACACTGCTATGTTGAATGGACGACTTAATTAGGTTATTTTTCATATAGATTGCCTTTTTTTTGTATAATTTTGTTATATATTTTGTAGGTTTTTCTTTTTTTGGTCTATTGACCTTTAAACAAGCTATGCTATGTAAAAATTGTGAAGCTGCTTTTTTGTTATACCGCTAGTTGTAGGTTCAAAACCTATTATCCTATTTTCCGGATTCCAGTTTTTGAAACAAACGCAAATCTATTATATATGTACTTAAAAATAAATGTATATTTATTATTTTTATTATTTAACAAAAAAATATTTCAGACAATTTATCTTACAAACTAACAAGATGACTGATTGACTGCTTTTCTATTTGAGATTTGAACTCATAATATCGTAAGCTTTTAAACAGAGCATAGTTGAGCCCGAACAACAATAATTATACCCAATTAATTACCTTATATGTTATTCGAATCCCAAAAACACAGTTTAATCGCAAACAACACGCACTACACAAATTATTTACATAGAAACTTTTGATTAATTTGCACACTTTTCATATTAAAAGAAATTACAGTGGGACAGTCGAAATTTACCTAAAACATGACTTGTTATCTTTTTCGAAAGAAATAATCTTTCGATCTATGCAGTTACTGTACGCGTACGCGTGAATCGAACCCATACTCATCGCTGACGCGAATGACAAATATTTAAATAGCATTCCCGTCACAGCTACCGTGTGTCACATACGCACATAGCATTATCAGATTACGAATATGTAAGATCGTTAAAACGAAATTCTTGCGGCGTCACCGTCAATTTCAAGTTTAGAGGATTCCTTGACACTTGATTTATTATCTCACACGTTAAATTAGTGGCAGTGATCATAAAATTTTGCACTTCTGTTATGTATATATAGTAGTGTATGTATGTATGTATGTATGTAATTTTAAAACAGAGTTATTTATAAATATATCGATTTTGTAAGTTTTGTTTTAAGTATTTTTACACCATCATGGTGCAGTAGATGAGTAGGTGATTAAATTCAAAATCTACTCGTTGTAACATAATTTTCCATATCCAGTTAGATGTATTAAAAGTTGAAATCTAATGTTTTTAGCTTGAATCCGTGTTACGTATGCAGCAGGATAGACCGAGATCTCTAGAGACCCAAGGCCGTGTTTTGTCTTGTCGCATGAGCGAAGATGAATGAAAATATTCAAGTCCTTCGCATAAGAATCGAACCCGTAACCGTAATGTCTACATTCAAATTTGGAACGTTAATACTTATTATGTACATATGTAGATATAAAATACTCACGGTGTTTTCTTTTAGCGGCGACGTCATACTTGTGTAATATTAACTTATTTATTTTTAAATAACTAAAAAAATAGTCATACCTGAAAGAAAAGAAACAATACATGATTATTATTTTTATTTATATTGTCACATGCAAACAATAATAATTAAAATAAGTATAAAATAAGTTGTGGGTTCGATTCTAGTTCTAAATTATATACTTATACTTATGCTGTAAAACGTTTTAATTTTTCAAAAAAAATATCCTAACCTAACATATTTATCAAAAATTTTTCAAAATTAAACTATTTTAGGGGTTTTTTTATTTTAGGGGACCTCAAAAGGAAAAAACGCAACCTTTATAGGATCACTTTGTAGTCGGTCTATCAATACCCATTATTTGGAGATAAAGCGGAGGTATCAAACTGATCAAATGTTCAGATCTCTTGGAGTTGACAAAAAAATCAAGCTTTTAAGCTAACGCAATAAAAAGATACGAGTATTTATGGATTAGTTTTACTCAATTTTGCACGAATTTCGCTGCATAATTAAAACTAATGTTCACAATTTTTTAGAGGCCAGTCGTGGCGCAGCGGCACGAAGTATGAGTGCAAAACCGATTTTTTGTGGGTTCGATCCCCACTCGAGGAGATGAAATATTTACTTAAATTTATATTTTCATTTCTTCGCTCTGGTGTCGAGGCAAAAGTGCGACGTTGAGTACCGCCACTAAACACGCAATGCCTCCAGAATTCGGCGGAAAGTGTGGAACGGAGTGTCTTAACACTAAGTTCCCTCTGCCTACCCTGCTGTGTGCGGGATAGAGCGTGAAGCTGATTATTATTAACAATTTTCTTAGAAAGAGAGAGAGAGAGAGTTATGAAATTTTAGATAAAGTGAGAATAATAAAAAAATCCTAAAATGTAACACATAAAAGCCAGTATTTTCTGTCCTACATGAGCTACTTAATATAAAGTACAATGGTATTTATAGCGATGATGTTATTAGAAGGAGAAATTCACTTCTACTTACTTTCATTTTCACGAAATAATATTTAATATTTCGAATTTTCATATGTTTTTTGGTAAAAATACGAACGTGTAAAACTCTATTCAACTCACTTTAACGACCGTAAATCAGCGGCAAAGGAGAAATGGCGCGATATTTTTACTATATTACTGTGGATGGCACATAAGGGATTTAATACATTCATATGGAAAACGCTAAGCAAAGCGGAACGATCTGTGAAATGGTGTATTATATATAATTGTTTCAGATATTTGTTAAGAAATGAGGTGGCCAGGTGTGGCGCACACAGGAGCACACGCGTGTGATTGTGGGTTCGACTCTCAGTCAAGGAAATGAAATATTTAGTATTTTCATTTCTCCGCTCTGGTTTGAGGAAAAACGTTGACTTCCGGCATTCAACACGCAATGTATTCAGAAAAGTGATAAAAGCGAAAAGTGAGAAACGGAAGTATCATGTTCCCATGTATCCCCTGTCTACCCTGCTATGTGTGGGATACAGGGTAAGGATGAAGAAAAATCTGCATTTATACGCCATACATTGTTATTTAAAATATAATAATAGTACTCGCTCCTTTGTTAAACCTTCGTGGCGCAACTGCACAGTCTATCTGTAAGCGCCATGGTTCGAATTCCACTCGAGGAGCTTTTTATTTTTTATTTCATCACTAGGATAATATAAGAAGATAAAATACTACGTTCAGTTCCGCCACTTACTAGACAATGTCTCAAAATTTAACCGGAAACAGAGTGACCTAACACTCTAGTTACCCCTCTGCCTACTCTTATACGCGACAAAGAGCGTGAATGATGTCTGATGAACTAGATGGTTATTTCACTTCAAAATAAAAAAGGAACAACAGCAAATCCGTATAGACTTTGGCAACTAAACCCCTATTTATTAAACTACCGGACATACACAAACACTTCCGAACTGGAGGCCACACTTGTCACGTACTCTGCAGACAATTGTTTATTAATTATTCTAGGACTTCGAGTCTACTTTATTATAATGGGAATTTAAAGTTAGAGGTTACTTTTTTGGTTTTTTTTTTGAACGAGTGAATAATATTTTGATTGTTAATTATAGCGTTCGGCTGTAAACGAGACATTTGTGGGTTCAATTCCCAATTATGAATATTTATTTTCATTTATTCGCTCTGGTAACAAGACAAGGCGCGGCGTTGGCTTTCGCCACTCAACACTCTTTGTTTCAAAAAGTGAGTAGAAAGAGAGGACGGAGTGTCTTACACCTTAGACAGCCTACCATGCTAAAATGCGAAATACAAAGTTAAATTAAGAAAATTAACTATAACTATATATAAAGTGACAATCTCACATCAAAATTTTCATTTCAGACAACACTAAAAACAACAAAATTATGTACCTACTTATTCATACGTACATTAAAAACTAAGAAAGAAGACAATAAAGGTGATGACTAAGAGCCTATCATTAAAACGAATCGTTCCGGAGTTTCCATTAATATTTACGAGTCTACTTCTAAAACGTGCAATTTGGTAAATGTGAACTTTATGCAGTGTGCAATCTGACTTTTGAACGATGCCACTTCACAAGACCATATAGTGTTATTGCTAGATGTTATCTCCATTCTAGATTCTTCTATATATATATGTTGAAGTAAAGCTTGGCTATTCAAGAAAATGATGATGTTTTTCCGCATTTTCATTTTACCAGAGTGAGGAAATGAGATGAAATTAATTAACTTGAGATTGGATCGAACCTACTAGTTCCAGTACATTAGGATGAAATTGATGATAGCTTAATTTAT
The DNA here is from genome assembly GCA_030704555.1 of Heliconius charithonia. NCBI lineage: Eukaryota > Metazoa > Arthropoda > Insecta > Lepidoptera > Nymphalidae > Heliconius > Heliconius charithonia. Next base: position 3,116,116 of record CM060825.1, read on the forward strand.
ATAAGTCTCTTTGCCTTGTGATGGCCAAATGTGAAAACCAGTGTTAACATATTGTTTAATAAAAAAAATACGACAAAGTTGATCTAAGTCGAAAAAATCTCTACTTTTGGAATTATCGAGTAGCGGCAATCAACACTAAGTTTTGTCATAACCAGAGCGAAGAAAACACAAGTAACTCATTCCCTCAAATGAGAATCGAACCCACAACGCTCACCATCACTACTCCACGACCTCGACTAATATAACTATAATTAACAACAATTTAAAAAATAGGCAAACAAAATAAAATAAAATAAACCACTAAGAAAACAAACTCATAAGCCATTCTAAACGTAACTCATTATATTTTATTTAAAAGTGACCCACAAAGACGCGTCACTACTATCCAGGAGTACGGTTGACGTATGAATCTTTTATAAACAAACAGTCTAAGTCATAGGAGCTGTTGACGAGTAAATTGCTGTAATTGAATTATGTATACAACTCTATACATCAAAGAGAATTATTGTTTTTCAATAACACTGTTTGTACTAGCCTAGTAAGTAAGTGAATAAGAAACGAAGGACTTCTGACGGTTTAAAGTTAAACTGATTTCAATATGATTTTAGATTGTGTAATAGTTATGTTAATAAAAGGCACAGTTTTAACTTGTTTAAGGAAACGATATCAGAAATAGAAGAATATAGGTAATCAAAGATAATATAATAGTGTTCAAATATCACTGAGCCATTTTATATGGTTTTTTTTGTTTCGACCTCCACTTTATTCCTTGTATAGCAACTAATCTAGTATAATTTCATACAAATGGGACTCTTTAACCGAATTAATCACGTATATTTAGAATTAAAAGGACTTTTGGTGACTCTAACATTTCAAAAATTTTGCTGTAGTCGGTGGTCACGAATAGATTGAAGTGACATCTGTTACCACATCCTTGTTAGAAAAAACAGAAATATTCCTTAAAAACTATGCATTCCTCAAAGTAAGAATCAAACCCACATCCAACGTATTTAAAATCAGACACTGTAGCCTTACACGATGTTTTTTTTTAAATTAAACAACTAAAAAAATAAATTGGTTCTACAATCTGCGTTTGTTAGTCCGATCCATAGTGATATTCATAGCTCTACCTTATACACCTATCTACCAATATCAAGAGCGGAGACCCAAATCACTGCACTCTCTACTTTCACACGAATTACTAAATAATAATGAAAATACACACACATATAACTAAAACGGACGTAACATCCATTAGAGTGATTGGTTCACTCGTAACTTGCAAACGTGAAGTAAAAGACTACTATGGTACTTAAATATTTAGCGTTTTTCCCGGAACGACGGGTGCAGTTGACAGTGATTGCTATTAGAATTTATAGAAAACTATTCTTGTAGGTACTTGTTTTATAAATTTAATTTTATATGAGGATCGATGGTTTGTGGTATTTTTTTATGTTTTGTAAGTACTGGTCGTCGCCGGCAAGTTTATTTCCGTGGACTTTAAGACTTTTAGTAGAAAACATATTATGCAAACCCATAGGAATAAAGGTAAATTTATTTTCTCTATTAATGTTCTATCAACACTACCTGGTGTTAATATTGTGTGGTAGAGAGATTCACCATTCACTTATTGAAAGACTAAGTATCGCTGATTCTTATCAAACGTATGCAGATTTACACGAAAATCCAACTGATTACCTACTTAAGTTTAAAAATTTAAAACATTCAACTTCCACAATAAAAAAAGCTAAATTGGCAGTAACGTCACTTGGATTTAAAATTCACGCAAAACGCGGCGCGGTTACGACGCGATGTTCTTAATGAGGGGCGATTAAAACGGAATGTTGATAGCAACGAATTATTTTTTTTTTTGTAAAAATTAATTTTCGCTACCGCTATTTGAGCGTTTCGATATTACGTTATATGTATATTTAATGACAGTACTAGTCATTGTTAGATTGCTGATAGGAGATAATTAGTTGGTAAGGTTAACAAAGATTGCAAATATAATATAATAAAAGTCGTTATTTTTTTTTTGAAAATAGCGGTATATAGATTGGAGTTTTCTCTCGTATGAGAGACATCTGACACTTTTTAAGGCAGGTGCATGACCGTGGCAGAAACTATAAAGATATAAAAAACATTAAAAAAATATATATCTCACATTCTTGTGTAATGTAATTTATTATGACAGATAGAAAGCTAGTGATAAAATAAACATTTATTAAGGAACAAGCTTTTAATGAATCGGTTTCATTTGAACGATAAGATACAGGAATCAATTAGGGAATTAATAAAATGGTCACAATAAAATAATAATTTTAAATAGATGGTCCAAAGCAAAGAGGTGTATTTTTTTTGTTAAAATGCGATACTATATGGCAGCGGTTGAAACCATCGTGGCGCAGAGGCAAAGCGAATTATTGTAAACGCGGAGTTTTCTAGGTTTGATTCCTACGTGGGAGTTTAAATTATTTTAATAGCATGGTTTTGGTAACAAGTAAAGGAAATATAGTAATCCTTTAATAAATTGTAAATATAAAAATGAGACGGAACTCAACACCAAACACTCTCATGTCAGACCACAGAAATTAAATTAATTCAGATGGACTGGGGATAGAATCCACAAACATCGCAATTTACAGGCAGACCTTATTCTACTGAGCCACAATGACCGCATTTATACTAAGATTTACAATTTTAAGATATTTCTAATTATAATTTACAAATAAACACTTTCTAATCAAAGTAATATGTATAATGTAGTATATAGCACAATAAATCGTTAGAGCCGTTACACTGGTCGTATTAAATTAAATAAACTCATCAGATGGGTATTAAAATTTGAATAAAAATGAAAAGAGTCGTTGTCTCATAAATCTCTGTGTGGGTGCAAGATTGATAGCTCAATATGAAATATACGCCAGCCATACAACGTTGTATGGCTTATGGATGTGGCAATTAAATTATAAATATTATTAATGTTATACCAGGGGCCATCTGCGCCTGTAATACATCTAACTGTAAACGGGACAGTTGTGGGTTTGATTACCACGCGAGTGAATAAATTATTTCCATTTTTTCGCTCTAGTAAGAAGAGAATGTACGACGATGTATATCCACTACTCATGATGTGTGGGGAATGGAGTGTGTTAACACTAAGTTACCTCTGCTTATCTTGTTAATTGAGGAATATAGCAAGAAACTAAAAAATAATATTGAATAGATTGTATTGCAGTTGGAATGGATTTGAGTGAAGGTGAAAAATGTGGATTCAAATCAAACTTGACGGGATATTTATATTTACTACAAATGTACGTGTTCTATCAATACGAATTTTAGATATATTATTAAGAACATAATAATATTAAGACGACTTTCAATATACCCAATGTAAATAATAGAAAAATAATCTATTTACCTAAGCTGGAAATTGAACCCAGCATCCCACCTAATATCCAACTCCACACCAATAAACCTTATCCACTTAAGAGCTCTAAGTCCAATATAAATGAAATTCCTCTCATGATTTAGATTATGACGTGCGTCTTAAGACTATTAATTAAACTGACCGGGTGGTCTTAAATTTATAGAACTTTATAATGTCATATTTAATTCTTAAGCAAACCAATGAAATTAATTTTGAAATGCATCTAGCTATAATTCTTCATTTTGTTGTATCGATGTAAAACACGATTTTTATTACCTTTCTAATAGTAAATGCTTGTTTTTTTATATTATTGTATATATATAAAATAATAATTTACGATGAACCGAGAAAAACTATAAAATTGACTAGTGATTTACTAATTAGTGAACTCTGTGAGTAAATCGAAACAGATTATTCCAGTAATATAAATGAAAAACTAGTGTATACTTTTGGTACATCTTTCATAAAAAGAAAAAACTACATTTTCTCAGTCAGTTATTCTAACTCCGTTGTGTGACCAAAGCAGTACACAATATTGTACAAGTGGGAATTGAACACTTAACTATCATGCCTGCGTAGTCATAACACCATAAAATAATTTAATTCAATGCTTTTTAAAGTTTTAATTAAAATTTAAAAGTTTTATATGGCTTTCATATATTAAAGAATTAATCAACTTTATCCACTAATTACTCTAGAAATAGATGATGGATGGTCATATCGCATGATATGATACAATTTAATAATTTGATTTTAGAAGGCTTAAAAGCATAATGGGTAAGTGAGGATAGTTTTTCTTTTTAAGTATGTGTCATTTTTGACATAAATTGTAAGTGATGTTACTTAACATTTGTATCTATAAAATCTATAAAAATATCGTAATATACCTTCTAGAATAGTTTAGGCATATAGATAAAGTAGAAAAAATAGAAGAAAATATCCATACTTCCCAACTTCTTATAATGATATCATAAAGCTGAAGAGTTTGTTTGGTTGGACGTTCTAATCTCAGAAAGTAGTGTTTCGAGTGGAGAAAGAGCGTCTGTTTGCGTTGGATAGTACATCGACATTAAGGAAGGCTATATTAAATCACGTTAATCGTCTTGATATAACCTACTGTGCCCGCGGTCAGAGTTATGTTGAACAAGAAATTAGAATGTGCGCATGTAGGAAGTTACAGATAAAAGCTAGAACCGTATCAAAAAAGGATATACACACAGTTTAACAAAAATGTCATTAAAAAAGCTTTTTTTTTAAGTTTACCAGAAAAGACCAATGGTGGAAATAAACTTCTTTAGTGTTAAAAACGATAGTAAGAAAAGAAATCATTTTATATCATTTTCTAAAGAATTCATAGTCAAAGTACGCCTCAAATTGCCTCCAATAACAGCTTGGGGCAAAGTTTCGAAATAACACAGAACTAAGAGCCAAAACGTGTAGTGGCTATTTTGATAGGCCTATGAAGTATTAGACCGTTAGCGACTAGTTTTCTTCACTTTGCGTGTAATTAAAACTTTTCAATTTGGAAATTGTAACTTGTCTTGGCAATGTTTTATATATTTCATATGCAGGGTAATGTCTGACCGAACGCGATGGTAGTAGATTCGATTTTCACTCGTTATCATAAAAACTAATACATGAGCAATGTGTAAAGGTACAAAAATGTATACTTACTGTATGTAATACGTATACATGTACTACCTATGCATAATATGTTTATAATAATATATTTAAAAATAAATGAAATTGACGATGAGAAGTAACAAAAACCCATTATTTGTTGATGAAGTTGATATAATTATCATTCAGTTTCCCATTAAGCTCCTCAGATATCTGTTAATAAACACTTTAAGTTACAAAAAAATATAAAAGTTTAGTTCAGAAACAACAAACATCACAAATTAACTTAACACTTTTTAACTTAAGTTAATTTGTCAACATCTGACAAATTAACTTATTTATATTACTTATGAACAAATAAAATGTTAACTCATATACCTCTAGAAGCTAAAAAAAATTTTTGAATTAAAACTTTTATTTTCAAAGTCACTAAGCCTAATAACTATACAAAATTTCCCTATATGTGAATACGATAGCACTAACAACATGAAACCTAGTTCTTGATAAAGAAGAATCATTACAATACCCAAGTGCTATACCATTTCAGCCATTCGTGGCATCCATTATTTTCGTACCAACGCGTTCCTGTCCTACGCAATGTAGAGTAATGAAACCAGAGAATGTCATTTATTCAATTTATTTGTTCATTTTTTAAAATATTACGTTTGTTATAAATTAAGGAATTGTCACTAATATAATAACTGAATAGCATTTTTATAATTGTTTATAGTGTATTAAAATTATAATTATATTATTAATTATTGTTATTATAAATATATTTTTATTATAGGTTAAAAGTAATTTTCAGTTATTAAATTTATCTTTATTCAGAAACCACGTCTTCTTAAGTCAAACCATAATATGAATTTAAAATATCAACATTTTTCATTTATTCAAAATATAGTTATTAAGTTTAATCAAGAAGAAGTATCGTGGCAATATTTCACTCCCACAACGTTATTGAAAGCTGGCGATATGACAGTTATGATCATCACTGGTATAATGTGAAATGACTTATATCCTTTTGCGGTGACAAGTTAATAATAAAATCTTTTGTTTTGTCGCCTCCATTTTAAAAGGTAGGAAGAGTAGGTAATTTTACAAATAATTGTTCTCCGCTTCCTATAAAAAAAAATCTATGTCACGCTGACCGCAGCTTATGGGTTTCATCGAATCGATTACAGTAATGTTAAATAGCCTATATATAGCCTTCCTCGATAATTGTGTCCAACATAAAAACTTTTTTTTAATTCGAGTTACTGAGATTAACGCGTTCAACCAAACAATATTAGCTATATATTACTTAATAGAGTTAGAACTAAAATATACTAAAATTTGGCACCGTATCACATATATTGATACATTTATATTTGGTTTCGAATAACTTCGCAATAATATAATTTACTTTCAATCACAAGTTAGTCTATATCTACTGAATTAAGTTCACTGGCGATCATAGCACGTGAGAACTCACCAATGGTTCTGACTAAGCATAATACAAATTAACCTCCACCTACTAAGCTTGTTATATAAAAGTACATGTATTCTATGACAAAGGTTAGGAGTTCGATAAAAATACTATTTATAGATTAGACTGAAATATTAGTATTGAGTAATATAAAAACTAAATGTAATTTTTTTGGTAGATTTAAATAAAAAATGTAAAATGATAAATGGTTTTTGCTTGGTTTATATCTTCTTCTATCGCTATATTTCGCCTATATCAGAGTATCTACTCAGAGAGTGTCTAGTAATAGGACACTCCGTTCCCCATTTACCACCCAATTTTCAAGACATTGAACTCTCCTTGAACCGAACTTTTAACCGTAGCGTTTACATTCTCACAATGGCCACTGCGCCACGACGGCCTTAATGTTTTTTTTTTTTAATTTAATAAATTAAGTCGTTTTGTTTTCTTCTCTCTCAGATTACACGGCAACAAATAGAGAGGCCACGTTGAAAGTAATGTTACAGGGTAGGTTCAGCTAGTTGGTCCCATGAGGTACATTGCCGACTCGACAGGGAACGGTTGGTCAGAATACAGCAATGATTGTATACCTCTTGTTTTATGGCTACAGCTTGATGCTATACGTGATTTGGTTTAGGGAAAAACACTTTTTTAAAGAACAGCTTAGTAGTGGAAATTTTGGATGGATTATAGGCAGGGGTTCAAATCTTGCTACGTTATATTTTTTATACGTTTCCTAAAAGAAAGAATGAACTTTTTCATATTTAGATTTTTTATGTTTATTATATAAAAGAAAGCTTAGTAAAACTTTTTTGTTAGAAAAAAAAGTACTAAAGTACCTTGAAAAATGTGGCAAAGCATTGTAATTTTTTTTTAAATTCCGGGAACGGGAAAATGGTTCTTACGTATATCTTGAATTTAATATAGTTCAAGAAAACGAAAAAGCTTCTCTCTTGTATTTACCAGAGAAAAGATCACGAAGATTTATCTTTATAGATCTTTGAATATTTACCCTTACTTTGTAAGTAAATGCATTGAACTTATTCAACGATGCGCCCATAGGTAGCATAAAGTTGTGAGAGCAATTTGCGATCAACTTCCTTTACAACATGGGGGCGTGAACGTACGTAAAAATCTATACAAGTGACCCTCTCTTGAGATCTATAAGAACGATATCTGATGCAAATAAACACAAGAATAAAATACAATTTTTTATAAGTAGTATCGATAATAAAAAAGCTGACCTTTAAATAATGCAGTTTTTATAAAAATATGTAGAGCTATAAAAACCTGTTAACTACATATGTGTCTTCAACGTGGAATTACGTAACCAAACGCCGACCCTAGACTGACTGCACCATAGAAATTGATATTTCGGAGTTATATTTGAACCCAGTACTATTTCACAATATAACATAATATAAATAGTATAATAATATTATACATTTTATTATAACTTTCAATATCCTTTCATATTATCGTTATGACTCTGTCATCTCTTATAACCTATTGTCCTAAACTCAGCTTATACAAAGCTATAAATTATACTTCAGCCATCAAATGCTATATAATAAACCTTATCACAAGGATATAAGGTCTCAAATACAATACACAATAGATCATTACCGGCAATTTTCAATTACGTCCACCTGAAAGGGCTATGTTGTCATCTTTAAAATTATATCTAAGTTGTTAGTTTTTAACAGGAGGAAGGAAACTTGATATGTTTTATTTATAAAAAAAGGGAGAAAAGACTTCGTTGCAAAGTGAACTGGGTATAGCTGAACACGGCGGCTGTAAGTTCGATATCCATTATTTTATACATTATTTTTTTAAATATTTAAATAGAGACACTACGTTCCCCATTAATACACTTCCGTACGCCACTTTCCGCCGAATTCTTGAGACTGGAGCGACGAAATTGAAAATATTAAACATGTCATCCCCCATGTGGGGATCAAACCCGCAACATACGCATTGACTGTCACACGCATGTGCCTCTGCACCACGACGTGCTTGGGTATTCTTATGTTACTTTTAATTAAAAAATATCTTATCCATAGAGAATACCCTCAGTTAAACTGCAAATTGAACCATTTTTTTTTCCTATAGTTTCAGCAGTTTCTTTATGCGTACCCAGCTTAAACCTTCAAATGTAAAACAAATAAAAAAAAGACTAGATACATTCTATCCAGGACACTGAAAGGACTGCAATGATATATAGCAACCGATTTCCATACAATTCCGTGTAATTAAAACACCTATCATATTATAAGGGCTCGATTATCCCTTTAGGCGCGCGGGACAATCGGAAATAATAAATTTGCTGGGTTCATATCAATGGGCGGTGATACAGAGGAAGTGCTGATTTGAATAAATAACAAATGGTTGTATTGTGTTATATAAAGTGAATATTAGTTACAACTATGTCAAAATAGGTGCCAAATTTATTTTATATCATTAGATTACTACTTTCGAGGTCAGACGTGGCGCAGTGACACAAAGTGTGACTGTAAAACCGATTGGTTGTGGGTTTGATCCCCACTAGAGGAGATGAAATATTTACTTAAATTTATATTTCCATTTCTTCGCTCTGGTGTCGAAGCAAAGCGCGGCGTTGAGTTCTGCCACTTAACACGCAATGCCTCCAAAATTCGGCAGAAAGTGGGGAACGGAGTGTCTGTGACTAGATTCTAGACTGCTATGCGCGGGATACAACGTGAATCTAATTTAATTTTAATTTTTAATTACTACTTTATTACATAAAACACAGGGTCTTTAAAAACATTTTTAAGTATTTATGTTTTATTATTTATTAATATAAGAAATAGTGTCACGTCTTCTATGTAACAGCAAAAATAATATCTCGCACCTTGACAACGCGTCAATTATCCAAATAAAGCAGTTTAAATAATGAGATATCTTTTAATTCAAAGTGAAGTACCAATAATCTAACTTCATTACTGTAACAATATATGTGTTATTATATTTGCATTTAAATGTTTAAAAATAGATACACAATTATGTTTGAACTAAATATTTTACTTTTGTGACACGAAAGAAAAATAATATTCTGTGTTTACTGAAATTTCCAGTAAAATAATATCACTTTGAGTCTCTGTTTAACTGCATTTTTTCGACGATACAATAATTAACTAATACCTTTACATAGTTGGCATAATTTACGTTAAACGGCTTTATTTCTAAACGTCCCCTTTAAATTAAAATATTTCATTTCATCGACTGAGATTGATCTCACAACCTGTCGTCCTGGCGTCAGCCAGTCAATAAAAGATACATAATCACCATACATAACCCTCTTTATCTTCCTCCACAGTTGAGTAAAAAGCATCTGCACACAAATGATCCGCATTAAGCTCCAGTAACATTTCGTTATGCAATATCAATTTAGAGGCTGATTCTTTCCAGGAGTACTTGCCATAATGGAATATTGGCTGTGTGCCAAATTTTATTAATTTCGCTTCGTATTTCAGTGCGTGGTCTCTCGTTACATCAAGAAGTTATTACTAGTCTAGTCGCTAGTTATTATTGTAGGAGGATTGTAGTGCTTTTTGGGAGTGATTAAAGGTTTTTTGTTCGTATGGCGGCGGAAGCTTAAAGCGTTAATGGATTTTTAAAGTGCGGCGTTTAGTTGCGATATTTAATACGAAATGTATCGAAAGTTAGGCTGAATGTAGAGGTTGGGTTCCCTTTATCTACTTTTCTATATGCGTGAAATAGCGTGAAGCAAAAAAATATAGTTGTCCAATAATAAAAAAAAAGATTTGCCAATTAGTACTGTCAATTTTCTAGTCTTTTAAAATATATTAAGTATCTTTCAGAATAAAAGAGAATAATGACATTGGATAAAGTTAATATCCCTTCATAATTAAGTTAGGTTCCTTAACGTAGGTAACTAATGTAAAAAAAAAATTCTAGGTTTCTTCCCGCATAGCAGGTTAGGTAAATATTACCATATAATGAGACATGCTAATCTCTGATTTCGTTGTAAATTTCGGCACGTTGCCTATTAATTGGCGGAATTCAACTCCGTGTATAGTCTACAAGAGGTGGGAAACAAAATTCAAATATACTCATTTTTTCGAGTGTGGATGGGACCAGTACTCCCAGGTCCACTGCGCCACGACGGCTTAAACTATTATGAATGTAAAAATATGAATATAAAATAATACAATGGCAAAGTTTTATTAATAAAAATCCTTTTAAGCCTCAAATTTTTAACACGACATGGAAATTGAAAAGTTTTAACGTGCATATTTATGCAAATTGAAAATCATTTTATAGCATATTTTTTGTTATCATTTATCTTATGTATTTCATAAATATTTAAGACTTGGATATGAAGAGTAGAAGAAGTAGAAGTTGCTGTATAGCTTCTACTTCTCTACTTCTACAATTTGTAGAAGTAGCTTATAAATTGGTAAATAGTGCTTTATTATCTATAAATATCATATCTTCAATATTTTGTAACATTCGATTTGAAATTCTGGGTAAGTACATAATAAATATCACTAAAAGCAAATGAGTAAAAAAAGTGGAAATTCCATCTAACTATCCTGCAGTTTTTTACCGGTTTATTAAAAAGTTATTAGAATCAGTCTAATTAAATAGAGATCGTCGTGGCACAGAGGCGGAACGTCTGACGCGCACAAACTACAGCTGAGGGTTTGTTTCCCTCTATGAAGAAAAAACATTTATATTTTTTATCTCTGATACAAAGACATACCGCGCCGGTAAGTTTCGCCACTCAAATCGGAATGTCTCGAAAATTTGGCGGAAAATGAGGAATGGAGTGTGTTAACTATTATCACTAGGTTCTCTCTTCCTTAATATGAGGGATACAGGATAGAGCTAAAAAAATAATAATTAGAAAGATTTAAAATAGTACAAAGTTAGATAGCTGATAGGTAGGGCTTGGACGTTTTTGAAGTTAATTTGATGATGCCGAACAGACGTCTACATTCATTTACACTGATTGCAATTCTCGTTTGATAAGCGGAACCTTTCACAAATGAGATCTTTATAAGATATGTATGTGGAGTTTTTTCGTCTTTTTCGACTGATACTGTAGCTGTAACTGTTTCCTCGTGGGTATAAAAAGCATATACGTAAAATCAGTATTAAATTCTAGTTACTTTAAGAGTTGGTTAATGTGTTGCGTAATACATGTCGGTGAATAGCGGTTGGATTTGCTATAAGATAAGTAAACATATAAATTAGATTAAATTATAATATTTTTAAGGGAACGTCAGTACAATACTGTAATAAAAAACCTAAGCATTGCCATTTTTAGTCAATATTAGAAAAAAAGGTTAAAAACATTGTCTCAATTTAAATTTCTACCTAACTCAAGTGATATCAGTTATCTATTAAGATAATTATTTAAATATCCAAACAACAGAAAAAATTGAGCCTTTACTTACCGAAAATTCAATTCGGAAATACATTTCTAACGGTAGGCACTCAATATTTGACAAGAATCGCTATAAATCCTTACAATTCAATTACGAAAGAAAAAAGCGTTTCCGCCCAAAAACATGGGCAGTAATTTAATTAAAGGACGCTTATAATGGAGTTGGTCTATATGATACGGCAAAGTGATTTTTACTGATTATATTAGCGTGGTCATATATAGAAATATTTTTTAGGGGGCCTGACTTTAGGTTTGAACAAATATGTTTGTGTATTGTTTTTATTTTTTTATTTTTGAGGTTTAATTTTTTTAGGATGGGCAGTTTCTTCCAGGATGGTTTTAGTGGATTAATTAGTAAGGTTACGATTATTTTATATTAGCAGTTTACTTTTCCTTAATTCTGACTATAATCATACAAGATATATGAATATATAAGTGTCATTTTATTTAATTTTACCCATTTGCCGAATAGCAGAGTAGTTTTTTCGAATAGTAGAGTTAAGAGGCTCGAGGCTCAACGCGATGCTTTACCAGAGAGGGAAAAGAAAAAAGAAATAAACGTAATCATTCCCCCGTGTTACCAACAATATCCAGATTACAGTCAGATGCTATCTTAGTGCGCTACAGCAGCTTTAGTATATTTTTTTCTAAGATGAGTAAAAATAAAGTGAAAAATGTAGTGTCTTAACAATAGGTTTCTTCTGCCTACAAAACCATATGAGAGATAGACCATGACACTAAAAAAAACTTAACTATATATCTAAACCGAAAACTTCACAGAACTCAACAAACATCTACGCCCCACTAAATACTGCAAGTCAAATACAGAACCTCGAACAAAAACCAATTTCAATTTGAATGTTATTTAGAACTTGCATCAGTCTTAGAGCTCGCGAAGATTTGGTTTTGAACTAACGTTATTGCAACGAATAACATTTTGATGACAATTTCACAGAATTATGATATAATATCATTTTATGTGAAATATTAACTGTACTTCATATTCCTATATAAATTAAATCCTATTGATTTAAGAAAAGGAGAAATATTTTTACATTATTTTTCACTTTTTATATATGGTATTTGTGCGTAACCTAACACAGTAATATTCACTTCACGCATCACGCATTCCAACTGAGTGATCAGAGCCTGGAAATTAGGCACTCCATGCCTCAATTTCTGCTTAGTTTTCCAGTTATTACTTGTCCTCATTTTTTAAAAGTTAACACCATGTTTATCACTTGACTTTTTGGGTTCAAGCAAAGTTCGGGTAAAGCGGGTAGATCGGGTAAAGCAAAAACTGACCATGGTATACGATAAGATCGTTCTATTCCATTATGGGGTCTCTAAATTAAAAAAATTGTGTCACATGGCAATGGCCTATATTACTATTCGACATAATCATTATATACTAAAAAAAATAATGATCATAAAAAAAATGAAAAAAATCTACAATACTGACGAATATACTTACAAAAAATCAAAACTTTGCGTCAATGCCACAGGCCAAATGACTAACAATTACGTTTCAATACATCACCTAGAGATGGCGCTGTATGTATGAATGAATTGAAAGTTAGATTACACAATTTAAATTCCCCCTTCATGCAAAACAGGGATGGCAAGATGAGGGGTGCGGAATATATTATACTTGGGGGTGCGGGGGTGAAATATTTACCTCGCGGGACTTTGGAAGTGCGTTCGACGAAGCGTAGGAAAATCTTAATGGATTATGGTATGATTGGACTTCTCGGTTTACCTCATATTTTGCAGGTTCTTTTTCCTTTGCAATCTGTTTTCTATGAGGATTAAACGGTTATGCCATACCAGTTCAAGCAATTAAGAGATACTGTTTTAATTTTTTCATCTCTGTTTGTTTTTCAATTTTTTTTCATCGTTGATCGTTCAGCTCGTATTGGCAATCTAAATGATTAGTTAAGTGGCTCGGTGTGTGTATTGTTTTCGATATTTCAATCAGTCGGTTATACTTTTTTCGGAATTTAGGATGTATTACGCAAAGTGCTTTATAAGCTTTGAGCTTTTCATTTTAAATGTTTTATGAAAGAAACGTTTTTCTATCTAAAGGGATATTCGTGTTTATTTTAACTATGAGTAGTGACAATAGTATGACACACAATCTTTAGTGTCCTAGGTACATAATCCTGCTCGTAGGTAGATATTTGAAATTACATTAAAACGATTGATGACCTAATATAGCATGTGTATAATCAATAAAAGACCTAGATAAAAGGACCATCCAAATTTATTTTTCGATTCGAACCAGTAGCTCTCTCTCTCTCTTGAACACTTCTTGTTGACAAGAAACCTCAAAAATTATTGGAAACTCAACATTATAATTATAACATAAATTCACCTGAGTTATAATGACAAAACCCGAAATCAAAAACGAACTTTTCTCTGTCCAACAAACAAAAATCCAACATAATAACATATAATACTTAACGCCAACACAAGGTAAACAGACCGAAATCGTACTACAATAGTGGATTCGTTACAAACTTAAACTAGCAAGTTTCCCAGCCTACAGTTTCATCCAAGTTAGTAGCTAGTGCTGTTTTCTTGACAGGTGACGTACATTACGAGTTGCCTTGTGTTTGACGGAAGGTCTTATCATATTTTAGTTTTGGTTTAGTTTAGGTATACCTTAAATTTCATAAAATGTTACAATAGTATAAGCGTTTAGCATTGTGTTCATTTTTTTAAATGTAATTTTGTGTTTTGCTGTTTCATAAATTTCTTAAAAGAAAGTTCAAAATTTGGGATTAGCAACAAAATGTAATAAAGGCTTATACTAAAGTAGTTCTAAAATTTCTTGATGTCAAAATTCTAATTTTCACTTTATATATAAAACAGTAAATTTATATATTAGACATATATTACCAAAAATCCAAAAATGAGATGGAATAAGAAATAACACATATCTACTTTGTTACAAAGATCAGAACAAATGGTTCTACGAGCATCATATCGAATTGAACATAAAAATAACTTCATTTGAAATGCAGTCGATTTCTCAAAATAACATGACTGTGAAAAATAGCACACATTTCTAAATTAAAGTGCTAAAATCGATGTGTAAATCAGTAGGTTTAGTACAAAAACAACAGTGTTATATGTTTTGCTAGGACACGTTAATTGAGACATACCGTTAAGCTTTAAGCTAAAAGTCTTGTATTGAATATTGTATTACAATTTCTCCTGCCTACGTAATATTTTTTAGTTGTTTATATGATTTTGTTTAGAAATGTTATAATTTTATAGCCATGCATTAATAGTTGATATACAAAACAAGATGTGAATCCATTATCTATTCAATTCTTACCAATAAACGAATACTGTAACAATTTTCCAAATTTAATTATATTAACATAATTTATATATTTATTAGTATATTACATACATACATGTTGAACGTCGTCTTGTCTCATACAACATGTATTTGGTATTTATTTTTAGACATTCACCAGTGAAAGGCTTTTTGCCTAACGAAGGCCTTTGAAGAGATTTGTAAATTTAACGTCGCTGATACTTCTAAATACAGTCTGAGTACTGGTTATTATGTGTCGTAAATAAATACAAATGTTCATTTGAACTAGATATCCTTTTTTTCATCTTCACACTATATTCTGCATATAGCAGGATAGTAGACAAAGGAATGTGGTGATACACTCTGTACAAAATAAGACACAACTTTGAGAATTGCAATTACTACATTTAAAAACAATCTAATATTGGCTTTAATATAAAAAAATATCTTCTATATTTGTATAGTATTATAATATGGAACATTAAACATAGAGGGCGCAAAAAATCATTGTTTCCGTTACCATTTCTTAGAGAAGCTAAGACCGTCTTAAGCACTTGTTGAGAACTGGTAACGATTTATGTATGCTTACAGCCCGTTTGTGAGGTAAATTATTGCTGCTCTCTTAGAAATTTTTCTTTAATTTTCTATTAAAAGTGTGGGTACTTACTAGTAAATGAGCTTTTAAAGTGATTTTAAGTAATGTTTCTACATTTGTAGTTTATACAATTTAATGTGAAATTTTGTTTTAATTAACGATAGGTTTATTAGTTTTTTGTCATTTTATATGATAGATATTATTGATAATATTATTTAGTGTTAATATAACTATAGCACTGAGCTTACTCCTGCTATATTTTAAAGTTCAATTATTTTTATAGAAAGAACTCAATGTTAAAACGCTATGTTAATTACGCTTCATCTCAATTTTAAAAAATATATTCTTGTTTAAATTTAAAAAAATATATGTGTAAGACACTCTGTTCCACATTTTTCGCCGAGATCTGGAGGCATTGCGTGTTGAATGGCGGAACTCAACACCACACTTTGCATCAGCACCAGCATCACACCGAAGCAAATATAAATTTAAATAAATGTTAAATTTCCAAATCAATGTTTTATCGCAAAATAATCTATAAATTCTGAAAAATATGATTCACAGTTAGTCCACGGCAATTTAATTTGTGCAGTTTGAACAAAAGTTTAACATATTAAGTAAATACCTCCTACAACATAAACAACCATATACATATGACTAAGCGCTGAACAGTTAGAATTACACTTGTCTTAATGTGTCAAAGTTAGTCATAAAAATATGTTTCATGAATAAAACCGCAACTGTTTACAATGAGTTTGGCAGAATTTTTAAACAAAAGATTTTTTTTGGTTTTTTGTCTTTCCTGAATAAATGTTTTTGGGTATTTTTCCATTTCTGACTAATATAAATTATCTTTTATAAATATACAGTATTGATTTAAAATAGGAGTACAATAATTTTAAAATGAATCATATTAAGAATAACTTACCCGTAAAATAACTTACGATATATTGAGCAGATTAAAATTAGGATGTATTTTTCAATTCTAATTATCATAGTTTTAATCTAGTTAACAATTTTGTAACAAAGCTTAAATTTTTATAATAAAAAAATTATATGACACGTACCTGCTGGACTTCTCGCCTCCACTTGCAGTCTTGTATCAACGAAGATGGCCACTAATAACAAAAACACTAAAGTTTTAAGTCTACAGCACCGCCCTCTACCTCTACCTCTACACCTCATATTATTGCTTTCACTAAAAGTTGTGTCGTAACTAAAACTATTTAAGTAGTTCACACTATCGCTAGTAATTTTATCCTTTTCAAATACACTACGTTTAAAACCGTGTGTACTAGAATGAATGACGCCTCCTCTGTCTTCTAGAAGTGATTTTAGATCTAGAAGACTGTTCCTCTTGTTCTTTATGACCTTTTCTAAAGGTTCTGTAACCGTTTCTAGTTTTCCAATCATAGTTGGTTGGTTTTTTGTTTCGGTGTTAATATGTACATTCATTTATGAAGTAGTCAAATAGTTGCACCATCTTGCGTTGGCATCTGAAACAAAAGAAAGTTTAGTTAGTAAAGTTGTTGAATAATAAGGAAACACAATAGTTTAAGATCAGATCCTGGCAAAAGCCGGGAACAATGCCAGAAGAAGGAATGTTGTGGTTTCGTTTCCTCGTTCTGGTAGACAAAGTGCAGCGTTGAGTTACGCCTCTAATCAATTAAAGCTACTAGATTCTCCATTCGGTTTCTGATGATTAAACTATGTGCAAGCCTAAATAAAAATGTATCAGAGATGAGTCATCACTCTATGTACGTGAATTCTACGCAGGTCAAATGAATAGACTGATTCACCGCTCAGTTTTTTGTCAAGTACATTGCAAGCGTCTCTTTTTATCCAGTGGTTACTTATTATATAAAATCAAATGATTACTTAGTCTTAAAGTAATTTTAAAATATTAATCCCTAATAAACAACACTTAGCAAAATTGACAGTTATTGGGACTTATCCTTTATCCTTTCCTTTCCAAGATAACAATATATGGTTACAAGTAAAATTTTATATGAATAGAAAAAAAAATTAAGATAAATATATTTTTAATCCATGGTGGCATAGGGTAGGAGAGATAGGCATCTTCAGTTAATTGTTCATTTTATTTGAAATTTGAAAATTTGAGTTGTAAAGGTCAGTCATAGTTGCGTGTATGATTTCTACACTTGCTCGAGGGAATAAATTATTTGAAATGCAAGGCACCAGTGTCTAACGCCGCGTTCAATTCGTTATTCCAAAACCAGCTAAGGATGGACCTGGTGTAGGTTGAATATCGGAAAAACTAGTAAACTAGAGGTTTAATAAAATCTAAATCAAATTTCACATACACGTTTTGCTTCAAATTAAAAAAAATGGTTATTTCAAATTAAAGGTTATTTTTTTACAATATGAATAAAAAAAACGTTTATTCACCCACCAAGATAATAATTTTCCCCTTCAAACCTATAAGTAATGGATACCAGTATCTCATTTCTATTAAAAATGTGCGATCTAATAAGCAATTCATCAGCTTGTGACAGTGTTATCGAGGGCTAAGGGGCGTAAGGGGATTCACACCTGCGACTTTGATAAGAGTGAATGAGACGAACTTGTTCTTGGATTAACGATCGTCTAGACTAGGGGTTTCCACTTTCAATCGCTGTGAATTGAGTGTTCCACTGTCAAACTGCCAACTTTTGACATCCGCAAATTGGGTATATGTGACAGGTTCAATTTTAGCGTCATGCGATTGTGAATCCACAATTTGTAGTTAGTTTCTTTAATGTAATTAAAAATTATATACTAAGAAATTTAAATATATTTAGCAAAAATAAGTTCTTGCAAAAATTTATTGTTAACTTACAAGATAGAGTTGAAGCTAGAGTAAACTTAGTGATACGTTACTCCGTTTCACAATGCTTATATAGAAACATTGTGTTATAAGTTACATTAACAGACCTATGTAGTAAAATAACTTTAAATTAAGTAAATTATTTTTTTACAATGTTTACGGCAAACAATAGCAATCATGTACTATTATTATATATATAAAAAACATCTACGAGGTTGCGAAATTTTTACCATATTTATTAAGGAACTATTTCATTTATTACTAATTACAAATCATATTATATAGTACCTTCTTTAAATTATTGATAAGTATATTCAACGTTACATCTAAAGTAAAAATTCTAAATCTATATCTTACTTAAAAAAACTAAACTCCTCGAAGAAAAATTAAAAACTAGGCTTAAATCGAGTCAAATTCATATGCACTTGCACTTGGGCTGCATTTGCGAGCCGTAGTTTTGAGTCCGCTGGTCTAGACTTACACTAACGAGTTTTTGTTGGAAGCTCGTTATTTTTGATCGATTGTGCTCGCGAATGACCGGTACGGTTTGGAGTGTAAAATATTTCAACTAGGATGCTTTATTGCGGATATTTATTTTATACTGTTTTTCCACTTCCTACTAATAACATTGAAATTGTAGTGTTTTTTTTGTTTGTTTGTTTGTATGTGAAATATCGTTTTTTTTTTTGTTGAAATGTTTAGATACTATCAAGGTGTAGTGGTAACGCTTTTTTTTAGTTTAGTTTAGTTTTTTAAAGCGTTCAATTGCTCGTATTTGATATATTTGTATTAATTAATAGTAGATACTTTATTTTTTTTTTTATAAAAATGTTAGAATATAGATATGTATGTGTATATTTTCAGCAAAAGTGGGGAATGGTAGTGTCTTAACCTGTTAGGGAATTCCTATGTTCCCTTTGCCTATCCTGCTATGAGGTTGAAAAAAAAAACTATAATTAGTATTATAAAGCGGAAAATACTCTAGTCTACTTGCTCGCGCTTATATCAGGAACAGCTGGTTCAAATGAAAAATTCCGTTTTGTAAAGAAAAACCACCTTTCGACAATCGGTTCGTTTTATTATCGAGGAAAGCCAGAATTGCGGCCAGATTTACTACGGACACGTAGATATCGTGCCACACTTGCCATATCAAATTTTTGTTTATTGTCAACTTTTAGTTCTCATCCGTTTGACCACGCGGACGCAGCTTTGGTAATGGCTAGTATATGAGTATAAAAAAAATCTTACAGTTCATAAAAAGAAAAACAACAAAATAGAAAATAACGTTTAAAATATCCGAATCCATATAAAACAGGAACACTAAAACACTTGTATCTTCCAACCGGCTGGCCTCAGGTGCGGATGCAGTACGTCATCAATCTAGTTCTTATCCCAGTGCATTAGATGGATGCTGTAGCTGCAGATGAGTTATCTTAAAAGATAATGGGATGTTTTAATTTGTAACGAGATAACAGTTCTGTTAATTGTTTTCTAAGTTGTGTATTAATATATAATTCTATGATAGTATTTTTTATTTCAAATGAACGTTTAAAATTTTTTATTTGTTGTTAAAATGGATGAACAATATAAGTAATAGATTTTTTTCTTAATGTAAAATAACTCACACACTCAAAAAATATGTATGTACCTATTTTGTAGGATTTGAATCCACAGGTTTTGTACAACCAATGACAATAGTCTGTAAATGACAATAGTCTGTAATAATCTGTAATTAGTAAAATTGTAGTGTGTATATGAAAGTGAAATATGTAACACTAAATTCTCTTCATACGTGAATAAAAAAATATAATTTCAGTATCTGATGAGAGAGAGATGTGAGCTCGACAGGTTGTTGGTTCGATTCTCATTCGTAGGAAAGAAATATTTAATATATTTTATTTAGTGCTTCTGATAATGAGGCAAACCGCAACGTTGAGTTCTGCCATTCAACACGCAATGCCTTCAGAATTCGGCGGAAAGTGGGGAACTGAAGAATCTTAATGGGAACGAAGTACGAACGAAGAACGAAGTTCCCTCTGGCTACCTTGCTGAGCGGGATACAGCGTGAAGCTATAAAACAGTGTAATCTGAAGCCCTATATAAAAACTAAATTAACTACACACAAAGCGAGTAAATACGCCCGCTGTCTTTGTAAAAAATTAGAGCACAGTAGTTCTCCCACAGCCTCAGGTGCAGATCGCGCTCGGTCATTAATCTTTCCCTGTTATCCCCAGTACGCTGCATATGGGTACATTTGGTCAGCTTAGCTAAGTGTAGTATATCAATTACTGAAATTAGTTTCTAGTTTGGAATTTTTTTATGTTTTTTTCTAATGTTAGTATTTGTTTTCTAGGGTTTTTCGATTAGATTTAATACGTACTTAGAATAATCTATATATTTGTATTAACAGTAGTGTCTTAATGAGGATTGAGAAAAAGAATATAAGTATTATTTTTAAATCGTTTAAATTAAACCACAAAACCTACTATATAATTATTATAACAAGTGTGTGACTTGGACTCTATATCTTATCATTTATTTCATTACATACATCTACATATTTTTTAAGGTACACTTTAAAACATATTTCCAAGTGGAAGCGTTGAACCTCAAACGATCATCATAAACGTGATACAAAATCTACTATATCAAAGGAGAAATGAGAAACAAGAAATCGCGAAAATTCCAAAAACCATTACAGAAAGCTCAATAAACATCCACTCTTATATTGTCGCTTTTCCCAAACTATTTCAAGTAATAGCAGAGTTGGTGCAATACAATAACTCATAGCACCTGCAAAAGGTCTCAAGCCCCGGAATTTCTGAACCTCTCCCTGGTGAGTTCTAACAATTTTCAGTTACGATCTTTTTATTGTGACACCGAACAAATTTTCTTTTTCATAGTTAGATGTGGAAATATCGCGTGGACGTGATCTTTTGTTTCCAATGGTTGTTTTATCTTCATTTATTATGGGTTGTTCGAATTTTCTTTCTTTTTCACAGAAACACTTGGCTGACAGGTTGGTAGGCCTAGATTTATAGAAGTGTCCCAGCAGTGGGATAAAAAGGTGATATAATGATGATAGGATGATGAGTATCTAAAAATACATATATGTATAAAGATGTTGTGCAAATATTACGTATTAAGTGATAGTGGTCACTTGGACTGTAAACGCAACGGCTGTGGGTTCGATTCCAATTAAGGGAATGATTATACTTAAATTATGTTAATTAATTCTTTCTAGTAGACTAAGCGGACTGAGTTTCCTTTCCCGAACAGGAAATGTCTTGAAAACTGAGTGGAAACTGGTGAACGAAATGCGACTAATCTTACCGCGAGGTTATCTCCGTCTATAATACTATACGTGAAAAACTGATAAACGATGCCACATAAAGATATTGATATACACATACTGTTGTATTAAGACATCCTCAAGCATATAAATATTTAATTGTCAAATAACCTGTGTTCGCTGGGAATTATTAATTTAACGCGTTAAATGAATATGCAAAGAATTAATACCGACATGAAAACTTTACACAGCTTTTTTTTTTATATATACTGCGCTTTTCACAAAGCGATTCAATATTTACAAACACAATTTTAAATCGTACTTTAAAATCCATTCTCGGTTTTGTGGAAAAAAAATGCAATAGTAGTTGTGCCAGATATAATATAGAAATAAGAACAGTTATTTAATTAGAAGCTTTGTGCTTTTGTTTAAGTATTGAGTTCTTTTTTTTTATGAAAGTTGTGCTGCTGTTCTATTTTCATGAGTTTAATGGCACCTTGTTATATTTTCGTTAATTAATTTATGTGAAGGTAAAAAGATAAAGATAAATAAAGAGAAATGTACTACTGTAAGTGATAAGCGATCGTTTTTATTACAAAACTAAATGGCAATTTATGTCCAAAACCCAAGCAAGTTCAATGCTTAATACTAGGTTCCCTCTACTTACCCTGCATGTGGAATACAGCGTTAAGCTAAAAAAAACTCTTATATTTTTATTAAATATTGCGTGGGATGTGAAGCTACAACCACTGCTTATGAAATCTAATATCGCTTTATTTTATATGTCAAGTAGGCAATTTAGAGATTATTTATCTAAAAATAGATATTTTTATAAATATTTTATTCTTGGTATATGTTTAAAGTTAATATTCTCAAACGATCACAAGTGACTAGATCACATAGAAATGTCAGTAGCGCAATTTCTATAGGAAAAACACTTCAACTGATAAAAGCCAGAAGAAAATTCAACAGTTGCTTATTCCTATTTATATACTAATGTAAAATAAAGATAATATTTTAAAATATAAACAAATACTTAAAATAAGCAAACCTAATGATTTTATAATCCTCCGAGTTAGATCCACTTGGCCTCTAACTAAATTAACCATTTGCAACAACCCGTTGACAGATGAGGGGGGTTAAGACTTGCATAGTAATTTATCCTCGCAATCCCCAGACCCAGAGCAGGTGCACGCTTGACGAATCGTTTGTTTTATCTTGGTTTCGCAAGTTTTTTGCTAAACTTACATTTTCCTAGAGCAGAAAAGCTAAACGTCAGTGTCAGCTTGGAACAAATTTATTGTACAAATTAATTCTAGTGCTTAGTTGGCTGTGTCCTTTTATTTTGGGACTTAGTCTTGTTTATGTGTAAGGGATTTTGTATGGGAAGGGAATTATTTTGATTTATATATAAAAAATATGTGTTGTGTGTATATTATTATGTTTTTGTTCACTGCGGACATAGTTAACCTACAGCGATCTCTACTTTCCGCACGATTTTTGAGATATTGCGTGTTTAGATATAAAACTATCTCGGACCATAAAATTAAATAATTTATTGAACTTTTCGACCGATTAAGGATCGAATCCACAACCATCGTGCTTGCAGTCAATCATCGTCCCTAGTTGCAGAAGAAATTGTTATACCATCTAAATAGATATATCGTGATTTATAGGCAGGACGCATGTCCATTTCAGTATCGAGTATTGAGTCCAAAAAAAAGTCATTGGACAGCAAGCTCTACTATTTGTAGAAATGTTTGTTTTGTATCTATGTACATATGTACCTATATGAAACATTTTATGTTTCCACTGTATGCAATATTTCATAGCTCACATAAAATCTAGACTAAAATCTAGGATCGAAATGCAAAATATTACGTAGGTACTATCTTATTTTACTTTTCGTTGGAAACAAACGTGAATACAACTTTTATTTTTTTTATATAGCCACCTACACAAATATATTACAGTTTGATTTGACGAGTTTCTTGACTTTGATTTTTATAGCAGACTATTAGAAAACAGTAGGTACATAAGTTAAAAAAATACGTACAGTTTTTTGAATACATAATAAAAATAATACTAAATTGCGTAGTCTACTTAGATAAAGCCCGGCATCAGGTTATACCACCCAATACATTTTACTCAATATGGGACAAAAAACCAAAAAACAGTTAATAGTCATTTACTTTTCTCTACATATTCAACATATAGTTAAACCCAGAAATTACAAATTCAAAATAAGCCTACAAGACATCATATTCTCTTTTTTATTGTAATTATAAATAACAAGCACTAGGAGCTATCCTCTATAATGCAAGCTACCTCGTACCTACTGAGCCCGCGTTAATCTTTAAAAGGAACGTGGTTATGTGAAGGCTATATTTAGAAATGCCTGGTTCGTACTTTCGATCTAATGATATAAGGAATGTTGAATCTATATTTTATTCAAGATGTTACATTTGTTCAAAATTGGATACCACTATTATTACCAAGTACAATAAAAGTTAGTGACAAATCACTCTGCTATATCTAAGTGCACACTTACTGCGATATGTGACAAGATTATTTATAAAACATCCATAAAAAATTACAACAATTAAAAATAAAATATACTATCATAATGTACGCTTTTGTTTTCTAAAAAGAAAAACGTTACAACGTAGTAAAGAAAGCTTCAATAATAAATAAATATAGCAAAATTATTGCACAATTTCTTGCACAATATTTACAAGAATTTACTACAACTTCATTACTATATATTGTACAAGTATTGGGAATACTATTTAAAATATTGTGAAATCAGGTAGGGTATCGTTATTTCCCTAGCCGATAAGCATCTATAGAATCTAGGTAAGCCATTTCCTGGCGCAGGCGAGTTGCGAATAACTAAGGTGGAATGTTAGAGGTTTAACATAGAATTTTAATTTTAAACCATACTTGGGATTAGTTTTTTTATATATTTTCTGTTGATTTTTTTCTCTAAAACATATAAAGAGAGTTCCATAAGAATAATAAACAATATTTCTGATAACTTGATTAAAAAAAACTTCGTTATTTTATTTATTTATATATTTGCGATTGTCAAATGAAAAACATGCTTAAATTACGTTTCACTGCCTTGACAGTGTTTAATAAAATAGCATAGTAAAGTAATAGAATACATCCCTAAAGCAAAATTTATATTATAATAAAAAAAACTTAGCTTTTAAATGCATTCATTATTTATCTTATATTCCAAATATTAAATGAACTTTATTGTACCTACAATAGCGAGTGAAAAACTTAAGTATTTTAATAGGTAACGGAGTGTCTTTACACTAGGTTCCCTGGTTGCTATGCGCAGGATACAGCGTAAATCTAAAAAATGCACATATAATATGGACAAAAATAAATGTGAAACATAGGCGTTTTCTAGCTTAACACTTTATTTCGCATAGGGGGGTAAATATGGAGGACCTAGAGTTAAAACGCTGAATGTTGAATGGCGTAACTAAACACCGCACTTAATACAAAGGGGTTCTACGATATATAAATAATAAAAGAAGAAATAATAAAAACATTTTACACGTTTAACTTAGATAAAACGTCATTTTTCTATTCTCACTATACAATTTATTGAGTGCAGTGGTTACTAAATCGCCTTTCAGCTATTGAGTGCATTTTCATAGCCGAAGTGGCCGCTCGGCCACTTGTTAAGGAAATGTATTGGTACGGAAATCATGAGAAAATCGTTATCTTCCATAGTTACGGGACGTTTTCAATATAAAATGATGGTAGAATTTCGTAAGTTACCTGATAGGTACCTATTTTGTGGATTTATTCTTTTTTAATTTAGGTTCCTTTATAGTTATTTTGTAGCCTACGGGTAACCTTATTGGTCAATTATAAAATCCAAGAGAAGGCTCTATATATTAAATCAATTATAAATCTACCGGATCTTTATCAAAACGACCATGCAATAAAATTTGTTAAATATTAACTTAATTTACACTTTATTTCTTGTTACAAGTAGCGAAAGCGAGTTTTTTACTTATAACATTTAAATCGCGCTAACCTCAGGAACTAATAGTTCGAATTGAGAAAAATATTATTGTATTGAATAGTCTATTTATCGTTTCGATGTAAGCCACTGGCACCTGTAGTCATAGTTACTTCGGCCATTTAGAATGTGTCATACACAACTTACTTATTTCTATTTAATTTCGCAAAGCCGCAGTCAATATCTAGTGGTTATTTTAGAAACAAAAAACCATAAGCCGAAATTTACAACTCCAAAACTGCTGTAAATAATAAGAAACTGTTTGAAATGTTAAAAACGCATACTCAGTTATACAAAAAGCAAATAAAAGTTGAAGTTCAGAGCGCTAAAGAGATCTCCAGCCACTTTTACACACTTAAATTCACGTAATTACTTTAAAATTACACCTGAGCCGAAACGAGTTGAACTCATTTGCTAAGAACCCTAATGAGATTTGATGGAATGAAAAAAGGGCAATTGCACGTGTTGGGCTAAGATTTTGTATAAATCTTTTGAAATTTCTTGATATAAACCAAAGAAAGAATTTTTATAAGTTTCTTTTATAGTTTGCTTTATTTACCTTTATTATTATTTACCTTTGTTTAAATCAATAGAGAATAATGTGACTTAACCATAGTTTCTCTCCTGCTATGCAAGAAGTGTGAAACAATTTTCTTAAAATAGTAAAGTTGCCAGTCAGTTGACTATCGTAGCGCCCCAGGCACATGCATGCTGTACATACATATAAATAAACGTGTTGTACATACATGTATGAATAAACGTGATGGTCAAGTATTCGAATACCACTAAGGGAACATTTATACCATGTAGCTTTCCTGTTTCGCCATAACATATAGAGAGTAACTTTTTCTGCTCTTTTGCTTACATAAGACTAATTCTTATTTAAAGTGGAATAACACTTTCAAATGTAAAAAATATATAAGACTACCTCAATTTAGGATTAAATACATTTGACAAGAAAATTTCAAGAGTAGCTCATGCTAACAATAACTATTACATTGTGGAATGATGTGCGATATTTCTTTTAAAACAAAAAAAAATCTTTTTATACCACATATGAACTCAAACAATCTGTTTTCAGAATGTAAAACCCTAAATAACTTATTTTTATCTATTTTACATAGGTCTATCAATAACCTGGACCTAAAAATCAAGAAAACATACTAAAAACTCGATTTATACGCTATTCTTTTGTTTGAATTGCTAAGGATTTAGATAAAACTAAATAATAATAAATGTATGGACCAATTCAATCTAGATGGCATCGTGTGTACATTTCATGGAGATTGCTTCGGTATGTGAAGCGTGAAAATGGTTGAAACGAAGACTTCTTTTTACTAGACTATAGCCCGCGGTTTTGTCTTTTTTATAATGTTCAATACATTTACATATGTATTTCTTTTGTGGCAAAAGGTAAAAAAGGCTGTAGAGCCTATCAACTAGTTCTCAATCATGGTATCGGTATAAAAGACGTGGAATCACATTTAATTACATAAGTAATTCTGAAATTTTTAAAAATTCTGAAAGATTTTGTATTGCAATATCGTATCGTGGACGATATATCAGATTTTTTTAAGCCTCTCTCTCGCATATAGCACGATCAGAAAGAGTGTAAAGGCCCAGAAGAGAACCTACTGTTACCACAATCTCTACAAAATACATGAATGCATATGTACACAAAATAATATATAAATAAAATAGTCTGTACGTCTGTTACAAAGGCGTTTGTCCCATAAACTGATGTCTGTGATTAGCAGTGACAAGAGGAACGACAGCACACCTGGCGCTATGTTTACGGCGACGACCTAAGGAACGCTCGTTCAGCTTTATTGTAAACGTAACAGTAAAAATTGCGTTTAAGTCTTTTATCCGTAGGGTCTTTTAGGAATTGCTATAGGTTTTCTTTTAGTACAATGTGTCTTTATATATTTTTTTCTTTTATATCTTTTATATACATATGCATATTTCGCAAGTTGAAAAGCCTTTAAAATTGTGTAGTTAAATCATATATATGCAAAATAAATCAGCTTTACGCATTACCCCGCACACAGCAGAAAAAGTAGAGGGAATTTAGTGGTAAGACACTCCGTTACCCATTTTCACGCACACAAAATTTACGCTCTCAGTAAACATTATTACTAAATGCATTTGTAAAATTTTTGAAGTGCCATTATAATCCTTTTAGAGCAGGACTTTAAACGGTTTTTTAAAACAGGATTTTAAGAACAATGAAATAAAAAAAAATCCAGTCATCGTTACAGTCAGTCATAAAATATTCAACAGAGCTTCCCCGATGAATTTATAACTACTTTTTTCTTGCGGCTCCGGTCCAAATTCTTGATATTTTTTATGTAAACAGTACTCGCCTTCCTTTTAGTCGCAGTTCGAGTTTTGAAATACTATTAACACTTTACTGTGGAAATTTATACGTTTTGTTTGTTACTTAATGATGCGAAAGTGATTCGAATGATTTTTGGGTAAATTTTCAAAAAGGATTTAGTTATGGATGAACATTTATTTTTAAATCGAATATATAAAATATTGTACCGAATGTTAAATGTATGTAAAATATTTGATTAATTTTCACAATTCTTCGCCACGTGGTTCTGGTTGTGAACTCAGTAACTGAATAGTATAGATGGTGACTACTTTTGTATGTCGTAATATTACACATTATTTTTTTTATTATTAAACAGAGTATAATAAAGATTATATGCACGAAAAAACACGTTTCGTTCGAATTATAACGTCACAAACAATTGATGTGTCAAGCGACGATCAATAAGAGCAGTGAGCCGTGATAGCGTACACAGACAGACCTTTTGAATACAAATATTAGTTTTTAATATATTATTTTATTTATTTATTGCGGACCATGCTGTATATATTATTGAGGCAGCGTGGCGTAGTAGTACAGTGCTTGATTGTATGCGCGACGGTTGTGGGTTCAATCTCACTAGAGAGAATAAATTATTATTTAATAAAAGTAAAAGTATTCATTCAACACGCATTGTCTTAAAAAAGGAGGATTTCTTTAACAAGAACTAAAATTATACTTGTATAATAATATATTAGCGAAAATTCAATATGTTACGGACAATTTGTGTACGACTCTAGCCAAAAAAAGAGTATAGAGTCGTACACAAAATGTATAAAGTAACATAACATTATCGCGCCGTCTTTACCAAACGGGGAATACGTAAACATTTTCATGTTGGTACAAAACTTGCTCCAAATGCCGATAGACCTCATAAACAATTTATATGTAGATATATGTACACACGAAGTGTCTCCACTTCTGGCAGATTTCTTTCAAGTTTTCAAGCATTTCATTTCTTGATTTTATAAAAATAGCCGATTATTCATTAAGTTACCATTCTGCATTAAAATATATAAAACTTTTCAGTTACTGCGTGTTTCACAAACAACGCACAGCTGAAATCAAGCAGCGTAGAACGCCGAAATATGGCATACACTGTGAGGGTTATCGTAAGACTTTTCATCTTAAACTCCACACAATCAGAGTTGCGGGCGACGACTAGTTTAATACAACATTTTAAATAACTTTCTCACAAATAGTAAAATATAAAGAAAAGTGACGACATACAAATAACAATGATGGCATTGCACCTGGTGCTCTGTTTACGATCCGCTCTCCACTGTACTTAGAGTTTATTGTTAGCGTTACAACAAAAACCATCCATTATGCTATTTAGTTTATATCTATACGTTTTACTAAAATTTGGTAATGATATTACTCGGTATTCAGACCGTTGTGACGCAGTGGGACGGCGTCTGACTGCGCGCCGGTTATGGGTTCGATTTCTACTCAGATGAATCAGTTATTCCATAATTTCCTTTCTCTGGTTACTTTATATATTAAATGGAGAGGGGAGTCACCGGAGATAAAACTTATATTTTGTCTGAATCTAGCACATCGCAGGGTATGGAGAGCGAACCTGGGAACCCTGTGTTAACACTCTCCGTTACCAACTTTTGCATGCCTTGTTTTATTTTACCGCTAATAAATAAAAAAACGAATTTACCGAGTACTTGAAAAGCCAATCCCACTGTATACGAATATATGTAGGTAGAAAGAAAATGAATCCAAATACTGCAGATTCAATATTTTCCACTCACAGCCATGGCATAAAGTTCCACGACGAGATATTACGCAGATAAAAACTAGAATTTATGCCTCTGCATCACACTTAACCGTTGTTCCACTAAAATTTAGAAAAGCTAGACGAGGAAAGGTATTTCCAGACCGGTCTTGTCCAAATTTTGTGTTATATGGAGACGCATATATTAGATGAAATACGTATGTTTATGGAAACAGTAATAATAAAATTATTAATTTAGTGTCGTATTTTTGTGTTTATTTAAAAAAAGTTTGTTCCTGTGAATAGTTAGTACCTACTTGCGCAATAAAAGTATATATTTACAAAAATAAAAAATATAAAAAAAATTGTTTCCACGCTGTATCCCGCACACAGCAGGGTAGGCAGAGGGAACCTAGTAACTTAAGACACTCCGTTCCCCACTTTCTGGCGAATTTTGGAGGCATTGCGTGTTGAGTGCCAGAACTCAACGCCGCGCGGTGTCGACGCAAACTCGACACCAAAGCGAAGAAATGGAAATATAAATTTAAGTAAATATTTCATCTCCTCGAGTGGGGATCGAATCCACAACAAGTCGGTTTTACAGTCACACATTATACCACCACAAACTATCAAATAACCACTAAAGTAAATCTTCAAAACCTATAAAATCACCCTAGACTAATACAAAGTATACATAGTTCACCTAATATTTAGTTTAGCATAAACCAACAAACTCAATATAAAATATACAAAAAGATTTATTGCATCAACACATTTCTATGCCAACACGAGGATAGCTCATTTAAATATGTATAAAGCTATAAACAACCTGTATTATTTTCAGGGTTCGTAACTTCGAGGATATTACACATTCGCTGATCTAAGATATTGTATTCTTCTTTTTTTTTGTTTTTATTTTTCTTCGTCGGGTACAGCTGAAGGATCCTAATTCGATACGCTCGTTTGAGTAATATTTTTAGAGGTATAGGAGTTTTTATGTATGAAAAATTGTGTGAACGATGTTTGAACCGATCTTTATAAAAGCTAAATATGAAATTTATTTGGATTGATCTTGGAAATCTTTAGCTTCTTCTCTTCTTTCTCGCAAAAGAGTCCAGATACATCATGTCCCTATTTACGCATCAATTCGAGTTGCGGAACTCAACGCCGAGTTTTATCGTGACGTCGTGACAGAGGGGTGCAAGCGTGTGACTGTAACGTGACGGTTGTGGGTTCGATTCAAACTCGGGGGAATGAATTATTATTTATTAATATTTTCATTTCATCGCTACGTTACCAGGGCAAAAGTGTGACGACGAGTTACGCCAACGGCAACGGCAACGGAGTGCCTTAACACAAGGTTCCCTCTGCCTACCCAGTAATATGCGGGATAGAGCGTAAATGTTTGTCTCATTAGAAAAAAAAAATAAAAACAATTATACACACAATACGTCAGTCAGTAAGTACATTCTGCTAGATATACAAAGGCAGCATTCACTATTTGCTTTCATTAAATATGCTTCAACGACTTTATGATGAGGCATGTCATGTCATTTCATTACAGGCAAAGTCAATATGTGTGTTTGTCCAACTTTGAAAAAAACAAGTTTTTGTTTGCCACGCGCTGGTGGTAAACAAGCGAAATTGCTTTCTGTTAACCAAGATGGTCGATTGTATTACCTATAATAATATTTGAAAGGTAAATGTTATTATTATATTGAATTTTAATTTATAAGCGACAATATCTATGTACATAATATTTTTATGGTATTGAAGTGAAAATATAATTTTAACGGGGTCATGAATTAAGCTGCAGGCCAACATTGTTTCTCCAAATCTCATTAAAGGATATCTTTATTGCGTTTTGTAGCAGAATAGGCGAAGGAAGACACTTCGTTCCCTACGAACTGTCCAATTTTCAAATATTAAGAAATTTTTTCTGATCTATGTCACCGGTCACTTTTCGAGCGATTGAATGGCACTGCCACAATTTGTCTACGTGTCAGGACAAAAAAATTAAAATAATACATTCTCCCATATAACACAAGCACTTGTAAACATACGCTGCGGCGATTCGCCGCGACAGTCATATACATATGAAGATTATTTCTAGAGTATAGATAATTCATAATTCCCTTTTCACTTCCTAGTTAAATAATTAACAATATACATTGTATGTATTTCAATAATAAGCTTTCCTAAAACGTAACTACTAGTGCAATTAACTATAACACCACAATTGTTTTAAAAATATGGTAATTAATTACCCAAAAAAAAAAAAAACATAATCTGCATCAGCAAAACCTCCAGGGTCAAGTTATAACATAAATATATGAAATCTTAAATCTTAGCCAGATAAAATCACCCTTGTAAGATAGCAATCGCATCTTCAATTTGTCGGAGCGGTACACGCGCAATAACCGTTCGTATGCAAATGCAATACAAGTTTTAATCGTTCCGAACCGAACCTCGAGGCATACTTTTCGATGGTCTAACAAAATTTTACAATGGTTTCGGGTTTTTTGTTAAAATTATAAGTATATTTCTTTTTTTAAGAAAAAAAGGTAGGTAGAGGGCACTTTTTTTAAACACATATCTCCACTTTCTGTTTAATTTTTGGAAACCTGAAACGCAGTTCTTTGTCTATCAGAAATGGGAAAAAAATTTTATCACTCCCCCGAATGAGGATTGAACCCAAAATCGTTACCACCACCAACCATACACCGTTACACCAACCTCTTTTTTTATTACTTTTGACATCTGCCCACTGAGCCATAAGATCGTAACTAATATCCCTAGTTTTAAAAAACAAGTAAAGCAAAATTCTCAAAATCCTAATTACTTAATTTTTAGTTAAGTTTCGAACAGCAATCACAAAAAACAGAAACAACAAAAGACAATTTGTTGCCGACCATCTAAGAAATATGGGAATATAAAGTTCACTTTTTATTTATGCGAGAACATTTGTTTTGTAAATAGTCTTTTAAAATGCAAACTCGATTTAAGCTGTATTCGGAAGGTTGCTTACTTCCAAATTTTAAATAATATAATATTATCTCCATGAACACTTTTCATACCTTTCAAAAAAATTGTTTATGGCGGTGCAGTTTAAGAAAATTTGCATCAAGAAATTTAGTCGGTATCTATATTTCTTTTTCATAAGGACACTTAAATGCAAACGAATTAAACAACTAAAAAGATTGAGATCTTTATGTTTATCGTTATCATTTCTTGTTTGTGGTGCAATAAAAATAAAATTTTTAATATTACTCTTAATAAAGATTTTTTTAATTTATCTCAATTTCTTAAATTAAAAGGACGAGACCCCATTGTGATGGAATATGCAAATATATTACTTAGGTAGTTGTGACTTGAAATATCACTCGAGAAATGTTTGTACTTATTATATAGCGGCGGTATTTTTTCATGGTTTAGATACAGTTCTGTATTGTTTAATACTTATTTGGCATCGCATACAAATTTTGAACGTAGCGGGGTAAGATGTTCAGCATGAGCAACTCCATTTAATCCCTTCTAAAGCATTGTGCGTAAAAAAATATATTTTCTGTTAAATTAATAGATGAATTATTACACAAAATTTGGAATTATTCTCTTTTTTTACAAACACTACCGCTTGACATTTAGTTACAGATAATGCCAGGCCATGATCGGAGAGCTAATGGTTAAGATAGTGCAAGGCAATGTAAACGATAAGTTGTGTCCTCTACAGAAATTGAGGTCTATATGAGGACGATCTCATCAGCACACTGAAGGATCTGACAAAAATTATTTACAGATAATTTGAGGTCATGAGTGTAAATATTATACAATAGAGAACTAAGAGCTGAACCCTGAGGCGGGTCTTTCCATACAAGTCTGAGAGGTATATATAGTAAGAAGCGGATGCTTTACAGATGCCGTTCTACCGGTCAACAAATCGCATAAATTTATAAGATGGGATATCTTCGGCGAAATAACAATAGCAATAATAAAATTAATTGAAGATGAAAATATTGACAACAGACATTTTCGAGCTTACCAAATACTCGTAAATATAACTTAACCACAACATATATTCAGAGCAAAATACTTTAACAATTATAATATAACGTGAAACGGCTCTCATTTAACTTTAAAAACTTAAAATTTGTTAAACTCAAGCCCATTAGAAACCAGGTCAACACCCACAACTCAATTAACTTACAATGGATTAAATACTTGGTACCTGCGCCAAATTAAAAAAAAGTTATGCCTAATTTAAAAAGCTACATTGTCTATGGCAAAGAGCAAAAACACTCATCCCATTCACGTAACGTTGGTATAACGTAATGACAGCCCTAACACGACAATTCCATTCACACAGGGCTGTCACTCATTAGCATATGTACATAAAGAGTCGCTCATTGGCCGCCATGTTTGGATTGCAGACATTTTGTGACGCCATTTTTATTAATTAAAAACTCTGCGCTTTTTTTTTTGCAACATAATTGTTTTGAAAATGTTTGTGCGGATTTTACGCGGCAATTTCTGGGCAAGTGTCATTTTAATCGTTTGTTTATTTGTTAAGGTTGAGCGAAATTAGGTTATCAAAATTTTTATTTAAAATTGCTTCAAATTTTGCATGTTCCACATACCGTAACGACTTGAACGTGCTCATGCAAAATACATAAATCAAACTTTTTTACTGCATTGTTCCACAGATATTAATATAATTCGCTTTATTTACATTTTAGAACTCTTCATTTTAAGTATTATAAATGTATATAGATACAGTGTATATAGTACATATAAACGCCAAAATTATAGAAATATATATAGTTCAACAGTTTACGACATATAGACAGGCTGATGATGATAATGTAAAGTTGACGATTTGTGTATGTTGGTCTTGAAATGTAGTTTTTTTTTAAAAAACAACTTGTAGTTTTAACCATTACGCAAACACAAGTTATCTAGAAACTAAACTAACCTTATTACAATATAAAAATAAAAGCGCAATGAAATGTAAATTTGACTAAATATAGTATTCCGATTTCGTCTTGTATCCGCAAGACCTAGTCGAGAAAGCTTCTCGAGTAAATAAAAATACGAATATATTGAACACCCGAGGGATGGCCAATATCTCCTGGATTCGTATCTGTGTACGTATGTAAATGCACCGTTTAGTTTATCGATGTCGGTATTTAGAACATCACTAGTTATAATTTTAAATAACGTAGCTTATACCATATTTAGATTAAGTTAAAAGTTTAATGGATCATTTCCCCAGCCGTTCATAAACATATATATTAACTGACTTAAACATGTATATTTATTTAATTGATCATAATATTGTAGTGGTTGAATATCTTCTATTTTTTCTACATATTTTTCGTGATACTTCAAAAATAGTTCTAGAACGAAAATAAAAAATATTTATTAAAAACAGAAAACAATCAGGAAAACTATAATTTCGTTAGTTCCAAACTAATAAATGGTCACAAAGATCAATACTATAACACCAATTTTGTGCACCATCTAACAATTTCCTATCGATAAAAATGCTAATGCACATCTCTCGTTCAGGGAATGATTGGGTTGCCTCGAAACTCGTCTTGGGACTGTAAGTAGATTCTACACAGTTTACCTAAATTCATGGCTTCTGTGACCAGGGGATAAGGTTCAAAATAGATGGGAACGCGTCTTTGTGGCCACACCTAAAGCACAATGCTTTTCCTCTTGACTTTATCTCAAATTTCGGATTTGAAACGCTAAATTTTTAGAATTCACATTTACACTTACTCTAAATGGAGTTTGTTTAAATTTATTATGCAAAATGTACTGTGGGTTTGTTTTAATTTTAAGGTAAAAAAAATAGATTTGTTTCACAAATAAATTGATGGGTCCTTATACTGTTGTGATTAATAGATCAAAGTATGTATTGCAGGTTGAATGTTCAACCATATTTGATTTTTTATCAAAAATAATATCATGTATCAAAAACCTATAAATTAAAGGCTCTACTAGATTTTGACTACAGTAAAAGTATCACCAATCCAAACAGCACTATTTTCAGTGTTACATATCTTTACAATCGTGATACGTAGCTGTAAACAAGCAGGGTGGTCCTGAGATCCGCTACTAAGCCAGGATTACGCGATAAGGCGGATTCAAACTTATGATAATTTGCTCCCTTTTTACCCGGAACTACAAGTATACATATAACTATGGTCATACATAGGTAAGTATGAAAATAAAATTATTCAGAGATACAATTAAACAATTTCGTATTATGACTCTTCTATAAGATATTTAAAAAAAATACCACATAGTAAAAAACAGAAGTTGTCGCAGCGCAGTGCCATACTGTCTAGCTAAAAACGCTACTGTTGTAGGTTAATTTTTCGGGATGTTTATTTTATGTTCCTCATTGTGGTAGTATACAAATTACGCAATATGCTAAAAATATTCATTTTAAAGTTAATTTTGAAAAAAAATTTTGTGTAAAATATTTCAAATACATACATCGATGTACAAAGCAAAAGTTATCCACCAAATGTACAACAACGTGATCTAAAATATAAGCATTTATTATAAAACACCTATTTAAAATGATATGGTTTTCAATACAGGTAATAGAAGTTTTGTTTTCGCGAAACGATTTTTATAGCACTTAAGCCACTGATATATAGCGTAAGTTCTGGGATAAGCACATCCCTTTATTGCTGTTATGTCTGTTTTTGTAGGAACTTCTGAAATTATGTGGCGAGAATCAGTGTTTCTGATATCGGGCTGGATAAATTAAGGTTATTTTAAAATCATTTTTAAAATACTAAAACATTTAACGTGTGGCCAACGTGTTTCCTAGCAATTCAAAAGGTAAGATGTTTTTCCCTCATGTCAATATTTTTCTTTTTATTACAAGTAAGCAGTCAAAATAGTGAATAACATAATATTACTATTTATTCAATAAAATATATCAAAATCAATCTTATTACTTCAATATATCAAGAAGTCTGGTTTTATTACGAAATACTAAACAGAAGCACAACAAAGCAAGTACCAATATTTATTGTTATCTATCTGGAATTCTGATCAAAATGGCTTGTCATAGATTTCGGTCAATCGTATGTATATCCCTCGAAGGCGAGGATTACTTTAATACTTTAGGGATTATTCGGAACACAAAGACGGTTGAACGGGTATGACTGATAGATACCGTTAGTGACATTTACTACACTGTGCTTGTATATAGATTATATACGTGTAATAAGAAATATTGTGGGTCTTGTAGGTGCAATAGTTTGAAAAACTGTCCGTTAAGATCGAGGCCGTGGGTTCATGCTGTTTAGATCAAATATTCGTGCGATAAATATGAATGACTATTTACCTTGTGCCTCTTAGTTAATTTACATATTAGTGAAATTTTTTCGTTTTGCTAATTTAGAACTCCTATAAGATGATGTTAAGTAATTCAGATAAAACCCTTTTAAAAGGAAATACATATATATGTAATAGTATGTATACATTGTACAACGAAAACGTTATGCTTTATGTTATTTTCAAATGCCATCCTTATTTTGTCTTTTACTTACAACCAATTTTCATATATACTTACACAAAATATTCTTCCTTTTACCTTGTGAATTGCTTACAAAGCCCAAATATATAGTAGCCCTATATATTTAAATAACAAAAGGTATATCCCAAACAAAAGCTATTTTAGAATTTTCGCTTCAGCTAATTTCCTTTGATTCTAACGTTCACCCTTGACCTATCATTTGTTATTATTAACCATAACTGCCACACGAAAGTAGAATGTTGCAACTGAAATCCAGAGTTATGTAAATTACTATGTTATAGCTATCATTATAAGGTGCAATTTTCTTTAAAAAAAATTAAGTTATTAGGCGTTTTTGGGGGTAGTTGTGTGTTGCTGGTCTAATTTAATGCTAACAAAATGTTAGGATTGCGTGTTACAAGCTACTTTTGTTTTGCATATATTACCAATTGGTATGCATAATGCCAGTTCTAAGTTTAACTCGAAATATTCCTGATATTGCAAATCAAGTTTGATAACTCACAATCAAGTTTCATTATTATAGCTTGTGTTTGTATTTTGTATTACGTTTGTCATATGTAGCGAATATATTGTTGGTCTTTTTATTTTCGTATCAGTTCGTTTGCGCTACCAGCAAAAATATTTTACGAGTGTTGTCTTTAGAATATTATAAACCTATCTATTGAGGAAAAATAATCAAATCAGCTTCACGCTGTGTAGGCAAAGGGAACCTAGTGTTAAGACACTACGTTTCCCACTTTCCACAGAGTTCTGGAGGCATTGTGTGTTGAGTGGCGAAACTCAACGCCGTGACGAGGAAAAATATACGTAAGTTGGAATGTTTAAAAACAAAATGCTTGCATGTTCAGATGTGTCTGATAGTTTTTAAATTT
The DNA here is from genome assembly GCA_030704555.1 of Heliconius charithonia. Taxonomy (NCBI): domain Eukaryota; kingdom Metazoa; phylum Arthropoda; class Insecta; order Lepidoptera; family Nymphalidae; genus Heliconius; species Heliconius charithonia. Next base: position 3,154,691 of record CM060825.1, read on the forward strand.
AATCAAGAAATATGTTAACTTCGCGAATATCTTATAAATATAAAATTGTTTCCATTGACATCTTCAAAAATAGTTTTCATCCATATTAAGAATGAAAGTTAAATAAGTGAAGAATGCTCTACTAAAATAGATTCACTTGATGCTATTTTAAATGTGTGCCACAAGTTATTTAATCTACTATTCCATTTGGAATTAATAAAGGCCTAGAAATTGAAAAATACCAATTTGATTTGTGAGTGTGAGTGATACCAATGAGATTGCTCGAGTAGGTACGTAAGTTGTGGTACAAAGAACGAGGTTTTTAGTTACCTTTAAATATGTGAGTAAAATTAAGTAATACTTCTATGATCATTAGATTATTCAAGCCATTGTGTCACATTAAAACGTCGGTCTGTAAGCGCAATGGTTGTCGGGTCTATCCCCGATCGGGGCAATTCATTATTTTTGCCACTTAATACGCAATGTGTTAATTAATGTGTTCTTTCTTTCTGTAAGACAGAAAGCTAAGAACAGAGTGCTGTCTGAAGCTTCCCGCTGCTTACTCTAGTATGCAAAAAAAATTTGAAGTTTCTTTTGTCAATCTTAGTAACTTACTTACGCATAACTCAATATACAGAATACATTAAAATATTATTTTGAAAAATATAATTAATCAACGTTGTATTGATAGTGTTATCAAATTACCAGCAAGTCTTGACAAATTGATAGAGAGAGGCCGCAGAAAGGCAATTTGATACAAGAAATAACTTTAATTATAAATTTTGTGGATAGAATTACTTGTGAAGACAACAAATGAAACGTATTTAATTGATAAAGTTTATACTCAGATCGTGTTTTAGATTGAAAAGCTTTGAATATAAAATGACAGTGATATCAATCTAGTCTGTCAGGAAAGAAATCGAGTGTCCAATTTTCATTGTTCAATAAAACTTGGCTATCGTGGGCCAATGTGAGCATTTGACGGTAAACAATGGTTGTGGGTTCGATTTTCACTGGAAGGAATACACTATTTTCATATCTCCCCTCTAGTAAGCTCGATACCCCTCTTGGGTATCGAGTTAAGCCATTCAGCACGCTATTTAATCAGTAAAAAATCAAGATCAAGATAGGAATTAATAAATGCTAATTTAAATGGCTGAATTGTACATTACATTTGAGTTAAAATTGTAGGATTTTTGTATTTAAATTGAAAATAACGTTAAGAGAAAAAAAAGTGGTCACGTGCGAGTCGGGAGCACTAACAAAGTCAAGTTTGCGAGTGTATTGCACTTATTTTCTAAGTTATATAACTATCAACAAATATAACTTTGTATTGAAATCTCTTAGTACCAAATTCATTCAATTCGTGATTGAATATAGTTTTTATTTAAAATGCAGCAAAAAAGATGCATAGACGCTCGTATATTTTGATTGACTTAAAACTTGAATTTTTTCGAGACCGATCGTTGACCTGAATGTTTAATATTAATTTCAGGTATATGATACGATATCTCCACGCGATCTTGAAATAATTGGTTTTGACAGATGGGCAGCCAACAAAGATATCCCCCTATAAGGAAACCATTTTTTCCTTTTGATATATGGAACTCTAAATATGGAGAATTAGAGCCTCACTATCCTTTTCGTAAACATCGAATAGAATAAAAAAAAATCTTAAATAGCCAAGATTTTGTTCTTATCTTCAAATAATAATAATTACAATAATTTTATTATAATTAAGCAATGCTAGACTAAAACATTTAACGAATTTTCAAAGCGATCAAACTTTATGGAACTGAAAATTTCTTGAAAAGAAGAAACATTTCTCTGCCTAATAACTTTAGAAGACATTTTTAAGATTATTACTTAGATAAATCGGGTGGCGCAGTAGCGTGCTTAAACATGATTGTTGTGGGTTCTATCACCACTCAGAGAAATAATAAAATTTTCTTTTTCTAGTCCTGGTGTCGACATTTTGTGCTTCATGACTTAACATGGGGCTGTCGTGGTGCAGGGGCACAAGCGTACGACTATAAACGGGGCGGTTATGGGTTATATTCCTACTTGCAGGAATAAAATAATTAATGAATTCATTTCCTGGCTCTGGTAACGAGGCAAAACACGGCAATGAACTCTGCCACTCAACACGCAATGCCTTAAGAATTCGGCGAAAAGGGGAAGCGGAGTGTCTTAACACAAAGTTTATAAGTTCGCCCAGCTCACCTTGCTATGTGCGGGGTAAAGCTCAAAAATTATTTCTTTGATGTGTCACAAACTTAGACGAATGCGGTCAATGGAGTCATCCGTAGATTTCCTCCGCCTACTCTGATAAAAAATTTGGAATATTTTGACAATGTTGTAAATGCACGTCAAGGTTCTGTAATTTTACTAAAAAGATTGTTGATACCAGTTCTACTAAGCATAAATTTTACTTGAAGATTATTTACTAAAAGTATAGTGTGGTGGTATTGAGTTCCGTCACTCTATTTGTTATTTCAAATAGTGATGTTTCAAATGAATTAAATTGTTTGACATTTTCTTCTGATGTTTAAATGATTTGTAATCACATTCATAACTCTCTAATATTTTGCTATAAATATTAGAAATTTTGATATAACAGGTAATATTTTATAAGAAGAAAGATAAAACAATTTAATCATTTTTAAATTAAATTATGGTGTGTAGACAAAGTTAGGGGGAAGGCCTGAACGTCACCTCTGACATTTGAGAACTGATTTACTTTCATAAATTGTCCTTATAAATCTCTTAAATTAAAACTTTGTATATTACATATTAAATTACTAAATAATAACGAAAAAAAGTTTTACAAAATTGTCTCTCGTTCTGAATTCATATACTACTTCATAAAAACGAATTTAGTGGTCGTGAAATTTAAAGTTACCGAGTGAAAGGTGTTGTTTAGTCTATAATAATTAAATTTTCACTTTAAATTATTTTGAAAATAGCATCTATGATATAAGAACGCAATGGTAGTCCTTTGCGTTTTGTAAGAAACATTAAAAAGGTTACGCAATCGTTCGTCGTCAAATTCTAGTTCAATAAAACTATTCCTTTACTCTGTGTCATTTGAATTGAAATTTGTCATGTAGGTTGCTTGAGAGAGTTGTAGAGTATAGGAGAGCAATAAGACAAAAAATAAAGCAACTTTCATAGAGCCAGTATTAACATTATATGATCACCAGTATAGCATGTGTAAGTAAAAATGTAATATTTACCTCAGTTGTGCATACAAATAAAGCAAAATTTAATTTATGATTGTAACGTTACTCCGACCACATGTACAATATGGGCAGTACAGTGCCGCGAATAATATATTTATATGAGTTAAAAATACAAGACGGACGGATCACAGTTTTGGTGATTTTTTTATTGAATAAAGTGTTATGATATATATATAAATAGATGTTGCATACATAAATATTCACAATATTTGTATAGTTAATGACGTGGAGAACTAATAGGTATAATAAGGTTTTGAGGTCCTGTAGCAGAGTAGGCAGAGGGAGCAAAATGACAAGACATTCCGTTCCCTACTGTTAACCAAATTTTGGAAACTCCGCTACGTTAACACAGCGGGAAGTAACAATCTTTTGTATATTTCATAGACATATTATCTAAACAGCAAGAACTCCATCTTTTACCTCCAGCGACATGACTTAAAGCCACACGTACATACATAAATACATACATAAAATATATCGTAACTTATTGTATACGAACAAAGCTTTGCACTCAAGCTTGCACCAGGCAGAAGGCATACGTTACAACTAACTCGCCGTTTTGACCTCACCGAGACCTTACCGTTATAGTACATTTGAATCGATCCTTAATAAGCCATTTCTTACTTATCCAAAGTTGATATGATAGTCACGTTTTGATACCTGCAAAGAAAAATATTCATAATGTTATTATGGAAATTGTACCTTGGAAATGGTTTTTGATGTTTTGAATTACAAATCGTGAAGTTGTGTTGTTATTTCGATATCAATAACTTGATAAAGCTAATTTAGTTCGATCTACCGTACATTGTATAGTACATTGTCAAATATGTGTGTATACAAGTACTGTATTATAATCCGAACGTGGTACAGCTTTACGCGATAGTTGTGCGTATAATTCTTTTATTTACAAACCGACTCCATTCCATAAAGTTTATGTATTTTTTCCGCGCTTTAACACGCATAGCAGGCCTGATGTAGAAAACATCATACAACATCTACTTATAAAGACCCTATTCAACATTTTCCACCTAATTCGAGACATTGTATGTTGAACATCGGATTTAAACACCGGTATTTGTTCCACTGGAGTTAAGAAATAAAAATATTTTAAGTATAATAATTTCCCAGATATGTGTGAAGCACGAGTGTTCAACTGTAATCAAGTTGTGGGTTCGATTCCAATTCGAGGACATAAAATATTTCACATTGTTTCCGCCATTCAACATGCATGTTGAATGCCTCCTTAATTCGGCACCAAGTGGGAGAGAGGTGTCTAAACGGAGTGTCATTATGTTCCCAGGTTCCCCCTGTTTACCAAACAAACTTAAAAGCAGCATGGGCTATGTAAATATTACCAAAATAATAAAAAAAAAACAATAATGAATTTCTCCCTAAAACAGAAACAAAACAGAAATTTGTACAAGAACGGTTAATCAGTATACCATCAGTACATAATTTCAGGTGCAACTCATTTATTTCTTAAGGAACCTAAAGCGGCGCTATATTTAACCAGATCGAGGAAGCGTCAGTATTTTAAGTACAAATATTTCCTCGAAGGGAATTTGTGACCATTATCATCGAATGCAGTCATACACGTTCCGCAATGACGACGTTTTAGGTCGTTTACAAGCTTTTATAGCGTGTAGTTTAAAGTTTTTATTTAATTTAATTAAGACCGTCGTTGTGCAGTAGGCAAGTCTCTTATTTAATACGATTTTGAGTTAGAATTTTACTAACACACCTCTTATCTTGTAGATCATCAAATTTGAAGGCAAAATAGATTTCGTCACTTACTCCCTTAGTCTATAGAAGTGTAGAAATTGAGAATCGGAGTAAGTCACCACAAAATTTTCTTTATCTTTCCCATTAGTTGTGAAAAATACAATAAGAGAACAAAATATAAAAAAGTATATTTGTTAAAATAAATTATATGACAGACATACACACAAAAACAGCTTCATGGTTTAAACCCTGCTAAACACAATAAACAGAGGAAAGTTAAGTTACATTTTAGACATTACGTGTCGAGTGGCGGATCTCAACGCCACACTTTATCTACCAGAGTGAAAAAATTAAATCGAATCAGTATCGAACCCAAAACCACAACTGATGTTCCACTGTGCCATCACGTTAGTTGATTTAAATTGCAAAGCGTATAACTTAATCACTATTTACACTAATGTTTGCGACATACCTATATATAATTATCGACCATTTGTACCTTTATAGGTTGGTAATCAAAACACTCAAACTTCCATATTAAACGGACAAATTAAAAAGTTGTAAGTAATTAGAACCAATATTGACAAGGGTATGCATGTTTATTTTGTCCTCGTTTAAATAACTTTACAACTGAACAATTATTTAGGTAGCCCTGTGGCATCGTATTATAGCATACGGCTGTCTTTGATGTAATGATGGCGGACAATAAAGGAATAAGTGAATATTATTTTATACTTTATGTATATTTGTAATATACATATATTTCAATTGTTTTACTAGCGATCCACTCCCCATATTTCACGATTGTTTGCGTGTACAAAAATAAAAAAAATACAAAGATAACGAAGAGAACAAAGTTTTCTATAATTTTGTAGCTTTACTTTTTCTCGTGTGTAGAAAGATAAGCATAGAGAATCTATTGTCACTTCACTTCGTTTCCCGCTTTTCGTTTGAATTTGAGACATTGCATATTGATTGGCGAAAGTAAAAACCACGTGTTGTCCAGCCATTGCAGGGAATAAACAAAAACTCGTTCCCTCGTGGGATATAGGAACCACACCGTTCACAGTTCAGATTAAGTTATTATAACAAAATTTCGATAAATTCCATATCTATTTGAATTTACAGAAATTATGTAAAAATCAGTTAATTGTGACAAAAAACTTAAATCTATTTGTACTATCAATTTTCTATCATAAAATGTACTTACTATCAAATAAATTTTAAAGTTAAAAGTCAACGGCATAAATAATACACTTCGTTGTAGAGCATGTCTGCGTCTCCAGGGTCTGGGTTTTAGTTATTGTTTTACCAGTCCGCTATGATAAATCTACTTAGCATCCAGTCTTTTTTATTTTCATCTTATATTTATAAGATTTATTATATTTATTTATACTTAGAAGAAAAGAAGTATTCGTTTTTCTTATATTTGCTTAACATAGTATCTTTTATATTAGATTTCTTCTAAAAAATATGTAAAATGACTGCGAAAACTGTAAGTTTTTTGTAAGTATACACTAAGTGTAGCGTACTCTACTGGGAAGAATTTAAACCCATTACGCTAGCGTGTAAGTAATGGCTGAAATTGTATAATTTATTAATAAAAAAGAGGATAAATAAACGTTATATAAAAAAACATGGTCATTAAAAACTGATGCGTGACATATTCGCATCGGTAATAACCCCATTGCACTATAATTAAATACATAAGGCCTTTAATCCTAAAAGAAATCCACCAGAATTCCAAATCGAGGGTCTTTTGAACAACTTCAAAGTTAAGTAACCCCTATGTATCGTAATATTAATAATATGTCATATTATACTCTAGCTCTGCAATAATAGGACTCATTTTTGTAAAACACCTACCACAATCTAAGAAACAAATGTTCAGAAGTTCAATTTAGACTGTATTTCCGGCAACACGAGTTACATTTTAAGTTGACAAATATTTAAATTTATTCATTGGACAATACAATCCAAAGTGAGCCCTAAATCTGTCACAGTGGGTGTGAATTAAAACGGTCAGGCATCGCCAGGGGTGCCCAGGCCGCGATTTTTCACCGCGTTTCGCTGAATGACGCCTGTATATTCTACTAGTTAAGTGACAGATGGATAAAGGCTACAAACTATTTATTGTGCCATTACAGTTTGGTTGCCAAATGCCGCTCAGTGCTTGGGGTTGACAGTTGAAAATTGCGCTCTTATCCAAACGAGTGTGCTTTGTACAGCAGATTATTATACCATTGTATAAATGTATCTATTTGGAAAGTTATCGGGAGGTTATTGTCGTTTTATACGTTACGTATGGACGTCCCATAAAACGGGACGAAAAGCAATTTGTTTTTATTGTCTCAACCCTGATATAAATTTCAATCTATTTATGATGGTTATAAATAAAAAATGTTTCTATTTCGATTGAGGATACAACTTTTGATCTGATTTTTGCATAAGTCGAAGCTTTTTATTGCGGGAAAGTGGGTCATCATTGAGACGTAAAGCTGCCAGATAATGTTCAGCATATTTGTAGCCGGCATAAAGTACCTACTTCTGATAGCCTCAAAGTTAAAAAATATGTGAACTCTTGATATGAATTTTATGTTATTCGATATTTGCTGAAAATACAATTCAAATGGTATGGTAGGCAATACATACGTCTTGCTTTTGAAGAATGATTATTTTTTGGCATATTCTTGTTAAATACACGTATCTAAACTAAGTTACCAAAACAGGTCAAGCCTGATTGTCACGTGACCGTCACTTTAAACATATAAGTAATCACAACTTAAAGTTTCAGTCACTAACATATCTCAACATAGAATCTAATATTGCTAAAACTATATTTTTAAAGAGCTAAAATCAGAAATCAATATTACAGAACCATATTAGCTATATAAAAATATAAATTGATTAAGAAAATTTTTCACCCCACGAGACAATTGAGTCACCGCTAGCCCGAATTGACAGTCACGATAGTTAAGTGCTTACGGTGCCAATAAATTTTACACCATTTAATAAATGTCACCTCCCATGCGGGCATGGCGTCGTATTTCATGTATATTCACATATTATTAAGCACTTAGTATGTGGAGACTTGAGATATTTCGAATAATAATCTCAACTGAGAATTGGTTTTAGTTATTGTCTATGGAATTGAATCAGGTATATAGTTAAGCTTACTAAGTTAGAAATTCAGTAAATGTGTATTTTAAATTTGTAAAATTTTTTTTGTCATGTAATTTTTATGATCATAAAGAAGGAAAAAGGAGTGAGCTGAAGACTTCATTGGGGGTTGATGACAATTAATTATTTCTTTATTGTCAATATAGTTAAATAAGCGTTAAATGTACTGTATTTTTTTGTAAGGCAAATAACACAATGCCAATATATAAAAATTGAGAGGTGTCTACAAGTGTTGAAAATTATGAAAGTTGTTGGTTTGATTCTCAGATGAAATTATATTATCTACAAGCTACTAATTATCCGAATTATGAATTAGAATAATTGATAGCCTGTATATAGATAACGGAGCGATGGGTCACTAAGATTCTCTAGTCTCACTCAAATAAAATTAGAAAGCCGAACGATATTAAACAATTATTTTCATTATTGAATGAGATTGTATTCAATGTTGTACGAACGGCATCGTAAAAACCAAAGCAATCGCCCCACTTATAGCCTATTCAAATAATAGTCAGCAAATTTCCTTTTCATTGAAACCAGTCGATTTATTGTTCTGATAGAAATGTGTTATAGAATGATTTTGATATAGCATAGCAAGCAGGAAACACTGTGATATGTAATAAATGATTATAGAAACAACAAACATAGAGGCCAGTCGTGGCGCAGGGGCACAGAAATCGACTGGTCGTGGGTTTGATCCCCACTCGAAGAGATAGCATATTTACTTATATTTATATTTTGATTTCTTCGGTCTGGTGTCGAAGCAAAGCGCGGTGTTGAGTTCCGCCAATCAACACGCAATGCCTCCAGAACTCGGTGGAAAATTAGCAACGGTGTGTCTTAACATCACGTTCTCTCTGCCTACCCTGCTGTGTGCAGGATACAGCGTGAAGCTAATTTTTTTTTATAAATTGCGCTAGATAAGAATCAACCTAAAATATCTAAAGAACAAGTGAAAGCAATACAAAAACCTCTGCGTTACAAGGAATTTCAAACTTTAGCGCGAGGAAATAAGCGTGGTTAATACCAGTTATCACTTCCAAGAGGCTGAGCCACAAAGTCGTTACTATGCGATATTGACTGTCGTTAGTTTGTCTATGACAGTCGTTAGAATGTCCTGACATTATTTCTGCATCATTTAAGGTCAGTCAATGCCGGTTTCGGGATGTTATTAATTGATATCAGTGTTGGTGTACGTTTGTTTATATTTAACAAATAAATGTTGAGTAGAATGATATTTTTATTCTATAAAATATTTTTTTAAATGTGAACAAAAAAATTTTAACATTTTGCTAATTTAATTATCGTAAAAAAGTATTTAAAAAAAATCTTAATCTGTTTTTCATTAAATAAGTTATTATGTTAAGAGTTATAAATCATAAATCGACCTAGATACATACATAATTGAATGAAAAATTTCACAATTAAAAATATTCCAATCTAGAAAATGATTTAATATTTATAATTTACGATCCCCTCAAACCAGAAATTGAAGTTGCAAATGATGAATGAGGCATTTTGTAATAGCTACCAATAAATACTGATACTGCAGAGACAAATATCCAACTGTCAAATAACAAAACGTAAACATTAATTAGAGTGCGATGACAGCCATTCTCATCAGAAACAAGAAATGAAATCACGATATCTCTAGACCGTCTATTCATACGATTTGAAAACAAGTAGTGGTGTTATTCAAATTGCTGGCCTATAATAAATCAAACTACTCAAGGGTTGAATCAGATTTATGAGCCGCGTCCAGACAAATTCCGCTTTTGTGTGTTTTCTGAAGTATTAATGTGATGGCATTTAAGTAAATCTTATTAACATGATAAACGGTTTTTATTTAAAATGTAATGTAAGTAATAAGTCCCTGCATTCTTAAATTCAAAAACATTAATTGATTAGTTGGTGGCAGAACATAACAATATTTTTATCTAACCAAATTCCAAATGACATATTGTTATTAAAAGTACATATCAATCGAACTTCAATTTAAAACCTCATACTACTAAAATATCAAATGAAAAATATAATAATATTTTATTCGTTATCAAGTACAGAATGCTACATGCAAATTTTAAACAGTAAATATTCCAAAGGAGAAGCAAAAAACGTCCTCACCTCGAGGGATGCGCCTGAAGATAATTATGACATTGTAAAAGAAGCGAGACTGAAGAACTTTAAATATATTGTAACGTAATTATTATTTTGTTGTGAGTTTTTTTATGGACTTTAATAAAAATACTATAAGTAATTTATATTTATATAATAAATATTTTTTTCAATGTAGTCTTCAAAAACTCAACGTCCTTTGTCTCGTGTCGCGTAATTGTTCTTCATTTATCTTTCTCCGACATTTTGACCCTTTGTTTTATGACTTTTTCATACGCAGCTCCGATGTAATCTTCAAGTGACGTTCTTTTTTGTGTCAAGAGATTTAAAAAGCTTATTCTGAACACATAGTAATGCTCATTTAATTTGAAATCAAATTAAAATCAAGTCATCGAAGTGGAAACGATAGACGCCAAATCTTACGGCCGTCTCCCTTCTGCGAACGTACAACCAATCAGGCGGACCGAACACCAAATGCATACAGATTATAACAAACTTATACTAGCTGTGTACATAGACTTTAATCGGTGGTGATAGAATTGATTTTAATTTGATATGGTTGATTTTGTTTCGCGCGGCGGTTTACAAAGAATAAGCGTTTAGACTCGGCATTGTTCATTTTGATAAGAATCTAAATGTATTGACCGAAGAGAAAAGTGTTCGGTTGAACGTTTTTGGGATATTTATGGATTTCTTATTCACTGAGCATTTAAATGGTAATGATGGAATTAATGTCATTTGTTGGTATTCGACCTATGATACTTTGCTATTTTTGAATTTAGCGATACGCGTAGGCCGCGCAGGTCAAGAATTAATTTTTGTTTTATGTGTTTTAAAATCTGCATACAATGAACAATGCACCGGCCAATAACGATGGAAGCTGCATATTTTATTTTGAAAATGTAAATTGTTAATGTCCTTGTTACTGTCGTCATAGACGCGGTGAAAGAAGAAATTCAACAAAATCTTTGCTGCAATTTTTAACAAGATGAAGACAAAGAAAAACCTTACAACCATATTTTAAAAGTAAAGTCTATGCATTTTATTAAGAAAAAAAAATTAAAGTTAAGTTTTGAACGTAATTCACAAATAAATTATTTTTTATGTAATTTTGTAATGAAAGTTTTGGGAGAACATAAAACAATACAAACTAAATAATGTAACGCATGCTTATTTAAAAAGTATTCGAACTGTGTGTGATCTTAATAAACTTGGAGCGATACATGACTTTCATCTTTTCCAAAATCCCTTCTGTTGCAATCCAGTCTATGCCATTTTATCCTTTGGGATTTTGCATTACGAGGGAGTGTAGTTAAGCGTAGGGGAAATAATTTCGTGCTTATATTTTTAATGTATCCAGACTTCAATAGAAATATTACTATTTGGTCTATTGTTAAACAAAGTATTATTTGAGAAGGGTTGGACAGTGGACTGCACATCTACTGTGCAAAGTCGTATATGTTCATACATTATCCTTTTAAAAGAATGACGAATGAGTTTTTAAATCATACATCAAAATGGGGTTTATATTTAGATACCATAAATAACAATACTGTGACTCTCAAAAAATATAAAAAACACGTCTTTGAATTTGAGACTTTTGCAGAAAATTTAATGAAGTTTCCTGATTTCTGAATTTTACATTGAAACGGGCCTAAAAGCCTGCATGTTTTAACGGAGGGTCATAAAAGTCCTTTCCGGGCGCCATGTTTCAATTAAGTACGCACGTGAATTCGTTCGAATCAGCTTCCGGTTTGTTATCGTGTAAATGCTTCGGTACCAAGTGATCGTTCGCAGTTATCGAATTCCCTAAAATTAGCTTTGTTTGGTTTGAAAATGGTATACATAATCTCTTTTGAAAACGTATTTATTACAATATATATGAGTTTAATTCTACTTTCTTTCAAACGTGAAGTGTTTTATACATTTTAAAGAGACTTATAAGTAAGTATAATATTTAATTCAAAATAAAGTAAGAAATTTAATTACAAGTGCTACAATAACATCTGGCAGGATAACAAAACGATATACCCTTAAAAGCTTTTAAACAAAGTAGTTCTAACGAATGACGTTCGGCGAAAATTTATTTCATTTAAATCTACACAAATAGCACTTGCCTCTACAAGTCGACACCATGAATAAGCTTCTAAAGTACCTGAATTATAAAGTAAAATCTAAACAACTCGGTTACACTAAACTGAACTGAATCTTCTTGGAGATTATTACGTTAACAATAGGTATGAGAACTTTGTTATAATCTTGAGATCCGCCAGTCGCTATCTCGTAATATAATGCTAATGTAGAGATCAATCTACAATTCTGGAAGTCTAGACTTAGTGTCAGACAATCTGACTGATACAAATAAATCCTACTTGAAGTTCTCAGTGAGATGGGATTGCATTACAGCTAAGTAATCCTTATACATTGTGCTGTGATTTGAGTCGCACAGCAAATTAACCTATTTCGTGCTGGTCCTTGCGAATTAGGTATTGCACAAGCGAATGTTGTCACTTTGCTAATTTGTTTACTTTCACTAGCTTTCTTCTTTTAAATTGCTTTATCAGATTTTGTTTTTTTTTTAATTTATTTTTTTTATTAAGAATAAAAATTTGCATCAAGATTAATTAAACATAAAGCGTAATAAAAGAGGGAACCTAGTGATGAGACACTCCGTTCCCCACTTTCCCCTGAATTCTAAAGGCATTGCGTGTTGAGTGGTGCTACTCTACGCCACGCTTTGCCTCGACATCAGAGCGAAGAAATGGAAATATGAATTTGAATAAATATTTAGTTTTTTCGAGTACCAAAAAAATTCTCCAATAATTCGATTACATATTACATTAATCTCAACAAACTGAGGTACACCATAGAATTATATTCAGTATTATATAATTTGATAAACTTAAATACAATCTGTATTGTTTGAATTACTGTTCACCGCTTCACACCTCTCAAACAAGAGGCCGTTGAACCCACAACCCCACAAGGGTGCTCGCTATTGTTCCAGCCTTTAATATTTGTAAGGTGTTAAAATTACAAAGCATCGTCTCTGAATGAAATTTACTTTACGTTTGGTTTGATGTTACACTCATCGTAAGTGCCGCCTTATCATTTGTATAGTAGTATTATTTCTTGGTAAGAAAGGGCTTATTTCTAAGATAAATACAGCTACAATTTCGTGATATAGTGTTTGTAATGATTTTATATGTGACATTGAAAATTTACAGGTGAAAGTGTTTAGAGTGATTTGGTTCGTGAATGATGACCCCTACATTGTACTTTACCATCTTTGTTTTGTAGTCCTAAAAAATATTTAAAAAAATCTACCTTTGATTTTTTAAATAGCTGTCATGCTTTTTTAATATTTTTTCCTTGATATTTTAAATAGCTGTCATGGTTTTTAATTTTATTTAAATAAAATCAGTTACATATATTAAAAAATAAATGTATATACATTAAGTTTACTTCGTTAAATACATATATTTATATCAGTTTTGTCAAAGAAATATATGTAATATTTCATTATAAATAAAGATTTAGCAAATAAATTATTAACAAGATGTCATTTAATATTATATATTCCCGGTATATAAGGAGCAAATGTAACAAATTTATAATCACAACGTGAGGGAGATATTTTGAATAGCTCTGATTCTTAATGTATGTAAATAATCACGCTTCAATTTCATGTTCTGTAAATTTGATTTGTACGAGAGGTCCTTTGATTTCATAAGTTTTGATATTACATTCAAAGTTCTTTGGAGAGCAGCGATTGTAATAGATTATTATGTATACATATAATTATAATATAATCAATCACTATTTCTCTTACTTAACTTTCAAAAGGGGCCGTTTTGTTGTAGAAGCACAGCGTCTGGCTTGAGGCGCAACGGTAGTGAATTCGGCCCCACTTGAGGGAATAAATAGTTTTTATTCCTTTGCTCCAGTAAGACCGTTGTCTTATTTAAGTTTTTGCCCACTAAGCGCGCTTTATATCGAAATTCAAATAAAAATAAATCAAAATAAATCAGCTTCACGCTGTATCCCGCACACAGCAGGGTAGGCAGAGGGAACCTAGTGCTAAGACACTCCATTCCCCACTTTCTGCCGAATTCTGGAGGCATTGCGTGTTGAGTGGCAGAACTCAACGCCGCGCTTAGCCTCGACACCAGAGCGAAGAAATGGAAATATAAATTTAAGTAAATATGGAGGAGATGAACTCCTCGAGTGGGGATCGAACCCACAACCAGTCGGTTTTACAGTCTCACTTCATGCCACTGCGCCACGACTGGCTTTATCGAAATTTATTTATATTTATTAATTAGCGGACAGTGGGGAACAGAGTGTCTTAGCATTACGCTCTGTGTGTGCTATACAAGGGAATAGGAGTAAGGTATGGGGTATAGATATACAAATAAATTTGCTATAAACTATATTTTTTTTAATAAATTCGTGTAAGCTGAAGAAATAACTAAATACTTAGTTTCAGTACTAACAGAAACAAAAGCGCAGTTCTATGTTGCAAAGCTTAAGTTACGAAGAAAGTAATCACAAGTCGTTGTCCAGTTTAAACCTCTATCGTATCGTGATTAACGAAAGTTTAACGTAATCCTGCAGAAGTACAGAGTTCGGTTGGAACTTAAAATCTATTATTTAGTTTGTATTCAACCCCGCCCGACTGTACATTTAACTGACATTGTGGATTATTCATGTAATATAATAAGATATATTTGATATAAAAACTTTATTTTGACTTTGTTCGATTACTGAAGAAAATTTATGGTTTTTTTTTTCATTTTATTTATTAACACTGTTAGAGAGGTGAAATTTTAATAAATTTGGAAATATTTCGCGAAATTTACAAAATCACAACTTCCAAGTTAAAATACTTATTATATATATTTACTTCTATAACGAATCTGAAAAATAAAATATTCTCGACACACTCCTTTAAATAACTACTTAATAAAAGAGGTTTATTAGAATTTTTCTGTATTAAAACAAATCACTGAGTATTTTGAAGAGAAACAAACCCACGACCACTCATATAAATATCTCTACCCACTCATATATAACCTACATGGGGAGACGCACCTATAATTTTCAATTGTTCTATTCAAATTCTGATATTGCAGGAAGATAAATAGATGTTGATTATACCGATGCCCTTATTGTAATACACAGTAGTCACTGCCTCGGGCCGCAATTACTGCTTTGCAAATTTCCTCTTGCTGACCTGCTAGGCTTATTTCGATTATTGGTAATACGTTTTCATTTGCATCTACGTTTTTTTTGTTTTCATTTTGAGTCACTTTTGGTTTTAAATGTATTTGCTTTTAATAATTTTAGACAATGCTTTTGTTGTTTTTTTAACAAATTATGAACTCAACGATGCTTATTTTTTTACTAATTGTTGAAATAGGGTTATTTTGAGTTTGCTGTCATATAGAAGAGTAAAGAACTTACCTATTACTATATTTTTAAACATTTTCTCTAGTATCAGTCATTCCGTCATATCTCTTATTTGCGGATTGTTATAGAACTCAATTTATTTTCTTTTATAATATTAAACGATCATCATTACATTATTTTCAAAGCCACAGACACTAGAAATGAAAAAGTATCTTATTTCAAAAATATTCTCACAATTTTTTTATACCACGTTTAACTACCAATATGTCCTACTAAAACGTATTAAACGTTTTCCATACGGTCCATACGAACAATCAAGAGCTATATGGAATATTTTTAGAAATGCCTGTTCCACAGAACAAGCTAAACATTCCGGGATATCATTCCCAATACTGTTTTGAGGACACTTTGAATAGCATCGAATAGCGTGTATGGAACATCTGGCTAAATATTTGTCGTTTCGACCGAAGCATACCAGATAGCTGCTGTTTCCCGGGGAATCCTAATTATAACATCGTACTGTATAATTTATGTGATTTTATAGCTGTCACTGTGTGTAGAATGAAAATGGTCGTTGTGGGTTCATATTCAAGTGATTCCCACTGTATCTCGTATGTAGCACCATAGGAACCGAGTGTTAAGACACTCTGTTCCTCACGTACCATCCAATATTGCACATTCGACCAGTTATCAGAGCGAAGAAATGACAATAATTTATTCCTCAGTATGGAAATTGAATCCACAACCGTCGCGCTCACAATCAAACATTGGAGAGAATTTAGTTTTATATGGAGTCATTCGATTCGAATCGGCACAGTATTTGTTCAATATATCACTGTCGAGCATATTTATCAGCTATCACTTTTAAACTATATTTTAGAAATTCAGCGTATAAAGCAATCAACAAACAACACCACAAATTTCGACGGATCGAAAGAACGAAAATATTTTACATATACTATTTTTAGCGATTGGGAATCGAACCCACTATCATGTCAACATAGCGTGTTCTTATTACTATTTTAAAAACATGTCTATAATACATTTTTAGTTTCATATTTTATTACGAAACCGAAAACAAAAAAAAATATTTCACTTCACAAAATAAATTTAAAATTTTAAATGTAACGTAGCGGGTACAATAAAATCAATATGACCCCCAGTGATTGGCGGCGACAGTGCGGCGGCTTTGAACTCTAATAAGAGGTAGGGGTACGAGCGCGTACATTTGTTTTACTTTTTAAGCCTCTCTAATTCCATATATATATATAAATTCGTTATAGAACGGCAACGTGAAGTGTGAAACGAATTTTTGTTACGTTTGAAAGGTTTTTTTTTAAAAATAATTAACCCTTTGATGTTTAAAAATGGGCGGAAGATCAAAAATATGTTAAAAATAACAGCTTTTCAGTTAAAAATAACAGCTAAACGTAAGACATCCTGCATAGCATAATAATTGGCAGAACGAACTACGTGTTAAAACACTCGGTTTCCCATTTGCTATTTAATTTTAAAGAAATTGCGTGTTGAGTAGCGAAACTCAACGCCGCGCTGTGCCTTGACACTAGAGCGAAGAAACGGAAATATAAATTTAATTAAATATTTAATTTCATTGAGTCTGAGGATCGAACCCAAAACCAGTCTCAGTCAGTTTCACAGTCACACTTTGTGCCCCTGCGCCACGACTGGATTTTTTAAAATTAATACAAATTTAAATGTCATCAGGATTGGCAGTTGTAACATGCTATAGTCGTTTTTTTTATATTATTTCGATTAACAACGTTAGTATTTATTTGATCAATGAAAAATCTTATTACAGACATGTGTTTCTCTAAGTTTAATATAAACCCAAAATCATTACATATAATTTTTGACGACAAATAAATTTACCTATATATTATTAAGTACAATATATTTATTTATATTTTATATAAAAATAGACAGAAACGTAAGAAATATGAAATATTGAACATAAATACCATCACTGCTTTGAAACAGTCCGAACCCTGGATACAGCCGGATTTGCGTTGCTATTACAACAGTGAATTTGTTGCCAAATTGCTAGAAGAAGGTTGGACTTACTAAGTATTTAAAGAGCACGTGTATAAATATATTTCTTTACTAGCGACCCTAACACGGCTTCGCCTGCTTATTAAACGTATTGTTATGTCATAGCCAAATTATACAGCATTTTTACATAAATTGTGCTTGTGTTATCTATAAGCTATAGGTATGTTTGTGTTTATTATATAATATAGTTCCATCTAAATTCGTTCACTAGTTTTCGCGTAAAAGTGGAACAAACGTCCATCCTAACAAACTTTATAATATTAATATACGTATAGGGGAATATACGCTAAGCTTTAAAACTTTTATATTTTAAGTAGCGTATAATCGCATTTAGCGATAATTTCCATATAAAATTTATCCAATTAGCCTAAGTAATATTTTATTAATCTGTAAGCAAAAGAAAAGAGTACATAAATTCTTCAGAAAATCCTACGGAACTAAATTATTTTAAATTCACAAAAAAATCAATCGAAAGATATAATTAAGTAAGAAAGCTTAATGAGCTCTTCTCGTATGAAATATAAAAAGCGGAACAAAAAGCAAAATCCACTGTACTGCCCGTTTTTTAGTTTAAAAATAATTTCTTAGGGACTACGCCACGCCATTAAACGCCATTGAATGTTATTTATAGTAAGAATCAACGTCTTTCTGTCCGTATTAAATTAGTCGAGACGTTTCAGAGACACATAGTTTAAAATTTACTTGATTCAATAAAATAGTTCCTAACACTATTGTAATAAGGTTGATTTTAAGACAATGCATCAAAGAAAAGGGTAAATTATTGATATATTGCTTGTTTTATATCATCAATTTCAAGATCGTATCTATATATGTACATTTATATATCTGGGTACAGTCACTGTAACTGTTACGTATATAATAAAAAAAACAAAAAAGAAGTTAAAGTAAAGTCGTTTTTAGCAACAGATTATGATTTAATGATAAATAAGTTTTGCATATTTATTTAGTGACGCGGATCAGAGAATATGTCAAACAAATACATTTTATATGAAATTAACTTCAATCAAGGGGCATTCACACATATTTACACTTTGAAATTAAAAAAAAGAACTTTTATTAATGCATGCACAACCACAACTTAGCATATGTCTATAAAAATATTTACTTTTTCAGCTTAATGTTTTTTATTCCGCTATGCGAGCTGATAGCGAGTAAGTTCGCAAAATTAAAACAACGAAGTGAAGTGAAGTGGTGAAATTAATACAATTCACTGCTTCAAGCGATGGAACCCACAACCATCACTATTACAGATACACGCAGACACATTGTACTACGATGACGTACTACATATACCTTCTACATTATAACTTATGTTAACTTAATACTCTATTCTACTAAGACTATTGTTAGTCAACTGCTAAAATAATGCAGAATTCAAAGCTTCAAAGTCCAAAAAAAAACAGTCAAATCTAGGCAACGAGAATTTCTGGTAAAAAGTAAAAAAAAAAACTCATATGTTAGAAAAGAGCTTCGCACATAACAGGAACAAAAGGCGAAGTATGTACAAAGCAGGAGATTTGTCAAAGAAAACAAAATTCAAATATTAAAGTCCCTTCGTTGGATATTTATATAGTGTTTATTCGCTTGATTTGGGTTCATAAGATATCGGAAATAGTCGCCAGGTTTATACCGCCTTGACAAGTATGACAGGGATTACGTGTTCAGTTTCATGCACGAATAAATAAGAGAGTAAGCTTAGATTTTGGTGAAAAATATCTATATTTTTTAATGTTTATATTAAAATTAAATTAAATTAAATTAAATTAGCTTCACGCCATATCCCGTACACAGCAGGGTAGGCAGAGGGAACCTAAAGTTAAGACACTCCGTTCCCCACTTTCTGCCGAATTTTGGAGGCATTGCGTGTCGAGTGTCAGAACTCAACGCCGCACTTTTGCCTCGACACCAGAGCGACGAAATGAAAATATAAATTTAAGTAAATATTTAATCTCTTCGAGTGGGGATCGAACCCACAACCAGTCAGTTTTACAGTCACACTTCGTGCCGCTGCGCTATGACTGGCCTCTATGTTTATATTATATGAGTGTATTATTAATAATTGTGTGTTTTGATGATACTATTTTATATGCGATGGTCGTGGGATAATTTGATGGTTGAAGCTATTTCTATATATTTTTATCGCAATGGTTGGTTTAAATATCTAGGATTTATATTGATTTCATAAAAAGAAACGAAACGAAAAGCATTTTTTATTATTTTTGATAACGTATAAACAATTGCAAAAAGAATTTGAACCAGTGCCTCTTGGATGGTTTCCAAGAAGTGCAAGATCAAATTGAACGTTCAGATTTTTATGAGTTTTCTAAGTAAATACATATTTTATTTAATTTTTTCAGTACGCTTAACTTATTTCTGAAAAACGATTTTACGTTCCTATCTAAATAGTAATCCTAGGTAATATTAATAGATTTGGGATCGATTCAATTTAATCTGAAATACGATCTTCAGATTTTATCAAAAAGCTCCGATCTGGCCTTTTTAGTATCAAATCACTTAATTTCTTTAGAAATGTAGATTTTTTTAGGATTTTCCTCCTACAGATGTTACTTATATATTTTATTGATAAATATACTAAATGTTTAAGAGTTCAACAAGCAAGTATGATAATATAATAAGATTTTAAGTAGATACATATAAGGAAATATTACCAAAATGTATATATTGGATCGTGCATCACTTAAAATTTGATCCTCTCTCGGGGATGTACTAAGCAAGCTGTTTACTCTATATAAAATATAATATATATACTTTTATTCTCCGCAAAGAGGGAAAATACATTATTTATAACAGAAATTAAATAAAAAAAGCGACGAGCGTATAGGCACAAGCTTGTAACTGTAAACGCGATTGGTTGTGGGTTTAATTCCTACTTCAATTACTATATTAGCGAATGATTTATAAAAAAAAGTATTAAAAAAAGTATAAGTAATACTAAAAAAGTGTAACAAAACAAATTTCTACTAATATAGGTTCTAACATATTTTATACATAACCCTTTTAATTGAACCTGTATTGTAGGTTATTTAAGTTATTTGTAATAGTCGGCTTTAACAAAGTCATTCACGCAATTAGTTCTACTTGTTGATAATTTTCACGCCGGCATCACCTGGTAAATTAACTTTGAGACGCATGAGTTCAAATAAGTAAAAGGCGTACAGTTTTTATTGACTCTGGCTCTATACACGTATAGAATATTAATATAAAAAGGGTTATTATTAAAGTTTTGATCGCAATAGTGGTAAATTACTAAAATTTGTAATAATACTACACTATAAAACGAAAAATCTTTTCTTTTCAACAAAGTACTTAATTTAAATAAAATTATTTGAAACATTTTTACCTTTTATATTAATTTCGATATGAATATTTATATAAATAACGCAGAACGCCAAAAAAATAAGAATACTCTATTAGTAGATCATATTAGAAATAAAAAAAATTGTAGAATTTAGTAATAATGTAGTGGAATATCTATATGGCATATTAAATAGCTCCAGACATTCTATTTTAAAGTGATTAATTGGAATATAATATGAGCACAAATTGTATGAGACTTGTGGCTTCGTTCTTCAAATTGCTATCGCAAAACACAAATATCGCAAATTATTAATATTTGGTTATTATATATATTTTAGTAATGTTAAGTTTATCTGAAATCTTATTTTACCTCCAATAACATAGTCTTTTTAAAAGTAATAAATTTTATGTATACAAAAAGCAATCTGAGATAATAAGCCCTGTATTATTTATAATATATATATCGAAGGAGCGACTGTAGCGCAATGATTAATAGAAGTGATAATTGGATTTAGGTATTATTTTTCATATCATATGTTTATATTTTGCATATAACATTGTCATATAACATCATAAATCTCATACAAAATGTGTATAACATTGTCTACAACAACTTATTTACTTCTATTCTTTTTGTAAATCTATTTAAATAAACAAAAAATCCACAAAATAAATTACCTTACGTATTCTGGAGAAAGCCTTCTTATTATGTACAACAATTTTCCAATACTCATAACAAAAAAAAAAACAACAATAATTCAAAGTACTATATTTTATTATTAAAGTTATATATCTCGTCTCTGACAAAAACAAAGCTAAACCCATAAGTTGTCACAATACAAGGTCACGTTCTACAAATGTATGGGGGTCAATATTAGAAAATATTGCTTTCCGTTGGAATAATTGATATAAATGCCATAGTGTTTCATGGCTAGAAGGTCAATTCTAGAACATAATAATAGTGATGTTACACTCGTGGCTTCGCCCGCTTGGAGTGCCCTATTTATTTCTTTAATCCAACGGTGATTAAGTATATATCGATGCTAAATAAATTTAATACCTCCATATATTGTACGTTTAAGCCTTTCCTTTGAATCATTTTTTGATTGAAAATTGCATTTAAATCAATTGCGTACTATGAAAGTAGGTAAATTAACAAAAAGCAACTGTGTTTTATATCATATTTACAAAATATCATTATTTTGACGTAATAAGCTGTATTAGTAGGTATGTTGTAGTGATTAATCACTCATTTCGTGTAAACAATGTCAAAATTATTTAATTAAAACTCTCATTTCATTAACTATTAGATATTAAACACCAAGAAAGCGACATTTTTGATTCCAATGAAAAATGACTTCGCGGGCTAATTTAATTCAATAATGAAAGCCAGGGGCGGGAAACCTTTGTCCTGTATACAATATTAAATTAATGTTATAATAAACTTTAATTTCGCACCTGTCGGTCTGTCACGGCCACGAAAACGTTTGGGGCATTTCCATTTCCGATAATATTTTGTTATTCCACCTGAATGGTACAGTAGTACAGATGGTTTGAGTAGTAAATTGATTTTCGTTCATCATTAAAATCAGTTGCCGCCTGCAATTTCGCATCGGCTTAATACGAGATTGTATTGTACAGAATTAATAAGTCCCCCTTTGATACGTACCTACGTTTAAATTCGTGTAAGATATTATATAGGGTGTTGATGTTGATGGTTTACCTGAAAATAAAAAAAAACAATTAATATGCATCATATGCGAAATACAAATACGTACATACATGTGTGCATTAGTGCACTGTGGTGTAGTTGAGACGTATGTAACTTGGTTTTGTTGTAGATTCAAATCACACTGAATTAAATAATACTAAGACTAACTATGAGCTGAACTTGAACGTCTTTACTGCCAAAAATAAGCTTGCATATTTTAAAAGACCAATCATGTAAAATATTAAAAGGTCTATTATATGGACTCTAAGATCAGATATTCTCGTTATTAGGATAGCGTAACGTATGCGGTAAAATATACAGAAAGTACCTACAGCAGCTGTTATTAAAAAAAACTTATACTAGAGGTGAGGAACCAACTGATATAATTAGTTTATATTTCGCTACAACGATAGAAAAATACAAGTCTATATAGAAAAAAACAACGGAATCGCCGGTCGCACCTTTTATTTTTATAAATAGAATTAAAAAGTTGAAATGACATGTGTTAAACACATTACTACTAGTTACTACAGCACTGTGTGTAGATAAATTAGAAAGATTTACACGGTGCCCTCACATAATTACGTTATCAGCATATAAGTTTCGGTATTACAGTATTTAGACGTAATGCGTTACACTGCTCTAAGCCACGCCCATTGCCGCCAGCTTGAAAATACATTATGCATGAAATGTGAATTAAATGAACTTATGCGCTATAATAAAATGGTATCATTAAAAATGTTTATTATTACTGACGCCGACCGGTTTTAATTGATCACTAGTTTATATAATAAAGTCTACTATACTTTGAAAATGTGAATTTTGTACTAAAGTTTTAAAAAAATTATGCAACGTACAATAAATGATGCTGAAAATAAATTAAATAATGAAGTTAAAACGAAATTTGGTTGTATTGAGATTGAAATTTAGTCAAAAAATTACCAGTAAGTCATATTTTCATTTTATCACTCTGTTAACAAGGAAATGGGGGTAAAAAGTTGAAAACGGAGTATCTAACGCTCCATCCATGGTCCATATTAGATACTCCGTTTCCGGTTAGGTAGTACTAATACACAGTGAAACTGAAAAAGGGTAAAAATAGATAATAGAAATAAGAGGAGTTTATAAAAATACATATTAATAAATCATGAGGCCAGTCGTGGCGCAGTGGTACAAAGTGTGACTGTAAAACCGACTGGTTGTGGGTTCGATCCCCACTCGAGGAGATGAAATATTTACTTAAATTAATATTTTCATTTCTTCGCTCTGGTGTCGAGGCTAAGCGCGGCGTTGAGTTCTGCCACTCAACACGCAATGCCTCCAAAATTCGGCAGAAAGTGGGGAACGGAGTATCTTAACATTAGGTTCCCTCTGCCTACCCTGCTGTGTGCGGGATATAGCGTGAAGATAAAAAAAAAAAATGAGACCGGTCGTAGCGCAGAGGTACAAAGTGTGACTCTAAAATTGACTGGTTGTGGGTTCGATGAAGTATTTTTTTTTTACATTTATATTTTCATTTCTTCGCTCTAGTGTCGAGACAAAGCGCGGCGTGTAGTTCCGCCACTCAACACGCAAGTGGAAAGTGGGGAACGGAGTGTCTTAACACTAGGTTCCCTCTGTCTACTCTGTTGCCCTGTTTGCGGGATACAACGTGAAGCTGATATAATAAAACAACTTACAAAAACTTACACAATACAATATACAATGCACAGGCAAAACAAAAATAAATTCCCCATCTATTATTTAAAGAGATCCCAACGCAGATTAACGTGTCACAAAACGATTTACTTTAGCTCTCTTCGATTGGCCATAAATCCCATTCTACCTACAATGCTATATCATTTACATCGTTTCAAACAAATGTAGTACGAAAGCCTTAAGAAGCGGTGAAATGAGAATTTATGTATATGTAGTATATAAAATTTAAAGTTAAAACCATAGTGGCGCCAGCGGCATAGCATTATAATCATAAGCGTGTTTAGTGTCACGTTGTATACGTTCCCCACTTTACGCCACAATCTGGAAGTATTGCGTGTTGAATGGCAGAACTCAACGCTGCGTTTTGCCTGCTTTATTATTTAAATCGAGTGGGAATCGAACCCACAACCTGTCGCGTTTACAGACGCACGCTTGTGCCTCTGCACCACGACTGGTCTTGGATCTGTAGGTATTCTATTTATATAACCCAACCCCTACCTACACTGCCAGTCTCCACATGGTATATTTAGCCTCCAGTTCTATCATAGACTAAATCAAATCAATACTTGTTACTCAATCAACTCTATGAGGTTGAACAAACCGACTGAAATTTTGCATGGACGTCACACTACTAGTCTGGAATGAAGGGTTTAACTGGTAATAAAATGAATGTTAGTTTCAAAGCATTTTTTATATTATTGTTTATTAATAGTAAATAATTCAAGTTTAGGTTCACTATTTAATTAAAATAAAAATACATATTCATCTAAAGCATGAAGGAAAGCGTATACAATCTGTTTAAATTTTTTTAGCAAGGATACGAACGACGTATTACGGGATTTCTTCACACTACATTTACAAAAATATTACTATATATTTTGAAAATTGCATATTTACCTGCGTAACTAAACACCGCACAAACATCAGGTATCCAATCAACAATCCAAGAACAACACATCCACATAAGCAACACAGACAAGACAACTCAACATAACCGCGTACTACCTACGGTACATTAAGCCGCAGGTATCCCACAGATATACGAATCGAAGTTCCGGCTATCCATCATACGTATTCCTGAACGTAATCTGTAATGAAGCACTGACGATCAATGTTCTGCCGCTGGTAATATTTGAACAGCATTGAGTATTTGTGTACGCGGCTTAATAAATGGCTTAGTTTGTGAATTGTGGGATCGTGTAGTGAAATTAGTGATTGCCTCAATGTTTTTGGTGGCACTTCAATCTTGTATGTGAAGGGATAGATATAAAGAATCTAGTGTTAAAGGATTCCGTTTTTCAGTTTCGTTAGGGCGTTGTTACGTGGTAAAACTCAACGATTCATCTTATTGGAGGGTGGAAATGGAAATAAATATTTTTTTCAAGTTGTAATCAAACCCAATCGACTCGTTTTAGTACCACGACGTTTTTAAATAGTAATAAGTTTAATAATAAAATTTGTGCTTACATTTGAATGATAATTATGGATAATTAAATATCAATACATTACATCAGTTCTTCAATTCTTGATTTCCAAGACAGATTGTTTTGAATATTTTTCCTAAAACATAAAACCTACTCATCTCATCCGTAATGTCTTAATTGCCAATTCAGACATTTACATAAACAAATAGAATCCCAACATTGTGTACCAAATAAACCGGACAAAGGTCACGTTAGATTTACGACATCAGTTAATTAACATGCAAACCTCTCGGTGGAAACGGAAGATGATTTGGATGAACGGTAGCACTTGATTGATGATTGAGACTTCCGCAACATCATAAATGTGCATGAATTATGTATTAATGATGCTAATTATGTTGTTTGTTGTTTATTGTTATTTATGATCAATTGTTGTGAAATAGTTAAGACATGAGTAACTGATAGGGTAACGGGGAAAATGGATTTAATTCTATTGTAAGGTACGCTTCTTATAATAAAAATATTCTTTTAAAATATAAACTATTAGTTAGTAGATCTTTAAGAATTTTATCACTCAAATCTTACAAATGTGAGGAGTATCTATATTTTCCTTTTCGATATACTTTCAATCACCATATTTTGTTAATGTGCTTAGTAACGAGTAACTTCAATTTAAAAAAATAAATAAATGTATGTCTATAACCAGGATTTGAATACAATCACTCTCGACAATGACGTCGACAATTCAACATCACTGCGCCTCAAAACCATCGTTACTTCAAACACAAAAAACGAAATTAAACTTAATTTCAATAATTGAATACTAACTAAAGTTAATAGCAATGACACGGACGGATAAGCGTACAAGTCATTTATCTATTGATGATTCGAGATGAGATAATGCGAGATTTCACATAGAAATTTGTATAGGTGTTAATTCTTGTTACAATGCCACATTACAATGCATTTTTTTAATGACAATGATTTAAGTATTAATATTTAAGGCCATGTTATTCATCTTGAATTTGTAATAAATGTCTGAATGTTTGTTTGTTTTAGCTTCAAACTGTATCCCGCACACAGCACGGTAGGCAGAGGGAACCTAGTGTTAAGACACTTTTTCTGGAGGCATTACGTCTAGGCCTTCACACTAAAGCAAATAAATAAAAATATTTAATATTTCATTTCCTCAAGTGGGAATCGAATCCAAAATCTGTCGCGTTTATAGTCACACTTTGTGCACCAGCGCCAGGACTTGCCCCTGGAATGCATGTTTTAGATGATAAGCACTTCAAATCAATCGTGGTTTGCAATCAAAATATTCTATTGAGGTAGCGCAAAACACGGTGTTAAGTTATGGTATTTAACAACTGCTACTACTATTTACTTTGATGAAAAGTGGCAAACCCTGATTTCGTATTACGGAGTATATAAATGAAAAATGTATTATAATTGGAATATAAAATTACTCAATAATGTATTAAAACTATTATAATATCGGAATTGCTCGTTGAATATTTTTTCTCATAGCGACGACAAAGCTATGAAAATCCTTTGAAATAGGCTTCCCCTTAAACAAAACATCTAAGCTGATTTGCAGTTATTATAAAAGAATTGATGGACTTAATAAAGAAGATGTTCATATAATTATACTCTATTACTATCAAAGGGATGGTGTTGCCTTAATTGGTTGGTATTAACTTTTGGGCGTATCTTAAAGAGCTTTTATTAAAATAATTTAATATCTCATCCCTTTGATAATCTTCAATTGACACAATTGAGAACTACCTGGTAGGTAGGAGCTGCCAGTCGTGGGAATGTTTATACTTAAGATATGATTGTAAATTTGTCAAAAATGGACTAAATAGGAAGAATTGAACTGACTTAATGGGTAAATACATGAAAGATTCTATTAATCCAAAACGACACTAAAGATGTCACGTTTTAGGAAGAACAGCCTGTATTTTCTTACATTTAAAACTAATCCCCTTATGAGATTTGAACCAAGAACCATCGCATAGTCTAACATACTTTTAAACCATCTAATATTAAGGTATACACCCATAATACAATGTTAATATAATAACTTATATCAGGAGCATAATACCTCAAAGTTTCAAGTAAACTGTCACTGTTTATCCATTAGGGCTAAGGAATTACTATAAGCCAAACTTTAGGTGTAGCTGTACATCCTTATATCATAATTTATATACACACATATATAGACTGATGGTGAGTTTGTCTTTGTATGTATAATGTAAAAAAATATTATATAATATTTTTACAAATTTTTATATTTAATTTTTTTATTATTTCAGGGGAATTCGGCGGAAAGTGGGTTATGGAAGTATTATAGAGTGAACAAAAGTGGAAAGTGTTAATGGATACGAAGTGTCTTAATGCTAGGTTCCCTCTCCTCCTGTATACAGGATACAGCATAAAGCTAAAAAAAAAATTAAAAGCTGTGCGTTCAATCTCTATCCGGGGGTATGTATTATTTTCATTTCTTCACTGTAGCTCTATTTTCCATACATAAAAAAAATATCTCATATTCTAATGTATATATTATATATATATATATATATATAAATCAGCTTCACGCTGTATCCCGCACACAGCAGGGTAGGCAGAGGGAACCTAGTGTTTTTAGACACTCCGTTCCCCACTTTCTGCCGATTTCTGGAGGCATTGCGTGTTGAGTGGCAGAACTCAACGCCGCGCTTAGCCTCGACACCAGAGCGAAGAAATGGAAATATAAATTTAAGTAAATATTTCATCTCCTCGAGTGGGGATCGAACCCACAACCAGTCGGTTTACAGTCACACTTTATGCCGCTGCGCCACGACTGGCCTCAATATTTTTATATATATATATATATATATATATATATATATATATATATATATATATATATATATATATAAAAATAATGCAAGTGAGGTGTTCAAATATTAATTATGTAAATATAATACCGTCCATCTGTTTATATCGGACCTCACTTAGGCGGGGAATAAGAATATTTAATTAACGCAACCCTCTCACGTAGTGACGTTATGGGCTAATGACGCAGTACTTAGCCTCAGGAGTGCTGCTCTGATGAATAATTTGTATTTTAAAACAATATGCCTATGTACTAATGGTATCTTTATGGTGTTGATTATATATATATATATATATGGTTATAAGTTCAATTACTATCAGCAAAATATTGAAATGTGTCACATTGTTACTTTGTAAATACAAACAAACGCTATTATCTCATGTTATAATAAATAATTTTATTTGTTTAATATAATATTTTTTTTATAAAAAAAATCTAGAAGTCTACCATATAATAATTGTTGGTTCAAATTTGAGGAAATAAATTTATGAAAATATACTGCCAAAGGTTTTTCCGGATTTCGCGAGCTTCGACTTGTATAACAATAATAATACATTAACACCATTTTTTCACATTTCTATATAAAAAGAATATTATTATTTACACTAAAATATCTAGTGTAAATAAGTTAAAGCCCACATAGCCGTGGCGTCGGTTGGCGCAGGTGACACCACTTAGCCTTCCATACTAACTTATCTTTGTATGCTACCCTATTTACATTATTAATGAGTTATACATATATGTATGTATGTTTGTGTATTAATGGAAACTTTGTTTCAGGTATTTCGTATTATGTAAAGGGCATGTTTTGTTTTCTAAGATAATTTTAAAAATTCTCGCAGTAAATTAATTCGGATTTTAGTATTGATATACTTTAGACATTCTCTTGCATATAATTTGAACTCTTTTACATTTTACATAAACAATAATTTCGCCACGACGGTGATAGCTTTTTTAAAAAAGCTTACTTTCCATTCAATTTTCTAGACTTATGCTTGAGGCGGCGGTTAAACAATTATAATAATCACTCTTCTGAATGGGTATCGAACCCACGTACATCGTGTTGACAGACAAAAGCTGCACGATGGAAGATTTTCTAGGAAAACAATTTTAAACACAAAATAATATATAACAAAAAATACCGTTGGAAAGTAATAAAGCCACCGTACACTTCTTAACTAGCGAATCCAATTTGACTAAATGGACGTTAGATCAGCAAACAAATTTGTTAACTAATTATTCATTAAGCAGAGTGAACAGAAAACTGTGAAAATTAAGGCCACGACGAAAAATCTTCGCTATTAAGAAAACCGCGAGTCATTGAGGTCAAATAATTCATTTGGATAAATGCAACGGAAATGTTGTGCTATATTAAAATTTAATTTATCTTTTACTACAATTTTCTACGGACTTAAGAAAATTTTAATTATTAGTTAATAGTTTGATCTTTCTTGTTCCTAAAATAATAAAGTGACTTAACACCTACACAATATGTTCATTGAAATTCTTAAAGCAACATTTTAATGCAATTATATTACTTGTCACACAAAAAATAGAGTTCTTCAAGAGGAATATGCACATACACATGCATATTAAATCTTACAAATCTCGGTTTAACTCTCTTCATTAACTCTCACCTTAAATCTTCGTTCTTATAT
The DNA here is from genome assembly GCA_030704555.1 of Heliconius charithonia. Lineage (NCBI taxonomy): Eukaryota > Metazoa > Arthropoda > Insecta > Lepidoptera > Nymphalidae > Heliconius > Heliconius charithonia. The sequence goes on from CM060825.1 coordinate 3,185,122, forward strand.
GAACTTGTGACTCTATAAATGTTAAATTGGAAATGCTTACTCAATAAATAAAAAATAAAGGAATTTTTTTAAAATATATTTAAGTTGTTTTTTATTTAGTAAAAAAGTATCTATCGAATAATGCAAGTTAAATTGTTGTTTGGCTTACACTATTCGAAATTTTCAAGACATCTGGAATTACTTACTCACTACAACGCCTATTCAAGGCGTTGTAGTAAGCCAGCATTTCCATAAAAATAATAAATTTTAATTAACAAAATTTTAGTGAAAGTGGAAAATCAAGGGCTAAGCTGCAGAAACACACTGACAAAACATAATTACAACGTTCTAAATATTTATGTAAATCGTGTGATTATTAAATAGTTTTCTTAATTCGTAACTGTACCGTAATTAGCAGTATATGATAATCGGCAGGTGTTTTTGGTTTGATTGCGGCATACTTGGTGATATCAAATATGATGAAATTCTTAATTAGGTATACACCTATCGTACGTTTGATCTTATAATGTAGAGAATGACGAAATTTTGCTTCTAAAGTTAACCATTTACAGGGCTATTATAGATAGTGTAAGAAGGAATTTAGATTAATATTACAATCTAGCTTAAAGCTAGAAAAAAGTTATTATAATATTAAAAAGTCTATATACTTCGTTCTTTGCTCTTTGTCTCTATTTCCCAAAAAAAGGAGACTAGGAAGAGAGAACGTAGTTTCAAGACACTTTGTTCTTCGCTTAATAAATAATGTTAAATATTATTTTAATGAAAGCAAAATTAAAGAAAATTAACATTGCGTAAAAATTAAAAAAAAAAGTCATAGAAATATGTTTCTTAACATAAGCTACGTACAAACTTGTGAAAAGAAACGCATAAACTGAATAACTATACAATAACTTAACTACAACGATTCTATACAAGTATTCAAGATCCATTCCAGTGTTGGAGGCGCATCAATTTATAGTCATCAGCTATCTACTTAATTTACAGTTATTGTAATGTATCTATCGATCATTAGATATGTAATAGTCTAAGAGGCCAGGATGTCAAGGCATGCGTGTAAAAGCTACATCTTGACAATGAAGCGTGGTTTATGTTTCTTGAGAAAGCGGATGCTTTTTAAAATTATAAAATTTCAAAATGCTTAATAGTACCTAATTGAATTAAAAGTGTAGAAGGAAATAGTTTTATAGTTTTGCGAAAAATCTAATATAATACAAAATATGTTTTGTATAATACTTTTAGTATCAGATCGTAAGAGAGTTTAAATGTACCTAATAAAATATGATCAGATTTTTCTGTCTGATTATGATTATGGGAAATTTATTATTTAATGTTTCGAACAACTACCTGTAGACTATATTGTATAGTAATTATTTTAACAAAAAATGGTTAATATAAATATATGTGTGCTAGGTTCTAAAAACATTTCAACCGAACATAAATGACATATTTTATAAAAATATTTAAACAAATTCGCTAAACGCTGCCGCTTGTCACTGTCTCTAGAACCTAGCGGTATAAAACATTACCTGCAGATTCATAACGGTAACCCTTTGTGCCCATACTGTATTTTCTACATAAAATATTTACGCTGTGCGTGAAAATAGCTGTAGTGACATATACGATTCCATTACTTATTATACACATGTGTATAATACAATATGGTTTCTATGGGAGAAACAAATATCAATACATATGTACATACAAAAAAAATCAACTTCACGCTGTTTCCCGTACACAGTAGAGGCAGAGGGAACCTATTGTTAAAACACTCCGTTTTGCACTTTGCGCCGAATTCTGGAGGTATTGCGTGTTGGGCGGCGAAACTCAACACCGCGTTTTGTCTTGATACCAGAAATACAAATATAAATTTAAATAAAATATACTTAATAAATATTTCAATAAGTTTTTAAGAAATGGCGATGTGCCACCCACCAATATTTTGTATATTACTAATAAAGCATATATTAGCTACAACTTTGTACATAAAAGAAAAAAGACGTTTTAATGTTTTTTTTTTTTTGCATAAAATGTTATTTATGCATTGAAAATAAAGCATCTAATACTCGTACATGTACATTAGAGATACATCAACTTACAACATTTTTCTTATAAAAAAATAATAATTACAAAACTCTTCATAAAAAGTGTAAAGCCTACTAAAACTTTATCCCAGTACGATCCCGGGACATAAACGTTAAGACAAAGTAAAAGGCCTCTCTATTGTACCAGCAATAAATCACTTCAAGTATATAGAGGATAATATTAAGTATTTATTTAAGACACAAAATACAGGCTCGAAGGAAACGCGTAAACAAGAACCTTCACGAAGTTTTATAGCGAAATTAAAGCTCCCATTCGGTATAATAGCAAAAGTTTTGTTTCGGTATAGGTGTGCCCATTTCATATTGTTAAATACGAATGGTTACTTTTCAATGTGTTTTGTTGATTGTAATTGCTTTATTATATTTGTTTGTGAGATTGAATTATATATTTTCTAAGTGGAAATATGTAGAGGCCTGTCGTGGCACAGGGGTACAGGCGTGTTATTGTAAAAGTGACTGGTTGTAGGTTCGGTCCCCACTCGAGAAAATTAAATGTATATTTTCATTTATTTGTTTTGGCGTCGAAGCAAGGCGCGGCGTTGAGTTACCTCTAGAATTCGGTGGAATGTGGGAATCAGAGTGTAGACACTAAGATCCCTCTGCTTAACCTGCTGTAAAGGTAAAAAACAGATTTTGAAAAAAAAAAATTCTGCAAAAATACAAATTCTAACAGCAAATGTTATTATTAAAAATCTAAGTAGCACTACAAAATTGTAAGTAAAAAGTGCTTCGTAAGTCGTAAATTTAAAATCTTTTATTTGAAACATCCGTCTCTTTTTGACTGGGAGAAATATCTGTGAAGTTTCATTGAATAGAATTTTAAGTACGTTGCGGACTTCTTGGCGATATTTTTATAATTCTTAGGTAACTTGTCAGTGTAAAAATAAGCTGTTTCCTTGGATGATATAAGTAACGTATTCTAAAACTCCCTCTTAATTCACTTCTCAATTTAAACTTATTTTTTATATTATAATAACTGCACAAACTAATATTAAAAAGTTACAAATCCGAAATAATTTTTTATACGAAATTTTAAGTTTTCAAACTAATTTTAGTAATTTAATACGATCATTTTGTTATGCAATTTTTTTTCAGCTTTCTGGGTATATATAGGCAGAGGGAACCTAACACTCCGTCCCCAAATTTAATTAATTATTTATCTAAGCTAACCATTGCTTCGCTTAACAGGTAACTGAGGGCTGGTGTTAGAACGCTGGTCCCTAAGACGATTCTAAAGACACCCATTAGTATGCATGTCACACAATAATATTAAATAATTACTTTAAAACGACCTCTAAGCAAGGTATTAAAATATTCTATTCGCAATTTCAAAGAATTTACCTTTGCATAATGAAGCTAGGGGAGGACTCGATTATGAAATTATTATTTATATAAAATAAAGTAGTTGTTAGTCATTAAATATGAGGATAAATTTATGTTGTTACTGTAAAAAACAACTTTTTTAAAATATGCTATTATTATATCGCTTATCTATACATAATGTTGCACACAATTCATGAACAAATCTACTGATATTAAAAGGTTTAAGTTATAGGCCTATAGGTTTGTTATGGAGTTTAGATAAGTAGGGGAGTGAAGGCAGGTCCCCTACCTGTAGTGTAGTGTATGTAGTGAGGCGAGAGCATTAAGAATTTTTCAAATTTATGGAAATAGAGAAAAAGGGACCTTCGGTGACAACTATCATTCAATAAAATAATACAGCATATTTTTTGAGCCCGACATTTGAAAGATATTTTAAGCCGTTGTAACGGACGCACGATCCACTATACCTATACGTTGAAAATGTATTTTTTTTTTAGCTTTATGCAGCATCCCGCATATACCAGTGTAGGTTGAGGGAACCTGGGACCCTAGTGTAAAGACACTTCGTCATCATAAAGACACTTCAGTTCCTCACTTTCCTTCGAATTTTGAAGGTTTTTTGTTGAGTGGCGGATATTAACACCGAAATAGTTATCTACATATTTTCCATATTTTGTAACAATCCTTACCTTGCTGCAATTTAAAACACTTTTCTGTATAAACAAGTTTCAATATAGTGAATTTTGTTTGTCATAGTAAAAAAGTTATATATCAAAAAAGTGTACGAGCATTCTGACTTCTAGGCACGGAATATGCGGTCGGCATGAAAATAGTACGCGGAGCGGCGACAACGTTAGACATGCATACATACATACATACATACATACATACCTAGTTTTATTTTTACCAGGTGCAATATTAAATGCGATTTGTTTGACTTGTGTTGTTGATTTGTTTCGAGATATGGCCGGTTAAATTTTAAAATTTCGATTGGATTGCAATGCTCGTTCTCGCTATCTGAAACATTGTTGCATGAAAAAATAATATTTCGGTTTCGTTCAGAAGATGCGTGATGATTTTTTTATTGCTTAGTTACATTTTTTCGCTGCGGATTCCGATTCCTACTTTTCTCGAGAAAAGTACGGACTCTCGAGGCATTGCACGTTGAGTGGCGGAACTAAACGCCGCGCTTTGACTCTTTACCAGAGCCAGAAAATAAAAATATAAATACTATTAAGCATTTCACTTACTAGAATGAGAACCGAACCCACAACCTGTCACTTACGACTAACCTCAATAATACATTTTCCTAACATAGTCACTTATTTTTTTACATTGTAAATTAGAACAACACGATTAAGAAAAGAAAACCTCTATAAAACATGCATTCTCATACATTCTTTACACCTCTAAGCCCTGTTAACCACGTCAAGCTATAAAGCGTAAGCAATTTAAAGCATAATGTATTCTAGTGCACGTGATAAAACCCTATAGTTAAGACCGGTTTAAAACTAAACGACAAACGCAATTATTATGATCCGTATAACAAAGTAACTTCTGCAATGAATACGTTGTTCGTTCCTGCGCTGCCATAGATTATGAAGACTGGTCCGTGTATTCGGTATTTTGATGTGACTATGTATGTTTGTTCGTTTTTACTAATAAATAGGGAAATACAGTATTATTTTATATCTTAGTTATAACGATGTAAACAAAAGACGATTGAAAGAGCATATAGGATAAGCTTAATTAACTTTTTTTTTCTATCTTGCACGTAGTAGGGCTATAAACTGAAAACCAGAGAGGACTATATGGAGTGGAGGACTTAATAGTTGCGTTTTTAACATTTTGTTTTATAAAATGTTATTCCATACAGACAGATAGAAAAATATCGACTGCTTTAAAGATACGCGGGTACGAGTCTCGCTACGCTTATAGCTTTATATGTTTTTTTTACAATTTTTTTGACGGGAGACCATAGCATTCATATTTTAATAATTGATTCACAGTTATTAACAAATAACAAGAATAACTATTAATAACTAATAATACAACCAAAACCTAGTATATATATAAACAATACATACATACATACATACATACATAACGTAAATAATTTACAAAACACTTGTGCACTATGTGTCTAACTATCGCTGGTTCGTTACAGAGCAGATTAATATTTCGACGCAGTAAATACGTTATGCGGACACTGTCCGAACTTGTCCGAGTAAATTGGCGAAGTTGCCAAACCCATGGGACGGGAGGGGTTTTAAGGGTTGATCGTGGAATTTTCAAAATTATATACGTAAATACGCGATTTCTTTTAGCTTTATGCTGTATTTACCGCGTAGCGGGGTGGGAATAGGGAACTCGGGAGCCTAGTGTTAAGACACTCCGTTCCCATTAATTCCTCCGTTCCAATAAATTAATTCCATTTCTTATATGCAATTTTAAGTTTTGTATTTTTTGGTACAATAAAAAAATTGTAAAATACCTATACTCAATAAAGTTGGCTTTTTTGAGAATCGACATTAAAAAATGTAACGAAACGAAACTAATAATAATAATAGCCAGAACGGAAAAATAAAAATAATAAATTTCCCCGAACGGGAATCGAACCCACACCTATCATATTAACATTCAGACGTGCCGACTTTCTGTGCCAATATCGCCACATCAAAATCTTTTAATTAAAACAACAAAATCAATTTATCATTCTAAAAATTACGTATTTTGTGAATTTATATTATAATTTTACATAAGTATTTCGTGAGTAATTTATACATTTGATTATGTTTACACGCCGACTTTTCATTAATGTTCAAATGATTACATTTTAATTACTTTTATTTTCCTCTTGTATGAAATACTGGGATGTATATAATCCAATTCTATATGAGGTTTGTTACCGTTTACTTAAAAAAATATAAAAAAAGCTGTATTACACGTTATTAAAAAAATTGTATTATAATTTATATATTTATTAATTACCCTTTTAAAAGTATTAGTACTTTTTTTTTTAAGTTAATAGTGTAATATTCTAATGTGAATATACCTATTAGATTTTGCAACAGCTAAACTGATACTTCACGCTGTATTTAGCCTAGAGCATGGTAGCTAAAAAAAATGTCTTAAGACACTTAATTCCCTCTTTACGTTGGGAGAAGCGATAATAATTATAAAAAAAATGTTAAACGATTGTGATCTTTTTTCTATTTTACAAGCACATCAAAGTAGATAAAGCAGAGAGCTCTCTAGTAGTACAAAACTGTACACTCAGACCAATACTTACCAATTTTTTAAAAAAAGAAATATTTGAACTCAATATTATTACAACCACATCACCTAAACCATTACCACAAATCTTACGGAACTCAAAAAAAGAAACAAAATTAAACCAATTTTATCATATTTTCAAAACAAATCATACCTGTATGCCTTACCTTTTTCACAATAAATAATTGAAATTGTATTCGATTCGTCCATATTTATTAAAACAACGCAACATAATCACGATCAATGATGAAGGGGCAATGTTTAATTAAACCGTACAACAAGTATTTCAATAAAGTTGACACGCGACAGCCCTAATTATATTGAGCTTATGCGTAATTGTTGCACACTGTGGATTAAAACGCTTGGATTTCTGTTTTATTTTGTAAGAGTTTTTACAGGTAGTTGTTCGTCTTATATGCGGTTCATTTCATTTGAAACCATTGTTAGATAGACTTTTATCCGTGGTCTTCTTAATTAAGTTTTTGTCTTATACATTTTTGTTATTATATATTAGATTTGCTTTTAAAGATTTTTTCTGTTTATTTTTGTATGCATTTGAGTACCTATATATTTTAAGGAAAGAAAAATGCTGAATATTGATTGATAGTCTCAAAGAAGATGTATATTTAACTTTGCTTTTTAGACGCTACCATAGACTTAGAAAAATATTATACAACAGTATAAAGAATAAAAAAAGACTTACTACCTATAACAATCTAAATGAAACGAGTATCATCTCTATTTGTCAATTATGTTTTATCATTTAGGACTGTCTATGATACATATCTCATTGAAACATTTCAAACACAAATTGTGTGGTGTTTCTAACGTCAAATGTTGATACTCAATTAATTCAGGTAAATCGCCACTTCCAAAATATTATACATATACGTGAACAATGTACGAAAATTCATTAATTATTAGACTGAGGCTCTGCTTGTGGCACTAAACATTTTGCCTTTAGATTGTACGGGTGATTGGAGTTTAGTAAATTGATGGTATTAAGTGTATGTAACTTTTTCAACAGGATTTTTTAGAAGATTTTTTTCCAAAAAACATTGCGTTTTATCATTAGGGTTTTTCACTGTCCGTATGTAATACTAGTATATTTTTTTATGGCACTACATTTTTTCGGTTAGGACACTAGACTTCCCGCCATCCAATTTTTATTACATTGTATATTTAGTGGCGGCACTCGAAGCCGTATTTTTTCCACCAGGGCGTTGAAATGCAAAAAAAAAACCATGTCCTCAAGTGGTGTTCGAACTCACACTGTAATAAGAGAAATTTGTTTCTAAACGGATTTTAAAATGAAAATAGCATAATATGTGTATGTAAATATAGTTAGATACTTCTTTAAGTTAAATTTTAAAATTTTATTATATATTATTGCAAAAATATTGTCAGATAGACATATTTACATGGTATACGTAAATATATTTATAGAAGAGTAACAGTATCCTATGGGATAATAGCTCTTCGTGAAAGATCGTACGTGCCCTCTAACTTATTTATACAAAGTAGGTTCTAACATATAATAGTGGTAGTATGTAACATTAGCTGTAGCTAAGTTAAAAGTAAAGTAAAGAGAGTGTATATGGATTTTTCTTTTAAAATCATAAAAAAATCTCACATATGATTATTGGACATTGTAGGGGAAGCTTATGTAAAATTGGCAAATTATTATCTTAATTACCATAGAGCTGATTCAATAAAGTCTTGCGAACTAAATAAAATATATATATTTTTTAAGGTTTGGAATTTTTTAAAATGACATAATTCATTAAATAATGAGAGAAGTTTAGCGATTTTTTTTCAAATATACGCTGTTTCTCTTAAAGAGACTAGTGTTGAAACGCTTTGTTTCCCTTTCCATCTAAAGCAAGAAAATAGAGATAATTCATTATTCAAGTGGTGATCAAACCCACAATAATATTTGCGCAATAACTACCATACACATGTATTGTTAGATTTAAATTTTACTTAAGTAAGTGCTGAAGTAAGCAATAAAATATAATCTAAAAATATGTAATCTCCGAAAAAAACGACGTTGAGTTCTGTCATTCAACACGCGATGTCTTGAACGATTTGATAGAAAACTGAATTGGGGAACGGAGTGTGTTAAATTAGGTTTCCCCTGCGTACTCCTGGCGATTTGGGAAAAAGAGTAAAGTAGTTTGTTCTTTGTATTTTATAATTTATTTGTAAACAAGAGCTCGTGACCATCGCATATACATTTCAACTACACCAAAACGTTGCGATCAACAGTACTATATGTATATATATATACTATAGAAGTCATATTACATATTTTATCTATTAAGCCAGTATACAGATTTATGCCGGCGTGGGCGTGTATTAGGAGATTATTTAACTAATTTATAATCAAATTCGTGTTGAACATTCATATTCATTGAGTCCGTGTATGAATTAAATTATAATTTTGACACGGCGGCTCACTTTGATGTAACGAACAAATATGATGTATTACCATTACTTGGTAATAAACTTCTTTTTTCTTGTACTTTGTTAATGATTACTAACATATTAGGGAGTTGTTAACTAAAAACTGTTAATGCTACCTTTTTTGTTTAATAAACTGATAGTTGAATACTTATAAAGTCATTTTTATGTTTAAGCCTATTTTAATAGATCTTTTTATACTTTGTACATATACATAAGCATTTACATATACACAAATATAAAATATACTCTATAATATAATTAAAAAATCAAATGGAACTAGGAACTAAGAATGTAACAAACAAAGGAGCTAGAGACTTCTTTTTATGTTCGAAATAGTTAATAATTGCTAAATAGTACATTTTTTGTCAAAAGTCATTTGTTTCAGTCATTTTCCAATAAAGAAATTATTAAGTTTGAACTTTAATAGCATTTTAATAGGTTAATGAGATGACAAATATCAAGTATTTTTGACATTTATAAGTAAAAGTAACTAGATATCTGCGACATGTGAGAAAAACACCTGATTTTAAGAAATGGGTAATTTAATTAGAATTTATTAGTTTTGGCAATAGAAAACAGAAACATAAATTAAATTAATTTATGTTAACTTATCAGTTAACTTTACGTCTTCTTTCATTTAGAATAAATTAAAAATAGCATAGGGAATATAGCGATTTTTCATTTAAAAATTTACACAAAAAATGTAAATGCACTACACAAATGCATAATGGAAATTGAAAATCGGATAGAAGAACAATGTGAAAAGGTAAATGGTAGTAACGAACAGGCATACCTGGCCGAGTACATTAGCGATAAAATTATGAAATATGGCCGGGACAGGGAAGTAGAGCTAGCAGACGTTCTGTTTAATATAGGACAACCACATAAAAATATTTTTTTCGATATAAAAATGTTTCGTAATAAAATTTAAAGTGTTTGTAATGGTGTGGGTACGTTGAGAATGAGAATGGAAGGAAGGCAAAAAGATTTATAAAGCTAGATTGAACAGTAAGAGAGATAAGAGGAGATCACAGTTTCTATTAGTATAAGTACGAGTATATGTCGTAATGATACTGATCATTGATACTGTTTGTAAAGCTCAATCGAGGTCTCTTACCGCTCACTCTTGGCCGTCGATGGTCCTCGTTTTTTACGTGTCTGTTATGGAGACATTGTATGAATAATAAATTGTGAAGCTAAGAGAAATGAAAGAAGGATCTTACTTATAGATATGTATCGTGCGAATTTTATGTACACCTGGATAAGTTCACGCAATGCCTCCAGAATTCGGTGGGAAGTGGAGAACGGAGTGTCTTAACACTAAGCTCCTTCTTCTTACCCAGCTGTGTGCACTTTGAACTTCGTGAAATAACACAAATAAAAAATTAAACATGTCTAGCAAGAAACAATTGGTTTTTCTATTTCGTTTAAAAATGCTGTAGCTGTACTATCTCACAAAGAACCTAAATCATGGCAGCGATCCCAAAAGAACGGAATGCATAACGTTACATATCCATTGTAGTTCTGTTTTATTCTTGCCCTCATATACTTCCGATATGAATTTTGAACAGTGTATGTGAAATAAAAATAGTAAAATTATCCTTAGGTCAAAGTAGAAAAAAATGTAATTAAAAAGCTAAAAATTTTAAATATATATAATTTTTTACTTCCTGAGTCAGAAAAAATAATTAATTATAAATATATACCCTATGAATGCCAAAGAGTTGAAATCGAATCGGCAGCCTATCCATAATACAATATGGTGTCAGCTGCCCTATACGAGTACTTATGATACTGTAAAAAAACGAAGGTGGAAATATAATCAGGGCTATTTTTTTTTCAATTTATTTCCCCACAAATAATTAAAATATACAATTTTATTATTTACCAATAGAAACTCCCAACCTAAATTAACTAAATAACAAACAATATCAGTAGCTTTATTTCAATACACAAATAATTCACTGGAAACGTGCATATGTCATAACGACACAACAACTTCATTTAAATCTAATTTCGAAACACTTCGGGATATTTTCAAATTCGCGAAATTTCTAACAAAGCAGATTGAATTCCTAAATATATGTATTTTCATTGAACAGTCGACATTTCACGAAATGGCGTATGCAGATTAAACGGGGACAAATTGTATTGGCTCGAAAATTCTGGAACTAATTATGTATGGAATGCGAATTTAGTGAAGTGTACGTACGTTTTAAAAAATATTGCAAATGTACATATTTTTTAGTGTTTAACTTTTTATTGTGCTCTTTGTTGAGTTTCAATAATAGTGTATTTTTTCCTGTTATGATTTTTAATACAGTATTTAGTGAGTGACCGGGTTTTTTTTTCTATTTTATGTAGTTTTTATTTCGCTTAGCGAGGCAGAGAGGTGAAAGAATCAAGATACACCGTTTTTAATTTTGTGTCTGAATTGGAGATATTATATATTGAGTGATGAAATTTAATACTATAATTTGTCTTACCAGATCAATAACAGGAATTTATTTCGACGAGGGATTGAATCCATAAGCATACACACATTTACAATCAAGACTCTTTCCGACTGCATCACTATAGCGTCCACAAAATTGAGTAATATTTTGGATTTGAACCAACAACTATTTATTTCGTTTAATACATTCAAATTATGCCACTATAAACATTATTTTAATTGAAGTATACGATATGTACAAAAATCTCTTTTCATTTTAGCTGACGTCGTATTTATTTTTCTATATAACATTACTTGTTATATAGAAAAATAAATTTTCATTGGATTGGTTCCTCTTTGCTACCACAAACATAGCTTAAAGTTTTTATTAGTAGTAAACTTGATTTTTAATGGCTATAGAAATCAAACTCGCATTCCATTAGTGGAATTGGCATTGAGCCAACGGGGCTATCGTGAGCTTTATAGCTAAATCTCATCTTGGGATTTCACATTTATGTAGTACTAACTATAAAAAAAAGACTTCGACTTTAATGTACCAATTGAATAAACAAATTATTGCATTCATCGTTTTTTTTTTGGTTATGGATTTGACTTTCAATCAATAAATTATTTTCATTTTATCGCTCTCGTAACAATAAAAGAGAGGGGTTGAGATTTGTCCCTCAACACGTAATGTATCAATAACAGAACAGTGCGTGGGAACCGGAGTGTTTTAACACTCCGATCCCATTGCCTACCCTGTCATAGTCGGGATATGGAGTTCAGCTATTTTATTTCCTTTCCACTAGCAAAAACCTCATACATACACATGCCACGCAAAATACACGTAGCCCCGTATATCACTTCAGAAATGATTTTCAATTAGAACTGAAACGCAAACGCAATAGCCACTGGCCGCGGTCTAATTACGTATCGCTTTTACGACTCCGCGAATAATTTCGATCTACATAAAACGCTTTTAATGAGCACTAAATATCTAGACAATGGCCTCTTAGAAATCAAACCTTCGTAGTTCATTGTTACGTGAAAGTAATCAACAGTTTCATTTTACTTTATGCTTATTGCTTTTAAGTATTTATGGGAAAGTTTGCCCGTAGTTAAAAATGTTGTTCCCGCCCGTGATGTATGGGCGAAGTTGTAGCGCAGTGACAATGTATTCACACAACATCTTTAATTACTGGAATTATATACATACATACATATTTATATTTTTGGATTTTATATATTTTTTATTTATTTTTACAGATTATCATTGAATGAATAGCATTAATATTGTTAAAATATTGGTTGAATCCTTGATTTATGTAATTAGTTAAAAGCACGCAAGCAGTTTCACGTTATATCACAAATGTCATGATAGAGAGAGGAGAAATAATTGTAAGGACACTACGTGCTTTACTTTCTACTCAATCTAAGACATTTTTGTTAAGTGGTAGAGCCCAACGCCGCGGTATGTCTGGCCAGAGTGGAAAAATAAAAATAATTCAATACTCAAGAGTGGGGATCGTATCCACAACCATCGCGTTTACAGTAAGACGTTGTACGCAATTAAAATTCAGGTAATGACTAAGAAATAGATTATCAGACATAAAAATAAAAATAGAAAACATAAAACAAATCATTCGAACATTATAACTCGGGAAGCTAATCAGTTCAATTATACTTTATAATGGAAACCGATAAATTGCGAATTGGTCATTCCGATGTCGTAAACTCGGCATCGATATGCGGAATTGATGGTGGAATTGAATTAACTGTTTTATTATTGCTGGAAAGAAATAATAGGTAAATAGTTCCTACGTGGTATAAAGACGTTGACGATGTTGAGTTCCGCCACTCAATACGCAATGTCTCTGAGCTTAAGCAAAAAGTGGAGAATGGAATGTCTTAACACTACGTTTTACCATACGAGTATATAGGATAATAGGATCAAGCGTTAGGCTAAGTAAAATACATATTAAATTCATAACACATATAGTGATTTGCCCTATATGTCGATTGAATGTAGTGACCAATTACTTTTAAAAATCAATAGAATAATATAACATAACCAAAATTGTAACTTTCATTGTCGTCTCTGAAGCAGACTGGTTGTTATCGCTATGTTCATTATAAATATGAATTCATAATAACATTAAGAAGTTATCATTATACATAGAGTTTTATGCCTCAGTCAGTCAGTCAAGAGTACTTTTAACAATATTTTTTATTTGATAATGAAAACAAATATACAAATATATCAAAACGCAATGTACTATTAATTACAAAAATACTTTTTAAATTTACAAAAGAACTGACCTATAAAAAGATTTATTTCGAAATCGACTGCACTAAAACTAAACAAAAAGTCAGCTACCAAAAACCACGTTGCTACCGACTTATATCGATCACCGATCCGATATTCCCAAGTCAACAATAGCCTGTACAATGAAACGTCAATGACAAATGAAATCTGACGTCTATAAATTGTCACGAATAAAAGATTATCTATCCGTACTGAAATAAATACAGACAATGGCCCCTTTATTGCAATCTGGATGGGGCCCTCCCTAGATGGGTAATGCATTTAAAAATTGCGGGGGGTATGTGTGAACGGATAAAAGTACTAAAATACTGCTTATTACTTTAGGAAAATATTGCCATGATAATCAGAGAGAATTTGAAAACGATATATAAATGTGTTCAGTATCACACTTTTTCTACATAGCAGGATAGACGGAGAATCTTTGTGTTACGGCACGTTATTCTCCACTTTTCGACCCAATTCGAGACACTGCATGAGGAGTGGCAGCGCTCAATGACACACTCTGGCTTAGCAGAGATAATTAATTTTCGTGTTACTATCCTCTTTTCAACTTATAACAAAAACGCCATCTAATCAACCAAAAATCATTTAAATCCTCTAATACTTTACTAAAATATTGAAAGACAAAGTTCCTCCTCCACGTTCCTCAGTCCTAGGTAGATGAATTATGAAGATTATCTATATCTAAATAAATAGGGGACGCACAATAGGCCTTTTATTACGGGGACAATAACTACGATCAAAGTTTGCTACCCTAAAGGGGACGCTGCAAATGATAGAGTAATTTAATATAAATTTTCTTATTAATAACATTAAAGATTCATTTGTCGTGTAATTTTATAAAGACAATTTTAGAGCTTTGAAGGATATTTTGAGGATGTTGCGTTAAAATGTTGGAATGCTTGGTTTTTGGTTGAGTTGATATTGTATTTATTAATTTTATTTAAATTTGAATCAGCTTCACGCTGTATCCCGCACACAGCAGGGTAGGCACAGGAAACCTTGTGTTAAGACACTCCGTTCCCCACTTTCTGCCGAATTCTGGAGGCATTGCGTGTTGAGTGGCAGAACTCAACGCCGCGCTTAACCTCGACACCAGAGCGAAGAAATGGAAATATAAATTTAAGTAAATAATAATAATTTAAGTAAGTAATAGTTTTTTTTTTATATTTAAATTTGGATTTATTAGAAAACAAAGTGTTTTATTACTAGGCTCCGGGAAAAACATGAACCTAATGAATAATAATATTCTTGTATAATAAGCAATTTAGTTAATTTACTAAATACCAAAATATATTCTCACTGAACATAAAAATCAAATGAAAATTCTTCACGATATCAAATAAAAGTAGTAAAAGGTCCGAGAGCACTTACACAAAACTACAAATCCAAATAAAAACGGATCAAAAACAAAACACATTCATTTATCTGTGTCAGAATTTTTTCTAGCTCATTTCTCCTGTCGACATAAACAGTTGATTACGTTTTAATATTACTTTAAAAGGAAACTTGAGAAAACTTTGACGATAGGTCTTGGAAATGTTGCGTAATGTTACAGTACTTTATTATAGTTGTTTCATGTTTGTATTATTGAAATGAAAGTTGTAAGGTTACTTTATGATAGAGTTTGTAGGTACTAGCAGTCTATCTTCGAAGATGATGATTGTATTTTTTTATAATATAATCTAGATTGGGATTGGGATTCATGGGGTGGGGCATAAAAAAATCTGAAGAAAAATATTTTCACGTCTCCTATAAAATTACAACACCCTTTCACATAAAGGCACAAATTCCAGATTTTATCGAACAAAAACCGAAGCTACTACCTCTAGAAACAAACACCATCAAATGAGAAGATAAAATAAATTTATTTCCATAATAAATCGTATTCCCACCAGACCATGGTGTGAGCACGCGTCGCTATCACTAGGGCATGGAGTGGCCACGTGTACGCAGTTAGTACTACTTTATGGTTTTGCCTAAATGTGCCCTTTGTTAGAGAATTGTATGTACAAAATAAATTTTTTGATTTCAATTTTGTATTTATTTTTTTACTTCACATATGTCTCGTATAGGTGCAAAAGCAAAAACTAAAACAAATGCTATGACCCGTTTTATCTATGTGAACTTTGCGCCGAATTCTCGATTTCGAACACAGCATTGCGTCTCAACGCAATAGCCTTGTTAGCAAAGCGAAGAAATAAAAACGTTCATAAATAACAATTAATTCTCCCAAATGCCACTGCGCTTGTGCCACTGCGCCACGACGGCCTCTAAATAAAATTACTCATAATTATTTTACTATATATATAACAAGTAAATGACAATCAAACACAATAAAATAATACAATCCATTTACCAAATATTAAATTAATCTATTATTTTATACCCATTAAATATAAAACCCATGCATATTAATTGAAATATCTAAATCAAATATTTCATTCGAATCCACTTAGTCTAATAAACGGATTAATAAAGCCCATAAATAGGTATGGGATGGGCATGTAAAAATATATTAACGCATAAACAGTAACTAATGTGGTGTGGTGAGAGCATATTACTTAATACTAATTATATTTATCAACATTTTTCTGCTATTTACAAATAGATGTCTATAATTTTTTAATTTGACCTGTAGTAAAATAAATGATGGTCTCTATACCTAACGTGACCTTTAACTCAATGATTTTTAATAAGCCAAGAGGGCAAGTTTGCAATATATTATATATAATAAAATGAATGTCATAATAATTACGAAATAGTTAAAAAAACATGTACTTAAAAATTAGCTTTCGTGGAAAGACATCAGGATCAATTTTATGAAAATATTGTATTGTCTTCAGACTCAAGACATTTTGCAAATTTAAAGCACATTGGACGGCTAGATGTAAATTAAAATATTTTTTAATCTAGCGTTTAAAAAAAAACTTTCATGTTAATAAAGATGAAGAAGCAGTACAGACCAACTTCACGCCTTTTATTCTAAAGCAGGAAACGTAGAGTGAACTTAGGGGTAAGACACTCCATTCCTATTTTCGCTTAATTATCGAGATTGCTTATTGAGAGGAGGAACTCAATGTGGGGATCGAAGCCACAACCGTCGCGTCTATAGCAATCCAATGCACTAAGACGATAAACAGTCTTTTTAAAACTATCTTTAATATATTATTTTTTATAATAAGAGTACAAAAAACACCGCTGCCGCTAACGCTGTACATTGTAATATGAACATACTCGCAGATTATCGAATATTGACGGGTGACTGGTCCTAAATGCGAAATCTTTATTACATTAGATTTATGATAGAGATTGCTATACGCCATTGAGTTATAATAAACTTGGATTATTATTACCGTATTATCTTTGTAGTAAAATTATATCTCTATATAAAAAACTTGAGGCAAGTCGTGGCGCAGTGGCACAAAGTGTGACTGAAAACCGACTGGTTGTGGGTTCGATCCCCACTCGAGGAGATGAAATATTTACTTAAATTTATATTTCTATTTCTTCGCTCTGGTATCGAGGCAAAGCGCGGCGTTGAGTTCTGCCACTCAACACGCAATGTCTCCAAAATTCGGCAGAAAGTGGGGAACGGAGTGTCTTACACTAGGTTCCCTCTGCCTACCCTGCTGTGTGCGGGATATAGCGTGAAGCTAATTTAATTTTTAATTTATATCTCTTTGTTATTTTCCTTAGGTGTAATCAATAACTGAACTGACAATTTAAACAATTGAACGCAAAGAAATGTAGCAATCTATACTTCTGTTATAAAATAATTGGCATTTTAATAATAATGTATCAGTAGAATCTATACTAATATTTAAAACCTTTAAAGATTGTTTGGTCGGAAACATTAATATCACGAACTACTGGGGACGATTTTAGGCTTTGTTAGTAGTGATAGTCAGAGTTATTCAGGGCACTTAAATTGTGTCATATGGAAGTTTCAGTTATTTCCATTTGACCTGGCGGGCGAAGTCGTGTATATTAGGTAGTCCTTTAAAATAAGGACAAGTTGAGATTTGATCGTGCTATATTTGGGATTGTGGATTATTAAAGTAACTTCCAGTTGAGCATTGACGGATTAAAATTGTAATTGTGTCAAAAGTAAAATTTTTATTTAGTAATTTTAATTTAACATTTAAAATAAAAATACTTAAAAGCATATCAAAAGTGAAGATTGAAGTGTTTCAAACAGAGCTTCCTAAATCCAGCGTAACCATTTCACTACGTGCCCTTATTACCGAAATAGGGTGTCCATGTTTAAAAACAAATTTATTTAAAAATAATAAATATATATGGTACTGTAGTAAATCAAACTCACGCCATTGATTTTGAAATGGTGAAATATATGTAAGTACATTTATATTTCTTCATGTTTTTTTTTTTCAATGTACACATTGAAAATATCTGTACACAGACAGACAGAAAAGATAAATCACTCCAGTCGTTATTTAATAGGTGACCTACAACTAAAATAGTTTATTTTTCGTGACTTATGTTATTTCCAAATATTAAATTTTATAATCAACAAACTACAAATGTAAACTACCCATAAAGATATCAGTAGTATTGACAAATAAAGACAATTTTCTATTACAAAAATATAACTTAGAAGGAACAAAAATAAAATCAAAATGGTTTCCCTACAGTGGAGCACCATGCGCAGATTCTAAAGAGTTTTTAATAAATATAATTATCCCATTACACTGAGAGCCAGCAACTAATTGCTAAATAACCTGTATTTAACCTAACGATAATATGTTCGAAATTTTGTAGAGATTTCAAAAGAAACAGCTTCACGCTTTATCTTAAATGGTGATTTTAGTGTCAAAATACTCTGTTTTCCATTTTTTACCCAAATTCGAGATATTGCGTGTTAACGTGGCGTAAGGGAACCTAATACCGCATCTTATGTTACCTGAGCAATAAATTATGAATAATGAAAATAATTTGTTGCCTCGAGAGGGAATCGATCCTATAAAACATCACGTTTATTATATACTGCCATGAAGAAATTAATAATATGAAGAAATAAATATACTGTCAGTGCGTTCTGCTATCGGACTTATAACGCAAAAATATTTTCAGGTTATGAAAATTTAATACTAATCATAAAAAAATTGTACTTAATTACCCCTCTAATCGTCATAAGAGCTTTTGCAGATACACTGGAAACGAAGTTACGACCTATTTAACTTGCTCGTGTTATAGTTATTTTAATTATAAACCTTATTATTTTAGCAATAAGGGCTTATGTTAAAATAAACCTTATGAAAGCGACTTTCAAACCGCTGTCATATCATAAAGAGTATTATGGTACGTATTGTGATATCCATACGAATGTAGTAGGGAGTCGCCCTTAGGTAGTCTGTATAGGGTACCTGACCTACTTAAGTTGGCTGTGTTATAATGTGTATTCAATTATAGATCTTGTTATCTTAAGCATAAGAGCTATAGAGTTACTATTGTAGGTTTCTATTGCTTGAAGCATTTGTATGGAAATCTGGTTCAGTGTAGGTATTAATGTAAGGTGCACTATAGATAATTTTGTGTAGTAAGTTCATAACTATGACATATGTTAATAATATGTAAGAAAAATTTAGATGATTCCGGGCATTTTTGTTGTTTGTCCCACATGTTGGGTTACACGTATAAAATAGAGCAAAAAATTAAGAACGAAAAGATTTTTCACTGGTTTCTTTTTCCCTTACAAAACTTCAGAACTAAAACAAAAAAAGTAGAATAGGAGGTAGTAGCGTTTCATCAAATTCTGTTAATCTAAACTGCAACATTATAATACAATGTAAAAAACTCTTATTGAATTAATTTCAAGGTTTATATGGAACAGTAAGCAAATTAATAAATAATTAAAAAACAAACCACTTCTCACTAATATCTGACCACATTATCCACCACAATCATACAAAAAACAAGAATAATTGTGATAAAAGTCATGTTAAGTCAATTTACGTGGCTAATTCGCCAGAAGCGTTCATGCTGTATGCACCAACACTGACCTAGTTTAGGGTCGGCTCACACAAGAGTGAGCTAAACAATAAAATCCTATTAACCGGCGTGGTCTGTCTTTATTACTCGTGGTTTTTTGACAACTGATGTTTTGTTGTTATGTTCGTTTGATTTTTAGATGGAGGTTAAAATATAGTTTCAAATAATTTTGTTATAAATGTATTGAATATATATTTTTTAAACACAAGAAATAAAGTCGCGTTTACTATTTTTGTATCTATGTTTTAGTAATAAGTACATGTTTAGTAACATGTAATAATTGGTTAACTCTAGTCTTATTAAGCAAAGTATGGGGTTGGATTGTCTTAGGAAAAGTGGGGTGTCGATTTTCATTTAGTTTTCTCTACCCATCCTTACTGAACTGAGAACGGAGCGTACCCATCCTTACTGAGAACGCTTTAATATTTACATACCTCTCTCGCCCTGGTAACTATCATCAACTCATATGTACAGGAGGTCTTCATGCTGTTTACGTCTACTTTTTTAAAAATCCAAAATATCTCCTTAGTTCTACCTACATTATAATTTGCTAAGTGATAGAAATAGAACTAGAAGTGGAAATAAGATATTGTTTGTGTATTTATTATCTCACAACTTTAGTTAGATCATTTCAAGTTGCATAACGCCATCTTATGATATTCCTACGAGATTGCTTTGTCAATAATATGTTTGAAACTAATACATTGGTCACATACCTGCATGTTGGAGCGTAACATATGGTGTTATTACTGCGTGTTATGAAAACAAAGCTGTTTTATTGTTTTATAACACTATTTCCTAAGAAGATAATGGGAGTTGTATATGGAAAGTATGAAATATTCATTTATATGTACTTTATTTCTATATTTCTCATTTTCAATATTGATTTAACTTGCGATTTTTTTAATGATTATGTACGAAATAGTACCTAATGATTGGAATTAATTATTATTTGAGTAACATATATAGAAAAAGCTATAATATAACTATAGTTATAGTTATAGTTCTATAAATAGGGCAGTCGTGGTGCAGGAGCACAAAGTGTGATTGATTGTAAATGCTATTGGTTGTTCGATCGATTCTGGTTCGAGGTTCGAGAGATTAGAATATTTATTTAAATTTATACATTGCCTCCAGAGTTCGGCTGAGTGTGAGGAACGGAGTATCTTAACAGAAGGTTTCCTTTGCCTCCCCTAATGAATGCAGGATAAAGCGTGAATCCGATTTAAAAAAAATGGATTTTTAATATATTTATGTTTATATTTCAGTTCAATGAGCATTTCTTTAAAAGAACAGAAAAGGTATCTTTCTTTGACTAATCGTGGATGTAGATTCCATATTTAACAAACTTACTAAATTAGATCGCAATTACTAAAATATTTTAAATACTACAACACTTCCAATAAAAAATAACTCGTTTACATTAACAATCGCGGATAGGCATTTCTCAACATTACCACCATTTCGCCATTGAGTTCGCCACACGTAAATTATTAAAGCAGAGAAAAGTCAAAGTATAGAAGTAGTTATCAATAAACGTTAACAACCTATAGAAGTGGAAGCTATTAATCAAAACGACACAGAACCAGTAACGAGTTTTAAGAAAGTGTCGCGCGAGGTGCGACTTAAGCGCAACAATAAATAATAAACTTTGTCGACTATTCATTGATTTTATAGTGGAACTTGTTTCACATACAAGGAACTTTTAAGATTATAGAATTAGTTTTTTCTGTATATTATGCATTACAATACATGGTATATGAAGACTTCTTTTAGCTGATGGTTCTTTGAAATTATGGACTTTCCTAAATATTTTAATCAAAATAGAACTTTAATTAAAAGTTTGTATAAATTGTCAAAAATCTTAACAAATTTCTTATACAAAAATTTGCACACAAATATAAGCAACAGCCGAGTTTTTAAATGCTCACAGAAATACTTACAGTTTATCCGGCTCAAAGGACCAACTTGAAGACTTGTAATAATCCACGAGATGGCTAGGCGCCATGAACTTTGTAGCAATTGTAAAATGTAAAACACTGTGTGAAACAAGAATTTTACTCTGAGGCGTGTTGCTACGTACCTGAAAATAAAAAGATGACACAATTTAACATTATAAAGTTATTTTGGTGTATTCTAACATTTTATATATATATATACATATATATATATATATATATATATATATATATATATATATATATATATATATATATATATATATATATATATATATATATATATATATATATATATATATATATATATATATATATATATATATATATATATATATATATATGATATATTGATTCTGCATATATTGTAAAGAGAAAAAATAATATTAAAGAAGCTATTTCCCAACACATTATTAGATTAAGTATATTTAGATAAATATTATTTACAATTATGAGAAACTGACCTCCTCGATCTGCTCTTTTTATTGTTATTAGACGGAGAAAATATATCATAAACTTTAATATTAATCTCTTTCAATTGCCCTTTCCATAAATGTTTATGCATAGGTATCAAATATGTATTTCATTAAAATTCACTTAATGTAAAACGCAATAAATCTTTATATTTTTTTGCTCTCATAGATCAATCAATAGCTGTTAAATATCTCCTTTTGATTTATGAGATTCCTTCATCAAATGTATTCAGAAGCGAGTGTTACGCGTCACTGCATTGATCTCTCAATCTTACATTTATTGATGTCTCCCTTCATTTTAAAGAATAGAATGTAAATTTAAGACGAGATATACCAGCCACCGGCCATCCGCAACTACACTCCTAGTTATTAAACGGCACCTGAATAATTCATAACATGAGGGTAGATCGAAATAACTTGGTAAGTTTTATTGGCGTTCACTCTGATAAAATTTAAACTGTATGGTGGACGGAAAAAGTCCAATTTGGCACGAGTTAAGTAACATTTTTATATCTGTATGTCTTTTAGTAACAGCCTTGGGGATTGGAAATCAAAGGAGTTAAACGGTAAAGGGAATCTTAAAAACGTTTACTATTGACTTCTTTTGAGGGTTTGTCGCCTGCTAGAAAATTGTGAGTCTCTTTTGAAGAATATTTAACATATGTAAATATTTAAGTAGGAAAAAATGTATTAAGCTTATTTTGGCCATTACTGTTTGTTTAAAAATGTGATGAAAGAATGATATATTTTAAATTCAAATATTTTTCTTTATTCCACCGAAAAGATCTCTTTAATATTTTTAAAGCGTGAAAATAAATTAGCCTAAAATACTTACTAAAAGGGAAAAGAACATAGAAAGTCTAGGTACTAATTTATTCCTTTGTTTTAGGTTTTCGCGGATTATAAAATTATAAAAGACAGCTTACAAAACGTTTGCCCTTTCATAGAAGTGTCACAGAGCCCAAAATAATTAAGCTAATAATACCATAATTCAGGAGAAGTTAGAAAAGATTCCGGTCAAAGAAATAGGGGCCTTACGGGTGGTTTACATAATAAAACAACGGTGGGTGTACTTCCTACGGGGAGCCCCCTCTTTTTCGTGCGATAATACGTTATTTGACGTGAATTATGTGAATTATTCGCGTTAAAGCGACTACGGCCACAAAATTTTAATAATGAATAAAAACATCCCTTTAAAATGTAAATTTTTAATTAGGATGGCGCCGCGGCACCAACGCGCAGCGTTTACGTAGATGCTAGGATATTATGGTCAAAGTATTAATTTTACACATAACAATTTTTTTTTGACTATTTAAGTTAGAGCAAGTCAAATTTCTGGAAACTATGAATTAAGCTATCAATGTTAGAAGAGACAAATTAAAGAGCACGCAAAGTGCGCACACAAGTTTGTTAATTTATTCTTAGAAATAAATAATTCACTTGATTAACTTAGAATCAGGCGTGATCTGGATCGGAAACTTAGCGATGAAATTATAATAAAATAATAAACAAAGTACAATTTTTCAGTACTTAGTAAAAAAAAAACTAACGAACCCAATGATATGAACATGGCACTCGAAAGCACTTCACAGCTGAGTAAATAAGTAACAATGGTACGAAATCAATCTAAACGCTCTACTAGAACGTTTAATTTAATCCTTTTAAGTTCACAGCGTGTTCAATAAATATAAGGCAGTGGAAGCTATCAAACCAGAAACACCTCAATTATTATTCAAAGGGAGGACAAATAGCTTGGTTCTATAATAAAGGGGTTGTCAGATTAAATCCCACAGCTGGGAAAAAGTTTGAATTAGTGAAATATTAATTTTCTAAGATATCTACTGCAAAAATATGAAGAACGAGATATGTTAAAATTAAGGTTTCAGTAATATTAATTTGTTGTTTGCATTTGTCTAATACCATACTCATTACCATACTAGCTGTCTGGCTCACACTAGGTTTCTCGGTTCTCTCTATCTCCCTGCTGTGTATTTATAGCATATAGCTAAAAAAATCTTGTTGGTAAGACTGAAAGCGATAATTACGTGCAATGTTATTTATCAACGACAAATATGTATAATCAATGTTACAATATTGGAGCCGGAAGAGAAAACATTACAATTAATTAGTACCGGTAAACAACCAACAGAGGTTTATCAAAGTTAAAGGAAAATTTTAAGGACATCCATCCCTTTTGTAACGAAAGCGTAACATCGATCTGCCATCATTTAATAATATTTCTATAAGAATATCACCCTTTCCCACTCGAGACACCGCTTTACCTCCTTTGTTCTTGAAAGGACAAAGTTTTGGTAATTAAATTTTTATATCCTCTTTTCGAGTTTTTATTTAACGAGCCGGAATATTTTTAAAGGGTTATGACAAAAAGTGCCATTTTATTATGAAAGTGATGACAAAAACGACTAATTAGGTGCTTTCTTGGAGCCTCATGAAGCTTCGTAATTAAGAAATACGTTCGAAGTATGACGTCAGGAATAATTGCTTTATGTGATGTTATGCAAATTTGTATGTGCCATTCTTGTGTGATGTACCTACCTTCTAAGAAATGAAAAGCTGGTGTGGAATTTTATTAAAACTTTGTTTTTTTTTAAGCTAAATCTAATCTACTATTATCTGCAGACTATTATATGGTTAGTATAAATTAAAAATTTGTATCCACTAGTCCAAACAAAAATAAAACCAATCAAATAAGCATAAGCTAACAAAAATTATACAAAAAATACGACTGATTTTGTATAAATTCGTAGCAAATATAACATTTTATACGATAATCCTTTATTTGCAATTAATATCCGGAGGAAGGAGTGGTTTACCTAGCGGTCGTTGGCCGGAGCTACCTATAGAGCCGAATTAAAAAAAAGTTTCGATGAAAAGGCTCGGGATGAAACTCATCGGCATGTACCTAGTAGAATATTAATATTGAAATGAGAATGTATTAGGTAATCAGACGGTAAATGTATCGTATACGATATTTTATGGGGCAATTAAGAGGAAAGGCGAACACTAAATGAGTATATCAAATTTTGATGAGCTATCTTTTCACAATTGTTTTTTATCAGTCTAAAGGTTATTCGTTTTCTTTTTCACTATAAAAGTCAATTTCATTAATTAATTATTAAATCAGAACATCATGAGAAAATTGTAAAACTAATTAGATTACTTAACGCTCCCTTTATTTTAGTCTCTGTAATTATTAATTTGCTTTATGAAGTAAATTTCAATTTAAAAAAATATTAAAATTTTGTGTCTGAAATGTTAAGTAAGGCGTTAATGATCAATACACAAAATCAACGTTGATGGTTTTTTGGAGTCACGTAGTGCCATTTGACTTGGAACACTTAATAAAAGTCTGTTTTTATGACTAAAAAGACATGCTTGACATACCATTGTTATATTAAGATAGTTCTTTTTTTTAATTAAAATATACAACATTCACTGTCAAGTCATTAGTATAACCAATATTAAATCGGTTCTGTTTTTTTTAATATGCTTTTTTTCGAAACTTAGTGTTAAGACACTTCCCTTTCCCACTTACCGTCAAATTGTGACAGCATTGCGCGTTGAGTGGCGGAAGTCAACGCATTATGCGTTGATACTAGAGCGAGGAAATAAAAATGCTTGCGCTTGCCATATAATACTCAAGACGTAAAAGATATTAAGAAAATTCTGCCAATTTTTTCATGATAAAAAATAGAAAACATAAGAGAAGAGAATGAGATTAAGAAAACTTGATATTAGAAACAACGCTAGATTTCTAAAAAGGAAATAATTTATCAAACAAATCAGTAGACAGACGCACCAACAATTGCAGTCACACTGACTAAGCACCGTCTCGTCATTACACACGAACATTCATATTTTCATGCTCCCTGACTCCGTTTTCAGCGCAATCCGCCTAAATCCCCTCTCATCAAAAACTTTTATCCCCGCCTTTTCATTTTCTAACAAACATCTATAGTCTAAATGAAGAGTGATTCGAGAATTGCTCCCGTACTCTCTACTTGTTAGGGATTAAGGTATCCTTTTGTGGAATATAGCAGAATGTGCGTTTAATCTCAAAGAGCCCACGCCTGGTTGGTTTTTTATAGGGACTTTTTTTATTCAAGATAATCTCGGAGCAATTTTGGCGATACGTTGCTAACTGTGCAAATTGCATTCGCGTCTTGAAGATGGCACCTCCATCTTAAATCAAAATGTAATACAGTAATAGATTCATAGAAATGTTATATTTATAAAATCCCTTAATCTTTATATTCTACTTTTCTTATATGTATATGTATACATATATACATATTTACACGCTTGATGTGAGCTCCTGTACGTACGTGCATATCTAAGAGTACTTACTCATAGGTTAAATGGTAAATTTATGCCATTGAAATCCAAGATATTTTTCGATTATCGTGATTTAGGCTGAATTTAAGGAAACTAACTAGTTACATTTGTATGGTTACTAACTAGGTACTGCTACTAGTAGTTAGTAACTTACTAGTTAATTCACTTTTTAATTTACTAATTCAAAAGACAATAAAGGTAAAATATATAAAACGATAATCAAAGTGAGAGATATTATTCTATCGAACAACAATAAACCCCATCTCACTGTAAACGTAAAGAGTCGCAAAGTTCAGAAGCACTTATCAAATTCTTAATTATCCTAAAATTAACACCAAATGTTAAGTGATTGCTTTCAAAATCATCAATCAATCGATTTTATTTCATCTATGATGCGATTTTATTGAAACAATTAAGTTAATATCATTTCAATAATCAGCATTTTGCAGTGCTTTGATTAGACAATCAAAGCAAAGCCTTATCCAATACAAAATATCTACAATAAACAACAATAACCTTTTAATACTTTGTTGTGTAAATCCAGGACATATTTTCACACAAATTTTCAAGTCTTTACTTGAATGATCTACGTGGCATTAATAAAACGTACTTAGACTATGTCCAAATAATCCCAACTTATGAAGGCAAGTATTTACATACCGCAGCGCTTACGACGCGACACCGCGTCGCCGAGATTATTGAAAGTGGAACATACCTATTATTATGCAAAACCTAAGAGATCTTAAATGATAGCCTTAATATGTATGGACTGATTGTAAATTACATGTTTTAGCATGGATGTGTAGGAAAGGGAGGAAGGATGTCATTATAAGTGAGGTTAAAAATAAAAGCTGGAGTAAGACATAAACACAATTGAGGTGGCAATTTCATCTTCAAGTACAACAGTGGGGCTGATACCAGCATCACCAAGCGCTTCATATTTGGAATCTTTGGATTCGGAATATATCTCACGATAGCGTGATATATTTTATATATTTGGGATTCGCCCAAATATATAAAATAATCTATGAAAATAGACAAAATAACGTTTACTTAAAAATAAAATCAGCTTCACGCTGTATTCCACACACAGCAGGGTAGGCAGAGGGAACCTAGTGTTGAGACACACCGCTCCCCATTTTCCGTGGAGTTTTGAAACCATCGCATGTTGGGTGGCGACTCTCAACGCCGCGTTTTACTTCGACACCAGAGAGAAGAAATGAAAATATACATGTAGGTAAATATTTCATTTCCTCGAGTAGGGTTCGAACCCATAACCAGTCGATTTTACAGTCACTCCCTATATCTCTGCGTCACGACTGGCCTAACGTTTACTTATATACCAATACTAATAAAATGAAGCTAAAGAATGATACATGCATACATACTACACAGTTATATATAGCATTGAAAAATTTCTACCGAAATCTAGCTTCACAAAAGCATATTCACCAAAACTAAAATCCAGCCACGTTATATATATAAAACGTTCTCAATAAGCCTAAGCATAAATATAACATACATCATATCGTATCGTAAGTCGCACACTAGACAAATCGGGACTCGGGCTCTATTGACGCAGCCACGTCAAGCGTGGCTCCCCGTGAGATAGGATAGGGTTGGTGGTGTTTAGTTTTTGGGGTTTTTTGTGTATGCTTATGATATATATACATGTATATGTCTTGTAGTTTTCCGAGTGGTGAAAAATAATAATATCTATAGTATATATAGTATTCAAATTCTTTTGTAATATACTAACGATCCACTCCTGGCTTGGCACGCGAAATCACAAACATATATGGGGACTTACATGTAAATATAAAAACATGTATGGGGTTTTCGCTCGCTATACTAATTTTTTTGAATAAAAAAATATCTTTATCTATTCTAAAATATGTTTACAAAATCTAATAATAATCGGTTGAGTAGTGTGAAAGAAATCAGTATTTAAAAGTTTTTAGACTTAGTCGACATTAAAAATTTCCAATATATTTAGGAAAACTTAAAAAAAATGAAAATTTTGTGTAGCTCCATAGGCACAGATAACTATAAAATACAGTCCTCATAATATACACAAATGAAATATAAACAATAAAAAATAAACTTAAGGCTTTTACACCTGTATTAGGAAATTTCTTCAACCCTAAGTAGCTATCTATATGTTTAAGATGCTGAGACGCCGTAAGCGCACTACATAAGTTCATATTTTGAACGCGGTGATGTCCTCACTCAAATATTACCACTTGAAATATCTTGTTCTTGCTGAAATTTATAACTGAGTGCAAAGACACTAAATATTATTTATATTTATGCATCTTATTGCAGTATATAACTGTGGATGCCTTAAGATGCAGAATGATGATGAAGACGAGAAAAGCTGGAGTAAAATAATTATACTTAAAATATTTATATTTCCTTCCTTGTACAATGTCAGACAAAGTACAGTGTTTAGTTACAGAAAAAAGAGAACGAAGTGACATTCGACAAAGTTTATTCAATATGCAAAAAATAAACTAATAATAAAAATCTGATATACGTATCAAATTACATTCTATATGTAAAGTTTCATCTCGTCGTCCTCATTTTCCAGTATCCTCTTAAAACTTGTAATAATATTATTTATCGGATGAAACCATATTTTTTATTCATGACATAAAATTTTAAAATGCAATTTATGCATTATAACAGTATCATTTAATACCTTAATCATTTAAATGACTTAAAAATATATTTAGAAGGAGAAAACGTAGTGTTTTTAATATATATTTACATACATACAGTTTATTAATACCAAAAAAACATTTTTTTTCCGTCTTGCGCTCGCACCCGCACATAGCAGCGCATGTAGAAGGGAGCTGGTAAAGTAGTGTTAAGATAATCCGTCACTTTCCGTCAGGAAGGTAAGGGAAGGAAATTACAATGTAAATTCCTAATAAATCAACATAAAAAGTTTATCCCGAATTCTACTGATGATAAAAATGGAATCCATGTTTAGCTAGTTAAGAGTTATGAATCGACAAAACAAACTAACTGGAACACGGAAAACCTATCAAGCTGCTTTGAAAGTCAAAAATTCAAACGTTGCATTGGTTAGTAATATACGGAATACGATACGCTTTTAGACTGGTGCATACATATTTAGGCCTTTCTGGAGATATTTTTGGTATTGATTTTTTTACATAATTGTATTTGTTCATCTCTGGTCTGTGGCAGTAACTTAAGTGAACTGGTAAATCATTTGACGTTGTAAAAATGTAACTTGGAACTTCCTATTTTGAATAAAATTATTA
The DNA here is from genome assembly GCA_030704555.1 of Heliconius charithonia. Classification (NCBI taxonomy): domain Eukaryota; kingdom Metazoa; phylum Arthropoda; class Insecta; order Lepidoptera; family Nymphalidae; genus Heliconius; species Heliconius charithonia. Next base: position 3,215,138 of record CM060825.1, read on the forward strand.
CTACTTCGTATAACATAAGAAAAGAGAATTTAATATTTAATTAAATATAATAGTAGAATTTAACCAACCTAGTGATTTATCATCTTTGTCGTGAATGTGGAAGACTAATAAATTAGTATCACTACAGTAGTATAAAATGGGTATAGTATGACGGCGTAAACCTCAACGCTAATCTGGATAAGTAAGTGTTTTCTTTGAAGTCATATAAATAAAAAAAATTATTTATAACTACGAGTATATGACTAAGGGATTAAAAGCTTAGCAATACAAGGCTTTCAAATAAGCAATCGTTACCATCATACATTGCTTACAAATATTATTTTTTAAATGCAACCTACAAGTATTCAAAGTTGGGAGACAATTAATACGTTCCAAATAATATTTACCTAACCTATATAGTAATGACAGTTTAATATAAACTGCCATTACTGTATTTTGGTTAAATTTAAAACTTACAAAATTTCAACAACCGTTTTCTCCCTAAGAGACAAATTAAAATGTTAAATTTGACATAACACAATATAAAACTTTTAAATTAGCTCCATCATATTATATAAAAGACTAAAATTTTCAATTGAAAACCTCCACAAAAGAAACTATCTTAATACATAGTAAACCATTACTACAGAAAATAAATCCGGGTCACGACTTAGCCCCGGAAATCGTCTTTTTGAAATACGAACTGACCGTCGTCGCGTCGCTTCGCTTCAGTATCACGTCGAACCGGGAACTTAACTTATGCTTCCGTGTCAAAGTGTTAAGAAAGCCACTTTTCTCACTCACTCATGTGGTTAACACTCCCTCAATCACGTAGCTATTGTCGATTAATCATTGTAGGTTTTCGGTGTAATGCATATAAATAATGTATTTTTCTAAAGGTAATGTTATTGTTGGCAAGTTTATAATATAATTTGTGCCTATATAGCTATCCCACAGCCTAAGTAAAATTGACATAATCTTTTAGTTTCACGTTGAATCCCACAAATGTCTGAGACACTCCGTTTCCCATTTTCGAATTTTAAAAACATTGCGTGTTACATTGCGGTACTCAACACCGTGCTGTGTCTTATTACCAGAGCTGGGAAATGAAATATATTCCGTAGTCGTGTTTATAGACAGAAGTTAGTAACGCTACGGCCTGTTGACCAAAAAATATTTAATAATACATTTTTTTTTCTAACTTAAGCCTCCGTGAAAGTATAAAAGAAAATATTACTATTTGCTGTACACAAGTCAGTAACTATTTTAATGAATATCAAATATAAAAATATATAGAAAATAATACGTAAATTACTATCACGTCCTTTTACGAAAATTAATGTAATCAGGTAATTTAATCGAAACACAAAACACGCCTATATAAATAATTTATACAAATATATTAGTATACAATAAAAAAAAAATTTAAATTAAATTAGCTTCACGCTATATCCCGCACACAGCAGGGTAGGCAGAGGGAACCTAGTGTTAAGACAGTCCGTTCCCCACTTTCTGCCGAATTTTGGAGGCATTGCGTATTGAGTGGCAGAACTCAACGCCGCGCTTAGCCTCGACACCAGAGCGAAGAAATGAAAATATAAATTTAAGTAAATATTACATCTCCTCGAGTGGGGATCGAACCCACAACCAGTCGATTTTACAGTCACACTTTGTACCACTGCGCCACGACTGGCCTCATAAAAATACAATACATAGTATACAATAATATAATATTATTTAGTTTAGAGCATTGCCAATGCATTAGATCTCTACAGCTCTGGTCTCTATTATTCTTTTTGACTATTTCTCTATTGCTCTTTTAACCAGAGCAAGTTAATTTAAAATAATTACAATATAATTGTTCCTATAAACGCAGATAGAACCTTTAACTATCGTGTATACTAACTATTAGGCCTTGTTCACGCTTTTACCCCCATAGCAGGGTAGGCTGAGGGAACCTAGTGTTAAGAGACTCCATCTCCTTTACGTTGCGTTACATTGCGTGTTGAGTGTGGGAACACAACACCGCTATTTGTCACTTCGCTACGATGGCCTTAATAAAAGTATAATAAAATAGATATTTTATATTTTACCAACTATAGAGACGTTACTTAACTTAGGTTAGCCATTCACCCGTTTGAAGCCGGTAATATTGGCTCAACCACAACTTAATCTTATATAGAACTTGGTACAGATTTCCATCACCAGTTAACCGATGGCACTGGCAAGTATCCCAATCGTCAGAACACAATATTGGTTAAATTGATATGATGTTAGTATTGAAAATGGTAATTTTGTTTTAAAGTAAAATCAATTTGTACATAAGTATAAAACAAAAACAATGTTAATATATAACATTTGTGTTTAGATCCGCTAATTATTATTATCTTGAATTCGAACGAAAATTGGAGATCGAAGTACCTCAATACGTTTCAATTGCCAAATTTCCTCTGCCTATCCCGCTATATTCGGGAAAAGGCGTGAAACTAAAAAAAATGTACATATATACGAATCTATCTCTCAATATCTGCTAGTTCAATTGCCACTCACACTATAACCCTGCTTAATTCGATAAGCACTGAACATATCAAACAAGAACGAGCTACGGCCAATATTTTCGCACCAAAAATTGTATTTGCCGAGTTGAAGCACTTGTCCTATTAAATTAACTGTAGGGTCGGGGGTGTGGTAAATGAATCCGATGATGTAGTGGGCATTCAAACGTGACGCGCTCTTATTGTAGTAAATTTTTCATATGTTATTCAAATTTCGTTTATTTTCGTTAACACGGTGCTGTGAGTAGACACAGCACGGTAGTAGATCCGATATAGCAAAAAAGAAGAAACAATATAATTAAGAGATGTAGAGTGGAGAGCAGAGTAATTTATTACTATTTTTTCTACATATTACAAAAAATACAAAAACGGATACGGATTAGGGAAAGATATATAGGGAACCCTAAAAACTGTGTAAAAGAAAGAAAAATACATAGAAAGTAGAGCCATTTTTACATTTAAGCAAGCATAAATACAATACTTGTTTTAGAAACAAAACCGTTATTCTTATGAGGTCGACCGCACCAATTTAACAAAGGGCAATTATCTGATCGTAATCGCATTTGATTTATAGATGAATATTATATATTTTTAGGATTATTGCTGTCACTTCTGATATATTAGTAGAGTAAAAGAAGACGTGTATAATGTATATATATCCTAGTATAACAGTAATAAATGTTTTATTAGGTACTTACTAACAATAGCAGTAGATTATATTTAGTCCAAGCAAAGTCGATAATTTTCTTATATTATCTATTTATACATTATGTATGGAAAAATTAAAAAATACTATAAATACAAAAACCATCAACTAAACTGAACAAACGACAAAATAATCAAAAGCTATTCATTAAGTCGAGCTAATGATGTATTTTTATGAAAATAAATAAAAAAAACCAAGCAGCCATCATCAAGCGTTGAAGCCGCCCTCAATAATTGGCATTCACGGCCCGCTGTGGACCCGTTTCGGTGTTTTTTTTTTTAGTGACACGCTCCGTACCCTGCCATGCCTGTAAAACGCGAACGTTGTGACATTCAATCGCAAACTTCATTTCTGTACAAACTAGAACGAGTTTTCAATTTTTTTTTTGTACTTCTCCAAAAATTCTCCTTGGTGTCGGATGTAATTATTAACGCTTATTATTATTTCATGCGTTTTTTTATTTATTTTTAGTTTGAGATATTTAAGTTAGTTAATATTTTATAAACTGTGAGTTATATAGTAAAATTGCAATTTTATTATATATCAGCTTCACGCTGTATCCCGCGCACAGCTGGGTAGGCAGAGAAAACCTAGTGTTAAAAAAACTCCGTTCGCCTCTTTCCGTTGAGTTCAGAAAAATTAAAAAAGTTAAATGAATATTTCATCTCCTTGAGTGGGGATTGAATCCACAATGAATCGGTTTTACAGTTACACTTTGTGCCCCTGCGCCACGACTGGCCTCAATCATTTTATTATATAATTCACAATAAAATAAAAGGTAAATCATTGACACAACAAAAACATGAACATAAACAAAAACAAAAGATCTAAAGTAAAGGCAACATACAACTCTTCATACAGTAGCGACGTTTGGAGAAACGACACCTGCCGATGTAAATAAAAAAGCGTAGTTGACAAAGGGTTCCGGAACGCAATTTCCACTGCCGCCACACCCACTTGGATGATAGGGCTCGTACAGACGTGTAATAGGCTTAATTTTTATATATACATATAGTACGGCAGGGAGAGAGGACCTAGTGATAAGACACTCCGTTCTCCATTTCCATATAATTCCGAAATATCACTTATTTTGTAATCAACTCCACGCTATGTCTTGTACAATTAAAATGAAGAAATATAAATAATTTAAATATACATATCGCGCGCACTGTCAATTTTAGTCTCACATGCCACGATGTATCTGTCTACTCTGATTTTAGTTAATCTAAAATAAATTAAGTTTGTAATCGAATTCGCACCCTCCATTGATGATAGAAGCTTTAAAATATTAGTGGACAATAGGATTATTGGGCGTAGAATGGACCCTCAATATAGTAACTGGCCTAGTTAGAAGTCGTTAGTGACTCGGACATAGGATAGATTTTTACGTGACAGGGATAACCATATAAGGGTTCTATATCTAGCAGTTAGCTTACCATATACTTTCTATCCCGCATATAAGCTTATCAGGATAGTCAAACTTTGGGTTAAGACATTTCGTACATAATTTTATTATACGTGTTTATGTGTTTTTGTGTGTTAAATTGCGGAACCTCGCGTCGCGCTGCAATGAATAATAATATAATATAATGTTTTTATTTTTACTTGTTTTTCTAAAGAAGGGATATTCAGTTAAGTGATTTCTTCCTCCTATATGATATTTCGCACTAATAATTTGTAAATTATTTATGTATTGTACATACAAACATATATATATATATGTGATTTGTCCATGATGTCAATTTATCCAACCTGGGAACTATCCACTTATACTGCTACTGGAAAGCTTATGTTTTATTGTGAAATGCGTAATATAAAGACATATGACAACGTTTATTTAGCATGTATCAGATATAGCAGGGTATTACTTCTCAAAAGAGCAAGCAAATGAAAAAACTCATTCCCCCGAGTGGGTAAAAACTCACAACCACCGCGTTAACAGTAGGTTCAACGCTGTCTATGCGCCACAATGGTCATGGCACTTCAATTATGAGATTTATCAAATTCCATTGACCCAACAAAATGAAAGTTGTAAGCTAATAAAAGACAAGTGAAGTATTGTACAAGGCCTTACTATTTGACGCTCCGGGCTGTATCGGCGATAGGCGTAGCTTTCAGATTTTTAGGTCAGAGCTTTTTGCTTTTGTTCCCTGCGATTTGTTAGTTTCGCTTGACAAGATTCATTTAGGGATACGCTGTTTGAAGTATTTTTGACGGGTTTTCGTCAGTGTAGGGTATTTTTTTGAGGATATACTTTTGTATATATATTCATATACAGATTGGACATCCTGTTACAAAAATAAAGGTGTAACGAAATCTTATTACATGAAAAAGTCTTAATTTGTATTTTAAACAATGATTTAAAATACAAATTAAGATATTTCTATTCAAAGACTTTATCTATATGTAATTTATTTCAATATATATCTTTTAATGCATTTTTTCTTTTAAATCTTCCGAGAAATTCGATTTACTCTGTAACTTCTCTGCCTGGTAAGGTCATAAGCTAGCAATATCATTGCTGGCACTGATGTTAACTATGTACTTTTTTTTTCATGTATTTATCCCGCATAAAGTAGGAGTGAAGGGGAATATTTTTTATTTCACATAAAAAATATATTGCCCTGAATGGGGATTGAACCTACAACCATATCGGCCATCTGATGCTATCCCGCTTTTTATATATTGATTTAAAAAAAAAACAAAAACAATGAAAGAATGTTTAAAACGAAAGTGATTTAGTTATTATAATTATGAACATTTTATTATTTTTCCATTAACTATTACTTTACAAAATCAAAAGAAAATCTGAGATATTACGCGTTCTAAAAGCAACCTTTACGTGAAAATCAACTGAAGCAATGTTATAATTATAAAACTATTTTAGTCTTAGTAAGGGCGAAGACCTTTCCATTCAGAAAATCTATATCAAAACGAAATAAATGTTCCTGCAAATGTATTGCAAGTGTAAAAAAGGAAAAGAAGAAAGAGACATTTTTGGATTGTTGTAACTCTCTTAAGTAAATTAACTTAAATAAATAATTTAACAATATAAAATGATAGATTTGGATCATATCGGACATCCGAAACCAGATAAATAATCTTACTAAGCCCCAAAGTAATGATATACATCAATCGTAACGACAGAGCTTTAGCACAGACGATTATTAAATTCGGTACTATCCTAAGAGACTGTCAATATGATAAACCTCATCATTTCCATATGGCATGGTTATTATGAAATTTTTGTACGCCATTATTTACCTTAGACAGTGTGCAGAAAGACCAATATAAAGTACAAGATTCTCATGCCCAATTTTAATATGGTATAACTAATATATTCTGCACGTGACCAACACGTGCAAATCGTCGTTAATAAATATAGTTAGAAGCTGATGTGAGGGGAACTAGACTGATATTATTTTTGAAGATGACAGCCGTTTTATTTGGAGTAGATAGTACGTGTACTTGTAAGTGATTTAAATGCTTGAGAGGAAGGTGTGATCCATTTAAAATGAAGCTTAAATGATCGAAACAAACAAATGTGTATCTAAGAAATACTTTTTTAAAAGTTATATTTACTGACTGCTTTACGGAATAGAAAAGAGTTAAGGTATAAACCAAAAACTTAGCTGGTACAAAGAGGGAACCTAATGCTAAGGAGTGAAAAAAGTGGGTACTGGAGTATCCATTACCTACTTTTCGCCGAGTTCATTATGTGTTGCTAATGGAACTTAACGCCACGCTTTGTCTTGTTACCAGAGGGAGGAAATGGAAAATATAAATAGTCTATACCCCCGAGAAGGATTCAAACCCACAACCGTCGCATTTATAGTCACATCACCACATCACACATCACGCGTGGTTTTACACGACGACTGCCCAAAAATATATAGAGAAAAGAGGTTTGTCTGATTATTTTGCACATTAAATTTTATGTTGTTTGTAGGTTTAACACATGCACAAAGTAATAACCGTAGAATATTTAAATATGTTTCGAGAAACCTGTTCAGATGTATGTACCCAGACTCTAGAGCGTTATTTCTGTTTTGAAACACTTTTTTTACTCTGTTTTTTTCTATCTCTCAAAATGTTTTTGCAAAGTACCACAATATAACCGAAAAGGTGATAAAATTCTATGCCTTTATAACAAAAATCAATAATAGTTCAAATAGTGATGTGAATACAAATGTGACGCACACATTTCAATTCGCGCACAGTAAAAACCAAATCAAACGCGTCACTACCAACAAAAACATTCCACTAAGCCAAGCTAAACCAAATTGTAGCGAATAAAAATCTTGATCCTTTTTCAAGTGTCAAAAAACTCTCACGTTCTTTGTCCAAACAATGACATTGGATGTACCACATGGGACACACGGGGTGAAAAGGGCACTGTATTTACACAGGCGTGTTTGTGTTCCCCGATTCCCCATTGCGGTTAATGGGGGATAGGAATAAACTCGTTTTCATTACCAGAGTACGCTAGTGTCATAAAGTGGCCAGTCTGAACTACTTGCGTTTATGCAAATCGTGCCTAAATATGTTAATATACTCCATGCATATTTAATTTCTGTTTGTTTTGGAAGACTTTATGTGACTTTTCTCTGAATGCTTTTTGGAAATAGCTTTATTTAATTTTCTTGCTAAATTTGCTATAGAAATTGTAATGTTTTCACAGTTGTTAAAATGTTGATGATACTGCTACTGTTATTTGCGTGAATGAAGACTATGGTTATGGGTGCGAATGCCATTTAAGAAAGATTTAAAATATACAAGATTCTCTAATATAGACAAGCGGCGTTAGACGCCGCCAGTTAGACATAAAACAATGCAAAGAGTTAAAGAATTAATTTAGTGTCATCCAGGTGCCAGTTGACGTTAATGATGATGATGATGCAACATCAAAATTTATACAAAATATAACGTTTATGTTTAAAGTTAAATTTTCTGTTATAATTTAATGTAACACGAAGAAATTCCTTAGAAAGATCACGAATAAGTAAAATAAGGTAGATCGAGTGATATCGGTACATAGACTGAACGGGTTTTCAATTACGTAGGTGTTGGGATAGGTGAGCGGAAACGTATAAAAACATTAGACTTTACAAGACTGGCAAGTCCATTGAAAGTAGTATTTTATTTTTTATAAGGCAGCTTACATCAATTGTGTATGATACAATCTGCAAGTTTGTGGATAAATTTTCTAACTTTTTACTCATCCCCTGTTTACCTTTAATCTTTTTTAACAAATTTCATTAAAATCGGCTCAGCGGTTTGAATTATGAAAGAATAGTACTCGTATGTAGGTATATCAAATGAGTATGTAGGTATATTAAACGACCAGACATTTTTATACAATTTTTTTATATATAGATATGAAGAAGAAAATGAAATAATGAGTTCCCCGTGTTGGAACCGAACCTGTCATCGCCGCGTTTACGTTTGCCGCTGAGCAAGAAATGCAAGATATTTTACATCGACACTGTCACTAATATTGGAAGTTTCCTGAGTTTAAGAACTACAAAGTGCCGTCGTTTAATAAATGAGTCACGAGGAACGTTAAATATTCGAGTGATTTTATAATCGAAATAAATTGGTAAATAAGTGTAATTTCATTCAACTTGTACGTAATATACATATCATTATATTAATAACATGTAATGAAGCTTTAAATTTAGCCGTTTACGACTTTTTTTATTGAAATACTTATCAATTTTATTAATAAGTTATGTATACTTGTCTAGATATACGGTACTGAGCACGTTTAGTATTTTTGGGATTTTTATAGACTTTAGAACTAAAAATATTATAAAAAAGTGAAGCTATTATTCTATTTCATGAAAGTTTCATCAGTTATAAAAAGGGAAAATAAAAGTCAAAAGATACGAAAACAGACAGTGATCCTATAAGGATTCCGTTTTTATACCTACTGAGGTAAATATAATAATGCGAACGCACTGTTTTAAAATAGGTACCTTCCCGCTAACTGCCTTCCCTTTTATAAGCCTGAGGTGCGTGAACCTAAAAAAAAATAGATTGCATAGCAGTTATACGTACAGATAGATAGATAGATACTCTTCGAACGATACAGATAATCGTAAGCATTATTCACTCGCGCCTAAAGGTAAGTAACCTCAACCGGTTTTCCTATACTATAAGTATGAGATGCTTTTTGTTGCTCCAAATAGAACTTTTAATTTCAAGCTTATTTTCCTTCTGATAGTCGAGTCAATAGCATCGTTTATATGAACTCGAACTATGTAACGAGGCCGTGACTACCGAGTAAGAGTATAATCTGATTTTTTTTTTATGTTCACGCTGTATTACGCATAGGGTAGAAGTATATCCAAGAGAACTTGGACCTAGTTTTTAAGTCACACGTTCCTGAAAAGACACTTCTGTTTTCCACCTTCCGCCGAATTCTGCAGGCGTTGTCATGCTGAAACTGTGGAACTTAACGCCGCGATTTGCCTCATAACCGAAAACGATTCATTTCTGGAATTGAAATCGAACCCACAGCGCCTACAGTCCCACGCTTATGCAAGTGCAGCACGAATAACTGTTATCAAAAATATATACGAGTATTGTATGTATGTAAGTATAGTTATATACAATAAACTTTTTTATACTTTTTTGAACTGATATTATTATGTAAAGATTTATTTTTTAACTTTTAATGTATTTTTTTATTTATGCACATTCTGGGGTGGGCACGGCCGGCTCCCCCTATTCCTGCGCCTATGATTGTATCTCTATTGAGGGTTACATCCTGGTGCAGTAGGACTGCAAACAAGATAGAGAACTAATTTCCGGCATTTGACATCCAGTGCCTCTAATTTAAACAGAAAACGGAGAATGAAATGTTTTTACATTAAGTTCTTTCTGCCTATCCTGCTATATACAAGACAAAGCGAAGATAGTTTTTGGATGGATTTAAGCTAACTGTTAAGTCACAAAACAAAGACAAAATGAATACATATTTTTTTTAAAAAGTGTGGAATAACACTTTAAAAATGTAAAAAAATGGCAAAATGAATACATATAAACAATTAAAATTAATATAAGTTGCTTTATGTATAAACGCTATAATCATTTCGTAAAAACAAATAACCTTTTTGTTCTTAACACCTTTTTTTTTCCTAAATAAATTTTAAAAATATATTTTTTAATTTCTACAAGTCCTCAACGCTATAGACAATCAATAATTATATCAACGTAACATAGTAACATCGTTTAAGCCCCAAGTACATCTAAAGACATAAGCGCCTTAAAGATATTACCTCCTAAGCTCTATACTGCCTTTGACAAATATTGGTCTATAGGGAACGCAATATTGATCACGCTTTTCTAAGTTTTCTATTCATATTGACTTGTGGATAAAATGACAAAAGTAATTTAAATTTAAAATTCACAAATTAAAATTAAGAATTAAATAATAAAAATACTCTGAAGATGAGATGAAGATGTCTACTACAAATCGAATAATTTTGGAGATTATCGTTTTGTTATATAACAAACGTATGTAACGTTTGTTAGTGATCTATTTTTATTATTATTATATTATTAGATAGATGTTTTATTTTGCTTTTTTAAAAGGGAAATATAAAAAAAATGTATATATTGATTGATAGATAAATATTTATAGTACTTTCGAAGATTTCATTAAATTTGTCAATTTTTCATTTAGTTTTGTCTATCCACACTATAACCGTTGTGTGAACATAAAAAATAAGTTATATTAGATCTTTAATGTACATACAATTTGTAGCTTAATACTTCAAAATGAATATTTAATAAAAAAATTCAAAACATATTTTTTGTATCCCAGTGTTGCTGGACCAAAAACAATGTAGTATCTTTTATTAAAGGCAAGAAGCTAAGTTGAAATAAGTCTCATTTCGTATTGTGAGGGCGGCAGGAGGAGGGGGGCATATTATCACGTAACAAATTGGTTTCTCTACCTTTGTTCGACATTCGTCCCAGGCCCTTTGGTGAGACGAATGGTGTAGGGATAGACGAAAAAATCGAAAATTTTCTTTTGAGTTTGTTTACACGATGAATAATTACTTACATGAGTTATTTTGGAAATGCTTGGAAACGTACCTGAAAAATAAATGTAATTTAGGTTTTATTAAAATGTATAGAAAAGTAAATGTATAATATTAATTACATTAAAAATATTTGTTTTAAATCTTATGTAGTAGTTTCTATTAATATTCAATTAAACTTGATATTCAATTTAAGTAAGACTAAAAAAGTAATGTTAATGATTAAAAAAAACAAGTGCGATTAGTAATAATAAACAAATATGGTTTTGAAAGACGTTCAATTATTTTAAATATTTATTACATACCAACTTTATTAAATTTCCTGCTCGTAAAGTAATAACATAATACTTATTTAGAAAACGTATAAAAATTTGAACGCAGCGGGACTCGAACCCGCGCCTCCTGGAAACCGACCAGGCGCTCTGACCACTAAGCCATGCGTTCTCGCCAAGCTACGTCGAAATTTTTATACGCTTGTTACAACTTATTTATGTTGTTAGCTTCTCTGTAGGGAGATTTTTACAAATTTCCGCTACCCAAAGATAATTACTAAGAATTATCGTTTGGCAAGAGAGAAACTATTTTTAAATATTTTTAAACATTTTAAAGTGTTATTCCACACTTAGGAAAGACAAATACTATATAAAAATTTCGACGTAGCTTGGCGAGAACGCATGGCTTAGTGGTCAGAGCGCCTGGTCGGTTTCCAGGAGGCGCGGGTTCGAGTCCCGCTGCGTTCAAATTTTTATACGTTTTCTAAATAAGTATTTGTCTTTCCTAAGTGTGGAATAACACTTTAAAAAATGTTTAAAAATATTTAAAAATAGTTTCTCTCTTGCCAAACGATAATTCTTAGTAATTATCTTTGGGTAGCGGAAATTTGTAAAAATCTCCCTACAGAGAAGCTAACAACATAAATAAGTTGTAACAAGCGTATAAAAATTTCGACGTAGCTTGGCGAGAACGCATGGCTTAGTGGTCAGAGCGCCTGGTCGGTTTCCAGGAGGCGCGGGTTCGAGTCCCGCTGCGTTCAAATTTTTATACGTTTTCTAAATAAGTATTTGTCTTTCCTAAGTGTGGAATAACACTTTAAAAAATGTTTAAAAATAACATAATAATAAAAATACATTACAATACAAGAAAATTAATCCTCTTAAACTAAATCGAAGTTGGCCAACTTTGCAAATAATATTATACAACTACCCACAATTTTTGCTGATGGTATTTTCACAAAAACCCGAAGTCTTCTTAACATGGGAGAGAAAAAAGATTCTTTTGTTGAGCGCATTTCGAGAGTAAAGCCTACGGAGGTACAATATACGTATTTACCTTTTTGTCCACTTACTTGCAATAGGGTCGCCGAATTGCGGAAATAACTAAAATTTGAATTCCTGTACCGTTTTATGGGAACACAGTGCTAATATTTCGTATAGTCTTTATCTTGTCGTACGAACGAACGAAACGAACTTAACGAAGTCTTTGGTTGTATAATTAGATTTAATTGGGCCGTTTCACTGGTTTTAGTTCATTGGTTATTTAATTCATTTATCAATAGAATCATTTTCTTAATAAAAGTTTCTATCTCTAAATACTAGGAAATATCCCCAGAATTGGTATAAGTATATATAATAAAGATATTTAAAAATATGCTTAAATACAAAAGAAGTGATTTGTTCTTCATTTCTTATCTTGCATAAAAAGTAAAGTAAGTAAAAAATAAGAAAATGTCTTAAAAAGAAAATAAAAAGATTGCGCTGTCCAACCCTAACCGACCTTAGTTAGGTGACAGATTTTTTATCGTAATAATGAGCCAATACTCTTGAGAATCGTTTAAGTATTAATTTACATTCAGCTTTTGTTCTCGATTGAAATTTTATGTTTTTTTTTTTCATTTGTATGATGATTTCCATTTCAATATTTTTTTAATTTGTCTATAAGTGGAATATATTTTTTGTTATTACATTTAATTATTGACAGATAGGTACATAATTATTTACAATGCTACTGTTAAACAGCATTACCGACACTATATGGAAGCATTTAATTTATTACTATATAATTTTATTATTACATTAAAATAACATGTTATTGCATACATATTAAAAGTAGTTCAATTGAATCAGCTCAATAAATTTATAAAACAATATAGATTAGATTTTAAATATAGATTAGTTCGTTTTAATATTTTCACATTCAAACAACTACTGGAACACACTTAGGTGTTACTCGATAGAAAAACGAAAATATTTGAAAGCAAATCTAAATACATTAAGTGGACAGATTTCCCAAACTTCCAAAGTTTAAAAACACAAAACTTTTGAAAATTATCACTATACATATACGTATTCACCGAAAACTTACAAACCTCGTTACAATAATATACACACATGTACCACCATAGTTGAGGTAGAGTTTAATGGAAATAAGCGTTGTAAGCGCGATATAAGCAATATAAGCTTTCATTTAAATAAACAAACAAAAAAGCTCACTTTGGAGAATGGTAGTGTTTAAACAAAGTCGTTTTCTATTTACGCATACCAAATAAAGCTCGGCGGTGACTTTATACACGGAGCTAATACGGGATCAAAAATAAATCACTCATTCATTCGTTCATTGATTTAGATCACAAGTAACGAGAATGTTTAGACATTTCAAGTCGTATTACTATGTTTTTTTAGGTTCATGCTGTATCCCGCACATAGCAGGGTAAGCAGTGGGAACCTGGTAACTTAATGTTAAGTCACTCAGTCACTTTGACTCGTTACCAGAGCAAAAAAATTAAAACACTAAATATATAAATCAGTGGTTCCCAACCGCGGTCAGTGGCAGTGGTCCGCGGACCAGCAGTAGTTCACAGAAGCCTAAATATGGTCCGCGAACGATTTTAATTTTGTCTGGGGATGGTGAGGCGAAGTTTCTGTTTAATTAACACAGTATTTTTTTATTATACCTACCTGCGTAGTAGTACCCGCTACCAAGAATTATATAAAAGTGGTCCTTGGTCAAGAAAAGGATTGGACTCCCTGATCCCTGAATAATAAGTATTTAATTTCCTCGTCTGGACTATGTATTACTATAGAAGTATATATTTTTTATCAAAAGTTTAATAATTTGAGAACATATTCTATAAATGGGATGAAAGCATTGTAAAACTGGTAGTAAATATGTATTTCAAGTGCAGTACGTGGTATATTATTATGCATAATAATAAAAAATTAAAGAGATGAAACGAAAAATTCATACATTAAAACACTATACTGAATACCGCACATCTTGTCATTTGAACCTACAACTCATATTTTAATTTCAAATAACAACATAGTTTAGCTATATAATAATAAATTTAAGCGGGCGAAGTCGATTGTAGGTCGCTAGTGATTTTCGTAGCTCCACAACACATTCTAGCAATTAATAATATCTAGGCAAGTCATACAGAGCGTTGCAAACGAGTTAATGTTTCTCAATCCAAGCATTCCAGTCCGATCTGTTTCATTGGTTCCATGAACATAGTGTCACAGTGGTACTCATTAAACCTAAATACATTGCCTTACACTGTCAAAGGACAACCGGGTGGTTGCGAAAATTTTGTTTATTACATGTATATTTTGTTTACAACTCTTGTTTCGTTCGTGTTTTGCTGCCAATGTAAACTATGACTTATCTTGACTTAGCGCCTTAAAACCTACGCTTAAATTTGCATTTAGGTAATTGGACTCTAAATCGTGTGGAAATTCAAATGTGCATTGTAAAATAAAGAAATTGATAGTTAAAGATAAAGTTTGAAGCAGTGGAAAAACAATATTTTATGTAACTATTGTACATCCAACATTTTTAATTAATATTACTAGCGAAAGCGGGATTCGAATGAACACTTTACATAACAGTACCCAGTACCCACAAAAACTTGTAGAGACAAAAATATATATTTCACTGTCTTCTATATAAAAGAAAATTATATTAGAGGTTAAATATAAAAAAGTACTGTGACGTGTATAACTAGACGAGGTTATTTTTAAACTGCGACCAATGTTTTTTGTATTGATAATAATGCCAAAGTGTCGCCATTGTAACAGTATGTACCTCGGATATAAGTTTAAAATAAATAAACAAATAAAATAAAATATGCATGGCAATACACATAAATAACATAGTTAATTATGAATAATAAGAACTATATATTTTTGATACCATATTAATCAAGACGAGTTCGTGTATTGTCGTCCCGAATGTCGCGACCGTCGTTTCGTATATAGCAGGTGGTGGTGATGCTGGAAGGCAGCGGTCGAGTCGAACTCTAAAGTACTACGGTACTAATAAATATGATGCACATAAAGACTCGTACCAAATGTATAATGAATATAATATGATAATTCGAAGTCTATGATGGCACGATCTTTTAGGATCGAATTCCTTATAAAGGAATTATATGTGTAGGAGCGACACATATTATGGATCAAAGTTATCTTTGACCAATGTTATAATATTGAATGTTGCTTGACGTCGCGGAAGCTGACGTGATGGGCTTAAGCGAACTGTTACAGCGACATTAACTATGTCGTGGCCGATGCCGTCTCGCAGAACGCTCGCGATACGTAAGCTGTGCTTGTATGGCGTTAGCCATTGATATATTGAATACCACTTCTTCGACTTGGTATACGACTAGCAGGTGTGTGGTGCTATTTTATGTCCCAGCTCCGGTGTATGTAGTAGTGTCCGCTCGTCTCATACGGGTGCGTGGTGCTATTTTATGTCCTGGAACTCTGGTGTATGTAGTAGTGTCCGCCTACGGTTCGAGACACGACTGTGGGGTGTGTGCCGTGCGTTTATTTAACATATCGGCCGCCTTGCGGCAGTGCGTTCGTTCCAACGACTTATATTGATCTCACAAATCAATCAACATCACGAATCACAATTCTAATATAATAATCTTAATATAAACAAGCGTAACAAGTACCTTCAGACTGATCACACACAAACGTCCCGGAGAGTTCAATAAGACTGTCGCAGCCGCAGTCTGGTAGGAATTCACGGTGTAGGGCGGGGCGGTGCCCGTACTCTTTCTTCCTTTTATTATAACTACTTCGCAGTTATAGTGGAGAGGAAGATAGGACGCGCTCTTGGCTTTTCTTCGGACGAGCTTCGAGTTATGAAAATGTCATATTGTCGAGTTTCCAGTTATGTAAATAACTGACACAAGAACAACTTCTGATGGCAAATATATTATTAAAGTGATACCTTCTAATGGCATAATATCAAATTCTTAATACTGTTACCTCTGAATCTCTAAAAGATTTTGGGTTCTTCACGATCATAACTATAGACGGTTCTAACCACTAGACACATCACGAGCCAAGGGATTATTTATTAAATAATAATTTAAAAGGTGTTTGAGATAACAGTTACACCATTGACAGTTGCAACGTGTACTACATTTATATTTACTATACATATATGTATGGCTAGAGTCAGCAAAAATAGAAGAATAAAATCACGATACACTCTGTTTGAATAGTTTAAAAGGGGCATAAGTTTTAAACAAAAATAAATCTTAATACAAAATACATACATAATAATTAACTGTCTTGTATATTTAAATGGCGTGTTGGGTAAGGAAACTAAGCCAATAATATTTTGCGTTTACAGTCCCTCTCTTGTGTTCCGACGTCCTCAAAACTTACGAATTTTCTAGTAACAATATACAACCTTTGTTTTAAATTTAATCTTTATTAACAGGTAAAAATATCCTAGAATAGACTCTAGTTTTACCTTCTATATTAGAAGCCCCGTTCACTATACAGGGTCAGCTCGGGCGAGTTATCCGACTGAACAGTTCAATCGTTCATTCACTATCCTTTGATCTCGGTATTACGCACTTTCCGCTTCACAATGCTTGAGCATTGTAAACTTGCCGTGGAGTTAACGCTGGCTTGTTTTTATGGATGAAGTGGTTATTCATTATTTATTTATGGTTTCTTTTTTGTGTATTATCTAAGCAGTCTAAATATCTAAAATATTTTAAAAAAAAAAAATTTTTATTTATTTGAAATATATTTTTTTTATATTTTTAGGGCTTCACAGTGAAACAGCCTACCTGACTGTAAATGAGGCGTGGGGTTCGGACCTCACTTGGTTGAATATTTAAATTATTTTCATTTCTCTACTAGTAGACAAGGCTTAGCGTTGTGATCCGCCACTCAACACGAAATGCATATAATAAAAATAAATATAATTAAATTTTGAGGCAATTTAATAACGGAGTGTCCTAACACTAGCGGGGTATAGCACTAAACTAAACTAAATTTCCTAACTTCCAAATAACAGGGTATAGCAGGGTAGATACCCTTGTAGGTAACATTTTACTTACTTTTTTCCTGTTATGCGATAAAAATCGCGTGTTGTTTTCTTTATAAACTTTTCCACACTCTCGAGCGTTGGTCACTTGATATTAATAACTAATTACGAAATGACGAAACTAGCATTTGCTTGGGAAGTACATAAACTAATTTAGTGGATGATCTGATTTTACAGCTACGATGTAGTTATATTTAGCAAGTCGGTCATTGTCGGAAACAAAACACGCTTCTATTTTATGGGATTTCTGTTGTTGTGTTGGGAAATCTTGGCTTTTATTTGTATTGTATTGGATCGAACAATAGTTCGAAAAAACAGATAACTAATTAAGTATTTTTAGTTATTATAATTGTATTTAAAGTTTGAAGCTGATAATCATTCATTCATTATAACGTCACTAGATATATACATACAATACAGATAAAGGATCTTATATAGCCGGCAATAAACATGACAGTCGATCGGGGACTGAAAAACTAAAGCAATTTAAAAAAACACGTCCAATATGCGGTATAATTAATTTTAACTGCCCGTTCCAAATATTCTGCACTTTTATAGAAATAAAAAACGGTGATGTTTGATATATAGAATATTCTTCTTTCATTTTTTATTGCACTTTATTGTAGGAAAGGTAAATAGAAATGGGAGAACGTAGCGCAAGTTAGTCTCCTCAGTTTACCTGATATTTTTTTAAAGAGAAATCTGTCTCTACTTAGCGAATTCTATGACTAAGAAGGAGTTTTAGATAGAATATTCTATTGGGGTAACTAAAGGCAATATTTGTGAAATCATAAGTTAAAGATTTTTTTAGTTATGCCACTTGAATACTGGAATGCCATATTATCTGTCCCAATAAATTATAGCTGTCCACTAAAGTTAGTAAGTTGTGTAATTTTTTTTTTATTTTTTCCATAATTTTGTACTCGGAAAGAAAACAATGAAAAGTAAGAAAAATCTTTTAATTTACGGCGGCCACGTTCCTCGGCCGTAGGAAGGTCTTATGGTTTTGTTAAGGACTCTTTAATTTATGTCATTTAAATTATTATATATCCTACCTATCCTACTAAGAGTTTCAGTAAAGTGTTTTAACTGTTTTGAATTCTTACAAGACTAATAACTGGCTAAAATAAATTAAGTAGAAACTCTAAATTGTATATGATCTGTAACACTAATAAATCACGGGAACACAGCATTTCATGAATTAGGGAGCTCCAAACAATATTATTAGACATAAATAACATATTTCATGTAACGGTCCAAAGACCGCGAGAACTTCAACTACAATAGACTATAAATATTTTATAAGTAATTATAATGAAAAATCACCGCCGTGTAATCACTAAACGGCCTGTAGTCCGGTTTGTATACAAATTTAATTATTTTACAGCCGAATTCCTTAATAGTCCATTGTTTTCGTTGTTAGGATACCGATATCCGTTCAATTTTTAACTATTCAACCGTTAAGAACTAGACAATCACAATTGATATGTCAAAATTGTAAAGTATTGTTATATTATGTTTTTTCTACAATAGAGGTTAGAAGTTACGTAGGAAAGTGCATTTTATAAAGTAAATATTATATAGCTATAATTGATACATGTAGGTTTACATTACATCATATTAATTATTCGAATCTACTCTTATGCATAAATTTTAGTTTATTTCTACACGACCACAAAGGCGAAATTTCAGGAAAAGGTAGTCAAGGTATATATAAAATATAAAAAATAATAGTTAATAATTAGCCTACTAGGTACTACTTGTAGGGAATCTGATTCCATATACGTAATTGGTGCAAGACGTCTGTCAATTCAATAATTAACACGGCCACAGTCTATCGTAACGCTTTGTACCAATTGATTCGACACTATTAGGTCAATCAAAATTACTATGAGAACTGGGGATGTTCAAGGGGGTTAATTTTAGGGCAATTTACTTACTAACGGTTGATAAGTACCTTGGTTTAATACATTATTCTGTAGTAAACTTTGTTCTGTTTATTAAAAAGTTAATTATGTCTCATAAAACCAAAATATAAAGCAAGGCCGGCTGTGGCGCAGGGGCACAAAATGTGACTGTTATCACAACAAATTGTGGGTTCGATTTCCACTCGATGATATGATATATAATGATGACTACATAGAGTTCCGCTACAGAACACGCAATGCCTTTAGAATGGGACGTAAAATGGGAAACAGAGTGTCTTGACACGCTGTTGCGGGATGGAAGGAAAACACCAAAATACCTTACACTTCTCAAGCACTGTGGTGTAGTTGGACAGTATTTCGAATGCATTTCTTGTCAGTCCCCACTCGAGAGAATTATTCTAATTTTCCCGATCTGGCAGCTAAATGACGTTCCGTCACTTGATATTCAATGTGCCGAATACTAGCAGCGACTTACATGTGAGTTCTTTATCTCGCATATAAGTTGTTGCTCTTATATGTGAGATTCTTATCTTAATTTCATTAAACTGATAATGAGAACGCAATTCTCTACTTCAATTTACCATTTTATATTAAAAAATAATTATTATTTTAAAGAAGTAAAAGTGAACACATAAAATAAATTTACTTATTCCTGACATAATTAAAATGTTGAAATCTACACTCAAAACATTTCATTTCACAATAAACTTAAAGGAAATTCTATGGAAAACGACATTTAAAAATAATATAAATTATTTAACGTATAAAGTTATTGCATAATTAATCTAATTAAAACAAGATAAGTGGGCGTTTCTTTTTAATGATACGTATATATATTATAATGAGTCCACTTGCTTGGTTAAAATTATTATCATTAACGTCTCCCGCAGCGGAATGTTGAAGGTTACTTCGGTGGATTTATACGAGTTTTGATGTGATATTTCTTTTATTCAACTTTGAAATATATATTAAAATTATTATATTTTTTTTTGGCAAAATATGGATTATATATTGTAATTATACTTTAATTTTCTAGTTCTGATTAATCTCAAAACGTAGTGCCCGAAGAATACGGGAAAAGGGTGGATCGGTAATGTCTTCATGTAGTGTTAGTAGAAAATATACATAGGTAGATATGTATTTATTATGTATTCAGGTACTAGAACGATTAATGCTTTGGCCATAGACGTACGTAAAAATAACCACTTAGATTTCTGTTTAAAGTATAATTGTAATAGTTAGGTACTAACAACTTTATGGAACTAGCAAATCATGACTGTTCTGGATTTAGCTAAGGTATTATTGACATAAGAAAATAACAAATGATGTATGTAATCCAATTCCGTGTTTTTTTTTCAATTGCATGGAACTGAAATTGGCAAAGCGAAGTATGTAGGTTAAACGACTTCCCTCATTTGTCGCTTCCTGAAAGATATTAAAGGCCACAATTAATGTTTTAAACCAAAAGATGGGTTTGCGTCAATATAATTTTATGAGTGCCGGAATCATGGGAACAGACTACTTTTTTAATATATCGACCATTTTATGTTGGCGAATAGCTCTACCAAACACTTCAAAAATAAAAGCAAAAAAAATCAAAAAGTGTAAAAATTAAGTAAAATGTAAGTAAGGAAAGAAAAGTGGAACTATTTGACACAATTAGACACGTGTTTAACAATGCTTAAAGCTAGAGCTAGAGCACGCTAGATTAGTAGAATGATGTGTTAACATGAAAATCTCATTTTAACGAGTGAACTGAAAAAACACCGTCTCCCACTTCACGTATTCTCACGTTTGTTCATAACGTAGAAATGACTCTTCAGAGATCCTTTCCTCGTCTAGTCAAGTTAATTAAACGTCTAAGAAACATGCTGAAAGTTTTGCGCTTCTTTTCTTGTGATTTTTTGTTGGTGGTTTAAGTTCACTGTAAAATTATTTGGGGATTTATATCTATAATTTATATTATTTTAGCTTGCTTAGTAATTTCAATTACAATATGCACAGGTACGGTCTATTTCCTCCTATTCGGATAATCCAACGGAATGGCAATTCAGCGTAACCAAGAATAGGCGGTAGTTCTAGATTTAACCTTCAGGTGTGGAAACACTTGAATAAAATATGATTGTGTTTAAGCAAAACATTGACTTCCAAGAATTAAAACAAAATCGTAATGTATTTTAAAAAAACTCTATAAAACTAAAACAAATGGTTTTATTAATTGATTCACATAAAAAATGTTATTGTATAAAATTGATATTTATGAATATTATGAAATTTTATACTGTACTAATAATATATTTATATTAGTATCTAATTTCCACTTTCACGTTCTAAAGTTTACCATCCTTAGACGTAGTAGTCTTACTAAACCGAAATTTAAAAAATATATTTCATATATAACATAATTGTATACATATTATTATTTTTAGCACTCCCAAAAATGCAACTCTCGCAAAATTATCAAACACTTCTCAATTGTGCCACGCTGGTACCATGGAGCATCATACACATGTGACACCATTCTATAGTTAGTTGCGTCAACGGTGGTCATCACCAACAACGCTAACCGTCACGTACACCATAAAACTTTCCCTGACAAACGCCTTGCTAATTAACCCTTTAATGGGCTATTACGTTTGATTGTATAATTTTATGACTGACCGGCTCCGGGTTGAGGCGAACGCAAGCACTTTGAAATGCGATCGTTACGTTCAATATATTTTTAAATGTAAATGTAAGTAAGACAAAGCGTACATGACTTAATTATGAAGAACTGCTTTTATGAAACATTACAAAATACAGCTACTGAAGCAGTTTTGCAAAAAGGTTATGTTGGCGTTGAGTTCTGCCTCTCAACACGCAATGCCTCCAGGATTCGGCAGAAAGTGGGGAACGGAGTGTCTAAAAACACTACTTTCCCTCTTCCTACCCTGCTGTGTGCGGGATACAGCGTGAAGCTGATTTGTTTATTTTTACAGTTATATATAATTATTAGTATTTTCTAGCAGCTTAATTCATTGTCAAAAGCCTAAAGCACCGGCCATTTTTTTAAGTTAAGAACAGATTAAATCATCCAAAAGGCTGAACTGAACTCAAAAATCTTGGACTATTGTAAACAACAAACCTATTTAGTTTTAAACAAATATTGGTCTGGTCCCGATCTAAAAAGCAAATCGTAAATAACGATACCGATATTTGTCAGGTTCGCACGTGAAATAATAAGACTAAGGCAATGTTATTCAAATATGATCCTTATTTGTATACCATTACAGGTGGCAGCTCTCTACACGAGGAGGCTAGATGCAAATAAACAACCCTCGAAATGCGACCCTTGTTAAATTCAATACTTTTTTCAATATTTTCAACACAACTTGTTGTATATAAATAAAGTTAAGCTTAACTTCGTAGCGTCGAGTAAAGAATAAATATTTTATCACTATTATAAATATCTACCTATTTTCAGAGTATTGATTTTAAAACGAATTGTATGAAACATGATACATTTGTAGAGATAAAAAAAAACAGTAAAAATCTAACTTTGATTAAATCAGATCAGAAACGGGAGAATAGCAAAATTTCATTAAAAAAATTCATCTTTAGTAGAACTTAAACAACAAGTGGGCACGATTTAAAGTTATCACAATTGAACACACATCAAAACAAGATAGCATCTCCATACAAAACTAAATAAGCGACATAACGTTTGGCGATCATCTTTACGACCATGTACGTATGTATGTATGTCTGTACGTGTCAGTCCACCGTGCGCCGTCGGACAAACACTTGCGCCTGTCTCGAACAACTTCGTTTATTTCTGAGGTGTCACGTTACACGGTTTTAAAAGTTGATGGTGTGTAATAAATGTTTTTGGCTGCAACAATCGCTTCTCGCGCCGTTGCACCATAAACTCGGTCTTTGTCCACTAAATAAGTATTACCATATGTTGGAAAGGGACGCAAATTATATTTTTAACGTCGATTTGTATTACGTGTTCAATAAAAATGTAGAGTAATAAAATACCAATTGAATACATTGTATTTGCTGTTTTTGCGGTTTGGCCGTTTGATTGATTTTAATATATTTCTCTTTGACAAGTATTTAAATTCCTCCAAGTATCAATATCATGTTGTATTTGTTTTTGTAGTTTTTTTTATGTGGTCATAGTATATTTGTAGATTGAATAATAGAGCGTTCCCAACGATGGACATAGGTAAGTTCTCTTCTAATTAATTTAGATTGACTTACAAAGTAAACCGAAGGTATATTACAATTTTCAATTTGTAATGCAAAGAGAAAATAATAAGAGGAGAAAGAAATTATTTTCCAACAAAACAAAAAATATTTTAACATATTGTAAAAATGATAATTTTCAGAAATATGTAAAACAATATTTTCTTTAAAAGCATTGAGCATTCCTTGCGCGTTCGCAAAACAATGGATAATAAACGAAACTATATTAGCAAGAACGTTGACGTGCAATAAAAGATTCAGGGAAGTATGCCGATAAAATAACTCACAATTTGGCACGCACTAATTGTTGTTTGGAAAAATGGTATTTGTTACGCATGTTTTAAGGTAAAATATTGCTTGTTGATATTTTTATTAAGATCTCATGTGTGGTCATGTGCTTCACCCGTTCATATAAATATATAAAATATGTATTTCGTTACTTAATTTTTTGTACACTTTAAGTGTGAATAGGTGAATTATTATTTTTTCTAATTTTATTTATAGCTGTTTGTACGTACGAACGTCGTGATGAATCACTCATTATCACTATTCATTTATTACAGACTCAAATATCTGACCATCAAAAACAATAATCTGTTATAGAATTCGAACCTGCAAACAAAATTACGTACAAGTCAACCCCAAAAGGAACGCCACCAAATTTGCATATGTAAAAGTATTTACACAACAGCTAAGAATAGAGTTAAGCTTCAACATCGGTACACGAGCGAGTCCATAGTTAAAAGGATTACAGCTGATGTCATTAGAGCTTATTAGATTATACTAAATTGTATTACGACATAGGAAGGAATACAGGATACGGCCTATTATGACGGCCTACATCATTTGTGGCTTGGACATAGCTTTGTATGGCTCTGTGGTGTGCTCTGTTGTTATTTATATTTTGTATAAATATGGTTTAGTATAACTGTAATTTTTTTCTCCAATATATAAAATTGGTTTTTTTTTTTCACTTTTAAAAAAAATTCTTTGATTTTGAAAAATATTAGGTGAAGCTATGTCCATTTTTTTGAGTTTTAGCGTTTACCCAGTTTTTTAAGAAATAGACAAGTAAAATCTAGTGTTGAGACTTTTTTTTTTGGAATTAATTAATACAGAATGGGACACAACAAGATAAATAACTTTAAACACAAACAATCTAAATAAAAAATAGAATCTACAACTCGCTCGTACATCGTGTCTTAGATACTTCCTTCCCACGATGCCGTCATTACCAAAATTGTATATAATAAAATACACTTAAATGTAATTTTAGTCGTACATATTAAATGGTTTATGACGTAGCCTCGGCCGATTTTATGTTACTGTCCAACAAACAGTTAAATTAGTTTGAACAATATTTTCTCGAAATCGACATTGAATTACTTAATGTGATTTTCTATGATGCAATTGGTTCTGCTTGAACAAGATTACCTGTTAAGGTTGTTGAATCAATGGTGGGTATTAATTTAAATATGTATATTGTTAAAAATAATGTTGTTAAAATGTAAAGTAGGTAGCTGATTGTGCTGTAAACGCGTTCGTTGTGGGATCGATTCTCACTCAGCGGAATTAATTATTTTCATTTCCTCGCTCTACTAGGAAGGTTAAGCGCGGTGTTGAGTTGTGTCACTCGATAACCAATGAATGAAAATTAGGCAGAAATTTGGTGGGAATAGTGTTTTAACACTCGATCCCCTGCTTATCCTGTTATGTACGAGATAGATTTAAAAAAAAATATAAAGTAGATTAGAACAAAAGAAATCCTGGTGGCTTGAATTATTTTTCTTTCTCATTACCTTGTCCGTCATAAATTTTTACTATTATATAAATGATTGAAACAGTTCTCACTACCAACTTTTCCGACTTTAGTTACATACACGTTACCTACATCAAAAAATATATAAATATAGAAAAATCATAAATATTTGTCATTCACAAAAGTTACAATATGAACGACCCAATAATAATAGTTTCAATCATAAATCCTATAAAATCTCCCATACATATTTAAATACAGCTATTATAATCTTCATATAGTAAGATCGCGACCTTTAGCCCAAACATAAAAGTTTGTGGACCACGTCAATAATTCTATACTATAATAAATAACGACATAATGGCAGCTCCACAATATTCTTATGATTAAATGTGTTAATTTAAAAACACAAATTAGCATACAATATAATAAAAATACTCACATAAGGATTAATTTAATTTTATTAACTAAAAGTATCATAAATTATATTTTATTGTAAGTGACAAGCTAGAGAATTGAATATCGACAAATTTATCAAAGAATGCCTTTAATAGCTCTAGTGTGTATAGTTCTAGGAGTGTATGGTTTTTTGTGTTGATAACACAGATAAAAAACCTATTTTCGAATTTGCAACTATACCGGCAGAAAAACATATAATAGTTTACACAATTTAGGTAAGAAAGTAATTACAGAGTGTGTAGTGACGTATCACTAGTTTCACTTAGCTAACCTTACATAATGATATATATATAAATATAGGTATATATAAAAAATCATAATAAAAAATCGAATGCAAAACAGTGAAGTATAAACGCATTATCTATTGAAAGAGCATCAAAGCGCTCTTCGCTAAAACAACTTATAGGAAACATTGTAATGGGCATAATTCATGAACATTTAAATAATTAATTGAAGAGGTTCTAGGAAAGCAATTCCTACCGAGTATGCTTAAAATCACTTTATACAGTACATTTCCCTGGTGTTTTACATAACAGTACATTCCATTACTAAGTTATAACTTCAACACGAAATCCTGAAACTTGTTTTAAGTACAGACCTCCATTACCGAATTTAAAACGCTTTATACTTGGGAATAATCGACATCATTACAACAAGGTATAAGAAAAGTATTCACTAACGAACAGTTTTGGCCGAAATTCCTTCAAGACTTGAAATGCTTAAGAAATATACTAGCAAGTTCAACGACAATAATTCGGATAACATTATAAAATAAAACATACAAAATAAACAACACTATCTCCGAATCGTAAAGCAGTCGATTTCGGGCGCGTCCCGAGATTTTAAAGGAATAACGGAGGATTTGAACGTATCAAAAGGGTCATTTGCTTTCTGTACACGTATTTTTTTTTTCTCGAAACACTTTAAGTACGCTCAATTTATTCACATAAAGCGTTAAGGGGGGAGCCGGAGGCATAAATCTATTGGTGCAGCAACAGGACGCGTAGCTCCTCCTGTCTCCAGCGGACAGTCTAGTCCTGATGTTGAGATGCCGCACATATCACAATAACCGCTCTTCATTATCCGCATTTCAGTCGGCCGGGGCCGTATCTATCGGAATGCGCCCACAAAGGGTATCCATACCGAGTTACTAAGTCGCTACACTTAGTCCAACCGGCTCCAAACCAGTCCGCCTCCGGCCGGCCGCTCCGAAACGACGCAAGTGCCGGTTGAGTGACACCTAAATGCCACTTAAGCGTTGTTCTCTCAAATTTTTATTGGTAATAAGTAGCTTGTTTACGCTTTCTGTCCACACGCGTTAGTCACGTCACACTTGACCTTAGTATCTAAATTTAAAAGGTTCCACCAATAAAAGATAGTGTTGTATACGTAGTAGTACCATGATGTAAGTCGGGAATGTAGTTACAACTAGAAAATGAAGATTTCGTTGTAATTTACGACTGTGAGGTCGAAAATGGCGTGTAGTGAACAATCGTTTGTTTCGAGATTCTTGGAACGAGAAATGATGCGAAGCGGCAAGATGTTTAAGTCTTATATGCGCACCGTAATTACAGATGTGCTATAGAGTTAAATAGCCGCGTGCAGTGAGATCGGTTCAGTGCTGTCATTTGCCTCCAAAGCACACTTTATTTTCTAGAATAATCGGAGTTCATAGTTCTTATTTCACTAAACTATAGACGGTTTATATTTGAAATGTCTTTGCATTTGCATGATCTGGCCACAATGGCGTCGTTCGTTCTCGTTAAAGAACAAACATAGGAGTAATACTCGTAAACTTGGGGTTTTAATTTAGATATAAACACATCAGTTTGTTATTGCTTCGTCTCGAGAACCAACATTTGTTTCTAGTAATAAGAAAAAATATATGACCACTAGTAAGCAGATCTGACCTTTGTAAATGAATAGAAATACTTATATATTGACATATATATTGATCGTAAATTGCCTATTATATTTGGAACTAAACTACAATATTTCAGCCTGTTATGATAAAAATATTTTTTTAAATTAAAAGATTGTATACCATTAAGTACAATCTTTTATATGAAAAAATCAGACAATACCAAAATTTTAATATTATGACCAAAAAAAACGTGACGATCATTTTATAAGACATCTTTACTCTATGCAACGAGATGTCAATAATCTTTAAAAACTTTTTTTCTAAAAAAAAGTGAGAGGCGCACCTCGACGCTCTGTGCTATTACAACATGCCAGAATATTAAGACTCTAGTGCACTTAAATTATTTTACATAGTTTAAGACTGCCTTTGCCTGTAAAAGTTGAAGTTTCCTTTTGCATATTTTAATCGTATTATACTTTATGGATTTCTGAGTGATATGTCAATTTAATATTATTAATAATTTTTTAAAGCTCATCGTGGCGCAGTGGCAGTATCTGCCTATAAAAGTGACGATTGTGCGTTCGATACCCTCATGGGGAATGTGTTATATTCATTTCGTTCTAGTAACAAAACAAAGCGTAGCGTTAACTTCCGCAATTCCGTACATATTTTTTCGAAAATTGGGCGAAAGGAAAGATTGTCTAACAATGGGTTCCCCATCCTACCCTTAAATATACGGGTTACAGCGTGAAACAATTTTTTTTATGTATAAGACAGTATCGTAACATAGTGATAGATAGATAGTTTGTTGTAGGGTTAAAAAATTGGAATATTTTTGTTTGTAAATATTTTCATTTTCTGATCAGATAGACAGCTAAAGGGAGCCTTTAATAGAAATATACACAGTATTTTTAACCACACTGAATATCCACAAAATATATGAAAAGTCGAGAAATAAAAGAAACACATATACGTGAAGGTTATGATGAATGTATGAAAATATTTATGTCCAACTAGAACTCTTAATTAAAGTATTTTATCGATTATTTAAAATAAATTTAACTTCAATATATTTTTATTGTTTCACTCTTTTAGGAGTTAAAAGTTACAAAAATATCCGCTTAATACAGACGAAATCGGAAAAAATAAGTTTATTTTGGAGTTTTAATTAATGGGTCTCGTATCATTAGCAACAAATAAACTAAGGCCACCAATCACGCTAATGTTTGACAGGGAAATGTTAGTTGTTCGTAATTACGTTGTAAAAGTCATCCACGTAGTTGAGTGTGATTTATAACAAGCATTTGTCTTTGACTTTGTTCTCGTCTTCTGTTCGGCTATTAAGATTATAGGTAACGTGTTACCTCGTTACATTAAACTTATGTCAAATAGACATTTATATATATTAAATAGGTTTAATTTATGACGATATTCTAGAGCAAAATGCAGAATGGTGCAGTTAAACATATTTTTAGATGGTAATTATGTGCGTAAAACAGTGTTGTATTAGCACTCACTATGACATATTTAAATTACTATTAGTATATATTCTTGACTTGATAATTCTCCTTACCTTAGTAACATAAACCTAAATAATATTAATCGGGTGGATACCAAAACTAAATTATTATTATATAGGTGTCATCTTGAGACCAATCGTGGAGGGACACAGGGACACAGTGTGACTGCACAAAGTGTCGCACGGACTGTCTTAACATTAGGGTTCCCTCTATTATATATTTGTGTCATCTTAATAATAGAAACTTCATTCCTGATCTTATTTATTTCAGCGTACACTGATAAAACTGATGAAATTTAATCAAATATCAGTTATAAATTATCCAAAAAACACTATAAAAATAATAAAAGTAGCACAATCGAGGCGCACCGAGCGTTGGCCCGGCCGATATGAAATTTCATACAAAAGAACCCGTATATTCCATCTTGTTCAAAAATATACCCCCTGAAAAGATGGTAGAAGGAAAATAGTAATTACAAGTCTACCGCTCGCGCCTTTGTGCCTCCTTTACAATGCAGGGGAATCTTTTTGTGCACGCTATCGGACGTTTGCACCCACCGTGCTCTGGATTTATTTAGACATTTAGATACTACCTACACACCTACCCTACTCTTTTATTGGTGATATAAATTTAAATTTTATGGGAAACCTTGTATTTAGTAAGTTTTCTTTGAGAACTTTATGATAAATTACTGAATTGAACTGTTTTCACATTGGTGTATCTTTACGTAGTGTAAAGCAAAGTTGTTTTTTTACCGATATTCACTTAAATTGTCTATATAATGACATTAAATATAATGCGTTAGAATAAAGCCAAGAAGAAATCTAGTTTTCGTTTTTAGGTATGTACAAACGCCACCGCAGCTATGACGGGCAGATTTGACGGGTACTAAGTGCAGGGTTGTGTCATTTTATAAAAAAAACATATCCTTACCTAAAAATATATTAAGAAGAATATTTAAAAAAGAAATATTCTGCGACCAACTTAGATTAACTTTTGTATAAAAAGGACATAACCTAAACTACTAAGCCTTAACTAAAAGACCGCTACAAATACCCAAGTTTTCGTAAAGTGATGTTTTAAACCACATACGAATGGTGTCATGACGATAAATAAAAAAGTAACCACGATCGTGTGCTCAATGCGGTCGTGTGTGCAAAGCCACTATTGGGGCATTAGTTAGTGAGGTATGTATATTTAAAATACAGTTGTTTTCTACCCAGATTTCAAAGGCGTCTTATATTCTTAATAACCAGCGTTCGTCGAAAAAATTACCAAACGCGACATTATAAAAACATTTTCATATAAATTACAAAATAAAATATAATCTAGATAAACAGATAAGTTCTATAGTTATTCAAAACGATAGTTAATAATATTTATGAAACATAAAAAACTATTTTAATGACTACATTAATTTTACAAATTGATTATACACATTTTTATTTCGTGGCTACAAAGTTATTATAAAATTATATAGCAATAAATCTATTATTCGAACCATTATTTTTAGACAAGGCAAGGCGAGCTCAAAGGGAATTCCAGAACAATTTCGACAGCAGAAAATCTTTAATAGGTGGGTTATAAAAAGTCATATAGTTTTACAACCGGTAGCTAATTTAATTGACATCGATACCATCTTAAAAATAACTGGTACTACTAGTTGGTATATGCCTTTGAAATTAACTTCGAATGTGTTTTTATCGATGATAAAAGTATCTACATACATAGGTTATATATTATGTATCCGTTACAATTAAGACGACTATCAGTATTTTTAGATAAGCTCGAATATAATATGAGATTATATTCGTGTTTTCAAAATAGGTTGGTTTGGTTAAAAGAGTTGGTTCTATTTTACGATAAAGATTATATGTAAAAAATAGAGCTTCACGCAGTTCTTGCACTTATCAGAACAAAGAAATGATGAATAATTTGTTATTCCGAGTGGTAACCGAACCCACAATCATTACGTTACCAACCAGACTCCGTGCTGCTGCGCCACGACAACTCCAATATTAACTACAAAATATAACATAGGTAACATCTAAAATTACGACAACCAATTTATATCAAATAACCGCAATTCGATAAACTCATTCGAATTTAAATGAAACTAACAAAAAACAATTAACTAGTACGTATCAAATAGTGTTTCTGATTTAGAAGTTATCGCCGGTATAAAGCCACTTTGTCCCACATTAGGGCATGCACCACTGTGCAGATAAGCGAACAATAGGTAACTTGTTCTATCAAGCTGTGGAATATCGAACTAGATGATAAATTTATCGTTTATTTATATTTATATAATAAATAAAATGGATATTCAAATAAATGGAATTCCAGTTATGTTATGACAATATGTTTTGTTATGCTGAAAAATGCTTGGAATGTGCAATGTGTGTGTGTGTTTTTTTTATAGAATTGTCATTTAATATGAATTAAGTATTTAACTAGGTAAGCAGGTTCTAAATTACGAAGGTTACATTATAGGTATCTATATATCTAAAGATTAGATAATCTAAGAAGTCTTAATATATATATATATTATTGAGTACTGTAGTGTTTCGCCTAAGAACGAACTTTATAACATTTATTATTAAGCTTCTAAAAACCATTTAAAAATTAGTCACTTCTTGCCTATTTCCCTAACTAAAACAACATACAAAATAAATGGACACAAAATCTGAAATACCAAAATGCCAAAACCCAATATACGCACAGACTGACAAATGATACCTACTTATAACAAAATTTCTATCACAAATCAAATGTGTACTATTAGTGACATAAATACCCTTCAAAAGCAGCTTACAGATTCGTTCAACATCCTTGGAGTGGCAAATTTACATCTCCTTATCTTCTTCGAGCAGGAGGTAGTGCGTTGAAAAACTTGACAAATTTACTCCATAGTGACTGTGTAGGTTTTTGCATAGATTACTATTATATTAACATATTTTAGAAGTAACGCGAAATAGCTGGTATAATGTTTTCATTTGTGAAGTATATTTCTTTGTGGCGTTGAAAGGAAGCGATTTGTAAGAAAATTTGTGTTACGGATAAGCGATGTTTTATCATTTTTGTGCTTAAGAATATAGGTGAGTTTTAAATTAAAATAGTGTGATTTTTAGGAAAATGGGCACAGAGATAAATTTATATGCCTATCTTGCAAAATAAGATGGTCACGAAAACAAATTGTTAGATAGAGAAAGAAAGAGATTTAGAAATTGTTTTTTTTTTTTGTTTTTTTTGCTGCTACCCATAAAACGTGGTGGATTCTACTTTCCTTACGAATTTCATACTTGTAAGTATTACTACAATAAATCAAGTGGCGGAATTTAACACTGTGTATTGTTATTCTAAATCGGGTTGGGATTGCTTCAATTTTATATTGTAGACCTATATAACCATTGTTTAATTTTATGTGTTAAAAAGTTTGATTTAGTAGTGTATATTTAAAGTAATATTTTTATATAAAGTTTGCACATTCCTACTTATTTACGGATTGGATCCATTACATTGTTTTCTAAAAGCTATAACTACGCGTTGAGTGGTGATTCACATAGGTATCGAACCTAAAACCATAACATTAACGGTCAGATGCAAATTCACTGCACCACAGTGTCTCCTTTAAAATTCATACTTATACTTATTTTGATTTAACCCAAGATAGGACATTCTAAACGGAAGCACCGGAAACATAAAAACACAATGCAAGAGCTTGGCTAGAAAAGTTTTGAGAAAATAAAAAGTGATCTTTACATTATTTCCGACAATTCGAGATGCATTTCTATTTCCATTTTAGTAATTAAATTACTGAATCCGACTGTAAAATTATACGCAAATGTTAGTCAACCAATTATGTCAATTAGTTTTTGTTATGGCAGCACTATGTGGGGCAAAAAAATTAAGATGATATATATCACATTCGGAAAGAGCTAAATAACATGAAAAATTATTATAATAAAAAACACTAAGCTGTAATTTCCATCGGAAATAAAAGCTTTCAATCAAAAAGTTTACAATACTATAGCATATAATAAGCTTCACTATAAAATTTAAACCTTTTATCCTTATTCAAGATAGTAAATATAATTTTCTCTACATATTTATATAATAAACACTCCGCCCGTCCCGTTATTCAATATGTTAAAAGCTGGGGCGGTCCATTTTATCACCATGATAAAGCAACAACAAAAATATTTACACCCACGCGACCATAGTGCCCACTGGCCACAAAAGATACGGAAAGATCGTAAGATTTGATTTAATAACGTAAACCGTTAACTATATATGGAATTATCTCGTTAATAAATACTTTAATGTAGATATATTAGCAGTTAATACTATATTTTTTACACACCTTTTGCACCTTGAATTTTACGATTTAATTCAAGGCGCAAAAGGTATGTTAAAAAATATAGTAGACGATTAGTTAAAGAATCTAGTGGTGACAAGACACTATGTTCTCCAAACTTCAGATATTACGAGCTCAGTGGCGGAATTCAACATCACGTTTTGTCTTGCCAGATTGGGTATATAGAAATAATTAATTTTCCTCAGGATCGAACCCACAACCCTTTCAAAGACCTCTATATTACAGTAGTCGGGGAAAACATAAAATGCTGACATAATATGTTAGATTTTGCTATTTTTGTACAGTTACTTCTATATTCGAAATTTGAATAAAAATAAATAACATTTTTATACTAAGAATATTGGCCTTATGTATAATTAATTTCACGCTGCGCCATCTACTAATGCAATAATATATTTTAAACATAGAGTTGCACCGAGATTTACCCGAAACGATCGTAAATTGATTTTATGAAATCTATAACAGAAACATTTCATTTTTATATGGATTATAAATAAACTAAAAGGGCACTAAAATTTTAATAGCTATAAACATTATATGCTTTATTATTGTATAAAATATTTTCAGTGAGTAAATATTAAAACAATTCATGGAGCATGAACCTTTTAGGTTATCTATTGATGTATAAAAATATTTTATTAAATAAATTTTAAATAATTTAAATGTAGATAGTAATCTAAAAATAAATATTAACCAATTATTATTTAATGAATATTGTTGAAATCACTTTAACGAGACTAATACAAAAACTTTTTTCCATATTATAAATGTGAAGAGTTTGTTTGCTTCAGTTCAAGCAGAGGGAACCTGAAAACCTAATGTTATGAAAAGGTCTTTCCCGGAGGCATGGTGGATTGAGTGACGGAACTAAACGCCGAACGCGTGTAGTATTTTTATTTAAGCATATAGTAAAACTGTATATGAACCCATAACCCCAACTTGGAAAAAAACAATCGATAAAACCATTCCCATTGGAATTTTTAGCTTTGTCTTTTATCACATAAATAAAGCGTTGAAAGAAATCGTTTACTGATACCTCCTCAATATTGATACGTTGGTGACAGAACAAAGTTGAGATTGACAGGCGATAAATATATCTTTCTAGTCCCTTACGTCTTTAAAATAATGTGAGAAATAAATGGTTGTCTGTTCTCGAATTATCACAAACCCTCGAAGTATTTAAAGGGCTGCCTTTTCAATTAAATTTGTATGGGAGAGTTCCAAGGTCCTTACCTGAAACAATAAAATGTAAAGCTTAGTAAAATTAACATTTCACAAGTGCATATATGTTACGATGCATTATAATAGGTCAAAATTATGTAAGCTATGGCAAAGCAATGAGCGGCATTAAGCTCCGCCGTTCATCACACAATGTCTTAAATAAGGGCGGAAAGCGGAGAACCGAATGTCTAAGTTCTCTCCTTCGATATGCATGATACAGCGTGCACCTAAAAATCCATGTGTATTTTTTACCATATTATTATAAATCGTTTGGGAATCAATTCAACACAAGTGAACTAAAATATCGCTCCATTTTCATGTTATAATAGTATATTGGTAAGGTGAAACTAATGTCGAATTTGCTTCAGCTGAAACAATACGAATATACAATACAAAACCATGTGGTATTTAAACCTACACTTAACTAATACATACTCAGACACGTGGTAAGGAAAAAAATATCGAAACCAAAAATAAGTAACTTTTTTATCATCATATTCGATTGTATATCGTATACAAATAGTGGTATACAGTTTTTGACATAAAAATATTAAGCTGAAGATAACGCAGTTATACAAATATTTTAAATGCCTAAACTTGACACACAAAATCGAATTGACTACATATCTCTAAAATATTAAAAATTAGAAAGCTTCAAAACCACTTTACACAATATCACTAAAAGCTTTAGAATAATCATTTAAGAATCACAAGCAAAAGAACATTATGGTCATACGAGTTTTGACATATATTAATGGTTACACAGTCAGTATGGAGAGATAAATAGTTGGCTTCGTTAATGAGATAAAAACGTGACTTACGTTGTTTCCGTTATACCATGTGGAATGGTATTCGGATCGGTGATTTACAAATGTTGGAACGAACTGTATAATTTAACACTTTTGTTATATTTTGGTTGTACTTAATCTAATCTACATCTGATACTAGTCGTCTACGCCGATTTGTTTCCTTGCATTTGATGACGTAAAACGTCCGTCGTAGGAAATTCAGGAAATCCTCTTTTCGTCCTCGCCTCTAACCTAAACTACGTAAATACCAACTTTTAACTTTATAATTCCAGTAGATATACTTGTATGTGGTCACTCAATACAGGCAAAGAAATGTTAATTATTCTTTATTATGAAATTTACTGATTTCTTTGTTCTTGATATGTTATCTTTATTATTGAAAGGTTCATTATATGTATAAACGTATTATAAATAAATAATTATACTCCTATCAAGTAAAGATAAGCAGGAAATTAAAAATACAACCCAAAAGTTATGCTAATTGAAAAACTTCAAAGAAACCGAAAACAAAAAAAATATATCTTTAAATATTCAAATTGGCCAATTGACTCGCATCTGTCGCCAAGTCGAGGCCGAAAGCGCAAAAAGCAAAAAAAAACACTTGCCCAATATTTGATTTGGAGTAACATGAACAAAAAATCAACATCCGGCGAGTTCGCGCCAAAACCGCATGCAGTCTAAATGCAGTGAAAGAAGCAAAGCAAACAGCGCAGGACATGTAAACACTCCTAAACGACCAACATACTATAGTATGCAAACCGCTTAATAAGAATAAAAGTCTGATTAACTAATTCCTTTGAATAAAAACTTTATACGTCTAAACAGATTATCTTGTTGAACCTGTTGAAGGTAAAGTATAAAACAGACGTGGCAGTTGTAGATTCGAACCTGGTCGAGGCATTTGTTTTGTTTATATAATGGCGTTGAGTATCCCTATATATGTTAAATAAACAGTGAGAAAGTTGAAGACGACACCATATGGATTAACCAAAGAGATGTTCATCCACATTTTCTTAATATATAATATTTTATTATAATATTATTACCTACCCCGCTAGGTATAAATCGTAAACTTAAAAATAATAATTTCTAATAAAACTATACTATCTATCGACTGGTTGCATGCAGTTCGGTATCAAACATATATTTAATTATATTTATATTTTCATTTTCTCGCTCTAGCTCGCGTTGAGTTCCGCTACTCAACACACAACGCCTCTAGAACTCGGCGAAAAGTGGGCAACGGGTTGTTATAAAACTAGGTTCCCGCTGCCTACCCTGCTGTGTGCAGGATGCAGCGTGAAGCTGATTTTTGACTATACTATTTATCTTCACATTGTATCCATCTATATGCGGGATATCTCAATACTCAACGCCCGACTTTATCTCATTACAAGAGCAAGATTTTTTAAACTTTGAAAATATATTTGTACATCAAAATCAATATGGCTTTTAAAATTTTTGTTCAGTAAGAACGGGTAGTACAATTCTGATGTAATTTTTACCAGCGTTAATATGATTTCAGAGCATAAATATATTTTTTTCATGTAAAAAATAAACACCTACGAACCTGTGATCAAAATTGAAATAAGTTAATTAAAAAATATATAACTAAGCTTACTGTTTCCATCTAGTTAATATTTTTCTAAATAATAATTACGTAGAAACCCAGTATTATCTTAGCCAAATTGGGATTAACTCGCGGGGTGTTCACTCAAAAAGCTCAAAGGGCCAAAAGGTCCAAAGTAAACAGAGACGGATCCAAAAAACCATTAGTTAACTTAAAAATACTACAAACTTAAAAAGAAAAAAATGTCGTCATTTCAAAAGTGATTTTATATTAAAAATACATTTTCGAGTTCCCCAATTTCGGATATAATGTCCCTTGATCTTTTTAGCTTTAGGGTCAAAACATTCAAAGTAATATATTTTATACACAATTTTAAACAAAAATATATTATCTTTATGAAGAAAAAAAACCAAATCATTAATGAATCTGCAACTGCATTAATTATAAAATAACGAGGAACTCTAGATAGCAACAAAGATCTCAAACAGTCGATACTTACTAATTATATTCGGAACAAAGGACCTTCTGGGAAGTTCAGTGAATATTTCCAATAGTGAAAAATATCATTAAAAGATTCATTATACCTATTGAAGTGTTAAGTTTGAACTTAAGTCTAAAAGTGAATTCATTTAGGCTTAAACTTATCTCCTATTAAAATATACTAAGACTCCAATTGCCAACTTTCTTTTTTTTCGTAAGAAGCTTACTTAGAAATATTGTAATAGTTTAGAAGTTATTAATACATATTATAATAGAATATCTCATTGCGGATGAACTGCAATCAGAAACGTGTGGAGAGATTCACTAGACACTAAGTTCTTTAATGTTTCAGCGGCAAATCGTAGAAAGAATCGTGGCGGCAAGTCACTGAAAAGTGCCTTTTTCATTTTAATGACATGAGAGAGTATATAACCTGATCAAAAAACAAATTGCCATTTTTTTAAGTTATTGTATATTAATTTTTATAGACTTTTTTATATTAAAATATAACAATTTATACTTAATCATAATAAATATGCACCGTGCACATGTCCTAAAAATGCATTTGAACGCATTTCCTGTGACGCTCATTACAAATTCTGATCGTTTGATTTAGTGGAAGCTCTTATAGATGTAGGAATATGATAAACAACGCACACGTTCGAAATCCTCGTACATATGCATATCCGTGATATAAGTGAGAATATTTAATTAATTTAAGTAAAAGTATTTTTACATTATCCTTAATGCGACATTTTTATCAACAAAAAGGTTTACGAAAAACATTATTCTCTTTTCTAATCCAAAGACATTTTAAATCCGACAAGTAACAGAATGTTACAAAATTATTATAACAAAAATAAAAATTTAACTATATAATCTGAAATATAAAACCTAGTAGTTAATAGTTATCAGTTTTAACTAAAGATAACCTTATGCTAAGACAATCCGTTCTTTATAATCTGCTCAATTTAGAGACGTGGCGTTTGTCTGGCAGACTCAACATGGCGCCTTGTTTACCGGAACGGGTGAATTAAATAGTTTATTACGAGTAAGAATCAAACCCACAACCGTCTTGTTTACATTCCGACTTTGCCTTACCGTACCACGACGACCATTACTCATACAAAGCTTAAATGTTTTAGTATAACCATTAAGTTTTTATGCGAACGCTTAAATCAAATTACTTCACACAATTGATCGCAGGGACCCGAAAGTACGTTAATGAGTTATTCAATTTGTCACGAAAGTTATTTTCAACTAAGTACTTAGAAATAAACATTTCATTGAGCAATAAACCTTTTATAGAAGTTTAAATGTAATTGTAGTAAAATAGAAGTGACCTTCCAAGTTCATTTCAATTGTCGTAATAAAATAAAGATATTGTTAAAGTTTTTCTATAACGTTATATTGAAATGGTTCTTTAATAAGATAGATAAGTTAAATTACTGTTTGAATTTACTTGAGATTTGGATTCTTGCTGAAACTAAAAGGAGGAATTAAAAAGAAACAAAAAAAACCACTGTACTGATACTTTTTTAGAAAAAATGTAAAATTTTTAACATAGCGGCATTCAAACTCATGCCTTTTGTACGGATTCCAAGTTTTTTAAAAAAAATACTTTTCTTTGTTAAGTATGAAATAGCACTATGAAGAATAAATAGACAGCTTAAAATTCGATACTTTAATATTTACGCTTAATTAAATATTTGCTTAACACAAGTATCGAACCCTGAACTGTCACATATAAGACAAGACTGTATAACACAATCCTAAATGCATATACATAAGTGTACTCTATATAATTTATAAGCCTATTGAGGCTTTCGAGGGTACGAACTAATATAAAAAACGTTTACCTCAGGATGCATAATGAGCTTACGCGAATCCTATTGAAGCACTACACGTTCTATTTGTCTAGACTAGCATGATAATGTATTTACTGGCACAGTAAATTAGAGCATAGCCTATAAAGAATTAAGTGATTTATCTATCTGTCTGTACATGGAAAATATATGAGATAATGTTATTTAAAAAAAAGAATCCAATAATTTTTTTGCCTATTTGTCGGCTTGTCTTTTTGTCTGTATTAAAAGTAAATCTCGGAAACGGCTAGCATGCATATGTTAAAATTTAGTTTGTGTTTCATTTTAATTGGTTCATAAATAAAAATGTTATGTCAATATAAAGAATGGCATACGACAATACTAGGTACAACAAAATAAGTGTTGTAATAAATAGGCTAAAATTTTAGCTATCAGTGAATGGATATTGTCTTTAATATTCTTATATTGATTGTTTCAGATGAGGAATAAATAATTGTGTTGCTAGTTGAAAATAATTTTCTTGTTTGCTTTTTGCGTTTTTTGAGTTTTCTTGTTAAAGTTTGCTACAAGAATATAAATTAAATATTATTTTTTGACAATGAAATGGTGTCAATTACGTTATTCAGATTTCTATTCTTATTGCATTTCTCAAGTCATTAGATTTTATATTAATAATTTGAATAAGTTTACAGTTTACTATGATTAGCTCTACTTAGGTTAAATAAAAAACCGTTCACAAACACTCCCAGCACTCTAAAAGTAAGACGTAACATTGTTTCCCTCGTTCATCAACTTTCCTCCGAAATTAACTCCTTTCGAAGATCTAACTCGCTGAAAACCGCAGTTCAACCGAAAAAACAACGATCATTACTTACGTTCTAACTCAAAACTCGACCTTTTCTCGAAGCGGTAGAACTTTGGAGCAATTAGCAAATTTCCAGAGGGGCGATGTTAACCGGAGACTAGTGCTACAGCTTGTCTTAGTCTTGGTCGTGAGCTTACTACAATAATTGTTTAATTGAAGCGAAACTTACATGTGCATTCTTGCTTTCTGTGATGAGCTTTTCGCTTATTCTGAACTTGCATTTAGTATACATATTGTAGTAGCGCTTTAAAATCTAATAAAATCTGATCTCCAGAATAAAAGAAAAATTAAAAACACAGTGATGTGCCCCCAAGTGTCCTCTGCGCTGTGTTCGGTTTGATATAAATTTAAAAAATTATTCATATTAATATACGGTAAAACAAGCAGGATGTATGGTTTTCACTAGTTTACCACTTGCTTTAGCAATTTATACCTAAAAATTACTTTGAAATATACAAATTATAAATGTTAAGAAAATATACATAGTATATACAGCTGTATGCTAATAGTATTATCTACTATCCGGTTTATTCTTAATCCCAAATAAATCAAACATAAAACGTAAGTACATTTATAAAACATGGATTTGTTGCTTCATTTCATATTGAGTCCATTAATTATGACGGGTATCGCTTACAGCTCGCTAACAAATGTTATTGAATTAATTACAAAACACATCTAGAGAACCAGTTTTTTTTTTAAAGAAACGCACAGTGTTATATAGGAATAGACTATTATAAGATTTTGGTTGTTCGAAATTACATAAAGATATAAATGTAAAGTGATTTTATATGAAGTGGCACATGCAGCTTCGCTTGTG
This sequence comes from Heliconius charithonia, assembly GCA_030704555.1. Lineage (NCBI taxonomy): Eukaryota > Metazoa > Arthropoda > Insecta > Lepidoptera > Nymphalidae > Heliconius > Heliconius charithonia. The sequence continues at coordinate 3,256,509 of CM060825.1, forward strand.
TTCCCAAATGGAAGTACCAAAAAAAAAGTGTATGGATATATGACATATTGTAATATAAGTTTGAACGCAGGAAGTAGTCTAGTCTTTCAAGTTTTCAATTTCAATCAGCAGTTCGTGAGATTAGCGCATACAACGAAACTTACTATAGATATAGATTCTGGACAAATAAAGTATAGTACATAGGACAAAAGCACGCATTCCAATCACATTATCAGTATGATCGGTTTCGCTTTTATTAATAATTAGAAATTCTCGTAAGCAATCTGCAATATTATAAATAATACAGCTTTTGACTCAAAGATTTGTATCTATCAAAGGTCAAAATTAGCATATCAATGGTCGTCCAATAAAATATGCGATTAATAATGGTCTGGCGTCGAGGTATTAGGTATTAGCCATTTATCTGTGTAGGTGTTCTATGAACTCTTAATCGGTTATATTGTGTTTATGAGAAATTATCATTTTTTTGCAATATTTTATTCAATTTGTTAAAATAAATGTACCTAAGTTGTATTTTTATAGATTCATTTATTTCTCGTTTACGAAAGTTTCTCCGCTTGTAATTTCTTCTACATAACAAGTATAAAATTTAGGCTATAAACAAAACTTGTTGTGTAACTTGTCGAGTGTCGGAACTCAACGCCGCGCTGCGCACACAGATACATAATTAAACATGTACCTATAAATCCACAAACGATTAAGAGAATGAAGAGACCAAGGCACCCATGGGAATACAGCGTAAAACTCGACGCTTATAACCCCATGGCAAGGTAATAAGATACGGCGTTTTTAGTATAACTAATCTTTTTATAATATTATGGGTACCTAGCAGTCTCTTTGTGGAATTTATGAGAGGGTATTTAATATATTTCAATACTCAGTAGTGTTCGTTTGGTTTAATTAAACTCGGCATCTAACACGCAATTATAATCTACAAAATGTGTTCCACATTAATTACCTTTATTTAGGTAAAAAAATGTAGTTATTACACAGAGTGCGATGTGGAAATGAACATAATTTATTGCCTCAAGTAGGAATCGAACCAAAAACCGCGTTCACGTCATTAACAGCCTCAAATATTTAAAAACTGTCTTAATATAGGAAAAGAAACAGCCTAAAAATACTGACAGCCAACTCCCCCGATCTCCGCGTTCGCGGCCACTATATCGCATGCCTTCCCAAATGTTGTTTAAGGAAACTCGGCCAATGAAAACTTTTCCAATAAGCGTTTTTTCTTGCTGATTTAGGACCGGCTATTTTCTCTATCTCCCTAATCAGTTCTGGACGCGAATGAATAACTATTAATTACGTTTCACGCCTCGTAGTTTGGTGTTGTCGTATAAAAGCCACCATTTATATATATATATATATATATATATATATATATATATATATATATATATATATATATATATATAAATGGAGTATATTATTTAAGAAATAAAGAGTATAGTTGTATAAAACTTAAACTTAACCGTAAAAAGTGTAAATTAATACACGAAATAAAAACTAAAAACAACTTTAACTATAACAAAGCAGTTAAGCTCGTCATATTTTAAAAATATTCTTCATTAACTATAAATGTAATATAATCGACTGGTTCTTGGTTCGATCATTATTTTTTTTCATTTTGTACAGCAGCTGAAAGATGGGTGGATATAAACTGGTTGTCTCAAGGCGTTGTGGCGTTCAGGTTATTTCTTTAAGTCGTATTAGTTGGTTTTAAAGTTATAATGAGGTACGAAATGTTGCAGGTTTAGTTTCTGTGCTAGGTAATAATTAATATTTTCAATATTGTACGTAACATTATAGACCATCTAGTTCTAATGTTTAATTTGTTTCGTTATTAAAGGAAAGTTGTATATAAATATTTACTTAAGATTTTTCTTCGAAGTGTGTTAAATAACTAATTATTATTTTTATGTTTTCTTATAATAAATGAGTTTCCTTTAAGAAATCTAACTAGGGTCACTGTCATTTTATTTCTTTAAAAATACTTAAAACTGCGTCTACACCAATTCCAAGTATGCAGTTCAATTATTATATATGTAAAATTCCAAAGTCAATATTTAAGGTAGAAATATAAAGGTTTAGAAAGATGACATTTTTCCGTTAACGATTTGATTTCTATAATAAAATAGAATGTTATGACATAAGGAACAGTATGCACCTACACTTACTAAAGCTCTAACATACGAAACGAAATGCAAAACCAAAAATTTAACATCATATCTTCAATTTGATTACAAATAATACATTTGATTACAATATTAAATTAAATATTGATAAAAAAAAGAAATTTATCGCGATCACGATATCCGTACATAGTATTGAATGATTTCCCTTGGGCCCGTAATTATATTAAATACAAATTTAATACTAAAAGCCGATCATTCATATCACATCGGAAAATTAATCGGTCGTTTTGTGAACGTACTCTATAATATGATTTTGTATGTTTAAGATAATGTAAGATGAGATTGGGATGAGTATATTGAACGTACGTACCCCCTACGTGATGGCTGATTCAAAATTCTATTAAATATTTTTTTTATCGGATCCCGCGTAACAGTAGAGGCAAAGAGAATCTATTTTCATGACACTCACGTCCTTTTTCGAACTAATTCTAGATATTTGGTGTTGCGTCGCGGAACTCAACGCCGCACTTTTATGTTGGCAGAGCGGGGAAATGTAAGAAAATTATTTTTAGAGGAGATCAAAGATGTTGTAAATTTGAAAATGCATAAATAATTCTTATTTATTCTTTATCGGTATAGTTTCCAAAAATATAGAATTTTAAACAGGAATTAAATTGAATTGTATTTTTTTTACAGTCCCGCCAGAGCGATGATTAATGATACAACCTCTTTACAAGTGTCATTGTATGTCCTGAACGAACGAACCAAGACAAAATTTTGTATTATATTTTTACACCAAAAATATAAAAGTATTTCTAAAAGGGAATACATCTCAATTAATTAAATCATAATAAACCGGTTAACGTATATAAACAAAACAAAACAAAAATACATAAATAGGTCGAACAAAAGAAAAACAAGAACAAAATAATAATAATACAATTACTTTCCCACAATTAAAAACACTACGTTTAAAACAATATAAAATGGAATAATGCAAGGAAATTGAATCGGTGTCGAGATATTTTTAATCAGTCTCCCAATTACTCTTATCGATATGGTATAATCCACTACATATTGAATGTTATTTTAACATTCTTTATAAAGTTGTTCGATATTGAATCGGAATAAAGAGTTCAACAACTTTTCAATGGAGCTCATTTGATTTTTTTTTATTGAAAACAGTATTTTTTGTATGTTTATTTTATTAATTATATGCGTTTTATATATTTTGAATGAAATATGTGTTATTCAATATTAATAGGGACAACATAACAGTGTCATTTTTTTTATTTTTTACCGAAACTATTTAAAAGTAATGGTTTGTGTTCGATTCTAATAGACATCAAAATTACTAAACTTTTATTTGGCACACACATTTATAAAGGCTGTATACCTTTTTCACACAAAAAAAACTATAACTCGTCGCCATACAAAATGTACACTTCGTTATTTAATTCTAAAAAAAGGGAGAATACCTTACACGCGACTACCGACGGCTACCGAGATGTAAATCTTTCCGTGCGAAAACATTGCGTGACATTCTCTTAGCACTCGAGCTGATCATGAATCAGTATTGGATCAGGTTAAAGGTGTTTTATTTGAAGGCAAATTAGCTTAATACATTTTGCTTTACAGAAATAGCGTTTTGTTCTATTCGGCTCATATAAAAAAGGCTTTGCAAAAAGAAAGTGAAGACATTGTCGTCAACTTCAATATTACGTTGCACGAACAACTTTATAAGATTTTTTTATATGAAACTTGAGAATAATAATGGACCGTCGTAACACAGACAGGGCGTTTGACCGTAAACGTGACGGTTGTGTATTCAAATCCAAGACGGGAAATAAATTATTTGTAGGCAGAGATAATGTACTGTTGACACTGCGCTCCCCACTTTCCACCGAATTTTGGAGGCATTGTGTGTTAAGTGGCGGTATTTAATGCTGCGCTTTTGACTTGGCACCAGAGCGGAGAAATTAGAACGTTAAATAATTAATTTCTTAGATTAGAAATCAAACCCACAATCAATCGTGTTTACAGTAACACCCTTGTGGCCCTCTAAGACTAGCGGCCTCACATATTTATAACAAAATATTGTTGGTTACATAGAATATGTACAAACTTCTAATTAAAATCGTTATATACCTAAAGTTGGTTACTTTATATTTGTATGTTTATGTTCAAAAAGCGTCCACATTAAAACCTAGCGCGACATTTTCTTTTAGCACTCGGAACTTAAATCGTCTGATCTTGTATTCAATTAAAGTCCATGCATTGGCCGCTTGAGATTTGCTCCAAGAGAGGAATACGTAATGCTTCTCACGTGTGGCTTCTACTGTACGTACTTTTTGTGTTACATTTGTTCAAAGAAATAAATTGGGTATGCGTGAAAAAGAATATTGCCGTATTTACATCTGCAAATATATAATATGAGAAAAACATAAACGGCTGGTGGAGAAAAAAAAATATTGCTATGTTACTTTTGTTTTTGCAATTGTAAGTAAAATAGTTTTAAGAAATACAAATAATATATGTTTAAAAGATAACGTTTCGTGGGTTAATGATGCAAATGGTCTGTCACCAACGAACTCACGATAACTATACAATAAACGATAAGTACGGTGGCGGAGTGCTTTGTCACTAAGTTTATCTATTTTTTTTTATTTACACTGTATGGTAGGCAGAGGGAACACCGCACTTTTGGCTCGACACCAGATTTTAAAGAACTTAAAATATAAAATATTTAATTTCTTCAAGTGGGAACCGAAACCACAATCAGCCGGAATTACAGTGGCACGTTTGTGCCCCTGCGCCACTACTGCCAACACCAAAAATTAAATGATGCCAAACGTGCGTGAAACAAAAATAATAATTTTAAAATGCATACAAACTTAGAAATAAAAACATGTAATACTATGTACTAACAATGTACCATTTATTAACAGTTTTCCTATAGCCAAGTAGTAAAGAGCACTTTAAATTAAAGCAGAATGGCGGCCAACACTGTTTTTCTACGTGATTTATGGCAACACTTAGCCTTTCCTTCTTTATTCGTGAACACTTAAAAATTTTCTTCCAAGTGGAGCCTTACTGGAGGTGGAATTTATATGGGGAACAACAGCGAATGTGCTTGCAGGGTTGAGGTTGACCTACTTCAATATTTTAATCAAACGGCGAGTCAAAAATTACAGAGGTAGAATGAGTCGAAAACGTAGAATAATATTTTTTTTAGTCCGATAAAGCATTTATAAATCTGTTGTTTAATTTTGGATATAGGTTTAATTTTCATTTCCAGCTATTTAGAGCGTCGGTAGAGTTTAAAAGTAATTAAAAAGTTGCGAACAGTCGTGGTGCAAGGGCACAAGCGTGCGGCTGTAAACCGGACAGATCGTGGGTTCGATTCCCACTGGAAGAAATGAAATAATTTAAATTTTTATATTCTTCGCTCTGTGAACGAGGAGGAGGGAATTGAGGAAATGAAGAAATATCGTTTTCTTCCTGTCCTAACATTAGGTCCCTATTTAGCCTCTGCCTACCCTGCCACCCTTCCTGTTACACTATTCCAAAAAAAAGTTGCAATAATTTCAATAAAAATTATCCAAATCTAAAAAAAAAACTGAAAACGAAAAGGCAATTTAAAAAAAAACTCAATGATTTGCCTATTTTTTTCTATTTCTTTTAATTGATTTCGTTACACTTCGTTAAGGCATCCCACCTGCGTTGTACAATCTAGATCAATACTTGTTTATAAAAAAAGGAATACTCTCTAAATTCACACAAAGTTAGGTGTTTAATTAATTTAAAAGCTTTGTAAAGACTTAAACAACGCAATCTTTTTGCCGGTGGACTTTTAAACGATTTAGTACGTCAGGCTGACGTTAAGCATTTTTAACTATAGTAATTTTTTATTTTACATTATTTTTATAAGGATGCGGAGATATATAATACTATTTATTGAAGTAAAATATATAAGAAAAAACATGGAAATATTTAGTTTGCAAACGTGTACTTACTTATCTCTATAAGAGATCGCTTCCAGCCAGCCAATCAAAGTGGAAATGAATGAGTGACAATCAAATCTATACCTATCAAATAAACCAGAGGCTATCGCGGCGCACCGTATCAGTGGGTGATTGGTAAAACGCGATGATGATCGATCCTCATTTCGAGGAATGTATAATTTAGATAGTTAAGGCCAGTCGTGGTGCAAGGGCACCAGTATGTGACAGGTTGTTGGTTCCATTCCCATTCGAGGAAATGAAATATTTTAATTTCTTCACTCTGTTCTATGTTAAGTTCCGCCACTCAACACGCAATGCTCCAGATTTCGGCGGATACTAGGGACTTCTTACCACTAGGGTTAATATTCCTATGCTGCTACATGAGAGATACAACGTGATTCCGAAAAAAAAAATTCATGTTTCGGCTCCAGTAACCGCGTTTTAAGTTCCATTACTACACAAGTGTCACAAATTTAGCTGGAAAGTGGAAAACGAACGGATTTGTTACTTGGCATTTTCTCTTTACTATACCCTGTCGGAAAAAGTATAAAGCTTAAAAGTATTTTAATAAGCTCATGTTTAGCTGATATTTTAATACAGATATTAAACCTACGACAATTTCATATCGAACGAATCAAAAGGTGTAAGTTAACATACACCGTATATTGTTGTTTTTAAAATCACATTAAGTTTTACTGTATCAATAAAAGCTTACTATATACTTATTTAGTATTTTTAGTACTTATTTAGTAGTGTTCTTCTTTCCTAATGGAATATCATTTTAAAAACGTTAAAAAGCTTACTATGTATTTTTTATATTGTTATTGTTAATTTAAGCACGAAACAAGGTGACACTAATACTTTTAGAAGCTAGAATACTCATTTGCCTCGCGATAATACTTATTACCATTTTCGCTACACATTTTCGGCTAATGGTTTAAGGTGCAGTTCGAGTTTCTAAATTCCAACCTAAAGTTATTATTTTCTTATAAAGGCCTAATTCACTTAGTATCTACGTTGGTTCAAAAGGGCCCAACGACGGAACGGATAGCGGAAGTCTCTTAATAGGGTCCCATTAGCTTCCTTTGGGTACGGAATTGTGTAAATATAAGAGAAAATGAAATAACTTTGTCATACATTCTTGTTGTTCATCATATATTTTAGATATAAGTACATACTTTTTATATATAAGTTTTATTGGTCGGAACCTAATATGACTGCGAGCAAAGTTTTGTATTTCAATATACCTAAGCACTTTTGTTTTATTAAAGTTTTCTAGCTCCCGATATCGCTGCTGAAGCTTATATAGAAAATATATTTATTTGAAAATCTTGGAAATAACAAAAAAAAATTATGGCATTCAGTCAACAAACTTAGTTATAAATGATTGAGCTTTCTGATAATGTAAAAACATGTACATAGATTTTATAAATTAGAATTATCTTTATATTAAGTAATAAAATAGATATTTTTAACATATTTCATATAAATATTTGCTTTAGATTCGAAACTGATACCTTCTGTAAATAGGTTTTAAATATATGTAACTTACTCAATAAAGACAAAAAATACTAAAGGAACATCGCCTTAAACCAAAGTAAGCAAACACTATATCTTAATGACGCATTATTAGATGCTAATGTGGACATGCTTTTACAATAAACATGCTCTTCCAATGTAAATTTGCTATTTATTGTCAGTTCATTTAAATATTACAGATAAAAAAGAGCGTTGGAAATTTAAAAAATGTTGTCAACACTCGACCTGGATGTGTCACTCCTTTAATGTATGATAATCATTTTAGAATTTGTGACTGTATTTCAATACTGTATAGTGATTTGTTGGAATATCTAAATTGTGTGAGTTTGTGGGGTTAATATTGTTTTTAAATGTATTAAGTGAGGCGCCGTAGACTAGTCGGTCTAAGGCCCAACAATGAACAGAAGTTTAAGGTTAGGTACTCTCATTTAAATAATATTAAAAATAAATTTTAATTTTCTTGTGAAAGTTACAAATAATGTTAATGAAAAACCTTTAACCATTAATAAGAACAGAGAGTATAAAAGAAACAATCGAAAAACTTTTCTGATCTATTTTTTAACATTTTTACATTTTAAATACATCCACTTGTCCACACTGTTCTAACAAATATCCCTTAGATATCGGTTCGCATTTTAAATGGATTGAATTTGAGTTAAATTTGTCTTGGAAATCTAAAGAATACAATGCAAGCTAAAAGGCTGTGTTCTTACAAAATAAGTTTAAGCTTCAAAAAGATACAGCGCAATACGCCGTAACAAGCTTTGGTAAAATGTCCCATAAAGCGTACATAATAATGATCGTAACATAACTTAGGTTATGTCGGTCCACTCTATGTAGAGATAAGGAAAAACAAAGTAAGCAAATAAGAGCAGAACTTGGAATGAACGTTTTTATTTCTCTTAAAATATGTTAGAAAATTTTCCAAATTGGTCCTTCTATTTTCGTTCGTTGAAAAATGTTTCTTTGAATGAGATCTCAATTACAAATCTTGCGTTGGTTTCATGCAATTTACTCGAAAATGGTTTTAAGTTCTTATTTTATTTTAGACAATACTAATGGTATAAGCAATAAGATTTAAGACAATAATAATCGTATAAGCTTTAGATAATTTACATGCAATTAATACTTGATTAAGTAGAAGCTGAAAACCTCCTCCAGAATTTGACGGAAACTAGGGAACGGAAGTGATCTTAATTTGAGCGGAAGTTTCCAGGTTCCTTCTGCCTACCGCGCTATGTGCGTGATACGTGATGCTACATTAAAAACAGTATGTAACAAATTAACATAAGTATTATATCAAACGTATTCCACTTTCAACTCTCGAACCATTACCCGTATAATCGTAATGTGACTTCCTAACTATAAGAAAACCATCTTGCAACGAGAGCCGAGGTACCAGGACAGGACAAAGTAGCAAGAAGCAACTAAGTAGGTCGTACGTATTCAAGTTTCGTTGTAGAACGTAAACTTGGGTGGACTTCGGTAATTGAGGTAAATATACTACATGTGTTATGTTATGTCATATGATTAAATCTAGGAACATTTATAATTTATAAATAATATATAAAAATCGAGATGGTACTGTTCAAAATAGATCTCATATTACCAGTACTTTTTTTTCCATATAATGGGAATTCCATGGGATAGGCAGAGGGAATATAGTGGTGAGACACTGCATTTAGTTGCAAATTTAATATAGAGATAAAACAGTTTTGAATCACCAACCAACCAACGATGTAGAGTTGAGCCACCAACGCAACTCTATATCGTAAAGAGTAGATTAACAGAATATAGCAGAGCATGTTAAAAATCTTATACCTATTAATTTAGTTTGTATGTTTTTGAATAGAAAAAAGTTAATTAAATTAAAAAAAAAATGAACATAGTAAATTTAAGATTCGAACCTACGGTCTTATTACAACTGAATAAAATCTATCAACAATAACCAAATAATATACAATTCATACCCGTTTATGTAATAATAATAACTCCAAATTACTACAGCGATAATATGAAACTTCAGCCTTATATAAGAGATCAAGTAGGTCGTACGAATTCAGCCTTCGTCTTGGAACGTGAACTTGGACTTGAATTTTGGTAATTGGTACAATGCTACATACATACGATATTGCGCTATCTCTATTATAGAGATAATCAGAGCAACCATTTTTTTATAAAATACGTTTGTAGGCCGTAGTACCGGTATTTTTTTTGACACGTACCTTGTATTAAACAATTCTGATGTGATTTTCAATAATAAATAATAAATTTGAACCTAGTATGTCGTACAGGAGACGCATTTGCGATGTAGAATCTATTTTTTGAAATCCGTGAAAAGAAAGTCAAGGGCAGAGATCGGCCTCCTATAAAACACGGTAACGTTGTAAAGGCCAATGGGGCGAACAGCCCTATAGGTACCTAGTTTTTGTTTAAAAAGAAATAGCTAACGCTTTTCCCCTGCAAAGACATCCTTTTAAGACGTTCCGTTCCTTACTTTCCCCCCAATTTTCGGGACAGCTTCGTTGCGTATTGAATAGCGATACGCAACGAAGCGCTTTGTACCAGATGTACCTCTACTGTTGTTACCAGATAAGAAAATGATAAAAAAATATTAATTCCCTCACGTGGAAATCGTTAAGACCCACATTCCGCCGAATTTTCAAAGAAATGAAAATATCAATTCTTTCCCACCAGTGGGATCGAACTCACAATCATCATGCTACGGTCACACCCTTGAGCACCTGTGCCTAGACGGCCCCCTTAAACTTTCACTAAATAAATTATCACAACAACCTCGCTCTTAACTAAATTCGATACAAATCTATAAAGCAGCACAAAACAGAGAATTACAGTAAAAGTAAAACACACTCGAAATACCACAATAAAATACCAATTAACAAACACACTTAGTGTTTCGAGATTAAACGTAACGTTTTAATTGAGAACTATCCCGTTGGAACGGAATCCTATGAAACAAACCTTAATCTCTCCTTCAAGCCGAATGCAATACAAAAAAACCTGTTTGAAAGCCTCAACGTTGTTTCCGGCTAGAGATTGCTAAATGAAAATCCGCTCTATCCATGTACAAATAAGCTTTAAAATTGAATATCTGTAATGTTAAATAGAAAATAAAAGCTACTTTAAATTGAACCTTATTCTTTAGGCACTAAAATATATTTTTTATTGTGTTTACCTGTAACTAACGCACGGGTGGTAAGGTGTAAATGTAATACGTTTCTGATGGTTTTTTAATTTAGTCTCGTGTGAAACTCCTGCGCACTAATAGACACATTATGGCCGATTGTAGAATTCAAACGATTTTTTTAGCTACACGCTTCGATAAGTATGTGATAATCGTGTATTATGATATGTTAAATAAAATTGTTTATATTTAGTAGTTAGGTATTCTTATTTAGTGTACACGATTCAAGGACATAACTTCGATTTCCGGTTAATGTAAATATATATGCAAATTAAATAGTAGAATTATTAATTTAATCGTACATTACTACAGTGTTTTGGTAATTATCAGTTAAGTTTATACCTTAAGGTTCTTTGTTTCGTAACATGATTGCTCCATTACCTGAAAACAAAACAATATAAATTAATAAAGTTATTAAAGTGTCGTGGGTTCAATTTACACTTAAGGGAATTCATAATTTTCATTATCCTTTTCTACTCTGGTAAGAGACAAGACTTGACTTATAAAACGTTAATGTGTAAGTAGGTTCATAATTAAGACACATATTAAAATTATATAGTATTGGGGTTATAAGGATATTAAGCAATTTTATGTTTTTAAAATTAGGGTACAATTTAATTTTCACCTACAGATGCTTTTTGATAAACTCTTAAATTGAACTAGAAAAATAAATGTGTCTTTAAAAGTTGAAACGTTTCTTTTAAATTTTTAAACTAAAATCTTACTTAAGCAAAATCCATCTAACTTAACGCCTTTGAAATTTTAAAATGTAGCTGTTAAGTGTATAAAGTAATTTTGCCAAGATCGAAAGGCAATGAATTTACAAGGGAAGCCCTAGGTCAGGTATCTGCACTTGAGTGGATCGCAAACAACTGTGTTTACTTGCGAGATTGGGGATTACGTCTGTTCGACGGTGCCTGCTTGGAAATCGGAATTCATTTTAAGACTAGGCCCTGATTTTATCGCCTGCACTAAAAATACCAAGCCAAATGGGAACAAACGGTTCAAAAATTAAATTTAGAAAAAATTACGTTGTGAAAAATTATTTTTATTAGTATATGAATTGTTTTTTTGAAGGTACTGACGCTTTGTGGGTTGAGTAAGGTCGGTTTTATTATTTTTAAGTTTATATTTACTGTAGTTTTAAAAGGACACAGAGGGTAGTACGTCAATTCTTCATCTTTTTAGCATTGCACTGTATTAACGGAATCTAATACAAATAAAAAAATATGTAGATTACAAGTGACTTACCACAATATAAGAACGATTTGTACCCAAAATTATGGAGAGTAGAAATGTTTGTGTAATCTTAGCCTAACCAACAACACACGAATCACTTAAAGATTAAACTGTAAATACAAGTTCGAAGATTTAATTATTATATCAAGTACCAATCTAAGATTAAACCTACTGCAACGTCTCCTAAATTCGGCGAAAAGTGGGGAAATGAAGTGTTTAAATGGGAACAAAGTGTCTTACCACTAGGTTCCTTTGCCTACTCTGCTATGTGTATAAGATACAGCGTTATACTGAAAAAATAAACAAACAAGTATTTATTTTGACACTACTACTAAATATAGTATTTAAGTTATATGCAAACATTAAAACAAACGCTTAAAAGCAAACTTATCATTCACAAATAGAAATGAAAAAAGGGAAAAATCGCAGAACAATTCGATTTAGAAAACACTGTTGAAAACAATAATTGACTGAAAGATGAGTCTTTCGGGCTGACATTTAAATGGGAAAAAAACGTCAATTAGACCCGCGTCAAAACGAAAGTAAATATTAAATAAAGAGATCAGAACTCTGTTGCCATTAGATCAGAATGTGCTAGTTTACTAAAAGCCGCCTGATCGAGCCCGACACTTTTCAACGCTAATATTTGAGAGGAATTTTAAGGTTTTATCGACGCCATTACGAACGAAACTACGCGCCGTGAAGTTGCAATCGATTTTTTAAACTCACAGCGGTTCTGTACCTGAATATCTTATTTACTATCTATATTTTGCAGCTTCTATGTGAAATTTATTTTATCTGTTAAGTTCTGCTCAGTAAAAAAATGTGTTTTAATTGAATGATCATCTCATCTATAACGTGGAAGTGATGGTAGTAGATTAAAATTCAGCTCGAGAGAATTTGTTGACTAATTAATACACAAATATTTATATACGTCGCAAATAAAATAATATAGAACACATTTCATCTAGATGTAACATACACTTGCAGACGGATGCTAAATCATAATAAGAAGTAACTCTTAAGCCCGAGTTGGAAATAAGCTAATGTAAATGACTTCAATAGGATAATTTACGTATTTCTAAGAATATTGTTTATATATATATAAATATATATACATAGAATCTAATCCAGACAATATTATATTATGAACCTATATCTGACAATGTATGCGTCCCATGATGTAATAATTAATTTGAGAAAATTAATCCGAATTCTCCACTACTATTCCTTTGTTCCTAGGCACTTCATCAACATATCTTCACCACCCGAACAAAAAATAATAAAAAATAACAGTATAAGCATTACAATTATCTGGTAAACGTCTAGCAAAGTAAACAAAATGAAAGGCAATACCGTATTGATCCTATATAGGTTAAATGTAGGAAAGTCTCGTGTTTTATTGTTCAGAAAGAATCGAATACGTCAACAATGCGCGTCATTGTGAAGGGACAAAGCAATTTGCTGAAGTGGTCACGCCTCCCCTTCACCCTGTGAGATAAGGCACATCTTTATCAGGGAGCATGTTTTTTTTTTTGTACATAATATCATTCTTGTTCTGTTTCTTGTGTTACACGTGCGTAGAAAGACTTTTAGCATAATATGTAGGTATGTCATATAAAAATATGTATATATGTATATATATGTATGTTTTTAGCATAATATGTAGGTATGTCATATAAAAATATTTTTGGTACGTTTAAATAATAAACAACTCGTTTAAATACGCTAGTAGCAGAAAAATTCAATTAAAAAAAATAAGGAATATATTTATCCGACGGACAAACAGAGAGACAAAGATACAGACATAATATTAAAATAAAAAAGGTTTTAGTGTCTTGTACAAAACTATAATATACACGTAAAAACACTGTTATTTTCAATCAAAGACAGAAGCTAAAGTAAAGACCTAATTCGACCAAACGAAAAGAAAATCAACACTACGGAATCTCACGACAGCTATTAACTATTCTAATACAAATAGCATTTAAAATAGAGTAAGTCATCAGTCACCAACTGTATCACCAAATTTTACGTTTAAACAACTTCCTCACGAACGTCTTTGGGGTATTCGGCGTGTCTATTATTAGCTCCTTTGAAAACAAAAACAATATATTACGTTGATGTTTGCTAAAGTCCACAGTTTGTTAAGGTTGTATTGTCTAAGTATTTAATATAAGACTAAATGCTCCCAAAATTTGTATCATATTTAACTCTTACAAATAAAAAAATAATAACATATATAGATTTTATTATCAATCGACTTCCTTTATCTATATTTTTGTGGTTTTATAGAGATAAATAATCCTTTATAACTCACTTCATTCTTAATTTTTCGCCTTTCTCGATAAAAATGGTTAGTTTATGCTTACATTGTAACTTCCACAACCTACCCATACATGTGTATATGTGTATATAGGCTGTCAACATCGCAACGTTCTCAGGCACGCAGAAAGGGAACGTAAGCAATTCGAAAGAGCCGATGAAAGCACTCCTATACTACAGGGCTGTCAGCCTTAATGGAGCATTGGCTTCGTTCTTTAAAAATATGTTACATTTACGTTTTAGATACCATATTCGTTAAAGTATTAAAAATAACATAACATGATTGTACGTATTTTTTTTTATTTTTCAGACATTTAGTACGAACTGTTAAACAATTGTTTGAGAAAAAAAATATTTCTGTTGCGGGGTATCTAAAGATTAACTGATAAATTTATAGTGAGTGTTTTGCATATTACATATTATAAAGTAGATGAGTTATATTTTGTCAATATACGTCATATCCAAAAAACCATGTCATATTACTGTTAAATACCCACATTATATTTTTTTCCTGTATACGACAAAAAATCTTCACCATTTAAATGTGTTATTACAACACGTATAGTCTTACTATAATTCTTGTATCTACGAACCAATAAATACAATTAAATTAGTTTTTTTTACCCATCAAAAAATCTATAAATCGTTAGAGGATTATATTTCTATGTGCAAAGAGATTTTTCACTTAAAATTGCGTGGATGTTAGCGCTTGTCTTGGATTATGTAGGAAAATGTTATATTGCGTTGATTGTATCTTAATCTTGTTTACATTTTGTTTCTAGTAAGTGTGATTTATTTTCGAAATTATAACCAAATAAAATACGTAAATATTGTCAATATTTGCTAATGTTACTATTGTTTTTTTTTCATATTTGCTGTTATAGCGTTAAAAAAAATACACCATCTGTAAAAAAATAACTGCTTAACTATCAGAGTTCATCATACACGGCCTGGAGACAGCGGAGAACAACGGCGTAGTGATAGGGTCCCGTTTCACCATTCGGGTACGGGACACTATGAAGTTATGATTTGCTATGAAAAGCACATTCGACTGATAGTCCTTTACATTCTTTGGTATTTCTGTCCAGTCGTGTTATATTATAGCCACATTGGATTATTAGAATGAAAGAATGAACAGCACCTGCCCTTGCGTATGGTATTAATAGCAACCTTAACCTAAATAACCTACGCATAATAAAATGTTACATAGCATTACAGTTTGTAACTATTATGTCTACACACGCCGGGCCTTAAATATGCCCTATAATATACTAGAATATACTCGTTTGATGGTTTGCAAATTCTTATGTTTTAATCCTGGCATAGTATCTCAATATTCAAGATTTTATCAGATCAACATTTCTTAAAAAATCGTCCATAATCCCGCTTTTCAGATGGTTTTTTTTTCTCGTTTTTTTAGATCCTCTGCTATGATCAACAGATACAATATTTTAAAATATACATTTATTATATACACTTTTGTGACACTAACGATTATATCTTACTTTTCTCGAATGAAACAGCATCCTTAGTACAAAGACTAAAGATACTTATGTACCTACTTGCTACGGTTGCATAATTGTCTCTTTCACGCTTGTTCATTCTACTAATTACTGATAAATCTATTGTTGTGTGCATTAAATACGTTTTATTTCAAAGAAAGATTTAGCATTTTTTCAGTTTACGTTGTATCCCGCACACAGCAGTACAGTCCGAATAATTCTAGTGTTAAGACACTACGTGTTCCGATTTAATGACGTAAACAAAATAAAACTACCTTTATAAAATCTACTATGATAAGGTCAAGACTGTATTATAATAGTCTGTTTAAATATAAAGCACATAAAGGAGGAAGTTTCATACAACACATTTCATTTTAAGAAATGTATATCTAAGCTTGCCACAATATGATATAATCTAAAACCTAACAAACTAAACTACAAAAAGCCTCGTGTTATACAAATTTTACTGCAAAATACATTGTTTCTTAAGTATAAGAGTTCGCTGCGGCTGTGAAATTCCCTTCTGAGGGCATCCACCCCACTCATTAGGCGATAATTCCATTGAAACTGACAAGTGTTGCCAAGCCGTAATGAGCACAAGACGCATTTATTTAAAAATCACTTCAGTCTTATCTAGATTTCTTGGTAAATTCTAAATTTAAGACTAGATTTTAACTTCATATTGAATTTATTAAATCTTAGTTAGCAGTAGTGATGAATTTTGACAATTTAGTTAACATGTATCCAGAGTGAATCAAATGCTGTCAATATTCTTCACGGCAAAGGCTTTGACTCTTGACTTTATACTTTGTTTAATTATATAGGGAAAGTACCTACACATTATAAACATGCTTATTTTTCCGAGTGAGATTTTAACCCATTGTGTCTAAGTGAGACATTTATCAGAACATAAAAAATAAAAATGGCATAAATCATGTGATTTTTGCAGAAAAAAATCTGCATTATATAAATAAACGGATTTTTTTTAAAAAAGGCAAGTTATAGATAAAAATAAAAAATATATTTTTATGACTCAAAATATTTTCAGATCAAGTAGATACTTACAATTGACATACGACACGGGCAAATATGCGAATATGTTTGCTTTTAACAATTGCTACACGCTCGAGTTAGCAGTATTAATGACTAAGTTGCATTCCATCATAAAATGTAATATTATCCGGTATACATATCTATTGACAGCTCTTAGGTTATCTATTTAAATGATTACATTTTTAATTTTTAGCTGTATTTTTTTATAAAATATATAATCTCTTTTGTAGACAATCTCTTTAAATGTGTCTAAAGGTGACTTACTGTTAATAACCTAAAGAAAATGGTAATATTGATCCTGAGGATTGAATTTAAATTCTATATAGAAGCAAAAAAGACGGTGTGTTTGACATTAAAATTTTCCCAATTTTATAAGACGAACAAACGATGTGTTATATAATTACTTATATGCAATCCTATAATTAAAAAATATTTATTAATACTAACAAATTATAATTTAAAAATGAACTTTTATTTTAAAAATTAAATGTAGCTGAGCTTTAAATAATTAAGCTTATACGAGCTTTTCTTTTCATATGAAAAATTGGATTTCATGCGAAAGTGGAGCCAAGGTTGCTTGGAAATAATTCATAGTAATTTATACAAAAAAATATTTAATTATTTTGACTTTACAGATGTTTTTTCCGGTTTGGTTAGTTTTGAAATTTAATATGGAATTTTTATTTTTATTTATGTGAAACAAAGTGTTATAAAAAATTCTAACAAAATGTATAATGTTAACGGTTTTCATTCTAATCGTTGTATGACACTTATATTTCAAAGATTTCATTTACATAATATGTAGCAGTAGCAGTAAATCAAAACCATTTTAATGGACATATGTCATCTCTCCAAGAAACAAATAATTATTAAGCAAGTTTTTCCATTTGTAACATATATTAAAGATGTCATTTTACAGTTTTATCTAATATTAATTATTAGAACACAACCATTCGGATTTGAACCTTGGCCGTCCGCCAGAGCTTTGATAGATTGTCATGCCGTGCTTTTGACACGGTAGTAAACAGAAATAAATAAACCGGAGTTACCAAGCATATTTCGGATATACGATTTTATTTCGGAGTTTTATTGCTTTCACGTAACATTAGGTTTGCCTGTTATTGGCGACAAATTAGGTTAGTTTCGCTGAGCCATTCTCAACGTTGTTAGGTTTATTTATTATATTTTGTGTTACGCTTATTATATAATAGCTTGGTCTAGGGCAGGTTTTATTGGTAATTGCTATTTGATATAATTTAGATGGTTTATGGTGATGGTTTTTAGGTATAAAGTTTCCAGTTTCATATAAAAATATATATATAATTTATGTTTTATAGTCACGTGAAATTATGTTATATTGGTTTGTAACATTTTTTGCATTCTAAAACATAACACAAATCTTACCAGTTAAAATACTTTTGTTTGCTTTTACAGAAACAAAATATAATATGATGATGATGATAAGCAGTTTACAACTAAAAGCAACTTTAACAACATGCCAAAGTCTTACTAAAAGCATTTTTAACATTAAGCTCCATTTTGTAGGTCATTCAAAAATTCCACAATTCATTTCATTGTAGCTGTATCAGAGCTCCATTACAATTTACATTCAAAGTTCTCCAACGCAGAATAAGCCGCGAGCGCTAGTTACAAACATAATACCAGAAGTACTATCATTTCGCACAACTATTTCGGTACCCACAAAATTTTCATTGAAACTTTGCCTGTAGCTATCCTATTTTTTGCGGCAACCTACGTACGTATACAGCTTAATATTCCTAAGTACGGAACATAATTCTACTCGCCCTTTAGGGAAATAAGTTCTTTACAGTGGCCTTGCTCGTTTCGGAGGAAGGCTTTTACAAAACGACAGTAACGAAGCCACACGGTCGACGGTCTATTTTGTTTGTAGGTTGGTTCTAAAAATTAACAAATTCAATTTAGTTGACCTATATTTAGTTTGATTAATTTGGTAAAGGTGATATACTGTTACTTATCTATATGTTGACACCACATTTGCACTTAGTCTAGTATTTTATATAAAATTTTAGTTGCAGTCCGCTTTTACTCAAGGCCGCTAGCTTTCATCGAGATTATAAGTTTGCGCTACATATCGCTGCACTTTACTTGTTTAAACACGAGAGGAAAATATATTTAAAAATATATAAATTTTTGTTTATAATATTTTTTTTTAGCTTCACGCAGCATCCCGCAAATAGCACAGTAGGCAAAGGAAATCTATATCCGAGTGTCAAGACACTCCTTTTCCCCTCTAGCCACCGAATTCTGAGGCATGCATGAGCGCGTTGAGTGGTGAAAGTCATCGCCGCGCTTTGCTTTTGTTACCAGATCGGGAAAATGCAATATTAAGTATTTATTTAATTTCTCCGAGTGGGCATCTAACCCACAACCGTCACGTTCACAGTCTCTTGGCAGCGGGCCACGACGGTGTTTTTAATATTCTGCATATATATGTATATAAGTAATTAAGTTAACAATGTAATTCTTTGTTCATCTTGGTAGGTCTATTAATTAATATACATACATTCATATAATACTCCATTTTGCTGCTAAATTGCGGGCTGGCCTCAAAAATGAAAGACCTTAATTATAAATTATTCCCACGAGGTTATTTTGATACACTTTCTTTGCAGAGGTCGCATGTACGATTAAATACAATTTCGGCCCCCGAGAGCCCTCTAGCACATCCGGGAAGCCTAGTGACTTCCGGCACCCGACTTCCGTTAGGATACCGCGTTATTTCATACTTTTTTCAAGTGGTCCTTTTCAGAGTCTTTTTGTCCAAAAAGTTGGGGAAACGTTGTGAAAAAGTAATGTTCTACTGAGTGAATGGAATTTTATTTGAAAATAGAATTTTTCTGACAATGTCTGTTATTCGTGTTTGAAATAAGAATAAAAAAATCGAGTTTGTACTTTGCAGTTTCTTCATCTTTTCATCTTGGTAATTGTATTTTATTAGTACCTCTGTAGTACTTGCAATTTGCAACATGAAATGTGATGTCTTTCGACTTTTAAGCGTTAAAAAATAACTAAAGTACCTACAACTAGCTACAGCTATTAAAATATACAAAACGAAGTACAAGCAAGTCTCAACTAGAATAATACCAACACTAAACAATAACAAAAAGGAAGTGTATTAATTAGGAGAAAACAAACTTTCATAATTCTCTAAAAAGATAAACTGATGATGGATTAACGAACCAAAATTTTCTGTTCGAAAACGTTAACACCCGAACTGTTTTGTTCGGCTGCTTCTCATCTGTTCGGAGCAAACAAAGACCCGACGTCTATTTTCCGATTAACCAACCTAACCGTTCAAACGATAATCTAACTGTAATCTTTAACTCAAAGGAATAGGAACCACAATAACACAATATACTGTTTTTCAACGGAATGATACAATGGTTATGCTATTTGACCTGTTTGCAAGTTTTTCAACTTTCGACTCTATGCCGGTGAAAAAAATGGAACTCAATGTAATATAAACAGAGTGCCACATGGTTGTCTAGTTAACATAATATATGAAGAAGATTGTTTAAAAAACATCCCGTCGACGGACATTAAGTGCGTATCGGTATGGACGTGTCGACTTATGTTTATTCGTGATTTATTTTAAGCTCCCCACACTTCAATAACTGATACATGAATGATTGTTTAGTTTTAAAATACATTTGCCTTCTTCGCTTAGATTTTTTTTTCTGATTCAAAGTATTTTCAAAATTCAGAACTTCAAATGTATTTAAATCCTTATCTATTTTTCGAAACAATAGAGATTTCATTGGAAAAGCCTTCGGACAGGCGTATAAATCTTTAATTATCAAGATTGCGTGTAACTTCTAACCTACGAATAACAAGATACAGATAAAATAGTTATGCAAATTTAGTCTAGTCCGTGCGAAACATTTGGTGCAGCGAAATTTCAACGTGAAGTTTAAGGTTTGGTGCCAACAATCGACGAGCAACGATGCCTATTATGTAAGTTAAATTAAAGTCACTGCACAAAGGAAACTGAAGCTATATTAATAATTTACACTCAACAGATTTTTTAGAAAACGCTATTTCTGATACACTCGAGATTGAAAGCTCACCTGACAATCTAAATAAACAAAAACAAAATTTCAATTTGAAAGACTTAAGTAACCCTCGCCGTCCGGATCGGAACGGGTCTCAGCGTAAATCCCTCTTTGATCGACTTCTCAAGTACCTTCGAGTGATTCCCTTTAGTTTCGTAGGTTTAGGCATTCAGGACGCATGTTCTTCGTCCTTTCCTTAACACCTACTACTTTTTTCTTGAACATGTTAGACAGGGCTCGAACTTTACATAAACGAAATTGGTTGGGTCCCAAAATGATCGGCCGATTTACGTCAGAGCATATAAATCCTCTACTTATTTGAAATACGATATTTGGAGAATTTAATAGAAAGATACAGCTAAATTATGATAACTTGGTATCAAATGTCAGTTGTATTGAATTTTATGTAGCTTTATCAGCTTCGATCCCGATTAAATTCTAAGAATAAGAAAATTCTTTCTACACACTCAATGAGACATGAGTTGAAAGATGAGAAATGCCATAGCAACGCCGTTCGAAAGCGATTGCGCAGGCAACGATTGTGAGTTTGGTTCTCCGTCGGAGGAATGTTAATATTTAAAATATTTTTCTTTCACGCGAGCTCTTTAGACAAAGTGCATCGTTAGGCCCCGCCCTCCCAATATGCAATACCTTTTTGTAGAGTGAAAAAAGGAGTGAGCCGTCACTATGTTACTGTGCATATGAAACAACGTAAAGATATACAAAAATAACAAAATTTACCACATGTTCAAATAAAAATTCGGTCTAGATAAGTTTCAAGAAAGAAAATTAAGAATTAAAGCTAATACTTGCACATATCGATAACTGGCCGATGAGATGAAACGACTAATAAAAACGGTGCTGGCGGTGCGATATAAAATCGCTCGTATCGGTATCAGGGAATAAAGGAGCCTCGTAAAAGTTGCGGTGTTACATAAAAAATAATTAATGCTGCGGAATGCTGAGAATACTAAATGCATAGATTTTGTTTGCCATAAAAATTAATTACTTAATGTTGTGGAATTTGTTAAGTTTATATAAAAGTTGTTTGTTAATTTAAGCTTTGTGGGTTGTGTTGTTTAATATTGATTATTTGTGTCGTGTTTAGTGATCGATTGTATAAATATTGACTTTAAGTAAACAATATTACAATTTAATCATCAAAACATCCTTTTGAGGTCAAATAATCACAAATCAGGATTAGTAATGTCTTCGGTGTGTTCTCTCAAAACTTGTTCATATAGTTATTGTTACAAAAAGTTCTGTCAGCTACACAGTAGTAAAATATGTAGGTTAATGATTATTTCTTTATATTGCATTTACTCATTAGGAATCCATTAACAATGAGTTACTCAAGTGCTTTAAGCGATTGAAGATGGTCAACCTTTAACCCGCTGTGTTGTGGGCGTCTGACGTGCCAAGTGTCAAATTAATGATCCGAAACAGTGAAACGCTGTGGCCCCATTCTTAGATTTCTTTTAGATGTCTAGTCTCGGTACAACTTATGCGATAGATGCTGGTTGGGTTTTCGCTGCCAAGATTTTGTTATGCTTTAGAGATTCACTTTTTGTGATAATATGTTCCAGTTGACGCCGTCGTGGCGCAGTTGATATGTACCATACTGAAAGTGATGCTATTAAATTTTAATATTTTTTTATATAATGATAAGATATGTGAAGTACGTATTATATTTCTCAGTTATCGCTCAATTTTTTAGACGTTGCGTAAAACGTTATTTTCGCATAAAAATCTCTAAGGTATACTGCTATAGATTCTGTTAGCAAAATATCATCGCAATATAAAAATATAAATATATTTTTTATTATTGAAATATAAACTAAGTAACAGGTTATATTAAGACATCCGCTTTCAGTTTAACATTCAAAGTATGCGCCATTATGTAACAGATGGCACGGCGATAATCTAATCGCTACAATGCGTCTTGAACTTTTGCATGCGGTGCGTTTAAAAGCAATTTGTACTTGTCATTTGTGAAGGAAATCTGTATTAAAATCATTAATATCATTATATTCACTTATATAATCATTATATTTTAAATTATATCATTATATAAACTTTTGAAATTTTATTAATCATCATTATCATATTATTTGTATTTCTTTTAATCTAATGATATGTGATTTTTTATTTATTACACAATCACAGCGCTTACATTGGGCTGAATTTGGCTTAATGGAAAAATATCTTCCGATACGTGTATGCGGGTTTGGGCTAATGGGTCAAAATTTAACATTTCCTTATTCAAAGCTTCGGTATTACTAGTGCTTAGTTTTTATCTCTGTGCATTGATTGCGTCTATATAATTTTTATTATTAAACTATTGTTGTTAATAAAGAATGAAATAAATAAAAAAGTTCATATCAAATAGTTCTTCATAATACAGGACAATCAAGTGCATAGACCCATCCGTCTTTCTTTTGTTTTCTAGAATTTCATTTAAAGCAGATTCAAGATTACTTGAACCGTCTGGAACAATAGATGACTTTCAATACGTATTCAGTTTTAGGGTTTATTCGAGGACTTAAAAAGAAATCCTTATAACGCTATTCTATTGTTTAAATGTCCGTTTCATGCAGACGTCTGTGATTCAATATGAAAGACGAACGGGCCCTTATTGCTCAATTCAAAAATGCTCATATATAGTAGTCTTACTTGGGATCTTATATTTTTTATTAACACGAATCAATGCTATAGTTACTTATTAAGAAAACCTATAAAAATTTGAATGTTGCGGGATTTGAACCCGCGCCTTGGAAACCGTCCAAGCGCTCTGACCAACTTCAAAGAGGCGGGTTCAAATCTCGCTACGTTCAAATTTTTATACGTTTTCCTAATAAGTATCTTTCTTTCACAACACTTTAAAAATGTAAAAAAAAACAAAGTTATTACTGAGACGCATAAAAACGACAAATAGAACAAATAATATTATGCGTGTATAATAAAAATTACAAATAAAATAAAAATGATGAAATTGTTAGACTTGTAAATGTATTTTTAGGGCTAAAAAACTTCTTCTACTGAATTATAACAATAAATATATTATTGTTATAATTCAGCTGAAGAAATTAACAGGAGATATAAACTGAAATATAGAAAACTCTCGTTTGGGCTTATATATAGGAAATAGACGATAAATAAAAGTGAAATGCACAAATTTCTTTGTCGACTCCATTCTGCTTACAAAATATTAAAGTATTTTAAAAGACAAGTAGACGGGTGAAGGTGTTGAGTATTGCAATTTTCTTCACTAACTATTAAGTATATTAGGTAATAACGTCAACTTGAAGTTTGTAAGTCTCGTTGATTTTAATACCTGAAACTGTAAAGAATAGGTTGTTTTAAATATTTAAGAAAATATATCTTTACCATCTTTTTGTCTTTTAATTTGTTAGAAGGATTTGCATCTGCGCGTCTCGAACTCAAAAACTCTTAGACGATTAAACTCCATATTATCTGTTCAACGTCAATTTCTACACGGTTTTTACAATTTTTGGTAGTGTTGTATACATAGATTTCTGTAAGACTAAGTAAAAAATACCCAAAAATTTAAGTCACATACTCAAAACATGACCACTTAATGAAAGTGGTAAGGTAATTTTAATATATCAAAAGCACAACTTACACATAATCTAGTAAACTTGCAAGTGCTTATTATTTATCAAGACAGGATACGTAGAATCTTTTTTTAAAAATGTACCCTCCTAACAATGTACCTTCTATCACGTCGGCACATCTATGCGCAGGCGCATGTTTCATACAGTCTATAAAAGATTTATGGTATCCATTTAAACCGTGTAAATTACGCATCTCCCTGTCCTTATCCCACTTATTCGAAAAAGCTGTGATAGAAAGAGAGCATTATCGCTCACACAATCGCGTTTATAGCTACTTCGTTGCGGATAATTTGCAATCTCGTGGAACTCGCAGACACTTTAAACTGGCGTGTATTATACCAAATTAGATGCATACTTGATATAAAAGTGGAGTAAAAGAGTAAAAAATAGCAGTACAATGATTAAATTATTTATCTTTTTTGTTTTTTATTCATCACCGTCCAATAATATATAATTCTTATATTATAAAGACCTTAGGAACAACAAAATGTTTTTTAAAGAAAACAATTACCATTGAAATCAAACCTACAACCAACTACACCACGATGGTTTTCATTATAGTTTAGATATACAGAATCACAGAATTCTGTTCAAAGCAAACTAAAACAACATTTTGTACATTATTTATACATGTTACATACATTCTGAATCATGTTTCAATACTTCATATCTTTATGTAAATAAATATACAAACATTGCAGGGTGCACGTGTTTATCAAAAAACATAATATTTACACAACTTTTAGTTAGAAATTTTTAATTTATACCAATATTGTGAATCATTTCGTGCATACTAAGTAAAACATTTTAACTTAAAACCCAAATTACACTAAGTATAACATTTAATTAACTGTAGATAAGTATGTCTTTCCAGTAATTAAGTACAAAACGTTAAAAGGGAAATTTAATTATATAACAATTTAATCGTTACTAATGCTCAATGCCATTGTTTTACCACAGGCAGTGGTGCAGCGTCTAATAGAAGCTTGGTTGGACGTGGGATACGCTTGAAGGCGCATGAATTAAGTATTTCCTATGACCTAACCTTAATTGAAACCTGGCTTTCTCTACTTTTGTGTTATTTTTTGTATATGAAGTTTTTTTTTTAATCTATTTTTAGTAGTAGTTTTTTTTTTCAGTCTACCAGAGCAAGAAATCCAAAAAAATGTTAAAAATGATTTAGATTACTCTGTTTGGAATAGAACTAACTACGTCGAGTGTAAATAAAAGTATTAAAATTTTAAGGAGATAATTAAAGTTTGCATATTCTGTGTAATAATAATTTAGTTATTTCTTCTAATTTGAATCCCTTGGGTTCATTTAATGCAGAGTATCACCCAAGTCTTTGTCAGATTTTTCCACCGCCATGGGATCGACTGATATTGTTGATAAGAGAACAATGCAAGCTAAAACAAACGGGCTTATCTTGGAACCCTTTGCAGGTAGTCAATGCGGTAGAACCAAAATAGCAAAAACATGTCCTTTTCTTGTTAATATTTGTATGTTAACAAATTTGACAAATATCTTTTTGTTATAAATAAGGTTTTTATAAGTGTAGTTTTGACGAATCAAATAGTTCGAATAAAAAAGAAAAAAAAAAGTATATTTTATCGTTATTTATACACAAAAATTCGCTAAAATAAATAACAATGAATTTATACACGAACAAAGCCTCGTTCTTAAAACATAAGTAGTTAAACGTAAAGTAGTGCTTAATCACAAACCAGCTATTGTCACGTAAACCAAGAACGGTGTTAAGACGATAGAAATTTTTAAATTAAAATCGTAATGTTCCACACAATATACCAACTTCAAAGAGTTTAGTGGTCAGAGCGCCTGGTCGGTTTCCAGGAGGCGCGGGTTCGAGTCCCGCTGCGTTCAAAAAAAAAATTTTTATACGTTTTTTAAAATAAGTATTCAAAGAGTTTATTTGGTCGAATGCGCTTATCTATGTTTGGAAGTAAGTAGTTCTAATAAAAAAAATATTTTGGTGTCATTTTTGCAAGAAAGGTTTAGATAAGACTTTATGTAAAAACACTGTTTTTATTGAGACATTTACGTTCCCCATTTTCTGCCGAATTCCCATGTTGTCTTATATCTACCGGCATTGCGTGTTGAGTGAGTTGAAATATTTGACTTCTTCAAGTAGGAATTGAACTAACAACCCGCGCATTTACAGTCCAAGGAAAGCTTTATTTGTTAGTTAGGTCACTTAGAATATGCCATCTATAACGAATTTCTCTTTTAACAAGTACATGTATATTACTTCCATGAGACTGACTAAGCAAGCGAAACCGCAGGTAAAAATAATCTTCTTAAGTACTAGTGTGTAATAATTTCGCCCTTCAAAACCTAGGCAATTATCATTCGTGCAAGGCGTAAGTCTTTGCAACTGGCAATCATGTTTAATTATTACTATGAATCATTCCCACCGATCCAACCGTCGCGTTTGCTTTATCTAACTATGTATTTATATGTATGTATGTATGTATGTATGTATGTATGTATGATACCTTTGTAATGTCATGTACGTGATGTTTCATTTATTTTCTTATCTATTTAGTTTTATTGAGATTTATTATTATTTGAGGGAAGTAAGATGGAATATACTCTACTTTTAATTTTAATTCTTTTAATGTTAATGAAATAATCGTTTTTTTTTATTTATGTAAATTAAATAAATATATGTCTTTTTTTTTTAATTGTAAAATAAAAAAAAATAAATACACAAAAAAATTGTGGTAGAACTACAGCTCCTTGATATATTGAACCTTCATCAAAATACACATTATATAAGTCATATCGATTTAATTTTTATTATAAAAATTGTGTACTTTTAAAATATATCGCCGCCATATTGTGCACCACACGATTACTTCTGCCTACAACATTTTAGGCATATTCTTTATAATGAAGTAGTAAAAAGATGTATGCAAGCATTTTATAAGTGAGACCTAACGCATATTAAGAAGGGACGTGGTCTTGCATGTTTTAATTTCTGTATACATCAAAAATCATCGTGGCAAGTTAGAAAGTGTACAACTACGCTTGTGATGGTTATGTGTTCAAATCTCCTTGTTTAACGTCAACATTTAAAATATGGGCCTTCAACAATATATCTGGTTAGAAAAATATAATAAAAAAGCATTAATTTCATGATTTTATGACTACGTCCTTGTTACTGCTGGTCACATCTGTAAGTTCTAGGTAGAATCCTAATGTGACATCGTATATTTTGTAATTTAACACATAGATACTACTTATTATTAAATCTAAAATTACGTTTGTATATGCTTGAATTACAATGTCACAAAATTTAGGACTAATTAAGTAAATCTGCATTTAAGAAGACCCAAGAAGAAGGGCCAGTTTGAAGGTTACGAATAAAGTTTCAGAGAGTAATCTGATAATTAATGCTATCTCACAGACAGAGGATGAAAATACAAAATGAATGTTCCTAATATTTTCAAGAATAATTTTCTTATTAATTGACGATAATATTAGGTAACAATTCAAACGATTTGTTAAATTTTTAAATTACAAATAAGTAGGTAAAAATTGAATGCATATGTCAAATATATCTACTAGATATTGTTATATAAGACCTGTGAAAACAACTATTAAAATGGAAAAATAGTCGAGAACGGAGTGACTTATCAATAGATTCTACCTGCATGATGGATATGTAACAAGATCAAAACACAATGTTACTTCAACGTCTAATGAGATCAGTCCACCTCCACGATCAGAAGGCTAGCAAGGAAAGCGGGTCAAAAAGAACGCATTGTTAAAAATATGCTGACAAAAACACTCCAATTAATCAAATTGCCTGGAACTTGTGCCTATGTCGTTACATTTTTTTCCTTAAACCAAATTCTTTATTTGGTAGACGTAGATATTTGGAATTCTATAGGATTGAGACACAAGAGGATTTTTTTGAAGAAACGTTGAATATTTAATATTAGAATATTTCGAGGTAATTTCGGTTATTAATGAAATATTTTTATGTCTGTATCAAGTGTGGGGATTATAGTGAGTTATTTTTTTATTAACATTCTTAATATGTTGTTATTTAAACTCATCAATGTTAAAGAACAATATGCATAAAAATAAAATAAATCCAAAGCTAAACAATCCTCTATGAAAGTTTCACACTATTATGTAAGGAAATAAAGGCGTCGATTCTTTCTATTCCATAGATCCGTTTCAATGAAAAGAATTTACATCATACGATTGTATAGATTTCGCAATAAGAGGGCGTAGTGAGACGTCTATTCCGAAATGTAACAATACAAGTCTCAAAAAGTGGTATTTGAAAATTATTGAAGACATTATCGCACAGTGGAAGTGTGTATGACTTTAAGAGAAGTATATGCGTTCAAAGTTTCGGTTACAGAATTATTTTATACCAAAAATTTTATAATTTTTTAATGTATGTAAGATAAAAATCTATGTCAAGCCTCGAATTTACGTTTATTACAATTAATATATAATTAATACACTTCCAATTGTTTCAAGAAAAAATATATGACTCAAATGGAATATAATCTCTATATATAATAATTTAAACTAAAATATTTATCATTATTAAGCAAATTTATGTTAATTACAATATTAAAAAACTGGTCAAAATATTTTCTTAACAATATAGCAAGACTAAAAAGATAAAGATCGCGACCCAAAAATCCTACAGCTAATCTGCAGAATTAAAATTTAAAACCTGTTTTATAAAACTTCTGACTACTGTTTTGATTGTAGTCTCCGTGTAGTTTTTTATAGTTTTTTTAAGTTGTCTTATATGTTACTTATAAATATTTATTTTATTTTGCTGTTAACAAATGATTAACAACACAATTTATAATACAATACAAAAAATCCGTTTTGATAGCCTTTATATCGTACATTTTATTGCTAAAACTACAAAACTTGTCAAATCTATTACAGAAAGCAATAGAAAAGACAGAACGAAAACAAAAAGAACGTAAAAACCATTCTTCAGTACAAATGTTTAGTACTTCAAAACAAAATCTGCTTCAGCGTTTTCCTTGAAATTTAAAGTTACCTAAACCGGTCTATTAGAGGTTACAGTACTAAAAATTGGACGTTTGGTAAAAGTTAGGGACAATAGCAGTTAGTAGTGACGCTGAGTCAGCTGTGAGCCTGTGACTTCGGACGCCATGTTGGATATAATTTTTTTTAATTGCGTTGCAAGTCACGCAATCGATTTCATTCGATTTTGAATCTATTGTCGATTCAATAAAAAAAAATAAATGTTAAACGTTTCTAGTATAACGTTGACTTGTATAGCCGGAATTTTACATTACTCATACATATGTATGTTATGACTTATAAAGCGGATAATGTTTTTTAGGTACTTGTTTATAATATTACGAGAAAAAAAATATAATTTATTTTCAAGCATTAGATTAAACGAATTACTCCATAAGCAAACCAATATATTTGTCTAAAGCCAAATAAATCTACCTAAATACAAGACCGTAACACAAACTTTTTTAATAACGCTAGCATTGCAATCGAAAATTTCCAACAAAAAATCCCTACACAAGTAAGAAAAATGTACAAACATGTCAGGGGACCGGTTCAGGTACGCCCTTTTTTTATTCAATCGAACACCTATGCCCGAGAGGAACGCACGACGCTCGCCTTTTCAAGCGGCACAGAACTATACGTTAGAAGTGCGACGGTCGTATCCCTGTCCTTGTCCTGCCGATGCATTCATAAGGACAAAGAATAAGTAGTAATAAAGACGTGACACTCGTGCAGATGTTTGATAAAACTTAATACTTGGCAGTTTGTTCGCTTTTGTACTATTAAAAGGGAAGAACAGATACGATGTTACACGGTCTTTAGTTCACGAGACTCACGAAAACATTAAAGGAAATGGTTCGCTCCGTCGAAGTCGTATATTGCCTCCATGTTGGTGGTATCGGCGAACCTTTTTACTTTCGCTGTTGACGCGGAATTGGAGAGAAAAGAAAATGGGAAACATTCTATGACTCAATTTCAGTCTGACTAGATTGTGTGTACACAAACTTCTAGATCGAAGTCAGATAGCAGTGTGCAATTACTTATAAAACATGCCTAATTTCGTTTGCTCTGCCGTTTAAAATGACAAATGCCTTTTGCGTGTTTCGTCTGTTCCACAGGGCCTCAGTCCTGCGAGCCAATTAGTAAAAGATACAGTGTACCCGTTTGAATGCAAAGGGACGAGTTTTTGGACCCATTTTCTACCTGATGTTTATTACTGCCGTTACAGTGGTATAACGGCTAATGCTGAGATCATTTCTAATAATATCTTAAATTTTTAAAATAATTTAAATGTAGCTTACAAAATCATTCATTTTTATCTATAATATAGTTTTTGTAATACGAATATGGCAGATAATAGTATGAAATTAAACAATACGCATATCAAATGAAATGAATCACAGCCACAATCCAATTTAATGACACACCTCTGAACTTTTGATGATGGCAAACTTCTCAAACGACTTCCCGGAAATAACCTCCAGCCGATTTAAGAGTCATACGAAACTCGTAAAACATTGGCACCAAGATGGTCCAAAGTGTGCCGAATCTTGTGAAATTTAACGATCCTGTCTCTGGCACGGTTACATTACTCCTTTCACACGCAAATCCTGAGCTGTTCCTACGAAGACATGCCAATATGTATATCGCAAGTTTGAACGTAAGCGAAAACATCGGGTTCAGGCCCGAATTTCGTTGAGAAAACCCGTCAAGCGACGTTACGTAAATCGATCGTTTGTTCAGCTGATTGCTAGATGGAAAATCGGGCTTTTTGCTTTGTAATCTTGCGAGCTTAAACTCTATTCACAATTCTCGATAACTGTATTTACACTGTTCTCTTTCCATCAGGACGTATTACGTATTTTATTAAAATCGTCTCATTATAACACGGTAATTGAGAGACCTTGTACTAAATAATATGAGATAATTCATTGTTTAGCTCTTATTTCGGGGTAAAATTCTAGAAAAATTTGTAAAATATTAAGGAAACTTACTGTTACACAAAAACAATCCGGAAATAACACTTTGGTGATAAATATTACACAAACAATAAAAAAATCTTAAGTCTTGTTATAGGTAAGTAAATATAACAAAAATAAATCTTTAAAGTTGTAAATTTACATAGCACGGTAACCTGTTACGCAAAGAAATTAAAAGTGCTATAAAACAATAGGAGTTGAAACTTTGTGAACTTACAACAATTAACAACAAGTTAAAGGTGTAGAACGCAAAACGTTTATTTTGAACTCATCTTGGGAATAGGTAATGTGCTGTATAGACACTATATCTCACTTGTCAATAAATTAACCCCAAAATATCTGGAAAATTGATAGTTATTATTTGATAGAATGATTTTATTTCTATTTGATGTTTTCGTCTTATTTTTTTTAGCTTCACACAGTATCCCACATGAAAAAAGGGGACCTGGGAACCTTGTGTTAAGAAACACTATTCCCCACTTTCTACAGAGTTCTGAAAGTTTTACGTGTTAAGTGGCTGAAATCTATATTTGTTTTATTACCAGAACGTGAACATGAAAATATTAACAATTACATTCCCTTGATTGGGAATCGAGCCCTCAATTTGTCGTTTTTACAGTCGCACTCTTATGCCCTAGCGCCATGACTGGCCTCATTGTCTCAGTAAATTGTGTATTGACTCCGTAAGATGTGCCTACGACTTATGGACATAAAATAAATATTTCATTGTTTTACTACACTGTTTTAGTTCTACTTAATGCTTTTTAGTGTTAAAACCCACAGTAAGTATAAGTAGTATAACAAATATAAGCGAAAATGGAAATCGAACCCACCATAATCTCAAATTAACTGAGGCACAAAGGTATACACACCAATCGTTTCATATTAATAAAGCAGACGGAGCCAAAACAATATGCTTATTGTTGAAAGAAGTCTTAAAGTCATAGTATACTTGCACCAACCAATCAGTTTTTTTTCCTGTTGTTGGCTTCATAAAGTACCTTTGTATGTAATAACGAGTCGAGTCTTTGTATGAATTTATATTCTATCATAAGTAAAAATAATATTTTTTTTTCTATTGTAAAGAATAAAAATGCATAGGTATAAAATATTTATGTTTATTATGAATTTTGGGAAAGTGTTTATTTTTGGTATAAAAATCGTTCCAAAAATAATGAACGTAATTAAATATAAAATTAAATAATTCCAAATAGAATAAGGAAAGTTGTTTATTTCACTAATAATGTAAGCAAGAACGTTTTGTAATATACATAGATTTAAAAAAAAAAAAAAACAAAAAAAAAATTATAACCTCCTCTTTTCAAGTCGATTAAAAACAAAGTAGGCGTAACATGTAAACACTACAAACCTATCTATATGTATATATGTAGAGATTCTAGTAGATACCGAGAAAAGGGCGAAATTTAATACACCGTATAGTATACTTGTTTTAGGGAATGCATCGAAGCCCTCTGAAAGCACTTTCTAATCTATATTGGTTTTCTGTGTAAGTGAAATGAGAATGTTACTAAGTAATGCGTTTAGAAAACAAGGCGACTGTCACTAAAAATAATTTTGTGGAAGTCTTGAATTATTATTGCAGTGTTCACGGCTTCGATTCTTCTTTAGTGGACAAAACTTGAATTGATAAATTTGATATATTATATAATTATTATTTATTTAATACATATATGTAATCTATTGAAAATATTTGTAACGTTTTTTAATATTACACAGAACGTCCTTTTAATGCGGTCATAACATATATTTTTATTTTGCGTCATTGTTTTAACAATTAACGTATTTATTTTCTGCAATAATATTAACAAAAGTTAAAAAGAAATTATAAAATAAACATATAATTTAAGTATGTCAGACTCAATCAATCACCTATTACACCTCTTTAAGCTTTAACTGTAATTACAAGTAAATAAGAACGTCTATATTTCAAATTTGAACGTGTACTATGCCTAAGACAGCGCTAGACAAACATATATCACATTACACCAAAACGTCTCCCACTTGCCTCTTCGTATATTGTCGAATGAAAATTTTATAAAAAAAAAATGATTGCTTAATAAATAAATACAAAGTTATTTAACTTGACTTCAAGATGCTCGAGTGAATCACCCAAAATTCTTTCAATGTAAATTGGACCTTAGTAACCTAAAAATAGAGCTTTATTAAGATAATATTTTGGTCCGTAATATCGTTTTATTCTATACCTTTACTAAGCTTTTAGTCGTATCTATAAGTTTTATTAATGCGTGAGTCAATATGTTAAGCGCCTACAAGGAATTTTCTTTCAATATATGTATAATAATGTATTGTAGAAATGTTTTCAAGGTACATTTGATAGCTTCTTTATCTCACTGAGGATTATTCATTTTTTTTATACGTATGTTTGTATAGTATATTAAAGTCGTTATAAATAATAGAACTATTATCAATTCATTTCTGAAAATATTTAAGAAGAAAGCGGAACCAGTAGGAGCATTGCGAATTTGGTTGGGTAGAAAGAGGAGCTCGGGTGCAGTGGACCTGAGTGTTTCAATAGGGACCTTCAACCTACACTTAGGTAAGTCCAAGACAATGTTCCAAGCCCCTCACCCTGACGGGAATGCAAAATACATGGAATGTTGAGTAGTTAATACTCAGTAAGTAAGTAAGTAAGTTTTCTACTGTGCTACAATCACATTTAGAAAATATGTACCTATCATATGTAATAGATATAAACAAACGATTTATATACAGAGATTTTTGTCAATATTACCCTTACATTAATCGTATGTACCGCCTTATTACGATATAAGAAATAAGATACAACAATGGTAAGAGAGAAATTATTTTCAAAGAAATGGTATTATTAGACGTTAACAACGCGGTACTACCTAGAATATTGTAATTTGAAACCTGTCAATAATAAATATTAATTTATTTGATAAATTTTATGTGAAACATGCTTACATGAATTACTTTTGTGAGAGATGTCCTCTTTATGTCATATTATTTACCCATTTACATATAACTCGTGTATATCGTTAATTAGTTCGTTTGTATTAAAACTATATAAATACTAGAGCTTGATTTAGTATAATGTATTTAAGATTTTTTTCTCCGTTGTTTGTTTTATTTACACTATTTCATATAATATTAATATTAAAAAAGAGGAATCATATTTAAATTAAAAAACATGTATTATCAGCTACAAAATATTGGTTCCAAGAGAATTAAAAACAAAATAGTTAAATTGCATGGTATAATAAATAACAGCCCTTAACGTTTTAATGTAAACAGGACATAACATTTTTAGAGAGCTATTCATAGGCTAGAAACCCTTTAAATGGATTTCTAGAATAAAAGAAAACTTCATTCCCATTTCTTCTTTCAAGGTTCACGTATCTCGCACATAGCAGGATAGGCAGGCCAATATTTTCAATAGAAGATAGAGCAAATGAAAATAAACCATTACCTCGAGTGGGAATCGAAGCCACAATCATTGCGTTTAAAGTAACTCTCTGCCAATGCGCCACATAGATAGATACATACATTATACTAGTTATTAAAAAAGAAAAATAATATATTTTTGTATAGACTATTCTGTTTCCTTATGATTCTATAAATATATCTTTTATCTATTGCGAGTACTGCCCATCACTGACCGCCGGCTAACGGTACTCGATGGTCCAGTATTTTTTTACTGTTAAATGTCAGTTAACAAATGAATATATCTCAGAGCCATAACTTCCTTGTACTTATAAACTGTGTCGTTTTTCTTTATATTTATATTAAACTCAAGGGTACATAAGTATAACGACGAATAACGTAATATAATATTATTATAACAAAATTGTGTTATCTTAATAATACTTTTATGAGGTACAGTAAAAAAATGTTACGGCGATTGCAGTAAACGATTTAAGATTCAATCTTCGAACATAACCGATGTTGAATATAGTATCTATATTAAAAAATATATTATGAAAGACATATTTTTTATTTTTAATCACTAAATAATATATAGCATATAATATAATAAAATTATATTATATGTATTAATAATAATATATATATTTTTCACATATTTTTTTTGGTCTATGACTATAAAATATGAAGTCATTTGCCGCTCACTCCTCAAAGATAATTAAACAACATTGACAGCATTGTCATACAAAATGAATATAACTATTTATATATATTATATATATATATATATATATTATATATATATATATATATATATATATATATATATATACTATATATATATCGTTACAGAATATAGTACTGGATCTTCAAAGGCGAGATCGAAGCAACGAGAAACACACACGTTGACGTTGACCTATGTGATAACAATCCGTCATCTGATTAACACTTAACCTCTTATCAGTGACAGTATGTGACACGACTGTCGAGTTACATCTTACAATGCCATTATATATTTAAATGGAACACAATAATAAATAATAAAGTATATATTAAACGCTAGTCAAAGTAGGGAAAAAAAATCCAAACGTAACACTACTTCAATATAAGCTTCAAGAATTATGAGATACATTATAATACACATATTATTATTTTTTTTAAATAAAGCTTAAGTTAGGAAGCACTTGTTTTACTTTAATTAAAAAAGAAAAAGTTATTAGGAGTTATGTTGTTTCACTCGATATTTTTTCATTTCATATGGTAATGGCACATAAAAACATATATATTTCTAAATGTGCTCAAACCAGTAACGTTTCTTATGTATACGTTGACAAAAATAAATAGAATATGTAAGTAGAATGTGATAAATCTAAAATGAATTTTAACAATCCCGAACGACGTGTAACGCACAATTCATCAATAGTGGGGCGTTTCACGGGACAGGATACGCATATGTTCAAGTCGATGTTTCCGATAAACGAGATAAGCTTACGAGTGGTTTACAAAAAGCATTTAATTTTATTTTTGAATTTTCTACAATTTTAAACTTTATATTATTCAATTTAAAAAAACTTATTATTAAGTAATCAGTAATCAGAAGCGACTGAAACAACAAAATATATCTAATAGAATGTAACAACAAGATTCATAGTTTTTGTTTTTTTCATAATAAAATTGTGATAGCAATTAGAATTTGTCACTTTATTTCCATCACTTTAGTTGTTTGTTAATAAACAATTTGTTTATCATATTTACAACTAGCTTAATAATCTTTTAAGTTACATTCAACGTAATAAAATAATTTGGCAGGAATACAAAAAAATATTAGGAATGGAAGTTAGTACCCATCATTATTTTAAAAATAAATTAAGTACATTTTTTTTTCTATGTAATGAAATAAAATGGGCTGAATGTGACTTGATAGTAATTTTTATTTTCAGTAATTTATATTACTTATTTGATTACTAAAATAATCACAAATTCTAATAAAAATAACGTTTAAATGAAACAGCAAGAAAAATACATAATTTCTCTAAATCCAGAACGAATCCACAACCATCCTTATATTCAGCCACTTAGCTCCACACCACCACAGCAATTTTATTTTCCCTAGTCAATTAGCCGTTAGGGCTGACATATGTCGACAACTGTTCGACTACAGCCTCCATGTATCCGGACACATTCGAGATTTTTTACGCGGCAAATTAACGCTCCGGGCCGTTCGGATACGCGCACCTACTGCATGTATGTATGTGCATATGCAACCGAAAATGTATTAACGTCAAAATTTAAACGCATTTGATATTCCAATTCAATTTTGCACTAAATTAGGTTGTTATTTTTTGTATTTTTAATTTTTGTACGTTATCAAATAAGGTGGCAACGTGGTAATGACCCAGCATTATTACACTCAGCTTTGCCCACTCAATGGTTCAGATTTATATATCAATTTTCATGTTTGTTGTGTTTTAAATTTTGCATATTGATATCATTAGATAGGTATAATATGATTTTAGATGTCGCTACATATATATATACATTATTGCGCCAAATTGTGTTAAAATTAACCAAAAAGAAAAAATTCGAGTTCTTTTTTAATTGAATGACTTAAGATGACAATGCAAATCACACTTATAAAATATTTATTAAAGTAATTTAATAATAATACTAGAACTATTGACAAATAATATAGTATAGATAATTAATTTAAATTCTCAGCATCCAAGATTAGATCATACGTACATAAAATGTATTAGTATTTCTACGATTTTGCATTCAAAATCCACAACTTTGTCCTACGTGAGGTGCCTTGAATATCTATTGTCATAAAACGTGAACACGTTACGTGTTTGTAATGTTTACAATTCGTTTTACGACTAAATCAGTGCATTTGTATACTATATGTACTAAAGTTGAATAAACGAATAAATTTTAATTTAGTAGAAATAAAGTCGTTACTTACCGTTAAGTTTTTTTATTTGTATGTAGGCAGAATACGTTATTACCTTTAACTTATTAAGTATAATGTAAAAAACTTAAGCCGACATTCCCATTCATTATGGCGGGTAATAGGTAAAATTCTGCACATTTATTTTATATTGTAAAGAAAAAATAAAGAAAATAAATCCATTATTATAATAAAATAAATATAAAATAATGAATTAATTACACTTTTATTTAGAATTTATATTTTCAATTAAGTTATAAATTCTTATCAATTTATATCGTCAGGTTTTTACTTTTTACCTGTTACAATGAGGAAGTGCGCGTTGTTTTGATACAACTGACGCCATCTGTTGGCATCGCTTATTTAATGTATAAATAATAATATTGCTAATTCATATTATCAATACAAATCCTTGTATCTTTGAAATTATAGTTAAACTAAAAGTTGTAAATCATAATAGTGAACAATAATCAATAATAATAAGTAATTCTACTATAATAAAACAACTAGATATTGACTAAAATTAAAGGTAATTTACACATATGCAACTTTTTAGTTAAAACAAATCTAGACAAGCGAAAGCGTCACCTAACACAAAAATAACATAACAGCGTTAGAGCGTGAGGCCAACATCAATAAATACTACCTGGTATAAGTAATAATGGATTGCTTTACCGGAATTGAACTTACTCCCTAGAATATATCCAAATAATGTTTATACAATAGAAACCGCGCATCTACAATGCAAATGCGAAACGATAAAACAAAATGAACGTGAGACGCACTAAATTACGCTATACAAATCAGATCTATCGATTCAACATAGGGGTAGAAAAAAGCTACCTTACAACAATAAGACAGTAACAATAATACCTTAATGATATCCAGAGTGTAGAATGAAAAGGCGTTCGGCGTCTACCCGTGAGTTTTAAGAGAAATCCGTCACTAAAACACGTGGGTGAACAAACACATCACTATTTCACTGTATCACTATGTACACTGTTAGCAACACAGGTTGTTTTATTTGAATATGTTTTTTAATTTCGTAACACTGTAGCGGACGAGTGGCGAGACAGCCGACGCGCTCGGCAGCCGGGCACTAACTGAACTGGTTTGGTCGGGGAGGGGGGCTCGGCGGCTTTATGAAAATATTTCGTGAGTAATGCACGTGTTATGTAGATGTCGGCCTAGGCTTTTGATTTTTGAGTGCAGCTATCAAATCTGCACATTATATTTTTGATCTAATATTACAATATAGTTTTATAATGTATGTTAATATATAATTATTACATATGATTGTAGTTGATCAAGTACAATTTAATAGGTAAGGAGTTGTTTCCATAATCTCGTCGGTACACGACGGTTGTAGGTTCAAGTAATTCTAGTGATGTTTATAAATTATATTGGCAAAAAATGGTCTGATCGACATAATATAGCGTTACTTCCCGCTTTTATTATAGTTAATTTTTAATATTAATTTTATCTCTTTCTAGCAGCATCACATAGACAGTGTAAACAGCGGGTTAGGCAGTGAACATATCTTAATACTACTGCTGCTATTATTAAGTCTTCGTTCTCCACTTTTCACCTGAATTCCAGACAACGCGTGCTGAGCGGTGGAATTTAACACCTCGTTTTGTTTTACCAGAGCGTGAAAATGATAATAACTCCCGTTTTGGAAATTGAATTTACAACCATTACGCTTATAATCAAATATTATCCCATTGCAGAAAGATGGTTAATTTAGGACGAGAACTAAATAATGTTTAAGTTACACATAAATATATATACCAAAGGAAATACAAATAATAAACTTCATAATATAATTAACTTTAAAGACGGTGCACAATGCATAGAAACTTATTTCTTTGTGATTTATTATATTAAGTGTATCTCAGATTAAATTAAGATACCTATATAATATTATAAGCACTCTTGTTACTTTGCAATTTTAATTCTTTTAATATTTTACATTTCGATAAGAACTGAATTGTTAATAAAATATAGTTTTAAACTTATTTTTTATATTTAAATGGAATGTATTTATTTTAAGAGCCGGCCTATGCCTATGCTAACAAACAAAGCATTTGACTGTAAATGCGACGGTTGTGAGTTCGATTCTAAGTTGGAGGAGTAATTTATTTTCTTATTCTTGCTCTGGTAACAAGACAAAGCGTGGCGTTGAGCGGGAAAACGGGGAAAGGAGCGTCTTAGTACTAGGTTCCTGTGCTTCCTCTGTTATAATTAACATAAAAACTATACAATATTACGAAGGCTTTTAGTACCTATACATGACGGTCGGAAATTGAAATAAATATTAAATTTTTCTATAATTTACAAAAAACTGACTGATTCTTCTTTACATTTATTCTGTATAATCTGTAAAAAGCGTTGAAAATAAAAAAAAAATGCAAAGCACTGGGTCGCTTTAAAATAAATTAGTTTAGTTACAAACGGTTTCCGAAAGTCGTTTTCTTGTTTTGCAAACTTAAAACATTCTTTTAAGTTATAATCAAAGTCTTAGGTATCACTTTTTTTAGACACTCTGTTTACGTAAATTACTTTTTTGGTTATTTGAATATAAAAAGTTTTAATTACATGCTATTTATAAATTGCCACGAATGCACCAACAAATAAGATATATTTATCATATTTACAAAGCGTTATTCCACACTTAGGAAAAAAAAATACTTTTTAGAAAACATAAAAATTTAAGGTAGCGGGACTTGAACCCGCGCATCTTGGAAACCGTTTGAGAACCGTCTACCGCTCTCACCAAGTAAGCCATACGTTCTCATCGAGTTATGTCAAAATTCCAATATGCGTTGTATACAGTTTTTTTTGTTTATTTTGGGAGATTTTTACAAGTTTCCGCTTCCCAAAGTTATATTGGTAAGAGAGTGCTATTTATTAAATATTTAATTACGTTTTTAAAGTAGAAAACATAAAAATTTGGACGATTGGAAATTTTTAAAATCTCCCTACACAGATGCTATCAACAAAAATAAGTTGTAACAAAGCATATAGGAATTTCGACATAGCCCGATGAGAACGTATGGCTTACTTAGATAGCGTAACGTAGTCGGAGCGCATGAACGGTTTCCAAGAAGCGCGGGTTCAAATCCCGCTACGTTATTTTTTTGTTTTCTACAATACTTTTTAGAGAGAAACTGAGTGTTTAATCAAATAAGATATATTTATGCAGAAAATATTTGAAACTTTAATTTATTAAAGGTTATATTTTTTATAAGGATTACTTATAAACTTAACTGCACGCCGGGATTTCTTTACTTAATTATTAATATTAATTATTAAGTAAAGAAGGCCCGAATTTGAGTTCCGCCACTCAACACACGCCTCGAAAATTCGGCGCGAAGTGGGGAATGTAGTGTCTTAACACTATGTTCCCTCTGCTTACCCTGTTGTACGCGGCATACAACGTCAGTGTAATTTAATTTTAATAATATTAATCTTTACATACTAATAGAATTAAAGTGTATGTCTGTTATTTTAAAATAGCCGTATTTTTCCTTGTGCATATCGTTATTTACACGATACCAAAATACAAAAAAAAACAATTTAAAATTTTTATCTGTCCGTTTGTTTGTCTTTCTTGTTTGATTTTTATGAGATTTTAACTGAAATATAAAGGGTTGTAGAGCAATATAGGGTATTTTTTGTTCCGGAAATCCTGCGATATCG
Source organism: Heliconius charithonia (assembly GCA_030704555.1). Classification (NCBI taxonomy): domain Eukaryota; kingdom Metazoa; phylum Arthropoda; class Insecta; order Lepidoptera; family Nymphalidae; genus Heliconius; species Heliconius charithonia. Next base: position 3,298,346 of record CM060825.1, read on the forward strand.
GGATTTACGCGAAAAATACCGAAATTGTCGTATGCGCGCACCCTACGCGTTCCTAGATAGATATAGAATAACGAAACATTTTTTCTGTTAAATACGACGTTTTTGGGATAAAAATCTTGAAAATCTCAAAAAAAAAAATTACGATTTATTAAGTCACCCTGCTCCCATCTTTCTGACGAATTCTGAAACCATGGCGTGTTGAATGGTGGGACTTAACGCCGCGCTTTGTCTCGACACCAGAGTGAAGAGATAAAAATATTAAAAATTTTATGTCCTCGAGTGGTGATCGAACCCACAACCTGTCGCGGTGACAATCACGCGTGAATTAACAATATATGAATCTATATAATTATCATATTTATTTCTATACATTACACATTACATTTAGACTTATTATTAGAACTTTAAACTAGTTTCAAAGTAAAGTATCGACCCCTCCATGCACACACAGATTAAATTTTTAAGAGCAAATAATTTAAAAGCTTTCGAGGCGAGCTCGGAATTACGATATTAATAAACCTCTATTAGCACACAAGATGGCGCCCCCGTAATTTTAAACACCTGAATAAAATTTCGGATGAGTTTTTGAAATTATCTTGTTTCATAATATTAGGTACATTTAGAAATTCGATGTAGAAATGGTGTAACCTATATATTTTTTTTGTTTTTTAGCTTCACGCTGTATCCCGCACGTAGCAGGGTAGGCAGAGGGAACCTGGGAACATAATCACTCCGTAATACACCGAATTCTGGAGGCATTACCATACTGCTGGAGGTGGAGATGGAATTGGCTGGAGTATTAGCCATACTGCACTGTATTTTTTACCGGGTTTTAGCTTCGGTTTCGCCCCGTGATCAAATGACACTAACCAAGAGCTGTGTATGACACATGACACGGCTTGAGTGACCGAGGTAATTCTGACCACAGGTACAGTAGATTACATCGAAACTATTAACGTGATTTCTATGGCATTTCTAGATAAGCGGATTAGGTATTCAACATAATTATAATTTTTCAATTCGAACAAGTAGCTCTTGAAATTACCACACTTTTTTTTTTTTAATCTTTAATCTTTTTATTTAGGAACTTTTTAAGTAATTAAAATATAAAAATGTCAGTCCCATCGTTCCCTTAAAACGAACTAATAAAACGAACTATAACAGAAATTTGAATTAAAGTAAATTATACACTATTTAATCTTAAACTTATATAACCATTTAGCTTCAACAAAATTACCACACTTAATTAAGAAAACTTTTCAGTTTCTTAATTTTACTGTAAAATGAATGAATCCCGAAAAAAAAACCAATGATTCCGTCACAATTTATTACTTTATTAAATTAATGTTAATAATTTTCTAATATATTTATTAAGTAGGTATTGTTAAAGACAACACTGAAGTGTAACTTAAGTTTTCTCACGTGATACAACATAAAGCAAAAACGATTGTTAGTATATTTGCTAAAAGGTGAGTTAGGCCATTTTACGTCTGACTGCCGCAATTGAATTACTTAAGTCAGAATTTAGATTTCCTTAAACATTTACACGTTTCAAACTTTTCTCATATTGGCTTATATTCTCTATGAATAGGATGATTTTATATTCAAATGTTAATGTATAATATGGAACTGTAGGACATGAACGCAAAATGAATGTTTGGTATATTAACCATAAAAGATAATTTTCAAGGTAACCCCAAATTATAAAATAATCGGTCATGTGCGAGTTGGTGCCGCCCTAATTTATATAGACTACCCAGTTGGGGCTATTGGGGCTGCATCCCAATCCACAAACTCACTCTGAATGGATACAAAATTGGTAGCCGATGGTGGGAAGAGGGGGATTAATTTTCGGAAATGCTGCTGTCTTTTTTCTAATAACATTTTTGAGTAGAATCCAACTATTCCGGGGACAGGAAACTACCTATTTATTACAGAATAAAAATTACTGGACAGTCGAATATACAAATTTCAGGTATGAAGGAGAAGTCATCGGCGAGAAAGACATGAAAAAGTTGTAGGTATAGGAAATTGGTTAATTCCTATAATCTAGAAAAACAGAAATAAGTATTAACACAGTCTACTCAGCCACTTGGTAAATCCGCCACTAGGTATAAGATCCTTATGTAAAGAAAACTCAGAACTTACTTGTATATTTACAACAACAATATACAACTTAATTGTATATTTCCGGCGTTTAACATTACATCTTGTTTTATCAGACAGATTGAATAATTATTTTTTAAATATAGTCTTTCCCTATATTGAGATCGAACATATAACCACCATATAATATAGCGCAGTGGTACAATTACATATTGATGCAATCGGACATTTTACCACTGCTCTATGTAGCCTTCATACATTATTTCAAAGCCATATATTATTTAACAATAACACCATTTCATTATACCTCCAGTATTAGTGACAGTGACAAACAGTAGTTAAACGTTGATTGAGTTAAAGCATCATAACGTATTAATAAACTAGCAGACTACCACGAGTCGGTATCGTAAACTAACTTTAGTTTACTACAGCCTCCAGTTTATTAATGTTATTTAAATGATTCGGCTGTTAAGTTAAATTAAGTTTATAATTTGCAAAATACGATTTATAATATTTAAGAAAATTATTTTATACATATTTTCTTGAGTCTTGAGAGAAGCAGTAGAACTTAAAACAATATGTAATTCCAAATGTAAAAATAAAATAAATTAATATGTTTGAACGATTAACTATTTTATACAAATATGTGCTCTAACCGCTAAGTTTGATCGAAATTGCAATTTTAGGCTTAAAAGTTAAATATTAAATAATTCATAATATAATACTTAAATATAAAAATTTTTTTCCGAGTGGAAGTCAAACCCACAGTCGTCGTATACGCCGCACGCATGGCACGGCGTGCCACAGCGCCACGACGACCTCGTGTTCGTAACAGTTTTTTTTTTTGCATTTTAATATTTTTTACTTTTTCACATTATATCACAATCTTACCAAAACAAAAAACAAAATAAACGTACGCCAACATTTTCTTACGTTAACGACTAACTAGGCACATAGTAGAAGCTCCCATGATAAATGGTCATATAAGTAGGTACATGAGCATATGCAATATTGGAGGCAATATGCCGACCGGAAAAGAACACATTGCATTTTTGTTTCGCGGAATGCAAGAACAGCTGGTCTAAGACGAGTCTCGGGGCCTCTGTCATTAGTGAAGGGTAATAAATAAGTACAATGCAGTATGCTTGTGTGTGTGTGTGCGTGAATACTTTATGCCGATGAATGTAAATTATACGAAAGTTAAGTTGTTTTTGTTCTTTTTTAAAATTTACGTTTGTATCGCGCGTATAGTAGGGTAATAAGAGAAAACCTGGGAACCTAATGACACTCCGCTCTCATTAAGATAATTCCGTTCCTTATTCTTCGCCAAATACTGAAGGCATAGTGTGTTGAGTGGTCAAAGTCAATGCCGCGCTATGTCACGTTACCAGAACGAAGAAATGAAAATATTGAATATTTAATTTCTTTGAGAGGGAAACAAACCGACAACCTGCCGCGTTTAAGCAGTTTAATCATAACAGTGGTTTTTAAAATGTTTGATAAAATGTATTGTTTAATTTTTATTTTAGCTTCATACTGTATAGTATATAGCAGGGTATATCAGAGATGTAGACGGAACCATGTCCTAAGAATCTCCGTTCTCAAAGCCACGATTTGTCTTGTTATAAAGGCGAGGAAATGAAAATAATTCGTTCTTCGAGTTAGAGTCGAACCTAACAACTAAAATAATAGCATTTATAATCCATCATACCATACACCGACGGTATTTTGGTTTCATTGTAGAAAATTTTCTTTGTTTTGCTATATAAATAAAATAAATAAAATCAGCTTCACGCTGTATCCCGCACACAGCAGGGTAGGCAGAGGGAACCTAGTGTTTTTAGACACTCCGTTCCCCACTTTCTGCCGAATTCTGGAGGCATTGCGTGTTGAGTGGCAGAACTCAACGCCGCGCTTAGTCTCAACACCAGAGCGAAGAAATGGAAATATAAATTTAAGTAAATATTTCATCTCCTCGAGTGGGGATCGAACCCACAACCAGTCGGTTTACAGTCACACTTTGTGCCGCTGCGCCACGACTGGCCTCTAGCTTGTTTTGCTATATTTTTTTCGATAAAAATCTTTTCGTACTATTAAGGATATAGGGCAAATAAGTGATGTGTCACTATTCTCTTTGGAAAAAGGTTATTGCGTAAAAAAAACCTATGAAAATAAAAAATCGACGAAACGTGGAATATTTTCTGTTCCATTAGCTATCGTCTGCATGTTTGTTGTATTTGTTTCAATATCCACAGTATTCTCACCTTTCCTGCTATAGTATTACGAGTTATAGCCGTTTGTCACGTTGTAAGTAACAGTGAGTATCAACTGTATGCATTTCATCCATCCATTTGGTGGATTTCGTCCGGTTTGCGTAGGACCACGCATAAAAATATATTTTTCTAAAATATACGTTAATTCTAAGCTTTGTAGAGCTTTTATTTTTTCCTGATTTATTTAACAAATGTTTAATATATTATTTTATTGTTATAGTGTAGTCGCCATATTGGAACTTGATAAAATTTATGTTAAGCAACGCTTCCTTAAAATTAAAAGTTATTAGGTATACCTTTACTGTAACAATGTAATAAATTGTCCTTATGATACTTCTAGTAGATTTCTTGTGAATCTCGTTGTTCAGCTGATTTTGTTGAGTCCTAGTATGAATAACAATACATAATACATACAAATATTTTTTCGTAAGTTACACGAATAATTGTGTATTTTTTTGTAATTTTTTATATTAAAATTAAAAATAGTCTCTTAAACCTGAAAGAAATGATAGAACAGATTTTTTTTTAAAACGACATGTTTCGTAAAAAAGTATTAAATAAATAAATAATCACATTAAGTTTAACTCTTACCTGGTTTTTATATTTAAAAACAGTTTAAAAACAGCACAGCACCATTTATCTATTCGGACATATCCACGGGAAATAGCTTCTATATTATAAACTAGCAACTGCAAGGCCCGAACTAACGACCGGATTCGGAAATTAAATCGTTTCGCTGCTCGCCAAGCTGACACGTATAGATGTCCTAAATTACTGGAATATTTAACTTATGCATATAAAATGTGTTATAATTGTAGCAAATGTTTTATAAGGTGTATAAGAGCGGGGAACGGAGTGTCTTAACATTAGGTTCCCTCTGCCTACCCTGCTGTGCGCGGGATACAGCGTGAAGCAAAATAAAATATGAATTAATCAAAGTTAAATGTTGTTTTGTGGTTGGCTGTGGGTTTGAATTTATTCTTATATGTTGTAAAATGTGCCGATTTGCTTCATTACAAGAGCGAAATGTAAATTTTAAATATATAATTTCTGTAGGAATCTAACCCACAACGCTTTGGCACTTGCGCCACTATTGGCCTCAAACAATAAGCTTTAGCAAAAAAAAAGTATTATTGAAGCTCACAATTTTCTTTATATATACGTCGTTTATTATCATGCAAAAAAAATATCGTAATCGACAAAAAAAACTATCTAAAAGTAAATAGTATTATATAAGATATAAAAGTAAATCCTAAGTAAACAGATTTAAGAAAATAAACAAAGTTATCAGCCTTGTTGCCTTCCAGCCCTGTGATTTATGTATAAACTTATATTTTACTTTAAATTGACCTTGCTACAGTGTTTCTAAGCTAAGGACTTAGATCTCTGGAACTTATTTAGATTGAGAAAAATGAAAAAAAAAATACCTTACTTTTTAAAAAAAATTCAAAATAAAAACATTTCCGCCACGATCCGACACGCATTGTTCCCAATTCGGGCAGAAAGCGATGAACGGAATGTTTTGACATCAGGTTTTGACACTAATTTCTGCGTGAATTTTCTTTATTTTCTTATATTTTTATGATACATCGAATAGATTTGTGTTTACTTATTTTTTATGTATTTTTTCTCTCTTCTTTTTTGTCTTGACTTTTTCAGACGTCGTTTAGGCTGAGAATATTCCGTCATACACTTCGTTTAGAGCATATATCACGTCCCTTGGACGCCTATAGGTTCTTCAGAGCTGAAGAATAAAAGATATAATTTATGATATAGTGAAGATATAATTTATGTAAAAGAGGTTGAGCCTATCTATATATGGTAGCTAATGTAAGTCTGCAGGGTGTCTAATCTCAGAGCCTCCTAGGTTTTATGCTCTAAGTTGTCTTCAGTTTGGTTCGCATAAGCCAGTACTAGTTGGTGCAATAACGAGTCTACGATCACTCTTTAATAGGTCGACCCGCAGATGGATCCAATAAATTAGAAAAAAAAAATGTAAATTACTAACACAAACTCTCTAAACTTAAGTAAATTACAAATATACGTAAATGTGTTAGTAAAATCCAAGTAAAAGTACTTTCTCCAAGTCTACTGTAGATATTGATAAACCAATAGCATAGAAACCATTTTAATGACATTTATACTTCAAGGTTACTTAATTTATTTTGTGTTCTTAGTCTCGCATCTTGATGAGAAAGTTGATCGCCTGTCAAATTTAAATTCAATTTAATGTGGATAAGCTTATGACAATAGACAGTATCCGGAGCCTTTAATACTGTCATTTACATTTATGAAAGAAATCGAAAGTGTTATTTTCAATGAAGGTTTTATACAGACATAGCCCATGTTTTTGTGTAGATAGAGACCGTATATTTATGGCCGTAGTAGCGCAGTGAGACAGTGTATGGGTTAAATGCGGTGGTTTTAGATTTGATTGCCTTTCGGGGAATTGAGTTCTGCCGTTCAACTCGCGGTGCCGGTGAGAAAGACAAATCAGAGTGTCTTATCAATATGGTCTTTCTACCTAACCAGCGTTCCGTGGTATGAAGTAAGTATATAGCCAATAATTTGATAAAGTAGTCCTCTTATCTAGTGATAAGTCAATTCCTTTTGTGCATCTAAAGTTCAAAAAGTAATAGTTTGCCTGACGAATGAGCTTTTAATTTAATTTTATGTCTTTAAATTAAATTTTGTTTAACCTTATTGCACCATAAAATTTGATGTAATGGCAACAATAACTTTAATCTATTTTTATAACTATAACTAAATTTATTTAAGTAGTCTGCCACGTTTTAACAGTATTTTATGGGAGTATTCATTAGCGGAACCCAATACTCTTTCAAATTTGAACTCAACCTAATCTCTTTATCTTTTAGTCATCCAGGGATATTCCTTCCTCAGTTTAAGAAACATTTTACAGATTATATAAGATTTTTATTATTTACATAATCCTATGAGGTCGTCGATCGTTTCTCAAATCGAAATTCCATATAATGTGGGTAGGTCCACTGAAACAAGATAGAAATAATCGGCTGAGCCTCCAAAATTCTGCCATCCGCAATTTGCTGACGAAATCTTGCTCTTCAAAGCGGGTATTTCTATAAAAACGCATTTTCTGAATTACGAAAAGCCTTTGAAGTTAATCCTTAGATTTGGAGCCTTTTACGTGGTTGTATGTAAATGTTTTAATATATGGAGATTATTTGATATTTTCTTATATATTTACTGATTAAAATAGTAAACAAATATTTGTTATATGAAGAAAGATGTTTATATTATTTCTAGTCTAAATAAATTTCTGCATATTTTGAGTTAGGTTAATGGTGTTAACCCTACTGGCACAAACAGCGACACCGCATGTGAAGGAAGATAGGAAATATTTTGTCCCTAAAAAATCGCAAGCAGTACGTATATGCTTGAGAGGGGGTTGTCGCGGCAGTGCACTGCGGAATTCGAACCTACGCTTACGGACGTCAAACGAAGTGTTTACTGAACATTAATGTTAAACGCGTTAAAATAATAACTAATATGCGCTATGATTAAAAAAGTAAAGATTTATATTCATTTACTGTCTTTTAATTTCTCTTATGTGTTTTAAATTACTGTTTAATTAAATATTTAAGTAACAAAGTAAACTTTGTTACATCCATTCAAAATTAAAAAAATAATAAAGGTGCTATTTTTCAATTCTGCTTCTTTTACTTGTACCTGTATATATATTTATATACATAGACCGTCTTCGATTAGTTTATGCTTATAAAATTTATCCATTTTGCTTATTTAGGCAAAAGTCATATATTTACGTTAGTATTATAATAAATAAGTACGAGCCACTCTCCTGCCAACAAAATATAATATATTGTTATATACATAAGAGGCCAGTTGTGACATAGTGACTTATGAGTTCGATTCCCCCTCGAGGAAATGAAATACTTCATTTATTTTATTTTTTTCGCTTTGGTGTTAAGGCGATGTGTTGAGTTCCAAACGCAATATCTATAGAAATCGGCAGAGAGTAGAGAGCGGAGTGTCTTAACACTAGTATCCCCCTGCCTAACTTGCTTCATGCGGGATACAGTGTGAGGCTGAAAAAAAGCCATCAAGTAAGTAAAAATCGTGTGTTTTCGTTAGTATTATAATAAATAGGTACATAGCAACTCTTCTGTCAACAAAACATCGATACAGCCTGTTAACGGAAATTTCTTTATCTCGTCTCCAAGGCTCGTCAGAACCGACACAGTATATTAGTCATGTGTATTATGTTTCAGCCCTGAGCTAGTGATAACATAGATTCATTAATAAGAGGTAAATAATTGATGGATGGTTTTAGAAATTTGTTATATATAATTTATTACTAAGTAATAAGCTTTATTGTTTGTTTATTTGTTTATGTTGATTATATGAGTGTGACTGTAAAATCGACGACTGGTTGTGGGTTCGATCCATGCTTGAGGAAATAAAATATTTATTCATATTTATATTTTCATTTCCTCCCTCTGGTGTTGAGGCAAAGCGCGTCGTCGTTAGTTCCGCCACTCAGCACGCCTCCAGAACTCGGCGGAAAGTGAAGAACAGAATCTCTTAATCCTAGGTTTCCTATGCCTACGCTGTTGTGTGCGGGATACAGCGTGAAGCTGATTTAATTTTGATTTTCTGTTTATTTGACGTTATCGCCACGCAGTGGGATAGTTTCTGAGTGTAATCATGATGTTGGTTGATTAAATCTCAGCTCGGAAAATAGTTTTCAGAAAACGGTTTACTATATAAATTGCTCCGCTACATATAAATAAATACTTTTACCTGTACGCCTCCTGTATTTCAAATAAAAAGGCAATAGCATCTAGATATAACTATTTCATATTTCAACACGGTTAACTTTATGCCAAATATCGTTAGCTTAGAGTGTAAATTTGATAAATCTGTTATTATTATTTATGTTCTCGTACCATTCGAAAGTGTAAAAAAATAATAATAAGATATCGACCTTCATTTTATTACATATTGTAAGAAAATAGAAAATACAATTGTAAAATCCTTTTGATTTCTCTCTCCCAGTCTCTCCTGAGAATTTGATTTGACTGCCTGAGACTGTTAGCAGGTTTACACTCTAAGCCGACTATATATTGTAACAGTACGCACCTTGGCGATAAATGAGTAAATGAATAGTAAGTACAGACTACCATGTCACCGCTTAAAAATGTGGTAGAGACGTATTATACATTACGTCTCTACCACTCTCTACATATGACTGATTTTTTTTAAATGTTGTATATCAAAACTACAATTTATAATGGAAATTAGAGCTGACTCAAAAAATGAGGACGTTATAGAAAATAAGTAACTGTTAAAATCGTTTTTGTTGATTTTAATGAAATATGATTTCCTTAGAAACGTGAACTTGTTTAGTTTTTTAGTTGTGCACTATTGAATAGATTGATTTTGTCGTTATGTATAACATAAGAATACAAATTTAAATTGTATTTTTAATTTATTTTCTTTGTAGAAAAAACAGGAATTCCAATATTATCAAGAATTACGTGACTTAAAATTTACTAGTATCCCTCGGTCCTCTTGAATAATATGTACTAATATTAGGTATATGCATGAAGAATACATTTGAATACAAAAATGTTCGTTAAGAATAACTTAATTTACTAATGAAAATCTTTTGCATAGTTCGAAAGATATGTTATTGTACATGGACGGTGTTTTCTACTATATGAAGATTTTTTTTGTGAAAACTTTGAGGACTCGACCAGTAAGTCACCAAAATTGTATTTCACAGTAAAATTATTTTTCCAAAGCTTAGCCACCTAAGATATAATCTAACTCCATTAATCCTCCGCATTTAAGCTCTTTTTATAAATAAGTAAATTTCACTTTCGGCACATTTTCCCAACTCCATCAGCCAAATGACCTAATTAAGACCTAAGTCTTTATACTTTCAGCTTTACCGTTGTTCTTAGTACTTGTTTCAAAAATTATTTAACTTAGTTATTTCTTACCGAGAACGTTTTTCTGACAGCTTTAGAATTTTTAATTAATAAAGATTGATGAATTGTTGATTTTAATTATTTATAAATAATGTCATCAATTCACTAATTTTATTAATTAAAAAAATAGGCGGGAGGAAGAGAAGGGATTGACATCGGATACAGTAGAAATTCGATTAATCAAACTAATTACAATTATTCGAATGCATTAACGACGACTCGTTAATGCATTCGAATAATCGAAAATCCGGATGATCGAATCAACGAAGAAAGTGGGTTTTGTGCATATGTTGTACGTAATGTAGTGCTTATTAATAACGATCATTTATTTTTTATTAATTATATATTAAAAAGTCATTGTTTGTTAATGCAAATTTTAAAGAGAGACCTTCTCCAACATACGATGTACCTACATATACATGCATTGATTTCGGTACATATTTATTAAAATTGGTCGTGGTTGGTAGTCTGGATAATCGCGCGTGAAACTGAGGGCTGGAAAATCGAATTTCTACTATATTCGCGGTGTAAAAATTAAAAATAATACACTCAATACCTTTTTTTTTACGTAACATTCATATATAGGTGGCGTTTCGAAGAAAAAATAATTGTTTAATCAAAATAGTTGTATAAATGACATGTAGTGGGTTCGATTTGTTTGATTTCTATTCGGGATATGTATATTATTTTTAAAAGATTTTAATTTTCTTCGTTTTTAGAGAGTGCGCTGTGAACCTTAGTCAAAAAAAATCAGCTTCACGCTGTATCCCGCACACAGCAGGGTAGGCAGAGGGAACTTAGTGTTAAGACACTCCGTTCCCCACTTTCTGCCGAATTCTGGAGGCATAGCGTGTTGTGTGGCGGAACTTAATGCCGCGCTTTTGCCTTGGTACCAGAGCGAAGAAAATATCTATAAATAATATTCATTTCCTTGTGTGGGGATCAAACCAAACAAAAAAATCAAACGTTTGCGTAACGGTCACACGCCTCTACGCCTCGACTGCCTCAAGTAGATGTATGAGTAGCTCGGTAATTGCATATACTTTAGCCCAGACATAAAAAAAACATCTTTACCATTTAAATACCCATTTACCTGTATAGTAATCGTCACTAGAATCAAAGATATATAATTTAATATATACTTAAATTTAATATATCAACATACTGGCACAGAAAATCCATCAATTAGGAAGTTGTGCGTAAGATCGAAAGCAAAATTCAATTACGCTATAAGGACCGCCTAAGGGCGGTCGTTCACTGAAATCACGACGCTATTAAAACCAAAATTAGATTAAAAACTTAAATTGCTTCTTTCAATGTCTTTGATGAAGTTATTAGTAAATGGGGTATTGGTGGACTCAAAAGTATTTAGAAGTATTGTGGGAAAAGGGAAATAAGCAATGTGAATTGTATTTTCGTTGTAGTAAAAAGTATAATATTTTGAATTTTGTAGGTATAAATCTCTTTCGTATTGAGTGACGGATAAACAATGCCGACGCACAGGAATATTGGACTGAAGTTCGAATTGGATTGGGGGTAGCTAGAAATAAGGGTTTTTGGAAATTCACACGGCAACGAGAATACACGAAATATACCATTTTATTTCTTGAAAACAAGCCAACCTACAAGCGTCTCCATAATTAAATTATATTTATTATTCTCGTAACAAACAATAGGCGTAAAATCAAATTTGTCTTAATTTCCTCTCATTAACTATATATAATTAATTTTGCTCAGTTTACGTGAACTGATGGTTAATTAATACTGACGTACCCGTAAGTGTTACGTACTAAATACAGCCCTAGGTTATATTAGAATTTAACCAGTATTTTTAATTTTGTATGAATACATGACATAATGGTTGAGCGAATATTTTAAAGGTATGGAACAGATGGGTTGGCTGTTTTCGTTTAGCTAAGTATTTATGTGTCGCTTAACTTGTGACAAAAGAGAAAAAAAATATGAATCTTGACAAATTTTCGGAACTTAACACCACGCTTTTTCTACAAGAGCATGGTGATAAATGTAAATTAAATATATGTAATTACACGGTTTGCGCATCGAACCCAAAGCAGACATAGCAGTGCGCCACAATGGCGATTAACCTCGTATTCTCATATTTTGTTAGCTTCAAGCTAGCAAAACATTTGCCGCACATTGCCGGGCAGAAGGAAATTGGGAACTTTCTGTTGTAATTGTGAAGGCGATTCGTGTATGAAAATATAAATATTTCATTTTATCGAGTGAGAATAAAACCCGCAACCTGTCGCGTTTACAGTCGCATGCTTGTGCCCCTGCGCCATGACTGGCCTTAAATTTTAAGTAGTCAGGATTGCAATCATGGTGCAAAGCAACATCTCCCACGGTGATACAGAGGCAACTACATTGTCGAACGATACAAGAATATCTATAACAAACACTCTAGTGTTGACATACGAATCTAGTGTTACACACTCCATTTCCCACTATCCGATACACACAATTTAAAAGACATAGTTTGTAGAATGGTGGAACATAACGCCGCGCTTTGTTTCACTACTGGAACGAAGAACCTCGTTACAATAACAGTCATACGAAACGACGACCTATTTAAATATTTCATTTTCCAAGCTTATTTCTTCAATACTTCATGAATAAAATGAAGACAGTTTTAAGCTATCTATTTACTTTCAAAGACAATTTGAAAACAAAATTGCTCTTTCGGTAAATATTCTAGAGTTTAATTACAAAGTGCAATGCAAACTATGGAATAGCAAAGAAAGGTCATCACAATTTTATACTAATAATGAATTTACATATTTTGATTAGCAAGATGTGTTTTTTATAAATGAAATATTTTAAACTGTTGTTTAAAGCGGTATGATTTTGTCATATGTACAAACGCTAAGTGATATTATATATTAGTAATATATAATATAATGATAATATGAGGCCAGTCGTGGCGTAGGGGCACAAAGTGTGACTGTAAAATCTACTGGTTGTGGGTTCGATCCCCACTCGAGGAGATAGAATATTTACTTACATTTATATTTCCATTTCTTTGCTCTGGTGTCGAGACAAAGCGAGGCGTTGAGTTCCGCCACTCAACACGCAATGCCTCCTGAACTCGGCGGAATGTGGGGAACGATGTGTCTTAACACTAGATTCCCTCTGTTTACAGTGCTGTGCGGGATACACGTGAAGCTGATGATAATAAAATAACAAATATCAAAAATTGAAGAACACAAGGCACAACCACCAAAAAAATATGCACTCGATGCCGGCGGAGCCGCGAGTTAAGCGATAGTTAAGGAGAAAGATAAATAAAAAAAACCTACTTACTACCTTGTACGATGTTCGATATTACTGTCCTCAAACAAAACCTTTATCCAATGACAAAATATTCTATAAGAAAACATTTATAACATTAAAAAACAATATAAAATGAACTCACTAATTAAATATTTTCGCAACAATTAATTGTTAAACGAAATCCCTCCTTAAGCCTTTTAAAGTATAAAAATAAACAATTTAAATAACATTGCGAACTATTTTGACTTTAGTCTAAACAACGTCTTAAATTGCTTTTGACCTGTGAACTTGATCTCGCTCTTATCAGAGATAATTTGAAGTGTCATTCAGGTCATTTGACGGCTATTGACTATATAATTTAGTAATGTTAGTCGGAGACCTCTACCTAAGGTATTAGATATTTGATTCGATTTCTAGGTCACGCTAAAGATATTTTTAATTACTTAAGTTTTTATTAATAATATATTAATTATATTTAACAAAAAATATTATATTGTAATGAGTGGTTCAAGTTATTATGTTAGTTTACGTTGGCACAATTGGGACATGTTACGTTAAACATGTCGTTGGGTACGAATACGGCCAGTGGCGGTCGAGGAGGAGCACCGTGAGGTTTTAGCGGGTAGTCGATAGACCATCGGCCAGTCTGCGACGCCCCACATAGCCCGCTCGAGTCCCCACTCGGACTGGTATCCGTAAAGGGATTTCCCCACGGGAAAAAAAAACATGTCATTGGGTACGAATTCAAATACAACCAACCAAGAGCATATTCATAATTTAATTGAAGACATTTAATTCATCCACATACCTGTCAAAAGGTAAGAGATTGAAAAGTAGAGAATTAACAGGGTTGAATGTAGAGAATTAAGTAGAGTATTCTAGATTCTCTGTGGCCGGTCTTAAATCAATAAAATAACGTTTAAGTGTCCGGCGAGGGAAAAAAATGTCAAATCAATCCCACACCGGAGGTAGGTACTCTAGTAATAAATACGAGTGGGCAGTGACCAAGTGAACAACAACTTCCTTTTTTTCAGTACAAATATAATTAAAGAATTAACATTTTTAGGGGACCAACTAGGACAATATACTGTTGTACCAACATGTTTAACCGATTACGTTGAAATGGAGCAGATTTTTTAATTAATTTATTTTTCAACTTCAAAATGCATCCCATCGCAGAGGGAGCCTAGTATTAAGACACTCTGCTTCTCCCTTTCCTCTGAAATCTGGAGGCATTCCGTGATGAGTGGCAGTACTCAACGCCGCGCTTTGCCTTGAATTAAACTTAAATATTTTTTTTATATATTATTATAAATAAAACAATAATTTATGTATACTAAATGTTTTGTTATTTTTTATACAATTTTAACAATGAGTTTAGTAAAATATTGAGTATTTCTTTCTTATTTCATGTGAATATTCAAAATTTCTACCAACGTTTGATCTTATAAAGATTGTAAGATAGACTCCAATCAAGAGACTTTATGATATGACACATTTTATTATTATTATGCATTAAAAAAACATTTCTGTATTTAAAACACATAAAACAATGTAACACGTTTTCCTTCTTAAGTATTCCAAAATAATCATAAACCAACAAAATCTTTATAGTACTGTTATATCCAACTTAAATATAAGGACTCGAGCAAAAAGACCACTTCCTTTTTACGGCGAATATAATTAATAGGCTCTAATTGCATCATTATTACCATAATTACAAAATTTTTATCTCGAAATGGATCGATTAACGTTAAGGGCGCCATAAAACTTGAGGCGAAGCGTTGACCTCAAATGAAAATTGTGATTTTTTTTTATAGGATTGGACATTTTTTTTCTGTTGTAAAATAATTTCATGTGATTAGATACAGCAACTTAGTTGAGTTTCACAATGGCGATTACAAAAACGACCGTGGCGAGGAGAGTAAAAAATAAATTGCATTATTTATTTTAAACTTTGTTCGGTATAGTGTTTATCAACTATTTTATTGTTAACCCAAGTTAACAAATTGAAATTTGAGAAGAAGTTCAAAAATTTTATTATTTTATGATTATAAAATAAAAAGAAAAAAATATTATGAATTACAAGAAATAAAACATTTTTTTGATAAATTTTAATAAAATTATAGTAAAAGTATACCGTGTTGTATCCCTATATTATATATAGATGTAGAGATTTACATAATGTCAGTAGTTTTTTTTAATAATTTTTTAACAATATTAAAAAGAATATTTAAATCTTATGACCATGAAAACCATGAACTACGCAGATTTATCATTCCTGTGATTAAAAAATTATCTACAAGTAAACAAATTAAATCGATTCTCGTAAAAAAATATTGATCTTAACATTAAATTTAAATTATTAACTAAAAAAATGACGACCATTTGATCAACGCTTAAATATTTTAAATTATACAATGAGCGGTTTTCTATATAGGTCTAATTACTAGAAAGAAAAATTAACAACATTTTAAATTGAATCCGTGAATAATATATTTTTTTGATACTGTAAAAATCACATTTTGGTGCGCTTATCCATTAAAAGTAACAACAAGTGGATTTCACGCAGCAGAAACCGCAAGCGAAACTCTGTTATATGTATATTATATTTAAAAAACTACGGACTTGGTGTTTTTAGTGATCAAATAAAAAAAACTAAAGTCATTCTTAATATATTTTATAGTAAGAACTTTTAGGTTCTACGAAAAGAAAAGCCGCTTTTTACTATTATTTTGAACAATTTTTACGTAGTATTTTTTGCTGTAGGTGTATAATGATATTTTGCAACATAATATTAGGTTTTTTTTAAGTTTTGTATGAGGTGCATGATATTGAAACACAAGAGCACGAGCATGCGACTGTAAACGCGGTGGTGGTAGGTTCGATTTCCACTCTGAGACTCTCATTTGGTAGAAAAAACTTAGTGCTTAGAAAGTGTTATATGTGGGATTCAGCTTGAAGATAAAAATATGTTTTCAAACTGCCAATTGAACTCTATAATTACAAATTTAAAGTTAAATAGAAAGAATGAAATAGGTCGCGACGCGCGTCTCTTTCAAACATAGTTTACAAGTTTGCTGTTCAAGCTTTGGGTCATTTGCTTTTTTAAATATTTAAGTTATAAATTTAATTGTTGTTATTTAACAATAATTAATTTCAACAATTTGCTATTTTTAGTAACAATGTTGATATTAAATTAAATAAATATTTATTTATTCATATAAATATTTATTTATTCAATTTAATATTCTTTTATATTTTTAAGTAAATTAAATAAATAAATATTTTAAATACATAAATAAATAAATAATAGTAAATTATTTCCCACTACTATTTGAATTGACAATCACTGTTTACTCGAGTTCTATCTGAATGTATGAATGAAACGAAAATAACTGAACGTTTAATATTATGCCCAGTTATTTTATGTTAACATTCGTCAATAGATCTTCCTTAAACCATAGTAAAGAAATAATGTTTTTGAGGCCGTCGTGGCGCAGGCGCACGAAGATGTGACTGTAACGCGACAGTTCGAACCCCACTCGGGGGAATGAATTATTATTATTTATTAAGACTTTCATTTCTTTGCTCTGGCACCTAGATAAAATTCAGGCGTTGAGTTCCACCACTCAACAAGCAATGCATCGATAAATTCGGCGAAAGTAGGATACGGAGCGTCTTAACACTAGGTTCTCATGCTCTCTGAGGGATACAGTATGGAGCAAAAGGGATGGAGGAGAGAATCTGAGAATGAACTCAATACTCGTCAATCGATGTTTTTGTAGCTTCTCGCTGTATACTACATAAAGCAGGGTAGGTAGGGGAACGTGGGAATATAGTGTTAAGATACTCCGTTCCCATTAAGACTCTTCTATTTTCCATTTTTCGCCAATTCTTGAAGCATTATGTATTGAGTGGCGGAGCTTAACGCCGGAGTTCGCCACCAGAGCAAGGAAATTAAAATATTCCATATTATATTCCCCGAGTGGGAATCGAACTCACAGCCGACACGTTTATAATCATACGCCCACGTAATGTCCCCATATGTGACACGGCGACCTCTATCAATAAAATAATGCACAAATTTAAATAAAACATGTATAAATACATACAATATTATCTCAATACATCATAGCTACCTATAGTTATAATTTACTAGATGTAGGTGATAAAGCTTGCATGTCCGCTTCTGGAAGGCGTCCAGACTCCATTCACAGAACACTTAAATTAATCAATTGTTTAAATCCACAAGTGAATGTAGCTGTTGACCGCGCCTCACGTATTGGGACAATGGTAGGAGAATGAGCGTGTATACTGTATTGTATACGTAATTTGTTTTAAATGTAGTATAGAAATATTATTTTTTTTTTTATTTATCCGCTCTTGTGAGCCAGAACACAGCGTTAAGTCCTGCACTCGATGTCATCAATAATTTTTTAAATGTAAAAAAAAATAGAAAATATGTGTTGTCGTTGCGTTTGATTAATTGCTTGAGTAATACGTCTAAGCATCAAAGCACTTAATGGAGTCGTTTGGATATTTTTTAAGAGCTATTTTAACAATAAAAAAAATTAATCAGCTGCACGCAGTATCCCGCACGTAGCAGGGTTGGCAAAGGGATCCCAGTTGTAAGGTACTCCGTTCCCCATTTCCGCCGAATTTTCTAAAACATTGCGTGATAATGACGTGATGACGTGATTAAACTAATTTTATTGTACCTAAATATCACCTTGCTATTCATATTTGGCAATATTTTTTTGATTATTACTATATTTCAATGAATATGTTAAAAATAAATATGTTTTCCTAGTTTAAATGGGCAAAGTGGTGCCTTAAGTTTTGTAACTCCGTTTTAAGTCTTATTATTTTGTAAAATAAACTTTAAATCTAAAAGTACATATTTTTCACTTCGTTTTTTATATAAAAATCTACAAGTATTATGAATATATATACCAAATTTTACAAATACATTTTTATTTTTTATTCTTGTAATGATGAAATAGTTACTGTTTTCAACAATAAAACATAATTAAAATATTGTTCTTTGTTGTATTACTTATATTTATTGGATATTTATACGAAATGATAAGAGGAGAATTATCTAGAGAAAGATTTGTTTGATTCTGCCTTCCTGACACGAATATCCTTAAAAGCGAAAAGTGGAGAATTGAGTGTTTCAACACTATGTTCTATATGTAAGCTACAATTCTATAATTACAGTTTAAACACCGCTCTCCCCTATCCCGTGAAGCATACGAAATCGACGTCCAGATCTATTTATTGTTGAAGCACGTGCTACTTTATTTGACATTAAATAAATTCTAAATACCTCGTTAGTTAGCGTTGTAGCAAACAGACTACTTTATTTATACATTGATATATATATGTCTTAAAGGATTGTCCATTTTAAGAGACACAGTACAGTGTTTATACTCGTATTATGGTAGTTCCTTTCATTAAGAAATATTATTTTCAAATGAATTAAGATGATAAGTTAGCATCGTTTCTGTATGAGATCATGGTTTATAGGCAAGAGTGGTTGTATTGTTTGGATAGGAGAAGTTGAGGGTTATCCGATGATCTTTATTAAGGAATTGTCACAGCCTCAGTCTCAGTCTTCAATACACATTAGTTTTATACATTTTTGCATGTAAAAACTTCATATAAAGCGTGCTTCATTTATACCTACTTGATATAGACATAGTAAACATTGGTGTTCGTATTTATTATTGCAAATTTTGTATAGTATAAATAATATATCCTCAATGGTTACAAATTTAATACAATTCTATTGATATAAAACAAATTCGGACACAACTGTATATATTTACATTATCGACATTATGTATAGTGGAAAACGGACACCATAACAAAGTTCACATTTTTACTCTTGGATAAATCTAATATACTCGTTCACAAGTCAGTCACAAACCATAAATTTACCTCTATATATCTCTTTTCAAAATAACAAAGGAGTATTTAATATTTTTGCAATAAGATTAAATACGTATATACGTATGGTATCCCGCAAACAGCATGATAGGTAGATGTAACCTAGTGCTAAGGCATACCGTTCCCCAGTTTCCGCCGAATTCTGTAAGCATTGCGTGTCGAGTGTTGGACCTCAACGCCGCAATTTGCTCGACACCAGAGCGAAGAAATGGACATGTAAATTTAAATAAATATCTCATATCCTCGAGTGGGGATTGCACCCACAACCAGTCGCGTTTGCAGTCATACTTTATGCCACAGCGCCGTCACGCCATCTGCGACTAAAAAGTCTATGCCTAAATAATGTATAACACACAATTAATAAAAAAGTTTATTAATAGTCACCTCAAGTAGAGTATGTAGTGACTTGTCACTATCTTAGTTAACTTAAGCAATATCAAAGGTATCAATAGATTTGTTATACGTGGGAACACAGATAAGGGACCTACTCAGAAGAAGTAAACGAAACGCTTAATCGGGTTAGATAAGCGAAAGATTGCATAAATCAAATTGTGTGAACACAGTGTGTGTGTGTGTGTGTGTGTGTGTGTGTGTGTGTGTAAGTGAAAAAAATAATAGTTATTTATAATTTTGTGATTAGGAAATATGTAGTATGTAGAATGATATAGAAGTTTCACTCACTCCTTAGAAAAAAATAGCAATTGTGAAATTGTGACATCTTTATTTCTATTAATTATTCTAATGTTATACAAATAAAAGGCAAATGGTAATAAGAAAAAAATTATTAGTTTAGAAAAACCTACAAAAAAAACTTTTCCAGCTCTTCTACTGATGAAATATTTTATAAGGCAAATGATTTTTTATACTTTTTTTTAAATTATTTCTTTACGATTTCTTATCTATAGCGGTGTAACCATACACAATAAAGCGATAAACGCTGCCGTCTTTACATACCTCTTTCGCCTCTTCCACTGTCATCAACCTCTTCGTACAAATTCAATTCTAGAATCAAAATACTGGCTTTAGCTTTTTCAATTGTATTTACCAGAATCATCTTTTGAGAAAAAATTAATGACATATGTATAAAAGAATTAGGTTTAATTTATCAAAAAAATATATATCGTCATTCATGAATCACGATCTGTTATAAAAAAACACAAAAGGTATTTTTTTTACGAAGTGCCCAACACTTTTTGTCGGTGAGTGTTTTTTTCGACTAGTGCGTATAATCGATTCTTTTTATGAGAAAAATATGTAAAGCTTTAATGTTTTCGAACGAGAATATCTCGTTTTAGTAATTGAATTGTTTTAGAATATTCATTGGTGTTATGTGTTAAATTTAATAGAGTTTGTTCTATCGGAATAATATTTTGAAATATTTTGTATTTTGGTCACATAGCTATTTTACTGGCGAGATAAATGTATTATTTATTTATTTATTTATTCAATACTTTTTTGTGAATTTATGAGTAAATGGAGGTTGGTTAATACTAAACTATATGCGGATTCAAAATAAAACTAAAGCAGAAGGATATATAATATATATGAAAAAAAAGAAAAAAATATTTTCACTAAACAATAATATCTAAAATATATGGAGCACGTAGAGTTCCGCTACTGAATACATGTATTACTCAATTTTTTTAAAACAATGAGGCGTTGAATGGTGAATCGAGTCTCTTAACATTACAGTTCTTCTACTTATCTATCCTGCTATATGCGGGATACAGCGTGAAGCTAAAAAATATGTCCAAAACTAATCCTTCTTGAAATTTGTATATTATAACTAATATAACATACAAATAGCAGTATGAAACTTTCTTAAATGAAAATATTTAACTGGATTAATCGTGTATATTTTGGAAACCGGTATACAGTGTGCAGTATACGAACTAGATTGTGACTATGGCTTATCATACATCGGTCAAACAAAGAGAAGCATCGGTGTTGGGGGTGGAGGATCATATCTCCAATATCAAGAATGCATGTATCGACGTCAGTAAGCTCTGCGGATGAGCCCACCCATTACATCAGGTTTGATAAATCGTCACCAAGGAAAAGATACATTCTATTCTATTCTAGTCTAATTTCAATAGAGATATCGGTTGGAAACTTTCTATCACCTGGGACCCACTCATAAAGTCTTTTAAGTCCCAAACCCACCGTACCAGAAGGCAAGATATTGTCAGTTAAGTCTGCAAGAGTCTAGGGCAGTACGCTAGACAATTAAGAAATCGTTAGCGGTAGTTTGATATTATAATTATGTCAACTGACAGACGAATACTACCTTAGTCTACACGTGACCACGGATAACGTGACACTGCAAAGTGTTCACGCTTTAGAATCAAGGCAAAGCACACCGTTGAGTTCCACCACCCAACAAACAATGTCTCGAAAATTGGGCAGAAACATAAGAACTGACCGTCTTAACGTAACTTTTCTCTTCCTTTCCCGCTATATGCGGGAAGCCACGTGAAGACAAAAAAGTAATAACAGACGACAATTATTTTCCATTTATTTCATATACACACTTTATTTTATCATTGTTTGTACAATTATTTTTTTCTCGATACCCCATTCGCTCCATTAGTACCGGTCAAGCCTGAATCCATTCAAAAGATACTATTCATCTTCGCACAGCGGTCTACTTAATAGAAGTTTTGTGACCAAACAAGGCTATGTGTAGATTAGATAACGCAGATGGTGCATGGCCGATAATATTGCTTTATTTATTTATTTAAAATTTTGACGAATCTGGTGGGTAACCACACGTAAATTTCGATTTAGTTCACTAGGGAGTTGTAAGTTCAATTTTTATCTGTTATTTTTCTGATTTCATAACAGTTAATAAACTGTCGTTATAATTTCGAGCTTTGATCAACACTTAATCAGTAATTAAAAGATTTGTTTCTTAAGGTGCTCTACATTTTATAAATATTTACAAGAAATCCAATAGTTCAATGCCCAATATACATACAAATACGCGAAAAATATAATATTTCCTTTCCAATCGGGCAAAAAATAACTGTTATGTTAATTTATAGAGTAATACAATATATTATATTTGCTATTGTTATAATTAAAATTACTTATATATTTAAACGTTTTAATTGATTTCATTTTTTAATTGATTGGTAAGCACAGTTGATAATGAACAATAAATAGTACAAGCAACAAGAAGTGTGAACCTGGATTTATCGAAATATAGGATCTATAAAAGTAAAAGTTTTGAAAAGCTCTCAAAGATAAACAACTTTTGTCCAAAACACAAAGTAGAAAGCTTTTCGATTATTTCCAACACCTCATAAGTTTCAGGTGAAATCTTTTTTATTATATAATAAATCTTTGTAAATATATACATTCCAACGTATGTACATACATATTTGCATGATATTGTACGGTTAGGTTACTATCTTATTTAGTAAAGTTACGTTACTAAATATTTTTCGACAGTTTTTGTATACGGGTTCGATTCCCAAACGGGATTGAATATATTTTTATTATTTTATCTGTAAAGATAAAGAGCGGCGTCGAGTTTTTGTCAATTAACGCGAAATTTCTTGAATTTGGTCAGAAAACAAATAATAAAGTGTTTTCACAATAGGATTTCTTTGCTTATGTGATATGTGTAAAAAAAACCTAGAAAAAAAATCGGATAATCTTACACGTAAGCCCAAATTTGATCTTGACCTATATAATATAGTTTATTGTACTAATAAATAAAAACACAATAAAAAAATGTTCATAAATTGAAGTTTACTATGTATACCTATGAATGTTTACTTTATTACATAGTTTATTATAAACTTTCTGAATATGTTCCCGCTGTTTGATTGATTACACAACATACATTTGTAATAACTTTTATTTCCAGAAGCCATATTGTGTACTTGTAGGCATATTGCCTTCATAACGTTGTTATAATCTAACATACTCCCACGTATAATTGTCATGAAATCCAGCACCGATTTCTTTCGATTTGTTATTTTTTTGGCAAACTTTCCGAAATACAGAAATTGCGTAATGATATTTTTTTTAGTTTCACGCTGTATCTGTATACACAGCAGAGTAGGCAGAGGGAACCTGAAAATCCAGTGCTTCCAGATTTCGTTCCCATTAAGACACTTCTTTCTAATATAAATGTTAATATGAAATAAATTATTTTAATTATTATTTAATTGTATTTTTCTTCCTCCGCTCTTGTTTGAACAAGAAGTGCGATGTTGATTTCTGTCACTTAAACGCCATATCTCAAATTCGACTATAAAGTGGAGAACGTATAGATTTAAAAGCGAAGCTAAAAAACCAATAAAAACGTTTTCTATATATAAATTGTAAATGTATAAAAATATATACCTACACCACACGCTATCTAAGATATTTTGTTAATCTTTGATAGACTGTCTCAGTTTTTTAGTGTATATCGAATTCAAAGGTTTTTTGTCGCGTCATTAGGAATTGTTGCTGGCTTAATTATTGTATTGATATTATCTTCAGTACATTACCCGCTCTAATGTTTAATAGAAATGTATTTGCGCTCGTTCGTTATTTTATATTCTTTTTTTGGGTTATTTTATTTATGTTAAGGCTGTCAGGTTCACGCTGTACCCACACATCATATTACTACATTTACTTTAAAAAAAGATATAGCAATAAACTTGTATTTTGGATCACAATTTATACTTCCTAGGTATTTTCGTTGACCTAGAATTATGAAATTTGGCAGCTAGAATCTACAGGTAGTACTAGTTCAAGAGAAAATCTGAAAACTATACATTTGTGGTTAAGTCCTACAAATAATTAAGGGGGCGAAAATTTAATATTAAAGCCCTTAGTTCAAGTGAGATTAGATGTAAGGGCTTTGGCGCAGAAAAGCTCGAGACCTCCAAGTTTTGAACGGCACCTTCGGATGGTGAGCCTGATTCGCACTTGTCCAGTTTTTTGAAATTCCATTTAGTTAAAAAATATATAACAACTTCGACGAATATCTCAAAATCTTTGATAAAAACTCAACTAATTAAAAAAAATCGTTCCCCTAAACGTGAATCAAACCTATAACCAACAACCATTTTTACACAAACACAACATTAATATAAATAAATTTATTAATTTTCCAAACGATCAAACACAACATAACTAATTTGCTAGCAACAGACCGACGATAAACCTATTAAGTTAATATGGTGAGTGTATACATAAATCTTAATTCTTCCAACAATATATAACAATTACGCAGTAAACGTTTTAGCTCTTAAGGAAGATTCCTGCGACCTAGATACGGCAAAAGTGAGGTTTTATTAAGAATATTGTAACGAAGCGAAATTAAGATATTCAATTTTGTGAACGAAGCGAGTTTTAAGAGGGCTTGGTTGTATGGTGGATGTAGGAGATTAATTTCTTTTATATCGTTATTTGTCTGATCAGTTTCGAAAAATATGTGGAGAATGAGGAACGGAGAGCCCGTTTTAAAACTCTTTGTAGAATCTGTCATACGGAGAAAAAAGAAGAAAGTGAGGTTACAATTAGTTAATTAATTATAAAATAAGGAATGATGTACATAATTTCGATACATTGCAAAAAGTATATACATATCTAAATTTTCTAGAAATTAATTGTTTTTTAAATTAATGTTTATGTTAGTATTCAGTCAGTATTATTTTATAATTTATTTATATTATCAGCGGCCAGTCGTAGCACAGGGTCACTGTGACTATAAACGTGACTGGTTGTGGGTTCGATCCCCACTCGAGGCAATAAAATATTTATTTAAATGTATATATTTTTTTATTCGCTCCGGTATCGAGGCAAATGGCGGCGTTGAGTTCCGCCATTAAACACGCAATGCCTAAACAATTCGGCGGAAATTGTGGGATGAAGTGTCTTAACACTAGGTCTTCCCTCTGCTTACTCTGATAAACGGAGTATCGTTTTCAAATAATAATAATAACTTTAATAACTTTATTTAAACACTTATAAAATATACAATAATTGGGTGAGGTACTGTCCTCTTCGATAGGTTACAAAATAGCCCGTGATAAAGAGAAACAGTCCCGTATCCCACGGGAGATGAAAAAAATAAAAAATAAAAAGCATACTTACCTCTAAATATTATTTAAAGCAATATATCTCAACTTCAACTTCAACACAACAAAATTCCAATACAATTACATAAAATAAAATAAATCAACAATCAAAAGAGATAAATGACTCCAGACACCCTCATACATTATTACTAAGTCATAGTATTTATTAACAATTGGTCGGTCTGTAAAGTGTCAACTTACGTTCCTCACACCGATAAATCTGAACAGCCTCAGCCCGTATACAATCATTTATCCATAAATCTCGTTATCATTTCATGTCAAAAAATTAGCAACTACAATGGTATAATATTATAAATTCACTTTGCATACAGATAAATATATTTTACAACGCCAAAACCACCTGAATTGCTTAAAAACTCAAGGAAGTTCCACCTTTAAGTTATATTAAAATAAAGATTATATTAGTATTTCCTAATTTTGATATAAAATGGTAAAAGCATATTAGTATGTACTGTATCCAGATGAACACTGTATTTCAAAGGTATAAGAGCTAGTATTGAAAATTGTGTATTTTTAAGCTGAATCTACATCATTTAACAGGACACCACGTCTGTTCCACCCACACTCCTCCCACCTACTTGCTATTCATACTTAACTGGTGCAGTTTACAACAAAATTGTGTATTTTAAACGAATATAACTTCTAATAATTAGGAAATAAGAAATAATTTCAAGTATACAAACAAGATAATATGTTAAGGCAGTACGTAATGATCGATTCAGTTAAAGTAATAAATAGATTTAGTTAAAAAAGAATAGATTTTTTGATAAGCACTTGCTGTTATCTTAGCGAGGGAATTTAAATTTATTTCTTTGATAACAGTACAGGGCCCTGCATAATTCATTTTGGACGCAGTTAGCAATGGTGGCGATGTTTCTATTTTGCAATATATATTTATATTATTATATACACTTTACGTTTTATCTTGCATAGCAAACTAGGCAAAAGAATCTAATGTCAAGACATCTTTATCTTTCCGCTCAAAATCGAAACTTTTCATATTGAATGCTCGATACTATTTATTTTGCCAGAGTGGAAGAAAGAAAATAGTTAATCCTATATTATCCTACTGCCAGTCTCGATAAAAAATATATCTGATTTCAACAATATCAATTTACTTAATAGGTCGTTCATATAAAACGAAACGGAATATTTTAGCATTAGATTCTCTCTGCCTACCTAAGAATATGAGGCACACGGAGAAAAAAAAATATAGATGACATTATGATATTATCAAAATTTTTGTTCCTTTACTTAGTTCTGCTAAGATAGGAAGAGTCAGTTACTTTTATCTTTTTATTTCTGTCAATTCAACGTAAAAACAAGATTTTAATAAAAATTTTCCATCCAGTATAAACGATATCATTAGACAGTATTATGAACCAGCCTGAGCTAACAACCCTCTTGTAACTCGAGATACCAAATATGAGGTGAATGACTTAATAGTTAATATGCTTTTCACGTGTTGGATATAAACATTAATCTAATAAAAACATGTATAATTATATAGCTCATAGAAGGGAGAATTTAGTGACGAATCACTTTTTTCTTCTATATGTTGAGCTTAAAAATTGTTGTATGATAGATAGATAATATCATACAGTAAGGAATATATTTAAAAATTGGTAACGTTACATTTTAACCAAAATAACATCTAGTCTGCGTCTGCTGTAAAATTAAACAAATCATTTTTTTCATCCACGTAAAACTAGAGAAATCCTCTCTCAGTGCTCCTCTATACCTATAACTTACTAAGAAACGGAAGTGTATTAATGGGAACGAGGTGTCCTAACAGTAGGTTCCCAGGTTCCATCTACCTACTCTGCTATGTGTGGAATGCGACGTGAAACTACTGATGAACCAGACCACGAAAAATGCTATAGTAAAAGTTAAATTTTCTACAACAATATTAACTTATAATTATTTCTCAAAGTAAATATAATTATGTATCGGTCAGTATCTTGATATTATATATACAACGTAATCCCCTAATTGCATTTCGTAACAAAAGTATTAATTCTCTTTTGGGGCTTCTAAGGACGTTTTTAAGTCACATGTAAGTACGTATTAGAAATGAGGCTTTACTTTTGTTTGTTATCATATTTTTTGTTTATTTATAATATTTAACATATTTTGGCACATATAAATGATTTTCTTTTGTATAAAGTTCAGCTTAAATATTATTACACTATTTCACTATGGCATTTTCATTATTTAACAAAATAGTTACTACTGACAAATGACTGCACCGCGGTTTATTGGCGGAGGCTAGAGTAATGCAAATTAATTTATTTATACACGTTTTAAAATACGCCAAATGTAGTTTAGTTAGTAGACTAATAGATTCGTTACGGTTTTTTTAATAATTAATCTGGAATACCAAAAAAAGAAATTAAATAGTCGTTGCGTTTTGGGATAGCAACACTTATTACAGTCGTGATGGTAATGGATTCCCAATGGAGGCAACGTGTTTTACATAAAAAAATATTACGTCAATATTTTCAATGTTTTCCATTTTTTTGGTAGAATATAGCGTGGAGTTAGATCTCAAAACACATTACACAGTTTCTGAAATAGGCGGGAGGTGGGGAACGAGAAACACCAATTAATAAGTCTTAATAATCTTTATCTATGTTGGGGAAAGTGTTAAACTAATATCAGTAAAGAAAAGAAACGACCTGAAGTTAAATTTAATACTTAGATAACTTCAAACTTAAATAAAAATATTATAATTGAATTTGTGGTTTAAATGACACTGACTGCTTTAGCGCTTACTTATTTGTATGTGTAAATCAACAAAATAGAATGATTTCTTGCTGCATCTAAAATCAGTAGAAAAAATTATTCTATGGAGTAAACCTTAAGATGTAATTTGAATCTAAGCAAGGTTATTTAATTTTTTTAGCTAACATTTATTAACTGAAATGCATGTTCTAGCTACGACGTCGGCCAACCTCAACTACTTATTATCTGAATTGGTCTTTACTGTACCTCTTCCTGACAATCTGAATGGGACTAAGCTACTACCGTCTGCATCGACAAAGCTTTGTTAACAACAATTTAGGCAAAACGTTAGGTTATTAAAATGTTAGTTTTCCACCACTTTATTAAGGTCCTCGCCAGTATAGAGTTAAATATGCAGCGTGCGTGCTTGATGTAAATATTGTGACCACGTGTGCACTGGCGTGGGGTAAGGCTCAGGTTGTATAGAAGGCGATGGAAAACTATTAAAAGTAGGTTTTTTTAAATTAAAATTATAGGTGTAATAAGTGTATGCTAACAAAGTTGCAATTAGAAAAATGTTATAGATAAGTGGAAATCGTAAAGCAAAGCCTTTCTACCAATCTTAAGCTATTAGTTATTGTTATAGTTTTATTTGAATCTTTGTTTGCCCATTATTTTAAAGATTTATATTTCAGGACATTTATATTGAGGTCAGCCGTGGCGCAGTGGCACAAAGTGTGACTGTAAAACCGACTGGTTGTGGGTTCGATCCCCACTCGAGGAGATGAAATATTTACTTAAATTTATATTTCCA
This sequence comes from Heliconius charithonia, assembly GCA_030704555.1. Classification (NCBI taxonomy): domain Eukaryota; kingdom Metazoa; phylum Arthropoda; class Insecta; order Lepidoptera; family Nymphalidae; genus Heliconius; species Heliconius charithonia. Next base: position 3,327,606 of record CM060825.1, read on the forward strand.
TTTCTTCGCTCTGGTGTCGAGGCAAAGCGCGGCGTTGAGTTCTGCCACTCAACACGCAATGCCTCCAAAAATTCGGCAGAAAGTGGGGAACGGAGTGTCTTACACTAGGTTCCCTCTGCCTACCCTGCTGTGTGCGGGATATAGCGTGAAGCTAATTTAATTTAATTTTTTAATTTATATTTTGCGTTCTTTACAGAGTAACGCAAAAAAAATACCAAAAGTTATAATATCGAATTGCAATTAAAATTCATAAAAAAAACCTATTGAGCAATATGAAAAACTGACAGCACATATTAATATAACTTACAAGCTATTTAATCTAAAAACTGAAATAAGTCTAAAATGCTCTTGGAAATTGTTTAAAATAACATTAAATTTACTTAAACGATTACGTATATCACTAATCATACAATATAAAAGTTTAAACACCGGCATTTTCATGTTTAATTCACTTAATGAAAATGGATTCTTTTACCGATAAATATAAATATAATATAGCCTATATGCAAAAATTGTGAGGTCTTGATATGGATATACCTGCTCAGTGAATGTAGACCGCGTTCACTGACATGCCTTCGCTTCTTTTATGAATTGTTCATTCATTATAGAACTTGGCTCTTATTTCTCATTTTTGTTTTTGACTCCATATACGTATTACTTAATAGAGCAAGAATAAGTAACAAAATAAAATAAAATATCCTACAGTTCATCTACAATACTACTACTATATAGCAACATTAGCTCAATACGAAGTGAGCCTTTCAAAATAATAAAGAGGTCGCGTCACGCGCACACGGTTCCGTCTCATTACGTTGAACTGTTTCTGTTGGGAACGCTGAAATACTCGTGTAAGCACAGCTTTACTTTGATATTAGAACTAACTATTATATGTTATTAGATTAGATTAATATTATATTATAATATATTGATTAAGATGTTGATAAAAGCCTCTAATACTAATAATATCCTACTCGGGGCAAAATAAGGCATAAAGTCAGTAATACAGTTTTTTTTTGTACTGTGGGGGTCAGCATGAATCTGAAAGAAATATTAAGCAGGAAAAATATGATTAAATAAGCAAAATTGGTGAAAAATGAGAACGTAATCGTTTTGAATACATATAAATTCCTTAAAATAGTGGCAATATATTTTTGTAAATTGCAAAACGTATGTTGAATATTATATTGCCTTGTTATTATTTTAGCTAACCTTTGAAGCTCTACATCAGTGACCAGTACAGAAGCTTTTTCATTGAAAGCTCAACCTGGAGATACCAAGTTTGTCGTTTCCACTCCATCGGGTGTCAGAGAGCACATAATGCCTTTGTTTCTGCGTCCGATTTGCTATCAGTCGTATCAGTTCTGTGCCATCGAATTTCCGAAGATGTCGTCAGTTCTATTTATATTATGAGACAACTTTTATATATAAATAAACTAAATGTCCATGTTAAATAACTATTATAATCTGCGAATAATAAATAAATAACAATTATGTTGATATTTTTCGTAGCTTTTTTCATTAACGTATTTGTTGCTTAATGAGGAAAATAATCGTGATGACGCGTATTGTCGTTGAAACATAAATATTCGTTTCATATTATATAGATAATTTACTATATAAATATAATAGGCAAATTTCCCGTTTTCGCCTAACTTCCTGAAGTGATAACGCTATTGTATTTTTTAAAACTTAATTCACAATACCGGTGCCGGTACTGGTGCTTTGTTAATATATTTATTTTTTTCTAAATCATTCGTATCACGTTTCCTTATACAAATATATCTATATATGTATAACTAAATAATTTCCCGCTCTCAAACTACCCCTAATATGAAAACTCTCGTCGTAAGTGCTGTGGACATTGAGGGTGATAAATTTATGTAAACGGTCATAAAATTGATCAGCCACTATAGGGTTTGGGCACATTGACCCTTACAAGTTTCATTAAAATGTACGTCTGGTTGTAAATTTCTATAATTACTTACATTTCTTGTTCGGCTTTACGCGCAGCTAGAGGCAACCTAGAGTTCAAATTTTCAAAATATTGTCTATTATGTAGCAGACTAGTAGAAGTGGAGAGCGGAGTGTCTTGACACTAGGCTCCATCCTATTGCAGTATACAGCGTCATGCTGAAGAAGAAAAGAAGAAATAACAGACTCAACGCCGCCCTTTTACTCATTTGGATAAGCGTAAGCGCGAAATTTAATGAAAATACTCTCTAAAGTAATCTAAATATATAATAACGACTCCCCCGAACGTGGATCGAACTTACAACCATTACGTTTGCAGTTCGACGCTATTCCATTGCCTCACGAAGGCCTTGCTACTTATATATAAAAAGTGAGCCCCTCTCTCGAGAGAGAAAAAAATACTCTGTTCTTTATTTATTTACACACAAATATATATAAATATAAGCATCAACACATCCTTTATGTAAGAATAACAGGTCTCCCATACTAATAGCTATTGTCCTGCAAGAATGTCATGTATGCGATACATTGTTCAGCATGAATTAATATAATCGTGGAATGCGGAATGTTGGCTATACAAGTGTTATAAATGTGTTTTGTTTGATATATTTTGTGTATGTATGTCTGTTTGTGTGATATGTGCTAGAAATAACACCTTAACCAAATTTTAATATCAGTTGTTAGCATATTTTGATTTTGTCATGGAAAATCTAAATATTTGGAATCATTTAGTTCAGTACTTGCTGTTAAGTAACGTTATATCGTACATTGGATTTTGTACCCACAACTATAATTTTGGTAACCGATTATTTTGTCATTTATTTAGTAAATATCGACCCGTTTGCGACTTCGTCCGCTTGAAAATGATATAAAGATTGAAATATAGTAAATAAATGTTAAGCCAGCTACTCTTAATGTGAGTTTCACTGCAAGACAGTAGTGAAAACTGCTTTTAGGTCGGTCAAGCTGTATCTGAGTTAGCGTGCTCAAATGCAGAGACAGATAGACAAACCGACAAATAAACAAAAATAAATTAATACTTTTTTTGCTTTATGTGGAAGCCTGACTTTGCCATTCATTTTTAATATTTATGATTAATATTTTGAATTTGAATGAAGTTACATTTCACAGCCCCTACCACATACTTGAGAACATATGACGAAGGTTACTTGTACATCTTTGTTATCTTTCAGTTATTAAAAAAAACTCTATTATATATATATATATATATATATATATATATATATATATATATATATATATATATATATATATATATATATATATAATATTAAAAAAAAACTCTTTTATATATATATATATATATATATATATATATATATATAGACATCTGTTTAGGGAAGCGAGAATTGGAGTCATATTATGTTGTATGTAACATTTTATACGTTTCTAAACACATATAAATAAACAAGTAAAATTAGAACCCATAAACATAACATGCAATCTAATTCCTCTCAACTGTACCACAAAGTCGTCATAGAAACAATTTCGTCTCCCAAATCAGTCAAACCAATTACATAACACCATACAAAATATCAAATTACCCCTTGAATGTGACCCCGTTAAATATTCATATAAACAAGCAACATTTAACGCGGATTTACACCCAAAATAAATGCCTTTTACAAATCTACAAAATTCCTTCATGATTCGTATATGAACGTGCATACCTCGCGTTCTTACCGCGGTAACGCTAATTCGTGGTGAGCGATGGCATCACGTGTGGCATTCCGGGACACTTCTGTACAAATGTAGGTATATAATATTGTATCTCTAATATTATAATGTTAAAATGTAAGCGCGACGGTCGTTGGTTCGAATTACAATCGAGGAAATTAATTTTTATTTTTTGCTGTGGTAAAAAGATAAAGCGCGGCGTTGAATTGGACCACTCAATGTCTCGAAAATTAGGCGGTTCGTGGGAAAATTTCTAAACCTGCAAGATATAAATCAATAATCTAGATAGTAAAGGTTGATTAAAACTATATATATATATATATATATATATATTCATTCATTTTTAATATTTATGATTAATATTTTGAATTTGAATGAAGTTACATTTCACAGCCCCTACCACATACTTGAGAACATATGACGAAGGTTACTTGTACATCTTTGTTATCTTTCAGTTATTAAAAAAAACTCTATTATATATATAATATATATATATATATATATATATATATATATATATATATATATTATATATATATATATATATATATATATATATATATTATATATATATATATATATATATATATATATATATATAGTTTTAATCAACCTTTACTATCTAGATTATTGATTTATATCTTGCAGGTTTAGAAATTTTCCCACGAACCGCCTTATTTTCGAGACATTGAGTGGTCCAATTCAACGCCGCGCTTTATCTTTTTACCACAGCAAAAAATAAAAATTAATTTCCTCGATTGTAATTCGAACCAACGACCGTCGCGCTTACATTTTAACATTATAATATTAGAGATACAATATTATATACCTACATTTGTACAGAAGTGTCCCGGAATGCCACACGTGATGCCATCGCTCACCACGAATTAGCGTTACCGCGGTAAGAACGCGAGGTATGCACGTTCATATACGAATCATGAAGGAATTTTGTAGATTTGTAAAAGGCATTTATTTTGGGTGTAAATCCGCGTTAAATGTTGCTTGTTTATATGAATATTTAAGGGGTCACATTCAAGGGGTAATTTGATATTTTGTATGGTGTTATGTAATTGGTTTGACTGATTTGGGTGACGAAATTGTTTCTATGACGACTTTGTGGTACAGTTGAGAGGAATTAGATTGCATTGTGTTATGTTTATGGGTTCTAATTTTACTTGTTTATTTATATGTGTTTAGAAACGTATAAAATGTTTCATACAACATAATATGACTCCAATTCTCGCTTCCCTAAACAGATGTCTGACAATAAAAATAAGTTGTTGTTAAATGAGAACTTATATATGACTATATATAAATTAGAACTTATATATAAATGAGAACTTACTTGAACGTACTTACTTATACGTCAAGAGTGCTTAGACGATCACCAAAAGGTGCGGGTTCCCAAAAGTGTCACGGCATTTCGTCCTCTACTTTACCTGAATTAAAGACATTGTGCGTTGAGTAGCTACGCGCTAACGCTAACTAGCTAACTCTATGCTTTGTCTTGTCAAAACGGAGAAATATTCCACTGAGCCCTGACAAGATTCAGTTATTTAAAATTATTTAATATTTTAAGGGAAAGTTACGAAAAATACCTCTAAGCGTAAACCAATCTTTTACTTTATATACATACATATATACATAGCACATAATATATTCACCATATAAAGAATATATGAAGAATTCCATTGAAAATTACACCAACCTGTATAGATCAGCGATTTTGAATAAGAATTTCGTACCGCGGCTTATGTGACCAAAGTATTTGAAATATTTTTGTTTATCATGTATTTTATATGATGCCTTAACTTCGTTGGCATTGTAAACAATTTATTGATTGAATATTCCTCTTTAATATTAATTTATTATATTAGCAGCTTGCGTGTTTTGGGTACTGAATAGTACGGCAATGGTTGTGGGTTCGTTGTAATGCGCTTTATTCACTTTTAATGGAGATCTAATTTGTTTTAAAATAATAATGATTAAGATAATAATATTAAAAACAAGACATTGTGTTAGTACGTCAAGTTAAATACTAGAAATACTACATCCCAAGAGATTATTAAAACACCTAAGTGACTTTTGCATAAATCTAACATATAGAAATTGAGTGCAAATTATTATTCTAAGAAACGTAATATCAACATTTTTGTAGTTTCACATTTATTATACCTACCGCATAGCAGGGTAGGCTGAAAGAGTCTGGTGTCAATATTCTTTGTTCTCCACTTTTCCCTTAAATTCGAGGTACTACATGTTTAAATTTCCATGATCTGGGGGAAATTCTTGGCTTAACTTTATTATAAAACAAATGTCTGTATTGCCTTTCTCCTGCATTACTCTGTATTAGTTTACAATCATATAATGTAGTTTTAATGACCGAAGCGCATCTCGCTGAGAAGGTATTTTGTTTTATACTAAGTAAAGGAGATTTCTTTCGTTTAAACGGAGAATGGAGTATCTGAACACTAGTTTCGCAGGTTCCCACTACATCCCCGATTATGCGAGATACACTATGAAGTTAAAAAAAAGTAGAGAGCTAAGTACTTAACAACGGAAAACAGCATCAGCATATATATAAAATTAATCGAAAATATTAAAATAAACAATACCAAAGGCTAATTTAAAAATAATGCTAAAATGTTTGTAACTATTTATAAAGTAACGCTTTGTAAATGTAGTTATTTTTCCTGTTTCACACACTACTCTACATTCTTCTGTGGCATGTGAACCTTTCAATACCTAGAATAGAGGGAAGGGTATAAAAGAAAAAAAATGAGTTTATAGCATTATGTCAAAATCAAAATCATCACGAGAAATAATAGTAAAAAAAAAGTGTATTGTGTTACAAAATGATCCATGATCTTCTCGAGAAGATGCACAAAGAATGTATAAGTATCTATCTACATACATCCAGTTACTACTTTTAAACAAGTTAGAAATTTTATTCTCCAGTAAGAATAAACATGCATTGCATTTACAATTCAAACTTAAACCGTTTTTATGTCTTGGCTACTTTGAATTTATTTAAGTTCAATTTATTAAGAGCTTTCTTAGAAGGTGACCTACTTTGTGATAAAAATGAAAATCATAACAAAGCAGTTGCTCCGGGGCATTTTGTTTTTACTGTTACGTCGTCATATTTCAGTCATTTTAAATATTATTCAATGATAAATTCTGTTTAATTTTGTATTTTTTTTTGGTTTTAAATCAGGTCTGGTGCTGTTGGAGTTGGAGCGTAGGTTGCCAGGAAGAAGGGCCTGGAATCGTTACTGTTACAACGAACATTTTATATTTGAAACGTTTAGATATATTATTTATAAGATAAATAAATCCGGTTCATTATTACAGGGATTATACTTAGGGATCAAAATATATTTTTTTAAATAAACGTATAAAAAAATATTTTAATTTAAAATGTCATAAAATCCGCTAGGTAAAATTTTAAATTATTCTTAAAACACTAATTTCTTTCACACTCTGCATCCCATATGTAGTAGGGTAGCCAACTGGGGCCTTGTGTTAAGACACTCCTCCCTACACTTTCCGCCGAATACTGGAGGCATTGCGTTTCGATTGGCGGAACTCAAAAGCACGCTTTGACACCAGAGCTATGAACCGAAAATATATATTAAACATTTCATTACCTCTAGTGGGAATCGGACCCACATCCTGTCGCGTTGTGCTTGCGGCCTGTGCCACTGGACTGGCCTCAAACCTATTGCTATTTACCTTATAAACATTAATTAACTTTTCCACAACATCAAACCAACAGCATCCTTTAGTTTTCTTAATAAATAAGTAAAACCTGAAATATAAATAGCAGGGTATCGTCGGGACACGTCGCCGGACGCCAGATGCGTCGTAGTTTATGGAAGCACTTTATTGTTATCACTTTAAAGGAGGGCCGTGACAATCCGAATCATTGCCACATAAGACATGTTTATTTCCGCCATTTTGTACGGATGACACAAAAAGAGTATATAAATATTGGTGCTTTAGATAGCGAGTGTAATGAATTTAGAACTGAATGAGTTTAAAGTTGTTCAAGTTGTGGATGTACGGTTTTTATTGTGGGGATCGAGTTTACTTTTAAATTTTTAAAGTAAAATGGTTTTATTTTAACATTTACATTGAATTTTTTTTTGAGTAAATTCAATTTCGCAAGGTATGTTTCAGCTTATATTGGCTTTGGGTTTTCATCAATTGATATTATTATAATACGCTGGAAACATATAATGGAACACGTACGAAAATCAGTAAAATAAGTATTATATTTCATCTTTCATTATATTTTTTTCAACTTGTATATTTTTCAATCGTGCGTATGACATTGTTTGAGAGATGCTTATGTGTTCTTCACGAATTTGAAACATTACGTATTATTTGGCGGAACTAAATAAATCAATTTGCTGTTTTACATGATTGGTTAAATAGAACAACATAAGCAAGCAAGAACATAATACAACGTAACATAATAAAAAAATATTACCAACTATCACTCTCCAGAAACCATTCCTCCTTAAAAGAGATACTTACCAAGAAACAAGAATATATTAAGGAAAGGAGGAAGTTCTTCATATATTACATGGTGGTTATATAGCCAATGTCACTGAGGGCTAATCCTCGAGGCTTCAGACTGACTTCCTGCATAGTCTCATCGTCTGCGGTCTCTCAAATGACACTTCGAAATGATGAATCAGCGAACTCGTATAACCTTTTAGCTTGTACGTGCCTAGCTCTAGACAATACTGAAATGTTAATAGATTTTTTATATTTATATAATATTTTTTATGACTATATTTTATCTACTTTCTTCCTTTTTTGTGTTTATCTATATATAAAACTTATTATTGTGACGGTTTTAGGTTCGATTTATAGTCGGGGTAATAAATTAGTTTTATTTTCACGTTTCGGTAATAAGATAAAGCGTGGAGTTTCGCCATTTAAAATGTCTCAAAAATTTGACGGTACGTGAGGAATTTAGTGTTTTAGTACTAGTTTCTGTGTGCCTATCCGCGGGATCCTATATGCGGGATACAGTGTCGCTTTTTCCTTATCCAAATTTTATGTGTTTATCTCCTTACACCTATCTTCTTTGCGGTAGGCAGACAAAACTTATACCTTTAGCGTAGTTAGGGAGGATTTGATCAATAAAGTGATAATTTTCTCTTCTTTCCACATTCTGCAGATTTCCGTGAAATAGCATATAATATTTTGAAAAGCAGTGAACGAAGACTCATAATTATTTTTTTTCTTAAAAAAATTATAAATAGCACTCATTATATAAATATTAATATAAAGATAGCATTTTTCATTATTTTATTTGATTAAGAAAGCATTAACCTTGACCGTTGAAATGTCAAATGTGCTAAGGTTCTCTTAGACCGGTCAGTAAAAAATGATAGGGCTCTTGTATAGAAGAAATTTAATCAAAATTTTGCTAATATTTCTCTTGAAATTAATGTTTGAAAATTATAGTAAAATGTTGTAACATTTTCAAATCCTTGTAAGGATAACTATTATGTCCCTTTATTTAAGTATTTTCTTTTTGTAGTTAAGGTATGGTGCTTTAAATACTAATACAGTGATAATTGTAGGTTTAAGCCCATCTATTAAAAATAAGATAAAGTAAAATACTTTTTAATATACAACAGGCAAGTACCTAATACCTAATATTTTTTAGTTTGTTGTTGCATGTTGTATCCCATATTTAGGGCAGGATAGGCATAGAGGATCTGAGAACTTAATAGGCCCCATCACCCTTCTATTAAGACACTTCCGGTGAATTGTCAAGATATTATAGAGAGGCTAGTTGAATGATGGAACTAAACGTCATGTTACCAAAGTGAGGAAATAAAAAAAAAATATTCCTCCAACTGGGAGTCGAACCGTGGCGTTGACAATCTCACGTTTGTACCCTTGAATCATGATGGGATCAAATATTCAGTCAGTAGTCAGTCTTTCAGGTAGTTGTCGGTTAAACTTATATATTTGTTATTTCCTGGTCAACATAAATAGATTCCAAAAATTAATAGTTAAATTATTTAATAGTAGATGTAGTAGTACTATTTGAGACGCGACATTCTGATTCCCACCTAATAGCCTGATGTCCAATCAACCATTTTTACAACCATTTTGCTATGCATTACATTGGAGACCGTTAATTTCGAATTTTATGTAGTAATCGTAAAAAGGGATTAGATTTTTATAGAGAGCAATGAAAAAATCATTGCGCTAGAAATGTTGTCGTTAAAGCTGTGGTACATACATACACTTATTTATGTAAATAGCGGATGTATCTTAAATAATACTAACTTGAACTGTGGCTTTACCCGCTCAAGCAAATGAAATAACTAAGAGTTGTTCAACGAAACCTCGATAATTCTATGTCTCTTGTTTCTGTATTATTTTGTCAAGATATTATTATTTTGTGAAGAATGGTCTAACCACCGAGGACGCTAAAGACCGTGCAAAGTGGAGCAGGTTGAGTAGGAAGGCAGACCCTGGCAAAAGCCGGGACTAATGCCAGGTAGAAGAAGATTATTATTTTGTGAAGAGAAATGCTATAGGTATATTGGCCTTAAATGCTATGCAAGTAGCATAGCATTTAAGGCCAATAGACCTATAGCATTTCTCTCTCATTATTCTCATTTCCCGCGATAAATGAACTATCGAACAAAAAAATCATTTTTACAATGCGAACCTGATATTAGCTATAAACAAAACAAGCAGTTCGCTGGCTTTTTTATATATTAATATAGTTATAAATAAAATTGAAGTGGCTATCTGTGATTGTGAAGTAACCGTGTTTTTTCAAAAGCATATAAATAATTTTAAAATACAGACACAGGTCTGTCTTTCCGCTTGTTCGGGTTAATCTCTGGAACAGTTGAACTGATTTTTGACTGATACCCTCTGGGTTATGGAGCTACTATTTATCCGCGTTTGCCTATTTAAATAGATATGAAAGTATATATTTATTAAGTGTATATAGCATTTAATAAAAAAGATCGCGGCGCGGGGTGCCGCTAGTATTAGTAAAAATATAGATAATTTAATGTTGGACTAAAATGGCTGTCGTTCGATCTTGCCTTAACGAATAAGTATAATAAAAATTTTACTACTGTTATACGCGTTCATTCCAATCATATAAGATTTTATAGTTTACGATTTAAGTGAAATATGGCATCAATATTTTTTTCTTCATAACTGTAGGTGCAGTCGTGAGACTGTGTAGCTGGTGTGTAGTTTTTTGTTTTGTATATTTTGCCTGCTATGAAAATTTATATAATTTTGTTTATAATATTATTTAGATGACTTTAACATTGAAATTTAAAATTATTTAGTTTGAAATGTATGTACATTACTGAGGGTTAATAACTATATGTATATCCTGTAAAATCTTATACAGTAAGTATAAAAATTAAAATATTAAAATATCGTATATGTATACCAAAATTTGAACCCAGGCTTCTTAAATATAGAGACTAAAAGTTCCATTTAACGAATAAAACGGACAAAAACAAAAATCACCATTCCCACATCTCCCCCCCACAATCAAACTGCCTACAAAATCCATTTTAAAATGACTAAAGTTGTCACGTAGTGTCATCGAATAATGAAATTACATCCATGCATTATTCATACAGCTCGCCTACTTATCTAAAACTTTCCATACCGAGTACGTACGGACAGTCCGAGTTTATTGAATAACTGATGACCAAGCGAAGTTGGTCGTACCTTGTCGCTCTTTGCATAAACAATACGTATTTAAGGATTTTCAAATGCCTCTCCAGTAAATAGAATGGAGTTTATATTTTTAATTAGCCACCTAGAAGTTTATAATTAATTTCCTTGGAGATTTCTGTTAATTAGATGTGCTTTTAGTGTTTTATATTATATATATATATATATATATATATATATATATATATATATATATATATATATAAAGAATAAGGATCGGTCGTGACGCAGCGCACTGTCAACGTGATGGTTGTGGGTTTTTTCATTTTTTGTTTTGTCATTTTCATTTGGTGGGATCAGTTTTTTTTTTTAATTTTTTTGTTCAAGTATGAAGATAAAGTAAGGCGTTGAGTTCCGTCGCTAGGGCCACTATCGCTAGAGAATGTCTCAGAATGTGGGGAACATTAAGAGTGTGGCGACAGTGGAGAGGGATAAGATGCAGATTGATCTTAATATGAGGTTTATTTCAATTTACAAGGTCAAAAGCCACAGGTTAGGCTTAGTGTGCAATCCCTTAAAAATAAGAAAATAACTTTATGCATACTCGTATGTATAATCGAGCATATAAAAATTATATATCAACATTTTTTTGTTTTTATTCTTATACATGCTGTAGGTATTCTATTGACCAGCAATGTAGCATATTATCAAAGATTCTATATAAATTTTGATATGACATCATGGGCTTAGACTTAGACGTCATTTATGGTGGTTACAAATTGACATTCTGTTTAAAGAAATGTTCACATATGGATAATTTCTAAGACCATGGTTACTGTGATGTCCATGGTGCCTATGCAGGATGAGGAGCTCAGAGCAGTTCCCGTGACTTCCGCTATAAGTACTAGGTACAACCTCTATAGTTCGAGATATCTATTTGACCAATTAGTAAATTAAATTAGATGTAATGATATCTTAAAATATAAAATAATAATAATCTCCCATTTACAAAGCTAAAAAAATTGTGTTTTAATAATAAAAGCAAAATATTGATGTAAATCTCTTTCACAATCAAGTTTTCACATTATACTATGATTAAATTACTTCATAACAAGTTTATAGCTGTACTATTGTGACGTCATAAGCACACCGAATGAAATGGTCTTCGTTTTTAATAAATAAATAATAAAAATCAACTTAACGCTGTATCCCGCATCCAACAGGGTAGGCATTGCATGTTGTGTGGCGGAACGCTGCGCTTTGCCTAACAGAGCGAAGAAATGGAAAATTTAAATATAAAAAAAAAATCATTTACTCGAGTCTTGATGGCATCCAGAACTAGTCGCGTTTACAGTCACACTTTATGTCCTTGCGCCATAACGTATTAAGTAGTTACTCCATATTTTTATGTAAAAGTATGCAAATCGTGACGACCCCCTGGAGCGTATGTATGAAGAGGTTGATGACAGTGGACAAGGCGAGAGGGGCTTGTAAACCTACCTATCGACAAGAAAGAACCTAGTGTTAAGACACTCCGTCCTCCACTTTCCAAATAGTGTCCAAATCCAAAAACAAATTCCGACTCTACTAATATATTTGACAATTTTCACAAACCATACAAAGTAAACCAGTTCGCGGTTAATTACACAGTGGGCTTATTGTGACGTCATAAACAAATCAAACGGCAATTCCGCGTAACTACATCCGCGGACGGCTCTACACACTCTCCCTGATGATATATTACGAAATTACCACCTATTTACTTAATTTGTTGTTTAGAATCGGTATGAATTTGATTTTATATGAATTTTATGTTTAATTACGTTTCGTTATGATTGTGTAGTGGTCGTAGCATGTGTGATTAGAGAGGCTGCGGGTTCAAAGTCGAGTCGTTTTATTTCTATACTTAAAACTACAAAAATGAGGAGTTTGTTAGCTTCAGAAACAAGTGATGTGAATTGATGAAATCTCATGTACCTACACGATTCGACGTGTTTTTATATTATTTTAAATTTGACATTTCAAAAATACCTATACATTAATATTAATGATAGAAAGCATTGTAATATAGTTGTAGTAATTATATAGAGTAATGGTCAAGTTTAAATTCGTATACGGTTTTAAATATTTTTAATTAAAAAAAAAAAAAGAAATACGAATTATAATAAACAATTATTGTATGATACATATGTATATGTATCATACTTATGTTATCTTACTATCAGAGTTTTAATTTTGATCGGTTTGTTAAGCGGCTCGTTGGTCTAGGGGTATGATTCTCGCTTTGGGTGCGAGAGGTCCCGGGTTCAAATCCCGGACGAGCCCAAGCTTTTTTATTTTTTTTAAAGCACTTTTAATTATTTTCACATTACGCTAAGATGTAATTTATCTTTTTTATTTAATTAAAATATGGTATATCGTATTTTTTAAATTATTTAAAAAAAAATTGTCGAAACTTCTTACAACATTTAATATCGTTATCAAAATATACATCTGCATCGAAATAATTTCTTAATCAAATTGATGTATAATATTTTTCCAAAGTATATTTGATTTTGGAAATATTTACGACATTTTTTTTGGAAAGGTGAAAGTAGAAGTTTCTTTAATTTAATGATTCATTTATTTTAGCTCGACACTATATCTTGTACTTGGAATACAGTATGCTCATTCCGTTTCCCACACACTGCCAAATTTTCGAAATGTTACGTGTTGAGTGGCGGAACTCTACCCCGCGCTTTGTCTTATTACAAGAGCGAGAAAATAAAAATAATGAATACTTCCAAATTTTATAAGGATGTTAACTATAAATGGAGTGATTTGTAATTAACAGATTTATCACTAGCTATATTACAATAGGGCGGAAATTAATATTTTTTATTTCACTATCTCAGCACTCTGCAAGATTCATTAAAAAACTATAAAGTTCATTCACTTTTAACCTTATACAAGTATAATACAATTTTTATAACAATTACTTCACGTTTTCTCCAGCTTTTTCCCCTAGTTGCTTTGTCAGCAGAAACGAGGCTCTATAACCCCTGCCCTTGAAGTACTTATATGATACTTAAGTCCCCTTAGCTTGGGGGAAATTAAAATTCCTAAAAATAAGTAGTCAGCGTTCGTAACCTGCTAAACAAGTTATCCCTAATTTGGCAGAAAGTTAAGAATAGAGGTTCCTTGATAAATTATTATCGGCTTGGTATATTCTTCTATGATAATATTAGTTTATATTATAGATCAAGGTTTTGTCTGTTTGAAAGTGCTAATCTCAGGAGCTACTGGATGGTATTAACATATACTTTTTGTGTTGGGTAGTTTATGTCGATACATTCGTTCATTTTCCAAATCAGTTCGATTTGAAACAGAAAATAATAAACAATTAGATTCATGCTGTATACCGCATACCTGAAGCAGAAAAGACAGAGCACCACCACTAGTCAACACTAGTTAAGATACTCTGTTTACCCACTTTCTGCCCGTTGCTTGTTGAACTCAACGTCGCGCTGCGTCTTGTTATAAAAGAGAGAAAATAAATAGTCTATTACTTGTTTCCGTTTCCGTTCACAGTCAGTTACTGTAAGTACCCCTCAGTAGGCAGAGAAAGCCTGGGAGCATTTTAGGACACTCCGTTCCCATTAATATAATTCCGTTCCCCACTTAATACTGAACTTTGGATAAGAAAGAGTAAGTAGAGGAACGCCGTGCTTTGCCTCGTTACCAGAGCGAGGAAATTAAAATATTTAATAATTAATTTCCTCGAGTGGATATCGAACCCACACCCTGTCGCGTATCACGGTTGCACGTTACGCCTCACGACTAGCCTCTTTAATATAAGTACCTATCTACTTATTATAATTTATGAGGCTTTTCACAGTTATCGTACTTTTTACGAGTACTAGTGCTTAGAAATGCCATTATAGATGTGTTCCAGGTTATAAATTGTATAGAAATTTCTTTACAGTACTGACTGCGTGGGAGTAGCAACATTCTAGTCAATAAGGAAAGTTGTCAGAGTTACGTTACTGGTTTTAGTGGTTACTACGTTATGCAGGATACGATGTGAGACGGCTGTAATTTAAATTATAATTAAATATTTGATTTAGCTTATAGTAGGTACATATAGGGATATTTTTAGCCTTTTGCACCCAAAGGACTCCGTTTTTCGTCCGTCTGTTTGTCTGTCTGTCTTGTCTGTTAGCAGGCTGTTGCATATCATAACCCGTGATGGTAAGAAACTTCAAGTATTCACCGATGTTGTATTTTTGTTTCGAAGAAGTTCTGGTCCAATCACGGATACAAGTATATTCTTCATACAATGATATGTTATTGGACCGAAAACGAAACTTGATCGGCATTATAGTGTGAACCCTCCCTTATTCTCCCTTCCTGCACCTAATATATGTTGCTAGAATCATACGTCGAGTAGTATAAACCAATCTCGCGCTTTTCCTTGCTTCCAATAACGGACTCCGAGTGCGGATTGAACCTACACCAATCACGTTTACCCTGAGAAATTCACACCAAAACATGTAATACACCAATCTGTTATCTCAATTTGCTCTAACAAACGACTGTATCTTTTACAAAATTATAGAACATAATATATAAAATGAGAAAATGCTAGTGAACTTAAGACTGGCTGCCACATCTGCTACACATTTAAGCAATGTATGACATCAATATGGCAGTCACAGCATTTGCCCTTTACTTCATCAAAGACGAAGGTGCAAACACTCGTTGTTTCGCTCTCTCCCGCGCACCGCAGCATCCCGATCTCTGTCTAGGGCCGACCAGAATTTTTCCGAGCCGTTAGGTGATACCCTCACGAAAATGAGTAGAACATGCTTAGCGTCGAATGAAATCATTTGTTTTCATCTACATAATAGAACGTTTTTTGTTATGGTCTGTACTTTTTTTAGGGTGTTTTGTAAGATATTATACTTGTTTCTAGTGGTATTTTAGTAGCATTATACTTTATTTTAGGCTATCGTGGTGAAGCAGGACGGTTCTGGTTTCGAATTCCACTCGGGGGAATAAAAAATATATATTTTAGATATTTCTTCGCTCTGGTAACGGGTTGAGTTTTACCACTCAACATGCGTTGACTTCAGAATTCATTGGAAGTGTTCCCCACTTTGGAAGTGCCTTCATTGGAGTGGAAGCCTTAACATTAGGTTCCCAAGCTCTCTCTCTGCCTACACTGCTATGAACAGGATACAGCGTTAGACGATAAAAAGTAACTATTCTTCATTTATCTATTTTTTATATATTCGTCTTAACATGATTATAGTGAGCACAAGTGACAAAATCGTTCATTTGTGTGATTGCAAAATTACCAGCGTCAGGTTTCCTGAGCCACAGAGGAGCTGCCATCGAACTCAATAGAGTTTGATTCCACTCGAGAAAATACAATATATTCCACTGAGATGACTCTCATTCACACTCTGCAGCAGGTCCTGGAGAATAGGTAGCGTATATTTTTCCATTTCATTTCATTCTCTATTATAAGTTAGTAGGTACCTTCCAGTTTTTACAAAATTTAAGCACTAAAGGCCACTAAAAGAGTGAATGAGGAGCGCCATATTAGTCAAGCCAGACAAGTTGTGGTTGGTCGAGCGACAGGTATTGATGACGTCATCGCTCACGACCAATCCCCACTCCGCTTAACTGATTTCAGTTCGGGTTAGGAATTCAAATTTGCCTGTAACTAATATTGGGGTAACTCGTTTGAAATACTATTTTAGTATTGATTTTGTATATATGTATGTATGTATGGTGTTATTTTGTTGGATTTAAAGTATAGTCTATGTTGATACTAAAAATATAGACCTAGAAAATATACTTATTTTAATTATTTAAATACTAAGCTTGACGTTGTACGTCGCATATAGCAGGGTAGGCAAAGGGAACTTAATGTTAAGACACTCAGTTCTCCACTTTGCGCCAATTTTATCGATGCCTTGGTGCCAGAGTGAAGATATAAAAATATTAATAAATAATAATTCAATCTATAGAGTGGACATCGAATCCACAAGCGCCACGTTACAGTCACATCTCTGCGCTACGACGGCCTCAATTCAATTTTTAATCACTAAAACTTACTAACGTTATTTACTAGATTTAACACGCAATGCCTCCATTGGGCTGAAAATTTCTCTTCCTACCTTACTGTGTACGGGATCTGTATTCCGCGTCAAGCTTTATTAAAAATGCGATTTAAATCTTGAAGACCGGAGGTCAGTCAGTGGACCAGGGGCATAAAAGTGTGACTGTAAACGAGACAGGCTGTGGGTTCGATATACACGCGAGGAAATATTTACTATTTTCACTTTCCTCGCGCTGGTATAGAGGCTTAGAACTACGTTGTGTTGCGCCTTACAATCCGCAATGTTTCCGGAGTTTAGCGCAAATTGTGATACGGAGCCTCCTCTGCGTACCTGTGAGATACAAGCGTGAAGTTGAAGAAAAAGAAATTAAAGACTCTACCCAATAAACAATATAGAAAATTATGCAAAAAGTGGGAGTGTATCTTAACCTTGGATCCCTCTACCTACCCTGTTACACGCGGAAACTACTACGAAGCTAATTTATAGTATATCTATAAAATATACTATACCATAATAGGTGTTGTAAGAGGCCAGCCGTGGCGCAGAAGCACAAAATATGGCTGTAAAATCTACTGGTTGTGGTTTCGATTCCTACTCGAGGAAACATAATATTTATTTGCATTTATATTTTCATATCTTCGTTCTGGTGTAGAAACAAAGCACAGCGTTGAGTTCCACCGGTCAAAACGCAATGTCTCCAGAACTCCAAAATGGCAAATGGAGTGTCTTAACACTATGTTCCCTCTGCCTACCCTGCTGTGTGCGGTATACAGCGTAAAAACTAATTTATTTTTTGTTTAATAAAACTATAACTATATTTACATCAATTTTATTAGTAATCGACACTTGAACGTTCGTTTAGTGGACTGTGCAAGTAATACATCAGAATTAGCGGTGATTGGCGGAGTGATGACGTCATCAATATGTAACTGCCACCCGCATAACCGCTATGAATAACAGAGCTGTGCGAATTTAGTTTTGAATTTTGTATTGACAAATGAATGAAAAATGTGTAATGCTACAAAATATTGTATGTAGTTTTAAATGAATAGTAAAATAGGGTTGCAGAACAGCGTCTGATTGTAAGGGACACGGTTGTGGGTTCAATTCCTAGTTGGGCGAATTATTTATTTTAACATGATCTCGAAAATTTCACAGAGAGTGAGGAACAAAATGCAAAAAAGCAAAGGGTATTTTTATACAAAAACTAATACGAAGTTAAAAAAAACTAATGTAAATTTCCTCTCGTCAATATTATCGTGGCGTAGAGGGTTGTGGGTTCAAATCCGAAATAAAATTTCCGAGTGAGAGATTACATTATTTAAATATATTGAACAATATAAATACATATAGCAACTAGTCATCGTCTCTATCCTTTATCTAAATTGATATAAAAATATATTGTTAATTGCTGAGACAAAAAAAATGTATTACATTACATCGTCTGGGTTCCAATAAGGGAACCCGATCACCGGATTCAAATCTACGACCTATGAAATTGTGCTGTGTTGTGTGTATGCGGTTTAGAACAATAATAAAATATTAAAAACTATAATAGTGCTGTAATTGTATAAAATATTCAATTTCGCTATTTCGTTATAACACACAGTGTTGCCCCAAATCACATAAACGTATTTAGTTCTAGTACGGACGTGCGAATAAGCAATGAATATTAACTCTATATTTTGCAATTTTAACACAATTTTTATTCGAAATTTTAATTATTTATACGTTCGGATGGTACGTTTATATACGGCACTTAAAACTTCGTTCCCATTAAGATACCTTGCCTACTCTTGTGCGGGATAAAGCGTGAAGCTAACTAAAAAGTTTTATAAATTAAATAATAAAAAAAACAGAGTCCAGATTTGAGGCCAGTTGTGCGACTGTAAAATCGACTGGTTGTGGTTTCGATCCCCACTCGAAGAGACAATATATTTATTTACATTTATATTTTCAATTTTTCGCTCTGGTGTCCGCCAATAGACACGCAATGCCTCCAGAACTCGGCGGAAAGAGACGAACGGAGTGTCTTACCACTAGGTTCCCTCTGACTATCCTGCTGAGAGCGGGATACAGCGTGAAGCTGATTTACTTCATTTTATTTAATAATAAAAAAACTATATATACCTATATTTTATTTCCTTGAATTATGTAATAAAGCATTTTAGAAGAATTTTCGAAAAGAAAAAGTTGATGGATTTGAACGAAATAAACATTTTAAATTTACAACTTGTGACAGAGGTTACCAATATATATTTCTTTAATATTCAAAATTTATTAACATTCATACCACTATTATAAATGTCAAAGTAACTCTGTCTGTCCGTCTGTTACTCTTGGATGGCTGAACCGATCCTCTTTTATTTTCATCTTTCAAATTTTAACGTCAGGAAATGTTAAGTGTTTCTTGTGGAATTTACTGTCAATTATAAAACATTTCAGTGAAGCAAAGCAGGAGTAGTAGTATCACACGATGTATATATATGTCATATAAATATAAATCGTGTGATACTACTTTAGTGCTTATTTTTTTGGTTTATCTGTATCCCGCACACATATCAGCCTGATAGGCAGAAGGAACATGGGAATGTAGTGTTAAGACACTCCAGCCCCCATTAAGACATTTCCGTTCGTTGGTCGGATTCAAAGCCGCGTTTTGCCTCGTTAACAAAGCTAAGAAATTAAAATGTTAAATTTTTTATCACCCCGAGTGAGAATTGAACTCACAACCGTCGCGATTACAATCGCGCGCATGTGCGCCTGCGATGTGATGGGCTTCTTTATTAAGGAGGCAAGTTTTCTATTTTAATTACTCATTTCGTAAAATTTTAATATTTAAAACTTAAATTAAAATCAAACATGAATAGATCAATACAAAATTTTATAAATTTTTTTATGTATTTATTTTTTTTAGCTTTTAATAAATTTATTCTCGTAGTAAACAAATTTTTAAATTATTTAGAGTAAAATTTTGTTACTAAATTTATGGGGACCCCCTGCCCCCTCCCGATTTGTCCATGTCCTTGCCGCTCCTTGTATTTATCAATTCCGACAATATCACATACCTCGGTTTCTTTAAAATCGGTTAATAATAAATATACTCGACAGCAACTCACGTTAAAAAAACGTTAAATCAGTAGTAATCTCGATGCACAGTCACTCTGGCGTCTCGCCAGACACTATTCATCTATATTAATGTTTTTGAATGAGAGCGCAAAAAGTTTACGCGTTACGTTTAAAATGCAGATAAATTGAATTACGTTAGTGATTGCTTTCTTTTTTTTATATTGTTTTTTTTTTATTTTTGCACGTCCTCACCCCTAGTATTAGGGATGTGGTGTTAAATCATTTTTGTTCTTAATTTATTGTCTATTTAGAGAAATTATATTATGATAGGACGTTTTTTTTATTGAAGAAAAAAATAGTTACGAATTTATAAGGCATTTGAAAAAGGCATTCATTAGTTGAACCAATTGTTTTCATTTCCTGGTTTTAGATGCAAGACAAAATGCGATGTTGAGTTCCGCAATAACAAAACAATGTCTCGAAATTTGGATAGTATGTAAACTTTACACTCTTATGTTACTAATCAACATTTATTAATATGAATATTTATTACTAATTGTTTATTAATATGAATGAAAAAGGTAAAAAGAAACTAAATTTCTAAAAAAAAAATAAGCTTAACAAGCGTTTCAAGTAATATAATGCCAAATATAAATGGCCATAAATCTGACCCTAGTTTACATACTACCCTTCCCCACTAATGGGGTTGCCAAATTACCTATCTATTTAATTTCCCGTATGGGTAAACGAATTAGGCTGGCAACTTCGTAACGAATTTAACTTTGAACTGTTGATTCATATGATGCTCCTTACTTTTTTATTACAAGTTTCCCACCCTGGTTTTGCCCGGTTGAATAAATAGGGATTTATACAAAGCATCGCATTTTATAATATTAATAAGAACTGGTCAAGAGCGAGTTAGAGTCGCCAAACGAGGGTTCCAATTTCAGGATTGTAGGTCAACGGGAAAGTACAACATATTATAAAAGTTGGCAAACTTACGTTTGCGGGCATATGCATTGATTTTGTATGTAATGAACTGCAATTATAAGTTTATAATATGTAGTATTTATCTAATATAAATATAAATTTCCATTTTGTGATTTTTTCCTTTATTTGTACTGCAAATTTTCACTTTTTGCCAAATTTAAAGAGTTTAGGTTTACAGGAACTAACCTATAGGTCTGGATTATGCGGCGAATAAAGTTGAGAAATTTAAATTTGTACTAATTTTGTATTAAATAGACTACTAATATACGTTCATAATGTTTTTTTTTCTATTAAATATTTATAAAATTTAATTTTTCGTCTTTTACTTTATTTATATGTAAGTTCTTACTTTGTGATAAATTTCTTAACTGATTACACGTCGAATTTAATAAAGTATGAAACTTCTTTTAAATTCAGTTTAGTCATTTTTAGGATAACAAAAAAATGTAAAGGTAGACAATATCAAAAATATACAGCAGAAAATGTTTTAGTATCAAATAATGTAAGAAAAAATCATATATGTCCTTTGGTTCACATTGCATCTCGCATTTCCCCACTTTATAATCAGTTTTCGAAAATTTTGAATTTATTCCTATCGGAAAGAACATATGGAAATTATTCATTCCCCTCAGTTGGAAATGAATCCAAAATCGTCTACACTCAGACTAGGTGTCGATGCGTCATGACGGCGTCACTGAGTGGTTAAGTGAATTTAGAAACCGGAATATTAAAATAGCAGACAGACAGGCAAATTCTATTTATGTGCAGATCACGATAGTATTTGAATTGATTATATAAATTTTTTCAATCTTTTATTGGGCGCAATGACCGTCTGGCCCTCATGTACTATAAAAAACAGGATTTATTTTAGTGAATCTTTTTTGTTTTAATAATTTTTAAATGGCTCATAGACCATGGGGGCTGGGGCTCTGAGACCTGTTCTATTTTGTATATGCTTGACACTCAGAAACTACAATAAAGTAAATTTTAGTATCCAAACTATAATAAGATAAAGCTCAGCGTTGATCCATTGATGTCTTGAACTCGGGTGGAAAGTTGAAGACGAAATGTCTTAGCGCTTCTGCCTGTCTGTTTTTATTTGCGGGATACAGCGTATAATGAAGTGGTCATGTTCAATTTTGTGATTTATACTGTACGGCCATTTAAGATATATAATATAACCGGTAAATGCATTTTTCTAAATTTACAATCAAATAATCAAAGAAAGCTTTCAAAATATTGAATTTAAAGCTTCTAAATCTCCTATGATCGACATTTGCATCGAGCTTATTGGGCGCCAGTGATTCGGCGGTTTACCCCCTACATGGTGTTATTGTAAACAATTCAATTTACACGCTGACATTTCAAAAAATTTCAATACATTGAAATAAATTTATTTTCATCACAAGTATAAATAAAACTTGAGAAATTTTATAACTTTTAACTTTTTCATGAAGAAATTAATTTAAATAATTTTAATATCCTTTTATGATATGCATGACATATATAAGTATATAAAAAAAATAACAAATTAGGCAGTTATCTTTTGTAACATTACAGGACCTTCCAGTTTTTTTATAAGATACATTTTACACCCTGAAAGAAAGAAAAGAAATGATTCCTCTCTAAATATCTTTAAAAACAGTTTTACTATTAAAATAGGTGTTTTATGTTCAAAATGTAAATTTTTAAGATAGGTCAAGTCAACCCTAAAAGAAAGAGGAGGTTATATGTTCCACACTTAAATATACATTTCAAATTTGTCTACCGATTTCTCCGTCATTTGTGAACTGATCCTAAAAATTCGTTTATATATTATTCGTTTATATTTTATATATATAAACGAATATTCGAAAACTTTTTTTGCTGATGTATGCAAGTAATATTTTTTTAACCGTGACACACATATTGAGAAATCACTATATATTGGGAGTAGATAGTTTGTGGATTTCTGAGAACGGAAGAGACTATTAAGGGTTTCCGTTACAAAATACATATTATATTGATATGATGAAGATGATTTTTGCTAGGTCAAACTCACCGGATGTTGGGTTATGATGTTATTAAAATAACTTTGACTGTTTTTTTAGGAAAACATTAAGATATTTTTTGTAGTGGCAATTCCATGTTTGTAAGTAAATTTAACTGATTATGGATTCATTAAGTGACAAGCGGAGTGTTTTTACACTAAATTCCTTCTGTCTACTCTGTATGTGTGAGATAGCGTGGAGCTATAAAAAAATAAGATTCCTTGCAAAAGGTTTGGCTTCGAACGTTATAATAAACAAAAAGGTAGAACAAGATTACATATAATACCTATGTAAAATTTCATGAAGGGTTAAATAGGGATGAAGTCGGAGTCGGAGGACGTTGGAGGCATAGCTTTTTATGTTAGGTCTTATATAGGATGGGCTACGTATGATATGTTACTTGCTTAAATATTCCTACAATATATATTTCTATTTGTACTGAAAATATTTATTTGTAAAATGGATGGATGGATTTAATAAAGGCGAAGTTTTTTTCTCGAAGAATTACAAAAAGCATGTGTATAATTTAATGAATAATCTAAAATTTGTACTATGATTGAAATTTAAACAAATAAATAAATCTCCATCTCGCTGTATCCCGCACACAGCAGGGTAGGCAGTGGGAACTTAGTGTTAAGACTCTCCGTTTCCCAGTTTCCGCCGATTTTTTTAGGCTTGCGTGTTGAGTGGTGGAACTCAACGTACTTTTGCTTGGACACCAGAGTAAAATGGTAATATTAGTTTAAATAAATATTTAATTACCTCTAGTGAGTATCGAACCTACAATCAGTGGCGTTTACAGACACACTTTGCACCTCAGCTTCAGTCTCTTTGTCTATAGTTACTGAAGAATCTAAGATAGGGAATACTCTTAATGTGAGGAAGTACGAAGTTATTCAATTAGTTGAAACATTTAATTATACAATTATTACATTTTAAATGAAACCATTTGATCGCGGATTGATCGCGTATGCTTAAAATTATAGATTTTTAGAAATTCGTTTTAACTACTTTGCAGTAGTTATTGATCACACGTGGTGGCGAGGAGACATATTTCGCACTCGAGGAAGTAATATATATAATATTTCCATTTTCTTCACGCTGGTGTCGAGTCTAATTACGGCGTTGAGGCCACTCGCAATTAATTCTCAGAAAATGGGGAACGGAGTGCCTACTCTGCCTACCTTGCTGTATGCGGGAAACAGCATAACGGTAAAATAAAAACAAGATTAACACAATTTTTTTAACAATATTTTCACCTAATTTCTCTAGTTTATGATAATATCAAACAAGGTACAAACGATAAATTGATGCGAACAAAACTCACATTATTACCGCACGAAAATCCCTCAAATTCCTGTGTTGTAAGCCGCTTAATTCAAATAATTGTTAACGTAATCTGTCCCTTTATTTTATGGCACAATCCCACCCTATAATTAAGGGTATTGAGATAAAAATGACCGAAAAGTCCCCTTTGGCTATGAAAAATTACCATCTAACATTATTTAGGTACAAATCAACTTTAATTGGAATTCCATTTAGTGTACAAACTGCTGGTTTCTTTAATCTTTTTATATTACAGTTTTTTTTTAAATTTTTTAATAATTGTTTTATCCTGACGAAATGAAATATTTTATATTTTCAGTGTTGAGGTAAAGCGCGGCGTTGAGTTTAGCCACAAGCAACAAGTTGTATATGATATATAACTGTTTGTCTCTCTGTTTATTTTATTAGACTTAACCGATTGTTTCCGTTTTGGTACAAAAAAACCTGATGATAATGAGTCAACGTACCTTGTCAAGTAATATCTCGAATTCAGGCAGAAGGGGAAGAACAGTGTTTTGACACTATATTTTCTCTGTCTACACTAATATATTCGAGATAAAAAAAAATCTGTGAAAAACATCTTACACTTTAAGCTAGATGAAAACACGAACAACTGACATTTTCAAATTCTTAAGACGTGCCTCCGTATGTAGAGCAGTGTGTCAAGTCAGTTGCATAATGTTCCACATAATTTTTTGGTCTATTAATGGACCTTTTACATATATTAATAATAATTGGTGAATTCTTCAGAATAATGTATCAGAATAATTTAATTTGAAAAATATGTATAAAATATTTCTTGTTTTTTACAACCTACTTTAAACTATTTATAAGTGTTGAGATTATTATCATACATTATGGGAAAAGCGCTTTGGACGCTGTAATCTACCGTAATATATCCAATGTATAGAAAACTATGCGGAATGGAGAGCGGAGTGTCTGCACTAGGTATTCTCGGGATATTCTCGGGATTATTCTCGGGATTCGGGATACATGGTAAAGCTAAGCAATTTTTAATATTTTTTCAGTCATATAACGAGAATCACGCTATAATAAATATGTAATGGTCAATCTACTCCGTTTTCTCATTGCTCTCCGGCATTCCAGACATTGCGTGACAATGTCTAAACAATACAAGAAATAAAAAAAAATCAATACATCATTCCCTGGATAGGATTTGGAACCCAAAACAATCGCGTTAAAAAGCCAAGCTACCCACTATCCATACATACAAACTAAGCTTATTTCAATGATAAAAACAAAAATAATTTAACTGCAATTAAAATAATAAATGCAATTAAATACAAACAGCAATATTTTACGATATTCTTAAACCATAATGATGAATTACAGTTATTATAACGCCGTGATCATTGATCATGGTTCAAAGGTGACCTGTGACCCACTCCCACTCCGGCGCAGATAAATTGCACCAATACTTAGTCTTTAATGTGGACTTTAATGAATAGATGGTAGTAATGTCTAATATCGACTCTTGACTTTGATAGCGTTCTACAGTAAGTAATGTTTAATAAAGACTGTGTATAGATAATAGGTTTTGAAAGAATACGATGTTTTTATTATTATTATTTTTTTTATTTTATAAGAAAATCTTTCATTTAGAATCGCTAAATTAACTTTTAGTTTAGATTTTGACTCAGGTTCTGTTACCACAATCGAAGATTCGAACTCAAAAACAGTTTTGAAAATATTCTAAAATTGTACACTTTGTTTAAAATAGTAAAACATTGTGTTTGATAGATGCGGCGTTGGGTGCCGCCACCCACACGCAATCATTTCCTAACCAATTTAACATACCTACCTTCATACAAAAAGGGCTAAAAATAATTTATTTTGCTCAATTTTCGCTTTTAAAGGCTTATAAAATATAAATCTGACTACGCTTCACAGGTCCACACGCGGCTGTGTTGCTTATTTTTATGTATATTAATACATATCCGGGATAATGAAATAGCGGTCGATTCCCGCAAAATGAACTCGAGCCCAAAATATTTCGTTATAAGAAGCGAGTAAAAAAGGTTAAAGGTGATATATGTATGATGATATTTTACATTCAATTATAATAAAGTTCCTTTTGTATGTATACAAAATTATTTTTTAGTATTTTTTATATATAAGGAATTGAAAATATTTTAAATACAGACAAAAAATTGTCTTTCTAATTAATTAATAAATGAATAATTACATAGTATATGTAAGAACGTGTGTAGATATGAAATTACTACGCTAGATAGCTAGTCGCCAGTCGTGGCGCAGGCACAAGCAACACAGATTCCCACACGAGGCAAAAAAAAAATTTAATATTTTAACTCCCTATGATGTTAAGACAAAGTCCAGCGTTGAGTTCCGGCACTCAACCATCAATGCCTCCAGAATTCGATTTCGACTCTATAGAATTTGAGAAGCAGTAGCTTGACATAAGTACTGGTTAGAATAACATTTCATGGTTATTTACATCATTGATAGTAGATATATAAATAGCAACTTTTCTCCGTCTTCGTGAACAAATTAATATATAATTACGAGCTGTGTGTGCAATATGATAAATTTGAATGTTCTCGAGATAAAACTATCCAGAGCATTGCTGAGTAAATGGGCTATTCTGTATAAATATCATTTCACAATTCGATAGATTAGTCCCTGAAATTAAAGCGTTCAATCAAACAAACACAGCCTTTTTTACTATATTTAGTATAGACAAAGTAAAATACTTAAATTCCTATAAGCTGTACTAAAATTAAATTATCCCGGGTTGCCTCATTCGCTGTAAAAACACTCTAATGAGCCTGACCTATTTCTTGGTCATTGAACGATTATCGGCTTAATTATAATAACCCATCGTGAAATTCACTTTCGTAATTATTCAAAATAAGTTATACTCACAATTTACGAGTATAACTTCTTTATCTTCTATATATTATTCTTTATCCTGCATATTGCGGAGAGAACCTTATGTCACGAAATTCCGCTTTGTATTGCGTGGCGCAACTCAACGCCGTGCAACTTACAACTTAATTTAAAGGAAGCTTTTAAAAATGTAACCACTCAAATTGAATTTGAATCAATTCAGATTTCAGTTTGATGGAAAAACTTAACGAGCTTTGTTGACAAGAGAGAGGAAAATTAAAAAATATAATCGTCACCATCACTTACTCGAGTGAGAATCAAACCAAAATCCGGCGTGTTTACACACAAAACCGTTCCCACTGTACCACGACGGCCTTTTCATATATAGGTATATATATAAAAGATTATTTATGAACGAACATAACATTTTTCACTCAGAGTGCATATTATCTATCTATCTATCTATATAAATACATATTTCATAAGAGCATTAATAGAAGTGAGGTCACGGCCTGCCTTACGGTTATATCATGTAGGTCACTAGCTTTACTACCGCCATAAAGAAGTGATTAATTTGATTTATCACGTTAAATATAGATGGGTCTACCTGCGTCTGGTTTGAGGGAACTTTTTTTCTATAATATGATTATTTTTTTAGCTTCATTCTTTATCCCGCACAAGGCAGGGTAGGCAGAGGGAACCTAGTGTTAAGACACTCCTGTCCACATTTTCTGCCGAATTCTGGAGCCATTATCTGTTGAATGGTGAAGAAATTTAAATATTAAATATTTAATGTGCTCGAGCGGCAATCGAGCCCACAACTTGTAGCCGTTATAGTCACATGCTCCTGAGCCACGACTGACCTCTATAATATTATTTAACGTTTCAATTTGATTAGTGTATATACAGGGTGGCGTAAACTAACGCCGCGATTTCTTTATTAGAATATAAATAATTTCAATCATTCTCCCGACTTGAAATCTAATGTAATTTAAGTTAGTTGGCTCTTAAAACAAGAAATATATGATATATATAATTGGAAAAAATATTTTAAAATAAATAAACCATCTGTTTTATATCAAATCACAATAAAAATAATAATACCCTTTCTTTTCTATTTTTATTTTTTTTAATTACACATTGTATCCTGCATATAGCAGGGGAGGCCAAGGGAACCTAGTGTTAAGATACTCCATTTTCCACGCACCGACAAATGTTCCAGACATTTAATTATGAATGCAGCTAGATTCTGTGCCACTGTTGCCGCGACGGCCTCTTTTTAAATTATATTTATTATATTACTATTCATTTTGCTATTACTATAAAAGTATATTTGATATAACTATAAAAAAATATCCCAAAAATTGAATTCCTTTTATTTTTAGCTTCACGCTGTATTCAGCACACAGCGGGATAGGCAGAGGGAATGAGAGGGAAAAAATTCTATTCACATAGCAAAATCAGCATTATCTGCATAATAACTGCATAGTACATTATACCCAAAGCCTTTCAACACCTTTCTTTGTCTTCGCTATCTGAGCGCTAGCACTGAGGATGTTCACGAAGAGTGTCACTGGCGCGGCAGCCGGCTTTTATAAGAGATGGACACTGTGATAGAAAATGTTAGCATTATTGCGCTAACATTTTTGCTTTACAATTTTTCATAAATGCAAAAAAAATCATATTAATTTTGTTATATATTCACGTACTATCCATAGTTAAAAGTGTACGCAGACGAACTAGTGTCAACATCAGTTATGTAGAAATAAACTTCACTCTTTTTCCTCACACCGGTCTAATAGAGGGATTGTAATAGTAAAAACCGGTTCTATAATACGAAGCGGACCCATTAAGGACTACTACGTTAAACTCGCAAGGGTAAAGTGTATTTTTATTTATATTTCCACCAATAAATAATTGGGCGGAAAGTACCGAGCGAGCTGAAAGAGTTGAAATGAGCTCGCCTAGTTCTAGGAAGAGGAGTAATTACAAAATATAAAACACAACCTTTTGATGGCGGTAATGTAAGCCTATTTTATTTAGAAGGAGTCCGTTCCGCATAAGAATTATCCGCTCATTTCTCTTTCGCGGTGGAAGCTGAGCTTAAGATACCTTTCTTCACTTTCCATCAAATTTTAGTTGCGTGTTGAATAGAGGAACTGAACCTGTTCCAGAGCAGAGAAATTAACATAATTTAAATATATTTCATTTGGTTGGTGAAATTTATCACCGCAATTTGAAAAATAAATTTGTATAAAATAAAATATATAATTTAATATAATTAAATTTATATTAAATATTATTAGTTTTCAGTTTTTTATATTTGGTTTAGTGGAACAGCGTTAGACTGTAAAAGTGAGAAACTTAATCTTGCTTTGTTAAGAAGAAAAATGGCAGCTTTGGGTTTCGCTGTTCAACACGTAATGTCTCTAAAACTGACCAAAAACAGAAACAGAATTGCTTAACACTAGATTCTTTCTGTTTGACCTGCTATATGCGGGATAGAACGTGAATCCCAAAAAAGTCCCACACAAAAATATAAATCGTAATCACGTAAGTATTTTACAAAGCTCCATTAGCGAAGCGAACCAACAGTCCCGAACGAGTTGATTTAAAAGTTTAAACTAATTAACCATTAAGTTGAAAGAGTGTGTTTGTCCCCAGCAAAGCTCGAAAACTAAACGTCAAATAAACATACGGACAAATGAGCGGACAACTGGTTAACTGTTAGAATTACATTGTTAAATGAATTTGTTACTGCAACGAGTTACTCGATAGTGGCCAGAGTAAGTTTTAAAATATATTAGAAAAAATATTAAGGTATAAAGAATTCTGGACTTCGTTAGACAACTTAACGATTATTTTTTATAATTTAGAGCACTCAATTTGAAGATGATAAAATAAAGGTTTAAAAAAACCGTTTTTAATTATGAGGTACATGCTATATTATCAAAAAATGACTGAACTGATTTTGATTCTACATGGATTGTAAATTATTTGAATCAAAATCTATATATAATATAAATATATATAAACATACATACCTAGATATATTCGAACAATAATAAATAAGTCACCAGCCCGTAGGTCGATCTTACAACGTTTTATTTTAACCACCCATTTCCACTTTCCGCCCATTTAACTAACGCCGCGCTTTCTAAACAGACTGAAAAATATTTTGTATTTATAAAAATTCTTACCATTTTCTTATATTCTGAGTACGCAGTGAAACAGTTTCTGGCCTTTAACGCGATTTGATGTTCCTTTCTCACTCATAGCAATTAATTATTTTCTCTTAACAGAACGAAAACGGAAACGGAGTGTCTCGACACTAAGTCCTCTCTGCATATACTTATTTCTACATGCGGGATACAGCGTGAAGCTATCAATTCACAGTAGGTATCAACATATAAAACAATGAAAACTTAATGTAAATATAATAACTAAAACCCTAATGATTAGTTAACCTTCACCGGAATACGGAACCAAAACTTAATACCGACGTTAGCTACGAGTGGCAATAATATTTTTTATTAGTGCACTAAAATGAAATATTTTAAAAGCGTTTTGGTGGGCTCACGATAGTTTATGGTATCTTTTATGGTTTATACACACGATAACGATTTATATTGCAGTTATTGGTCAGATTTGTTGCAAAATTATTGGTATTACGCGTTTGTAATTTTAATTTTCACCATATTTCTATAAAAATATTCTTATTTAACGCCATTGTAGCGTAAAAAAAGTATTTTTTTATATAAATATGATGAAATTAAATATTTTTTACAGTAGTATCCTAGCCATTGTTGGCATATAACTGTAAGTACGGTAGATGAATGGGAGTCGCACTTGGAGAAATGATTTTACGATTTTATTTATTTAACATGTAACTAACTTATAGGTACTTAAGTACTAAATAACTAATTAATTGATTTTAAAAGTTTAATTACTTACAATTATTATATTTTTTATGATATTAAAAATCAAGTTTTAAAGGTGAAATGGCATCTTTGAGCTGATGAATAATGGAGCCTGAAAGTGGGACATGAAAAGTAGATATGCCTTGGTATAACGATAAAGCTTAGGTTAGTTAGATTCATTGTAACATATTCAGTTGATTTCTGCTAGTGACGAAGACTGATGGAACTGTACCTAAGCGATATTTTTGGCTATGTTAAATATGACGTTACATTTCACTACTTCCCACATTATGACTCTATATTTTGCAAAAAGTGAAGACAGTATTAATATACGCCCTGGGCTACTCTACCTTCCTTACAAAAAATTAGAAAGAAACAAAAATATTAAAAAAAATAAGCAAATTTGAAAACTTATGTCCAACATAAATCATTACATATACATATATTTAATAGTCACTTAATATCGCGGCTCTCTCAACTAGGTGATAAAACGAATATATGTAGTTATTTTTTCATCAACACGTTCTTTCTTATCTCCACATTGAGCTTTCGCTACCTTGAGATGTTATTATATTTTTAAACGTTGATTTGAGTTTTTTAAAGAAATGTTTAATATCTATACCACTTATAAACCGTTGATAAATTGATTTATCATTATACTTACAAATAGGCCGTCGCGGCGTAGTTGCACAACGTGTGGCTATAAACCGCGACGTTTGTGGGTGCTATTACCAATCCGAGAAAGAATTATTTAAAACTTCATCTTCTCGCAGTGGTAACAAGATAAGATGTGAGATTGAGGTCCACCACTCAATATACAATGTCTCAAAAATCACGGCAGGAAGTGGGGAGCGGAGTATGTTAGCGCTAGGTTCCCTCTGCCCTGCTATAAGCGAAATACAGTGTAATGTTAAAAAAATCAAAAAAATATTATTATTAAAAACAATAATTTTGGATTTGTTAATGAATACGAACGCCATAACTCAAAACTTCCATTTAACTTATCAACCGTTGATAGATTGATTTATCAGTTTATTTACACTCCAAGTCAACTGGGCTGAATCTCAGAAGGGTTGAAAGTTCGACAGCTCTCAAGATGGATTGTTGAGATGTTGACTAATTTTGATGCTAAAAATAAAAACTTTGTCGATTGTTTTGACTGAAGATTGAAGAGTTTGTAAAGAGAATGTTAAATTTGCTGTCATTTTGCGTGACGCTTTCAAATATAATTCCTTATATACCGCTCACTCTTTAAAAAAAATACAAAATTACCAATGTGTAATGTGTATCAGTCTGTCTGTTGTTCGTCTTTTGCGTCAAAAAACTACTGTACTGATTTCGATTGAACTTTTTTGTGTTACATAGTTACTGTTTATGGTTGCAGATATTTATAAATATGTGTATCACTACCTAATACTTAATATATTAACTATATATTATATAAAAAGTGTGACATTATTGAAAGAAATTCACTATAATTCTTTCTTTTGGAACCATGTGTTATGAGCTACTGTATTCAGTCTGCCGCACTTAAAAAATAAAAAATGCGTTAAAAATCATATTTTTGGGGCTCCGTACCTTTTAAGGTTAAAAGATAATCCTAAAAAATATGAAGCCTTAAAAGAAGGGCAAAATGTTGTATTAAAGTCGCTAGTTCAAGTGAGGTATTATATAAATAATTCTTTCTATGAAAGAGTTAAGCTAAGTTTGAATTTCAGAAAAAGCTCGAGACCTCCAATTCATGTACGGAACCTTCATTGGGCGAACCCGAGTCGCGCTTGTCGATTTTTTTTAATTTATTTTGAATTGTATGAGTGACATCGGTTAAAAAATCTAGTGTTAAAAAGTAGAAGCGTATTTAGAACAATTACAGACTGTCCAACGCATGACGACACTTGACAACGCGTCATTGGGTAAACTAAGTAAACGAGCCTTTGTAGTCCTGAAATTTTTCAACTGAAAACCTTGATAACTAGCCAGTGTGTTGTTTTTATGAAACTTCGTTGTTTTTCCCTATCTGCTGTTAGTGAGGCCAGTCGTGGCGCAGCGGCACAAAGTGTGACTGTAAACCGACTGGTTGTGGGTTCGATCCCCACTCGAGGAGATGAAATATTTACTTAAATTTATATTTCCATTTCTTCGCTCTGGTGTTGAGGCTAAGCGCGGCGTCGAGTTCTGCCACTCAACACGCAATGCCTCCAGAATTCGGCAGAAAGTGGGAAACGGAGTGTCTAAAAACACTAGGTTCCCTCTGCCTACCCTGCTGTGTGCGGGATACAGCGTGAAGCTGATTTTTTTTTTTGCTGTTAGGGAGTATATAGCTGTTAGGGTAAATAGAGGTGTTAAGATACTCCTTTTCCCTCTTTTCTCCAAATTTTCAAAAAAATGCGTGATTTAAAACAAATCATACAACATTAGGTTCCCCTGCCATCCCTGCTATGGGAAAAAATAAACCTTCCCCTTTATATATTTATCATATGAAAATGTTCAAATTCGTGTATTCTTTACGATAAGCTTTACAGGACGTGACCCTCACTACTAAACTATTTTCTTTCCACAAAAATATAATTCAAAAAATTATCTAAATTCACAAGATATTTGCTTTATAAATAATAAAATTCTTTGTGAAAATAAATCATTCCACCTTAAAAATAAAGTGGACTGTGTCAAAACAAAAAAAAATAACAATATTTTATAATTAATCACCTTACTTGAATGTTACGGTTTCGTATTTCAAAATCCTCGAAGACAAGCTATTTTTCTAAGTTCCCTGTCATGTTTTCTTTTATTCGTAAAAAGTGTAATAAGATTGTACATTTCGTTTTAAGTTATATATTTATTTTTTAATTCAGGCCATCGTGGCGCTGAACCACATTGCTTAACTCTAGTCAACGTGACGATTGTACGTTCGATTTCCACTCGGGGAAATAACTTATTCTCATTTCCTCCTCCTCATAACAATAGATAACGCAGCGTTTACTTTCACTACTCAACATTTGGAAAGCGGGTAATGGAGTGTCTTAACTCTATGTTCTTTCTGACTAGCTTACTGCATGCGGGATACAGCGTGAAATAAAAAAATGTATATTTACTTACACCTATATTTCATTTAGAACCTGCGTCAACAAAATGTACAAATTTTAAATCATATCTAATACAAATAAATTTTGTTGTTTAGGCGAAAGTCAAACCAACTAAAGACGATCTACTATTATCTATAGGGCAGAGTAGGCACAGGAAACCTGGGAACCTAATATCAATTAAAGCACATTGCGTATAGGCTGGCGGAACGCCGCGCTTTGCCTCGTTACCAGAGCGAGTAAATGAAAATATTAAATATTTCATTTCTTCGAATAAGAATCAAACCCACAACATGTAGCGTTTACAATCGATAGCTTGTGCCACTGCGCCACGACCTCACTTACCCGACGCAATGGAAAGAAAAAGCCATATTTTTTAATTTAAGCGATAATTTTCCCAATAATCATTGATAAGATAAAAGGCTATGCGGGTTCCACCACTAATCATAGACGTGAAGCGTAGATTTGCTTGTCTACTTAACTTACCAGAAAAGAAACGAGAAGCTGTTCAAAACTAAATTTTAAGCACAAAGAAAAAATAAGGAAAAAAATAAATGAATATTTCTAGCAAATCTCCAATTTACAAAGGAAAGATCTAAAACATTACATATTCAAGGTTCTAGCAACGCCTAGGTGTAGGGTCACTGGGGCGCTAGTCGCTACCATAAATAGTTATAAATCCAACACTTGACTTTGACAAATGAATGTGAAATTTGTAGCATTTGCATATTGTGTTGTAAGTTATGAGCTTTTTGCGGCTAACATTTTTCCCCCCCTCAAGGAGTGAAATATTTACTAAAATTAATATTTCCATTTCTGCGCTGTGGTGTCGAAGCTAAGCGCGGCGTTGAGTTTCTCTCAACACGCAATGCCAGAATTTAGCAGAAAGTGGGGAACGGAGTACCTTAACACTATGTTCCCTCAGCCTACCCTGCTGTGTGAGCGGGATACAGTTGTAAGCGCGAGTTATACTGTAGCCAGTATTACTCGCTATTATGGATTTAGTTTTATCAGTCGGGTTTTATATTTTCCTTATAATTTACAGACAGTTTACCCGCTTCAGCTTGTATCTTGATAATGGCGGTTTGATAACGATCCAATGAAAAAAAGCGTGTTTATCTCACTTCTGAATTTAAAAACGGTCCGTCTAATTACAGTTAATCCTCGTTATATGGAAAAAGCTAAAAATAAATAAAATTAGGGGTAGCATTCAAATTTTATAAAATGCCTTGTACTGAATGTTGGTACTGATGTTAACGAGATTTTGAAATATTAGCACAGAAAAAGTTAAATTACATATAAAAAATTAAATTGTCCAAATGCACAAACGTATTTTTAATTTTGATATATCGAAAAATATACGACACCTTGATTTAATTGAAATCAATAAAATATACGATAATTAGTCAACAATATAGTTTTTACTTGGTTTCTTACTTTTCTGTGTATATTGGTTGACAGGGGGAAACAAGCAATCCGTTCCACATTTATCTACCAATTTTTTAAATATTGCGTGTTGAGTAACGGAAATCAACGCCGCGTTTTGTCTTCCACATTTACCTACCTATTTTTGAGATATTGCGTGTTGAGTAACGGAAATCAACTCCGCGTTTTGTCTACCAGGGCGGGGAAGTAAAAATAATTGACTCATTCCTATGTGTAAGGATCGCTCAGCTACGCCACGACATCTTTTTTTAATAATGATAATATACATATAAAATTTAAATACCTAAATATAATATTCATATAAGGCAAAGATAGTGGCAAATATAACACAGACGGGTCGTATAAAGTATATAAATTTCAATATTAAAATAAATGAAGTGAAGTTTATCTAGAAAAATGCGTACGACCTCTGAGGTCTTGTTAGGGTTTAGTAGTAATAAAGACGGGATTATATTTCAGACGGTCGGAAGGAAGGAACTCTTTACGAAATCTCTATTAACGTTTTTTCTTCGAGATTTTACGGTTTCACCCTTAAGGGCTTACCCTATTGCTGCAGAATAAATGATTGATGCAGATTTTGCGCATTATTGATGAGTTGATTATAGCATTAGCGTGTATGTGTGTCTACTGGACTGGTTGGCTAAGTTGTAAGCAGTATAGTTGTGGAACCGTGGGTTCGATGCTTGAAATAAGTAAATATATATCTTTTTTAGTCTATATTTTAGCAGGATCGTCACAGAGGATCTTTGAGTTAAGATATTTTTTTTTCTACCAGATCAATAAAATAACTAATTTCTCCAAGTGGAGATTAAAACACACTTAGCGCTTTAAAAGTAGTAAAACTGTTTCACTTTGCCCACAGGAAAAAGATACGTAATGCATATAATATTTCTCAACCTACCGCGGTCTACTGCCGAACGTCCTCCGAGCACTCCTTCCCTCATCGAGTGGCAAGTATCCCGATCTTGGGCTTCTCGCATCCATCAGATCCCAACCTTCTTTAAACATATATCCTACTATTATCCTTTAATTATGTCTATTACCTAACTTACCAATTTGCGTCACACAAAATCTATACAACGTTTACAATACACTAGTAAATCTAGACTAGAAAACTAACGAAACTCAATCAAACGAAACGAAATTATTTAAATCGTAAACATTTCCCAGTGGCAATCATAAACAGGCAGAAATATCGTTAAAGTAATTCACTGGCCTGACATGCCATCAATCTGTGGCTCAGGGGTTCCCAACTCGAGGCAGGGCAGGTCGCTCAAGGGCACGTGCGACCGACAGTTTTACAACCCCCACCTAAAGAATTGCGCATTTATTATTTTTATTTGCCACGCACCATTGTAGGATTTTTTTCAGCTTGATATCTTGTGTTCGGTCCGGAACGGTATGGCCGTGGATTGTTTTCGCATTTCGCTAACGTTTCTTCATTGTTGAGTTTTATTTTTTTTTTACGGTTTTCGTGTAAGGATTGTGGTTGTGTAGTTGTGTAGGTGTAGCGTGTGTAAACAACGGTTGTGGATTCCATTTGGAAGAAATTATTTATTTTCGTTTCTTTTCTCTGCTAATAAAACCAAGCGCGGCGTTAAGTTCCGCTACTCGATTACACACACAACAACAAGCTTGTTTATACTAACTAAATACTTACGTATAATGAAAATACTGAAACCATAATCCACTTCTCGAAGGAAGGAAGGCTACATATTGCATCATGTTAATCGATTCGACCTTTGTACTTGCGGTCACTGTAACCTTTGATACTTAGAATGTGTCAGGTGTCATGTGTCATACACAACTCTAAGTTATTTACCACCACAACGTTTTGACCACACGGGCGGTGTCGCAATCAATACGATCCTGATGGGCTGATGGATTTTGCTGTAATTGCGGACGGAGAAAAAAAAATGGTAATTTTTGCGGTCGGTAAAAAAATATATATACGTAAATGAAAGTTTTACTCCCACTCCAGACATTGGGATGGAGAAATTATTTTAACACTCCAGACGAGCTGACATTATGATTTTATAAGATGGGTTGTTTTAAAACTGCCAAAAATCTTTCATTTAAAAATATTCCTTTAAAAATAAAATAGAATAAGTTAGTCAAGATTATAGAGATTATAGATAAAAATAGTCGAGTCGCAGTGTGGTACAGCGTCTAATCGTGAAATTGACGGACGTGAGTTCGATCCCGTGCAGAGAATTGTTTCCATTTTCTTACTATGGTAACAAGACAAAGCGCGTCGTTGAGTAAGTCCTTAGGATCTCTGCCTTTCTTGCTATATGCGAAGCTATAAAAAAATATGAAGATTTGACCTTTTTTTTTCTTCTGAGATTTTTATCAATTATTAAAATTTGAAATTTAGATACAGTTATCTGTCATTATAATTAAAATATTTGTTTATTTTTGGCTTAAAAAATAAAGTAAAAATTCTCCGTTCGGTTCAACGTCCCTTTATAATGAGATGAAAAATTAGCTCAATTCGTGGGGTCGGCGCCATGTTTTAAATTTGAGGGATTTTCCCTCATCGTGGAAAATAATTTATTTCCTACACAGTCCTACCTATAGGTAGCTGTTATTGAAATAAACGTTATTATGAAACTTTGTGTTGTAAGCACAAAAATAGGTAATTCTTATATATTTTGTAATATTCATTTCTTGGTTAATATCGGTTGTCAAATGAATTGTATTTTTTAAATTAATTTGAAATTAAACAAAAAAATATATCATTTAAAACAACTTATTTCTAAAGTCATATGTTTTTGTTTAGGTACTTATTTAATGATTATATTATGATGGGTACATCTAAACGCGTTGTGGGTTCGATTCGCACTCGAGGAAATGCAATGCTCAATAATTTCATATCTTCGCTCTGATGCCAGGGCAAATCGTGGCGTTTAGTTCCGCCACTCAAAACGCAACATTAAGTTAATCCGTCCTTCCTGCTACACCCTGGATACAGCGAGAAGATAAAAAAAATAACAAACGTAAACCACAATCATCCCTTCGATTCATAATCCTGTATATCAGGAAAAAAAATGTCAGTATTTTAATATATGTATTTTTTATACATTATCTATTAAAGATATATTTACTAATATCACAAAGCTAGAGTTAGTTTGTTTGGTTAGAACTAAGGGCAGGGTAGGCAGAGGGCAGAGGGACCTAGTGTTCCCGTTCCCGTGACCGTTTACCACTTTCCGACTAGTTCTGGAGGCATTGCGTGTTGCGACACCAGAGCGAAGAAATGAAAATATAAATTTAAGTAAATATTTTATCTCCACGTGTGGAAATCAAATCCACAACCAGTCGGTTTTAGAGTCACACTCTGTGGTTTTACACCACGACTGGGTTTACTTACTATGACAATTACTGTAATTTTATAACGGAGGCAAAATCGCTATATCTTCATATACGTAAAGATCGAGTAAAATCTTTAAATTTTTCTACTTGAACATATTATTGATTACGAAGCCACAACTACCAATATTAGCTTATATACCTTTGAAGTGCCTCAGCAAATATTGACCGGCTAGTGGCGATGGCGTCTTGCAACACTGTTTGTATTATTACCGGACTGGGCGATCTATTAAAACCTAGGGCTGGTTAGTTACTATGTTTCCTATGTAAATTGTACAGTTTGAATGTATATTAAATTGTTGTTATCAAATGTTCGCCAATGTTTTATGAACGGGAATCGAACGTACAACCGTTGCGGCCTCAATGTATACTAATAAATCGTAAGAATCTCAACAAGTCATATCTATAACATAGCCCATTTAGTTTGCTCCATTTCGTACGTACATGACGTTACGAACATTTTAAAAAAAACCACCAAAAAAAAAAAGGCCGTCTAGCAATTGTGTGAAATATAAATGATATTTCCACAATATTCTGCTAAACCGCCCACAAATATACTATGATATATAGACGCGGATCCAGGCTGGGTACGGAACCAATGCGCTGGCCTGTGAATGATTTATTCTACCCGTTTTATTCTTCATATCGCATTCCCTCTGTGAGAAAAACGCGAAATCGTTTCGTGGTTTCTTCACATTAGCTATCGTGTGGCAAAAACCGTTTTATTTGTACATATTGTTATTATTATTTCGTATTATTAAACAATATAAATATATAATTTAATATAAATACAAAAATCAAAGCTAGTTACATTCATAATAAAACGTATTCAAAAACAATGATGTATTTTTTGTTTCCTTTATTTTTTTTCAGATTTCAATTAGATTACACTCACACACAAAGTCAAACATTAATTATAATTTTAAACTTAAAGCAGAGGTGCGCTGCTGCGAGATATAGCTTCCTGCTTCATCTCGCATATAAGTGGGTAAGTAGAGAGAATTTCATCTTAAGACAAGTTCTCAGCTGTTAACTTTCCGCTCAATTTTCGAGACATGTTTGTGTTGAGTGATGGAACCCAATGCTGTGCTTTCCAAAGCAAGAAAAAGAAAAATTGGGTCCAAATTGGGCGTCATCAGTCAGCAAGCCGTTGCATTTACAGTAGCTGTGCTAACGCGCTACGTCGTTACAAGTACCGTAAATACTGAAAGTGACAAATCATAATGAATGGAGACTTTTTACTTTCCGCACGAATCTGAGACATTGCGTGTTGAACGGAACTCAACGCTGTACGTTGTCTACCAAAGCAGGAAAACGCATTTGAGGATTAAATGGACAACCATCTCGTTTACAGTTAGACCTATAATACGATGGCCTAGACAAAAAGACCCTCCTATTTATTTAGCTAATTCCACAACAATGTGTGACGTCCCTCAGCCTTACAAGGCACGAACGTGGGAAATACAGGATTGTGGATACGGTGATATTAATTATTTGCGCTACCAAATAGAACACCGATTTTATTTATTCTATTATCGTGTTACAAACAGACGAAAATATAAAGGGAAATTTTATGTTTTTAATACGTATAGGTACTGTATGTATGGAGATTTGATATTTTATAGTTTTAACCAAATGAGCTTCTATTTTACTTTATCGTTAACAAAAATGTATGTATAATTATCGAAATAATTGTATTGTACGGTTATTAATTTTATTGTGTTTTCTTTTTGTGATCTGTTGTTTTGTTAGTATGGGAATGTTTGATCTGTATTTCGTATCTGTATTTATCGATAATTGGACAATACAAAGTATGTACAAAAAAAGCGAAGTTTAACTTCTTATTTTGTTAATTTTGGCTGCAGTGTTGAAGCGCGGCGTTAAAATATTTCAGTCGTCACTCGAAAAAAAAAAGCAATGAAAGTGTATTTGGGCTCTCTGGAATACCTCTGTATACACCGATGTGGGTGATAAAATGAGATTAAAAATCTATACGGTACGCATAGACCACGTTAACTTCAATGCAAAAAACAAAACAACCTTTCGAGTCTCAGCGTCGAGTTTTCCCGCCAACTCCGCTGTCAACTGTCATCGAGCGCATATTGCGATTCAATTCACGTAATACCGTGTAAAATATGATAATATTTTATTTATATTTAAACTGAACGGGCGACGTATGCGTTAAACGAATTGATTTTATGATAATCTACGTATTTTGGTAAAATCACATGAATGTTTATACATTAATTATTTGATATTTTTCGTGATTTTACGAAATTATAGCAGTATAGCTGATTGAAGACATTTGCTCGCTATGATAATAACACAAAGCGCGGTGTTAAGTTCCACTGCTCTCCAACTGGCAATATCTCGAAATTTCCAAAAAAAAGTAGGTAACTTAGTGTAAAAATGTCTTAACAATAGATTCCCTGCCCGACTGAACAGAAAACAATGTGAACCTATAATTAGTCATTGCAACGCTTGGTTTTCCCTAGAAAAACGCATTCCTTCCGCCCATTATATAGAGAAGAAATAAAATAGAATTTCTCTTAATATATAAAGGACGGAGTGACGATACATTTCCATGTTCTTTGCGGACCGCACAAACAGCAAAACAATTGCGATTATACCAAAAAACATTTCTAAAACGTCGATTACTAAACTACAAAACTGTTTTCATTAAGCAAAAACATCTTATCATATTTCACAGATGACAGTAGCGCTGTAATTATATATCCAGGTTTCATTCCACGAAATTTAAATTCGAACCACCATTCGTAACCTTAAATCAGGGGAATAGAGTTCAAAATTGCGCGCAAAATATAAAGATTCTAACGATTGCAATGATAAGAACTGGTTTAGCTGACCAGTTTACTTAGAACTTTTAGGTATCAACAAAATTATTTCAAAGTATATCTTTGGTTCGGATGAGGGAAGCGACGAGGGCTCTTCGTAGCTGGTCTGCGACGGCCACCCGCGACGACCTCACAGCATGTAAAGTAACAAAAGCCGAAAGCGATATTCGCAATGAAAATAATCTGATCTTCTTTAAGAGTTACGTAAGTAGTGTGATAGTGAAATAATTGTCCTTTAAAAAAGTTTTTTTTTTGTGTGATGGTATGTTCTGTAGGTTATATTAATGTACAGTATTAAATTATTATTTTAAAAATATTTATAAAATTTGAATCTGGGAATCATGGGGAAAATGGGATAAAACACTCCGTTACCGTTAAAACACTCCCGTCCCCCACTTTTCGCTGAATTCTCGAGGCATGTGTGTTGAGTGGTGGAACTCGACGTCGCGCTTTGCCCTTTTACCACAGCGAGAAATTAAAAATATTGAATATTTCATTTCCTCGTGTGGAACTCAGACCCACAACAATTGCGTTTACAGTCGCTCGGTTGTGCCTCTGCGCCTTGATTGCCTATAAACCTATTAGATACTACACAGTAAGCTATAATTTAATAACGGCAACAACCATTTTAAAATATTTTTTCGTAATAAATTCACCATTTACGTAGAAGCAGTGAACAAAGAAGTTTGCAGCTATTTGTTTACTTAAAATATTAATGAATAGTTTATTCCTAGTACTAACTATCTTAGTAAAACATCAA
Organism: Heliconius charithonia; assembly: GCA_030704555.1. Lineage (NCBI taxonomy): Eukaryota > Metazoa > Arthropoda > Insecta > Lepidoptera > Nymphalidae > Heliconius > Heliconius charithonia. The sequence continues at coordinate 3,370,793 of CM060825.1, forward strand.
ATAAGCTAAAATACTGCAGAATTAATTGAAAATGCTATCAAAATGCAAGCGTAATGGTGTCAAACTATTAAGCCTTGTCACGCCATCTAGTGACCACTGGCAGTCACGACATACAGTCTTGTGGGGCCAAAAACAATTAAGTTTCAAAGGAAATTATAACCATTGTAAATCAGTGGTAAAGATCTGGGTTTTGATGTATGTAAGGTATTCAAATCTGAATTGATCTCCGTAGTAAACAATAAATATACACATTGGTTTTTAAGGTAGCTTATTATTACTAGCTTCATTTTAATAAATAATTATTTTTTGATATTTTTTTGTATAAGATATTTTAATGCTTATAATAGAGATTTTTTTTTGTAAAATTGCTTATATAAACGAGAAAAAACCTTTACGTATAGAAATTATCTAGTTCTTTTATCTACCTTCGAAGAATATTGAACGAATTTATTGCATTTTTAATACTAACTGTTCTACTTGCGGGTAAGGATTACTTACTAAAACATGTAGTACACGCGACGCGCTATGTTTATCCTCGATCGAACGTATTCTATAATAACTGTTTTCTTCGAAGTGGTGTGTGAATTCTTTATTTAATTTTTTTTTCATTACAAATTCTTGTTCTTCTTGTACGTAATACATTGCATTTTTATTTTGTACAAAACACAATTTAAAACTATTTATACAATTTAATGAAAATTTATTGAATAATTAAAAAAAATATTACGCAAAGATTAGTGAGAACTAATTTTAATTTGCTTATTTATTTTTCGAAACGTTCGAGTCTTCGTATAGGTAATAGGACTTATTTTATCATCTAATCGTAATTTCTGACAAGACTAGTACAATCATATCACTAATATTTAAGTCAAGGTTAGAAAGTTTATTTTTAGCAGATTTTACAGATAGCAGCATGCTGTATAACAGGATAGGGAAAAGGAACCTGGATATCTAGTGTTAAGGCACTCAGTTTCTATTAAGACACTTAACCCACTTAACCATGATCCACCTTCTTCTTCAACTTAACGCTTCGCTTTGCGTCGTTTCTAGGCTGAGGAAATGCAATTTTTAAATATACACATTTAATAATTCCCCCAAGTGGGATTCGACCATACAACTGTCGTGCGTACAGTCGGACGATAGTGCATCGCCGCCATGACTATTGCTGACTTTTGAATTTAAAACAAGCTTAAGATATCTAATAGATTTAAAATCTCAGAACGGAGTGTCTAATCTCTATATTCTCTCGTCTCGCCCTACAATATCCAAAATACAACGTAAAACCTAAAAATAAAAAATACACCTCATCAATCGAACATAATACATCTAATAATTATGACAAAAAAGATGGAAAAAAAAAACAAACAACGGTTTCCCTAATACAAGAAACACAAACATGATATCTTTGTATCAAATACAATTAAATAATACAAATTTTGAACATTTTGCATTGTAACCACCACCACCACCACCAGTCGCCGATACCTCGTTTATTTTTAAAATGGAATTTAAATAAATCCAGCGTATAGTATACATGTGAGAGCTTGTTAGTGCCTCATTAGGATGCAACGCGGACGGGCCGAGGCGTTGTTTAACGATTACAATACCCACTAGCTACAATGATTTTTATTAGGTTTCAAAGTAAGGGATGAGAAACACGGGGTATTAATAATATAATTTAATAAAGCAGTATATTTTTTGTATTTTCAGATGTTATAGGTAGGGTAAACAGAAATAATGTTGTTTGGAGGTTCTACGTTTTAATTTTTAATTTTGAGTGGTGCACTTACTAAATCGGAGATATGTTTATTATGGCTTTGCGCTGTAATCCACATGGTAGAGTGGGTAGAGAGAATCTGTGGACCTAAGTGTTAAGACACTCGGTTTCCGTCAAAACATCGGAGATCAACTCCCTATCGGAGGTAGAAAATTTTTAACACAAAACTAATTACTGCAAATAAACTAGCTAGCTATAGACAATTCGAATTTAAATAAATATTTAAGTAAATGTTCCCCGGAATTAAATTTGAACCCGCAATCATCCTGGTCTAAATTACATTATGTGCCTACCTACTATATCTAAAATCTCTTTGACAGGTTTTAGTTGTGTTTTTTATTTATTCAGCTTCCTCTAAAATATATTTATCCTTTATATTTTCAATATTTTTTTTAACAGATATAAAAAGAGGAGCTTATCATTTTGATATGTATAATATGTGATATTGTTGAAATTGGATAATATTTGACTATGATTTGGCTTTCAGGCACGCGTGTTAAATTTCGTTAGTAAACATACATACATACATATATGTATGTTTACCAGAAATTTCTCGAAAACTGAAAAGCATGTCGAAATTATTCTATTTTATTTTATTCAAACAAGTAAACTAATCAAGTTTCATCAAAATCTATTTCAAGCATTTCTGGAGAGAACATGTATAGGTATGTAGGAAAGTAACAGGTATTTGAAAATCGATCTATTTTTTTAAGCTCCTTTTGCTATTTTAAACTTATTTATTTAACTCGCATCTAGTTCCAACCTTAACATTTACATACAATATAATCTTAACGAAATATTCTCTTTACTTCTATGAAACCCTTAACCCAATTCCAAATTAGAAGTGCTGAGAAACACTGTCCTGAGTGTTACATTTTATGTTTATACAATCGCTATTTCATAATATAGCACAAGGTAAATTTTCTATGTATACATTCTCCTTTGTTTACGTTATAAAGTAACTTTGGTATCACGTATGCTTTTCATTTTAGATGTGAAGTACTTAGAAGATCGTCAAGAACGTCTAGTATAAGTATACTAGTTTTCGCTCAGAGCTTCGTTTACGTGTGCTGAATGGCTTGGTTTGTAGAATACCGGTTATTTTTCGAGGGAAATTTTGGGACATCCTTATTTAATGTTTCCCTACATTCCCCAAGGACCCTACAAGCCAAATTTCAACATTCTACACCGCTTAGCTCCGGCTGTATGTTTTCGGCCTAGAAAAAACTAGGAAAACGCGAATAAGGTTCCGTACCCACCGAGGGTTCCGTACAAAAATTAAGATTTCGAGATTTTTCTGAAATTCAAACTTAGCTTAGCCAGAGCCCTTTCATCTGATACTTCACTTGAACTAAACGCTTTAATAGTAAATTTCTCCACCCTTTTTATGCTATTATTTTTTAGAATTTACCCACATATGTAGGTATAGTTTTCATGTTTTTTCCTGAACTAATAATATTTCATAATTGGAGTTCAACCGGAGGTCTCCTTTTAATTTTGATTCCTTTATAGAGTCGAAACACGTGTTTTATGCGATATAAACAGTCTATATTTTTAAAGTAAATATAGATTTTTTTTTTCAGAAAATGAAGGGGTGTCTTAATATTGACTTCCCAGGTTCCCTCTATCTATCTAAGGTATTTGTAGTTGTACATGGTGTGAGAAAGTGAAATTTATTCAATAACAATATACATAAACACAAGAAATAATATTATATATTGTATATATAATTGCTTATATATTAATGTTTGTACATCAAAATCCTGCACCGTAAATAATGAAAATAATTTGAAATTCTTTAATAAGTTTGGTAATTTTTTTTTTTGCTTTAAACACTGCGTTAACTCGTCTAGTCACATTGCATTTTACTAAATGAAATTTTCATTTAAAAAACAACAATCCTTGCTCAATATCGTCGATAGCGCAATTAAGTTAAAACGAAAAGTTTTCAGACCCATTCATACTAGTTATTTTTAGTTTCTCAATGTTTAATTATGTTTTTGTTACATTATCTATGCTTGAATTTATTTGTTTTAGTAATATTTTAGTGTAATTTAACATGTGCCTACTCTTTTTTTATTGGAAAGGATAAAAATATAAATTCTGCACCTTCATCGATTTTAGCACATCACTATCACGAACAAGAATTAAGTCATTAGTGCAACACTAGCTGGGTTTAGTGTGGCTCCTAAAAAACTCAATAAAATTATGCATTGGTCGGGTTTCTTATAGCCCGTAATAAACAATCGTACCTTAATGAGATACGATTTTAACGACGGAACTCTAAAAATATGACTTTGTAACCATTTTGTTGTAAATATACTAAATATAGTATACCAGTTTATACTTGTGGTTTTGCTTGTGATGTAGGTAATTTTTTATATCTAAGTGGAGTACACTCTTTCTTGTATTGAATTGATTTTCTTTTACTTATTTAGAAAACGTATAAAAATTTGAACGTAGCGGGACTCGAACCCGCGCCTCCTGGAAACCGATCAGGAGGCTTAACCACTAAGCCATGCGTTCTCATCAAACTACGTTGAAATTTTTATTCGCTTATTACAAGTTATTTATGTTGTTAGCATCTCTGTAGAGAGATTTTTACAAATTTAAAATAAAAAAATATAGAGAACCTAGTGTTAAGGCACTACGTATCCCATTTTCCGCCGAATTCGTGAGATATTGCGTGTTGAGTGGCGGAACTCAACGCCGCGCTTTGTCTCGACACTAGATCGAAGAAATGGAAACATAAAATAAATATTACTTAACGAATCTTTTTGTTAAATAAATGTAGTGATTTCACGTCGCTACTGTTGTATACCGTCACTCAGATATGTACATGCCAACAATGCCACAGCGAATGATTTAATATTTCTTATCAGTATCATCTAAATTCTTTAAAATATTCTCCATGAATCTATTCTCCATGTAAATTTTCCGAATAATTAAAAAAAAATACTTTGCCACACAAAAAAGTATTACAAAAAAGTGATTTTGAACGCACATCTACCTTGTAAGAACAGTAATTTCTCAACTGAGCTACGATGGCGTCAACAAGGAAGGACAAATACATAATATACGTAAAACATAATGTAGTTGCCTTAACAATTCTAGCCAGACGATTTCAATTACAGCCACGGGGCTGGTTACTGCGGAAAGAGCTTTTTATTTAACTTTTTTTAGTCAACCGCAACTAACGCGAATGTTAAACATTTTACTTAAGTTTTTTTTTTCTTGAGTAAAAGATTTTATGTTTAGCCAATTATAAAGAAATCTTTTTTCTGTATATTTTATATTAGTATAAAGGGCGTCGTGGCGGAGTGGACCAGCGTTTGACTATAATCACGAGGATTGTGGTTTCGATTACCGATATTTACCGTATTTTTCTTTTCCCTGCTCTGATAGTAATCCGCTACCCAATTCTCAATATCTCACAAATTCGGCCTAAAGTGGGGAACAGAGTATTTTCATGCTTCACCATTCATCAAGTGGCGGATTTCGGAATCATTGTCCTTGTAAGAATTGAATCCACAACTATTATCTTTACAGCCAGACGCTTTCCCATTGTGGCATAATGGTGTATGTTAATGGCTTAAAGGGAAACCACACAGATTAAAAATAAAATAGCCTCACCCTGTATCCTTCAAACAAGAAGGAATACAGAGGGTTTCTAGTGTTAAGACACTCTGTTTCATACTACGCCCCGTTTTTACCCCGTCCTTTTATTTTGTTACCAGAGCAAGGAGTAACTATAATTCCCACGAGTGGTACCCATACTGTCACGTTATATAACGGCGTTACTAACTAACAATTTTTTTACAAATGCTATAACTTCCTATAAAAATAGCTTGAATAAAAAAATACATATATATTAGAAATCCATTTCCTTCTATAAGCTACGTTTAGGTAATTTGGTAAAAGAGAGGAGTGACGGCGCCAGGATCCGTTTCAGTTATAGGGAAGTGTGGGCGACGATAATATTGATATTTATTTTTATTTAACAAAATATATTGCTTCTGAAAACATCCTTGATAGTTTTTTGTTACTTCGGTACTTTATTTAAAGGCTGTATATTGAAAATTATTAATTAATTTCACTCGCTTGTACCAATATGGAACTAAGTAGTTACACGTAGTTTCGATAACAACACAAAATAGGGTATCACAGAGCTGACCTAATGATGGAGCCAGAATCTGAACATTGGAACTCGGCATAGGTTGGGATAATTACATTAACACTTTTGTTCATCTAGCACTTGATGTAGAAAAGCGTGTTTTTTGTTTGTTTCGTATTTTTTTAACTATATCTATTATTTATTAACTTCATAGTTACATGCTGTATGCAGGCATTGGTCCTGTTACAGTTCGTAGAAATATTTTAACATCAGTATTATAGAGCTACAAAAATGAGACACTGAAAAAATAAATACACATTTTCCAATTATGTAAAATAATAAAGTAAAAATTTAAAAAACAATATATAATGCAGTGCAAAATTTAAATAAAATATTCAACAGTTTATTTAAAAAGTATATAGAACGATGACGAAATAGCTGCATTCAGAAAAGTGTTTTGTTTCTACATAGAGAATCTGGAATTGGCAAAGACAGTACCGTGTCGGGTAATTCAGGCAGTCTGCCTTCCTTTGCAATTTTGTAATATTCTGTCGGTTCACATGACTTGACGGGGGCAGATGTTTTCGAAAATGCTCGTAAAATTTGGATTCATTGTTTTGATGTTGCTTGAACGTTATTTTGTAGTGTGAGTTATCATTCACTCAGTTAAAACAATATATTTTAAAATTATTGGTACATAATTGGTTATGATCAACATGAACCAAGGCAGAGATACGATTATGTAGAATATTCTGTTACGGTACATTGGCATATTAGTATAAAAATTAAATAATTAGTTATTAATTAATTAGTAAAATTTGAAGCGACTACATGATGGAGTTATTATCGTATATAATAATGATTTAACATAGAAACAAGGAGTACCTACGTGACAATACAATCGCTATACAAACTGTTTGTTATATCGAGAGCAGACAGCGTACAAACCAATTTTGCAACGCCAAATTGTGGTATTTAGGTTTAATATTAAGATTTCTACTCGTCTGTATATTTGCATTAATCTCCAGTATTATTTGATTTAATTTATGCGAGCTATTATTTTTATTCCTTTACGCATCTCGTGTAAAATAATATATAAATTTTAGTGTGTGTGTTAAGAAACTCCGTTCTAATCTTTCTGACATTAGGGTGAAATATATACAGAACTATTTGTCTAAATTGAAGAAATAGATATAATCTACGACCTTTATCAATTAATTATCTTAAGGCCTACTGCCTTAAGAAAGACAGACAATTTTCATCGAAAAAACCCTATATTTTTTTTTGCAGTTACCTACCTATCATATAAGATTTTAACTCGTATGTATATTTATGCGCACAATTATAAATATAGGAATTATTTCCTCATCTATGGTATAATAATTTCAGTAAAAACGTCGTTTATTTTAGACAAAAATATTGAATGAGTGATTTTAGTAAGAGCTATTCGAAAGAACTTATTTTTTTATCAAATCATAAAAAAGTAAGTTCATTGAGATAGCTCTACTAAAATCACAGTGAACAGTACAGTAAAGAGACGCAAGCAAGTGTTGAAATTTATAAAGAATAAAAATAGAAGTTATATTAGATTACTGTTATTTAGATAAAAAGAAAAATATAAATCAGTTTCACGCTGTATCACCGATCACAGCAGGGTAGGCAGAGGGAACCTAGTGTTAGGTTCCCCACTTTCTACTGAATTCTGGAGGCATTGCGTGTTGAGTGGCAGAACTCAACGCCGCGCTTTAGCCTCGACACCAGAGCGAAGAATTGGAACTATAAATTTAAGTAAATATTTCATCCCCTCGAGTGTTGATCGAACTCACAACCAGTCGGGTTTACAGTCACGCAGCTGCGCCTGCGCGACTGGCCTCAAAGAACTATTATTTAGATAGTATTTCCATTTTCTTCTTCTGGTAACGAGGCAAAGCTGTTGCGTGACGCTTTGTCTCGTTACTAGAACGAGGAAACGACGCACGCAATGCCTCCAAAATTTGCTCTTGCAATATTGCTCTCCCTCTGTAAAAATCGGGAATCCATTGTTATGTGATTTTCTTGAGGCGTATGTATCATTAAGACAAGTATCACCGATGTTGAAATATGACGCAAGATTTTTATGTGACTTTTATGATTTTAATTCATGGAGTGTGTGTAAGGGGAGACTTTTTTTTTATATATTTTTACACACATTAATACTTAAACATATTAACTATGATACACATAAATGTAATACACACATTTTATACACATGTACTACATGTAAATGTGCAAAGTTATATTTTACGTTCGATTTTTTTGAATTTTGACTACGTACTTTTTTCCCTATAAAGAAAATCTATTGAAGATGTTATACTTAATATCTTAGGATGAGCATACTAACATTAACAAAGCAACAGGCAAACCGGAAATATATATATTTTATGTGAAGTTAAAGGCCAAAGTAGACGGAGTAGACCAAATGTATTCTCTGTGTACTGTAGGAAGATGACAAATAAGCATTATTGATTGTCTGAAATTTAAATTGCCTGCATAAATATTTTTACTCGAAACGAAAGCAAATAAACCAAAGCTTTCAAAAAAAAATTATAAAAATGCATAGCATGGAAGTGGCATTTATGGACAAGCGTGTAAAAACTCCTAGTTTGTAGACATACATATATATGTACGATGAGATTTGTAATATATTGTCATAATATGTGCTTTACACATTAGAACACAAGAATGTAGAGTCAGTAGCGAAAAAATATACTCATTGTATTTATTGTGTCTATATAATAGAGATGTGGAGTAGCGACATTTAAAGGCCGCGCCGTATCTTATTTCGGATCGGTCCCGTTTCATTGGGTTTTTATTTTTGGTAATATATTTATTGTATTACGGTAATATATTATGTAATATATTATGATTAGTTTTTTTTGAAATCCTTGTGTTTGATAGCCATATATTCGAAAAATATATTTTTTTGCACTAAGTACAATGGCGTCGCATAGCCGCTATGTTTGATCTTTTTAACAACACCTATAGAACACATGGGCTGCTAAGACAAATTTAAAAATCTCTATTATGTGAATCCGTTTAGCGGCTCTAGAAATATGAAATAACAAAGGATAATACATACATACATACATACAAGATAAAAGGACGAAAAACATAACCCTTCCGTTGCGATCGGGTAAAAGGGGGGAAAATAGAGATTTATTACTAATATTCTCACAAAGAAACTTAAGGTAAAGCAACTGGTTGAGCCACTGTGACACAGTGAAACAAAGTGTGCCTGTATCTTGATGAATAAATTATTTAATTCCGCCACTGAAGTTGCAATGCCAAAAAACGACGGAAGGTGGGAAACGGAATGTCTCAACACTAGATTCCCTCTGCCTTTCCCACTGTATGAGCTGAACGATACCCTGGATACAGTATACAACTAAAAAAAGATTGAAAAAAGATAAACTCCGCGTTCAACAAAAACGCACCGTAATGTAGCCAATCATTGGTTAAGAGATTCTTTTAAAACGGGGACAAAATAATATAGGAGTATTCTTTGTAATATTTTCTCTTGCAAATGGATTGTTGCTGGCTTTTGCGTCAAGGGGAAACTTTATTACTCACTGCTCCTACACTTTAGTAGTTCTTATTTTGCTTGTAGATGAAGAAAATGCATTCGAGTTTTATATCGACGCTGGTTACGGGATGGAGATGTTTAGTTAAATGTCCTGTAATAGCTTGTTTTATTAGGTGATTTTGATGAGGTATGTTTTTTATATTTTTTTCATATTTTACAAAAGGTATCTAGTTCTTTTTTAACGATGAATATTAATGAGTTCAATTTGAGCTGAATGAATGAGGTTGTCGTGGCACAAGCTTGTATTGTAAACGCGCGATTTTTGGTTCGATTCCCGCTTGGGGAAATGAATTATTTAAATGTTTATTTCTTGTCTCTGGTACCAATGTAAAGCGTTGAGTTCCGCCACTGTACACGCAATGCCACAAGATTTCGGCGGAAAGCGGGGAACGGAAATATTTTAATAGAGACTGTGTTTTAAAAGTAGTCGAACTCCATGTTGAAAAATAAAAAAAATATGGACTGCCTACTCTTATATCTACGAGATATGTATAAAACTTAAAAGTAATAAACACATAAAAAAAGGATAAATCCAACAAAAATACATACAAATATAAGTTCCATAGTTAGAAGCTTTCCAGTCGAGTAGCAAAAGCTGTCACTGTCACTCAATATTGACCCACCGTGTACGTATGTAATCGATAAACGTAAGCCGTAAATAATAAATATCGACTGATTACTATTTCTTTTATTTCCATCATATTTTTCTTTTATATCATTGGAAAAATAATATATTGTACGGTAATATTTTATCAAGTAAGCCTATTATTTGTGATGTTGATTAATAATATTGGACATAATATATGTCTTATAATAGAGATATTAGTGGAGGAACGATTCGATAAAGGAGATTTATAGTTAGTAGTGTAGGCATTGTAGCACTGTAGGATAATGTCGGTTTGTAAGTGTAATGATAGTGGGTTTGATTACAACTTAAGGGATTGATTGTTTACATTTTTGTACTCTGACATAATAAAAGGGCATTTTAATCTATATAAAAAATATAGAGGTAAACGTGGCGGTTTTGACTTCGATTCCCATTTGGAGAAATGAAATATATCATATTTTCATTTCACTCTGGTGTGGTGGCGCAGAGCTGAAAACTGGTTAATATAAATGAAAATTTTAACTTAAAAGTAAACCTAAAGATGACGAAAAAGCACATTTAAAATCCAAAACTCCATTTTAAATCATATTTTGTAAGAAAAAACCCCAAAAAACAAATATTTGCACGTAAGCTATAGCTTTTCAATTACGTATGCATTATCATTTCGGATACATCACGCGCCGGCGTCATTCAGTGCGGAGTCGCGACTACAATCACCGTTTAGTTCGTGATGAGAGATTGTTTGAAGTACATACGCCGATACAAGTGGTTGAGCTTCGCTTTTTCGCTGTAAATAGATAAAAATAGAAAAAAAGGAAAGTATACAGAAATGTCATCTTTTTAAGCTCAATGTACTTATGCAGGCATGCAGGCATGCAGGGATAACCTAGTGTTTAGCTCTCCGTTGCCTATTTACAATTTTCTTCTTGCCAGAGCGAGGAAATGAAGCTTTTATAGAAGGTCTCCGATAAATTTAATGTTTCTTTTAAACTGTCTCTAATCAAAAATTACTTCTACAGATAAAATAATATAAATAAATAAAAAAATTATATTATTTATTTATTGTTCGTTATATATTTTTTTTACTCCGTTCCGTTTTTTTTAACTCCGTTCTCCACTTTCCGCTGAATTCTGGAGAGGTGGTTCTTGACATCAGGTTTAAATAAATATTTCATTTCCTCCGACGGAGATTGAGCCCACAACCAGTCGCGTTTACAATCACAAGTTGCCCCTGAGCCACGACTGGCAAATCTATATAAATATTTTACTGATGCTGTTTTCATGTCACTGTGATTACCTATATGTGCTGAACTTACAGTCCAGTTTTCCAGTAGATTATCAATAATTCAATGTTAATTTGCTGTAAAAAATGAAAACCTCACGCATTTTCCAAGCGTATATTCCAAATATTCAGTCTGAGACGGTACCGCAATACACCTACCTGAACGCCGCATTGTTCTCGCGATGCCTTTTTTAAAAGCACAACAAAGCCACAAGGCATGCATCGCCTACCCTGTGTGTGATAGACTAGTACAGAATGTTCAAAAATCACAACACTAGCAAAAACGACTAGATCTAGATCTGGGTCTTGTTTTTGTTTCTTTTTCAGACGTTCCTTTGTCTAAACGAAAAAATATGGAATTGGTTTTATTGTTCAAATTGGTTTTAATTGTCAAAATGGAGTACCTATAGTACGGATGAAATGTTTAGCAATTTTATATATTTAAAACTCCTCCGTTATTGAGTGAATGAAGAAAACTCACAGCTGAAACTACGCTACGCATAACGCTGAAATTTGGCATGTAGGTTATTAGAGAGTGTAGGGTAGTATTAAGACACGATTTCTAAAGTTCCAACAGGAAATGAAAAAGGGGGATTTCACGGAGTCAAATGAAAATTTAAATACAATTACTGTAATATAAAAAAATAGTACCTAGTACAAATTCTAATCTAAATCCATATAATTATTATTTTCTTACAAAATTATATTTATTCCAATTTCTTAATAGTTATAATATAATTATATTGTCAAAAAAACCCCCAAAAACATTATATTTACAACAATATACATTTTATGAATAATTTTAACAAAATTTTTGTAAATAATTTGAATTTACGACACGTAATAATATTTTTACAACAATTTTACACAACCTGTATACAGCAATAAGGCAAAGTGCAGACTGTTTTGTGTTTCATTTCAATTCGCGACTGAAGGGTTCCGTTACATCATTTGCCTTTAATTATGGGGGAAATAGAAGGCTTCTATAGCTGTGTAATGGGGTGCGAAGAACGAAGAACACGCCGTCATTATTTAGGAAACTACAAAGAATTTAACATTGTCGTACGGCTTAGAGAAGGAGACGGTATTTTATATAAAGAGGATTTGCTAAAGTGGCAAGGGATGACCATATAAGGGGTTGTTTAGAGAATAGGGTGTTTTAGAATGTACGTGGACTTTATTGAAGGGTTGTATAAGAAAATAACTCTTCCAGTCTACGACTCGTATGTTAGAATTCTATTGGTCAAACATTACAAATTATTATTATGTTATTTATTATAGAAAAAAAAAGTAGTCTTGATCGAGTGGAGTTACGAAAACAATTTCAAGTAAGGATTAAACCCACAGCTATCGCACTTAATTCAGACACTGTGATCACACATACATATGTTTAACTATAGCGATTTCTAACAACAGAAATATATATAAAATTTAGAAACAAATTAAATAAACTATTAACGAATGTTTTGTGTTGTTCAAACACGCCGGCATCTCTGGATTTACAATTAGAAGCTGATGTTTATTTGTGTGTTGTTCCCACTTTACGTAGACTAATGAATGGGTTACGTAGCAACTAATGGATATTTTCGGTATCGACGTAGATTGTTGTAAGCAGTGTGCCAGCGTTTGTTGGAATATTGTATTTTTAACAATGGATACTATAATAGATGTACTTTTTATAATATTTAAATTATTTCCAGGTTTCCTTCGCGATAGACAAAATGCGGCGGTGTGCTCCGCCAATCTACACGCAATGTCTCGTAAATTTCCGTGTGTGGAAAGCGCGTGGAGAATGGCTTCTTAACACTAGGTTCTCTCTGCGCCCTAGACGGAAAACAGCGTGAAAATATTATACAATGTAATCGAATCTAACACTATCTAAAACTGAAAATAATGAATATTTTTTACCTGAAGTGAAGTGTTTTACAGATACTCTTCTAATACGCTGTGATAGTTAATAAAAAAAACTTTTATCACTTGTACTTGTGTCACACAATTTATTTAAATTAGGCCAATCTTGGCGCAGCGGCACGAAGTGCGACTGTAGAACTGACTGGTTGTGGGTTCGATCCAAACTCGAGGAGATGAAATATTTATTAAAATTTATATTTCCATTTCTTTGCTCTGGTCTCGAGGCTAGGCACAAGAATCAATCAATCACAGAAATCAAATCAATTTAACAAAAAAAAATGCATTTCCACATACATTGGTATACTGAAACATTCCACCTGTAACATTCCAGGGTGTAGCACCGTAGGTATTATTGACGCTTTCGCGGCACACCGCGCCAGTCAAACTTGCGATCGCAAGACCAGGTGCCACTTGAAAGTTATTGATGACTTTACTGATAGTTTACACTGCGTTGGATCTGATTAATAAGTGTGAGGGTGTGTTGTTTTATATGTTAGTATGTATATGGGACTAATAAAATTATATGTATTGATTACCGAGGCCAGTCGTGACGCAGGGGCGCAAAGTGTAACTGTAAAACTGACTGGTGAAATATTTCTTTTTATATTTTGTTTCCATTTCTTCGCTCTGGTGTTGGCGGTAAGGCGCGGCGTTGAGTTCTGCCACTCAACAAGCAATGCCTTCAGAATGCGGCAGAAGGTGGGGAACGGAGTTTCTTAACACTAATTTCCCGCTGCCTAGGGTAGCTGTGTCCATAATATAGCGTGGAGCTGATTTATTTTTTATTTATTTATGAAAAAAAAAAATCAGTTATAAGCAAGGTTATTAAACCGTGTAGGATTCCCACTCGGAAAGACATTATTTTTATATGACGCGAATCAAATTCAAGCTCACGTCGCACATTTTAACTAAAAACAGAATCTTGAGTCTAGGGCCCACATTTATGAACCGCTCTCAACTCTGAGATTGATCTTGTGATTAAAAACACCGTCTCTATATCGATCTCAGAGTTGAGAGCGATATATTAATACGGGGCTAGTTTACGTCTAACAATATATTAAAGGTGGTAAAGTACAAGCGGCAAAAAAAGATAAAGCTTTAATATTCTATGTGGATATGGCAACTTCACAAAGCAAAGAGAACACATTAGTCAGAATTATCACAGTACTAATGCACACTAGAAGCTTTTAGATGCGGCATTGTGACATGAAACCCTTTTCGTTGGAGGAACACACTATCGCGAATTTGTAGCGCTACTTTAAACTTGATTGGCTATTTATATTGCTCGTTAATTGTGCGAAAATGTGGGAATTGTTAAATATTTTGACAGTCATATATTTTTTTTATTTGGTAGGTTAATTAATTATGTATTTATTTTCTCTCGTGCGAGAATATAGCGTTCGTGTATATAGCGAAAAAATACTGAGATCCGATACGCAATGCTTGTGGAGTAACTTAACGCCGCACTTTCTCTTATAGTGGAGTGAAATTACCAGTTGTGTTTATATTAAAATATTTTGTTTGGATTTTTTTTTAGTTAACATGATTTTTTTGGCTGTAATTAAGATCATTTTATCTGATTTATTTCAGATCCGTACTTTATATTTTATAAAAATGACTAGTCACTAACTATGGTTATTTACAGCCGTGTATAAAGAATTTTCATAGTGAAAGTATAATTTTCCCCAACTCCAGCATTCTACATCTTACCCCAGTTTCATTTGACACAAAACCATTGACAAGAATGTAAAATGTTCCATTTTAGGGAAAACTTTATGTTGTTTTTGTTTAAATATACATATTTTCTTTAAAATACCAAAAAAGTACAATTTTATTTATTAATATTAATATTTTCATTGCCTAACTCTGGTAACAAGTCCAAGCGCGGCGTTAAGTGCCGCCACTCAACATGAAAATTCGCCACTCAACATGATACGAAATATCTTAATCGGTGCTAAACGCTAGGTTCCCGCTGTCTACTCTGCATGTTATGTGGAATAATACAGTGTGAAGCTTAATATTGAAATATTTTATACCATTGGATAGAGTAAAAACGTCTTTTGAAATTATAAACTTGAAAGTATGCTAATAAGACACATTAGCTCTCATGATGCGATTAAATTTATCTCACTCGCAATGCCTCCAGAATTCGAAAGTGAGAAACGGAAGTATCTTAACACTATTTTCCCAGGTTCCCTGTGCCTACCGAAATACGCCGCGAACCCAAAAAAAATACTGGTGGTAATTGGTGTTAAAGTAAATGCCAAAATAATTTACTATTTTGTTTTGTTTTATATTTTTTGCTAGCCTCAGACTTCATCTCGTACCCATACAGCAGGGCAAGCAGACCTAGGGGTACCTAGTGTTAATATATTCTATTTCCTACTTTCCACCTGCTCGTGGGATGTCGAGCGCGAAAATAAAAATAATTTCTTCTACCAAGTGGGGATTGAGTCACACCATCACGTTCAGCTGTTGTCCCCTTATTGTTATAGTTATTTTTTAACGTCACACTGTATCTCGCAAATAGCAGAGTAGGCAAAGAGAACTTGAGAACCTAGATTCAAAACACCCCGTTTTCTTTGAAACTGTTGAATTTTGGAGACATTGCGTGTTGAGTGGTGGAACTCAACGCCGGGCTTTGCTTCATTACCAGCGAGGAAATTATTATTTTTTTTAATTTCATTTCCTTGACTGGGAAATCGAATCGCACTCTTGTGTCTCTGCACCACACCTGGCTTCTGACAAATTGTACACACTTGTAAAAATACTTTTCTAAAGAAATTGACGAAATTTAAAATGTCATTTTTTTGCTCGTTTCTATAGAATATAACAAGCAATTACTCTTTTCTGTTTACTTCTATATCACGTTGTATGGCGACTGGATACAATACAGCTATATCTCCAGAACTACATTGAAATGATAAAGTCACTTAAGTTAGTTTAAGTAGTATAAAGTTACAACACTGTATGCCAATAAAATACGTGCAACGTTTCTTGTCCTATGACACTGAAATGCTTCCTGGAATGTTTTACAGCTTATTAGATTTTTTCATGAGGCCAGTCGTGGTGCAGACGTACAAAGTGTGACTGTAAAATTACTGGTTGTGGGTTCGATCCCCGCTCGAGGAAGTGAAATATTTATTTACATTTATATTTTCATTTCTTCGCTCTTGTGTAGAGGCAAAGCGCGGCGTTGAGTTCCGCCACTCAGCACGCAATGCCTCCAGAATTCGACGGAAAGTGAGGAACGGAGTGTCTTAACACTAAGTTCCCTCCGCCTACCTTGCTATGTGCGGGATACAGCGTGAAGCTAATTGCAGATGTTTTCTTTTTTTTTTGGATTTAGACATAAATAGATAAGCAAAGAGAAGCAAGTGTTAAGACACTCCACTTTCCATCTGAATGAGAAATATCGCGTGTTGGATGGCGTAACTAAAAGTCAAATTATGCTTAAGCAATTCAGAAAGAAAGACAATATAAATGAAATAAGTTAATATAAACAAAGTCCATTCAGCGCTTTCCGCCTGTGTTGAGTGACTGTAATCCGAAAAAGCCATGACTTCACCATACAGCAAGCTTTTAATCACTACTAGCTCCTATAATTACAAGCATAAATACAAACCAAATCGACATTTATACATTTTAAATATAAATACAGATTTTTCACGTGAAAACTCATCACTGGGCGAAACATAAAGGCTTAAATACTCCATAGCCATTGTGCGGATCTCCATACAACAATGGTGATAGCAGTATACTATAGATATAGATATATATTGTATTGTTTTATACAACTATGGTTTCTGGATGTAGATGTGTTCTTATTGTTTCGGTGTAGATGAGTAAAGTGAAGTGCGTTTAATGCAGTCTTAACAAGCTGGTATGAAATTGGGGTTTGTAAATTTGTAGATTTATATATAAATGACCTAGTTCTTAGAAAATAGGTGAAATAAAAATGGAGTAAGATGTAGGATGTATTGAATGGCAGAACTAGAAGCCATTCTTTGCTTTATTACCCAAGCGAAGAAAAGAAAATATTAATAAATTATAATTTATTGCTCCAAGTGGGAACTGATACAATTTTTTTTGGTATTAAAAAGTAAATTATTTAACTATACGGTATTGTAAGCACGGCAAGCGTAGTGTTTTCCGCGGAAACTCTGATCCCCATGCTAAATCTTGAAATCTAGGAATTTTAACCATCACACAAATTGAATGCTATATAGATTCAGCCAATACAGTAGAACAATAGTATAAAATAACTGTTATAGCAAAATAGCAAATTTGTCGAAATAAGTACTTACAATTAATATAAATTTTTTGAACCGATTTATGAACCGATTGTAATTAGATAATAGTAATAATACAAACACTACATGTTAAGGGAGGCTTGCCAGAATCCAATAGTGAAATCTTCATTTAAATCGGTTAAGCTCCGACGCCAGAGTGAAGAAATTAACAAATAAAAATATAAAAGATTTTTTCCTTGAGCAAGAATCGAACCCTCAATCTGTTGTGTTTTCACTTCCACTTCCTAGTGCCTAGTGATTCACAGACAAACGCTATCCTAGTAGACACCACGTCATTATACGATGCGCCATGTCATAAAAAAAAAAACTACTAGCATTAGAGTAGATATAGAGTACCTAAATCAAACATTCACAAGCGAAAATCGTAAATATTTATATTTCCATACTAACATGTACATTAAAAACCATTGTTACCGGATTTTGAATAATATAAAACGATACCGAAAATGTATCAAGTTTTCATAAGCCCAAACGACTATTACCAAGTACATTGATCCCACGTATTTATTTTGAATATTATAATAAAATTATTAAATTAATATATATTTTTAAACTTATTTGTTAATGTATTTCGCTTAAAGCAGTATAGTTAGAGGGAAAATATAATATTAAGATATTTAATCACGCATCGATCAATTTTCGAATATGTTGAATCGCGAAACTCAACACCGCCCTGTGTCTTATGATCAAAGTAAGAAAACGAAAAAAAACCCTCGAGCGGCTAACCCTATCTACAATCTTAAAATAATAATACAATCTTAAAATAATAAATATCTAACCCACAGTAGATTATAACATGGTAGGCACAAGGAGAGTATTAAGACAGTTTGATCTCTCTTTTCAAAGGAATTTTGAAAATATTTATGTTGCAGAACCCTTGAACAAAGGACGCTGTGTTACATCTTTTTAGACCAGTGAATATAAAAATAATTAAAAAATAACTATTTTAATCTGTATTGAGAAAATGGATTTTTTAGGAATTCGCGTAATTCCGCCACTCAACACGTAATGCTTCCATACAGGAAAGTGGGGAACGCAGGTGTCTTAATGGGAACAAAGTGGCTTAACATTATGCCCCCAGGTTTCGTCTGCTCATTTTTATATGTGTGGATTATAACCGTGAAGTTAGATAAAATCAATCTCACGACTATAACGCGCACAATTTGACACTATCACTACACCACGATAACATCAACGACAACAACAATTAAAACCACTTTTGTTCAAATATCAAAAACATTTCTAAAACACACAAACCAAAACGACAAACTTCTTAAAATACAAACTAAGCCACAAGTAGGTAGCGAGAGCACAATTAATATAATTTCCACGACCATTAGCACAACTTCTTAAGAAAAGAAACTTGTTTGAAATTCAAAAAACGGATGTAACGCAGCACAAAATGGCCGACCGAGAGAATAAATTTCAAAACAAATCCAAACTCCTGTCACCAAACAAGTGAACGACAAAACAAAAGATTTATATAGAAAATTTTACTTACTTCGAATTAGTTGTTAGCTACTGTTGTGCTAAGACTTCAGTTGCCTTATGTTTTGGTAGACGATTAATGAATGACAATTTCTTAATTATTATAATTTTTTTCCAACTTCACACTGTATCCCGCATGTCTGCTATATGCACATGGTACATGGTAGGAAGAGGGAGCCTAGAGTTAAGACTCTCTGTTTCCCACTTTCCGTCGAATTCTGGAGATTTGCGTGTAGAATGGCAAAACTCAATGCCACGCTTTGCCACGATACCAGAGTGATGAAGAATTTTTCTTTATTGAGTAGTAATCGAACCCATATCGCGTTTACAGTGACACGCTTGCCCTCGACAAGTAACAGTTGAATAAAAATAATAAATAATAAGAAAATATATTTACCAAGTAAACTAACAAAGGGCTCATCGGCTGGTTATTTTAAATTGCTCTCTTTGTGGCACTAAAATACAAACTACTAAACAATATTGATATTGTTGTCATAATTATATGAAATTACGTTATACTTAACGTATGAAATTGCTTACTTCCTTTCTAAGCATTCTCGAAACGATAGTAGACATGAGACGTGGTTCTCTTTTAAAAATGAAAGCGCCACACTCAGAAACATCAATTACTGCTTGAATAATATTAAAAATATCATTTTTCAAGCCGGTTTAGATATAACGCGTTTTAATCACTCAACAGAGAAGGATATCCTCCCATCCGTGACGTAACTCAATACTACTTTATTTATTGGATATATATTATTACAAAGAAACAACAATTTTAAATATACCTATTTATTCTTTCCTAGTGGGATCGGATTCAAAATGATTGCGCGAGTCAGACACTTCTGTCGCGTCTTAAGTATGCGCTACCTAATTATCTTTGCTATGTTGACATTTGACGTATTTGGTTCCCATTATTTAGTTACGGCCATTAAATATATTTCGAACGGGACTTATTACGATATTATTGAAGTTTACTTTTAAAAATCTAGAGGTTTTACAAAACTGTGTAGAACCCACGATTTTTACAAGAATATTTAAAATGTTTATTTTAATTTTTGCATATATAAGACCATGTGTGTTTTTATTGTGTTTTTCTAAAAACGTTAACCGCTCGCGATTTCTAACAATAGAATAATTGAATAATTTAATGCGAATTTATAAACCTATTTATATAACTGGATATTGTTGACATAGTAGGTTTAGACAACCCAGTGTCAAGATAGAATAATTGAATCCACCGAACGAAGAACCGAACCCACCACCAATGTCTTCTATGACGATTACAACATTGGATTATATTTACAATTGTCTTAAACATTCACTGTCCATATAAGATGGCAAATTTCTCTTATAATTAACGACCCCACTCGACCCTTATTTTATATACTAGCCAGAAAGTACTAAAAGCTCTTACAAGGACATCAGGTTGAGAAGTACTGAACATAGTAATCATATAAAGTGCTTTTCCTTCCAAGCTGTTGTCTGCGTTAATCTTCTATTAAGCTCACATTTGAATTCTTGCCAAAGTTGTCTCTCAAGGCCAAGGAGAATTTATCATACGTGAATAAGATATAAGTTAGATTTTATTTTGTATTGTAACTTGTTAGGGGCAAAAACATGTTGATATGTTATTTTTTTTTTCATTTTATTTTTGGCAATGTTATATTGTTTGATTGCTTATAGTATTTCATTTTTATATATTTTCGTTACTTGATTTAGAGAGCTTAGTACATTAGCGTATCTAGAGTTAGTTTGTAGGGGGACTTAACTTTTGAACGAATATGTTCGTGTAAATGTTGTTTAATAAGTTCTTGAATTTTCACGATTATTACACATTTTAAATGAAACTATTTTAACCGGATTAATCGCGTGTGTTTAAGATTATACATTTTTGGAAACCTGACGTTTCGAACAGTTTGCAGTGTCTGTGGTCACGGGTAGACTACCTGTCGAAAATGTCGAATGTGTAATGTATAAAAATGTAAAAACTGTTTCATTTAAAAGAAATGTTTTTTTTTACTTTTTTAGGGCACATTTTGTTGCAAATAACCTTTCTAGGGTGGGCCCAGACTATTCTGGGCCACGTTCGAACCGGTTCTCCCTCCTTCCTATGCCGATAGCATAGTAATAGATTTCTTCACTTTGTTTTAGTTTCATATTAGACAAAATTAGGCGGGAAGTGGGGAACATAGTGTCTTAACACTCAGGTCCTCTCTGTCTACCCCGCTTTATGCGGGATGCAACGATAAGCTAAAAAAAAAACATGAATATGTTGATACATGTATATGTAATAAATGATCTATTTTACGTGACGGAGTATCGAATCGCCACTCCAGACGTCTTATAAAAGTACTCACGTCTTCTAAAAGCAATGAAGAGAACATAGTGACGTCATCAATCGAGTTAAATGGCTAGGGACGTGTGTTGATAGCCGATGGAGTGCTACTTTTAACGTACTCAGTTGTAGCGGAAGTAGTTTTGGTGTTAAATAAATATGGTTCTAATCGTCATTCGTTAATGTACATTCATTATATATATATTATATGTGTTCTTTTAATATATGCGTCTACGTTGTGGGTTCGATTCCTGCTCCGAAGAATTAATTATTTTGATTTCCCTGCTTTAGTAACAATACAAAGTAGCGTTGATTTCGTCGACTTAGTACGGAAATGAAATTTGGAAATTGGGGAACAAACGGCCTTGTAAAGCGTAAAGAAAAAAAAATATTTATATAATTAAATATATAATTTTTGTTTAAAATTTATGATGTGAAATTTATGAGATACTCTGCCATCCTGTCATATTTACCGTCACACGTTTATGGCACTGTGCCACCACTAGCCTCTATTATATATGAGATGAAAATTATATTTTAATCATATATAATGCTTTTTTTTTTGTCGTTGGTCTCACTTTTTTTAGAGTATTCCGTACTAACTCGGAGATCTCACCGCAACATTTTGTGTTACTACTAAAGCAACTTTATTTAAAATACATAAAAAAAAGATCTCTTTATTTTCTTTAAAATCGCTATAAAACACACCGTACAAACACACTGGCCTACATATGCTCCCACAGGCTAGACGTGTTGAATATGAATACGAGCAATGAGCTGAAGAATTCAGTGGCCACTGGCATTCCGTCTTATATCTGCATATGCCAGGATTCTGGTATGACTTGGAATTTTTCCTTCCACCTTTCGATTTAGTTGTACATTATTTAATATTATTTCGAACACTAAGAAAACAAATATAGAATATGGTTATAATGTAATGTTAGTAGTCTTAAAGCCTCCAAGGACCAGTTGGGACGTTTCGGTGTATACGTGATAATTGTAGGTTCGAATCCCTATTGGGAATCTATATTGATTTGTCTTATTCTTCTTATTAGACAATTTATAAACAGTATTAATGAAGTGATGAACGTATCTATTTATATGGACTTACCTTACCGTCCTTTACCTTAAAGTATGTTTTTCACAGCTTCGTAGCCGCACTCAATCATTCAACTATGAGCATCTTCTTTCATCGGTGGCTCACGTAATAGTGACTAGGTGCTCGCGAGACTGAGTTTTGTCTGTTTACACTTGTATCTATGAATGACTGGACTGGACTGGACTTAAGGAACTGTATAGAATGAGCGAATGTATGAAGCGTGAGTTCATAAACGCATACATTACACTACATACAACAATTTCACTACATTTATAAAATAAAAAAGCGTAATAAAAAGTAATATAAAAATATTTATCGTCCGAATAATAGTCCGATGTAAGATAGATTCGAGAAAACGAATCGCAAGGTAAGTATTTTTGAACCACAAAGGCCATTTAAAACTATCAAAAGACGAACATTGATTTACGTTAGCCCATTGAACTGGTAATTGCACACTCGGTTAAAACGCTATCTCCCGACGAAATTGCCAAAGAAAACGAAGAGTGCCCGATAAGAATGCCTTCACAAGAATGTTCTTTTTACTTAAAATGACAAAACGGACTATTTCGTTACTTGGCCTTGTAAAGGCTTTTGAATCTTGGACTTCCTATGACTAATGGTTTATGTGGAAAATTGTAACATTTATTTTTTTGTGTTCACGGTTAGCCATTTCTAAGTACAATTAGAACTTACAAAACAAATAAAAAAAACCGAAATATGAATATTTTATAGTATTGCATAGAAAAATAAATCATTACAATTCTATATTAATAGTTTATGTCATACAAATGGAGTGTATTTGCCCATTCATTGAAGTTTGTCTTATTTTAGGTTGCCCTACCATAAAATTGGAAGCTTCGGTGGGTAAATCCGACTCACACTTAACCGATTTTTTATTTTTCAACTCTACGCTTTTTTATATTAAATCTCCTGCCTATTTTGTAAGAAATAGCCCATGGAGTGGCGGAACTCAGAGCCGTATTTTATCAAATTGTGGGGCGGGTAATTGAATCTTCAATCTTATTCAGGGGAAAGGTTATATTCAAATTATCTAAATGAAATAATAATCATTCTCCAAAGTGAAAATCAAATCCACAACGACCACTGTATACAGTTAGGGGCACCTCAACAGTTCATGGTATACACCGTGAAAATATTTTAAGCATTTTTAATTTAATTTAGGACAAATGCATATAATATATTTAAGATTATTAATGAAATGGGTGTATAATTTATCAATCTGTCCTAAGGGGTATGTTTTTGCTCTTTTTACCTAGATGTATTCGCCTGTACGTGATGTTCAAGCATACTAAATAATTCTGTGTACTATGAATTTCATTTGTATGCACTAGCTAGCACCAGCTTCGCCATCGAATTCGCAATGTCTCGAACACTGACGGAGAGTTGTGAATAAAGTGTCTTGTGTCTTGACGCTGGCGGTTCTTGACACATTCCTACTGCCTGCCCTACTATGCCTAATTACGAGTAGATCTGAAAGAAAAAAAAAACATTAAAAATACAAAATAGAGTGATCTGCCACTAAGATCTCTATCATAAGCACAATAACACTATTCAAAAACATTTTATTCCATTATAAACTTAACTTACAATTTCCAAACCTCAGAAATATAATTCACCATGCAATAGTGGGCAGACAGGTCAAATTAGATTCAAATCGGGGAGACGACGCTCTTATTATCTAAATAGAAACTAAATTACCGTCTGCATCGATGGAAATGATACCTTCTGTGTAGAAAGATGAATAGATACGAATAGATATAATGTCATAATTTGAAGAATTCAACAATGTTTTATAGATAAGATAAGATATACATATATTTTATTAAACATTTTCAAAAACTACTGATTTTTAGAAGGAATAAAACATATAAATATATTAAAAGTTTAGCTTTAATATTCTATATGTATGGCTATTGTATATATATATATGATTTCCTGGATAGATATATATATATATATATATATATATATATATATATATATATATATATATATATATATATATATATATATATAATCAATGTTCGTCTTTTGTCTTTCTACATATATATATGTAGAAAGACAAAAGGAACCTAATGGGAAACGAACCTACATTCGTGGCGTTTAGTCTAACGCTGTGTCGTAATAAAATAAAAAAAGATGCCGATTTCCATTTCTATTTGATCGTGATGAGTTGTATAATTTTCTGTCTTTCCTTTGCTATGTTTCATATAACTATATACCCAACTGCTGCCGGCCAACATCTTTGAATCCTCTGTCTACTGTGCTCCATTCAATACCGGTACATACTGTTATAAAATATGTGTCACGTCCAAAATTTGCACCTTACGAAGTGCCCATTTTTTAACTTTATTTTGCATCAATGGCTCCAACCATGTTTCCAAACATCGTAAAAGGTGGAAAAATCTTTTTGTTTTATTACTTTTAATAATTTTTTAACCTCACAGCCATGACAAATTTTCAATCTTGACAGGAAAACACGTCGAATTGCATGCATCAACAGTCAAAATTATTATTAATATTATTAAAATATTATTCCATAATACCATAGCTAGCGAATTGAACCGAACTTATTCTTCATAGTTTTTATTTTGATAAAAGACGAAAACCAAAAAAAACTTGTCCAAAGACTAATAAATATGATAATTTTATTGGGTTAAAGTATAATTTATAGTCAAATAACTAATTATTATTTTGTCTCAAAAATATTTTCTTTTACATTCAATTTTCAAACCATTTGAGTTTAATATCAAAAACGACAGCATCGAAACGATTTATGGTTACAAAACACGCAATATTAAAAAACTATATAGGACGTCCCATAAATAATCCTTACACGTCTCTTTTTGGCGAGTGATTGGGAGATAAATAAAGTTATTTTAATTTTTAGGAAGCTTTTACACATTTTTTTCTCTTGATTTAATTTAGTAAGACTTAATTATTTTACTCCTAATATACACTCTTAGCTCCATTTGTTCCATGTAAAGTGGGGAACGGATGTGTATTCATGAGAACGGATTGTCTTAACATTAGGTTCCTTGTGCCTTCCCTGCAATGTGCGGGACACAGCGTGTAGTTAAAAAACCTCCATTATTCACCTGAATTTTGTTTCGGGGCAAAACTCATCGAAATGTGGTTTCAACTTCACGTTGTATCCCGCACATAGCAAGGTAGGCCGTAGAAGGAACCTAGTGTTAAGACACACCGTTCCCCTCTTTCGAGAAAATGAAAAGAGAAAATACTATATAATATATAAATAGAGAAAAAGAAATGGGAATATACATATTATATAAATAATCTAATAATAGTCACACTTTGTGTCCCTGCGCCACGACTGGTATGTGAAATAGATTTTTTTTATTAATTGTAATTCACTACCTTCTTTTTTTAATTTTCGAGAAATAGCAGAACTCAACGCTGCAACGTGTGGTTTACATAAGTATCAGAGCGACGAGACTAACATAATTCCCGAACGGCAACGCAAAACTGTCGCGCTTACAGGTCAAATAATTAATAAAATACTAACCATAAATTATTAATTTCTACTAAATTTAACATTAAAAACTAATAATATCTTAATTTCTTTCACAAATCACTAACATGACGAGGTATCCAGCGGAATAGCCCCGATATTTGTGTAAAAACAACGGCATCTCGAAGGGTACTGGGTGGGCGGTACTTTTTGTGTCAGTCGCATTTCGTACATATCTCCGAAACTTTATGTCGGATATTTTGAATTAAGGCTTTGGTGTAAATTTTGTATGATTTTAATTGTATGTTTGTATGTATTTGACGTGGAAAAATGAAGATGATTTCTCTTATTTTAATAATTGTATATAGATTTATGTATTTGGTGTTTGCGATAAATGAAGTCACTATAACATTGTAGTAGTAGTGTTACATCACTACACCTAAAGAAATTAATATTAAGATGCTGATTGCTAGTTTTATCAATTAATAAAAAAATATCATATAGTATCTTATACCTTACGATCATTTGCGTCGTATTTATATTATAATCTATCCTAATAATATAAGAGTATGTTTGATAGAACACGCTAATCTCAGGAACAGGATAATCTATTTATTGAGTAAGCCTATAGTTGTTAAACTTATAAAACATCACGGTAATCATTTCGATTTTACCCGCTGTTCCTGCGGCACTACCTCGGGCACTAAGAATTTTTTTTCTTCTTTTACCTTTTCCACTGAATAGTGGAGGCAGTATTGAATGGCGAAACTCAACGCCGCGCTTCACCTCGACACCAGAGCTAAAGTATTAAATATATTTCATTTGCTCCAATAGGAATCAAACCCAGAACCTATCGCGGTTACACGCACGTGCCCTCGCAGCACGACTGGCCTCATATGTTTACATTTCTTAATTACTACCACAGAGCAAAGCCACATATAAAACTTAGTTTTCCTATACACATATCAATTTAATAAATCAATAATTAAAGCACCTACCTTATTGTATGAGAACTCCTCTTTGTAAAGCAATGTTTCTCATATAAAAAACCCATAAATTTGAAACCCGCATACAAAATGTAATGCCGCCGAAAACACGCATCGAATGCACTCAGCAAGGCAACTATTTATATAAAACCTTAGTAGAATTCTAACGAAAGGCAAAGGGAACGCAGTGGAGATATTCTCTTGACATATTACTAAGATTTTAATTTCGCGTTGATTAATAAACATTTGGTTACCATTGTATGTTTTTGCAGATGATAAATTAGGAATTGATTATGATTATGAGGACATCTTGGCACAGGAGCGCGAGAGTGCAGCTGTTAACATAACGGTTGTGGACTCGAATTCCACTCAGGGGATTTCTCTTTGATAACGATTTATACCGCGGCCACTCCACACGTAATGTCTTAAATAAAGTAGGAAACGGAAGTGTCTGAATAAAATTTATATCCAAATTATTTTAATTTTCCTTTTCTGGTAGACAAAGTACGATCGAGTATATAAGGGTATTCTAGATAAATACTCCTTGTTAAGAAGGAGACACGTAGATAGTTAAAAATTTACAAAAACATAGAATTTTTTAACTTCACTTCGTATATAGAAGGGGTAGTCATAAGGAACTTAGACATTCCGTTTTCCATTTTTTGCCAAATTTCAAAGCATTGCGTGTTGAATAGCGGAATTCAACGCCGCGCCAAAGTAACAGAGCGAATAAATGAAAATATTAATAAAAAAAAGTTGCCTGCACCACGACAGCTTCAAAGAAATGTACAGGGCTATAAATTATAATACCTAGAAAATCTTTTATGGAGAGAATTCTTCTTTAAATAACGAGTGATGATCAAATAGACGGCATTTATGCATTGGTATTTAATTTTTTATAAAGTTTAGCATTAAAATTATAAATTAACGATGGACTTATAAATATTATAAGAAAAACTCAAATGTTTATGGCATATGTATGAACAAACAGCTGAATATAATATACTGAATCTTAATTAAGGAATCTCTCGATAAAATCATCTAAACAAAAAATAATTAAATCAAAGTGAATTCAATCGTTTGAACATTATTTAATACAATCAAATATAAATATTACATTTACAATTTCTGATAATTTGTAATAACATTGAAGAAAAAATAATATTTTAAGTAATTAAAGCTGTTGTTAATAGGCGTAGGTTCAAATTCCACTATAAATTTTCATACGTTTTATAAAAAAAAAGAGTGAAGAAAACATATAACAGTAAATATTAAATATTTCATGACCTTGACTGGGAATCGAAATCACAACCTGCGTTGTGTACAACAACACATGATTGTATATGCGACTATTATGGAGCACAACCCTCTGCTCCACCACTAGCCTCAGCCGTCTATACCTACATAATATAACGGGCTTCTTTATATATATAAACAAATATTGAAAAAAATAAGTTTCAAAAAACGAAACTAAACATTTTAATATGAAACATTCCACGGAGATGACTTTTAACATCAATTCCAAAAGCGGCGGTAAGGTGCGTAATTAAAATTATACGCTGGCAGAATATTATAGTAATTGTGTTATCCTATTATTGAGAGTCGCGCGTAACAGATCGGTAATGGTTGACCGTGGACGTGTGGCGGTTTGGATATGGCATGTATTGAAAAAAAAAACATTTTTTTTTTAATAAAAGTTTAAATTGTGCCCGTCTAGGCGCAAGGGCACAAGCGTGTCTGTAAACGCGATAGGTTGTGGATTCATTTATCATTGGAGGAAATTAAATGTTTAATATTTATTACAGTTTTTTTATACTGGAGGCATTTTTAAATTTACAAATAGTAAGAAATGTTTAGAGTTTCGTTGATACGCATTTTATTGATTTAGTAACAAACCGATGTCTGTTACTGATGTGTTATGTAATATATGGTACTTTGCGATTTCAATTTCAAATGTTGTCTTGTAAAATAACTAAACTGAATATTATTATTATTTATCATACAATATACTAAAATAAAAAAATATTTGACAACTATGTCATCTATCTCAACCAATATGACGATTAATTTTAATATAAAATTTCACACAACACAAACCTGGGTTAAACCTTAGTTTCACTGTTTTATAAAAGAACAATTTTTAATAATTAAGAATTTATATATTGGTTTTTGTTATATTTACCTAATACAAAAATCTTTTTTTCTTATTAGTTTTAACTAAATGGACAAAGAAATAAACAACACAGCCTATCCATTTTTCCAAGCTTACGATATAGAAAGCTCGCTGCGGTGTTCCGATTCGTCACATTCACATTATTTATTACTGCAATATAAATTGATGTACCTGCAAATTATCTGCCAAAGGACCAAAAGAATGATGGATTGGAACCTGCATTAATTCACTTACTGTTACTTCTGTGTTAGTCATCTAAGGAACCTATAATTTGATGTGCTACTCGTGATATAAGTATACTATAATGATATTTTGAATTAAATGAAAAGAATTTATTGTTGTTAATTGAATATAAAAGAATTTAATTTAATTTAGTACAATGAACAATTAAAGTTATCCCAGAATACTCTTGTGCCCACCCCAGAAATTTTACTACCAAAAAAATATTTACACAAACATATCTGTTCTAGGCTAAACTTTAAATATATCTAGATACGCCCATGATGACAACCAAATCAACCAACCATAGCCATAAAAAAAACCAACAAAACATATGCAAATGAAAAACCCAATTTCGGACCAACTAATTTCGAATGTGTCTCGTGTCTTCAAAAGTTTAGCGGCTAACGAGTGCCTAAACCGATCGCCGACGAGACCAAGCGACGTAACGCCAAAAAAGTAGTCTCAATTAAAAGAACCTCCCGATCCACATGTTTATGCATGGCATACGAAAATATAACTCGTCGGTCGGCCATCTCCTGCCGCGAGATATCGCGTGCGGGGCCGTCAATAAATAAAATTAAATAAAAAATAATTAGTATTTTAAACAAGGCTATATGTTGGCGCAACACGACACTTTGCGGCGTTAAATTGCACTTTCCTTTTAATTTAATAGTATGTTGACATGTGAGGGTCTAAATCCGTCGGTAGATGCATCAGCCGGTGCTTGTGGTTGCATGTTCAACGGTTATGCATTCTTTTGGTATTAATTAACGATTTGTTGTTACTAAATGTGTTATAGGAAGTTTTTGAATGGATATTTTATTTTTGTGTTTTTTTTTTTTAAATGAGAAGTAATGTTTTGGATTCTATTCTCTAGAAAGAAAACTTCTAGAAAAACTATATCTCTATAACTTTAAAAACAAAAGAATCATTTTAGAAAAACAATGAAAATCTATGTACATTTAGAAACTGAATGGCGGAGCTCAACGCCGCGTTGTGCATAGAATTATTTTATAGGAAAATGTGCTTTATTTGTTGCAATTCCATAATTATTAATAGTTAATTATAGATTAGGCACTAATGACTAGGAGAAACGTCGTACCTATGCAACATGATCGACGGCTTTGTGTTACTGTAATTACAAACTACTCTAACACTAGATAACTTCACAAATAGAGCTGTTTATTGTTTTATTAACAATATAAGTGAGCCGATCGTGGCGCAGGGGCACAAAGTGTGACTGTAAAACCGACAGGTTGTAGGTTCGATCCGAACTTGAGGAGATGAAACATTTACTTAAATTTATATTTCCATTTCTTCGTTCTGGTGTCGAGGAAAAGCGTGGCGTTGAATTCTGCCACTCAACACGAAATCCCAACAGAATCCGGCAGAAAATGGAGAACAGAGTTTCTCTACACTAGGTTCTCTCTGCCGATCCGAGTTGTATGCGGGATACAACGTGAAGCTCATTTATTTATTTAGTATTAATATTTTAATTATGAAAATTTGTAAGGATGGCAGTCTGTTCGATTTTCTCAATCTATGGGCGATGTAACGATAGATCACGCTTACGCATATGTACATTATTTATTTCGCTATTGGATTTCAACCCGCAACCTTTTCGAAGCGGCTGGAACTGCTCCATGTAGTCCAAATATAAATATAGGTAGACGATAAATCTAGGTATGCAGATAACAGAGGTAGGTATTTAGATTCACACAAATGCTAGATAATAACAAATTGAACGCTTAATGAGCGTATTCACATCGCATCCTGTCTAACTTGTATGCACTCGCACCTACTACTGTAACAGCCAGCTTTGTAAGTTGGAACTAGGTGTTTGTGAAATAAATTCTCGTTCGAGGTACTGTAATTTACTTACTACATAATATAAATAAGCATTGTTGCCGAACGACTTGACACTAACGCCAAGAGACTGGTTGTAAATGTGATAGTTATGAGTTCGACTCCCACTTGGGGACTGTTTATCAAAAAAATGGTCTGAAAATTTGATGAGAAATATGTCTCATCAAATTTTTAAACCATTATTTTATAAACATTCGTTTCTGGTTCCTCTATCTAGCAGAAAGCAGAGAATTTATGATAATTATATATTGTTAGCGTATTCGTGTAAACGAGGGTAGATTTAGGTGGAAAATAATTATAAAAGCAGTGGAATTGTGCCAATCGAGGGGCCCTATTGGAAGGAAACTAGTGTGAAGTATTGTTAGTAGGTGATACATATCACTTATTGCAATTGTATAGAATCCCGTTCCATATAGTTTAGAATCATATAGACGATGTGTGTTTTTAACGTGTTTATTTTAAAAACGTTACCTACTTCCGATTTTTAACAATATAATATGCCTTATTTTCTACGCTTAATAAAGACGCTAGTTTTTACCTGCAACTTCGCCTGGTTAGGAGAGAATATAAAAAGAAATAACCATGACTAGTATATCAATACTCTTCCCACGAGTACTTATTATTTTCATGTTGAACGAGTAGTTCCTGAGATTAGCGCGATCAATTAAATAAGCTTCAGCTTTATAATTTAAATTTTAATTTAAAACTAGCTAAGATACTCCTACTCCTAAACCAAAATTGAAATATCCTCAGCTCCTAAATTTCATACATTCCTTACGTGTAAACAAAAAAAAACATAACTAATTATACAAAAACATGCTCAAAGATTTACAAAAGCTACATCTACATACAAACATACACACATATATTCATACATAAATGAGGCAGTAGTACAAAATATCAATTGGGTTGGTTTTTATGCGGAGCCGTGTAAAACATCAGGGTAGCGTGTGCGCTTGCCTTATGTGAGTTTGGCACGCGATGTACTATTACGGTGAGAAATTGTTATATTTCTTTTAGTTTTCTAGTTAGTTTTTGTTCTTTTGATATTTTTTTTAGTTTTTCAAGATATACAAAGATTATACACGGGACAGGTCTGAGTTCGTTTACCAATCGAAAAATATTATATATATTAAAAAAATACTTAAAGACAGCGCGTAAGTTCTACTACATGTATATTATATATTTACAAAGTTAAAAATGTTTGAACGTGCTTATTTATCATAGGAGCTATTGGCACAAATTGAAAAAAAAATCAACGCGGTAATCGTTTCGAAGTAACCCACTGTATTTTTAACTTTTTTAAAGTGCTATTCCACACTTGGGAAAGAAAATCGACTTTCCGATTCGGTCAGTTTTTTTTCGGTCGGTTCGATCCATGTCCAGGAGACGCGGGTTCGAGTCGCGCTACGTTCAAATTTTTATACGTTTTCTAAAAAAGTGTTTAAACCCACTGTACCCGCGGTCAGATTTACCTCGAATATTTAGAAGGGGTCACATTTTATATACAAATGTAAGTTATCGCCGTTTAATAACGAAAGCGAAATAACAAGTAAAAGCCAGTGACACAGATACAAAATTCTTCTGCCAATCGCGTGCAAATTAAAAAAAAAACTCAATTATAACACTTTCATAGTCGTCAGTACAATAACCCTTTTGTGTTATTTTTAAAGGCACCAGAAATGATCGAGTGTCCCGAATTCATGTTATACATACAGTTATCCGATTGAAAATGTAGCAATTTGTTAACTATTCTAGAAACGCGTATTGTATTGTGGTCGCCTTGCTCGACATGTGAACATTATAATAATATTTACCGCTTACGTTCATACTTTTATTTATGTAACTAATTTGTATTTCGAGGCCGTCGTGGCGCAGTGGGACACTGTCTGAAGCGTTACAGTTATGGGTTCAGCACCCACTCGAGAGTAAATTATTTTCATTTTCCTCGTTCTGGTCAAAAGACAAATTGTGACACTTATTTCTGCAAGCAATTTATCATAATTTTTAAAGTTATTAATATACATTATTATATAAAAATATATTTTTAGACATTAGACTCATAACATAACATTTTCCAATCTTAAGTTGTGAGTTCTTCTATTTTCAAAGCGATTTTACATAGTTTCAGCAGTTTAATAATTGTAACACACCATACTATGAAATCGCTGAGTACTGCCACTAAATAGACATATTAGAGGAACAAAGAGAAAAGGAAGGAAGTGTATATTCTTTCATTATATTTATTATCCTATCGCGTGTAAATAAAATAGCTCTCATTTGTAACTTATTTTCAAAATCGGAGATGCTTAACAAACATATTATATAAAATATTTATTATTACACATAACAATATATATATAAATAGCACGGAGTTCAACTCCGGTACTTAACATATAATGTCTCGAATAGTGGGTGAAAAGTGGACAACGGAGTAATTTAACGCAAGATTCCCTCTACCTACCTTACTAGCTAGTATAAGTGTATTATATTTTCAGAGTTAGACTTAATACTGCGGTAGGCGTTCTTATTATGATTTATATAAAAAGAGTAAAGATATCGATTGAAGCCGTCGCGGTGCAGAGCCATAAGCGTGTGACTGTAAACGCGATGGTCAGCTTCACGCTGTATCCCGCACACAGCAGGGTAGGCAGAGGGAACCTAGTGTTAAGACACTCCATTCCCCACTTTCTGCCGAATTTTGGAGCCATTGCATGTTGAGCGGCAGAACTCAACGCCGCTCGATTCGGTTTCCACCCGGAATGAAACATTTAATATTTTAAACCGCGCTTTCTAATCGTCGAAAGAATATAAAGATATCACCAGCACAAAATGCAGTTCTGCTGAGAAGAGAAAACGATCTCAACAGGTGCTCTGTTCTATTGTGGAAAGAGGATATTCAGCACACTTTGGCACAGAGGCTTTTTCCTATTTTAATATTACATTCCTAATGCAAGATGTAGTGGAAAAGTATTAACGAAGTGTTAATTTCAATCTGTCACCTGTGTTCTGTGGAACATAATATTAAATATCATATACACTTTACACCTTACAATATACTAATAAAATTATATTATATTTTACTATATTATACTACGTACCGTACAAAGTGTCGACAGAACTACAAAAGATAACTCAGAATTTCGAACGTCTAAAAACACCTGCTCTCACTCCCTCACTAAATATCAACGCTTTAATTGCGACTATAAAACAATCGTAAGATCCTCGCCTTCTTAAACGTTCATTAAGTACATTAACTGAATCACCTCTATGACATGTAAAACGAATATAATTCGAGTGAGATCTATCTTTCTCTTGCTGTTGCTGAGTAAATTACTATTTTAATGAAGAAATAAGAAATGAATACGATTCGTGATATTCGATAATTATATAAAAGTCAATAATAATAAATGATTATTGTTAAAATTACAAATATAAGGCGAGTAGAGGTCACAGTTGACTTTCAAAATCACAGTGCGAATTATTAATATAAGGAGGGAGAACACATAAAAACGACGAGGTTGATAGTAGGGAAACGAGGCGAAACGGATGCGTAAGGACTGTCCTTTTAAATGAAACTGAAATTTTAAATCTAAAACTCATTTTTGTATTTTGTGGAAGTGACTTCTAAGTTCTGCATACATATAGCAAAACGCAGTACTACGCTTTGTTTACTCAGATCATAAAAATTGTTAATTAAATATTTTTTCCAAATAAATTTGGACCAATTTCCATCGAAAAATCGGCTACTCTTCAATCCGTACCGCGACGTCAAAACACGACACGTAAGTACGACGTACTTAGTCAAACACAAAAATAAAAAACATATACTACTAATATTTCAAAAATATTTAAACTGTAATCTAGCATAATAAATAATAAATAATCTAGCATCCTCTATACTACTAACTTAATAAAAACACCACAAACAAAACAACTACCTTGCATATAAGATATTCGACAAAAAAAACATATGTTTACAGCAAAGTACAATACATCAGTGGGACTTAATTGCCACCATAAAACAATCGTGAGTTCCTCGCCGTCTTAAATGCTCATTAAGAGCGGTAATGGCAAGCTATGGTGCCGATAAATGGGGTGGGATTCGCAGTCTAAAATGAATGGCCAGGTCAGGTTGCTTATTTGGTTATATATTAGTGGAAAGGTTATGAGGACTGATCTTGGGAGGCTTCCTGGTGTGGCTTTGTTTATGTGATTGTGATGCGTTTCATTTTTTGGCAAAAAGTGTATGTATTGAAGAAATTAATTAAAATTCTCAAGCTTCCGTTCCTCACTTTCACCTCAATTTTCAAAATAAAAGTAGAAGACAAATCGCGCCGTTAAGTACCGGAGACACCATAAAGCAGTTGTGTTTCTCAACGTCTTAAATATTAATAATTCCGCTAGTTTAAATAATCATTACAATAATATATTTTCTGTATATTTAAAAAAAATAACAGCGTTGAGATCATTTTTATTAAGAGAAGCTCAACATTCATTTATGAAAAGATTCATTTTGACTGCTCTATATTCTCGTTAACTAGATTTTAAGATACAAATAAAATTTGAACACTTCAACAAAAAGAAGAATACTACGCAAACCTATTAAATATTGATTTACAAGACGATACTGACATCTTAATTTGAGAGTACCATTTTAGTGCATTTTCAATCTGTGAACACAATTTGTTTAAACAAACTACTACATAGATCACGGAATAATTTGAATTTTTGACTTACGACCGTAGGCTTATCCGACTTCCATTCGTTCAGTCACGAAACAACGAACGAATGGTCAATATGTATGGAAATTCTTTGAAACTCATAGAAAATTAATGGTTGGCGGTGCTCACGATACATTTAGACGACTATTCGCTATAAACTATAATTTTACGTCATTTTATTTTGAACTAATTATAAGGAATTGCGATTTGGAATCAGTTTTGTGTGGTAGTAAAGATTTTGTATTATATTTTATAAATATTTTTTTTGTTTGTCTTAAATAATATTAGAAATCCTCCTTCAGTGCTTGTTTCTCTACATTCTACAAGGAACCAATATGATTTTCAGAGTCAAAAACGATTTGAATAAATGACACGGGAACATCACCAATTAGGAAAAAAATAAAAGTCTACATAACTGACCTAAAATATAATATTCGTTTCTATATTACATGATAATTTCAAGAATAAATATTGGTTTCATATATATTAAAAAGACTACACTAAACAAGACACTAAAACTTTTATTTTTCCTCTGGTAAGACATGCACGAAATAGAGTGTTTTGTCACTAGGTTACCTCTATCTAGCTTACCATGCGGGATAACTCAGGGGAAAAGAGAATCTCCAGGTATTGTTAGTATCTCAAATGGGACAGCCATTCGAAATTCCAAAATTGATCGTTGTTTACTTTATCATTACAACGCAATGTTTTTATCCTTATATCCTTTACTAGCGACTACTAATAGTTCACTTTTGATAAAACTCTAAAGAAGATCAATAAGTTTGCTATCTTTTGGTTGTATTTTTTTGTTTCTTTTATTATTAATATATTTTGTATTTAAAAAATATTCAATCAACCAACCAACACAAACTACTACGGAACTCCAAAATCGATATTTTTCAATGGAAAACCTGAACGATACCAATTTGATATACAAAATTATAGTATCGATACTGTTCGAGCCACACACGAATCACGACTCACGACACACACTATAATATAATATAATGAACTGGCAAATAGAACTGGTCGGCTAAGTGATTTGACCAATTATTGCCTGTCCCCCACAGAGAGGCTTGGGATTGACGTTAAAAGAATTCCTCTACAAGAACATATGATGGCCAGATGGGATTTTTTTATATGATTATAATATAAACTTAGTAGGTGATTGTTGTTTTTGAAGTATTTTAAAGAGTTCAATTACGTTAAGATCATTAGTTACTAATTATGGTAAAGGATAGTATAACAAAAGAACAAAAATAAGATTAAATTCGTTCTGGTAACACGGCGAAGCGCGATCTTGTGATTCGCTATCTAACAAGCAATGCCTGCAGAATTCAGCAGAAAATGAACGGAGTGTCTTAACACTTGGTAACAAAGTCTCTCTGCCTACTCTGCTATATGGGATTTAGCGCGGAACAAAGAAAAACGATAATTAATACAGAAGCTTTGCTTTTTAAATTTAAAGTCTTATTTTGAATCGCATCGTTTTAAATATTGTCAATTAAATTATTAATTTGCAAGTACAACATTATTAAAATTCATAAAGGATCCAAAATGAGAAAAAATCTATCAATTTTGATTTTAAATATAAAAAAATTCTCTTCTTGCGCCATCTAGAAGCAAATATCACTGTTTTCTCCTGCAGTGTAACAACTATAGGCGTATTTGACACAGCGATTACACTCACAATACGAGTACAAGCCAATAAAAGTAACGTGTTACATACATACATAGTAAAGAGGGAACCTGGGAACATATAATGTTAAGACTTTCCTAGCAAGATACCTCAGTTCCCTACTTTCGACGGCATTGGATGTTGAAGGCATTGCGTGTTGAGTGGAACTCAACGCTGCGCTTGGCCCCGTCACCAGAGCGATAAACTAAAATAGTAAATATTCCACTATTTCGAGTAGGAATCAAACCCACGCCCTGTGCCTCTGGACCACGATAATTGCATAAATTTTGTCCGTCAATTAAGAAACTTTAAAATTATAATTGGAATTATAAATCTTGTTATAGTGACGACCGTCTCATTGCGTCATGACTCATGACATTTGACTGACGCTGCCCACTAAGTATGACACAAATTGCAAATACGTTTTAAAGTTTACTGTAGAATTGACACATTATTAATTAGGTTTTAAAAAGAAGTTGTGCAGCGTTATGTTCCGCTTCATATGTATGTCATCACGTAATGTCTTGAAATCAGGTAGTAAGTGAGGAACTGAGTGCTGTTTGTGAGTTGACTGGTTTTCTCTGTCTACCCTATGCGATAGATAAAGTAAAGATCGTCGTGGCGCAGAAGCACAAGTGTGCAACTGCAAAACACGTACGGTTGTGGGTTCGATTCCTACACGAGGAAATCAAATATTCAATATTATTAATTCCTACCTGTGGTAACGTAAAAGGGGAGAACCCCAACGCCATCACAAAGCGCGGCTAACACGCAATGTCTCGACAATTCAGTGGAAAGTGGGGCGTGTCTTAATGAGTATCTTGACATTAGGTTTCCAGGTAACCTCTGCATATTCTGCTAAATGTGAGATACAGCGTAAAGCTAAAAGAAGACAAGTTTTAAAATATCTATAATTAACTAGCTTTATAGATTAGTAGTTTCTAACGACGTTGTCGTGATGTTATTGGGAATTTTATCTGTACACCAAAGTCAAGCACCATAGATTTTATTTATAGGACCCTTTCGAGGCACTACCTCACTATTAAAAGTGGAGACGGCTATAACCGTAAACAATACAATTATACTAAAGTAATGAATAGTAAGTCCGTCGTGGTACAAACGTGTTTCTGTAACGCGACGGTTGTGGTGTCGAAGCTTTTGTTCTGGTCCCAAAGCAAAAGCGCGGCGTTGAGCTTAGCCACTGAACACGCAATGCACCAAAATGTCGGCGGGAAGTGGGCAACGGAGTGTTTTAACACTAGGTTCCCCCTGAGTGTTGAGCAAACAGCTACGTTTGTCCTGGGCTCTTATTTATACAAATAATTTAATCATACCTTCAACTTTCACAACCTTCTGACCTTTATAAAAAATTAGGGTATCCCAGCGTTACAGAACTCTGCGTAATCCACAAGGGATATTTCCTTAATGCCTATAATAAGTAAAGCTAGAAAATAGAAAATAATTCTTATATTACTTCACCCACACCACGCTTCATATTAAGTCGTATGAATAGAAAAGAAAAGAAATCTCAATTCGATTATCGATTTAAATCAAATATTAGTAGTATATTTAGATATTGTTGTTTAAACTTCTTTACAACAAAAAAAAAAACAATTATGACAATAGTTTTAATACAAAATTGAACCAGTGCTGATTCTCCGTACAGACCGGTTTTCGTAATTTCACGCATGACGCCAAAGTACTTTTCCCTTGGGATTTAATATTTTTATATTATTCAAATCGTTCAAGCCCGTTCGTCTGCAGCGACAGCGTGACTAACGTGATGGTCACTTGTTCGATTTTTGTAAGAAGGTTGTAACTTGTATGAGAGATATTGTGTGTTTGCACTGAACAGGAAATTTGCTATGGTCCGGTTGAAACTAATTGCGTTATCAAGGAATGTTAAAAATATGTTTTAAGAGTATGTTGAGAATTTGTGTATTGTAAAACAACGAAACTTTCATAAAATTATTTGAACTGTTGGCATTGTGTTAGTAAATGCCTAGCATCACTAAAGTTATTGTAATAATAAAGACACGTAAGTTAATGTTACATAACAAACGTGTTATTTGCAGGAGTTCTAGCATCTTCATCTTCACAGCTAATACAACAATTTAAATATAAACATTTAATATAAATAATTATATCTATCGAATTTGAATCTGCGATCACTTCGTTGCCACTAGAACGCTTATAGCTTTTTATTAAACTTCCACTCGTTTCTAAGTCAATGGATCCTCTTAAAAAGAAAGCCATCGTGGCTTTTGTTCGATTCATATAATCTTCAATCGTAAAATATATCTCAGTATATATACAATAGCGGCCTACTCGCGGCTTCGCCCGCATACCATTTGGCAACAGATAGATTATATAATTTATACATACAGTCACGAAAAACTTATTTTCATAAATTTGAAAAAGTGCAAGTGCTACGTGGCTACATGCGAGGATGTCATCGGTAGCAAGCAAGGGCGCCTCCCGCAGAACTCGAGCCTATGCCTGCGCCCGTAAACAGAATGTTGAATTATTTAAATTTTACATTTTCTCGAAAAATGTACGTCCAAATTATATGCTATAAACGCCAAAGAATATCTTCATAAAATTTTCTTGATGATGGAATAATTGTCACCCGTAAGTCTCAATATCTCCGTCAAATAAAAAACGGTGAAAATACCTTGGAAAATTTCTTTTGACCTAGGAATTTTCAATTACTTTCTATCATAAAATGGCTTATTGTGACTTATTTATAAGAGATAGATATACGGTATCGTAGATTTTATTTTAAAACTAATGAAATTGATTGTTTTTGTAGTACAATGTACTTACATATATTCAACTATTTTTGCAGCGCACGCGCTTAAAGCAATTTGATGATATTTATTATTATTGTTATTTCGTTATTTAAATGTAACTAAAAATTAAACTCTATTATAGAGCCTATAACACTACTGAAAAAAGGCAGCTTTCATACAAAATAAAAAAAAAATCCGACCAGTAGTTCCGGAAATCTTAGCGTTTGAACTAACAAACAAACGAACTTATCCGCTTTATTATATTAGTTTAGATATCATACGCAATCTCAAGCAGTATTATGTATATGTATGAACATTTTTTTATCTGTTTTACGCATTTTTCTCTCGTAGCAAACCGAGTGAGTAGTTAAGACACTGTTCCGAATTTTCCCAATTTTTTAAGTATTCTTTTAAGTGGTGGAACTGAACGCAAAGCTCTGTCTTTCAGATCGAAGAAATTAACACAATTCCTAATTAATTATAGAGGCAATAGTTTCAATTCAAAATTGAACAAGTGACTTCCTGTGATATTACCAACAAAAAAAATGTATAAAAATAAAAATGTACTTATAATTATTTTGTACAGAAAAGGCAAAGACCTAGTCCTCAAGAGATCCCTAAGAGAGACTGCTTAATTTTTTTTTTGGGAACATAAAGTTACTATGGGGCCGTTCAAGTATTACGTAAGCACTGTAGGGGGGCGGGGGGTCATGGGTTTGCTTATTTTTGACGTTTTCAATGAAATATTTCTTAGAGGATTGCTTATTTTTGATGACATAGAGGAGGGGGGGGTGGCGGGTCAATAATTGCAAAAAAACTGCTTACGTAATACTTGAACGGCCCTATCTCGTAAACGTCCAGTTCCTTTTTGTCCATAATTTGTAAGAAAAAGTTTCTTTTGCATTTTATATACAACAATGGTTGCCACGGCGAAGTTAATGCTCATGAGCATATCTCATGTCGTGTTAAAGTTGCTACGTCAAATTTTAAATTTACAAGCCTTTCTTAAAAGTTGTGAAAATTTTAAACTTAATAAAAATGAAGAAATGTTCTTTGCTGTGCAATGGCACAGTGTGTAGACGACGGTTGAAAGTTCTATTTCCAGTTGGAGAAATGAGTATATTTAAATATTTTATTATTTCTCCAGTCAGGAAAATGGACGGAAAGTGAGTAACGGAGTGTCTAAACACTAGGCTCTGCCTACCTTGTTACGTGAAAAGGCGTGTATCAGGAAAACCTTTATATAAATGAAAACATTTGACCTAATCTTACGGTAAGAGGATAACAATCTATTTATTGACGTGCATTAAAAACAAAAAAGTGCCAGTTTAGCTTCAGGAGATTTAATACCGGTTTTTTTCTCACTCATAAGCCATAATTGAGTACTAAGAATAAAAAATGTAAGTGTTAGAAGATCCATGAAAAAAATGAAATGTATTTAATATGAACTAATATTTTGTTATTTTGTTCCTTTATGTTAAGTATCTCGCATGCACCACGATACGCAAATGGAACTTTCTATTCACCCATCCACCATTCCCAACGCACCGCCCAATTTTCGAGAAATGGTGTATTGATTGACGAAGTTTAACACCGCGCTTTGTATGTTACCAGAGCGAGGAAATAAAAACACTTCATTATCAAATGAGCGAGTGAGTGGAAATATTAAATGGACGGGCGTTTTTGTTGATTTTATATGTAGATATTTTTAAAATAAAATGTATTTAAGACATTTTTCTTCCCTTTCGCCCTTTCTTCAGTTTTGATACGAGTAAAAAACTGATAATCATTAACTGATCACTTTTAATCCCAGTTACAATTTTTTTTTAAAACCTTTTTTATTTTAAAAGTATTTTATCAGTTTTTTTAATCGGCATATAGGTACAGCTTACCTAATAGTATATGATAATAATAATTACATAAAATGCCGAAACTAATGCAAAATTTAATATAATATTTACGTATATGTATTATGTATGTCTTGATAATAGCTATTAACTTGTAAACTAACTATCGTTACACTCAAGAACGGTCATAGAAACGCTCACTTGCAAGAGAAATCATATTGACATGAACAAGACAATAATTCATAAATAAACCTGTTATAATTGAAATATACTTAATCAATTCTTAGCTTTTTCGTTACAATTTTTTGATTTTGATTTATTTTTATCGCCAACCTCTGCTATTTGCGAAAAGTTTCCTTTTAATGTAGAAAATAATGCTTAATCCAATTTCTGTAAAATAAAATTTAACACAATGATATAAAAAATATATAACTTGTACGTTAATATCAACCACCACTTATTAGAACCTTCGATATTTACTCTTTAAATTGTGTCTATACCAATAAATTGCAAAAAACTTCCAGTGCTTAAACGACCATATCCTAAATTTATATTTAAAAATAAAAGAAAACGTGGCGTTGAGATCCGCCAGTCATCACGCAATACCTCCAAAATTTGACAAAAAGTGGGAAAACAGAAATGTCTTCATTTAAATAGAGTAACACTACGTTCCCGGTTTCCCTGCGCATATCCTGCTATGTAAAAGATCCAGTGTGAACCTAAAACAAAAAAAAATCAATCGTGCCACTTCCAAATCCTAATCCCAGTTCACAACCAAACCAACCGGTCCGTCAATTCGTCGCGCGATCCGTCGAGTTATTAGTCGCCTATTAAATTACGTAGAGGTGGCATTAAATATGTTTGAGGGCAAAATAAAATGGCCACTCTGACACTTCGCTTATATACTTCGTCCCTGTGATCGCCGCGAAGGCCGTAAACCGATTCTTCAAGGTTGAACGCCTCGTGGGTGTTGGATCGTAAATAAAAATGTTGGGTAACGATTTTTGAATGTTATTAGATATGGACATATGTATGTGATATTGTTATTTTGGATATAGTAGATTTGATACTTGAAATAGATTAGATGATAAGTGGAGATGATAAGCTTTTTTGGATTAAATTAGTATCCCACATAAAGCACAGCGGAGGGTGCCTAATGTAAAACATTTTCTTTTGCATTTCCCGACTATCGAGTTGACTTTGCGTGTTGAGAGGTAGAACTTAACGACGCGATTTCTTTCTCTTTCTTCTCTTTACAACAGCGAGGATATGAAAGAAAGAAATGGTGCCTATAATCATTACATAGAATAAATTAAGGCTGTTCCCCAGTGAAAGCTTCAATTTCTAAAATTACGCAAAAGAGATTTTAATTTGGATTTAACTGTTAGAGTGACTCATGAGGAAGGTTAGGTTAGGTTAGAAAAATCCATACATATGTATGGATTTCTCCATTAACTGGAAAAAAGATTGCGCTTACCTGCTCAAATGATGAATAAAGAAATAATATGGCGCAGGGACACAAAGTGTGACGGTAAAATTGACTAGTTGTAGGTTCGACCCACTCACCACGACCCGAATGGGTCGATCCACACTCGAGGAAATGAAATATTTATTTACATTTATATATCCATTTCAAACCCGCCATTGAGTTCCGTTACTCAAAACACAATCTACTGGACGTGGAGAACTACTGTCCACCGCCAGAACACCATAGAGTGTCTTAGCACTAGGTTCCCTCTGTCTACCCTGCAGTGTTGAAGGTAATTGATTTAATTTGATTTTATAATAATTCTGTTAACTATGCGAGCAAAGCAGCGAGCGAAATACTAGCAGTTTATAAAATTATTTCTTAAATTATAAGTCTCATCTCAAATTCTTAAAATCAAACGAGCTAAGATCAAGATGGGCAACAATAATTAAAAGTAACCATATCTGATAGCCATCGAGACGCCGCATGAGAACAAAATTACTACTCGTAAGCTGTAACAAAGGAATTGTAAATTAAAACATTTATCTGTCTATAATATCTATTGTGGATAACTTTTGACTTGACTTGACTCTGGAGAATTTATATTTGTAAAGTAATCATTTGTTTAATATATTAAATATATAGTACTATATATTTAAACAAAACATTTGCAATATTTACAACCACAATGTATTTATAATAGTAAAATACATTTGTAAAATTGAGGACATGGACAGTGAATTCGATTCTTACTCGAGAAATTGCTTTTATTCAATTTATTTTTGTTTTACCAGAGGAAGCGCAGCGTTGAGCTCCAGCACTTAGCACACAATGTCTCTTAAGTAAGGTGGTGGATGGGGAACGGAGAGCCCTAACACTACGTTCT
Organism: Heliconius charithonia; assembly: GCA_030704555.1. Classification (NCBI taxonomy): domain Eukaryota; kingdom Metazoa; phylum Arthropoda; class Insecta; order Lepidoptera; family Nymphalidae; genus Heliconius; species Heliconius charithonia. Next base: position 3,415,482 of record CM060825.1, read on the forward strand.
CCCTACCCTGCTATCTGTAGTCGATTCACATATCAAAAATTATAAGTCATATACGCAATAACTAGAAAAATCATATAAATTACACATTCCTGACGTTTTATAACAATACAAGGTATAAGATAATTTATAAGAAACCTATATGTAAAATATCCTCTTACAAAGGTGACTAACCTCTTCTTGACGATAAATAATAATACCTCGAAGAAAGCTATGAAATTAAATTCCACAAGAAATATTATGTTTTATGTATATTTAACAAAAAGGTGGAAAGATATTATTACGTCGTCGTCTCCTTTGGGCCTATCAATATTATCGCCCACGACCTTAAATGTCATGTTACGGTAAAAACAACAATATATGCAAATTCAAAACAAACTGTCATTTTATGTATATTCGTTTTGTTTACTTTCATTTTTAGTAGTTAAAGATTTTTCCTTTTTTAATATAACCTTTGGAAATTATAGTCTTGTCTGACTTGTAGCTGAAAGTAAGGACAGTAGTGATAATCATTCGGTTCTTATATTTTTTATTTTGTACTAGTTATTAACCAATTTGGTTGATATCCACTGTAAACGTACAACTCCGTTTCCTCCAGTTTTCGTAGAAATTTCGAGAGATCGTCTCTTAAGGGTCCCCTATACTCCCTAACCTTTTTACATGCCAACTTTTACTTTTAGATCCACTATTTTAGCCTCTGTATTGTGTCTTTAGCTATAATTTAAAAAAACTTTATAATTTTACAAATTGTCCCTTATATTGTGTTTTAAATTCATTTTAAGATATAATTTTTTAAGTCTATATTTTTAATCGACTGCTACACAGTAGTTCATAGATTTAAATTTCAAATATAAAATGTTGAAGATTTACTTTACTTTATTATTAAGTAGTATACTTTTATATTTTTTTTAATACCTATGACAACTAAATAACATAAAAGGCAATGATCCATGAACGTTCAGTCAATTGTAAATTAACAATACTTTTCTATCAGAGATACGAATAAAAATAATCTATTTTTCTGAGATTTTAAGAAGTTTTTTGTGAATAATATTTAGATTTATATACAAAATAATTGCTAAAATAGATATCACTTAAAAATAATTAAAATCAATCAAGGATTATGAGACGTTTCTGTCCATCCATTATTTATCATCAGTCCGTTAACCAACAAATATATTTTATATTAAATGCTTAAATTGCTGCATGAATTGAGTCATAATGCTATAAAGTATTTTTGTAAAAGAATGAACGTCTACATAAACGCGAAATAACTATATGCCATATTAGGTTCTCTCTCCTTACCCAGTAAACTGCAACAGATTCATAATTCTATTTTGATCTAGAAACGAGTTTTACTCGCTAGAAAACGTAGACATTTCCCAAAAACCGCGGTTTCGGTTCCTAAGTGTATAAAAATTAAAATATATTTAAAATTTTATGCATTTTTTAAATATATCTTGTTTTTTCCCGTTTCTCAAAAATACTAGAAGTAAGATCTTTAAGTTTTACGATTATAAATGAACTATTTCACGGGATTAATCGCGTATTTAGTTCGTAAGTATTATACATTTTTGGAGATTTTTTAAGTAAATAATTCTACTATACTATTTTTCTTATATTATAAATATAATTGGTTGCGCGCATAGATGTTTGTTCCATTTCACACAAAAACTACATAACGAATTGATGAAACTGTACTGTAATATAGAATATCGCATAGGGTACAATTTATTAAAAAGGTTGTATAATTTGAATATAATATATAACAATAAGTTTAAGTGGGCGAAGCCGCATTTAGGTCTCATGTGACATGGCAATTGACTTGTATATTTCAACACGTAAAAGTAAAAAATAGAAAGAAAGAATGAAAAGAATGAAAGAAAAAGAAAAAATAAAGGATAGGATGTTCAACGGTCGGTCACATAAAATTTTACTATATAAATAAAAAATGCCCCTGGTAACTAATCTCTCTAGTAACTAAGCAATGCATTCAACAAATAATTTCTGGAACATAAAATAAAAAGAGGGAACGCAGTATCTTAACCCTAGGTTCCCTCTTTCCAGCGTGAAGCTAAAAAAAATGAGGCTAATTAATCTTAAAATAACGAGAAGTAAAGTTATTTTAATTAACAAAAGTTGTAATTTATAGTAGGCGAATTGCAAATGATGAAGGATGTCCTGATATCGTCGATCTCCCGGCTCTGCTCTAGCTTGTAAAACTTGCACCCACGTGATTTTAATCGCAAAGTGACCATGATCATAACGTTACAGGGAATAAATTGAAATATTTTTTAAATTTAAAATAGTGTCATATTTGTTTGGATAATTTTATTGCAAATTATATGTTAAAAGGTGAACTGTCGAGTTTTTTGCCGGTTTTAAAACCGAATAAAATCCGAGATTATGTTGGAAAATTATTAAGACCATTTCCCACACACCACTCAATTTTCGATACAATGAGTGTTGAGTAGCGGTTCGCAACGCCACACTTCATCTTGGCACTAAAGCGAAAAGATATAAATAATTCATTCCCCCATGTAAGAATCGAACTTACTACCGTCACGTATACAACCGTACGCTATGCTACTGCGGCACAATGAGCTCAAACATAATAAGTTTCCGATATCTTAAAAGTACTAACAGCTCTTAATTGATTTTAGTAAAACCTTATAGTAATATAGCTTATACACTAGGCTAACACATAGGCTACAAATTATATAAGAAAAAAAAAATTAAATTAGCTTCACGCTATATCCCGCACACAGCAGGGTAGGCAGAGGGAACCTAGTGTTAAGAAACTCCGTTCCCCACTTTCTGCCGAATTTTGGAGGCATTGCGTGTTGAGTGGCAGAACTCAACGCCGCGCTTTTGCCTCGAAACCAGAGCGAAGAAATGAAAATATAAATTTAAGTAAATATTTCATCTCCTCGAGTGGGGATCGAACCAACAACCAGTCGGTTTTACAGTCACACTTTGTACCACTGCGCCACGACTGGCCTTATATAAGGATGTTGTAAATTTTTATATAAAATAACAATAAGTTTAAGCGGGCGAAGCCGCGTCAGAGTCGTTAGTTTAACATAATTTTATTACGCCTCGATATTATCCCGATCAATTTTCATACAAATTTCGTGGAGATCGTGATAGCAATCTCCGATGCAATTTAAAAGCATGCAAATCAAGAGGTCATCCATCATTCCGGTAATAAAAACCCTCAATTTTTTAATTGTGATCACACATTCGGTCACGGCTGTGTTGCAATATATGGTGTATAATGTGGTACACTGTATAGAGTGCAGGTGATGATTTATTTCCATAAAATTTATATTTGGGACAAGTTTTTAACATTTTTTTAAAGTGTTTATCCACAATTGGTTGAAAATGTTTTTTTAGAAAATGTATAAAGATTTGAACGTAAACGTAAGTATAAGGCTTTTTATCTTTTTTAACTCAAGTTCAGCTAATAGACAACTAAATACAATTATATATATTTTAACATAAAATATAAATCTTATAGGTGTTATCTTTTTTTTAATATTCACTTTGTATCCCACATAAGACAGGCTAGACAAAGAGAACATAATGTTACAACATTTCGTCCTTCACTTCTCGCCCGAATTCGAGAGATTTAATATTATTTTGACACTGTATGGTAATGAAAATAATTTATTCCTCTGACTGTAAATCGAACCCAGAACCATCGCATATACAGTCAAACACTTTCCCACTGCGCCACACTAGTTATTAATGTTGCCACACAAAATGAAACAAAAGAGAGAAAAGAAAGAATTTAGACATCTTTGACATTATTATAATATGAATTCATAAGCTTGTTATTAAACTATCAAAAGGGAAAATTACTAAATAACCACCTTATAGGTACATTTCCAGTCATAGCGGTACTAGCGGCAAGTGGGTTAATGAAACATCCTAGAGATTAATTACCGTAAAATGAACATTTGAAGCATTATCTAAATGGTGAGTTTCTAAGATAAGTTAATTTCAAAAATTTATACACATCCCATCCCTGTACCTTCCCTATACCTTTTGGCTATATGAATTGTGGATAGTGGCGATACAAATTCTAGGGTTGAGGTCTTTTCGATGTCATGTGAAAATAATTTTGGATTGAAGGATTTTCTTATTGTAGATGTATTTTTGACGTCATATTTTACATCAAATAAAATATTGTAAAAGCAAGATATGCTAAATACCTTTTTAATAGAAATGTTAAAAGATTTAACTGACTTTTAAAGTTAAATCGCTTTAAGATTGAAAACGCAAACTACTTTTTGACTCCGCTGCTGCCACAAATCTCCAGTGTCATCTGTTTATTCAGGTGTTCAGGTAAACACTTAGAAATATAAAAATAAAGGTTTTACAAAATTTACCATCTTTTATTACTTTCATTAATCTTTTTTTCCCAATCTTTAATGAAAGTTCATCATCATTTCATGGCCATAATTAATTAAAATAATGTAATTACAAGACACTCAGTGTGCGTAATATAGTTATATTGTCATAAAATATATGTATTATGTTTCCTTCGGCCTAGCCATTCTTCCACTATCCGTAGTATATATAGTTCCTACTCAAGTCTTGCTAGATGTTATTTCAAAATATATAAAAATAAACATAAATTAAATAATGTCTCGTTGAATTTTAAAGCATCACATTTGACTATAACACCAAAATAATAAACGGTTTTAATGTTAAAAATGAGCATTATGTGAGTATTTGGACATCTGGTGCCTGGAAATCTAAACTGATAGGTCAATTGGCTTATCTTTTTTTTGTTCAAACATACACGATAAATGTGAATTATACATCACACTTAGTATTATACATATATTATTTTTTATACAACGTTTACAAACAAATGCAGCGATGTATAAATTCATTCCATATTTTTAAGTTATTGTCTATTGCAAGGTGAGTATTGCATCTCAACGCCATTTTTAGTATAAAAACATGGCAAAAACATATTAATATTATTTTATAACATTATATTGTATAGATTTTTTTGTAAATAACACGGACGGTAAAGAGTGCCTATTGTAAAACACTCCGTTCTCCAGTTCCAGTCAATCTTTAGAAAAATTACACCAATATAAACAAAAAATATAAACAAAAAATGCGCAAATAAAATACAGATAAACAACCAGACACTATCTTACAGTGATATCGGTACTTTATTTATATACACACCCCCTTTTTTTTACGTACGCAGTTAAATTTAATTCTCCATTTACTGTTCGAAATTTTGACCATAGTAAATGAAAATAATCATTTATAAATTCATATTAAAAAAAGTATTAATTGAGGCCAAAAAAATGTAATTACGAAAGATAGTGAGTTCGATTCCTAATTTTGGAGGTGTCGGTGTCGAACTTTGTTACTCAACACGCAAAGCTTCCAGAATTCCACGGAAAGTGCAAAACGGAAATGTCTCAATGATAACGGAGTGTATTAATAGAAGGTTCCCAGGTTCCCTCTGCCTACTCAGCTATGTGCGAGATACAGCATGAAGCTAAACAATCATAAAAGGATATACTACAAAAACCCCACAGTATAGTCACCCCAGTGTCTCTTCCTACATAACCACTTACACGAACAGTCATCCTAGTAACGATGTACTAAACATAAACATAATTAATAACCTCCCAAGATATAAAGATTAAGGCCCTATAACAGGTGATTTTTATCTATCCGTCTGTACATTGCAAAAATAACCCATATAATATTTGTTTTATGTTAATTCGAATCTATTAACATAAGTATATTGACAATAACTTTGTTTATTTACAATTATTGCTCATTTTAATATGTGAATAGAGAATCATATTTTCTGTTTTTATGTGTTTTGTAAATGGTTGTTTTGATATTAAGTTTGAAATCGTCAGATCGGATATCGCAAAATATATGTTCAATTTAATCCAATTTTATATCGTATTATTTCATTTCTACCTACTCTGTCTTTTTCATCACTGAGTGAATTACAAACGACACAACCGAAACAAAAAATAAGAACATCATATTTCGTTTTTGCGGACATCTAAAAACAATGACAAAATAAGAATGAAAGTATGACAGAATTCGGCGGAAAATAGGGAACGGAGTGTCTTAACACTAGGTTCCCTCTACCCACCTAAATAAATAAAAATTATCGTTGCCTACCAAAAAAAATGAAGTGCATATTCGAAAAAACTTTTGTAAACGTCTAAAAATATACCGAAAACCGCCAAAAGCATCTTCCAGAACAAGTTTTAAATTTTATAAAACAAAAAAGGCAAAGGAGGTGTGATTTGTATGCATTTTCGCACCACTCGATAAGAATATTCGATTAACGATTGAAAGAGAATCGATATCGGGTATTGCCTCACCATTTTTCCTTTTGCATCGCAATAATATGTAAACGTGATAACATTGAGAGGTTTATCGTATTAATAAATATGTTAAAGGTTTTATTAGTACTGGAGATGGGATGGCTTGAATCGAGTTTATATCGATAGCCTAATGAAACTACTTTTTTACATTATTTACAATTTATTTCGTCTTAAGTGGTATATTATCTATGGCAAATACAAAATGAACTGCCATTTGATTAGGTGAGGGTACTATATACTTTTACTTGCTATTACTATATACTTTTTTTAATTGATAATTAGAATGGTTTTTTAGCTAGCTCAAGTTTTCCACTTTTAGTATAATAATTAAGCAGAGTGAACCATGTGTTGAAACACTCCATTCCCCATTATCCGCCTTATTTTAATATATTGAGTAGTGGAATTAAACGCAAATGGTAATCAAATTCACGGCCGTCCCGTTTATAGACGCGATATATAAACTGACAATAGTCAGACGCTGTGCCACTATGCCATGACAACTTTTCCGTGTAATATTAGACGCAATAAAAATGTATGCATATTAAGATTATATTATGTACATAGATTTGTTACATATTAATATATTAATATATAAATATCAAAAATGCCTTCCACCATCAGCTATAAGATATTCCAAAAAAAGTAAAGCGGCACACCACCAATACTTAGCACAACATAGCTATTATCAGAACAACTTAGCAATTTTACGAAAACGCTATAATAAATCAATACAAAAGTGATGAAGAAACGCGTATTGCAATACAAATTTGATTTATGCACTGTAAATCATATTAATTGTAATTTGTTAAGCTGGTACCGCGGTACCGCCGCGGGTATGTAACTTTTTATTTCATTTCTTCTCCAATACAGTTCGCTGGTCTCACGTTTGTTATTCATTTGTAGGTGTTTAATAATTTAAAGCCTCAGTTTTGTTGTGTAGATTTTTTTTAGCTCACTTATTTATTTGGCAGAAAGAACTCAGTGTTGAGGCACTCCGTTGACCCACTATTTGCTCCATTTTCAAGACATTCGAGTTTTCTTACCAGAGCGCGATGAAAACGTATGGTTTAGAATCTAAGCCTTAGATGGTCAGAGCGCTTGAACGGTTTCCAAAGAGGCGCGGGTTCAAATTCCGCTACTTTTCTTCGTTTACGTTTTTATATTTTTTCTAAAAAAAAATTCCCAAGTGTGGAATTTGAATAATTTAGGACTAGGTTAATATTTTCTATTTTCTATAATATAGTTATATTTACTACCTACAATTGCTTGCCTAGATAGGTACTGATATGATAAGTTGAGAGCAGCAAAATCTTCATAACTGAGTTAAATATTTATTTGTTATATTCATAAATATTAAATATGCATAAATTGTAGCCAATGTGTTATTCTGGTGTAGGTATAAACTGTGTTTCCGTAAAGTTTCACTCAAATCTGCTCAATACTTTTCACGTGAAAGTGGGACAAACATCCATCCTTACAAACTTTCACGTTCACGAGAGATAGTACGATTTCTAATTTCAATACATAGTTTTCAAGAAATATGTTAACATGACCTCTACAGGACTACAGGATTATTTCCGGTAACTTAAACGCGTGCGTAAAAAATAATTATACATGACCATTTAAAATATTAATATGTAAAATAATAAATGGAATTTTATTTCAACAAGTATGTTAAAATACCTTACCTTACCTTATTTGTACAACGCTTAAGCCGGTGCTGTCCTCTGGAGAAAAATCGGCAAAATTACAAGCATTTTGTTGAGGATTCTTATCCGAACAATAAATTTGTTCCCTCAGCGATATTTATGAAGGCTGGAGATAGCATTAATAACGCGAGCATTTGCCTAATAAAAAATATTATATAATTTGAAGAAATTTCTTTAATGAAATTTCTTTTTTTAGGGTGCCGTATTGCAGTGCAATTTAAATTTATATAGTTTTATTATTACTGTCGTGTCTGTATGTAATTCCATCGAGTTAAAATATATTTGTCTTGTATTTTTTTTCATTTAAGGATGTAAGTGAAAAAGGATTATCAAGAATCAAGACACTCCGTTCTCCGTCCAAATTCTAGACATTACATGTTGAATGGCGGAACTCAATGTTCCACTTTTATCTTGCCAGGGCGATGTCAAGATATAAATCAAGGGCGCTAAAAGCGTGCGACTATAGGAGTATAGTTATGTTTTCGGTTCCTCCTGAAGAGACGGAATTCAAATAATTATACATTGTATGTACCATGTATTTAATATTATCACTTCTCCGCTCTGGTAGCAAGGCACCCTGAGGCCTGTACATAACACGGGGCTCAACCCCCGTGTTATGTACAGGGGATATAACGTCACGCTGAAAAAAATAATAATATAGTATTTTTTGAAATTAAAAAAAAAATCCCGTGTTTTACGTGCCTAAGGTATGGTTAAGTGCGTAAGTATATTTTAAAAAATAATTTAAGCTTATCCTCAACATCACTATTTAAATAAGACATTTAGTCATTTGTTATTTATATCAAATCGAAACACTACACTTCTATTCTGTACAACAAACAATTTCTTTCTTACTTTATGAAAGAAATTAGGAGTAAAAATCATATCCGGTTTACATTTAACTATATAATATAAAATTAAAAAGAGAAAATTAAAACCTTTTAAGAACATAATGTTAATAAAAGTTACTTACACAACGCCCAATCAAATTTTACTATGACTATTAAAAAAGAAACTTACTCACGAAGTAGAACACCGTTTGAAACATCATTTAAGCAATCACTAAAGGTTTGAGGTAAAAGTATCCATAGACATCAAAATCATCACTCTCGAGTGGCATTCATTAAAAATATAATTGCGAATGTAATCACTTGGTTATTGCAAATCATTGTATCGAATGATTTGTAAAAGCTTCAAATACAAATATTTTTTAGTCTATGTTCTAAGAATTATAAATAAACTTATTTTTTTCTTCGGTATCCGTATAGGCAAAGGGAAGTTAGTGTTAAAATAGCGCGTTCTCCACTTTCCGCTTATTTCTGATATATTACATATTGAATGGTGGTCTAAGTGAGAATCAAACCTCAACCGTCGTACTTGCAGTCAGGACAATCTTTTATTAGTGTTATAGGTTAACTTTCAGTAGAAAATCTTGTTAATATAAATAAAGCAAAATAAAGCAATATTTATTGGTTAAGTTTGAATTCAGACAGTATAAATTACTTGTTACGGATACCTGATCGGAACTTTAGAGAAACGTAACTCTCCTACCATATAACGATAGGCGTAATAGTGCCGAAAGTAAAGATCACGTTCTAAAAGATGAATAGTGACGAAAGGTATAAGTATTTTTTTTTTATTGTATAGCAGAATGGGTTTCTGCCCATCTTGGTTCCCAAACCTAGTCAAAAGATACTCTATTTCCCATTTTACGCAAAAATTTCAAGACATTGTATATTTATTGGCGGAACTCAATAACGTGCTTTGTTTTTTACCAAAGCAGAAAAATTTAAATTCATTCCGCCGAGTGCAAGTCGACATTAAAGCCGTTGCGTTTACAGTCCGACGCTTTGTCACTGCGCCACGACGGCCTCCACATTATAGTATTATTATGTTGTAATAGACAACTTGAATATCCACTCTATCCACGACGTAGGAGTTCATGAGATATTAACGAACGGTTACATGTTATTATGAATTACAACAAGAAAACAATTTTACTATAGGCACTATTTTGGCGCAGTGGAATATCGGACTGTAAGCATTAGTTGTGGGTTAGATTACCGCTCAGCTCGGAAAAAATATATATTTCACCGAGTGGTAAAACTCTTGAAAGAGAAACCGCATCGTTAAATTTCGCTACTCAACATGATATCCAGAATTCTCAGTGACGCTGGAGCATCCTGACACCAAGTTCTTTTTGCCTGCTCCTAGAAAGAACATAAAAATATAAATAATAATAAACATATTAGCACATTTTTTGTACAAAAAACCAATCACTTAAACATTCAATTCAATTCAAATCAAACAGATATTTGCAATTCGCAATAAAGTATGTAGAGTCGGGAACTCAGAAGCGAACAAGACTGAAATAGTTTCCGTAGGAATTAGTAATATATTATTTAGCTAACTTACAACTGTTAAAAACAGACCGAGCAGAAACGTAGACAAATTTAACTAATTAAGCGCAAACTGCTGCAACTTGCCGACTCGAGTTATCTTAGACTATACTGCGAGATGTATCTGTATTATAGGTACATATATTATATGTAGGTATACTTATCTATTTCTATAATTGTATTGTATAATACACATACGAGACAAAGGATCCACTAAATGACTGACTGAATTATAATAGTAGCAAATGTCTCCAAATGTTTACCTTCTGGTATTTAAATAATGTGGATAGAACCACTCTTTTTCCATATTAATTATTTTATTAATTATTATATTATATTAATTATTATATTATATTAATTATTATATTATGAATGTCAATTCACCAATTGATAGGAAATATAAGTACTTATACGCTGGACCTCGAAGCATTGCCTGGAACCCAAGCTAAGGCTTCAGGGTCCCCTTTAAAATGGCCTTCACAGCTCAAGTACAATAGGACTAATTAAAAGCAATCTAAATAAATCCCGTCTTTTATGCAATTTGCTTTCATACACATAGTGTTAAAATTTGTCAAATTAAAATACAGTGTTGCCATTGCAATTTAATTAAACTGCTTATTACTATAGATAAAAAGAGACATAGAAAATACAGTATATTATTGATCGTAGTGTATGTAGTAAAACAGTTTCTGACTGTAAACGTCAATCGTGGATTCGAACATCACCGGAGGAGATTTTATAAATAAATATCTCTTAAATTGAGTAAGTGATGCCGTGCATTTTTTTAAGAATATTATCTTTTAAATTAAATAAAAAAAATCAGCTTCATGCTATACACGGCACACAGCAGGCTAGTTAGAGCAGCTGAGACACTCTGTTTTCCATTTCTGCCGAATTCCGCAAGTATTGCGTGTTGAGTGGTAGAACTCAACGCCGCGCTTTGTCTCGACACCAAAACAAAGAATATATATATATAAATATTTCATTTTATGACCCTGCGCTATGACTGGCCTCTTCTAAATTAAGAATTAATACTAATCTTTTAAATTAAGAATAATTTATAAATTATTTTAACTTTTTTGCAGCAAAAAAAAATCTACTTTTATGATTTTTAAAATATATTTGTTTAAAAGCAACAAAAAATCGATATAAAATATTTTGCTACATCTTCTACTAATTACGTTCCGTGGACTAATAACTTCGTTAAAAATATAATTTTTTATTTTACTATACCTTCAATCTTTTTCTTTATATTAATACAGCAAGCGTAAATAATAAAAAAAAAAAGATCTACCTGTGTTGATCAATACAAAAAAAATCTTCAATTAGAAAATCTAAATTCAATAAAAGCATTACTGTAATTAATTAAAACTGCCACGTATAATTTTATAAGCTATAGGATAAAGTTCTTGTATTTTGGACATCTTTACGATCGTATAACTTGACTTGCAAAACGAACTAATTTAAACTTTAATCGTAATAACCTATTAAGCCTTTACTATGTAGAAACCCTGGCTCTCCTTTTTTGGTAATTTAAATTATTAGTTATCATCGAGGCAATCGTGGCGCAGTGGGGCAGCGGCTGTTAGCACAATGGTTGTAGGTTTAATCACCGCTCGGGGCAGTATTTTCACTTGCTCGCTGTAGGAAGACAGAAAATGAGGCGTTGATTTTTTTTTTCTCGCTCTGATAAGAAGAATCCGCCACGCAACGCGTAATGCTTCAAAATTGGGATAAAATTGAAGAACGTAGTGTCCTAAAACAATTTTACCCGGCTTTATAAGTGATGCAGCGTGAAGCTGAGTACTTATTATTCTTTAATATCTATCTATTTTAAAGGTATATTATTGGTTAGCAGGACCGAGTGCCACCACCAACAATAACCATTCCCTACCTAAATGTTAATTAAGACTAATTAAATAATAAATAAAATAAATCAGCTTCACGCTGTATCCCGCACACAGCAGGGTAGGCAGAGGGAACCTAGTGTTAAGACACTCCACTCCCCACTTTCTGCCGATTCTGGAGGCATTGCGTGTTGAGTGGCAGAACTCAACGCCGCGCTTAGCCTCGACACCAGAGCGAAGAAATGGAAATATAAATTTAAGTAAATATTTCATCTCCTCGAGTGGGGATCGAACCCACAACCAGTCGGTTTTACAGTCACACTTCGTGCCACTGCGCCACGACTGGCCTAATTAAATAATCTCAACGTTAATTGGTCGAACACCCAAAAATAACAACAAATATATATTTTAAATCATTACAGTTACTTCATTAAGTTATTTAAGTGGCAATTAATTACTTTTACGGTCATTAAATCGTTAAATTAATTAAACCATGCGATAATATGAGTATAAAGTTATAAATATTACACGAATGTCACAACTATTTGTGTTATTTTTTAATATACAGTTTCGGTCCCACGTAGAGTAGATTTTGAACCAATTCTTATTTAAAAAAAAGTATAAGAGAGTCTGTTGTCTGTCTGTTCTGTCTATCTTAGGCATTTTACAATAAATATAAAGAACAATCGAGAATATTCGAAAAGTAAATACAGAACTACAGGTAGCCTAGCAATCCATAATGAGTTCTATATCGCGTTTTGGCTAACTCGATAGGTTAAAAAGGCTTTTTGAACGCCCCACCATCGCGTTTACGCAGTCTTTCCACCTTTCCATTGAATTCGTGTTAAGTGGTGGAGCTCAACGCCGCGCTTTGCCTCGACAACTAGAGCAAGAAAATAAAAATAATAAATCATTGGCTTAATCGAGTGGCACGCTTGTGCCTCTGCGCCACGTATGGCCTGAACCATGTAATATTTTTTTTATAAATTATAGTGTTACGATCGACTTTTGCATAACTTTAAGCCGTATAGACTTTACATTTTTTTCGGCTTTACATTTTATCTTACTTCTTTCCCTATTCTCGTTCTTTTGATCCTACTACACCAACGGAGTCAAAATAGAGAACATAATGTAAGGATCTCTTTTTTTTCGCATTCCGTTTCCACTTCAATTTGAGTTGAGTGACGTAACTTAACGCCGTGCTGTGTCTAACTAGAGTAGTAAATTAATAAAAAAAAATCCCGAGTAGGAAACTATGGGGTAGTTCTACTATCTACTAACTATCACGTACTCAGACACAATATTAATTTTGAATAATATCAAACAATTTTGCCAAATTCGAATCTCTATAGTACGTATTAAAAGTAAAAAAAAATGCCTTTAATATTTAAATTTATTACCACCACATTGAATTCCCTGCATTGTGATAAAGTTACCGATTTACACCAGTCAGATATCAACAATATAGGTATACATTATTCAATCAATACACGTACAGTACGGGCGACGAGTCTTGGCCGCCCTAAAGTTAGCTGTAGATTGCTGACCAGATTTAACTTTAGTATTTTTCTTACTTATGATTATTTTATTCATAAGTGAGCAATATGTACAAGTTCAGAAAGATTAACTTCAAGGCGGCCACAACTCATCGACCGCACTGTACTGTATATACATATGTATATTTAAGTCCTTTTTCTTTTCAACGGATACGATGACTTAAATTATTATTCTGTAAAGGATATTTATTTTTACGAATGCATTATGCACGGAACGGTATCGCTATATCGTTAAATTATTACGGTATTCAAAATATGTTTTTTTTGCTTGTATGGTACTAAGGTTTCTTGATTATTTGATTAATAAGCCGTATTCAATACTACAGTACCTTGTGACATCAGTGTGGCACGGTTGTTTTTGTTTTTTGTTACTTGTGGTCAAAACTAAAAATATAGTAAAATGCGATAGTTAAATAAAGAAGACTGCGTTGTGTTCCGTTGCCTAATACACAAACTCACGATGAACTCACGTATATCATGAAAGAAAATTAAACTAAGTTAAAATAACCAGATGAAATAAGGGAAAATAACTAGCACTTGCTTGTCGGGTTTGCTGACTCAGAGTCCTGTACAATTTAAGGATTGTAAACAAACGGGAAGGAAATGATAAAGTTGACAAATTCTAATTTGAAAATTTATATTTTAACTACAAATATAAAGGAGATTGAAACGATTGCATACACTCTTTGGCCCAGAAAGTAAAGAGATGATAATAGTATGATTTATTAGATACAAGTACATTATTCCTCCCTAAAAATTCTGTCAGTTTGGGCATTCTGAGAGCTAAGTTATAAAAGATTTGGTAAAAGTGGGCTGAAGTCCACAGCACAACTTTAAAAAATAAGTAATTACTGAGGAAAAAAACCGTTAAAAGAAGCAGTCGTTGGAAATATCAAAAAAAAAACAGGAAAGCGCTCAAAACGTATCGAAACATGCGAAACGAGTGAAACGAAGAATGCAAAAATCATTAAACAAGGTGTCAATGTCAATCAGCTGTCCTATCTGATCTGATTTTTGATATTCTAAAATTGAAAAAAGAAGATATTTTTAGACCACATCTCAACTCTTTACTCTTTGGGCCCAAAATTTACCGTCTCCTTTGATATGATTTTTTCTGTAATATTGTCTTTATTTTTATTGTATGCTCTCACTTCCTAACTCTCGTCATCCCAAATTATATAACTGTAGGTCTACGGGAAGTACTATATAGGTTTTAATTACTCGGCAATTATCTCACAAAAATAAAGCAAAAAAGACGAATAAACGCTCGTATCTTTTGATTGAATTGACTTGAAAGCTTATTTTTTCGTTGATTCAAGAAGTCTCTCTGGATCAAGGTCTATCTAGATATTTAGTATTAATTTCAGCTTGAAACCACCATGTGACCTTGAAATACGGACAATAACGTAAACTTATAGGGTGTTTTTTTTTCTTTAAGGTGCAAAACTGTACAAAAAATCTGCTTTATCTATAAATAGGGTACCCCTATGTAGCAAGGTAGGCAGACGAAGTCTAGCATTAAGACATTGCGTGTCGAATGGAAGATCTCAACGCCGCTCTTTTTGTTCTTGACTCTACTACATACCATCACTATAAACAATTCAAATTAAATTAAATCTCGATATTATTATCAAAAATTTCAATACTTAATCAATATTAAAGATAACAGACGTTTAATAAAGCTGGCCTCAAGTCACGATACATTGTTTACTGCCTCCATTTGGTTTGTAATGAATGCTTTATAAATAACTTTTAAATGGCTAGCAAATCATTCGCTGGTTGAACGTTGTTTTGTTTGCCCTGAGTTACGTTACGCACCTGCTTGTGTGAACTCGTTTTGAGTGATTTTAGGAGGGGGTTTATTTTTTTTTATGTTCACCTTCACGCCTTAACCCGCACATAGCAGGGTAGATAGAAGAAACTTGGGAGCTAGTGTTAAGACACTTTCGGTCGTTACTTTCCGCCAAATTCTGGAGGCATTGCGTGTTGGGAGCGGAGCTCAACACCGCGTTTTCCTCGTTGCCGCAGCGAGGAAATGATAATATTAATTATTTTATTACAAAACCTGCCGTGTTTACTAGTCTCAATTTATTTTGTATAGATAGAAAGAAATACAGGATACACATAATATTCGTGTATATACAAAAAAAAAACCATTTTGTAAATATTATACGATCTCTTTCAATATTTTATTTCAATATTGAAATTTGAATTTTTAATGGGTTATATCTAAATTTCCTGTGATGCGAGAGAAAACGTAAAACTGTTTTTTGTTATGAATTATAAAACCAAAGGATAAACAAAACATCAATATATCTACTAACCAAAGATAATTTTAAAATATTTCAAATTCATTTTATATTAAACTTGTATAGAATGTTACTCCGCTGAAGCCTCCAATAACACAAGATTGGCTATCCTGGCTGTCTTTGATGCAATATTTTATTATTAGGTAGCGGTACACAAGTTTGTTCCGGGAATGTGGCTCTTGCTGTCCCGCAAAGTCGGAGGCTGCTGTGTATCACACGACAATGTAAACTCTGTTTTATTTCATTTTTGTATTGTATATTTTTACATACATTTTTAATGTTCGTATATTATTATATGTATATGATGAATTGATTGTCTTTTTGTGAGTATTTTAAATTTAATATATCGTCCTAAAAATCGCACATGTTGACACAATCGATAAATTATATATAAATATATCCATACTTGTTGAAAATCGAATTACAAAACGATTCTATTAAAGAACTATTTTCGAGTGCTAAGTTAAATTTCATTTTCATTTTGCTATTTCATTTTTCGCTGCAGTTACGTAGGGGAAATGATTTATCTCTTGTAATTATTTGTAATTTGTAATTGTTTTTTTTTTTCTTTTTTATACTGGCATACATCTACTTTAATTTTATCATTTATTTAATTTCTTTATCAGCTTCACGCCGTAGCCCGCACACAGCAGGGTAGGCAGAGGGACCCTAGTGTTAAGAGACACCGTTCCTCACTTTCCGTCGAGTTTTAGAGGCATTGCGTGTTGGAACTCAATGCCACGCTTTGCCTCGACACCAGAGCCAAGAAATAAAAATATAAATGTAAGTAAATATTTTATCTCCTCGAGTGGGGATCGAACCCACAACCAGATGAGTTTACAATCACACTCTGTGCCCCTGCTCCACGACTGGTCTCATATTTCATTAATAATTTTTAATTAACCAATTATCATAGTAAAATTACTTACAAAAAAATATTCTTAAGAATAATAACAAAAATCCTTACTGGGTAGTACAGCTAGATAACCCCGTAAAACATTACAATGTTTCTAATAAGCATACATTATAAAAAAAAAAATCGGATCGTGAACAGCCACTTTAAAACGCTTTATTCGCAACCAATATACCTCAGATAAGGCGGTACGTTTGATTTGTTACATGAAGGTATGTCTATGGAGAACTCATTAAACGGTTATTACGTATTAGGTAAAGCTATTCTTGGACCTAATTATGGGCTTACTTTGATTTGGATCATTAAATTTTTGAATGAAAATTATAGTATGTAAAATATTGTTTTTGGGGTTCCGTACCTCAAAATAATTTAAAACAAAACAGAATAACAAAGAGATCTAGGAGGATCACTTTGCTACCCTTCCCTAAAGACCGTTCTGTCTTAAGATCGCGTGGTGATATTAGCTTCTAAGTCAACAAAATCAAAAAATATTTTTTGCTGCATTTTTTGTGAATATTACCCCGAATTAGAACCTATATAGAATACTTCCCTTTGACCTACAATTTTTTGCAAGAAGTGAGTGAAAATGAGAAGAAATTATTAGATCACAAATCACAGAAAATAATAAATGCATACTTATATGTGTAGTTCATTTCATACAAAATGAGTCTATCAACTATTATGCATTAGTTACGTTCCCGTTGTTCTACAATTATGAAATTGATGCGGAATACTCGGTGGGTGACTCGCACTCGATCGGTTTTGTTTGGCTTACACTGTTATTTACACGTAACGGGATTTGCAGAGACACTCCGTTCCTCACATTCTAGACTTCTACAGACATTGAGTGTTGAGTGGCAGAACTCAACGCCGTGTATTATCTTCTTAGAATAGCGAAGAAATTAAACCGCTGCGCCGCAAAAGTAAAGTATTAAAAAAACTATTTACTTAATATAAATGAAATATACTATGTAGTTGAATCATTTTATAATCATAACCATTTTCATAAGCACTATAATGTGTATAATTCTAGATGCAACGAATTTCTGGTGTTTTGCTGGTGAGACAAAATTTAACGTTGTTTACGATACTCAATACGATGGGTCTAAAAAACCCAAAGCGTAGAACGAACCCCATAATGAAAGAGAGCATAAAGAAAAATTAAAGGCGAAAAAAAAAATAGGAAACTAGAAGACAACAATTACTATACGTAATATTTAAAAATATCATAATAATTAAGAATATTATCTTACACTCTGAGTAGTACTAGTTCAAATTGGTCATATTTTAGTTAACTATTATTTTTCCTCGTTAACTGTATGTATGTTTGTATATACGTAAATAAATATATATTTATTTATGTATATATGTTTACCTCTTTACGTATGTTTATATGATATTAATTTACTATGTACACCCCTTCCCATTTCACTAAACTCTACCCAAAGGTTGCCTGGAAGAGATCGATCATTTTTGTACTTCGTTATATGTTTCTTTTAATGTGATATTATGAATTTATTTTTGGTGTACTATAAAAGAGTATTTGACTTTTACTTTTTACTATTTTTACCGAGTAATAGAGTTGCATATGTTCATTAATTTACAAAAATCATATAGTGCTACTTGTGTAAGTCTTCCATACAAGCATATGCTAACAATAAAAACGCTATGTACTAGAAATGTAATAAAATTTCGTCGAAGCGAGATATAAAAACGTATAGCTGAATTGATTAAAGCAATTGAATCCTAATAAAATGAAATCCCAATCTCAATTAGGAATTAATAAGAAGACTAATCTAACATCAGTTTATAGTTAAATAACTATTCAAACTACGATTTAACAAAAAATTAAAAATATAATTTCATACACGCGCTATAATTTCAAAACACGCAATAAAAAAACACATTTCCCTTTATAAGGAACGATTAGTCATTAATAATACACACGTATTAATAAATCTTGTTGAAATAATAATAAATTGAGTATCACAGTCTGTCTGTACAGTAGCGGCGGTGCCTTTGATCCTTCGGTCATTAAACGACTATTGCTTATTAGGTAATGGCTTATCTAATGCCCAATTGAAATATAGTTAAGTAAATGAAGTTAATTTTGAAGGAACCTATCCTAGGTGTAGTTTTATTTATCTATTTGTATGATATATTTTTAATATGGAAGTGATTTGTGATTGTGTTCGATAATTCTTTTTTTGAAAATGTTATACAGTATATATAATAAGTTAAATGACAATTAATTTTACTAACAAACATATTTATTTAGGTTTTCACTGTATGTTCTATATAGCAGAGGGTAGGCAGAGGGCAGTGCACCGTTTCCCACTTTCTGTTCTGTTCAATTTTAAAAAAAATGCGTGTTGCGTATATAAAACATTTTAATTTAATATTTTTGTTCATGTAAATTATATATCATTTTAATATTAATATCATCATTCATATACAATACATGTAGCCGAATAGAATAGTTGCTGCTTATAATCTATTTTCTATTTATTTCCCAAACGTTGATCACGCTTGTCCTTAACATTTAATTTTATCACCATAGAAATGAGAAAATATGTTTTTTTTCTAACTATGTACATTCTGTATCGCCTTAGTAAGTAACAAAATAAGGTATATTGTCCGTCTGTACGTAATAGTTGTAAATCCGTTTATCGCGCACGTATTTAAAATATTTTTTCATATTCAAAATGTGAGACCAGAAATCTAATTTATTTCACTTTAGTTTTTAACACAATTACAAAATAGTATGTTTTAAATAATACTAGTTTCCATGTAAATATACCATAGACAATTTCAAAATAATATTTTGAATCCAATCGTTATGAGATATAAAAGATATTATAGCAGTACCTATTTATATTTGATTAATGATCGTTAAAATCTCTTTAATATAAATAAAATTGATCATCAATAGCCATGTCTCGATTCGCAATTAGCTGTCCATTATACAGCTTTCGCTAAAGTTTAATTTGTCAATTACAAATTAAACTTTCATCATTATTTTATATAAAAAAAAATTATGTTATATAAAAAAGTTAAGGTCAGTTGTGACGCGTGCGACCGGTTGTGGGTTCGATTCCCACTCGAAAAAAAATAATATTTAATAATTTAATTTTCCTCGCTCTGGTAACATAATTGTTATTGTAGATAAGTTTTTTGGCATTACTTACATATATGTATTAGTGATCGGGCCGTAACTTTGTTTCCGTACACTTTACGACATAAAATGGTAAATCTCCTACTTACTCTCCCTGACCTATTTACACGAAAGTGCAAAAATGTTCGATGTCTGTCAATCACTCAGAAACAGAAGAGTTTTATTTACATGATTATTCTTGAAATATTTTGCTACGACGATATTGCAGAAACAAAAGAATTTATGTGATATGAATACAGATACAAAGAGTTCCCCTTCTTTTGCTCATAAGGACGTTGTTAGTAGTTGAATGCAAATACTGCACTTTTTTCTTTACATTTTATTCCCACTCTCGAAATAAAGAAAAGAATCAACTATGGTGAACAACCAGACAGGATCCTCATACCTTTTCCTGTATATATAATCAAATTTCATTATATTATTGCTAATATATTTAATTGTAATTACACATTAATAAGAGGCCAGTCGTGGCGCAGGGGCACAAAGTGTGACTGCAAACGCGACTAGTTATGGCTTCGAACCCGACTCTAGGAAATGGAATATTTATTCTTTGCCTTTTGCCTCCATAATTCGGCAGAAAGAGGGGAACGAGGTGTTTAACACTAGGTTCCTTCTGCCTACTCTGCTGTGTTCGGGATACAGCGTGAAGCTGACACATTGATATGCATTACTTGTTTTATATATATATCCTAGTTTTTTAACAAGAGATTAATTGGCTGGTTAAAAGCGATGAATACAAAAGGTACACCCATCTATTTTGGACTAAAATAAGTGTTGCTTAACTAGTTACCTAAGCAATTTTTGTAATACAAAAATTAAATAATTTTCTTACATTTACAATATCACGAGAACACAAAGGAACATGTAGCGTCCGGCGTTGAACCTGCTACGATGAGAACTACACATTACAAAACAGATCAGCTAAGATAATACATTAATAGGGTTGATACAAAATTTTGCTTATTTATTTTAACATTTAAATTTTATACATTTTTTTTTACATTTCTGAATTTCTATCTATTTTTTTTGTACATATAATTTTATGTTTCTACAAACTTTGATTTCCGTGGTAAGAGATCTTTTTCTAGCTTTATTTAGTAGGATAAGTAGGAGGAACCTTCTAGCCATGAAAAATCTACTATCAGTACTATTATATGAAATTTGAACCAGAAATAAACTTAAAGAATTGGTTAAATAAATGTGAACGATATAGCTTTGCAGTTTTATAAAGACTTATATAAAAAAAATAGTTTAATTATAATCACTCATCGAGTAAAGTCAATTAACTAACAGTATGATAAATTAGCATAATAACTTCAATTACAAACAAATTTATCAAAATTTCTATGAATAATATTACGCGTCCTCGCATAAATTATTTATTAAAAAATATATTATTTACACAAATTATAAGTTCTGAGTGACTTACTCTATTCCTCTCTCAGATGATCAGAGCGTGGCGTTGAGTTCCACTATCCAACACGCAGTGTTTTAAAATTAGGTTCCCTCTAGAAACCCTGTTATTAGCGGGGTAAAACGTGAAGCAACAAAAATTCTACGAGTATGTTGAAGCGCAATAGGACAGCTAACAACTAGCATCTTTTTACATTTGCCTGTACGTAATTGTTATATAATTATATAAAAATTAAATCATAACTTACTGTATATTCAGCAAATTAAAATTTTAATATGTAATGGAAATTTAAACGTTTTTTTTTTCATATATGACGTATTATTTTTTGCAAAAAATATCTAGCTACCTTGAGTAGTATCTCTAATTTTAGAGGATGATTTTTTTTTACGTTGTGTATTGAATGGCGGAACTCAACTCGCGCTTTACCGAGTTACCAAATTGAGGAAATAATAATGAAAATTGTTAATTACATGATACTGTTACATATACTTTTTAACTCTGTTCTTTACCGCTGTTTGCAAAATACAAAAAATGTTGACTTGAAAATGCATAGTAAAAAGTTTTATTAATAACACATCCACAGCCCTATAAGGCGTTGCTATGTTATCGTATCGAACAAGATCGCGTGTCCGCTCTAAGATGTTAATAGACGATACTAGCGAAATACTGGACTTTATCAATTTATCATTAGATATATATTTCTATAGATTTTGTAAAATGTGTTTTAACAATAGGTTCCCAGGTTCCCTCTACCCACGCTACTATGTGCAGAATATGACGTAAAGCTAAAAAAATATAAGAATTGTAATCAGCTGTTATTAATTTACTGTAAAATTACTCCGCGCTTAGCCTCGACACCAGAGCGAAGAAATGGAAATATAAATTTAAGTAAATATTTCATCTCCTCGAGTGGGGATCGAACCCACAACCAGTCGGTTTTACAGTCACACTTCGTGCCACTGCGCCACGACTGGCCTCCCTCATGACTGACTCCCTGTTGAAGTATGATCTTTATTCTGCCTAATATATTAAATTTGACTGATAAATATGATACTGATATATGTACAGTTATTTGTATGGAATTCACTCACATACTTATCTCGTAAATAATGGTATCTCGAATAATATCGTTTTAGTATATATTGTAGCCTTTTAATTAAGCCGTATGATTTACCCTTTACTACTATCAACATTTAATTTGCCACAGTGGGGCTATCACCAAGCATTGTTATTTCAAAAATCATTCAAGATAATATTTACGTTTATCAAATTAAATATTGTGGCCATCATATTGAGGCTATCGGCTATAGGTTGCGGGTTCGATTTCGATACGGAGGAATGATAAGAAGTAAAGAGCAGCAGGGCAATTGGACTTAATTTGATACCTGTCCAAGGGAACCTATTATCTAATTTTTATAGTGTTCTTTATTGTAGCAAGTCGTGCCCATTCTGGTGATTACTGGCAGGAGCTGCCGATTCAACGTGTCTTCAGCTTGCCTTAGAACTTCGGTAATAGAGAAGAGGAGGAGAGGATTCCTGGAATTTCATTCATGGCGTCAGAGGCTAAGTCCACTTTGACAACAACTACTACTGTGTCAACATGGTCTGGCTTTTTTCGAGTTACGTGGCCAAAGTATTATTAAAAGTTAAAAGCGTATAGTAATTTTGAAGTGGCTCAAAAGAAACTTAATATGACTTAATTTTCTAGAGCACTTAGACAAATCATTATTTAGTATAATTTTCTAAATATTATTTACCATCAAATTGTTACAATGTACGCACTTGCTATTGGACATTACATAATTGTTATGGTTCGTTACCCAAAAGTTAAAATTATTACTAAGACCCTGTCTGTATGTCTGACCGTCTGTCACCAGGCTGTATCTCATGGAACCGTGATTGCAAGACAGATGAAAATTTTCCCACATGATCTATTTCTGTAGGTGCTATAACAACAAATACTAAAAAACTGAATAAAATATTAAAGAGGGCTCCTATACAACAGACATATTTTTGGAAACAGAATCATTCGTACGCGAGCCCGACTCGAACTTGGCCGGTTTTTTACCAATTCAATAAATCCATTTCTTATTAATTGTATCAAATTAAAATACTTATTTGCTTTGTTAATTAGTTAAATTTATCAATTTGTCCCTATCAAATCCATTATGCATACGAGGGATAAAGATATGATTCTTTTACCATATAGGTAATATTTGTTGAGCTTGTAAGTTCTGGGTGGTATAGGAGTAAAATTACTGATATTTCGGTATGGACGTCTATCATACGATTATAGTGAGATAGCGTATATCTAGGAAAAAGGAATTAGCATATATTTAATTGTAAAGGATGAAGTTTCTTAACACTAGTTAAGAATCGAAAGAAAAACATAAAAAACATTGCTGTGCGTATTTCACTGTACATTAACTTCTATATAAACGAAGCTTTTTAAAAAAATCTACGTATTTTTAGTGCGTCATATAGGAAAACGTTGTTTAACTCTCCTCGGTCTGCATAATTAGTAGACATATTAGATGTAGACACAAAGTAGAGAAAACACTCTGTCTTGACACTGTTAGAAGTTTTTATGGTGCAAAGAAAAGTGTAAAGTTGTTTATTAAATAGAATCGATCATAACCTACCATAGACAATTTCTTGTAATGTCTTTAAAATTTGAAATTAATATTTTTTTAATAATAAATACAGCATAACTCCTTAAAAATTATTACTTATGACCAATAATAAAAGAGTGCGAGCTTTAAACGCCGTTATTTAACGATCTCCAACGATAACGAGTCAAATTATACAACAATGTATTTAATTCGTGTCGAAATGATTTAGTGATGCAAGGAACCCTGTTATTCTAATAATATAACCTCAATTTCCATCATGAACCTAAACACTTTAAAGGATTTTTATTTGCAACATTGTATAGAAAAGTTAATATTAGTAGAATTATCAAAATGTCTGTCTGTCTGTCTGTCTGAAAATTAATCAAAATAAGTCAGAGGAACTTGTAGAAAAACTCTCATAGTTTTTTATCAAAGCATCCGTCACCTGTCAATATAAATTACAAAAAAATACAATTTAATATTCCATATATACTAGTATTTATAAAGTTCACATTTTCTATATTATATCCGCTACTAGCCGAGAGTGCAACAGTGACAGCCAGTTAATAGTTAGGCCTCGAACACACGTACGTTCTTATCCCATTAACGATAAAAGGCATTTAAGTTTTACCCAATATGTTATGAATGCATCCCGCTCACGATCACAGAACTCTATAGAATGCCAATGGTATTGCAACAAATATGCACATTGAATAAGATTATTAGGAAATTTACATACTTTAAAATATGAAATATTTTTATTTCAGTATTTTTGGGTTATTGCTTTATTGTGCGCAGCAGCCCACATTGCTAGACAGAAGCTAGTGTCAAGACACTCCGACCTCCACATTCCGTCTGCAGTCAAGACAGTGCATGTTAGCGCGCAGATGTCAACATAACATCAGGTAAACAGTGTAAACACGAGAAAACTAAAAGATAATAAGCATATAAATAAAATATTTTTGAGAATCAAACCCAAATCAGCAGCACGCTAGTACTCCTGCGCCACAACTGGTCCCAAAAAACTATGTATTTCTCATAAAATAAAAACATACATAAATATTTAAAACCATTTTTTTTTTAAACTGTTACTCACATAAACATGATTACATTAGATTAGATAGATTACATGACGGTAGACGTAAGACTTTCTCACGGCTAAATGTATAGGTATATAAATGCCTTACATAACATTGTAAAACTGCATTTTATATAACGCATACTGTGCTTATTACAATTTCAATCAAATCAGCTTCACACCGCACCTCGCACATAGAGGGGTAGGCAGAGGGAACCTAGAGTTAAGACACTCTGTTTCCCATTCTTGCCGGCTCTTCTCAGCAGAACTGCCAGAACCGTTGGTACCTATTTTTTTGTAAATATGTTCATTCGACGATTCAAAAGTGCTTATAATAGTCTCTTTGAATAAACAATATTTGAATTTGAATTCTTCCGTCAAATTCTGGAGGCATTGCATGTTGTGGGGGGACTGAACGACAGGCTCTTATATTTTCAATCTTTTTTTTTTTCATTTTAATTTTTTTACCTTTACGTGTCGCGTGTGAAGTCTACGACAATACTTCCTCATAAACTTAATCTTGATTTCCGATAGACATGTAAAAACTACAAGATTTTTTTATCGTGATCGTGATTAATTCAAGCACTCATTAGTTTGCTGCTAACGTAATACACTATAGAGTTATAATTATAATGTATTGATCTAGTATTGTCCATCAGTCTCTGTTTTTCGATCACTCTGTCTTCCATTTTCCGTCCATAATGTGGCATTGTAGGCAAAGCGCGGCGTTGAGTTCAGCTATTCAACACGCAATGCCTCAAGAAATCAACAGAATTATTGTTTTATAGAGAAGACAAGCCAAAAGAGCGAAAGAGCGAAAAGGGTCACCTGGGTAGCTAGCTACAGGTGCGTTGCCAGCCTTTCCATATCGTGTTTAAGGAAGTTCCTACGAAACCGCACATTAGTGAATACACATATGATGTGGTGGCGAACAGAAGTGTATTTATAGGAACAAAGTGTTTTAACACTTTTCCAGCTTCACTCTGCCTATAATGTTTAGAAAAAAACGTCGTTTTAAGTGATAAAACATTTAAATTCACAATTATCGTTTATTAGATTCAACTGGAACATATTGACATACGTCAGTTAACATTCACCCTTTCACGTCGCCCGTATATGGTAATGTCAGATTAGATCCACCTGAATTAACTTTTCATAAAATTAAAGTGACCTATTATGTTATACCTATTTACTAAGATAACATTTTCTTTTTTACACAACTACAACTAGCGAAAAATTATCTAATTCTACATTTCTTAGAACTATACAGAAATATTATATGTTACGTGTTAACATTTTATCTAATGAGGCATATAGATACGAAAATATAATGTCGATGCTGGGCTCCTTGAAGAGGTTCCCCCTTAAGGTTCCATGTTCAGTCTGATGACTTTACCTAGTGCGGGATACATGACACGTGAAGCTAAGTTAACAAAATCCAATGACGAGGATTGGATTAATTTTATTTAACCGTTCTGGTAGATACATAAACGCGGATATAAGTTCTGCTACCTAATATGCAGTGTCTAAAATACAAGAACAAAATGGCGAGAGTGAAGAACGGAGTATCTTAACACTAGGTTCTCTCTGCATATCCTGCTATACAACAGCACAAATCTTGAAGCAGTTGATAACTACAGTTCACTGTATATTCACAGTACATTCCACTAACATTTTCTTTCCACATCATTATATAAGTATTAAATATAAGGAAGCTTAAAACTCGCTGACCTTTGATTTACGCCTCTCGCTTCTCCTAGGAGAACTGCTAGTATACCTATTACTATACCTATAGCCTGAGTTATAGCTCGTGTTTCGCGATTAACATTCATTTGAAATTTTAACAACCTCTATACAATGTACCTATTTTTATTATAAACAAAACTTAGTGCTTAAGTCTGTTGAGTAAGAGTGAATCGTGTCTCGTAATAACTTTAGTTTCGTTTAGCACTTGTGTTTAGTTTACTAATTTGTTGGGAAACTCGTGGAAATGGTGCATTTGATTGGATTTTTAAAGTTAATTTTAAATTAACGTCTGTGTGGTTTTTTTTTTCTACAGCGGAAAGTAGGGAGCGGGGTGTCTTAACACTCCCGTGGATCACGGCCCCTTCTGTCTACCCTGCTATATACAGCATGAAGCTAAAAATACATGTTAAAAATCGATTAAAATCTTTAAAATAAACCTATTTAATATAATATCTTATTTTTAGAATATAGTAAGGTGACGTAGAATTTCAATTCTGTTCTAGGGCAAAATGTGTAACAAAAAATGTTTCGTACAATATAGCCCAAATTTGTTTATTTATTAATGAAATTCTTGGCACTTGCGATCACGGTGTTTCATAAAAATGTTATTTAAAAAATAAACAGTTCATTTCTTACGACAGTAGATATCACTATAAACACAATAGCTTCTAGATTTAATTCGTACTCGAAATAATGTTTTTTTTTATTTCCTCGCCAAGTTGAGTTCCGTTGCTCAACACGCAAGACCCCCAGAAATGTCCTAATGAGAACGGAGTGTTTTAACTCTAGGTTTCCGTGGCCAGTCCTTCTGTCTTGCACGCTATAAGCGGGATATAGCGTGAACCTAAAAAAATATGAGCTGTTTTAGTGTTTTTTGTTAAGGTTTCCGATTATTCTATATTTGTGTTGGTTGGAACTCACTATACAACATCTTTATAATTATTGAGTGTTTTACACTAAATTCTCTCTTATAAAAAGATATGCTATATGCGGAATAACATCGTGAAGTTAATTTGATTCAATTTCAATTTAATTGATGTAGTTGTTATGGTCTTGTAACTTTCATCCATTACTATGTATTTAAATATACAAGTGTCGAATATACATGTAAATTATCACTTCCCTATACAATAAACAGCGTTTAACTCGACAGAAACGCTTTCCCGGGTCACAAACGCTATAATTGCGGAATAGAAAGTACCTTAGCACCTTCCATTAGGCTTTCTCACGTTGGTCAAACTGTGTTGAAATAATAAATAGTATGTGACGTCACGGGTTTCAGGTGAGTACTTGTCTCTGGGGTCACGTGGTCATACGCTTAGGCTAGTGAAAGGTACATTGTGTAAGTATAGGATGTCTAGGAATTGTGGAAACCTAGGCTCCGTATAACTGAATATGGTAAATAAAGCTATGTATTGTATATGTATAAATTTACTGTTGTTTTGATGAAGATATTCCAATTGTTTTATATTTTATTTGTTTTTAAAAAAAACATCGATAAAGATGTATGCTTTCGTTAGAAGTCTTTAATTAGAAAACTCAAACGTTGTAATACATACTCATATTCAAAATCCAATTTGAATTTCACGAAAAACGCATAAGTGGCGTTAATAAACACCGGTATTTAGTTTACCAAAGGGAAGAAAGGTTATTTCAATACAATAATTTCCTGCGTGGGAATTGCACCCACATCCATCGCGTTTACATTAAACGTTGGTCTAGTATCACTGCAGTAAACATTAATATATTATTTTTAATACCTAAGTTACAAAAAAGACAAATTTAACAGACGAATATTCCAAAATAATAGAAATCGTTCAAAATGGATATGAATTGGAATTAGAAAATCAAACAGTCTATCTAAATATGGATGATGACAAAATAGAATGAATGAACAAACTAGATCCAAAACAGACCAACAAAGCGACCGACGTAACTTCAACATAAATCAAATCGTCCATTTTAATTAAACAGAACAATATCTTAATTATTTCATTTCTATCTTAGATTTGGTTTATAGGTAGTATGGTATGGAAGAGGCTGTCGCGTCGTGGCGTAGCAGCACAATGTATGACTGTAAGCACGACGAATGTGAGTTCGATTCCCACTCAAGAGAAGGATTTATTTTTATTTTCTTGTTCTAGTAAAAAGTCAAAAAGGCAAAGCGGAAAGTGGGGAGAGTAGATACTCTCTTCACATTAACACAAAAATCTCTTCGCCAAGAAATATAATAATAAGAAGAATAATAATGTGGTTATTATCTCATAATTTGTACTATATACATTATAATATACTATAAGGTATGGACTGTCTTATTGATGAACGTTGAAATAACGCATTATAACATGTTGAAGTCAAATCTAAAACTATATTCTAGAATATCCCGTAAATAGGCTATTAATAATAGCAGGGTAGGCAATGGGAACCTAGGACTAAGACTAAGACACTTCATATCCCACTTTCCGCCTAATTTAACGGAACAATGTGTCTTAAGTAACAAAATTTTACACTAGTACTAAGTAATTATTACAAATACTTTGTTAGGGTGCCATTTAAAATATGAACTTTCGATATATCTTTTTTCAGCCAAACCACACTTTTTAACATCCAACTGACAATTTTCCTAAAAAATATTACAATTTCTTTGACATAAAAAAACAAATACGTTGAAAATATATAGTTACTACAGTATGTAGTATACAGTACACATAGCAACAAGTTAAATATTACATTTATTTCAATACCACACATCAAAGAGACCTGAACTGCAGGCAAAGTCGTACTTAATACAGGTAAATAAATATAGAACATTTGGTTGGGAACGAATGTTTTTGCTTCCAAAGCGGCGTCAGTAGTTCGAAGGTGGAGGATCATTTAGCAAAATTAGGAAAGTAGGTCAGCGCGGGATGTGCAGGAGCACTCCGGTTACTGCGTGTAAGCGATGAGTGCGGGAGATCAATACTCACCGGGTTCATGTCGAGCTTTAAACTTTTTACAAATATATTAGAAATACTTTTTAAATGCCATTTGGATCTCCAATTTTTATCAGAATTTTAGAAGCTATCAAATAGCAGATCTCTTTCTTCCTTTTCGGATTTCAATGCTACGCTTTTTAAAGAAAAACGCTATGGTATGTGGATCTCCAAAATCTAATAAAAATTGGAGATCCAAATGGCAATGGGGAAATGGAAACTTCTCTCGATTAAGAATCAAACCCACTGAAGTTTTAATGACAGTGGTTTCGCTGTGACACCATAGTTTCGATAAAAGAGTACTCTCTCTCTATTAAGCGGGAGACTGAAAAGACAAAATAAAAATTATATTTGATCACTTATACTCTAACTCTAACAACGTATAGGTAAACTTGTTAGATCAATTTAACATAATATAAAAAAAATAACTAGAGTCCTGGGCAGTACCCAATAGTAATTTTTACTATAAATGTTATATTTCAATTAAGATTTATGACGAAGATAAGCAAGTCTGATTGCAGTCGAAATGGGATGATGTCTAGACTAGACCTAAAATAACAAGACCTAAAATGGCAATACAAAAGATAATATTATAATATTTTTTATTAATTCAGCGAATAGTTTAAATTGTAATGAAAGTTAGCTAAATTATCTCTTTGAATCAAATAGTCTACATTACTTAAATATTGTAACATTTAAAATATTTAAAGATATTTCCTAAGATTAACTTAATTCTCACAACAGCTCTTCTTCTTCAACCAGATGGATTTTGGGTTCAAATCCAATGATTATATTATTATATTTTCTAATAGGCTTCCCTGTCGGTTGCTCTTCCTCTTTTGTAGAGGATAACTTTTATATTGAGGAAGTTTATTCAGTTATCTAGAACAATTTGGAAATGCTTCTAAAAATTTAAGAAAATATACATTTTTGTTTAAGTTATAATAATTAATAATTATAGTGCAATAACCATAAAAGTACAAATTATTATCTCCTCTTTATCAAATTGACTATACTGCTTTTGAACGTTGTACTTTCGACCAAAACAGTTATGCTAGCCACACAGTCAATACACTACAACGACCATCCCATATATTATTTAAATAAGCAATATATTTTACCACCGACTTCACCAGAGTCCACTAATTCGCTGACATTTGAATCTATCTAGATATTGCAAAACGATAGTTTATGTCTTTAAAATATTGAAATACGTTTCACTTGCGTAAAATGTACGTACTAATAGTATACGCTAGAATGGCCATTTTAAAACTGGTTTGAACTAAGGATTTATGATTGATAGCAGTCAGTATTAAATCATTCATTTTGCATATTAAATATATTTTTGATATAAAAACAATAATAAGTTGTTGGTGCCTTTATATTTAAAGGACACTTGAACTATAAAAATCCAAGAGATTTGTATACGAGTTATTTAAGTTATTTACTCAATAAACATATTTACTTGATAAATTAAAACGAACACCTACTTAAATCTATGGTTTTTTGCTGGCTTAATACAAGGTTGACTCTACTTACCTACTAGAATAAGATACAGGTGAAGCTATAAAAAAGAAAATTATAAGGCCAGTCGTGGCGCAGCGGCACGAAGTGTGACTGTAAAACCGACTGGTTGTGGGTTCGATCCCCACTCGAAGAGATGAAATATTTACTTAAATTTATATTTCCATTTCTTCGCTCTGGTGTCGAGTCTAAGAGCGGCGTTGAGTTCTGCCACTCAACACGCAATGCCTCCAGAATTTGGCAGAAAGTGGGGAACGGAGTGTCTTAACACTAGGTTCCCTCTGCCTACCCTGCTGTGTGCGGGATACAGCGTGAAGCGGATTGATTATATAAATATAAAAAAATAAATAATGTCAGTTGATTGTAATTTAAAACATATATAAATTTTAGTTTTAAAAAAAATAGACGAGCCTATTGGAATTGGAACGTGACGCTGCTACTTTACTTTACTACCTATGCTTAAGCTTCAGCTGTAACATTACACTAACATTCACTGGTCTCACATAGTATAAATAAGCTTTAGTAAGTAACTTCCAACAAATAAACACCAATTAGTAACGAAAAGTACTAACTTTTAAAAACTGAACTTTTCCAGGGTACTTTTTATTTTTAAGCCAGTTTTCCACTGACCCAGAATGACCGCTTAGCACATCATCCCCATTCGTTAAACGCAGTGTTGCTACCAACTTTTACGATTGACCCACGAACTTGTTGGGAATAGGATATGCTATATGTATTCGTCGTTTAACGATTTTTTAAATTTATATTGAATTGTGTTTTATTCTTTATTTAAGTTTTAAACCAATTGTGGCGCAGAAGCAAAACGGCAAAAGCGCGGCGTTTAGTTCCGGCACTTAGCCGGAACGCAGGGCCTCCAAAATTTGAAAAAACATCTGAAAGTTGGGAGCGGGATGTCGTAACACTATTCGCCCTGCCTACCCTGCTACATGTGGGATACAACATGAAGAAGAAAAAAAAGTACTAAGTTTCGCCAATGGAGCGTATCGCGTATACATATAGTTTCTCCCCAAACTAAATAACAAATGATCCGAAAATGAGGCCGGAGCCCAAAACCGATCTGTTATTTATTGCAAAGGAAATAAGTCGGAAAATGGCATAAACAAAATTGTCCTAATTTGACCCAATTTTTCTTGACCATATTATATTGTTATGTTAGTATTGCTTTCGAATCTAAGTTTTTATTATAAAACTTTACAAAGTTAAGTGAATAACATTACAAATTTATTTATTATCAATATTTGTGGGAAATAGTTTTCAGCCAAATTCTGGAGGCATTGCATGTTAAATGGCGTAACTCAACGCCATGCTTTGTCTCGAACTAGAGGGAAGAAATTAAAATATTCATTTAAATAAATATTTCATAGACTCGAGTGGGGGTCGAACCCATAACCAGTCGCTTTTACAGTCACACACTTGCATTTCTGCGCCATGATTGTATTTTGTTTTTATTTGGAAATAACTAATAATTGTGAGTGAACAACTCAGCAGCTACATACATACAACATTAACGTGACGTACCGTAACATATAGTATTCTTCAACAAGGCGCCTATGTTATATATACCTTAAGTTTTATTTTAATTAAAATCAGTAGCTGAGATAACCTTACTGAATCGAGCATTCTTCAGCTTTATAATATTAATAAAAGAGTTAATCTTGCACGTTAATTTCGAGAGTAACACAAAAAAAAATGATGTTTTTCTGAAGGTTTCATAAAAAAAAATCATATTTTTTTATTTTAAATATGGGTTAGATGCCAACTCGGGGGAATGCGATGGAAATTTAAATAATGTTCTTTTAGCTTAAGTTCTGTATCGCGCATATGGTAAGGTAGACAGAGCGAACCTAGTGTTAGGACACTCCGTTCCGATTAAGATACTTTCGTTCCCCACCTCCTGCCCAATTCGAGGAGCATTACGTGTTGAGTGGCGGAACACAACGCCGCGTTTTACCAGAACGAAAAAATGAAAATATTAAATATTTCATTTTTTAAAGTGGGAATCGAACATACGACCTGTTGCGTTTAAAGACGCAAGACACGCAAGGCTTAAGTACATCATGTTTTTTCATTTAAAGTATTTATTGTTATTATTAATTTATAATAAAATTTATTTATGGGATTCTACGACTTACCACAAACTATTTACATTAGATTGTAATTTTCTACCTTCCTTAAATATATATATAATACTTGTATCGGTAGGTATCTACAATTTTTTCGTTAGATTTAGCAAATAAGCTATAACAAATATGCGTATTATTCAATGCCTGACCTCTATCAGGAGTAACCTTATTATCCCTTTTCTTTTGTTTTTACGATAACTACCTCCCGCCTAATTTAATAGGGCTGTTATATTTAATATCGATTTATTAATATTTCAATAAAATTATTGATTTAAATATTATAATATTTAAAGTTAATGATGCAAAAAATGCATATTATTTTTGGATGTTCAAATTTTTTTTTAAAATTTTTGAGTAGCGGAAATCAACGCCGCGCTATGCCTCAACACCAGAACGAAGAAATAGAAATATACATTTAAATAAATATATCATTTCCTCGAGTGGGGATCGAACCCACAACCAGTCGATTTTACAGTCACACTTTGTGCCCCTGCGCCACGACTGGCCTCAAAAATTTTCTATATTTATTAACGGCAGAATTGTTTCTGTTCCTTAAAATAACTTAATTAATGTAAAGAAGGAAATATTTTACAGTACAAGTGTTTCTGTAATTTATTAACAAACGTTTTTTATAATTTAAAAGAAAACTCACACTTTTGTCTGTAATATAGATGATAGACGAATCACCATGGTTGCGCAATTAAATCTAAACGGAGCGTACAAATGAAAGAAATAATAATTCTCGTAGAGAAAATCGAACCCACGACCATTAAACACATTCTGCTATTAAAAAAAACGTTTTAATAATAAAAAAACGGTTTTCTTTACATTATCAACAATATTTTTTTACAAACAAAATCCAAAAAAAAACAACAAAATTAATTAACATTTTTTTGTATTTACAAAGACTAAGGCTACTTAAAGTTTTTATCAACACTGCCCACGTTATTTCCTCTACAGTCTACTCCACTTTGTGCCACTTTAATAATACCGTAGTCATAGTTTAGTAAGTAATTATCAATCACCGGTCTAACTAAATTGCACGTTCTAGCGCACATAAATAGCCTCTTACACGTAATTCATAGTGCTTTTGATCTCGGACCGACCTCTTTCATAGATGGCTACGCCCTAATATTAATAGATTTGGTATTACATTGCGAAATTATTATGTAAATTTGTAATGATGACTAAATGCAAGAAAGAATATAATGATGTGAGGCCAATCGATCGACGTCGTGATCACAGAGCGGGACTGTAAACGCGACTGATTCGATTACCATTCGAGGTAACGAAATATTTAATATTTCCATTTTATTGTTGAGTTCCGCCACTCAACACAATACCCAGGAGTCAGCGCAAAATGGGGAACGGGGTTGTCTTAACACTAGGTTCTCGCTGCCTACCTCGCTGTGTGCGGACACAGCGTGAAGCTAAAAAAATGACATTATTTTTAAAGTCGTCCTCGTAAGTAGTATGGAATTTGAATAGAATTTAATTTTAGGTTCTCACATCATAATACTCAACACGCTATTTCCGACATTCAAGCAGAATCAGAGAACGGAATGTATCGATAGAAGAGTTGTTGAATTAAGAAATTAAAGTTTTTTCAATACAAATACACGGTCAGACACATCGGATTCGTTACAACGACTGCTGTAATCAACAAATTTAAATTTTATGCCAACTTTATACTAAAGAAATTCTTAGAGATATATATATACGGTACTAGTTTAGTTGATAGACGTGTGGTAATTGTCCAGAAAAATATTATTCTAAGAAAATTCCAATTCCAATTCGGAAAAATATATCAATTCATTTTATTGCTATGTTAGCTCCTTGCATTTATTGTTAGTGACGTATATTAATAAGTAAATCAATTATATATTTATTTTCAGCTGCTAGATTCAAAAAAATCTGGAATTTATCTACTATTTGACTATAACTATTTGATTGCAAATTGTGCTTTGAATTAAATCGACTAACGAGTGAGTTTAAATTTGGCAATTATATCTTTTCTTGTATTTGGGACCAACTTTCTTATGTGAGGCGCAGTGTTGGGCTTGTTTTTTTTCTTTCTAGTGTTTCATGCTGCCGGGTTATTATTAGTTTATTTATAAATGTTTATAACTTTTTTCTAATCTAGCAATATTTCATTATTTATAAGACGATTTTTAACCTTTCATAGATTATAAATTAAATTGGTAAAGTTACAGCATTTCCAATACAATTACAGCACTTTCACTGTAATTAAAAATTAAATTACCTGTAAGCTCTAGTTTTTTTTGTTTCATAGCTTCAAGCTTTTGTACACAAAGGAATCGAACCCACAAACACCGCCAGCAAATCCTGTGAAATTATGCTCTCGTATAAGTGCACACCTCTAAGTTGACTTAATACCTTTTATAGAGAAAGATTACATTCAAATAGTAAATTATCTTTATCAAAGGCCAAAACTATAAAAGGCAATAAATTAGTGCTATACCGGTTGTTTTACTAATCGCTGTGTGATAAGCTCTGTGGGAAACGATTGCAGTAGGTGCAGCCTTATATTATATAGGTATTTACTTGAATCCTTGAAAAAAACATGTTTCTGTAAGAGGAAGCAAACGGAACCTGGGAACCTATTGTTAAGACACTCGATTCCTATTCATATGGTCTTATTCTTTGTATAATTAGGCTATAATATAAGTTTTAACGGGCAAAGCTGCCTGTGGATCGCTACTATAAAATTGAAATCCTATCTGACGATCAATATCACTTTGATACTTTACGCCATGGTCAGTTGTTCATACAACGCTTGCGCTTGATAAGATATCAATGATATGTTATAAATAAAAATATTCACGAGATTGGAATTTGAACCTTTAACAGCCGTGTGCAATCAAACACGTCCAACGAGAGTCATATGCGCATATTACGTCAATAAAACGATATTGTGCTATACCGCTGGTGTGTGAACTTATGAAAGGCACTTTGTTCAGATAAATGAGTGTGTGAACGTGTAAAAAA
The DNA here is from genome assembly GCA_030704555.1 of Heliconius charithonia. NCBI lineage: Eukaryota > Metazoa > Arthropoda > Insecta > Lepidoptera > Nymphalidae > Heliconius > Heliconius charithonia. Next base: position 3,452,275 of record CM060825.1, read on the forward strand.
CTAGGTACAAAGTTAGGTAGACACCAAGTGAAACTGTTGTGGCGTAGTGTCCCAACTGTATGACTGTAAACGTGACGCTTGTGGGTTCGTTCCCAATCGAGGGTGTAAAATATTTAATTTTTTTAAGATCCGTCACTCAACACGCATGTCCCGAAAATTCGGCGGTAATCAGAGTTCGGAGTATCTTAACACTACGTTTAAAATATAATTAAAGCTGTTTTTTTAATATTTATTATTTTTTATTATTTACATACTATACAAAGCAAGCAGATGTCACTTTAAAACATTCTTCACCTTTACTTAAAATATGTTTTCGCTATAATCAAATAACTTATTAAATAATACATACCTACATGGACTTAAGATTCTACCAGGACACTCCTTGATTAGAACCTTTTATAAAATAGTTAAAGGAAACTATTGCATAAATCTGCAATACAGTGAATGCTTAATAAACATATACAAATATTTAAGATCGAAATAATAGAAAATATACTTTAATCTTTTAAGTTAAAATTCAAATTACTATAACTACTTTTTATTTTAACGTTTAAGCAAATTTTATCCATATGTCGACCAAAATAGAGTATAAATTAGATTGTTCATTTAGAATATTTAACGGTAGGTAATCGGTTTAAAATCAGTTTAGGAGCGGCGGGTCATTGTGTCAATCAATTCTTGGATAGAATTGTAGAAATAACTAAGGATTTGATTAATAGTGAAAACTTTAATTAACATTTTGTTATTATAAGTAGGTTTTATTTGTATATATACATTGCTGCGCAAAAAGTACAGAACAAGAGTGTCTTTTCTTACTGTTTTTAGTTTTTTTGTTTTTGTTTTATGCTTTATCACGCACATAGCAGGGTAGATAGAGGGAACCTGGGAACCTAGTGCTAATATACTCCGTTTCCAATAAGACATTTACCATTCGATACATTCCGTTCCCTACTTTTTAGAGCATAAAAACTTTTATTTGAAAATATTAATAAATATTTTAAGGTCTTTATCTATAATGTGACGCCTTCTTGAGTTTCATCAACAAAAACGCTTTTTTTTTTTCAAAATTGTTGGCAAAGTATTAACTGAATTTGAAGTAACCAAAACGACAAAATATAATTTTTCATAGAAAATAAAAAAGTAAGGATATTGTTCCTTATAATTTACTTAACCAATGTTGTTTTAATAATTTGTCATATACAAACTTGGACACCTTTAGATACTTCAAAATATATCCTATAAAAGGGTATCCTATAAACGTGTGTATATAAAAAATCTGTACAAAATTATTTTATAAAAGAAGTAGTTTCTTTTCACTGATTGACATTTGTACATACATTGTAAGGAGCAAAATGCCGAATTTCCTGAACCTTTACGTAGTAACCTACTTTGTTGCGTTACTAGTATAAATATAAGCAATGTTATTTTTTGAAGTAAAGAAATGAGTCTAAAGAGGTAAACAGCTTCACGCTGTATCCCAAAACAGAGGGGATAGGGAGAACCTGGAAACCTATGGTTAACATTTCCGTTCCCAGTTTCCGCCAAATTGTGAACCTTGCCTTGCTTTGTGGCTGTTCCGCCAATCAACACGTAAAGCCTCCAGAATTCAGCAGAAAGTGAAGAATGAAACTGTCTAAAACAAAAACGGAGTGTCTAAACATTACAAAAAAATAATCGAATGCCACCTAGTGTGCATACGCACACAAACATTTATATTATCTATTAAATAACTATATATCATACTTAATAATAAAAATATAAGTATGCAAATATATTAATATACAAGTACCCACCTATATTTATTTACCCATTACCCATTGTACAACCAGCGATTTATAAATACCCATATAAAAATATCACATATAAAAATCATCATTTACCCCACAATCCCGGACGGAGTCATCGGGACTCGTATGACTATTATAAAAAGCAGATTACACGTGCATTTTTATTATCCGAATTGATCCGCCCTGAGCCCAGTTTATATATTACAATTCTGGATTTCAAACAAACGTATTTTATTTCAATTTATCTGTCTCCATTTTTTAATAATTGATTTTTTTTAATAGAGTATGTTTATGTATCAGTGTATTCAGAAATATTTTTTTTACCTTCTCACATTTTTTGAAACATTGAGTGAATTTTATAGACATTGCGTGTTAATTGACGGAACTTAACGCCACGTTTTGCCTAGTTAGGAGAACGAGAAACCGCTCCGAATCGATCCACCGCTCACCATCTCTACATTACCGGAAAGAACTTACTCAGTTACTTATCTAAATAAAAACATAACATTTACATAAAAATTAAATAAATCCAAAGCTTTGACATGCGACTGGTCACACGTCCGCTAAGTTATATAAAAAAAATAATAATTAAAAAAGTTAATTTAAAAAAGCTGCCCTCAAATCTAACATCTAGAATGGTTTACAAGAGTGGCTCGAGCCCTATCTCGATATACAAGCGTACCGTTTTTGTCAAATAGAATAAATCATGCACTGTAATCTTGTGTGACATTAATCCAGGACATATAATATGAATGTTTTGGGAGTGTGCGGGGAATATATCATTTATATATGTGTTTTTTTTATAACTACTTAGCTCGTAGCTGTCGGTCTGACGATGAAATATTTTTGCTGCCCTGCCTAACCTACCTGTCCTATTAACATTGTTGTATATGAAATTCGGCAGCTTTGCAGCAAAGCATTTTAAAGTTTGAAATAAAAATATCAGGTTTACACTGTATTTCACACACAGTAAGGTAGGCAAAGGGTGGCAAGTGACAAGACATTTTATAATTTTTTTATACAAATACAAATTCTTATTTTTTTTTTGGTTTTTAATATTTTTTATAAATACACATGATTCACATGATCTAAAATTCACTATAAATTATTGTGTTTCTTTTGTATAAAAATAAAATATTTATGATCTCTATTTTTTAGGTACTTGTATTTGTTATGTTTCTTCCGAAAAACTGCTTGGCCCTAAATTAAACTGGGCTTGGTAAACGTAACTCGTGAATCCTAGGAAAAAGATATTGTTTTTACTATGTAAAAATATTGTATAACATACATTTTCCTTTAGCAATTTTCTTTTAAAACCAGCGACAGAATCATTTAAGATCTCTGACCTAATAAGACTTAAGACAAACAAAAGAAAAGTGTAAAAGAGAGATGGCCAATATTTACCCACCACTACGGGGGAGGCCACTTATACAGTATCCTTTTTCTTTATACCAAGTGTTTTTATCCATTTAATTAGAAAAAATACTTAAAAGCAGTGATTTATTTAGGTTAAGATGTAATTTAATATGTATTAATAAATTTTGAGTTATTTTTTATCACGCTGTATCTCGCAAGTTAGGCAGAGGACACCTAGTGTTAAAATACTCCGTTCTCCACTCCGCCGAATTTTTGTGGCAATGCGTGTTGAGTGGCGCAACTCAACACCGCACGTCTTACTTGTTACCAGAGCGAAGAAAAGATAAAATTAATAAAAAATAATTCATTTACACGAGTGATAATAGAATCCATTGCCGTCGCCTTTACAGTCACACGATTGTGCCACAGCGCCACGACGGCCGTATTTTATAAATAATATAATGTGTTTATAAAAAAATTACGTTATTGAATTTTAAGCAGGATTTGTAAGTATTGACAGGTGCATTTTTTATTTAATATTTAATTTTTTACGTATTAATTTCATATATAAGTGACGAAGGGTTCCTTTACATTTACAGGTTTTTTTCTAAAATACAAAAGTCGGAGAATCTTGGTTAAAGAGCTTTTGTTTCTTTTAATTCAATTTATTGAAAAGTTTTATTTATTACATACAGAAAATAGATTAGTTTTTTTAAATTCCTTAAAAACTCCGACCCACCACATGGCTAATGCAATAGGGAGGACACCGTACTGAGTTCTGTCGCAATATCTCGAAAATTGGGCAGAAAGTGGGCAACGCAGTGTCTTAGCACTAGGTTCCCTCTGCCTATGGATAAATATGAAACTGTTTTTTTTTCAGATCCGTTCAACGATGTATTAAGAAACAGAGTACGTTAAAACTGTATAGGTATATCGATATAAATGCCAATACATAATAGGTGACTTTTTATATTTAAATTCATTAATTGTAACAAAATATGAAATAGTAATTCATAAATATAAATAATGTGGTGAGAATGAAGAGAAACATTAAATATCGATATATTATTATAATGAAGCACTCATTGGCGATTGTACGTCATCTATCAAGTCGGCTTTACGTTGGCGACTAAGTATTGTTTTGTGTTTGGAATTTTATTTGGTAAGCTGAAATTTTTTATTTATCTTTTAGCTGTCTGCTACTTATAGAGGAGGACAGAGAGAACCTAGTGTGAGGAAACTCCGCTCATTACTTGCCGCAGAACTTTGCGTGTTGAATGGCATAAATCAACGCTGTGCTTTATCTTGTTACCAGAACTAGTATATGAAAATATAAATTAATGTATTCCCCAAAGTTCAAATCGAACCCACAACCGTCATGCTTACAATCACACACTCCACGACGATGCCCTTGCTCCACGACGACGCCTCAAGCTGAAACTGGATTTTATATTCTTTATTTATTGTTTAACTTTCCCGAACATGGCAAAAAAGTATATTTAGTGAGTGATTTAAATTGCTTTTCAGTACTTATTTTGTTATCCTTTACTTATTTTGTTACTTTAACATTTTTAGAAGCATGTAATTTTAGGAACGTCACTTATTTAAATGAAAGTCAAGATGATGCAATATTTGAACTTTTTTCAACAATATTTTTTAACCTAATGAAATATATCAAATATCAAAAGGAAAAAAAGTACTCTTAATCTCGATGTATAATTATTTTATCCCAACAAAATAACACATCCTAAGAAGAAGCAAGAACCGTTGACAAATTAAGTCTTCGGTGATTTAAATGTTTGTTATTCTCAACCAAAAATAAGATAACAGTTTGTGCAAATTTTTGTATTTAGAATTTATTATATATGACTAATTTTGAACTAAAACACAAAAAGGTCAGTATGTTCACACTTGCTGCATGAAAATTGTTTGGTTATTGCTATATGTCAAAACGTAGCTAAAAAAATTTACAGCTTTTAAGAATATTTAAAATCGTATTTTTTATATAAGCATTGCACCGACTACAAATTGAACTTGTAACTCCCAAATATTCCATCACATCACTGCTTTACTACAACAGCCTTAAAACTTTTAATAATTTCAAATTTAACCAAATAAATGCAAATTCATCATAACAACGTAAGATAACAAGATGGCGGCTGTTCCATATTCGCCACGAACTCGTGCGAGCATATTTGCAGTATGGCGGAGGATAATCCGAGACATTTTATAGAAGTTAGCAAGTCACTGTGGCGCGAAGCAGATAATAGCTTTTGTTACAGGTCGTGTGGGGTGACTATGAAGTGGGAATAAATTTACCGAATCTACTGCATATTTGGCTATATAATATTTATTTCAGCTTTACGAATTTTCTCTTCTCGCAGACAAAAGTAACTTAGTGTACTTAGTGTAACACTAAATTATTCCACGTCCTTCGAGAGATCTTCTTTCTCAACGCTTTCCGACTGATTTTTGATACATTTGTGTTGATTGGCTAAATTTAACTCTGTCATTTGTCTACAAATTGGAGTATGAAAGTAATTCGTTCCCATGAGTGAGAATCGTGCCACACACCACATCCACAACCGGTGGATTTAAAGTCAGAGAGGGCCCACTGCAAAACGACGTTACGGCGACCATATTTTGATGTTATTTATACGTTTTGGTTAATGATATTACTATTTTATAGAAATATGTGCGTAGCAATTTCGATTATACAACGCAGTACGTTTAAAGAAATTTAAATAATCAAAATATAGTAAGTAGTCACCAAGATATTTTATTATTAGGTTTTATACAACACTTCAATTATTACATAAATTTAATTAATAAAAAAAGTATGGACAATGTGCAGTCATAATACTCTATTTAATTGTATTAACATTGAGCCTAAAAACACTCTTAATAAAATATGTTTAAAACTAATACAATATTGACACAGTATAATACTATTTTTATTCATTTTTAATTTACATAAAGCTTACAATATTGTTTATTTTATTTGATATAAAAAATAAACATCGATGTGACGCGGATGGCATGTATCCCACACCATAAAATTTTGTTGTGGATTCGATTTCAAAAACAAAATATATCTTTTGATGCGGTTACATTTAGTGCAGCATTAGATTACGCCATTCACATCACAAAAAGGGGAAGTTATATAACTAGGTTCCCACTGCCTTCACCGCAAAAATTTGGAGATTACATCAGCATTAAAATAATCAGTAAACATTTTTAGTGAAACAAAGTTTTGTAATATCCATTCTTTGTGGTGTCACCACAAATAGTGGATGTCAAAGCAGTTAGTAACAGAATGGTCGATTCGAACACGAAGTTCGGCCTGTTTTTAAACACCTTGTATTACTTATGCATAGAAGATTTTCTTTCGAATTTTTCCAGTTTTTAACTTTGCTATACAAAATGGGAAACGGATGCAACAGCGGACAAATAGTTTGGATTTACTTTGTAAAGCTTTGCCAGACGCTAAAAGCTTCGGATTTTTGGTGTGAAATAATATCGTATGTGTGCTGCATTGTGTTGTGTTCTTCAAGACTTTTACACTACTTTCATATGTTTTTTTTATATGTTTGTTTTAGACAATTTTGTTTTCTATTAGAACTGAACTTTAAATGTTTTATTTTACTATCAAGATTTATATTCAATTTTTTGGACAGGACTAAGGCCAGTCATGGCGGATGGGCACAAAGCGTAACTGTAAAATCGACTGGTTGTGGGTTCGATCCCCACTCGACTCAAAAATTATATTATACTACAATAACTGCGAACTAAAACTATCAAGCGAAGGAAGCCACTAGCGAAAACTTTTTAAAAATAATTGACTGTTGGAAACTGAAAATTTATTTAATTTAATGTACTTCACAATAAAAAAATATATATATTTCGGAAATTTTAAAAGTTAACTTTAAAAAGTATACCTACTTTCCTAATTTTGCCAAATGATCCTCCACCTTCGAACTACTGACGCCGCTTTGGGAGCAAAAATATTCGTGACCAAATGCTCTATATTTATTTACATGTATTAAATACGACTTGACCTGCATTTCAGGTCTCTTTGATGTGTAATTTCGAATAAGCATCATATATTCACGTCTTATATCCTTTTTTTCAATTTCTGTTCGCAATAAGACACTTCCGGTTCTCACTTTCAGCTGAATTCTAGAGGCATTGCGTGTTAAATGGTGAAACTCAACGCCGCGCTCTGCCTCGTTCCCGGAATAAAAATGATCAATAATGAAAATAATATTTCATTGCCCCTAGGGCAAATGGAACTTACAACCGTCGCGTTTACAGTCGCACGTTTGCACCTGCGCCACGGCGGCCTAAATTCAAATTCAAAATATTATTTATTCGTATATACTATTATAAGTATTCGTATATAGTATTATAAGTGATTTTGAACCGCCGCATGAACATACTATAAAAAAGCTACCACCAGTTCGGAAAGCAGTTCTGTTGAGAAGAGCCAGCGAGAAATTCAAAAGAACTCTTTTCAATGTCATTGCTATAATTTAATTATTACATAGACTGGCAACTATCCTGCATGACATTCAATAGACATTAATTCCATATACATGTGTAATAAGCTTTACGTATTAGTAGTATTCTTTTACAGATACTTTAAATAGTTGAAGTGGCAAACTTAAAATACATTGAAATTTTATTAAATACACGCTTACTCAGACCCATAAAAGATTTATTAACTTTTTGGAGACGAAAATTTGGTGTAACAAGTATCTTATGTCTACCATTTTTTCTCCTATGATTTTGTATGTGTGGTCGGACAAACAGAATGTACACCAATTGTGAAGCAACTTTAATAATACCTGCATCTTTAAAAAAGTTATGCAGAGAATCTCGAGTTCTTAGAGTATAAATTGATCCCACGGCTCTTTTTTGGAGATTAATATTAAATTTATATCTGCAGCACTGCCCTATAGTGGCATTCCATAAAGTAAAATATTATGAAAACAGCTATAGTAGACTAGTCGAACAGTTTCAACGTCAGTTACTCTTCCAGATGAGTGTTCCACTGGGATTTCTTATATATATAGATATATCTAAGAAAATTGCTGATTCCGTCACAAATTAGGAATAGGAGAGCTCCTTTGATTACTAGACCAAAATTATATTTTTTAACATTTAAATTTATTTTATGTAAAGCACACTTAATATATTTACTTAGTACTTTTAGCATTTGTCTTTAGATTGTTAATATCAAACCAACGAAGATATGCTATAATGCACTATTCACCTCGTTATAGTTTATTTTGTACCTGTCCACCTTAACTATTAAAGATATCATCTGCGAAAAGTGCAATATCACAAAAAAAATAAAACAGGATCAAAAAAGGACCCTTGTGGAACGCCACTCCTCAGAGGAGATACATATGATTTTACATTATTTATACTAACCTTCTAGATTCTTTGGTTTAGATATGAGGCAACAAGATAAAGGGCAGTATCACTTATACCATAATTATATTTGTAATTGATAAAATGATATACTAAATACGGTTAAAAATATTATATATAATATAAAATTATGTAAAACACTTTGAAAACAATATTCACAGTAATTAAAATGCTTTAAGAAAGATTCACAAAAATAGAACTGCCTCAAAACACCAATTAAATATATAAGCTTTAAATGGTGACATACAATTGAATGTTACTTTTTAAATAAAGAATCATATTAAAAGTAATTTTAGTTGTCAATCTATTGTGCTTATTAAATCAATTATCATGTAGTTTAAGCGAAGCCGCTGGCGAGCCGCTAGTAAATAATAACGTCATGACTTAAAAGATATGAACATATTTTCAAAATAATCATAATAAAATTATCGTGTTTAAACACATATGCCCGACTAAAAACCTGGATGTGAGTTTTATTTCCATTTGGGGGAAAATTTATATTCACAAATAATTTCTATATATTAAGGTTAATCGTAGAACACCCAAGATCGCGAGAATTTTAAAAATTAGAATAATTGCTAAGAATGAGTAATAATTTAATATATATATTTTTTAAAACAAAATATGTTTTTATTTAAATGCGCTAAAAAGTATAAGTACAACTTATAACGTCCGTGTTACGTAGATACCAAAAAGCTACCATCTGGATGCGTAGTACCAGCTGCAGTGTTTCCATGTCGATACTAATTTGAGTACCTTCTATTTTCAACTTAAAGGTCAGCAACGCACCTGTAACGCCTCTGGTGTTAGTTACTTACCATCAGGTAAGGTGTACGTTCATTTCCCTTGTCTCTTCAATAAAAATTTAAATAAATAATAACTTAATCTGAAATTTTATTATTTACGCGTACTTCGATCTCGCGACTAACTCATAAATCATATAAATTGTGTATATTTTACACTTTTTATTGCATTTATTATCTATATTTTTTAAGATAAACGAAATATCTACACAGCTATGTCAAATAAAGCGCGAGGCCATAAACCATGCATAAGGGCTCTGGAAGAAAATCCCCGAAAATATGTCAAATAGAGTTATTTTGTAAATAATTATAAATAACGAGGTGTTAGTCATTCGGAGTGAAAAACAAGAATATTGTGGCTGGAACACATTCCACACTGACCTACTTCCCTAATTCTCGGTAAATTGTAGCCACCGCGACGTTTTACGTTGCTGTTGAAGTATTGACTCTTTGTTTGATTTAGGCTAGATTTTTTATTAAACATCTACATCATTTATGGTCAGTTTGCTTTATTGATATAACACACTCTTGAGATAATAAAATGATGATAAGTTCAAATATACTTAGTAAAATAGTTTATAAATTAATCTTCGTTTTTATTACCGTGATTTCGTTGAGATTGCGATATGATTATATGAGTCTATCTACTTAGAATAGTTTATTAATTAATTTTCAATTTCGATTAGATCCAAAATTTAATGCTTGATTAATCCTTGATCTTATTCAAATGACTTAATTATATCTACATATTAAAAAAATATTTTAAAATAAGTTACTATTTGTGTCTAAGGTACAAGCCATCTGAAATATGGATTAACGTTTTTTTATATAATAATTGCGTAGCATAAGAAAAGCGTAATTAAATATTCTTAAATAGGAAGTAAGTTTTAGTTGACTTCCCTAAATATTATTAAATAATCACAATTACTTAAGAATAATTCATTGCTAGATTCTCTCCGCCTTTTTCTCACATAGCTGAAAAAAATATATATCCACAAAATTATCTCGTTCTTAAAGAACAATAGGAAAATAAACTTATATTATAAAATAAATCCTATAGAATCTTCGTTCGATTTCACGAAGTTTATACGATCTTTGTTCACAACCTTAACGGAAGTGCAAAGAAAAGTATTCATCATCTGGTCCCGCCATTTCTAAAGTTTAGCGTTCCACATTCAAATTTGAAGTTTTCTCAGTCGCCATTAGTGGAATCGCAACGCGGCTTGCGTTCGGAAATTATTTAAGACGCTTTATATCATCGAGTTTTGATTGCTAATAACTATTAAATGGATAACTAATACTAATGGTTATTATAGTTAGTTTGTAGCAGTAGTTGTATTTATTGCGATAGAATTTTACAAATGTAAATAAAATCAAATCATGGTTTTTTAAACGAAATATAACAAAAATAGTTGAATAGTTTCTTTTGAAAAAATGGATCAACTTTTATTTTTATTTCATTATTTTTTTTTATTTTATTTAATAATTTTTTAGGGTTATTTCCTTATATTTGTAAAAATGAAATTTGTAGACAATATGATATTCATTGCAGCAATATTAAAATATATTTTAAAAGGTTCTAGCATAAAATACAATAAATAAATAAAAACAGCTTTACGCTGTATAGTAGCTGCAGAGTAGACAAATGAATTCTAGTGTTAAAGCACTCTGTTCTCCTATTTCCTCCGATTTTTTCAAATCATGTGTGTCGATCAAAGGATCGCGATGCCACGCGTTTTCTAGTTACTAGAACAAAGAAATAAAAATAGTTCATTCATCAGAATTTTGGTACCTACTTTAAAATAGAATTCGCTTAAAACGTCGAAAAAATCAATATAGAGGAGGAACGATAAAAAGAACCAATCATGTGCGGATTCAACTCTTTTCCGTTCAACCTGAATGGTCGATCGTACAACTAAAGCTGAGGGTCCTCTGAACTTTAATAGCTTATGTGTGTGTGTTTGTCACATGTTTTTCTGATTTATAAAAATCTTTATAAAGTAAGCACACTAAATGAAGATTTTCATAAACTAATACAACCTTTACGATATTAGGGAAATTATAAAAAAATACATTTTTAAGATGAAAAATATTATTAATGTGTATTACGCCTATTTTATCATATTTCAACATAAATATACTATTTATTTTATAATATATGTCGGGTATATCTATTCAATTTATATTAAATTATATTATATATTAGGCATATCTACACATTTATTTTCTCAATGACAAGGTTTTCTAGGTGCCCGTTACAGCTTATTTCTAGCGCTAAACCCGCCTATTTTCCAATGATGCTTTTATATGATGTGTTAAAAAAAGGGTGATTTTAGTCATAAATTCCTCCAGTTCACCTACACTACTGCTCTATAATAGACACTGGTCGAGTCGAGTATAAGGTACCTCGCGTCACGTATCGCTTTACATCGCGCTATCAGTATTGACAATCCGATATCTTAAGTTTAAAATGGAACAAAAGATTCAGGCTAAAACTTTGTGTTCACAGACGACGGCTATGGAGTCTTTAAGTAGCAAGATGTTCGTATTTCAATAGGTGATTGTGCTGTCTTTAAGCCATCTATAAATAGAGGAAGCAATATCTAATACCTCAATACTTATAAAACAGTTAGACGTGGATTTGAATAGAACTTTTGTTGGTAAGAACGTTGGATTAAAATGTGGTCATCATTTGTTAAATCTCTGTACTTATGTTGACTTGATGAAAAATCAAAAAATATATCACATCGTAGTGATTGGTCACTATTGAAAAGCTGAGTTAAAGTAGTCGTACAAAGGTGGAAACAATATAATTTCTTCGTAAAAGGATGCTGTCTGTTACTTTATTAACTAGAGATCTCGAGTTATCCAAGAGTAGCGGATTGCAACAGGTTTAATTTGTATTTACAAAATCTCTCAATATACCTACAGATTATAATTAACACATCTTATATATACATTAAAGTACAGATATATACAGTATACGATAATTATTAATACATCTTTGATTTTCATGAGTACTCATTTTAAATTTGAGGCCTGTCGTGGCGCAGCGGCACGAGGTGTGACTGTAAAACCGACTGGTTGTGGGTTCGATCCCCACTCGAGGAGATGAAATATTTACTTAAAATTTATATTTCCATTTCTTCGCTCTGGTGTCGAGGTTAAGGGCGGCGTTGAGTTCTGCCACTCAACACGCAATGCCTCCAAAATTCGGCAGAAAGTGGGGAACGGAGTGTCTTAACACTAGGTTCCCTCTGCCTACCCTGCTGTGTGCGGGATACAGCGTGAAGCTGATTTATTTATTTTTTTTTTACATTTTAAATTAAACTATTTAACCGGATTAATAGCGTATATTTAATATTATATATTTTTGGAAACCCGACGTTTCGAACACTGCAGTAGTCCGTGCTCACATGTAGTGGTGTCTCTCTGTCAATTAACATAATTATTATATCAGACTACCACCAACGATTTCTTAATTGCCTCGCGTACTACCCTAGATTCTATGTTGCTTTCTGGTATGGTGACAAAAATATACAGTACGGTCGACGAGTTGTGGCCTAAATCCTAAAATCAAATCTGCGCAGCCATTTATAGCTATCATCGGGACTGTCACGATTCGTCGTTCGTACTGTAGCATCAGATAATCTTCTTCGAAATAATGCATATCATTAAGATTAACAGGTTCAACGTATGAAAATATTAAAAATCGATATTATTTATAAGTGAGTACCAGATTGGTTTAAATATGGCAGCACCACAATATAACCAACGGCTATGACCCAAGGCAATTTGTTTCCGTTCACATTCTTTACGACTATCAAATAGATATACATTAGTAGGTACAAGTCTTTGTTAAAATAATCCACTATTAAAGTTTCATTATAATTGTGATATATTATTGTGAATAATGTTTATATTATTGTCTATTATCGTCTATAGTAGTAGGTGAATTTATATAAACAAGAATCTATATTTTTTTAAATGCATGCTGTGTCCCAAATATTTTCCGGACGCAAATCCCATCAAAATCAAGAAATTTCCTGTTAAAAATTCATTAGAAATATAAGTTCGTCGCGAACTTCAACTTTCCATTCCTAACCACTTATTATTAGGTAATACCACCGAAGAGTTTGTTTTCTTGAATACGCTAATCTCATGAACTACTGGCTTGAAATGCGAAAAAACAATCAGTTTCATGCTGAATACCGTATGTAGCAAGATATGCAAGATATAGAAACCAGAGTGAAGAAATAAAAAATATAAAATTATTCATTCCCTCGAGTGGGAATCGTACCTACATTCCTCCTCCTGCGCCACGACTGGCCACTTTTCTGTTTTTGCATATTTTTTTTACGGAGTACTACTCTATAATACTCTATAGTATAGCCTATGCTATATATAATTGCACTCAGATTTACCGCGTGCTATTTAGAATGTTTTAAAAACATTCCGTTCCCATTAAAACACTCATATTTCCCACTGTTCTCCGGAATTCTGGAAGCACTACGTGTTAAGTGGCGGAACTCAATGCTGCGCTTTGCCTCGTTACCAAAAAAACGAAATGAAAATATAAAATATTTTATTTGCTCGAATGGGAAACCAACACACGACGTAACAGATTTGTTGCGTCTAAGTCACACGACGACTGGTCTCATACATGGGTAGTTAACATCTAATGTCAATATATTTAGTAAAACGTTACAAATTCATAATCCAATATTAGAGGTCCACAAATTATAAGATCCGGCAACACGCTTTAGGATAAAACATCTTTAAATCTAAATTATTTTGTTGTCAATAAACATTTATAAACGAATCGATTCCGACCCGCCATTGTTTGGCGCGACTAATTAAGATGTCTCATTCCGAATAATATGTCGATATTTCATTTTGCACTGTGTCGAATCGCCCACGTATGTGCACAAATGTTATCCTTTATATTGTTAGATGTTGTAATATAAAATTAATAATTTTTTTTATATATATTTATAGTTATTTATAGATGATGTTATGGTGGCCCACTGGCCAACGTCTGATTATAAGCCTGATAGTTGCGGGTTCGTTCCGTATTCGGGAGAAAGAATTATTTTTCATTTCCCCCCACTGATAGACAAGCAGCATTGAGTTCCGCCGATCAACACGCAGCGTCTCTAATCCGAGTAGAAAGTGGAGAACTAATGTTATAGGACTATTCGACCCTTTAAAGGTACCCCATATAAATTGAACTCGAGACATATTTACATTTTAAAAAGGATTAATTAAACTTTCAAGATAATTAATCAAAAAAGATTTTGACTGACTGATTTTGATCTAAGAAAATAATTACTACAATCTTTCTGTCTACTTTGCAATGTAACTAAAGAAACGCAGAAAAATAAATTAAAAAAATACAATAACCTAATATACTATAGATATATATATTTCATACAATTATTCTATAATAAGTGAGGGACGGAATGTCTCACCAGGCTGCCTCTACCTATCCTGCTGTGTGCGTGATAGAGCGTAAAGTTGATTTAATTTTACAACAGAATACTCGAAACAATATTAAAAATCAATATATTAATAACCATTAAAAACGTCGTATCGTATCCGTGCCATATACATAAGAAAATAAATAGGCCTAGTAGGTCTGAAGGCGGCGCGCGAGGTGTAATTTTAACGTGTCTAATAGGCGCCTTCTATTATAATCGCCTCACTCGGCCACCGCGGTCAAGTACCGCTTGTGCAAGAACAGCGCTCACTCAAGACATTCAGGTAAAAACAATAAATAAAAGAAATTCTCGCACAAAATATGAAAGAAACAAGGGATGAATATAATGAAATAAGTTTATGACAATGTAACTGTGTCAAATGTTACTTGACAAAAAATTTGTTATATTTTATAATATGCAAACTTTATCTTTTTTTTTTAAGTTATTTTACAATGTTTATTCTTATATTTTGAATTTTTATTCAAAATATATCTATCTATAGATATAGCATTACAAGTAATTTGCAAAAAACATCGCTCATGGATTAAATTCAAAACGTTAAATAAAAAAAAAATAACTTCTGTTAGTGTTTCCTAAATCACAAACTAATATTTTCTATAATTTCAACTGTAATACAACCAATACGGTGTACACGAGCTCTAAACAAATTAATCATTTCGCAATACCTCTATACGACTAAATATGCCACTAAAGGGATAGGGCTTATTATTGATAATGGCATGGTTTGGGTGTTACTTGCTGTAATACCACCTACAGGTAAACGCAAATAAGATAGACAAGCCGTACAGTATCAGGATGGAGCAGTTTTATAACGACTTCGATTCATTATAAAGTATAGGTAGCGTGAGGTACCGGGTATGTGGTGTTTTGGTAACGGTATTTTTATTTAAGCCTTAGGCTTTGTTTAAGTGCGATTAATGTCAGAAAGATGACTGAATTATATTTTTTTTATAAAATTATATTTTTGTTGTAAAATTTTACATGTCAAATCGCATTGGTTTTAAGTGTCCAATACGGAGAGAAAACTGAAGTACAAAAAAATACCGGCAATTCAGTTTTTTTTTCAAGATTTACCTAGATAATCCTTCAAAAGAAATCAGTTATTAGTATTTATCTAAAATAAATCTTTAAGAATGCCACCTAAAAACCTTTTCTTTGAGTCATCTTCAAATCTACAATCTGAATACTCCGTGTCCTACCATACAGAATAGATAAAACGACATAAAATTATAATCAAACCAAAAATGTAATAAAATCCAAATACCTTAACCCCCACACAATGCACACACAAGTTTATCCACTACGATTTTAATAGATTTGCATACGTTACCTCCTAAACACCGAAAGCTAACCAACAAAAGCGCGTAAACCCGTTTTATTGTAGAACAATGGCCAGTGACTCCCGCAATGTGTGCCTAAGTAATCTGCAAATGAAATAAAGCTAACATTGTTGTGTGGAATCGATACATTTCACTGTATGACAGTACAAAGTCCACCTGAATTATAGAAATGAGTACAGCTTATACTAAAATGTGAGGCCAGTCGTGGCGCAGTGGCACGAAGTGTGACTGTAAAACCGACTGGTTGTGGGTTCGATCCCCACTCGAGGAGAGGAAATATTTACTTAAATTTATATTTCCATTTCTTCGCTCTGGTGTCGAGGCTAAGCGCGGCGTTGAGTTCTGCCACTCAACACGTAATGCCTCCAGAATTCGGCAGAAAGTGGGGAATAGAGTGTCTTAACACTACGTTCCCTCTGCCTACCCTGTTGTGTGCGGGATACAGCGTGAAGCTGATTTATTTTATTTTTATTTTATACTAAAATGTGCAGGGGTGTTAAAATTTTTAAACATGTAAAGTATGTATGGTGGATTTGGAGATTAAATTAAATCAGCTTCACGTTGTATCCCGCATACAGGAGGATAGACAGAGGGAACATAGTGATTAGGACTCTTCGTTGACCAATTTCCGTCGAATTTTGTTGTGTGGCGGGACTCAACGCCGAGCTTTGCCTTTGTGTCGGAGCGTAGAAATGAATATATTAAGAAATAGTAATTCATTCTCTCGAGTAGGGATCGAACCTACAACCGTCGCGTTTCAATCACACTCTTGTTCCCTTGGGCCAAACGGCCTAATTCAGAAATACAATTTTTTTTATTTAATATTTTAATAAATAAATTCATAACAGACAGACGATTAACTTAATAACTTTTTATAATATCAACTAAAAAAACAATAAAGAAAAAGAATCTTGCAACTATTTTATTTTTTTAATAGTTCAAAATTTCTATTTTGGAAGGAGCTGTATTCATAATATTATATAGACAAGTACTTAATATAATACATAGCCTGTAAATCATATAAAATGTTTTATTAACTGTAACTCATAGCTATGTATTATTTTTTTTAAATTAATGATTAAATTATTTTATGATACTTTGAAGCTCTAGCTTAAAAATACTCTAATATAAAATCGATTTTGCGTTATCGATTTCGATTCTCGATATACTCTACAGTGCACAACTAAGCCTATCTTTTAAAGTGCATTCAATATTACAGGAGTTTAATAAACGAATGGTACTAGCGTAATAGGGATTTATAGCTCTCGAAACAATACTCTACACGCGATTTATATGTTGATAGCATTACATATTTCACTATAACAGAATAAAATTCTACAGTAAAATTCTGTGTCTGTTTTTGTATGTATTAAAATAATATATATTTTTTTTGACGAAGTAATATACGTTCAAAGACCACATATCCACGATAGTTTTTATATTTATTATTATAAACAGATAGGTTTTAATTTGGAGACAGTCTTGCTGTCTCCAAATTAAAAAAGATACCTTACTCTCACCTCGCAAAAAGAAAGATAAATTTCTAAATGATGGAAGATAAAAATCTTAATTACGAAATTGTTAAGTGATCCTACATACATATGTCATAAATTTCAATATTTTTTTGTTTCTATTTTGTTATAAAAATAAATATCTAATATAGAAAAAAAATAGAGCTTCACGCTGTATCCCACAAACAGCAGGGTAGGCGGAGGGAACCTAGTGTAAAGTCACTCCGTTCCCTGCTTGAATGCCTGCACTTTCTGCCGAATTCTGGAGGTATTGCGAGCTGAGTGGCAGAACTCAACGCCACACCCAATATAGTAAATTCATTAAATAATATAGATACGTATGTATACTGTATTTTATTTATCTAGTACGAAACGATACGACAGTAACAAGATCGATAAACGACTAGTTTTGGTCTGTTCTGACTTCTATAACCTAAACTTTAAGTTTATGTTAGGACTCCGTATTCAGAAATGCAACTCGACAAGTTATTGAACCTATATCGCTTCTAAATAAACAACTAATGTGAAAATTTACCCCACTAACTTTTAAAGATTTTTTAAGAAAATATATATATGAATATTACCCTCTTTGATTAAGTTAAAGTATTTATAAAAGAATATTCTCTAATTTCTATTATTTCAAAATTATAGTGGTGTAGATTATATAATAGATATAGATAAAAAAAATATAGTATAAGACTTGTACTAAATATTTCTAACATTTATAAAGTAATATTCCACACTAAGGAAATAATAATATTTTTTAAAAAACATATAAAAAATATATAAAAATTTTCACTTTGTTAAAATTTTTATGTTTTCTAAAGAGTATTTATATATCATAATGTTATCAGTGTGTATTTTTTTTATACGAAATGTCCTGGTGCGTACTAAATAAAGTGTACTGTCTTATGTAACTCAATGACAAGCACCAATAGTTAAATATTATAAAAATATTTTCAAACACAAATTTGTTTATTTACCATTGTTTTCTTTGTAATAATAATCAATTATATTTTAATGAATCGTAAACAAATAAATCGTAAAAAAAGTCTCATAGAACATTAAGATTATATGCATATCAATACAAAAATACAATAAAATCTAGATACATTAATACCATATAAGTATTTATATAATGTACGAGTATACGTTCAATGACCGAGCGATTCGCTCGATATTCCTAATCTTAATTTAAAGTTAGTAACTAAGTTATAAATTTGCTAAAAACTTTAAGCTCCTTTGAAATTGCTTTACTTCCCGGAAGTGGAAACTATTTTAAGATGCATACTGTAAGTTGCAACCAAATATTAAATGTATAACGAAATTATTGTTCAATAAATTATTCAATAAAAAAAATTCATCATACATTCATTCCCTTATAATTTATTCTGTTGTAAATTTTATTTAATATTGTTTTGTATATTCTCGTTACATAAACGTAAATTTATTGTAAAATACATTGGTACATAATTTAATCACTAATAAATGTGTTTTGTGTCTTTCTATATATGGCTTCCAACTGCGAGATAATTGGTGTTCCTCCTTCTGTCCTATATTGTGACTATATCTTAACAACGGAGAAATGAAAATAGTTTTTAATGTCATTTCTGTGGGTTGGAATAGAGACTAGCGCTCTTACCGCTCACTTTTCCATCATAAATACTTTTTGCCATTCTTTCATCACTTATGTTAGACGTGCCCAAAACCTGCTGAGCACATTCTTATTATCACCGTGACATTCCGCTAGTGCATTGTAACGTAGAAATGGTTCGGCTCATGGAGCACATGTTTCTCACAAATCCCATCTACTGAGGTCGCGCTGCTTGGCGATTTTAATGTGCACAATGCCAATTTGCTGGAATCACGCACCGACGATCGACGCAGGGAGGGTTGAGAATTTTGCTATGGCGAACGGATTGTCCCAATTGTTTGGGTCCATGTTTTTGTCGATGCTTGCCTAGTACGGAGTGTTCTGCCCATTAAGCGCGGGAGGTGCAAAATCGCAACTCGTCGCGTCTGGCACTACAAGTCAGTCAAGTAGATTGGGATGGGATGCGTACATTTTAATCATTTAATTTTTTTTTTTTTTTTAAGTACAGCAGACTTTTTGTATTTGATATTCTGACCAAGAATTTATTTTTTGTTATTTTGTGAGGCAAATGCTTTTTTTTATGGAAAAGGAGAAGGCAAAAGAGCGTTCGGTTCAGGTGCGTTGCCGGCCTTTAAAAGTCGTAGAAGAAGCTCATAGATTTTATTCTATTTTGTGCGAGGAAATCCGATTTTAGCTGGTATAGTCCATTGTAAAGTGAACCTAACTCACTTAAGCTTTCTCTCTATCTAACTTTATTCAATTCTGACTGACTATAGCGAAAAACCAACACTGATTCGGACAATAAACGAACGAAAAACCGGTATTGTGACCCCTAAAAAACATTTGATATATTATGCTTTAGCACAACTTTGAGAAAACGATCATCCTTTCGAACAGATCACTGGCGGCCAGCCCCCCTGGAAATTATCGCTAAATACGACATTGCATAGCACGCTGAGCGAGTTTAATGTGGTGGACCAGTAGCACTGTAAGTGTCCTAACTGGTAGAACCCACTTGTAAAGACTTTCGTTTTAAGGCTTTGCGGTAGAAGCAATGTAGTGCCTGGTGTCTAGCAACAATGAAAATGTCGGCTTCAAATATCAAGTGTGAGAGGAACTTGCCATCTATGTTTATGCCCCCTTCTTTCCAGAAAATATCATCCGAGT
Source organism: Heliconius charithonia (assembly GCA_030704555.1). Classification (NCBI taxonomy): domain Eukaryota; kingdom Metazoa; phylum Arthropoda; class Insecta; order Lepidoptera; family Nymphalidae; genus Heliconius; species Heliconius charithonia. Next base: position 3,472,770 of record CM060825.1, read on the forward strand.
ATTAGTGAACAATTTGGGGGACACTACGTCCCATTATCTCACTCCTCGATGCAGGTGGATAAGTTTAGACTGCTGTTTTTGTACTTGGACTGTCATAGTAACTAAATTATAAAGATTAATTCTAAGCTTAACCTATAGTCATAATAGTATAACTTTTTATGGGAACTAAATACACTGAAGCCAGTCGTGGCGAGCACAAATGTGTGACTGCAAATGCGACTGGTTGTGAATCGATTACTCGATCTACTTGAGGAAATTAAATTATTACTTATATTTGTTTCTATTTCTTCGCTTTGGCGTTAGGCAATGCACGCGTTGAGTTCTGCCACACAACACGCAATGCATCCAGAATTCTGCGGAAAAAGGGGAATGGGGTGACTTTTTTTCTGTCTTAACACTAGGTTTCCTTTGCCTACCCCTGCTTCCTGCTGTATGCAAGATACAGCATGAAGCAAATAAATACTATGTAGGTACTTTAATATGCTTATTTTACAAAAACAAAATTAAATACTAAATAATAATCTTCAGTTTCAGGAATACTATGCAAAAAGATTTTCCACTTGCTAAAAGGATTACATCGGCGTCTTGCTCCGCTTAAACCGTTTAAGCGTTATTTCGCCCGTTGATAAATTATAGGGCGTGGACGCGGGCTTTAGTTGAATTAATTAGTTTCTTTTCTCAAGTAAGTACTTTAGACAGAATATGAACTGAGAAATAAGAAACTAGCAGATTAAAAGATCTTTTGAGACATTTTGCAATTCATTAATGTCTAAGAACTATTCCAGTTCCAGCTGCAGCAGTTGTTTTATTGTTAATGAATTATTTTTTTTAATTACGTATAAAAATAAGCGTGTAACACTTTTAAGACGATATCTCTCTCACTTGTTATATATCATAGTATTAGAAATTACAATAATTCTCATAAATATTTTTAAGTTAAATACTTAATACCTTTTGTGTACGATACAGACAGTGGTACGATATTAAATTTATTACAAATAACAAAAAAGTGGCGCAGGAGCACAAGCCACTAAGGGAAATTAAATATTTGACATTTTCATCTCCTCGCTCCTTGAAAGTAGGGAACGAAAATGTCTTACTTACTGGGGAATGACGTGTTCTAACACTAGGTTCGCAACTTCTCTCTATCTACGCTGTTATACCTATCCATGGATACTAAAAAAATACTTTTTTAATATTATCTCATTAAATGGGTGTCGAACCCACCACCATCGCGTTCACGGACGGTCACTATTCCACTTTGTCATGAAGACTCTAACGTATGACTGGTGAGGCATGTATGTATAAAATAATTCATCCCCCCCATTAACGAATATTGGCACATTTTTTTAATAATATTATATATTTAGTATAACCAACAGTATCAAATCAAAAATAACCGGTTGTTAATAAGTGCCAAGTGCTAAAAGTAAATAAATAGTTAATATTTATAATTTAACTTTTTTAACCATTACCAAGGTCCTACCAAGACCTACCAAGGTCTGAACACAGACAGAGACAGCAGAGAGTGAAGCCACCTAGTTGTACTTACTTATAAAATGTATACATTACTTATATAATAATTACCTCCCAGACCATAGACCAAAAAAAACTTAATAAAGGATTACCAACAAATAAAACGAACGTTTATTTAAATGTAATGTATTTTATTATTAGCAACGTTGGTACATAAGATTACTGGATAATACTGTCGTGGAATATGTTTTACGATCCGATCACATAACAATAGGTGTCCGAAGTACAAAACGTATATACCAATAGAAACGTGCGCGCCCTAATCCTTATAAACTCCATTTACTCCTATTACACCTATAAATTCAATAACTGATTAATTTCTCAATACTTTTAGGACTCTACGGTTAATATATAAAACGTGAGCATTCATACAAATAGGATTTGTTAAACATTCGATTAATACAAGACTTTTAAATCATCTCAAACATCAACTGTCCATACATTTCGTTCACTCGTACACAATTTTTTTTATGCAATGTCGCCTCGCTAGATAATTTTAACTATAATTATATACTATAAAAAGTTTCTAACAATGTCTAACACCCAAATACTAAAAAAAATAAAATCAATAAAAGCCTCTTACACTGTCAATATGGTTTTTTTTAGAAATCTTAGTAAAACCTTCGAAAATCTTAATTCGAATCGAGTCTCCTTCAAACAAATCCTTACGTCAGAAAATGAAGTCAATTTATAAACTTATATTTAACATATCTAGTGAATATAGGCCCTTATTTTAATGTACAAAAGAAAACAAAATACAAAAGGAAAAATAAAAAAGAAACAAAAACAAAATTTAAAAAATCATTCTTTAATTTTTGTGTATAATATATTTTTTTTAATGCAAGAGAGAATAATTTCTATTAAAATCTACATACAACATGATGTAAAAACTATTTTACTAATAACGTCGCAACGACAAATTATGAAAAAAGGAATTAAATAAAGAATAATAAAATTTTTAAATAAAAAAATATATAAATAATCGAGTATTACCGTTCCAACAACTCTATATAGTCTGTGGTTGACCACAGAGTATAATATAATATTTAAATTGTGGTGTAACACTAAGATCGTGAAGTTATGACTTATAAACTATTAATCTTCAAGAGATCTCGGTGTGTCGCATCGAATTTGGTCAATATCCATAGAAAAAATATAAAATACAACACTAAAAAATACATTTCGTGGCATTAGCTACCTAAGTACATCTGTTACAACCGTAAATTGCTTTAGTTGTAAAATAAAAACATTGTTCCAATGTTCCTGTTTTGTTTTCATAATTTTTATCATCTAAATATTCTTGTATTGACCAAATCAAATGCAGCGCGGCATAATATAATCATCGCAGCAAAGAAACTATCTATACAACAATACTTATAAAGTGGTACATATAAAATTTGACATTACTATATGTTAATAAAGATATTCATTTAAAACAATATCTCTAATAATGCCTACAATTGTCTAATATAGTCACAAATGGGAACGATAAATAAGAAATAAACGATTTAATAAAATAATGCCTTAAGCCTAAACTGAACTGTGTTTATAATTCGCTTCATAGAAGCGACGTCGTCCTGGCAAGCAATATTGTTATGAAAAAACTGTAGTACAATCGCTTAAACGTTTATAATAAAAATATTATACAAATCTTACATACGTGACCATAGACTTGCAGGTAAAGCGCGATCAGCCATTGACATAGTGTTGTACAGATTATAAAAGATATTTCTATACAGATATCGCACGATACATGCTCTATGGTTCACAAAACATAATGCACTGAATGAGGGTAGTTTTGTACCAGCTTTCTCAGTCAACCGTCGTCGGACGTCGGGAGTTGTGCATAAAGTACAATACATTGTAAGACAACATCACAAAATCTTAACTATTTAAATACAGTATAAAATGATAAAATGAAATAAATAGCTACACTACAATTAAATTCAAAACGGAGGGAACTCATCTAATGAAAGTCCTTAACTAAAGCTGTCGAGTCATTTTCAAGAGATCAATGTCACTTTGTCAGTGTAATTTTCAAGCTGCTCTTACAAATTGATTATGAACGATAGCTATACATCAAGTAAATATTTATTCGATAATATTAACAAATATTTAATCTCAATCCATTGTTGGCATTTAAATTATATCTTTACTGTAACTAGTGTTGATAAAATTTCGACCAGCTGTAATATGGTTCTTCAATAAGCCAAGTTTAATGATGACAAATAAACAATTCCAAAATAAATAGTAATGTCATCAAAAGACGTACCAAAAATAGAATACGACAAAATTAGATAATTATGTGGTTTTTTTCTTTATGAAATAAGACAGAAGACGTAAGAAAATTTAAAATATAACATTTATAAAAAAGCATATATATATTGCTTTCATGTCACATACAAAAAACAATAAAAGTGTTGAATGAAATAATTTTATTTTAACAGTTCTATAATAGAATATACTTTTAATATTTTTTAATAATAAGTAATAAAATTATTGAATAAAAGATTGAAAATGCCATTAAATGTTGAATAAAGACAGCATAAAGACTTTGTAGTCTGTTAAAATCAATTCACTCTATACCTAAAATACAGTTCGCAAAAAAAATATAATAAAAAATTGTCATTGAAAGCATTCTTTCCAAACGTACTCGCATCTACAACTCAACTTTAAAGCTTACATAGATTTTCCAATAATGCTTAACGCTATATATAAGACGGATATTCCTTAAATATATAAAAGGACATAGACACCTATATTACATTCAAATGTTATGGAATGAATATAAAATATTATAAAAAACCTCGTTAGTAACCCTTCGACGATAACAACGGGTTAAGTTAGCTACTTGTATATTTGTAAAGTATAAATATTCCAATTCTGAATATTTAGATGTCTTTATTTACTATATATTGTTATTATATTGACAATTTATTTAGTTTCATATATATAACCACAACTACAGTCAGCAAAATGTGATTTTTTATTTATTATTAAAAATTTGTGTTATATTTCACAATTATACATTTTCTTGTATGGAATCGCTAGGTAATATTAGATAACACTATTTGAGCTTCGCAATATTTCATAGTGAAACATGTTTACGCTGACTGTATTTTAATGTGAACATCCGTCGTAATGTCAATGAGCCTCGATTTTTTTATACAAAATTTGAATACACAACATCTACGGGAATCCCCTTTTTAACGTTAATAATACAATGGCACGACTATATACAGGGGAATTGACTTGATCGTTTCAAATAAATCGACATAATTTAAAATCGATTCAAATATTAAGCAATCGATTAAGGTCACCAAGTGTGATCTGTGGTAGTCGTTTGGTTTTTATTCACAAACTATAATGTCGTGGAAATCGGCTATTGGATAATTTAAATGCAGATTATTGTACTGTTATGTTTATTGCTTAATTCCTATATAATATATAATTTGTCAAATTTCACAATAAACAGATTTCAATATCAGTCCTGTTTAATAGAAATTCCACGTGTACTAAATGCATGTGTTTGGAGTGTTATTAATTTAACAAATATATTTGAAATTATGATAAAGTGATAACAATGATAGCTGCTGTTTATTATTAGATGACCTGACAAAATAAATAAAGCATTTTATTATGCCGAATTTTATCTGCATAAGTAAAATTTTTTTTTATGAAATAACCATAGTCAAACATGATATTTTGAAAAATAAATTTGGCCATTACATATGGCTTAGGTCATTGTGCATGTAGAGAAAAGGAGTATAAGTAAAAAAACACTATGTGCTACTGAAAATATAATAAATAATAATAATATAATTTAAAATTTAATTTCATTGAAATGTTTTTATTATAAAATGATTTTTTTGATTGAATTTATACTCCTTTGCCCCGAAGACCCAAACATTGTAGCGATGAAATAAAGTAAAGTTGCGTTTAACTATAAATTCTCCATTTTAACACTAATCAATAAAAGAAAACAATGAAAAGTACTGTCAAGTCTGAAATTGAAACATTACAAATGTAAAATCAATTTTCTTGAATAATGACATAAATGACAAAATATGCAAAAAGTTATTTTAAATAAATTTAAAGTGTTTTGGTTTTTTACTTTTACATAATTTCACATCATAGTAAAACTAAATCAAACCAAAAAACAAGAAAAAAAGGTAAGAAATATCAAAACTTATACACAGCAAGAATAATGTTAATTACCAATGAACAATGAACTGTTATACATTCAAAATAGTTGATTTACAGAGACATATTACATTTTGTTTTGTTTAGCGGCTGCTCGGCGGTGGCATCTGGGCTTGGACCCCTTGAAGGTTCATGGGTCTACCGTTCGGGTTACCCATACCGAGACCATCCGCGTAATTGACATCCATTGCTGGCATGTCATCGCTCTGGAAAAAGTTGCAAATTTAAGTTTTTTTTTCAGTACTATTTTGTATTTTCTAAAAAATGTACATATAAATTTTATAGTTTAAAAGTGGACCATTTGTACAGTTGAGTAAACTTATAAAATTGTTAGCTTTTTTTTAAATATTGGTCATATTTGAAATGGTTCAATGCCATAAATTACATACCACAATATACAGCTATAGACACATTGTTTTTAGTATTGAATGTTATCAAAAAGAAGTACAGAATTTTAAAAGTGCATTTTATGGTTAATAGTGCAAACTGCATGACATGTAGCTTCAAAAAATATTTTTTAATTAATTCGCTTGAAAATAACTACAATTACAGTACGTACAGTACAAGTTTTTATTTGGCGCTTGTATTATTATAACTTAAATCAATGATTAAGAATAGCTATAACGTGACAAACACCACAACATCTAGACAAAACAATTTACAAAGCAACCTGTGAAAAGTAAATGTATATATTCCGTAATCATCGCGAAGCTTTATTGCATTGTGTTTTATGCTGACAAACCCAATGATTATGGAAGCTTATCCAGACTAATTGTGGGAAAAAATCCTACTGTGAAATCTGTTTTAAAATAGTCCTAACTAATTACCTCCCGGTGCCGGCGTATGGTGCGGTCCTCGTAGCGCGTGCCGCCCGTGGACGCCATGGGGCGGCTCAGCGTGCTGTTGGCGGCGCCCGGCGAGTGCGGCGCGCCGCCCGACATGGGCGTGCCCTGACCTACGCGCCCAGATGTATCATATGTACACGTATAGGGTATGCTCTTACGCTAGATATCCTGCACCTATCAGGGTAGCGGAGGGAACCTGGGAAACTTGTGTTAGAAAACTCAGTTCCCATTAAAACATTTTCGCTTCCCATTTTCCACCGAATTATAAAGGCATTGCTTGTTGAGTGGTGTATCTGATTTTTATATATTATATACACTTAGGAATTATAATGTTGTTAGATCAGCGGAAGAGACAAAGCCACGTCACAATATGGTACAAGCAAACATGGTAGTATAATGCGATGGACGCACAATATTTATAAATTGTACAATATTTACAGAAATTAATCTCTTTATATGCAAAAGGCATATAAACGTTGAAAGGCAAAAGAAGCAAAAAATATTCTTTTAACTTGTTTTATATCGATCTCTAAATTAATCTATAAATGTATAATTGAAATCTTTAAGAGATCTTATTTGGGCGAAGCAATACTAAATTAGGAATCAATTAAACCTAATCTATATAGTGTTATACTGAATAAACTTGGAATATATAATTTTACACGTTTACAAGTTTACAAGTTTATTCAACATAACACTGTTATACATAGTTATACATATATGCACAAGCTTTTTTTTAGGAATCGAATACACAAACCCATATGAACAAATTTGTCAGACGGGAAAAGCTAATTCGCTTTTTTTCGCCTCATACTTTCCCCAGCATTTAGCAAGATAGACAGACAGCACCTAGTCTCAGGACATCCTCCATTCTCCATTTAAACTAACGCAATTCAGTGCCACACTGAACACATTACTATTATTATATAATAGATGTTTTTATAGTGGATATGGACACGGACAAATATTCGATGAAAAATAACTTTTGTCGTGGCTTAGTCTAATCTTTTAATTTGAGATATTGTGATTTAATAACTATTAATTATCTGTTATAATATTATGAAATCAATACAAACCGCTAGCATTAGAGGAGGCCCGTGGCTGCGCTGCGCGCGCGGGCGTCATGAAGTCGGCCTCGCGCCAGCCGTGCTTGCGGTACACCTCGCGCAACTCCGCGTGCGACCACATGGTCATTAGCACTTGAGCTGGGGAGGACAAGAAAAGTTTAGTTCGCTTAATTATCATTTGACACTGTATGCCACATGTAGCAGGGCAGGGAAAACCTTTTGTTAGGACACTGTTTTTCACGCACCGCCCAATATTTAAAATGCATGAGAAGTTAAAACGCATCATTTGAACCAAGTGATTGCGCAGATTTCATTTTACGTTTATTAGTTGCTTTAAATCATTATCTTACCGAGTAAACAATAAGCCAAATGTTCAGAAGGCCTAACTTCAGGGCAACGGAGACAACTCTTCGACTGTACGTTTAATAAATAAATTATACTTACCAGCAAATTTAAGCACCCTAGGCGTGTGACGGTGGCGTTGTTTGGTCAAATTAAGCAATCTGTCAACACCGCCCGCCTCTAGTAACGAACGGGAGAACTCCGCACTCTTTTTGATGACTTCGTTTAAAGTCGCGAGGACAGCTGCTATCGTGTCATCTGACGTGCCCTGTTGATTACATTTTATAATTTTGGCTTATTTAAAAATATTTAACATACTTATTTAGAAAAAGTATAAAAATTTTAACGTAGCGGGACTTGAACCCTCGCCTCTTGGTAACCCAAGCGCTCTGATCAAAGATAATTTAGATAAAACGTAGAATTAGGATTCGGCAAGAGAGACATATTTTAAGTATTTAAAGTCTTATTCCACACTTAGAAAGGAAACTATAATATATATATATCTCCATATATAATAAAAGGATAGAAAAGTCAATTCTGTACATGAAAGATATAAAAAAAATAAAAATTAGGTCGGTTAATATGTCGATTATAGAACCTAAAAAACCACTCAGCAGAATTCTTGTCTGTCTGTCTGTCTGTCTGTCTGTCGGTTTGTTTGTGCGTCAATCACGCAAAAACTACCTGACAGAAATTGATGAATTTTTGCATGGTGTTAGCCTAGGGCCTTAAGGTACATTTTTTTTGGGTTTCATTCCGAATTTCATGATAGTTTTCTTTAAAAAAAATAAAAACTGAAAAATATAAATTACCTAAAATACCGATAACTACTGTATGAAATTAAATTAATTTTGGCATGGTAATAGTTCAAAGCCTAATGTCACTTAGAGGATAGTTTTTATCATGGAGTATAAAGAATTTTTTGTAGAAAAAATTACATAATTATATTTTTTAATAAAAAAAATCGACTTCTTCAAATTCAACCGGATTTCACACTCTGAACTTAACTAAACTTTCACCAAACTTCCCCTTATATGTACCCTTTCTAATAAAAAAAGAATCATTAAAATCGGTTGAATTGATATTGACTTATACGTTCATTTGTCGCGCATATACTTAATGTAAATTTGAGATTTATATGATTTTCTCATAGATACCATTGTTGGATATAAACTAAATTAAAATAAGACTACACGGGAGGCATTAGCTTTCAAATAAAAAAAGAATCATTAAAATCGGTTCATACAATCAAAAGTTCTAAGGTAACAAGGCTAAAAAATACAGCCCAATTGATGACCCCTTTTAAGAAGTCGGTTAATAGTAATCTGACATAATTAAATTACGACTATTTCATTTAACCACATTTTAAAAGAAGAAAGTAAATTGAGGCCGTTCGTTGCACAGGGGCACAAAGTGTAACTGTTGTGGGTTCGATGACCACGCAAGGAAACGAAATATTTATTTAAATTTATATTTCCATTTCATCGCTCTGGTGTCGAGGTAAAGTGCGGCGTTGAGTTTCACTACTCAGCACGCAATGCCTACAGAATTCCGAGAAAAGTAGGGAACAGAGTGTTGTTGTTAACACTAGGGGTCCTATGCCTACCCTGCTGTGTGCGGGATACAGCGTGAAGCTAAAAAAAGAAGTATAATCAATATTTGTTCAGTCTACCATAATTATTATTTCAAACGTCAACGTTGGTGATATTAACAAACATAATAAAGTAGGTATATTTTACGGAATTAGCTCATATGGCGATGTGTAGAATAAAAAGTATATGTATTTGGAAAGTAAATTCTGATTGTGAGTTCATAGTTTATAAAAGTTTATATTGTGTTTAGATGGATCACGTGGTGATGTCAATACGTTTTAATGTCATCTTATGTTATCTGTTAAAATAGCGTGAAGCTGATTAAACTTAGTGTTATATTCAAAAGAAATTAATTGTATGTAATACATAATATGTAATTTATTAATACGTTTCAAGTATGAAAAAAAGAAAAAATGCAATATAATTGCATTTGTGTTTCCTTCCTATATTTTGTATTTCTATTATTTAAATCGATATATCAGGAACGTAAATGTGGGAACAGAGTTGCATGCCATTTTAGTACAGAGTAACCTCTAAAAAATGTATTTACTAAACTGAATAAAAAGAATGTGATTCCTCTATAGAATATATTATTCTATATTATACATAAAACAGGTTAAAACAGTGCATATGAAGGTCCTCCTGTAGTATAACTATTTTCAATTACTATCAACACTACATTGTCGATACTAATGTGGTATTACAATATGAATGAAATTTTTCCGCCATTATGATGACATAGACAATTTTTTTAATTTGGAAAAATAATATATTAACTATAAGAACGTTGGTAGTTTTTTAAAAGGAATTCTTATAGAATAAAAAATTGCCTAAACTATGCTTCTTCGCAAGTGGTTGTAATAACTATTGGTATCAATTTTCCAAAAAATCACTATAAATATTAAATATGCTCAATTATACAGAGTTTTTTTGTTAGGACCACTTTAAATGAAACCACAGTTTAACTACTCTATAAAAGCCTATTACATATTAAATTAAAAACCCGAAAATAAAAAAGTTATTTTTTCAAACAAAATCTCTATATATAATAAAAGGATAGAAAAGTCAATTCTGTACATGAAAGATTATCGAACAAATGGTTTACAACTCTGATGATACAAAGACATTCTGCTTCAGCTGATAATTTAATTAAAATGTCTACCGGATGATCAATTAGCCTGCAGTTTACGTTTTAATTGTTATTATGTATGATGTTACGTAACGTTTCTTTACGTTTATTTATTTATATACATATTACATTTAATGAATTAAATATATTTTATAAAAGGTTCACATATGTGATAACATGTTCACACATGTGGTCCACATATGTGACTACATATTCACACATGTGGTCCACACACGTGACCACATATTCACACATGTGGTCCACATATGTGACCACATGATCACACATGTAATCTTCATATGTGACTACATATCACACATGTGGTCTACATATGTGACTACATATCACACATGTGATATGCCCATGTGAATACTTATTCACACATGTGGTACACATATATGACCACACGATGCCACATGTGGCCCACATATGTGGCCACATGATCACATATGTGGTCCACATATGTGAGCACATAAACACACATGTGGTCCACACACGTGACCACATATTCACACATGTGGTCCACACACGTGACCACATATTCACACATGTGGTCCACATATGTGACCACATGATCACACATGTAATCTTCATATGTGACTACATATCACACATGTGGTCTACATATGTGACAACATATCACACATGCGATCTGCACATGTGAATACTTACTTACACATGTGGTTCACATATATGACCACACGATGCCACATGTGGTCCACATATGTGACCACATGTTCACATATGTGGTCCACATATGCGAGCACATATACACACATGTGGTCCACACACGTGACCACATATTCACACATGTGGTCCACATATGTGACCACATTTTCCCACAAGTAATCCACATACGCGACCACATATTCACACATGTGGTCCACATATGTGTCCACAAATTCTCACATGTGGTCCACATGAAAGACCACATATTTACACAAATGGTCCACATATGGGACCATATATTTACACATGTGGTCCACATATGTGACCACAAATTCCCACATGTGGTCCACATATGTGACCACATTTTCCCACATGTGGTCCACATATGTGACCACATGTTCACATATGTGGCCCACATATGCGAGCACATATACACACATGTGGTCCACACACGTGACCACATATTCACACATGTGGTCCACATATGTGACCACATGATCACCCATGTAATCTTCATATGTGACTACATATCACACATGTGGTCCACATATGTGACCACATTTTCCCACATGTGGTCCACATACGCGACCACATATTCACACATGTGGTCCACATATGTGACCACAAATTCTCACGTGTGGTCCACATGAAAGACCACATATTCACACATGTGGTCCACATATGGGACCATATATTTACACATGTGGTCCACATATGTGACCACAAATTCTCACATGTGGTCCACATATGTGACCACATTTTCCCACATGTGGTCCACATACGCGACCACGTATTCACACATGTGGTCCACATATGTGACCACACATTCTCACATGTGGTCCACATGAAAGACCACATATTCACACATGTGGTCCACATACGTGAGCACATATTGACACATGTGGTCCACATATGTGACCACATATTCACACATGTGGTCCACATATGTGACTACATATTCACACATATGATCTATATATGTGACTACACATTCACATAAAAAATTTTTTACTACACGAATAAACTTCAATAAAAGTTTTATAATTTAAAAAAATTTATTTTTTATGTAAGCTGTCTCCTATCTGAAATGTAGTTAAATGGAAAAACTAGGAGGACCAGTGTGTGTGTCAGTGATGACCTATTGCGTTGAGAGACAAGGTCCTTCATCCTTAGCCTCATTCGCAGGCTCCAAGTCATCTATGGAGACAGCTATTTCTCTAAGCTACTGAATTAGAAACGATGGTACGACGAAAGAAGGTTACCGACACATTGCTTCGTTTCGGTAAATGAGCGATGTATAAATGCACTTTGTCACGAAAGGTATTTTAAATTTGTATTGAAACGAACTGAAAAGTCCAAAATTAAAAGGAGTTATAAAATGTAATTTATCACATGAATTCACAAAACAATCTATACCTATTTTTTATTTTAAGAATTAAAAAAATGATGTTAGTTTTGTCTTGCCTGACCTTCTCGCACTCATTATCTTATTAATGTGATTAATCTCCATCTCCATATATAATAAAAGGATAGAAAAGTCAATTCTGTACATGAAAGATATAAAAAAAATAAAAATTAGGTCGGTTAATATGTCGATTATAGAACCTAAAAAACCACTCAGCAGAATTCTTGTCTGTCTGTCTGTCTGTCTGTCTGTCGGTTTGTTTGTGCGTCAATCACGCAAAAACTACCTGACAGAAATTGATGAATTTTTGCATGGTGTTAGCCTAGGGCCTCAAGGTACATTTTTTTTGGGTTTCATTCCGAATTTCATGATAGTTTTCTTTAAAAAAAATAAAAACTGAAAAATATAAATTACCTAAAATACCGATAACTACTGTATGAAATTAAATTAATTTTGGCATGGTAATAGTTCAAAGCCTAATGTCACTTATAGGATAGTTTTTATCATGGAGTATAAAGAATTTTTTGTAGAAAAAATTACATAATTATATTTTTTAATAAAAAAAATCGACTTCTTCAAATTCAACCGGATTTCACACTCTGAACTTAACTAAACTTTCACCAAACTACCCCTTATATGTACCCTTTCTAATAAAAAAAGAATCATTAAAATCGGTTGAATTGATATTGACTTATACGTTCATTTGTCGCGCATATACTTAATGTAAATTTGAGATTTATATGATTTTCTCATAGATACCATTGTTGGATATAAACTAAATTAAAATAAGACTACACGGGAGGCATTAGCTTTCAAATAAAAAAAGAATCATTAAAATCGGTTCATACAATCAAAAGTTCTAAGGTAACAAGGCTAAAAAATACAGCCCAATTGATGACCCCTTTTAAGAAGTCGGTTAATAGTAATCTGACATAATTAAATTACGACTATTTCATTTAACCACATTTTAAAAGAAGAAAGTAAATTGAGGCCGTTCGTTGCACAGGGGCACAAAGTGTAACTGTTGTGGGTTCGATGACCACGCAAGGAAACGAAATATTTATTTAAATTTATATTTCCATTTCATCGCTCTGGTGTCGAGGTAAAGTGCGGCGTTGAGTTTCACTACTCAGCACGCAATGCCTACAGAATTCCGAGAAAAGTAGGGAACAGAGTGTTGTTGTTAACACTAGGGGTCCTATGCCTACCCTGCTGTGTGCGGGATACAGCGTGAAGCTAAAAAAAGAAGTATAATCAATATTTGTTCAGTCTACCATAATTATTATTTCAAACGTCAACGTTGGTGATATTAACAAACATAATAAAGTAGGTATATTTTACGGAATTAGCTCATATGGCGATGTGTAGAATAAAAAGTATATGTATTTGGAAAGTAAATTCTGATTGTGAGTTCATAGTTTATAAAAGTTTATATTGTGTTTAGATGGATCACGTGGTGATGTCAATACGTTTTAATGTCATCTTATGTTACCTGTTAAAATAGCGTGAAGCTGATTAAACTTAGTGTTATATTCAAAAGAAATTAATTGTATGTAATACATAATTTGTAATTTATTAATACGTTTCAAGTATGAAAAAAAGAAAAAATGCAATATAATTGCATTTGTGTTTCCTTCCTATATTTTGTATTTCTATTATTTAAATCGATATATCAGGAACGTAAATGTGGGAACAGAGTTGCATGCCATTTTAGTACAGAGTAACCTCTAAAAAATGTATTTACTAAACTGAATAAAAAGAATGTGATTCCTCTATAGAATATATTATTCTATATTATACATAAAACAGGTTAAAACAGTGCATATGAAGGTCCTCCTGTAGTATAACTATTTTCAATTACTATCAACACTACATTGTCGATACTAATGTGGTATTACAATACATTTTGAATATTTTTCCGCCATTATATGGCGGATGATATAGACATTTTTTTTAATTTGAAAAAATAATATATTAACTATAAGAACGTTGGTAGTTTTTCAAAACTATGCTTCTTCGCAAGTGGTTGTAATAACTATTGGTATCTATTTTCCAAAAAATCACTATAAATATTAAATATGCTCAATTATACAGAGTTTTTTTGTTAGGACCACTTTAAATGGAACCACAGTTTAACTACTCTATAAAAGCCTTAATTACATATTAAATTAAAAACCCGAAAATAAAAAAGTTATTTTTTCAAACTAAACTAAAAAATAAATAATAAAATTATCGTTGTAAAATAAAATACAATTTGTCAAGAACGACGCACGCACACATAAACCTATCAAAGGGAAACCGCCGCATACGCCTCATTGCGAAATCGAGTCGTAGGTATTGGCGGCAAAGTTTAAAGTTCTAAACATTTTAGTACTATTTTTGTAGTAGTATGTGTTTACATTATTGGTACCTATGCGTAACCGCGTCATACGAAATATAGATATGAATAAACATTGTGAAATGAGAAAAAAACCTACGTCTTCACTGTTGATGTATCTTGCTTAAATTCTTTAGGTACGGGTTTAAACTATTTTACCCTATATGCCCAATTGTAACTGTAACGCGACGTTGTGGGTCCGATCCACACATGCAGGATTGAATTATAATTTAATAATATTTTCATTTCGCACATCAGTCACACATTATACCCAATATCTTACACTAAGTTGCCCTACTAAGGGCGGGATAAAGCGTGGATCTGGTTTTAACTTTATGTGAACCGATTAAAATAAAGTCCAGTCCAGTTGAGGCCAGTCGTGGCGGAGCGGCACAAGTGTGACTGTAAAACTGGTTCTCTGAGTTCGATCCCCACACGAGGAGATGAAATATTTACTTAAATTTATATTTCCATTTCTTCGCTTTGGGGTCGAGGTTAAGCACGGCGTTGCGTTCTGCCACTCAACACGCAATGCGTCCCGAATTCGGTAGAAAGTGGGGAACGGAGTGTCTTAATACTAGGTTCCTCCCTCTGACTAGCATGAAGCTGCTTAAAATAAAACTAATGCTTAATATTTAAGGGCAGTTTGCCAGAATACAAACAAAAAAAGTATTTAAATCAGTTAAGCCGTTTCTGAGATTATCGTGAAGAAACGCACATATAGTAAGTATCGATAAGTTGTGTTTTTATTTCAAACATTCAATTGAAGATTCTTATGGGAGGTACGAAAATGCGACCTAAAGTTTTAACAACTTTCTCATTAAAAATCTTCATTACGTTGCAAACATACATTATAAGTATATCAAAACACGAACATAATTCAGTGTGTTAAGTAAATAATTCTGTGGTTTAAGCGGGCGAAGCCGCGAGCGGGTCGCTAGTATATATAATATTTTCTTAGCCTAATGCAATATTTCAAGTGAGTAGGGTAGACAATTGAAGCTAATTGTGTTAAACACTGTTTTCCATGATGCGCCGAGTTTTCGAGACATTGCGTGTTAAATGGCGGAACTTAATGCCGCGCCTTGTTTTGTCACCAGAGGGCGAAGTGCGAGTCTAACCTACAACTACCCGTTTGTTATTAAAATATCAATTATATACGTAACATAAAAATACAATATGGATAAATAAAAAGACAATAAATAATATGAATAAATTAGAAAGTGTAAAATGAGGAGATTGTATATGAGATGTACGAATAATTTAACGTAACGACATTATTATAACCTGATCGTGCTGTTGGTTCCCGCTGGGCAGTTTCTGCACGAGGTCACGCATGGCGTACTTCCCAATGAGCTCCTTGTTGCGCTGGTCGATGGCGAGGTTGCGGAGCGCGGTGGCCACGGCGCACACCACGCGGTCCACCTCCATGCGGAGCAGCTCCACTAGGATTGGTAGACCTGAGGATCATTGGATGTACGGACATATATATAGTGAATTAGTGAAAGTTTGAGAATGAAGAAAAAGAAATAAATAGAGGACTTAGTCGAAATTTTACAATAATATAGCTTATATATAAGGATACTTAAATGTGTTATATTTTTATAAAAAATATTAGAAGTTACGAATCGGTCGCTAATATTTTATATAAATGTGTTATTTCGTATGTTTCTTAATTCTTAGTTGTAAGTGTTTATCAGAATTTAGCATAACGCAATGTCTAGACATCACAAAAACAACCCCAAACAAGCATCTAATCTACACCATCACGAAATCTGTATATTCACCCACCTTTCTCCTTTCTAACAGCAGCACGTATATCGATGGAGGGTTGCCAGTAACAGGCCGCCAGGTTCTGTAGCGCCCCTGCCGCTGCCTCTAATGTTTCTGGATTCGAACACGTTTGTAATAACGCCATGTATAGTGGTACAACCTGGGAACAAAATTAAACTAATTTATTAGAGACTAGTGGATACTTTTTATTATTTTATTCACTAGTGACCAATGCGCAATGGCTTTCAATATTCAACATATCTTAGTTAACTTAGTATTTAACATGAACTTCTATATATTCTTATATGTGTTTAATAGTTCGGATAATCGATAATTCTTACAAATGAGAGGTTTTACTAATACCACATCAAAACGATTATTATTTAGTGTCACATAGTATTAAAAAGACAACACTTTACCTCAGGTGACCACAGCATCTCCGTCCCTTTTGGTACACTGTAGCCTAGCTGTGTGCTCGTGTTGTCCAGCTGCGGCTCCGGGTCGCTTTTGCCGAGAGGACTGGTTGAGTTGGAGGAAGATGAGCCTTCCTTTTTCTTTTTACTGCCACCGAAGCATCCTAGGTTTTCTCCTTTGAAATTGAAATACATGCATAAAATAACAAAATATATAAATTGATATTGAGCAATAAATATCATGCAATATTTAACTCTATTAGTATTTTTATGAAATTGGAAATTTTGAATAAAATATCAAATAATAGTAAAGGTGGGTTGGGCGCATTAACTCCCAACGTAAGAAACAAGTAAAAAATTTGACTATGTAATGTTTTTAACATTGCAGCTATTTTATATTTTGTATTATTTTTTTTATTATATATATTTTTAGTAACTTAGGTTAGGCTTAAGGAAAGCAGTCACAAATATTTCATAAACTTATGCTTAGCTGCAATACGTCATAATTTATATAATAACTAATAATTGCAAAAATTATGTGTTTTAGGCACAATTGTTCAATTAACTTGCTTGTACGTTTATTGAATAGTAAAAGGAATTAGAACAAATTAAAAAATAATCTATGTTAAGTCCTACCTTTCGACGCGCTCGCCTGTATCCTTGCTTGTCCAGAAGACTGTGTTGGCGGTGCTCGGGTGTCGTAGAGCGGATCTTCTATTTCTTGACACCTAATAACACATACATTATTGAATTTAAATTATAATTTAGATGCCATCTTGACGCAATAGAGTAGATATTGGATGGAACTGATTGAATTTTTGATATTTTCCAACTATAGTATATATAATATAGGATATAGTGTGACATTGAGATTCGTCACCCAGATCGTAGTGTGTTAAATTCAGTTATGTCTGCTCTATATGTGGTGCTATGGATTAAACTAGAACCAGTAAATGTTAACAATAACCTGTAGGAGAGGTTGCGCAGGACGCACACGCAGTTCTCCACGATCTTGGTGCCGATGGCGTTGGCGGCGAGCGCGGCGCGCACGGCGTGCAGCAGCGCCTCGGCCAGCCCCGGCAGCGAGCGCAGGCGGCGCCGCGCGTACTCGCCCGCCGACGACGCGTTGCGCAGGACGCCCGACGCGTTGCGGAATACTGCAGCGCGGATTGGGTTGTTTTACAGATACTGTTCACACATAAGGAGGGGAAAATAGGCAACACAGTTACAAAATACTCACTATTAGACCAATAAGTTTCCCCGGGATTAGTGGGGTGCCAGCCAGAATGTGGTATGATGACTTTGGTTACGATGACGTGAGCTGCGTCATCTATGATGGACTGCTTGAGGTCCTCGCACGATGACATGTTCCAGATCACGCCAGTCACTAGTTCTTTTACCTGTAGGTAGGAAATATGTATTATTAATATCATATAAATAAAGTCTAATATTAATATATTTTAGACAATGCTCTAATTTTAATAAGTTATCACTTAGCTATTTGATCAAGAACCGGATCCAGAAGGCAATTTGACTTGAGACGGCGCATATTGTAAGGCTCTCCCTGGAGCCCTAGCCACTGATGGCTTGGGCCCTTCTCCCACCATCAAAAGAGTGTTTTAATTTAAATATTTCTAAATGTACTTTTTACAACAATTTATATAAAAAAATCTAAAATTAATTATCTTGTATAATAAAAATATATAGGATGGAAGTGTCTGCGCTCCTTTTACGGGAACAGCATATACGGTAAATATTTAAAACCCATCCCTAAAGAAATTAATCAAGATAAATCAATAGTTTAGACATAGGGTTTTGTTTATCCATACTGTATTTCGTGTGACGCAGTTACGACTAGATGTTCATAGAGGCGCGCTTGTTCTCGTCGTCTACGGGCGCGCGTGTCACGTGTCACGTGTCACGTGTCACTCGCTAGCACTGACCTCCAAGTCGTTGGTGCGGCACAGCAGCGCCATGAGCGCGGGGATGCCGGCCGCGTCGCGGATGGCGCGCTTGTTCTCGTCGTCTACGGGCGCGCGTGTCACGTGTCACGTGTCACGTGTCACTCGCTAGCACTGACCTCCAAGTCGTTGGTGCGGCACAGCAGCGCCATGAGCGCGGGGATGCCGGCCGCGTCGCGGATGGCGCGCTTGTTCTCGTCGTCTACGGGCGCGCGTGTCACGTGTCACGTGTCACGTGTCACTCGCTAGCACTGACCTCCAAGTCGTTGGTGCGGCACAGCAGCGCCATGAGCGCGGGGATGCCGGCCGCGTCGCGGATGGCGCGCTTGTTCTCGTCGTTCTGCCGCCCGTAGGACAGGTTGCGCAGCGCGCCGCACGCGTTGCGGCACACCTCCGGGCTGTCGTGCGAGATGAGGCGCACCAGCGGCGGGATGCCGCCTGGGGGACAAACAAATATTTCAAAATCCGACTGGAAACGCTACAGATGCATGTGAATCTGTCATTTTCGTTTTCTCACTCTGATAACGAGATAATGCGGAGCGAAAAAGCGCGGCGTTAAATTATGCTACTCAACACGCAATTTTACGAAACTCAGGCAAAGCCAAAGAACCACCTATATAGTACCTAAACTCCTAGTTTTCTGTTTATTTGGATCGTCCATATAAGTTAAATGTTGTAAATACGCAGCGGCATTCGCCTTCACCACATCCGAAGGTGAATTTAGGAAGCCAATGACTTCTGGTAAATTGGGATCCCGCCACTGGAGACCGCCGCCGTCCTCACGCCCCACGCCCACGTTCACACCGCCATGTACTGGAAATTATATAAATATTACAGTCAATATTAGAAAACATGCCAAAATATTGTAATTTTATTAAGAAATTTTGTTTTTAACTTATTTGAAGGCCTAAGTACATAAATAATTTATTTTTTATAGTTTGATTTGTATAAAATAATATATAAAATATTTTTACTACAGTTATAATTGTCAAATATTTATATTACGTCGTTGAGTTCCGGTGCAACATGTAGCGTCTCAAAAATTGAGCGGAAAGTGTATATGTAAATAAAGTGGCTAAGAATGATGTTTCCTTTGTGTAATTATATGTAAGTTACGCTCTTGTGTGCGAAATACAAAATGAAACTAAAAAAAAACGTGGTTTAACCACGCCAAATGTCACGTGAAAAGAGAATTCATGATCAAGCATGTTTAATATTAATATAAATAAGTTTAATAAATTTATAAAGAAAATTAGTTATTCAACGTAAGTTAATAAAAATACATAATAAAGAAAAGAAACAAAGAATATTATAGATAATACCGTACCTAAAGCCATGTTTGCCATTTGCTTTTGCAATTCCTCCTCATCACCATACATTGATTGACCACCCGTGCTTCCCAAACTGAGGCCATTTTGTGAGTCCTGCATTTAATAGTTATTTTGAATTAAATATTAATTATATTTATAAATAGTAAGTTAATAAAAATCAAATCGTACTAGGGCTTGTAGGTCAATAATCTCAATAAACGAGATATGTGTGCCAAGTGGGAGAGTTAATAACAAATAATTTTATTTAACTATAAAAAAAACGTATGTAATATGTTGTTCGATTCTACCATTATGTGTAGGTATTTATAACATTTATTTATTTGTTAATAAAGATAAAAATAAAATAATAGGTATCCCTTTTTATTCCTGTTTCAAAGGGCCGCTCTATATATGTTTATATATAGAGCGTATAATGTTTTATAGCACCATAAAAAGTGCAGCCCTTGTCATTTTATTTAATAGTTTACTTTGTGGAAATCGAACTCACAACCATAGTTTTTTTCACATAATACAGATTATTTAAATACCTTAAAGCCAGTCCCCTGGTGCGGCGGGTCGTACGCGGCGGGGTAGTGCTGGTAGGCGTACGCGTCGCCCGCGTACTCGCCGCGCGGTGACGTCACGCAGTAATGGCGGCCCAGCTGCTCGAGCGACGCCGAGTCGTACCTGACACACGTTAAATTATTATTAATCCCACTAATATTATAAATGTAAAAGTTATTATTGGAAATGATTTTTTTTTAATACAAAACACGATATCGATATTTTAAAAAAATCCGCTTTGTCAAATGTATGCGAGATAAAGCGGGAAAATATAAATTCAAAATTGAGTTTTTTATTTATTATTTTTTTTTATTGCGTCATCAAGTCAACCATCCAACGACCATTTATCATAATGGCTTCACTAGTTTAACAGTTACAAGAGAGCAAAATAACGGATATACATACATAGTGTACATACATATGGGCAACATCATTTTAGAAACAAATTTATAAAGTAAAAAATAAAATATTCCATTATTAAAATATATTAAAATATTAAGGTTTTGTTAATTTATATAATATTAAATTATTAAGGGGTCAAACAGTAAAGAAATAAAATCAAACAAAATAAAAGATTTTCCAATTCCCAATTTCCAAAGTATATTATAATATTAGAGAGAATAAGCAAAGTTTAACAACAACACTTTGGTTCATTTAGAGCTAATTACAAAACCCAAGAACCTCGTACTATCATATTATGGCCATATAATTACTTAACTTTTAAACATACATTTTCTAAACGATAGTTTATAATGTTAGTTCTTTATATTATTATATACTTATTATTAGTAAGTCGAGGTAAAGCGTGTCGTTGAGTTCTGCCATTCAACACGCAATGCCTCCAGAATTCGGCAGAAAATGGGGAACGGATTGTCGTAACACTAGGTTCCCTCTCCCTACCCTACTGTGTGCGGGATACAGTGTGAAGCTGATTTAATTTAAATTTTACTTATGTTTCATATTTTTTTCAATATTTGCAGTAAATTGAGGCCGCCATCGATTTCCCCGTATGTATTATTTATTTAATATTTTGATTTATTTGATTATTTTCCTCGCTGTGGTAAGAAGGCAAGGCGTGAGGTCTAGCTCTGCCATTTAACACTCAAAGTATAGAGGATTAGGCGGAAAATGGTGAACAGAGCGTCGTAATATTAGGTTGCCACCCAAATATAAAAAAATTGTAACAAATGAAAATGTTGTTTTGGTATTTAATAAAAAATAATATTTTTTTCAAGTGAAATAAAGTAATATATACCTCTGTTGCAGATGTAAATTGTGTTGCGGTGGCATGGCTCCGGGCGAAGTGCTTCGGGGAGACGCACTACCGCCACCTTCTACGTACTCCTGAAAACAGTTTAAATATATCTTTACTAACGGCTTATTCGTGGCTTCTCCCGCATACCTTCCATAATACTTTTATTATGCTTTATTTGTCAACAGATCGATATATTCTATCATGAACAACTTGTTTTCATAATCCTGAAAAAGTGCTTAAGCTTCCACCGGAAACAGAGCAGTGAATTATTCAAATTTTACATATTCTCTAAAAGTATACGTCCAAATTACATGTTATAAAAGCCGCTTACCTTTCTTAAATATTGGTGAAATTACCTCACAATTGCTATTTTTTTTAAGAAATGCCTTATTGTGACTTATTTATAAGATATTGATATATGGCGTCGTTGACTGTTTTGTAGAACTAATAAAATACAATATTTCTGCCATACAATGTAGCTTCACACTTTATCTCTAGCTTACAATGTACTGACATATATTTAACTATTTTTGCATACATACATATATTAATAAAATATAAAAAAAAAACTTATTATATCAGGTTACTTGTATCAAAAATAAAAGCGCTTGTTTTAGACATCATTGTTGCGGGTAGAAATTATGCAGAAAAACAATCATCATTTGTCCATACCCTATTAAATCAACACACCCAATTACAAAAATATCACTCTAAATTCTACGTCGACGTTAAGAACATAGAGCCGTGTCTACAAAGATAAAAAGAACCATATTCAATCTCACCTGAGCCATATAAGCTGGCACTTGGGGCTCCACGAGGTACGCTGGCTGCGCCGGGTACGCCGCCCCGTAGTGCGCGTACGTGCCGTAGTGCCCCGCGCCCGCGCCCGCACCCACACCCGTGGCATACCCGCTGCCCACAGATACCGCTTCCATCACCTGATTTTGGATTGTATAAATAAATTTGGGATTATATTAAAAAAAGGCGAGGAAATTAATTATATACTTTAAATAATTATATATTAAATACAGATTTTCTTTTCTGATAATCATGTTTTCTTTTCTGGTAGCAAAGCATCGTTGAGTCCTGCCAATCAATCACAATCGAAAATTGGATTGAAAGTGGGAAACGAGATGTGATAAAACTAGGTTCTCTCAAACCTGGGAATAGAGTGTTTTCTCCACTACCACAATTAAAGGCGAAGGAAAGCTATAAAGAAAATATTTAAAATTATTTTAGGTAAACGTATGGGACATTATCTGTTCTCTCTATTTTATATATCTCTATCTGTCACACATTCTATTTTATGCAGAGAAATTACTTGACACTTGATAAAACATGTTAACCTTCATTATAACTTAAGAAAGTCACAAAAACATATTGATCAGTAATAAATAATTAATAATATTGAAACTGAAATAAAAATCCCTGCTACAATTAATCCAACATATCAAACAAGAAATAATGAAGTTCTTATAGAGTATATATTTTTATTCTGAACATGCATTCAGCAAGAATTTCTTCTGTCACGATGACCGTCACGGGAAATATAAATATTAAAATAACTGGCTCTATATGTTATAAAACTGATAACGATATAAGCAATTCTTTGTTAGAAGGTTTGTAAGTCGCAGCGTATCTACTTAATATGTACAAAACGCAAGATAAAGCAGCTAAAACATTCCTTGCAAATACACAAATAATTTTAAATTGACTTAATTTAAATATTTTTCTTTAATTTTAGACGTAATTTTAATTAGCAGAACAATAAATGAGCTAAAATTTCCCCTTGGTTTATGATTTTCCTTTCCGCTTCGGCACCATTACGTCCAAAGAATTGTATTGAATAAAATAAATTATAAAGATTTTTCTAGGCTTACAATGAATCCCGCACTTTGCAGGATAGGCAAAGGAACCTGGGAACCTAGTTCTAGCTCAAGATCTTGTCAGGCATTTCCCCATTTTCTTAGTTGCCTGTAAGATCTTAAGCTATCTAACAAAGTATCGTGGTCAATTTGATGTCCAGTGCGGGGTCACCAGTATACTCTGTTCCCATTAAAACTCTTCCGTTCATTAGGTACTTTCCGTCGAATTCTAGAGGTATTGAACTAAGTGGCATTCAGCGCCGCGCTTTGCTACGTTACCAGAGATTAGCGTGTTAAAACGCACAGACAAACCGAAAGACAGATAAAAAGTAAAGAAAAATATTTGTTTTGGGGATACATATTCCACGTACAGACAGCGATCAGTTACAATTTTATTATTTGTACGCATTTTAATAACATTCATTGAATAAACAAAAATAAATCGAAACTATTTTCATTTGTTCGGTGTACATACATATTACCCAAAAACATCGTACAATCGATCGACTACGATAGAGTATAATAAAAGCACGTTACATCCTGGATTAGCAGCCAGCATTTTCGTTCAAAACGATAATCGCCCAACCGAGCGTGAATTCCGACAGCCAAAGTATATTTTATATATTTAGCAAATGCCACGAAAGTAAAGACGAAGAAGTTAGGAGCATAAAAAGAACTTCTTAAACATGTACATTAAAAGACTTTAGAAAAGACTTGGTCAAGTAACTTTATAAGCAGCAAAAACCCGAATTTCGCAAATAAAAATTTAAAGTGTACCGTCGGCGAAACACAGTTTTGTGTGACAGTGACATGTAGATATAATAGTTTTGCTGAACGGTCACTGTGAGTCATCTCTTTTGTTTGGAAATTATTTTTTTATCACTTTACGTTTCACCGATTTTCAAATAAAAGGGTCTATTTTTTACGTGTCGCTGTAAAAAGTACAATTCAGTAGGTAAATGTTGGATTTATTTCAATAAGTTATTCGCGCCCACACTCGGACCATATTCCATCTATAAGTATTATGAATTTTCTTGGAATCCGCAAAAGGAAAAGTTTGTAAATACCCACCGATTCATTATTTTATATGATTGCTATATTCTTAGAAAAGCTTTTCCTTCATAGTTTAATAAACATAAAATAATACGTTCACTTCACTATACGAGAGTATAGGTCCAGGCTCAGCAGAACTTACATGAGGGTACTTTTGCGAGGGCGCCATCGTAAGGTGTCCCATATGGTTGTAGTGCGCCGCGGGGGAGGACACATATTGACCATAGTCTGGCTCGACACCACTTCCCACCGGATATTCGCCAGCCTAAAAACATTACAACATTAAAATGTTACTTTACGTCGTCTAAATTAAGAATAGAACTAGATATGTACATTACATAATTTATTAATTTTATAATTAAATAATATTTTCCTTATACTTATTAAGCAGGTGTGCGACTGTAAATAAGAAATTAAATATTAAATATTTTTATTATTACGTTCCGGTAACAAGGCAAAGCGCAGCGTTGAGTTACTCAACACGTAATGCTTCAGAATTTGGCGGAAATTAGAAAACGGAATTTAGTATACTACGTGCGGAATACAACGGTACTGCAAACAATAAATATATATTAAATTAATTCTAGTAAATCTATCATAATATTATATCACATAAAGTTCAACAATCAACGTTTGTTTTTATTTATTTGTAGTCATTATTAAGTTAACGAAGTTATAACTTGAAGTGGTAAGAGAAGTGCAGTTTTCACGTTTAATTAAGCATTATGAAGTTATAAATAGCATTTTTTTCTTAATTATTTCTTTACCTCCTGACATATACAAATAAAAAATCGTAATATCTTATATTAATATAAAATACTTAGATATTCCATTGGGAAACCTTTATAATTATTTCAAAAAAATATAAAATTTTTACTCTAACAAGACAAAACACAGCGTTAAGCTCCGCCACCCAAAAAGGCAATACCTCTAAAATGGGCACAAAGTAAAGAACTAAGTGTCTTAAAACTACATTCTCCAATCTACCTGCATAGCGAGATGGTGCTGGTGAGCGAGCGCTGCGGACAACTCCGCGTCCTCGGTGGAGGCGTCGGACCGCGACACGGGACTGTGTTGCGGACCATACGCACCCTCGACCGGACCGTTGCTGTAACAAATTGTAAGAGATTGTAGATTACTATTAAAATAATGTAAAATTATACAGTTCATAAAGTGAAGAAAATAAAGGGGAAAATACGACGTTCTGCTTCACACTGTATTCCGCGCAAAGCAGTGTAAGAGGAAACCTGGTAACCTAGTACTAAGACATTCCGTTCCCATTAACACTTCCCTTCCCTATTTTCCGCCAAACTCTAGAGGCATTACGTGTTGGCTGCTGGAATTCTGTGCCACTTTTCACTTTGTTAACGTAGCGAGAAAATAAAAATACAATATATTTCATTTCTGCGTTTAGGAATCGAACCCACACCCAACCTCTTGTGATCCTGGGCCACGACGGCCTCAAAAAAATCGTTAGAGACGATAATTGTTAAAGGTTATTGAAAATTTTATCTACAACCATCAATATTAAGGCCAAAATATTGTATAAGTTTTCTTCCCTAGTATTTCAAGTTTATATTGTACAGGTACTCGGAATTAATACAGATTCAACACAATATGTTGAACCAGTTCATTATAAAATTATACATTGAATCTTTACAATGAGCTTACAAAGTAAATTTCTCAATTTCAAAGAACTGAAACTGAAAATGTAACTTTAAAAATTGCTGTTTTGAAACTGTAACAAAAGTAAATTACACGAAATTTTTACGTGTAATCTTTTTGAAATGAATCAAGAGAATATCTTTTAATTGGGTGGGAATTATGTGCAACTTGTCTATATCTGTATTGACCTATATTTGGCGTACATTTATATATATATATATATATATATATATATAATTCTCTATTGTTATAAATACATGCCTGCCCTTTACATCTTTATAATACAGTACAGATTAAAATAAACATGATTCTGAATCATAGCTTCCAGCCAGTGTATTATTGTCTTGACGACACTTTTGATAGGAGCAGTCTATGTCTGTCCTGTAACTGCGTTGTTCGTGTTTCAGTTGTCTTATTTTCACACGAAACACTGAATAAATAACTAAGCTAATGTCTTATGTTAGATTTGAAATAAGTCTAAAATTAATGACGAAGAATATAAAGACAGTTAACAGATTGTCGCGGTAGAAAACAGTGTATTTCAACCTGTTTTTATAAATGTAACATATATGTATAGTACATATTTGATTGTTATGAATTATTAATAAAAATATCTTATTAATAATTTGTTATTCTTCTAGTTCAATTTAATACAAATATTTCTATTAGGAAAAAAAAATCTGAGGCCAGTCTGGGCCCCTGTGCCGACAACCAAGTCACACAGTGTCACTGTGAAACCGTC
Source organism: Heliconius charithonia (assembly GCA_030704555.1). Classification (NCBI taxonomy): domain Eukaryota; kingdom Metazoa; phylum Arthropoda; class Insecta; order Lepidoptera; family Nymphalidae; genus Heliconius; species Heliconius charithonia. The sequence goes on from CM060825.1 coordinate 3,500,536, forward strand.
TGGTTCCACAACCAGATCGATCCCCACTCGAGAAAATAAAATATTTGTTTAAATTATATTCCCATTTCTTCGCTCTGGTGTCTGGATTCGGCAGAAGGTAGGGAACGGAGTGTCTGTATTAGGTTCCTCCTCCGCCTACCCTGCTGCGTGTGGGATATAACGTGAAGCCGATTTAAAAATAAACCTGGAGTAAATCTTATTGACATTATATTATAACTAACTACGATTTCACACAGACCACGTTTCAAGCACACCGGCATGACGTCTAAATAGTTTATAATATATTCAGTTTTAGTTGGTCTGTGGTTAAATCAATAACTAAAATAGCAATGGTAAACCACACAATTGTAACTTAATCAAACTAGCCAGTTGGTATAGATTATTCTCACTTAGACAAGCGTTCACTCGGCCCAACAACTGTCTGACTTGGAACAATAGCTTCGCAGAGGCAGCGCGAGGCGGTCGATTAAAATCAATTTACGCCACGGTACGAAATGAGTCAATTTGCTGACCCCCATCTCCAAAACTCTTAGGGAGAGGAGCTGTGTGCAATATGCAAAATATTATATACGTACATTTTAAACGGATGCTATCATCAAGATTTATAGCGAAAAACTGGTACGGAAGTAATCATATTATTCATGACAGCGTTTTGACGTTTTTTTTTTAAATCAATTTGTCACGGTCGGTAATTAATCAACTCAGGTGCTGCGCATCGTAAAACGAATGTGGAGCATAAAATAAAATTAAAAAATCTAAATTAAAAACTAGGATTACTTTATGAAACATAAATCTTAGAATTTTAATTATATTTTCAGGTATAGTTATATACATATTATAAAAGGTTTTACCAGCATATAAAAGTTGAGCTCAGAACGTACGCGCACAGCAGCACAAATAATAAAATAAATCAATAAGTGATCAAAGTCTATAAACAATGGGATTTTCAACTGTTTGGATTATTGCACTCAGCTGGCACGTTTAGAAGCCATATACAAAAGAATTGAACGTTATACCTACCGCTGATATAACGCATCCATTATGTTAATATCAGATAACTCATTACCGAATAATACTTTTTTTCTATATACCAAAATATTTTTAGTAAATATCTTATCACTGACAGTAAAAGCGACAGCTGTTAGTTCGATTACTGACGACGATTCACCCACTAAATATATCGACTTCATAATATTACGAATTGTCATCATCAGTTATATAAATCTAGAAACACCATTATTTTAATTTAATTATTGTAATTATAGATCAATGTCCAAATATATAACCCAAATAATTTTTGTTGTCTAGGTAAATGATTTTCATGTTCAGTTCATTAAAGCAATATAAACACGATATTTGAATAGAAGATAGAAAGGAAGAACTCACAGCTAGGTTCTGTAACGGTCAAGGTATTATCAATAAAACGTCAAACTTCCCAAATTATCTACAGACAGCAAAGTTAACCCAAGTATATTGATTGGAAAAATTTAATAAAAAATATTGCATCCAATGTGATACGATCACACTTAATTAATAAATACTAAGGGCAGTGCAAAAACAATTTACATTCTTTTTGACTCTGTTAAGAATAAAAATAAAACACAATTGAACTCGCCATTTTCAATTTATCAAAGGCAATATTAGATTCTTCAATATAAAAAGTTGGTCTTTTTGTACACGATGTATGGACGTTGGTCATACGAGCACAGGTTTTACTCGTCGCTTTTACCCATCATCCTATATCCGGTGGATATTTATTTTCTAATTTCGATATTTATGTTAACTTTCTACAGGTGTTCAATGTATCTATAAGAAACAGACGAATCTCAACTTTAAGCTGTATTTCGATGAAGTCTCACAATCAAATGATGAAAAACATTTATACGACTTTCGAGTTACGCTTACGTTTATTTAGGGTTCAGCAGTTCAATATGTCTTTAGAAGTATTGAATCATGTTATACGTTCCTGTTAAAAAAAAATAAACAGATAAAAAAGAAAGGAACGACCTCTTTTATTCCTTACCGACGCTCGTATAAACAATTGTCTTTCGAACAATGACCGAAAAAGATTTTTTAAAGACGGAATATTGTATTCTTTGGCTCTTCAATCTATTGAATTGCCAAATTCGTTCATCACTTAAAAAAGGTAATCTGGATTTTAAGTGTGCATGTCCATTATTTTTATAATTTTCTTATCCTCTACAAGAAATATGGCAGTCAGTGTTAACGAGATATTAGATAAAGTATTCTCATACTTAAGATATGTTAATATATGTTAGCTTCACGCTTTATCCCGCACACAGCAGGGTAGGCAGAGGGAACCTAGTGTTAAGACACTCCGTTCCCCACTTTCTGCCGAATTTTGGAGACATTGCGTGTTGAGTGGCAGAACTCAACGCCGCGCTTTACCTCGACACCAGAGCGAAGAAATGGAAATATAAATTTAAGTAAATATTTCATCTCCTCGAGTGGGGATCGAACCCACAACCAGTCGGTTTAGCAGTCACACTTTGTACCACTGCGCCACGACTGGACTTAATATATGTGAAAATATTATATTATTTAAACTTATTTAACGAAATCCAACCACTGATAATACGTGTTCACCGGTGTAGTAACATTTAGTACACTAAGTTACATAACTTAGTGTAAGTCAGAGGCCAAAAACAGCAGATTCACAACTCAACTTTGAGGAACAAAAAACTTGGTAAAGACACAGGATATTTATCAAGAGGACAATTAAGTTACTAACACCCGCAAGGCTCGCTACACCTGGCGCTTAATCGTTGTAATTTACAGAAGTTAGGATTAGATTTGAACATACTTGTTTGTGATTAGAAACGTCTGTTTTGAGGCGGAGTAATATTTTTATAGAAATACAGATTTTTTTTATTCAAAAAAAATATATGATTAAAGATTAATATGGTAATGGTTCTGTTAAGATGTAGGTTTTGGTACTATTAATCAATCAATCAATCAGCTTCACGCTGTATCCCGCACATAGGGTAGGCAGAAGGAACCTAGTGTTTTTTTTTAGACACTCCGCTCCCCACTTTCTGCCGAATTTTGGAGGCATTGCGTGATGAGTGGCAGAACTCAACGCCGCGCTTAGCCTCGACTACTGGTACTATTATATATTGGAATAACATAAATGCACACTTTTTGTTCTACTTACCTTGCAAAAACCAGAATATACTTGAAGAAAACATTTGTATGATTTATTAGCATACATTTTCGGTTCAAAGAAAGCAATTTGTTAATTTCTTATTGAGTTAAGATATGCTTACAGTATCGTAACAGCTCGCACAAAATATAAATGTTGTAATCCACTAAATGGAAATTTAAGACTCTGGCTTTTTTTATTAAGGATAAGGTTATTACAACGTTTCTCGCTGAACAATCAAGAGGGCTTAATTGTTTTTAATCAAAATTTGACGCCGCAGTGGCTATATTTAACTGACATAAAAATCATATGCTTTGATAAATTTTAAATTTGTTTACCATTTTTATGTAAAAAATAACCGATATTTTTTATAGTAGGTACATATATTTTAATAATATAATATTTTAATTATATTTTGTATACTGCAACACGAGTATGCCTTAGATCAGAAAGTAGTATCTATATGTATTAAGAAATCCCTATGATCACATAACATAACTATTTAACTAGTATTTACCGTTACAGAGACTTACACAAAAGAGCACTAACAAATATTTTAATTTAACGCCTGTTCATTTCATCGTTATAAGAGATCAAAAAAATAATTTGAACTTAAAAACTTTGTTCATTTTAAAGACTTAGGGCCAGTTCCACCGGATACGAATAAAGTTTCAGATAGTTATCTAATAATTAAAAATGCTATCTCACAGACAGAGGATGAAAATACTGAGTTACTATTTCTTATATTTTCAAGAATAATTTTATCTCATTAAACAGTAACATTAGGTTACAATTCATAGGACTTCTTACATTTTTAAGTTAAAAATAAGAAAATATAATGCATGTGTCGGGTGTGAAACCAAAAATTAGAGCTCGTCTAGCAGATAAGGCTGTCGGGGGCTTTATCAACCGGTAGTGAAGTTAGACCTTACTATCATTAGAAGCCACAGTCGAGAAATGATCATTCTGTTTAATAATCTTTGGATTAAAAATGTTTGGAAAAATTACTTATAATTAAAAATTCTATAAAATTGTTAACCGAATAGGTTTATAAATAGTGTAAAATACAAAAATTATCTGATCATATGCTTAAATATTAAGTATTCCATTTGAATTTCAATTAATCAGAGTAACTAAGCAATTGTTATTAAAATAAAGGTAGGAACGAGAATCTATGTAACATAAAATACACAACAACATAAAATACATACAACATAATACGTTATGTAAAAGTGAATACAAGTAATTAAAACTGTCGAGCGAACGATATCGCGTATTAAAGAATTCCCTCGATAAATATTGGAAAACGATAATTTACAACCACATCTTCAATTACTATTGTAAATTTAAAAAAAAAATCGTCAGTACTTTTATTACACTCATAACGCAATTGGAAAATGTCGCGCAAAAATTGTCTGCAGTAGTTCCACTACTACTTCATAAATTTTACTATTTAGAAACTAGGAAGGTTATACATGTATGTTTCATTTTACCTTATTTTTCATTAAACCTTACCTACCTTATTTTTCATTAAATATAGAGGTAAATTATCTCGTGTGGTGTTGCGTGTATAATCTATTAGTTTTCCACAACCATGAGGAACCACAACCATCGTATTCAGTCACACCATCATCAATTGTACCAACAAAGGGGCGCCATGGTGCACATGTTTTATAACAACGATAAACAAATGCCATCTCTATCTTAAAATAATACCTTCAACGCTAAATAGGAAACCGAAAAAACTTTTAATAAGCAGAATATTCTCGATATATGAAGAAAATATTCTCAAATATATAGAATTTTGGAACAACAATAAGCTCAATTTAGTGTAAATTACATCAAGCTACACTAGATGTAGCTTGATGCGTAGGTGGCGCGGAAATAGCAAAGCCAAATTGCGTGCGTTTTTTCTATTTACGTCACCTATATGTGGGAACCATATTTGCTTTTATTTGCTTTTCGCCGATGAAGTGCGACAGGTCTCACCTAGCCAGACCAAAGATATATTTCTTAATAACGAGGTGTTTTATTCTTAAATTTTTCCTCGTTTAATATAACTTACTTAGTTAGTAATAATTAAAACTTTCATACGTTTTCTATATAAATGACATTGGGTTTAATGTATGAACTGTGACAATGATGAAATATAACGGAACTCAACAACAAAAGCAAAATCATATATCCGATTGTAATAGAAATAACTAAATAAAATCCTTCCCAACTTCACCAGTACTTATACTGACCGACTAACGAAAATGAGGAAGAAAAATATAAACATAAATAAATTAACCAGCTTCACATAATTTACAAAGGGACATAGTTTTTGACAATTTTAACGTGATTTAATTTAGCTTGTGGCAAATGAGCGCTGTTTGGACGCGCACAAATAAAAGCAACTTAACATTTTGTTTTCAATCCAATTAAACCTCTAGTTTATTTCTTCGTGACATTTTTACAAGTATTTTGTATGAAATTTTAATATAATATAAAAATGAGGCCAATCGTGGCACAGGGGCACAAGCGTGTTTTTGTAAGCGCGACAGGTTGTGGATTCGATTCCTCGTCGAGGAAATTAAATGTTTTTTTATTTTGATTTGTTCGCTCTGAAATTCGTCTGAAAATGGGGAACGCGGTGGCTTAGCACGTCCCATCTGCCTACTCTGCTGTGACGGGATACAGCGTGAAGCTAAAAAAAAACTTATATATTTTTTATATGCATATATAAACTTAAAATATTTAAAAAGTATACAAAATGTTAGCTTGATACAAATTGCAAAATGTCAAAACCGAGACACGAGACAAGGGACTTTACTAATTCATAAAATATAATGAACACCTCATTTCGTTCCAAAAGTATTATGCAAAATTTATAGAGCAACTAGGCTTTAGTGTTCAAAACTTCGACCTAAAACCGACATAGAAGAAAATGAAATTAAAGTCAAATAACGTGGTTTTGGACGAAATTAGCTTCCTATATAGGAATCATTTTAAAGTATAAATGGGGCAAGTGATTTGTTTAAAACAAAAGTTTCAATCTAGTCACTCTGGATGGATAGAGCCAAAAGCACATCATAACTGAAATTTTATTGAATAAAATGCTATTTGATATCTTCTTTAAGGCAACTAGAAAGAGAAGTTGAATAATTGTATTCGACAATTACAATTATTAAAATTATGGTTAGTTGAACAATAAATAATTTTTGGAGGCTGTTATTGAAATATATTCAGTATGCTGTATGCGCGGTCGTTGTCGATTTAAATGTATATTTTATACAAGCCCTGACCGTTCACTGTTCAAGTTTGATGAAATTTAAAAGAAAAACAAACCTTGCATGTTTACATTTTAAAATGTGAACTGCAACTGTAATAACGCTATCGAATTCTAAGCTCTATCAAACTAACAGGGAAATAAAAAAAATAAACTTTGTTTCTGGCAGTTTTAAAAAATTGGAGTACTTCCTGATAAATTCTTGCCTATCAACACATAGTGAAATGAAAGTGAATTTATTCTTTTCAATGGAACAAACGCGACTACGATAGTGAGATATCAATTTTATTTAAATTACCTAAAACTTATTTCTTTAGAGTAATTAAATTATACTAATTAATTGAATATTCAAGTTGTCCTAATCTCTATATTACATTTACTTATACATAATTATAAAATTACATTTACTTTTGTAATAACGTATAATTTGTATTTGTATTAGTTAATCCCGGATTGTTTCCCGTTGTTTTCTATTAATAATATTAATAAAATTGACGAGATCAAAGTCTGCAAGTTAGAGAAAACTATGAGCGCTTAATTAATCTGCTCAATCAATAACTCAGTCACGTTCAATAATATTAAAAATGAAGTTAGTTCGACGTCAAAGGAATTGGGGTCAAAAGCAAAATTATGTACATATGTATCTTTGTATGAGTATTCATACCAACAGAGGAATATATATATATTACAATCTAATTCATTTCACAGAAACATTTTAATAAGTTTTCATATAATTGTATAATACTAGAAATGGTTTAAGAATCTTTTTTTGAACAATGTTAAGGTGTTATCAAAGGTAATCTGTATAGTAGAATATGTACAAAAGTCATAATTTTCAGTCAAATCTACGGTTCAATAATGCATTAATGTAGGTGTTGTTCAGTCAGCACATACTGACACTACTGACGTCGGTGGCATGTATTAATTACTCAGATACCGTAAGGCAGGTAATTGTCTCGGTAATCTAGCTCTTTACGTGTACAATTAGACTGCGAGACCGTCCACGTCGGAGTGCCGATTATACGTCGCGCACCCGATTGTAATTACATTATAATGGCGTATGGGCGTTCGTATTTGATTGTTGTCCCATCTATGTGATAGCTGATGCTATAATAATGTAGATTTAAGACAATTTTAAAGTCAGTCAGTCAGTCGTGGCGCAGTGGCACAAAGTGTGACTGTAAACCGACTGGTTGTGGGTTCGATCCCCACTCGAGGAGATGAAATATTTACTTACATTTATATTTCCATTTCTTCGCTCTAGTGTCGAGGCTAAGCGCGGCGTTGAGTTCTGCCACTCAACACGCAGTGCCTCCAGAATTCGGCAGAAAGTGGGGAACGGAGTGTCTATAAACACTAGGTTCCCTCTGCCTACCCTGCTGTGTGCGGGATACAGCGTGAAGCTGAAAATTCTGAATTTAAAGTAACTTCGATAAAGAATTCATAATAATTTATATTCTCTCAAACCTATAACTTGTAAAAATATATACATATGTATATAAAAAATAATACAAGTACAAATAAAAATCTCCGTAACCGCAACAGTAATGCACGCATAATAAAGAATGTCGGTTAAGGTTTTTTACGACGTGCCTACGTTATGCAAGCGCGTGCGCAGCGAGCATTCAAATAAGTCCCTTGCCTTGTCAATGCGAGATATAGCATTCCTGCATAGGTAATAACAATGATATATCCATATTGTGATGAATCGATCAAACTCATGATAATTGAACTAAAATTTAAAAACATCGGTATGTGATATCATCGCACCCAAATAACCTCAGTTCCGAATGCTTTACCAAGAATTAATACGATACAAGTTCTTTTTTTTTTCTTATATTTTTATTTTTGCTGCTTGTTTAGGTACCATTTATTATAAAGGTATAATATGTTACCACCAAATTCGTCATGAATTTAGGTTTTTAAAATAATATTATAAAATGACAGTGTCAGTAACCTTTACTAATTGGAAGGCAACAAAAAACGAGGAAACGAATATAAAAAAAAGAAACAGCACAATTGATTGCATCAACACAAACAAATTAAAAGACGACATTTCTGAACTAGATAACAATTCCTAATCAGCGTTGCGCTCTAAAGATTATCATCAGATATTGGGGACCGATACGGAGCCGTTGACTTAATACGTCCTCTACCCCATGTGTCGAATAAACCAGCGGAAAATGATAAATACACCTTCTCTACGTAACGTTAGTGGATCAATAAATCTAAATGTCAAAGGTTTAACGCTTAAACGGTACCTATCAAGCTTTTAGGGTTTTTTCTTTACATATCTTAAGATTCCACTTCGTTGAGTTACTACAAAAAATTGTCTTGCAACAGCAGTGGTTATTATAACATTTAATGAATAACCGAACAATTTTTAAGTAGAATATAAGATTTTGTTTTCCTTTACGTACTTTGAAGGATTTATATTATTAAATACGTCAATATATATGTAAAATTTGAATTAAAATTAGTTAATTTAGCGACAAGATCGTACGAAAAGCGTACTCAGCAGCTGCGAAATTTCATATAGCTATGTAAATTACTTAGAAAAGTAAATCAAATTTTCAGTCTAGACCATAACGCAGCGTATTAGTGATGTCGACGTAGGTACTAAATTTCAGACTTAGTAAGCGCGGGATCGCTTTAAATTTTTATTTTGCAATATCTAATTTAACAAGTTATTATATAAATCTGGTTTTAATGATTTTTCATAGTTCTTGAACTTAGAAAATATACATACTATCATTACGTAATATTACGTATAACATACCACGCCATATTACAAAATAAAAACTTCTATCTATCCTATCTATCTATTATTTATTGTTATATCTACAAACTCTTTCCTAACATAACAACAAAATATACCAAATAAAAGATGAACAATACTTATTATATTTACACACGCTCGTATATCGAAGCCGGCGTTACGTATGCATGGCTAGTACACGAGTCTCGCGTCTGCCCATCCCTAATGGGGGGGGGGGGACATTAAAATTCACGTGGCATGCATGAATCCAACTCCAGTATACTATACACTTGTTATCCAAGTGTTCAAATAAATCTAGAAATGCAACGCCAGCTCCATTTCCTCTGAACACGAAGTGTTCGCAACACGAAACTTGTGAAAACTATCTTGACTCCTCACAAATTATGAATTTGTATGCGTATTAAAAGTTTTTACATTTACTTGTATGAATTTACATACAATATTCTGGGGCTAGTCGTGGCGCTGGGGCACGTACATGCGACTGTTAGACCGAATGTTGTGGGTTCCCATTCGAGGAGGTACCGAGGCAACGCTCAGTCTTGAGTTTCGCTAATCAACAAACAATACCTCCCAGAATTCGGCGGAGAGTGGGGAACAGAGTGTCTTAATACTTGGTCCCCATTGCCTACCCTACTACAGGATACAGCGTGAAGCTAAAAAAAAATCGTTCCATTAATCGTTTGTTTGAACCTCTCATCAGATATGTAAATTACGTAGTACGTATTATGAAATAATATCTATTAGATAAATGACTTATGTAAGTACTGAATCACAATTAGGTCCAGGTCTTTAATAAACAATACATGAAAGGCTGAAAATTAGGCTTATTTATATATCTATAATTACATTTTGAAATCAAAGAGTTAATTGTTGTATGTATAAATAATAACGTCACACGCGCAATTTATATTTAAAAAAACATACTTTCGGTAAATATTACGGCAACACAATTCTGTGGTTTACCGCATTTATGAATCATATATTGGATTTTATAATACCAACATGACATATTTTTAATAACTGAATTGAATTGAGGCCAGTCGTGGTGAAGAGGCAAAAGCGAGCGATTGTATGCCGGACAGGTTGTGGGTTCGTTTCCCACTCGGGGAAATCAAATATTTAAAATTATTATTTTCTCGCTCTCCTAACGAATCAAAGCGAATTGTTGAGTTCCGCCACTTATCACGCAATGTCTCCACAATTTGACGGAGAGTGGGGAACGGAAGTATCTCAATAGGAACACAGTGTCTAAACTTAACACTAGATAACGTCAAACTAATTGAAAATAAATATATGAATTTATAGAACGAGAATTTTAACTAATAAGTTCAAGTTTCACGATCAGAACTATTTTGAAGAAAAAAAAAGACCATCACTGCAACAGGCTTTTCATTCAGTATTTTACAGATTCTATCTTTAAAATTTGGCACAAAAAAACACTTACATACCTAAAATTGATTTGAACATAGAACCTACACGTAATATACGCCAATCTCGATAAATACGACACCTCGTCTGTGAAACGGCTTCCATAATGAGAAATGCCGTTTCATCGTGTTCGCTTCACTTGATTCACCAACAGCAAAGTGACACGTAAAGATGTGAACTAAAACTCTTCAATAAGTCCCTGCTTATTAGGGTGTAAGCCTGTAAGCGAGGCCGACTCATCCGCTATTTAGTATACTTACCATTGACAACTTGCCAACTGAAGATACTCAGAAATGTTCACTATTCCGAGTAAAATGTAGTTAAAATTTATATTAGTTTCATGCTGCAGGTACCTAGGAACCTAGTGATAAAACACTCCGTTATTCGTTTTCCGACGAATTATGGATGCATTTCGTGTTGAGTGGCGGAACTCAACTGCCGCTCTCTGCAAAATATTAAATGCAATGAATTGCCTTAAGTGCAAATCTAACCCACAACCTATCGCGTTAACAGTCCACACGCTGCACCCGTGCACCACGACTAGCCTTAGTTAAAATGTATATAATATACCTATAACAAATTCTGTATTATAATTTAATTTTTAGATTATATTTAATGCAAGTTAACGTAAACCTTTTATACTTTTATAACAAATACATAAGTATAATAGCATAGAAATTACGATACACAACGACATTCAGGGCTAAAACCTCTTAGGGCCCTTCGACAAGCACACGCGACTTATGAAGGGAATAATAAACGAGTATATAACATACCCTACGACACCCACGTACAAAGCGTATATTTGAAGCTTCATACAATTTGCTAAAGATAAAAAAAATGCGTCATGCTCGACGTTGCTCCGTATAAGAGGAACCGGAAATACCTTTAATTTAACCGTTAATTAGTTTGTGCTGTCGAAATGTCCGACATGTTCCGGTGTAATATTCAGTATGTTTGTCGATTATTGACTTCTCCCATAATTACCTGCAGTTTCCGATCTATCTACATAGTTCGATGCGGTGCAGTGGTAGAAACAATAATAATTTGGATGAACTAAAATAAAAAACAGCGCTTACGCTTTTTCCAAACAGCTCTCTTCGTTCTCCATTTTCTGATGAATTCACCATGATACAAAAATTATTGAAATACAAACCAAAAGACAATACTATACTTATATAATGTAGAAAAACGAGATGAGAATTTTAAGTCATATTTTGATACATGATATTCACAATGATAATTCTTCGCATTATTATTCAATGATCGTCCACCCCATTTGATATCTAGAAAAAGTTAAAACATCCCTGTTCTCATAAATATTACCAAAAAAAGTACATACGTATAATGCTACAGATATAGATTTAACGTCTATTAAATTAAATCGGCATTAAGTTAAAATCTCTTGTAGCTACTAATTGTATTAATACCTTATGCTAAGTTGACAATAATGCAGATTAGTAAGACAGGTTCAAAGGTGAACGGTGGAACTTGACCTTAGTAACGCATTAGTGAGAAAGCCGGTAGCGCGAGTTAATTGACCCGATAATTGGTCAGACATTCATCATCGACGATAGTATTGACGCGTTAATATTTGCCTTAATTCTGTTTATTAAATTTTAAAGTACTTTAAAAAAATTTTTTTGATAGTTGTGATTTTATGACCAATTTGTTAGCCGCAACTCCTCTATCAAATAATTGTGCAGTGTACTGGATATTAGACCTTTATAATGTATGTTGTCTTTACACTTTTGGCATGCATCCAGTAATATATCATAGGTAACTAGAAATCATGCATATTTATATTGTATGTAGCTCGTTTCATAGGTTTTAATATAACTGCGCTAATTATATTGTTCCGACAAAATAGTGTAACTTTGAAATATTTTCTATTTCTCAACTTCTTTAGCCACTTCTGCAAAGCCACGTGAAGAAAAATTGAGAACTGCACAGAATGTAGACATACTATGTTTCTCTGTCCATCCTATGAAAATATTAAACTTTGTTCAATTAAAAAACAAATATTTGTTTCAAAATTAAAATTTTTCAAACGAATTCATAACTGCAGTGTATAAAGTTGTAGAATTTTTGTACAAAGAGTTTAAAACTATCTTTATTAACAACACACACGCCGCATAGAGGCCGTTACATCGAGCCTGACCTTTAATACAGGGCGTCATGACACCAAATGTGAGAAGTAAAAGTAGTCATCTATATGTTAAACTTTGGTGTTTGGTGGTTCCAATATAAGGAAAATTTATACCAAAACTAATGTATAAAAGTAAATATCACAATAAAGTAATGTTATTTACAATAGTATAACTATTGTACTGCATCTCAAAAGGAAGAGTTATTTCGTTTAAAAATTGTTCTATTAAAATAAAAATCGGTTTACTTTTTAAATATATTTCTCTATAGTAATATTTGATATATTTAGGAAACATATTACTATTTTAAATTTAAATAGATTAATATGTAGTAGGTTTTCGACAATAATTATTAAAGAAATATCAATTTTTAACATAACTCAGTCCGTATAGAATAGAGTTAGATGGAAAAATTCCAGTAACTAAGTTACATACTTTTCAAACATTGCGCATATACCCTAATCAAAAGGCGTCTGGGGAGGACGTCCTCGGGGCCTCCACCCCTCGGGTTTAGTGTCATAGCTCATTGCAAATTACAAGACCGTCGGCGGCTAACGCTCGGCCAAATCTTAAAATCCTTAAGATTTTTAGTATTATTCGATCTGAATATTTTCTTTCTTATAAAAACAAACGCTAAGGATTTCGAACTGTATACTGTAGTTTCCGAACAGCTATAAATAAATATGATGAAACTATTATCGTTATATATACTTACTTATTAATTTAATAGACTATTTGTATAAATAATTTAATTGAAATATAATACGTATATACTTAGCTACCCATTTATAATATTTTTAAAGTACTAACAACATTAGTTAATATGTCAAGTAGTTCAAAGAATTAAAAGTTAAATCTAGGTTATCTAGATAAAAAGAATATAAAAACATTTTTATATAGATTTTTTTATCTATTTACGTTTATATAAAAATGTGATTTAAGTAAAGGCTTGGTAGATAAGCGTCTATAATTTAGTTTTATCACTAATGTCTACGGTCCACTGGCAAGTGGACCGTACCGTTGCCAAATTGTCCGTACCCTCCAATACAGGTGATATATCACTGCTATATGAAATTCTCAACTCATACTGTTCAGCTGTACTAATCATAAAATGTATTGACATACTAAACATTGTATGACTGTCCTAACTATAGTGAGGCCGGTCGTGGCGCAGGGGCACAAATATTGTGCCTCGTAGCGTAAACGCGATTGATTGTACGTTCGATTCCCACTCAAAAAAAAAATATGTATTTACATTTCTTCTCTCTGGTGTCAAAGCGCGGCGTTCAGTTTCGCCACTCCAGCACAGACCACGGGACGGAGTGCCTTAACAATAAGCTCCCTCTGTCTACCCTGCTGTGTGTCTGGTACAACGTGAAGCTGATTGAATTTAAAACAAAATAACTATATATATTTATTTATTTATATAAGTATATATTGTCTTTGAAAACAACGGTGGCTAATATCTCTTACTGAATCGTAGGCTAAACAATGAATCTCTCGAGAAATGCTTTATAATATCTTACAAGGTCCATTCATCTTCCTAATGTACTACTTGTAGTCTTAATTAACGGCTACCACTTACATTTACTTTATCTTTAACATGACTGTCTCCTTTCAGTCTAGATACTCCGTTACATTTCATATCAGAGGAAAGAGCACGATAAATCTTCAACTTTTTTTTTATATTTTCTCAGCCGTCAGTGTATTTTTTTTGTATAAACAATAAATAAGTATATAAGTTGTGAATTAACAAAATAATATTATAAAAATATAGTGTTTATGAAAAACTTTCACACGCGCTACACAGCTAGATCTCTTTTAGTTATAAAAAATATATATATTATACTTATATGACTATAATTGAGCCACAATGAAAACGAGGCCACAAAGTACAACAATACCGCTGCATTCGATAATTTGAAAACTGAAATTTTATGTTCGAAGTGCGCTCATTAAACGCATGTTCATTTCGACGATCGCCTCGAAACATTATTAATTATTTTGTAATGGGAGACATCGAGGATTTTAAATTTCATACAATCAAATATCATTTATTATCATACGAGCATAAATTGTTTAATTAAGTTTTTATATTATAATTAGTTTATGATGCGGACACATTGTATTAAAATATTAATTAAAATTAGACAATGGATCAAAATGTCGCCCTACAAGTGAGGGAAAATGAAAATATTTTAAATACAAACATTCCCCGAACGAACCAGTGGGGAATGAACCCACAGCTACCGCATTTACCGTCCATCGCTGTGCTACTACGCCACGACGTCCGTTGTATACATTTAATACACACAATGAAGATAATCAGTTGTCATTATTCATACAAACAAAATTTACCTAATGTAATAACATGACAAAATGTGTTCAAACTTTACCTAACATTTTGAAGCAACATTATTAGAATAAACAGGAGTTGGTATATAATTCGGTATAAATTGATAACTAATTATAATTTTAATACTATTGGACATTTATTATTTATTTTATCATTGTATACAGTGATTCATTGACAATTATTATATATTTTATATCATTCTGATTGTGATTAACAGTCAATAGTCACAAGTTCAAATCTGTTATTGGAACATTTTATAAACACTTTTAAAATATTACGTCATCAGCAGTCTGGTCAGGCATGGTTTTACCAATCGTCATGTATATTAACTAAAAGATGAATTGACACTAAGTTCTCTTAAGAAATTCTTCTCTCTTCCTATAAATAAAAAAAAATAAACTGCTCAATAAAAAAATTCAGATACTAAAATGACAAAGACAAATTAATTAATTAACTTCAAAGTAAAAATTCTATTGTAGAGTTTATTCACAATTTTCATTTTGATTTGTATATTACAAAGCAAAAGAAAGAAATATATATATTTTTCCTAAATCAAAGGTTTTTTTTCATTCAATGTTTATACAATAAGAAAAAGTTCTTTATTGAAAATTTCATAACAATTTCTTTACACTTTTCCAAGCTAAGCAACGTTAAAATAAGGATCCTAGTTCAATCTAACATCCAATAAAAAACTCTTTACAAGCTCACTTCACGTAAGTCGGTGCATGACGCACTGGAAGTTCCGGGTTTTACAACTACATCTATCGCTTATGCTATATAGTTATATAGGTACATATATAACTACTCCTTTAATTTTTTTATTATACTACACTGTGGAATTTGTAGAAAACGTTTAAATTGTTAATATTTAAAATGTAAACTATATATGTATATCAATGTTATATCAAAATTTCGCTGTCGCTCATTCATTTCTACGACAAAATCGAACCAAAAATCTATATATATGTATTATAAGATTTTTAAACTAAATTAATACCAAAAGAAAATAACTAATAAAACTTTAAACTTTAAAATAGAAATTAAATGATCCCTGAGTAGGTATCGAATCCAATCATTGTGTTTACTGTCACTCTATGTCCTAATGCGCGACAATATACTCAATAAAATACATATTACTCAAAATAATCTTAAGAAAAAGATCTATAGAAATATACTATACAAATACATGTTCCAGAAAATGAGAATGTACACAATAACTGACAAAAACTGAAAAGAGCTATAAAAAGAAAGAATATAAAGGACAACTTCGTTCTTTCTAGTTTTATAACTTTAGAATTTTAGACTGAAATTTTATGTTGCTGCACGAGACTAATTAGCAAAACAAGCAACGATTTTTTTAAATAAATTTCGCAAGCAAGAATTTTTTAAAATAAATTTCGCTACATCCTATAGAGCCAAAAAGAAGATGATTTAAATCCTCTTTGGAAAAAAACATCTTAGCAATAATTTTACTACAACAATGTTAATTAAAATGTTGTACGTTTTCTAATAATTTCACTGATGACATACGCATTCTATGAAAGTGAAACAAATTGACACATCATGCAGAGGACAGGAACAACTTTAAGTTATTTTCACAATATTTTATAAACTTCTCTCACTTTGTTATACCATGGAAATAAATATTTATTTAGGTATATTTGAATAAGTATCCTAAGAATATAGCTGAAAATCATAGCAGACAGACTATATTTGTGAAATAAAAACAAGTTATGGAAAACAATAATAATAATAAAAAATACATAAATTATTTTAACGTGAAGTAGAAAGAAGGTAATGTCACAATCTTTGCGATTTTACTTAAGAAATAAAATGTAAAAAAAATATACATGTTCGATATAATTTAAGAAAAGGTAACAGGTAAAGTAGGTATAACCAATAGTAGCATGATAAGCCAAGGTCGACAATAAACTGATAACATTACGATATCAGGTCGACATGTTGTTAAATCAATATAGTTTGTTTCGTGTTTACAAGTGGCACAATCAGTAAACCACTGCGCTGATTTGCTGCGAACGCGACTTGGCAAATATTGAATTCACTGTATATTTTATATCCGGCGGAATCTTTAAACACACATTCTAAACATTTTTAAAAATAAATATATATTTTATTGGAAATTACAACAATTTTCTTTAAAACATTTAGATTAAATAACTGATGGAGGACGCCAAATAAGCTTTTCGTCTCACATTTCACGATAAATTAAAATATTATCAGTGGATACTAAAAACAAACATTCAAAATTTACACCTACACATTCAGTACTCGAACTTTAAAGATCAAGAGAAGCGGCGCTACTTTCACACGAAGAAAATTCCTTTACATAACCTTATATCCAAATAATGAAGTTTAAATTACGCAATCAATGCCATTCCACTTCGTCACATGTTCACGTCTACAAATATTCCGCACGAAACGTTGGGCTGGATCTAAAATTATGCTGAAAAGGTTGATATTTGCCATCATAAAACTAAATTTCGGAGAACGTAAAACGGGCAATAATGAAATATTGAAGTTCTGTTGTTTCCGACTGTTTCCATGAGCATAAAATAGAGAATGTAATATTAGTTACATAATTACAATACCATAAAACGATTCGTTAATATACTTAAGATTCTCTTCTTATTGTTACACCGGTCAAAAATAATACTTAACAATACAATCTTATTTTTCTTTCTTTTTTGCCAACGCCATAAATACGACTCGAATGACAAACGTGTTGGAAAATAGTCCACAGACGTAATCGATTTGCAGTCAGCAGAAGTTAAATCTTTAGAATTCACGCAACGGTTATGACAGACATAGCACTTATTGGACACCGCCTCGCCAGCTCACACTGAAGTAGAAAACTTTATAGACAGTTCAATATCTTGACCGCGTCGAGCTAAAACTCAATTATAAGTGTAAATGTACGTACATATTTCATATATACTTATATATCTATAGTAGGTACTCTCTTATAATATATCACCAACGATGGTGTCAGTGGGTTACTGATACAAGAAATCTTATGAAGAAAATATATAAAAAAATTATATACTTTTCACGATAACGTATAAACTAAGCTTTTATTATTTAAAAAAAAAACGTAATCAAATTAGGAATGAACATTAAACTAGCAGTAATTTTCTTTTTTATACAAAAGTGTTTTACATATTTCATAAAGTAGCAACACAAAAAATAGAGACATTAACGACTGGTAAGTATAATAAATTACAATACATCCCTTTTGTTGTTTATAAATCAATATTGATAGAGATAAGAAGATAAACATAAAAAAGATATGAAAGAAGTTATTATAAAAAAATTAGAAATTATTTTTTTGTGCTTCTCGCATCACCCATATAGCAGGGTAATAGAGGGAACCTGGTGATAAGACACTCTATTCGCAATAAGACACTACCATTTTCCCTCGATTCCTGGGAGCATTGTATAGAGTGGCAGAACTCAACGCTGCGCTTTGAGTGGTTCCAGAGCGAGAAAACGAAAACGTGAAATATTTCATTTCTTCGAGTAGGAATCGAACCGCAGTCAATAGAAGTCGCACGCTTGCGTCTCTGTGTCACCGCTGGCCTCTTATTAAGTTTAATATTTAAAATTTATTTATTTATTTAGTTTTAATTTTATTGTAAAAAAAAATTGTAGTCACCTAACTATATTGTAGGCACAAAAAAACGTAAAACATTCGTTTTTTGTCGCAAAAATGCCAAAATATAAATGTACCACTACTGTAGATACATATGTGGAGCTCTTTTTATAATTTGAAGTGTCTCTTTAATATAAGAAAAAAAAGAAAAGCATAACGTTCACGGTTTTATTACGTTGTATAGATACAAAATATAACGAGCAATTAGGTCTGAAAAATGCGAGAATCCCGCGTCTGCTTCGAGAATAAAGACAAAAAACACCGAGACGGCAAAGTAGAAAAAAAAATCTCACATCTTCTGACACCTATCTACTAAACATTTTTATGTATATTACTTTCGTCTTATGTAACCTGCACATTGTAACTTTGGTTATGTCGTTTTATTGTTGTAGTTTTACATTCAGGAAACGCAAACGTTCACTCGATTATAAAGTTGTTGTTGCATTAAAATATTCTAAATGGTATATATATTATGTTAAAAAATTAAATTAAAAATTTAAATTAAATTAGCTTCACGCTATATCCCGCACACAGCAGGGTAGGCAGAGGGAACCTAGTGTTAAGACACTCCGTTCCCCACTTTCTGCCGAATTTTGGAGGCATTGCGTGTTGAGTGGCAGAACTCAACGCCGCGCTTTACCTCGACACCAGAGCGAAGAAATGAAAATATAAATTAAAGTAAATATTTCATCTCCTCGAGTGGGGATCGAACCCACAACCAGTCGGTTCTACAGTCACACTTTGTACCACTGCGCCACGACTGGACGTCATATATATGGATATTATGTTAAATGGATTTTAAATTTGATTCCTAAAAAGTAAAAATTAGATTTATCATTTACAAAAATCAATCGAAATGTAATGTGGATGTGTGGCGTAACCAGGCGCGATAAAATCCGCAACGACTACGTGCGAGGTAGCCTCGGTGTGCGTGATATTGCCGACAAGATGCAGGAAAGTAGGCTGCGATGGTATGGACACGTTAAGAGGAAGCCACCTGACTACATAGGAAATTTGGCACTGCAACTTGACATCCCCGGTCGAAGACCAGTAGGAAGACCCAAGACGAGATGGAAAGAAGTAGTGCTAAAAGATAAGGAGGCATGCAAGGTCACTGACGATGACGTCCACGATAGAGCGAAGTGGAGAAGCAAAATTAGGAAAGCTGACCCCACCACCATGTGGGATTCATAGCTAGGAAGAGAGAGAGAGAGAATCGAAATGTAATGTGTTTGTTTAAATTATTTCTAATAATATAGTAGTTCCGTGCTATACTTGTAACTGTAAAAACAATAATAAAAAAACGTAAAGGAAAATTTCAATTTAGTATGAAAAATAACGAAGCAAAAAGTGGTAAATTTTCCTTATAACTCCTACCTTGACCGAAGGCCATTCGTTATTAAAATTTGGATTTATAAACTTTTTCTATGAATACTTAGAAATAAAGGTGTCCGTATTTTACTTTTTTTTTGGCACGATGCTTGTTTGTGTTTTTTGTTTCTGTAGAAATACGATAAAAATTTCAAAATAAAGATATATTTTTAAAACTTTAAATAACTTTTATATTTTTTTAAATATTACAAAAGTATTTGCACATAACGGAATTAAATATCCAGTTATGTGCAAATACTTTACAATTTTTAAATAAAGACCAGTCGTGGCGCAGGTGCTCAAAGTGTGGCTGTAAATGCGACTTGTTGTGGGTTCGATTCCCACTCCTATATGCCTAGATTAGAAAACAAAATCTATAAACATTATTACAATCTACTAACTAAGTAAATGTTTTAGACAGGCATAAAAAAGAAGACGAGAGAAGTACCGTAAGACCATTCGTTCAAAGTTGTGGGTCGCTGGC
Organism: Heliconius charithonia; assembly: GCA_030704555.1. Lineage (NCBI taxonomy): Eukaryota > Metazoa > Arthropoda > Insecta > Lepidoptera > Nymphalidae > Heliconius > Heliconius charithonia. The sequence goes on from CM060825.1 coordinate 3,521,205, forward strand.
TTATTGTAAGGCAAGGTTGGGAAGTTGTTTCTAGTAAATTCTATTTTTTTTCCTTTCCAATCACCGAGCCGTAGGAAAGTAAACCTCTCTCTCGCAGCTAATTCAATATCAAGACGTTAATGGAAAATTTTCACTATTTTCTGATAGAAACGCTAAAGCATTTTACATTTTCTATTTTTTTTTTACAGATTATATCTAAATAAAGAAATTAAAAAAAAATATGGTTTTAAATGATTACCCTGGATACATTCACGTGTGGATGACTGGCTGATTAATGATAATATGAACCGAGTTTCATAAACCTATATGCAAATCTATTATGATTCAAACAACATTTTGTCAATATGACTATTCACAAATAAAATGTAAGAATACCTTTACATTTAGGGTAAATGGCGACCTGGATTTTTGACAACAGCGGGAAAGAACATTAAACGTATTCACGTATAAAATCAAATAAAGATATAAATGTATACGAGCGAAATGATGCCATACATATAGTTTACATAAAAATTGGCTCATACATTTGCAAAAAACATATATTTTAGTACCAATTAAGAAGCTTATACGATGAAGAAGAACTAAACGATTTTCAATTCAATTTTTGCTGCCTAGTTTGACTGTATCAAGAAATAAAAAAAATGGAAAAAAAAAATAATCCAATTTACTCAATAGAAGTTTACAAGCGGAAAACAAGCTATATTATTCCAAAGGTACAATCGTACAAATAATTAACATCATTTGTCGATGTTAATTACGTAAGGGCTTCCTTACAATGACCTCAGCTTGTTAACCACTGAATGCCCGTTCCGCTTGTACGGTGTGCATTACATTTCTATTTCGTACTTTACGTTCCACTTACTCTATTTTAATAAATGCGTTTAGTTGTATAAAACTGTTTTAGGGTCCTTGGAGAACGTTTTTCATGTAAAATTTAATTTTAAATGAGTAGAAGCCACTCATTTAAATAAAAAAAAAGTGTACATTCTATAAAAAATATTTATTTACATATAATATAATGTGATGTAAAAGTGATAATGATAAAGAAAATAAAAAAAATAAAAAAATATACTAAAAATCGATAAACAATTTTGCTACCCAAATGTTAATTTTGGGTAGCAACATTCTTTTAATTTTCTTTTTAATCTTAACGTACGAAACGCGTATCGTAAAATATTAAAAAAAAGTCTTATACATTTGTCATTGACTACTAATTGATAACAACTCAAAAGATCTCTCTATATAAACACTAGAAAACAGTCAGTTCGACGGGTTAGTCATAATAGTATTGAAATAAGTAAGAAAGCTTCTTTATTTAATTGTATAGTAACCAGCTCCACGGTTTACGTTTATTCAGGCAGGGGGTCGGGTAAGTAGAGGAAACTTAATGTTACTTAATGTTAAGACACACGTTCTCCACTTTCCGCCCAATCTGAAACATTGCTAAGTATCGAAACTATAATCATTTTCCGCAATAATCATTTCCATTTTAGAATCGAATCCACAATCATCACTCGGACCAGCTAAAGTAACTAATAAGAATTGACTTTTTTTATAATTTTCCTTACATAGTTACACTGCACAGAATAGAGTGACTCGACTCGCTGTCTACACTGCTACGAACAACTGTCATGCAGATCAAGGTAGGTCAGTGTAAATGGGACGTCGATCTGCGGTTAGTTATTGTGCCTAGTTGCCTACCTGTAGTCGCGTTCTCATTCAGGACATACCTACCCTTACCTGCATACCTAGTAGTTTTAATACAAGTATGATATTGTACTCGGAGCGTTCGCGGTTAATGCTCCGTTGTGATTCAGAATGGGCGTAGCTTTAAAAGGAAAAAAATGTTGTCTTTTCATAAAGAACCACGCTATGGTGTTGTGAGACTCATAATTTTATTTGACGTTTGAAATTGATTGAATATATATTATGGATAATAAGTGTCTTAACGCTTTTTTCTCTCTACCTACCAGGCTACGGGCGGGTAATGACGTGAAGCTGTAAAAGATACATCTTAAAATTTAAACGTATGATTAATTATATAATCTGTATCTTATGTATGATCAATCTGAAAAGAGGAAACTCTTATTTCAGGTTCACGCACTATCCCACAAGTATTATATAATATTATTGCCTACTATATTGTGTAATATAGGACATTTGGGTGGTATACAATATACATACATACGTGCTCTACGCGATCTTTACCTTGTAAAATTAAATATCTGGTATAAGTATACAAGAAACAGATAAATTATACTAATATCATTGAGTTAATAAGCCTGCAAGAAAGATTATTTCCAATCTTTTATAAAATACCTACATTTTATAACATAAAGTGGAAAGCTTATTTCAGCGGGAGAACGGTTTTAATTATCTTACAGTAGTACATAAAAAAGCTTGTATAAAGTCTTAAACAAGAACTTGAAACATTTAAATGCGAGAGCGAGCATAATTGCAGGTTACCTAGGATAATCCTAGGTCGCTACACAATAGGACTGTCCGTGCGCTACGGCCTAAACTAGCACTACCTTGTTTGCAGTAATAACGTTTAGGACAATTGCAGATTGGCGACAAGAAGTATTGTACTTAATTTATTTGTAATAATATTTGTATCTAGTTTACTAAATTATTTAATATATAAGAGAAACATCATCAATAATATTAAATTATAAAATAAGTTATTGTGTATCGTAAGATGTACAATAAAAATAGTACATTGATATTTAGAGATAAGGATTAAAGTCACAAAAATACATATATTCCAATTAAGATATACAAAAGTAACCCTCAGGTTTACTTAGGGTATTAATGGCTTATGGTGCTTCGACATTAGATGCCGCTGTAGCATAATTCCTACGGCGGCACTTAAATACTAATATAGGCGGCGGCGGCTTTATGCTAATGTATGTAAATGCAAATATTAAATATTTCATTTCTCCTAGTGGAAATCGAACTCACAACCTGTCGCGTTTTCCCTCACACGCCACGACTAGCCTAGATACAATGTACATGTATATATAATTAAGCAAACAAATCACAAATAAGCAAACAAAACTTTGTATATATGTTTATTTGTACAATACGAAGAATGAAACAATATTACCCAACAAGGAACACTAACCTCGGTCGAACAATCATAATATCACGTTAACTAAGTTTATAACAGGTTAGTTTAGATAACGTTAGGTAGCTAACAAACGTTCTCTCTCTACAATCTCTTCCACTACCTAATTATTGCTGCAGACTAATTAAATACATATATAGATAGAGGTACGTAAACTTAATTGGCAGTCGTACACAAAGAAATTGAAGATACGTACGTACAGAGCCGTCTGTGTATACATTTATATAGATAAGCCGTCGTATGAGATATGGACACCGTGGTGACGAAATTGACGAAATATGAATAATGTCAATGCGTTAGTTGTGGCTTCGAATTCTGCACCTCGTATTTATGTTTGAAATACGGGCGTTTCGCCTATTTGATATAGCGGGCTTTGCCATTTAATAAATAATTGAAATATATTGTGGGAAATGTATGTATTGGTTGTCTATGCCCTGTCTATAAACAGAAGACCTTGTGGAAATACTCAATTATCTATTTAAGTACAATATTATTGAATAGAAAAATTATAATACGAAATATAGAAAAAGCGAGTGATTTATATCATTAAAATATCACGACCGTAATATAAAATGCAAATAGTACTAAAAAGGCTGTCATTTTAAAATATTGTTCAATAAAACATTCCATTTTATAGCATATCAAAATTAGTCAGACGAAGCATGTAACGTCTTAAATTTCAACTAATATTTAGTGATAATAAGCGAGATAGCTGATTTAACGGGGTACGCAAGCGCGCTTCCTCCTCGCAAAGGAGAATATTTAATTACTTTAAGACTCCGTCACTCATCTTGTTTCAACATTCACTTAAGCAGATTATGAGAATACTATCAGCCTTATATTATAAATGTTGAGGATTGACGTTTCTTTTTAAGCGCAGAGATTAGCTTAAGATTAAATCAATTATGAAATTTACGTTCACAAATGGAATATTACAAAAAACATACTTTGATAATAGTATAAGTTTTTTTACTTCTACATTTAAACGACCAACTTAATGACATGAATTTATGAGAAGAAAATATGTATGATGAATACAAGTCGTAAATAGAAACCTTTTTAGGTAAATCGTCTAATATGTAGAGGGCCTTAAATGCCTAATGCTTATATAGGAGTGTCAAACCGAGCGACATAATTCGAAGACTCTGACAAGGTATGAATACAGGCACTATTGAAATGCGGGCATTCAATAGCTCGTGCCTACGCTAGTTCATTGTAGCTGGAAAATTCAAATTATAATATTAAATCGTACAGCTGTGTTAGAAATTTTCAAGTTAAAAATACGCTGCATGAAGGACATTTTCTTAAAAATCTATACATTGTTTTTTTACTATTAATTAACACAAATTAAAACTTTAGTGTGTCAATAAAGGTACAATGTTTAAAATGCATCCTTGACAAGCTAAACCATAAATAGTAGATTCACATACAAACTATTTTTAGATTACATCTGTCTGTGTAAAAACTAGGCAGGTCAACGTAGTTCTTGCTCTACTTTGAGAGGAGAAAAGAAAAATAAAACTTACCGATACAAAGTTCCCGAATGTATTTTCTTCACGCCGTCCATCTCTGTGATATTCTTATCATGTCTCTTAATACTCTTAATAGCTAAATGTATTCAAAATTAAAGTCATCATGAGCGACGGCACCTGAAACAATGTAACATTTTTCATAAATATACTCATATCTGAAATTCGTTTAAAAACTAATCAAGCATCGTATAGCGCAAATGGAAATTTATGTTTTGTAGGACTTTTTGCCAAATAATGGAGGCTCTACGAATTTAGGGCGTCGGTTGTGTAATATACACATACATGATCTGAGTACTAAGAGTAACTCATTGAGTGGGGGTCTCAGTTTCACTTCTTGAAGTTAACTAGAAACAATACCAAACCGTTCTGATCTACACTTAGTGCAGTACCGCACAGTACCTATGCAGAGTTCTGACTACAATCTAGGCCGATGGACCAATTGAAACTTAGCTTCACCATTTTATGTTAAGATTGAAGTTATGCTCCAGAGTTAATACTAATTATTATATGAAAATTATTTCAAATGTTTTATTCTGTGTTTGTTCCTTTTATGTGGACTGCGCTACACATATTTTTGTATTTCAAAGTACCACCATGTCTTTCACAGATTTCTTTATTTTTCCTTAGTAAAATAAAACGTAAGTTTATTCAAGATTCACCGGTCGAAAGGAAATACTATACAACATTGTCCAGACTTTTCCAATTCACGTAATATCTTACTTTTGAGACAGTTTTATCTAAGAAGATTTCCTACGCGAGAGTGCTATTCAATAAAGATTTAGTCCAGCAGCAGGTAATCGGTTTAAACTCCATTTCACTCTGACCTGTAGTTTGTCATTGCCATAGTAATCCTACGGCTGGTATCCTTACCACTAAGTTCGTCAAAGACAAATTGACGTTTAGACTTTGAGCAGTTGCAACATTTATCATCTTATTGGTATAATACATTAGTGCTGTTAAATTGTCTTGTAAATTACTGTTGTAGGAACGGACAAATATAGATCGTTAGAACAATTTAAATGGACGTTAATTTATAACGTATTGACGTAAAATTATAGTTTCAAAATGTATCCCAAATGTTGCACCAATTTGAGTCTATACAATGAAGACATGAGCGTAAAATCGTGATAGAATTTATGGAAGCTGTTCAAGAATCGCAAATAAAGACACTCTCATCCTGCTTGTCATAGGCAGGAAATTATTTGCTCTCTGAATGTATGTATGTATGTGCATTATTTATATTGTGCATTATATATATTATAGTAAACGTATCCTATGACATAAATCCTAAGACAACTTTCTTTTATTAGTACCTAAAACCATATTATAACAGAAGTTGACTATACAATAAAAATACATAACTAAATGAACTTTTATAAATCCATAATAAATAAGAATTCTAAACATATCTACTAATAGTGGTCAAGTACTAACTATATAAAGTAACCTAGCACCAATGATAGTAGTCATAATCATGGTATAATTTGTTTTTATTTGTATAATATTGTGAATAATATTCTAAGAAAAAACAAATATTTCAGTCCATTTGGGAAAAGGAAGGAATCGACTAGGCAAAAATATGACTACACGTGTATCTATTTTTTTTCTATTTATATCGATATAATATTTCACCTAGTTTACTATATTTTGAGAATTGATTTAGTATAATTTATCAATTTATATCTTTATTACATGTGACATAGAAATAAACAAATTTCGCATGCACTCAGTGGACAATGTAAAAGACATTCCGAATTCATCATTCATTCAATTAGAACTTGGTTATCACGATTTCAATTTAAAATCGATTTAGAAGTTTACTTTTTGGTAATCAAAAAATACACTCGAAACAATCGGTTCATAATCGATATATCTTCATTATTCATCGGACTTACGAAACAAGGTTTGATCATAATAAAAGTGTTGCAGGAATTAAAATAGAAAAGCTCTACGTTTGTCCTTAGGAGGTATGGCAATGGGTGCATCCACACTGCATTCGAAACAGGCTAATTGCACTTGCAATTAACTGTAGAAATATGAAGGAACTAACAGCGGTCTTAAATCGGTATGACCCTAATCATTGTATGTAGGTATCAAGTATGTGTTCTTTATCTTTAAATAACGTACATTCACGTTCAGAGGTGGGTCGCCAGGATTGAATCTTTTTTATCGATTTTATTAACAGATGTTAATAAAATCGATAAAAAAGAGCAATTATTTTTAAATAAAACTACCAAATACAGCATATTCCGCATATGGCAGGGTAGGCAGGTTAGAAACCAAGTGTTAAGCGCGTTGAGTCGCGGAACAGAACGCCGCGCTTTCTTTTGGTACCAGAGCGAAAATAAAATTGTCTTTGTGAAGTAAGAGTCGAAGACACAATTGTCGCGTTTACAGTCACACTCTTACGCCCCTTAGCCACGACGGCCTCCAATTTAAATTTCCGTAATTATTTTAAATAATATTTACTATTAAATAAAAAAAACTGAACCGTTTTCCTTTAAATTTTTAATACTTTCATGAAAATCGTGAAAGCTTTACCATGTTTATAAGTTAAATAATAGATAGCCTTTTGTCTAGCCTCACTTTTACATTAACTGCGATCACGTCCTTTTCAATTAGTTTCTAACGACAGTATGGCTGGCAGTGGATGCAAACAAAACAAACAAGTTTACTATAGCTACCTATAGTTCTCTACGTCACTACATTATACTTTATAAGTGTAATGATTATTAATGATAATAATGCGGTTATATATTTTTTTTATATTTCTCTATATTTTACAACAATATTTTTTACTTTGCTTATTGATATTTGTGGCCGCCGTGGGCCGGTGGCACAAGGGTCTGTAAACGCGACGGTTGTTAGTTCGGGGGAATGAAATATTTAACATAATCTGGTATGCCCTCAACTTATGTAAGTCAATCGATGAATTTTTCTGTCTTAATATTTGTGACTTATTCTATCTAGTCTAAGGCCCATATAAACCGCTCTCGAGTCTGAGATCGACCTTGAGAAGCCGTTTTCATACATAGATATGTAATTTATGAATAATACGGGCCTTAGTATCAATTTTTTTTATTTAACTTCTAAGTCGTCTTGAATCATTCTCATATGCGATAATTAGTTAAGATTGAAAAAATATAGAAACCAAAACTAGAAATAACTCACATTACATGTCACAAAGCTATCAGTGAAGATATATTCAATTTGCTCTCCTCTTAAATGCCGACACTTGTCGTTTTAATTAAACGCTACCCCTGATGCGGCTATCGAAACTCCGCACGCAGACCGTCGAAATGTTAACACATAAAAGTCACTTCGTTAAATTCATGAAATTAAGCCATTTTATGTATGTACATTTAGCGAGTCCCGAACGGATTATAAACAACACGGATTATTACATTCACAATATTTAAATTTCAACATATTATTATGATAATTTACCTTTCGAGACATCTCGTGCTAGGTAAACGGCCTAAACACATTTTATTTCTTTATATAATTGTATTATTGTTTTGTTCTTATAAAATAGGCATGGTCTAAATGTATTTTACAGTTCTTGAGATACATGCCAAATTTCTCGTATTTATGAATTTGACCAACGAAAGTACCATAGTTTTCTCGGAACACGATAATAAAAGAACTGAACTACATACACACCGGAACAAAATAATATTTTTTTACATTTTAGTTCGACAAGTGATAATCAGGCAACGATTCCAAGACGTTGACCTAATAAATTTTAGAACAGGTCCTATTTTCAAATTTTAGAGACACTCATTTCTTTTGCCCACTGTTCATTTGGGAAGAACTCAGTCAACTGCAGCTAACTGTCTGTTTTAAAAAAACCAACACTCCATTTCGGCTTACTACGCACAGAATTCCCACGATTTCTCTCGCCACAGAAACTACACACAAAATACATAAACATAACAAGAAATAAAAACAATCTCATTTGAGATTATGAAACTGTTTTCTCGTCTAAGAATAGTAGAGCAAAAAAAGTAAGTTTTACCTGCAAATAAAAAATAAATAATAATAATAGTATTTTCTCGGAACCTATTATTTTCAATGTTGTGTGTTAATTATGACAAAACTTAAAGCCAAATGGTAGTGACTCATGCCGCAAAACTTTAAAAGATCAAAAAGAAGGTATATCCTGCGCATACCTAAACGGTTAATAATAATTTGAACCTAAGCATTCAGTGATATGATATTATAACTGCGGCCGGCGTTAAAGACATAAGGTACTTAATAAATGGGAAACTTGTAGGTAACACTGTCAGTGTGAGTTTTTTTTAGCTTCACGCTGTATCCCGCATGGAACAGTGTAGGCAGAGGAAGCGTAGTGTTAAGATAATCTGCTCCCCACTTTCCAACCAATTTTGGAGGCATTACGTTTTGATTGGCGGAACTCAACGTCGCGCCTTGCCTCTACACCACGATCGGCCTCATATTAACGCATTTACACTAATATTCAGCTATACAAAATTAAATTGAAAACTTAAATAGCCTATCTATATCAATATAATAGAACGGAAAACTTTGTTTTTTTAAATGCTAAGATCTCTGGATTTACTGGTCCGATTTATTTGTTTTTTGATTAGTATTTTAGCTATGTTCTTCAGGCCTGCTATAGGCTATATAACATTACGGTGTAAATCTCAGAAAGCCTTAAATAACGAAATAACATAACAACAACTTTAAGCCTGTGCTCTGCAAAAATAGTTCAATATATGCATGACAAAATATTTAATTTTATTAGTTCTAAAAAACTTCCGCGACACGGTTATATGACACAATAAGGAATTTTGTGACAATTTTTTTTTTGAAAATTGACATTTCACTGAATTTTATTTGACATGGATATTGAAACTTATAAGCGAAAGTTATTCCATCATCAAGGAAATTTTATAAAAATAAGCTTCAGCTTTTATAGCATGTAATTTGGAAGTATACTTTCGAGAAAATGTAAAATTAAAATAATTCAACGCTTTTTTAGGGCTGCAAGCCTAGGTTCGGCTCTTGCAGGGGTCGCCCTAGCCGCCGATGACATCCTCTTAGCAGCCATGTAGTGCTGGCACTTTCTCAGAATTATAAAAATAAGTTGTTCATGATTGAATGTATAAATAACATAATCAATCATTTGGCAAATGCAGCTTAATAAAAGTATTACAAGTGGTATGCGAGAGAAGCCGCGCTATTTTAATATCTTTTAATGTATATAGTTTAATACATACATTAATAGATTTTTATTTGTTTCCAATATAAATATTTACGAATAAAAATGTCAATTCCGCAAAAATGTAAATTCTAATTGTACTTCCGGCGTGAGGAGCACGTTTCGTCGTAGTAAAACGTGGTAGTGAAAGTATTTATAAGTAATTCATCTTCACCAAACCGTATTTAAGAAATCAGGAGATACTAATTATATTTTTTTGGAATATTTTTCTTAGAATCACATTTCTGTGATATTCAAAAGTATAGTTTTCATTGGAACAGAGCTCTGGAACATAGTTGTAAATGTATCATATCAATATTTAGTACAAAAATGTCTCTCCATATTTACAATTTTATTGTTTTTTTTAACTGGCAGTTATAGTAGTGTCAGTTTTCTCTACTTTTTATATATGCACATATTTTTAGACATTTGTAGTGGTTTGCATATACATATTACAAATCTAAGTATATCTTGGTGTGATTTGAAACCACAAGTCAACCTACATGATTATATTATATAGTGTTATAAATAAATTTGAAGACATTGGACACAATTAAAGAATTATTAATAAAGGACAGTTGTGGCACAGGGGCACAAAGTGTGACTATAATTGCTACTGGTTGTGAGTTTGATTCCCACTCAAGTAAATGAAATATTAAAATTCAAATTTTCATTTCTTCGCTCTGGTGTTGGGGCAAAACATGTTGTTGAGTTGCACCACTCAACCTACCATGCCTTCAAAAAAAAAATTGTGTCTTAAACCGTAGGCTCCCTCTGCCTACCCTATTGTGTTCGGGATACAGAGCGAAGCAGATTTTATTTTTATTTTATATTATATTTCTTTCAGATTCACTCTTAGGACGCTAAGAACCTGGTGACAAGATCTCTACTCTCTGCTAACTATTTAAATTTAACATACTACTTGTGGAATGCTGGTACTAAAAATATCACTTAACATAATATCATCATCTTATCGCAGCACTGGCAAAGAAAATAATGGAGCCCCAAAGTGGTGGTCAAAGCCAAAACTGTTGTGTCTACAATTACTGGGCTATGTTGGCTTGATGAAACAATGCTTATGGCATTGTTATAAAATTATTGTTGTTTTCATATATATTTTTTTTAAATTCACATATAGTATAGAATTTATAGTGAGTCACTATTAAATCTTACCACAATAGCTTCATTTTGCAGTCTTTTTTGTTTATAATCTGGTGAGAATGTGATTATTTTTGAAATTATTAAATTCACTAATTAATTACAATGACAGTAAAATTATCAAATTATGGTATGAGACCGTCTTATATTTTTAGGACATGGCTATAATAGGGCAGATAGGGGAAATTGTTAAGACACTTTATTTCCCACTTTCTGATAAATACATTACATATTCAGGGGTGGAAGTTAATGCCACTATTCATCTTCTAAATAAAGAGAGAAACAGGAAATAATTCAAATCCTGAAGTGCACCCACAACTTTCATATTTACAGTCAGATGCTGAGATGCTGCACCAATACAGTTTCAATGTTTCTATTCTAGACTTTAATTTTGATTTTCAATTTGAAATGTAAGTCAATATATAAGTTTAAGAATAATATACATTTGCATATTGTCAGCTTATAGTGCCTGCTAAATCTGTTTCTTGTAATTTTTTACTCATATGTACATATAGCTCAGTAGGACAGCCTGTGACTGTATGAACAGTAGATGTTGGTTAATTCATTTTGGAGGACTGAACTTTAACATAATGTTTAAGTATATTTATATTATATTCCATGAGATTGAGTTCCACCTTTCGATACAAATATATTTCTCAAAAATGGGTGAAAAGATAGAAGTGCTTCGTCAATACTTAATTGCTGCTTTGCTTTTTAGATAATAAGAAGTATATTAATAATATTAAAATGAGTTTGAAAATGTTTCAGCTGCAAATTATGAGTTATACTAGAAAATCATAGATTATTAGAATTACATATAGTGGAAGATCATAAATATATTTAAAACTTTTCGACAGGAGAAGTAAATAAATCATATATAATAAAACTTTCTCATTTTTGAAATGTATATTTTTGAGTACAAATATTTTTTTAAGAAATATGCAATATGATGTTTTATTGATTAGGAAATGCACTATACAGCATTATCTTTTTATGTAATAAAACTAAGTATCTTATGACAATCTTACATGTAGTGTAGTAGCAAATCATATAAGAATAGAACATTTTGAGACAACCTAAAGACATAACTGTTTGATAAGCATACAAAGAGGGCCTTCGGGGTCAACATTCATGTAAAACACATAATTATCTCAAACATGTACGTAAATACAACTGATTGGAACTCACCAAAAATGGCCACAAACATCCAATTCCTGCAGACTCTTCACTTAACACTTGACAGTCTCAATTAAATAGAACGTGAGATTAGTTTTTACGGCAGCAGTTTCCCGTATGAATGCACTTTCCAACAGCTTTTACTATCGCACGGCCCCTACTATACGCAAGTAGTACAAGCATGAAAAATACTTGATGACTGACGTACGTACTCTACGCAGAGGGAGCGGTCGTAATGAAATCACCGGTATGCACAAACAATAACTTAGCATCGAATGCACTCATACGGCTTAAAATATTGTCACACTATTTAATCCATTTATGACAATTTTATCGTAAACTACAGAAAAATTAATACGCGACAACGAAGCGAAATCTATCGTCGCCCCTCCTCCCTTCACCGTGAATTATCATAGACAAAGATATCTTTCTTTTATAGTATTGCTATCAGCTATTAATATATTTGATCAAAATCTTAAATTATACAAAAATACAAAATTTGTTTGTTGGCTTCAGAATTGTAAATATTATTGTAATTACAATAGAAATAAAATATCTTAGTGTTTCTTTAAATTAATAGTTTTACAGCACGATCAATATTAATTTAGTCTATGCCCAGTGTCATGATGACAAATAACGTCAATGTTTAGTTTTGTAAAAATATAATTTGCCAATTGAAATTGCTCTGTTTATAATAATGTGCACTGTTTTAATTTATTTTAAGATATAATTATTCGTCTTCACTCATATAATTGTACATATATATAAATTATTTTTATATTGGCATTAGCCGCCATATTGAATTTTAATTATTTACGAAAAAATTTAAAGCATAGAGTAAAGTGAATTATATTTATATATATTGTTATTTTTGTTATCTTAATCTTAAACGAATAAAAGTATAGTATATATTGATTATATAATTCAAAAAGTAGGTAATAATTTAGCAAATATTACTAAATATGTTATTTTTATCTAAAGATAAATTACGTTCGGATACTTTGCATATGCATAAAATTATTTTATTATAACTTATATTGATCCTGTGACTTTACCCTTTAATTTTATATTAAAATAATTAAATAAGATATAAAGAAAATTACATTTTTACAAACACTTTTACCTATTAAATTAGCATTTTTTTTTCACAAACAAATATATTTTGCTTATGTAATTTTATATGTTTATTTAAAATATCTACAAAATAGTATGTTAAATTACATTTAAATTTAAATCCGTCTGCTTAGAATCAGAAATTTAATATATAAATATTCTAAATATATGATATTAATACTTTTAAGTACTAAGATCAAATAATTTTCTTGTAATTTAAAATATTTAATTCTTTAAAAATCTAATATACTCATTATAATTATAAAATATAATAAAATGTACTAAATTACAGGCACACTTAATTATATGATATTAATTAAAAAGAAAAAATAATAAGTATGCCGGTGCGCGTTACCGAACGAATATCTCACTGTTCTCGCACTTTTGTTGTTTTTGTGTAGAAAAGGAAATTTGTGAGTGAGAAGTATCCATCCCATGTGTATTGGTGTACATATACTATGTATGTTGTGTTGTGTGTGCGTGGTGATTTGTGTTATATGCTGATAGAAAGAAATTAATTAAATGAGTGCTATTTTACCATGAAGTTTACATAAATGTGAAGAATCACCGTGTTTTGAGTTATCGAGTGCTAGAAAATCCGTCAGGAGGCGGTAATCATGTAGGTTTATTCGCTATTTGTGGATTCTGGATCTCGTCTCGTCGATGTACCATAAACAAAAATGTCAGCGATCCCGATTTTTTGTTTCTTGCTGCATACCCCTCGTTATACCTTAATTAGATCACACGAATGATATAAATTAATGTTAGACGCTTTCTCTGGAGGTGTCGTCGCGTTCGTACGGCGTGCCTTAGTATTAAATCGGCCATAATAAACGTGCGTTTAGTGTGCTTCGCGCCTGTCTACACCCGTTCTATCTCATTGTTTATGTGTGGAGAGTAAACCTGGAATTTTTATTGCGTTTCGTGATGAAGTAAAGCTTTATTTGAATATCTGGAAACGATCTGTGTTTGTGACGGCCGGTGGGCTGAGAGGCCGCGGGCGCCGCTAGCGTCTTCGCGACCGCCAAGGTTCTTTAAGATCTCTATTTATATTAATATCTCGATCGCTTGCTGCAGCATAATGACATTCTTGTAATGAAGTGCCGTTCCGTGGATTTGTGGGACATGTGCCAATTATTGCGCCTGTGACGAACAACTCGCTCAGTATTTTGTATTTGTATGTATACAACATTTTAAAAGTGCTGTTTACTTGTGAATATGAATGGTGATCACTTGTTATTTCACGTATATTTTTGACATTTTCAAGTAAGTTTTAAAATAAGTCATAATATTATTTATTATTTTCATTGAGGGGTGCATCTATTGCCAACTATTTGAAAATTAATTATATATTCAAACAGGAGTTAGAATGTAGGCTTCCTATAAAAACATATAATAACCTTCTATTTATGCAGAATTTTGCAATACAGTTATAAACAAAGCTTAAAACTCAAATATCCACGTTATGCTTGTAGCAAACAACAATTTATTTTTTACATTATTTTGATGTCAAAAAAAATTACACTTTACTATATATGAACTTGAATATAGAAGTAATATGAAATACTATTTAAAAGTAAAATTCAATTAGTATAATTTAAATCTAAATAACTCATTCACCATCTGGTATCATAAAAAGATATACCTAATTAAAGTAGCTTTTGCTTATAGCTCTTAGCATTGTTTTAATAAAAACTATTTTCCTTCCTTACCTATTTTCAATTTTTTTTAATTATTAATCAAAAAAACTACTGCTTACTACATATTTACACAGGATTTATTTGTACTAAAATAAATCTTTTTTCTTTGAAAAAAATACAAGCTCTTACAGTAACCTAATTTTTGCCCAGTTTTTTTCTCCTTCAATGTTAGAGGTTTGTTGTTATGAGAACCATGCCTCACTGTTATTTATAAATTCTTGTACTTCCTTTAAGTTAATTATTATTATTGTGTGTTAAGTAAAGAGTTTCTTCTAAAACTATGGTCTCTTTCAAGAATTTTACACTTTTAATAAAATTATTCTGACGATGGTCTCAAATACACCAGAAATCATCCAAATTGTGAATTGACTATTGTGAAATGCTCTGGAAATAATATTGCTTTCAATAAAATACACAAAATTAAAAAAAAAAATGGAGATATAATGTCTGAATTCATATAAAAAATTCTTAACTATTCATGTTTCATGTTCTCTATTTTGTTTTGCCAAGTTATATACCTAAAATAAATTTCTATTTATTTTAATTTATGACACATATTAGTATGAAGGTAAACTATATGTATAGTAGGATAGATATGTAATGAATATTTAATATATTATAACTAAAAAGATATGACTTTATATGAGAAGTTGCAGCTGGACTAGAATTAAATTTAATTAACATACTAATTGAAAATAAAAGATATTGGCAATTTTCAACTTGCTTTATTTCATTAAATAATTAAACAACACCTAAAAAAGAAACTTAATCTAAGTTATATAAATTACCAAAAATCTGTTAAAACACTGTCTTGTGTCACATATAATGTGAAAAATTATGGAACATTGAAGGTGTGAAGGCGGCGAAGACCTATGAAAGAAAATAAATAATTTTTATTTTCCTAACGTTAGGTTCCCTTAGCCTACACTGTTGTGCACAATTATAATTTATTAAGGATAAATCATTAATTTGTTTCTTTAGAATATTTATGTTCCCAATATTTAGGTTGACAGGTAGTATATTGTTATAAAAAAATCATTTTTTGTTAAGTAACAAAACTGAAATATTATATAGATACAATTACATTTAGGTAATAGCAATAAGACAGATTCCAGAATTCTATATTTTTTTTAAAACTAGCTTTAAGATTATTCTAAGTAACAAATGATATACTTAATAGATAATTGGGCAGGATATGCTGAACAGAGTCTTTATACTAGATTCCCTCTACCTTGCTATATGCGGGCATAGCATTAATGTAATCAATCAATAATTTAATAATTTGTATTGCACAGTCAAGTTGGCGAAGGCACGTAGGGGTATGATCAAGGAGAAGGAGAAGGGCGGGGGTGCCCGTCTCAAAGATGAGCCTAATGACCCTGCTGAACCAGGTAAAATGAATTTTTAATTTAATATATAATATTTGAGTTCATTGAGGTGCAGAGGCTGGATTGGCAGAAAAATAAGTTCGATTGCTACTTGGGAGTAATTTTGAAATTTTCTTCACTCTGCTAACAAGAAAACGCACAATGTTGAGTTCCTCCTTGAAAATTAAGCAGTGTGTGAGAAATGAAATGTCTTAACAATGGTTTTGTCCCTCCTACAAGTTAAAATTTAAATTTAACAAAAAATGAAAATTATAAATTCATGTGTACTAATCTTTTAGTAGGTAATTATTATAAATATTCTTGAGTTTTACTTACTACACCAGTGAATAATTAGTGAAAGTCTTTGAAATGCAGTGAAGCACAACTTAAGAACATTTCATAGAACAATAATATTTGCAACATTGTAAAACTATGAATTTTTAATTCCCGCTAAAGTATCAAAGTAACGCTTGCTGCCATAACATTAGCCAGTTAATTAATTATATTTACATTTGGAGTAAAGAAAAGTAAGTTTTATATTATTTAAAAAAAATACAGATTATATTGACAGTTATTATTCAACAGGTAAATATATAGAAAGCTAGTAAATTTATACCTAACACATTATAATGACTTTAGCCTAAGGGCTCCCATGCACGTTTCAAAAGCGTGTTAGTTTTAAACCAACTGCTACTGCTTTGTATTGGGAGCTCATTATTTAGATATACAAAATATGATTTTAAGTTATTCACATGATATATTACTTACTGGTAGTCATACTAAAAATATTCTTTTGTAAAAATTTATTTTACGCATCTTTTGTTTTCTTGCAATGTAAGCAACGAGAATGTTATCAATAAAATTTAACCCTTAAGTAAAGAATTAAGTGCCCATACTACAAGTATATCGGGGGACTTTTATGTTGTTGTTCATGGCATGCCATGTAAAATATATGCAGAAGTATCTTACCGTTAGTACTTTGATACTAGGACCGGTGTAAAACCTCGAAAAAGCTCTTATGTCATGTATATTATTTATAAAGTGGTATTTTTTGTTAAATCTCAAGAACTACTGGTTTGAATTGAAAAATCTAGTTTTTGTGTCAAATAATCCATTTATGAAAAAAAGTCAATCCTACGTTTATTATTATATTACAAAAGTGAAAGTGTGTGTACAAACATGTATATGTTTGTTCCACTTTCGGGCAAAAATTACTGAACGGATTTTGATGAAACTTGCACCAATATAGCTTATACATCAGAATAGCACAGGCTACAATTTATGTAAAGATTTTTATATAAATTAGTTGTAATATAGCAAGTATCTGCGGTCAAATTAACCGGGCTCTTAAAATGTGTCATACGCAAATATTAGTTATTTCCATTTGACCATGCAGGCGGAGCCGCAGGTAAAAGCGGGTGCAATTATAAAAATTAAAAAATAAACTCAACAAATTAGGGCACGGTTCCCGTCCGCCATCGGCGTCACTGCCGACTCCAGCGGCACTAAAAAAGGAGCCGGACGAGCCGACACACAGAGTCAAGATGGAGCCGCACAGTCAGGGCGGCGACGACTCTAACGCCGACCTCGGCGTCGACGGCATTAAGACTGAAATTGACGGCCTCATGGACAGTGACGGTGAGTCTTACTTAAAGTACCATATAAGAAAGTTCTTTTATCTAAAGTATCAAATAATATTATGTCATTCAGTACACTTAGTTAAATATATATTATATTATAACATTATAAAGTAAATAGCAATGTAATATAAATAGCGTAACATGGAAAGTATGACAGTCCAAGTTTGTCCCAAGGCATCAATCTTAATCTTAAAACAATGTCCACAATGTGCGTATTTTTTTGTTAAGTTGTTATTAAAAAAATACTAGGTACTTTTTTTTTCAATTGAATGTTCCAGGATTTTAACTCGCGCTGTTTATTCGAGTGCTTGAGTTGGGCAATCGAAAGATTTTACTTTTATGAAGATTGTCACATAGCTTCCCAACTTAAAGGTCTATTTCGTGTAGTGATGATTTGATAAAAGATAACGTAGGAGAGTTTTATTAATTTGATTTCATCGGTTAAAAAAAAGTACCGAATGTACCTTTGTAATACTCTTAGATATGCTGTGTTACGTATAAGCGAAATGCTATTCTACAAAACTATAAACAAAACAGCAATCTGTGTTTATACTAGGCAACCATTACGCGTGCAGGTGAATCCTGCTTATCTCGTCACTAGTCTTATATAACAACTATCTATATAGCTTTAGAGGCCAGAGACGTGTTGCATTGCTTGTGCCCATGTGATAAGGGTTATGTGTTGAATTCCCAGTCGGGAAAATAAAATATTATAATATTTTAATTTTTTCGCTCTGGTGTAGAGGCAAAAGTGTGGCGTTGAGTTCCGCCACTGAACATGCAACGCCTCCAGTATTCGGGGGAAAGTGGGACACGGAGTGTATTAACACTAGGATCCCTCTGCCTACCGTGCTAAACGCGGGTAACTGCATGAAGCTGAAAAAAAAATACATCTAGGCATACCAAATAAAAATACTTATTTAGAAAACGTATAAAAATTTGAACGCAGCGGGACTCGAACCCGCGCCTCCTGGAAACCGACCAGGCGCTCTGACCACTAAGCCATGCTTTCTCGCCAAGCTGCATCGAAATTTTTATACGCTTGTTACAACTTATTTATGTTGTTAGCATCTCTGTAGGGAGATTTTTACAAATTTCCGCTACCTAAAGATAATTACTAAGAATTATCGTTTGGCAAGAGAGAAACTATTTTTTTAATATTTTTGTCTTTCCTAAGTGTGGAATAACACTTTAAAAAATGTTTAAAAATACCAAATAAAGTTTTTCTTATCGTGAAAAGCTTTTGCACCCTCAGCTAATTCATACATACGAGCGACGGTGCAATAGGCTATGGTATTTAGAACGTCGCGATTGCGGCATACGGCCGTCAGTTGACATAGAAGTGCGTATAATTAATATACCCATAAAAAAAATAAAAATCTAGATAGAGTGTTCATTTTTTGACCTACACTTTGAGACAAATCTCAAATCCGAATATTTATCAAATTATGTTAATGTTAAGAGATGAAATCGTTCAAAAACTTATTTTATATTATCTGAATAACAGATAAGTATACAGTATTACTATTATCATATTACATATGGTATATAATATTATGTATACTATATAGCTGTATAAGTACATACGACATTTATATACATATTAATAAAACACCTGTCGACGATTATATTGAATATTGCCGGAAAACTTTGGAAATTATTTGCACAGCAGAGGCAAATGGACAAAAACAATATCTTCTTTAAAAAAGTAATTTTATGAGACGTCTAAAAAGTTTCCGGAAAAACGAACGCCCCTTAACATTCGATGTATACTTGAAAATATGCATTTTGCATGAAATTTTCCGATCATAAGTGATTAATAAGACCAAAATGACGCAACTGGGGTAACCAAGTTCATCAAAATTCAAGATATCAAGAGGGTTGACTTGTATAATATAGTGAAAAACGGTAAAGTGAGAGTCGGACTCGCGCACGAAGGGATCCGTACCAGTTTTAATATAAAATTGACGTTTACGAGTATTGTATGGGAGCTATAAATGTTTATTATAGTCTGTTTTTAATAGAGAAAAAATTTTGCGCCACGATAAATGCGTGAAATAAATATCTGAGTGATGAATTACGTCATCTATGAAAATGTCAACTGTTTAACTATCACGGTTCATGAGATACAACGTGATGACAGACGGACAGACAGTATTAATAACAGAGCGTTTTCCCTTTGGGTACGGAACCCTAAAAACACCTACTTTTCCAGTAGCAAGAGAAAGAGATAATTAATATACTTTACACTATGCTGCGCCCGGATATTAGAGTCTGACATTTTTCACTTTTACATAGTGTAGTTAAAGAAAGGTAATGAAAGGAAAGCTGATATTATAAAATAAGAGATATACTTTATATATTTATAATGATTTCTACTATCTATAGATAATCGTAATAATCATGATAATGATAAACCCCCCTGCACACGACAATCAGCGTTAGGGATAGATAGACAAAACGCAGTAGAACACCACAATGCATTATCTAATTTATTGCTTTAGCCTTAACTTATTTGTTACAGTATAACAAATCGTTAACCTCTAACCAAAAAAGGATTTAATGACGTTTTATAATTGCTTTTCGTTTTATTAATTCATTTAAATACGACCAGTACTATTAGAGTCGACATATTTAAGTCCATAATCAACTTGCTAACTGGAGCAATTATTATACGTAGCGAAATAAAGAGTATGTGCAGTACGGTCAACAAGTCGTGGCCGCCCTGAATTTAGCTGCAGATGGCTGCGTATATTTGATTTTAAGTTTTGGACTGTAAGATTTTTTTTCTTACTGTTTATTATTTTGTTCCCGAATGAACAATACGCCAATGTTTAGAAAAATTAGCTTCAGGACGGCCACGACTTGTTGGCCGTACTGTAGAAGCACTTATGAGAAGAACTTTGGTACCAGTGACCTACAAGTGGATATACGTTGCAAATATACTGTTCTTGCAATTTATTACATTATGAGAATAATACGTGCCTTACAATGTTATTATTAAAATAAAGGAGCCATTAAATACATGACCGGTGAACATTTTGTTGTTTTTTTTTATAATTATTACATTTACGCCATCTGCTGCGTATAATTTGATCGAAGGTTGTTTTTTAATATAAATAAGACACATTATGTTTGTATATAATATATAAGGTTCGCGTCTATTTCTGTGTCGAAAGCAGGTTATATTATATGAGAGGTATATGGGAGGAATATAACAAAAATATTGGAATTATCATTTTCCAAAATCAATATTTTCCAATATTTTTATAATTTTTATCAATAATTTATTTTAAATGACATATATTTCAGACAATATGGAAAGCTTATATTAATTTATTTTTATGTTCCCCTGCTCTGGTAAAACGAATCACGGACTTAGGCAAAAAGTGGTTAATGAAGTCTTGTCGCTAGGTTTAGAAGAAATTTAAAATGATTTTTCTTTTCATATTCCTATTAGTTTCCAAAGATTGGCGTTATAGCCATAATTTCTTAGCTATGTTCTCTCCATCATTCATAAAACGTGCTAAGCTAAAAAAAGGTTTATAAATATATTTATTAATTATTTGTATTTTAGGTGACCCCACAAAGTCTCCACAGTGCGAGCTGGGCGGTCCAGGCTCTCTAAAGTCGGAGCGGCTTTCATCTGACTCAAATGATATTATTGACCCACAAACTGGACTGAGAGGTTCAACTGGTAATTTACAGGTAAGTGATACGAACTCGGCGTGATTAATTTATAATACTTGTCACGTTTATAATGTGTTTTTGTTATTTTCTAAAGTTTTTTTTTTTTATAAAACACATAATGCATTTTAACTGCTAAGAATATGTCATTATTGATTCGAATGACGCTTGTGTATAATATTTGTTTTATCTTACAAATAAATAAAAAAAAACTTTTGAAATATATCGTTATACATAAATATTAAAGGTTTAGTTCATAATAGACGTGAAAAAAATTACGCCATCAACTAGCGTGTGTAATCATTGGAAACATCGAGTTAATATAATATAATCTGCGACGGTACGATTTCTGTGCATTAAATATTTAAAAGAAATCGATTCTACACCATTGATATACGCGGGCTAGATGCCGATGAAGAAAGGTCTAACGTAGTATTTTTAGCTCCATAGTAAATTGTCATTAATTTTATTCCGATAGTGATAATGTAACGTGACAAAATGTAATAAGTTTTGGACTGTATATTGATTTTTTTTTAAAGCAGTGTATATTTCTTTTTGAAGTTCACCAAAGTTGTGATGTCAAGTTGACTTATCAGTTTTAACGGAATGCCAGTTTAGTTTAGAAGATTTTTCAATTAAATTTAAAACTAAAGAGAAAAGTGTCTATTGCTATAATGTCTAGAAATAAGACACGTTTACGTCAAAAAAGATCTGTGTCGTCACGTATTCCAGGATGGCAACCAGAACTGTCGGAACCCCAACGGGCCGGACATGGGGTCGTGTCGTATGGGCGGCGCGGGCGCGATGGGCCCCGGCGTGTCCATGGGGCCCATGTCCAGCGAGGCGCAGACGCTGCCTTCTAACGTTATCAGCAAACAGTCCGGCAGTATGGAGGTAATATTGATCATCTTTTTATGTTCGTGTATTTTTTGTTGTAATAAGTACATATATTGACAAAGGGTCGTGGGTTCGATGCCCACTTGATGTATAAGCTATTTTTATCTTTTTTTATACTTGCCTTTTTTATAAAATGCAGTAAGTATCGAGAAGTGCGGCTTACTCTTCAGATTTCATATACTATTTCTTAATGTCATGAAAAAGCATAACTTTAAATCACAGATAAATATTTGTTCTTTTTTTTTACATGTTTAAAGTGATATTTGCACACTTTCAATTTTTCATCAATTTTCTAAAAAAAAAAATGTTTTCTTTCTTTACCATATTATATAAAGTTAACTTTGATGTGTCGTGATTTGATAATAGGTATACAAGAGCGAACGAATTCAAACTTCATATATACTAGCTTAGAAATTTTGATAAAAAAAAATATTGTTATATAGAAACTAATAAAAAATATGTTGTTATTAAATATTTTTTTATCTGATTAAGTGGAAACTTCAAGTACATGCTTAGATGTCATAATGTTAGAGATTTCTTCGTCACAATCAAGACAACGAAGCAATATCCGTGTTGCTTATATTTGTTACAATTGTGACGAAGAAATGTGTATAGAAAAAAACTTTATTGTACCAAATATTTTTTTTTAAAAAATATAAAAAAATGAGAAAGTATATTCGCATATAGAAGGGTCGACAGAGAGAATCTAGTGTTAAGACACAGTTGCCGATCCACAGCCTCGTTTTTCAGTAATATTTTTTCCGAGTGGTAATCAAACCCACAACTGACGCGTTATTAATATTCAAAACACTCCAATTTGAATTAGACACGCAAAAGCTATCACGTTTATAACATTTTAATAATGTAGCTAAAACGTTCTCTACGTAAGTGGACATTGAGCGACTTTCGATCGATTATCATTTCATCGATACGATTGTAAAGCTCCGCTGTACTGTAAATATTTGACATGTTACCGACTTATATTTTATTTATGGTTTTATAACTTTTTTCACGCTAAATTTATATTGTTAGCGAATATCGTGATGGTTCTAGGTTCAATCTGTGTCGTGACAATTAGGAAGCTTAATATATAGGCAATAATAAAATTTGTTTTAATATTACATTTATACGAAATTTTAAATAAATACAGGTTACGTAGATGTATAACAACAAATACGTTCGAGTTAATGATGATTGTGTATCAATAAATCATAGCCGCCTAAGCTTTTAAGCATTTCTTGGAAAAACGGTTAAATGAATGCTCGCAAAAAAAATAGCAGCCACTCGACTCCATTCAATATTAAGACAGATTAAATAAACTTCTTCTATATTTGTTCTTATTTACTTTTAGGGTTCCGTAACTTTTTAGGAAAAAGAAACCCCTATAATATCACTTTGTTGTCCGTCTGACTTTTTGTCTGTCTGTGTCTCTGTGAAAGATATGTTGATAGGAATAGGACACATAAGAGATTATATTGTAAAAAACGCTTATTTCGACACTATAAAGAGGTTCAAAATTAATAGGGTTCTTCCGGTATACTTAGAATTTTGAAACTTGGCAGCTGGCATCTACTATCTGAAAACTATACATTTGTGGATAAATCCAAAAAAATAGCCTTAAAAAGGAGTAAAATTTGGTATTAAAGCCGCTAGTTCAAATGAGTTATCAGATGAAAGGGCTCTGGCCAAGCTAAGCTTGAATTTCATAAGAAGCTCGAGACCTCCAATTTTTGCACGGAACCCTTGGGCGAGATGATGATGATGATGAATTAAAACATCATTTGTGAAACTAATTAATTCTATCACTATAAAATATATAGATATATAAGTTTTGGTATAACATTAGATATTATATGGAGGCCGTCGTGGGAAGGGGCGTAAAAGTGTAAGATAACGGTTTTCGGTTCGACTCAAGGGAATGAATTATTATTTATATAGAATTTTCATTTCTTCCTTTTAGCACCAAGAAAAAAGCCCGGCGTTTAGTTTCGTCATTTATCACGGAAAATTTCAACGGAATGTGGGGTACATGGTATTTTAACACTAGGTTTCCTCTGCACAAACTGCTAGATACGGGATACAGCTTGAAAATAAAAAAAAAAACCAAATATATATTTTTTTCCAAAAAAATATGAATTATCATATAATATATGTAAAAGTTACATTGTCATCCGTATTATTAAGGTTTTCATACAATTATTTTATCTCGATATGGTCTAATGTGGTCAACAATGGTCTCTTTAGCGACAATTTGCTTGTAGTTTTGACAAGTTGCCACCCTCGTACAAAATGTAATATGTCGTACAAACGATATGAAGCAATAAACACAGGTTCACAATTGTTTTGTTTTTAAAAGAGGTGACACACGTGCGTAGGCCACTGTACGATACAAATATATTTAGGTCCTATAGAAAGTTTTGTTTTATTCTTTGAGTTTAAGTGATTTTGTGTGATGGACCGTGTTGCTAAGATTAAAAAGGTATTTTTTTATTTGAAGTGTTCATTTTTACCAGTTTTTTTTTACTGTATGTATATTTTGTCTATGCCTCTCTGTATTTTGTCATATTTTTTTAGAATGTTTTTTATTATATTTTGAAGCGGTTTTGCAATGAAAATATTAAATGTGTGATTAATTTAAATATGTAATAAAAAAGAGAAAATAAAAGATTCTATCTATACACGTTTTATACGATCATGCCCTAACAATAAAATAAAAAAAATAATAGCATTAGCAGTATAAATTTTATATAGACTTCTAATATTGTCTTTGTTTGTTTGTAGTCTATTATTTTCTACCTATTTACTTCTATAAAGAGTGTACAAACAATACATTTCAACGTCCACCGTGGCTCAGCGGCCGACTAATTGCGACGGTTGTGGATTCGATTGCAACTCCTAAATAATATTTTCATTTCCTCGGTTTGGTATCAAAACTAAACGCGGCATTGGCTTCCGCTACTCAACAAATATGGTATGTGGGAAACTAAATGTCTCAGCACCAGTTTACCTCCGTCCATCTTGCTTTATGCGGGATCCAGCGTGAAGCTGAAAAATATAAGTGTACAAAAAATACCTGTCATGTCCAGCAGCAGAGTCAGATCTTCGTGTTCTCTACGCACTTGGCCAATAAGGGAGCTGAGGCGGTCATCTCTGGGCAGCATCACTCCATTATAGCCTATCATTGCGCTCAGCCTGGCACTAAGAAATATTTGGAGGTGGGCTTGCTATTTTTTATGTAGCTTGTTTAATGGATTCCCACTGCTTGTCAAAAAAATATAGTTTTTTGTTTGTTTATAATGTTTTCACTAAAGTAAAACAACTTATGTACTGATATATAAGCTTTAATAAACTTTGATGGCATCAAGATACCTTATATATTTTTGTTCATAATCATTTTTATTGTATGAAATCTACGGAGCTGCAAATGTAACTAATTATTTTTCTTTCTTCATGCAGAAACATCCTTTAAAAATGGGACAATTTAACAAACAAAACCCTGCTCAGTGGTTAAACAACCTTGCCATGGCGAAAAGTCGCGGCGGCATGCGGGGCGGTCCAAATATGATGGGTGGTCCTAACCAAATGGGTCACATGATGGGTGGGCCTATGGGACCTAACATGGGACCCATGAGTCACGGTGGCATGGGACACATGGGACCGAACCATATGGGTCCCAATAGAATGGGTGGACCAGGCAATCAAATGATGATGATGAAAGGGCCCGGCCAAATGGGGCAGATGGGTCCGGGCATGGGCCCCATGGATGGGTTTCCAGGGGGCACCCCGTCCTGTGGTGTCATGGACGGCCTCGGTGCTGATGGTGAAATGCCCTGGGACACCGTGAGTATTATTATCTACTTCTAACAATTTTAAAATATACACATAAATATCAGGGGCTTTAATTTCCTTACGCAGAGGATATTTCATTTACAATATGTTAGCACAACAAAATGAAACTCAATAATTTTTATTAGTGTGAAGTAAATTATTTTTTTACAATATTAAAAATGATTTTTGATTTTTTTAGAAAAACCCCTCCGTAATGTCGAACGGTATGGCAAACGGTCCATCGCAAATGCCACCGTGCTCTGAAGCTGGTGGTGATAACGGATCCAGTGATAACATCTCCTGCCAACCCGGACCTAAAGGTGACTGATTGTTGTACCATTTGTTTATTTTTGTTTAATTTAAGGTTAATAAAGAGTATTACCATTGTCAGTTCGATTCCAACCCGGGTTAATAAATTAGTCAGGGAGTAAATTATGCTGCATATTTGTTATGATTGTACTTGTACCTTAGATATTTATAAAACTATTTTTATTTATCTCATTTTAACAGGGTTTGCCGTCAATGTAGGTGTTAAAGAATATTTTTTCATGTTCAGCTTCAGTCTCTTCCGCAGGTGTCAAGATACCCGACGAGAACCTCACGCCGCAACAACGCGCCCACAGAGAGGAACAGCTGGCAACTATAAGGAAGATGCAACAGATTCTGTTCCCGGAAAGCGGATCCAACCCTAACCAGGCCAATGATGGGTCACAGGCACCTTCAGATATTAACCCTCCTAATTCTACAGCTAACATGAATATGCCTTTTCCTCCCATGTCGGCACATGGACCGATGTCTGGGCCTAATGGACCAATGGTGTCTATGCCTAGTAGCATGAATAGCGGCCCCAGTTGTACAATGTCTGGACCGATGGGCCCCAACGGACCTATGGGGCCTGGTCCTATGGGCCCAGGTGGTCCGATGGGGCCAAATGGTCCCATGGGCGGTCCAATGGGAAATATGGGTGGACCGGGTATGGGTATGGGTGGGCACGGGTCAATGGGACCTAATGGGATGATGGGGCCTAACGGACCGATGATGTCGGGCATGGGGCCCAACGGACCAATGGGCCCGATGGGTCCTTGTGGAATGAAAGGAATCAGAGGAGCATGTGGGGGACCAGATATGAAGCCAGGAATGTGTACAGACATGCACATGGGACGAGGATGTGGTGGACCTATGGGAGTAAGTAGGGTTAAAGATTATTGATAATATTATAATTTCTTAAAGAAAGCAATAGTAAATTAACGGCTTTGTTGTTTTGTTCTTTTCAGCGTATGCCCAACCCTATGGGTGGTATGGGCGGGCCTAAACCTTGTATGATGGGTGGACCACATATGGGTCCTAGGATGATGCCAGGACCAAATCTTAATGCTATGAATGGTAATATTTATTTAGTTTTTGGAAAATGAATAGTTTAGTTTAACTTCAAATTTTTTAAGTTGTATATGTTAATTATATTTCGTTTCATATTAAATTAAATATTATTCTCTGCGTAATGTCCAGGTGGTATAATGATGGAAAGCGGCATGATGGGTGGCATGGTGCCTCACGGTGACTGTGGGCCCGATCACCATATGCCAGTCAACGGCCCCATGTGTGACGAGTATGGACGTGGCAGAAATGTAATTGGAATTTATTGTTGTTTACTTTTATAATAGTAAAATTTATATATAAGAAAAACTTTAATTTAAATAAGCTCTTAGGCATAGGTGTATCTATGTAAGTTACGTGGATGTGGTTTTATATGAATAAAAATCATTTTGTTTTATTATTTGTAAAATAATTTCGTTACATTTGTATTTTAATGGATTTTAGTTATTTATTTCCAGATATTGTTACCATCATATTCTGTTGAATACTACAAAAAAATGTCTTACTACAATTCTTACAATGTAGTTACTGTAATATTTACTTGTATTAATACAGGTCTTTTTATAAAAATACAGTGGTTCAAGTTATACATGTATTTGTTATTAATAATACAATAACTATTTACAGATGGGCCCTGGCGACCCCGGTGGGTTGGGTCCAGGCTTGGGTCCAGGCCTAGGTCCAGGTATGGGTCACAAACCGTCACGCAGTCCCAAATCCCCACCCCAGGACATAGATTGGCAGAAACTACACCACCAGTTCTTTGATGATAACAAAAATATGGATAATGAACTTAGTAAGGATTTTTGAATTTTTTTTTGTATTTCGTGAGATAGCTTGGGAGAATCTTATGCTTAAACGATGGAGATTTTAGAATCTGTAATTAAACAATTTTAAGAGATGCTGCGTATTAGTTGATAAAATATAACGCCACGCTTTGTTTTTTCAGGCGCGGGAAATAAAAACATATTAAATATAAACATTTTTTCAAGAACCGATTTAATCCATAAGTGTCATGTTGTAATGTTGAGGCACATAGATTTCATTACAATAGTTTTGTTTATATTGTGTACTTCATAAGTTATATGTTTTTTTCACATAGCAAGATAGGCAGAGGGAAAACCTAATAAGTAAAGACACTCCATTCCCAATTTTCTACCCATTTTCCTATATAATGCGAGTTGAAATTAACAACGCGATTTGTTCTGTTGCCAGTGCGTGAAAACATGAAAATAATTCATTCTCCTTGGTGGAAATGGAACCCAAAACCATCGCGCGCCACGACTGCCCCTTATATTTTATTTTTAATTTCCAATGTAATATCCATCCAGGTACACAAGTAAAGTCCCCCTGTTCCGAACGTGGCGGATGTTTGCCGCCGCCGCCTTATGGTGCCTCACCTTTACATCGTTCAGCCTCAGTGCCTATAGGTAATTGTTTTTATATATATTTTTAGGAAATGTATCAAAATTTTGTTCGTAACAGGATTCCAGCCCGCGCCTCTTTGAAACTGTCTGATTTGGCCAGATTCGATTTTTTTAATCATTTTCCAAAAATTTTTATTCTAGCTTGGAATAATAAATATTTTGAAAATGCTTCAATTTTTTTTAGATATTGTATTGAAAGCTTTTGAAATATTGATATATATATATTTTTTTAATTAATAATAAATAACATGTTTTTGTAATGAATAAACTTATAGAAATAAATAAACAAATAATTATTATAAGATATAAAAGATATTAAAAATTATTTGCTGCCCCACAGCTACTCAATCCCCCTCACAAGGTGCAGTAATGTCAATGTCTGCGGAGGCTTCACGAGCCAACTCAGCGCTGTCCAGCCCCGCACACTGCAAGAAACCGGATGCACCTGGTGTGTATAAACATTTGTTTTTGGCTTTTATGCGTACACACAGATAGATACGTACACACACATAGAGACAGTATTATATATTACACAGTTTCACACAGTACAAAAAACAGAATATGACAGGAGTCAATATATTTCTTAATTTTCTAATAGAGATGTTGACCTGAGATAGTATCTATCTAGTTGTGGATTATATATGTTCATATACATAGACATGAGCTTATCTACATGTAGTACTCTCACATGCATATTTATTTTCAAGAAAAACAAACGATAGAATATATTATAAAACACAAAGTGATTCAACATATCCATATGTGCATTTACGTACATTTATTTATAAATTTACATACATAAAACACATGTTATTTTTACACTTAGTAAATGCATATTTATAGACTATTTATTCATCAACCATAGTATTTATATACTGTTGACTAAAGTGCTAAGTGTTTAACTCAGAATTATGCAATGTTGTAGGTTGTTGTTTTGTCTTTAAATATTTACAAGTTTATAACATATTTTAGATATGTATTAAGATATAAAAAATAAGATTTTAAAACAACACAAAATTTTGCCAACGAAATTTATAATAACAATAAACTAAGCAGTTTCTACACATATACATTTCACACTGTAACCCATATAGCACACATCATTCATAAAATAACTTTTATTTTGACACTATAGTAGAAGCCATAGACGTAGAATTGCATGATGTTTTTTATCTATGTTAGACATTTTCCCAACCACAATATAGATGTTTTTTTTTCATAATTTTTAAAATTCCGTTTGGTTTCAAGTGCACTATGATTTTTTTATTTTTCTGTAGTTGTAATGCGTATTTTTTGTTTTCCCCTCCCCCCGCAAAACGCTTGACCGCTTGAAATCCCGTGTGATGAAATAACGACATTAAAACGCAACGATTGGAAAATATATAATAACAACTTGGGCCAATGTTGGACGAAACTTTGGCCATAAAGAGATACTAGAGAAATTGGACGACGGCGTGTTTGTACGTACGCTCCAATGTTTGGCGGCGCAGCAACAGAAAAACCAACAGGGATCGATACAAAAGGAACCGAGTTTAATGCCGGTGCCGTCGCCTCAACAAATATCTTATCTCAACCAGTTCGAAGGTAATATTATATGGGTTATTGCCGCTGAACTAGATTTTAATTAAGCGCGGCGTTTAGTTCCGCCACTCAAAACGCAATGTTGCTAAATATTACGCGTACTTGGGGCTTTCCTCAAGTACGCCTGACACTGTCGTAACACTTGGTTCCTCTGCTTACCTTGATGCATACGGGATACAACGTGAAGCTAAAAGAAAAAAAAAAAGTTATTTGTACATTTTGTTTTCATTATACAGGTGGGGTCTATGTTCACGGCTAATTTTTGCTATATGATTGTCGCTTTTTTTTTGTATTTTTTTATATATGACCAATTTGTGTAAAAAAATTAAAGTATATTGTCGTTTTATTTATATGTATTCGTTGTGAATGAGAATAATAAAAAATATATTGAACAATTAATTCAAATTGGCCATATTTTTTAATTAAATGAATATCGATTTTGTGTCTGTTTATGTTTTTAATAATCTCAAAATCGATATGCCTTGTTGTTTTTAGTGTTTGTAATGTGTGTGTAACTTTCATTTTGGTGATGGTTGGTGAAAATGTGCTAACATACTTTCATACTCTATGGCTAATTCGTGCTATCTCTGTTTTTATTGTTTAAATTTCGACTCTTTAAGTCGACGCAATAAAGTTTATATTTCAATGATAATTATCTTTAATATGTATCTTCTTAATTAGGTCAAGAATTAACAATACAAAAACAGCCTAACACGTCATTGAAAGACAACGGGCCGCCGTCGAACAATGGTGGTCAAACGTCACAGTCAAATTCGAATCAAAAATCACCAGCAGGGTAAGTGTAAACTTCTATACGTTTCGTGGTATCCTTTGTGTTAAACTACCACTATCACTTTAAAAAATAAAATCGAAACGTTTCGTTACTTTGTTCTCAATTTATTATTTGAAAACAAAAGTTCCGATATTCCAAATTGCAACTGCATATCTTATCGCAGTTAAGATCGCAACCATAAATAAATTACTTGTTACGCAATTTTCACGTTGATAATTTCAAGAGATACTCTAAGATAATAAAAACATAGTTCTAAATGAGTGGCACAACGTCTGACTGTAAACGCGAAGGTTGTAGATTCTATTCCTGTTTTGGTTAAAAATCTTTTTTCATTTACTTGCTTTGGTAACAAGAATTGGTCTGTGGGGAACAGAGTAACTTAACAGTAGGCTACCCACTACCTACCGTGACATACATGCGCGAGGTTAAAAAACTGAAAATCACATAATTTTTTTTCTAGGATGATGCCAGGTACACCAGAGCCACATTCATCGTTATCGGAACAGAGAGCGGGTCGGTTCTCCTTGGAACAAAGTCCCGGGTTTAACAATCCGCAGACACCCACATCAGCTGCTAATACAAAATGTGCACAAGGTATATGAGTATTTTTAAAGAAATTTAATAATCATGACATCATATCACCAGTGCTGTGTCATGACCACTCTAAAATAAGACGGCGCATTATTCACCTGGATGAAAAATATTATCGAAAGTAAGAAAAATCTTAAAATCTAACTAACTATGGGCACCCATGGCTTGTTCACCGTTCACATTGTAAGACAAAAAAAATATTTCTCCTTAGTTCTCAACAATCAAAGATGAGAAAAAAGAAGATATTATTGACTCAGTCAAAATAAGATGTACATTTTATCGTTGCGACATTGAATTTCGCCACTTGATTTTGGGCGAAAAGCTGCAAACAATGTACTGGCATTCAGGTAATGCCTAAGCTAAAAAAATAGTATTAAATACGATTTTTATACTATAAAATACAAAAACAGCCTAACACGTCGTTGAAAGACAACACAAAGTCACAAACTATGTGTCACCAATAATAACAATTGTACAAATTGCAGACGAAAAATCTCGACCAAGTCCATCATCGAACCGATCGAGTCAAGACCCCTCCAAAACCCCGCAGCGGGACAGTCGCGAGGGTCGGGAGGGGCCCTCGCTCAGCCAAGGACCGTACGCGCCCTCCTCCACCGCCAAGAGCAGTTGCAGTGTGACTACCAGTTCACATTCTGATGACACTATGGCGTCTAATACTGAGGTAATTTATTATTTTTTTTAAAGCACAACAACTAGGAGTAAATAAATATAGTTATAAATAATTTTAGGTCATACGTCATATAGTTAATAAACAAAAGAAATGCATTATTTCAAAAAAATGCAACAACATTAAGTAAGTATCCAAACAAAAACACCGCACTATATGGAATCATAAATGACAATGTATCAATTGTAATATGTCCTGTATTTCCTATATTTTTATAGACTATTTATGCTGTCTGATATTTCTAATGAAAAATAATTATAATTATCCTATAATTCAATATGTTATTGAAGAGTTAAGAGTTTAATTCATGCAATAATAATAAGTAATTCTTGTATATGTTACAGACTACGCTGTCAGGAGGGCCCAACAGCACGAGCTTACCCGGACCATTCCCCGGCGCGTGCAGTATGAACAGGCCTGACAACATCCCCATTAACCCCAATCAGGGCCCCAACGGCCCCATGGGCCCCGCAACCTCCTCCTTCGACCCCATCTCCTCCCTCGCGCAGATGTCGCAGCAGCTCACCAACACGGTGGGCGGCGCGCCCCCCATGGGCCCAGGGCCCGGTGGGAACGGCATGGGGCCTTTTGGGTCCGCGCCCCACCACATGCAACACCACCACCCGGCCATGCATCCGCATGGGCACCATATGATGATGAATGATTTAGGTAGGTTTTGGTGTGATTTAATATATATTTAGTAAATAAAACTATGCTTTATTTTATAAAATAAAGCATGCTTTTGTTTTATTTATTTTGATTAAATTCTATTTAAGTATATATTTGTTATTTTTTGTAGGATGTCATATGGACAACATGGGACCCAATATGGGCGGACCAATGGAAGGAATGATGGGCGGTGGCGATTTTCCACCAGATATGAACTTGAGCCCGAAAATGGGCGGCGGCCCCATGGGCGGGCCGATGGGGCCCATGGGGCCGGACGCGGGCATGATGGGGGGCCCTCGCATGGCGGGGCACGGCGCCGGCAAAATGCCGCCCTTCAACGGCGCCAACGTGCAGGTGAAGGCGAGCGCGCCCAACACCATCCAGTACCTGCCCACGCGGCCGCAGATGGCGTGCAACAGCGGGCCGCGCGGGCCGCCGTCGCTGGACTTCCTGCAGCGCGTCACCAGCCCCATGCAGCTGGAGGGCAAGGCGCCCGGCGGGCTGCAGTACGGCGTGATGCGCGCGCCCGCCATGCTGCGCATGCCGCACTACGCGGCCGGCTTCGCGTCGCCGCCGCCCGGCGCGCCCGGCGGGCCCGGCTTCCGCGCCAAGGGGCCGGCGCGTATGGGCGCGGCGCAGGCGCTGCCGCCCTCCATGGGCGGGCCGGGCGCGGGCCTGCAGGGCGCCGCCTTCAAGGGGCACGGCGGCGGGTTCGCGGTGCCGTCCACGGCGGACCCCAACTACGCGGCGCAGTTCCACAACTTCCAGCAGCAGCTGTACGCGACGGGCAGCCGCGGCGCGCAGCCGCACGCGCCCTACCCGCACGCGCCCTACCAGCCGTCCAAGTGATGACGCGCCCCCCACGCCCCGCACGCCCCCCGCCCGCGCGACTTTGTACAGATTGTACAAACTTAGATGTGTTAACGAGTAGGCTACGTAATTTAAAGCGGCCTAGGCGCACTTCGGCCGACGGCGACGATATAGATTTTTATGTTATATTTTTACACAGACGCGCCGGGATTTCAGTGTATCGGTTCCTTTACTTAGCTATTTTTATATATGATTCCTATGCACGCAGATATCTAGTCAATTTGAAATTAATGCCCCCCGGGCCTCCGATTCCCTCCAACCTGCCCCGGCTCCGCTCCCCGCCCCGCGGTCCACACTCGGAACTACATAAACGTTATGTAAACACTATATTTTGTCCATTTTAGTTTTAGATATTTTTAGGGAAATTGGTTTAATATAATTTTTTTGGCTCCTCGGCCAGTATAACTCTTGGAACTAACGCGCTAGTTTATTCTTATGAGTATTTTAATCATTTTGATCTGATAGTAATGTTTTTCTGTCTTCCATACCTTTAAAATCAAACTCTACACTAGGACAAAGGTGGTACGTAGCAAAAGTGAAATGGAAAAACGCAATAACTTCGAATTAACGTTTAATATTTACTTTATTTTACGAGAGTACTTAAAATCTAATGCCATATAATTTGCCACGTGATTTTATTAGTTCGTTAATATTTCGAACTGTCTATTTATTTTTATTATTATATATCTTTGATGCCAATATACATATATTTTCGAATGCTACAACTTTTATAGTACATAGGGCATGTAATAACGCTAGGCTAGTTAGTTCATTGTGGACGTCACAGTGGCCTTTTTAATGCCTTTTTTTATGAAGCGATGAACCCCGAGCACTGCGGATAGTTGCTCACGACGAGATATTGAGATCCTTATGAGATTAGTGTAGATACGAACCGAGATGGAGGCGTCACGTGACGCACACTGTCACCTCTGCGTGTGAGTTCTAGAACTTTCTTTTTACAAGTACATGATGAGTAGATATTATAGCACAAATTTTATTGGTGTCGTGTCACGTGGTGCCGCCGTTTTGAATATCTACAATTAGAGAAGGGCGTGGCAATCTTGTGAGAAGCACAACAGTCCAGTAAGAAACACCCGCTAGAAATTAGATAGACTTAATTTAATTGTAATTATATATTAATTTAAGGTAAAGAATGGTTCTTGTTTTAGGGTAAGTGAAGAGCAATGATATAAAATAGTTTGTGTAATATTAAACTTAAGATAAGAGATGAAATTAAGATGCAAACTATTGGTTGTGATTCTGACACAATTTGTTAAGTTGTTCGTAGATTTGTCACAGAATATTTGTGGAAACTTAACGTATTTCATGATAAGGCCCCTTTTTTATTTTATTTTTCTTTGTTTTTTCGACGTTTTTTATGTGTCGTTCTCGTTTGTACATCGCTAACAATAATTGTACAGAGTACTTTTGGACTTAATTTAAGGCAATAAATGTATTTATTTTATAACTCGTGATGTAAGAATTTATTCTTAATTATTATAAAAAAAATATATAATATGCTTGTATACTCATGTTTTATTTACCTTGGAATATAATATATAAGTAAATAATCTGAAATCTTAATTATGACATTATTAGAGCTTAGACCAATAATTGCCATAGAAATGGAGAACTTTCATTTTTTCATATATCACAAATAAAAATAATAAAAAAATATAGAACTGAGTTTAAAATTGTACTTATATGCACAAAATATCATTTTAATTACTTCGAAGTAAAGAAAATTTAAAAACAAGTGAAATTATTGAAGAATTGGTGTAAAAACGGTATTTTTGAAGATATATATTAATGATATTTTAGCTTACATTTAATGTATTAAGTAGCCATTAATGTCAGTTTTTTTATAGAATTATTGAAATAACTATATTTGTCTCTTTTATATAAATATAGATAGATGTATTTTGATTGTAAACATTGTAATTCATAACAGTCTACTGCAATTGAAAACGAAGCACTGTTTATATTATAAATGTGAAAATTTTTGGGGTTCCATTTTCGCGGAAAATTATATAAATTAAAATAAAAAACGTAGACCGTCATGGCGCAGTGGCATAATCGTGTGACTGTAAACGCGATGGTTGTGGAACTCATTCCTCCTGGGGGGAATGAATTATTTCATATTTTCATTCCTTTGCTCTGTCTGGTAACAAGATGAAGCGCCTTGACTACCCCTACTGCATTCCTCTGTCTATTCTTATATATAAATGCGGGATACAGCGAGAAGGTACGAAAGGCAAATGTTTATATAAAGATTTAATACAATTAGGCTATAATATACAAAGCAATAAAATTAAGGAGGCAAAGTTGTGGGTGGATATGAGCGTATGCTCTTACTTAAAAATAAAATATATATCCTATTAATTTTATATAAAATCTTTTATAAATATTTAATTGAAAATTTAAATAAATTTATGTGTTCATGTCTATTGTAAATATTGATTGCTTAAATTTTTAAGTATTATACGTCTGTGATATAAGTCTGAAGCAGACATTAGAGTGAAAGGTGATACCCGTACGAAAACAAAATTAATATATATAAGCACATACATAATATATATTTAACGACTATTATTTACGTATACATATTTATCAATATATTTTATACTAGAATAGTCATAATATATAATTAATGAAATATTTATATACATACATAAATATAGTACAAATTGTTCATTCATTATTCGAAATAAAAAACAAATGACTTGTCTATGGAATCACAGAACGGAATCTTGTAAAAGATTAGGCCATTTCATAAAACAAATGTATAGTAACTCGCAGAAAATATCTTCGGGACAGTTGTATTTATTTCAGCTTTGCATTTTAAATTAAATTGAATCGTGAACCGCATAGTAGGACCATTCTAGAAGAATCATCTTCGTCTTTAGCGGAAGGGTTAGCAGTCTTGATTCTGCAATAGAAAAAGATTTGCATTGAGAAGAGACGTAAGGTAAACATCGATTTATTTTCTCCAAAAATGGAATCGGTCGTCGTTATAATACTGTATTGGTTTCTTAACGTAATAAGTTGTGCCTCGAGTGTTTATAATTATTTTTAGTGCATCCTTGTACGAAATGAAAGTTTGACTTATGCCACATATTCTTTTGAATGGCAGCTGGCGGACGTACCTTAGCGTAATAGTAGGTATTTAAAATGCTACGTAAACGGTGTAATAGTGTTCTACATTGTAATCTTGATATATCCATTAGTAACCGAGTGTTTAGATTATTTTCAGACTATCCTAGAAATAGTGAATATTGTAATGTTTTTTCCACAGTAAAATGTCAAATTATGAACTTGTCAAAGCTAGGTTGAGTCATTGTTGCAATCACTATCTTTCCGAGTTTTTGCTAAAAATCTGTAAACACGGCTTAGTTCTATCACTCAACAATTACAAAATTTACACAATTTTTTTGTTAAGTTTTGAAAGTGTCAACATAGTATTTATAAAGTTTTAATTTTTATTCTTAGCATTTTATTATGGTGAAGTTTATTGTTTAGAGAACATATTGTGATTCATCAATAAACAAAAGTAAAAGGCAGTTATTAACAATGAATTATAGAAAAATCTGATCAGTCTGATATTTATTTCTTATTACCTTCATCTTAAAATATTTTTTTGATGATAAGCCTTCAATAGGCAAAACAAGTAAGTAGCTTTCACTTGATGAATTAAATACCCATTAGGCAAGATTTATGTGAGAATATTTAGAAAGAGCATTAGCAATACTATGATAATACAAAGAAGTTACAAAACTTTGGTTAATTTTTGTAATTGTACTTAAATCATTAGTATGTACCAATAATATTGTAGTTGCTTTAATGATAGGTAAAGGTTTCATTAATATAATATAAGTACTAATTGAAACAATATAATAAAATAAGGATTCAGTAAAATTTTTATTTAAAAAATAAAACATGTTTTTGTAGCAACAAATTTTATAGAAAACTTGTGCTGTTCCTGAATATTCTATTAACTTTTAAATGTTATTTTATATTTTAGTTACTCTAAATTGCTATCAATATTTCTAACAGTCAGTCATATTTATAGTACTTGTTACACACAATATTGAAATGATTTTTTTCTGATTCACCTATTATAGGGAAATACTATTTGTAATCCAATATGTTTTTCCATTTTAGTATATATATATTTCATATATAAAAGTATAAGAACACTTAAATTTTTAGCATATCTTTATTCATCCTTTTTTAACTTTACTCCTTATTCTATTAAGTAGTCTATTTAAAATTATTAGATAACTAGGTTTAGTTAATTTTGTACTAATATTCAAAACTAAACAATATTAATTAAAACCTGATGATATAATGCATCGGTAAAGGAGCATTGTATTTTAAATACTCCTTTCCCCACATTGTGCCAATTTTTTTAAGCCATTATATGTTGAGTGATGAAACTCAAAGCCTTACTATGTTTTGTTACTACAAAACATATCTATCCTTGTTATGGAGTGAGGATAAATATAATTCCTTCCCTAGGTGTAAATCACGCTTATAACCATCACATATAAAGTTAGATCCTCTGCCCCTGTACAGCGATGGCCTCTGTTCATATAAGTATTTGTTATTATAGAATACTGCCCGCTATGATAATGCCTTTCTAATACTTACATAATATAAGAACTTTGAAGATTGCATTCATTGAGTAACTAACACTGTCTTGGTGTTAAAAAGATTTGTGTGGAGATATTATTAGTGTATAGGATGGACTGAAAAATGCGAATAAAGTTATTTATTATTTTTCTTGTTTCAAGATGTTGATCAAACATATGATGGTTTTGTGAGTTATGATGTACCTGTATATAATATAAATATCTTGTGTCTTGTTTGTGGATTTTCTTACTTGAATTACACTAATATAACATTAATGTTATATACATTACTTTTGTCTTGAATCATTCTCTTTATTAGAGAAAACTGCATTAAAAATGTTGTTGTCTTTTTTAAAAGATCTAGGAATATGACTTTTGGGGTGTCACTAAATAAAAAAAAATATTAAAATATGTTAGAAATATAACAAATAATGTTATAAATTTTCTTATTGGAATTTATTCATTCTTAGTTTGCTCAGAAGATTTATTTTTACCTAGCTACTCAAAGTATAAATTTTTTGGCGTTTTTTCCTTGCTGATTGATTGATATGATTTCTATCAGTGTTTTTGTTTTTCTTTACAGGTTACAAGGAAGTAGGGTATTGTTCGTATTTACTGGGAAGTACTGAACAATTAGCTCTTAGGGCTAGGATGTCAGTTTTGAATCAAAGTGGAGAAGAGCAGGTAATTTTACAAAATATAAATACTGTTAATTTAAATATTATTTAAACAATACAAAATAAAACAATCAAGAATTATAACATTATGAAACAATGCTCATTATAAATATAATATAATTTTTAAATTCCTTGATTTATAATCTCTTTACTTTCTTATTTTCTTATATATTTATCTGTATAGTATCGGTTTGTGACTAAAAATTAACAGTCACAATAATTTACTCTTTCACCAACATAGTTAAATGAGATGGTTGTGGGGTTGATATCTATCTTTCTATGCAGGGAAAGGAAACAAGAAAAAAAAATTTTACAATTTTATTAAGCATTAAGTTATAGCTTCTTGATTATTTATATTAATTGATTAAAAAAAAAACAC
Organism: Heliconius charithonia; assembly: GCA_030704555.1. Classification (NCBI taxonomy): domain Eukaryota; kingdom Metazoa; phylum Arthropoda; class Insecta; order Lepidoptera; family Nymphalidae; genus Heliconius; species Heliconius charithonia. Next base: position 3,561,334 of record CM060825.1, read on the forward strand.
ATGTTTTTGTGTTTATATTCTTACTGAATATTTGTTATTTTTATAGATAGACCTAGAATAAAATACAACATTTCAATTTCAAATATAAATGCCACAAAAAACAATTTTCATTAGTGCCTGTAGAGAGTATAAAAAAAATCAATTGCAATCTCAATTTACAATGTCAGTTATACAAGTATTTTCTGGATATGTTACAACTGATTTTTTTATAAAATAATATTGATAAGATTAGATTTAGATTACATTTTTATATTTAATTAATTACTTTTTGTTTACCTATAATTATGACGATTTAAAATTTTGTTTTTAAGTGAGTATTTACAAATAAAAATATTTAGGATTTAAACAAGACTTTTGAAGTAACCTGATAAAAATATATATAATGACCTCTTCTATATTATAATGATCCTAAAGGTTAAAATATTTCTAATGTAATTGTTTTTTAATGAGTTTTATTTATTTAATTATAATAGTATGTTTTATTTTCTTTGTATGCATTTATTTTCAGGTGGAATGTCCCCTGTGTATGGAACCCTTGGAGGTGGACGATCTCCACTTCTACCCGTGCACATGTGGTTATCAAGTAAGTGTTTATATTGTTTTATTAAATACAAAAATTAACAGTTCTCAATCTGAATCTTTTATTATAAAATAATAAATATCATTAAATTGTTGATTAAATTGTCTAAAGAATAATAACAATTGATTATAAGAAACATACTATTTATCTTTCATATAATAAGTGCTGCATCCCTTCTTTCCCACTATAATGATAAAATAAACTCTTTGAAGGACAATGAACGACATGCAACAGTCATTTCCATAGACAGTATCTTTCTTCTTTCTTGTTTGATGAAAATTTTTTTATATAACAATATCATATAAATATTTTAAAATATTTTGTTAAAAAGATGAATGAAGAAATCAAGAAAAGTTCTATATTTTATAGCAATGTTATTTATTTACCAGTGTTATCACAATCATATGTTCCACAATTTAGATTAAGAAAGCATTGTTTGTTGATATTAAATGGAGTGTTTACATTTATATAAATTTTGATTTATTTTATATCAAAACGTATGATGTCTATCTCTATAGTCTATAGGACATATAAAAGTAAGACAGTTTTGGGTTTACTTTTTAAACCTCGAAAATTTTCAACTAACTTATTAAGTGTTTTTAAAATATTTTTTTGATGTTAATATTTTTCTTTACTTTAATTTTATTTATTTGTTGATGTTATTAATATATTTTTTTAAAGTACTAGTTACCATGTAACTAGTGAATAAAATTAATTGTTGATTTTCTGCAGGTGAATGTTTATTTAATTAAAGAAGCCATTATCAAACTCTTGCTATATGCAATTCTTAAATTATTCTATTTTTATTTATTCTTATACTTTATGAGCTAAGTTTATCCTTATTTCTTACTCATTATTTAATAATAGTTTCATTTTTTTTCAGATATGCAGGTTTTGTTGGAATCGTATTCGGGAGGGCGAGAACGGCCTGTGTCCAGCGTGTCGGAAAGCGTACCCGGAGAACCCGGCAGACTTCACACCTCTCAGTCAAGAACAGGTAAATTTGGTTAATCGCCTTTTTATACAGTTGGTCAAAATTACTAGGAACATCATTTTAATTTAACGTTCATTTGTTTAATGATAGAGATAATGGACGCCGTCTTGGCGCAGGGGTTTAAGCGTGTGACTGTAACGTGTCGGTTTTGGGTTCTATTCCCACTCAGAAGACTAAATGATTATTTATGAATATTTTCATTTCTTCGCTCTGTTATCAAGGCAAAAAAGGCGGTAGTGAGTTGAGTGGAAAGGAAAAGGGCAGGAAGGTGGGGAACGGAATGTATTAATACTAGGTTCCCTCTGCTATGCCGACTATACCCTGTATGCGGCTTACAGTCTGAAGTCGAAATCAGAAATCAGAAATTATCAGTAGTTTGCTAGAGTAATTAATTAATAAAGCAGATTTTTGGTAGTACCTAAAATGCCACCACAATAATCCTATATATCTCATAGATTTAGGTGTTACTTATTTATTTTTTTGTATGTTGTATTTAAAATTTATAAATAGTGAAATGGTTGTGCCAATTTCCTTTATGTAAGATTCGAAATAATCTTTACAGAAACAGTAACCTCTTAATATAAATAATATATTAATAAAAATAATCAATTTTTCAAATGTTTTATTTGAAAATTAATAATAGTTTTAATTTGTAATACATGTCCAGTTCGGATTTGTATTTACAACCATCTTAATGAATATAGTACATAATATTTAATGAAGAACTTCCTTTTTGTTTTCCTTATAGTGAGATTGTATAGTCGTTTTTAATTAATTATTATTGAAATTTAAGTTCGTTTTTAATTTGTTATATTATAATGTGTTTTGTTTGTATTATAAACATATATGACATTGAAGGGTCCAGTCGACAAAAAGTCACATTGGTAGATTATTTACTAATTACTTAGTGTACTCATAATATTTAAAAAAGAAAAACAAATACAAAAAAAAATAACAATAATAAAAACTAAAAATAAATTAACAATATAAGTAACTAAGTTATAGCTTCTGCCTGTTCTTATTTTTATGTGTATAACGACGTTGTTTACGTGCTCGCAGGTAGCAGCAATAAAGACGGAGAAGAAGGCGCGCGAACAGAAGCGTCGCAACAAGACGCTGGAGTCGCGGCGCGCGCTCGCCAACGTGCGCGTCGTGCAGAACAACCTCGTGTTCGTGGTGGGCCTGCCCGTCAGGCTGGCGGACCCCGAGGTACATAACGACAGACCATAACATCACTCTATATGCTTTTCTAGGTTTCTATGTATAAAGACAGGACAGGAGTATATATTATATTTAAGATTTTGTGAAAATGTATGAAATTCACTTTATAAAATGAGTCATATAAGCTATAAAATAAATGATAATTGGAAAATTATTGGAAGAAGTGAAGAGCACGATCAATAATATTATTAAAATATAAAATAAATGATCGTGCTCTTTGAGTCTTCCTTTGTGTTAGATTATTACATTTTTTTTTATTTCTATACTTTTTTCAGATTCTCAAACGTCAAGAGTACTTTGGGAAATATGGCAAAATACACAAAGTAGTTATAAACCAAAGTACTGCGTATGCAGGGTCACAGGTTAGTTCCAATGAAACATTTATAGCTTAATAGAATATATGCCAAAACTCCGTTAGTACCTGTAATTTACACAGAATCATGATTTATATTTATAGGTGACGCGATAATAGCATATATATTTAATATATATTTTTTATTAACACAAAGGATTAACATTATTTTTCTATTACACAAAATGAGCAGAAAGTTAGAAATCTATAAGCCTTACATTTTACTTTTGCATTTCTTAAATTTTAAAGACGGTTTCTTTTAAAAGTTTCTTTTATTACTACATTATAATATCTAAATATTTGAGTATTTAAGTATATAATAATATTTACTAACATTACGACGTCGTTGGAATTGAAACCGGTACTTTCTACCTGTAGATAACTGTAACAGGTGTTTCGACCGCGAAGCCGTCTGCGGCCTTAAACAAGGTCAAGGTCGCGGCCGCCATGCACGCCTGTGCAAAGGAAATTGTTATTTTTAGATATTATATATATCTTCTCAGCAAAACTGCTTTCCAAGTTTGTGGGATCACCCTGTAGGACTAACACTATTTACATTTTTATGTAGTTTAAGGATTCAAATGAATAAAATAATATTTTAATTTTTATTTAATATTATTTAAAAGAAATAATTCTATAGAGACGTGATTTGGTGTATGTGACTTTTTCAGTTTTATTAGCTTCACGCTGTATCCCGCACACAGCAGGGTATGCAAAGAGAATTTTGTGTTAAGACTCCGTTCCTCACTTTTCACCGAACTCTAGAGGCATAGCTGTTTAGTCATTTTTCCCTGAAAGTCTATTTTCTATATGACTGTCTTCACAAACTTTCAAATTTATAATATTAGACAGAAAAATAGAATAGTAGGATAAGCATAGGACTGTTTATTTCTCTTAAAAATATATATATTTGGTATCCAGGGTCCGTCGGCGTCCGCGTACGTGACGTACATATCGCCGGCGGACGCGCTGCGCGCCATCCAGGGCGTCAACAACGTGACGCTGGACGGGCGCGTGCTGAAGGGCTCGCTCGGCACCACCAAGTACTGCGCCAACTTCATGAAGAACATGCCCTGCCCCAAGGCGGACTGCATGTATCTGCACGAGCTAGGTTAGTGTGGAGTGTTGTTATTGTGTACAATACGGTGAACGAGCTCGACAGTGTCGAGCCATATAAGCCAACGGTCGTGGGTTCAATTCTCAGAAGAGGCGTGTCATTTGACTTCGGGCTACGTTAACATTTTAATGGTTTTCAAAATTAAAATAAAAATATTTTATTTTTATATTTATTTTGAAAAACGAATATTTTAAAATAAAAATATTTTATTTATTAACTCCAGGTGATCCTCAAGCGTCGTTCACGAAGGAGGAGATGCACGCGGGTCTCCACCAGGTGTACGAGAGGCGCTTGCACCAGCAGCTGTTGCAGCAGCGCGACCGCCCCGACCGAGCTGACCGCGGCGACCGTGGCGACGAGAGGAATGCTCATGATGGTATGCTCCTGTCCAGAAATACACTTCGACCGTGAAGTTAGTTTTGTGGATTTGATTTTAGAATTTTTTTTCACTTTTGATTATTTCAGTGGTAATTTGTCCCACTATTTTAAAAGTAGGAAAAATTCTAAAAACAAAATCTGAGCAGCTCTTTCTAGTTATTTTCAGGTTGCTTACTACTGGTGCTTTATAGTCGTTACCAGAACGAGAACAAAATAATATTAAATTGCGAGTGGGAGTCAAACCCACAACTGCTCTTTATGACGATCATTTACTTTATTGATACGTTTTACAATTAAATTGCAGGTAGTTCTAGTACGAGTTCAGAAAACGGCAGTAAAACAAAAGATGGTATGTTATAATATTTTATAGTCTTATACTTATAATATATCACCATTTTTAGTATATTTTTAAAATTATTTCTTGATTTTTGCTTGCAGGCAATCAGTCTAACTTTATACCGACAACAGTGGTCACATCGTCTCAAATAAATGTAGTCAGTACGTCTAAGTGAGTATTATGTTATTTCTATATTTTTATTTGGTAAAAATAAAATCAATCAAATTTATTTGGTGGAAAGTGGATAACTGAAGTATCTTAATGGGAATAGAGCGTTTTAGCACTAGGTGCCAAGGTTCGCTTAGTCTCTTATGTGCGGGTTACGACGTGAAGCTATTAATACTCCGCGGTCCACTTTCGGTTACTTGCATTTCAAATGTTATATGTAGAGTAACTGAACATCACACTTTGTATTACCAGAGCAGGGAATGAAATTATTTCATTCCCCCAGTGGGAATGGAACCTTCGACCTTGGTGTTTACAGTCAGACGCATTGGCACTGCGCCACGATTACATCTTTTGTAATATTTAATGAATTAAAATATATGTTTATATTTATATTTAAAAATTTATCTAATTTTTATATAAATATTTACAATTTATAATGAATTTGCTTAACATATTATAATGATAAGTAACATGTACTTATTTATTCCAACTGATATTTGAGCTAAGACTTATATAACTGTATACCTAAGATATATATATTTTTTTAATATCATACCATACAAATTACAGATCAAAGAAAGAATCAGCGAATGGTACAAGCAACATAAACTACAACAGCAATAGTAACGGCATCAGTAACAGTAACGGTAGTGGTAACAGCAATAGTAACGGTAAAGAGGCGTGGCCGAGCCTCGCGTGTTCCCCGCCATCCGACAGTCCAGTTAGCAAGCGACCTAGTCCTGAACCAAATACAGGTGAGTGTTACATGAAAGGAAAATGAAAATTGTTCATTCCCCCGATTGGATATCAAACACACAACCATCCCGGTTACAGTTGGACGCTGTTCCCCTATGCCACAGTATCCAAGTGGAGATATAAAGAAATGAAAAGCCTAAATTGTTTTACTAATATATATATATATATATATATATCAATATAAAAGTCTTGATTCTATGTGTGTAGATATGATGTCTTACGATTTTGAATATTTAATATTTATGTATCTTAACCTTATTAAATATTTTTATTGAAAATTTACTATTTTTATAAGTTACTGGGAATTTTGAGAAGTATTTATGTAATAAACGAATATTGTTTTATTACGAAAATCACGTTTCAGTCACTATGAGGTAACAAGAGTATTTTCCACAAAGAAAATATCTAAAGTATTAACTCTTTTATTAAATATTTATTTACAGTAAAGTCACAAGAAAACGGCACATCTGAATCATCCAGTCCCACACTTCAACAGCAGTCGCAAACCAAACACAAAGACAACCATAATCAAAACCAAAACCACACAGAAACCAAAACCAGCAGAAGTAAAGACAACCACACAAATGGGCCCAGCAAAAAGAAAGACAAATCGAAACAGAAGAACTCACATAGTACTAGCGAAATTGAACCAGAAATTAATGAAACCAAGGAACAAAATAACACACAAAACTCATCAGTATTCGAAAATGACACACACTATCTATCAAATGAATTAGACGAATTAGAATCGGATAGACACAGTTTATTGGAAAATCATGATTTATTAGACAACAGTGATCACAGTTTGTTAGACGATGACACACACAATCTCCTAAATGATGCCAACAACGAAGTCATGATGATGCAAAGGAATAAAGAAATGTTGTTGGGACTCATTGATAATCATTTAATTCCTCAAATGAAACCGTTAAACGGGTATGGGTTGTTAGATAGGGATATGTATCTTAATACTGATAGAGCGTTAAATCACACGGCCCAAGGTCAAATGATGGATCAGAAGGAGCTGATGAGAAGCAGGACCCTGCTGATGAGGCACAACGAAATGCTCCGGCAACACAGTGTTATGGTGGAACCTAAACATTATATGCCAACACCCAGTATAGGACTTGACTCTGCTAGTGAATTATTAGGTAGGTTTAAAAAATCTTATAGTGATTAATCTGATTAAAATTATTTTTAGCTTTACACTGTAACCTGCACATAGGAAGGTAGACAGATAAAACCTAGTGTTAACCCTTTACACACGGATGTCGCCGTGTAGGCGGCACACCATGTTTTGTCATTACAGCGGATTGGCCGGTCTGTCGTCTCCTAAACTCATTTCTAGTACATCTGAATTGCTTTCGTAAATCCTCATACAAGTTATTTTAATGTAAAAATAAAAGATTTGGGTTTCTTACGAGCAACACATTGGCCGACCCACAGATGAAGCCGTCGTTTCACAATTTTTTTTGTACTAATTTGTGGTGCTGGTAAAAATTAATTTCGTTTGACAGAACTCTGATGAATTTATCGTTTTCATTAGTTGTGGTATTAGTCCTGGCTGATCTATTTGTGTCTGTGTTTGTTCTTTTCAATGAGACTAAATGAGACCCAGCAAAATTCAAAGCAATAAATAATGCCTAGAATAAAACACGTTTTGTCACAATCCAAAGATTTGGTAAAAATGTTGAATGAGGGCCAATAGGCCGACGATCCTTTTTTTGTTGTGTAAACAAAAGTAAAAAGCCATCTTTATGGCTTAACAATTATTATTATTTTTTTTACCGCATGTAGTATGTATGTTTCGTTTTGGCCAAAGACATGTATTTCCAAATTTTTGGACTATGAATATTTTTCACTTTTCTAACACGAGTGAATAAATTTCGTTTTTTTTTTAATATTTAGTTTGTGAAAAAATATTATTTAAAAAAAATAAAAAGTACACAAATAAAAACATATTTACGAGTGCAAAGGGTTGAGAAACTTGCTTTCTACAATCCCCTTTATTTTCTATAGATTTCGTTGTTAAGTAGTAGAAACTTTGTTTACAATTCTTATTAGAGTGAGGAAATAAAAAAAAACCTCATTCTCCTGCCATCCTGCCACTCATTGCTACATGAATCAACTCACGACCGTCGCATTAACAGTTAGACGCTGTACTTGGGTTTCCTGTACCACCCTGCTTGCTATAAGTAGTATGCAATGTGAAATAAAAACAAAACACTAAAGTGAAAAAAAAAATTGAAAATCTATAAAATTAAAAATTATCCTCTGTTTTTCCAGGTGCTAATTATCATCCAAATCACAATATGCTTCCACCGTTCGGCATGAGAGTAGACAACTCAATGGGTACAAGTTCTTTAGGGAATACAATGACAAACACATTGACGGCAAACTCATTAAATAATCCTATTACAAATACATTAGTTAACTCCATGGCCACAAATAGTTTGTCCGCAAATACTATGGGCAATATGGGTTCTATGGGTAACTCATTGGGTAACTCCATGGGTAATTCCATGGGTAATTCCATGGGTAACTCCATGGGTAATGCAATGGGCAACTCAATGGGTAATTCAATGGGTAACCCAATGGCGTTTATGCTTCACAATCAACAAATGCAACAAATGCAAAGTCATCCACAAATGCCGAGTGGTCTTGTAAATGGTTTTGAATCGTCACAAGCTGCTGTAAGTGTAGTTCTTTTTTTTAAATTATTTTTATTATAGTATTTTTTTGTAGTAACGTTCCTTATAAGAATTTTATACATAATAGTTTTTTTGACAATATTCTTATTTGATCATTAAAAATTATATTTGAAATTAAACTTAACTAGTAACAATTTATTTTTGCCATTATATTAATAGTAGATAAAATTAGTCAAATTAATTCTTTTTTTTTCTTAAATGCATTTTTTACCGTTGGTTGCTGCTATTGGTGAAAAAAAGTTAAACTGACATTTAATACTTATATTGTAATATAATTTCTAGAGTGAAGGCCGTTATCAATCAGAAACAATGGACAAATTTTTCATGGACTTCCACAAGGCGCAGCAGATGCGTTTGCTGTTAGCGAGGGGCGGCCACGATCGTATCGACCGCCTCGATTTGCCACACAACGTCTTGAGCGCTGAAAGGCTAGAAATGGAGCATAAACAAAGGTTTTTATTTCATACGTTTTTGTATTCTCCATTATCGCTTAATTTTCGCTTATTTTCTGAAAATTTTTACGTGCTGGTAGTAAGTACGATTATAAAAATTTCACCTAGTCACTATCGAACGAACCCACAACTTTTCCAGTCATACTGTGCCTACTGCGTAATAACCATTTCCTTGACTTACCGCTATTGTGGGTGGGAAATCAATTTACAAAGGAAATCAATTATTTATTAGGTGGTAATTGAAAAAAGGAGTGTAGTCTTAACTAGGTTTATCTCTTACCCTGCGTATAGCAGGGTAACAGATTAGCATCGCGTCAAACTGAAAAAGATATTAAAACAACACAACACTTTAAATTACAGAATGAACAATCTCCGAGCTAATGAAAATATACCAGTCAACGTAGCAATGGGTTCAACGAGCCGCGCGGCCGGCGACGGCGACGACGACCTCGACTTTGATCCCTTCAAAGAAACACAGAAAGCGTTAGCTGAAATGATGGAAACGGAGGTCATGCTAAATAATATATCTAGCGGGTGAGTAACATGAACAGAACTTTTCACCGAATTCTCGAGGCATTGAATTGAGTGGCGGAAATCATCAACGCCATGCTTTTGATAAATATAAAATATTTCAAGTTTAATTTCCCCAAGCGAGAATCGAACTCACAATCACAGTCGCACAATTGTGCCAAGGCGCCACGACGGCACACTGACTGTAAAATCAATGGAAGTGAGTTCAATTTCCACTCGAGGACTTTGTTTTATTTTTCCATTCTGACAAGAGATAACACTCATTGTTTTGAATTTGGTTAGAAAATGAAGTACACAATTTCATAACACCGGTTTTTTTTGCCCACCCTGCTATAAATGACACAGCATAAAGACAGTGTTCACGCTGTGCTGTTCGACTAAGAATAATTAACGAGTATATGTTTGTGTTTTTATACAGTGACAATATGGATCGTGTTCGCCGGTCTCGACTCCCACCGCCCGGCTTCTCTCACATGAACGCGTTCGGTGTCGGTGTGCCCCGCCACCAGGGACACCAGCAAGGTGCATACTTTTATGATATGTTACACAAACTTTGGAGCAAGGAATAATTTAAAAAGTTTTAAAAAATGTAGCTGGATTTGAATCTACTTCTATTAGAAATCATCCACGCGCTAAATAAGGTGCTGTTCTTATTGATATTCTTACATTCTTGTTACAGCTTATTTGTGTTGTGCATGGATGATTTTTAAATGGTGCAGGTTCGCGCCTTTTTACTTACTTCTTGCCATCCAATTTGCTTCAAGGCTTGCACATATATGTCTAGGTTTTGTAAGTTTTAATACAATATTTGCATTACTTTATTTTATTATTATATTTTATTATTTAATATGACAATCTAGTCATTATTGTAATCTTTTGAATCTTAGTCAACGCACAGTGGGCATTCAGTTCCACCACTCAACACGCAATGCCTCCAGAACTCGACGGAAAGTGAGAAACGGAGTGTCTATACTAGATTCCCTCTGCCTATCCTGCCGTGTGTTCAGGATACAGCGTGAAATAGATTTTTTTATTTTTTGAATCTTAAACATTCTAGGTTACAATACCAACGCGATGTTCTCAGATTGGACTCAAATGGACCCTGCCATCATGTCAACCTCCGTGAATTTTGGCAAGACGCCCCAGACCCTTAGTCAGCAGCAACAAGATCTATTCGCTAGGTTCAACCACCTCCAGGTCCAGCCCAACGGTGTGAAGCTACCCTGGCCCCAACAGAAGCCATGGCCTCACCACCCGGCGCCCTACAACGCCATCCCACTACCCCCGGGCTTCGCCCCCGCCAAAAACAACCAACACCCAGCCGAATGTATCGACGCAAAGTAAACCAAACAGACAGACATACACTTTCTTATTGCAATTACACAGTTGATGTGATCGATAAATCTTTGTATTAAGAGAGCATATTTTAAATGAGAGAAATATGATGAGAAATTTGTAAAATAAATTAACCTATTTGTTTTATTTAAAGAAATGTTTCATTTTATTAGTCTTGGTTTTGTTTTATATAAAATTCGGCCATTTTTATATTTTTGAATCATATTTCTTAGATTTCGTTCTGTTAATTCATTTCTCGACTGAAGATATATGTATATTCGTTATATATTATATATAAATACTTGCTAATAACCTTGTTACATCAGATTATTTTTTTTTATTAAAATGAGATGCCAATTGATTGGTTCGATTTTGTATCTTATTGAGCCACTATTCATTGAAAAGATCATTAAAAATGAAGTATTATATAAACTCTTTTAATAAAACACCTACAACATGTTATGAGTTGGCTGTTGATGATGCTACAAATGGACAACGATTATATGAGAATAAAGTATTTTAATATAAAAATTATTTAGTGTAAATAAAAAATATGATGAAATTGATATTGAAATCGTTTTTATGTATTTGTTTTAATTGTCAACTTGCATACGAATTTTAAACATCGAAATTGCTTTAGGAAAATAAAAAAATACACAATTTTTTTAGATAATATGTCTTTGGAATATAATTTATATTTGAAAATTATACCACAATTTAAAAATATTTTATTGTGCTTACCAAGTCTTATTAAATGATAGTAGTAGTGGTATGGTTATATAATTAAACATTTTTTTGCTATTATAGTCTTTATAAAATAACTAACTGGAAAAATGATAATATTGAAAAATTTTACGATTATATTTCTTATAAAAAAAAAATACTAAGAATCATAGTTACAATAGATTTTATTTAAAATGAAACTGCAGACCTCCATAAAATAAAATTTGACATTTAATCATTATTTGGACTAAAACATATAAATATAACACATTAAAATTTCCCGTCGATATATCCACGGGGGTCCGGTCCATCCCACGAAACATTTTGACCATTATGCCATACATACATTCCTCCTTGTTCAGGATAAAAGGAAATTTTCAAAGGAATTTGTGCTGCATCATCAGGAGCAATGGCACCAACTCCACGTGTCATATCTGATATCACATAGCCGGGATGTACGCAATTTACTTTTATACCTGAAAAGTATTTAATATAAGTGTTTAAGAGGCCAGTCGTGGCGCAGGGGCACAATGTGTGACTGCAAAACCGACTGGTTGTGGGTTCGATCAAATTTATATTTTCATTTTTTCGCTCGGGTTTCGAGTCAAAAGTGCGGCGTTGAGTTCTACCACTCGAGACGAGTGGGCAGAAAGTGGGAATCGGAGTGTCTGAACCATTAGGTTCCCTCTGCCTACCCTGCTGTGTGCGGGATACAGCGTGAAGCTGATTTATTTATTTATTTATTCATTTAAGTATTTGAAGTATTGAGTGAATATGAATTTTATTATGATTAGATCGAAATGAGGCCATCGTGGTATAAAGCTCTAAATTTAATATTTCTAGAGTCAATGCCATTGAATGGAAAGCTCGGGTGAAATAAAGCGCATTGTGTCACCAATAAATTCTTATTATCTTGGAATCCGGCAGATATAAACCGTAACCTTAATTTTTAAATCGTAAACTTATATTCTATAATACGATACGATATACAAGAAATCTATATTTTACTTATCCCCTGTGGTGATATGAAATTCGGAACTGAGTTTGATCACGCAACGCACATACAACCTTCTTAAACTGGGCGGAAAAGTGGGCAATTGAAAAACCTATTTTATGTCAACAGTAACAGTTTGATCTTTAGTAAGTTGACGAATTTAAGTTTTATAACTGCCAATCAGAATTAAAAAATAATGATGAGGCCGTCGTGCTTTGGTAACAAGGCAGCAGCGCTGTGTTTAATTCCGCCACTCACCCATGCAAAGCCTTGAAAGTTCGGAAATTGGCGAACGAAATGTCTTAACACTAGGTTCCCTTTGCTTTCCACCTAATATAGGCAGAAATTACTGTTCTGTGTCTTAATCATAATTATGTAAAATTGCATATTTCGTAGTTTATAAGCATATGAATTATTTTAATTATACTATTTTCCTGAAAAAACATAAACATTATATTTTAAGAATACTTATATAGATAACTCAATAATTGATTCGGTATATGATATATATTTTTTCTTTTCACATACCTCTACTTGCCAATCTTCTGTTTAATATAAACGTGTAAGCATTCACTCCAACCTTGGACACTACATAAGGAGAGTCACCCCATTCGTCTGCACTTCTATTTGATGAAACACAATCGACATATTGTTGCATTAAATTTTTCAATCCTCCCACTTCAAGATTTGGGTCACTTATTTTGTCTCTTAATATTTGTGACGGTATTCTAGAAAGATGTCCGGAGGAACTAGAAATGTTTAGAATAGTACTATTGTCGTCCATAAATGGTAGCATATTCTCAGTAAATTTAACCAACGCAAAGAAATTTACTGTTAGTGTTTCTTCTGCTTGATATATTTTAGATTCTTTGGCATCTTTAAGAAACAAGACGCCTGCATTATTTACCAATATGTGAACTTTTTTGTTTTTTGAATGTAGAAAATTGCAGAACTTTGAAATGCTTTCATGATTAGAGACGTCAAGTTGATGAAATTCTGGGGTATATCCTAGCTCCTGCAGTTTCAAGCAAGCTTCCTTTCCTCGTTGTTCATCACGCGATGTTAAATATGTTGTACCTTCAAACTTTTGACATAATCCCTTAACTATTGAGAGTCCAAGACCTTTATTAGCTCCCGTTACAATTGCAATTTTTTCTGCCATTATAATATATTATACTAATATAAATATGATTTCGTAGCTAAAGAAATAAAATACCAAACGTACTGATTGATAAGGAGGATTTTGTTTATATATTTTTATCTTATAAGATTAGACTATTACTGACGAAAGATTTATGTTCATGTGTGGTCTTGTTTATTTCTGGCATCTTATTAAAAATGTAAAAAATATTATAAGTTTTAAGGGAATCTAGCTTTAACTATTTGTTTTATGTATTATATTTAATTTTATATTTTATTTTAACTATTCCCACACATTTGAGTGTATGATAAAACTGAATACATTATGTTTTAAGTGTGATGTAAAATTAGATTCCAAAGATATAATTTACTATTATGTGAGATAATGAAACTTTAGCAATGTAGTTAATTATATAGTTGATAATAATAATAAACAAAATTTAGAAACACGAAACCAGTTTACGACAAGATTGGTGATTGGTGTAGAATTAGATAAATATAGATCTATAATGTTATGTTCTCTATGGTTAAAATCAGTGTTGTCAGCATAAAAACAAAACGTCATTCAGTGACAGATAAATGGCGGCATTTTTTACAACTACATATTACATTCAAGTAACGTTCATTGATCATTCACTCATTCGTAATTCGTATCAGCTGAGAGTGTGGTTTTGTTTATTTAGTTCGCCTTGTTGAACGTTCTAGAAATTAATATAACAAATAAACATGTCGTTTTGGCCGGCGAGTAAACCTCTGTTCGGGGACGAAGTTGTCTTGCGCTCTATTGATTGGCTGGAGAATTTGCCTTGGAGAAACGATTCGACAGTCAAAACAGAAAAGGATAAATACAAAATTTATTTACATGTGAAGGATTTTGCACCGGACGAGATTACAGTGAAAACCATTGACGGATATATTGTTGTAGAAGGTAAACACGAGGAGAAAAAAGACGACGATGGCCTTATTTCTCGACAGTTTGTGAGGAAATATGCGTTGCCAGAAGGCTGTCGTCCTGAGTCCGTGGAGTCCAAATTATCGTCTGATGGAATCCTATCCATTACAGCCGCGAGGAAACCAGTCATGCGCAAAGATACTATAATACCAGTTTCACATGAGACTCTTAAGTCTAAATTATAATGTGAAAAAATAAACAAAGTGTGCGGTAAATATGAAAAACATAATACTTTTCGCATACGTTGTAAAATGTAAAAATGTCGCAGGTGGTTTGGATGTTTATTTTTCTTATTTAATTTTTACTAATGATATAAAATGAACGTTAATAATATTTGTCGGGATTAAATGGTGCTTGTGACGGAAATGTGAAAACTGTTTATACTTTACAATGGGACAATTCGAATTATTAAATATAGGATTTTAATACATAAGCCAAAGAATAAAATACAGCCTTGTTTTATTTAAAGAATGACAATCCTGTCCTAAGAACAATAAAATTTGGGCTAAAAATTTAGTTGGTAACCTAAAAATATCACAAACTATCAGAACAATAAAATAATAATTAAATAGATAAGCACCTTTTATTTTTTAGATTAAGTAAGATTAAAAAATAAATATTAGTTATATACTTGTATACTAATATTGTAAAGCTGAAGAATTTATTTAATTGAAAGCGATTACCTCAGACACTACTGGTTTGAATTGAAAAAATATTTTTGTGTTCGATAGTTCATCTATCGTTATTAGAAAGGTAATATTACATATTAAGGTTGAATTCACACCAGTCTTAGTCGCGGTTCTTTTTCTTCTTCTTTTTCTTTTTTTGTGCTGCTCTCAGCCTCTTAATGTATTCTTATATGAGAAATATTCGGTTAATACCCGAGAGAGATCCTTTTTATGAGTACCCCTGTCTGTTCTGTCTACCCTAGTATTATAATGTTTATTTATTTTTCACTTTAATTAATATAATAGCAGCGAAGCGGCTGACTTCCACTGGATCCCATAATCAGTAGTGAATCCCATAAACCTAACTAAACTTTCACCAAACTATCCTTGAAGGGATACATTTCCAATAAAAAAAAAATCATCGAAATCGGTTGGCGATATATTGAGTTATTCGTTCATATGTCGCGCACATACCTAATGTAAATGTAAAACCTATGTGATTTTCTTATGGATATCATTGTTAGCAATACATCAAATCAAAATGGGATCACACCGGGAAGTATCAGCTTTCAAATTAACGAACAATCATCAAAATTGGGTTAAAACGGTCAACACTTCTGAGGAAACAAACAAAAAAAAGTCGTAATGATACGTTCCTTAAGGAAGTCGGTAAAAAATAAATAATAATAATATGTATATTTATATATAATATTTACGAAAAAGTAATTTGGGATAATGAAAAAACAATAATAAAAACCACACATTTATTTAATTTTTTTCTATCTGTTTGTACTCACTAATTTTCGGCACTAAACTAAAATTGTTGATAAGAATATTCCTTTGGCATATCAAAATTGAAGATCTAGAACATTTTATTTTAGAATTTTGGTAGTTCACATCAACTAAAAAAACGGAATTAAATGCCGCCAATTGTTTCTCGCTATAGTAGTTCAGTATGGTGGGTAATTTATTAAAAATCATTGAAAATTTATGATGCCATCCTGATACGGCCATCGGTAAAACGCGGGCTGGTCTAAAATATTTGTTGAAAAGTACGTACAGGTGTACAGTAAACAAATGTATCAAAGGTCAGCAGATATCTATAATAGTCTTAGATAACTGTTGTGATTTGGCATTATCTATGTTATATGGATATTGAATAATAATCAAATTGTAAACGATAAGAATACATTGTTAGGAGCTAGATGATAGTGAATTTGTGCCATTTTATTTGTGTAATAATCTCTACATATATAGGAAAATATGACCAACTTACCAAATATGTCGTTTGAAAAATAAACTATATCTAGCTGGAGAGAGGGTCTAAATTGGGTCGTTATCTGTAATTCAGATAAGTGGCCGTGACATCGAGCTTGATGAATGATGATCAGTTGGCTGTTGGCCGCTCGGTGGAGTTGACGTGATCTCTGAAAGGTGAGTAAAATTTACGAAAAGTATATTTGAAGTACTTAAATTTAAGCTTTTTTGGGTTGGGCCATTGACCTGAATTTATCAGGCGCCAATCGATAAAAAATGGCAGATTGGATCTCCAGCCCAAACTGTCCATCTACCTGCTTGCTTGGCGATCCGTTTAAGGTAAAGGATAATGCAGTCAGCTTGGCTATGCACTGACAAACCTCAATTTGAATAATCCAATCATATGACAAAAAGAAGATTGGGCTATTATTGGTTTTGATAGCTTCACATACATTTCACATTTTTAAGACTGATTTGACCTCAAGACTCATTATTACACAAAGAATCACTATTTCGCAAATACATCTTATATAATAAATATTAAAATGTTACGTATTTCCGCCAATGAGCGGTTTTTACGTAGTTAAAGTGTAATATTAAATATATAATACATACGTACATTTCTTTCCTTTTATAGTATACTTAATTAAAATCGGTTAATTAAATTTAGTACCTATTCCAAATAATTCTGCATGGATATCTACTCCACTGTTTCCTAGTTATAAAAAACAAGCATTTATCGAAGTTAAAACCTGTTTTAAAATATAAAAATATAAGAGTAATTGACTATGCGTCTTTAGATATAAAGGCATATATATATAACGGCAAAGTCAAAAAAATAATCGATGCTTACATTCCTATTTTGCTATACTTTCCACACGCGCTAACAATGCGTCGTCCTATTTATTTTTTATTTACTTACACAAATGTAAAAACTAAACTTATTTTACTTAAAGGCTAAGAGCTACTTTCATCATGGCAGCTGTGAAAGCAGAGACTTTACTAGAATATATAATAATAGAGTACCGATGGTTGCTCGTCATCACCACGTTGATGCCGCTATCCTTCCTGTGGAAGATCTGGTCGACAGTCCGGAACTACGTGGTGTTCAAATTGAATAGTGCACCAAAAGCCCATGTGAGGAAAGTTAGAGATGTGCAGAGACAGGTAAATAGGCATAAATAATAAAGTTGTATTTTTTTCTACTCATATAGAAATTATATGCAGGGGGACGTATTCTTCAGCTGCTCTTTTACGAATACCACATACTCTTTAACAACGTTATTGCCCTCTTAGTAGAAATTGTCTCGACAAACGGACAAATAAAGATTCAGATTTACAGAATGATGGAATAAAAATGTTCTTACAAGGCAAGCACCATTTTGCATGTGTCTTGTAAGTCACGTTCACGTTCACGGCTGGAAACACTGTGTGTACGAGACCGACTCGCACTTGACTAGTTTTATTTTAAATTATACTTTTCAACATAGCTCTTATACTAGACAGGTTTTTATGTTATGCGTCAATGCAAGAAACTATAATTAAATCACCTACCTATATTCAAATTATTTTAGAAAAAAAATATAAGCTAGAAAATTTACCACAAATTACTAATTTAGCTGATGTTTATAATATTAGACTTTGACTGTATCATATTAAGGTACACAAGTAATTAAAAAGTAAAATACGTCGTTTTTATAAATAATGTAATGTTTTTTTTGATAAATATTCAATAACTAAAAGAATATTTCGTAGAATAATTAATCGGATGTTTATTTTTTATCAGTTAAATATTGGTAAAGACGGAACGTAATAGGTACGTATTTTCTTAGTTTTACTGTTTATACTTATAAAAAATCGCATACAAACATAACTTAAGCGCATCCTGTTCTTCTTTATTACTTTAGATCGGATATTTTACGCTTTGTGAATACTGTATGTCCAAAGTGTTTTTGTCACTATCACTTTAAATAAACCACAGTTTTAACTACTTTATATAAATCTAATACAATTAAAACAAAAGAGATATTTTAAAAAATAAAAAAGTGATTTAAAAAAAACGGCAACGCTTAGTAGTATTTTTGTAGTAGTAGCTTAAGTGTTTACTTTTTTGGTATTTATGCGAAACTGCGTCACGCGAAACACAATATGGATAAACATCGTTAAATGAAAAAAAGACCTACGTCTAAACTGTTGATGTTATATACATCATTTTATACAGTTATAGTAACAGTTGATGTTACATACATGATTAATTTTTTTAATGGGTTTTTTTTAGGTATGGGTTTCAAATATTTTACTCTATATACTGCTATTGAGTGGCGGAACTTAACGCCGAGCCAGGGCGAAGATATGAAAATGTATATTTAAATAAATATTCTATTTCCTCGAGTAGGGGTCGAACCTACATCCAGTCGATTTTACACTCACACTATGTGCTCTTGTTTGTTGTATCGCGCACATTGCTTGGCGTGTAAGTAGGCAGGGGGAATCTGGGAACTAAGTGTTAAGACTAAGTGTTTAATTTTCGAGGAATTCTGGAGGCATTTTGTGTTGAGAGGCAGAGTTTAACGCTGCGTTTTGCTTTTTTACCGAGCGAGGAAAATATTAAATATTCCGGTTTCTCGAGTGGAAATGAAATTCACAACCTGTTTACAGTTGCACGCTTGTGCCTTTTGCTCCACAATAGAATATAATGTGTGTGAAAAATGGTTTTAATAATAAACATGAATTCATGTTTATTATTAAAACCATTTTTCAGTTATAATTTGATTGCTTAATTGATCTACTTTTATTATTTCTTAATTTTTATAATTTTTTGTATTTCTTAAGTTTTATTTTATCGAGGATAAATGTGATTATCCTCGATAAAATATTTTATTGCTTATCCAACATTGTGACAAAAATTTTACACTTTTAATTTAACACTATCGCCAAAAGTCATTAGTTTATTATAATTTCGGGAAACTAAATTTAATCTATTAAATTCCATTTTTAAAAAGTTGTATTACAAATTTTCAGGTACAGGCATGGCTCGCGGGGGACCGAAATACGCGACTGTGCACTGCTCGTCCTACTTGGCAAACCATGACTTTCCGCCACGGCATCTACAAGAAGGTTTTTACAAATATTGACGTGAATTTGGTGGACGTCCTTGAAGTCGATACTAAAAATATGGTAAACAGCATTTACATAAATATCTATTTAATATAGATAATTTTGAGTCATATTGATTTAAAATTATCTATATTAATTATTTTTACTTATTTTTATTTCTTCACTAGTGTGATACAGTTATCACGCATATAGTAGGGCAGGCAGACAGAGGAAACCTAGTGTTAAAAGACACTCCGTTTCCCACTTTTTGACGAATTCTGGAGACATTGTTTGTTTGAGAGGCGGAACTCAACGCGGCAAACAAGGCCTTTTCAACCGAACGAAGAAAAGGAAAACATATTTTTTTCAAATTATCTATACTTACATTAAGAAAAAATACGGTACGATTTCGTGTTAAATGTATGTGTTGATTAATTCGCAAAGTGCAAATGCCACACATAAAAAAAGAGATTATTAAAAAAATAGCATTAATTGGTAGATATATACATAATAGGTACATTACACACGATACACTGCCAAAGTGAATTTATTATTTGATTTAAAATTTTAATTTACATATCGAACGTTTGCATTTTTTTAATTTTACGTATTATTGTTGGATATTTCTGTAAGCATATTATTTAATGAGGATAATCGTGGTAAATCACAATCCTTTTTTTTTTTAAATGCGTTGACGTTGTTTTTTCATATATTTGCGGAAAATTTACAGGATGGTTATATGGGGAAACCATAAATGTTACTCTTTATTGTCGTATGTCGGAACAAAAGGTCAACAGATAGTGAAACCTAACTATGTAATAATATAAAATTTTATTATCAATTTTTAACTTATTTTTACAAATCCTTAGACGGTTCGCTGCGAGCCGCTGGTGACAATGGGCCAGCTGTCAAGAACTCTGGAGCCTCTCGGCTTGGCTTTAGCAGTAGTACCTGAGCTAGATCAACTTACTGTGGGCGGTCTGGTCATGGGGACCGGAGTGGAGTCCTCGTCTCACGTACATGGGCTCTTTCAGCACATTTGCTTGGAGTATGAAATGGTATTGGCTGATGGATCAGTTGTTACGTGTAGTGAGGTAAGTCTTTAGTTAGATTTGTGTTTTAAACTAAAATCATTTAATGGATTTTCATACATGTACGAAGTTAACGAGAATAGAATAACTTGTTTTGGAAAAGTTAATTAAAAGGATTAATTACCTTAATATGGCGTTCAATAAAGTAATTATCTCCTCATTTAACCTTTTTCTCATCAAGAAAAAATCTTTTGCATCAGGACTTATTTGTTTTTCACTTTAGCAATTTCCCATTTCACTAATTGGTTAATTACAAAATGTTTTAACATGTTTGTATATGGCAGGGTAGCTAGAGGGAACCTAGAGTTCAGATTCTCTGTTCCTTTTCATCCAATCTTCGAGTGTCGGTACTCGACGCTGCAATTTGTCTTGATACCCAAGTGAAGAAATGAAGTAATTTAATTTCGCTGAGTAGAATAAAACCCATAACCGCCGTGTATACAATCAGACGTGGTATCTCTGTGCTATGATATTCTCAATTAAGATACTTTATCCTTTCAGAGAGAAAACTCTGATCTCTTCTATGCAGTGCCGTGGTCGTATGGAACATTGGGTTTTTTGACTTCGGCGGTAATCAAAGTGGTACCTGCGAAAAAGTAAGCAACATATATTTACATACTTTTATTTACTGTAGGTACTTTTTATGCATTTAGAGAATGAAGCTACAATTGATAGTATTAATGATAAAAATAAATGAATCAATTTGGGTGATCTTAATATAGCACTTATCAAACATAGGCCAGTCGTGGCGCTTGTGCCCCATAAGCGTGCGATTGTAAGCACCACAGGTCGTGGGTTTAATTCCAACTCATAAAATAGTTATTACCTCGTTCTGGTAACGAGGCAAAGTGCAGCATTTAATTCTGCCACTCAACACGCAATGCCTCTGGAATTCAACGGAAGTGTCTTAAAGGAGACGGAGTGTCTTAACACTAGTCTCCAGGTTCCTGTCCAGTCCCACCCTGCTGTAAGGGACACAGCCCGAAGCTAAAAAATTACAGATGATCTAAGTGCCAAATTAATAAGATTTATACTAGTACTATTCAGTAGTAGTACTATTGATCTCTATTTTAGATATATTCGTCTCCAATACCACCCGTACACGAATTTGTCAGATCTGTCGAAGAGGTTCCAAGAAGAGTCTACAAAGAATAATCCTCATCAGTTCATAGAAGCATTACTCTTTACTAAGGACAGTGGAGTAGTAATGCTTGGTGATATGGTGGAAGAGGTTGGAAGAGATGGGAGAGTAAGGAAGTTTCATTTGAAATTCGTTATTTTTAAACATACTTATAGTCGATTTACCTGGATCTATCTATTAAGTAAATAATATAATAAATTTTTTGCGCTACAATTTTGATCCAAATAGGATCTTACTGTTCTACTTGCATTATTTCCGATAACAACATAATATTCTAGACTTTTTGTCAGGAAGACTGAAATAATTAGAAAATAATATCAAATGTTTTTTTTTAATCTATATAATATGTTGAATTATTGTAACTATAAGCGGGATACAGTTGCAGTACGTGAAGCTGAAGGATGTGTGAGTTTTTAACTAGTGATAAGCTGCAAAAAAAAATTATTAATTTCAGCTCAATCCCATTGGCAAGTGGTATTCAGAGTGGTTTTTCAAGCAAGTTGAGAAACATTTAACTAAATATCGTAAAGGGAGTAAGAGAAATTCTGTGGAATATGTACCATTAAGAGATTATTATCATCGACACACTCGCAGCTTTTTCTGGGAACTTCAGGTATTTATTTGAACCTCATGTGTCTTTTTATTTCTTACGCATATTTTGCGTTATATTAGAATAGAGAAATTCATTATTATTTCCAATATTTTCTGAGAATGTAGAGATATTTAAAAAAATACTTACGTAAAAATATTCCCTTGAAGAAATTTTGAGCTCATAATCAGCGCTATACTATCCAACTGCTCCAACAAAAAATACTGACGTTAAGATACTTCGTTCTTTACTCATTGACTAATTTTCGAGACATTTCGAGACTCACTGTTTGTAAGAATAGTATAATACTATACTTAAATACATTATATAAATTTAATTCCAGGATATAATACCATTCGGTAACAACGTGATATTCCGTTACCTATTCGGGTGGCTGATGCCTCCAGAGGTGTCTCTATTAAAGTTAACTCAACCTGAAGCGGTCACTAAATTATACAATAAATCCCATGTAATACAAGATATGTTAGTGCCCGTTGACACTTTGGAAGAGGCGATTGGAGTGTTTCATGAAGAGTTTGAGGTAATTATATAAATAATACCAAAAAAAAAGTGTTATATAATTTATTTGTTATACTATTTATTTGAACCCATATTTTTTTAATAAAGGTCTGCCTTCTGACTCTATCTAATCTACCTTGCTCTGTCTTTAACATTTTACTTCCCATCGTGAGTCCATTCATCCATCATGACACCCAGCCATCCTTGCCTTAGACGCTCGGAAGATCTCACTCCATAGACAAATACAGATAGGCATTTCTCTCTGACATATCAATGCGCAAACTCTACGTGGCCACACTAGGCGCACTCTCGCAGTTTACCTGCTCCGTAACGGATCCCAATATTACCTTGGATAAATGTATTACGTACACGATCAGACAACGTTACACCGTACTTTCTTCACCATTTCCCGCAAAATTCTGGAGGCATTGCGTATTGAGTTTCCTCGAGTGGAATTGAACCCACAACCTGTCACGTTTATTGTCAAACTTTTGTGCCCTTGAGCCACGACTAGCATCAATAGACTGGACCGGACTGAATAAATAATGATTTACATTTATTTTCAGGTATATCCAATATGGCTTTGTCCCTTCAAAGTGTTCAATAATCCCGGACAGTTGAGGATCGATTCCGGCGAGTGGCAAATGTTTGTAGACATCGGGGTCTACGGAGTGCCCAAGGCTAAGCACTTCGTCACTGTAAGTATTTCGATTGTTATATTACCAAAGTGTAAAGTGAAGATTTAATTAGCAGTTTCACGGTTTTTTACCGTAGAATAGTAGGCAAAAGGTAAGCCAGGGTCAAAATATTCCGTTCTTCGTTTCATTTTTACACTAGTTTAAGACATCGTGAGTGAACTTAAAATCAAGTCTTGTCTAGCAAGAGCGGGAAACTGAAAATAATTAATTTCCCCTTGTGGGATCTAACCTATAACCATTGCGTTTACAGACATTATACCGCTGCGAGACGGTGGCCTCAAATTTTATAGTAAAATAGTAAAAAAATCTTTTCTTTAGCGGTACGATATTTTATTTTTTTTGATTTCAGGAACCATCCACAAGAAAAATTGAAAAGTTCGTAACAAAAAAACGTGGTTTCCAAATGCTGTACGCAGACACATACACCACACTCGAAGAATTCCGTCAAATGTTCGATCATACTTTATATGACAAATTGAGGAAGTCCCTCCCACACTGTTTGGAAGCCTTCCCTGAAATATATGGAAAAGTCAATAAGAATGTTAGAAAATAACTTATTTGTATGATATTTTATCTAGATAATAAATAAATGTATTAGTTTTTACAATAAAATATTGTAAATATTTCTTATTTTTTTATTATTTACGGTTTTTATTAGTTGGAGAAAATATGATCATTTGTTATTATTTGATTTATGGATGAACAAACCGACAAACGAAAATATGTATATATATATTGTTTTGGATTCTACAACATTCATAGCTGCCTCAAATAATAGATTTTCTCATATATCTTTCACGTGCTTATTGCGATCAGTTTACAATTTTATCTATTCACTCTTTACTGTTATATAAAGAGGAAAAATTTGTATGTGTGTATATTTGTAGTGAATAAACACGACCGATTTTATGAATGAAAAAGCTACATTATCACTGAGTAATATAGGCTATATTTACTTCCAAATAAATGTAGTTATCCATACATATAAAATTACAATAACGTAAACCCATCGCATCTACTGCAGAGTATATGATCGCTCTTCAACTCCTTTTTTTCGAGACGCAGGCCTTGTTCCGCTTGCTATGCTATAATAAAAAAACCTTTGAAGGACAACTGTTTATTTTTTTGAGTCAATTTTATTATGTATATTTTAAATATCTGCTTTTCATAGACGATATTCTTTATATTACTTATAAAAACCACCAGCATAGAAATTTAAATATAAATACAAAAACTTTGATATAAATAAAAAATTTAAATATAAATAGGTAATCACTTAGTCATGACTCATGACGAAATTAAAAAATTTAACTACAAGCAATTAAGTATCTGTCTAAAATCGCGGCTTGTTTATTTGTTGTCAACAACGCCATCTGAGGTCTTTTTTCAGTAACAATACAATTTATAGAATTAGGAAAAGGCTTTCTGTGTCTTAAAGATGCCACTTATTTTTAATAAAAAAAAAAATAAACTGATAAATAAATAAAAAGATTTAAAATCGTGAAAAGAACGAAGAAGAACTAAAGTACTTTCTTGGTGGTTCGCGCTATTTAAAAAAATACAAATGAGCTAGAAGTCAAGAGAAAAATATAAAAATATATTTAGCCGTCGAATATAGAATCCAAGTGGACAAAGCAACAAATTGATAAAGCCCCTACTGAGCAATGTATCTATAAAGCAATATTCCAAGATGGAGACGGAGTGTTAGTTTTTTTAGAGATGAGCTTTCAGTGAAGCATCATATCATGGTTTGGCGGAACACCTCCCTGCTAGTTCTGGAATGCTCTTTCGAAAATGCCCTTGCTCATCTATTAGAACATTCGCGTCTATCCAGTTACATCTGATACTTTTTGCCGGAATGTTCTATTTCTTGATTACTAACGTGCGATTGAATTTAGTGCATATGGAGATCTAAGAGTTTTTTTTTCGTATTTTTCGATTATTTTAATGTTGCTGTTAATGGCCGCTGGAGTTTATGATATTAGTTTTACTCGAGATATTGTGTGTATTTTGTTTAATTTTTTTAATTTAATTTATTATATCCGTTTAGTTCTTACATTTGCTCAGATAAACATACACGTGGAAGCTAATGTACTACGTGGTATAATAGCAAAAAGTAAACAAGTATGCACCAAGAAACTTTACAACTTTCATATTATGGCTGACGTATTTCTGCATAACAAGTTACGCTTATAGTAGAATAGTACGTGATTTATTATAGTTAACGGGTATCATTAAGGTTAAATTTATGTATGAGTGTTGTTTGTTTATGTAGTATCTCTATTGATTTCAGTCTTAGTTAAAACTGTAGATTTTTTAAGTTTCAAATTTGGAATTTCAGGATTTGTGTTTCTGGATTAATCTTTAAAGTTGAGTTAACATTTGCTTTTAACGTGAAATGCTATCTGATGTTTGACAGGCCCACTTCGAGCACGATCTGCCGAAGCATTTTTTTTTATATTAGTTCTATATTTCATATGGTAGACGGTCGTCATAATAGTGCATCATTTATTTTCCCTTAAAATATTAAAATGCAAGTGAAATTTTCACCTGTTGCGAAATGCAAGCTATAGGCATAAAGTTGAGTTTTTGTCGCTAGGAAGCATCGAGCTAGGCGCTTTTAGTTCAAATATGAAGTTTTTATGTTGATTGTTTTAGCTAAGTACTTAAATGTACGATTCCACGTTTTGGAGTCATATTTTACAACTCTCTGTCATAAGGTTTTTAGATGACATTCTTGTATTGCTGTTATTATTCTTCATATCTTCGTATTAAATAGAGAGAAACATTTTTGTTAGTTCTCTATTTTTCATGGATTTTATTTACATATTTTTTTTAGCGTAGGCAATTGCTTTGCATTACCGGACAATTTACGTTACATTCTCAAGGCATAGTATTTGAAACCACAATCAGGTACTCCTCAAATGACTGACTGAATTGTTTTATTGGTAAAATTATTATTAGTAACAACAATGGACAATAAAGATATCTGAAAAGAAAGAATAAGACTCGGAAATCCTTTCTTTATATCTGTGTAGCCATTACTGTGTGAAATAAATAAAAAAAAAATATTTACTTAGTAACGCTCGAGGTTAATGTCTGGGGAGGAATCCCCTCACTCAATATTCTTGTATTGACTTTTATGTTAAATCCTTATACCATCATATTGCTTACTAAAATAGTTACAATAGAAGATAAGATTCAGCATAAAAAGTCTTACACTTAGTGTCACAGTTATTACTCTGACACTACTTTTTATGCTGAAAAACCATTGGATTAGTATTCCTTTAGGTACTAGGGTCCTTTAGGGGTAGGAAATCAATTAAATAAAACAGATATCACTAGTAACAATATAAAACCATGAGGTCAGTCATCGCCCGGTGGCTCAAGCATTTGACTGTAAACGCGACTGTAAAAGGTTGAGGGTTCGATTCCCACTAGAGGAAATTCAATATTTTCAATTCGTTGCACTGGTGTCGTGACAAAAGCGCGGCGTTGAATTCCGCCTCTCAACAATATCTGAACAATAGGTTTCCTCTGCCTACCCTGCTACATATAGGATACAGCATAAAAGTGAAAAAATTATAATATAAAACAAAATATAAACTAATTAAAAGCCGGTGCTTAGCGAGTGAAATAAGATAACTTTGAAGATTTATTTGAATGTAAACTATGTGCAGTATGAATACAGAACTTTGAGAATGAGTTGTTTGTATTTCAATAACAGCGTATAGTTAGTTATTTAAGGCTTTTGTAACATAGTTGCCTTATTTAAATATAATACAGTTTGTTGAGATGCAATAGCACAGTGTATTTGTAAACACAATGGCTGTGGATTCAATTCTCATCAGAGGAAATTAATTATTTAAATTTTTCTTACTTTGAAAAGAAGGAAGCGCAGCATTGGGCTCCGCTACTCAACACTCTGTCTCTTAAATTAAAAATATTGAAATTAACTAATAGTAAGCAATAAAAAAGTTAAAATTGAGCAAAAGCTGTAAACAATAAAATGTTTTAATGGAACCAGATGTCTTAATACTAGAATCCTGGGTTCCCTCTGCTCACTCTGCAATCTGCGGGTACATCGTTGCCAGATTTTTTCTCAGTAAAAGGCGGGATTTTTGATTATTAGAGTCAAAAAAACATTTAAATAATGAAGATTTCAATGAATGTTTTTAATGGCCAAAACGTACGTAATACTTAACCGATATTGTCTTGGTTTACCAAATTATACGTAACTTACGAATATTTTTTATTTGTATTTCTTTGAAATTATTAGTTATTAATTGATATCTTAACGTAATAAAAACTCTTCTTACTTATTATGTAGAATAATTTGTAAAATGCGGGACTATGCCTGTCCCGAACGGACATTTCATTTTTGAGCTAAAAATCGGGACATCTGGCAATGATGATCGCGATAATAAAATCAGTTTTAAATGTTCAGAGAGCCTCTTTCAATATGAAATTAGAACTGAACCCGCTTATAGAAAAGTTGATCAACAGAACTTAGTATGACGACTCTTCTCTTCTCTGCTCAAATTCAAAACATTACATGTTAATATAATTATAATCGTTCTATCGAATGGGAAAAGAATCCACGACCACTTTAAACTCACGAAACCATTTGAAATTATGGAATAGGACAGGAACACATAAAAACTTCGGCTACCTTACATTGTATTTGTTTGAATAAACGTTAAAACAAAACATAACCGACGACCGATCCTACCGCATTTCGTCGTACGGCGCAAAGCCGCGGCACTGGCAAGGCTTCCGCCCGCCACCCCCTTGAGCTTAGCTTAGCACCGAAACGTACACGTGGCAATGTGTGCAGGTTTCGTAATAAACGTCATTGGTTCTCTAGGAGGGAAATCGGTGGAGTATCTTGGTTTGTTATGTTTTTTCGAACAATTTTTTTTTACAGTTGATGATTGTAAAGTTAATGAAGCAAATAATGCACGGTGGATATATGGATGGATATTCTTTCTCTCTTTCTGTTCTCTTGAATGTCAAAAGGAGAAGTGTCAAAACTTTTCGATGTTCGTTGTTGTCACTACCCGTCTGAAGTTAAAACAATGGCGGTAGTCAGTGCTGCTTTTTTATTAAGGATTTTCAAAGCTAAGACAGATTTGTAAATCTCATTTATTATAAAAAAATGTGTGAAGTAAGGCAATTTCCGATTATTTTTTTTTATTACAGTTTTAATTAATTTCGTTCCATTATAGATATAACTTAATTGACTTGATTTTTTTATAAGCATAAAATAGTAAAAAAATTAAGAAATTTATAATTTTTAATAACATACATAGTACAAACGTAATAATTATATGTGATTCTGATTAATTGTAGCAACAAAACACAAAACTATGAGATCATATAAAAGTAGAAATTAATATATTTCTAAATATGATTTCAAATTCAGTATTAATTCTTATTACTTTAAAATTATAAACGAAAATATTTTTATCACATCAACATGACTCCACAGTTTTCATAATTCTACTAGTGACAGTCGATCCTCTGTATCGCTTCAGTACAATCGACCACGTGACAATAGTTGCTGCCTTCAACGCGATTTTTCATTTATCGAAAAGCATTTACAAAACATGGAAATATAATTGAGAGGGTGAGTTTTATTCGATTAGATTATAATTTAATAAACTCTAATTGTGTTAAACCGGCCTCTTGTAAAGTTGGTACATTAGCATTTCTTAATATTTATATTTTGGTAAAGTTATATTTTTTATATAAAGTGCTTATTATTAAATCACATAAAGATGGTATTATTATATGTTTATTTTGGGCATGATTCTCTACACATATTTACTTATTTATATTATGTTTTATTGTATAATTTGTATGTTTATAAATGGTTTATGACGATTGTTGTGAGGTTCACTTATTAAATTTATGTAAAATAGTTTATTCGTAATGAATTTGTATATTCCGTTGAATTGAATATTAGCAGCTGTATAATAAATCCAGAAAAAAATGACCCAAATTTAAAATTTCTTTAATTTTTAATTTGCGATTAAAGAAAAAAAAATTTACAAGCCAAAATAACCAAAAAAACAAAGTCACAAATTAGATTATTCATTAAAATTTCCCGCGGCAAAAAAATTAAAGATTGTAAACCGGAAACTGTCATTTTCAGACACCAATTCTCCCATTATTGTTATCAAAGTGACAGATGTCAAAGTTTTGGCGCGAAAAGGGAACACGAAGCGTTCGCGAACGCGGCAACTAAACTGTCTTATAAGTTGTAAAGGGAAACACAAATTATCCTCATTTAGTAGTAATTTAATAAACTTAACTAAATTATAGGCATTTAATTCAATTTAAGCGTAGTCGACGCTCGCCGTGCAATGACGGTCAATCACCTCCCGGGTTCAGTTTAATAATAATGAACATAAAACAAAACAAATGAGCTTTTACAGGAAAAAATAAGGTTTTTACACACATTTTCCGTACTTACTACTAGTTAGGTATTTAATCATATTTTAGTCTCTTGTAAATATAAAAAAAAATGTTACCTAATTCAGTTCGATACTGTATGCGGTTAAGTAGCTCTTTGGATTATCGTACTTATAATGTAACGATTACATTACCCATTACATTGTAACGTATATAGAGAGAGACTATGTATTTATTGAGAATGATGAAAATAAATACTGATAGGACTTTTTTTAAATAAAATAAAATTCAATAGAAAATCTCAACTTTTAATATAAAAAACATTGTTTATAATATTTACCAACTTTTCTGCACAAATTATCCCTACGCTACGACTGGCCTCAAATTAACTGATTGTAAAGGCGACAGGTTGTGGGTTCGATTTCCATTCGAGGAAACGCAATATTTAATATTTATTGATTCCTGTATTCTGGTGCCGAGGCAAGGCGCAACGTTGAGTTCTGCCACTCAATACGCAATGGGGAACGAAAAAGGGGAACGGAGTGTCTTAACACAAGGTTCCTCTGTCGATCCTGTCGTGTGTGGGATGCAGGGTGACGCTAAAATAAATAGTTTCATACAACTCGGCACCGCTTTTGTTAAGTTACCAGATCGAGAAAATGAATATATGTCATTTATTCCTCCGTAAAGCAATCAAACCTACAACTTTCACTTTTTCAGACAGACTTGTGACGCTGTGCCACGATGATTTAAATTCACTGTTCTTAAAATATTAGTATAGAGTAAATAGTAGAAGCCAAATGCCGCTCTTATTCTTGTAACCAGAGGAGGGAAACAAGGATAATTTACTCCCCCAATGAAATTTAAAATTACAACCGTCACGCTTCCAGTCAGAAGCTGTGCCGCTGTGCCACAACGAACCTATGCGTAATTTATTATTAAAATTATTCTTTAAATATATGCTTAAATGTTTACTTATAATAAATGCTATTTATTAACACATCTCCGAGTTAGACGGCAGCAGGTAGAACATGCTATAGTTATGGATACGACCGTTACACATTAGAGTGATGTTTGTTAACTTTTCCAAAAAAAAAGTCACATTGTGATTTAGATAAAAATTACCATATTTTACGAGAGGTATTATTTTAATGTCTACTTATGTAATATCTTGGCAGTAACTGCCGAATAATTTTTAATATGTCAGTTAATTACAATTTCAAGCATTGCGAAGATTTAAAAAAATCTGTAGCTATATACTTGGTTATTAAATAATTAAATTAAATTAAATTTTAAACCAATAAATATTTACGGCCAGTCGTGGTGCAGCTGCACAAGGTGTGACTGTAAAATCGACTGGTTGTGGGTTCGATCCCCACTCGATGATATTGTATCGAGTAAGCGCGCGGTGTTGAGTTCCGTAACTCAACACGTAATGTCTCCAGAACTGAGCGCAAAGTGAGGAACGAAGTGTCTTAACACTAGGTTCCCTCCATCTACCCTGTTGTGTGCGTATACAGCGTGAACCTAATAAAAAATAAAAAAAAATAAAAATTGTTTTCGTTGTATTTGTCATACATATTTACATATTATGTATAATAATTGCGTGATAAACAACGAACTTAGACCAAAGTCTGAGCACGCGACAACGCTTTTTAATTAAAAATGTTTACAGTTAACGTGTAGCGTGTATGACATTTACATTTTTGTGTGGCATTTTTTAAGTTATCCTGTAGGTAAGCGAAATTGTAATTTTAATACATACTTTTTAGTACTGGTTTTAAGATCTAGAATATAGGGTTAAATTTGAGTTCATTATTGTTTTTCATTTCATAAAACGTTTCAAAGTAGTTTTCTGGGAAATAAAAGCTGAGACAGCTTCATGGTAACCCACAAAATAACTTTTGCAATAATCTTGTCTGTTTATTATAATGTTTCATATTTGGATTTTTCTTAATAATATTTAGACGTATATAAAAGTCTAGAACTATATGAATTAAATGTTGCAGAATTTAAATTTCACCACCGGTCTCTATTAATATAATAAAATGGAAGATTTTATTTGTTTGTTTAAGCGCTAAGATCTCTGGAACTACGAGTCAGAATTTCTTTCTATTTTTGAGTGACAGCTGGATTGCCATGGTGGTGCATTTCGGTGTAATTCTTAGTTACCTTTTTACAACGAAATAATAAAAATAATGCGTGTTATATGCCAACATTGTAGATATAATAAAATATTCAATTTATAATACAAACTTTTGCAATGCAATCCATTTCAAATTCAGCACACAATCACCCAATCAAAATTATTTAGGAAAAATAAACATTGTTTGAATAATACCTTGGAATGGTTTCCTTCATGCGATCTCGCATTTTTACGTCACTTACTGCGTCATAATTTCGATTTTTCAGTTAACTTGAAAAATAAACTTAATTTTACTATTATTTTATTAACTTTTAATAAATTATTTGGTATAGCAGTCTCAAATAGAAAAAATCTAAGAAAACATAAGACTATAAAACAAAAGAATAACATCGTAGTTTTAATTTGTTTTTATTGTAGTTATCAAAGCGAGCAGATTGCGGAGCCCATAAGATTTATATATGTTTAATCAATTAATTTACTTAAAAAAAACTGGTAAAATACGAGTCGAACTTGCCCACCGAGTGTCTCAATTTTTTTGTGATTTAAAAATGTCAAATATCTATTTATTGGATTTCTTCCTTTATTGTTATGTAGGTTCAAAATGCGATAAAAATGATGCTTAAACGGACGACCGTTTAGGAGACCGTTTAGTTCGATACGAATACGAGGGATACGAATCTCTTGACTGCGTTGACTTAGATGTTTTTTTTTTTCTGTTGTCCATTAATTGATACTTGTGTGTCCTTTGTGTGTCAAATGTGTAATTTCTGTGAATTTGTAATGACATGTGAGATCACATAACACATGCAATGCCTCAGGAATTCGGCGGAAAATGAAGAACGGAAGTGTTGATGGGGAAAGGAGTGTCTTAACATTAGGTTCACTAGGTCCCTCTACCATGCCTACCATGCTATGTGCTGCTTACTAAAAAAAAGAAAAAAGAAAATTAACTTCATCCTTTTTACTACAAGACAAGAAAAGGAGAGAGACTCTAGTGTCAAGACACTCCATCCGTCACGTCTTTCATTTTAAAAATATTATAATAATAAATTCATATAAAGTTAAATTTGTATAGATGGAAGAATCACTAGACGGACGTGAAACCAGCGCAAGCGCATCCGGCTTCGACTCGGCGGCCATTTTGAACGACGACGTATCCCCAACGACTAGCTTTTGTTATAACATACCTAATTTATTTAATGGGTAAGGTTCTATTTATATTAATTAAAATAAATGTCGGAATAAATAGTAAGTATTTTGTTTCCTTGTACATTGCAATGATTTCATATGTATCTTTTAAAAAAGATAAGTACGTCTCTTTCTAAGTATATGCTCAAGTTGTCCTAAATAAATTTAGACAAGAGAAAAAAAAACTTAAAGGTAGTAAATTCGAATCCCAAATTCATAGGAACAATTACTAGCTTAAATAGTAAACTTTATCTCAAATAGTTTTGGTACAAATGAAATGACATAGTTATGACGATTGATGTTAAGGCCACGTATTACGTTTTATATTAAAGTACGGTCTAGACTCTAGATTGCTCTAGTATACGACTCAGGGTACTGTTGCAGTGTAAAGTTTAGTTGTGAGAGTAAAAATATAATATCCCTCAAATATGAGGTTTCATTACTGTGTCAGTTAAAGGTTGATATTTTTGTTCTGTTAAGAATTGGAAGTGGTGTTCTTTTTGCACTCTGCTTTCTTTCTTTTTATAGTACCGTCGTAGCCGTTTAGTGTTTTTTTTATTCTAGATATGTGCCTGATTATAATAGGAAAACAAAAAGAATCTAGTGTCACACTATTGTCTTTTCTTTTTCAGAATCTGACATTAGGTATTGAGTGACGGAACTTAACGCCGCGCTTTGTCTTGCCAATTTTTTTAAATGTACTAAAACTTAATATGAGTACTATGGACGTTAATTTGATAACCTCCGGATGTAGTTGTGTCCCATATATATGATAAGATTATAAAATAATTGCAGACTTGGACCAGGCTCAGTGCTTTGTGAGCGGCCTGACGCTGAAGTCAATGAAACGTATGCTTCCAATCCTGAACCCTCAGAGGAAACTGGAGACAACCAACAGTATGAAGAGGACGAAGAGTACTCACCTAATAGTAAAAACATTTAAAATTGATATTGTGATTTGTTTTATATTTTACATTTTAGTTATATTCTTTCCATTGTGGCGCAGTCGTCTTAACAGTAAACTCGATGGTTCTAGATTCGACACCCACTAAGGAGAATTAATTATTTTCATTTCAACGGTTTAGAGCGTCACTCAAGACGCAATGTATCGAATTCCGACGGTGTGTGGAGAACAGAGTGTGGTGACATTTGATTCTCTCTACCTACCTACCTACTTATTTATAAACTAATAAATATATTACTTTATCATAGCAATTACTTTTATTTGGTAAATTGAATGTATTAATTTGGTATACTATTTCTAATTACATACAATGTATAAGCAGATAGGAGCAGATGCTTATTATGAAGTCTAGCTATCCCGGTGCAATACATATAAAGTACTAAAGTAATATTATTTGATAATTTGAACTAACAACCATCGTATTTAGCGAGAATCATATCACCATAATTAACCTCAAAAGTGCAGCTAGTACTAACTATTATACTGAAATTAGGATTTTTGAAAATTTAAGTCCCAAAGCCAAACAAAATGTCTTACAATTTTCGAATAAAACGCTGTAAGCTTTTAAAATCTAAGTCTATTTAATAAAGTTGGTTTTAATGAGCCAATGGCTTGGGAGTTATAAAAAGGCACTTGCGAGACCCAATTAAGAAATTTCTTAGAAAATTTAAATTGAAATCTTTATAAATGCCTAAAATACAGAACTATAATTTCACGTTTACGCACACACACACACACACACGTTTGTATGATTTAGTTTTGAGTATGTTTTTCATATTACCTTAAAATGTACATGTTTGAATGTACAATTTTATATTCCAGGTTCTAAAAGTGACATCCCTAAACGCAAACAACGAAGATACAGGTTGGTTTTTGTTTAATTCCAAGAATATATATATCAGAAAGGAATTTGTAATGTACATATTATATACAAAAAAATGCTCAAAACTCAAGACACGCAAAAGAAACGTGTTTGTATTTTACACCAACCCTTTCAAAAAACTTTTGAACCTTCCTTTAAAAATTCCCATAACTTAATTCCGACGCTTATCGATATATTAACGTTTAAAAACCGACATTTTTATGACTGACTCAGTCACTCATCAAAAACCTGGCTTGGAATTTGGTACCAAGGTCTACCTTCGTAGCAAACATCAATTTCTACCTTGTATTGTTGATAATTATTGCTATTTAACTTTTTTTGATGACTATCAAAAAAGAGAAAAAAAAGTTGAATATGAAAGTTAGATTAAAGAAAGTTTTAAAATAAGGCGATTAAAAAAACAAAGTATTTATGATTAAAAGTCATAATTTCTTTTCAATAAGTAATAATATCCCATGAGAAAAATAAATATGAAATGAGATCCAAGTTAAATGTTAAGTAATGCATTGTTGTCCACTTCACTTTGGGTGCCGAGTTCTGTATTCACTCGGGATAAAATTCAAGCTCTGTTGGCTGCTAATATATTTAGGAATATTCGTGAAGAAAAAAAAAAAATCAGCTATTTTTAATACATTTTCTCCAGAACGACATTCTCAAACGTCCAATTGGAGCAACTGGAGGCTGCGTTCCATAAAACTCACTACCCAGACGTGTTCTTTAGAGAGGAGCTAGCGATGAGAATAGATTTGACTGAAGCTAGAGTTCAGGTATTTATAGCGCTTAATGTTATAAATCTGTACTAAAGCTTAGTGTGAATAGTAAATGGTTTTCTATTATGGAATATTCTAAAATGGGAGGATAAAATTAAAAATTTACATTTTCCTTTCTAAATCGTGTCGATTTATTTTAAAAATTTCGTTTAAAAGTAGTCTGTCATAGTAGTATGTGAATTTTGCTTTGTAAAAATGACATGGTTAAAGATCTGAAGAAAGACAACTAGACAAACATTTTGGCTATTTACGTTCGGAATGTCAATAAAGTATTTTTATAACAATATAATTTAAGTAATTTAAAATGAATATTTTAGGTGTGGTTTCAAAACCGTCGCGCAAAGTGGCGTAAACAACAGAAGGCAGGGTGTGAACCATACACGCGCTCCACGCGGTCACCGGACCCACGATCACCTTCGGCGCTCGCTCTGGAAATGAGAGACTTTATAACCATACCAGGTTAGATTCAAAGAAAATAGTGATATTATATTTCGCAAAAAGTAGAAATCAGTTTTCATTAGTAACAATATGTTATATTTTAAAAATGTTTTAATTAATATTTTTTTCTTCTTTCAGTATCATCATCACAAATTATAAGTTTAGCTGAAACATCAAATCAAAATTCTTATGTATCAAAAACCAAGCAACCAACTCCCGCCATACATATTTCAGCGTTACCCACGAGACAAAATGCTCAAATGGACTTACCTTCCTTTTCAATACCACTTCAGTATAATTTAGGATCATTCAAGAAATTAGAAGATTCACAATTAGACCTGGAACCTTCGTCATCGGAGAGTCAAAATCAAAACAATTGGGATACGCGAATGATGCCGAATTTTAATTTGATGAATATAAAACCTCTCTTAGAAAATAGAGACAACTTAGACATGTCGGAAGTTAAATATGAAGTTAAAAATGAAAATAGATCATATAACGAAATGAGTTCTAGCATCCAAGCTATAGAACCTGAAGATATATTAGGTAAAGATTCTGTGACAGAAGGACAAACAATTTCACCAGACTTCGATATTGAGAGATATCAAAATTATCACAATGAAAATGAGAAGCGATTTAGAGAATCAAGTTTTGATGAATCAATGATAGAAGATCGAAATGATTTTGTGTGTGACAACGATTTTCTTTGTAAGAATAATTTTGAGAAAGCTGATGAGAAGCGAAACGAGTTTGAAGAATGCCACTTGTTAGATGCAGACAGTAATGCTATTAGTAATTTTGAAAGCAGTCTATAGTATTAAATTTAAAATAAAACTTAATTGTAAATTAGACTAAAATACAAGTTGCCAAGTTGAAAAGGCAATATTTTTCTGATTATTGGACGTATATTTTATAAAATGTATATCTTACAAATTCTACATTAGTGACCATTTTTTATACGTTTTTCCTAATCGTGAAACTTATCCATATATTAATAGACTGTTACTTTTTATAACATGTATTTTTAGATGTTAAATCGATACCTGCAATAATTCCTTTAAAATAAGATGTTTTTAGTTAAGATAAAATTCAAATAAACGAATCTAGTCAAGATGTCTTTCTATTTCAATCATTAGGTTCTCTCAAATTAAACTTCATTGAGTAGAAAACTTTACCCCGCTCGAACTTTCGAGAAGGTAATCGCGTAATGATTGTTAGAGTTCGTTAAATACAGAAATACTTTGGTGTAATATCTTAATTTGAAATTTACTCATTTTATATACGATTACATTATACGATTGTCTTAAGTTATAAAAGCTCATTTTGGAGTAATTTCTTTTTACATTTACAAAGTAAGAATCGTCATCATAGTTTCACAGAATTTTTAGGATTTAGCCCATATATTGTATTATGGGGGCTAAAATTTCAATATTACATGCCGTTGTGGAGTGTGGGCACAAGCGGGCAGATGAAATACAAGAAAGATAACTAATAAAAAATATTTCATATAATATGATATTTGCTTAATACTTGTAATTTCAATATTTATTTTCCGTTTGACATTATTATAATGTCTAATTTTGGTAATTGACTCTATACGTAAGTGAATGAAAGAGAGTTTACTTTGAATTATTTAAGGTAAACAAAAATCGTATCAATAATTTCCTAACCTACTTCGTTATTTCAAACAACAAAATGGAACATAACTGTAAATATTCCAAAAGATTTGAACTTAATATAATATATTTTTAATTGTTGTCTGTTACTATTTGTTACAATTAATTTCTAACAAAAATAATATTTAAAAAAAATATATATTTTTAATTGTGGTATTCTTTGTTCAAATATTTTGTTGAACACACACAAGCGTTTGAAAGGCTTGACTGTAAACGCGACAAATTGTGGGTTCGATTCCTACACGAAGAAAAGAAACATTTATTATTTTCCTCGTTCTGGAAACGAGCGCCACTCAACACGCAATGCCTCAAGAATAAGGTGGAAAGTGAGGATGAGTCCTAGCACTAGGTTCTCTTTGTGGGGAAAAATGGGGAACGGAGTGTCTTAACACTAAATTCCCTCTGTCTACCTTGGTATGTGTGAGAAAATATATATTTTTTGCTGTAATCTGTATTAATATACACCTGTAAATTTGTATTTTTGCATCACCGTGTGTAAGAGATAGAACTGTTCTCTACGATATTGGTTGTTGAATGGCGAGTACTTCACTTTATCTAACCAAAGAAATAAAAATAATTGAGTTAGATCAAACCCACTGCCACCGAGGTCAGACAGAGAGCTACAGCTACATCTTTGTACCATAAAAAAATTGAGTATAAATAAACTGTAATATAGAATTATACTTTTTTTTTGTAGAAATTTTTTGTTCTCACAAATTCAACCAAACTCACAAGTCATGGTAATCAAAGCTTTACATTAGGTTTTATCGTATAACTTAATCTTAAGTCATTAATGGAGAAAGTATAAGAAATAGACGCATGAAAAAACAATAAATAAGCTTTATTTGAAATTACATTTTTGGACAAGTGATGTAAAAATTTAAAAAAATCGTGTAGAATATCAAATATTGTTATAAAAGGACATGTACCTGACTGACCGAGGTAAGACGCACGCACAGCCGTAATATAATCGCTGTGCGTAGAAACGTGAAATTTAGTGATTTTTATAAAAATTGAAATTCAGACTCTTAAAAATATTTCATTGAACACGTGTTTCGGTTTTTTTTTAAGAATTCACCCCTATTTACGGTTTGTTATCTACGATTCCTTATCTACTGGCCTGTAGCGAGGCGCTTCTTTACTTGACACAACTACACCTCTTATATTGGTAATAACCTCACTTGGGATCTTAATATTATTTTCTTTGTTTAATATATTAAAAGTAATAGAAGAAGTTAGTACAATCACTGTAGGTACAAGAATATAAAAATGTTGTGTAGGTCTTGACCTAAGAGTTCGTAGCCACAACGTTGCTCAGCTTACGCCTCGCGGATTGTATGTCAATAAATATATAAAAATGTGCATTGTCATACTTATAATAGTGTGTGTTATATTTACTTTACAAATTTTAGATTTGTCTGTTGCATTTCCCCATTTAGTACCACATCGAGGCGTAGCAGTAAAACGAGACGCTTGTGGGTTCGACTCCCATTCAGGGTAATGATATGGGAAACGAAAGTGTCATAATGCAAATGGAGCGGCCAAAAGTAACCATAGTAATATACAGTAGCAAAACTATCACCTCACTTTATTCAACATTATCCAAAGATAATTGATGTTATATTTTTATTAAATTTATAATTTCCCACAAACTTTTTGCAACAAAGCTATATCGTTATTTATTATATACAGCGATATATTATAAATATGATGCCAGAATGATTTTCCTATACTATTAGGGAAAGGCAATTGACTACAAATATGCTTTTAAAAACACTTTGCTCAGAACAAGCATGGAAAACGTCGCCAGTCATCAAATATAAAAATTAAAAACTTTTCCAATTAGTTTAATTGTAGTACGCTTTGCCGTTTGAAATCGTTGTACCGGCAAATCTTATGAGAGTATTTGTTCGTTGTTGTCCTAAAGAAATCTAGAGCCTTTATTAAGGCTGTTTTCTTTGTGCGATCGCAGTTAGTTCACGATCTTGGAAATATCGGCTGGAGGCATTGAAAGACCAAAATACTTATATAGAAACTTTTCCCTTTTTTATATAGTTTTTTTTAGCTTCACGCTGTGTTCAACACAAATGCGTAATGTTAAGACACTCTGTTCCCTTACTTCGTTAAGTGACACAAGAGAGCAAGGAATGAAAATATTAAATATTATATATTCTAGAGTGGGAATTGAACCTAGAACCTGTCGCACTGCGTCACACTGCGCTGCTACCATCTCTTTATCGTTATGTTGGAATAATATTTTTAACTTATATAGAGAAAGTTATGAAGAATCCAGGATATATAAGAATGAAATGGTTTTGCATCCAATTAAACTGAATAGAATATTTATGTATATTTCATTTCTATATGAGCGTTTTAATAAAGTACGAGCCTTACTTTTAACGTTATGCTATTCGGTTGTTTTGTTTAACGCACAAATTCAAGTGCGAGTCGGTCTCTGCCACCAAAGGTTCCGTACCAATTGCAGGACTATAACTACAATCCACTACAGTCCGACATACAACGATAATAAGTAGAACTTATAAAATTCTACAATCTTACATTTTCGAGAACATATTTTGTAAAAAATGAACTACAAATTAAAGTTTATAATGGTTTCTTTAATGTAATTTCATACAAAATGGAGCAAAAACTTGCTTAAATGTTCTGTAATATTATTGCTAAATGTTCGTATCATTTTTCATTCGTATCTTCGTATTTTACTTATAAGTTTGATTTTTTATGTGTTCTAAGATACCGTAGACTTAACTTACCGTTCGATATACATTTCAGTTTGATAGCTCCACACATTCTTGTGATCAATGATCTCGACGGACCGACACCAAAGTGATCCTTTAAAAGTGTTTCGGAAACCTAAAAAATAATATAACCTATTATTGAAGTACTAAGTGAATAAAAGATTTTTCTTGTACATTTTTTCTTAAGAATTTAGTCATGATTGATAAAGACGTAATCAAATTACTATTCACACGAGCCCCTGTGTTTTATGAAATACTGAATATAATGTCAGCGAGTTTTCTCTGTCTACTTACAAAAGATAAAAGAAACATTAATATATTTAACATCGTTAGCATTATATATTTTTATATATATATATATATTTGAATATATTTATAATTGTCGTCTCGGTAATGTTGGACAACGTCATACTGAATGCGATGGCAGTTGGTTCGATCTCCACAAGGAGGTTCACTTCACCTCTCTTCACTCCTTCACTCTGGTGTCGACACAAAGCCCGGCGTTGGGTTTCGCCACTCAACACAACAATGCTTCGAAATATCGGCGCAAAGTTACGAACGGAGTGTCTTGACACTAAGTTCCCTCTGTGTGAGGGATACAGTGTGAAACTGATTTTATTTTCAATAAAAATATAATATATTGTTATATAACTATTACTTTTTAAAGCTTATTAGAGTCCTCTATAAACATCGCGTTGCTACAAGTACAATCGTAGCTTCCTCTTTATTGTGGCCGAGACCATTTGACATTTAATTCTCCATTGTTCGTATTATATATATTTTATATTAAAATTGGCGTTTTGCGTTTTAAAATGAACCATATACTTAAGCTTTAAGTATTTAGAGCTGGGATATTTTTTGACAATAATTTAGATTTATTTAAGTTTTAATAGGGTTGCAGTATTGTATTGAAATATATACTTTTAGTTTGTAACTTAGTTACGTAATACATAACAACATATTTAACTCTAAATACTAGTGTCTAATAACTTACTTTGAAATAAATATATATTTGTTTGTATATTTATCAAAGGTGAGTGGGGATTGAAGTCATCTGTATCTGTGCACCCAAAGTAATGGAGACTAGCGTGCCAGAAACATACTGCAGCTAGTTACAACAATGGCGTTTAAAAATATATATTATTCAACATTTTCCACGTAAAAATGAGAATTACAGCAGTTAGTAATTTGTCATCCAAAATTAACAATAGCTCGAAACAAAGAAACCTAACGAAAGTTAGCTCCATGTTAATATTTCAGCTAGACTCAGCCTTTCATTTGAATCGTTAATATTTATTATTTTTGACAGCTAATTCTAGGTTAATATAGAGTACTAGGTACTGTAAAAGCTTCAGTTATTCGATCTATAACTCAATTAGTATATTGTATTATAAACTTTAATATAATTTTTTGTAATATTAAAATGTAACTTAACTTCACGCTGTATAGTAGTAGAGGTAGTCAGAGAGAACGGAGAGCTAAACGCTACAGTCTCTACATACTGTTTACGAGTAATACATTATATATACAATTGTATTACAATAATGTCTTTAGTTATCAAGTTCAAGGTTTATGTTACATATTTTTTTATACGAATCATATTTTTTCTTATATACGAAATATTAGGAAAACTATGGATATCAGCTTGCAAATTAATAGACAAATTTTTGTCTATTAATTTGTTGTCACTATGTCACTTTTTTCGCAGAGTTTGGGAGACAATGAAGACTTAGTGTCAAGACACTCCGTTCTATGTCTTCAGCTTTGGTTAAAGACATTGTGTGTTAAGTAGTGGAAAAGAATGCCACGGATTATTTCGCCAGATCGAACCGACAATCTATCACGACACAAATTGCGCTAACAGTCAGATATTTTGCCTCTGCACCACAATCAGTTCTAAACAAATTTAAATTTGTTAATTATTTAAATTTGTTAATTATGATTAATAATAAAATAATTGATAGCATATTATTGTTTCTAATTTAAATTAATT
The DNA here is from genome assembly GCA_030704555.1 of Heliconius charithonia. Lineage (NCBI taxonomy): Eukaryota > Metazoa > Arthropoda > Insecta > Lepidoptera > Nymphalidae > Heliconius > Heliconius charithonia. The sequence goes on from CM060825.1 coordinate 3,604,365, forward strand.
ACTATCAGAAACAGTTTAAAGCTAAAAAAGCATGTTGTATCTAGGTTCTTTCTGCCTACTTTATCAAAAAATAATCGACTGGATGTGGGTTCGATCCCCACTCGAGGAGAGGAAATATTTACTTAAATTTATATTTTCATTTCTTGCTCGGGTGTCGAGGCAAAGCGCGGCGTTGCTTTCTGCCACTCAACACGGAAAGCCTCCAGAATTCGGCAGATAGTGAGGAACGTAGTTTCTTAACACTAAGCTCCATCTGCTTACCATGCTGTGTGCAGGATACAGCGTGAAGCCTACTTTATATAATGCTATAATGTTAGAACTGTAATGTCTTTACATTAGATTCTTGAGGAGGAAAATTGGCTTTTTTATTTTTATTCAAAAATTCGATTACATATATATACGTGGTACCATAGAATAACAGGAACCTTTTGAGGCAAAAAATAAAAATAGTAGAGTTTACAGCGACGCGTGTTTAACACGCTCACGCTAACACGAACAAAATTAGTTACGAATATTACATTTTAGTGGTAACAAACTAAAAAATAACTTTGATAAAAATAGTTCAAACTGGGATAGTAGTGAGTTCGATGTCGACTAGTGAGGAAGTTTTTTTTGTGAAAGCTTCAATTTTTAGGGTACCGTTGTTGATAAGATTGTGGAGCCCGTCAATTCTTTTTCTCAGCGGTCATCCGTTTGTATGCTTTGAATGCGCTACGAGACCTTGGTGAGGATAATGGTGTAGTTTTTTTATTATTTTTTTTACTTTTAGTACATATACTGCATCAGAAAACATTGATAGAAATGATTGATTTTATAATGATATCAAAAATATAATTTATTTTCTTTATTTTTTCTGGCGGTCTAAACTACACTTTGCATTTGTGTGAGTGTGTATATTATATGTTTAAAATAATAAGCAATAAAAAGGAAATTGTAGTAGAAATTTTAAAAGATTTTTTAACATGCAGCTAAATCTAAGTAAAATTTATTTTTATATTAAAGATTGTCTATAAAAGATTTAGTTTTATTTTATAATAACATGTTACATCGCGTTATATTAATGAGTAAATGAATGCACGCCAAACTCGATAAAGATCACTTAGAAACCACTTACTTACCAATACTTTTCTTTTTTGAACTATGTGGTTATATTAATTTAACTGGTAAAAATGTTCTTTAAGTTCAAGGAAATACTAACAGGCTCTAATAAGAAATCACAATAAAAAAATATGAACAAAAAGGTGCCTTTTTGTTCATATTTTTTTATTGTCACAATTACAAATTAATAAACTATACACACATACACACACAATGGTCGTAATTTGGCGCAAAGTTGTTAAGGGAGTGTCTTAGCAGTACTTACTCTCTATTTAGTCTGCTATGAGCGAAATAAAAAAATATAAGTAAAAAATGAAAATCGAGGTCGACGTGGCGCAGTAGCATAACATCTGATTCAAAATGCGAAGTTTGTGGGTTTAATTGCCACTAGGGGAAATAAACAATTTTCATTTAATTTTAATTAAATTCACTTGATTAACAAGACTAACCGCGGTGTTGCTACGTGCAGAATACAACGTGAACTATAAAAAAATAAATTAGAGAGTTAGTAATAGACTGTTTTCTCTGCATTCTCCGCAAAATGAAGGATAAGAGTGAATACAAAATCATACGCACTACAAAGCAGTGTGAATCCAGTATGGGTGATAGGAAATAGGCAAAGCTAAATTTGAAATTGTTTGAAATGACAATTCGACAGCTCAAAGGCTTTTCGGTTGACAGTTGTCATAAATAACAGCACGTTTGTTTTTATTAAATCACAAAACTTGACTGCGTACTGAAACATAACAATTTATGTTTATTTATTGAATGGAGAATCTACAGTATGAACATATATTCAGTTTAAAATATATATTAGGAAATTGTGGATTCGATGCCCACTTGAGGGACTGAATCATCATGTCTTAATATTTTCATTTCTTGGCTCTGGCATCAAGACAAAAGTCCAGCGATGAATACCGCCATCCAACACGCAATGCCTGTGACATAGCGCTATGTTCCATTCGCCTACCACGCTGTGTGCAGGATACAGTGTGAATTTGATTTGATTAGATTATTCAATTTCTTCTGGAATCCAAGATATTGGGTATTGATTGACGAAACTCAACGTCCTATGCTTCAGCAGATCAAAGTAAAAATAAAATTTTAAATAGAGTCAAACGTCCGAACACTCATCGAACTTACAATTAGTCAAACTCTGTACCATTTCGCCATAATAGTCTAGAAATATTTAAATAACATATTTTTACTTTCATCGGCGTAAATATGACATGAAAAATAAAATCATTAAATGTACATACGTGGTGACCAATAAAAGTGGGATTGCATTTGTATCTTATTCCTTTTACAATTTTCCTTTCAGTTTTTATAGACGCTAATGGTATAGGTTGGTAGTCAGATTATGACAAATCGTTTGTAAAGAAAATGAATAGCGTCGAGTTAGAACTACATTAAATAAATTAAATAAATTAGTAGGCAAAGTGAGAGGCCCTTTGCCTACTAATTTATGATGTTAGGACATCTCATATAGATATATAATGAACCTTGAGGCCAGTCACGGCGTTGAGGCGCAAACATGTGACACTGTAAAGGTGACAAGTGGTAGATTCGAATCCCATTCGAAGAAATAAAATATTTAATGTTTTCATTTCTTCACTCTGGTGTCGAGACTAAGCCTGGAGATGAGTTCCGACTTCTAACATGCAATGCCTCAAGAATTCCGCTGGTAATGGAAAGCGAAGAGTGCTGCAATGTCATCACAATGGTACAAAAAGTGAACTGTTCTAGTTATGAGTTCGAGTTCCCGTCAGGAAACGTTTTCGTTCCGATCTATTTACATAAACCGGGGTTGAGTTCTGCTATCATACGCATTGTCTCTAACATATATATAAACGGAAATGATTTCTCCCTCTCTCCTAACCTCATATGAGGTTGAATAAATATAAATAAAAAAACGTAACTACTAAAAAAACTACTCAGTAAACCTTTTTAGTTACATAAAAAATAGAAATCTACGTTTCAAAGTGATTGAATTTTGCGTGCACACGATTGAGTGGTTGTAAATAAAAACTCGCTTTTTATATTCGCTTACAAATAAAAAATGCATTCGGTGTGTTTAAACAATCCTAGGTTATAACGGCGGGGTCGCCCGTCTGGGTCACAGTAACGCACGCTATTTCAATCGCTCTACAAATAACTTTTTTGTTTGAATTTTTGTATGTCTAATACTGATCTTATTAATGTTGTATAGAATTGTGTTTTATTTGTTTTAGTGTTTATTCGAGGTCGTCGTGGCTTAGTGGTACTTTCTGATTGTAAGTGCGATGGTGGTTTGATATCCATTCGGGGAATGATAATATTTTAATTATTTATTTTCTATTCGGTAGACAAAAACGCCACGTTGAGTTTTGTGATCCAACAAACAATATATTGAAAAATGTGTGAAAAGTGGATTTTTATACCTTCACGCTGTATTAGACATTTAAGGGTACGCAGAGGGAACATGAGAACTTAGTGTTAATATACTGCGTTCTGCACTTTTCGTCAAATTTTTAAGGCATTATGTATTGAGTGGCGGAACTCAGCGTCAAAGTAATTATTTTCTCTGAGCTGAATTGAATTCAAAACCATTCACCACCTTTAACAGTCAGACGCTGTACAGCCTGGTAAAAATATTTCATACAAAAAATATGTTTTGGATTCGAATCCACAACTTTCCACTCATAAATACTTCTCAACCGACACGATATCCTCTTAATGACAGTATTTAAAAAAAGTAATAAATTATATTTTCCATACAAATGAAAAGGGAAAGCGGAAAAACAGCAATCGACTTATTTATCATAAAAACATCATTATAGTGAAAAAGATGCGCTAAGAATTTCAAAACCTCGTTTCTTTTTGAATACATTAGTAACGAAGCACGATTTCTAGGTCAACCCATCTCTTATTAAATAAAAATTAAAACTTGCTTCCAATGAATACTGATGTTTCAAACAAATTGACATATAATTATAAAATATTTCATTTCTTTTAATCTTGAATAGTTTTGGTTTTATATGTCGAAGGTTGCGGGTTTGATTCTTGCGTTACGTATAGTTAAAAAATTTAGAAAATGGAATTGGAGTTTTATTTCCCTCTTCTTGTCCTTTTAATAAAATTGTTGTAATTATTAGCATGAATGCTATAATAATCGATGCTTTTTGAATCAATATATATATCTTATATTATATATTAGCATCTAATACTTAATTATTTTATTATAAATTCTCTGTAAGTATTATAATTTGAAATCATAAAATAATTACAGCGAGAAGTGAAGGACGGAGTGCTAAAAAGCTACGTCGTAGCGCATGTCGTAGCGTTTGGCGCTCCGTTCTCTCTGACTTTCCCGCTATAGATAAAGTATAAATCTAGATATAATATTTTGACTGTTATTATAAAAATAAATAAAAGTATATTGTGGGTCCAATCCCAATTCGGGGAAATAAATTATTTTCATCGAAAGAGGACCTGTGACACGATGAATCGCAGCGTTTAGTTTCGCCATTCAACATGCATTGATTCAAGTTTGGTAGTGCGTGAAAAACGGAGTGTCTCAACACTAGGTGACCGTTGCTTTGCTCTGCTACATGCGGGCTGCAGCGTGAAGCTGAAAATCATCAATCATATCATAAATGCTATCTCTATCTGATTTTACTGCAGCTTACTAGAAATAAAAAGATAAATATAAAATTATATATTCTTCAAAGGTAAGCAAATATTAGCTTCTCATGTTAGTCAAAAAGACTTTATACACATATATACAGACTTTCTTCTCAGTCGTTTACTTAGGGGTAAACTTTAAGGTAGTTTGTAACATTAATAACAAACTAAAAAAAACTTTGAAACAAAATAATTTAAATATCCAAATAATTAATTCATAACTAAGAAATATGGGCAAAGTTTAAAAAGTAATGCATCTATTTGTCAAGCGAACTGCACTTCTTACGATACTCATTTGACAAAATCTACGTCGACATTAATAACCGTCCCACGGTGTTAAATTTCGATTTTTCTTATTATTAGCAACAAATATAGAAAATATACTCTAATTACAGCATAATAAAGATCAAAATCATTAGTTGCATCATTCCCAGCTTAGTACTAGCTAATATGAACCGTGGAAAGCAAACAGTACATTTGGAAAATTGACCAACGATATGCGAATATGATCTTTGTGCGGCGTTAATAAGAGCTATTATTATCATAACAATTATAACGTAATCGAATTCGGGCATTTGTGTTCGTTGCACACACTTGCAACGTTTTCTCAGTCATCTAGCAATCGTTAATTGATATTTAACTCTATTTTTATTGTAATAGAGCTCAAATTATAATAGTTTTAATGCTTGAAACGAAGCAGTGACTTGTGAGTTTGTACGCGTGCATTCGCTTTTTCATCACACACCTTTACATTTGGGAATGTATTTGTTTGGCTTGTTATATTGAATCTTATGCCATTGGAATAAAGATGAAATTTCTGTATATATCGTATATGATATAGGTTATTTTGTATGTTGCCGCGGCCTGGGCAGAGGGCTTAAAGGGGTGTGAGGGGGTGAAGTCGGCGGGGGTAGCTAAAGGCTTTCCAGGTCTACTACGTTAGTAGCACCGCGTCCGTCGTGTGGCACGCACGCATGACGCGCTATGGAACGCGCGGGCAATTTTCGAATTTTTTTTAAGTAAAACCTTCGTATTCGCTTATTTTTATATATTATCATATTATTTAATGTGTTTTGGATGCCTTACTTTATTGTGGCTTGGAATCTGCAATGGTGGTATGCGTGGTGAATTTATGACCTAGTTGCTGTTAAGATTACGTAGTATATAAATCCTAAATATTGATATGTGCACAGACACCCTCTCACATTTTAGATAGTTTATAATTTATTACCTACTTATAGTTGTTTCTACTAGAGTCTAATTCTAATGTTATATAAGGACCATCCTAGAGTTCGTTTTCAATATATTATATATTAGATTTTTTTGTAGTCTTGGTCAATCAATGCACTAATTTATTTTAATAAATAAAATAAAAATCTATATTATTTAATTTAATTAATTTTCAATTATTAAAAATCGATAGTTAATAAAAGATCAATGTTAAAAATACATATATTATACCCAGTAAAACTAACAAAATAAGATACAAGACGAATAATATTAAAAACCGGTTAAATATTTTAAAATGTTAGTGTCAAGAGTAAAAAGCGCGGGAAGGCACACACGGCAATGGCGGGAACGATACAGCCTAGCGTATTAAAATTTCATTAACAGTTTAAACTCCCTCTTATCTGAAGCTCTTGGAAGCATGCTCTAAAGGCAGCCGTATCGAAAATTACAATTTCATGTTTCAGTTATCTTTTAACGAATATTAATCGATAAAAAGATTTCATATGGCAATCGAAATTAATTATCTCGGATGTATATTTTAATCTTTTGTCATATTTCATGATGTATAAATTAAAAAGTATTCTTTCTCTACTTTTTAAATTCATCTTAACTCACGATTTAATAGTCGGTCAAAGGTCGGTAATATTTATTCATTTAACATTAATACGATGAAAATAAGAGTAGCGCGAATAAAAATATGTTCCAGCTTAAGTAATATCGATGGCTGTTACTCGTTAGAGAAAAAAAATTAAAACGAGCATGGACAGACTGATTGACTCTAGTGAAACGAAGTCACCATTTCAAACATATTAAATTTATATGTGTAATAACAATCGAATCAGCTTTGATCTTCAGTTAAAAAAACCACTAAGCCTACAGGTCAGTCAGTATAATTATAACATAAAAATTGGCAGTACTAAATTCCACCGTCCTTGAGAACACGTTTCGTGTATAATTACAAGAGCTCGCTACTACATCAGTGTAATACTACACTACAAACCACATAATTACAATCAAGTGTATGTAATCATTAATTTTAAAAACGTCATACAAACTTTATTAACAAATTAATTGAAATTGAAAAACAAAATTTTTCATATGTTTAACAAAAATATTTGTGATATATGTATGTTTTAGCGATCACGATATAAAAATTTATTTTTTTAATTAAAATTAAAATAATATATCATGTAATTGATACATTTTTATATATAAAACTCTTTCGCAATTGAGTGATTGGTAGACTACGCACAGACGAAACTACTGGGCTTAGATAGTTGAAATTTGACATGAATGTAAGTTAGAGAGTATTTTTCGTAATCCTTATAAAAACCGAACGTAATTTTCAAATTTTATTGATGCATTTTTTTATCCACGCAAAGAAAGTGGCGGGTAAAGACTACTTACTTGATAAGCAGATAATAGGTAATTGCACCATTTCTTTAAAAAGGTCAATTGGTCAATTAAGATTGGAAAATTTTACCATTTTCTTAATAATAAATATATGTACTCATTACTATTATTATTATTAATTCGATTCCCTAAAACGATAAAAGGTTTTTTTGGCATATAACATTTTATTGAAAAAAAATTAAATTAAATTAGCTTCACGCTATATCCCGCACACAGCAGGGTAGGCAGAGGGAACCTAGTGTAAGACACTCCGTTCCCCAGTTTCTGCCGAATTTTGGAGGCATTTCGTGTTGAGTGGCAGAGCTCAACGCCGCGCTTTGCCTCGCGAGAACACCACACCAGAGCGAAGAAATGGAAATATAAATTTAAGTAAATATTCCATCTCTTCGAGTGAGGATCGAACCGAGATCGAATAACATTTTATTATATTTTATTTTAGTCGAAATCAAGTCGTAGTCGTAAAATCGATTATCTTAATTCGAGTGTAACTAATTCATATGAAAAAATATACTATATAAAAGCGCTCTTCCAAGTGACCTTGGTTTAAACAACCCAACTTGTGAGAAAGAAGCTCACAATACTCTCATTTTCATATACCAAGGCCTTTGATATGAGATATTAAATCATAAATATATATGCATTTTGGTACTTGTAACTGTTTTCGTTCTTTGTATAAATTAATAATTATATCGATTTTATTCTCGATAAGTGTAAAAGATAAATAAAATACATTAAAGTTTTGTAATTATTTATTTTCACTGTGCAAATTTTGGCTTGGATTTTGAAAGATAATATTTAGGGAATAGATAGAACTTAAAAGGCTTAATTAATATTTAATAAGTATATTTAAGATAAGTTATCAAATTAAATAGACCACTAAAATTTATATGAGTAAATAATATATCTAAAGCAGTCCTGATTAATAGTTGGCCCTGACAGTGTTGTTGTTATCTGATAGTTCTGATCAAGGTCAATCCAAAGCTTTGTTAGCTGTAATATCGCGATGGTTTATTTCTCTAAATTACCCACTGGTAAACGCTTGATTAAATTATTTTGAGTTAGGCCAGTCGTGGCGCAGAGGCACAAGCATGTGCTGTAAGTAGGTTGTGGGTTCAATACCCACTTCGCGTGTCGAGGCATAGCTCGGCGTTATGTTCCGCCACTCAACGCTCATTCTAGTTCCTTCTGCTCTTGCTATGTGCGGAATATAACGTAAAGATAAAAAAAAAATATATTTTTTTTTTCATATTATATACAAGCAAACTCAATAAAAATCCAATTTCTATAAATTTATTTATTTTAAGATTTGTAAAATCCAGATTGAAGTGTATGACATCTTTTAAAGGCAGATTTTTCTGGTAATATTTTAATATGGCAATATTTCCTTTCAACATCTGTATCGCCATTCATCTAATGTACCAATCAAATTATAAAAAGCCATCTCCTTTTATGTTATGGCTGCCCGGTACTTCAAACTATTAGGTGATTAACTTTTACTTACTGTTATAGCAAGCTTTTTACATAATACCTAGCGCTTTTGAAGCTACGTTTTTTAAGATTTTGCTGATACATATAAGGCAGTATAAAGTAATTTGTAGGGGTCCTACGGAATTTCGTAGAGTGTCTACGTCGTAGGCTGTAAATTAAGATTGATTTTCTCATATTTTTCAGATGAATGTGTTACAGTGAAAGTATAAAAATACTTCGATATAACGAAATAAATACTTGAAAATTATTATTTGCCAGTCATGGCGCAGTGGCTCAACCAGCGTATATAAACGCAACAGGTTGTGAGTTCAATACTCAAAAATAAAATATTATAAATTATGATTATACATTAGAGGCTAATCGCACAAAGTGTGACTGTAAAATCGACTGGTTGTGGGTTCGATTCCCGCTCGTGGAAATGAAACATTTATTTACATTTATATTTTCATTTCTTCTCTCTGGTGTCGAGGCAAAGCGCGTAGCTGAGCTCCACCACTCAACACGCAATGCCTCCAGAAATCGGTGGAAAGTGAGAAACGGAGTGTCTTAACACTAGGTTACCTCTGCCTACCCTACTGTGTGCGGGATACAGCGTGAACCTTTTTTAATTTGATAATTATAATCAAAGTAAACAGAACAAATAAATAGATAAATATTTACCTTTTTACCCACTGATTTTTTATTAACATTTACGAGTATGTATCCAATACGTAGTATCAATCTATTGTGTAGAGGGCTACCATCGATTATTAAATGTGGAGGTTGAATGGAGGTAGTGAGTTTGAATCATATCATTGCGAACAAATGTAGAATAAATTCATACTATTATTATTTTTACTTTTGGTTACATTATTAAGTATTGATCATGTTGTTGTTTTCTCTCTGCCTACCCTTCCGTGTGCCGAATACAGCGTGAAGCTGATAATGTAATCAGAAATCAGTTATTTCAATTAGAGTTCTTTAACGTTACTCGATATTTTGTGTTAAATAAAAAAAGTTGATTCTTTTTAATTTAACATTTAAAAAGTATCGAGTATTTTAATTTAAATAAAAACGATTAAATTTCACGATATCGATTCGACAAATGTGATAATGCATAATGGAATGGAACGCTTATTAATATTGGTAAATTGCTAGAAAACCATTAATCTTAAACACTACAGACACGTAGTTCTTATCTCTCCTCCGTTTTTTTTAAATATTAGCTATAAATAAATCTTTTTTTATATCTGGTATTCAAACAAGTCTTAGACTAGACGTCATTATCAAATTATAATAGACTGTCTCTAAACATTTAATTCCTAAGGGAATCCAGAATGCGATCCAAATAGATTGCATTTTCCTATATAATATTTTTAACCTCATTTAAATACCTATTTCATATTGTTTCCCGTGTCAAGGTTACAATGGACATACGTTCTTTTATCCCCAACACAGTCCGCGCGGGACTGACGAGCTCGGCGCAAATGAAGGTAAACATCTCATTAGCATGGAGGCATTGTTGGCTGTATCTTTTAATGACTTTCAAGAAAACTGCCTCAAAACATCCCCGGTACACAGGCTAAATAGTTAATTTGTGTAGAGATTTGAAATGTCCGTTCTCTTTTTGTTGTACGTTAATTTTGTAGGTTTTATATTTTGTTGTTGTTTTTTTTTTAGTCTTACGCTGTATTCCGTAAATTGTAGGAATCTGGTGTTAAGACACTCCATTGACATTAAGATACCACCATTTCCCACTTTTGAAGAGAGAAGAAGAGAGAACGCTAATAATATTGTTTACAGATTTAGAATAGACTATTTTAAAATCAATTTTGAATTTAGTACCTCGCTATTCTTTTTGTTCTGTTGATTTATCTTTTAAAGTATAGGATATTGAGCAAGTAATGATACATTACTTAGTGACAAAGATTATTAAAAAATATATATATATATATTGTTGCGTGAGGCACGAAAAAAATCTTTAATTACTTTTAACTACATTAATAAATATATTTTTTATTACATTTCTAAAGAGCTATACAATAATAATATGATATTAGACCTTGAGATAATTTGTTTATCGCCGTTCCTCAGAAGGGTTAGTGCGTGCCTTATCCGGAAGTCGGCCATTTTTTATTTATAGTTCGGCGGCGGGAAGGCAGCGGTGGCCTTTTATGTTTATTGATTTATGAAATGTTTTACAGTCGGAATTACACAAATGTTAAATTGCTTTAATAACCATAAAAAAATTAAAGCGGTAAAAGAAATTTTAATTGATATAAGCAAAAAATTTTTTTGATTTGAAGAGAAGTTTTTTTGATGCTCTATCCCACACGTCATTGTAGGCACAGGCAGCCTACTGTTAAGACACTCCGTTCTACACCGATTTTTTTTGTTGAGTGACAGAACTCAACGCCACGCTATTGCAGAATTCACATATTACCTCGAGAGGGAATCCAACCCACCACCGTCACATTACAGTTACACGCTTATGCCCCTGCACCACGACCTCATGGCCTCAAAGTCATCTGAATGAATCATCTTAAATCAGCTCATTGAATTTAATTTTATCTTAATTTTATAAAGAACTCGTTATATTTATACTCGTTATACTCTAATATTATAATAAAAATCATAATAATAATCTTCAAACATCTTTGTATAAGTTTTGGAACTTGAACAAATTACAAAGTGAAATTTATGACTTTTCTAATAAGTAGATAAGTGCCGTCTACAGGTTTTGATATAAAATTAATATTTGAGATAAAGTAACGATGGAAACTGTCTCAGCAAATCCCTTTTCGAAATAGTTTAACAAGATTTGCTTTTAGTTTATTAAGCGATAAGACAGGAATTCATTATTTTTCTGTTAAATTTCAATATTTAAACATCTTTTTGATTTTATAAAAGGGAATCGAGATGTATATTATAGGCTATAGCATATAGCAGAACCAAGTTGTGGTATTAACTTCAACAACAGATTACTATAACATTTACATAACAACCTCCAACTGCGCTTCTGTGGAATTTATAATTATCTCTACCTTACTTTCGATTGTAAAACGTATAACTGAGATTTTATTATAGGAATTTCGGAAAATCCTCCCTCAAAGCTCCCCTCCACTCCTCAAGAAAGGTATGTGTTGAAATTTTGCTTTCACCAGTTCGGCTGTACGCAACTCGGTAACAAAAGAATTATTGTGTCGTGTTCAGTATTGACGTCAGTCAGTGACCATGACGTCACTAATTATTGCAATGCATATATATATTAAAAAGGGAAATAAATATTATTTGTACAGCTGTATATATATTTGCGATAAAGAAAGAGTAGGTTAAATTAATATATATATATATATATATATATATATATATATATATATATATATATATATATATATATATATATATATTGTTAACTTCACGGTGTATTTTACACATATCAGAGTAGCAGAATAACCTTGGGAACTTAATTTTAAAATACTCCGCTTCCAATAAGACACAAAAATCACAAAAAATATTTAAAATGAGAAATACTAATGACTATTGATCATATTAAAATTGTGGTTTAGTCATTGCGTGGTGATTAGCAAAACATTTTTTAAAGATCGTATTTGTTAATGTAAAATCATGATCAATGATTAAAGTCAAGATTATCCGTTTAATTCTAAAACTTAACAATTTTTACTGGTAAGTCCTCAAATTTAATATTGTATATAAAGTTTGAATATTTTATTATAGCTGTTTTTGAATTCAATTAATATACTATATAATATACTATATATAAACACACGAGGCTGTGCTAATATATCTATACACATATATAAATAAAAAAGTAAAGAGATATAAAACATATAGTTCAACTTTTTCTCCAACAAATATGTTAAAGTGTCTACGCCTTACTCCACCAAGTACATGTCACGAAAGATACTTAACATAATTGCGTGCTTCAATTAAAATTAATGTTACGCTTCACAAATGTTTTGTAGGGGGGAGGGGGGGATTCGTGAAAATAAATGAGAAAAGTCCGTAATTGTACTCATTTTAATGAAATTCCCCTTAAATAGCCCAAGTTTAAAAAACAAAAGTAATACGCGTCGAGGTTCCCAGCGAAAAGTTTAACGGTGTGTTACGAATTCAATTTCTTTAATGATCACTATATTACATGGTGGAGGCATAAAATAATATATCTCGGTTGAGTTATAGTTGCAGCCGTCGTGAGGGTGGGGGATAGTGACACAGTGCTAGCATTTGTATTTAAACGCTATAGTTGTACGTTCGATTGCCATTTGGACAAATGAATTATTTTTATCTGGAAAAACGATAAAGAGAGGCGTTGAATTCTTACTAATTACACACGAAATATTTAAAAAAATGGGCGGGAAGTAGTACGCAGTACGCAGTACCTTGACACTAAGTTATTGTACCTTAGTGAAAAAGACGTATGATTATCCATTTAGTTGAGTAGTTATATAATGGCAAGATTTCAAAATTAACATTTTTTTAATTCGACGTTGATGTCTTCTTGGACATGTTTCGTTCGTTAAAAACACATACCACCATTGCATCAGCCTATTACAGGATCAATTTCTATTAAAATGAAAATAAACGTTCAAAATTTATTTTTTCACAAAACCCAAGCCACAATTATTAGGCCTTTTAATATAAATATTCATAATTCATTTAAACTGTATATTATTCACGCCAGCGGCCTGCCTTGTATTATCATAATTTATTGACTAAATAATACCAATAGCCACGCTTATTTGCAATTCCAGTATTTCGTTATATTGTTTAATGTATACTATAACTAGATAAATCTGCTTCCATTATTTTAAAAATCTTTTATGTGGTCTTTGATTTTTGTGTAAGCTATATTTTTGCACCTTTTTTTAATAAAATATCACATTCACTGATAAATATTACACTTCTAGATTATATATTTATTAAAATCTATTGAATATACAAAACAAAATAAAAATATTCCCAGCAAGTCAATTATGTGCAAGTAAATAACATATCATATAATAGTGCTAAGTAACGAATATGTGGGACAGATGACTGCTAAATATGGGATTCTGCGAGTATGGAAGGATAATGTCGTGCAGGGAGTGGGGATAAATCAAAGGTCAAGGGTAACCAGGGTTAATTTAATGGTGATGAAAGGGTGGGTGGTGTTCTTCGTTGGGCTGGTGATGGTGAACGGTAGTGAGTTCCCGGAAAGAGAATGCTGCGATCCGATATATCCACCGAATACGGCGACGACGGCCGCCGCGCCTGTCACGCATCCGGTCAGCAGGGTTTCAGGTCAGTGGAATTATTATGGTTATATAATAGATGTTGGAATTAATTCGTAGAGTTTGGTTTCGAAGGGAAGGGAGATGGAGTGGTTATGGTACTTGAACATACTAAAATATAAAAATTTATAATAACATAAAGAGGAGATGAAAAAGAAACATTAATTTTAAAAAAGAAAAGAGAAAGCGAAATGTTAAATATGGCTCAGAAAATGTTGTTTTAATCTAATTTTAAAAACGTTAAGAGGCAGATTGGTAAACAGTATAAAATATTGGGACAAAATATAGAGACTTTCCACCTAATTTATACGTTTAGTAAATACTTTTGTAGGTTTGTTTTACAATTACTGCCGACTGTATTTTAGTACTGAGGCTTAAGCAGCAGATCTTTTTACTTAAGTCTCAAAAACAAAAAGTAATTATTATGAAAACAGTAATTATTTAAACATTTTCTCTAAAAATAATTGAAATCAACTATAATATATACTATACAGACCTGTAAGTGTTGTTGTAAAATACTTTATTAAAAAAACGACTTAATGATTCTATTAACAAACCGCAAAGTGCCTAATTTGGCACAAAATGTCATGTCATCACTATTGTAGCGTGACGGAGCGTCACGTGTAATTAATGTCACGCGAAACCGATAGTTGTGACTGTACTCAAATTTTCTTCTACTATTAAAGAAAAACATGGTAAGTAAAAATTATTTAACTAGTAATAATAAAGCAATTTAATATGTAATATTAAAGACGATACACATAACTCAATTATATAATTGTGGCTGTCGTGATCCATGAGCACAGGCATACTGTTGTATACACGATGATTGTGGGTTCGATTCTCACTTCGAGGAATGAACTCGCCCTGGTAACGAAGCAAAGTGGGACATCGAGTCCCATCGCTCAGCACACTGTGCCTTAGGATTACGGCGGAAAATGGGGTACGGAAGTATCTTAACCCTAACACTGGTCTTAGGTTCCCTCTACCTACCCTGATATGTGTGTGACGACAATATATATATATATATATATATATACTTATTTAAAAAACGTATAAAAATTTGAACGCAGCGGGACTCGAACCCGCGCCTCCCGGAAATATATATATATATATATATATATATATATATATATATATATTGTTAGCGTATTCGTGTAAAAGAGGGTAGATTTAGGTGGAAAATAACTATAAAAGCAGTGGAATGGTGTCAATCGTTGGACAGTTGCTTGTAAGTGACGGCCTTATTGGAAGGAAACTAGTGTTAAGTATTGTTAGTAGGTGATACATATCACTTATTGCAATTACATAGTATCCCTTTCCAAATAGTTTAGAATCATATAGACGATGTGTGTTTTAACGTGTTTATTTTAAAAACGTTACCCACTTCCGATTTCTAACAATATATATACATACGAGTATATATTGCAAAACCATAGATAGATAGATTACAATCTTTATAGATTTTATAAAATTGGTAAAGTAAGCGAACATTAACGTCGACGTATAACAATTTATTTGATCTTAGTTGGCTTTATTTATTAGTTCTTGGTTAGTTTTCAAACCAACTTCTATAAAAAGAGGAGGTTATCAATTCGACTCTAGAATTACACTTTGTGAATTGTCTGTTTTTTTATATTATTGTACAAAATGTAATATAAAACTACACCTAAATATATTAAATATATTAAGGTAGGGGGAGACCTCGGTTGACTTTCGAAAACACCGTATCAAAGATACTGGAGGAAGGTCACGTAAAAAGCATGATTACCCCTGTAGGTCATGAACCTCTTCATACATGCCGTATGAACAGGTTGATGACAGTGGACGAGGCGAAAGAGGTATGTAGAGACCGAAGCGTTGGGCGCTCCGTTCTCTCTGACTACCCCGCTAGGGATAAAGCGTGAAGTTGGTTCTAAATATATTACGCGTAGACTGGCAATTTAATTGTAATCGCTCAGATTTTCTTTTTTTTTTCCAAGCTTTACGAGATATCCCATAACGCGAAAGACAGAAATAAATTATTATCACTCAAGTCACTCCATACATAACATGTTTTGTCACATATTTGTTGCCATAATGAAAATATATATATATATTTCATCAATCGAAGATCGAATTTACAATTGTCACGTTAACTGCAGATGCTGAGCCAGTTAGTAATCAGTTGTAAATAGTGTCAACCAATTATTTAAGAATGTACCAAAATTAGTACAAATAGCTTGTAGTGTAGTAATAGGCTTGAGCACTTGGACGATATCCAAGAGACGGTGTTTCAAATCCTGGTACTTTCAATTTTGACTTCAAAATGTGGACTTTTTAATTTAAATTAAGTTAGTAAAAGTTTGAATTAGAATAGAATTATATACGTATTTTTTTCATCTTTAAGAAAATCAATATTATTTCTTATTTGGTAATTTGTTTAATGATTCGTCATCATGTACTTTTTGTGGGATATGCAACGACAACCCAGAGGAAGAGACTGTTCTCTGTTTTCCAAACATATTAAAAGTGAAAGCAAATTTAGTAACATATTATAAATATAAACATTTACCATTAAAAATAGGTCCAATATAAGTTATTTCTAAGCTGAATAATAATAGTTTGATATATTTTGTATGAACGGTCCAGTGTCAGTTACAAAACGGCGTGTCATCGCCAAATGGCGTGACACCGTCGACTCTAATTAATGTCACACAGCTATGATAGTTTGACACGACCGTCCTTCATTCTCTGTATAGAAGCTAGATGAATTGTGGAATTGATCGACCTAGATTGTTGTAAATAAAAAGGTTTTCTCAAAATAGTAAATGGTTCGTGAGTTCAATGCTTACTTGAGATTTTTTTAGGTTCATGTTGTGTTCTGCACATAATAGGGTAGTCTAATGGAACGTGGTAACTTAGTGTTAAGATCTCCGCCCCCATTAAGACACTTTTGTTTCCCACGATCCAACGAATTCTGAAGGCGCTTAACCTCACCTCTAGAGCAAGGAAATGAATAAATTAAATATTCCATTTCCTCGAACGGAAGTCGAACCCATAATCTGCCGCGTTAACCGTCGCACATTTTGGTTATTAATAACTCCGTAGAAGAAATCTTTTAAAGACTAAGCTTATTACAAAACATAATTATTTTGTGATTGCTTACTAATATTTACGTATCGGTTATAGTTTTGAAACACTCTGTCACAATTCCAATAGTAAAACTTTTATATAACAATTGCTCTGCTCCGAGTTTCCCATCACACTTTTACAGGAAGTTTCATCAAAATTCAATCAGCTATAAACCTTTTTGTCCATCTAAGTGTGCGATACAAGAATAGAGCAGGTCAGTATCGGTCTAGCGACCTTACATCGGCTTTGTAAGATAACCAATAAAAACGACTTTATCGGAAAATCCCAACAAGATTACGATCTATAATCGCTATCGCTGTAAATATTTTCACATTTTCCTATCTTCTATCTTCAAACAATGTTGTCGTTGAAAAGTTTTTGATAATATTGTTAAACGGTTTTAATGGATTGGTTCGATTTATTTATTTTTTGTCATAAATCGTATTATTTTGTAGCGTTTGATTTATGATACAAAAAATTAATAAATTTTTAATTATTGTATGCATACGCAATAAATCTTTAATTATTTTTGAAACTCGAGTACTGTTTAAATTATTAACTAGCGGCCCCCGCGTTGATTCGTCGTATTTATTTAATATAAAAATTTAATTTATGATATTTAATTTAAAATAAAAATAATTTTTTTTATTAAAAATATTTAATATTTAAATATCTAATAAAAAAGTATTTATTTCATATAAAAAAAAATCTCATGTATAATAATCGGTGGAAACTTGATTGGATTGTATAAATAAGTTCGGTGTGTTATAATCTAATATTTAATGTACTGTTTATTTTCCTAAAAATATCTCTATCTTCCCTCTGCCTGCTACACGTGGAATATAGTGTTAAGCTGAAAAAAAAAAGTTTATATAATTGAACTATATTAATAATCATAATACTAGCTCCCTAAGAATCATCATCTCATCACAATATTAAATAGAGAGAGAACTAATATATTTCTAAACCTGATTTGAATAGTCTATTATGCAATAAAGCCAAAAGGAAGCTTACGTGTACTTCAGCTTTTGCCGGGATCATATGTTGGCAACCTCTCGTATTTATCGAAGCGTTTTGCGTCTAACTTTTCCACTTCATGTATACTGTACAAGCCAATTGGAGTACATCAGAGTTTATATATTTAAGGTACTATTGTAGAATAAAATTATTTATTTTAATGTTTTTATAATGTTTAATTGTATCATGTGTATAGAAGATAACTAAATTAGGCAGTATTTATTGTGTTTAACAATACATAAACTCACATTTAAGCTCACAATTGAGAAGTTCTCTTTGTTTTAGATAGCGTTTGAAAGAAGTACAAAAATATATTTTTTGTGTAATAATTAATTTAATCACAAAAACATGAGTACTTAGTTTATATTTGGCATTGTGATGTATAATATGATATATATGGTGATTTAAAATATTTCAAATAGCATCAGTGCGTTAGCTTTTTCTATAACACATTTTGAACAACGTTTGGAGCAACAGTTCTAATTTAAACTAGAATAGGGACAAAAATGTTACGTTTTGTAACATATTACACCGCGTTTCACAAGAAAAGAGTTTTACAAAAGCTTTCAACAGCAAGTACAAGCTTAATAGAATGATGAAGAATTTTTATTTCAAAATATTCGCGATTCACTAAAAGACAGTATGTTAAAGATTTTTTTTTCTGTTTTAAGGAAGAATTTATAAAATATGCACATTATAAGTATAAAATTCTTTATATGACATGGAAATCATTACTATAATAGAGAATCGAACTTATGTGTATCGTATCGTGGCGCAATTAAAAAATTTAAAAAAATTCTAATTGCGCCACGATAGCATTAAGAGTATATCATATTTCATCTGCCATAGTGAAGTATTATAAACAGAATCACAAGAAATCCATAAAATTATTAAGGAAATAATTTTATGGATTTCTTGTGATTTCAAATTTTCATTTCTCCACTTGTTTAAACAATGGGAAAAAGGAGGAAGAGTGCGGAATTAAGTTTCGCCATTCAGAATATGGTATCTCTAAATCGATCGGAAACCGGAAAACGGGTTATCTTAACAATTATATGAAATCTATTTATAAGTATAAGTATCAAATTTATATTTCCATTTCTTTGCTCTGGTGTCGAGGCTAAGCGCGGCGTTGAGTTCTGCCACTCAACACGCAATGCCTCCAAAATTCGGCAGAAAGTGGGGAACGGAGTGTCTAAAAACACTAGGTTCCCTCTGCCTACCCTGCTGTGTGCGGGATACAGCGTGAAGCTGATTTTTTTTATTTATAAGTATATTGAATCTACGACCATCGCTGTAATTGGCAGTGGAATGATATTTCAAAACAATCCACTGCACCCTGCGGCAAAAAACTTTTTAAACCAAGTTAAATGAATAGCAAACTGTAGACGTAGTTTGAACAAATAAGAGTATTTCAAGGTCTAAAATCTAGATAGAACAACTAAATTAGGTTACGACTTCTATTCAATAAATGTTGAGAGATTTTCATTTAGCTTCACACTGTATTCCGCATATAGCAGAGTCGGTAGGGGTGGCCTAGTGTTGAGACACTACTTTCTTTTCTTTCCGCTGAATTCTAGAGTCATTTCATTTAGTGACGGAATTGTATCCGCCATCTTTTCTTGCTACCAAAGCAAGGAAATGAAAATATTACATATTTCATGCCCTTGAATGGGAATTGAATGTAGAACCTTCTCCATCCACCATCATATATGAGTATTTGAAGATTTTTTTGCTTATAATAATCTAGATAGAACGCCTAAATTAGGTTACGACTTCTATTCAACAAATGCTGAGAGTTAGTTTCATATAAAAATTTTACTTTAATGCTGTTCGTCTGAAATTATAACAAACTTTGAATAGTATTTGCTAAGGGGCAAACTTTTGATTCATTGTAATGATTGATACGAAAATTAATATTTATTTTAGTAACAATTTCTACAGTCTGTAGAAACGATACTTTTAGGTAAGTCGTAAAATTTTGTATTTTTTCTCAATTCAACGAACGAATGAACTTAAAGTAAGTTAAATAAATTAGTAAAACAAATATGCAAAAGATAAAATTTGAGGCCATTGTTGTAGAAACTGATTGTACTGTTGCGTGATAGTTGTGGGTTCTATCCTCACTCTTTTTAATCTAGTCTTTTCCCTTCTCTCTTTAATAATAATCTTATTGTTGGTTCGATTCCTACTCGATGAAATAAAATAATTAATATAGTATATAATAATACATTTCCTCGTGTAGTGATGAATTTCACCACTAAACACGCGATTTCCCCAGAATTCGAAAGAGGCAAACGGAAGTAGCGTAGCACTAGGTTTTCAGGTTCCCTCAACCTACCATGCTATGTGCGTGATAAAGCGTGAAACTAAATAAATAAATAAGTAAACAATAAAGAAAAATAATAAATTTTTACCGAATAAACTTTACACATAATATGAATTCATTTTATAGTTCCTGTAAAAAATTGTGGGTCAAATGTGCCTTGATGTGGCTTACTTTATGTAAGGCATGTATGAAAACGTCGAGTTCAATTTTATAGATTCGTAAAACTCAAAAACTATTAATTCGAAGTTTATACCGTCGTAAAGTATTTCATGGCTTGAAAATAGATTTCGTATGTGGAAGGAAATTGCTTTATTAAAATGGAGCAAATATCCGTCGACGTCGAAAAAAAAGTTTTTTTAAATTGAGGTTCAATTCATGTAACCTAAAAAAAAACCTTGGTATATGAAGCTTTTTGCAAATTAACTGTTTTGTTTTAAATAAAAGAATTTCACTACATACTTTTAATCATTTTACAATGTTGTACTACAATCAGAAAAGAATACTTCTTCTTTGAAAACTTTTAAAGATTTATAAAAATTCAAAACGTACACACAACGTATTAGAAAAATGGAAAAACAAAAAACATATTATGAAAAATCAAACGTTATACTATTTAATATTTACATCATTATCGCGTACAACTGCCCTTGAATGTCACTTTGAGAACAAAACATCGCAATATGGAAAATGCCGTGACGGTGTGACAAATTAATGTAACATATTTTTTTGGTGTATTCGAAAAAACATTGTTTATTTTGTTCAAAGATACCTGGTGTCATTTGGCTAGAAAGAATCGATTTAATGAATTAAAACTCGTGGCTTCGATTCCCACCTATAGTAAATATTCACTTGATAATTAAGAGTCAGTATACAAAGAGTAACGATTACGCTATATAAATATATACATTTTCTTATTTTTTAGCTTCACGCTGTACATATTGTATGCAGAAGAAACCTGAGTACCCAGGGTTAAGACATTCCGAACCCATTGCGACACTTCCGCTCCCATTTTCCGGAAAATTTAACAGACATTGCGTGTTGAGTGGCGGAGCTTAAAACCGCGTTTTGCCCCGTTACCAGAGCGAGGTAATGAAAATATTTAATATTTCATTCCCTCGAATGGGAATCAAAATCAAAACCTGTCAGTTAACAGTCGCATACTGGCCTCTGCGCTACAACTGGCCTATACTTACAGCTTATCGGGCTTTAGGTAATCGTAATCATGGTAATATATTATTTGAAATATAATTGAAGTGAACCTTTTAAACTTATTTATCGAGCGTATGCAATTTCACTGTACATACAATGCGAAAACCTGGCTATTAAAGGGTCATTTGCACGAACAAATCATCTCGTGAATTATAGTATGGTGGCGCTGTAAGCGGTTCTTAGTATTAAATACTTGTATAGGAGGTATAAGCGTTTTGTTGGAATAAAATTTGTATGAAATTAATTTCAATTAAAAATTTTATGTCATGGATAATAAGTTTAAAGCCGTTCATAGTGCATTAAAGATCATTGTGGCTTAGTGTAACAGTGTCTGACTTTATAAGTCCATCTTTATAAGATGGTTGTGGATTTGTTCTTCATTCGAAGGAATTAATTATTTCCACTTTCTCCTCCTTGTAAAGCAAAACGTGTTTCGCTGCGGAATACATACGCATTTTCTCGAATTTGGGGTAAACGCTGAGTAGGAAGGGATCCGACGTAAGTATACATCACACCCCTCCCCCTTTACTCTACGTAAGTATCTAAGATATTAAATACTAAATTCTTATCAAAGTTTATATTTCTTCTTATGGTTCAAATTCTCAAGTTCTTCCTATAATTGAAATAATTCTATTATAAAATTTTTAAGACAAATGCATTTTCTAATAAAATTGTAATTTGTGTAGTAATTATCAGCTAACTGGCAATAACCTCTTTTAGTATAGTATAAAGCAGTGACTAAAAGTCCAAAACAGTTTAATTTTATAAGCTTAAAAGTTTTACGAGTGAACTTTCTAGTTAATGGTTGCCTCAGTAGTTATATTTGTGTACTTCGGAGCGTCTGCCTCTCGCCTGCTTTAGTTAACTGATTAACCTGCTGACCTATAACGGACATATTTTAAAATTTTAACGAGACTTTTTTTACATTGCTTTTAAAATTTTTACTTAAATATGTAATGTGAAAATGAATGCTATGTATGTATGTTGGTAGCTGAGGGCTTTCCAGCTCTGTTCCGTGTAGAGGAACTCCTCGAAATATAATTCTTTTAAAAATAAATTTAATTTAATTTTTAATATACAAAAATGTTTATTGTTTTGGGTGCCGGTCTCGTAATCGTTTCGATTTTCTTCGTATTTAGAAGGTACTTTAGGTAGTGAACAGTAATTAGTCGTAGTCAAAAACATATAATATTTTAATAACTGATCTTATGTCATGACACTGCACTAATTTGAGAGTTAAAATGGCATTTTTCTCAATAGCAACTACCAGAAAATTTAAAGAACGAGTCCAATAATAAACGGAAAAGTGAATTTGATAATATTTATATCTAACTAGTATTGTTACGGAAAGAGTTTCCGCAATTCCTTTCATATAATAAACTTCGAGAAAATTTCATAAAATTAAATTTGAAAACATTGTTTACGTATCTTGTAGTGGAATGATATGAAATTGCGTCGTTGTGACCTAGATTTGTGCCGGAGAGATGTGAATGTTGAGTTTCTTCAATATTATGTAAAGCGTAATGCCGTCCGATTTTATTCTTGCATTCAGCATTTAAATTGCATGATATATTTTAAAACTTTAAAGTAGGTTTCTAGGGAGAAATCAAAATTTTCGTTTCGTTGGACATAACGAAATATAATTTGGTTTATTTTTTTATTACACGCCTATCTAAATATTGTATAAGTTGGATATATTGAATTAGATGGGAACAGATTCATATATTATAACTTCAAACCTAAAACCTTCTTTATGGCATGCAAAAGAAAACAAAAAAAAAAACAATAAGCACATTACATTACAAAGTAACTTTAATTATAAGTCAAGTTATATAGATATGTATTATAGTATCTTAAGAAGCTACCACCAGAGGCCAGTCGTGGCGCAGCGGCTCGAAGTGTAACTGTAAAACCGACTGGTTGTGGGTTCGATCCCCACTCGAGAAGATGAAATATTTACTTAAATTTATATTTCCATTTTCTTCGCTCTGGTGTCGAGGTTAAGCGCGGCGTTGAGTTCTGCCACTCAACACGCAATGCCTCCAGAATTTGGCAGCAAGTGGGGAACGGAGTGTCTTAACACTAGGTTCCCTCTGCCTACCCTGCTGTGTGCGGGATACAGCGTGAAGCTGATTTATTTTATTTGATTTTTAAGAAGCTACCACGATTGGAGTGACCAGTAAGCCACCACCTTGCTGAATCTCTTAATATACTGACTATTATTCATTTAAATAATATTACTATTAATAAGGACATCATGGCGCATCAGCACAGAAAAAAGCTTTAAAAGCAACAGTCGTTGATTTGATTCCCACTCGGGGGAATAAATTATTTTAATTTTTCTTACTCTGATAACAAAATGAAGAGGGTAGACTTTTGCCACTCAAGTAGCAAAATTGACCGTTAAATTAAATATGAATATATATTTAATCAATACTACGTTCCTTGGATTTGTTGCTTTTTTTTCATACTCACATAGTCGCCATCACTATCTCCCTACCTTAACTGTTATCGAGTCGAAGCATCGACTCTCGCTTATGAATATAAATGGGTCCGCAAATTCTGCACTACGATTCATATTAAAATAATTTCTATATAAAGTAACCTGTAAAGAGTAAAAAAAGCTTTCGTTTTGTACTTATGTTACCTAAAGCACAGTTTGGTTTTAATAAATTTTGTTGAAAATTTATAAGAATTAAAATGTACTTTACCAACGATACAAAGATATTTTTACTTACTACGTATGTCTATGTCACGTTCTTCGCCTTGTTTTTCAACAATTATTTATTTTTAACGGTCAATATATAGGTAATCTCCGTAGAAGAAGTTATATGTCGGTTCTTATAGTGCTTAATAATTTCTATATTATATTTATATGACTAAAATCAAGTTTTATGGAAATAGACATCAGATAATTCACGTCATCATTATTTAATTATATACACTTAATTAATCAGCTTCACTCTGTATACCGCACACATAAGGGTCGGCAAAGGGAACCTAGTGTAGTAGTCCGTTTCCCACTTTCCGACAATTTTTTCGAGGCATTGCCTATTGAATGACGGAACTCAACGCCAAGCTTATGTCTTGGTCCCAGAGTGAAGAAATCAATATATTAATAAATAATAATCCATTTCGTTACAATATACACACCTAAATTATTTAAAAAATATATAAACCGAAATATAGTGATATAAGTTTGAAATAATGGAAGTCTCACCTTCAAAAGCTTTATAAAGTTCAAGTACAAGTGAAATTCTAATAAATAACTTTACCTATTAATCTTTCATTACTTTAATATAATTCTCGTCGAATATGAAGTTAGTGTTTCTTATAAAGTAAAAGAAAAAAATGTGTTAATATTTAGTACTATGAGCAATGTTCAAACATTTTATCATGTTTAGTGAATTATTCATAACACGTAGGTACTTTTAGTTTAAAACAAAAAACTATTCAAAAAAGCTCTTTGAAGTATTTTTTTTCTAAATTTTATTGATAACTATGATTTGCCTGTGATTTAACCAGATTTAACAATTCTGACGATGAGACTTTAATGACTTTGAAATTAGTCACTCGTTAGTTCTACCAATAGTCCATCAACAAAAAAAATGAAATATTCACAGTATGTAATATAAATTAAATTAAATTAGCTTCACGCTATATCCTGCACACAGCAGGGTAGGCAGAGGGAACCTAGTGTTAAGACACTCCGTTCCCCACTTTCTGCCGAGGACATCCATGTTGTCTGGCACGTCTCAGCTAGATGACCGGGTCAGACGAAATCATAATTCATTTTAAAATTAACTCAACTCTAACCTAAAATAATTTTAAAAACAAAAACGAATAAGATATTCATATTAACATGAAAAGCAACACACAAATAATTATTTAACCTAGATTTTTAAAACAGATTATAAACGGTCAAATTTTTATTTCATAAGCTTACAGCTATTGAAATACAAAGTGATAGACAAAATCTAGTTACATTTACATAATGAGATGTAATTTTACAACCGTACTCGACATCCTATCCTACTATATTAGTTAATTATAATATAATAGGTGAGAAAGTTTGCGAGGATGGATGTTTATTCCACTTTTAAGCAATAACTATTCAACAGATTTAGATCAAACATTCTCCATCAGAATAACACATAGAACTTAATTATTATAAAAAAAATTAAATTAAATTAAATTAGCTTCACGCTATATCCCGCACACAGCAGGGTAGGCAGAGGGAACCTAAAGTTAAGACACTCCGTTCCCCACTTTCTACCGAATTTTGGAGGCATTGCGTGTTGAGTGGCAGAATTCAACGCCGCACTTTTGCCTCGACACCAGAGCGAAGAAATGAAAATATAAATTTAAGTAAATATTTCATCTCCTCGAGTGGGGATCGACCCCACAACCAGTCAGTTTTACAGTCACACTTCGTGCTGCTGCGCTATGACTGGCCTCAATATTCTTAATTAATATAAAAAAATATAATTTAGCTTTAATATAACAATAAATTTAAGCGGGCGAAGCCGCGCATGGATCGTTAGTAAGATATAATTTTACAACCGTTCTCGACATATACACGTAAGCGCAGTTATCAACAAGCAGTGAGCTTTTAAAGTTTATTAATGTGGACGGCGTAAGCTCTGGCCAAGGGTTTAATCAGTTCCCATCAGTCTTATCAGCTGAATAGCCACTATTGCTCTGTAACGTGACCTGACGTGAAAAATAAAGGTTTAGCCAAGTTGGAGTGTTTTTTGTATTCGATATTCGATTTTTATGAACGTAAGAAGCATATTTAAGTAGAAAATTATAATAATATACAAGAAAGTTACTGCAAAGTGTAAAAAAAATGCAGCAATATAAGATATTTATATTTAACAATGACACATATCAGGCCAGTTCAGGATGGAGGCCAGTGTGGCGCAGAGGCACCTACGTGCGACTGTAAACGCGACAAGTTACGGGTTCAATTCCCATTCGAAGAAATAAAATACATGTTATGTACAGTGGGAAACGCAATGCCACCAGCATTCGGTGGATATTGGGGAACGGAAGTGTCCTAATGTTAACGGAGTGTCTTAGCGCTAGGTTTCCAGGTTTTCTGTGCCATCCTGCTTAGAGTGGAATAAAGCTTGAAGTAAAAAAAAATGATAGATATTATATATCAAGTATAGTCCTAAATCTGTTATCTATTATATTATATTTAAAATTTTCTTATTTCGGTTTGTGTAGCTACAGAGAAACTAGTCACTTTATTCTTTTCGTACTGTTTGCTGGATGGTAGTCAAACTCCTCATTACATCTTATGATATCGGCCAATCTGTCAAATATACACCTATAGAAATTAAAAGAATTTCCTAGGGTGAGATTTGAAGCCAAAACCATTATATAGTCACATACATCAAAACAATGCAGTGTCAGTATCTATTTTTAATTATAATACTTTCTATATGAGGCCAGTCGTGGCGCAGTGGTACAAAGTGTGACTGTAAAACCGACTGGTTGTGGGTTCGATCCCCACTCGAGGAGATGAAATATTTACTTAAAATTTATATTTTCATTTCTTCGCTCTGGTGTCGAGGTAAAGCGCGGCGTTGAGTTCTGCCACTCAACACGCAATGTCTCCAAAATTCGGCAGAAAGTGGGAAACGAAGTGTCTTAACACTCCCAACCACACCCTCTGCCTACCCTGCTGTGTGCGGGATATAGCGTGAAGCTATTTTTTTAATTTTTACTTTCTATATTCAATTTGACGCTATCTATTATATGTATTGTTAAATAAAATGAAATAATTGCAATTGATTTAACTAACAACTAATGATTAGGTTAATTAAACTAATGTAGTGTTTGTGTACTCTGTACAGGTAATGTCAAATTTGCTAAGTGATTTTAATAAATCGAATATATCTGATATTAACATCTGAGTGAAGTATATGAAAAGAGCCGTTAAGACGCTTCCGTATTCCACTTTGTGCCGAATTTGTTATTATATGTTTCATGTACACACAGCAATCAGTCACATTTTTTATAAAAAAAATTCCAGATTGATTTAGGAACTGTTAATTTCAATACTAGTAGTTAGACAATAGCCGTCTAGCAGATTTTATTGCTTTGAAATTTGCATATATCGCTTATAAAAACTTTTCATATTTTTTCTATAAATTTATCGATATGAAAAGTTTATAAAAACCTACATTCATTTCCAGAAACAAATGTACCTAACTGAACGACTATACTTACTAACCGTAAAAATGGCTGTAAGTAGCATAAAATACCAAGTATAGTAGTAAGTAGGTGAAAGAGCAATTTTAAAAATATAAAAACTAAACTAAACTAAACTAACTTCACGCTTTATCCCTAGCGGGGTAGTCAGAGAGAACGGAGCGCCAAACGCTACGGTCTCTACATACCTCTTTCGCCTCGTCCACTGTCATCAACCTCTTCATACATGCCCTCCGGGGGGTCCTCATGCTTTTTACGTGACCTTCCTCCAGTATCTTTGATACTGTGTTTTCGAAGGTCAACCGAGGTCTCCCCCTACCTCTCTTACCACTCACTTTTCCATCATAAATCTTTTTTGCCATTCTTTCATCACTCATTCGTTCGACGTGCCCAAACCAGCTGAGCACGTTCTTCTTCATTCTCACCGTGACATCCTCGCTAGTACCTGCCATTCTGTGTACCTCTTCATTGCGGATTCGATCAGCTAAGCTGACTCCGCATAACCTACGAAGAGATCGCATCTCCACAGCATTCATCTTTCTTTCATTCTTCTTCTGTAATACCCACGTTTCGCTGCCGTATAACAGAGTCGGTACCAAAACTGCATTGTGTACGGCCAGACGCGCAGCTGTGCTGACGTTTCGCCGTCTCATCAATGCAGCTAAGGCTCCGTTAACCTTGTTACCGGCAGCAATACGCCTTTCCACATCCATCTCGTATCTTCCATCTCTACTGAACATACTTCCTAAGTATACCACCTCATTCACTTGTTCTAATATCTTACTATTTACACTGATCTTGCATTCCGTCCTTTCTTCGTCTCTTTCAAAAATCAGAACCTTTGTCTTATTCGCATTGAGGCTTAGACCATTATATTCACACCCTTCTTTCAGAGTGGTGACCAATGCCTGCAACTCGCATTCTGATGATGCAATGAGCACTGCATCATCTGCGTACAGCAGGCAATTCACATTCAGGTCACCTACTTTCACTCCCATATCGCTTTGTTTCACTCCTTTCAATTTTAAAAATATATATAAGAAATTAACTTCTTACTCATATTAATGTAATTTTTTTCTGAGAAAATGTTAATCAGAAAGGTCACATGTTACGTAAGTGACGTTAAATGACGCCATGACCAAGTTTGTGTAGCTAAGTTAACTTTTAAAGACCGCCATGGCGTGGCGTAAGGGTGATTAAATGTTAATACGTAGATTGTAGTTTCGATTTTCTTCCGATGAAATACATTATTCTCATTCGTTTTGGTTCCAACACTCAACAGACTATGTTGTGAATTCTGACGAAAAAGAGAATATAGGGTGTTTTGTTAGAAAAATGTTAGAAAAATAATATGGCTAAAATTTGGTAAAATTTTATATAACTATTAGAAATATTACTGGGATTCGAATCTGAGATTTTTCGACAAAATATTAATACGATTTTTACGTGCAACGAAGATATAACACATGGTTGGTATATGTATATAGTCTTTATTATCTTAATTATTTCTTATACTTTCATTAAGTATCATTTCATCACAGTTTCATAAGTTTTTATTCATTTATTTTGCGTAATACGATCGCGTTCTTTTTTTATCTTTAAAAGAGTATTTTTGTACTGTTACTTATATAACTAATTTTACGGCGGAAAGTGGAGGTGGATCGCAAGTGTCTGAATGAGAACGGAGTGTCTAAACACTTGGTTCTCAGTTTACCTTTACCTACTTTGCTATGTGCAGGGTAGACAAATGAATAGTTACTTATACTATTAATTTATACGAAAAATTATAAAATGAACATTATATTGTTTTGACGTATACTAATATTACGTTCTACAGGAAAAATATGGTATACATAGCTAACTTTCTCGCAGTGTGTGTGGCCGTCGCCTTGCTTGAGTTGAGTTCGATGGTTCGATTCTAATTTATGGGAATAATTATTGTTAAACTTACTTTAATTCTCCGCCTCGATCCGCTCCTCATATGACTCTCAGCAGCGTTGAATAAATTAGTTACACAAAGTACGATATTAGGTCTTCTCATCTATTGGGAATATTCCTATTTCAATTTTTATATTTTTTTCAGTTTTTCTGTGTTGAGACACTTCGTTCCTCATTCTTCACATAATTTTCAAGAGATGTGTTGGGGTGTAAGTAATACAAATTAAAAAAAATATATAAATTTGTAATATTATATATACAACTCAATGAGTTAAATAAATATATATATAATATTAATGGTAAATTAACTTCAACACATCCAGTAGAGTGGTTAACGTGATTAGTTGCATGTTTGCATCTCTCATCTTTGAATGCATCGATTCACTCGCAAATATTGTCCTGTGACGTTCACACGGTGACCTCGTTTTGCCATACGGTCGTATAAATCTGTTAATTTGTATTGATATTTTAAAATTATATTTGTAACTAGCGTTCAACTTTTTATTTTCACCCTGCATCCCACACAGAGAATAGGGAATCTAGTGTTAAGACACTCTGTTCTACACTTTCCGCCATTTTTTTCTAGGCATTGCGTGTTGAGTGACGGATCTCAACGCCGGGATTTTTAGCCTCGATACCAGAGTAAAGAAATGAAAATACTAACAAAGAATAATTAATTTCCGCAAGTGTTAATCGAACCCACAACCGTCACGTTACAGTAACATTCTTGCGCCTTTATATACAGATATCGGGTTGAAATTCAAACCACATACCCAGTTCTATGGTCTCACGATTTCCTTAAAAAAGAGTATTTCTACATTTACTTAAAAAAAGATATGGCGTTTATATTGCAAAAAACGTGTATTTCGACACTACAAAGAGAATCAAAATTAATGGGGTGCTTCCGGTTGACCTAGAAATATGAAATTTAGCAGATATTATGTACAGGCAAACTATGTACAGGAAAACTAAAAATCAGGGTTAAATTTTAAAAGAAAAATGATATCGAAGATGCTAGTTCAAGTGAGGTATCAGATGTAAGGGCTCTGGCTAAGCTAAGCTTGAATTTCAGAAAAAGCTCGAGACCTCCGCTTTTTGTAAAGGATTACATACTCTCGGTGGGTGGTGGTTTTTTATTTTCTCCTAGCCACGCCGTAAAAGGTACCTAGTGGTTACACTTCTGACTAATGTCTAATTTGTTGGAATGAAAAATAAAGAAGATCATATTAAGTGATCTGAGTCCTTGCTCTAAAATATAACATATTAGTACGTACTTGTTAAAGAGCAGTCTCTATAGCCCGACAAGCATGGGAAAGCTACACTGGTTCCTAATTATTTGTTTTAAATATCTTTTTTTTATTATACTGCTTTTAATATCAATTGTTTTGTAATAGCAACACATAATTTTTTATTTTGCAGTAAGGGAGTTATGGGGTAACAACCGGTAAAGTTAAAGTTTTTGTCTCGGTATCTATTTAAGATATCTTTACGAAATTTCAATTGGACGTATGGTTATACATAATATTATTATTATATTTTTTTCAGAAATTTTAAAACATAAATGCATATGCGTAACAAAACCTATATGGAGATATTCTGTTCATCATACATACAATCATATAACATGTATGGGCACAACAGTGTAAAAGCATGGATTACAATGTTTAAAAATATTTTAATGTTATATGTGAACTTTAAAGGAGCAATAGAATAAACAAAATATAATGCATAAAATTACCTTTAATCGACATTAAAACTTTTTCAAATTATTTTAACCTAATCTACAATGTTTTCTCAGTTACTACAAAGCAACGTTATCTTGCAGAAATAATGACACATCTCACATTAGCTTAATTTTCAATAAAAAATATTTTTCAATAAAAATGAGTAGGTTTAGATACTAATCCTATCTAATAAAATCTGTAGGCATTAGCGTACCTAGAGATATTTTCTGGGCGGTACCTTACCTTTAAACAGACACCTTGATGTTAATATTGTTTTTATTTTTACATTATATATTTTATTGACATTACTAAGATATACAAGTGTATATGTTATGATGATAGAATTCTCTGTAAATTTGTTATATGCATGCACATACTCATTATGGTCAGTTTTTTTTTTAAATATATTCAATAACTCTACTTCAAGTTTTTTTTTAATTTATAAGAGAAGTTGAATTGATAAAAGAAGTTTTATTACAGTGTTCCAAAAATTCCGGAAAAAATATATAGTAATAAACTTATAGATAGTCGATGCTCACTTTAAATTTCATATTCTTCAATAGATACCGAGAAAATTAACTTTAACATTAAGGGCTGTTATACCCACAACTCCCTTACTGTAATAACATTGCCAATTCATTTATTTTTTTAGTTTCACGCTGTATCCCGTAGATAGAGTAAGCAGTGGGAACCTAGTGCTGAGACATTCCGTTCTCCGCTTTCCTTAGAATTCTATGCTGAGTGGCGGAACTCCACGCCGTACTTACCAGTACCGTAGCGACGAAAATAAAAATAGTAAATATTTCATTCCCTCCGGTGATAATCGACCCCTGCTTTGTTACCTTGCAATAAAAAAGGAAATTTAACAAAATTTCACACGACAAAGAACACAATATCAGTTAAATATTAACTTACACGCTTAGTATCACATTAATAGTTAATTGCCATTAGTGTCAATTAATAAATATGTTAATGAGAGCGAACACATTATATCATCATAACGAATTTTCTCCCACTACGACTGCGTAATCAACGCCTCGCGTGACCTATATTCATTAAAACGTAGGCAAATGCTACAATTGTACTTAAAAACTAGCGTGCCATCTCATGTGATAGTTTCTATAGAGCTTTTAAAAAGGAAAAGTGAAATTAAACCTTAACTATTGAAGGTAGACCGGTCCAGTCTGGCTTAGTAGTTATATAATAAGTGGGAAAGTTGCCTTATAGAAAACTGTTTTTTTTTGGTTTCACATAGGATAACTTTATTTGTTTGTTTGTCTGTCCATCTAATTGTCGAGTTACGCTATTGAACATAATACATCACGTTAACCATTTCCTTGTAGTTCATTGTAACTGCCGTCAGAGTTACCTCAGGCTACTTCCCTAAATACAGACATCTTAGTTATTTCCTTTTGACCACGTGGGCAAAGCAGATAAAGATTAGTAACTTAACTTAGCTTTGCTGTGTCCCTAGTTAGATAGTCAGTGCAACGGAGCGCCAAACGTTACGGTCTCTACATACCTCTTTCGCCCCGTTCACTATCATCAACCTCTCCATACATGCCCCCCGGGGGGTCATCATGCTTTTTATGACCCTCCTCCAGTATCTTTGATACTGTGTTCTAAGGTCAACTGAGGCTCTACATCTCTCACAGCTCACTTTTTCATCATAAATGTTTTTTACCATTCTTTCATCACTCATTCGTTCTACGTAATCAAATAAGCGTGTTCCTTCAAATTTCCTACTGTAACTTCCTCGCTAGTACCTTCCATTCTCAAATATTAGTAATGATATATATATATATATATATATATATATATATATATATATGTTTAGGTACTTATTTTGAGTTCCGATAAATCTTTTAAAATAAATCATCAGTTTTAATATGCATACTTTAATATCGTTGCAAAATATGTTTCACTGCGGTCACAGTTACATTAAAATTGAATGAAAAAATGAAATAGTTTGAACCGTGTAATCAAATCGATTAAAATATTAAATGCATTTTGCTTGTAGCGTACGTTAAATATAAATTTTCCAATAAACTCGTTGCCTCGCCCTCGGTTACTTATAACTAGAAGTTTTCAATCTATTTTATACGTTTATTTTGGGAGTTCTGCTCCTCGCGTTTTTCACATATTACAAGGCAAAAAGATAGAACCATAACATATGTTAATGACCATATAATTGTTTATTTTTTTGTATTGTATGCTACCTTTTACGGCTACATATATTATATTTATAAAATAGCCTCCTATAATTTAATG
This sequence comes from Heliconius charithonia, assembly GCA_030704555.1. Classification (NCBI taxonomy): domain Eukaryota; kingdom Metazoa; phylum Arthropoda; class Insecta; order Lepidoptera; family Nymphalidae; genus Heliconius; species Heliconius charithonia. Next base: position 3,638,354 of record CM060825.1, read on the forward strand.
CACCACCCATTATCATTTTATTATACAACTCCAACAACCAAGGTTGCCTGGAAGAGATCGTTTTTAAAAAAAAAGGCCTCCTTGTTGTTTCCGTATTCCTTATTGTATGTCCGGAGAATCCCAAGTGCATCAGACTGATATTGTAAAAGAATATATACTTTTAAAAATACACATCATTACTTAAGCTTATCATGTATGCAAAATATTCAAAGCCCTTTCAAAGTTCATGTTTAAGCTCTCTCACAATAGAACTTTATTTTAAAGCATTAGGCTACTTGTATTTCTGTTTCTATATGAAATGATTTTCAATGAGATTTGTATCACAGTCCATTATAGAATAGAACTTTAATGTAGTATTCCAAGAAAGTTATTTATTTTATTGAACAGAAAATGTATTTGGAAATATAAAAATAAATGTATTTAGTAAATTAATGTAAATATTTTTGAAGTATTAAAATTAATCTACTACTACAACTTAGTACTACTGCTTATCGTCCTTTAAAATCGTATGTGAAATATATCTATGTGAAACTTAGCGTGGAGGGATAGAAAGAACTTTTGAATTACTGTAATGATCACAAAGAAATTAAACTCTTTGAAGGACTTGTTATCCGTCACCCGTCATCCGTTATCGGTTCACTGTTCTTTGTCATCCATTATTTGCTATTCGTGTCGTAGTCCTCTGTTATTCATATATTTTTGTTGTATAATTGTATAATTGAGGCCAGTCGTGGCGCAGTGGCACAAGGTGTGACTGAAAAACGACTGGTTGTGGGTTCGATCCCCACTCGAGGAGATGAAATATTTACTTAAATTTATATTTCCATTTCGTCGCTCTAGTGTTGAGGCTAAGCGCGGCGTTGAGTTCTGCCACTCAACACGCAATGCCTCCAGAATTCGGCAAAAAGTGGGGAACGGAGTCTCTTAACCGTAGGTTCCCTCTGTCTACCCTGCTGTCAAACTGTAGGTAAATATTTCATCTTCTCGAGTGGGGATCGAACCCACAACCAGTCGGTTTTACAGTAACGCTGCGCCACGACTGGCTCACGTGATTGCGAACTAGTAGAGTAAAATTAGTTTAATTAAAAAAATATTTGTAATATTTGGGCATTTGTTATTATTTTTATGTAAATAATTAAATCGTAGTAAATATCCTTTTTTTGATAATTTTTAACATAAAAAAATATTACTAATAAATGAATGAAAAGGTATCAAAACTGAAATCGTTAATTTTTAGATGTAAAAAGGAAAAATTAAATTTATATAAAAAGAAGAAAATCGACATTATTTTATATACAAGAGGAATCTTCTCGGATTTTAGTAAGCCATCTTAACCTAAATGTTAGTATAGGCTTAGTTTAAATTTCATGTGTAATTTTCACTTCCCTGCGGTACAAGTTCATAGTCAAATACAATATATTTCGATCGTGATAGCGTTCTTAAGTTTGATACTTTGTTATTGTACCGATATATTGATTTTGCTTGTTAGATATTTCGTATCACCTATGATGTAATGAATGTTGTATTCCATTAGTCCTGGAATTTATCAGATGGAATGTATTTCACAGATAGTAATTTTATTCACAGATATAGCGAGGAAATGTAAATTTAAATAAATATTTCATTTTCTCGAGTAGTAATCGAACCCACAACCAATCGCGTTTACAGTCACACTTTATGCTCCATGGTTCGCCTCTTTTTTAGTAATTTGACTTACTGACTTTATAGTTTGACTATCTATTGGTATTAAATAAATTAATGGTATAAAGGTTTATTTAATTTTATTATTTTATAACCACATATGAAGGGTTTAAAAATGAAGTATTTCCGATTCCATTTTCTAATATCCTTTTACAAATTGAAAACAAATGAAAGTTTAATTGGATAAAAAAATAGGTTTGGTATAAACATATGGGCGTAATTTAAAGTACATAAATTAAACATATACCAGATATTTTTTGATATTTTCACTCCATATAGCAGCTTAAGCTACGAAAGCAAGCCGCGAATCTAGTGTCAAGACACTGCGTTTCCTAATTCCCCAATTTGCAGGACATTGCGTGTGTGCTTAACGCAACGCCGCGTTTTTAGGTGAACGTGAAAATGAAAATAATTTATTTCAACCAGTAGGAATCGAACCCACCTCAGTCTAATTACATACTTACCTATAACACAATAACGTATAGTTGTCTCAGTTAACCTGCGAAGAAACTTTTAGAAACACTTAAGAAAGATCACGTGCAGCAATGAGGGTTCCCTGGAGGGTGTATCTAGCGGTGTTGATGACAGTAGATGAAACTAAAGAATTATCCTCTGACCGTGGTGATTGTGGTCGTCTCTACTGTACCATAAGTAGTAACTTTTAATAAATAGCAACAGAATACGAAATAATATTTAAAATTTTCTTTTTTTTCTTTTTTACATGTTACAACAATTTTTTATATTTTTTTTAGTTTCACCTGCATCCACTGGGATAAAGAAGAACCTTAGAACTCAGTGTTAAAAAACTTCGTTCTTATTAAGCCACTTCCATGCTTCATTTTAAGCAGAGTTCTAGAGCCATAGTGTGTTGGTAGTAGTGTTCAGTAGCCTCTCCTGTCACCAAAAAGACCGGGATTCGATTCCCTGCCGTAATAGAAGTTAAATTCCGCCAGTCACACAATGTTTCGAATTTGGGCGAAAGCATAAGACACTGAATATTACATGGGATAAAACGTTAGGAAAAAAGCGTATCCTACGTTTGTAGGGCATTTTTTCTAACTGCATTGTTATTATCTTTTATAATAACATTATATTAAGTTTTGTTTACACGTAGTAGTAAACAGAGGCCGTTTTGTATTTTAATAAAAGTATTAAAAACTAGACGTTGAATAATAATGATACCAACACGATTATATAGTAAGCTTTTATAATTTCTTTTTACAAAAAATATATGTACATAGTATATTAACTATAAATTAAAACTTTTAAAGACAATTAGACAAGAAGACTTCAAAATTACACCCGTCATAAAATTAAACATCTCTAAGAATACTTTCTAAGTCGATTAAGAGTAGAATTGTAAAATAAAATCGGCCATTACGTAGAACTTTCAACGATTTGTTACCTTTAAGCTGGGTAACCCTCTAACTGGGGTAATCTCAGTAAATATTGGACGCACAGACCAATTTTGTAGAAGTGGCATTGGTTTAGACGAAAAATAGTTATCTCTTGTTATATAATTTAATTAACGCACGTGATTAGGTACAATATGTTAATTTCTTATTCTTATTAAAACAAAAATGATTTTTTTTTGTTATTTCTCGCTTTATACTAGAAAGTTACAGATTAGACTTCTTCGTCTCGTCTACTGCCATCAACTTATTCATAAACACATTTTTACATACACAGTATCATATGACGATTACGAATACGATTCTCTAAGGTTAGCCGAGGTTTATCTCTGCATGTTGTACCTAAAAAAAAAATGCTTAAAATTCACTTCCTTCTAAGTCTTTGACACTTTGAATGGTGGAAGAAATCGAAACAAGACATTATAAACTAAAATTTGATGTTTTTCAAAATAGTTTAAAGGTATCAGTCGATGCCATTTACGTTCCTTTTGAATAAATTTTCCATTGTTCTAAGGTATCTAGGGTGTTTATCAGATAAAACTTGGTGAAGGGTTAATTCAGTCTAGGGTTGGGGTGTAATTAATATTGATTAAGCATCGATATGTAGTTGAAAGGATCGAATAATAATTACATGCTATTTCTTTGTTTAAGCGGAATGAGATGTAAATAGGATTACTATACATTAATGTAGTATCTAATAGTACAATTTTTTTTCTTTTATATTCGTATTTACTGGTTATCAATGGTCAGTATGATAGTGTGTCGGTGAGGTGAAGTTTTCACCACCAATATACAGATTCGATTTCGTGAATGAGGCGTCTGCGACGATGTCGTTTTGATTGGTTTCTGTCTGTTTACATCATTCTTGACAAATGGCGTTTTATTTTACAACGATAATTATTTATTTTGTTTCAAAAAATATTTCTTAATTTTTTTGGTAATACCTCTACTGTTTTAATTGTATTAGGTTTTTATAGAACAACACTCTGTATACACGTTCTCATGCATAAAGCATATACGAAGCATGCCATTATTTTTTTCATAACTTTACGCGCCTTTTGAATTGTTGCACTGATTGTTGTAAAGTGGTAAAAACGTAGATATGAATCACTCCGTTTGACGTTTGTGTAGTTATAACGCGTGTTGGGAACAATTATTTATGTAGATTATAGGTAAATAAATATCAAACAAATCAAATGAAAACAAAATCATATAAGACGCCATCATTTAAAAAAAAATACCATCCATCGTCATAACAATAAAACAAACACGTATTATACTCGATGACCTTTACCATCTATTGTAAGGGAACTTCTAAACCACGATATAATGGGCCAAAATGTGATACGATAATAGTCCTTATTGCTTTATAAATACAGAACAAACCTGTATAGCGAATTCGAGCGATTTTTGAAAAGGAGAAGGGATAAGATCCAATGGACGTTTTTACTCAAGGGCTCTCCAGTTCATAGTAACGAGTGTCGTGCGAGCAAGACGAACGGCCCTTTTGTTGACAGGTTAATGACATGGACTTTTAATGTCATCATGTGGACAGAAAATGCATGGAAAAATGTTTGACAAAAATGATATTTTTAGGTTGGCTTGGTAGTTTTAAAAATATTAAACTAACAGGTTTTTTTGTTCCCTTTGTATCAATATACAAATAACTAATATAATCTGCATGTCTTTTTTTAATCACGCTGTATCCCGTATATATTAGTATCCCCGTATATATTAGTATCCCCGTATATATTGGCACTTCGTTCCCATTAAGAGACCTCAGTCCTTCACTTTACGCTGAATTCTGGATATATTGCATATTGTGTAGCGGAATTCATCGCGTCGCTTTGCCTAGTTATAAGAGTGATGAAATGATAATGATTAAAGTTTCATTTCTTCGAGTGTAAATTGAACCCAGAACCTATCGCACTATTTGGTGTTTATGAAGATCGAATCTACAACAGCCGCTATTACCGTACAAACTTTCGCTTATTGCTTGATAGTGACAAATAAGAAAATAAGCGGTTTTACGTTTTTTCTTATAAAAGATCAAAGATCTTAAATCATTCCGCTACCCATATGCAATTACGAGACATTTCATTTTAATCAAGAAGGAGCTCAGTATATAGCCACATTGCCTGTGCCTCTGCATCACGACTGGCCTCTAATAAAAATAATTTAAATTTAATCACTTCCCCGAGTATAGATCAGATCCACTGGGCCAGGAAAGCCTCACAAAATCAAATGTACTATTCTATATACAATTTCAGTTTCAAAATGAATAGGAACAAATCCATTTACAAGCTTGTACGACGTTTGGTAAGCTCCCAGGAATGCGGAGTAAGAGAACTCGGAGGCAACTTAACGGCACATAAAAAAGTCGAGGATAAAAAACTACCCTTGATCCTGCCGCCACTCACGATTTATTAGGTCTCCGCAGTACAGTATTTTTAAAGCTGTTGCTATGCTATATATATTGCTTTTTTTGGCAATTGGTAGCAATAAGTATTGGTGACCACCGTAATGCCTATCTATAGTTATGGATAGTGTTGTGTTCAAAATTTATGTAATTGAAACGTAGAATAGAGTGATCTGACACCATAATTTATTTTTTAAATAAAATAAGTTATTAATCTAGTCTACAATTATATAAAATAGAGGAACTATAACAAAAAGTATATATTTATTTTATTATTTATTGTATTGTGTATATTTTATACTTAAATTTTAAATACTATTTTATATACAAAACTTTATCCAATATAAAGTAAAAAGGATTTATATTTATTTGTTATATTTCATTCCCGTGGCGCAGAGGCCGGACATCTGCATGATAACACGATAATTGTGGGTTTGACTAACATTTGGAAGGAATTAATCATCCGGAGTGGAGTTCCGCCACTCAACAGACATTGAAAATTGGACGAAAGTGAAGAGAGAAGTGAGAGAATCATATTCTATTCTCTCTGCCTACCCGCTATGTGCGGGGTCCAGCGTAAAGCTAAAAAAAATACTCTACCTTCTTCAGTCAAACCACAACCTTACCAATATAAAAAACTAGTAGGTATACATTGTATGACAGAATGATGTCCTTTTCGAGCATAAACTGACTATATCCTTTGAAGCACTTACTATGCATATATATACAAAATGTTTTTTATGTTTTTTGATATTTTTCGTATGTTAATAAAACTTGTCTAACATTAGACTTTTGATGTTTTTAAATAGATTTTTAATAAAATTTACATAATTTTTTTAATGGTGTCTGTAGACAATATATAAATTTGTTATTTTCAGTTCTTTGTATTGATAACTAGACAAAGCGCGGCGTTGAGTATGTACAACCACGCAACACGCAATATCTCAAAAAATAGCTGGAACTTGACTTGAAATGAAGGTTAAATAACACTAAGTTCGCTCTGCCTATTGTGCTATGTGCGGGAAACGGCGTGAAGCTAGTTTTATATATAGCCATATAAAATATATTGTTAATGGAACGTTTTAACAAACTGATTTGCCAAAAATTTTACATTAAATCAAAATTTGTTTATTTTTTCCAAAAACACATAGGAAATACAAAAACAGTCGTCTTTTTTACATGTTAAAATCCATATCTCTAGAAAAAAAATCACATACGACCGCTGCCTACAAAATAAATTCCAGTAACACAGAGGGATCTTTTTATATTGGCTGCGGACAACCTGACATTGCCTCGGGTAGCTCTCGATTGCCTGCCACTTTCCCTCACTTGATTTATTTTGTCATTACAAGATGTAAAGATAGAAGGGACTCGAACAAAGGTTTCAAGATATTAAACTTTATCATTACTTGGTCTTGAGGCTTTGTGATTTCGATTATTTTGGTAGTTATTGAGGCCAGTCGTGGCGCAGCGGCACAAAGTGTGACGGTAAACCGACTGGTTGTGGGTTCAATCCCCACTCGAGGAGATGAAATATTTACTTAAATTTATATTTCCATTTCGTCGCTGTGGTGTCGAGGCTAAGCGCGGCGTTGAGTTCTGCCACTCAACACGCAATACCTCCAGAATTCGGCAGAAAGTGGGTAACGGAGTGTCTATAAAACATTAGGTTCCCTCTGCCTACCCTGATGTGTGTGGGATACAGCGTGAAGCTGATTTTTTTTTTGGTAGTTATTATCACGACACACAAAAGGTACGGGAAATACGCGTTTTAATTATTTCTTTCGATCGTGTGTAATAATGATAATTTTATGATTCGTCACCATATTGTTTTCTTATATCTATCTATCCATATTAACATATGGAACTCGACGCTATAATAGTTAAAATAAATAATATCTATTTCAACTGTATTTTAAAACAAATAGTTTAAAGAGGTTTTAACATAATAGACTAGAATTTAAATCTTATGACTGGACTGTACTTGGCCAAGCACATTCATCTTATAAGGTACTTTATTCACCACCGCTTCAACGTAAATTGCCGTACCAAGATTTTAATTAAATTAATATTAATTGAACTAATGGAATGACTTTCTAACCAGGCATAAGACAAACTATTTACACTAACTTCCCAAAGTAAAACAGTTAAATTAATGGAAATGTCGTTTTCCGTGATATTGAATAAACAATGAAAGTTGGTAATTGAATAATGAAATTAAAATTAAAGGCAAAGCGCGGCGTTGAATTCCACCACTCAACGCGCATTTCCTCAAGAATCTGGCGGCAAAATAGTTATAGGTTCCTTACTATCTAGCCTACCCTCCTCTGTGCGGCATACAGCGTGAAGCTAAAAAAATATAATAATCTACTAGGACATATTAATAGTGTACCTAATTAATGGAAATTATTGTTTCTAAAGTTATATAGAGTCTCAATTTCCATCTATTTATGCTGCTGTTTAACGGGAAACCTTAATATTAGGCCAATACCATCGTGGCACTGTGGAAATCGTATGACTGTAAGCGACGATCGCGGGTTCGACCTCACTTCCTAATAAGTCGTTTTCATTTTTCCGCTCTGGTAAGCCAAAGAGCAACATTAAGGTTTGCTCATCACACATTGTCTAGTATAAAGACGAAAAGATGGAAAGTCTTTGCACAAGGTTCCCTCTGCCTACCTGCTAATTAAAACAGTTTGTAACATACGTGTAATAATTTCTACATAAGCTGATATAAAAATATGACCTGACCCGCTTGGATACTTTTCAGAGCTTGTGTTGTGGTGTGGGTTTGAGTCCTGTAATGTACATTTTTAAAAATATAATATTATTTCATACCTTCATTACTTACCATTTTACCTAACATATTTTATTGTTCTACAAATGCCTATAATGTAAACATATTTAAATATATAAACGCCATTAATGACATCTATATTATATAAAACGACCTCATGAGAAAGTAAAAATTATTTACATCACATATAGTACCCATATCGAGGTTGCCATATCGACTTCAGAAGTCAGGGGCAAAGCCGAAACTGCCCGGGGGCACGCGACGCTACGTCTAACCTTGACAAATTACTTTGCCATTATCAATTCTACAGAGTTATCCTGTAGAGAAATTAGTAAAGAGAATATATTTTGTTCTTATGAAAAGACCAAAAGAACTTTATTTTTTTAGATTTCAGAAAACTATATAAATTTTGGCAATTTGAGAGGTGAGTTATTAGAGACTTGATAAAAGCGAGGTTAAGTTCGCAGCACAATTTCTGGAACATCAACTTCTATAAAATAGAGAAGCAAAAAATGAAAAAAATCATTATACAGGGAGTCTTTGTCAATCAGCTTTTAAAATATAATTGATTTTAATCGGTTAAAGATCCAAAAATTTTTTTTTATTTATCTCCACTCCCAGATTCTCAAATAAATTTTTATTTGCTATTCTAAAAATAAAATAAAAAATATTTTTTTAGACCACGTCTCCTTTATAATTTCATTTCATCGCTATAGTGTTGAGGAAAAGCGCGGCGTTGAGTTCCGCTACTCAACATGTAATGCCTCCAGATTTCTGCGGAAAGAAGGGAATGGAGTGTCTTAACACTAGGTTCCCTCTGCCTACCCTGCTGTGTGCGATTTGTATATAAGCCAAAAATAATTGAGATATCAAGAACTTAAAGCTTATTATCCTCATTGTTTTATTACATTTCGTTTCGAAATATAATATTCACTATCGATTTGATTTTATCTACACGTTTCTATACTCAAGTTTACTCCTTATTTAACGAAATCTTACAAAAATAAAACAATTGAATATGTTTGAAATAGGTTTGTGTCAAAGAAGATTAACCCGGGATAGATCTAAGATGAAAAAGGATTCTGGGTTCCCTTGTCAACCTTCGTCCGACTTTTACTGAAGAAATTCAAAAAAGAGAGCGCCACTTATATATTCACTTAAAACGAGCATTCTTTATTTCATATGAGAGAAATAACGCTTAAACGACGAGAACTTTTAACTCGTGAAAGGTAATTTCCAGATATCATATAAACGTGAACGGAACATATGGAGTCGAATCCTATGAGGTATTATAGTAGTAGTAGGTACCTAGTGTATTCAAAATCAATAGCAAACTCCGATCAATTTATAAAGAAAAAATTGTAAATAATAAATACAATTAATTAACATTGTTATATCTTTTTAGTAGGTAGTAAAATAACTATATTTAGGACAGTTGTGAGTTCGATGTCCAGTCTAGGCAATAAATTATTTAAGAGTCTGGTAAAAAGACATGGTGCGATATTGAATTCTCCTATATGTATCCGGCGATGACATGGGGCGAGCATGAGAGTACGTAGTGACTTACCACCTTCTGCCTACGTATATAGAAATCTGATAAATAAAATCGTCTAAATAACCGAATCATTACCCTACTGTATGCCAAATATAGAAATCTCATAAAATTTCTCTAAATAACCGAACTTAACACTCAGTAAATTTCTCTAAATAACCGAATCAATACATTATTTAATTATACACAACACTGTTCCAAACTCATATAACATTAAACTTTCATCTTTGGACTCGAACGATATCGGAATATAGAGTATCATAAGCTATTCCCAGTTATAAGTATGTATGTATATATAATAGGTACACTAATAATTATCAACTTTACGCTGTATTCCACACACAGTTAGGTAGGCAGAGGGAATCTAGTGTTAAGACACTCCGTTCCCCACTTTCTGACAAATTATTCGAGGAATTCCGTGTTCAGTGGAGAAACGCAACGCCTGACTTTATCTTGGTGCTAGAGCGCACAAATGAAAAAACATTAATAAATATTAATTCATCCCCTCGAGTGAGCATCGAACCCACAACCGTCGGGTTACAGTACGACGGCGTCTACGTACAAATACGTATACTGTTTTAGTAAATATCATGAAAGACATAAAATATGTATGTATATAATCAGGATCTCACCAGATCGTGCTTAACCAACTAACTCTACATGTTGAATCTTGAAGTTCAAGAAGTTAGATTACATTACGCTTATTTTACTTGACCTGATTCTATTCTATTCTACACTTTACTACACTTAGTTTGTCCCTACTACAAAGCTCTAAGTTTCAATGAATAATTTGTATTTGAGTTGGTCATTGTTATAATAGTTGACTATATATAGGTCGTGGCGCAAAGACACAAGCGTTTTATTGTAATCGCGATAGGTGTAGCTTCGATTACCATCCGAAATATTCAAACTTTTAATTTCTTCGAACTGGTGTCGACGGCAAAGTCCTCACTTTGCCGTCGACACCAGTTCAGCACCATTGAGTTCCGCCACTCAACTGGAGAACTGATTGTCTTAACACTAGGTTCTCTATGTCCATCCTGTCGTATGCGGGATACAACGTGAAGCTAAAAAAAATATAATATATGGAAAATTATATTTAAATATGTGTTTTTTGTTTCATATAAAATAAAAAATAAGTAGTTTAAACTAGGATAAGTTTCCCAGTTAAACTCATATACTTAAGAAGTTCACAGAAAGTTTTATTCCATTTTAATATATTGTAAACGAAGACGGTTGTGGATTCGATTTTCACTCGAAGGATTTGTTTTTTCATTTCTTATTCCTCTCTACCTACGCTACTGTATGTATGAAACAATATAAAGCTTTCACATATCATTCTTGCTTGTAAATATTTTAAATAAAACAAAATATATTATTTGAGGCCGTAGCGCAGCGGCACGAAGTGTGACTGTAAAACCGAAAATTCCGCAGAAAGTGGGGAACGGAGTGTCTTAACACTAGGTTCCCTCTGCCTACCCTGCTGTGTGCGGGATATAGTGTGAAGCTAATTTATTTTTAAAATATATTATGCGGAGCTTGTTGTGTATAATTAAATAATGTATTGATTCGGTTATTTAGAGAAATTTACTGAGTGTTAAGTTCGGTTATTTAGAGAAATTTTATGAGATTTCTATATTTGGCATACAGTAGGGTAATGATTCGGTTATTTAGACGATTTTATTTATCAGATTTCTATATACGTAGGCAGAAGGTGGTAAGTCACTACGTACTCTCATGCTCGCCCCATGTCATCGCCGGATACATATAGGAGAATTCAATATCGCACCATGTCTTTTTACCAGACTCTTAAATAATTTATTGCCTAGACTGGACATCGAACTCACAACTGTCCTAAATATAGTTATTTTACTACCTACTAAAAAGATATAACAATGTTAATTAATTGTATTTATTATTTACAATTTTTTCTTTATAAATTGATCGGAGTTTGCTATTGATTTTGAATACACTAGGTACCTACTACTACTATAATACCTCATAGGATTCGACTCCATATGTTCCGTTCACGTTTATATGATATCTGGAAATTACCTTTCACGAGTTAAAAGTTCTCGTCGTTTAAGCGTTATTTCTCTCATATGAAATAAAGAATGCTCGTTTTAAGTGAATATATAAGTGGCGCTCTCTTTTTTGAATTTCTTCAGTAAAAGTCGGACGAAGGTTGACAAGGGAACCCAGAATCCTTTTTCATCTTAGATCTATCCCGGGTTAATCTTCTTTGACACAAACCTATTTCAAACATATTCAATTGTTTTATTTTTGTAAGATTTCGTTAAATAAGGAGTAAACTTGAGTATAGAAACGTGTAGATAAAATCAAATCGATAGTGAATATTATATTTCGAAACGAAATGTAATAAAACAATGAGGATAATAAGCTTTAAGTTCTTGATATCTCAATTATTTTTGGCTTATATACAAATCGCACACAGCAGGGTAGGCAGAGGGAACCTAGTGTTAAGACACTCCATTCCCTTCTTTCCGCAGAAATCTGGAGGCATTACATGTTGAGTAGCGGAACTCAACGCCGCGCTTTTCCTCAACACTATAGCGATGAAATGAAATTATAAAGGAGACGTGGTCTAAAAAAATATTTTTTATTTTATTTTTAGAATAGCAAATAAAAATTTATTTGAGAATCTGGGAGTGGAGATAAATAAAAAAAAATTTTTGGATCTTTAACCGATTAAAATCAATTATATTTTAAAAGCTGATTGACAAAGACTCCCTGTATAATGATTTTTTTCATTTTTTGCTTCTCTATTTTATAGAAGTTGATGTTCCAGAAATTGTGCTGCGAACTTAACCTCGCTTTTATCAAGTCTCTAATAACTCACCTCTCAAATTGCCAAAATTTATATAGTTTTCTGAAATCTAAAAAAATAAAGTTCTTTTGGTCTTTTCATAAGAACAAAATATATTCTCTTTACTAATTTCTCTACAGGATAACTCTGTAGAATTGATAATGGCAAAGTAATTTGTCAAGGTTAGACGTAGCGTCGCGTGCCCCCGGGCAGTTTCGGCTTTGCCCCTGACTTCTGAAGTCGATATGGCAACCTCGATATGGGTACTATATGTGATGTAAATAATTTTTACTTTCTCATGAGGTCGTTTTATATAATATAGATGTCATTAATGGCGTTTATATATTTAAATATGTTTACATTATAGGCATTTGTAGAACAATAAAATATGTTAGGTAAAATGGTAAGTAATGAAGGTATGAAATAATATTATATTTTTAAAAATGTACATTACAGGACTCAAACCCACACCACAACACAAGCTCTGAAAAGTATCCAAGCGGGTCAGGTCATATTTTTATATCAGCTTATGTAGAAATTATTACACGTATGTTACAAACTGTTTTAATTAGCAGGTAGGCAGAGGGAACCTTGTGCAAAGACTTTCCATCTTTTCGTCTTTATACTAGACAATGTGTGATGAGCAAACCTTAATGTTGCTCTTTGGCTTACCAGAGCGGAAAAATGAAAACGACTTATTAGGAAGTGAGGTCGAACCCGCGATCGTCGCTTACAGTCATACGATTTCCACAGTGCCACGATGGTATTGGCCTAATATTAAGGTTTCCCGTTAAACAGCAGCATAAATAGATGGAAATTGAGACTCTATATAACTTTAGAAACAATAATTTCCATTAATTAGGTACACTATTAATATGTCCTAGTAGATTATTATATTTTTTTAGCTTCACGCTGTATGCCGCACAGAGGAGGGTAGGCTAGATAGTAAGGAACCTATAACTATTTTGCCGCCAGATTCTTGAGGAAATGCGCGTTGAGTGGTGGAATTCAACGCCGCGCTTTGCCTTTAATTTTAATTTCATTATTCAATTACCAACTTTCATTGTTTATTCAATATCACGGAAAACGACATTTCCATTAATTTAACTGTTTTACTTTGGGAAGTTAGTGTAAATAGTTTGTCTTATGCCTGGTTAGAAAGTCATTCCATTAGTTCAATTAATATTAATTTAATTAAAATCTTGGTACGGCAATTTACGTTGAAGCGGTGGTGAATAAAGTACCTTATAAGATGAATGTGCTTGGCCAAGTACAGTCCAGTCATAAGATTTAAATTCTAGTCTATTATGTTAAAACCTCTTTAAACTATTTGTTTTAAAATACAGTTGAAATAGATATTATTTATTTTAACTATTATAGCGTCGAGTTCCATATGTTAATATGGATAGATAGATATAAGAAAACAATATGGTGACGAATCATAAAATTATCATTATTACACACGATCGAAAGAAATAATTAAAACGCGTATTTCCCGTACCTTTTGTGTGTCGTGATAATAACTACCAAAAAAAAAATCAGCTTCACGCTGTATCCCACACACATCAGGGTAGGCAGAGGGAACCTAATGTTTTATAGACACTCCGTTACCCACTTTCTGCCGAATTCTGGAGGTATTGCGTGTTGAGTGGCAGAACTCAACGCCGCGCTTAGCCTCGACACCACAGCGACGAAATGGAAATATAAATTTAAGTAAATATTTCATCTCCTCGAGTGGGGATTGAACCCACAACCAGTCGGTTTACCGTCACACTTTGTGCCGCTGCGCCACGACTGGCCTCAATAACTACCAAAATAATCGAAATCACAAAGCCTCAAGACCAAGTAATGATAAAGTTTAATATCTTGAAACCTTTGTTCGAGTCCCTTCTATCTTTACATCTTGTAATGACAAAATAAATCAAGTGAGGGAAAGTGGCAGGCAATCGAGAGCTACCCGAGGCAATGTCAGGTTGTCCGCAGCCAATATAAAAAGATCCCTCTGTGTTACTGGAATTTATTTTGTAGGCAGCGGTCGTATGTGATTTTTTTTCTAGAGATATGGATTTTAACATGTAAAAAAGACGACTGTTTTTGTATTTCCTATGTGTTTTTGGAAAAAATAAACAAATTTTGATTTAATGTAAAATTTTTGGCAAATCAGTTTGTTAAAACGTTCCATTAACAATATATTTTATATGGCTATATATAAAACTAGCTTCACGCCGTTTCCCGCACATAGCACAATAGGCAGAGCGAACTTAGTGTTATTTAACCTTCATTTCAAGTCAAGTTCCAGCTATTTTTTGAGATATTGCGTGTTGCGTGGTTGTACATACTCAACGCCGCGCTTTGTCTAGTTATCAATACAAAGAACTGAAAATAACAAATTTATATATTGTCTACAGACACCATTAAAAAAATTATGTAAATTTTATTAAAAATCTATTTAAAAACATCAAAAGTCTAATGTTAGACAAGTTTTATTAACATACGAAAAATATCAAAAAACATAAAAAACATTTTGTATATATATGCATAGTAAGTGCTTCAAAGGATATAGTCAGTTTATGCTCGAAAAGGACATCATTCTGTCATACAATGTATACCTACTAGTTTTTTATATTGGTAAGGTTGTGGTTTGACTGAAGAAGGTAGAGTATTTTTTTTAGCTTTACGCTGGACCCCGCACATAGCGGGTAGGCAGAGAGAATAGAATATGATTCTCTCACTTCTCTCTTCACTTTCGTCCAATTTTCAATGTCTGTTGAGTGGCGGAACTCCACTCCGGATGATTAATTCCTTCCAAATGTTAGTCAAACCCACAATTATCGTGTTATCATGCAGATGTCCGGCCTCTGCGCCACGGGAATGAAATATAACAAATAAATATAAATCCTTTTTACTTTATATTGGATAAAGTTTTGTATATAAAATAGTATTTAAAATTTAAGTATAAAATATACACAATACAATAAATAATAAAATAAATATATACTTTTTGTTATAGTTCCTCTATTTTATATAATTGTAGACTAGATTAATAACTTATTTTATTTAAAAAATAAATTATGGTGTCAGATCACTCTATTCTACGTTTCAATTACATAAATTTTGAACACAACACTATCCATAACTATAGATAGGCATTACGGTGGTCACCAATACTTATTGCTACCAATTGCCAAAAAAAGCAATATATATAGCATAGCAACAGCTTTAAAAATACTGTACTGCGGAGACCTAATAAATCGTGAGTGGCGGCAGGATCAAGGGTAGTTTTTTATCCTCGACTTTTTTATGTGCCGTTAAGTTGCCTCCGAGTTCTCTTACTCCGCATTCCTGGGAGCTTACCAAACGTCGTACAAGCTTGTAAATGGATTTGTTCCTATTCATTTTGAAACTGAAATTGTATATAGAATAGTACATTTGATTTTGTGAGGCTTTCCTGGCCCAGTGGATCTGATCTATACTCGGGGAAGTGATTAAATTTAAATTATTTTTATTAGAGGCCAGTCGTGATGCAGAGGCACAGGCAATGTGGCTATATACTGAGCTCCTTCTTGAGCTCCATTGCTTAAAATGAAATGTCTCGTAATTGCATATGGGTAGCGGAATGATTTAAGATCTTTGATCTTTTATAAGAAAAAACGTAAAACCGCTTATTTTCTTATTTGTCACTATCAAGCAATAAGCGAAAGTTTGTACGGTAATAGCGGCTGTTGTAGATTCGATCTTCATCGGATTTTTTTTTATTTTATTTATTTATTTTAAGTTATTGTTTATAGTTAGTTTTAATTCAGAACAGATAAATAAAAAAAGAGTTTAGTTACTAATATTAATACTCTGTTGTCAAAATTACATGCGCCCGAATACACATATATACCTTCCCCAGTTATTTAACAATTTGTGAGCTTAGCAATTTCCCCTGTGCCGTTTCCGCTTGTTTCACTATTATCTACATCAGGTTTTACCATTGACTTCCGGTGATATAAGTAGGTCGTGACTTGTTTGAAATAAGCTCTGAAATGTCTTTTCATGTAAATGTATAAATAAAACTTTCGATGATTAAAATATCAAATAATAAAGTTGCAGTAGAATAAATACACATGAACAAATATAATAATTTTTACATAATATAAGTATTAACAATAAGAACCTCGGGGAATGAATATATTTAATATATATATTTTTAAATTATCCATCAAGGCAGGGTGTAAAAATCCACAGTCTTCGATAGTAAAGTGTTCAGTAGCCTCTCCTGTCACCAAAAAGACCGGGATTCGATTCCCTGCCGTAATAGAAGTTAAATTCCGCCAGTCACACAATGTTTCGAATTTGGGCGAAAGCATAAGACACTGAATATTACATGGGATAAAACGTTAGGAAAAAAGCGTATCCTACGTTTGTAGGGCATTTTTTCTAACTGCATTGTTATTATCTTTTATAATAACATTATATTAAGTTTTGTTTACACGTAGTAGTAAACAGAGGCCGTTTTGTATTTTAATAAAAGTATTAAAAACTAGACGTTGAATAATAATGATACCAACACGATTATATAGTAAGCTTTTATAATTTCTTTTTACAAAAAATATATGTACATAGTATATTAACTATAAATTAAAACTTTTAAAGACAATTAGACAAGAAGACTTCAAAATTACACCCGTCATAAAATTAAACATCTCTAAGAATACTTTCTAAGTCGATTAAGAGTAGAATTGTAAAATAAAATCGGCCATTACGTAGAACTTTCAACGATTTGTTACCTTTAAGCTGGGTAACCCTCTAACTGGGGTAATCTCAGTAAATATTGGACGCACAGACCAATTTTGTAGAAGTGGCATTGGTTTAGACGAAAAATAGTTATCTCTTGTTATATAATTTAATTAACGCACGTGATTAGGTACAATATGTTAATTTCTTATTCTTATTAAAACAAAAATGATTTTTTTTTGTTATTTCTCGCTTTATACTAGAAAGTTACAGATTAGACTTCTTCGTCTCGTCTACTGCCATCAACTTATTCATAAACACATTTTTACATACACAGTATCATATGACGATTACGAATACGATTCTCTAAGGTTAGCCGAGGTTTATCTCTGCATGTTGTACCTAAAAAAAAAATGCTTAAAATTCACTTCCTTCTAAGTCTTTGACACTTTGAATGGTGGAAGAAATCGAAACAAGACATTATAAACTAAAATTTGATGTTTTTCAAAATAGTTTAAAGGTATCAGTCGATGCCATTTACGTTCCTTTTGAATAAATTTTCCATTGTTCTAAGGTATCTAGGGTGTTTATCAGATAAAACTTGGTGAAGGGTTAATTCAGTCTAGGGTTGGGGTGTAATTAATATTGATTAAGCATCGATATGTAGTTGAAAGGATCGAATAATAATTACATGCTATTTCTTTGTTTAAGCGGAATGAGATGTAAATAGGATTACTATACATTAATGTAGTATCTAATAGTACAATTTTTTTTCTTTTATATTCGTATTTACTGGTTATCAATGGTCAGTATGATAGTGTGTCGGTGAGGTGAAGTTTTCACCACCAATATACAGATTCGATTTCGTGAATGAGGCGTCTGCGACGATGTCGTTTTGATTGGTTTCTGTCTGTTTACATCATTCTTGACAAATGGCGTTTTATTTTACAACGATAATTATTTATTTTGTTTCAAAAAATATTTCTTAATTTTTTTGGTAATACCTCTACTGTTTTAATTGTATTAGGTTTTTATAGAACAACACTCTGTATACACGTTCTCATGCATAAAGCATATACGAAGCATGCCATTATTTTTTTCATAACTTTACGCGCCTTTTGAATTGTTGCACTGATTGTTGTAAAGTGGTAAAAACGTAGATATGAATCACTCCGTTTGACGTTTGTGTAGTTATAACGCGTGTTGGGAACAATTATTTATGTAGATTATAGGTAAATAAATATCAAACAAATCAAATGAAAACAAAATCATATAAGACGCCATCATTTAAAAAAAAATACCATCCATCGTCATAACAATAAAACAAACACGTATTATACTCGATGACCTTTACCATCTATTGTAAGGGAACTTCTAAACCACGATATAATGGGCCAAAATGTGATACGATAATAGTCCTTATTGCTTTATAAATACAGAACAAACCTGTATAGCGAATTCGAGCGATTTTTGAAAAGGAGAAGGGATAAGATCCAATGGACGTTTTTACTCAAGGGCTCTCCAGTTCATAGTAACGAGTGTCGTGCGAGCAAGACGAACGGCCCTTTTGTTGACAGGTTAATGACATGGACTTTTAATGTCATCATGTGGACAGAAAATGCATGGAAAAATGTTTGACAAAAATGATATTTTTAGGTTGGCTTGGTAGTTTTAAAAATATTAAACTAACAGGTTTTTTTGTTCCCTTTGTATCAATATACAAATAACTAATATAATCTGCATGTCTTTTTTTAATCACGCTGTATCCCGTATATATTAGTATCCCCGTATATATTAGTATCCCCGTATATATTGGCACTTCGTTCCCATTAAGAGACCTCAGTCCTTCACTTTACGCTGAATTCTGGATATATTGCATATTGTGTAGCGGAATTCATCGCGTCGCTTTGCCTAGTTATAAGAGTGATGAAATGATAATGATTAAAGTTTCATTTCTTCGAGTGTAAATTGAACCCAGAACCTATCGCACTATTTGGTGTTTATAGCATTTTAATGACATTTAAAGGCTAATTGTTGTCTCTATGTTCGATAACCAGTTAATTGTTTAATAAATAAAAAAAAAATATTTTTGAAAGTCAAGTTTGGACTAAAAGCTAGAGTTCAGTAAGTACGTACAAGCCAAATAATACTGGAATAACAAAAATATTGACAAAAGCTTAAAGTAAATAAATTTATGATAATTTTGTTATAGTTTGAAATATTACATAATTTTTATTGGCTTTGTGGAAATAATCAAAGTTGAAAGAAATTGATATTTTTTTTTGTATATTGTACATAGTTATGGTTTTTGATTTAAGATTTTACAGTTAACTAAGAAAAATAAAGAAATTAGTAGAATTTAGATAAATAAACAGTTTTACGCTTTTTTCTGTATAACGGGGTGGGCAGAGAACACCTAGTGTTAAAACCGAAACGTTTTTGAGACATTGCGTGTTGAGTGGCGGAACTCAACGCCTTCGTTTGCCTCATCACCAGAACGAGTACATTCAAATATAATTTTTTTACTCCCCAAATGAAATTCGACCCACAACAGTCGCGCTTACAGTTATTCACTTATTCCCCAGCACCACGGCGGCTAACACAGTTTAATTGAAAATAATTTAATTCCATTTATGATCACTTAAGTGAAAAACCTTAAAAAAATGTAGTTATATTTAAATGATTTACAGTACAAATGTTCTAAGCTATTAAAACAATAAGGCACGAGCAAAGCGAGGGTTCGCCAGTAGTAATTACAAATAATGCGGCCGGTGTAGGCCAACCGGCGCCAGCAGTAAAGGCTTTATCGATCATGTCCAGAACGTTGTCCCTCTAACGTAATTGGCAAGTGAAACTAAGGCAAAAAAAACGATATATCAGCCAAAGTTTGGGAGTATACACACGTTTAATTTAGTTGGTTAGGTTTTATTGAGGTATTTTACGAAAATAAGTAGTTGATCGATGGTAGCTGATACTTTGAGTTTTTCTTTTGGAGAAAGGTTTTATATAAAATAATTAAATATGTAATTTTAACCCTGTCTGGTTATATTGAGAATACTCACGTATTCTTGTTGTAGTTGATATTTATTTTCATTTTAGACGAGTTAACCTAAAATTGTACTATTTATTAGAGACATTGTATTGTATTTTTTTAGCTCACCGGCGCATCAGACATGAACATATTTTATTTCCTCCAGTGAGAATCAAACCCACTACCTGTCACGCTTACAGTTTCACTACGACTGGCCTGTATGTATTACACAACGCTACTATGTTTTTGCTTTAATATTTATTAATATAAGGAAAGTATATCATCGTCATTCATGGCGCTACAGCTATGCTGAGCCTTAGCCTGGTCCAGAATATTTTTTCATTTCCTTCCATTTCTGGATTTTTGTTTTCAATTTATAATGGGTAATTTTCAGATCTTGTACAATCGATCCACCTGAGCTTTTTTCTGCCTTGGTTTCTCCGTCCATCCGTCTTACCGTACAACAAACCTTGGAATATTCTGGTTTCACTCGCTCTCTCTAAATTTCCTATCCATCGTAGAGTTATGGTAGTCTGATGGTTTTGATTTAATGTATGATGCACGCATATGTGGTATACCTATACTTCTTATAATATACCTAAATACTAATCTAAATACGTAATTCCATGTTGAAAACACGCGAAAACTAGCAGCAAATGGTGTTTTTTTTTTCATTTTTCATTCTTTTCATACCGAAGCGCACACAGTCATAAGAAGAGAACCGCCTTTGCTTTATCCTGAAGCTCACGGTATAGAAAAATCAACATTTTGTTATAAAAAGAAGTCAGTTTTATACGCAGCCTCGACATATTTACGTTGCATCTTTGTAAGCGAAGTATAAAATGTTAGACGTCGAATTGTTTGGTGAGGCAATTATACAGATATTTTAGATTATAATTGGAAAATTCACGAGCTAAATGAACTAAATATTTTATTTCCCCGTGTAGGAATCGAACCCACAATTTACATAGAGCAGAAATCCAATACCCTTACCTACTAACATAAACTTTGTCAATATAGACAAATCATCAACCCAGAAAATCTTTTTTACGAAAACAAAGTGATCCATTTAGAATTTTATGATTACTATCCTTGTAAAACAAATTTAACGGACGAACCATAAAGTGAGAGCACATTAAGGCCAGTTAGCGGACTATGGGGCAATCCGCCGGCAAATTTGATAGGAACAGACAAACGAGCGGATATTAGATAGTGTAGGACATGAGAAATAACTGTTTAGGTAATGTAATTAATTGGTAATTGTTGTTTAAAATTTGTGATTGCTAATAATTGTTGAAATTATAGACTCTATCTAAGCTAATATAGATGGTCATAATTTGTCAAATTGTGTGACGACGTGGCATGCGGATTCGATTCCCACTTGGAGCATGAGTTATTTAATATTTTCATTTCCACGCTTCGGTAACAAAACACACCGTGGCGTTGAGTTCCGACACTTGTCTAACGAACGAAAAAGGAAAATTGACTATTTAGAACATTTAAATGACTTATGATCATTATCTTTCATGTATATACATTGCTCCATATATTCTATTATAAAAATGTCTATTCACGTTATACTAATTCGACCTAACGTATAAGGTCATACCGCTTGTAAATATTCGCAAAGTTACGACAGACCAGACAAGGATAGTACTCACGCAAGGTTTAGTCTTAATATGATTATTTTTGAAAGTAAAAAAACAAAGACAATCTGGCAAAGGTTTCTTCTTTTTATCTGTTTGCCAGAGATTTAAAAAAAATATTCATCTCAACGCCTTTTTTTGTTTTGACAGAGCAGAGAAATGAAAATAATTAATACTTTTGAGTTGGGATCGAACCCACGAGCATTACGTCACTATAAGTGAGACAAAGACCTCTTACGCCATTCTGGCTTAGATTTTTACAAAATCAATTTTTTTTACAAGTCTTATTTCTACATAATATTTTAATTTCGAAAAACAATGTATCGCCGATGTATGTAACAAATTATTCTCTGCCGCGAAATTCCGAATGAATTTTCAATACATTCCGGATGTATAAGATAAAGTTCGTATCTTGATAATTTAAAAAACTCACTCGGCAGAGTTCAAGAGTTCTCCCGAAGTTACTTAAATTATTGCCCAGAGCGTCTTACGTTATCGAAAATCTTCTGGGATTTTATGTTCGATAGTCTCGATGTATGGTGTTAAAAGTTCTATTTCTACGGATATAGTATCTATGTTTTGGTTTTTATTATAAACTAATACTGGTTTTCGTTTAATTTTTTTTTATTTTAGAGTTCCGTAACTCAAAATGAAATTTGGAACTCTTATAGTACAACTTTGTTGTCCGTCTGTCCAACTGTCAAGATTATTTATCTCAAGATCGAGTGGAGGTAGCAAGCTGAGATAAATATCAAATATTTAGGTTTACGGTCCCCTGGAGCACAGAAAAAATCAAGCATCTAATTCAACGAGATCAAAAGATACGAGCGTTTGTGTATCGTTTTTCCTACATTTTGTATGAAATTCGTGGCGTAGTCTATTTGACTTGAACTTGACTTTGAAATAAAAAGTAGGTAAATATTAACTAAGACACAAATGCATTAGCCAATTCTTAACCTGTGTTAGATGGTTTTACAACATCAATATATTTGTACTCTATAAACTGTGTCCAACTATAGTAGACTCACCAGTCTACTATAGTTGGACACAGTTTATAGAAATGCAAACACTTAGGTAAATACCTAATCTAATCGATACTGGGTATTGACATTAAGAATAATATTTTTAGAGTTCGACTTTATTTCCAAAATTATTGACAAATACATTTAAATTACTATATGATACGAAAGGCTCTTTTATTTTTATTTATTACAAAAAAATAACGAGAGTAGACCTAACAGTCAGGCATATTTAAATATCTGCTGAAACACTGAAAATCGCCGAACATACATGGGAGTGAAATGTATAGGCACTGACGTCCCATACCCATAGACCACCATTTGATCCGTTTCACACTACCAAATCAACTAATTTCTAAGACAACCTCAAAATTTTCCCCTATTCATATCTTACAAAATTATCACACAAAACATCAAAAATAAATACCATTTACTTATAACTCTTAGGAAAACCTTTGCCCAACCACTAATGTGTCGCTACTTTAGTTCTCTTTATTACCATTCAACGTGTCCGTAACGCCTGGGGTAACGTTTGCGGACCTTACTTTGACGCTACCTCCACCCAATTAGCGGCCCATGTGTTATACCAAAGTCCTTCATAAAAGGGTCCTTTCTTATCTTCTTTAATACATACATTTCGAGTTAATTGCTTTTTGATGCTGCCAAAAGTATTGTTGCTCTGTTGTAATTACTTTTTGGTATTTAATATATAATATTATATTTTCACTTCCGCTTTAAATTTTATTAATGTAATTTTTTTGTAGTTGATTGTAAATTAGAATTATGAGTTTCTTTTTCTACTATATATCTGCCTATAAATTCAATAAACGCAGTAGTAATCTATTAGTATTTTTTAGGAACTTAAATGATCTTTAAAATGATTCTTATCTATTCTTTGACCATGGCGTTTCGAACGTGCCAGTTCAGCACTAATCTTATCGCCAATTTTACGTTAAATGGAGTGAAGAATGTTATAGTTTGGTAGGTATCAAGTTTACTTGAATCCATATGTAAAAGTCTACTTTTTTGCCTGTTCGATGAAGTCAATATCAAAATCTTGTCGGTTGGTTATGTCTAACTTACTCTGCACCAAAAGTGTGTTTATTGTCAAGAAAACACGCTACCCCCGCATCTAGGCTCATACAGGGTGTATAAGTCAAAGTTTGCAAAATTTATGCCCTCGTAAAGTGTTCACCCTTCGCTCTCTGACCCTCGCATATGTACGTAATGTTTTCTAAATTAATATTAGCATACCACTCTCATATTCTCTTTTATATTCCCTGAAACATCTTTCTGAACTTATGGTAGGTTGACATTGTATTTGAGCACTAATTACTTGCTTTGAATTTTGAAATTTCATTTATTGTAGAGTTCATTTGACCTTATATTTTTAAATGGAGTGACTCTTTCAATATCAAAGAATTTTTATATTATTTTAAAACAGAAATTTTATTTCAAATATCGCTGAGACTCAATAATTACACAAAAATATCTTGAGTTAAAAATATGTTTGCAGAATGGTAAGAATTTCCGAAATGAGGGTGGGCCAGTTTCGCATGATATTAAATTAACTAAGATGATAAGAATAAAAAGAAGAATATGAAGAGATGATAAGAGATTCGTGGTTTAGATACCATATTAAATAATATACTTCAACATGCAGGAGGCCGATTGAGGTCGTCGATTGTCACTTTAGGAGACGAAATGTTTATTTACCCGCTCGTGAAGCGTAAAAGCACGGCGTCAATTTCCGCCACTCAACGTGCATTGCCTTAAGGATTTCGCGGAACGTATAGAACGAAAGATTCTCTCTGCCAAACCTACTATGTAAGGGATACAGCTCAACGCTGATAATAAGACGTATAATGCTCTTTGTACGTAGGTAAACTTTACTTTAAGTTCCGCCACTCAACACTCAGTGTCTAGCAAATTGAACAGAAGATGGGGAACAGAGTGTCTGAACACGTAGTTCCCTTTAGCTTAGAATCTTATGCGAGAATAAAAAGAAAGATACCATTTTTCTGGCTTCAAATGTATGGTATGAGTTAATGTATTTATTTAAAGCAATGCTAAAAGTCTAAAAATATCAGTATAAATTACTGACTAAAATAAATATAACCCCTAATTGGTTAAAATAAAGTATCTTTTTGACATTAGTAAGTAAAATTATTTTTTAAAATAAATATAATAATTAATTAGTTAGTTAAAAAGAAGAAACATGATCTTTACGTTATTAATATTTTCAAACATAAAAATTTATTGGACTTATTACAATAACAAGGTCGTTTAGAATTAACGAACGAATTGATGTCTTGTTAGTGTGTATAAATACATTTTGTTATGTGTAATAATTTTCTTTTTTTGGGTTTCGTACCTCGAAAGGAACACGAAGGAACACTTACAATCATTTTGTTGCCTATCTGTCTGTAAAGACCATTTATCTTCAGATTGTATCAAGCTAAAATTTTGAAAGCATTGATGAAATCGCGGGCGCGTTCGACTCGCACTTAACCTTTTTTTGGATAATCAACTCACGTTTTATAGAGTCAATAAATAAATAATAGCTACAAAGGCAGTTTTTAGAGGACTCCTTTAATTAATTCTTAGTCTTTCAGCTTTTTATCTTTTCTTATTTTGTTTAAGTAATTATTTATTCGCTTTTCTAAAGAGATTAACGACATAATATCATTAGTACTTTGGGATTAAAATAAAGACAAATATATTTTTTTCAGATTGTCTTTTTTGATGAGATTGTGGGTGTCTTGAAACTGATCTATCCTGCTTTACGGAGGAACTTTATAAAAGTAAAAATAATATTTATCTATGTTTTTGTTATGTAAGCTCACTACAGCAAAACAAATATTTTTATTCAATAATCACTTGCTTTTTATTTTTTATTTCCTACTATGTCCAAAATAAAAATATAATTAGAACATTTTTTTAATTTATTTTGCATAATGTTAAAGTTGTCCGTGTAAGAAAATAAGATTAAAGGCAGCATTCTAGGCAGCCTTTCTAGCTAGTATGTGTAGGTCTGCGTACGTTGGCAGAAGTGCATTGTCTTGTAGTGTTGAGAAAGAAATATCGATATTATTTATCGATATAATTACAGCATCTCTGTTACTCGAGACATTTTCATATTGAGGAAAAGCGTGGCGTTGATTTCGCTATTCGCGCAATGCCTCCAGGATACGGAAAGTGGAGAGCAGTGTCTTAAAACTAGGCTTCCTTTGCCTACTCTGTTACACGAAGAATACAGCGTAAAGCTGAAAAAATATATAGTTTCATTAAATTCTACATATAATAAAAACAATAGCAATATTACTTCTGTGTTGATTTATACATAAATATATAAAATATATATTTTGCGCAGAAATTTTCAATTAAGATGTTACGAATTCGAGAAAGTACACATAATGTTATATATAATAATATTTTTCCTGACTGCTAAGGGTTGTGTTTTCAATATAAAATATTGTATATATAAAATTAAACTGAATTCCAAAGATGATTTGATATTATTTCTTGGCTGCAGGAACAATTCTTTATTTATTTTCTTTAAAATATATGTTATTGTATTTTGGTAAGTGTTATAAGTACTTACCATTTCATATAAATAAAAAATAATCATCATCATCATCCCATCTGTCATGTTTATACTTTTTCGCCTTAGAGTTAATATGAAAGTTAATTAGGACTTTATACGAATGTTTTGAGTGTTGTCATTGTTGTAAATTTCAAAAAATTTTCCGCAGCCTGTCACAAAAGACGAACCCACAAGTATTTTTAAATATTTTATACTTAATATTACTTAAGATAAGATAAAAAGTCTTTATTGCACACTTTAACAGGATTGATTACATTAAATTAGGGTTATGATATGCACAAAGGCGGCCTTATCATTACTTGTGAGTTTTCAACCTGTATATATTTTTTATTATTTTCGCTTTTCAATGTATGTTAGAACATACATTAAACATTAATTTATTTGACCAGCTATGAGCGTATTTTTTTAAAATAATGAACTTTGAGTTTGACGTTCTTGATTTGATCATAAATTGAACCTGGATTTTTTTTAAAATAATATATTATTTTTAGCACATTTTATCGATATACCCACATCACTACCGCTTCGTCTTGGAGAGGGCTCAAGAGGGGTCGTGGCCTATGTACGTTTCATTTGTCTCGACGTGCCTGAATTGTCTCAGCCTACTTGCTAGCCTTAGTTTAGATATTTTGTTGTAGGATACGAGTATAATCAAGATTTAAAGACGAACTAAGAAGTTTACACAATTTTTTGATGACAAGATGTTTATTGTATTGTAATTTCAATAAAAAAACGTATATAGATATATATATGGATTTAATTAATAATTATTATGTCTCTCTTTTCTCATCTTAGGCTATTATTATTTTAAAAATAATGTGTACATATTTCATAACTTTTAAAATATGAATTAAATGTGAGAATGGTACACTATAAATCAAAGTAACAATCAATCAATGTACAAAACACCAGTTTTATATATATTGATCACTTTTGAAATATTATAATACGTTTGTTAAGAAGATCACTTTTCTACTCTCTGTAATTTTTATTATTATGTTCTCCGCACAAGAAGGATAACACAACAATAACAAATATAACTTAAAAACTATAAGTAAAACATTTAAAAGCCTCAAAAGATTAACGAAAGCTCACTACTCTCCTACAAATTGTGCATTATAAAATATCTCTTTGTATTCGCCCCAGAGCCTGGTAAAGAGGCAATTTTTTTCTGACCTACTCTTTCATTCATCACGACCTCTATTGACACAGCAGATTTAGTTCAACGGTTATGTTAAGCCGTTAATTACTTTGAATCTGTGTTAATGCGTTGATTGTATCTTAAATTGAATTATATTGTTTGTTAAATTATATTAAATTAAATTTTATTATTACGGAGAACTTTTCGATTGATTTGATGAGATCACTGTGGTGCAGTGGCCCAGGACTGTAATCACGACGATTTTGGGCTCGATTCGGTGTAATGTAAAACTATGTGAAATTATACAAAAAAAGATTTCTACACTGAGTGAACAGAAAGTAAGGACTGGTTAATTATAAACCTTTAAAAAGAGCAGTTTGAGTTTGAGGCCAGTCGTGGCGCAGTGGTACAAAGTGTGACTGTAAAACCGACTGGTTGTGGGTTCGATCCCTACTCGAGGAGATGAAATATTTACTTAAATTTATATTTTCATTTCTTCGCTCTGGTTTCGAGGCAAAGCGCGGCGTTGAGTTCTGCCACTCAACACGCAATGCCTCCAAAATTCGGCAGAAAGTGGGGAACGAAGTGTCTTAACACTAGGTTCCCTCTGCCTACCCTGCTGTGTGCGGGATATAGCGTGAAGCTAATTTATTTTTATTTTTTTTAAAAAGAGCAACAAAGTTTAATTTCTTGATTTTCCGTTTTGTCTTTACATATATATTCACAATCAGAACCGAAATAGATTAAGCAAAAATGTCATGAAAGCACAGAAAAAAAATGGTCATGGATTTAGTCCTACTTTCTTTTACAATCATAGAGCATACTTTACATGACGATTAATTTGAAATTCACTAATTAGCTACATCTAGGCCTTAACACCGTCCTAAGGCACTAGCGTGCGACTGTAAACAAGGCGGTTATAGGTTCAATTCCCACCCGGGAGTATGAAATATTGAATATTTTAATTTCTTCGCTCTGGTAACGAGGCAAAGGGCGGCGTCGAGTTTCGCCACTCAACATGCAATACCTCGAGAATTCAGCGGAAAGTGGAGAAAGGAAGTAACTTAATGGAAACTAAATATCTAAACATTAAGTTAGCAGGTTCCCTCTGTCTATCCTGCTATGTGCGGGATACAGCGTGAAACTACAAAAAGAAACGGCATTGTGATGGTGTACTTAGTGGTTGTTGTGTTTTCAACCCATACTAGGAGACATGATTTTTTCTAATTTTATTGCTGACAAAGCACGTTTTTGTATTTTAACAACATCAATGTTTCGAATTCTTGCCTAGAACGAAGTATCTTGATACTAGATTCTCTACAACATAAAATAAAACGCGAAACTTAACTGGAAAAAGTGAAAATATTTAATTATATCCTATTAATTTAATCACTTAAAGATTATCGATTCGAAAATTTTAAATGAGTCTAATATTTAAAAGGTTGCCTTACATTTAAGCTGTACTAAATACCTGAAAGCACTAACTGAATAATGAGCTGTATTCCCATACTATTCAAACATGAATCACGTCTCAATCTATAAGCTGACCGAATTTCAACTAATTTCTCGAGGGGCTTTGTATAACTATACAAGAGCCGCGGTCAGTCTAAGTGAACAGTCAAAGGTGCGTTTGTGTTCAGACCATTTACTAGTGCTAGTTAATGTTAGTGTTATGTAGTAATAGTTTAATATAATAATTATTAAGCATATAGTTATTTATCAAATACTTAAATGCTTAAGTAATTATTTCTACGGATTTTTATAAACACTTTTGTCGAAAAATTGCTACAAATTCACAATTTTGTGTGAATAATACACGATTTTTTAACTTTAAGTTAAAATATAGGCTTATAATATATATATTTATGCATATTTATATAAAAAGCTATAAAATCACATAAATACGATTGGCGTATGAAGCCTAATATTAAATAATACTTACTAAATATTTAAGAACTGCCTCTGGCACTCCAATAACTCCGTACTTGAGCAAAGCATGAATATTTGCTTGGCCCTCTTGGTCTGTATAGTCTAGCCCATATTTACCATTTCATACCGACCTTGTCCAGCATTAAGTGATTGTTCGGTTTATGCCAACAAACTGTTATTACTATAAATTATGTTTCTGCGGTCACTTTGCTTGTATGTATGGAATAACTGAAATTATATATATCGTTATTTTACCTAAATGTGCCAAACTAAAATGTATAATAATGTGTTTATCTAATTAAATAAATAAATATGATTTTGGAATTCAAAATAATCAATCATTCTTTCCTTAAGTACTGAATGAGTTTGATATTTTTCTGTGATTCAGAGCATTACTGTAAAAATAAAATCAAATAAATCAGCTTCACGCTGTATCCCACACATAGCAGGGTAGGCAGAGGGAACCTAGTATTAAGACACTCCGTTCCCCACTTTCTGCCGAATTTTGGAGGCATTGGCCTCTAGAAATTATTACTGTACTTCTAGAAAAATAAGATTTAGGAGAAAAATGTAGGCAGGGATAACCTAGTGATAAAAAAGTCCGCTCCCTAATCCTGCGTTATTTTTGAGATTTGCTTGTAATAAGAGCGAAAAAACTAAATACAAAGAAGTCATCGTCGACGGTAGGAATCGAACCTACAACCGTCGCGCTTACGGTCAGATGCTATTCAAGAATAAAAAGATTTAGTTGCACATTTAAAAAGTATTATGTATCTATAGTTAGTTATATTCTCGTATATTTTTAGAAACTTAAGAGCCAAAACAATAGACATCTCCTACACTAAGGATTAAAATTGCAACATTAAAAAAGGGTGTAGTAGAAGGATAAAATGACATTTTAATTATGCATTTTTAATTATCTTTCATCGTGAAGGCAGTTGGTAAAGCGTTTACACTCAAAGGCTACTTTTCCAACGGTAGTGTAACTCATATTAAATGGATTTTCTTGCGTTGCATAAATACAAACTTTTCACGATTTTGAGTATCATTTTTAACATTTAAAACAAATGTAACTAATATCTATTATTAAATTAAATATAAGTTATATGGTAATTCAATTATGAAAAATGATAAACATGTTACAATAAAAGTAATATATAAACGCTCATTTGTGTACGAAATATACGTAGACGTAGAATATAAGAAATAAAAAAATTGCAAAAATCGACTTTTTTAGCTTTACGCTGCACATAGCAGCGTAGGTAGTAGTTCTCCATCTAACTCTGGACGATCTTAAAAGTTCAATTCAAAATCGTTCATAGTTTAACATAATATGACATATTTTAACAATACCACAAACAATTAATACTAGAACATCACTACCCCTCTGTCAGTCCCAAAACGGCATATCCAATTTTACCGTAGAAATAAAATTGGCTAACTTAATTAAGGAAACCTATAATGTGACGCAATCGATTAAGAGGTCCAAAGGAAAAAAAACGTCGTATGTCCACGAACGTGCTGTGAATAAGAGAAGATGGGATAGTATAGGCTGAGGACAAATCGCTAGTATCAACGTAATGCCGAGTAAAGCTTCAGCAAATTGTTGAGGTATGTATTAGTTGGGATAATTCGAGGATGGAATTTTGATTTTATGTTATTTTATAATATTTATATGGGTATACCATGTGTTTTTTTTGTAAAGAAATGATAGAAGTTAAATATTAAAAGAAATTAGCAAGTTTAGTCTCGTATAATGTTGATTGGTAACTGAAATGGTTATTTGTTTACTTTTTATTGCGTATTTTTGTATTTTAGATCAGAATCAGAGAAGTCTTGCCTCAGAATTGCCTAGAATTCTTATACTTGAAGCCAGTCATGGCGCGGGTGCGTCGAAAATTGGGGAGCGGAGTGTCTTAACACTAGGTTCCATCTGCTACCCTTGCTATGTGCGTGTAGCGTGTAAAGCTAAAAAAAAAATAATAAATTTATCGAATATCGAACAGTATGCGTACGTACCCATCTATTTTAGTAGGTAGTGTGCACACGTTCTTAAAACGGTATCCTAGTTCTAAAAAGCCCACAATAAAAACGCAAGGACGCGGCGGCTCTCTGACTAATTTCAAGAGGTTATTCCCGTCCACACTGATATACCGACCTAGTACTGGATGTGACTAAAACTTTAAAAAGGTTTTTTTTTTCATACCACTCAATGTTAAAAATTTTGCAATTTATGAGATGAAATTATTTTTTGCAAATTGCATTAAGTAAAACCGAGCTTTATCATTTTTAGCTTCAAGCTGTATCCCGCATATAGCAGGTTAGGAAGACGAAACTTAGTGTTAAGACACTCTGTTTCCCATTTTCCGCCGAAGTATTGCGTTGTGTGCGAGGTGTGGTTGCCGCATTTTGCCTTGTGAAAATATTAAGTAATTTGCCTGAATAGAAATTTAACCCACAGTTGTCATTTCAACAGTTAACTAATTTATAATATTGGCATAGTTTATTTTGTTACATTAAATTTAATTTATTAATAAAATGGTCTAGCTTTACAAGACATCTTTTTCTAAGTTGTGAATCTCAACACTATTATTTTTTTTGTATTTATGTTTTTACTATTACATGTAAGACTTCTTCTCCATTTGACTATAATTGGTGTAATAGAAAATGAAGAGTGGAGTAACTTAACAAAGAAAGCAGCTTCATGCTTTTTCTCATATAGCAAGGTAGACAGAGGGAACCTAGTTTAAAAAAACACTCCGTTTCCGATTTTCTGTCCCATTTCTAAAACGGTGAGTGGCGACACTCAATGAAGAGTTTTGTCCTGTAACTAGAGAGAGAAAACGAAAAAAAATCATTCCCCCGAGTGAGAAATGGACCCAAAGCCGTCGCTATAACATATCTTATGTTTTGTACAGGACTATAGTCATGTCTGACTATAATCCATGCATGACTATAATCGTGCAAAACATAAGAATGTAAAGATATTTGACACACCCTATATTAAAGACGCACCATCCAGCGTTTCGACTGACACTGCGTTCCTTTCATTCTTATGCTCCTCATGCCTTGTCGTCTTTTCATTCCTCTTCCCTTATTAGAGCAGTCATATTGCCTAGCTTTTATTTTTTAGTCACCAGTCACGTTTGGGCCGGCAATGAGTTTATTGAGTGGGTTCTTGTTACGTTTTATGATTTGACGTTAAAGTGAACGTTTGTATTACATATTAATTATTTCTTTTGAAAGATTCTGATGTTATTTTTTTATTGATTATTGAAATAAATTATATTTATATATAGAACATTTAAGTAAGTTCATAATAAATATATACGAATTATTAGATTATGATTAGGACTTTTGTTTCCATTTGAAATTAGAAAATTATATTGTTTTGCATTACCTAATATGGCCATTAAAGTAATATAATAATTGTAGAAAAGTATTGTAACAAAAAAGTCAGATATTTGTTTCATTTTCGTTTCACGCTGTAGAATAGGCGGTGGGATTCTGAGTGTTAATATACTCAGTTCACCATAATTACTTCAAATCCGACAATAGTCAAAAGGGAAAAAAAATAGAACAGAACGAATGACAACAATAATTTCAATGGCCATCTCACAAAAGCAAGAACACATTAAACAAAAATTTACATAGTTCAATAAATCATCATCATATAATTCCTTATCACAAACATTAGGCAAATCCAAGGAAATCCCTCTTATAGTACACAAGTAGGTGATGTTCTGTAAACGGACTAAATATCTGAAACTTAATCGCCCTAGATACAAACTTGTAGCGGCTCGTTTGGGCTGATAGCTAAATCTGGGTTAAATACTGTTTTTGCAAGTTTACACTTCTCAAGAATGCTAGACTGAAATGTGGCTTCTTGGATCATTACAATAGTTTCCAGTTCAAAAACGTTAATTTCTGTTTAAATTATCTAATGAGCTCTTTATATTAGTGGTTTTCATTTTGTTACACTTTTGTTTCATTTTAATAGTTTTAAATCTTTCTTTTAATAGTACCTGGCTTTAGAGCTCCAACCTATTTACGATTACGATATATTACAAAAAATTAATGCCACATTAAGTAACAATAGTAAGTAAAGTAATAGAATTTTATTTTATAAGTGATATGTGGTTTCAATGTTGAAATATAATTTTACATAAAAAGATAATTAAATAAAATCACGAAATTGAGTTAACTCACTCAACACACATGGAGAACGGAGTGTTTTAACACTAGATTTCCTCTATCTACCTTGGTAAATGCGGGAATCAATTAAATTTTTTAATAAAATATTACAGAAAACATATAGAAAATGTAATAGCCAACGAACAATAACACACAGACATGACAAAGTTATGGCGAAAAATCTTACAACTTTTGTTTTGTAAGTCAACACCGCTTAAGTTGTGGAACAAATTTCCTCCCCCGGGCTTACACCCTGTACTATTAAACTCTGAGGACAGAAGTTCCATGATTTGAATCAATTTTCCTCGAACTTTACTGTAATATTGACTGATGGGACATTTCTTTATGTAGGGTGGGTTCTTGTACGCGTTTTAACGGGGTGGTTTATGATGGAATACACATCATGTGACTGCTGTAATTACGATAGTTTTGTTGTAGTAACAAGGTAAACGTAGCGGTGAATACCACAAAAGTAGGGAACGGAGTGTATCAACACTAAGTTCTCTCTGCTATATGTGGGATATAACGTGAAGCCACCCTAGATGGCATTACCCTTTTAAGGTTCTGGAGATATGTAAACTTCCCCTTATTCCCACTTCCTTCTGACTGGCTTCATCTATAATATATTCTCTCTGAATTCTACGAAAAGTGACGTCGACGTTTGACGTCTGCGTCGTATAAATCGTATTAGCTAATATACGGTAAATTTATTGTACATTAAATATTAATTCAAATGAACGTACGGCCGCATTAAACATGTTAGAACTAAATATTGCAAATAATGCCTATATTAATGAAGCACGATCTCCAATTAACCTAACTCATATCAACCCACATTTGCTGAACTAATTTCGAAATTAATTCTATAAACCCACACTTTTTGTTAATTTTTTTCTATAAAAACAAAATTACTGAAAAATGTTTTAGTGTATTTTAAATGTGTGAATATGTCAGTATATTCAAGTTTTTTTTTTCATCATTTTGTTTTACATATAAGCAGAGAAATAATATTAATAGCAATATAAATTTTACCTAAATCCGTTCACCAGTTTTTGCTTAAAAATGAAAAGATCATCGATCGTTAGAAACTCTCACATATATACCTAACACTAGTACGATAGTAGAATGTTGATCTAAGAACATTTTTTTACAATAAATCTAAAAAAGCTTTTGTAAAAA
Organism: Heliconius charithonia; assembly: GCA_030704555.1. Taxonomy (NCBI): domain Eukaryota; kingdom Metazoa; phylum Arthropoda; class Insecta; order Lepidoptera; family Nymphalidae; genus Heliconius; species Heliconius charithonia. Next base: position 3,673,527 of record CM060825.1, read on the forward strand.
AATCATACTTACAACAAAAGCTTGGCCGAAAAAAAAGTCATAATAATGGTTTTATACGTTAAATGTTGCGGGTTCGAAATCATATAACGATAGTGTAATCTACATCAGCACGCAATCGAATTTAGTACTAGATCAAACGACTTAAATGCGTCGCCTGTAACCCAAATGTGTCAAAATCACCCCAAAGTCACGCCACGACTTACTGACCGTCGCTGTTATAATATTTTAATATGATGTTCGTGACCTAATAAAATTATACGTAGCCAAGAGCAAAGGCTTTACATAATTTAAACAATAAGTGGTCATTTATAAGCAGAAACGATATCTTAATCACAGTTTTTTGAATGTTTTTAAAATTTTTCAAAGCTCATTTTTCGACTGTTCTTGTAGCAAAAAATATATATTATATAATAGCAAAACTATATTTTTAACATGTCAAAAATAAAAGTGAAAGTCCATAATTATAATTTCACTCATCATTTAGGTAAACTAATTTTGATTAAATATCGTTATATTGTTTTACCTTCTCGATTTATTCCGCAAGAAGTACGGTAAACAGAGGAAACTTAGTGACAAGACTCTTCGTTCCTCACGTGTCACAATTTTTAAGACACGTGTTGATGCTGAACTTAACGCTGATAGTTATATTTTATATATATAAATATATATAATAAAACTTATGTATATTGTAAATGACCTCAATGATTCGTTATTTACTCGATAATCGTGGCTTCGGCTCGTCTTAAGATAAGGTCGTAAAAGTGACCTTACATTTACAGCTTCTTTTGAAACATAATATATATTTTATAGGCCGGTCTATTGTATTTAATAGAAGTAAGTTATATAAAAAAAGTTTTGTCTATAATTGTCTGTTGCTCATCATTGATCATTTATTGTGTGATACAGTTAAGTACATATTAAACAATTTCTTGGCAGGTTAAGAAGAGGAAAACAAGTGTCAAGGCACTCTGTTCTCCACTGAAGTCTATAAAAATATTGCGTGTTGTAGAACGAAGAAGTGGAAATAAATACTTAGATTATAAATCGAACCTACAACTATTATGTACACAGACAGGTGAGACGCTATTAGGCAACTGCAACACGATGGTATAGGAGATTATCAATCTCCATTTTTATATGAAGTCTACAGTCCACCTAATATAATATTCCCGTTACAGTGCATAAACATACGCTTTATAGTAAGGGTTTGTATGAATTAATCAACACAGCTTTAGGACGCGTGTTAACATAATTCTTGATGTTTTATTCACGCTGGAACCCATTTGAAACCGTCTAAGTACCTACTATTGAAGGTAATTTCAACGTTAAATTTTAAAATTATTTTTATAATAATAAGAAATAATTTTAAAATTGTCTGATATGCCTACATTATATATATTGGTTATAAGCACTTGTGCTATTTATTGTAAATATCTTCTTATTGTGAATATGGAAAAAAAAATGTTAAAAAGGGAAAAAAAAATATTTTTTTATTCTACCCAAACAAAAAATCTTTCACTAATTTAATTTACCATAAAAAGTAGATTGTTTATAGTCATAAAGTAAACTTTAGTGGAAAATTGGTAATTTTATTATTTTTATGTTAGCTTATTTTCAATGATTCTATAGAAAATCTTAAAGATATCCTAATTTTAATTAAATCTAAAAACCGCGCAAGACTATCCAAATGACGAGATTGATGCATCGATTAGTACAAAATGGCCGCCACAACTGAGTGTAAATATACAGCTTCAACACCAAACCTTTTAGAAAGAAGAATAGGTTATAAAAAACATATAAAAAGTGGCGAATATATATATCTACAGCGAAAAAAGCCAAAACAAAAAAAGTTTACATAACTTATTTTCAAAATATTCCTAGAAAATACAATGGTCATGTCTTAATTTATATTTACAAACTTCCATTCCCAAAACCAAATTATTGACGCTCCTCTGATAGAAAATTGGATACTTAATCTAGTTCTTAAAGTCGCCCGCAATTTTGGGATTTATTAATATCAACTAAGGCAATTAATCACTTGCTGGATAGTTATGTTTTGATGGGTTTTACTAACAATTTTAAAATTGGCTTAAAACTGCTGGCTGCAGCGGTGGTTTTAGGTTTGATTTATACTTTTAGTGTTATAGATATAACATATAAAATATATGAAGCCGTTATGGCGCAGTAGTTAGTGCCATTCTAAACGTGATGGTTTTGATACGAGGCTGACCTGAAGAGAAAGAGCCCGTTCCCATGCGCGGGAACGCAGTGACTTAACAGTAGTATCCAAAAGCTACCAACAAATAAGTAGGCACGTCTAATCGTAAATTGGCATAAATATATTTATTTTATGGTTGTCTTTGCAGAAAAAAGAATAAAGAAACATCAAGAAACAAAACTTTTTGTTAAAACTTGTTAGTTTCCCACAATATATTTATTATCTAAGGATCTTTAAGTATTAATAAATCCTTTAACTATATGTTCATGTAGAAGTCCAAAGTAGAGAGGGGTGTGCCGAGGGAAATCTTAATATGCGTCCTTATACCGCATTAAGAAGCCTTATTAAGGGTAAAGGTACTGTCGATAATAAGCGTGTTAAATAATTATTAATATTTAATATTTTCTTATTATTTTTGCCTATTTATTAACGACACATATTAAAAAAGTATAGCAGAGGTCTTAAGGTGTTATTACTTTTAAATTAAATTTGTAAAATTGATGTTTCAACCGTATATAGAGAGAACTCCACACTCTCCACCGAATTTGCGATACATTTTGTGTTGAGTGGCGGGACAATTTACTTTTTACTAGAGCAAGGAAATGAAAATATTAAATAATATATTTCCCTGAGTAGAGCCTTGAATCGAACCACTGAATAACGTCCGCCTTCGCCTACGTTCACTCTCACATGCCACGACGGTCTCAATAAAATATTAATATTATTATTTTAATCTGAAGAATTTGGATGGTTGAACGTGCTAATATTAGAAACGTCTTCAATTTACTATGGAGAGAAATTGGTCGTATTAACTCAGAAACCTTCGTGGGCCCATGTACAACAGCTTCGCTAATCATCATTACATGATCAAATGCATACTTTAAAATTCTATAAAAAGCATACGGACAAACATTCATTTTTATAAATAAAAATAGGTCGTCGAATGCTGTCGTATAATGATGATTGACATTTAAATTTCCAATGTAGCTTATTTAAGATTGCTGCATATTTTCAGGCAAATTGATGCCTTGACTTCATTCAAACGATAACTTTTCTTAATGAACAGGTTTTTTTAAAACAAACTGTAAATGTTCTGCTGAGTGAAAGTTTTAAGTAAATTGGCTCAGTACTTTTGGGATCAAGCGTAATCCATCCATTTCAGTCACAAATACTCAATATATAGACAAAATATTTTTACTGTTTTATTATATATAGATAAGGACTACTAGTCTCTATCCTAGTTCTTATTGATATTCGGATTAAAACGCTGTATAACCGACGTACCTTACTTGATGTCTTTGTATAACTTTCAGTTTCATTTAGTACTTAATGAGGATATAAAAACTTTACAAAACTTGTTGGTTTTAAATATGCGACTTAAACTCAATGGGTTTATTAGTTGTGAAACTGTTATTAGGATTCGTAATTTGTTTATCGGCCATTGTGAGATTATTAAATTTGAAAAGTTTAAGGAACAGTACGTACTGTAAAAACGATTATTCATTTAACTCTAATTACAAAGAGGCCAGTCGTGGCGCAAGGGCACAAATTGAGATTATAAACGCGATATGTTGTGAGCTTAAGGCAGTCATATTTTGTGCCCAGCGCCTCGAACGAAACGAAATTTGGCTGTAAATAAGGATCGGAGTTTTTAACTAAATACTAACTCTGCCTATCCTGCACAGCAAGATAGGCAGAGATTTGGGTTCCAATTTTATTATTTGAAGTTACTCCCTATAACTTCCTATGACTGGACTCTATAACCAGTTTTGCTATGTTACTTCGATTCACCATGAGTTTTGCAAAAGGTTCCAAAAATATACTACTGAACTGTTGCTAGTGAAGTTAAATATAATGTATTTTATATATCGATTTTTTGTATTTCTTTAAGTATCATAATTAATAGAGAGAACTCCATCGAATTTGGGATACATGTATTGAGTGTCGGCACAATTTACTTGTTACCGTTGTTGTTGATTAAATGATGTGTACCATAATTTTTCAATTTTATTACTGATTATTTTAAATAGTTTATCATTGTTTATTTCAGGTAAGAGTTGCTGAAATTCATTATGATTTAATCGAGGCAAGTATTTATTTAGAAAGTAGATTAAATTATGTGTTACGATTGATTCTTTGTAAAAATTTTCTGTGTAAATTTAGCGAATATTTTTGTAAAAAGATGGGACGGAAATAAAAACAATTTAAATAATTATTCCCCGAGTAGGGATCGAATCCACAACCAACGCTAATGATATGTTACACGCATATTATTATTTCTTAAAAAAATATAAATAAATGTTCCCTTTTTTTTAAGTTTCAAATTAAACAGAGTGTATAATTTAGCAATATGCTCTATAGTTAAACACTTTCGTTGCTTCCCAACTAATATAGAAAGAGAATATAGTACTTCACATAAGCGAAAGCACATTTATATAAAATAAACACAGAATTAAAATGTAAATAGAACCCTTTTAAATTGAATTGGGTCTTACGTGGCCCGTGAGCTCTGCATATAGAAGAAACTTTGTAAAAACAGGGCGTTACTCTTACGGGGATGTGACGTTTATTAGAGAAAGGATGAACTGTTAAATGGTAATGGTAATTTGTATAGATTTTGAGTGGCGGAACTTAATGCCAGCCAAAATAATTTTTAGATTAGACGGGCTGCTTTTTCAATAACCATTTTTTTAAGAAAATTTGAACCCATAACTATTGTATGCAGTCAGACACTGTCCCAACATCACTATATTACAGCAAAAATATCTTGTAGTTTATATATTGATGTTTTGCTCATTTAAGTACCATATTTTTTGAATGTACTAGAGTGAAGAAATGAAAATATTGAGTGGGATCAAACGCACAACCGTCGCGTTACAGTCACACCCTTATTCCTCTGCGCCACGACAGCCTCAAAATTTGCAAAGTATAAAAAAAATCTTTTTAATTGTTCCTACATATCATCTCTCTAAGGTCCACGTTGATGAATACACACACAAAAGTTAGTTAAAAATAAAACAATATCGAATTCAATATAAAATTTAATTAATTGCTGGGGATGGCTCCATGCCAAGAAAGTAAGTAGTACCTTTCAATTATATGATTGCGCAACAAAAATGGCGCCTAAAAGTTATTTTAAGTTGCAATTTCATTTATTTAAGTCTTGTATTTTATTTAGTATTTTTTCTTGGAACGTAAATTATTGGATTAAAAAACGGAAATAATTAATCTCCTTTGTAATAAGCTACACATATTCGATGGATTTTCTACCTACTCGAGAGAAATTTACATCCATTTTTTTTCATCGATCTGTCCATTTGGTCAGTCAAAACGCAACATTGGGTCTCCTCCGCAATGCAAAATTTTTAACCAAGACAAAATATATATGCCTATCTAATCTTCCTATATAACTCTATTTGATTATTAGTAGATGTATAAAGATCAAAGAAATTTACATTTTACACATTTCATGTATTTTTCACTCGTTCATTTTTAGAGTTCGCCTCCTAACGTTCCCTTTTTCGCTCTGGTGTCGAGGCTAAGCGTGGCGTTGAGTTCTGCCACTCAACACGCAGTACCTCCAGAATTCGGCAGAAAGTAAGGAATGGAGTATCTTAATACGAGGTTCCCTCTGCCTACCCTGCTGTGTGCGGGATATAGCGTGAAGCTGATAAAAAAATAATAATAATTTCATATCCTCGTTCTTGTAATACGACAGAAAAAAAACAAAGAGAAAAATGTAAAACCATACAAGGGGTATTTATAAGACAGTATAATTTTACCTGTACATATACAATGTAAATATACACAATAACAATCAATATTTACTTGTATAAGTACCTATATATACATAATTTTATGAAACTTTTTCAATAACAAGACCTGAATAAATATTAGACGTACACATAAGCGAATGTTAAATGAAACTCCATGTATGTTTTATCCTTTCGAAACTTACTTTCTACGAACAATTTCATATTTAAGTAATTACTAAGAATTATGAATTGAGACGATTGTGCGTGGACGCTTGTTGATTTAGTTTGAAGTTTTTACGTTTTTATATTTCATTTATATGTTGAAAATAATATGCGATAAATAAAAAACTACCTTGCTTGCAAAAAAGAGCAAAAATAAATACCTACTTTTTTATATTGTTTTGTCCTACTGTTTTGACGCAAGATGAAGGTGGTGATCAAACGCGATATTAGACGCTATAGTCAAGTGTGTAATTTAAGTGTAGGTTTAACGAGATCATCCTTTGGTAATTTTACAAGTATTCATGTACTCGGACTTCCAGGTTAGTTGTTAGTGGATCGTCTCAGCCGTTTCTAATCCAATCAGGTGTTCCCCAAGGAGGGACCTCAAGGAGGTTTTCGGGATCATTTTATTTAATCCGGTATTGTAACACTATTTAAATACAATTTACGCCAATGATCTGAAAGTTTTAAATAAAAAGCAAATATGATGGTGCCCTTCTACAAGATATTTGAGCAGACTACTAGACTATTTTAAGATAAACGGCATGACTCTGAACATATTTAAATGTTAAAAATATAAGATTCTCACGTAGAACTCGTTTGAACTCACAAACTTATACAATCGATGACCAGACGTTAGAAGAAGTAGCAACTATCAGTGACTTCGGAGTTAATTTTGACAGTAGGATCAAATTTCACGCTCATATCGACAACGCTAACTAAGCATTTAGAATGGAATGCTGGGTGGGAGGGGCGAAAGGAATACAAAAAATCTTTAAACGCCACAGACCAAGATTATTGCGTGGAATATTCCATTATATTATTTCTATTATTATATTCCCTATTACATTATTTTTAATATCCACACTACGAGATACATATTAAACGAATTGAGAGGGTCCAAAAGCGTTTACCATGGCACCTTTCATATTTTCAGTTGTAATAAAAAAAATCGATAAATCTTTCGATTTGATTGATTGTCTTATATACTTGTGAAACTAAATAACTTGATCTATACTACCTTGTACTTGTTGACTTTGCTGGTCGTATTGATATTATCAAATAACTTGGAGCTTTTATTCGAGCATCGTAAAACTTTTAGCCAAGTCTTTTGATGTAACTCCTCAAAGACAAACTGCTTTTACATCAGGATGAAATTACAAAGTATAGATAAGTCATCGAATTTTGCTACGAAATAAGTTTTGGGTAAATTTTATATTAGTTAATTGGAAATTTTTAAAAAAGTATGTATTTTGTGTAGAGTTTATAACGAATAATTATTGAAAATATAAATATAGTCATATAAAAAATAGCCGTTAAAAATGTGGCGTTAATAAATAACATGATAAAAATTTTTAGACAAAAATAATAAAGCGGTTTACGTTTTTTTCCCCAACTTCCACACAAACAATTATGGATAAAGTGTAACGGAGACATGTTAACCGTATTACTCACATTTACGTACAATCATGTAAATTCTGAAAGGATCTTCCTACAAGCCGATTTATCCTCTAAGCCTTTCCTGTTACAAATCAAAATTGTTTGCATAAATTTTAACCAAGCTAAATTACGTATGGTTATTATTCCATGTAAACAAATTTAAACAATACGCTATCGACTTAAGATTCAAAACAGCGTGTACGCATACGCTTTTCGCGAGCATGCTATATCTACATCAGTTTGGTACGGTGATCCGCGAACAGGGAAATATTTTCGTTGCGTTATCGTCTCTATGACGTGGTATTAAGATTCATTGATATATTGTTTATAAGACTGGTGTACATATCAGGTAGTCGTCGCCGGATAAATATCTCAAGAGCCGGGCGCGGGACGTGCCCACCTAGCTTTACTGCAGATATAGGGAGCCGTCCACAGGGAATTCAAAATTTGACAGGATCTAAGTTTTTTTTGTCTTCTGACATTTTTTTGCGATTTTAGAATATAAAAAAATGTAAATGGCCAACATTTGTACCCATTGGTGACCTTTATGTGAACTTAAAAATAATATGTGGTGCTCATTTGCACAGGATTAAAGGCGACATATATATAGCAAAAATACCAGGTATATTAATAAGTGATACGCTGAAGTAAATGTCAAAAGGAGGTGTGACATTTGTGATGATGATATAAGAGACAATTCATCCGGTAATTGAGTAATAATCGTAAAAATATCGTAAACCCTACCGGTTGGTAGCCGCGGCCTAAGAATGTACGCATGCACCAGTCCCGACTGCGCATGTCCGGAGCTCGCTCATTCCGGACTATTTGTTTTGTCGTTACACTATCAAAAACCTTTGGATTGCTAGCAAAGTAACATCTCTACATAATTGCTGTGAATCCAATTTCCAACTGTCTCTGTAGTGGCGTCGGTGTGTGGAGACAGTCGCGTCGCGATTGACGCGTATCAATCTCATCTGTCAAGAGTTCGCGCCAAATCGACATCTGACCGCGTGTTGGTTTCATGAAAGTGGTATAACTGGTGGTGTTCAGTGCATTTCATTGTATTTTAGGACAATTGACTTATTACTTACGCAGTTTTGCCGCAGACACTTTGTTTAATTGATTATTTGAGTGACTATTATAGAATTTGAGATTGGTCCCTGTGCTCAAAGACCTAAGCTAAGATGAATATCACCTCGACGACGGACGGTATGTACCTACGTGTGCCGGATAAGCATCCGCAATCTGCTTTAAAATTACTTAATTGCTTGCATTCCATAGATTGTTGCGGATATATTCGCGCAGTCAAAACTAACCTTCCCGCTTAAAGCCCAAGAGTCATATTTCGGCATCGCTAATTTAGACTTAACACAACCAATTTTCAACTATAACGTCTTAAAATTAGGGATCATTTTTGTAATTATAAAGCATATGCATGAGCGCCTTGGTGCCAGGACTGAATGTGACGTGAACAGAACATGTCTTTTTATGTATTAAGTTCTAAATTTGTTTCGTCAGGCAACCACTAAGGTTTTACCCTTATTTATGAAGTTTCATGTGTTCCATTGAAATGCAATTGAACCGTGACCTGATTTACTTAAAAATATACGCAAAGCAGATGCTTTGTTCGACCTTTGATTGAGAACTTTGATATTTGCCGGGGAGGCTTAATTAAGTCAATATTCAAATAGTACAATTGTATACCTGCTTTTGAATTGCACTTCGACTCGATGCAATAATGCAGATTAAGTCGATGCAATAATATTATAGTCGCCATGTTGGTAAGTAATTTACTGAGAAAAATAATTTGTTTAACGATGACGACGACGACGACGACCAATTTAAGCTTAATTGCAGAGTAAAGAGTAAGAAGAAATATGACCGTTCTGTAAAAAAAAATATAGTGAAAGAAATTACTAACAACGTAATTGGAGTTATAAAAAACAAAGAGAAATTAATCTTGGTAAAGGCTACTATTTTATATCGAAAACGACATGCTAAGCTGCCTAGTTATTATCTGAAAGCCTATTAAATAATTATAGAATAAAATTATTATAACTCGTTTGTTTTCACTGTTTATCGTAAATATTTAATGAAACTTAATTTATATGTAAATTAGTTGTTTATACAAATGTAAATACATATTTGAATGACACACAATTAATGTTAATGTATAGTGGAACTTTATTACGATTGCCTAAAGCGACAGTCATTTGTGTAATATGCTTATCAGTTTACGTTTGAATTATAGCAGTTTTGTTGTTGTAAATGAATGTTAAAAAGTAATAATATTCTCTTGTTTTAAGCCTGAATTGCAGAAGGAACCTAGTGTTCAAACACTCCGTTTTCCACCATCCAATTTTTGATATATTGCGTGAGTGCGTGATTTTTACGCCGCGATTTGAGAAAATGACAATAATACATTCTCTTAGAGTAGGAATCGAACACACAACTGCCGTGTCTACAGTCTGATATCCATATTATAATCGCTGTATTTTGAAAACCAATGAGGTGCTCAGCAGTATATAAGATTTAGAAAGGCGAAGAATCAGAAGAACATAATATTTTTATTAAAAATTTCAAATGTCGTAACATTTTAAACAAATATTTGAATCTAGCAAGACAAGAAATTGTCTTAAAAATAATAATATGAAATTTTACAGAATTTTCCGCCGTAGACTCGACGTAAGTACCGTTGTCCCCAGACGCCCGTAACAAGCGCATGTTGTAACATTTAGGTCACTTGGCACTACATGGTTGGGATTGGTTTAATTGAAAATCTTACATCACATCTTACATCACTTAATTAGAGATTGCTCCAGTAACAGGAAGGTATATTAAAATTAGAGCCTTACTTCCTAACGAAGTAATATGTGAATTAATAAAATTACTTGCTTGCTCGTTTGCAAGGTAGTCGAAGAGTACCTAGTGTCAAGACACCCCGTTCTCTACTTCCATCCGAGTTGGAGATATTGCAGCGTTGAGCGCCGTATTTTTGTTGCAATTGTTGGTTATAATGTAGTTTGTAAGTATATATATAATTATGTAGTATGTAATATAGCCACCTAACCTAATATGATATATTGTCTTCATTTATTTCTGTACTAATTAGTTCTTGCAGAATTTCACTATTGCTAGTTCTTAAATGTATTCATATTAAGGTGATATTATTTGAAAATATGTAAAATGGATTCGAATCTCGTTCAGTGTAAAAAATACACTATTAGTGGAGAATTGAAAATAGAATAATTTACTTCTTATTATGGACACTCATCTCACTAAGTAAAAATTGTATTATATATATAAAATTAAATTTACCTGTATATTATAATATTTACATGTATAATTTAGTAATATATTTTTTTAATTTACACTGCATCTTAGACGTAGCTGGGTTAGCCACATTTAATTTTCCAAAGTGGAAATCGAACCCACAATCTGTCGTGTTTACAGCGTGCAACACACACTCTTGCGCCACGACTGACCTTACATTTATATACATATAGATAGATATTATATCCTAATTTCAACCGTTATACCGTAGATACCAATGCAGAGCCACTGCGACAGAGGCCCGCAACGTCCTTTAATTAGCTACAAGTAGTTGGGAGTTTAATCGAGAGCCGTATTGCGGTGTTTGGAACTTTTGTATCTATACCACGAATTGCTATCGTTGAATTACGCTAATTTACTATACATTGTATCGTTTTAACGGACGAAGCAATATATGTTTTGTTGCGCTTCAACGCGCTCGCTGTCGACTATCGAACACGATATGAGATAAGATCCGCAAAAAGGGAATAGAGGCACTAATTATCTCAAGTATTTTTTTTATTACCTGGATATAGATGTATACTGTGATAATAGTGAGCACTACAAATTTTGATGAGCTTTTCAAATTTTTTTAGAGTTTTGTAAGTGGAATATTAAAACCCTTAATACCTTTATAGAAAACTTTGTTGTCTGTCTATCAACTATTTATCTAATCTTCGTTAAAGTATGAAGCTGAATTTATTATTTATTTATTATATTATATATTAAAAATAAATTCGTAGATCTCCACAACGATTGTAGAACGCCTCAAACGTTTTTTTTTCCTTCTATATTTTTTATGTCGCACATAACGGTAGGCATTGCATTACGTTAACCGCTTTCCGCCCTAATTTATAACTACATATTGAGTGACGCAACACAATGATCAATTTTGTCTTGATATAAAAGGAAAACATAAATAATTTATTCCCTCGAGCGGGAATCGAATCCACAAGTATCACGTTTGCAGTCAAGCACTGTTCCAGTACTATACGATGGATATATTATTTTTTATATTTTATTTTTAATTTTCACACGTACCCCGCACGTAGCATTGTATATGGCGGAAACCTAGAAGTCTAAAGACACTCCGTTTCCATTAAGACATTTTCGTTCCACACTTTCCGCCGTGCGTGTTGAGTAGCAGAACTCAACGCCGCGATTTGCTTTTTTACCAGAGCAGAGTTGAAATTAAACCCACTTAGAGTGGAGATCGAACCCACAACCAGTCGATTTTACAAGCCACATTTTATCTCCTGTACCACCATTGGCCTGTCTTTCAAGACTTGTGAGACACAGCGAAAATAACAAAATTATTAATACACAATACGTTTCCTAATAAATCTTTCTAATTATATAAAAACATCCAAAGATCCTTGATGTATAATCCCTAGATTAAGAAGACAGAAATATTAGCGGCCAAAAGTATCTCGTTTAGTCGCTGACCCATTTCCTGTCTGTAAATATTTGATTTCCTTCTCCCTTGTTTATTTCTTACGTCATAAGAGTGCCATAGATAAGAAATATTGTGAGAAACGACATTGTTACCATTTTATATGAAACCTACTTAATTATTATAAAATAAGTAGATAGTAAGGTTTTTACGTTCATACATGTTACGGGTTATGCGGGCTTAATTTTTTTTATATTAGCTTCACTACCTAACCTAACCTAGGGGTACCTAGTGTTAAGACACTGCGTTCCCCACTTTCTGCCAAATTCTGGAGGCATTACGTGTTGAATGGGAGAACTTAAAGCCGCGTTTTGCCTCGACACCAGAGCGAAGAAATGGAAATATAAATTTAAGTAAATATTTCATCTCCTCGAGTGGGCATCGAACCCACAACCAGGCGGTTCTACAGTCACACTTTGTGTCGCTGCGCCACGACTGGCCTCAAATCTAAATCTAAATATCTATCTTATATTTTATCAGCTGCTTCGCTTCCAGAATAATACAGGCCATTAAATCGAACTGAACAATTTTTTCCATAATTTTTATTTCTTTTTTCTATCCAAGTTATATAAATATTACTTTAGATTGTTACATTTGAGATTCGTATCCAGAACCACCGCATCCTACAACTACGCCACGACCATGTCAAACAAAATGCTCACAGAATATATTTTAATACGCTAAGAGAACTCGTTTAAATTTTGAGAATTCAATTTCCACGGTAACTAAACTAAACTTAAATCAAAAGTTTATAACAGCAAAACCAAAAGTATGATTGCAGTATAATCGTGTTTGCTGTTGTGTAAATTTGTATTTTAATATATAATTGAAGTGGACGAAAAGGAAATGTTATTTTTTTGGGAATAATACCATCTACTATCTGACTTAGATCTGGAAGTTTTTATGTAATTTGAGCATTTAAAATTGCATAATTGATTAAAAAAATATTTAGATTTTTTATTAGGATGTTTTATACTTTGACGCAGTTGATTCTAGATCGGAGAAATTATTATATTTTATAATTGATAGTTTTTTATAATATGGTGATTAAAAACTATAGTCGAAAAAAGAGAAATACGACTTCCTAAGCATGATTCTCGAAAATGTGTAACAGCATATTGCCAGTTTTCTTCACCTTGAATATATATAGTGCGTACAAAAAGGGAACGTCTTGACCCTCCTCTTACTTCTTTCTCTGGTATATACGGAATAAGACGTTAATCTCAAAAAGATATTTTAAAAATAATAAATACAGTCTTCTAATCACAAAATAAATGTATAGCGAAATAAATCAGTAACAAGATTTTGATGGCATAGAAGTTTTCTCAAAGCATTTGGTCTCACCAAATTATATTTGGAGACCGGCTCAGTTTCTTTTTCACAAAACGTATTAATATGAATTTATTATAGCATTCATGGCTTGCGAATTTTGACATCATGATTTGATATTTTTAGTTTATTTATTTTATTTATTTAGCGCTGTAGGTATATAAGAAAATGAGTAAATAACATTCAGGCTATTGTGAAAGTGGAACTGTGTACGACTGTAAAAGTGATTGTTGTGGGTTGGATTCCAACTCGCATTTCCCCGCTATGATAATAAGAGAAAGAGCTGCGTTAAGTTCTGCTATTCAACAAACAATGTCTGGAATTCAAAAATTTGGCGTTGCGCGGAGAACGAAGTGTCTTGACACTAGGTACTCTATGCTTGCTTTGCTATATGCAAGATATAAATAAATGAGCTATATATAAATATATAAATATATAAATCAGCTTCACGCTGTATCCTGCACACAGCAGGGTAGGCAGAGGGGACCTAGTGTTAAGACACTCCGTTCTCCACTTTCTGTTGAATCCTAGAGGCATTGCGTGTGAAGTGGCGGAAATGAACGCATTTATAAATAACATATATATACATTTTTACATTGTCATTGTGGTGCCTGTACTAGAGGTAGATATTAATTCAATTTAGCGAAATATTCCCTATACAAAATAAAACGATAATTATTAAAATATATTAATATATTATTTAATGATATTGTAAGTATAAACATTTGTACGTTTTATTAAGATAGAAAATGACTAAATTTGCCGAAGACGTAAGATACTTAAGTATAAATAAAAATTAGCACCAAAAGACATGAATTCATGGTTCAAGACAAAACTTCCAAAATTAATTTACTTAATGAGGTGAATATAAGAAACATACATTCTCCCTCTAAAGACTAGCCTTATATTAAATTTAGTATTACAGTTTCACAATACCGATTTTTGTTATAAATTCTTAAATGAAAGTGAAATATAGGGTAAAAAGGAGCTAGTTGGAATTATAAATAGAAAATCAGAAGTCGAAAGCATCCTTCAACTTACCCTCTGAAATGAAACAAACAAAATACATTTATATTTTCCCCTGTGAGATATTTTTGGACAGAAATTGAACACTTCAGGAAGTCAAGTAGGCAACTTTGTAATTTTAAATAATTTTATAACACCTTGTGAGCTGTCAATGTTTTTTTCCTCACCTTCAGCAATTATTTATTTCTTATTTTGAAATCTTTATCTTTACATACATAAAATAAAATAAATCAGCTTCACGCTGTATCCGGCACACAGCAGGGTAGGCAGAGGGAACCTAGTGGTTAAGACACTCCAATCCCCACTTTCTGCCGAATTCTGGAGACATTTGTTGAGTGGCAGAACTAAACGCTGCGCTTTGCCTCGACACCAGAGCGAAGAAATGAAAATAAATTTAAGTAAATATTTCATCTTCTCGATTAGGGATCGAACCTACAACCAATCGGTTTTACAGACACACTTTGCACCCCTGCGCCACGACTGACCTCTATTACATACATAAGTCCGTTTAATACTTTTTCAGTGAAAGTGTAACCAAAATATATATTTACAACCCCTCATATTTATAAAATTAGTAAGATAGGTTAGTAATAGCATAAATTTTCAACATTAATCGAATATTCTACACCTTGAAATGAAGATAACTCAGTTTTGATACTGCCTGAGTAATTATTTAATCCGTTGCGTGGTAACGTGGTTAATCTTAACAAACTCGATATACAAAATGATCAAATTGTGGGTGACGATAATATTAAGGAGAAAATTTATGATCTACTACGACGATATAAAATAATTATTCGTTTAATTTAAGTAATTAAGCAATACGCTCTATTTTTTTATTTTATGTAAAATACGTAGCTTTTTTTATTTTTTTGTAAAACATAGAGCCTCAGGTATTTTTTTTATTTTGTGCGAGCTTGCGTTGTAAAGGAAAATTTTGAAATGTGGCATATTGAGTTGTTCAATATTTTTGTATTTTGCTATTGACTGAACTGTGGGAAAGTTTAAACTAAATTTAAATATTAAACAAGAACTTTTGCCCTTTATTTAAAACTATAAAAAGACCACAAAAATACTATTATACAACTATATTTTATTTTTTTAGCTTTAGAACGAACCTGGTGGCAAAACGATTTGATAAACGCATTCCACCTATTTGATATTGAACGTACGTCTATATACGCCACAATTTGGTTTTTTTTAAATGAAACTCGTTTTCTTTTCTCCGACGTTTCAAAAAATTTTGAAGTAGTCCGTGGCCAATGGAGGACAGAGGTGGTATCTGATTATCCGTTGATATAATTATTGTATCAGCGTACCGCCAACAATCTCTTAATTGCCTTCCTTACTATCCTGGATACTTGCAAAGTGAGCTGACTGTCTCTTGCCCTCTGGTGTGGTGGGTTTCAGACTTCAAAGTTCTTTTCAATGGGTCCCAACTGATAGAATGTTTCACTAATTTGTCTTGGAAATGAAACAAAAAGGTCTAAGTGCTAGTTCTGATGGATCTTAGTTTTTACGTAAGTGCGTACTAGTATAAAATGCCTTTTATTATAAAGAATGTTTATTTCTTTAATTAAAATAAAAAATATTGCATTTTAATGTGTACAAACGTGGCTTTAACTGTGACAATTAAAAGTTGCATGTCCGAGAGCATTAAAACTTTTTACTGTCATAACTTTTATCAGTAAAAATTTTAGTCACTTTTGTGGAATATATGAGTAAAACATAAACTTATGTTAGATTCACGCTGAGTAGAGTTGACAGAGAGAATCTAGTGTTAAGACACTCAGTCACCCCACTCTTCGCCGAATTCTAAAGGCACTGTATGTTGAATGGCACTTTACTTCGTCACCAGAGAGAAGAAACGAAAATATTAAATATTTCATTTCCTCCTTAATTGAACCCACAACTTATCGCGTTTACAGTCGCCCGCTTGTGCACCTGCGCGACGGCTGGCCTCATAAAATAAAAATTATTTATATAAATATACACCGCAAATTTTTAAATATTTACGTACAAAATACATATATAAAGTATTTGTAAAAATATTTAATTCAGTTATGTGAACCAGCTAACTAAACGTGTAAAATAGGTAACTCAAATAATCTCGTTATACAGTTTCACGATATTTTCACGCCGTCAGTTCATATGACCTGTGACATTTAAAATCTACCTACATTTGCTTGTATATACCATTCTGATATGATTTTGAGTGGCTTTAAAAAGTTTATCAAATATAGAGAATACTCGTACAATACATTTAACATGGACAGAAAAAATCTAGTGTTTGGACACACCGTTCGCTATTTTTCTTACAAAAAAGTGACAATACATATTTTGCGCTATATTTCAAGACTGTGACAAAATTTTGTGAAGCTCAATACTGCGCTTTACGAGACTTTATCCTTCCAAATGGGACTCGAACCAACAACTATCACGTTTACAGACAATCAATATGCCTCTACATCAAGACGGCCTCAGTTAACATATTTATTTTACTTTTGTTTTGCTTCTCCATTTTCTTTGTTCATTAAAAATTAAACATTCTCGTGACTCAATCAATTACTAAAGAATAGTTGATTAGTATTTGGAAATGATAACAATCAAAGGGCTATTATGTTCTTATCAGGCTTTAAGATCATGAGTTTATTTTGATGATGGACTCTTGGTTAAAGCAACAGTTTGATATAAGTATACATTAATTAATATGAAGCCGTCGTGATGCAGTGGCATGGTGTCGGATTGTGAATGCAACGATTGTGGATTCGACACCCATGAGAGGGGATGAATTATTTACTGTAATGGAAACTTTTTGAAAATTGGGAAATGTGGGTCTTGACACTAAGTACCCTGCTATATGCGGGAAATACCAAAACGATTATTTTAATATTATTTATTTATTTTTAATAAAGGCATATATTATTTATTTATTTTTAATATATCATATTTGTATTTCATTCAGAAAATGTATTTATTATTTTTGTTATATTTAATTATATTATTTGGACTTTCTTTCTTTCTGTTCACGTGCTATATACCAAACCCTAATGCGGGCTGGATCGCACCCAAACCCGTGGCGTTCTTCAGGACGTGCAAACTATACTATGATATCATCTAGAACTGCATCTCATTAGTTAAAGGTTTTTTTAAGAAACCAACATTTAATGCTCGTGTTCCAATTAAAGCGGAATATCCATAACATGTATCACTATTTATTATTTGCCTGCTCTGACATAATGTAAAAAAGAATAGTGGCTACTTAATAAATTAAAAGAAAAGTACTTTTATTTTATTATATAATTATATTTATAATGCGATACTTTTTGTACGGTTAAGCATTCTTTTTTTATAAATCCTTTACTGACGGTTGCCTGTAAGATATCGTTCAACGCGCTAGAGCCGCCATTGTACATTGACCTTATATGTAATGTGAATATCAAATGTATAATCCAATTGTAAACGTGCTAGTGTTACTTTTATTACTAATATATTTTATTACTCTTTGATAATTCTCGACTTCAAAAGAATCCTGTTCTTTGGAAAGATGGACGGGGACACAGGTCCAAACGCGTTGAGGCCGCTTACAGAAGAAAAAGAAGAAGGTTAATAGTTTTTGCTGTAACGTATTATTCGGAATCATCATCTCACAGAGGGTAATTGCCCAGATTTGGTAACCAGATAATGTGTAGGAATGTATATGACAAATTAAATTGGTTATGGAATGGAGTTTGGATTGATCGGGAACTGGTCTATTGAATGATATAAACGGACGTCCGCCTTTTCAACATCTCAAATTGAATTGGTAACGGACGGTGACTACCAATTCAACTAGACGGGCCGCCACAAAGCGGCGTAGTGCCTCGCAACTTTGACCTGGTCGGCTAAGAGTGTGGAAAGATATAGTTTCACCATCACGAGGAGCTTGTAAGTGGGTTTCTCCGCTATTATGCAGATTGAGCACTTCCACTCTTTCGAGCATATAGAGCTCTTGCGCTCCACTCTGACAACCAATCAATGCAAGCCAGAGGCGGAGGATAGTTTACGATTTCCCTCTGGAAGACTCATGTCTGAGGGTCACCAGTCCCCAACAGCTCGCCACAATCTACTCTGCGGGCATTATTATTATTATTAGTTTTTCCACTTCTTACCGTTTTCCATAAGCTGGAATTTACAAGCACGTTCCAATTCGATAAAATATTTTCATAGCTCAAACCTGATGTCGTTGCCAGTATAATATAATAGGTTGTGGGTTCGATTCCTACTCAGAGGAAATAATTTTCATTGCCTCGTATTGTTAATAAGAAGAAGAACGAAGCAACGTTGATTTCAGATACTCAACTCAGAATGGCTCGAAAGTAAACGTGAATTTTTCAAAGTGCTATCAACATTATTTTATAATTATTTTATTTGAACTTTCAATAGTTTAACCTTTAGCAAATGCATATTTAATAACAGTCGAGCATTTATAACATTTTTTTATATATGAACAACAAATGAGTCACATTCAATGCCTTTGTATAGCTGATGAGTTTTTAGAACCCATTACCCTATACGTATTATTTCTGCGAAATATAATTTGCACTAGTATTGCGCTATTCTCATGATATGCAATTAAGTTTTTTTCAGTATTCTCTATGTAAAATGAACATTTTTATGTTAACACTATAGACAAAGAGGCCGTAGCGCTGGGACACAAGCGTGTGTATGTGACGATTGTAGGTTCGATCCCTCTCGAGGAAATGAAATATTATTTATAAAAACATTCATTTATTTGTTCTGGTAGCTGCCACTTCTGCCACTCAACACGCAATGCCTGAAAATTCGGCGGAAGGTGCAGAACGGAGTGGACATTAAATTTCCTTTAAATAACCTGCTATAGTATTTGCCTGCTATAATTATTTAAAGAGTTATTCTCATGCTAATACATAAATAGAAAGTTAAACAAAAATAGATATTAATTTTAAATATTTTTTCTTCTCTATTGTAATATACTTTGCTATCGTACTACTTACCCCTTAGTCAACCCGCCTTGAATATATTCACAGATTCTTTCATTTGGAGCTTGTTATTTCTTTTCGCTTCAGTTTCAACTTTTTAAATCGTATTCAGGCCAATTTATTACTTTCCGATGCACGTGAACGATATGAGGGGATTAGGCGGCTTGCAAACACGCTTTTAAATAATATATCATCCATCAGTGGTTTAGTGAACTGTGGGTTCGATTTCTACTTTGGGTATTTAATTTATTCAAATTATTGAAATTTTTCGTGAATCCAACAACGGTGAAAGTTAGAGTAAGAAAGTTGAAGCCAAGTGCGAAGGTAAAGAAAATATATAAACAATAATAGATACGTATATTTTTATGTTGTATTGGAATATTAATAATGGTTGGCATTAATTGGTATTGTAGGGTGGCATTCAAATGTTACGTTAAATATAACTTGATTCATTCATTCTGTCAATGTTATAGTTAGTCAAATGCTTTGACATTTCAAGCCAATATCGGTAACTATATAGATATATACGTATTTATATAGTGTAATTACCGATATTGGTTTATTAACAAATATTATGCTTGGTGAGGCCAGTGTTGAAGCCGCAGCACAAACGAGCAAATGTAAACGCGATAGGTTGTGTGGGAGCGAACCCACAACCAGTCGTGCTAAGTCACACTTTGTGCCACTGTGCCAAGAAGTGCCTTGAAAAAATCGAACTCAACAATGATATATTTTGTACTTATTTAGAAAAATACTTATTTATAATATATAAAAAATTTAACAGCGGGACAGCGGGACTCAAACCCGCGCCTCCATCCTCAGTGTGGAATAACACTTTAAAAATGTTAAAAATATATATTTTGTGTTTTGCACACCATTTTTAATGGTCATAGGTCGAAAGCCTATAGGAATTGCGGAACTATTAAAGACCCTCTAAGGATTTGAATTTATACGTTTCAGAATCGAATAGATGAAACATTATTATTATGCAAATTACATAACATACTTCATACATTTTTATACATTTAAAATTAGAGCAAAAATGTTAAAAAAAATATCATAATTAATCCTCACAAACTTCCTTTTTCTTTTAATAATTTAACCAAATATTGCACTAAATCGATTTAATACCGACATCCATTAATAACATCGTTACATCAGAACAGTATACCCCATGAAATCTCTCATTGCAAACAAATTGACTACTCGATCCTCTCTAAATACACCGTTTCCAATATAAGTACTGGGGCCATACAAAATCAGAGCATATCAAATTCCTGATTCACCCTCCATACAAGTGCTCTGTTTCCTGTCAAGTCGACAAATTGCCCGTCTGTGAGTGCCCTTAAACCTCATTAGCATGCTAGGAACAAGCGTGCCGCCACGCGGACGGACGTCTCAATATTTTTTAGATATCCTGATTTATAGTGTTCGATTGAACATTATGGAGAAAAATTAAGGCTGCTTTGTTAGTGAAGTTAGATGAATCGGATTTCGTGTAGATGCTAAAAGTAGAAGTATTAAATATATATTTTTTAAGTAACGAATGATTTATTTTATGGGTTGTCGGAAAATTTTATCAAAATGTTAGGCCAGTCGTGGCGCAGCGGCATGTAGTGTGACTGTAAAACCGACTGGTTGTGGGTTCGATCCCCACTCGAGGAGATGAAATATTTACTTAAATTTATATTTCCATTTCTTCGTTCTGGTCTCGAGGCTAAGCGCGGCGTTGAGTTCTGCCACTCAACACGCAATGCCTCCAGAATTCGGTAGAAAGTGGGGAACGGAGTGTTTTAACACTAGGTTCCCTCTGCCCACGCTGCTGTACGCACACAGTTGGTTAAATATAAGTGAGTGTATTAAAGATAAGTTTAATATTTTAAATGTAACTCTTAAATTAAATAAAAATATAAACGCTAAATGAAGTATCTTACTACTTTGGACTGTAAGTATAATTAATGGGAGATGTTTTCATTAGTTCCATAATTGTTCTTTAAAACATTTAAATGGGAGGCCGCCCTTATTGGGAACGAAATATCACTTACACTAAACAACCACGCTCCCTCTGCTTACTCTGCTGTGAGTAGGATAAACAAATATTTTTTTTAAAACATACATTCAAAATAAGAAACTATCGTTTCTGTATAGTAAATAAAACTATTTTGTATACATGTGAACGTTTAATATTTAAAATATTTCTTATTACTCCTAGCATATTTAATTGTGTTTAAATGAAACTTGGGTGTGGCTGTGTCATGGACACGGCCGTTTGTTGTACGTGAATACGTTTATGTAGCTGTATTTTTTAAATAACATACTTTTATTTATGTATTTAGGATAAAAACAAAGAAAAGAATAATTATTGGTACAATAACATTTATTTAATTGTAGATCTGTGATAACTATAGTATATTAAAAAAAAACATAAAGTGACATAAATGGAATACAAGATAGTTCAAAATTTTTGGTAAAATTTAAATCGATACATTTTACGTAAGCCTAAACAAATTGAACTTGCTGATAGCGGGCGGTTTTGAGGGGCACCAACATTAAAATCTCCAACTATCATAACCGGTGTAGAAGGATCAGGTTCGAAATCAGGTATAATTTCAGCTTTTATTCTTAAAATATTTAAACAATGATCGTAATATAGAGTTTAATTTCCACCCGAGTACAAACTTGAAGATGTATTGCGTTGACGTTTACGAGACATATGTATATCATCAGCTTTTGCGTTCTGCATTTTCTCTTTACCTATTCAGTGAGAGGCCAAACTGTGTGCCCCGATTTTGTTATCATTAAATTTTTTGGATTGCCCCCGTATAGCAAATTTATAGACGTATTTACGCCAAGGCCATAAAATAATTGTCACACTCTACATCAAATTTCAAGACATTACAAATTGACTGGTGGGAACATAATCACCTTTCCCTTATCTAACTGGGACATTAAATTATTTCATTCCTATTGGATAATAGGACTGAAATAATATAAATATGAGGATTCATATTTATAGTGAAACACTGCTCCAATACACCACGACGTGCTACATTTAATTTTAAACGATTCATAATAGCACCCTTGCTAAGAAAATGATGAAGAAAAGATTATCGCAACGAGATAGCGTTCGTAAAATCCGTTCATGGTGAAAAATTACTCGCGACGACGCAAACCATTTGTTACTTCGGTGCGAAAATTTAAATTCTTGAAGCGCCGGCACATATTTCAAATGGAAGATGGAAGATTTATGATTTTCTGAGGGGGTTATCCCGCTTTAAAATATATTATTTACACTAGTTTTTGCTTGACTTACATCTTGCCGTGCGATGTTTGTATAGAAATATGTAGGTATATCGCGTATTCGTCGTCGTTCTGTTGAATAAATACGGGATTTAGATTTGTGGTTTCATTTTAGTTTATTTTTGAACAGGTGAGAGACCAGTCGTGGCGCAATATGGCTGTGGCACCAGGCGTAGGCGCTACTGATTGTGGATACAATTCCTACTCGAGGATATCAATTTATATATATCAATATATACATATTTATTTACATTTATATTTACTTACATTTATATTTCCATTTCTTCGCTCTGGTGTCGAGGCTAAGCGCGGCGTTGAGTTCTGCCACTCAACACGCAGTGCCTCCAGAATTCGGCAGAAAGTGGGGAACGGAGTGTCTAAAAACACTAGGTTCCCTCTGCCTACCCTGCTGTGTGCGGGATACAGCGTGAAGCTGATTTTTTTTTTTTTTTTATTTATATTTTCATATTTTCGCTCTGGTATCGAGGCAAATCGCGGCGTTCAATTTCGCCATTCAACACACAATGACCCGCGATTCGTGGGAAAATGAGGAACGAATTGTCTCTCCCAAAATTTTAGGTTCGATTCCCACTATAGGAAATATTTATGTTCATTTCCCCGCTCTGGCAGAAAAAGCGAAGCTTGGAATATCCTATATAATGGCTATAATATTGGAATATAGAACCAAAAAAAATTACGTCAAACGAAAAAAAAAACACATTTAAGCAATCCGAAAAATAAAAATAAAATTGAAATGTCGCTAAATCATTAAACTCGAACATTCTTTTCTATTTATTTAAGTATTCGATCGCGTGTACTCTCGCAACGGCATTATGTAATTTCATAGCATAGCCTGCCCCGCACCCCGGTGACCTACAAACCTAAACCAGCTTTAGCAACGACTCTTATCTTCTATAAACCACTATATTTTTATTTTTAAATTTACAGGAAAAAGTCAGTGGGAAATTCGCATACGCGTGCAATTATGAGCTTAGTTTGTGCGGTAATAGCAAATACGATGGGGGAATTACTTTATAATTTCTATGTAAAAATATAAAATAGAAGTAAAGCAATTAGCGTTTTATTTTCTCTTTTTTAGGGTTCCGTACGTGAGTCCGACTCGCGCATGGCCAGCTTTTATATAGATTTCAGATAAATACATAGAGTTCATAGTATTGGAGTGGGACAGTGTCAGACTGTATACTGTGACCGGTATGACCGTTGTGGGCTCGATTCCGGATCTGGAAATTATATTCCTTTCATTTTCTCACCCTGATAGCACAAGCGACGGCGTTGAAATCCGCCGCAATAGGAAAGAGGAGAAAAGGAAATCTTTATATTATGCATTTTCTACCTACCATATACGTACTTATAGAAGTGATTACTTTACAAACTGTTGAAATCGTAGATTAAATTAGTAATCACCTTGTAATTATAAAAAATCTATAAATTTATTTTAAAATACAAACTTGATCAAAATATTTTGAGCGGTGCGGCGCAAGAAAGTTAAAATTTATTCAATTCCCTTCTTATTTAAGACACAACTGTCACGTTTTCATAAGTAAAGCTTTAAAGTGACAATAGCTTTGTAATTTTATTCAAATAAGTATCGAAAACGTGCAAAACCTTAAGCAATTTTTACATAACATTTCCGGCTGAAGCTCCTACTATGATTTTTCTTCGGGGACTTTAAGTAATTTTATGATACTTTAGGAGGAATCTATAATATTATTTAGATATATTTAGTATTTATGACCTATTAATATTCAAATATATTATGCATTTTGTAAGTAAATATGAATACGTAAGCGCGGCGTTGAGTTCCGCCTGCCAAGAGACAATGGAGTGGGTCTTTCTTTCTGCCTACTGCCATATACCGGATAGAACGTAAAAAAATATGTTGGATGCATTGTTTATTACCGTCTATAAGCGGCTTCGTCTCTTCGCCTTTACCTTGAAATAATATTAGCTTCGAAACTTATCTTAGTAACATAAATCTTTATATACAAAGAATTGGAGGAAAGTTTTTAGCTCTACGCCTTCTCACGTCTGTCTTGCAAAAAATTCTATATAAAAAGGAGAAAATGTTAAAACTCGATGGAAAAACCGGTAGTGACGCCCGACTCACACCTAGCACGAGTCGTTATTTATTGAAAGTCATGAATACAAAGCAGACTCGAGTTTACTTTTTGTTTTATTGTTTGTTTCTTCATGTTCCACCAAGTTATTGAATGTATAGATGCTTTGGATCGACTGTTTACTTTCACTTTCCGAATTAGCTGAATCCAATTTGAATATTATTTCTTTGAAGGTTGTTCCTATTGGAAATAATTGTAAAATTAAGTTATTGTGAATTTCTTAGCAAGAGTTGTAATACAATCCTTTTTTTTGGATGTCTCTTCAATCCTGAAGGATTCATAACTCTACTCTGTCCAATGTCAGACGGCATCCCGTTGATTTTATACATTTTCCTCGTATTATTCATCCACGACTTTTTTCTTCACCCAGTTTGCCTTTTGCTGTCCACTCTATTCACAATAAAGAGCCGAAGCAAACTTTATCTATCATGCCTCGATACATGATGTACGAGTACATATCAATTTTTTTTTATATTAACTTCGCGTTTTATTTCGCATATAATACCTTTTTGACACTCCGTTCTCCTTTCTCATTAGATTATACGTCTTCTTATTTAATAATTAATGTATGAAATTAATTAATCATCCATATTAGCCTGTTCGCGTGAATTTTTGTTTTTATCAAGCTGGATTGTTTATTCAGATTCTGTCAAAATTGACGCAGGAGCACAAAGTGTGACTGTAAGGTGCGTGCGCTCGCTCTGGTGTCGAGGCAAAACGCGGCGTTGATTACTGCCACTCAACACGCAATTTTTCCAGAATTCTTAATACTAGGTTCCCTCTGCCTACCCTCTCTACTCCACCTGTGCGGAATACAGAGTGAAGGTGATTATTACGAATCATAGTGCACCATCACTCTTTTCTCACCAATGAAATTAAAAACTACCCACAAAATAAACAACTCTACGATAAAATTATATACCCAGTTAAACAAACTGTAACAAAAGTTGATTATTCATCTGCAAATAACTGTAGAACAGTAGTAGGCTATTGCTTGTTGATACAGCGAATGTCAGTACTCATTATACAACAACATTCGATCATCCATTACCGATTCAACCTGCGGGCAAATGTCGATATTCATAATATTTACGGTTAAATATGGGTCAAATCTGGGACACCGCGGTCGCGATGTGTGGGTACAATAAGCATCTGTTAAATTAAAATATATTCCCATACATTTTAATTTATGTTACTTTTTTAGGTAACGTGTAATTAATACTCCATATGTTTACACGTTTTTTAAGTTTTCCTTTTTATGATTCACGCTGGATACCGAATATAGCAGGGTAGAAGGGAACCTGAAAAGCTAGTGTTAAGACGCTGTTTCCATTAATATACTTTCGTTCCCCATTTACTTTAAGTAATTCGTAAGTGTTGAATAATATTTGATGTCAAAGACGAGAATATATTTAAATGGGTAAAGGTTTTTAATCATATTGTGATTTTGTTTTTTTTCCGCGTAGCAACAAGGACACATCGCCAAGACAATTCGTTATTATCTACATTTTTGTTCACTATCTCTTAGTTATTTTCTACTTTTACTTTCGTATTAGTAGGAAAAAGCTGTCGCTGATTTCGTTTAATTAAAATCATCTATTTAAGTTTACATTTAAAAATTTACAAATATTTTGTCTACGTCGAATTCGAATTCACGACCTCCATCCACATGTATAAATAGATAATCTTAAATAAGTAGTTTATTTGGGAAAACAAATAATCCGGTTAAAGAACAAAACTACATTCTTACACTATTTCTTGTTTCTAGAAACTATTGCCACTGATTTATTTCGCCCTTCCTTATTGGTTCCAATAAACACCGCCATTTCGTTGCGGAAAAGTAGCCTTTTTTATATCTTCAAGCATTTTTCTACGTGTCGCCTAAAACGTATGTATTTTGTACTAAATATGTATTTGCTTGTTACGATGCAATTCTGTTTATAAAACTATATGAAAATTCTTGTGATTCTCTAGAATTGGCAATGGTTTCTATCGTATATAAAATATTCAAATCTATATATTTGAGACCATCGTGGCGTAGTATTGGTGTCATAGACGCGATGATTGTGGATTCAACCTACTCGGGAAAATCAATAGTATAAAGTGCGGCGTTAAGTTTCGTCGCATCATTTTCTCCATATGTATTCTGCTATGCGCAATAAAAAATATTGACATTGAGTTTTGTTAATAAGCATACAATGTTTCGTAATGAGTGTTAGTGAAGAACAGAATGACTTTTATATTTTTTTTATCTGTATAGGCGATATAAATATGAATATAGAAATAAGTATGAAAAAATGATTAATTTTTTTATACACATTAAAAGTTAGGCAGTTCTTCTTTTTTTATTTTATAATTGGAATCTACGAGCGCAGTACAGCGTAAACCTAAAACACAAAAAATTAAGAAACAAATTGTTTTTTGAAACCCCCTTTCTAAATATCTTTAATATTATATTATTTATTGGTTAATAATCCAAATTATTTCTACAAAAATGTAAACGTAACGCAATTTTTGTATGGGAAACATTCAATGTTGTATGCTACATAATTTATCCAATTGCGCAATAAACATCGTTCGAGTGGAATTCGATGTTTTAACAGCAAATTGTACGGCGAATATTCCGTAATAAATGTACTTATATATTTTTGATTTAAAGTTATTTTTACTCGACTGCGACGAGGCGTAAAAGGAGGATTATGGTTTTTAAACGTACATATATGAATGTTTGTATATCTGTTCCTTTGTTCGCTTATAACAAGTAAATCAGTAAATCGATTTTCGAAAATGATAAGTCGTCGCCCTTATATTTCCTATCAATTCCGAGATGAGAATCAACGAGAGTATGTACAACTTAAATAAATTTACAAATTTAAGTTTGCGGGTGTTTGCACTTATTTCGTATAAAATTAACTATAATTACAACTGTGTAATAGTTTTTATCTGTAATCTGTCTATATATATAAAAGAACATGTACCTACCTGACTGACTGAGGTAAGACGCACGCACAGCCGTAACCGCCGATGGTAGAAACGTGAAATTTGGAAAGATTAAAAAAAAAACTTTTTATTGTAGGGATTTTTTTAAAATCGGCACCGATTTTTATAAAATTTAAAATTCAGACTGTTAAAAATATTTTATTAAACACGTGTTTCGTGTCACAAATAAAATTCACCCATAAGAGTGCAAATAAGCGAGCGACGTTGCGCTTATTTAAACTTAAAATTCTATTTTTATTTTTTGTCTCTTACTTATATCGTAAATTCTCACTTCTAGCTAAATCTCGTGCAAATTTAAGTTTGCAGGCAAATACACTCATTTTGTATGAAATAAACGACGAATGTAAACTACGAAAGTTTATACAATTTAAACAATAGCACTACCTGCCAAATCAATCAATTTATAAAACGAGCAATCACATAAAATAGTCCACAATTATAATACTAACGTAGTTAGCAGTCGGTTTTCCCTCGTTATTTAACATCCAAATTATATTTTTAAATCGTACAGCGTTGAAAATAACAATGTTTAATCATTCAGTGCACTTACATTTTCCCACAACATTTTAAACGAAAACCGTACTGGTTGCTGAATTAAAAATGAATTCTTAGTAAAGGAGATTTTTATGAAAATATACGTATATTGTAATTTACATTACTAGCTCGTATCCCTCTGGGTAATGTCTGCTCGAATAAACAATATACAGCGTTTTTGTACGGGAAAAATTAAAATGAGCAAGTTATCACGGAAACAGTACCGTAATTTTTTTTTTATCTAAAAGAATATAATAATTAATTTCTAGAATTGTTTAATATGTGTAATCCCGCACACCTCCAGCTCAATGACATCATATTCATGTATTGTAAACAAATGTTGATACAATTTTAACTGAGCATAATTTCTTAGATTTTATTACATAGTTGTAACAGTTTCAAATCGGCTAAACATATAAACGTATTATACGTAAAGGCGTATCAAAAAATATTACATTTGAAATATCATATTTATTGTGGTTTGACGCTTCTGTTCTGGACAGGACCACAACTGCCGGGCCTGATGTAATAATTTTATATACAAAGTATCATGGATTCTAATCGTACAAGTATTAGCAGATTTGTTTTCAATATAATTAATAGGGGCATTAGTCATGACAGGTTAAGCTCAGAAAATATTATTGCACTATTAAATAATAAAGAGAATGTAAACAAACTCTTATATTCGGCGGAAATTAGGGAACGGAGTGTCTTAACACTAGGTTCCCTCTGCCTACACAGCTATAAGCGAGAAATAGTGTGAAGCTGAGAAAATATATATATCGTATAAGCTATACGATATAGGCGTCGTGTTGTAGCGGCAAAACGTCGTCGATTGTTGTGTAACGGTGCTATATAAATTGTAAAAGAAAGGAAACTGCAATTTTTATCAATCTTGTAACTATAACCATTTATATTCCACAAAAACTTATTACTATAAATTATATAATATACTCTATCCCACAAGATTCATGATTTATACAAAAGTAACACAAATAATTTAAGTTGAATCATTAAATCATAAAGTGTATGAAATTCTATGTAAATTCTTCCATGTTTTTCCTATAAGCATTCTTGAAACGATAAAATAATATAACGTGGTTGAACTGAGAATGCTATCTTGTAGTTCAATTTAAAATGACTTCGTTAGTATTACTTCGTATCTTATTCCAGTGGTAAAACCGCCGCTGTGGTGTGTAATCGTTTTCTCTTGTCTTACATTTCTTTTTTCTAAAACTACACAATTTAAATAAATATATCATTGTGACGCAGTAGCTAACAGTAAACGGGAGAGTTGTGGGGTTGACTCCTATCCAGGGACTTACAAGCTATATATATAAGTTATAAGGGAATTGAAATCTCATAATTGTAGGTCCACTGGAGGCCCTATATATCTTTTCTCTCTTAATTGTATCTGTTAAAATAAACATGTTTGTTTAAAAAAAACTGTTGACTGATAAATAAATAAAAAATAAAATATATTCATTTCAGATTAACGTGATTTTGAGATAAATATTCTTGACAGAGAAAAACAAATTTAATAAAGGTTTAATTTATTCCTTGAGATACGGCCTAAAAATTAAAAAAATAGCTTCACGCTGTATCTCACACGTAACAGGATAGGCTGAGTGAAACCAGAGTTATGACACTCCATTCCTTGGACGATTTTTGAAATATTGTATGTTGAATGTCGTTAACTCCACGCCGCGCTTTCTCTGGTAATCGAACTTGCACCTTGTATATATAAATTTACTATACAACGTCGCTGTACTGTAGTATATACTACAATAGTAATCTATTCATTAGATGCTTAACCTACAAATGAAAGGTGTCACGTAATTACATCGTAAAAACCTACGTAGAACGCACTTGTGGCTTCACACATCACTTTGGGGTTGTAATGAAAACTGCTCACGTAACTTCGGCCTCGTAAGGACTTTTAGAGCCATGGTAAAAACACATGGAATAAAAGTACTGCATTATAAATTCGCTTAACTTTTTAGATTTTTTTTACAATTTTTTTATAAATATTATTTTTGATTCTATTGTTTTTAATAATTAGAAAATAGAGGTGGTTGTGGCAGTGTCACATCGTCTAACTGCAAATGCAACGCGTTCGATTCCCACTCGGAGGAATGAAATATTTTAACTTTCTCGCTTCGTTAACATGCAATCACAACGTAGGTACTGCCATTTAACCCACAACGTCTTAAAAATTGAGTGGAAACTTGGAAACGGCGTGACAACATTAAGTTTCCGCTGTCTACGCTGCTTTATTGGAAAAAGCGCAAATGTATCTTTATATCTATTTATTGGTGTAAAGATATGATTACTATATTACAAACGAATTTTATATTTTTTTATAAAGGACTCTTACTACTTTAAAGGACGTAAAACTTTACAGATTTGTCTTGAACTGAAGATGAAAAGATGCTGCTAATGTGGATAGTTCAGCTTGAGCTCGCGTTCAAAAGTTTTTATTGTTTTCATAGACTAAGTTACGAATATCCTTCTTATCTGTCTCCTACAATTGTTAGATTTTACAGCTGTATTTAAATTACAAGAAAAAAATATTGTTTTTATTTCGCTAAGTAAAATTACATTGAACCTAAAATTTCTGAAAATACTCAACAATTAGGAATTTAATTTAAGCTGGACAATAAAGTGCAGCGTTGTATTGCGCCACTCAACAAGCAACATCTTTACAACTAGGCGGAAAGTGGAAAATGGAATCTCTTTACACTGGGTACCTTCTGTCACATTGTTATATAACGGAGGAAACGTCAGCAGACGAAAAAAAATCTAATTTATAACCCTTACCTAGGTTCTCCTGAGAAACGTTAATCAGTTATTCCTCAAATTGAATTTCCTTAGAAAATATAATAAACATTTGAAAACAAAACGAGAATTTCTGTTAACCGTCAGTATATATTTAGATTATAATCTTCTAATCATAAGCTTGGAATAAATCCAAATGGACAGTAACCGAGCACAGCTATACGTTACAGTAGTTTCACTGGGAAATAGCCAATCTTGATTACGGATTAAAACAGATGCTTGGCCTATTAATTATTGAATTAGTGAGTTTTGTTAATATACTAGCTTTTACCTAGGGCTTCACCTACATGGCAGAACATTCTTAGCGTCTGAACTATATCGCAGCTAAAGTGAGGTAGACCCAAACGATGATAGGTTTTAACTTTTCCCGATAAAAGTAACTATTTTTTTCACCTGATTAACGTGTTCAAGTAAACAAACTCTGAGTTTTATAATATTAAGTTAAGATTATTCGAAATACTCACACAAGTGCTATTTATTCTTTGATACCTGGACTGGAATAAATTCACAATATATTTTTTTTCTGTCCGTCTAGGCAAACTACTACTACTTCTGAAACCTCTACATAAGCAGAAACTAGAGAATAAAGACACTCTGATATCTACTTTTTCTATATCTATAAAGGTCTGGGGGCAGCATAAATCTATCTGACGAATTAATAAATATAATTAAATAATTAGATGTAAAATAAGTATAAAAAAGTGGCTAACAACAACCTGAAATAAAACTTTACCTGTAATCTATTCATTAAATAATTAAAACATTTTTACAGTTAGTTTGCTTTATAGTATCGAGTATAGGATTATATCCAGACCAAAATAAAAAACACAAATAAACTTATAATTCAAGAAAATATTAATTATTCATATCATATTAATTATTCATTGAGTTCTGTCACTCAACACGCAATGCCTCCAGAACTCGGAGGAAAGTGGGAAATGCAGTGTCTTAGCACTAAGTACCCTCTGCCTACCCTGTTGTGTGCGGGTTACAGCGTGAAGCTGATTTATTTTTATTCATATCATAATAATATGTATTATAACCACACAGTGTTCTGACAGTGTTATTCAAATATTAATAATTATATTTTCTTTAGTCAGCACGTGAATTAACCCGCAAAACTCATACAAAACTCGCACAAAGTCAAGTAATGAAGAATAAACTTTACCCAAGGCAGTTTTACGGCAGACGGTTCATATTAAGCATTAGTACCAACTTCATTATAAACTTGTAATAATTGTGGGATTCTAATTGAAATTTGCATACGACTTTAGCTTTTAAGCTAGAGCCAAAGAGCACATTTTAGCATATTCGTTAAATAAAGAGGAAAGTGCTTAGTTAGACTTAAGACTAATGTGATATAATCAGAAAATTATAAAGTTTGGTGCTCATATATGTATATGTATATACCAGATAATACATAAACATAAATAAAATTGTATACAAACTGGTAATCTTCTTGTATATGACTTTTTTCTATTCGAAGTTACAAAATCAGCTTCACGCTTTATCCCGCACACAGCACGACAGGTAAGGCATCTAGTGTTAAGACACTCCGTTCCCCACCCTGCGCCGAATTCTGGAGGCATTGCGTATCGAGTGGCGGAACTCAACGCCGCGCTTTGCCCCTACACTCGGGCGAACAATGAAAATATATATTTAATTAATATTTAATTTCCTCTAGTGGGGGTCTACAGTCGCGTTTAAAGTCACACTTTGCCTATATTCCAAAAAAAATCAGTGTAGAATAATTAATCAATATGCTTTAGATATTAATTGTTATATATACCTTTGTTATCTTCGAAAAATATTGTAGTGTGACAGAGAAAAATAAATCAAATTACTATGTTTCTTTTACATTGACAAAATGGGATGTTGAGCGCTTATTCAACACAAGAGTGTTGAATAAGTGCGGGAAGCGGGAAATAGAATGTTTTTACACTAAATTCTCCTTGCCTACCTACTTTTTACGGAATAAAGCGTCAATATAGAAGTAATTGATAGACAAAAAATATAATATCTATAATATCTATTACAATTCCCTATTATAGCCCTAAATTAAATAGTTTAATAAACATATAATGAAAGTAAATCTATTTATTGGAAATCGATAAAGCTAAATGGTTACATTTATTACTTAGAGCGTGCCGAGGTAATTCTATTCGACGCTAATGTCCGCTGACACCTGCTACGTACAACTGCTACGGCGTAGCTATGTGCTACGAATAGTTAAATAAATGACAGTTTAACTTTAAATTTTACGATACAGAAATAGAAACAGATTCGAATGATAAAGGGAAAAGTATTTTTTTTGATTTGTTATTTAATTTTTTTATGTTTATCTTGTGTTATTTTCATGTACTTAATAAGATAAATTCATATATATATTTTGCAATCGAATTTTTAAGTACATATCATCTTTTTAACAATTTTAAAGTGTTATTCCACACTTAGGAAATAAATTCTAAATAAGTATTTGTATATTTCTGTTATCTTTTATAGATAATTATAAAGATGTTGTAGTGTCACTGTGTTCGATTCCCACATGAAGGAATTTTCATTTCCTGGCCAGACAATGAAGGTGCAAATTTAAGAAATGCATTTTTAGTACTAGGTGCCCTCTCTCTGGCTGCTCTACCTCAAGCTAAAAAAAATCTAATTACGAAATAAATATTGATAATAGTGCAACTAAATATTGCAAAATATTTATTATTTCGGGTTACCGAGAATTTATGAAAGTGGATCGTCAGCTTTTTCACTGGGCCTGGTTTAAGTAAAGTAATTAATTAACAATTTTATTTTAATATGCGTATAGCATTTGTAAAGTATGTATTTTAAATAAAAACTGTCTGCTTCAGTGCGAATTTCTTTTTTATTATCTTTCATTATTTACTGACTGACTAACAATAACGCGTGACTTTTCCTAAAAAATATCGTCAACAATATTTAATACATTATCAAAACAATTTATGTCATTAATTTATAAGGAAATGCGACATAGTAAATTATGAAAGTTATCTTTAAATAATAAAAAATAATATTGAAAAACTGATGAGCATGGCTATTAAGTATCATTAAAATTTGAGCTTTATCATAATAATAGCTTACGATCGATTAAACGGTCGTCGAACTTTTAATATTTAAATATTTATACTATCGGACTTATATTTGACAGATGGCCAGTTGCTAGGCTTTCACTATCAAGTCTATACTATTTGATCCCAAAATTTCATGTGGTTGTCGGTGTGACAAAGTTTGTGTCGAAAATATTTTATGAGATAAACTAGTACTAGTCAGTAGAGGCCATTCAGTTGTGGATTCGATTCGCACTCGAGAAAATTATATATTTAGTAGCGCAGCATTTAGTTCCGACACTCAACTCGTAATGCCACCAGAATTTTGTGGAAAATGGGGAATGGACTTACATCATAAATAAAGGAAAAAATGTAAAAAGGCAAAATTTATAGAATAAAAATTTTGATTTGATTTTTTTGCTTATTTGTAGTAATAAATAATGTAATTTCCTACAAAATGAGTCCCATTTTTTTCATTATCACAGTCTGGCAAGACTGAACATGCTTTATCACTATATAAGTAATACAAGTGTAAGTGTAATAAGTGTTGTTTTGTTACAGTGTTGTCATACTAAAGTCTCTATGTGCTCCATAAAATATGGTAAACTCATAATATTATGTTATATCGCCATAACAAAGAAATCTACACAAGATTGTCGTTCGTTACATAGTTAAGTTTATTTCGTTGTATTATAAACGTTGATCGTAGCTTGTACAACTAGCATGGATGAAGCAATTTAAATAACCCACGCCGGGAAAATGCACGTTTTTAATACAATGTTGAAATATAAATGTTACTTCTAACAACCTCATATCCGGCGGGTATCGCTCACAATTTAATGCTTATTAGTTTTTCTAGTTTCTAGTACAAATGCAATTTAGATTATTCCTTATCTGCCTTTTCACTTTTCCTACCTCATAATTACAATTATCTCTTAACTGATTTTTCACTTTTTTTTTTCAAATAGCAGAGAGAACTCAGTGTTAAGATATACGTGTTGAGTGGTAGAGCAGAACGCCGCGCTTTGTGTCGGCAGAATGAGGAAATGAAAATAGTTTTATTATTATATAGTATAATTTTGCTGAATGGTCGTTGAACCCATTCCAACCTGTACACTTAAATACATTTGTACATTAAAAAATGAATATCAGTCATTCAGGTTCAACCCGCACGAACGGCGTTATAAATGATTGAGCAGATTTCAGTTTTCATGTAAATTATTAAAGAATTAACAAGCTATATTACGGGATCTATATAATTGCATTGAATTCTGTAATAAAATAATTTAAAATTCCCCGAGCGAGGATAGAACTCACGACCATAGTGATCATTTGCAGTCACTGCCCTCTATCAAAAACAACCAATCCACCGTTTAAAAAAAACAACTAAGCAATATAAGCATATATGGATATATGTGACTACAAAAATTTGTATCCACACCTATTGAACAAATAAATTATTAAATAGTACTCTACACATAATTTCCAAACAACGACATAACTAACAATGGTTTTCGAATATAATCGACCGATCGTAATCAGAAAGTAATAAATCATAGTGAGTGTACTTCACGTCATTAAAATCGAACAACGTTATTGTGCCTTCATATTTTATAATATACATGTGAATAAACCTGGTTTTATATAAATATGTAACATTT
Organism: Heliconius charithonia; assembly: GCA_030704555.1. Classification (NCBI taxonomy): domain Eukaryota; kingdom Metazoa; phylum Arthropoda; class Insecta; order Lepidoptera; family Nymphalidae; genus Heliconius; species Heliconius charithonia. The sequence goes on from CM060825.1 coordinate 3,709,827, forward strand.
TTTTTTGTTAAGACAAAAAAAACTTTTAATAAAGCTTGCGTAAGGCCTCTCTTAAAAAGCTATAAAAGGGTTTGTTTTTTCAGCTTAACGCTGTAATCGCATGTAGCAGGGTAAGCAAAGAGAAAAAAAATTCTCCACTCTCTACTTTCCGCGGAAATATTAAATATTTCATTTCCTGGCTGATTCCTGGCTGATGAGTAGAATCTAAAACCTGTCGCGCTTGTGCTCCTGCGCCACAAGTGATCTCTTATATCTTAGTAAAACTTTATTAACAAATAATAATAATTTTTTAAAGTCGTTATTATAAAATTTACATAACACAACAAATAATGTTGTAACAGTACTTAAAGAAATTATCACATAATAAAATACATAGATATATATGTGCATACATTGGAGTTAGAAGTGGGGAACGGATGTGTTAACACTAGTTTTCTAGGTTCCCTCTGCCTCAGCTACGTGTGGGAAGTGTACAGCGAGAAACTAAAAAAAACTTCTTACATATATACAATCCGCTGTAAAAGCAATTCAATGCATTATTTCAAATCGTTATATTTATATTTTTGTTTTATTCTAGTTGTCTTACCAAAAGTATTTATAGTAGCGTTATTTATTTAATATAAGCTTAGCGCTGAGTGTGCTCGTATTAAATAATAATATTTCGCGACAAACCTCACCCTGGCCAGGCTTAAGCGTATGTTTCCTTGCATTCTATAAATAGAATTTCTAATAAAACAACATTGTAACGGCTTAAGTAGTTTATTATGGTATGTTGGTTATTATAGCACGCAAATTGCTTTGCTTAACTCATATAAATGGTTATTTTAATTCCATAATGGTGCAATGTGGGACCACGTCTGTGTGTAAACGGTGGATATGGATTCGATTTCCTGCATTAATTATTTTCATTTTTATTATTATTATTCATGATTATAGTAATAATTTTCATTTCTCCGCTCTGGCAAAAAAGAGAGATTTAAGGTAGTTACTTTACACTATTATAGCCAATTTTTATCTAGCAGGGTAGGCAGAGAGAACCTGGGAACCTAGTGTTATATACTCTGATCCCATTAAGACACCTCCAAGACATTGCGTATCAAGGCGGTAATCGTCGCCGCGCTTTCCTTCGTTACCATATCGAGGAAATTAAAATATTAAATATTTAATTCCCCTGAGTGGAAATTGAATCTAAATCCTTCGCGCTTAATGTGTCACTGCGTCACGATAACCACATAAAAATCGATTAAAGCCTTTTATAAGTTAATAGTAGATATTAGTAAACAGGAAAAAATCCTGCAACTTAAACACTCCTGAGTCCATTCACACGGAACCGTGCGTGACTTTACATTTTTTTTTGTATTGAAGGACTTTCAAAGAAAATAATATATTTCCTATTAACAACGACTTAAGAACGGTTATGTTCTGCAATGAGTCGACCGCAATGCGGTGCCATTATGACTTTTGACAGAAAGCTTAATGACCTATCGAGTTAATAATCTCGATTGATAAAAATATTATAACTTTTGTAAAAATATTATTCGTCTTTTACTCCCAACCTATGGGTTATCGTATATTACACGTACACGACAGTTGCGGTTTCGATTTCCACTCATGGGGAATGGTAACTTTTTTCCTCGCTCTGGTAACAAAATATATCGCCGCGTTAAAAGTGGGGAACGGAGTATCTTAACTAGCTTTAACTTCCTTCTGCCTACCCTACTATATGCGGGATACTGTGTACACTTAAAAAAATGCATAAAGTATATCAGAATCAATAAAATTTTATTATAAGAAAAAGCTAAATTCCAATGAACATTCAAGTGTTTTGCGACTCACCTCAAGAAAGTTAAACACTTTCTAATACAATTTCGTAAAGCAATATCTGTCGAATGAAACCGTAAAAGTTCGATTCTTTGAACTTTTCTATGCATTTTAAATAAAATGTCATTTTTAAAATTGTGTGAATATTAAAACTAAAAATATAGATACTTAAACTAAATATATGGGAATGGGGTTCAACTCCCTCTAAAGGAGCTACTGCGGGAGGGTTAGAGTGCCCTCTTGCAAGTCATCGACGCTGCGGGTGCCTAGGAGAAACCCTGGGATCACCTGAAGGTGACGTTTGGCCCGCAGTGGGCGGACCTTCCACGAGACCTCGTAGTAGTATGCACGAGCTATCCGGCGGCATCTCATTTTGGTGGAGGAGGGTTTCCGCTAGGTTTTAGTGGATAGGATCGGATTTATCGGTCCGATCGGATCGGATCGGATCGGTGGGTTCCACAGCTAATTCATAAGGCACATGCCTTCCGTATGGTAAGTCTGCCTAAATCCAATGATAAAAAAAGCGCGGCGGTGAGTTCCGCCACTTAATCCGCAATGCCTCCAAAATTACGCAGAAAATGAAGAACATAAGTATCTTAATGGGAACGGAGTGTCTTAACAGTCTCACTCACAGATTACCAAGTTCTCTCTGTCTATCCTGCAATATGCGAGATACCGCGTAATAAAGCTAAAAGAAAAAGATTGATTTAATAATTTTCTAGTGTAAATCTATAAAGGAAACACAATTATAGAGAGCTAATAACATTAACTTATTTATATAATATATACTTAAATATATAAAATCTTTTACGATCTCAAATCCGTAGTTTCGAATTTTAATAATACTCTCGGTACATTCGATAACATCTTGATTCAGTGGATTCGCAACAATGGCACTTCCATTACTCGCGTTGATTAAGCCGACTGGCTGCAGCGCGAAATCTGAGTTTTTCAAACTTACATAAACTTATTTTAAAGTAGGATGAATATTTTATTTGCTCAACCCAGTTGCAATTTTATCTACTATTTTTCTGTGTAGCAAATAGTTTTATGTAGTTGAGTTGTGGAACTCAACGGGGAAATGAAAATAATTCATTACTCTGAGTGGAAATCGAACCAATGATCATCGTGTTTTCTACAATAATCTCAACTTGCTAAAAATATAAAATTATATGAGCTGATTGTTATAATGATTTAATTAATAAGATATCTATTTGAAAAATAACTAAAAAAATAAAATCAGCTGCACGCTATTTCCCGCACACAACAGGGTAGGTAGAGGGAACCTAGTGTATAGACCCTCTGTTCCTCACTATCCTCCGAATTCTGGAGACGAATACGCAATGCGTATTGAGTGGCGGACCTCACTGCCCCTGCGCTTTGCCTCGACATTTTTTTGTATTTAATAGTACCTATTTCTCATACACGCTTGCTGGAGGCGACTTTAATTAGAGATAACTCAACAATTTCGTATACAATTCTATTGATATTTAGATTTTTTCTTTTATATAAAATACTAAATTAGAAAATATTATAATATGTTCATCAATCAATTCCTTAATCGATTAAACATAAAAATTTAGTGTATATTAACTACGGCCTACATTATATTTCCAATAGCCACATAGTGCTTGCAATTTGTTAGGGACAAGGTACCATCATTACTACCCTATACCGCCGTTAAAGACAGCCCTATATGCTGTTACCCGTAGGGCTAACAGCATATAGGGCGGTATATGCTTTACCTCAGATACCTAAAAATAAACACTTTATTTTTGTGATATTTCAAAAACCCATGCGAAGGCTCGTATAAGTGACCTAGCCATCGAATGCGCTGAGCTATTAATTTCCAATCAAAAGTCAATCAACGTACAATGTCGATCAATGGTGACCGACGAGGTTTTATAAAATAAACAGAATTGCTTTAGTCATGTCTTTAATATTTATGAGACGATGAAAACAAGACATTTTATTATCGTTAGTTAATATACTTTTTTAATACTTTTTTTAGTATTTTTTTTTTATAAAATTTATTGAGGGAACTTACTGTTAAGAACAAGACAGTCTCAATATATCAATATTTAAATAAGTTTTCAGTAAAATATTATTATTATTAGGTATTTCAGCTTTCCATTAATTTTATTTTCTAATTAGGCACAGTATACGATCAATCTGTAAAATCAGCTTCACGCTGTATCCCGCACACAGCAGGGTAGGCAGAGGGAACCTAGTGTTAAGACACTCCGTTCCCCACTTTCTGCCGAATTCTGGAGGCATTGCGTGTTGAGTGGAGTTAACCTCGACACCAGAGCGAAGAAATGGAAAAATAAATTTAAGTCAATATTTCATCTCCTCGAGTGGGGATCGAACCCACAACCAGTCGGTTTTGACAGTCACACCTCGTGCCGCTGCGCCACGACTGGCCTCAATGACGATCAATCTGTATGTATTAATATTTATGGTTATTACTTAAATAGATATTGTCGGGCAATCTTGATGCAATACCTTCTGACTTGACGCAATAAGTTCCTTCGCCCACTTTAATAATTGTTATATTACAGCAATTCCTACTAAATCTCAATCAATTATCAAATATCAATTGTAGCCTATGTTTTATTGAATAAAAGCTACATCAGAACAAAACATAGGCATCAAAATTAGTTTTGTAAATTTTGCGTGAAAGTCCAACAAACATCCATCCCTACAGGCTTACATACATTAGTAGGATCTACTTGGTCCTGCTATCATTTAAAAAAAATATAATTTTAATATTATTATATGCATATTTCCAAAAACGATCCATTCCTAGAGGAAGCTCTTGAACGAGCTACAACTACACCAAACTATATAATTAGTTTAAGTGCGATTAAGAGAGCGTGCCGGAGTAACGTCGTAATTACGAAGTAAAACTTTAAATAAGTCCTAAAAATATTTAAACAGTTGCTTCTTAATTTTGATAACCTTACATTTTCATACAAAGTCTTGCAGTCTTGTCAGTCTTGTCGGCGGAAAATGCGGGAAAGGAGTGTCTAATAATTTTAGGTTCCCTTTGCCTCCCCTGCCGTGTGCAGAATATATGCGGGACAAAAAAAACATTAGCAGTAATTATTTTCGGTCTGGTAAGAAGGCAAAGCAGCAACAGAATGATTGAATATTCGTATAGTAAGTTTTACCCTCATCTCCTGTTTCACTTTTTGATGTAAATTACTTTCAGCCAGATCAGGAGCAAAGACAAACTTGGCATTATTTTTTTGTAAATGATAAAATGCCTCGATGTGCCTTCTTTTGGCAATAGTAAACTTTCCTTAAATCACAAAATTTAAACAAAGCATAAAATTTAATTAAAGCAAAATATAACAAAATACTAATAAATAATATAGCGACTCAAATAAACAAAAATAGTTACAGCAATAACAATGGGTCACTTACCAAACGACTTAGCTAAAATATAAAAGGCTCCTACTTTTGATAAATGTGCACGACGAATGCAACACAGTGTCTCAGCATCGCAGATCTGAATAAATAATGTTGAATTTAAACAAAGATTTACTTGAACCCGTTCTGGCAGTACCGAGTTGATCTACAGTAAGTAGAGCGTGACCGATTTTGTTAAATTTTGTGTTTATATTTATTACAATATCTTGAAATTTTGTAAAACTCGAATTTTAATGCATTAAAAAAACGTTTTAAAACCCAGATTTCTAAATTTATATAGTGTGTCGTTTTTTTTTATCAAGCATTTTCATTTGATAACTATATTAGGTTGAGGTTAGGAGTTGTGTAAAAAAAATAATTCCACCATTTTGTTACGACGGCCATTTTATGTTAACGACATATTGGTTGGTATTTCAAATTAAAATTTCAGCTCAATCGGACACTGGGAAATGTGTTGTAACAGTATGTACCACGGATATAAGTTGAAAATAAATAAATAAATAAAATAAAATATGCATGGCAATACACATAAATAACATAGTTAATGATGTATAATACAAACTATATATTTTTGATACCATATTAATCGAGACGAGTTCGTGTATTGTCGTCCCGAATGTCGCGACCGTCGTTTCGTATATATAGGTGGTGGTGATGCTGGAAGGCAGCGGTCGAGTGGAACTCTTAAGTACTACGGTACTAATGAATACGATGCACATAAAGACTCGTACCAAATATATTATAAAGATAATATAATAATTCGAAGCCTATGATGGCCCGATCTTTTAGGATCGAATTTCTTATAAAGGCAATATATGTGTAGGAGCGACACATATTGTGGATCAAAGTTATCTTTGACCAATATTATAACATTGAACATTGAATGTTGCTTGACGTCGCGGAAGCTGACGTGATGGGCTTATGCGAACTGTTGCAGTGACATTAACTATGTCGTGGCTGATGCCGTCTCGCAGTACGCTCGCGGTACGTAAGCTGTGCTTGTATGGCATTAGCCATTGATATATTTTATACCACTTCTACGACTTGGTATACGACTAGTAGGTGTGTGGTGCTATTTTATGTCCCAGCTCCGGTGTATGTAGTAGTGTCCGCCCGTCTCATACGGGTGTGTGGTGCTATTTTATGTCCTGGAACTCTGGTGTATGTAGTAGTGTCCGCCTACGGTTCGAGACACGACTGTGGGGTGTGTGCCGTGCGTTTATTAAACATATCGGCCGCCTTGCGGTAGTGCGTTCGTTCCAACGACTTATATTGATCTCACAAATCAATCAACATCACGAATCACCATTCTAATACAATCTTAATATAAACAAGCGTAACAAGTACCTTCAGACTGATCACACACTATCGTCCCGGAGAGTTCAATAAGACTGTTGCAGCCGCAGTCTGGTAGGAATTCACGGTGTAGGGCGGGGAGGTGCCCGTACTCTTTCTTCCTTTTACTATAACTAGTTCGCAGTTATAGTGGAGAGGAAGATAGGACGCGCTCTTGGCTTTTCTTCGGACGAGCTTCGAGTTATGACAATGTCATATTGTCGAGTTTCCAGTTATGTAAATAACTGACACAAGAACAACTTCTGATGGCAAATATATTATTAAAGCGATACCTTCTAATAGCATAACATAAAATTCTTAATACTGTACTGTACGGCCAGTCGTGGCGCAGAGAGTGCGAAACAGCGTGGAGCTGAGAAAAAATAAAAAAGGGATATTCCTATGGTGCCAACTACTGAAAACGATATTTTACATCTTTAACTTCAGGAACAGTTTCTAAATTACTCCACATCGGGAAATACTCAGCAATCGATCACAAACGCACAACATTGGAATGAATAAATGATGTTCAATTTAAACAAGGATTTCCTTGTACCCGTTTGAGACCTCTCGAACTTAGTAACTCGATAGCGGAAGCGCAGCTGACCGTCTCTTCTGATACTTATTCTGTATTGAAGCATCCAATTTTACTTTTATAACTGAATATACTAAAATAAATTATCAGAAATAACATTAAAATTTACCTCGATTATGAAAGTACTTAAAAATTTGTTAAATATTTTGTTATAAATATGTAATGTTTTATATACGTGCACTATCTTAAAATAAATAGAATTTAAAGAATCAATGCAAAATTTATTAAAAAAAATTAGGCTGGCCACGAAAATTAAACGACGATGTTGATAAAACTTCCCAAATTACCTAATGTAAAGGTTCCTTCTGCATTTCAAGATAAATATAATATCTTATATAGCTTATAAATAGCGTCTTTTACTGCTGCTTTACATAACCACAAATAAACACAATATAACCGTAAATTTTTAATTTGACATTAAAATCTATTATTAAACCATCATAACCTACTCTGTAAAAGCAGACAAATGCTTTTAGCTGAAATAAGCGAAGAGACAGTCTGGATATATTTGGAAATCGCATCGTATCTGTCGAATAAACAATATTAATCCAATCCAGAATAGGACTGCAATATATTATTCGAGTCGGTATTCGATGCTAAGTTGTGATTATGTAGTGCTTTATAGGAAAGGCCAGCTTCCTTTAATTTTCAAAGGAATAAAGTGTATAAGATTTTTATTTAAAGTGTACGAGTACTTTATAATTTTTTATTGGATTTATGTTAAATTTCTGGAACTTTTGCGCAATCAAAGGACATCTTTTTGTTTATACAGGAAATACATATTTATACAACAAATGTTTTTTTTTGTTTGTATATTTTCATTTATGTGCTCATTTTATGAAATAAAACAAATGAAATAAACTGATATCTTGTTTTTATGTGAAAAAATGTTATTAAAATCTGACAAACAAATCTAAATATATCAAAATCTAAGTTATTTAAAGAAAAACAATATACCCGTATTATTTATTGACATTATATATAATAATATAAAAAAAAACATCCCCAAATCTGTGAATCCCAACATCCAACATCCCTAACAACGTGAACTAGTTTTAAATAAGAGAAACACGTACGAAGCCACCCTCTAAAGTAGTTTAAAACCAAGCACTTAAAGGATTTAATATTTGTATCGCTCATAGCTGAAGTCACTAAAGCAACGTTGCGAGCTACACTTCGCGTCGTCAAAAGATTATCACCACTTGTTGTCTTATCGTTGTGTATGGAATGTAAACTGTTTATGTTTAAACATATAATGTATGTATTGTGCGTGCTTAAATATATTAAAATTTTAATTAAAGTAATAACTAAGTCAATCGTGGCGCAGGGGCACAAGTGTTTCACTGTAAACGCGATTGATAGTGAGTTCGATCCCCACTCGAGGAAATCATATATTTATTTAAATGTATGTTTTATACACCGCACGGTGTTGAGCTTCGCCATTCAACGTGAAATTAACAAAAAATGAGATCTTAACATTAGATTCCTCCTGCCAACCCTGATGTATCCCACATTGATTAATTTAAGTAATTTCTCTGTGTGTTGTTATAATTTCTATATATACAAACACATTTATCAAATGATTACTCCATGATGCTCTAGATAGAATATTACTTTACTATATCAGTCCGTAGTGGTGTAGTGGGACACCGTATGGATGTAAGTAAAATGGTTGTGGGTTTGATCCTTAATGGTGGAAATATTTTCATTCCTCATTCCGCAGGAAGATAATGTGTTGTTCTGATTTCTGTCACCCAACAGGATCTAATTCAGTCAGAAAGCAATGATATAGAAATGTATTAGCACCGAGTTCTTTCTGCCTAATATCCGTGAAGTAGAAAAGATCATACTATATCCTTGACTTCGCAAATTTATAGATAAGATTATATTTGAACGCACACAAATAATAATAATAAAAAATACAATAAATAAAAACAAGTGTGCAAAGGCGGCCTTATTGTTTCAAAATATCATGTAACATGATTGTTATTGCTTATGAGTTATTAATAGTAATATTTATTTCACGCTATATCCCGTACATAGTAATATAAGCAGAAGGAACCTCGGAACCTAGTGTTAAGACACCGTTACCATTAAGAGAGTTCAGTTCTCCAATTTCCGCCAAATTCTTGAGGTGTGTTGAGTGGCGAAAACAACGTTGAAAGAACAAGCAAATAAAAATACTAAATATATAATTTCAACTCATAATCTATCACTTTACCGTCGCACGCTTCTGCCCATGGCCATGGCCTCAATAAATTATAGTAGCAATATATAAATATATATTGATTATTATATTCATGCTTTGAATTCTCCTTTCGTCTTGATTTCAAAATGAAGTAAAACCAATTGTCTATAAGTTAGCCGCAATTACCCCACTGAATTGCTCAATGGTAACCTACATTTAAATTAATTCCAACCTGCGCTGTGTAACAATACGAAATGTATAAGACTAAAGAGGAGATTTCTAAATAAATAGGAATTTTGCAGATTTTTTTATAATGTAATAGATAAATAGTTTAGTTGATACGATATCTTAGTTGTGATATCAATAGCCTAAGATACTGAAGTCCGCACACCTACGTCTTTTTCGAAAAGCTGAAATTTTGAGGACTATTAGTCTAATATAAACTTAAATAACGTGTACTTAAGACAGTATGCGTATTCACCAACTCGAAAGTGATCCCGAATTCGATCACGGTCTATTAAGTTGAAGTCGTTTGATTGGGAACATTTTAATTAATAAATAAATTTTCTTAATAAGTGTCCGTCTGTGGTCTTTGCTGTTCTTCTGTCTATCTGTCTGTCTCTTCTCATGAATATATCAAGCTGAAGTTCATAACCAATATCTAGGTGTATCAGCAGTTGTATGATATCCCCTGTGTTATCAAAACCTATAGGGTACTTCCCGACCTAGAACTACGAGTATTAAACTTGGAAAAAAGTGAGGTCGTTTAATACAAATAAAACTATCATAACATTATATTTGTAGTTTATTTCCAAACTTTTTTTCAACTTTTATATGCTACAATCACGAAATTGGAACGGAGCATTTAGTTGACGAGTCCGACACCTCTTTTAACCAGATTTTATTTTATTATATTATGAGTTTCCCCAAATTTTTGTAAGATATTAAATTTTATATTGGTAAAAATATTTTAAAATTTTTCTCCTTACTCCGTGCCCAACAGCGACTTCTGCAATGCAAAGTGCGTCCTTTCAACAAATCAGCTAAATCTACTGATCTTGAAGTTTGAACAAACAGTGAACAATCATCTGTTCGGACTCGAGCAAATGTCGTTTTGCTATGTAAATATATGTAAACTCCGTTGTTACATTAACCACTTTTATATCGTACGATATTTAATGTTTATATTATAATAACTACTTTTTTCTTATAAATGAAATCATATTTTTGTACCCAATATTTATTTCATTCATTATTGCATTGAGCTTTGCGCTGTACTGCAATATAAGCATAGGAAACTAATGAGAAGGTATATTCATATGAGGTTCTCTCTAGCAGAGTAATCTGCTTCCCACAACAAAATAGAGCGTCGCGCTTTGTGTTGTTACCAAGAAGATAAAAATTATAATATTTAATTGCACTGGGCGGGAATTAAAACACAACTGTTACGTTTTAATCAGAATCTGTGCTGCTATGCTGCGGTCTCCTCAATTATTCTACTTTTTATACCTGACCTGATACGATACATGCACGGCATACAGTAAGTACATTACCAGTGGTAATTTTGTATTCAAAAATACATGTTAATTATTATATTTTCAATTTACTGTGTTTATAACCTGCCTATCTGTAAAGTTTCGTAGCTCAAAGAGTGGTAATTACAAAACGAAGTTACTTATTACTAGATTATCTCAAAAAACTTATAAAGTAAATAAATGTATGCAGATATCAAACGAATTAAAATCGAATTAATAAAAGCATACATTAATTCGATTTCAATTTTTGAAAAATCGAATGAAAGTATATATTAACTCGATTATGTTTATGTATATTACATATTAACACGATTTTAATTTTGAATACAAGTTAAATCGTGTACGATATCGTTGTCGCAGCGTTATCGGTATATACGAAGGGACGCCATAAACGAACCTGACTGAACTGTACCTGCGAATTATGTATATTTGACTGACTGAAGGCAAATCTCGCACCGTAGATCTTAGAGCAATCAATGTATTTTTGTTTCTTTTTCCTACTGCTCTCAAAACATTAATTTTGAATTAATTGATAGTAAAATTGAAAAGGAGTTTCTACATAATTATTGGTAGAATTCATATAGAACATGTTTAATATTATTTTATTTTTTTTTATTTTTATTTGATTGTCAGCCCGTGAGCCTGTTGGGCTTGTTGACGATGATGACGTATTTTTTATTTTGATTCTTATGTGATAATTTTAAAGGAAATTGTTAATATTAATTATTATTTATTTTTTAAGTTCATTCCTCACATAGAAGGCTGAGAGAAATTTGGAACCTAGTCCTAAGACACTCCGTTGCCCACTTTCCACCGAGTTCTTGAGGTATTGCATGTTGAGTAGCGGAACTCAACGCCACTCGTTACCTTGATTTTGAAGGTTAAGAAACAAAGAAGATTTAGTTTGCAGTACTTTGTAGAAAGTAAGCTCGAATCATAAGAACTTAATAAATAAATATTGTGCTTAGTTTTTCTAAAAAAATGCTTGCATAAACATTTGTTTCAGCATTTGCTGATTAAAGGCAATAGAGAAATCGGACTATTTTTTCTTTCTATTTTAGTATATTTTACCTCACACCAGTCCAGAAAAGACGTACTATATAGGTATAGAGATATGGAGGAAACCGTTCCAAATCTCCGAGCAAGACTAAAATACAGTGGCGCGATTTGTAGGGTTGCAGGTGTAAGAATAAATTCTACACTTTAACTTTAGTTTTACTCTTTTTCTCTTGTTATATAAATTTTAAAAAATAACCGTATATTTTTTTTTGGACATTTTGCGAAGGTGAAAAAAATTATTATGCTTTTCTCACGCGTCCTAAAAATATTCTAAAAAAACAACTTGTAAATACATACTATATAATGAAGTAATCGAGGCCAGTCGTCGTCGTCGTCGTCTGTCGTAGGTTGTGTTCGATTTCCATTTGAGGCTCCCTTTGCCTACCCTACATACTGAAGGTGCTTAAAAATCAAATTAATACTTAGATACGTAAAGAAAAATTAACTATATATTTTTTTAACCGTAGCTTTATTGATTTCATTTATAATTCAATGCTACCGAGCGGCTACCGGCCAGTCTCAGTCATCATTAAAATTCAAATCGATAAATTTTATCTGTTTAATGTATTTGTTTAATAATGTGTCTTTATATTAAGAGGCCGTCGTGGCGCATGTTCACAAATTAAATATTTATTCATTTAACTTCCTCGCTTTGGTAACGAGGCAAATCGGGGAGTTGAGTTCCGTCCAACGTATGTATTTTATTCCGTCCTATGCAGCAAGGAGACTGAGTATTTCAAATATGTAAGTAGCTCGGTGATTCTATTGGGTTTGTTCACTCCGCAGATTGAAAGTCAAACCTAAAAGATTGGTCTAACTGTAACTCAATGAAACTTTAGTGGAAATATGGTTACCGTTACGATATTATTTACGTTCCAAAAAATTAAGTACGTAAGTTCCTTTGATTAAAATTATTTTGTCTATATATTTATTAGAAGATTTTGACTTTCAATCAACCGTGTGCTAAAGGGTCTCTGTAATTAAGCAGAAATGTTTTTTTTTATTTTTTTTTATGCTAGATCTGGTATGCTATTGCCTGCTATGGGAAAAGACTTGCGAGAAAAAATACACATACACTCTTAATATACATCATTTCACCGGCACAATCCAGTGGCATTGAAATATGCGAAATATAAATTTAATTCAAAAAGAAGCAACTTTTGCATCAAGGGTCTTTTTCTTTTATACTTTCCTTCCTTCTTTCCTTTAGGAAAAAATATTATTTTCTAAAACTACCGTGATATTATTCCGTTAATGAATTTACGTGCATTCGACACTGACGTGCGGTTTGCGGTCGCGGCCATTGTATAAAATAGCGTATAAAAACCTTTCAGAAACAGTAATTACCATGATATTACTTATAAATAGATAATAAATTTATAATATATATAATAATATTCTATTGGGATATAAAATATTTTTCTCTAATTAGATTTTGTAATAGATTTTTATACGTTTATAATAGATTTTTATCCGTTTTTCGTATTTTTCCCTTATTTGCACGATAAGTTTTCTCTGTCACTTTCGCAAATTTCATAATTATAGATCCACAAAAGTACTATTTAAGTTTGGATTGCGTAGCCAACTTCACATAAAATGCAACAAAACCGATGCTCGTAAATTTTTGATTCTGTTGACTTTTAAGTCAACAGAATCAAAAATTTACGAGCAATAATAAGCTTTAGCTTATTTTTTTCTGTGCATCAAGGAATTGTACACCTAGGACATTTTTGTATATTAATTTCAGCTTGAAAACTTCTCGTAATCTTGAGATAAATAGTGTCCACAGACGGACAGACAGACAATAACAAAGTGATAATAAAAAGAAATTACGAAGTTATAAAATAATAAGAACTTTAATATTTATAAATTTTTGGCTGTGCTTGTCACAAAATTATAAAATATATAAACAGCAGTATTTATGTTACTTAAAGTACATTTAAATAAACATTAAGGAAAATCAATATTTTATCAACGAAAACTTAAACAACGAAAACTTAAATTTAAACAACGAAAAAAAATGATTATAACAATTAATCTTGATAATCTATATTTATTACTGTTTTACTAGAGCTGTTTGTAAAACAAATAGATGTAAGATAAATACATGTATAATAGATTTTTCATATCAGACTACAAACGCGATGGTTATAAGTTCAAGCCCCTGTAAATACACTGAGTTGAGTTGAGTTATACTGCACGAAGATTAATATTTATAATTAACGCTGTATTCCACTGTAGGATACAGCGTTAAGTTCCCACACTTGACGGGGTAGGCAGACGGAACCTAGCATTACTACTTAGACTCCGTTCCCTACCTTCCGCCGAATTTCTGAAGCATTCCGTGTTGAGTGGCGAAACACAACGCCGTGATATACCACATTACCAGAGCGAGGAAATGAAAATAATGATTTCCCCCGATAGTAACTCGCACCGCTGTTGCGGGAACGACCTTAATAAAAAAAATATAAAAAAATATTGTAATTAATATTAATTATAACTATTTTTACGGCAACATATCTATTGAATAATATTTATAAATACATTTCAATCGACCTCAAATCTGTGTTCGCGTTTTATATCCATACGTTGGTATCCGTCAGATACGTACTGTGGAATGCATTAGGCTAATTAATCTGATAACCGAAGCTTTCACTCGGCTTTTGGATTTACGTCATAGGTTACCGATGGGGATTTCTGTATGTCCATTTAAATTTCGGACTTGACTACATATTATATACTAGCGACCCGCCCGCGGCCTCGTCCGCTTGTACTACACGGTAATTCATTTAGTAGACTGATTTATTTTTGTTTACGGTTTTGATGATATGACCTATGTTGATACTTGATATGATATTTATTATATAATTATAGCTTAACGCTCTTTCCCGCATACGGCAGGGTAGGCAGAGGGAACCTAATGTTAAGACACTCCGTTCCACACTTTCAGCCAAATTCTCGGCACCAGAGCGAAAGAATGAAAATATAAATTAAAGTATATATATATTATTTAATTTCCTCGAATGGGGATCGAACAGACAACAAGTCGCGTTCACAGTCGCGCACTTGTGTCCCTGCGCCACAACTGGCCTCTATCTATAGAGTATAGGAGTAACTATTTTTGAACTTGTTTGCAACTGCAAGTATTTATTTATTTATTTTATGCTGCTTCATATTCTTGATCCAACTATAGTAGATAGAAATACAATAGTATGACGGGCTGTACGGAAAGCCGGTTGGAATTGGCATTTTTGATTTCTCTCTGAAAAAATCTTTTGTATTTTGAATCTGTACTCTAGTGTGCATATTGAAACAAATATTTTAAATTGTTCTGGGCGAATTCTTTGCATTTTAGTTAGTTTCTAATATCGCTTCTCTGTTTTATGCATAAAACCGTACTATATTTGTGTAGTTCACAAAAAATATCACAATAGAAACTATAAAAGTATTAAAACAAATTTTAAAAAAGTATGAAAATGTTTGACATTTAAAATAATCCCCTTAGACTCTGTCAAAAAGTTGTATTTACATTTACTTAAGTTAAACTTAATATACACGCTTAATATATCTATCTACAAGATGATTTCATAACTTCATTTCCAAGGTGAACGGAAAAAGATGGTGAATTTCTATTTTACGTCTTAAAGTCCGCAGTCCGTCGTGGCGCAGGGACCAAGAGCGCGGTTTTGAGTTCCGTCACTGAAAAAGTAATCGGCTTAAATTAAAAAAAAAAAAAAAAAAAAACGTAATCGGCAAAAAATCGACGGAAATTTGGGAACGGAGTGTCTTAAAACTAGGTTCCCTTTTTCTTATCATCATTTCTTCACTCTGGTGCCGAGGCAAAGCGCGGCGTTGAGTTCCACTACTCAACACACAAAGCCTTCAAAAATCAGTGGAAAAATGGGGAAAAGAAGCGTCTTAATAGTAAGGGAGTGTCCTTAACACTAGGATCCTACATCTGCCTACCAAGTTACGTAAGGGTTACAGCGTTCAGTCAAAAAAAACATTTAAAAAATATACAGACAATATATTAATATTTGTTATGTATATTTCTAAGTGGTTATTATTTAACACTAAATTATGATAATTCCCGTTTTCACCGCCCGTGAGATGAATACCGCGTGCAGCTACAGACTAATTAGGAAGTACTCCTTAAGTTAAGCTAAAATCCGTGTTTCAAAGAGCGAAGCGAGCGAGCGAACATGTTAAGTTGTATATGTACTCGTATGTATGAATATATCTTCTATCTTATACAAGTTTATACAACAACCCTTATATGTAGGGAAGAGGGGGATAGCTTAGAACAGGGGGGGCACCTTTGAAAATATGTGTTAACAGAGCTATTTTAAAAAGAAATTTCTTTATTTTTATTTGAGTAGTGGCAGCACTAATCTGCACACGTGACACTTGTCACCGCTGATATATGAGAGCCAGCCGTTGAGTTACGAGGAGTGTTTGATTTTGAGTAAAATTTTTATGCATTTTTAAATAAACGCATAAGGATCGCAGGGATCCAATTCAAGGTATAGGTTTTTTTTCCCCTTTTAGTTAGAATGTTTCACATATCATGCAATAAATAAGAAAATAATACAATTTTTAAGCTTTTACTTGAAAAAAAAAACGTTTGTCATTTTTCAAATACTACTGAGGCAGCATTGAATAAAATAAAGGGGGTAGTTTTGAATATTATTATATATAAAAAATACCGCGAAGGAAAAATAAAACTATACTGAACTTTTCTTTACAAGAAGTAGAAATCAGAGAAAGTGAAGAGAAAGTGACAATTTACTGTGAAGAGAATGAAGATACTGATACCTGTGCGTGTGAAGACTATGAAATGGAATTAGACAACAACTTAATAAATATTGGAGGTTCCGTTTTAGCGAATGCTTCACCGTCTGTGATTAGTAAAAAAGCAGCTTGTATAATTTTTTCTTTACGTCACGTACTACATCCATGTTTTCCTTTAAATTTAATTTCTGTAAGTTCAAATTAGGGTAGTAAGCTGTTTATTAAAAAATATTTTGGTTTATTCTATGATTGATCCCATAATGTTATTTACTTCTACGAAGCCAAAGTTACTTTTTCATTTGTTCGTTTTTTAAAGTCTATTAATATTAAGAGTTATGTCATTTAGCACTAGTACTAGTACAATTGCAATATTAAATAAATCAGCATCACGCTGTATCCCGCACGCAGCAGGGTAGGTAGAGGAAACTTAGTGTTAACACACGTTCCCCACTTTCTGCCGAATTTTAGAGGTATTGCGAGTTGAGTGGCAGAACTTAACGCCGCACTTAGCCTCGACACCAGAGCGAAGAAATGGATATATAAATTTAAGTAAATATTTCATCTCCTCGAGTTGGGATCGAACCCACAACCAGTCGGTCGGTCGGGTTACAGTCACAATCACAATCACAATTAAATATTTTATTTCTTCAAATGGGAACCGAACAAACAAATTGTCGTAGTCTAGCTCTTGTGCCCTGCGCCACGACTGGCCACATTATAGCCAGTACAGGACATAGCCAGTACAATCCGCAGGATTAGCATTTAACCAACATAAAATAATTCATTTTATCTATTTAATGTCCGTTAAAACGCTAATCGATATCTCTGGGCTGGAAGATAAAATTTATAATCTTTTAATCTTTTACGTTGGTGGTTCATCATAAATAATACATTGAACACTCTATAAGGTAATCCAGGCATTAAATGTGAAAAAGATGGCTATACATAAATTAATAAAGTGTGAGAGGGATAGATATATTGTATCATTTACACGTCAGATGGCTTACGTTCGAGCGAGCGGTTGACTTTGAAGTCGTTAAAATTGCCCACTCGAGTAATTGGGAATTTATATAGAGTTGTATATTATAAAAAAATGTATGGTTATATTAGAGGGCACACAGTTCTATGATGTGTTTCTCGCTTTGGTAAAGAGGCAAGCGCGTCGTTATGTTCCAACACTCAACACGGAATACCTTTAGAAACAGAGTGTCTTTGCATTAATTTCCAAGTGTCTCTACCGTGCTTCATTTGCGGGATACAGCGTTAAGCTAAAAACATTATGTTATATTTTTTGTACGTGTACATTGCTTTTATATTTTCTACAGAGCTACTGTATAATAAATGTATTGTGTATAATAATTTAAATTTATTAATTTAAAACCGTTATGTTACTGAGTGACAGGCAGAAAAAACACAACTGACTCCGCGTAGCACTGTTGGAAAGTGTAGAGGAGCTCTAAAAAGATTACTTTTTTTATAAAACGTACTAAAATCTAAACGTAGCGGGGTTTGAATCCGTACCTCTTGGAAACTCTCTTGGAGTCCAAACTCCACGACAACCAAGCCATTCGTTTTCATCAAGCTACCTCAAAATTTTTATACGCTGGTTACAGTTTACGATGGATGACGGTTTGAAATCCCGCTACGTATATAGATATTTTTTAATATTACTATTTATACAGTAGTATAAATAAAAAAAACGTAAAAACAAATAGAGCTATAATAACACGTATCTTACGAAGGCCGTCAGAATAGTTTCGAGTTTTTAAAACGTCATAATTCTCAAAGTATTAACAGCTCAAGTATTTCGTATCGCTCATCTGAATAGTCATGAAAGTCATAGAAACATAAACTTATGATCTTGGATGATAATCTGAAACATGAAAATAATTCCAGCCAGCGCTCTCATGTATTAAAATATTTTGAATTTATAATGAAAATGTAGGGTAGAAATTTATTTTCTATTTTTTAATTTTCACACTGAGAGGCCAGTAGTGGCGAGGGGGCACAAAGTGTAAAATCAACTGGTTGTCGATTCGATTCTCACTCGATAAGATTAAATATTTATTTAATTTTATATTTTTGTTTCTTCGCTCGGAATTCTAGGCAAAGTACGGCTTTGAGTTTCGCCATTCAACACGCAATGCCTCCAAAACTCCGTAGAAAGTCAGGAACGGAGTGTCTTACCACAAAATTTCCTTTGCATTACCACAAAATTTCCTTTTGCGAGATGATAGCATGGACAAAGATTAAAAAAAAACCTATATTCCAAGATAACGTGTCGGGTTTTCCCGCTTACCATGAACCTGCAATTAACGCGCATGCTGGTAGTCTATTACTGAGGCTCAAATGGAGGTATATCACAGCATATATACATATATATATTACTACAGCCTTAAATATAGTACAAACACTTTAAAAAAAGTAAATCGAATTTTATGCCACGAAAATTCATAAAAAAATCGTTCTTAATTAAAGAGGATTTAGAATTTGGTAAAAGCTTATATTTTATGCATGAATTTGTTTTGTCGGCTTGTATTTTTGTTACGAGTCTATTTTCCGCCTGCGAGTATCAAATAAAGTTCTAGGTCCATTACCAGTCTAGACGCTAAAATCACGCTCAGATCAGTACCAGATAGATAGGTAGCATATAGATAATGTAAATTTAGGTGTATGTATATTATAGAAATATCACAGGATAGTTATGGCGCAGGGGCATAGATATGTGATTGTAAACGCGACAGGTTGTAGGTTCGGTTCCCTTACGACAAAATTAAATATTTTCATTTCCTCGCTCTGGTAACGAAGCAAAGCGCGGCGTTGAGTTTCGATATTTCGATATTTAATATTTCGTCTCGGCCTCCAGAATTTTGCGGAAAGTGGAAAATGGTAAAGCCTTAACACTAATTTCCCAGGGTCACTGTGCTTACATGCTATTTGCGGGATACGATAGTGATAGCGTAAGAGTGTTAAGATATTCTGTTTCCCACTTCCCGCCGATTTCTGAAGACATTGTTGACTGGCGGAACTTAACGCCGCGCTTAGCCTTGACAACATAGCGGAGAAATGAAAATATAAATATAAGTATTTCGATATCACAGTCACACTTTGTGACCCTGCGCCACTACCGGCCTTACAAAATATATAACAGCTTAGCCATAAACGTGCAGAACTAAAATAAATTCCAGACATTGCAAATTTTCAACAGTATTTAAGCTTACATAAGCACTATTAATTTGTCGACCTATAAAATTACCAACCTCCATACTTGTTACCAAACTAACTGGCTGGCATAAAAATAAAATTCAAATTACAAAAAATCGATAATCTTTGTGGAATATTTTAAAATAGCATCATTTGTTTTAAGATCATCTGTCTAGTAGGTCGAATTGTACGGTCGGTGTCGTAAAGTTATTTAAGTTATAATAATTACAGAATAGTAAAATGAGGGAAATTGTGCACATACAGGCAGGACAATGTGGCAATCAAATTGGTGCCAAGGTAAAATATTTTTTTTTATGTTTTTGTATATAAGTTATATGCATAAATCATCATCTACGCAATTTGTTCTAACAAAGATATAAATATTCTGTTTTTGTTTGGATTTATTGCAATAATCATGTTAGATATCGATATGTTGTATTTATATATAAATATATGTATAGCACAAATTCTTTTACCACATTTATATGTGTAAAACTTTTAAAATCACAATTTTAAATTCAAAAAGTTTTAAAAAGTTGCTGCTCTCTAAAGTTTCTCAAATGCTGGATAGGATCAATGCTCTTCGATTACGAGGCGCACCGTATGCTAACCATATTGGAATTGGTATTTTATACATATATCATAGATAAAGGGACTTATTATAAAATGGTTTGACTGTCCTTGGGATCTATTTTTAGAAAGAAATCCAAAGTTTGTTTCCACAACAAAAAAGTGCGGTGCAAAATTTCTTTGCTAAAGAGATTTTTTCGCGATTTGGCAAAAAATCCAATCCCACTAAAACCACTAATTCTTGTATAACCATGCAGTAACATAAATTACGTGTTTCAGTTCTGGGAGGTTATATCGGACGAACATGGCATTGATCCAACTGGCACGTACCACGGCGACTCCGACCTTCAGTTGGAGCGGATAAATGTATACTACAACGAAGCCACCGGAGGCAAATATGTGCCAAGGGCTATTTTAGTGGACCTCGAACCTGGTACCATGGACTCAGTGCGATCTGGGCCTTTTGGCCAAATATTCCGCCCTGACAATTTTGTTTTTGGCCAATCGGGTGCGGGTAATAATTGGGCTAAAGGACATTATACGGAGGGAGCAGAATTGGTCGACTCTGTGCTAGATGTAGTTAGAAAAGAAGCAGAAGGATGCGATTGCTTGCAAGGCTTCCAGTTAACACACTCTCTCGGTGGAGGCACTGGCGCGGGACTAGGCACTCTTCTCATATCGAAAATAAGAGAAGAATATCCTGATCGGATTATGAATACTTTTAGTGTCGTCCCTTCGCCTAAAGTATCTGACACTGTCGTCGAACCGTATAATGCTACGTTATCAGTTCATCAACTAGTAGAAAATACCGATGAGTCTTACTGCATAGATAATGAAGCCCTCTACGACATATGCTTTCGTACGCTAAAGCTAACAACACCGACCTATGGTGACCTAAACCATCTAGTATCCGCTACAATGTCTGGTGTCACCACTTGTCTTAGATTCCCTGGTCAGTTGAATGCCGATTTAAGAAAGCTAGCAGTAAATATGGTACCGTTCCCTCGATTACATTTCTTTATACCAGGATTTGCACCACTCACGTCTAGAGGCAGTCAACAATACAGAGCTTTAACGGTTCCGGAATTAACTCAACAAATGTTTGATGCCAAAAACATGATGGCTGCCTGTGACCCTCGCCATGGTCGTTACTTAACTGTAGCTGCAGTTTTCAGAGGCCGTATGTCAATGAAAGAAGTTGATGAGCAAATGATGAATATTCAAAACAAGAACTCCTCGTATTTTGTTGAATGGATCCCTAATAACGTTAAAACCGCAGTGTGTGATATTCCACCTCGTGGATTAAAAATGTCTGCTACTTTTATCGGGAACTCCACGGCTATACAAGAGCTATTTAAGCGTATTTCTGAACAATTTACAGCAATGTTTAGGAGAAAGGCTTTCTTGCACTGGTACACCGGCGAAGGAATGGATGAAATGGAATTTACTGAAGCTGAGAGTAATATGAATGACTTAGTTTCCGAGTACCAACAGTACCAAGATGCTACTGCCGAAGAAGAAGGTGAATTTGACGAGGAAGAGGAAGGTGGTGACGAGGGAGATTAAGATTTTGTTAAGATTTTCATTATTGTTTATTGTATTTTTAATTTTGTTTATTACAGTATTTTATAAATATTTTTAGTTTGATTTTTATATAGTTTTGGATATATTTAATGTTTTTATGTTTTTTACATCATAAATTTAAATATTTAAAGTAAATAGATATACATTATCAAGAAAAACAGGCATACTAGTATAAAATGTAATCCAAGAGTAATGCTAGTAATAAAAAGTATACTTCGAGGATGCCTTCATGTTACCCTTATAACATTATAAGATTTTCCTTAAACATTTTATTTTTATATACTATCAATTAATTACTTTGAAATTATTAATATTTTTAGTCGTTGAATAACTAATCTGTATTTAATAGATTTGACTCTTCTTTCGTCTTTTCGATCTATCTTGTGGAAACAAAAATTGTAAAAAAAAAAGTGAAAACTATAACTATATTAATTTCAAAGTGCTGACCTTCGTATGTTTGATAAAGAGAAAAAAAAGTTAATAGGATATAGGGCAACCCCTGTGGGTATTGTTTAGAAAAAATCGACTTAGAGAATATTGTTTACACAAGGAATATGGAATCCACTGTCGTAACTCACTAGGGACGTATCTGATTAACACTGCTACGCAAAGGTTGTGGGTTCAAATAACACTCAGGAGATATTCATATGTACATTTGTACTGTAGGGAAATTCATATTTACATTTGGACTGTAACGATTCTTGATTTAGTAAACATTATGAGGCAGAACTGAACAGTTTTTTAATTTTTATTCTTTTTTCTGATACTAGCCATAGCATTGTAACGTTTAATTATACAGATTTATTTTGAAGGAAGTGGTTGAGTTTGACTGAAAACGCAACGATTGCGGGTTCTATTCCTACTTAGGGGAAAAAAATATTTAATATTTACAACTCCTCGCTACGGCAATAAGGCAAAGCGTTCGGCGTTGAGTTCCGTCACTCAACACGCAATGTCTCGAAAAGTTGGTGGATAATACAATGGAAATGGTTTAATGGGAACGAAATGTCGTAACACTAGGTCCCTTAGTTCCTCCTACACACAATGCTATGTGTAGTATGAAGCTACAAAAAAACATTTTTAAACTAAAATCTAGTGTTCCGCTCTCGGCACTGACTACGTCCTTGTATTATAGTTGAAATGAAATAATAATGAAATGATTGTAAAAGTAATAAAAGTAATTATTTATTTAAAGATGGTTACCATGTCACGAGTCTTGACACTAGCTTCCCACACTCCCTCTGCCTACCCTGCTTATTGCAACAACGTTAAAAAAAGAAAATATTTTTTTTATTTTTTCTTTTTCCTTTTCCTATTAGATTTAAAATGTAGTTTCTGATAACTAACAGACAGGCCCGTTCGGAGCGCTATAATCAAAGAACAACAACGCCCTGCAGACGGTGAGTGACACGACATGGTCAAGTGTAGCCTCCACTCACATAATTATTCATGGGACCTATTCTAACATACTTTCATGTTTACATCGATTGACGGCATTATGACGCAGTTAGTATTTAAAGCATAGGTGACTGTCGATTTGTACAATAGTAGATAGTATTAAGTAAAAACCGAGATTCACAATAAAAACCTAGTCCTAAACAAGAAAAGAAAACGAAAATATTGTCAGGTAGAAATCGATACAAATTTAAAAATAAATACATAAAAATAAATTTCTAACAACATGTATTGGTAAATAATATAGTATTTTGGTATATTAAATTATAAGTCTGTATTAGTACTAGTTACCTTCATGATACCAATATAGAAACAATCTGCCTATCTTCTGTTTGTCCGGATAATCTTCGGAACAGCTGAACCGATATTTATGGTATTTCATTAGATGATATTTTTTATTCCGAAATTTTTGCAGGATCGGATTCACAGGGAAGACCACGTTTACTGCGTATAGTGCCGCCCATTAAGATAATAATAATAATATTTATAGGACACAAATTAGGCAGTTTTTCTAATCAGACTTTACCAATCACTCTACTATTTATTTAATTAAATGTAAAGCCATAAAAAAGGCCAAGCTGAGTGGATTTTTGATTAAGACGTTGCCTGTGAAATTAAAGTGCATACACAGAGTTAGCGCATAGAGTTTAAAACTTGATTCCATACAAGATTTGGTAACATTTTAAAAATGTGATCATTGAACGGTATTTTTTTTTACCAATCCATTAGAATGTAAAAAACCCTACACAATTTTTCATAAAAACACTTCAATAAATAATTGTACAGTTAAGTGCAAAGCCGAGGACCGGCGGCTAGTATGCAATAAATACGCTTAAAGTCTATAAGCAGCAAACTCCAATACCAAAAGTAAAGTAAATCAATGCAGTCTCCAACTGTACCTGAATAAATTTAATTTAGGCCGTTGAAAATATCTTTGCTTTCAAAATAACCGAGAGTCGTATCGATCGTCAAACGAATGTACGGTTTGGCTTTTGAATATTCTACGAGGTAGGAAGTGCGCACACTATGAGAGGAAATTAGCGTTTAACGAAGTTTTCATTTATATTTAAGTGTTGACACCTGTTTAGGGTAGATTGACGTGATTATACAATTGGGTAACAGTAACAAAAAACACCGTCAGTTACAAAAATGCCGGTTTATAAGTGTTAATACTGCGCAATAACTATTTGAGATAAATTGTTGAATACTTATTTAGATTATAGATAGATATTTTTTTTCCTAAGTATAGAATAATAATTTAAAAATGTTCAAAATAAATTATTACAATTTTACATACATTGCAAGCTATGCAGTTCTAACAAATTTGATACATAAAAACCAAATCTTTTCTTATTTTAAGAACCAGATACAATTAGATTCACGGTTTCAGCTTGTTTATTGAAAAAATCTGAAGGAGTATTAAATGCTGTCCATTGAAGTATATTTTATTCAGTACATAATTGAAATCACGACTTTTCTAGAAGTTTATATTACTTCGACACTTTGAAGAGACAAAAATACAGTATTAGAGTGGCAAATGACTGGACTTTATTATTTACTGGAAAGACTTTGTCTGAAGAAGTAATCTAAAGTTAGTACTTGGGTCATTTGGTGATGAACGACGATTTATATTGTTTAGTTACAATTTAGTTACAAACATTTTATATTTTATTGTACTCTTCACAGCATCACATTTTAAGTTTAGATGATCAAAAATGATCACTGTTCTCTTTAAGTGTACATTAACAAACAAAATTTAACATATTTTCCATTTGTTTCAGGGCCTGGGATAAAAGGCACTATGGCGATCCTCAACTGCCTCCTCGCGAGGCAGCTTTGTTTTGAGGACGCTTCGTGTTCCGCAATCTTGGAAATCATTCCCCGAGTGTGTGGCTCTGAACTTGGTGAGTTTATTGTAATTTGTGTGAAAATGTATAGAAGTGCAAAAATTATTAGAAGTTGTATTATATTAATTGTGATCCACCGTGGCGCAGCAACAGCCTCTTAAACGCGATTGTGGGTTTAATCTGCTACTGCGATATATATTATTTTCGTTTCCCCAAGATGTTTGGCGATACACGATGTTTTGAATTCTGCAGAAATGGAAGACGGAGTGACCTGACACTATGTTTAATATATCTATATTTGATTTATTACATTAAAATATAAAGCCAAAACTTATAGCTTCATTCACTCTTTACATAATTCAGCCCTTTACATTCAAAATTGTAATTTTTCATCAAATGTTAAAGCTATACTGGTTTAAAAGCTGTATTTGTAAACTAAAAAAAGTTGTATCATACACCTACTATTTAACAACATTATATATTTTACCTTGACGTATGTCCCAAATGTTTAAATAATCGTTATTAAAATCTAGTAAGTGACAAGTCACTCCATGTTTACCTATACACCTTTTGCAATTTCTACAAAATGAAAGTAAAATCTGAATTTAAAAATACTAAAAGAATTTATTCAGGCAGCGTTTCCATAAAGCTAAAATATGTTCCAATTTGGGAGGCATATGCAAAATATATGACCGTTAGTTAGGACATCCGCCAACTGACTTGATGTAGTGGTAGCTCGTAAGCAGTTCAATGGCGATTAACGGATTAACCGCATCGCAAATTTATTGCCTCTACAGAGATAGTACTAAATTAATTAAACTAAATTAATATAGTTCAAATGTTTAATGAAAAGTTACTGTTACTAAGATTTTACTAATCTGATATTGCATTTTTCGCCTTTTTTCATTAACAGAGTGAAAATTTAAAAAAAAATAACTTGGTCATATTTACATACTTGTTTTGAGGAGGGTAAGGGTTAGAGACAAAAAATGGTGTGTTGCTTTTTTAGATAAAAAATACAATCTATATTAAAAATAATTCAATAGAAGCCAGTGCAGCTTTCCCATGCTTATCAGGCTAGACCCTTCATTGCCTCTAACGATACTGATATTATTAATTAAACTGAAATTGATATTTAACTATTGTTTCTTATTTATTATAAAAAACTTAAAGTGTTTAAGTTATTATATATTTTTTACTAAATATTTGTTATGACGTTACTGGTTTAATTTAAAAAAATATTTTTAAAAATATATTTTGAGCTTAACTTATTTTGTTAATATCTTAGAAAACAATTGCTATATTTACTCATACTAAATAATTGTATTATGGAACATGATTTTTTTAATAAATACACATATACACACTTTTCTCATAATAAATATATTTTTATATTTGTTCACATTCATAATTAGTCATACAACACATTTTTTGGGATAAATATAAGTTTCAATATATTGTTTTGCTACATAATGTAGACCAAAATTTTGACTCTTTTATATTAATTAAAGGGCGGCGTTGTACTCCTCCACTTAACGCGCTACACCTTGAAAACGTGGTTCTAAATAACACTACGGAGAAAATATTTACAATAAAATTATCTTGTATTTGAAGCTGCAACTACATTACAGATTACTTAAATGCTATCAGAGCTCTATAAAATCATAAGTTCCTCGCATTTGTTGTACCACATATCTTGTAGCTGAAATTCAATGAAC
The DNA here is from genome assembly GCA_030704555.1 of Heliconius charithonia. Taxonomy (NCBI): domain Eukaryota; kingdom Metazoa; phylum Arthropoda; class Insecta; order Lepidoptera; family Nymphalidae; genus Heliconius; species Heliconius charithonia. Next base: position 3,736,964 of record CM060825.1, read on the forward strand.
TACTAACAATAGTAATATATCTCTTATATATTGCACTAAACAATATGCAGTAATTAAGCCATAATCACTTAATAATGGTATATATACAGTATTGATTGAGCTTTAGTACTTACTACTATAGCTTAAATAGAAATTTATTAATTATTTATTTGTGAGAACGGAGTGCCTTAACACTAGGTTCCCTCTGTCTACCCTGCTGTGTGTACCATCCACCCTTTCGAGAATATATATAGCTCTTGCGCTTCACTCTGCTGGCCAATAAAAGCAAGTAAGAAGCGGAAGATAGAGTAACATTCCCCTCCAGAGGACTTAGGTCCGTGGGGTTACTACACTTTAATATAACACGAAAGTTTAAAGCCACATTAAATAGAAATTGAATATCTAAACGTTACAGTTCATATATAAAGTTCCAAAACCAACACTCGTACTAAGTTAGCAAACACTATGCAATATTGAGATGCTTTCACAGTATGCGATATTATTGCTAAGTGAGTGAAAAGGTTCTATAAAATTGTTTAGGTGCTTTACATAAAATTTCTATTGTTTTTTGCTTCACGTTAAATTTATTCCCGTTTATAGCAGGATAGAGAGAGGGAACTTGGGAACCTAGTGTTAAAACACTGACAATAACTTGATTGACAATACGTTGATTCTAAACATTATGCAGTTGTGTTTTATTATATTATGCAGTATGATGCAGTCGTGGTGATAACAGTCAAGCATTTTATCGACGAGTATTTCAATTTTATTAGATATGGTGATAGCAATGATATAATATATACTATTGACTATGACGTATTGACTTCACAAAATCTTTAAACGATAAAATCATAAAAAATATTATTATAACTAACTAAATTGAGGATATCTTGTTAAGCTTTTGCAATTATACAAAGTACCCAACGCAAAATAACATTGGGAATGTTGTGTGTAGGGAATTTGCAAGAGTAGGTATTCCAAACGAATGCAATTAAAGGCACCTGCCATTGTGAACTTTCCCCCGTCCCGTTTGCTACAAGTGGAAAGTATTTCTTTTGTGAGCACCATTATGTATGAGATCTGTGAATATACTTATGTTCCTCAGTCTCGACGAGTTGCTAGATTTAATTTAAAGAAAATAAAGTTGTTGAGAGTACAGATAAATTCGCGTTTTCATTTTTCTTTCTCGCCCAGTGAAGTAGGCTGTTCGATGTAGCGATTGCGATATTGCTATGTACTTCACTTTCCAGGCTTTTAAAGACGTTGTTAGATTGAAACTCAATGCTGCATTTTTGTCTGAAAGAACTGTATTTAATACAAATAAGAATATTTTTTTATGTTGGTGGTAATATTGTTTTCATTTCCAATAAATTTATATTTTAACTAGCGACCCGCTCGCGGCTTCGCCCGCTTAAACCACAGAATTATTTATTTAACACACTGAATTATGTTCGTGTTTTGATATACTTATAATGTATGTTTGCAATGTAATGAAGTTTTTTATGAGAAAGTTGTTAAAACTTTAGGTCGCATTTTCGTACCTCCCATAAGAATCTTCAATTGAATGTTTGAAATAAAAACACAACTTATCGATACTTACTATTATGTGCGATAATCTCAGAAACGGCTTAACCGATTTAAATACTTTTTTTGTTTGTATTCTGGCAAACTGCCCTTAAATATTAAGTATTAGTTTTATTTTAAGCAGCTTCATGCTAGTCAGAGGGAGGAACCTAGTATTAAGACACTCCGTTCCCCACTTTCTACCGAATTCGGGACGCATTGCGTGTTGAGTGGCAGAACGCAACGCCGTGCTTAACCTCGACCCCAGAGCGAAGAAATGGAAATATAAATTTAAGTAAATATTTCATCTCCTCGTGTGGGGATCGAACTCAGAGAACCAGTCGGTTTTACAGTCACACTTTGTGCCGCTGCGCCACGACTGGCCTCAACTGGATTGGACTTTATTTTAATCGGTTCACATAAAGTTAAAACCAGATCCACGCTTTATCCCGCCCTTAGTAGGGCAACTTAGTGTAAGATATTGGGTATAATGTGTGACTGATGTGCGAAATGAAAATATTATTAAATTATAATTCAATCCTGCATGTGTGGATCGGACCCACAACGTCGCGTTACAGTTACAATTTGGCATATAGGGTAAAATAGTTTAAACCCGTACCTAAAGAATTTAAGCAAGATACATCAACAGTGAAGACGTAGGTTTTTTTCTCATTTCACAATGTTTATTCATATCTATATTTCGTATGACGCGGTTACGCATAGGTACCAATAATGTAAACACATACTACTACAAAAATAGTACCAAAATGTTTAGAACTTTAAACTTTGCCGCCAATACCTACGACTCGATTTCGCAATGAAGCGTATGCGGCGGTTTCCCTTTGATAGGTTTATGTGTGCGTGCGTCGTTCTTGACAAATTGTATTTTATTTTACAACGATAATTTTATTATTTATTTTGTTTGAAAAAATAACTTTTTTATTTTCGGGTTTTTAATTTAATATGTAATAGGCTTTTATAGAGTAGTTAAACTGTGGTTTCATTTAAAGTGGTCCTAACAAAAAAACTCTGTATAATTGAGCATATTTAATATTTATAGTGATTTTTTTGTGAAAAGATACCAATAGTTATTACAACCACTTGCGAAGAAGCATAGTTTAGGCAATTTTTTATTCTTATACCTTTTGAAAAACTACCAACGTTCTTAAGTTAATATATTATATTTTCAAATTAAAAAAATTGTCTATGTCATCCTAATGGCGGAAAAATATTCAAAATGTATTGTAATACCACATTAGTATCGACAATGTAGTGTTGATAGTAATTAAAAATAGATATACTACAGGAGGATATCTTCATATGCACTGTTTTAACCTGTTTTGTGTATAATATAGAATAATATATTCTATAGAGGAATCACACATTCTTTTTATTCAGTTTAGTAAATACATTTTTTAGAGGTTACTCTGTACTAAAATGGCATGCAACTCTGTTCCCACATTTACGTTCCTGATATATCGATTTAAATAATAGAAATATAAAATATAGGAAGGAAACACAAATGCAATTATATTGCATTTTTTCTTTTTTTCATACTTGAAACGTATTAATAAATTACATATTATGTATTACATACAATTAATTTCTTTTGAATATAACACTAAGTTTAATCAGCTTCACGCTATTTTAACAGATAACATAAGATGACATTAAAACGTATTGACATCACCACGTGATCCATCTAAACACAATATAAACTTTTATAAACTATGAACTCACAATCAGAATTTACTTTCCAAATACATATACTTTTTATTCTACACATCGCCATATGAGCTAATTCCGTAAAATATACCTACTTTATTATGTTTGTTAATATCACCAACGTTGACGTTTGAAATAATAATTATGGTAGACTGAACAAATATTGATTATACTTCTTTTTTTAGCTTCACGCTGTATCCCGCACACAGCAGGGTAGACATAGGACCTCTAGTGTTAACAACAACACTCTGTTCCCTACTTTTCTCGGAATTCTGGAGGCATTGCGTGCTGAGTAGTGAAACTCAACGCCGCACTTTACCTCGACACCAGAACGATGAAATGGAAATATAAATTTAAATAAATGTTTCGTTTCCTTGCGTGGTCATCGAACCCACAACAGTTACACTTTGTGCCCCTGTGCAACGAACGGCCTCAATTTACTTTCTTCTTTTAAAATGTGGTTAAATGAAATAGTCGTAATTTAATTATGTCAGATTACTATTAACCGACTTCTTAAAAGGGGTCATCAATTGGGCTGTATTTTTTAGCCTTGTTACCTTAGAACTTTTGATTGTATGAACCGATTTTAATGATTCTTTTTTTATTTGAAAGCTAATGCCTCCCGTGTAGTCTTATTTTAATTTAGTTTATATCCAACAATGGTATCTATGAGAAAATCACATAAATCTCAAATTTACATTAAGTATATGCGCGACAAATGAACGTATAAGTCAATATCAATTCAACCGATTTTAATGATTCTTTTTTTATTAGAAAGGGTACATATAAGGGGTAGTTTGGTGAAAGTTTAGTTAAGTTCAGAGTGTGAAATCCGGTTGAATTTGAAGAAGTCGATTTTTTTTATTATAAAATATAATTATGTAATTTTTTCTACAAAAAATTCTTTATACTCCATGATAAAAACTATCCTATAAGTGACATTAGGCTTTGAACTATTACCATGCCAAAATTAATTTAATTTCATACAGTAGTTATCGGTATTTTAGGTGATTTATATTTTTCAGTTTTTGTTTTTTTTTAAAGAAAACTATCATGAAATTCGGAATGAAACCGAAAAAAAATGTACCTTGAGGCCCTAGGCTAACACCATGCAAAAATTCATCAATTTCTGTCAGGTAGTTTTTGCGTGATTGACGCACAAACAAACCGACAGACAGACAGACAGACAGACAGACAGACAGACAGACAGACAGACAGACAAGAATTCTGCTGAGTGGTTTTTTAGGTTCTATAATCGACATATTAACCGACCTAATTTTTATTTTTTTTATATCTTTCATGTACAGAATTGACTTTTCTATCCTTTTATTATATATGGAGATTAATCACATTAATAAGATAATGAGTGCGACAAGGTCAGGCAAGACAAAACTAACATCATTTTTTTAATTCTTAAAATAAAAAATAGGTATAGATTGTTTTGTGAATTCATGTGATAAATTACATTTTATAACTCCTTTTAATTTTTGACTTTTCAGTTCGTTTCAATACAAATTTAAAATACCTTTCGTGACAAAGTGCATTTATACATCGCTCTTTTACCGAAACAATGACCTTCTTTCGTCGTACCATCGTTTCTAATTCAGTAGCTTAGAGAAATAGCTGTCTCCATAGCTGACTTGGAGCCTGCGAATGAGGCTAAGGATGAAGGACCTTGTCTCTCAACGCAATAGGTCATCACTGACACACACACTGGTCCTCCTAGTTTTTCCATTTAACTATTTATTTATTTATTTATTTATTTATTTATTTATTTATTTTATTAGATCCACTAGTGATGATAACATTACAGTGACAAATAAAAGAAAGACAAAATAAAAACTTAAAACTAAATGCACCATCTTTTAAAATGGATACAGCATGCAATATTATACAAAAATAGTAAATTGTACGGTTTTCAGTATTTGAGTTTGTTTACAATTTCAATAAACAAAGTAGAATTAAAGTAACTAATGTAAAGCACGTTAACATATATTATTAAAAAAAAAGAAAAAACCTTTACCATTTCTATTTGATTAACAATTTGTAAATAAAATTAAATCTAAGCTTAAACAAAATTATTTATTTCGTTAAAATGTGGCGAACTATTTTAAATTTATATTTGGACAATGTATCTCCAAATGGGTCTAAGACTTCTTTGTAGGTGTTGAATTTTTGAGATAGTCGTGAAATCGGTGAGTTCCTACCCAAGATTGTTCTACGGAGAGGTCTTACTAGAAGCGTAATTGGCTTGCGTGGATACCGGTACGGGACATTAAATCTTAATTTGGATATTATATCTGGATTATCGTTTGTGCCATTAAGACATTTGTATAAGTACATTAAATCTAACAACTCTCTTCTGTTATTTAGAGAATGCATTTTGAAATATGCCAGTTTTTTGCTGTATGAATTTATTTCTTTGGCCCTACCGTGAGCGAATGCCAGATGATAAAGGAAACGCTTTTGCACCCTTTCTATTCGCAAGCAGTGTGTAGCATAATGCGGTCTCCATACCACGCTACCATACTCTAAAATGCTTCTAACTAAGCTATTATATAATACTATTTTAGTATTATAATTTCGAAACATTTTGCTGTTCCTGAGAACAAAACCTAGCATTTTTGAGGCTTTTGTGATCATATTATCTATATGCGGAGTAAAGGTCAACTTTTCGTCGAATATCACACCTAGATCTTTGATGCTGCTAACGCTTTTTAATGGTGTATCTGCGAACTACACTTCAGATAGGAGACAGCCTACATAAAAAATAAACTTTTTTAAATTATAAAACTTTTATTGAAGTTTATTCGTGTAGTAAAAAATTTTTTATGTGAATGTGTAGTCACATATATAGATCACATGTGTGAATATGTAGTCACATATGTGGACCACATGTGTGAATATGTGGTCACATATGTGGACCACATGTGTCAATATGTGCTCACGTATGTGGACCACATGTGTGAGTATGTGGTCTTTCATGTGGACCACATGTGAGAATGTGTGGTCACATATGTGGACCACATGTGTGAATACGTGGTCGCGTATGTGGACCACATGTGGGAAAATGTGGTCACATATGTGGACCACATGTGAGAATTTGTGGTCACATATGTGGACCACATGTGTAAATATATGGTCCCATATGTGGACCACATGTGTGAATATATGGTCCCATATGTGGACCACATGTGTGATATGTGGTCTTTCATGTGGACCACATGTGAGAATTTGTGGTCACATATGTGGACCACATGTGTGAATATGTGGTCGCGTATGTGGACCACATGTGTAAAAATGTGGTCACATATGTGGACCACATGTGTGATATGTAGTCACATATGAAGATTACATGGGTGATCATTTGGTCACATATGTGGACCACATGTGTGAATATGTGGTCTTTCATGTGGACCACACGTGAGAATTTGTGGTCACATATGTGGACCACATGTGTGAATATGTGGTCGCGTATGTGGACCACATGTGTGAAAATGTGGTCACATATGTGGACCACATGTGTGATATGTAGTCACATATGAAGATTACATGGGTGATCATTTGGTCACATATGTGGACCACATGTGTGAATATGTGGTCACGTGTGTGGACCACATGTGTGTATATGTGCTCACATATGTGGACCACATATGTGAACATGTGGTCACATATGTGGACCACATGTGGCATCGTGTGGTCATATATGTGAACCACATGTGTGAGTAAGTATTCACATGTGCAGATCGCATGTGTGATATGTTGTCACATATGTAGACCACATGTGTGATATGTAGTCACATATGAAGATTACATGTGTGATCATGTGGTCACATATGTGGACCACATGTGTGAATATGTGGTCACGTGTGTGGACCACATGTGTGTTTATGTGCTCACATATGTGGACCACATATGTGATCATGTGGTCACATATGTGGACTACATGTGGCATCGTGTGGTCATATATGTGTACCACATGTGTGAATAAGTATTCACATGGGCATATCACATGTGTGATATGTAGTCACATATGTAGACCACATGTGTGATATGTAGTCACATATGAAGATTACATGTGTGATCATGTGGTCACATATGTGGACCACATGTGTGAATATGTGGTCACGTGTGTGGACCACATGTGTGAATATGTGGTCACATATGTGGATCACATGTGTGAACATGTTATCACATATGTGAACCTTTTATAAAATATATTTAATTCATTAAATGTAATATGTATATAAATAAATAAACGTAAAGAAACGTTACGTAACATCATACATAATAACAATTAAAACGTAAACTGCAGGCTAATTGATCACCCGGTAGACATTTTAATTAAATTGTCAGCTGAAGCAGAATGTCTTTGTATCATCAGAGTTGTAAACCATTTGTTCGATAATTAACTTTAACAGTTATGAACATATACTATTGTTCAAAGACGTCACTATTACATTTCAATCCTATGAAAATTTATAATGGAGAGAAGAAAGAATTTCAAATAAGATAGTGGTGCACTTACTCAATTTTGCACTTTCCAATTTCTTTAGATAGTATAGCGGAACACAAGGCTTCGCTTCGTTTGTTTTTACGGGCAGAAAAATAAATATATTCTTCCACTTAGTGGGATTTTAACCTAATTAAAATATAACTAGTGCTACAACCAGAAATCTCAGTTCTCTCAACTGTACCGTCATAGCGTCAAGTTTTAGTCGACATATTAACTTTAAACATATTAATTTTTTATCGACATATTAACCGACCTAATTTTTATTTTTTTTATATCTTTCATGTACAGAATTGACTTTTCTATCCTTTTATTATATATAGAGATTTTGTTTGAAAAAATAACTTTTTTATTTTCGGGTTTTTAATTTAATATGTAATAGGCTTTTATAGAGTAGTTAAACTGTGGTTTCATTTAAAGTGGTCCTAACAAAAAAACTCTGTATAATTGAGCATATTTAATATTTATAGTGATTTTTTGGAAAATTGATACCAATAGTTATTACAACCACTTGCGAAGAAGCATAGTTTAGGCAATTTTTTATTCTATAAGAATTCCTTTTAAAAAACTACCAACGTTCTTATAGTTAATATATTATTTTTCCAAATTAAAAAAATTGTCTATGTCATCATAATGGCGGAAAAATTTCATTCATATTGTAATACCACATTAGTATCGACAATGTAGTGTTGATAGTAATTGAAAATAGTACTACAGGAGGATACCTTCATATGCACTGTTTTAACCTGTTTTATGTATAATATAGAATAATATATTGTGAATAATATATACGCCAGTCGTGGCGCAGTGGCACGAAGTGTGACTGTAAAACTGACTGGTTGTGGGTTCGATCCCCACTCGAGGAGATGAAATATTTACTTAAATTTATGTTTCCATTTCTTCGCTCTGGTGTCGAGGCTAAGCGCGGCGTTGAGTTCTGCCACTCAACACGCAATGCCTCCAGAATTCGGCAGAAAGTGGGGAATGGAGTGTCTTAACACTAGGTTCCCTCTGCCTACCCTGCTGTGTGCGGGATACAGCGTGAAGCTGATTTATTTTTTATTTTTAATATATTGTATAGAGGAATCACACATTCTTTTTATTCAGTTTAGTAAATACATTTTTTAGAGGTTACTCTGTACTAAAATGGCATGCAACTCTGTTCCCACATTTACGTTCCTGATATATCGATTTAAATAATAGAAATATAAAATATAGGAAGGAAACACAAATGCAATTATATTGCATTTTTTCTTTTTTTCATACTTGAAACGTATTAATAAATTACATATTATGTATTACATACAATTAATTTCTTTTGAATATAACACTAAGTTTAATCAGCTTCACGCTATTTTAACAGATAACATAAGATGACATTAAAACGTATTGACATCACCACGTGATCCATCTAAACACAATATAAACTTTTATAAACTATGAACTCACAATCAGAATTTACTTTCCAAATACATATACTTTTTATTCTACACATCGCCATATGAGCTAATTCCGTAAAATATACCTACTTTATTATGTTTGTTAATATCACCAACGTTGACGTTTGAAATAATAATTATGGTAGACTGAACAAATATTGATTATACTTCTTTTTTTAGCTTCACGCTGTATCCCGCACACAGCAGGGTAGACATAGGACCTCTAGTGTTAACAACAACACTCTGTTCCCTACTTTTCTCGGAATTCTGGAGGCATTGCGTGCTGAGTAGTGAAACTCAACGCCGCACTTTACCTCGACACCAGAACGATGAAATGGAAATATAAATTTAAATAAATGTTTCGTTTCCTTGCGTGGTCATCGAACCCACAACAGTTACACTTTGTGCCCCTGTGCAACGAACGGCCTCAATTTACTTTCTTCTTTTAAAATGTGGTTAAATGAAATAGTCGTAATTTAATTATGTCAGATTACTATTAACCGACTTCTTAAAAGGGGTCATCAATTGGGCTGTATTTTTTAGCCTTGTTACCTTAGAACTTTTGATTGTATGAACCGATTTTAATGATTCTTTTTTTATTTGAAAGCTAATGCCTCCCGTGTAGTCTTATTTTAATTTAGTTTATATCCAACAATGGTATCTATGAGAAAATCACATAAATCTCAAATTTACATTAAGTATATGCGCGACAAATGAACGTATAAGTCAATATCAATTCAACCGATTTTAATGATTCTTTTTTTATTAGAAAGGGTACATATAAGGGGTAGTTTGGTGAAAGTTTAGTTAAGTTCAGAGTGTGAAATCCGGTTGAATTTGAAGAAGTCGATTTTTTTTATTATAAAATATAATTATGTAATTTTTTCTACAAAAAATTCTTTATACTCCATGATAAAAACTATCCTATAAGTGACATTAGGCTTTGAACTATTACCATGCCAAAATTAATTTAATTTCATACAGTAGTTATCGGTATTTTAGGTGATTTATATCTTTCAGTTTTTGTTTTTTTTTAAAGAAAACTATCATGAAATTCGGAATGAAACCGAAAAAAAATGTACCTTGAGGCCCTAGGCTAACACCATGCAAAAATTCATCAATTTCTGTCAGGTAGTTTTTGCGTGATTGACGCACAAACAAACCGACAGACAGACAGACAGACAGACAGACAGACAGACAGACAGACAGACAGACAGACAGACAGACAGACAGACAGACAGACAAGAATTCTGCTGAGTGGTTTTTTAGGTTCTATAATCGACATATTAACCGACCTAATTTTTATTTTTTTTATATCTTTCATGTACAGAATTGACTTTTCTATCCTTTTATTATATATGGAGATTGTTCTTTTTTAACTTCACGCTTTATGCCTAGAGGGATAACCAGAGGGAACGGAATGCCAAACGATACGGTCTCTGACCAATCTCTTCATACTGCCCTTTGCCATTCTTTAGTCACTTATTCTCGCAACATATGTGTGTTTAGATGGTTTGGGATCACCTAAGCATTTTTTTTTCATTCTTACTGTAACATCCCTGCTAGTGTCTGTGATTCTGCGTATTTTTAATTAATTATAATAAGATAGTAAAGACCTTATAATATATGTTTGATATATCTATTAAAAATCATAGAAATTTCAACTTTATAAATTCAAGCGTCAGAATTTGTCTACTACACTACACTATATTTCTTTTGAACAATTAGAGTATCTAACGACCCAGTTTCAGTTTCATCGAAACTCAAACATAAAAGCCATTTAAACGATTAGTTACAAATAAAATTGTCGAGAGTAAATTTTAAAAAATACTCTAGGGTCAATTTAAAATGTATTGAACACTTACTGTTAAGTAATAAAAAAATCAGCTTCACGCTGTATCTCGCCCACAGCAGGGTAGGCAGGGGGAACCTAGTGTTAAGACACTCTGTTCTCCACTTTCTACTGAATTCTGGAGGAATTGTGTGCTGTATGGCAGAACTCAACACCGTGCTTAGCCTCGACATCAGAGCGAAGAAATGGATATATAAATTTATATTAAATATTTCCTCCCCCGAGTGGGGATCGAACTCCCAACCAGTCAATTTTACAGTCACACTTCGTACTGCTGCGTAACGACTGGCCAAATCAATACTGTTAAGTGATTATTCAAATAAAATATATTTATATCTATATTTATTCTATGACATATTTAAATCTTACTAAGGGTAATTTTTGTATTATTAAGCACTTTTGTTGTTTACATATATCTTGAAAAAAGAGTGATTTGTGGAAAACGGAGTTTAGTAGAAGAACAATAGGTTTCTTCTGCCCATCCTACTACGCAATGTGAGCTAAAAAATTACTTTTGTTCCCAAAGTACATACTTTCACTGGGTTTTCTGTTAAAAATATATAATTATCATCCAGAACTTAACAAAGTAGAGTACGAAAATATAGTTTTATTTATGCGTAGGTACGTACGTCTCTCAATTTAAGTTAATTGCTTTGGCTTTACCCTGTAACCCGCATATAGCAAGGTAGGCAGAGGGAACATGGGAACCTAGTGTTAAGGTACTTCCATATCCCACTTTCCAGCGCCACGATTGGCATCAAGTTTAATTACATAAAAAATATACTTAGAAAAATAAAACTTAAAATATGAGAGCTAAGTAATCACACTTACTTTCAATCAATTCCAATCATCTAAAAATCTCAATGAAGATGAATAAAAATCGACGTTAATTTATATTCAGCATTGAAGCCTCTATGAAAAATAACTCAAGACTAAAAGTTTTTCAAGTTTGAAAGAAAAATGAACTGAAAGGCTGGAATAAAAATCGCCAGTCTAGACCATTCTCAGTCAAATCACATAATGATGTTGCAAAATGAAGGTCATTATGGCGCAGTGGAATATCACCCGACTGTAAACACGTTGGTTAGGGGTTCGATCTCTTCCCTACCTACTTTAAGTACAGCGGTAGGCAATGTTTCTAAATATTAACTCTATTGGCCAGTCACGGACGGGGGCACGGCAGCAAAGCGTTACTGTAAAAGCGACAGGTTGTGGGTTCGATTCCCACTCAATGAAATAAATAACTAAATACATTTACTTCGCTCTGACGTCGACACAAATCACGACGCTGAGTTCCGCCATTCAAAATGTCTCCACTGTCTAACATTTATAAATATATATACAGAGTGTTTTTGTCAGCACCACTTTAAATGAAACCACAGTTTTAACTACTATAAAAAAAGGCTAACACAATTAAAAAAAATCCAAAAATGAAAAAGTGATTTTTTTAAACAAAATAAATAATAAAATTCTCGTTGTAAAATAAACCGCCATTTGTCAAGAACGACGCACGCACACATAAGCCTATCAAAAGGACACCGTCCCATACGCCTCATTCCAAAATCGAGTCGTAGGTATTGGCGACAAAGTTCATGTTGCTTAAACTTTAGTAGCATTTTGTAGTAGTACGTCTTTACGTTATTGGTATCTAAACTAAGATAAACATCGTGAAATGAAAAAAAATCCTTCGTCTAAACTGTTGATGTATCTTGATAAATTTGTTAAGGTATGGGTTTAAAAAATTTTACCCTATATGCTGTTCCTGTAAAAGAAGCGCTGACGCTTCCACCCTGTATATATAGCTACACAGAATTTAACAACGATTAATCATAATAATATTGTAAACATATTCGCTTCACACATAAAAGTGCTGCCATGATAAATGACCATCTTTCAATAAACTAAAAAATGAACAAATGAAGATATAAAATATACTTTAACTTGTATAGATAACAAAAGCGCTGTAACAATAGATGGCCGATATTAAAAGAAATTGCAATTTTCAACTCTATCCCCCTGTAATAGGATTCGGGTTGTTACAATTTACCTTCAATAGATCAGAACCAGGTCACGGGAGAAATAAGTTTAGTCACTCAAACTAGAAATCTGATATTGATTTTGGAGTTATTATTTGGATATGGCAACGTATGCATAATTTCCATTTCCCTTACATTGCTTGAGTAAGACATGCACCAAAATTATTATAGGTGTCTACAAAATCAAAATGCAGATATGCATTATTGACTGTATTAATAGAGGCCGTCGTGGTCCAAGTGTGAGTTGTGGATGACCTTGACAGTTGTGGTTCCACGGAAAATGAATTATTTCCATTGTCTTAAACCGTAACTACTTAAATTTTAATGTGTAGAAAATTTGTCGGAAAGTGTAGAATTTACATAAGTATTGCATCCTACCTTACCACGATTTCTTATGTGATAATATTGTCTTTTTTTACAAGCTTATTTATATGACAAATTTATTTGTGTTTGACTTTTAGATGTAAAATGAAAAACCTCGTATTTAGAGAAACGTACTCGAAGAATTTTTAAAAAATCTTGTCCTCTACACCCCTTGACCTACTTTCTTGCTTTTTAAATTAAACTGTTTAATCGGATTAATCGCGTATGTTTAGGATTAGACATTTTTGGAAACCCGACGTTCCGGGCTACAGGCACTATCGCAAAGTGCTAACTTTGCAATAGTGCCAGTAGCCCGTGATCGTGGCACGGGTAGAATGAGGTGGCATTCGTCTGTAATAATTGCCTCGTGTACTGCCTCGCGTCAGCGAAGTCCTCTCCTGCTTCTTCAGTAGGGGAATTATAGAGAGTTTGTTTTGACAGATTGACAACTGACGCTTGTGTTGTCTGTACAGAACTTATGGTGCTGTCATTGGGATTTTTCCGTTCGGATTTTAATTCGAGATTTTTGAATTTACCAACTTACGTTTATAAGAAACGTTGATGGAAATCTGTCTTTGAAAAACCCGTCTCAATATCTTAAGCTTAAGGCTTATCTTTATTAATAGAAACGATTTCAATAATAACAATGTTCTCTAATAAGTTAACAAAAAATGTTTTTTCTTGCCTGCTTGAGTAAAAAGGTATTTTTGCAACATTTTATATATTTTCATATATTTTCATTTTATATATTTTCATTTTCAGCGCAATTTGTACTCGAGCTTATATGAGTCATTATATTCATGCTTTGTTTAATTTATAAGTAATATTTTCGCCTGTTTGACTGTCAGTCACTCAAAAACGCAAACGTTTTATATACCAATGATATACCTATATATATATATATATATATATATATATATATATATATATATATATATATATATATATATATATATATATATATATATATATATGATTTTCATATAATATAAGAATTGAACTTATTGCGTTATCTCGCTAACACAATTATCACAATCAAATCGAGTATCTGACCTTATTTCTATCCCACAATCTTTATAATACTTCTTCTAAGGGTTTTTGGAGTGGAGGGCGCTTGACTCTGTCCTCTAAGAACTCTTAAGTCAGATTTATTCACACAAAACGCGCAGGTCGGTGTGGCCGTTTATACAATATTACTAGTATTATAAGATTTTTTTTTTATTTATTTTCCTTTGTTTGTGAAGACTTGAAAGTGAAGTTTTACAGTTCATTTTAGTTCTTAGTTAATGGCGTTCCGAACGTGCCAGTTTAGAAGTTATCACTTCGCCGATGTCACGTTGCATGGAGACCACATGAAGGAGATTGCACAGTGAAAATAGATAATGTTACACAATAGTACAATGCGTGTCTAAAAAAGATCCAGTTGACATACTGTCTTTACCTGTGAAATAAAATTTAATAATTACATGTACATGCCAATAAGTTTAGTAATGAATAATATTTTACAAATAGGTAGTTTATAAGAAAGCTTTACACCATCAGTTATCACTAATTATGATGATGTACATACAGGTCGGTTGCCATATTTGTCTTTTGTATTAGGAAATAATTAAAAAAAGATGAAATTGTCTTAATAAGAACGGAGAGTCTTAACACTACGTGCGGGATGTAGCGTGAAGCTG
Source organism: Heliconius charithonia (assembly GCA_030704555.1). Classification (NCBI taxonomy): domain Eukaryota; kingdom Metazoa; phylum Arthropoda; class Insecta; order Lepidoptera; family Nymphalidae; genus Heliconius; species Heliconius charithonia. Next base: position 3,752,116 of record CM060825.1, read on the forward strand.
CTAAATATACATTACCACTGTGCCTTAAGGAGTATAAATAAAATTTTCTTCAAGCATAATTTCATTCGTCTATAATAACAAAACGATCTCGTACTTTTATTCGAAATGCAACAAGCTAACTGTAAGATATTGAGTACATCGTTTCAAAAGTTGTTAAACTCACACAAAAGAGCCGAGTTCAAGTTGAGAACTACAAAGTTATTTAAAATTTATGGTTGCACCACTAAATACGGTGGAACTGGTATCAATAACCACGCTCCAAGTATTTTTGAGAAAATATAAGAGTTTGCATATAAGGACTTATAGAAACTTATTGGTATACGAGTTATATTTGTATTAATCGTACAATGTTTAAGTCCCCTTTAGAGAATTGGTCAAAATGTGATTGATAGTTGTTGGTTCAATCCTAATTTAGGAGGATTAATATATTTTTTTTATTTTTCGCCCCATCGAGACAAAGTGTTTTTTTTATCTTACACGCACTTCGGATGGAATGTGGGAAGCGGAGGGTTAAATTTCCTTCTGCCCAACCTGCTACTAACTCTAATATGCAGTAAAAAGCCGTAAAATATTCAGTTGTATACGACTATTATATCCCATAATTACGAACAATTTATGTTTCGTCCAAAGCTCTAAGCTCTACACGATCTAAATAGGCAAAATTACTAATTATTAAACACATACATATTTCGAAAAAAAAATCTTATTAATAATTTCATTTCGTTTTTGTTATTAAATAAATTATTCCAGCAATTTAATAACGACTCTAAAAAAACGTGGTATCTTATTAAGCGATTAGCCAACCAAAACATTACATATAGTAGCGCCCCCCACGAACTGACGGTAAACTCGAAGGACATTAACGAACTGAGCGAGATTTGTGAGGTTTTTAATGAATATTTTACAAGCATTGGCCCAACGTTAGCTAAAGAAATCCCGATCAAATATCACAATCCCCAAAACTGCTCACTTTTGTTAAATTTTGTTGCTTACGACTCACTATCCTCTCTTGAACCTTGTACAGCTGAGGAAATAATCAAAATTGTAAACAAATTAGACTCTAATTCAAGCTCAGGCATAGATAAAATTTGCGTTAAAGCTATAAAGCGCGTAGTGAATCTAATAGCTCCAAGTTTATCCAGATGTTTTAACAAAGCCATAGATGATGAAATATTTCCTCCTAGTCTTAAAATAGCCAAAATAACCCCTATCTATAAATCTGGACTTAAATCAGATCCTGGTAATTATCGTCCGATCTCGGTACTTCCAATACTCTCTAAAATCTTAGAAAAAATCATATACAAGCGCTTGACGAAGTCTCTTGATAGCCAAAAAATTATTTCCGATCGCCAGTACGGTTTTAGAGCGAAAAGCAACACCCTAGCTGCAACACTTGACCTTATAAATAAAATCAAAGTAAACCTAGACAAAAAACATATTGCCTTGGGCGTGTTCATCGACCTAAAAAAGGCATTCGATACTGTTTGCCACCAACTGCTACTCGGAAAGCTTAAACGCTATGGTATCCAGGACAAAGTTCTGAATTTATTACAATCTTATTTGAGTAATAGGTATCAATCAGTCAAAATAGATCAAACCCAAAGCAAAGTCCTACCAATCACCTGCGGCGTCCCCCAGGGTTCAATACTAGGTCCACTGTTGTTCTTACTTTACGTAAATGATATAGCATTTTTGGGGCTAAGGGGTCATCTTACTCTATATGCAGATGATACGTGTCTTTTTTATTTTGGAACCAACATTAATAATATTATAATACAAGCCCAAAACGATTTGGATATTCTATCTGAGTGGCTCAAATTTAACTTACTGACCATAAACACCACAAAAACGTGCTATGTTATATTTCACCAAAAAAATAAAACAGTTCCATCTCATAATCCATTAGTAGTCAATAATGTAACTATAGTACAAAAGTCCCACGAAAAATACCTGGGCTTGTGGTTAGACAGTCACCTTATGTGGACCCACCAAATTAATCACATAAGTAAGAAACTTTCATCCCTCTTGGGCTCATTGCGAAGCGTGTCCCGATGCGTTCCTATAAAACTTAGATATAACATCTACAATTCCTTAGTAAAATCCCACTTAAGCTATTTAATTGAAATTTGGGGAAACGCATCGAAAACTAAATTACATGAATTACAAATTAAACAAAACAAATTAGTAAAAATGTTATTCCACTATCACCATCTTACTCCTACAAAAAAAGTGTACACTAAGTTAGGAATCATGAATATTAAGCAACTACACACTTACAACACATGCATCTTAATTAAAAAAATTATAAACTGTAACATTCATACAAATCTATCTTTTATTAAAAACTCACAAACATACAATCGTAGTACTCGCCGTGGCAGCTTAGTTGTTGTACCGAGGGTCCGTACAAAATTTGCCCAGAAAAACATTACATTTAACGGGGCACTACTATATAATAAATTACCCCACGACGTAAGAAACGTAAGCTTGCATAAAGTTTTTAAATCCAAATTATGTAAACATATTCTTACAAATTATTCGGAATATACATAAAAAAAAAATGTTATATATAAATTTTATAATAATGGCTTACTGTAATTAGCTCTTTATACTCCTAATACTTACTAAATCTAAATTATCCTATTGTCATTTCATAAACTATCATAAATAAACATATAAAATGTTACTATAAAAATATTATAAAATCACTCATTGTATCTACAACTTTATACTTAAAGAAAATTTCTACCCACTACAAATAATTATTATATAAATTTGCACCTTACTTGTACTAAGTTAAGTGAAGCAAGAAGAAGTAAAAATGAAGACCATTTTGCAAGTATTAAGACTGACTTGTAACATTTTAAATTTGTAAACATTAATTACATAAATCTCATGTAAGTGACTATAATAGTCTTTTTTGAGAAATAAATATCTTTAAACACATATTTTTTAAGTTCCAATATCTACGAAAGCCCATCTCGTAAAGTTGGACCAGTTTGTCCCTGATAATAATATAAATAAAAAATGTCTTTACGGCCTTCAATCTTAATAAAAATAAAGCAGCTATACTTAGAAATTTTCCAGGAGCAAGCCGAAAATAGCCTTACTTATTTTATAGCAGTCTGGTTTAGGTTTTAATTTTATCATTTGTTTGCGAAAGCTAAAAGTTGATTTATAAGTAGGTAATAGATAAACATTTATTGAAGCCGTCGTGGCGCAGGCGTAAAGGTTCGACGGTAAGCGCGATGGTTGCAACTTCGATTCCCACTCGGGGGATGGAACATTTAATATTTTTATTTCTTCGCTCTGGTAATGCGCAGCGTTGAGTCCCGCCAACTGCGCTTTAAAAGTTAACAAATCCACTCAAATATTTCAATATATCGTGATAAAAGTAATTTGCTAGTGTCACCATTTAAAGCAAGACGCCGCGCCGACTATTATAAGTTTTATCTTATAACAGAAAATATACAAAAAATTTACATAGTTTTATAAATTAAATCAGCTTCACGCTGTATCCCGCACAGCAAAGTAAGGAGACGGAAACCTAGTGTTAAGATACTTTGTTTTCCACTTTCCGCTGAATTCTGGAGGCACTGCGTGCTGAGTGGCGGAATTCAACGCCTCGCCTTGCCAACCAGGGCTAAGAAATAAAAATATAAATTTAAACAAATATTTCATTTTCTCGAGTGGGGGTCGAACTCACAGCCAGTCGCATTTACAATCACACTCAGTGCCCCTGCGCCAAGACAGGCCTTAAGCACACATCGTTTTATAATGTATGTGTTATCTCAGACCATAGATTCAAATTCTATATAACTTCAAATCGTTTAAATACATTACCATATTATTACATGCAAATAATAGACCTGACTTGATAATAAATTACTGAATCTAATATATATCTCTAAATTATTTCTTTTTTAAAAAAAAAATAAGAAGGTAAGAAATAAAATAAGAATTACATGAAAATAAAAAAATGATATCACTTAGTTTTAAAACAAAGTAGTTTCAATACTAAAAAGTAAAAAGTAAAATAGTAAAATTTCCTAGTTGCGAATCAAGTTCCGAGAAACGTCCAGAATGAAAAATATTATTTCCTTTTATGTGGACTTCTCGCTTTTATTCCTTGCATTTTTATTAAAACTTACAACATACAAACAGACCTGCCCTTGAACTGGTATGGCGTACAATAGGATGCTATAACAAAAGGACTTCTCCGCTTTACTACGCATTTGAATCTCTCAACGATTTGAATAGATCTATGCATACAAAAGGGTGGGTTTATTTAAAAAAAAAGCGTGTAGCTGATGTAAAAGAGCTGTAAAGAAGATTTTCAATGTAGATATTATTAAAGTTTCATACTATATATTATGGATATTAGCTGAAGCTAGTAATTTAGTATGAGTATTGAGAAAAGATTATTTAAATATATTGCGTTTTGGTTACTATACGACTTGTATAGTAACCAAAAACTCCATAACCAAAACGTAAGTACAACTTAACAATCCATGGATACACCGTGCACCCCGCCCGTCGCGTTAAATGGGAAGGATATCAGAATTAAAATTAAAAATAACTTCGCACGCATTAAGATAAATAAATAAACTTTTGTCATTAGAAAGGATCAAATTTGAAGAATTCGCCATTATTATATGAATGGGTCACAAAATTCTCCTCTCTCTCTCTCCACACTCTTAGCTCACTTGACTAGAATTACTGTAAAAATAATACATTAATAACTTTTAGCAAAAACCTGTGACTATGTGTGTTTTTGACCCGTATATGGAAAACCTAGTATCCGACCAACTAAATGTTCAGTTACGGCCAGAAATCAACAAAATCCCCTGAAAGTTCCTTCTTGCTGAAAGTCAATACTTGCGAATTGTCAGGCGTTTCTCTCACTCTCAATAAATAATTAATTATTATTGATAATTTAAATAATAGTAGAACTATTATTAAAATTATCAATAATATATATTTAATTTTGATAAAATTTACTTTTAAGGCTGTCTAATATGTTAATTTTATTCATTACTATATATATTAGCGCCAAATTATAAACATTATGTATTATAAAAATGGGTTAAAATTTTATGTAAAAAATGAAAGTTCCGATGATATAAATTTTTATACATTTTGTATAAAAAGTAAAAACATCGTCTTGAAAAATAAATAGTTCTAGTAAAATTACGATTTACAGCTCAAGCTAGCTAAGTAAAAAACTCACCTCACATATAATTTAAAAATACCTATCAACTGCGCTACAATGTATTCAATATATTAAAATCAAAACATATTAAATAACGTAAAAAACTAATTGAACGAATGAATTTGAACGTAGCGGGATTTGAAACCCGCTAAGCTTAGTTGGCCAACCAACTAAGCCATACGGTCAAAGCGCTCGGTCAGAGCACTTGGACTTGGTTTTCTTGATAAATATTTTTCGTATTATAAGTGTGGAATAACGCTTTAGAAATGTTAAAAAATATTATGATCAACCTAAAAATATAACATTTTCTTTCCTTTCACTTTACTGACACGTTCAATATAAAAGTACGTATGCTGAATTAAATATCGTACAAGAGCAACCACATATCATTCCCCAACAAAGTCACATGCTCTGGATTCATTGTTAAGCCTGTCAGCATCAACAATGGGGACAAAGTTGACGAGGGGTGGCCATTTTGTCGCCGTTAATTTCTTCAAAAATATCGCGCAAAATTCTCTTTACGGTAAAAATCTTTGACATTATATGAAACAATGGGATATTTATCTCAATTAGTCTGTTTCTTAACGACTTATCACTGTCGAGGAATCAAAATTAGGTTGCTTTTATCAATATTTGTGAGTCTAACTAATATTCTTATGGTTCTTTAGTTAAGAAATAAAAGAAAAGATTTTCGTTTTTGTTTTATTTTACATGGTAAGTATTTAAAGTAAAAAAAGTAAGTTCTCTTAGCGATTATTTATTGGATTTTTCATGCATGTTATATAAATTTGTAAAATAAAAATAAAAAAATTATGTGATAAAAGGGAACCTAGTGCAGAAATGTGTTATATTGATCGATTAATATTCATAATAATAATGACTTAAGTCATTCCGTGGCCAGTCTACTCGTATCGCGTATCTCAACAATGTAAAAATATGCGCGATAAACCCACAGTAGTTTAATTTTAAGGGCATCCGACCGATTTCGTTGCATTTTCTATTTTTATAATCTAATTTAATCGATTTTTCGTTTATTTCTTTTAGCAATTTATAATATTACAATTATGATGTTTTTGCTTGACAAAAATGCATTCAAACATAATTTGTGTTATAAAATCATTTATAGTACGAAGAATAATACAAATAAATATACAAAATCAAAAGAATGTTCATTTGACAATTTTCATAACTTCAGATGATATCTAAAATAGAGCTAGATTTCTGCGTTCATGGAATCAAAGAGAGAAAATTAAAGACTATTTACGTGAAACTGTAGACATTACACAATCATGTATCCCGCCTGTAACAAGGAGGGCAAAGAAAACCTAGTGTGAAGACACTCCGTTCCACCGAATTTACGAAGCATTGCGTTTTGAGTGGCGTCTACTTAGCGCTTTGCCTTCTCACCAAAGTGAGAATTGAAAATGTTAATAAGCAATAATTCATTCCCCCAAAGGGGAATCGAACCCACAACTATCGCGTTTACACGCTTGTGCCACGACGACACAGTCGATGTATATTGTTTATAGTATAAGTTTGAAATTATAATCAAATCTAATATTCCAAGGATGACAGCACTAAGTAGTCTGTAATCCTCGTGGGACTTGTAGGCACTAGTTCGAATCAGTGAACATTTAGGTACATGCTGAGGTAATATTGAATGAATTAAAAATATTGAATTAAGCTTATATGGATTAATTGACATTAATTCACAGACAGACATCCATAACATCCAAAATATTTGTATGTAGTCACGCTTCATCGATAGATTGCATATCAAGCCGTTATTAAAGAGAGTTTTCTTCAAATAATGTAAATTAAAAATTATTAGATTACAGAATAAAGCTGGAAAAATATTTGATGCTTGTAATAAGTAAAAGAAAGGAAAACAGATAATCTAGTGCCGTTATATCTCTTTCATTTGTGCCATATTTAAATTTAAAATATTATATAGTTTTATTAAATCATTAAACACGTTATGTGGCTGCAATAGGTTTAAATTTGATGCTTTCACAGTCTCAAGGAGGTATGGAAGAAGAAGAATTTATCATATTACCTAAGATACTAACTACTAAGTCCTAGCGCACGTATAAATGAATTATTCAACAATTTTTCGTCATTTACAGGCGGCAATTCCGCAGTAAAAGTAATTAATTTAATGTACTGAATGTACAAATAAAATAATATGTCGCCCTTGGGAAGAATACGTCGACTTTACAGCTGGCTTACTTCGCCCCATTAAATATGGATATACATACATACTTATGTTATACGAAATTATGCTTATTTACTTATTTTTAATTTTTAATGTTAATACTAAATTCGTTATTTATTCATGAAAGTGGGATATTGCTTAGTCGAGGTAATTGCTTATATATATAACATATTGAGCATTTGTTACATGATTCTCAGAAATACCAATTACATATTTATAATAAACGTTAAATTAAAAATAACCGGTCAAGTGCGAGTCAGACTCGCCTACAGAGGGTTCTGTAACTATTTCATGATTGTAGAACAAATGGAACGGCACTCATAGTTCTTATAATAAAGTTAATATTACAGACTTAAGATTTTTTTTTTTGATAAACTTACAAAATTTAAATTTTTCGTTTTTTTGTTCTTGGTTTGTATTGTAAAATCCCTCTATCGAGGCCAGTCGTGGCGCAGGGGCACAAAGTGTGATAGTAAACGCGACTGAATCCCCACTCGAGGAAATTTAATATTTATTTAAATTTACATTTCTCTTTCTGTCGAGGCGAAGAGCGGCGTTGAGTTCCGGCACTCAACACGCAATGCCTCCAAAATTCGGTGGAAAGTGGGGAATGGAGTTTCTTAATACCAGGTTCCCTCTGGCTACCCTGCTGTGTGCGGGATATAGAGTGAAGCTGATTTGTAAAATCTTACTTCTTCTCTAATAATGTCCCATAAAGTACAGCAAATATGATGCATAAACGCTCCTATCTTTTGTTAGCATCGACTCACGAGTACAAGCTTTATTGTTCCGTGCTCCAAGGGACCGTAGACTTTTTAACGTTTTTAAAGTGTTATTCCACACTTGGGAAAGAAAGACTTCGACTTAGATATTTGATATTTATTTCAATTGCTTCACGTATTTTTGAGATAAACGGACTTGACAGATTGCAACAAAGTGTTTCAATAAGACTTTCGTTTTTTTCTTTTGAGGTAACATTCAGTTTAAGTATTTGAGTAAGTCCTTAAATTAATTTTTTACTAAATTTACATAAATCAATAAAAAGAAATAAAAATCATAATAAATATTTCAGATAATCAGCTTCACGCTGTATCCCGCACACAGCAGGGTAGGCAGAGGGAACCTAGTGTTTTTTAGACACTCCGTTCCCCACTTTCTGCCGAATTCTGGAGGCATTGCGTGTTGAGTGGCAGAACTCAACGCCGCGCTTAGCCTCGACACCAGAGCGAAGAAATGGAAATATAAATTTAAGTAAATATTTCATCTCCTCGAGTGGGGATCGAACCCACAACCAGTCGGTTTACAGTCACATTTGTGCCGCTGCGCCACGACTGGCCTCATCAATATATTTCAGATATTCATATTTAAAAATGTAAATATATATAAAACAGTCGGCGATCAACTTCAATTAAAACCACTTCTCCTTATTATTGAATAAAACGATTTTTTAAAAAGCCGATCGCTTCATTAGTACCCAACAGGTCAACTAGATACGGGTCACCTAGTAGCCATAAGGACTCGGTACAACCCTGACCTACTCGCTTGCTGTAGTATTGAGTAAATAGGGGAAATTTATTTATAAATACATACTGCTATCGACTTTTTTTTTCTTATTTGTTTTAAGCTTTTGATGATTTGATGTTAGATTCAAATATCACGTAGATTTTATATTGAAAAGTTTAATATAGGTACATAGACCTTCCAAAGAAGGTTCTTCTTTAAATAATATTGTATATTGTAGAAAACAGTGTCAAGACACCATATTATCTACTAAATCTATGGTGAATAAGGTGTGCTTTTTCTATTAAAGTCATGTTATAAAGCTGAACAGTTTTATTATTTGAAATTGGGAATTTTAATATAATACAAAAGTCAAAGTCAAATAATTTTATTCAAAATAAGAAGTTACATGCTTCATTTTTTGAACGTCAAATAATTTACCACCAGTTCACTAAAGTTAGTGCCTCAGACCTGAGAAGAACCGGCGCAAGAAACTCAGCGGGACTTATTTTTTTAAATCAATTACACACAATCACATTTTAGGTTTTTGACAAACTTGGTTTGATACTCTGAAACAGACTGGAGCGAGCATTTCATTCCCAAGGCGTGTTATCATTTATATAATCATTAATTTGGTAATAACCTTTAACACACAAACGTCTTTTCACAACTCTTTTGAATTGTGATATAGAACATTCTCAAACATCGTGTTAATCTGCAGTCAGAGAGTTACCTCGGACACTTAACTCTCGACAACACTGGGTGGCTATGATTTATGAATTCTCAATATTTTTGTACCAACAACCACATCCAATATGTAACTGCTCTTATTAACTTTTTGACTTTATATTTAATAGGAAGAAACGCAGTAGAAAAAATCCGCTATTCCCGTGCTATGGACAAAAAAAAAGAAAATATTTGTTTATATTGGCATGTTGCGCCCGGTAGTAAGGATTGTAACAGTTCCTCACCGGCACAGGCACCTCGAGCGCTTCACATTGGGTCATACATGTAGCATACACAACTTTTGATCATATCCCTTTGATGATGCAATTTGAAGTCGCTGATAAAAGTTAAATAAAGTATATTATAAAAGACAGTCTTTATTTCACAAATAGGTACTATTCGTATTAATAAAGTGTCACAAATACAACAAGAAGTGCTTAAAGTATAAAAATGTCACCATATTTTACTGGCTCTCGCGAAAGACAAATTAGGGTTGTATGTTGAATTTCCAAGCGTCTGCATAATGCTTGAATATCGATAACTTACCCTCGTCACTGGCTACGATGAAATGACATCTTGTACAGATTATGCTGAACTTTTACTATGACAATATGATTCTTATATTTAATGTTTCCTTTGATATGGTATTTTAAATATTATTTCAGTTGTTTGCTTGGATATGCGTGATGTTTCTTTTTTCATTTTGTTATTCATTTTAATTAGAAATGATATAAGAGGGCTCTTGGCACTCCTAGATGGCTAGTCTAGTATTTGGTGTTTAATACTTCTTACAGATTGAAAACAAACTTTCTAGCTTCCGTTTCTTATTGAACTAATAATTAGTCTCTTGAGATCGTGATTTACAATTTCGTTACGAACCCGTTGACTGATACAGCTATCTTGTTAAATCGAGCGTATATATTTATGTTATGAACTAACTAACATCCAAATATATTAATTTCTACAATTGTTTTGTGAAATAAATTTATTTTACCAATATTTTGTGGTCGGCCAAAGGACAATTCTGAATTTGTTACTATAAATTTGTTTGAATTAAAAACACAAAGTTCTGCGCACTTCGAGATATAATGCCTCTGGCGTTATTACGCGATAACCACCTCACTGGTACTTATATATTTGTGACGATATACAAAAATTAAATATTTTTGAGATTTATACGACAGTATGGCTTCGCCCGCGTGATCGAATGGAAATAACAGATGTATGTATAACACACGATGACGTGACATGATCTAAACGCACCGAGTAAATCAGACCACAGGTAGTAATATCGATTGAGTATTACCTATAATATAACCTGTAATAAATAGCCTTCCTCGATAAATCCTAGTAATATAGCTTATACATCAGAATAACACAAACGGATACATACGAGTACGTCAAAAGTCAAAATTATTGCCTACATCTAACCTTAACCCTCGCAAAAACCTAACAGTCCATTAAGCAATGTCCCTGCGTAATTTGAAAGGTTTCCCCAATCGGATAGGGAAAAAATAATAGTGTGGTCACTCCCTAATGACAAAAACTCTTCTAATGCTTCAGATAATCACGGTTGTGGGTGTGGCAAATCACATAAGGGCAGTTATAGACAAATTTTCTACACTGCAATGTGATCAGTATGAAAATACTTATAACTAGCGTCCAAGACGCGGCTTCGCCCGCTTGGATTATAAAAATTTATAAAAAATCTATATTTATAATTTTCTTTTTTTATAAAAAAACATAAAAAAAGGAAATTATGAAAAATCTTTACATAAGTGATAGCATAAGTGTTACTCTACTGTATGAGCTGTATAACTGTAAAGGGGACCTTTCCTTTCTAAGTCCTTTTAGTATTTTGTGCTTGAAAGTAGAACGAACAACCACCCCACAAACTTTCACTTTTATAATGTTAGTTGGCCAAATCAAGGCAGCTTCACGCTTTTACCCGCAATTTAGACAAATGGAACTTAGTGTTAGGACATTTTGTTCTCCACTTTTCAATTAATCTTCGAGGTGTTGCCTATTCATTGATGGAAAAACTGCGTTTGGTCTTGATCTAGCAGAGCGGTAAAATTATAATAATTTAAATATTAATTTCGTAAGTTGGGATCGAACCCACATCTAACGCGTTTACAGTAAGCTCTGTCCTACTGTACTGCACAGGAAATAAACTTATTTATATTGGCAAATGTCTGAATAGATACTAAATACTTACTATATATATTATATTATATAAAATCATATAAGGGAATGGGATAACTTTGCAGTCTGGGCGGAAACTTAGATTACGTACGGCGACTAATCGTTTCAATCTAATAACGTGTATATTAATGAGAATATTATATATTGAGTTAATTTATATAATTTAGAACTGGTTTAATACTGTACTATATATATTGGATATTACAATCGAGACGAGAATATGCCAATACTTATGCGAATAAGAGTAGATTTTTAGTTTAGAATGGCAAAACAAAAAAACCTAAAAAACCTACCCCTTTGCCTGCGTGGCCAAATGAAAATGATATACACATTATATGTACTTATATGGAACACAGATTGTAACCTGTGTAAAATTGAAACTATTCTTTTAGTACAAAATACAAATATTGATTTTTTTTAGGTAGAAATAGGCTTAGCGCAGTAAGTAAGGGGAACCTAGTTTTAAGAAGCTCCGTTTCACACTTCACGCCCACTTTTCCAGACATTGCCAGTTGAGAGGCGTAATTGTTTGCGAAGAAATGTAAATAATAATGAATAAAACCCAGAACCATTGCGTCATGACCATTGTGCCATTGCGCCATGACGGCCTTAAACTTAAATATTAAAGATATTTACTAATCTATCACATTTTGTTCCAGTGGCTTGCTCAACTGTGACCGTGACTAAATGCCAGGCTGCTCTACGTACTCTGCAAGCGTTTCCGTTTTTCAAGCCGACGTGCCTCTGTCGGGAACCGAACGTGGACCCCGAGTGTAACTCGTTCCGCGACTTCCTGTTTGATCATCCTTGCGTATTCGTCATGAAGAAGGGTAACTATTTAACATTATCTATCCATATCTTTTGATAAGCATCAAAAAGTAACAAAATTTATAAATTCCTTGAAAATATTTAAGAAAAATAGGTCAAATAAAATTAATACTCATATAGTGAGTATTAAGTTATATAAGTTAGTTTAAGAAACCGACTAGCACTTGGCTGATTTTCTATTAATTTATATTTTGGAAATAGTATTGGTCGATAAGAAAATTAAAAAGAAACAAGAAATATATAATTTAATATTTAATTGTATGCTTCAACATTTAGTGAGTGGTTAAACTAATTACCAGCATACTATAGCGTTCTAATTGGTTGTAATGATAAGCATTAATATTCGATGACAGATTGAATCAAGTGTCTAATGTACTCTCTAAGTACATACCCATCAACCTTCGACTGGATAGAACGTTGCTTAACTTAAAAAATGTATGGTGGAAACATAACCCACAACACAGGTTCCGGATTCAAATTTTACACGATATTTTTTATTTAAAATATTGCTGCTACTCGAGAGCCAGTCAGAGTCTTTTGGTTGTGGATTCGATGCTCACTTGGGAGAAATTATTGACATTTCTTTGCTCTGGTAACCAAACTTAGCGCGTGGTAGAGTTCCGCCACTCAACACACAATGTTCCGAAAATTGAGCCAAAATAGACAACTATTAAGATACACTCCTACCACACTAGACTACTTTTGTGTACTCTCTTATATACGAGATATAGCGTGAACTTAAAAAAGAGACTTTTGGACAAAAGCAAAAAATATCTATATCTTAAAAAATATCTTAAAAAAGAACATAACTTATAAATTGTACGACGATACATAAATCCTAATATCATTTAGCTATACAATCCAAAAAGATCTTAACTCTTCAACACAACCACTCGAACTATATACCAACTCAAACTTACACCAACAAAAACTCTACCCAAACAAAATAACATAATTAATAATTAAATGCACCACCATCCACCACCAAGCCATTTACATACCACGTTGACTGGTCATTTTAATTATAGAGATTGGAATAGTAAGTTAGGCATTAAAAAGTAACTAGCAGTAGCAGGCGGAACGTTCGCCGTAATCTTATTTGGCACACGTCCAGAAAGAAGTACCTGAAAGGCCGTGGATGTTATAAAATTAGAAACGCTATATCGATTTTACAATCCCCCACATGTGTGAGGGTAGTATTGCATCGGTTGAAAGTGAGAGCCAAGAAAATGGACAAAGACATTGTGTTTTTATTTATAGTATGTGTTTGTTGATAATAAAATATAAGCAATGTTTAAATACAAAATATCAAAATATCAATTTTACAGCATACAATATACTATATTTAATATAAAATATAAAAAAACCTTCAGAGTTGCAACACTTATAACTTCCTTAATTAGGACCCAAAATTTGGTGCACACTACATACACTACAATCGTGATAAAAACGATTCATCAGAAGCTGGTGCATTCTCGTGCTTATCCTACTAGACCCTTAAATAGAAGGCAGTCATAGCGCAGGGGCACAAGGAAACGAAATGTTTAATATGTTCACTTCTTCGCTCTGGTGTCGAGACAAAGCGCGGCGTTAAGCTACGCCACTCAACACACGACGTCTCTAAAATTCATTAGAAAACGGGTCTCAACACTGGGCTCCCAAGACCTACCGGAAATACTGCACGCGGAATAGAGTGTGAACAAAAAACAAACCCTTCTCTATTCTATAATTCACTAGTCTAATAACTGCTACTATTATAAACCAAGCGACAGTTTAAAACGATATGTTTGTACGACGATAGCTCCGTAATGGCCTTCACTAATTTACCTTCAGTTGCACCGGGACGGTGTCGTGTCGTCTGTTCTATACTAGCATCGAATTGACCTACACAGTTCAATGACAGAAAATCGATTTGCGTCGTGGTGACTAGAATTTTCATTACAAATGCTGCAATGTGGAAGTTCTTTTAAATTTATATCTTTATAGATTAAGATTTTACGTTAAAATAAAATTTGAGTTGGACTAAATTATATTTTTTAACTATATGCCGGATAGAGTAAAGCTGTAAGAATCATTTAGTAGGATTCAATTCGGCTCCACACGAAAAATAAACAAAAATTAAAATCATCTTTGTTTTGAAAATTTTGAAAATTAAAGAACAAGTTACAGATCAAAACGATACACGATAAGTATGTAATCGATTTTTCTAATTATAGAACAACTATATAATAATGTTTGCACAAACGTGACGATCGAACTCACTTATTTATATATTAGCGTGTGAATAACTAAACAGAAAAGTTAAAGTAAGTTAAAGTTTTCTATCGGTGATATTTTAGAAGTATAAACAGCGTACGGATGTAAATACTTTATATTGTAAGGTTTTAATTTAATATTGA
Source organism: Heliconius charithonia (assembly GCA_030704555.1). NCBI lineage: Eukaryota > Metazoa > Arthropoda > Insecta > Lepidoptera > Nymphalidae > Heliconius > Heliconius charithonia. The sequence continues at coordinate 3,767,201 of CM060825.1, forward strand.
ATAAGGAAAAAGTTTCATCAAGGTGTAATCCCCGTCGTATGAAAATATTATGTACAATTAGGTTCGATATTATATAACTATTATTTTTATTTTCAGAAAAAGACCCGTATCCGGTCGAGACCTTGCCAACCTGCACCTACGCTCTGAGCGTCTGCCACAATGAGAAGTCCTGCTCTGTACTATTTGAACGTTTTAAGAATGCTTGCAAAGCCCGCGACGGAGATTGCCGTATGGAAGACAGGTGATATATTAATATATTTTTTTCCACTTTCATAACTAAAGGTCCTCCAGAATTTGGCAGAAAGTGAGCAACGGAAATGTCTTAATGGAAACGGAGTGTCTTAGCTCTAAATACTCACGTTCTTTCCGTCCTACCTCACTTTGCATAGAGTACAGAGGGAAACAAACAAAAATAATCTACACAAATCATCAGATTCCTTAGTGTTAGTTCCAAGCTCACCTCAAAATTCTGTGAAAACGCGATCAATATTCCAATTTTATCGCGCTCTTTCAGCACGGCTTGTACTTTTAAATCTGTCGGCAAGTAATCGACCTTTAAAAGCTGTAGGTGGTAGACGGATGGGAACCGACTGATCTATGTTTATGGAAATTTTCCTTGTATTTATAAAATACCTTGTTATCTTGATTTCGGTTCAGGTTGAAATAATGTTGATTTTCTTTATAATTTGTAGGTAAAATGTTTTAGTAATTTTCCTTAATATTCGTGTTGTATAAAATAACTACTGTTTGGCAGTATTTATTTTTATCTGTATAATAAATTCTTAAAAATAAATACGTAACATAAATGGAGTCTTGTATTTTACTTAGGTGGTTTTTTTATTAAAATTTTAATTTGTAATTAAAATACCAAATGAGTATTAATAGATAAATATGTATAAACTTTTAAATTACAGATGTATATTTGTTTCCTTTTGTAGCATAAAGGTTTTTTATTAATTTTGAAAATAAGCAAAGTTTCAAAACGACAACAATCTAATAAAAGAATGCTATGACATTATAACGATCTATTTTCATATCGGATATGTCATTCGCGAATTACAGTTCCAGCTCAACCCAAAGCAAATCCCAGATGTAATAGTCTAATGGCAACCCATTGTATTAATACGTAGTCACGTAGAACTGAACTCACAGATGTATAAAAGGATTTTTTTCTGTACCTATTTTACTTCTATAAATCAAAATTTAAATATTATATATTATATATAATAGAAATAGAAGTATAATAGAAATGAAGAAGAAGTACTTCCATACATAGAAAAGAAGAATACTTATTTAGAAAACGTATAAAAATTTTAACGTAGCGGGATTTGAACCCACGTCTTTTGTAAAGAGTTTAAGCGCTCTGATCACAAAAGCTTATTACAACTCATTTTGCTTTGATAGTTTCGAAAGGCCCAGATTCAATTCGTTTAAAGTTATAAACATTTTATAAAAATGTATAATGACATTGTGGTTATTCCATACACAAAATAATACTTAATTTTTCTTGTCATTATTAAACTTCTCATTAATTTGATGTTAATTGCTCAACGATTACACTAAATGATGCTCGAATAAGAGAAAAAAGAGAAAGGAGAAAGAAAATCTGACCTTCGATCTAACTTCCAATCTAATTCTATCAATGGTACTGTGGGACGATGACGCACAATACATGAGGACCCTTCAAAGAACTTGCGTGAGCTACGAACTTGATATAGAAAATGTAAACTGTGTGTACGTCGTTCACTATCATCTTTTTTCTTTCGATACAAAGTGTATATATAGTCTAGAAATTTATATGCCGTCATGAGCTCATGGCGTCATATTGTTATTTTTATTAATCTTATTTTTTCGCTTTAGGCTGTATTCTACTTATAGTACGGTAGGCAGAGAGAACCTAGTGTCAAAGTATTCTGTTCTTAGTAATTCGCCCAATTTTCGAGATTTTACACGTGGTATATTGGCCTTCAACACTACATTTTGTCTTTTGAAATTTTTCAACCCCTCGAGTGTGAATCGACCTGAAACTATCGCGCTTATAGTCAGAAGAGTAGTCAAAATTAAATCAAATCTAGCTTCACGCTGTATCCTGCATATAGCAAAGTAGGCAAAGGGAACCTGGTGTTAAGACACTCCGTTCTCCACCCCAAAAGAATAGGCATTTAGAAAAAGTCTTACTAAATATAATATCTTTCACATAACATTACTAAATATTTTTTTCCACAAAAATAGACATGCCCAAATATTTTTTTACCAGTAAATTTGTAACTACATCAAAGTGAATCAATACCAGCGAGTTACTTCTTGATTGTGTCTATTAATTTAACCTAGATGGGTGGGTTAGCGGTTTGATACTGAGCTTGCTGTCTGACCTTCCTCACATGTCAAGGACGAGGCATTCCGACAGACGAAGGCTGACGTCGATATCCATTCCATTGCAGTGCCCGTACTGAATTGAAAGTAGTATTGGTTTTTCAGAATATTCGCTATAGGCATTGGATTGCAGTGTTCTAATGCTTTGTTTTTTATTATTTTATTTTTTTAAATCATATTTTTAATATTTATCCAGCCTCCAATTCGCAAAACCGTATTGAGCTCGGGTTCGCTAGTATCTCGCTTGTGTCGCCTAGATAATGACTTTTCAGCAAAAAAATATATTTTTTTGGAATCTCTTCATAAAATTAAGAGTCAACTCACTTATTAAGTATAATAATAAAAATATAATTAATTTGTCACTGTTTGTAGGTTAGAATTGTATCTATACAGACTGGGGATCCAACCAACAACTATATCGATGACACTTTAGTTGTGAATGTATTTAATAGATTTAGTACAAAAAAATACTATTCACGCTGTATCCCGCACACAGCAGAATAGGCAGAGGCAACCTAGTGTAAGACACTCCGATCCCCACGTTCCGCCGAGTTCTAGAGGCATTGCGTGTTGAGCGGCGGAACTCAACGCCGTGCTTTGCCTTTGCATAAATGTAAATAAATATTTTATACACTCGAGTGGAGATCGAACCCACAACCAGTCGATTTTACAGTCACTCTTTGTGCCCCTGCGCCACAACTTTTGATTTAATTTAAAAAAAATACTATTAATATTATATGTTCATTATCGTTCACTCAGGGAGGCCTGTCGCGAAGCCTGGGCCGGTTTACGCATGTCACCCATCTTCGGCTGTATCTGCCCCAATACTCACATGAAGAAACGCTGCGACCGCATCTTCGCCGTCGTCAACCACAACCCCTGCGTCGGTGAGTCCTACACATGCTACCTATGTGTTATATTTTGAGTGAGAAATTACTTGGCCAGTTGTAATATCACTGTGTGTACATAATAAAAGATAGAAAAGTCAATTCTGTTTTTGAAAGATGTATAAAAATAAAAAATTAGGTCGTTTATCATATCGATTATTAGGAACGTGCATATGTATATAACATTGCCTCAATTTGAAAATAAAATAGTTATGAGCTTTATTTTCAAATTGAGGCAATATTTTTGTTGTAATCTTAACAATAAAAATAACAGCAGAAGTAGTCAGTGTGAATTTTAAGTTTTTCCTAAAGCAGCCTGGAAATTAGACCTAAGATTTTATATCCGATATTCGACATTCAACCTTACATGACTATACTTTTTAAATCAATTTTATTCGCGATGCTATTTTTTTTTTTTGATATTTATTAATTATTGTTTTAGCTAGATGCTGTCGTGGCCTAAATTATTATTTATTAATAATTTCATTTCTTCGCTCAGACACCAAGGCGTTGAGTTTCGTCACTCAACACGCAATGCTTTGTAAAATTTTGAAATTTTTCGGAAAGTGTGGGACGGAGTGTCTTAACACTAGGTTCTTTATGCGGGATACAGCGTGAAGCTAAAAGATATATTTTTGTGTAAATGGATCTGACCATGGCATCCAAATCCCGACTACAAAATTTGCAGTGAACATGTCATAGAAGGTAAAAAGTGAGACGCACAAGCAAGTCCAAATTGGGAACATTCCCACGATATTCCTTGAAATATATCGAAAAGAGAAGCAGATGTTCTAGATAAAAACGATTATGAACTACTAAACAAAGCTGGCAAACTCAGTAATTTTTGTTAACATAATTAACTGTGACAAAATGTACAGTTCCAATTAAAGAACACATCCTCTAATAGGGGATTGAGATCGCCGATGTTTGATGTTTATTTCTTTTCAGTATAGTTTGGAACTAGAAACTTATTTTTTATTTTAACCGGATTAATCGCGTATATTTTGTTTTATACATTTTTGGAATCCCGACGTTTCGAACACTTTGCAGTAGTACGTGGTCACAGGTAGACGGGTTATTTTGTTTTCTTCTCTCAAAATAACTTTCTATATATTATTTTCTATTTGCTTTATTTTACAGAGAATAATAAATAATAGCGGAACGATAATAGATAAGTAATATGAAATTATATTATCGATTTTCTAAATTAATAAAAATACCAATAGAACTGCTTAAAATGGTAAAAAAAACATCCAAATAAACCTATTATATATAATATATATACGTTATATATAATAGGTATACCAAAAATTATTCATTTCGTATCAAATCTCCATTCGGTAAAACTAAGCTGACATTCTTGTAACAAAAGGAAAGGACGTAATTATATTATAGAGGCAGTTTGACCCTAACGCTGAGAGCTTCTCGAGGTGGACTATTTTTATTTTTAGCTTTTAGGATACTCAAGTGTTAGACGAAAGTGTTGATAAAAAATATTTCTGTAACAAGTAAGCGATTTTGTTATTTAATGAAGTTTAAATACCGTTAAAATTCATTTACTTACTTATTAAATTATATAGTGCAAGGCCTCTAAATATTCAAGACAGGATTCAGGAGAACAGATTTATAATTAATTTCTCCTTATTTTAATATTTCACTGAAAATAAAAATAAAAACAAAACTATTTTTTATGAATATGGTGTAATTTAACAAACTCTTATAAAAGTTCTATATTCTTAAAACAATCAGTTGATACAAACATTCGATCCACGTCCCTCTCAATAAGCATTGAGTAACTAAAATAATAGTTATAACGAGGTAATATCGCGTCCAATAAACCAACTTGATTCAATATACGGCGGAAAGTTTTATTCATTTCGTGTAATCCCCGCTGAGTTCTTATTGTTAAGTAGGGCTGGGAATTATTTAATAATGTTAAATAGATAATGGTAGTCTTGTTATATTTGAGACCATTGTGGCGCAGTGGGGCAGCGCTTGGGGGACGGGTGGTGCGTGTCCATCTTTCTAAGGTGTTCGTAAATTCTTACTAATAAAAAACTATATTTTAAAAAATTTGACAATCTAACAAATTATCAGTTCTAAACTAAAGTCAAGGTTTTTAGAAAATATCTTGAAATACGCCGGAGGTTACGGATTTGAGTATGAACCATTCGGGGGAATTCATTCCATTCATTTTTCAGCTCTTATAAGACAAAGTGCGACGTTGAGTCCCGTTTCTCAAAATGTGATATCTCGAATTCGGTACCCGCCTGAAGAACAAAGGTACCCGCTACCTACCCAGCTATAAGCAGGATAAAAACTGAAGCTAAAAAGCTCTTTCAAAAAACGTTGCTTTTAGTATAACATTTTTTAACGGAAGTGGACATCGAACATACAACTATCGCGATTGCACTCAGTCCCACGAAAATATTAAAAATACTGTAGATAAAATATCTCCATACAAAAAATCAAATTTTCGTTTATACAGAACGTTCCGGATACGTTTCCGAGTAAACTTCTAACCACACTTTAAAATTTCACCCGCATGCGCCTCCATACTAAATGTATTGAACCAATTAAAATGTTTGCGGTGGCGTGATTCGAGTATATTTTTCTTATAACATGTAACTTAGCATGCTCTGGCGTGCTCTGTGCTAAATACATGGTATATTTTTCCCTTTAAAATACGTTGAAAATATAATATTTAACTATGTATAGGTAATTTTTGTGTTGTAACAATAATTTAGGCCGGCGGCGTAGCGTTGTACTGGAAAAGCTTTGTTTGTGTGTTTGATTCCCACTCCATCTGGCTCTGGTATATCGCTCAAAAATAGGGCCGAAAGTGGAGATTCTAAACACTAGATTCTTCTACCATCTCCCTTGCTACAAGCGGAATAGAAAATAGAAAAGAGGAACCATATGATTAATGGCAGTAATGCGTGAATTATCTAATAAGTATGTGGCTATATATGTGTTTTGTACAAAAATGTTTTTTTAAATATATAGTTGAAGTCGAAGATTAGGTCAAGCAGCATTTTAAGTTTCATATACTTCCTTCTATTCAATTTTCAAAACCTTACTATTAAAATATGCTTCATATTTCGAGTAAGCTGGAATGAATAGTTCGAGTACTCTACAGCACACGATTAACAGACAAAACAGATTTCTTGTCGAAACGACATCGTGTGGCATGTTCACAAACATCTTTGTGTTTTGAAACAACAACAACAACAGCAGCAGTCTGTTAGCTCTATAGTTAATGGAAGTTGAGTTAGACAATTCACGATAGTACTCGCATAGCAGGACAGGCAGTAGATATTTAGTGTTAAGACACTCCGCTCTGAATTTTCATCCTACTTTCGTGATACTGCTTGTAGAGTTTGGAGCACAACGCCGCGCTTTGTCTTGTTATCTGAATAAGAAAATTAAGCTAACTTTAGTAAAAGGTCATGTCTAAAGAGGACAATGTTTGGACTGTAAACGCAATGGTTGTGGGTTCGATTTCCACTCTGAGATTTTAATGAAAATACCATTTCGCTGTTTCGGCAAGAAAAAATGCATCGTTGCGATCTTTATCCATCTATACTACACTTAACGAACGGCAGTATTCTCCTATGATAAAAAGTGAGTGTATTTTATGGTATCTGTGTGATAACGAGTTTTCAGTTTCACGCTGTATCCCAAACATAGGATAGGCAGAGGGAAAACCTAGTTCTAAAATACTTCACTCCCATAAAGACACTTCCACTCTCCACTTTCCTGAATTATTCAAATTCTGGAGGCATTTCCTGTTGAACAACGAAACTACGCTGAATGTGACGGATCTGAACCTATACTACGTTTTTCATCGATACCAGAGCCAGAAAATGAAAATATTAAATATAAAAATTTTCACAAAGTGCGTTCACATTCACTAAATAAATTTTATTTCAAATTGTATTTGATATACACAGCTGTATACTTACATCATTGAAATTAAAACAAACTATCCAACGTTAGTATCAACCCTAATATCGCTAAGAGGCATCTAATCCGTGGCGGTCGAGATCTCAACTCCTCGCCCCTGCTAAGACCCTAGTTCTGTAAATCAATCTTGACTTTCGTTTTAATAGTTCCTTTTATATTAAGTATATTTGGCATTGACGTTATGTGAAAATATTAGAAGTTGGGAAGAAATGCAATATTTAATGTATTAGTTTCGCTTTCTGTAATTATATAAGACATCCCCTTTGGTAGTCAAAGCGCGGCGTTGGGTTCCGGCACTCAACGTTCACATGTAATGTCTTGAAAATTGGGATAAAGTGAGTCGCTACACTTCAACGGTCAATGTGAATTGTCGGTAAAATTGGCGCTCATGTTCCTTGAATTTCAAGCGAGATGGTTGTTAACCGTGCTACTCTGTATTTTTTTATGAGTGTTATTTCTTTAGCTTCACGTTGTATCGCACAGATAACGGCGTGAGCAGAGGAGTCCTGGGAACCTAGTGTTAAGACACTCTGTTTCAATTTACACGCTTTCATTTTCAACTTTTCGCTGAAATCTCAAAGCTTGATACTCTCGATGCGCTTAAGTGGTGAAACTCAACGCCGCGCTTTACCTTGGTACCACAGTGAAAAAATGAACACATTACATTAGACAAACAAACAAACAACAATACAATCATTAAATATTTCATTCGAGTGAGAATCGAGGCTGCACGCACGCACGTGCCTCCGCGCCACAACGTCTTCGGCTCTTTTGTAATTTCTCGAATTTCATCTGGTCCCTTGATCCTTCATCAGCGGTTCCAGACTTTTAATTTTGTATATATGTCTTAATTAAAAAATGAATAGTTGCTTATTCATATATCTCCATATTTTTAGGTGCATAAAGCAAATATATATATATATATATATAAATATATATATATATTTCCAATTTTAAATTTTAACTAAGCCATCTTGTCAATAATAATACTCATTCTACTTATGCAAATTTTTCATATTTCCATAAGAAAATTAAAAAAAATAAAGCAATGTATTAATGACATAATTTAATATATAAATAAATCATTTAAACTATATAAACATATATTTACCTACATACTCTCAGCGCACCCGGATAGCAGGGTTGCCTCACAAAGTGTCGTGACTCGCCTCTTTGTAGGTTAAGAGCTGTCGAGGTAAACTTTGACTTAAGAGATTTGATGTAGGTATGGATAGTGGAACTTATAACGAATCTACTGTATACTTTAGTGTTGTTGCTAAAAGGACAAGAATGGTTATATTTTCAATTGTTTGATTCGTTTGGTTAACTGAATTAATTTTCTTAATTTTAAGACAAATTTTTACACACCAACCCCCCCTAGGGTAGGTTGTATTTTTCATATAAAAGAAAAGATATTATACCAAAAACAATATTATGCTATAAACCGTTTACACCCCGTATAGATAATGATAAGCTATCAATTTCACCATTACATTAGTGTTAGTTTTCAATTTTGTATATCTCAATCAATCTAGATCAGTATATGATAGATGGTAACGTTAGGTTAATTTAAACCAATGTTTATTATATCGGTTTAAATTAACCTTATATATTACCTTAACCTTATAATTAACCTTATATATTGTTTTATATATTAAATCATAATATTATTTACTTGTATGCTAAACATGTTTAGGTATTTGATACATTGTTTCTTCGTGACACTGTGTTGAGTGTTTGTCTTGATACCGACAGGCAAAAAAGCGAGGAAACTACGTAATTAAACACCTGAGTGGAGGAATCCACCAACGTCGCATGTACAGTCAAATGATGTGTCGCTGCACTACGACGGCCTCAATAATATTTAGTATTTTCTTGAAAAGCAATTTGTGTAAAATCAAAAAGGATACGGACAAGACGTCTGTTGAGCTTTCAGCTTAAACAAAACGAACGTAGTATAAACTATATAAGATTCAACACTTACATTTGGCGGTCTAACTAGTACCTCCACCAAACACGCAATACTTTCAAAATTAGGTTTTCTCTACCTACCCTGCTGCATGCGGGATACAGCGTGAAGCTGGAAAAAAACTGTAGGTTTTTTTTATAAAAGATTTATTTATTTCATAAATTACAGTATATTTTCCCGACGTGCGTGGGGTTAAATGGAAACACGAGGATTTTAGGATCAGCTGGCTTAACAAACGTAATTTAAATCTGACGGCTCAAAATCTCCACATTATAAGATAAAATGTAATAAAACTCATGTCACAAGGCACACCCGACATCGATGCTATTTCTGTTTTATTTGTAAGGGCTTTAACATATTATATTTTAAATGTAATTACAGCCGTGGTGGCGAAGTAAAATAGTTTCAAAGTCTATACGCGGTTGTAGTTTCTACCTTCAATCAAGGAGGCGATTATATTACACCATTCATCTTCACGTTGTATCCCGCACACAGCGGGGTAGACAGAGTCCGTTACCCACTTTCCGCCAAATTTTGGATGTATTGCGTGTTGTGAGGCGGAACTCAACGCCGCGCTTAGTCCTAAATCAGAACGAAGAAACGGTATTTTATAATATATTAATCATACCATTAAATTTGGAATATCTTGAAAATTAAGCGAAGAGTGGGAAACAGAGTGTTTTTGACACTATACCTATACAGATCACAGTAAGCTCTAACTACTAATACCAACTACGCTATTAAAAACAAAATGGGTTTAAATTTAACCAAACAATCAAAACATAGTTAAATTCCATTTCACCCACAAGCTAGAATCCAACGGATATTTTCCACACGAATAATCACAAGATACTCTAAATCCTGCATTAATTTACTTTCTTTTAAGCTGTCATTTGCATGAACGGAGTCAGAACTCGCTAAGGGGTCCATCCGCCCGGGCGTGCCCGGACCTGTCCTTGGAACCATCACAGCATCCGGATGCTTGTAACCGCCCGCTCAAAGTTTAGATTTGATCTAATATTCATTATAATAAGAGTAACGAGGTTACTCTCGAACTTGAAGTTTGGTTATTAACTAATTATTCAGCAAATAGCTTCAATATTACAAAATCATTTGTAAAAGACAACGTTTATATGGTTTTAAAATGAACTTGATTGATATATAAATTTAAATATAATTACGTAAGTGATACGTTTATATTGTTTAATATATTTTAGAGAAAAATATTTATATGAGAAATGATAAAAGTTTTCTTTAGCTATTTTAGTTAAATTTTAGCTAATTTAGTTAAAATTTGTTTCTTCTAAATCAAACCACTGATTACCGAGTTCAGACAAGCATAAGCCAACAGGATCACGATATAATAGTGACTCAAAGTAATAAAAAAAAATACATGAAATTATCGTAATTAATATTGCAGCATTAATCTCAATTATACACGAGTCCATGGCGACCCTACATTCCCACAAAATTTCCGTACACATTTGTAGAAATATTTTGTAAACAATTTCAGAAACGAGGCAAAATAAATTCCTTTGTCTGTTCCTCGTAACACACTCCATATTACAGTGTGATAAATATTTGGTAATTCGTACGTCGCTGAGTAAATTGACTACTACGAGTACATGTGTAATGGTAAAGGTTTATCAATTATAATATTCAGTACTTCAGCAATTAAGTATATTTTGTTGAATTTTCCAGTATACTCTACATTCTCTACTAATTATTCACGTCTATCAAAGAGTTAAATATTTTAAAAAAACAGCTGTACGCTTTTACACGCTAGACAGTGGACCTAGGGAATATAGTGTTGAGACACTCTCATTTTGTATTAAACGGCGGTAATAAATGCCGTGGTTTGTCTACCAGAACGGAAAAAAATAATTCCCCAGGTATACCGGAGAATCCAATCCAGAGCTGTCGCGTTTAGAGTTCAGACATTATGCCGCTGGGCCACAACAACAGCCTGACTTAAGTTACATTTTCATTACATAAACTTTTTTAATAAATATTTAAGGAAGAAGAAATGAAAAAATTATCTTATAAATCTTTTAAAATGTATCTAAGCATTTAAAAGTACGGTCTCATAACAAAACGACAAACTTTTGTATTGATATTAAGTACTATAAATAGCACACTCAATAGACGCCTACCTAAATAAATAATAAAGAACTTCTTAAGTACTTATTCATATATATCTACAACTCGGCTCTCACAAAACTCGAAAGAATGTAAATAAAAACTAAGTTTTCCTTATAAAAGTCAAGACAAAACTTTGTACTACCGACCGAAGGTCACCTTCTCCTCACAATTTACCAATAACATCAATCGAATATTAATTTAGGAGTCAAGAGTCGATACAGTAAAGAAACAAAAGAAAGGAAATCCATTCACTTTTTTCGCCCTTTGTATGAAGGGCGCTTTGTGGGTTTCTATAGAAGGAAACCTTTTTGAACATTTCTTTTCGCCTTTGACATAGCTTTTTCTTATTCGATGATTGCGTCAATGGTATTTCCAAATGTAATTTCGCTAAAAGCTCTAAATATAAGCTGATAATGTTGTTTGATGTTAATAGTAAAAATAGAGATTTCTATTTATTTGATAGTTTGTTTTTAAGCAATGTTATCAATTACTACAAATTATAACGAGAAGCAATTCTTGTAGATTTTATTTTGAAAAATTAAATATTTTTATTTCCCTGCTCTGGCGGCAAGTTCCGCCACTCAACCGTCACCAACCGACAGCAAGTCACCGCCACTTAGATCTCGTGAATACGATAATTGTAGGACCCAATCTAAAGAGAGAATATTTTCTAAAATTGAAGCCAGTCGTGGTGCAAGGGTATAAATTGTGACCGTAAAAACGACTGGTTGGGGGCTCGATCCCCACTTGGGGAAGTGAAATATTTACTTACATTATATTTTCATTTCTTCGCTCTGATGTCGAGGCAAAACGCGGTGTTAAGTTGCGCCACTGAACACGCCATGCCTCCAGAACTTGAAGGAAAGTGGGGAACGGAGTGTAACTACATACTAGGTTGTCTCTGCCTACCCTGCTGTGTGCGGAATACAGCGTGAAGCTGATTTAATATTTTTTTTTTATATTTCCTATATCAAAGTGCATAATCGTTGAATTATCATTGAATAAGAAAATTATTCCTAAACGAACTGGCAGGGACTAGATACTCTCGTTTATATCGCAATATACCTTCCATATGAGAAAATGATATTCCAAACCTACAGCAATAAATAATGTATAATAATCTCCATTGGCACAATTGCATTAAATGTTAAATACTTTAAAACATAGTAATATTTAATATTTGTTAAAAGCATAATAAATTAACAATACGTTATTATACGCTTTTAGTGTATTTATCCTATTCTGTGCTAGTTACCAAATTTAATTCGTACGTCCGACACTTATCCAAATAAATGTTGTAGAAACTTCAACAAAATGTAGTAGTAAACACACCCAAGCGAGCCCACATTAGTTTTAACAAAGCTATAGAGAACATTGGGTGTACAATGAGTTTCGTTCAGGGTCGCTTTCGGGCGTGGGAAAGCACACAACTGCTCAACCTCGCTACCTGTAAATGAAATATCGGCAGCTATCGATGAAAAATATATTTTAAATTATATCTTTAGGTGAACACGTCCTTACTGGTATGATTTTTTGATATACATTGAAATATTGTAACCATATTCGCAATCAGTAATATGCAAAAGATGTTTTAGATGTTCTACTTTACATAAATAAACGTTAATGACTAGTATATTTCTCACTCAAAATTGTTTACAAAATTGTATGGGATATTATTTAGCTTTTAGTGTTTACCACATAGGAACATGTGACTTGGTGTGACACAACAATACAATTGCAATCTACATGTGTATCAACTCAATGAACCAATAATATCATGCCTTGCGGGACACCACAACACTTTACTTTTTTAGTACTTATTATTTTAAACAATATTTAATAAAATATTTTGCCTAATTAATTTCAATTATAATCCACAAAAAAAAATAAAAAGATTATCAAAATAACTATCGAAACAAACAATAATTCCAAACACTTCACTATAAAAAGCTTTAAAGAGTACTAGACTCCTACATAGTCGTCAAAGTGTTCAATTAGTTCTGTTTCCTTTTGTTTTTCATGTTTCTTTTCTTTTACGTGCCTATTTTATTTGTACACCGATTAGATGCCTAGGCCTTAGGAGAACTTAGATCACTACTTACCCACACAAGGCTGTAACGTTTATGTTTCACGGACACTAAGCTTCTTTTTAGTGTACTCCTGACCTCACACACCGTACAAATGCCCGCAGTTACCTCAACTCTTGGCTTCACACCTTCGGCCTTCGGTGAATGGTCTGCGACTGCTACTGGTAGCGCATAGTCGGCGGCGAACATGTCCTAATTCTCACGTCTTCTCGTCTTCAATGGAACACGTTTATTGGACTACTAGATTACTTAACGTTTTGATAAGTAATTGCCTTCAATCACATAATAATAATATTATTATAAGATGAAGAAGAGATTGCAATTATTTTATTTTATTTGCTCGTATTATGTGTATGAATGAATTACATATGAATCTATCTGTAAACGATATTGGAGGTAATTAATTATTCTAAGGGACTTCAAAAAAGTTGATTGATTGATTTTCAAAAAAGTATTAATTTTGAAGTCCGATAAGTGTGTTCCCCTTCGCGGCTCGGCACGGGGGTGGTTAGTGGTTTTTGGTAACGTGGTTGTGGGGCAGCGGCGGCGTGGGGCGCGTGTCCGCCGGCGGTCCGAGCGCTGTTCGAGCCGAAGCAGCCAGCGGCCCGCGGGCCCTCGCTTACCCGCTACGCGGCGCCCGACGGTACCATCCTGCTGCTCACGGAGAACGGGACGCGGCTGATGACGCGAGCTGCCGCCGCCAGCCTTCTCCGCGCCGCCCTCCTCTCCCCGCGCCCCCCTCGGCCCCGTCACGGTGAGCCGCCGCCGCACCTCTCTGTGTCTATCGGATTCCGTCGCCTTTCGCACTGCACGCTTTGCTTCGTAAGGTAGGAGCGTTCTAGACAGGAATACAGCTTGTACACGATTCGAAATAAACTGAAATAGAGAAACTCATTAGGTGTGTATAGACGTTATAAGATAATAATTTAAAAACATAATCGATAGATTCATACCTCATCGAATGATATCAGGTAAAATCAAAACAAAACATTTTAGATTAGATCAGATCAATAGATCAGTAGGTTTACATCAGTTAGAATTAGGAAATATCGCAAGGATTCATTAAAAATTCGTTAAACCAAATAATAATACTTCGCTCCTACTTTATGCCTGCATGCTTCAAATCTGCTGTTATCCTTTTTTCCTTAATTTTAAACCGCTTTAGACTTTCAAAGGAAGGAAAAGGCAATTAGTCCTTCTGACGCGTCCGCTTTGGAAGTCTAAAATGGATTTCCACTCTTAATTCGAGCATGATTGCATGTTTTCTCTTTGCATCTCCTATTTCTACGATCTCTATGGTTACTGCGCGGCATAGACTTGGCTTTGATAATCGTTGAGTATAATTGCCACTCAGGAAGGCTTGCTAATATAATCAGAAACGAAACTCGAAATTAACGCAATTTTACTTTTGCCCGTTTTATGTCGTACTTTTGTCGATATCGTTGTTTTTTTTTTGTCGTTTTTAATTCAGTAGGGTTTTATCATTGCGCCGAACCGGCCCTGCGCGATCGCACTCGATTGAGAACCTTCGCGCTTTGGACCGGTTGTCGCTTCCACAGCTAAGCGATACGGATGCAATTGCAGTAAAACTGATGTCCGACGGACGCACCGCTAATCGGAACGCGACTGGAGTGACATCTTGGATTGGCGGTATGTCGATAACGCAGGACGGCAACCTGATCGCTCCGGACAAAATAATGACGCATATCCATCGGTATGCGAGTCCGCACTACAATCCTCACGGCCATCACCACCATCGCTGGAACCACGAGCCAGGGGGGAGTGAAGATCCCCTGTATGCCACCAAGACCGTCTACGGACCGGGATACATTGATGAGAACCGTACGTATATGTTTAATTATAGTGAAAGACATTAGCGAAACGAAGATGGTTTACAACTTTACTGAAAATTTAGATGATTAGGCAACCGATACAAATAGGTACACTTTCAACAGACAATTTAACCATAGATATCGTATTGACACTTCAGCTTCAAAATTTGTACATTTCTAGAAAAACCCCTACAATGTCATCGAGAACACGGTGGTTCCCTTCTCATAGCACTTCCCGTGACTCCACTTCTCATTCATCCCCTGCGTGAATCATTTCAACCCCTGTATACCACGAGTAGCCCTTTCACGACTGGATTTAGTGAAGTTTAGAATAGTAGAATTAAAATTGCAGAGGGGCGATATTAACCGTGAAATAAGATGAAGTAAAGCTTTGCGTAGTAAACACTTAGAAAGGTTTAATTTAGCGCTTTAGAAATCTTGAAATCTGCTTTCCTCCTTCTGGTCCACCGTACAATAGAAGAATTAGTTTAAAAGGGGCGATTTACCAAAGGCGCTTAAACACGTAAATCTCCGCGGAGCTTTGCAATTTGCGCTAAAAACTCAATGATTTATATCTCCAATGACATTGTCGCATAACGGCGTCGGATGTAGCAAGTTACATTTTAATGGGAACCTTCACGGTAAGTCTGTTTACAGCCAATATCACGCCCTCTACAAGTGTTGTAAGTGGTTATCAACATGTCATTTATATGACTATCATATTTTTTCCTTAGCATGTGAGTTCTGATATTGCTTGGTACTAAATTGTATCCATGGTCCCATACAAAATCACTCATCTGAAACTTTGACTTTATATGAAAATTTTCGCTCACGTTATATTCACATACAAGTATAAATATATCATTTATATGACACTGTAATTAATATTTTTCCTAAGCATGAGTATATAAGAGTATTAACCCCACTAGTGTTTTATATTTTAATTAAAAAAAGAATTTATTTTGTGGTTATCATTAAGTTTGCCCTATTATTTATGTTTATCCATGACATTTAATTATTTATTTATTTGAATTATTATTATGAAATGTAATATATTATTTATTTAAATAATGTAGCACATTGTATCAAAAAACACGTCAATGTTTAGGTAAAAATATATCGAAAACACTCGAGTAGTGAATTTCGTAAACCAAATCATTAAATAGTGATTTTGTAAATAAAATCATAATCTAAAAACAAAAAAAATATTAAAAAGCGTTCGGAAATATAATATATAGGTTAAGAATAACCCGTTTACTTTCTAATATAATTTTATTACCTACACACATTCTTGTACACGAGACAATATATTTTCTAGATGTAACGACAAAACGGTACCACAATCGAGGTGTCACTTGGACTTGACACCTACAGGTATAGTGAGTGTGACAACGCGCAACTCACGATGGCGCAACAGAAGTAAAGGAAATATATACTTTTATAAAAAAATATTATGTCTACTTATATAAATATCTATTTTCTAATTTAATTTAGTTCTTTGCTCATATCTACACGAGACATAAATTTTCTATATAATTTATAATTTTTACTATCTATCTCCAAACAAACACTAAAACACACAAAACCTAAAACCTACCACTACCTACAGAGAGGATTGCCAAAGAGAACGGTAAACCAGGTGATGACAAAGTGGCACTCCAATCGACGTGCCACGTGGCGCTTGACACCTGTATAAAGGACAGTGAGTGCGTGACATCACTAACGCCGGTGCTCCAGAAGTGTCACGCTACGGACTGTGATCGAGAGGGCTGTATGGCGGCGTTGAGGGGCTTTTACAGGAAATCTGGTGTTCATTGGAATACTGAGATCGCTTTCTGTTTATGCAAGTAAGTTTGAAATTTTGCTATTTCTATTAAGCTTCTTTGTATAAGTGATACGAATATGTTTTGACATTATACGTGTAATAATTAAGAAAATATTTTTTGTGTATGGCATGTAATGGCAAATTTAGTAAAAATGGTAGTAGTACTGTACAGAAATATATTACATATGCATTGATATATGAAAATTTTTGTTTTCCTCGAGTGAATGAATGTGTATCGAACCCACAACCTGTCACGTTGACAGTCACTCGTTTGTGGCTCTGCGCCATGTATGGCCTCATTTCTTCGCTCTGGTGTCAAGGCAAAGCGCGGTGTTGAGGTCCGCCACAACACCACGCAATGCCTTCAGAATTCGGCGTAAAATGCGAAACTGAGTGTCTTAACGCTAAGATCCCTCCTACCTTGTTGTGTGCGGGATAGAGCGTGAAGCGAAATAAATAATAATAATAATAATAAGATATGAAGAAAACTAAATGTGAAAAATAATTTTTTTCAAACTACTTCCCTTTTAAAAGCGTTATAAGCTCGTTTCCATTATGAAAATACACTTTTAATGACTAGATTATAGTTATTATGAAAATTTTAAATTGTTAGAATCATGTTGCATAACATTTCTAGATAAGACAATTTAAGTAAAAATTGTTTTATATTTTTTCTTTTATGAAGGATTTCAAGAAAAAATTAAGGCTTCATACTTACAAAACTTTTCAACTTACATACACGTACAAATCTATAAAAAAAATCCTAAAATGATATTAATAAAACACCATTAACAATCCAGAAGCCAGTCGTGGCGCAAGGGCACAAAGTGTAACTGTTAAATCGATTGATTGGGGTTCGATCCCCACTCAAGGAAATGAAATATTTATTTAAATGTATATTTCTTCGCTCTGGTATCGAGGCAAAGTGCAGCGTTGAGTTCCACCACTTGCCACGTAATGCCTCCAGAATTCGCTGGAAAATGGGGAACGGAGTATCTTAACACTACGCTCCCTCTGCCTACCCTGCTGTGTACAGATAGAATACAGTGTAAAGCTGATTTATTTATTTATTTATTTTACATTAACAATAAATTGAGGCCAGTGTCAATCACAGCAGTTTGTGAGTTCGATTTCCACACGAGGAAAATAAATACATAATATTTTTTTTCCTTTGCTTTGGTGTTGAAGTGAAACGAAGCATTAAGATCCGCCACCTCACACGCAATGCCTTCAGAATTCAGCAGAAAGTGGAGAGTGCAATATCCTATAGCTAGGTTCCCTCGGCCTGCCCTGCTATGTGCGAGATACAGCGTACAGCTAAAAGAAAAAAAAGATAAAAAAATACAATATTTAAAACGTTCACAGGAAAACAGATAACAAGGAGGACTCGTGCATGAACGCACAGGAGCGCTTGCATCCGTCGTGTGCACAACGCCCTCCCGTCGGGTCGCCCCTCCCCGCCTGCCACACACTCGCCCACGCCTGCCGTGAGGAGCCGGAATGCAGGTAATGATATGTTAAAACAGTAGGAACATATATTATATTTACCTATCTATATAGTTATCTATATAAAATTTGTTTGTTACTGACAGACGAAGCTCAGACGAAATAGACATTGGCATAGGCATATAGATAGACCAGTTGATCAGTGAGAATTGATTTCTCAAAATATGTAAAAAAGGGACTTGTAACACCACTTTCGACTCAAGAACGGTAGGAAAAGAAAATATTACAATTTATTGACTACACACTACTACAATAAATAGTGATTGACGCTGTTCGTAATAGCTAAATGTCGTCGAACATAATGTGTAATTTCAACCCATCGTATATTTTTTTCATCTAAATACATGTGGGTCAAACAAGAACAAAGATATTATAAATGGAAAAAAAAACACGAAGCATTGATAACAAATAAATAAATATAAGCTCAAATAAGAACTACTATAAGAAATGTATTTTTCATTATCCAATGAACGAGTTAAAATATATTAGTTCTAATGTTTTAAGAAAAGTGCTTTTATTTAGTTTCTTAACTGTAAATTTGAATCTGAAAGACTTGTTTTTCAAGAGTTAATCTACTTTTGAATTATTGGATTTACACTTTTGTCGCTTCACTGTAATGCATGCATGAATATTTAAACAGCTCCTTTCTAAAGTGGTGGACTATATAATACAACTATCTTCAATAATTATTAAATAATATACTTGGAAAACCTATTTTGTTGAGCTAAACATGAACTAAAGCCAATGGACAGTCGTAGCGCAGAGGCACAAAGTGCAACTAGTTCTGGGTTCGATCCCCACTCAAAGAAATGAGCCGTTATCCAAAGATAAATGTGTAAATAATTATCATTTGTTAGGAGCGATTACTATTTAATAAATAATTTATACTTAGGAAAAAAAACTTTTTAGAAAACATAGTGATTAAAATAAAGGAATTACTACACCCCGGAATTAAACCCGTACAAACTACGAAGTACATTGAAACTTCACCGTTATGGTAAGTTAGATTTAATGAAGAAACAATCAAGCAGGCAGCTTTACACTTTTTCCCTCCCAGAAGGGTAGACAGAAGGAACCTCATGTTAAGGCACTCCGTTTCTCAGTTCTTGCTCATGTTCCAGACATGTTAAGTGACGGAGCTAATCCAAGTGAGAATTGGACCTACGACAATCACGTTAATGGTCAGACGCTGTTCTACTGCTAACAACGATGGCAATAACAAATAATAAATTGCATAATATATGACTTTAATAAATTACAACTCAATAATTATTACCAGATCACTGAACCCTTTATATAGTAAAACTACATTTTGACCTTTCATTTGGTCCCAGTGAACTGAAATCAGTGCAATTTAATAATGAAAAGCTTCTTTTCATAAGGCTATCGCAACGCAGTGTAGATAATTTGATTATAAACGCAAAAGGGCTTGGATTCGTTTCTCGTAATAAATAAATACTATTACTTATTTTCATTTAATCTGGTGGAATCTGGTCAAAGTGGAATTTAATACTCAACATATCATTCAATGTCCCAAAATCGAGCAAAAAATGTGGACAAAGTATCTTAACACTTGATTCTTTCTGTTTCTCCCATCATACTAATTTATATAATAAATAAACTTTGTCTTTAACCATTTTTAAAGTGTTATTCCACACTTAGGAACGAAAAATATATATTTAGAAAACGTATAAACATTTTAACGTAGCGGGACTCGAACCCACGCCTCCAGGAGTAGAAGAGAGCATAAGTCAAAGAACTTAACAATTGATCCCAGTGAATTGAAATCATTGCAGTAAAATTAAAAGCATCTTAACATTAACACAAAATAAGGTAATAAAATGTAGGAAAACAAAAAGGCAATCTCAATGGCGATTGTTGCTACTGCATTCGTAACGCTAACGGCTAAAGGTAACCGGTATTTACGTAAACTGTATGTTTGTATAGTGCAAGTTAAATTAAGAAAAAAATTATTGAAACTGTACTAATATTTGAATTATAAGAAAAAATGTTTTAAGAATGATAAAGAAAATATTAGTTTTACTCAGCTTCCTATAACATTTCTTTTAGCTTCACGCTGTATCCCACGTGTCGCAAAGCACTCGAAAGCATATTTTTTCAAAGTATAGTTTTTTTTTCATGAAATGAGAATAATTCATTCGCCCGAATGGAAGTCGAACCCACAACCGTTGCATTTACAATCAACGCTGTCCTCTACTACTAGGCGACCACGCCATCCTCTTATCATTCCAATATAAATAAAAATAAAAAAGACCACAATCACCAGTTAGTATAACCAAAGCAAAATAAATAAACCATAGAGAAACTGAAATGCAATCGCATTTACGAGGGCCCTTACAGTATTACCGTGCGCATTCGACGTATAACCTAACTGCATTAGGGCGCATTCACACACATACGGCACAATTAGATAAAGGAGTTTTATAGATTTGTAGCCGAACTGGGCTGATTGTTCGTATCGGATATTTTGGATGGGTGCAATATTTAATTTAAAATCTGTACTTATATTATAAAGGTCGATAAATATAAATATCGAAGGGTTTGGTTTGATTGAACGCGCTAATCTCAGGATCTATTGGTTTGATTTGGAAATTTTGAATTGGTTTTTTTTGTAGACTACATCATATTAATTTTTGTAAAATTCTTTATTAGAGTTAACTCTCGAGTTAATTCTCGAGTTAATTCTAATGAAGACTACTACTAAAAATGTTGTACAGAATTAATTCAATTGAATGTTTCCATTTAGTTGTTTCCATTTCACAACGGCAGCAAAATATATACGAGATTGTACATACAATTGACATGGTAATTAATTTAAGTTATCCTGTATGAAAAATAGTCTAATTTATTTAATTAAAAATCTTAAACAGTTAAAATATATTTTTTTTACTATGGAAATTACATTATACTAAATACTTTTTTATTAAAAACGTATTTTTATACGATTTCTAATTCTAGCCGTCAACCTTGTGATAGAATTATTTGGTCTTAGTTAAAACATACAAATATATAAAAATTACTATATTTGAAAATATATAAAAAATACGATTGCGCAACTCAAACGAGAATAATATCACTCGCGTTGACCGATTTTGATGATCTTTACCTCGATCGATTCGTCTTCATTTTATGAATGACTAAAAACATAGCAACAATCATTATTCACTACAGCGACTACCGGACAACCCTTCCTTCAATTAATTTAATCTTCCCAAGGACCTTTGTACATTTTAAATAGATCCCGACTGCTAATCTTTGAATTTTACAGAAAAATATTGTTTTTATGAGTATTTTGATTATAAAATTGTATCAGTGGGGTAATTGATCAGTATTATAGTACTCACGAAAAAAAAAATTCATGCTTTTTTTTTCTTCTTAATTTTTACTTAATAATGATATAATAGTAATATAAATATAATTGAAGTACAAAATTAAAACATAATGCAATAAAAATATCTTAATGGAATAAGTATGGAACTGAAATGTGCGGTGAACCTTAGTTTATTTAATAAAATAAACCGGCGGCGAAACGGAGCAGTCTAAATTAAATAGAAGCGATCGAACGAACGTACACAAAGACTGTAAATACACTTGAGAGGCGAAATAATAAGCCAGCCAATTACTTACAGTCCAGAATTCAGTTCTAGTTCAAACTCAATATATAGTAAGTTCATTTTAATTTTTATATTATCTAATTATGCTTTTTAATGTAATCTCTTTGGACGAAATTGTACATTTTTTAACTTTCCTTCTGTTTTCACCAAAATATTGACTAGATATATATCGATAATGTTCCTTAACAAATATAAAAGCCATTTGATGTCCATGGCCTCCAATGGCCAGGGCCAAGTCGAAAATCCCGCATAGCAGAGTAGGCAGAGGGAAACCTAATTTTAAAACATTTTTTTACCATTATACCGTTACCAAGACTATCTGACTTCCACTCTCCACTGAACATCTGACAGACACTATGTGTTGAGCGGCGGACCTTAACGCTTCGCTTTGTCCTTGCCAGAGTAAATATTTTTTTAAAATATTTAATTCCCCCGAGTGAGAAAAGAACCCATCACGTTTAGAGCACGCTTGTGCCTCTGCGCCACAATGACCTCGTGTAAAAATACATAGGTACATGTTAAGTTGTTATTTCTTTAGTATATCGTTGCCGGTGTGATAAATGTAGTACATTTCGAGAGGCTGAAGTTGCACTTTGCATTTATGGAGATGATTATAAAAGTGTAGCCATAAAAAAAATAGTGGAATTTCTAGTTAATAGTTTAAAAACATAAAAACTATAACAATTCGACAAACGGACGCCGGATATAATTTTTACACTCGTTTTATGTATCGTTTGATTTAATAATTACATTTATTTTTTTCAAATAATAAAAAATTATCTAGTACTCGGTACACCCCTTCCCATGTGACTAGCTTATTCTCTCCTCTACCCCAAGGTTGTATGTAAGAGATCGGTCACTTAGCGATAAGGCCGCCTATTGTGCTATCCAATGTTTTTTTATTTTAATCTTCAATATGTATATGTATTATTTGGTGTGCAATAAAGAATATTTTACTTTACATTTACTTTATAATTACTCTTTCCATTGTATCGTCAAGAACGACACTATGTTTTTTCTTGTATTTTTACTATGCCCTGGGGGATTTCCAGGTGATTCACATGCTTTTTACATGTCCTCTAGTATCTTTGATACAGTGTTTTCGAAGGTCAACTGAGGTCTCCCCCTACCTCTCTTACCATGAGTGGTAGGTGGGGGAGTGGTGCTTTTCCATCATAAATCTGTTTTGCCATTCTTTCATCACTCATTCCTGCGACGTGCGATCGTGATATCCCCGCTAGTGCCTGCCATTCTGTGTATCACTTCATTGCAGATTTGGTCAGATAAGCTGACGCCGCATTCCTACGAAGAGATCACATTTCTACGGCATTAATCTCTCTTTCATTCTTCTTCTTCTGTAATACCCTCACCTCGCTGCCGTATAATAACGTCGGTACCAACACTCTAATGTGTACGGCCAAACGTTTCGCCGTCTCATAATGTAGCTAAGGCTCCGTTAGCCCGGTTACCGGCAGCAATACGCCTTTCCACATCCATCTAGTATCTTCTATCTCTGCTGAACATACTTCCCAAGTGTATAGGGAATGAAATTAGCAATGGAAATTAGTATACTAATAGAAATTGACACACAACCATCGTGTATACATTACTATACCGCTTCGATTGAATCGACTTAATCGATTTCTATTGAATCCGGCCTCAGAATTTCATTAACAACGGTAATATTAATTCTATGCCAATGATTAAGCTCTAATCCTTAATTAGCAGAACGTACGTAATAATGTACTTATATGAAGCTTAATAATTCATATAGAAATTACTTAAAAAATAATAAAAGACCTCAGGATAGGGTTTTCATAATATCGATATATCGTAGTAGCTTAATACATTTTTAAGAAATATGTAGGTACATGTAACAGTTGATTTGTTTTTTATATTTTTATTTTAGAAAAAAAAACAAAATAATGAGTATGGATTTTAATTATTGTATAAGTTTAATAAATTAAATTAAGACTGCATTACAGCGCATTATATGTTATAGAGTATAGACTAACATAATCATACACATGTGTGTCCTTAAAAAGATTAAAAAAAAAGGGTAGATTGATTGATTTAGGGTGCCTTCAAATAGTTGTCCATCGACCGCACTTTCATAATTGACTGTTGTCCAGACCTCAATGCCGTTATAACTAAGCGTCTGCATTTGTGGTTACTCGGTGAACGTGACATTCGTCATTCAGGTTTCTGCTTAGATTGCGCTAAATCATATTTGTCATTTTTATATTTTAAAACAATAATTTAATTTGTTGACGAATATTTTATTAAACAACCTTGAAAAACTAAGTTCTCCGTTTAATATTTCATGGTTATCTATAAAAAGACGTATGCTACATTATGTACGTGTATGTGAGTTTATATCTATGTAGGTCTACAAATTCCTCAGAAACTAAGTTACATCAAAATTATCGTTTTAGATTTAAATGAAGTAAATTCTATGTTCCAACTTAGGCAACTTATCTCGAAAGACTACGGGTATTGTACAATGTTTTGATGCATTGTAAATGAGATCAGAGCTTCCTCAAGCAAACAATCAAACATAAAATGAGTCATACTCAAAAGCCAAGTACTTTCCAATATCCATTATATTTTTTAATCTAGCCTAGCCCGAAGCCAGTGTGAAGAGACTCTTTTCCTAACTCTCCACCCATTTTTCAAGACATTGAGTGTGGTCGGACTGAGCTCATTGCCACGCCACGCCTTGCCATGCTTGCTAGAGTAAGCAAGATATTGAGTTTAAAAAAAACGCAATATTAAAATGTTTATATTTATATCTTATATATAACGTGGAGCAAATATTTGGAAGCGTATTTCCACTGATAAAGCGGATTGACAAACCGTCCAATCAATTTGCAGTTGACCGCAATGAGACTGGCTGCGGTCCCTTGTTTCTAGTTTTCAATTTTGGCCGTTTAATTTTTCGCCTCTAGTAAGAGCAAAGTGCAAATTACGGTGACAATATTTTATCTTAATTTTGCTTAAATAAAATTTATGAAAAGGGCGCAAGGGCACAGATGAGACTGTAAATGTGGTGGTTGTGGAGTCCATTCGTAATTGGGTGAATTAAATATTTTCACTTCTTCGCTGTGTAATCAGACAAAACTTAATGCCTCAAGAATTCGTGGGAAAATGGGAACAGAAAAGATCCTTAATGAGAACGAAGTGTCTCAACACTAGGTTCCAAGGTTCCCCCTGCCTACCCTGCTACAAAAGATTACCCATTAAATGATTAATGGGTCCTCAATAAAGCTATCAACTTAGTGCAACAGCTAACAATTTTTTTCTCTAATCCTACAAAATTCACATCTGCTACAAAGTGATGTAATATATCAAGCAACAATATAATACATTATATAATTTTACATACTCTTATATTATATAGAGTACACGGAGCGACTGTTTGCTTTGTAAATTAATCAGCGTCTTCCCCCGTACCTACGTATCACGTGTGCCTCGCATGCCAAAATATTTGTGTCTTGTAGCCTATTTTCTCATATACAACATGAAAATGTTGAATTTTCGATGCAAAATAGATTGTACTTTAAGTATAGTACAATTAATTCATAATTGTTTTTTTTTCTATTATGCTAAATCGTTATATATATAGTTTTTAGAATTTTTTATATTTATGTTATAGTTTTTTGAAAAACAAGTACAGTTTTCGCTAATAAAATACTTAAAACGCACAATACATTCAATTAGTACCAGTTTACCAGATCGTGTAAATTTTACTATATATAAATATTTTGATTGATGATGATTAAATATTCTTATTTATTGAGTACATCATAGCATTACAGTCGCACAAAGTGCGTAAACGTGTCGGTTGTGGTTTCGATTCTCACTTCGAATGAATGATATATTCAATACATTCATTTCCTCGCTCTGGTAATAAAGCAGAGCACGATTTTGAGTTCCATTACTCAACACGCAATGTCTCGATGGAAAGAGGGGAACGGAAGTGTCCTAATTTGAACCTAGTGTAAAACACTAGGTCACACTACACTCCGTTCCCCACTTTCTGCCGAATCCTGAAGGCACTACGTGTTAAGTAGCAGAACTCAACGCCGCGCTTTGCTATATATAAATTTAATTAATTTAATTTGCGAAGCGATGGAAATATAAATTTTAATAAATATTCCATTTCCTCGGGTGGAGATCGAACCCACAGCCAGTCGATTTTACAGTCATTATATATAAAAATAGTCCACAAAACTTCCTACTAACTCATTCTTCATTTTAATTATCATTTCCTAAACATTTTTCAGGATTCGCCTAGAAAACTACGAACAATGGTGTGCAGTGGATGCAGTAACTCAAGGCTGTGCTGGTTCCCCAGCAGCTTGTAGAGCAGCTGTTGTAGCAATACTGGGTACCCAGCTCCGAGCGGCCTGTGCCTGTCGGGGGACTGACTTCGCTCAGCTGTACGATTGTTTAGGATGGCAGAGGCTGTTGTGGCTTAATCCTTGTGTCGGTAGGAAAATTATAATTAGAAAAAATCTATGCTGAATAATTTTTCATTTTCATCTCGCTTGTAGCTTGATAGTCAGATTTAACCTAGTGTTAGAAATCTATCGCCCACTTTCCGAATCGTATGGAAGCAATGAAAATAATTAATTCCTCCTAGTAAGAATCGAACCTAAAGCCGTTTTGTTTACAGTTAAACGCCGTGCTGACGACGACCTCTGTATGATAGTTAAAAAAAATAAAATTCTACATACAATATACGTAACGAATCACCGCGTTAAACAGTGGGATTCCAACATATCCAATTTACTTCACCCACTATTGGCAATGTTAAACTAAGGAACATCCACATTCAAATTTTAAAGTCTAAGCTTAAAGTATCTTCCTATTAATTAGCCTAAAATAAAATTGCCATTCACTTTAATATCTTATATTATCTATGCTAATATTAAAAAGCTAAAAGGTTTGAACGTGCTAATCTCAGGAACCTCTAGTACCAATTGAAAAATTTATCTTAATGGTACATCATTTTTTGAAGAGGGTTTTATTATATTGCGCTGCAATCAATAAGAACAGAATGAAAAAGAAAAAATTTGCCACGGGCAGACTAATGTTAAATAAATATACATTTTCATTTCCAGTTGAATCCCAAAGCGATTACCACGTGAAGACTTACGGGTCATTGTTAACTACAACGCCTTTCGACAACGGCATCAGGTACATCACGTTACCCCCAGAACCACCTATCCACCACAAGACTACAACCCACCATCATCGTCATACAACACAGTATGAAGTACCTCAAGTGGATGTTATGCAGGTATTAAAAAAATATATTTTTTACACTCTGCATTCCGTATTTAACGAGAATTCCCTTTTTAGGAGAATAGTTCATCCATGTGGTTCATATTGTGAATATTGTGAATATGCAATAAGCGAAAATTTGTTATTCCTGCACAATTAAATTCAAATTTTATATTAACTACATTTTCTTCAAAAAATCATTACGTATTGATAAACACAAACACATTAAACAAACTTACCATTTTTAGGAAAACCGAGAGGAACTGAGCCCAATAACTACTATGTCTGAACAAACGATTGGACCCAACGAAGTGGCCCAAATATCCGAGCCAGTAACCGAAGTCAGTACAACCACAACTCCAGCAACAACCACAACATCGACGACAACCACGACTACCACGACAACAACAACTACAACAACCACTCCTCGTCCGACAACCACGTTGGAACCGACGAAGTACTGTATAGTGAAGAAACCGGAGAGCGATGATCAGGCGCAGTATATTAAGATGGGAGAAACGAGACGAGTGAGTTTGTATATGTAGATATATTTTTTTATTATTATGCCAAGTTTAATATTTCACAAGGAAAGTAGATTATTTTGTGTACTTTTTTACCAAGACTTTACCAGCAGAATATTTATTATAAAAATTAATATGATTCGATTCGATAAACTAAGCTCACTCCGCTTATCCTACGAAGAGATCGCATCTCCACGGAATTCATCTTTCTTTCATTGATCTTATATAATACCTGCGTTACGCTGCCGTATAGCAGTATCGGTACGTATACTGTATTGTGTACGGTCAAATGTGCAGCTGTGCTGATATTCCGCCGTCTCGTCATCGCATCTAAGACCGATAACCCTGTTACCGGTAGCAATTCGCATTTCCATATCCATCTCGTATCTTCCATTTCTACTGAAACATACTTATCAATTATATGACTTCTTGCATTCCATCCTTGCTTTATTTATTTCAAATGCCAGAACACTAAAAGACGTGTAAATATCGCAGTTGTACCGCTCAGCGGAGCTGGCGGAGTGCACGGACCTGTGCGTGTGCGAGGCGTCGCTGCAGGTGTCGTGCAAGGTGGCGTGCGTGCCGCGCGCGCCGTGCTCGTCGCGCCTCGCGCACTACTCGCACGCCGCGCCCGCCTACCAGGCCTACCGGGGACGCTGCTACTGCTACTCCGGGTCCTTCATCTGCATGAGGCCTAATCCCGGTGAGTCCCGGTATAGGTAGGGATCTTCTAAATAAAATGCTCTTTTAACAAAACTTTGAAATATATGAACGATGTAAGATATAATGTATTATGTATTTATGATATTTTCAAAATTTTATAATATATTAATTTGCTGTATAATATAGCTGCAAAAGTAAGCTAACCCCGTCAAACCTCCAGAATTCGGCGAAAAGTGGGAAACGGAAGTGCGAGATACAGTGTGAAACACAAAAAATATGCTAACTTTGTAAAAACCAAACTTTTTATAAATAGATCAGAAAAACGCTTGAAGTTTAATATTCCAAATACTATATTAAAATTAACTACAAAGTTATTATCACTGCGCGCCATGACGACCTCATTCAAGTAATTTCTATCAAGTTTTTTACTAAATAGTGTAAAATAAACAAATTCTAGGAGAATACAAGCTACCAGAAGGCGTGTACTTGTTGCTCGGCTTCAGTGCAGTGGACGAGGCTCTATTGCGACCTCACACCGGCCTCGGAGCTGAGGACGCAGTACGACTACTGCAACAGTATCTACAGTTTGTTTATCATGGAGAGGTGATTAAATATGTAAATATAGTGCATAGATACTAAAAAACAAATTAAGTCTTTATTGTTGACTTATTTTCCTAAATTTAGCGTTAGTCCCCGCATCTTAAAGAAAAAAATATTCATAGACTATGAATTTGTAGTCTTTTGCTCAAATTACTAGTTACAGTAAAAGTTGAAACTAAATCCATAATTTAATTTCTCTCAATTAAAACTTACTCTACTTAAAACCTACTCGCTAGTAGATTTTGACTCACAATCAAGTTTAACTACACTACGCTAACTGGTGCCTAATCAGATGTGTATCATGCAAACCGAAAGGATTTCGATCTTTTATCCACATGCAAGAGACTTATAAGTGGTGTGTTGTATTTAAATGTATCTAGTTTTAAAAATACATTGTAAAAATTTAATAATTATTTACTTTTCAGACAAACTGCACTCTTACTTTGTTCAACATTAGCAATGAGAACGTGATCATATCCGCCAGCGTGCCGCCTAAAGAACAAGACGCTCTTAAAGAAGCGGGAGAGGGGTTACTCGATAGAGAAAAGGTATTTTTTTTATAATACTGACATTTCTATTCACTTCATCAATTTCACTTTCAAATTACTTTATAAATAAATAGGCCATAGAGCATTGAAATCTCATCGGATTATAAAAGCGACGCTTGTGTGTTAGACAAAATGACAGCTAATAAAAATTAATGAAATGTTGTATTCAATTGATTGAAATAGGCAATCTATTTCAAAAGAAGCATTATTATTGTTATTAAGTGTAAGTTTAATAATTATTATTATAGAAAAAAGTAAACAATACGTCAAGTCATCAATAAGAGATAACCAAAGTGAAGCTTCGAGTTGGACGTGATGTCCACTGAACGAGATAATTTCCATTTTTTT
Source organism: Heliconius charithonia (assembly GCA_030704555.1). NCBI lineage: Eukaryota > Metazoa > Arthropoda > Insecta > Lepidoptera > Nymphalidae > Heliconius > Heliconius charithonia. Next base: position 3,797,392 of record CM060825.1, read on the forward strand.
TTTAAATAAACTTAGTATTCTGCTTACAAAATAGTATAACAATAAAATAATTTTGTGTTTCAGTGTTTATTATCACTTAGGTTAATACTATTTTTATTCCAGGAGGCGTGTATCGACGTCCTCAAAATAGTCAAGTCTCGTATCAACTCGCAGCACGAGGACATCTCATCTCACTTATTGCTCTCCATCTTCAAAATAGCAGAAGTGGACGTAGTGTACCCAGCACCGCCCAGCTCCGCCATCAGCGCCAACAGACCCTTAACGTCCCTTTATATTTTAATATGCATCTTGACATTACTGTCCAATATGAAACAGATTCGTATATTCTTATTTAGCCTAATGTTCTCTATTGTCATTAATTTCAAAGAGATTTATATACATTTTATCCTGGATCACATCCTTAAGCAAGGTGGTATTATTCTAGTTAATATATACAACGTATTGAAGTCCTTTCTCATCAATTTAAACCCTGCACTCGTAAATTATAATGATATAATCAACATCAAAAATATCGTCAATTGCTTAACGAATTTATTCAACACTCATTCCAATACGTTAGACGTTGTTCCTTTCTCAGAGTATATTGTAGAAGATTTTGTATCGTCTATTTTCGAATGTTATAGACTTAATAAAGTTATAGATGTTAATTATAATCAGGCACTCGCTTTAGAAAACGCACGACACCACACCGACGTAGATATAAGACTAAATGTATATAAAACGTTACATATCAAAAAAGCTGTGAAGATTACAATATATACTTTAAATGAACTCGTCGCAATTATACCTAAATATTTTTCTATAGTGTATTTTGATTCGGAGATGCTTTTTGGTGTTTTATGTTTTGGAAAAATCGCGTCCTTTTCTTATGGGATTGGAGAATCCATTAGCTTAGGACTGACTCTAGTAGTAGTATGAAGACTGACATGAACTAAACATATCATACTTAAGTGTTTTCATTTTAATTTCGACTTAGAACTGGTGCTTGTAGGTCGATCTTTAAGGCTGGGTTTTGTAAATAATGTAATACGCCTTTTACACTGTTAGTGTTTGGTTTACTTCGTTGTTTGTGAGGGGGCTGTGGATCTGATGCAATATTGGTTGTAGTCCTTGTATAAATGTTTTTATACATACCAAATAATACTCTACATACTTGTTTTTTTTATGGAAATAACAAGACAAACGAGAATGCGGGTCACCTGGTTTTTTATTGGCGTACCTAAATCTTCAAATTCTTTATATTAAATCTACAACTGACTCAACGATCCGTCTTCTATTGTAACCGCTACAAGTTTTATAACATTTACTATCAAAGGATTCATAATACCCCACAAAACTTTTTTATATTATATAAATATTGTAGCTTTTTTCAGCTTATTTGCCTGATTTAAGCCCAACTCCTTTTTTATCTTACCGTATTGGTATACATTTTTTTAGTATTTCTTTCGTTTCAGTATTTTAGGGTTATTTTTTTTAAATATTTAGTAGATTCTAACTTTAAAGGATATTTTACATAGGAGTAGTCTGTTGTAGAGATGCGCCTTTCTGTTAGATAAGTGTAAGTAGGGGTTATAAATGTGAACGCACGATTAGGACACGCGGGCAGGTGTTCAACAACGTTGGTGACATGAAAGTGAAAATGAAAAAAAAAACAAAACATAAAAAGAAATATTCAACATTATACGACGCCAGTCGTGGCGCAGGAACGCAAGCGTGTAACTATGAACGCGACAGCTTGTGGGTTCGATTTCCACTCAAGAATATGAAATATTTAACATTTTTAATTCTTCACTCTGGTGTCGACACAAGGACGTATAGTTCCACTCAAGGAGCCGTTCAAGTATTACGTAAGCAGTTTTTTTTGCAATTATTGACCCCCCCACTCCCCTATGTCATCAAAAATAAGCAATCCTCTTGGAAATGTTTCATTGAAAACGTCAATAATAAGCAAACCCAAGACCCCCCCGCCCCCTACAGTGCTTAGTGATGAGTGGAGGTCTTAACACTAGGCTATCTCTCTCTCTCTCTATCTGCGTACCCTGCTACATGTGATGTAGAGTATGAAGCTGAAAAAATTACCACTTATACACAGACACATATGTATAAATTATTTTAAGAAAAGTAATTTTTTTCTATTATTTTTCTTTTGGGTTGAAAAAGATGATACAACAATCAGCCCGCAGAAGAAACAACAAATAAAACCAACGTTGTTGTGTCCAACCTGTCACCAGCATTACTTAGAACACCTAGATAAATATATAATTGAAACATTACAGATGGTAATGCTTTATTTGGTAATGAGAGAAGCTTTAATTTGAAGTAGTCTAGAGTCTTGTGTTTGAAAAACTGTAACGAAATAGATCTATTAGTTTCTTATAACTGTATGTAAAAAATACTAGATCTCCATACTTGGTTGCTTTCTTTTAGGAACTGTTAGGGTTGTAGTTTCCGGCATTACTAACACGACCCGAGAAAAAAACGTTACGTTGATACTACATTGAATGTGTATATTTCAATTTACACGCAATTTTATAACAATGACAAATTAAAAGTCTAAAATATTATACCTAATAGCTTATTCATATATTATCCTATAAAAAGGCAAAGTCCTATTTTATTTATCAACTATATTCAAAATTGAGCAATTTATTAGTAAATGTGTAAAATCGAATTAAAAATTCTAAACGAAACATATCAATATAGACTAATATATAATTTTTAATGTTTATAGAATATTTACTGTAATAAAATCATATCTATAATTATTAAATATTAAATGATAAATAGTTGAAATTATCAAATTAGACATCAAGAGTAGAGGCGAAGAGTATAAAGTATCCATCCATAATGTAATGTGAAAAAAAAACATTTATTAATTTTAAATTATCAGAAATTTATAATGCAACAATTTAGAAGATGAATTATTTGCATATTTTTTTTCATCTTTACCAAAAATTAAATTAAAAATACTTGCCTCTACTCGCTCTATACTACTATGATATTGTTGTCATCATGACTTTTATATGTGGACATGCTTTATCATTACATCACCAAAAATTTAAAAGCAAGTGCTTATTGCATTATATTTTTTCTGAATATCTTACGCGCACAATATTTATCGAATATGCATAATTTAATTTAAATAAAAAAAAAATGTGAAAAAAAATTAAAAAGTTAAAGCATCTTCTTTCATTCGTTTATTATGTACGTGAATTTAAAAAGACAGGTCCATGTATATTTGTCGACGGTTATAGTAAAATTAAAGTAAACTAGTAAATTTATTTCCAATATATTTTGTTGTACGTTGTTAGATGTTTATAGGTGAATTTATATATGCCTTATCTGTTTTTTATATCAAATAATGGATGTATTATCAAAATTCCAGTAACTTTTAAGATTAACATTTAATTTTCTCTATATTTTTTTTACAAATGTATCGAACATTAAAAAATATGGGGCTTTGTTAACTCTAAGTAATTAATAGGGTAATTGAATGATCTTGATTATTAATCAAATTATATTATTTACAATTTAAAATACATTTCATTGCATAAATTTATAACAATGACGTCATTATTGACACAAAACTAGCGAAATTGAAACGATACATATCAATAAAGCTCAATTTTGTACTTATCATATTCCTAGAGTAGCAGCTGTGGCGTAAACTAGAACATAGAATAGTATATAAAAATAGGTAAAATGTTTCTAAATTATACTTTTTAAATAATTATTTAAAGTTATTTTTTATTCAGATTAGATATAATTTATTCATGTTAAGGTTTATATTGCAGATTATAAATAAATCGCACGCCTCATGCCTTCCATGTACATAGATAACATAGAATTACGGACACTCGAATAAATCCGATTATTTAACTTAATATTAAAATTGTTGATTATTTACACAGAGCACTGCACATATATTTTAAATTTAAGATATTTATTGTAACAGTATTATAAATATTAAAATTTAACATGAAGCAAACTCTATTATTGTTAATGACACAATGATCGGTCGTTTTTTGAAATATTAAAAATAACATACCTAAGCATAATATCATTGAAATTGGTTACTGATGTTCTCGTTCATGACATTAAATTAAAATAAAACTGTAAAAATCTCGCAGGAATTCTAGAAATTGATTTATTTATAATACGGTAATTTATTTAATGCCGCAATTTATTTAAGATGATTTAAGTGTTTAGGTTCTGAGACGGAAAGTGTTGAAAGAATATGAACAAATGTAGCCCATTTCGATCAGGATAACATTGAAATAAAATTATTAAAAATGTTCGTTTCGTGTTCATCACGCACTTAAATGTAAAATTAATTATAGTCTACAAAAGTGTATATTACGAATATGTTAATTATTTATAACTGAAAAACGTAATTGTAAAAATGATTTCTTTTTCTATATATTTTGTTATCTTAATATAATTTCTTATTGTCTGTCGCTTAAAAATTGTTGTGTGGTAGAAAGTAAAGACATAATATAGATTGCACGATATGTAGAATTAAGCTTGAATATAAAAGGTGTATCTATCTATTTCTCACCTTTGTCAAAAGTTTAACAAATCGCGTAGTCCATATTATCGTCTATTTTAGTAAATTGATGTGCAGAGACGTAGCTAGACTTAATGTATAGCAATATGTTTATTATTGTAGAAATTTAATATCGGTTTGGAAATATCTTATATATTATATAATAAAGTGTCGCTAAAAAGAGTTACGTTTACTGACAATATATAAATAATCCATTGTTTTTATTAAATTCAATATAGATAGAGTGATATCTAAGTTTATTTCTTAATTGATATGGAAAATATTTATTTTCTCTATTTTCTTCATTCTTTTCTCTTTTATAAAAAAAATATGCTTAAAAATATATTTATATTAAAAATTAACCCATTTTATTTATCGAAGATCATATCAGTGACGTAGCTAGGGTATTTGCTGCCTGGTGCAGCTTAAGACCTGATGCCCTTTAAAATAGTTAAAATAATTTCAGATTTCAAAACACAGTAGAGTAGATATATATATTTTTATTGGTTCAAAACTATAATACCTATATATAAGTTATAACATTAGATTTTGGTAAAAATTATTGCAAAAATTTAAAAACGGACATTACGCGCTTTTTACTAGCAAAGTCATTATTCATATTTTCAAAATCAATCGAGTATCGACTAGTTCATGTTCGATTGACATTATAGCGAGATTGTATTTTTTATTTTCATTCTCTCATTTTTATTGTACATTTCTTGGTTAATGATTGAAACAAAACTAGAAAAATTGATCGTAGACTTTGATGCCCGGTGCGACTGCACCGCTCGCACCCCCCCAGCTAAGCCACTAGATCATATATATTCAACCGTTGTGTTAAACATAACTAGGTACCATGAAAGTAATAAATTTTAATTGAATTACATAGATTCATAAATTATTTTTATTACAAATTCAATTTAACAGACCAATAAAATTGGTGTTTCACTTTAAAGTACATGCATTTTTAAAAATATATTGTAATAATATTTATAATAATGTAATTTCAAGCCGATATTGACTTGTAAACAGCACTGTAGTGATATGCGGTAACAGAGCTTCTAAGTAAAACTGTTTATACACTATTACATCAATTGTATTATTTACCCACTTACAAGGTTCTGTCATTTTGTTGTAGATAATAAAGGGTTCATATAAAATATATTGTAGTTTTATTTTAATGTGGTAATAGATATTATTCCAAAAAAAAAGACAACATAAAGAAAAATCTTGTTTATTTATTCCATTGGCCACAATTCTCTTTGTTCGCTTTAATCGTAGATCTAATTACTATACTCGATCCTTATGAATCTCTTCACTTTTGATAGAATTCTTCAAATATTCAAATATTCGTTGTAAGACAGTATTTTTGGCTAGCGTCATCTTCACGCTGTATCCCGCATCTAAAGCAGGGTGGGAAGAGAGACCTTATGTTAAGGGACTCCGTTACGCACTTTCCGCTGAATTTTCGCGGCATTACGGGTAGGCGATAGACTAAAATAATCTAAAATATAGTGAATATAATTACTCACACGAAAAAAAAATCACATTTAAAAAAAAAGAAATGAAACTTAATTTAAAATAAAAAAAAAAAAAGTTTATTCACGTATATCATAATAATACTCGAAGTATACACACGTTATCAGTCTTAAATGGCACTGCCTATCATTGGAATGTTTTTTTATTGCTTATAATCACTGGTTCCCTCGTTTTGATCCTTGATTTCTTTACGAACCGGACCGGTTTGGGCTATAGGCACCTTCCTCTCTCCTTTTATAGCTTCTGGAACTTTCTTGGGCGCGGTTATTGTTAGGACACCATCAGAAGATAAACGAGATTCGACGGTTTCCGGTAATGTACCCTCAGGTAGAGCATATCTCCTTACAAATTGACGAGAAACGTAGCCATGTTGGTCTTGTTTCTCTTCATGCTTACCCTCCACTACAACGAAGCCGTCGACTGTTTTAACGGATATTTCATCAGGTGAGAAATGCTGGACGTCCAAGTTGATTTGGAATTTGTCTGCATCAGATTTGATATTGGAGCCTAGGTCTCGTGCCGCGGCTGCCATGTGACGCCAGGGTCTGTAATATTCTCTTGTAAGAAGAGGTCCCGCTGCAACCGTAAGAAGATCATCGGGTGTCAATCCCAAGCCGAAATCCTGGTCCATGAGACGACGAGGCCGTCTAAAAGAGTAATCGTCGAACAAATAGGGTAGTAGAGACATTTTTTCTTCTTTTTCTATTTGAATAACTTGAGAAATAAACTTCAGAAAGAAAGTACGTAAATCGCACACTTGAGTTTGAAACTCGTGAAATGAAGTATTCACTTCTGTGTTCAATTGGAATATGACGTTGGTTTTACGCGCGTCGCCTTTTATACGAGCAGCGCCATCTGGTAAGGAGTAGATTATTCTAGTACTTTAGTCTGGATAATGTTCAGACAGCTGCGCGTAGCATTTGAATTTCGTTTGTTAGAAATATATTTTATTTTATTTTAATAAACGTAAACGTATTTGTTTCTAAATATTATATTAATATATGTTATTGTTTTGTAAATTTGTAAACTAACTAAAGTAGGTATGCCATTATATTTGAAGATAATATGCTAAATTTAGACTTCAAAGTATGTCAATATAAAAGATATATATAATTATAACGAAGTTTCTTAAGCGATGTTAAAGACCAATGTATTCATTGCAAATATCATATATATAATACTTTTAGTACTTAGTAATATGTATGACTGAATAGTATAAGTAATAACAACGATAATAATTATATCCTAACAAAATCTTTAAAAAAAGTTGCATTATTTACTGCATAAAATTAATAAATAATTATGACCAAAGCTGTGGTTGTATGTATTTAAAATAATATTTCCACATAGTAAGCATACAAGTTACAGCCAAACGTGACGCAGAGGTACAAGAGTAGGACTATATGTGATAAATCTGCAACAAATTAGTAATATAGAAAATTTTGGAATTTAGTTTAATTAAACTAGAGTCCAAAATTATCTATATAATAAGTACATCTATAGTATAAAGATATTTTATATAATATTTATTCAAGTATAATAGTCATGGATGAGGAAATTTATTATCAATCCACATATCTATCCACTCTTTCCTTATTTATGTAGGTAGCTTGATTGAGGGATCGATTTCCACTCGAGGACATCAAATATTTAATATTTTCATTATCTCGCTCTGGTAACGGGACAAAGCGTGGTGTTCAATTTCACTCAACTAGCAATGGGACTTGAGAATGGAAGTGTCTTAATGGGAACATAGTATCTTAACATTAGATATGCAGGTTCAAGATACAACGTGAAGCTAAAAAAAGATAACAAAAGTAGCGCCAAGTGTTCTGTACCTCTGCAGACACAGTACGTTGACTGCGCGCGTACATTCGTGCAAATTCTCGAACCTTCGCGCATTTTCTTATTGAGGTAGGTCAGCCGCGATGTGATGTTGTTATCAGTTATCTTTAATCATGTATTTTTTTAAAATAATTTAGTGAAAGAGTTTAAAATTATTTTTTATACTTGTATGACGAATTTGAAAAATTTTTTCCTCAGATTTAGTTTAACTTGTTAATCAGTAATAATAAAATTACAAAAATCATTTGGCTTAGGCATTTATTTGGCAGAAAGACCTGGCAACCTAATGTTAAGTAAGCTCAACGTCGCTCTTGGCTCCGTTGCGAAAGCGAGAATATTATAATATGATAAATATTTTATTACTTCGAGTTTGAATCGAACCCACAACCCTTGCGTTTACACGCTTGTGTCGCCACTTTGCCTCATAGAAAATAAAACATATTTCTTATATCCTACAGAAGAATATATTTTCAATTGCATTGAGCTTTTATTTTTATGCATGTATCGACAAAATTTACTAGGTACAAGTCTAAAGTGAGAAATGAACCCACGACAACCATTACAGCTGTAACTGATTGTCAATATAAAACTTTATTTATTTACACAATAGTAGGTGTATTCTAGAAGTAACATAAATTTTCCATCTTACATAAATCTTGATTTTTAATTAATCTACTAAAAAAAAATATTTGTAATTTTTTTTTAAATATCCACCACGCATAAGTTAACTAATATTTTAAAATACAGGATTTAAAGATTATCTGTAAAGTCCGTGGACATTTCTATGACTAATAAAGATGAGGAAAATTTAATTTAACGTTAAATAAAAAAATATATATAAAAGTCATCATATAATTATGGAATAACAACAACTCAATTAATAAATTAACTTTTTGTAACGACTTTTACCGAATAATATAGAAAATTCCAAGATAATAGTTGTAAATACACAGAAAGGTGAATAAAATCAATACTGTTTACAAACAAGGCGCGCCGGCCGGCGAAATTCACGAAACTTCGAGAGACGGCACAGTACGAGCGGACATTGTACCTATAATACAAGTTTTCGAGAATATTCCACTCATCGCTAGATGGCGTTGCAAGTATAAATACGGCGGGAAGCGGGCGACCGGCATGGAATTGAAACAAGCGATCGAAGCGAAAACAACTCGGTGCAAACCAAGTGTTCAATTTGACTGTTCAGTTCAGTGGTTTAATTTTCATTTTTCAAGTTTTACCTATTAAAAAAAATACAAAAATGTCTCTCCTTCCATTCGTACTGGGCTACGACCAACCTCGATACCGCCCCAGCAGACTTCTAAACCAGGACTTCGGCTTGTCGCTCACCCCTGACGACGTGTTAACCGTTGCCGTCGCTCCATTGATGTCGAGAGACTATTTTAGACCCTGGCGCCAATTAGCCAACGCTGACCGTGACGTCGGATCCAGCATTAAAGCTGATAAGGATAAATTTCAAGTAAATCTCGATGTACAACACTTCTCTCCTGAAGAAATCACCGTTAAAACTGCCGACGGTTATATTATTATTGAAGGTAAACACGAAGAGAAGAAGGACGAACATGGCTATATTTCTAGACAGTTTGTACGAAGATACGCCCTACCTGAAGGCTGTAACCCAGATACCGTCGAATCCAAACTTTCTTCCGATGGCGTTCTTTCTGTTACTGCTCCTCGAGTACCATCCATTGCTAACAATGAAAGAAGTGTCCCTATCCAACAAACTGGTCCAGTTCGCAAGGAAATCAAAGATGCCAATGATGAAGAGAAAAAATAATATCTGATTTCTTTTTGTGTATTATGTTGTAACTCTTAAGACTGTTTTTGTTTCTAATATAAATAAATTTTAAGTTTTCAATATTTGATGTTTTATTCCTAATTTTATTCTCAGCGGGTTATATATTTTAATTATATATTTTAAATATTATAATAATTTAAACAAATATTTTTTAAATGTTATGAAAATCGTTTCAAAATTAACTACATATATAAATATTTTTATTTTTATTAGCTTTACGCAATATCCCGCACGTAGCAAGGTAGGCCAGTAGAGGGCCATGTTCCCTCTACCCGCTATATGCGTAATCTAGTGTTGAGACACTCTGTTCTAATTAAGACATTTTCGTTCCCCACTTTGACGTGTTGAGTAGTGAAACTCAACGCCGCGCTTTACCTCGTTACCAGGCGGAGTCCGAGTCTGAGTCTGAGTCTGAGTCAATTGAGTTTTATCTATTGTCATTGTAACGTAATAGTCTTTAAAGATATTATAAATAATCATTATCAGTACCATATGAACGGTGCAAAATATGGCTATAATTAAGACATTTTTAAGTTACTAGAATAAATAAAATGTATTTTATATTTCGTTTTAAGTAGACATAAGTAATCCAATATAATAAATTTAAATAAATATTATTTTTTTAGTAAGGGTTGCTTTCAAGGGTTCATTCTTATTTTTTGAGGCCACTCATAGCGCAAGCGCATAAAGTGTGACGGTAAAACCGACTGGTTGTCGGTTCGATCCACACTCGATGAGATAAAATATTTATTTAAATTTATATTTCCATTTCTTCGCTCTGGTGTTGAGGCAAAGCCCTGTCGTGCAACACGCAATGACTTCGGCAGAAACTGGGGAACGGAGTGTCTAAACCTAGTTAACACTAGGTTCCCTGTGCCTACACTACTGTGCGCGAAGCGGTATACAGCGTGAAGCCACTAAAATTAATGTTGAACGATGGAAATAGTGTCGTTGACCCTTATGTCATGGTATTAAAAAATATATATATTTTTAAACATTACACCTACTACAACTTTTCAGTCGGTCGTCGCTAAATCTTTTGGACATTTTAATTAGATCTTCAGATTGTAGTTTTATTTAGTTAGAAGATTATATATAAAATTATCGATATTATAATAAAATAATTTATTGTCTCTGTGTCAATATGTCAAAAAAAGATTAGTCGTGGCCAAGGTGATGTTTACTTGGCATTTATGATACAAATTTTACAAATGATTTTAAGTTCCTTTCTGAGCGTTAACCTTCGACCAAAACTTTACTCCTGGGTAAAACAAACACGAAATATCAGACCTATTATTAAAGTTGGTAAAGAAAAATTTCAATTATGTGTTGATGTACATCAGTTTGCTAAAAACGAAATAAGAGTGAAAGCACGGCCGGAACACATCATTATTGAAGGGAAACAGGAGAGAAAGACCCAAAATGGTTGCGTTATACGACAATTCGTTCGTAAATTCAAACTTCCAGACGGTTGTAACCCTCACAAAATAAAATCTCAGCTATCTCAAGACGGGTTCTTAACTATAACAGCTAAACGAGACACTTGTGATATAAACTGGCCGTGTGAGACCGTTGTACCTATAACATACTCGAAAGAATCCGAATGTACTAGTACGATTGATGATAAGCCTCCTTCAACTGATAAAAAATGATCTAATAATGTAGTATTACGTTTGATAACATTGTTTATATTTACTAAATAAAAACATATCCGTATCTCAACTATGCATGTCAATTTGATGTATAGACAAACGTTGATGACTATTTAAAAATATCCATCTATTTTTGTGGCGTTGGTAGCAGACGTTTTATAAGACATTTTATTTTAGTTATAAACAAACCAAATGAATCATTCACGAAGCTGCAATTCCGTTTGCACCTAGAAAATTCGGTACGTAAATACACCAGCGTCATTACTTCATATAAATAGGAGTGTCGAGGTTACACTATTACATACTGAAAACGAACGCGATTAAAATAAGATCTAATACCAAAATGTCTCTCGCTCCTTACTTTTTCGAATACGACTTGCCGCGATGGCCGCGACGTCTTCTTAACCAAAACTTCGGTCTCACGTTGTCACCCGAGGACCTGTTCAGCGCAACGTCGGCCCCAATAAGCCCGATCATTCCAAGATATCCAGTATGGTGGACTAAGGATTCAGGTTCATCAATCAAATTGGAAAAGGACAAGTGGCAGATTAACGTGGACGTTCAACACTTCGCTCCGGATGAGATAACTGTTAAAACGTCAAATGGGTATATTGTTGTGGAGGGCAAGCATGAAGAGAAGCAAGACGAACATGGATACATTTCTAGGCAGTTTGTGAGACGATTTAAGATCCCAGAGGACACTAATGCTGATGCTATCGAATCAAAATTATCTTCGGATGGTGTTCTAACAGTGTTAGCGTCAAGAAAGGACACTCTCAAAGGAGAGAGGAGTGTCCCCATCACGCACACGGGACCAGTGCGAAAAGAAGTCAACGACTCGGCAGAGCAAAAATCTGACTGAGTGATTTGATAAATTTCATATATATATTTTTATTATTTATTTTTTTCTAATTGACTGATTCATGAGACTGTAATATAGTATTTGATTATTTTTTATTTTCTAATAAAATCGTAGCTTTTATTTGTGTTTTGAAACTTCTTCCAAAAATATTTATAATTTTACAATATTTCGTATATAAATGAAGTAAGATTAATATTATACTTATTTAGAAAACGTATAAAAATTTGAACGTAGCGGGACTCGAACCCGCGCCTCCTGGAAAATTTTCATTTTCACTTAGGAATGAAATATACTTATATTTCTTTCCTAAGTGTGGAATAACACTTTAAAAATAAATATTGTTATTATTTATCAACAAACCTTTTATCAATAAAAAAAATTATAAACAATTTCTACTGGACAACGGCTCTGGCCTTTTGCTGACCTTCATTTCACATTTTTTTTATAACTTTGACACTTGATTTAATTTTACTATTGATGCCATCTGCATTAATTATTATCGTCGTGGTTCAAAGGTACAAGAGTGTGCCTGTAAAGTAACGGTTGTGGATTCGATCTCCACTCGATGCAACGAATTGTTATTTCTTAAATTCATTTCTTCTCTCTGGCACCAAGACAAGTTGCAAACCCGGGGTTGCGTTCCGCCACTCAATACGAAATCCTCACGGGATGTCACTAATACTTTACTCAACACGCAATGCCTCCAAAAATTCGGCAGAAAGTGGGGAACGGAGTGTCTTGTCACTAGGTTCCCTCTGCCTACCCTGCTGTGTGCGGGATACAGCGTGAAGCTAATTTAATTTATTTATTTTATTTTGGTACCAAGGCAGAACCGCGATATTCAGTCCCGCCTCTCAACAAGCAAAGCCTCGAAAATTCGACTGAAAGTGGGGCACAGAGTGTCCTAACACTAACTTCCCTCTGACTACTAGAGATACAGCCTTCTATGTTCGGAGTGCAGCGTGAAGCTGAAAAATATTTGGAAGTTAGTTAAAAATATGCTTTGATTTATAAAAATATTCATTGAATGATCACAAATCTAAATTCACAATAGGTACCGACATGTAAGCTATCCACTAACTGAGCTTGCGCTTGTATTGATTTTCTTTGTGCCAGACGCTGGGTATCTCGAATTTCAGGACACGTTTATATCATTAGAACGTATTATAAGTTTCTTTACAATATATATATATATATATATATATATATATATATATATATATATATATATATATATATATATATATATATATATATATATATATATATATATATATATATATATATATATATATATATATATATATATATATTAAATAACATTACATAACATATATAATGGTAATGAGGTAAAGCGCGGCGTAGAGTTCCGCCACTCAACACGCAATGCCTCAAGAATTCATCGGAACGGGTAGAATGAATGCGTTTTAATAGGAACAAAGTACGGAGTGTCTAAACACTAAAATCCCAGGTTCCCTCTGCCATGTGAGGGATACAGCGTAAAGCTTAAAAATATATATATACCACTTTATGAAAATAGAAAGGACGAAGTAATATATCATTAGTGTATTTACAATTGACAAAGATTTTTTGTAACTCTAGATACAATAAAATACAGCCTAGTTCTTAGGACTGTAAATAGGTTACAGGATATTTTTTTAATCGAATATACAATAAGATGGGATTTAAATATATTGTCTGATTCCAAATTATACACCTTTTATCAGCTAAGCTAATGTCCTGTGTGTAAAAATTAAATAAAATTGTACCATTGAACGGTATTGGGATAGGTACATAGCTAGCATGTATAAGTTGTAATAAGCGTATAGTTTCTCTCTTGCCAAACGATAATTCTCAGTTATTATCTTTGGGTAGCGGAAATTTGTAAAAATCTCCCTACAGAGATGCTAACAACATAAATAAATTGTAACAAGCGTATAAAAATTTTGACGTAGCTCGATGAGAACGTATAGCTCAGTGGTCAGAGCGCCTGGTCGGTATCCAGGAGGCGCGGGTTCGAGTACCGCTACGTTCAAATTTATATACGTTTTCTAAAAAATAAGTATTTTTCTTCTCCAAGTGTGGATTAACACTTTAAAAAGATATTAAAAAATAATTACTGTATTATTAATTACAAAATTTTATTAGAGCAGAAGTCACAATCATCACATGTAGATTGAGTTTTTAAATAGTTGATTATACTTTATAACAAATATTTAGTTATACTAAAGATAGGGGGTTAGTGTCCTATTTAGTTTGTTCGCCAACCGCTGTTCGCTTCGCTCGCTATGTCCAAAACCGGTGCATTCTTCTTCTAGAAAGTCAGGCCTAAAGGCTCGACTTATTAACTTATCGTCGACATCATTGCCGGACCTTCGAGCTACAAAAATATTTTGTTTGCAGTATAGAAAAAATAACTGCCTTAAAATTAAACACATTTAAGATTTTACAAAAGCGAGACAGGAGAATTTTTACACAAAATATAGCTCTGAAAAGGCAAGAAGGTTAGACGGCTTGCGTGTACTTCTTGGCACTTTAAAGCAGAATGATTGTACCAATGAGGTGTTATCATATATATTGTTAATGCTTTTGTATATAAAAAGTGATTCTAATATTTCTCTACTTTTTTCCAATATCATATTTGCGTAGCTTACAAAAAATATACTTTTATACCTTTTACATCGGACTGACTAGTGTGGTTTGTGTTAATAACGAATCGTTCAGTTACAGTCGTCAAAAAAAAAATTGGACCACGGAACTTTTACTAACTTTTACTGTATGGTCATCCATTTTTTTCTTATAAAATTATAGTGCCAGCTTTATTTTTCAGTTTTACTATATAGAAAACAAAAAAAAATAGCCAGAGGGGAACTAGGTACTCGGAATTAATACACTCAGTTTGCGTAGACTTTTATTCTCCACTTACCGCTAAATTCAAGAGGCATTGGGGCAACAATAATTTATTAATTTTGTATATGTATGTACTTTGTTCTATAATATTAATTTGAATTCAGATTCTTTCTTCTGTTGAATTTACTTATTACATATTTACTAATAAACAGCAACTCATTGTTCAATTAATAAATTGATTTATTAAATACTCACATAAAAGGTAAAGTAAGTTAAACTACTTGAATAAATTAATTCCGTCAAAGTATATAAAGGTACTACTATTTTTTGTAGACAGAATAAAACAACAAAATTTTAATAAAACGAAATTAGTTTATTAAACTAAAATAATAATCAGTCTTAAAACAAAAAGAATGGAATGACTTAACGGTGTGTGATAGTTTACTGGGCCTTATCTCCATTCGCCTGGTCCTTTACTTCCTTGCGCACTGGTCCAGTCTGGGTTATTGGTACAGCACGCTCTCCTTGTACTGCTAGTGGAACCTTACGTGGGGCAGTAACAGTCAATACCCCATCGGAAGACAGACGAGATTCCACAGTATCAGGAGTACAACCCTCGGGTAAAGCATAACGCCGGGTAAACTGACGGGAAATGAAACCATGCTGGTCTTTCCTTTCTTCATGTTTTCCCTCGACGACGATATACCCATCGGCAGTTTTAACGGAAATCTCCTCAGGGTTGAAGTGTTGGACATCGAGATTCACTTGGAACTTGTCTTTGTCATTTTTGATGCTGGATCCGAAGTCCCGTGCCGATGCAGCCACGTGACGCCATGGTCGGTAGTACTCCCTGCTTACCAGAGGATTAGCGGGGCCGGCGACGACGCTGAGCAAATCATCTGGAGTTATACCCAAACCGAAGTGCTGGTCGATCAGACGGCGAGGACGTTCAAATTCGTAATCCAACAAGAACGGTAGAAGAGCCATTGGTGAATTCTTCAAATATCACTTTCAAACGCAACGAAGATAATAGTTTAGAGCGCCTTGTGTTAAATTCTCGCAATGTTTCGTTTACGATTGCTTTCGCTTAACTGATACAAAATGGCGCTACGCTCGCGTATTTAAACGTACATACGTCATTCTAGTAATGTGTAGAACGTTCCAGTGGAGAATATTCGAGATGCTGCTACTCAAAGTCAGATGTTCTCAACTTCGGGTCGCTTTGAATTTGATATATGTATTGCAAGCTTGTCATTTTATGTAGTTGTAAATTTCATATTTATTCCCGCACACAGCAGGGTAGGCAGGGGGAACCTAGTTTTAAGACACCACTTTCTGCCGAATTCTGGGGGAATTGTGTGTTGAGTGGCAGAACTCAACGCCGCGCTTAACCTTGACACCAGAGCGAAGAAATGGAAATATAAATTTAAGTAAATATTTCATCTCCTCGAGTGGAGACGAACCTACCAGTCAGTTTTACACACCTTGTGCCGCTGCGCCACGACTGGCCTTATTTACTGCATTTTATTCTATAAATATTGTTTGTTTTTTTTAAATATTCTAATTATTTAAATTTTTTGTGAATATTTTAATATACATAGCTTGTATTTGTGAGTACTTAAGTGTATATTTTATTTTAAGTTATTTAACATAAATTTTTACTATATCATAAAATTTCCTTATATCTTTGTCCTTCTGATTATTATATTTTGTTTTATTTTTATTTAATTATATTTTATTTTTGAAGATGTCTGCTCTTTTTGATTCAATCTAGTTATATTTTATTCAAAAGACACAGTGGTAATTAAAAATTTTAATAAATTGTAATACTTATATCGAAAAAATTGTTGACTAGATTTTTTTGAAAATGATGCGATTTGATGCGCGTGATGTAGGGACACAAAAGTGCTATGCGTTACTTACCGGACATGATGAGCTCTCCGAATACTCGCAAAAATAGAAATAGCTTTCTACAATATTCTGTGTCATTGGCTCAAATTGTTACTGATACAAATAAAACGTAATTATGATAATTTTTAAATGATACTCGATTCATCATATAAGGCGTGAAATATAGAAATAAGCAAGTATATAATATAAGTACTTAATAAGATATATTCCAAGAAATTTGTTTATTTTAAAAATATGTAGGTTTAATAATAAAAATAACGTTTAATATGTAGTAGTAGTTATTACCCGAAGCTAAATGTAAGAAATAAATAAAATAAATAAAAGATAGGGTAGAGTATCAGACATCAGAAAACCGAATAAAGAGTAAATTCGGGGAAAAGTGGACACTGGAAGTGTCTTAATACCAAATTTTCATGTTCACTCTGCTTATAGCCTGCTTATGATAAAAAATATATATATACGAGGAGCCCTATCTTAAAGCACATCTGGTTTTAAGACTATGTACAAGAAAATTCTAGAAATGCCTGCTGACATCTGTTGGAAAGTAGCAGAACTTAAACATAAATTCATTCTTTTATAATTTGCTACAAGGTGTTCTCTTTAGCACAAGTACTGCCATCTATGAAATATTTATTAGACACATGGAATTAAAGTTGCAAGATATAAAATTAAATATAATATAATTAATATGCTATTGTTTTACAACACAAATATAAATAAAAAAATATGTAAAAAATAAATATTATCGTTATAAAATAATTTAAAAAGTATATTTTTCTAAAAATGGCAATATTTGGAAGGTTTTATCGAAACGCGAATGACTCAGGGTAGGTGGTTGTCCATTGGCTGATCGTCGGCTTCAAGTTCTACGTCGACTTAGTTTTATTATTTCGTAGTAAAGTAAATGCGTTACCGTAATACGCTACACTTTGAAATTTTGTATTTAATTTGGTGCGTATTTTTTTAAAATACCAAGTGTATTGTCATTTTATATTTCTTATCATAATCATTAGTGTAAGGAGACAGTGAATTGAAACACCTGAACATATTTAATACATGTTTGTGATTTTTGTGATATAAATTGTGCGACAATGGCAGACAATTCAAAATTGACCGACGAAGAACTAACAGAAATCCGGGAGCAATTCTCACAGGTATTTTATATTTAATTTAAAATATTTGCCGGTGTTCAAAATGCGCATGTTTCGATGTCACGATGTGTGGAAGGAGGGCCATGCCATGCCGCATTTTGCAATAATTTTGGGTTTTGTTCATCGTTTAAGGAGTTCTCGAGTATATTTTAGCGTGCTTAGCCTTGAGTTCGCGTGTGGTCGGCAAGACGACTGTTGTTGTTAGACATTAAGTCATACTAATATATATTATAGATAAAATCTAACAAAGTATGGGAAATATTAAAAAAGAATAGGATTTACAATTTTTAATTAAACAGTTACTACTATTATATAATTTTTCTAAAAAAATATCTACTATATGTTAGAGTAATTAAAGTACCTAGTAGAAATAATAAAATATTTTTATAATTTTTCACTTTATTGTTTTTATTTATCTCATATTTTTTAATGTTCAAATATGACTCATATTGAGTCACATTCGAACTTTTGGCCAATTAAAATATTAAGGTATACAGAATTAAATCTTATCATTAGATTACACTAAATTCTTTCCAAGTATTTCGGCTTCATAATATAAGTAATCTAATCTTGATTAATAATATTTTATAATTTTTTCTTGTGTAAGAATTCAATGTTTAATGTTGTTTACATTAATGAATTTATAATTTAAATTGATTAACTTTATTTAGCACAAATAAGTTAATGTGTGTTAAAGAGAAACAAAAACATTGTTTGTTATTCACATTATTAAAAGCAAAAAGACAACAAGTTGGTAGCCTAAGAGATAACATATTATTGATAAGCCCTTATCTCACTTTTATACTGATATTGATATTAGATTGGAACTGACAGATCTATAGTGCTTGCTTTCAATGTAAATTTACTAAAGCATACAGTTCATTCAAAAATATTTTATTTGCTTTAGATATGTTAAACATAATTTTCAACTTTTATAATAAATCATGGACATAACATAGATATAAAATAAACATGTAATAATTTTTATATTTAAATTGTTTTGGTACTTTGTTATTCTCTACATATAAAAGAAAAGAGAAAGCCCATGACTACAAACAAGATGGTTGTAGGTTTAATTTTTATGTGGGAGAAATCAAAATATCTTCATTTCCTTAATCTTAGCATTGATTTCCACCATTTAACACACTTTGTTGCAAATTTTGTCAAAAAACCCAAAAATGTGTGTCTTTCTGTTTAAACTATATGCAAGATACAGTTAAGTTAAAGAAATATTGCCTTCTTTAAACTCGCCTGACAGTACATTTTTCATTTGTGTGTATGTTTTTGTACATAATCTATCAGTGAGCACTGAGGAGTAGATTTTGTCGCAAACAGTTTAATATTCCCAATGTGTTCACGTCTTGCCTTGACACTATATTGCCCAACTCAATAACAAAATTGCTTTCAATGCCTGCTATTGAATTTTAATACTTTAAATTATATAATCTTATTTGACCCGGAATTAGAAGGATATACTTACACAAGGATAACTAAATATAGGTTTAATGTTTGCACTTTCAAAATGAAAGTCATTTAAAGTTTTTATGACTGCTGTTTAAAATTATTTCAGCTTTATATTAGTTTTATTTTATTTGCTATAATGTAAATATACTTTTATTATATACATTCAACTCTCTTTGCATTTATTTGCACTAAGAGGAAAATTGCAGAACTCTATGCTGTATTTATTCTTCTTACCAAAGCGAGGAAATGAAAATAATTAATTCTCATCATAAGAATAGAACCCACAACTGTCATGCTTACAGTCAGGTCCGGTATTGCTGTGCCACTGAGTCTCAAAATAATATTACTTACTTATTAAGAAAATGTATAAAAAGGCACTTTTGTTTTCTAAATAGGTATTTTTCTTTTCTAAGTATGGAATAACACTGTAAAAAAGTTAAAAAATGTTGAATATCTTTTTATAAAGAATATAAATATGAGGCCAGTTGTGGTGCAGTGGCACAAAGTGTGACTGTAAAACCGACTGGTTGTGGGTTCGATCCCCACTCAAGGAGATGAAATATTTACTTCAATTTATATTTCCATTTATTTTTAAAAAATATTAATATCAGCTTCTTGTTATAAAATGAAACTATACAATAATACAATAAAACAGTCCGCAACCATATAATGGGTACTAATACATTATATAATCGGTTTATAATTAAAAATGTATACTGTATATTAGTAATTGAATTAAACAAAATTTTAGTCTAAAGTTCAGCAAGAATGCGGTCATTTCGACGGGAGTGTGACCCGTGCGCTAAAGGGTTTCCGGTATCTGACTCACGCCTTGGTTATACCGTATAAGATTTTACGACGTAAAACAATACCATTTTAGGTAATATAGTATTACTAATATTTTAATAGCTTCACGCTGCATTTACGCGTATAGCATGGTAGACGTATGGAACTTAGTGTTAAGGCACTCCGTTTTCCACCATGCAATTTTCGATACATTGTATGTTGAGTGGTGAAACTCAGCGCCGCGCTTTGTCTTATTACCATAACGAGGAACATAAAAATAGTTCATCCCCCCAAGTGGGAATTGAATATATAACCGTTGCGTTACGTGCAACTGCACCGATCTGTAGTAATGAATATATTTATCTATTTTATAAAAAAATGTGAATCCCATCGAAATCCCGTGGGATAGTACAAAGAGGAACAATATTCCGCTATATTTTAGTTGCGTTTCCTCGATGTCTAATATTAAATGCCTATAACAAAGAAGGCTTTTAGAGAAAAATATTCAGCCAATGAGAGTTCCTGCATTTTATTATATTGCAACTCAACGAGAAAAAAAAAATTTCAAATTCATTCCCCGAGTGAGAATGAACTTACAACCGTCGCGTGTACATTCACACACTTTTGCCACTGCGCCTCAAATAAAATAGTCTACTTATAATTAAATTTTATTCAAAGCATTTGTTCACGCTAATTTCAGAATCGGCTTAACTGATTTGAGTGCAGTTTTCACTATTACATTATAGCAACATTGAGTTTTTGTTATAGTAAAATTTGTTCATATGTAAACAAGTTATGTCAATATTTATTTATTTATTTATTTAGGATCGTCAACAGAAGAAACATTACAACATGGTCAAATTACATCGAGATCAATTTATAGAGTAAATGTTTTTCTAATTAAAGACAATCACAGCATGAACTAAAAAATAAAGTGGTATAAATAGCATTAAAATTAACGTATTATAATAAAATAAAATTGATTATAGTAATAAAAAAAAGTCAAACAATAAAAAGTAGTTTTAGAAAGATGTCAAAAAAAAAATCAGTTAAATGTCTTGAATGTCTTGAAGAAATGTCTTGATATAGATGTCATGATATAATGTCTCGATATAATGTCTTGATGTAATTTCAAGACATTATATCAAGACATTATATCGAGACATTATATCATGACATCTATATCAAGATATAAAGTATTAAGTTCCACAAAATTGCTACAAAATATGTACTTTATTGACTATTTCTAGCGGGCGAAGCCGCTGAAAATCATAACATGATATGCATTGCATTATTTTCTTTACTGATCTACATATAACGATCTAAACGATTAAAACGATGATCTACATTTATCTGGCCCTAATAACTCTTAGAGTTCGCTTTAAGTACTATAAATACGGGTTTATATAAGATGTGCATTAACCTTGGACCGGAATGCGGTCCCTCATGCCTTTGTCCTACCTAGTGACGCAACGGTGGCTACAATCTATTAAACTAACCTCAAGACTATAAGTACTTACATATTTAGAGTTTCGTTTGAGTAAACGCTATTGGGTTTGAGTCCCGGTCGAGGGAATTTGTTTTAAATATATGAAAGTGATTAATGTTTCTATTAATAAAATTAATAATTAAATTAATAATGTTTCTATTAATAAAATTTATAAATTAAAAATAATTCAGTAGGAGATGGTAATTTTAATAATAAAACTGTTTACATTAACATCTCATGTCTAATTAGATTATTCATAGTATTTAGTATATCTTCATAATATTTAAGTGAAATAAGGGATATTACTTAAAAATAAAAAATAAAATCAAAACTTCCACCGAATTTTTGAGGCATTGCGTGTCATTGACTTAACTCAACGTTAGGATTTTGCCAGGGCGAAAAAATGAAAATATTACTAAATAATCATTTATTTCCTCGAATAGGAATCGAACCCACAAACTCGCATTGGGACCTGCCTGCTCCATAGCAGCCTCAACTTAATTCTAAAGATTACATACATATCGATAAGAACCACAAGTACGCTATACTTGCTTAGGACTCCACACTGAATAATCTTGTTTTAATCAAGCTATTTATATTCTATCAGCGCTGTTTGTTATTCAAATCGTATTTTGCAATTGTCACTATGTAGGTATTACGTACAGAGATTGTAATTTGTAAGTGAAACAATGTTTATTTGAACGAAATAAATCATTTTAAATTATACATGGTGGGGAATGGAGTGTCTTAACACTAGGTTCCCTCTGCCTACCCTGCTGTGTGCGGGATACAGCGTGAAGCTGATTATAAATGATACAGTTTCACGGTTTTCCAGCATGTTTTAAGCAAGAATATAGCAAGGTGGCCAGAAGGAATCTAATGTTAAGACGCTCCCTGACTTACTCAATTTCCAGACATTGCATGTTTAATGGCGGAATTCAACGCCGAGCAATGTCGACTAGAGCGGAGAAATGAAAATAATTCTTTTTTCGTATCTCTGGAGATTTTTTTTTTTCATTTCATATATTATTTTCATCTGACTCACAACTATCGTGTTTACAGTCAGCCTTGACTTTAATTTATTAATGGCACAACTTCAATATATTTATTAAACTATTGATATGTTTATTAACTTGAAAACATATATAAGAAATACGAGGAGCATTGTATTTAAAGTAAGGCAGGCATTGAACTTATTCCC
The DNA here is from genome assembly GCA_030704555.1 of Heliconius charithonia. NCBI lineage: Eukaryota > Metazoa > Arthropoda > Insecta > Lepidoptera > Nymphalidae > Heliconius > Heliconius charithonia. The sequence goes on from CM060825.1 coordinate 3,820,504, forward strand.
CTTCGTTACCGTGATAAGATCCGACTACGCCCACAAGTATCGCGTCGACTAACGTCAAAATTTTTTTTATAATTTATATCTCGACAATAAGTTACAGTTAAATGAATTTGAATACCGTTATATGATTGATTAAATTAATTTTGTTCGGATGATCGTGCGTTGTGACGTTTATGTGTTAATGATTATTGATCAATTACTAATAAAAAACCAAAAACTAATAGAGGCCAGTGCGAAGTAAAACCGACTGGTTGTGGGTTCGATCCCCACTCGAGGAGATGAACTATTTACTTAAATTTATATTTTCATTTCTTCGCTCTGGTGTCGAGGCAAAGCGCGGCGTTGAGTTCTGCCACTTAACACGCAATGCCTCCAAAATTCGGCAGAAAGTGGGGCACGAAGTGTCTTAACACTAGGTTCCCTCTGCCTACCCTGCTGTGTGCGGGATATAGCGTGAAGCTAATTTAATTTAATTTTTTTTTACTAATAAAAAACAGGGAATTACTCATACGGAAAAAATGGTGATTGTTTTTTTATTAAATATTTTTTTTGTGGATGAATCATACGTGAATTACGTATAGTGATTTTAATGAAATACCTTTTTTTTTCATATTCTCAATGTGATTATAATTTTCTTACATTCAAATGTTTTGTGTATTAAATACAAAGCATGGCAAGAGCAAAGACCTATAGTCGTCTATTTTATTCGATTGTGAACTTCATAAATAATTGAAATGTTTGTTATCTTCGTAACCAAGCTTTAACAATTGCATTTCAATATTATCATTAGAGGCCAATCGTGGCTCAGGTGTGCAAACTGTAACTGTGAACGCCACAGGTCGTGAATTCGATTCTCACTCGAGAAAATAAAATATTTACTATTGCAATTTGGCACCAAAAATCGGAGGAAGATGAGAGGGTCTTAACGTGAGGTTCCCTTTGCCTAACCTGACGTGTGCGTGTAAAAGAGATATAAAATTTTACCCTAATTTTTAAGTACACAATACATACAGTAGTTAGGTAGTAGCCACAAACGAGTCGTGTCATCGGATATGTCACGAATATCTAACCTCTCGCCGTTTGAATGCCACTGACCGGCTGGTTTAAAGTTACATGCCAGCAATACCGTTCTGCCTTGATATTTACATGTTAAACAGACTAAAACAGGTTATTTAGTTTATAAGTTAAAACTAATTATATGTATAGATCCTTGCTTGAATTTTATGTAAACAGTACTGGTACTCGCCTTTTTTTTTAAATAAAAATCATCAAAAAAAAATCAGTTTCACGCTGTATCCCGCACACAGCAGGGTAGGCAGAGGGAACCTAGTGTTTGCCTCGACAAATTGATGATTTTTTTTAAAAAAAGGCTTATTGTATAAACAATAAGCGTCAAATGTTAATTATAAAAAAATGTTCCAAAATTAGTATTAATAAAGAAAACAAGGAAAATAAAGCAAGAACCTATTTGATGATAAGATGTAATATTTTTCTGTTTGCATCAAAATAATTTTCAGCGCATCTTAAACTTAAGATTCGCTGTACGTCTTTAACCAAGCCGACCTCTCGATACAGTTTTGAATGCCATTGACCGATCGAACGTTATATTATTATGATGATGTCGCCTTTATGAGTTTCTTATCCCTTAACCGGTACTTTGTTACATATAATGTGTTCAAAAAAAAAAAAAAATCATTTTTCCATTTTATAACAGTGTTTCGGAACCGTTGTAAATATTTTGAAAGAGGAATTGATAACTTTAAGTTATTTTATCATTTATTTTCATATAAACTCCCTTAATTATAAGAAATATCGAAATTTTGGCTTTAATAATATATACTGTAATTATCAGAATTTGCATTTACATGCCAGAAACACACATAGTAACTAATTGATGAGTGATTCCTTCTTGTTAAATTTATTAATTTGTTAAGTTATTTGTACAAGAGTCGATGGTATTTATTAGACTTTTCTTTTACGATTAGTTTTGCGCAATTACTAGATATAAACAGATCACGGAGTAGGCAAAGAGAATATATTCAATGTGGAAAGCAAAAAATATTAAATAGCATATACTAAATACTAGAATACAATTATACGAGTATCAATACTATACTATACGGGGGAACGAATTATTTCATACTGCTCTAGTAATGGGGCAAAGAGCGGCGTTAAGCTTCGCAACTCAGTACGCAATACCTCTAAAATTCGGCGCAAAGTGGGGATCAGAACTGTCTTAATGGGAACGGAGTGTCTTAACATTTGGTTCTACAAACTTTAATATGTGATGAATACAGCGTGAACCTAAAAAAAAACAATTCTATAAGACACTCCATAAGTTTCACTCGTACGTGTATTACTGAGCATTGACATACCTATATAATGATTTCCTTCAATGATTCAGAAAGCTGTATTTCTGTGCGTAACTTAAATAAAAACGTTATTTTACTACGTAGAGAGACCACAAACTTTCGCTTAAACCAAATATAATATCACACCGCGATTGTGGTTCATGAGTAATGAATCATTTCATTATATATTTATTTGATTTGGACAGAAAGTTCTCCACAATCTAGGTACGTTTAGTTTGACTTATAAAGCAATGGTTTTTTTTTAATATCATGTATGAGTAAAATGTATTGATAATCAGTCGTTTAAATTCTTGTTTATTGTGATTGATTGAAATGAACCGTTTAGCTTAGTATTGTTAAGTATATTAGAAAACATATTATTCGTTTAGTTTCAGATATAAACCAATAATATATTTTCTATAATTATATGAGTCGAATTTTAATAATAGATGGGATCCCAATTCTTGTACGTCTCGTCCTGAAGATCCGAGGTGGCCGTCAAGTATACGCATCACAGTAATTCCAGCTCCGTAAAGTCCACATTAATATTGATTATCAAATAATAATATTTATTAAATAATATATTATATTTCCATTTCTTCGCTCTGGTATCGAGGCTAAACGCGGCGTTGAGTTCTGCCACTCAACACGCAATGCCTCCAAAATTTGGCAGAAAGTGGGGAATGGAGTGTCTTACACTAGGTTCCCTCTGCCTACCCTGCTGTGTGCGTGATATAGCGTGCGTCTTAATTTTCAACATTTTCTGTAATTGTGCAGCTTTTATAGGAAAATAACATTAAACCTAGGGTACTATAAAGTTATATAGTAGTATGGAGCGTTAACGCTAATACCGAAAGACATTAAAACGAAATGTGATGGAATAATTATCATATTGCCATATTATTGGAAAGTTGTGTACCTTTTCTTACACACATACATCATACATCATTTTGTTATACTTAAGCCGTCCTCCTTCCGTTTATAATAAGGTGGGTACTTACTCTGTAATAACTACAATAAATATAGTTGTACTATGACTTACATTTATATTAAAATGCAAAAAAAAAAATTTTATAATTTCCTTCCTTTAACACGTAACATAGCGGGGTAGTGTCAAATTTTATCTATTCAGGGCAAGATATTTTTTTAATTTTGTCATATAAAATTTCCCCTCGTTTAGATTTATATATAATCAATAAATGCGTTCAATTAAATATTGACGCAAAGCATTGGTGTGCGTAACACTAAGTGCGTGATAAAGCGTGAACCTAAAAAATGGAAAGGGTTAGAAAATATATACTTAAATATAGGCAATTAATTAGTTTATTATTTATGTAACAGTATGTGTGTCTATACAACTGGTGACTCATGCGCGTTCTGATTTCCTAATAACGTTCAATTGGTGACAACTGTGATTAAGTATGTTCGTGCATATTCTTAGAACGATTGCTCGGTATACGTTATAAAGGACGTCAGTTCAGTTTGCGGTTGTTTTGACGTCACTTTTGTTTCTATAGAATTGTTGTTGATAACATTTTTTTTTTAATATTTTTATTTTATTAATCATTATTTTTGTTTTTTAACTTTTACTAATAACACTTTTTTTTTCTTTATATTAAAATAATGTGTTTAAATAGGTTGTTTATTATTTTCAATATCCGATCAACTGGGTACAAATGATAACGACGACCGATATGTTCTGATAAGATTAAAAACATATTATCGTCTATTGTAGATATATCATACTTTGATATACATACGAATTACTTAATATTTTATATATTTATAGATTAAAATGTTTAGTAAAACAAAATTTAAACAGCTAATGGAGCAGGCGTTTGGCAAATAATTATTTTAGAAGAAGTTTGGAAAATCAATGTAAAATAATTCATCTCAGGTTAATAGCCTTTTGTTATGCTATAACAATGACAGTTAAAATATACATAATTATTATTTTTAAACCATGAATTTGATGATTGAGCATGCTCAAGATAGCTTTAGCATATAAGTAGTCACAATACATGAGTCATCACTTCGTATCCCTCTCCTATTCTAACTAGTTTCAACACGCAATTGTTATTCCATTCGGACCGGTTCCATTTGGACTGTCCATTTAGAAGAAAGGGTTAAAAATCAATATTTCTGCGAAAGGGTGCTACCCTATTTAATGAAATAAACATCATCAGTTTCGTGTGTTGAGATTAATCTATTTTTAGTACAGTCAAATTGTCAACTAAAAAAATAATAATTATAAATTTCACATTTTATATGTAAATATATAAATTATAATTAAATTACTCATAAGATAAAATGTATCTATTTCTAGTAGATCTATCTTGCGTCGATATTGTTTTGCTTGACAAGTACGTTTGATGGTATAACTGAAAGTCGCATTTTATCTAACCAGATCGATAGAGAAATAAAAACATTAAATTAATTTAAATTTTGCCCGATTGGTCTCCTAATTCGCAACCTACCTTTAGACGAATACTTGAAAGCGGCGCCATGAATGGCATCACTTTTTTATTTAAGTTTATTAAAAAAATCTATTACTGATTCTATAATTTGAATTATAATATGTTCTAAAATTACAAATGATAGTTTTTCTAGTGCCAATTTTAATTAAACATACAGGCGATCTTTTGCATTTTAATTACATCGAGAAGTCGTTATTAATTCCATCATGCCAGTAACGAGTTATGAGCTCGCTCCGACAAAGGCATGCCTTCATAGCGTTCCAACATTTTTCTTGTCTAGACAGCTTCACGCTGTATACCACGTACAGCAGGGAAGGCAGAGGAAACCTAATGTTAAGACACTCCGTTCCCCATTGTCACCAAAATTCTGTACGCATTCCGTGTTGAGAGTCTCAACGCCGCGCTTTGCTTCGACACCAGACCAAAGAAATTGAAGTATAAATTTAAATAAAACTTTTATTTCCTCGAGTGGAAATCGAACCCACAACCGATCACGTTTAGAATCACACACTTGTGCTCTTGCGCCACGACTGGCCTCTTGTCTAGACGGTAATCGAAATCAGTGAATTTATCCAGATAATTATTAAATCCCTTTATCTAAAGCACCAGACGCATAACTCGAAGGCTGCCACAATGGAACATTGTCCAGTACTCGCACAACTACGTAGTGTTCGTTCTTAGGTCAACAGACGCTGAGTCACTACTGAAAGGTGAGCTAAAGATACGTAAAGGCTTTGCTGCTACGGTGCCCTCTAAATGTCAGAAGTGATTGTTTTCTCGAAACTTTTGTTCTGATTTAAGCGAAGCGTGCGACTGCGTTGGTTGTGAGTTCGATTCCCCATTAAAGAAATTAAATATTTAATATTTTCATTTGCATGATATTGAGTTCAATATATATATAGCAGCTTCACGCTGCATCCTACAAATCCGCTCTGCAGGCATTGCGTATTGAACTCAATATCATGCAAATGAAAATATTGAATATTTAATTTTTTCTATATATATATTCTATATATATATATATATATATATATATATATATATATATATATATATATATCTATATATATCTATATATATATATATATATATATATATATATATATATATATATCTTGATACAGTATGTATATATATGTATATATATATATATATATATATATATATATATACATACTGTATCAAGACAATAGTGTTCATGGCTAGAGAGTATGTTAACAAGAAATTAAACACGTGATTCATAAGAAAACAATGTGTTTGGTTTGGTGGTTTACTTATTTGAACATTTATGAAATGGGCGTGACAGTACAGATTATATACACTAGTTAACATATTATAGTGCATATAATATATTATAGTTGTAGCATAGGTACATACACTGAGGGGCCCTCCCTTTACTTAGGGGTGGCTGTAGATACGTATACACATAATGTCTGTTCGTACCACACAAATCAAAAGATCTTTCAAAATTTAAGTGTTGATGTCAGTGCTGTTATTGATTTTTACCTTTAAAGCTGAGTTACTTACTTATTAATTTAAAATTAACAAAACAAAAAAGTATACTACTAGAAATTTTAGGTAAGTAAACAAAATGTATGAATATGTTTATATTATTGAAGTTTTTACTAAAACCGTACCGTATTATTTATAAATTGTGGTTTACAGTGTAGGTTTTGCAGTATTGTTCTCGTTGACCGCAATTTTTCCAGGGATGAAGTTATGCGCTTATTAAATGGGAAATCCCTTTTGTGCCCGATTGCGGGACGCCAAAGACGGTAATGTCTTTGTACGTGTTTGTTTGTTGCCATCTGGCATTGTAGAAGCGAAACGGGAAAGGCCGATTTTGATAATTCTTATGTTATTCATCGATTCGCGTTAATCAGAAATAATTGCTGTTTTCCCTTTTATATTTAAGTACAAATTTTAGAGAAATATAACAAAAGTCGTGGTACTGTAAATCACTCTACACCGTTTGTGTGTGTGTGTGTGTGTGAGTAATCAATCATGATCCGTACGAAATAGCTTAACCACTTACGTTGGGAGCGCTGCACGTGCGCTCGCGCAGCCTCCTCCACAAATAGTCGTAGCCGGTACCAGCCTGTTTGTTTATCGCAACTGGGCGTGTAACGGAACAGCAACTTATTTATTCGAGCTAATTCTAGCTTTGTTATTGTAACGATCTAAGTATTTCTTTTTTGCTTAAGTTTTTATTAAATAATAAGTTTTTAAGGCTAAGTTTATATCATGTTTTACTAATTGTTTATAAACAGAGTAATGACTGTTTTTTCAAAGTTTTGATAGATTAACCTAAATATGCTATGTTCAAGTAAAAGTTGGGTAGATATATAACAACATAGACATGAACAGAATTTTTTATAAAATTTAAAGCTTTTATTGAACTAAATCTTTGATCTACTACCAGAACGAAAAATGTGTTTTCCCCGAGCGGGAATTGAAGCCACAACTGTCGCGCTTACAATCAGACGCTGCTCTCAAAACCCTTTAAAGTTCTACTAAAAATTACCTCAATAAGGAAACATATTCGAAATAACTCACATAAATCCAGTCGACTGACTTCCATTCGTGTACACTCATGATATCTATCATGTAGAATCTAACACTTTTCTTTAATGTTATTATTTAATGAGAATTGCGTGTGTTGCGAATATCGTCATAATTGCTAAATACTAGTAGTAAGTATACGTTTAATCTTATACGCGTATACATAGGTGATATATTATAGTTTCATATTTCTTTTGAATTATTGACGAAAACGAAAAGAAAACTGATCGTGACGCGTCAAAATATAATGTTTTGACATGATTTAAATGAAGAAAGTTCGATTAATGTATGTTTGAATGCCTATTTGTTTGTTTCATGTCATGTTTGTTATATGAAACGAAAGTAATATAAGCACCATATTTATATTTCTAAGTGAAAACTGAAGTATATTGATAGTATGTTTTCAAAAAAATATTATTTATAAAAGGATTCAATTTTTAATATAATATTTTTATATGTAATATTATTTATTAACAGCGAAAACATCGAACTTCTGAGTAGTGAATAAACTTTACCTAATTACTCATAATAACAATATTTCCCTCATATGGACAATATGTCACGCGATAAACCTATATTTAGATGAAACAAATGAAGTCCAGTACATTCATCATTATATATTCATTGTATGTTATATTGTTATCATCGCGGTTTCCGTTAAAATACTACAAAAATGATCTACAGTTGACTTTACTAACTTTGTACTGACGTGAAACCCGTTTGGTTTTCGGAAGAGGATGTGGAATATTGCATTTCGTTTACACTGCATTGTAATGGCGACCCGGCAGTCGATTCGAGTCGATTTATAAGTAAAATATCTATAGAGGAAGTAATAACTTAGCATAAAAGATTTACTTGGTTACGTTTGTACAACATTTTCGTATAAACTTTGAGAAATGGTGTATTGTCAATGCAAATTGTTAATTTAAATATATTAATATAGCGATATGCTGATGTACCCATGTATATTTTTTGCGTTTCCCTTAAAAGGTAAGAGGGAAAAGGTCACATTCTCAATAAATTTATTCGTATGTGGAAGTGGAAGTTTTAAATATTTCATTTCCTCGAGTGGAAATCGAACCCTCAACTTATACAATCGTTGTACTGACGTGAAAATCTCACTTTGTGCCCTTGCGCCGCAACCCTGACCTGGCCTCAACAAAATACATACGATATAAGGCTTATTCATGACTTGTATTGAAAATTTATATTGTTTAAAAAGGTTTACTACTACTTTGAGGCCAGTCGTAGCGCAGCGGCACGAAGTGTGACTGTAAAACCGACTGGTTGTGGGTTCGATCCCCACTCGAGGAATGAAATATTTACTTAAATTTATATTTTCATTTCTTCGCTCTGGTGTCGAGGCAAAAAGTGCGGCGTTGAGTTCTGCCACTCAACACGCAATGCCTCCAAAATTCGGCAGAAAGTGGGGAACGGAGTGTCTTAACACTAGATTCCCTCTGCCTACCCTGCTGTGTGCGGGATGTAGCGTGAAGCTAATTTAATTTTTTTTTTTACCTGCCTGGTATTGTATGTAATGTTTGTTACAAACGACTGTATAATTATGTGCAGTTGTTTACGGCTGAAAAGTTTTATACTCTGGTGTTGTTGTAATTTTTATTTATACAAAGTTACATGCTATATTATGAAACGGATAATTAAGTACTAGTTGTATTTAATTAATATATTTTTTATTGCTCTACTAGATACATGAGAAAAAGTGACAAGACTAATTTTATGTTACATACTTTATTTATGTAGGTATATTGTGTATCAAAATACCATATAATTTGCTAGAAATTAATATATTTAGAGCTAGAATATTTGAGAATGAAGAATATTTCCGAGTATATCCGTAACAACTGCCAGATACCACATTCTTTTAAATACCGTGCGAACTTTCCGTGCGCCGGCGCAGCGCGCTCATGCACCATACATAGGTGTACCGCTTGCTTCCCATGCTCTGTTTCTCAGCACGTATTATTGTTAGTTAATTGTCGTGACCTGACCTTTGATGGATATGCAGAACTTGGGTACCGAATGGTGGATATAAAATGAATCCAAAAGTATAATTTAAGCAAAATTCATTTAATAACTTATTTATTATTTTAGTTTATTATTTTTAATAGAGGCCAGTCGTGGCGCATGGGCACCAAGTGTGACTGTAAAATCGTGGGTCCGACGCTACTCAACACGGCAGGCACTGCCTCCAGAATTGGGCGGAAAGTGGGGAACGGAGTGTCTTAACACTAGGTTCTCTCTGCCTACACTGCTGTATGCAGAATACAGCGTGAAACTGATTTATTTATTTATTTATCAGACAATCACTGTCAGTAGATAATAATGGTCTAGTTTGCCCTACAGGTACTTATTACAAAGAGTTAGAAACCTTAGTAAAGCCATTATCATTTACGACGTACACACGACTAATACTCATTAGAAGATGGTGTAAACTCGAGCAAAGAATGGAAGTTCATTATAAAAACATGTTAATAGTTATGTAGGACATGCAACAGTTTGCTTGTAACATCCACTTGGATTGGACAGGATCTGCGTCAGGTGCACTGGAAGATGATTATCACCAACCTTCAGCCACGAGTGGATGGCGATGGTGCTCTTTTGTCGTTTCGAAATATTGTATTTTTTTGTTTTAAAAAAATATTATGTAAATATTAGAGCTTCATAAATGTGATAGATAATTTATTTTGTAATAACTTATAATAAATTTTGGACAAACATTTTATATACTTTGTTTTTCAAAGTAATGAACTTTCAGAAAAAATAGATAAAGGCACCTCAATGTCATTGGTATTTTGTATTGGTTGTTTGTGTACTTTTTGTAAACACTTCTTAAAATTAATTTATATTTTTGTTTCTTAATTATTAAACAATAAAAAAAAACAAATTTTCAAAATATACAGTAATGTCAACCCTCACAGCATGAAACATATTCAATCAGAGCAAGCAGTGGGATCATTAATTAGCCGCAGCAGGGCAAAGGCCGTATCTAATGGACCATCTCATTAGAGAATAACTTATCACGTCATTGAAATGACAACTTTACTCTTTTCTTGACAAATAGATGTCAATATTACATTGTTTTTGTTTTGTTTGTTGTTTATTTACGGTTGATTTATATAATATATTAATAGGAACTAATATTTAGATTTTTTTCAGATCAGATAACGCAATTGTGGGACAGTGTCTGACTATATAAAGAAATATTTTAGATGGCGTATGTATGTTAAATATGCAAATATATATATACAAAAATATAGTAGTCGCCTCATTCTTTTTGCATTAGTTCGTATCCTTTTTGTTGTTTTTGTTTTATTGGATCGAGGATGCTAAATGAGTGAGTTGCAAATCTGATTCCGTCAGTTGGTTTTTTGTAACATTTAATTCGTGGTATTGCTGCTTTTTACTATTTCGTCGCTTTATATTGGCAATACAATAAGATTATTTGACTACTTGCTTGTCATTTTCTCACGTACAATTATCTATTCTTCTGGTTAATAGCTATATTAGAAACTACGCAGTTTAACTTAGTTTTTTTTGAGGGAGCTCGTTCTTTTTAGAGACTCTACAAAACACATTTCTTCTCAGGAAAATAAATATAAGACACCTACAGTATTTTTTTTTATATTTTTTTCGTAAATGTGTGTATGTGTAGGTTATTGTTTTGCCTCCACTCAGATATCGATTCCGATGAATTGAACTTACCGTTAAACCGATGACGTCATAATACTAGTAGTAAAAGGAAATGAATATTGATAGTCGCGTGGTCCACTTAAGAGCGTCCGGTGTCGCAGGTACCTACTGCTACTGTGTACATGTCCCATATTTTGCACAATGTAGGTACAGTATAACCTCTAACCTCGTCTAATCATTGGAATTATTTTAATTACAATAATTTTGTTAAAAATCATGCTTTCTAATGTGTATTTATAATAAAGTACATAATGTATGATACAGTTTCATATAATATTATGAGGCCAGTCGTGGCACAGGAACACAAACGTGTAAACGCGACCGGTTGTGGGTTCGATTCCGATTTAAGGAAATTAAATACTTATTATTTTCATAGCCTCGCTCCGGTACCGAGGCAAAACATTGCCTCCAGAGGCTCCAGAAGTTGGCGAAAATTAGGGAACGAATTGTCCTAATGTGACTAAATCCAATAACGCAAATTAGGTTAACCTTACAAATTTCCGTTTTTAGAATGTGCTATTTTGGAACAAACCCCAATTAAATGTTAAGGTAAAGTAGTACGTAAAAGAATTCTTATATTATACAATGAACTTATTGGCCAACCCGCATGCCTGCGGTTCACCATTGCGTGATCCGCTCGCTCACAATCGTCACCTCTGATCTGGCAGCTGCTCACTTATCTTTTTAAGACGAATATATTCAATAAGAATTTCTCTCTTGATATGGGATAAATTGTATTGTATAGTTACTGTTTAAGAATACATGTTTTTCTTTTATGTAAGCGTTAGTTTTTATATCAGCTTCTCGCTGTATCCCGGACGCAACACGGTAGGCAGAAGGAAACTTAGTTCACAATACTAAGCAAGCTAACTGAACTAAGTGATTAGTACTAGAGATTAATACACACCGTTCCCTATTGTTCGCCGAATTTTGTACACATTGTCTGTTGAGTGCCGAAATTCAATGCAAAAAACAAAAATAAATGCGTAACTCAAAAATTGTAAAGAAATTTCTACAAACTCAGAGCAATCGTTCTTATTTCTTGGTAATAAATGTGGATGCTCATATAGAATATAAATGTGCTGTAGTTACGCGAAATTGACGATTGATAGCAATTCTGTGAAAGATTTAAGTGATGTGTTGCGTGTAACGTAACCATATTTTCCTTTGGATGCTTTTCTGAAGCCTTTTAATAACAATTATATGCAGAATATATCATTTTGTAATTTTTAATTTTTAGTCTTGATATATTTTTTTGTATTTTGAGAGAAACTATTTGAACACATAACTTTTTTTTTTATTGAGCGATGTCAAACGTTTTAAAACGTTTGTGTTGTGTACAGAGATTTAACTAAATAAAACACTACCTTAACTAATTTTTTTTTACTAAACTACATACATTATAGGTACATACTTCCTTTTCAATGAATATGTAATCGAAATAAAATATTTATATTGACTTTTTTTTTAATTTTGTAGTATAATTAGTATGACTACATTATAATATTTTTTACCTATTAGATATACAGTAAATCACCTTAACCAAACGATTGCAATGCCATCCCATTATGGAATGGGAGTCAGAAGACGTATTTATTTCTCGTCCGTAGACGTGACTGTATGCGCATTCCACGTTAACTCGTAAACCGCAAATGTTATTAGTTGGAACCTTATAGGGTTTCCTAGATCCTTGCTTCCCCTATGATATTCTATACCTTTTATGTGACTCATGAAGCTGTCAAAATTAATATCCTGACAATTAATCAAAATATGCACATTAATTACTTTCATTTTGTTGTTATACCCTATGTTGGAAATTTTCGTTGTTGTGGTAGCTCTGATACCAAGACGAATCGCGACATTGAACTCAATGCGTCACTTAATAATCGATGAATCCGTCCGTCCTAAAAAAAATCGAGATAAAATACAACGGAGTGTCTTAACACTAGGTTCTATCTGCCTATATAATAGGTAAATATAGCGTAAAGCTGGATTTTTATGTCTTATGTTAGTAAGGTATGTAAAAGTTTTTAAATATTGCCTTTTGCCTTGCATAGTAATTTATTTCAAAATGTTTATAAAGCGTTATTTCATGCGATGCGATATACGTATACCGTGTCGTTGCTAACACATAGTTTTTGACATTTGTTTATTCAGCCGTTTGCTCAAGTTAACCTACTTCAAACAGTTTTGAATATAGAATTTAATTTTCAATTATTTATCTTTGTACAATATGTAAAAACATAGAGATTGGTTGGTTGGTTTGATACAATTTTTGAATGTTCATCAAAAGAAATAAAAATACAGAAATTGTAATGTAAATTACAAGACTAATGATGTCATAAATGCATGAGAAAACACTACAGTACTATATGTCATTATCGTTAATGATAGAATAATAATGATATTTACTCATACTAAAATAAATTACCTCTAAGTCACTGGGCTTTTAACAAATATAGGATAACTAAGTAAATTTCCTCATTCACCGTCCTGTCTAGACGTCTGTCTCGTAGAATACAAGCCCCCTACTGCCTAGCGGCTTTTGATGTAATTCAATTCTGAAAGATTAAGTTATTTATCATCTTATGATTAAGTATAGTTGCTATCTTATTATTACGTACAGCACAGTGGGATGATCTTTGTATGTTAACGAGATGGTTGTGGATTCGATATTTGTGACAGATTCATTAATATAATTTTCTCGCTCCAGCAACAACGGTGTTGAGTTCCCACTCCACTACAATGGCTTGAAAACTTGACGTAGAGTAGGGAACGGAGATTCTTAACACTAGGTTCTTTCTGCCTAACCTGTTATTGCCGAATACAACGTGAATTGTATTTAAAAATATACTTATTTAGAAAACATATATAAATTTTAAACGTAGCGGGACTCGAACCTGCGCCTCCTGAAAACCGACCATTCCGAAGTGTAGGATTACACTTTAAAAATATAATATAAAATATATAAGCAGTTCTAAAGAAACAATGATGCTAGTGAAAAAATATTTTAAAAATATCATGCAAACTTTTTAAAGTTAATATGACTAGAGTCACCGAGCTGCATGAAGCCAAATATTTACTTTTCATGCTACTGAATGAAAGTTGATATTATGTCAACTTTAAGATGGTAGTAGTATCGTTTTACATTTACAAAAATCTTAGGTAATATAATAAAAACCTATGCGTCGCTCGCACCACCCAACCATCATATCTTTCGCGTCTAAGTTTATGCAGTAAATAAATATCTATCCATAGATACATTAAATTAAAAAGCTGTACGACGTCTACGTGGTTATCTCAATGACTTTTCAATATATTATTTTATAAAGTCTTATTTGGTATTGATTTTATATATAAATCAAAGTCGTGCGTGGCGACTGGGTCAACGGTCCCCTAATCGAATCATCGGGGAGGGTCCTTGACCTCGCATGTACTTGTGGGGTGTCCATGGTGTAGTTGTAGAGTTTTTTCAAATGGAAGTTGCTCGTTTCATTTTAATTGATTGTGTTAAAAGGTTATTTGTTTCTTTTTTATAATTTTTGTAATTGATTATTATTCATTCTTTTTGGGGAACGGAGTGTCTTAACACTATGTTCTCTCTGCCTACCAAGCTGTGTGCGGGATACTGCGTGAAGCTGATTATATGTCGGCAGGTCGTGTAAAAAATATTATTTATTTCTACATTATAAGCCTTTCCGTATTTTTAATTTAAATAAATATTCCTCTTATTTATGTTTGTGGCAATTGTCTGTATTAAAGACTTAAAATCCGATTGTAGCGTAACGCCTGGTGATCCTACCTCCATACCTTGCACTGTCTTGTCGCTTTATTCACTATGTTCTACCAGAATGGAATGCTAAGATTCACAACTACATACGTAGGTACTAACTTTCGCAAATACTGACCAAATATAGACTACTTGTTTGACTGCTTTGTTGCTTTGGAGGCAAAAAAGGGAGGATTGTACTCTTTGATTGTGAATCAAAAAAAATATTTTTGTTATCTTATGTAGTTCTTTCAATGGTTTTATGATTTTGGAACTTCTACTTTCTTTTATTGAAACTTTCTTTGACTGCGTTAGAAAACTTTTAAGAAAGGTTCTAAAGTGTAAATTCTATATATGCCTATATTGAAATGACTCTTTAGAAACTTTCTAAGAGACAATATATACAAAAAAATGTGCTCTAAAATACATATATTTCCAATTATTAATATTATATTACGATAAACATAAAGAAAGCAAGTAAAAAAATTTGCTTAGACTGATTCTTTGTGATAGAAATAAACAGAAACTATCAAGACGGCACGGCGTTTTTGCAACATTTGCTACGTAACTTGTTTGGAATTGAAAGGCAAGGTACCACACAAAGAAATTTCAAAGAGTGCCAATGCCAATGAATTGTCATTATTTACATTCATTTCAACGTAGCTATAAATATCTAGTCTATAGTGTACCGGTGTGGGTTTGATTCCCACTCGGAGTAATTAATTATTAATTATGAATAATTTATTTTTTTGCGGCCAGTCGTGGCGCAGGGGCACAAAGTGTAACTGTAAAATCGGGCGATGACTGCGGGATACAGCGTGAAGCTGATTTAATTTTTATTTAAATTTATTTTATCGTTCTGGTACCAAATCAATGCACAGCGTTCAAAAAGAAAGCTAGCAGAAATTGAGGAATGGAGTGTCTTAACACTAGGCTCCCTCCCTCTACCTATCCTACTAAGTGATACTATTCAGACGAAATTGATAAAAAAATATAATTAACAATTTATTGAAATTTTACTAATAATTTTATTGATAAGTCGTAACTAATGTTCACTTCATGTAATGATTATCGTTCTGTAGGTATTATAGAGATATGCTGTCTGCTTACGTAATACAAGAAATGCCTTATCGGCTTTAGAGCTTACAACCTGATTGTTTTCTGTGTAGGAGTACTTTGTTTGACGTTTAATATTATTTATATATATTTTTAATATTTTCCAATTTTCTATTTATAAATACTCGTATAGATAGATATAGTTTATATACAATTATAAACAAATAGGTTTACCTCCAACTATAATAGTATAAAATTTTTAAAGAATCAAAACTAATTTATCGTATACTGTGTACTGTCGTATCTTATAGAGTAGAGTGAAACCAAGGTAAAGGTTTAAAATTTGAAATAGGTACATATTTCATAGAATATAAAACAGCCATAATACATAAAATACGTACGACGGTGTTATGTAAACACGATTTGTCCTCGAGTGAATCATGTATGAGTCATACAAAATGCCACATACATACACTCTATAGTAGTATAGTAATATCTGAGTATGGAGAATGAGAAATAACCGCATAGTTGACAAATTCGTAAGTAATTATACTCAAAGTAAAAACCTCTTCTTAAAAGGATATGTTTATATGCTTAGATCGTAATTGATACAACTTTTAGTTCCTTGTATAAGATAATTGTCTTCAGTGATTAAAGGTATGAGTAAAAATATATATATTCTATAATTTTAATCGTTTTATAAGGAAAAATTGTCTTATAGAGCACGTTACTTGTGACTAATTTATCAATAAGATTATATTTTAATGATTTTTTTTCTTGTTATTACGTTATAATTAACAAGAATTTATAGAAATTAAATCCTGTCGTTTTGTATGGGCATAAGCGTGCGATTGTAAATGTGACAGATTGTAAGTTCCATTCTCACTGGAGAAAATGAGGTATTTAATAACAAAAAATCTACTTCACGCTGTATCCCGCACGCAGCAGGCTAGGCAGAGGGAACCTTGTGTTAACACACTCCATTCCCCACTTTCTGCTTTTGTTGTAACGTATTTTAAGTGCTTACGTTTTAGTACTTAATTTTTACTTATAAAGTATTGTTGAGAAACAAGACGAAATGATGGTCTTAAGAAGTACTAAAATTGTATGATATTGAAGAAATATGAAAAAATATTCGTAAGTAATAGTGAGGATGCTTAGATCCTGCAAACGCAATATAAAATCGATCGATTCGCCGGGAACTTGGGGTGTACTGAAACCTTTATACTGCGTCAGGTACGTACGTACGTATGCAGTGTCTAGTCAATTTGTGTTAGCTATTTCAATATTTTGATAAGGGAATCTTCTTTAAAGTTAATTTGAATGTTTTATTTTTAGCTTCCCGCAAATAGCAGGGGACCTGAGAACCTGGTGTAAAGATTATCCGTCTCCATTAAATCACTTCCGTTGCCCATTTACCGCCAATTCTGGAGGCATTGCGTGTTGGGTGGCGGAAATGAAGTTCGCTCTTGGCCTCCACACCAGAGCTAAGAAATGAAAATATTAAATATTTCATTCACAGTTTTTGCCCCTGCACCAGGACTGGCCTCCTAATTTTAATGTTTTGTTTATACAAATAATATTTAAATATGTACAAATACCGTATAAAAATTGTATAAAGACTTTGTAAATCAATTGTAATACTTCCTTACTGCAACATTATACTTAATTTTAAATTATATACTGTTTTAATTGAAACTATTTAACTGGATATACGCGATTAATCCAGCCAAAAAGTACTACTTAAATAACATAAATTTAATTTAATTTGACAGTTAAGGCACAGTTGCACATACTGTGATTGTAAACGCGACCGGTTGTGGGCTCGATTCCCACTCAAGGAAATGATATATTTATTAATATTTTAATTTTTTCGCTTTGGCAACGCCAATCAACCCGCAAACCTCGAAAAATTAAGCAGAAGATAGGGAATGAAGTGTTCACCAGGTTCCCTTTGCATACGGTTTTACGCATGATACAGCGTGAAGCTGATTTGTTTCGCACATAAAAAAATATGATAACTTTGTAACTATTCTCAGTAAATTAAATTCCGTTTAAAGATCAATTGAAAGTGTCATACTATGTACGTACTATGTAGTTATTATATTTAACAAATGACCGCTCTGTCGTTTCTCTGAATTAGTTAAAGAGAGCGTCGATACGACGGGATGTGACAGACAAATGGACGAACTAAAAACAATATCTTTTACGATGGTTCTATTATATGGTATGTAGTGCTATGCGTTTATAGGTATCTAAAAAAAATGCGTTTTTTATAATTTTAGTTTATTCACGTATATTTTTTTCAGAATAGTCGGATTTTAATCATTATTTTTTTAATGAAAAGTGTGGTACGATATTTTTTTTTCAGTAAATTTGAAGCAAATTTTAAAATTTTAAACCGTAGGCCAGAGGCACAAAGTTTGACTGTAAAATCGACTTGTTGTGGGTTCGATCCTCACTCTAGGAAATGAAATATTTATTTAAATTTATATTTTCTATTATTCGCTCTGGTGTCGAAGCAAAGGGCGGCGTTGAGTTCCATCACTCAATACGCAATGCCTCCAGCATTCTACAGAAAGTGGGGAACGGAGTGTCTTGACACTAGATTCCTTCTGCCTACCCTGCTGTGTTGCGGGATACAGCGTGAAGCCGATTTGATTTTATATTTTGCAAAAAACATTGAAAAAGGTATAATTGTTTATCTCCAGTTTTTTCATCTTTTTGTTAATTTATCTAAAAAAACTGGTTAGTTGCGTCGTTATGCAGTCGTTACACAATAGAAAATAGTTAACTTTGAACTATAACATTTCACAGTTTGATATTGACCTCCTAATTAAAAATTAGAGCCACACACACGTCCGGCCACTCCAATAGGTCAGCGCTCTTTTCAATTAAACTGATACCATTCGAAGGTTATCATGTCTCCAATTACTTTTATGTGCCGATGGAATGAACCAAGTGCAATATGAGTTGAATGCAATTTCAACATACGATAAGAATATCATGCATTTACATAGTTTTTTTTCTATACTTATTTTGTTATTTTGGTTATGAAAAATCGTGAACTTTTACTCGTATGTTGTATATGTTAGTAGTATGTTTGAGTATTGAAATTATCATTATATTTGCATTTTTTTAGATTCTTACCAGTAAGAGGAAATAAAAATATTAAGTATTTAATTTCTCTAGTGGGAATCGACTTCATTACCTGTCGCGTTTGTGACTTCATTACCTTGTGAACCTCCACTACCCGCTTAATTGGTAATATAAACAATGTTCCTATTTGTTGCTACATTGAACTTATTAGTTTATTCTATATAAATAATATAATAATTAATATATTTAAAATATGATTGCTTTAATTGAAGTTTAAAATTAGCTGCGCAAAAAGTCGCAGCAGGTGATATGTTACTTGCGAATCTAGTTTGATATTTAAATTTTACATACAATGGTAATTTTATTGTGTTTAATACTTATAATAGTTATGTTCGATATATTTTATCAATAAATACGCTCAAAAACCCTACGAATTTTATTCACAAACCAAATATATCTATTTCTTTATTATTTAATAACAATTCACCAACAATATTATACTCCTTATATTATAAGTGAATTGCTAGCTGTTATTCCAATTCTTAAGTTTTTTTTTTAAATAAAGAGGCAGAGATTGTAAATGTTGAATTGTTTTTTTTTCATTATCTCCATCGAAATCTTAAAGATTTATTGTTATTTCTTAACTTTCACAATAATTAATTTTGCACTTTAACAACTTTATTTGAATGCATCAAGCGAAACAAACGACGATGTTGAAATATGACTGCAATTTTTAAGAATTATTAGGTCGATATTGTGGCATACTTAAAAAAATTGTAGGGATACATACAAATATAAGTATAGTACTCTGTTCTCCACTATAGTGTCAAAAACATGATTTTATATAAATATTAAAAAGAAATACAATTAAAAATTATTAAATTTTAGCACAGACCGTGTGACCAATTCTTTATTTGATTGTAATTAATTTCTGTTTTGAATGCCGAACAATACGAATGTATTGACATAGAGATTTTTCTTCCATTCAAAGTCTTTAACGATGTTGCACTAATTATACAGCGAGTTTCACGGTAATATAACAAGTGTTATATTACCGCTTGTGTATGTCTAAATATATATATATATATACACCTTTTATATATATATAAGATACAAATGGACGATCTTGTTACCACATCTTTATGGAAATATTATATTTTATGTTTCACTTTCATACAAATAGCGGACCAAACTCATCTTTGAATAAATTAATAAACGTTTTAAACGTTTTGTGTGTGATGTTATCACAACGTTATATCGATTACGTCGTTGTCGAAAACACAAAGTGTGTTGTAATAAATATAATATAAACATAATATGTTCGTACTGCTGATGGCTTAATTTTATTTTGTTAAAGTTATATTTGAGAGAATGTTGATTAAGAAATCCTGGAATACCGTTTATATTTTACAAATGTCCATGCAGTTTATGTTTAAGTTAATGTAAGAGTTATCAAAGAAGTTTTTCTTAAGTTTATATTTGTATACGTGATGCTGATCTCATTTATTGGAGTGTATACAGTTTGTTTAATTTAATAAAAATATAATAATTATCATTTTCATTTTAATTTTTAAAAACCCATAAAATAATAAGACTGTTATCAAAGTTATAAGTATATGTAAAGATAAATATTTTATATATTTTTTTTATTATACGTAATCATGTGAATAATAATTTTGTTCTTAATTTCTTCTATTCTTCTCTTCTATAGTGTATACTTATAGTAAGTTTGAACTTTTTGACTTTATATAGTAAAGGTATAATGACCTTAAGACCGTCGAAATAAACAACGTCTCACTGTGCATTACCATAAATATTTGATGCAATCTTGAACTATTCATTCAAAAATGGCTTAGCAAGGTTCCTTAAAATATAAGTACTGTTTATTTCACATATTATATGTTTAAGATAATACACGTAAGTGAATGCAGAGCTAGTTATTTGTCTAAAAGTCTTTGTTTACGGTATTTCTAATACAATTTTGTTAAATATTTTATAAAAGAATCTATGTAAAAGCGTTTAACAGTAATTGTCAACAGTTTGTATGAATATGTTACTTACATTTATTCCAACATACTCTGGTCTTGCGTTGACTGATTTAACATAAATAAATTTAAAATGACACGTTATAATAGAGATTTATGTTGTAGTATTTATTGCTTATTCAATTATTCGCATGAAATAGTCATTGCCCTACTTCGCGTTGTGCGGCCTCAGCTTTGTGAAAAACTCGCTAGTTCGTATGTTGGACTATATTGAGATGTCATACTTTGATACATTTTTATATTCAGTTTTAATTCACGAGTGTTTTTGGAGCTGGAGTATTTTTTTTTATTTTAAGATATTTATAGTATAATCTTGGTGATGTTTAATGTTGATAAAGGGTTTTTTGTACTCGATTGCAATAATTTACCATTTAATCTATTTTCTTACCTTCACGCTGTATTCCGATTATGGCAAGGTATGCAGGGGGAACCTAGGAAGAAGTGTTAAGACCCCGCTCACATTAAAACATTTCCGTTTACCACTTTCTGCCGAATTCTGTAGGCATTGCGCTGTGGGGTGGCGGAACTCAACGTCCCACTTTGTCTATCCTAGCTAGTAGTAATTGATTATTTTGTCTTTGTGTGCAAGACGTAAAGACAAATATAAAAATATTCTAGAAAATACGACATGCAATAATGTCGTCGTTAACTTTAATCGATTGATAACTTATTTATTTAAGGTCAAGTGTCAATGTCCAATTTATCTTGTTGCAGCTGGACACGAGCGGGAATGGATACATTGACTTGAAGGAGTTGAAAGACGCCCTCGATAGCGTCGGCTACAAAATACCACAGTGGAAGGTAGATTTATTATTTATTTTTTCTTGGCACTATATGCTTTTATTGTGCACTTATATAGATTTAAAAAACCAAGAGTAATATGTAAGTAAAAAAAATATAGTTGTTAGTTTGATCAAAACGTGGGATAGTATTTTTTTTCTTAGCTTCACGCTGTTTCTCGCAAATAGGAGGATAGACAGAGGGCACCTACTAAGGTGCCCTCTGCTACTAACCTAGTGTCCTTATGACACTACGTTTCCATTAAGACAATTTCCTTTCCCCACTTTTCGCCAAATTCTTGTTACCTACATTTAAATTATACCTTCAAAAAAGTTTACACAATTTGGTTCCAATAAATAAGTTGTAAAAGTTTCGACGTAGCTTGGCGAGAACGCATGGCTTAGTGGTCAGAGCGCCTGGTCGGTTTCCAGGAGGCGTGGATTCGAGTCCCGCTGCGTTCAAATTTTTATACGTTTTCTAAATAAGTATAATTTGGTTCCAATTTATCAAACTTATCTTTCCATTTAATAACTTTGACCATAATCAATAATTAAAATTGTTTTAAAAAAAACGGGTCAACATAAAGTCACTCAAATAAACATTTTAATTGGTTTAAAGCAGCTTAAACTTAATTTTAGTTTAACGCAACATCGATATTTGTGGTTTATTATTCTCAAGCCCTCAAAAAGGCAACATCCGCTGTACACGGCGGCGAGTACAATAGGGAGATTAAACTGTATGCTCATATACTTGACACACTTTGGTATGACTGCTCAGAGCCTTTGGCAAAATAAAGGAAATTTTATATTAAAATGTGTTCTCGCATAATCTCGACGCTGTTGTTAATTTAAAGTTTTATCCTAGTGGATGATGCAGATTGTTCTTTTTGTTGTTGTTTGATATCGCGTAAAGTGTAATTGCTTAGATAATGTAGAGGTAACAATCGTTTGGGTCTTAAAGATGGATTTTAAAGTTTAATTATTCCTTTCAACCAAAGATTATCCCATTCAACCAAACGAACTAATCCTAAATAAAACCCACGTCCAATAGGTACGATGCATGATCGAAGAGTACTACGACAACGGCGGCAAGAGTGGGCGCGGCGTAAACGGCAGCATGAACGGCGACGCAAGGAAGAACGGCATCTCATTGACAGAGTTTGAGGAACTCTGCGCCAACCTTAAAGCACAACAGGTAAATTTTGATTATAATTCATTAGTAATTGTGTTTTTTCACTCGTTTTTCTCAGCTTTCTCATGCATTTTCCGAATTTTTCCTACGTTTCCCACACTTTTTCCAAATTTTGTAACATTTCATATGCGATGGAAGTCAACACCGAGCTTTATCTTATTACCAGAGCGAGAAAATAAAATAATTGATTCCCCTGAGATGGAATGGAATCCACAATTATCGCTGATACAATTCGATCTAGAGTGCTACAAAATGTTTTATATTTATAATCTTGATGTTACTACTTATCTACCATAGATAAAGTTTATAATTACATAAGTATTTTATGTCACATATAAGTATATGAATTAAACATTTTATAACTCAATTTGGTATTTTCATGTTTTAAATTTGGCAGTTAATGCTAACAATAATAAACATAAACGCAAAAACCAAAAACATTTATTCAATAAAGATATTTTTTTAATTAAACCGCACTAACATAAACTACCCTTTAGTAATATTTTAAACTGCAGTGAAGTATAATTATGTAATTTCTATAAAATTGGTTAAAAAACTTTACGTGTGCCAGTTTACCGCACACAAGTTGGACACAAGACAAGGCTTGCGTTAAATGTCTGACCATATTTAGGTTATGTTAATATCGATCATAGCTGATACCGACGCGTGTAATTGTAGTGTTACAGTGACCGCACAGTAATGTTTCATAATATTTGTTGGTGCCAAGTCAGTACCGTTTTGAAAGATTATCTGACATTGTCAATGCACTTAGCGCCTGGTTCGTGATGAAAAGAAAATTGTTTTGTGTGTTTAAAAAAATATAATAATATAAATTGACGTGATTACGTCATATAAATTGATGTACGCCGTCTGTACGCACGGAAAAAGATGACATTGTCACGTTCCGCCTGAGTCAAGAGTACAAGCGAGAGCGCAGAACAAGAGATAAAGAGGCACGATCGGCGTAAGGGTTCGGCTTGTGACACATCCATCTCTCTTATACATCACACATACGTATATTGTTACTTCTAATAATCTATATAATTGAATTAACGAGTGCACATCAATTTTAATTTAAAAAAATATGTAATGTTAATAAGTTTACTTCTTTTTATTTTAATAAATAATGATAATTCAATTCAGTTTGTAAAAGTATGCAATTTTCCATCAATAATTACTTATTATGCTATCACGTAAAACTATTGTCCGTAAACTGATTTTACAGACAACCAGTTTTTGCAGTTGTTAAATTTTTTACTAAAATGACTTCGTGACTTAAATCATCACGTTAAAAAAACTAAAAAAAAAAATCAGATTCGTGCTGTATCCCGCACACGGCAAGGTAAGCAGGGGAAACTTAATCTTAAGACACTCTGTTCTCCACTTTCCGCCAAATTTTCAAGGCATTAAGTGTGAGTGGCGGGTTTTTGTTTTACCTACAAAATTTTAATTTATAAATTTCAATCGATAACGATATCTGATACTGATTACAGCCTTCAGAGTACCATATCGAATTTATCCAGTGAACTAATGTAATCTTCTTAACTCAGTAGGCTGTACTAACAATGCGAAGCAAAGCCAATAGACGTTCAGCGCAAAGGTTGCGAGGGTTAAATGCATGTTACAGCTCATTGAACTCTACTTACATGCGTGTGCAATTTATATTGCATTTTAACGGCGTTTAATTACGCTGATGAAGTTGTAAGTCAGGGTCACAACTTTGCAAAGACAAACCATACTATGGTAGAGTAGGCTGACGGAACCTAGTAATACGACACTCCATTCCCCACCTTCCGCTGAATTAACAAGGCATTGCGCTATCAGTGACAGAAGTCTACGCCGCGTACGGCCTCATAAAAAATTTTAATAGAAAATAATATTCTAGCCGTAGCTATAAGAAAACGGTTAACCAAATAACATAAAGGTATACATACATAAAATACCGTCGTTTAAACTGTTACGTGCAGGTGTTCTCTATGGGTTCGAATACAGCGTTAAGAATAATAGAACATTATTTATATATTTTTATGTTTATCAAATAAACATGACTCCCATGTCATTGTCTTTGAAGTAGTATTTACGGCTTACTAAATCGAGTATAATATAATAAATGTAGGTAAATAGGTACTTTATTAATATTTTATTTATATTTTTTAATAAGGCAAATGACTGCATTTATTAGTTCGATAATGTCATTGACATGTTGATTGATTGATTAAAAAAACAAATGCACAACTCGTTATTGTCTGGACATCAAAGACAAGATACTCACGAGACAGCTTACTTACGTTAACGTTAGTTAATTGTAAAAGTGTAATAAAATTGAATTATTTATTGAAAATTTTATGTCTCAACGCCGCGCCTTTGCCTCGACATCATAGAGAAGAAATTAAAATATAAAATTTTTCATGTCCTCTAGTGGGAATCGAACTCACAACCTGTCGCGTTTACAATCACACGCTTCTGTGAATATAATTATCTAGTACATTTACCCTCTACACAGTTTACAATTCAATTTAACTCTTTTTGTTATAAAAACCGTTTGTTTTTTCAGGTGTCGAGCACATTCAAACAGGCCGTCAGTAAAAAGGAGAACCTTGAGCATTTGGGCGGCATGAGCGAGGCTTCAAGTGACGGTACTTTCACTTTGTAAACAAGTGTAAATAAGATTTTATTTTTATATCTAAAAGAAAGTAAAAGATATTATGGGATTGATTTTTAATAACACTATTTAAGTTTTATATATTTTTTGCAATGTAAAAGTAAATGTTTGGTTTATTTTTTTTGATATCAAATTTTTATTTTCTTTACGTATTAAGTTACTTTTCCTATTAATTTACATGAACATTATGAAGATCTGTCTTATGTATCTTCCATGTACAGACACAGACCCGTATCGATTTTTATTATAAATAGATATAGATGTAGATTTGAAGTAGGTACATCATTTATTTAATATGTTATTCCACACATGAGTGAGAAAAATACTTTTTAGAGAACATCCTATAAGATTTTTAATCTACTATCAATTATATAGTTTTATTACAGACTTCTCTTTCACCAATATATTTCATTTCAGTGAGACATGAATGCTAACATTAGTCTAATATGAGCATTTACAGCTGCATTAATAAACGATTTCAAATGATAGTTATTAAGCGAGTCGTAAATGGGCCCCTTGTACTTGTTACTGTTGATACGTTTTGATTTGTATGTACTGATCGTAGGAGTTAATAATTTCATTTGATTATTTTTAATATTTAATTAAGTACTTATATTTATTTGTACTCATTTTGATTTTAGTATAAGCAGTGTCTCCTGCGAGTTTTTTGTTATGGGAGATTATGGGTTTGATTCTTTTAGCCTCTTTTCTCCTATGTCTTTTTCTCTAGAAAATTACTCCTTTAGAAACTTGCTGCTCTCTATTTTTGTTAACCTTCACGCTGTATCCCGCATATATCTGGGAACACAGACGGAACCTAGATAACAGAAAATATATTTTACATGAAATCAACATCTTGTCTATACTATTATTAAATATATATTTTTGAATTTACGTCTAGGCACAACACATTCAGTGCGTCTGGAAGAACAAATGGCATTCTCGGGGTGGATCAATAGTAATCTGGAGCACGATCCCGACCTCAAACACCTGCTGCCCATCGACCCCGAGGGCAAACAGTTGTATGAGAAACTCAAGGATGGCTTGATCTTATGGTAAGTTTCATATACTACTTACGTACAGTACGATCGGCGAGTCGTGGCTGCTCTGAAGCCAGGCTTTCTAAACTTTTGCGCATTGTCCACTTGGGAAAAAGATTATCGAAAGTGGGAAAACATTCTATCCTAAAACCTGCACAGCCATCTATCTACAGCTAACTTTATGGCGGTCACGACTCGCTGACTGTACTGTAAAATTTTATATATAAAATACTATTGGGCCTAAAAATTATCGAACTTTTCAGTAAAGTATACACTCTGTTTATAATAATATAGAATTTACTGGCATTACACGCCTTGTTACTGATTAGTTTCATGTTATTATATTAAGAGAAGATTTTACATAAATCATGTGGAAAAAAATTATAAGGAAGATTTATTTCTACGACTTCGCTTGTTCTTATATATGCTTCATAAATGACTTACTGCTAACGCTCTCTAACTTAAGTTAAATACTTACTATATAATAGTATTTAGTAAATGAAAACTCACGACTTTCGAAGTGCATGTTTAATTTCTGATCCGTCCTTTTTAGAGATATAGTAAACACCTAGGAATTTATTTAATCAAAAAATTGGTACGATCAATTGTTCTGGTAATTGAAACCAAGATCTATTCTGGCTATATAACACTATCCAGTAAGAGGCTGTCAAGGTAACTTCCTTTTAATGTGTAAAAGTATTAGTATCGTAGTAACTATTTTCTTTTAATATTTTTGACTAATAAAGTAAAGTAGGTACGCACACACAGATTTTTTGTAAAATTGCATGTGGCGAAACATAATATAATACAAGGTATCAATATTAATAAACCATTTTATTATTTTTCCAGTAAAGTAATAAACCATTCGTGTCCGGACACAATCGACGAGCGCGCCATCAACAAGAAGAATCTAACGCTGTACACTAAACACGAAAATCTGACCCTCGCCCTCGTCTCGTCGCAGTCCATCGGGTGTAACATCGTCAATATAGATGCACATGATTTGGCTAAAGGTACTGTGAATTTTTATATGTTTGTAATAATTTTTAGGGGAACCCTAAAACCCTCTAAAAGTAAAAAATGGAATCCTTATAGGATCACTTTGTTGTTCGATTGTCAAGACCATTTATCTCGAGATCGCGTGGAGGTATCAAACTGAAATTAATTCTTTAAGGGAAAGCACAGAAAACAACAAGCATCTAACTTCTTGGTGAACGCAATCAAAAGATACAAGCGTTTATACATCGATTTTACTGCATTTTTTAATAAAATTCATCGCGTAATCAAAACCCATAGACGTTCCCGTGAACCTACAGTATTAAAATTTGATTCGAAGTAAGAACTTATAATACAAATAAAGGAAAAAGTACGGAAACTTCTTTTCAGGTAAACCTCACTTGGTATTGGGTCTCCTCTGGCAGATCATCCGCATTGGTCTCTTCAACCAGATCACACTGGAACACTGCCCTGGACTCACCGAACTGCTTAATGACCAGGTAAAGTGTAGCATATGTTTTTATATAAATGTTTAATGTTTATCCCGTATATTATATAAAAAAAAATCTATTTCAAGAACTAAATTATATTTTATTTAAATAATAAAATAATATTGTTTAAAAAACGTACAAAATAAAATAATTTCAACAATTTTAATCTTTAAACCATTGTTCTTCAATAAATATATTTTATTAAAATTATTAAAATTAAATATTAAAATACCCATTGCAGGAAAGAATCGAAGACCTCCTCGCCCTATCCCCCGAAGCGATCCTGCTCCGCTGGGTCAACCATCAGCTCCAGAGTGCGGGCATCACGCGTCGCTGCACCAACTTCCAGCAAGATGTCGCCGATTCAGAGATATATTCTTATCTGTTGAAGCAAATAGCACCGGACGATGCAGGCGTCACTATGGATGCGTTGAGGGTACGTTTATCCCCCATTCTACGTAAATTCGAGATGTGGCATGTTGAATGACGGAAGTCAACGCCGCGCTTTGCAATTATACATTTCCTGGAGTGGGCATCGACGAGTGCCTCTGCGCCTGGCCTGTGAAATAACTGCTTAAAAAAGTCGTTTATCCTCACAGGAAACAGACCTCCTCCGCCGTGCCGAGGTCATGCTCCAACAAGCGGCCAAGCTGCGTTGCCGCGCGTTCGTGACGCCGGCCGATGTAGTCGGAGGAGTCTACAAGTTGAACTTGGCCTTCGTCGCCAATCTGTTCAACCAGCACCCAGGGCTGCAGAGGACTGATGTGGACAATGAGGCCTATCACCAGCTGGATGAGACTAGGGAGGAGAAAAGTGAGTTATTTAGTTTTAATGTTGCCTTGTAATCCAATCATTCTTTTTATTGTTTGAGAGAAACTGGTCTGCAATAATTTTTCTTTAGTCATTTTAATAAAAGAAACTGCAGAGTCATACGGCAGAGGTCATATTCAGATCAGACGCCGTCTTAGGAAGCCATGAACTCTCAAGTTTGCTGGGTTGATATCCTCAATAACGCGTATCACGAGCTGGACGAGACCAGTCAAAAGAAATTTGGGTTTTTTTTGTTTTAAAACTATGTTATATGAGAGGACCGGATCTGCATAAAGATTTCCGTGATATAGATATATAACGCTTTGAATTATTTTTAAAAATACAAAATTTGATATTATTTTTTTCCTCACAGCATACCGTAACTGGATGAACTCTATGGGTGTAGCGCCACACGTCAACTGGCTGTACTCGGATCTCACCGACGGCCTCGTCATCTTCCAGCTCTACGACATTATCAAACCCGGCATTGTCAATTGGAAAAAGGTAATTGTTATGTTTATTTATATGCTATTTGTAAGATGAACTTATTTAAATTGTATATTTTCTTTTTCGTTTTGATCAATAAGTTACTTATTAAAAAAATTTAAAAATAAACGTTTCACGCTGTTTTCCGCACATAACAGGGTAGGCAGGGGAAACCTAGTGTTAAGACACTTCGTTTCCCAATTTCCGCCGTATTTTGGAGGCATTGCGTGCTGAGTGGCGGGACTCAAAACCTTTGCGCGCGCTTTGCCTTGACACCAGAGCGAAGAAATGGAAATATAAATTTAAATAAATATTTCATTACCTTGAGTTGGGATCGAACCCACAACCATATCGCGTTTACAGTCACACTCTTAGTCGCCCCTGCGCCACAACTGGCCTCTTAACTTTTAATATATTTTAATTCTAATCTGTCTAGAATATTTTATAAACGCTATAAATGCCTGTAATCGATTAGTTGTATCAGAACTTGTAGTATAAAATATTGTAATATAAAATATTACATTATGTGTGCCATATAAATAAATAAGTGAACTTTGAAATGGGAAAATTATATCTTTTTTTTTTCAACAATAACTAATTTATCGCACATTGATTGTGAATGCTGTTGGAGGGTTGAATGGAATACAAACTTTTATTTTCAAAACATGCATTACAAAAAAAACTTTATTAACTTTGGTCTTAAAAAAAACTTAGCCTTTTTATTTTATGTCAAAGCTGTAAGATAGGAAAAAACCTTTTTATGTTTAATTTGAGAATAAGATAGCATGTTCTTGTTTTGAGTATTATTAAGGCGCTATGATTATGAATGTGAATTTATTTATTTTTTATTTGTTTTTATTAGGTCCATCGCCAGTTCTCCAAGTTACGTAAATTCATGGAGAGATTAGAGAACTGCAACTATGCAGTGGATCTCGGAAAACAGCTTGGTTTTTCTTTAGTGGGCATCGCCGGGGCTGATATTAATGAAGGAAACGCCACGTTAACATTAGGTAAAGTTTATTTAAAAATAGATATTTGACATTTGGGATATTGTCGAAAATGTAAACGCGACGGTTGTGGTTTCGATTCCCACCCGCTATAATGAAATATTTTGAAACTTTCTTATTTTTTTTCATTTATTCAAATTTTTATAAATTGAAATGTAGATATCATTGCAGTTACCATTGTATTGCATTGCATATAGCTTAGTTACTAATCTACTTTTATAATCTATAATTTAAAATGTTGTGTTATATTAATATAACCTTTTAAAATTTTATCTTATGAGTAGTAAATCAATATTTTAATTACTTAAATAATCAGCTTAAGTAGGCAGAGTTAACCTTGTGTTAAGGCACTCCGTTGCCCACATTTCGCTGAACTTTAGAGGCATTACGTGTTGAGTGGTGGAATTCAACGTCTCACTTTGCGTGGACACCAAAGCGAAGAAAATGAAAATATAAATTTAAGTAAATATTTCACTACCTCGAATGGGGACCGGACCGAAAACCAGTCGCGTTTACAGTCACATTTTGTTCCCCTGCGCCACGACTGACAAATTAATTTAAATCCTTCAAATATATCTTTTCGTATGTAATTATTCATATATTATTATGATTTTTTGTCTTCAGCTCTAATTTGGCAACTCATGCGAGCATATACACTGTCTGTACTGACGCGGCTCGCCAACACCGGGAATCCCATTATTGAAAAAGAAATTGTACAATGGGTCAATAATAAATTACAATCTGCCGGCAAAACTTCCAGTATCAGGAGTTTCCAGGTGAAGTACCATTTGCTTTAATTATAGAAATATTGTAGTATCTCTTTGGTACTATTTTTATTGTTTATATTTAATAATAATTTCTCGAACCTTAGGCCGTTTTTTAGATTTAATATGAATATATTGTAATGAGCAATATTATAGCATAATTTTATCTATACTCATGATAAAATCGTAACGAATCTGTGTTTCTACATGAAATATGTAAGTAAAAATGTTATTGGTGGCATTTAAAAAAGTAATAGAACTCGAAAGAATAATTACAAAAAAAATGTCTATTTGTTTATGTTATTGTTCACGTTTATTTAAGTGCAGTTTTTAGTATTATATTTAATGAAACTTCCCTTAACACTTAGTGTTTGTTCTACTTAAATCGGTAAATTATTGCAGAATTACAACAATATAAAGCATTTGAGACTAGTCGTGGACTGGTTGTGGGTTCGATCCGCACTCGTATTTAATTATTAAATTGGCTGATACTTTTCTTAAATATTATACTTTTTTATAAAGCATTTTTTTTAAATTAAAGTTAATTATTTAATAAAAAAAAAACTATTAAATTAAACATTATTGTTCATTTATTTAGGATGAAGTTTTGGCGGATGCTATTGTAGTGCTGGACCTCATCGACGCCATCAAACCAGGCGCTATTAACTACGACCTCGTTCTACATGGAGGCACCGAAGAGGT
Organism: Heliconius charithonia; assembly: GCA_030704555.1. Lineage (NCBI taxonomy): Eukaryota > Metazoa > Arthropoda > Insecta > Lepidoptera > Nymphalidae > Heliconius > Heliconius charithonia. The sequence continues at coordinate 3,852,500 of CM060825.1, forward strand.
ACATATGACATTATATTATTTCTTTATTTTGATGTAGCTTTATATTCTTATTTATAATAAAATATATGCACTTTTTGAGAAGATATTCAAAAAGTAGCAACACTCGAACCCGCGTAGTTACTCTTTAACTAACCCTTGTACCATTACAGGACAAACACGCAAACGCAAAATACGCAATATCAATAGCGCGGCGTTGTGGTGCGCGAGTGTACGCCCTGCCAGAGGACATTACAGAGAGGAAGCCCAAGATGATCATGACCGTCTTCGCGTGCCTCATGGCCCTCGACTATATACCGATGTCGCCGGCGCAGCCTAATGCGTAAGACCCATGACACCTAACACCCACATGACATCCCCCGGTACTATCATGCTCCCCCGCAGAACTATCATACTGCCCCCGGGCACTATCACGCCACTACCTGGCACTATCATATTAAGTGTAGTACAATCATAATATGATTACAATACGGTCGTCGAGTCGTGGCCGCACTGAAGTTAGCTGCAGATTGCTGCGCAGATTTGATTTTAGGAAAATTTTTACTTTTTATTATTTTCTTCCCGTGTGAGTGAATCATGGCGGCTACGATTTATCGACCATATTGTTATATCATAGCTTGGTTTAGATAAGATAAAAAAAATACGTAACTGGATTTGAACCGGGGTCTCCTAGTTTACAATTTAATACTTCACGTTATTTAATGATTATTATTGAAAATGCCATCAAAATTGTCGTGACGCAGTCATTTTTTTACATTTATCATATTTTTATTGCCTTTTATTTTCTTATTCATTTAACATGACGTATGTCAATGACTTTTAAACGCCATTCTAATTATTATTTTAAAAGTAATAGAGTTTTTTTATAAATATTACTAATATGTAAGGGTATCAGTTAGGAAATCATGTAAATCGCAATCGCGTGTAATAATTATATTCTTTTCTTTTTTTGGTGTATGACAAACAAACAAAAAAAAAGTTTTAAGTCATAGATTTTCTTTAAAAGTATTTACGTATTTTTTGTTATAAAATATTTTTTACTTATAATCGTTTTATATAGCATTTTGTTTTAATATCATTAAAATCATGTTTTAATTTATTTGACAAATTAATGTCAACATTTTCTTGTAATTGTGCAAAGATGAGGTTCGGAATGTTTTTTTTTAAATTAAAATATTTTGGACAAATTTATAATATATAACACCCACCTAATTAGGTTGAAAGTTTACGATGTTAAAATAATATAAAAAAAAGATAATGGCCTTTACAGACTGTCATACATTCCGATACTTTGTACCTTTTTTTATATATATAATAATATAAACATAGCATAAGGCAGGGTGTCGGTTGGTGTAAATAAAGCGAAACCCGAAAGAAAGCTTTTCACACGCTTTTTATATTGCACCCATATTATATAAATAAAATTTGAAAAATGCGTTTATTTTGTGTCATATTTGTGTTATAACACTGCGTTAAAAACATTATTTTTTACTCATATTTGTTATTTTATGAGAAAATTTGTAAATAACTTTTCCCGATGTCTCTGTGCTTTGTCTACTCTGTGGTGACGGAAGTTCGTGTATTGTGATGTCCTTCTGTCTTTATTACTCTTTATTTGCAATCGCAAACAATTATTATTATTTTATATTTTATACTATATTTTTATTACTATGATATGTAGATAGGTTTTTATATAAAAGCTTTATATTATGGAAAGTAAAAAACTTTTATTTTAACACATTCAAACTGTTTTTTATAGGTGAAACTAATAGGTAATACAGTTTTGTATGTTTCATACAAACTATATGTATTTTTTAATATTTAATAAAATATCTTTATTTTAAGTGCCAATATTTATTTGTTTTACTTTCCATAATATTAAACAACATTCATGTAACTATAGGATAACTTATATACTATGTAAGTCCCAAATCGCAAAATCAATTAAATATTACATTTAAATTTCATTAATCATTAACACGTCTAGTACTTATCGAGGTTTTATACGTTTTTTACAACGAAACGATTTATCTATTTTTTTTTCATGTCGGTAATATTCGATTGTATCCTAGTAATCGTAAGTTTCGGTACTTAATGTCGATTAAATTAGGCCTACAGCGTGTTAACTTAACGTTTTATAAACAAACAGTGGTATTATAATGGCTTGTATTAATATTATTCGCGTTTAAATGCTTTGTCGTATATTTAGGAATTTTGAGGCTGAGAGCAACATAAAGACAATTGATTCCTTTTTTTTATATACGTTAAACGTTATTTCGAATAAAATAACTGATAAATCATAAATTAATAAAAACTATTCTTATGAATGCCGCGTTCCCATATATTTAGTTGTTTCTGTCTTAATTGACCGATAACTAATTATATAATGAAGTTCTCATAACTAAACTAAGTATAACTTGAATTTAAACTATTTATATAAGAAAATAATTACCAATTTTGGGGCCCATCAATAAATAACGTGACACGTCAAGGGGATTGCGGGACAAGTGGTGACAAGGGGTGGGGAGAAGTCCTTAATTTCGTGACATCATATTTCAATATGTAATATACAAACATATTTTTCCGTATTCCACAATTGCTATTTTAATTAATTAAGTTGAAAGTGAAAATATGTTTAATATGTGACGTCACACTAGTGACCTCTAACAAGGACGGGGGAGGCGCCAAAATCGCATGTCACATAAAATGCATGTCACGTAATTTACAGAAGACCCCTTATTTGGTACACACACGTACATTCCGCGACTGCTCTATTGCATTCCCGGTCGGCATTTTTTACATACATACAAGAAATTTGATTATTTTGTATATTATTATTTTAGTACTTTAGGGATTCCTTTTTAATACAACGAGTTATTTTATATACTATATGTTTTTATTTTTAATGTACATTTATAATTTGTTAAGAATGATTATAATATTTTTCTTTAGTATATTATTTCACATTGATCTTTAATTGGGACATTTTAGATTCGAATAACTCAACTATTTTACCCATATACCTACATATTATAATATAAAGCGTATGCTAGTGAACTAATGTAAAATGTAAGCATATAAATAAATAAATCGGAATTGAATATCTTTCTTTCATTTCATCTCGCCTCGGACACGCCTGTTTAATTTCAAACGCACAATTTCTTCTATAAAATAATTAAAGTGTATAATTTACGATTTTTGTTGGTCTTGGGTGCTTTAAGTGTTTCTTGTCTTTGTGTCGGTGTCTTAATCTTACATGGAGGTATGTCATGTTAATACATAATATATATTTAGTAAGAAATTCTTATTTTTCGTCATATAACATCAATTAATTGGTTTTTAGAAGATGTATAAAAAATTTAACGTAGCAGGATTAGAAACCCCGCCTCTTAGACGAAATGAAATCCCGCTACGTTCACATATTTTTATAGGTTGTATAAAAAGTATTTTTCTTCCTTAATTATGGAATAACACTTTAATAGTGTTAAAATCACTGTTTTGGAATTAATACATTTAATTTAATTTAATACAAAATTATAATCTATATCATTATTTAAATTAAACTCTTATCATAAAAAAGGACATGCATTTTAGAATACAAAACATCAATATATCTATTAAAGGTCTGAAGTGCAAATTGTAGACAATTCTGGCTTTGAACATCCAGACATCATCAACACAGTGGATGGTTCCATACAAATAGGGGAAGTTGAAGACCACGGCCTAAGATTAAATATTCAAGAGAAACCGGCTTTACCACCAAAACCTGAACATTTGTCGCCTTTACCGAGGTCTATATCTGTTTCCTCCGCTCAAGAAGAATAATTATGCTGTTCTTTAATACCAAAAAAGTAAAAACTTTTTTACTTTTAGAAAATACCATTCCAATTAGATAAGTTTAATCATTACGATTTATATAATATTATTTATTACGTATCTGTTGTAATAAACATCTATTGTTTTTTAAATAATATAGGTTATATATTTTTTAATAATGAAATGATAACATTTATTTTCGTTTATAGATGACGATCGTAAATAATGCTTTGATATTTTCCATCCGTTTAATTTTTTTTGTCATCATGAAAGAGCATAATTATATACAACAGAGGTATTAAAATGTAAATTTATATTTTTATATTTGTCTTTATTTTTGGGATAAAATAAATTTTTACCAACGAATTCTTTTCACTTTCCAATCTGTAATGATATCTAATATATATTAACACCTTAACTAAAATTTATTTTATATTTTTGACAAATACTTTTGAATTCAATACTTAGGTAGGACTTACACATACATACATATTGCTAAAACAAGCGTCTATTGCTTACACGCATACACACCCGTATCTCACTAACTCATGGTGAGGCTAATCGCTAAATCAGGTTTGTTACAAAATAAAAATGCAATAGTGAATAAAATTGTGATGATTTATTTCAATCAATAGCCGGCAACAAATAATGAAATGTTTCACGTAATATTGTACTACACATCGATAGGAGAGCTTCAACATAACATTGTCAAAATCTCTGCGCAAATTATATTATATACATTATTGCTCGTTTGTAGGACAGTTCTTAGACGCTTTAGAGTTATACTTTATAAATAAATTGATATGGTGAAAGCGAATTTAAATAAAAAATGAATTCTATAAAATCTTCACGTATTCAATTATTTATTAAATATAATTTCATTAATCATTATTGATAAATTAATAAGTAATATAAAAATTATTAACTCCCGACCTATCGACTATAACCTGTGGTGGAACAAACAAAAAAAAAACAGCACAGAGTAAAAAAAATATTTACATAATATACAAATTAACTTAATATCAGAGCATTTATACATTATGACAATGTGGAGGGTACAAACTGGGCGTTATGTCTAGTTCTACAATAATTTAGGATTTATCCAATTATTTTACATATAGATATTATTCAATCAGTAAGAAATTTGGAATGTTACAAATATCAATATTGAAAAGATTTCTTTTCTTAAATTGTAATTTAGTTAACAGTGGTTAAAGTATTCGTCTCACATGATTCTAAATAATATTTTTCCTTTACTAAATAATAATAAGCATTTTGTACCAATTTATTAATTATAATAAAAATAAACAATATGGGACGACTACTTCACTCACTTGACAATGCAACAACATAACTAGAATTCTCGTCGACAATTTTAACACGAATAAAGCCAATATAAACAACATAAATATAGAAAACTACCGTAAAAATAAATTATAATTCCGCTAGAAAGAGCCCAATATTGTATTGTCTATATATATTATCTAATACAAAATCAAATATTGCCTATAAAAGTTAGCTATCAAATGCATCCTACACCCTTGTTCTCTCGCTAAAGCCACGTTTCAGTATAAAAGTAATATCGACAATGTCGCTAAGAAGCTACACGTGATGGGAAACAAAATTTTCACCAAAAATGAAATATTTACAACAAATTGAAGCAAAAATTGCAATTCAAAGGTAATCTATCACCATAACTGTATCTAGGATTCGTCGATTCGAGGTTTTGAACTGTCGATCAGCCTTTAATCTAAATATATTCAAGCCGTAATAGGCCATACTCACATTTACGGGTTTACTTTGCTGAAATGTGATTAAGGCTTATTAAAACCACAAATGTGATGATAGCCTATACTTACTTCAAGCAAACATGTCATTTATTTAACTGAGTATCCGCATTGAAATAATCAAAATTATTTAGGGGACCCAGCCCGTGTTCATACATAATCATATCAAATATTGAAATTGCTTACAAAAAAATCTGGCGGAAATATTTATATGTTTATTTGTATAAGACATACAGGCACAGTAGTGTCACAAATTATAACAATCAGTTTTATATTCTTACACCGCGAAATTTCTATGTGCAATATTCAAAACATATCTAAACTTAAAATAATGAAACGGTTTAATTTTTTCTACTTTTTAATATAATAATAATCACCAATATTTATCATACGGCGTTAAATGGTAAGATAAGCATCAAAAAGGTATATCAACATAACCACAACCATTTTCAAATGAATTTATTTGATCACTATATAAAAATTTAATAAAATACCAAAAAAAAAACGGAATCCAGTATAATTACTAATTAAACTTGTATTTAATTAAAGATTTTAGAATCAATCGGATTTATAGTAAATATGGTTAAAATCTTGCCAATATACATAAAACCGAAAAAGAGGGAGAAAACAATAAGTAAATTACACTCATTTATCTTACCATCTGCCACCGATATAATTTTATATAAAAAATGGCCATCGACTTAAATCAAAAGTCAGGACAAAATTGCAATACTACCAAAATCTCCGAAACGCCAGATTTCAACCACACAACGACTTGCATTCATACCTGAATTGGAAAAAAAAACAAAAAATTAAGAGAAAAAAATGCCAATTGATAAAAAAAACGACAAAAATAAGCAATAAAAAAAAATAAATAAATATAAATACAAAAAATATATAATTTGTTATATTATTATTGCAATTACGTCCAAGTCACAAAACATTAAATAATTTTATTGTATAAATATTATTTTAATTATATTTGTTATACATATAAATATCATTTCACACTGATATGGTTCAGCTATAATACACAATGTACACTATATATCGTACATAACAAAGCATCATACATATTTATATTTGGAGAACAACAATAATTTGGATGACATTCAAAAATCAAAAAAAATAAATCTCTCTCCGCTTCTCGTCCACTTTGAGCGTCGAATGGCTGAACAATGCCACACTTCGTTTTATCGTTGATTTCGGAGAAATGAAAATATTTAATATATAAACCGTACATTCGTTTTAACATAACCAATCCGAGTCGCGGTAGCGTCAATAAAATATCACAATTATTTTGTAAAAACTAACGATTAATTTCGATTAGAAGTATACCAAAATATTAATATAATTATAAATAATGTGATTATCAAAGAAAAGAGATATATTCTTTATAATACTAGTTGATAAATTGTATCATTTTGAACACCATCCAAGTATCATTATTAGTACATATTAGTTAGTATTAAGTTACACATTTGTTAATAAATGAAGGTGAGTTAGAGGGAAATGAATTGTATAAGTTTATAAGGAAAGTAACGAAAAGCGTTAGTATCCAATATTAATACCAGTTTTGTTATATATAAACCCAATAGGATCGCCGCCTGCGGCATCTAATAATAGTTAGATAGTGGTTGTAAAATTTAAATAATTTGCATCCAAATATAAGGTCAAATTAAGAAGTAACTAAGACTAAAATATAAAAATCACTTTTACGTTGATAAAATAACGAATATTATTATTTTATTTAAATTATGAAACTATTAAAACAGAATAATCGATAAAAACAATAATTATACAAAAAAATGATATTATGTTAATATGAAGGTTCTTTTTTATATTTTGTAACGCAATGACGTCACTTCTTTCATTGTACACCTTTTTATAAGTTTTTATTTAATTATAATAATAATTTATACACTTCATATAACTCGATTAAAATTTTCTCAAAGCATCAGAGTATATTAATCTAAAATTAGAAATAGTGTCATGTTTTCAATAAATATGATATAAAATTATTATTTTTGATTCAAAAGTAAATATAATTAAAGTATTTAACTTTACTGATAATATTTAGTATGTTTTAGTCATAAACAAAATAAATACTTAAAGAAATAGTTAAAAAAAAAGAAATCTCAAAAAAAAGAATTTAAAAAATCCATTCATTTCTCCCACTCACCATACAAGCTCAATAATTAAACTATTTACCACAAAATTCAACATACAAACATACATTAAAAAACAATAATTAATCAACTACTAACTTGACATTATAAAAGCACATCATTTAATCGATATATAAAATATTTCAAAGACAATCTACTTTGTATAAAAAAACGAATCATACACAAAATGTATGAAACTAACAAATTATATATATACATAAAAAATCTGTTACAATTATAACAAATGATTTCTACAATACATTTGGTCACAGAATAAAAATATAAGTAAAAAACCCACACAAGACTTCCATACACAATTTGTATGTAAATACAGTGTGAACTCCAAATAACGTCGCTTGATTTGTGACGATATATTCCCTAAACGTCGAAATCACTACACATTGTTCGGTTCAGCTTGTTGTCGATACAATAACACTCTCTACAGAACATCGTACCCACTTCTATTGATGATTAGTAGCGATAGAGAGTACGTTCCAAATTGTCAAAATTAATAATAACTGAAGTTGCTATATATAGGTATAAAATATTTGGTGTTGATAGATTGTCTATACAACTTTATATTGTTAGTTGCTCCCAAACTTACAAACAAGAAATCAAAACTATATTTTATCTATTTACTTAACGACCATTCCAAACACCATAGGACGTTCCTTTAGAGTTTACACTGTACATATAATTACATATAAATGGTTATTACCTGTCGTGGTGCTTGTCGAGTAGGTACTCCTTGAGTCGCCGTAGTAGATGTTCGGAGAGTTGAGTCACTTCAGGCCACTGCTTGAGTACCATGACGCCGACCATTACTGCTAAACTTGTTGTTAGTACTCGAACTCTGGAATTTGTTAAAAATATTTTTAATACATAATTAATATTCTTATAGAGGCCAGTCGTGGCGCAGGGCCACAAAGTGTGACTGTAAAACCGACTGGTTGTGGGTTCGATCCCCACTCGAGGAGATAAAATATATTTTTTTAATTTATATTTCCATTTCTTCTCTCTGGCCTCGAGGCAAAGTGCAGCGTCGAGTTCTGCCACTCAACACGCAATGCCTCTAGAATTCGGCAGAAAGTGGGGAAAGGAGAGTTTTAACACTAGGTTGCCCACCCTGCTGCGTGCGGGATACAGCGTGAAGCTGATTTGATTTTAATATTCTTATATTGTTATAATATGCAGCATAAACCATAAATTTATTTTTTTCAGCATTTTTAAAGTGTAGTTCTAGCCTTAGGAAAGGATAATTTTCTTTCAGAGCGCCTGCAACTCTCATTCTGATGATACAATGAGCACTGCATCATCTGCGTACAGTAGACAATTCACACTCAAGTGTCATAGTTTGACTCCCAGACCACTTTGCGCGACATAGGTACCTGGTCCGCAAGAAGGGCATGGCGACGCCGGCGACCGTGGCCACCAGCAGCAGGGCCAGCTGCAGCAGCGTGATGGCCACGTTGAGCAGCTTGACGAGCAGCACGCGCGGGGGCAGCGCCGCCGACGCCGCCTCGCCGCCGCCGCCGCCCGCGCCGCCGCCGCCCACGCCCGCCATCCACTGCTCCAGCTTGCTGATCTGCGTGCGAGAGGGCTCTCAGTGCCTCCTGTTCTCCTGGTATTACCGCCATTTATACGCAGAGTGTAAAAACAACTTACTTTAGTTTGACATAAATCTAGAGCTTCGTGTATGTCTCGTATTCTTTCTTCGCTTTGATATTGTACTTTCTCTTCTACATCAGTCAGGGCTTGTTTTAAATTTTCTACCTGAAATTATATGCAATGTAATCACTTGATTGCAATCATACTTCTTTAAAATATTCACATACACATAAAGAAGAAATATTTTTTTCTTTTATATTTCTGAATTATATTTATTTGCTTAAATTTATATTTCCATTTCTTCGCTCTGGTGTCAAGGCTAAGCGCGGCGTTGAGTTCTGCCACTCAACACGCAATGCCTTCAGAATTCGGCAGAAAGTGGGGAACGGAGTGTCTAAAAAAAAAAAAAAACACTAGGTTCCCTCTGCCTACCCTGCTGTGTACGGGATACAGCGTGAAGCTGATTTATTTATTTATTAATATTTCTGAAATATCCAAACTTATATTCTTATAATATATTTTTTGTTCAAAATGCAGGGCCATATTCTTCCTAACTACTTTAAATACCCATTAAGTGTTACGTATAATTTTATAGTGCCAATTATATCACAATTTACATATAAAAATACTATGTATGTTATGGCACAACATATCTAGTAGTTATATAATATCTGAGCTATACCAACAAGCTATATCCTACAAAGAGTATCAGGTACAAGGATACTGAACCTTGGATGAATATTTTTTTTTCGCTACACGCGGTACCTCTATTGGAGTAGCCAACGAAAACGGAGTTCTAAACGCTAGTGTCCGCAGTCCTCTTACGCCTCGCCCACTGTCCTCAATCCGCACGTACAAGCCCTCGGGGAAGCTCCTTCATGCTTTTTATGTGACCTTCTTTCATCTCATTTTAATCAACAAAATAACTTTTGTACAATAGTTTGAAACAAACCTCGTTTTGATGTAATTCAGTGAGATCATTGATTTGCTCCTCCAAACGTTCCGTCTTGAAGCGCTCCTCTTGCAACGCCGCGGATAAGAACGACACTTCTTGGGATAAATTCTGAAAATGTCATATTTATTTGATAATCTTTAAAAATTTATATTTATAATCGGAAACAATGAGGATTATTTTGAAATATATAGGTGGGACTCGAACCAGAGGGAATAAATTTTCATCCTCGCTTTTGAAAAAGACAAAGGGCGATGTTGAATTCCATCATTTAACCCGTAATGTCTCGGAAATTAGGCGGAATGCGCAGCATGAAGTGTCTTAAAATAATGCTAAGTGTGCACTATTTACTTGCCCTGACATATGCGAGATACAAGGGGAAGGTAAAAAATAGATTTTGTGACATTAAATGCATTAGTAAATTACGACACTTCTAGTTAATATAAAAGAAATAAAACGATAGTATACCTTAATAGAGTCAATTTTTTCCGCTAACCGTTCATAGTCCTCCCGCCGCTCGCGCAGCTCGTTCAGTATGGGCTTGATGCTGAAGTTCGGATCTGACATGTTGTTGGATCCACCTTGTGTCGGATACCTGGACATGGTATATTTTAATATAAATAATAAGAGCACATAAAACACATATTAGACACATATGAATGCAATGGACTTACGGGGCGCCCTCGCTGGTGACGGAGGAGGAGGGCGAGGCGTCGGGCGAGTACTTGTGCGCGGGCGCGGGCGCGGCGCCGGCGCGCGGCAGCGTGGAGCCGCGGCCCTCGCCCGCCTCCGACGCGCGCGAGCCTTCCGACGACGCGTTCGCTGCGTTGTAGGGCAACTCAATACGCGCGCGCACACTTTGGAGCTTGTACTACACACTGATAGTACGCACCGTTGTGTACACGTCAATGTTTTACTACATTATCTTTTGTTCATATATATTTTTTAAATATTGTCAAAATTTACCAGCTCATAAGCCGTTTGTTAAAAACAAAAAATATGAAATATTGAATTTATTTTGGGTGCAAGTGAATTTCAAAGTGAATTGCAACTTCAAATAAGTTTATTCTAAATATTTATTATACTATAAACTGTGCATGCAATATAGACAGGTACCTTCAATATAACCAAATCAATTTTAATTTGTAAATACTCATGCTCGCCTTCATGCCATTTAATTTAAAAATAATTGAAATAACTAGGTAAAACAAAAAACTGCATAATATTTAAATTCCTTAAAAAAAAAAATTATATACATTTACTAACATAATATATCATCATGATGATATAATAATATAAAAGATGATTGCAATAAATAATTCGCGATGTGCTAAAAGATGCTTGTAATGAGAACGACCTTATAGTACAATGGATGTGAACGTTTCCAATGATGTCATGCCAAGGCTTTGTGCAGTTCAAAAACAATAACTAAATAACTTATATTTTGACTTATAAAAAGATGCTAAGAAAATAAAGGATGCATTTAGTTAATATTTGTTGTAATAATATAAGGTAATCAATACTTAAGATTGAGTAATATTCTAAATAAATAAAAATAATATGTTATATCTTATACAACATATATAATGTTAATAGAAAACTTTATGTACCAATCAATAAAGATTAGGAATAAGGAAAATTAATTTTATGCACTATAGCACTATGTAATATAATATATATATATATATATATATATATATATATATATATATATATTACTATTGCATTAAGTTCAAAATAATTTAAATAAAATAACTCCTATTCGAATAATATATAATATAATATACATACGTATAATAACAAAAATAATAAATATATAAAAAGATATAAAGATATATTTACCTCTCAGTTCCGTGTGTTGCGGGGCTGGCGTGCAAGAATGAGATGATAAGCTAACATTAATTGCTATACGAATTTGTGATATTTTGTGTATGTAATGAATAAATTATAGTTGAGTTATACCAAAATATGAAAATATGCTATTTTGAAAAAAAAAAATGTATGAACATAATTGAAAATAAAATCTATATTTAGAAAGTACATATTATGGTGTAACTATCAAAATGTTAGTATGAAATGAGTAGATTTAAAAAAAGAGAATAAAAATAAATAGGAATAGTTATTTCTTTCTAATTTATGACAAGTACGAATTAAATTAAAATATTTTTAACAATTTATATTATAAAGATAAATAAAAAAAAAGAATTTTCACAAAAAAAAAAAGAAAAAAAAGTGCAGCACGAATTTAGAAATCCCCGAAAATTTGCTATTTTTATATATTAGTCACAAATTTAAAATCAAAAATAGTTTTTAACAGTTTTAGTTAACCTAGGTCTTGTTTAGCACTAACACGTGAAGTACTTGTAGAGATTCTAAGTCAAATGCCTTGAACTTCTTATATCATATTTACAACAACTAGAAATATGCTTGACTAATCATAATTACTTTAGGTATCTGTATAATATATATTTTTATATGCAGATAATAATTAATTAGCACAGATAGACGAAAACAAATATAACAGAAAAAGTCTATTTACATTTCTTCCGGCATTTCCTGCATTTTTTGAATAACATTTCACTTTGTAACTTAGCACCGACGCATTTTACTACGCAAAACTCACATCTAAGTATGTACGTAATAAAACTTATTATCGTACAAACATTATATTATATGCAAAACAGTGCAATTAGTAAGAACGTTGGAAAACAACTGAAATGAAGTCACAGGTTGTAAAGCCTTGTCTATGAACTTGTGCACTATTGTTAGTATTATCTACTGTGGCCTTGAGATAAGTAAATATGAATGACAGTTGAAGAGATTAAAGATGATACTGAAACGATGTAAACTATTTAAGATAATAGTTTCATTTTAATCTTGTTCGTAAGAATATATTTTTTTAATTTATTATTTTTGAAAATGTTGGATAGAAATAAACTATGACTGTCTGCAATAAACAGTTTCCAATACTGTGATTGTAAGATTGAAAAAAGAGCAAATGGTTAAAATATTTTCCTTACGTACCATACGTTAGTAAGTAACTGACTGAAACTACATTTTTTCTGTGTGCTATAAGGTATTTAAGATCTAAATGGAAGTATAAAGATAAGAATCGTATTTATAATCCGATCGCAAATCTGAGATTAATCTTGAGTCTTCATTCATAAACTATATATTTATGAATGAAAAAGTTATCTTAAGTTCGATCTCAGACTTGAGAGCGATCTATAAACAGGGCCCTAAGTTTAATATAATAAATTGGTGAATTTCATTAATAATGAGTGCGATGGTTAACACAAATGTTTCTACGCGTCATACTTACAGGGACCCGTGTTTTCTGCGAGACAAAACGTACAATTAACATAATATATTATGTAGATGACACTAGCGAGAAATGTAAATGAAAACATTTGATTTTTACAAAACGAAATATGGCAAATATTTAAAGAAAATGTATACATATTTTAATGTTAGATTAAAATCAATAATCAAATCATAACTTTAAACATTTCGAGTAATAAAAAAATATGTAATCAGACCTAATATCTGTAGTTTTACCAGTTTTGAATAATAAAAAGGGAATTTTGTATATTTTTCACATAATGAAGAAATCATATGTAGTAAGACAGCAAAGCGTAAAAATTAAATATAAAACTTAGCAAGGCAGCTTGCACTATAAGCATATTATTATTAAATTAGTTTTAATTTTCCCCTATATTTTTTTTGCTTCACGTAGTCAGCTTCACGCTGTATCCCGCACACAGCAGGGTAGGCAGAGGGAACCTAGTATCATAAGACACTCCGTCCCCCACTTTCTGCCGAATTCTGGAGGCATTGCACGTTGAGTGGCAGAACTCAACGCCGCGCTTTGTGCCATTACCAGAGATAATATTAAATATTTAATTCCCCCGAGTGAGAATCGAACTCACCACAATTGCATTTACAATTCCACGCGTGTACTCCTGCGCAGCGACTGTGTCATTTATGCAAAGATTTTATGCGATTTTGCTACATTACAACAAGTAAGAAAAGATTGAAGTTAAGTGACGGTGCTCAATCCCGCGCGATGTCTTGTTGCCAGTGCGGAAAAAATAAAATAACTCATTCCCCGTCAAAGGTATAAAACCCACAGCCGTTGCGTTTACAGTAAGACTCAATGACGCTAAGAGATTGATGTTTTTTGACACAAAAATGTTTGAATACTTAATGAAAAAGCCGTTAGATGCATTTAACTATTATAGAAACGAAACTAAGACTTTCTAGATATTACACGAGAACGTCGAAATTTAAAAAATACATATTAAAGAGCAAGCCACCGTGAAGCGTTATTGAAAGCTTAAGAGAAAAGTGTATTAGAAAAAAAAATTTTTAGTTAATTAAAAATTATATATAACATACATATATTATTTACATATAATACTAAATCATTATTTTGTATATATTGTTGTAAAAGCAATATAGGTATATATTTTTACTAGTTTTTGTTAACTTTATCCTGTATATTGCATATAAAAGCAGTTAGAATTTAGTGTCAAGACACTCCGTCTTTTGCTTTTCGCTTAAATTTGAGACACTGCGACATTATGGTGAACCTCGCACATTACATTAAATAATATTTTTTTTATACAAACACACGTGCAATCATTGTTAAGACAGTATCATTTATATACTCCCACATTTCGTTTTATACAAATGAAATGATTAGGTTAATAAATAGCAATTTCGGCGGGTACCGACCGGCCAGCTGCGCGATGTTGTCCGCGGAGCCGAAGCGGCTGGCGCGCGCGAACAGGTGCGCGAACTCGCGCGGCGCCGACATGACGCTGCCGCCCAGCCCCGTGATGCCGTCGCGGATGTTGCCGCCCACGTTCTTCAGCCCCTGCCCCATGTCCCGCAACACCTCGCGCGGCTGTCGGTGCGACTGTCCGCTGGTACCGTGTTGCTGAAAACATTATTGGTTGAAATAAACAAATGTTTAGATTAGGCTATCTTTCTCCTGAATTCTGATAGTATTGCATGTTACATGGCGAAACTCAACGCCGCGCTTTGTCTCGTTACCAGAGCATAGAAAATTAAAATATTGGAAATTTTATTCTGCCGAGTAGAAATCAAACCCACGAGCGACGCATTTACAGTCGAAGGGGCAATATTTAGTCTGCAAGGGCATTTAAAAATATTATAAAACTTATTTGCCATACCTCCCAATTCTTGATTCTCTTATTATAACCGTCTAATTTCTTCTGCAACTGTACTATACAAAGCGCGCTCTTCTGGTTTTTCTTTTCGAAAACCGCTTTGATACGTTGCAATTGTTGTTTATCTGCGTTTGCTGCTAGCTTTAAATATTCGTTTACATTATCTGAAAATGGTGATAGATTTTGTTTTATATTTTTCTGGGGAGTATGTACTATACTACAGATTACAGCAAAGTTAAATCTTTTTTTTGAGCTTATTTTAAAATATAAATTAGAGATGAATTATAATCGCTCAAAACTATTGTCAAATACGTCACCTATTCAACGACGGTCGTCGAGTAGTAGCCGCCCTAAGGTTAGCAGAAGATGGTCACCCGATCATCTTAAGATTTTTGTTTCTTTTAATTGTTTTACACCCGAGTGGACAATGTGCAAAAGTTCAGAAAAGCTAACCTCAAAATAGCCACGACTCTTCGACCGCACTGTAATATAGTGTTAACTGTAGAAGAAAGTAAAAAAAATATCCAACCATCACGTATGGTCTGCTCCAGTCGTATCAGGTCCTTCGTACGTTCTATTTTACTAACGAGATGCGCGATGGCGGCCTGCGCCTTCGCTGATGCCACGTTCGAACTTCCGTCTGATTCATCTGAGTAAATGTTAACATATATATATATAATGTAAACGTATATATTAAATAATATTTTGGATGGGACATGATCATTACAAATAGACGAAAAGTGGCAAATATAGTATTATAAATGAGATGATATTTATGCTCATCTATCCTAAATCTGATAAAGATATCAGAAAAACATAGGCCACAATTTATGTAAAGAATTTGTATTATTTGATTATATTGTAACAATAAGTTAAATAAAGCGAAGCCATAAAAATGCCGAATTCAAACCTAAGACCTGTCACTAATCTGGTCATTATCATTGATAACAAATAAGTAATTTTTATATGTAACTATTATCCCATATTTCAATACAAAACAATTATGTTCTAGAGTAGTTATATGTTTTTTGCATATGAAACAAAATTACAAATATATCAAACTGTTATTGTAAATTCTATATGTTTGACTTTTAAATCACATTTTATACACTTTGTCGCTGAATATTTATGTATGATGCACGTAGCTATTTCTAATTGCCAAGTATTTTCCATGTACAGACAGTGACCAATTAACAATTTTTTTATATGTATATGATATACTTTTATTAGCATATTCCAATTTTTATATTATTTACTTATATATTTTTATAAAAAATAAGAATACAAATAGCAAATGTATTATTCATTTGACATTGACGATTTATTTTATTATATAAGCATACGTATATTTAAGTATATACTAGTTATCGATAAAATCAATAATTACTTACTACAAGTATTACAATTTTTACTAAAACGCTTGGTATTTAGGATAAATGTTATCTATTTAATATTATTAAGTGATATGGACGCTAATGAAGTACGATAACCTAATATAAATATATATACATATAAAGCTGTCGGGAGGCAACCAATAAAATTTATTGACATTTATTCAATAGTACCAAAAAAATTTTCATATTCAACAAAATTTTCTAATCATTTATTTTGACTTGTGTAGTTATTCTTGGCCACATAAATTATCCACAGAATCAATTACAGACAAAAGCTTTTAGAGCATTATTACTGACTTACTGAAATGTGATTGTCAACAAAAAATTGGCATAAACAACGAGCCATAAATTAATTGGTAATTATATCGAACAAACAATTAATCAGTTGTTAATATTTATTTGTCAATAACAATTAAAAATTGTCCAACTCTGCATACAGTACACGAACACACGTTCTTTCTTTATAGAAAGAATAGACTAAATTTCCGAAACCTATCCTAGTAACCATATAATTATATATTAGTAAATATTTACCTTGATTAATGTAATCTCCATCTTGACCTGAAAACAGTTAAGATGTTGTATAGATTAGTCATAACTTTTTATTTACGTGTAACGTATTTACAACAATCTTATTCAATGCTCAAAAAGGTTTTTCTTTTACAAATCCAGATAAGTAATTATTTAACATAGATAAAGTAAATAAAAGGTTGTTCGTTTTTTTTTCAAATAAAATACAAATTCCATTATCATAATAATACTGACATTCACTTATTTCGGCTACCTTCTATTTAAATTGAAATGTTTGGACATCAACATTACACATTATAAACTGTCTAAATTATTTATTTGTCTTTTTGAATTGCATTGAATTTTAAATGTCTAAATACTACAAGGCCATCGTCGTACATCGCGGCAGCGTCTGACTACTAACGTGACGTGTAGGTTCACTTCCCAAAAGGGGGAATGAATGTTCAAATTTACCCGCTTTTAAAGGTCAAATGCGGCTTTAAATTCAGCCATTCAACACGAAGTGAGTGGAATTCGAACATCTCAGTAACATTATGTTGTTACTAAATTCTCTCCGCCTATCCTCTTATATACTAAAGTAAACAGAAAGAAGTAGGTAACTATTTAATTTAATACATAAAATACAAAATAAACCTAAACATACTTCTATACGCGGGCGATCCGTATTCGTCCGAGGACAGCGCGTACGACACGTTGGGGCTGACCACCGCGTACGCGTAGTCGCCTGGGGCTAACATGTTCGACATGTTCTTCTTTTGAGGCGAATCTTCCAGGCTGAAATCAGTTTAAGAAAAAATGTCAAAACAATATATGTTTTATAATTATTATATATAATATATAATAGTTCAGGTATAAAACCAACAAGCACAAACTTTAGACATGAATAATATAACAAGTTCCCTTACTTCACCTTGAAAACAAAAGTCTTTGTCTCAAATTACCGTATTTAAGTATATATCAAAACCGCAAAAGGCCGTTTAGTTAGCTCCATGTGAGAAATAAACGTTTTTATAAATTGTCGCATTTAAGTTCAAAGTAAATAACAAAAACTTATACTATATAAAAACTTATAATAAGTTTAAAATTCATTGAGTAAATTTTCTGATTTAAAAGTTTTTATATATTTTGATATTTAAAAATTTTAACCTTTTATTAGTAAATGTAAGTACTTTTATTTTATATTTTGCGGCATTTGAACACCAAAATATAAAAAAAGACAATTAAAAACCAAAAAATACTCACTCCCTGGAACTATTGGCCGTGGTGTTGCCAGAAAGCGGGCTGCTGCCAAGATCTCTCGAGTGGGACTTGACATGATGAGCTCTAGACTCTCCGTGGCGTGATGATTCCTGTAACAATTGCGAAGACAAATAACTACCAATGCAATACTTAATTAAATCATTTCCTTATTTCATCAGTAGAGCTGAGCAGGAAAACAACAAAGCATAAATTATAAATGACACATACAGTTTATGCAAAATAACGTAGGTAGAGCGATTATAAGTGCGACACGTTGTGGGTTCGATTACCACCAGAAGAAATTTAATTTTTAATATTGTCGTTTCTTCGCTCTAAAAACGAGGCAAGGCGCGGCTTCGAGTTCCACTACACAACACGCAGTATCTTAAAATTCGGCTGAAAACTGGGAAACAGAAGCGTCTTAACGGTAACGAAATATGTTAACTATTATTAGGTTCCCAGGTTCCCTCTGTCTATACTGCTATGCGCAAGACACCGGTTGAAAAAATGCTAAAAAAATGATTCATATATTTATATTTTATACAAAGAATAATATAAAGGCAGCGTGTTAAATCGATTGTTTGCGGAAAACATTATATTATGTCTCGTGTGCCCTTGTCGCCAGATATCGGTATCAGTCAGTAAATGGAGACGGCCGCCGAGATGCGTGTCAAATGTGAAAGACCTCAGTTGCTTTTATATTGTGTTTACTATATATTTTTCATAGATAATTATGATATAAAACTATGTATTTTAAATTATGATATGACCTATTTTTTAATATAAAATGGACAGTAGAATGTTACAACACAATTAATTATTTTCTCATTTTAATTACTTTCGTAATCTAATATCATTATGATTTTAAAAACAATAGCCGTAAATAGCTAAAGTTATAGCCGATTCAATAAAACGCTTATTTCGTAGCAATATTGTCGCATGTTACTCTTTATATTGACATAACTTATTTATTTGTGCATTGATTAAAATAAAACGAACGCTAAATGTTAGACGAAGCTTTCCAGAACCCAATAATGATAACTAATGCAGCACAGATAAACAAGAATTGAAAAATCATTAAATTTTAAATATCATTAGTTATGTGTTCTATTCTTCTATTCTATTACATTAATAAAGGCCCTCAATAACACATTTTGTTTTATATATTCTATGTACAGAGACCGATCCGTTACGATTTCTTTATAAGTACAGATAATATATAATTCTAAATAATGCTTAATATGGCTAAAAAAATGGTGCCTGTGTCACGGACTAGTTAGGCATGAGCATGACACACGTTTCCGGAACAAAGGTTATAAACAATACCATATAATATTATAATAATTCAACTACAGTTTCATAGCTCTATCAAGTTAATTATAATAAAAAAATATATTTCACAATAAAATCATTATACACAATTCACAATTCCGTGAGAACCGACTAGTTTAACCAAACAAAAAATATACAACAAAATATAAGTATAAAAACATAGCAATTAAAATACAATATAAAAAAGAAAAAAAAGTGAGGAGCTCACATGGTGCGCCGTAGACGGTGACTGTACCCTCGACCGGATGACGTCATCGGTTACTATTGCCGGATCTCGCAGGTCCGCCGTCGACGGCGACTGGCTTCTGCTCGAGCCCTTGCTGTGCCCGTGCCCCACTTGGAGAGTGTCCATTGTAGCTCATGGACTATCACAAAACGATCACAGACATAAGGAACCACTGCTCTGTAATTTATTCTCTTCCATTATAACATATTATGCTCCATTTCGCGATAAATCTGAAATAAAATATATATATTTATATATGATAAACTTTAACATATAATTAGACACATTAGACGTGGTTGAAACGTGTTATCAAAGGTCGCGCTATCGTATTGTTATTTTTTCTATATAATTAGATATTTAAATATAAACAAGTTGATGATTATATATATTTTATACTTTAGGCAAATCGTCTGATATTAAATTATTAAAAGTAAAAAAAAAATCATTACTTATTAACATACATTTCTTTTTGAGAACACCGTATAATATACCTACGTCAGAAATTTAACTAACTAGTTAACTAATTAGTTTTTAAAAATTTGGTATTTAACTAAATACCAAATTTTTAAAATAAAAAAATCAGCTTCACACTGTATCCCGCACACAGCAGGGTAGGCAGAGGGAACCTAGTTTTCAGACACACCGTTCCCCACTTTCTGTTTTTGATTTATAAAATTAAAACATTATAAAATAATAAGTACACATATTTTTATATTTCTTATAACAACACAATAATAAAAAATATTACTGCAAATTCTTATAAATTAGTTAAATTTATGTGAAATATACGCGACCATTGTATAGTTGCCAATAGAGTGTCATAATTAATAGGATTTGGCGAACATCACACTCGACAAAGTTATATAAAATATATAATTGGCTTCTATTCCGCTATAGCTTTAGCACTATCTACTGAAAGTAAGTAGTATTTAATAGTAAAGAATTTCATTGCCTATAATAAACAGAAGTTTACCGATCGAACGATTTCTAATTACAGAAATATAAATCATATAGATCTTTTTGTAACAATAAAGTATTAGAAAAAGGATGAGCGGCGTTTATAGAAAATATATATGAAATAATAAATAGACGACTGGATAGCCTATTTACCTTGAAATGACGGAATATCATCTCTGAATAATTTTAAAATATTTGTAATTTTGAATTGCAGTAAACTTTTTTTTTATCTTTACGCTGTATCCCGCACACATCTGGGTAGGCCGAGGGTACCAAGAAAATTTGTGTTTAGACACTCCCTTCCCATTAAGTAACTTCTGTCGAAGTCTGGAAGAATACGTCTTGAATGGCAGAACTCAACGCTGAGTTTTGTCCCTTTACCAGAGCGAGCAAACGAAAATAATTAACCTACAACCGTCTTGTTTGTGCTCCTGGGCGACGAACGGCCTCGATTTTTTTATCGTTTACTAATTATGGCTGTACATATATGTAATAATAAAATCTATAATCAAAATGAATGAACGACAAATTGTAGTCATGTTAGCAATTTAAGTCTTAGTTCTCCCTTACACCATACATTGACACAATCGTAATTTGTGTATATCTATCTAGACAAGTCAGTCTAAGCATATACTATTAACACTAGACTACAACTGAGATTTAGATGTAAAAAACATAGATAAAAGAAAACAAAAATCTAATAGTCTATTTACGCATAAAATATTTTTTACGTACGTACAATGTAATAATAATAATAACTTCAATACTACTATATTACTAATATCTAATAATACTTTTACAATGGAAGAACAGACGAAACACTGCAAATATCAACCCAAATATAGCCAGCGGAAACTCATTTCGTACTGAACAATGTTCGAACACAAAAAGCAAATGAGTGGGAAATGCTTAAAGATTACAAAACATTTTCTTAATCACGGACAGGCATCGAGCTTTAATTAAGGTCTGTGGTGGATATTGTGACTGGATTTATGTTTATATATATAAATTACTTTCAGAGCTGTATAGAGTTAAAATAAATATGTATATATATAAAGCAGTATTGAGGCCAGTCGTGGCGCAGCGGCACAAAGTGTGACTGTAAACCGACTGGTTGTGGGTTCGATCCCCACTCGAGGAGATGAAATATTTATTTAAATATATATTTCCATTTCTTCGCTCTGGTGTCGAGGCTAAGCGCGGCGTCGAGTTCTGCCACTCAACACGCAATGCCTCCAGAATTCGGCAGAAAGTGGGGAACGGAGTGTCTAAAACACTAGGTTCCCTCTGCCTACCCTGCTGTATGCGGGATACAGCGTGAAGCTGATATATAAAGCATCACTGCTTTGCACATATGTATTGAGACCAGTTGTGGGGCAGGGGCACAAGCGTGTGACGCTGTAAACGCGACAGGTTGTGGGTTCGATTCTGACTTGCAGAAACGGAATATTTTTATTTCTTCGCTCTGGTGGCGAGGTAAAGCGCTACGCTATGGTCCACCATTCAACACACAATACCTCCAGAAATCGGCGGAAAGTGTGTTAAGAATGTCCTAACACTGCCTACCCTGCTACATGTGAAATACAGCATAATGCTAAAAAAATATTACATGCCCATATTATGCACGAGCACATTTTTACACAGTATAAAACAAAGTCGCTTCTTTTTGTAGGCAGAGGGAACTTAGTGTTAGGACACTCCGTTCCCCACATTCATAAAGACGAACGACTTGTTACTGGATCGAAGAAATAAAATAATTCTTTCTCCGAGTGGGGGTCGAATCTACAATTGTCGTCTAATATATATATCGCGTTTAATCAGACACCGTGTCGATACGCGACGACGGCCACAATTTTTTATATATAATGATACTATAATCATAGTATAGGTAGTATCATTAAAGTTGGTATAAAACTGACAAGCTGCAATACCTTCTTTGGGTTCAGAGGGGACGGACTATTTATTTTAAAGCGATATAAGTAACTAAATACTGCTTTTTATCATCTAAGCTTGGGGAAGGAATCTTTTATTTATGTGATAATAGATATGCTATGAATTTTAATTTAATATTTGAGTAAAATATGACTGAATTTTGTAATATCATATACCTACGTGCAATTTACTTGCAAATCTTACTCTACATGGACTTGAGGCGTGTCAGCAAAACAGTTTACTCTGCCAACATCACGTAGCGTTAAGACACAAAGAAAATTATTTATAATGGCACCAAAAAAATATTATTATTAATGAGTTTTAAAGAAGTTAAGCAGACTTCGTTAAAATAATTTTGAAAACGTGACTTTTTTTACTTTAATCAAGGTAATATAGGGAATATGCAATATTTTTATTTAATATAGTACGCAAATGCTCCATATTTGAAACAAGTTGGCATCGTGATATGGATTACTGCGTAAATCATTTGCCTGTTCATTATGAGGATATGTTCTGCATATTAAATATATAACTATAATGAGATAGACATTCGATAATTATATATTTTTTTTCAGCTTCACGCCGTATCTCGCATGTAAACAGAAGGCAGAAGGAGCCTAGTGTATACTCCACTCACCAGTTCTCTTAATTTTCTCGATTGGGAATCGAACCCACAACACATTGCACATACAAAATGATGTGATATTACAAAACCTAACCTATTTTAATCAAAAGTGATACAAATTTTAATTTAAAGTACGGACAAGCAGTAGTAAATATAAATAATTTATAAGATCCGCAGTGTTAGTTTGATAGAAGCCATATAGTATATAAGGTCAACTTTCCAATGTCGCGGCCATAACAGTGCGACCGCGAGGTTTCGGAAACGTCTTATATACGATGCGGAAGGAAACATCGCAATTTTCCTGTATACATAAAAATATATATTTTAGCTTAAAAGCTCACCGATAACTTGACGCTTTTTTGCGACAGTATCGGAGGAGGTGTCACGATAAACTTTTCGTTGTTATTTTGTTATCGTTATGTGGGTTGTATTGTAACATATTGATTTTAATAGGAAAAATCCAAAATTAAGCCTGGTAAGACTGATACTCACAAACCATTTCCGTTAACTAAATATGTGTGACTATGTGTTGTGATATCATTATATGTTATTTTTTAAATAACCCACTGGTCGTCGGGCGTTACCGGGAGTCTATGATCTTACTCATGGTTAGAGATTGATTTATATAGTAAGTGGGGGTAACGTATGCTAAGTTTACTATTATGTGACGTATATGATTTTATGTTTTATCAGACAGTCATGACGCGAACGACGTAGAGGCGATGGTTGCGAGTTCATTTTTTAGATTTCGTAACCGAACAAGTCACGACGTTAATTTCCACCACTCAACACGCAATATCTAGGTTCCCTCGACCTATCCTTCATATATGAGATACAGAATGAATCTAAAATATATATATATCATAGTAAATGCTCCAAAATGAAAGGCGCTTTAAATTGTTTCTTAAAATATGAAAATTTCTAATTTAAGACGTTGGAAACCACTTTGTAAAGGCAGCTGTTATATTTAAATAACTTTCATATTTCTTTGGTAAACAAGGCCAAGCTTATCAAGTTCAAAGTAAAGCAGGTATATTTTTTTTAAGTAATTTTGTTTTAATAACTGCCAAAGCTTCTATCAAACAGTGAACTGTGCATTTGTCTTTTAAACAATAGATTATCTTATTCTAAGTATCACGTCATTATAAAAAAATAAACAAAAACTATCCGAGATTTTTATATAAAAAAGAGGATTAGTTTTAATTTAACTTTAAATATAATCCTATACATTTAAACATTATATATACCGAGATATGTAGGATACTTAGCACAGATAAAGAGTATAGCACTTATTATAAATAGATATACTTTGATATTTTAGCGTACAATATTTTTATACTTTCTTCTTAGAAAACAAAAAAAATGTTCCTTATTTATTTACCTTATAGATATTAGTAACAGAGTGTAGTGTACTTATAGTTTTTATTTATTTAAGAGAATTTTCAGAATCCACTTTTTTGTAAAATTTCAATTATTCTAGAAATATATAATTTAAAATATATTTATTAAACTGTAAAAGACCATTAGCGCAGAAGATTACATCAAAGTTACTTCAGTTGTACACAACTAAGTTCTAACTTCACTAAAACTTCGTGTAGGTACATACCTAGTATATTACCTAGGATGTTATAGTAAAATACTGCTTTCAGTAAGCTTAGCTTAAGCTTATTTTTTCTTTCTTCTTCTTGTACGTGCTACATGAGATTTGGTCCTTATGCTAACATATTTCATATGTAAGCATCTTCACGAAGGAACCTAGTGTTAAGTCACTCCCTTCGCGACTTTTCGCCGAATATTCGAGACATTGCGTGTAAATTGATAGAATATAACGCCGCGGCAAGTCTACCTAAGATAGGAAGTGAAAGCAATTTAAGTACGATCATTTCCCTGTTTGGTGCACTTACAACAACTTACAGCCGTTTATAGTTAATATCAAACGTTTAGCCACTTTATGTTTAAATAAATATCAAAAAGCTATCAAATGATAATAATATGCTACAGCTGCTCACATAAATGTTAAGTATAATATACACTAACTGTGATAAGTTGATAACCAAACGAGGATGTCACAAGCACTAACGTATATTACTCAGAGCAGCGATAGTAATAAAATTATAGGCCGTCGTGATAGTGTATAGTAAATCCAATATCGAATCCATATCGAATCTAGGTTAATTGTAGAGGATTTTTAGGCGGAAATAAGCTGGTGGGAATTAGTTTCTAGCACAAAATACAACCGTTAGGATTGTTCGATTCAATGGCACAACATACTTTTTTTCTGTATTTTACATCCTGCCATAATTCATTTCTACAGTTTAAGAAGATATAAGAATTTAATTATATTTTAGAAAAATATCCTGATAATCTGAATTTTGGAGGCGGAATGGCATGTTGAGCGGCGGAACACAACGCTGCGCTTTGCCCCGACACCAAAGTGTAGAAATTAAAATCATAAATAATACATTTCCTCGAGTGCAGATCGAACCCAGAACAAATCGAGTTTACAATCACAGTTTGTGCCCCTTCGCCACAACTGGCCTCTTTGGTATATAAAAAAAAATAAAAATAAATGAAGTTATCTTTGGTGCTAGCGATTATTTAGCATATCTAATGTTAAATGAAACTAACTATTATAACCGGTTTAATCGACTGCAAATTGTTATTAGTCCATAGTTTTGTACCCGACGCGACGTTTCGAACATTGATCACTCCATGACATGAAAGACAGAAAAAGTAGATTTTAAAGCCATTACTAATTTTATAGGCAGTATCTCTATAGATGTTGAATTCTTTGCTTCCTTGCATTGAATTCCTTTATAAACTTAAATATAAACGTCAAAGACAGTTTTTATCTATAATGGAGAAAAGTTCCTTGATAAATAACTGCTAAGTATAACAAATAAAAGTCCATTTTATGTTTTAATTTATAAAACGAGTTAAAATATACAATAGTAGAGTAATCGTGACACTTCATACATAGATTTGATATAAATTGTTGAGCGACATAACTCAACGCCGCACTTTGATTTAGAATCATATAATAAATAACTTCGATTTATGTCCTAAAGCACTTTGCGAGAAAGTCATACAAATTAAACAATTAAGATATTTAGTGGAAAGTCATAATTAAAAATTACAAGACTAATTAGTTTCTCGAGTTTCATCCCATGAGTATTTAATTAAATCTATGTAGAGTTCTTTTCAAGACATCTTTTATCTGCCTCAGACTCTTTCTTACTAGATAAATTGAAAAGGATCTTCCTTGACGAACGGATCTAGTACGAAATTGACTTAAAATAACATGGCTTGATAACAAATTAATATATTTAGCTTGTGCTATATTTGCGATATAACAAAATATAAATAACAAAAAATGTATATACTTATATAAGAAATAGAATTATGTGAAAGTTTACTTAAGTGCATTACACTACAATTTTTAAAATATTTTTCTTGTCCATGGAACGTTAAGAACTAACATTACACAAATTATACAAAAATAATAGTAATAAACAATAAGACAACAGTTTCATATAAAACTTACTTCAATAAAGCAAAATTTATTCTATAAGTTCTTACTCAGCTTTGAGTACAAAAGAAACAAAAGTTTTTAACTTTTGCAATACCCATTTTATTTGTTTTCTAGGGAGTCTGATAATATAGAAATTTCTTTCGCAAATTTTAGTAAAATTTTACATATTTTTTTATACTCTGTAAAAACGTATGTAATTTTAATAAGTAAATATAGGAGGTACCTTAAGATAATGATTTTTCAAATGACTACTTGTACCATTCACAAGAAAATGGAATTAGAGTTTTTACTTTTAATCTAATATGTTTTCCATTATAATTAAGTTTACATTTCAAAAACTTTCTATGGAAAAGTTGTTAAACAATTTTTTTTTCTTCATTACAATTATTTAAAAATAATTTGACGTCTTCACACATATTTGGCATTGGTCAGCTGTATTATATATATATCCGAAGAACCTAATATTAAAATATTACCGTTCTTCATTTTGAGCCGTATCTTGACGGCATTGCACGTTGAGTAGTAGAACTCAACGACGCTCTTTGCCTTTTCCTATAGCAAAAGAAGACTTATTATCCTCGCAATAAATAAGATTAGGGCAATTCACAAGCGAGTTCAAAACTGGCAACATTTCTTCATTATTTTTAAAAATCCTATATATGTTCTTGGAAAATTATGAAGATATTTTTGTTTACGATACATCCTTTTCATACTTTTATAAAAGTAAGGAATAATTTTAAAATAAAAAAACATGTAAAAACAAACCCGCTATCTTCGAATTTCGGGTGTCACTATTTTAACTACATGTTACAGAAAATTGTATTTTGACCTAAATAGTTCATAGTTCTAACAATAACCTCGACACGTAATGAATCGCGTTACGTTAAACGGTTCTAAATAGTTAACAATTTACAAACCCATTACAAATGGGAATTTTCGACACCTATTTCATTTTTGCACATTTATAAATGTATTACCATTATACCATTTTTAATATTTTTATTTCTTCGCTCTGGTGTCGAGGCAAAACACGGAAAGTGGGGAGCGCAGTGTCTTAATACTAGGCTACCTCTGCCTACCCCACTTTCGCTTTCTACCGCTCCCACACATAGCATGGAAGGCAGAGGGAACCTGGGAACCTAGTGTTAAGATACTCCGTTACCAACAAGACACGTTCCACTTCCCGCCGAATCTGGAGGCACGCAAACGAACAACGCAAACTTAGAATATTGCATGAATATTCGAAAATTCTCTGATACATATATTCAAAATTTAAATTAATTTAGCTTCACGCTATATCCCGCACACAGCAGGGTAGGCAGAGGGAACCTAGTGTTAAGACAATCCGTTCCCCACTTTCTGCCGCATTTTGGAGGCATTGCGTGTTGAGTGGCAGAACTCAGCGCCGCGCTTTGCCTCGACACCAGAGCGAAGAAATGAAAATATAAATTTAAGTAAATATTTCATCTCCTCGAGTGGGGATCGAACCCACAACCAGTCGGTTTACAGTCACACTTTGTACCACTGCGCCACGACTGGCCTCAGTTATACATATATTCAATCAGGGTTTATTCAGGTGCCGTTTATAAATGATCAAAGTATATTTTTGAACATTTTATTTCAATGCCTGGACAAAATTAGATCGTCATAGAGCTTGAGAATGAATTGAGATTACATCGAGTCGTCATTGCCTATGTAGTAGCATATTTTGAATGTAACATATTTATATCTATTTTTATATACAATTTAAAGAAATTTGTGTTAGACTCAAATTCCCAGGCTACTGGTAAAAGTAAAAGAATTTTCCTACTTGAACCCTTAGTAAGTTGAGGGAGTTCATAATGTCTACAAGTCTGAAGCGCGCGCATAGAATTTTCAATAGCATTGAAAATCTTGAAAAAATTATAACATTTCGACATTTAAAACAAATAAAAAAATCTAAGCGATTAAAGATCTGTACCAATAGGGGTAAATTATGTTATTTGAACAAAATAAATGTAGAACGTTTTAGGAACATAACATAATGAACCCATACATAAAATTTTATATGAAACCAAAATTTTCTCAAAATCAGAAGATTTATTAGGCATTATTCCATTATGTAAATATGTAATTTTAAATCCAAAGAACTTGCAGTATTGATTTGATAGACTAAAATGTAAATAACTGGTCGCTGATTTCACAAACGCCACTGATACCAAATTTCACTATGATCGCTCGCCATAACTATAACGAGAAAGTATACCAAAGTGATAGTCACACGGACCAAATACTATATACACGCTGAACATTTACGAATAGATATAACAATTAAAAAAAAGAGTACAAAAATATTTTAAAAAAATCGTTTAGCAAACTTTTATAATAATGTCAATAATATAAGATAGCCTAGTACGTAGTAGGTAGCTGGTTAAAGCAGACGAACAAAAACAAATAAAAAAACACTATATGCAAGCTAAACTAATAATATAAAAAGTCTATCATTTTCAAATACAATTTCAATCACTGCTACAAGAAATGAAAGAAAACAACCGCACACATATTACAAGTACGACTATCATTAAGTTCTTAATGGTTGAACTTTGACATGCCCGCCGAGTGATACGAGCTAACAGACGTCTGGCCGTTGAGTCATTGCCCCCTGTGTTAATAATTTCCTGTGGATTTCAATTAAATCTTCTCTTATGAGATGTAAAAGAGGGCATTAGATTGGGAGCTTTTTATGTTGTATTTGAAGCAAAGCTTTAATATTTATAGGTTATAATATAAGTGAGTGCTAAGACACTATGTTCACCGCTGTCCGCCAAAATCTTCCAGGTATTTTGTGTTGAGCGGTGGAACTCACTCTTTTGTCTTAGTGCCAGAGCGAAGAAATGAAAATATTAATAAATAATAATTAATTCCCCCGAGTGAATTATAAAGAGAGAATAAAAAATTATAATACAAATTTAACAGTATATTATTAAATTATAAAACGGCATTTTATTTAAACGTAATTATCTTTTAATACGAAAATTATTATAGATATCTGTTTGTCATCTTATAAATGCCCTAAGACTGAACTGCACATAAATAATCTTCACGGACTAAGTGATACATTACTTAACGTACAATAAAAAACGTTTTTATACAATAAGTATAGTTTGTTATGTAAATTCAAAAATATTTTATTCGAATATATCGGCATTCATTTGAAAACGAAAACGTATCTTATTAATAAACTTTGATAAAATACTTCTTCGACATACATATATAGTTTATTCAAAATGACTATCATAAAGATACTTAATTAATACTGTTTTAATTAAGTTAAAGTCTAGTCTAGATTTCAACCAGCTAGATGAAAAAGGAAATACATAATAAACAACCAAATTACTATTATACTTTCTTTATGAGCACAAAAATAATAAATCAATCGTCCATGGCCCTGAGGTTAATACGGTTAGTAAGTATATTAACCTTGACATAAAGGAAAAAAAAATATGCTACTGTCCTATTCCTTTACGGTCATTTGCTAGTGGTATACGGGTAAATGAGGGTACAGAAATATTATGCGGGCTGATAACCCCCCCTCTCGAGAGGTTGAGGGTCCGAGTCACCTTTGACGAGTTGACGAGTTATACTGTATAAGCTAACGTAAGCATATAAATGCGATAAAAAAGCATTTCGTGATTTATTATGTAATGTTGTGTGTGGTAAATTATAAATGTGTTGCTGATCCTTTAAAAAAAATCGGGTAAATTGTGTATAAATTTTTTTTTAAAAAATTGGTAACGTAAATATGTAAAAAATATATATTATCTAGGAATAAAATAAAACGCAAAAACTATGTTAATAAAGACAAAAGGAAACAATATAGGCAACTTAAAAGCTTATAAATTACACTGCACATTCAGCAAGTAAGTTAGTAATTACGTACAAAGAAAAAAGGAAACTGTAGAACATTGAACTAGAGATGATTTTCTGTATTTTAATGTTAAAGACGTACAAGTGCCAGAAAGTTTTCAGGCAAGACATATCTAAAGTTATGCAGAATGGAGTAGGAACGGCAATAAAGATTTGGCACGGGTGTCTGTCATTTCATTAAATTTAACATTCATAGCTACGTTCGTAGCCCGTGGGTAAAATCACTCCGCACAATACTGCTCTTTTCTACATTCGCCCTAAAGGATTGCGAATGCATAGAAAATTGGGATGATATAATGGGTGAAGCATGAATAAAATTTTGGGGTATAATATATTATGTTGTACACATTAGTATGAAAAACGCATCTTTTTTTTTAGTTTCACGATGTATCCCGAACATAGAAAAAGAATGAATGAATGAATTCTGGAGGCATTGCATGATGAGTGGCAGTTTCGACACCAGAGCGAAGAAATTAAATTATTATATATTTCATTTTCTCGACTAGAAATCGAACCCACAACATGTCGCGTTATAGTCACACGGTGCGCCACGGCTGGCATCCACATGACTTGACTGACTCTATTCTCTATTTATCTAGTATAACTTAGAATAAAGTTTTAAACTGACGTCAAAACAATCAATATACAACGACAAGTGGTGACACAGAAATTTAATCGGGCGTAGCTAATATAAGTAGATACGACTTATATCAGATAGCAATAGTAGTTCATTAAATTAGGGTCCCACGAAGTTTTATAGGAGAAAATTGTACTACAGCTATTACAAAGCCTGGCTTAAACACAAAGCCCAGGTTTCCAAACAAGTTCAACTTTCAAAATCTACTTTCAGTAAAGGTGACTGACTTCTTTACAACCTATTGGCCAATAGGGCTTTAACCTAATTAGCACATCTAGATAAGGGTGGCTCCCGGAGTGTTATAAATTCAATAAATCTCTGTATTTAGGCAAAACCAACAATATATTTTTATGAAAATTACATTAACTTTGTACTAATGTATTATTTTAATCATTCAAAAGAAATAAACGGTAAAGAGGAATAATATATCTTTTTTAATAAAAATTAACATAAAATAATATATTTTTTTTAAGTTTAACATTTAATATTTGTTTTTATTAAGTAATAAGTAATTAAAATTAGGAAATGTAATAAGTTTCAGTTCAGAGATGACGTGTAATATTGAGTCGCTATGAAATACTAGTACTAGTTATATGTGTAATTTGTAGTTACTGCCGATTTAATGACGGCTATAACTAAAGGTTATTCCGAACAAGAATTTTAGTTCAATAATATGATATGAAGCTTGGTAGATGATGTATAGCAATTTATTTTTTGCCAATTTTTTTTCTACACGGTATTAAAAAAACCTTAACGGTTTCAATGACTTTTGATCTATACGTATATCTATATCGTTATAAACCGGTACAGAAGAGAGGTAGATTTCTATAAAGCTAATGAACAGTCTTTTCAATATATGTAAACGTTACATCGTTTAAATTTATTCACTCTTTAGTCGTTATTAATTTCCATTACATTATTAAATCAGGTAAAAAAAAACACGCTGTATCCCGCACACAGCATAGTATGAAGAGGGAACCGAATGTTACGACTCTCCGTTCCCCATTTTCCGCTGAATTTTGGACCCATTGAGTGTTGAGTTGCGGAACTTAACGTCACCATTTTCCTCTACACCAGACCGAAGAAATAAAAATATTAAAGGTTTCATTTCCTCAAATCGAAATCGAACCCACAATCTGTCGCATCTCTATCTGTGTATATGTATCTATATGAAATGGTGTTTTACATCGAAATAATGTGTTGGTGCTTTTAATTTTATCATATAAGCTGATATTTTTTATTATTCGCGCAAATGCGAGTTAACCACGTGGGGAGGGCAAATACTACTAAACCATTAACTCGTGTGGCTTTGAGATTCAATGCTTTAAGTGATACCTATCGCAAATTACCCTATGAGTATGAGTAGGGCTGTGATAACTATGGGAACGTTTGCTATGTTGTCGTAATAGCTTGTTTATTAAGTAGGTTAATGTGTGGCGGTGCTTTTGAATTATTGATACTATACAGAACAGAATACACTACTGTGAGTCTTTCTTATATTTCAATTTTAAAAAAATCTAGTGATAAGACACTCTGTTCCCCACTTTTTGGCGAGATCTGGAGGCATTGCGTGTTGTGGGGCGGAACTCAACGCCGCGCTGTGCCTTCACACCAGAGCGAAGAAATTATGAAATAAAGGTAAGTAAATATTTCATTTCCTCACAACCCGCGAAAAACATACCACTTCGTTTGCAGTCGGATAAAAAAGGAGTTTTAATAAAATATTTGACAATGAAAATGGCAATATCAACAACATGAGCTGATTACATGCTTTTGTTGTTTGAGCGCAGAGTCAACGCACGCAGCGTCACATACCCGTACATTGTGTATTAGGGCGCGTACACTTTAGACTATAATTGCACTTTTCCTGCCCGCGAGTTCCGCACTAAGCAAACGAGATTGTTATAAAAACTCGCTGTCATTCACATTTATTTACTTTGCAAGAAAGACCTTATAACAATTTATTATATTCCATATATACGTATAAATACATAGATACATGCGAAACCCGTTATAATTAAATTTTATTAAAATGTAGTTCATTTAATACAAATTTTGTGTGTAAGAATAAATTCTGCTCCTTTGAATTTCTAAATAATAATAATATTTTTTGTACAAACCTACCTCTTAACACCAAATTTCTGTGGAATCCGAAATATTAATAGTGTTTATAAATTCGCCTCAGTGACGGGCGCGTTGTTACGTGTATTTACGTCATAGGAGTTTCAATGTAGCGCATGATAAATTTAAATGATACTTATGAAGAGAAATTTTAGAAAATTGTATTAAATTAAATAAATTGGTATGTATGTTATTTCGCGTTAATTTTTTTGTTTCTATATGTGAACGATATAACATATTGTATTAAGCTTTTTTCTTTTTTTTTACAGCTTGACGCTGTACCCCGAATATAACAGGGTAGGTAGAGAGAGCTTGGTGTTAAGACACTCCGCTCCCCACTTTCGGCCGAATTCTGGAGGCAATGGCTTTGCGTCGACACTACGAGGCGAAGAAATTAAAATATTAAATCTCCAATATTATCATATTAAAAAAGTTAGATTACACTACGTTAATTTAAAAAAGTAAAAGTAGATTCAATGTCGCACAAATTAGATATGAAAATGACTACCAATAAAGTAAAAAGATGTATTTGAAAAGTAAACTACTGTATGTATATAAGTTTGTAAAAATTGCTTTAGGTTCACTTAGCAAAACATTTAAAGTTTGTTTCATCAAAATCGGTTCATTAAAAAAGTTATCGTCATTTAAATGAACTGAAGGCGTGTGTTTGCCTGCAAATATATAGTAATCCATATTTATATTATACATTCGAAAGTAACGCTGTTGGTCTGTCTGTCTGAACATGGGAACATGTCTTTATTATTTTTAATACTAAGAATTTACGACGACCAGTCGTGGCGCAGGGGCACAGGGTATGACTGTAAATACGACTGGTTGTAGGTTCGATCACAAGTCTAGGAAATGCAATATTTAATTAAATGTATATTTAGTTCAATTTCTTCGCTCTGGTGTCGAAGCAAAACGCGGCGTTGAATTCTGACACTCAACACGCGAATCTAGAATTCGCTTAACTTGGGAAACGGAGTGTAAGTTCTCTTTGCCTACCGTGCTGTGTGCGGATCCTGGAGTAAAGCTGCTTTAATTTTGTTTTTTCTTCTAATTTTACTTATTTTATTTGTTTATTTTTATTACTCAGGTATTTTTTCTAATATTAAGAATTTAATTTCCCTTGCTTATGACTCATTATTATTTTCCGGTTTGCTATGGTAGTTCAGGTTTATTTTTTCTTGCTAATCCTATCGAAAACTGAAAATATGAAATTATTAACATATACTTAATAAATATTCGTATATTTCAAGCGAGCGAAGTCGCGCGGGTCCGCTAGTATTCAATAAATACGCAACAAAACATATCGTGGTATTAGAACGTTAGAATATCACAAGTTTTTAATTTCTACTCCAGCCAGTTGTATAGAAAATCAAAAGGCAGTCAGTCAGTCAGTTAGTCAGTCAGTTAGTCAGTCAGTTAGTCAGTCAGTTAGTCAGTCAGTTAGTCAGTCAGTTAGTCAGTCAGTTAGTCAGTTATCTAATTCCATTTTCTTATGACGTTTTATTATAGATAATCAATATGTATGAATTTTACATTATTCCATTTATTGAACGATATCAATTTCATACGCTAAGTTTTTTACAAAAGTAACTTAATACTAAGCGATGAACTCGATATGAATATATATATTTTTAATGGTATTTTAAAGTTTATTGTAGAAAATAATAACATTAGTAGTGCGTGTGCTTTTATATAACCAAATACTACTTTAGAAAGTTGAGGTCGTCTGTGTCGTTGTGGCGCAGTGGCACAAATGTGTAACTGTAAAAATGTGATATTTGCGGGTTAGGTTTCGATTGTTAATTATTAATATATATATATATATTTACTCTGGTACCAAGGCAAAGCGCGGCGTCGAGTTTCGCAACACAACATGCAATGCCTCAACAATTCGGCGGAAAGTGGAGTATCTTAATATTAGGTTCCCTCTGCCTACTCTGCTTTAGGCGTGACACAGCCTGGACCTAAAAATCTTTTTTGGTTTTTCATAGACATACTTTCTTTGTGAATATAATATCTTAAACATAAACAAACAAAAAGTCAATGTACATTGTCCAAATTAAAGATATACAGACAAAAAAACCGAAACTAACGTTTTCAAGAACTGGTAATTCAAACTTATACTTGAACTTTAAGCCACAATCTATATATAAACACATACAAACTAAACGTTTATTTCGATCGATGTATCTACATATACCTAATAGTTTTAGGTAAGCAAAGGTTATTTCAATACAACAATGTATATTTAATATTCTATATAAGGAGGATTATAGACCAATTTAAACGGATAACGTCGAAGGTAAGCTCGCTTTATTGAATATCGAACGTATTAATGACATCGGAAGATGCGAACGGATTGAAATTTCCTTTTTACGGACTATCAATCCTTCTATTCGTCATCTATTTACTTTTTGCAACTTCTTTATTTACTGTACTATTTGTGTGTGAAGTGAGACCTTGATGGCACAATGGGAATGTGCCTGACTTCGAACGCAACAGTTGCGGGTTAGATTTCGCCCGGGGGGAGTGAATTATTTTCGATACTCCGCTCTTATGCATCCACGAGGCATTGTGATATAGGTAAGTTGTTTTACATTTTCATTTTTGTAAATAAATAAATACAAAAATATTTATGTATATTATATCAATTTTCCTTATTTTGGTTAAACTAATATTAACTGATCGACTCAATAGCATTTGGTATGTCAATAAATGCGTTTGATAAGCCTATAAATAGAACAAAATTACAAATGTTAAATCATAAAATCATATAACTGGGTATAAGAGGCCAGTCGTGGCGCAGTGGCACAAAGTGTGACTGTAAAACCGACTGATTGTGGGTTCGATCCCCACTCGAGGAGATGAAATATTTACTTAAATTTATATTTCCATTTCATCCCTCTGGTGTCGCGGCGTTGAGTTCTGCCACTATACACGCAATGCCTCTAAAATTCGGCAGAAAGTGGGGAACGGAATTTCTTACACTAGGTTCCCTCTGCCTACCAGCAGGGTGTGCGAGATATAACGTGAAGCTAATTAATTAAAAATTTATATAACTGGTACCTAAATAATTAAATACAAACAGTACTAATTTATCTATATCACTTTCAAACAAGCACACTGGGGAAAAAACAAGCCTAATGAATCCTTCCTTAGATTACGAAATTTAATTACAGGGGCTAAATACGGCTTCCGCTACTTTATACTACATTCCAATATATCGTTAGAAAAAGCTAAAGTAGCATACAACAGAAAACAATTTTTATAAAAAAAGATTTCTGCGTTTTACATACGATAAAATTGGTGACTAACGATTAGTCAAGCTTACTAAAAAAAGGAATAAAGGAAAAAGTAGTCTTTGATTTCCTTATTTTGTTTTTTTTAATTAAGATACGTCACGAGCGGACTCACAGAATGGAGCGCCAAACGCTACAACATAAATTACAATAGTAATAACATCATTTCTATACAAAATAATTGAATACATCGAAAATCATCGTTAACCTGATAAGCGCGGCATAATTTCATATCTTATCGATTCCAATAACAATACAAAGGTAATTCTAGGTATTTTCGAGGTATATATTTTCGAGGTATATATGCAGTGGCAGAAAGTGTGATTGTAAAACCGACTGCTTGTGGGTTGGATCCCGATTCGAGGAGGTTAAATATTTAGTTAAATTTATATTTCCATTTCTTCGCTCTGGTGTCGAGGCTAAGCGCGGCGTTGAGTTCTCCCACTCAACACGCAATGCCTCCAGAATTCGGCAGAAAGTGGGAAACGAAGTGTCTTAGCATGAGGTTCCCTCTGCCTACCCTGCTGTGTGCAGGAAACAGCGTGACGCTGATTTATTTATTTATTTATTTTATTTATTCAAGGTATAAATATCGTGATTATCGGTATGGCCTATGCTAATCATTAAATTGTATCGAAATATTGGCTTCTTGGAAGTGATTGTAATTCTGTTTATTTATTTTTTTAATAAATGATATATTCAAATGTAACTAATTAACAATTAAGAACAGAAGAAAGTCTTAATAATTAGAAATGTATTGGCTGTAATTAACAAAACGAATGTAGGCATATTATATGCAGCAAACACATTATTACCTTATTTAAATCTTAAATTCAATGTTTCTTATTTAGCTAGACTCAATTGATGATCAATATATATTTAATAAATTTTGTATATGAAGGAATATTAAGTATTTATTTATTTTTTCTTGATGGTTTATACATATTATAAACATGAAACTATTTCAATTAAGTATGTAATATTTTTAAAATGTTAGATTTTCAAAAATATATTTTCAAATATTAAAGTACATGCATTAATGTGGTAAAAATGATTAGTATTTTTTTTGATGTGGTATATGAATATGATACTCTTATACACAACCACAAACACAAAAAAGTATTTCAGAAAAATTAAACAAGAATATTATATGCAATTTTCGAAAAAACAATATATTATTATTAACCAATTTATAGTAGTAAGAAATTGTTGAACAATAATATACTTTTTTTCATTACGACTGCTGCTCCAGTATCATTCAACATACTTTACAAAAAGAAAGTTTTTATTTTAATGTCATATTTTAATATTATATGTTATTCACATATAAGAAGGATATCTACGGTCTCTACTTTTTGCCAGAATTCAAGGCCTTATGTTTTAAAGTATTTGAAATCAAGTGTGGTACATTTATTAAAGAAGGCAAATGTAAATATTTAATTTCTTCAATGGGGATTAGAAACCACAACCGTCACATTTATAGTTGGATGTTGTCACTTTACCACAATCACCTCTATACATTAAAGTTTTAATATAATAAAATTTCAATAAATCATCAGTAAAATATAAGAATAAAATTAATACTAACAAACACTATGTGGTATAAATAGAAAATTCAATTGTTATGTTATTAAATATTACATGAAAATATCAAGTTGTTATTTACAGAACCATGTAATGTATTTATTATTAAAAAATATATAATATAACGTTATAATACTTGAAGCCAGTCCATTATATAGGTAGTAAGTATTTTTGACTTTGTCTCTATAAAACAATAAAAATTCAAACCAAAAACATATCTGTTAATAGCCTATTGAAGTTTGAAAGGTAAATATTTTTGAATAAAAGTAATTTATTATAATCTTTTAAAGCTTAGACTAAGGATAAGTCTATGAAATGTATGAGAAAAATATTTTTTATTTTATATTTTATCAACTTAATTTTTATATGATTATTGGTGTTTCACTTATAAAAATAATAAAATTCAAAGTATAGTTGCTATATGAACAGTAGCTTTTGTAAATATATAACAGTTTTATTGAGTAAACTGAGATTAACCATCGTAAACTTACACACTCAGTGTAGTGTGGATGTTTATAATTGTTCCACTACAGTTTATATGTTGCCCATAAAACTTGTTTGCTTATATAACCTTAAGGTACTCTGTGATGACTAATATCAAGCACTTTTTACTGCTCTCAGGAGTAAGTGACTCAGCTTGGTAATAACATTAGAAAAACTTTACTACAAATAAATCTATCAAATTGATAAAACATTACACTAAGCTGACTTGTATTGATGCACTGGCTGCAGTCCAAACATTAAAATGGTATATATATATATGGAGATAGTGTATAATGAAAAAATATTACACCAACACCGCAAGCAGATTCAATGGCTATATATTTGTTACCTTGTTAAAACATTTTAATGTTAATCAATATATCTATAATAATTAGTTAAATCGAAACTACATTGCATTGCCTTAACATTTGCGAAAGTACTATTAATATGTACTTCATATAGTCTACGCACGTATTAACTATGGAATTATTTTAGAATAGAATATATCAGAACGTCCGGATATATCGAGATTAAATATTACGGACGAACACAAAGCAGTAACTAAATGACAAAAAAGAAATCACAGTGATTAATCATTAATAGAATGCGATGCACTTACATATTTTAACACCAATTTATTCTTATTGCTTTTAAAATCACTGATTAGTTACACAATAGTCTATGTACATATTTTTTCTTGAAAATAAAAATATAATTAACACATAGTTACGAATGTATAAATGACAGAAAACAACGGAGTGAAAAAAGACGTCTAGATTGGATGGAAGATGCACTATTCTTGGCTCGAGCAGTCTTCAACAGATGGCGACACTTCACATATATGCCATAGACTATTATAGCATGATTCAAGACCTGAAGTATAGTAATAAAATATTCATAAATATCTGTTCAGCCTAGAAGCATTTTAAAATGCCCCATCTCCTTTATTAGTTATAAGTTAAAAGTAAAGAATTAAATTGTTGAACATACTTTATATCAATTTAATTATAATTTCAGTTTTTACAATATACAATGTAATATAAGAGAATGTATATAAGTAAGAAAATGTGCCATTAATTATACTTTTTTGTTGTAAAATTATTTTTTTCGTCCATAGTAAGAGCTAGGAAAAAAATATTTTATTTATATGGCACATTTGTAGCTTAAATCTAGAAAAATCATCGAAAAAAAACAACATTATTATTATGAACGTTTGTCGTATTCGACTAACAGATTTTAATTAAATAAATTTAGGAAATTTAGGCCATATTTACTATTTATATGTTATTTTATACTTAATCTTTAGTTGTGCTCAATATTCATTGAACATTTTTTAATCAAGAAACATTTGTAGGTCTCTCATAAAAATCTGTTTTAGAACGAAAATTGTGTAGCGCCCTCTAGGAATTGACATTAAAAGCAGCAGAAGGTATCCTTTCTCACTCGCACCCGCACGCTCTTCGTAGACGAACGGTTCAATGACTTTGGCGACCAGTTTCTATTTTCTCTCTGGTCCTGTCGTCGGGTCCACCCGCAAGGAAGGGGGTCTTTGTTTGCGTTTCACGTTCGCGTCGCACGGTATCAACTGTGACGGTCTCATACCCATCGTGTCCGAGACGGAATGTGTCCGCATAAGTGGAAGCGTGGTTCTCTCTCGTCGCGGTCTATGTGAAATGTGCTGTGCCCAACGCTGGCTCCGTCTAGCAGTGCAAGTGCAGTGAGGTGCAGTGTGTTCGGCTCGGCCACGGCGAGCGAGGTGCGCGGTGGTGGCGGCGGCCGCTCGGCCATGACCGGTGACATGCCTCTAGGGAGCGCGCACGCGTTCGGGCGCGCGTTGCTCCGGGACGGGGCGCTACCGCCGCTGGAGCCCGGCCCGCCCGCGCCGCCGGCCACCAACGCTCAGCCGCCCGACAAGCGCCCGCCCGCCGCGGCCGCTAGCCCCGAGCAAGTCATGAAGCTCTACATGAACAAGCTCACTCCGTACGAGCACCGCGAGATATTCGATTATCCCCAAGTGTACTTCATAGGCGCGAACGCCAAGAAACGGCCCGGGCTCGTTGGCTTCCCGAACAATTGCGAGTACGACAACGAGCAGGGCTCCTACATACACATCCCGCACGACCACATCGCGTACCGGTACGAGGTGCTCAAGGTGATAGGCAAGGGCAGCTTCGGCCAGGTGGTGAAGGCGTACGACCACAAGAAGCGCGAGAACGTAGCGCTCAAGATGGTGCGGAACGAGAAGCGGTTCCACAGACAAGCGCAGGAGGAGATCCGCATCCTGGAACACCTCCGCGAACAGGACAAGGACAATACCATGAACGTGATACATATGTTCGATTCGTTCACATTCAGAAACCACACATGCATCACCTTCGAGCTGCTTTCGATTAATTTATACGAGCTGATCAAGAAGAACAAGTTCCAAGGGTTCTCCTTGCAGTTGGTGCGCAAATTTTCGCACAGCCTCTTGCAGTGTCTTCACGCGCTCAACAAAAACAGAATTATTCATTGCGATATGAAGCCCGAAAATGTGTTGCTGAAACAACAAGGTCGCTCTGGAATCAAGGTTTGTAGCTGAGAATTTTTAAAACATAACATGAAAATATCATAAATAAGATGCTCCAAACATATATTATACGTAACTATTCCAGGGAGATTCGTAAATGTTCGTGCGGTTATTAGGTTACCGAATGTAAGTGAATACCTAAACACCTGTTCTCCTGCAAGACCCCGCTCCGGGCGGGCAAAATCGATATCGTTTGTTGTGAACAGCGGCGGCGGCCAGGGTGCGTGCGTTACGATCAGCTGACCACACCCGCCCCAACATTTACGCACGTCTTTGCTTTAATCTTATATAAAAGGGCAGTAAAAAGTTAAAGTTTATCTAATTATTTTCAATCTAGCATGTCATACATCGCACTGACACACCGTTTTAAACGTGTCCTACAGCGTAGATACAGTGGTAATGATAAACGTTATCTCAACCAGTTAGTTACACACACAGCCGCTGGGAGCCGGCCACGCATCCAGTTCTATTTTAAAGCTTCCCTATACATTTAGTAAGTCGCCGCGCTCTCGTGAGATTTAGACGGTTATTTACGTCAGAACGCATCCGCGTGATTTCAAAACAAGATTTAACGAGCATTCATTTAAAATTTAAGCCAATGTCATATGTTGCTTTCATAGTCCCTAAGTAAAAGGCGAATAAAAAGTCTTTTCTAGGAACTTTTAAATATTTTAACTTTGTTTCTGACTGTCTGTCTCTTACACTTAAGAATATATGAACTTTTCTAACTCAGATACTTTTATGCAGTAACGCTTCTAAGTTCAATAAAGCTACTATTCAATGGAATTTTATAAATATTTATTAATTAGTAATCTTTAACTAACTTGTAACTTAGTAATGCGGCTCTGTAACAATATATGCAATAAATTGTTATAATTATAAATAACCTCTATGTTAATAAGATTTTTTTATGCAAATAATTTAATTAATTGTGTAAAATATACTGTCATCATCATCATCATCGACAGCCATCGATCGTCCACTGTTGGATATAGGTTTTTCCCAATTCTCGCCATTACACTCGATCTTCAGCTCTTCACCACCCGGTAGGTCGTCGGTCCATCTAGCAGGGGATCGTCCCACCGGACGTTTTGTGCGGGGTCTCCACTCTAGGACATCCCCAGCGCCATCAGCTCTACGACAATATACTGTACTGAATATAATTTCGTTCGAAAAAGCAAACAGAAACACTTGAATATCTGACGTAAATATAAAAATAATAACAATCTTAGTCAAAATAATAACCTAAATGAGTATAATAGATTTGTAAAATTGACACAAGTGCATGTAGTTTGTTCAGGTGAGACCCATTTACAATTAAGCGGGTCGTGAGAGCGAGATAAGATATCGATTAAATTAAAAAAAAACTGTCTATTGTCAGCTTCACGCTATTCCGAACACATCAGGTTAGGCAGAGGAAACCTAAAGCTCCCATCTCTCATTCTCCATATCTCTGTTCATTTCCTCGAGCGGGAATCGAACCCACTACCAGTTGCGCTTACAGTCACTCAATGGAACTGTAAGGAATTATACGTAGTGAATTTTGCTATTGTTACTCTTATGAGATTGCACGTAGCACGAAATAACAAGATACTGTGGTTATGTTGGGTGACCGTTAAGTATAGATTTTATTTTATTTTATTTATTTAGATAATACGTAGATATTTTTAATTATGATTTTAGCAATATATTATTTGTGTAATACGATGATAAAAGCATGCGGTTATATACATATATTTGTATTTATACACAGTCAATAGACGATTTCGTTCTCTTTACATAGAATAAAAATAACTCTCTCACTTAGCAACGAAAATAAACATTTAACTACATTTGAAAAACACAAAAAAAATCTAATGTATCTGGTGCTGTATATAAAATGATTACTTCGGGGAAATTGTAATTCGGGTGACAATGAATACATTATTTGTGGTTGATTTTAAAATCTACGTCTCACACAATAAGTACTTTTTCAGCTCAAACATCGACATCGGTCGCTCTCATGGCGCCGGCACCTAGCGGTAGTTTCTTTTTTGAACCGGTTTTAAACCTCTCATTTCAATGTTTGCTGTAAAAGTTTTAATTGCCTTCTGTTATTACTTAATATTCAGATTGCGTGAAGATAGCTAAATTATTAAATTAAATTGCTTTTAAAGCAATTTTATTGTGATTACACCATTTTTAGAACGTAATTTGTCAAGTCTAACAGAACAAAAAGCATATATGTATTTCGAATTACTCATACAACTTTCTTTATGGCATGACGTGAGTTGATCTCGAGTTCGTCGTACCAGGGTTTTTATGCCGAAACTTTTCGCCGAAATGTTTGTGCAGTTTACGAATGCAGACTCTTTTTTGTCGGTGTGCTACGAATTTGTTAGTTCTGATGTCGGCCGGTTTTATCCTAACCGAAAACTATTCACATATACTCAGCTTTTGCCTTAACGCCCGCCGCAACTACCCGTGCGTCGGTCCGCCAGTCACTCAACAAATTTAAAATGGAACTAATCCTTCTACTCTGCTGGTAAATAA
Source organism: Heliconius charithonia (assembly GCA_030704555.1). Taxonomy (NCBI): domain Eukaryota; kingdom Metazoa; phylum Arthropoda; class Insecta; order Lepidoptera; family Nymphalidae; genus Heliconius; species Heliconius charithonia. The sequence goes on from CM060825.1 coordinate 3,896,931, forward strand.
CAAGTCAATGTATCTTTGAGACGTCCAACTTTCTTGACGACCACTTTGCCGCTTTAAAAACTTTCGCTCTGCTAGAGAAAATGTTATTTATATGTTCGTAAACTTTTTAACTTAAATGGGTTTTCGTTTATTAATTATAAAAATATATGTTAGAAAAAATTACTGAGATAAAATCAAATATTTATTATATGTATAGGTATTTTGTTTCCGTTATACTTACGCTGCGGTGCACTTTTTGCTTTAATATGTTTATTATACACAAGAAACATTCTCAATATATTTGTTAAAATATTTCTTAAAATTTATACAAAATGCATGCTTTACCAATTAAGGCCGAAAATCTTGACCTGGCTGCGTGAAAAAAAATATGCAATCCAAGTCTGAAGGACGTGCACTACCCGAGACACCTGTACCAGGTAGCCTTATAAATAAAACCCGAACTGGTTTAAGTCCCATAAGGCATGGGGATGGAGGTCTCGCTAGGGAAAGTAAAAACTGTCCTTATTACCAGTGCGGTTAGATATAATTTTAAGTTGGGTTATGCGACTCTTAACTCATTGAATGCGTTTAGTATAAGCCACGCTAAATGCCATTTGAATTCATCCTTTTGTACTGGGAATTTGAATAATATGAAATAATGGTCACAACATTTTTCAATATTATATTAAGAGATTGAAGTAAAGACAGTTAAATATTTTTAATTATTTCTTATTAATATAAAGTGGCCAGTCGTGGCGCACGATCACGGAGTGTGACATCGACAGGTTATGGGTTCGATCCCCACTCGAGGAGATATAATATTTACTTACATTTTCATTTCTTGAGTTGAGTTGCGCTACTTAACACGCAATGCCTCCAGAATGCCTCGGAGGTAAGTGGGAAACTGTGTGTCCTAACACTAGGTTCCCTCTGCCTACCCTGCTATGTGCGGGACAAAGCGCGATGCTGATCTAATCTGCTGATTTTATTTATAATCAGATTTTTTAAATTTAACTGAGTGCTTTTAACGGATAACATATTGCTATTACAACGGATAACATATTGCATAGATGCTCTAAACGCCACTTAACAATTGTATTTATGTACTTTTCATTTCTTCGATATTATTCGTGCATAATACGGAAACTGTACACATAAAATTATTCCTCTCATTAAATTCAATTTAAAATTAAATTCTAGTTGTTTTCGGTAAAAAAATATACTATATGTTAAATACTTATCTATGCAGACGTGAAAGCGTACGCGGTTCAAAATTGTATTTATAATTCAATTAAATGCAAATCCAATATATTTTGCATTAGACACTGACGTATTGTGGTGGTACACAGTTGCAAACTAAACGAAGGTTTATCGCATTAACGTGGAATCCACTTCGCATTAACACGTATAATCTCTTAAAATAGTCTGTTTTCAAATAGATTTGCGTACTTTTTATCATACTACGGCACCAAAAATATTACTTTATTGAATTCTCATCCAAATGGAAATCGAACCTGTAATCTTTGCGTGTTTAGTCGTAAAGGTTGTAAATGTAATGTAATAATGATAACACTCAATTTTGCTTTTAGAGCCTCAAATGTTTAAAATTATACGTTATCGATTTATATAAAGAAATAAAAATAAAAATAAAATTAAATTAGCTTCACGCTATATTCCGCACACAGCAGGGTAGGCAGAGGGAACCTAGTATAAGACACTCCGTTCCCCACTTTCTGCCGAATTTTGGAGGCATTGCGTGTTGAGAACTCAACGCCGCGCTTTGCCTCGACACCAGAGCGAAGAAATGGAAATATAAATTTAAGTAAATATTTCATCTCCTCGAGCTGGGATCGAATCCACAACCAGTCGGTTTTACAGTCACACTTTGTGCCACTGCGCCACGACTGGCCTACTTCTATAAAGAAATAAGTAATATATTTTTAGAAAAAAAAAATGAAACATCAACAGTTCTCGTATCGCTGTCTGATCTAATGACCCGTTACCGAAAATCGTATCCAAAATGATTGACATTCGCAGTCCTTGCGAGATAAATTGGGTCATACGGTCGCGACGGCTCCTATCGATTTTACCATCTTACGCAAATCGTGATACACACATCAAATTATAAGCGGCGAGCGATTTTTATATATTTTTTTTATGTAGCTTCACGCTGTATCCCGCATATAACAGAGTAGGAAGAGGGAACCTAGATTTAAGCATAATTTTTCGGGACATGGCGTGCATTAATTACTTCATAATTAAAATAAATAATTTAAAAAATTGTTTCTTAACCAAGAACTTATCATATTGTGTTGAAGTACAGTTTCAAGTTTAAAAATGACAAATTATACTGTTTGTATAAATTTATTTTGTGAAACATTAGTACAGAAGCAATTTACTATTTACTAATGTATTAGTTAATTAATATCTAATTAGTTTTATTTTTAGACTTTCACTATTTAATTATTGTAATCGTATACAATATTATTCAGATTATCGCGTACGTTATTTTATAGTTCCTGTTATAGTGCAAAGTCATTTTAAAGTATAATTGATTTCCTATATACACATAATATCTATCTTGCGGAGTTGAGTTTCGCCATTCAACACGCAATGAATTTTCGAAAGTAGGGTCCCAGATTCCCACTGTTTACCCTACTACATGCTGGATGTTAAAAATATAGGATAGTATCTCTAATGACAACAAAAAATATTTAACAATTATTAAATTTATTATTAGAAATGCTTTATAGATATTAGAATAAATTTGTAGGTTTTTATTTATTTATGTAGAAAAATAATAGAAGTTTCGTGACTCAATGTGAGAGGGGGTTTTGTATAATGTTTATATTTGATCTAGTCCTACTTGCCTATTCTAGTAAGAAAAAGCGCGGCACTGTATCCTATTTAGAATTTGAGCGGAAATTGGAGGATATAGTGTTTTTGCAGTACGTCCTCCGCTATGTAAGATAAAGAAAATAATATATTGGTTAACTAAAATCCGCTTCATCATATCACTTCCGCCAACGTACACTCAAACAATCGACATGAGACAAGCTCTGTGGAAACGTAAACTGCTTTCAAAGTACAACACGGCACGTGCACTATTTGTATAGCATGCTGTATTTACATACACAATATACGGAAATAAATATGTCTGTTTGGTTATTCCGTTACAAGTAAATGTTGAGCTAGCGTGGTCTTATTTAATGTTTTATGTTGTGGCTCAAATATATGTTATTAATAATAATAGACATTCTGAAGCCGTCGTGGTGCAGAGGCGCAAGGTTATGACTGTAACACGACGGTTGAGGGTTCGATCGCCACTCGAGAGTGTAAATTACTATTTATTAATATTCTCATTTTTTCGTTCTGGCACCAAGGTGTGTTTCAACACTAGGTTCCCTCTGCGTATCCTGCTATATGCGAGATATAGCGGGAAGTTAAAAAAAAAACTATTTTAATTTTCACTAGAACTAAGATCACCGAGGTTAAATTAGGGCGCACGTCTAGAAATGTATCTCTTACCGCTCCATGCAACATAGTAACAAATGTAGAGTACATTGTATAAGCACTACTACTACAACACTGTCGATCTAAAATCGGAACGACACATGGTAAAACGCGGACATTTTCTTCGCAATAAGGTCATAGTGTAAGCGGCTATCGGTCTAACAATGTCTAACAGGCCAACTAATTATACTAACGAACGTTGAAAATAGACACGCTAAGCTTCGCTAATGAAGGATTAGGTAACGAGGTGTATATTGTTGAACAGGTGATGTGGTCTCTGTGAAACTGTAACGGCTTCTCCTCTTAAAGCTAAAACGTTTTAATTTTTCACACGGTACGCTATCTATGTAACGTTGCCTTGTATATAATTCGATCTCTTGATGTTTTATAATAATGTTAATGCTCGATTTTGTTTTAGTGCTAGTTGTATTTGGACCGGCTTATCTGATATAAGATCTTATTTTTTGTGAAATAAAATTTAAAGTCAAAGTTCAAGTAAACAGTAACAGTTAAGATCTTATGAATTTTAATAAACATACAGAATTTTTAATTATATTTAATTAAAAACATTTTTTCGTATCCATTTAAAAATAACCCAAGAGGTAATCTCGAGCTATTTTTATCTGGAAGCCTTTTACTTTGTTGCTATGCAAGTTGAAATGCAGACAAGTTTACGTTAAAGAAATCGCAACTAGCTCCATCTAGTCGAAGACTTTTTAAGTGAAGTTCTGAAGTTGCCTTGGGCTCAGCTTTTAAGCTTTTGCGATCTCAATCTCTGTTCTTTTTTGGAAAGTCTCAACGCGATTGCACAGGATTAACTTTTGGGTCATAGAGTTTTTCTTATATTTTTTTTTAATTTTCATTATGTAAATAAAGGTAAATAAAGGACTGCAATATAATATATGTACATTTAGAAAACTATATTATAATTAAAAATAAAATATCTTGCTATAACGTCTTTAAAAACTTGTTATTACTTCATGCAATTTTTAAGGTATTTTCGTTAACTTTTATGTCCACAAACAAACAAGATTTAGTTTTTCCATATTTAAGTACTTGTTGTTTAGATTTCACATCGCCTAATTTCGTCTAAATCTGAAACATTTCAAGGAAAAACTTTAATTAACTCGAAGCCCGTGGATTTTTTTAACGGCTCTTTGTGCATGATTGTTGCAGTAACCTTGATTATAAGCAGTATTGCGCAAGTAGCGATGTCAATAATATCTTCCATTCTCTGACAGCCTTGTTTTGCTATTTACTAGTCACTGGGTTAGCTGGTTTTATCTGTATAATCAACGTGTGCTATGAAAATGTATGTGCTGTAGTTAATTGAATAGATTTTCTTAATGATTAATACGTATTAACGCCTGCGCAAATTAGTCATACTCTCGTTATTGAAGGCGAGTTATGATTTTATAAAGTAATATTTAATGTCAAATCTAATTTAAATTAGTGACAACATTTATATATAAAAAACCAACAAAAGACCAACAATACGACGTAAACGTAAGTTACAAAGGGCCAATATAACTTATTGTTTCCTACGGCCAACAATTGTCAATGTCTTGAAGTAGCCTTCGATTTTTTTAATGTCAAGACAGAAGTTCTCGGCCATCGAACATATTAAAATGTGACGCATTATACGTACGTGATAAAAATTGAAAAACTGAGGTAAAGGTCTTTGTCCTAAAGTCGAATAATGGTTCATTATTATTAATATGGATAACTCTTCGTCCGATGAATTGTGTTTAAATTTTGTTCGCGTGTAAAAAGCCAACGATCCGATACTTGTAAATGGAAAAACAAACATTATAGTGCAACAACCTCGCGGTATCTCATTGCGTGGTGCCATCGATCCCGCTGCCACCAGGCGATGACCTACTTTACTCAGGTACGCAAAGGCCACCTTTGTACTCTCGCTATATTGTTCTAAAGAGTTAAATTCCTGTTGTATGTTATAATAATATTACAAAACTTACTAAGCGCCTAGACTATATTTTCCAAAGTAACACTATTTTAACATTTCCATCTGTACCAAGCCGGACCGTATTTTTCTATTCCTCGAGACACCATAGTGCCGCCTTAAGCACCTCTCATTCAGGATAATCTGCAGGGTTTAAGAAGTTCAAAGAGCTTTCCTCGAGAGCTTCTACAAAGCTGAGCACACGCTATTAACCGTATATTCTATGAAGATGTAGGTAGGTACACCTGGGCGTACACGTGAGCTATTAATTAACCCATCGAGCAATCCCCTAGCGTCGCCTTATGAAATTGTAATTATGACGTTAAATTTGTACTCAAATGAGATTATGTAAGCGCTGAGCGGGGAAAGGGAATATTAGACTGAACGAAAGCTGTCAAGTACTTGAGCATTGAGTGAAGTGATTTTTGTCAAATATTATTTTGTGTTTTCAAAAAATGATTATTAAAAAGCAAATAAGCGGTAGTAATTACTTTTTTATAACGTATTGTTCAATCAATTTTTTGTTATCTGCTCCTCAATTTATGAATACAATAGGCAAACAAATAAGAGATTCTACAGCGGTTTTCTTGTTGCTGCACATTGTAGACATTATATTCTAAATTTTAAAAGGCCAACAAACTCGAATATGAAGCACTTAGTCATAAAAATAAAAACAATAATAAACATCTTAAGGCTTTCTTTCCACTGTACTTTAGTAATTATAAGTGAATGACCTTTAAAAATTTACCTAAGTTTCACGTTCTATCTATGATATTGTTTATTTTGTGGCTGTTATCACTGCGCACTCACTTATCAGGTTTATATAACTTGATAACCTATATTCTGCGTGCGAATTGCGAAATCATCGCAACGTCCAAATATTTGCCGTTCAGTTTACGGTACCGCGGGGATCGGCCCAATTATGGTCAAGTGCTGTTTGTTGGTTTACATGTCATTCTCTTCACTTTTTGTTTTCGTTTACATTATTGTTTTTTTTTTAGTACCTATACAAATCATATGTAATAAAAAGAAAATGCTTTAATCGAAAACTTTAGTTTTACCTAATCAATTAAACATCAGCTCTTCGTTTTATTTTTCTATCCTCAACATTAGACTGTATATATACATATACTGAAACTGAAAATTGGCCTGTGTCCAAAGTTTCTTGAATCACGTAGTATCAAAATAATGGTTTTAATTCTCTGGGCACTGTGTTATATTTTAACAGTTATTTTGTACTCAAAAGCGTCATTCACGTATTTTATGATTGAAATTTTAATGATCGGTAAAATATATTTTATTGGTTCCTTATTTTGTACCAAACCATCAGTTAATATAGTTTATACTCAAAATAATACTTTTATTTAAAAAATACAAACTTTCTCAGTAATAAATAAAAAATAAATCTTTAAAGTCATTATTTATCATATATATTTTTTACTACTCTTAACTGGGTGCCTTTCAGTTGCTTCAATGTAAATTTAACTGAAACTGTATATTCTATAAGCATCACGTAGTTGAGAACACGCGATGAAGAATTTTCGATCCTTAGTTTTTACTGCATTGTTTTAAAGTTGAAAATGCTCCCCGTGCATTTTACGAATGGGATTTAATGTTTTAAGAATGCAAGAGCAGTTACAATTTGTTAAATGTTTAAATGGCATTGATGCTATTTTCAAAGAAAATCTACGTCGAGTAGTCTTGTTACGTTTTATGCATAAAACGTGTATTATATAAAAGTCATATTAGTGAAAATTAAATAAAATTAAATTAGCTTCACGCTATATCCCGCACACAGCAGGGTAGGCAGAGGGAACCTAGTGTAAGACACTCCGTTCCCCACTTTCTGCCTAATTTTAGAGGCATTGCGTGTTGAGTGGCAGAACTCAACGCCGCGCTTTGCCTCGACCAGAGCGAAGAAAATGGAAAAATAAATTTAAGTAAATATTTCATCTCCTCGAGTGGGGATCGAACCCACAACCAGTCGGTTTTACAGTCACACTTTGTGCCACTGCGCCACGGCTGGCCTCATATGAGTGCATGAATAATAATAAAAATACATATTAATTCAACAATAAAATTTAGAAATATTTCATTTCAAACTTCCTAAAATTTTAGTTTCTAATTAGAAACCACCAGGCTAGAAAACATATCTACAATAAAATATTGCAATTATTCGTTGAATTTTAATATAATTATTTTTTGTTAGAAAGTGTGTCCCACTGACCATTTTTTTTATACGATTACGATTTAGCACATGATGTACGCTGTAATTTACACCCACGACGTTATGTTGCAGTCGAGTTTAGTTAATTCAATGTCGCGCTTATTGTTAAACCATTGTGGCGTTCATAGCAAACTGAACGCTTATATTTTTTCTAATCATACATTTAGAACGGCCTCCCACGGGCTTCGAAGTGGGTTAATGCCAAGCCCACACGACCTGTGCCCCTCGCTTGATTGACACTGCTGATAGTTTTACTGTCTTTTGTTCTTCGAGATGAATACACGTCAACACCACGTGTCTACTGTGTGTTGTGGAACCTAGACCTGAAGACCTAGAGATGTTAGTGCCTAATTACACATTTAATTGAAGCTTTCAAAATTATGAGGCCATACGTGGCGCAAGGGCACAAAGTGGGACTGTAAAATCTACTGGTTGTGGGTTCGATCCCCACTCAAGGAGATGAAATATTTAAATGTATATTTCAATTTCTTTGCTCTGGTGTCAAGGCAAAAAGTGGGGAACGGAGTGCCTTAACACTAGGTTCCCTCTGTCTACCCTGCTGTGAGCGGTATGCAGCGTGAAGCTAGTTTACTTTCAAAAGTAGATAGAAACATAGTGTATATATAGGTAGGTAAAAATATAAAATATTTTGAAATAGTTCGAACCGATTTTCTTTAAAAATCATGAGAAATTAACTTTTTACTAGATATTAAAGTATGTCAATGTAATTGAAGGAGTAAAGTTTCTTGTTTTTATCGTTTTATTATTGCGTACCTTAACCTTACAAAGTGGTGTATATTGCGTTACTTGTACCCGACACGTTCCAATCCGCTAGCTTTGTGGATCACTTGACGTTACCGAACCACCACGGTATTTCGCGTAACTACTGAGATTTATGAGATAAATCTATTTATAAATATATGTTTTTACCCATTTTATAGTACAAGCGGAATAGTGTAAAGTTAACGTTTTAATTTATTGATGCAGTCGTCTATGTGTATATTAGATTAGAATTACTTAGAAATTGCGTATATTGACAGCCCTGCAATTCAACATCAATTCAGTTCAACACAAATTTATTTTTTTCCTATGAAAGCTGTTAACAAAATAAGCGACTGTTAGTTTCCTTTGAAATTGACTAAGTTAAATAACCCATTTGGAAACTAAACATTTTACTAAAAAATAAAAGGCTTCAATGTTTTATTTTATTATATATTTTTTTTGGCAGACATATAGATACAATTACATGGAGTAGGTAATAATATACTGTAAGGATAAATGGTAGTCGATAAAGAACTGGTTACTAGGTCGCTGAATATAATAGCATTTTTAAGCCAAACTATTCGACCCGGTTCCGAATAGTAGGCGTAATGCATAACATCTCAATAGTACAAAGCATATGAAAGAGAGCCGTTAATTGGCCTGCTCTCGTTCACAATTCTGGGTGTAACGGATTTTTGGGATCAACGTCTAAGCTCAGATACTGGTCTGGTTTTTGACTAGTAAAGGAAAGTAAACGTACCATGTTATATATAACAAAAAAAAATCTGATCAAAAATAAGTGCTAGTATATAAAAAGTAACTCATTGATCATGTTTTTTATATAGTTATTGGTGAAACATGCTATACATGGATTTTTTAGCGTTAATAGTTAAAACTACTTCTGGCTTTTTAGTGAAGTGCTAGATTATAAATTGTTTAAGCACTTTCTGCTAGATCTAGTGGCAGAAGTTACCTTTTGAACCCATCTTTTTGTCAACTAGAATTTATTTTGTATTTTAAATTTAGCTGAAGGACAATTATAGCATATACAGACATACACTTCCTAACGGCGCCATGATAGCACTAATATTTTTGTTTATCTTTAAAATAATATATTTCAAAACACAGTATCTTTAGATAACAATAGATAGGTACGTGCTGATTATATTTGGTCAGTTTGTGAATTATTATTCACATATGAAGTAGAGAATCATTATGCGAGGTCCTTGAAGGAGTTAAGTCACTGATTAAAAAAACATTTAATAATATGCCGTTTGATATTATTAACACATTCTTAAAAAGACGTCTTGATCCATCTTTCACCAGATAGTATTTAAAATGTATAGTAAATAAATATATTATAACCTATTCTCCTCATTGTTCTCATAGTTACGTTAAATTCATATTAAATTTGGTATATCGCTGGACATTCGTACTCAATAAAATTAAAAGAATAAGTAAAAAGAAATATCTTTCTGCCTTCTTTTAAGCAAGTGCAGCGCAAGACTTGACAATATACATATAAACCAAGTGGCTCTCTGAATATTTTATATTCAATTAGTAGCAATATTAAGAAACCTTTTCTTGGTTTACGTAAATTATTTATTTATTTAAAATCTTATTATTTACTTACTTCTCGTAAGTTTCTAGTATTTAACTCAAAAAAATATAATAATCATCTAGTATTAAAAATTTAAAATTGCATCCAAGGCTGAATAATTGAAAACCACTGTTTTAATGGGCATAACGTTTATTTCATCCGTTCAGTCACGAATCGCGTCATGATTCGAGGTCCCAACGAAATCTAAGTTGGAAATGTAATTGTTTTCTCGGCATCGTTGCAAATAATATTAGCAAAGTGATTTCATATGACGTGAAATGTAATAAAGTAAGTAATAACTAATAATTATTACGTATAGTCCATTAATTTAAAAAAAAAAATTACTACATATTGACGTTTTTGTTTTTCAAGGCTTAGGTATTACATTTATTAAACAAAAATTGTCTTTGTTATTGGAAACCTAGTCGATAACTATTTTCTCTGATGATTTGTAAACGTTACGATTAAAATTATTATTACTAAAGTAAAAATCAATATATCTATCTGTTCATAATTCTTTATAATTTATTTTAAATACAGGCCCTTCATAAAGCTGCTAGTTTTTCAGGTTTGTTTATATTCGTAACCTGACACTATTTTAGTGCTTCTATAAACACCTGCGACGTATGGACAAAGGAATTATATTTTTTTTAGCCTCTGTATACCGCATATAGAAGAGCAGAGGCATCTTAGTGCTAAGACACTCTTTTCCCTAATTTACGCATAAATTTTGAGGCATAGCGCATTGAGTGTAGGAACTCCATACTGCGCTTTGCCTTCTTACTAGAGCTAAGAAAATAAGCAATAATAATCCATTTCCCCAAGTGGGAATCTAACTCTCAACCGTCGCTTTAACAGTCACTTACTTGTTTGTGCCCATGCGCCACCACGGCCTCGGAATTATTCATTCTTTAATAATATAGCTCCAAAGTTCAAAAGGCAGTTTAATTGAAGTCAAAATAAAATCAAGAATATAATTCTAGAGAAGACGAACCTATTCTTTATGCTAATTTTGTAATATACGGTTTGCTCACGTTTTTAGTATACATTAAGGCATTATACTGCCGGTTGTATGAACCCATACAAGTAGAAGAAAAAATATAGAAGCTGCAATCATTTTTTTTTTATTTTTAATGGTTAAATTGCTCTTCGTAATTTTGCACCTAGCCTGTAAGTTAATTACTTTTTTTTAATGACAAAAAGACTAATTATATCTTCTGGTTACGATAGCAGGTAATATTAGCTGTTAAAAATCTGCTTATTTAAGAATTATTCAAGGCAAACATTAAAAAACTATTTATAAATCTAAATATTTAAATCATTTAATAATTTTCGAAAGGAAGCCTACGTGGTGCAGTGGCACTAACGTGTGGCTGTAAACATGATGGTTGTGGGTTCGATTCCTACTCAGGAGTATGAATTTATTCGTATTTTAATTTCTTCGTTCTGATGCCACCAAAACGGTCTTCTAAAAATAAAGTTATGTTTGGAATGCTCTCTCTTGTGCCTATTCTGGGACACGATAACAGAAATGGTCAAGTGATGCTTCCACCAATTTGTTGCAGCTCTTTGTCATATCAAATCGGACTATTCATAAAGTATCATTAATTCAAATACTACAAACTAAAATGGTCCTAATGTTCAATTCGTAAGTTATATTTTTGTTAATACTTTTGTACTATCTTGATATAATCGCAGGCACATTTATTTATTTGACCGTAATAGGACGGTGGTCGCGGGTGCAATTGGCTTTTGATGAATTCAATGGTTATTCTTAGCAATAAAAGACATCTTTATTATGAAAGATATACATTTAGCTCTTATATTATTATTTATTTTTTTATCCTACCGTTTTTAACAAGACTTTTTAATTGATGGACACAAGTATCGAATTTATCAACGCTTAGCATAACGGTGATAGGAGGTGCGATATCCGTCTAAAGTAAATATACAAATATTTAAAACGAGAAACGTATACATAAATTGTTATCTAACCTACTTACGTTAAGATAAACCAAGACAATTGTTGCCTTTCCACCTTAAAATATATTAACTTAATCTTTTATTTTTATTATTAATATTTAGTTTCTCGATGTATCCGTCACGTAGCGGGGTACGCAGAGGAAACCTTGAACACCCTCCTTTCTTATTTTCTGTCGAATTCTCGTATCGTTGCATGTTGAGTGGCGGAACGCAATGCCGCGCTTTGCCCCTTTGCCAGGGCAAGGAAGTAAAAATATTAAATATTTAATTCCCCCCGAACGAGAATTGAACTCACAACCGTCGTTTCTACAGTCGCAGTGCTGATCAATACTATAGTTGGTAACAAATCTTATTATTCCGTAACATCATTAATATCACCTCTGAAATAAAATGTAAGGTAAGAAAGCTATTATGCCCGACACAGTTAGTCAGCTCTGTTGCAACGCGCACCTGTTTTTGATTAATTTAATCGTGGAGACTGCGTGCACGTGGGCTATCTTTATTTAGTCTTGTATTTTATATTAATCTACATTTTAAGTTTAAACCTAATTTTATTATAGCATAAACGTACACGTTTTGTCGGTGTTTCGTAACATAAGCATTTAGTTTTATTTATTTATTTATATGGCTGTAACTATTAAACTTTTTACACCGACAAACTTTCAAAACCTCCCGCCCACAAATCAAAAACATTTTATGTGAGTATTAAAAACGATCAAAGAAATTTGATCACAAAGAACTTTAAAAATAAATGCGTTACCAGTTCCGTCCGGTTTGAGACAATCGCCGGAATTATGCGTGATTGATGTTGTTACTGTATATGGTGTTCCCTGGATTTCTTTGGTTTGGACTTCTAATGCTCTATAATAACTTAAGTGGAAATTTACCATATTTTATAAGTGTTTTTTTAATTGGCTATGATATTTTCAAAGTTATTTTTTGTCATTATGGTAATACATAATGAATGGCACATAATTGTTAAAGGCTTTTTACTACATCATTTATTAGGTAGAATCTAATAATATTCTTAGTAATTTGACGTTGTCTCGTATTTTTACATTCCCTTTTTTTTATATAAATAAAATATCAGTTTTAAGCTGTATCCCGCACACCCCAGCGTAGGCAGAGGGAATCGAATGTTATGACACTCCGTTCTCCACTTTCCGCCGTGTTCTGGAGGCAAAGGAATGAAAATATAAATAGCCATAGCCATAAATAAATATTCCATTTCCTCGGGAGGGGATCGAACCCACCAGTCGATTTTACAGTCACACTGTGCCCCTGCGCCACGACTGGCCTCTGGCTGGTTTCTGGCTTTTTTTTTATGAGATTATTATTTTTACAATATAATATAACTATTGTTACTAAGTTAACAACGCTTTACCGAAACCACAAGTTAGAAAGTTGTAGTTTCGAAAGTAACTTCCTTGGTAAGGTTAGAGTGTAGAGGAGCACAAAGACAGAATTTCTGGAAGTTCGTACGGGAACAGGAAAAGACTTTCAATTTTAAGTCTAACTAACATATATATATATATTTTCTCTTTTCTAAAATTATAGACGAATTCTCTTGTCTCATAATACAGACATTTTTCTAGCTTCCCAAAGTTGGTTAAATCAACAAAATCGATTGTTTGTTTATTGGCAACACCCAAAAGCAATATTTGCTTCAATCATCTAGCTTTGCTGGTTTGTATAACAGAATATGCGTACAGAATATTGTTTTTTTTTTGTGTATTTTATTGTATTGTGTTACTTTTTAGATAGAGGCTCGTAATAAAAGTCTAAACGAAATTATATTGTATAATTATTATGTACATTACACATATTAACTAATGATTTTATTCATAATCACCGTGTATTTTAAATACTAATGTAAGTACAAATAATTTGTAAAAACAATTTTGTGAACATAATATTAGTATACATTAACTACTGATTTGCTTCCTGTACATCCCAAGCTGTTTGTTTTATTAAGGGTTCTATACGTTATTGATTTAGCTAATGTATTCAAAATACATAGATTTCAATATTTTTAATTACGTTTCACAGTTTCTAATAAACACTAACAATTTAATATTTATTAATACATGTATATTGTCTGTATGTGTGTTACCGAATACTCATTGTAGATATTATAGATGTTCGTGATACGCATAAATATATTATTAACAATCATATGTGCGTCATATTGAAAACGGATATCGTATTCCACGACCAGTCAGTGTCAATCAAACGTTGCGTTGATCAATTGTTCGTTAGCTGTATAGTACGGGCAATTATTAAATTTTTTATTTATTTATATGTTATTGTAATATAGAAATTACTAGAATAACTGTATTTATTATTGTGTATTTGTAAACTCGAAACTTCTATTAAAAATTAACATATTTTCTTCAGCAAATATTTTTCTTTTATCATTACATTAACATTCATATTACTATTCGATATGTATAAAAATATTTCATTATAAAATTTGTATATAAATAGATCATTTCCTTGTAATTATATGTATGCGCGTGCGCCGTACATAGACGGAAACGGACGTCATGTTCATTTGTACGCAGTCCTCAGTACTTTTAACGGCAATTTTATTCGACAAAAAGATGATGTAATCCATATTTTGCATTTCATTCAGAAATCTTAGTTAATGAACGCAAAAAAAAAAGTATTATTTGGCTTAGCGCTAATCTGTGAAAATAGCTTAGACAAATATATTTTACTATGTTTGTGTAAATACAAGTAGTGTTTGCTCATAGCAATGCGTACGAACTTAACAAATTTTATGATTATGATTTACATAATATGAATTTAAAAAATCAAATATATTAATTTACTTTTTGTGTTTATTTTGTATTATTTTGAATTAAATATATATTTATACTTTGATCATTGATTTGGCAAAAAAAGGCATTTGTATTAAATTTGTCTACTGTTCATTTTTGGAGGATAAAAAAATCGAATTATTTGCTTCTGCTTGTGAAAAGTTACGTGATAAAATTATTAAATATGAGGTCATTTTGAAGGCTTAAGTTCATTATTCAATTTTAAATTAAACTTATTACATTAAACTTTTGCTGATGTATATAAGTATGTATATTACCATTATAAATTATTTGGGGCAAAGCGTTGCGTTTAGTTTCGCTACTCAACACGAAATGCCCCAGAATTCGGCGAAAAGTGGTGAACGGAGGTTCCTAACACTAGGTTCCCTTTGTCTTAAACCATTATGAATTAGCTTATTAGCTTATATTATTACATACTTTTTAATAAAAAAAATAATTTAACATAAAATTTCTAGAAAAGCTATATAAAAATATTAAATTTATAATTATTTTTTGTTTCAGGTAAATAGATCTTCATGGTTGCGACATGACATACAGAATACTTCAACATAGGTGTAAGCAGTTTTCATTAAACTAAAAAGTAAAATAAAAAAAATCATGTTTATATCAATAAAATATAAATTTGCTAAAATAATGTTTTTATCACAGTTGAAAGTAAAAGCAGTAAAATTTTAAGCAATTTTAAGGTCATGGTCTCTGCCCACTCTTTGCAGTGTAATAAAGTCTTTATCTCGGTTTTAGATCTCAAGTTATGCCCTGTCTTGAATTTGTCTAGACTCAGCGCAGTTATCCCATTATAGCCGATCTGATCTTATCGTCTGTTGAGTCTGGATTTTTGAGAAAGGAAGATTATAAGTTTTAATAGAAAAATCTTGAGGCCAGTCGTGGCGTAGGGGCACAAAGTGTGACTGTAAAACCAATTGGTTGTGAGTTCGATCCCCACTCGAGGAAATAAAATAATTATTTACATTTATATTCATTTCTTTGTTCTGGTGTCGCGTTTTAACGCGGCATCGAGTTCCGCCACTCAACACGCAATGCCTCCAGAACTAGGCGGAAAGTGGGGAACGGAGTGTCTTAACATTCGGTTTCCTCTGCCTACCCTGATGTGTGCGAGATCTTTGGTCTAAGATATGACGTATTCTATTTTATATATTTTTTTTATAGTTTTACAATAATGCAGGTTTGCACAGTGTAAAATTCTTATCTCTTGTCGTGTGTCCAACCAGTTTCTCTACTAACTGGGCCACGATGACGTCACTTTTATAGATTATTATAGATAAAGTATTAATAAGTCACCTCAGTATCAATTTTTAAATAGGAGCCCCACTTTACAGTATCGCAAGAGGCGTGCGTTTGCGCAACCGTTGCGTGACATTTTGACGGACAGAAATAGTAGTAACGGCCCAATTCTACGCCCCCTGAATAAACTATAATATAATTTGCGAATACATTGTATTGTACGTCATTTCGTATCGTAATAAAGTAAATATACCTATTTATAATTTTATTGATATCTACATAACAAACTCATTTAGAGATTTCCTTACTATTTATCTTTAATGATTATTTGTATTTAACTGTTAATGCGCTGACTTATCACCCATTGAAATCTGTTTACGGTTTTCTACAGTTCAATGAACAACTTTATAAAGTTCTAATTTTGAAAAAGCTTCTAAAGGTCGCAAATTGACCTTATTGCAAGCAGTTCCCTCGGTAGTTAACCGTTTGAAAAGAGACGTTATATCCAACTATTCAATCCGACTCGTTTTGTCTCTAATGAGGCTTTAATCTCTGAGCTTTCTTTTTACTTAATTAAAAAGCCTTTTTTTCATTTATTTTTATATAGATATATTTTATTTTTTTATTATACTAAAGTAAAATAAATTGAAACTTTACTTTTTTAAAATAGTGTGCTTTTTGAACCAGTTTAAATGATATGTACTTATTCTCTATACTTTACAATGTTTTTTTTTTTGCTTCTTTAAGTACTAAAAGTAGCTTCCTACAACGCTCGAACAATGATACTTCATCTTCTTTTATTTCATTAGTTGTAATGATCCTTGATACTGCACTTCGCATAACAGAGAAGCCCTCGAGAGCGTACAAAACAATGGCGTGATATTAAATTAAAAAATTGTTAAATTTTGTAAGCCACAGCAATGGGTGAGTGCTGTGCATGTTGTGTGAGCATGTTTTCAGCTTGACGCTGTAAACCGCGTGTAACAGGGTAGGCAGAGAAAGCCTTGTGTTTAGACACTCCGCTCATTGTGTTAAGACACTCCGCTCATCACTTTTCTCCGAATTTACTAGAGGCACTGCGTCTTTAGTGGCGAAACTCAAACCGTAGAAATGATTAAATATTTCATTTCCTCGAGTGGGAGTCGAACCCACAACCGTTGCGTTACTGTCACGATTGTGTCCCTGCGCCACGACGGCGACCTCATAGCAATTAAACAGATTATTATTTCATAAACAAATATCCCATGTGTAATCGCGAACATGTTGTTATATCTGGGATACTGCGTAATGAAATTTTGTTAGTTACTTTTTGAAAGCTTGCCGTAATGAGTATTGTCAATCACGTTGCTCAATAACCTTTGTAGTTTTACTAATTAATTACTTGTAATTAATATTTTTAATTTGTTCAAGCCAATATAAATATTAATATTTGACACGTATCTCTATATTTTTTCCTATATAACATAAAATATTTATACAATAGTGCTGTGTTTTAAATTATTCTTACAAATTATAAAGAAATAACAAAAGATCATTATGAAAAATAGTATAATATTTTTATAATTAATCTTATCTTGTATGAAAATTATTTTTTTCACATAACCTTTCACTCGAGTATCTCAATTCGCAGTTAGAAATCTTGTGGCAAGGATTCTGTTTCCACCATACATACTACTTTCATAACCGCAAGAAGATTTCCACGCACAATAGCTTGTTGAGCATCTCGTGTGCATTACTAGTTGAGGTGCAAATGAAGATATTATCTCGTCTTACATGAGGTTCAATTCTTAAAAGCATTTTTTTATGATGATATAAATCTTCTCTGGGAGAAGTGAATTATTTTAGTGCCATTGCTTGGCGGATAAAGCGCAGCGTTGATTTCTCTTTAACGGATATTCGGATGGACAGATGTCTTAACACTAGAAATTGCCGCAGAGAACTTAGTGACTTGTTACTCTGTACTATTTGTGTTTATATACTGTATTTGTATTTATTTATTTAATCAAGTAATTCACATCCATTGTATCACCATGAAGTATTCTATTATGACATCAGCCTATCTATCTGCCTTGGAATATTTGACACAATTCCACTAATTGTAATATAGGTCATAGTGACCTATTAAACACTATCTTGATAGTTAGATCTATGAAGTATATTCAATTGATGGGAATTTCTAGGTCTCATACTTTAGATTTTCTTGTAAATTTTTCAGTGTTATAGGTTAGTTTGCTAACCAAGAAAATTGGATCAATAAATTTTTGTACTAATAGTCTCGACCTTCAATAATTTTGATTTGAGATATATGTATATGTGCTTTCATTGTCTGTTTCTTTTGGTAAATAACCTTATAATTGGGTAATTCTATGGTAATCCATGTTACCATAACGGGAGTTAGAGTTCCTAGGTCTCATATTGTAGACAGCCATAAGTAAAACTTGTGACTTCACATAGCAACATCACATCGTTAATTATGAAACATCTACCTTTATTTTACACAATCCGTATGTTAATTTTCGAATGTCACCGCAAACGTAATAAATGTGACACAGAGAACAATTATTTATTTATGTTAATTAGGGAAATTGCCTTCATTTATAATACTACTAGAATCGTGAGAAGCGGAAATTGTATTTTAACCAGTTTTTTCGTTACCGCTACACTATATGTGAGCTTATGATGAAAAACTGAAGTAACATTTTCATTTATAGAAATAACGGCTGAATGAAACATAATTATATTCAAATAATACAAAGTAATTGTATTTGAAAAATACTTAGAAATTTAGATTGGTTGATTTGCTTTTAGGAATAACATTTAAGTTGTGAGCATTTAGATAAAAGTTGTTTTTATAGAATAATAATAATTTTTTAGCCGCTACGCTCGTACTTCAACATGGAAGTCAACAACCGATAAATAAACTCATGACTTGCACTCTGTCGCCGGATTCGTACCGAATCCTCGAGACCTGGCTGTTTCAAGAACTCTTTGTTTAGAGCGAATAAAAATTGTGAACGCACTCACAATTAGTGCTCCATCGTCTGGGACAATTCCTTTTTAAAACTGTTTTGAATAGTAAATATGCGCTTATGTAGCTTGCGTGAGTTTTAGCTTTTTTAATAATGTAAAGTTATTTTACCTTTGTTGTTACCTTTGTTGGTCGTCGAGACTGTAAGAAATAAGAGGATAAAAAGTCTCATAATGACATGTTAGAGCATTTCTCGTTTATAATAATTGCTTAGAAACAAAATATTATCTCGTTTCTATAATTTTATTATTTTTTATTATAATATGTTAGATAGGTACATTAAAATCGTATATATTTTTATGACATTTTTCGTCACATCCAGCGTACCAATTGAGTTTAATGCTTCCCGGTGAATGAACCAAAGAAATTTTATGTTCGGAGAATGACCGGTTCTATTTTGCTTTTAGATCGATCTATCTGGTACATCTACGTCTGTTGTAAGACCGATAATAAATAACGTACTAATTTGTTTTTTTTTATTTACATGGATGTTTATTTTGATATATTTTAATTGTTAATAGAATCGTTTGACAATAAATAAGACGGTAGTAGGTTCGATTCTCGCTCGGGAGATTTTTTCTTCAATTCCTCTTTCTGGCAGCATAGCGTTGAGCTCCACCACTTATCAAGCAAAGTTTGAAATTGGGCGGAAATTAGGCAATTGAGTGTCTTAATTGGTTCCTTTTATGCTTTAGTCGCTATACTTCTACAGTTACAGCTATAGATGAAGCTAAAAAAGATTTAGTGATAGTTACAGAACATTTTAAATTCAAATAGCGATCGTTGATCTACAAATAACTACTTAGATCTAGCGTTTTATGATATAAATAAATATTTAAAAATGATATAATAATGATATCAAAAAAGACCGCTGTGTAAAGTTGGAAAATCTTGTATTATATTTTTAACAAAATCAGTAAAATTTCACTTTCACTAGCTACAAGATGTATACACAAAGATAGATATTCCCTCCCTTGGCGTCAACACGGAAGGTCGGCTCATGAATAATATGTAAATCGGAAACGCCGTATAGAAAAACAAACACGTTAAAATTTATCGTCCGACATGGAAATAATCACTTTGTCACGTCGAACTCAACGCTATAAAGAACAATAAATAATACATTATTTTACGAGGGGTGCTAATTGTTTGGTACAATAATTTAGTAATAATGGAATCAATGACATTAAACTTAATGAACTACTATAAAAGAATTCTTTCACGTGAATGCCTACTTCAGAAAAAAAAATATATAATTAATATGCAGGCTTAAAGTTGTTAAGACAAATTACTATAGCTCGGCGTTCTCCACCTGGTTAGCAATTGTACAACATTTTTATCTGTATTGGGTAAAACACATACAGTATAAGGACAAGACAGGTTGTAACATTCGATTCGTATTAGATTTTTTTTTTATTTTTCGGAATAAGAAGGTAAACAAAATAGACACAAAATTAAATAGCTTTTGTATTGTTTTTGTAGTTACAAAAAGTTACAATGTAAAAAATTTATATTTTTATTTTTGTATAATATAATTAATACAAGTTTACTTTGTTCGTCGAACCATAACGTTACGCGTTTTGTTGAACAAAGTACGCAACACATACATATTTTGATAATAAATTCTTGTGCCGCAGGCGCAGCTGCTGACAGTACAATAACTCAATGACCACCATTCAGTTTTGATTTGTTGAAATCAATTATCCAGTACAATACTTAAAAATAATTATATTTGCTAATAGGGTGACGTAACTGCATATTTATTATAAGAAATAATTTCGAAACTGTCGTAGAAAAGCGTGGGTTCGAATCCAGCATAGAAAACAACACACATTATCACCTGGCTATACCTGCTCCACTATACGATTTATTCTGTTTATTAATGTAGTGAATTAACTAAGATGAATTTAACTAGTAGACATTATAATAAATGTAGAGCGGGTTACAATAATACGATAGTTGTTTAGCAACAATATATTAATAACGCAGATAATAGCTTCATATATAAATGGAAATAAATACCCACATACTAGTAATTTATAGAACGTTATTATACAGGAGATGGTGGGCGTGCGCACGCCCAGGAGCCCAGGAGCCTTGTGCACAGGAAGTCCTAATTGTTGCTACGTCGGAACCGGTCCGGAGTAAGAACTCCCGAGTGTTTAATTGACACTCACAGACCTTAAATACTTATAACTTTTTGGTTTTTTTTTGTAAATAAGTATTATTAACATTTTATTTGTTTCTTTAAACGTTTTTCGCATTTTGTAGACTGGAATGTGTATTTACTTTGTATTTTTGCGCTAACATAGTAATATTAATATTTCAGTTTTTTTTGTAATGATAAGTTTATTTATAAAATGTTTAATCCACCATGATCATATAGGTAAACAAAACAATATTAGATACAGTACGGTCAACAAATCGTGGACGCCCTAAAGTTAGCTATAAATGGCTACGCCGATTTGATTTTAGGATTTAACCATAGCAACCATATTTTATATTTAAAATCTTTTTCCACAGTTTTACATTTAAAGCACTTCTGTTTCCGATAGTTTCGTCCCATTCATATTGTTGTGCAAACAAACGAATGTGTGTCACTATATAAAAATGTCATTTATCTGTCAATCTACTGATTAAATGGGGCACAGATCCGCCAACGCCGTCTGATCGACAATTTGAAACGTTACCGTTACTGTGCAATATTGTGTGGGTACTTTCAAAAAACCGGCGCACAACGTATCCGGTTTGCGCAAACTCGTGTCGCGAGATGATCCGCACATTATGATATAGAAAGTGGGCGGTTTGATACCTTTCATTTTTTACCTTTCAGTAAATGAAAGAGACATTTGGATATGTTATTTGTCAGTAGTTAGTTATAATTGGTTGGATTTTTATTTTTTGGAATATGTTAGTAAATTTTCCTAGATACTACTTACCAAGCATTTCGGGTACCTAAACAATTGACAATGTTGGCAAGAAAGTATTTTTTTAAAGCTTCTCGCTGTATCCCGCACACAGCAGGGTAGGCAGAGGGAACATAATATTAAGATATTCCGTTCCCCCACTTTCTGCTGTGCAGAAAGTCTGTAATTCTGGAGGTACTGCGTGTTGAGTGGTGGAACTTAGCGCCACGCTTTACCTCGACATAAGTGCGAAGAAATTAAAATATAAGTGTATATAAATATTTCATTTCTCTCCTCGAGTGAGATCGAACCCACAACCAGTCGACTTTACAGTCACACTTTGTGCCCCTGCGCCATGACGGCCAGTCATCAATATAAAGTAATTTTTAAATTGATATTTCATTATGAATACAAATACAAAATTGAAACATATTTTTTAATTTAGTGTATCTAACAAAAAATATGTAATAAAAATTATAAAAAATATAAAAATAAAAGTGATTTATTTATAAAGACATATTAATACACATATTTAATAAACGAAACTAATTTACCCCTATACACTAAGATATCTAGATACTACTATTACACGACAACTAAACCTCAGTTTCACAAGCGCAAACAAAGAAAAATGTCAATCATTTCAGGTAACTCAGATAAAATAACTAGCACCCGCGCTACGGAACGTCGCTACATATTGTTTCATACTAGTTTCAATCTTATACTCACTATATATAAGCATATCGTATTGAAACTGTCCGTCGCGTCGTCTAGTTTTCACGCTGTGGAATATGATTTCATCTCAGGGAAAGCTAATTGAGTTCCGTTCTAGTCTTGGTTTGTTTGTGTAATGTATATTAAAAGTGTGTGTTGCGTTGTTGAAATTTAAACATTTTTTTGTAATATTTTTATTTATGATGTGTATTAAAATATATATTTATATGTTATTTAATTTGAAGTTTTTTGTGAGTTTAAAATTTATGGCTGCCGTTATAGATATTTCAATTTTAGATGTCGTTTATCGTTTGTAAACATATGCTGGTATCCAGTGGTAAGATTTCAGTCGTTGCTTGAATCTAACTGAAAATTAGTAGAAAAGTCTAAACAATTGCAGCTGAGAAATATAAAAAATGATTGATTTTAAAGCGTTTTAATTAATATAAGTTAACTACTTTTCTCTTGTGACTTTGCTCGCATGGTCACAATTTTTACTTCGAATTAGTTCCCAAGATAAGGACGTTCAACCATGAATTTTGTTGAAGTTATAACATTAGCATAAATATTTAATACAAAATATAGCGGAATTCATTGTTACGTATAAACTTTCACATTGTTCCTTGTAAAGTGAAATTTTATTTTTTTATCCTTTTACGAGCATGTGGGCTGTTAATGTGTAGTGCACGCGAGAACACACTTGTATCCTTGAACTTGAGACTACCTTACGTAGTAATATATGCATGTAGCCACTATGCCCCTATGTAAATTTTAATCTTTGAGTATAAATTTTCTACGTAAGAAAGACGTTGTCCGTTTTATTTGGCGATTTGCGATTTGTAGATTTGTGTTCCACTCGGGTTAATGTTTATTATTAATATATTTTTGTTTTTGTAAAACATTATTGGGTTATATTACTTTTTGGGCCGAAAATGGTTATCTTTTACTTTTACTGATTTATCTTTGCTTACTCTACAAAATACGTTCAATTCTCTACAATAGAGAAAAATCTTATCTTATTTATAAAAGATCCGCAAAATATGCCTAATATTATTCTAGACATTAACTTATAAATAATATTTTGTGATTTTGCTAATTAAAATTTATAATTAGGAAGTGTAGTTGTTGTTATAATCGTTATTATATGAAATAATAGATCTCCTCCTACGTATCTAAAGTTGAAGGCGTAACCTACTTGCATAAAGTATTGCAAGTAATAGGAATAATTAATATTTTAATTATATTAAAGTACTTGTAACTGTAAGGATTTTTGTTCAAAATATAATTTTTTTTTAAGTTTAAACATTGTTAACTGCAGCGTCTAGATACGTCACTCTGTGCTTAATGTCTCTAAACATGTTTATGGTATGGTACTTGGTCCTATATCCTTTCTACTTACTCTACAAAATGCTAAAGATACGCAAATATGATTATTTCACTGATTTAATATTCACTGTCGGTGATGTTACATAAAATAATTTCGGGTAAAATTATTTGGAAAAAAAAATATAAAATAAACTTTACTACGAACTTTAAAAAAGCTGAATTGCACACGTCATTGTTGCACAATAAAAGTGTCAGTTTTCCAGACTATTACCGATAGATACATAACGATTTCTATCGCTAGAGAAGCTTGCGTAGGCACTAAATTGAGTAGATGGAAAAACATGCATTTACAAAAATTGTATTTCTTCCCTTTTCATTATATTATAACCACTTATCAGCCAAACAAAGTAACATGCGCTTATATAAAACAATAACATTATTAAAAAAAGATATATGTAGATATATTTGTTATCTTATCTCAGACTAGCGTGATGCCCTCAATGTAAAAGAACAAACATACCTTACGTTTACGTTTCATTACTGTAGACATAATATGGAATTGTTACAAAGAAATATGTAATAGGGTTGGGAACTTATTTAATCCGATATAACAATATAAAATAAACCAAAGAAATTGTTCCACAGTTTGGACGTGTGGATGAGACGATGCGTGCCTGGTGTCGGCAATATAAATTATATCCAATATAATGATAATCTCGTTCGTCTTCGACAAAAGCGTTGTATTTGTGTTGTGTTATAATTTATTATCGGCTTATATCAAAATAGGCGGGTAAAGTAGCAGAGTAGCCTAGTGTCAAGATACTCCGTTCTCTGCCTTAATTTCGATATAGAGACAAAGCGTGTTAAGGTCGTACTTAGAAAATAATTCATCTCATTGAGTCTGACACTACACCATCGCGTTTACTCTCAAATGCTGTCCAATTGTATGAAATTATTAGTCCTTATTTACACTCACATAGCATGAGAGGAAACTTGAGAACTTAGTATTAAAACATTCCGTTCCCATCAAGATACTTCCTTTCCTTTTTATAATTGCTATTAATTTATGTAATGACGTACATGACATAATAATAATAATCTGTGTATTTTTAATGTCGTCCATCATTATCTATGTACATTTCCTAATATCTATCTCACGGATCGCATTTCAGAGAACGCCGATAGCTAACAAATGATTAGGTGCACCGCACATTTAACCGTAGATAAACCACGTTTTGTTTTGCATGCGTCGTCAAGCGTGATTCATTTTATGATTGACTTGACTACTCTTGTACTTCCGGTAGAGGTGTTTCACTTTGTGGCCTTGGTATAATTGCCTGGCCGGAGTGAAACCTTGGCGCTAATGATAAAACATATTGATCATGTTATATATATGTATATATATAGTAGTCAAATTTAAAGTTTGAATTTCATCGCCAGTGAAAATAGAATTCAACACTTAGCAATACATTTCCCATTCTTTTGTCGGTGAATTTAAGTAAGACGCATTACCTAACATTTAACTTGGCTTTCATTGAAGGTACAGTTTTATTTTTGATTAGATTCATTTATTGAAAAGTATCATGAGTATTATTAAAAGTTCTTGTAAAAAATAACGTCCGGATTTGCCGCTGGGTAAAATAAATAAAACAAAATCTTATGTTGTATATATGTATATTGGCAACAAGTAATTTATAATATAATAAGAGGATATCCTATATAATATTAAGCCTTCCTTTTACTGACAGTCCCCTTCTTGGAATTGCATAACTTATCGTCAATTAAATTACGTGTAAAGTAAAAACTATTATATGTATACATATATATATACTTAACCAGCGTTAGTCATTTAAACTCGTTTAAGTGTAAGACATTATAATGACAACTGCCTTTGGAAATGCAACTGCGGAAGAATTACAGACAACTTGTTCTGAGCTATATGAGTCAGATTGTCTCGGCCACTAATGGACGGTAATGCGCAACTAATATATAATACAATGTTGTGGTATAGGTATAACTATTATATTATACCGTTATATATCTCTGTCATTTTATACGTAGAATGATGGTTATGCTTTCTAATATCATCTTTTATTAGAGTTAGTAGGAAATTTTAAATTAAATTAAATCAGCTTCACGCTGTATCCCGCTCACGGCAGGGTAGGCAGAGGGAATACCCAATATTCAAATTTCAGTATGGGAAGTACCAAAAGATATTGACGTCGCGCAGATTTCGAGACATTCATATAATTTATGATTATATCTCAGAATCTGCGCGACGACGTCACAAAAAAACGATTTTACTTTAAATGAATTGAGGAGAGCGAAGTAGAATTTCACTAATACTTACTATAATAATACATACAAAATGTATTTTGTTCATTATTTTTATTGGCTCTTGTATATAGTAGAGTATCTATATCTACTTCTACAACTTAAATGTAATATAAATTTGGCTCTCCAACTTGTTTAATAAATCTATTCTTTAAAGAGAATTAAACAATAATTTTAAAACTATGACTTATTAATTAATTAATGCATAATTAATAATTTCATTATATATGTGAAAACTCCGCATTTTTATTAAAACTATACTGAAATAGCATTGTTGTTTATTTTTCAAGTGCAGAAGTGAAATTGCAGATAGATTTATTTAACAGCCATAATTTATTCTGCTGTGCCCATTGACAAACATACACATTTGTTTCAAAACAAATATTACAGAAATACCCCTTAGTTAATATTTCATTGTTTCATACAATTTACGCCTGCTCTATAGTTCGATGTATCAACGGATTAAATACTTTGTAAACTCGTTTATTTAACAAGAAACAACACCGTTATTTGTTTCAACTGTACATTATTACTGACACATTAAGCGGAAAATAATACAGTTATGTTTAACTAATTAAGTTTAATTTATGATGTGTGACTAATAAGCTAAGTGTATCCTTTTGCGCTTATTGCTCTCGTATTGCGAGTTTCTGCAAATATTATCGTGCTTTAGATTTAGCCGTCTCGCTTTATGCCATCTGTTTTTTTTTGCATTTTTGTAGCTTTACGCTGTATTCCGCAAACAGCAAAATAGACACAGGGAACCTAGTTTTAAGATACTCCGTTCTCCACTTTCAGCTGAATTCAAATTCTCTAGGAACAAAAAGTCACGAGTTTCAGGCAAGTAGGTATCAGAGCGAGGAAAATGGAAATAGTAAATATTTTATTGCTTGGAGTGCTGAGCTCATCTTTTTTAATGCAAGTATAGATTAGAACTTTTTAATGTTAGATTTATTTTTCCATTTCATATTGTGTATATAATAGTGGCGGTATATTTAACTGCGTGCTCAATTAAATTAATGTGAAGTTAATATGTCAATATTACCACGATTTTTAAATTCTAAATGCATTAACGAGCGGTTAACTTCTTTTTAATAATTTAAATATGCATTATAAAATAATTTGTTAGTAAACTGCAAAATCTATTAATAATACTATTCATAATAATATTAACAAAGTATTAGAATAATAATATATAATACAAGCATTTCATAAATAACTTTTGAAGTTCCAAATTCCATTGAAATGTATAGCAGCGTGAAAGTTTCTCAATTCCTTTGTACCAATTAATCCTCGAATAAATACTCGGATACTCACTAACTGGGTCAAAAGCAACGGTCTCGATCATTACAGTCCTCCAAATCATTAACCTACACCCACTTGCAGAGTGTCCCCGTTGCGAATGTTCGCCCAATCAATTCGTCATTATAATCGCTACATCGTGCGAAAAAATGAATGCTCTACAACGACGAGTCATCCTAGATGTGATGTTCAATATAATAATATATTTTCTGTAGGTTTACTTAATTCATGACAATTATTTTATTTTTCCGTATATAAACATTTTTTATTTTTTTGTTTACTTTATTATTTTGAATGACTGGTTTAAATCTTTTCTCCATTTCCATAACAGTAGAAATTTTAAATTATCTCCATGTCATAAATATTACTTAACCTGTACAAATATACAAACATACTCACATAAGATCTTTAACACAGTGCCCCTGTGTCTCTTCTTTTATTGTCTATGTCAACTTACGCACAAGCTGTCGCCAAACTTGGTGAGGAAAAAAAAAACAAAAAACAATGGCCGCCATAACGGCGTGTATTGTCGATTGGCGGGAAACGAAATATGTGTCAGCGTTCTTGGACAATGTCATCTCGTTTTCTTTAACAGTTATATGTTGTCTTATCGTAAACTAGTTAATCGTCACACTTCTTATAAGATTTTATTTTCGTTATTTTGTATTAACTGTTAGACTGTGGGTTGATTGATTTGCATTATATGACAGCAAACAGTTAATATTACTCCCACCTTTAAATGTCAATGGAAAAAATGTACAACTTTTTACAGCATCAATCGATGGATCGATCGAAAATCAATAGAACTAATAATAAGGTTACTTTAGGAAACTGAAGAAGGACAACGGCGACTTACGTTTTTTTTTCGTTAATTCTGATAAAAAATGTGGCGCAATTATTATAGTTGAATGTTATAATTAAATAAATAATGACGTTGATCTACCACAAATACCTCTTATACGTGCCTGTCAATACATCATCGTATATAGTAAGTAGCATTAAAGTGGTACGCATGGCACGTTCATATACAGTCTAGTAGTATTGAAATGCGTATCATCATGACTTCAATAGTATTTCATTATGAGAATAAAACTTTATAGAAGTGCTTTTCAATGGAACTGAACTTTCTTCTTGGTAGCGTGTGTTTCTGCAAATTTTCTTTGTTTAAAAAATAAATAAATGAAGTAACTACATATATATAACTAAAATGAATAAATATTAATCATGAAAAACCTCTAAAATACGTAAATAATTCACATACCACTTTTATCTCATTGTTCCGAGGTATGTCGGCCAGGTAATACAACGCTTATTGAGTCCAATCATATTCAACAAACTCAGTTTGAAACGCAATACTTTATGAATCTGCGTTTCTTATTTCGTCCTCATTTCAGTTATCCAGGTGAATCTTAGAATCTTATTACATTTGACATCTTTACTGCTTGCTTACTTTAGTGTCTAATTATATCAGTCGATTTTTATCCTTAAGAAATTAATAAAATATAATATGAATTTTCAAAAACAAAAGCATTTTTTGCAATAGTTACTCTATAATAGCTTTATTATATTAATTATTATTCATACTTTTACAATTTCTTTTAATTGAAGATCATTTTTTAAAATAAAGAAAGAATAAAATTTATGGCATCTTCTTATTAACCCAGTAAATTATCTGTAGTCTATGGTTGCGACACTAATTTTGTTGTTTTATTTTTTAATAACGAAACTAGTGTCACAAGCAAGGCGCAGTCTCACGCCAATTAAAATTTGTAACAGCAATACTTCGTTGTACTGTTTGTTTTTGATAGAATCTCGTATTTTATTATTTCATGTCCTCTTTAAAATCGCTGTGCTTACTTCAATTTGTGGATGCAATGGTTAAAATGAAATAGAAATACAATTCTTACTAAAAACAATCTGCTACGGTTGTATTATCAAATGTAAGTATATTTAAACGGTGTTAGAGTTGTTGCACAGTGATTTATAGTGACTCAAATTATCACAACAGTAAACCCAAGACGTCGAGAGTCCTTTGATCGCACTTCAGTCTTCGGGCGAAGTAAAGCCGTTATACGAAATGTGGGTACTTCCGAGAAGACGTATGCAGTAGGAGTAACGGTAACTGGCGATACAAATGCGAATGAGCTGTCCGAATTCACGATTTATATGGTTATAGTTTTTCGTGCGCTGAGAACAATGCCAAGGATTTTACCATTTTAGTGCTTCTTAACTTATAATTATTAGTTATTATGGTAATCGTAGCGGTTTTTAGATTTATTTATTTTTGTGTTACTTCTGTGAATTTTATATTTTAACATTATTCTGTACGTATAGAACGTATGAAAAAGGCTAGTAAAAAACTTAATACTTTTAGATACAAGTTTTTTATTTGATTGTAGCTCAAGATGATGTTTGTAGCTTTACACTGCATCCCACATATGGTAGGGTAATCATGGGGGACCTAGTACTAAGACACTCCGTTCCCATTATTTAGAAGAATTAAACAGAGACAATAATTTACTTTTGAAATTGACGACAATACAAACGTTGCACTCGTCGGTCAATGCACCGGGCATATAAAATGCCACATCGATATGCGTGCGAATTCTTTTGTTTATTTTGGCACCGACCCCGGCCCGGACAGCGGGATGGCGACCTCACTCACTTTATTAGTCAATCTATGATCGGGTCCAAATAAGTTTCGGTTTACTCACCTCTGTAATGACAGTCATCGTAACGGGATTGTTGTTGCTCTTCCGTCATCGATCACGTTTTATTTTAATCATCGAGCATAATTAAGTATGATTACGAACTCTAGAAAGAACTTTTTTCTTTTGTTTTACTTTTTATGTTTTTAGTATAAAATTATTCTTCGGAGCGGGTTGTAAATTTACTTTTATGCTTAAAAGTGGTAGGGAAACATAGGGAACTAATCTTTATATTTATCAGATAAAACACATTTTAGGCACCCCCAAAGTTCATTTCACGGCCGTTCGTTAACACAAATCGTCTAAATTCGCTCAATTCGGCCGAGGGTCAAGAGACGGGAAACACACGCAAGTCAGAACACGCAAAGAATATAAAAGTTCGGAACTCTTTATTAGTTGGTTCCTGCGAGGTTTTTGGACTCCTAATCTAGTTGCTTAGAGCATATGACGTTGTGGCATAATTTGTCCGTAGTGGTTGGTAGTTCAATTCACTGCACAATATTTTTTTATCTGGTCTAATTAAGATTTATTACTTTTTAAAATAGAGGCTGCGAGCGACAAATAACAATTTATCCTGTTTGTGAAGACATTTTCATTATTATTTTAGATTTTTAACTGGTTAATTACTTTTAGATTTAATTACTAGAATTTACAATCATGAGTCCAGTCCTGACGCAGGGGCACAGAGTGTGATTGCAAATCGACTGGTCGTGGTTTCGATCCCTACTCGAGGAAATGAAATATTTATTTAAAAAGTATATTTTCATTTCTTCGCTCTGGTGTCGATGTAGGTAGGTAAAATTTTGCCACTCAATACGCAATGCCTCCAGAATTCGGAAACGAAGTGTCTTAACACTAGGTTCCCTCTAATTGGCAATTTAAAAAAAAATACATAGTACCGTAAAAGTGTCAATGTACCACGGCTTTTATATAATATCTATCATTACATATGGGATTCACTACAATCGCAAGTGTCTTTGAAAGGGAAATTTCAAACATCTATTAGCATAGATACGAGGTAATTGTAGTATTTTGACAGTATGCAACCATTTCAAAGCATTACGGAATCATTGTAGTTTGACATAGTTACTTCATTTAAATTTAACATATTTTTTATTTAATTTTTATATTTATCACCGTGGTCCCTGTAGGGCTTTTGCTAAGTATTCGAAACTTCAAGTTTACAAAAATGTATAAAATTACATTACGTGTCCATTATCCATACCCCAAACATACACAGTTTAAGAGTTTTATTTAAAATGTGTAAAATCTGAAAAATTTAAAATAATATAATAAAAAAAAAAAAATTATAATACCAAACTTTTAAATAGAAAGTAGTCCACTGTTGACTATACCTATTTTGCCAAGTGGAAACAAATAAATGTTGTGCATGTCACGACCAACATGTTGTTGATTTAGTTATGCTTACTATCCAGGTCACCTAAGCTCTTGAATTCGACACATTGACTTAATGTTAAACATTGAAATGTCAAATAACAGTTCCTGAGAGTTAACTTTATAGTAGGTAATTAGGTTTATTTAACTGAATGATCTATAGAATAATTGCGGAGTTGAGTTCCGCTTCTTGACACGCCAAGTCCCAAATTCAAAGAATTTTCTATGCTTGCTGTCATCTTTACCAAAAGTTTGAGTCATTTTGTATGCATTTACAAACGCAATAGGAAAAAACATTCTTAGAAATATATTTCTTTAGAAGCGAATGATTCATACTATCGATAAAGGTAAATGTTAATGTCCAAATACTTAATCGACAATTTGTGATAGCGTAAAATATTACAGATCGGAACTTGATTAAGTTACGAAACTGTATTTACATCTAAAAGGATAAATAATTATTATTCCATTGACATTATTTAACTACCAAATAATTTTTTGTATAATATTTGCAGTTTTAAAAGAATGTTGTAATTTATGATTTTGAATTTTAAGAGTGAATTCAAGCTGATTTGATATCATCGTGACGCACTCGGATTGCGTCTACCTATAGTGTCAATCTCAAATTAAAATTAAGTGTCACCACCCAACATGAAGATCTCTAATCTGGACGCAAAGAGTGATAAGACGCTCACACCAAATCTCGCAGAAAATATGTTGTGTTTGCCTACCTTGCTATTCGCTAGATGCTACATGAGGCAGAAAATCTAATAATATTTAATATATTATAGTTAATATATTAAATATAATTTTAATATATTAGTCATATGAAATAAATACAAAAGAAGCCTTTACTTAGAGCTAACGTGAAAAGGCAGCGATTCAGTTCACCGTAATAATTACTTAATTAGATAGGTGACGTACAAGTGTGACCTACTTGCGTCCGGTGTAGGCTGTCGTGGAGTAGGTACAGATAACATTTTTCTCGTTTGTATTGCTCTTTTAAGTTTGAATGCCATATTGAAACAAAACCAATATTTATTGTAGTGGTTTTGTATGTAATTTATGATAAATTATAATTTTTAGAAGCAGTTCATATACTCAACTTAAACATTTTACTAATATTGTAATGTACGTATCAATATTTCAATTAAAGATAAATTCTTAACTGTAAGTATAGTATGTGAAAGATTTTCTGTAACAATATACGTAATATTTTTTTATTTTAAGTTAACTGAAAATTTTTATTAAATTTAAATTTAATTTAATATTTTAAAAGTATATATATTTTTTATAAAATGTAAAATTTTTACACATAAATACGAGGCAAAAAAAATAACGTACAATATAGTATACATATCTTTATGCCGGCCTTACTGACTATTTTATTACACGCAGTATATCGTGTTTCCTACAAGTTGTATATGTGTGTGGCCCACAGTGCTTTTAGTGAAGGCCACGATGGATTATTTATGTGCCCGGCGGGAGTCCTCTCCTCGCCAGCGATAGACGCCCTGTGATGACCCGAGCGAGGTTTAGAGTATTTTAATTACTCTGTGCACATTGGTCAGTTCATTCATTTCGGCTCTTATAACAAATTAGCTAATATTTTGTTTTGGATGCGTGTGAAGGAATGTAGTGATGTGCGTTCATTTTCTCTTATTAAAACTGGACGAGATTATTTCGTTAGTTTTCTATTGTATCTTTTATTATAATTTAAAATTATTTACAAGGACGTGTGCCTATGCTAGTTGGGACTTGTTGTATTTTAAATATTGTAAATCCGCAAACCTCAACCGTCATATTTCATGTTTTCATATATTTGTATAGTATTCTTAATTATAAGCGCACGTGTAGATGTAATTTTAAAAAAACTCAATAAATTAGATTGATTGGTTATTATTAAATATATTAAGTGGCAATAGGTACTGTTAAAATCGATTATTATATCGATTGCAGAATTATTACGTATATATTTAAATGAACGTTTACAATTGTAAATCACACCGCACCCGTACGGCGCGCAACCCACAAGCTGTTATCAGCCTATCGATATTACCGACTATTACGAAATGTAATCACCAGCTCGCGCCTCGTTTCCGCCATGTAAATATTGTATTTAATATTTATAGCATTCCTACTGTATTGCCTTTCTTGCTTTAAGAACTCCGTACTTTAGTAATTTAATTACACAGATATTTACTATACATTTTTATATGTGGACATTTATGGCATCCGTCGTGGCTAGTATGCGATAGACTCGTGCCACAATTTGCTATTTATTAATAGAGCAAAACTAAATGAACGCAGTTTAATTAATATGAAACTTTTGCGTGGTTGCAATATAGTGGGTCTATATTGCTTTTTACCAAGCATGTAAATTGAAATATATCTAGATATAAACGTATAGCGTTAAATTAGTTTTAGCTTCGTTTGCCAACCACCTTCTCATAACTACTCTGTAATTACTATACACCATTACTAGGTATTGAAGTGATACTCTACAAAAAATATTCTGTATTAACAAAAATCGGCGGTAGGGAATTCTCTAGTAAAATTCTAAGAGCCGTGGCCCAGGGGCATAAGGGTGTGACTGTAACGCGCTGGTCGTGTGTTCGATCCCCATTCGAGGAAATTAAATATTTATTTAAATGTATGTTTCCATTTCTTCGCTCTGGTGTTATGAAAAAGAGCAGCGTGAAGTTCCGCTATTCAACACGCAATGCACATCGAAATTTCGGCGGAAAGTGGGGAACGGAGTGTCTTAACACTAGGTTCCTTCTGCCACCAATGCTGCGTCCGGGATACAGCTAAAAAAAAAAATATTATACGCATAAAATAAAATAAAATAAATCAGCTTCACGCTGTATCCCGCACACAGCAGGGTAGGCAGAGGGAACCTAGTGTTAAGACACTCCATTCCCCACTTTCTGCCGAATTCTGGAGGCATTGCGTGTTGAGTGGCAGAACTCAACGCCGCGCTTAGCCTCGACACCAGAGCGAAGAAATAGAAATATAAATTTAAGTAAATATTTCATCTCCTCGAGTGGGGATCGAACCCACAACCAGTCGGTTTTACAGTCACACTTCGTGCCACTGCGCCACGACTGGCCTCATTATACGCATATATATACTCATTATACGCATATTATACTCATTATACGCATATTATACGCATGACAGGTAATAATCTCAAAAACTAAGTTCACGTAGATACGTACAGATATACAATATTGAAAACTTTTATTATTTTATTTTCGAATGGAATATAAATCAAAATAAGGTCAACACAAACCTGTCTAAAAGATAATAACAAGACTTTGTTTTGAAACTTCGCAATTCCCTAAGTACTTTTCTTTAACTTATCACTTGGAAATTATTTGTGACTTATCTAGAAAATACTGGTGAAATTGGTTTACTAAGATTTAAGTGTGATAAAATGCTGGACAGCTCTCAAAAAGTTGCTTCTCAATGTTATAATATTTCTAAATGGCTTAAAAACTTATAATGTTAGCGTTTGTTGAGCGAATTGCGCTTATTTTACTTTAATTTTAGTAATGGCGAAACTGAAACGCTTATAGCATTTAAAAATAAGACATTTCTTTACTGATTTTATTTATTTTTCTAGGTTAAAAAAAAATTAAATCATGAAGTTCTTCTATATGCAGAAAAAAACGTCGTGAGTACGTTAAAATAAATGAAAAATTATGAATCCCCGGAGTTTTTTGTTTTTTTCAATGTATTCGATTGACCATAAATAATCTACTACAGTATAAAAGGCAATGTATAAGATTCTTAGCAAGAAAGTTGACGTTTAAACCAGCTAGCCACAGTTTTTTTATTTATGGTTTTTATATATGTATAGTTCATCCACCAATAAATATTATAATCCACGTATTGATAAGTGAGAGTGTGACCACCAGAGTGCAGAGTGCAGTGCTGAAATATAAACAATAATTGAAAATAATCGAACATTTGTCAAATGTGCTGTTCATCCCGCCTCCTCGTCACATACTCAGGGCTGGGGCTTAAGAAGAATTATTTTAAAACACCCACAATCTGCTGAATGCTGCTGCTGCTTGATGCCTAATAATCTTATATTATTTGTGAGCTGACAGATGGATAAAATATTTGAAATAATGTATTACTCTTTTGGGTCTTGAAAAGTTGTTTACATGTAACAAATACTTTTTTTATAACATGATTTATAAACACTTTTTTGCTTTATAATTTCAAAAATAAGTTTATTTGCGGGTAATTATCGCATCGCCGATAAGTTATCTTATCAATATTTCATAAAAAAATCATCCGTTACTTTACGTTACGTTTTTTTCATGTATAGTTGCATTTTATGTTATGTTTATAATATATTACTAGAACACTTTAAAAAAGTGTTTAATTTAATAATTGGAATATTTCAAAGCATTATTTTGAATATACTCTTTGCAATTGATGAGTCTGTCTGTCGTCGCCGGCCAATCTGAAATACTTCCGCGTACAAAGAACGAGCGGTGGTTATCTTTATTTAAAGTGTACTGTCGATAGCATGAAGTATGTATGTACTTGTCCAAGTATTTGTTACTATTTTTATTTATAGCTCTGTTGCTGCTGTCATTTGATATTTATTATCTTCTTTGAAAAGTTCAAAAAATCAACCCATTTATATTTTTATTCTTTTTGATTCCAAATGTTATGTTTTATTTTCGTAAATATTTCTGCTGTGCAAAATTAGTATATTTTATATGTCACTCACGTCTCACTTTACCACAAATTCTAATGCCAAAATGTTTTACAGTTTGGCAGTTATTTATAGGTAAGGCAAAGGTAAAGTACACATCCTGTAAGTAAACAGCAAGATCGTTAAAGGGGTAGAATTATGTAATTTTTTGTATACCGTATTTATAATTTTTTCAGCTTTTATTGTAATGAAAACAGCTTAATCACATTGTGTTTTTTGCTATATTGAAGAATGTAGATTATAAATTTATTGAGTTCTGTGTACAGTATTGAAACAAAGCAGTGACGTAATTTAAGTCATGTTCTCTACAACAAAACATACGAAACATAATTTTACAAGTCTCTATATTCTATCATAATTTTGATAACAAAGGCCAATGTTTCGGTACTACGTATGTGGTGTGGTACCACGCAGTGCTAAGGTCAGCGGCAGTAGGAAGTACCGCGAACGTGGCTTCAATTTGTTGAATTGAATAAATTGAGTTTAAGGGCACATCAATGTTGCAATAATGTGCACATTTTATTGGTTTCCTACAATTCTATATTTTACTTTATGATTTTTGTTGTGCAAAGTTAAAATTATCCTTTTGTCTTTTTCCTACCTGTATTACTGGTTTTTCCCTGCGGCTTTGCCTACTTGGTTATTAAGTGTATACAACTAAGAGTAAAAACTTTCCTTGATAAAGAACTATTCAATACAAAAATATTTTTTCAATTAAACAAACTCTAGGATTTACAACATTTATATAGATTTTGGCTATTTCTATTTAATTTGGTCTATTGGAATCCATATCTGGAAGTTTAAAGTTAGCTTTATGCTTAAAGTAAATAAAAAGTAATCACTAAGTTATATAATTTTATTGTTATTATGTCTTTTATAATCTGTGTGAAAAAGCAAAACATAAAAAATAACAGCATTTCGCGTAATAGTATATTTACAAGTGTAATAAAGTTTATTAGCAACTTGTACTAATGGCCTATGATCTGTTGTTATATGTACATTGTACGAGTACATGTGCTGTGAAGCTATAGTTGTTGTATTTATTGAATTATTATTGTTTTGCTTCTTCTTATCAATAACTACTCAAGTCTCTTTGAAATCGTATTCCTGGATTTACTTCGTGTTTATTATTATTTATTTTATATATGTTTTGTGATTCATATAAATAATTTAAATGCATTTTGTGGCCTATAAGAAAGTATCTGCTTTATATTTATACTCTATGTCAATTGTTCATATTATTTATATGTGATTAATTGTTTTAAATGCGTATTACAACTCTAAACTTCACATAAAACATAGCTGCTTGTTGTTTATTGCTCAATAAAATAATATTACGTACTTTTACAATGACTTCAATAAACTGTAGTTGCAAAGTGCCGGTATTGTTTAAGCATTATTATAAGAATTTAATTTTCCATGTAAAGCGTGCAGTTAGTTTTATGGCGAACAGTGCATTTCCCTAATGGCCATACCTTTCTTATTTCTTATCATGAGATTAGGAGTGGTAATTTGTTGAGAAATTATACCATGATTCTTAAACTTATATATTATATTGACTCCTTACTTTTAATATAAGAAAGCAATATTTGTCACAAACTAAACTAAACGTATATAAGTTGAAATATACTTGGTAATTG
The DNA here is from genome assembly GCA_030704555.1 of Heliconius charithonia. NCBI lineage: Eukaryota > Metazoa > Arthropoda > Insecta > Lepidoptera > Nymphalidae > Heliconius > Heliconius charithonia. Next base: position 3,935,134 of record CM060825.1, read on the forward strand.
TTATAATATTGACATATACATATGAAGATTTCGTATAAAAAACTATCATGAATTTTACGAAAAAATATGACTAAATATATTAAGAATATTTTATATGTATCTATGTCTCTTGTATATGACTCTGTGACCATTAGCGTATTGTCTGTCAATCCAATAACCGTATATAAACCTACGTACCGCTGAGGGCAATCACAAAATTCAACAGAACCGTTACGCGATGAATGATATTTGTTCTTGTTCAATGCTTGCATTAATATGAATTGGGGACAGGTTTTCACGCACACCTAAACCTGGAGTGCAAGGTAAAAGATTGTAGCGTTTTATGGGAACGTAATTGGGACGATTGGTGGAAACATTGGGAGTCAACAATATTTTTGAAGCTTTTACTTATTAAATTATTTTTACACTTGAAAAATACTGATAAGAAAAATACTGAATTATGGACAGGAAAATATATGGACAATAATATAATAGTAACATTACGATTACCAGTAGTATCAGTTATTAAAAAAAGTTATGTTATTTAAAAAAATCTTTACGTACAAAAGTTTTGCTTACTTGAGATAGTACAAAATTATATATATTTTATTTACTTAAGCTTATACGTATGTTTTTAATATTACTAACAATAAAGATAATAAAATGACATACTATGTCATGTGAGGTTATCACGAGAAATTATTATATTCACTTATCGCGATACAATTTCCGCTTCTCGGCTACTCTCTGTACTCGCTGTACACAACAGCTCTGCACTCGATCTCTGTGTCAATTGACTACCGTTAGTGAGTGTAGCTGAAAAACCATACAATGCGATTATCATATCCTTTGTGGGCAGACTACTGTGCGGCTCTACGTTACTGTGCTAAGAGCCAACGTCGATATGTTTCAACTTAACAATTTGTATTATATGAATCATCTGAAGTTAGTTGGTTTAAGCATATATGTATAATTAGAAAATTGCCCCAATATCGTTTTAGGACATTTTTGGTCATTTTTATATTAGTTTTCTCTTAATATTAATATCAATATATATTTTTTTAATATTGATAGAATATTTAATTTCCTAAATCAACACAATTTGCAAGACATATCAAAATTGTTATTTTATGCGATAAAACATTAAAACAGACTTTCTCGATAAATATATTTCTAGTCCCAGTACTATGCTTACAATTAACGATTCCATTAAGTTTCTTAATAGACAATATAAATTCTACACTTATTTACAGCCCAGTAGTGAGCGCAGGGCGTGTACTCTGTGACGTCATGACCTATATCGTCGGTCGTCGTCCGAATGCTACGTAGAGTACGGTTCAAATAACTTATTATACTACGTCGGTTTGCTTGCAGGCAATAAGACTTGAGTGTTTGTTGATTACAAAATTAATTATTTAATTGTGATTACCTTTTAATTGGCTTTCATTAGTATTAGAAAATTAATTCTTAAAATAAATAGTTTTTATCGTAGCTTCTTTCAATCAAAAATTATAACAAGATGTTGTTCTATTTTCGATTTGAAATTGCATTTTCTTAAACAATTGTCATAGACAATGATATTATAAATATTTTTCGTCAGCTTTAAAAAAGGATAAAAAATAAGAGCGCCAAATATTTTATTGGTCAATTTAATTCAAATTGTATTTTGAAAATAAAAAATATGTTTAATGTAAACGTAATCACGTTCCTTACACTCCAGTTAACATATTCCACTGAAATCCAGTAACCTACGAGTAGTTCAATGTTCGCCGAGCGTGCGCCCGACGGACAATTAGGCACAACTCTGTAATGGAGCGGAATTATGGACGAAGTAGTGCTTGGCCAGTCGCTCGCACTGACCTGATTATGTCTCTTTTTAATTAGGACCTCTTTACAACGGCAGTCCATGTAAAGTCCATGTAAAATTTTTTCACATTTTTAAACATCCCTTGCCTCTTGGTGATGGGTGGTGAGGCTTAAGAGTTACCCTAATTCCAAATCGCGTGTATTTTTTTAGTTATTGCAAAAAATGTTTTTGAAATTTGTCGAATATTATTTTTTATAAAATACTGGTATAAAGTATTATTTTGACAGGCTTAAAAAAATAAAAGGAATAATCAATTGATGTGAAAAACATATTTACTAATAGGTAACTACAGGAACAGTATTGAATCTTCATATGAACATTGTCCCAGGATCATTTCACGTGATAACTTACTACACATCTATTCCCCCCTTGTGCTATATCGTGATTTTTCCTAAAATACATCAACCCCACTTCCCTTCTCCCTCAGACATAAATAAGGAAACAATTGGCATAAAAGTTAATCATGTGAACTAAGTATTTAGCTACCTATTTTGAATAGATATAACATATGTTATAGCGTTTTTGTATTAAATTATTATTTTATTAATACGATTTCTAATCATAACTACAGTTAAATTACAGTTTAACCCATCAATTTATTTTTAATTATTTTTTATGAAATATACAAATGGTATTTTTGTACGTGATGTAATAAAAATCAATGTCCTTCTATTATATATGTGCACAACGATTATTTGTCTAATCAAACACTAACTGTATTCTGTTTACTGATTAAGCTGATCGATGCAATATTTGTTGTTTACTTCATTTATAAGTCTATTCTTGACGTTGTTTTATAAATTATTTAAAAGGCATTAACTAACAACTGAACTGAGTATTAAATACTTAATGTAATTAAAAAATATATGAATAAATTTTATTGGTTTATGTACAAAATGTATTAATTTCTTTTAATTATAATTGAATTGAATACTAGTAGTATACAATTAAATTATTATTACAAGAAATTATTACATGCGAGGCCAGTCGTGGCGCAGCGGCATGAAGCGGCTGGTTGTGGGTTCGATTCCCACTTTAGGAGATGAAATAATTACTTAAATGCGGGATACAGCGTGAAGCTGATTATACACTAGAAAATGTCACCTTTGATGATGATTTTAGGTACCTACCAGTGTCATTTTTTTTAAGAATAAAAAATCACATGCATGCACACAATCCATCTGATGCTAAAACACCAGGTACGCAACAAAAGGCACGTACACTACGCAGAACTCGTCTATTTCGACATTCTGCGGTCTCGCTTAGATCGTAACTCAAACCACTATGTAAGAAATATCGTAAAATGTCACTCAACTTGGTCATAAATGTTGTCGATGTTGAACTATTTGTTACATTTCAATCGAGAAATTCAATAAAATTATATAAAGTCAAGGTAACTTCCGTTGAAAGTTGCTGTTTGTTATAGAGTACATACTTATATGTTTATTTGAATAATGTATGTACTTACAATAAACATTATAAATTTATTTTATTTTTAGTCGTTAAATAGTTTTTTAAGCGTTTTTTGCAATGTTAATGGTGAGGTGAGGTGAAACCAGTAGTGCCTAGCTAATTTTAAATAACATAAATTTGTTTAGAAATATTTGTAATATTTTGTGAAAATATATATTTTTTTTTTTCTTTGACTTTAAAGGAATCGAAAAAGTCGATTTTAATATTAGACACATGGATTGCTGGTGGCCGAATCAAACCTCTCATTAAGCCTAAACTACAAATGACTAATTTTTCACGCTATGGGGATAAAACTTACAACCAATGCATTTACTATTGACGATATCCGACAACGCCGCTATGACTTTCTTCTTTTATGATAAGCGACATAAAACTTAGTGGGATTTGAACGCACAACCGTCCTATAAGCCTTTCTTTCTTAAGTCGGCAATATTATACGTTCAACCACACTACCTCTAGCTCATTGCTCCGAGCGCTCTTTGATCCGTGCGTGTGAATGACACTCTTAATTTGCGGAGAATAGATCAAAGGAAAACGTTACGCAGAAATTGTAATTCGCTTTTAATTACTTGATGAGGATCATTAGCTTGAGACAAGTGAATCTTTGAAGAGACAAAATTTAAAATGAAACCTTGGTTTTTATTGAGTTTCTTATTTCCTATTTATCACATATTTAGTGTTAATTATATAGTTTTAAATAAGTTTATTTGATTTTATTGTGAGTCTCAATGCTTTAATTTAATCTACTGCCTTATTTATTTACGTTGTATCAATACTTATGAAACAACAGTTACACATTAAATTCTATGACAAGGAAAAACATGACTGACGTTTTTATTACCACGAACATTGAAATGCTTCGTGCCGTATATAAAGTAGGTGGTACACAAGTCATCATCCCGAGTTTACTGACTTAACTGACCCCAGTCGCCCACCAGCACTTGCTATGCGTTCACACGATCTACCAGAAACAACATTGATTAATAAGCGGTTCCTAATACTACACTTGTCATAACGTGGTGACTAATGCTAATGAGCGGAGATAGGTCAATGTCCGATGTCGACATGACTGACCTGATTATCGTCACCCACGCGTTAAATTGTACGTCATATGCACGAAATAATAACAAATACATGTGAGAAATAAATTATTTCTATTTCTATTTATTATTTTTTTATTTAGTTATATACTTTATCACTATACCTTATCACTAGCGTCCAGGGAGGAGTGCCAAGCGCTACGGTCTCTTCATACATGACCTGCGGGAGTTGTTATTCTTTTTAAGTGTGATGGAATTTATAAATTTCTTCAAACTAATCTCGAAAATAACGAATATCACTACTCTAATGGTTAAGGCCAGTGATAAGAATTTCTGGAATGTCTTAGCGATAACTTAAGTGAGTAATACATGCTGTGTTTAAAATTCTATGAATTTTCACGAGACATTATCACATTGAAAGATATAACATAATATTTCATATTGATAAGAATGTTTCAGTCGTTTTTTTTATTTACGGTGTTGTTTTTGATTGATTTAGTGTACCTATGAGTAAACATGCCAACAATACCTACTTCTTGAATTTGTAAGTAAATATTTCATCTCCTCGAGTGGGAATCGAATCCACAACTAGTTGGTTTTACAGTCACACTACGACACTCCTTAATAGATACTTATATTAAATAAAGTATTTTTTTTTCTTCATATATTTATTTTATTAAAGTTAAACATAACGTTTCACTTTAACTTAACGACATGTGAGCAAGAAAGTAATAGGTTCTGCTTTCTACCGACATCTCGAAATGAATGAAATTTTGTAAATTACTTTTTTTTAATAACTTGACACTAACAATAACATAATTAGTGAATACCACACAAACCAGTATTTTTACTTTCTCTTTTAAAATTGTTTTTTTTTTATATTATCAATGTTATAATTGAATATGGAATGTATAATATATATTTAATTTCGTCAAATTTCTTTTATGATTATGTAGCGTTCATGTAACGATAATATTGTTTTAAATAAATCACATACTTTCATTCTGTCATAGATCAAAAACAAACAAGTATGGCCCGAAATATAGATAAGATTTATATTAAGGAGAAATAAAATGTTATCAAAATATCGTTCTGATATGTCCCAGATGTTTCTTTTGTATTAAACAGTGATATTGTTACTTGCTCCACTAAACAATTCAAAAATGACATTTGCACACGATATGTGATAAGAATAACCAGGTTAATATTAATATACTACGTAAGTGATATTATTATCGAAGCATTTTTGTATATGTTATATTTGTGCTACTTTCGAAAATATTTATACTAAAATATTTAGATCCAATGGTTTTTAATATAGTTCTGAAGATGGTATTTACATATTAACATTATAAAAAAAAAAGAGTTCTATAATTATTTCATTTAATTTAGTTATGTTATTATATGATATTTACATTTTAACATTTATTTATCAAAATAAAAGAATAATCTTACTTATTTAATACAAAGAGTTTATAATAGATATAGTAAAAACAATATTCAATAAAAAAAAATGCGATATTAATTTTAAGACTCACTTACAAGGTAAGTCAAATATAAACAACATTAATAACTTTATCTTAATTTATAGTACACACAATAGTATAACAAGAGATCTTAAAACGAACGTGATAGCAATTTCCAGTTTAATATGGCTGTCTCCCGGTCTAGACTTTAGACACGACGCGTCTTGTGGTCGCCGACCTGTAATAATAACCTGACGGTTTCCTATACTGACTGTCTGACAGTTTCTGTATAAAAATGTAAACACTTATGTATATAGTAAATGTAGTTATGACGAGGACAGGCATGTGTGACATAGCAGTTACCGGTGTTATGTGGATTCGATTCCCAATCGAGGAAATGAAATGCTTAATTCATTCAATACCTTCAGAATTAGGCGGGAAGTGGGGAACGGAGTGTCTAAACACTAGGCCTACCCTGCATTTTGCGGAATACAGCGTGAAGTTTAAAAAAATTGTATAACCCATTTGGTAAAAATGGTTATAATATTAATGAAATAAGATACAGGGTTAACTTTTATGTTTGAGAATTTGAGACGTTACGAAAAACTAATACAATTTCAAATGTGGACGAATATAAAACGCAATTTAATTTTAACTCCTCCCAACGAAACGTTTTTAACTTTGAATATTATATTAGTTATTTGATATGCTACATTAGTGAATATATGTTTTAACTTTAAATTCGATATACCATTGTGTCTCATAACAATCAAGTTAAACGGTCCCAACACGTTTTGACGAAGGGCGGTAATGGCAATGAATCAATCAGAATTACAACAATATTCACAATTAAGAGGCATCGCCCAGTCTAGACTGGTGCATCTCTTGGCCGACGACCCCAGCTTACAACCTGACTGTTGCACTACAACTGCATCAAGTGACCGTTTGGTCATGTTAGAACTTTAAGCATTTTGAATAATATCATCATATTCTTCAAATATGTCAAATAAAGTTTATATATAATGTATTTAAGTGAAATTGTCAATTTGTAGGTCTATTTAAAAATGTCTGTAATTGTCCTTATAGAATATGTACAGTAATAATTATGATTACGGTGACTGTCGTTTTCTGCTCAAATGGTTCAATAATTTTGATTAGCTAATCGCTTTTATATAAGCCCAACATGTGTGTAAATTAGGTTTAATAAGAAATTATGTTTCATCTCTTTAATTGATTTAAGTAGCTGTCATCGTCGTTTTAATCAATCTAGATTAGAATTTAAAACCAAATAAAAATCGCGCACTCCTTATACCTACTTGTTTACACGGTTAAATTTTACTGGCAAATTTAAACTCCACGGAATAGCATTGCTGCCTACATTTGTTCAAATTGCATTTGCATATTTCAATCTTTTACTGCGTTTTTACGATATATTCAAGGTGAAATTAGCTTTAGGAAGGCTAAAAATAAAATGTCACCCACAAAGCACACATTTTATTTTTTTATTTTATCTGTTACAATGAATATCTAATGCAAGGAAAACTTATTTGCAAGAAGAAAATTGTTTGAAGTAGTTGTAACGCAATTAAATCTTGTTTAATTTTATTTAAGTACCACTCTTGATATATTCGACAGAGATTGGGGAACGGAGTGTCTTATGACACTAGGTTCTCTCTGACTATCCTGCTGTGTGCGGGATACTGCGTGAAGCTGACCACTCTTGCTTATGTTCTTGTTCCCTATTTTTGCTATAATGATTTATTTATGTATAGTCAAAATATTTTCCTTTCCTCGCTCTGGTCTGGTTCCTTGTATCAGCATAATGAGCCTGTTACCTGCTTATATCGATAAAAACGCGAACACTATGTGATCGCAAAAAATGATAGGTAGTAAGTAGCAACAGTAGCATTTTATTACAACAAAAAAAAAACTTTAAAAATATATTTTTTTGTACATATCAATCACGACTATGTATTTTACTTATAGATTCCTTTTTCCTCTATAAACCAACACGCCTCGTCATTCCGCATTAGCGTATGTTGGTGACTTTCAAGCTTCTCTGCTCCCTATGTACAATTAAAATATGGATGAAAATAATGTAATGGCTCGCTTTGATAGAATATTCATGTTGTTTTTTCCTGGTCAGCCCCATTGTGTTTGATGTTTTAACCGTGTTTCGTTTTTGTTGCAGGTAACTGACCCGAGCTGGCATTGAGAAGATAAAACATTAGTCGTATCACATTTATTTATTGTAATAACAGGTTGTATTTTCCAACATGATCTAGTAGTTAAATGTTTTGAGCGGTTTTTTGCATAGCAATAATTAAATTTAAAGAAAATATTCTTAGAATGTTAATTGGGAATATGTGTAAAAAAATGATTGTTCGTATAGAGTAAAGTTGAATTGGTCACTGATTATAATCATTTAAAATTAAGACACAAATATAACTACATATTTAGTGCATAATGTGGGCAACATAAACAAGTAATTGCATCAGACTTTAATTAAATTTCAGTAAACGTATAGTTATTTTAGTATTATAGTTTGTTTGTATTGCTATTTGTGCTTAAACAGTTAAAACAATTAAAAAAATATTTTTCGATTTTTTCAAAATTTTAAAAACTTATTAAAATTTGAATGTGTAGGTATATTTTAGGAACAGTTGCAATACTTTTTACAATTCATCATAAGACAATTAAATATCTGTAATTCATATAGTTTAGAATAAAAAGTGTTATATTCTTGGCTTATCTATCACATTAAGTCGATAATAAAGAGTTACGGATTAACAACAAATTGCACGCAATAATTCATATCGTGGAAAATATGTATACTTATGATCGAGTAATATCCCATATATCCCAGTGAATGAAGAGAAACTTTTTAAACTAGACTATTTCAAAGTAAAGTTCCATACAAAGATTTCATCGCTCATCGCGATCAAATATTTTCTATACAAATATGTTGTAAGTTGAAATACAATAGACATTTTGAATAGACGATTGAAGCACACAACTCAATCTTTGGAAAATCGTACATTACGTAAATAGGGAAAGTTCTGCGGTATATTGTTCGTAGTTTACCGCGACACGTATTTTGAACTATTCTTTGTACCGCCTTTTGATCGAGTCGTGATGGTGGTGCCTCGGTTATGGTATACTCGTATGTGGTAATAGAAAGTGAAATAAGAGTTTCATAAACACCTATACGGAATTACAATATATTTTATAAGGAGTTTACGAGTGGTGCTTTTTTTGTTATGACCATACATCATTAAAATAAAGAAATTGTAGATGACGTTAGTATATTATCGTCGTGATGCCGTCTAGACCCAGCGGCACAAAAGTGTGATACAGTCACACTTATCCACGCGACGATTGTGGAAATGAATTGATTGTCATGTTGGTAGGTATACTTTTTTTTCAATTTCATATCATAATTAATATTCAATTTTATATCACGATCCATCACAGCAAGTAAACCTGTTTCGTGTTTATTAACAGGGACAAGACGCATAAGATATCAGGCAAACAGTTTGAGACGTATCGAACGATCGATATACCGTGATATCGGCTGAGCTCAAAATAACCCTGAACCGGACAACGCCCTGAATTATTCTTTTCGTTTAAAGCCATTTACCTTTTGTTTCTAACCACCTTTTTCTGCTACGCTACTTTTTTATGCGACTCAGGATGTTAATGTGTAAATGTAGATGTAGGCCTTAGACTTTTATTTAAAAAGTATTTATTTGTATGTAGCATATTACTTAGGTGTAATTGGTAGAAGAGATAATATTAAAAAATATTTATTATTTCAATTTAATTACGATTTCTTATTATTTATATCATAGTATATAATTTCAAATTGTTTGGACCATTACCAAATTTACAGAACTAGGTAAAAACATTTTAAATTTGTCATTTTTCAATCTTACATAATAAATCATAAATAAATATTAAGGAAAAAAAAATTACAAATCATATATTTGCATACATATACGTATTTACGTTTCCAAATTCTTAAAACAGATTTTTGTGATAATTCCTGACTTAAGATTATTCCATTAATATTTGAAAGAAATTCAAATTTAAAGTTCACATATAAAACGATCTTGTTTCGTGAATCTAAAATAAACGCTGTTGTAAATTAACATGTCTAGTCACGTGGAGACGTTATTAGATACTTCGAAATATTTATTGCTCAAAACCACCGGCTTTGCCAAATAACTGGTAATACATTATAATAATATGGAATAATCGAATAAAGTAGCGTTAGACCCTAAGTCAGCACGTCTGAACGCGAGCCAGATTCGACATTGACTGAAACTAAATTTAAATACAGGGCTTACAAAAGTCGACAAAATACTGTTATCGATGTACGAAATAGTTATTTATAATGGTTTTTTTAATGATTTAACGCGCATTTTCATATTCCGTATCCGTATGCTAGTTTACACCTATTTAAACTGGCCAAGTGCAAGTCGGGTAGTCTCGTGCCGTTATCTACAAAAATGCCAAAAAATAAAACATATTTTTGGGAACCACGTAAAATATATTTTTTGTTAAAGCGGCAACAGAAATATATCATCTGTGAAAGTGTTGTAAAAATATTGAAGCCATCACCACACAGCTGACTATAAACGTGATGGTTGTAGGTTCGATTCCCATTTGAGTAAATGAAAAATGTAATATTATCATTAGCGTTAAGCTCTGCCTCTCAACACGCAATTAGGCGAAAACGGCGAAATTCCAGAATTTAGCGAAACATGAGGAACGAAGTTTCTTAATGGGAACAGAGTTTCTTAAAACTCAATAAAAATAACAGCCCCTAATTAAATATATTTGCATTTACTTACTGCAGTTATATTGTTTGTTGTGTCTCGTTTATTTGGCAATGATAATAATAAGAATTGTGTCTATCTAACTCAATGGTTGCAATTAAAATCATCTTATGCTTTTGAGAAACAAGAAAGAAATATCGATGGAGATTAGTAAACGCATCACTAAATATTCTCACCAATCGCACGGCCCGTTGCGCCCGCGCAGTTACAAATTATAAATAGAGCGCGTAAAAATCACATGTTTCCGCCGTAAAATGTTCAGCTCAGTCTCATGTGTGACATATGGGAGGATGAACGCTTTAAGCATTTTCAGTACTAATATATTCGTCAATTTTACTTTTTAAAGGACTTATTTGATTTTTATTAGCATTTGAAAATTCTCATACAATTATTTTAAAATAAAAATAAATAATAAGTCGATGATGGGTTACCATTATCCAGAACGCAATCCTTGTAATGGGCGGAGTGTAGAATGGTCAATTAGTATGCCACCATACAAGCCATGGGAAACGCATACCTAAAATTAAACAAAACTCCTAATATCGCGTCGTATGCAGAAGTGGTTTAAATATCATTTCCAATCAATATGAAGACAAGATATCCTTAATATGTTTATAAAACAGTGATGCCGTTTTAAAATATGCATAAAGTTTTTATATGTACTAAAAACGAAGCCAGGCCTTTGGCTCCAGCAAATTGATTGTAAAATCAATACTGATCACCCTTCCAAGAATGCCCCAGCGTCAATTTTGGGCGCGATCATACCTAACTAGGGTGACCGCTGTCTGCAGCTAAAGGGGCTTAATTTAACATTGAATATATCGATTCGAAGCCCTGCTGCAAGCCTGTCATGGGGCTTGGAGTACCCAGTATTGATTTATGGCCCTAGAATGGTCTAAAGGGTGTTTGTTAGATTGAATTTAAACGATGTAAGGTTGTCAATATGCCGTATTTAGTAATATATCATTTCAATATTCTCTTCTAGCACCTGTTTGTCTAAAACGGGACCTACCATGTTGAATTCCATCTAAGACCTCATTTTGCTTCCATGAATAAGAATATATTTTAAATATACCTAAACAAAATTGAGTAAGATATAAGCCGACATAATTATTGAATCTCTTGTCCGTACAATTTGAAAGAATAATTAAATAATTCAGCTTCACGCTGTATCCCGCACATAGCAGGGTTGGCAGAGGGAACCTAGTGTTAAGACACTCCGTTCCTCACTCTCTGCCGAATTCTGGAGGCATTGCGAGTTGAAAGGCAGAACTCAACGCTTAGCCTCGACACCAGAGCGAAGAAATAGAAATATAAATTTAAGTAAATATTTCATCTCCTCGAATGGGGATCGAACCCACAACCACGAAGTGTGACTGTAAAACCGACTACAATCACACTTCGTGGCACTGCGCCACGACTGGCTTCTATCATTATTTTACTATAATAATATTTAGGAAAATATATACTTCTTAATAACGTAATACAATTTTTTTTAGCCTCCTAAATCTACCGTAGATTTAAAGCTATTCAGAAAATTACATAAAAGAAAGATTCCTTAAGAATAATTTGAAGCTTAAACAAAGACTTTCAGGTTTTATTTATATACAATTAATTCTTTAAAATAAAAAAAGTTTAGTGCGTCATTCCGCTGGTGTCTAATTGCCTCATTCGAGACTAACTAATGATGGGCCCGAACATCCAGATAACGGAATATGCTTATCACGGGCGTCTCGAAACAAATTACCATCTATATTTAAGTATAGCGCGTTCGTCTTTCTTCAAAAAAGTTTCTTTTTTTTTCAATCTTTTCATGCAAGGTATTACAGAAGATTCACTCTTTTTGTTTGTATGGCAACGATCTCTTGGAAACATGACTACACTGACCTTTTCTCCCTAAGGATCTCACATAGCCCTGTCTCTCTCCAATCTAATTTCACGTTTTCAAGCTGTACAAATCGATGTGTCTCGCCTTCACTCCCACAGATCTTATCACTAACAGTGTAGCTGTCTCTTTCTAAACCTGTCCTTGTGGTGCCGGATTAAATTCGCCTTTTTTGCGGAGAAATGTGACAACATTAAAACAATAAGACCAGTTCAGACGAAGTTAATACTGTGCTGGATGCGGCGGAAATGTTTATGCGCGTATCACGTATGCCACCAGATGTCGGCCTTAAAAATGTCCTCCGTGTTGTGCACTTAAAAATTTTATTTTTTGTGGTGCCAAAAGCGTTCGTTGATATGGACTTTGAATACATCAACATACATTTTGTATTTACATACGGTATATTTATAGAATATAAGGACAATATGTATGTTGGTGTACGCATATGCATAGACACGTATCTTTGGTGAGTACTAAAGTATACATTTAATACAATATAACAGCAAATTTATAATAAGAATAGAAATCGCTTTTTAAAATAAGTACAAAGGGAACTTAGAGTTAAGACACTCCGTTCCCCACTTTCTCTCAAATTTTGGAGGCATTGCGTTGAGTAGGGGAACGCAACGCCGCGCTTTTCTTGACACCAGAGCGAAATAAACATCTATGTAACTAAAATATGATCCAAGTATTTTATATTGGAAATTGACTTTTTGAGGTGGTATACTTGGGAAGTATGTTCAGTAGAGATGGAAGATACGAGATGGATGTGGAAAGGCGTATTGCTGCCGGTAACAAGGTTAACGGAGCCTTAGCTGCATTGATGAGACGGCGAAACGTCAGCACAGCTGCGCGTTTGGCCGTACACAATACAGTTTTGGTACCGACTCTGTTATACGGCAGCGAAACGTGGGTATTACAGAAGAAGAATGAAAGAAAGATGAATGCTGTGGAGATGCGATCTCTTTTTAGGATATGAGTCAGCTTAGCTGATCGAATCTGCAATGAAGAGGTACACAGAATGGCAGGTACTAGCGAGGATGTCACGGTGAGAATGAAGAAGAACGTGCTCAGCTGGTTTGGGCTCGTCGAACGAATGAGTGATGAAAGAATGGCAAAAAAGATTTATGATGGAAAAGTGAGTGGTAAGAGAGGTAGGGGGAGACCTCGGTTGACCTTCGAAAACACAGTATCAAAGATACTGGAGGAAGGTCACGTAAAAAGCATGAGGACCCCCCGGAGGGCATGTATGAAGAGGTTGATGACAGTGGACGAGGCGAAAGAGGTATGTAGAGACCGTAGCGTTTGGCGCTCCGTTCTCTCTGACTACCCCGCTAGGGATAAAGCGTGAAGTTAGTTTAGTTTAGTTTAGTTTTATACTAAGCGAAAAACGAATAAAATAATTACTTTATTTTAAATATTCACTGACAGATGTATGAATTTAAAACATAAATCTTTTTGAAGTTCGAGTCTTTGATTGTGAGAGAAAACGTCGTGCTCAGAATTATTGATGTGTATGATGCACAAGCACAGCCTCCGTATGATATTACCATATAGATTGAATCGTTGTGCCAACTTGGAGTCATATGTTTATTTGGAGAGGTTAGATTTAAATTAAAAAAGTAGTGGGTATGTTGCAACTTATAAAAAGGAGTAGACGAGTAGAATTAAAAAAAAACGACAAATCGCCTTTTTTTTCTTTAAACAATGTATATATTTTAAGTGTTTTAATGGGAACGGAATATCTTAACTAGGTCCCTCTGCCTACCCGTCTTATGTGTGGAATACAGCGGGAAGCTATGAAAATCAAATACGAAAATGTTATATGTTTAATCTAATAAATCATTATAAAATAATTACCTCTATTTTATACTCGCGCGTCTTTAGTAATTATTTATTGCTCATTAAGCTAAAGCAATGGAATCCACTCTGACCATTAGTTGAGGAATCGCTTTCTACTCCTTTTTTATATTTATAACTTTTATATCTAACGCGCAATTTTAAATGGTCTCGATTGTTAGTATCATTTTTTATTAAGAATTCCACTTTCGCACACTAAATGATATTTTTTTTTATTTGAGAAAGTTTATGATGTAACAGTTATATATGAGGATTTCACTCTAATTTAAATGATACTATATTTTGTTATTTGACATTTTAATGGATATTTATTATCACAATATTATCGCTTGAATTGAAACTGTTTAAATATTAACCCAAAATTTGAATTTTATAATACTGTGACCGACTAATATCAAACAACATAATTATTTTATATATGTTAGTATTCATAAATCATTAATTTTACATATTAAGTAGCTGGTCTGGTCAAATTATTTTGTTATATATTGCTATTTATTTTAAACAAAAAAAAAATGTTTTTGAGTGTTGTATGGTAAAACCCATCTCTATCTCTTGTTTTCTAATCAAAGCCCTGGTTATATGAGACAAAGTATGAACGCATATTATGTAAATAGTACTATTTTCCCAAACTGGACTCGTACCACGGCGGTAAATAATAATCATTTTTAATTATATTGTAATTGGATATTTGCCTCGCCTCAGTTTACTTTTAAAAAGTGAAGTATTATTATCTTTATTAATGGCGGTTGATTAACGCCTTAATGTTGCCCCAACGAGCGGCGCCGAGTAATTAAGTTTACGTGTTTCTCTTTGCCGGAACTACGCTGCACCATGGCCGGATCGCCCTGATCGTTCGGAGCGCTCATGCGCATCGTCGCGTGTCCTCACTAGTCTCGCACTTCCGCCCGATAAGGCCGGAGTCGTACGTAACTTTGTTAATTATAGACAAGGTTTAATTAATTAATGTATTTCTTTATTGATTCCGCCAGTGACATTCGTCAGTAAAACGTAATACGGCTAAATGATATAAAAAAAACAGGTGCCCGAATTTCCTGTTTGATTATTTTCACTAAAATGAAATTGATAATTTGTATAATCGAATCAAAATAAGGCTGCACTAAATTTAATCTGATCGCCGCTATTAAACTTCATTGCCGCTAAGAAATCAATTATAATTTCCTAATAGCGCTAAGCGACCGGTTTCGAGTAAACCAAGACCTACGCCGCACCGGAGCCATCGCTCATGTACCTATTGGTGTAACGGTAAACTGCCGTGTGAGATCCATACTTATTGAAGTTCAAAGGCGAAGTACAGTTGAAGGTTAAATACACGCTCTATAATGACACGGCAGTGAAGCCTCTAGTTTTTGCCTCGGGTTTATGTTTCCATCGTTACGTCTGCCGCGACCTTCATCCCTTTGCCGTTGATATTGCAAGTTTTGGTTTGACCTACTTCAATAGCAGATTTTTAGTAACTTTTATATTAATTATAACTTTTGAGCTTTTTTTATATTTAATATATAAAATATAAAAATTGAAATAAATATAATATAAATTATGTAGGTATTTTGTATGGCCCAAGTGCTATTGTAATTGTTACACAATAGTTTTGGACACATGAGAGCTCATGTTTAATTAGCCTTAGTTAACGTCGTTATTACGGTCTAGTATCACGCACTTGACGGTCTGAGTGCTTTCACGAACTTCCAGGAACAAGAACAGCCTATAAGTGTTCTGAGCAAAGGCTTCCTTAGTTTCAAACTTCAAATATGCTCGCTTTCTACTTGGATTGTAATTTCAAATAACAACGGTATGATAATTTCGGTTGTTGATATGTTCTACATTTGTTAGTTGACTTGTTATTTTCACCTTATATATTTTTATGTGTGAATTAAAAAAATATATTATTAAGTTTCGCTGTGTATCCCGCATATAGCTGGGTAGGCAGAGGAAACGTGTGACACTTCCTTTCCCCATTTTCTGCTGAATTATCCGGACATTGCATAGTATTGGAATTCAACGTCGAACTTAGCCCCCGTCATTAACAGAGCGAAAAAATAAAATATCAAAAGGCTTGTGATCTTGAGCTATGACTGGCCTCTCACTACTAATAGTGTTTTGACTTAATAGTCAGTTTTGACTTATTTACTTAATAAATATATTTTTTAGAATCGTCTTCGCCTATCAAAATAGCGACGTCTGCATCCAAATAACCTACAATAGGTCATCAGAATATAAAGATCGCCTACTTGTGCATGCCCCGAGCGTTGTCACATTTTGGTTTAAACAGCGCAAGCGCGATAGGTGCTCTCAGTCAGTATCAGTAACGTCGCATCGTTAGATTATATCTTTATATTCTTTCTTGTACGCCGGTAGTCTGCTGTTACAGTGTTTTGAATCTATTTGCTAGGGACGTGGGGAGAATTTGGAAGTATTTTACTAGTATTAGGAGATGTAATGCTTTTACGTGATTTTAATTTATTTATTTATTTGCTCAATTCAAAAGTACCGCCTTTGAATAAATGCATGCATTTATGTTGGTTATTTAATGTATAATAAGACGGAATTCGGACGGTATGCATTTCATTTTGGTTATTTAATGTATAATATATATAATAGGTGACGGAACTAGGGAACCTAATGTTAAGACACTATGTTCAAATTAAGACACCTCCGTTCACCATTTTCCGCCGAATTGTAGAGGCATTGCGTTTGAAACATTAGCACTTTATATAATATTTCATTTCCTTGAGTGGAATCAAACCCACTGGCTGTGGTACTTACAGTCAGACGCGTGTGCCCCTGCGCCACGACTGACCTCAACACATAGATAATATTATTTCGTAAATTTGTACGATTATAGTTTATTCTAGTAATACGAAGGAATATAATATTTAATTCAATATAGCGCCGTTTCACACAACACAACTTAAAATATTAATAAGAATACCGTAGCGAATAGGTAGTTATATTTTTGTTCAACAATCTGCCTGTCCTTGGATTTCGTGTTTTTTCTTTGGAAGCCCCGTCCGTGACTCATTCTTTATTTCATATACTTTTAAAAGATATAAGCTTTTACATGTTAGTGTTGTTATGAAGATTGTATTGTAATAAATAAAGGAATTTGAAAAATTATAAAGCAATAATAATTATTATTGTTACCAAACTGTATAATAGTCAGATATATTAAATACTTCTTTTACATTCAACTATAATTGTATTAACCAACACTTCGACATTTTAAATTTATGCTTATTTTATATTCATATCATATAGTGAAAATAAAATATTATAGCAAAATTAGAAATCATCATAACCATAAATTTATAAGCATCAACTAACAATCTATAAGTTATGGATATTTTTTTAAATTTATTCATATTAATTAATTATTCAATATATAGATGGGTAGATTTTAGCAGGAAAATAACAGTAAAATGTTATAAAACAATATATTATTGTTGTTATTTCTGCTGTATGCTGTTATTTATCGTAACTATCCATCAAGTAAACAGCTGATAGGTCATCGGCCTCCTGATGTCGACCGCTTAATTGATCCATAAAAGCCCATGGTGAGAGCGCATTAAAATCCATCGATTTATCGATTTTAAAATTTCCAGACGAATATGGTAAACACTCATAAAATATAATCTTTCATGTTAGAAACTAGATATATAAATCTTTTTTGTTTTAGAAATTTGACTACGAAAACGACTTAATGGACTAGTTTATTAGTCCGAAATGAATATGCATATTAATTAATAGTTATATTGAAAATGAGGATGTTAGTCTGTTTTAAGTCCATTTATCACTGTACAGGAAAACGGAAGGTTCAAATACTGGACTTTTTTTTGAAAATAAAAAAATAAAGATATTTTTTCTATTTCTTTTCGCTGTATCCTCCGAGCACCATGCTCCAGCAGGGAGAGAGTCTTAAGAGTCCCACTCTTCATTTTTCGCCAAATTTAGGGGACATCGTGTGGCGAGTGGTGGCACTCAACGCCACGCTTTTGCCTCGACACTCTAGCGCAGAAATGAAAATATAAAAATTGGATTTCCTTAAGCGGGAACCTTACCCATAACCTGTCGCGTTTACACTCACTTATGGCCCTGCACCACGTCTGGTCTCAGAGAAATAAAAATATTAACAATATAAAATTACTTTTCTTGACTTATTCAGTACATCAAGGTACATAAATCATTTTTCAATATGTCATATAAACTTATGTGGTGGACACTCGACTACAATCACAAAGAGTGGACTATTGTTAGAGCAACGCGACGCTAGCACCAGTAAAGTAAAGAACGTATGACTTTTGAACTTTTAAACGTTTGCTGTCATCTCGACATTCTTTATTTCGTTACGGAACATATATATATTTTTTGTATTGAGAGGACGATGTTCAGCATGTGATACAAAGGATATGTTTTATTTTTACAAAATCAAATCATTATTTTAATATTTCTTTTTTCATTGCGTTCTCATCATGGACAACGTAGTACACGTTCTATTCTTTCTAAAATTAATGAAATTATATAATATGTTATTTTAAAGTACAAACACAAATAACTTATTATTTTCTTGACCTGTACATTTATGTACAGCTCAAGAAAATAATAAGTTATTTTTTTTAGTTATTCATGGCTTATACATAAATATGACTCGTTTCGTTATTATACTATGGAAATATATTGAAATACATCCTATAATTTGAATTAATTTGATATTTGTAACAATGACTAACATTGTAAATAGGCTGAAAATATTTTTTTATTGATTTTACATCAAATACAATATTTTGAAACCGTGGCCGCGCCGTTCGTGTTGTAACGTATTTTAAAGTATTTCTTTGCGTACTTCAATTGTCTTAAAAAAAATTTATTCATATAGGAATATTTTTAGGTATATTTAACAAAACAAATAAATAAATTAGTAGAGGCCTTCGTAGCGTGTGTGGGATGGGAGTTATCACTGGAGGAAATAAAATATTTAATGTTTTCATTTCCTCGATCTGGTAAAAAGGCAAAGCGTGGCGTTGAATTCCACCACTCAGCTCTGCGAATTCGGCGGAAAGTGGGGAAAAGTTTCTTAACACTAGATGCCTTAACGCTAGGTTCCCTCTGCGTATCCTACTATATACGGAATACAGCGTGAAACTGATAAGTAAACAAAACAAGTTTATCAAGTCAAATCAATTTACTGTATTTGTGGAAGCTCTAGAGTTCATGTTAGATATAGAAGGTGTAGAAGGCATTAACCCGGTTCAGTCGCCTATTGCCCTACTGCCGTATTATTTATCTGATAGAAAATTGTTTTGTAATTACTTGCCTCTACCTAGTTGCCATGTATGCAATGAGCAGCCATCATTTACACGCCAAAGATTTTTTTGTTTAGAAAAATATTAATTTATTTCTGGATAGTATTTTTAAAACTAGACCGACTTAGTGTTCAGACTATTGAAATTTTTATATTTGTTTATTTTAAATATTTTTTTCGATGATGATTATGTATCTATCTACATAAAGGTGTTTGCAACTTAAAGGTGTAAATCAACTTCACTTTACTTTGACATTAATGTAATAGATTTTAAAAAAGAAACACATAATAATAGGCTTAGTATAAAAAATCACGTTTAAACATGATTAAGTCTGAGTCGTGACCATTTATCTTGGATCTAGCTAATCTACCAGGACTGATCTATTGTTCTCTTACCCAATTACTATAGGGCATTGCTCCTTACGATTTACTTTGCTGTTGTGCCTATAGAAACATGATTTGTTTGTCTTGATACAAAAAATACTGAACGCTTAACTTGTGTTAGTCAAAGACTATATGTAACGTTTTTTTTGTTTTATGGATTTTAATCGTGCCAAAATTTACGGAAAAAAATTATAACTAAATACCGGGGGTATTTAATTATAACTAAATACCGGAGGTATTTAATTATAATTTTGGAAAAGTTATAATAAGTAAACAAACAACTAGAAAATAACTGATAATTTGAATCATTGCTAAGAACAGTTTTTAGTTGCCTTTCGTGCAAAATAAAACTAAATCAAATTCAGTTTATCCTTTATTTAATATGATTTAAATTATGCAAACTTGAAATCTGTTACCATATTTTTATGTTTATATTACTTTCTTTTAGAACTCGTAACAAAATTTTATAATAAATTGTAAAAAAATCTTACTTATCTTTGCCTCTTATCCTTACATCATCCTATTCGTTGTACCAATATAATAGCTCCCAATATAATTAAAATATACAAAACATATACTTTATTGACAAATAATATATCGCACGCGTCGATCCAAAGCTGGTAGCGATCAAATATAGTCTTAAAGCAAGATTGTAGAAATACGATTTTATTCATTCCCAACTCGACTACCCTCGGGAATGGCTTTCAGCGATGGTAAATAAATTTTCCTCTTCATATTATATATTATGTGTAATAATATTACTTTTAATTTATAAAATATGTTAAAATTTTATGTATGTTGTATTTTTTCAGAAAATGTTTTTATAGTAATTTTATTTAGAATTGAGGAGATATAAAAAATGTACATTTCTCCGATCTGTAAAGTAAATTGATACCTGTTTATGTAACTAAAACCTGCCAATTGTGCGAGATTTATCATTATAAAGTATTATGTAATTGTTCGTAGAAGAAAATATCAAAACTCTTGTTGTTCCTTAGTTATTATTAGGACTTTTTACCCTAATATAAAAACAACACCATGTTTTAATAAATCGGCCAGCAAAGATAAATAATATATAAATTGGCTTTAAGAAGACTATTAGAAAGGAATAAAGAATATCAATAGTAAGAGGCATTTGTCGACGAGACAACAAAGGAAACTTGCCACAGCATCTGATCTGACCTCTTAGATGTTAATCTTAATCAAAATTGCGTTTGTCGTCGAGATTGCCATCGTTAATTGATAAATTAGGAAACTCAGTCAAAGTGCTTTATGTTTATGTTAGTTAAAATCGTATAAATGGAAAAAAGAATGTTCCAGAATTAAGATAATTTCTTACTTAACTCACTTAATATAAACTTAAATTTTCAATATATGGTAGTCCATTTGAGCATAACCCTACATATTGATGTCAATAATATATATGTATATATATATATATATATATATATATATATATATATATATTCATTTGCGTCAATCACATATAACATGTAGGACTGTAGGTACATAGATACAAACGTGACTTAAACCAATACTAATCCAAACCACAACATAACTTCCTTATGTCATAATGAGTAACACTCAATAACATATTATTTTACATTTATTAACTGTATTTGTGTCATATTGTTTACCAACACTTAGTTTGACAGCGTTCTGCGAAATATAAAGCAAATCAATTTGCTAATTAACCTGAATATGAAAATATCCTTTATTGTTATAGTAACAAAGATGAATATGTTTTTTTACATATATTTTACATATGTTTACATAATAATTATTTTATTTTCATTATTAAATATAATACTTTGTATGTTTTGTCTTTGTTCAAATAAGCGCTCACGAGTTCTTAGAAGCGGCCATGCTCCTCTTTGTTAAAGGATGCAAGGACCCATATTCGTACAATACGTATTATTACAGCAGGTTTTTAATAATGTGGATGTGCCCTTCGTATGTACTTGTAAATAACATAACAGAAAAGAAAGATAAATTAAAGTGCTTAAATGTAGTTAATTGCCAGGTCTATGTTTAGTTATAGATTTGTATTTATTTATAGGTGTTCATGTTGTAAGACTAACCAATTTGTGAGTTTGAACGCTAAACTCCGGAACGATTACAAACTTTATTTCATTCCATAAACCGTTTAGGGGTAGTTGTCCTACTGTAGGCAGACTTACCTCGGTCTCTAACATGTGTCATGTGTCATACACTAATAATAGTTATTTCCATTTGGAGCAAAACCGCGGGTAAAGCTAGTTCGATAATGTGACTCCAGTGAAATATTTTCAATTAGAGAATGGTCTGAATATATAATATAAATAATTAAATTATATTTTCAGACCATTCTCTAATTGAACATTAATAAACGATAAACGGTTGTCTTGTAACAATAGATTGTTAAGCCTGACAAAAAATAAATATTTAAATATTGTTAACCAGCTAAAGGCTATATTTAATATGTTTCTACAAAATATTTATGAAGCTCTGTTAAATTACAAGCAGTAATGATGTACAATTTTACGCTTCACGGCCTCTTAATAAAATCGATGAGTGCCGTAAGATATTATATTTTATTTTTTATTTCTTGTTTTTTAATATATTTCCCTTTTACCTCATGTCGGTTAGTGTTTAAAAAAAATATAAAAACGATTTCGATCTAAGTGTTTAGAGATTTGTATAGAGCGAGAAAGGTCCGAATTTAGATAAGGAGATGAAGTTATTTTAAATTAGGTTTTTTACTTCTTGTGGTAAAAGTAAACAATAAATCGTGCTATTATATACTCTTACTTAACATTGTGCATACGTAAACCACCTTTATTTTGCTCTTACGTGAATAACAAGTAGTCGATGTATTCTCTCCGTTCCCCACAAAAGGGAACGCGAGACAAACAATTTGAATTTTGCAAATGCGTAATTATTTAAATGGCAAAGCAACATGCTTTTACTGGTAAGGTCGAGTTTCACCAGCGCCTTGAACTAACCTTGATCCGCACAAACTGGAAACACCTTGAGCCAAAGGTTTGATTAAAAGGTTTCCAATAAAAACTGGTTCAGTCATGTTTTCTCCGTAACATGTTAAAATTATGCTAATGGTAGGTAGACCCGTTTATGCATAAAATGCTGTTAAATATACAAATTATCCTATATATCTTGTGTGTGGTGCATTTGTTATAGAGTGGTATGTCCTGGGTTCAATGCAAAATTAAGGTAGAAGAAAGAAATCGGAATGTATTAATCATTATATGTATCTTAATACATATATATTTTAGAAAATATATATTTATGGGAATATGCACGTTCAAGTTTTAAAGTCTTAGTATTTCAATTAATAAAATGATTGCGTTTTATACAGCGCAACGGCAAGTCTTGCTCTCTTCGTTCTTTAAAAATATTTATAAAAGACAGCTAATATTTCAGAATCATCTCATACATGTTACGTATGCAGCGTGTTATCGTCGGATACAATAATATCCCTTTGTTTTCCGGACGCGTGACCACGGGGCCACGTCACGTGTCGAGAGCTGCACTTGTGCTTTTACATTTAGGTACCTATTCTACGTCGACGAGTGAATCACAAGAGTGCAGGAAGTCAATCTACTTTATGAGTGCGTCGCAGTTAATGGAAACTTTCGAAAATTTAATTATGTATGTAATTATATTTTATCACTTATTACAAATCGGTACACATTACAGATTTATATAATAAACGTTCTATAGATAGCAACTGATGAAATATCTCTTGGAGTGGTTTAAGCATCAAACTGTTAACAATATATTTAAAATAAGTATACATTGGACTTTTCCAACTTAATAGAAATATTAATATAATATATTAAAATGTAAAGTTACATAAATATTAAAATTCACCGAAATACCACAAGAAGCGAAATGGAAATCCATCGCGTCTGGAGCGGCCCTTAGTGTAATTGCTTGGCAGGCAGACGATCCGCTGCCATGCTGGCACTTTGGCAGGCTCCGCCGGCAATATCTTATGTGAGACGCTTTTGTCTTACCTCTCCTTTTTATTGCACGTCACTTTTGCCACACCGTGAGCTTTCAAATTATAGCAACAGTAATGTGAATTTTTAATTTACGATAACTTGCTTTTATCTTATTTGCTTTATTTTGTTACTATCATGCTGTGAAATAAAAAAATGTGAATACTAATGTGAAAACTAATATTATGTACAATTGACATGCCATACTTTTTTTGGGCTTACACCAAATTAGACTCGAATCTGTGATAAATGTATTATTGTGTTTCTAAGTAAATAAATGAAGAAATTCATAAGTTAAGAATACTAATTAGATACTTTATTCTCTATAATAGTGTCGTGTTATGCAGCAAATTTGATATTACGATTGGTATATTTGCTAAGTATTTACCAAAAAACTATTACGTTGTATTTAAAAATATCATAAAGGAGATGTAGGAAAATTGAGAACTTAATTTACAGGACCAGTAAGTGCTTACACTAAACGAGCACTTAAATTGGTATAAAATGCAATTTATGTGTAACAAGCCCCCTCCATCGCCCTATAAGTAATTGGAATAGGGAAGCCGTCCCATTAAAGTATATCAGAAACACGCCGAATATGATGCTCTTTCCCACGGGACAGCCGAAACGTAACCTTGTACGATGTGGTAAGAACTTAGTAAGTTTATTTTTTACATGTGGCCCACATATGATGTGGAATTTTAAAAATCTTAAATTTTCGTTTTCAATTTTTTAGTGCAACAAAATATGTTTTTAAAATTACAGTAAATATGCCATAAAAATTATTATTATTATTATTCCTATACTTATTTTTATTTTCACATAGATAAAACTAGACATACCTAACTCTGAGAACTTTCAGGGGAAATAGGAAAGATACCTTTCTATCTAGGACAAATAAAAAGGTGCGTTTTACTAATACTTTGTATTTTGTGAATGTTTTATGCTAGTCAAGTCCGCCTATTAATCTTAATTCTTGAATACCACAAGATTTAGGGCAGGCGTCAACACAACATGCCGTACATACCCCACAATTACTGCTACCTAATGCCGGCGCACGCAATTAGCCTCGTCCGATTAATTAAGTGCAGTAAGCGAAAATATGTAGACATAAGTTAAGATTTACCGTTGCTCATAAAGTATCGTCATATTTATTTTTTTCTTTCAAGTCATATAAAAGTGTAACTGAGTGTGGATTAAGACTTTAAAAAAAAATATATTTCTTCAATTAATTTATTTAATATTGATTGATGTATTTCTGTGGACTATTAACTAATTATAATACAATATTTATAAATTTTCTATATTGAAGTTGAAGTTTTTATTTAACTAGTACGGCTAATTATAATAAAAAAGATATTTTAAGAAATTCACGAATTTAACGGATCGTTAAAGGACCGTCATTGAAACAACGATTCCTAAGTACCCGTTTGATGACGTGTTCATGTTCTAAATGCTCTTGGCACACATCCAAGGGACCGCACATCGTGCCTTTGTCTGTCTGTCTGCCTCTTTGTCTACCCAGCCGTGCTGCCATAACAACTCCGCTTTGTCTGCGACGGCGCACTATGGATTATTTATGAACGCAATTTTAGATCACCTACCACCGCGCTAGGCCTCGCTACTTCATATTGATTCTGTTTATTGTCCTGAGAAGGATACAATGACTTATTGCTTTTAAAACACACCTAAACCTCCCACGACTCAAACCGTTTCTGTTGAACAGCGCCAAGTGCAGTGTACTCAATACATATAAATATGCATGACTTGGATGAGGAGCCTTTACTGATATCATTATATCTTATAAATATCACGATATAGTTACTGCACAAATCTCACTAGTACCTACGCTATGTACATGTTTTGGCTTTAAATCACAAGCGTGCACAGTGAGTTGAATTATGTGCCGGAAATCACAGAACGCTATAAATGAGGGTGATCCTCTTGCATTCGGACAATGGGAGAATTATCTGTCCACTTCCCCTAAAAGGATAAGCTTGTCCTCTGCGGGGTTGCCATTGTGCGTGCGGCCGGGTTTGTTTATAACTGAATTGATAATGATAATATTATGCCAATGGAGGGCGCCACCTACTCGTATCGATCACAGGATTATAACGCTTAACTGGTCATAAACCGCATGGCCATTTCACAACAATTCTCGCAGGATAAGCTTTCCGCGTTCGCTTAAGGTCATATAGCAATAAAAACGGTAAGTGGCTGAGAGTTCGTATTTATTTTTCTTTTAGAACATACATTTTATGGAGCTCTTTTATTTTTTTTGTATACATTTCAGTGTTTGCTTACTTTCCTAGGTATAGAGTTTGGATCACATGTATGTAAAGGCCACAGTGTCTAATTCGTTATTATTTTAGAATTAAATAGATTAACTATTAGGTATAGAATGAGGAGGAGACAATTAGTTTCCTGCACTTTAATAGCATTTTATGTATTCGATGTATGTATGCAATCCATAGAGCAGAAATCGCTAACTCTGCAGGGTCTTTTTTTATACGCTTTGAGTCCCTACGCAACAAGTTAGATTTAAAAGGATAAAAGGAAAATGGTTTACCAATAGCTACAGGGAACTTGTAGTGGTTTTAGCATGTACCTATAGATTTGAATAGCCAGTTCAAATGCACCCTCGTCCTGAGGGTTACATTTGCGTTCAAAGGCATTTGGTTTTCCTACAAGTACTGTATAGGTCGCACTAAAATTTCAACCCCTTTGTGATGATAATACCTAATCTGCTTGTTCGATGGAAGCACCTGTTGAATTTCCCTCTAGCAAGGTACTTTAATTTGACTAAATATTCAACGTTATTAACTTGAAGTATTCGTTCTGTAAAATGTACTGGTCATTTCCTAGATTCCATAATATTCTGTTAAAAAACAAATATTGATCACAAATATATTGTGTTGAGGCCGGTCGTGGCGCAGTGGCACGAAGTGTGACTGTAAAACCGACTGGTTGTGGGTTCGATCTACTAACTGTAATAATAATAAATGAACAGTTTTATTGGCTGCTCATTGCATCAAGCTGAATTGAATAGGGTGAACACCTACCCTCGAAGAGTATGTATATATAGAAAATATGTACTAACTTCTGAGCGAGTTCTTAAAAAATATATCTATGAATAAATTCAAATTCCGATTTGTGTTGGAAAATTCTAGTTTATTTTTCGTGACGTATATATGTTTAACTTCAACTTTTATTCAATACTTGACAAATGTTAAATGCATTCCAAACTACAAGAAACATTCCTGGTCGTAAAAGGTGGATTATAATTTATAATGCAATATCGACCAAGGAGAAAGACATTATTCACTATCCAGACTGCCAGGACAGTGGCAAAGGAATACTGATCACATGTTGCTAGACTTGTTATTTAGTAGTCTAGACCAGACTTCACGAACTTATAGTATGAACTTACATTTAATCGCGCATTAAATTGGTTTTACTCGGATTTTGCAGAATTCACTCCCTTAACTTTTATCAAATGCAAAAAAAAATCTTTCTAACTTTAGTGCGCTGTGTTAGAAACTTCAAAGTGTTTTCACTAAAGTTTTGTTATTATAAAATTATCTGTACATGTATATAAAAATCTTCCTGCCATACATAACGTAAGTGCTATTAGCTATAAGGTATAAAAATAATATTTTCGCAACGCTCGTGCTCAAAATGAAACCTTTTTGGTAGAGCAAACATAAAGTTAATTAAAAGTTTCGTTTACATTTAACTATTCTTGTGAAAAGTTTGCATTTATTATATATATTATATCATACTATGTACCTTATATAATATGAAGTAATTAAAACGTATTTTTTTACATTAACCTTTCTCCCTCATTTTTATCTGAATCTTTTTCTCAGGCTTTTCATTATAATTTATATCCTCCTGATTGTTTTAATAATTTTATTATATTTTTTTCAAGAAAAAAAAAATGAAAAATATAATAATATGAGGGGCTTGGGACCGTGACTTTAATGACTTAATGGTTTGTTTCATATTTTTTTCTTTACTTGCGAGATAAAGATGCATTACATGCAGTTTACCCTTAAACAAAGAGAACCTAAAGTCAAAACAGTCAGTTCTCTGCTTTCCGCCCTTGCGTTTTGATTGGCGGCACCCAACGCTGCGCTTTGTCTTGAGGAAATGAAAGTATCTCTTTCCTGGAAGTGGGATTCGAGCCTACAACCTGTTGTTGCGACAATGACTTATAATATAATTAATTAATAATCTTATGTAAAGAATATATCAACTTTTGTTCACAAAAAGTATCTACTTTTCCAGTACAGATCGAGCTATAAAAAATCCTAATAGACTTGATACTGGTATAAAGAATTGAAGAAAATACAGTCATAATAAAATGTTACAATCTAACCTTCAGCTTTGTCGGTGACACTTGACGCCCTATCCAGGCGCTGTTATATAAGTAATTGTAACTATACTATTTATTGCCACTATAAATTATATTTCTATTCTATTCCACTCGCAAGGCCATGGTCAAAGTCACGCGACTGTGGTAGAAATATTGATTCGGCATATTTCGTAATATCTTTACGCATTTCTTGTACTTTCTCAGGTAGGAAGAGGAATTTTAGAAAACGTTACTCTGATAGATAGAAACGAAAAGTTTTTTTATAGTAAAATTAAATAATATTTTTAATTAAAATAATTACTTATTAAAATATTATACTTTTTATAGTGATAAATTCGGACTTGAGGTCGGCGTAGTTTCTTATAATATAAGGAATATTATATGAAATTAAAACAACTTCATTGTAATATTTAAATTGAGTTGGTGCAATTATTAAGATTTTATTTTAATGTATCAAATGTCAATAAAGTATATTCTTTATGGACCTTAATAACGCTTGTATCAGTTACGTCGATGGCTACACAATAAAATAATCTTATTTATAATATGTTGAAGAAGAATGAAGAAATATTTATTGATCGCTACCGGTTTTGTGAAGAAAAGAATACGTTTAATGTAATGGTTATTATAGCTATGTATACTAACTGTGTATTAAAATAAAGTGTGTAATTCAACCGGTAGTTGTAGATTCAAATTTAGATTTTACATTTAAAGTATTCATGTATTTAATTTTAATTTGTATTTATAGTGTGTGTCTAATATTTTTTTATTTCTATTTACAGGTAATGATAGGTGCATTATAATTCAACCAGTGCAGTAAGTTTGTTGTATTTTGTGAGAAATAACTTAAATTATAATTTTTTTTTTGTCGTAATCAAAACTTATGTCGTGAGATTTTACGAAACTTATCAGAGGAACCTTCAAAGTTTAAGTAAATATTTTAAGACTTCAAATTATAATTATATACAAATATATATCGTTAAAATAAATTTTAACGATAGATATCGTTAAAATAAATTTTTAATTATAACTAATATGTGGTCTGCAAAATCTCTCTATTACAATATTTTTAATGTGAAAACTTTTAATAAGTTCTTAGATATTAAGTGGTAGTACCCTCATAATAGTAGTCTTGATAGCGCCAAAAAGTAGTTTTGGTTACCAAGACGCCAGACGTCGCTATCAAAGTTTTTGACAAAGTAATTGCGTATTACACTCGATTTAATGGAAGCTATTTTCAGTTGCAATATTGCTCAATTAGTATAAGGAAGGCAATTTTTTATGTTATTTATTTTTCAATTTATTACAATTTAAAAATAAAATAACAACAATACATATAACATCTAACAAACCAAGTAGGTTTGTAATGATGGTTTATATATTCTTATAGAGGTATTGCGTGTTGAATGGCGGGACTCAACGCCGCTCTTTATCTCGACACCAGAGCGATGAAATGAAAATATTAAATATTTCATTTCCTTGAGTGGGATTAGAACCCTCAACATGTCACGTTAACAGTCACACTTTGTGCCTCTGCGCCACGACTTGCCTCATATAAAAAAATACTGTCGAAAATCTCCTTGTCTGTATAAAAAAAGATGACTTTCAAATTAAACATTTGTTTTCTGTAAAAAAGGCATTCTAAATTAGATATACGACTTAAGCAAACCATGACACAAGACGCCATATTCTCATGCAAATTTAATGAATTTCAAACCTCGTAGATACAACATATTGTTAATAGATCAATAACGTCGATTATAGCTAATTATAGAATCTGAATGGTCGAAATCAAATTATGATTTGACATTCAGTATAGAGTTATTGTTATTTTCTTTTGTATCGCAAAGCTCACGTGCTATCTCTAGTGAATTATTATGCTTAATAACGCTTGCGGCATACATTTTTTTCAATAAAAAAGGAAGTTTTTTTTTTCATTTCTTTTTATTATAAAGATTTTTTTTATTTCATTAATTATGATTGAAAAATTCTTATTCTCCTCTCCTCTCTTTTTTTCCCTACAGTTTCATGATTACCGATATTCTGCGGCAGTGAGTTCTTTATTAAAAATTTAATAAATAAATTTCCGACACTAGTTTTAGTTATTAGACTAAAATAAATGTATATTATATTTAAATATATTATAGAAGGGCATTGTATTGTAAACGAGTCCATTATTTTTATCCTTTTTTATTTCCTTAAATATTTACGTACGACAACAACAAATATCTACAGAAAGGCAGGACGAGGCCATCCAATGACCTTTTTTGTTATACTAATCAAGCAAGTAATTACTTCTAACAATGTATCACGGCTTTCAATTTTACGATTTCATAATTTTTTATCTGTGATACCAATCGATGCGAGCTTTATAATCTGTATCGTGTGCTGTGGCCTGTGATTGTATAAGGTTATAAATATAAAATGTTTCGATCACTTATATGTTGATTTTATTGGTCTCTAATTTATTCCAAAGATTTGATTGTAAGATAATAAAATTAAAAAAATACGACTCTAAATTGCCTATTAGATATTTAAAATAGCTGCACAAATATTAACAAATATGTAATATTAGCTGTGGTTGAAATATAATTTCAAAATATAATTTCTTGTACTGGCTATTGTGATATTTTGAGTTCTAACTAGTTCCAAACTAAATCGACTAAAACTAACCTCTAGTCTCTAAAATAACTGTAGCTTTTATCGACACGATACTATTCCTGAGCGCTCTGTTCGAAAATATCGCGTTAATTCTGGATCGTTCCCATTGATCCCGAAGTACGTGATACCTTGAACTACCGCTAGATGGCAACGTGTTGCGAAACATTTGGATCATATTCATGTAATATTATTATGAAATCGAAATGACCTAGTTTTGCTGAAAAACATATGAGAAGAGCTGTAATGTATGCAATTAAATATATATTTTAGCACGTCATTGGTATTAAATTTTATTTATTTTGGCAAGTTCGCTCTGTTTTCGCTAGATGGCATTGTGCGTTTTGTTATTTTGCTCTATATTGTAATTGAAGCGTTCATTACTGTTGTCTGTTAATAATACACGTAGATATTTATTTAAATATAGGTTACAGAACATAATATTTATTTTGTCTATATCTATATTGTTTGCTAAAATTTAAAAAGATATGCAAGCAAATAAACTTATTTTACTAGTTCAAATGACATCTCCGATGTTGCCTTGTAGGTAGTTGCTCTAGAGTTAGACCAAAACATATATAATAAGGTATAAAACGTGAAGCTGAAATAAAATAGTTATTATTTTAATATAGTATCAATCTGTAACCTTTAGTCTACAAAAAGTATTGTTATAGATACGTTACTATGCGTTGCGCTACATTTGCGCCGTACCGGCTGCATCGATAGCATACATCTAAACATGCAGGCATATAAATTGCTCACATAAACTAAAGCTTGGCCGTAGATATAAAGATTACTAGGCGATATAGTATTGGTTTTTAAGAGCTCTGTCCGTATAGAAGGCCAAACAAACACGCTCTTGATCGAGCGTCGATAAGCAATACGGAAATTTTTTTGCAATTTTGTTCGACATTGAATTTTGAGACCTTGCCCTGGAATATATATTGAAAAAATGCGAAATCTCGCTAAAATTAAACTTAGCGTGAATCGATTGTTTGATTTATACGCCTAGTGTAAAATACCAGAGATTCCAATTATTGTTTTGAAGATTTCTTTCATTCATTCGGTCCACCTGTCAGTATAAATGTTCATGTAAATAATTTATTTTAAAAGGACGTATTTTATTTATTTTTTAAAACAATTATTTATGTTGGTGATACTAAATACAAAATACTTTTTGTAAAAAAATTATATACTAGTTTTCTCTGTATTAGTGATTGCCCGATTTAGTAAACCATATGTTCTCTATTTTATGATATTATTTACTCATAAATTGCATCAAATATCTATATTTTCGGATGGACTCAGGGCAATATTGATAACTAAAATGTTTTAACTTAAGTAGCAAATATTATATAAAGCTTTTAGCTGTTTCGATCAGAATTTGATGAGCTTACAGATAACGTCCTCCGTGCCTCAGAGGTCACATTAAGATCTTAATTACAAGTCAAAGATAATCGTAGAATGCTTTAACTAGATTAACCAAAAGGCAGAAATTAATTTTATTAAGCGCAGAGGCACAAGTTGTAAACATGGCTGGTTGTATGTTCGATCAAGGAAATGAAATATTTATTGAAATTTATATTTACATTTCTCAGGCAAAACGCCTAGACATCAGAGCGAACTTTTTGCGCGGCGTCTCAGAATTCGGCCGAAAGTGGGGCACGGAGTGTCTTAACACTAGATTCCCTCTGCCTACCCTGCTATGTGCAGCATAGCGTGAAGATGTTTTTTTTTTATTATAACTTTTAATTGAATTTTATTACCTAGAAACAGATTAATTTAAAATTTAATAAGCAAACACGTAAAATAACTTTTTTTATTATTTTTCGCCAATTTTTTTTAATAACTTTAATTATTCAGGTCATTGAATGTAGATTTTTTAAAAAATTTTTTACCGAGATAAGGTCAACCACTCGTTTATTTTAAAGAATAACATTTTTAACACGTGGAATCGAACAAGTCTAAGTTACATCACCATCAGGATTTGTTCCGCGTCACGGGCCTAAGTTCAAGAGTCTCACCTGACCTTGCACCCTAATGCAACGTAGCAATACCAGGTCAAATAAAACGCCACCTATGTAGAGTTGCTGATCTAATTCATACTAACCTTCGAATAAAGTGTTTTTTTTTATCGAGGCAAGTCAATATACAATTATGTATATTATGCTCACGGAAAGACGCTTCTAAGAATGATTTCTTATTATTTACGAGGTTAAATCTAAGGTTATAATATTATAATGGTACCGGTGTATAGTTTGTATGTATAAAACAATGATATGTAAATTAAATTAAAATTAAATTAAAAAAAAAAATTGCTTCACGCTATATCCCGCACACAGCAGGGTAGGCAGAGGGAACCTAGTGTTAAGAAACTCCGTTCCCCACTTTCTGCCGAATTTTGGAGGCATTGCGTGTTGAGTGGCAGAACTCAACGCCGCGCTTTGCCTCGAAACCAGAGCGAAGAAATGAAAATATAAATTTAAGTAAATATTTCATCTCCTCGAGTGGGGATCGAACCCACAACCAGTCGGTTTTACAGTCACACTTTGTACCACTGCGCCACGACTGGCCTCATGATATGTAAATGTAAGTCGAAATATAGAGAGCGGTTAGTAGTTGCAGTAAAAATAAAAAGAATCGTTCTTTTGAAGATGCTGTCGGTTTATAGTGTTTAGCAAAGTATATGTCTTCTCTCGTCGTCTATCAGACCGAAGGACCGAGACAATTTTATTTTCTTTTTTTCTAACACAGCTGTTTCTATTTTATAGTATAAATTGCATAGTTGTAAATTAGTATTAAACGAAGTTTAATTTAAGAAAATAATATCTCTACATTAGTAAATAGTCGGCGTTTAAGGAACCGTTAGCTCCAGCCCGAGCGTGATTGATAGATTAGTTAAAGCTCAGTTCAAGGATTCAGTTCGTGACCTTCTTGATGGGTTCTAAACGCTGTTTGAATATATTGTGGTTATAAAGGGAACATTTACCCAGTGACATTTTGATAAACGCTAACGCTCTAGCGTATTGTACTGGTTAATTTATATAAAAACCCTTGTGAACTTTAAATGATGTATTCATATAAGCTTGTTATTAATGGATATTTTTTTTATATAGAATATTATATGATATGAGTATACTGTATATGTTTATATAATTTTTTATGTCAGCTTCACGCTGTATCCCGCACATAGCAGGATAGGCAGAGGCCTAGTGTTAAGAAATTCCGTTCCTGACTTTCTGCCGAATTCTGGAGGCATTGCGTGTTCAGTGGCAGAACTCAACACCGCGCTTTGCCTCTACACCAGAACGATGAAATCGAAGTATAAATTTAAGTAAATATTTCATCTCCTCTATAGTGGGGATCAAACCCACAACCAGTCGGTTTTACAGTCACACTTTGTACCACTATGCCACGACTGGGTAAGAAATAAAAACTTTTAGTATATATTTCACTCATAAAAATCCTCAATTTTTTTATTTAAATTTACTCCTTCATTTTGATTATAAAAATTAAACACCACCCACCTTAAATATATATTATACGAGCTATTGTTATTAACCTATTGTAGGCAAGGTGAATAATGTATTTCCCTTGACCGTGAAGCGTGTCTTTCCCACAGCGGCGCCAGGCACGGCGGACGCATGCACCTATAGACCCTTTACAGCTTGTACGTGATACATGCAATTTGGAACATGTGTTTTTTGTTTAGACTTTAATACATTAAATCGAGCAGTAGTATTATTATTCAATGTTCTGCCATTTATTTAGTTTAGTTTTCTTCTTTTTAGAGTACCTTTTCAGTAGTAAAGGAATCCATATAAGATCATATTAAGAAGATGTCCGTTTGTCTTTTTTAGATTTGTGGTTAAATCCTAAGTATAATAGCCTTAAAAGGTGGACAAAATTTGGTGTTATGGCCGCTAGTAGTAGCCTGTTCTCCTGTTTAGTTTTCGTGAGTTTGTCAGCTTACAGAAACTATTTTAATTCTTATGTTCTATTAAAATCTTAAATGTGAACAAATCATACTACTTAACAATCATTTTACATAATGAAATTAACTTAAAGACTTCCGTACATGAAATTCCATTAAAAATTTAATTGAAAGAAGTTTACATATTTAGTTAAATGTCTAAAATTAAAAGCTCAGCCAATATGGAGAGAATCAACGTAATTTAGAAGAAGAATTTCTAAACAAACAATTTGGATGAAGCCGTTATTCTGTTATACTACATGCGTAAATATCACTAACTTTCAGTGTTTGTTTTTAATTAGTACATATTTAACGAGTGGTTGAAATGATTTGTGGCGGCATTGAGATTTGCTACGTTATGTTAAAATAAATAAATCAAATCAGCTTCACGCTGTATCTCGCACACGGCAGGGTAGGCAGAGGGGACCTAGTGTTAAGACACTCTGTTCCCCACCTCCGCCGAATCCTGGCAAGCATTGCGTGCCGGAACCCAACGCCGCGCTTTCCCTCGATACCAGAGTGAAGAAATATAAATTTAAAGTATTATATATTGTAATAAGTAATTGTTAATAAAAATTTAAGAGTACCTATATATTTTTCATTTTCTTTTCCATTCGAATTCAATGTTTGTATTAATGCTTGTTAGCTCAATCGTTAGTAAATGTCAATTTTGTAATTTTATGCAAAAAAAACCACTTAAATTATTAAATACAAAATTAACGAAGTTGTATAGCGCGCGAAGAGGCAACATGAGTAGCCTCTTTAGTTCACATCACAAAAATGCGCTTCTTTTGTATGTGCTGTAGAATTTAGATTTTAAATATTAAAAGATTTTTATTTATTAGAATTGGTAGGTTGATTTCTTTTTGCTGTATTCACAAAGGACAGCGTTTTACTATAAGTACTTGGACTTAAAAAATATTAACTATTTTCTTAATATTTTTTATCTTTATAAAGAATGAGAAAGTAATCTTCTAAATATTAAAATAATATTTTTAGTTATGAGTCAAGTTTATATTTCTTATTTTAGCAGTTAGCTTTAGTAATTCATAATCTGTTTTTTGTATTTTTTTTATCTTCAAATTAAATATTTATTGTTATTAAATTTTGATAAGTAGTTAAAAAAATTAAATCTATTCTTAATTTTAAAATATTATGGTACAAAAAATAAAGAAATAAAACATTATTTTATAGTTTCAAAGTATTTATTTGGTTACATTTAAAGATTATTCAATTACAAGTTTTCTATTTAGTTTGTAACAAATTACATATACATAGTCTATAATTAAACCAGAATAATATGTAACTTAATAAACCATTGAACTCATATACTTTAATTACATTATTTTTTAAGTAACAATTATAAGCCGGAATGAATGTTCAAAACATAATTAATATGTAACTTCATGTATATTTATTAACTTGATAAATATAAAGAATTACACCAGATACATTTTAAACACAAATAACTTATAATTTTTATAAATCTTATTAATATTAGGAAATAACATTGTGATAAATAACTCTTTTCCTTTTTTTTAAATACACATATATATATATATATATATATATATATATATATATATATATATATATATATATATATATATATATATATATATTATTGCTTACTTAGTCTAAATCAACTAAGTACAAAAATATCTAGCCGATAATATTTCTATTAATCTGCTAATAAAACTGCTACATAATGCAGGTTATAAGGAATATAATGCATTAACTCTTGCTTTAATTGTAGCCTAATATCATTGCTTAAGTGATGATACGGTTCAAGGGACATCTTTGTTCAAATAATTTTTAAACTTAATTATTACATGTTTTAGCTGTGACTTAATTATCACCACCAAAGTATATCCATCAAATATTATTTTGTTACATAAATATATCACGACACACAGAAATATCACAAAATTATCATCTTATTAATAACTTATATATTCTATATAAGAATTAATCCAAAACGCCTATGACTAGTGAACTATATTTATAATCCTTGCAATTATATCAATCGAAGGAAGTATACAGAAAAGTATTTGAGTATTTTACAATAAAATTCTCATAATGAAAGCAAAATATTATAGTTGTTAATTAAAATATGTTTGTAAGTTAATTATTTTTACCTCACAGAGGACACTACGAATTAAAATATATTTAAATTAAACCTGTTTTTATATGCTTTCTCTTACACTATAGTATGATGTATAAATTATGTTATACCCCAATTATGTGACAGTTTTGGCAATATTACGAAATCAAAGTTTTAAGCCGTTAAAAATTTCACTTCCTTCGAAAGCAACTGCTTCTTAATTTAAAAAATGCATTCAATTGAGCAACTAACATTATAAATATCTATAATTAATGTCCATAATTAATTATCCATTATTTTAACTTTTAGATGAGAATATGTTGAGGAACTTTGACTTGATATTCAGGAAGGTTGTAATAGATCTCTTCGCTTTCTTTTTGGGTGTCCTCTCTGCTCTCAAGAAGGGTTCGGAATAAGACTTTTGTAGGTTAGACACAGTTGGAGAGTCAGGCTCGTTGACTGCTTGATATTTGTATTCTTTTACAACTTTTTCCTCGTTTGGATCGTACCTGTATAGAACTGAATAGGTACGTTTTACTTTCTTCAGAACGCGAGGGGCATTAGCAGTTCTTTCGCTTTTACAACGCTTAACTTGATTTCTTCCATAGTAATCTTCGTAACTGTCCGCGTCGACGTAAATTATACGTTTACCTAATGCCTGTTCTCTTTCTTTTTTCAAACTCTTCCAAGAAGCGATAACAGATTCACGACGAAATGTTTTGTTTGGATTGTGTCTGCTAATTAGATATGGTTGATCGTCCTTCTGAATATTGGACGTGTCCTTCAAAGGAGATCCTCTAGGACTCGGACTGTAGTCTATCTCGTAGTCATCTCGCGAGATCTGTAAAGATAAGAAAATATCAATATGAAACAAAATAAATTGAAACGTCAAGACGCTGTCTCGTAATGGTTTATGAGACAGATCTTTGGGCTTGATCAAAAGATTATTTATTCTAAGTATATTTAATTTTGTGCGTGACTACGTGACGTGATGATATGACTAGGGCCGCGCTGCCGTCCCTTTCTGTTATATTAGATACTGTCGTCTGTCTCTATCTGTTTCGTCATTCGAGCCCTTCGCCTGGTGCCCACATGTTAGATTCCACCTGTCCGTCGGGCCATATGCTCCGCGACGCTGGAGCTACTGCCAAATATTGTGAACCGAAAACGTAACATTCGACAGTGAACTGTCAAGGAAGTTTACCATAAATAAAAGTATGATCGCTTTCAATAAATACTGAAAATTGTTTTAAATTTAACTGGTCTTCTTGTAAACCATAAGTTACAGTCGAAGGCATGGTACGGACAAAAATAACCACCGTACGTCGGCAAAGATTGAGCAATTCGTTGTTATTTATGATGTCCTTCAAATTATGTCGCTTATCTCTAATTTACAAAGCTTTTTGATTGTTTAAAAGTGATCGCATTTAAACCTTTCGTAATTTCCAAATGTTAACAGTTTTATGTTTTAATTTATGTACCATTTAGATCAGTGTTGTTTGGAAATGTTTTGACAATATAAAAAAAAACTTTAGTAGATAAGCTAAAAATAGTTAGTAAATCCAGTTTGGAAAGAAAATAAGTTCAAATACTGTCTGGCAGGTAATCAGCCCTTGAATTCGCTCTCGTATGAGCCAAAAATAAAAATAACTTAATGTTTGAATCGTAAATAGTTTAAGGTTGCTTTTTATAACTAAGTATTCTATTTCTGCTGCGCTTATAATAACGCCGATATTTGTTTTTTTTTAATATGCGCACAGTTCTGTAACTAGGTTAGACTTGTTAAAAAGTAAGCTCAGCCCATTTTTTCTATAAATTGATGCACCTTGCTGCTAGCAAACACCAACATAACTCAACGTCTGTCATTCACTCCGCGACAAATGCTACAACGACGTGTTTTGACAGGTCGCGTTTTGTAACTTTTTTTAATGGTTCCATGTAACGTTGCACTGTCGCGAATTCAGGTCGCAGAGAAATGGGTCACATTAAAATTCGTAGATCTATTATTGGTGTTAGTTAAATCTCGGCCTAATTATATTTTAAGGTATAATTATATAAAACTGCAGACGGATGTTGTGATTACGTAAAGTAATAAAATTTCTTCTCTTTTTTTTCAGGTAATGACCCGGTTTGAGCGCAGTTGGTGAATTACATCTTCGCATTATCCTTCGTGTCCCATTTCGAACGAACGCGGATTACGTTTCTTGTACAGTGAGTAGAGCGCGTGCTATTTTTGGATGTCATTAAAACTGAATAGAACGAAGGTGATACTAAATGTTACGATATATTTAACATGAGTTATTTTAAATGATCTAATATTGTCCGCTGGTATGAAATAAGAACAGGTATTGTTTCATGAAATATTTATAAATTTGTTTTGACTTTTTGTCGACTTGTTAAACATTATCTTACAAGAAGGATGTCAGCGTCTGACCATTTATGTATGAGTCGGTCAGTGTCTCATGTATGTCGAGTAGACACATCATTAATATCGATATTCCGCACGTAACGTTGGTGTAGCAAAAAAAACTCGATCCTCGCTTATTCTCCAAGTTGTTTTCGGCCAAGCGAGCCCACTTTAGCATGACTTTCCTCTACCGTTATTTATCATGTGCGAACTCGCAAAAAACATCGGCCCGTAACGTTTTCCTCGGTTTACAGCTACAAGTAGGTACATACGGTTTTTATTCAGATATTTCTCTTATAATAAGGTTAACGGTTAACATATGATTAAGGCCGTTTGGGATTTAGAGTGTGTCTGATTAGAGCTGAAGTGTGAACGTCGACTTGTTAAATAATTTCAAACTACAATGTTCCAGCTTTAAATCACAATATTTAGTACATTTTGACTTGTTTTTCTTCTGAATAAGTTACACAAAAAAGAAAATAAGAAAAATAAGTACTAGTAATAAATTATACTTTTTTCCTTTAGTTCAGTTCATCAGTTTAAACAACCTTTTGAATATACAACGACAGTTCATCACGCGAGATTCATATTAACTATAAAATTATAAATAATTTTCATTTTACATATGATCCAATTTCAAGGCGGTTTTAAACGTAATTCTGCGTCTTACATCAATGGGCTCGGATGCCAGCGCCGCATTTAATATATTGATTATTCTATTCTAGTAATATCAAGTACAGATGCTATTATTAAACGCACGTATGCATAATCGCGAAGGTTAATAACCGGTATAAAATTTTGTGCGACACTTGAAATAGTTTATGAGTAAACTGACTGACTAACTACTGAGCCCACACACAGTTTACGCACAAAATGTAAGTTTTCTATGACTAATCCTTTTTTTTTCTTATATATATTTCTTTGCCTAAACGTTAAATTTCTTTTGAAAGCTATAGTTTTTATAACCAAATTTTAAATTTGTTTGATTAATTTATTGTATTGTTATCGATATAAAAATGAAGCTAATCGAGTTTGCGGCTACTATGACGTAACCATCACTATCGTGGTACATTTTTATATTGTCACTCGTATCTGTTCTCGTTCCACTCTCCACTTTCCAAATCAAAAACCGGAATAACGAGCTGCGACAAATTTCAGGCTAGATAGGTACTTGACTTTGTTCTTTCGTTAATAACAAAATGCTTTTTTTAAACATACAGTAAAAAACCTATTTTTTTGTTGTATAGACCTCAATAGAATTTGTACTCAACCTACAAATATGTATTTGCTCGTTATTTGAATAAATAAAGTTATAAGGTATATGTAATGTAAAGTCTGTGCCAGAAAAGTAAATCTTTCATTTCCCCCAATGGGAACCAAACCCACAACCTTGTCTCGTTTACAGTTACAATTATTTTAGATGATGTGACAAATATATAATGTTAACGTTTTTAAATAATGCTAAAACTACATACATTAGGTACTTCATAGAATTTCTCTTTGCGTTATGTCAGCTATAATTTTAGAAGTGAAAGTAAAAATTTACAACTACCAAACTTCGATCGCAAAAACAAGATAATTTTACAATCGACAATTTTGACAGTGAATGTCAACTACGCTTTCTAA
The DNA here is from genome assembly GCA_030704555.1 of Heliconius charithonia. Lineage (NCBI taxonomy): Eukaryota > Metazoa > Arthropoda > Insecta > Lepidoptera > Nymphalidae > Heliconius > Heliconius charithonia. Next base: position 3,976,396 of record CM060825.1, read on the forward strand.
ACAGGAATATTGGAATCGATAATGTATTAATTTATTCCAAGTAAATAAATGTATATATAGAATATCTTATAAATATTTTTTGTTGTTTTTTTTTTCACTTTTTAACTTCGATAAAAATTTTCGATAGTTAATTCAAGAATTGTGTATACACCGCCAATTAAACAATTAACTACATTAAACAAATAAAAATCAAATCGAAACTTCTAAACTAATATAAAAAAAATCTAATGGCGCAATCACGCAAGAGTTTGTTGATTAAAATCTGAAAGTAACCGTGAAACCGGCGCAAGCGCAATGTCAAGAACTTTACCACATAAAGCTTAATTCCATATTCAAACAGGCACGCACGAAGTTCGGTTCAATGACAGCCGGCATAGACAAGTCTGCCTTTTAAAGGTTTACATTTATGGCCGTGCACTTTGCGTAACTCTGACCAACTGATTCCGTAATCGAAATATACAGCGGGTAAGCGAGACAAACATGGATATTTCTCACGATAATTATATATTTTTTTATTCTATATACGGCTTTTATTATTTTATAAAAATGTGGTTAAGTTTCATACATTTTACTCGTAGTGCTTTTTCGTGTCTTTTAATACGTAATGTGTAAATTGTTTGTTAGTTAAGTATTAACCGGTTGGATTTTAAATGTTTGAGTTTTAAGATATGACTTAAGATAAAATCTTGAACTTACAACGCTCTCCCAACTACCGCCCAAAGTAGACTTGTCCAACATATTGATAGCACTTAGTTCCTTCACAAACAAACTAAAAAGCACTGTCAGTTAGGATTATAAAATTGATATAACGCCAGATTACGAAATAGGATAGTAGTACGCGATAGGAATCACGTTGTCACTCGGGAATATTGTATTTTGGCACGCTCTTCTCTCTGCAAGCTTTGCTTTGCGACTGAAACAAGTACGTTTCAGCGTCATATTTATAGGTCGGGGAAACGGGAGAGGGCGGATTTCAGGAAGACGATGCGTGTATCTTCCACTTAACACGTAGTCACGCCTCCGTGTTTAAGACACATGTAACAAGCTTCGGGGAACCCCGTCTAAAAGTAATTACAGGTAAATCTTACCTCGTTACCTACCGGGACGTGTACACTGGAATTTAGGTAAATGTGGATATAATATTTGTGTCACACTCAAAACTTTTGGGGCGTCGACCCGCAAATTGTGTCATTCGTAATCGTAATCTTAGCCTTGACAGATCGGTCTTTTGTTTTTGTTACGTTGCCTAGATATTAGGTCAGTTTTATGGTTATGGTCGTATAAAAAAAAGGATTTTAAACATATGCATGTATTCCAGAGCTTCCTAGCGCAGGCCTTGAACTAAATAGGTTTTTTTTTAATGTAAAACGATTACAGACGCTAGGTTTGTATATTTAATCATTTCTTATATTTCTCATTTGAAATAATAATGCACAACTCATATTATATGTGGAATGCTATAAATAATTAATGTATATATGAATATCGTAGCTATATATGTTTTATGTTTTTTAATCGTGTAATAAACAAGAAATACTTGGTTACAAGTGTCTCAGTGACTCACAAAACCCTTCGTAAAATGCTGAGCATTCAAATAAAACTAAGTTTCAGCCTATTTATGTTCCCCTTCCCGTACAAAGTCCCCTTTCTTTAATAAGATGAAACCTCAAGGCCGTAATAAAACAACTTTTCGAACGCTATTGTTTAGACCCTTCCGAAAAAAAAAACCCAAAACCATGTGAGGTTTACCGAGGTAAAGGTAGCAGTTAAACGCCTTTTCTTTTATGCTACTTGGGTGTATGTATATATATTTTATTTTAATGAAAAAATTATACCATACATGAGGCCAGCCTTGGTGCAGGGGCGCAAAGTATGACTGTATGTGGTTGTGACTTCGATCCCCAGTCGAGGAAATGAAATATTTATTTAAATTTATATTTCTTAGTAGTAATAATATATTAATATTGTTATATAGGTATGTAAAGCTTTCACCATCGACATAGTCGAAGTTTTAATTAAAGAAGAGATTTTGTAGTATAATCTTCACGTTTCGAAATTACTAGCGCTAGACATGTAACGTCTTATTTTGTTACTTTTGAATTCGTTATGTGTAATTCTTCAACATAGTATATTTACGTATTTTTATTTATATATCTATATGTTAATTAATATGTTTTAGATATCAAAACTAGTTCACTGAAGCTCTCTATTGGAATCGATTTTTTTCATTTTTGTATTTTAACTTGTAACAAGAATTCTTTGTCGTCTTAATGAGCCAAAACTTATTTCAAAGACACTGCGCCCGTAAATATTCTCTCGCAGTATTAGAACCACAACGTAGCTTTTTAGCCGTTAGCACAATTTATTTTTGACTTCTTTACAAACCAGTAAAGTAGATGTTTAAATATAGTATTTCTTTTCTGCTTAGAGCAAAGGTTATCCTTTTGGACTTTTGCCCCAAGTTGTAGATATTTTGCGTGATAAACTGGGCCTTTTACTAGAGAAAAGAAATGAACTTAATTCATTCCCCCGAGTGGAATCGAACCCACAACCGTCACTCTTACAGTCATATGCTGTCACACTACGCCACAACAGTTTTAAACATGATATGAAGAAAGTGAAACGAAAGTGCACATAAATATTATATATGAAAATTGACTATGATACTCATTTTGTCAAAATATAAATTTAAATTTTCGGAAATAATTAAGTCGGTAATAAACTTCAAAGTAAATGAACTTCAATAGTGCTATAATTTTCGTGCTCGTTCAGTTTCCATGGCGTGTAAATAATTTTTCTGGAAATGTATTTCTGGACTTACAATGTATAGCACGAGGAAAGAGAAATTCATTATTTTCCGATAATAGGAACTGACATTTATTTGCTTCAGTGGAATACAAAGAGATTGTACGTAACTGTAGCAAATCACGCTGCTTTTCCTATTGTGAATATTATGAATTATTTTTGGTCACTCCTGCTTACTCTTGTGGTTGAGTTGTTTGAGTAAAAGTTACCACAAACTACTGCTGCTTCGAAAACATTGAGCCTAAAAATGTAATTATTTACACGCTATTATATAATATAGTAAAATATAATAAAATAAGAAAATATTAATATTTGACACTAAATCCAAATAATAGCAATGTATAGATATACATTTAATTTAGGACGTACAATGTCTTTAAAAATATTATGTTATATTATATACTTACATATAGCTGTAGCATACATTTTCTTGTTTTGTATTTTTTGCTCCCACTTTTGAGCTCGACTACTTCCTACTCGTTTGAACGTTTCAGTTCTAAAATAACACTTGAACCCATTAAATTTGTCTATATCTGCTGCAGTTTAACTTTTACAACTTTGCTTTTGGGCCCCGTGCAATTTTAGATGCACTCGAGTTCAGTGTATTTACGTCATTGCAGTTTTCGATTTGTATCTGTACGGCGGGCAACCTAGTTTATTGGGCTACTTTGACCATTATACCTTATATAATAAGACTTACCCGGGTTGCTGACTGTACAGTCAATGACATCGTATAAATTTTGGGGTCGTCGGCTTATTACGTTCTATAGAGCCGTGGTTCGTTACAAATGTAAATGAACGCTTTATATTTGAACTATCGTAATAATAAACTGTTTGAATATTATAATATTAATTTTCACTTTTTATGCTGACACATTTTCATCAATAACATAGGCGACTATCCATTTCTTTAAAGATTTTATATTAGATTGCATTTGATTGAAAAGTACCTCTATTTTTGAGTTAAGAGATTTCCTATGTATTGTCCTTCAAGTGTGGTGGTGATGTGTCACATCACTTGCCTCTAAAGAAATTCCAGTGGGGTTTTTTTGTTTTGAAAAAAAAATTGAAGAAAAGTGCACAAAGCATTAAAAACAATAACATACATATTATTCAAACAGATCTTTTTCGTTAAAAAATGGTGGTAAGTTACAAAACAGATAATCTATCTAATATTGACATGAAAGTTGTATCATTATTACGCCGGTTCTCCATGTAATTGAGAAATGTATCTTCAACTTTTTTACCTGCTAGTTATACATATATCCCTGCAAAGTCAGCAAACCTTTGTGTGTTGATTAATTTTATGGTTTTGATTGATATTGACGTCATCAATGGTAATAAGAACACTCACTGATAACGTGATCTTCATGTTTATTGCCATGTTCCAGACTGTTTGTATTTGGGACTAACTCACAGTACTGGCGTAAACTCGAGTTAACGTGTTAGTTTCATTGTACTAAGAAACTATTTAGCTTTTATAGCTTCCAGTGTCCAGCGTTGCAATTAAATAACAATGGTTTCTGTTATAATTCTGTCCAAATTTTCGGAAAATAACGCTTAAAATGTAGTTGATTTAAACAGATTGTTGTGTTAATTGCTTTGAGATTTGAAACATTAAATTCTTATAATTGGCTATCTATAGAAATTCTGAAAGTAAGTTTTTTGTAAATGATGGTGCCAAACCCCTTTTTTGACTAGGTTTTTTAAATAACCCATAAACATCATGAGGGCGATGCGTATTACATTCTGTTATTTTAATGAAGCTGGTAGGAGATTGAATCGTAAAATAAATATAAAACTTCCACACTCGAACTTATAGAACAATCAATAATGAACAAAAGTAATAAAGCTAAAGCGTTTCCTATTTCCATCGAGAGATCCGCTCAAAGTGAAGTGAATGTAATTCGCCTGAATTAAGACACATCCCACTATCTAGGGCCTGACGAGGGTACAAAGGGAACCGAACGCGCCTCTGTAATGCGACATTCGAGCTGATTGTTTACTCATTTGGCTCTACTGGTGTTAGTACGCGGGCTTGGTTGCTTTATGTGGTATACTCATTAAGTAGAGTTGCTATTGTTTTAGAAAAATAAATGTTATTATATTGTAGAAACCAATCAATTATTTTATCATTTTGAAAGACTCTTTATGACCAATTGTTTTTGAATTGTATAAGGTTCTTTATTTTTTTTTTAATTTAACATTGTATTCCGCATATAGCGGGCTTGGCAAATAGAACCTTGTATGTAGGAACTCCGTTCCGCACTTTTCGTCCAATTTCCAAGATGTATTCGAGACGTGTTGTATCGGACCGCGCGGACTCAACACCTTATTTTGTTTTGTAGCGAGCCAGAGCGAGAACTCACGAACACGGAATCCATGACCTTCGTGATTACAGTTCAATGTTATGCCGCTGAGCCAAGACGGCATCTCTTTAATAGAGCTAAAATTAGAGAAAAAATATAAGAACTTATTAATTTAATCATAAAAATTAACGCTTTGATTTACAAGACGCTAATAAAATACTTTATTATCAAATCTAATTACGAAATGGAAACGGATCACGATGTTGTTGATGATATAAAATTGATTACAATAATCAAAATCAAAAAAAAATATCTTCAAATTAAATATATAAAAAAAACATACATCTATCGATCAAATCGCTTACTGGATCAATTAAAGCTTATATTTTTACTTACAATTTGAAAGGAAAACGAAATTATAACGTTTATAACCGCATCTTAAGGTAAATGTTGTATTTAGACTTTCTTTTTTAATACGAAATGGCAACGTTAAGTTTAAAAGATTTTTCATACACAAAATGTATTAGGCATCAAATAAGTTAGTCGTTAGTCCATTAACTTTGTGTCCCGAACTTGCGAAACCCGCCTCGAGCCATTAGGAACGCCAATTTTGTACATCTGTGTACTCTAGTTACAAGCTGGGATGCTTTAATTATACCAGTGCTTTGAGATATATTCATTTATTTATATGTGGATATGTGAAATATTTATTATTTACTTTATTAAATAAAAGTTTTTAGCGCGGCGTTGAGTTCTGCAACTCAATAAGCTGTCTCGAATTTTTTTTGGGGAACAGTGTCTTACGACACTGTTCCCCAAATAAAACACTTCCTCGTTGTCTAACTATTAATGAACTTGACATCAATTGCTGTTCTTTTTTAATCTTTTGTTATGGTTAAGACAATTAGTTATCCACTTTTCGTAAGTAGCGGATCTCGACGCCGCGCAGTGTCTGTCAGACCGGGGAAATTAATGAAAATAATAAACTTCAGCCAGTGTGGTTCGAACTCTCAAATATCATACACGGACACCAGGACTATATATCTTCTAATATATCTATAATATATTAGAAGACGAGGCCAGTCGTGGCGCAGTGGTACAAAGTGTGACTGCTAAACCGACTGGTTGTGGGTTCGATCCCCACTCGAGGAGATGAAATATTTACTTAAATTTATATTTCCATTTCTTCGCTCTGGTGTCGAGGTAAAGCGCGGCGTTGAGTTCTGCCACTCAACACGCAATGCCTCCAAAATTCGGCAGAAAGTGGGGAACGGAGTGTCTTAACACTAGGTTCCCTCTGCCTACCCTGCTGTGTGCGGGATACAGCGTGAAGCTAATTTAATTTTTTAATTTATATCTATAATAAGCCGTCACATATACAGAATAGACATTGACGACAAGGCCTAATAACATTTGATGATATGTGACCATTTTGTCAACGTCACTATCAAATCGGCCAAACTCTATCATAAACAATATTATGATGTTGTGAAATAAAAAACATATAAATGATTTACACGAACGTAAAATTTCATCTTAGTCCCAAATCCTCTGGATTGCATCCAATAACGGTTATTATGTAATTTCATTACACAGAATTACCACAGTTACTGCAGGGTTTTGGCAAATACAAAGCGTTTATTTGCTTTGTTCTGTACTGGAGTGAAGTTGGTCGTTGTTATGCTGATCGGGCTGACGAATTAGTTTAGTTGGAGATTTTCATATTAATTGTTTGTAACGTTGTTGTATAGTGGTATATTGGCGCTTGTTGTATTTTAAATTATGGAGTAGTAGCTAATCAGCTTCACGCTGTATCCCGCACACAGCAGGGTAGGCAGAGGGAAATTATGGAGGCATTGCGTGTCGAGTGGCAGAACTCAACGCCGCGCTTTACCTCGACACCAGAGCGAAGAAATGGAAATATAAATTTAAGTAAATATTTCATCTCCTCGAGTGGGGATCGAACCCACAACTAGTCGATTTTACAGTCAAACTCTGTGCCGCTGCACCACGACTGGCCTCGAACGAAGTAGTAGCTGTTGATAAAAAAGGGAACGTTTGATAATACTTACTTTTTAACAAAGTAAAGAAGAGGAAATTACATTTATGTTTGATTTCTATGTATAAATATTACGTGGAATTATTAATTGAATAGATACATATAATAGGAAAAATGCGTTATTAATGTTGATTTACATCTTCATGATCATTGACCTTTTCCTATGTCCATAACAAAAAAAAATACAATTTAATTATATTATTTTTTTGGTAGCTTTGGTTGAATTTGTATTTTATATTACAGCAATAATCATAATCATAATTTATTGGTAATAACAATTACAAGTCAAGCAATACATGGAATTAAAAGAGCCAACATGTCATACAATATAAATAACATAACAACATTTTATATTAAATTAATATTATAAATTATTTTTTTATTGTATTTTATAAATTAATTATACAAATTAAAATTGTAATCATTGTTTAATATTTATCTAATTAATAATAACCTCAATTTCTAAAAAAATTATAGCTAGAACGATTTCTCGACTAAATATTTGTTTAATATATTTTTAAAAACCTTTACACTAGGAACATTTCTGACATCACATGGTAATCTATGATATACCTCTAGAACCATCACTTGACCCATCACCCCAACAGTCTTAGCTATTTTCGATAACATTCTACTAGTTGAGAGTAAACGACTCGAGAAACGCATAATATAGAGAAAGAGAGAGTTACATCACTGCGTTTAGAAAAATTGATAGTGCGCTATCACATACAGCGCGATAATGTATATTAACAACGATGGTATTGTCAATATAATACATATGTAGTACTTTAGCAATAATACGTACTGCTTATTTTTGGATTCAGAAGAGAGGTTCCCAGTCGGTAGCACGATATAAATAGGAAATATGGTTATACTACATCATGGGAAAAGTAGGCAAGTCTACAGACGTAAACTACGCTCCGGTGTGTATTACCGTGACAAATTGGAAAATGCATTTGAAGCGATCATGATTGAAGTTATTCCCTCTTATTACCGGTTTTCCCTCCGTGTTCTATTCATTAGAGAATGTTCGTCGTGAAGCAAAATATAGACGAGAAATATTTACTACATAATAGCGTTCATATATTTTGTTAAATAGACTATAAATAGAGTTCATAGCATTGAGTTTTAGGTATAACGAAAGGAAAATGTGTTTCCCAGCAAGAAACTTTGGGTAATAATACCTACTATCTTAATTATTGTTTATTTTCTCTTTTATAGCATATGACAGATAGCAAAACAAATATATCCTAATTTTAATAGCTGTGAGATATATTTATGTATATCTCAATATCCCCGCAGTTGTTAAAATATAGCAGTGCTCTACATGCACGTGTCTAACAATAGTTTTAGCACAAAATGTTGTAATGGGACATTGTTCCACATTATATTTCTATTATCCTATACGCAAGATAAAATTTACTTATTATACAATTGAGCCATCGACTTAATAGTATACAGGTTTGATTAAACTTGTGTTGTGTAATTAGGCATTTTTTTTCGCATAGCGGGTGAGGTAGAGTTAACGTACTATTAAAACAATACGTTCCCCGCTATCGACAATTCAATGAAGTCATTTTTTCGAAACATTGCGTGTTGATCGGTGAAACTTTAGTAAGAAAAGTATATATAGATATTAAATATTCCTTTGTGTGAGACCCATGTGGTTGTTGGTTCAAATTCTCCAACAAATGAAAAAACAAAAAGACTACCGAGGTAATTTTTAAATGGCAATATGTTCTTATTTACGTAAAGTGGTTTTAAGCGCACTATACATTAGGGTTAAAATAAATTTTACGGCCGTTAATTCGGCTAAGAGATATAATTTAAGTGAAAGTTGGTCAGTATTTGCGAGCATTTCCAAGTGTTTAGTCACTGTATTAATATTAAGTAGGATCATGTCGACTTTTACTCACTAATGTTTGTGTTAAATCACATTAGGTATAATATTAACGAAAAGAGCAAATTGAAAGTAACGATCAAGATTTCTTTTCATAATATGAAAAAAAAACAGTGCAAGTGTTACTAGTATCTTTCATTTTTCTTTTTTATTTATTATTAAAATTTAAACTTTTTTTAACCTTATATGGCCTCTTATTTGAAGAACAGCCGTTTGTAACAGGACTTGGCTGGATTCTTTCAAATGTATGCAATAATGTCATAAGGAATACAAAAAGAAGCCGAACAAATCGAATCGAATTAGCGAACTCTACAATTTACATATTTCAATAATTTTAATATCTATAGAAATATGTCATAGATAGTTACAACATGTAAAAAAATATATCAAGGTTTCATCATGTTAAAATGAAAAGTACATATCATAACATTGTTCAACATGACGTTTAATTGTTTTCATTTTGTGACACAACTCTACGACACACCTCCCAGTAGGTACTGACAAACGATGCGGTGAAATGAAATCATCTTCTATTTATTATACAAACGATTATTTCTGCGAAACAGCGTTAGTGAGCCCAATATTCTTCAATCCTATTTAATTTTTTAGTTTTACGACCGGAACACGCAATCGTGTGATCTAAACTAAACGTATAAACTTGGCGCTTGTTTTTGTTTATTTTAAAATATTAAAAATATATAAATATAAAAAAAAATGTCGTTAATTAATATGCTACAAATGAATCAATACAAGTTATAGTGTTAAAAGGTTTTATGTTGCCAAAGCCACGGGGCAGGTGTGAGAACACCTGCGCGTGCGCAGCCACAGTAAGCTAAAAAAATATTATTTTTAATCCACTCGTTTAAGTTATTTTTAAATTGGATGAACTTGAATTCTATATAAAATTTTGAAGCCATAGTACATTTCATTTTTATTTACATATATTTTGAAACACCTGTGCTTAATTTAATGAAAGCTTAGTATATTTGTATCGTTTACTCATACAAATATACTAAACTATTTTTATTTAAAACCGTAGGTCAATAATTATTACTATAATTTAGTTTTTACTGTTGTATTTGTTGTATGGTAACAGTTAGGACCACAAAAAAAATCATATAGCTTCACGCTTCAATTCGCACACAGCAGGGTAGGCAAAGGGAACCTAGTGTTAAGACACTCCGTTCCCCGCTTTCTGCCGAATTTTGGATTCATTGCGTGCGATGCATTGAGTGTTGAGTGGCAGAACTCAACGCCGCGCTTTAACACTGCGCCACGACTGGCCTCGGTGCTACAATGCTTGCATTATTTATGATAACTATAGTATAGGCCATTTTTACTTTAGTCAGCGGAGACAGTGTCTTAAAAAATATTATGTAGGTATATATTTTAAGACATTATGTGTGCATTAAGATCTAATTGCATCTAAAACTGTTGTTATGATTACCCTATAAAACAATTCAATACATGAAAGAACTTTTGTGACAATAATAAGATAATAATAAAGGAGAAGTTAATGTCTAATATTAAGAAAACCTAAATTCACAGTATTATTTTAAAAAAATATTTACTTATTAAAATAAAAAAAAATATATAATTATTTTATCAGTATTGCGGTGTGTGAGCATCGTGTAAGATTTCTACTTACGAGCCGTCCATTGCATACTAGTTACAACAAGGTCTCCGTCGCTAGAGACGTCATTCAGTTAGTCACAAAAATAAAATATGAAACAATATTGGTTCAAAGCTATAAGAAAATTATGAAATACGAAAATACTAGTGGATCAGCTTTTAACTAAAATTGATATAAAAAAAAAATACAAGTTTTTTGTGAAAAATAATGGTGTTATTTTTGGTCTTCTGTCATAAAATGTTGTGAATTCATCTGAAAGAATATCTCGATATATTAATCTAATATAAATTTATAAACAAACAAAACCATACATTACATTTGAAGCTCATTAGCGCCACACCGAACACTAGGTACAGTACAGCACAGTGCAATACACGTGCGTACGCTTTGTTTACGGCCGCCCCGATGCAGCGTCTGCTGACGTATGACGGTGGACTATAAATAATGTATTGACCTACTTTATGTATTTTTACTGATGATGTAGGGAAATTTTGGATTGAAGGAGGCAGTTTTTGGTTTTATGTTATTGTCATAAGCGTTGTTAGTTGTTAAGATAAGAAGAGATTAGAATATAAGAAGAGAGAGAGAGAGAAGAATTTTATTTCATAAGTAGATATAAGTGAAATAGGAACATTAGAGTTTGAAGACCAGTTCCATATTAAAAATTCGTATATAAATTGGGTGCCAATTTATCCAATACAATAAATAATAGAAAATTTTATTTTTTATTAATGCCGCATCCATATTCGTGAAGGTAATTTTATATATGGTTACGTATGGATATAGAGGCAAAAGCTTCGAGCAAATGCGACGTTTCTATGAAGTCATGACAGTTCGAACGAACGGAGCAAGTGTCACAACTCACAACGAGTGAGCGTAATCAGTGCCTCTAACCTAAATCGATTTTTATAGTATATCTTCTCTTATTTTACTTTGATATTTGTTAGAATATCGATGTACATTTAAATATATAATTACTTATGAAAGACTATAATTTGGTAATCATTGAAATACCGAAATGCTATTAGAAGTAGTCTTTACTTCCACAAGCATAAGATAAAAAAAAATCTTAAATGCATTATGAGAAATTTACCAAAAATTCACGAAACTGATAACCCAAAATACTACGTAGTATAACTAACACTAACAGCCAATGTAATCTTTCTACTCTATTGTCGTATACGTTACAACAATGAGTTAAACAAAGTTGGTGAGAATAAAATTCAAATACAAATTTTAGAAGAGCTTTAAAGATTTGCACGTTTCCTTGAAATAATATCATCTAAAAAATAAGTTTTTTTCAAAGTTGATTCTTATATGTTAGCAATTAATAACCACGCCCTCGCGTTTTTTCTAATAGTGTTCTAAATAGTACTAAAATAAATCAAAATCTGTGGGTGTTTATTTGGATTTTCCTTAAGAAAATGCATGCTATGTTAGAATTTAATGGGCTCTGATCTTCACAGAGAAGAGTAAATGGTTTCCTTTTAATTTTTATTTCCTGTTAGTTTGCCCGCTCTGGCATAACAGTGAATCGTTGAATTCTGTCACTCAAGACACTGTCTCGTATTTGGGGGAAGTGTAGTACGGAGTGTTTTCACACTAGGTCTCCTGAGCCTACTCTGCTATATGCGGGCTACAGCGTGAAGCTAATATATCAGTTCGTTCTCCACTTTATAAGTTGAAGGAATATAGTTATTATAATCTGGTTGATGAATAAGATGCGTGCCATGTCATAATCCTGTTATAACGTAATCGTATCTGTTCGTGCATTAAATAAAATATTATTTATATTATATCACGTATTTTATTGAGAAAAGGAGGTTATCAATTCAACTGTCTTTTATATATGTTTGTTACCTCAGAACTTTTGACTGGGTGAACTGATTTTAATTACAAACTGACACTACTAAGATAGAAAAATTGCGTACATATAGAAAAGTACAATCAAACAGTATACATTAATGTCTGACATTTCTGTAGGAATTTCTGTCGTAGTAGTAGTAGTTGTGTGTAGTCTATTCGTACCGTTTCGCGTTCGCCACATACATATATTTTTATTTTTCTTCCAATTCATTTGATTTAACAATATTTATATTATACTGTATTAATATGAGGCGAGTAAACTAAAAGGCTAAAGCTAATGCAATCTGCGAAACTGAAGAACGTCATATAACCGTTTTGAAACAACTTATACACGATAACGTTGATTAACGTTTCAACTTTACATTTACCAGTCGCCGTAATCCACCGGATTACTTCTGAAACCCCTTTTTTGATACGTCTGAAAGAGAACATGCTGTGGATTGTGTTTTGCGCGTTAATTAATATTATTGCCACGTTCGAGATTTCGTTTTTATATAAGAGCAATTTATTTAACACGTATGTAGTATACGTAAAAGAGAAAACCAATTTTGTTAAGTTAAAAATCTCAATATTAATTTTGTTGATACCTATCTCCACGTATGTATGTGTATTTTATAATTGAAAGTTATGGCAGTCTTTTGGATTAAAAGCGGGGAGCGGAATGAAAGAGGAGGAGAGGAGTCTCTTTGCCTACTCTCTGCGATTAATAAAACGCTACGATATAATCAGTTACGGAGAGTTAAATACAAAGTGTATGTTATTGCGTAAACTTATTGTAGTCAGTGCACTGTAAACAGCTTTCATATTTATTGTGGTGCTATCAATTTAGGCTATCTAAAGTTAGCTATACTGAGTACTAACAGAGACACATCCGGACTTTCAGTCGGCGCTCGGCGTTGTCACGCTCTCTCCCCGCGCTTCTAACGTATAATGGTAATGGTTAACCGCTATTGTCTACGTTCTATGTTGTTCTTGTATAGATTTTTGTCGTACTATATTGGCTTTTGTATAGGTTGAAATAATGTAAAATGGCTAAGTTGTGGGTTTGAATCCTGCCATGATTACCCTACCTCAAAAGAAAAGAGTGTAGAAATATGTGTCATTATTATTATTTATAAAATATTATTAGATATTTGTATGGACGTAAATCAGCTTAAATATATTTCATAATCGCTTACAGCAAAATTCAACTGATTTATACTATAAAATGTAATATGCTAATATTAGGTAAATATTAGTGTTAACATAATTAGAAACTATTAAATTATAAATTGTTACGGTAGGTACTACAACATTTCACAACATAGTTGCTAAAGCTAACGATATTATCACTATGCAAATGTTATTGACGATATGGTGAAGAGTTTCGCTTGCGTAAACATTAATACATATTATTTAGCAAGTTGTTGAGACGAGGTTCGTGGTGCAGTAGATTTTTTTTGTCTTGCCTATCGCCAGTCGTGGCGCAGTGGCACAAAGTGTGACTGTAAAACCGACTGGTTGTGGGTTCGATCCCCACTCGAAGAGATGAAATATTTACTTAAATTTATATTTTCATTTCTTCGCTCTGGTGTCGAGGCAAAGCGCGGCGTTGAGTTCTGCCACTCAACACGCAATGCCTCTAAAATTCGGCAGAAAGTGGGGAACGGAGTGTCTTAACACTAGGTTCCCTCTGCCTACCCTGCTGTGTGCGGGATATAGCGTGAAGCCTATTGGTTAAAGGAATGGGTTCGGATTACGGTCGAAGCGATTTTTTGGTTCACTTGGTGTTCATTGATCAGCTATTTTTTATTAAGAGTATTTACATAATAATGAATGTGCTAATAAAAAAATGTAATTATTAAAAAATTGTTATTTTAACTGTAGGTATATAGATAGGTAAATTACATACATTCTTGGTAAAATTATATTATACAATTAATATATTGCATTTTGAAAATTGAGTAACATTTTGATCCCACTTTCGTGACTCGAGGAAAAATAATAATTTGAGAACGAATTTTATTTGCATAAGTGCTTTTTCTCTGATAAACACTCACACCCGAGGCCAATATAATTAAAATTTTTAAATATTAAACTCGTTTTATTGAATTTTCAATGAAGTATCCCTTTACAAATATCGAATGACACGAATTTACATGTCACGCGATATTTTTGCGTAAAAAATATATATATTTGTTTTACAATGTTTTCGTATGATATAAGATATGTATAACACTAAGGCTCAATATAATATAAACAAGAACTAACTCACAACCTTGCTCTCCGCTCTTCGCGCTCTTTGTTTAGTTACCAAACAAATATCCATTGTTAAGTTAAATTGAAAATGTAGAAATAGTGAGAAAATATTTTCTTAATAAAAAAAACCGACTGCCGTCGAAACCTATGATCCGAACCTAACTAAACTCTCTTCAAACTGCCTTTGAATTGTATCCTTTCCAATAAAAAAAATCATCGAAAAGTATTAGTTCTAAATCTATTTCATTCGTTAAGACATTTTTATTATTTGTTATAATACAGAAAAGTCCAATTATTATTATAAAAAATTATAAGATTTTGTAAAAATTCGATTTGCTACAACACCTGGCTGTAAACAAATACCGTCGATAGCAGACGGTCGGCAAATAAAATTCAATATTGATGGGATTGTTATCCCATTTGCATTTTTATTTACAAACTTCGCATCGCGTACGGCGTCATATAAAAGTGGAAACTACTTATGATTTTATTCCTCCAATTTAAATAATATACTCAAATTTAACCAATATCGTTATCACAAAATGCTTATCTGTACCATGTTAACACCATCTTGGTGTAGTCGATAAGTTTCTCCTTCTACTTGTAATGGTTACAGCTTCATTTTCTATTGGACGTATGTTTATTTATAATTGTCCTTTTGATATTTTTGTTGGGTTTCACTACTTCGCACGCAATTGGTTTTAAAATGGGAAGAAAGGAAATGACATGTTCTCTCTGGTTATCTTCTGTTGAATATAATAGAAAAAAAATATATAAGAAATGTAACGGATAGTGTTCACTTGATAATTATTACCAACAACGTCTTTTTAAGTTATAAACTTATAATTTATATTTTTTGTTATTTTGGATTCAATTGGAAATGCGTTAAACTTTTAAGGTATTTTTTTTTCTAGATTTCAGTCGCAAGAATATTGTTGTTTTTTGCCTCACAGAAGTAGTTTTAATTTAAAATGTAAAAAGAACGTAAGCAGACAAGTACTCTTTTTTTGTACTTTTTACTAACGTCAATATTGTTTGTCAATTTTTTTTGTATGAAAATAAACTATGAATTATCTCTTTTGTTAAAACTTTATCTTAAAAGACAATATATTTTTAATCTGCCACGACATCACAGTGATTCTCTTTAGCGCTAAGTATTTATTCATCACCAGACTGAGTCAAAGTTGCCTGCAAATGGTTCAGACGTCAAATATTATATAATAAATTATATGAGTGATTAAATTAACGTATATACATCTTGTAGTTACATACAAAAAAATATTAGTAGGTACATATATTAATTACATCTACACAATTATATTCAAGACGAGGCCAGTCTCAGGTCAGGGGCACAGGCGTGTCCATTGTAAAAGCGACAGATTGTGGGTTCGATTTCTGTGTTCCTCGAGAACACATATTTGCATTTATTCGATCTGGTGTAGAGACAAAGCGCGGGGTGGATTGCGCCACTCAACACGCAATGCGCCTAGAATTCGGCAGTAAGAGGAGCGGAGTGTCTTAACACTAGGATGCCTTTGCCTACCAATTACAAAAATATTTAATTTATTAAATGAAGTTTTCAATGTTTGAATGTTAAGATATTTTTTATCACCTAGATTTTTTTTATATAAAGTAGTAATTTGATATAATGATGATGTCTTGCATAATACATTTTTAATAAATGCATAATTCAAAATCTTACTCCATTGTACTATATTTGGAAAAGTGCTTCTATATCAGATAGAGCCTCAGGCGGAAAATAATTACGGTGCGATAACGCACCCCAAAATAGACGGTATTATGTACTTAGTAAATATCAATTTTGTGTATCAGATTTGGCCGTTTTATGAAGTTTAAGTGAGGTCGCCAGGCCTTTGTGATATCACATTGGGGTCTATACGGTGCCATTGTGGTGCCGTGTCCGGATGAACGTACGCGTACCATGAACTTATCTAAATTATCTTTGATCATGTTCAACTATATTTTTATTATGTATACTTTTTTTTTGCTTCACGCTGACAGCTGTTATGACACTCCGTTCGCTAATTTTCGCCGAATTCTGGAGTAATTACGTGTTGAGTGGTGGAACTCAACGCCTGGCTCTTGCCTTGGTATCAGAGAGAAGATATGAAATATTAGGAAATAATATATACACCCTCAAGTGAGGGTCGAACCCACAACACTCGCGTTACAGTAAAAAAAACACTCTTGTGCCTTTTAATGCAGTCATCACAATTTATTTAACTTTGACTCGTAATAGATTGTTACATGTTGTATATTTACAAAAATGTAGCCTTGTCTCTCTCGCAATTCTTTTGTTACAGCTGTTTGAAAATTACATAAAAACATAGAAATAATACAAATACATACATAGATAAACACACGTATATTATTTCATTCATAAATCCATTCTATTTGTTATTTTAACCCATTTCTGTTCACATATAATTTATTGGGTATTGCGTAAAAACTAGGTACCTATGGCCAGTGGAGTTGAACTGGATAAGTGCTCTCGGTAACCCTATTCCGCCGCCGCAGGTTGTTACAGATACGCGCGGCTCGCCCTCATTCAATCGCGTTACATACATACATACGTTTATAATGACAAACGTATACCTCGTTATATATTGTGTTTTTCACTTTATTGCCTCACGAAGACGTGCCAGCTGGTCTCAGTTGGAAGTAAGAGTTTGAGTCTTGTCAGTCCTATTATATAACTGACAGTGATATTTGGATTAGAAATGTTGATGTTTTTTTTATTGTTCATGTTTTATTAGTTTGTTTTCATTGCAAATTGTTCTCGTATTGTCGATAAATAGGTGAAATGAAGATATGAATAGACAGAGTCGTGGCACAGTGGCACAAGCATGTGCTGTAAACGCGACTGTTGTAGGTTCGATTACCACTCGGGGAATTAATGGCAATGGGAATAAATGGCTGGCAATAGGGCACTGCGGTATTGAGCTCCTCGGTGCGTCGGGAACGCAGTGTCTGAACACAGAACAGAACCTGCTATATGCGGTAACAGCGGGAAGCTGAAAAAATATTAAGTCGTCCATCATCATTTTAAATTATAAGCTCATTAACCTAATGATTTTGTGTACATAATATATAGAGAAGATAAATTTATTTATTAACAATATATCACAAAAAAGTTTTATTAAATTTATTTTATATCCTTTACGTCTTTATTTTTATTAAACAGTGTGATCTATTTACATTTTCGTAATAAATCACAACTAAAATAAACAAAAACATGGCTGTGCTCTCAAATGCTCTCCCTTTACCTTGCGCTTCGTATGTTTCCTTGAATTTAATATTTTTGCAAGCATTTTCAAAGGACATGAAAAAATGTTTCTGCAAGGGTGGCTTTGTTGTTGAGTCGTCATATCTTTCTTTTATACGTTTGAAACACGAGATTCGGTTTTACGTGGCTAAGTGGTTCTTATTTTTCTTCATAATTTACTGCTGCTTACTTTTTTGTCAGTTTGTTTGCACTGACCCATTTTCTTGTACTAAGTACAACCTCTGTTGTGCCAATTTAAAGAGAAAGCAATACTTTATGCGAACTGATTTTATATTTTTTGTCCTTCACAATATCAGGTTATTTAGTATATAAAATGTCAGGTTAATTTATTACTAGCGACACGATACGCCCTCATCTTATCGTAATATATATTTTTAATTTCATTAAACGAAACAACGTAAAGGGAATGGATTCTGTGAGAAGTCAATGATAAATTTGTTTTATTTATTATTTTATTTATTGTAGACTCATTGTCTGCTGAATATAGAGATTCAGCACCAAGTTTTATCAAATATTCCCACAAGTGAAATTTGAACCCATAACTATTGAGCCCAATAAAATACATCCAGTTTCGATAACGCGATAATATAACAATTAATGTATGCAAAATAATCAATAAAAAATAAACTAAAGTGACTGAATTGATCAAGACATATTATGTTTTTTGTCACAAAAATTTAATATCGTATAGTGCGATATTTAATTTTTGTTTGGATGATTTAGTACTCGAGAAATTTTTATATATTACTTTTCTGACAGTTTTATGTGCAATTTACATGTCTCTTCGTATTGACATTTTTATCTTCCCGCAACAGCTTCTTTTTTTTACTTGCTCGTTTCGACGTAAAAGACACGGTTACGTGTTCAATTAAGAGATATTAACTCATGGTTGATTTTCCGAAAATCAATAAACCTCATTATCGAGGCGCATAAAATATGAACATAATATTTTTTATGTCCCCAAATTTGAAATGGCTCGAGGATGTGGTGTTTCGTGGAACTCGAAATATTATAAAAAATATATATATATATTAAGTAGATATAGTATAGGTACGAGCGCAGCCGCAAGTTTATTTACATTTTGTTACTATACTAACATTACAAATCGTGTATTTTTGAGTGACAGATTTGTTTATTTTATCAACGTTTTAAACAAGATTATGAGTTTTAATTTTTTTTACTTTTTTGCCATATAATATATGTGTGTATTTAAATTTCCTTAAACTGTTCCCTCTTATATTTGTATTTATTTACCTTCTAATATTTTAAAGTTGAAAAATTGGTTTGGTTGAATGCGCCATATCAATTAACTACTGGTTAGAATAAAAATTGGCTTTTTAATAGAATTTCTGTTTACACAATTCTTAAAATTCGTTACATTGAAATATTTTCTGTGTGATATGTAACTATCTATATTTGTTTGGTATAATAAGTAGATAATGTTTATTGTTTGTAGACATACAAAAGCGTAGTGTTGAATTCCATCACTTAACACGTGATATCTCGACTTCGGGCCGACAACGGAGTGTCTTGACACTCGCTCTCCCTGCTATGTGTGAGATAAATTGTGAATTGAACAAAAATTCTATTGTTCTCTTTTTTTTCATAAAGTAATAAAAATTAAAACATTTTGATTTTTTTAACTAAATATTTTAGGTGACATTAAAAGTTTATTATTAAAAATGTAGTGTCAATATCTATTATTAATTTCTTTTAATAATTTGTTATATTGTTTCATAATAATGAAATATGAACAGCAGTATACAGGTTTTGACAAGACAAAATTGATATAATACAATTATTTGCGCCGGCCCAATGAATCACTGACGTCGACGGCATTGCTGCGTGTGCGCACGTGCGGCTTATCGCAATCAAACACGTTTACTATAGGCGATATAAATCAAATAAAATTGTAAAATTATATATTTTATTAATAATTCAATAAGCGATAGACACTTTTAAAATAAGGGCATAAAAAATGTATATCTATTTTCTTATTTGATCTAGAAAATTAATTGGCATAGTTCGTCTGTATATCTTAATAGCATATATGTAAGTGTAAATGTTGCAACTGAATATTTAACTCTTTTTCCCTCATTTTATTTACATACTACGTATTATGTATGACTTACTTTGATTTTCTCTACGTTTCCAATTCTGCCATAACCTGTGTCTTCATATTCGGGTGGAAAGCGGAGAACAGGATGTCTTGACACTAATTTTGTTTTGCTTACCTTGGTTTGTGGAATAAAGCGTGAAATTATCAGTTACTCAAGCTTTATGACGATACTAATATTAAGGTATTATACGTCAGAATGCACTTTCATGGAATATGCTGGCTTTCATTGTGGAAACTGGCTACTTTTACTCTAAAGGCTCTTGTTTCTATATTGAAATTCAAATATCTAGTATGAACTTGTATTGGCTTAGAGCTTTTTATATAACTAAATTATAAAATTAATGTATTAAGTATAAAACTTAAAAAAAATACATGTTTAACAGTAGGTGTATATAGGATAATTACTTTGACACATTTTAAGAGACGAACAAATTTAGACCCTACTATTTATATATTTCTGTGATACAGTAAAATCGGTTAATATAACATTTCAAAAGAATTTAATTGAGAGCGACCCCTTTTTCTCGCGAAGTGGTTTTTACATGGAAGACGAGACAAATCGCCCTTCCACAATCCAGAGCAATTATACCCGCAGCCAAGTAAATTGAGTTTTCGAATAGACGCAGCACTCGCCATTTGTTAAATCTGCTCTCGAATGACAAATATGCGTTCTCAGAATGCAAAAAACAATATATTTTTTTAATATAATGACACGTATCTCCTGGGAAGCGTATTAATTCCTGCCCGGCGTTCGTTACATCTCGGTATCGGGGTCGCGGCCCACGTGCCTCTGATTACTGACAGTTACACTAAAAAAAATTTAATTTCCACCACCTCATGCACGCCATTTCGTGCACTATTGTTTGAGTGACTCTTAGAAGTTTAATTTGATATTTGAGTGTACGAAGTGCTGTGTTCTGAGATTAACGTTTCTGAAGGTTGCGTCGTGTTCTCTCTTGCGGTTTTGATTTTCTTGACCTGGTTCTCTTTGTAAATGAAGCAGCAATGGACGAATTAGCGCCACCGGTGCGTGAACGCGTAATAGTGTAAAAAATAAATGACACTCCCTAATACTGAGCTTTGTCTCGTCTATTGGACAGCTGTTTTAAACGTAACTTTTGATGTAAATACAAGTTTTTCGCAAGATTTTATTTCTGTATATTTAGATACGTGCTTTTTTTTCGTAGATCAAAATATTTAATTATTAATATTTACTATTTTTTAATTTAATTTAATTTTTTTAATATTTACTATTAATAATTATTTTTTATACCGCAAATTTATAACTTTTCATTAGAAAAGTTATCTAATAGATCTATAATAAATTATTACTTAAAAATCTACAAACTTTTAAAGTGTTCCAATCTACATATTAATGAGTGAAGCCTCTCGTAACAGCGTTTGTCTTCTTTTATAGTAAATGGAATTAATGGATATCGTTATTAGCATAGCAAGGAGCTTCCACGAACAAAAAGACAGTGAAGAAAACCGCTTCAATTATTTTTTAATCAAAAATTTGAATATGTATTAGCACATTTTTTCTTGAATAAAATGTTCTTCATAGAATATTCACTTTATAAATCCCTAGTATATTAACATCCAAAGGTGAAAGTGAGTTTGTAGAACCAGGTCTAGTAACTTAGCTTCACGCTGCTCACGTATATTGTGGGTTAAAGCAGAGGAAGCCTAGTGTTAAGACACTCCGCGTTTATTTGAGAAACTTAACGCCACGCTTCTACCAATTTTGTTTTTTATATATCTTTATATTCACATTTATACCTAAGTTTATATAGTGCGTATATTGTTTCGGGGCATATTGAATAATATTGAAGCATCAATAATGTTGAAGCTCAAGAAAACAATAAGGAAAATTACTTTTCTTATACACCGTTCCGTGGAACTAATTTGTACTTAGAGAGCTTTCCATATAAATATAGCAATTGCTACATTTATATTGAAAGTGCCAAATAGTTGTTTAAATTCAATGAAACGAATCTCTTTGTTTGTATAATATGAGAATAAGTTTAATAAATTGTAAAATTATAGTAAGATGTTTTCTTTATTGCAGGCGGTTGTTTACACAGACTTTTTAATTAAAAAATTAGAAACACTCAAAGTTATAAAATCATTTATATGATTTTTATTAGTTTACGATGCCTTTAAATATTATATATTTTATTAACTACTTCTGAATACTCGTTAAGGTAGGATTTACGAGCTCTTATAAAAGTGAAATTATTTAGGTTGTATAAAATGCAGTTTATGTCAGCCATTAATATCATCACTCTAGATTCCAAAGCAATTAAATATTAAATTTGATGATAATGTGATAAATCATATTTTTTAGGAAACTTAAATAAATTAGTAAATAATATATAATAGCCACTTCTAATATTCATTTGTTTGTAATAAAAAACATTGTAAATTAATGTAAAGGGGATAAAGACAATAAATTATAATTATAGATTTTTCCTTTATTTGTATTTGAAATTCTTATTTCGACCCAAATTTCATAACTGTAGGTCCACGGGAAGTACCCTATAGGTTTTGAGTATGTGGCGAATATCGTACCACAAGAAAAAATATTTAAATTGCGTTGATTTAGAAACTTGATTTTGGTACACCAAGAGATCATGTACCCGAATATTTGATATTATTTTCAGCTTTATAGATATAAAGCCATATAATGCCATCTAGAGATAAATGGTCAACAACTTGACAGACGGTCGACATGATGATATTCACATATGTGTATATAAGGGTTCCGTTTTTTTTTCTTTGTGTAGTATGAAACCCTCAAAATACTTAACTAAAGAAAAAACAAGCACAAAAAACAATCAGTTCAACAATATAGTGATAAAAAACCATTAGACTTGTCTATAATTTTTTAAGCATGATATAGTGTTGATTGAAAAATCATTACGAGTAAAACAACTAACGAATCGATTTTTTGTTTGCTTAAATCAATACAAGTAGTTTCGCGACCATGTTTTTCTTTCAGCGCTGACATAATTGTTCTGTCATAATTGGCGTCCGTAAAGTTCCCCGAAGCGAGACATCAATCGTCAAATCATTTTTAATCTTGCCAAGATTGACAGAAACGCAGTCTTCCTGGTACCTTGATTCGGAAAAAATATATATTTATAATGTTATATTAATAATATTATTGTTCTCATTTTCCTTGTTCAATAATAGTTAACCAATAACTGTTTTTACTTTGGTAATTCTTGATGTATTAATCTGCATTTTGTCTAACTTGCAATTTTGTCATTAACAATTTTACTCTTTATTAATATCTCTTGATTATCTTTATAAAAAGTTATTTTCTCTTGAGCCTGTCACTTTATTAAAAAATAATTAACAAGCCGTCACTTAACAAGCTACCTTGTCGGGTAACTTTATGAAAGTAACCAAGAGAGGACTGTCGTTTGACATCATGTATTAATTTTCTAGCTTGGGAAGGATGACTTCACTATCGGATTTCCACAGTAATTACCGTCAAACGGTTATTTATCTAAAGCTGCAATAAACATTCATCATCACCTCATATCTGATGTAGTATTGTCTACGAATGACTCTTGGATCTTCGCCAATATTACCGATTCCCAGAAAGTGCGAATTGAGAGCGTATATACATATATTGCTGTCGCTAACAATTTTCTGGAAAGGAACCCGCACTCCTGGTTCTGATAATTATATGTCACAGTTCATTGACTCGATTTCCAATTTTGGCTGTTTTCTTGCTCCGATAATCTTCTAGTTGAGTTCCGTTCCGCCTCATTTTAGATTCTAAGAACACGTGCTCTAGAATGTCGACTACTTCATTCTTTGCCAATAATTTGATTCGTTTTTAATATGAATATTTTTATATTTAATAGTAAAAAGCTTTTAAAAAAAGGAACTTAATGTCAATAGCATATTTAAAGTCCAAAATCCTTGCTCATTTTCGTTTAAATTATAGCAATAAGGTGTAATAATCTAAAATAACCAAATATTATTTCTGTTATGGTCGTGAGTTCAAATGGTCCTGACCTGTTATACAAAAGTATCTCTCCACTCATAGGAAAAATACAACGTAGCAAAATTGTATATCACTTTCTACTTAGTACTTTGTACCTTTTTTAAGTAACATCTTACTGTATTTGATGTACTAAATTCTTGTATATAATAAAAAGAAAAAATCTTTGAATGAATGATCTATTTCATTTGTATTTTCGTTTATTTTCTATTGATACCAAA
The DNA here is from genome assembly GCA_030704555.1 of Heliconius charithonia. Classification (NCBI taxonomy): domain Eukaryota; kingdom Metazoa; phylum Arthropoda; class Insecta; order Lepidoptera; family Nymphalidae; genus Heliconius; species Heliconius charithonia. Next base: position 4,000,871 of record CM060825.1, read on the forward strand.
ACCATGCTACAAGGTTATTACTCAAGGTTTATTTTTCCACTAACCAATATTGATATTAGAGTGAAAATAACGTAATATTTTCACTGTATCTTGTTCTCGACTTTTCGTTCATTTTGTATTTTGTCATATTTAGTGATGAAGCTTTCAAGCTGCTTTTCCTTGTAGTATTGGGTTACATAAAAAAATATATTACACTGGCGCAGGCGCATACCTACATAAAACGGAATCATAAATTACACTAAGTATGGTGGCACCATAACCATATTGAGGTTTATCAACAATACGCCATAACGAGTCCTCGCGCTCGTGCGTCAACGCGCGCACGCGCATACTGGTTGATATGCCACATGATCGGAAACTGTTTTGTTTGGCCTGTTCCCGGATACGACAATTACTTCTCTATTGTTATACTGATTATATCTTTTCCTGAATAGTCCCAAGAATTTACACACTTGATAGAATATTTACAATTTATAGCAAAATAATTGAATTTGAGTCTATCAACATATTGGCTCATGAAATATTACCCGTTTTCCGAAAATATTAGCTTTAGTATGCTTTAAAAAATATTATTTCAAAACGATTTTAAAATATTTTTAAGTCGTATTTCAGTAATTCAATAATGGCCGAACCTAAATTTCGAAAGTTTTTAGTTAACTATTGACAGATATGAAGAAGAAATTCTTCGACGTAAACACTGATATTAGAAACTTGCAATGAATCGAATTTGAATGGAAAACAAAACGTTCTAATTTAAGAAACCATAACATAAATATTATTCGAGAAACAGCCAACAAAAATATCATGATTCGAAAAATAAACATAGTTGCATATTTCAATCATTTTTTTTTACAATTCTCCCAAATTGTAAATAGTTTAATTACTTTTCACTAAAGTAGTTTTTTTTTAAGATTTTCTACCAAAATAAAATATACATATACACAAACTAACCGTCAACAATTAAAATGAATGCTTATATAGTTTATCATTGCCAATTTACCGAGTCATATCTCACCTGGTACTTAGTCCATTACGGCTGTGGCTGAATTTGATGGGGCAGTTAATCTTAGTTATTGTTCAGCCGCTGGAGGACTGTAATGGGCGTGCTTATGTTATACCTATGTATATAGTGATTATTATGTACGAATTCATAGTAGCTCTAAAAGCGGGTCAGTTCGTATATGCTTGTATTATTTATTATTATGTTCGTTTTAAACGTATATGTTAATAGTTTAAATTTAATTATCTTATATCAGTATATTGTATCAAAAATGATTATTTTAATAATGAAACTTTTTATTTAAGATATTATTTTTCCATTCCTACAAGTTTTTGAATTTGCATGTAAAGTAATAAGTATGTGTGATTGTTTGAATCAGTCTTATTTAGTAGGATACCGAGTGCTGTTTACATTTTAAACATGGTCGTTTAATTTTAAACCTTCTTAAACAGTGTCTAATAAAATGTAATGTTTAATATAATTTACTTGTAAATTACCAAAACACATGTTGTGGTGAATCATTAGAAACATTTTTTTTGGGATATATTATTTTTTTTCCAATTCATCAGTAATAGGAGGTTTAATGGTTTATTTCAATTTTACAAGCATCGATCACTTAATAGTTTTTTTCGAATTAACAACGACTCTAAATATTGTCCATTGTAGAGCTAGACAGTGTAAACGTAACACTCTTGTTAAGTTATTTAGCCAGAGTTAGAGGAACTTACGTAAATGTATATATTATATACATACACGAGGCCAAGCGCGGCGTTGAGTTCTGCCACTCAACACGCAATGCCTCCAGAATTCGGCAGAAAGTGGGGAATGGAGTGTCTTAGCACTAAGTTCCCTCTGCCTACCCTGCTGTGTGCGGGATACAGCGTGAAGCTGATTTTTTATTTTTATATACATACATACTTATATATATTAATATTTAATATTATATTTTTCAGGTGATAGATTTCGGCAGTTCGTGTTACGACCACCAGCGTGTGTACACATACATACAGTCGAGGTTCTACCGCGCGCCCGAAGTGATGATGGGAGCGAAGTATGGAATGCCCATCGATATGTGGTCGCTCGGGTGTATATTGGCGGAACTACTGACAGGTGGGTGATTTTGTATTGGATTAGCATTGAATTGCACCTTCGATGTTCAAATAGAAACGGCTGAGGGTATCATAGATGTACTATAGGCGTCCTCGTCGTAGCTTAAACAAACAAACTTCAAGAGCTTATAATATTATTATACCTCAAGATTCTATTAAGCTTCGATAGTATTATACCTTAAAGGATTTAAAGTTATAAAATTTGTAAGTTTAAATGATAAGATAAAATTAATCGTCATATTAATTACTCGAAAATAAAATTATTTGAATATTTTTTTAAACTTGCCATTTTATCCCACATGTAGCAGGGTAGGCAGAATAAGAGTTAAGACACTTTCTTCCATTTTGCCGATTTTTTTTAACGCTTTGGTGTCAAAGCAAATAAATAAAAAAAATATGTTATAATATATGAATTTCTTAGTAATTTAATATTTGTATAATTTATATTATAAATTTAAACTTAACACGATTCATTGTATATTCCAGGTTTCCCCTTACTACCCGGCGAAGACGAAGCAGACCAAATGGCCTGTATCATAGAACTATTGGGCATGCCGCCCCAAAGGCTGATAGAGCAGGGCAAGCGGTCTAAGAACTTCATTAGTAGCAAAGGATTGCCACGGTACTGCACGGCTACCACACTACCTGATGGCACTACGGTTTTAAGTGGTGGTATGTAAAAGATACATTAGATTTTATATTCAAAGATATCAATTATTATTTAACTTTTTTTTTAAATCTATTATACAGTAAAGTCAGTAAAGTATTATACAGTAAAGTCAATAAAGTATTATACAGTAAGTCTTCTAAGCAATATTATTTTAGAAATACAGCTAACATACCTTTATATTAGTTACACGATCTTCTGATAGTGGTTTTAAATGGTCTTACGTTCTAGGAATTATAAAGACATAATTGCATATAAAACCGTGCAACTCGTTTGCCAATCATCATTCTCTTTATAGTAATATAAAACGTGAATCTAATTGTGGCATTAAAAGAGGTTTTAAACAATATATTAGAATAAATCACGATAACTAATGCGGAAATGAATCTGATCTCACTGATGTGTTCCAACTTAGTGTGATTCAGTAATACAACGTATCACGTCGTAGAAATACTAACACCTCATTCTCTAACATCATCTCTATTTATACTTGAACTGTCACATTTCGGAATTCTTCAGTTAATCTGCCTTTCCCCTGACATTCAGCGTACACAGTCTTAGTCACTAATATTAAAGTAACATAAGAAATAATCAATTTGTTAATGTTTTTTGCGTTACTTTGTCTTGAATCATCGTTTTTGTAAATAAACATACTTTCATTCGCTTGTTTGCAAAATTAAGAAAGAGTGTAGTATTCATCTTTTATATAGATTAAAATTACAATTTCGGTTTTATTTTTTAATTTAATAATAATTATTAATATTAATAACGAATGCTTTTGTTCTATTTAGTTTTTTTATTATTTCCTGCAAATTTTCATTTCTTTTATTTTCTTGAGATATAATGTAGTGTAATGAATGGCATGAAGAAAAAAAATCATTAAACAAACATTCATGCAAAATTCAGCAGATTCTTAGATCTTTTTCGATACCAAATAAATGACATTTAAATGAATGACGATACGAGTATGTAGATTGGAAAAAGACACCGTCTCGCACTTTTAAATTGATGATTCATCTCCCTTGCGTAGGGTTGTGTTACTTGTAAGGCCCTGTAAGGGTTCTATTCGTGATTACTTCATTTCTTCCCCTTTATAATTTGAACCTATATTTACCATCGCCCCAAACGCTACGTAATAGATAGAGCGTTTATCCATTGGATAAACTGTAGAAAGGGGATATGAATTACGATTCGCAATTTACGGAACATTATGTAAACAGGAAATCGGCTTCAGAATTTGATTGAATTTGAATTGAAATTCACATAGCTTGCGAAATTTAATATTTAGTAGATAATTTCCTGTAGGCCATCGTGCCACCGGAACTTGTGGGTTTTGTTTTTAAATAAATAATTATGTTTGATTATGTTGACTATTTCTTTCTGCGACCAGTCTGAAATATAGAGCGAGAATAAAGATAAATGTTTACTTAACCTGCATTAAAGAACAAGTTAATTGATCTATTGTAATTATTATTTTATTTATTGTTGTAATATACCATTTAGATATTAATAATTGACAGAAAATGGTATTGAAGGTAATATGAAAATGATCGCCGCTATTGTATCGCAGTCACTACTTGGCTGCTTGAACTCAATAGTTGGTTTCGAATTCGATTAAATTATTTTATTGCTTTCTTTATATTTTGAAATGAAAGTTATTGCTCCCCTGGCTTGTTAAGAAAATATAAAGGCTTTAGCCGTCATGGTTGGGATTAGACATCATGCACGTCATATTACAAAATGGCTGTAACGTAAAACATAAATATACCCTGCGTTGCGCTGTTTGTTTTTAAATTTATATATTTATTTATTTATAATTTATATATTTATTTATTTATATTAAACGAAATCTTTACACAAATTGTTACCTCTATTAATGCAAAGTTTAATCTAAATCCGTTTAGTACTTTTTGCGTAAAAGTCGATTAAACATCTATTCTCACAAATTTTCACATTTATAATATTAGTAGGATTAGTGAGATAGATAAGAAGTAGTATATCATATACCGTGCTTACGTAGTCCGACTGATTGCGGTGTGTTCAGTACCAGACGTGATGTGGGCGAGGTTGGAAAACACCTTGTAATTTATAGATATTTGGATCAAATCCAATTGTGTCTCTTATTTTTTTGTCTCTAATCATGTTTAGTTCATTAAAGCGTATTAACGATGTTTGTTTCAAGGTTGATCTCTTATCAAATTATTATAAGATTTTAAAATATATTTTTTTGTAGTGTTGTGTGTGTTTGTAATTGTTTTTTAATTTTGTAATATATGTTACTTAAAGGAACAGATTTTGTCATAGGTTACCTGAGTAAAAAAATGTCTATGTAAATTGTATCATTGTCGAAAAAGTCGTGTAGAAGGAAAATATTTTAAAGATAGGAGAGAGTTTTTCTTATTCAATTGGTCAACCAAAATATGGTTTGATAGACAATTATTTATTGATACAATGAATCCTTACACGATTAAGTACCCAATATTGTGTTTGTAAAAATTTTGCATATTTGTCAAAGTTAACTCGATTTTCTTTGTCGTATTCTGACGCATAATATTCTGTACGTACATATTTTCCAAACGTCACGTATATTTATTTGGTGAGGCGCCAAGCCCATGCGTAATGTTCTTTATAATCCTGTGTATAAGACGTTTGGTGTTCGGTTTCTTCAAAGGTACATTAAGTTCATGGTGTTTGATTTCTTAGACGTTTTTTTTTTAAATATTTATAAAATTCCAGGCAAGGACTTTTTTAGTAATTAGGCCATATCAGATTATTTTGCGAAAAATATTTTTTTGTTTTTTTTTAACGTAAGATGATCGTGTTATTTTTTTGCCCATTACGATAAAATAACAAACAGTCAGCTGCATTTCTAAATGTTATCTTTGGAAAGTTTTAACGAACAATTTACCTATTTCATTTGTAAATATTTGTTTAAATAATAAATGGCTTGCTGCTTTATTTTTCTTGGAAAAATACCTAATGTATTTAGTTTTTGTACCTTAACTTTTCAGGTATGTCAAGAAGAGGCAAGCCGCGTGGTCTTCCCGGCTCCAAAACTTTTGTAACAGCGCTCAAAGGTTGCCAGGACAAATATTTCATTGACTTCATTAGACGGTAAGTTGAGCTTTTATCAACCTGGGAATGCATGTTTACTATTGTAGTAGACTTATTAACTTTTACGATAATTTTAATTAACGATAGTAGAGAGAAAAGAGAGAAAAAAAGACTCATAATTCCGGAAAATGGTCCTACAATGCATTTTATTTTTAATAGTTGAATGAATTATGTTTTAATTTTGTGTGTATTGCACCCGAGCGAACAAACCTTTACAGTCCTAATGATTGATCCCTACTGTATGTACATAGATGCCTGGAATGGGAGCCGGAGAAGCGCCTGACGCCGGCCGCGGCGCTGCGGCACGCGTGGCTGCGGCGCCGCCTGCCGCGCCCGCCGCACGACGAGGAGGCGGCGCCCGCGCACCACGCGCACCACGCGCACGCCGCGCTGCCCGCGCACGCCGCGCACCCCGCGCCCGCCAACGTTAGTATAGCACACCACGTCAAGCGCCTCGCGCAGACCAAGTGTACAGATAAATAGGTTCGTTTTGTGTTCGCTTTGTTTTTTTACTTTTTTCTTTATTTATTATTTGGGTTTTGGGTTTCATTTTGTGGGTGGGATTTGGGTTTTTCGCGCTTTGGGCTGTTTAGCGGGATAAGGTAGAGGAAACCTTATGTTAAGACATTATTTTGTCCATGGACTGTTCGATTTTATTTTTGAGATATTGCCTGTTGACTCAGAGAACTCAATGCCGCGCAATGTTTTGTCACAAATTAAAATGATTATTTCCCCAAACGGCAATCGAACTCACAACCTTTGCATTTACAATCAGGCGCTGTGCTGGTCGACGGCCTCGGACAGATTTTTTAGTTGGGTGGTTTGTTTTTGGGTGTGATGCTTGTGGTTTTGGGTAGATTGTAGGGATTTTTGGATGGTTTTTGTTGGCTGGCCGCTTAGGTCATTATTGCCATATGGTGATCTGCTTTAGAACTAGCTTATTCGATATTTTGTCGCAATTTAAGTATATTTTTAATACGAATTATATAAAGCTTATAAATTAAACGACTTTTTGGAGTCAACATATGTCAAGATATTAAGCTTCACAAAGTTTGCTGAAATATCGCAATTTAGATTTCATGCGCTTGAAATTAATGATCGCCCATGCTGCTATACTTAATAGACATCCATATTACGTTAAAAACTACTTTTTACCCGCAGTTTGGCTTGCTTAATAAAATGAAAATAACTTAATGAAAAAAATATTGGAAGCTTTAGTTTCTGAGATTAACACTTTTAACCAAACAGACTCATTAACTTTAATATTAGTATAGAATATTGTTGATTAATCAGAAAGAAAGCCTTTGCTTGGCTTAAATATTAAATTAAACCACAAGCATCTCATTTATATAAATATATATTTTTTTTTATTTGCGAATTATATTTATTTTAATATTATTTTGATATGTATATTTCTTTATATTTATACAAAGAATGAGGATGAACTGGACTTGAAGGTACTGACACTATTATTACATTACCTAGATTTTTTTTTATTATTAAAAAGTTACGTATTTTACAACTTTTTAAGTAAAAAAGAATTGCTAAATAATTATGTATTTAAAAATCCTTGTTTTGTATGACTTCAAGTAATAAAAATATTATAGTGTATATAGTAAATAGTTGTATATTAGATATATTGTTACGTGTAATTTAAATGTAGTTTAAGCTTATAACAAATATTAATATAATTTAGAGAATTTTGGCACGAAATATATAATTTTTCAGAAAAATGACAAATGTGCGATGAATTGATTCCCATTCAATTAAAGGAAATGTTTAATAATTTCATTTCCTCGTTCTGGAAACAAGAGAAAGCACGGCTTTGAGTGCCCCCACTCGGCATGCAATGTCTCCAGAATTTGACAGGATGTAGGGAACAGAAGTGTTTTAATAGGAACGGAGTGTCTTCACTCTAGGTTACCAAATTCCTTCTGTCTAGCCTGCTATATGCGGGATACAGCGCGAAGCTGAAAAAAAGTAGGTAGATAAAGGGCCTCTTTTGTTAGTAATTTTGTAACAATTTTACGTTCGTAACCTTTGCTGTTCTATTTTGCAAGCATTAGAGTAACTAAAACGGTTTGATATATTGTTTTAAATTGCTTATAATACAATATTAAAAATATTGTACCGAATGTATGTTTATATATGATCTATTTTTATATGAGGTTGATTTCCGCCAATCAACATGCAATGTCTCGATGATTGAGTGTATAGGAAACAAACAGTTTTAGTACTAAGTTCTGCTAGGATCCTTCTGATTGTCTTTATATGGAAGAGGTGGCATGAAACGGACACCTTTGTTGTAGATGCTCTAGTAAATGCATGAGATAATATTTTGAACAGGTTAAAGCTTAATGGGGCGCTTCTATTATTTTATTATAGAAATAAAATACAATAACTCTTGATTCTTATTTATTGATTTTGACAGTCTTCAAAAATGTGTATTTGGTCCCTTTCATAAATTGCTGGTACTGAAAGCGACACTTGAAAGTAACTACGAATGCTAATAATCGACAGTCTTCTTGAAGCCGTTTTGTTTATAACCGTTTGTTGTGTCCATTTCCAAAGTATTATACACAAATTATAAGCGTAATCACACAATTTACACTTGTAAATAAAAAAGAACTGACATTTTGTTATAGTGTCTCTTTATGTCTAGCGGATAGAAATCACTACTTAAGAAGCAAAATAATCAATTCAAATTAATCAAATTATTTAACAAAACTATTAGTAAAAATAGGAGAAAGAGTACTTTTCTTTGGCATTATAAAAATTCGCACGCAGCCATACAACAAAAATGTGTTTAAACGACATCGTTTCTTATTATAGCTGAATTTAATGATTTCCTTTTCAATAAGTGTCCCTTTCATGGCACCTCCCATACACACCAATCAATATGATACTACTAATCGTATTCTACTAATATAAAAAATGTTAAAAGTTTGTGAGTATGATGGATGTTTGATACACTTTCACATAAAAACTGCTGAACGGATGAAAGTAATATACATCTGAATAACAAATAGCTAAAATTTGGGTCATATTAACTACTTTAATAATATCGTTTCCTGTGTATTTGCAGTCCAGTGGCGGGTCGGGGTGCGGCGCGGGCGGGCGCGGCGGCTCGCTCCGTACGCCGCTCGCGCGCACACCCGTCACATTCAACTCGTCGCAAGTCGCCAGTGAGTATTGTACTTTATATTTCAAATATACGAGTATGTACTATATGTTTATAACATGTGTGTTTCGAAGGTCTAGTTGTTCAGTATTATTAATTATTTATTTCTGTAGAGTTGGGCTTGTTTTTTTAGCTTCACATTATATCCTGCATTGTATACGATGATGGGCAATGGGAACCCAATATTAAGACACTTCGGTCCCCACGCACTGCCCAATTTTCGAGACATTTTGTGTTGAATTGCGGAGCTCAATGAAAATTAAAATTAATGCATTCCTACGAATGGGAACCGAAGCCACAAGCGTTTTTACAGTCACATACATATATGGATATGTGAGATCATATCTCTGGATGTGAGAGCACATGTATGGACGTGAGGTCGTATGTCTGGATCTGATATTACATGTGTAAATGAGTCTTATTTGGTTTGCTAGGTATGTGACATTTATTTAATTATAAATAAAATTTGTTGGTATCTACTATACCCAATGCGTTTTGTTTTGCGTAATACTTAAACCATACAAATTCTAAATTCCAGAAGCTAAACTTCAAGCCGCACTATCAGAAGAGAGCGGGGGTATGTCTGGGGGTATCTCGGGTGGAGTGGGGTCAATGTCGGGGGGAGTGGGGGTCGCGGGGCGGTATTGGGCGGGAGGCAAGTTGCCGCACCTTCCGGCGCCCTCCTAGCGCCCGCCATCCGCTCGCCGCCTTGCCAAGGTACATATTTTTTAAAGTTTTTTAATTTTATTTAGAGTTAACTTAGTACTCCAGTTTTTGTGTTTACACGCCATAATCAACAGAGAACTATTAGTGTATTCCGGTAACATGAGAGGGTGTTGTGTTAAATAACGTTTGCTATCGTTGCATTTATGCCTGAGGAGAACGGCGAAATAAAAAAGTATTTTAAATGATAGACTTCGCTTAGACTTTACTTTTGCGTGCGTTACTCAGTGTAGAATTAAGAAATGAAAATATTTCATTTACCCAAGATCGAACGCACACAGTCAGTTGTCCCTCTACGCCACGATAGCGTACATATCAATATTTAGTACTGAAGTAAGTGTGTCTATCCCAGGTGTCATCGCTGGAGGCGCCTCGCCGCGCGGGCGTGGTGGGCGCGCGCCTCGAGCTCGAGCGCCGCAGCCTCGACCTCGAGCGCGAGCTGCGCGCCGACCGCGACTCCGACGCCTCGCTCGACGACCGCGACCACCTCGTGTGACCGCGCGCGCCTGCTGCCCACCCGCCTGGAGCCAGCAGAACACACCCACTTAGCCCGCCTGGGGAATTCAGAATGTACCCACGCTCTATGCAATACCCGCAAAGACCACCAAGACCACGTCCATACCCTGTACAGTACTGGTCTGGACCAAACAGAACATACCCAGGCTATATACAATACCCGTGCAGACCACGTATGCCAGGGCCAATCAGAACACGCCCATATCCAGGCTCAGGGTATACACGGAGTCAAAGGCCAATCAGGCCAGGCACAGGCTCTTTCCAATATCCGTCAGGACCAGTCAGACCATGTCCAGGCCCAAGCTTTATACGATATAGTGCGTGGTTTCAACGCTCAATGTGCTATGATAGCGAATATGTCAACAGATTTTAATAGCAAACATCAATCCGGTGACCACACGTTTTTGAGTTTAAAAAATAAAACGCATGCTACTAGTAAAAAACCTTATGATTATAAAAGAGATTTTCCGATAGAAAATGAACCTAGTTCCAGTTGGGTAAATATAATGAACAAAAATGATAGACACCTAGGTCATATTCAAAGGAGGGTTCCAAACAAAACATGCTCTGAAACACAAGAATTAAGCTGGAATCAGGCTAATTTATTAGCTTACCAGAAATGTATAGCTAATCCTCAAATAATGGCCAGTTCTAATAGTCTAGCACTACCTGCCAACACTCCACGTACGGACAGCAGAAAAAGCTATATGAGTGATATTGGTCATTGCCAAAATGAATCACATTTATCTCATTGCAAATTTGATGGCAATCTTTACAAAAGAAACGAGCCACATGGTTCCAGTTGGAGTCTCTCGAATTTAAGTGCAAGAAATAGCATTCGTAATGAATCAAAATACCCTTACTACGAAAACATTAGACGAAAATCCGAAGATAATATCCGAAAACAATGCTTGGTGCCTAGTAATTCTAGAATATCATTGGATGATGGCGCAATTTGTACTCAACCAAGGGAAAGTAATCATATGCCAATACAAAATAAAAGCGGCGGGAGAAATAACAGTACTAAAAATACTAATGGTGTGGTACATTGGACTAATTCTGTTGAAAATAGAGTTTGTTGTCCAGAAACAGTGTTATACGGCGCGGTCTACGGGCTAAAGTGTTTGAAATAGTTCAATAGTGTAAACAAATCGACAATTTAGTGCAAAAGGGAATAAAATAGTGCGGCTCACGGCGTTAAACTCTGAACTTTGTAAGTGAAGTGAGGTGACCCCCGCCATTGCCTCACACGGTTCGTGTCGAACGCTTAACCCTACACTGCCTAGCTCTTGTAACTTCGATATAGATTTAAAATACGCTTAAAATCGAGTGTTGCATTTAAATTGTATTAAAATGTCGATTAGTGTCGGTATACAATAAGCTTGTACATCGAATTACTATTGCCATTAGGTGTATTCCCTACAAAGGGCGCGAGGTACTGCGCCCTTTGAACGGAATACTATTACGTTAACGACTCATGTTCCTAACTACTCGATGGTAGTCGCGTTTGGGGCAATGGCGGTCGCGGCGGCTAAAATGATCTCAGTAAATAAATAAAGACTAACTAACGTATGTTATACAGACAACTAGTGGAATTGTGCGAGTTTTACTGTTTTCTATGTATTATACATTTTAAGGACGTTGATTCGAACGTGTCGATGTTAGTGCCTCCTAAGTCTCGTTAGTGATAGGAATCCTCGACCACTGTTTAAGGGAACTCTTTGAACATTTTACCGAAACGACTTGTAATTTCGAGAGGTGAATTTTTTGTATACTGCCTTCCAAGCGCTTTGAACATTCGTAGAATCTTGTACCGCTTTATACAAGATTTTAGCTGAATTTCAATGGAGTTTCGCTTTGTTTCGTTCGTGGTAGTTATCGCAATATTTGATATAGTTGTAATTGAAAAAAAAAATTCGCTCTCGAAACCCCCTAGATTAAGCTATTGTGTGTGACTAATAACGAATTTCTACAGATCAACTGTCATTTTTGTTTTAATTTTATTCGACGTAAGCGTCTCGTATAAGTTAATCCTCCTCAAGTGATATAGAAATGTGAATGACTTGAGCATTCTTAAAGGACGTAAGTTTAGTTAGTCGCAAGGCCTTTTTTATCTAGTTAGGGACTAAGGTACATTGGTGGATAATAGTGTAATATTGGATCGGCGACAAGTGAAATAGAGTCGTGTCCATCACATTAAATAATATTGAATAGCGTTAATTTAGGCCGTTTGTGTTTATTAATTTACCGTCAAACATATCAGTCCGTTCGTCTGCGGCGTTTCTCATAAATAGTGCAATGTTTGACACCACCCCTCCCCCAATTGTTTATTTGTCTTCCTAAATATTTGTATTATTTACAAAAGGCCTATTTATATTGTCTCTATATATAATTATTAATGCATTTTATTTTTCCAATAGTTATAGTATGTATGTTATTTACATAGAGGAATTTATATGGATTTCAATGAAATTTTCATTGCTTTTTGTTTTCTTCGTAGAATTGTTGAAATATGCATTTTCATTCACACCCTTACAGATGAGGTGAGTGAGATGGATGATTGATTTTTTTTTAAACCAGCTTCATATTTTTTTCTTTTTATGTCTATTTCAACAGTTCTCCGATGTATTCAATTGACGATATTAAAAGTTAATTTTAATTTCTATCATTGAACAGTACAATTCTTTCATTGTTTTTTTTTAATTCATTGACATTTTATACTCAATAGCATTTCTTTTTATAGCTATACTTGTTTAAGTTGACTGCCTTCCATTTATTATGCTCAATCGATAAGTGTCTAGTACAAATGTACACACGTGGAATTAGTCTATTATTTTTTGTTTTATCCGTATAACATTTAAGGTATTTAGTGAATTATTGTGAAGCTTTTTTTAATTTACTAGTGTTGTGGGAGTACAGTCGAATCTTTATTCGTTTCGTTATGCTAGTGATGTACCTATATGTATTACACTAACAACGTAAACTAGTAGGTTCAAATATTGTGATAGCTTATGATCGTTTTTGTTCTCATTGACATTGAATTATTCGCTTTTAATAATAAATAAAATAAAATAATAAATGAAAACAATGTGCGCGTGTTTGTATCTTGTTGTTTACGCACAAATATACATACAACCATTGAGTATACTAATTTTATTGTTAGTCGTACATACATATGAATAATCACCTATAATAACTACAGGGTGTTCACTAATGTTTATTTGTAAGCCGAAAGGATAATTCCAATGACAACCTCATAAGCTATCGGCTTGGCGATCAGTATTAAATCATTTGATCATTTTCTCATTAAACTGCCAAGTAAGTTTAATTATAAGAATAATTTGCTATATCCCAATGTTATATATAGCGGACCCTAGATTCTATACAGGGATGTTACGGATTTAACATTTCGAAAGCTCGTTCATATATCATGAATAATTCTATTTCGATTTCGGTTATGAACATACAATTGTTTCGGATTATCCATTAGTTTCTAATAATTTCGGTTAATATTTTTTTGCGAAATTAATTTTTATAATAATAAATTTTTATTACAAAATGTTTACTTTTTAAAGAATTATAGAATATGTTTTTGACAGTTATACGTGTTATTTGTTTTTTTTTGTAATAAAAATAATTCTGTACTAAGCTTTAGTTTGTTTGTCAGTTTAGCTAGAAGACATCTGGTAATAACTCTACCCATATCCGAAATTGTCCGAAACTTCCACTTCGATTATATATTGTTTTTTATTTCGGGTATTTGGTTATCCGAAATAAAAAAAAATATCTATTCGGTTACGATTACGGAGCTCCGTAACATCCCTGATTCTATATTAGCTTTCGTTGGATGCATTTCTCTTTATATCTAGTTTATTTGTGACACATTGTGTTCTCATTTTGTATCTAAAGCTGGTGTTTCATGTGTTGAAACGGAGCGATGATGTGAATACTATACAATTTAAATAAATGAATTATATAAATATTTGTAATTGTTTTATTTTTTTACTATACAGGTGGAATGTTAGAACCACTTTAAATTAACCCATAGTTTTACTTACTCCATAAAAGCCACAAAAAAAACCCCAAAAATGAAAAAGTGTTTTTTTTTAATTAAAATAAATAATAACGCACACATAAACCTATCAGAGGAACACCGCCGCACACGCCTCATTCCGAAATCGAGTCGTAGGTATTAGCTATAAAGTTCAAAGTTGTTTGAATTTAAGTAGTATTTTTGTTGTAGTAAGTGTTTACGTTATTGGAATATATGCGTAATCGCGTCACACGAAATACAATGGATAAACATCGTGAAATGAAAAAAAAAATCCTACGTCCAAACCGTAGAGGCATGTTGATTAATTTCTTTAAGTGTGGTTTTAAAATATTTTACCCTATATTTTAAACCCAATCTCAACCAACCTGTATATCTCACTTTTTTTTCGTAAATAAAATAAAATGTTTTTTTTAATAAATAGAGTACATAACTCTATAGAAAACGAACGAACGTCTTTAGGTTACGTTTTATACTTTACTTTTTAATTGCATTACTATATGTATAGAATATCATAATATTATTTAAAATTAAGCTAATAATTTCGCCTTATAAATAATAATTGGACTCTTTATTTTTATTAATTTCTAACAAGTTAAAATAGTAGTTCGCTATATTAAAAATTAGTCTGTTTTCTATAAGTAACAAATTAGGTAGTTTTTTGAAATATAATGTAGGTATGTATAACCCTGAAAAGGCGTTGATCTTCACGTGGACAGTCCAATTTTGTCGGTATTTTCCACGTTCCGCCAAATTTTCGGTTTTATAAACAAAAAATCTAATATTTTAAAATATGGGACCATAAATATTTCCTATTGTGAATGATACTTGACAACATTAGAATGACGGCGAGGAGTGGAATTTTATATGTTATCAGAGATATGATTGCAGGGACTATTAGAGAGTAGGACGTAACGACAATTTAGAAAATTGCATACATAATGACCGTGGCGCCATGTATGGGAAGGGGGGGCAAAACGGTGACGCTAGGCACAACGGGACCCCCCGAATAAAAAGTTTATTAGAAGTATTTTGTTTTCAACAATATACAACTATTATACATCAGTCTTTAGTCTACCAGTGACTACCTTTATTTCGTCTAATTATGTGATTATCATAGATTATTACTGTCAATTCAAGATTGAACTAAAAAATATTAAATAATCCGAATGTGCCTGGATATCCCCACGTCTAACATTGAATAAAATAAAGATAGAATAGCTAGAGGTTTATTTAAAACAGATAAGTTCCGTGTCGTTAGAAATAAACCAACATAGTGACAATAATAATCAATGATAATCACATATAATTAGACAAAATGAAGGCGAAAATAGTTCAAAATTAAAGTCAATCCAAAATTGAAGTAAAAAAAATTAAATAATTCCATAAAAATATTGAGTATTTCTAGAGAATGACGATAGTAATTTAAATGGACAAACTAATCTAAATAAATGATTATGAAACTGACGTTGGAAACATAGACGAAGACACATCTGTAGGTAAATAATACTTATTTTAAATATCCAGGGCATAAGGTAATGTGTCATACATTTGTGTGTGTGAGGCACATACAGCGTGTGCAAGTACTGGTAATATAAATATAAACAATATTCAATTACTACTGCCCAAGATTGGGCCCCCCTACTCCGGAGTATGATGGAGTCATACGACGTTTATAAAGGTTTCGTACTTCAACAAACTCCATGCCTAATAAATGATAATTTAATAAGTCATTAAAGGTGTTTAACATTTTATAAAGTGTTATTCTACATTCAGGAAAGAAAAATACTTGTTCAGGCCTTATAAATAAAATTTTCTTAAAAATAAAAGTTTTAATAAGAACAACAAGTTACGTCGTTTCGAGTTCCGCTACGTTCGTTATTTTTATACGATTTCTAAATAAGTAATCAAAGGATTATAGTTACTTTTAATTAAAAATATATTTGATTTTTTAAATTTTGGGGATGCCGTTATGCTCCGCCTTCGCTTATTTAAGTACTAATTTTAATGGAAATTTTTAATCTTTGGCCGAGATCAAAGCTATTTTTTACTTAATATTGTATACAATTCAGTAAACTTATTCATTCACTTCCATTAGGAAGTAAGTCCAATCAAAAAATTTAATTACAATTGGTATATCCTCTTTATGGTAATATTTTTTCAATACTTTTTGATAATTATTATTTTTATATAAAAAACACCTAAATGCTATATGCAGCATGAGCGCAATTTCGCTTAGGGTGTCCTAATCACTTCTGAACGACCTAATGTAACCATATATTTAATTGATAAAATATTTCATTAAACATATCTTAATAATTTAAATATATCTTCTTCCCAATGTATTATTACTTATAACTCTATATTTAGGCATTTGTACGTAGGTAGTTCCTTTAGGCAGAGAATGTCATATGATATTACGTATATAACAACTTCTTTAGTTGCTAGTAAAATGAATGGCATCTGAAGACTTGAAGATAATGGCTCAGTACAATTGTTTAAGATATGCGGATGGATACGTACATCTAAAACGTGAGGGGGTTCTCCTTAATTGTGCTCTATTTCTGAAATACTATGTTGTTGTTTGTTACATTTCATTTAGTTAGTTAGGTAGACCTAAAACAAAAAAAATATTTCGCCAAATATGAGTTATATTTCACACTCACACATTTTTTTTTTATAAATGGAGAGACAGAGGATGAAAATTCATATGAGACTTCCATCAATGTTGGTAATAGAGATAGGAAAATTTTTATAGGACTCCTTGTTGTAAATAATAAAAACTCCCCACATCACTCCATTAAATTCGCGGTAAGTTTTCTCATTTAGACTTTATCGACCTGTTTCTTTACAGTGGGTATCTTACAATAAGAAATGAAATGCCATCAAAAATATTTTCATGTATGCGTGTGTATGTCAATATTACAGACACGAAGGCTGGAACTGGTCTGGTCACAGATTTCATGTAGAACCAAGTTTCTAGCTCTACACCTCAAAATGCTTCCAATAATAATAGTAACGAAACGCATTTTGACTAAGATGTAGAGTTTCACAAACTTTTAAGGGGTTTTATGTAGAGTGGCGTGTAGAGTTTTATACAATGCAAGCCGTCTTCTTGGCAATATTTTACTTGGAAATATCTTTAGCGGAATTATTTTATTGACAATTGTTAGCTTATGTAGCTAACTACATACATTACACATAAAAATGTTACAGTCAATAAAATATGAATCTAAATAATTTACCAAATTTTTAATATCATATTTCACTAAGATACATATTATTAAAATATCTATCTACAACCATATACAAAACTTCAATATTCCTTTTACCGTAAAATCCTCTCACAAGTTTATGTAGTTCGTTACACAGTTCACTTGCTTCAGTTCTGCGCTATCCGTCAAAGCGCACGCTGTCAGCGTTTGTAGAGTTTTGGCGCGTATTTTTTTTTTATTATTTCGTTTCATGAATGTGAACGTGTTTACACAGTGAAAAAAAAGTAATCAGCCTAATAAAAAAAATATATATGTAAGTTTTTAAATGCATTATGTATTATAATTTAATACGTATATTTTTAATTGTATTTACTAATTTTATTGCTTGAGATAATAAAATATTAGTTACTGTGGTACTCGTTAGTAAGTAATGTCAGTTATATAAATGTTTGTAAGTCTTGTGAAATTTATTCTTTTTATTTATGCCCAAAAAGCAAGCATGTTCATATTTTTGTTAAAATATTTTTTGAAAGTTTACTGCTTTTAATATGTCAAACACAGAACGAGCAATGTATCAAAAAACGGTAGTGTAATATTTATTAAGATATAAGGAATTGTAAAGGTGTTTCTAATGTTCATGATGTTACATGGTGGAAGGACCTGGTGACACACGGAGTCCTAGTTCATGCGCCAGTCTCTATTTCGTTTAAGCAAATTCTCATCATGTTAAAATATAAGTCACACGTGTGTCGTCTGTATTGAACATGTTACTAAATAAATTATTATTATGATAATATATGTATTTGGACGTAGTTACGACCACCTACAAATTCATACTATAAATATGTACATATAAAGATTAAAAAATACCAAATCAAAACAAAAGCTTAGAGAATTAAATCTCTAACTAAGTAAGTAATATTTTTTTGGAATTCGAAAAATGTACTTTCAAAACAAAAATCAGCTGTATCTTATAATATCGGCGTTGCATACAATAATGCAATAATACCAATTCATTAATATACTTAATTTTGATAAAAAATTACATCTAAACGTATAATAATATAAAGATGTCATTGCACAGGTGTAAAAATAAATAACGTACTGAAGACTATATATAGTAGGTAAGTATGTACTGTAGGTATACAACACTAAATAAAGATATAAATGAAATAATATGTAGTTTTTTTATTTATTCTTTGTCTGTGCGATATAATATGTCAATGGCATCATGAATATTGCGAGTAAAAAAAATATATGGATAAAGATACGTAATACATTTTTTTGTCAATGCGCTAATTAAAATGCAAACATTTTTACTTGCTTAAAGGCTCACATGTAATTGACGGAGTTTGACTGAAACGCAAAAATCTTTTAAATATCAGCCGCTAAATTAATGAGGCCAGTCGTGGCGCAGCGGCACGAAGTGTGACTGTAAAACCGACTGGCTGTGGGTTCGATCCCCACTCGAGGAGATGTAATATTTACTTAAATTTATATTTCCATTGGTGTCAAGGCTAAACGCGGCATTGAGTTCTGCCACTCAACACGCAATGCCTTCAGAACTCGGCAGAAAGTGGGGAACGGAGTGTGTTAACACTAGGTTTCCTCTGCCTACCCTGCTGTGTCCGGGATACAACGTGAAGCTGATTTTATCAGCCGCTAACACAAAGGCTATATGTAACGTAATAAAATAGGTACATATATTTAATTACAACAAAATATAAATAATAATACAATGAAAGAATTAAACTAACGACTTGTGCGCGTAACTATAAAGTTTTACCGTTTTATGTCGCCTATATTGTATCTTAATTGTTTATTAAAAGTTTTTCATTTATTTTTATATTCATATTTTTTTCCATATTTCATTAAGTTTTTCTTCCACATTGTTGTATCAAGTTTTAGCCTTGTGACTCTACTTTATATTACTCACAAATACAATTTCAAAACATCACTATCATCACTAATATTGGACCAATACTTTTATTATCTATTGTTCAACTTACAAGAAGTATTTATTATAGTCTTTTATAACTAAGATAGATGTTAACTGGCATTCTTTTACATTCTCCATTCGTTTCTTTGCTAGAATCTAAAGAAACTATTATGTGGATAAAATCTAGACTCTACATTGCGTCTACAGAGACGTAAATAAAAAATAAATTATAACTTTTGCCTTCTACTGAGACTCAAAGGCCATAGAGTTCAATTAGGTACATACTAGCACATTCAGCTTTAATAACATTTTAAAAGTTGTTTAAACAAGATTATAATAAAGGAAATAAAATACACATTAGATAAATAAATTTCCATAATCGTTAAATGATTAACATATAAGCTGAAAGTATCTAATGTGGTACGTTTTAAACCGCTCTCCCTTTAGGACACTAGGAGTGGGTTCTACGAAATGGAAAAATATTATAGCCATCTTTATTAAAATTTGGAAGTGTAAAATAATTAGATCGATTTAAAATAACAGCCTTTTTGTATAAAAAATGTTATTGATTGTAAAAACTTAATTTATTTTCGATTTATCATAAATATAATTATTAGAAGCAGAGTTTCTGTAGTATATTTAGTTTTTTACTTCTTAAACTAAATAAATTTTTGTCAACTAGTAAATAAGTAACTAATACAAAATGATTTCATATTTGACAATTAGTACTAATATTTATTAAATATATTTATATATATATAATATATTTATTAAATGCTTCCGTGGATTAATAGCGTCGTATGAATTTGTAGCGTAGTATGAATTCAAATCCACACGGGTAGTTTATATGTATATATATACAATTATCGAATTGGGTAGACTTATGTACAATCCTAAAATTGATTGAGTCATTCATCTTACTTAAAAAGAAAATATAAAATATAAGCAGTACCTAGATAAGTTTTAGCATATTTTTTAGCTTCTTCTCTTCTAGTTTCGCATACAGCAGGGTAGGTTAAGGGGAACCTAGTGTCAAGGTACTCCGGCATTGAGCGCTGGACCGCATTTAAATGTTTTACCAGTTAAACGTCACATATTAAATAAAATTTAAAATACTTACAAATCCCGTCATTGGCATCTCAGTGGATGTTTATCATGTTTTTTTTATGATTCTCTTATCGGCGTGCTCATAAAACGAGTGGATTGTGAATCGTAATGCTATGTAAACATACAGTTTACTCATGTACACAACTTTCGAACACTTCTCATACTTTGTTATACGACAATATTCAACTTAAATAGGCTTTAGATACAACGTTCTGTTTAAAAAAGAAATTATTTATAAGCGTGACAATTGTAGAGTTTTATAAATAAGATATTTAAAAATAAGTTCAACCAGAAGATTTTTTTCGAAGAGTTTAGACAGGCGGGATCTAAGATCCTATATTTTATTTTGAGGTACGTAACGATAAATATAGACAAGAATCAAGAACCGAAGTCATAAACAAATCTAGATTAATATTACAATAAATTATTAGATGGACAATGTTATAAATAATCAAGTTTAAAGCCCTTTTTTTAGAGTATAACTGCGGCGTAAAGTAATGGCCTTATGTCACTGCGTTTCGCATCAGGTAGTGCTGGTTCCCGGCGCCCAATCCACTTTAAAGGCCGGCAACGCGCCTGCAGCGCCTCTGGTGCTGAACGGAGTCGTGGGCGGCGATCACTTACCATCAGGTGACCCCAACGCTCGTTTGCCGTGTTTTTTCCATAAAAAAAAAGTATATTTTTTGTCATAATGACGTAATTGTCGCTAATTGGTAGCGATGTAGGTTAAAATGTACAATCGACGTTGAACTAAATAGTAGCAAGGAAATTCTTTATTCTATTTACATCTAATCTTCACTTTAGCTATTGTGGGTCATGATTTGGCTGCGTGCTTCTAGTACAACGGAGACAGGCAAAACCGAACGTTGTGATATATCTTGCCAGATTTCTATATCCCCAGACGTAAAAATAACTCATTTCACCAAGTTGGAACAAAATCCACATCCACCATGTCAACAGTTAGACGTTGTCGCACTGTGCCATGACGTCTTTGAAAATAATAGTGTATTAATTAAATAATTAAATTCCCTAAGTATGAATTCATTGATTTACTTTTATTCAAGGTATATCATACATGATTGGGCAAAATATTTTTTTTTATTGAAGTCACGGCCAAAATAAAAACATATTATGAACCTTTTAAATCAGGTTTATATGACCGCTTAGATGGATCGCCATTAATAACAGCAAAATCGTAAAGTTGCATAAGCTTAGAGTTGATACTGTATTCTAGAAAAAATAATATAATTCTATAAAAATAAATACAAGATATTGAATATAAAAAAATCCTAGTTTCAAAAGGTTAATTGACACAATATAAAGTTAAGATTATATAAGAGCCTACTATTCAATTCAGATAGCGCGTAGGTACATACATATAGATACGCACCTAATAAAAATATTACAAAGAGTATATTTTAAAAGAGCAACTGTTGTATGCGCGATATACTTTTATTATTTTTGTGTCTTTTCACATCTTTCACATTCATCTTTGATATATATCCTTTATAACATATTTTTTTTGATCCGTTATAAATAATGTATAATTTTCGTCACCATATTACAACACAATAGTGCGTATATGGAAAGAATATGGCAATACCATACACGATGGTATGCGTCAGCGTCATAAACACAATGCAAAACTTGTGTAAGAAATAAGAACGGACGAAAATTTAAATTATGTAATATAATTTGAGCTTCACGCGCATAGGCAGAGGGAACCTTGTATTAAGGCATCCCCTACCTCCCAACGAATTTTTAAGGCATTGCTTTATGAATGATGGATCTCGACGCCGCGCTCCTGCCTTGGAATCCGAGCGTAGAAATGAAAACAAAAATAAATAATAATTCATTACCTCGAGTGAGGATCGAACCCACAACCATCGCGTTGAAGTTAACAACACGACAGTATAAATTAACTTTGTTAGTCTCTACATGTTACTTGCTTTTGCGTGTTACTAAAATTATAAGTGTAAACTATTCGATGTTTTAAACCAGGAAGCACGTGACGTGAGAAAAAAAATGACATTCGGTTATCAAAGTTATTAAGTACGTAAGTACATGTACTTATATTTAAGCAATTGTATTAAATATATTATGTATGTATAACTAATATTCAAATTTCATACAAAATGTAGCAAGAACGATGTATAAATGCTGTATTTTTTGATTGCGTTGACTTCGATATTTTCTGTGCCTGAAGGTACCACAGACCTGACTATTTGATATTAATTTCAATCTGACACCTCCACACAAACTTGAGTGGTTTAAACGGGTTGTCGTACAACAAAATAATCCTATAAGGGTTCCGTTTTTTTGCTTTTAAAGTACGGAACTTTAATAATGTTATAAAAGAACATAGTTTAAAACGGAATTTACCTAACAGAGATTTCACCTTCGATATATCTTAAGTTCTTGACCTTATCGGTCTTACTTTTTGTATTTTTTGTTGTAAAAAACAATTAATATTTAGCATCATGTTTATGATATTTTTTTACATTTTATAGTAATATTATATAGTCAGTCAAAAGTCAGAAAGAACTTGGGAACCTAGTCTCCGTACCTATTAAGTTTACTATGATTCTCCGTACCTATTAAGTCACTGTCCGTCCCCACTTTCCGCTAAAATCTGCGCGCATTGTGTGTTCATTGGCGGAACTCAACGCCGCAGCTTGCCCTGTTTCCAGAGCGAGAACAAATTAAAAAAAATTAAAATTGGTTTGAACAATTTTTTCGTGATGCTGAACTGTTGCCTATTAGTAATCTTTTTATTCTATCATCAAAAACTCTTCTTGGATTGTCTTATTGTTAAAGTAATTTAAAATCAATCAAAATGTCGTTATTTGTACCTACTTACATACATAGATTACAATGTAAATTAATTTTTGATTCCAATAGATAGTTTGCCTATGTCTAACAAAATAATTAGACTGGCTGTGATGGCGGAAAATTTTTTGGTAAATAAATGCTTTGTAGACGTTTCTAACATTTTTAAAGTTTTATTCCACACATTCCACTTAGGAAAGCAAAATAATTATATAAATGATATGATACTGATGGGATACGAGCCCGCGCCTCCGCGACTACAAGCGCTCTGACTACTGAGCAATAGGTGCGAAGAACGTTTTAAATAAATATTACGCTTTGTAGACGACTTGTAATATTTTAAATTAATGAAAAATATATTTTTTTATTAATTTAAAAATTTGTTTTAAGATAATGAAAAATAATCGGGATATCAAAAATAATTATAACATATTTTGTTTACCATTTTTCTCAAAAAAGATTTATGGCAATGACCTTTGTAACCTAAATCCTATTATAGTTCTCCGATCGGTTGTGCCGAACTTGACATACATAGTACATACCCTCTGATATATGATGCTGTCCTATAAATCTATTCAACTATTACTATCCGGTGAGGTTGATAATTTTTTACATATATCTTGCTATTTCCTAATTTTATATACATAAAAATATGGATCTAAGCTTACTTTATATATATATATATATATATATATATATATATATATAAACTTTATATATTATATATATATATATATATATATATATATATATATATATATATATATACTTGGCCAAGGACACTACTGAATTTCAAAAAATTGGTTGTGTATTTAAATTATATAACAAAATTACATCATTAATTTTACTAAGACATATTAGAGAATATGAGAAGATAATTTATAATGATTAAAATTTAATCAATGATAGAAATCTAAAACTTCAAGAGAAAATTTTTACAATTTCCCTTATGACTGTAATTTTGTAACGATTGAAAAGATCAAATAACTCTACTTTCCGAATTAACACAGACGTTGTGTGCTCTAGTATCGCAGTGTGCTTCTTTATTTCTTATTTCTTTCTATTTCTTCCTTCATACACTTAAGGAGAAGACTTATATAATAATTGTTATTTATTTAATATTTTATTACTGATATAATATTGTAATGCATATAAATGACCTTCACACCGTAATTGACCTACTTATAAACACATTAAAGTTGATAAAACCACTTGCTATTTAAAGTAAAATAATTTCCCATGCCATTTTTATTATTGCGATTTCGAATTGTATGTTGATCTCTTTTATATCTTATTTTAAATATAAATTACATATACTATAATAACCTAAAGCTATGTGCAAAATTTTGCCAATCAATTCTGAATGAAAGCCAGAATAGACCTGCTGTTCGTTTATTTATATTTAACTTATAGAAAGTGCATGGTAAATAACTACACCGTATCTATCGTAGTACATAAATCTTTTCATTGTGTTTACTTAGAAGCATTTTTTGTGCTTTAAGAGACCACAAACTTGGTTATTTGATAAAAATTTCAGATTAATACTTGTACGTGATCTCGAGTGTGCCGTCTGGACAACAAAGTGATCCTCAAAGGGTTTTGTTTTCATTTTTTAAGGTACGGAATCCTTAAAAACCTTTTTTGCAAGGACTTAAAATGGAATTTATTTATCCGTTTAAAATTATATTACACGAGTCTATATTGTCTTTTCGGATGACGTCCTCTGCCATGCAATTAAAGAACAATAGACATAAACGTAAATTACAGCTGCATGAAGCATGCTGCTGTAATTTACGTTTATGTAAAATTTACAGCATTGAAACTGAGTGTTTACTGTTAGCTATTGACCGTTTATAACTGTATAAACTTAATTAAATATATATTTTTTAATATTACAAGTTGGCTTCAAACTTTGTCCCTAGCGGTCATCACAGACCGTCATCTACCGTCAAACCAGTCAAACGCTTTCCAGCTGTACGATGGCAATTAAATACCGCGATAGACTGTAAGTGTATATATTTAAAGAAGTAAGAACTACTTTGAAACGACAGAACATTGCTTCGTCTCGTGAGCTCGTAATTATTATTGCAGCTACTTGTAAAGATAAATGCTAATCCTCCCACTCTCAGTGCACAGTGTACAGATTTAACTTTGTATTTCAGATTATTATCTTCCTCTTACGTATGTATGTATGTATGCGCATTTTTTGTCGTGAATCTCCGCAACTTGCCTATAGTTGTCTGTTTTCTTTGATTGTGGTGTTTTATTGAACGTGACAATGCGGCTTTATGTACACAAACAAATTGTTTTTTTTTTTTTCAAATAAAAAATCATTGAGATCAGACGTGGCGCAGGAGTATAAGCGTAACCGCGACTGGTTGTGATTCGATCCCCTCTAGAGGAAATATTTAATGTTTTCATTTCTTTGCTCTAGTGTCGGGGGAAAGTGCAGCATTGAGTTCGCCACTTAACAGGCAATGCCTCCAGAATTTGGCGGAAAATGATGATGTAATGTTTTAAGGCTAGGTTCCCTCTACCTTGGTGTGTGCGTGACGCAGCGTGACGCTAAATAAATATAAAAAAAATCAACAAATCATTTTATTTAATCTATTTTCGTAATCCATTACGTGTACCGGAAAGTTCCGCAGTCCCAGTCTCATGGCAGACGGCTAAATTGGCGCCCCCCCTCGGGGATCCCGACTAGACCTTGCACGCCTCAAAGTAATATATTGCTCATTTATTGTCACTACCTGTCGCTTATATATTCTATTTTGGCCCCCTTTGGAATTATTATTTTGGTTTTCGCTTGTTTTTAACTAAATTAAGAAAAATAAATAATTGTTATTGTTATTTCAACGATACATTTAATCTTGAATAGAGAGAATCTAGTGACAAGAGGAAAGTGGAGAACACTCTTCTTCTCTTACAATTTGGGATTTGATGAGTGGCGGAATTCAACGCCGTATTTTATAAGACCATGGAAAATGTTATAATTGAAATATATAGATGCCAGTCGTGGCACAAGTGTGCGACAGTAAAGGCGACACGGTGTGGATTCGATATCCCTCGAGAAAAATAAATATTTAATATTTTCAATTTGAAGTTCATTGAATATCGCCACCTAATATGCAATGCCTTTAACATTCGGTGTAAAAAGTGCGGAACAAAAGTCAAAAGGGGAACGGAGTGTCTTAATACTAGGCTTCCTCTGACCCCTCTACTAAGCAGTGCAGGATACTGCGTGAAGTTAATACAAAAAAAGTTATTATTTTCGAAGTTAATGATCGAAATTCAAATCCTTAACTATGGCATATTCTATAATACGGCGACATAATGTATACTCTACATAAAATACATGCGCGTACACTGTCTCGCGGTGGTTCAGAAGTATAAATTAAACAATATCATAATTTATTAATCATTTATTTAGATCTTAAAACAAAACTTAAAAAGTTATTTTAAAACTCACCTACGCCATTAAACTTGCGTAAACATATGCATTCGACCAACTTACGTCGATTGGAAAGAGATTATAAACAGGAAGTTACTAATATAGTATATCTTATCTGTCAAATCGCTTTCTTACGAAATGAAAGTGTGGACGCGATGAGGCCGTATGAATGTATTTCTTTTTAAGTAGGTACCTTTAGTTTATTGGTGTACGGTTTGGTTATCACAGGGGGCAAAACCGGCACCTTTTTTTTCTAATTTGAACACTTCATTTTTTTTTATTCCGCATTTAGTAGAGTAGATAGAGAATTTAGTAGATAAAGAACTTTGTGTTAGCACTCTCCACTTTCCATTCAACTCCCTCCAGCCCCACTACATATATTTGGTCTTACCAAACCAGAAAAATTAAACAATTTTAATGTAAGATCGAACACATAATAATGAAGTTTAAAATATTATTGTTATTTTTATGACTTTTTTGGTAGAAAGTTTTAAAAATTTTTTTTGAATGCGTTAATTTATTGAGACTTCTAAGTTTGGTATATAACTGGTGACCCCAATACTTACAACATTTTGCAAGACATTGCTAGCAACCAAGTTTTCAGTCATATGTAAAATTTTAGCCATAAGTAAAATAAAATGATTTCCTTTAAGATATTCGAAACATGGACTACAAAAAATGACAATACTTCTTGAACAAAGTACCTATTCCATCCAGTCCATTCCATTCCAGTTTTTTTGTAATTATTGACCCCTCCATCCCTCCTCTATGTCATCAAAAATAAGTAACCCTCTTAAAACTATTTGATTGAACACGTCAATAATAAACAAATCCAAGATCCCCCCGCTCCCCTACAGTGCTTGCGTAATACTTGAACGGCTCCTTGCCTGGAGGCGCTGACCTTACAAAATTACTGTTAGTTAGTGTAGTATCAACAGCTAATAGGGGAGATCCATGTATCACTTTTCTTCAATCTTACACAATTTCCATTTGAATTAACTTGTAGTATTGATTTTTTATATACCACGTCCTCATATTAATATTTAAAAAACAGTCATACATAGAACCAGTAAAATTTATCGTTTTTGAGTGTATTTTTGTTTTTTAAAGTTAGGATATAAAAGACCGCGAGGTACGCTTATAGCGAGGTGGCACTTATAGCGCCATTTTTTAAGAAAATCTATCATTGTCCATAGGTACAAGGTATCTTAAGGAACACGGAATCTCCTATATTTAAATCTATAGCCATCGAGAGAGGTCAAACATTTAGACAAGACTCTTAGCGATCTTATGCGAAGAGTATTAGATGAAAATAATTTTAACATAACCATTACTTCGAATGGGGTTCAAATCCACAACCATTGTGCTTAAAGTCATGCGTTGTGCCTCTGCGAGCCGATCACCTCCTGCGTCTTATAATATTTATAAATTCAAATATAAATTTAAATTGCAAAGCTCAATTACGAAACATCATTATCTATGTAGGCTATGCATAGAACGTTATTAAATGTCCACCACTTGGTTTGGTACTTTTATGTATGCCAGCTATCGATTATGCAATTTTAATCGTAGATTAAATACGTGTGAGGACGTGGCGCAATGGCACAAGCGTGCGACTTTAAACGCGACAGGTCGTCAGTTCGATTCCCACTCGAAGAAATAATTATGTAAAAAATATTTTCAGTTTTTTTTTATTTTTATTTTACCTTCTGGCAAAGCGCAGCCCAACGTATGTATTTTTTCATTGGATCATTGGATCAATTAGTCTTACTTGATTTAAATATACTAGCGATTTAAAAAAAACAAAGCAGTGGAACTGGAGTTAGGAAATTATTTTTTTTTTGTTAGCTAGTTAGTATAGTGTAGTAAAAAATAGAATTTAGAAATTGCTAAATTATTTTTTTATATAAATATACTTAGCGTCACCTCATGCTCACTACGCTTGCTACATTGCCTTGCCATTCTTCTTCTTCTTCTTCTTTCTATATATAGAAGCCATTATTTTTTTCAAATAAATATATTGATGCATACTACTCCCCTATTTACAGTAAAGACTATATAATTGAGGAATGAACACATTACACGCAATTCTAAAGATAGTGAAACTGTTCAGACGCAATATTATTATTTTATTAAAGTTTTCTTAATTATTTACATCTAGGCCGTTGTGGCATGGACACAAGCGTTCGACTTGTGCGTTTTGGGTTCGATTCCCACTCCAGGAAATATTTAATATTTTCATTTCTTAGCTCTGATAACGAGTTAAAACGCGGTGTAGAGTTTCGCCACTCAGCATGCAATGCCTCAAGAATTTGGCTGAGAGTGGGAAGCAAAGTGTCTTACCACTTGGTTTCCTCTGTTTTCACTGCTATATGCAGGACACAGCGTGGAGCTGAAAAAAAAAGAAAAGAAATACATATGTATGTAATTACCTCAATTTGTAGGTACCAAGATGTAAATAAATATAGTATGAGGTAGTAAGATTAATGACATAATGGTGACTGTTTTTTCATTTCAAAAAATATTATAATAGATAGATATATATATATTTAAAACTGTAATGGCGCCACTCATTCATACATTAAGATATTAGTAGTCTATATAGAAATCTAGAGGCCTTCTATCTTTTATGAGCCGGTTTTATTAATACGGTCGTCACGGTCTTATT
This sequence comes from Heliconius charithonia, assembly GCA_030704555.1. Lineage (NCBI taxonomy): Eukaryota > Metazoa > Arthropoda > Insecta > Lepidoptera > Nymphalidae > Heliconius > Heliconius charithonia. Next base: position 4,030,441 of record CM060825.1, read on the forward strand.
ACTTACATTTCCCCGATGAGATGACAGAAAGCGCGGTGTTTAGTTCCGCTACTCATCACACAATGTTACTCGGCATATTTTCTTTGCTTCTTGGACGTGATATTATGTTTTTTTGCACCGCTTGTATTTTAGAGAATATTCCCCTTTGTATATCCAACTCAATATATATAATCGTCTAATAAAGTAGAAATTCCTGTGAAATTATAGGTATGCAGAATAAGAGACACTGAATCTTGTTTCAACCTACTATCTTTCTATACTAGAAAAAAGTAGAGAAAGAAGTGATTTATTATTAGGTCCTTTTTTTACAAATTCTACAAATACAAAATTGATAACGTTTTCCGGGTGAACTTTAGAATTTTCTATGACGTTGTTTAGATAAGAAGGTACTTAAAACTGGACGTTTAGTACTTCAATAAAATGTTATATAAACAAAATACTGGTAATACTAACCGGGTAGCGTACCTATTTACGACCTTAAAATTATGTATGATTTACTCATAAATATACATTTTCCTTTATATCTAAAATTATAAGCGATATTAATGTAATACTTGTGTTTTATTGAAATATAATCATAAAAATTTGCTATTGGTATTTTATATGAAGGCTACAAAATTTTGTAATAAACTTTTAGTATGTATATAATTACATATAACAGTTAATTGGAGGTACGTAATTTTTGTCAGCTAAGGGAAAAACATAATATATAACCACAAAACCAAAAATTATATATTAAAAAATAAATGGCACCGACCCTAAATTTTAAATAATAAATATGTATATCAATATGTATACATATACTTTTAAAATCACGCAGTTTCACGCAGTGCTCCGCACATACCTACAACAAAAGGAATCCTCCTTTTTACTTTGTTATGTTTGTTAAAGAAAAAAAATCTTTCATAAAACAAATTTATTAATTATTTATGACTTAATAAAATTAATACCAATTATTGTTCATGTAATTAAGTGTACCTAATTCCATACTAAAGATTTTATTGAAAATTTCTAAAAATATACGTACTGTTAAAAACCGTACAAATGCTGCTGCGTTCAATTTTCATTGCGTTTTTAAGAAAATTATATATAAAAAATCCACGAAACAAAAGTCTTGTAATAGAAAGGTATTTATATGTTAGCCGCACTGAATAACAGAACGAACGTTAGAGGGAAAGATAAAATATTTTTGGTTCACGGTGAGAACTAGCTTATACAGTCAGACATTTTCAACACCTAAAAGTGATATTTACATATATTATTATTAATTAATATAATTTCAGTCAATGACCGTAAATAATTTAACAGTAGCCACTTAGTACATGTAGCTATTATCATAAAAGCAGCTACATATATCTATATATATAATATTACACTCGACCTTCAATTTAATTATTTGTTGCTAAACCATTGGGTCGTGACGCCATTTAAACGCTTGCTTCTATTCATTTTGTGGTTTCGCTCACTGACAAACTATTGTTAGATAATCTTTGCGCTCTATTTCGGTTGATGTAAAGATATTTAATCGAAACCGTATCGCATATAATGTATATACTTATATCTTTATACAAAAAAGGGCTATTAGAATTTTATAAGTATATGTATGGTTGTTTGGGTCAATTAAGCGCGCTTTTACCTTAAACCCCACTGCGCATTAGAACAGTGAAATTTTACATAAAAAAAATTTTTTACTGATTTTCAATCGAAAAGGAGTGGTGTAATCAAAAAGTTTTGTCTGCAGAATGCCAAAAACTGTTTGTGTTGATATTTATTTACATGCACTTAACGCAGATAGAAGATTCGTTTGATCAAACAAAGACGTTGCTTTCCATGAGACAACTTCGCAAGTAACCGAAAGAGGCTTGTCTTGTGGAGAGGAATGACTTGCGTGATTGCAAAATAACGCTGTAGCCAGACAGAATGAAGCGCGAAACGTTACGGTAAACGTGTATCCTGTCTGTATCCCGCACGCAGAGTGAACCTAGTTTTAAGACACTGCGTTCCCCAATATGTACCGAATTCTAGAGACATTGCCTGTTAAGTGGGGATCAAACCCATAACCACTCTCGTTGACAGTCACACACTTTGAAGTAGCAGTAGCAGAGGTAAAAAATATTTTAATTTAAAAAATCGTGTTAATTGTTAAAAAACAATATTTTTTACGTCTCTACAATCTTCATATCCAATTTCATCCCGTTTATGTAAACTTATTTTTCATAAGTACTAATATATTATAATTCCTTATTACAATCTGGAGCTTTTTCTAGAAAAGTTTAATTGTCATTGCAAACTAGTTGTAGCGGTGTAGTACCCATCCAAGACGACGGCAACCCAGAACTGGTTTCTTTAATATTTTCTAGATATTTTTTTCTTGTTGCTCCCTACCCAGTAGATAAATTGATTTGGACATGTAATAATTAACTTAGAACTATGGTCTTAAGGAAAACCGACGTACAATTTATAGTGCTTTTACGACAAATTTAATTTACAGTAATTACCAAGTATTTGCTATTGAAAGCTTTATTATAAAAAATGTTAACAAATATGGATTTTATATTTTTGTTTGTATATAAATAAACGAAATAGTTTTTTTTAAATGCATTTTATTTTCATGAATTCCCTGAGTAGTGTTATTTCTTAATTTAAATTTGTTAACTTTAGCTATTATTAATCTATTATTTATTATATTTGATGAGAATATAATATAATAATAGATTTTAAATTGTTTTTGATTTATAATTATTAATCTATGTTTTAATCGTTTTTGGTAGATACCAACGCTACGTTTTGTGACGTCAGATTTATGTTTTAAAATATAAATATTCACTTTAACTAGCTACGTGTTTCCCTTTTCCAGCTACTGCTTACGCATTTAATTTATTGCAAAAAAGAAAGTGATTACAAAACAGTTTAAAAAAAGGAGGAAGACATAGTTCGTAGTTAAGTTACGCTGCATTATGATGAGACGCCTTGAAATTTGGCGGAGAGTGGAGAACGGAGTGCCTTGATACTAGATATCCCAGTCCATCCTGTTTTTTTAGGCTTACACTCTATCCTCCTATAATAAATATCCTATAAAATTGAATATACATATATATACACACATATGTAGGTATATATATGTATATTCAAACAAAAGCATCAACCTGAGTTTAAAATAAAACTACAATGTCATTTTCATTTTATTTCATTGTTATAGTTGGAAAGGATTTAAATAAAAACGTATGAAAATAACTACAAATACTTGGTAAGTAGAGTATTACTTTGAAGAAGTTAATTTTTTACTTTGTATTGCCATTTACGTGACTACACAATGGATACTTAAATCGAGTCATTAACTATTTATAAAAGAAAAATATATTATTTTGTTAATATTAGCACATATATTATATGTAACTAGTGAGGTGTATACCTTATGTGACCATATATATATATATATATATATATATATATATATATATATATATATATATATATAGTTAGGTTACCATATACACGTCAGGGTAGGCTAATACCATATATATAAACATATAACTCGTATAATATATTACATGTTTGTATTTTCAATTGTAGTTTTTGTATAGATAGATAGAAGTCGTGAATAATTATAATACTAGAATTATTTTAAATTTGATACGCGCGTACGTGTGGGTATAAAAGTGGAGGTCTTGTTGATTATGTTTATTTATGTGTTTTTGTATATATCGTTCATTTGGTGCAACGCGTTGTGCGCTTTTTGAGAAATAACAAGGTTATTTTTAAGTTCAGTTCCTTAATTATGGCGTTTTGAACGTTCCAGTTGAACACGAAAGCACTTCGCTGATAAGTTTTCGTTCGTACATATTTTTTTTTTTTAATTTTCAGACTTTTTTTATTTTTTTCTCTTTCTGTCAAATTTCATACCAGTAGGTCTACGAGAACCACGCGATTTTGAGATAAACGGTTTTGACAGACGGACCACTAAGTGAATCTATAAGGGCTACGTTTTTTCTGTTGATGTACCGAATAATATAAATAAGAGTTGATGGCAACATGACATCATAAGAATATATTATAGGTACAACTAGATATACCTTTAGTTAGGTACAGTAACTTCTGGACATGTTAAACATACCTAAACGTGTTTAAACAATATATACTTTTAAGCTTTCTTAAAGATATACAAAATATATAATCTTGGCCTTATTTGAATTATTATAAAACCCAAGAAGGTTTCTCTTCGTAAAAACGTTTATAACTTTTTATTGAAGAAACCACCATTAAAATTATACTTATTTATTGACCTAATATTCAAAGTATACTTAAAACATATATATACATTTGTTTACTTCGCTGTTTCGCTGTTAGTATGTTTTTTTTTGTTACCCCGAAAGGGAATCGAATCCACATTCTTGTTTTTCATTTGGCCTAATTTTAACAGTTAAGCCGTATTATCGTTTTATTATTCGCATCATAAAGATGAACGCAAGCCGCAAGGTGAACGTACGAGGGTTACAACTTACAACAGGTAAAATAAGGCAAGGTTGTAGCAATGTATGGTTAAGTTGTTTTTGTATAAGAATATATTTATTATCATTTAATACTAATAAGTTTTATGTAATATTGTTATAACGTTAGTTAAATTCTTATATTTACTATATAAATTATTTAAATTTTAATAAAAATGTATTTCTTTTTTAAATAATGAAACAAATTACCTAAGTATGTCTTTTTCTTAGGGCAAAACCATATTGTCTAGTGATAAATTGTATTTTTAAACAATATTAATTTTAAAAAGAAACACGAAATATTAAATATTTAAATAGAAATAGTAAACTGCGTGTCAGATTGAAGTTTTTAACTCTGCAATGTTCAACTCTTACATAAATTCCCATCTATTTAGATGCTTTTTATTACTGGAACGCATGCTGTGACAATAAATAACATGTTGTTGCTGACAAATATCATATTCAGCATGTAATAGAATAATGGTATATGCCATTTACTTGTCTTTTTACTTCAAGACGAACCAATACTTACCTACTCATTATGAATCGAACCTAACTAACATAACCTGTAGCATAGGGATACACGACTGGACTCAACTTCTTTTTGTATACCTATATAATTTTACAATAAAAATTCAATCGTATTGCGTTTTTCTGCCTACATTTGGTTTTAAAATCAAATGATCACTCGTTTTTCCCTTAACAAAATTTCAATTTATAATTCTTGTCAACACGGAGGTTTAGCTAAATATTATATCCACTATTTTTTTAAAAGTAGTTACATATTAACAAAATATATTAAAAGTAAAGTTAAACATACAAAAATATTTAGATTGGCTAAAATGAAAACGTTACAAATCTCATAATGTGGAGTGGCGTCGTTTTGACTCACGGAGGTACCACATCTACATATAAACAATGCTTACTTGGGACAAGTGCACCGCTTGAGCCCTTTGGTGGAGTACCGAGTACAGACTCGACTCGGACAGACAACGCGATACATCAAAGAAATATGAAAACGTTTTGCGAGCGAGTCATTTTGACTCACGTTGAGCATGTAGGGTTAAAGGGTCAACTACTTGTGGCATTACCATATACGTAAATTATATTCTTCTAAATGTGACTAAGTAATAACAACATTACTTTGAAGAGTTTTACATACAATTGTACTGCAAATAAAGTAAGATTAGATATAAGGTATCTTTATTGAAGTTTGCATTACATTTGTCATTGAAATTCTTTCTTCGAGTCAAGAGAAATAAAATAGAAATTTATGAGAAATTGACAATTTTGCACTTAACTGTATGCTTTGGGAAAACCTAACTAATGTATGATATGTGACATATTATAATATTAAAAAAATAAATATACCACAGCTTAAAAATCACGATTACTTAGTGGATTGTCTTTTTTTCTATTCTTGATATTGAACTACATTCTTAAGTTTGGTTACTTACGTACTTAATACGTTTATTTTTATAAATAGGTAATTTTGTTACATTTGTACTTTAAAATAATCAATATTTATTATTTATATTTCACTTTCAATTCGTTATTTACTAGCTATAAATGAAATATTTATTTCCATTTCTTCGCTCTGGTGTCGAGGCAAAGCGTATAATACGCAATGCTTTCAGAATTCGGCAGTAAATAGAGAACAGGGTGTCATAATATGTGCGGGACACAGCGTGAAGCTAATTTAATTTGATTTATTTATTTGCTAGCAACTCAAACGTTGCTTCGCCCGTTTAAAATTATTGTTATATTATAGCGAAATTATACAAAATATTTACGTACTTAAATTGTAGCCTATGTGCTATCCTGATGTATAAGATATATGATTGTATAATTTAATTATTTTTTTTCAGTACTTCTAGCGTGAAACAAACTTTCACATTTTTATTATTAGTAGGATATCTCTTGAAGGAATATATTATTAATTGATTGGTCTTAAATTTGACGTTATTAAATATTTACATGATATGAAGGCTCAGAAAATTATTAAACACTAAGCATAAGTATAGGTTCATGGATAACTTTTTTTTAGCTTAACGTGTTTTCTGCATATACCAGGGTAAGCAGAGGGGATTCAGTGTTAAGAAACTCTATTCCTCACTTTCCGCCAAATTTTCGAGGCATTGCGTGTTGAGTGGCGGAAAGTATCGCCGTGCTTTACCTTGTTACCAGAGCAAAGAAATGGAGTTTTATTTAATAATAATTTACTCCCTTGATAACTTGTTTCTATATATAAAAAAAGAGCAATTAAAGACTAATTAAATAGTTGTAATTAAAAAAGAGTAATATAAAAAACCATACCATAAAAAGGTTTATTATTTTATCTTAACCTACATTATTTATACATAAATTTTAGCTTAATAATAGATACAATTACAATATTCTAATAATAAAAAACTACTTTTCCAAGGGCGCGTAGTTGAGCAGTTTCTCAATTAAATCGACGTGACCAAGCAACATGCGACGACAACAGTATCTTTTCAAGCCAAGTGCATCTAGCGCATCACTGAAACAAAAGAAAATTTATATATATATTTTTGTTTCATACATATTAGTAGGCTGCGGCAACCTAGTGACAAGACACTTTATTTTTTGAGACATTGAGTAGTGATTGATTACTTGTATATCTAGTATCTTTATTGTATGTAATAAAAAGATTTCACTGCAGTGTAATCAAAAGATTAGTATTACACAATACTAGTATGTCAGTCAAAATTTTCTTAAAAAAGATAAAGAAAGCTTAACTTTTACAGTAATAAAATATTTATATATACAAATACATTAATATTATTTCTTAAATGCCAAATATCACTGTAGTATGAATTTTAACATATTTTATAAAATAGATTTGCAGAATTTTTCACATATGGAAATCCTTTCTGGATGGAATGAATGAATGGTTGCTTAGTTATTGAGTTTGTGTTAGCAAGTATTATTGGGGGATTTGTTTACTGATATTCTCTGTTTACAGGATTAATGTTAAATCCTATAAAAAAATTCTCTATATTTATTGGTGTTAATTTAACATGTTTCCCCTAACATTGAATGCCCCGTCGCTACTCAGATAGTTTAGAATATGCTTAAAATTATATAATTCATTGCGATAAGATAATTTTATAAAATATTTGATTAAAATTGTATAACATATATTTTAAGTCTATAAAACTGCTTACCCCTCAGTATACTCTGCCTGTAATAGACCAAGATATGCTTCCCATTTATTACCAATAACTTTACCACAAGTGAAACAACGCACTGGAATAATCATGTTTGGTCCTGTAAAACAAAACACCATTTAAATTTGTTTTCCCACGATTCAAACACTTAGGTTATAAAATAATAGCATCGAGACAATTTGTTATTAAATACATTATAATGACGTATCCGTGAGAATTGTAGAAGTACACAAGTTACGTGGGTCTACGATTTTTATACTTTTGCACACACACGTGTTTAATGCAGAATTTCAATTTAAATACATTGACAAAAACTTTTTGTATTTATATATTTATGTGCTGCTAGAATAAGACGTTGAGTAATAAAATTGAATACCTACCTGAATATAAATGTAAATAGCAAAATTTTAAAGTATTCTGTCGTTATATCCTAGTAAAAATATTTTCAAAACTATTTCTATTGCGGTATTCAACAAATCACAAACATGAAACACATAAGTCAGTCTTACATTGACGTTTCTGGATTGCTTGACAATTTATATGACAAGCTTCAACAGATTACAAATACTATATATGTTTATAGTCTGTGCTATTAAAGTTGCTGTACACATGCGAGTACATAAAAAAGAATTGACAAAGAATATGTAACATAATCAAAATTAACAAACAAACTAAACATTCGGCAAATAAAATCAATTAACGTAATTATTGTTTGTTTCAGATGTTTTGACATTATGACATTGAGCGTTGAACAACAAATTACGTTTGATGACAGTCAAGTGGTAAGGATATTATAATCCTGCTTTAATTTTTACAATAATATTTATTAATTAGCCATGTTATTTATGGAAAATCGTCATTTAATAAATATTATTTTAATTTTTATAAGTATTAATTTTAGAACGAATAGAATCTACATATGTTTAATGTTTGTTTTGTCTATGCTCTGATTGACATTTGACAGAGACATTATGCTTATAGGATTCAATTTCCTCTGACTTCATGTAGGTCGTATAGACAATTAGAGATTGCAATTGTAGTGTTGTTTATTGTGTTGTCGCATATGGTTAGGATTAGGGGCGTTTGTGACTTAATAATTAAGATAATTGGTATTGTACTCGAATTTCTTAAGTTTCTCAATTACAAATAATATATGTTTTTATCAGTAGTATACTTTTAAGAATACCTAAACGATAATGCTCTTATATTTATTTCAATTTAAATGTTTAAGTAATTTTTCCTTTATTGTTGCATTCTAACTTTACTTAACTTTACAATTATTAATAATCGTAACTGCCCCTTATCACAATCAATTAGGGATCATATTACATAAATAATTATGAAACAACTAACGAAAAAGTAAATGAAACTAAACAAAAGGATATTTAAAACAAAAATATTAAAAAAAAAATGTAAATCACAATGCATAGAGAGGACGAAATTCAGCCACTCATTGAATACAGTTCATTACAAAGTAGGGATTCTCTCTTAGATTTGCTTACGCAAAATATAAATACAGATCCAGACTATGATCAGGTATGGAATAATATGTACTTTTTCTATTGCTTGAATTTGTAAATACTTATGTTCCCACTTTCTACCTAATTTACAAAACATTGCATGTTCAGTGGTGATTCTGAACTCTGAGCTTTGTCTTATTACTATGACTACTACATAAAAATAATTCATTCTCTCAAATGTGAATTGAACCACAGCCTTTGTCCCACAATGGCATTATTCATATGAGTTATATAGTTTTATGATTTGATGAAACTTATTCATATATTTTATCTTAATTTGAAACTACATCAATAAAATTGAAAATTCTCTAATAATGTTTCCTCAATATTAATATTCAAGATGATTAACAAATGAGAAGAACAACATTTTTTTTTAATGTAAATATAATAAAAAAAGAAATTTCCAAAGTGTTATTTTTATTTCTATTATATGTAACAGAATCTAGTATAAAAGTATAATCTAGTATAATGTGCCCTACATATAGAGTCATAATCCACTAAGATACATCTTACATATTATAATTATGCACATTTTCTTATAAAATATTTTATATTAATTGTTATAGATTTGGCATTAGAAATAATTGTAGAAATTTAATCTGAAAACTTTCTCATTTAAATAACATACACAAGAAAATGTGATCAAGTTTTTGCCCATTGAACTTAAATGGTGTCCACAAAGTGTGATTATTCATCATATCTCATCATTCATCATATAATTTTATAACATATCTAACTTAATAATGTATTACTGTTATATAAGTAATACCTAATATGCTATATACTTCCTGTTCCTTCCTGTTTTGTATTTTAAAATTGTTATCCAATATGTTTTACAGGTTGTCTACGGTTATCGTAAATGTCGATGGCGTACTATTCTAGTGTACATATTTTCTACACTAACCTGCGGAATACCATTCCTAGTGTTCCACTGGTGGCCTACATGGCTCCTTTATGCCACTTCTATAAGATGTTGCTTTCAAATAGCTGACCAAGTTTTAGTAGTGGTAATATGAGTTTTTATTTTCTTTTATTATTAAAAGTATATTTAGTTATCTTTAATTGTTATTACATAGAATAAGTCATATTATAGTAGTTGATTTTTTGTTTTTGACTTTTTATTTTGTTTTCTTAAAATGTGACATTGACTCTTCAAGTGAAAGTGAATATGTTATAGTAATAAAACAAGTCTTAATAGTCTTAAAATATCAGTATATTAAATTAAATAAACCCATTAATTTCAGGAAGTATATCAAAAGAAATGCAAAAGTTTCTTCATACACAAGATTATTGATAAAAATATATCAGACGCAAGGTAAGAATACTTTATATATATATTTTAACTTCACAGTGTGATGTGCATACTGTATGTTCATACTTAAAGAGGTGAGAGAGGTGGAACCCAACACCGCACTTTATATTGCGAGAGTAAGGAAGTGAAAATAATTCATATTCCAAAATGGGAATTGAACCCACAATGGTCGACTTTACAAACAGGCATATTTTATATTTGTTAAAATTCATTACTTACTTACATTAGGTTTATTGGTTCTTTATAATGTATTTTTTTATTTTAGTGGTTTATTAAATGAAGGTTTTGAAGATGAATTTGGAGGAGATAAGGGTCCTTTAGACAGTGCAGATGATTTGTACACCCCTATACATTTAGATGATGGGACTAAATTAAGTAAGTTATATGACACTTTAATTATCTCCATTATTAATACATATATCAATACTCCCAATACAAAAAACTACTTATTTTATTTGTATGGGGATTTGGCTTATTTAAATCATTCCTCACTATTTAAAATACCAAGGAATTACATTATTCTATGCAAATTCTTAAAAAGTACTCCTTATTTATTTTAAGGAACATGAGTTTAAAAAAGATCTAAAATTTTCTAAGTATTTCATACAAATCCATTAACTTAAATAAATATATTAATACAATACATTTATTTTATCAGAATTTGAACCTTCAACTACCCTATATGTATAATATTATGTAACTATCTTATATATATGATATAACTATTAAATAAATTCTTACATAATTTGTAATACATTTCTGCATATCAATTTAATTTATTATAAAAGGATGGAGGTCAGATAAATAGCATAATAAGCTTATTGATAATAACTTATAACATAAACATTATCATATTTACGGAGTATAGTTAGTACACATAATACAATGTGAATTTATTTTATATTTTTTTATAGTTTTTAAGTGAATTTGTGGGTTACTTATTCATTGTTATAAAATAAATGTTACTTCTGTTAATGGAAAAAAACATGATTAGTAAAAATTGTATATTTGCAATGTTTCATAATAATTTATGTTATAAATAATTAGTGAAAGGATGAATAAAGTAAAAACACTGAATTATGTTGTGTACACAACTTTATAAAATCAATTCTCTTTTTATATTTCAAATAATTTAATAATTATCAAAAGAAAACCACTTTATCAATGTAAAAATGTATATCACTGGTTTCTTCACAATTTTCTTCAAAAAAATATTAAATAATCCACAGATGTACAACAGTTCAGATACTTTAGACATAAAAAACAATATCTAATATGGGACACCATGCGGGCTCAGTGGATGCGCCTAGCGGGAATCGAACGTGGTGCGTCCTGTGCACAATTGCATGCCATAGCGGCGAGACCACCGTGCACAGAGAGACGATTGAGAATGTAAGTAAAGTATAAGCTAAGAGATTCACAAACTTGCGAGTAGAATTTCCTTTTTGACTATTTTACTTTTGATCAAAGACCACTGAACAGATTTTGATGACACTTTCCAGTAATATAGCTATACATCGGAATAACACAATTTATGTAAAGATTATGTATAATTTGGTTATACTAATAATGATAATAAGGTTTAGCGAGCGTATTCCCATTTGGGTCGCTAGTGTGTGATAAAAACGCAACATTATAGTGTTGTGGTTGATTTCTAATATAAATTAAATTTAAGGTTTTTTTCCAGGCTAAATATTTACGGCCTCAACGAAATCAAAGTTCCTGTACAAACTATAATGACGTTAATACTGTTAGAAGTTTTCAATCCGTTTTACATATTTCAATTATTTACAATAGCGGTGTGGTTGGCGGAGCCGTATTATTATTATTGTGTTGCCATTATACTGATGTCTACGTTTGGTGTTGCCACATCTGTTATACAGACGAAAAAGGTTAGTGTTTTATTGCTTCACGACGTATCTCGCATATAACAGATATAACACTACGTTCCCCATTGATCTAATAAAGATACATTGCATATTAAGTGTCGGAATTGATCGTGTCGCCGCGCTTTGGATTTTTACCAGAGCGAGGAAATGAAAATATTAAATAATTATTTCCCCCCGAGTGGGGTTCGAACCCACGGCCGTAGCGTTTACAAATACACACTAATACACCGCGCCACGGCTTATGGTATATTTATTAATTCATAATTATATCAAAAAAGTTTATTAAATATTTTATATTGGCTTTGTACTTTGCATTATACAATTGTAATCAAGCCGTGGAAATATATTTTAACCTCTGATCTGAAAACAATACCTTCCTAGTATGAGCCCGATTATCAGTTGGATGAGCGTAAGAAGAAAATGAACTGAAAGCTGAATGAAATGAAAACTTTTCACTTTTCTAACTTTCTATTGTTTCCTTTTAAATTAAAATTAAAACATCGAGTCGCTTCTGATTTTACTTTTACATTTCTATTGTTCCCAATTTTACTTTGTGCTTTTTTTTTCTCAAAATGAACCTAAAGTTAAAATACACCAAGATATGTACGTATTTAAAAACAATAAACTAAATTAATTATATAAACGAAACGAAAACAAAACACAGTGATCAAATAAGAAAAATATTGAAGTAAAGCATAGATTTTTTTTAAGACGTAAGTCAGCTTCAAAAATAAATAATTAAAACTTGTTGGACCTTGATATTATGTAAATAACCTACATAGTTTAGAAGTTTTATTTGTACTTTTTATTTTCGGTTATATATTTTAATAATTTTCCAAAGCCAATGTCAATTTGTTTTTAAAATCTGTTTAAACATTGTAAAATTATTTAAAAAAAAAAACATTTTACAAAATACAATTCATAAATTATTTATGGCAGTATTATTTTCATAGCAGTGATTTCATTGTTAGGACGGCAAGGATACGAATTTCATACATTTTAATTCAGATTGCATTATTATATTTTATTACAGCGCATTTTTGTTTTTTTTTAATTATCAGAACTAATATAATTCAAAATCACACACATATATGCCTAAAGGTTAAAATACACAATTGAGTTTATAAAGTAAAAGTTTTAAAAAGCTGCCGATAGATGGCGTTGTACATTTTCTCACGATTCCTGAATCGCGCTGGCAAGATTTTCTCGCGAAACATGACTACCCCAAAGTTCGGGCCAGATAAGCATACTTACCTGGCGTAGGGGACACCGTGATCAAGAAGGCGGTTCCCCCAGAGCGAGGCCCCTCCATTGCACTGCGGTCGGGTTGACCTCTGCGATTATCCCTAATGCGGATAACTCGGACGCGTAATTTTTGGTAGTGGGGACTGCGTACGCGCCGTCCCCCTCGATAAATTTATTAAAGTATATATTATAATTAATGGATAATTTAATATTAATTATTAATGTTAATATATATTTAAATATTAATTATTATATTAATATTAATTTTATTGAATATAAATGATGCTATACTATATTGATTAAAAGAAAATTATATGACAATAAAATCTTTCGTTGCTGGATTTTAATTTTTTTTTTTTATATAAAGAATTCGTTGTAAATTTTTTTAGTAATAACAATATCAAAATTACTTATTAATTCATAATGTAGAAGAAAATAAATATCTTTTAAATAAATATAATAATTTAAAAAAAATCACCTACACATCTTCTTTCTCATTCTGTAATAAATAAAATTTGAATATTTTTGTATATTTTTTTATTTCCGTAGCTTATGTATACTTTGTATACTTTGTGCATCCATAGAATCATGAATGCATGTTTAAAATTGTAGTTGGATAGTATTGCATGATATTGGCGATCTACCGTGATGAATAAAAAATATAAAAATATTTAATGCATGCATATAGTACAAACATAATATGTAGATTACACACCATTAGTAAATTTTCAATTAACACAATTATTTACTACTGATTCTTGAAATATAATTATATTTAAAATGTGTAATGTAGATTCCCATAAAATTGAATGTATAATTCTTCTACTTAGGCAAAGTGCAACAATTCGATTATAAAAAATAAATTCTGCGGTAAGTGCGGAACGGAGTATCCTTACCTTAGGTTCCCACTGCCTACCCTGCAATATGATGAACATAAATTGTAGAATCAAGAGAGTCTCCGAGCGACAGTGGAGGCCCACGACACGGTGGAGCTGTGGGGCGGGCGGCGCGTGGACAGCCGCGCGCTGTGCCCCGGCGACGTGCTGCTGCTGCCGCCGCACGGCTGCACCATGATGTGCGACGCGGCGCTGCTCGCCGGCACCGCCATCGTCAACGAGAGCATGCTCACAGGTCGGCCGCGTCTTATTTAGTTTAACTCTGTTCTTGATAATGAACACTTTATTTTCATAACAAACTAAACAAGTATCTCCTAACATCGTTGACTATTTATTGATGACAATATTTTATGATATATTGTTACAAGGTCAAAAACGTGATACTTCTCTTTCAAATTTAGGAAATTGTGAGTTTACCATACTCCAGAAGCAAGAAAATAAAATTTATTCCCACGAATGAGTTTCGAACCTACAACAATCGTGTTTGTGTCTACCAGACCCTTATGCCAAATAATACCTATTATTTCTATTTCTAATCAAAATATATAATTTTCCATAAATTATTTTACTAGGTGAATCCGTACCAGTAACAAAGACAGCCTTGCAAAGGATAGATAAAGAGTTTCACCTAAAAGAACACAGTTCGAGTGTACTCTTCTGTGGAACTAAAGTTATACAGACCAGATATTATAATAATGAACCTGTTAAGTAAGTTAATTTTTTATTTGTGAGTATTTGAAAAAAAAAATATATTAATTATTTTGTGTTCATTTTTTAATCAGCTTCTGTTTAAAAACATATTTAAATTTCATATACATATTTAATAGATGCCAAGAAAACAAACATTATCGTTAAGGGTTGCTACCCTCGCTTGCTGTAAGGGCTAGAGATTCATTATTTTTTTATTTAAGATAAAAAGGAATACTAATAAAGTTAACCTAAGTTCATCGCGTGAATTTGAATCATGTTAAAACAATTCACTAGGAACCAGTGCCTCCTATGCTTATCTATATAGACCCTTTATATTCGAATCAATAGTAAACATTGCTTATAATTTTTAACAATTTAGTTTAGGCAATGTAAATAGAGTAATTTTTAAAACAAATTTTCAATATTATTACGTACTATACTGTGTAACGGGTAAGAAGAAATATTTGAAATAGTTCATTTAATTTTAAATAATTGTAACGTAATTCACAAAACAGTTATTTTATATGACTTTCCTTTCATTTCAGAGCCCTAGTCCTACGTACAGGTTACAACACGAGTAAAGGGGAATTAGTAAGGAGTATTTTATATCCCGTACCAGCTGACTTCAAATTTGACAGGGATTCATATAAGTTTATATTCATTTTGGCATGCATTGCTATTATTGGGCTGGCGTATACTGTGGCTTTGAAGGTCAGTTTTTTTTAATAATATATAATACGTTAGAGTTAAAATATTTTAAATAATTTTGCCTAACAATCCGTCTCTTATGTAAGTATATGAAAATGTCAAAATGAGTAAAATAAAAACGCTTCCAGACATATAGGGAGATGACGGCCGGCGACGTGGTGCTGAAGGCGCTGGACATAGTCACGATCGTGGTGCCGCCCGCGCTGCCGGCCGCCGCGACGGTGGGGCGCCTGTGCGCCGTGCGCCGCCTGCGCGCCGCGCGCGTCGCCTGCCTCAACACCCGCGCCGTCAACGTCAGCGGCTCCCTGGACTGCATCTGCTTTGATAAGGTACGCTTTTTGAGGACTGGAGAATAAATTATAATGTGAACATTCCTCGCGAATCTATTAAAAAAGTAATTTAAAATCATTGATTTCAGTGCTTTATTAGTAACTCCCGTTTGAAATTGATTTTTTGTTATTGTTCTCTTTTAGTCTTTATATACAACAAAACCTAAATATAATTTAAAGCTCATGATTTCTCTTTCAACTAAAAAATGTTTTACACACGTTAATTAAGACTACAATATCACCATAATATCTCTTACAATACCTTGACATACAAAAATACACAAAGTTTTTAATATAAATACAGCTTTTTTAACACAAGTCGCCACGTTTCCCAGACTTATTGAGGAACTGTCCTCTAGGCAGATAAGATATTCCACTACTCTAACATAGACATTGAGAATTGAACTTTTATATTTTTTGTTTTTACTATGTAAATACGCCATACAATGTATATTGATATGTTTACACAAATTTCTCCGTTTTCCCAGACGGGTACATTGACAGAGGACGGCTTGGACATGTGGGGGGTGGTTCCCGTCAGTAACGCGACCTCCCCCCCACTGCTCGCGCGCCCACAACGAGATCCGAGACACTTAAACGACTTACACGAACTGAAGATAGGCATGGCCTCGTGTCATAGCTTGACGTTGCTGAATGGAGAGTTGGCTGGCGATCCGCTGGATTTGAAGGTACCATTTTGTTTAGCTAATTTGTAATATTTTAAGCTGCTTTTTGTGTTTCTTCAAGTGTGTTAAAAATATGGGTAAGTTTTTCAAACATGATGAGCATTAATGCAATCTCTTCTAACTTTTAATATTATTTTATGTATTTTCTGTCTTTACGTAATTCTTTGTAACATTAACGCCATACTTATTTTACGTTTACTTAAAGTTTAATTTGTGTGAATAATACTGCATGCACAAAAAGTCTAGTTATTTTTTATTTTTACTTAAATTTATTTTAAAGATGTTTGAATCAACCGGCTGGCGGTTAGAAGAACCGGAAGTACCTGAAAGTGCAAACTATGAACTTCTCACACCTACAGTGGTTAAACCGAGAGGAGCAGCTAATATTAACGTAGATGATTTACATGTAAGTAATATAATATAATTTACAAAAAAGAAGCATGCAAAGGTCCCATTTCCAAGTTATTCTCATTATTATTTTATTTGTAAATGTACTATAAATATTATAGACTGCTTTATAAAACCATTTTTTAAAAGTACATATACATACATAGCTTCACGCTGCATCCTTAGCGGAATAGTCAGAGAGTACGGTAAGGTACGGTCTCTATATATCTCTTTCGCATCGTCCACTGTTATCAACTTCTTCATACATGTCCTTCGGGAAGTCTTCCACTATCTCTCGTACCGCTCATTTTCCCATCATAATTTTGTTTTGCCATTCTTTCATCATTCATTCGTTCGACGTGCCCAAACCAGCTGAGCACGATCTTCTTCACTCTTACCGTGACATCTTCGCTAGTACCTGCCATTTTGTGTATCTCTTCATTTGATTTCATTGCAAATTCGATCAGCTAAACTGCCTAGAAGAGATCGCATCTCCACATTCGTCATTCTTCCATTCTCTTCTGCAATACCCACTAGGTTTCTCTGCCGTATAACAGAGTCAGTACCAAGACTGCATTGTGCAGCTGTGCTGACGTGTCGCCGTCTCATCAATGCAGCTAAAGCGTCGTTAACCCTGTTACCGACAGCAACACGTTTTCCAAATCTATCTAGTATCTTCCATCTCTACTGAACATAAATCACTTCATTCACTTGTTCTAATATCTTAATTGAAAAAAAACCTTTAAACTAAAATTTTGTTTTACATTAATTGCAAATTTTATGGTTAATACATAACAATACAATAAATTTTCAAGGTACCACTAGAAGTAGGCATAGTACAGCAGTACCAGTTCGTGTCTAGTTTGCAAAGAGCGTCGGTAGCGGTTCGATTACTGGGCGAGGACGTTGTGCGGGTGTACTGTAAGGGGGCGCCAGAAACGTTGAGAACTTTGTGTAAACCTAATACAGGTTAGTTACAAAATGTATATTGAATTGTTGTTGAGGCAAGTCGTGGTGTAGGGGTAGAAAGTGTGATGTAAACGCGACCGGTTGTGGGTTCGGTCCCCACTTGAGGAGTTGAAAGATTTATTTAAGTTTGTATTTTCATTTCTCAGCTCTAGTGTCAAGGCAAAGTGCGTTGTTGAGTTCCTTGCTGTGTGTGGGATACAGCGTGAAGCTTTTGAATTTTTTTTAGAAAATATATACTTAATATAATAATTTTATGTTTAATTTATTAGTTGGTTCGATCTCTAGCATTTTAAAGATTATGCAGTGAAAATTTTATGTCTTAATAAAAATGACTAGCATGTTGGACGGTCCGCTTATCAGTAGAGGGGCGGCACTCGATGTCACGCTGAAGTACCGTGTTCTGAGTTAAAAATAATTTTAACATAATCGTCCCCCGAGTAAGAACCAAACCCACGTCCATTCTATAATAACATCATACTGTAACATGGTCTCTTGGTAATAAAAATGTTTATAAATATTTATTGTAAATTTAGCTTCTCAAAATTTATATGTTTATCGCCACATGTAAAAGTTTTATTTATGATGCATTCATACATTCATCAATGTTAGTAATAACATAATCTTAAGGATCGTCAGTTTAATAATTAATTCTATAATAAATAATATGGTTTTCGTTCCAGTTCCGGGCAATTTAAATGAAATATTAAGTTCGTACGCGGAAAAGGGATATCGTGTAATAGCAATGTCTACGCGAATTATTGAAGCTACGTTCAAACAACTACAGAAGATGAATAGAGAAGAGGTATATATTTTACTTTTTTTTATTATTTCACGCTGTAGTAAGTTAATATTATTGAGACTAAACTTAGCTAACCAACAAAAAAAAAACAATTTGCGTTAATTTCGATTTCCTCTCGGGGTTTTAATATTTTTCTAAGACGAGGAAGTGTAGGCAATTTGTTATTCCGAGTGGGAATCGAACCCACAACCATAGTGACACTGAGTCGCTCCTTAAAAAAGTACTTACACTATTAATTTTTTAGGTGGAATGCGATCTAGAATTTCTTGGCTTGGTCATAATGGAGAATAAACTGAAGACAGCCACTACAGGCATTATAAGGGAACTGAAAGATGCGAACATACACGTTGTTATGATTACAGGTATTTATTTATTATAAGTATTTATTATTATTTTTCCAACTTCACGCTGTATCCCGCAAGTAGCAGGGTTTAATATAAATGGGTCGAGATTTTACTATTTTTTTAAATTGATAAGGTCATGTCAAATGAATTATTAGATTTTTAGACGTTCGTTCGTTCGTTGGCCCTTAAGCGTGTGATCAAATTTATTAATGGCCCCGGATCATATACATAAGACAGTAGGTATATACAAAACCTTACGTCATATTATGTCGTCGTAAAAATAATATATATAGTTAAAATTTATTTTGTCGTTTTATGAACTAACTAATATTTTGTGTTGGTAAATAAACATGCCTAATCCAACAAAAAATCAAAAATAAACGTGCAATGTTTCAATTGTAAGAAAATGTACAAATATTAAGATATTAATTTGAATTTTTTTTATAATATAGAAGTAAAATAAGTGATTTAATTTCTAGGTGACAACATCCACACGGCGGTAAGCGTAGCTCGCGAATGTGGAATTCTAGCGAGTGGAGAACGAGTGGTTCAACTGGGAATTGAATCCCACACTACAAAATTGTACTGCGAGAGTTCTATACAAGGGGTAAGATTTTTACTTAGAGGTTGTTGCTTAAAAAAAACTAATACGAATTAAAATTAAATATTATATTCACTTTTAGATAAACGTAGGCGGTCGTAAATCATTCGATCGTGAATGGCGGAGCATCGACAGTGGCCACGTGTCCTGGTCGTCATCACCTGATGTGGAGACACCCTCGGGAGAGGCCAGATACAAAATTGTCATGACTGGTGATACTTGGAAGGTTAGTTATATAACAGTTTAGGTACAGGGATCAAATCGCGCCGCCCAATATTCGAAACCTTGTATGAAATCAAAAAAAATATATAATCCGTAATCGCTGCGCCGCGACGGCGTGTAAACATTTTTTTATAAAATCTTCACTATAGTTCTTACATGTTCCAGATCCTTCGAGAACAATTTCCCGATGCAATAGGCAGGGTAATATCCCGCGGCGCCGTGTTCGCGCGCATGTCGCCCGATCAGAAACAACAACTCGTATTGGAGTATCAAGCTTTGGGATATTATGTTGGTTAGTATTTGTTTTGTAGAGAAAGCAAATTAAATTTTTGCCTTGCATGTGGCCAGTGGGAGAACATAAAAAGAATATATTAATATTATGAGTCAGGTGAGGACGGCGTTACTCAACGCGCAATGTCTCGGTAATAGAATGGTGCGTAGGGGATGGAGTGTCCTAACACTATGGTTTTACACATACAAAACAAAAAATGTTAAACAAAAAATGCTGTAAGTTTCTAAAAGTTCAGAAACAATATTGCCATTGAACTTAATCTTGTAAAATATGATAGGGTATATACCCTATATAAACTTTTTATATTAAAAGTTTATATAAAGCCCATATATTTATAGTTTACATTTCGTGACCTCCAGGCATGTGCGGCGACGGCGCCAACGACTGTGGAGCGCTGAAGGCGGCGCACACAGGCATCTCTCTCTCCGATCTGGAGAGCTCCGTGGCGGCCCCCTTCACCTCCCAACAGCAGGACATTTCTTGCGTGTCCCGAGTCCTCAAGGAAGGCAGAGCAGCTTTGACCACCAGCTTCGGAGTTTTCAAGTTTATGATCGCTTACTCACTCACCGAATTCTTCTCTGTTGCCTTTTTATACTATTTTGACTCGAATTTAACGGATTTTCAATTTTTATTTGTAGATGTCGCTCTAATCGTTAATTTTGCATTCTTTTTCGGTATGACTGAAGCGTTTACGGGTAAATTGTGTAAAATACCACCATTGACGTCCTTATTGGGTCTAGTTCCAATGGTTTCCTTGATAGGACAAATGTTTTTGTTAGGCTTAACTCAGTATTTGAGTTTTTATGCTCTAACGTTGTTTCCATGGTACGTAAGACATACTTACGAAGGCGACGAAGCAAATGAATGTTGGGAGAATTACGCCATTTTTACGGTGTCCATGTTTCAATACATTACTTTGGCGATAGTCTTTAGTCACGGCGCCCCCTATAGACGATCGGTTATAACTAATAAACAACTAATTTCGAGTATACTGATAATGACGGCCATTTCTATTTATATAACGATTACTCCTGCACAGTGGCTTTCGAAGTTTCTAGAACTGAGAATGCCTAAAGATCCTCTAATGTCATATATTGTGATTGCGTTGGCGTCGTTCAATTTTGTAACGGCCTTATTCTTTGAAAGGATCGTAGTACAATATTTAATGCAAAGCAAACAGTATATACCAAAGTTCCTAAAAGAGAGACATATTAGAAAAACACCATATTTGTCAATTAAACGACAATTAACAGAAACTGATTATTTACATTGTGATAGTATTATTAATTTTGATAATGAATCTGAAGATTCCAAGTTCAATACAAGTTCCGATTGATTTTTTTTTATTTTCTTTTTGTTGGAAGAATTGAAATTCTATCATTTTTTATTTCTTATGAAATATTTATATAAGTGCATTTAAAAAGATAAGCGATCCTTGTAAATGCATTCTGATATATTAAGGTAATTTTAGCGTTAAGTAGAAAAAGGTTTAAATATTATGTTATAATATATTGTATACAAGAAATTATACCATACATAAATTTTATACTCATATTACTTACCGTATACGGTTTTTACGATATTTAAAGAGATTTTAAACTTGCAATTTGTACATTCCGTATTTTGAGATAAAACTGTTAATGTCAAATCTTAAATATTCCTATTCAAATCAATTTAGATTATACCAACAAAGATACCAATACATATACAAGAAAAATATTAACTTTTACTTATATACAAATATTTTTTATTAACATTTATACTTATTTATACATTAGTACTTTTTTTAAAAACGTATTACTATGTCCATTTATTTTAAAAAAGAAATATTATTAATATATAATGTATTTGTATCATTTACACGGTATTATATTATAAGGATTCTTTTAATAAGTAAATTAAATGAATTAATATTTAATATTTATTTGTAAACGTACATTATTTAAGAACGTGCCTTATTTTACTTAGCATTATATTATAAACTCTATTTTAAGTAGAAAATATGAGATACAAAAATTACTATTATATTTAATGTATAAACAAAAACACAAAATCATTTTAGGCAGTTATACAAAACATGTGATATTTGTATATAATATAGTATATAAATGTGCCTGTATGTACGTGTTACCATCGGGTGACGCTATGCGCTCGTTTGTCTTGTCTTTTTCCTAAAAAAAATATTCCATAATTTCCACACTAAATTTGTTGCTCTACTATATATACTAAGCAAATTTCGTTTTATTATTATGTTTATATATATATTTTTCTTCCCGTCGCTATTTTGTTAAGGACACAAATGAACAAATGTTTTACAATATTTGTAAACATATTAAGAGATATAGTATATATTTTTAGTTTTCAAGACACGGACACAGGATAAGTTTTTGACGCCACGTATTTGGTAATCATACACTCCTAGAAATTATAAAATAATAACAGCTTTTTAATAATTATGTTTGAAAGATGATTTATTCTCTCGGGTGTCGAGGCAAAGCGTGGCGTTGAGTTCCGCCACTCAACACGAAATGTCTCCAGAACTCGGCGGAAAGTTGGGGACGGTGTGTCTCAACTCTAGGTTCCCTCTGCTTACCCTGCTGTGTGTGGGATACAGCGTGAAGCTGATTTAAATTAATGTTTTAATTTAAATATGATGTCATGAAATTTAGAACCCCTCCGCACATCTCTCCCTTCTTCTCTTTAACGTGTGATGTGCTCATGGATGATCCTAACAAAAGTTTTGATAGGTTACTTTCATTTTAAAATCATATATCAAAGTAGATAATGTACAACTTAGCACAAACTGTCAATTATATTTTTTCTACAAAGTGCAGGTTGTCTTGTTTTATGTGAAATTAATGTTATATTTTAAGTACATTACAAATGTGCCTTATATTTTTAATTACTTAAAAAAAAAGATGTTACCGAGTTTTTTAATGTTATATCCATGTTTTTAACCATTAAGGATTTAGTTTACCTGCATTTGTTGAAGTCATCATTGAATTGTAATAATTTTCATATAAAAATGTTTCAGATTTTTTTGCTTATTATTTTAAACACGTTATACTGTATATTTTTTCTTACGATTAATACCTTAAAAAAAATTAATGGTATATGGTCAAGCTTTATGTTATTGAACTATAACTGAACAATGTCTATAAAATAGTTATATAAGGTAAAGTAAAAAAATATACTTTTATTATGTTCGCATTTATTTATAAATTTTTAAAAATGCTATTCATTTTAAATAATATTCTTTAATATTATAATATTGATGTTTTCTTTAAATAATATGGGTTTTTGTTTCATATGAAATAATTAATCAATATTACAAATACTAGTACAATTTTAGTATTTTTTGTTTTTAATAGACTTAAAGGTTAAATTTCATTATACGAAGATATATAATGTTGTATATTATACACCGATTAGTATTTACATGTTTATTTCTTTTCTTGTGATATTAAAAATATTATATTGAAAATAAAATAGATAAAACAGCAAATCGTATTATTATTTCTCTTTATAGTTGCCCTCCTAGAAACCGTTTCTTATCGACTCGTAATAAGAACGGCGTAAAGTGGAAAACGGAGTGTCTTAACACTAGTTTCCTTTGGCGTACTATATGCGGGTGCAGCGTGAAGCTGTTAACACAGGTACAAATGTAATATAAATTACATAGTATTATAGATTCTTTTGCACGCATAAATTTTCTATATTCTATATAGGGACATTGAAAAAGATTAGGTCCTCCGTATTGCATAATAGGAGGAGAGAATCTGGTGTGGGAAACAGATTTAGGTTCCTCGTGCTAGGGTGAAGTGTTCCGGCTCACGTCAATTTCATAAAATTGAGATATTTCGATTTTTTTCCTAAAAGAAGAACTTATTATGTATACATTAGAACCCGAAGTTAAAAATCTGTTGTACTTAAAAAACGATGACTCTTTGTTGAAGTCATTTAGTCATAGTGATTACTAGAAATGTGCATAATAAAATTGGACCATTTAGCAAGTAAATTAAAAATACAAATGTTTCGCAATAAAATTTATTACTAAAAGCAATAAATAGTGTGACAATAGACTCTAATAATAAATTAACAAAAGTTAAACTTTATACATAATTTTCATATTATTTTGGCATCACAGTACATTCAGAATTTTCGTGGGCTTCTTCATTTATATTTGAAACTCATTTTAACACATTTGATGTGAAATACAACTTTTACATTTGAAGACGAAGTTTTTGAAATTATGTTTATTACTTTTCTTAAATTCAATATTTCACTTCTTTTGTTAAAATAAACTGAGTTACCATTAAATATATTTTTTTATTGTTATTAATAATTAAATTTTACTTCCTATTAATAATGGAATTTAGCACAATTTTACTTGAGAAAGTCAAATATTAATGTTAACATCTAACATATAGTGACGTTCAATATTAACTTAGGCACTAAATACATTTTAATAAAAAAAGGTCACAATGTATATTAAACTTAACATCTATATTAATGAAAATATAATAAAAGAAGAATATTGTCGGCTCAGTTGTTTTTCAATTTAATATCTCATAAGATATTTAAATATATATAAAAAAATAAAAAAATAATATATATATATATATATATATATATATTGGGAAGTTTGCACTTTAATTTTAGATATTTCACATTTTTTCAACATTGAACAGAAATACTACGACGATATTCATAAAAATTATAGCATCTTAGATGCACCATATACGATAGATACGATAGTATATAAGTTTTCAAGTACATAAATACATATATTACTCATATTCACTTTGCTAGAACAAACTGACAGAGAAGTATTTATTTAATACAATACGTGCTTAGGAATTAACGTGAAATTAATGAATAGCAATATCGACTTATATGCGATTTTGATATATTATTACTATCAATATTTATACGATTTTTAAATAATAATTAATAATAACTGTACTATACGTAAATAAACAATAATATAGTTATTTATATTGAAATAAATCTTAACACTTTTCCTGAAGTTTTAAGTATAGAATTTTCAAAACTAATTTGATCAACTTTTAGTGCAGTATGCATAAGTTTCGCTTAGGTCGCATAATATCGATATTGTTTAGATGGCTATTTCAAGATATATTTTTAAAATTTTCATTCCAAACGTTATAATGAAGCACCACATGTATAAACTGATCATTAATACAATTAATGATAAATTAAAACACACATTGTAAATGACTTGCGACGCCACGAGGTGGGCTATAAGGTGTCATACAATTATATAATATTAATAATAATTATTATTTTGGAAAAATATTCCTAATATATACTTATTATAATATAAACAGTCAAAATGAGTGTAGAAAATGATCAAATTCTGGACACAATTCTTAACTAAATTCGAACAGTCAAACGATTTTTAAGAACCCATTCTTCAGGTACTCTTAGTACCGGACATTGCAGACTTTTAAATGAGAAAAATTGTCGTAAATGTTTAAATCAGAGGAAGATTTGTTGTTTTAGTTATTAAAATCCTTATAATATTGAACTATTAATTTATGCATAATCGATGAACATTATGTATAATAATTTTCATTGTAGTTAAAAATTATATTTTTTAATTCTTTGAAATTAAATTAAAAAACAATTCGTTATTTATTTTAATATCGAAAAGGACTACTTTTTTATCTCAATCATTATAATTTTAAAAAACAAAAGGCTCACATCGGGGAACAGTGAGAAATAGAGTTAGTTTATAAAAAAAAGGATGATTAAACTTAATAAAAATCTACAATGTACGGTGGCTATCGTTCTAGCTACGATCTACGCAGATTGGACTTAGTATGCCAAAATAAACTTCAAGATATAATATTACACCAACAACTTATCCTAAATAATAATAATAATATGAAAAATAACAAAAATAGAAACTAATCAGGATTACCTTTAAAGGAATAATGACATATTACATTTACTTCAAAATTGTTATTTTGGCATAAGTAAGTCATTTAATAATTATTAAAACTGCGACTATTACACAGTAAACATTTAATTTCAATACATGCCGTTACAATTCCATAAAATGGCGAATTTCAATGTTCAAGGGTTGCGGCGGAGCTTGGAGAAGAAACTGTAACATATAGTATAGCATATAAGTAAATATACAAAAATTGATTTAATTGATTGGATATTTATTAAGAAAGGACTAAAAATAAGGAGATTTTTTTTTATTTCAGCCATCACCATTTTTTATATTTAGGAGAGTAGCTACATGTTGTAAAACCAATCCACTGATAGTCTAATTTTAACATTTTATAACAATAAATAATAATTGGTTAATTCCCACAATAACCTAATAATAGTGCATTGTGCAAAGTGCATTTCATTTAGTGCATTGACAGTTCAATTCGACTTTTACCTTTTAAATTTTATCTGTATCCAATTATATGTTTATATTATTTTTTAAATTCAATAAATATTTTTTATTATAGACAGTTTTACATATTCAAATAACATATTATTTTATTTATATTTTCAATAATTTCATACCAGACGACAAGGCACGGTGTGTAATGGAGAGTGGCCATGAAGTCGAACGTTGGATGTGTTTAACAATTGCCGTCTAATGTAAAAATGAGAATGTAACACAAACATAAAATGTAATGGCGCAAAATAACTTACCGAAAGCTTGCATTTCGTGCAGGAGCAATGCTTAGTGCAAAGTGTCGCAAGTTCTTTTCTTTGACTTTCTTACCAGACATTTTAGTTTCCATAGTAATATTGTGGGTAGTAGTCAGATTTCCATTAAAATACTTCATTGCTGATTTTTATTAAAGTTTGATTACCTTGTAGATAGAAATTAAACCACAGTTTAAACTGCAGTTATCACTCATATAAAAATATGCACATTTAAAAGCACACATTAAAAAAGCTCTTAAAACTGTAATATAATAACAACAAAAAGAAAAATAAATAAAAAGCCCATTGATCGTGAACATTTCGTATAATATATTAACAACTAACAGAGAGACAGGCGAAGCAAGCGCTACTACTCTCGCTAATTTCGTTTCGGATATTGATTCATTTTACATTGTGCATAATTCTTAAATATACATATATGTATACATTACGAAAAAAATCGATTTAACATAATTGTTTATTAGACATGCATGTGGTCAAGACTAAAATCAAGTTATATATAAAAAATAAATATCCTAGCAGATCTATGAAACTGGAGACATCCGTCGCAAGGACCGACGACACACCGAATACTGTACAAAAGCTGTGTAAACTTTGTAAAGAAAACACTTTTAAAATACAATAAATTATGCAACACAAAAAAAAACATCGATATTGCATCTAATAATATAAATACTTAATATTAGATATAAAATGCAAATTATTTAATTAAAAGTTACATTGTTACGTCTGCATTTGTGCGCTGTTGTCATAAATTATTAAAAAAATAAAAAGAATATTGTTGAATGTCAAAGTTTCGTAAAAAAACAGGCGAAAATTAATATACCACAGCGCACAAGATTAGACGTAAGCACATAAATTCTTAAATTGCAACAAAACGACTGTCAAATATATTATTATTAATAATTATTATTTAAGTCAAAATATAAAACGTTGGATTTTAAAATGAAAAGCGATATCAAGATACAGGCAAGAATATAGACACGATTTAAAACCTACATAAATCTGTATAAATTAATAATAATAAAAAACATTATATAAATCTGCATTAATACCATTAACTAGCACTAAGACTTTGATTTCTTTGAAATCGAAACGTCAAAATTTGCCATAAAATGACTGTACTCGTTTGTACTGACAATGGAAGTGTTGTAAGCACGTTTAATTGTTTTACAAGTTTTTAATATGATTGTTTAATATTTATTATAATTTAAAATGTCACTTTAAGTGGCACTGGATTATTAAGTAAAAGAAAAATGAAATAATTTTCTTTAAATATAACTACATATATATATATATATATATATATATATAGCTTGTTTAAATAAATATAACTAAATTTTAAACATAAAAACGCATAGTTAAGTAGCTAGTTCCAAGTGCCAAGCACTGCCCAACAACTTCCATTGTAAAATCGAGTAACACAAATAATCTCTAAAATTTTCAAAATGGAGTACAAATAAATCACATAGACATCCACTGAAAAACTTACACAATACTACATTTACGACTTTTGTTTCACAGAGCACCATTGTAATGTGTTCATTAAATGTTTTGATTCTCATTTTGAAAACGTTTAAATATGATAATAACGCGGTCACTTTATTATTTTGATATCATATTCATGTACACTCAGACATGTTAATACACAATTAACTGACATTAAGTTGCTACAAATATTAATTGACGTCTCTGAGTGCCAGTCGCTCGTGAAACAATAGTACAATAACAATAAATAGTTAAAAATCTAAAGCTACTCTATGTACCATAGAAGTTTCGTCGTCGCTCGTTCGCTTATTTCCTCCGTTTGAGTTTCGGTATTCTGTAAGGCGTGCGTGAGTTAGCGAGCATTGTGTTTAAAACATTTGTTTTTTTTTTGGTCAAATAATGTATTGTTAACTCTGGTTTAAACCAAGGTAACATAAGATTTTTTATTTATTTATTGAGTTCTAAAAGTTGCAATTTATCATTTCATTTGAATACTATCAAACATTTTATTTTATGCAAAGGCGACAATTATATGAAGACATTATTACATAAAACAATCAATTATGAAGTTTAATACAAGATCAAAATGGCTAAAGGGAATAATAATATAGTTCAAGAAATGACTATTGCTAAAAGGTATCAAATAAAAATTTAGTACACATAATATAAAATGTTTCATAGTTAAATAAATAGAGACAATATTGAATGGAGTGGAAAATTCCAGTGAGTCTGTGTATTAGTTCAGTGCACGATGGTGTGACGTGTTATATACAATTTGGGAAGAAATGTGTATTTTTTAAAGTAAAAAACGTTATAAATATTTTTTTAGGAAAACTTACCCAGAACTCTTCTTGTGGGGCGATGATTGTGACTTTTCCGATTCAAGCAACTTTGTGCTGGAATCTTTCATGAATCCTAGAAGTAATTTTCTTATTATTTACTATTAAAGCTTGAACATTTCAGAACTAGCAATGACTTGGGCTTTATTGGCAACATAAGTAAAAAATACTTTAAACATAGCAGATACTTTAAGATCTACTAACCTTTCCCGGATATGCCGAAAACGGAATTGCCCAAGTCGTTGAGACTGCTCGTGAACTTGTCCGCTTCATTCGCGATAGTGTCGGCTACAACCTCCTCACTTTTCTTAGCACTCGCCTTGGCTTTGTCCAAGCTATCATCCACTTGTTCTAACCTATCCTTTGCTGAACCCTTTATATCCTCCAGTTTATTTCCAGCCGCTACTTGGAAACCTTCAAAGCTATCTTTAACATTCCCGAATAATTCCTTTGAGCTTTCTTCTGCGCTTGATGCGGTACTTTGCACACCACCAACGAATTCTCGCGCAGAGTCTTCTAAGCTATCGAATGTATTTCCAGCGGAACTCTGGAAGCTGCGCAACGTGTCCTGCGCAGAACTTTCTAGACCTTGAACATCGTCCCGAATATCCGCCAACGTATCTCTGGCAGAGCTTTGTAAATCATCGTATGTGTCCTTTGCGGCGCTAACTTTATCTTTAGCGGTACTTTCCACGGAGTCAAAAGCACTGGATGCTGAATTCTGAACTTGATCGAAAGTTTCTAACGCTGATGATTGTAGCTCATTTCCTTTATCACTAACCGCCTGCTGAATGCTTTGTACTTCATCTCTTCCACTATCCTTTATTTCGTTGAATTTGTTGGAGATGTCACTTTGTACTTCGGATTTTTTATTTACTGCAGCATTTATAGTTTCTTCTGCGGCTCTTTTGATTTCTTCAGTTGTCTGTTCAGCCTGTTGCCTTATTCTGTTCAACCTGTCTTCTGCCTCGTCTTGCGCAGCGTTTTTAGCGTTTATTAACTCTTCATTTTTTTCACTAATAGCAAATTGTACACCTGATTTCACTTCTTCTACTTTGTTTTTAGCTTGTTGAGTTTTATCATGGATAGAATTTTCTACTGAATTTTTCGTATCATTAAAAGAATCATCTAACTCTTTCTTTGAATCCTGTACAGTTTGTACTGCATCATTCTTTGCAATTTGAATATTTTGTACTATTTCATCTTTTACATTATTTACATTTTCAAAGATTGAGTCAGCTGTATTTGTGGCATTTTGTACGAGTTCATCTTTTTTGTCGTTTACAGATTTAACGACATTTTGAGTTTGGTCGTGTGCAGATTGTAAGAGTTCATCTTTTTTATCTTGAGCACTCTTTAACGCTTCCTCAGAAGCTAGCACAATCTCATCTTTTTTGCTTTGCAAGCTCTGTGATACATCATCAACTTTGTCTTGAGCACTTTGAATCAATGAATCTTTTGCGTCGTTTTTATTTTGAATTATTTCATTTTGAACGTCCTGTACTTTATCCAACAATTCATTTTTCTTTTCTTGTGCATTGAGTAATAGCTCCTCTTTTTTATCCTTGGCACTTTCCATGACTTCGCTAGACTTGAGAGAGAGATCTTGTACAGTCTGAGCTACCTCATCTATCTTATTGTTTGTATTTTTTATTAATTCTTCCTTTGTATTTTTAGCATTTTGTAATAATTCATCTTTCTGATCTTGTACGTTATTTATAATTGATTCTGACTTATTTTTTGCATCGTTTATCAGCTCTTCTTTCTGATCTTTGACATTTTGTACTAATTCATCCTTTTTATTTTGAACACTTTGCACTACTGTTTCTGTATTGTCTTTCAATTTTTTTTGCTCTTTAGAAAGATTATCTTCTAATTCATTCTTTGCATCAGATACTTGCTTCGCCAATTTGTTAGCAGAATCTTTGCCTTCAACAATTTTTCCTTTGATATCATCTTCAATTTTTTCTTTTTCTCCAAAAATGTTATGGACTAATCCCGTGAAAAAGTTTTTTCCTTCTTTAGATTTCTTCTCTTTTTTATTTTTATTCTTAGATTTATGGCCTTTTTCTTTTATTGAATCAACAGATTCGCCAAGTTGATTGAGTTTATCGCTAGCTGCTGTTTTGGCTTCATCGATTGTATTCTTAGCATTTTCTTTAACGTTGTTCGCTTTGTCTTTTATATTTTCATTATGATTTTGTACAGCTGTCTTTACGTCTTGAGTAGTTTTATTAATATCATTCTTAAGATCATTCACTTTGTTCAAAATTGAATTAGTTTTGTCGTGCGCAGCGTCTGTTACGTCTTCAGATGTTTCTTCGATTGTTTTTCCTAATTGGAATAACTTATCTTGACCTCTGAGTCTAATCTCTTCAGCTCGCTCCATTGCTGCAAAATCAAGCTCATGGAACTTGCTTTTAGCTTTTTCTTGTGCATCATCAACAACTTCAATCACGTTGCTTACTTTGCCATTAGTAGAAGACATAATATTATCAATGTCTGAAGAAGCTTTTGTGTGTACATCAACGATTTTAGCTTTAGTATCCTCTTTCGTTTTATCTACGGATTCAGATAATTCATTTAATTTATTATTCACTGCATTATTAGCTTTTTGAACATTATTTTCAATGTTAGATTTTAATACTTCCTTTTTGTTAATCAGATTGTTCTTTAAATTTTCTGATTTGACTATGATATCCTCTGTGTTGTCGTTTGCTTGTTGTTTAATATTATCTTTTTCTTTTGCGACCTTATCTAGACTATCTTTTATATCATTTTCTGCACTTTCATTAATTTCTTTAGTAACGAATGCAACTTGTTCGATTCTGTCCGTCAAATTAGAGGTTTCGTCGTGTCGATGTTTTTCACCTTTTTTATATCTACCTTCACAACATCCCGTGTAAAATATGAAGGGATCGGTTTTCTTGCAATGTATAGGGGTGTCTACTGGCTGCATATGCTCATATTGGTGGTATACTTCTTCTGTTTTTAGTCGTATGTCATTTGGAGATTCCTCTTCAACTATTAATTTCGTCGCGTATACTTGATTATTGACATCGTCGTCATCTTTAGTATGAGGTTTAGATTTCACATCTTTGAACATATCTTCGACTTTCTCTAACAGATCTTCATTAATGAGCCTAGGAGCTGGTTTGGGAGGAGATTTATCTTTAGATTCACGTGGCTTAGGTTGAGGCTTAGGTGACGATTCCTTACTATCGTCCTTATCCTCGCTATGACTGAATACATTTTTCACTTTACCCGCAAGCCCGCCTAAGAAACCTTCTGGTTTCTTTTTACCTTTCTCTAAAGTATTCATTGGAGTTTTATCTTCGTCAGAATCGAAAGTTGCCTTTGCTTTATTTGAATCAACGTGCTGGCTGTCACCGTTTACTGAAATAAATTATTGATTAATCTACTGTTTCCTTATACTCACATTTAATTTGTCGTGACGTCTGTATAAGAGGAATCATATTATACATGTATAAGAACCGAAACATTCATCGTAATATAATAATAATATACGTACATATTATTAATAAAAACTTAAAAATATATTATAAAATATTGTTTTTGTTTTGTGTCTTGCAAAGCATAGTCTACATGTGTATGGGAGGGCTAGCATGACATGTAATGAAATATATGATGACAATACTACTACATAGTAACATAACATAAATAATTAAATAATAACTAACTAATTGTTTACAATTAGTCAATTCTGTGCTGTTTGTTAATTTCAAGTCAGAGAAAATAATATAAATAATAAATATTTTTTATAAGATATTTATTAAAATATTTAAATGTTTTTATTGATTTCTACTAACCGTGAGGTTTGTTATCTTTATCTTCAGTCTCTTTAGTGACGGGGTGGGAAGGATATTTTACGTCGCCATTAGCGATCGATTTGTCCTGGAATAGGTAATTAAAATATAAAAAAAAAATATATAGTATCTCTGTATTCTATATGTTTGGCGTAGTGTCACAGCGGCAGCGTGTGATTGTAACCAATGTGGGCAATTTACGAATAATTGCGTGTCGAGTGGGGGAACTCAACGCACCCTGCGTTTATAAGCCACTTTATAAGATGGTTTAAGTGCGACAAGTGCCGCATATGCATCGTAAAATCAAAAATATTTTAAAATACGTACGTGTCCGTTGATCACAAGCGCAGGTTCACTCGGTATGGAAGGCGGCCCCACACTGTGGTTGTGGTCCCAATGGAAGCTCAGCTCGTCTTTAAGTGCATCAAAACCTGCGGGAAAAACAAAAAAAAATGTTTTGATAAAGTTTTTTATTTCATTTTATTTAATTATTTAATGCCACCAACAAGATAACTTAGCTTATAAAAATAATAATAAGAAATACAACTTTGGTGTAAAGGTGGCCTGGGCTTATCAAATCAAGCAATTTCTACCAGGCAAACTATGTTTTATTGTTGTTAAGAAGACACTTCCGTTTTCCACTTTTAGCCGAATTTTAAAAGTACTGCGTATTGAGTGGCGGAACTCAATGCCGAAATACCAAGATAGAGTATTAATTTTGTTAAAACGTAATAACTATCTAGCAGTTCATAACTTTACCAATAATATACTAATCAGAAGAAAGCAGTACAGTAGACAGGGAAGATGCTCTACTACAATTTGACAATCTGTTCGATGTGGGTTTTTTTTAATTATTATTGGTTAAGATCAAAGAAATCTTGTGAATGCACATTGGTTACCCACATCTACTTAACTGAAATTATAATATACATAGATATTATTTATCACATAGTAATTACATATACGTCAATCCCAAAAAACTTGCGAAGCGCGTCTTCGTGGACGGCACTATTCACAGTACCAAATCCCATTCGAGTCACGTATTTATAATTTAATTTTTTTTCTTTTCGAGTAATGCAAACAAAAAAAAATGCAATAAAATGATTGTTTCATACCAGATTGATCCAAATTAAGGCAATCGAGGTGACTCTTAGCGGCACGGGGCGCGATCCGCTCTGGTAGCGCCACGTCTAACACACACGCTGGATTAGTTTGCTGTTCGCCTTTTGCTACCTGAAACGTAAAAAAATAAAAATTACCTACATATCTAACATGTATGTAATAAATAAAAAATTGTAGTACAAAATAAAACAATCGTACATATATTGTTTTTTCTTGCATTTAACAGAACTCGGCGGAAAGTGGGGAATGGAGTGTTTTGACACTAGCTTCACTGTGCCTTCCCTGCTGTATGCAGGATACAGCGTAAAGCTGATTTATTTATTATTTAACAATATTTCCTTACTTTAGGTTCATTCATGAAGTAAATCCTTCCAGATGGTGATTCTTCGTGATGTTTCACTCTAACTGTAAATTCAACTCTGTTGTCTTTGAAGGACTGTAAAAAGATTATTATTTTAATTTATAATAAGCTCAGAAGAAGTCCATAAGAATTAAAAAAAAACCTACAAATAAAGCACACAACAGTTTGAAATCTATAAGTATAAATTATAACAATTTAAGCTTATACCAAATGAAAGTAACAATTAAGAAAAAAAATCATAATGGTTCCTAAAAAATTGTAGAGTTTTTAAAATAATTGTGTTGTAAGCCGCAGTACCATTAAAAATTAAAAATTAAACTAGATTTCTTAATTTTTAAACATCTTAGTAAATATATATGGTAAGGTTGATGGTCTATGGTTTACATTACCTCAAAGGTGAACGTAGGTTGTGTTCCCGATTTAGTGACCGGCACCAAGTTTCCAGAAAACTCTAAATATATAGGTTTTCCGTCCAAAAATCTGACTGCTGTTGAATGTGCTACCTCTGTATAATGCTCCTGGTGGACAAAACAATAATATAAAAAAAAAAAAAAAAAATTAGCTTCACGCTATATCCCGCACACAGCAGGGTAGGCAGAGGGAACCTAGTGTTAAGACACTTTGTTCCCCACTTTCTGCCAAATTTTGGAGGCATTGCGTGTTGAGTGGCAGAACTCAACGCCGCGCTTGCCTCGACACCAGAGCGAAGAAATGAAAATATAAATTTAAGTAAATATTTCATCTCCTCGAGTGGGGATCGAACCCACAACCAGTCGGTTTTACAGTCACACTTTGTACCACTGCGCCACGACTGGCCTCAAACAATAATATATTAAATATTTATTTTGAAACAAGTATAATAATACTTCGTATATAATTAACGTAAAGTAAATCAATTTATTGTTAATTGTAAGTTATACAAATTATTTGATTGTGAACGCGACAGTTTTTTAAAGCGCATCATGGAGTTCCACCACTCAACACGCAATGTCTCGATAATCTTGCGGTACGTGTGGGGGGAGGGGGTGTCTAAATAATAGATCCCCCTACCTATTTAGATACAGCGTGAGGTAAAAAAAACAATATATAGAATGTTTCAGTTTGTACAGGGACACCTGAAAAAAAGTTAAGCAAAACCGTTTCTAGATGGCGTTACAACGAAACGAAGCAAGCTATCATTTGGTTCACATTGAAAACGTAAAGGAGATGAAAAATTGATATAAAATTACGAGATTGCGGGTTTGTAACCTGCTAATTTTTGACGTGAGATTGATCGAAATGATCAAAATCACGAAAATGTACATGGTATAGATATAAGGAAATGTTAAATTTGAAATAAATATATAACCTACTACATATTTATGTTAATTAAACGTATATACAACTTTATGCCAAATACATAAATAAATTATTAACACAACGACATCAGCTAATGATAGATTTTTGGAGTTTTATTTTAAAGGAACATTAAAAATTATTGTGTCATATCAAGTTTTTGTTACTCGAATTTATAAAAAAAATGGAAGTACAATATTCATACAATAAGAAATACAGAAAAGGAGATGTAAAAATCTCATAAATAGTTAAGTTATATCGTATAAAAGAATTTCTAAACTGTATTGTTTTTTTTAAATAACACAAAAATACTGGACTAATATAATTGTGACAAAAAAATATTATAAGGCTCTAAAAATAGTGATTTAAATTCAAATACCTGATGCAATAATGTGTCGTACGCGTATCTGTCAGTGATGTAGAGTACAAGCAATCTTCCTTCTAAAGCGTCCAGTCGTTTTCCAAGCACTACTATGCGCACTTCGAATGGTACTAGCAGCATTTCTCTGTAAACAATATTGTTGATTTAGTAATAAATTATGATTTTAAAAGTATTATATTACAGTGTATAATGAGGATGAGGCTGTAGTGGCGCAGTGGCACAATGTGTGACTGTTTTAAATGTGTTTTAAATATGGGAATTACTTTTATTATGAATAAACCAATTTAAATGAAAATCAAATTGAAATTGAAATTTTAAATCAAAAGAGTAGAAATTATCAGAATGAAGTGGATATTAATTTTGTTACCTGTACAGTTCCGTCGCCAATTTGGTAGCGTCGCTTACATTTTGGCAATTCATCAACCAAAACCTGGAAATAATAAATACAGTTTTAAAACTACAACAACCAACGAATATTATTAGTGAATTGTAAATGATTTATTTCAAGTTATTTTGTTTTCAAACACTTAATATTTTCAAGATTTTTACGTAAAAATATTTAATATAAACGAAAAATTATAACGTATAACGACAATTTGTAAAAATCTCCCTACATATTGTAAATAGCGTATCGGAATTTAGTTACATAATAAGTATGTATTGGATCAGTGGTCAGACCACGCGGACAGTTTCCAAGAGGCCCAGGTTTAAACCTATGCTACGTTAAAAAGAAATCTTTGTTTTCTATAAAAATATTCTTCCTTAAGCTACGAATAACGTTTTAAAATTATTAAAAAGAGCGTTAATTGTACACACCTAGCGGAAACAGTAGTAGTAAAAGAAGCGCAGTCATCAGTTATCGTGAGGGGAGTTGAACCTGTGACATCCTCCCATACAGCTCGAGCTTGTCCACCCATAATGGAGCATAGAAGACGTAGATTAGCTGTAGATTGTTTGTCGTGACTGTTGACCTGGAAATTAAATAAGTTTTTTGTAATTTTTTGATGCCAATATGAATATTGTTTCTTTTTTTCGGAAATTTTATGTTAAAATATTATTATTTAATAAAATTTAGAAACTTAGTATTCAAATATTTTTGCTGTTAATTGGCCAAAGCTTGCAATTATGTTATTAAGAGAAAAAAAAATATGAGAAAACTTTCAATTTCCTGTCAAAATGAATTTAATTAATTTTACAGGAAACTGGTAGCTTACAATTATTGAGTCCAAATCCTGATATAAACGTTAATTTAAAAAGAGTACTATGACACGGCGACACCGGCTGACCTTGGCGTCCACGCAGTGCGGCAGCGGGGCCGTGAGCGTGATGGAGCGGTGGAACTTGCGGCGGCGCGGCTCCACGGTGAGCACGGGCGACACGGCGGCCAGGCGCGGCAGCGCGCGCGCGCGCAGCGCCGGCGCCGCGCCGTGCGCCTGCAGCCCCACGCGGATGCGCTTGGTCAGCGCCGCCGGCGGGAACAGCGCTTGCACCTGGGGACGAGGACAATTGGTTGCTTACGCTAATTTTGTCTCAACACACTCCTATCGTCACGAACCGCCCAATTATCAGGAGATTGCATAATGAGACAGATGAGAGATGTGATATAATGATCTGCACTTTATCTTGTTAAAAGAGTAAGAAAATGAAAGTGAATCGTGTCACGAAAAGAATCTAATCCTAAATATTCAAGCATTTGTCAACGCATGTACAAAGTTTCTGCCAATACAATTTAAATGAAACACGAAACTATTGTAAAAATAATATTCAATTCAACAATATAACTCATTTCTTTTTTTTTAGCAACTACTGAGCCATACTGTGCACACACAGATAAACACTAAATATATTATAATTATATCACCTGTGGTATATGAGCAGAAGATATAGTGCCTCCCTCGGGCCCTATAATGTGGACCTCTTGGCGCACTCGCGACACTACCGCCAGGTAGTGGGGGAAGTCACATGTTATAATGCGAGTGACCCTCTCTCCGTTCTCTCCTAGTGACTCACCGCTGTTGCCGTGCTCTTGTCGCTCGCGGGTTAGCGCCTCCTGAGAATTGTAGAAATTAAATAGTTTTGTAGTACAGTTATATGAACAAGAGAATAGTACTTTTAATAAATGCAGAAGGAACCTAGAAAATATGGCCTCGACTAAATATAAAATATATATTTAGTATTCACATATATGCTAATTAAGCAATGTTTTCATATACTAGCATACAAACAAAAATTTATGTTTGTAATTACCCAGAAACAACCGCCATCTTTAAAGTTTTTTATAAGTCAATATAAACAATGATGTTTATTGCCTTACTTAATATGACATTGTGACATAAGGTACTTTCTGGTATACTATTTCGGTACGACAAGTATTTTTGATTTTTTAGTATTAATATATTTATTACATATCATTATACAGTATCACGCATCAAAATATCATAGAACTTTTTAATAAAAAAAACTTTGTCACGAATATTAACTAAAGTTTATTAAAGAATATAGTAGTAATACTTGTCACTCAGATCTCATCCACTTCCACTGGTTGGCTGGAAGAGATCTCTTATAGAGATAAGTCCACATTTGTAAACCTAATGTTTTTATTGTTATTTTCTTATGTATATGTTTAGTACAATAAAAAATATTATTATATGGATATTACAAAATCTTGTTAAGTTTATAGTTTAAAAAATATTTAAAATACCTGTATCATAGGATTATCGTTGTTATGTAGGTAATGGTCTTGCCAGGTCTCGCCGGTGTCGGATCTCAGTATTACAATTTCCCTCTCTGGGCATGACGCTGTGAAGATTGGTACTTCGATTATAACTGGCCTGGAAATATAAATAATTACTTATTTTTGTTATAAATACAAGAAGTAATGATGTGTCTATTTGTATATTTTATTACAAATATTCAAAAAAAAGGACTATTGTTTTAGATCTATTCTATTTGCTCGTTGTGGCAATATTAAAACTACACAATAATAAAAACAATTAAGATTTAAATAAATATTATATTCATAATGTAGTGAATCCGGTCTAATGTCTGATATACAAAAAAGTAATATTTATATTAAAAATATAAACAAAATATTTAATGATCCTAGGCATTATAACTTCAAAATAAATATGTTTTTTTAAATATTTCATTATACTCAT
Source organism: Heliconius charithonia (assembly GCA_030704555.1). Classification (NCBI taxonomy): domain Eukaryota; kingdom Metazoa; phylum Arthropoda; class Insecta; order Lepidoptera; family Nymphalidae; genus Heliconius; species Heliconius charithonia. Next base: position 4,070,222 of record CM060825.1, read on the forward strand.
AACTTACGCCAAAAACTTAGCTCCCTGTGGTTGCAACTCCAGTAATCTTGACGCTAAAGCCTCTCCCTCCATAAGTGGGGGAGGGGCAGCTACGGGTGCACGTCGGGTGGCAGCTCTGTGAAATAATTTTAGATATATAAATAAATAGAGGTCGACGTCTGACTGACTGATAAAATATACAAGAAAACATTCATATCACTCAAGACGCAATCTATCAAAAATTGACTGGATGATGTGGGTAACAGTTTTATAAAAAAAAACAAAAAATGCTTGATTCATTACTTATTACTATCAAAAATCACAATAAAAAGCGCGGCATTGAGTTCTGTCACTTAACACGCAATGCCTTCAGAATTCGGCAGAAAGTGGGGAACAGAGTCACTAGGTTCCCTCTGATTTTATTGATTTTTATCACAATAAAAAAAACATTAGCTAACATGTCTTAATTATTTTTAGTGATCTTTTCGTATATTTAAACATATTTTGTTCCATCTGACAAAACATTAATTTTAGTTACGTGTGAAACAATAAATGACACAATACGATGTTTCAAAATAAACATGCGCCATACAAAATACAATGAAAACGAAGAGAATGACGGACTCACGTCATTTATATAAATACACAAATATCTTATACAATTTAAGATTACATTTTGAGTGTGACGCATAAAGAACTGTTGACTATTTTGGAAGTAAATATTCTCGACCTATTTGGATGCGGTCACTTATATGTTATAATAAATTGGAAGGACAAATGTTTTTAAACAATACTTGAAACTGAGATGTATAATACGAAAATATTTTTATATTTTCTGTAGAAACAGATTTTTTTTTATTCCGCATTCTAGAAGAGGCAGAGAGAACGTGGTGTCAAAACATATCGTTCTCCGCTTTCTGCTTAAAAATAGGAATGCGGTGCATACGAATAATATTGGGGAAATGAAAAAAAAATCAATCCCTATTAATTCCGATCTATTTTTGTATGCGGAATAAAGCGCGAATCTGATGATAAAAAGTATTCAAATAAGCATTTTAACCTTTTACAAGTTATAGACATAACTGATCACAGGGGGAACGTTTAAATATAGATTATTGACGTAGATAATAGGTGATTATTATCAGTGGAACTGTTCAAACTTTTACTAGCGTCCAAAACTAAATGGAATTGGAAAACGGTGAAAAGTTGAAAACGCCTAATAATACGAGGGTGACACGCGATTCAATCATTAATATTTCATATCGAAGTTACAATATTTATATCGATTAAGTAATTTTATTAGCTGTTTCATTGTGACAAAACATTGTCTTAGAATGACGTTAAAATGATTTACTAGATTTTCTTTTCAGTTTTAAGCTGTATCCCGCAAATATTGAATATTTCTAACACTTCTCGCTTGTTATTCACACCCACAACCGTCGCGTCTACAGTCACACTCTTATGCCACTGCACCACCCCAGTCTCTCCCACTCTCCTTCTCTCTTAACTAAATAACGAGAATATGAAACCAATAAATAAAGGATTTTTTTACTTATTGCCATAATATATCCTTGTGTATAATATAGTAAATTAAACAGAGCGGAAAGCGGACTTATATATAATTAAATACATTTGTCTAGTACCTAATATAAAACAAAGCACATAATAAAATAAATCAGAGATGTAAGTGAGTTATCACTAGATTCAATGTCTCTCTTATTTATAAAGATTTATAAAGACAAAAAATATGTATTTAGACTTTTATATAAAATATATAAGACTTCCCATTATTACCAAATTTCTTCATGTAAATATATAAACAGCGTCACGGGCATAATCAAAACGTGGCAAACACCCAAAAAACCGAGGACATTTCTGTTTATGACTCATTTTGCATCGACCTTACACTATTGTTAGGTGATTGCCACTTTCGTTACTAATTTCGTTTATCATGCTCTGTATCTACTATTTGCGATTCAATGAGACAGTGAAAGCTTTGTTAAAAGCTTTAATTATATTTACATTATACTGTGATGGTCGTGGCAAGTGAAGATGTTATGAATATTAGATTTTGCTACATAATTCCTGTATTATTTATGGTAGTTGAGGCCAGTCGTGGCGCAGTGGCACGAAGTGTGACTGTAACCGACTGGTTGTGGGTTCGATCCCCACTCGAGGAGATGAAATATTTACTTAAATTTATATTTTCATTTCTTCGCTCTGGTGTCGAGGCAAAAGCACGGCGTTGAGTTCTGCCACTCAACACGCAATGCCTCCAAAATTCGGCAGAAAGTGGGGAACGTAGTGTCTTAACACTAGGTTCCCTCTGCCTACCCTGCTGTGTGCGGGAAGCTGATTTATTTATAGTATTAATAGAACTTACTATATTCATTTGTGTATTTTATTAGAACCATAAATTTTAAGATGCTTAGTTGGTACATCAAAAATTTTGTGAATATAAGCCGTACTTAAGTAAGCCATGGCAAAGTGTGTGAAAAGTTCAGGCTTAAATAACACTGATTTTTATAAAAAAAAAATACAAAATATTTAGATACATTACCGGCATGTAACTCTGGTAGGCGCAGCGCACGCGGCCGGCGGAACTATTACACGAACTCCCCCACGCCTCTTCGCCTTCATAGCACCACCGCGGGCGTCCACCACAAACGACACCAGGAACCTATTTATGTAGAAAATAATATATAAGTCAATTGTAGGTAGGCAGAGAGAACCTAGTGTTACACTCGGTTCTCAACTTTCCGCCCAATTCTGGAGGCAATGTTTGTTGAGTGGTGGAATTCTACGCTGCGCTTTTGCGTCGACACCAGAGCGAAGAAATAAAAATATAAATTTAATTAAATATTTCATTTCCTCGGATGGGGATCGAATCCACAAAAAGTCGCGTTTACATTCACAATTTGTGCCTCTGCGCTACGACTAGCCTCTATTTTTATTGATAATATTTTTAATCCCAAAATTATAACATTATATTACGCGTATTAAATACGATAAATATATCGTTTTACTTAATATCTTTTAGAAAAAAAAAACTATTAATTGCATCTAATTAAGTAATTATATATTTTTGTGTTTTAGTAGATATTGCAGTTTGCTGATATTTCGAGCTTATTAATATACATTTTGTATTTTTCTTAAAGTAAAATATATTTATGAATACATTTTTTATTTCAAAGTACCATATTTTTTTTTACTCTTTAGGGGTCAGCATTGCGTGAGCGTTCGATTCCTACTCGGAAGAAAGAATAATTTTCATTTCTTCGATCTGGTAACAAGACAAAGCGCGCCGTTGTGTTCCGCCACTCAACACGCTATGTCATGTAAATCGAGCGATGCATTGGATAGCAAGTAAAACTATCTTAAACACTAGGTTCCTCCTATCTACCCTGCTATACAACAATACCAAATAACACGAACCCAATGTCCACCGGCTGTCGTTCAATAGTGGCCACCCTGCTATCATTATTACTGGGCCACAGGTGCCCATCTGTGACGCTGTCCTCGAGCGGCCGCGCCCGGTTTAGCGTGCCCGCCTCGCTGTTCATGTAGCGATACTGCTGTTGCTGTTGAATTGGACACTCTACTTCTCCTAGATTAGTGATTTAAAAAAAAAGAATATTAAAACCACATCGATTATAAGAAAGTCATAATCATCTAATACAAGAGTATCTAGATTTAATTATTTTTAAGTAATAAAAATTAATATAAGAAATGATAAATAAGGCACCGACCAAGAGATTGTAACGTCAAATTATATACTTAACCCAAATTGTATAATTTACTGCAACAACAATAAAAGTAAACTGATTTCCATAAAGGTGTCGGATATTTACGCTAATAATTATAATAAGAAATAAAAAATAAACAAAAACAAACTATGACTAACATAACAAAATAATTAGGTATTATTATAATTAAGATATGATCACTATATTTCACAAATATATTTTTTTGACTTTTTGACTAAAAACTCACCGCCTTCGTCCTCGGAGTCGCTCATGAATGTGTCCTGCATAAGCTCAGGTGCTGCGACCCTATATTTGCCTTCCAAACCACCTGGAACAACAAAAACATATATATTATTAAAAATATCGAATATTTCTAATATCTACAAACTATTACCTATACATAGAGATGTAATAGAAAGCATACATAGAACAAACCGTAAGGAAGTCCCTACCAAGTTAAGCAAGGAACCACTCTGCTCCCGCGCATTCACAAATAGAAACGAAATTGATATTCAATCATAAATGAGGGAAAGGGAGCGAACTATCGATGTATATACAACTGTCTCGTTTTAGCGTTTTTCGGCTACTAATAAGGTTGGTAATTTACATTTCATCAATCAGTTCGGTTAAGTGCGATGACAGTGACGATATAATAAATAAAATTAAAAATCTCATAAGAAATTGCGTTTCAATTTATTGTACTATGTAACCTATACCTACCTATAGAAACAATAGAATTGACAAAGTTCAATATGTATTAAAGAGTTGGACTAATGCCCGAATTGATTGATTTATTTATAACTGAATATAAATACTTCTTCATTCACAGTTCTCTTTCAGTATTTTATATGTTACAGGCAGGAGATTTTGCATTATTTTTTTACAAACACTTTTTACGATATTTATTAAAATTAATATTTTTTATAAACATTTGAAGAATTTACATTCTGTAATTGAATCATGCTTCAATAAAAACTTGTACTTGTATCAACTTATTTACAATACTCAAGCAAAGAAACAAAAAAGATAATATTATTTAAAATATAAGTAATCCATAAAAAAACTATTTTTAACGTGTGGATGAAAAATGACATAGAACTAATAATAACGCTAATTACTATCCATGTGTAAGTAGTACCTACCTATACGATTCCCACAATGAAATATAAAACAATACCTAGTTTTTTTAAAAATGCATGTTACATAACTAATATGAGGTCACAGTGTGGGTGTTCAATTGACTCAACCACCACCTGACTCGATGACTTCTGACTTCATTCAATTCCGTGGAAGCCATCAAGAATACCACGACGAATGTCTTATAGAGGTCATTGGGACGAGTATGGCATTCCGGTATAATTTAATAGTATTTTATCTGGACCGAAAAGTACTAGATTGCAGTTTTACGACGTATAAAGAATGCATTTATTGCTGTTTCAAATGAGTAGGTAGACTCTCCTTTTGTACAATTGTGTATTTTGAAGTGGAAACATAGTCTCAAAGCGGTAGTTGTAAGTTCAAATTCCACTTAAGATATCCCACATAAAGTGTTTCTCTGATATATTAAACGACATAACTTTGAATAAAAAATGTCTTTTTTTGTAAAATCCCACTAAATTATTTCAATATTTTGTAAAAAAAAAGAGATGAAAAAACATTAAGTATTTTTTTCTAATAGTATGCTTTTGTTTTTTTAATATTTAATAATTTAAAATTTAATCGAAATAATAGTTCTAAAATCTAAATACAATACGCAATGCGATACGCTCAAACATTTGCGTATGTTCCCTAACTGTGATTAACTGTACTATAGTACTGTACTTAATATGTACCTACTCGTAACATGTAAATTAAGCACGCCATAGTCCATACAATATTATACGTATGCTACCACTACTGTACTGGTTAAATTATTTTTTATTATGTGATGTTAGTAGCTCATATAATATAATACTAAACTAAAATTACAATTTTCTATTCTTTATATATATATTATAAAGAATAGAAAATTGTAATTTTAGTTTTATTTTGGTGTAATTTATTGATTGAAAAATGTTTTCTTACTTCAAGAATTGAGTCATTTAGGGTTTTACTTCTGATTTTCGAAAGTAAAGGTTAAGTTTGTGTTTGATGAATCAATCAGGCTGCTTGCATGTCAATATGATTACATAGGCAGTATCAAAATAAATACCATATAAAATAAATATAATTGACCAAATATAACGCATTCAATCATATATTAAAGTCTTGGCTGATCCTCAAAAACACATTCAACAATTATTTTTTTATATTCATAAAATCGCTCTACACTTACATATGTGTGTCTAAAATATTAAGACATTTTAATAACCCATACAAACGAGGCCACCAAATAATAACATTAGAAAAAAATAAAAAAAATACATTGCGCAAAAGCCGATGAAGCAAGAGCATACAAGGAAGGTTTTTATTTGAACACGTATCTACGTACTTACGACGCAATTACGCTTAAGTGCTGCCGTAATATGAATCACACGCCGAGAATAGATCGCTCTTAAAGAAAATAGTCGATTATAGTTTTAAAAATTGTGAATGCATGATTGACGCGTTTTAATGTAACCGCTCTCGTGTTTATAGAAATGTTATGAAATTCCATATAGGTTATTTAAATATTCACGCTGTATCCAGACAGCAAGTAGGCAGATAGGAATTAGTGTTAAGATCCTTATTTCTCCATTTTTCGCCGAATTCTGGAGGCATTGCGTGTTATGTGGAGGATACCAGAGCAAATATATATTTTTTACAGTCAGTAATATCGAAATATCGAAAAGTGGCAAATATAAAAAGTTCTGTTTAGAACAATATAAGTAATTTAAGTAAAATGATAAATTTAATTTATAGCAATTTTATTTTTTCTGTTAATTTTGATGAAAAACTGCCGATTTGTTGTTTATTGTCGAGCCTTCCTCAAGTGTTTGCAAAAATGAACCTACAATCTACACTGCAGTACGCTAGAACAGCCACGCTACCACTAACTTATAATAGACTACCTACACTTATCTCTATTAAGATTCATCAATTGTTTCTTGCTAATAAATAATTAATTGATATTTAATTAATACTTATTAAAAAATATTTTATTTATGATGCATATCACAGAAATATAAACGAGTAGTATTAAGTCATTCAGATGATGTCAACAGGCGCTCCCTGCTACCCACACCGCTACCCGCTACCCACTTACCCTTATTAGATGACCTCAGGTACATTTTTAGACATTATTTTTAGAGCTAATGGCCTATAATGTCTCGATCCGGTTGCAATGTTAGCGTTATTTGTTAAGTCAATATTATGGTCTTTTACATTTAACTGAATTGAAATGAGGTCAGTCGTGGCGTAGGCGTGCGATGTAAACAGCGACATATTAATCGGGGTTATTAATATGACATCGGGTTCGATGCTCACCCGATGAAACGAAATATTTAATATTATCATTTCCTCAATCTGGTAAGGATGCGTTGGGTTCCGCCAACAGAATTAGGCGGAAAGTGGAGAACGGAAATGTTAAAATCGAAACAGAGTGACCTAACATCTGGCTGCTTAAGCTGCGTCTTACTTACACTTATATCAGAGTAAAAAAATATAGTGTTACTATACTACACTACACTACTACACTTGCGTACCCTGCTTTTCGTTAAATTTTCATTGTATTAAATGGCGGAACTATGTATATGTATCAGACTGAAATAAAATCGAACCTACAACTCTTACGTACACTACGCCACGACGACCTATATGTGACGCAATTGTACGCCTAAAAATGTCTTTTAGTTATATCTACTATTTAAGTGTCTCATAATCCGGTAATTAATAACTGAAACATGAGTGTACATTTGCATACAAACATTTTATTTGTTTGTGTTTACAAAGAAAAATAGTTTTAAATTAATATTTTTTGTCAAAGCTTTTTTTTAATGCGGCTTGGGTTTTACGTTTATCTACGTTCACTCAGTATACTGCATAATTCAGTACATCAAACACACAATTTTGTACGTCTTTCAAACATTGCTCTTTAACTCGAACTCGAAGTTGATTTCATTGTGAAAATACATAAGGTAAAAAGAAAATTTACATAAATAAAGGTTTCTTTAATTAGGTTACTTTAATGTGTCTCAAATATATTTCGAATATATATAAATAATCTGATTATGATGTTTACAATTGTAGTATTTAATGAACTTGTAATTTGATCTATTTATATATATAAAATACAAACCGTTTTATTATACGCGGATAATATATATATAAGTATACTACTTATATAAGTAGTATACTTATACAGTATATTATCCGCGTTTTGTGTTTCCTCAGTATATTATACTGTATAAGTATACTTTTTACAGTACTTTTATGTTGAAACTTGAAAGTGTCGCACGAATCTTAAAACAATAGGTTTATTACAAGTCTTAGTAACTGTGCTAACATATTTATTTAATACCAATGCAATATTTGTAAAGAAGCACATACACATAATTGAGAAAGAAACTAGGTTTAGTATTTAAATATTTGTACTAAATATAGAAAAAATGTTTATTACAAAGTTTTTTTTATTACGAGAGATCGATTTCCACATGCAATTATTATACGATATAAAAATTTGGGAAGTTTCCGAAACATCTACGTATATTAAATAGAAATAAGAAACTACCGTGACTTTTCCTTTTGGCTTTAATCCAAAAAGGATACGGTGGCTGACGGAAGTTAATAGCGAATTTTTCCTATTTAATTGTCAATAGTTACTCCAGTCCAGTGGGGCTGTCTTGACGCAGGGGCACAAGTGTCGACTGTAAACGCGATGGGTTGTGGCTTCGATTCCCATTCGAGGAAATAAAATGTTTCATAGTTTAATTATATTATAAGGCTTTAAATATTAATGTTCTAAATTGTTCGAAAATCAGTTGATATGGAAAAGTTTATTTAATACAAATAGCAAATAAAATGTCTACAATTTTTTTTTCTTTGGCTCGAGTCGCAAATGTAGAAAAACTTCCAAAAGTAGCAATAAAAAATGAAATATTGGCAAAGTATAACTCAGAGGACTTATAGAACCACCCTTTTTATGTGGGGGCATTGTATTTTGATGAAGAGGAAAATAAAAATAAGTCTAACAACATAGATAAATAAATTCATTAATTCCTTTGGTAACATATTTTATATACAAAATTGGATTCCGACGTGGGGTGACAGCGGACTGACTCTGCTCGATGATTGTGGGTTCGATTCCGACTCGGGGAATGATTATACTTTTTAATTATTTTCATTTTTCATTTCTGGTAGACAAAGCGCGGCGTTGAGTACCGCCATTCAACAAGCAATGTCTTTCAACTTTTTAATTTAAAAAACATATTGTCAAAGATTATTACAATATTAAATTCAGTTTTAACGACACAGTAGCAATTCGCTTAATTAATGTATCCTTTAACCCAAATAGCTGTTCTCCTTGGTTTTCAGTTAACTGTTAGTTATCGTTTGTCATTGACTTTCCGTTCAACTCACGGTTCACCGTATAATAAAGAAGTAAATGTGTACTTAAAATAATTTATATCTCTCGTATTCAGATGAGGACGCACAGAGACAAGTTGTGTCGAGTGGCGGACCTCAACACCGCGTTATGTGTTTCCTCAGTGGGGAGCACGGGCGTATCTAGAAAAAAATTTCACATCTGTTTATGTAAAGGTGTCTGTTTAAATATTTCAAAAACAAAATTATTTTGGTGTGACCATCCATTGAAATGAATACCAAAATCTTTGTTTTATAATCAGACATTTTCTAATTACGCCAAGATGATGCCATAAGATATGTTAAATGAATTCAATACTTTTATTTTGTTGATAAGTTAAAAGGTTTTGCCATTTGGCCTCGATATTCTATCTCGATATACTACAAGTCAATTAAGGTTAAATTGTTTAAACAAGTTAAGCTGAAATTATAATTATTTTAAAATCGACAACTCAATCAATCGAATTCACCTTGCTGTACAGATGTTTTCAAGTGACGATTTGAAATTAATTGTTAAGTAGATTATTTATACTATTAACAATTGTGAAGATACATATTACATATATAAGACGGATATTTAAAATTAGAACGTAGACTACTACATATTACTTAATTGTAACTACTAGCAACCCTAACTTGTTTTTGTTCGTTTCAAATTTATTGTTATATTACAATAACTTTAACATAAATTGTAGCCTATACACCTAGTTTTGTGAAACTCCGTTCCCATTATAACACGTATGTACCCACCCTCCGATGAATTCCGGAGACATTGCGTACTGAGTGGCAGAATTCAACGCAACTTAAAAGACAAAATTAAAAAACAAACCCCAATACAAACACAAACATACAGCCTAACAAATCTACATATAGTCTATTAAGTAAGACGTCAGATTGTTTTACAATAATGTGTACAGAATTTGTTTACACCATAAAGCTCACATGGCAGTTGATGGACTTGCGCACCGATTACCGTTGTCAGCGACAATTCCACCACATCAGATACCTACTACGCGTTTTGTCACGCCCTTGACGATATTGGGTGACAATATTAGCATATTTTAATATTTACTAGATAAGTCAATCACTTCTTGTTACATTTTATATGTTTGTTATTAACTCATTTTTACCCGCGGCTTCGTCCTTGGATAATGGAAATGACGAATAAATGAAAAATAAACTTTCAATTCTAATCAGTAGTTGTTGAGATTATTGCATTCAACCAAACAGACTTTTCAGTTTTTTTTTATATTAGAAAAAAATATAGATCTAACTTTTTAAATAATGGACGCAATTGTGTCAGTACTAAAAGTAGGCGGAATGAAAAGGTTAGTGATTTAACACTATTTTACCTCCGTTTACCACATAAAAGGATGGAGCATATTAACGTTTTGCGTGACTACGTCTTTGACTATTAAAAAGTGGTTTTGGTAATAAAAATTGAGAATATTACTAATTAAAAAAATTAAATCAGCTTCACGCTATATCCCGCACACAGCAGGGTAGGCAGGGGGAACCTAGTGTTAAGACACCCCGTTCCCCACTTTCTGCCGAATTTTGGAGGATTGCGTGTTGAGTTGCAAAACTCAACGCCGCGCTTTTGCCTCGACACCAGAGCGAAGAAAATGAAAATATAAATTTAGGTAAATATTTCATCTCCTCGAGTGGGGATCGAACCCACAACCAGTCGGTTTTACAGTCACACTTCGTGCCGCTGCGCTACGACTGGCCTCAATTTACTAATATATTATATTAATATTAGTTATTAATATATTGTACGTAAATATGTAAAACGACTTAAAGGAAAACTATGAAGATAAATAAATTTATAAATAAGTGTGAAAAATACTATTATCTTAAAATACAAAGGTCTACACATACCTATCATAGAATCAACCGTTCATTGGAAAGTAATATAAGGGTTTATTGTCGTCAGACAGAACAATAAGAAAACTATGACGTCAACTAAGATGTGTAATTTTCCTACGCAAAATATATTGAGTAGTTAAAAATATACAAGAATTAAATAAAATGTCCTCGGACACTGTTTACAGATTTGGGTTAGAGGCTCGAACGAGTAAAGCAAATATGGTAGTAGGTAGTTGTAAATGGTGTGTGAGGTCATTATTTTTAGTAGCATTTTCGTCATATGACTAAAGTCATTTAATGAAACTCAATCTAATGGGATTTGTGATTTGATTTAATGACCATATTAAAAATCTCTGATTACGTTTTTAAATTTAGACATATCTCCATAGTTTCTATAGATGAAATATATTACAGTTACCAAGATAAAATCGTTTTTACATTAGGTTCTTTTGTTTGTTTGTTTGTTTGCAAAACCATAAGCACTTTCAAAATATTCAACTACTTGACACATTTGTGTGCTTTCAGTAACATTTCCTAGATTATATTATCGGCAGGACTGCGCCAAGTCTATTAACCTTATATGTCCATAATTTTTCAGCTATTTCGCCCCCAACGTTGCCTTGCCAATTTTCATGCGCCAAAAAGAAGTCTATCCTTACACATAGTTTACAATCTGTCCACACTCAAATCCTATATTACCGCACTAAAACTGCCCATTTGTTTGTTGATAAAACCCACTTTTCAGGATTCTAATAGTGATACGTTAATAGGTGTGTTTACTGATACAATAATTCGTTGTGTGTACACGTTCACATACATACTAGTGATCTCATCTCACTTGTAATATGAATACAAATTGACTTAAACTCAACATCCTTTAGATACGACGCATTGAAAGAAACTTGCAATATACGTACAATTTAATCTTTTGTAGTGAATCGTAATAAAGTCGTGTGAAAAATCTCTTGAGCGTTCCCTTTTCGGATAGGTCAAACGTTTAAGGGAACAGAATAAGTAATGCTAAAAGTTATAGTAAGTAACTATCTCAGTTTTTCGACATTTATGACTGCTTCCTGACTTGGTTATAGATGTACCAAGCTGAATCAGCTCAGCTTCACGCTGTATCCCGCACACAGCAGGGTAGGCAAAGGGAACCTAGTGTTAAGGCACTCCGTTCCCTACTTTCTGCCGAATTCTGGAGGCATTGCGTGTTGAGTGGCAGTGTTCAACGCTACGCTTAGCCTCTACACCAGAGCGAAATAAATATTTCATCCCCACGAGTGGGGATCGAACCCACAACCAGTCGGTTTTGCGGTCACACTTCGTGCCACTGCGGCGCAACTGGTCTCAAGCTGAAGTGATGGTTATAAATTGATGAATATTAATTTCTAACATAGTTTTTACGATAATTTTGCAAGTACAGATGGAAAGTGGAGAACACCACGAATTATCACCTATGTTATATCTCTCTCTACCTATACCTCAAAACCGACGGGAAATGCATAAATAAAAATAACATTGGTTTTCACAGGTTCATGGCCACTCGTGTGTATCCATCTAGATGAGGTAATGATGATGTAAAGCGAAATATTTCCGGCCTTGACTCGCCTGCTGGATTACTCTTTGTTAGACGTCAATTTACATATCCTACGCTACTCATTTACTTAAATTGGGCCCATTGAAGATCCAAATATTTCAGGACTATTTTCTGGATTATGGTCCGAGACAAACGCCTAGTTATAGGATTATTATTTTTGTACTAGAATATTATAATTGTATAGAATATATTTTCGTTTATAAAATATCGTTCTTGTCGTCAAACATTTAAAATAATTTAGTTACAGTTCTTGATTATAATAATTGTAGCTAAATTAATAAAAAATATTGTTTTAATAATTATTATTTTAGTCCAAATAAATAATAAATGTACGTTGAACTTTTATACAATAAAATAAATAAATAAGAAAAAGTTACAATTGATCATCACTATTTGTGTAATGTTTCAAACTCTGTAATGTTCCCCCCAAGGCCCTAGGGTGTAGATAAACAGCTATATGACGTTAGCATATTAAAAGTTTATGTTTTAGAAGATATCGATGATATTCTGGGACTGAATGTTACGAAACCGGGATCAGTTTTATTTAGGACATAAACATTGTATGTAGGCCGTTGAATACGTCGATACGTTTTGCAGATATCCACCGAAATGATGACAAGTTCTGTCATTATTGGACAATATTTGCGTGTAATTGCATATTGGAAATGAAGTTAGTAAAAACTTATTAGACTTGTTTGTACATAAATGTACTACGTATATATGTAAATTTTTGAAAATATATTGTTTTAGTTATTCTGTACTAAAGCTTAAAAAAAATCTATGGAAACTAGGAAACGGAGTATTCTAACACCAGATTGCCAACCCTTTGTCTACCCTGTCATATGCAGGATACAACTTGAAGCTGTTTTTTTTTCTGCATTAAAATTCAACTTAATTGCACAAACGTAGTCTGCAACGACACAATAAATTGTAATATCAAATTGACTCGCTTAACTATTTCCGGCTATATCATACTAAACACTACATACACCATGGAATAAAATAACTAACTAAATCTATAAAAACATAACTACCATCATCTGGCGACTTGAAGCATTGTAAACACGACACTTTCTTCTTCTTTTTCACTTTGACATCATCCTTATTGTGTTTCCCATTAACATTTTTCACATTATCATGTTTTTTGTTTTTCTTGCCAGAATTTTTCACTACACCCATATTGTCATAGCCTTAAGGCTTTATGTTACTTTATATATAAATCAGTTTGGGCGGCGGCGACGTCGCGCTTTGCAGATGTACGTTCGTGAACTAGTGCCGGACTAGCAACGCTACTGCATTCGCGTGCGGAAAGGAAACGCTGGCAGGCCACAATGAGGACCGCTGATGAGCAATCGCGTACACTTTGTGATCCGCGCGAGCTGCACGACCGCCAAGTCGCCAGCCCCTCGCGTACACTTTGTGAGCCGCGCGAGCACGCACGCCCGCCAAGTCGCCAGCCCGTTTGGGAATCAAGGCCAATACATGGATTAATATTCCGTCTGCGGTCGATTCCCAAATAAAATGCTCACTTCTACTAATTATTATTTCGGGAAGGCGGTCTAATGTGAAATTATGCACACGGTTATATGATACGGGTACCTACTGTGTATATAGCTAGTATCGTTTGAAAGAATTTTATGTAATTATAGGCGAACACGGCTCGCGTTCTGCGGCTTTGTGGTCATATTGACATTATTATACATTAGAGCTAGTAAAAACTCATGGTGACTATACAGTCGGAAGGAAACTGCGATACAATCACAGCCATTAGCGGCGGCAGGTCACGCGTTTCGAATGTTAAGCGTAACAGAACGTGCGAATTCATGTAAATATTTGTTAACAATATACGATACATATATTATGAGTAACGGAATATGTGTTTTATATTAGATTAATATACAAATTCCGAGGTAACCGATTGGAATACATTGTTCAGGTCAAAATATTTGTTACAAAATCAAAATGACGGCATTCGACTTTGTTGTAACATTAAAACTTTAAAAAGAATTATAAATTTTATGATAACACTACTTTATAAAGAAACCAGAAACGAATATGACGACCGTATATTTATAGAATGTTACAAGCCAAAGGTTTTTAGGTACCTAGGAAGAAGTACCCAGTGTATAAAAATACTTTTCTATAACACGCCCTGCTAGCTCAAGGACGGGAAAATCGTGACTGGCAGCGATTTCTCTTGTTAATTCGATAGTGTGGATAGCCTGTGTATATGTGCCTAGTCCTTATATCTCATAAAATTTATTGGAAAACTTGAATTGTTTTCGACTTTTGTTTATAACAATATCAGAAGAGAATAAAATTAGGGAAAATCAATGAAAATAGTTATTAATATGGATGATTACATATTAATTGAATTGAATATTTTGATAATATATTTTCGGGATGAGCAATGAGAACCCAACGATAGGTACTCAGTTGTGAGTAGGGTAACCCAAAGCCTCACAGTGTTTGATCTCACCGAGGATAAGAAAATATTTTAACATAGAGAATCGTTTGTCCCAATGAACATGGTTATAACTACAAATATTTTTTCAAACTTTAAGGTTATAATTTAGAGGCTATTCCAAGTAGGTAACAACTAACATGGTCAAGAACGACAGCTTTTGTAGTGAAATAAAAAATCCTATAACACTTGTGTGACATTCATTAAGACGATTTATTGTCTTGTATTAATGTTTATTCATTATTTTATTTATTTGTAATCTTTTAAACTATATATAAGTTAAGAGTATTTAGCAATCTGTTTTTTATATTCTCTTATTTTTTTAAATAACCATCTAGTATCTCCCTAGTAGGTACCCTTATATTATTTAAGATGGACGTTAAAAGCTGTAATTCGTATTAAGAACAACTTCAGGCAGTATTTTTCGGTAATTTGATATATTTCTGACTTCAAAGATTACTTCAAAGATTAGATTTTAGTGGGGAAAACAAACTTTGTGAAAGATCATAGTTTTTTAATGTGTAGGATCCTGAGGGATTTGAATTGACAATCATCATAATTAGTATCACTGCGTCAATTATAAAAAATAAATAAAGTAAAGGTGATTTTACCTATACTAATACTCTAAATAAAGCGTGACATCATTTGATTTAAAACATCAAGGACGAGCCTCGACTACGTTACGCGTCATATAGGACTTGACAGTGAAACTTCCGTAACCTTAGTTTATATGATTTGGATGTCAACATTCAATATCAATAGCACAATTTTTATTATATGGCACGATAGACAGAGAGAATCTAGTGTTCACGCTCCGTTTCCCACTTTCTTCTCTATCTTTGCGACATTGCGCGTGGTGGTGGAACTCAACGCCGCGAAATTTAAGCCCTCAAGTGGAAATCGGACCCATAACCGCCGTGTGTTACTAGTCAGACGCTTTTGTGCCGCTGCGTAATTATAGCCACGACGGTGTCTGTGGTAAACACTTATTACTTCAGTATTTAATTAACATCCCTCATTTATTCAATATTTATTAATTTGAAAAAAAATCATATAGTTTGATTATATATTTCTCGGTTAACTGACATATAAGTAATTTTGATACATGCAACATTAACTATGACATATTTTTTATTGAACGTCTGGTTTAGTTTTAAGATTGATGATTCGTAGACATCGCGAGTTCGACGTCCGGCCGAGTCGAATGCTGATAATGTCCATAAAAGCTGTTCGACCTTCATTTGTTACAAATAATCGTTCCAAGAACCGCTTTTTAAAAGGTTCCTTTTCAAAATAAAAACAATTTCAAATTCTTGCAAGTAAAATTACTTCCACGCAAAAGACTCTTTCCTTTCCGTACTTGAGCGAGAGGAGCTTAACCTACTGTACCAAATGTAGGTTGGCATACGTGTCAGAACAGATGTTCTACTATAAAGAAGACGACGACGTTGTAAATAAAAACAGATGGACATGTTATTAAAAACTAATTAAAAATTATGTATGCAATAGTTGTAGATTTGATTCCTTTCGTTTTATTTAGATTTATGAATTTAGTTCAATAAAATAGCATTTATGTGCTACTTGATTATAGGTATCTAAAACGAAAAAAAAAATTAATATAAATAAATAATGTACTTTTAGATATTTTACATTCATTAGCCAAATTAGCAACTTCAATGAATTACTGAACTCTTTTAAGGAACATATATAAACTTTATAACGACTATGTAGTCATAAACCTAGTTCATGAAGGAATATCGAAAGACATCTAAACCTAATTTAGTGGTCAGTCGTGGTGCAGATGCACAAACGTGCTAACATAAAACCGACAAGTTGGGGGTTCGATTACAACTTGAGGACGTGAAATATTATTTTTTTTATTTTCTCGCTCTGGTATCGAAGCAAAGCCGTGAGTCGAGTTCAACCACGTCTTATCACTAGATTCCCCAGTTTCTTGTCTCCTACCCTACTATGTACGGGGTTCAGCGTGAAGCTAAAAAATATGTAAAGTAATACTCTAATGTTTTAACAATGTAATTATAAATACATTCACCTACCAAGAACCGCTTACCATCTACTGGCTGGTATTAAATATTAATATTTTTTTTAAACAGAAAGGATACTAAGAACGGAATGACTTATCACTAAGGCTAGCCTCGTAGGTTATTCTTTTTATCTGCTTAGGACTACACGAGAGACTTCTTTTCTACTATACGAGAGGTTCTTTCATCAGTATTTTTACTCATTAAAAGTGACAGTAAATGCGTGCCAACTTTGCGAGGTTTCTTCTGGCATCAATCACCGCCACGAATAGTTACTACATATCTACATATATTTGTTTGTAAACAGTAGGCAGTATACATAGCTAAATTAGATTTAATAACCTAAACCAGTAATCAGAAGCGGAATACATCGAGAAGTAAATTTAAAAATGGAAAGAAAAATCTTATACAGAGTTTAGATTATAATAATAATACATGATTAGTATTAATACATATATTGCTACTTTGCATTATTGTTATTGATTTTGACGGAGAGAACAGAGAGAACACTTTAAAAATATCTTTTATTATCTTAATATTTTTTGCGATACAGCAATGTACTTTTTTATATTGAATATGTTATGATTACATCTTTTCTTATTCTATTTCGAACTCGTACACTCTGTTTTCTTGTATACAGCAGAGTGGGCAGAGACCTAGTGATGAGACACTCGTTTCTCCGTTTTAATACTATAGTAAAAAAAAACCAAAGATATTTTTGCTTGCGTATATGTAAATGTAAAGTAATTTAAAACGTCATTACGTTTGATATGTTCCTAATGTAAGCGCATTTGGAAGTCATCCAATACCTACATATTTTATGATCGGCACCATAAATTATATTTCTTTTATAATTTTGTATAAACGTTTTTTATTCCATCGTTATATGTATATCTTTTGGTTGTTGTACGTCTTATTTTAGTTTTTTTTTTAGTTTCACTCTTTATACCGCCTATAACAGGTTGTGTGTTAAGACACTCCGTTATCGCTTTCCTTTCGAATTTGAGACAGTGCGTGTTGACTCAACGGTGCACTAAATAAGGAAACGTAACACAAAGTTATGTTGTCTCTGTTTATACCGAACAAAAAAACATAATATTTTTTAATATATAGATAATAGATATATTTTCATGGCACTTTGAACCACAGTTCCCATAATAAATATGCATATGATTTTACGCGTACAGGTTAAATATGTACAAAATAATATGTAAATATGATACTTTAATCTTTTTAAAAACAACATATTCAAATGAAAATTCATCTGGTCCAATATGATTTTTAACTATTTGAATCAAATCGTAAGTATTTAAATTTCATTCAGACTGTGTTTAATTCAACCTACACGCGATAAAACATTAGGCACGCTTGATTTAGCTTCTCTACGATTCGCTTCCGCGCCAAACCAATGTCAGGGCCTAATTTGCAATTATTTATTACACAATACGATATTAACAAATAATAAGTAATAGTTTTAAATGGATCCTTGTATAAAACAATAAGAAATTTATAATATAAAAAAAAATTAAAACTTGAAAGAATTTTGACAAAAAAATTAACAAGAAATTAAAATTATTAAATCAAATAGTATTTATTAAAAAATATTCATTTAGTATTTTAAAAAATGCATTATTTTTTATAAGCCAAGTCTATTCTGTATATTCAAACACTAGAACAACTAGCTCCGCCATCTGGCGGCAAGTGCTGAAAATTTAGCAGCAGCCACGATTTTACCCAAAAGACTCATAGAGGGCGTTTGTGAGAATATATATTTAATTTTAAATATTATGCGTCGGTATACAATAAAAATTGATAATAAAATATTTACATATAACACAAATATAATTTTTGCGCTGATTTTAAATCTTTTTTATAGTTTATCTATAAAAAGATATATTCAGAAGTATGTCTTTTTATCCCACACATAGCAGGGTAGGCACTTAGGCACGTAGATAGAGTCTCTGCCGCAGGGAGAATCTGGGAATGTCTTAATACTAGAAGTGTTAAAATACTCCGTTCTCACTAATTAAGACACTTTTATTTCCAGCTTTCCGCTGAATTCTACAGGCATTGAGTATTGATAGCGGAACGTCGCGCTTCGCCTCATTACCAAAGCGAAGAAACAAAAAATAACCTGTGGCATTTTGGCCGCATGGATTTTACATAAAGTTATATTGGTACATAATTATAATAATAAGATATCACTTTTGTAAAAAAAATATTTCAAATCCACTTAATACTTTGAAAACATAATGCATAAATGCACGTTGACTAAAATACGTTTTAGCAATGATTTATTGTTATCTTTATAGTGTCGTAAACTTTACGTAACAACAAGAAAGACAACAATTAAGAAAATAACAACACTAATAAAAATAACTACAATGTATTTACTTATGATTTTAAAAAGTATTATAAAGTAGTTCGCAATAAAAAACATAAAAACAAAGGACTTGTCCTAAGGATCTTTCTTTCTATTTGGTTACATAAAATAAAACGCATTGCCGACAATGATGCTCAAAAAAGATGAGAAAGATGCAGAAAATGTGAGATGCAAAAGCACCAAAAAAAATAAAACAAAACTATATAAGAAATTTATTAATTTCCTATTAATTGTAATAATTTATAAAAAAAAAATTAATTGTGCAGTTTGTTATCATTATATACATTTATCTCGTCAGATACAATATTAATAACATGATCTAACACGCCCCTCGTGTGCACGAATTGATTACAAATGAGAACAATAATATATTATTATAAATCAATAAACACAAACACTAAACATCGCGCTAAAAACTTTTTCTATATACACGAGTATATTTACAAAAAAGAAGTTGAGCAAATAATTAAAACCATTTTCTTCTATCTTGTCTCAGTTTAACTCCGTAATTATTGGAACTTTAATGTAATTAAGCTTATTTTTTCAGGAATATTTTTTGTATAGTTTGACAATTTTTAATCATACTATAAGCTTATTTCTGCTGAGTAGGTAAAAATATTTACTTGTCTTAATTTGTACTTATTTATCTAAATCAGGGTTTCCCAACCTTTTCTTGATCAAGGACCGCTTTTGTATCATTCTTGGTAGCTGGGACCACTATGTATGTAGGTATATAAAAAATAACTGTGACTATTAAACAGAAACTTCGTCTCACCATCTCCAGTCATAAAATAAAAATCGTTCGCGGACCATATTCAGGCTTCTGCGGACCACTGTTTCGGAACCACTGATCTAAATGTATTATTACCATATTTAATACTTATAAAAACAACAATTTTTTGTGTTCTATAACATAATAATAAAATAAATTGTTTTGAAAGTAGGCGAGCATTATTACGGTATGTTTATAAATAGATAAACTTATGTAAATACAGCCTTGTTAGTAGTTACGGGTAGCAACCTTACTAATTGTCCCCGATAGATGTCCTACTTTATAAATATATACCTATATATATAACTTAATTTGTAAGTATATTTTACTTTAAATAAATACATTATCGATATAATTTTGCGTAAAATATGTGCAGTGTTGTATAATTTTTTATACGAAAGATTAGTATTAATATAAGCTCAAAAAGAGCATTTTATTATCAATATAAAGTGATCTTCAATATAATTGCAATTTTCTGCCAACTTATCTCCAGAGTCGTGTATAACGTACAAGAAAAAAAGTTGCGTTGTAGCTAGGGGTCGCAATATCGGACGATTCTAGTCAAACCGGTATTATCGATAATAAAATATCCCGGTTTTTTTGGGTATTTACGTGATTTGAACGAAATAAGTAATAATTATTGAACACCTTGGGGTATGTAGTGTTTAGTAACTGTGGCAAAGCATCGGACATTACGGCACATCGCGACATGGACTTCCGTCGTTCGACACCCAATGTCTCGAATTTGGATGAAAAACTGCATAAAGTTCATTGAAAAAAAAATTCTACAAAATAAACACACGTTTGCTATTAATAAGTAATGGTAAACCAACACCAAGGGAAATTCACCATGACATAAACCAAGTGAGAGCTACTGGTAGGTAGTTACTGATGTAAGCATTTACTCTGACACAGTCGATAACTAAAGAGTCGTTTGGCTTAATTAAGTCCATTAGCGGAAGTATTCGATAGGACGTCGTCAATTAAAGATGGGAAGCGTATTCACGATCTATCAATATTTCGAATAAAATTGGAAAATTCTTAAAATTTAGAAAAGTAGAGGTCACTTTATTATTCTAGTAACGCAAAAATTATTTAAGATGAAAAATATAATCTGAGACAATTATAAGTACATGTCCTACATAGTTATTATTGTCAATGACACTTTCGTAGATATGGAATCTTTTTTTATATATAAATTAATCTTAAAAAAGATTCATCATTTGGCAATCGATGCTAAATACTTATTTGTTTTCGGAATATATCTATTAATAAAATGTTCTACTACATTTAACATACATACATACATGTTAAGTTAAATATAAACATGTTAACATATAAAAAACCTAACCATTTTTGGTATGACTCATTCATATGCAAAAAAACTTCCTCAAAGGATAAGTTACATCACCACCGTAATTGACCAATCAGAGGGTTTTGCTATTACAATTATTATCATCAACAAACCTTGAACCGTTCGTATGCTATGCGTATAATGACGACCCAAAAAACTCAAAAAATACCTATAAACTAACTGAATTACTATATTTCCTAAGTAACATAATGTTAAATATTTTGATATGTCGGCACGAAGGGTGACTGTAAAACCGACTGGTTGTGGGTTCGATTTCCACTCGAGGAGATGAAATATTTTCTTAAATTTATATTTTCATTTCTTCGCTCTGGTGTCGAGGTTAAGCGCGGCGTTGAGTTCTGCCACTCAACACGCAATGCCTCCAGAATTCGGTATAAATTGGGGAACGGAGTGTCTAAGTAAATCTAAATCAAAATTTAAATTATGTAAACATTTTGGTTAATTTATTAAACTATGGTGTCCTGAGTGTGTCAGTCGCATGTTGTAAGATGTGAAAAAGTACCAAATAAGTACCTAACATAGTATTTACAACTTTCGGTGTCACAGCTGGACTATGAAAAGATTGTATTTTCATGTGATATTTTTTTTCATGTCATTTGATAAATTATTGCTATATAATTTTTTAATTTTATATATTTTTTATAGATATTTAATTTATATTTGTAAATTAAATAAAAATTTGCTAGAGGCTGACATATTTTTTTATTTAATTGAAATATAGACTTTACAATTCCTTAAGTCTTGCTTAAGTAACTAATAACTATAACTATCTAAGGTTTCTACAAGGCGGTACGGCACAAACCAGACGCGGTGGTCGTGGAATCCGATACTATATACGCTAAGTTGCGTACGCAAAAAGGAAATGCGGTGAAACTGAAACAGGATCTGAAACCTATACGTCGTTCGATATTCGACGTGACATGGTGTTGCTTAAATTTGGATTTTAACTTCATACATGAAGTCCATCGATATAATTTTGTATATTATTGTTAACAGATTACACATATAATAGATATATAGAATCAAATAATCTGTAAGTTTTATATAATATAAGCAATTTCGCTTTATATACAAATATATTATATATATGGTTAATTATTATTCCAATTACCTAAGGTGCTAGGTAGGACAAATTTGTATAAGATCTTTACAATAAAAATATTTTATCAGCATACTAAATAATTTAAATATTTTTAAATATAATAAACTGATTTTAAAAGAGAAAGTATTATTTAAATTAAAAAAAAAAAATTAAATTAGCTTCACGCTATATCCCGCACACAGCAGGGTAGGCAGAGGGAACCTAGTGTTAAGACACTCCGTTGCGCACTTTCCGGCGAATTCTGGAGACATTGCGTGTTGAGTGGCAGAATTCAACGCCGCGCTTTATTTTGACACCAGAGCGAAGAAATGGAAATATAAATTTAAGTAAATATGTCATCTCCTCGAGTGGGGATCGAATCCACAACCAGTCGGTTTTACAGTCACACGTTGTGCCCCTGCGCGACGACTGGCCTCAAAATAAAAATACGTTTTATGTGGAGTAAATAACATTTATATAATCTTCCTTACAAAGGTAGTAAATATATTATAGCCGTATCTAAATCGCCAACACTTTGTTTAGACCGTTTAAAATTAAGCCATTCGGCACACAGCCTCGTTAAGTATTTAAGAATGATAACGATATATTACCCACTAATAAAGTATATTATGTATGACTTATAATTAATTAATCTTTTCAAAAATTACTCATGTTGCCTTCCTGTTTTTCATTAATCATGAAAAACAGGAAGAAATAGTTTTTGCTATTTTTATTTTAGCTTCGCGTTGTATCCCCGACGTAGTAAAGTAGGCAAAGGTAACCTGGAAACCTAGTGCTAAGACACACCGTTCTCATTAAGACGTTCCATTCGTTACTTACCGCCGAGTGCCTATTGATTGGCAGAGGTCAACGCCGTGCTTTGCCTTATTATCAGAGCGAGCAAATAAGAACATTAAATATTTCTACCATTAAGAATAGAACCCACAACCTATCGCATTTACAGTCATTCGTTTGTGCTTCTGCGCTACGACTGGTCTTATTGCTATAATATATGTACTAAGCATATATGAATAAAAAAAATTAAAGGACAAGAATTCAGCGAAACTTTAACATATACCATATTCTCATCTCCACAGTTAAGAACTTGACCGTTAACATATGTAGATGAGAGAGTTAAAAGTTAAACTTAATACATATATATAAATTTAGTCAATTATATGCCCTTTGATGCCACGACCGAGTCACTATTATTACGATTTAAAGATTTTTGGCTACAATATAATTATAATAATTTAACCATTAAACCAGTTCCCACAGCTGACAGTAATAAAAAAATAACTGTTATAAAAAGCTAAACATGTAGAAAATATGCGGTAAACCGATTCAAAGCAAATTGGAGGAAATAGATAATAAAATATATTGTAACTAAGCTTATTATATATAGGAGTATGGGAACGTTAATGTCGGTGACTGATAATGCTGTGTACGTATGTATAATAATCTATGTATATTTTTATATGTTATTAATAACATGGCAAAACTGAATTTATGTAATGACAAATTTATTAGATAGTAAAATAATATACTTTGTATATTTGAATTACACGTTGTCGAAATAATGGCGCCTTGTGAATTTTTTTAGGCAAGGAGTTTCATAAAATATTTTCAGAACTAAAATGCTAGATTTGTTAAAATGTATACGCGTCGATGTATATAGATATACAAATGTATATAAAATCTCTTAAATTACATTTTATTGAAGGAAACATAATAAAAGTCCTTATAATTTATTTTACTATACATATATTTACTTAAGTTTATATTTCCATTTCTTCGCTCTGGTGTCGAGGCAAAGCGCGTCGTTGATTTCTGCCACTGAACGCGCAATGCCTCTAGAATTCGATAGAAAGTGGGGAACGGAGCCTTAACACTAGGTTCCCTCTTCCTACCCTGCTGTTTGCGGGATACAGCGTGAAGCTGATTATTTAATATGCAAATCTACACACGTAGTATGTATGTACATAGGTTGCAAATATTTATACTTGCCTGATTAAATAAGTTATTGGCATTTCACGCCCTCTGAATCATTGAGAACACAAAACATCTGTTGATTCATTGTGATTATATTTGAAGGTCGTACGGGATGAATAATGATAAAATGTACGTCAATATTTTAGGAGGAGTACTTATTTATTACTGAGTACATATTCCATTCTTATTTTATATGATGGAGTATAAGAGATGATTGAAGACAAAAAAAATATATTTATTTTAGAAGTGCTAAACAAGAAAAAATTTAATCCAGTAACTGTTAAACGTTTCGTTCACTCGTTTCTTTGGAATGTTCAATTCGACACCTCACGAGATTGATTCGAAACCGTCATTAGCTATGGTATGGAACAAAAGTATTCACTTCGATAACCCAAGTAAAGAGGTTTAGGAGTATTTACGTTGGTTAGTTAACAGTTATTTAGTGAATTGTGATACAAGTGAGACTAGTGCAAGTATCTGTACGAACTCGCAGCCTACATCCAGCGAAACAGGTTCCCGTGGATAGACAACACGCGATGGTATCGCCGCGAAATGTTCTATCACGCTAATATGTCATGTCTTATTTAGGGAGAACGGAACATAGTCGCGTGCGCACCATTCTAAACAGTCATACAAAAAGGACTGAGGTCAGACCGCTTACATCACTACGTCGTTGAAATCATCGCTATCGAAAATCATAAAGACATAGGAGGTCGCATAATATTTTCGACGCCTGGCCATACATAAACATGAGTTTGGCATCCATTGTGAGACGCGCGTGTCGATAAGTTTCATGTATCAACAAACGTTTGATGACTTATTGCTTCGTTGTTTTCATTCCATTATATTTTTATTGAAATAATTTCATTGAATCGAAATTTGTTTACAGTTGAAAGGGCAAAAGTTTGAAATAATTATTTTTGTATCAAAATTTGAGTCATATGGACCGTACTTATTTATAGGAATAGTATGTGTCATAGATAGACTTTTAGATTGACCAACTGGTAGGTATGTAGGTTTAGCGACATACAAGCCCATTAAAGTGCCCTCAGCTCACACGAAAACTGACGTAAATGCAAGTAAAAGTATGGAAAATTATTTGCATCCGCAAAGAAGAAAGAAATAATCAGCAAATATTTACAAAGCATATTTTGCAGATGGCATTGGCCTCAATTTAAGGTCATATAAAAAACGAAGCATAATGTCAATGTTATCATGTTCAATATAAATATTATCTTGTCATCAAAAACCGTTGATATTTACAACATAGATAATTCTAAAATATAACAAAATAAATAAAACAACATTGAATTATAATATTTTAGGATTTAAGATGGCATTTTACATGAGAGGTTAAGATTAAAATTGAATAATAAATAAAATTGAATAATACGGTTCTTTTATTAAATTAAACTATAAATTCATTTAACTTACAAATTCACAAATAGACCCATTGTGATCTACTGTTGAAATTTGAATTGTTTGATATGAGAAACATTACAGAAGTCTGGACACGCCGAATACAAAAATAACCCTCATTTGAGTTATACGGGGCGCAAACTTAAATTCCTGCCAATAATACGTTCTGGCGGTATGCCGAGTGCCGAAAATCACGTAAACTATGAAAAAAATAATGAAACAAAACTTATACATACATATATGGACGAACGTACCGATTCAAAATATAATTTCCGTTATTGTGTCAGTATGCCGCCGGGCTTTCTTCACAAGGCACTGTTTGTATCACTGGTGGAACAAAGGAACCATTTACAAAATCACAGTTACATCACCGACAATTCGCGGAAATTAGCAAGTTTACTGCACTCGGAGCAATTAGCGGTAGAGTCAAAATTGACACTGAAACTCTACAACCGATTAGACACTACACTACAAACGTTTGTTATGTTTGATTGCCCACTTCGATATTGATACAGTATTGTTTATTAAAAATTAATCGACTAATTGAATAGCGTGGTCGTGATAAACGCTAAGAGGTCGCGACGCAACTGCCCGCCGCTGTATCATTGACGCGCCGCTTCACGTGCGTTGAGCGTTCACATGCAAAAACTTTTACATAGAGCTCAAACTCTATTAGAGAACACTAAACCGGTAAAGTGCGTACGCTACGTTTTCTAGAAACATATGAATAGTTACTTTGGAGACGGGTTATGGTGTGAACTATCGTGCGATTTTGTACAAAGATTTCTATTAGTACAACCTGTTGTCGAGAGAACAGGATTGGTTCGGTTGTACTGACGTTCCTAATAAGACGATGATACGTGCTAAACTTGTTGAAACCACTTTTTGTTGACAGGCAATGAAATGTTGTTTAAGTGAAATAAGTAAAAAATGATTAATTCTTTTATGATCGTTTTCAATGAATTTAATCATATGTTAACAATTAATAAGGATTGTAAATTGAAAAATACAAAATATTATTAGATCATTATATGGCCAGTTAAAACAGAAAAAATAAAAGTAAAATACTTAATGAAATTTAAACATATATATTAAGTAAAAACTACATGAGGATGCGTAAAAAGCTGCATTGAGTTCCGCCATTCATCACGCAATGCCTCCAGAACTCAGTGCAAAATGAAGAACGAAAGCGTCTCTCTCTCTCTGCGTATCTTGCTATGTACAGGATACAGTGTGAAGTTCCAAAAAAAAAAGGATATTACAAATTACATGATACTTGGTGTAAAAGATACAACGACACGTTATCTACTAATAAGGCGAGATAAGATGTTAGGTAATGCACACACGATAATCCATATCGGATAAACGGAGTTAGCGGTAGAGCCCCAAGTCTAGTGAAATTTACTTTCGTACATAGATTTTTGAACTAAATACCGATATTGAATTTTGACTTTTTGAGACTATAAGCTATTGGTTCGATTAAGGATATGTTTATTGTACATGGCGATATGACGTTATTTTTTATTTGGCGAGTGAGCAATTGAAAGAATAAATATAACTTTTATAATATTTAATAAAAAAATAGTCTTAGTTAGGCTTTGTCCCCTTAATGTAAATGTAATTGTTGAAAGCTATAATTGGCTGTAATTGGCGCTGATTACAATTTCTTGTAAATTTTTAGTAAAAGCCAAATATAATTTTTTTATTATATAAATCTAAAGAAAAAACAAAACGATAAAATACTTTTGTAAATATATTTATTTCCTATGTTGGGTTTAATTACTTGTATTTTATTACTGCATGGAAATTATATTATTACGTGCATAAATAATATAACATAACAACTTCAAGTTAAATTACATTATGTTCGCCTAATGATATCATACTAATGTTTTATTGGACTTTAGTAAATTATATTATTATAGCTTTTATTTATAACATTTATCTTTGTTTTTCAACTATTTCTTCTGTTTATTTTCCACTATCCCTCATAGAAGCAAGGTAGGCAGAGAGAATTTAGTAGAAAGACGCTCCATTCTCTATTCCTCTCCATCGGAATACGAGCTATTGTGTAGCGTTGCAGAACTCAACGCCACACAAGCCTTTAAAAAAAAAAAAACGAATATTCCTATGATATTAAGTCATTTCTACCCCTTTCCAATTTCTATATATTTCCAAAGAAATAAACATACAACAACAAACTTACTAGTTGATTCGCTAAATTCAACGTCGATGACGTCAGTCTCACCTATAGATAATATAGGTACACGGGGCTCGCCTCGCAGGCTATTATTTATAAACACATACGATCGAAGTATTTTCAAAACGGAACTATGCTTGAGTTATTCAATTCATGGAATTTGAACCTGGTTACTGTGAAATAGCTGTTATTACTCATTTAGTTGAGGCCAGTTTGAGCAGGGGCATAAAATAATGACTATAAGTGCGACAGGTTGTGTGTTCGATTCCGATTTGAAGAAATTAAATATTGTAAAATAGCGTCGAGACAAAGCGCAGCATTGAATTTCAGCACTCGCAACGCAATGACTCCAGAATTCGGCGGAAAGTGCGTAACGGAAATGCCCTAACAAGGCTCCCTCTGCCTCTGCCTCTTTGACAAGTCAGATACAGCGTAAAGCTGAAAAAAAAGCATTATACCTACTGTACTGCAAATCTTACAAAGCCTTGTTGTTTATTTTTTAAGCATATAAAAAATTCAAAAGCAGTTTATTTTCATCTGAATAAATTTTACAATATGAGAGAAAATAAACGAAATAAATTCAATATAAAATTTTAACTATTTTATACTTCAAGGTTTCGTGCCCCACACGTTTTCCACATACCATGAATCCATGGTCATTACGTAGGCTACTTAAATAATTAAAACTTAACACAGAAAGAATAAAAGTAAATAAAATATAAGTTCCATCTCGCTGCACTCCCCTCCGTAGAGTCATTTAGTAACTATAATTTAAATCAAGATCAAGATCGTTTTGTCATTATCTTTTACATCATAATTGGTCTGTAATTTGCTGCGCTTGCGCATGTATGGGAACGTAGTGAGTCTTACGTGTAAAGGAATTCCATTATTAGCAGTTCTATACGAATCATTTCACTTTTCTGTTTTCCATTAATAAACAATGGCGTATCGTCAAGACGCTAGTTCATGTTGTCACGAACCAGCTGTTATATCTAGTTCGAATACATATAAATATTTTAAACTATATCGGTCACCTAGTACTTAATTGAATTTGCCGTCACGCAATGGGGCAGTGTTTGATTTTTAGCACTATGGTTATGGGTTCTATTTTAATGTGGGAATGTTTATATTTAGATAATTTTCATTGCCCCGCGCTGGCAGATAATCTGCGGTGTCGATGTTGGCCTCGCAATACGCAATGTTTTGGTAATTGGATAACAAAATATCTTAACACAATGTTACTTCTATTTATACTAAATATATAAAATGTGTACCTACAAGAAAAATAAATAAATTAGATGTATACGTGAAAAAAGCGTGAAGCTCGAAGCAGTACTTAGCACGCCATCGTGGCGCAAGTAGAAAAGCACAAGTTGATTATAGATCCTAATCGCACTTAACGAAAAAAAATACATTATATTCCAAATGGACGGACGGTCCTACATTGCCATTGTCTGCCTAAGAACGCGTGAAGCCATAAAACTATTTTTCTATTTATATTTAAAAATCTTCTACTTAATAAAAGGAATTAGTAGCAAAAAATAGAGAATATACGAGAAAAAAATATTACGGCACAGTAATTAAAAATTAGCATCTAAAGTAATAAACGAGCCTATTGCCAGAAAGAAATATCCATTAAAATTAATAAAAAGATATGTATTTATTTTTAGTAGTAATAATATAAATAATAATAAATGTTTAATGAATCAGTTGCTACACGAATATAAACGTATTTATTTATTGGTTATTAATTTGAACATTAAAAATTTAAAAAGTTATAGAAGAATGATTTAGTATTTACTTATAGTTATTTAATAAAAATAGGGCAAGTGCCTACTCTGATTGGTCGATCGATAATCTTAGTCATAGAACTCATTATGCTAATTAGCGTCTTAAGCATAGGAGTGGTCTCTATCGGCCACATGTTGGTTCCTAATATATTAAAATATTTAAGACCGTTAGATTGCAACATTGAGGATTTTGAAGAATTCCAATTACAGACTACAAATTAATTTGGTAAGAAACCAAAGTGATTTACCTACCTAATCTGTAGTCTGTTGCTCAAAGAAATTAATCAATTCTTGCAATATAAAAATATGAGCTTCTCTAAATTCGCACATAATATACATTTCGGAGTGAGAGAGAGAGAGAGCGCGAAGGAAAACCACTAATGAGGCACTCTTTGTTTATTTAGTTTCATGCAGTGTTTATTTAGTTCATCCTATGCACTCCATTCCCCATTATTTTTGAGTTACTACCAGTGCGTTTGAAAATATTGTACATATAATTTTTTCGAGTGGAAATCGAACTATAACTTATGTCATTTACAGTCGCACACTTCTGCTCCTGTGTCACGACTGGCCACTATTTTCATGATGATGATGAAGCACTCTATTTTCCATAATTAGAGTAACCTTCCATAGCGTTAATTAGCGGAATCTTTGCGGCGAACTTTGTCTAGCCAGAAGGTTAAAATGAAAATATTTTGAATATCATCAGGTGGAAATCAAATATATATGTATATAGTGTAAAGATACTCTATACGAAAGAATACTTATTTTCCATAAAATAAACATATACTATATATCTAGAACGATCCAAGCGAGATTTATATTTAGTGTTTAACATATTTTCCTCCTTCAAATGTAGAGCTGAGACTAGTATCGCAGGTTAAGGTCACGTACATTATTAGATTATATACTGAGTAGGTATTGAATGTAAGATACGCTGTACTGTAAATTTAGTTATTTTTCTTATCTATATAATGTTATAAATTATTTTAGTACCTTACTCTATTGGATATAACTACGATACTTAGTTAGTTAGTTAGTTAGTTATTTTAAACATAAACTTATATGGCACAAAATCGTAACTCATGTTATTCAAGACAGGTTTTTTACAACACAAATTATAATACCTAACTATGTTACCAAATCATTATATTCTATATAATTTCTTTAAAATCAAGCGAATACAATTATTATGCCACATACAACAGAAAATATGAACTAAACGGTAATACCTTAAAAAAAATAACAAAGCCGTATAGCGTATGATTAAAACTCACCCGATTGGAAAAACGACCCTTGAACCCTCAGATTTTATAATTCCACTATAAATAACAGGGTTTTAGTCGCACAGAGTAACTTGTGGCACGCGGGTAGATAGAAGCAACTAGTATGGACTATTGTGGACAGATTAGATAATGAGTCTTGGATCGGAGGAGCGTGGAAATGCGACTGGAGCTGATGTGCAATTACTATGACAATAATTTGTATTGGATTTGTATGTAATCTTTGTGTGTATGACTCAGATATATTAAGTTTTTTAGGTCACTTATTACTAATATTAATGTATTATATGTGGAATAATTGCATATCCAATGGTAATTTAATGGTGATGTCATTATATGAGTATGAAATGCTGTTTTAGAGTAAATCGCTGTAGTTTTTGCATCATAGACGTAAAACTAGTGGAGTACATTAACTATTTTATCTTTACGTATAAATAAAAAATAATATTTGACAACTAGAAAAATAAAAAAAGGTACAAATTAATCCTTTTATTTACGTTATTTGAATCGTGCTTAAAATGATTATTTTTTCTGTTTCATTGTGAGTTTATTCACACTAATCTCAAGCCGCTTTAATTGCAATCACTCTTTTGGTAAGCTTTCTTTAATATTTAGTGTTTGTTTTATTTCAATCGGCTTATAAATAAAAAAGTTATACCATTTTGAAGAATGATGTTCAACAAAATTGTTATAAATACATATTCTATTAAATTGATTCAGCTTTACTTTTCAATATATCGAGCGGGTCGCCTTTGATAAATATATGAAAATAAGAAAAAAAAAGTTACTACCCAACTTATTCTCCAATATACATAGAATAACAACAAAAAAAAACACAATCCTCCAAACAATTTAATAATGGCAACCCTATACAATATAAATGATTGAAAAGAACAATTTGCAGTCAATTTGCGGAGTATCGGCAAACATATGGCAGCTACCAGGTAGGCAGAGAATGCATTATGCATCGACCAGTGGGCTCGATTGATTTGCGTACAATGTGTGGGTTTATCGCTGTGGTATTTGAGGTGTAGTACGATCATATCAATGGCTTTCTACGGCTATGTGGGTCAAAGTTGAACGTTTTGGTTGTTGTTGACTGAGCGGTTTCGTTTTTATAATGTATACTATTCACATAATATTAGCCTACATATTTATATTCTATACGAAATGTACGTGTTAATATTACTTTAAAATATGATATTGTATTATCGTTTATTTTAGCTTAATATTGTTAACAGGAAAGCTTGATTGTTTGGGATTTAAAGGAATTTGTGTCATTTTATCATTTAGCCAATTAGACAATTTTTACATTAAAGCTGTCTAATTTATCGAGACCCCAGCTTATCTACATACATATAGCCTTGTCTGGAAACAAACATTTTGAAATCTGTCCCAACATGATAAAAGTTCCCAATTATACAGGTTAACATATAAATAATCCTAGAAATGAAATCTCATTTAAGCAGGTTGAAATAGTTTTTTGGGTTAGTTTACCTGCCTGTTTTTTTTTTCAAAAATAATTTTTTTTACCTAATGAAAACCAAAACTAGAAAATTTCTAAAATAATAAAAGCGAAATCACATTATTTTAACCAACTTCATTATTTATAGTACCATAAAATTGTTATTTTTTTTAATATAAAATTCAAACATATCAATTTTACCAATATTAGATATCATTGACCATTTCAATTGAATTCCATTTTCAACGACATGTTTATTTATATCAATATCGATTTATTGATCGAGTCGTATTTATTACAATTACAAATAAGTGAGCGAGACGGCGTTCGTTGGCGTTGCGTAATGAAAGAAAAATAAGTATTTACAAAGAAAGAATTGTCACTTGCAAGAATGTAAAACGTACAGCGTGAGTGTTTGTCGAGTACGTGGGATTGTAAAAGGCATTGTTATAGAAGGCGACAGTAACAAAAGATCTTGTACATATGTGGAATATATTTATTTACATCTAGTTTCGCGGTTTTACTCGTATATCGAGCGAAACCAGAGAAAAATAGTGTAGAGACACTGTTATTCATATTTCGCACGACGATGCCCAAGTCGTTGATAGTTGAGTTGTTTTACCATAACAAATAATAATAATAAATTATTCCTGAGTGACTTTCGAACACATGACCATAGATAGTGTTTACCCTCTGCGCCGCGATGGCTTCAACTTCAAACTTTTACTTATTTTCATTTTAAATGTAGATAGTGTGTACATAATATACATACTCTATACCTACTCGTTATGCATCTTTATTTTGCGGGGTAGGCCTTGAAAACTTCCTAAGTTCCGTTAACCTCCGTGATTTACTGTCTGCCCAAATGCAGGTTTTTGGCAAAAAAAAAACAACGTAATAAGAACTTACGGAAAATGTATGCATAAAAGTATATCTAATATACATATACATATAAATTTACGTAGATGTAGATACGTGAAAATAAAAATTCATATTTGAAGAATAGAATTTTCTTCGTTTGTAATACTAACAGTATGAGATACCGTGACCGCTAAGGTGGTTAGTTACTGCAAGTTCGATTCCCTCTCAACACAAACATTTGTCTTACATTAATCGCAAATATTTGTACTGGCACTCGGTATCGGTATTATTTACATATTTTACAATGCATATTAAAATAATATTTACTTATCAGTTATTTGATTATTGTTGTTACAGCTTTGCATAACATAAACTCAGTTGATATTGCAACTGATTTAATATATAAAAAAAAAACACTCAAAGAGAAGATCCGAGAAGATTAGGGGGCTCGTTTGACCTTAGAAAACACAACATCGATGATACTTAAAGGAGGTCACGCAAATAAAATGTATGAAGAGGTGACTGATGAAGATGAGAGTGGACGATTCGAAAGAATGCAAAGAACCTCCATCCTCTCTGGCTGCCCCGCCAGGGCATACAGAGTGAAGCTATATAAACATAAATATGTTTTGAAATAAAATAAGTTTTTCAATTTACATTTAATGCACACAGGCAACATCTTAAATTGATAGTGTAAATCTGTTTGTAATTAATTTGAATGTTTACATTTCAATTACACTCCGTATTTACTTGTTTATAGAAGCTACGTATTTTCAGGTGATTAAAGCCAGATAGTTTTCAGTTATAAATATTCCTCGATAACCTTTTACACTTAAAAATTACATCTTTTAAAAAATTTTAGAGATTAAAATGATCTTAAAATATAAACATTTACACAAAGAAAAACTGATGAAAAGCCAATGTTATAATGATAACAGACCAATTTATATTATTAAAGTAAATAAATCGTTTTATGATAAATTTGTGAAAGGTATTTTTTTAACATTGTAGAAAAGTTAGCTCCACAATATTTGCACATAGCAGGTCGGCAGGGGAAACTCGGACACTCTCATTCCCATTTCCTTCACTTCAGTCTCTTTCTTCCGAATTCTGGAGGCATTTCGTGTTGAGTCGAGGAATTCAACGCGGCGCTTTGTCTTCGTACCATTTCGTATCGAATCCACAGAGAGCGGATTGATGGTTAATAAGCGAGAGTGATCAGTGACGATAATATCTTAAAACGCAAAGTTTTGCTTTAATTAATCTTAAAATTAATTAAAGCAAAACAAATCAACACACACGAAAAACAAAAACAAAATATCAACAAGTCAAAAACATTTGTAAAACGTCAACACTGCTTAACTGAGATTAAATAACGTAACCCAACCGAGTTAGAATTACGAATGTTTCGTCAAAATGAGCTAACCGTGTAAAATATTAACTTTACCAATGCTTATCGATTTTGACACTAAGGCACAAGGAAATAGGGTATATTACTGCTTAAAATGATTCCTGTTTTGGTGGTTAGATGTATGAAGTCTTTATTTTGCGTTTGGCAATTGTCCAGTTGTGGATTTATGCACGGTTGGCGGATATCATTAGATTTAGCGGCGTTGTGTTCAGATTTAGATCAAAGTTGCGCGTGCGCAGGTTGTTATGTTGATTTAACAGACTGGTAATATTGAATTTATAGGATAATTGAAATTTTATTATTTAAAATGTCTTTAAAAAATCATTATGTTACATTTTAATTGACCTAAGATAACGATATAAAAATGCATTGGCTTACAAGTCCATAATTAAATAAAATATCGCTACCCTTCGAGAGACCCAATTTTCTATCAAAACAAAATTATATATAAAATTTACTCCAAATTTCTATTTACAAACGAAAATATTGTAAAATCATTAAAACAAACTCACCAGTATCACCAACTGCTTGACTGAGGGTGTTCTCGGTGAGTGGCCGCAGAGCTTCCACGGCGCTGATGTAGCCGAGACGGTCGGCTATCGCACATGCTGTTTGGCCGTTCTGGTTTGAAATATTATAATAAATATATAAGAATATACTATAACAATGTAAATATGGACAGAATTAATGAATAGTATAAATAATAATTCCTAATAAATAGTTTTGTTCGTTTTTATTTGAAGATGGATTTGTATTGCATACCATCAAAAGACCTATATGGTTATTTTATTAATTGATGTGGCAAAAGAGTTATTTTAACGAAAGTTCTAGGAAGTCAGTTAACCTTTGCATTTGTATAATACTTAAATCAATGAAATTCCGTGTATTATATAAAAAAACAAACAAAAAGATTAGAAAACTATAAGGTATAAAAGATACATATTAGTCATGACTCACAAACAGCTGTTGACGTAATCGTTATTTACATTAAACGAACATTTATTTTTCTCACTATATATAAATTTTAATTATAAAAAAAACTGCAAAATATATATTTTTTTTTTTTGTTATTCATCAAAACAGTTTGTTTATATTAAATATATAACCTTATATATTTTAACGAAATTAGAAGATAAAAAATAGCATGCATATTTTAATATAAACAAGTTGTCGTACACATTAAGAAACAAATTTAATTACTATTTCCGTTGACCTAGAATTATTGCAATTAAAATCATATACAAGGCTATTTTTTAACCTATGATTAAAATATATCTCTATTGACTAACAGTATAATTTATGTATTGACTAGTGATGTAGCTTCGACGTTATGTGTAGAATTATAAATGTAATATAAAAAAATATGTTTGTTTCTATATCTAAAGCATTTTCATATATTTAATTTATTACTATACGAACTTAACCATAATTTCAATATTAACGTTATCACTATGTAACGTGTTTTCAAAAGAAATGTGTACACAATATATAATTTATGTTTATTAGAACATTATATACAGTTTGAAAAAGATGTATAAAAAATATTAAGTTTTAAATATGAACATTTTATGTATTATATAATTTTTTCATAGATTTGCCATCTACTTTCAAAACTCACCGCGGATAAGGCGTTGGGATCAGCATTACTCTTGAGCAGCAGTTGTATGATCAGCGTGTGACCTTGTTGCGCGGCCTGGTGGAGGGGGGTAAACCTGATGGACGCGAAATTAGTATAAATTTAGTTTATTTTTGTGATATTATTCAAAGATTATAGAGGTATATTAACTTATTTTTCCAAGACCAAGAGGTTAAGGAGACATTACTTTCTACACTTTCCGAACAAGTTCTGAAACACAACTATAATTTAGCTTTATATTTCAATAATAGTTTTTTTCCATGTCTAGGGATCAAAGTATTTAGAGACAGACTAAAAAACATTAGATAAAAGGTTTTTTTTTAATTTTAATATAAATTTCTGACATTAATAAATAATATCTTAATTATAAACATTCTTCTCACTTGGATTTAGAACTACAAAACAGTAAATAGATTTGTACATATAAACACATAATTAGATCAAGAATCCAGTACATTATGCGATCTAATTTAGTAACCGGTGGCAGTTGCCGAATAATGCTTTATCATGCTAGTCAATATAAACGAGTTATCCACGATAACTGAGGAATGCTATCTTGTACTAGTATATAAATAATACCTATCAGTACTTTTTTTATAATTTGAATGTTTAAAAGGAGGTTTAGTTTTTCCTCTGCGTATTTGTTATTTTTTTTTTAGTAGGAAGTAACTTTTCAATATGTTCCTCTTATTTTAAGTTTTTTTTTTGCTTTGTGCTCTGTCTCGTACATAGCAGGTTAGAAAGATACTTCTATTATGATTGTATGGCTTAGTGGTCAGTGCGCTTGGACGGTTTCCAAGAGGCGCGGCTCCGAAAACCGCTACGTTCAAATTTTTATTTTTTTTATACGTTTTTTTTCTGTCCTAAGTGTGAAAGTATTTTTTCTTTCCAAAGTGTAGAATAACACTTTAAAAATGTTTAAAATGGATACTTCTATTTCCCACTTTCCATCAAAGTTAGGCGTTGTGAGTCGGAACTCAAAGCCGCGCTTTGTCACGTTACCAGAGTCAAAAAATTAAAATATTAAATACTTAATTTTTGACGAGTGGAAATTAAACCCATAACCTGTCGCGTTTACAGTCAGTAACGGATTATCTTAGCAATAGAATTAATTATATAAAATTAGCAATCCTGGGTTCCCCATGCCTGCTTTGCTTAGTGCGGGTTACACATACAGCGTGGAGCTACTAGATCAATGATTTTTATTAATGAGCTTAGACGATTTTTACTAATCTTTTAAACTCTTTTGCTCTCTTATACAATAAATACCAAATATTTGATATAAACATACTATGAAACGCCGTACTTCGTCGTTTGCTATTATTAAGCATTATATAATAAGTATCGAATATTAAAAATAAAACCGATTTATCTCTTCACCTTCATATAAACAATAATTTGCATAATTCGAAGTTATATAATATTGCGTCGTAACAAATATATAAAAACCTCAAACAGATTTTTCGACAAAATCTAAGATCAATAATAGAGATAAGCTAAGTGTTAAAATATTTAAATCAACATCTATAACATGTTATTTAATAAATGCTCATAAAAAAATATTTCAAAATCTTTATATATATATAAAAATGAATGTTTGTCTGTGTGTTCTTTATAGAATTGTAAGTTAACATTTGATCTTTAGCAAAGTTGTTGAGCACGAGGGTTTCTGAGTTATTACGACCGATTTTCCACAGATAGCGCCACTATCATTATATAATATTGCCGTGAAAAGCTGCCAGGTGGACTGCTCATGCATCGGAAACCAGACGGAAAAATAAGAAATATACTTCAATAAATATCGAATTAAACCGAAATGCTTCAATGTTATTTTTTTTGGAAATGAACAAAATGAATTGAATATTTGTGTAATGTCTTTAATTTAAATCTATTTTAGATGGTGACATAGCAATGCGCGTAAAGTAAAAGGCTAAAGTTAGTAGAATATACTAAATGTAATGTTAAATAATTTAGTTTTATGCACCCTCGAAATTACATAACTAAAAACTGAACTGAAATTATCTTCCCTTTCCTGTCTGTAGGAGCTTTACATACACAAAGTAAATACAAGAAATATATAGCAAATAGTATGTAGCTTACATACAAAAGTATATGACGTAGTGGATATTTTATCATTATGAAAAATAACACATCAATCGCCATTAGTCATATTTCTATTTAAAATTTTATTTTCTGTTATAGGTAAGTAGAATTTTAATACAATTCAATTAAGATACTACTAGAAGTAGCATTTCTCACGTGCCGTATACTAATAGGCGACCATAAGAAGCCATAATAGATATAAATCAATTACTTAGTATGCACGAAGGGCACGAACAAATACATTTTAAGTTTATGTAAGCTATACGTTTGCTATATTTGTATTTTATATATTGTTTTATTATTTTTCAAACATTAAATGTACAGAAAACGAATGAATAAACAATAAAATGTACAGAAATGTACTTCATTCACGAAATCGATTTGTAGGTACAATCGGTAAAGTGGAACGTTGTTTAGGTTTATTATAAAAAATAGTTAATTGCGTAAAATAGAACGAGAGATATCCCTTTCTTGTTGTGGTAAGTTTTTTAAGGGTGACAAGTGGCAGATCGGCAACGTTCAGCATTCGTAACTGTGGTACATGTAATACAGTGTGGATAAAAATCATGAAATGAAAACATTTATCTCACGGCTAAACTGTTTAGCAAACTTGATTTTTTTTAGGTACAGGTTTCAAATATTGCACCCTACATGCTGCTTCCGTTACAAGAGCACATACGCTTCTACCGACTACCTTACATATTATCTGTAACATATAAATCAATCAACAAGTCGTAGGTCAACTGCTTCCGTCATTTACGTAAAAGTAATAAAAAAGGCGCTTGCCCGTGAGCGGCCTTGGCGCTGACGTCGGCGCCGGCCTCCAGCAGCGCCTTGGCGGCCGCGAGGTGTCCGTGGTGCGCGGCGGCGTGCAGCGCCGAGTAGCCGTCGCGCGTGCGCGCCGCGCAGCGCGCGCCCGCCGCCAGCAGCGCGCGCAGCGCCGCCGTGCGCCCCTCCGCGCCCGCCAGGTGCGCCGCCGTCAGGCCTGCGGACGGACATTGCAACCCGTAGGGCAAGGTAAACAGAGAGAATGCTAGGAAATTTCGTCCTCTATTCTTGACTTCCAGAAATTGCATATTAAATGACAAAACTTTAACTTTTCTAAATCACAGACAATAAATGTTTACCAATACTGTTAAAAAAACAGTTTTAGGTAAAAGTCAACATTTTCATATTATAAAATATTACAAATTACTTTACAAACATAATATATTTTAAACTCTTAACTAACCATTATTAGCAGGAACATTAACATCAGCTCCTCTTTCAATGAGCATTTCGACGCAATCTTCGTGGCCTTCTTGAGCCGCCATATGTAGAGGTGTAAAACCTGCCTTTGATTTTACACCGGGATCAGCATCTATTAAAAAATATCATATAAATATCATATAGTAAATGCGTGTTTACCCTTTCATGTGCGTGTTTCCATGCAGCAGGGTAAGCAAAGGAACCTACTTTTAAATGACTCCAGGCACCACTTAATATTCTATATATTACGTATTAAGTTGCGAAACTCAACACCGCGCTTTGTCTTGTCACCAGAGCGAGGAAATGAAAATAATATATTCCTCTTCCATTAAAAGTCAAACGCTGTGCCGTTGCGGTATGAAGGTCTTAATTTTGTGTGATTAATAAAATAAATTAAATTTAAGTTTCGCTTTTTCACTACTATATATTCGTAAACAACTGCGAGATTTAAACCAATACAAATAAGTCACTAAAGGTAAAAAAAAATTTGAAGTTTAAATTACATTAGAAATCAGAAAGTATATATGTATATTGTATAGTCATATAGTCAGTGAAATAATTAATATTTAACAAATTAAGCATTTCTTTCATAATTTAACCTAAATATTTTGGTAGATCCACAATATTTAATTGAAGATTGAAAAAAGAACTGAAGATTTATTATAACCATACATACCGTGTTCTAATAAAGCAAAAGCGATATCCGGATGGTTGTGTCGACACGCGATGTGGAGAGCAGAGTGCCCGTTCTTAGCGAGAGAGTGGGGGGAAGCACCTGTATGGAAATTTTGTTTCTAGCTTACTAAATAATGAATTTAGCTTATGTTTCGGGATTATTTTGTGACGTGTGTATGTATTTATAACGAAACCATTACTTAAAGTACTTACTAGGAGTATGATATCTAAAACATAACTTCAAAGTATATAAATAGGATTAGCAAATGCAAATTTAATATTAAACGAACCAAATGTAATTTCTAAAATAAATTAAAAACAATACTGTTTATTTAATTTTAAACTAAAAAAAATCAACAATATGACACAGAGTATGACAGAAATACACATGAATACAAAAAGCTTATAACGTAAATCAATAATAGGAGATGTATAAATATACAGATGTAAAATAACAATTACAAATGAACATTCTAACCTATTTGACCTTTGGTAATTTTAATTACTCCCAAGTATGAATTATTGGAGCCAATAAAACACAACTACTTATCAATTAAATGCTGTTATACATTTAACACAAGTGCACATTAACAAAGCCAAATATATATAAGTTAATATTTTTATATAAGGATTTTTTTTTTGAATATATAAAATCACTATAAAATTTAATAATTTTAATGTCTTAAATAGATATTCCACAATAAGAAATGTATAACATTTTTGAGATCCAAACCCAAAAACAAGAAATACAATAGTATCAGCAGCAGAATGGAGTGTATTCTACAAAAACAAACAATAAACATAATACATAAACAAATAAATACCTTTATCCAGTAAAAGCAAAGCTATATCCGGATGTCCATAGTAAGTGGCCATATGTAACGGCGTTATATGGCTTTTGCCGGGCGCGTCCGGCTGCGCCCCTCGAGCTAGTAAAAGCCTCGCTACTCCTATATCACCATATTTAGCAGCTAAATGTAGTGGAGTGAAGCCTTTACGTGTTTCCGCTTCGATTGGGGCGTTGTGGTCGAGAAGTATGGAAGCGACTTCTTCTTTGCCTTTTAAATAAAGAAGTCATTTTATTGTTTAACAATATAAACACATAAAAGTAGTATAGTATTATTTGAAGTTATGGCGAAGCTGCTCATCAGAAGGAAATTATTTTTTTCGGTAGGATGCATAACTAGACATATGGTGACAGTGACGGTTTTGAGTAAAAATTCGATTGTAAGTGTCACTTTCCGATATTTTACTAAGAATTGTACGTAGGACTCCGCAAACCTAATTTATGCCCAAAAAGAAACGTGTACTACATTTGTACTACATTTTGTAATTAGAAATGTGTACTACATTTTGTATTTAGCAGGAGCTGCTACTTGGTCAGTATGTTGTAATGACAATGCAGCCATGTCACAGTGCTTAGTTAAGTTGAGGTTCGTTTTTTTCTTTTGAAGTATCAAAAAGTTAAACGAAGGGTAAAGTAAAGAAAGGAACCTCACCTTCCTTAGCAGCAATATGCAACGGCGTATATCTGTCTTTGGTAGTAGCAGCTACTTGAGCACCATGTTGTAATAACAACGCAGCTATGTCACCGTGCCCGAGTCGAGCCGCTACGTGGAGGGGAGTTTGTTCTTCTCTTGCTCGAGCTTCCACCTGAGAATGGATTTAAATTATTTTACGTTTTTATAAGGAAATCAGTATTACAAAAATACAAATTGTGTAGTCTCAAGATTGAAGGTATTCAGTAGAAACACTTCATTATGAATATATAATTTTACACCTAACATTGAACTGTGTATAAATTTACAAAATTGGATAGTCTAATTATGTCAAAAAACTTAA
The DNA here is from genome assembly GCA_030704555.1 of Heliconius charithonia. Taxonomy (NCBI): domain Eukaryota; kingdom Metazoa; phylum Arthropoda; class Insecta; order Lepidoptera; family Nymphalidae; genus Heliconius; species Heliconius charithonia. Next base: position 4,112,993 of record CM060825.1, read on the forward strand.
TTACCCATATTATAAATCACCTTATAAAATCTCAAATCACCTTAGCGTTATTCCTCAACAAGACCCTAACTAAATCGGTCTGATGTGCCCTCGCGGCTAGGTGCAGCGGGGTCTCCCCCCGCGCGGTCGCCGCGTCCGCGTCCGCGCCCGCGCCCACCAGCACCAGCGCGATGTTCATGCAGCCCATGAAGGAGGCCACGTGGAGCGGTGTTAGACCGGATTCTGTTGTTGCTGATTTACCTGGAAATAATACTTCGTGTTTAGCATATTGAATACGATAAATAATTAATAATGTATATGATATAATTAAGTATTAACAGACTTTCCGCCCAATTGTACGAGCTATTTGGGTATTATTATAAAAAATTGTTATATATTAATATAATAAATTATAAAGTGAAATTACTAAGTATTTCTGCTAATCAAAACATGCGTATGTTGAGTCAGAGTTCAAATGTTGTCCATCTTACGGAATAATTCCCCTAGTAGAAATTAAGTCCTTTTTTTATTATCAATTTAAAAATTATTTACATTTTCATACTGGATATATACATTTTTTAAGTATAAATTGCATTAGTGCTAGATTATAATACTGGTGCATCCTCGAGTATACTAAAGGCGTGCACACTCCTTTCCCTATGCACCACCTAATTATATGGAGACACCCCGTTTTCCCCGCTATGGGAAACTAAGTGCTTTATCACTAGACTTCCCTTCCTACCCTGCTATTTATATACGAGATGCATCATGAAGACTAGCTTGTTGAGTTGCGTAACTTAACGTTGCATTTAGTCTTGTTACCAGAAAGAGAAAAAGAAAGTTAATTCATTTTTCCAAACGGAATTTAACCGTCACTTACAATTAAGATCTATGAAGACGCGCTGCTACAAGTTAATTTTAAGTTCTACTCAATTATGTTTTTTATAATTAATAAATCTTATTTGATTACGACATTACAATACTTTTACTTACTAGCACCATATTTAAGAAGTAATTCGACGACCTTTAGTCTATTCTTTTTACACGCAATGTGTAGAGGTGTGAAGCCATTGAGTGCTCGAGCGTTTGCATCTGCATTTCTATCTAGTAGAAGTTTTGCCACCTAGAAAAGACAAAAAAAACTACGTATGTATAAATAGTCAGATTTGTGAGTTTCAATACTCCTATAAGTTAATAATATTATATAAACATCGCTTGGAGGACTGCCTACTATCAAATTAATTTCTATGTTAGAAACTCGTGTGACACTGTGTCGTTATAACCTTATATTCCAATAAAGTTATAAGGACACAGTGTTAGTATTATTTGAGCGGCTTCACGCTGTATCCCGCATATATCGGTGGTAGGCACAAAGCAGAGAGAACCTAGTGTTAAAATGCTCCGTTTCCTATGGAAAGTTCACTTTCCTAAAGATTGTGTGTTAAGTGATGCAACCCAACGCGTGCTCTCCTTGTTACGAGAAAATAATTCATTACTCCAAGTGTGAATGTAGTGTATACCTTTAAAACTTATCTTTCATACATTCAATCGTTCATACATTATATTGACTAGCATAAACAGACAAACTCAATTTGGTGCACACGTTAGTATTACGAGTGCCATCGGTGAGAGTAGACAGTGAGTCTGTCTATTGAGTGCGGCTTCAAGCTTAAATACTAAATGTAAAGAACAGACTTCATAAATAATATTAGTAAAATCACCTTAACATGTCCACAATGTGCCGCCACGTGTAACGCTGTGAGATAGTCGACGGTGACGTCATCGATGGGAGCGCCTTCAGAGAGCAGCACCTTGGCCGTCTCCACATGTTCGCCTTGCACGGACATGTGGAGAGGTGTTAGGCCGTTCTGGAAATGAGAAATCACATTTATTTAAATGGGAATTTTGTTAATAGAGTGAGAAGAGTAAAATGATGCATTTCCTAAATAGAAATCGAACCCATCCGTCGAACATTGTAAAAATAAAAATTTAAATATATACTAACAATATAATGAAACACGTTAATACTTGGTATTTCGCAAACGTTCTTGTAAATCTATACTATACTATATTAGCTTCACGCTTTATCCCTAGCGGGTTAGTCAGAGAGAACGTAGCGCCAAATGCTACGGTAAATCAATTTAATTTTAACCCTAGTTCAGACACACATTTCACGTCATTCATCGGATATAATGTATATATTTAGTGAGTGGACCTTGGTCTTGCTGGTGATGGGCGCGCCGTGCGCGAGGAGGCGCGACACCACGCCGCCGTGTCCGGAGCGCGCGGCGCAGTGCAGCGGCGTGAGCCCGTCGCGCGTCATGGCCGCTATGTTCGCACCTGGAACCGAACAAGGATTTACAACGCAATTCTTAATATATAGCTATAGCTGAACACGCTGTTTGTAGCGGGTAGAGAGAGAAGGTAGAAAGAAGTGTTAAGTCGGACGCTGTACTGCTACGCCATGACCGTCTGATTTTTTAGTTGTGAATACTTTAAAAAAGAAAGTTTTTATTTTCTAAAATTTGAGTATTTTTAATCTCAGATAAGATACCTGACATTTAAGAGACAACGGTCTTCTAATTTGCCCCTATTTCATGTAAATAGAAAAGAAGAAAAAAGAATAGATCGTGGCTGTTGTGTTGTGGCTTCGATTCCCACTCGAAGAAATAAAATATTTAATATTTTCATTGTCCCGACAAATAAGGCAAAGCGCAGCATTGAGATCCGTCACACGCAATTCCTCCAGAATTCGGTCAAAAGTAGGAAATTAAGTTGCCTTAATGAGAACGGAATGTCGTAACATCAAATTCTTAGAGTCGCTCTGACCCTGCTATGGTCAGGATAAAACAGTAAGCTGTAAAACAATGTTCTCCAACTTCAACCATAATATTAATAAGTCTTTAAAAAAACACTCTAAATAACAAAACCAAATCACCATTTTCAACCAGCAGATCCACCATAGCTAGTTGCCCCCATTTACTAGCAACGTGTAAAGGAGTTATATTGTGTTTCGCGGCTCTGCCCGGATCAGCACCAGAGGACAACAGCGCCTTAGCTACTCCGACGTTGCCGTAGTGTGCAGCGATATGGAGGGGGGTGAAGCCCGACTTGGAACATGCGTCCGGGTTGTGTTCGTTCTGAAAAGATCATTGGAATATTTTTTAAGTTTTCTTAGACAATATTAATCACTCGGGAAATTTATAAAAAGATGTCAAAGATATGAATAAATAACAGAGTATAAGATTTCAGCGTAACTTCATGAGAACCTATAGCTTAGTAGTCAGAGCGCTTGGACAGAGCGGGGTTGAGTTTAGTTACGTAGAAAAAATATTAATGTTATGTAAAAAACAAGATCTTAGTAGTTTTTTTTTTTAATTTTGCTATATATAATGAACTCTTAGTACGTATTAAGTTAGTGTTTCTAGTGTAGAATAAGACTTTAAAAAATGTTAAGAACTTTAAGTATTTTTTTTAATAATTTATCTATATAGAAACTATCTCGTGACTATCAAACGCTATAAATGTAAAACTCGGTTCCAAAGAAAATTTTGACAGAAAAAGTGAAATAGAAAATTAGTTTAATTACAAGAGTAAAACAAAAAATCAAAACGGTATTTTAATTGTTTTGGGGTTAACTCTTTTTATTATTCCAAATGGCATGTTCTTGTATATACAAATATTATTAGTTAACTGGAAAAATAGCAAATGGAATGTAATATAATGGAATCAGGACTCGGAGCTGTGGCCTGATTTACATAATGTGATTTACAATCCTCAATAATCCTGTAACAATATGGAGTTTTACGCTAAGGCTTGCGTATTTTTTTCTCAAACGTAGACTGTAAAACGTAGTCTGTTTGTCATTATTGCGTATTTTTAGGCCTGTAATACTTTAGTTGCGAAAAAATAAGACTAACACTAAATCTGTACTTATAATAAAATTGTAATAGATCGGTGCCGTTCGTGTGAAATATTTTAATAAAAATGTTTTTGGTGGCATTTAGTAACGTAAAAGAAGCAAAAACAATAATTATTATTTGGTTGCCTATTTGTGCGTTATATCGCTTGCATAAAAAATACTTACTTCGAGTAGAAGCGTAGCAGCTTTAACATCGTTCTTCTTAGCAGCGATGTGTAGGGCGGGCAGTCGCACCTTACCCCGCGTGTCCGACTCTAGGAGTTCTGCGACCACTCTGTCATGGCCTTGTTGCATTGCCACTGCCAGTGGTGTGAATCCATCCTGAAGAGCATAATAGAGATCATATTTAAAATATTTGTTAAGAAAGAACTTCACGCTATTTTTCCGCACAGAGGCCAGCATCTTTTATACTCAGTTCATTTACTTTAGTTGGCTAGTAATGAATTTTAAATAAATAAAATACATGAATGTTGCATTTTAAATTGAAACGTGTAACTTCCGAATAAAGCACCAAATTCCCTAAAAATGTATAGAAATATAAATAGACAAAACATATTTATTACAAACGTTCACGTTTCGTTAATATGAAAAAAAAAACATCTATGTTTCATGTTATAAAGAACTGAAACAATTGTTAATATTACAGTTTCTTCTGCAGTTTACCGATCAAATATACATTCTGATTGATTTATTTCTATCGTATGATAGTTATAAAAGCCCATTTTTTGCCACAAAATAAAGATTGAGAACAGAAATTGAAAAAAAAATTAAAAAGATAAATGGAGACCACTCGTGGCGCGGAACCGAACCGGGTGACTAAACGCGACAAGTTGTGGGTTCGATTCATACTCGAGGGAAAAAAATATTTGAATATTTTCGCATTTGTCACTTTGGTGTCGAGGCAAAGCGCGGCGTTGAGTTCCGCCACTCCACGCGCAAACACTCCAGAATTCAGCGGAAAGTGGTTGTCCCCGCATGTCTAAAGACTAACTCTGTCTCACCTGTGCTACATAAGGGACACAGCGAAAAGCTGAAAAAAAATCACTACCAAATAACGCCAATACATACTTCCGTAGCTAACGTCTGACTGGCGCCAGCGGCCAGCAACATTTTCACACACCCCGCGTGGTTTTCCTGCGCCGCCATGTACAGAGGGGTGAACCCTGCCGCAGATTGGGCATCCGCTTTGGCGCCGGCGCCGAGCAGCGCCCGCGCTACTGATTCTTGGCCGGCTAGACATGCTATGTGAAGTGCTGTGTTGCCTGATTGAACAAAGAATGAGGAGGATAAGAGATAGATGCCCAATTTGGATTTTTTTAATTAGTAAACCATTGTATTTTTATTTAGGCATAAAGTATATATGTTAGGCATGAACTCTTTAACAATCACATAAGGTAAACAAAAGAAATTAGTTTTTATAGTGATTAAGAAATCTCATTACATGTAAAATATATTGAGGTCTTCCTGGCGCAGTGGCACAGCGTGTAGCTGTAAACGCGACGGTTGTATGTTCGATTCCCCGAGTGGGGACTTATTAATTCCTTTAATTTTCAATTCCTTGCTCCAGTGCAACAGCAAACAGGACAAAATTCATCGTTAAGTTCTGCTACTCAACACGCAATGCCTTGAAAATTTGGCGGAATGTTGCGGTTAAGAACGGTTACGGTTTACGGTTAGCGCTAGATTCCTTTGCGAAAAACAATAAAATTCTAATATTTAATTTGTATGAATACATAGGTAATACCTTTTTTAGTGGCTGCGTCGACTGTCGCACTACGCTTTAGAAGCTCCTCGACAACGGAAATGTGTCCATCTTTAGCTGCTAAGTGTAAAGCGTTGAGACCATTCTGAAAAATAATAAAAAAAATTTTTTTTTATATATTTAGGTAAACAACATTGAGGTCAGTCGTGGCGCAAGTGTGATTGTAAACGCAACTAGCTATGGGTTATATCCCCACTCGAGGAAATGAAATATTTATGTAAATGTATATTTACATTTCTTCGCTCTGGTTTCAAGACAAAGTGCGACGTTAAGTTCCACTCAACACGCAAAACCTCCAGAATTCGGCGAAAAGCGGGAGGGATTGGAGTGTCTTAACAGAAGGTTCCCTCTGCCTACCTTGTTAATATAGTGTGAAGCTGATTTAATTTTTGTTTAAAATTTAAATTATATTTTATAAGTAGTAAAATAAACTACTTATATATAACTATATATATAAGAATGTAATAAACTATAGACATTCCTACACTAAATAATGAACTATTATTTAACTGATAACTAACTTTTTTAACTATTAGACGCAGACTTAAAGGTACTGGTATATATTTATAGCAAGACCGTGCAAGTCATGGCACCTGTGAATTTGTAATGGATCCCAGCTACGTTTGTGCAGTGGAGCTGAACGTTTAGCTACTCTGAAGGTCGCCTCCATTCACAATAAAAGTATTAATTATACATTGGAATACCATCTTTAAAATTCTTTAATAATTTTATGTAGGAAGTTATTATCGAAACGAACTGAGTAAATGTATATAATATATTTAAATAATTTGAACGTTGTTTTTAATTAATGGTAATTAAAAACATAGTTCAAAATATTCAAATATATTATAAACATTTACTAAGTTCGTTTTGATAATAAACATGAGATAATTTTTGTACACTTTTGGCTGTATAATGGATGATTAAAGCAGGAAAGTTGAATGAGATAAATCCTACTTAAGATTAAAATATAAGATTAAACTTTTGGGAGGTGTATTTTTGTTCTACTTTCACTCAAAAATCACTGAAATTAGATGAATCAGAGCAGCACATAGCCTATTTATATACAAATACTATTTGTTTTACATAACTAGTAAAAATTGTTATAGAATAACAATAAGCTTAAGCGGACAAAGCCGCGCATCGGTCGCTAGTGATCTATTAAAGTAATATAAATCGAAATGAAAATAACAGACATGGTCATTGCCATCTATCTCTAAATCATGAAAAAGAGAACAAAACTTTGCAACATTAATATAATATAAAATAACAATCATTGAGCAACGCCAAGTACATACATACATACATACATATATACATACATACATAGACGTCCACATACTAAACATAACATTTTGAATCTGTAGTTAAACTCAACCTGCTAACTTCGCATTCTCAATATCGACATACCGAAAACAGGAAAAATTTCACAATGCATATTGTTCTCGTACCTCATATACGATACGATTTTGATTTGCAACACAAGCAAACAAACAAAACACAACCGTGACACAGTTGTAGCGCGAAACGATACGATCTCCATGACACTGAAACACGGATGTATGTTAATATGGTGGTGCTATTTCTGTAAGTGAATTAATGCAGCGGAAGTTCATACGTTTCTAGCGGAGATAGATCGTAAAATATTTTGGACATGCCCCGTAAATACGAGCAACATTTTATAATGATATATAGATTGACCGTGGAACGAATGTGATGGATTCGATTCCTACTCCACAAGAAATTATTTCACTACAAATATTATAATTTCTGCATTAGACCAAAAGTGACATAAGCTTTGAAATTTTACGTAATAATTAATAAATTAATGGAAATTGTAAAATGATAACTAAACGTAAACAAAAATATAAAATCAAAAAAGTTTTGGGTAAATTTTAAAATGAGTTTGGGCAAAATTTAAAATGAGTTTTTTTATAGGTTTGGATAAATAATGCATAGTGTTTTCACATCAACTTCATAAAGAGAGCAGGAACTAGTCTATAGGTAAGTACTGCAAGGAAGCCAGCTCGTAGATCATCAACGTCCGCCAAACGCAAGCGTAATTGATTACATTACTTTTGTAGTATGTAGATGTAATTATGGGCAGCATAAGTAGTGACGTATCACTTAGTCCATATGATTGTTCCTAAAGATACTGTTTTTATACTTAATTTATCAATAGATTTAATGTATTTTTTGTAAGGAAAAATGTTTAACCTAGTTTTATCAGGTAAGTATTATTTCTAATTAACTTTTTACCTATTACCAACAATAGAGCTAGCAAAAAGACAATTACATAAAATAGAAAAAAAAAACAAAAGACAAACAAATAATGTTCTATATAGGGATATAGATTCTTCTATTTTCTCTCGTATCAGAGTGAAAAGCTTTAAGAGTAAAGGAAATGTCTATAAAAAAATAACAAAAAACATATAATTATATAAAAAATTGACACCCTACATTCTACACCAAAACTATTAAGCCCATACAACAAACATACAATAAATATATAGGCATTAACAAATAAGAAATAACCCTTACAAACGCTGTCATCATACAAAACATAATGGAAATAGCCGGGGAACTGTGTATAATTACGAGGGTGATTGGTCCCTAGACCGCAAAGTGAGTTAATAGGTCACCCGGTTCTAGTCTTGGCTGTAGATGCACTTATGGTGGCAGAGAACTAATAGATACTGCGGTAGGGGACTATTACTTTGATGTTACTGCTGATGACGCCTTTGATTAGACGTATGTCTTCAAAGAAAATGAATTCATTCGATTGGATTTGAATTATTTGAGTTTTGTTTACTGTTTCACGCTTTTTCCGGTATATAGCAGGAAAGCAGAGGGAATTTAGTGTTTAGAGACTCCGTTTCTTGCTCTCCGCTGAATTTTTGAGGCATTATACATATATATGGGTGAATTTGTTTTGTTTGCAATAAAGTACCTAATAACACATATTTTGTACTTCCTTTAAACTACATAGGTACCTACCTACAAGTCTTAGGAACACACAATTCATTACAAATATGCGACTCAATAAACATATTACTAAGTTTATTGATCGCGTATCTACTCGTTACTCATATTGTTATATAAAAAAATCTAAAATCTTTATTGTGAAAGTGGCTAATAAAATTTAATCAAAAAATTCCGAAGAGGACATGGTGCTGGACATTGGTGCCATAAAGTGTGGTTCTCAAAGTTCCTTTACATATTTTCTTTCTCATTAAAAAAATATGGAGTAATAACCGTCTTTGCAGCATATAAGTACACTAAATACATATAATAGACTTAGTCAATATTATTATTTTTTATAAAATACCTACATGATACATAATATTTATATGATATATTTAGATGGTCTCAGCGAAATAATAAACAGTAGTAACGATTTGAAATGATAATTCCATTTCATTGGCAAGAACTTTTATCTAAGGGACACATTTTAAATGTGTTTTCAGAAAAGAATAGAGCTTTTCCTAGAGGACTACAAGTGAGTTATGACTTGACCCGATTCGTCTCGGGACTTGGCACCGATATCGATCACGTCTGCGAGCTCATAGCTGACTATGTGTCACAGGATAAGTGACTTTAAGGTTGTAAAGTGTTTTATTGTGTTATTTAATGTGTATAATTTGCAAAATAGCATGGAAATTGACGTAAATAGAGACCGTTGCGATGCGATGCAGCGTCTGACACTGATAAACGAAACGGTTGTAGGTTCAATGAAAAACCCTTCGGGAGACTATAGTCTGTGGGGATAAAACGGTTTAACTTTTGACAAGGGTTGGATCCGATTAATTTGTACACATTCCGATGAAGGTTAAATTCTGGTTAAATATAACTGGGGCTAAATAAAAAATAATTACTTTTCGAAAGCATTTTTTATTAATTTTATCCAACATAAGATATAATTTATTATAAATTTATAGTATAATCATATATACTGAATAACTTACCAGATTCGTCATACAATTAAAACTGATAACAAATCTTTAATAGCCAATACCTATGACTGAAAGATTTCCTTTGTAACAAAGATCGTTGAACTAAACAAAAACATTTAAAGCCACAGCGAGATAAAAATAAACAGTAAGTACAGTCGTGGATTAGGTGTAATTAATTAATTTTGGTACTAGCTTAATTTTTTGTGTTAACAGCAAAAAATCGCGCTTTGGAGATTCTTGTTTATAGAAATACACTTTTTAACACTGACGAAATAACTTTAAAATATAAAAAAATTGAGAACTGTCAATTACATACATTGACATACATTTTTTATTTCAAATATTAATATTTCTTTTTTCACTTTCATTCTGCTATCCCTCATGTAGCAAGGTAGACAGAGAGAACTTAGTGTTAAGGCACTCTTTCATGGTTTGTAACAAATGTAACACTTTTGCCTATGCAAAGCGCTGCACTGGTTCCCACATCCCAGTATGAAATTTCTATAAACGATTAAAACTACATTAGGCGTGTCTCTAATTTATAAAATATATGTAATTTTATAACAACTTACCGAATTACATGTGTTTATATCTTTTACAGCACCGGAGTCGAGTAAGTCGACCACTGTGTCGAGTTGACCGCCGCGAGCCGCGCGAAGGAACGCTGTGTTTGGGTCAATCTGAAAAAAAAAAGAAAATATTTCAATAAATAAAATAAATAGAAATAAACATTACGTTACTTATATAATTTAATAAATTAGTAATAAGACCAAAGTTCGCTAGAACGTTAGTTATTTTCGGTCCAGTTAAAACAGTGTGTCTGGAGGAAATTCCTCCAAAATTCGGCGGAAAGTGGGGAGCGGAGTGTCTAAACATTAGGCTCCCTCTGCATACCCTATTACATGGGGAATACAGTATGAAACAAAAAAAAATCTGATTTGTACACATGAAATATCTCCACTTCTGCTCCGTACTCCAAACGTTAAATTGTTATTTTACGCTTTCAAACGGTATCTGGATTAGTCAAGTCGACATTTACTTTACCCCAGTCGTCATGATTGATTCAATCGTGACTACGCTCTATTGTAGTTCTTGTGACAAGAGCCATGGGGTGTTAGCTGTTAAATAGCTATTTAAAAGCTATAAAGCCGTTTAGTATAACGATTTGTAGTTATATAATGGACAAAATTTTCGGATTGTTTCGCCTAAGAAAATTTAATTAAATGTCCGTTTAAATGTAATAACAACAAAGACATATATAAATCAAGGTTTTGTAATAAGAATTAGATAAACCGACACTCAACTCATAACAGATACGGATTGATATTCACAATTCAAACATCTGTACGGGGATTGACTTATGACCTGTAGAAATATCGGTCACTAAGCATTTAAAAAATTAATAAAGCAAAAAATTTAATACTCAATGACACTAAAATCCTTTGTTAGTGTGCTATCTGAAGTTTACAAGAATTGGTCATCACTCGTCTGAATGTACCTACTATCCACCAATTGGTTATATATGTAAAAAGTGTATTTGTGATTAATAGTGCACAATCCAGAATTTACTCAGGATTGGCTAAAAGCAAAATTTACCCACATCAGTCCATTTAATAACTGTTTATATGTAATATACTGAAAGTATGTTACTTGACTTTGTACTAGTAGAATTGTAACTGCCTTACAGTAAAAAACGTTTTCAAAATCATATATATTATACAAATAATAATGTTTATATTCAGCCATTTAGAAAATCACATTACGTTGTATATTACGATTTTAACTTGTTATAGTCAAACAGTCAAAGAAACCATTGATTATTTATTTATTAATCACTGATTTGAGAATAATTATATTTATTTTCAATAATTTTTCTTTAATAACCTCTAAATTGGCAAAATTGGTGATCTTATTATAATAGATGTTAAAAAAGGTACTAATGTTAAAAATATTCGTAGTATAATTTTTCACTTATATGTATGTATATTTATCAGTTATAAAAAAGGCAGCCTATAAATGTCAAATTCCAACGTTTCAGACTGTATGACAAAGAACTTTAAGAGAAAATTTGTTCCGTTCACCCAATTCGTGATGACCGCTTATTCTCACAAAAGCGAGCTCTAGCGTACAAATTATATGAAATCTAAGCATAACCTATATTTATAACGTGCTTCATAGAAATCTTTAGAGCTTGTAATTCTTAGCTGCAAATGAATAAAAAATATATGTAGTACAAGAACTAACTGTTGAGAAAAGTTCACTAATATCGGTTAAATTGTTTGTGAGATTAGCGTGCACAAACACACAGACAACCAAAGAAAAACCAATAAAAAAAACATTCAGTTTCATATAACTTATTAAAGTTTTCTCTGTCTGTACATGGATACAGACAGCGATCATTTTTGTTATATGTATAGTTACAATTTATCTATAAAAAATAAAATCCTATAAAAAGTGAAATTTTCTCAATATAAAATATAATAAAAGTTAGGAAAAAATGACTATACAATTGAAAAATTTATGAAGCGAAAAAGAACGAGCGATAAACTTCGAGATTTAATCTTAACTGATTGCAGTAGGAACAACTATTTTACAACAAAATGTTCGTAAATAAGTACCTAACGTGTTTATATAAAAATACTATATACATACATGTATGTAAATTCATTTTAAAAGAACTTATTAATTTTCTTTACATTAACTATGAACATTAAGGAAAAGAACATTTCCAAGAAGATTTCAATCCAATCAGTTTCTTCGGACAATGTAAGTAGGTAAGCAATTTTAATTAAGTGTTATACAATTTGTGAGAATAATATTTAGTGTTCTTCAAAATACAATCATTAATTGTTTTTATCCCATAGAAGTTGAAATACAAAAAATCCTTATTGTTATAACAAAACTGAAGCCATTGTTGGACTAAATTAGCCTCAATAAATGTGGATTTGAATCAAATATATATATTTTTTAATTTTAACTGTTTTGTATGAATAAAATAAATGTAGTAATTGCAAATATTGCATTTTTTACAATTTACATGTATCTAGTATAGTAGTATCATGCAAAGAATATATAAAAAAACAGTCACTACTAAAATCCATAGAATACCATAGCTCCACAACTTTCTTAGTGTATTATTATCTCAAGTAATGTTTTTGTCGGAATGTAGTCAATTCGTTACAGAAAGTACAGATTCGATTTGCAATGGAGTATTAGGCCAACCATAAAAAATTACGATTATTTGAAATATGTATCTATAAGAATACTAGTAAAGTTCATAAAAATAAACAGTGAACAATAACAGTTTACTGTCGCACTTCAGTAGGGACGCGCCCTATTGAACGCTTTGGTCGCGAGTTCAATCCCTCATGGGAACAGTATAATATATTAAGTACACCAGCCAGAGACATAAATACATTAATAATTTCTATAAGCTGCGCATTTATTTGTGCAATCATAATCTGATAATTAGAATGATTTTTTTAGATTTTACAAGCCATTATCAACACAGAGAACTGAGAAAACAGAACAAGTAAAACGTAATCCTCTTGAGAAAACTTATAAAAACAATAGTTCAATAATGAAGACAATGTTCTACAGGAGATCACAAGACATTTCAAGACTTCTTGAGGTTTTTCACTAATTAAAATTGCAAATACTTTTCTCAAGCAGTAAAAGCAAAAGATGGTATAATGAAAGAGTCCTTTATTATTATTTATATATTACGAAGTTTATAATAAGTTTTGCCGGAATTACTTAAATTTTCCTCACTTTCATAAAAAAATATAAAAAAATCCAAATTTGAACAAAACCATAGCACTGCACTGTACCTCTTACTCTACACAAAAATAAATGAAGAAATGAACCAACCACTAGTGTGATGGAATACACGCGCCTCTCGAGCGGCAGTATACGCGCGCCGCACCACACCGCCATTGCGGCACTGCGCGGGAGTCGGTGTCAGGCTGTTACGCGCTAGTGAATATAGCGACAATATACACCGTGATGTTGGATGTGCTCTACTCCCTGTAGGTTTGGATACCTTGGAGATCATCTGTTCCGATATAGTAGGTACGGCATTACTCTTATTAGTTATTGTTATATTGAAATATTTAAGTTTAATAAAACAATTTTAATATTGAGAATTTATTAACAATTTCAACATTTTTCTCGTGCTTCTAAAAAGAAATGCGAACTTACCTCGTTTATTTTATTAAAAGTATTTATAATGGCAAGTTTTTAAATACACCTCGTAATTAAAGACAAACAAACAAACAAGATTGCCTCTAGACATTCCTAAAGACTTAGAAACCGTAGGGATCATCTATTTCAACACGTTTGTAATGTTTTTCCAATATTTATTAAGGTTTCTTTATTGACTTTCCTTGGGAAGCTATGTTATACACATATTCCCAATGAAAATGAATAAGGAGAAAAAACCTTAATGTATTTTTCATTTTAAATGCAATAATCACAAAGAATAAAAAATTGTATAGCTATTAAAAGTAATCTAGCATATTTGGCATTTTTATTAGAAAGGGAAGGAACAAACATGTCAATCAAAGTTTCACGTTGCCCTCATAGATCATTAACAAAAAATTGGTATCATCTCCAATTCCATAGCTTATTAAAGAAAATTGAATGAACGTTGTATACAAAAAGAACGCAATAAGTATCATTATAGAAAGATAATAATCAGTGCCGTTAGAAAGTGCAGTACGGTCGGCAAATTGAAGTACAGACTCATCAAAGTGGAATAAGGTACTTATTGGCAAATAGACTACGGATTACAAAGTATTATTATCAAAGTTGACAGCTTCTAAAGCAATCTTGATAGCCGCCAGCCGAGTCACGATCTATTCGACAAATAAGAAACCACGCTATTGCCTCGATTAATTGGTTTTCAAATATTAAATCAGCTTCACGCTATATCCCGCTCACAGTGGGGTAGGCAGAGGAAACTTAGTGTTAAGACACTCTGTTCCTTGCTTCCTGCCAAATTCTTGACTAACATTGTGTATTGAGTGTCTTGTTGAAATCAACACGTAATCCCTCTAGTTTTAAAATATTCATTTCAAATTTTGTGTGCTTTTCTAAGTAATATTAACATTTGTAAATTGTACGATTTTTCATTAAAAAGAAAGTATTACAAAGTTCTGTATAGCGAAAAGCAAACTAAAAAACTTTTGCAATCAGCCAGACTCGTTCAAATTACGCCACCAGGTATATCGTACAAGGAAAAAATATTAAAATTTTTAATCAACAAAAACCTACATTTACGACAACAGATACCGTACACCGATACAATTCAATTTCATGATTGTATTTCATTTGACGCAGTTAAAGCTTGCATTTGATCAAAATCAGCTACAGTCGCGGACCGTTACTTTTTACAAAAAAAAAGAGGCCCTTATTTGTAGGGCGCCCAGATGGTTGATAGCTGACTTGTGCAACAATATGGTGTACTCAATACTCTATTACTAGAGACAGTTCACATACTTATAGAGTAAGCTTTATTATATTTGCACTAGTTAAAGAAGTGTTGCT
This sequence comes from Heliconius charithonia, assembly GCA_030704555.1. Taxonomy (NCBI): domain Eukaryota; kingdom Metazoa; phylum Arthropoda; class Insecta; order Lepidoptera; family Nymphalidae; genus Heliconius; species Heliconius charithonia. The sequence continues at coordinate 4,128,156 of CM060825.1, forward strand.
GTTGGGAAATGGAAAGTTATTATTTTAATAAGAAATTATTTAATATAACATGAAATACTTGTTATTTTTTCACATCTATGTATAATTAATTCACAATCGACATTAAATAAGATATTTATTAATATAGGTTATTTCTAAAAGTTATGAAGCCAGTGTATAAATGAACATTAATCGAGCAAAACGTTTTGCATTGCCAATTAAATCAAGAATTTTCGCCTTCTATACATTACTACAGTTTTGCGGGAAAGATCTAATAAATGCACTTTTATTTCTTAACGTATTGCACAGGCGGAAATATGATGTGCTTGTTGAAATTCGACCAAGAGAGTATTTCACGTGAGATTTGCACATCACCCCATACACCTAATAAATAAAAATATATGAATACCATGCAAAGGAAATTTTAAATATAAATTTTAATTTAATTATCCGGTCTGACAATGTAGTAAAGAAAAAACTTTTTAGAAGACAATAAACTTTTAAGACGCTATAGTAAATAGCACTATAGTAAAATTACATAATAATGAAGAAAAAGAAAAACAAAACAAAATTTAACCCACGAACTATAAACAATATGCAATGTGATTGACAACATAATGTTATTTGTATACACCGATACCGTGTAGAGATTATTACAATCTACATCGCAAGTGTTCGAAAGTGAAATGGACCGAGAATATAAGCAAGACTTAAATCTTTGCTTACCAGAGCATTTACGAAGCCTATTTACGTCTTGCGATAAAGCCGCCGTTATATTTATCTCACTTTTCTACGGTAGACCTTTCGTTATTAACAGTATATTTGATTACAATATGCTCTTGATCGAAACGAAATTGTTTTTATTTTTAATTGAGATTGCGGTTGTAAAACTGCTTCACGCTTTTTCCCGCATAGCAGAATAGGCAGACGGAACCTGCTAACCCGTTCCGCACATTGCCGTCAAATTTTTGACACATGCCTATAGAGTGACGGAACAAAGAAAAGGAAAAAGTGTCGCTCTTAACTATAATTCATTCCCCCAAGTGGGAATAGAACCCACAACCGTCTCGCTTACAACTAGAGACTGTCGCTACACATTGCTTTTTCAACTTATTGAAAATTAATATTTAGGTATTATATTAAAGTATTTATGCAAAATCTCATTTCTACAATCCATCCGTACATTTATAATAATAAATGTACATACAATGATAACTACTCTGAATGAGCAGCGAGCAATTATAAATTAAAAAGTTCCCCGTTGCCTACGGGCCGACGCACAGAAGTCCTAGTTTTAAACGAAGGCAGTGTATATAAAGTATATAAAATGGGTAGAATTGCAATCCACACAGCTAACCTAGTTTCGATGTTCATTTTGCTTCAACATTTATTAATTTTCATTCCAATTTGAAAGAGGGAAAATATTACTTTTGTTTTTTAACTGACGATTTTCGGCCAGATTGAGCTGTTCTTTTGTCCTATATAAATGCTCTTGTTTTAAAACAATAAATATTTTTAAATACTCGATCAATCCTTAGGTGAGTTAATTATATTTTTATTTTTCCATAGATGTATTGATATATGTAAGTATATGGTGTAACTAGAGAAGGCCTACTATAGACACTCTCTGTGACAAATCTAAACATTAAATGACGTATTAAGTAATAAATAATTGTAATTTTATAAATAATAATTCTCGAGTGACGATAAGCATAATTTTATAACGATTTAGATTAAAAAAAAAAGGAAACAGGTAACATTTTTTCTCACGCATTTTCAAGATTTTTAAGAAAAGTCGATATTATATGATGATAACTAACTCCAATTTCCTTTTAGTTAGAGTCATCACTTCAATGACGTCCTACTGCGCCACGAAGGTGGTAATCAATATGTTTGTATATATGAGATTAAAATGTTATATGTAACTTATTTTACATTGAAATTCCTCAGCCAAATTGGATTAAATTAAAGAAAGATGTGTTAAGTTATCTGCATTCATTAATCTGTACACGATCTATTAAGTAAACAATACAATGCAGTATCTACAAGAGGCCAGTCGTGGCCACAAAGTGTGACTACGAAAGATAGCAAACTACTAGTGTAAACACGAAAGGTTGTGGGTTCAATTTCTACTCGAGGAAATGAAATATTTTAAATTCTTCGCTTTGGTGTCGAAGCAAAGCGCGGCGTTGAGCTCCTCTATTCAACACGGAATGCCTCCAGAATTCAACGGAAAAAAAGATCTACAAGATATCATGAACTATCATGTAGCCATTAAAAATCTTGTGGAAATACAATTAATTAGTTCAATCGACACCCACGCAACCAATCCGAGATACCGACAGTACATCGCGGTGACCGTAGTTCAAGTACAATCAGGCAATTGGATAAACACGTGAAGCGACAATTAGACTATTAGAGCTAAATCTGGCGAAGATCGAGGAAGTAAATTTACCTTTTCCTAGCGTTGATGAAACAAATAGTAGATGGCTACTATAGGTGAATCAAATGGAAACAAAATCGATATTATAATTAAATAAAATATATAAGTTACAGTTGATAATACAAATACCCATTGAATAAGAATCCTTTTTTATTATTAAATATATACGATCTTTAACAAATTGCGGGATAGGCATTCATCTAGTCTTCAGTTAGCGCCCATTTAGATACATTATGTGTTACAATGTAATGTATTTTTATGGAGGTGGGAAATAGAGAAAACAGGAACTCTTATGTTAATAGTAATTTTTAACGTCGATCTAAGATCTAAAGAATGAAAAGGTCAGCATGATCTTTATGTACTATCTTTAGTTGGTTACTTTTATAGATTGGCCTTATTCAAATTACTTGGTATGACGCAGGTGAATATTTTCACACTGAAGTTAATTAATTTTTTTTATTATATAATTTTTTTCCTCTACATCTAAATTTGAACACAAATCCCAAGCACTGCTCTGAGTCCTACAAGGCAGCAAGTGCAACGCGACACCTGTACCATGAATCCAAGACACGTTAAGAAGATTCTTCTTTTAGTCAATTGGTTAAGCAAATTAATGAACACTTTATTGATTAACTGTTAAGTTTCATAAATTTATAGATACAAATATAAAAAAACACTACAAAATAGTGTTTAGGAGAAAGTAAAATAAATGCTCATCATTTTCTCAAGTTGTAATCTGTACAATTTACAAAATTAATCGAGCTTATAATAAAAAAAAACGCCTGACCTTGTCCAACAATAACGACATCCAAAACATCTACGGTATAATTGACCAGCAGTGCAAATCTAATCGGACATTTTTCAAATACATAAACTGGTATTGACGGCGCAAAAAATTTAATAAGCATTCACCGAAGGCGTTATAAATTTATACGGAAGCTATCTAAATTTATGTCCTGTATAACATAATTTAAGGTTGCGTTTTGATAATGGCCATTTGTCAATACGGTAGAAGCAGGAACACGGATGACTTGACAGAGTTGAGTTACAGTATACGATACATCCCATGAGTATCGATCGCCGTATCTAATATCATGGAATAGAAATTAGAGCTGTAAGTTACGTAAGTGTTCGCCGACCCTTTATAGCTCGTAAACTACGTGCGTAATAAAAGGAAGCCTTAAGATACGACCAACTTAAGGGTTCTTGTAAAAGACGTTGAACGGGGTAAATAAACTCAGGTTAGAGAGGTAGTTTGCATTAACGATGTTTTCTAAGTTAAACTTATTGTTCTATTACTTATAAAAGTTTTTTTAGGGCTTCACACTGTATTCCACATACATGAGGGTAGGCAGTCACCCTATGAATCTAGTATTAAGATACCCCTTTCCCTTAAAGACACTGTCTTTTCTTACTTTCCGTCGGATTCCGGCAATATTGCACGTTAGTAGCGGAACTCATCGTCGCTCTTTGCCTTGTTACCAGAAAAAGAAAATGAAAATATTAGATATTTCACTACCTCGAGTGGAAATCGAACCCAGCACCTGTAGCGTTTAGAGTTATAATTACACGCTTGTGCCTCTCGTATTTTTATTGAGCGTTAATACCTACAGGCACGCTTCATTTTATTTAGTTGTAAAGTTCCCGAAGGCGTCGGAACCCACTACAATCCCGTTAAGTTAACCTCCCTATCTAAAAACTAGTTATGTTGATTTACTTGTTTTTAATACATACTATCTTTAAAACAAAAAACATTTATGTAAACATGTACTACTCAGAAACGCCTAGTACAAATTAATAGCTGTGACATGTGATATCAATTGCGGAGTACTTCTCTATAGGCGCTCAAAACCAACGTAACGTTCAAATTTTTAAGTTACAACGATCGTAATTTAACTTAAAGTTCTGTCCTTAAGAGAATAAACTGATGATAGAATTTGCTTAATGGTTTTATAAACAATAGAAAAGCAATTACTACGTACAACATGCGTTGTCATAGCAACATACACATGTCACTTTAAGCAAAGTGTATACTTTAAACATATGGTAGTAGGTGTTTTGTTAATTTTAATAATATAATGTATTTTTATGCATTAATTTAAAATATTATTTGCATTATTATGCTCTCCTTCTCTCCTCTCTCTCTCTCTCTCATATCGTATCATCGTAAAAAGAGAGACAATGTTTTTGTTTCACGTATTAACATTAAGTACGAATAGAATATTCAGGTTCTACAATCTAAATCGCCTTTTTTAATCCAAATTCATCAAATTGCTATTTTTTTTTCGAAGCTTGAAGCATATTATAAAACACTCCGCCTCCCACTTTCCGCCAGATTCTGAAAACATTGTGCGTTGAGTGGCGGAACTCAATACAGCGCTTTGCCTCGATACCAGAGCGAAGATTATTTCATTTATTGGGATAAACAAACAGTGCACATACATGTAAATAAAAAAAAAATGTTACTTTGCTTTTTTCTAATTTTTAAAACGCGTTGCCGCAATATTAATAGAATTAAAGCTATTATTATTGGAATTGACCATTCTGTACAGCAGTCTACGTTTACGGACATTTGTAGGACAACGAATGGTTGCGAATCGACAAGGATAGCGGCAATGTGGTCTAGTTGGTATACAGTAACAAATTTGATTGACAAGACTAGAGCTATCGTTGCTACTGTGGCACAAACCATATAAAAATAATACTTCAGGTTGCTTACATCTTGCTTCTAATATAATGAGCTAATAATCGTTAAGCAATTGCACATACGGTACTTGATTGCCATAGCATCTGTACTGAATGACACGTAAGAATGTTAGCTGAATATTTTCAAGACATACTATGTACTTATTATATAGCGGGTTCCATATAGGCACAGCGTACTCAACCTAGGAGCGAATTAAATAAAGCCTTTTAAAGAGTAAGATTTGAAGAAGGATGTCTTAAATTTTTAGTAGATCACATAATAAAAGATTTTTTTTATTTTTTTTTATGTGTAAATCGAACTCATAACCTTTCTGTACATTTTAATTTTAAGTATAAAATAGCAATTTGAACATTACGTTACATACATATTTGCTGTCTTCTTTTTCTAATAAAATACATTATTTATTACCTCAATAATTTTACCAAACGATAATCGATTATTAATGCTATTGACGTACATTAACTGGAAACAAGTGAAAATTGAGTTAATTCTAACTAAATTCTGCTTTCGACAAATGAGTTGTCGAAACTCCCGTAACCGCGATATGACAGGCAATTTCCCTAGCGCGACGCTTATCGACGGCTATCAGGCATCAGATGATAGTAAACACTCGAATAGATAAATGTGTCACTCGCAAGGTTAGCTTCTATACTATTTTGACTTATAGAGGTGTTCCTATGTGATAGAGGCTGTTGAACCTATGAAATATACAAAATTTTAGCCATGCTGTCTTATAAAATGTTTCATTCTTTAAATATCATGTCTCTTGAAAACGTTTTCGAATTAAATTCTCAATTGAACAGGAAATAACTCAAAAGTTCGGCGGAAAGTGGAAAACGGAGAACACCCCCCCTAGGTCCCCTCGGTCTTCCGTGGTATATGCGGGATCCAGCGCAAAGAGCGATCTGATATTAAAACAAAATCGTTTTAGGGAAGAAACACAAATCTATGAACGAATGTGTAGGTAAATCTGAATTTAATTAAATTTAAACAATAATAAAACATTATGGACCATATATAAACAGCAAAGTTGTTAAATTGGCCGAATAACACATGTACAGACGGGGTCCAGTAATGCAAAATAGCACTAATGACAGTAATATTCGCTATAGCTTTTTACGATGGTAAGTTGATGTAATTTATGTAGGTACTATGTTGACCAGTCGATGGAAAATCATTATATTATTAGCATTAAAATCTTATAAATTTAATAAGTGTGAAAGTACAATAAGTGAGACCAGTCGTGGCGCAATGGTACAAGCGTGTAAACGCCACAGGTTGTGAGTTCGATTCCAACTCGAGGAACTGATATATTTAATATTTTCATTTATTTGCTCTGGTACCAAGGCAAGCGCGGCGTTGAGTTCAGCCGCTCGCCATACGATACAGCGTAAAGCTGAATAAAAGACAAGTTTAAAAGTATACAATAATTTGCGCCATTGTAGCGAAGTTAAATTGTATCTGGTTTTACGACGACAGTGGCATAAAATTGGTGAATAATTAAATTGTTTCTTTGGACTACTTAGATAAAATGTTGGTTGGAGTTTTACCATATAGAGATAATGTATATAACTGTAATTACCGAGTCGAAAATAAAATAAGGGAATTATCACAAAGTTTTATGAAAATATACTGTTAGTATTAAATAAATAATATTAATGAATTGATAACAGATGAAAATTGCAAAACAAGTTTATCCTAATAAGATAGGGTAGAAAATATTATTTTAGCTTTCTCTCTCAACAACTTATAAATTATTTAATTAAGTGCTTTTCACTGAGCCCAATTACAAATTATATTGTTATTAAAATCGCTTGACTTTAAACTAAAGTAAAGAAATAAATGGCACAATTAACAGAAAGTTAAACATTTTTATAGAAAATAATTTTATTTGATCGTTTGTGTCTAAGCTCTCTAACTCCTAGATAGCTCATCCGAAATCTATCTATCTATCAATAATAATAATAATTCAAAGATCAGGGCCATATACAAGCAGGTCCTAATCGGTGCTACGTGAAAGTGCCATTACAACAACGGCGTCGCGGTGGCGCTTGCAATAAAGTTGTTTACTTGCGTTTTATCTAGAGAAATAATAAAATTACCCAATGAATCGTACAGGTACAGGTAAACTGATATTTACATATACGCTTCAATTTATTTTTTAAACCTTAACTAAAATATTATTTTTTTGTTTATTACATGTCTTAGACAGACAAAAAAAATATATAATAATATAATAATGACGTCAAAATATTGTCTATATACATATATAGTCGATGATAGTTGACAAAATAAATAAAAACCACTATTCTATCCGATAAAATGCAAAGGACAGTCTTTAACAATTTATCTTCCTCAGTAGAAGCGGGAGCTGTATGATGTTATTTATTTGTTTACACTATATGCCGCATATATTAAGTTATGCTTAAAGAACTTAGTGTCATGACACTATGTTCTCTAAGACATTCCTTTTATTCCGCTACTAACGCAGCAGTGAATTAACAATAAATAAAATATACATCAACATATGCAGCAGTTTTTTTTCTACTAAGCTGTTTGCTGTAATACATATTAATCCTATTAAGGCACGCTCTCCCTGACGACAATAAACGAAAGCGTGTAATTAGGTCGAGTGAAGCTTTACTGCAACAGGGATTTATTGGGTAGCAACTAGACACTACTTTCTAAAGATTATGCCTAATAATATAGTAAACTGAAGTGAAAATGCTTCTTGTATTAAATACATAGGTATATTTTTAAAATGTATTCACTGTATTTGAAAGGAACAAGAAGTGACAAATCACTCGGAAAACCCCGCTATATTAGATTTTTTATACGTTTTCTAAATTAAGTATTTTTATTTCCTAAGTGTGGAATAATACTTTAAAAATGTTATTTTTTTTTAGGTACGCTGTGATAGTAGTTTTCGTAAACAATTTATTTATTTTACAAATATAGTTAAATATATACACAATACAAATTTTATCTCTTAGTTACATTAATGTACAGTACATGTCTAAACGGTAAATGAAAGCGCGTAATTGGGTCGAGCGGGTCATACTCAACAGGGATTTATTGGACTTGAATCGCCCACTTTCGTGAGCTGTTCTAGGGTTAGCTATATGTTATTATTTGAAGGAAATGAGATGTGCTTAGTCAAGGAATTCTGATAATCATCAAAAATATAATTTCCAATAATAAAGAGAAATGGCAGAAATTATGTATCTTATTATCCTTTGCTAAAGTACAATTTGTTTTAAGTTAACCTTGTGACATCGTTATTTTTATTTTATTTGTTATTTTAAAGGCATAGTCATCGGAGGGGAGGAAGTGACACAAAGACTTTTTTAGCATTAAACAAAATTTTCACAAAGGTAAAAAATAATATAAAATAAGCACCTTAAAGTTTCTATTAATTATAAAACCAATTCCCAATTATTAAAATAAATCTTTTTCCATACAAAATGGACGAAACGCGTTATAACGTTCAAACCACGCGTCGCACCCATTACGTTACTGTAATACGCGGCAGACAAGATCAATAATAATTATGATTTACGACGGCACTTTAAACCAGGAATAAATAGTAAGCTTCCCAAAGGGTTGAGCCGCACGGAGCATTGATTCATAAAAGTGCTGTGAATGCCGACCGGCTGTTGATGATTTCTATAAAGTATCGACTGGAAATAGATCGTTTGATACGAACAATTCGTGAAAAGGCACGCGCGGTACGTTTGATGAATTACAATAGCATTTAAAAGTTTCAGTTCGCTTTACACCAATAGATTTTTTAAGTAATAGATATTAAACCTGCCAAACATTACAATTTAATATTTAGAAAAAGTCGTACATTTCGTTTTAAGTAAATACACAATATAATAATGGACATTAAAAAGATGGAAAAATAACAAGAATAATATGACATTGACATGACATTTTGTATACGTTTCCTAAATAAGTAGTTTTCTTTTCTATGTGATAACTTAATAACTGTTAAAAATATATGAGTATCTTTTTAATAGCAGGTGCTATTTAAACAAGATAATACATTATCTTAGAAAAGAAAAGTACTTATTTAGGAAACGTATAAAAAATGTCATATATTTATAGTAAATTTTCTGTTTTAATCAAATAAAATAATGAATTTATAGTAAAAACATTTCAATAACTATTTTAAAAAGAGAGTTAAAACTAACAACTTAATTTTTCCTGTTGATCGTGTATCTACCTATTTAGAGATCAACGGTACAAACTAGTGATGTGACTTGTAATTGAGAAAAAGTCCATATCCACAGAAAAGGAAAAGATTACACCTGACTGGAAAAATGTTTCATACATTCAAAGAACAAACATGTCAATGTTTCGTTAATCCATCATATTTATTTATTAATTTCTCGAATGTTCTTTTTCATGGAAAAGCTTAATGTAGAAAATTCCGCATCCCTGTAATAAAAATGCTACGCTGCCATTAATCTTAATCATGGCCGTACAAATATTTGTATCTGTAATACAAACGTATACGAGTTTTTAGCCTCAACCCTTCTACAGTAGCTATCAAAAGTTTTTTTATTAAATTCAAATTGAATCAGCTTCAGCTCGCGTGTTTAGTGGCGGAACTCAACGCCGGGCTTGATGCCAAAACGAAGAAATGAAAATATTAATAAATAATAAATAATTCCCCAAGAGAGAGTGAATCTAAAACCGTCGCGTTACAGTCACACCTTCCACACCTGCGCCACGACGGCCTTTTTATATTATATTTGTATAAAAATCATTTTTTCTAAGACATTTACCACAAATCACTAACATATACTGTTATGGAGTTACATCATTACTTGCTACATAATGATCAGCAATCACTTAATATAAGTATACCTACGCGCTGTGTAATCTCCAAGGCTGTCAGCGGTTACGTAAACAAACCTTGACAATGATTCGTGGGCGTTGATTCATTTTATTTGATTTTAATTTTTAACTTAATGTTGAGGCCAGTCGTAGCGCCTGAGCACAAGCGTACGACTGTAAACGAGACTGGTTGAGGGTTCGATTTCTACTCGACGACATGAAATATTTAATAATTTCATTTTAACAACAACACAGGGCAAAGTGCGACGTTGAGTTCCGCCATTAAGCACCCAATGCCTTCACAATTTGGTGGAAAGTGGGGAATGGGCAGTGTCTTAACACTAGGTTCTATGTTTCCTTTGGCTAGCTAAACCTTAATTTTATGACGCAATTGAGATGTGCTTTATTAAGGGTTGGGAGTACAAACCCCAATTAGGGAAATAATCGTGATTGAAATATTTTGAAGTGTTTCTTGTATTGGTGAACACTTTCACACACAAGCCTAAGTAAACGAAGTTAGAGAAAGGACGATTTTGGGTTCTACCAATTAGCAACTTCTGTGAGTCGTGATTGTCGTTTACAATCATATAAGTCAAAGACAAACGTTATGGATATCTGACTATTTTAGGGTATGATATTCTATTGTAGGGTAAACCATTTACTTATTAGAAGCTATTGAAATTATTTTGAAACTTTTAAAGAGTTTACAGTAGTCGGTGGCTACAATCGATCCAGACCACAGACTCTACCCGGTCAAATGCTTCGTAATTTATTTATAAAAATAACAAAAAATAAACATTTTGTAGTTACTTATTTACCTCACAATTCACTTAATATGGTTTCTTATTATTGAGGCCAGTCGTGGCGCAGTGGTACAAAGTGTGACTGTAAAACCGACTGGTTGTGGGTTCGATCCCCACTCGAGGAGATGAAATATTTACTTAAATTTATATTTTCATTTCTTCGCTCTGGTGTCGAGGCAAAGCGCGGCGATGAGTTCTGCCACTCAACACGCAATGCCTCCAAAAATTCGGCAGAAAGTGGGGAACGGAGTGTACTGTGTGAGTAACACTAGGTTCCCTCTGCCTACCCTGCTGTGTGCGGGATATAGCGTGAAGCTAATTTATTTATTTATTTTTATTTATTAAAAGTAAAATATTATTATACAGTATTGTTATCTACGGAGTTACAACATTTTTATTTGAAATTTTACAAAAATATACATCATAATCGTAACACGGCTTTCAAAACTACTATAGATGACGCATGTACATTGTACCTATCTCACTTCCGCAGTCTCTCGTAAGTACTGAGACGACATTTATTTAAAGGAAAACATTTTATTCAGGCGAACGTTTGTGACAAATAACTTTTTCCTGTCCTTAAAAGCAAGACAAAGGGGAAGAGAAATGCTAAAGTTATTGTTGTAGGAATTCGAAAGAGTTTCACAATTTTATGTATGTAAAATTGACAAAAATAAACACTTTAAAGAAACCTAAATTTTTAAAATAATAAAAAAAAAAGTTTTACATTTCATTGATTTATGAGAAATATATATGGATATAATTGACATCTTATCTCTACATTTGATGCTTATCTAGAGGTTTAATTAAGTTTTGGTTGGTACTCAACAGTTCTATTTAAAAATATACTGCGACTTCTAGGCACTTTGAAATAACTTTATATATAACAAACGTAATCTACTTCAGAAAAATATTCATATTTATTGCTCTATATAATGTGTTCCAATCATTATGTAAAAAACAAACATCTTAGGAATTCTTACTGCTACAACAAAAATATTGTGTTCACTTATACTTTTATCGTTGTTTTATTAGAAGGAAGTTAAAAAACCATTGTTTCGATAACTGGTTCGTAGGGTACTCTTAAAACAGTTTCAGGGTGCATAATATTCTTTTGTTGCCTTAAAAGCTATTTCGACCCACGCTTGGAACAATGTGAATAGGCTTTAAAAGATCCGTCTAATTGGAACGTGGAAGATTGTTGACACACCGCTCGAGTGAGATTATAAAGCAACATTATAGTGAAGGCGCTGCACCTGAATGATGCACTGTCGTGCGAATATCCTTTCTTCAAAAGAGCAGGAATAATTGCAGAGTAACAGAAAAGTGCAACGAACTGATACCAAAACTTTCAAACTGGCACGTGCGTGCTTAATCTCAAAAACTCGAGGCCAAAAGAGGAATAGAAGCGGTGGTTGTGTTCTCAAGGATGGACTGAAAAATGTAACATTCTAAAATTTATCACAATTGACACAACCACATGAATTTCATAAACAAGCCAATGAACAAAGCATTGACTGAAAAAAATAATAAAATCCTTAAGCTTTATATAACGATATCGATATTTTTCCATATTGACTTCAGATTTTGATACTGATTTTCCGCAGTCTCTTATTGATTGTACCCCATCCCAATACAAGTCCTCGTACAAGGAGCTAAGGTTGGTGCCATTTCAAGAGCCTTCAGTTTTGTTTTTCCTTTTTTAACAATAGCTAGTATACTTTATAACTGTCTCAAATATCCTTTCGAGTAGTTGGTTAATAATTTTCAATAAGTTTAATATAGATACTACTTCTATGTTCCTGTTTTAGTTTTCAACTACAGTATTTCAATATTTATGTCATAATAACCGAACAGGATCATAACTATAACAGCGCTAGGACCGGTTTGCTTCCCGACCCGTCCGCCTACATCCACGGCTCGGGACGGTGCGATCACTGATTTATTGACGGACGTTGATGCCCGAGTTCCGTCGAAGGTTAGGGGTCACGACATTTGTATGAAAAATTGCATATTACGTGATTTATCATATTATTCAATTCAATTGGCGTGTTACATTTACCTTGCAAGAATAGTAAAAAAGATTGAAATATAAAATTGTAAATGGGGTAGAGGGTAGGTAAGGTAGTGAACTAGTATAAAAGCTAGAGTAAGTCTCAACAACCATTTAATTAAATAATTTATTTTAAAAATTATAACTCTAGATTTTGTATTAAAGTAAGAAAATAATGTTCAATTGTTACATAACAAATTTCAACCCATTTTAAATAAAACTATTTACTATCAAAGAACTTATTAAATTTCAACCCATTTAGATCAGAATCCTCTTACTTGTCCATGTAAGACTTATTTAATAACAATAAAAACAACATAATATCATCTATTCCCAGACAGTTTATTACAGTAAATCATATGAGAGGCATTCGTAAATAGACCCATTACGGCTAGACATGTAAGAGCTGAGCTGACTCACCTCCTTATTCGGCGCCGTACCTACGGAGGCGTTGGCGCAAGTCGGTGGACATTTGTCAAATGTCAGTTAAGAGGTAAGCAAACATAAGAAAAATAACATGAATCACGAACATAAATATATAGTATAGTATATAGTACTAGTTTGATTAGATTTAGACAAACGCAGCGTTAAGATCTGCCACTCACACCATAATTGTTTGTCTAAAATTGGCGAAAAGTTTTAGGTATTATCCGTACCGTTCAATACTGTCTGTGGATATGAAAAAAAAAACTGGTAATCATACTAGCGTAAACAACTGTTCAAACTACAAGTCATAAAACAACTGTTCAAACTACAAGTCATAAAATCAAAGTTATGTGAGCTAATTGAAAAAAAAAAGAAATATAATTAAATTTTCTCTGATCATGGTTTATCTGCGATTGGATAACACGTCATTTTGTTGTTTAATTAACGTATAGATATAACAAATAACAAACGAGACATCGTCATGTCAATTAACAAACACGAAGCTTGTATTGATACAAGTCTAAACATCTAAACAAACTTGACTAAAGGTACTTTAATTAACATTAATTCTCTCATCTTGTTATTTATCATAAATAGGTATGTCGAAGTCTATATTTAATACTTTACAATATATCATATATTTTCTTTACATGCACGCTGTATCCCCCACAGAGTAGGGTAGGCAGAAGTAACCTAGGTGAAGACACTCTGTTTCCTATTTTCTGTCGAATTCAATGAGTGTTGAATAGCGAAGCTCAACGCCATACTTTGCCTCGATATCAGAGCGAAGAAATGAAAATGTTAAATATTTCAAAGTCTCAATTTTAATTATAAAAACAAAAAAAAAAGATTATTAAGAAAACGATTCGATGTTTATTCGCTATAAACGAATGACCTAAAAAATATAGCGAGAAGAACGTCACTATAACCGTTAACTGTACTTAACATCCCGTCCCTTAAGAGGATGAGGAAGAGATGATGCGATTGCAAAATGAAATTAACCTTGAGCTATATTACGTATCTACTTGTAATGTGGTGATAAATGAGTCAAGTAGTTAAAACTGTGTAATTGAATATAATACGACCAATTATACATACATACATAGCAAATTAGCATTCATGCTCAGGAATATGGATTAAAAATACTTTATAATAAAAACACTTTATTACTATATTTTGATATTTATTGTTTTAAATTCGTTTCCTAGTCCAAGAATATACGATATTGGATAAAGAAATGAGGTAAAGGAATGGAACAAAAAGGAAAGATCCCTTCATAAATAGAAGATGCAGATAGGGAGTGTAGCCCAGTGGGTCAGCTCTGACTGAAAGCGCGATAGTTGTGAGATCGATTCCCACTTCTAAGATTTTCATTTCGCGTTTTGGTACACCTAATGCACTCTTGAGAAATCAACCTGCAATGCCTGACAGAATCGGCGAAAAGTGTGCTAATATAAAAATATATAATCACAATTATAATTAAAACCTCAAAAGAATCAAAGCCGACAAAACAAACAAAAAAACATTTCTATAACACCAAACAAAATTAACCGAACAAGAAATTGAAGTTACAACAAAAGCTTCATCTTAGATAATCTGTTTAATCAACACTTTCTCCACGACCTAATTTGTTTAATGCCACAGACAATTGCATTAGTCAAGTAGTTGTCAGTAACGTCAGTTGGCAGTAATTGAGACATGTGTCAAAACAAAACACAGTTACAGTTAGGTTGGAAAGTGGCGAGAATACTGATTCAACCTGAAACCAGGAAACGTCTTGTCACTGCTAGAATCAATTGATGTAACGATTCAGGGCACCCTGCAAAGTTGTCGTCTAACTGTAACTAATGGTGGCCTTTTTTGTAGTCTAGATTCTACGCTACATATAATATATATGTGTATATATGATAGATTATATTTATTGTATTAGTAGTATTGTACCACAAACTGTGACTGTAAACGCGACTGGTTGTGGGTTCGATCCCCACTCGAGGTAATTAAATATTTATTTTACTCTGTCACTCAACACGCATTGCCTCCGAAATTTGGCGGAAAGTGGGGAACGAGTGTCCCACACTAGGTTCCCTCTGCCTACCCTGCTGTGTGCGGGATAAAGCGTAAAGCTAATTTTATGTAATAAATAATATCTTAGTTTTATTATCGAAAATAAGTAAATAAAAAAAAGTTAAAGGTAATATAACACCTGTTTTAAAATAATTCATAAAAAACCTGTTAATGTAAGTGTTCATGTAAATATTGATATATTCACATTGATATAGCCACTGGCTGGTTGTAGACTGTAGTAGATAAGGAAAAACGCATAAAGTTTACAAAGCAAGAAATAATATTTAAACAGAGCTGCGTGAGCAAGATGCGTGCCACAGCTCTGGTCTGAATTATTTATAAGGTGACAATACAAGGAATATCTTTATAACTGTCACTAATGTGTGGTGACTTTCTTTGCGGCTTAGGAGTACTACATTGATTAAATAGAGTAAAAGACTACCAGCCAGTAAACATGTAAAAAATATAAAACCTTAAAGTCATATATTAATATAGTTGTTAGCTCCTGCCATGGTGGTTATCAATAAATTAGTTTTTTTTTGCTTAAAATGCCTAAATCATCAATGTTACTATAATAAATAGAAATATTTTTATGCATAAGAAAAATATATGAACAAGTAAGATACTTCCTCAGAAAGAATTCTTCAGAAAGAAGCATTTCTTTTGAATATGACGGAAAGTGGAGAAAGGAAGAGTCTTAATAACAACGGAGTGTCCCTGCTTCGCCATGCCTACTCTGCCATGTGCGAGATACAAGGTGAAGCTAAACAAAATAATAGGCAAAAGACGAAAGAGGCGATAAAAACGCTGCTAAGCCTCTTTCGCCAATGCCAATATAACAAATTAGAGTTACACAATATATAACAAATTCTATATGCGTGTTCAATCAACCAAGTTATTGTTATTATCCGCTAAAATGAAGGCGAAAGTGTTCGGACAGTGAAAGTTTCGCTTCACATCGGTAGGTGTAGTGTACCACAAGTAGCCCTAAAAGCATTGTTGAACCATCTTATTATAGTAGCGGTCCAAACCTATGGAATGTGCGATCGAGCAGATTAAACACCTGCACTAGGTATTGGAAGTATTTTATTATTTCTATAGTTTTACTACTTTAAAATATACCAGAAAAACGACGAAAATTATAATATACCAGAATGAAGCTAATAGACGTAGTAATAAAAAAATATTTAGTTATAATATAGATGTTTCCCCGGCCTTGTTTATACACTAATCGCAGAGTCATGTTCCGCCATCTAAAACAACACAATAAAAAAATTTAATAAGAGTAACCTTATAGGTGTACATACATTTAAAAATACATACATATATTTCCATCTCCAACAACGAGTTTACCTTTAACTTAGCATTTCAGTCAATAGAACTACACTGAACAAAATGCACATATCATTACAAGGATTTGCATGAATATCGTTACTGGAATAACATAACAACAAAGTTTGAATACATTTTCAAAGGGCAGTTTATTCAGCCTGTTGAACGCTTATGGCTGAAGTTAATGATCATATGTCATGTATGACCTACATGCAAATTATTCATTTAGAGTATTTACTTATTTATTTATTTATTTCTTTATTGAGATTTCATCAAAAAGTTTAGTTCTACCTCAAAAGTTTTATTAACCATTGATTTCAATTATCTTTTTACTTTACTAAGAATATGTTATAAGAGGCCAGACGTAGCGCGTTGACACAAGCATGGGCTGTAAACGCCATAGGTCGGTGGTTCGATTCCAACTTGAGAAAATGAAATATTTAATATTTTCATATCCTCGTATTCTACGTATAATGAATTTCAATAACAAGGAGTATATTTAAAAAAAACCAAAGAACTTAAGCGAAATTTCATTACATTACATTAAATGTTATGATTTTACGTATTTTGTTGAAAATCCTAAGGTTTCATTATTAAGTTGTCCATTCTACCATTTATCTCAAACATGAGATAAATGGTATCAAAAAAGTAACAACTCGTAAGGATACTAATGACCTACAAGACTCTACAACAATTTATCATGTCTTTCTAATGAGCAAGTAGTAGTACTTATTTAATGAAAGACCCTGTAGAGAAAGTAAGAACATAGTCTCTATTATAATTAATTACAAAAACTCCATCTGATCTGATGTGTACAAGAACTATAAAGTTACCATAGGTTGCTTAGGTTGCTGAACAGAAAATGTATTTGATTAAATTAAATCAGCTTCACGTTGTATCTTACACACAGCAGGGTAGTTCTGGGGGCATTGCGTGTTGAGAGGTGGAACATAACGCCGCTTTGATATGGAATATTTGACAACTATCAATAATGTTTTAATAAGTAGCGACAATTTTTTATATTTTTTTTATTTTTTAAAGGAATTAAAAAATATTTACATTTGCTGTTAAAGAGATACTGAAAGTATGGTAGTTAGTGACGTCCTACAATTTTCTATTGCTGAAACACAAAAAAGATTTTTCTTGTAATATTTTGTTTAGTAAGAATATAAGTTATATATTTTCATTAGGGAACAAACAACGTCGAAATAGAGCAAACGAAAGAAACCACACTAACGAAAACACCTAGGAAGTCCATAAATTTCTTTTCTCAAAGGGAAACCAACAATAGGAATAAGTAATGACATCGTAAAATATAATACTTATATATTGCCAACATAACAACGTTCTACAGAAGCGTTAACCTAAATTATTACAATAATGCCTTTAGTCACATATCTACTGCTATTTGTTAGCCAAAAGTTTTGCATAGTTTAGTTCGAAAATAGCAGTAAAATGATGCTGTTTGAACTACATTTTTAACCGACTTTTTTAGTACAAGGAAGTCAAGGAATTTGTATAAAATCATTTTTTTACATTATATATATATAAGGTGAGGAACGAAGGGCCTTAACATTAGGTTATCTCTGCCTACTCTGTGTCGTGCGGAATACAGCGTGAAGCTGAATTTATTTTTTTAAGTGTTTGATTGTTTTTTTGTTAATGTTTCATATTACGAAAGATATGCTTTATGCTTAATGGACATTTAACGATTATGATTAAGAATAATTTGATTTAACAATATTGTAGTACTATATTCAATTAATTTCTACCTTCATAATTATAATACAAGAAAAACTCGCTCTAACAAGATGAAACGTAGAGCGAAACGTACGCAAAAACTGCGTATTCTCTAAGATGTTTTTAGACTTTCATCTAACAAAACTCAATCGATCACCGTCGACAGGTACCTGCACAGCCTCCGATGGAATACACTTAGATCCATTAGGTTTTGTATACGAGTAGAAAGTGCTTACATTTAGGTCATGAGAGATTTTACAGCAGCTGCGAGGTTTATAGTAACTAATAATAATAATTTGGCATACAAATGTATTAAAATAAATATAAAATAATAATATTCAGTTTATACTTTTATGAAGAATTAGTATGAAAGAACAAGGATTAATTGTTCAGTGTCTGCCTCGAACCTAATATAATGCCTATTAAATTCGGTCCGAATGAGAGGCCGTCGTGTCACACACAAGCGTGACTGTAAGACGACGGTTGTGAGGTGGATTTCCACTCGGGAGAATAAATCAGTAACTATGAATATTTTCAATTTTTTGATTAGTTACCAAGACAAATGCACGGCGTTGTGTTCCGCGACTTAACACACAATGCCCAAGAAATTCGGTTGAAAGTGGCAAACTTTAGATAACATTAGATTTTCACTGCGTACCCTGTTATATGGCATATCATGATCATGAGCAGAGAAAGCAAAAACTAACCTAATTTCTACTGCTGACTAAAGCTTTAAAAGGCTCTACCTTTTTTTAAGCAAAAATACATTAACATAGCCACAAAACTTCTTCATATGACTTCATTACAGTGATTTCTAATCAACATAGAGCTTCTAATCAATTAGCTTAATTGAATGTTTTAAAAACAATTTAGCATAAGAAAACGGTGTTTGTCAAATCTGTTAACGTCGCAATAACCACTTCTTAGCTAATGAACAGATACTAAACATTATTTTATTATTAGATACTATGCCCGAAGAAACTCATAAAGTTTTACAACTTTGTGTCCATTACGAGAAATTATATTAATTTATATTTTGTGATATGAAATAATTGCCATTTATATTTATTTGTTGGTTTAGGCGAACTCGAAACAGTTACAAGTGGTATTGGACGGGGTGGCTGTAGTCACTAGGCCACGTAAGAACGCCACCTTAAAGCTATCAGGACTCGATGACTCGGTCACCAAAGAAAAGGTGGCCAACGCGGTTGTGAATGCGAGTGGCTGTACAATCGATGCTATTACAGTGTCTGAGCTTCGTCTTGGTCCCAGAGGCATGATGACGGCGGTGGTGCGGTGCCCGTGTGAATTTGCGGAAATCATATCCACTAAAGACCGGATCTTGGTTGGCTGGAGCGCTGCCAAGATTCAGGTTCTGGAGGAGCGTCCTTTACGCTGTTATAGGTGCTTAGCACTTGAACATGCTAGGCCACAATGTCCCTCAACAATTGTTAGGGAGCATCTATGCTTCCGTTGCGGTTTTGAGGGTCACAAGTCTTACACTTGTCGTGCCGAGCCTCGTTGTATGATATGCACAGATGCAAAGAGACCATCCGGACACTTAATGGGTGGTGCAGAGTGCCGACCACCACCTGTTAAGCGATCAGAGGCTCTTGAAACCACAGCTTCTTCCAGAGTCTGTGGCCATCAGGTCGAAGATGAAAGCGCTATGTCTTCATAATGGATAGAAGACAAGCACTCTTTCTACAGACTAACATCAACCACTCTGCTAGGGCGCAAGATCTGCGGAGTGGAATATTGATGTTAGCGTTATCTGTGAGCCGTATTTGGTCCCAGATAATCCTTGCTGGATAGCTGATTTGGACGGTACTGTTGTCATTGCATCTGGCAGCATGAATAGTACTCCCCTCATAACCTTGGAAAGAGGCTCGGGATATATCGTAGTGGAGTGGGGAGAATACGTAGTAGTCGGCGTGTACTTCTCCCCTAACCGCAGTTTGGCGGATTTCGAGCTCTTTCTCGACTCCATCAGAGTTGCGGTTAGTCGACAATTGCCCAGGAAAGTCATTGTCCTCGGTGACTTTAATGCTAAGTCTCGGGCGTGGGGGAACCCAACAACAAATACTAAGGGTACAGCTGTTCAAATGTGGGCTCTGCTCACCGGATTGTCTCTCCTCAATGTGGGAACAGCGTTCACTTGTGTGAGACACAACGGAGGATCGGTGGTGGACCTCTCTTTCGCCTCTCCATCTGTCGCGCGTTGTGTGACAAATTGGCGAGTAGAAGAGGAAGTGGAGACGTTGTCAGATCACCTTTATATTAGGTTTGAGGTCTCCACTCAACCAGCGCCGATAGTACAACCTAGAGACCCACCTCATAGGTTTCCGAGATGGTCTATTAGCCGGCTTAACATAGAGCTGGCCAAAGAGTCTGCGATTGTGGCGAAGTGGAGCTTTCATGGAAATATTCTGAGCTCCAACTCCAATGTCGATGTGTTGGCTAGCCAGTTGCATAATACAATGATTGAGATATGTGATGCTGCAATGCCGAGAGTCCGACGGCGTCCAGCCCGTCGCCGAGTATATTGGTGGACGCCTGAGATTGCTGCTCTGCGGGCGTCTTGTATCCGAGCTCGACGGGCGTACATAAGATGTAGGAGGAGAAATGGTGTCGATCCTGCTCTTGAAAGTCAGCTGCACGGTATATATAAAAGAAAGAAAAAGGATTTGCAGCTCGCTATTGGTCTGGCAAAGCGTGAAGGTTATCAGGAGTTACTAGCGGGCCTTAATAGGTTTCCGTGGGGACGCCCCTATCTTGCTGCGCGGAAAAAACTCCGAGTGCAAAGCGCTCCTTTAACAAAAACCTTATCACCAGATTTTCTGCTTCGTCTTCTAGCGGATTTGTTTCCGGAGCCGCCTAGGCACATACCCCCTAGTATGATCCCTTCATCAGCGCGTGAGGAAGTTTTGGTGATTCCACCCATAACGGAAGCGGAAATGGACTTGGCACTCAAAAGACTTAGGACTAAAAAGACGGCTCCCGGACCCGATGGTATTCCAGGGAGAGTTTTGGGTATCGCCTTGGAATACCTAGGTTTCAAACTTCGGGAACTTTTTGATCAGTGCCTATTAACTGGACAGTTCCCGAAGTTGTGGAAAGAGGGAGGTTTATGCCTACTGCGTAAGGAGGGTCGTCCTTTGGACTCTCCTTCGGCATATAGGCCAATAGTGCTGCTGAATGAGACGGGCAAGCTTTTGGAGAAGATCATCGCTTCCCGTCTTATTCAGCACCTAGAGGAGGTAGGACCGGGACTTTCAGAGGCTCAGTTCGGATTTAGGGCTGGTCGATCTACCATCGATGCCCTAAACGCCTTGAAAACACAATCTTTGGCCGCGACGGCAGAGAGAAATGTTCTTCTTGCCGTCTCGTTGGATGTGGTCAACGCCTTTAACAGTCTGCCGTTTGAGACGCTAAGAGAGGCGCTCCAATACCATGGAGTGCCGCTCTATCTCCGGCAGCTGTTAAATAACTACCTCCAAGACAGAGTAGTCGTATGGGTCGGGGGTAACGGCCAAGTCGGTCGGCGAGCTGTCGGTTGTGGGGTTCCACAGGGGTCGGTCTTGGGCCCGTTACTGTGGAACATCGGCTATGACTGGCTCCTACGTGGTCGTCTTCCTTCTGAGATGAGCGTCATCTGCTACGCGGATGACACTCTAGTCACGGCCCGCGGAGCGTCTTATCAGGAAGCAAAACGCTTAGCTGAAACTGGCACAAACCTTGTCGTCGACCGCATCCAAGCACTGGGTCTAAGGGTCTCTATGAACAAAACTGAGGCCCTCCTTTTTCATGGCCCGCGCAAAGGCCCCCCTCAGGGGGCTACTCTGCGCATCCAGGGTCAGGAGGTGGAGTTACGAGCCCAGATGAAGTATCTGGGTCTGACTCTGGATAGCCGATGGTTGTTCAAGACGCACTTCGCTCAGCTTGCGCCGAAGCTGGTGAACGCCGCAGGGGCCCTTGGCAGATTACTGCCGAATGTTGGAGGGCCGGGTTCTCCATGCCGTCGGCTTTATGTCGGTGTGTTGAGAGCCATGGCATTGTACGGTGCACCTATTTGGGCCGACTCTCTCTCCTCTATCAACAAGACCCATTTGCGGAAAGCGCAGCGGGTCATAGCGGTGAGAGCAATTCGGGGCTACCGGACGGTGTCATGGACGGCGGCAACTCTTTTGGCAAGCGATCCGCCTTGGGAGCTACAGGCGGAAGTGCTTGCCAGAGTTCACGCATTCTGCGCAAGTGAGCGGTCGCGTGGCATGCAGCCATCGCAGGAGGAGATCACGCGGATCAGGAGGAGTGCGAATGAAGCCCTGATTCGGCGATGGAAAGGCGACCTGGGGTCACCGGCAGCAGGCCTAGCGACGGTGGAGGCAGTCCGTCCCCACCTTGAACGCTGGTACAAAAGGGGCTTTGGAGTCCTGACGTTCAGGCTGGTGCAGGTACTAACGGGGCACGGTTGCTTCGGCAAATACCTGCATCAGATTGCACGTCGGGAGATGTCGCCGGTGTGCCATGAGTGTGATGCCTCCGTCGATTCGGCTCATCACACTCTGGTTGAATGCCCCGCTTGGTCCCCACAACGCCACGCCTTGATGGCTGTAGTGGGCAGGGACCTCACACTGTCCAGTGTGGTGGGGGCCATGCTGAACAGTCAAAAGAACTGGTCTGCAATGGTCTCCTTCTGCGAATCAGTTATGGCACTGAAGGAGACCGCGGAGCGAGTGCGAGAGTCCAGCGCTAATGCAGACTCGCTCCGCCGCCGTAGGCCAGGGGGTAGAAGAAGGCGGTACGCGCATCATCTACTCCCCCTACCCTAGAGTAGCTACTGCGGGAGGGTCAGTGATCCTCCTGCAAGTCATCGAGGCTGCGGGTGCCCTAGGAGAAACCCCAGTGCACCCTGAAGGTGACGGTGGCCCGCAATAGGCTTGCCTTCCACCGAGACGTCGCAGTAGTATGCGCGAGCGATCCTGTGGCGTCTCATTTTGGTGGAGAGGGTTTCCGCTGGGTTTTAGTGGGTAGGATCGGTTTCACCGGTGAGTCCCACAGTACTGCTCATCCCGAAGGCTCTGGCCTTCCGAATGAGCAGTCTGCATAAATGCATTTCCCAGCGAGAAAAAAAAAAAAAAAAAAAGGCGAACTCGAAAAGTTTTCAGGGAAGTTCTAGGTAAAGGGAGTGAAAAATTAATAATATGTGGTGATTGGAACGAACAGGTCGAAATGCGCGAAGCGGTTACAAGGGAGTTCAGTATGGACAAGAGAGTTAATGAGGCTGGAAAGCTTATATTGGAAATTTGCAAGGAAAGGAATTTGTTTGTGAGAATGAAGAAGCGTGCTCAGCTGTTTGGAGGCACGTCAAACAACAAAAAAAATGATCACTATAAAAGAATGGCAAAAAAGATTTATGATGGAAAAGTGAGTGGTAGGAGAGGTAGGGAGACCTCGTTTGACCTCGAGAGACCTCGGTTGACCTTCGATAACACAGCCAGAACATCAAGGATACTGAACGAAGCTCAAAACTGATCTTGGAAATTTCAATGGATAATGTCAAAGTACGTTAAGAAGCTTTTTTTGTTGCTAAAATATTTTGTTGCATACTTTTAAATTATTACTTTTTGATCCATATGACGAAATAAATTATATATAAATACAAATTTTTACTGAATCTTTTTCAACTTTTTTAGTAAAATATGTATAATTAATCAAAGTTCAAACTAAAAATGTTAGCTACAATTAAAAAAAATACAATTATAAAAATAACATATCAAACCCACCAAGTACGTATACACTGCTAGAAAAGAAATGTGTCGTAATAATTACAACATGTCTTTCTCTAGTGTGAGAAATAAAAATAGGAAATGTCACTGTACGACTAATGACGAAAAACAACGGTAGTCAAAAACTCCACGTTTTGTAACAGAGTGTTAAAATATTATGAAATTAAGATATATTTTAACTTTAGTATAAACTTGAGGTTGTCATGTCGCACAGAGAATGTCTGGCTGTAAGCACGACGGATAGTTACTGGTTCGAACTCTACTCGAAGTAACAAATTATTTTCATTTTCTCGCTTTGGTAACAAGACAAACCGCGGCGCTGAAATTGGTAACGGAGAATCGTAACACTTGGTAAAGATGCTTAACATTAACTTCTTAAAATTAATGTCTTTGACTATAGAATGTTTTATAATATATGTCCTTTTACCGTAGTTTCATATTTTTTGTTAGTTAATTTTAGTAAAATTTACAAAATATAATAACGTTTCTTTTTCATTATTTATTTTTCTAATCTTAGTGAACAAAGAAGTGAAGACAAGAATTACATTGTCTTTTATTTATATGTATATAGGTACATATTTTTTTATATAAAATCACTGAACTCTCAATTATAGTATTTATTCATAGTCTTATCTTTCTGTATATATTACATTTTTAAATATTTTACCAAAATTAATCAAAATCTATAATTTGAACGTGTGCAATATTTGCGTAATCTCTTTCTTAGAAGCAATTTCAGACTTGATTGCATATTTATATTTAGCTTCCTGCAAATTTTACCAATGCATACAACTAATGTAGGTTATTAACAGTGATGATATTATGTTTACTTACAAAATCTGGTCATAGTCTTTAAATAGAAATTATTTTCAATACCATGTACTGACCATGTAGGTTGTATAGTAATAAAATAGGCTTCCTTAATTTTATTGTACAGAGGTACAAAAAGTACTAAAGGTTATTTTGCATATTAAATATTTTTTTATTATCACAAAAATTTGTTCGTTCACGTATGGCGCAGTTGAACAGTGTGACTGAAGAAAATGCGATGGTTGTGCAGTTCTATGCCCACTCGAGGATTATTTCATTCACAGCTCTGGTAGAAGCGCGGCGTTGAGTTTCGCCATTGTCAACACTCAATGTCTCGAAAACACAGTGGAAAATAAAAGTGTCTAAACTCTAGTTTCCCTCTGCTTACCCAGCTAGGCGGAAAAAGCGAAAAGCGTGAAAAACTGCTATTTTTAGTAACATTTTTAAGTCTGACCAAAGTGATTGCATCAAATTTTGCCAAACACAGTTCCGTAATAAATTCTGATCCGATTAGCATTATCGATCTACCCACATAATTTCATATTATGCGTTACGGCGCAGATGTAGGCTACAGATTTCTATCAAGTGAGAACAGACGATGGTTCAATGTTCAGTAAACAATAACCGGAACCTTCCCACGATCTATCTGGACTATTAGCTGACGCCGCACAAACTAAGTGCGTTGACCATAGAGGCACATTCTAACGTTTTGCACTATAGAATCTGAGCAATTCAACGGTTTTTACTCCTATACAATTGCTGGTGAAGCTATTTTTATTGCAATGTAGAGCCTAGTACAACTTGTTTTTAATTTATTCATTGAATCACGGTTCGAATATATTTTTTATTGTTTCTTTTAAGTTTATTTTACTAATAGAAAAATAGCAATGTCGCAGATTATCTTTTGCAAATAGTAAAATATATAAATAAATTAAAAGTCTATGTAGTCTATGTAATCTCTAGTATGCTAAAAGTCGTCAAATATGTAAGTTACTATTCGATATTACCAGCCATATTTGTTTTCTTTACCTGATTAAGACAATTCTATAAAATTCCATTAAAAAAAAGGAATCCTTGTGAAAATGTTACATAGAGTCATTAAGAACTGTACAATTTGACCGAATGTCATTTGTCTCATGCAAGAGCACTCGTACACACTATACGCTCGATATATACATACATTAACCATAAATTAAACTCTTAACGTAATTGTAGTTTGTAACCGCAACCACAGCTATAATTGCGTAGCGGCGTTTCATATTTTAAAATTCTAAAAGAAGGCATAATAATTTTTTAAAGTAAAAATGGTGCTATGAAATAGTTATGATGGAATATAACGTAGAGGTATATGTTAGCAACTCGCGAGGGGAATCAGCCGGTAATGAAAGAATATTGGATTAAAATATTCCATTAAGTTATAATTACTTATATGTATGACATAAATAAATGTATGTTTTAAGTTTCACGTCAAGCAGGGTAGGCAGGGGTAACATGGTGTTAAGACACTCCGTTCTCCGTTTTCCGCCGACTTCCGGAGGCATTGCGTATTGAGTGGCTATGCTGCAATAATATAGAACAATTCCGCATAATTCCTATTTATATGCACACTGATCGATTCTAAATTATATATAACTAACAAAGCAATGTCACCAACTTATGCAGAATTAGAAAAACGAAGTGTTTGACATTTTCTTTTTTCTGTCTACTTTTTTTTCAGTACATGTGGGAAGGTGAAAAAAAGTCTAATCTTCGTATGTAGAGCTGGATTGGACGGAGTACGTAAAATTAAACTAAAGGAAAAGTGCATGTTGAATTTCTTTTATTTACATGTGATAGTTCCACCAGCAACGAACGAAATACAGCCACTACTTACCATTATACATACAAAATGTATAACTATTGCTGTATATATTTTTTATTATAAAAATATTTATATCTAGATATATTACTAGTTCAGATTTAATCTAATGCAATTTACAGACACGACAAAGCTACTTCTACGGTATCTAATTACAAGAAATTCCAGCGACGCTTCATCAGTTGTATATACATAATTTAATGAAAAGTTGTCTAGTAGAGTGTTTACTTCAAACGCATTAAAAGGGTGACAATGATAAGCAATTATAAGTTATATAAAATATTTTTAAAACATAAAAAAGAAACATAAAAGAAAACATTATTTTAGTCGATTAAAGAAAGTTATATTGTAAAAATATAAATGATCGCATAATATACTGAAAGTAGAACGATAACTCGTTACATTTTAAAAAAGTCACATTACAAAGACACATTTATACATACAAAACATCGTAAAAGAAATATAAGTATCACATATTATATTAAATTTAATTTAAATATACAATAAAAGTAACTAAATAAATATTTTAATTGTTGTGCCCGCCTATCGTACAATTTTTATTCTATTTAATGTTGTGCAATAAAGTATAAAAAATATCTTACCTATTTCCTATACTATATTTAGTTTAAATCATATATACAACAATCAAGTAGATCTGACCTTTGAAGCGCACTTTAAAACTATAGCACAGGTTACGATTTCACGGTGTTTGTGGCGCCAATCCAACTGCGTTATGGCACTGACCGCGAGATGAAACTGGTTATGCAAAAGTTATATCATTCGCTAATGTCGCTTTATTTTGAAAAGTTACTTGAGTACGTACAAATATTCAATACATTCTTTTATCGATATAACAAAGATGAAGATTAGATCTTTAATAGAATAAGATTCACATTCGTGGCTCGACAGTGGCAAGCCAGAGTGCGAAATTCTACTAAAATTCAAAGCACAAACCCTAGTTAGTTAGCGTTTTACGAAAAGATTGTGATTAAAAGTTATATAAATATAACGAAGTCGCATATTTCTACTAAGTTTTTAAATAATAAGTTAATATCAAATTTGGAATACTTAAAGCTTAACAAACATTTAACTAGATGTTAAAGTCTAAAGTTCGTACGTACAACGAGTCAGTTTAGTTGTAATTGCTGTAATAAATACAATCTCAGCTACCTGTACTACGCGTGGCCGTATAAGGCGGGTATTGGAGCAAGTGCCGTAAACCTAGAGTCTATCAACACGCCTCGAAAGCCCCAGGGAGATAAGCGAAACGGGGAACTTCCTTAGTATTTTACATTAACCTATAGTTTCTGTTTTACATTTAATGTCGTAAATATTATAAATGGCTATATTTATATTATAAATAATTTTATCAGAAATAGCATCGACTGTATGCAGGTCGTGTGTACACGTCGCGACAATAAGACCAACGCGACCTTGCGACTTATCTTAATGTATTCAAATCCTCATTGCTATCTAAAAAGACAAGTGACAAAAACGTTCACAACTCTACATATGTGGGTTACAACATAAATACATACACAATATGTATAGTCAACGTATGTGCCGTGCTCTCTCGCTTATTTAGAACTTCCATAGAACAAATCTTAGAATCAAAATATCAGATTCACGCTGTATCCTGCACGCAGCAGGGTAGGCAGAGGGAACCCACTGTTAAGTCGAATTTTGGAGGCATTGCGTGTTGGGTGGCGGAATTCAGCGCCGCGCTTTGCCTAGACACCAGAGCAAGGAAATAAAAACATAAATTCAAATAAATATCTGATTCCCTCGAGTGGGGATCGAACCGACAAGCACTCGCGTTTACACTTTATGCCCCTGCGCCACGACTCATATCTGTTACAATCAAATTTGACCTATTTTCGTCATTAATACTATTAAAAGTTTATGAGACATGGACTTTTGAGTTAGTTGCATCACACGTTTATTTGCGGACTTGACACGGTCAGAACACAAGCTCGTAGCGACGCGGCCGCGGCATGACGTCATTTTAGGCGTACGAAGAAATAAACAAACACGACTAAAACTGGAAACATGCGAAGGATAATTGGAGACCAATTTTGGAAAGACTGTGAAATGTCGCTGAATGCGAAGTGATTGTATAAGAACGTGATGGATTTTCAACAATTCAACGGCATTTAAATAAAACAACATTTAAGTGTAATTGTAAACGCGACAGATTTTGCATTCGATTCCTATACTATTTTCTCCTTCTCGTTCTGGTACCAAAACAAAGCATGGTGTTGAGTTCTGCCCCTTAACACACAACGCCTTCAGAATTTGACGGAAAGTAGGAAGAGGAGTGTCTTAGCACTAGGACCCCTCTGCATGTGTTATCTGCGGGATACATTGTGAAGTTAAACAAATATTTTTTTACTTTTTAATATATCTATGTTATTTGTAAGATCTGAAACTGAAACTTCGTTGTAAGTTCTCAACATATCACTTAAACTAAGTAACTTAACAATAAAAATAAATTTATATAGTGGGCGAAGAAATTTATGTATGTATGTAGGCACTGTGAGATTGAACCCAAGTTTCCACGATCAACAGGGCACTTAAACAATGAAGCAGTGACCGCTACAATAATATAAATTGCAAAATTGTAAGTGCGGATCCCCATCCAGGATGATATAATTTCATTCTGACACACGCTGATATATTACAAACTTTTTTGTCAATTTCCGGCGAGACCAATATCATTGGCATGCCTCAGGCCGCAGCTTGCACTATTGAGTGCACCCATTGTCTGTAGCCTGGTGTGGGTTTGACATTGTAATGGACTTTTTCGTTAATATTTAATTTTTCATTCACGTTCTGACTCTACATTCCTAATACGTTAGAGTGAGCACTTGTCACGACTCGTCTCGGTTCGACAAACTACATTAAATACACAGATCTGGTCTTATCATTTCATATTATTTTATTTCGTTTGTTATCTTATTTGTGTTTGTTACTATTTTACGACATGTGTAGTAAAAAACAATGAAAGTGCCACGAGCGAAGATTTATTGTTTGTTAAAATCGTAAACATAATGTGAATTTATTATATTTTCGTTTTTGAAATGGTTAAATCGCACATAGAATAATAATGACGTTCAAAAAATTTATCTTAGCTTATTTTTTACTATCTGTTTACTATATTTTCTCAGTGTTAGTCGGCCTTTAGAAACAAAAATTTACTCATATCAATAATATAGATTTTATTTTAAATTTATTATTAATAAAAGTAAATAGATTTTATGAATTAATAACATTTAAGTAACGACATTTCTGCTTAATTAAATCGTATTATAAGTTCAATCCATCACAAAATGACATTATTTTACAATTCTAAGTACCACCTGTAGTTAAAAAGATAAGATCGGCCCAACCGATATAGGACCAACTGTAATTGCGTCAGGGCTGAACTAAGCTAAGCCTGTGTTGAGAATACTATATTTATATTTTGTAATATTATTTCCATCACAATAGCGTCTCTATAAAATTATAATTTTTACTCAAAATCTCGGTTGCTAAAAAGTCATAAAGATATAAAATGTGTAATTCTTATTTAATGTTATATACATAAAAAAATTTTTTTTATTTCAAAATTAATTTTTATTCATAAAATCTTTCTTTCCCTTACGTGACTTAAAACAAAAGCCGTACTCCGCCCACGGACCAAGTGTCTAACAGCTTGGTTCGCTGACGTCATATCGCGATGAGCATCTCACCCTGTAACATGAAACATAAGCAACAAAACTGGAAAAACGTCAACAAACTATGTACAATGTGGTGTGGTCGTTTTTGAGTGATTAAACAAAATAAAACAGATACGAATTTGAGCCACGATAAATTTTTAGTGTGTTTGTTTAATTGTACACGTGAATACGTTTTATGAATGTAGTATTAACCTGATCTCGGTCTTAATATCAAGTAGGTACTTTTAGCAAAAATTTTGGTAAGTTGTATTTTTGTAGACTACTATATTATATACTAGGATACTTATAAATCTTAATTTTAAAGACAATTTGCTTGATTTTATTAGATTCTATCCATTTAACAAAAATAATATACAAATATCTAGTTATAACGTTGTAGGGAAATTAGAAGATGATCGATTCTCGATTGCACGACGGTTTCGGGCTTAAACCTACTTTTACGTGAGTTGCGACGCTGAAAATACAATTTTGTATATAAAAATAAATACAAAAGTTTCACTAAAATCCGAAAACCTACTGTGCAAAGCAATCAACATATAAAAATAAAATACATGAACCGTCGTATAAAATATATAGGTCATAATTAACTAAGAATAGCGAACGTCATTTAAGAAATTATATATATTAAATAAAATCAGTGCCAAATCGTTGGCACGCAAAAGGCGTGGTGTTGCGCGTTTCATACTACAATTAGTATGATTAAATTAAATGAGACAGTTTAGTTTTACGCCGGAACGGTCGTTCCACTTACGCCGCGTAACAAGGAAGTAACTCCCGAGTTGGCAACTCTGATATACTTAGTGTACCGCAGGGCTAACATTGATTTAAATCAATATTTCATCTTCGTTGGTCCTGTTTCCTTTCATTCTTTATATTGATAATGACGACATTTTCTTTTTATCTATATTTTAGAAATAGCGCTCGTAGAAGAGATCTCCACTGCTTACGATATTGTGCGACAGCAACGAGACCTTGCCAGATGAGTGAAATGCCAGAAAAGCCTTGCCAGGAAAGTCTGCCTCCTTTAAATTGGCATGAAAATAATTGGATTTGAAAGTACTCATTTTTATTTAATTTTTATTTGTTTAACTCTTTTTCTGCATTCAAAGTATAAATAGTTTAGACTTGGATTATATTACGAAGCTTATCAAAAAGAATTTAAGATCAAGCAAAAAGCTGCTAATATTTGCATATATACTAATAATTTCCTTTTAGTTAGGTATGTTATTTTTTAATTAATACCAATAAGTAAAGGTATTTAAAGTTGTATTTATACACGCCAGGAGCAAAGCAAATATTGGACTGTGAAATCAAATAAAAACCCGACACCGCATACACTGCACTCTCGCTCAGCTGCGATTACACTTCAAACTTGCACCAAACCTGTTCCTGGCATACTTTCGGAAGCACGAGGATATGTAACCACTCCCTTTGTGCTGGCTGTGCTAATTTGTGTGCTATGGACTTGATTTACCCATTTATATAGATTTTGTTTTTAAAAAGATTATTTTTTGTATATTTTTGAAATTCTGATAGATTAATAAAATTTATTATAGAGATTACTTAATTTAAGATGAATATGAATTGTTACAATTCGTATTTGTTACCTGTTTACTTGTTGGTTGCAACCGCACTCATTAATATTTATAAATAATGTTATAGGCGTTCCCTCGATTTAATCAATGAAAGCATAACGTTGACTTCCTGTATGTAACATGCAATGTCTCTAAATAGCCAAACAGTGGAGCACAATAATATGTATCTATGTTTCACTAGCAAATTAGTATTAGAAATACAAGGAAATTAAAAAGAAAAAAGTTTTGTTAAAAAACATCAAAGTAAATAAAATTACTTTGTACAATTTTAGTGTTGAAGTTTGGGGTTCATGGGATATTATTGTGTTTCCACTTGAGCGACCATCTGATACTTACGCACCGCCTACTTCCGATGTGGTCACTGACTGAAGCCTCATACAAGTAAATGGTCAGCAAGGAAAATATTAATCCTCGTTGACAGTAAGCTTTAATGACAGATGGTACTTAGCCATTAGAAGCTAGTTTCCTTTTTTTCCGTGACGCTGTATTCCGCATATACCAGGTTTGGCAGAGGGAACCTTTTGTTAGGACACTCAACGCTGCGTTTTTCCGAAGAAATGAAAATATTAGTAAATAATAATTAAAAACCCTGAGTAGAGATCGAACCCATAACCGTCGCGTTTGCAAACGCTTGTGCCGCTGTCTTGAAAGCTAAGATGGCGGCTTCAATAGTGCAACCCACATTTAAATCGGTTAGACAAAAAAAAAAATAATAATTTCTTTGGATTCTATTACATTTTTAAATGCCCCTAATAACAATTTTATTTTTGTAATGAATCTTCCAGGAACAGATTCCGATGAGTAACGATGTTATTATAAGCATAAATACTTTTTTTTAAACAATTGAATATCTTTATGTAAATTACAAAAAGAAAACCCCTTAAGTTTTAATAATATTCATATAAAAAATCTTAAGTGCGCTGCAAACATACATTATATATTAAAACAGGAACGTAATTTAATGCATTAAATAAATAATTCAGTAGTTGAAGCGGGCGAAGCCGCGGGCGGTTTCACTCGTGTTATTCGAGTATTATATAAAGCTTCACTGCTAAGCTGTATGAGCATTGGACTAGAAAATCCCAAACAGATTCAAACATCTTTTTTACTTGGCAATTTTAAAATGCTATGAGCCAAGTATGTCAACGCCCCCATTAGACCGTGCATGCCTGCGCAGTGCTTGCTAAAAAACTATGGTAATAAAAGCCGATTGTAAAATGTTATATCCAAATGTGTATGCCAAATAAGCCTGCCTCTCAGTAGTCTAATTTGTTATTAATATTTATTATGCTATATATATTTATATCTTTGATACTATATTTATATAAGGAATTAACTTTAACCCTTAATTTCATACATTTACAATTTTCATCCTGTATGCCGATGTCTAATTCTCCACTTTCTACTGTATATTCGAAACATTGCGTGTTTAGCGGCGGAACTCAATACCGCCCTTTGCCTTGTTACTAGAGCGCAGAAATGAAAATATTCATAAATAAAAATTCATTCCCACGATTGGGAATTGAACCTGAACAACCGTCGCGTTTATAGTCCCACGCTTGTGCCACTGCGCGACGACTGTCTATATACAGTTTGTAAATTATAAATAATAATTTAATATATTTTTTTCTGGCATTGCAATTTACTTTAACAAAAATATTTGTATGTAAAAAAATCTAAATTCAAAGGCTACGCATAGCGGCCGATATACGAAATTAGCTGTACGGCATAACAGAAGAACTGCAAGTGATTACCACACAGCTTCAACGATACCAGAACGGAGAGCAAAAATTGTAATGCCAACACGCGATATAATCATCAGATGTAAGATTCCTCTATAAAATTATTAGAGACTCGCGGCTTCGCTCGCTCAAACTTATTTTTAAATTATAGCCAAAGGATGTATAATAGGTATACAAAGATTAATAATAATCGGTTTAGCAGTTATGACGTGAAAGCGTAACAAACAGATTTACGTTCACGTTTACAATATTAGGACAGTTATAGATGTTTCTTAATTATATTAATAATTGTAATTAGTATTTGAAAAAAATGTGGATAATTGATTTATTTAGAATCTGTATATTTTAGTTAACTAATAAAAAAAATTATAAATTAGAACGTTTATATGTCGAAAAATAAAACTGAGAAACTATTAAAAATGTGAATATGTGTATAATTACAAGAATTATCAAGCTAATGTTTTTTTTTATTATTTAAAGTTTAAACTATTTTAAAATAATTTTACCAAAAATTATTATATATAGATACATTTATACAAATTCATGTAAGAATCTAAAATTCATGTCACCCAAAACGTATGGGATACGATTTCAGCGCTTGCATCAGACCAACTAGGTCAACATAGCATAGACAAATTGCGGCTAAAGACGACCGACCGCACGAACATCGGCGCTATTTACCGTCTCACCTATGGAGAGGCACGCGACATAACTTGTACTATATGTGATGTGCTGTATTTTTTTTTCAATTCAACGCCACGCTGCCGGAGCTAAGTGGGAATCGAACCCACAACCTGTCGTTTACCGACGTACAATGCCCTTGAGGTACGACTGACCTGATAATAAACATATATCATTAAATAGCATAACGTTTCCAAATATATTATATTCTTTATTGCATCAAGCAAAACATACAAAAATATATATGGATTGGATTATAATTTATCGTGTTAAGTGGAAAAGAAGTTTAAAAACATAGTTTATACAATACCTATTTTGTATTCAACTTCACGCTTTATCTCGGACGAGATAAGACCTACTGTAATTCATACTCTTTTCTATTTCTCCGTTCTCCGCCCAAGAAATTTCGTGTAGCGGAGCTAAATGCTTTTTGTCTTAAATTTGTGACAATTTTAGATCCGAGTCGTAAACATTCCCAGAACTTGCCTTGTTGTGGTCACGCTCACCTATGTATGGGCACGCGACACAGCCTTTTTTATATGAGACATGGTGTAATTAACTTTAATCCATTAAACGTAATGTTTTCAATTTATGGGATGGACAATGGGATTATAATTTTGCGTGTTAGAGGAAAAAATAATTAAAAACGCATTTTTCTACGATCAATGTTTATATAAAATGCTATTTAATCGTTTAAATTATATAAAAAGATTTTTTCTAACGGTAATTTGTATTTTATTTTTAGCTTTCTGATCCGTTCTCCACTGTTCGCCCGATTCTATGCGTGTTAATTGGCGGAGCTCAACGCTGCTGTATGTGTCATTACCAACACAGGCTTCATTCTGCCTACATGTTCCCACAAGAAATGTACAATACATTTTTTGTCTACAATCCACATTATAAGCATATAACGACTATTAAAATATTTAAAACATAATTGGTTATTTATATAAATGTCTAGTTTATAGTTAATATCTAAATTTATGTCGCCCTAAGGGCAGGACCTTTGAACAACATTAAATGACCCTCGTAAAGTATTTATTCGAGCAAATTTATAACATCTTTTACAGTGGCTTTGACATTTTCCTTTGTTTCCTACAATTTTCCTCGACAATTATGATCTCAGAAGCAAGGTCGCATTTTAATATTGTTATTACCTAAAAAAAATGCATTTATTATAAAAAAATAATTAAAAAAAAACACACAACAAGGCTTTATGTTAAGTAGTTAAATTTGTAGTCTATACTCAATGGGATAGATATCACTAGTTCAATAAAGGTAAAAAGTCATTATCAAAAGTTAGAGAAAATATGTTTCATTTGTTGAAGATTGGACTTCTCTAGAGAATGACTACAAAGCACTTTATTCTCCGCTGCTTATTTATTTAAAGAAATTGGGCATTACATTACCAACTCTATGTATTGCTAAAGCAAAAACACTAACCATTTTCTTTCCATTTAATAATATACGATACAATAATAACAATAATATTAAAAAAAATAAAGCTAATAGTAGCGTAAGGGTGCGTGCAACTGTAAACCCGATAGATTGTGGGTTCAATTCCCACTCAAGTAACAAAACGAAAACGAATACAAAGCGCAGCGTTGATTTCCGCCACCATAAAAAAACTAGTTCACACCGAAACCGTAGCTTACAATATTGCGTATTGAGAGTACGATCGATTGTATTTTGGGATATACGAGTGCAATAAAGTAGAATAACAAACATCGTGGTTTCAATAGTGAATATACTGCAATCAAACGGTAAATTTGTTATCATAGTGAAAATATATGACCGGTTGGTTACTAAGCTTCTAGTTTTTATTTCTAATAATGTAAAAAATATTTGTAAATAAAAAAATATCATTTATAGCTAAACTATTAAGAGAAATTAAAATTAATTAATTTCAATTGTTAACTTAAAAAAGCCACGAGGCCAGTCTTGGCGAAGCGGCAGAGACGAAATATTTACTTAAAGTTATACTTCCATTTCTTCGCTCTAATGTCGAGGCTAAGCGCGTCGTTGAGTTCTGCCACTCAACACGCAATGCCTCTAGAATTAGGCGAGAACGGAGTGTCTTAACACTAGGTTCCCTCTGCCTACCCTATTGTGTGCGGGATACAGCGTGAAGCTGATTTGATTTTTGTTTAAATAATAAAAAAATTGTTGTCCTTTGCTATTGTGCTGAGTAATGGTAGTGCATACATAAAATGTTTAGTATATTCTGTAAAAGAAAAACTCTACTATTTTTATTATTATCTACTATACTATTTTTATATATATTTATGTTTTTAATACTAAAAAGATCAAACAAAAGATAATTAACTTATTAATATTTATCAGTTTAGAAAAACACAAAACGAACAAATGAATACACAAAAACATAGCCTTTGAAAGCAAAGGCTAATTTACAAGTCTGTGGATTCGCTTTCATTGTAGGTACGTACTGTCTATAAATAAGACACGATCTACAAAACAAAAGGTCAAACTTTCACTGGAGCTTTATATCGTAATGGAAAATAAATACGAACAAAACTTCTTGTAAACGTTGAAACATATGGAAGAGTTTTTCTTTTTATTTAAATAACCACAGCGTATGTATGTATTATTAAACGTATATTATTGTAATACAGATAGATAAATTAGAAACAGCAATAAATAGGTATATTAAAAAATATATATTAAACTGTATATGATATACTTTTCGCAGAAACAGTAGTAATAGTATAGACTGAAGTAATATTTAAGTATGAAAAAATCAGCTTCACGCTGTATCCTGCACACAGCAGGGTAGGCAGAGAGGGGACTGCCGAATTCTGGGGGCATTGCGTGTTGAATGGTAGAACTCAACACCGTGCTTTGCCTCAGAGCGAGCCAGAGCGAAGAAATGGAAATAAATTTAAGTAAATATTAATATTTAAGTGATAAAATACTTAAAATAATTTCCAACATATTTCTAAGCAATCGAAAAGTACATATTTTTAAGGTAGATCTGTATTATAAATTATAATTAAAAAAGGGATTAACATAGCATGATTTAACATACACCTGTTACCTCATTACCGGCCGCATTTATAATTTACCTAATGATAAATCTTTTATCGGCGACGTTTTAATATAACTAATTTTAATTATGTGTTATGGTGACGAAATCCCATTCCATGTGTTCCCATATGCGACTGTAATGTGTGCTGGGTAAGCACTTCGTTACTAAATTTTTACTTTAAAAAAAAACCACTACCGGCTTTGCACGGTCCGGTTTGAGTAATATAATTTTGAATGTCTTATCCATACAACATGATATTTCAGTTTCTGCAGAATATAAAGAATTATGTTATATTTACTTAAGAATTACTGTAGATCTTTTCATCTTCACGCTCTCTTCCGTATATAGCGGTGTAGTCAGTGAGAACCAAGTGTTAAGACACTCTGTTCCTTACTTTTCCAACCAAATTTTTAAAAGCATTGCGAGTTGATAGACGGAACTTAAAACCGCGTTTTACCTTGACATCGAGCGAAGAAATATAAACAATTAATTGGAATTGGAATCGAATCTACAACCGTAGAAACAGATACTCCCCACGACACGGCGGCCTGGCTCGACAGTAATACTGTAATGAAAAGACAACAAAATTGACGGAGTGTTGCTAGTCACCGATAGAGTTCACGGCAACTTTTGAACAGTTCAGATCAATTGGCCGGGAGTACAACCGTCAAGCACAACAATACTCCCCGGTAGCTATTGATTAGTCCGCGGCTATCTCGGTTCGACTGCGCTCGATCAATTGAAATGACAGATTCATTCAATCGTACATAACATGCAACGCCACTTAAGTACTATACAATAATTTCAATTGAAAAGCGTTTATGTATGTACGGTAGTGTATTTGGTTGAAATTGTATAATAAAAATATATGACAATAAAAGAGTAGATCCAGATTGATTTATTCATATACTACTGTGTAATATAAAGATAACAGAGAACTCAGGGATATTATAATATGCAATATATAAAACCACGACTAACATAGGCAATAAATATATAACTAATAAATTAGTTATAGATATTCATTCCTCATCATTTTCAGATTATCACTACTTAATACTCAAATATGCATATACGAGTACACCAAGAAAATTAAATTAATTAATTTATCCAATCTTATTAAATTTTAGTTCATTATAAGTCTACATAATTTTAAATTTCCATAATAAACCAGTCGTGTGCTCGTGGCGCAGAGGCACAAGTGCGTGTCTGTGTAAGTGTATACTGTGTGTGAGTTGTGTGTTCGATTTCTACTCGAGGAAATGAAATATTTAATATTTCCATATTTTCATTTTCTCGCTCTGGTGTCGCAGCAAAGCGCGGCTTAAGTTTTGCCGTTCAACACGCAATGCCTCCAGAATTCGGCGGAAAGTGTCAAGCGGAGCGTCTTAACGCTGGGCTTCACTGCCCACCCAGCTACAAGTGGGATACAATGTGAACCAAAAAAAAATCCAATCTTATTTAATTTAAATTCACAATAAGCGCCACCATATCTAACGGTGCACTTGCCCGCTGAGCTTTGAGAGTCAACAGACTAGCATAACGTATGCAAGCTTTTAATCCCTTTGGAGGTTATTAAATCAATTTGCATCGTCTGCACCATGCAGATTGCATCAGCGCTCCCTACAGTTGGGAGTTCGGAGCAACAATGTGGAATAATAAAATCTACACCGACCGTTACCCTTCCTATTCCGGAGCACGGGACGCTTTAACGGTAGAAATTGCTTAAAAGGACAGTTTACGAGGTTAGGTTTATTATGAAAATGCCTTTTGAGTTCGTTTGAAATGACATCGCAACTATGTATTTTATATTGTGATGACGTTCTCTTTAAGGTTTCTTTTAGTTTGTATTGTGTCCTTTTTGTGAAAGGAAAGGAGAAATAGTTTGTTAGTTGTAGAATATGAAACGTAGAAAAATAACATTTCATTAAAGTTAGTCTTACTTTTTCATCGGTTTATTGATGATAATTATATATACTATTTATACGAAAGCTCCGTTAAATATCATATAAATATTCCACTACCTTTATATTTAGACCAGAGACGAAACGTCAGTTCAGCATTGAATATTCTATATATGAAAACATAACCCAAACTATTCAGCGGGGCCCAATGGGTAGAGTATGTTTACAAACGGGTCATTTCCTCCAATAATTTGCAAATATTTCAGTCAAGGTCATGGTTGTGTATGCCGTGACCGAATTACGAACAACCAACGCTAGGCGTGGCCGACCCACCTTGCGGTTTGTTCACTGGAAAAATCGTTAACTCCAACTATGTTAGTACAATCTGTAGGTAAACTGTGTTTTTTATAGCAAAACATGCAAGACGATTTTGTTTTTTCTTTTCTTATATTTAGTTTATTGGCGTTCTTAAATATATATTCTTAAAAAAATCTGTGTACAACGAGCATGTTATTAATTATATAATTATTAAATTATTAATAAGACAGAACTTGGACATATCTAATAATATTTTATATTCCATATGTTTTTCATCACCTATAGAACACATAATTGATAGCATAAGATAGTTTATCCATTTAAACATAGACCAACGGTACTTCCCTGGATTAAGAAATCGAAGTGACTCACCATTTTATTCTACAAGTTCCCCCGCATTGAAATTTTATTGAACTGTTGCCAAAATAACTTTTACACTACTTATACTAGAATCAGATTCTTAGTTATTATGGACATGATACAATTTTTCTTCCAATAAAATGTATAATGTCAAAAAAAGTAAAAAAAAATGTTACGTGACTGTAAACGCGACTTGTATAAATACTAGTAATATTTATTTTAATTTATACGAGTATTTCCATTTCTTCGCTCTGGTGTCCAGACACCAGTGCGGCGTTGAGTTCCGCAATCACACTCAAAACACAATGCCTCAAAATCTCAACGGAAAGTGGGGAACGGAGTGTCTCAACACTAGGGCCCTCTGCCTACCCTGGTGTGTGCGGAACACAGCGTGAAGCTGACAGACAAGTTTCAAAACAAAATGTTACGTTTTAAATCATAACACTAACTAACCACACCTAACGAGTTTATTTTTCATACAATTCTTAATCCCATGTAGTTACTTAACTAATTACAAATTGTAATTAAACAAAACGCGATTACGAGGACATTATAAGTCACGATTTGCAATATATATATAATATTATGTGTGGAAAGGCAAAAGAATAAGTTATAAATGAAAAAAATTACGTCATTTAGTGACCGTGAGTTAGACGACATACATCTGAGACCTCACCTCTGTATTATTAACAAAAGTGAAAGAGTGATTCATATTTCAAATTTGAGGATTCGTATTTGAAAATGAGGCCAGTCGTGGCGCAAGGGCACAAAATGTGACTCGACTGGTTGTAGGTTCGATCCCCAATCGAGGAAATGAAATATTTATTTACATTTATATTTTCATTTCTTCGCTCTAGTGTCGAGGCAAACTCAACACACAATTTCTCCGAAACGCGTCAGAAATTGAAAAATAGAGGGTCTCAACACTAGATTCCCTCTACCTGTCCCCCTGTGTGCGAGATACAGCGTGAAGCTGATTTATATTTCAAATTTAAAATATACAGTCAAATATATAACTTTATTTCGCGATTATAAGTTAAAATTCTCTTTAAACAACCCTGAAATCTCTTCAAACATGCTTCAATAAACATATTCCAAGGTCGTGAGAGAAATCTTCTTGTGTCAGGGTACGTGTGCTTTTCAAAGCTTTCCACTAAGTGACGTCACTCGAGAGGGGTGTGAACAACCCTCTAAACGACTAGATTGTGTGGAACCGCGATATACTTCATGGCCATTATTGATAGCTAATGTTAAGATTGATTTGTGACGATTTTAGTTATTTTGGGTTGACTTTTGACTGGAACATATAAGGATAAATACAATTTACCTCATTTATACTTATCAAAATCTTAAAATATATTTTTCAGTCATACCACTAAACGAAGTTAAATATGGATGCTTTTTAATATTACAAATGTACTTATCAGCTGTTGTAATAATTAAATAAAGGTATCTGAGTCATGTCTATCGGTTTTGATATATAATTTCAAAAAAAAAAAAAAAAAAAATCAGCTTCACGCTGTATCCCGCACACAGCAGGGTAGGCAGAGGGAACCTAGTGTTTTTAGACACTCCGTTCCCCACTTTCTGCCGAATTCTGGAGGCATTGCGTGTTGAGTGGCAGAACTCAACGCCGCCCTTAACCTCGACACCAGAGCGAAGAAATGGAAATATAAATTTAAGTAAATATTTCATCTCCTCGAGTGGGGATCGAACCCACAACCAGTCGGTTTTACAGTCACACTTCGTGCCACTGCGCCACGACCGGCCTCAATATATAATTTATTCGTAATATTTTAACATATTTGTATTTTCAATGAATTAAAATATTAAATTCAATTAGAAATTCATAAAGAAAGAAAGATGAAATATTATATTTATTTTACATAATAGAAGAGCAAGATTCTAATAAGAATAAAATAAATTTATTTTCTTATAGGGATTCCTTATAGAAATCTTGAATTTTATCACTTAGAACCTTTCTTAGATATGTATTTATATCGCAGCAATAAAAGCCTCCTTTATACGACCTCTGACGATAAAAGAACGTACTCAAACTTTTTATGCAAATGGAATTGAGAAAATTACGCAATAGTGAATCGTGAAACTATTGGTTTTCACCAACGTCGTAGGTTAAATTTTATATGACTTTGATATCAGAATTTTAAAAAATGCTTATAAAACGGGATAGTTAAGATAAAATTAAAAAGATAATTTCTTTTTTATTTTTAAATGATTCAAAAAGATAAAAAAACATCCATTGTTTTACCCAACCAGTTGAATATGAGACAGGAAAGGATAAAATTGTATTAATATTTAGGCTTGCACTTGTACACATGCTATGAAGTTTGTAAAAGCGTTGCATTGTACTGCGACCTAGAAGTACGTACGTGTAAACTTGAGAGACCCTCGCAAATGACGTCAGCATTGAGGGAGATGGTCCTCACATCCACGCAACTGCGGAATTAGTGACTCTAATGCGAATAAAAGGAGTGTTAACATGTATTACTTATTTCAAATACATTTTTGTTTTGTTTCTGGAAATAATGCTGCTTTATATATATATATAATTCTTATTCATTTACATCTTATATATGTTCACTTATAATAATCACTATTCATAAAAGTTATGTAAGATAATAAATACTGTATTAAAATACAATAGATAGAGTCATCTATGTAATCGGAACGTGACGTGAGTACAACATAAGTTAAAGGTTTTTCCCTCAAACATACCTACTTAACATACTGGCAACAACGTGGCATTATTTTTGAAAGCATCTTTTTTACCAAAGTTAATACATTTTTAAGCTATACATTTAATAAATGTGTATACATACAACACTTCGTCAATATAAAAAAAATAAAAATAAGACCACCACTGAATCCTTTCAATTCCATACAAATGTAATAGCTGCCGTAATAAATTAATCTTATTTAAGATTAACATAGAATTATTTCAGCTATAAGTAAAATAAGCTATATTTTAAAAAGTAAGTCCAGTACAAAGAATTTTCAATTCATTTCCATATAAAGTACATGTCAGGATTCCTTCCTGTAAGTTAATCAAGCCGAAGCCCCATAGGACTTACAGTGAGTAAGCTCAAAGCTACAATGTTACACCAAGGTGAACGAGACGATATTAGCAAGCTGACATCATTTTGTACTCAAATATAATATATTTGTATGTGCATATGCATTTTAAATAATATTTATGTTTATTAAAATATATGCATGTTGTCCAGTTTCTTTTATCGGGGGAAAATACACAGATTTTGTAGTAAACATTGTGAAAAATAAGATGTTATCAATTTGTAATCAAATTATCTTGTCCGTGCTGATCATAATACTACAAGAATAAACCGAATTTGAAACTTCCGACGTTAATATTTAATATCTCACAAAATTTTTAAAGTACAAGTATTATAACTCTGGCTACCGTCGACTTCTGGTGGGATATCAAATTGAGTGCAGAGATTTTTTTTTTTTATGACTTTTAAAAATTAAAACCATTGTATATTTAAACATTATATTTGTTTGAATTATAAATAACAATTTTTTAAACATAGAACTAATACTGCGTTTTATTATATTATATGAAATTAAAAATATGTAATGTATAATATAGTGTAACGTTAAATTTTTAAGCTTCTT
Organism: Heliconius charithonia; assembly: GCA_030704555.1. Classification (NCBI taxonomy): domain Eukaryota; kingdom Metazoa; phylum Arthropoda; class Insecta; order Lepidoptera; family Nymphalidae; genus Heliconius; species Heliconius charithonia. Next base: position 4,172,024 of record CM060825.1, read on the forward strand.
TTCACGTCAGGCAACAAGACCCATATAAGACACTAGGCATAGTGTCTTATATGGAGCTCATTAAAATTGCTGTAACCTAGTTTTTCTATGCAGCCTGTCGAGTGAAGTGTCGATAACAATTGAACAACTGATAAAGAGAAACTATCCAACAAATCGTCGTTTATCTTACGTATAGATGACACGTAAAGCTGCACATGTTTATCAAATATTTTGATCTTCACGATTATATTCCTCCGAAAAATATAATTTATGAAATGTTAATTAATGTAAGTTCTGTAAATTTATACGGAATTATTTTAAAATTGTATAAACATAGGCATTTTGAATTCTGAATTTTGTTTTTAATATTTAATTATCAAATTAAATTGAGGACATCAAAATTGTTTTTTTTAAAGAATATTGTAAAAAAAGAGTTAGCTGTACCTTTTGTATTTATATAACGAACTACTGAACGACAACAAAATAACAGATCGATAAACCACAGATGTCTACTGTAATTAACTTGCATACTTATAAATGAATTGCATTAATTATACACTGCAACACATTATAGAAACATTGTGAACTAGAAATAGGCCTCTAGTCTGAGATCGATCTTGATATGCTGTTTTTATACTTGTGTATATAAATAAGGAATGTAAGCGACACCTCAAGATGGATCTCAGACTTGAGAGCGGTTTATAAATACGGGCCTAAAAATTGGAACACTGTCACAATAGAATATAGCGTATCTAATAATATGCATGCGCAAATCGGCCGTGCACCGAAGCCGTATTGTGATCACCTGGCATTTCGTTTGATTTATTTATTTAACATGCATTTTTATATGCATTTAATTTAAATAATATTTATTAAGAAGTTACTTTTCTACCTATCTTTTTTCAGAAATTACTTTAATAATTGTAAAATAACATTTTAATATAATTTAAAAAATACTTCAAGTTAGTCATTGAGTGATATTTCTTTTCCCATACAAGGGAGTCGCGCACTGGGTTGGGACTGTAAATACCCGTCGTATTTAGGGGTTCAATTCTTAATTGGGTAAATAAATTGACTTTTTTCTCGTTCTAATAACAAGACAAACATGGACATAATATATTAGTGAAGTAAAAACACAAACAAAAATAGATATGAAAAAAAAAATAGTATTTTTTATGAGAGGTTTAAAAACAAAACTATTGAGTTTCGTCAAGCACCCTCAACTGACCTGAGCTAACTGTTTTTTTTTTATATTTTAGTATCATAACAAGTTCAATTAAACATTAGGCTTTTTGCATTATTAAATATTTACAAGTTAACCATCACCTAAACCAAATATACATAAGCATATAACCAATCAAAATAAATGACAATAGAAACAATAAGAATCAGGTTAAAACGTTTTTCTACGGTGAACGTAACGTACGGGAATACATAATTGGACTAGGTACCTAAGCTTTATACGCATTCGTACGACGTACCTACATACATTACACAATGTGAGAGCAGATGTTAGTTTACCCCAAATGTGCCATCGACAAAAATACTATGGCACTCATGTTTATCATATTTTATTATTAATATAAGCGTCACCGTAGTGCAGTGGAACAACTTGCTCTGAACACGTGGTGGTTGTGAGTTCGATATCTACTTAGAGGATTAATATTTCATATATTTAAAATATATTTATTTCAATACGACAAAGCGCAGACTATGGTCCTGCCCCCACTCAACCCGTAGTATAGATTGTTTTACTACTGGTTTCTTAGCTACATGTATACGAAAAGGCGTGAAACAAAAAAAACGTGCAGTCACAGTTTTTTCATGACTTCAAAAGCAATGGATTAAATAGTACTAAAGTTAATGTAGTGAAAACTTCAAATATATGATTATATTTGTAAATAAAATTTGATATTTTCTGATATGTATACGACCACCGGCGTAGGCTTGGAGTGTGAACCTGCCAAATCCATTTTTTGAAACCTGATAATATATGTATACTTATAGTTTTTTTAAAAATCTTTTTTGTCTCTCCCGATAAATTGTTTAATAATATATATTTTTATTTATAATTTTTAAGAAAAGCTTTGTAAAATTTGGCAGTATAAAATTGAAATTATATAAAAAAAATCGAATCTCTACAGACGTATAAATTTATTTAATTTAAGTAAACATCACGTGTAGGTATGATACGGAGCCGAAGCCAATATTTGTATAGGCAGTGCATCTGTTTGTTTTGTATAAGAGTTGAACCACTCAGTTCTAAGCTTTCGTTTAGTGTATACTTATTGAGCCAAATAATTCGTCGTTGAATACTAAAAAGTATGATATGTATATCTGGTGTAATTATATATTATAACAAAAGTAAACGGGAGAAAAATAAGATTTAAAAAAATCTGTAAAAAGATATACTATCAGAAATAAATACATTTTTAAAATTGCTATAATAATAATAATAGATATGCAGAAAAAAACTGCTCTATAATAATAATATGAAATAACAATACCGCTACCTCTACAATATAATACCTATAGAATCGATAAATGGCGTAAAATCTATAACGTATTTAAATATTGCAGTGTGTTCAGAGCAGATGTTTGTTTGCCCCACATAAAATAACGCCTGGGAAAGGAAGCGTAGATAATAAAATCATAGGGTGGAGATTAACTTCGATTTTCATTCGGATTCTGATGCATTATTACGATTGATTCCGATGTTTATAACCAAAATAATTGTTTAACATACAAATACATACTTTATGACTTCATATTAATAACTTATTAAAGAATTTTATTAATTTTCCTTTTAAGAGACAAAGGTTCTAACAAGGGTCGCTAACAGGGTTAACGGAGCCTTAGCTGCATTGATGAAACAGTGTTTGTGCCGACGCTGTTATACGGCTGCGAAACATAGTGGGATGAAGATGCGATCTCTTCATAGGATATGCGGAGTCAGCTTAGTTAATCGAATCCGCAATGAGGAGACACAGAACGGCAAGTACTAGGGGAAGATTTATAACGGAAAAGTAAGTGGTAAGAGAGGTACGGGGTGACCTCGGTTGACCTTCGAAAAAAAAGTATCAAAGATACTGGAGGTACTGGAGGTGAAGTAAAAAGTATGACAATCCCCTGAAATGTATGTAGTGTTTGATGACAGTGGACAAGGCAAAAGCTGCTCCATTCCTTCTGGCTTCTCCGCTAAGGATACAGCACAAAACTAGTTTAGTTGTTTCATTTTTGATTAATTTCCAAAAATACATGCACTTCAATCTGCATTGAAATTATTATTTACATGTTCAACTTTTTTTTGTTGGTAGGAAGAATAGGAGGATTTTATAATTTTTTATCCTACATTTTTTACATATTAAAGGTGTGAAAACATTTAATATGATGTGTATTATGTAAAAACATTGCATCATATGAACAGCATACATTTATGCCAAAGAAAGGTCAGAGTAAATGTTACTTACTTATAACACACTACCTACCTAGTTACAATATTTTATACAATATATGCAATACATAATTGTTTAAGAGTACTACAATAAACTAATTTAAATCAGCAATACTAGGTGAAGTTATTTAAAAATTAAAACAATTTTAAATAAAACATTTTTATAAAAGTGAAAATATATAATTGAATTAAATGTAAGTAAAAAAACTAACAATTATAAATTGCTTGAATATCTATTAGAGTAAGAATATTATGAATTTAAATTGAAATAAGCGTAAAAAATATATGACATGATCTCATGATAATACTCTTAATTGTGCCACAGGACCGGGTCAAACAATATGGCCTTATTAGCACTTGTGAAAATTTGTCTATGCTGAATTTATTATTGCAATCACTTTAATGCCTTACATAATACTTCTTACAATTGTTCATCATTGAATATAACTGTCAGTTGATTATAATTATGATGAATATATTTATTTGAAAGTTTTATTTACTTGGTGTGCATTAATTTTATTTACTTGTTATAATAATATTTATTTATAATATATAATATTATTTATCGAACATTAAAGCAATCCGAACACGAAAGACAGTTGCACTTTATAATAGAATATAATGTCGACTTTATAAATTTTATTTTAAGTAAAGAGAAAACACAATTTATAAATTACATAATTTCACTCAATGCGAAACGGTTGAAATAATCAGATGGTTTTTCTTTCGAACGATCGAATATTTTGTTTTTAATAAGCAAAACATAATCATATGTATAATTTTAAAAAATATGAAGCTTTAAATAGAAGATATAGGTCATTTCCGTGAGCTCAGTGACACCCTTAGCCAAGTATCCCGGTCGCAATCTGCAATACAGCTATTAGAGCTGCGCAAAATAATGCCGTAGTTCAGTAATTTTATTTTTTTAACCAAAGCCCTCGATATAAGATTAAAAAAAATACTGATACTTAAATTTAAACATTTAATCGTTTTAGAGCGCGAATATAATTTAAAATATCGCGAAAATCATATTGGATTCTTACCTGTTTACTTTTGTTGTCGATCCCGTTCGCCTTGCCGTCCGGGAGATTACCGTTGTTTTCCTCACTTTTTTCACTTTTCACACCCTCCAAGGCCATTTTTAAATAGTTATTTTATTCACTGTCATACATAGAAATAAATAATGCTCCTTTAATTCACTGATCATAAAATATAAGCCACTAATTCAACACGACCGGGTACTCCCATAGACAAGCAACCGTCACAGCAGCGTAACGCATCGCAGTCGACGCATTGAGCGCGAATGAAACAAAAAATACGTGACATAAAAAGTAATTTGACAGTTCACAGATATGACCCCACAGATTATTTATTCTATGAAATAAAGATAATAAAATTAAATTGTTTTTAGTTTAAATATTCCATTTTATTATTTAAAAAAACCTTTTTACATGTTTGTTAACTTATAATAGAGGATTTTCATATTAAACTACACAAATCACACAACCCACAAATACTTATATTCATATAAGGTAATTTAAATAAAATTTTAAGATTTCTCTGTTTTAGAAATTATTATAAGCACTTTACGCCTAGTACTTATTAATTTATTAAACTTACATAAATATTTATTGAATTATTAAAGACCTAGCAGTTAGTTAAACTTAGTTTATGGTATAGTTTTAATAACGCTATTTGTACAGAGATGGCGTTGTTATTCTTATTTGTAATAACGAACTTTATACAGATCAATTCTGATGAAAGAATTTCATGAAGTATTTTAATAGAATATATTTTTTACTTTTAAATCCTCTGTATTTTATTTTAGTGGTTTGTGCACAATATTTAAGTTGTGATAGGGATTTCTTTTACGTTATAAGAATAATAATATAATTAGTAATCTATTTTATATTTAGTAATCTTGATTACTAGTATCTAATATACAACATAAATAGAAATTATATTACAAAAATTAAAAAAAAGAAACTCCCCGGCGGGGAATCGAACCCCGGTCTCCCGCGTGACAGGCGGGGATACTTACCACTATACTACCGAGGATCGCAAACTAGTAAGTGAAATTATAAAATAGAAAATGTTTCTTATTATCTGAAATTTATAGTCATATCAATATTTAATACTTGAGAATTGAGATTTCATTAAAAACAAAAGAAATAAACAATACTTTTAATAAATTTTTCTAAAACTATCGCCACTTTTAACATTCTAGACGTTTACTTATTTTCGTCGTTAAATATAAATGTGTACGTCCCTCTAATTATTTTTAAAATTGTGTATTTTTTTAATATAGTAGAAATCCAAACGTTGTAAGAATTTATAGCCATCGTGTAACTGTAAAACCGAACACTTGACACTCTGTTATACATAAAAATTTTAATAAATATGTTTCAATTGTCTTATATAAAAAATAATTAATATTTATTTGTATAATATTTATTAACAGCTAGGCAAAGGCAGTCGTGGCGCAGTAACGCAAGCGTGTAAACGGGACTGAATAAACTATTATTTATTAACTAGCGACCCGCTCGCGGCTTCGCCCGCTTAAACCACAGAACTATTTATTTAACACACTGAATTATGTTCGTGTTTTGATATACTTATAATGTATGTTTGCAATGTAATGAAGTTTTTTATGAGAAAGTTGTTAAAACTTTAGGTCGCATTTTCGTACCTCCCATAAGAATCTTCAATTGAATGTTTGAAATAAAAACACAACTTATCGATACTTACTATATGTGCGATAATCTCAGAAACGGCTTAACCGATTTAAATACTTTTTTTGTTTGTATTCTGGGAAACTGCCCTTAAATATTAAGTATTAGTTTTATTTTAAGCAGCTTCATGCTAGTCAGAGGGAGGAACCTAGTATTAAGACACTCGTTCCCCACTTTCTACCGAATTCGGGACGCATTGCGTGTTGAGTGGCAGAACGCAACACCGTGCTTAACCTCGACCCCAGAGCGAAGAAATGGAAATATAAATTTAAGTAAATATTTCATCTCCTCGTGTGAGGATCGAACTCAGAGAACCAGTCGGTTTTACAGTCACACTTTGTGCCGCTGCGCCACGACTGGCCTCAACTGGATTGGACTTTATTTTAATCGGTTCACATAAAGTTAAAACCAGATCCACGCTTTATCCCGCCCTTAGCAGGGCAACTTAGTGTAAGATATTGGGTATAATGTGTGACTGATGTGCGAAATGAAAATATTATTAAATTATAATTCAATCCTGCATGTGTGGATCGGACCCACAACGTCGCGTTACAGTTACAATTGGGCATATAGGGTAAAATAGTTTAAACCCGTACCTAAAGAATTTAAGCAAGATACATCAACAGTGAAGACGTAGGTTTTTTTCTCATTTCACAATGTTTATTCATATCTATATTTCGTATGACGCGGTTACGCATAGGTACCAATAATGTAAACACATACTACTACAAAAATAGTACTTAAATGTTTAGAACTTTAAACTTTGCCGCCAAAACCTACGACTCGATTTCGGAATGAGGCGTATGCGGCGGTTTCCCTTTGATAGGTTTATGTGTGCGTGCGTCGTTCTTGACAAATTGTATTTTATTTTACAACGATAATTTTATTATTTATTTTGTTTGAAAAAATAACTTTTTTATTTTCGGGTTTTTAATTTAATATGTAATAGGCTTTTATAGAGTAGTTAAACTGTGGTTTCATTTAAAGTGGTCCTAACAAAAAAACTCTGTATAATTGAGCATATTTAATATTTATAGTGATTTTTTGGTGAAAAGATACCAATAGTTATTACAACCACTTGCGAAGAAGCATAGTTTAGGCAATTTTTTATTCTTATACCTTTTGAAAAACTACCAACGTTCTTAAGTTAATATATTATTTTTTCAAATTAAAAAAATTGTCTATGTCATCCTAATGGCGGAAAAATATTCAAAATGTATTGTAATACCACATTAGTATCGACAATGTAGTGTAGATAGTAATTAAAAATAGATATACTACAGGAGGATATCTTCATATGCCGTTTTAACCTGTTTTATGTATAATATAGAATAATATATTCTATAGAGGAATCACACATTCTTTTTATTCAGTTTAGTAAATACATTTTTTAGAGGTTACTCTGTACTAAAATGGCATGCAACTCTGTTCCCGCATTTACGTTCCTGATATATCGATATAAATAATAGAAATACAAAATATAGGAAGGAAACACAAATGCAATTATATTGCATTTTTTCTTTTTTTCATACTTGAAACGTATTAATAAATTACATATCCATCGTTTCTAATTCAGTAGCTTAGAGAAATAGCTGTCTCCATAGCTGACTTGGAGCCTGCGAATGAGGCTAAGGATGAAGGACCTTGTCTCTCAACGCAATAGGTCATCACTGACACACACACTGGTCCTCCTAGTTTTTCCATTTAACTACACTTCAGATAGGAGACAGCCTACATAAAAAATAAACTTTTTTAAATTATAAAACTTTTATTGAAGTTTATTCGTGTAGTAAAAAATTTTTTATGTGAATGTGTAGTCACATATATAGATCACATGTGTGAATATGTAGTCACATATGTGGACCACATGTGTGAATATGTGGTCACATATGTGGACCACATGTGTCAATATGTGCTCACGTATGTGGACCACATGTGTGAATATGTGGTCTTTCATGTGGACCACATGTAAGAATGTGTGGTCACATATGTGGACCACATGTGTGAATACGTGGTCGCGTATGTGGACCACATGTTGGAAAATGTGGTCACATATGTGGACCACATGTGGGAAAATGTGGTCACATATGTGGTCACATATGTGGACCACATGTGAGAATTTGTGGTCACATATGTGGACCACATGTGTAAATATATGGTCCCATATGTGGACCACATGTGTGAATATGTGGTCTTTCATGTGGACCACATGTGAGAATTTGTGGACACATATGTGGACCACATGTGTGAATATGTGGTCGCGTATGTGGATTACATGTGGGAAAATGTGGTCACATATGTGGACCACATGTGTGATATGTAGTCACATATGAAGATTACATGGGTGATCCTGAGGTCACATATGTGGACCACATGTGTGAATATGTGGTCTTTCATGTGGACCACACGTGAGAATTTGTGGTCACATATGTGTACCACATGTGTGAATATGTGGTCGCGTATGTGGACCACATGTGGGAAAATGTGGTCACATATGTGGACCACATGTGTGATATGTAGTCACATATGAAGATTACATGGGTGATCATGTGGTCACATATGTAGACCACATGTGTGAATATGTGGTCACGTGTGTGGACCACATGTGTGTATATGTGCTCACATATGTGGACCATATATGTGAACATGTGGTCACATATGTGGACCACATGTGGCATCGTGTGGTCATATATGTGAACCACATGTGTGAGTAAGTATTCACATGTGCAGATCGCATGTGTGATATGTTGTCACATATGTAGACCACATGTGTGATATGTAGTCACATATGAAGATTACATGTGTGATCATGTGGTCACATATGTGGACTACATGTGTGAATATGTGGTCACGTGTGTGGACCACATGTGTGAATATGTGGTCACGTGTGTGGACCACATGTGTGTTTATGTGCTCACATATGTGGACCACATATGTGATCATGTGGTCACATATGTGGACCACATGTGGCATCGTGTGGTCATATATGTGTACCACATGTGTGAATAAGTATTCACAGGGGCATATCACATGTGTGATATGTAGTCACATATGTAGACCACATGTGTGATATGTAGTCACATATGAAGATTACACGTGTGATCATGTGGTCACATATGTGGACCATATGTGTGAATATGTGGTCACGTGTGTGGACCACATGTGTGAATATGTGGTCACATATGTGGATCACATGTGTGAACATGTTATCACATATGTGAACCTTTTATAAAATATATTTAATTCATTAAATGTAATATGTATATAAATAAATAAACGTAAAGAAACGTTACGTAACATCATACATAATAACAATTAAAACGTAAACTGCAGGCTAATTGATCATCCGGTAGACATTTTAATTAAATTATCAGCTGAAGCAGAATGTCTTTGTATCATCAGAGTTGTAAACCATTTGTTCGATAATTAACTTTAACAGTTATGAACATATACTATTGTTCAAAGACGTCACTATTACATTTCAATCCTATGAAAATTTATAATGGAGAGAAGAAAGAATTTCAAATAAGATAGTGGTGCACTTACTCAATTTTGCACTTTCCAATTTCTTTAGATAGTATAGCGGAACACAAGGCTTCGCTTCGTTTGTTTTTACGGGCAGAAAAATAAATATATTCTTCCACTTAGTGGGATTTTAACCTAATTAAAATACAACTAGTGCTACAACCAGAAATCTCAGTTCTCTCAACTGTACCGTCATAGCGTCAAGTTTTAGTCGACATATTAACTTTAAACATATTAATTTTTTATCGACATACTAGCGACCCGCTCGCGGCTTCGCCCGCTTAAACCACAGAATTATTTACTTAACACACTGAATTATGTTCGTGTTTTGATATACTTATAATGTATGTTTGCAATGTAATCTGGCAAACTGCCCTTAAATATTAAGTATTAGTTTTATTTTAAGCAGCTTCATGCTAGTCAGAGGGAGGAACCTAGTATTAAGACACTCGTTCCCCACTTTCTACCGAATTCGGGACGCATTGCGTGTTGAGTGGCAGAACGCAACGCCGTGCTTAACTTCGACCCCAGAGCGAAGAAATGGAAATATAAATTTAAGTAAATATTTCATCTCCTCGTGTGAGGATCGAACTCAGAGAACCAGTCGGTTTTACAGTCACACTTTGTGCCGCTGCGCCACGACTGGCCTCAACTGGATTGGACTTTATTTTAATCGGTTCACATAAAGTTAAAACCAGATCCACGCTTTATCCCGCCCTTAGCAGGGCAACTTAGTGTAAGATATTGGGTATAATGTGTGACTGATGTGCGAAATGAAAATATTATTAAATTATAATTCAATCCTGCATGTGTGGATCGGACCCACAACGTCGCGTTACAGTTACAATTGGGCATATAGGGTAAAATAGTTTAAACCCGTACCTAAAGAATTTAAGCAAGATACATCCACAGTGAAGACGTAGGTTTTTTTCTCATTTCACGATGTTTATTCATATCTATATTTCGTATGACGCGGTTACGCAGAGGTACCAATAATGTAAACACATACTACTACAAAAATAGTACTAAAATGTTTAGAACTTTAAACTTTGCCGCCAATACCTACGACTCGATTTCGCAATGAGGCGTATGCGGCGGTTTCCCTTTGATAGGTTTATGTGTGCGTGCGTCGTTCTTGACAAATTGTATTTTATTTTACAACGATAATTTTATTATTTATTTTGTTTGAAAAAATAACTTTTTTATTTTCGGGTTTTTAATTTAATATGTAATAGGCTTTCATAGAGTAGTTAAACTGTGGTTTCATTTAAAGTGGTCCTAACAAAAAAACTCTGTATAATTGAGCATATTTAATATTTATAATGATTTTTTGGAAAATAGGTACCAATAGTTATTACAACCACTTGCGAAGAAGCATAGTTTAGGCAATTTTTTATTGTTATACCTTTTGAAAAACTACCAACGTTCTTATAGTTAATATATTTATTTTTCAAATTAAAAAAAATTGTCTATGTCATCATAATGGCGGAAAAATATTCAAAATGTATTGTAATACCACATTAGTATCGACAGTGTAGTGTTGATAGTAATTGAAAATAGTTATACTACAGGAGGATACCTTCATATGCACTGTTTTAACCTGTTTTATGTATAATATAGAATAATATATTCTATAGAGGAATCACACATTCTTTTTATTCAGTTTAGTAAATACATTTTTTAGAGGTTACTCTGTACTAAAATGGCATGCAACTCTGTTCCCGCATTTACGTTCCTGATATATCGATATAAATAATAGAAATACAAAATATAGGAAGGAAACACAAATGCAATTATATTGCATTTTTTCTTTTTTTCATACTTGAAACGTATTAATAAATTACATATTATGTATTACATACAATTCATTTCTTTTGAATATAACACTAAGTTTAATCAGCTTCACGCTATTTTAACAGATAACATAAGATGACATTAAAATGTATTGACATCACCACGTGATCCATCTAAACACGATATAAATTTTTATAAACAATGAACTCACAAACAGAATTTACTTTCCAAATACTTTTTATTCTACATATCGCCATATGAGCTAATCCCAAAAAATATACATACTTTATTATTTTTGTTAATATCACCGTTGACGTTTAAAATAATAATTATGGTAGACTGAACAAATATTGATTATACTTCTTTTTTTAGCTTCACGCTGTATCCCGCACACAGCAGGGTAGGCATAGGACACCTAGTGTTAAGACACTCTGTTCCCTACTTTCCTCGGAATTCTGTAGGCATTGCTTGCTGAGTAGTGAAACTCAACGCCGCACTTTACCTCGACACCAGAGCGATGAAATGGAAATATAAATTTAAATAAATATTTCGTTTCCTTGCGTGGTCATCGAACCCACAACAGTTACACTTTGTGCTCCTGTGCAACGAACGGCCTCAATTTACTTTCTTCTTTTAAAATGTGATTAAATGAAATAGTCGTAATTTAATTATGTCGGATTACTATTAACCGACTTCTTAAAAGAGGTCATCAATTGGACTGTATTTTTATCCTTGTTACCTTAGAATTTTTGATTGTATGAACCGATTTTAATTATTCTTTTTTTATTTGAAAGGTAATGCGTCCCGTGTAGTCTTATTTTAATTTAGTTTATATTCAACAATGGTATCTATGAGAAAATCATATAAATCTCAAATTTGCATTAAGTATATGCGCGACAAATGAACGTATAAGTCAATATCAATTCAACCGATTTTAATGATTCTTTTTTTATTAGAAAGGGTACATATAAAGGGTAGTTTGGTGAAAGTTTAGTTAAGTTCAGAGTGTGAAATCCAGTTGAAATTGAAGAAGTCGATTTTTTTTATTAAAAAATATAACTATGTAATTTTTTCTACAAAAAATTCTTTATACTCCATGATAAAAACTATCCTATAAGTGACACTAGGCTTTGAACTATTACCATGCCAAAATTAATTTAATTTCATACAGTAGTTATCGGTATTTTAGGTAATTTATATTTTTCAGTTTTTATTTTTTTTTAAGAAAACTATCATGAAATTCGGAATGAAACCGAAAAAAAATGTACCTTGAGGCCCTAGGCTAACACCATGCAAAAATTCATCAATTTCTGTCAGGTAGTTTTTGCGTGATTGACGCACAAACAAACCGACAGACAGACAGACAGACAGACAGACAGACAGACAGACAGACAGACAGACAGACAGACAGACAGACAGACAGACAGACAAGAATTCTGCTGAGTGGTTTTTTAGGTTCTATAATCGACATATTAACCGACCTAATTTTTATTTTTTTTATATCTTTCATGTACAGAATTGACTTTTCTATCCTTTTATTATATATGGAGATATTTTGATTCCTTCTTGCCACGGCACAGCGCGGCATTCAGTTCCGCTACTCAATATGCAATGTCTCGAAAATTCGACGGAAAGTAGTGAATGGAGTGTCTTAACAATTATCATTAAGCTCCCTCAGCCTAACCTATATGCGAGATACAGCTAGAAATGAAGCTAAAAGACAGGAACAGCAGGAAAAGGAACGAAAATTAAAACATATTCCGAAGCAGGAATTGCCGGAAAGTAATATCACTAATAAGACTAACCTGGTATTGCGGGATACGGCTTGAAGCTGGAAAAAAAGCAGCTAACATATATAATTTTGACATTTTTAATTGACATTTATTATATATATATTATTTTCATTTATTTTTTTTAACGTCACATTGACAATACACAGTTGGCGCCTCAAACATTTGCAGTAAGCTTTTCTTAAAACAAATATGTTCATACCTAATCGGTGTATACTTTACTTACCCATATCTCCTAAATTACCAACTGAAAATTATTTACCAGTTACGTGTATTATTTCAACTGGTATTGTATAAATAATAAGTTTAAATATATTATAAAAATATTGTTTTGTCTTTTTGTGAATAGTAATGTTTTTTTCTACTTTCAGATTTTTTATAAGGGAAATTTTGCTTGTTATTTTACAGTTTCTCGTTTTTTTTGTTTATTTGATAGATAACAACAATACGTTATAATCTATACATATAATAAAACTGTAACTCATCGCTGCCAGAATAGTCTGGTGCCCGAAAAATTTTACTTACGAAAGATTGCCCCCGAAAAATAAAAAGGTTTCACTTTAAAGCCAAAGTCCATTATTATTGTAATACCAAAACCATGAATTATATTTTTTTGTTTGTTACTTCATTTGTCTGTTTGTATGTTTGTGTGTGCATTTGTTCCCGCTTATCTCAGCAACGGCCTAATTGATTTTAATGCAGTTTTCACTGTTTTATACTTCCCTTAACATTTTGTGTTGGTTTATTTCAATCAGTTTATAAATAAAAACGTCATGACAATATAAAGAATTTCTTGCTACAATGTAATGTAAAATAATTCAGGTGGGAAAAAAATTGATTGTGTAAATGTGTGAGTAATAAAATAATAAACAAAATAAAAAAAATATTATTTATTATTTTGTTTTATTTACACCGTGCTCAACAGCAAAATTCTATATTTTTCTTCCAGCTAAGAGCACAGCACAGGTTTACACAGTTACAGCGCAACTGTGGTAAACTGATTATTGAACAACACAATGCAATGGTAGCGAGTTCGAATTGAAATCAGCTAAATTAATATTATAATAAAATATTTTTATGTCTATTCAAGCAAAGTATGCGCAACATGGTAAACGGTGTTGGTGTTATATTTATATATTTTGTTATGATGTTATTTTATTTATATGTATGTGCACTGTTTGTTTACCCCAATAAATGGAAAAAAAAAACATTAATAAAAATTTGAGTGAAAAGTTAGACCGGATAATACTAAAACCATTCAGGCTACTTTGTTTTACTGATTTAGTAAATAGTTCTTCTATTACGTATCAACTTACTTATTTTTAATTATTTACTTCAAAGTATAGGCCTATGGGGTATTGTAAAAAAAAAATAAAAAAAAATATGGAGTAAGTAGTATAAACTATTAGGTCCATTAAACATCCCTTGATGCGCACTGATTGTCTTATTGTTTGCGCCATGATTGTGGATTCGAACTAAAAATAGGAGCCAAGTACATATTATGATATAGTTTACCGATACATTCGCTTAATCGTTAACTAATATTTAATGTCTCTGAAATTTACTCTACTTAGACCAGAAGAAGCTGCTGTTGCTGGAGTTGCGCTTAAGACGACAGAAATCCATTTGAATGATGGAAGAAAAAAGACGAATATAAGATATTAATATATCTACTAAAGATATATTTTGTTAAAGTAAACAATTATTTACCAATACACAATACTAATAACGCCGTCCATTAAACACTGTGTGATATCCTAACGACGTATTAGATAACGAGCTTTATCTAATATATATGACATATGTACAGTCACACAGGTAATGAAAACCAAGATATCATTTCTAATTAAATTTGTTTAGTATAATAAATAAGGTAGACTTTAAGCATTGAGGCGCTCACTTTAGTTGTGAATTCAAAAGTTCCAAGAAGATTTTTTTTATCACCTTCACGCTGTATTCCGCACATAGTAGGAAAGGTAGAGGCCACCTGGAAATCGAGTGTTAAAGACACATAAAACACTTCCGTTCTCCACTTGTCGCCAAATTCTAAAGGCGTGTTGAATTGCGAAACTCAACGCAGAAAAGATAAAAAAACTGGTAGTAGTAGTCTGGTTAAAAAAATTAGCTTCGAGCACTGCGACTTTCTAAGCTAAAAATCTAGCTCCCTCGAGAATTGTGATAGATGCAAGATTTTACAACAAATAACTTAGAGAAAAGACGCATAAAAGGTTTTTCTGCGAAATTTACGTAATGACGTATATTCCTGAAAAAAATCCTATGAATAAGATAAACAAGGAAAAATATTTCTAGATCTAGGTACGTTTGATTACTTAAGTTATCATTGTTTCGTTAATTGATTGATTAGTATTTATTTTTACGGCTCCGTATCTCAAAAGGAAAAGAAACGGAACACTCATAAAATTACAGCCGTCTGTCAAGACTATTTATTTTGAGATCACGTGGAGGTATCAAGCTGAAATTAATACCAAATATTTAGTTTATTGATTGATTACTTAGAGCGCAAAAAAATCAAGCTTCTTGAATATAGTAAAAAGTAAATGCAATCAAAGGTATAAGTAATACATTTTTATGAAATTTGCCACATTTTCAAAACCTAAGGGATATTTCCCATAGACCTTCAGTTATGAAATTCTGTTGTTCATTTCATACAAAATTAGTGCATTCCCCAGCAAACTTAAGCTTGTAAAACTTTATAAGTAACTAATTGTAATTCCTGTTGTACATTGAAAAAGAAACATACAGCATGCGTATATTTATTTATAACTCCTTATATGCGATAGCCAAGTCACATTTGATATTTACTTATTATATCATATAGGTTTCCTCATTATTTATTTATGATAATTGTTTTATGTATTTTCCTCGTGCTTGTACGCGCTGGGAGGACACATATCGGACGCTATCCAGTTCACATTGTTCCATGGACTCATAAACACTAAATTATGAAAGTTATATTGTTATAAAAATAAAAAAAAAATTGTTTAGTTTATCAAACAGTCTCGATAGTGATGTGATTTCGATTTAATTTTAAACATACGTAGATCTGATTTATGACAGTTATTTATTTTTTTTATTTTTTGGGTACTCAGAAGTAAAGATGATTAAACGTAAGTTGTTTTAGATATTGTAGATTTAGTGAAACAATAAAATTTCTTTATCTGTTTATGGTACTAACATACTACTTATATACTGCAATTTTTAATTAAAGGCTGTAATTTTTTTGAATTGTAAAAACTGTTTTTTGTTATGTTTTTTTTGGGTACAAATAATATTAAATTCACGTAACCAATTTTTAAAACACTTTTGTTTTTTGATAATAAGTATTTGATGTAGATTTAATATAATTTAAATAAAAAGTTTTAATATCATCTCAAAGATTTTTTTTACCTTAAAGTTCGTAGGTATGTCAATGAACTTCGATAATTTTGAAAAATCAAAATACACTTTTCGTACTCTCTTCTGTTACTAACTTGTCCATTTGGTCAAACTGATGTTGGTAACTGTAAATTTTATATATAAGAAACATATTTTTGATTGTCCGGCGATCATTTCATGATTTTTTTTATAAAAAAATGTTGTCCTTTAACATAAAGAATTGAGTTTAAGTGCAGTTATAAATATTATAATATGTATATTCCCGATCACGCCGGACTTTGTCTTATGCACATGATGTCGTTCAATGTACTGGATAGCCTTGTAAGTGATAACTTTATATAACCACTTACTATTTATTAATATGTTTAAATATTATGCCTAGGGCATAACCTATACTTGTGCGTTAACATATACATACATTTGAAGAACCATTTGTTTGTATTTTATATTTCTTTCGATTTACATTACATTACGTAAAAAAAAGCAATTATATAAATACTACAATATTAATGAGGTCAGTCGTAGCACAGGGGCACGATTTGTGAGTTCGATACCCACTCGAGGAAAAGAAATATTTAATATTTTTATTTCGTCGCTCTGGTAACGAGACGAAACGCAGCGTTTAATTTCACCTCTAAACACGCAAAGTTAGTGTATAAGTATTTAATATGAAACAAATTTTCATTAATTTATTTAATTATTAAAAAAACTAGAGGCCAGTCGTGAGGCAGGGGCGCAGTGTGTGGCTGTAAAACCGACTGGTTGTGGGTTCGATTCCCACTCGAGGAGATGAAATATTTACTTAAATTTATATTTCCATTGTCGAGGCTAAGCGCGGCGTTGAGTTCTGCCACTCAACACGCAATACCTCTAGAATTCGGCAGAAAGTGGGGAACGTGTGTTAACACTAAGTTCCCTCTGCCTACCCTGCTGTGAGCGGGATACAGCGTGAAGCTGATTTATTTATTTTTATTAAACAAATATCGGTGAAATAAATACCATAGTGCCAAACAACATCATGGGAGTGGGCCCAGCCGTCTCAGGGAGGCTTAACTTTAGCTTTGAACTGTCTCTACATATTTTATAATATTCTAAATATCCTCCGAGTGGGAATGGAACCCACAAACGTGGCGTTTACAACGCTTGCACCCCTCTTGTAACTTAATATTTACAAAAATTTAAATAATTTAAATAAAGTCACATAATTTTTTATTACTGATTATATAACAATCTAGTAATATATACCCAGTGCATTGAATGTACGCGTCTCTCTATTAACGCTTATTGCAAAGTAAATTGGCGACAAGGCTGAACAGAACAAATTGACTTCAATTAATAGTCAGTCACAATATTGGGAATAGATATCTAATAATAATATGTACCAACTGATATGTTATGTAAAGCTACTAGCATGAAAAGGCTAGACCGAACCATAATGAGACTGCAAATATTCCCAAAAAAATGATATTTAGTATATAAATAATAGGGCGGAAGAGTTTGTTTGTTTAAACGCTAAGATCTCTGGATGTAAGTGTCCGATTTACTTTCTTTTAAGTCTTAAATAACAATAATGAACGCCATCGAATGGCTTTTAGCGTGTGCTTTACAAAAATATTAATTATATGTCGAGTACGTTGTATGACAAAAATATTAAATTTTATTAGCTTTAAAAATGAGTCCGTGACAATATATATCTATCGCTTATAAATAAGTGACAATATGGCATTTTGTGACAAAAAATAATTGAAAATTGTAAGTTCATATTTCATCTATTTTTATTTTTACGTACCTATATTGAAACTTATGAGCGGAGTTATTTCATCATCAAGGAAATTTTATGAAGATAAAGAAAGTGTTAAATTAAAATAATAATTAAATAAGTCAACGCTCTGTTTATAGCCGCTAGCCTAGGCAAGAGTCCCGCGGGGTGCGCCTTGCCGCCGATTACGTCCTATCAACTATCATACAACAACTATTTGTTGGCAAATGCAGCATAATAGAAGTATTACAGGTGGTATACGGGCGAAGCCGCGAGCGGACCGCTATCTCATTATATACATTAAAAAAAATGTATTACGGTCATTGTCCTCTACACAGTAACTAAAGAATCACACATCGCAATCATAAATAGTGAACTGTAATCAAATGAGATATGTTATCGTGAGCCCTGGCAGGGTTATGGAAAAATTTTATACTATACTACATTTAACAAACTGTGTCAAAATATATGTATATTGTTGTTAATACTATAGTATTTATCTTGAATGTGCTAGAAGTAATTACATTTAATTATTTATGAATGTAATTTAATTGGTAGATACTTCTAGTTGCTTTATCTGTTTAGTTTAAATTCGTAGTAAATTAGTTGGAGTAGTGTAGTGGTTATTTAAAAATGTATAAGCGATATTTAGTTTTGTATATGTAAGTGGGATTCAACTAGGATTATTAATTACACAAACAATAATATAAACAGAATTCTATGACTTATGTAGATTATATACAGCGTGACGTTGTATCTCGCATATGGCAGAGTAGGCAGAGGGAACCCTCGGAACCTCGGGGGACAAAAATATTTCTTCACTACTGACTTCCGCCACTAAACACGCAATGCCTTGTGATTCCCAGGTTTTCCACAATGCTATGTGAAGAATATAGCATTTAGATAAAAAATATAAGTTATATATATATATATATATATATATATATATATATATATATATATATATATATATATATATATATAAAATAAACATTAAATTAAAAAGTTATGTATGGCGATAATAACACGATTTAATTATATGCAAATTTTGTTTAACAATTGTGTTGTGTGAAAATTACATTTTGATAAAATTTTCACAGAATATTTATCCTAATTTAGCATTTTATTTTATGTATTTACTTTGTTATGATGAAATCGAGATTATATGTTTACATGGATACGTGTGGATTCGATAACATATGGATTCGATTGATATAAGAAATGTAGACACTACGTTCCCCACTTTTGGGGGAGGCGGAAGGGAGGCGTTGCGTGTTCAGTGGCGGAACTCAACGCCGCGCTTTGCCTCGACACCAGAACGAATGAAAGAGAGGACAAGAAAATATAAATGTAAATAAATATAACATTTCCTCCAGTGAAATTCGAACTCACAACCAGTCGATTTTACAGTCACACTTTGTTCATCTGCGCCACGAGTTGCGAGTAGATCTGCGAGTTGAGGCCAGAATCTTCAAAATGGTTTAGTAATAAAGTTTATTTCTTTTGGTCCATATGATTTTATGTTAGTATTTTTTTTTACTTATTATTTACTTTATATTTACGGGTTTGTACCAGTGCTTCGAGAGGAGGCTTTTCATTTTACACACCATCATGCTGAAGAGAGCGTTTTAGTTGTTA
This sequence comes from Heliconius charithonia, assembly GCA_030704555.1. Lineage (NCBI taxonomy): Eukaryota > Metazoa > Arthropoda > Insecta > Lepidoptera > Nymphalidae > Heliconius > Heliconius charithonia. Next base: position 4,192,091 of record CM060825.1, read on the forward strand.
GCTGCTCGTAAATCTATTTATTATGGTAGTAACCCGTTATCCGCTTATAGAGTATAAATTAAGTTAAATATTAATTACTATAAAGTTATAGTGGTAAATTTTTAACTTGAATACCACTATTACAATATCTAAAAAAAATACAAAAGGCAAAACACACACAAATAAATTTATTTTAAGGAATTTTACGACTTAAATTTACAATGTTTAACATAATTGTTATATGTTCTTTAGATACTTGATTCTACCTACACAATATATTTACATATCTTTTTCGTTTATCAATGCACACAATTTTTTAGTTTCTACTTTAAAAATAATTTCATTTTGGCTCAGCTGTGCTTAAAACTGTGTTTCCTTTGAACCCCTTCGGAAATTTGCATACCTATACTTTATTATTTACATATTTCTCATCATAAATTGTAGAAAACTCATACAGACGAAGTATTTTTAATAAAATTTTATTTACTCCATTAAAATAATATTGGACGCGCACATATACATACATACATATCGAACCCACAACCTATCGCGATATGGGTATACGAGATATCGCGTCTACAGTCACACGCTTGCGACACGACCTCTATGAAATCTAAGATTTTCTAAGCTTTAGCGTATCTAGACATATTTTATGACGGCATATTTTATGAGGGCGGTCTTGGACTTAAGTTTTGAATAGATATGTTCATGTAATTTTTTTTTAACTTTTCTTTACACACCTACCACGGTACCTTTTGTTGTAAGTAAATTTTCTAGGATGGGCACCAGATTATTACTGGGGTGGGCACGGCCCCCCCGAATCCCCCTTTCCTACGCCCATGTCTCTGATAAGTTCGTTTACTGCATATTGATCCATCACTGATAAGAAAAGTCAGTGTAGCGAGAACCGCGAACCGAGCGTCACGTTAGAAATTTAAGCATGTAAGTTTTATTTATAAAAATCGTTATTTGTTACGTACTTTCATATATTTCAAATGAAATAAAGTTATAAAATTATAATGGGTGTTATACTTATGAAAGAAAAAAATATATGTTTAAAGATTATAAAAAAAATAAATGAAATTTTTTAAACATATTATTTCATTACAATAAATTATTTGTATTTAAAAATAGAGACAATCTTAGATATTAATCTTATATTAATAAAAACGTTCCAATAATTTATTTGTTAAAATATTTTTTAACGATACTGTACTTTAGTTTCAATGTCAAGTGACAATGTCAGATTTAGTTTACTAATAATAGCTCGTTATTTATGATAGTTGTCGTCAGTCTTCATAAAAAAATCTTATGTAATTTTTTAAATATTAAGCAGTTTATTTATTTTTTTCCTACTTTATGAAATATTTTTTTATGATTCAATACATTTCTCTGATTTTATTTAAATTAATGGTTTTTATGCAGTAATAATTGTGTTAAGAAGATTTTATCTAAATTTCTTCCCAATGTTTTCCGACGTTTCATCATATATAAATACAAATTTCTAAATTATTAGGCCATAATTTCAAATTTTAATGTTACCAAAATAATAATTTATTTATACATAGATATTAAATAGTCAATATTAAAACAATATTAAAGATTTAATTTTTTAAACCAGCGAATAAGCTTTCCGCATAATGAAATGGAACTTTTAAATTATTATTGCGATTTAATTTCTTTTTCTAAATCAAATATTGAAGAAAATACAATGAACATTTTATGAAAATAGATATGATAAGTTCAGTTCGACCACAATTCCTGAAAATTAAAGGATATTATGAAATTAAAACCTGTCAAGTGTAAGTCGGACTGGCCCACCGACGGTTCCGTATTAATTTCAGGGTTGAAGCTCAATGACAATTATAGCGTATTAAAGTCGAAAAATTAAGTTTGCTAGTTTATATATTATGTACTCATTTTGTATGAAAATAACTACAAATATATAATATATAAGTTTGCAATGATTTTTTTATTTGAATTGCCTAAAAAATTTCCCCGTTTTTTCCCTTAACTGTTGGTCCACGATACGAATTTTATACCAAATGCAGCAATAACAATGCATCTTTCGATTGCATTAAAAGTTTGATATTTTCTGTGCTCTAGGAGCCGTAAACCTGAATATTTGATATTAATTTTAGCTTGATACCTCCACGTTATCTCGAGATAAATGGTCTTGTTTGTCGGATCGTATAAAGGTTCCGTTTTTTTTAAGAATTTTTAAATTTGAAATAATACTCAATTAAATTATTTCATCGCTGAAGATAATTTCACTTATTTAATGAAAAAATAATTTGAATAACCCTCTCCACGCGAGATTAATTCGCACATTTATACTTTACTTACCTACTGAAATTATTCTTATGACAATAACTTTAAATAATTTCGTAATGTTATTGTTTCAGAAACATTCAAAGAAGCAATGAAGATAGGATTTATTGGAGGTGGCAAATTGGCCTTCGCTTTGGCCAATGGATTTATATCTGCGGGTAGTTACACTTAATTTTATTCTTTTCAACTGAGAGAGAGAGAGCGAGATATATATATATATTTATTTCCCGCCTACTTCATGTTTCTTATGCACGATTTATATACTTAATTAGATTTTTTTAAATGTTTTGCCTATTTCATTTTAGTACATAGTATAAGAAGATTTTTGTAATTATTTATCGTATATTATTCTTTCTTAAAATAAAATAAATAGATAATTTACGATAATGACACATATGTGAATATTAATCTTACGACAAAAAATATTGTTTCCTTAAAAATTAAAGATAAACAGTTAACATTTAAATTTCTATAACTAGTGTTGTACTAAATATAATCACAGGATTAGCAAAACCTGACGAAATAACCGCAAGCTGTCACCCGGCAGATGTCGCTAGTGCTGAAGCATTCAAGGTACAATTCATTTCTAAAGTAACATTAACTTTATGTTAAGAGACTATTTAAAACACGATTAGGTATATACAATAATGAATGGACGTACCTATAATCTACGTACATTTTATACATATAATGAATGCTTCATACATTTGCACCAGATCTAAGCTATTTTCAAGTTGAAAATTATAGATAATAACTTAAGAAGTTAAGAAAATATTCATTTTATTATGCTAAACTTAAAATTTCAGGTTTTCCATTTTTCATTCACAAGCCTTAAGTACATTTTGCGCATATTGGACAAACAACAATGATAAGTTACGTTGTCACATCTCTATTTACAAAGAGCTACTAGGGCTCAAAATCTTAAATATTAGAACCATTTAAGCGAATATAAACATAAAATTAGAACAACGTTTTTCTGTACATATTTTTGAACATTTTATCATTTTATAAATAGAGTGAATTGTGTTTTACAAATATCACTTTGTTTACTGACGTAACCACAGCCTTGACTTTGCTGTAAGTGACAAGTGATAAGATATTACGTATCCCTGATACTTACGTTATATTAATTTGTATAGATAATTCGTCTGGTTCGATAATTTTTAAACATTTTCGAAATCGGCATTAAATTAAGGCCAGTCATGACGCAGGGGCTCAAAGTGTGACTGCAAACCGACTGGTTGTGGGTTCGATCCCCACTCGAAGAGATGAAATATTTACTTAAATTTATATTTCCATTTCTTCGCTTTGGTGTCGAGGCAAAGCGCGGCGTTGAGTTCTACCAATCAACACGCGATGTCTCCAGATTTTGGCAGAAAGTGGGGAATGGAGAGTCTTAACACTAGGTTCCCTCTGCCTACCATGCTGTGTGCGGATACAGCGTGAAGCTGATTTATTTTTTATTTTATGTTTAGAATTTGATGTCTTGCATAACGACGTCCAGCCAACGCTTCTTTTTTTTAATAATAATTAATAACATAAAAGTATTACGCCATTAGGTTTTCTCTATCTAGCTTGCTATATACAGGTTAAAACGTGAAGATGATATAACTAATACTAGTATTTATATCTTTTTTCAGGGTCTTGGAGCAACAGCCTTATATGAAAACAAATCTGTAGTAGAGAAATCTGAGGTAGTAATCGTATCAGTTAAACCAGACGTAGTAGTTAAAGCACTCAAAGATGTCCAAAATTTACCCGCTTCTAAGAACAAACTTTTTATATCTGTAGCTATGGGAGTGTCGACAAAGACTATTGAAAATGTAAGTTAAGATGAAATAATATATTATTGGCTTATACTATATAAACGTTATGTTATAATTTATCTACTACTATAAACCTTTTAAGTTAAGCCGATAGATACTTATATATTATAATCGTTTGTGTGCGACAAACACTTAAAGATGGTAATCCTAAATGAACATTCTTTATTAAAAAAATCTAAATTATCATTTTGTTTAAAAACACTCACAGTTGCTTACAAATTTATTTCTTAAACGTAAACGTATTGCGTAATTTTATAAATATATACAATACTTTTAAATTATTATTTATAGGCACTGCCACAAGAAGCTCGAGTGATCAGAGTAATGCCCAACACCCCAGCCTTAGTAAAAGAAGGCGCTGCAGCGTTAAGTAAAGGTTCTAAAGCAACAGAAGATGATGTTAAAGTAGCATCTCAATTGTTCAGAGCAGTCGGTACCTGTGATGAAGTACCAGAGTATCAAATGGATGCTGTGACCGCTTTAAGCGGCAGTGGACCCGCTTATGTAAGTGTATCTGTAAAAATTAAATTAGTACAGTTATTTTTCAAAAAAATAACCATAATTATGATATTTTTTTGACTTTTTATTTTGCAGACAAGAGAGTAGCGTACACTTCTTTATTTTCTTTTTATTTCCAGCAAATGAATGGTGGAATTTTAAATTGTACTCAGTCACACTCAATTCTTGTTCAGCTACGCATATTCCAACTAAATGTCAATGAAATGATTTTTCTTCAATAATTACTTTAATATTTAAATTCAGTATGTATTCCACAAAAAAAAACTAAAACGATTTTAATAACGCAAGTAAGGTATTCTCACATTGCTAAGCAGACTTATAAATAAATAAATTACGGATGTTAAATGGTACCAACAAATCGTAAACTACTTTAGATAATTGTAATCTACATTGAGGATTAACTACGACTGTACAAAGAACTGTCTATGTCAGAGACTTTTATTTATATTTCTGTGAAACTATGGTCTACGTACTTACTTGTAAGCTGTAACCCATTTAAGGCATGTAACCGTGCCTGATACTTTTGGGCTAAAATCTCACTCTCACTAAAATGTAAATGGTCTCTACTGGTCTAACCTGTAAACTTTAGACTCAAGATAATAAAGATATCAAATTAAAATTAAAACAGCTTCACGCTGTATCCTAATAACTTAGTATTAAAACACTCCGTTCCCCATTTAAATTAATCAATCTCTACATCCAGGTGTACATGCTAATAGAGTCGTTAGCTGATGGTGGTGTGCGATGTGGTTTGCCTCGTGATTTAGCTTTAAAATTGGCGACGCAAACTACCTTAGGCGCGGCTGCAATGCTGCGTAATGGAGGTCACCCTGCGGTAATGAAAGACAATGTGACATCACCAGGAGGATCAACTGCTGAAGGAACTTATCATTTAGAACAGAATGGTAATGATTAATCTATTTATTAATTGTTCGTTATAAGTTTTCTTAATAAGATTGGCAGAGATAATCCTGTGTCACTCAATTCTCTCTCCCTCTTTTTATTTATTTACATTTTTTCTATTTTCTATAAACCAATACTGAAAAAGTAACAACATTTTAAGTGTATACTGACTCCTAAAATCATCAGTGAAATACGAGTATGTGTAGATTTTATATAATTTTACTGAGTATTGACGTACTTGAATGAGTAGTAAATTAAAGTAAACTCGGAGTCACTGTGATTGCAATTATTGCTCTCACGTCTATATTAGTACCTATTTAGACTAGTAATGTCCTATTTAAAAGAGTTCCAGTCTTCTACGTTACATTGGATTTTTTCGAGTTTTTTATTTGTTATATTTTATTTTATTTCTTACATATATTTTTTATAAGATTCTTATTTTTACATCACTAATTATTTATTTTTTATTTAAAGGTTTCAGATCAGCAGTTATTGGTGCTGTAATGGCAGCTTCAAACAGATGTAAAGTGGTCAATGATCAACTTAACTCATCTTAATAAAGAAGACATTTATGTAACGCTTAAATATGTAATATAAGCATTAATTAACAAGTCTCAGATTAAAAGTTACTATTTTTATAATAAAGATTTTATTATTTGTTTTAAAATAAATTAAATATATATACGTAATTAGAGATGGTTTTGTTTCTTAATTCCATTACCTTACGGTTTTTTTTATTATATATTTAGGTTGGCTAAAACGGATGTTTTTTCATTAAAATTAAGAATTTTTAAAGATACGATGTATTAAATATACGCTTTATATCAAATGTACCATTATAAATTCTATCACCGTAAATAAGAAAAGTTAAAACTTATTCTTATAAAAAAATAAAGTAAAATATAAGTCAAATTAAGTTTTAATAAAAATAAGTATACAGAAATTTAAATATACAAATAAAATTGTAATTAAATGTAATACGCATTTTTTTATAGTAAATGCAATAAAAAAAACAACTTTTGATCGACTACAGTTGCACTACGTTGAGTGATCTGTAAAATATCATAGACAATAATAAAACAGAAACGTTTGGGTCTCTCATAATACTTGACAGTCAATTCCAACAGCTAGATGTCGTTGCAATCAGTCACTTTGACAAAACGAGGCTGACAATTACAAAAAAGAGCGAAATGTCTTGATCCGTACATCCCAACGGCTGTCGGACAGCGGGCTTGGTGAACAAATAAAATACGTCACCTATTAAATGGAGAACATTTAAAATTACATTCGGCCTGAACGAGAATCGGTGACCTTGCGTTGCAGCTACTAGCATTGTGATTTATTGCTACGCCCGGTACTTGTTTACATATTGTACAGTGTGATAGTGGCGAACGCGCAGCCGAGCGGTATGTTGGCTATCTGTTCGACGAAGCGTAGAAATAAAACCTAAATTCTTAATTAAAGTGACACGAAGGCTTCGCAAATCTAGTTCCAGTTGATATGACCTTACTTTTGAGTAAAGGAATCGACCCACGCCGTCTAATAAAGACTCCTACGCGGCGCCTATAATACGAACTGCGTCGTCGCTGTAACACTAAAAAGTAAAAAAAACCTGGTATAATGAGAACAAAATAGGCTAAATATTAATACTTTCAAGTTGTTAGTTGTTGTGTTATTATTGTTTTTTTTAGTTACAGTGTAAATTAGTGTAAGTGTACAGTTTTAAGCTTTCCTTGATAGTGAGCGTGTGAACTTTACACCAGATATATTTTGTCAACAACCAAGGCTAAGTCTGCTTAAGGCGACCAATTACTTCAATTCAAGATTTTTTAACAGATGGTATGAAGTATTTTAATTTCATTTAAAATAATATTAACTATTTATGGTCTTGCCATTAGGCGAAATACATAGGATTGAACTGCGTTTAAACCAATTTTAAAAAATATTTTTAAAATTTAATACACTACATAAATAATAAAGAGTACTCATTAAAAATTCTATGACAGTAATAATAATAATAACTATTGATGAATTTAAAATACATTATTTATTATTACTACCATTAACTTAATATGACAAACCTTTCTTTGTCCAATTTGAATACTATTCATAATATCCCATTTCAGGTAAACTAGCACATAAAATGGATTCCAATAAGTAATTGTATTATAAATTTCACCTCTTAAATTTTTTAAAATAAGTCAAAATAAAGAAATCAGCAACCCTGTTGTGCTACAAATCGAGAATGGATGAAAATGATGTCATCATATCTTCTACAGAAATCATAAAAGGTAATATTTCTTTTACTTTTATTGAATTTTAAGTATATCTTTATAGTAAGTTTGTTTTTTGATTGTTTTAACTTTATGCTGTATAGCAAGATTAACTGAGGGAACCTAGTGTTAAGACAGTTCTCCACATTTTACCACTTGCTGCATTGCATGCTGAGCCTATTTTCCACTCTCCACCCAAATTTAAGCCATTATAATTTGGGTGGCAGAACTCAACACCAATCAGTTACTAATGAAATAAAATAATTAAGTGCCAGAATAGGCATCAAATCCATCACCATTATTTTTAGTAAGACACTGGTCTACTTTACCAAATTTACTGCTGCAGAAAATAATTCTGTTTTATATAAATTTTTGATTATTATATTTAAATATACATAACTTCAATATTCTTCTTTAGAACAGTATTGTAAATCTGTAAATGATATAGGTAAATTTTGCGTACACTTGTGTTGTTTTTATAAAAAAAATGAGCTTCATGCTGTATCTCGCACACAGCAGGGTAGGCAGAGGGAACTTAGTGTTAAGACACTCTATTCCCCACTTTCTGTCGAATTCAGGAGGCATTGCATTTCAAGGGGCAGAACTCAATGCCACCCAAAGAAATGGAAATATAAATTTAAATTAAATTAAATATTTCATCTCCTCGAGTGAGGATTGAACCCAGCCAGTTGGTTTTACAGTCGCACTTTGTGTCACTGTGCCATGACTGGCCACACTGGTATTTTAATAAAAAAGAATAACCCTTATTATTAGTTCAGTTGTTCTTTTGCGTATACATATACCCAAATTATAATAAAACTATCAAAATTTAAATATTTGACAAGTCTGTAAACAAAGAAAATGATATTTTTTTTTATGATATCAAAACTAGTGTAGATAACATAAATAGTCCATTTTGTGGTCATGCTAACTTGGCTAATGATAATATTAAAAAAATATAAATTAATTGACATTAAAATATAAAATTTATGCAAAATAAATTTCTAAGCACTTAAAAATTATTATCACATTTACTAATATTGAATTAATCATTAATATAAAGTAATTATTACATTAAATACAAATCTATAGCAATAACAATAATTCTACAACTTATAAGTAATAATATTTTTTAACATATTATAAAATTACTTTTACTCTGTATACCACATACAGTATGATAGACAGAGGGAACCTAATATTTCACTAGAAGCACCGAAGATCGAGACCTTCCTTCCTTCTTTTGAGACCTCAAATTTTTGTACGGAACTCCAGTGGGCGAGCCCGACTTTCGTTTGTCAGGGTGTTGCTTTCCAGAACCATACATAACTATTGACGAAGAACTTTTTTTATTTCTAAGTGCCCTTGCCGATTCGTCCACTTTATGTGCTCTAAATCAGACAAATATGGTTGAGGGTAGGATAGGTGGAGGGAACCTGGGAGCCTACTGTTACTGTTAAGTACTCCCCTGACATTTTTGGCCGATTTCTGAAGGCATTGCATGTTGAGTGCCTGAACTCAACGCCGCTCTTTGTCTTGTCACCAGAGCGAAGAAATGAAAATATACATTTAAATAAATATTTCATTTCCTCAAGTGGGGTACGCTAGGTTGGACGATCTCAACTCGGGAGAATGAATTATTTTTACTTCTTCGTTCTGGTAAGACAAGCGTGCGCAGCGTTGAGCTCCGTTACTCAACACGTAATTCTTCTAAAATACTGTGGACCGTGAGGAACAGTCTTTAAAACTGGGTTAACCCTGCCTACCTGCTAAAAGAGAGATATAGTGTGCAGCTCGAAAAAATGAATAAATTAAACAACAATTAAAAATATGAAAAGTAAAATTGAATTGAATCAATTAATCTAAACCTCGTTTTATTGTTTAAATATACAATAAAACAACTTTATTTAAAATGCAATTTAATTTCAGGAGCTGAGTTGCCCGTAACTTTATCCATTTAGAGATAAGATTTTAAATTTTAAAGACTGTTTTATACTTGATTTTAAAGTAGTCGGTACGTGCTTTTTGAGGAAGATAGAAAGTTAACTGCTTTTCAGCAGTCTTTATTTTTGCTTTGATTTTGTCAAGCATTTTCTTTGCGGTTTCACTCATATGTAGAAAATAACAAAGAGCTGTATATCACATATGACTTATTCGAAGTTCCTACCCGAGATCTCAAATTTAGTTTATATATAGTCTTACTCGATAAATAGATTATCCAAAATTAACAGTTCCTGAGATTAGCATGTGAAGCCAAACAAACTCTTCAGCTTTATAATATTAGTATCGAAGTGTAGTTTATTAATAATATTTTAAATTATGGTCACATTTTCACTGTAATGTCTTTCCCGAGAGCTGATATTTTATATTATTTCTTAGAGAAGCATAATTAAAATGTAAATGCAAATGCAATGCAAATCATTTTTAAGCGGTGTCTATTACGCCGATTCTTGGTTCAGCCAATGACGCCGCTAACAGTCTTAACAGAAACGGATTTGGACAAGAATATTTGAACAAAATATTTTTAATATAATGATTTTTCGGTTTCAGTACAAAAACTTCGACATTTTATAATGTATCATACAAAAAATGGACGTGGTACTTTATAATTTTTATTAATTATGTTGTTCTTGTAGCATATAAAATTGACAATATATCATATAAACTATGACATCAATGTCCACAGTGCAGGTTACATCATTGGATCTCGGTACACTGATTCGCTAATGCAGCCGACCTTCACAGAGTGCTCCGCGACTCTGGCTCTATGTTTGACCATTTCAAATGATTTATAACTGTAAATTATCCTAACCGTCTACCACTTGTTGAAGATGATTGTCTTTTTTTATATACATACGTATTATATAGCTTAGTAGATTTTTTATTATAATTAATTATTAAGACCGTATTCGTGAGTGTTGGCTATAGTAATTATCATTTATTTCAGTATGCTATATAAACGCGACGGTTATGGGTTCGATTTCCTCTCGGATAAATGAAATATTTAATATTTTGATTTCTTCCTTCTGGTGCCGTAGCGCGGCGTTGAGTTTGCCACCAGAATTCGGCGGAAAGTGGGGAATGGATGTGTCGTAATGGGAACGAAATGTCTTAACACTTCTTCTTGCCTCTATGTGCAACGTGAAGCTATAGAAGTTTAAGCTAAAGTTCAGTTTGAAAGCTTCCGATGTGTGATTGCGTTAATAATGAGCTCGTCTTCCACTTCACTCAATGAGCTCCACAAGCTCTCCCTTCTTAAATTTGTACTTGTGTACGTACGGGATAGAGCGTGAAACTGAAAGATATAATAAAAGATTAGCATAAACAGTAAAATAATGTATTACCTAGATGTACCTACACCTACATACTATATGTACATATGAAGCAGTTAGTGTTTACGTAAAGCGTTCATTTATGCCGAATAGGTTTAGTCACATTTGTCGGGTTTCTCATACGTTTGATAAATATTACAACATAGGTAATCCAGACCGGTTTGTAGTATTTAAATGTTATGTTCGTTATAGTATGTTATACATTGTCAGAAATTATAGTAATACATACAAATATTTTTATTCTTATTTATTTAAAAGGCTATCCTGTGGCTTTAGGCTCAATTCAAATTGGAAAGAAATCAAAAAAATTAATAATTTTAATTGGAAGGTGGAAAACGACGTTACTTGACGGTACTCTTCTCTCTTCTCACTTACAATATAATGTTCGTTTTAATTAACATTACATTACATTTACATTATACAATACTCAATCCAGTATTAAAATTTAAAAGTACAAAAGTAGCAAAGCTAAAGTGGTAAAATTTAAAAAGCTAACTTGCTCGCTACTTTTGCAACCATTTTAGTTGGTTAATTAAGTAATAGCAGGACTAAGCGAATTTCTCAATGATTAGAATACTTTACCATATTGAGTAAAGTAAGTAACCACATTAGAGAACTAAGCGTAAATAGTATAGTATATTTTTTTCTATTAAAAACCTGTCAGTTGAGTAGTGAATTAAGAAAAAATACTACGATCTTGAGTTGGATATATAGGTTAGTCTGTAAACTGTATTATAACAGCCTCTTGTAGGTGGAATTTTGGACGTAGGCTTCTTGCAATCTTCTCTACTTTTATCGATCTTGGGCAGTCTGTGTCACTTATGTCTTGTAATTTTATTGGTTATATTTGAAATTCTTATTGTTTCTTTCTCACTTCTTTTGATTTAGAGTTTTTATTGACAAATCTTTTTTTGTAAGTTTTTAGTCACCAGACTTGAACTGAACTTTTGTTTCCTATGCTAAATTTGAATCCGTATTCAACGTGTATACCGCATATTTGTAATAAAATAGAGTAACATTATAGAAAACTAAATGTTAACCCATTTTGCGGCCGTTGATCTCTCTCTCCATACAAGTCACCCATTTTGAACCCCCGCGTATGACGAAAGCTTCAGCCACTTGGCAACGCGAGCGAGCCTTTTATGTTTTTCTCATTACCGTGTAAAATTGGTTAGGAGGAAATTTCGAGTGTGCTTTTGCCGGACTGTAATTTATACTCGGTCGGAGTAATACTTTGTATAGTACTTTACATCGTGGACAGTACATAGAAATATTTTTGTTTTATATGCATTATATTTATATGAAAAATATAGATAGATATTTTAGCTTTACACAGTATCCTGCACACATCAGAGTGGGGAGAACCTACTGTTTAGAGACTCCAGTCCCCATTTTTCGGATGATTTCAGGAGGCATTGTGTGTTGAGTGGCGGAACTCAACGCCGCGACACAATCAAAGAAAAAAAAGTATATATATAATTAAACACATATTTTATTTGAGTAGCCTCGCGTTTACCCTTGTGCCACGAAAGACCTCAAGATTTTTTTAATAAAAAAACATATGTTTATAACATAGTATTGTATTATGATGCTATGTTATTATAGTCAAAAAGTCTTTTCTTTTTTACTACGGGTAATCGTGCTCCCAAATTTTTACTACCAAATAGTTTATGTTACACATTTTTTTCATGTAATAAGTTTTCTATGGGAGTCTATTTTACTATGATATTTTACTTATATTTTTTAATTAATAAACATTTTCAATTTAATCTGACCTTTGAAGAATATTTTTTCTTTATGCCAATGAAAATATGTCTAAAACCAAAATAATTAACAAAAAAGCTTTTAAAGTAATTTTAAAGTGATACGCAAACATAAATCAGCTATAAAACCTAATACTTAAAGTTAAAATGGCTATATTTGAACAAAGGTGAGTCAAACGATGGATAAACCCATAAAGGCGTGCCGCATTTCCCTTGGGCACGGAAATTTTCACCTTTTGTTAACTATAAGTTCCCTTTGATACTGAATATTCGGTTATAGTTAAATAGGTTACCTTAAACTTACACAATCAATCTTGAAATTTATAGTTATGATAAAGTTTCATTTTTTTTTATCAAATCCGTAAATATAAAAAAAACTATAAGTATTATACGTACCATGTAACTTAAAAGTATTATCAGAGTTTCCGTGTTCGAATCCTGTTCTTAGAAAATCTGTATTGAAAAACTTAATTTGTGTAATTTAGTCGTGGCGCAGGGGTACGTGTAATTTTGTGCAACTGTAAACGCGTCAAGTTGTGGGTTCGATTCTCACTCGAGGAAATGAAATATTTAATATTTTCATTTCCTCCTGGTAACGAGGCAAAGGGCGGCAATGAGTTCCTCTACTAAACACACAATGCATCCAGAATTCTGTGGAAAATGGGGAAGTGAAGTAATGACGGCCGAGGTTCTTAATACTAGATTCCCAGATTCCCTCTGCCTATCCTACTCTGTCGGGAAACAGCGTGCAGCATAAATAAAACATACCAGCTTTTCGCGAAAATATCATAAATTTTCTACTTCGGACCTTATTAGTTGTGATACTGATAACTGTGTTAAGCTTAAATTTTTTTTAATATTAAAAATAACAAAAAAGAATGGTGATGGTGATGTCAGGGATTTTAATTTATTTATTGATTAGACAAAATTACATAGCGAAAATAGCTATCCGCCTAATTTTTCCATTTCATCCTATCAAAGAGCACTCAGTGGGCAAATTGCGGTATCACTGATGCGAACCATATTGGATCTATCCGCTACCCACTCGTCTGTCATATTTGAAAATTTTTTAGATTATTTTATACATTTTTTGGGTCAATTTCTTTAGGATTAACGTTATATAATTTTAATATATATGATATGTATATTAAAATTATATGACGATAAATAGAAGGAAAAGAGTCTACGCCTACATTTTTAATAATATGAAATAAGGGCATTTTTAAGACCTATTCTTAGAATTTCAACTCGATAATGGATTATATTATTACAGAACTTATATGAGTTAAGACTGTTTAAGACCACACTTAAGACCACATGTTCTAAATTTAATTTAATACAATTTATATTTAAAAAAAAATATAGGGCGCACTTTATGTTTTATGCTACTCTGTAGCACATTTATCAGCTGGGAATAAAACATAAATAATATTTTACTGATGTCACTCCTTACCTATATACTCTACTACTGTACTCTATACTCGTACATAACATAGGATTTGAACCCACAATCATCACGTGAGTTGTTTTCTACATAGAAAACATACACGAGTATGTTTTTATGTAATGAAAGTAATATAAAAATCATAACTTAAATTATAAATGCACAGCAATCTACAACTGAATTTAAATTAACCGTTGTAGCATTTAATTTCAGAGTCGATCTGGAACCTTTATAAATTCTTATACAATAATAATTATCCTCAAGAACATGACTTACGTAGTGAGCAAGGGCTATCGTGTTAAACTTTGGCCTTAAAGCGGTACACTGTACCTACTGTACTGAAATAGACGTCATTTCCTATTCAACCCGACACATGCAATAAAGGTATAGTGCAAGTGGCCTTCGGATTACATAAGCTTTTTTAATCAACATACGAGTATATTTCAAGCCTAGTGACGTACAAACTGACAGTTTTAAGTCACTATACATATGTATAATTTTTTATTTATTATATTTTTTTTTGTATAAGTAAATGAACTGCGCCTGCGTCTGACTTTAAATACGACTGGTTGTTGTTTCGATTCTCTAATATTAAAATATTTTCATTTCTTCGCTCTGGTGTCGAAGCAAATTGTGGCGTTGAGTTTCACTACTCAACAGTGAGTGAGTGAGTGAGTCAGTGAGCGGAGTGGTCTTAACATAGGACTGTCCAGCTACATACGAGAAACAGCTTTAAGCGAAAAAAAATGTATTAGTAAAAATCGTTGTAATTCAATTTATGACGAATGATGAATTGAACTGTATGCAATGTCTTTGTAAGAACGTAATTACGCTTAATAGTTATTTGCAAATTTTCCAGTAAAATGTGCTAGTATGATATACATTTTTATAGAGAAATAAAATATTTACTATATATTTTTAATATTTCTACTGTTGTATATTCAAAATTATATTATATATGAAATGTATAAATATCACTTACACGGCTCTGACAAGTTAACTCGGAATTTAATTAAATCGTTTATTCAAACGTGTTTCATTATGAATTGTGATAGGTTTTAAATATACATTTATTAAAATTTTTCAAATCTATATCATAGAATAAATAATGTATCGTTTTTGTTCAATTTCAAATAAAAAAAATATCGTTTAACGACGGATAGCGTCGTTATTTCGCTCTTGATTCAACGGTTGAAGGTCCCACTTCTCGGGTCGGTTAGTAATTTCAGCAAAGACCTTCAAGTAATTTCCCACTGGGAATGTCCTTCTTGTCCTTCGTAGCACAATGACCTAAATTTATTAAATTAAAGTAATTTTATTACAACAAAGGAATATTAATATGATTTTACCTAAATATGTTTGTATATGAAATAATAATTAATTCAGGAAATGATTTATAATAAATTCTATATAAAAAATAAAAAATAATTTTAATTTCCCGATCTACTACAACAAAAAGTAACGTTAAATTTCGCCAACTAACATGAAATGTCACTAAATGAATGAGAATTGAATGCACGAGATAGAAATGTTAAAAATAATGCAGAGGAATTAACATGTAAATGTATCCAAAAAGATGTCTTCTAATTTTGAGCGGATACTAAACGAGCCTTAACTTTTATCTAGATCAGTGATTTGACCGTGAAACAGAATAGACTGACTCTCACGTTTGAAGTACTAGTACAGATTATGAAAAAATAATACACATATTAGTACAGATTTTGAAAAAAATATATATATCTATATAACGAAAATTAGTAAGCAAACAACGTGGTGCTATTTGAAACGTGCCTCAGGTTTCTTACAAAGTACTATTGTGCGAACGCTCGCTGAAGTGTCTGAATGCTCGAAAATATAACACCGCGACGAATATTACACTGCGTTGAATTTTTTTTCATATATAATATTTTTGTTTGTGTCTTTTTCTTAAAATTGGAAAGGAACGCTACCAAAAATCGTCTAGATTTAACTTTTTTATTGTCGGTAATCGAACTTTCTATAAGTTTATATTGAATTTATGTTATTTTCATTTATTTTAAAAGTTTTATGTGGGTTCATGTAATGACATGTATTTGAAGCCAGTCCTGGCACAAAGTGTGACTGACGTATATTTTCATTTCTTCATTCAATACCTAGTCGAGGAGCTAGTTTTCTTATAGCAAATTTCGGACACTCAGCATAACAAATTTTATATATGGCTATATATGGCTTCTTTCATATATTAAAATATGGATTCTTTTTATTGTCTTAATTCTCAATACCCATCAACCTCTTCAATCAAAACTTAATACATGCAAATATTACTGTATCAAAGTAGGTAAAGCTTACCCAAGTGTCGACGTGGCCTTGGCGTTACATAAGTAACGCGGAGTTGTATGGCCCAAGGGCGGCTCGAAATATACATTATCATAAACTTAAGAATAAGCGACTTAGTATGCAGGTGGATTTTTTAGGTTTGTCTGTCTTAGTGTATCTCATTAACATAATGTAGGCAAAACGTATATATTTGTGACGTTATAATCCAACCGTTTAGCGAGTTGGCCCGCCTTCGGATATTGTATGAACTGGTTTATGTACTCTAAGTGAATATATTATAAGGCGTTATTGGTTAGCTTCACGATGTAACCCGCATGTGGGTTCTGCGATAGGCAAAGAGAGTCGTGTGTTAAGACACTCTGCCTCACAACTTTCCGCCGAATTCTGGAGGCATTGCGTGCTTAGTGGTGTTACTCTCGCAATATTTTCATTTTCAATCTAGAATAATAACAATAATTTAACGTTATATTATAATCGGACCACCTGAACAGAATGTTCTTAATTTTCCTAAATTAATTTACTTTACCTAAATTAACTTTAAAAAAGCGGCTAGCTTAAATACGTACAGTTAGAAAATTTTTATATTTAAGTTTAGATACTGATGCAGTTATAAAGCAAATTAGCCAGACCTAATCCAGCACTTCGTGCATACCCGAGCTGGTTCATATTACCAGGTGTTACCTGAGACATCTTATCGTTAAAAACTGAATAATAATAATAATAAGATGTTGCGCCCAAGGCACTACGCCGCTTTGTGGGGCGGACGGTGACTCGCCTCCCATCTAGTGGGAGGCGAGTCACCGTCCGCCAACCGTTCAATTTGAGACTATTGTAAAGGCGGACGTCCGTTAGTCTCACTCAATAGCCCAGTAGCCAGTCCATCCAAATTTCATTCCATAGTCCTAGTTTAGATTTCCACATTTTCCATAGTTTCTACGCATTAACCGGCGACCATCTCTGGGCAATTACCTGTGGTTACCCAGAGATGGATCCCGGCTGATGCGTCACAGTAAAACATTTGTATATTCTCTAAGGGGCCTCTACGTGTTGGACCTGTGTCCCCACGCAAGCCTTCCAAAGGACCGGGTTCTTTTGAACCCGAGTACTATGAAAGAGAAACATAATAATAATAATAATATATATAATTAATTGGCTCCAGTGGGAATTCGAACCTACAATCTGTCACTCACGTAGTAGGTACGCCGCCTAAAATTTGCAAGTTCAATTTGCTTTTAGAAAAAAGTAATAGAATTTTATTAATACTTCCTAGAGAATTTTTTACTATATTTCACAATTATTATTTGTCTAATAAATAAATGTATCATGTGTGTTTTTTTAATTCAGTCACATCTCCCTAGCTACTACCAACTTCATAGCTGATATAAATTAAATAGTAATTAAACGTGCAGCGATATCAGACTGTAGACTGTAAAAGTGATTATAATAGATAATTTTGAATAGCAAAATATGTTGAATTTGAATTTAATAAAATATATAAGGAATACTAAAAACTATCTAATATACGTGTATACTTTATTTTTTTATGTTAATACAACTTAAACCATACAACAAATCATCCGATGCAGTAAAGAACCGATTTAGGTTCTTAGCAATTACAGTCACTTAACTGCAATCTACTATGGAAAGCATTTTCTTTTGCATTGTAATTAAAAAGTCACCTACATAGCTGATTGCTTTTAACTTTAACTTTTTATTTTAGCTTCACACTGTACCACGCACATAACGCGATAGGCAGAGGGAACCTTGTGTTAAGAAACTCGATTTCTAAAGAGAAGGCAAGGAGAGAAGCAGAACTCAAAGTCGCACTTCGCCTCGTTACCAGGCCGTAGAATTGAAGCTTTGAATATTTCATTCCCTCGAGTGGGAATCGAATCCATTACCTTTACTGTTTACAGTTGTACGCTTGTGCCTTTAACATCAAATTTTTTTGGAAATAAATGCTTCCTGGTCACTGTTTAACCAATTTTTAAATACATTGGTTAGACCACTGTCTATCAAGAAGCTACATGAATTACTTTATTTATATGTAGTAATATGTAGGTACTTATATGCATTTAAAACATATTTTTCAAATAATGTTAAAGTTAGTTATATTATTTCAATAAAAACACTGTACTTGGCGTGGTATTTTGGAACTACAAACCTTAAAGCGGCATTCGTGGAAGCTACCCATGTAATTTCATCCCATGAATTTAATTTGATTAAAATAAATAAATATATTTTTGCCTACATTTTTGAATGGCTTATACTTTTATTAAACAGAACATAGGCTTATAATTGTATTTATTTGCATTAGACAAATCGCATAACATATATACTTATTTAAAAAACGTATAAAAATTTGAACGTAGCGGGACCCGCGGAACCCGGGAACCCGCGCCTTCTTTTTAGGAGAAAATTTAAAATTCCTTGATTAACTTTGCTTCTTAAATATTACACTAAAATTATCATACGTTCTTCATACACTAGTATTTTGTTTGATATCATGCCAAAGCCTATAAAAGAGAATTTGAAATATTGCGATTCCTTTTCCACTGTTACACTTTGTTGCAGATGTCACACAATGTTGACGTTTAATCAAGTAGAACTACTTCCATAGCTTTGTAGGCATAAGCCGATTAAAGTTATCACTAAATGCTGGACAAAGAGTTCTACGAAAGGGATTAAATATATGGAAGTATGTATGTACGTAGAGCTGTCTGTTCTATATATGTCTATGTAGGTTTCCTTGTAATTCGATCAAGGCGAGGGTGGAAAGTCTGACCAATGTGGGGATTTCCCCGGTGATTCTAATCTAGAAAAGGGTTCAGTTAAGTACGTTTTAATGATACGTTTTTCAGTTGTAATAGTTTCTTGATATATAATTTAAAAAAAAGTTTATATACATATATGGCCATCGGATTTTACCATCATAATCTGATGGTCATAAAGTATGTTGCGTTTGAATATACATTTATTTTTCTATAAAGAAGTGGAAAAAAATATTATATAAAAAGATTTCTGTCAGTTTTCTACTTATGTATTATTTACGGTGGATAAAATTGTTAAAATCAGAATTGAGTCTCAGACTTTTAGTTTTATGTGCTTGCCAAAATTAGTTTAACAATAAACATGTTTTTCTATAAGAGATGATATTAGAAGTAACTTAAAACAAACGGTTCAAACGCTTGTACTAAAGTAAAAGAGAAGGGTTCATCTAATTTTAGATAAAATTCTGAAGTGTCAAGACTATTCTTGTTACTTGGAATTCTCTTTGTAATCAACGAAGACTTTGTCATCTTAAGTTTTTTTTTATTTGTAAGTGTTTGAATTCTCATTTACTTTGTCTCTTCGTTTTAAATTATATTTTAAGGTGAAGGCTGTTAGAGCTTAGTGGCACATCGTTTGATTGTAAACGGGGCGGTTGTGGGTTTGATTGCTTCTCGGCAATTAATTATTTACGAATCCTAGCTCTGGAGACAAGTGGCGTTAAGTTCCGCCATTGAACACGAAAGTTGGAAAATTGAAAATTGGGCGGAAAGTGGAGTACTACATGTCTTAACATTAACTTCCCTGTGTCAACCCCGTCATTGACGACTGACTTATAAGAAAGTAACTATAATATAATAACTTAAACCAGCCATAAACAAACAATACTAATACAATTTCCAAAGCAATTGCCAAGAGCTTTAGAATTCGCGAGATGCTTAGCCTAAAAGCTTGAACCACTTAAATTTACGGCACAGAAAATTCGGCTAACCTTTTACTCTTACTAAAAAAAATTTTCATTAAAATAGTAAAAATTTTTTTTTCTTTTATATCTAGTAAGTATTTAAATGAATTGCATTGCTAATAATAAATCTACACACTCAAAAATTCTAAGAGATTGCCTCTGAAATTTCGCGACGTTGAGTTCCGACACTCAACACCCAATGCCTCCAGAACTCGGCGGAAAGTGAGGTCTTAACAAGGTTCCCTCTGCCTACCCCGCTGTCTTCGGGATACAGCGTGAATCTGAAAAAATAATAAAAAACATCATCATCTATTCTAACATCATCATATTATTATGATAACAATAGAATTAAAATCATTTTTAATACTTATCATTACTTTGCACTTCTGTATGCACTAATTGGTACGCAAAACTCGACGCGAACTGTGTCAGCTGTTCCAAATATCTTATTAGCATAATGCTAATTTTATTTTGCTATAAATATGTATATATGTATATGTATGACGTAATGTTGGTATATTTATCTGTTCAAAATAACAGTGGATAAAATTTTTGATCACTATATTTTATTAGGATATACTACTTTTTAGGATACAGTAAGTTTAACTTAACTTAGCTTCACGCTTTATCTCTTATTTCCCATAAGAGAGAACGGAGCGCCAAATGCTACGGTCTCCACATACCTCTTTGACCTCGTTCACTGTCAATAATTTCTTCATACATGCCTTCCAAGGGGTCCTCATGCTTTTTACGTGACCGGCCTCCTCTATCTTTGATATTGTCTTTCCGATGGTCAAACGAGTTCTCAATCTACCTCTCTTACCACGCACTGTGCCATCATAAATCTTTTTTTCCATTCTTTCATCACTCATTCGTTCGGCGTGCCCAAACCAGCTGAGCACGTTCTCACCGTGACATCCTCGCTTGTATCTGCCATTCTGTGTATCTGCATTGCCTATTCTCATCTTGCATTCCGTCCTATCTTCATCTCTTTCAAAAAGTACAGTAAGTCTGTTGTAGTATAAAAAAATCTACCATGAAAAATTGGGGGATGATAGGTTAGCCAGAGGCGGTCACGACCGTGACGCCCAACTCGAATAAGTTGACCGACCTATCTGATGAAAGTCGCCGGAAGCGATATTGGACTCGTTGGACGTCTCCATATGTTCAGAAATTATGATTATAATGGCGATAATTGAAAAAATATAAGCTGACTAGAATTTAGTTTAGATGTCTTATCCAAAAAACGTGTACCCAAATTTTACTATATTTTATATAATTTTCCAAAATTTATCATAATGTTACCTATTGTAATTATAATAAAACTCACACTTGTCTTTACTCTCGTAAATGCACAACATAATGAGTGCCTTAATTTATTATTCATGATTTAGTAGCAAAGATGATACCATCAATATTTTTATATATTATTTTATTTAATGTTTTATTGTGAGACCAGTCACACACTGGTGTTCTTGCGCCACGACGGGGCGCAAGTGAGTGACTGTATACGGGACTGATTGTGGGAACGATTCCCATTCCAGGAAATAAAATATTTATTTGAATTTATATGTTCATTTTGGAGAAATGAATAAGTTTGACTTATCAAAATGAAAATATAAATTCTATTGTATGTTTAAAAGTATATCCTAATAAAAGCTAGTAAACGGAATGGTTGTGGGTACGATCCTCAAGAAATAACCTATTTATTTCTTAGAAGTGAAAATATAATTTCAAATAAATAGTCGGACAACGGCCGCCTCAGCTCGGTCTCGGTAATGTGGTCCGAGGTAAATTGCGGCGTTGAGTTGCGCCAACACACATTGCAGCACGCTGAATTCAGCGGAAAGTGGGCAACGGAGTGTCTTAACACTAGGTTCAATCTGCCTACCCTGCTGTGGATGTAGCGTGAAGCTAATTTTATTTGGTTTACTCATATAAGAAACAAGATTGTATAACCAATAATATTCACTCGATACTAATATTGGTTATTTGCAGTATGAGTTTATATTCTTACTTATCGCTAAAACTTAGTAGGTCCAGTTATTTATATAGGTTTATTCAAATAATTTGTTCGAACTTTGTTTTATTTGCTCTGTGATAAGTGTCGAACGCGACAAGGTTAGTGCAGTGTGGGCCATTAAGTTAAATATGTAACCAACGGAATATTATAACGAGATGAAACTATTTTCCACATTCTATTTAGACTTAGAGGTTAAATAAGAAAAAAATAAGTTACATTTCTATTATTAGATACTACCATTTATATGTACCTACTATATAAATAATATATACCTCCCTGAGGGAGGCCCATGTCCATTAGAGATCGTACAAAATTACTTGACCTCCAAAGTCTAATGTAATTAATCAAAGGACAGTATACTGTATAGGTACGTTCATTAACGGTTTCGTACCGATATATAAGAATATTGTATTTTTTAATCGATTCCCGTAAGGAGGAGGTTATTAATACGACTGTATTCTTTTAATGTTTGTTACCCCAGAACTTCGGACTACGTGAACTGATTTTTATGATTTCTTTTTTTATTTGAAAGCTGGTTGTCCCATTAATTTGGTCTATTGTTGTCAATGTTATCCGTGAGAAACTCACATCTTCAAGTTGTTGATGATGTTGATTTGTCGACCAATGGACGAATAACTTAAATATCACGCCCACCGATTTCGATGGTTCTTGAATAATTATTACAATACATAAATTATATATACTAACCTCTTTGTAACTAATAAATATTTTATGTGAAATTTAAATCTTTAATCCCTCATCAGACGCGCCTTAACTGCCCTACAAAGACTCGACTTAACATTTTCATAATACAAGAAAAATATCTTGCGATT
This sequence comes from Heliconius charithonia, assembly GCA_030704555.1. Taxonomy (NCBI): domain Eukaryota; kingdom Metazoa; phylum Arthropoda; class Insecta; order Lepidoptera; family Nymphalidae; genus Heliconius; species Heliconius charithonia. Next base: position 4,215,366 of record CM060825.1, read on the forward strand.
GGAAAAAAGCTAAGTATATACGAAGTACTGAAAACCAACTTCAATACACACAAATTGAAGCTGGCATAATAAAGGCGGATATTGAATAGCCAACTGGCATGCGACGTATTCTATTTGAAACAAATTTTTCAATTGTATTTAAAGACTGCATTACGTAGTAGCTACAAGCTACAGTATCACTGGAATCACTCGTGCGTGGAAGCAATTATTTACTCTTGTGTATAAGTCTAGTTTATGTTCTTGTGAAAAAGATTAACGTTTCACCTAAAATGTATCTATTATTTCCTAATTAATTTGAAACTATCGTGACATAGCAGTACGTCTTACTGTTTTAATGTAATGGTTGTAGGTTCGATCATTTCTTTGGGAAATTATTTATTTTCATTTCCCCGCTCTAATGAGATAAAGTCCGAAGTTGAGCTTCGACTCTTCTTTAACTTCGACTCTAGCTTCGACTTCTTCGGGAAAGTGGTTAATAGAGTGTCTTGACACTAGGTTTTTCCTACCATCAGTTGTTGTCACGTACAAATAAAACGAAAATAATTAGTTCTCCCGAGGGATCGACCTCACAATCATTACTTCTTTTTCTGAACTAGTACTAAGTACCTGTAGATACTAGTTGCCAAAAGCACTCTATTAATTTTGATTTCCTTTATAGTGTCGAATCACACGTTTTTTGCGATGTATACAATATATAGCAATATTTTTTTTGAATAAATGTAGAAATACGTTTTTTTCAAGAAATCGAGGGACCGTAGGTTTGAATTTCAACACGATATCTCCCAAGCATTCCTGAAATAAAGGCTTTTGACAAACAGACAGACAGACTGACGGACAACAAAGTGATCTTGATAAGGGTTCTTTTTTCCTTAAAAGGTACGGAACTCTAAAAATCACACAAACAAAACTTAAGTTACTTAAGGTTAGTTAGAAATAAAACTTAAGTTACTAAGTTTGTCAGTTATTTGGGTAGTGGTTGTATACTTCTGGTGGGTGGTATACTTCTCGTTGACGTCATAAGTCAACGAAAGCCTCAGTGGGCGAGTCCGATTTTCACTTAACTGGATTTATTCTCATTATATGGTCTATATGACTATTATTTGATTACATGGAGAACAGAGTGACACATTGATACTTACTAATTATAAATCCCGCCCGCATGGTTAAATGAGATAACTAAGATTTATGTATGAATATAGAATGATCAAATGCTTTAATAAATCTACTTTTTTTTTGCTCCGCACTGTACCACGCAGGGTAAGTAGTAGACAGAGGGAAGTTAATGTACTGTGAAACTCCGAATGTGAGAATATTTCATTCCAAATTAATAAGAATTAAACCCTCGATTGTATTTTTTTATATATTTTTACCGCATTTATATATTTTTTACAGTTAGATACGTTGTGTATTGAAACATTCTAAATGACTGAGGTAAACAGTGTTTTCTTTTCTCATCGACATTATTAAAGCGATGTTGATTACATGATTACGCCTGTAGCCTCGATAAATAAAATAAAAAAAAAAAAATAAAATAAAATAATGCTTTATTCAGTAGTTAAATGTTACATATACACTCTAATTTCGATGGAATATGGAAAAACAAGATAAAAATTTAGTAGAGGTGAGCGATGGCATATAAATAAATAGACTATATTCAAATTTTTTTTTAATTTGAACCAGTAGTTTTTGATATTAGCGCGTTGAACAAAACAAACTCTTCAGCTAATATTATTAGTATAGATAAAAATGTAAACATCACGTCTGTATCGATTTTTACATAAGCGTAAGCAATACTTTCCACTCGGTTGAGTTGCCATATTAGGTTATAGCTGGATACTATATGTTGCATACACCTAAAGTACGATAGAATAGAAGAACTAGTGTTATTTTTTTTTGTCAAATTGGTTAGTCGATTTAGAACGTGTTTTGAATATTGTCTAAGAACTGAACTAACAGGTGTTAGTTCAAACCCTGTTATTTATTATTTTTTATATAAATCTAACCATCCTTGGGATGTTAGTGAGTATGATCGTTGCAAAAAACCTACTTTACAATATTAAAAAATAACAGTACTGTGGTGGTGTACTACTCTAAATAAATGTGAATACTCCAATTATCTCAAAACTTTCTTATGATCTTGTTGCTTGTGTTTTAGACGTTCTTTTATCTTTTCTATGATACTACAGCCCACTTAAAAAACAATCCAGAACATGTGATTTTCGTATAAAAAAATATAAATATTTAGGATATACCAATAATATATTGGTAACTTAGACTATAGTATTTTCCTGCTTTATTTCAGATAGATTATACTTCGCTACACTAAAAACTGGGTATAAACCGAAACCTACTCGCAACAGCAAGTACTTCCACATAGAAGATGACATCGTCTACGAAAATTTCTACTTCGACTTCGGACCCTACCATCTCTGCCACCTCTACCAATTTTGTAAAAGACTCACGGAGGAATTGGAAAAGAATCCCAAAAAGAAGATTGTTTTCTATACGAGTAATAATGAAACACTTCGACTCAACGCCGCCTATCTTATTGGAAGCTATCAGGTGTGGTTTATGTGCATATGTTGGTTTTTGTTTGTCTATCTGTTTAATTAAATGTGGACGTTATGCAATTGACGGGGGTCACGCGGCAAGCAATGATACCTATCAAAAGTATATTTGGACAAAATATGTTAATTGGTATACCGTTTCAAGATGTCGCTTTTAAACGGAATATTGAATGCAAGCCGAGGTTCAAATCCCGCAGGGGACATCAACACACATCCTCTGGAGCAGCCACTCCAGGGCCAGTAGGGCTTGCATTTTCTTTGGGTCAAATTACTCTCTTTCCATCCCACCCGGTGTCGATAGGGCTAAAAATAACCTCATGTTCGAAAAAAAAACGGTTTAACGGATTTCAAATAATTTTGTTATTAGAGAGACTTGAACAAAGGTTAACTGTCGTTTTGTAATTATATGAAGAATTTAATAATAGAAAAAAGTTATCACCCTAACAACAATTTAGTATAGTTTTATAAAGTGATATATCACTTTGTTAGTGTATTACCTGAGTGTATCATCGATCGTTGTAAACAGACAGCAGACGGGACTATCCCGGTAATAATCGATCTTTCGATTTGTGTGAAAGAGATATATTTTATGTATATACTAGATAGAGCCTTTATTATGATGGCGTTACAACTAATCGTATTGTGTGTTGTATGTTTATTTTGATATATTTTCGGTAATAGTTTTTTTTACTTGCCCATTTTTCGAGATAATGCGTGTTAAGAGTCAGCCCCTTGTGCTGCTTTGAGTTTCGCTTCTTAACACAACACGCATTTAACAGCTGGTTACCAGAGCGAGGAAATGCAAATAAATCATTCCCCAGAATCGGGAATCGAACTCACATCTGCTGCATTAACAGTAAGAGGTTTCATGACTTTCTCATTTACCAACAATCCATATAAAAGATGTAAGCAGGGCAAATTTTTTGTTTTTATTTCAGATAATATACCTAGGAGCGTCCCCCGCCGCTGTATATAAACAGCTTACCGAAGGTTCTTGGTCTCTACTGAGCTTCAGAGATGCGTCAGGCGGACCCCCACTGTTCGATATATCGTTGTTGGATGTATTGCATGGTATGAAAGTGGCACATGACGCTAAGTTCTTCGATTTTGATCATTTTGATGCGGAGCAATATTTGTTTTATGAGGTTTGTGTTATTGTTATGAGTTTTATGTACATACTGTTTATTTTATGTGACCATTCATTCCATGTTCTTGCTTATTTAATGAAAATTAATTATTTATCTTTATATTTTTTCCCGCATGTTTTCCCGCATATTGCTACATGACGGTAGGCATAGGAAGCCAGTGTTAAAGTGTGTACTGGAGGCATTGCGTGTTGAGTGGAGCGAAAAAATAAGATATAAAACCTCGACTGCGAATTAAACCTTAACCTGTCGCGTTTACAATCACACATTTAGGCCATTGCGCTACGAATGGCCTCTATCATCTCTAGATTAGATCGCCTATATATTATATTAAATTCTTAAATAAATAGTAGTCAATAATATACAATTGGAAATCTTTAAACTAAAGATTTTTTTAGCTAAATAATTTTATCTTCATTCGAAGATAAATACCATTAATATATATGTCTACTTAACTAATATATGTTTTTATTCATTTATAGAAAGTTGAAAATGGTGATTTAAACTGGATAGTTCCAAGTAAAATGTTAGCATTTTCTGGGCCACATCATCGTTCTCGACTCGATCGGGGCTATCCTTTACACAGTCCGGAGCACTACCACGAGTACTTCAAGAAACATAACGTTACTACAATAGTAAGATTGAACAAGAAGTCGTACGACGCTAAACAGTTTACTGCACACGGTTTCGAGCACAGAGAACTTTTTTTTGTCGACGGTTCAGTACCATCGGACTTGATTGTGAATAGGTTCATTCGTATTTCTGAAGCGGCGAAAGGTGCTGTCGCTGTGCACTGTAAAGGTATTTATTTTTGTCATTAAATTACTTAACAAAATAAATCAGCTTCACGGTGTGGCGGAACTTAACGCCGGACTGTTGTCTTGGTGCCAGAGCGAAATAATAATCCTCTATCCTCTTCCAAGTGCGGATCGAACACACAACCGTCGCGTTACAATTACGGATGTCACATATTAAATATTTTTGTTTAAACAACCATTTAATTCTTTAAATAAAAAAATCACTTACGTTATGATTTTTTATTTTTCTGAGATAGCTATAACTTTAATAATTATTTATATAATTTTTTAGGTAATATATCTACATTTCATATTCTTTTGTTTCAGCGGGTCTAGGTAGAACTGGCACGCTAATAGCGTGTTATATGATGAAGCATCACGGTTTCACGGCGCGTGAAGCGATCGCGTGGCTGCGTGTTTGTCGACCGGGATCTGTTATTGGACACCAGCAGTGGTTTTTGGAAAAGTAAATATATTTTTTATATTTTCTGATGTATATACATATCAGTTCAGTTTTATGTTGTATCTTGTACATTGCGCATTAAGTGGCGAAACTCAACTATATATATAGCTTACTGGAGCGAGAAAATGAAAATATAAAATTATTACAATGCCTCCGGAATTTGGCGAAAAGTGTGGAACGGGGAGTCTTAACACTATGTCACCTCTACCCACCGTGTGCGGGATACACCGTGAAGCTGATTTATTTATTAAAACTCACAACCTATCGAACTTACAGTCGCACGCTTCTGCCCCTGCCCCAAGACTGGTCTCAACCTTTTTTTATGTCTAGAATTTTTGTTTTAGTATCCAAACGAGAATGCACGCGTTAGGCGAAGCTTACAGGCGTCGTCTCAACATAACGAGCTTTCCTGTATTTACTCGTGGCATATACAGTGATTTACCTCCGGAACCTATAACGGAACACAAGCCCGTGTCTTTACAGACCATATTGAATAGCAAGAACAATAAGGTAAGTTAGACTTCGTTTGACGGTTGTTGTAAGTTCGATTTTTTTTGGTAAGTGTAGAAAAGATTTTGTTTATATAACTATAAACAGAATATAAATTTATGACAAGATGTGATCAGGACACTAATATTAATAAAACTAATAATATCAATAACCGGGAAAGTTTGTGAAGATGAATGAGAGTGATCCACTTTAAAAAATAACTACTAATCATATTTAGGTGAAACCTTACAGTAAAAATGTTTATATGTCACGAGAGTAACTCAAAGGCCATTGACGTAAATATTTTGTATAATTTGACTAAATTATAACAATAACTTCAAGCAGGTCAAGTTGCCAATAAGTCATTTGTTCATCTTTAAATAACACATTCTAAGCATTTTTTTAACCAACTATCTTATAATATCTTACATTCCAGTTGGACAACGCAAACGTTCTCAACGCGAACGAGACGGATTCCGAAAACAACGTCACTTCCGTTATCGGCAAGTACAAAACTACCGCAACACCAATGCTGCCAACCAAAACTGTTTTCACGCCGAAAACGATGAACTACATGATGCCAACTAACAACATCCGGAACGCTAATAATAGCAACCTTAAACCTCAACCAAGAATAATGAATAATACTCTAAAATCCTACGCAGCTAAAACTTCTACTTTCCCGCCAACCAGAAGTGCTAATTCTCAAGTTAAACTAACCGGGGTTAAAACTCCGTTTACGGGAAAAAACAGTTTCCATGGTCAACGTGCTAATTTAGCACGTCCCGCTTTACCATATTCTCATGGCAGTAGTCCAATAAAAACTTTCACTAGAAAAGCCATTACTAAAATAACAACTAACGATTCTTCCGTAGTGTCGACTTTAACTAATGTAACTTCAACGCTATCTGCGTTAACCGAAAACTGCCATTTGAACGGAAAAAACCGTTTACCATCCGAACCTAATCTAAAATCAGTTACACAAAACAAAACAAATATTCCGCGAAAAAAACTAATAGTTAGATCTAATTCTAATTCGCGGAAGAAACTTCCTAAAAATCTTCCAAAATCTGGTTTGGAAGCGAATCAAGAATTGTCTTCCAGTGATACCAACATAACAAATATATCATCGGATTCCCTCGAAGCGCCGTTCCGTTTCCGTAGAAAACGGGACAAATCAAAAACACCAGAACCAATGGATTGCTTATCGAACTCAGTGATAACAGCCGACGTCACTCCCGACAATTATGAAGAAACGAGCAATTCTCAAGGAAATAAATTATATAAAATAAAAGCGTTAAGAAAAAAATGTCCGGCTTTCGGTGTTAGTTTGTTGAAAAAAGATGGCGTTCAAACTAGGTCGAGTAGTTGCGCGAGTAGCTCGACCGTTAAAAAAAAATGATTTAGTAGAACTAAATGTTGATAAATTTGTTTAGGTGCTATCTAATGTTTTGACTGAACTAATTTAATACTACTGTCTACTACTATTCTCATATCAGGTGACACGTTATCTTATATAGTATTTGCGGTATACTGTTTTTATTTAAAATGGCTGGTTTCATTTTTTTTGTATGTACCTATGTATTTATGGATTATTTTCTTTAACATCAATGCATTTTATATATGACTATTTTTTTTTTCAAAATCGTGTAATGAATTTATTTTAGCATTATTTTATAGTTTAAGACTTATATAAAAAGAAAGAATTAAAAATATAACTCTGTCTCTTTCTAACATATCTTAAATCATATTAATTCCGCCAGTATATTATAATATGATAAAAGTTCTAAACAAATTAATCAAATTTTGTTAAAACATATATTAGTATTACTCTATAATAAGCCTAAAGAAAGTCGAATCTTAAAATCGATTTAGCTAACAAAAATCGACTTTTAACAGTCGATACAAAATTGATTTATTTATAAATAATGATATTATCTGTTGAACGTGTTAGTGCGTTTTTTTGTTCATGTTAGAATTACGTGTAAGTATTTTTTTGTAATTTATTATTACAAAGTGATGATCGAATGCCATTTCCGTTGCGTCTATTGAGCTTCCCGTTGTTTAGATTAGATGTTTCGTGTTTATTGTCTTATTAAATATATATTGAGTTATTAAAGTAAGTTAAGATGATCTAATAAGATAGAATTTATTAAATATTGTTTTTTTTGTAACTTGTTTTAGTAAACTATAAATAGGAGTTAAACGTTGATGAATTCCTATAAATAAAGTATGCAGCAGCTATTCTTCAGCTTTTTGACATTTTTTATTGTTATAAACATATTTTAGTGGTATCATCATCGGGTAATCATCAAAATGATTTAAAGAAACTTATATTAATAACTCTGTATACATATAATATGAGTGTAAATAAAATATATATAATACTAAAGTTGCTCACAATTACAATTTTTTATTGCTTTTTTGACATTTTTATTTTATTTAAAAGCATTACGGAGCTGCATATTAAAACGCTTAATGCAAGTTATATTTTCTATTATCAATTAGACTTATTTTCTTATATTTTATTTCTATATACATACATATATAAATAAACCGTGTCACAAACTACTAGTGTCTAATGTCATGCATAATGCAATTTAGTTGTAAATGTGGTTCACTTCATAATAGTTAGTGAATATAATGAGATTTATATATTTTATAATGTATTGTGTACAGTCTGCAAAATATTTTAATATATATATTTTTTCGTTCGGGTGTTCATTATTAAGTTGTTTCTTTATAGTAGGTCTAAGTGGGTTTCAAATAATTCTAATAATTATAAAGATTTTCATGAAATAGTAATTCATGAAGTCTTCCTATATAAAAACTGTAAAAAAAACTGCTTCTATATACCCACTGTTCTCAAATCCTCAAAATGTTGACATATGAAAATTATAACCTTTTTTTGTGGACTGTACTCAAAAAAAGTCTTAAACACGAATTTATAGTATCATATCAAATTTATATACTATATAGTTTCCGACTATGAAATATTATATATAAAGTTTTTAGACTCCATTCTACGTTAAAGACTACGCCATTTTTTATTATATTGTTATATATGTATACACTATAGTTACGTCTTTTAGCTTCATGCTGTATCCCGCATATAGCAGCGTAGACAGAGAGAACCCAGTGTAATATACAACATCGTTTCTGATATCCGCCTAATTTTCAAGATATTGCGTGTTGGGTGGCGGAGTTCAACCCTGATATTAATCCGTTCCTTACGGAAATGATAATCCATTCTTCCAAGTAGGAATCGAACCCACGCACACACACGCTCTGTACTCTCTGTACCGCGACGGCTTCGTTATAAATCTATATTTTATATCATATTAATTTTCTGCCTCTTTCTTTCTGTTTCTATAGTTTATTTCTAAACATTTTATATATGGAATTGATTTAATTATAACTAACATTGTGCCCCAATTTTCTGTTCATTTCAATATTGTTACATAATTAAAAAAAAATGTACAGTCGTGTTCAAATTACAATTGGCAATTAGTATAGTTAGTTAGTGTCTTGCCAAAATTATTAAGAAAATATGTGTAATTGTAATGAAGATATGAACAGATTAAAGTTTTGATGTTAATATGAAACTGAAAACTGAAATAATAAATATAACTTTAAAAAACTTTTGAGCTTGATCCTTTTCTATGTAAAGAAAATTTTGTATATTACTACTAATGGTTTTACACGAAAATAAGTAAAACAGAAAAGCTAAAAAATTACATACATAACCCCACTCAACAAATATTCCCTCCAGAATTAGAAAGTGGGGAACCGATTGTCTTAACACAAGGTTCCCTCTGCCTACCCTGTTGTAAGCGGGATACAGCGCGATGCTTATAAAATAAATATAAAAACATACATCTTAACTTAATCTATTCATATCTTTCATTGCATTGTTTATTCCTAACTTGTCGAAGTACAATCAAATCTCATAGATGTTACTATTTAATTGTTGTAAGTGTGAAAGCAGCCTAAATTAAATTAATTAATATAAGGCAGCTAATTTTATGTATGTAATTTGTCCCTAGAGTAATGTCTTTTCTGCAAAATAATTAAAAATAAATAAATAACTAAGATAGTTTATATTAGCAAAGTTGATTAGATCGTTACATATTAGAAAGTTTAATTACGATATTCAGAGGTTTTAAATATATATGTTAAAAAAGTATTATCTGACAAGGAAACTAAAAAAAAATGTAAGTCAATTTTTTTTTATTCATGGCATCAAATGTTTTAAAAAATACATATTTAGCTAAAAGCGTAGTGTTTTCAAATAATTAATAGTGATTTAATTTGCAGATAACACATTCTTCTTCGGACAGTATAAATGTTTGTGCCCGACATAGTGTTGTAGTGTTGGTTATTGTAATGTTGCAATTGATTTATTTTTAAATAAACTCTAAAATGTTGTTAATAGAAATAAATAGTTTAAAGCGTTAAGAAATAATTTCGTTTTTAATGGCAAAAACTTATCATTTTCTTAAATATTTCACAAGTGTTTAAAAGTAATACAATTGCAACTGAATCGATTTGCTATATATTCATATTATATATACATTGATTGATATTTTTTTATTTATTTTATAGAAATATTTCGATTTTTATAGATTGGCAGTTGGGAAATATTTTTGTCACAAATAATATTTTATATATATATATAAATACTTCTTATATTATTATGTTACTATTGTATAACATCGAGTATCGAAGCTATTGCAAAACGTTAATTTTTGATTTAAATTTGATTACATTATTATAATTTTGTGAAATATTTCGTTATGTTTTTTTTTAGTTTATATCCACTTCATGTCTATTTAATTACTACATTCTTGTAAAAAATATATTTTTTCGTAAAAAAATTATAATTAATTAAATATTTCCATTTATATTTCTTTTCTATAATGAAATAAAAATATATTTAATATTTTTTCATATATTTTTTGTGGCAGTACTTACATATTATAAAGGATATTTTATTTACTATATTAGTTTTGCAATGACATGTGCATTTTATCTATAAGATTTATATTTTATTATTATTGTATTTTCATCATAATATTAAGATTACATATTTTTTTTATTGTATTATTTTTATATTTTTTTATAATTTGGTGCGGTGTGAAGCGAAACAGATAGGGACCAGTATGCTAGAACGTTTGTTGTTTATATATAATTTAAATTTATATTACGTTGTGATCTTGTTCTTATAATCAGTTACTAATGCGATTACCTATAGGTATGTATATACGGAACACTTCGGTGTAACGAACGCTTTTGCTTAATAAAATTAAAAGATTATATTGCCATTAATTTATTCGTTTTATTTTTACTCTTTTTAGGTACATTTATTAGGTGTTAGAACAACCAAATACCGAGTATCGAGCTTAAATGAAAATTAACTTTACAACACAAGTTAATTTTCATTTAAGCTCGATAGTTCTTCGATGAATTCCACCTTACAAAATAAATACTGTTCATAAATTGAGTATTGAGTGAGTCAATTTAACCTTTTTGCAACTGAAACTGAACTGAACTTTATCTATAGTCTGCGCAATAGCAAGATATGTGCAGATAAAATGTTCTAATAATGTGATTAGAATTTTTTTATTTAAATATTAATATATAGAATTTTGTGATAATAAAATAAAATAATGTTTAATATCCGTTTTATTTTAAATAAAACAAAAAACCAAACAATGATATTACTAAAAAAATATTTAACCGTAATAGTAAAGTATATAACAATTATTAAGTATAAATGTTTTTAAAAAATAAATAAATATTAAGTAACATTAAATATTTTAAAAGGCCTACTAAGTCGATCGAATGAATGAAATTTTTACATTTACTTCTCGATCACGTTAAAACTGTTGCACTTTTAAAAATCGAATTCTTTAAAAAATAAAAACTTAGGAACTACCGCACAATGATTTCATAAAATGGCCTTCAATTTAAATGTACCTACATTAAAATAAAAATTGTAACAAACATAACTACATTGGAATGTTTAGGAAAAGAAATATTTGACAAACATTACAAACATTATTGTTTTTAAGACATATTTTATATAAATTAATAAATAAATTAACGTACATTAAAAATTTGCGCTCCTTTAATTTTATATAGAAAAGTAGTAAAAGCAGATTTCATAACACCTGCTTTATTAATTAAATATGACTACAACTAACTAATAAAAGCTACCATATATTACAATATATATTAAAACTCATATTCTGACACTATCACGATAAGTCTAGCGACTGCGCTGCCGGCGAACTGCGCCCTCTGGTATAAGGACATAGTAAGCTCTAGTTCCACCACCTGTGGTCCTTCGAGCGAGCATTGTAGGAAAATTACACATACGTTGTCTGTCGGTCGCATGCTGTAGAAGAGAGAGAAACAATGGTTATTTGATATAGCTAAAAATAATATATTTTATATGCGAATTACAGTTTATAAGGTTTTCAATAATCCATTTAATTGAAAAGTGTTTAGTTTTCATGAACGGAATTATGATATCTTATATCTTCAAAATATTTATACAATACGGTTAAACTTCATTTTTAAAACAGCTTCTGATATCCCACAAGTAGAGGAAGTAGAATCTAGTTTTAAGAAATTCCGTTCCTCAAGCACTTACCAAAGCGGGGTATAAAAATAAAATATTGGGAATAGAAATCAAATATTTGCGTTTACATGTCACCTGTCATTAGTCAAGATTTATTAAAATGTATGAAAAAAAAATATTTATTCGTAATTCCTACTTTAAACATTAACTCTTCTATCTCTTTTGTAGATTATTTTTATGACCCAATAATTTTACAAACATAACATAGGCAATAAATTATTAAAAAAGGCAAATTACCCGAAACAACTGATATCAGCTGGCATCACACCAGGTGATGCTTTTACATCAATAAGACGCATTTCGAAGTGTACTACCGATTGTACCAGAGCCGGGCCTTGCATTGAGAATAGATCGACCTGTAAATCCAAGATTTACCTTTTTTAATCGAATATATATATATACATTACATGCAATCGAGCTCAGAAAAGTGAATTACTATTTAAATTGAAAAAAAAAATGTTAAGAAGGGAATATAATTAAGATTCTCTTAAAAGCTATAAATAAAATACGTTCCGTATTTTATATATAGTTTTTAAGAGAATAAGCGCTAATAATATAAACAACTTCTACTAGTATAATGGCGACCAATGATTAAGAATAAAGGGGCACATGTGACTGTGTTAACGAGGCAAAGCGCGGTATTGAGTACCGCCACGCAACGTGCAATACCTCCATAATTCGGCAAAAAGTGGGGAACGGAAGTGTTTTAATGGGAACGGACTGTCTTAACACTACGTTCCCTAATTACCTTTGCCTACCCTGCTATGAGCGGGATACAAAAAATATTATTATACTTACACTGCCCATCGGCAAAAACAAATTAGCCACAAATGTTATGAAATTATAGCTGTATGTGCTCGGCTGATGCAGACACGTCCAGTCAAAGTTTGGGCACATACGCTCAGTCCTTGTGCATTTGCTGTAAAAACGGTTAAAATATCATTGATCATAGGGAATGATTCATTTTTGTTTAAATTAGCTTCACGCTATATCCCGCACACAGCAGGGTAGGCAGAGGGAACCTAGTGTTAAGACACTTCGTTCCCCACTTTCTGCCGAATTTTGGAGGCATTGCGTGTTGAATGGCAGAACTCAACGCCGCGCTTAGCCTCGACACCAGAGCGAAGTAATGGAAATATAAATTTAAGTAAATATTTCATCTCCTCGAGTGGGGATCGAACCCACAACCAGTCGGTTTTACAGTCACACTTTGTACCACTGCGCCACGACTGGCCTTTTTTAAAATTTTTGTAATATGTGTAAATAATGATATAATAAAAGTTAATGTTAACATATGATGATTATCATCACCAATCACATTAGCATTTTGACGCCCTTTCCTTTCTAACATTGAAACCAAAATTTACATGATTCATGAAATTTATAGGTATATATACTTGGTAAAAAAAAAGAAATATATATATAAAAAAAATTATTTACTGTTTCCCTTCAAGATGGTATCCGGAAGGACAATTAATTTGGTGACAGTGGTAGCTGCCGTGCGTGTTCTGACACACCTCGCCTTCACCACGGCCACAGCGCGCCGCACCGGTATCACATTCATCGATATCTGATATGTAAATAACAAATTCATAATAAATCAAATCAATCAAAAGCAACATCAATTCGTAGACATAAGAGCGTCATCTTTCACATACAATATAACCATATAAACATATTTTTCTTGTTCTTGTTCAGGTTTTCTTTTTTTTTTATTTATTTTACAAATAACGTCAATAGATATACATACTCGTATGTATGTTACACGTTTTTTTTCAGCTTCACGCTGTATTCCGCATGGCGGGGGCAGGTAGAGCTTAGTGTTAAGACTTTCCGCCGAATTCTGAAGACATTGCGAGTTAAGTGGCTGAACTCAACTCCGCGCTTTACCTCGACACCAAGAAATGAAAATAATAATAAAATACATTTACTAGAGTGGTGATCGAACTCACAACCAGTCGCCGTAACAGTTATATACATGCTTATATTGTTAAAAACAACATCTCGTAACTTCAATGCCTTACCTATGCATGTACGTTTGTCCTCACTTAACCGGTATCCAGTCGGACACGCGCATTTATAGGACCCTGGAACGTTAACACAAGTTCCGGCGCAGAGACGACCACGGGATCGAGCCCGCGACCATTCTTCGCATTCATCTATGTCAACGCATGTTCTATAATACATTAACTATATTAATATATTAAATTTAAAAAAAAATGCAGCTCTAATAATAAGTAACTTTGTCCATCACTTTTAGCGTGTATTACGTTTTGCAATGCTTGATTTTACAAGATAGGTAAAAAAAGAACAGTAAATACTACTATTCATTTAGTTTTTATATAAATAAAATTACAAACATTTTAATATGACATTCGCTATTGCGTTGCCGCACTCGCTGGGAATGCTAGTTTTGGGTTCGTTTTCCACTCGGGGGCGTGAGTTTACATTTTATCATCCACAAAATAAGACGCGTTAGTGAGTTGCGACCCTCAATACTTCTTGGCAAGTTGGTAACATAGTGTCTGGACACTAGGTTCTCTCTGCCTAACAAGAAAAGCGTAAAGTCGTTTATTATTGAATTCAAATATAGAGGGCATTTTTGATAATATTATCGTTGCTATTTGATGTAAAAAAAAATATATATCTTAAGTTCACCTATTATTATTATGTAACCTATATCCTCTATTACAATAGCATCTGTATCCGCCCCACGCGTTAGCACATCCATGTTCACAAAGAGACGGAGAGTCCGAACACTCATCGACGTCCACACACACTTTGTCATTTGACGGCGCATTTTGGAAACCTTCTGAGCACTCACATCTATACGATCCTACTGTGTTCACACAACGTGCATTGTATGAGCATGTCTGGAAAATAAAGGTTTCTTGAGAGATTTGTAACAAAAATTTAATACTTAAAATATTTATCTTAATATCTTAACGATGTAACAAAATTTAATCAAAAAAAAACTTAATTAGTATCCAAGACTAAAGCTTGCACGATCGTTTACTACTGTAGCACATGTTCTAAAACGGTCGAAAAGTGACGAACTCTAGCACGATATTTCCGCTGTCTTCCTTGCTATATATTCTTGATAGTTACAACGTGAAGCTTAAATAAAAGAAACAAAACCTACATTCCCATAGCTGCACTCATCGATGTCCTCACAGAGCTTGCCAATGTTCCTGTGTCCGGGCGGACACTGACACGAGTACCCTCCGTAGAAATTCTCACAGCGTTGCTGCCGTCCACATTCGGAGACATTCCGCGCGCATTCGTCAATATCTGATTTGATTTTATATTTTATCTTATTATTCAAATTTGAACCAAACGCCAGGGTTTTAATTATAATTATGTTGCATGATATGCTTTGCATGATACAAGATTAAAAAAAATTAAGCTATATTAGTATCGTATAAGAAATACATAACAATATATTAATGAGAATGTATTTTTTATTGTAATTAAAATGTTGTTATTGTAACAAGAGATATAAACAACAATGTAAATTATATGATTGAGTATGTTCAATCAGACAAACAGTTTTACTTTGTAATATTAGTAGATAAATAAGTTACCTAAACAAATTCTATCGGTTGTCAGTATATATCCCCACGGGCAAGTAGTAACGACAGCACCACTGTCGTGTAACCTGGTGTATGTTGGTCTCACATAGCGAGTACTTCTTTGGCCATATTGGGCTCCTACCGTTATCACAGTGGAGTCCGGAGTGTAGGCTGGTGGAGTTTCATGATATGCTGAAATAATATATTAAGAGTAAATTAACTTACATTATCAACAATAACGCTTTAATTAATCCTATTTAGAATTGTTATTTATTACGTTTTATAAATTTTGTAGATACAATATACTTTTATGGATCGGAAATTAGAGATAAATGTTTGATTTACAGCCTTTGCAGGATCAGCGTAAAGGTGATACTTTTTTTTTATCGTACATGGAGACGAAAAGGAGTGCAGTGGGACTCTGTCTGACGGGAGGCGTTAATTGTCTGTGCGATCTATACTAGCTTCACTTCCACTGAACTTATATATAATCGCTGTGGCACATGAAATGCGGCGTTGAGCTCCGTTACTCAACACGTAATGCTGAAATTTGAGCGGTACATGGAGAGTGGGGTGTTTTATTTAACATTAGTTTCTTTCTGGCTACTCTTCTGGGTGTATGTAGAATATACCGTGTGTTAAAAATTAATAGTCTTGAAGGATTTCTCTTACTATACGTAGGCGTCGCGGAGCTCGCTCTGCAGCGGACTCCACAAATGCAGTTGTAGCCGCCTTCCGTGTTAACGCAATCCTCCTCTGGTGCACAACTTGCTTTTCTCGTTGCACATTCATCAATGTCTTTAAAATTTATAAAATTAAATTGATTTTAATTTGTTTTTCTTTATTTCTTACATATGATATTGGCGTTTTTAAGTTTCTTCTGTTTTATTAGAAATTCCAAACTTAATGAATGCCGGTAGCCGGTAAGCATGGGAAAGCTGCACTTGGTTCTAATTCATTAGTTTTAATATAATTGTATTGCTTTTTATTTAAAATAAAAAAAACACTATTTTTTTACTCTAACCCTTGCAGTAAGGGAGATATAGCTATAGCTTATTACTTTGGTGATGAGGCAAAAGCGCGGTAAACGCTCCGCCACTCAACACAGCCACTTTATACAGCTAATTATACAAGTATTTGTGTTTTGTAAAACTTATTTCGATAAACATAAACTTACCAACACATTTTCTTTGTCCAGGACTGTATATGAATCCCAGTTCACAATTTTTTGGAGGATTATACCGACTGCCGTATGGTGACCATGACCACTTAGGTGTTGTGGACGCTAAAAATATAAATACAATTTAAAATATTACTTATTGTAACATTATTTTCAAGATCGAAAAAATGTATAAGAATAATTACGCTACTGGAACATTTGAACCCTAAAATATTTTAAACCATTGAAAGGAGACGGAAAACAGAAAAAATGTTTTATCTTCTCTCTCTCGTGTCGAGGCAAAGCGCGGCGTTGAGTTCTGCCACTCAACATGCAATGCCTCCAAAGGTCTTACACTAGGGTTCCTCTGCCTACCCTGCTGTGTGCGAGATATAGCGTGAAGCTAATTAATTTTTTTTAATTTTAATTTTATAATTACAGTGTAAATAAAGAAAATATCAAATAATTATTAAAAAAACAAAAAGAAATCCATTTTGGATCGATTAGAATTAATCATATTTTAAATAACAGATGTTACAGCTGATTGACCTTTCAAAAGATTAAGGACTGAATTTTTTTGCATTTTTTGCTTCACTAGTATCATTTGTTTATATATTCGCTTTCCCGCTTGTTTCCTACTTTGTGCGACCCTTGCTTTTTCGGTTGACCGATAACTGTTGAATCTCATGACCGCCACGTTATGGATTTGGACCGCTGTGTGAACTGTGCCATAGCCTCAAAAGAGAAAATTTACAAATTTCTTACCAACTGTAGTAACTTCAACGAATCTTGGTGTCGTTCTTTCAGTACTGGTAGTAGTCCTGGGAGTGGTGGGTGGCGCCGGAACCACACATTTACCGGATCCATTTCTAATATAACCCGATTTGCAACTACATTCGAAGTTACCCGGTCTATTTATACATACTTCTGAGGATTCGCAGACATTGGCGCTTATTCTACATTCGTTTATATCTAAAAAAATATTTTTATATAAAATGTGGATATCGTAGCGCAGTGAGACAGCGTCTGGATATATAAGTTTGTTCCCCATTCGGGGGAATTAATTATTTTAATTTCTCTGTTTTGTTAAGATGAAGGATAGAGTATTCACACTAAGTTCTCTTTAAGTATGTGATGTTATTGTGGCAAATATATATCTGAGGTTGATTTTCTAACTTAAAAGTATCACTTTAAGTATAGTCACACGTTATAACTTTAAGAGGACATATACTCAAATGTGAAAATTTAATGTAATTACTTAAAAAAAGCTTAAACTAAAAATAGGTATTGATTACTTTTATTCACTATTTAACAAACAACTAAATACCTTATCTCACATCTGTTTTCTTATCTAAAATACAAAACAAAAAGAATATCTAAATTATACTCACCAACACATTCACCACGATCATTCCTCTCGTATCCATCTAAACAATGAAGATCATTGGGATTGAATTCACTTTCAGGTTTATCTTTTTCACTTAAAATACTCCACGTATCCTTTGGTATGGCACTTGTATTAACTCCATAACTACCATCAGGTTGTTTTTCTGCTGTAACTACAAATGGATCTCTGGGATCAGGTATCGTAACTTCCGTTGTAGTAAATGATAATTCTGGTCTTCTTGGATAATTTGGATAATTGAATGGTCTTCTTGGAGTAGCTGTTGTAGACGTGGTCCGAGGTCGGTGATTAGCTCTTGGATAATATGGATATCTTCTGGGAATTGTTGGTTTAGTAGTAGTTGAGCTAGTGGTTGTAGGAATTGTCATTGTGGTTGTACTAGTGGTTGTTGGTTTGAGTGTTGTTGTTGATGTTGTTGTTGGCTTAGGCGTTGTTGTTGATGATATTGTTGGTTTTGGAGTCGACGTTGTGGTTGTTGTTGATGAAGGAGGGGCAGGCGGGATAGACGGAGATTTGTCCGATTCCGTTTCATTATATTCCCTATTTAGATAGAAAAAGTTTACTTAAAAATACATATTATGTCTAGATATTGCCATTTATTATAAATAACTTTTTTCTAGCTTCATGCTGTGTTTTGCACATAGCAGAGTAGGCAGAGAAAACCCGGAAACCTAGTGTACGTATTGTGTGTAGTTACTTTGTTTTCATTATTTTATATTTTTTAACAACAAAGTCAAATTTGCTGAAATTGGTGAAAAATTTCAATAACAACAAACAACAACTTAGTTACTTTTTATTTATCCCAATAATCGTCTGTAAACACAATACTTTGCTGTTAGCGCAATAGGTACATCATGAAATAAAAAAATTAAGACGAGTGAAAACTTACTCGGAATCGTAATATTCATATTCATAGGCAGGTTCTGGTGGTGTAGTAGTGCTTGTGCTAGAAATGGCATTTGTAGTACAAATAAAAGATCCGAGAACGTTAAGGCACTTGAGTCCACTGGCACAATTATCAAATTTTAACGCACATTCATCAATATCTGGAAAATATAAATAATATACAGCTTCACGCTGTATTCTGCACACAGCAGGGTAGGCAGAGGGAACCTAGTTTCAAGACATTTTGTTCCCCACTTTCCGCTGGATGGCGTCGCGTGTTAAGTTGCGGAAACTGACGCTGAGTTTTGTCTTGACACCAGAACGAAAAAATGGAAACATAAATTTAAATAAATACTTCTCTTCCTCGATTGGTGATCGAACCCACACTTAAATTCGCCTTAATAAAATACATTTGTTTGAACAAATTTTGTTTTCTAAATTTTTTCTATTTAAGTGTGGAATAACACTTTAAAAATGTTAAGAAAGTTAAATAAATAGCATTCTCTCTAGCCAGACGACAATTCTTTGGGTAGCGGAAATTTGTAAAAATCTCCCTACAGAGATACTAACAACATAAATAAGTTGTAACAAGCTTACCCATGCAAGAACCAGTCGTGGAGTCCAATTCAAATCCTTTTTTGCAACGACATTCATGACCTCCAAAAGTGTTAATACAGTTTTGAAAGTGATCACAAAGATGGCTACCTTCCCGACATTCGTCTATATCTGCAGTAGTTAAAATTAACTGATTAAATTTATTTATTTTTTTTATATTTTTTGCAGAATCTATTGTTAAGAGTGGAGTACCGTTCTCCAAGGTTGCCCCAATTTTAGTGGAACCCAACGGCTTGCTAATGATAAAAACGCTTCTAATATTATGAAGCTAAAGCAAAAGATTCTCTGCTTCAACTTTATTTTTAAAATTATTTTTGTGTTGAATAGTTCAATTTTTTCACGAACGGCTCCTGTCCTGTGAGTTTGATTCCCACTGGGGGAAGTGAAATATTTAATCATTTTCATTTCCTCGCTCTAACGAGACAAAGCGCTTCGTTAAGTTCGGGCACTCCACATAAAATATCTCAACGTAAGTGTTGTAACAGGAAGTTGGAGTGTCTTGTCACTACTTTTCTAGTTATTTTCTGTGTCTGCTATGTGCGGGATACATCAAAAATTAATCGAAAATATCGAGGAAGGCTACGTTACGTCACATTAACTGTTTTGATGCGTTCCAATCACTGTGTAGAGAAACCTAGAGAAAAAGCACTCAGACTCAAATGTCATATACCTACAACTCTTAGTTACTTTTACTTAATCTAACAAGCGAAGCCGCAGGCATAAGCTAATAATAAATACAAACAATACCTTCACATATTGTTCCTCCAGGACGTATTCTCGTTCCTTCTTGACATGTTTTAGTAGCCAATCTAATAAACAATATTAGAGCATTATTCTCTTTTAAAATGAACTTTTAAAGTGTTCAAAATATTTAATAAATAGCATTCTCTCTTGCCAGGTGATAATTCTAGTAATTATCTTTGGGTAGCGGAAATTTGTAAAAATCTCCCTACAGAGATGCTGTTAGCATAAATAAATACATAAATAAGTTGTAACAAGCGTATAAAAATTTCGACGTAGCTTGATGAGGACGTATAGTAGTGGTCAGACCAGGTCAATGATCGGTTTCCAGGAGGCGCGGGTTCGAGTCCCGCGCTACTTTTAAATTTTTATACGTTTTGTAAATTGCTTTTAACGATATAGAAGGTAAAGAAAAATATAAAAAAAAGTCAGGTGTAAAAAATAGAACATCAATATCGACACCAAAGACTGAAAAATATTAAAAAAAAACCTATAAAAATATGAACATTGATTGACTCGAGGCGCGGGGCCTCTTGTTTACTATGTTTTTTCTTAGAGGAGACATTTATTACTTTTATATATGTTTCCTTAATTTTTTTTTCTATATTTTACATGAATAGTTACTTTGGTAAAGTGCTGATTTTCGATTTGCAATTGTAAGCCCCGGGAAGATTTACGCACACTTCGCTACGTTTGCAAACCTCCGTACTTTCCTCACATTCGTCTATATCTGCAAATATAAATATATATATATATAATAGCACAATTATTTATAAATCAAAGACAAATTATTAAATAAATTCTTGCCGGTGCGGCAGTATCTGACTGCAAGCGCGACTAAATGCGACGATTGTAGGTTCTATTCCCACTCAGAGAATGGTAATTACAATGCCTGGTAACGCTCTGGTAAGAACACAAAGCGCGGCGTTAAGTTATGCCATTCAATACGCAATGTTCAAGTTAGAAAATAAAAAATATACTTTTTAAAAAATGATTGTTATAAAACAGAGACAAAATAGATAATGGTCTTTGCTTTGAATAATCATTATGGAAAATAATGACGACAAAAATTTAAGTACGCTGCAATTAAAATGAAAATACCTCGCAAAAATATATCAAGAAAACATGATGATTTTTATTATTTTTTAAAGTGTTATTCCAATTCCACTTAGGGAAGAAAAATTATTCATATTGTATGAAAATATACGTTTTCTAAAAAGTATTAGGAAACGTTATGATTCAACAATCGCAAGGCAGAATAAGCAATTGATCAAGTGACAATTGAAATTAACTTCGGCATGCACAACAAAACATTATATTTTTAAATACATTAAATTTTACTAATAAAACAAGAAAAACTTAATGTTTTTTTTTTTTTGTCATTCCTATATTTATCCAACACAACCAAGTAAACAGGTAACCTACATTTTATGAAACAACATGAAAATATTTTGTGTGAGTGATTTTTGTAATTTGTAATACAAACAGAAATTGGCATGAAAAGGAACCAACACAATTTTTTATCGTTGCCCTTTCAAATTGTATAGATATATTTTCTATTAAAAATTATTATATTAAAAGTTTATATGAAAAAAAGAAGAACACGTATATTCTCGGAAATTTGGATAAAAGGCAAAAGTAACAACCACGCATAAAAAACTGCGCAGCTTAGATGGCTGAAATTTATCATGTAAGTTTCTTGGGACTGTATGGGAGCTAAGACAGGTTTATTCTTATACATGGCATTAGTCCCGGCATTTATTGTCTTCACCATTCTCAGTGGTCAGTGGCTCTCATGTCAAGAGAGATATGAGCTTATAATATAGAATATAGCTAGTATTACCCAAAATACGTTGGGAACAAGAGAAAGCTGAAAGTAAATTACTCGTAGTTGTATATATATATTAAGAGCATACCTTCACAAACACCAGTATTTACATTCACTTTGAACCCGGGAGCACATCGCTTGGATACGTGGTCCTGACAGAAGTAATTACCATGAGAGTTTATACAATGCTGGGAGAGTCTCTGGCAGTCGTCTAGCCTTTCTTCGCACTCGTCGATATCTATTTAAATTAAATATTTTTGTTTTTACTTTATTTCAAACATATAGAAATATAATTGAGGCCAGTCGTGGCGCAGTGGTACAAAGTGTGACTGTAAAACCGACTGGTTGTGGGTTCGATCCCCACTCGAGGAGATGAAATATTTACTTAAATTTATATTTTCATTTCTTCGCTCTGGTGTCTAGGCAAAGCGCGGCGTTGAGTTCTGCCACTCAACACGCAATGCCTCCAAAATTCGGCAGAAAGTGGGGAACGAAGTGTCTTAACACTAGGTTCCCTCTGCCTACCCTGCTGTGTGCGGGATATAGCGTGAAGCTAATTTTATTTTATTTTTTTTTTTTTTTAGAAATATAATTAAAATGAGGTAACTCGTATATTAGAGAAAGAACGTAATAATTCACCAAATAATTGTTCGCGCAACTCACTACAAAGACATGATATCTACTGAATCTAATTCCTTTGTAAAATTATACACACACTTTGTAAAATTATACATTCAGGGACGCAGATATATTTTAAATATTTACGCCTCAAATCTACGATTATTTAGCAAGACATTTCTAACTGTTACAATATGTATAATATGTTTTTACCAAGACATTCATCATCTGGCCCAGCTCTGAAGCCCGGAGGACATATATCATTTTTCACAGTCGTAACGGTAGACTCAGACGTTACTTCAGGTCCACCTTCAGTAAATGGTTTGCCAGGTTTACCACCGCATTTGTAACCACCAATTGTATTTTCACATAAATATTTTGGACACGGAGGACTTGGAAGACGGCATTCGTTGATGTCTAAAATTTGTGTCACAACGTTATGGAGTATAACAATTTTTTTTAACTTTATGCTTTATCCCATATGGCAGGGTAGAAAAAAAAATATAATAAGATAGTCTACTACTCTACGTACTGAGTGACAGAACTCAACGTCGCATTTTGTGTATCAGAAAAGAGAAATGAAAATATTTAATCGATTTATTCTCTGTTTTTTATGGATGGAGGTTTACCCCAACCATAGAGCTTACAATGCATAGAGAAAAGTATTATATTTTTAATAGAAAATATTTAGATAAGCTAGTAGGGATTTAAACTTACCATCGCATACTTGATTGACAACATTTCGTTTAAATCCTGCAGGACAACTTAGACCAACGTCTCTTTTTTTCAATGGGACACATTTATATGAACCTTCTGTATTGTGGCACACTGTATCTTTGGCAGTGCAAAGGTCGTCAAGGGCCTCCGCACACTCGTTTACATCTATGAAAGCATACATTGTATTAAATAAAATTACATTGGGGAATAACATTTCATTGTTAATAATAAATAAAATTTGACTAATTGTTTTTTTAAAATCCAAAATTTCCAAAATTTTGTACCAGTTTCATTGAGTTATAAGTAACCTACAATCTCGCTGTTAAAATATTAATCCTAAATATGTCTAATATCCGTGAAAATCTAGAAAATCACACATGTTTTGCATACAATTATAACATATACCCAAAAAAAAGTTTTCTGTCCCATCACCGATTGTTAGTATCCTACTTACCATTTCACATAAAAATTATTGGAACACACACAATCAATGCAAAATTTTGGGATACCTTTACAAGTTTTTTTATCAGGTTGAAGCCTATACCCATCCCGACATTGACATCGCACCTGGCCGTCATCATCGGAACAAATATGCGCACAAGAGTTCACCTTACATTTTTCTTTCGGTTTGCTGGTCGTAGTTGTTTCCTCTTTTTTCTCTGTTGTTGTCTCCATTTTCTCTGCAACATCCTAAAAAAAAGTAACACGTTTTTGCAGAGCACAGAATTTTTGTGTTCAAACAAAAATATATTAGCCATTTCGTCAAGTGGAAATGTGACAGTGGCGTACAATAACAGCTTTCAATCACTGCTTTAAATGAAATTACCTATGTAATAGTGTATAACACATGAGACATTCTAAGTGCCCGAGGTAAATCTAAACGCAGGTATAGTGGCTTACATCAGAATGTGATTTAATAAAGCCTAGCTGATAAATCGACTATCAAAACACAAAAATATTTCTTTAGTTCGAATCAGTAGATTGGACCGTTCAACCAAACATACGTTTCACCTCTTTAATATTAGTATGTAGGTATTTATAATTTGATAACTTACCATACAGCACTCGTAATATGCTTTTTTCCTTAAAGCACTTGCGGGGCTGAAGAAGTCGTCCGAAAGAGATCCGCAACCAGACTTCCCCTGGACCTCTCCAGACATACGCCCAAATGAGCACTCGTCACAGCATGACTTAAAATTTCATATAACATTAATATGATTCATAAAATTAATGCGATTCATAAAATTAAAAAAGTTTTGAAAAGTATTTTTACTTTTTAAGACGTTAACAGAAATTAATATCTGACTACTTTGCTTGAACTTATAGAAATGATCCCCATTTAGGTGAGACAACTGAACATACTGAACTGAATGCTACGCCACATAAGCCAGTAGGTTTTATATAAAAATATTATTATAACCAAATATTAAATGTAAATTACCTTTCCTATGTCGGTTTTTGGAGTCAAACATTGTTTCGATTCCGACAACTTCATGCCAGCAGTACATTCGTCTTTTAGTCTACAACGTAAATAATATTACTTAATTTAATACATTTCACCACGCTGTGCAGAGCAACTTAACGAAGTTATCGCTTAGCTTAAACAACCTTTTACATAGCTATCATTAGCCCATAAAAAGAAAAGTATATATGGTTAAAATTAAATTTGAGGCCACATTTTTTATCCCAGAGGATGTAAAAATTCCCAATTTGATGCAAAAAATTCTATCAGTTTTATGCAAAAGATATAATTAAACTTTTAATACAGGGTAGGCGAAGTAAACCTAGTTACAAGACACTGTTATCTGCGTTGCGCCCCTTACTGATACTGACTTTACTTGTTCTTTACAGCAACTTTGCAGAACTGCAATGCAGGTTGCATTCTGCTCTGGTTCTATATTACTCGGCGGTTCAATTTCCTCGCATTCCTCATTAGATAATGTTATTGCCATTGTTTCTCCATGATTGCAGCAAGTCTCTGTAATTTCTAATTCTTCTTCTGATGTGAGTCCTGAAAAATATATTTTGTTTAACTACCGAATTATATGTAGTATAGCATTACGCGCTTCATCATCGTCTGCCTGTCTTCGTCCACAGCTGGACATGGGCCTGTCCTTTGGCTTTTGGCATCCAGCCGTTGCCAGTCACTTACACCCTTACATAACTATGATTTGCTAAGATTCAGTAGAATTTCAGTAGAAATGACATGAATGATATTTTACAATTTAGATATGTATAAAAAATCAATTTTTAATTCTATTGAGACTTAGAAGGCTCAATGACTGTTGATTCACCTAGTGGAAGAAATGTTTATGTTTAAAATAAACGTCTTCATGCTGAGGCGGACCGTTGTGGGGATCCTAAGTTAATTATTATTTTGGGGACTCTGCTAATTAAATAAATATAAACTTTTTTTAATACCAAAGTTGTAGAAAAAAATATAACAGTAATAAAAGTTATTGTAAAAGAAATCAATGGTTTGAATTGTCTTAACTAACAAAGCTTAACCACGTATAAAATCGTATCTGTGTATGTATGTAACTGTGGGTGTCTAGATAATCTTCTGGTATAAGAGTGCTCGCGCTGTCGAGATCAAGTCCTATTATCCAATATACTGTAATGAGCTCTAAATGAGCTTGAGATAAACGTTAAACGAGGACTTGTTTCCAAGGTTTACTGGAAATTGCAATGACATATTTCAGATGCATTTGTTTTGTATTTTTTTGCAAAATTTCACCCGCTCCGAATTAATTTCATTTCAATTTAAACTATTATACAATATATTATATTATACTATTATTTTGTTAACCTTCCTACCTTCTGGATAGGACTTCGGTTATGCTGTATAGCATATTTTCAATCAATTAAATTACAATTACAATTATATTATTTTTTACTGTTCTCTAATATGTAGGAAAAAAATGAGAGCAATTGGTGCCATTATATTTGTATTAACGGTAATGGTCGCAGATTTCATAAATAAATAAGCGAATAAAGAATAAGTTGTGTAATAACCAATTTCTTTTTATAATATTTACACGGTATTCAAATTCGGTTTTAAATCCCGCTACGTGGAAAGTAGCGTAAAAGTGTGGAATAACACTTAAAAAATGTAAACAAATCCTATTTATGATTTTATTTCGACGCTTCTTACTTAAACATACAATAAATACTAATATAACATTAAATTTAAGTTCAATAACCTAATTATTTTTAATTATAATATAACGGTGAGAAAGCATAGATCCAAGCGAATGAGTTCAAGTTCGAGTAGAAAAAATACAAAAAACTGAACTAAATGAAAAGTTATTATCTTTAAGTTAAGCTCGAAGCTTATCAATTGGTCATTTCGTACACAATATGTAGATAATCTCTGACCTGTTGTTTGCCGATGCAGTGTCAAAATAATCAGGAAAAACGCCTACAATATATCCTACAGTCATAACTATAAATAAATCTAGGAAATAATAATCTAGTATAGTAATAATAAATCTAGTATTTCTGGGGCAGGCACAAGACTATTCTGGGGTGGGCACGGAATACTCGACCCTCTCTGTTCGTACGCCCATGTACTGGGGTAGGCAGATCTAGGCCCATTTCCTTTTTGCCTGTTATATAGGTAGATTGCGTGATGAGTGCAATAACTCGCGTATATGTTGCTTTTTAATGTAAATGAAAATCCGTATTTTTGTTTGATTTTCACTTATATTTTATGATTTATTTTGTTGTAGTGGTTGCGACTATCACGTACGATAGGATTTTTAGTATACAGTAGGATTTCATTTCAAAAGTTCCGATGATAGCGTAGATATTTATATTTTTTCATTGATTTAAAAATAAAATAAAATAATTCGTATTCATTCCATATTACATAAACATACATACATATATAAAACGAAGTCTTAACACTAGGTTCCCTCTGCCTACCCTGCTGTATGAGTGACACAACGTAAACTGCTTTTATATTTACTTGAAATTGTAAGTATATTAATAGATACCAATCTAATATGATGTCAACAAAGTTCATCTTCGCACTATGATTTGTTTTGAGTTACTAAGTTCAATAGGCTAGACCAGCTATTTGTCTATTGGTTTTTGCGTGGAAAGTGATCGAATTCGGAAAAACCGTGGGCTATAATCTATTGTATTTATTGTGGTGCGATTTGAATCAGATGAATAAATTATTTCACATTTTTTATTTACTCTGGTAACAAGACGAATCATAGCGTTGAATTTCACCACTCCAACATGCATCTCCATTCTCCACGCATCGTTGAGTGGCGGCAGTTAACGCCGTAAAAGTTTTTTACAATTATATATCTTAAATCTAAATAATGGATGTCAAACTCTTTAATAAATAGAAATTGTTAAAATAATACAATTTTAAACAAAAAACTGATATGAAAATACACCATATATTTATTTACAAAGCAATCACTTAGTGGAAGCGACCTATTTCTTTCTCCTTAGAGTCGATTCGACAAATGTTGTGCAAACATTGAAAACTTCGGTATTTTAAAAGTGATTTCTATCTTATTTTTAACTGACCAAAAAAGGCGGAGGAGTTTATATTTATTTTCTATGTTTAAGAGGACTCAACGTTTTTTTTAGTGAGTAGTCGGATTTTGATAATAGTTTTTCTCTCATCTTTCGGATACGTTACATATAAATTTATACCGTAAAATATCTAATATAACATAAGACAATAAGCGTTCCTGCGATCTTCTCATATAAATATTTCGTCAGCGTAACTCGATATGTACCTGGGCGCGGACCACGATGTGCCTAATCTATAATCTTGCTTGAAATTTAATATATGATGCTCTTAGTATGGATTCATTCTTAAACAAGCTCTGAGTTTATGACTTTTATTATTTTGATACATACTTAGGTACCGCATCATACGGATCAGAAGGAACTAATCACGTTATATGCAAAAAAGAAATAAAATATTACTTTTTTATTAATTATATCCCAAAACTCTATTAATGCAATTTTATGGATCTTTAAATGTGAATTATTAAAATTAAATTAGCTTCACGCTATATCCCGCACACAGCAGGGTAGGCAGAGGGAACCTAGTGCTAAGACACTGCGTTCCCCACTTTCTGCCGAATTTTGGAGGCATTGCGTGTTGAGTGGCAGAACTCAACGCCGCACTTTTGCCTCGACACCAGAGCGAAGAAATGAAAATATAAATTTAAGTAAATATTTCATCTCCTCGAGTGGGGATCGAACCCACAACCAGTCGGTTTTACAGTCACACTTCGTGCCGCTGCGCTACGACTGGCCTCGATTTGAATGGGCGACCCTCGCTTCTAGAGGTAGTACCTACGCGTAAAAGTAAAAGTAAATTATAACAGTAGATACATGTTTAATTTTCTAATTAGAAAACGAATTTACATAACAAAAATGTTAAAGTAATTATTCAAAAGATAAAGCGAGAATGTAGCTAAAAGCGTTTGAACTTGCTAGTGCAATTCTCAAATTACTTCTTAAGATACACAAAGATTTTCCTTAAAACTTTAAAAGCTAAAGACCAGCGGATATTAAATCTACAATACGAAACAGCTACGCTTACTTTTTTAATGCTGCTACCCTAAACATGACAGAACAGTCTCTGATTCGAAGAAAAGCATATCTTTGTAAGTGGCGTTTGGTTCGTTCTCCAGGTTGTACTGCACTACTTATCATTAACTTTTGGCAGTTTCGTTACTTATCGATTTTTTTTAATATAATTTGTTTATTTTCGAACTTTTTACAGCGACACCCGTTGTGTAGGGCATAGGGTACTTTGTCCGTAAAAAAATTATTGCTGCTTGGGAAGATGTCATCGGCGACAACGGCGGCGACAATTTTCCGCCGAATTCTAGAGACTGCGTGTTGTGTGGCGGAACTCAACGCTGCGCTTTGCCTCGTAATACGTATACGCCTTTCAGTTGAATCATTTTGCCTATTAGTGAAAAATCCAATAAAATCCGTAGTTTGAATTATTTAAACAACGACATAAGACAACGATTTTATTTACTTTTCCTTTATAAAAGGTGAGTGGAGTGTGTTATAACTCAACTAACTAATTATTAAAATACTTTACTAACCCACAATTTTTTTTGTCATAATAAATAATTTAAGTGTCTTTTACAAATTTATCACATTATAATTCTTGAATGAAAACACAAACAAGATGTTAGTATTTAACTTTTATTCTTATCTTATCTAAAGTTACAATAAATAAATTGCCACTAATATTTTGTGTGTATTTTAAGTAAAAAGATAAAAGTACTCATTATACAGAAAACAAACTTTAACATGTCGCTACGGCCCCTTTTAAAATGGAAATAACTAAGTATTGTGTATAAAACGTGACACATTCTAAGGAGGTTCCTCTTTATAAATCGCTATCGACTCTGATATCGATCTTGAGACCAATCTCAGAATTGAGGTAACTCTGATCGCGCATTCTCGATAAATGCACTTACATATTTACAAACAAACTCGCTTTTATAATAGTACAGATTTTAAGTAAGTATTTGACCAAAATTGCAAAATACAAAGTTGATTAGTATTTTATGTATGGAAGATGTTGTTCTTGTACCACTTTATAAATGTGAACCGATCTTTGATTGTTTTTGAATTAATAAGTCATATATTTCCTCTAATGAAATATTTAATATTTTCATTTCTTCGCTTTGGTCGAGTCAGTTCGCGGCGTTGAGTTCCGTCACTCAACACGCAATGCCTCTAGAATTCGACAGAAAGTAACGAACGAAGTGTCTTAACACGCAGAAAAATTATATGCATAATAAAAAAAAATATATGTCAAATATGAAATTATTTATAAAGTAAAAATGTAATTATTGCAATAATTGATTATCAGTTACGTTTTAAGAAAAATACGGCTATAGTGCCAAAAATTAAATAAAAAAAATGTTGATATGTTATTTCATTCTCAACTTTACATTCGTTTAGAGACGTTGCGTGTTGGGTCATAGAACTCAATTTTTTTATAGAATAAAATTTAAGCTTAGACTCGGAAAAGCTGATACCAAATTATAAAATCCCATGACGGAGGGACCTATGAAAATAAACATGCTCTTTGTAATATCTAGAACACCTTTCAATAAATAAAGTGTCCGTGCACATTTTGTTTGTACAAGTGGCGAAACACATTTAGAACTTACCCTGAACGAAATTAAACGAGACAACACATATCACTAACTTAAACAACAATTTAGTTTTAAATATCATTTTTAACAATTTTTTTTTATTTATTTATTTAAACTAAGCATACAAAAAAAATCACAAGATTTCACAATTATTAATATTGATATTAGGAAAAATTTTGAGATTCATAGTAAAACGAGTAGCCGCGCCGGCGTTAAGCTGTGTAGTGATAATGCTCGGGTCAAGTCATACTGATAACATTCTGCGCATGTCATCTGAGTGCGCGACGGTACTCTAGTTTAGTTTTGACTCTTTCATTATATATGCTTATATACTTAGAAAAATATTATTCGATTATTATTTATTGTATTGAGGCCACTGTGGCGCAGTGGGAATTGGCGATTTTAGAGGCGATAGTTGCGAGTCAAATTCTATTTTTATAGTTCCACTAGTTTTCACTTGTGGTTTCGCTCATATGGGCAAATATAATAAAAAAAATCAATCTGGGAACCTAATGTTTGACACCCACTGAGACACTTCCGTTCCCCATTTTCCGCCGAATTCTCGATTATAATATTAGTATAGTTTTAGTTATATAATTTTAAGTTATATAATTTTAAGTTATAGTCTATGACGATGTAATTAAAAGTACGCATTTAGCATTTACCCAATCAACATATTGAATGTCGAATGTAAAAGGGAATATTCTGACACTAAGTTCTATTTAGAAGCTGAAATTGAAAAAAAATACTCATAATGTGGAATGGACGGTCTTGGATTCGAATATAATGTCGCTTTTGTTCTATTTATTTTTTATTTTTATTATTAAGACGTATGACTTAATGGTCAGGATGTTTGGACGGTTTGCAACAGGCGCGGGTTTTAATCCTTTCCCGTCAATTTTTTTTATACATTTTCTGAATAAATAAAACATACAGCTGGTGTTTCAGACAAAATATAGGTACTTAATGCAAATGACAAAATGACAGCAAAACTAAATCTTATCTCACTACGAAAATTTTTATCAATATGAATTAAAAAAGCAATAGGTTTCATTTACAGTTTCGATTTTTTAAAATATATATTTTTTATTATATATGCACGTTAATTTGTTTACGATTTAAACAAAATTTACTTGGAAAAGTAAACGCAAATGGAAGGCAGTTTTGAAACTACTTGCATAATCAAGAGAATGAAAAGCGTGAAAAGCGAAAAAAAAAATACGAGTATATCAAACTTGAACCTACGACAACCGCGTCATATAAAATATACTTAAGTAGACAGTAAATAGTATTTATTATTTATTTCAGTTATTTGTTGCAACATACCTTGTTCCAATTTATCCGACGCGTTCAGTGGCAAAGGCGATGTTGCGAACTATCAACTTTTATGTCGTATTTGACATTCCATAATGATGCCATTTCTTGAAGGTTTCGTCTTTTTCGCAGTCATTTGGTGACGACTCTTGTTGTTATTTGTATACAAACGTACAGTTTTGCTTTTTATTTGTAATAGCAATTCGCAAGTGCTATCGGCTTTTTGGCTTTATTTTGTTATTAAAATATATTATATTGTTAGAAATCGGAAGTGGGTAACGTTTTTAAAAAAACACGTTAAAAACACACATCGTCTATATGATTCTAAACTATTTGGAACGGGATACTATGTGATTGCAATAAGTGATATGTATCACCTATTAACAATACTTCACACTAGTTTCCTTCCAATAGGGCCATCACTTACAAGCAACTGTCCCCCCGGTTGACACAATTCCACTGCTTTTATTTAATAGTTATTTTCCACCTAAATCTACCCTCTTTTTCACGAATACGCTAACAATATATATAATTTATATCTCGTTCATCTAGGGCTCGAATCAAGGGAAGTAAAACGTAAACTTCACTTGTTCCAAAAAATAACGTAATATTATTAATATCATAATATATATAAAACTGTAACTAATCGCTGTCTATACATAGTAGATAAAGGAGAACGTCTATTATTGGGGGCATTTGTTAATGTAACAGAATCCAAAACAATTTTTTAATATTTGTGTGTATGTCACAAATAAATTGTTCTATTAAAGTAGAATCTACAAGTACATCGAATTTTTAAAAATTACCTGCGACTGCTACTTTTTTATATGGATTTATGCAGTAAAACGTAAAAAATCGCTATTTCGAATTTTAAAATCGTCCCTATTTTCTTTCATTTATTTACAAAGGAGACGCTTCTCTAAAGCGTCTCCAATACTTTCCTCATAAAACAAAAATTATGCGGGTGCTCTTGCCAATTCTTGACTACGCCGACGTCTGCTATTTGGATGTGACCGAGGAGCTACTCAACAAGCTGGAGCGTCTTCAAAATCTCGAAATACGCTTCATTTATGGCCTTCGTAAGTATGATCACGTTTCCCAATTTCGAACTCAGCTTGATTGGCTTCCAATCCGACTTCGCCGAGATATGCACATCCTTTCACTCCTTTTTAAAATCCTTGCTCCTCGGTTTATGCCGCATCCCTTTGGAACAAACTTCCTAAATCTATCCAGAGAAGTCCTTCTATAGTTTCCTTTAAATCACAATTAAAAAAATATCTACTTGCAACCTTAAACTCGTAAACTTCAGATAGTAATTACTTTCACATTTTCACCTCATATATCTATGTATATATATATTTATTTATATATGTGTATGTGTGTGTATGTATGTATATATATAAGTATGTGTATATGTGTGTATGTATTATATAGATGTTATATTATATTTATATATTATATTATAATATATTAGCTGTATTTTGATTTATTGTTGTTGTATTTTTTTAACTAAATGATTTAAGTAATAACATACTTGTACTATGCATTACTCGCTACTTGTCACTCATCCACTTCCACTGGTTGGCTGGAAGAGATCTCTTACAGAGATAAGTCCACCTTTGTAAACTCAATGTTTTGTTGTTGTTTTCTTATGTATATTTTAGTACAATAAAGAATATACTCTATCATGTAACAAATTTAATCTTTCAACGCTACTGAATTTTCAAGGATGTGAGTAGACATTGATGGTTCAGTTTAATATTTTGTTATTTTTTAAAATTAAAAAAGGACCCTATTATAGTTCTAAGACTTCTAAATCTGTCGTCCCCGTAGTAGGACAGTTGAAATTTTGACAGTATGTATATCTGTTGCCGCTATTTAGTATAGTAGGTAATGGGTATACCATACAACAAATGTATTTTTTGCCGTTTTTAAATAATAGCACGGAACCCTTCGTGGGCGAAAATGGGTTGCACTTGGCCGTTTTTCTTGTATTTTTACTCCTATCTCGCGTAAGAGTACTGACACGATGCTAGAATAGATAGAGACAACTTCAGATCCCAAAAAAACTTAATCAAATCTAAAAACGTGGGATGTTATAGGTTTAGTGTCAATGTATCTCTGTCTGTGGCACCGTAGCTCCCAAACAGATGAACCGCTTTTCATTAGTTGTTTTGTTTGAAAAATGTATCAAATGTGATATCGAGAGTAATCTTCGCCATGATTCAAGAAAATATGTTTCAGCAAATTTAAGATTATCAGCGGTTTTTAGTTGTTTGTTTATTTTTTATTTTTTTGTGTCGGAAATTATTAAATGTCAATTATTTATTATTCATAATACTTTTTAAAAACATAGTATTTTGGTGACATACGTGTTGTACAATATTTAAAAATCCGCTCTCTCCATTCCATCCATCTAAAATAACCTTTTTCACATTATCTTTAATGATAAGACATTGTTTTATTGCGAGGTTCCGCGATAACTTAAAGGGACTATAAATTTACACCGAAAAGAACTTTTCCAGTTGCCTTCTAGTTAAATTTGTAAGTTCTTTCTTAATATTATTTAAAAAAAGTATTTATTAGACGTTTACATAATGTACGAGTATGTAACTTTCAGTGCTGTTTTAACTCGCCCCAGATAACTATTAGTTAGTAGATTCTATAGTATACATTATATATCTACATTAGTCCCAAAGAAAATGCAACAAAAAATGTTATAGAGCTTGAACTTTAACCCCAATAAGAATATAATTAAAATCATTCATGACTTAACAGAACAAAAGTAGTAGGTTAGGTTAGGTAGTAGGTTTTGTTTAGGTGCTTAGTGGTAAGACACTTCGCTTCCCACCAAAGCTGAATTCTGGAAGCATTGTGTTCTGCCTCAGGCAGAACCCAACGCAAAAATTTGCCTCGACACCAGAGCGAAGTAATAAAAATAATAAATATTTCATTCCCCGAGTGGGAATCGAACCCTGTCGCGTTTACAGTCACACGCTTGTGCCTCTGCGCCACGACCGACCTCAAATATAAGAATGTTAATTTATTTATACAAATATCCAGATATATTTCCCTATAGCAATACTTCAACTACTTTAAATGAAGATTTAAATTTTAAATTGGATGAGTCGCGAAATAACAAGCAAATGAAACGCGACCCTTGTGTTTCATAATTAGCTACGTTATTGGAATAAGTGTTTATATTTTTGGTATATTATGATTTCAATGCAATTATTAGATATTATTATTATAGAATTATAATGGAATATCTAAATTATACTTAAGAAATAATTCTATTAATAAGAAATTGTATTCAGCAGTTCAGCAAGGGTAGCCTTTGTTTTGCTACGATAGGGAGGAAATGAGAATTTTCTAATTCGCCGAGAATCGAACCCACAAAAAACACGTTTACAGTTAAACGCTGTCACACTACCTGGTCAAAGAGAGGGTTATCTTTTTTTATGTTGTATTTAACTACTATGTTCAATAAAATGTTTTTATTCAATAAAATGTTTTTAATATGTCTGAATTTATTTTTTTATAATAATAGGTGGCGATTTAAAGATTTTTCCGTATAAACTTTCAGCCCCTTATTTTAACCTTTGGGGGGTGAATTCCAAAAAACCCATGAAACACGTGTGCAATGAAATACTCTTAAGAGTCTGAATTTCAAATTTAAAAAATATCGGTGACGATTTAAAACAAAATAATATCTACTTATTTAGCGTACTAACATACAAGTATTCTGGCTTCAGCATAAAAAACACATTTCCTATACAGGGTATAACACGATCAAAGGTTGTCTCCGGGTAGAGGATCTCTGATTATAAAAACCTAAAATATATTTAATTGTATTTCAAAATAATTTTAGGTATGGGTGTAAAATATTTCCCCTTTATGCCGCTCCCGTAAAATAAGCGCTGACATTTCCACGTGTATGAAAAAAATGATATATCTGGGACAGACTCGTATATTATAAAAATGTAAAAAGCTTATCGAATAATAGTTCGCCCTGTCGTCCTTTGTGGGTCGCGCCTAACACTTTGTGGGTGACAAGACACTTTTATGAATACTGAAAAAGAGAACTTTTGATAGCATCATTATCAACTAAATCATGTTAATGTCGTTTTATAAGAGCCCCACTTATAACAGCAATAATGATTTTTTTTAAGTGCCGCAACACTCAACATGCAATGCCTCAAAAAATTCTGCGGAAAATGAGGAACGGAGCGTCTTAACACTATGTTGTCTCTACCTACCCTTTCTCCTATACAGAAATGCGAAATGTAGCGTAAAATTGATAAAAAATATTCTTCCTGTTCAATATATCGACCTTAGAAGTTTAATACAGTTGAATAAATGTAAAATATCAATTGATTAATCTCGCCTTTATTCGATGCTCTCCGTAATATCAATGAGTTATTATTGAATAAGTTACAATATAATTATTAATTAAACCCATGACGTTGTAAATCATAAGAGTTGTATATAACGTAAAACGTAATTCCAAGGTCCGTATTAATAAAATCGCTCAAAAGTCTAAGACCAATCTTGAGATATCGTTTTCAATCAAAGATGAAACGGTAGATTCAATCAAGATCGATCTCAGATTTGAGAACGGTTTATAAATACGGTCGTTAGTGCCCCAAGCCGTTAATAGCCGTTCTATGACTTTCCTACATCAAAAAAGCACGTCGAAAAACAAACTCTTTTCCATCTTATAACATAATTTAAAAAAATATTCGCATTTTCGACTAATTGTAATATTAGTTTAAGAAATAAAAACATTTAGGCCTCCAATACAGTGCAGGTATCGAACAGACGAGAACTCTCGAGAGCTGCTTAAATGCATACTATAAAGTAGTTTACTGGATCTTAGCCTCACAAATATTTTCTAACAACCTAAATGTATTTTGATAAGTAAGCAAGTATGTATGTAATTATAATCTAAGATATTAGCTCCTCAGTAGTGGATGTTATCTCGCTCTTGACCTACTGCCCCTTCGAGATGTTTTGTGCTTGTATATACAAATGTATTATTCCAATCACTGTTGTGAAAGTATTAGAAAAAATATTTTAAATCAAGTAAGTGGAGTGATAAGGCAAAGATGAGAGCTTTGAGTTCAGATTCGTAATATTTCGAAAATTTGCCGAAAAATACGGAACGGAGTGTCTTAACATTAGATTACCTCTGCCTACCACCCACACTAACGTATCGTATAGCTACAAGATAATTAACAGCAATTTTACCAATTACGTAATACAAAGAATGGAAGGAACTATCATTCAGGTCATTCAAAGTTATTCCTATAAAATTATAAACTGAACTTTCGGCCGGACTCTACCAAAGTTTGCATAAAAGTAGAAAAATGTATAATATCAGATAGATACCAATGTCAGTAAGTGTGTGTACAACATGAAAATATATGAACTATTACGAGATTGTAAATAAATCAATATCAAATCAGCTTCACGCTGTATCCCACACACAGCAGTGTGTGTTTCGAGTGGGGATCCAACCCACAACCAGTCGGATTTGCAGTCACACTTTGTTGTGCCCTTACGCCACGACTAGCCTCTTGTCTATTTTTATTGATTGAGTTCTATTTATTTATTTATTTAATTAGAATAAGATATATTATTTAGTTTTAGTATAATTAAATACTTAAAAAAAAATAAGTATAAAAATCGTACTTTGTTACCCCTCCAACCGCAGTTTCTGTGGTACTACAAATATTAAGCGAACATTTATTTAGTAAGCTGAATTGTAAGTTAATATTCAAATATGTTTATAGTACACTAACAGTGACTTGGCTTTAGTCTACATTATTGTCTTTCATAAGAGTTATTGTTTTGCAAATAAAAAATACAACCTATATTAAAATAGTGTACATATTATTTATATGCCCTTTGTTAAATTATCAAGATCCTTAAGGCTAATACATTAATTTCTCTAAATTGGAAACAGAGCCTATTATTATTTACGGTTATTCAAATGAGCAGTATGTTGTTATATATAGGTATGTACTAGTAGGTTCATATTGGTTTAGAAATATCAAAAAATAAGTTTTTTCTTGTTTTTGTGTGTATCCAATACAAAAAACGTCAATTCTAAATATATATATAGATCTAATAATGGTTCTGATATCTGTTACAATAATAATATTAATAATCTATGGTCGCAAGGTAAAAAAATAAAACAACACAAACCCTCATGAATGTTAATTCATATTTAATAAATAAATACATTTTCATGTTTTTTTTTAAATAAAACTAATGTAAGTGACTTAGTTGTAGCAACTCTCAACAACATTATAATACAAAGTACAGGGATACGCTTAACGCGTTTATTGCTTATTCTATAACAATTATAACTAAAAGATATATATTAGACAAACTCTAAAATATACATATAAGATATAAGTTAGTACGGTTTATGTTACAGAAAATTAGCATCAATATATGCAACGAGCTGTCGAAAGTATAAAACTCAAAGTGACATTTCACAGATAACGTTTATTTATGAATTAAAAGTTATGTCAGATTTGACAGCTCAATGATAATTCAAAAATATTAAATGACAATTCAATTAAAGGCAAAATCTAAAAAAATATACATTTTTAACACAACACACGTGTTTCTTGGAACGTGAACACAATCAAAATACATCTTTGGCGTCAAGCGAAATTTACAAAAGCAATACGAAGGCCATTCCCCACAAAATTTGCGTATTTAAATTTAAATTTTATTTTTTCATTCGAAATAATTTGTTTTAAAAAAAAAAAATACATTTTAAAGAAAACAAAATTAAACAAACTTCTCACAATTTGAAAATAATGAAAAATCTAATATCGAGACGTTACGCTCGCATGAAATAGATTAAAAATGTTTCGAATCACATTACGATAAGGTTCAAAATCCAACGACAATACGATTGATCAATTCCTTTTACATTTATGTAATAATCTAAATTTAGAATTAGCACAAACATGGATCTTTAAATAGGATTTAGTCTACCATAAGTATTTAACGCTTGTCGTTATTTCTGTATCGAATAAAATATGATAAAATCGATATAAATTGTCATTTTCTGTATTAATTTCAATTTCTTAAGAGATACTTATGATAGGCTAAGTCTCTTACCACAAAAAGTTCAAATCATAAGCTTATATAATATACGATAAATGGAGATTCAACAGTACAATAGTTTTATTGGACAGATTTTTATTTAAATATGTATTTGTACGTAACGTATACGTATTTGTACATTTTACATACAAAATTCAAAAGAGGTAACTAAAATTGAATATTAAAAATATATATATTTATCCATATGATAGGATATACTATCAAATTTACGTGAATAAGGTAAGGTAAATGAAAAGAGAACGATGATATTACTTAAATCCCACCCCAAATTACGTAAATTTACTTATATTTCACCAGTACCTTTTTTTTAGTACCACTCACCACCGACCCAAGTCCAAGTCAACATTTATTTGTCTATCTATCCTTGTATCAAATAGTAGAAACAACGATCCTACGTTCAATATAAAGTTCAACATTATTAACTAGTCAAAGAAAGAACTTCAAAAAGTGAAAATACAAATATTTTAATTGGCCTTTTTCAGACCGATGCGATTAAATACGATTCTTTACTAGAAATCGGTAATTATTATCGATTAACAAACGATTAACGAAAATCGATTTCGCATAATTTTTATTTTAACAGATAACGTTTTGTATTCTAAGTTATAATAGTAGTGCAAAGTCACAATTTGAAAGAATTTTTCAGACTTCCAAGTTACATGGAAAGGATTTACTTTAATTTAATACTAATTATTTCATACTTTGTTCAAAATAATGTATGAATATCGTATTACAATGAAGATGATGCAACGTATTGTGATGGGCAACACTTCACTTAATAAGAAACTTAGAAAATAGCTATTTAGCTATACATTACTCCATTCTTTGTTTTTTTCTCAATAATTACAAGCCAAAACAAAAAACCAAAAGAAAAGCAAGTCTTATAAATTTTTGAGTATTTATAGTTTAATTGAGGAGGAATTAAACCAATAGTAATAAGACAATAAATAAATATTTTTTGTTAAAGCTTAAAGAAAAATAGATAACCCTCAAAAAATATAAATAATTGACCCGCAATAGAATAACTTTAAATTAATGAAATTCGATCATTTTTTCAAAATTAATTGAAGACAATATGACGCCTAAATGAAGTTTACGTAATTATAATATTAGATATAACAGTAAAGTTGCGATTTTAATAATGACATAGTCTTAAAAATCTGGTAACGTTATAGGGTTGGAAAGGAAAAAAAAGCGTTTTAACAATTAAGTATGAAAGTTAATACAATAATATTTGTAATTTGTAGTAAAAATGAACCCGATAATAACAGTTAAAATGGGCAAAATTGGATATATCGAAAATCAGTTCTTAGAAAATCTTTTTTTATATGTAAAAACTGTAAAAAATGCGTAGCAAATCGAAAGTAAATATTGACATTTTACTGTCAAATACAATACTTTATATATTATATAAAAGATACATACAAACACATATATAGTAAATGTAGGACATAGCTTATATTTTTTTAATGGACAAGAATTTACCAAGTAGGTACAGGATTGATACCTTTTGTAGAACAAAATCAATTTTTGTAGCTTCTTGCTATATCGCGCATATGGTGTAGGTGGAGTAAAGAAGACAGAAGGAACCTAGTATTAAGACACCTCGTTCTCCTACACCGGCTAATTTCTTAAGACATTGCGTGTTGACATGTTTCCCCGGGTGGGAATTAAACCCACAACCTTCGCGCTTACACTCAGACCTGACCTGATACGGCTGCAGCATGGCGGTTTTTATAGTTTGCGTAATATAGATTATTATTTAAAATGGTTTATTACGTAATTTTAAATAATTTGAAGAGCATAAAGATTTTGTTCTACAAAAAGTACGTTTATATGGACAGGAACTCAATTGAGTTCGAAGAATATTAGCATTTCTAAGAAATAACGGAATTTGTACGGCATTACCGACAAAAGGCTTAAGTGAATGTACTCGTATACCTATAATTTCAACAATTTTCGAATAAATTCGTAAATAACACTGCAACTATGATAAAAATGTTTTGTGCTCAAAAGTAATATTTAAAAATACGGTGACGTTATACAACTCCCTATTGTATCTATTCAGAACGTATGTACAATTATTCCTAAATAAACGATAAAACTCTTCGATTTAATAGTTATTTTTATTAATATGTTTTTTTTTTTAAATAAAGTAATCTTTAATTTTAATACTTGTTGTTGGTAACGTGCAATGGATTCTACTATAATATTTCGAATGTAATTAATTCCAAAAAACATTTCCTTATTTATTCTGTCACAATTTGAATAAAAATCGCATAATTCAGAGTTGGGTTAATAATAAATCATTTTAAGAAAACTAAATTTAATCAGCTTGACGTTGTGTCCCGCATATAGCAAAAACTTTCTGCCGAATTTTTGGAGGCATTGCGTGTTAAGTGGCGGAGTCCAACGGGCTTTTTGTCAAGGTGCCAGAGCGAAGAGATTAAAATATTAACAAATAATTCATTACCTCGAGTGCGGAACCCACTCGCCCCATGTCACAGTCAAACCCTTGTGCCCTACGTCACGACCGCCTCATAATAATTAATTAACAATTAAATATTAAGAACTGATTCTGTGGAAGTCACATCTAATAATCAATAAATCGTTAATTGTAATGTAACAATATATACAATTAATTGTTATTTGTGTTATTCGCACTAACAAATGAACAAATATTGGTGTTTAATTGTTAATTCAAAAAAAAAATGCAATTCCCAACTCTGCCGCAAATCTACTGTACCGGTTGTATAACCCTGTAACGAACCTTAATTTCCATTAGCTAGTACTAAACGTAACGTTCGAGTAAATCCCCCAAACCTCTGGCCCCATAGTATCGAACCTGCGACTC
This sequence comes from Heliconius charithonia, assembly GCA_030704555.1. Taxonomy (NCBI): domain Eukaryota; kingdom Metazoa; phylum Arthropoda; class Insecta; order Lepidoptera; family Nymphalidae; genus Heliconius; species Heliconius charithonia. The sequence continues at coordinate 4,257,496 of CM060825.1, forward strand.
ATTTCGTTGTAATCTCCGAATTTTACGAATAACCTCGTAAGTAGTCATATTTGTTATTTTATTGAATGTCATAATAATGCACGACTAGTTTTAGTACGCGACTTTGTTTTAAATGCCGAGTGTTATATCGTATAGTATAATGATATATCAAACTACCCTCCCTTATACCCTGATCAACATCAGATTAAGTCTCTAGTCCTTAAAAATCACCAAATTCTTTAATTTTTAGTAAAAAAACGGCTTCAGGCATGCGCTATATCAGGCATATAGCAAGTTAAGCATAATTTAGTCTTGAAACACTTCGTTCCTCATGCACCGCCCAATTTTTAAGACATAGAGAGGCGAAAATCAACGCCGCGCCTTATATATTATACCGCTGACAGTTAATGGAACCCAAAACCGTTGTGTTAGAATTAATTTAATTTCAATACATTTTTTATTATAACATCATCAGTTTAAAGATTCTTTGTTGTTAAACAAAGATTTGTAACTATAAAGATGGCACTTGAGAACCAAAACTAGCTTAGCTATTGAAACTCTATACAATGAAATAGTAATATACCACAGAAAATAAAATGAGAAGCTATAGATAATAAAACCTATGATCCGAAGGAGATAGAAGATAGCTTTATAATTATAATTATCTGTTTCTCTCTATATAAATATTTACTATTTTGCTTACAAATAAAGGATATTTAAGCAAATTTAAGTCACCATTTCGAAGATTAAATGTAAAAGCTAGTCTTCAAAGGAAAGTTTTGAAGTATGGAAGAAAATCGATTTTCTTAGATCTCAATAATTAGACTTCTGTGCTTTTGCCGACTCCAGCCTTAGTATCAGGAACACCCGAGGCGCTCAATTTTCTTATACGACCGGGGAAAATGCCTCCGAAGAGACGACCTGCAAAACCAATGTTACTAATGAGAAATACGTAAATAATATCACAAATCGATATCTTAATTCGCAAACCAATTAATATCTGCATGATAGTACAAGAGACTGGCATGCATGACGCACCGGGCGAGCGCTGGTCGGGGGGGTGTCGCGGCGAGGTGGCGTGCAGCGCGCTGCGGCTGCCCTGCTGGAACGACACCGACATGCCGCTGTCCAGCGACCCCACGGAGCCGCGCCGCTGCAGGCGCTCCGCCGCCAGCGCCACTGTCGCAATGTTTGTTATATTACTGCATATTACCACTCGACGAGATTAAATATTTAATTTTATATTTCCATTTCTTCGCTCTGGTGCCGAGGCAAAGCGCGGCGTTGAGTTCTGCCACTCTACACGCAATGCCTCCAGAATTCGTCAGAAAGTAGGAAATGGAGTGTCTTAACACTTAGTTCCCTCAGCCTACCCTGCTGTGTGTAGAATACAGCGTGAAATTGATGTGATTTATAAAATTACATAATTTCTACTCTGAGACTATAGCCTTTGATTGAAGCCTCTTATTTTAAATGGTTATCTTGGTATAGCTTGAGTTATATGATATGAAATATAAAAACTATTTTTATTTTATTTAAACCCATTTTTTTTTATTGTTTAATTCTAGCTAACAAAAAAAAATCACCCTTATTTAAAATTATAAGTAGGTTCTTATCTTACGTTGTAAAAATATATCTTTCTATTAGATTATTCAGATATCTCTTTAAATTCAGGTTGCTTTAATTAGTTACTAATGTACTAGCCGAAATTAACACTTTCGCCTGCTTACTCTGTTATACGAGGGATCAAGCGAGACACAATTATTTTAAAATATTTCACTTACCTGGATCATTGATATCAACCAGGGAGTTGCTCAAAACGTTTCGTTTTATAATATTAGTAGGTGGTGGATTCTGCGATAAGCGGGATGGCGCCGCTGGGGCCGGACAAGATGGCGGCGGTGGTACTACCACGCTGGAAATTGTTATTGATATTTATATAACATATTGTAATGTGATAATTGCTGAGAGAGTTGCGTCTTAATTTACGATTTTGGTACGAATGTCACATGTTGTTGTAATTTGCTTAGATCTTTATTATTATTCTCGACCACTCTGCCTTTTTTTAAAAAAGAATCTTTCAATATATAAAAAGTATATAAATAATTCTTTCCAATCAGTTACAGTTCCAACTAGTACAAATTGTAAATATTAAAAACTAATAATAAACCTACCCATGAACATGTACATGGTCCATACACTGCTGGTGATCGATCTCTACATCCGCTACTCCACTGTCACGATTCTCCATTACTGGAACAGGAATATTGTAAGTCAGTATTTTCATTTATTCATTCCTTTGTCATAATAAATTATTCAATGAAAAATTTAGGGCCGAGTGTTTGTTTTTATTGTAAAAGCTTATTATTATTTACCCGCAGTTTTGCTCGCATGGTCCTATGGTAAGAGTTTAGTATGGTACATAATATTTTCTGAGTTCCCGAAATAACTCTGAACGCACGAGTACAGTCGGCTATATCAAAATGATCACCGTGATGTAATATAGTCTGTAGCCTTTACAGATAAATTATATATCCAACACAAAAATCTAAACTACTTTCAATCTTTACAAACTATCCATGTTTAAGAGGTGTATCCAATAATAATCAACTAACCATTCCTCCCGGAGTTCCCAGTACTGCGTTTGCCTCTATTCAATTCAGCCTCAATCCTCATCGCCTCCATTTCATCCATCTCAGCGACACTCTCTCGTAAATCTTCCGCAAACTTGCACCTGTCGTGTTCGTTGCGAGCATTGAATGTGGCTAAACGACGGCCATCCACGCGACGCGAGAGGCGGATACCGAAAGGGTAATCTGGAACCAAAATATATTAATAAGTACAGGACGGCTGCTGTATCGGGGTCGTCTAGAAGTTAAACATGAACTCGGGAAGAAAATAACCAAAATTAAAAATATTCCGAAAATTAAATCTGCGCAGCCATCTCCAGCTAACTTTAGAGCGGCCACGGCTCGCTGAAATGTATAATACTGAGTTTATATATAAAAGAACTAAAAATACAATCCTTTCAAGTCAGAAATTGTAAACTTAAACAGTTACTTAAAAAATACATATTCATAAAACAGAACATTTCTTAAAAACAAAAAAATAGTGAAATACAACTCACGTGGCACAGAAAAAAGGTTGACGAGCATTCCGCAAAGCGGGAACGACTGTCTGAACGTGTAAGTCACTGACGACTTCTTCTTACTGAATATCTTGGTAATCACCAACAGATCGTTGAATAGGAACACCTGCAAAAATATACATTCTTACTAATAGTCTAAATGGATATTTCTTCTACTTTCACGTAAAAAGTACTAAACGATACGTAGAGAACGATAAGGCAACAATTTTTGTATAAATGTTGTATAATTTGGCTATAAGACAATAAGTTTAAGTGAGGCCGCTAGTGTACTGAATATACTAAAAGTAAATAACAGAAATACCTCTCTCTGATGCACGCCGGGTCGTTCTTTCTTGTGTATATCCGGTATCTCATAGAGCCGGCAGTAGCACACGAGGCGGCGGTGCGGGAGCGCCAAGTGAGGCTTCTTGCCCACTATTGTCGCTTGGACTTTCATTACCTGGGGAAAATATTCATATATTAATAATCAATATTATTATATCAATATATTTAAACTATAAATAAATATATTTTCATATATATTATACAACTAAAGATTAATGATTATGTATTAATTACTAAAAAAAAAACAAACCTGTGTAACATGATCACTCCCGGGTCTAAACTCACTGGCCTTCACCCTGTCGTATATCCCGGCGAGCATGTCCCGGTCGATGTCCCCGCAGTCGTCTATACCGCGCAGGTTGCGCACAAAGTCGTCCAGCGACATACGCGCTTCTGGCTTCAAGTTGGGTGTGTGTAGGTCCGTATTTAGCATTATTATTGCGAATGCTAATACGAATATCTGGAATTGATTTTATTAAAATTTTAATCAATTATTACCCCCAACACATGTGGTAAAACGCTACAATATAAGCGTTTAACTTGGTACTGTTCGCGAGATCTAAGATTTGCTATATAGTTACACAAACGAATCGTACGAAAACGAGGATGAGATGTTCGGTATAGAAATTGAAAGACTGGAATAAAGGATTTGTTTTATTGACTGATAAACATTAGCTTGTACTTTCAAAACTAACTTTCTAACTATACTTTTGGTGATCACTCACAACTGCAAAGCTTGAGAAACGAAGATTTCACTTCATAATTACATAAAGAATGTATGAATATGTTTGATATTAAATAATATATTAATAAAAAATTAAGTCTTACCGTATCCTGCGTACGCAATCGCTGTACAAAGTCGGGGTTGCACACACAGTATCGCCTCGCGAAGGCCTCGACCAGCCTTTCTATTTTTTGCGCTTCACCCGGCAACCGGAAGTGAGCCTGGTACCTGCGCAGTGCCACGTCTACCGCCATGCCGGACAGGTCGAGCTCGTTTACGAAACATCTGGAAGGAATGATAAATTGTTATTAATCTTGATTGTTGTGATGGTAATAGTACTAAAACTATTTCTTTAATAAAAATTTTTATTTTAAGGTTAAATAGGCAAATAGTTAACTCTATGCAAATAAAATGAACATCTTCTTGACGGTGTGAGACCATCGTCGTACAGCGTCTAACTGTAAGTGCAATGGTTGTGAGTTCGATCCCCCCTCTGGCCAATGAATGCTCATTTCCACGTTCTAGTAACAAGACAAAATGCTGTACTGAATTCCATTACTCAACACATTCATAATGCATCAAGAATTCGACGGAAAGTGGGAAACTGAATGTGCTCTAGGTTCCCTCTGCTTTCCTATACGCGGGAAACCGCGTGAAACTGAAAAAAAATGAATACTCACTCTAACACAGCCATATTAAATTGACTTTGCAAGTTTCCCAAATATTCCCCGATCATTTGCTTGCTAAGTCCTTTTCTCGTTATAAGAAAGCGTGCGACACCTCGTGGTGAATTTTCTAGAAAACCTCGTGAAATTAGATACGCGATGCCTCGTTCTGGCTTCTTGTTGAAAAGATTTAAGCCCACACGGTATTGACGTTTCCGGGCTGTTTCTGATACCTGTAATAAAAATTGCACATTTATAGCGATAGGAGGAAAGCGATTAAAAAAGTAAGAAAAAAAAAACAAAACATATTTAAAAAATCTAAGTAGCACAACTCAACGCAGCGCTATTTTTTTTCTCTTTCGTCTTTATCAATGCACGTAAATAAAAATATATCATTCTTCAGAGTGGGATTCGAATCCACAACTGTCTCATTTACAGTCACACGCTTTACCAGAATGCCACCACAACTTCTCTTAAAAATAAATACATAGCTGATATTTAAAATCTCCGACATTAAAATTTCTAGAAAGTAAAAAACTAGAAAAGATCTGATAATCTTCAAGTTGTTGAACATATTTAATTATAGCTAAGGACACTCTCAATGTAAATCACATTTGAAGAAAAAAAAACGGAGTCACAGACAAACTGACATACACAGCCACGTCAAACTATCTATTTCCGTTGGGAGTTAAAAATAACTAAATAACTACTAACTCAAAAATAGTAAAAGAACTAACCTTCAACGGTTGTTGCACATGCTGATGATCCAGTTGCGGTCGACAACAAGTAGCGGGGGGAGGAGCTTCGTAGTAAGGGGGGGCCTCTTGCCTCTTCCACACGGCGTACCGTTCCCCTTCGTATAACGTTCCGGATGCTGTGCGAGCGTGTTGCTGGAATTGCTCTTGAATGTGGATGTGAGGTTCCTGATTTTTTGTATTTTGTGTTATTTTTCTTTTTAGTTAGGCAGTAATAAGTTAATAATTACATATAACATTTTTAATTGTTTTAATTCAAAAATCTGCTATGTGATCGGTTGTGTGACGCAGGGGCACAAGCGTGCGATTGTAAAGGCAATGGTTGTGGGTTCGATTCTGACTCGGGGGAATAAAATATTAAATACAATAATTTCATTTCCAATAAATTCAAGTAAGGAACGAAATGTCTTAACACTAGGATGCCGGATACACCGTGAAGCGTGATTTTATTTTAATTTCCTGCCTCTGGTAACGAAGTAAAATCAGGGTTCCTGATTTTGGGCTTACATAAGAATACATAATATACATATTACATATTATTCCTTAGATAGTGCATAGAAATGTACAGGTAATATATTTTTGATATTAAAGATATAATCTACGCGTTTCATGGTGTTATACTATTTTATAATATTTTTTTTCACCTTTCTGTGGAAATAAAATCTAAAAATTACACTCACAGGTGCCCTAGGCTGGTAAGGTTGATGATAATGATGTCTGTGCTCCTGCGAGGAGGAAGACGATGACGACTGAACTGAGGACATCGACCCTCCTCGCACTACTGCACCTCCGCACTCCGCGCGTCGCAGAGAAACTGGGCTTTCCGCACTAGAATAAAAATATTTACATTTTTAAATTATGTTTATATACTTCTTATCAACGACTTCAATAACTTGCTTAAAAGCATTTTGACGTAGCTGAGAACGTATGGCTCAGTAGTCATTGCACTGAGACGGTTTCCAAGAGGCGCGGGTTTAAATCCTGCAATGTCAATTTATTTATACGTTTTTTAAATAAGTACATTTATTAAGAGTAAGGAAAACAAAGGAATTGTTTTAAAAAAATCTATATATTATATTTTAAAAAATACAATAAGTACTTTATTAGTTTTTTTTTATTTTTACCTCAATGGCTGTGGATTCAATTCTCAATTAATTATTTTCCGCCACTCAACACGCAATGTCTTAAAAATTGTCTTAATATTAGGTTCCTTCCGCCTACTCTTCTATAGAGCGATAGAGCGATAAAAAGGCTAGGTAACATATGTAATACATACTTTAGAGTGATACTGCTCGTTCGTTTCGGTACTTCCGGCGGTAGTCGCCTGGCGTTGGCCGCCTGTATCGCCGCCAGCTGCTGCTGCTGACGCGCGGTCGGGGACGACAGGGGCTTACCGCCTGATGATAACAGGTTACCGTATATCGGACCTGGTGAATTGTCATATTTAAATACATCCAGAATATTTAAAATTCAATAAATACTATTCTTTTTAACATTCAAAACACGAGTCGGTTTGTTAAGTAGAGAGACACATTTCTAACAACAATCAAAAAACGGTGTAAACTTAGTATATCCTATATATTTTAATAACATACTTCCTTTCTTATGAGTAAATATGTTATGATGAAGAAAAAAAAAATTACATATCTCACATTCTTTTGTTATTGAAATAAATCATACAATATAAATAAAATTATCAAACAATACAAATAATATAAGAACAAATTGTCGCTATTAATTTATTTAAAATACAATAAAAGACAATTGCGATATGTTATTCAATTTAAAGAGGTAACATAAAGCTAATTCCGTTCCCCACGCACCGCCAAAATTTTGTCATATTGTGGGTTGAGTAAAAGATCTCAACGCCTGTTTACTATTTACCAGAACGAAGGAAGTAAAGTATAAAATATTTCATTATCACAACCATCGCGTTCGTTAGTCACGACGACCATAATGTTTTTTCTATAATCAATCAAATATAAAAGTTATATAAAAGTTTACGAGAAAAAAAATTGTAATAATTACTTCAATAAATTAGATAATAATTGAGGCCAGTGGTAGCGCAGCGGCACAAAGTGTGACTGTAAACCGACTGGTTGTGGGTTCGATCCCCACTCGAGGAGATGAAATATTTACTTAAATTTATATTTCCATTTCTTCGCTCTGGTATCGAGGCAAAGCGCGGCGTTGAGTTCTGCCACTCATCACGCAATGCCTCCAAAAATTCGGCAGAAAGTGGGGAACGGAGTGTCTTGCATTAAGTTCCCTCTGCCTACCCTGCTGTGTGCGGGATATAGCGTGAAGCTAATTTAATTTAATTTAATTTTTAATTAGATAATAATATATGGAAAAATACCTGAGTTGTTTAACAATTGGTGGTTGTGTAGAGATTCATTGTGAGAGGACGATGTCGATATGTTAGTGACTGATCCGCTGACAGAGCAACTGCACATCTGAAAAATAGAAAATAAAAATATAGTTTTCAATTATAAAAAAAAATTATAAATAAACCGTACTAATAATAAATTAATATAAATAATTAGGAAAATTGCTTTGCAAAATTGCCCATACTTAAAATATTTTAGTTCCATATTATCATCGACGTAATGAGATAAGCGAATTCTTTTATCTAAGTCAATAACCCACTAATGACATATTTTAAGACAAGGTATTCTATGATATAAGAAATATGTATATTTATTACGGAAGTATCCTAATGAGAATGGAGAAGGATGTTAACACTAGGATCGTAGGTTACTTTGCCTACCCTGCTATGTGCGGAATACAAAGTAAAGCAAAAAAAATTACTCAAACAGCGAAATCCGACTGAACAAATTTTAAAGTTTTGTATGTATGTTTCTCATAACTTTGGTAGCTTCGCTTAGTATCCCACGTATTTCAGCGTTGGCCGTTGGAATCCAGTTTTAAGACATTTAATTCTCCATTTTTCGCCCAATTTTCATATTATGTGTAAAATACGGCAACAAAATGATTCCCCGATTCGCGTCTTCAGTCAGATTCTGAGCCGCTGTTCCACGACGGTCTTTGTAACTTTAAGACATACAACATACTATATATTAAATAGAAAATTCGGATCCACTAACACCGCGTACAATTATTACAGATAAATTGCGTTAATATTTAATCTCAATTAAACCAACTATTAACGTTGTATATAACGGTATCTATTATAAGTCACACAACATATTTATGCTTGCTAAACGTGTCACCTATGTTGATCTTCAGCTTATTTTATATAGAAGCTGTCACTGCCAACAATGTGATGGCAATCGTAAATTTCCTTACGCGTCTTCGTGTATCTTCCGTACTGTGCACAGACAAACGAATATTTCGTACAAGTTAATCAACCTGAATTATCGTCGTTTGAATTGCTATTTACAGAATTTCGAAAAAATATTTTTACAGTTAAATTAAAAAGGAGTTAACCAATTTACACTTATGGTAGGTAATATTACACCACGGCATGAAAAATATAATCAAATAGAGATAAGATTATTTTATTGATATATTTTATAAACAAAAACAGAAAATTGAGAAAACAATCACTACTTTTACAACTATTCCAGTAAAAATGAATAGCATATTTATCAAACTACAACGTTTAAATACATATAACGGTTATATTTTTATATTAAGATTAACAAATACAATAGGAAAAAATTAACAAACATTATACTTCTCCGTTCCGCCTCTCCACATTCTAATTTTAGTCACTCTATTGATGAGAACAAAATTCCTATTTTTCAATACTTTTCTTATAATATTTTTCGTTTTGTAGTTCATTTCGAATACACGCTAATAACTACACGTTATTATTCGTTAATGTCACGGGGATAACTGATAACAACTATTACACAGCGCGCGATTGATATTACTTTAATTACATTATATCATCATGGCGTTATCGTCTTTATTACTATAAAGAAAAGTTTTATTTTTGCGCAACATAATTAAAGCACGTTAGTTATTGTATGAAAATTGACGTATGTGATAATAAAACGCGCAAATATTTGATTAAGTTCTTAAAGAATGTATAAGCGGCGGCATAGAATATTTTACCGTACTAAGCTGAAGCGTGTTGAACATTATCTTTCAGGATATAATAAGGAGGAATATATTGTACTCCACATTTTAAAATATTTTGTAAACTACATCAACAAATCTGTTTTACTGCATAAAACCGAAAAGTAACTTGAATAAAACAATAAAAAAATTACCAAAATAGTGGCCACTATTTTGGTAAAAAAAAGCTTTAATTAAAAATATATGGTATATAAAAATAAATAATATGGTGGCGCAAGAGGTACATATATAAGTACGTTTTGTAAACTGAAGATATATACAATTAATATTCACTTTAAGAAATGATTTTATACGTAAATCAATTTTATTAATTCAAAATCGGGTAAAAAATCATGCCGTCGACACGCAGTGCCCCGAATTCTGGCAGTAAGCGAAAAACGGTATGTATAATAAAACAAAACAAATATTTATACGGGGCGTAAGGCGTGCGACTGTACAAGTGACGGTTGTGAGTTCGCTTCCCATTCAATGTTATGAAATATTTAATATCATTTCCTCGTTTTGGTAACAAGGCAATGAGTTCCGACACTCAACATGCACTGCCCTCAAGAATTTGGCGAAAAGCGGGCACTGGAATGTCTTAAAACTATGTTCCAAGGTTTCCTCTGCCTACCAAATATATGTAAAATCCAGCTTACCCCACTATCCGCATCTCCCCTATGATGAGGTATCTCAGAGGTGATCATGTGTATCTGATGGGCAGATTGCTGAACTCTTGCCACCATCGCTTCGACTTCGTTTTGGGGGTCGCATGCCATGTGGTTGCTGCAAATTTTAAAAAATAGTTTTTAATAATATCAAGATAGGCAGATGCTTTCTTATCAAAAGTAATAAGCAGTTAATTATTAGATAAATATACCTTATATTTGTATAAAAAATAAAATTAACCTAAATAATCTTGTTTATAAGATTTTATATTGCGCAATAATAAACTTAAAATAAATATTTTTTCATGGTGTAGCCTGCATATAGTAAAGTATCCAGAGGGAACCTAGTGTTAAGACACTCCTTTCCCCTCATTTCGCGTAGAAATTAAAATATTAATAAATAATAATTCATTCCCTGGAGTGGGGATCGAAACATTTACTTTTTCATTGCGTCGTCCCGGCGTCGAGCTACTCAACATGCAATTCCTCCAGAATTCGGCGTAATGTGGAGAACGGAGTGTCTTAACACAAGGTCCGCTCTAACTAACTTGCTACAGCGTGAAGCTGATTTATTTATTAATTGTTAATTTATAATAATTTTTCAGTATTATCAAGTAGCAGATCTCAGAACCATTATTGTTTTTAAATATATGAAAAACTGTTTATTACGAATATAGGAATAATAAGAACAAGAATTATTACAAATATAAATAACATTTTTTTAGCTTCACGCTGTATCCTGCACAAATCAGGGTAGGCAGAGGGAACCTGCGAACCTAGTGTCAAGACACGTTCCGTTTTCATTAAGTCACTTTGGTTCCCCACTTTCCGCCGAATTCTCGAGGCATTGTGTGTTGAGTAGCGGAATTTCACGCCGCGCTTTGCCTCGTTACCAGAGCGATGAAACGAAAATATTAAATATTTCACTCCCCCGGGTGGACTCGAACCCACAATCATCATCGCGTTTATAGTCGTACGCATCTCATCGGTTGTAATATACAACAATATTACCTCATATCCATATCATGTCTCTCTCTGAGTGACATAGATCGCATAGGTCTTGTTAACGCAAGCGACTTCTCTTGGCCACCTGGGCTCTTCTGTAGTAGAGTGTTTGCGTATATATCGTTGCCTGAAACACGATTATTTAAAGTTTAAAAAAAAAATTAAAATTGATAATGTCATAATGTTTTTGGCCAGAAATGGCTGAACCAACCAAAATAATAAAGTTAAAACAGCATTTACGTATTGTCTTACTATTATACCATAGGAAATGAAAATGTAGCTAATTTTCTGTTTATTTACTATTATAATAATAAAAATTCATATAAGAACACGTTTAAATCAAGGTAATCAAATTAATTACAAAATCAATTAAGAGTATTTGGTCCTTCGAGCCAAATACTCAATTAAATAACATACTCTATTGTATAATGTTACAAGTAAATTATATATATTAGATAATATAATTAGGCCAGTCGTGGCGCAGCGGCACGAAGTGTGACTGTAAAACCGACCGGTTGTGGGTTCGATCCCCACTCGAGGAGATGATATATTTACTTAAATTTATATTTCCATTTTTTTGCTCTGGTGCCACTCAACACGCAATGCCTCCAGAATTCGGCAGAAGGTGGGGAACGGAGTGTTTTAACACTAGATTCCCTCTGCCTACTATAAATAATAATCAAACATAGCGATAATGTGTCTTTATATAATTAATATTTACTTCGCTAATGCAAAATTATTACAAAACTAATACTTTGTTACTGTATCAAAGCGGAAGTTTTCGACATTCGTATTGAAATATAAATTTCAGCAAAACTGAAATTCATGTTTCGTTCATTCGATGTTGTTATTAAATAAAAGATAAATTAGCGTCTTTTCAAATTCCACTCTCAAAGATTTATGATATTTTAATAGGATTTTTTTCCTTTAACAAATTTAATAGACTAACGTAATTTGTTGAAAGTTTAAACCGATCGTCTTATTTAGGTCATGTGATAGAGATATACTTTAAAATTTGGCAATTTCGACAACCTGCAATGAAGCTTTCACCGTTGATCGTTTGCCAAAATATATACTTCTTTGGCATATACGTGCATCCTAAATGCATACAAATGTTTTAAATTTTCGAGGTTTTTAAAGATTCTTACAAAAAAAAGTACATTTCCGCATATCTGTTTTTATTTTCTATTTAAGTTAAGTGCAGATAGCTAAATACGCTTATCAAACATATCTAACATATCTTTGCATCGATTGACATCCACTCAGTTGATATATTGATATTGGAAGTGACGTAAAATTATCTACGACATCGAGTTTTTCACATTTTACGACGATTTCAGACGATACATATGTATTTAAGTTTCACACGGAGTGATTATTGAACGAAAGTAGTACTTGTTCGTTTTGATTAGTATTATATATATCATTGGCTTCCATTGACCTAGACCAGTAACTAAAATTAAAAATTAAAAAAAAAAAAATCATATCTGTACCAAAGGTACTGCTTACCATTAACAAGTAAATGGTCACCGTCTTGTAACCTCCTCGAATTGGAATCAGCCGCTTTTGCCATAGCTGTGATAGCGCTGAACTTCTTTAATAACTGTCGTCGTCGGAAAGCCCTTTGAATGGTGACGGCCGCCCGCCTCGCCCTTAGACCACCGTATCGCCTTTCTAGTATCTCTACTTGCTTGTCAAGGAGATCTTGGGACATTTCATAACGACTGGAAAACAAAGTTACTAGTTACTTATGAATTAATATTATTTTCATGGTTGAAAAGAGCGCTTCAAAAATTATGTTGTATTATTATTTATTGTACCTATACGGCGGCATCTGAGTCAAGTACGGCGGGACTTGGCCAATTTTTAAGAAATAAATATGTAATTGTTATAAAAAAACTTATAGTTTTTCTTTATAGCCGAACCTTGGTATGTGCATATATTTAAAGAGCTCTTTATCGATTTAATAGAGGCAGTTTTACGAAGATATGGCTTAGTTTTGGTTGATGCTATGAATATTTACAGGATTGAACATTAAGAAATTTATATTTTAGAAGTTAATGGCATTAGAAAAAATTTAATAATACAAGATGTTAGTGTAGTAGTATTGGAACTATTGTGATACTAATTCATATTAACGTTATCAATGGAAGATAATAATAGTGACAAGATAATAAATTATTTAAATCGACTAATACCTAGAAAGAAGCCAATTCGATTAAAATATTAAAATTCCTAAATAAGACCGGATTGTTTATCATGCAAATGTTAAGGTTTTGTGAGATAAATACAAGAAATTTAGGTATGCAATGGTTCATTTGTATTTTTAAGAGATAGTTATTGATAACAGTTTCACAGAAAGTAAAGCGTCAATGTTTATTAGTAAATTTTCTAACATGCCGTGGATTTTTGAAAATAATCACAGGAAATTTGGAAATTCATCTACCTCATGTAAGAGCTTGATCATGCTTCATGAATTTAAAATTAGATGGACTAAAATGTAGGAAGATTCAAAGGTAGATATCGTGAGGTGTGTCAGTGTCCTACATAGCAAGCTCGCTGATAGTACAAGTGAGTTCATTCGAGTTATTGCGGGAGATTGAGGTTTGGTTAACAAAACGCATTCCTGAGGACATACCCTCGGGTCAGTTTGCCACGTTTTTGTGGTAAACTTGGATCTTTTTGTGTTATTCCTGTTGTGCCAATGATTCCAACATCTGTGCCCCGCCTATGAAAGCCAAAACAACCAAAAGCTATATATACATAGATTCTTGTCCATCGTGAATATGATCCTCAAACAATATATACATCATAAATAAAGTTACAAACTGTCATAACTTCAGTGAGATGTGCAATAAATACAAGTTAACACGTGCGTTCAATTAACAAGCTACTATGAATCAAAGTCTTACTGAATATACGTATATTAGTATTTATTTCCACTTCCCAGAAACTCCATATTTAACGCACATTAGTTAAAAGAATAGGAAAAATGTATTTGTACATTACACAAAATATAAATAATGATTTTATCTTTATAAGATTATTATTAGTTCTTACTCTAGATACAAAGATAGATTGAGTTTGATAAGAAACTAAAAATACATATTGAATTTGAGTAAATAATGTATACATATAACATATCAAAATCTCTAAGTAAAACGAAAGTCCCAGAGAAAGCAGGATAAATAACTACATTATTCCTAAGAAGCTCCGCCATAAATCCAAAGATTTTATACTCCACGCCTATCTCGAGAGACATACTTGAAACGTTCCTCTACATACATAAGACACGATATTTAATTATATCCAGGAGCTTTAAAGGCCAGGGCTCTGAGTCATTGCCCTATTTTAAATCAAATATACATTTGAATATTTCCTTCTCGGAAAAAATTAAATTTTAAATAAATACGTTCTTTATCCCATTTACGTTTATATCAATCATAACATCAAAGTAATTTAAACTGAGTTCAGTTTAATTATTGATATTTTTTAAAGATTTATGTAAATAATATATATGTAACATACACACATACAAGAATAAACGTCAATGCCCTTAACCCTTCCCATTTGTTTATCTATCACCATAGTCCCTCCAGAACAAACGCGATCTTTTACAATTTCTGTTTCTTTCGTATACAGTACCTGTTGGTATGAACGGCTAGGCCGAAGCCCTCTGGTGGGGCAGCAATGTACAACGGCGGGGCTGGTTCCGCTGCGCCCGCGCACAGTCCGGCGCCCGTCGACGCGTTCGACGCCGACGAGCATGACGAGTTGGAATGATTTAGAGCTGGAAAAGGAAAACTTGGATAAGAAATATAGTATTAGTTATGACATATACGGTATGGTAATACGTATAAGTATACATATGTTGTTATAAAAGACTTATATAAAGTGTGGTTGAATATTTAGTGTTTTTTTTTTGGAAATACCAAATATTTCAAATGCGGGAAACAGAGCAGTATAAAAAGACTGCTGATTCGAAGTAAATTGAAATATTGATTCATCGGTGAAATGGAATATTTCAATCAGGAAAAGGTGAAAAATAAATCTGGTGTTCAATTATAGTATAGTACCTATGTATAGGAACCTGGTAGATATCTATCAAACAGTTTGATTCATTACTTATACAAAAAGAAAACTTTACGATTGAATATTTACAGGTTTTTCTGTAAGTACCAGTATTCGTATAGTCAAATAAAAAACGAAAATACTACATTTTCTTGTAACTGCTTAGAAGTAAATTGTAAAATATTTTGGCCACAAGGAACTACTAGAGCTGAGCTAGAAGCACATTTGATTGTATGAAATGCTAAATGTCGAATAACATTAATTTCTTATTTTATTTATATTTTTTATTTCCCACTTTTTTGATATATTATAAGACGGAAGATTTCGCAATCTTATTATTTCCTTGATGGATTTAAAATGGTGAGGTTCTGAACCTACTTTCACAGTTCACTAACAGTAGATTATCACTGCTACTATTATCGCGTAATAAGTGCTGACTAACGAAATAGACGTAATATACCTGTAGCGGTGTAGCATAAACATAAGCAAAAATGGCTGTTAAAAGTCGCTATACGCCCTAAACTGTTGTTTAAAGTGAAAAATCACAACAAAAATCTAACTATAACTTTCTCTTTTCAACGATACCCCAGTTTACATAGTTGGGACTATTTTTATATTTCTAAATTTGAAAATATGGTCGGCCTGGTGGTCGCTGTAATCTGTATCCTCATGGACACAAACAACATAAAAACCTCTGTATTAAGGCACTCCGTTCCCATTATGACGCTTCTGCCCCAATTAAAAAGAAAAAAGAAAAAAAAAATACACACCAGTAATGATATTGGCGTTTAATTTATTATCAACACACATTCCCGCACCGACACGGTACATACACCGTCAACAAAGTGATAAAACGTTGGTCGATAAAAAACTCACGAAAACCTGAACAATAAACGTTTAACTGTGACACTCGGTCGTTACAAAAAACTGTCAGTTAACTACTGCACACATTTTGGCGTTCAAATTGTACTGCATTTACGATATATTTTTTTAGGCAATCCATTTTTTCTTTTACGCGTAACGCGCAATGTATTTAAAGGTGGAGTGAATCGTAGTATAGTGTAAATAAGGATGTAGTGAATCGTAGTGACTTTGGACTGTGTTACTATTTTTTTTTGTCACGTTGTATCCTGGACATAGCAGGGTAGGCAGAGCAAACCTAGGGCTAAGACACTCCGTTTCCCATTTTTCGCCAAATTCTGGAGAGTACCCTGCTGAGTATAGCAGTGACGACACTTGGTACGATATAAGACACAACCGATGCCGATGTAGGGTCAACTGTCACATCTGACATTTCAGATTACTACAAATAACCTTTCATCATATGGTGGCGTAGTCATTCCAACACACTACATACCGAAAGGCGGAGAATGGAGTGTCATAACGCTCTCTCTACGTACACAAATATATAAAAGAGAGTAAGATGTGAAACCAAAAAAAAAAAATACAAAACACGACGCAAATAAACTCACTTATCGATAAAACAAATCAGCGTATGAAAACTCGAAAGCTGTTGAACAAAAACCATTTAATTCGAACATCTCACAACTTTTGGTATCAACATTTGCATTTCACTCGTCTAAAGTTGCTTTACTTTAATATTCTGGCATTCCGAAAGCATTTACTTTGATGTCAATTCGGGATACCATTGCTTAATAACTACGTATCTTATCAGACATCTTTGTGGATTTCAATCTACTTTATACCCACCCTGACGTTCTATATCAAAATTTGTCATGTTAATGGTATTAATTCTTTATTTGTTTGGTTAACCAACACAAAAACTTTACTAAAAATATTAATTTTTTGCTAAAATAAGAACTTTATATTTTTCTTATGCATCGCTGGACGCTAAATTAAATTACAAATTTATATGATTAACATGTGGACCTACAAAAACCGTTCAAATAAACAAAATGATATTCCTATTTTACAAATGTTCCGCTTTGATAATATGAGGATAATATTGAAGAAAATATTTTTTTCATTACGAACCAGTAACTCCTGAGGTTTGTGCATTCGACCAAAAATATTCTTCAGCTTAAAAGCATTAGTAAAAATATAACTTAAACATATGTATATAATTAATATAAAATTCCCCTTTATCTATTATTCTCTGATTTGAACCTACGATCTTCATTTTCAAGAAGATTTCAACACGATATCTATATTTAAAAATAGATTTATAGCATATAAAAATAAAAATATATATAACAGTAGTAAAACAAATATATCAACAATTTTGAGATAATACTATATTGTATGTATGAAAACATTCCGCGTAAACATGGTTATCGCATTACAAATAGTCATAAATAAAGGATTCTTCTGGCTTATGGCGGCATTTATCAATAACGTTTGTACTAATAAATTGTAGCATTAAATATATTACTATAATAACTTCTATTATATTCCCCCGGATCTAACAGATTACTTTTAGATTCCGGGAAATAAATATTAAAATTTACTTGTTCAATAATGATAATACTATAAAATGTGCATTAATTTAATATAAATATGTATTTTTTTTTATTTTTCTGCGCCACGACAGGCCTCTCACATGTTATGTGGCCACATAAAACGGACACAGTCTTGATTTTTAATATAAACATACTGCCACCCTTTGTAGGATATAATCCTATAACAACGGAATCAGGCACGTCGCTATTACGCTTAAAAATATTTTTTAGTTTATATTACTTTAAAAGTATGTTATCACTCATAACCTTGCAGAAGAAAAAGGATAAAACTATGCCTTTCTTATTTAATTTTAAAACGGCATTCATTTAGACAAAATTAAATATGTATTATTATTTCGATAAATATATTAAATGCGCAATAATTGCCAATTTGCAAAAAACACAATTATTACTAATAACGGCGATTCAACGATGTGAAAAGTGGTAAACGGACCAACTTGACATTAGGTTCCCTGTGTCCACTCAGCTCAAAAATATCTCGTATCTCAGCAATTTAAAAAAAAAAATACATACCAGGCAATGGTCGATGGACCGCGGTAACGTATCTATTTCCCTCCATATAACCGCGGTCTGGTTCAGCGTGGTGTGCATGGTGACCACTGTGGATACTGTGCTGGTGAGAGTAGAAGCCGTCCGGGGGGTGTAACGTCACTCCACCACCGCCTTCCTCCTCGTCCACTTTTTGGGAGAAGCTGAGGACAAAGAAAAATCATTGTTAAAAAATCGTTATTTTATGTTTAGTAATGTTGATGAAATTTGGAAATTATGGAATCACCAAAACAAAGCAAGAATAACCAAAACTTCAAAACCGATTGCAATGAACAATAAAGAAAACGGAATATTAAAAACCTTTTAAAAAGCATATTTATTTTTAAAGTAAAATTATATGATGAAAGATTCGTTCGATTTTGGACTTTTATTTTTAATATTACTGTGGACTGTTTGTGGAATACACAAAGTAATTCTCAAAGCACTTTTCAAGAAAAGATAACTTTTATATTCTTTTTAGATATTCTGTTTATATTTCAAAAAACAATAATACAACTCAAAATAAAATAGGAATTGAAGAACTAGTTTCTCAGTTTTGTTTGTATTGAAGACCATCCATATAATATTTACTAAAAGTAAGAAATAACCAAAAAGAAATCACTTTAAAAATATGACCTACATATCAAAACGTCCATTTTCTTCTCTTTCAAAGCTTAATTGCTATAATGATATGTTTACTTCGTCATTTTCTATCTAACAGGGCGCTATGCCGTATCGCCCGTTCATCGCGAAGATCGCAGTAATGAGACAGCTTAACATACTTTTGAGTAAATCTTACTTCATCCGTTCCATATTTATGCTTTATATCGTAGATAACTATATTTCAAATAATATTTATTTTTAAAGAATTGAGGTTTATTTTATAATATAATATGTAAAAAACATTTCAAACATTTCTGTTTCTAAAGGTTTTAAAAGACACAAGCTAAATAATAAGCTCAAATCCATTAAAAATTAATAATTCTTTAATATTGTAAATTTTCCAGAAAACTAAAATATAAAAAATATATTTTTAGACATTTTTCATGTTTTCATCCCATATAATTTTATAATATACATATACATGTACTACGATTACATTATAAAATGATATGGGATAAAAAACTTAAAGTAACTATTTTAATTAGGTACTGACCTATTTTTGCAGTCAAATTGATTTATCATGGAGCCATCTAACTCATCCGTATAAGGAGTCAAGTCTAGACATTATAATGATATATGTATTTCTAGGACGTTGGCATTTATTATGAATTATGTCAAGCTTTTTTATTTTAGCTTTAGCACGTGACTTGGTAGTCAGAGAGAACTTAGTGTTGAGAAACTCCATTCTCCAGTTTCCGCTAAAGTGGCGAAAACCACTTTGCGCTTTGTATTTTTTAGAGTGGTAAATTGAAAATGACTATTTTCTCGAGATTAAGAACAAAACTCTAGAATTGGTACAACTTTATTGGGTGATAGCAAAACATTATTGTACTTAAAAAATGCAAATTGTTGGTGTTAAGGTTTTTTGTGTTAACAGAACAGGAAAAGATAAAATAAAATTGTGTTTAAAACAGATAGGGACTGGAAAAACCTGTTCACCAAATGTCAGTATTAATCAGTTTCAAAACCATAAACTTTTTTATTATCTTGCATTTTGATATAGATTTGTGGAAAATGTATGAATGAAAAATCTTTTTTAACCAAACTTTCTTTTTTAAGCCATAGGATTAACTATAATAAATTAGTGCGACTGTTTAGTATTTAACTTCAATATCTAAATACATTACTAAATAAGTTTTTGTTGCAATAAAGACGCCTTAGAAGCGCGCAACGTGATGCCACCACGTACCGTGGTGTAGGCAAAATAAATAACACGCTGTACATTGTCGCCCAGACGCCCAGAATAATTATATATATATATATATTACAGAAAAATTGTAATGTATGAAAACTTTTATTATCACTAACTGGCGTTGATATTTTATATACACAACATTTAAGTATTATTTAATAAAGAATAAAATAAAATAAAACAAGTCTTTTTCAATATATCTTTAATAATAGTTTCAAAAAAATAGCTTTAAGCATCAACTAATAAAATGAGTAACCTGCCACTACCAGCCCAAGTCAGTGAGCAACACAAAAGAATACCGTTGTAATATTAAACACAATATTCTGATAACATAACAAAGTAACTCGCAACCGCTTTCAGGGCCTTTATCAATTTGGAACAACCTATTTTCGCCATGGCTTGACAGGTTTTTGTTGTGGACGCGAGTAAATATTTTCGGTACATTGAATATTGTTAGAGATAATGCTATTTCAGTTACTATATGTTACCAAAAATGTATAAATTGACTTAACATACGAGTTTTATTAATCAATTGTTTAGTTAATAATGATTTGTAAAATAGAAATTTGTAGGTACTTCATATAGTTCAATAATTATACTTTATGTGAATAAAAAAACAGTATTTTGGCAATTCAAGAGTACTTAAGGCAACCGTCAAAATGTCTGACATGAGATTAGAACCCACAACTCAATTAAAACAGGTCAATAGCATATATAGTAAACATTGAGAAATCCAACTAGAAAGTAATATTTTGAAACAAACAATTAACAACAAGAAGATAATTTCAATGATTTTGACGCAAAACACGACATTTTTCATATATTACATAAATTTATTACAAATTAAAATATAAAATAAATGAGTTAATTATGAATAATAAAATCATTATTACGAAACGTTGGACTTCAAAAGTAGAGAATTATTACATAAGAAGAGGAAGACATAATAACGAAACTAATTTAATGATCAAATCACATAAAAAGACACAATTAAAAACATTAGATAAGCACAGCTACTTTTTCTATAATATAACAATAAATATATATTATTTATGTAATAGATATGCAATATGCATTTTACTTTGAATCAGGTAGAGTTATGTAAGCAAATACTGCATTTTTTTATCTTTATGCTGTACCGTGGCCTGCACATAGCAGGGAACCTGAGAAATCTAGTGTTGCGATACTCTGTTCCCAATAATATACTTCTGGAGGCATTGCATGTTGAATGAAAATAGAATACAGTTATCAGTCACTACCGTTTGCAAAGTTTTGCAAATTTCAAATCAATCACAAAACGCACGCAATGCCTCGAAAAATTCGGCTGCAAGTAGGGAACGGAATGTCTTAACACTAAGTTCCCTCTGCCTACCCGACTGTATGCGAAATATACCATAAGGGGTGATTAAAATTGATTAAATGTTTAAAATAAAAAAATAAAATAAACATAGTAACAACTACTACCACTTATAGGTAGGTAATGAACTATTTGACTAGAAATCATAGTACAAAATATGAGAATTGGACTAAAAAATACTAAATTAGTATCATACCGGCTAACGGTTGTAGTATTTACATGAATATGTTAATGCCCGTATAGTTCGTCAGAGCATAACAAATATTACAACAAAACAACAGTTTCATTAAACCATCGTTATAACATGGAGAGAGAGATTAACTATAACAACTTTTTTTTCTATTATAAAGTTAATGATAGTAGCATTATAATATTGCATTTCACAAATACTTACTAACAACAAAATTAAAAAAAAAAAACTAAAGCTCATAATTATTTACCTAAACAACTATTTTTTTTTATTTTCTATAGGAATGTATACAAAAATAAAATTTTATCAAATATAATATGGATCCAAATATAAATATTTCTCCAATCAGGATAAGTATCCAGAACAGCTGTTAATATTCCGATACATTCCTACAACACAACACCCACTACATACATGAACAGAAACATCACGACGTAAACGCGACAAGTTTAAGTTTCGATTTCCACTCGAGGAAATGAAATATATAACATTTTCATTTCCGCGCTCGGGTAACGAGACAAAGCGCAGCGTTGAGTTCCCGTGCTCTTGAGCGAAATGTGGAGAACGGAAGTGTTTTAACACTAGGTATCCAGGTTCCCTTTGCCTTCCCTGCTACATGCGGGATAAAGCGTGAAGCGGAAGAATGAAAAGAAAACTAAAGAACAAGGCAACACTAACGTTACGTTGCGTTGGTAATCACGAGTGCGGAATGGCGATGGCGGTACGTTCCTTGACAATGACCACGGCCGCGGGCGGTCATGCAGAGCTACCGAGTGTTTCACGTAATATTAGTTAGCGAATGATTTTTATAACTTTTACCGTAATAAAGGTTTTATTATGTTTTGTTTTATAATTTGCCAGGTCTTTATGTCTGTTGATCTGTATTTTGAGGGCGTTAGGGCTAGTATAACGTCAATACTATCAGGTCAAAGCTCTTTGATGATATTTTTATTATAGTATTAAGTTCAATAATCTAAATATCTACTTGAGACTCTATTGCTAAATTAACTAACCTGTCGAAAATTAATGGAATTTTAATATAGAAATATGTATAATATATCCGACATCAAGCACTCGTACTTCCGCAAAACTGTTCTTGGTTTCACTCTCCAGTTAATAACAGATCGATTACTTTGGCCATTCAAACACAGTGGGATAGCGGAGGGTGGTATGCAGTTCGAACTTCATTCGGGGGAATTATTTTAATTTACGCGCACGTAAGAAAATCTGTGACGTTGAGTAACACTATTCAAACCCAAAAACGGAGATCAAAGTGTCTTTACACAAATTTCTCTCAGCCTATCCTGTAATGTAGAAGAACTTAAAGTGAAAATCATAAAACAGCGAACTATAATTAAATAACATCTATTATTTTATTTCTTTATAATAATCAACCTAGATTGAAACCCATAACGAACAGATAAAGATGAACATTTCAGTACAATTTATTTTCTGTACTTTCATTTATCTGGAACATTCCACTAAGTTGTAACTAAAGTAAAAGTAAACAGCTATGTTCCAGATAACTTAGAAGTCACTCTTAAACATTGTGAGATAAATAGTGTGTTTATAACTAAGATATTTCATAGTTACTTAAACATTTGTACATATCGAGACTACCTACACTTTTTACTACCTGACACGATTTAGAATCTTAAATAAAAATATACACTAAAAACATTGTATTTGTAATATGAGTACCAAAAAAAACACATTATTTTTGTATATACATACATTTATTTTCGTTTCCTTTAAATAATAATAGGTACAAAACCGACATTTTCGGAGTAAGCCAAGACAAGACACGGAGTCGTTCTAATTAAAATAAATAATTCAATATAATTGTGATTTGTATCACCATAGGGGCTAACACATAGATTGTGATATTTCCATTATACAATTTTTATGATACCTACATTCTATATTAGTACTTAGTATTATACACATATATCAAGAAAAGCAGGGAGATCCCAATGTCAAGCTACTCCGTTCTCTACATCCGCCGGAATCGCATGTTGAATGGAGGAACTTAACGCCGCAATCTAACAACAATAGGGTTCGAATCCTCAACTATATTTTTTAATAGTCATTCTATTATTCCAACATGTTTTAAATAAAGGAATTTCATATAAAATAAAAAAATATCTTGATTAAATCAAATGGTATGTAAGGCTCGATTGAAGCGCAACAAATTATATTTATTCTCATATGTTTCTCATAAACTGATCTAATATTAGATTTACAACACGAAATGAAATGTAAACAATATAAATATAAAAAGGTTCTAAGAAAAACATGTTATGATGGAGAAAATCGGGGCTTCTATTCAGCGGTTACGACTCACGATGTAAACAGAGCGTCACTTGTAAAATGTGTGTTTACTTAACAAGCCAAAAAGTTTTTATCTCTAGAAGTAGATTAAGTTGAAGTTATTTATATTATGAAATGTTACTATAGTAAACTGGAAAGTACAAATGTCATAATAATAGAAGATATTAGATAAAATAGAGCAAATAAAATATTTAAGATTTTTATGTACTCGCTCTGGTAACGAGGCCAATCGCGGCGTTAAGTTCCACCAATCTGCTGAGTGGCAATGTCTTCAGGATTCGGTGGAAAGTGTAAGGGTCTTAAAATAAAATGGATTAAATTCTCAAAGGCTCCAATATTTACAAATGAAATGGAAAATATTTTATTTCATGCACACAAATTCCACACATAATAGGATTAATTGCAGAATTTTAACTGGCGGCCGTCGCCACGGTGTTGAGCTACGCTACCCAACACGTAATATTTCGAAAATTGGAGGTTGTATATAGAACGGAGGTCGAGGACTCTACGAAGCTACATATGTATATGAGATATACAGTGTGAAACTAAGAATATTTCTAAGATTAAAATGATAGCAAAAGATAGAGAAAGATAGAGAAAACAGCACCAACAACATTTACCTAGAATATAACACAATATTTATAAAGCGTTTGGAAATCTTAGAATCGTGTATTTGTATTAGACAACAACAATATGAAGAGACAGTCACGACTTTATAGAAAGTTCGTGAAAACTACCACAGATAGTAAATAGTAGATGTTTATTTCTCCTTTACATTAGCTACGTTACAAATGCAAATGTCTGCTTATTATTATCAGCAAAGCGAACCTCTACACCAATTCGAGTTGATGTTGAAGTATACAAAAATAATAAGTTTTTTTTATCGGCTTCAACTCCACTCAACAACAACGGCCGCACACAGGAGGGTAGGCAGAGGGAACCTAGTGTTAAGACCCATTCCCCACTTTCTGCCGAATTCTGGGGATCGAGCCCACAACCAGTCGGTTTTACATTCATACATTGTGCCTCTGCGCAACGGCTGGCCTCTCGTTTTTGGTAGAAAATTTCTTATAGTTGTTATTTTAAGACTATTTTAGTTATTATTTTATGAAATTTTATAATTAAACAGATATTAAAATTGAGTAAATAGAACCAACTCATGCGTTTAAACTTTTCTTTTCATTCTTTTCTTTTTTAAAATGCCTCATTGATGTGAAAATGATTATTGACAACCGTTGAGGACAGTAACACAAGAGAAATCACTAGTACTAATCAAATTTAAAACTGCATGGCTTTCTTAGAGCAATAAGATGCATTAAGTAACAACATATTTTAAGCGAGAAAATTGTAGCAAATTGGATTTTGTATTATGGTAACGTATTCATAACATCATATTTTTACGGTTCTTAGGCAAATGACACAATGATACTATACGGAGAGAAAGAAAGTAAAACATGATTAAGAAAGTTACTTATACAATATTTTTTCCAAATTAATTTATAAATTCACCAAGTTATAAGAAAATAAACATGATATATGTACATTAACATACATATTAAAAGTCTCATGTCGCAATATATTAGTTTCAAGAGCTGCTCTTGAATTTCTGATTATCAAAATGACTGATATTAGGTACGACACTCTACGTGTAATAATGCAGTATTGCAGTCTTGAGGATAATATGCGTAATTGCTTTCAATGTCTACCTCAAATACAAACTGTATTATCAAATTCAAATCAAGTCCGCTTCACGCTGTATCCCGCACAGTGCAGGGTAGGCAAATGGACCCTAATGTCAGGACACTCTGTTCCTCACTTTCCGCAGAGTTCTGAAGGCATTGCGTGTTGAGTGGCGGAACTCCACGCCGGATTTTTGCCTTGGAGCCAGAGCGACGAAATAAAAATATAAATGTTAATAAATTTTTCATTTCCTCGAGTAGGCATCGAACTCACAACCAGCCGATTTTACAGTCACATTTTGTGCCCCTGCGCTACGACTGACGAATGGCAAGTTATAAAATTTGAAATTAAAACTTTTTTAAAGTTTATTAGAATTTTTTGTGGTAAACAGGAGACACTTACGCGATGGTTGTTGGTTGGATCCGCATTTTTAAATATCGTCTAATTAGGTTTTGATATTTATTTTAGTTTTAATATCATCAAATATAAATACGGGTCATATCTAAAAATATTTTAAACTAAGCCAAAAGAAAAATAAGTTTAAGGAGGATAGGATTACTGGATACATATTGACTAACACTAGCATTTTGAATATATATATATTTTTATATAATATACGAAAACTTTATTAAAAATTTACAAAGTTTCTATAAAAACAAGATATCTTTACACCATTAATCCCTTTATCTAAGGTGCCTAATTACGCTACAACAAATAACAAAGCTTGCAAAGGCTGTAATCGTAATTTAAATTGTCTAAAATATCAAAGCGAAATTCCGGATGAGCGTTTGTTCTTTGGAATCTGAGAAAACATGGTAAATATTGTAAAGACGCTTTTCTAAGACATTCTTTGGGACCAGTGGGAAGATTGCAAATTGAAAGAATGTAGACCATTTTAATTCAGTAAAATATATATATTTTTTGAGACCAGTCGTGGCGCAGTGGCACAAAGTGTGACTGTAAAACCGACTGGTTGTGGGTTCGATCCACACTCGAGGAGATGAAATATTTACTTAAATGTATATTTCCATTTCTTCGCTCTGGTGTCGAGGTAAAGCGCGGCGTTGAGTTCTGCTACTCAACACGCAATGCCTCCAAAATTCGGCAGAAAGTGGGGAACGGAGTGTCTTACACTAGGTTCCCTCTGCCTACCCTGCTGTGTGTGGGATATAGCGTGAAGCTATTTTTTAAATTTGTTTTGTACTATGTCTAATAATTATTATTATTTAATTCAATTATATTACGCCTAGGCACTCAGTCGTGGCGCAGGAGTACAAATTGTGATTGTAAAATCGACTGGTTGTAGATTCGATCCCCACTCAGGGAAATAAAATATGTATTTATATTTTTTTTATTTCATCGCTCTGGTGTCGTGGCAAAGCGCGGCGTTGAGTTTCGCCATTCAACACGCAATACTTCCAGAACTCAGCGGAAAGTGTGGTATGGAATGTCTTAACACTAGGTTCCCTGTGTCTACCCTGATATGTGCGGCTTACAGCGTGAAGCTTTTTGAAAATTATTTATTTATAATTATATAAGACCATGCTATTTATCAATATTTTTATTAGTATTCTATCCATCGGTATTTGTCCGTAAACCAACCAAACCGATACAACTAGCTATATTAACAACACAAACACTCGCGTCGTGCTACTGCACCAGAGTGCCATTAAAATGTATGCCATTAAATTTTACTGGTTACCTTGGCCCAAGTGTAACGTCGACGCTACCTCAATTCATATTTAATGTACTCAATCAGTGTGCAAATATATCGTATATTTGATTTATATTAAGTTATTATCAGAATATTGTGAACACTGGTTTTTAATTTATTATTAAATTAATTAGTTTAGTTTACATTGCATTTTTTTCCTAACGCTGTGGAATCACCTATAGTTTTAAAGATCAATTTAACTGTATGCGGAAATGAAAAAGCTGAGGTGGATGGTGGCAATACAATAATTAATCGTGAGGTGGTACATACGCCGGCATATTAATGGGAAGAAGAAGAAGATTTAACTATATGTATGATTTAGGCTTACAAAGGGAAACACATTAGCAGGAATCAATTTTCCCAGAAATTACTATATAACTATGAACGTCTAGGAACACCAGTAACAATTTACTTTCTAATTGTTCCCTAAATTTAGGTCAGGTTATTGCTGAAACTCGTCAAAAGCATATGTATATATCATGTTTTCCGGTATACGAACTAACTCAACACCCACATAAACTGCACCACCTCAGCTGAAATACAAAAGCTAAATGGAAATACAGTTTAAACATAAATTCTAGTTGCAGAACGACGAAAGTTCGATAAGTTGAAAATGTTAGAAAATAAACCTGGGTAGAAATTGAAGTCATTGAAATCATAAGCCGATTTTATAGTAACGAGACAAGGCACGGTGTTGAGTTTCGCCACTTAACACGCAATGCCTCCAGACTCGGTGGAAAGAGGAGAACGGAATAGTTATAATTATTTTTTAATATCTGTAGTCAAATTAATATGATAATAAAAGGTGGTCCACCCCTGCCAGCCCTTACGAGGCTCCAACTCCAACGTTCCATCTGCCTCGCGAGAGCGCACAGCTAGGGCGTGGACGGATGGTCCGGAACTGCACGAAGCGGTAACGAGGAGTTGCTAGGTGGAGTGACAAGAGAATAAATGACGCTGGAAAGGTAACGTTGAAAGTTTGCAAAGGAATTTGTTAGTCGTAATCACAATGTTTGACCGCAAACAAATTCACATGTATACATGGGAGCGAATGGAAAAAAAGTATGATTGATTATATATTGACCAATGGTGGGATGATGAAGTGCAAGAAACAGTAGAAACAAAGAAGAAAGCATGACGGGATTATAAAACTATAGAAAGAGACTCCCCGGAGGGCGTGTATAAAGATGTTGATGATAGTAGATGAGGCGACAGAGACCGTAGCGTTTGGCGCTCGGTTCTCTCTGACTACCCTGCTAGGGATGTAGCGTCAAATTAAGTAAGTAACAAAAATAACACAGCCACTGAACGACGTACACAACACAACGAACGTACGAATAAACTTAAAAGATAAGATTATAAAACAAAATTCTGCGGTCTCTCATTGGCCGTCGCATTTTAATTTACATAGATATTTCAGATTTACATTTCCTTAAAGGATCCGACGTAAATGCACTTAAGCGCGGACTTTGGCGCAGTGATGATAAAACAGTGCGGGTAAATAAAAAGAGAGATTATGTTTTTACTATGTAAATTGCAATTTGTATAGCTTTATAACAACGACTTAGATTTAAATTAAAATATTTTTGGAAAGATTTAAATAAAAAGATAAAAAAGTTCATGTGACTTTTGTTCACTATTGAAAAATATAAGGTAAATAATCAAAATGATTGTTTTTTTTTTTATTTCAGGCTGTATCTCGCGCATAGCAGGATAGACAGAGGAAGCTTTGTGTTGAGGCACACCCAATGCCGCGCTTTGGCTCGTTACTAGAGCAAAAATTTAATATATAATAAAAAAAAAATCCTCGAGTGAGAATCAAACCCACAATTAGCCGCGTTTACAATCACACTCTTGTGCCCCCGACTAGCCTCGGTATGCAGTTCTATCACTTTAAATTTTCCACAAAAGATAATGATGGAATACCTATAATTTCAATTTCACCACCAACTCACATATGATAGAGAAAAATAAAAAATAAAAATGAAAAAAATCAAATCAACTTCACGCTGTATCCCGGACACAGCAGGGTAGGCAGAGGGAACCTAGTATTAAGACACTCCGTTCCCCACTTTCCGCCGAATTCTGAAAGCATTGCGTGTTGAGTGGCAAAACTCAACGCGCTTTGCCTTGACACCAGAGCGAACATATGGAAATATATATTTAAGTAAATATTTTATCTCCTCGTGTGGGGATCGAACCCAAAGCCAGTCGGTTTTTCAGTCACACTTTATGCCACTAGCCTCAAGAGAAAAATTACTATTACTAATTCGGGTGTAAAATTAAAATCAATACTAACTGGGAATTTTTATGACGCACTTATCGTCGGACAAAGCTTGCCAATTAATATGTAGCTCTTGTGTTGTCTGGAGCGTCGCCAAAATAAAGCCTTGCGGCACGCCTATTATAGGAAATTCGATGCTACAGTTAAATTGCTGCAGTGTTTGTACTCTATTATGTTAATAGATGGAGATACGGCTTTGAGTGCTAATTTAAAATGAAAATTGAAAATACAATACAAACAAAGAGAGTACAATAATATAATTAAGAAAATAAATATATAAAGTTAAGTCGGTAATTAGGGATATGGAACATATTTGTATTCATATTATTTAACTAGTTTATTATTTATAATTCATGTTTTCAATTTATTATCCACATTAGGGAACGTAAATATGAAATTATACGACCACTGAATATCTTTAAATGTTACAGCACCACGGTTGAAACGAATGTCGGTCATTTCCCGACGGCCGCAATTGAAATTATCTCAGGTCAGGTTGGAATTTTCATTAAAAATACTGAAACATTTAAGCATTAACTGAAAATATATACAAGCAAAACTATAACAAGATTTTATGTAAAAAAATATAATTAAGATTTTTTTTCGAGTGATTCATTACTGTGCTTTCCAAAGTGTTGTATTTAGGGCACTTGGAAGGTATCGTTTGCAATTTATTTGTCAAATAGAGCGAGACACAGAACCCAACACCCCCCCTCCCCCATTGTTGGCGGGGGCCTATTCAGTTGCACCGACTTGATTAATACGGATGAATGCACCCGCTGGCTGCAGGAACGACCCAGTTTCAGAAAAACTGGTCGGTTATTAAGCCGGGCAGCGTTTGTGGGAGATTGCCTGGTTTGACGGAATGGATTGCTCTCGTTTTTAACCGACTCCATGTGGCGAATGAAAGTAAATTGCTTTTCTACGAGTTGGTTACAGTTTTTTTTAAATGAATTCATAAGTGAAATTGCACTTTTGATTTCTATTTATACGAAAATACATATTTAAGCACTGGTCAAAATATATTTTTCATTTCCCAAAAATAGTAAACTATCAATGAATATTCTAAACATCCAGTTAAAAATAACAAATATCTCCATATCTTACCCGTAATCTGGCTTTTGGCAAAACCAGGACCTAGTCAGCTTAGCGGCTTCAAGGAGAACTCCACCGATGTCTGCGATCCTCATACCAGGACAACAACAGCCATCCTCTTGACCATCACCCACTAACACGACGCGAGACTCTGACTTCGCCACTTTGAAACGTTATATTGACTGTATATTTCACTGACTATTCCATTTTGCGCACTTAATTCACTTTATCGTCTGTTAATTGCTTAAAAAGTGTTCATTATTTTGTTTTGAGTGTAACCTTTAAAAAATGAACGACATAAGGCCAAAGTTAGTATAGACCAATAAAGAGCAGATAAAATTTCAACGACCGCCACTGGCACGAGAGTGGTCGATGCCGAAAATACTTGACGTGAAGCGGCGGCATTGTGTATCATATTGCAATTAACATAAATGGCTTCATATCGATATTTTATTTCATAGCATATAATCGTAAAATATAATAATAATATAAAATAATAAAATATTTTTTATGATTAAGGTTTTTCCTAAACTGAAAAGACAACGTCCGGCGCTGGCTTTCAAGGTTAATGGTTAAGTTAAGAGGTTAACTTAACCCGTAAATTATGGAAAATGATTGTTAATAAAAACATAACTCAAATATTAAACGTTATTTTTATTTGCTGAAGGCAAACGATATCTATTTACACAAAAATATTGCCAATGTTTATTTACAACCAACAACAATAATAATTTCACGATATAAGATCAAACAAGTTACTTTGACATAGAAAATGAATTGTCTAAGACGTAACGACTAAGGCAAGTGAGATTTGCATTACAATACTATATATTATAGAACTTATATGAAGAAGTCGAAACTCATTAATCATGACCATCATTTGTGTTACACTAGCGCCACGCCCTAGTTTCGCTTCGGCCTCAATGGCTACCAGCGTGGTAGTAGTTACAGTAAAAAATACAAAACAACACCACTTTAAAACCATTGTTTTCACATTGGGTTATATCAATGACTTGATAGTACCTTTTTTTAATATAAAAAGTGCTACAGTGTTATAATATACAATGAAATAAATCAATTATGAAATAGTAAAAGTATCTTGTGCAATAAACTTAAAAGGAAGGAACCTTACTGATATTAAACATGTTTTAAATAAGTTATTCTCTTAATACGTATTAAGGCATCTCTATAATTAATTGTTATTAGTATCGCTGTACATGAAGCGTGTTGTAACCTAATAAGTCAAAACATCAAAGGCTAACCATATTTATTCAACCATTAAGCGTAACGCCAAACAGTGACATAATGGGATGATGTCATGGCAAATGACAGTCCATGGAAAATGTCGAATTACGAGACGTGAGGATGTATACATTTTACTTTATTTAGCTTTACACTGTATCCTGTACATAGCAGGGTAAGCAGAGGGGTCCTGGGAACCTAGTGTTAAGATACTTTAGTTCCCCACTTTTCGCCGAATCCTGGAGAAATTTAAGTAATACTAATGCCAAAAAGATTTATGATCAGTTACCGTATTTAATCTATTTGTATATGTATAAAAGGTCTTAAAATAAATGTTGTTTGTAAAATTATATGCTCAAAAGCTTTAATAGATGTATTAGACATAAAACATAAGTATATGATAAATAGGTATAACTTACCATATCTGAAGATAATTCTCTGATATTAAATGTAGTGCAATAGTACAAACACTGCAACCTTTAATAGTTGTATCCTTGAAGTTAAATATAGTATTGCTAAGGAAACATTCGCTATGATACTAGTATTTAATATTGTAGCCGTTCGAGATAAAGTTACATATGAATTGAGCTAACCACAGATCAAAATTAATGATAAAATTTTAATTAGGAGGATCTTAACTTTGGAAAAAGTTGAAAAAAACGGAGAAAGACGTGGTAACTCACTAAGTTATAGATAGTTCCAAATTACAAAAATAAAGTTTTTTGTACTCATCGATGACAGTAAATATAAAAATAATGGGACAGCGCGAAGTGTAATATTTCCTACCGCTATTATCTTTCAATGTCATCATTCACACGAGGGTGTCGATTACTTCATATTAAGTGTCTTGCAGTTGGACCGTTTATGTTAAATTAATTAGAATGTATGTATGTATATGTTAATAGATCAATTATGCTTATTGGGACTTAAATAGATTAATTATTTTTTTCGTATTGAACAAGCAAATAATTTAATGTATTAAAAAACAATTTTCTGTTTTTATTCTTTTGAAATTCCATTTTTTATATATGCTTAAGGAGGTTCTCAACCCCCATTGGGTTACAAATAATAACTTCC
The DNA here is from genome assembly GCA_030704555.1 of Heliconius charithonia. Lineage (NCBI taxonomy): Eukaryota > Metazoa > Arthropoda > Insecta > Lepidoptera > Nymphalidae > Heliconius > Heliconius charithonia. The sequence continues at coordinate 4,290,754 of CM060825.1, forward strand.
TTCTACAAATTTAGAACTCCGATCTCTTTTTATACAAATATCTTATTTAATTTTTAATTCATTTGAGTAGTAATACGTTTAAATTTTAAAAATTGATAGTGACAAAAACAATTTATATAATTATATAAAACTAATGATTATACATTTTGCCTCTATTTTTAGGAACTTTTAGGAAGTTGTGAGATTTGGGGGTTGGGTGACTTTATCTTTTTACTAGATCACACAAATAAATATAATTCATTTCCCCCTGTAACAATCGAATCCACAACCGTCGAGTTTACACCACTACGACCTCAAAGTACATATATTAATAAGAATGTATAAAGCTTTATACGTTAATAAGTGAAACGAGAGCTTTTCGCAAGGTCTCGATTATATCACGTCGGCATTTCAGGTCAATTGCTTAATAATTATAAACACTTGTTCAATACTAAAAGTAACTGTTACAACTCGATATGAGTCCAAATTATTGAGAAAAAAAAACAATCTTTTACATTATGGCTATTTTGATAGATTATAGAATATTTTGAAGGAAATTAAAAACAACTTTGAATGTAGAAGTAGGTACTTTAGCTCTTAGGTAACCTTTTGAATAATAGTAGATAAGCCCTTCGAAGACAACGGCCCAATTAAACACGCCTTATTTTAGAGAACGGCTTAAAAGTAAACAAGTTTTTACTTATATAATAAAGTTTGTGGATTAAATTGCTGATTTACAATAAAGTTAGCGATACAAAGAAATGTTCAGTCATATTTTCTCTTTCTATAAAGAAAAAGAAAAAAAGAAGTATTAAATTTTATTTATAAATTACTATTAAATATATCTACGACACAAGATCACACAATAAATGAAATATACAAATCTACATTTATTATTTAATATAAATAGTACGTACTCCTACAAAGTTCCCCGTTCAATGACAACAAGGTGCAACAATACGTCCGTAGCACGGCCGTTTTCGTAGACAAGTATTTTGCAAGCAAAAGATTATTCTGAATCCTAAAGGTCTATAAGCGGCCTTCTCAATTAATCAAGGCCTGTTTTAAATTTAAGTAACAAGCCACGACCGATCGGTATTTATAACTAAAGTGATTTTCGTTTATAAATACATCTCATCGACATAATCTCAGAAACTGCTTAAGCAGATACAGCCGATTTAAATGTAGTTTTTAATATAGTATTTTGGCAACCTTTCTTAACATTTAGTTCGTTTTGATTAAATAGTTTCATAAATAAAGAAAATTATATGTATATGAAATGTTTTATTAGTCGACAAAATTTATAGGAACTTTTCAATGTGTAAATGATAATATTATTAGAACACAAAAGAAATTCACAATAGTTAATAATTATTTGGATAATATAAGCGGTTGAAGCCGCGAGGGGTAGCTAGTTTTAAATGTACTATACCTTGCAGACTTTGAATGAAATACCTTGAAAACATCGACGTCACGATTGTTATATACAAACATACGTAGTAGCATATTTATTTTTATTGGTGAAAGCTTATCGGAATACAAGAATATATTCAGATAAGGTTATCTACATATTAATCTACATGTTCATATAAACCTATATATATCAGACCTACTTCAATGAAATCAACAAAGTACTATACTGAACCTAGAAATTAATTTGCAGAGTACATTTTCCGCTCAATTCCTCATGAGACGAGATGAGATTATGTAATTGTGTATATTATATTAAAGGCATTGCACAGACAAAAATAAAGTAAAAATATACATTAGTTAGCTGTAGTCATACATGCGTTGCAATTTTTGATAAGTCAATATGAATTATTCGCGTTTGTTTATAACTTAAGCTGAACGCGGTGCTTGGCAGAGATGTCGCCGCCTTCCACTGGCATTGAACAATTGCAAATATACTTTATTACCCAACAATAGAGTATAAAATTCAATATTAATAAATACTTCGATACTTTCAGGATTAGAAAAGCGTTTTATATTTAGAGTTTACAATTTAATATCATAACATATTGTTATGAACCAATAATTCATTTTAAAATGTTATAAAGTTTCATATGAAACATTTTTGGATTCAATCCAAGAACTGTGAATTTATATAAAATTAACTTAATATATATGTTTATTAATAAGTTCGTTTTAAAGATACAGACTTACTTCGTGTTAATTAAAACAGATGTTAGGGTACAGTTAACCTGTAAAAGTTGTATTACATTGATCTATACTAATATCATAAACCTAAAAAAAAAAAATGTTTGACAATTATCTTAGTGTTGCATATTCCATTTATTGAAGAAGACTATATATAGGCCATCATAGATATCTTTAATAATTTCAACGTAAATTAGCCATTTCCTTGACAAAAGCTAAAATACCGTAGTTAAAAGCAAGTTTATTATATAACCTTACCTAAATAGTACACAACGAACACAGAGTCGTTACTCAACAGATAAACCTAGCCACCACCGGCCATTAAGTCATATCGATAGAGGTTTTCCTGGCCACTTCGATACACCGATAACGGCTGTCTTGTATCGGAAATAAATCTATTAACAATCACGAGAGCATTAAATGTCTTTAACGACTCTTACACCGTCATTTCCGTTATCAGTCTATTTTCGATAATAATTTTATTTTGGCTTAACCCACGCAAAGGTCGGGCCGAATCGACCTTGGTCTCAATCAACTTTATATATTTTTCATATGAATTTCTATTTGTGTTTTTTTTAAGCACGTCGTGGCGTTCTATATTAAAAATGTTTATGATTGACGATACAAAATAGAATTATAATTCGAAGTTATATTTAAAAAAAAAGGCTTTTTTTAGCTATCGCAGGTGTGGTTTAAACAGTACCGTTTTTAATTAGTACTTATAAAAGGTTAATTAACTACTAATTAAATACATACTGTTTAAACTAATCTTGCTATTCATAAAAAAGTAAGTAACAAAAAAGCTTTACATACATACTTCTAGGACATTGCTAGACAAAAGAGATTTATTTCAAGGTAACAGTATTAGGAAATCGAACCCACAACTGTCGCGTTAACACGTTTATATGTGATGAATAAGTGAAAATAGTACTATCTCGAGCTATATGCTTCTAACGATACAATAACTAAGTAAACTGAAATAATAAGAACTAATTATTAATGAATCTACAGAGGTGGTATACCTCTGGTACGTGAGGAATCCGTGTCAGTGGTCATGCGGTAGTCGTTTACGCTCCATCGATTGTATGGCAAGTCGTATAGGTTGTAGTAGATTTTTAGTGTTGATATTAATTATTTTTCTATGCTAAATATATAAATGTTTGAACTATTTAAATAAGTTTAATTTGGTGTTTACCATTTTATTGTAATATAAAAAAAATGCGAAGATTAATCATTTTAAAGCATACCTTTTGTACAATAGCGATAACAATAAAAAATAATAACTTCTACATAACAAGTTTGGAACATATTTGAATATCAAAAGGAATTTTCGGAATGATTCCACAAATTCCTATTACAGATAAGGACGTTCCATATATAAAGAGATAGAGATGAGAATCAGTTCAGTGGTTCAACTAAATAGGGCATTGATAAACCATTTCGAGATACGCATTCGAAGTATATATCAGCAGGTGACAGTTCTCAGTAAACAAAAATTATCTTTATTTACCTGGCCTTTCAAATATGTTTGTTCGTAGAATAAAATGGAGGAGATACATTCATCATCATTTATTTCTATTTTAAATTTTTCACATCTCGGAATTTCGTGTAATAAGTGATATCTTATTTTGTTTTGGGTGAATGAACTTTACGCTTTGACACCCTAACAGTTATTAGACTTTTATCATTTTGCATAATCAAATTAGATATATCGTCACCTTTCAAAGTTTTGAACTGGAGACCAATCAGACACGTCGTAACTGTACAGCAAAAATATATAAGAATTTGCGCAACGAACGCTTCAAAAACTCCATAAAAATTAATATTAGCAAAATCTTTTTAAAGAAAGCCATAACAAAATCCCAAATTTAGCGCACCAAAATGTAGTGTACGACACATCCGACAGACTGAACGACTATTACAAAACAAACGAAGATAACAATGCCGGAAAATAAAGCAGCCTTGCGTCGACAGGTGACTGTTTTTATAGGGGGCGATAAGAACCATACTTTCCAATTGTTACCACGTCCTTCCATGGCTTTGGTCTTTTGACTGTACTTATACTTATACTGAAACTTGATTAATTTTTTTATTTTTTTCAGGAAAACTATGAGATTTCTATTGAATTACAATAATTAGATTTTTTTTCTTGAATATGTTAATGTTTTTCCTTTACTTTACAAGTCATCTGTTTTTACTCATTTAAATCATAAACAAAAAAAAACACCTTCCTTAGTTTAAAAATTAACATAAATTTTAATTCAATTCAATTCTTCATATATATGACCTTCATATTTTTCATGCGAATTGCTTAATATTACGTTTAAACATCACAAATTGATTTGTTATTCAAATTAGTCACGTTATACTTAGCAATAAGATAAGCTGAGGAAATTTCAATTAATTTGAACTTAGCGTTGTTTTATTTATTCTATCGTTATTGATACCTTCCTTAACTAAATACTTTGTGGTTTTATGAAATGACATAAACATTTCATTTTCATTCCTTTTTTAAACCCTATGTAAATCAGAATATTTGACATTCATTTAAAACCAAATATAGCAAATGAGGCCAGTCGTGGCGCAGTGGCACAAAGTGTGACTGTAAAACCGACTGGTTGTGGGTTCGATTCCCACTCGAGGAGATGAAATATTTACTTAAATTTATATTTCCATTTCTTTGCTCTGGTGTTGAGGACAAGCGCGGCGTTGAGTTCTGCCACTCAACACGTAATGCCTCTAGAATTTGGCAGAAAGTGGGGAACATAGTGTCTTAACACTGCGTTCCCTCTGCCTACCATGCAGTGTGCGGGATACAGCGTGAAGCTGATTATGATTATTATAGCAAATGGGTATAAATTTGAGACTGAATTTTTTACCATAACACTGTTGAAAAGTAAAGCAGATGGCAAACGATAAAATTCTGTTACGTTTGTTCTTCATATTTAACAGCTGGTGCATTATCAAATAACAATTGGTCATGCGAGAAACATCGTACTAAATGCACAAGTAAAATATACAAATACCGCGTTCATCTTTTTTAACTTTTAGCTTCGCTTCACGCTATATTCTGCACATAGCAAGGTAGGCAAAGGGAACCTGGGGACCTAATATTCATACACTACGTTCCCCTTTTTCCACCAAATTTTTGAAGTATTTTAGTAAGTATTTTAGCTATCATTTCTATCAAATAATTTATCCATTATTTCAGTAAATCTAAGCTTAGCCAAAATAAATAAAACCTATGACAGGTTGTCTTGTAAATAGTTTAAATCTTTCCCTTCCTAGGATAAGAAAGCTGTTTGCAATTAGAGCAGATCGTTCACGCACTGCACGCGACGAGTGCACGCATAGAGAAATCTTACATATTGACGTACTATACATAGCCATTTAAAATTTGATATTTACATTTTTATCTCCTATGTAATTCAAATTTGACACAGAAAGTCTAGTGACAAAACACTCCATTCGCCGACATTAGAAAATTGTAGAGACTTAATTATAGAGAGAAAGAAGAGAAATGAAAATTATTAAAATATAAACAATTCTTAAAGTGGGGATCGAACCTACAACTTTCGCGTATTTAGTCAGACATATGCTCAATACTCTTTTTCTAAAAATTCTGTCAAAATATGAACATAGGTGGCAAATGAAAAATCTATTTTGAACGTGTTCGCGAAGGCACTCATATGGAATAACAAAATACATTTTATTGGCTAATGTGTCACGTATCGTTCTAGTTCTAAGCGTTAAAACACCTGTTTTGACTGTTAATGTTAGTTTAAACTACGCTTACCGACTCTAAGAGCTTTAAAATGCATATATTGCATTAGAAGTTTTCAGTTTGTACTTTAAATGAAAATATAAATATAAGTAAAAAAGCTTTACGCTGTATTCTTCACACAGCATTGTAGGCAGAGGGAACCTAGTGTTAAGACACTCTGTTTCCCGCTTTTTGCCGAATTCTGGACGCTTGTGGATTCCGTTTTACAGTCACACTCTATGCCCCTGCGCCAAGACTGGCCTCAATAAACATAAGTAATTGAATAATATATACAGAATCTCAACATACAGAATTTAAATATCGAGATTTTTGGTAAACACATACGAGTACGTACATACATACATATACATATATCCAATGTAAGATACATTCTTGTGTTTAAGAGCACACTAAACATACAAATAAATTTAAACTTAATAAATATTTTATAATTATAATCCATTGTCTACACACGAGCAAATGTATCAGTTATGTTTTTTTTTTGCTTACCAACTATGGCCAATAGCCAGCCTTGAATCTGCCAACTTGTTTTTTTTATTTTAAAATAAATATCGTTAATGTTAAATATACATGTAACATTAATGAATAGCTCATTAAATAAGAACGTAACTCTAAGAATAGACACTTGTCGCCGTTCTAAGAAAAACTTGGTTGGTATAAAATTCCAATTAATAAACCCGCTTCTCTAATATGGAGAAGAGAGCTTTAAGCAGTCACTCTCCATAAATAACAGACGTGATACGTATCAGCTTTTAACGTTTAATCTTGCTTTAGATATTTAAATCGATTATATGAGACAAAGATCGGCTTTAATCGAATACAATTATTTTAATTGATTTTATTATTTTTAGTATCGGTGTGTTAACGTGGAAATTTTAAATTGTTTGTAAGGTATAGTTTGATTTTATTAGATTAAGCTTAAATCAGTAGGAGTGAACAAATTATTTAAATATGCATTTTTTAAAAAAACTTTTATAAAAAAAAACATATAAAAAAAATCTACTACCGGTTAGGAAGGCAGTTCAGTTCTACTTAATTTCCTATAGTAAGAATCGAAACCGCAACCTGTCGCGTTTACAGTCACATACCTGTGGACCCTGCACCACGACTGGCATCTTATACGCTTTTATTCTTAATTTCGTATAAAACAACATACATTGGTATATATATATATATATATATATATATATATATATATATATATATATATATATATATATAAATAACTAAATTATTACAAAACTCCGATTAGTCGCCGTCCATAGAAATAATTTGTTACATAAATCGCGGAACAATTGCATCTCGAATGAGGCATTGCAAAAGATAATTGAAAAGATCGTTGCTCTTATTCAATACGTTTAATTTTGTGAGGCGTGCGAAATAAATCTGAAGTATACTATAATTTTTTTTTTAATAATTTTGTATGAAAAATGGAAGTGAAAGTATATATGTTTAATTGGTTACGAAAGTTAATTCTTAGAAGTATATTTTTTGAGTTAATAATAATAACAATAACTACTATCACTTTGAGATTCATCACTTAACAAAAGCCAAAGATTGACAACAGAACAGGTTCATCAATTTATATTATTAATTTCTTTATTGAAAACTAAGAAAAAAAAAACATACATCAAAATAAAAATAAATAAAATGTACCAACTTTATATTTAATAGATAGTTACGTCATCCCAAAGTGCTGAGCAAGTACATTCCGTTGGCCGCTCTGGTATATTCGCAGAACCCTTAACATAAGCTCTTTGTTATCAAGTATAAACATGTATCGTTTAACATAAGCTTTTTGTTATCAAGTATAAAATATGTATCATTTAACATAAGCAACTATATCAATTACCATAAACAATTGCATCATCTAGCGGATGTCGAAATGTAATATAATAAGTAAGTTAGTATTAAGAAACAGAGTCTGTAACATGTAGTCTTAGCGACAAGTTGTCTTTAAATATATTATAATTAAATAAAATTGTATCTTTTTAAAAAAGCCTACCACGGCGGTTCGAACTTGACTGGCGCAGCCGGTAGGATTCCGCGTCCGAGAAATTAAATAACTTATCTGGTGCGATAAATTCCGCGTCCGGGGAAGAAAATTTATATCGTGCGAACGTTTTCTAACGTTTTTTAACGGAATCCGAACCAAGTAAATAAATAAGTCATATTCGTGTACTCGCGTGAAGACTTGAAGACATACCAGCTTGCGACTACAGCTACAGACCTCACGAGGGAAAATGATTTGGTGAGTAGACCCTAAAAAGCTATTCCCATATATTCTATTTCCTATTCATTTTAGTTATATGTGTCAATTAAATTGTAGATTCCTTTTCAAACCACAAAAGGTTCTAAGAAGTTTCCTTGACAATTAGTTATTAAGTGTCAATTAAAGCGTAGATTTCTTTTAAACCGCAAAAGATTCTAAGAAGTTTCCTTGACAATTAGTTATTAAGTGTCAATTAAAGCGTAGATTTCTTTTAAACCGCAAAAGATTCTAAGAGGTTTTCTTGACGATTAGTTATAAGTATAAAAAAGAATTGAATAAAAAAAAATATAAATAAAATAAATAATTTAATAAAATTTAAATAATTAAAAATGGAAAATATAATAAAAATACCCGTAGAAATAAGTAATATCATCCCAAAATTTGATGGAGATGAAAAATTATTGTCACTTTTCATATCAAAGTGCGAATATGTAATACAAATGTGCGTAGTGGAAGGTAATTCAGCACAAGACCTATATGTTTTCCACGTAATAACATCAAAGTTAACAGGTCAAGCAGCTAGATTAATTAGTGAAAGACAAGACTTAGATACATGGAGTAGTTTAAAATCAGCGTTAGAGCAACATTTTGGTGATCCGCGTTCAGAAGAATGTATAGCTATCGAACTAGAAACTTTGAAAATCAATAGTAACGAATCATATTTAGATTTCTGTAATAGAATACAATATATTAAGAGCACGTTAATAGCAAAAGTAAATTTAATAACAAATAATAGTTTAAAGGAAAGTAAAATCATTATTTATAACAATTTAGCGATGAATGTTTTCTTATATAATTTACCGGAAGATTTACTTAGGATAGTACGGTTAAAAGCATGCAGTTCTTTAGAAAATTCTTTGAGTATAGTGTTGGAAGAAGTAAATTTCATGCATCAATATAACTCGAGAAACAAAATGTTAAAACAGCCTCACTCCAATACTATGACATCTTCTAATCCTTACTTACAAAGTACATATATGAAACCCTTCTTTAATACGATTAAACCAAATAACAACAATCATAATCCTTTACAACAAAAGACACAACCCCAACCCTCACATAAATATCCTCAATTTCAAAGTATTAACCCTCAACAACCTCCAAAATTTAAATTTGGAATTAACCCTAGTAAGCAAATAAAGCTACCCGTACAAAATCAATTTGGGTATAAACCACAATTCAACCAAAATCAAGTTGGATACAGACCCCAACTCAACCAAAATCAGTTTGGATATAAACCACAATTGAACCAAAATCAAGTTGGATACAGACCCCAACTCAACCAAAATCAGTTTGGATACAAACCCCAGTTCAACCAAAACCAAGGACAACAACCCTTTGGTTATCGTCCTCAGCGACAAATAAATAACAACGATGTGAGCATGAGAACGGCTCCTCAAAATAAACCCCCAGGTTTCCGCCTTAATGAACACATAGTGGAACAAATAGATACTGGAAATGAAAATAATTATTACGACTATACCGACTTTACCGACGAAAACGAGTATAACCAACCAGGAGAAGAAAATGAAAATGATAATATGCCATACCCTGGAAACATCGAGTTTTCCGAAAATTTTGAACAATTTGAAAATTTTCACATGGATACCCTTCACCCTATCCCGAGGTAATTAATTTAAACTGTAACACCCTTAAATTACCATATATTTTTATACCTGAAATTAATGCCAATCTCATGATCGATACTGGAAGCTCAAGATCTTTTATTAGTCCAAATAAAGTTAACGAATATTTTAATGATTTTAGATATCAAGAACCATTCGAGGTTATATCCACACATGCCTCAAGTAGACATAATGAAGTCATTATTATACCATTATTTCCCACTTTCCATACTCCCGAACATCATAAATTTTACATATACGACGTAGACGGACGTTACGACGGATTAATTGGAAGCGACTTATTGAAGCAATTAGACGCTAAAGTAGATATGAAAAACGAAATATTACATACCAACACAACATCTATACCTATCATATACAACCCTACTAATATTATACATTTAAATAAACGTTGTGAACAAAGAGTTAGGTTACCGACAACATTACGAAACGGCAATGCTATTTTAAATTACAAACAATTTCGCGAAGGTGTTAGAATGCCAAGCGCCTTAGTTACTTGTAAAAATGGCTATGCAACCACCGTTATACAAAATACCCTTGATATAGAATTAACTCTAACTATTACTAGTCCTTTTATAGTTACAAAATACGAACCAAGCGAATGTAATGTAAATAAATTAGATACCACCCATAGTCTAGAGATAGACGAAATATTAACCGAAAATTTAAATAAACTCAGATTAGACCACATGAATCCGGAAGAAAAGAAAACTATAAGTGCATTATGTATGGAATATAAAGATATTTTTCACAGTGACCATTTACCCCTAACTTTTACAAACAATGTTAAGCATCACATAAGAACTCATAACGAGGATCCTATATATATTAGACCTTACAGACAACCCCAAATAATTAATGACGAAATTAATAAGCAAGTACAAAAGATGATAGAAAATAATATAGTTGTCCCTTCTCACTCTCCTTGGAGTGCCCCTGTTCATTTAGTCCCAAAGAAACTAGACGCAACTAACGAAAGAAAATTTAGACTTGTAATTGATTACCGTAAATTAAATGAAATAACAGTCGATGACAAATATCCATTACCCAATATAACCGATTTATTTGATAAATTAGGAAGAAGTTGTTATTTTACCACACTAGATTTAGCCAGTGGCTATCATCAAATCGAAGTGAAGGAAGATGACAGACAGAAAACTGCTTTTAGTACAAACGCAGGACATTTTGAATTTACTAGAATGCCCTTCGGACTCAAAACCGCCCCTGCAACATTCCAAAGGACTATGGATAACGTACTTAGAGGATTGCAAGGAATCCACTGCCTAGTTTATCTCGACGACATAATCGTTTACTCAGTTAGCTTACAAGAACACATTTCTAAATTACGAACAGTATTTGACAGACTTAGACAGACCAATTTAAAAATACAGTTAGACAAATCAGAGTTTTTAAGGAAAGAGGTACTTTATTTAGGACATACCATTACTAGTGACGGACTTAAACCAAATAATGATAAAATTAAAACAATTTTAAATTACCCTTTACCTCATACCACAACAGAAATTAAAAGTTTTCTTGGATTAATAGGTTATTACCGACGTTTTATTAAAGACTTTGCAAAGATAACACAACCTATGACCAACCGATTAAAGAAAAAACAGACTACACCTGTAACCGATAAAAAATATATAGAATCTTTTGAGAAATGTAAAGAACTCCTTGTTAACGCACCTATATTGCAATACCCCGACCCTAGTAAACCTTATATTTTAACTACAGATGCTTCAGACTTCGCATTAGGCGCAATTTTATCACAAGGACCCGTAGGAAGCGATAAACCTATCGCTTACGCAAGTCGCACTCTCAATAGTGCAGAAACTAGATATAGTACGACAGAAAAAGAACTTTTGGCAATAGTATGGGCCGTCAAATATTTCCGCCCTTACTTATACGGTAACAAATTCAAAATAATCACTGATCATAAACCCTTAGCGTGGTTAAACTCATTAAAAGATACCAATAGTAGGTTAACCCGCTGGCGGCTACGTTTATCGGAATACAACTTTGAAATAATACATAGAAGTGGCAAAAGTAATTGCAACGTAGATGCCCTGTCTAGAATTCGCATCAACGCCTTGGAAGATAAAGAGAATATGTCCACCCAAGTAAATATAGATAAAGAAGAGAATCAAAATGAAGAAATAAGAAAAATAACAGAGGAATTAAAGAAATTGGCTGAATTAAAAAAGATAGTATTTCCTAGCTCTCCATTGCCCAACATTATAGAGTCAGAAAAAGAAGAAATTATTAATCTATGTGACACAGACTCAGAGGAGACCCTGTCAGTTAAATCGCGACATGGTTCACCTTACTCTATACCATGCCCGTCCAGTTCTACTGTGACAGCATCGGAAACAGAAACCATACATTCCGCCCGCGATACCGAATCGGAAGGTATCCCCATATTACAGGAGGCTATCGATACGAAGCCCAACCAAATTTTAGTTTATACGTGGCTTATAAATAAAATAATTTTATTTATTTTGAAGATAAAGCACACCGGAGACAATTTACTGAAATAGTGATTTCATTATTTAAGAAAGAAAATGTTCAATTTAGAGAATGCACAAAACGAGTTATTTTTATTGACGATGAAAATGATCAAAGAGAAATAGTAAAAAAATATCATGAAGGAAAAACCTGCCATAGAGGAATCCGTGAAACATTATGTCATATAAAACGAAGTTATTTTTGGCATAATATGGAGCAAACTATAGCCAGTACGATAAACACTTGTGAAATATGTAAAAAAATGAAATATGATAGAAACCCCCTCAAACCAAAATTACAATTAACCCCTACTCAAAATAAGCCCTTGGAGGAAATTTTCATCGACATATTTTCTATCGAAGGAAATTATTATTTAACCATAATCGATGCATTCAGTAAGTTAGGACAAGCATTCGAAATTCCGAATAGAACCACACCGGAAGTAGTTAGAGCATTGATTAAATATTTTTCATTTTATGGTGTACCTCTTAAAATTAATTCCGACCCAGGTACCGAGTTTAATAACACCTTATTAAAAGAGTTTTTATCTATGTATAAAATTGAGATACATATAAGCACCGCTAATAATCCAAATTCTATGGGATTCATAGAGAGATTCCATTCAACAATCTTAGAAATCTATAGAATAGCCAAGTACGAACAAAAATACACTGATGCCGCCTCCATAATGACTTATGCGGTAATGGCATACAACCATTCGATTCACTCAACCACTGGATTTACCCCATTTGAAGTTTTATTCGGACATACCGAAGCGAGAAACACTTTTGACGTAAATTTCGAAAAAGAATACATGCAGCAAATAATAAAAGAGCATTTAAAGAGAACTAAATTTTTATATAAGCACATAACCAATAAAGCCATTAAAATAAAAAAACAATATATAGAAAAGAAAGGTGGTGAGACAGAATTTAAAATTAAACCAGGCGATAAAATCTTTGCTAAAAATACCAATAAAAGACAAAGCAAAGATAAGCCGCGTTACGTAAAAGCACAAGTAATTAAAGAAATATCCAAAAATACCGTCCCTGTTATAATGCCTAATAATCGTAATACGAAAATTCCAATAAGAAATATTAAACGACCTCCACAGGTATCACCTGCAGATTTTGACCCTGGCCCTGACGATGCGGTCCCAGGCCCTTCAACTTCAGGAGTTAAATGACAACCCTGGAATATTACCATATAGAGTTGGCCAAGCCATCGTGAGTAGTGATAATTGGATAATCGCGAAAACATTAGATTTAAGACCTATATTAGAAGATTTAAAAGATAATTATTACAAATGTACTCAGTTAGATAAGTTAGTTGATAATTTTGATGATGATTTTATAGAATATTTTATAGATGTTAGGATTCAAGCAAATTATTTAAGGAATATAACTTTAATTAAATTAGAACAGATTTCTCCAAGCACTAGAATTAAGCGAGGCTTAATTAACCCCTTAGGTTCAATGATTAAAATAATTACTGGAAATCTAGATAATGATGATGCTATTAGATATGAAACATTAATAAGTAATATTAAAACGGAACAAAATAAACAGAAAAATAAAATGACTCTTATCACTGAAATGATGTTCTCCATATCGAACTCTACATTTCGATTAAATGACAATATAAATGAAATTAATTTAGGAATACAGGAATTAAGGCATAATTTATCAGAAATTATTAGAAAAGATGCCCTTAATCATATTGAAACACAAATCATTAATACTTACAATTTATTAATTCATAATTACCAGACCATATATGTAAAATTAAATGAAATAGAAACTAGCCTTGCATTAAGTAGATTAGGAATATTACATCAATCAATTATAAATTCTAACATTCTTTTAAACACATTGTTAAATATAAGTAAAGTAGAGAAATTAGCGTATAAGCCTACATTAGATAATCTAGTAAAGTTAGAACAGACAATTGCTATAAAAGCATATATTAAAGGAAATTACATAACTTACCTTTTGGAAATACCTATAATTAAAGATGACACATATATCTATTATAAATTGATTCCTTTACCTGTTCTATCCCATGGTTCCACCGTCATCATTGTTCCTAAATATCCTTACCTTATAGCTAAAGGGTTGAAAACTAGGTTATTGGATCATCCCTGCAAAGAAATAGATAAGGCGAGTTTCCTGTGCTACGAGAGAAAAGTTCTTCAATTCATTAACGACCCTTGTGTAACAGAACTTATGACGTATAATGAAAACGCTACGTCGTGTGTTCCTGTTCCTGTAATTACGGAAGACATCCTGCTACAACCTCTGCAAACTAACATCTGGACCTTGTTTATCAGAAAAGAGGAATTGCTCACAAAAACATGTTTCAATGAAGTAAACCGACAAAAGATTAAAGGAACCTATTTACTTACCTTAGACGACCCTTGCGAAGTGAAAATTAAGAATATAATTCTGAAAAAACATGAAACATTCTTAGAAAATGATACACACTCAATGTTACCTGTCATTAATTTACCTTCAATAGATGTTCCTGAAAAACCTATTTTGAAACCAATAAATATAAAAGGCATAGATCTTACAGATTTGAAATTTTTAACGTACAGTTTAAGGAAAAGTGAAATAAGTGAAAATAGTGAAAATCAGAAAATAGTGAAAAATATTAGTGTCTGGACAATTGGACTATATACTATAGTTATAATAATTATATGTATTTTAATTTTCAAAAATCATAAATTCATATTAAAATTATGTATCCGAAGTTCTCCTAATTTGCCGGAAAACTTCGATCTTAAGGAGGGAGGAGTTACGTCATCCCAAAGTGCTGAGCAAGTACATTCCGTTGGCCGCTCTGGTATATTCGCAGAACCCTTAACATAAGCTCTTTGTTATCAAGTATAAACATGTATCGTTTAACATAAGCTTTTTGTTATCAAGTATAAAATATGTATCATTTAACATAAGCAACTATATCAATTACCATAAACAATTGCATCATCTAGCGGATGTCGAAATGTAATATAATAAGTAAGTTAGTATTAAGAAACAGAGTCTGTAACATGTAGTCTTAGCGACAAGTTGTCTTTAAATATATTATAATTAAATAAAATTGTATCTTTTTAAAAAAGCCTACCACGGCGGTTCGAACTTGACTAGATAACTACTTCAAAACAATTATCACAATAGCATGGCTATTATAACAAAATCAATCAATTACCAATAATAGCTAAATCTAATCAGAATACACTAAGTGAATGATTAAATGGTGCCACACAATTCCTATACATACATATGTATGTACACACTGAGCGGCGGTTGCATATTAATGACATAAGACAATATTATGTCGATTACGTAGTAAAATTGTTGACATTGAACTGCGAAATTGACGAACTTGTGATGATTATCAAGAAAATGGTGATGACTTTCAATTTGGGACTTTTTTTTACTTTCCTTTAAAGGTCGATTGATAACATATAAGAATCCTATTATACTACATAAGACGTCCTGCAGTTAGGTGAAGTGATAATATATGCAAACTGTTTGGCAACTGTTAGATAAGAACGACCAAGAGAGGCCATATATTTAGATAGGCCTATGAGGTTACCAGCAGCAGACGATGTCAGGCTGCTGAGTGATGAATGGACAAGAGGTCTGGTAGTTAGTAACTTCGATTACCAGTCGAAAATTTTGGACATAAAAAAAATTTACACACTTCTTTAATCAATTTAATTTAGAGCGATATAAAAATTGATAATTTTACATGGAAATGTAAAGAGTTGCAACGATCAATTATTTAGGTCGCGCTGAAATAACGTATTTTGCTCTTAAACAGATTGTAGAAAAAGATTTTTTTAAATATTCTTTAAAAAAAAAATAAATATTTACATCTCAATTAAAATAATTATGTATGCCAATTTGTTCAAACAAGGTCAAAGATCTAGATTTTTTTATAATTTAAAGCAACGAGGATCAGCTAAGATATAAAAAAAAAGAATAATTTTCAAGTACCTAAAGCAAAATAACAGGTTTTTATTGCGAATCTGTCGCGACAAAGTGTGCATGGCTTGATAAAATAAAATGAAATAACGTCAAAATGTTAGTTACACGTGTAAATGGCATGATACTAACAGTATTATTTTATGTGACGTCTAAGTTATAATGTTTTTTGTATCACGCTGTATTCGCATTTAAGCAGGTTAGGCAGAGGAATTCAGCTAAATTCTAAAGACATTGCGTGTTGAGTGGCGGAACCTGACGCCGCGCTTTGCCTTGACACCAGAACGCGGAAATTAAAATATTCAATATTTCATTTGCTCGAATAGGAATCGAACCCACGGTGCTACTGCGCCACGACTGGCCTTATTTTTCCGTAATCCATCATACTTACTAACAAATTTAATTTGAGCTGCCTAATTAGGTCCAAATTAATGAAACTCGTTCTCGTTCTCGTGAAATGAAATAAAAGCTATTGTAAATTCATACAACTTAACTAAAAAAAAACATATAAAAAATATACTCTATTACGAAAATCATTTTACGTGACTATACAACACATACAGCATTTTTTTTTAAATAAAGGGAAAGTGAAAAGTCATAAAAAAATCCCATCTCAAACAACTTCCATATATCATTACAACTTAACCTTCCCATAGATAGTAAAACAGGTGAACAATAGCTATCTATCATCAATATCGCAATCCTATGGCCCTTTCACACAATACATTTCCACGACCCCATTGTCTTTTACTCTTGACACGAGTGCATATTAAATAGTCACTGTAACACACGTAACACCGTGTGAAGCTGACGTTACTGAGAACGAGGTGGCACAGAGTCGGCCTCTCTGTGGCATTGTTATTATGCAATCTGGTCATTTTTGCATAACATTCGATTAGGAAAATGTTCAATGCCCGAATTAGGTGTTAGATTTAGATTTGGCATCACGGTTTTATTTGACACGATTTTTATTTTAGAATTGTAGAACGTGACAAATGTAAATTTGGTTTATTGTGTGACTGGAACGTATATTTAGTTAGATTTATCCGATAAATAGATAGTTTTGTCAGTAATTATGAAACTTGACTTTGATGCTTATTTAAAATAGAAAGATAATAGTTGAATTAACCACAATCCACATTAACATTTTTTACATAGTATAACACAGTACACTACACTTCATTAAATAACAATAACTTAATAACTAAACTTAATAACAAAAACTTTAAAAAAATATTTAAAAAGTTATAGAATAGGAGTTTCCGTTTCTAGAAATTAATAGATATAAACTTAGAGACAAACGGCAATATAATTGAGGCGTGAAATCACATCTCGTAGAGAATCAGAAATAGTCTCTAATTAACCTAAATCCGTGGTAGTATGAGACGCTAACAACATTAATAAGACAATGTGTTGAATAGTTGCTGTCAACAAATATTTTCTTGAGAAACTCTAAAGATGTGTGTCAATTCTGCTTCCTTCCTAATCTAGATTTTTTTTAGTTCGAATGTGATATATATATAGTAAAGTAAATTCTTTCTTTTCGTCCGAATACAAAACATTGCATATTAAGTGGCGGAATTCAACGCTGCGTTTTGTCTTGCCTAGGTGGAAAATTGGTAAAACTTTGTCTTCAATGGGGATCGATATGGAGTAGACTCTGTGTAAACCTATTCGCAATTATTCCTATATTATCAAAACTTGCATTTCAAAAACATTATAGCTTAAAAATATCAAAGAATTTATTATTATATTGAGTTTCTTTCTTTAACAATAATCAAATTAAAAACCAATAAGACCGATTATGCATATATTATAGGAAAAAACGTGAATATTTTAATATTCTCCCATAATTTTGTCATAAAAACTTTTATCATAATACGCGGAACACAACTGATTTCCGGTTTTAAAAGTATTATTTCTTAATTTGGGTACATTTATATTTGACCGTGTTTCACTTAATTCACAGTAAGCGTTATGTAATAATGACTCAATTATCTATTACTCCAAATCAGTGGTTCCCAACCTGTCCGCGGTCCGCAGAAGCCTAAATATGGTCCGCGAAAGATTCTATTTTTATGACTGGGGATGGTGAGGCGAAGTTTCTGTTCAATTATCACAGTTAATTTTGATTATACCTATTTGGTCAAAGTCAAAGTGGTCCCTGCTACCGAGAATATTATTACTTTTATATCAAAAGTGGTCCTTGGACAAGAAAAGGTTGGGAACCCCTGCTCTAAGTGGAGTTACAAGTAAATTACATTTTTTAAATATTTAGATGATAATTAAAGTAAATGCATAATTTAATTACAGTTTTGCTAATCTCATTTAAAATAACTGTAATGCATTTATTATGATGTAAAAATAATATTTTTTCTTATATAATTTTCAGACATTTACGTTTTATTAGTTTGGGCACAGTTTGACCGATATGCCATCATTTGAATTTGCTAAAAAAAGAGCACCATGATAGTAATGCACTTATGCATTTTCCAAGACTTTGTCGCAAGTATGATTTTAATTTTCACTTAAAAAAAAACTATGTGACAAAAACGTAAAGAAAATAAATTAACATTGCACTACATCATCACTGGGTCAAAAGTTTTGGAAAAAAGAAATAAATAAATATATTCAAAAGAAAACTTTTTACACTTTTACATTAAGATTTGACTTTTATATAAAAAATAAGAATAAACATAATTACAGTATGTACAAAAATCATGAACTAGATTTAAAAAATATTTTACTTATGTATCTATGTACTTACATACATCTAACTGTGTCACAAATTAAGAGAACCTACTGTTGTGACAGATCGAGAACAGGGGCTCACAGCTTACCTTTAACAACATCGACTGGTTTTCGCTATATTGATATATAAATATGTATTTCTTAATGATGTATTTTTATAACGTTTGGATTTCTATCTTTATATTTTATTTCAATGATAAATAATAAATACGTATTCTATGTTTAAAAGTTCAGATAATAAAAAAGAATGGCGGAAAGAAAATGGGAAGGCGGAAAGTGGGGAACGAATGTGTCTGAATGGGTTCCCCTACCTACCTTTCTATGTGCGGGAAGCAAAAAACACAATTATAAGCCAGTAAATACCAATACAAGAGTTAAATATATATCACACGAAACAAGATCTTCAAGTCAATTTTAACATATAAATATCTTATTTAAAATACTGGACACATTAAATTTTATTATTATCGTGATATAACAAATTCAATTGTACTTATCAAAAACAGGTTCACGCTGTAACCTTCAAGCAGTCAATATCTGCCTAAAAAACCCTATAAATAATTAATTAAATAAACATATATCAATCAAACAAAGCAAAATGAGACATCTATATTCTTCGTAAAGTTAAGACATTCCGTTCTCAATTCTTCGCCTTATTTTAGAGACATTGCGTGTTGAGTGGCGGAATAACGGGGAAACTCTAGTGGGCATTGAACCCGCAACCATCGCGTTTATAAGCTGTACCAATGCCCCATGATGTATTCCATTATTGGTATTGATGTATTAAAGTGTAAAATTAAATAATATTTTGGTAATAATGCAGTTAGAAGAAATCAAAAGGCATTCTGAGTGAGTAAGGCAAGTTCGTGGCGCTGTGGCACAAAGTGTAAATGTAAAAGTGACTGATTGTGGATTCGATTCCCATTCGAAGCAATGAAATATTTATTTAAATTTATATTTCTATTTTTTCGCCCTGGTATCGAGGCAAAGCGGTGAACGAAGTGTCTTTACTTGAAACATGGATTTTTATTAATCTAAAGGTATGCACAAAATTGTAGTAATGAAGTAGCGTCCACACAACTAAATAGGAAGTGAAGAAACAACTGGTTTCTCTCTTCTTTTTCAGAACTAAAGAAAAAAAAACATTATTTATTTATGCCTTTAATATAAATGAATAAATTTGAAGTTTTTTAATAGGGACAATGATAAATTACCTTACGTACACGTGTATAAGATACGTAGTATATTATAAGGAAAAACTAAGTTTTCATTTGACCTTCTACTCAATTTGCCAAACCAGAAAAGGACACACAAGATCATTTCGTCACGTATTTCAAATTATTTTATATTTAAATATATAAAAAGTATAGATATATACATATTAACGTTAAAAATATAATAGTCAATATAATCAATAAATATGTATATTTTTACCATTTTCATGTAAAATAAATAGATATAAAGCCAAAGTTAAAAGAACTGCACTCGAGCGGAACCAGGGTGAACGGCTAGTGTTTATACAATAGGTTCAAGTTACTAAAAGTAACAGTATGAATTACCTTGGTTTCATTATCTCCATTTTCGATAATCTCTGATTATTTTGTTACAATATTTTAATTAAGCTTTTATCTGATCTAACGTTAAATTTTATTATAAAAGTTATAGCTACTAACATTTGTTATTGAATAGAAATGATTTAAATTACAATCAACTTAGACCCACGCTTATGTATAGGCGTATTAGATTTTAAGGTTTAGTTATATTTCTATTATAATATAATTAGTGTATTTTTATATAAAATGTCATTATCAACTCAGCCCCTGTTGACCTCTTGATTTCACGATCAGAACTCGTTTTTGCAAGTGTTACTTGTTTCGTCATTAATATTTTTACTTCTACAAATTATTAAATTTAATATTATTAAAAAAAATTGATTTGTTCTCTGTTCTCCGTATGCTGTTAAAATATGTGTCTCAATATATATTTCAGTAAGTGTATTTTTTTTTCAAAATAAAAGATTTTTATTTTATACATATGTATTTAAATATTCATCGCAACTTATCACATTAACTCTATAATTTCCATTCCTAACCTCTACAGTTCCACTATTATCTGTCACTCTGAGACTGAAGTAAAAGTTCAATTTGCCAATTATACCTTTACTTTTACAAAAGAAACAGCCGTTTAGAGAAAGCGAAAGTTAAAAAAAATAACAACTGGCTGTCTCATGTCACTGATCTTAAAACTACTTAAATGATTTAAGAATATTAAAATAATAATACCTCATTTTGATTAATCTGTAATAAAGTACAATTTTTGAATTTTCAAGAGAATATAAGATACTGGCTAAAATTAGATACGATTTTCACATTTTTATTGTTACAGCCTATTTTATCCCCAAAACACCACAAAGTATATAAAATAGCCTTATTTCCAGTAAGATCAAAAGCAGGATGCTTATTTTTTATATTAGTAGAGACCGTTCTGGCAAAGCGGCACTCTCTTTCGGAAGCTCGGAAGGTTCAATTCTCACTTGGGGAAACGAGTTATTTTTATTACCTCACTCTGGTAACACGACAAGCGCACCTTTGAGTTCCCTTGAAAATTTTTGTGCTCCATAATAGAAATATTTATATCATCGTCTCTACATATTTTACGAACAATTCTTACTATTTTACGAGATGTTCTCGCTTGGATAATCATAAAATACGTGTACTGTATCGTAACAAATAGAGAACACTACATTGTGTAACCTTGTTAAATAAACACTAGAGCTCGGATTATTTTAAATTTACTAGCTAATTTCAGAAATTTACGACCAATTTCAAAAATATGCATTTATGCGAAAAATAAATAAAAATAAAGATTTTATAATAGTAATTTTGTAAGAGTTTTTAATTCTCAAAAAGCTGCCTTGATCCTTATTTTCAAACTAATAAAAATTATACCGTTGTCTATTTTAATCATAGGAAATTTTTGTATTCTTGTTAGTATTATATAACTGCAAAACCATCCATTCATCAAACTCACAACCATTGCTGGCAAACGCATACCTCACCACCTCACTAACCAACCAACATTGAAATATACATATATAATATAATTTCTTACAGTAGTACTATAAATAACCGTGATTTTTATAAATGTGACCTTTTAAACTGTCGGAGAACGAAGCAAGTTTTAAATTCATGTCGTAACTCGACTAAGGTTCTTTTACACTTTATGGAAATAAAAACACTTAATATTAATCAGTCATATGAGACGCTTATATAATGTATGGTCTCAAAGGTATTAATATATATAATTATTGCATGGTGATTATCCCTTATATAGGAACATCGAAATGAACATGACCTTAATATGCAATAATAAATGAGTAGGTACTGAGAGGAAAATATACACTTTTCCTTTTGGTACTTTTGGATCCTGATAAAAACTTTGCTACCGGAAATAGGAAAATAATAATGTTACAGGAAAACTTGCAGGTCACAAATTCAGTCTCGCGCGTCCTTTATGTAGTAAATGTGTAAACAAACTGCATATATATATATATATATATGTATATATATATATATATATATATATTATGTAAAAAATATGTATATAATAAAACGTTGATGGCAACGTTTTATTATGCGTACGTACGCTTGCCTGTAAAATATTATTATTTAGATTTAATAAAAATTAAGTAACCAGTTACTTCCCATGGTGTCTCAGATCAACATTGAGATGAATTTAATATAACAAATACAATCATTAGCTGTCGGTATTACATTTTTCTAAGGCGAACTGATCACGCGCAGTGAAAGTGAGAGCGCCATCTCTCGGTGACGTAACTTTGCAAATCGGCTATTGTCCGTGCGTTTCGACACCTGAATAGGTTTACAGGTTTATGTGACCTGATCGAAATCTTTAGGGCGGTCACAAGCCGGCACACAAAATTTATTATAAAATCTATTTTACATATGTTTAAAGGCTCGTTTGTGTTATTCCATCACTAGTATATTAAAATAAATTTCATTTACCTTGTAAAGTATTATCATATCTCTTATTATATATAGAAACATAAAATGTAAGGGGAACTCTGCAATATTAATAGAAATAATAACCTTTATGGATAAATTATTCTTGTCGTCAAAGCAGAGATTCTTACATAATAATATATACTTTGAAAATAAAAGAAATAACAAAAAAAAATGTTATTCAGTTAAGTCTACAATATTGAACATGAACACAGTGGAGGCAGGAGGCAATCAAACAATCGACTGTGGTTTTTTGGTTAACCGCTTTATATTTCGATGAATATAGAATATTTTATTTTATTTTTTTCTTTCAAATTCCAGCAAAAAAAAACAGCTCTTAACAATTCTATTTCACGTTGTAACTAAAAGTTATAGAAAGACTGACATCGATTCAAGCGAGAAATAAAAAAAAAACAGTAACTAACTTCACGACTTTTACTCATCGTGCTGAAAGTATAACTTACTTTCCATAAATATCTCTGCAAATGACCCTTTCAGTATAAAATCAACTTCCTTTAAATTATAAATTTCTGTGGCTAATGGTTCAGTCTAGACATTGATGAGTCAATCAATCGGGACAATGCCTTTGAAATTCGTATAGATAAGGATATATTTTTAATAGTTAAGATAAGAGCTATTAGTTAATATAAAAATAAAGCATCTTATTTAATATTGTATCAAAGTGTCTGGTCACTAGACGATTAAGGACGGAACAGTGATTACAAACAAGTTTCTCTCTACTACAGCAAGAATACCTAAACTATAGGTAGTGCACAAACACCGAATACAAGAAAAGTGTTTCGCCATACACCGTATGGATATATTTAAGTTGACTTTTAGAATGTAGACAATAGGTTGTACAATGGTATACTCAAGTTGTGACGGCATCAACGAGGTCTTTAGTCAGCATCGGTGCACGAGAGCACTCTACACCGAATTGCACGTTTTTAACTTGAATTGGCATACTATTTTGTATTCTTGTTGGTGTCCGTCTTACTGTTCTTCCGACCGAAGTACTTTGAACCGTCTCGGCTGAAAATTTACGCGGGACACATAATAAATGTAAAAAAAATACGTAACTCGATGAAAGTTGTAGAAATAACTCTTGGGTAACTTTTTTAAGTTTAAGAGTCGCTCTGTGTCATGTTTATTCATGAACGTTATATAAATTCAATTTCAATAAAAAATAAGGACTGTTTTTTGTTCTTCATTTCTTGATCGATCCAATGTCAGAATGAAGGTAGTGTTTGTAAAGAAAGTAGTTAACAGGCAATTCCGCATATTTACGAAGTATGGTGGACAAATTGTACGGTTGATTGACATTCTGTAAATAACAACAGTGCGTGTGTATTTTAATTTAGCTGCATTATAACATTTATTTACATGTCGAAAGACTGGTTTCATTTCCTAAATTCATACTTCATAATTTCCTTTCCTAGCAAATTAAACACTACAGAAATATACATAACACATATTTCAACAACTTTGTAATACTAATATTTTTACAATTAACGCGAATATACCGAAATGCAATATTTTGCGTCAACTTTTTTCGTCTCGTATACACCACGTATGTACATACATACATGGAGATACCTTGGTCATTGACCCACAGTCGCGGCATCGTCCCTAAGCAAATATCACGTTTGAAACTTTCGCGTGAACCCTACCAATGCTAGTGAGCAAATGTATCCTTCACTCATTATATTATTCGAATATGGATGAAAATAATAATAAAATAAAATAAACAAAGAGTTTGACAATGTTGGTAAATTATTTTAAAACTTATATTTTTACTAGCAATATTATATATATTAATAGACAAAAGAATGTTTGTTTGCTCATTTCTAATCAATTTTTAATAAAAAAACACTAAAAAGAATAAATTTCGCAAAAAAATAAACGTTGTAAGACACAAATACCTATAGGTACAATAAAAACAATATACTCATCACTTATACATATCTCTATCGTAAAAAGCACAATACGTAGAGAGACAAATTGTAAAAGTAAAATAAAAATAACTAATAAAAATAACATTACATTAGAACGATCTAATACAATCATTAAGACTAACGATTGACTTTTATTTAGAACGTATACAACAAGTGTATCACAGAAGTATCAAATCACTTGCGAAATTGTAAACGCGAAGGAAAAGCAATGTTAATTTAATATCAGTCATCAAACCGACGGGAGAAATTACTCTATCACAGTAATCACGTTTCTTGTCGACACAATCATAGGCTTTACGTCCTCGTTTTAAACTGCAAGCGGAAGAAAACTGCGTTTTGCTTAGTAGGTTAGTGTAATATTCGTAGTAGAGTGATACTTAGAAATACTAGTATATTTACTATAAAATGTTTAGTTTAGTCAGAAATGTTGATGGTTTTTGGTTTAGTTTGCGTCCAGAATTCGGCGGCAAATACGAACGTAAATGTCTGGACCGGAATAGTGTCTTCACACGCAAATCAAGGATTTGAATTGATTGGTATTTTATTCGAATTCTAATATGTTTATTCCGTGTACTTTGCATAGATCAGCAAGTGTCAATAAAACAAAGATGGCAAATCCAAACAAAAAAACTTAGTTACATAAATATTATACTTTTATAACATTAAAGATTCTCATTATACATTCGTTAGTTACAGACACTAATTTGTTAATTAATTAATCACAAGAACTCCACTATTTTATTTATTAGTACGATGGGAGTAAAAACTTTTAGCCGTTGATTTATATAAAGCAAGGCCAAAATGTATTAGCGACATTAAGGGAAAAGTTATTCACAGCACTTTCAGGGATACAAAAAAGTGACTGACCGTGAAGAAGGACGCAATAGACTTAATGAGAAAATGGATACAGCCAAACTTGGGAAGGTCGTATTTACAATTGGATATCACTCGAGCGCGACCAAACCGCTGAGTAAACACCAACAAAATGACTTAACAATTCCACTAATTATTAGACTAATTGTTTATTCGTTTGCTATACAAATACGAATATAAACATAAAAGGAGCTCCACTGAATAAGACTGGTTTTCCGTTCCTATTCATAAGCGAGAAATCTAGCGAAAAATATTTTTTAAATATTTTTGTTCATACGGTATAAAATTTTAATTAGGGAACTGTATTAAAGGGGTGTTTTTTAAGAATTTAAATGAATATTTTCTGAGAAGTTACTTGTTTGTTTGTTACATATTTTAGTTCATCTTTTTATTTTGTGTTTAGGTAAGCATACGTACACAAAAACCTAATTTTACTACGAATTGGAAAGGACAATCCTAGTATTATTTGCGCTACATATATATTTATAAACATATGTTTATTATTCTAACGTAGCTAACCCATATGTCCCTCAATGTTTACATAAATATTACCTTTTTATGCTTAAGTTGCAAAATCTAGGGATTTAGAATAACATCTTGTATTCTTAGTTTATTTTGATCCGTACTTTTATTGTCTCTTACGTAAAAATCAAAAAACGATTTTTACGTTGGGAAGCAACTCAATGCATGGAGAGTGAAGTGAGAAATCTTTACTTATTATTAAAACTTCTATGGATATTGTCAGATTCAAAGGACTAGCCACTGAATAATAAATGATACATAATAAGATTGAATAACCACCGAAAGTAATCAGGAAGTTACTGAAGCCGATCTATGGCCATCATAAATCATCACTAATCCAAGGATCTACGAACTCTCACTTCTTTCATAATAAATTATCTTCAAGTATTTAAACAGGGTATAATATTTTATGGTAAATCTTTGTACGATTTATATATATTCTAAAAATATGTTCTCAAGCTTATATGTTTTTTAAGAAAAAAAAAAAGAATTTAATTATCATAATATGCACGAAAACGTAATTATAGCATTCGTGTTTTAATTTCAATGAATGTAATAAAATGTGTCCGAAATTTCAACCAAAACATTATTTCAAAATGATCTTGTTTGACTAACGTCCAAACAATGAAACATCTTAGCTTTCTTAATAACCCCAGGATATTTACGGTGAATCTTCATAAAATATACAAATAAAAACTGTATTACTTTTGATATGATCACGGATAAAATAGAAATTGTTATTAAAATGCATACGAAGAAAACGTGATTTTGCCTCGAACTAGAAACAGATCCTGCTTGCAATGCAAACTAAGCGAACGCATTACGGCTACGTGAGCTCATAAATCCGACGCCCTTTATTCTTAGTACCATTATTTCATTCCATCTTATTTATTTAGATGCGAGAATTTTGTGAGTAGAAACCTTGTTGCATGGTAAGATTTTAAGTTATTTTTCATGAGATTAGGACTGATATAGTGTATGATGTTAGCTAGTTAAGATTAGATTTTTATTTATAATTTATTAAAAGAAAACATACATCAAATATATTTCCTTTAGCTCCATGCTGTACTTATCCCGCATATAGCAGGATAGACAGAGGGAAGTCAATGTTAAGATACTGTGTTTCCCACGCACCACCCAAATTCCGATAATTTGATCGTGATTATCATACATTATCTATTATTGCAATAATTTAATACTACATTAGTACTGCCACAAATATTTCAAAATATATTTGCACAAAAACAATACAACTGTAAAACATTTGGAATTGCAGAATTCAAAATTAAACTAATTTATTTATATTTACCGTTGAGTCGTTTATTATCAATCCTTGTCAAGAGTAATTAGTAATCCTAATAGTGTTGAAAGATTTTGATAGGTATTATCGATAGGTATTATAATTACGTTGATGTACCTGAATGTCATATAATTAGACATAATCATTATTATATTACACGTTGTTGTATCTTTGTTAGCGTAATCGATGATAACATTAATTAATAATAGAGTAAACTAATTATATTTTCGAATAATGTATTAAAATATACATATAAAAATAAAAACAAAGAATAGTTATTATAGTATAAAGTTAATTAAACATTTCTCAGTAATATTTATAACATAATATTACACTTTATATAGCAACATTGTTCATGACGTTTAATCACAAAAAACAAGGACTTAACTTCGCTTATTTTTCTTATTTTCTGAAGTGTTATAAAAAAATTGTCTTCCGTCTTCTAAGTCATTGATTTTTTTGGTTCAACTGATGCAGATTTCACAATTACGTGGATTTTGTTTTGTTAAAGTTCAGCAAAGTGTAACAAATTAACAGCAAGATGTTAAAAAGCATTTTTAACATCAATATGAAACTCTTTTGGTGAGTTTGAAATATAGAGACCTACAAATATTTACGAAAATTGGTACAATAAATATGCAAGTTAAGTATACGCAATACAATACATACTTCCGATTTCAAATCATTAATCAACAATAACAACAATTTTAAGGTTAACCGCATTTATGGTAAGCCAACATTTACAAATTATGAAACGACATCCATCCAGTTCAGAAACATCGTGGAAGTTTTATAGTGAAGTAATTAATGTTTAACGAGTCTAAAACCTAGCCTTTTATACTTATACTTTTATGAAAAGACTAACTTTGATTAAAACGACGCTGGACATAATTTTACTCTGAGATTTTATTGCGTAGCGGAAACGCTAAAAGAAAGAATATCATAACTTCTGCAATGATTTGAGAATATTTTAAAACTATTAAAATTTTAAAGTAGCGAGATTCGAACCTCTAACGCCTCTTGGATATTGTCCTAAGAAACCAGAAGAATACTTATCTCATAAAAACATGTAGTAGATAAAACATTAAAAGGCTTCTCCATAATACTCTATATGCATACTACACGCATTGTAGAGCCACTTTGTTTGTAGAGAAGTTGAAATAATTTATATAACATAGTAGCGATATAACGAACTAACGCTCTAATTACTTTGCATATTAGCGCAGTGCTTGATAATAAAATGAAATTAACTTCATACAGTATACATATTAAATCATAGATGAAATAGGTTCATCCATTAGTAACAAAGATAATTTCTATAATATAGTTATTTTATGTTGTATTACTTGTTAGTCGTTAGACCCAGTTGGCAAGGTTGGGTTGTTAGTATAATAATAGTAGGTTTGATTCCCAATAACACTATTCAACACGCAATACTAATTCAATACTCATTTCTAGAATGCGGAAGTTGTGAAAAATAAAACAAATATGTGAAGAAATTTCTCTTTAAATATATGTATCTAAATCATAAAACATAATAAATTTTAATACGAGACACGAGAGTTGCACAATTGAATAATTTGCATAAACTTATACTTCTAGTTAATTAAGCGGACATAAACGAAAACAAAGATGTCATAACCGCTTTCGTGTCTTTTTTCTGAAAAGGTGAATAGACTTGGTAAGATTCCTTTATTCAGATAGCATATTATCTTGTAGAGTCAGAAGAACAAGTGGCCCGATTGTTTTACGAGAACAACGGAATCAAGAACAATGATATCAGTGACATAATTAAATGATAATCACGCATCTTTATTTGAAATGTAAAATTTAAATTTCATATAAAAATATAGTTTTTTGAACCGAGCTTAATTCACTTCGTCTTCAATTTTCCACTGTTGATAATCATTCAGACTATTAGCGGTGGAAAGACAGCTTATAAAAAAAAATATATTTCTAACTTAAGTTAGAAATATATAAGGGGTTTACTTTAAAAGCTTTGATGCGAGTGATAAGCAGTGATCCATTTTGACTTTTCAAAACTTGACATTTCTTCAACAACATTTAACTAGTCCTTTCTACTTTTTACAACAATTATTAAATATTTTATTTAGATATGCATATTTAAATTCCTTATAATGCTCAAAAACAGAAGTTGAGCAAAAATGTCAACAAATTTATTTTTAGCCATATTATGATTTTCTTTATCAAATAAATAATACGATCCTATTATGTAATTGCAATTATTATAAATTATTATTGTGGCAATTGCGCTTGCGGTTAGCGATATCGATTCACTTTTATTTTCACATTCGATAAAATGTGAGAATAGTCATGGTATTCTTTATCTGCGTCAGAGATAAATAAACGTTCTCACGTTCAATCTTGGGCAAGATGTCTTTTAATATTATATGATATAATGAAACAATCAAATTTGATTTCTCATTTTTTGAACTCTATTGTGACAAGATACACGATACTACTGCTGCGCTTTATTTAGCTCACTGATTCTTAATTTTGCAACACAAGTAAACCTTCAAAATCCCACACTAAGTTTGGATGCTAACAACTAACAAGCACTCAAATGAGTCACTACGTGGTAATGACAAAGGATTATCTAATACATTAAAAAATATTCTCCCAATAAATTTAAATGAAAAAATAGAAATCGACACATACGATACGATTTAGTTACAGCAAAATTGATGCAAACCAATAAAAAATAGTCAACAAGCGTGACGATCTCCGAACAACATTCGAGATTCTGATTTTTCCACTTTAGCACTTTAACCTTGGCGAGTCCAAGTGTTTGAACAATTGTTTTTGCACTATTCACTTCAACACTCGGATTAAAAAATGGTGACGTATTAATTTGCGAAATTTTAATAAGTATAAATATTGAAAAGCCCGATACGTGCGGCCAATCCGAGCGGCCGTGAGCGACTGGCTTAACGCATGCGTAGTCAGCGACGTGTCGCTTAATGGAAAGCCTGCGCTGGTGAATAGTATTAGCCTTATGACTATAAATCCAGCGCTGTTGTGCTGAATGCTGTAAAAAAATACTTTCTATGCACTTATGGTCAATTTCTTCCCCCGTACCATTTCTCTTTCAACCAGAAAATGTCGAAAGAACTAAAATTATACAGCTTTTTAATAAAAAGTTCATATTTCTGAGGTTTTGGACAGGATATTACAACATCCTTGGCCATCCACCATATGCCTTTTCCCGCTACTAATCTGCGAATCCTTATATAGCTGGTGCCGCGAGCCATCTGTCACGCAACGTGTTTCTGCGTCACACGAACACAGCCTGTGACACCTGTTGAAGGCAACAATAGAATCTCAAGGTGATTTACTGCTGAAGGTCATTGCCATCACATTAATATAATTTAACTTGTACACAATGCTTAAGACAATTGTAAAGATGAGTCAAGAAATTATTTGATCAAAGATAATGGCCAAATTATTGTTGAAATTGTAGTCTTTTATTTCATGTTATTTTAGTAGTAAAGTTTTCTGTCTTTCGTACTTATTATATTGGGGTGATTTTCAATTAAAAATGTCATGGAAATATTTATATTTTGTATAAGTTGCCATACGAAAGAATTTTGCGGTAATCATTGTCCTATTCATAAAACACTTTATACTCGTATACACGGTTATATTTTATTAACTCGATTTTCGAAATGTCACTATCATAAATTCCCACAAAAACAAGAAAAAGAAATTACAATCAATTGACAAACACTCTACAACATCTATGAGATCGGTAAGTGTCAAGTGAACGTGCGCCCGCGCAAGGTCGCTCGGACCGGTCTACGACCAAACAAACTCCTGGCCAGTTTCAATAGCTGGAGGCAATACTTTATTTGCAAATATTGTATGCGTGAAAATGCTGTTTAAATAGAAACTGGCAATTTATGATTTCTCTTTTCAAAAAAAACAAAGAAAAGAAAGACGCCATCGTGGGGATTTCGCAACGTTTCTAAATAGATATATTCTGCCTAGTCTGGCACTGGCTATCTAATATTAAAACAATATTAAAATATAAACATAATACATTACAAAAGTAATATCATAATTAATCGTTATGACGATAATAGATATTGAGGCGCGAACGCAAGGCCGGCGCCGGCGCAATCTGCGGTGACTAGCCTATACACTAGCCTACCCATAGGTTACACGTCCAATAAAGATCTGTTTATTTCTAATAAGCATCGTGGATCTCGGTGCTGTATTTCAGTACAATTATAACGCCAATGACCTTTCATTGATCTTGTTCTTATACACTGAAATAGTACACCATCATCATGAGTTTTAATTTGTAAATAAAAAGCATTTGAATAAAAACGTTATTGTTATACCGGAAATATTTATTGTATAAAAGTTAACAAACCTTAATTAAAGTTTATGTGAATTTAACATGCCATTATACGAAAGAGATAGAGGTCTAGGTGTTTTATGACTAGCCTCCGTATCAGTTTAATATAGGCAAATATATAAGATTTGGGTCATAGTGGCGTAGTGGGGCAATATCTGACTGTAAGCATGATAGTTCTAACCGCACTCGAAATCAAAAATTCGCGGCGTTTAGTTACACCATTAAACACCCTATGTCTCGAAAACTCCACTCAAAGTTAAGAACGGAGTGTGTTCACACTAGGCACCTTCTGCCTAGCCTCCCACGCGGAAGAAAGAAGAAAAAGAAAATGATTTTTTTTTCTTTTACATCCAAGACATACAAATAATACCAATTAATAATCACAATATATATTTAAAAGTAATGTAAGGCAAGTTATGATAACAGAGGCGCCGGCAGTTACTCTCTGCGACTGTCCGACCGCGACCGCGATAACCCATAGCCGACAGCTAGCCTTAAACTGTCAGTTTGATAGAAAGAAGATTTGCATGTATTTAGATAATGTAATGCTATTTGTATGCGTTCATCATTTTTTCATTCTGGTAATAAGACACGGCGCCGCGTTCAATTCCGCCATTCACGCAATTCGGCGAAAAGTGGGCAGCGCAATGTCTTAACACTGGGTTCCCTCAGCCTATCAGCTAGCTATATGCAGGATACAGCTGAAAAAAAAGTCTGGAACCATTACCACAATCTAATGTTTATTTACATAACAAACAGAAGCAGTACCCACAACTACCCAAACAGTACAGACGAGACAAGTGAGAAGCGACATTTGAAACAGTTACGCGACGGACAACGGAGTATTCGCAACAGCGAGTAATAGCGTTAACTAGGTGAACGTGTTACGAGACATCGATATATCTTTCATAAATTTATCTACGGTCTTCCATCTCGCTTGTACCCTCAAAATCGGCGGTGGTGGGAGAGAGAGGAGTGATATGAAAACACTTGCCGTGAAGGAAATAAACCGAATCGATGCAAAGCATGTAGCGGTGGACGTGCTTGGACTGATTCATGAGAAACAGTACTTATTGATAGACGGTGTTCTGGAAAAGAAATAGCGACTGTGTGATTTCCTTATAATTTTTTTTGGAGAATTGGGAAAGAGTCGCTTTTTATAAAATTGTTTTATAGCCATTTAAATGTTTTTTTTGGGGCCAGTAATGGCGTATATTCAAATATTTGAACATTTTTTTTAAATATGCTGATTTTATAAACATAATCTTTCATCATTATCATCACGTCAGTCTTTCGAAGCTCACTGTTGGACATAGGCCTGCCCCAAGGTTCTCCACGCCGTCGCTCAGTCATGCGGTGCCTAGCGGCTTCCTGCGTTCAATCTTTATTTATTTTTTTTCTTTGCAAAAACAATAAATAGATATATTTACGTTCTCGCTGTATTTCCCACACAGCAGGACGGAGGCATTGCGATTGATGAACTCAACGCCGCGCTTTACCTCGTTATAAGAGCAAGGAAATAAAAAATATTAAACATGTATTTTTTCATGTAGGAGTCGAACCAATAACGTCTAGAATGTACAGTCGAACGCTTTTTCCTAATATAGATCCCAATTATACTGTAACCGAAATTTAATAACCCATTATTGCAAGACTCGTTACAAATTTAACTCTGTTACATAAGGACTAAGAGCAAAGGTACGGCTGACACATTTGTGCAATTAACGACACACGATTAAGAAATCCCCACGTCAGCCGAGCATAATTTTTCTTGCCTTTCATTTCCTGAATTGAATTATTATCTGTATCTACAAATGACAGGTCAGTTTCGTCACGTAGAATCTTAAATAAGACGTAAAATAAAAAATATATATTAAAAAAATGGACAAAAATAGCAAAATTTGCCGGCGACATTTGTTATATAAAATATTTAAGTTTACGGAGAATTTACTGAGACAACAATATCTTTAACTGACAGAATATGACGAAGGTTATATTGGTGATATATTAAATTCTGACGTTTTACGTGGGTACGTATTGCACGTAATCTTTGTTTGAAATAAGCTATTCGATTATGTCAATTACATTTAGAAATTAGTTATATTATAAATTAACTCTGGCGTCACGTTGTAACTCGCCTATAGCTGTAGGCATAGGGAACCTGGTAACGTAATCGTAGGACCCCAACGTGTCCCACTTTTCGTCGAATCCCGGAGGCATTACGTGTTGGGTGGCGGAACACAACGCTCAAATAAGGTATAATATAGGGTAATTACGATACGTAATTATTAAACTGCATAATTGCAAAATTAATAATTAGAACCAACACCTTACAAAGCACACACAGAGAGTACAGAAACTAATGACGTTTGCTGTTCACGCAGTTTTAATTAGCCTAAGTCCCATCAGCCTTTGAGGAGGCAGCTTCATCTACAATATGCATTTCACAAGCTGCTCTC
The DNA here is from genome assembly GCA_030704555.1 of Heliconius charithonia. Lineage (NCBI taxonomy): Eukaryota > Metazoa > Arthropoda > Insecta > Lepidoptera > Nymphalidae > Heliconius > Heliconius charithonia. The sequence goes on from CM060825.1 coordinate 4,325,355, forward strand.
AATATTAGATTTGCATGTTCACTCTTTTGAAAACACACTAGAGCCTTATGTAATCTTGAATACATTACTCACGCTGAATACTGAAGTCAGCCGGTTCAAACTTATATTATACATTTTTGTTCAATTTTTAACGTGCGTCTTCCTGTTTTATTTATATACGTTCAAATATTTGTATCTATCTATATGAAACTGCCTTGGGCGATAGGTTACTGTAAATAAAAATATTTTGTTTCCTTCGAAGGAAAAGTCTTTTAAAAATTTAACCTTTAAAGAATAAAAATATCATATTTTTCACTGTATAAAAACATTAATACCATTGTCAAAAAAAAAACAATTATTTATGATGAAATTGTCCAATATTTGATACAACACTGCTGTAGTTGCTATAATTAAAAAAGCTATAATTAAAAAAAACATTATACAAAACTGTAGATTATACAAAGCAAGATAAAAATAAACAATAAAATAAATAAACGCGTATTGTATAGTAAATAAATACCAACAGGTAATTGCCACTAATACATACATACATACATACATGTGAGCATACAGCCCAGATATTCAAGGTTAAGGCTTCTCTACCAATAAACTTTAAATATCGAGGCCGCGACCAAATAAATGTAATACTTACCCCTTATGGGGACATTCACACAGATCACTAACACACTTGTATCGGAGCCTAGATTTGCCCGATTGCATTACCAAGACACGCATTGTTCCACTTCAGACAAATGCCTTCACGGATAAAGATATTTACATAGAATCACTGTTTGCACCGCTTATCTGTTAATTAACTCGTAATAAGGTTTGTTTAACATCTAAACAATGTATTTAGACGATAATCGAAGATTTTAGACCAATATATCTAAACAACTGACGTTTAAATATTATATAACTTTATTTATGAAGATAACGCACTCAAGGTTTTAGAAACCAATACAATCTATAATAGTAAGAAAAGAATCACTAAACTCGATCTCCGTCACCAGTAACCGCTAGTAAAACAGAGATATTTCAAACAATAAACTAGCGAACCGTGCGTTTAACAGTCATACAATGAAACTTGCCAAAGGCATGACATCGAGCTGTAAAAGTTAAGCTGAAGTTGCAAAACCTATTTAGGCGACTGCGATTTGTTCGCGCTAAATGTCTGGAACCGGAGTTATTTAGTTATACTGTGTATTCAAGTTTTGATGTATCTTGTTTAATGTTATATTTGAGAGGTTTTTACCTTTATTTATTATATATTAATTTATTTCATCAATAAGAGTGAACGAGTTGGTATGTGAGGGGCATTTTAAGTTATGGAGTTTTATTGTAGTTGTAACTAAATCAAACGTTCTTATTGCTAAGTACAGATAAATGTACCTTTTTTTTCTCCCTAAAAAAAATCTTAAAATTTGTTGTGCCTTTATATTTTTTACCACAAAGTCATCTTAATCGTAACACAGGAGTGACACAGTTTTGCTAAAATAAAATTACAACTGACTTTCAGTTCGTCGAAATAAAAAAATCTAAGAAAATGTCAAGAACAGTATAAAAATAAAAGTAAATAAATACAAAATTCAATAAAATCGACAACACAAATCATCTACAAACAACCACATTACATATAACGACTATATATAAAAATAAACGGTGTGACAAAATGTTATTTTGCCACCGATACGACCATGTTGGGAGAGAAGTTTATTTATTATTGATTTATGCAACGAAACTGTCGCGGCGAAAGGATCTCTATTGTGTAACACGGCTTATTGTCGGCGAAGGGGCGTCGGTGCAAACATGTGTAACGAGATATAGGGCGTTTCCTTTATTTATATATCTTTAAATCTATAATTATTATACACGTTGATCATGACGTCAATTTAATATAATTATTAAATATGTTATAAAATAATTAAGAGAAAAAAATATGTATTTCTGTTCTTATTCGATATCCGCTCAATTTTCAAGACATTGCATAATGATTGGCAGAACTCAACTCTGCGCTGTATCTTATAAAAGGTCGAGGAAACGATATGGTATAATCTATTCCCCAGATGCGAATCCACGTCGCGTTTACAGTCACATGCTGTGCCGCAGTTCTGAAGTAAATTATTTTTAATAGCTATTTTGATATAATTATACTTTTGCATTATATTAAAAATCTAATAAAATTCCATTTAATTAGGTAAAGCTTATTTATAATATGATTTTTCCTTTTTCAAAACTAAACATCCGGAAGAATTAATTAAAGCGGGCACTTAATAGATTCTCAAAGACAATACGCCCCACCGGCTCTATCCTTTGTCGGATGGAGATAAAAAATAGAGAGACAGGCCGACAATGAAGCCGATCGTAAAAACTCATTATAATAATGCTAAGCGGAACCGCGAGAATCTTTTAAAGTTCTGCACGAGGTGTGCTTTTCTTATATCCGAGAAACTATCCTTGAATTAGAAGTTTCTGTGATTAAACGTTTCTTCTGTTAATGCACATCTAATTAAAAGTGAAAAAAATGTATAAAAAGCTTTTATTAGTATTTTCAAAAAAAAAAAAACTACATTTCATCTAGGTACAATGTAGGTACATATATTACAATAAAACAACATATTTTTTTCCTTTTTTAAAAGAAATAAAATAAAACAATTATTCACGTGAATAATTTATTCAACAGCAAATTTCGTCTTGAGGAAAAACAAAGTTGTTTACACGCAAACAGAACTCGTACGCGTAAGCAGAGCTTTTACTAAAATACATTATTTACGTGAAATATAAATAAGTAGTACGATAATAGCACGAATGAAGCTCAATGAACTGTACATATTAAAATCTATTGGATTCCTTATAAAATATACCTATTCTAAGTGTGTGTTTCCGGTAGTAGTAAATATTTTAGTCACATAATACGTAGTAGAATCACATGAGTATTAAGCCTATAACTTTATTCCAAAGGTAGCAGGGTAGACAGAGGGAGTATTTCGTGTAGAGTGGCGGAACTCAACTCTGCACTTTATCTCGAAAGCGAAAGATAATGAAAATATTTTTTTAGATTTTTAGATTAGATTATTAAATTAAATGTGAAAAACTATCCATTTCACGTAACCTTTAATAGAATATAATGTTTCCATTCGGGGCTCATCAAAAACATTCTCCCGAGGTTAGACTCTTTGACCTCAGAAGCGAAATAATCTGAAGGCCTACGTATTTTGTGGGCGGACAAAATATGTCGCTAAAGTCGAAAACAGGTACGCAAGGCGAAATTATATTACATACCGTATAATGCGAGGTTACACGAACCATGGATGTTTCGACATTAAAGGAAACCCAAAACTTTGAATAGGTGGCGTTGAATTTAAATAGTATCTGTATCTTTTAATTTATCAGATAAGCATTTCCATCATTTGAATTTATTTTTTTAATCACGTAAAATACGTATAAAATATGTCTTGTTTTATCATTATAAGATCTTCGCAGTTCGTCTTGCTTGTCTGTCAGTTGCAGAGCAAAGTCATCGTCGCATTTTGTCTAATCTGATAAAAAAATTATCGTCGCGGCACAAACATGGAACTGTAAACAAGACGGTTGTGGGTTTGATTTTTACTAAAAGGAATTAAATATATTCATCCTCTTGCTCCGGTAACGAGACGTAGTTCTGCTAAACACGCAATGCCGTGTTAGAACACAAGCGACCGTAGAACGGAGTGTCTTAACATTAGGTTCCCAGGTTTCCCCTGCCAACCGTATGCTATATGCAGAATACACCGTGAAACTATAAAAATGATTCTCCAAGTGTGATTATAAATTCGAATCCACAATCAAAGCACTAATCAGACATTTCAACAGCGCAGTCATAATGTCAAACAATTAAGTTACCCAATTGGGTACTAATTAGATAACTTTAGATTTAATACAATCAAAACGCAACTTCTATCTTGGCACCACCGTTCAAACTAACATCATCAATCCTCATAAACAAACATTTGGATGGCAATCAATCAAATATTTCGCTAGGCAGGTATATTAAATCATCAAGTCATCACAACAATATGAGGTTGGGGTCATCACGCGAAATTTCGCAACACGTGAAGAAACCATACCCACATGTGCTAGTGTTGACGAGTGTACTGTGCAATCTGCACATGTTTCGACATGGCGCTGATTATTAAAAACATTGACCTGTTTCAATGAATCTTTAAATTGTGGGAAACGATTATGATTTGATTAAAATATTTAATGGTAATATTTTTAATTTAGACATGGTATGTCATATATTGTAAAAAAATAAGGACTTTTACTAAAGATCTACCTCAAGTTCATTTTTACATGTTACTAAACATGTATCTTTGCGTATAAACCTTCCTATTGAATCACTCCGTCTTTTAATATTAAAATTACACACCATAGTGGAGTCGATTTTGACTACACTATGTACAGAGACTTCGGACAATTGTAACGAAATTAAACACAGAATTATAACAGCGAAACTCACTTTTACCTACTATTATTAATGTGGTATAATATGTACAATGTACACAAATACAAGAAAAAACAATCCAGTAAGAACAACAATGGAGACGTCAACATAACATGCATCAGAGATAAGATAATTAATGACAGTGAGTTTCAGTGGAAGCTACAGCTACAGAACCATTTGTTATATTGCTATAGTAGTGTAATTATATATATTTACAATTCTCTTCTTTTTAGCTTCACGATGATACAACACACACATACATACAGCAGGATTAAGACACCTTCCCATGAAGACATTTCCACTCCTTACTTTCCGCCGAATTTCCAGAATTTGCGTGGCCTCTGCGCCACTTAACCTTAACGTTTTTTTTTTAATAAATTTGGGTTTCGCGCTTTATATTTCATATAGTATGTTTAGGAAGCAAAGACCTGGATTAAAGCCGGGATGTTATTAACACAGTTAAAAAATATAATTAAAAAAAATCCAAGAACCATGAATTCCAAGTTGAATTTCTAAAATGTTTTTTTATTTTTGGAAAATATGAAATATAATTTACGAAACGAACCAGAGACAATAAATTAAAAATATTGTATTAAATCTATTACATTTAGATACTTAAATAAATATTATAAATTCAACCTTTAACGACTTATACTAAGTAGGTTGAGGAATTTTTCTCTTCCTATGTAGGCGGAGTGGATTAACAGATATATAAGTTATGTTGTATATCATGAATAAAAAAAATAATGAGAGTCCAAATTTAAGTAAATAATGTATGTATATGTAATAATATATTTTACACTTAAATATTAAAAAACATATTATAATAACAGTAAAGTAAAAGTGAATTTTATTTTCTTATCACCGATTAACGGGCTAGACGTAATGAAACCGAAAGTGGTGATCTTTCAAGGCCGGTTAACGTCAGAGCCTCTTGAACGTTTTTACGGCGACTTGCCTTGGATTATTAATTGTGCATTTTAGATTAATATTAAATATTATTATCCAAATACTCTTTACACTTAATAAAATCCAGGTGGTAGTATTACATATCAAATAGATCACGAAAGGTAAACTTATATGGAAGACCATCACATAAGTTACGTGGTAACATTTGCATCTACAAGGATTTTTATTGAAATTTATCTTTTGAAAACATGTCGCTAGTGCAATCGCAAAATTGTAGCGCCAAATCACGTAGAACTCGTATTGCATGATTTCTTTTACAAGAACCTATTTATTATTTGCTATGTGGATTGCAAAATTTTATATATTTTGATATATGCCATCATGTAAGTAATAAGAATATGTTGAGGCCAGTCGTGGCGCAGTGGCACGAAGTGTGACTGTAAAACCGAATGGTTGTGGCTTCGACCCCCACTCGAGGAGATGAAATATTTACTTAAAATTATATTTTCATTTCTTCGCTCTGGTGTCTTGGCTAAGCGCGTCTTTGAGTTCTGCCACTCAACACGCAATGCCTCCAGAATTCGGCAGAAAGTGGGAAACGGAGTGTCTTAACACTAGGTTCCCTCTGTCTACCCTGCTGTGCGCGGGATACAGCGTGAAGCTGATTTATTTATTTTTTACTTTATTGGCTGAAAAGTAACTGCATTAATTTCTTTAGTCAATAGAAACAACATCTGTATCTCACACATGACACAACATAAATATAGAATAGTAAACAGCAATAAATAAACTTTGAAGTATACAGTGAATGATTGCCACGAAAGTAAAATTAAAAGGGACCATCTTCAGATACAAGATAAAACATCGCCACCTCGAGCAAGAGTAATCAAAACGACACTCCCGAGGGATCAGTGGAGGGCTTTCAAGGAAACATTAACCTAATTTGGGTTAAAGACGGCGTTTGGCATTACATTTTAAAAAGCCTACTTTGTAATGGTTTTGACTTAGTCTTTACTTATCTTTGTTGGTCAGTGAGGATTATTTAAAGTGTAAATACTACAATTTGTATGTTGTCACTGCTTTGGCAACCAATTTTATTTAAATTATCAAGGTATACATTTTCCATAATCTTAACGAAGACATTGATTTTTAAGATAGAGATTTGAAATTAAGTATAAAATGTTTAATTTTATTGCAAATTCATAGATTACTTTCATGTAGATTTCAAGTCAGGTATTATAACCTAATAATAAGATCAACCTTATCAGAAAATTGTTAACAAACGAGAATATTAAATAAAACGTTCCTTGTTCGAATTCATAAATAAATTAACAACAGATGCTAAAAAGACTAAACAAAATATTGCTTAAAATAACACATCGTATGAAGTATTCCATCGACACGTCCAAATAACACTCATCAGACAGAAGCCATCAACAAATTAAAATTGTCACGACACGAGCACTCGACTGAAGAGCACTTATGACGAATGTTTTGTAACAGTTGAATTTTCTCCCACGTTTAGCGTTCAAATCAGTTAACCACAGTGAGGTGTGAATTGTTATAGGATAAAACGAAAAAGGCAAACGCGATTTAGAAAGTAAAATACTGACCGACAACGGCACGCTGAGGACCGATAATATATTATTTATTCAATGTAGGGCGTAATGTTGCAAAATTGGCGTACGAAATTATGTATTTCGTACGCCCAAATTATGTACGTGAACTGAGAATGAGTACTAACTGAGTATTATTTGGGTAAAATTATTATGGGAAGTATTAAGCTATAGGTTTGTTTATAGTTTTTTCAATAGTGACGCGACAATCTTTAGATTAGTTGCGCTATAACATTGGAGAGTAGAATAGTAGTAGTATAATAGTAATATTGAACATATCCTGATGTATTCCAACCATAAATAATAATACATGGCAGATGTGTTGGTCTAGTGGTTATTGATATTTCATGCTTAAGTAAAAGTATTATTTTATTTAGATTTTTTTAGATGCTTAAGTAAAGATATTATATTATCAGATTGTCATTATTTTATCGATAAATCAAAAGTCTCATAGTTAGAAACCAAAAAACTATATAATAAGCCATACTCAAATAATATTTGAACAATTGTCTTTTTCATAGTATCAAACAAATTTTTAGTTTTGCTCTATAATTTAGTTATAGTGTAAACTTGAATGTATGGACATTACTCGTTAACATTTTAACGCTTATTGCTTAGTAAGTGTTCATCTTCTAACCGATACTTATTACTTCGCGAGTAAATAATGACGTCAATTATTACAAAGGTCAATGTTAAACGCTCTTGTGTAATGTACCAATGTTTCGTATTTATTATAAGTACTTGGTAAATTGCTTTATGAAATAGTAATATTTCTTTATTTATTTAATTTTTTTTGTCAATAAACGTTATATTATTGGCAGTAAGAAGCAAAAAATTATTATTTTTATAAAATTTCGAAAACTTTTTCGAATTAGAAGGTCGAAACGTACGTAATAAAATCACCATAATACATATATTGAAAAAACACTATTCATTAATCATCATTTCTATTCTATGCTTAAGTATAAACACAAAATTTAAAATAAAGCAATAAAATATATTATTTTGTGAATTAAGTTAATGAGTTAATATAACAAACGAAGTAATCCTTTACACAGCAAGAACTAATTACCTACCAAGGTAGGATAATATCCGGCAATCACTATGAATAGTACCTTGTTACATACAAACATATAGTTACTTAGTTTAAAAAGATTAATAAACATTACTCATCATCAATACATCTAAATCACCGCGGACGCCGTCTAATATATCACAACTAAGCGAAACGTCAGTACCAAGGCGATCGTATTTGCATTTGCATCACATTTGCTTTCGGCGGGCACGTTTTATATTGTAAAGTTCTATTTTTTACTCATATGTTAAGTACTTAGTATGCAAAACGCTCGTCCGTGGAGCTTGCATTTGAATAAAAGTGGAAGTGTGGAACCGTTCATTAAGCGAACTGAATTTCCCCTTGAGACGGAAAATTTAATTTTAAGATTTACGACTAACTCGCTCAATAAGTGAATTTTGTCTGTAAACCAGCCAACGGAGATAACATTGGATCTAATCGGCGAGTCAAAGTTTCAGTTTCTACCTGAAAAAGTTTATAATTTATGTTTTTTATGATTATATTAAAGTAATTTACAATAACCCTTGTTTTCATTCACATACATTCTTGCACTTTTTATAGCTTATAAAAAGTAAATAGTTGAGGACAGTCGTCGTGCGGCGAAGGGGCACCTGTGACTCGTGTACGTGGGGCACGTGTGAAGTCACACGTTGTGGTTTCGATTCCCACTCGAAGAAATTCAATATTTAAAATTTTTATTTCTTCGCTTTGGTATCGACGCAAAATTAATATTTGTATGCAAAAATTTTGACTACGTCATCGTAGTATTATCATAACTGCACATTATGCACCTCAAAATTTAATATTCTTGTACACTTTATAAGACACAGAACTTAGTACTACTAAATACCGCCATACAAAGTAGACATGACCATAAAAAAAAGCTTTAAAGAAGCACATGTAGTACGTATAGAGCTTACGAGAATTATGTGGCTAAGGGCATTATCGGTGAACCGTAGTAAAGCAATACGTCGCGTTGAACTATTAAATAACATCATCCTTCATCCACTAGCTACAATAGAGAATAGGCAAAGGTTAAATAAATATGCATTCTTTTATCCGCATAGTTATGCAGATATTGCGTCCCGCTTATTGCAACCACAGTTATGTTTGAAATCACTTAATCGATATACGCATCAAGTTAATCAAAGTTTATATGAAGACTACACTGTACACTACTACTACACTGACCGCTGCCACAGTCAAATGGAAATAACTAAGAGTATTGTATGATATATGACAAACTATAAGTTTCTGTTATAACTATGACATCAAGCTCTAGCTCGTTAATTGGATTATCCAGCAGAAAAAGATGGTTTCAATTCCAATTAGAAGTTTCTGAGGTTAGCTTGTTTAACCACACCACCAAACTAAGTAACTCTTGAGTTTTATAATATCAGTATAGATATAGATTTGTTATCAGTAGCAAAAAGTTATCACTCAAAGTTATATAGAACGTGGTTTAAGCCCATTTCGATACGGTTGGCATATATTAAACAGATGTAATGATTGAGGGGTCAAATTCGACATATAATAATTATTTTTCTCAGAATTCTTAGAAGAAAATGAGCGTATGCGATATACAGCTTAAAGCTACTTATCTACTTAAGGAACAGGGTGACTAATTAGGCTTCTCCTTTAAAATGAAAACATCCTTTTTTAGCGTCACGCTGTATTCCGAGTAGACGATGGAAGATAGTGTTAAAACACTTGTTTCCCAGTTACCAGAGAATTCTGGAGGCATTGCGTGTAAATGGCGATCAAAGCGGTTTGCCTCGACACCACAGCGAAGAAAATGGAGATATTTAATTTTATATATAAACTGAAAGAAAACATTAAAATAAAAATGTACTGTGTGAATTGCCGAAAATATTTTTGTTGTACACCATTCACGTGAGAGTATTTGGTTTATTGTATAGTTTTAAAACTCATATCCATACCTACGTGAATTTTGTAGTTTCAGAAATTTCATTAGAAACAACCCCGTTAAAAACGTTCAGTTTAAATTAAACTGTTCGTGCACTTCTTTTTCTATTAGCGCAAGTTTGTAATCAAAACATTGGTTACCGTACTAGTTAAATGTTCGACTGTTACTTTTCTTTATCACATAATGAATTTAGAGGGTAAAGAATTTACTACTGAAGTAATGTTTATAAACATGTGTGATATTTATAGTTTTGTTTGGATAATTTTGCCATATTTTTTAAGTAACATGGCACTTTGGCAGTCATTTTTGATTTATATAAAATATTTTATAGTAGGTCGTTTTCTTCATTTTCTTTATTGTTTTTCTTGTTCCTATCACCAAATTTTATTAGCAGCTTTTTCCGAACATCGATTGTTTAGCTTAGATATTTTAATCAATATTATTATCGAAAATGAATTACAGCTGTAAGAAAACAGTTGCGTGGCAATTTTAGAACGTTTTTGTAAAATCTACTTTTCAACACAACACAAATAACGTGACGAAATCATAAAACAGAGAAAAATCAATATATTTGAAACCAATATCAATATGTTTGCAAACTCACAAAATTTAATTACTAAAATGTTGACGCATAACAAAAACACCTAAAACAATAGAAGCACTAACAGTTAACAACTCCGGCATTTCCAATCGAATACTAAACAAACACCAATTACCAGCGGACCAAGGCGGCTTCACGGGCTAAAAATATACTATATTTTTTTAAATAAATTAGTTTAGGGGGTGAAATCTAATAAACCATGAAGTACGTGGTCAATGAAATATTTTTAAAAGTCCTAATTTCAAATTTAATAAAAATTAGTGCCGATTGAAAGATTTCTCCATACAAACTTCCAGTCTCCTTCACGGTAATTTTTTTTTTTAAATCCCTTCTTAGTGAGTGATTACATTATAAAAATAAACATAGGTATGTCCATAATTCACATATTTACTAATACCGACTGCGCGTGCGAGCGTCTATTCCTAAGTCCAGTTACAATTCCTTATTATTATTCCTTATTCCTTAGTTAAATAACCATAAAATTTATCAAAAAGATCTGATTCTTGGAAATACTCGTATGTATATGTTTATTCTTTATACACATCACAGCTAACAAAACAAAAAGCCACTCAAATCTTGCAGCTAACAAAGCACAAGTAGGTACTACGTACAACATACTAACAATCCTCGACCACTAACGACCCCCCAAAAATACGTCAAAACGTTTCGAGGCCGTATTCTGACATCATCATAGACTGTTGGCGTGTCAAAAACTAAGATGTCTGACGATACTGACGTTGGCATCACGAGGAACAATGGCAATAGGGGTGCCGATATAATGGTACAAGATGGGAAAACTTTTCATTTTATTGAAATGGAAATTTATATTAATTTTGTTCTTTTAATAGGAAATGTTATTTTTGTTTTTAATAAGAGCTCCTGTTGTTTATGAGTAAATTACGACATAATTATATTGTAAATCGTCTTTTGTAATAAGGACAAATTTATTGAATCATTTTAAAAAAGTAAAAGAAAAATATACGTTATGCATTAAAAGAGAATAGATGTTTAAGATTCAAAAGCTTTACGTGGGTACCTTATTTCTATGCAAATATTTGGTTGTAATTACAATTACTGTAACCCATGACAATTTATGAAAAAAACAGGAAATATTGTAATTAAAAACTAATTATACTTAAAATAATAAACTACATTAAAAAACTAGCATAATATATACATTTTCTTATAACTTGATACTATCGTGACGCGGTGAGACAAGCGCGGTATTTGACTGTAAATGCGATGATTATGGGTGCGCTTATACCGATGAAACTAATTTAATATAATCTTTACTCCGGTCTATTACGACAAAGTATGGCAGTAAGTTCCAAATTCACGTAAAAAGTGGAGAACAGTGTTTTTACACTAGGTTCTGTCTCCACATTGTGCTATACGCAGAAAACAATAATGACATCTTATAGCTTGCACCACAAGAGCACATTATGAGAGGTACCGACAATTGTTGAGCCTTATAAGGGACGCAAAACGGAGGCGTCCTATTGTTTTATGGACAGTTTTATGTGCATTTATACACATTTTCAACATTTACATATATATATTATGTATGTACATGAACGTTTTTCAGAACAAACTCTTTTGTTTAAACTAAATACATCACTCACGTTCATATATTGAAGAATATCGTTTCAAATAGTGTATTATAAATATCTCACTAGTTAATATGTTATTTTTAATTTTTTAATATTTTTAAATAACATTTTAAAAAAGCATATTTAATATTTTATTAGGGCGGATATCGTTTATAAACGTAATATCAAGTTTTAGCCACAGCGTGATACAGCGTAGGCACATACTAAACCTTGTTGGCGACAAGTCTAGAAACTTACTAATTATGTTGGAAAGAGTTGGAAAGCACTATATCATCTGCCTAAGTACTTTGCTGGCTGTTATTTTCTACTTTACATCGTTTAAAACTGTCTATTTAGTGTTTTGCTCAACTGGCACGTTCGAAAGCTATAACCTGAATAGCTACAAAATATAGAAGTAAAGGCATTGTCTTTAAAATATATAATAAGTGAAGCTCCTTACACATTTATACTACACATACACGTACAAGTGAATAATAAAATAGATGTAGTAATATAAATATAAAAATACTCAGTAAGTAAGCTCAAAAAATGAGTATTCATGAAACCATGATTCCCTTGTAAGATCAAAAGTAACATGAGAGTCGTAAAATGCGAAAGTAATAATATCTACAGAGGGTACTACTTACGCATCAGTGTCTATAAATCCTTGGTACAAAAGAAAAACATGAATTTATTAGAAATATTACCGTTCCTATTATATTTTATTACTGTTTTAAGTATATTTCAAATATTACATTTCAAAACAATACTATATTTCAAAATATGGAATTTAAGTTTAGTTTTTGTGTTTCTGCACTAACCTGTCATCTTGTAAGTGTTTTAGCTCACTTAGTTCCAATTCCCTCCTCAGATTGGAGACTTCACAGAGAAGCATGTCCCTCTCCGTCGACACCTTCTCCAACTCCGCCCGAAGTCGTACGACCTCGTTAGTCAAATCCATGGTCGCCATTTTAACGGCTATCGATAACCACAATCGACACAGCACATCACTTATTTCAGAATAGACCAATGGCGTTCACGCATTTTCAATTTCGCATGAGAGTACCGCACTATTATCGACACTTCACTCAACTATGATCTGGAGGCTCGCTACATTGCAGGCATCTGAAACAATATATCATTCTTTTAGTGCTGAAAGAATTGGTATGGGAATGTTGAATATTTTGTTCATAAACTACTGTTGTATGAAGTCGCAAACTCGGCAGCTATGTTAATACAGGGGCATAAATAACTGAAATTGTTCTCTTTATTTGTTTTGTGAAAATAGAGAATTGGTCCCATTCTCATATATACAAATGTATGAAAACAGAAATTTCTCTATTGTTACATTATTAATGGTTTGTTCTGCTTGACCTAAATAATGTGAGCGCTAGTGAGGCACAGGATTGATTTACTATAGAAGCCTGTATCTACTCCAAATGTTGCACAACTATACTTCTCATATGTATAACTTGATACAAAGTGGCCATACTATTTAACATGTTTTTTAAATAATTCCTTTCATAAAGATAAAATAATATTAATTTCCAACAAAAGGCGAATGATACCTTTAAATTTATAAAACAAAGAAACCATATTATCTTAAATATAATATAAACCGCGTGATAATTAAAAAAAAATGGCCAGCATTTATAAGGTGAGATAAATGAAAATATCAGTTTCAGTGGCGTTTCCGTATCTCGCTGTTATCTATTGAGTAATCGAGTCGTTTTAAAAACAATGACAGCGAGAACACCTGGTGTACAATTATGTAGATTACTTTGATGCGTCATGGATTTATCTGTGTAGTCCCGTGAAGTGGAAGACGAGCTAAATTGTTTTTTTTTTTTTAATTCTTATTTTTTTTAATTTGTCGTAATTTTGACATATTAAAGTATATCTTATAGGTATGTTAATGTACATCTGTAGCTAGTTTCATGTTTTAGTTATATTATATTTATGTATAACAAATAATAATTCCAGATAATAAAATGTTTTATTTTAATGTTATTATTTTTTTATATTCAAAGGTAACGATATTCTACTAATATATCAATCCTAATCCAAACAAATCACTAAACAATCATAGTCGTAAAAACGACGTACCCTCACGATTGTATCCACTTCATATAGCACACCTTCGGAATCCACTTAATTACATGGCCCAGAAAGAATCCCGACACGTATCGTAAGGTAAATTCAATTCAGTAGCGTATTTCAGCTACAAAAGAAACGGGGGGAGCGTTTTAATTCACCTTTGTTAGTCGTGCTAAATGAAATTTTCAGTTACACGTGGTGTTTCCAATTAGCCGCTCCCAGGAGCAATGGATACCTATTTTAATTTGTTGTTAATGTAAGGTCTAAGTTAATTTAGATTAATTATTCGTGCTGGTTGTAGATTTAAATCCCAATGGTGCTAAAACTTGAAATTTTAGCACTATTGAGATTTGAATATACAATTAATTGGAAATTGAGATTCTCCTGTTATAGTAAACGTTTATTGAATATACAATAACACTCTTCTCTCTATTGTATAATAATACTGGACAGTATTATTATACAATAGAGAGATAAAGACAGAGAGAGAGAGATTTAACGTAAACGGTTATTGAATACACAATCGAAATATGTGAAACGTGACGAAGCATGCAGAGTATGATATTTAGTTTATAATTAAATGAGGAAGGCCCCATTGATTTTTCTTAAGGATCTTCTCTTTCTCTTCTTAAGGAACATAAAGGATTTATTCTTTGAACATAACGTCAACACTGTTAGCCTTATTAGGCTAAAACACTAAGCACAATTAGTAGTGATTTTATCCCATTACAGCATTGGACACTAACTAAATCTTAAGTACATTTTAATAAATATACTTTCTGTGCTCGAATGATGATACAATGGATGACGTTGTACAAAAAATTCCAACAAATTTAAATGTTAATGTTCTCATATTTAATCATATTTTGAAAATTTCGAAAATTACAAGTCCTATAGAAATGTTAATCAATCACATCATGTAACGCAAGCGAAGCAATAAAATAGCAAATGTTCTTACAAAAATAGTGACAAAGCAGAATCTTAAATGAATTTATATGATTTGATAATTAAGACAATTTATAGCAATCATTATATGACACTAAAGAATTTTCTAGAAGTAAGCAATTAAACTTGTAATATGAACATGTAGTTGGCGAAGATTAAACACCACTTACTTTGAGATATAAAAATCCACGCTTCATAAAGAATTACGGCAATAAATACACTATAAAATTGTTTAAAACTGCCCTTTGTTTTTTCATTTATTTTCATAAATATAATTAATTGCTTATAGGTCATTATTTCTATAAATATTTTATTAAATAGCAAAAAGCGCCATTATTATCATTTCCTCGCTCTAGTAACGAGACACAGCGCGGCTTGAGTTTAATATGCAATGTTGGGAACGGAGTGTCTTAAGTCTTAACACTGGGTTACCACTGTTTATCCTGCTATATGCAATATCGTATAGTATTGTTAATTTGTGTCATTAAGACAACCGGTTTAAGTCCTATACAGTTTTGGGTTATCGTTCAACTGAAAAAACACCAGCAATACTGGCAAACATATTAAGGATTTAAGATAAATTACATATTACTGTAAAATTTAAGGAATTACATAAGGATTAAAGTTTACTAACTCCGACTTACTTGAACTTTTACATTTTATGTGACTTCTATTTGGTTTCAAATAAAAAGTTTCTGGACTGAAATTTTCCCTAAAAGTTAATAAATATTGACATATTTTTCTCTTAAAAGCAGAAAAGAAACTAAATACTTAATCAGATTTTCTGAACTTTAAGAGGTTAATTTTTAAGCACCATGCGTTTTTTTGCCAACAGCCTGGGTGCAACGACACTCCCGTTCAGGACTTTAAGCCGACTTCTGGAGGCAGGCATTGCGTGTTGGGTGAAAATATAAAATCTTTCATTTCCTCGAGTAGTATTCGCGTCTACGACAGATTGTGGGTTTTACACTCGTTTTGTGCCCCTGCGCTATGAATTTCGTCGTTGGCCTCAATTTACTGTTTGGATAAACTAATAGTTACTATGTAATTACAAAATGAAAATACAGTAAATGCAGCACATAATTACTGCAATTAATTAAATTAGCTAAATAAAGGAAGTTTGAAACCAAATTTCGATTCGAAATGCGTTATAATAAGTTGTGCCCGAATTATTTTGTAATTATTACAATCCTGCTAATTATCATTTATACGCAGATTATTAATAATATAAACCTTAAAAAAAAAATATGAATGTGGGGAACTGAGCGTTTTAACACTAGGTTAGCTTACCTGATTATTTTTTTATGAAAATAATAGTTGAATGATTTTAATTATTTAATTTAATCGAATCACTATAATTAAAAATCTAATTATTCATATAATTGTAGTGATTCTGTAAACTTTGGAAGCTGCCTTAGCTGCATTAATGAGACAGCAAAACGTCAGCACAGCTACACGTTTGGCTACGTATAATACTAGCGAGGATGTCACAGTGAGACTGACGAAGAATGTGTTTATATGGTTTGGGCACATCGAATGGATGAGTAATAAAATAATGACTGTAAAGATTTACAAAAGAAAAAGCGAATAGTAAGATAGAGGAGACCTCGATTTTAACATAGGTAACTTTTCTAGAGTACTCTTTCTAAGTAGTGCTAAAAATAAAGTAATTCTAAAAATAAACTGATATATATCACTTTATTTTTAACACAAAAAACATATTTTTTAACTTTTTACTACTTGTTAAATTAACCCATAGTTTTACACCAATATTTAATTTTTAATTTTGAGTCAGTAACGCCATCTGTGATGATCTATCCTACTTTCAACTGCACAGTTAAATAAGCACTTTTATGCTGGTAATAGATGGCGCTACCAGTATATAAACAGATCAATGTTTATGTTATTTTTTAATGTTAGATTTACAAATATAGCCATAGAATATACGAAGCGTGTGGAATACATTAAGGAGCTGGCGATTTTATAGATAACATCACCAGCTTCTCAACGTATTCGTAATATTTTTACTTTAGTTTTAACAGTAATGTAGAAAGGAATATAAGGTTAATAACAAGAGTTTTTTTTACCTATATTTAGGTTGAAATTATTTCAATTTTTTTTTAAAGTAGTTATTCGACATTCATAAAAAATATTCTTATAAGACACCTACCGATTGAAAACCGAGACGCGGGTTTTTGTACACTTTTAAACATTTTATATATTTTATTCTATCTTTCTATTTAAATTGGGTCCAAAAATAAATTATTTGTAGATTTTTTCTTGATTTCCGTAGTATGTTTAAGGAAGACCGATGAGATGTACTAACCCTGTCTATAGAGATTATATATAATCTTTTAACGCAGTCCTAATCTTATGACGGACAAAACACAACAAAACTATTTTTATGTTTACTGCAATTTAGAGTGTTATACCACACTTAGGATATTTTTCCCGCTACGTTAAAATTTCCAACATGATAAATTGATGACATTATTGCATTATTTATTCATCTACATCATTTATAGGTCAGTCGTGTATATTTCAATTTCTTCGGTCTAGTGTCGAGGCAAAGCGTCGTTGAGTTTTGCCACTCAACACGTAATTAATACCTTCAGAATTCAGCAGAAAGTGGGGAACGGAGTGTCTTATTACAACTAGGTTCTCTCCGACTACTCTGCTGTTTGCGGGATACAGCGTGATAGTTTATAAATGTACATTTGATTCATATAAGTTCAAAGATTATGAATATTTAGAAAAAAAAAATAATATTTAAATACTTATATAATAAGTAAAACGTTAACTAATAAAAAAATATGTTTTATTAGTTAGCGTTTTAAGCTTCTAACTCTTCTCTCTAATTAATAAAGGGATATAAAAATAAATATTAGTGCTGTGGATATAAAAATAAATATTAGTGCTGTAACAATTTCACCACAAAGCCCAAAAAACCTCTCCCGATCCATCTAAAACTAGTTCAACATTAACTGGGATATTGGGACGTGTTTTAAGTTTATTACTCTTGTAAATTATGCAGATTAATAGAGCGTAAACTATTTGTGTTATATGAAATATAGGACAACGGCCTAAACTATAATGAAGATTGCGACGGCTTTTGTTGAGAAATGGTCTAACTATCTAAACGATTTGAGTATTATACGATATGGTAGCCATAAACAAAAGTTACACAACCGTGAAGGCAAATATAATTCATAAAAGAGCTTAAGTAGAATACAAATTCATTAACAGTAATATTTGTACGCTCTGGTAGACAAAGCGTGGCGCTGAGTTCCGCCACTCTATGGGCAATGTGTCAAAAATTGAGCTGAATATGGAAAGTCAACACGCTTCCCGCTGGTAAATTTCCTCTGTCTAAACAAAAAAAATATAATACTACAAACAAAATAAGCGACATTTTGTATTTTTTATAATATTTTTACTCTTAATTTTAAAACGAAGATCACTCTCAAAATTTGTGTAATAAAATTTCAATCCAGTTTACACATCGATGAACCCGTAACAACGTTATATTAAAACCAATAGCTCTCAGCTTTTTCCGGTTCGACTTAACTCAGTTATAAAAATCTCAAAAATTTTAACTTGCCGGAAGTTTAAAATGTTCAGCAGGATTTCGCTTACGTTACCAGGCTGTATGTTTAATGCTTAAAATCAATAAATAAAAAAAAAAACTGATCGCTGTCTGTATATAATATATATGAGAAAAACTATTATTAGGGGCATTTATATTTGAAATGGTTATAATATTATTATTTTTGAAATGGTTGTCTATTTTGCGCGCTAATCGCAGAAAAGGATTAATCGATGAAAAATACAGTCGAATTAATAACCTTCCTTTTTTTCAGAAGTGGGTTAAAAAGGAATTTTCACTATTGTATTTTGGTAAATTTAAGATTCAGTGTTTGATTTGTTTCAATCAGCTCATAAATAAAAACAATGTAATTATATGTATAGATATGTCCTATGCTTATTCAATGATCTGATTTTATATTTATACTAGACACGCTTTATCCCCTTCCTAATAAAGGTTTTTTATGTGCAATTTTGAAACGGATTGTTGAAAAGTTGCATCGAAATTTTAAAATTTGAAACTTAAAAATTTTTTTGTGTACTTATTTTGACACAAAATTAAGTATATTTGTAAATAATATTTATTTGTAAATATAAGAATCTATGGCTAAGTGCAAATATTACCGGATATATAGTGCGGATTACATCGTGAAGCTAATGTATTTTATTAATAATAATATTTTGTCATTTTGTAAAATAAACGTATAACCTCAATTAGATGAACGCGAGGTATTAATTAATGAAACTACAGCAATGCTTAACCCTTCGGAAGTAGCCGTTGGAGGTAATTTTCGCTGAACGTGCTTGGTTACTTGTACACACCGCTTGGGTTGGACACGCGCCAAACAATACGCTACTTGAAAATTGATGAACTAGGAAAATATTTTGTAGGCTTTGTCTACAGTTTATATTGGTTGTAATTTAGTTGATGTTTCTTTCAAAAGTTTTATATATAGTGGATAATACAGAATAATCGATATTTAAAATATAAATATTTAAAACTTTTTGGATGAAAATATTCAATTAGTGAATAAGCTGCCAGTATTACCAAACAGTCAACGATTTCGATTTATGCATTTTGAATTTTTGTTGAAAACAAATTCCACATCGTTGAAAAGTAAGGAAAAAGGCGCAATTTCTAATGTAATAAAATCAAGTTAAAAGGATAAATTATCCCGTGCAATGACGCGTGAATCGTGAGAATGATTTAAAATTACAGTGGAGACAACAGGCCCAGAGGTCTGTATCTTCATGCTTATTACCATCAATTTAAAAGAAAAAGAAAAGATTATTTGTAAAGTATTGATTACTATAGCGCTATGGTAGCTACTTTGGTAGCGTTATGGGAGGTCTAGTTTTTTACTTAGGCACTTGGAGAAGCCGCTGTCAAGTCTGATTTCGATCTTGAGATGCAGTTTTCATTCATAAGTAATTTATGTATGAAGGAAACCAATCTCAAGACTTGGAAGCGATTTATAAATATGGGCTTTAATTGTTTTCACAAAATATAAGCTTTATAAAAAGATGCCAAAGTAAAAAAGTCTTACGTATTCCACCTTCTGTTATTACAGAGACGTCACAATAATGTGTAGATTGTATCGATTGCTAATTAACACTTTTGCTTGTTAACTTCAAATATTAGAAGAATCTACAATTTTCATGAACATTTGTATCGGTAATTATTATGCAAACCAAACCATTTCTAATAACTTAAAGCAATTTTCTTCTACTTATATATATAATCGTTTCCTATATTTTTATTTCTATACAATAACAAAATAATCAATACACCATACATTGTAAGCTACCTCACGTACGAAATATAGGTATAGACAACTATTATAATACAAAGGAAATTGATTCACAACAACCATAACTTAATTTCATGCAATAACATAATTCGACTGACCCTATGAGTATTAACTTTAAACTTAAACAGTATTAGCAACTGATTCCTTCAAATCCATATGGCCTTTATAGTCCCATAACGTAACGGGAGATTTACGAGGAACCCCATAAAATCGACAGCCCTAAGCCAATCACGGCGGGCCCGAGCGGCAATAATTAATTGGGTCGGTGAGGCTTTAAATTTTTACACGGCCCACCCACTCTAGTATTGTTGAATATCTATTTTAACTTACGTTCTATAGATCATCATTTTTGTTATACGTCAATATGGGTATGGTATTGATCGACTGATGTTTCATTTTGTTTGTTTTCACTGGAGTTGTATTTTTTATTTCGGTAACTTTTCGTTCTTTAGAGATTGTGAATAAAAAATCAAATTTGCAATACGCCTGTAACAGAATGGTGACTAAAGTGCCAATTCGATAATAATAGTTAAATAAATAAAATTGTTATAAGCAGCTACCATTAACTAAATTATCCATAAAAATGTAGTTAACTGCCTCTCTATCAATGTATTTGTATGGACACCTTTTTAAATACATGAAGCTTACAAAGTCTCAACATTTCATATTTCATACTTTAAACGGGGTTTACTTCGCTCTCCCTTGTAATACGAAAAGCCTATCGTATTTCCGCGTTGTTTCAAATGTACTTATGAAGGCTGTAGAACACCGTCCTGGATGTATCTGGTATCCCTCCCTCTATTTAATTTAATTAAAATATAGTTATATCAATTATGCTATTAGGCTGTCATGGCGTGTGGTTGGGTTTGATTTCTACATGGGTGAGTGAAAATTTTAATATCTTCTTTTTCTCATTTTGATAAGAAGGCAAAGCGCGGTGATATGTTTCGCCACTCAACTCGCAATGTCTCCAGAATTTTCTTTCAACTTTATGTTGTATCTCGGATATAGCAGGTGAGGCAGAGGGAATTTAGACTCCTATTTATAAATCGCTCTGTCGTGTCTGTGTGGCGGCGGTACGGGCTCTAGTGTTAAGACACTCCGTTCTCTACACACCGTCCAACTTTAGAGACATTGCGTGTTGAGTGGCGATACTGGACGCTGCGCTTTGTCGGGCGAGGGAGTGTAAAAAAGATACAGTTGGAAGTTCAACGACTAATAATATAAAAAAAAGAATATATTATATGATTTAAATGAGGTCTTACACGTGTGAAATACAAGCATTTAAGGTATCGCACCCAAACAATATCCGGATATTGTAAACGATCTACATTATGTGAAATCCTAATGTTCTCAAGATGGTATCATACAACCGTCAAGTTGCAAATCTAAAGTGAAAATGAAGCTAAAATTACGAGGGGTTACTCCATGAATACGGTTGTTTGTAGGATGACCAACAATATAAATATCGCCGAATTCGTGGAAAGATGACGTAACTGCACTTTTTTCTTTTAAAGAAGTTAAATATGGTAATATGATATGTGGAATGACATTTGTTTTAAAAAATAAATGTTAGCAGTTTTTTATATATTGAAAAAATGTTTGTTTACCGAGTTCAAATGATAAATATGTATTTCTATGAAGTGGCTCATAGTATTTTATGAGTAATTTCTTCCCAATGTCAAAGGTCATGTTAATCATTTGCTGTCTTTATTCTTATAGTATTACACTAGATAGATACCTACCGGTACCATAATATAATCTCGTGTTAAGCTAAATCGTTTTTCTGTGTTCCAATTTTCGTACGTGTAGAGTAGTATATCTTAGCGCCCCGTTAATGTCCCTACTAGAACAAATAGATCGAAACAATAACAATGGCGTTTACAGTCGGATACTGGTTTAATAATATATTATAAATAAATAAATATATAATAATATGACCTTTATATATTATTATTTACCTTATCTTTGCATATAGAATTGACAAAAACTTTTAATAAATTCAAGAAAAATCTAAATATTTACTACTTGAATGAATGTTTTTTACATTATATTTTCGACTCCAACTCTAATAATTTATAAAATTAAGTCTATTGTTTCGATTTGTAATAAAATCAAATATCTGTAAAGGAACAAGTTACTTGATTTACCTATTTATATATATCTACATTTTATCTTTTGTTACTGTAATCCAGGCAAAATATTTATTATTTATTAAAGCGAGTTATCAAAAACTATTAATTTTTAACGCAAGACGATCCTAATTTTCTACCTAAATCGTGGACACCCGACAAACGTATCGGGATACACTTTTACTCGCATTCCTAATACGACTGGAGCGCAGTTTCACTCCGTGCTCGCGGCATACTGAATGTGATTTACGCTGACCACATCTATCCTTTTCTTTCTTATAGCGCAAAGTGTTTTTATCCTTGTCCCACTATAGTAGTAAAGCCTACTTGTACAGCTCTCAAACATGTTTTCATTATTTAATGAATGGACTTTTATATTACTGTTCATGATAAGTAAGAATAGTAAAAGATTTGTTACGTTTATGTTGTTTTGATATTGAAATAGAATTTTATTAGCGTATTTATTAAAGAGATATGTAGTAAATGCGATTGTTGGACGAGATTATTTGTTTTGAAGAGTTTTTATTTATATGTTCTATAGGAATTATGAAGAAGATAATATAAAATATCTCATACAAATAAATTTGATGAATTATTACAGAGAATTTGTGAACATATTAATGTGATTTGCTGAACCATTTCTTTGTGGTAAAAATTACTCATACAAATTGACCCAGCCTTTTTTTTTGTTTTATATACGATTTTTAAATAGAATTAGGTATCACAGTAGGTACTTATTTACAATTTCGTTACAAAAAAATAATGAATACTTAATGTCATTATAAAGTTTGCAGGTGATTAAGGTCCATTTACATTAACGAAACGTAACGCGAGAAGGGAAACAGATAACACTTAGCCGCCAAGTATCCGTAGAACGGTCCTCGCTGGTGTCGTAGGAAACATAAACAGTGGTTAGCGTGGCGGTGTGAGGGTAATTAATGGAAGGAGCAATGGTATAGTACACATTATAATTATTTTATAATTAAATATTATTAATTTGTAAAAATATGTTTAGCTAAATTCTAGAAGCATTGCGTGTTGAGTGGCGGCACTCAAGGCTTCACCTTGACACGAGAGTGAAGAAATGAAAATATTCAATATTTTATTTCCTCGAGCGGGAATCGAACCCACAACGTGTCAGTTACATGCGTTTTCAGTCACACGCTTGTATTGTGCCCCTGCGACACGATTGGCCTGCTATACAAAAGTATTCAGCATATATTATTATTTTTAATCAAAGGTATTAATTTTTTTACAATTACAAAGAGATCTGGATAATCACAAACACTATGAACGCATTTCACCACAAAAAAAACAAGTATCGTTCGATCTCGTTCGAAATATCGTTCGTTTCGATGTTCTTACTTCAAACCCTTGCTAGAAATCATTACCGAGAACCGTAGATTAAAAATAGACAAAGTACGGTGTTAGGTTTTTCTAATTGCCTCCAAATTGGCCGGCAAATAGAAAATAGTGTGATCTAAAAAGAATTTGTCTCAAAGAGTAGAGATATAAAAAATACAAAATAAATAATTAAATAAAAAAATTGTTATATGGGCAAGGAACTTTAGATACTCGTATGTATAAAGAAAAGAATTGAATTAATATATAAAATTAATATTTCGTAATAAATTAAAGTCAAATCTTATTAATAAACGTACAATAATAACCTCGGAGATATATTAAAAAAGTCTTATATTTCAAAAGGGAAATGCGTTGAAACGTCTTTGGCTGTATATGGCTTAATATAATTTATTTAACAATTCCCCAAAGCTCAATCTCCGCAAAGATGAAAATTAAAATCCTGCTTCACGATCTTACACTTTCGTAAGCAAAAATTCTCATAACTTTGATCCGTTTTTCATTCGTTCAGCGTAATTGCTAAGTCAGCAATTTATTTGTTTGCTTATTTAATAGAGAAAAAAATCTAATCTTCGAGCCAGTCATGGCACAGGGGCTCAAGTGTGTGACTGTAAACGCTAGAGGTTGTGAGTTCGATTTCCACTCGAGGAAATTAAATATTTAATGTTTTTACTTTCTTTGCTCTGGGGTTTGCTTCGCTCTGGTATCGTGGCAATTAGCTGCGTTGAGCTCCGCTACAACACGCAGTTCCTCCAGAATTCAGCGGGAAGTGGGGAGCGAGTGTTTTAGTACTAGGCTCCCCTGCCTACCCTGCTACGTACGTGATATTGCATAAAGCTATAGAATAAAAAAGATCTAATCTGTAAATGTTTTTAAATCTCGCTGTGATTTATAGACCATGCTAAAGCACACATAATAAATTACTATGAATTGAAAGTGAAAAATGAATTATTGAAAATCTCGATATTAAATCAAGATTTATTCTATAAAATGATATAGAAATTGAGCTTACACATTTTAACTTCAACTTATATTTTACTTATGCTTGCTCTAACAACATAAAGCTCGATATCACGATTCAAAACACAATGTTTCGAAATCGAGAGAAAAGCGGAGATCGGAGTTTCTTGACACTAGAGTCTCTCTTCTTCTCTGCTATATAGTTTGCTATATACTTCTAACAAAGTACCTTAATATGATATGTAAAGCACGTGTGCTCGTAGTTCTGACAAATGAGTAATACTTATTCAAAGAAGGCCACGAGGGCCCTTTGTGGCGAAACCATTTTTCATATCTTCCCATTGAAGGTGTGACTTACAATAAAAATAATATAATTACATAGTCCATTTATGGATACCTATACATACATATATTTAAATAAATTATATTGTTGCAAGAAAATAATTTATTATATTATATAATATGTAACAAAATAATACATAATGTAGGGTCTTTGTGTAATCTATAGCGGAGAGAGGAGTGTTTTAACACTAGTTTATGTCTAGGCTTTAGGTACGAATTAATCTTCGTTGGTAGCTCTGGTCAGTCAGTCAGTCAGCTTTAAAAAAGCAATATCAACAACCACATTATAAAAAAGCTATAAACTTCTCAGTTATTGATAACACTTGACAAATAATAATACCTACGGGTACTTTTAACCGATTTGGCGTTCATGAAATATATTTTTTTAGAAATAGTTTATTTTTGGATAAAATAATAGCATTTTAAATAAAACTAAAAAAAAATAATAGCGCCAGAGGCCGTAACAGTTAAATTACTATAGACTTTAAAAGCCAGAATAAATGGAAAAAGGTTTCAGAATTTAAATGTACACAGCTAAACTACGTATGGAAACTTTCCCCGCGCCGCGCCGGGCGGAACTCGCCAAGTTGTTTCAAAGCGCCGTAACTATTTATTTTAACATTGTTGCCAAATGTTTGCTTTATCTTTCTAAAAATTCATTGCTCGTAATTAGATTAGTAATGTGTTTTTTTTATTAGTATAAAAAAGTGTTTGAGGCCAGTCGTAGCGCAGCGGCACGAAGTGTGACTGTAAAACCGACTGGTTGTGGGTTCGATCCCCACTCGAGGAGATGAAATATTTACCTAAATTTATATTTTCATTTTCTTCGCTTTGGTATCGAGGCAAAAGCGCGGCGTTGAGTTCTGCCACTCAACACGCAATGCCTCCAAAATTCGGCAGAAAGTGGGGAACGGGGTGTCTTAACACTAGGTTCCCTCTGCCTACCCTGCTGTGTGCGGGATATAGCGTGAAGCTAATTTAATTTTTTTTATTTTAAAAAGTGTTTGAAGCTACTACCGACTAGTAGCTAATATAGTCGGTATTTAAGAGCTATTTAATTTATCTATCTAAGGAAACGAACATATATAATGAATATAATAAACACGTTGTTGGTTCGATTTCCATTCGAACAATAATATTTTCATCACCTTGCTCTGGTAATAAGACAAAGAGCGGCATTGAGTTTCGCCGCCCAACATGCACTGCCGTGATTCGACGGAAAGTGGGGAACATAAATGTCATAATAGCAACGCTATTATGCTAGGTCTTTATGCTAGGTTCCTAGGTTCCTTCTGTCTACCCTGCTCTTGCGAGATACAGCGTGAAGCTAAACAAAAAAAGATGGTTTAAAACGGTATATCTGTAGTTGTATTAACATGTATGACCTGTAAATAATCATGATTTATGTGTTGAAACATGTTAAGGCGGCCATTTACCTTTCATTTTAGGTTCAAGATAATTTGAGCATCACGATGTTGATGTGTTTTTGTTTACAATAATTATTTTAAAAGAAATCAGTTGAAATATATGAATATTACCTTCTTCATTATTCTAAGAGTTATATTATAAAAAATAGGATTTAGCTCAAAAGTCCAAACGACAATAGTAGGTTCAAAGCTTATTCAACAAAATTTTCATAATTAATTTCAATTTAAGAGACTTGCTCTTCTTTAAAAAAATGGGTAGTTCGTAAATATTAGATTGACTGATTAAAAAAAATAGGTGTTTTTTGGAATGAAAAAAAATAAAAACACATACATTTTCCAAATGATTATTTATTTACCAGTGCTTCGGAAGGACCGCTGGCGAGAAGAAGCACCAAGAAACTCACCAGTAAGTCTTTTTTTTCTTATGATATCTAAAGTTACAATGTGCGTTTATGTTACATAAGTTACATTAACTTAGTCATTACACTAAAAATGATAAATACTAATCAATAGATTAAAAAAAAATCAGTTAACTATTTCTGTATACCTATTTTAATATTTTTAAAGTGCCATTCTGCACTACTACGAAAAATATTTATATAGGAAACGTATTAAAATTTGAAGGTTGCAGGATTTCAACACGTTTACTAAAAAAGTAATGCTTATGACTTATAGAACAGTACCTAAAAATTTAAACAATGTTACTCCAAGAAAGCTCAAATACCATGTTTTGGACAGTTCAATAAATTCAAATAATGTGCGGTTTTCCCCTGCTTTTACGCTTACATCTAAGCTTATATTCTTCTTGGTCGTAATTAAAATGTCTAATCTCTTTTGCAGAGTACTTTTTAAATTGAAGGAAAGCGTCTCGTCTTTATTATATTGATGTTTCTAGCCACAGAAACGTGACATCATAATTCCATTTTCTTCTCTTCTCCGTTAGATACGCCTCATTATAATACCATTTTCTTAGCTTAAGCCTGTAAAACGACTTTTGGTACCACTCATAGCTTTTTCTTGTCTTGGGACATGTTCGTTTCCTTCAAAAATTTTTATCTACGGAAGTTTTGGTCAAAAGGTACAAAAATTACACTTCCTTCCTTCCTTCTCTCCATGTTCTTGTTTCTTTTGTTTTCATTTTTGTTACCTTCCTAGTAGTAATAGGAAATAAGTTTACGATTGTCGTAAATTGATGAGCTGCCATTCAGTTAAACGTCTAACAGCCACAAATATATAAAAGAATTTGACATAAAAAAAGTACATGCTTCTGTAAAAATGTCGTCTTAATACAGCAGATGTTCCGTAAAGTTGTATATCCATCAACACTCGAGCTTGCGCCAAAACTCGAATCCAAAATCAAGTTGTATATTCGTACTGCACTTTTACATATTACAAAAATTGTGTAATTCAATTAAACATATAGATTTAGTAAGTGGTCCGTAAATCGTAATCCGCAGTGCGTTGACCCGCTCTTTTGTTATGGTATCGGCTCGGTAGACTGGAAAATGGGCGTAGGATACCTAATAACACCTATTGATTTTTACTTAGACGCCATGGGAACAATTCGGATTCAAATGTAAATACAACTTAGTTTAGAATAAAAATGTAACAGTATAACTTTGGTAAGTGAAAAACAAAAACACAAATAAATTTTCAAAGTTACAATAACACAATATTACACAGCCTCTGACATTTTGTTAACCAAAAGGAAGTATTCTTGATAAAAAAAGAAAAAAAAACGTTGATACGCATACAATGTTACCCACGTGCTATGCTTTAGAAGGGCAGATGCGCGAGCCCACCTGGTGCATTTAAGATATTTATTTACAACCAGTTTTATCAAAATACGCCGTTAAGAATTTCGTTTCTTTGTTGAGACGTCAGATTTTTGTTTTATTATATCGTATGTTGAATTTAGGCTTATTTTATATTATAATTCAATAATTAAATTAATATAAATTTATTATTGTAAAGTAGGTATCATATAAAGAATCTTACAGTTACAAGAGTTTGTAAATGTGTATATAATTTATACTTAATATTTATTACATTTATACAATTTTATTTTCGAATTTTAATAACAAATTTCTTAATAGATTTATATTATAAATCATATTTAACTAAATTATAAAGGTACTCAAAGCCCAAATATTATGCCTTAAAAGCATTTTTAAACATTTTCGAACAACAAATCAATATTCATTCAAAAATTCTTACGTTCAAAACACATTCAAAAATTTTACTAATTTTTGAATGTGTTTTGAACCCTATCCCTCTTCCTCCTCGGAAGCTAATTTATTTATTTTTTAATGTTTAATGCCATAAGCCTATTAAAAATATTTTAAATATTTAAAAAGTGCTTGAATATAAAGGTTAAGCACAGTTAATTAATTTTGAGAAAATGACAATAGAACTATTGTTTCCATATCAATTTACAGTAATGTTTTTATTTTATCACAGATTTACTTTAACCCAGATGAATCGTGGATGAAATATAGGCCAAGAGATAATGCATCAGGCGTGCGTCTCAAATAACCGACTAACAAGTAGTTTATAATCAAATTTCAGCGGCTGCAGAACAGGTGTCTGAGTTGATTTGTTAACGAATCGTATATTGAGATAATGGATTTAGCCCGAAGGTTAGTAGACAAAATTTTGAATTGGTTTAACCAGAAATTTTGTTGAGTTTATATGAGATTAGGGGTAATTAAATAATTGTGACTATACTAAAATAAAATATTTGATTTGGACAACAAAAAATATGTTTGGGTCACAAATATTTATCAAAGTTTAAAAATATTATTATATTATATAATATTGTTTAGCAAATAGTTTTTATTCTTTTATTTTAAAACCATATTGATTCATCTAGAATTATATTTTGATTGGACATCACTTCGATAGTATAATAAAATCAAAAAGAACGGACGAGCAATTTTGACTTGTTTCGACAACGTCAGAAAGACGATAATATATTTCGAGCGTATAGCCAAACAGCTGGACGGTTTTTGACATATGAAGTGTCGTTGAACTTGTCAGAACCGTAGAGGCTATATAAAATTTCAAAATGGCATTCGCATATGAAAGGAATTGTTTTTTCTTGCTATACCAATATTATTATCAAATAAAAGCCAATGAACAGATCATTTTTAATATAAAACTAAAGTCTCAAATAAAATTATTACTATAAGCATAGAATATTGAACTGAAAAGAGAAGAACACACAATCAAACACTTTAAGATGCTCCAGGTCACCGACGAATAATAATTGGTTATCCACTCACAGAGAAAGGTCAAAGCTGAGTTGGTGAACAGCGAATAGGCCATTTCAAAATATTAGATTAACCTGTTTTTCCCTTTTCAGTATTTTATTTTTAAAAAGTAGCGGTTATATTTTTATAATACTATATGAACATGCACAAATGCACACATAATTTAAAACGGAAAACAACACAAATATAGCACAAAGTCATATGTTAAAAGTAACTTATCACCTTAGCACTTTAAAATTTTTTTAGTGCTTATACGGAATAAAAAATTGAACCATAGATCCAAATAAATATTTTTTAAATTTTTACTTATTAAAGATACGTAAATAGTTTTTTTGATTTTGGTCCTCAATTCAATTTTTTTTATTTATTTCGCTAAAGTGATGAAACAAAAATATTTCAACAAATAACAAAATCATTTCGAAATTCAACTACTTCAGTCTTAAATATCACACGAACACAAATGAAAATCAATATTATAACAAAGATAATTTACAAAAGTATTGGCATCATTGAAATTGTTACCAGATGGTTGAATCGATACTGGAATCCACATCGTGAGGACTTTGCACGTCATGTTTAAAGCGAAATGCAGTGAAATAAACGAAGTTCAGAATTCACTTGGTAACAAATGTCACGGACGGAGAGCTTTAGTAGTAACAATGTTGGATTTTTCTATGATCATCGCTAAATTTGACTTAAATATATAAAGAAATTGAGAACCATATGCATTGTTTTATTGTATTTCTATAATTTACTCGTATGTCTTCAAAGAGAAAGCTAACTTTGGTGACATTGTATGTAGGAGCATTATGTAGCACCAAACCGAAAGCACATAATTTGTAAACATAAACGTTCCCCGAAAATGCATTTGAACCGACAATCATCGTGTGCACTTGGTTAGATAATCAGTATTAACTCCCTATTACCGTGAACTACAATACGTTTAATAATACCACTTGCCCTAACAAGAATCGTTATAGTCATTTTATATCAAATATCATTTCACGTCAATTATGCAGCGATGAGTCATAGGAAAAATTCCATTCTACACGTCACAAGCAATATAGGAGACACACAGCTACAATTAAAGTAAGACTACTTCATTCACCAATAATAAATAAAAAATTGCTAA
This sequence comes from Heliconius charithonia, assembly GCA_030704555.1. Lineage (NCBI taxonomy): Eukaryota > Metazoa > Arthropoda > Insecta > Lepidoptera > Nymphalidae > Heliconius > Heliconius charithonia. Next base: position 4,356,596 of record CM060825.1, read on the forward strand.
AGAGAATTTTTTCAACAGAATTTAACAATAATTTGAAGAAGACATTTAAAAGCGTTTTTCGAATAAATAAATAACTTTTAGAGATAATATTTATAAGAAGAGAAAGAACATAAAGGACCATATAAAGAAGAATAATAATAGCCAAAATAATTAAAATATTTGACACCAAATCACATCAAACGACAAAGACGAATGCATGCAAAACAAAGAAACGTTACATTTTACATAGTTTCATCGACAGTGGGACGATTGAAGACAAAATCAAATTTTATAGACTTACTACAGCTGCAGTAGATGATAAGAGGTATGACTATGACAATACCAACACACAGCCCACATAGATAGCATGCTGACCAAAAAGACAAAAGCAGCAGTAGATAGGATGCAGAGCATATCATCTTACAGTGTTTGTAACAGGTCCGATGCACTCGAAGCCCGGTGAGCAAATGCCTCCCCGGGCCGTCGATGCAGCTAGCTACACCCCTACTCAGTATAAACAACGAATTAATTTTGCAGGATTTTTTATTTATGGACTGTTATTGATTTATTTTTTTATATATTATTTGTGGTGAACGTCAGTGGTAATAAAATGCTAAGACAAGCTTTAGTTCTTTAACGTTTCTAGTAAAGTTAATCAATTACTATGACATGATTTCATATAAAAATAAATATAATAATAACAATATAAATTCAGTAAACATGTTACATTTTACAGTTGATGACTGAATGATTCATTATAACCTTAGAAAATCTACATAGTTTACCCTGTGTATCTGTTTAGTCTCCATCTAACATAATCGACGGTTATACGTATATAAGGGCCAAGTTAAAATATAAAGAAAACGGAATAAAGATGGATTTTGCTCTTAAATCGTATCTAAAATCATAAATATTTACTATACACATTTATGTTTATAAATTTTAATATTTCAAACAATATTGTTTGAAACACTAAAAACATCTAACAGACTGTCATTTCAAAAGTAACGTGGTAGGAGCCGTAATCCCGGGCGAGAGCTTAATGTAATAAACGCAGCCGTAGAGCTTTTTTTTAACGAATACACATTTTACAGGATTCTGTGTTTATATAGAATTTCATATATTTTTAATGGAAGTAAATGGATGATTGTTACTGGTATTACTCTTCTCATTATATGGTTTTATTGATAAGATTCGAAAGTTCTAAATCTAAGGGTAATCTAAGGATAATTTGTATGAAATATTCTTTGTTCTGTTCTGTTTGTTTTCAAACACAATGCTTTGCAGGTATATAACAATTATTGGTAATTTTTACATATTCCTTCTTTGTCTCCTTTTTGTTCAAAATAAATATTTTTGTATTAGGGACTAATCACTTAAGTTTCGCACTAAACTGCATAAAATATCACTAACTAAACTATCACAAATAAGTATATAAAATAGAAATTATGAGCTCTTACTATTTTAATAAATGATAATGAAGAAACAACGTGGAAGAAAAGTCAACAACGAGAGCATATTAGCATTCCTTTGATTGATGTATTGGGAAGTCGAGTAGAACTTTATTAATGGATTGTATGATACCTATCTGTATGTGTATATGTGATAAATGACTATTAAATAACTATAATATTATAGGTATACCGTATTTTGAACTGATAATAAGGACAAAAAATGCTTAGAGATGCCGCATGCTTTAACACTTTTATATTTTAAGTTAAGAGGATAGGCAAGGCCATGATGGACCAGGGGTATAAACCAGGATCGATCAACGCGACGGTTGTGGATTAGACAGTCACTCGGGGGAATGACATATTTAATATTTTAATTTCCTGGCTATGGTGACTAGAATAAGCGTTGGTTTCCACCAGTTAACATACAATGCCTTGGGAATTCGGCAGAAAGTGAGGAACGGTAGTGTCTAAACACTCGGTCTAGATCCCTGCTATATGCCGGCTACAGAGTGAAAAAACTTAGATTTTTAATTTTCGCTATTATTACATATTTAAAATGAAAATCGTGTACACGGACTATTGCAAAGTGTTGGAAACGTTGGGTTTCCAAAAATGTACAATACTTAATAAACGCGTTATTAGTCCGGTTAAAGAGTATAATTGAAAACTTATATCTATTTAGTGGTAGGTCAGGTATTTTGGTAAGAAAAAAGTCACGAGTTTGGGCTGTACCACTCAGCACGCATTATTTTTCAAATGAGCAAAATGTGACGAAAAATTTTCTCAAACACGATTTACGATAAGCGAGGGGTGAAAATGGAAACATAGGAAAAGTACATTATAAAAATTGTAACGACAACGCATTTAGTGAACTAAATTTAAAATTTAACAATTTTAAAATTTTCTTATTGCGAGCAAAAGCTGCAAGAAAATGATAAAATGTAAACGTTAGCACATTTTCTCCCCAAAAAGAGAAAAAAAGTAATTTTCATCCGCAGTTCCTCATTTATTTTAGAAATTTTTAAATCACTCTGCACACATACACGTGGAAACGTGTCCTCATCCTCATCCTCTTAATTATAATGAAAATCACATTTTTATGAAAATCAAGAGCTTAATAACGTATCACGCCTTTCACATGTGAATATTTGATGCGGTAATTAGTCTGTCCGGTGTGTGACGTCACGGGGAAAAACCCGCCGGACTCCTTTGATGTTGCCGAACCCTTTGCCGAGGTTTATTTTTAAATATTAATGCATTCCTGAGTGTTGGCGATTTTAGAATTAACTGTAACAGTCAAGTTGTTTAACTGCTCGGTTATTTATTTATGTATTCGTTTTTTATATAGAAGTTTACTGTAGGTATTTGTAGGTGTGTAAACTACTATGATGATATCAATGTGTGTACTTATATATGTATTTGGGAATATAATAAAGTGATTTAGAAGACTTATTATTAGTGGGGAATAGCATTGTCTTAATGGAAACGGAGTGTCCTAGCAATGAGTTCTCAGGTTTTCTCTGCCTACATTGATATATGCAAGATACAGCGTTATCATACGTTATCAGTGTTGTCACATTTTACCATACAACTGATCGAGATATATATTAAAAAAATTATATATTTTCTAGTAATATATTTTCTTTTCGCAATAAAAAAACTTACGTAATATCTTTAGGTCGATGTTCTCAAAAAAAAAATCATCCTTTGATAACAATTGACGTTAAATATTGCATAATGAGCTTACCTGAAACAAATAAAAACAAATTATTAAATACCATCAAAAAGTCATAACAAAAAAGTATTAAAAAAAAGCTTGATCAATAGCTCACAAACGTTTTGAACTCACAAAGACACTTAGGACCGATACAATTTATTCTACTAAAGAGTTTCAAGACCTTTAAATGAAAGCTTTGACCGCTTAATTTTTCTAGTTGAAAACGACAGATCCGTTTGATCAAACCGCTCTATTACTACATGAATATATAAAGGCCAAGTACAATGTTACCGCATCTATTCTAGATACTAGATAACATAAAGAGTAAAAAAATATATATGGACATTTTTTTTATTATATTACCACATACCGAATGAGTTTTTAAAAACTGCAGTTTTAAAATAAAATCTAATACTAGTTTTAATTATCTTTCGAACTAAGATAATTAGTGATTTATTACGCTTTTTTTTTATTGTTTGTTTTTTTTTACTTTTTTGTGTTTTATTGCGTTAATTAAAGCTTTAGGCTATCTTTGGAATAAGTTCTACATTTCAAACCATCCATCTATCGATGAAATATCGCAATATCATATAATCTAATTTCTATATGATCTGTACATTATTTTAATTGTGTATAATAATTATTATTATATTGATTGACATGTAATTAATATTACCATTTTTTTTGCTTCACGCTGTATTCTGCAAATAACAGGGTCGGCAGAGGGAGCCTTGGAACCTTATGTTAACTTCCATTTCTCACTTTCCACCGAATTCTTAAAGCATTGCGTGTTGAGTGGCTGAAGCCGTGCTTTGCCTCGTTACAAGAAAGAGGAAACGAAAATATTAAATTTATAATTCCCTAGAAAAGTAGGGAACGCCTTAAACTAGGTTCCCTCTGCCTAACCTGCTGTGTGCGAGATACAGCAAGAAGGGGACTCTAACTCACAAACCTTCATATTTGCCCCTGCGCCACTACGATCTCAAATATCAATAATTTATGATTGTGATTATAATGAAGCTTAACACCTTAAAAGCTCTCTAGTGAATCTAGCTTTCTCACTATCGGTAAATCTAAAAGGAAACCTACATAGGATATAAGCCATAATAACGTACGTGAAATAACCGTAAAACCCTGAGATACCTGACCCACGCGTCTATAAAATCGCTTTGTCTCGAACGATCATAGATCGTGACCCGTTTTACAATACAAAGCATTTCTTTGAAAAATAGAGAGAGAGAGCTTTTGAAGAGATTTCCATGCGCGCAGTACATTTGAATGCGGGCGAAATTAGATCAGGTTATGAACTTTCAGGCTCACGGAGGTTCGCTGATAACAAAGGAAATGAAAACACTTTTTTGTCACCTGGGAATTGTGAACTTCTATTTAATAAATCCTAGTAAAAATAGTTCACGTTTTTCTGTTTGTGTTTAGTATTTGTAACTTCTATTCAATTTTTTTTTGTATTTTATTCCATTTATCTTTATTTATATACTAGTAAATTATGAAAACACAAACAGACAATGTTCCTGGTTTCGTGGAAGTAATGTTAATTACTCAAGACATATATTTCAAGGTATTTTATAATTTGCTACACTTATCTGATCATGCGAATGAAAATGTAAATTAACATATGGACTAGTTAATAACAAACATGTCAAGCCAATTAGAAAATAAATGTTTCAATTACAACAGCAATTGTAACGTAAACTAAGATCCATAATAGGATCATTTGCTTTTACAGCAGCTTCGCGTTTATTAATGCATATCAGAGTCGATAGAGGGAACCGTGTGTAGAGACACTCCGTTTTCCAATTCCCACTGTATATTCGAGACATTGCATGTTCAGTGGCGGAATTCGACGTTGTCCTTTGTCTACCAAAAGTAAGTAAAAGTAACAGTAAACAATGATAATAATTTAAATATAATTGTTCCCACGAACGGAGATCGAAACTATAACCATCGCGTTTACACTAAGACTATGTTTATTTGCATCATGAGCCACTGCACATTCGTGATAAAAAAATAATATACATACGAGTATATTATGTTGAGGCCGTGGAGGGGTAAGGGGCACAAGCGTGATACTCTAGACAATATAGTTGTGAGTTTGATTTCCACTTGGAGTAGTAAAATATTTAAGATTTTCATTTCCTCAATGCCTCAGAATTCGCCGGAAAGTGATGTGTTTTATACATTTATTTGTATATATTTAATTTCATCAGCATCATCAAATTCGCAACATCGAGGACTAAGAAATAATATAAAAACAAAAACTCAACTCACTCATATAAATTTAAAAAATATTTTTCGTTCTGCAAGAGTAAAAACTAGAAAGTTAAGATTTTTTCAATTCTTTTTAGAGTAAGATATTACAGCGGACACTAAGGAAACCTAGTGTCAAAATACTGTGTCCGCCGAAATCCGAGTCCAATTTATAAATAGTAACTTTAACTTTTACTATAAAATACATCAGACTTACATCATTCACTAGAAGTGAATACCTTACTGAATTACATTACGACAACTATAAAACGATATATCATCTGATTTCAATCGCTATTCCATTCTTCTTAGTTACGACATTGAGTAATTGAAAAATATGTGAAGAAAAAGATGTTCTCCTCGGTCTAGTCTTGATTAATGGGACAGCCACAGCGAATAAAAATCAATAAAAACATGTAAAAAAAATAAAAATAAGTAAGATGTAGTTTCTATTACGACAAAAAATGAGTAGTATCCTCTGTAGTTATCTTGTGTTTCTTCTCCATAGACATATAGATATTTTTCATCAAATTTAGAATAATCAGGTGGAGGAAGCCATTGAAGTATTTATGGTGTAGGGATTATGTTTGACTGTTAATGTGAGAGTTGTAGGTTGAATCTTTTCCACTGTAAAGTAAGGCAAGGTGCAGCGATAATCACCGCGTAATGTCAGAAACAACGGAGAACATATTGGAATTAGGTTGTTTCTGCCTACCATACAACGATATACGATTCAACAAACACACATTCTTTCCAGTCCAATTCAACTCGAAAGAGTATGTTAAATCATTATGGTTCATAATGATTGTGACATAATACAAAATAGAGCCTATAAACAACCGACACGAGCCGGCTAAAGGCTAGAGGAAAGCTTTTAACTTTTTTCATAAAGATATAAAATAGTTATTGAAATTTTATATAAAACTTTTCACTGAGCAACTAATGGAGCTTAGCTCGATTGAAAAATACTGCAAAAGTTGAAAAGTGTTAACTTACGTGACCGACTACGAGCACTGATTTATGAGTATACTAGCGGCCTACACGCGGCTTTGCTCGCTTAAGATTATTATTATATTATAGCCAAATTATACAAAATCTTTACATAAATCGTTGTCTATGAATTATTATCATGAATAATCTTTAAAGTTTAATGTTCATCTTGTTTCGTCTCGTTTGTTTGTTTGCTTAAACTTATTTTTATATATAATATAAAGTCAAAGCATATCCTACGTCCTTTCCAATACATCTAGAAATATGTATGCAAAGTGTCATAATAAACAGCTTAAAAGCGTAACAAACAAACTTACATTCACATTTACCCATATTATTAGTATTATATATAAAGTATAATATATAACAAATATAATAATATTAAGTAAGATAGTAGGATTAGTGGGATTATATTTTAAGCTGAAATTGATCGTTTAAGTACAACATATATTCCATATAATTTCATTATCCATTATAACAATATAAACATCGCTAGTTTCATATAATTACGACGAAAAATAATTTTGTAAGTTAGTAAATATTGAGAAACTTTTTGTGGTGTAATTGCTATAAGAATGTTGTCTTTCATAAAACCTACAAAGTTAGTAACGATATCAAACTAGTAACGTATGTAATGTTAATCAAAAAAAAAGTCTAGAAATGTACAATATAATTGATATTTATTTTGTGTAATTTCATTTATAATAGAGTTATGTATATTAAGCTTTTCTTATTAATGTAATTTTAAATTATTATAAGTACCTATAGATTACATAGTCAAGTTAAAGGAATAGTTAGATTCTTTTAAAGATATACATATAAAAATATGTAAACTGTACATAGTAAGTCACAGAAGTTTAGTTTGAAATATTGTCAAAAGCAATATGAAAATAAAATAAATACATAACAAACAAAATAATAATTTTTTAACTAAGCAAAATGAAATTAGTAACATTTTTCAAGCGAGAAATGTCTTATTTTTCTCTTTTTCATTATATTAAAATAAGTCCTTCGGAATGCACGTCTGAGTGCAGGCTTGGGTGCAATTTAGTGGCACGATTTATAGATACTGGCTAATACCCGGGATACCCAAATAGCAATAACTTTGCTAAATTGAATCTCAAGCTTTTAGTAAATGGCTTTATAGAATTACACTGAATCTTGTATTAGATGAGTCTATTAACACTTACTTGTACGTTTAAACGAATTACTTTTATTTATTGTTGGTTACTAGCCTCACGCTGTATCCCGCATATACAGGGTGGAACCTCGAAACATAGTGTTAAGACACTCCGTTGCCATTCAAACACTGCCGTTATGAACTTTCCGTCGTATTCTAGAGGGATTGCATGTTGAGTGGCGGAACTCAACGTCGCGCTTAGCCTCGTTAACAGATCGAGGAATTCCTCCGAATGGGAATCGAACCCACAACCGTTCCGTTTACAATCCCCTGCCACTGCACCACGAAGCTCTCTATTTTTAATATTATTCGATTAAATTAGATATAGATTATATTTTATACGTTTGCCTTGTAGCAAAACTTGTAATTTAATATTTATCTTTATACTCCCCCTCTAGCGAGACAAAATACACCTAGCTATATGTAGGAGTAGCAATATTAAATGAATTTTTCATTTAAAATATATATGAAACTACCACACAAACTACACCTACGTAACAAAATGTAAATTGTTTTATTAATCACCAATCCCCCACGGATAAAGCAAAGCAAACTTCAATACAGAGCATATAAATATAACTACATATGTTTATATATAAACCTAACAAAATCAATATTAATTTTCTTTAAAAAAAAAACATTATTTTCAGTTAAATTTCAAGTTTCATTGTAAGAAAGATATTTACGACCACTCAAACACATTAGGGCGTAGACTCTACGTAGCACCTGAGCGGTAATAGCCTTATGAGGTATACCTCTACATTCGCTAAACGTGTAATCGCCGTTATTTATTGTTTACTTTGACGTGTGCTCTGTCTGTTACTCTACAGTCGTTCATTATTATTTTTTAGCTTCACGCTGTATCCCGCACACAGCGGGATAGACAGAGGGAGCCTAGTGTTAAAGCACTCCGTTCTCGATTTTCCACCGAATTCTGGAAGCGCTGCGTGTTGAGTGGCGGAATTTAACTTCGCGTTTTCCCTGGACGTCAGAGCGAAGAAATTAAAATATTAAATATTTCATTTCTACAAGTGGGAATCGAACTGACAACTAGCCGCGTTTACAGTCACACGCTTGTGCCGTCCACGCTGCGACGCTCACAACTGGCCACAAAATTAAAAAGTTCATAAAATTATTTAGTTTTATAATTGTTTTTGTATTCAATGTCATACTCTATATCTACATTAACACTAAATGTAGTTAGTTATTTATTTTTGTATTAAGTTTTTTAAAAAAAAAATTAAATTAGCTTCACGCTGTATCCCGCACACAGCAGGGTAGGCAGAGGGAACCTAGTGTTAAGACACTCCGTTCCCCACTTTCTGCCGAATTTTGGAGGCATTGCGTGTTGAGTGGCAGAACTCAACGCCGCGCTTTACCTCGACACCAGAGCGAAGAAATGAAAATATAAATTTAAGTAAATATTTCATCTCCTCGAGTGGGGATCGAACCCACAACCAGTCGGTTTTACAGTCACACTTTGTACCACTGCGCCACGACTGGCCTAATACTGGTTAAATATTGCAATACGAAAATAACTCAGATATTTATTTAAAAAATTATAACAGTTAATTTAAACATAAACAGAATTAAATACAGCATTTACCGCGGGACTAATATGAAGTGAAAAACCGAAAAACGAAAACTATAAGAACATTACTACTAAATAATTTCCTTAATAAATACACATAAAATTCGTGCTCCAAACATAAAGACATTAATTACAGCATAATAGCAAATGTTCAACCATTCTGCACTTTAATTTGACGAATAATTATAATATCCGATACGGCTAACGGCTAACGCAATCAAAACACACGACACGAACGAGTTAACTAAACCTCGAACCGTGAATTTAGAGGTTAATAGTTAGTTCGGTTAGTGTTAAATAAGGTTTGTTAATTTTAATCGCTCTAGTGACGAGGCAGACTGCGGCGTTGAACTCCGCCATGCAAATGAATGCTTCCAGAATTCGGCGAGGAATGAAGAAAGGAGTGCTTTAACAATAGGTTCTTTGGCTTGCCTTGCCGTTTGCGGTAAGTTTCTTAGATTTTTGATTCCACATTTGAGTTGATAAGTCCTTGTAGTAAGTAGAAATCAAACTCGTAACTAATAAATAGGAAATATAGCAAACAGATTATGTATATAATATGTTTGTTTTTTATTGAGTGCAACTCAACGCCGCGCTTTGCCTCGTCGCTACCAGATCGAGGAAATAAATATAACAACTAATAAAGCTTATATAAACCAAAGTAATTATATAAATATAAAAAAAAACGTAACAGAAACAAAGCAGGTGACGAATAAGACACCTGTGATACCTTCAAGATATTTTATCAACAGATTAGCGACTGGTGAGAATTACAACAGCTGTATTTATGTTAGTATTTTTGTATGGAATGTGTATTTACTTACAACTTTAATCGTTTACAAATGTTTTTTTTTAAATATATGAATGTAATTTACTATAAATTGCATAATGAAGACGAAATTAAAAGGATTTACTCATAACAAATCTTAAGGTACTCTCTCACACCTCTACCCTCATAGTTTTGTCTGAATAATAAATTAAAAAAAACAACAATTTTAATTTTTAGTCTTTGTCCGCATATGTTAAGGAGTATTTAGAAATGTAGATTAAGGCCCGTATTTATAAATCGCTCTCAACTATAAGATCGATCTTGAGATGCGATTTTCATTCACAGATTATAATTTATTATAAAAGACAGTTTTTTGACCTTTTATAATAAATTGTAATACATATATAATAATCGAATTTTGGATTAATTCGGACAAACGACGTCAACGTTAGTTTCGTAATGTCATATTGAACCTAGAAATCTAACCTACAAGCACCATACAGCTCTTCCATTTGAGGCCTATAAAATATCAATTATTTTACAATACAATTTAAAAGCAGAGATAGAAAACCCACATATGTATGTATGTATAGTATAACTGCGGAAGCAAAGTAGACAGGTGGATATAAAGTTGAAATGGGGCAGGATGAAGAGTCGACGCGTTTTACGTAATATTCTAAATCGTTATTGAAATCGGCTTTTATGCAGTATTTTAAATAAAACGTTTTTTAAAATTGAGTTGTTGCTGTAGGATATTTAGTTTAAACATATGAGGATTATAAGGGGGTCTAGACTTTAGCTCTCTACAGATATGCACGTGTTAATGTTGTATTTTTTAATATTTCAGGGCAAATTTTGTTATAAGTAAAATTTGTAGGGTAGGCACCAGACTATTGGTGGGTGGGCACGGCCCACTCGGCTTTCCGCCATCCTACGCCCATGTGTAATCTGTACTACAAATATGTCGTGACGTAGTGGCATAGTGTTCGGCTGTAAACACAATGGTTGTTGGATCAATTCACTTTATACAATCTTACTTTTAAATTGACTAAATTTAAATTATTTTCATTTTCTCAGTAGGTTAATTTAGGCACCCATTACGCAAGCTAACTTAACTATCTAGCATACTAGCTGGTAAAAATAGGGGGAATACGTCCACCTGCAGAATTTAACAGTTTCGTGTTAAAAATATACTGTGGTGGCAAATTAGAAAAAGTTAGATAAATTTTCTTCTTCCTTTTAATTAATCTCGGATTTTGCTAAGTCCCTAACCAAGGTCTGCCTTTCTTTTTAACCTACTCCGCTTTGCACAGTCTTCAATGTCCTAAGCGGTAAGCCTGTTCACGATATCCAGCCATCGTTTCTTAGGACATCCAGGATGTCTTACTCCCGGGAGAGTTATAGCAAAATGCTAGACAAATATTTCAAATAAGTCATAGATAGATATTAGGAATTAAGTAATGGTAACTGACTAAGACTGCTGATGTATGTAGGTTAAGTACTCGATAAGACTAGTTTATCAATGTTTTTATGATCATGGCAAATTATACAATTGCTGCAATGTACACTTTATTATTTATAATTAAGTCATATAAATGACTGACTATTTTATTTTATTTGCACATCACATTTTATTTCTAATTAAAAATATGTTTTTTCGCACAATATTTTAGGTAAAAACTTATACTATTATTTAATTAATCAAAATCTAAAATAAAGAGAGTTTGAGTTTAAATCGACGATGTGCAAAAGAAATAATGAATTATGAATTTCTTGTTTAAAGAAATAATGCATAAAAAGTGAGAAAAACATGTTAGCTAAATAACTTTACATAGTAGAGAATCACGGGTAACATTTCTAATAAAACTCACATATAAGGCACACAATCATATATCGCATAACATCACATGTAAATAGAAATTACTAAAAAAAATGCCTTAAACGCCAAAACAACAGTGAACCAAAGTTAAGTGAACCAAGTAAATTACCTCAAAAGCGAGTGTAACAAAACGCCACGAGTCCAAATTAAAGTAAACAAGGGCGAATACCGTGGAGTTTCAGCGTGGGAGAGATCAGAAATAGGCTGTTTCAGATTGTTCAAACATTATGTAGGTGGTGCAATTTAATATCAATTGCTGTATGAATTGTTAGCTCTGTGTTACGTTATGTGGAAATGACCCTTATATAGCTTATAGATGAAATAAAGGATAATGTGTGAATAAAACCTAGTTTTGATATTAAATCTACCTTCGATTAATATTTTCAGTTGATTAGCGAAACGTCAATCCCGCTCTTTCCTTTGGTACCAGAGCGAAAAATTTAATACTCCATTCGCATTTACATTCATACGCTTGTGCCACTGCGCCATGATGGCCTTCTTTTCGGCAATTTATATTCATACTTAAGTTAATAAAACGGAGTAAGTATCGAGGAATAAGATTATAATAATACTACAGTAGTCATATTATTTTTATAAAATATATGATTTTAGTAACATATCGATTCGAGTAGGTCAAGATTGAGTTAATAGAATAAAAATATGTGTGGGTGCAGACCTTGATTTTACTTTCGGGTCGTGACCAGCGACATCCTACACAAGTGTCCGTTGTAACAGTTCATTGTATTGCTTTCGTTTTTTAATATATTCATTCATCATACAAAAAAAATATAGATATATTATCATCATATAAAAATAATATTTTTTTTATTTTTTTACGCTGGGTTTCACCACCCATCACGCTATGCTTTCTAGTATTTAGTGAAAGTGGGGAAAATGGTAGTGTCTTAATGGGAAAGGAGTGTCTTAACACTACGTTGCCTGGTTCCACCAGTCTTTACTGCTGTATATTGGATTCGACGTAAAACCAAAAATAAATAAATAAAAGTCAGCTATAAATAAAAGCTTTGACACATACATACAATTTAAATCGAACTTGACATTGAGTTATCCGAAACAAATAAGTTAAGTGAGATTCAATAGGATTAGAGCACAAATAGCGGGCTCAAGCCGCACCACCGTCCTTTACTTGCTGTACCTATTAGATGCACTGTGGTCGCACTTCTCGATAGAACAAGGGTATTAGTATTGATTTAACGCAGATTATACGTTGTTTGCAGTTAAGTCGACTTTAATAGTTTAGCGGTGCAGTATGTGCTACTTAGTACAGATACAAAACAAACACTTAGAAAGTTGTTTTAATAAGTTTTTCATATTTGGGATATTAAGTACATTAGTAACATAAGTGAAGTTTTATAAAAAATAAATAACCAATTTTTTATGTAAACAAAACACATTTTTTATGACATTCATTAGATAAACAAAAAATACTTACTGTAAGATTATGATGGAAAAGTGAGCGGTAAGAGAGTTAGGGGGAGACCTCGGTTGACCTTCGAAAACACAGTATCGAAGAAATTAGTTTAGTAAGGTCACGTAAAAAGCATGAGGACCCCCCGGAGGTCATGTATGAAGAGGTTGATGACAGTGGACGAGGCGAAAGAGGTATGTAGAGACCGTAGCGTTTGGCGCTCTCTTCTCTCTGACTACCCCGCTAGGGATAAAGCGTGAAGTTAGTTTAGTTTAGTTTTTTACTCTAAGATAGTGAAATATAGATTATATTGAATATATGTATGACATATTTATTTTATGACTTTTAGGTGTGCAATATGTATTTTCCAGACTTTACTTCGCGGATGAATATTTAGAATGGAAACAACGACGACTAGGGAAAGTGCTTAGTTTTAAAAAAAGAAATAACTATTAGGTACATATTTTTTACTTTGTTCTATTAAATGTTCTATAAATTACTAACAATATAAAAAAACGGCTAAAATATAATAACTCTAACCAATAAAAATCTTACTAAGTTAATAATATAGTTGTTATCATATTTCACAACACACATCACGTATCCACTTGCGGAACCACTTCGTAGTGGTACCGGTGATCGTGACGTCACATCCGGTGCGCGTGCGCCGGGCGCCGTGCGTGGGTGTGTGCTACGCAAAAACAGGTGACGACATGATATTTTGATTGACAGTGAAGACCAAGCGACAAAAAATATGTCTTGAGTGTTCAAAGGACATTATATCAAACGATAAAAAAATTGTAGTTGTCGTCGTGAAGCAATTGCCCTATTTATTAATTAATTGTTAACCGTAAACGCGACGCTTGTGTGTTCGATTCCTACTCAGGAGATTCTGGAGCACTTGCGTGTTGAATTTCGGAACTCAACGTTACACTTTACAAATATTAAATATATCATTTCCTCCAGTGGGAATCGAACCATCTCTTACGATGTGCCATCTCTTAAAAGCTTTAAACATCTTCCGCATATTCTTTTATGTCAAAACACTCTGTTCACGATTTATATTTATGAATAATAAAAAAAAATAATATACGTAGTATCACAGGTCTGCACTTTAAAATATATAATAATTCATCAACATATTTGACCAAGACTTAAGTTCTATCACTCTTAGTAATTTAAAAAGATAAAAAAACACTACTTTATTCATACATTATGCAGATTATAAACTGCAGTTCTGGATGGATACGAGTCTTATTATGTATTCAAGTTCACAAGAACCGCTTTGCCCATTGGCGTTATGGGGCCTGTTTGTTTGCACCTTTTGTTTATATTACCATAACGAGTCATGTGTAGCATCAGAAATAGGATAGGATATGTTAATGAAATAAAACTGTGAATATATTTTAGTTTTAAGCTATTTCAAACATTTAATACAAAAAAGTCTATAAATTTAATCGTTTCAAAGCTAGCTCCAATTGATGCAGCTGTATTCTTAAAAAAAAGTTTAAAAATAAAATACTACTAACACTGATGTCAATCAATCACTTATTACCTATATATTATAATAAAACTAAAAAATCATACACACACATACTTAAAGTAATCATTAATCTGCTTACAAGTTGCTGCTGCTGTTTAGAAATTACTCCAAAACATTTCTTCAATTAAAAATATAAGATAATGATATTAAATAATAATAATTTCATAAACTACTCATCTATGGAGTTTAACGACTAAGTACTAGACAGACTACTAGCACAATAGACGTTGACACTTGACAAGCTGCAGACATTGACACCGCTGTATTCACTGTGACGCGAGGCGTTCCTATCGATCAATCCTGTAAGATTGATGAAGTGTTTGGGAGGCTTTACGAAGGAACAGGTTAAATTTATGTTACTTATTTTTATACAAAATTACACAATATTATTAGGCTTAACAAGGCTAAACGCGGTTGAGTTCCGCTGATCCAAACGTCTGGAAATTAGACAGTGCGTGGGTAGTAGTCTCTTAAAACTCTCTATCTTACGGGATACTGCGTGAAGCCATAAACCTTTTTATTTAATATCTATCAATATTATAAATATAATAGGTATATTATTATAATTACGCATCCCCCGCATTCAGCGGGGTCAGTGGATAAAATATGGTACCTAATAGGAACACCCTTCGTTCCATCCATTAAAAGCCACGTGGATGAACCCAACGATGACCTTTACAACTCGCCTCTAACGAGAAAGAAGAAAAACTTATATCAATATAAAAATAATTCTGTATAAAATTTAACTTAGAACCGGCCAATATTTGTAACTGAAATATTGAAGCTATAGTAGCGCAATGAGACCAAAACCAGTCGACTGGAAGTCTATATTTCTGGGTTTGATTTTCACTCAGGGAAACATTTATGTTTAGCTTATTTTCATTTCCTGAATCACAGCGTTGAGTTACGCCTCTCAACACTCAATATCTCCAAGGTGTGCGGAAAGTTGTGGATATATTTTTAGGTATGTACAGACTAATATAGGCAAAGATAACTAATTGTATATAAGTATTTATTTTTAAATAGCATTAAATAAACTAAGAAAACAAACCACTCCCTGGACTATAAAGGGCCATTCAATCACAGCGTAGTAAAGTAGAGCTGAACGGCTTGCGTGTACGCAATGTGCCTCTTAAATTAAATGATTGCTCGGGGTCATACTAATTGGACGTTTATGTATTTAACTTGTGACATGGTATTCATCTCGTGGCTGTATTCGATTTAATTAGTATATTTTATGTTTGTTTTACCTAGATGGTAGCAAAAGGAAGGATAATGTGTTTAACGTGAGTACGGTCGATGTAAATAAATTAGAAATAAATAATGAATAGGTTTTCTATTAGAATGATGATAAAGTTTAGTGTAAAGACATCTAAATTCCTTGCAAACACTTTCTAAATATAAATATAATTAGTTCCAAATTATAAATCGAATCCAGAACCTTGATAGGCATTTAAATTCACAACTCCCACAGCGCCACGACGACGTCGATTTAAAAGATTAAAAAAAATATAAATCTTAATTCCAAGTAAAGTAGTTGCGGCGTCTTGTAACGAGACGTCTACGTTTTAATTCATGAATACAAGTCTGAGTACGTTGTGCATTCACTATCCCGCCATTCATCTATGCGTCGTTGCCAGTATAGGTATGCTACCTGTATACCTATAGTTAGCTAGGTAGCGCCGTAATGACAGGTAGGTTGGTACTGTAAGATTAAAAAACAAATGAGCCGATGCGGTTTTGCTTTTGAAATCTACAACATGTAAAAAGCCTAAAAATAAAAAGAACATGGTTTAACGTGATATAAAAAATACATGCGAAACTTGTTTTGTTAAAACATAGGAGAAAGATGAATCTTATCGTTCGTAGAATTTTTCGTGATAACAAGTAAATCTTAAAAACGTACTGTAAGACAACGCGTTGGTGGTGGGTTCGATTTCCAGTCGGGGGAATCAAATATTTAATATTTTCATTTCCTCGTTTTACATTAAACTTTTCTACATAACGTAAACCACCTAATAAATATGAAACGAGGTAAAATTAAACATTTATTATATACAAGCAAATCAAACGTACCAATAAACTTGTCACATACGTTTCCCCCCATGCTTCCTGTAGAAGCATATTCTATTTCAGCATATAATAGCATTCTTATTAAAAGGACACGTGGATGAGAAAATTCAATATAAAGTCGACTACGTCTCTAAATATGGGTCATCGAGCAACATAGATACATACTGTAGAATAAAAATATCACGGACGTATAAGCACTGTGAAGTTTTGCAAGTGGTTAAGCCAAGTTTGCTGGCATGCTGACGACTCAAGATACTGTATTTGTGTCGAAGAAAACATGGTGATTCAGCAAGACAAGACTTTAATATCGCAATTGAGTGTCGCATAAAATAAAAGTTATGGGCTAAAACAGTTTTGTATCTTTTCGAATGTAATAAAGAGATTTATAAAGAAATATACCTACTATATAAGATAGTAACGATATTACTAAGGTCACTAGGTAATAAACAACAACAACGTTTTAATATCAAATTGTCAAATTTGTTGTTTTAATATATAGAATATTATATGTACATTTTTAAGCAATCTGGCAAGACAAAACACAACCAGTAATGCATCTAATTGAACTTTCATTCTGCCATAGTAGCTTTCTTTATTCATGGATAATAAAATTAAATCATATAAGAATATCAAATTAGCTTGTAAATTTGCGTTAGTGACTGCATTTCTTTTTATTTTTAAATAACAACTGATTCCAGTTCTGGCGCACGGGCACAAGTATGTAATGTAAAGGCCATATTCCCCAGTTCTCTCTCTGACCTCTCCGCCGCCCTCTGCCTAACCTGCAATATGCGGGAATATGGAGCTAATTTACAGCTCACGTGTTATAATATTATGTATGACTGGCAAACAACAAATAACTTTATATTAGAACGTTTGCTTTAATACATTCATATCGTGCGGCTTTCCACTTTCATTGTTCATAAAAATTACGCAACGCACTGTCTTTTACTTTTATTTATATGCAGTATCAAACGTAGCATGACATTAAAATGGATTTATGTGTTTTATTTTCGCGAAATAACTATCGAGGCGCAGTTGTGATGATGCTTGAGCAAACGCGATGGTCATGAGTGTGAATTTCAGTTACGGCAATGTTATTTTTTGCAGAGTACGCAAATGAGCCTGTTCTTTCGAGCGGGAATCGAAGCCACAACCTGCCCCGTTTACAGTCACACACTTATGCCTCTGCGCCTCGACTGTTCTCGGGATTGCCTAGGGTAGCTTGAAATTGCCTTGCCTTGGTTACACAAAGCGCAACATTTTAATTTTTTATTCCTCAATTTATTAGAGGATTAATATCACCGTTCCTACAGAAAAATCGAGAACAATGGATAATTAGTTAGATTTTTTTAACTATTTTCTCAAAAGGAGAAAAGTGTGTGATATAAAAACGTTTTGATCCAGTCCCGCATCCAGTGTCGTCGTAGCCACTGGTAATAAGACCGTGAAACGTTTTAGCATTATCTAATATACGAACTGTAGGTATATAAAAAGAAAGTATTATTAAAAGTAACATCTTTAATTAATTTCTTTGAATAAAATACTGAAATGAAAATATATTTTTAAATTTAATACATGAATTTTAATAAATATCTTTTACATTTTTTTATAAAAAAACTTACCTTAAAATGCTAAATATTTAAATTAAACAATACCTAAATAAGCCATAATTAAAGTTTACCTTGTAATTTATGCGTGTTACTGTTCATATTTTGAATGCCGGACGTCAGTAATTATACTCGTTTGTTCATAGTTTCGCCTATATGGGACTATAAATTTACCTAGGTGATACCATCCTATCATTACCCGACGTTTATGGCTTCTATTTAAATAATAATAATATTTTTCGTCTTCAAATATTCTCCTCATTTTAAGGTTTACGATGTTTGTTCCAAAAATTCCTAGGATAACGGAAAAAACAAGATTTTACGTTTTATAGTTTAAATCCGAAAGTAAATGCTGCCACCAGTTATATGACAAAACGCAAAATATTTATTTAACTAATAACCTTATGAACTGAAACTAGATTTATAATTTTTATGTCTACCATGGCTACTAGTAAGGCTATTATAGCATTTCAGTTTAAAATAGGCCTAAAAGGCCTGGGTTCAGGGTTTACAAGATTTAGCATTACCGCTATGGTTTGGTATATGATTATTCGTTTCCATTTTTAAAATATTATCAAATTGTACTTCACAACTATGAAATTTAATTATTTTTTGTATAGTATATGCAATTATTATAACATATTCATTCGGTTAGCGAGTTAACAAACATTTAAGTCTCGGAAATTTCTCCATAACAGTATATAATCGGCTCCCAACGTGGGGTAAACTTGATCTAAATATAGTTTAAAAAAATGTGAGTCTAATTTCAATGTATTTTAGGTATAAAATCACATGAACACGTGCTAAGGTTGATTAAATAAACACTTTAATGAAAAATATGCTCTATTATTAAAGCTTAAAGTCGCATCAGTGAAATTGCGTGAAGGTTACATTTTAATGATATAGTTTTGACCCTCGGTTAAGCTGAACCGCTGAAATATAATTTGGCTGTAAATCGATGTGAATTATGTCACATTTACTTTAGTTTATACAAAAAAAAAGAATAAAGAAGTTAATGAATAATTTTGAGACGACAGTCGTGGCGCAAGGGCACAAGCGTGAGACTGTAAACGCGACATGTTGCAGGTTCGATTCCTCGACTAGGTGAAATTAAATATTTAATATTTTCCTTTTGTTGCTTTTCGTAATATTACGAATCAATCGTATATAACCTACATAGGATTAAAGTTATTTTACATTATATCACTGCTTTGGTTGAAAATTATAAGAAATATTAAAGATTTTGTTAATGTTATATTATAATAAAATAAAGAAATTAAACAAGTGACGATGTTGGTGTATCCAAACAATAACAAAACGCTCTTACAGCCACCCCTTTGGGAACTGTGACTGAGGGTCGTCGCGACAGTCTGGAGAGACTATGGGCCATTGTTCAAGATGTAGCTAAAATAGAATATTTACGAAAATCTTCATAAGTATATGACGACACATTTACGACGAACGTGCAAAATAACAAGCATGAAATGTAGTGAAGAGTGGGGAGATTGCGAAATGTTAGTTTTTTTTTCAGGCTTACGCTGTATCCCATATATAGCAGGGTAGGCAGAGGGAACCTAGTGCAAGGACACTCCGCTCGCCACTTTCTGGAAAAATTTCGAGGCATTGCGTCTTGCACTGAGCGCCGCGATTTGCCTTGTGATCAGAGCGAAGAAATGGAAATATAAAAAAAAATCATTATTCTGAATCGGAATCGAATCGACAACGGTCGCGTTTACAATCACACGCTTGTACCACTGCACCACGATGGCTTCTAGTAAAATCGTACTTTTTGTATACAATTTTTGGTTATTTAGCAGTTACATAGATACAATTACGGCAAAAGAAAAAGAAAAAAAAACCTACTTAATCTTCTAATTTCTTCCTATACAAACAAACAAAACAACAATCAACTACTACTCAGTGCGTACATCTATTTTTAAAACTACACTAAATGACTCGAATACGCAATTTTATCGATTTAAGTTACAATCATCCACACCCTCGACATTACAAACACGGCGTACACTCATTTGGAGCCCCCCGTCTGGCCTCCGGGCGATTTGTCAAATGCCCCCGACCTACCCTCAAGTCCCCTCGGTGCATAAAACCATTTGAATAATCGAAATAACATGCAGTACTGTCAATATTTTATAGGCCAAAATTGATATTGGATTTTTTTTTTTTTTTTTTTTTTTTTTTTTTTTTTTTTTTTTTTTTTTTTTTTTTTTTTTTTTTATGGAAAAGGACAAGGCAAACGAGCGTTCGGGTCACCTGATGGTAAGTGATTGCCGCCGCCCACGGCCCCGTGCAACACCAGAGGAGCTACAGGTGCGTTGCCGGCCTTTTAAGGTGGAGAAAGACGCGCTTTTTGAAGGTACCCATGTCATATCGACCTGGAAACACTGCCGCGGGTAGGCCATTCCACAGTTCCGTGGCGCGTGGAAGAAAGTTCCTACGAAACCGCACAGTAGTGGATTGCCACGTATCCAGGTGGTGTGGATGATATTTTAGCCGATGACGTACGGTGCGGTTAGAAAATTCGGCGGCCGGTAACAGGTCAAACAGTTCTTCAGAACACTCCCCATGGTAAATGCGATAGAGAACGCAAAGCGAGGAAACGTCTCTACGCAAAGCCAAAGTATCAAGCCTTTCACAGATCATTGGGTCCCCAATGATTCGAATGGCTCTACGTTGTATGCGATCAAATGGTTCAAGCTGATACTGGGGTGCACCAGCCCAGAGGTGAGAACAGTACTCCATATGAGGCCGAACCTGGGCCCTATATAGGGCCAAACGGTGTTTTGGCGTGAAGTACCGTCTCGCTCTGTTGATGACCCCCAGTTTCTTCGAGGCCAACTTGGCCTTGCTTTCCAGATGATCGCGATACTGGCAGTCACTCGAAACATTAAGGCCCAATATACTGATACTGGGCGCGGCTGTAAGAGGAGTGTTTTGAAAGACTGGCGATATGATAAATGGGATTTTTTTTGTGGTTAACGCGCAAACTTGTGTCTTCAGGGGGTTGAACTGAACTAAGTTCCTTTCACCCCATGAGGAGACTTTGTTGAGGGATGCCTCAATAGAAGACACAAGTTTATTTCGGCACTGTTCAGCGTTTTCCCGAGAAAGACTTGCTCGGCCGGAGTAAACAGCGTCCACTGTGCTATCATCTGCATAGCAATGAATGCTAGAATCCTCTAACATGTCATTGATATGCAAAAGAAACAGCGTAGGGGACAGCACGCAGCCTTGGGGAACGCCAGCGTTCACGGGCATATGTTTAGAGCAGAAACCGTCGACAGCGACCTTGATGCTGCGCCCAGTGAGAAAGCTGGCGATCCATTTGCATAAATTCTCGGGAAGCCCATAGGATGGAAGTTTAGCCAGGAGCGCCTTATGCCAAACTCGATCAAAGGCCTTCGCCATGTCCAAACTAACTGCTAGGCCCTCTCCCTTGCTTTCAATAGCCGCTGCCCAGCGGTGGGTAAGGTAAACCAGAAGATCACCGGTTGAGCGACCATGGCGGAAGCCATATTGTCGGTCATTAATCAATCGGTGATCCTCTAGATAAACCAAGAGCTGGCTATTGATGATGCTCTCCATGACTTTTGAGAGCAGGGAGGTGATGGCAATAGGCCTGTAGTTAGATGGATCGGACCCATCGCCTTTCTTTGGGATCGGGTGGATAAGAGCGCTCTTCCATGAATCTGGGACTACGCCGACTGAGTAAGAGTGCCGAAACAAACGCGTTAGCACCGGTGTCAGCTCAGGAGCACAAGAACGGAGCACTAAGGGAGAAATGCCATCTGGCCCGCTCGACTTGTGGATGTCCAAAGAGGACAGAGCTCGCCTAACAGCTGTTTGGTTAAACTTAACCTCAGGCATTGAGCTCTGGCACCGCGGGATGGTCGGCGGCGTTGATCCTTGGTCATCCAAAGTCGAGTTTGAGGCAAAGAGAGCGCCCAGGAGATCGGCTTTCTCTTTTGCCGTGTGGACCAAGATGTCATTTCCCGTGCGTAATGGCGGAAGCGAAGGCTGGCTAAAGTAATGGATGTTGCACCTGCGGATCAAAGCTTAGCATATTTTTTTTTCAGGAACGTATAAACATACGCGGGTTCAAATCATACTACATTCAATATTTTTATACGATTTTTCTTTCCGAATAACAATTACGAGTCGAATAACAATTGTAATCTTTTTGGATGATTATATTAGATTATAGAAACGAAAATATTAAATATTGCATTACCTCGAATGCGAATCGAACCACCAACCCTCCGCGTTAACAGTCATACGATTGTGTCCCTGCACCACAACTGGCGTCAAGTGTGCACAAGTATTAATTATAATAATTTCTATAACGTCATATAAATTTTCAAGGTAAAGCAAAATTATTAGCCACACGGATATGGAACAAAGGACTATTGCACTGCCTAAACCATTTGTACTTGACTGAAGCATTGTTAACTCCACTGCGTTTAATTAGGTAAATATTTTAAATGGCCTTTGCCAACAAGGTAATTATAAAAAAAATCAGGTACATTTTGTAGGAAAAATTTTTGGACCTATTTTAACGAGATTTTAGTAGAAAATGGAGTTTAGATATAATAGTTAGAATTTCAAATAAGAGATTTGAGGTATAAAATATACGTGACATTACACAAAATAGATTTTCTTAATAAAAACATCAATCACGGAACTGGGCGTTCAGGTAGCTGTTACAGCATCGCGGCGCTCTCGTTTTCAAACAATAGCTTTTTAGTCACGCCTTACAAATTTACAAAGGACTGGGAACATAATATGTAGAAATAAAATAACACGTCTGTCGTTAAAGAGGTCGTCAACGTGCATGGACAAGGAAATGGCTGGATTGGAAAAAACTTTGTTCTCTTAAATTTCTCTTTGAATAGCAAAACTTAACTTCGCGCTTTGTCTTGTTACTAAAATTAAAAAGACCACTCCCCCGTGTTCGAACCCACAACTGTCGGGTTTACAGTCAGACGCTGAGCCGCTACGAGACTACAGCCTCATATGGCCTCAAAAGAAACTTACCGGTCTTGATAGGCTTTACTTTTGCTTGAAGTTTTGTTTGTGGAGCTCTGGTTATAATTATGAAGTATTCTTTTCATTAAACGTCGCAACGCAAGTCGCTACGTTAGTGAATTTTTGTAACTAGAATTGCCATATGTGCGATAAGTAGAATCTCAAATGAAATTTCCTTTAATACACGTTTATTTTAGATGTAGGCAACATTTGTATGAAAATTTTGAAGTGTGTACAATATTATCATATGAATCAGCGATTAATGGTTTGGATTATGCTTTTATCCGTTTTGTGAAAGCCTGATACTATTTCTTGACATCTTTTCATAACTGAGTTGGTATATATAGTATGTTTTAATATCGTTAAATATATTAATATTTATAATCTGTACTGAAAAGATATTTCAAATAACAATTTTCATCGTTATTTTAACTTATAACTATAGATAGTAGTTGTGCAGTAGACTATAAATACTGACAAAACACGCGACCTTTGTGGGTTCAAAACCCATTCGGGGATATGATTTATTTTAAACCGATATTGGGATTCACGGAGTGTTTTAACATTATTTTCTCCACTACTTAATATAGATAATTTATTTCATTATTACAAATTGATCACTTAAAATCTTGAATTCTGTTAGTAGGTAAAGGTAAAAAAAGAATAATAGCATCACACTCATACGCGATAGTTGATATCATATAAAGCATTCAAATGCGTAGGAAACGATCCAACCATCCATTTCCATACATATGCATAAAGCACTACTCTGGAAATTGACATCTACATTTCATGTATATTTCAATAAAGGGAAGTTAGACGTCTAGAGTGTTGTCTATATTGTATAATATATTTTACTTTACTCGTGCTATAAAAGTAGATGTCGAATAACAAATATTCATATAATAAGAAGGAACAGTAATCAAGTAGGCATTTTTTTTATTTAATATCGTCGGCTTAGAGTGTAAACCTGCTAAATCTGATTTTGTTTTTTCGTTATGGATTTTGTACCATACGAAACTGTAACAAGTATTACAAAATTGACTTTCTTTAATTTCATATAGTTTTTCGAAATTGTAAGAATAACACATAAGCACACTTACATATAATATTAAAAACAACAACTAGATACTACCAAAAAAAAATCTTTAGATAAACAAAAAAGAACTCACTCCCTCAACAAAATGTATAGATCACGCAATAATGCGTACGCGTGGGGTTCCCTAACCCCCAAAAAGCAATGACCATTGAGGGTATTATGGATTTAGGAATAAGGGCTACCGTAGTTCGCCCAAAACGCCCCCCCTGGTAAATCACTCGAGGCTTGGAGTGCAGTTGCAGTGCGGATCGATAGTGTGGTGAATTCGGAATCAAATTTTAGTAATTCTAATACCTTTATTTTGTTATATTAAAATTACTAACTAACTCCTAAAAATAAGTATGTTTTTGTTACTAAGGAATTTGGTTTTTATTTTAATACAGAAATGTATTTACGTTATTTATTACTTTATAATAAAGTTTTCTTTATGTAAGTAAATAGGAAATGCTTGTTTCAAATATTATTAGGAACAATTTTGTAAGATTTTTGTGGCATGAATTAAACATCATCAAGAAACTATATAAATATTTTATTAGAATTTGGAGCCAATAAAACAAACACAAACAGCAGTACCTACTGGTGTACAAACAGTCTTTCTGGGAGATATAAAGTTATACATTTTTCATGAAATAATCTATATTATACTTTTATTAAGATTAGAAATTTTTTAATGCATTTATCAATAAATTTCCTAATAGATATATGTATTTATAAAAAGTTTGATATCTAACGACGATTTGACGATTTTAATTTTATGACTGGAGATGGTGAGGGGAAGTTTCTGTTTAATTATCACTGATAATTTTTATTATACCTACATGCATAGTGGTCCCTGCTACCAAGAATGATATAAAAGTGGTCCTTGATCAGGAAAAGGTTGGGAACCTCTGCTTTAAAACGTAATAATAAAAGAAAAAGACTCACAAGGAATAAAATCTAAAGCGGACTGGATTATAACATGAACATTCCCATGAACTTGGTATCGATTTGCTGAAAAAGAAAGCAACGGCCACCGCAGAGCGCTATGACGCAGCAACCGTCACCTACATAGTATAAAGTTCGAATACCGCCACGTTACTTTGACACTTGCGGAACAGAAAATAAGGAATTTTATAGCTTGAACCGTTTATAAATTAATTGCTTACTTCACGCATGAAACATCTGCCAGCTTAAAGTAATAAAACATGACTCAATACTATGTCGTACACACCGAATGCCGTAATATGGTTATTGAGCGATCCCTGCGAAGCAGGCATTGTGATTTTATTAAATGAAAAAATCATTAAATTATTTAGATCATACTAATGTTCATAGGTACAATATTATATTGAGAGAACAGTCTTGGCGAAGGGGTTCGATTCCCACTCGAGGAAAATTAAATATTTAATATTTTCATTTCTTCGCTATGGTGTTGAGGCAAAGGGCGACTCAACAGGCCTATACCTCGAGAATGCCGCGTGAAGCTGGAATATTATATTTATTTGTACATTTTCTAAAAACGAAAAGATTCCACATTTCTACATTCAGAATCAAAACACAGCTATAAAAATCCAATTTCAGCAATGAAACCGTTTATTTAACAGAAAACAGTGGACAAAAAAAGGTTAATGGTTAAAAGTAAAAACAAAAGTTTCACAGTCAATTTGATCAGAAGGAATTTGCACCGCATAGGGTTACTCGCCAATTAGAGCCAGACAATTGGGGAGATTGTTTGGTTTGGCGTCACTAATAAACAAATATTTATAAGCAACTTCATTTTGAAAAAAATATGCATATAGGTAAATATAAAATTTGTGAGCAGTAGTTATAGAAAAAACTCTATTATCAATTAAAAATATTGCACAAATTAATCTTAAAAGTAAAACGTATTAGAATTCGATATTGTATAAACTAAACCAATTTGGTAAATTAGTCATTTGATGTCTTAAAGTGATACGGAAACAGGATCGGTTAGGAATATACGCTTTTTTGGTTATGTCATGTCTAATAATATGTTTAAGTATAAAAAGCTTTGTGAATATAAAGATGGTATAAAGACATTTTAGTCTTTGTTCTTAATAAAATTTTCACATTCGACCTTACTGAGACCAATCGAGGCGTAGTGGCAACGGAATCAATTTATAATGGAAAACGGAAGTGTCATAATGGGAACGGTGTCCTAAGATTTTTTTCCCAGGTTACCCAACCTATCCTGTGCATGTGCGGGATACAGAGAGAAGCTAAAAAATATATATATATATATACAACGTACGTGTATGTCTATTCTTTAACATGTAGTATTCAATTACATACACGTGCTAGATATTTATAAGATTTGTATAGGAAACGAGCAACCAGTAGGCGATATTAGTCAAACATAAAACTAGGTATAACGTTTTAGCCGAAAACATGTCACTGTTGCCATTATTACTTGCTTTAAGAATTGATTTCATATTCATTAGAGTTATTTCCTTACAAAGTTAGAACTTCTGGCGAAGTGTGAAGAAGTACGAAGTATAAAGCGGAACTAAACGCTACGAATTTTTACAATAAAAAAAAAATAAAAAAAAAAATAACCAGCTTCATGCTGTATTCCGAACACAGCAGGGTAGGCAGAGGGAACCTAGTCTTAAGACTCCACTTCGTTCCTTACTTTTAAGAACGCAACGCAGCGTTTTGCCTGGACATAAGAGCAAAGAAATGGAACATAAATATAAATAAATATTTCTTTTCATCAAGTGATGATCGAATCCACAACGACTCGCGTGTAGAGTCACATTTTGCCCTGGGCCTTGCCCTGCGCCACGACTGGCCTCAATTTAAGTAAAAACAAATATTTCATACATATAAGCAATTACCAATAGGTGCCAATGGGATTTAAAAGTTATATCGAGGTTGCGCATTGTAAATACATTTCTATAAAAAAATAAGTACAAATAAAAGATCGTAAAAAGGAATTGAACGAAGCCACAGATATGAAAATACAATTTATCGTCAAACCAATCTAAGATACATGACTTTCGTAGAATCTTCTGTATTGGATCGGAAATCACGGCATAGTTTACTTTTCATTTGGATGTAGATAGTTTATCTTTACTAGATTGGTTAAAAAATATAAGATTTTTCAATTTAGTAAAGTAGAGTAAAAGCAAATATCTCAAAGGTTTCTCGGTTTACCATTATATTAAAAATTAAAAATACACAAAGTTAAAGGCTCTCAAAACAAATTAAAAAAACTTATTTAGTAACTTATAAATGAAATATTACACAGCAAGGTACGCTGAGGGATCCTAATGTTAGAACACTCCAATCTCCATTTTTTGGAGGTTAAGCAGCAGAAACTGGGACTCAGAAGTCTGAGTTCAGACTGCACAACTTAGCCTATATGAAGAAAATTCCTTATCTTTTATAGTGAGTGATGGGTAATTCGGACACTTATTACGTTGTGCCCTTCTTGAGGTCGAAATCTTAAAGTAATTATTAAGAATTTTATTGTTTTTACCACATTAGATGATTGTTTTGAAAATCCATTCACTTGTGAGAATTTTGAAACAATATTTGTCTGCTATGTGAAGGCGAAATACGGCGTTAAACGCCACAAAGACAACATGGAAAAAGAAGTAACATAACTAGACTTAATATCACGTTCTAGTGTAGAAAAGAATATCGAGATTCAATACATCAGTTTGATTTTAATTAATTGAACGAAGCTTATATATAGCACAGCAATACCAATAATCACTAATAGATTGTTCCTTAAGAACTATTTATTAATGATCTTTTTGTTTTTATTGCTTCACGTTGTATCCTGCACATAATAGTATAGACAGAGAGAACTTGGGAACCTAGTGTTAAGACACTTCCGTTCCCAACTTTTCACTAACTAAAATCTGAAGGTACTGCGTGTTGAGTGGCGGGACTCAACCCCAGGAAATGAAATATTTAAATAAAATAATATAATATTGTAATAATATTAAGGAAATAAAATAATATTGTAATAATATTTTATTTCCTCGAGTAGAAATAGAACCCACAACCAGTCGCACGCTTGTCCTCCTGCACCACGACTGCCTTCTGATTGATTTTCTTTACGATGAGTAATATTTCTTTAAAGTTTATTTTTAAAAGAAGAGCTTTCTTTAGCTATTCTTTGCAAAATTGAAGTAATTTATTCTCTTGTCTCGAGCCAGAGCTTATGGAAAACTCCATACTTTATATTTAATATAATACCTATTATAAAAGGACAAAACATAAAATAAATTCATTTTATAAATATACGGCGTATTTTATATTTCATTTCCCTGTTGATACTTAGTTGATATTTACTGAAATGGTAAAAATATGGCATTTTAAAAAATAGAGGCTTTTGTGGCGAAATGGATTTGGTTGTGTGATCGTTACCCACAATGGATTGATAATTAAATAAAAAAAAAAATTAAATTAAATTAGCTTCACGCTTTATCCCGCACACAGCAGGGTAGGCAGAGGGAATGTAGTGTTAAAACACTTGGTTCCCCACTTTCTGCCCAATTTTGGAGGCATTGCGTGTAGAGTGGCAGAACTCAACGCCGCGCTTTACCTCGACACCAGAGCGAAGAAATGGAAATATAAATTTAAGTAAATATTTCATCTCCTCGAGTGGGGATCGAACCCACAACCAGTTGGTTTAACAGTCAGTACTTTGTACCACTGCGCCACGACTGGCCTCTGATGATGATAATTAAATGCTTATGGATTTTTCCTGTTCTGGTAAGACAAAGCGCGGCGTTAAAATTCAGAAGGAAAACAAAATCTCTTCACGCAGATCTCAAAGCCTACCTTGATAAGACATGCAACTTAAAAAAAAATAGAAAAACTTTTTAATAGACATTCCCACAATATGACCAGATATCAGGGTCATCACCCCTGATCTCACATATAATATTTTGTACTGGACAATAAGGGTTTTAACTAGCACTGATTTACTGCCTTTGAGTGCGGGTGATGCGTGACGGATGTCAATCAATCCTATTGGGGCCCTTTGTTCTCAGCTTCGACAGTTTGGAGAAATAGTTAAAATAGAATTAAATGTACTTCCTGATTGAGAATAAGATGTCAGGATTATATATAAACTTATCCAATATCCATTAATTATAATTCAATGTATAGATATACCAATCATCTTCACGCTGTACGCCGCACACAGCAGGGAACATAATGTTAAGACACTCACCACTTTTCGCCGAATTCTGGAAGCATTACGTGTTGAGTGGCGAAACTTACCGCGCGAAAAAATTAAAATATTTATTATTTAAATAAATATTTAATTTCCTCGAGTGGGTATCGAGCCCACAACCAGTCGCGTTTACAGAAACACTTTGTGCCACCGCGTCATGACTGGCCTCAAATATAGACAGATATACGAGTAAAACAATAAGTATAGCGTATTCACCTTAATAAATAAAGTTATAAGTGCCACTTTAATAGAACTTTTAAATTGACATAAGACAATTTGTAAAATAAGATCAATTTTCCGCATTTTTGTATATATAACATAAGCTATATAAAACAGAACGAACTTCTCAAAAAGTTTTAAAGCAACGTCTTTAGGCTAAGACAACATGAGATGTAAGACTTGAAGTAAAACAAGTGCAATCATCAACTCCTTTCTGTACAACTGTAAACATAAACATACTCTTTTGTATTTAACATTCAAAGAAAGCTAATTTCCTTCTCCACTGCGGAATACTGTGACCTTATTTCGTAAGTTGCGATATATTCTATGAACAAAGGGAAATAAAAGTATATATAATTCTTATAAATCAAACTTTATCGCTTATTTGTTGTCTTCTTGGCTATTCCGTTGGCCATATGAGGAAAATTGAAGCAAAATTGCTTAGTTTAGATATAAAATCTTAGGATGGAAGAACATGGGAACTTCGGTTTGTTATATAAATTTATATAATAAACAGTTTGATTTTATAAGGTACAAAATTGACTTCAATTAATGTATTATGCTGTTGCTCTGTTTAAGAATATAATACTAAAAAAATAAAAATAAGACTACAAAAACTTAGAATACGATATTTATTGATCATCACATAATAAATTAATATTTATTGGCTGGAATTGAATCTTTAACCTTAACAGTCAACCCATGAGAACGTAGTCAGGTAGCCATCACAGCCGACAAAGTGAATATCTGTTTTATTTTTCAGCTTCACGCCATATTCCGCATACAGTAGGGAGAACCAGAGAGAATCTGGTCATGAGACTGAAGTGTCTTAAGACTAGGTTCTCTCTTGCCCACTTTTCCCCGAATTTTCGAGGAAATGCGTCTTAAGTGGTGGGACTCAACGCTTCGCTTTTGCTTTGGTACCAGAGCGAGGAAATGAAACTATAAATAATAATTCATTCTACCGAGACGGATTCGAATTCACAACCGTCGCGTGACAGACAGGAGGGACAAGGAGTTCGATCATACACACGTTTGTCCCAGTTTGGTGAAAAAAAAGCGCAGCGTTGGGTCGCGAGGCACAAAATACATAGCTATATAACAAGTACAATGTGCCTATTTGTGGTTTTGACGTACGTATAAGGCTCAATAAGTACTAAAATAAGACTTAGTAGCTGATGACAAAAAGTGAATGTGATGACAAAAAGTGTAGTGAGTGAATTTAGTGATTTATCACTTTTCTTTTCATAATCACCGCAAAAGCAATTGTTAAAAATGAAATGAAAATGTGCTGAGAATAATATTCATATATTACTATTAAATAGAGAACCATTAATAGTTGATAATTACTTAAAAAACTGGAGTTAAAAGATATGGCTTAGGTACTTTTATAAGCAGGAACCTTAGCTTTTCAGTTGATTAGCGTCGCGCTTTCGCCTAATGTTATACGTTACATCACGGTAGGCCCGAATTCAAGGTATTACATATTAAGTAGCGGAACTCAACTCCGCGTATTGACCCCCAAGGCGGGAAAAATTAAACAAATCAATAACCTAAGTGAAGGTTTAACCCAAATGCTGGGGTTAATTCATTGAATAGCATAGAATATTTCACAACCACTAATAACATTAATTAACGAGATATATATTTCTCCTATACTTAGTTCACAGATTCTTTGAAATATGAACCGCTCGCCAGCTTTTAAACAAATTAAAACCGACGTACATCAATTATTAACATATAATGAAGACTAAGCTTTGTAGAATTTATAATCGGCGTCTGAATAAATTGTTGCTAGATTATTTTCCCTTATTGAATATTTTAATTAAATTAATATACAATAGCGTAAAACTTTTCAGTCAATTGTAAGATTAACAGGTTATCCCCGGTCCCGAATATTCTTCCTGACCTCCGTCCTCCAAGTGCTGTTCTACTCCATCCAGCCGTTTGAGCTTTGTTCTCCATTGCTGTGTCTTATTAATAATAAGCAAATTTTCGGAGAGCACTTTAAACAGTAACAGAATTTAACACCGCGCTTTTTTATCAGAACAGGGAAATGAGGAAAAATATATTATTATTTTCCCTCCGGAATGCATAATTAAGGATATTACTAACTGTATTTATATTTAAAATAAAAATATGTACTTATACATATGTACATTTCATACATTGTTATAAATAACATATTCAGTGAGTTCATTGTTTTAATTAAACGTGAATACATATTGAAAAAATATGCCGTACTATATAAAAAAGAATAAACTGCCGATTATTAAAAGCGTAAGAGTAATATAAACATTAAAATTTAATTAAATTTTATGATAATAGCTTTGAAAGCGAGCTTGTTGATCTTTAAAACAAATAATTCAACACGATACATTAGCGAAATTATACAACAAATTATTTTCTTTACATGCACCCATGCAATGTCGAACTGAATTATTAATGATTTTCTTATATTTAATACTTATATTATATATTACTATATTTTTTGGGTAGTATTCTACTATATAATATGATAAAATAAATAATGAAACAAAAATCGATTATTTTCACACATTTCCACTCTATTACCTGTGAAGCAGAGTCGAATTACCAAGTACTCATTTATTTGTGCAGAAGTCTCAATTAACTATGGTTCCCGTACAAACAAATCATGTTGAATAGTGAAAAGTCAATTGCAATTAAAATTTATCCAACTCCGCTATGGAACATAAGACGACCAAATAGTTATAAAAATAATATTATCAAGCCACATTACGATATATCAACCAATTATAAAGATATAATATCAAAATATTTAATCAAAACACAAATCAGTTTAAGTTGTTATACGGGTGCAGTGGCCGTGTCCGTGACTCATCCGTCAAGTGCATTGGATGCGCGCGCGCTTACCGAATTAGACCGACGCGCCGATAACGTACAAGTTTATTTTTGTTTGAGGGTAGATATATGGTGAATTTAGTTTACTTAACTTATTGAAAATGTTACTTTTTAAGTAAATCTGGTGTGATAGGATTTAAAACATGGATACATAGGGTAGAAATAGGATGATATAAACCGTCGTGGCGTAGCGATGTTGAGCACTCATTTACAATATTTCAACAATTGGGCGAAAAGTGCGAAACATTGTGCATTAGGTTCCCAGGCTATAGCATAAAGCAAATATAACCTAATTCCTCCTTAAAAAAATATTTTTTTTTTACAACATTGTAACATGCCACTACGACATGACCATGAACCACCAACATGAACAAGAAATTTCAACAAAATACTATCACGTTTGAGGAAGCTTACACAAAGTTTATTATTCAACATTACAAATATACTATAATTATTCAATAACAGATCGCTGGACCCAAATAAACGAAACCTTTAAAGTAAACAAACAGAAGAACATATAAGAAAAATATTTAATTCAAATTAAAATTATAAGCTGAATATTTCGGGTTGTTAGAGAACTCGTGAGACCGGTGGGAGCGGTCCATCTATATATGGCTTTACCAACGGGGAGTTCAGATTTATAGTTCGCGATACTTAAGCCAAATCACTTTTACATTAGTAATATCAAATTTTTATTATTTTAATCGCCATTGGCCTCGTGCTGATTTTTTTATGTTAAAATTGTATTTAAAAGGAAGTTGCGCCTTGAGCAATTCATATGTTTCAATAGTTTAAAAATAAATTGTTTGTATGATTGTCACGAGTTTCATTGTAGTTGTCTTTGATATGCTCGAATTATCGCAAAAGATTAGCTTTTAGTTAGTAAAAACACATTATGCCACAACATTCTTTTAATTTTAAAGTACAGTTCCACATATGGCAGTGGCAAAGATTGGGGGCAAAAGAAAAGCAGAGACTTATACGCTACATAACGACTGTGGGAATAAAAAATAAATAAATATCAAAGTAATACGAATGCCTGTATACGCATATGGTTATACGCTAAGTAAGCGGCCTCCATTATAAACAACGAACAATAAGTCATTGTCCCTGCCTTTCCCTCTCAAACTGACTGATTCTGCGCACGAGTCGTTAATACTAGGTTTTATATTTAAATTGAGCATAAAATTACTTGCTAATGCTTTAATTTTTTTTTATTACGCTAATAGTCGTAGACAATAGAAGTGGCGTTGTGTGGCACAAGAACAATTCATTGCTATAATATAGAATATCATATACATATATACATTACATATACTATATAAACATTAAAAACTATGTTATAATAACAGAATTGGAACTAATATTTTTTTTCCCATAGCATCTCTTACAAAGTAGATAATAGTAGTATATCACCTTATTTTAGAGATTATATACTCATTACCCAAGTGGGAATCGAACCATAATCGTCGCTATATAGTGACACTCTGTGCTTCAATATTTCAAATTATACTATACAATATGTACAAATAGATAAAAAATATTTCAAATCATATTATCACATGCATCCTAGACAAAATTATACAGCCACAAAGCTAACCTTGATAGAGAAAATTATTTAAAGCTACAATCAACCATTATTAGCGGTTAGTTAAAAATCAGTCAGAGATAATCTAGTTTCACGCTTACGCTGTACCTCAGCCCCGGCCGAGTCTCGAAACCACTTCTGAACTAGTAATTAATAAATAACTTTAATTAAGCTATTGGTATAACGAAAATCAAATGTAATTTGGTTTTGTGGGATATATTTAATTATCAATATTAAACTACAATTTAATAATTGAGCAACCTAATTGTTTACTATTGGTTTGGGATCGGGCTTAGTTTGTAGAATTTCCCAGATTTATATGATCATTTCAGTAACCTAATAAGGGGACTCGTTCAAATAGTTACATGATATTTGTTATCATCTCAAGTATAATTGACTTATTTATTTCTAATAAATAAGTCACAATAAGGCATTTGTTTACCAAAAATAATTGAAAATTGCAAGGTGTTACTTATTTCCCCGTTTTTTTATTTGTCATGGATATCAAAACTTACGGGCGAAACTTATTCCATCATAACGAAAACTTTATGAAGGTAAATTTTAGCTTATATAATACGTAATTTGACGTATACTTTTCGAGAAAATGTAAAATTTAAATAATTCAAAGTTCTGTTTACGGACGCAAGCCTAGATTGGAGTCTCGCAGGCGGCGCTCTTGCCGCCAATGACATACGTAGTGTTTGCACTTTTACAGAATTATGAAAACAATTATTAATCTGTTGGCAAATGCAGCATGATAAAACTATTCTAGGTAGTTTGCGGGCGAAGCCGCGAGTGGGCCGCTAGTACTTATTAGGGGCCGTTCAAGTATTACATAGGGGGTGGGGGGTATTAAAATAAATCACGAAACACGTGTTCAATTAAATATTTTAAAGAGGATTGCTTATTTTTGATGACAGGGGAGGGGGGCGGTTCGGTCAATAATTGCAAAAAAAATGCTTACGTAATATTTGAACGGCCCCTTATAAAATAGATAAAAAATACTAGGTATAAAATTTATTACGCGTGTAAATAAAAAAAAGTAAAGAGTTAAAGCATTTAACCTATTATAATAATTATATTAACCTATTGTTCTAATTAATAATAACAATTATGACTTATTATGTTGTTCTAATAAACTATTATTTATATGTAGGTACTTTCATTTTTTCCTTTTGTCAGCGCATTTATAACAAATAATTCCCTTAAGCATTGAATGGCGTTGAAGCCAGCCCATATTGAATTGTCTTCATAAAAACAAGATACCGCAATAAATTTTCAAGATACTAATTACTTCATTATATTAATAAAATAAATAGAACCTAATAATCAAAGAAATTTAACGGCCCTTTTTCCAATGCCTGTTACTTATTAAAAATATGTATTTCAAGAGAACAGAAAAAGGACAAAATCAAAACCAATAATACTCAAAATGATTACATCACAACATACGACGGGTAACACTTTAGTTCCGCCACGAGCATTCGCCCGGATTTAACCTAAATGGTGATTGTATAAAAGGTTTCACAGTTCGAAAACTTACTTGAGGGTACTTTATGCGAGTTCTATTTTTATTTTCCTCGACTCTACTGTACACCTTGTACACCTTGGACAACTTAAAAATTATTTAGAGTTAGAGTTTTTAGCGACTTTATATATTTTGCTGTATTTACTTTTAGTATGTGAAAATCGATTACAACTAGCCGTTGTGGCACAATGGTACAGAAAATTATGGTTATGGGTTTGATTCCTATAACAAAAATTTTCCTCCTATACTTATTAAGAAAACGTATAAAAAGATGAACGTATCGGGATTTGAATTCGTGCCTCTTTGGAAACCATCCAAGCGCTCTAGCCAAATAAGCCACACGTATTTTAACATCTCCGTAGGGAGATTTTTACAAATTTCCACCATAATAATAATTCGCAATAATTATTTATAACTTTCGTCTGACAAGAGAGAAAGATTTTTAGTTAGTAGTTTTTTTCCTAAGTGTGGAATAACACTTTAAAATTGTTAAAAACATCCTGCTGTGGTAGACAAAGGTATTAAATTCCTAATAAAATTCGCTGCGGTAAATCGATTTTTTACCTAAATTTAACCTAAAGGAATGTCTGGGATTTGAGGCCAGTCGTGGCGCAGCGGCACGAGGTGTGACTGTAAAACCGACTGGTTGTGGGTTCGATCCCCACTCGAGGAGATGAAATATTTACTTAAATTTATATTTCCATTTCTTCGCTCTGGTGTCGAGGTTAAGGGCGGCGTTGAGTTCTGCCACTTAACACGCAATGCCTCCAGAATTCGGCAGAAAGTGAGGAACGGAGTGTCTTAACACTAGGTTCCCTCTGCCTACCCTGCTGTGTGCGGGATACAGCGTGAAGCTGATTTTATTTTATAGACTACTAGTGAAGTCGCATTAAAAATTAAAATCCATTGAGTAATTTAAAAAATCTAAGCTAAAAAAATATAATGTGGAAAGCCACTGTTTTATAATAACAAACAGTACATAGAATTGTTAGTCTTCAGAAGAATATTCAATAATATTGCATTCGTATTGTCGAATACAAATAGTGGAATTTCCTACTCAATTCCATCCTCTACGTCACACTTGGCGTTATCATTTATCAAACAGAAAGTTACACGACTGATATGGCAGATCTTGTTATATTGATATTGCTTCTAGAGATAAACTACTAATACTACCAATGATTATTACTTATGTAATATTGATGAATTACATAGAAATTTCAATTTCCTAGCTCTGGTAACGTTGAGAAAATACAATGCGAGTAACACATAGAGTAACACATTCTAACTAGTCCACATGAACAATATTAAATCTCTCTAATAAAATATAATATAATATAAGAAACTACCATTACAATTACACACTTTCATAATAATTGTTATAAAACACAAACACAATTACTTCACACAACATTAACTTCAACTCAGCGCCAAGACGCAATATCTAAGTACCCTCGCAAGTCGAAAAAAAAAAAGGTGGGTATTCCTAAAATACTTTCTCCATTTGCTCACACTACATAAAAATGGCGTCGGAGTAAATCGATTGTGATAACGAAGCGGTGGAGTGTGAAGTGTTCGCGGTCACCTCACCTCGTTGGATCTTGTCATTACATTATCTGGTTCTGGGACAGGTATATTGTACCTATTGTGTATATATAGAATGAGGGTCATATGTGAAGGTGTATAAAAGTTATGGTTTAATTAAGGATGAAATATAATTAAACTGCTTTATGTTATTATGAGCCTTTTTTTTTTTTTATTTTGTCTTTATATATATTTTTTGTGTGTTATAAGAATAGGTACATATATATAGGTTGCATATAACAGGAATAGATTTGCATGCACGCGTTCATTTTCAAAGAAAATCTGTATAATTTTAATCTACTGTAAAATGTATATTACTTTTAAATATGCCACATTTCTATGTATATGTAGCCGCAATCTCTAGGCGTAGTAAAATAATGATGTATTTAATAGTAACAAGAAAAATATCGAGAGAATTATTTCAAAAATTAAGAGGAAGAAAACAAAACGAAAATAAAGACCAAACGTAATTTGTAGTAATATCTAAATGAAATAGAAAAATATTGTAACAGTGTAGCAAGCAGTACTGCTATAAATGGTTCATTGACGTTAAGAAAACGTTGATGTTTGTACGAAATCCAGCAAATGTTTGCGTTATTTTAATTAACTGACGCTCTCTGTATTTATTTATATCGAAGCAATTTATATCAATTACAATTTTTGTTTTGTTTACTGTTATGAAAACCGTAAACATTTTTAACGTGTTTGTGAAATATATTTTTATAACAAATGATTCCTTTTTATAGTTTTACATAAGAGATCAGAGAGCATAGAGAACCTACTGTCACTATTTTTCCTACTTTCCTCACAAAATGTAAACAAAACGCGTTGGGTGAAGTTTGTATCTGGGTAATTAGATAAAATCTACTTACATTTACTTTATTTAATTGAAAGTA
Source organism: Heliconius charithonia (assembly GCA_030704555.1). Lineage (NCBI taxonomy): Eukaryota > Metazoa > Arthropoda > Insecta > Lepidoptera > Nymphalidae > Heliconius > Heliconius charithonia. Next base: position 4,395,109 of record CM060825.1, read on the forward strand.
GAGAATAATATGAAATATTTGTTAGTATTTATTTATTACATAAATTGTTGTTCATTATATTATCAATACAAAACAACAAGTCTATATTATAATAAAAAAAACTTCAATAAATCATAGTAATTGACCATGTATAGTTAAAATTTTCTAAAAATATCTACTACTAATAATTCTCAATAATTTTTCTATATTTTATTATCATAAAAATTTACATACGTATTTCCTACTTCTCATACTATACTATGGTTTATATTTCTATTTTTTGGAAGTATCAATATCAGAAAGAAAAGAGAAAACAATAAATTAACTACACAATAGACGATACTGGCACTCGCTACAAATGTAGTTCTTTCAGATCGGTAATCCACTTTATCCTATTTTCGCGTGATGCTACCAAAGCCGCATCTTCACATTAACCTAATTAAATCTACGATCTTTTTTGTTAACAATACACTTACATCATTACTATGCCACAGGGCGTTGCGCTTTATTATACGTAGCTATATTAAAATTGTGTCATAAACATGTGATAAGAGATTGATGTCGATAGTTTAATATAATCATTATATCAACTGACAGCTGAATGGCATCAAGTTTTAGTGACATGTAGGCTAGTACTACGCTAGTTTTCGAATTTTCCACATACAACGTGACACGCTCGGAGCGCCGTAAAAGAAGAACAGAATAGAACAGTTTTCGGAGTGTGGAATTTTTTTAAAATATATTAATCAATTAATTCAGTTGTTCATATTATAGCAAAACAGCTTCAGACGCACTAGAACGTTTCTAATGCATCTGAAGATTTTCAGATATGTAACTTAGACAACTAAAAGAAAATTGGCCGCAGATGAAGCGGTGCAGGCAGTGAAACTAGGGCAGAGAGGGCATTCAATGTTAAACTATTCCTTCTGTCACATTCTGCTCAATTTTAAGATATATTTATAGATACTGCGTTTCAAATGTTGGAATAATATTTTTTACAGCAACTCTTATTTATTACACACTTAAGAGATAATAATCATACTTTATATATTTTTTAAATGTTTTCTAAATAAATATTTACAAAAGATAATTAAAAATATAATAGATCTCCAAAGTGGCAAACAAACCCAAACCCACAACCATCGCAAGTGCAATCAGACACTGACCCCCCAATACAGTCTGTATTGGAGCAGTAGCATTGAAATTATTCACTTAATCGAAATGCACTTTTTACAACCAAAATATTCTGTTCTACATTGCAAATGAAATGTTCCACTAATTGCAGGATCTCTCGTTAGTATTAAATGACTGTTGCAATTAAAACGCTCCATTGACTGACGTTACTGTCTTAATTAAAATTAATTAAAATACGACTAGTGTACCTAACTGCTAATTTTTGTACGACGTAGTTTCAAGTTTGTACCTTTAAAGCATATATGTACGTATGTGGTAGAATGTAAATAATAAATATGATTGAGATCGATCTTAGTCAATTATTATATTTACGTATATTTAATAGATAGAGGTTCAATTTCCACTACGATTAAAGTTTATACAATTTTTTTTCAGCGAGTGTCAAGATACGCCGTTCTCCACTTGCCTTTTGTCTAATCTTAACAAATACTTCGTTTCGATTTGTTAAATAGTAAATTTAAATGGACTTCCCCCTCACGGAAAAAAAACATAACTGTAACAGTACAATATAAATTAAACTTCTCTATAGACACATCGTTCTCTAGAGAATACATCTCGCTATAAAGTTACTTCTATTAGTTTAGATCTAAGTTTAATATTGTAGTTTTGGTCTATTATTCAACATAATATAGTCGTAGATAGAGATATATTATATGGAAAACAATTGAAGACGGGAGGACAGTGAGGAGGAAATTACAACTTTATTAATCGTGTAATAATAATTAAAGAGAAAATTTAAAATGTTAAGATAACATTTTGTATTCTCTTTATCTTCTAGAAACCTCTAGAAAAGCGTAGAAAATTGAAAAGAATATTTCAATAAAGCGCATTCTACGCTTTAACGAAAAAGCTCGTAAATTGAACAGCACATTAATTTCATTAGTCGCTCGTTCAAATTTGAATATAATTATGTTACGTTACTGCAGCACCAGAACATCTTGGAAAGCACTAGTTATATAAAGAGCAAACGAGCTTTAACTGTTTGAAATATATAAAGCTTTAGGTAAATAGTACGTAAGGTATTTTACATTTTAATATCATAAAGCAGCTTCTCTTAGCAAAGCAAGGATAGGCACTAAGTAGGAATAAGGGAACCGGGTGGTTCATGCCCACTCCAGAGGTTTTACTAAACAAAAAAATAATCCTGAAAAATTTTAAATTGTCTTTTCTCGAACACATCTATATAAAACTAAAGCACAAGGTCAGTGCGTCAAACACTGCCATTAGGTTTTCAACCTAATGTTAAAACATTCCGTTTCTATTTCCGGGAAATTGTGTTGAGTAGTGGAACTTAGCGAAAGCAAAAGATCAAACGAGGGCGGTTTCTGCTCTTGCTTTCGCGATCATATCAAATGAAAATACAATAATTCCCTCAAATGGAGATCCAACCCACAACCTTCGCGTTTATAGATAAACGTTATTGTGCCACGACGACCGTATACTATAGGTAACAATAAATTTTAACAGATCAAAAACATTGAGGCCATCGTTGCGATAGTTGTCGGTTCTATTTCCACTCGAGGGCATGAATTATTATTTATTAAAAAAAAAACATTACTTCGCTCTGGCACCAAATCGAAGATCCGGCGTTGAGTTCCGCCACTTAATACGCAATGTCTCAAAAAAATCGGCGGAAAATGGGGAAAGGAGTGTATCAACACTAGGTTCCCTCTGTCTACACTGCTGTGTTAATTTAATTTAATAAAATTGTTCCTAATATCGTGGCGCAGGTCCACCAGCGTCTGACTGTAAACAAGACAGGTTGTGGGTTCATATTCTACTCGAGAAAGCGCAATATTTCATATCTTCAATATCTTCGCTTCGCGCGCTAACGACGCAAAGTGCGGCGTTGCGTTCCGCCACTTAACACTAAATGTGTACAGAATTAACAAAAACAAACCGGCGTTAAAAAAAACATAAACCGCAATGCACTCACTAAATCACGAAATAAAATGTCATTTCATAAATACTTTATCGAGAAAATACGAGGCCATTAGAAGTGAAAAGATTGCAATAATTGTTCATTGGGGTGTGAAACAAGTCTAGCGTCTGCAGTTCGTGGCACTATATTTGGTTCACTTAATGCGTCAATACTTAAAGAGGCTCTTATGCTCCATAAGGTTACTTGAAATTGAAAATATTATATAATATAAAGAGATTTTTAAGTTATTTTTTTAATATTCTCATTTTCCGGTAAAAAAATGCTCCTAAAAACAACAAACGTTACACTCAACAAAAAAAAACTATTTTCGTGATACTACATGATAAATGAGTGAAATTAAAAACGAGCTTTCATATGCCTACATTGGATTTGAGCAGCCGATAAGAAAAATGCAAATAATTAAGGATTGTGCTAAGATAGTAAATTTGGGAGGAATTTTAGGAGGTGTCAGAACATTTACTTCGACTCGGATGGTCAAGTCCTCATTCTCTCTTCTAGTAGCCACTGACCCCGATTTCCTACGTCGCTTCTAATGAATTATTACTGGGCTGGAAAATTGTCTTGATGAGTTTTGTCACCGGCCTTTTGCAACTTGCTCTTTCAAAACTGACGTAGTGTTCGTTAAAAATTAATGGGATACCTTTGTGAGATTTCACTGGGCGGATAATATTTAAAAGGTGAAACTGTTTAGGTATCTATTTTTTATGTGTGGAATGGATGAACAAATTATTAATTTTTGTTAATAGTATATTTTTATGTTCGCTGTCATATATAATTTTCTACGTGTTTTGTACTTTATTCATTCTATACCCTGCACGCTGTATCCAGCTATCATAAGGAACCTAGTGTTTATTTTATACTTTAGGATTGGAAAAATAATATAATTCAATATGTTCTCAAATACATACGAGTATATGACATATATTAGGTTTTTGAGAATGTCGACCTATTTTTAGTCGTAGTTTGAATATCAATAAACAATAATACAGACAAAAACAAGAACTTCAACTTTCCCTTGACGCTTTCATGCCTAAATAAATTCCTCTTATCTGGCTCTATTCTGCCAAATCATTTATTAACTGTATAACAAAACTTTTTTAATTACATCATTCCATCGAATGTACAAACTTAGTATTTCTCCGAAAGTAGTAAAAAGGTAAAACAAATATTTAACTTGAGATGTTCTTCACAATTTACTAGATCACTTTATTTTTATACAAAAGTAAAGAAGCCGCCAAACTATCATAAGATATAGAAAAAATGGATTAAGCACAAAATTACAAAGAAGACCTTCTCCTCCTTAAAAAAACACCGTTCAAGTAAACGATTACATTGAAACAAACGTCAATGATAATCAACCACGCCACATCGAACAATTGAATAAACCAATGATGCAACAGTCACGTCACCGGAGCGCAGTTGCAGTACCATTATTGTGTAGTAACCGTCTTTTGTTGATCTCCGCAACCTTAACCCGATTGAACTAGTTCAGTGAAACACATAGGTCTAATTTGATTGGCCGCGTTGTGCACCTGGACCAAATAAACTTGAACTGTTATCAACCAACATTTACATACGATATTGAGGTAACAGCAAGGTGCAAATGTATTTGGTCGATGTACACCGTTGCAGCACTTGGCCTCTTTCGCAGGAACTTCCACTGGGGTTATATTATCAAGATCGTCGATTGTGTTCCATTGTAACAAATTTACCCACAGCGTTAATTGTTTTGCCTATGTTAATAACAGTTACCGAACATCTACTTCCAGACCGGAAGGTTTTAATGTCGAGGAGATCTAGTTATTAACGTACATATTTATATTGGAAATAGCCGCGGTTTTAAAGCTGTTTTTGTTACGGAAACTTTTTTTAGCGTCTCGTTGTATCCCGTGCACACAGAGTAGGTAGACGGAACCTAGAGTTAAAACACTTTGCTTCCCATTTACCGACGAATTCTGGGGATAATGTCTGCAGAATTCGGAAATGTTGAGTGACGGAACTCAAACCGCTTTGCCGCAACACAAGCGCAAAGAAATTAAAATATTAAATATTTCATTTCCTCGACTGGGATTCGGACTCACAACGCTGTCGCGTTTACAGTCACGTTTAGTGCCCCTGTATGGCGCAGCCGTGCTGCCAAAACTTAATTTTATTTTAAAATCATTTCTAAAGTGTATAATATTTCAAATGTGTTGTCGCCTCTCTACTCTATAATCCGACTCTAGAGAACTCATAATACATTTCACAATTAACTTCTGTTAATTTAACCTATCGTGCGTCCTCTAAACACTGCCTATTATAATGGCTCATGGAGTGACTGCAAACAATGGGGATAATTGCAAATAGTTCCATCGGACGTCATATTGCTATTGACCTAGAAAAATTTAGTTCATGAATAATTCTTTTTTTCAAATTGCTTTCTACAACAAGTGCTCTTGAGATGGTTTTCCTTTTTTTGTTCTTAAAGAGGTGAAGTAATCTTAGCTGTGAAGTCAGGCAGGTCTCATATTCTTAGTCTTTTTGAGGTTACCTAGGTAACATACTTACTTTTGGAAAAGAAACGGCAAAAAATTGGCATCATTCTAATATTCTTGGCACGACTCGACATGTTTGTAGGTTTAAAGTCTTGAAGTCTTGGTGAGTTAACTAAACTAAAAACATAGTAACTCTTGCTATTAATATTAATACTATTAACTTATAAAGTACAAAACAAAGTGATCTAATAAATAGTTTATAGCTAAACACAACATCAATAAAGAATAATAAAACACAATTTATATAATACGATCAAATGCAAGGGCTATCTATGGCTAACATAGCAAAATGAAGGAGAAACTAAAAGTAATTTTCACCGACATGTGTCTATATAACTGGCAACATTAGCGTTAACAGGTTGATGCATAGCGTAAGTTATCGTAAATAGAAACCGGGCCTTTTAAAAGCCTGTTTTTGAAGCCGAACCATATTAGACTTGGAATCTATTAAGACAATGTAGTCTACTATGTTTTCCATATGTATCTATTTACTCGGTTCTAACTTTTAAGGACATGTTAAAATAACGCTTTAGAAATTATTTGAACGTATTTGTATACGATTGGAAATCCTGAATCCCTCATATAGCAGGCTAAGTAGTAGTGTTCAGACTCTGGGTTCTTGTTGAGTGGCGGAACGGCGAAAGTGGCGGAGGAAGTAAAAAAAAATAATCTTTCGAGTGGAAATCGTACACATAACCGTCGCGCTTACAGTCAGACGATGTGCCGCTGCAAGACGGCCTCTAGCTTAATTATTGCATATTTTTATTTACATAGTAAAGTATGTCTAAAAAGTAAATCAAAAAGAAGAAAAAGTATTTTCATTTAAAATTACAACAACTGTATTACAGAAAAGGTTATAAAATCATAATTTCAACGCGAAGGAGTAAGAAATCTAGCATCTTATTATATTCAGACAGTAAAACAATATATCTTGTACGTGTAATTGCGACGGTGATAACAAAGACTTTACGATTCATTTCCATTGCTTAAACTGTGTACTGTATAGATAAAAGTTGTGTTAGATGAATGAATGAACAAATTAACTACACAAAAAAAATTAACTTCATTCTGTAACAAGAAAAACCAAAAGTTAAGTTAAAACAATTAGCTAAATAAATATTACTTAACGAATAACCCGAAAAATTCCCGCTTTGCAAATATTATTAACGGTTAACCGATTTAACTTTCAGTTAGCCTCTTTCTATTCTTAGTAAAAGGGAAAGTGTTAAAATTACCATATTACGGTAAAAATTGGCTAATTCGAAATTTTATCACAAAAAGGTAAAGTTGTTTGTACAAGGTAATCCCCAGAGCTTTTGATCACATCTTATTGAAATTTGGCATTGATACAGCTTCTGATACCGAAGTGGGTTTCCTTTGTCCAGACAAAGGTCTCTCTGTGGAATTAAGGAATTTAAAAGACGTTGTCAACAAAACTTTTTTAGCTTTACATGTCGAGGGACCTACTGTTAAGATAGTGGCAAAACTTAACGCCGGCTTTTGGCAGGTTTTCAGAGCTAGAAAATGACAATAATTAATTCACCCAAAAGAGGAATACAGTAAGAAGAACTCATTAAAATTATTAAAATTTAAAACTTATTGATACTTGTAATAATAACTGTTTGATTTATAGCTTTACCTAGTGTATTTTAATAAATTATATTAATTGGAATTAAATTATAAAATTGGTATTATTAATTTTATTAAGTAATTCCAATTATACATATATTTTTTAGCTACATACATCACCTAGTCAATCTAGATATTCTATTCAAAAGAATCAAAGTTGCAGTTGAATACAGCAATTATATATGCAAATAATTAGGTACTAGTGCTATCAGAATTTTATCTAAATTACAATGAATGGATATAACTGTGACGTCATTATCCCATATGTAGTCTGTAAGACAAACACACTTTGGAAACATGTGCAATATAAAAAATAAAGAACGATCCTCGGACGTTGCTCTGAGCGGTACAGGAATACTAATTTTAGATTATCTATTAACTTATCTGGGAGTAGCGCTCTCTTATTTACTAACAGTAATTAGTTACTTTAATTACACAAAGATAGATTTAGAGTATCTATCTTTTTTTCTTCTATTTTAAGAGATCTTGCGGATAATATAGTGGAGGGTGGTCGTGGCGCAGGGGCAAAGTTTGTGACAGTAAACGGAACTGGTTGTGGATTCAACTTCACTAGAGAAAATGAAATTGATTTTCATATTTCTGCTTTGGTGTGGAGCCAAAGCTCGGCGTTGCGTTCCGCCTCTCCAAACTCCAGTCCTCCAGAATATGGCGTAAAATGTGGAACTGAGTATCTGGGTTCCCTCTTTCTATCCTGCTGTGTGAGTGATACAGTGTGAAGCTGATTTATTTTGAACATATGTGTCGCATAACTAATAAACTGTAACGATTCATAATAGTAGATGCTAAGTTTTACTTCGAAAATTTTAACTCATTTTCATTACTATAAACAATACATTTTTGAACACGAATTATCTGGAGTAAAAACGACATCCTATCAATTATTTAGATCTTAATATAAGCAGGTGGTTTTTTTCCTACTTCATATACATATAAGCAGTTTTACGGTATATCGCGTCTTGATATTATGCGCTTTCATTTTAACCAGACCATGACCAGCACGATTATGGTGAACACCAACATTTATCTCCTTGAGATAGGAACTTATAATTTTTTAGCTTTTATACCTAGATTTGAAACACTTTGGTACAGGGGTACTCGCACTCGGGAGGATGAAGTACGTAATATTTTAATTTTATCGCTTTTGTGACAAGCAAAGCGCGGCGTTGAGTTCCGCCACTTAACATACAATGCCTTGAGAATTCGGTGGAAAGTGGGGAATAGAATGTATCAATACTATGCCCTCCCAGGTCTGCCTATGCAAGGTAAAAATAATTTAAAAAAGAAGGTAATTCATTCCACCGAGTACCGATCGAACCTACAACAAATGCATTTACAGTTAGATGCTGCCCCACAACGCTACGATGGCTTCCATTTATAGAGTAACATATACCTAATTAAATTAATAATGAGTTGCAAAATACCCCATCCCAGATAAGAAACAGTATCCTAGCCATCAAATCTGATGCCTCTGGTTACGATGGCATCAACCGCAAAATGATTATTTTGCCCTTAGAAGTTTTAGCACCAGTCATTACCCATATTTTAAATTTTTCTCTTTCCCATAACACCTTTCCCAGTATGTGGCGTATTGCCCGCATTATTCCCATACCCAAAACCAAATACCCAAAATCCTTCTCCCACTACCGTCCTATCTCTATACTTTCCTTCTTGTCAAAGGTCTTGGAGCGTATTGTTTTTTAGCAACTAAATCAGTATCTGTTAGACAATCACATATTATCCGAGTTCCAGTCTGGATTCCGTAACGGCCATAGCACAGTCACTACTTTGATTAAAGTTTGTGACGATATCAGATTTAATATGGACAACCAAAATCTTACTGTCATTGCTTTGCTGGACTTTAGTAACGCCTTTAATACCGTTGACACTGATCTCTTAGTTGCTGTTCTGCGTTCAATAAATATCTCTCCTGAAGCCACTGAGTGGTTCAGAAGCTATTTGTATGATCGGCAGCAGTACGTTCAAGCCAACGACAAGTCATCTTCCTTTTGCTCTCCTTCCGCTGGTGTTCCCCAAGGTGGTGTCCTCTCTCCTCTCCTTTTCTCCATTTTTATTAATTCCATTTCCCAAAACATATCCTCTTCCTTTCATCTATATGCTGACGACCTTCAAATTTACGTAGCCGCTCCGTTGGATGATATTAGTGAGGCTATTCAAAAGCTTAACGAAGATTTGCAGAATGTTAGCAGGTGGAGCAAATCCTTCGGCTTAACTGTCAATCCTGCCAAGTCACAGGTCAGTATTATTGGTAGCTCTAAGCAACTAAAAAAACTTGACCAGAATAGCCTCCCTACTATCCAGTTTGACGGCGTCGATTTGAGCCTGAGTCCATCTATAAAAAACCTTGGCATTATTATAGACAATTCCCTATCTTGGTCAGTACAGATAGCTGAGGTTAGCCGTAAATTATTTGCCACGATCGGATCGCTCAAACGATGGAAATATTTCCTACCTATAAAGACCAAAACTGCTCTAGCTCATTCACTACTGTTACCGATTTTAGACTACGCTGACTCGTGTTACCCAGACTTATCTGAGGAACAACTAAATAAACTAGAGCGTTTACAAAATCTTTGTATTAGATTTATCTTCGGTTTGCGTAAATTTGATCATGTTTCTGATCATCGTCGTCAGCTTGGATGGCTTCCTATCCGATATCGCCGAAATTTCCGCATGCTGACCCTCCTCTATTCCATCCTCTACAACTCTCTCTCTCCCTCATATTTAAAAGATCGATTCTGTTACCTAGGTTCCGATTCACTTCTTCGACTCCACCTTAGATCCCGTTGTGATAATCTCCTTAAATTACCAACTTCCCATACCCTATCTTATTCCAAGTCTTTTACTGTGAAATCTGCGATTCTTTGGAATGAACTTCCTACAGAAATTCGACATTCCAAATCCCTTTACACTTTTAAAAAACGTCTAAAAGAATATTTATTGAAGTTAGAATAGTAGTTTATCCTTATCTTTTTAATATTATGTATATATTTTTACACACGTTTAAGTATGTATATATATGTATGTATGTATGTATATGTATGTATATATGTGAATAGTATATAAACATTAAACATATTTTATGTAAGTTTATGCTGTATTATTAGTTTATACTATTATATATTTAATTTCTTTAAAAATTTGCACCGAGACGTTATCCCCCTTTTCCTCATTACAAGCAATCCATTATGTTTCAAAGGTTGTCTGGTAGAGATTGCTTAAAGCAATAAGACCGCCTTTGCATACGTGTTTTTTTTTCTTTTTTCTGTGTTGTTAATTTTATATATTTATTTGTTTTTTATGTGTGCAATAAAGTTTATTCTATTCTATTCTATTCTATAAATTTAAAAAAAAGAAAAAAAACACGATTTTATTATTTTTATTATAAAAGCATTTCTTTGTTTTTTAACTATCATTTATTATATATTGTAGTTCCCGTTGACCTACAATCCGGAAATTGGTACAGAACCTTCGTGTGGCCCCACCTGCACTCACACTTGACTGTTTTTTTCACACTATTAAATTGTAAAAAAAAATGTTAATAAAGTAGTAAGATAGTAAAAAATATATTTCTTATTGTCACAAGTTTATAAATTTGCTGATACTTTTAAACCTACATATATATATTCCTCATGCCACCTCGTCGAGTCAAACAGTCAACACTGAAAGTTCCTTAGTTCTAAATAGAATCTGTCTCATCTCGGTGTCTCTAAGAGATTATCTACAACAGCATCCAGACTGACTTGTAAAATCGCTTTAGATCGCTTTAGGTATTTAGGCTTTTGAGATTTTGAATAATAATTTTAACGATTATTTTCTGAAAATCATATTTAATTCACTTTTCGATGTAACAATTTTATAAAATAACAAAACTTACCGTACTTTTCAAACTTTATATTAATCGTTATTTCAAATAGAAATCGAACTTAAAACTATCGCATGACACAGTCAAGTGCTTAACTGTGCCACGATGGCATCGACCACTACTAACCTTATAGGTACTAATGTAGTCATTAGAGCGACGAGCACTTATGCTATTGTATCGATATAAAAAAATATCAAGACATTTCTTGGTAAATAATAAATATTTAAAGTAGATTCTAATTACCACGATTATTAAGTAAATCTGCAGTATCCATACTAATTATTAAATCATAAAATTAAAGAGTTTGTTAGGTTGAACGAACTAATCTCAGGAACTACGCGCGGGAATTGAAAAAATATATTTTTTTAATCTATTTGTCGAGGAATAACTCTACTCTCCTGGTGGTCAGGATCATATCATTATGTCATATCTTAGCTTCTTTCATCCAACCACGTGAGCGAAGTCACAAAAAAAACTTAGTGCAAAACGTGAAGTCTATTAACATAACTGAAGTTCTCGGAAATTGTCTAAGTTCAAAACAATTTGATATTGACACAGAAGCAACCTTTTCAATACTATGGATAACAATTTGAGAAACGCGTGGGTTCATTCCCTTAGGATATGTAGGTTTATGGCAAAAGATTATATGATATAATGCCGAGAGATGTTTTTATATAATCGAAAATAATAATACATTCAAAATTGTATTTGTTGTAGAGGCGCAGTGGCACAGTGTCTGACTGTAACTGCGACGGTTGTAAGAGGTAGGTTCTTATTGGGGGAAATGAATTAATTTTAATTCCATGCTCTGATAACAAGACAAAGAACGACGTTGAGTTTCGCCACTCAATGCACAATGTTTCGAAAAATAGGCTATGTGGGTGGAAGGGGACTGTTTTAACAATTCCCATTTCAGGTTCCCTCTACCTACCCTATTGTAAACGAGATAAAGTCGAAAAAAATATAGCAACATATTCTTTTATTCGACATAATATTAATTAAAATAATAAATTATCTGTTTAATATTGCATTTGACCTATAATGAATTTTCCATTGTCTTTAAAATAGGACAAGCGCAATGAAAGAGTCAAGAATGAAATAACGACGCGCGGTTACTTTGAAAGCGTAAAGCTTTTTCATAACGTCCATTAGAAAGTGGCCTGGCCATAACAGGTGAAGGACTACTTGGTAACATCACACGCGTCGTTGAAATATATTTAAATAATAAATAATTCAAAGAGTTCAAAAACTCTTTGCTAAGTAACTATTTTTTTTTAGCTTAACATTGTATCTCGTTCCTGAATTTCCATCAAATCTGGATGCATTGCGTGTTAAGTGGCGGAACTTAACGCCGCACTTTAGATCGAGTTGGAAACGAACAGTTGACAATTGCACGCATTAGTCACCCAGCTCCACTACCCCACTGGCATTATTAGAGAATGTTTCTAGTATTTTTAAATTTTTTTCTTTATCTCACTTATCAAAAAAAATCATGTATATGTTTTCACTGAATTATAGGTAAATAAGCACATCTAACATCAAATCAAATCAGCTTCACAGATAAGCACATCTGTTGCATATAAATCGTTAAGCCACCATTATGTTGTCTCCGCTTATTTAATATGTTAATCTTTTGCATGGATGGACTGCAGAGCAGAGAATCATTTACTTTTTTATTATCACGCCGCATCCCACACAGCAGGGCAGGGTAGGCAGAGGGAACCTATTGTTATAACACTGCGTTACCAAATTTTACGAATTCTGGACGCATTGCGTGTTGAGTGGCAGAACTCAACTCCGCGCTTTGCCTCTACCCCAGAGCGAATTAGTGAACATATTATATATTTTAATTTCCGCGAGTACACCTGCGCCACAACTGGCCTCATCTTCTATAGCGTGAATATAAACCCCAAGACGGATTTAAATCCACAACCTACGACACCCCTTTATAGTATGAACACGATTTAAACAATTTTATGTTTCGCCGTCGTCGGGTATTCTACACAAGCATTCATTTGTTATGCCTCAGTGGACACTCGCGACTCGCGATACAATGACTTATCTGTTCTATATCTCAGTCGTAAATCAGTTGAGGGCCGTTTAAACTATTCCACTTGGTTTTCTTTCACGTTTTCTTGGAAACAAACACGAAATTATGTTGTATATAGGCTATTAAATTGTTGATAAGTATGTAGAAAAATTATCTTATTTAAGTAAAATGATATAAATAAGCAGAAATGAAGTTAAGCTAAAGTGAATTTGTTGGTATTTTTAGGTGTATAGTCGTTGTCTTACTCATGAACTAAATTTGGTGAAAAATGACGAATTAAAGAAGATTAAAAATATAGTGTTTTGTCACTATGCATCAAGAATTAAAGGTAAAAGCTGTTTAATATTCAAATTGATGCTATAATAATATAATAAAGTATTAACACACCTTTACCTGGTTAGATAATAGTAGCTTGTCTACTAAAGGTCAATAAGTCGTTTTATTAATATATACATAACATCATTTATGTATATATATGAATATAGATATGATTTCATCGACAACTTTATATATATATTTTATATTTATCACATATTTTCTTTTTTTTATAGGTTTAACAAATGTCTAGTTTTTAATGTTTTATGTAAAAAAAAGATAATAGCGTGACACCATTGCAAATGAAATTTAATGATAATATGGCAGCCATAAACATGATTATTTAACATATCTATTGTAATTGTAGTATATAAATTCACGTTTTTCTATCAAGAAATTGTTTAAAGGTAAAATTTTTATGAAAACTAAGTTACACAAATAGATTTTTTTTGAAAAATATTTAACTTATATCGTAATTGAGTTTGGTTTCAATAAATTATTGCTGGAATTTTTATTTTATATTGTATTTGTAATATATAATAACCATTTTATATACAAATAAACCTTGAAGTTTTATAATATTTTTTAAAAACAGTAATATGAGTACTTTTTAATTTTACAGAAACATTATTGATGCATTGTTAGCAGGTATATTAAATTAAAATAAATTATTTATTGACTGTGGAAGGTTGACAAAGTGTAGACAATTATCCAAAAGCTGTTTCCTCAAGTTAAACTATTAAATCTTATAATTTTAATATCCAAACCCACTTGTTTTCAACATATTAAAGTAAAGTAAAAATTCACTTTACATACAAAAGAGCAATTAAAACGTAATCATATCAAACAATCTACCATAAACTCATACCATATTAAGACATACAGTTATGTATGAGAAAGTCATTTTAACTTAGCCACTATAAGCATCTAACTGGAAAAATATATAAAAAATATGAATTCTCGTTACCATTGATCCAATCTACAGCTTCTAGATATCTAATTGGCCAGAACTGATGATTTATTGAAGAAAATATATTAAAGTTTGTTTTTACCTCATCGTTACTTTCTTACAATCATGCTTCATATAGTTTACCGATATTATTCAGGCCGCAACTTTAAAAGTATTATATTTTCAAAGACACATATTTAATAAGAAAAAGGAACACGAAACAGGATAAAAGGGGGTAAATATCGATTGTACTCACCACAACAAGACAGCCGGCTTACAACCAAACGTATTTCGGCTACTGCACCATGTTTTTAACACATAATTGTTAACTGATACCACTAAAATCACTGCACTTTAACTGGCATTGAGTAAATCTCCGTTTTTTACTGTATTTCTGTCACAATATTGGAAAAAACACTGTAATTTGTACGATAAATGTATTGAAAGTATCGACACAAGCCACTAGTAATGCAAGCGGTAACTGACTGTCAGAATTCAATGAACAAATCGTACGAATGTCCATAGACTCGCTTTGTTCATACTTCGTATTGACTATACTGCTTGGGAGTAACCGACTAAATTAAAATACTCTTAAGTAACATAAAAGTCTTCTGATGTTGTGTATATTTAAATTAGTCGCATAATAACAGCGCCATCTATGGCTAAGAAATGGTATTGCTTGGTTATTAGCTTACTACGTTATACTTCTAGAATAGTTCGCTTACTGCCTGCGCCATCTATGAATAATAAATATAATTAGCTTCTATGTAATTGACCTGTTAATATAGACATCTGTTGGCAAAATGTACGATAGTGATAGTAGTAACAAATTCATTGTAGTTTAGGAAACTAACAACAGACAGCGTTTTAAATAAATATATATTTTTATTTCTAACAAAGCTAAGTATATATAGAATTTGATGCTTAGGGGGAAAAGTTGGGAAGGGTTTTTTTCAATACTAGAATCTTTCTACCCACAGTGCTATATGCGAGTTACAATATGTAGTTGAAAAATATAAATACACAATAGGTTAATTAATAAAACACGATCAAGAACTTGGGATCCTCCAATACACACTCAATGTGTCGAAATTGGACAGAAGGTAGAGAATGTAATATCTAAACTCTCTTCTCTCTTCTCTATAACACTGTTATAGTTTTAAGAATATGATTTATATTTTATAAAAAGAATGTCTTAGCAATATCGTTAATATAGTGAAATAGCGACTAGCGACCCAAATAAGGTTTTGGTTAAAAATTCGGGATACAAAAAAAATTATAACTTATTTGGAAATTATAAATCTATACTATTACAATACAGCAAGCAACAAGAGTTTTTTTTGTTTGTTTGTGCGCTAAGATCATGAACGCCATCGAATTGTTTAGCACGTGCGCTGCAAGAATTGTACAATGTATGGTAGTTAGTTGTATGAAAGAAATGTTCCATTCTATAAGTCCGCGATATCTCCGTTTAATAAGTCACAATAAGGCATTTTGTGATAATTCAACGTTTTTTTATTCCATAAAGAAATTGAAACTTACGAGCGAATATTATTCCATCATCAAGAAAATTTTATGAAGACATGCTTTGGCTTTTATAGCATGTAATTTGAACGTATACTTTTTGAGAAAATGTAAATTTAAAATAATTCAAGGCTCCGTTTACGGGCGCGTTTAATTTTGATTATATTATGGTAAATGCAGCATAATAAAAGAATTATAAGTGGTATGCGGGTGAAGCCGCGAGTGGGCCGCTAGGAAATAATAAAGGCGACGAATATGAAATATTTATTTAAGTTTATATTTTCGTTTTTTTGCTCTGGTATGGGAAAAGCGCGGCGTTAAATTCCGCCACTGAACGAAAAGCCTCTAAATTTCGGCGGAAAATAGGGAACGGAGTATCTGAACACTAGGTTCCCACAGTCTACGCTGCTGATGCTGATGTTTTTAATTTTTTTTTCAAATATGTGTTTTTTTTAATGTAGCAATTTTTTCTTATGAGAGCTCTTAGCGTGACCTACCTCTAGTCTCAGACGAGCTTTTCATGTTTTAGATAAAAGGAAAACGTAAATTAAATCGTAAAATACAATTTGCAAGCTGACACAAAAATATAAAAAAGTGCCCAATAATTGTCCAAAGTTTTGTCACAGTAAAGTGCTAATAAATCTATTGGGCCGTAACCTTTGGTTATCTGTCGGTTCCCATAGAGGAAAAAAGGTGAGCTTTTTTGTTTTTTCTTTAAATTTAAAGTTTTGAAAAAACCTCGACTTGGAAATGAACGGTTTCGTTCACTTCCGCTAGGATTGACCGCTGGCGACGGGAGCATTAGGGCGCATATTGAACAAAAAAATATGTAGACCTGTACTTGCGTACATATCAGTTATATTTAATGTAATTAAAAAAATACAACTTTATACTGTATTTAACGGCTGTACTACTTTCCTTGTAAAAGTTGCAAATCAAACCCTCTAAAGTTAATTTATATCATTATCTATCATTAAATCTAATTATTGATTAAAAGTTATGCTTAAAAAAAGAAAAAAACAAAAACATTATTCCCCCGTTCTTGTTTCGCTCTAACAACATAATATATAAATATATATTTAAAAAAAACAACAGAAAACCAAAATTTTAAAGATTTCTCTCTAAATCGTCTCCATGAACCCTTTAGTCGCGGTGTGAAGAATGTTATTAAGTGGGTGAGTAGAGGAAAAAACAAAATCTCTATCTATCGGGTTAGACGTGATAATTAGTGGATATGGAGATGGCTGGTGCAGCGTCACTGAGCGCATTCTTATACCGATATTAAAACACTACCATTCAAAGAAATTCATGTTATCTTTGTGTTTGTTGAAACTATGTAATATTTGGTGAATTTTTATAACGTTGAGCTCTTTTTAAGGTTCCGCATTTTTTAAGGAAAAAAGGAACCTTTATAAGATCACTTTGTTATCCATCTGTCTGTCTATAAAAAAAGTAGGAAGGTCCATTTATTAAAGATGCTCCGTTTCCATTTTGAGAAGGGAATAATTTGATTTTCTCTGTTTGCCGTGCTACATACGAAATTGAGCGTGAAACTAAAAAAAATATTGTCATTTTGATTAAAATTTAATTTTCCATAGATATAGAACAACAAAAAGAAAAGATTATAAAATATTGTTTTAATTATCAATCCAAAGAGCTATAATGAGTTTATATCAAACTGTACAAAATCATCAAAGTAAAATGATAGTAGAGAGAAATCTTAACCGTAAGTTGTCGGTCTATCTTAATTGATATTACTTCATATCGTATGACATAAACGTTCAAAATACCTCCATTGTGTATAAGTATTTCTTTAAAGTTGTATACTATAGAGTACTAGTTCTTTTGTAACCTTTCATTTTAAAGTTATATATGATACAATTTTTAATTATATACGACTTGGCGCAGGTGTACATGTGATTGTTAGTGTGTTGTGAGTTCGATTCGAAATGAATTATTTAAAAAATATATATATTTCGCCTATCAATATAATGCCTCCACAATTCGGCTTTATACTAGGTCCCCTTGACACCCCCAACCCCCCCATCCCCTGCTACTTGCGGGATACAGCGTCAAGCTGAATATTTCTATAAGACCTAGTCTTTTTATATGTTATATAGAGATTTTTTAATTATACACATTATTATGACTCTTCTAAACATATGAAAGAAAATTTTGAAAATATATGTATAAAATACTATAAAAGATTTCTTTTGAATATATTTTCTAATTATATAAATGGATAGTTTAGGCTGGATTTTTAATATGAGAAGTTTACTTTATAAGAAATAAAAAATAAAATAAATCAGCTTTACGCTGTATCCCGCACACAGCAGGGTAGGCAGAGGGAACCTTATGTTAACTCCGTTCCCCACTTTCTGCCGAACTCTAGAGGCATTGCGTGTTGAGTGGCAGAACTCAACGCCGCGCTTAGCCTCGAAATCAGAGCGAAGAAATGGAAATATAAATTCAAGTAAATTTTCATCTCGTCGAGTAGGGATCGAACCCACAACCAGTCGGTTTTACAGTCACACTTCGTGCCGCTGCGCCACGACTGGCCTCATGTTGAATTTTATAAGAAATGTCTCCAGAATTCGGCGAAGATGGGGAACGGAGTTTCTTAATACTTGGTTCCCTTTGCCTAACTGTTCTGCCTAACTGTTGTATGCGAAATACAACGTTGATTCAGTATAGGAAGGTAAAATATTTCTGATCGGTACATATCTTCATATACATTAAAAAATATTTTGATATTTTCTCAATAAAAAAAATCTCATATAAGATGTGATATCATGAATAATAGTTACCGAGGGTGGATTTAATAAAACACACTATATTGATACGGCCGGTGTCGGATGCCGCTGTAGGGTTTCCAATAAAGCCTATTTGAATTTATTAGCTAACTCTCTGTATACTGTCATAGTCAAAACGAATTTGGGATAAATATTTAAAAATATGTAAGATTAAATTATCAGTGGAATATTATATATTTTTTATTGACTGATTAAGAAATAATATTATTAATCAAGAAATAAGTTTTATTTGTTTTTGTTTGTTTTTTTAAAAAAAAACTCCTGCAAACAGCAGGGTAGGGTTTCCCACTTTCCGTCGAATTTTGGAGGCATAACTTGTTGAGTGGCGACTCAACGCCGTGCTTTGCCTTGGAACCTCAGCGAAGAAATAAAAATCTTAATTTAATTTAATAAATATTTCATTTCCTTGAGTGGGGATCGAATCCACGACCTGTCGCGAAAAAATTCAAACGGTGGTGGCCTTTGCGCCACAACTCGCCTCTTTATTTATGAAGCAGAAAACAAAAATTATAGAAATTAAAAAAAAAAGAATAATAAAGGAATATTTTTTTAAATCACTTTCGTGCCTAACTCCCTTTACCCGTAAACGATTGTGGGATGTTCGTTTTTGAAGAAAAAAGTATCGGGTAAGAAGATTCCAGCTGTGCGATATTTATGACTTTATATCGTGTCATCTCCTTTACACTAAACATTTTTCATCCATCCGTCCCTTTCTCATCTATAGATTTTATTTCCCAAGAATTGTCATGAGATTTTAAATTTTTATACGCTACGGTTTACTCTTAAAATATATTGAATAGAATTAGAATTTGTCAACTTCTATAACCAAATGTTGTAATTTAGATATAAATTATAATAATTGTGTGCTTTTTAAAATAGCTTAAAGCGTTTATTTAATTAAGTTTTTAAATAACTTCACTTAACTTAGCTTAACGCCATATCCCTAGTGAGGAGCGCCTCTACACATTCTTTCGCCAGGTCCACTGTCATCAACCTGCATCATCTGCGTATAGCAGGCAATTCACATTCAAGTCACCCTTTCATTCCCTTGTCACTTTGTTTCACTCCTTGGAGACAGCTATCCAAATACAAATTGAACTACCAAGCTGACATGGCGAATCCTTGTAGCACCCTATTGGATATGAAACCAGGGCAACATGCCAGCTCCTACTCGCACGCAGGCTGGGTGATCTCTCTGTAAAGAGATTTTACAGCCTGCAGCAAGAGTCGGCTCACATTGTACCGGAATAGTATCTCCCATAATTTTCCAAGTCCACAAAAGCACAGAAAACATTTTGGTTAACGGGCAAAAATTTGTTTTACTCTTCACGCTTTATTTTTTTTAATCTTCAAGCTTTATCTCGCACATAGCAGAAAAGATAGAGGGAACTAGTGCTAAGACATTCCGTTCCCACTTTCGCACAGTCGCTTTTACAGTCACACTTTGTGCCCCCGCACCACGACCGGGCTTACTATTTTCTCAAAGAAATTCAATATACACACACATTTTTTTCTCTCTTACTATAGTCTATAGAAGATAGAGTATCTAGTTCTTAGCACTACTAGTTTGACATTTAGAAAAACATAAAAAAAAAACAGTCACTTAAAAAACCAATTGATACGAAATTTATCTAAAATTTACCTTTAATGACTATAAAATAATTAAACTCATAAAGACAACAAGCGAATATAATGGTTAGTACAGTAACATAATACGTACAAACTACTTAGTAAAACGATCTGAACACAGGTGGCGGACGCGATAGCGCTTACCAGGAATAAAAGCGGACTTTAAAAATAATTTGTATCGCGAATCAATTTATATTAGCATATAGAATGCAGGCGGTAATGCGAAATATACATTATTAATAGTAGATGCGAGTGGTTAATAATGTATAATTAGCACATCGTAGCGTGTCTGTCGGTAAACGTGATGGTTGTGGGTTAGGTTCCCACTTCACTCCACTAGGAACAGGTGGCGTTGAGTTTCGCTGCTCACGCGCACACGACACACAGTGTCTGGAATTCGAAAGGAAAGCGGAGGACGGAGTATCTTGACTATAGGTTATCGGTACTTATATTACTATATGCAGGATACAGCGTAAAGCTAAAGGAAAAAAACCGGTCAAGAGCGAGTGGTTTCACCCACTGAGCATACTAATTTTAAGATTGTAGCTCAACGGAAAGAATAATTTGTAACAATTAACAAATTTTAATTTGCTAGTGTATATATTCATTTTGTATTAAATAAACCATACATATAAATTTCTAATGCTTTATTTAAAAAGTTTCCGTTTTTTTGTTTTAAGTATGAGTGTGCAACACTTAACAACACAGCTTTTCCATTTCTTACCTATACGTTACCATTAAACGCTGTTACATAAAAATCAATATCTATTTTAACTTCGTAACACAAGCTGTATTCTCCAGATTGGACCTCATAATCCAATCCCATAAAAACAAACATGAAAAAACCCTTCAATTAATGTCGTATCGCATCCCGTACAATAATGTGTTTATCTACAACTATCTCTTGGGACCGGTCCCGGTCCGGCCTTATTAAGACGGCGTTAAACGTAAATTTTATAAATATACATATTTATATATGATAAAGAAATTGTACAGTACGTTTTTAGAAGTATAAATAGTAGGTATATATAATTTTCTGGACATGTTTTTCTGTATGTGTGTGAAATGTGATTATATTTCAATGTATTATTTCAATATTTGTATCATATGTTCAAATAATATTACATTATACAGCAAACCAAACCTCTATTCAAAAACGCGGTGTTAAGTTCCGCAATTCACCATACAATGCCTCAAGAATTTGGCGGAAAGTGGGGAACGGAATATCTTAATGAGCTCTCTGCGTACTCTGCTGTGAGGAATGCAACGTGAAGTTAAAAAGAAAACATCTTTCTATGATGTCAAGGCGACGTTTTTCCGTAACCCGTACATGTGTAGAATTCATACAAAAATAAATTAATATAGGTGTGGTTAGATTAAGTGCGGCGCTAGTTTCCGGTATTCTATACAAAATGTCTCAAAATGAGTGAAAAATGACTAGTGGGCATTTCAGATGTGATATTTCCAGCAAAGTGTTTTGTAATACATTTATCATATACTACAGCAAAAGCTTAAAATTTAAAAAACCTGATTTTAATTTTAAATAAAAATATAAAATTGAGGCCAGTCGTGGCGCAGCGGCACAAAGTGTGACTGTAAATCGACTGGTTGTGGGTTCGATCCCCACTCGAGGAGATGAAATATTTACTTAAATTTATATTTCCATTTCTTCGCTCTGGTGTCGAGGCTAAGCGCGGCGTTGAGTTCTGCCACTCAACACGCAATGCCTCCAGAATTCGGCAGAAAGTGGGGAACGGAGTGTCTAAAAAACACTAGGTTCCCTCTGCCTACCCTGCTGTGTGCGGGATACAGCGTGAAGCTGATTTTTTTTTGATTTAAAAATATAAAGTATACTCGCGTAAGCTCACGACTACGAATTAGTATGCCACATTAAAATAATTTTAAGTGACCAAAGAATTTATGTTAATGAGGTTCAAAATATGAAATAGATCAGTTATCGTATAATGGAGAGGTCGCAGCACCTGTGCCCCTGTGCCGGCGACGACGCGGCCGTGATGAGTCCATTTGGAAACTTTTTTTGTTTATCACCTTAAAAAAAAGCTTAGATTTAGCTTTTATTTTATTTTTTTACATTTTCACGCATCATCTGAATAATTGCGAGAAAGGTATAAAAGTCGAGTGACAATTCTCTTTCAACTATCATCAACCTCTATTTTATGACGTTGAATATTAAGAAAGAAATTAAAATTTTATTTAAATGTATATTTTCATTTTTGCATTCTGGTTTCGAGGCACAGTGCGGCGTTGAGTTGCGCTACTCATCACGCAATGTTTCAAAAATTTAGCGAAAAATATACAACGGAGTGTTTTATCACTAGGTTTTCTCTGCTTACCCTACTGTGTGTGGGATACAACGTGAAGCTAAAAAACAATTTTAAATAATCAACACAACATTTTTTTTACTTATCAGGAAAATACATTTTTAATTACTTATATTAAATGGTAAAATTTGTTCTCATAGGCATCACATTCAATAAAGTATAAATAAGGCTAGACAAACCTACCATCATGGTATTATCGACTTAATTAAAAACCTCTTCAACGTATAAATAAAATCGAATCTTTAAAAATATGAAATGTTGTAATCCTAATATCTATATGTTACTATTAAATTAATTTTACATATCCGGTAATTATGATTCAACTTTCATCGTCTTTTAAAATAATCTACGATAAGTGGATATTCTTACATTTCAATTATGAATTTGAACGTCGTCTTAATAATTGCTTAGTATAAGGCAATTTTTTTAACTTAATACACTTCCCCTCCCCTGTTTTCGAATTCTGGCGGCATTGCCTGTTGATAGCGGAGCTGAACGCCGCGTTTACAGTCAGACTCTTATGCCGCTGAGCTGTGATTGACCATATATAATAATATATTTATTACATATATATGTTGTATTGCGTTATAGATTAGATTGGTGCATAAAATACATACATATATTGAAAACTCGATTGCTCATCAGGTTAGTAATACATCGTAATGAGCGGAATGGTAAATTGGTGTAAACCTCCGATAACACTAAGTTTACTTTGCCCATCTAAAACAATGTCAATATAAAATATTATTCCACATGGTAGTTAGTACCTTATAAGCAAGTTACTGGCGAATTACAGAAGAAATTTCTCAACATTTTAGTGCCTGTCAAGATGAGCTTTTACCTAAACATAGTATACGCAAGTGTTATAAAAGAATTACTTTTTATATAGATTTACAGCTTCACCGTATCGCTATCGTACACCATGCCGGTATGCCAAATACTGGCATGGCTAGTGTTGAAAATCAAAATTTACGATATTAAAGACTATTCCAGTCACTAATATCGTAAATTTCGAGGTAAAAGTATATACATAATTTGTCTATAACTTTTAAGTCATTTCTTGTCAAATTTTAATGAGATTTATTGTATTTGTTTATTTTGCTTTTTGGTGATATTATATTTCCTAATCCATTTCAAAGACACTTCCGTTTTCCCCATTTTCCTAGTTCCGTGGTGCACCGCTTTGCTTCTTTACTAGGGCAAGTAAATCAGGATATTAAATATTTCTCGAGTGGGAATCGAACCAAAAACTTGTCGCATTCGCTTGTGCTCACTTCTGCGCCACAACTAACCTCCAATTTAAACTTTATTGCTCAGTATTGCGATACTTGTGAAGGTAGACTTTTTTCACCATACAACCGATATCTATATACTCATATAAGGTACATTTTGGTAATTCACTTTAATAAGCTGTTCCTATGTTTTTCCGTAACAAGGCAAAATTTAATACGAAGCATTCACACGGTTCTCATAGCACCATTTAGTATAGCTCAGCGTGTTTGCAGGTGCAATGATAATATTACATGATTAAATGCAAATACTAAAAGTATTTTATTATTCTAATATTTGTTTTAATGTTTATTATTAGATACAGCTTGCTATTCTATTTTATATAAATAAAAAAAAAAACAGCATCACGCTGTATCCCGCACAAAGCATTGTAGGCAGAGGGAACCTAGTGTTAAGACATTCCGTTCCCCACTTTCTGCCGAATTCTGGAGGCATTGCGTGTTGAGTGGCAGAACTTAACGAACAGAGCGAAGAAATGGAAATATAAATTTAAGTAAATATTTCATCTCCTCTTACTTACTGTAATTTATATTTCCATTTCTTCGCTCTGGTGTCGAGGCAAAGCGCGGCGTTGAGTTCCGTCACTGAACACGCAATGCCTCCAGAATTCGGCAGCAAGTGGGGAACGGAGTGTCTTAAAACGTGAGCGTGAACCTGATTTTATTTATTCAATTATTAATATTTCACACCAATTCTACTAGAACCAGAAGCTAACTAACTATAAGAGATAATTTCATAAAATTACAGATATGAAAAGTGTAAGAGTACCAATCAATTACGGATTGTTTATAATATCTATATGTACTTATTTGGAAAACCTAACCTTTTGTAGAACTTGTATAAAAAATACATTTATACTATATTTTACGTACGTATACAAGCGTATTTCCACACATATACATTTTCTCCAGAATTCTGTGGAAAGAGGTGAACGGAAGGGTCTTAACACTGGGTTCCCAGTTTTTTAAGGAATACTAACAACTCCCATTATGAATAATATGGAGACTTTCCTAGACTACACATTCATACATAACATTTCTCGATTGTATGTCTATCGTATTTTCATTCCGCATTATTGTTCTTTTCTTTCATTCATCTCTTTCGTACTTTACCAGGTAAGATGCCTGCTATTCCTATACCCTATCTTTTATTTCTTTTATTTATTATACTTTGCTTCGTTTAAATAACTTACTAAGCGCTATTTTTATTAATTAAACCTACTGTACATTTATCTATCTTTTGATCTGTCTTGATAATCGAGAATTACAATTTCGAAACTGCAATTTCGGAAATGAGTTGGGGGATGCTTTCTGTTACATGTGGATCGCACATGCATGCTGGGTTCTCCTTGCACTTAAACCTTGATGTAAATATTTGAGCAGTGTAGCTTTGCATATAGCCAGAAGCTCCGAGTGATAGACAGTGCAGTAGGATGGCAGAGTAAGTTTGATTTCGGCCTCGCTCCATACAGAGATTATAGCTCCTACCTTCTTATAACCGGCTTAAGGGGTTTCTACCTCGTTAAGTGGCATAGGTTTAAGGCAACCAGTGATTATTCAATAAATCTCATTTACCGTCGAGTGCGTTTAAAGCTGACTTCAGTGAACTTTCTGACTCCTTAAAGCTCGGCACTTGTGCCTGTGAGTCTCCTATAATATTCCCTCTTTTTAATTTTAGTTCTTTGAACAGGTGTCTCCGAGTCGGATGGGTCTAATAGAGCCTTGCACGCAACCTTTGCTTGTACTCTTACATCTCTTCTTCTTCATCTTTTGTTTTTTACTTGCGTACCTCAACCGTAACCGCCGGTGCTTACGGAGACATTTGGGGCACTCTTCCTGCTGGCGCTGTTTAAGACGCCCTCTATATCCAATAACTCGAAAGTCACGATCATCTTTTGATTTAGCTAAATGTAATGTGCTGGAAGATGTATAGAGGACGTCTTCCCTTATCTAGTGCAACACCATCACCTTAGGCACATCCTCTGCTCTCTTTGTCGTCCTACCTATTAGTATTTACACCCACTCACTCCTTTATACACTCGCGAGCGCTCTTGTTTTAAATTATTTAACTTTTTACGGCAAAAACAATGTTTATGAATCTTTTTCACTCGCCATTTGCTATTGAATTTTTTATAGTCTTGACTTTTGAAAATCTCAAGTCTTCATAAATGCTCATTTTTAATAGATTTTAGACGGTACATCACTTTGTTTTACTAAACCAGAAATATTTATTGAAAAACAAGTATATACGTGGACCCCACTGGGATTTGATTTAACTACCACATCTTTCAATCAGTCACGTCAACTGCACCACGAAGGCGCTAAAATTCCCGCAATCTTTTTACACGAGCTCTCATAATTAACTTGAAGTTACACACTTCTCAACTATAGGTGTCCGTAACGTCGACTCATACATACGGTTATTTGATTATATATGCACAAATGTCTTAATTAACATCGAAACGAGCATAATAATTCAGAAAAAATACACAGCCTCAGCTCCGGTCACAGGCTGTTTTTTGTCCTTCTCTTGCGTAATACGTTCACAGCGTCCGTCCTTATTTGCACCAGACGAACTTGTAAATTGTTCTTTTTACTGTACGCCCGGGATTTAATAGCTTAAGAACTGATAAATCTTAATAAAAATTGCACTTTATCGTATATTGGATAAGGTTAAAATTTAAATATACGGCTTGTGACATAAGATCTTTCGATTAACAGAAAGGATGATCAAGTTATCTCGCTCAGACAAAACAAAATACAGCACAAGTCCTTTGAGCTTTCGAGTTTAGTTGCTTTACCGCGATTGCTTTTTGTAGCCCCGTCCCTTTTCTTGGAGAATTTCATTCGTAACGAAAACCAGTCCTATATCGAAATCCGTTTAACGCCACCACACGTTAAAGAAATATAGGCTTTATTTTTATAACAATAGAAAATAAAATTGTATTTAACGTGATAAAGAACTTATGTGATAGAAAATACTTTCGTTAAGATGTTATTGTCACGTTCTATCGATGCGAGATGCAAGTGTTCTGTTTTTATTGTGAGTGCATTAAGACATACTAACATTGCTCCGTGGCTTAGTTTTGGATGGATCATGCATGATTCATACAGCTTTCGCGAATGATGTGGTTTTACGCGAGACGTTTCAGTTGACGTACAGACTACTGTATGGAATGGAACATGTGAACTTGTAACTTGGCTTTCTAGTTTGTTATTCAAATATACTTATGTACTTTGAAATAGTCGTACCATGTCTATTTTTGAGATATAATATTTTTAAAGATAACATACAGTCTAGTATTGGAATTAATGAGTATATCACCATTGGATTGTTTCATCTCAAAATGGTTGGTGGTTGTAGGTTCAAATCCTACTGAAAGATTTTTGTTTATAATTAGTGTTTTTTTTATATGGCGTTGTAGGATGATATATACATGCATCTTATCCTGTTGAATCTACATATACAAGGGTTAATGACAAAATTGGAGAAAAACGTGATAAATAAATGATTTATCACTTTGCTTTATATAATATAATAAGTTGCAGAGGTGCATGTAGAGAAAACGCTAAATTTATTAAATGAACCTATTATATTTATATAATGTATATTTTTATTTAATCTGTACTTTATTCTATCAATAATTGTGCTCTTAAATTGTGTTAATAAAAAATATTTTTTTACGATAAAATTAAGAGCCAACAGGTTGCCCTCCTTTTATAAATAATCTTTCTTTTTTAGTTTCAAGCTGTAATTGAGATAAAGCAGGGGAGGCAAGGAAGATCAATAGTGTATTTTTTTTAAGTTATTTCGTTCTCAACATTCCGACACATTTCCACTGAGTTGAAATCGAACCCACAACCGTCGCGCTTACATTCCGCTCTGTCGTTACGCCAGGACGTCCTCGAATATAAAGTAGTATATAAAATCCCTAAATGCCATTTTATATACTAGCTATAACCATTAATTCGGAAAAAAATACATCAATAAAAATTACAAAAACTTTGAACACTAAAATTATCACAAAACAACTTCATTTCAATCCTCCCAAAAACCAGCATATTGCTTGAGTTGTCAGATGTGTCATATTTTTGAATATGTTAATAGCATCCACGTACTCAGCCGCGAACACGCTCCGCTGAGTATTTACTCAGTGCTTAACAAATAGATAATTATCGTGTCCACGATTTACTTAGTGCATTTTTGATGCTGCATATCGAGATCAGAGATGTGGGATATAATTTGGATGAGGATAAATGTGAAATAATTTTTAAAATGTTTGCGATTCATATAGAAAATGTGATTTGATTAGTTTCTGATTTTATAGGGTTTCAAAAAAAGTGGTTAAAAACAGAACCCTCATAGGATCACTTCTTTTGTCGTTTGTCAAGATTATTTATCTTGAGATCGCGTGGTATCAAGCTGAAATTTATATCAAATATTCAAGCCTATAGTTTGTTACATAAATCAAGCTTGTAAGTCAACGCAATCAAAAGATACGCATTATAGTATTTATACATAGTTTTTACTGCTTTTTGTATGAAATTCTGCGCGTAATCATATTTTGCACGAAGTAAGAACTTATAATAACTACAGATAAAGGAAAAATCTGTAAACTGTTAAAATTTATAAAAAAAATCATGATAATCAGAATGGAGAGCAAAATATAAGGAAAAGCTATTAATTTATTATAATTTAAATTTGCAAGTTAAAATTCCAAGTAACATGTATTTAATTGACACTATTTTTTATTCTTGTTCATTTTTTATACTTATAATACGTGACTCAACCCGTGTTCTTTTAAGCAATATGAAATGGTTTTATATCTCCTTTTTACCACTATGTATATGATGTTAAATTTATAATTCAGTTATACTAGATCGAATCCGCAGTGAAGAGATACACAAAATGGTAGTTCCAAGCATAGATGTCACGGTGAGTATGAAGAAGAATGTGCCCAGGTGGTTTGGACACGTCGAACGAAATGTTAATAGAATGGCAAAAAGGATTATAAAGTAAAAGAGAGTGATAAGAGAGCTAAGGAGCAGACCTCAGTTTACCTTCTCAAACTCGTTATTAAAAATACTGGAGGAAGGTCACGTTAAAAGCATGAGGACCCACCAGAACGCATATATGAAGAGATTGATGACAGTGGAAAAGGCGAAAGAGGTATTGCGAACACAGCGTGAAGCTAAGTGAGCAATTAAGTGGTTTCCATCTGCAGATTCACCTTCGACATCAAAAGAAAAAAGAAAAACCCAGTGTTTGACTGACACATGATGACACAGTGTGTCATACACGTGTCAGAGGTAACTTTGACGGCATCAAATGTGGATCATATGAAAACGATTAAATTAATGTAAATTTCCATCTATAAACACATTATTTATTCAATAAATAATTAAGTTATTTTTCATTTTGAACTAGTACTTCACAAGATTCGGGTGTTCAATTAAACAATGGCTACGGCTTTATAATATAAGTACAGAAGAATAGATACCTATATAATTGTAATGTAAGGCCAGCCGTGCCGCAGGGCACAAAGTGCGACTGTAAACGCGATTGGCTCCAGGTTCGATCCCCACTGAAGGAATTGAAATATTTATTTAATTTTTTTATTTGTCTTTGTCGAGGCAAAGCGCAGCGTTAAGTTCCGCCATTAAATACGCAATGCCTACAGAATACTTAACACTAGGTCTTAGGTCTTAACCTCTCCCTAATCTGATATTTAATCTATTTGTTTATTTTCAGAATCTTAAAGAAATATATTTTATAGATTAATTCACGTATATAAAATTCAGTTTTGTATGATACTAAAATTATATGTACTTAATATTCCATTCAAATACAATTTTAATACAAAAGACAACCATAGTTCGTTAAAATTGTAAATTAAAGAACTTAATCTTAACACGTCAAAGCTTTATCGCGACGATAACACGAGCTTTTAATGTATAATTATACAACAAAAATAAACAAATGTCTGACTTTCAAGGATGTCATAAATTATATGAAATTCTAGACTACTTCATAATAATTCGACTACAGATAGACTACACCTTAGTTATTAGACGCGACCAACTAGAGTACTAGAGGAACCAATGTAAGAGCCGTCTGTGCCCATGAATACTAATTTATTACTCCGCCCACCCATCAAGCATATATTTATCCATCGAAGTTGACTCATTAAGACATTTTATCTCTCATGCAAATCCATGAATTATCATTGTTTATGTTAGTGCATCAGTCAGCATAGCGCTAAGAAAATGCGATTAAGACATTATCTGGTCACCACTATCCGCGCGAGAGCGGGACGCAGCACAAATACACCACATATAATTTGTACGGAAATAACTCGTCGTGCGAGCGAGACGGCGCCATTGAAATGTCAGCGGCGGTGAGCGCATAATGAGAAATCCTCCGTCCCGCTCCCTCCTGACGTTTTACAATTGTTTACTGTCATGTACTGTCTCGTTTCGACGGGCGAGATTGAGATGAGATCCGGCGGCGGTGTGCCCGAGTCCTCCTATTGCTATATCGGTATGCGCCGCGCCGGCGACGGACGTCGTCACTGCTTCCCCGGCCGACATATTTTTATAAACAAACGCTTTTTTATTTTTATTTATCAATAAAAAGTAACTTTTGGACAACTGTGCGACACCGTGTGACTGGATGTTTGTTCTAATGATCATGTGCGATTGAGTTATTTGAATTAATTTGTCAAGTGCGCGTGTGTTTTGTGATGTATTTATTATTATGCGAATGGATTGCTGCCGCCACAATATAGTTTGACACGAGATGACCTGACAGATCTGCATATCAGAACAGTGAGTTGCTTCATTCTTATCTTACTTTAAACTTTTTACAACTTAACTATAACTTTTGATAACATAATTATGAGTTATCACAAAAATATGTTCTCGAAATGTTACAAATGAAAAATATAATATATAAATAATATTTAAATATATTATTATAAACATGAACTTAGAAGTTGTAAGGTAACAGCGGTAACTTTCCGGAATCCCACCCGCCGGTCCCTACAAGTGGTCGTATCGACTCAAGTGACAAGTTTTCGTTTTAGCGCAAGGAATACATGTGGTCCAGACCATTTGTACCTGCCTCGGCCAAGGGCTCCGTTTTTATAAAGGCCAAAAACAAAGAAATCCAAGCGGGGAGGCCAGTGTTGCAGTTCGGTCACGTTTTTAAGTCTTTCCCAAGAATTGCCGGGATTTTTTTTTATTTATCACCTAACGTTGTCGACTTTGCATTTTTATTAGTAACGATATCCGTCTGTAAGTAGCTTAGGAATGGTGTTTGTGCATGTTGTTATTATCTTAATATTAATTATTTTAGTTCATTGAATTTAATTTTCAAAAAAATCGTTAAAAATCTATAGTTAAAATAAGTAGTTTGCATCTCAAAATATAATATTTCCTAAAGTCATGTCACCTTTTTACTTAATGCATATTATTACTTTTGGGGAGTGAAGAGGAGCAGTGAGATCATTTCTCTAAATTCTTGTATTTTACTTAAATGGAGAAATGGCTTGTAGTTTACTTAAATGGAGAACGAGCTAAGGCTAGTCTAAAGTAATAAGCGTAAAATTAAAATTCTCCTATAAAAAGCAGGTAATCCGAAGTGTTATTATTATGTAGAGAAAATCTTTAGTTTCATCTTTCTGCGTCATTTTCACCGGAACGTAAAAAATAGCGATAGGTATCTTTATAATAGTAGGAGATAAAATCAATTATATACACATATTGTAGTTGATTGAGTTAAAATTATAATCATCTTTTAGAATCTTTTACAAAACAGCAATTTAAACAACAAGAAGTAAACTTTCTTTTTATTTTATAATTTTGAATTTTTTTCTACATATAATTTTAGAAGATTGTATGCAAAATTAATAATATTTTTATATCATACAAAATATTTTATTTTCTTGATTGCTTCAAAATAAACTTAAACGAAGCTGGTATGAAGACAATGTAATTATTCAATTTTACGTTTTATCCCACATTAAGCAGAAAGAATCTAGTGTCAAGGGACTCTGTTCCTCCTCCTCCTCTCTCCGTCTGAACCTTTAAATTATTTAAGTAATTTGGATACTTATTTTATATTTAAAAAGACATCCATATTATATTGTACATCACTAAAACATAAGTGACATTAAGCAGACGTATCCACTTGGCGAATGTCCTCCAACGTTATCTCTTAATACAAGAAAATTATATACGTAAAATATATCAATATGGGCGCTGTTTCGAACTAAAACGAATGTTTATAAGTTCAAATCAGTTTTGGGGGCTATTTATATAATTATTATTTATAACATCAGTATTCCAGTACATTTACATATATAATGCACGGTATTGAGTTACAATACATAGTACACTCATGTTTTTAAATGTATATTTCCATTTCTTCGCTATGGTGTCGAGGTAAAGCGCGGCGTTGAGTTCCACCACTTAACACGCAATGCCTTAACACTAGATTTGTGTGCGGGATACAGCGTGAAGCTGATTTATTTATTTATAAGTAGGAAGTAAGGCTCAGGTTCCGTAAATATTAATCGTGTTGAAGTCAATTGTGAAGCAATCATATATATGTCATAATATTTAATGTTAATTAAGTATATTATGTACACAGCATGTTTACTTATATTATTATTAAAGTAAATAACATGTATTTACTGGAACTGACTGTTCTTAAGTAGTTCAGTATTGAGCTATATATCTTGAGTTGAGCTGTTGATTGAATTGTTTTTCGAGGAACGTTGTATAAAAAGTTTTTATTTTTTTTTATTATTATTACATTCTAAGTACTATTTATTATTGCTAGGTATAGCTTATTTATTTATTTTAAAAATATTTAGTAGTCTTTTACAAGATAATCATGCAATTAGCTTCTAATGGGCGTATATAGAACAATGTGGCGGCCGTAGCGCAGCGGCAGCGTATGACTGTAAACGCGACGGTTGTGGCTTCGATTCCCACTCAGGGGAACGAAATATTTAATATTAAATTAAGTCGTCCTGCTAGAGGCAAAGAGTCGAAACTCAACGCCGCACTTTATATACCAGAGCAAGAAAATGAAAATAATGGTTTTTCCAAAGTGAAAATACATTTAATTGTACCATAAGAAACATTCTTATATAAGCTTATCACAATTTTCATACAATTAGACTGTTTTAAGCAATTTTGACATGTTAATTGACAATAAAGGTTAGAACTGCCGGAAAGGTACCCCCAATATCTTATCGATATCATATATCTAATTGCGGTATTAATAATAAAAATATTTAGTAGATTATACTTTTATAATAAACTGTAATATATCCTATTGACATTTATATAAAAAAGATAAATTAAATCAGCTTCAGGCTGTATTCCGCACGCAGTCGGGTAGACAGCGGGAACCTAATGTTGAGACACTCTGTTCCCCATTTTCTGCTGAGTTCTGGAGATACATTATTTACATATGTAAATAAAATATAATGGTTAGTATATGATGAGAAATAGCAACATAGCCTATGTGTAAGTAATTTTATAACTCCGTAACGTACAGAGAAAAGTTCTTTTGTTCTCGTCATACAAAAACTGCTCTAGATAGAAATCAAACCCACAAACCAAAAACTGACCAATCATTACACTAACATACTCAATTTTTTCTACAATCCTGTTCCTTACAACGACTTTTACATCTAAACCTAACATTAAATCTAAACGAAGGCGGATCGTTACTTAGATGTATATATTATAATATCTATGTGATAATCTGTAGAAAATACGCGGAACAAGAACGACAAGGCACAATCTCATATCACGACTCGATCCGACCCAAGATCACGAATAAACACAGATTTATTTGCATCGATACATTTATTTAGAGAACGTAAAAAGCTTATATGAAAGCTCATTGAGTTATACTGTTGGGTAAATTTAATGGATGGTTATTGGAAAATTAGATATTTTAAGGTACTTTTAATTGAAATATTATGTCAATTGTTTGTCATTTAAAAGGAAATCGGTTAAGAATTAGGTGTTATTATAAAAATATATAAAGTTTTCTTTTTTGTATAAAATATGAAAAAAATAAATATAAATCCCCGACACAAAAAATTTAAAAAAATAAACAACTAGGAAAGAGTTGATGATTTTTATCCGTTTTAACGATTGAACGTATTTCCTGAAATCATAACTAAGAACAGTCTCGATTAAGTCACTCTTCAAATTAAAAATCTCGATCAAAGTCTACTATGCCACGGACAGAAACACACAGACACACAGTCAAACATATAACACATCTTGTGACGGAAGTAAAAAAAGCAATACTCTTCTATTCTATTTCCTAATAAAAGGCATATTTAATGTATTAAAAAATCAACGCTCGCCCTTATAGCATTTTAATAATAAAACTACACAACTGATTATTGCGAAGTCTCTGATCTCTAAATTATATACCTATATATATTAAATGTTTTACAGATACGAGGCCTGTGGTTGCGTGTGGGCACCAGCGTGTTACTATAGACGCGACAGGTATTAGGTTCGATTTCCACTATCGTGGATATGAAAAGTTTAATATTTTCATTTCGGCGCTTTACTGTCGAGAAAGAGCGCGGCTTTCAGTTCCGCCTCTCAACATACAATGTCTTCTGAATTCAGAGAAAAATGGGCAGCGGAATATTTTAACAATAGGCCCTCTGCCTACCTACACGCTACATGCGGTACCTACACGGTACAGCGTGAAGCTGAAAAAAAAATCACGCTTCACGTCAAAAAAATGTTAATATTTAAAATACGATAATCCTTTCTGGCCAATAAACACATTACGCCCGACCTTTACTAATCTGTTAATTATAATATCTGTGCACTTAAAAATAGACTTATTATATACTTGTACAATAATCAGCGAGACTGTTTTAAGAACCGATAAAAATCTTATTTTAATAGGTACGTATGTAGTGGTAGACACCAATAATAAATTTTATTACTTTGACTTGAGTAGCGGATACGAGTCACGCTGTTTCCCACAGCGTGACGTTGTCCAAGCAAGCTTTGAGTATTGAGCTTTTGTTTCTATTAATATATCACTTTAACTGGGATTGTCAAAGCTTTCCACAGTATATTATATGTTGAATTAAAGGGTTTGTTTTATGGATATTTTTATAAAGAATTTTAATATGTATTTCATATTTTTATTAAAGCTTATTTGTTAGAGTTTGTTTGATTTTTGCCCTTAAAACTTGTGATTTAGCATTTTTTTTTGTAAGAACCAAGAAAAAATCAAAGTTAAATTTATCATACAGAGAAAAAGTAATGAACAAAAGTACTCACGTCTACAACTTTTATTTCTCCATTTTATTCTGATTTTAAAAAAATCTTTAAAATCTAACTGTACGCTATGGTTGTGGACCCAAGGGAGCTTTACTTCTAATTTCTCGCTCTAATAATACAAAATTGCGTTCATTGCGTTGCGCCACTAAACAAAAGATATCTTAAATCTGAATGAAAAGTGATGAACGTAGTGTCGTATCACTAGGTTCTTCTACCCACTATGCACCACATACGGGCAACAACGTGAAACTAAAAAAATACAATAATAACACATACCAAGTACTGTATTCAAAGTTCAATTAATCAAAATAACCTTTCATAGTTCATTCCTAATAATTGTAACCGAAAGAACAAAATGATATAGAATCGTTTGGTTTCGATAATTGCTTAATCAACTGGATTGATCAATAGCGATGTCGACGACCGGCGCGGCGGCTAGTGATGTACCTACGGATACGGATGTAGATAATATCGTTGGTTTATACAGTTTTAAATTATATGTATGTATGGTGAAGAAATTTTAATATAGGATGTGTGGTTGTAATATTAATTTTCTATGAAGAGAGAAAGTAAGTTTTTAAAGTGGAGTTTATTTTATAAGTAGTGAGACCGTTTTAGTTATTTAGCTACGATATAATTATAACTTATGTATATACATATATATATATATAATTTATAATATATATTTTTTATACTCATTAGTAGATTGCCTCATTATAATTATCATAATACGAAATCTGTCGCAAAATGGCTCCATTGGGGAAGTTTGCTTAAAAAAAAATCTTAGTTATTATTAAATCTAGTATATTGAATGTATTACAGACATTAAAAAATTACTAAAATGATTATTTCCCCGCACTAAAATAATTTGTGGTTGTACTATTTTAATAGGAGATGATTTTGTAAGATCATTGTATGGCATGTCGTGTTGCCTTCATATTAATAATAAATCTTATCAAATTATCTCATAGCTTAAGACTTGTGATAATTATAATTTCATACTAAAAATATAGAGAAGAAGTTGTGGCACAATGGCATAGAGTTTATAGTGGGTTCGATTTCCATTAGGTGGAATGTATTATTTTCAATTCCAGAGACATAGCTCGGAGTTGAGTTCCGATACATTAAAAATTGTGTGGTGCGTGGGGAACGGCGTGTCTAAATACTAGATTCCCTCTGCCTACCCTGCTATATACGGATACAACGTGAAACTATTTTATTTATACTCGTGTAAAGCTTCATTTATTAAACTTAAAATTTTGTTTGCTTACTTGTTACTATTCGTCAATCTTTCGCAATATTGCGTGTTGAATATTTTAAATTTTAATACAAAAATAATCAAATAACACATTTCTAAGTATATTCTCAGAATCACTGTATCGTTGAAATATAATATTCATAGAAGATAACTATAATGGAACAAAGGTAATCTAGTAATAAAATATTTCCAGTCTTCCATATACAGCTAATTATGGCAATAGAAAATTTTATTATATAATTCCCATAGATTCAATGGTCAATGGTATACAAAAGCTAAATTAACAAGTATGTGATAACTTTCCTGAGCTTAATCATAAGCTTCATACAAAGCACATGTTAATTTGATGGGGCTTATGCTTGTGAGCTTTAGAGAAATTTAATTAGAATTCTTTATGTAGGCTGTGGGAATGATAGAGTGGTGTAGCTTTCGGTGTAATATTGTGTTAAAATTTGTAAGATCAATTTTGGTATATACATTTTCTTAATGAAAATCAAATTTATATTATTTAAAAGTTTGAGGGTTACTGTAAAATATGCCACTGATGTAAAAGTTGTAGATTTTTATTAACGTTCAAAAGTTAGTGTTGATATTTAAATATAAATTTGCAATATAATGTAAGAAATGAGATAACTAACGTATTAATTAACGAAAAATAGTACATTTATAACAATATTTAGAATTTACATTTTATCAATACTTCCTTCTATAACAATAACCAAAGTACTCTTAAACCTAAAATAATTATGAAATAAATATAAACAACTTTCACATGATGAAATTGCGCCGAGCGTGACATTACCAGAAAATACGAGCACAAAATATTTGTACAGTCAGCATAGTAATAAACACACAGGAGCGATTCAAATTTGAACCTTTCCAAATAAAAATAAGAAAAAAAATCTGTCGACAGAGTCATCTTTCTGGGGTAGAACTAATTGGTGTCGGTCGGTTATAGTTAAAAAACTTATTTGTTGTTCACCTACGCTGTTGATAGACCCACCGAAGCGGGAACGTGAGGCAACAGGCAAAAAATCTTGACCGCTTGAGCATTTGCTTTTACTTCAAATAAATAGTCACGCCGCGTTATAACTGAACTGGGTTTTATCTGCTTCATCATTGTTATCTATTATATAGATGCCAATATTGGGAATGTTTTAACAGAGCTATATTATAGGTACTGGAAGTTTTGTGTTCGGAAGATTTTGGAAGTTCGTCTGAGTTGAGTTGGTCTAGTATTTAGTATGTAGCATTATTCTTGATAATGAAGTAGCGATGAAAATAAATATTTAATTTCCACTGCCAAGTTTTGCTTATCAATATGTACAGATTCGTCATTTATTTAATCATCAATTATAGGAAAAGATACAAATCCCAAAGACGTAGATTCGAGTGTATGTTACATACATACTAACTTAGTGTTATATACACAATTTTTCTTATAAATGATAAAGTTATTTAAAAAAATAAACCTTCAACAAACAAAATCAAACTTCAGACGATGAATTAAAACGTTACAGTAGTTTATCATCTATTGATAAAATAAGAAGCGGCAGTGCTTTACAGGAACCCGATAAGCATTATTCTAACGCGTAGCGAATTGAAAGCAAAACATCGAGGTTGATAGTCCCTAGAGTGAATAATTGTATATAATCGCCGCGAACAGGATGAATTGTATCAGGGAAAGTAGATTTTTTTGTAGCCTCATGCTGTATTTCGTATATTGCATATCGGGTAGATGAGGGAACCTAGTGCTAAGAATTTGAAAATTGGCCGAAAAGTGGATACGGAGTGTCCGTTTCCCACTTCCAGACATCACGTATTATATGCCAATTTTCGAACCATCACGTGTGGAGTAGCGGAACCTGACCCCACGCTTTATCTTGTTACCAAACATACACACTTTCAGAACATAAGTATTATAACGTAACAGGTCAAGATTTGGTGTATACGCGTAGATAAAACACCTGTGCCTACCTACCCACTTATAAATATGTAACCCGCCATTGTCCTCACAAAAGAGATCTATCCGTGGAGTTGCTAACAAGGGCTTGGAAAAAAGTCCAAGAGTGCCCGAATTTGTTTCCGAACAATGGGCCACAGAACAGACATTCAGGTAAAATAAATTCTCTATTGTTAGCTGCCATTAGTATGTAATGCTTTGGGATTTCGACGTAATAAATTCAATGAATCCACGAGTTTTGTGCGTAATTCCACAAAAAATGATGTTAAGATTTTAACATGAAGATGATATTGTGTGAACGTTTAATTAAGTTAAGTGGAAATAATGAGATGATTTATAAATATATGTATATATAATAAAATATGTTTTCATGTATTATGTTACTTTGGCTTCTAGATATATGTATAAACGTATATGTATATCTCTGTGTTTCATTAAATCATTTTATATAATAAATATATAACAGAGTGATCGCTTGTAAGGCTCGTCCTACCTACCGTACTTTATAAGTAAAATAGTACTGTGAGGTCGGTGAATTAATTTATGTTCCACTGGCGTATTCGAGAGTAATTAATCTAATCAACTTAACTGAACTAAGACATTACAAAATTAAATCGCATCTAAAGAAAAAACGTTTCATCTTTCAATCTATAACCATCTTAACATATTTCTAGTAACTCATAACACATCAGAATGGTTATAACGACGAGAATAAAAAAAAAACATCCCAAAAAACCAATTCCAATAAAAAGCGTATTCATACAATCAAAAAAACTTCAATCTGATATCGAATTTATAAATTATTAAATAAATGTTCAGTACAAATCGCGAAGGCTCGGTTTGTTAAATTAATGACTGTTCTTTCACCGTCGGAGTGTCCGTTACGGTCCCTTCTACCTGACTTGACAAGTCTATTTAGACATCAAAATACACTTTTTTGTCGGTATATATCTGTGAAACTAGTTTCGAGAACACAAAACAATTTCCTTTGTTGGAACGCCTTAATGATTTTTTCGTCACAATTTGGCGATTTTGTCGGCCATTCTGCGAATCCCCGTGGCATTCACGTACCTGTTACAAGAAACAATATGAAAGGTGCATTTAGCTGTCAAGTGGGGTGTAATTTATAGTGGCTGTTGATAGATCAGATGTGAGGTGTCTTTAGTATCGTCTAAATAGACAATTATTTTGTTTTAGGTTACACCTTGCTTCGACGGTTTGGAATGAAGAATGAAACGTTAGTCAGAATTAAGTAGGCATCAATTTAACATATTTATATAAAAATATTTTTTTACATTTATTTTATTATTTGTTTAAAAATAAATGAAAGCTTACATTGTATCACGAGAAAAGCTCTTGCACTAAAATCTGTTCACTGTTTAAATATAACCGGAAACAGCGTAAGCGTAAGTATTAAACGATCAACTGTAGAACCTTATCTCAGACAGACAGACAGACAGAGAGGAAGCCCGTGTTAGCTGAGTGACGGGCAGATCCCGGAGTAAACTTCGCCGTTATTTGAAATGATTGCTTAATGTTTTAAATCTTATACAGGTCATGTGTACATCATATCATATACTATCAAATTATAATTTCAACGCTCAAGATAATTATATATTAATAAAATGAAAAGCGTAAACGATTATTATTAATGTATTTATTCAACATAAGCACGTGGCTAGTATAATAGTAAAAACTAAATTATAGTTTCATACGATTTTCTTTTTAACAAAATGAGTGGGAAATTCTATTCAATTTTCATAATTACTTATATATTTTCCCATGCAACAATTTAATTTTCTTATAACACATCCAACATAGCAACATTCAAGTTTAGACTCCAAAATCCTAAGGAACACCTAAATCAACGTCGAGATAATAATGTCCAAATATTCAAGATCCTCAGTAGCTCGCATCGGTGTGCTAAGTGACTGGGCAAACTGTTATTATCACCTACAGCTTAGGGTAATGTGTTTGGTTTGGTTCTACGTGTATGTGCTTAAAGTTTTAGTGGGAAAGGGTTCATTTTTTGATTCTTTCTATATTTCATCATCGCTCATTTTAATTTTTGGATTCCGGTTTAGTCCAATTTTAATATTATTGATGTTATTTCCAAAAATAATTATTTATGTCAACTATAGTATCAAATAATAGAATTGACATGACACTACATATTTGCTCTGTAACAAATGAGCGTGTCTTATCTCTTTATCTACATACAAATACAGTTCTATCCCGCTGTAACGTGTCAGGTTACAATTTAAAGCTTCCTTAAATGTATCGTCGTTTACATCGACTGATTGACTGTACGACCCTAGGTCGTAGTATAAAGCACTAGTTAGTTCCATAGAACCAGTTTCAGTAGGAATGCGAGTGGGCGAGCTTGGATCCCCACTGTTTGTACAAGAAACGTTTCGACCCAATGATGCAACAACGCTATTGGAGGCATATCTTGATACTTGAATTAAGTTGTTATGCGCATCATACCTGGTGCGGCTTTCAAAGAAAGTCTTTATTTATCTATTATTCCTTCTAGAATTGTTATTGTATTTTATGTAATATTTAATGTAGTCTTTCTCTTAACTTTGAAGAAGTGGATAAGTGTTGAATATCTTTATTTATAGTAGTTAGTAACTTTTTTAAATGTCGGCATTGATATTTTCTATCTTAGATAAACTGAAATTTTCGTAACTTGCGTATGGTTCATGTTACGCATAACACTAATGTAAAAACAAAGCTATATTATCAATATAATTGTAAACGTACCTACGGAAATAAATATTTCAATTTTCAAAAAGTTGAGTTATGACGATCAATTCTTAATATTAAAGAAATAAAAGTTATAAACAAGTTTATTACGTACCCGAGCTAAGATAATAACAGTACCAGTCTAAGCGCCCAAAGCATTAATTAAAATCATTGTTTTATGACCACCCTTAGGTGTAGATCATTAAAACACCCACGTAAATATATGATACTTTTTCTCATGTTCGATTTGATTGCTTGTTACGTTTGTTTTGTGTGAAATTTCAATTTGTCGGCATTATTTATTTTTTTTATTTTTTACTAGTTAAGGTAGATTTCATAGAGAAACAAAATATTAATCTGTGTATTTTAGTATTGATATACCTTGAAGTCGCTGGCACTGCAGCACAGC
This sequence comes from Heliconius charithonia, assembly GCA_030704555.1. Taxonomy (NCBI): domain Eukaryota; kingdom Metazoa; phylum Arthropoda; class Insecta; order Lepidoptera; family Nymphalidae; genus Heliconius; species Heliconius charithonia. The sequence goes on from CM060825.1 coordinate 4,436,923, forward strand.
AACTGGCTGTAAACGTGACCGATGTAGGTTCAATTAAAGCTCCTACTTGGGCAACTGATCTATTTTTATTTTCTCGCTTTGGTAACAAGACAAAGCGAGACCGTTGATTTCGACCACTCATCACGCGATGTCTTGAAACATGCAGAACTGAGTGTCTTAACAATAGATTCTCTGCCTCTGCCTACCTGATATATGCGAGATACAGCGTGAAGCTATATATTAATTGTATAACTAATGAATTAGCAAAGCCCAGTTACTAGCGTACATTAATCTCTTCGGCAATTTGAAACGAGACAGGGAACCCAATGAAGCTGAAACCGCAGAGTTAAATCAGCTATTAACTACTGGTCTTTAAAAATTTAATACATACATTTCTTTATAAACGTGGATGTTCTACAAATATTTTTTGTAGTCTCATTTGCAGAATTCAAGAGGGATTTAAATATCTCTCTCTGTAGTATTGTTTGATCAAGTGGAGAGCTATTTGTCCATTTGTCCCTTTATAAATATGAAAAGTGAAATCCTAACAATGGGAAGAGGATTAGTGAATATTAAAGTATGGATGTACCCGTACCCGTAAATATTGTAAATTAAAAAAACCCTTCTTTTGTATTTACACAAAGGCTACAATATGGTCATGACGATTTTGACAGGTTGTTGAGTAGATTTTATTATTAAACTTCGTAGACAAAGACTTAAATTCAAATAGCTATGTTGAAATGTTTCAGCAAGCGTGGTTGATTTATGAAAATTAATACTAGATTAAATAGCTTAACAGTTGACAAAAAACAAAGTAAATAGAAAAGTAAAATCGTTTAATATTAGATTAGGAAACTATTTTTTTAAATAAAGTTATCGAGACAAAGTCAAAAATATTTTTACCAAAAGTTGAGTTTTTAGGGAAAATCAAACTGATAACAGGAAACTTTAAAACTTAGCTAATTCATGTGTTAAATGGCTTTTTCTTCTCAATTCCTTATTAATAATAATTTTGTATGTAAGCAAAATATTTTTAATACTTGCTTTTGCTTTTTTTACCTTCCTCTAAGACGCACTTTATTCCTAATATCTTTATAAACAAAATATCTGTGCACGTCCATTTCATTAGCATATTGACACAAAACACAGTATACCTAAGGCATAAAATCGAAAAAGGCCTCATACTTTTTGGTTCAGTATTATACATATTTCATTATGAATTTTAAGTTTAATGAAATAAAGGTCATTTTTCTGTGTCAATTTAAAGTTTACACAATAATAGGGCCACTAAATGTGATACCAGGAAAGGCTTTAAGCATTACCAATATTGACTGAGCGAGACCGGGGGGCAAACGGTAGCTCATTGATATTATTGATTCTGGATCATTTGAGTAAATATTGATTTTTACATTTTACTGTCACGTTACAGATTTATTTTAGTTTTTTTTTTGAACATTTGTTAGAAATATAACTTGATGGCTAGTCAGCCATCTAGTTGGGCTGTGATAAAAGTATCAATATTTTTTTGAACAAGAAACATAAGTAAAAGTAAAATTATGTGGCATATAAAGCATTCAAGAAGATTATTCATTAATAAAGTGACTAATCATTTGTTTAGGTTTAAATTAACTTAATTATATTTTTTTAATTTATAATAATTACGAAATTACTAATACTACATATAAGATAATACCTCATATTTAACAAACGAACATTTATCCTTTATCTTATTTTACACTGTCTGTATATTCGTAGGCTCTATATTTTATATCACTAATTGCTGCAGTAGCTCTTATCTCATAAAAATTCAAATTAAAAGTCATCTAAAAAAATTAATCCTCGTCATCCACCTAAATAAATACAAGCACCCTTTAAACATCTCTGTTTTATTAGGCGACATATTTATTTTTGTTATCGTTGCACGTCCAACGATTGGTATGCATTGGTCGTGATGAGAACGTTTCATTCTTAAGCGGCAATGAAAAGTGGATTCCTTTCGTTTGCTCCATAAAAGCTTCACGTTCGTTGTTTCTTAAAAACTGTGTAGGGTTGTCGATTAGAAGTTAACTCTATTTTTTTGACTATTGAAATTCTATGTAATAAATATATATATTTGTAATTTTAACACACAGTAAGTCTGGTAATATATAACTCTGCCTTTTATTTAATTTTGTAGAAAGATTTTAAAATAGTTAGCATTTTCTAAAAAAAAAGAAAACAAAATTGGTAGAGTTGGTGTTACTGTTTGTGTCAATACTAGATAAATACACCTGTAGCACAGTTAGAAATAGAACCTCAATATTTTATGTTACTTTAAAATCGGTTATAATTTATAAACAAATAAAAGAAATCTTTTAGTTGATTCCAAACCCCCAACTATTTTATAACAGTGAAATTACATAAAATTTATAATTTTCATTTGAAAATATCAACCCTACATGCGCGGGCGCAGGTAAATATTGACGCGCTCAGTAAGCTGCAGCGAGGCGTCACGGCAAACTGCCTTCGCAAACATTTGTACTGTTTGTCATCCACAGCAACCGTGCTCCACTATCGTTATGGGAGAATTGTTATTTCTTTTCTTAGCATAAAGAAAATTATTATTTGGTTGATATTTTTATTAATGATTTACTTGTTTTTAAATGAGTTAATGATTCATTATATTCTATTAAGAGTTTTATTTAAATTTGTTTTCATCAGAGGCCAGTCGTGGCGCAGTGGTACCAAGTGTGACTGTAAAACCGACTGGTTGTGGGTTCGATCCCCACTCGAGGAGATGAAATATTTACTTAAATTTATATTTTCATTTCTTCGCTCTGGTGTCGAGGCAAAGCGCGGCGTTGAGTTCTGCCACTCAACACGCAAGGCCACCAAAATTCGGCAGAAAGTGGGGAACGGAGTGTCCTTAACACTAAGTTCCCTCTGCCTACCCTAATTTAATTTAATTTGTTTTCATTGGAGCTTGAATTTGAAACAGTATAGTCCTTTCTATATTTTCGCGCCTTTCGCCGTTGTAATAATACGCGGAAATGTGTGGAGGTAGACTCCACATTTCCGCGTATTATTACAACGCTCTATCCCTTACTCCTACTCTATAAAAATATGTATCCAAGTAACATCAAAATCATATGTAGACTGATACAACTAATTAGCATGTTAGCAACTTTACCGTGATATTGCTTAGATAGTACCCGTATAATAACGGTATAGTTATATATGAGCCTTTCTGTTGAATTACAATGTTGAATTTACCAATGTTTAAAACATTTATATAGTCATTAAATTTTTTGTATGAAATTTCATTATGAAAATCTACATTATAGCAAAATGTTCAACGAAATACATATACAAATAATACTTTCTTGAGCGCCGATAGCATGTTCAGTCCTCAGGTGATAAAGTTGCCTATAGTGATTGCATTTGCAAAACATCGATATCGATTTGAAATATATATATAATAAATCGTGTTACATGAACATTGAACAATTTCTTAACTGACACGTTCGGGACGCCACAATCAAAGAACAGAATAGAACAATAAAGGTTATGAAGGTACAAATGGGATACCTATATTAGTATCAATTATTACTTTTATAAAATTTTGTTCTAATATGAGTACGTGTCTGCTGCAATTTGGATTAATGTATATTATATTGATATTAAATGAAAACTTCAATTTGCTGCACCTACTTAACATTAAATGTAAATTAAAACACAAAACCATCATGTTACAAAATAACAAAAAAGCACCAAAAAATCGACCCCAATAGTGCCATTATATTCAGTAATAAATACAATCGAAGTAATAGAAAAACAAGGCTTTACTTCGACCGACACAAAACAAAAGTACAATAATATCATTCCAAGGTATCAAAATTCGATAACAGCCCTATGCTTTCTATAATAATGGTATGGGCGTGGTACAAAACGAAGAGCCAGCCTCAAACAGGTATATTGTTATAACCACGTGACGAATGTATGTAATGAAAATGAATACGCACGATTTGTGTGCACTTTAGGCGGTATGCAAATATGAATTGCTTCTTAAGAATTGAATGGTTTTATTTGTTTTTAATTGTGTATGATTAATATCGAAAATTGTATGGTTTATATTTAATAGAAAATCGCAAACATTATATTAAATCATTATAATCTCGTTAAATTGAGTTGAATGCTATAGTGATGGTTATGAGTTCATCACACAGCTAATGTGTCAGTTAAAATGTCTATCTGGACTTTTTTTGATAAAGTGACATATTCTTTCAAATAATTAATTACAAAAAAGTGATTTTAAAGTAATTTATAAAAAATATCGACAAATACATGTATTTGCTCTATAAACTTGTGCAATATTCTATACTCTTAATTATGTAAATCTATATTTGATTATCAAGTACGTATACTGATTGCTCATATAATAAGTAATTTTATTGAGTTGAACTATTAACACTTGCATTTATAAATGTACAAATACAATCTAGTTTGAATCTTGTATTTATATTCTATAAAAAGATACATTTTTTTTTCTTTGGAGCTCTTTGTAGTATTGTGTTAGTTCCATTATATAAAGCAGAGATCTCTCCATATCACAATTTAATAAAAAAAAATACCAGGCTTTTTTTTATATGTTTAGATCTTGCTAATATAGAACTTGTTCTCAAAACCCATAATTTTCAACATTGAACTAAAATAACACTATACCACTACGCAATGAGAGCCGCAAGTTCACTTCAACATACATAGTATTTAAATATTGAATATTATTCTTATTAAGATAAAGTCCTTTAACATGTTTCAAGCTTGTTACACCATTTCCTACGCATTAATAACCGTAGTCGTGTCCGAGGTAATTCGAAAAGACGCACCATATTACATCAAATGTGCTTTAATGATAGTGATGACCACTTCTCGGTTCTATATAATTTACTAAGGATTGAGTTATTAGAAGTATATCGTACTAATGTACAGGTTCTGGTCCGGGGCGGTGGATTGGAGGTGTAATGGGATTTTGATATGGCGAGTGTTAGCTTTTACGTTGTTAGTTTTAAGTTTTTGGATAAATATTGTAAATAACATACTACTTACTAAGAAATAATTCCGCTTTACTTGGCCGTTTATTTTGAAACACGTTTGAAATTTATATCTAATTAACATAAAAAAACTTTTATTTTTGATATAAAAATAACAACATATCAGAATGTCATTTAGCGGATCGTAAATATTGAATTTATGGGATTAAGTCATAAATTTGTGGACATAAACGACATGAACTCACTAACATTGAAAAGGACTGCCGCGTGTTTTCAAATAATAAAACACCTATAAAACACATTGGTGAAACGGTAGAGTCGCTTCTCATTTATCTTATTTAATGAGTTGTAAAATCTTTGAGTCACTATGATGTGTCTAGCCTATATAAATTCAAATTTTATTATTCATTTACCATATTACATTGTTTAGATTTTTAAGTGGCATAGAAATTAGGTTTTTACGAAATAATCGAGTTCATTAAAAATCTATGCTTTTTTTATTATAAATTGCCTTATTATTCGTGGTCCTTCGAGCCGGATCGTGGGCGTAAGTTTGTCGCTTTCTTATGCCTCTCTTGAATTGATTAAAGTTTTTTATCTTACATTGTAAGGTAATCATCGTATGTCTTTTTCTTTCTTAATGATCTCAGATTAACATGTTCAGAGCGGTAGAGTTTGTGATGACGACGCCGAATTTCAATTGTTTTGAACTTTCTTCAACGCCAGATGTACGTACATTAATGTAAATTTATTGAGATTTATTTTAATGAGATAGGATATTAACATGTATAATTAACTTCTAAAAAAGATATAGTTCATTTATTATTGAAATAATTCAACATCTAAATATTAAATAGAATTAAATTGAATAAAAAAAATATTCAATAGTTTACCTAATCCTATTAAGTATGTAGTCAAGATGATATAAATTAGGGAAAGCTTACTTTTCATATAAGGATATTTTCTTTATCATACCGACAAGAATTCCAATACAGTAACGGTATAGTCATCAATTAACAAATAATTTATTATTAAAGATTCAAATAAGAAATATGCCTTGTCATGTTATTTCTTTATCTAAAGGGTTTGTGCACTAATGACGTGAGTTGCTTATTTCTTTGTATAATAGTAATTAATTTATATTTTGAGAGCTTTCATTTCTCTCAAAAATAATTGGATACTTGGGATTCAAGGACTGAGATATCTTACTCAACATATTAAGTTGTTTATACATGTTAATAAATAAAATTGTAAAAAAATATATAAAAGCGCAGTGTATTTTTACGAAATATTTAAATACCTACTGCAACCTTCAATTTTCTTATCTTTTATTAAATTACGATATTGTAGTAATTCAATCATTCATTTAATTCGATATTCGTTAATCGAAGCATTAATATTTTAACTAAGTAAAAACTTAACAGTAAGCTATCCTACTATATAACCTATACATCTTGAAGCTCTCAGCATATAGCTCCAAACAACTTCGCATTCAAATTAAAACAAAACAATCACACCGTTTGAATACGAAAGCGTACCGAAACAAGTCCTAACGAACTCGAAATATCTTTTTATTTTACGTTAGCAAGACAGCATGTCGGCGCAAGAGTTCCTTCGGGCGATTTGGGCATTTTTTTCTTCCCATACCGATGTGCTTGCCCTCGGCTTGTTCTTCGGGTAATGGCTTCATTATACCACATGGAATCTCGGAAAGAGGCTTGGAGCCCTCCAAGACACTACCTTATAAATTTTGATTTTTGAATATATTTTTCAATATTGCGTTGTATATGGTAAATATTTATTATTATTGTAATATCTATAAAGTCCTTCAAAAAATGCATATGAAAGGAAAATATGTACATTATTATATGAATACCTATATTTTTTTATCATACAAGTATATATGTTTATAAAGTTGAAATAATGCATTACAATATGAAAGAAGCAATACTCATATATTACAGAACATACTAATTTATAAGCTATTACGCAATTATGTACTCAGTTTCGTGATTTTAAAATGGTAACTGCCATTTACCGTTGCATTTTTGATGCTTCAGGTGATTCTTCAATTATGTTTTTTTTCATAATTCTTTGATTTATCTCAATTTTCGATGATTTATGGTAAATTATCTATTAAAAATAAGATATCGTATATTATAATATACATAGATATATTATATATCGATAATTACGTGTCACAGCACTAAATCAGTACCGATTTGCAGTCCAGGAGGTCTGAACGTTTCTGAATAATTACAGGTTTCCTTGTAAATTTCTTGAGGAATTACCAAACTCATTTTTGTGTCTGGTAAGAAGCGCGACCGTTTTACTTTCCACCTTATAATTAGTGTATGTCGGCACATATTTTCTGGGAATCATTTGTTTTCTTATGAACAATGTATATATCGATAGTTTACTTTTAAAATTATTGTTGTACATACATACAAGAGCTGAAATGTCTTGTATTGAAAGATCACGCGATATTAAATTGCTCAATATATGTATATTACTCAAATATATAAATATGTTGACTGCTTTTTTTTATATTGCGTTTTATATTAATAATTGAGATGAAACGGTTATGACTATAAAATTTATTTATATCTATAATATACATAGGCGTTCCATTAGTCTTCTTAAATAAATTCTCCAAAAGAAAGTTTTTATTGGTTTCAAATCTTTAAGAACGGCAAAGAAACGATAAGGGTTCGTCGCGTGGGCTTACAATGTACCTACAATTAACTTCTTAATTGATTTAAGTTAACGGGTTACACGTCGTTATTTTCTAATCATATTTGAGAGATTTTATACAATTCTATTCTTCTATTCTATATATATATGAAAAAATGTTTTTTAGATATTTTTTTTTTATTTTTGACGCTGTCTTTTGCATAGATTTATAGCATTGACCACTCCGTTCCACATGCGCCACCTAATTTTTACAACACCGTGCTTTTATGCATCTTGTTACCAGACTGCGAAAATATACCATACCCTCGACTAGGGATTGAATCCACAACCTTCATGTTCACAATCAGGAGTTGTTCCACAGCGTCACAACGGAAATGCTACATCCACAAACAAAACCACAGACTACTAACAATTTTACAAAGTGTAGATACTAACCGACGTGCACCAACAAAGGCGGTATTAATGTACATATTTATCTGTACTCAAGTGGAGGGGCAATTTATCTGAGCGCAGGGAATTGTGCGCAATTGAAACGTACACTAGTTAATAAACGCGTGCGTGCAAATGTGGTTATTACTCTTCGTGGGCGGGTTATATTTTATTGTGATATTGGTCCTTTTGAAGGTGGATGATAATTTAAACTGAAAATGGTATGGACGAAAGTTTAATGCGACGATTCTGCTGCTTCGTAATAAATTTAATAAGCTTCCGCTAAATCCTACATATATTGTGGACAGCGGAACTTAACGACGCGTTTTGTCTTGTTATCAGAGCGAGGAAATGGCAATAATTTGTTACTCTGAGTGGGAATCGAGTCCACAACCGTTGCATTTAGAGTCGGTCGGTCGTCACTCCTCAAATGCTGTATGAGGGCATTTTATAAATATAGAAACAATATGATTTTATTATTCGAGTAAAGAATTTGCAAAAAAAATTACTTTATTAGTAAAATAAGCGATTTTGAGCCAAAATTTTGTTTAAACACGATTAGTATTTTGCTTAAAACATTTCAAGTACATCATTCTGAGTAATATGTAAAGTATTTACAAGTAAACAATGCAATTGTCCATACTATCGTATGCCAGACGTGCACTGGCTCAGTTTTAATGGCAATAGAAGCTACGATTGCAAAAAAAAAATGTTTTATTTTAGCTTCTCGCTGTATCCCGCACACAGCAGGGCAGGCACAGGGAACCTAGTGTTAAGACACTTTGTTCCCCATTTTCTGCCGAATTTCGGAAGCATTGCGTGTTGAGTGGCAGAACTTAACGCCGCGCTTTGCCTCAACACCTGAGCGAAGATATGGAAATATAAATTTAAGTAAATATTTCATCCCCACGAGTGGGGATCGAACCCACAACCAGTCAGTTTTACAGTCATACTTTGTACCACTGCGCCACGACTGGCCTCAAAAAAAAATGTGTTTAGAGTAAACACTTGCGGTGAGTGACAAGTGGTCCTTCCAGTTATACTGTTAGTTTTATAGCCTAAGAAATTGTGTTTATTTACAATGTATCGATTTATAGCGTTATTAACATGCTGCGTAAGTAGTTGACGTTATTAGTGGTGTCGTCTTCTTCCTGGCATTAGCTTTGATATTTCAAATTCATATTTGTTTTTACAATGTAAAGTATTGCTTCAATCTTTTTTTAAACAGAACTCTGTTTTTTTTTGAGATTAAATATATATACAAATATATATAAATATATTTATTGTCACATTGGCCATTTTTTTTTAATATAAAGTAGTAATTTTTTTTGTGAAGATATTTTACGGATTTAGCAGTTATGCTTGTATAAACAAATACATAAGCCAACAGTTCATGTAGTGAATCAAATTTATATCGTCATAAAGCAAAGGCAGAACTTTATTTTTTTATAAATAAATATTCAATTCAGTGTGGTCGAAGCGAATCGATCGTACGCATCGATATCACCCATTATCTCGATATTCTTTGCGCCGTGTTTGCTTTGTAAGGATTTATAAGTTAATCTGCTAGTATTCATCGTAAAAACAATGTTACTATCGATTTTTATTCGATTTGATGTTTAGAATGGATAAGCTTATTTACTTGGCAATTGTAAAGATATTGATTACTATATCACCTTGATTTTATAAAGAAAATGGTGTATTTGTGATATTTTAATCTTCCTCTCCTTAACAAATCCTCCTTAATCTTATCTTCCTCTCCTGATTTTAATCCTCTCTCTCTCTCTTTCGAGGTATTTATTTGTTTGTAAGTTCATAAGTATTGATATGGATCGGTGTACATCATTTTGATTAAGATTTATTTACCAATGAACAGTTCCTAGAATTATTTCCTTGCTTTGATAAAAAAAACAAAGCGCGGCGTGCAGTTCTGTCACTCAGTATGCCATGTCTCGGAAATGGGGAATGGAATGTCTTAATATTAGGTTTAAAATTGAACATACTGAATATGAAATAATATAGTGATAATATAGTGATTTTTTTCAATAAAATTTTTACGTTTCATGAAAATATAATTCCTAGATTATATTAGAAATTTCAAGGGAAAAGAATTCACAGACTTGATTGAATATAACCTACTCGGAATAGTGAAAATCATATATCACTATTGCATCGCATTGAAAATCTATATCTGTAACACCAGTGCCCTGGGTTTTTTATTTATGTACGCCGCCTTACCATATTACTCTGTCGAAACGTAAGATTTATAAGTTAATTTCCCTCGAGTATTGTATGGATGAACTATTAGCTAAGACTTTATAGCTGTATTCTGATTTACTGCATCGTAATCGATGTTTTTACTTGCACGGGTTTACTATTATAGAACTGTGTTATGGATGGCCATTGTGAGAAAGTTTAGTACTGCACGATTTTTCCGCAAAGCAACGCAGGTAGAGAGCATTCGGTGTTAACACGTTCTATTCTTGGCTCTCTAGCTGAATTTGAGACAGTGTGTTGAGCGGCTGAACTCAACGTTGGTTGGTCGTGTCTCAATGAGAGAAGGGTCCTTGAGAGACTCAAAGATCTTTAATGCAATACCTACAATTTACAGTACAGCGTTATCCACATAACACTCTCAATTCTCGATTTAACGAAAAAAATATTCCTTCGTTTAGTCTTCATGGCATACAAAATGTGATAACTACTAAATGAGGCTGCCGCCTTGCTATCTGTTTTTACATATTAAAATTTGGTTCATTAATATATATGTAACTACTTTTTGGGTCCATCACTCATCACTTCTATAATATATTGTCGTCCAGATCGAAATCCATTCTCATATTTACCCTTTATATCTCGTTTAATCATCTCGAAAAACGCGTCGCGTCGCCACTTTTACATAGTAAATAAGAAATTAAAGGAAAATTTCATATGTTTCAAATAGAATGTATACTATCTGGAACATCAACACGTTGTTATAAAGCGGTAATTAGTTTACACTGCGCTTATTAACCGCGCCTATATGTGGACGCGCGTATGTGGAGCTAATTGTATGAGGAGTTTTTATAATGCATACATTCTGTAATAGGCTACCTTTGCTTGCATTGATGTAACAGTAAAAAATGTTGTTTTGCTTAACTTAATGATAATTAAATGTTTTAATTGGATTTTATATGTATAACGACGTTTTTCTTAAGAAAATATCGTTTTATAATAATACATAATGTCTTTTTTATGTGGCGTCGACATTTTGTATTGTTTTCTAGAGGTTTGCATCCTTAAAAGGTTTGTTTGCATAAAGGAATGGAAGAAGAAATATTTTTCGAATGGATTTGTTTCTTTTGTTAATTAATCAAATAAAGTTGATTTTTGGTAATCGTTTAATTTTGTTCCATTTATATACACATACATAAATAGGTTCACTCTGAATCCCTGGTAGGTTTGCCGACAGTGACAACGGAGATTCAAACGCTACGGTCTCTACTTCTTTCGCCTTATCATCCACTCGCACATACATGCCCTCCGGAGTCCCCATCATTTTTAGGTGGCTTTTTTTCGCCAGTATCATCGTTACTATGTTTTCTAAGGTGAAACGAGATGTCTTTCTGCCTCTCTTACTACGTGCTTTTCTTTCATATATCTTTACTGCCATATTCTCATCACTGCGTCTGTACCAGTCCTAAATTGTATACAGTCAAACGTGTAGCTGACGTCTCACCGTTTCACCGTCTTATCAATGTAGAAAAACCACCCTTAACTATTACCGACAGCAATATGAATTTCCACATCCAGTTTGTATCTTTGGTCTCTAATGTTCGTTACTTGTTCTAATATCTCACTGTTGACACTGATATTGTGTTCTGTCCTTTCTTAATTTCGTTATGGAAAGACATATATTTACATTATTTTTGAAATACTACACTTTTTTCTCATATCAAATAAGAATCAAAGATTCGTAATTAAAAGAAAAAACTTTATATCAGAAAAATCTATAGAATTCTGTCAAAGCATTTAAGTCAGATCAACACAAACAAATACGCTATAAATGTGTTATTACCCTATATTACCTTTACATTATACTGTTGCCTAACGTTTTAATTAACACCGTACTAAATAGCATTGGATGTATATGGAATGATACTTTGTAATTGCTAATATTTTATAACATACGAGCTTACCTACAGTATGAACGCAGATACAGAACTTTTAATCAGTGATATTTTATTGGTACGCCCGCCCATTTCAGCCCATTTTAGATTCTTTACCTATAACCATAATGAAATAATCTTACCAGACATAAACGTTCTTTTTGAAGATTTGAACTCACAACCAACCACACCATTCATTTGCTATCTTGATAGCTGGGGGACCTATATTGTAAATAATTTTCATCGATCGTCTTGAAACCCAAGAATGTTCAAGACCAGCTATACACTAAAATATTATTTGCGCTTCATCCTTTCCTTGATGTCACGGTCAATCCTTAAACCATAATGAATCAGGGCAGATAACATCAAAGAAAACAAATATGGCAGTGGGAGGGTCCGCCGGCTGTGATCGGTTATTAACTCGCAAACTAATTTGTTAATGCGACCTCGACTCGCGTCAAGTGTAGATTGTGAACAGTTTTATATGGAGGTTCGTGTATTATTTTATTAATAATAGTTGCATCATAATTAATAGTGGCAATACTGGTATATGTATTTTTTTTTATATAAATTTATATTTAAAATATATTTTTAAGTTATATTAGCTATGCACAGTGAAAAATAACTGAATAAAAAAAAAAGAAAAATAAATAAACTTATTCCAGTCAAGCCGACGCACATTGGAACGACAAAAAGCTTATACCAAGAGCTCAAAACGATTTGACACTACGTTTTCCATACATAAAATAAAAAAAATATTTTAATAAACGACGCCCTCGTGAGGAAACGGCACAGAGAAAAAGAGTGTGTGTGTGTTAAGTAAACTCCCGTTGCCTACTTACTATTACGCTATACAAAATTTATTCATTCTAGAATATAAATATACATAAGATATATGTACATACAATTTAAACACAAATCACTTTTCTCTTATAACCGGTAAAAATAATCTCAATATCAATTCAAATCAGTACATGGCCGGACACCTTTTTTCCCATGTTCCCGTCCTAGGCGCGATGTTACCAGATAGGTGATAATGTAGCAGTATCAGGTTTAAGATTTTAATCGCAATTGGCGCGGTCACAGTATACTTGTGGTGTAAGTTACGAAAGGTTTACGTTTTATATGTATTTATGTTACTTTAAGGTTGAATACATTATAAGGCTTGTTTGAATGTTTATTCATGAAATCATGATTCTTAATATATTGATTATCATATAGGGAAAATTATTACTTTTTATTATAGAAATGAAATAAAAAAAACAATGTGTCACAATTGCACCAACAGCTGCAACTGCATTTTATTTAATTTGTCGATGGTTTTTCTTTCTCTTTCTTCTTCTGATTATTTTTATATACATCCTTTTAACTCATCAAAATAAAAATAAAAATACTACTTTTGCTCAGCCAACAAGTGCTAGAATATACAATATCAACTGATACAAATCATACATTTAATCAAACCTTAAATAACAAGCTTCTCACATTAAAATACAATATTTTGTGCCACGTTTAATCAACATCTTTAAAATAGTACGAAAAAGGACAAGTCATTTTTATTAAATAGATTGCCTTTGCTATATTATTCAAAAAGAAAAAATATATATTTCAATTCACTTTCCTATAGCATGAACCACAAAAATTCCATACACCATCTTAAGCACTAATAAAGCATTGTGCTGGCAGTTAATTAACCCTCTCAGATTTATTGCGGCCACAAAGTCCTGATATACTGGCGTTATCGAAAATCGATTTAATATCGAGGTTAATTGAAATATAGGTGATTAACATTCGATATACAGAATAATCGATTTTTGGATTGCATTTGCGTAACTCAGGTCATGTTTTATTCGATTCGCACTGTCTTTGTATGATTTATCACTTAATAATAGTGTGTGAACACTATACAATTACCTTTTTTCAATAATTTTAAAAAGTTATTCCTTCCATATGAAAAGAAAAATATAAAATACGTTTTATATAGTATATCTAGGAATTATAAGGAAAAAAGTTACTTTGCTTCAACAATTTTAAAGTTCAAAAGTCTAATTTGTATCTTTGAAAATAATTGCCTTGTATTCATAATACCAATTAACTCTGCAATTAAGACTGTCAGTTGTTTTGTAAAAGTAATTGAAAATAATTATAAAATATTTTCATAGAAAATTTTAATTGTTTTTTAAAAAAACTATTGCCGATATGTCTACATCGTGTTATATAAATATTAATACCAGAATGTGGTTATAAATATTTTTTAAAAATATAACTTGTTCTCATCGAAGACTATACTTTTATTTCTTAAACAAGATGAAATAATTCAATTTCTTAAAATGTTGTATAACAATCCTTTTAAAAAAAAATTTCCTCTAAAAAGTAATTGTGTGTTGAGTTGCACGAACTTCAAAAATTTTGGGGGAAAAACTAGTTTTTTTAACATAAACTTTCCAGTGATACCTGAACCTACCACTATCAGCTCCAATGAGTCATATTATTAGTACTAGCCTGTACCTCTAGCTTCGTTCCAATATGACACAAGACATTCTATGTGCCCGTGGTCGATTCCCAGGATTAACTATGGCTTTCCTCGATAAATGGACTTCAATAAAAAAAAGGACAATTTAAATCAGCAGTTCTTGAGATCAGTGCCTTCAACCAAATATACTCTTAAGCTTTATATTACTATAAGTATATATAATATATTATTTATCACGTCACCAAAATGCCACCTCCCCATCATAAATTATGAAGACAGTGGCACTACACTCATCCTTACACTTCCACCAAGGCGCTTCATACATGAGACGATAATTAAAGAGACTTGGATGATAAATAACGAACTGTCGGTGTTTTTACCGCAGATGTCATTATCTCGGCCGACTCTATCAGCCGTCACTTGATTGCGTGGGGAATTGTGTAGAGCTGTTGGTTATGCGCAAGCGCAGGTTGATATATGTGTTGAAATCAAAATTATATTTTATAAAGTAAATTTTGTAGTTACGTAGGTTATAAATGATTATAATATATGATGTTTAATGTTTTCTGTTTTTTTTTTATTAGCTCTTTCTCAATAAAAGTAACTTTGACTACGTGTAAGTAATGATTATTTGAAAATATTTAAAATGTTAGGTCAAAAAATATGTTTCAATGACTCACTCCTATTTAAAAAATGTAAGATTTTTACCACAAAAATATTGAACAATTTAACTTAAAATACGAATACAAAAGTTACCTCAACTAATAATATTTCTTCACTAAGTAACAACTTTATACAATCGCTGAGCATCCCGCGACACCGTAGCGCATGAATAATCGAAAAGTCCAAGTTGATGAGAAGGCAAGCGTGAGAGCTTTTTTGTCGTGACCGCGGTCAACACGAGGCCTTTACGACATATTAGATCACTTGCAGAGCTTGCAGTCTTTAAATTCAGTTATTTTCATTTTATTCAGTCTTTAAGAACAGCTTTACGCTGTATCCTGTAAATAGCAAGGTAGGCAGAGGGAACCTAGTGTCGAGATACTTCGTTTCTTTTATTTGGTGATTTTTTCGAGGCGCGAAGAAATGATAATATTATATAAATGTTACAGTCATCAGTCCTTTTGGCCCTGCGCCACCCCGACCTCAGTCTTTTTCTCTACATAATAAACTCTATACAATATTATACAGAGCTTTCCTAAAAGCTTAGAATTGATATTGTTAACGTAGAGGAAATTAAAACTTGTATTAATACTTTGTATGGTTCATTTTTTAATTAAGCTTATGTAGATTTGAAACTTTTGTAGGGCAGTATACTTATTTTACAAATGATAGAGTACTGTGATGTCGTCGTGTTGATTAATACGATGGCAAGAAATGGGGGCAAATTGTAAAACTGTTTATCGTCACATTAGATTAGGTTTGCAACATCTTTACAAATTATAGTTTGAGTTTTCGGGCATCGACCGTAATAGATAATTCACATATTTATTAGTTCTTCGTTATACACCTATTTTAAGGATTTCGCATGTCATCGTCTACATCAGGCATTTTTAAACTAGATTAAAGAAAACTAATTCGATATGTATTTAAAATCAGACCCTACTCTTGCGGTACGATATCATTAAAAGAAATATATCTAGTTTATCTATATCTATAATTATTAACAACAGAGCAATTACCTTGCAGATGTCGAGGCATTCGTCATAAAGTGATGACTCTTTTATCCAAAATCCATTAATATTTTTTTCCATTCAATTTTCATTTCAATCTACATCCTACTGTATAACGAACGCCGAGATATATTAATACAGTAATCTAAATGAGTAAAAAATAAATGACATAGCGGCTCCTCGAGTACCGATTGAAGAATCGATGCAAATGACTTATTAAAAACACCATCTATGGTGATGTACGCTACACTGTTAAGGCTATCGAGGCGAGGCTGTTATAAGCCTTATCCATGATGGCTTTTAAAAATTGTAAATATATTGTTTTTTTTTTGGTTACTCGTTTCTTACATTGTATGTATGTCGATGGGGAAATTGTGTTATTTTTATTCGTTGATACTCGTCCATTTTAGAGTGACCTTTTTTGTCTAAAAAGAAATTTATGTTAACAGACAAGAGATGTGGAAATATTTGATTGTAAACTTTTACACAGGTGGTAATGGAATCCACAAACGTTGCCATTTATTACTACGTGGTGTAAAGAAAAAAAAACATAAAAAGAATTTCAAAAAGAAGAAGAAGATCGTTCAGTTTCTACATTGAACTTGCAATGTAGTGAGTTCTAGTGGAAGGCGGACAACACAGCCATAACAATAGGTTCCCTCTGCTTTCCCTGCCATATGTGGCATACAGGGCAAAAAATCATATAGCAAAGCTACTCATGTGACACATTACTTAATTACTTCCTGAGTATACCTGTCTGTATAAAAATGTACAATAATTATTAATATATAATTTTGTTTACAGATACTGTTAAAGGCGATTTCGGTAAGTTCAATTTGATGTTTTTTGTCACCTTCTGACATTTTAATTCGAGTCGCCATCAGTTTTCAATCAACGAGTGACATGTTAATGTAAGGGAAAAATATTGTGATTTATATTTTATACAGATATATTACTACACTTTTTTTGTTAATTCTTTATATTATAGAGAAGTTACTAGAATATACTGACAATTATAGTTCTAAAATGATATCGTGGTGCAGTTGCACAGCGTCTGATTGTGACGCATCATTAGTGAGTTCGTTTCCTAATCGGGGGTTATATTTAAATTATTAATATAAAAGAGTTGCCATTACAAATTGAAAGTTTATTATTATTTAAGAATACAAATGAAGCGAAAAAATAATCAATAAGATAAAAAATATATAAAGATTAAAAGAACTTTCTACCAATTTGCTTAAAGTCACAAACCTAAATTTATACAATTTAAAAACAAAAAAGTGACAAATCAACTACATTCAACAACACAAACATAAGCATAATAATCTAACTAATATATCATACTAATCACCGATCAACTATAGTCCTGCAATTACGTCATTTATATAATAATTGTTCACCTTCTGGGGACGGCGGTTAATGAACGGTAATAAATAAAAAAGGTAATAAGGTAGCACCTGCCAATCAAGCTAACTTAGCATTAAGCCAAATGCGAATCGATTTTTTCATGGGTCCCGTACATTTCTCTTTTTTTTCCGACTTTATTAAAGTAAATAAGCGTTTTGACGTGTATATTGTACTTATTAAACATACTTACAGGAGTCTATATGTGCGGCTCAACATCTGCCTGTAAGCACGATGGTTGTGGTTTCGATTCCCATTTGGGGGAATGAACTATTTCCATTTTTTCGTTTTAGTAACAATATAAAGCGCGACGTTGAGTTGCTTCTAAAGACGCCATGTCTCGAGAATTGGACTTGAAGTAGGAAATGGAGTGTTATAAATAAATAGATAAATTACTTTTTAGAACGAAATTCAAAGCTTTTGATATATTTCTTCCAAATTATTATGTAGAGCTTTAAGTAACAACTTCACAATTAAAAAGTTACTCTGGAATTGTCCAACTAAAAATGCATTTGCTGATAACAATCTCTCATAAACAGGTACGGCCAGGTTTTACCACGCATATAAAAAGTAGAGCATATCACTTCTCCCTTGTTAACTCTTCTCAAAAGAACAAGCTTAGAGTTTCAGAAGAAAGAAAAAGTATCTCCAAATGATAAAATACAAAAAATCCACCACATATTTGTTGCTACATTATTTTAAAAGGTGTCGTCCCTTACATATTTCCATTGCATTAATAAATATTTTCTACTTAATTTGTGCTATTATTCACACCATCATCTGCTATAATAATAGGTTATTTTCAATTGTTTAAGGCCGATTAACGCATACCTGTCAATGAGTAAGTGATCCTATAAAAAATGTAGTAGACGTATAAATTAATATATTTTTTTATTTTAACTAAAAGCTCGTAAGTTTTTTAATTGTATCTTATATTGTAAGAAGGAAAGAATATAACATAAGAATTAGATAAGTAACCTGTGAAACCCTTTAAACTTGAGCATTTAAAAACCGACAAGCTTTTAGTTCCTTACGTCTTAACACTAGGTTCCCTAGGTTCTCTCTGCGTACTATGTATGAAGTATAGCGTAAAACTAAATAAAAAACATTTGTAGGCATTTTATTATTTATTTTTATTTTAGCTTAAAATATTGTAGTTCGTTTCTTAGCTAACGGCTTTCTTAAAATACCAGCATCCAAACTTCTGTATTTAAGTTTATTAAACGGTAAAATATTTTATTATTCCATTGTAGAGCTAACAATGTAAGTTTGTTTATCCAACACTCGGTTTGCATGCGTATTTTTGAATTATTGTGACTCTACATTGCAAAGTACTTTGTTAAATGTAAGAAGTTTTAAGCTCTGTTAGTCACGCACGTTGGTTTTTATTGACGTTTTCGTAAATAAAGTTCTTTGGCTTCACGATATTTGTACGTTGAAATTGTAATTTTATTGTTCATATGTTTTATATTTATATTACATTTTAATACTTTTTAATTAATAGAGTCGTCTGGTTTTATAAATTTAAATATTTTCTGTAAATTATTAACACATAATTACTTAGACTCAGTACTCTTATATTTATAGTCTATCTTGCAATAAAGAGAAATTGTATTATAGATAATAATGTAGAGCAATTTAATTAATTAATAAATGTAATTCATGTAATGTTTCATAATTTATGTACAGACGTAAGCTTTTAGAGCTTTTCTTTGTATTGTTCAGTAGCATATCGCGAGACGTGACTTGATACAATCGCATCAGTCGTATAGTAATAAAAATATAAATCTAAGTTTTTTCTTATTTCTTTCTTGTTTTAGTTTGTTGTTTTTTTATGTTTTTTTCATTCATGTGCATTTTTTCATATATTCAATATGTTGAAATTAGAAAACTAAGAAAAATAATAAAGTGATTTTAACCTGTATTTATTAAATAAAAATTATATAAATTGGTACGTTTATTTTACTGTATACACGTACGTACGTACGTATTGTTTAATTTTCATCATAATTTGGAATTTGAAATACAAATTACTAAGTAATAACCATTATAAAAAGGAGTCTTTATTTCAAAAATGAATTCTAAATGTGCAAAAAACGTACCGTAACTAAGATACAGTTTAAAATAATAATTTATTTACGAGTCACAAAATGAAAAGAAATTAAAAAGCAAACAAGTCCAGTGTAACTTAGTAATAACTAAAATAAGCGTAGCATATTACTTAATACGATACTACCAGGACAAGTTGCGATGGTCTCTAAAGTAATTTTAGTACTACATATACTTATTATAGATTTTATGTTTTTTATTTTATTTTTTTGTACATGAATAGCAAGACAGAGAGACGAGTTTGTACTCAAATACTAACCCACCACTGCCCCACGACAGATTTTGAATATTTTTGTTGATAAAAGAGCTCATGGATTTCTTTCATTCTTACAAAAAAGTCATAAAATTATATATTAACCTTTAAAACGTAATTCGTTTCTGGAACAATTCATCAAAGTTCAATCATCCATTAATTTATTAGCTTTGAAACACTATCAAAATATTCTTCGTACCGGACCTCAGAAAAGAAATGTAATTTGAGCACTGAGTCATAATAGTATCTGTATTCATAGAGGAGTGTAAAAAAAGGTGGAAATTATTCTCAGGTACAACAAATGTAGTGTCGCCGGCGGTTTTTATCTCATTTCTAAGAAACTGCTGCGCCTGCGCATATCGATTTGTACGCCACCTAATTAAGGCGAATATCATATGAAACGGAATAATTTATTATATTACGAAAAATTTCCCTTATTTTGTTTTTTTTTTTATCACATATAGAAAATGTAAACAATTTTTATCATATTTCTAATGTTACTTAAATTTTATCATAAATAGTACTGTTAGAGATAAATTTACAATTTAAACATGATAATATGATTACATATAATTTATGATAGCAAATAATTAAAATAAATATATGCATTTATTAACAAATTGAACGTAATCAATATTTATTACAAGTTATAAATCAACGAGGTTTAATGTAATCTAAATATTATGACATAGATACATAATCGTTGATTGTACATTTTATTAAATATAGATAATTCCGTCGTCAGAAAGTGGGACAGAGTCTGATAATAAACAATATGGTTGTAACTATATATATAGACAAATTGCGGCGTTGAATTTCACACACACAGATCTCCAATTTCTGACGACAACCTGAGTCCAAATTTAAATGGGATAAAGCTATAATACATATTTGATATAAGTATACACAAAACAAACCTTACCATAAATTATGATCTTTTTATTTTCTCTCTGTCTTCTGTTATTTTTTAGGCTATAATAAAACAGTTAATAAAAATTAGTTAATATATGAGATAATTGACTTTCCTATTTCAATTCAATATAATGATAGTTTTTTATGTTATATGTTAACTACACGCGAACTACCCCTTAACATCTCATGAGTGTAACAATGAAAGTAATATAAAATGCGGTGTCGTCCCGCTGGCGTGAACCGTATGTTATTGGATTATTTTAAAGTAGACAAGGATGTACCGTCTTTTGGTTATGAATATTGTTATTTATTATTCATCATGATCATGATAGTACGGGATTCGAAGCGACATCGGGGATGTCAGCTCGGTTTATATTTACTTTTCAGATATATTTTTTTCAATCGGCAGCGTGGTGTGAGTGGCATGTTTAAATGTATTAAGATCTTCGTTTTCCTACATGTCCTTTGTTCTTTTACGTTGGAATATAGGAGAATATTAACGTCATATCAACGCTTACATGTTAATTTACCTGAAAAAGTTAGTTTGTTCATCAAAATAAGTTCGTTAAGAATAATATTATTTTTCTGATATAATGTAAAAAAATATTACGCACTAATTTCAACCAATAACAACTTAAGTATGACTTTAAATTAATGTGAAACATTATAATATGATACAAACATTATCTAATCTACGAGACTACCGTTTGAATTGAAAAATGGTTTATTAACAGACGTATAGCAATTCTGAGACTTCCGCTGGCAACGCCTTATAATATCCGTCCTATAGTTATTTTAATATCACATACACGTTGTACGGTTACATATACAAATACAATTTAAATTATTTATCCATAATAAAAAAAAACATTTTTAATTTAGACATATTGCATATATATATTGTATGGCTTAGTCATCAGAGCGCCTCGTAAGTTTCCAGGAGTTCAGGGTTCGAATCCCGCTACATTCTATTTTTTATACGCTTTCTAATAAAGTAATAAATTGTTATATCAATTTAAAAATTGTATGTAATATGTTAACTTCGACAAATTACTAAAATAAATTGTGATAATTAAATTGGTATTTAGGTAAGCTAGATAGATAGTGTAGGCAAACGTTAAGAGATTATTTCCCCATATGGAAACGGGAATATACGGGATTTTCCATTTTACGTCAACACATATGTATGTACAAAGTGCAGCGACGACTACATCAATAATAATAGTTCTTCTATAACGTAATTAAAATGCTTTTATTACATTAAGAGATATTTTTGAAACATATACACTTTTTAAAATAATATTTCTTTTCACATACATATGCAAGTTTTAAGCACTTTTTGTATATTTTATTTAGGTACTAAGTTGTTTCTTAGCGAGAAAACCTATATGAGATTATTTTAGCTCTATTTACCCAAATCAAATCGATCCAAGCTGTATCTAGCGTGTCATAAATCTAGCTAACGACGTAACGGAACGAATGATAAAGTGGTCAGCTCCTATTAAAACCTAAGTCTAGTTAAACTATCCGTTACAACTAACTGTTTCGAAGAAATATAGTTAAATTTTAACTAGTCAGTTAATTTTGGTACCCCGCATATTTTCTGTGCGGTTAACACTTTAACGTTTGGTTTAAGTTTAACGTAAAAAATGTGTTTTTAACCGCACTGTTAAGCATGCGCGCGTCTGATAATTGTATTACGCGGTTTGGTCCGACGATTGACTGTACATGTGGGTTTTGTATAGAGGTTTATTTTGTATGAACCAATGAATGTAGCAATTTTATCTTAGCGAATTTTCCATATCTTGCAGGAAAGGCAGAATTAACTTTATAATATATTTTTGTTTTATGTTTTTTGCCTATATTAAAATATTTCGCATTGTATGGCATAATCTTTGTAAATATATATAATAAAATTAAACGTTTTTTTCCATTAAAATTAAATAATTTAAACTCGTCGCACGTACACGGCAATATCCCAAATAGCGGCTAGACGGCGTCATAACTTTTAAGCTAAATTATCATTCTCATCCTGTACTAGTAATTTACACCTCCCTCTTTAAATACTGTCAAATTTACTCATTTGTAATACCAATTAGTTCATTATGTCAGGTTTTATTCAAGCTGCGCTGTCGGTAGATTTGTAGACGAAAGATGGTTTCTTCGAAATCGTATTCTTGGTAGAAAGTAGGCTCGAAATGGTCGCGAATAGTGATTATTCTGTACTACATACGAGTTTACAATGTATGGAACTATGATTAAAATGCGGAAAACAAAAGCGCGACAGGACAAACATACATACAGCAATTTTTGCCTGTAGTATTAGCATTGCTACACAAACTTAGTTTAAAGAGCAATTTTTAATTTCCTAACTCAAGAAAGTAGTAGACACTTTGGACACTACGTTACCACTTTCCGCTCAATTTTGCATGTTATGTATCGGATTTTAATCTGTCTTGTAAATATAGCGAGAAAGTAAACGTAACACATTCCCTTGAAAAGGAATCCAACACACAACCTTCACGTTTACAGTCAGACGCTACGCCACTGCGTCACGACGACTTCTATAATATACAACACTAAGGCTTCTATAATATATATAGTTAAATTGATAACACATTTTCTATATAAAATCATTCATATGATAACTGAAGTGCTTATCCTATTTAGAATTGACACTTGAACAGCTGACTGTTAACTTGACATTTTAAAAGATTAATCTGCGAGCATTTACTCAATATCTTATATCAGTACTATAAGTCGCATTGAATTGATTTATAGACCTTTCATCTATATGTCGATACTAGTACTTGTACTGTAAGTAATATATTTTATGTCAATATATTTAATAATAAATCAGCTTCACGCTGTATCCCGCACACAATAGGTAAGCAAAGGGAACCTAGTGTTGAGACACTCCGTTCCCCACTTTCTGCCGAAATCTGAAGGCATTGCGTGTTGAGAGGCGGAACTCAACACCGCGCTTTTGCCTCGACGCCAGAGCGAGGAAATGAAAATATATGTAAATAAATATATCATTTCTTAGAAAGGGGATGGAACCCACAATCCATCGGTTTATAGGCACACTTTGTGCCCCTATGCCACGACTGGCCTCAATATATTTAATATGAATGATTTTTCAGTTACAAGAATTTTTACTTTATAAAACAGTATCTTTTCATACTAAAAGCAATTGATCAGAACCACTGTCACATGCATAAACGTAGCAGACAATTGAATATAGGTTTAACTTTTTTATCTTATTTTTTAAATTTTATATAAAATTACCTTTGGCTCCTTATAGATAAATAAAAATAACTTTTAATTCGCGGAAAAGAATATATTTATAGCATTCCAGGTGGTGATAAATTTATTTCTACTTCAGTAGAAATAAAATTTATTCATTTCATTTCAATGAAGAGCTTTTTATTTTAAAACCTAATAAATATAAACGATGTTAACATTTCAACGCTACCAACATGAGCCAATAAATATTTAAGATCAGCGAGTAAAAAAATAATAGTCATGTTTATTAAAATTCAGATCCGACACTAGTTTAGTTCTGTGGGTTTACTCGTAAAAAATATCGTATTGCTATATAAGCAGTCACAGCTATGCTGCTCAACAACGAGATCTCGCGTCGATTTCTGTGCCAAATTTCATAATTTTCGGAAAGTACGAAAAAATCCATGCATAAATGGTAGTACCTTTTGATTGCGTAGACTTTTGAGGTACGGAACCCTAAAAAAGCGGCTTCACCCCTTTTCTAAATGGAATCTAGAATTAGAACACTCTGTTCTCCACTTTCCGCCCAAATTGTGTGTTAGATGGTAAAACGGAAAACAAAAGAATATTAATATAATATTAATTATGATGATTCACAAAGGCTTCTATGAACGAGCTGCCTTTGGTCTCTTATTTTTTTACACGCCAAAGTCGACTGCTTAATAAATTCACACTTTTAAACTAAACATAATTGGACATTTAAAATCTATATCATATAAGCAATAGGATCTATTATTCTATAATTCGGCATCGAAAAAGACTATTTTTATTTGCTTTGTAATTCTCGACACGGTTAGAGGAAATATAAACTGTCAAGCAAGTGTTCAAAGGTAGGCAATAAAGTTTGGAGGTGAAACTTATTTATTAGGGTCACCACTTATACTTGGTAACGCTTCTGATTTACTAGCGGATCACTGGTTTTATTGGTCCCCTTTTTTTTATTATTATCCTTGTTTTATTCATTGACGCGTCTAGTTTTAATGACTTTATAATGAGATGTGAATTAGTAATGATGGGTTAGTAGCGTACAAGGTTATGACTTTAATAGGTTGTGGATTTGATTCCCAGTCGAGGAAAGGAAACAGGTATTTAAAATTTTCTCATTCTGGTGTCGAGGCATGTTTCAAGAATTCGGCGGAAAGTAGGGAATGGTTAACTTAACACTAGGTTCCCAAGTTCTTCTGCCTAGTATGCTATGTGCGGAACACAACGAGAAGTTTTTTGTAGAAGAGAGAGTAAAGCAAACTCATACATGTATGTACTAGGATCTGTCATATAAATAATAAGCTAGGAATTCACTTTGAATATGATATAAGGTAATGTTATACGGTGCTATACTATAGTTAAACAATTATATCAATAAATATTAATATATGGTTATTCCAAACAATGTTACGCAGGAATGTCAGAAATAGTCCGGAACGCAAACGATGAATGGACGCACTAGCTTGACAAATCGTACAAATATCTTTTTAGGATTGTATTCTACTTGAGATGTTAAGCTATTTTTTATTAGTATTCAATTGTATTTCCTACTATATATTTTACGTGTTTTAAAACATTTGTCGAATTCTAGTAGTAACATGGTAAAGTGATATTTATTTAAAGTAATAGAGAGAGTAACAATTAGTTTCTAGAGGCAGGATGTAGCAGCAGCGCCGCAGGTGTAGAGCTGTGGTGTAAAGTTCCGCCACTCAACACGGAGAATGGAGTGTCTTTACACTAGGTTCCCTCTGCTTACCCTGCTGTATACAACATAAAGCTAAAAAAATATATATTAATTGGTAATTTTTTAATAAGTAATTTTTTAATAACAATACTCGCTTCATTTAACCAAAACTTGGAAACCAAAATATGTTTAACATTTCTATCGGGCATCAAACCCACGACCTGTACAACTCAACACTCTACCAACTTACTAAAATTGAAATTCTACGCTTTCAAACTATCCACCAGTATATCACAGGACTGAAGCAGCCGGACGCGCACGTATGCGCTTCTTTTGGCCCAAGAACCATATACGATATAAGTAGCGTTGAAACTCATTGTAATTTATGGATGTCCACACTCCACAACGCGAATGTTAATACCAGTTGAAAGGATTAACCGCGGTCGCTAGCACCCGTTGATATATTCTACGTAACTAGGTTGCGCCTATTGTTTGTTTGATTTGTGTTGGTTTAACCTTGTTTTAGTTGGTTGAGTTTAGTTCAAAATTTAGAATTTTAAAGAATAGCGTTTAAATATAGAGTTCACAAAGTAAGTTTGAGTTCTTTGTGGCTTATCTAAAAGATAAGGCAATCGGGAAAATTGCATTTTTACTTTAAGAGATTGGCAAATGATCACCACAACAATTTTCGATAATCATAATTTATTATTAACTTGTTAATATTAATGTCTATTTTTTTTATTTTTTTACATGAATCAATATTAAAAAAATGTTACGAATATGATTTTATATATAAATATGATTTTATTATATCAATTATCGCGTGCCATGACTATTTAACATCATATAAACTTACATCCTTTAAGTAAATTATTATTTAATAGTCGCAATAAAAAAAATATGTTTATTATAATAAAATGTGACAAATTTATTTATTATAATATTAGCCAGCCATTTTCTTCGCTCTAGTGACGAGGCGAAGCGCGGCGTTAAGTTCCGCCACCCACCAGACAATGTTTCCAGAATCCTGCTAAAAATGTAGAATACCGTCTTAACACCAAATTCCCTCTATCTAACCCGCTGTGTGCGGAATAGAGCGTGACGCTTAAAAAAAACTGCAAAAACTAACACGTGTCCGAGACTACAATACTAAAACAAACGACATTTTAATGAGACGATTCGTGTTCAAGACACAGCGTTGCGAGCTGAGGCCATATCTAATGATGAGGGTATAAGTGCCACTATTGTCCACTGACTTATATGTAGTGTTAAAGAATAGCTTCGTGTCCGAGTGGTCTAATGGCTGATTATACCAAAACTTATATGGATCCACGAATAATTGGCTATGATTTGTTATAGATCATCGATTTAGGCGCTCTTTTCATATTAAAATTGGTGATTAGACAAATCATTTTGAATTTTCTATTTTTATTTTTAGTGAAACTTACATGGGGTTGACTTGTATTTGTATATATAATAGATATATATAATAGATAAGATAATTATAATATTCACCTGATATAGTTATATGAAATGTCTGATTGTTAATCTGGTAAAAATGACGAAGTTCTAAATAATATGTATTTTAGGAGAATAAACACGATAATACAATCTCTTCTCTCTCTATATTCCAATCAAACACAGACTGAAGTAATTGAATTTCGTTTTTAGTCCAGTTACGCTGGCTTTGCCGTCAGAGACCACCAATTCAACTGACCATCATATTAATATAATAATAAATTTCTTGACAATACCAAGTAAGTTTAATGAGGAGGAAATACACGTATCCATTATGACGTGAGTATATCAAACATGTCATACATATTTTAAAGAATATTTAAAAACTTTTAAATGAAGTCACGCTACAGGGATCTGATGATATCATTCGAGACTTTCTACCTCCCACCATTAACGAGCAAATGATTAAAATAAAGAGACAAAATAATTATTTAAAAAAAAATAACTGAAAAATGTATTATTTAAGTCGAAACAGGTCAATTAGTACAACATTTTTTTTATGTAATTCCTTTTATAAAGACTTAATAACATATTATTCCGCTTAAAATAATGTCATATATCATAATTGAATGTTTAACCTGAATAACAGGGATGTTCTCCGCCAATTACAATTGTGGGGTACTGTTATATCGAGTTTATTGAACTGTAAAAAATCGAAAAGTAAAATCGATGCAATCTAGACTAACGAATCGAGTCGGGCAGTAACACCATAAGACCGAATACTTCTTGGAAGAGCCGAAACAATCTGACGGCTAAAAAACAATTAAATCGTAATTAAGGACCGTATTGAGAGAGACGGCATGCGCGCCAACATTGCACCACTAATTTAGGGGCTAGTGATGTACTTATATAATAATGGAAATAGTTTTTTGTACACATAAAAATTGATTGGATTTGTAAGTCTGTTTGTTACCGCCTTTATCAGTAAGCAAAACCTGCAATATCAATTAATTCTTTCGCGTGTTTCGAGGATACTTTTTAACAAATCGACATATTCAAATTTAACTACAATTTTATTGAAATGAAGTCAAATGTCACGTAATGCAAAGTATAGAAAATGTGTTTAAATGTTATCCTCAATGTATGCTAATAGTAAATATGTTTAGCAATAATACGTGTATATGCAATAAATACTTTAAACTACTTGACACCGTTTTGATTAAAAAACCCTCACACCATTGAATGTGATTGTTGAATGGTCTATAAAAATCGATATTCGAACCTTCCAATTTTGCTTTCCAAAACATCGTAAATCTCTCGTGCAAAAACATATTTATCGATATATTGCAAAATTTGGTTACATGACTACATAAAGGCTTATTAAGAAGACAACGTTGGGCATGTATGAGACAATCACATCTTCATTAATTACGTCAGGAATTTCACATTGATAGCTTTCCTCAAAATCGTACTATAGTACAGTACCGTAGTTAAGAGAGAAAAGCGAACTTGTACTAACAAAAACTTGTCGAATTTAAATGTCCACCATCTACAGAAGCTGGGTACTTGGTAATCTTGATATGATTTCATAACACAGGCCATATAGGGCTTTCGGAGTAAGTTTCGTACAAACGACGCTTTTTCGTGCATTTGTTTCAAGAAACGGAATGCGAACACCATGTTTGAATTACATAAACATAAGTAAATTCGGGGTACGGTTGCGAGTGAGGCAAAAAATGATGTACGACACAAAAATTTATGTCTCGTTTATATCGTCTTAATTGCATATTTCAATTATTATACGAAAATAAAGATCTTTATTTGGTTTATTGTTCTCGTATAAATCTTATAAAATCATCTGATACAGAAACAGTTTCTTTGTATGTGATAATGACGATTCGGCCGACTGCTCGCTCAATTACTCGCCCGATTTTTTGCCATTCCATTCACTTGTTAAATTTTAACAGTAATTAACACTGAATCCGATGCAATCTTATTTTTAATCAAATAAATTACTTGTATTTTAGTGAACTGAATAAATATTCATTATCTTTTTTTTTGTATTTCACGTATAGCAGAGTAGGCAGAGGAACTTAGATTAAGACATTTCCGTTTCCCTCTTTCCGCAAAACGACAAAAGACACTACGTGTTGAGTGGCAAGGCTAAACGCCGCGCCTCGTTACCAGAGCAAGGATATGAAAATATTAAATATGTCATTTTCTCTAATGGGAATCAACGTGTCATGCATGCCATAAAATTTAAGTTAATTTGTAATAAATAATATTTTAATAGATATTGTATATTTAACTTAGGTTTATTTTTTGTTCCAGGTAAAAGTAATATGGGAAGACTTACGTATGGAGACGTGATCAACGATGAACAAAAATTTACCGAACTATAACATGATAATGACAATGAAAAAGAGAATAAAATTGAGATTTGACTTAACCTAAAAAGTGAAATTGGTGCTTAATATAAAGACTAGTGATGTTAGTAATAAAACTGTTAAAATTATTAGTGTGACAAATATAGACGATGCTATTGGATATTGAATAATGCCTGATCGCGAGTCGGTCGGAGGTCCTGGGACAGCGGGCAGCGGTGGTTTCCTGCCATTACAGTTTCCTTCGGCGTTTGCGGCGTTCCACGCCACGACCCCCCCTGGACCGGCCACCGCGATGCATCACGCGACGCATTACCACCATCATGCACAGTAAGTGTTTTTATTTCTTGAGTTAAGACTAAATATAGGATATTTAATTATACTACTTGAAAACGCAATATATCGATTTAGACGAAATGTAAAGGACGAGGGGTCTCTCGGAATCCGGATAAATAAATAACATAAATCTATTTTAGATTTTAATTACAATTAAAAATATATTTTCCTATCTTCTTGCAACATTTTATTTTTTAAATGAAACGAAACACCTGCCCATTCCATTTGTAATTCATACAAGTCTTTTCATTTGCTTTCGACAGGTATATTCAATGTAATATCTATAGATCCTTACTTTATTGGAAAATTAAAGCGTTATCGCAATTTGTTGTAATTATTTATTATATTCACATGCTCGTACACGTTCTAGAGTCAAGTGTCCTTTCAGTGTTACGATCGTTTCGAGCAGTGGGCTCGTTCCGAACAGCCTCGTTTATTGGACTAGTCCATAAAATAGAGTGGTTCATTAAGCTTTTGTCCTTGTGCAGGCCGTGAGGTAGTTTCATTGCATAACTTGTATTTTTGCACTAATTATATTTCAGCCTCTCCTGCTTTCTGTGTGAGTACAAGTAATTTACGACCCATTGATAGATTTTATAGGTTCAGCATTTAGAATTTGTAAAAATTAAAAGTCGTGTTCTTAATTCCAAATGAAAATGTTATTTATTAGATATTTATTAAAAAAGTAAGGCATTGAATACCCCCACGCACTGCTAAAATTTGACGGAAAGTAAGGAAGGGAGTGTCTTAACACTAGGATCCATCTGTCTAATCTGCTAGATGCGGAAAGTTGAAAAAAATCACGTTCAAATCAAAAAATAAATTTAGTTTCAGTTAAATAAAATGTCTCGTGATAAAAACCCTTAAAGTATTACATGAAATATTAATTATTAAAGGGTTCATGTAATACCAGCTCAGTAATTACAAAATACGTTTGAAGATATTTAGTGATTATCTAAAGATACGTGTGCTATAAACAAACAAGTTGATTAAAATTCTTGTACTACAACTACATCCGTTCCACGTTATTGCACTTTCCGTCCTACAAAAGCTGAAAGGGACCAGGTAGACGCTTTATATTAGATCACCGAGGCTATAACCGTATTTTACGAGACCATCGTAAAATGGACAAGAAATGTGTTACTTGATGGTGATATATTACCACAACGGACTTGCGAGATCCAATTGGCTACATTAATCTAAGCTAACCGGACAGTAAAAAAGAGTCTAACAATCAATGAGCCCCCAGCGAACGACGAACAGGAAGTCATCAAAGGGATTGAGACGTTTACAATATTGGGGCGGACATTAATAAAAGCAGCACGCATTTCAACAAATGAGGAACTCGCCGCTCTCAAAGACTACGGTGTATAAAGAGACCGGAGCTCCGTCGGTCGACTGGTATGATTAATGTTAGTACTACTCCTGAATACTCTGTCTGCGGAGTGCTTTGAGAAATAATAAAACTTTTAAAATTACTTAGCAGAAACGTTTTGAGAAAACAAATTTGATTGATGTGGGATTAGCATGGGGATTTGCTGAAATAGATTTTTTTGTAGTTATAAATTGTAAAAA
The DNA here is from genome assembly GCA_030704555.1 of Heliconius charithonia. Lineage (NCBI taxonomy): Eukaryota > Metazoa > Arthropoda > Insecta > Lepidoptera > Nymphalidae > Heliconius > Heliconius charithonia. The sequence goes on from CM060825.1 coordinate 4,468,734, forward strand.
AATATATTAAAAAAAAACAAATTAGATAATTATATTCTACTAACTTTTTAAGATATGATCTATGTAGATATTATAATGAATGATCTTATTATGACGCCATTGCTTGTATTATAATTCTCTTAATTCCATACACCCTACATATCTAAGTTATAATATTTAGCAAGCTATTAGTCACAACTCAATAAATCACCTTTCCCTGAATCCATCTTACGTCCAGCATGTTTGCTCTTCAGTTTGGGAAGCCGACGCCGGAAGCGCGGCCGTGCGTACCCATTAACGGCGCACGGTGCCTCATTTAACCCGCTGCCGCGATAATTGCCACCACGTGGTTATTCCAAGCGTTCTAATTTTATCACGCACAATGGGTTGGACACGATCGGTTATTTTTGCTTCGTTTGCTTCGTCAAAGTCACTTCTCTTGGGTAAAGGAGGTGTCGCGGCTCTGTCGATTCATTAGCAACGCTTTGAACTGATGTATCGACGTCGCGTGTTCTCTCGCCTACTAATTCTTTGATTGTTTTTTTTTTTGTTTTGTAACCATTGTCGCTTTGTTTGTTGGTATTTTAATGTCTCTTCAGTTCTCTACTACTGTATTTTCATTGAGTTGAAATATTTTAAAGAGAAAACGGCTTTTTGTTCGGCACTAATAAATCACTTGAAACATAAAAGAAATAATTGAATGGAGTTACGTAAAAGTATTTTTTTTTATATAAAAGAAACAAAAAATGCATTATAAATACTGGTTGAAATAATATACCCATTTCCAAACTGCTAATAGTAGGTCAGTCGTGGCGCAGGGGCACAAAATGTGACTGCCAACGCGACTGGTTGTGGGTTCGATCTCCACTCGAGGAATAAAATATTTATTTAAATGTATATTTCTATTTCTTCGCTCTGGTGTCAAGGCAAAGCGTTGCATTGAGTTTCGCCACTCATCACGCATTTCCAGAATTAAGCGAAAAGTGGGGGACGGTGCGTCTTAACACTGTTCCCTCTGCTTACCTTGTTGTATGCGGGATACAGCGAGAAGCTGATTTGATTTTTTGTCAATTAGAGATTAACTTAGGCGTACTTAATTTTGTGTTCTATAAATTAAATAATATTTTTTACATGAAATCAAATAATTGTAACTTATTTGCATCTTAAATACCGCAGTCTTGGATATAAAACATTTTTTTATTTACATATATGTACTTAGATTCTGTCTAAAGCCCCTCAGGCTTAACAACTATAGATACCGCCTTGTACCAGAACCGGTATTTTATCGATCTTAAAACGGAACGTTTAACTGTTCGATTTAACATGACAAGACTCTACATGACAATTATAACATTCTGTTTTATGCAAAAAACTCTAATATATGTATGTATGTCCATGTAGTTTAATAATTGCACAGATATGTAGAACATCAACGTATATTTATTTGAAATGCTATTTAAATTGTTATGGATAAAAAAATAGTAAATATATAGTATAATTTTAAATTGCAGCACTTTCCTTGTGTAAATAGATATTTTTAATTTATATAACGGCAGTTTGAACACGTCTTATCATATACAAAAGGGAACTCTCTCTCCACACTGAGCTGATATTAGGATACTAGGTATATACTTTCAGCTTAATTTTCAAGACGTTGCGTGTTGAGTGACATAATTCAACGCTGCGATTTGTCTAGAATAGCTAACAGTTTGTTTCGAGCCCATAACCATCGCGCTTATCGCGCGATATGTATTCCACCGCGCCACACAATAGTCTTATTGATAATATTAAACAAATGTTTTTCTTATCAATTTCTAACTGTTATTGCCCTATTATTACTAATTATCAAATAAAATGACATCATATTATCAAATACTATTGAAAGCTTAACCTACTAAGAGCTTTCATACGAGTGATAAAGCTGTACTATCTAATTGGGCACATGTTGCCGACTGCCACACACGTAGAACAATATCGTGGTGCTTTTGTTTCATTCTATTTTATATCCTCGATGATTTGTGACTACAATGAGGATGGGATGCGGGCGAAAGAATGGTGTATTGTATAGTACGGGGACATGTGTTAAAATTATCGTGCTTAAGCTTTTTTTTTTTTAATTTTACGTAATATGGTACTTAAATGAGGTCAAATTGTGTGATGTGGTCTCTGCTTCTTTTGTGTCTGCCCCTATTTTTTCTTGGTAAGAAAAGAGCTGTGAAATGTAATTCTAGCTTATATTTAAGTTTTCTTCCTCCTGGCATTAATCCCGGCGTAAGTTGCCTGTGCCTGTCTTAACCCACTCCACTTTACATGGTCAGTATCGGTCTACCCTATATTAAGGTGTTTAGTTTATATAAAACTGTTTAATCTTTTTTGGTTCTTTAATTAATAAGAAGGGTATTTAAAAAAGTATTAAAATAACGGAATTATGCATTATGCAGTAGCAGTTGAAATTCGACTTTTAAAATATAGTCATTCATATAAACTCATTTTTGTATACCATATAAGAATAAGGTTTATATCTATTAAATTTTCGCCTATTTAGCAAATATTTCCGATTCGATCGTAGAACCTCTATTCGATCGTATAAAACGGGGAACAGAGTGTGTTGACTTTTACTAATCATCCATCATAGACTCTACCGAATCTTATAACCGACTCCGACAGTATAATCCAAGAGCCATGAGTGCAACTTGGCGTAACCGTTTTACATCCCGCTATGAATAGTTTACAACATTTCCCATTGCTGTCCAATTATTGTTCTCGGAAATGCAAAAATGTCTGAATGGAACTTGGCACGTATCGCAAGTGATTTATATGTTTGAGTTAAAGGAGCGTCCGCCTTGGCCTGTAGAACACAAACAAATGTAAACGTCAAAAAACTAATTATGTGTTGTGCAAAAGGTAGAAGTGTAAGAGATAAATTTTACTTTTTGAATGCTTGACGAGGCATTTTTTTTGTCTTAAACAGAAAAAACAGTAATTCCTTTAAGTTTTACTATATTTATTTTAATTATTAATTCCACAACGATATGTATGCACGCTGTGAAACTCATTTAACTATTATGAGACATTCATTACAAGAATGATGCTATAAAATATATATATAGTTCGTTAATAATATTAAAATTATGTGCTTATTCAGAAAAAGCAAAAACAGAAAACGGAGAAATAAAAACAATAAACAAGTGAGTAAATATAATAAAAATAAGAAACGCATATTATATACTTTGGACCTTAATAATCACAACGTAATCTTAATATAAATATACACCTACCCTCATATCCTCGAAAAAGGTCTGATCGGTCAATCGTCCCATAAAACAGTTCCGGTCATAAATTGGTCATTCCATGCATCCTGCTACAGTACACTATTGTCATAATCGTTTATAAATAGACGGCGGAGAGCGAGTGAGTGTACCAGATTGCTTGCTCTACAATGTTGCTTTATTCTAGTTTGAACTTGTTCGTTTGTACAAATTTGGGGATGAGGAGGAAGAGGGAACTTCCATTTTTTGGGTTAGTAACTTATTATCTTACACAGTAAAATTTTCTTAATTGATTTTGAACCTACAGTCACTTAGATGATTGTAACAACATTAAAAGTGTACTAACAATCAAGAATTTACGAAAAAATCTATTATCACACATTTCTTCTAAAAAACTGAATATTTAAATGTTAATGATAATTAACGACGATGCTAAAAATATGTAAATATTTTTATTCAACACAATTTATTTATAATCTATTCAGGGGACGCCAAAATAGTATTTAGGTTAATTACTATTAAATCATCACCCGCATTGACATCACGCTCAAACTAAAATACATTAATATTATTATATTTTTTTGCATAAATCCTAAGACTTGCTTAATTATCAACTTTTTCTTTTAATAAAAGTTTTATGCGATTCACCGAAATATATTTTTGGTAGGATAAAAATATACAGATGTTTTGTATACAAACTTTACCTCTGTGAGATTTAAATCAATCGAGAAATGTGAAAAACCACATTCATACTTTAAAGAACACGCATTTGCAAGAAGAAGCAATTAAATAAACAATAACAAAAAAAAAAGGTAAACAATTTCGCAACAAAATTAAGGTGATATTACTTGAAATTCAATATGAACTCATTTTTAAACCTAATAATCTCCAACCAAATAAAACGAAATAAGATATCGGCATTAAAAAGCAGAGTAACAAAAAGCGTATCATGCAACTTTGCGTGCGCACAGTAGCAACTCCATACCATACCTGTTCTCGTTATGGAGGTGCGTGCTCAGATCAGTTAATGGTTTGAACGGAGTATTTATTAAGAGATTTATTAATATATAATAATAATAATAATTCAAAACTTATGTAAATAATGTATTTATGATATGGAAATAGAAATAGATTATAGATAGATATTAAGTTTGTAGTCGGACGCTTTTATCGTTATGTATAAGTTTTATTAGTTTCTTCAAATAAAAATTAAATTGAATAAATGACAAGTTAGTCTACTTGTAAATTGAATCAGTTTTTAACTACATTTTTTATTTATAGTCTTAAATATACCAAATACAATTATTGTTTATTGGAAAGGACTCAAGCTTATTTTGAAATATTTTGTTAACTGTGACTGTAAACGCGACTGGTTGTGGGTTCGATTCCCACTCGAGGAAATGAATCTCTGTTTTCGAGGCAAACGGCGTAAAGTTGTAACATTCAACACGCAGTGCCCTTAAAATTCGGCGGTTAGTGGGGAACGGGACTTAACACTAGCTTTCCTCTGCCTACTCCGCTATATGCGGGATACAGCGTGAAGCTGATTTGATTTATTTTGATAACAGATATTATCTGAGCGTTATAGTAACATTTATAACAAAATTATTGGTCAAATTTTAAAAAATCAAAAAAATTAAATTCGTTATAAATCTTCAACCATACGGTCCACACGTATGTACATACATTTTTATAGTAACAAAAATTAATTAGTACCAAGCCTCCTCATATATACTGCTGTAATACGAAAATACTGTAGTTTTTCTCAATATTCCACTTTTAATGTGATTCAGAACTGGTAAAGAACAATAATGTAAATGGAAACTGCGATTCATACTCGTGGTTAATGGAATAATGGGATTTTATTCTTTAATGGGTACGCCTTTTAAAATTCGTAATTCAAAAAGGTTTAAGTGTTCTTAATGCAGATATAAAAGTCCGAGAAAAAACAAAAAAAAGGTTTTGGATTCGATTTCTTAATAAATAAGAGATAACTAGATATCTGTACTTCTCACAACTTTAAATTTATATAAAGTTAGTTTTCGTTTTATTCAATTTTTCGCTTAATTTTTCTAAAGTGAGACATTATTCAAAAAAAAATAAATCATAAATCAGCTTCACGCTGTATCCCGCACACAGCAGGGTAGGCAGAGGGAACCTAGTGTTTTAAGACACTCCGTTCCCCACTTTCTGCCGATTTCTGGAGGCATTGCGTGTTGAGTGGCAGAACTCAACGCCGCGCTTAGCCTCGACACCAGAGCGAAGAAATGGAAATATAAATTTAAGTAAATATTTCATCTTCACGAGTGGGGATCGAACCCACAACCAGTCGGTTTACAGTCACACTTTGTGCCGCTGCGCCACGACTGGCCTCAACATACATTATTCAAAATACCTTTTTTTTATTTTTAAATGTATATATGTTCTACAAACTTTTTAAAAGTAAAGCTTCAGACTAAGTTAGTTATACCAAAATAGAACATACCATCCTTACTAAGAAATATAAGCTGTGTAACTCTATATACTATCAAAGCACATACGGAAATGCAGCACCTGCTGGTGTTTACAGTGACAATATGTTTAACAATGAAAACATTAGCTTTTATTTCACATTTTATTGAGTATGTTTTTAAAAATAATTAAGAATATTAATAATTTCACTAAAGTGTATTAATAAAAAATTTAAATTAATCAGATTCTTACTTTATCCCGCACACAGCAGGATAGGCAGAGGGAACCCAGTATTAAGACAATCCGTTCCCCATTTTTGACACCAGAGCGAAGAAATGAAGATTTAAATGTAAATAAATATTTCATTCTCTTGATGAATAGAACCCGCGGTCTGCAGAACTCGGCGGAAAGTGGGGAACACAGTGTCATAACACTAGGTTCCCTTTGCCAACCCTTCAAATGACTATCCATGTACATAACGATACTACTAGACTTGTTGTTTTTAAAAATGTCGGTTATTATAAAAAGAAAAAAAAAGTATACATAAAATAACCATCTTTATATTTTGCTATTAAAGATATCAAGAACGTTATACACATATACATAATTCCATTCATTCAATTAAGTTTTATTAAAATGTTTTTTTTTTCGATTCAATTTATAAAGTCGCAGTAAAATTTGCCATAATTTAAGCAATTTTATATTTATGAAGTCCTTAAGTTTATAGTTTTTGTATTACTGAAAGGTGATCTTATGTTTACTTAAACTATTAAAACTTAAACGACTTACTTAATTATAATATCTGTGCTTATTTTTAATTAACAATATATATGTATATATATATATATATATATATATATATATATATATATATATATATATATATATATATATATATATGTATGAGGGAAGTATTTCAATAGTCGTAAAAAGGAAAATTAAACTTAGTTTAATTTGTAGTTAATGGCATATAAAGCTTATATATAGGCTTTGAGAAGTTTATTAAAAGTAAAGAATAAATATGCACGTAAAATATTCTAGAAACGTAAAAAAAATGAAGTTTAACATTTTTATACGATTTTAAGGTTCCGTAAAATATTTTTTTGTCTCTCCGTTTGTCTGTCTGTCTGTCCCTTTATCCTAGGAACGCTTTTAGATATCGAGTTGAAATTCAAATCATATACTCAGATCTATGGTGTTGCTACATTTACTTAAAAAAAGGTATGGCCGTTTACATCGCAAAAATCGCGTATTTCGACACTATATCAAAATTAATAGGGTACTTCCGGTTGACCTAGAATTGTGAAATTAGGCAGTTTGTATTTACAGGTAGACGGGTGAATCTGAAAACTATACATCTGTGATTAAATCCTAAAAAATAATAGCCTCTAGTTCAAGTGAGGTATCAGATGAAAAGGCTCTGGCTGAACTGAGCTTGAATTTCAGACAAAGCTCGAGACCTCCCATTTTTGTACAGAACCCTCGATGAGCGAGCCCGACTAGCGCTTGTATGGTTTTTTTAATTATGTCTTTAGTGTCAGATATAGCATTTAAAATGTTAAAATTTATGTTTTGATCATTCATAGTACTTAATAATTATATGTGGGTAGCGAAAATTTACAAGTATTTTTAGTTTTACTACTTTTATTATAAGTTGTAACTTGTAACTCGATGATAATTTTATTTTAATTATTAATTTCTTGAGGAGTTTAGAGCACTCAAAAGAAATCTTGCTTCTTTTATAATTTATAACGTTAATATATTTTTTTACACTACATACGGCCTGTCTACAATTATCATCAGTTCATTCCTTTTTATTATATTTTTTTTATTCCTAACCTTTTGCCGCCGATATGCACCTAGAAATTGCGAACTTGAACTTGATGGAGAGTCGATTTTCTGTTTTTTTTGCAATAACCTTTTACAAACTACTTCATTTTTATTTTGAAGCATACTTAAAAACTTACATATTATTACCTCAAATACTCATATAATATTTTTCTGCGACTACAAATTCAGAACTGACAAAAAAATAAGGGTCCTTATCACATGTTCACCCTTTGTTACAATTAAAGGTCGAAAGCCTTCCAAGGGCTGACTGGCGGCCATTAAACCCAGCATCTCAATAAAAATACCCTGGCGCACCAAGCGGCTTTTTACGACTCATTTCGATTTTTATAACGTCTATGTATACGTACTACGTTCCTATGTAAATAAAGGTATCTACGAAACATGGATTTTGTTGAATGTATTTAGAAACATTTTCCCGGGAGGGTCTGGACTCTAATTTTGGACGGATTTGTCCATGTAAAGGTTTTTTTAGTATTTGGCTCCTTCATTCGTATGTCTAAGAGCTTAGAATGTTCTATTACAGTATAGAAAGAAATATTTAGTGATTAAACACTTAATAATCTTTATAAACTTACTGTTTTAATAAGGTTTTGTGATATTTTAACTCAATAAGTTAGCTTATATCGAGTAGTTCTTTTTGTTATTATTACCGTTTATAATTATAAGACAAGTAACAATCTAATTCAAAATATAAGCAAAAATTATCACTTATCCCAAAACAAAAATAAAAAAAAATTAAGATATACGCCTTCATCACAAGACTGAGACAGTCTCATATAATAAAATATTTATAGTAAACAAAGTTTGGACATCTATGTACCAGTTCGGAACACGCTGGTGCATCTGTTTATGCTTTCTTAATTAACCTACGTTTATTTACTTGGATAGTTATCTGGCGTACGATTATTTATATATAGGTAATTATTGGTACAGTAATAGTTATTGTAATTTTTAACTATATTTTTCTCTATGTATAACTCGCTAGGAGATGACTTGATTGAGTGATGAATAGAATGCAAATACTTTTTCTAATGTTTTTTCCCATGTAGCTGTAATAAAATGAATTATAGTAAAAGAAAAATTATGACATAGTTAAAAAAATATCTCAAGCAAGTGATAATATATATTTGATTACAAATATGGAACATTCGGACTACGTGCCCGTGTTATTAGTTCCTGTCAAGAGGTTGGAGATACGAATATCGCTTATGGTATTTATGTAATAAATAAATAATAAATATTATATTTTGATGGAAATTAAACCTGAAAACAGCTTGATTATAAAAAGAAAATACAATGTATTTTCATGCATCATAATAAGTAAATAAGTAACATATAAGTGACAATATTACCTCTACATCTGCCTCTATCCTATAAGTGATCATTATGGGAAAACGTAGTATCTCAGTGCATGGGTACAGTGCTGGGGTACAGTGCACGGGTACAGTGCAGGGTTACAGAGCAGGGGACACAAATTATTTTGCATTACCGCGTTCTGTTTATACAAAGAGCAACATTGAGTTCCGCAACACCCAACACACAATATCGTGAATAAATACAGATAAAAAGTCTAATTCATCCCATATCATCTACTCATTTACTATGCTGGGAATCGTAAAACTTCTTTCTTACTCCACCAAATAAAATTATAATATTATTAACCGTCTGCTGGCTGAACTCATTTGAACCATTGAACTCGTCCGTAATAAGTTACCATATAAATCTATTAATAAACAAACAACAGTATATCATATCAATAAAACACTGTGCGGGTCATAAGATTACGTCATGGTAGAAAGTGGCAAATATTAGTTTCATTTCACTTCACTTGCATTTGTCACATAACACTAATATTTTTTTTTGTTTTTTTTCAATGTGTATTATACTAATATTAGTACTGTAAATGCGAAAGGTTGTAAATTCGATACCCACTCGAGAAAGTGAAATATTCGATATTCTCATCTTTTCGCTCAAATCTCTCCACTGAGGCAAATCGCGGCGTTGAGTTCTCCCACTCAACAAGCGATGTTTCCAGAATTCAGCGGAAAATGAGAAGCTAGTCTCCTTCCACATACCAGCATATGTTACATGCGGGAAACAGAGTGAAGCTGATAAAATTTTGGAAACAAGACGTTTCGAACACATTACAGTAGTCCGTGGTCATGGGTGGACTACTGTAAAGTGCAATCAGCGAAATTTAAATTTAATACTCTTGCATATCTTTGAGGCCAGTCGTGGCGCAGTGGTACAAAGTGTGACTTTAAAACCGACTGGTTGTGGGTTCGATCCCCACTCGAGGAGATGAAATATTTACTTAAATTTATATTTTCATTTCTTCGCTCTGGTGTCGAGGCAAAGCGCGGCGTTGAGTTCTGCCACTCAACACGCAATACCTCCAAAAATTCGGCAGAAAGTGGGGAACGGAGTGTCTTAACACTAGGTTCCCTCTGCCTACCCTGCTGTGTGCGGGATATAGCGTGAAGCTAATTTAATTTTTTTTTTTTTTTTATATCTTTATATTGAAAATATTATCTTGCAAAATATTTTAAAACATAATATTCTCTTTGAGAGATGGAATGTTAGTCTGTATTGCGGGTCACACCGCGATACCCCTTTTATGTTAATATTGATTACTAAATAATCATCTACACAGTAGCTTCGTTGTTTGACATTATTAAATGGTATAATATCTTAGGTGCATCAAGTGAAACTATTTATCAATGCACTGAGATAATTGCACTTGAAGAATGTAAGTCCATGAAACACTTTTTTCTGCTCTTTTTAAAACGTTTTTTAATGAATCGAATTATTGTAGAATCTAAACTGGCTTATTATAAAAGCTATTTTTTTTTGAGTCATTTCGTCATTTCGAGTAGTTACACGTAGAAACAATAATATGATATCATCGAGCTGGTTTGACGATAAAGCCACGACTTAAATTCTACTAAACTTTTCTGAGGTCAAAGGTAAACCACTATACCTAATTTTTTGAGAGCGGAGAGTTTAATTCAGTTATTGAAGGAGAAAACAAGTTATGAGAATAATATATAAACTAAAAGCGTGCTTAAGGTAAATATTAATATTAGTCAAAAATTCTGTAAGCAATAAAGGCGCAATGTTTAAAATAAAAAGTCTAATGAACGCCTAAAATGGAGTTGGGAGCTTTTTAATCCATATGAAACAAAAATAAACATACGTGTTACGTAAACAAAGTATTAGACGCGCAGGAGGTGTTTGAATGAATATAATTTTCATAGAAATTTTAGATCCAATTAAACTTTCATAGCAGCGATAGTAGGGACGTATACTTTCTTACTTTTATCAAATAAATGGAAATTAATTTTAAAACTTTATAAATAGTACTTTAAAAAAACACTTAATAAAATATAAAAATTGACACGAGCTATTAAATATATATATATATATATATATATATATATATATATTTTAATTATTATATATTTTATACAGTTTCCACAGCAAACAAGTGGAGCTTTATACTGTATGCCATTTATTACAAGGTAGGCAGGCAGACCTTAGTTTGTAATTCTGTGTGCCGCCCTACTTGCCGCTCAACCTTTTGAGATATTATTCGTTAGGTCGTTGAGTGGCGAAACTCAACGCCGCGTTCCCCTTGTCCTTGTTGCCAGAGCGAGAAAATTAATATATGTATGTTTTTCAACAACAACCGTCTCATACAACTGAAAAATATAATAAAAAAAATCCGTTTCCTTACCTTCCGCTACAGTAGTTCTAAATAATTCAAGCAAGTACATACATAAAAAAACAAACATTGTCCTGCGCACGCGCATAATATTGGTCCCGCGTTGACGTACGTCTGTTTACAAATAAATCATCTGGCTATATGATTGCGGCTGCTTCCGGTGGGGTCATCGGACTCTACACGTGAGTTATGTTTTATGTAAGGTGGACTATACGCTTAGGAAACTACGTATAAGATGTTGACTTAAACGACCCGTTTTCATGCATTTTTTCATCTATTTCAATATTTTATTATATTTCGCAACACATTGATGGCAACACAAGATATTGGTGCTATTAGTACCTATGTACCTGTACTTTGCCTATCAAGACTAGGTAAAAATATCGGTATTGTAAACAGTGTTAATTTTCGCCACTAAATACGCAATATCTCGAATTCAAGTGGAAAGCGGAGATCGGGTGGTCTTGACACTAAGTTCGATCTGCTGAAGAAGTTCGAGTTTTATAATCAAGATAAAGCTTGAAGATGAAAAATGAATTTAGTAAAAGAATGCACATTAAAGCTGCACTATGACGGTGTCAATAATAAATGTACGCATATTGTAGTAGCGTAAAAAGTTGGTGCGAAAACTTTTATAATACACTAATATACAACACCTCCATAAAACAGTTTCAACATGTGCTCGAACAGATCTATAAATTCTTTTATTTCTCTACAAGCCACGTTATATTTTATGGGCAATTTTCATTTGTAGGTTTGTTTATGTCATAAAATTTTGATTACTAGGAAGTGTATGGTGAAACTGACACCATCAAACTTAGCATTGGGCTTAAATTTATTTTTATTTGTTCGTTATTAGGTATTGTGGTATCTTGCGTTGGGAATCTTTGTTTGGAGATGTTAAATTTATAGTTATTAGAGTTTGAAAATTTGAGCGATAATATGTCAACACTTTGTCTATTTGTATGTTTGTATAGAGATCGGAACAGATTTATTCTAAAACAACCTAATATATTTGATAAATAAAATATTAATATGTAAGTGGATGCTACTATTATATACGTTCATAATTCTGTTCTAAATAAATAAATTATCTTATTTAGCTGCACGCACTATCACCTATTTAGTTAGAGCTCCTTGTTATATCCAGAGGAAACCTAGAGTCAAGACACTCCGTCTCCACACATTAAATATTTTAGGCGCAGCAATGCACCAATATGACATTAGAATTATCATCACAAATAAAGTCAATTTCAAAATATGTAGCAGTTATAAAATAATACCATTAAAATTCTCTTATTGGAATAACCGTTAGGTGTTCTACAAGATGCACTTTATGGTGGTCTTTAATTGATGCAAGTTTATTACTTCAAGTTAAACTATAGAACTGTTCATGATTATTGCATTTTTTTTTCTCCATTAGAACTCGTATATAAGTCAACAAGCAAATAAAAAAGATGTCTAATACAATAATAATCCGTGGTCACGGGTAGACTGTCTACCCGTGACCACGGACTCCTGCAAAGTGTTCGAAACGTCGGGTTTCCAAAAATGTAAAAACTAAATATACGCGATTAATCCGGTTAAAATAGTTTTATTTAAGATGTCTAATACGTTGGAAAATTCGTTGTGAATTATTAAAGAGGAGTATTTAGTAATTTAATAAATCCGAACAGTTTGTTTGGTTGAATATGTTAATCTTAGAAACTACTGAAATTAAAAAAAAAAAAAAAAATTGAAGTCCATTTATCGATACGGACTACCTCGAGCATTTCAAATATATAATGTGTTTGGAGTGCCCTAGGAACACAACTTTTATTTATTTCTATTTCACCATGGGGAAAGCAAGTATTAGAAATAATTAGGTTCCTATGTACCCCTACCTACACTGCAGGCTATGTGCAGGACACAGCGTGTAATAATTATAGAGACAAATATAATGTAAACTGACATAGAACTTTATTACTCCAATTTATATATATCGACGTGAACTTTACAAAATTTAATGATCAAATAATACCACGATTAAAACTTGTCAATGTCTATAAGTAATTGTACCAGGAAGCGAGCGCTAACAAGTAAACATTTGATAATGTTAGTAGCATTAGAAGACGCATTATTATCATATCATATTTATTGGAAAGCTTTGCCCATATAAATATAGTACTATCTGATTTATTGACCAATTAAACTCATTCTGCAGGCCATTAGTGATGTCGAACAAGATGCCAAATAAATTTTGTCTTTGATGTATATAAGGTAAAGTGTCGGTCCTAAAGTAGTGCCTAGAGAGATATGCGTACATAATTTTATTTAATATCTTTTTGTAATTGAGACTGTGATTTGAAATAAGAAACTATTTTAAATCATGCGCTATAAGTTATGGGTTCGACTCCGTATGTCCCTTATGAGGATATGTATAATAGAAAAATATATATTTTATTACGTAGTATAGATTAAAATATCACAGATTCTTATTTCTAAACATAATCAATCCAAATTAAACATTGCATTGGATTGAGTTCCGTTCACGTAGTGTGCGATACACGAATGTCAAACATTTTGGCTATTAATATTAACGAGTGACGATCTCTAGCACTTTATTTATCTTAATTACATGTTATTATTTAGGTCAATTGATAATTGCATAAAAATGTTGTCAATTTATTAACGGCTGTCGACTACTGAGAATATTCCAATTATTGAAGATGTCGTAGTGCAGGAAAACAAGCGTGCAAATGTAAAGACGGTAGTTGGGGGGTCGAATCCCATTTGTGGGAATAAAATATTTAATATTTTAATTTCCTCGACCTGCTAAAGAGGCAAAGCACTGCGTTGAGTTCCGCCACTCAGGATAAAATACTTAGAAGGTCGGTAGAACGTCGGAAAAAGAAGTGTCCTAATGAAAAACAGAGTGTCTAAACACTCGGTTCTCAGGCTACATCTGCCTACCCTGTAATCTGCCGCATGCAGCGTAAGGCTTAAGAAAATTGTATCTTTAATGTTGTAGTTTATTAGAATAGACTTCTATTCTTTCCCTGGTGTCGATTCCATTTTTCAAACAAGTTTCTACGCTTATGTTGAAGTTTAAATAGTCAGCTTTGTGAGTCTTTTGTCAGTCCAGTTTACTTCTAAGAGTTGATGAATCAATCAATTTTTTCGGTCTAAGTATATTTATTAGATACTTATGCATTACTGTTTCATTTCACTATTACCCACTGACTATTAATATCAGTTACATAAGCCAAATACAAAAGTAGATGGTTATAATAGGAAAACAATATGTCATTATCATTTTAACTATATGGAAATGTAGTATTGATGATTTAACCAATCACAACGAAACAAACAACGTTGTAACTTATAAATAAGATAGCGACCAGCTCGCGGCGTCGCTCGCTTGAATCACGCTTTTAGTTGTATTCTTAACTATAAATTAAATATCTGATTTTAATGAGCACTCATATTATATTACACACTAACACTATATACCATTTAAAGCAACCTATTTCTCAAGTATATTTTGATTAAAGACAAGCTGCCATCTGTTCTAATATGAAATTCATATAATATTCTATTACAACTTATTAAGGTTAAGTTGTTGCAAATAGATGTAGATTGTAGATCAAAATATTTATCATGATCATCAGTAAAGAAAGTTATGTTGTAATTACGTACTTTAATATTATAATAAAAATAATGTATGGGATATAGCGTGAAGCTAAAAAAATGAAGTTAATAGAGACTCTTATTATTTTACGGTAAATAAGTTGATTAAGTTTAGATCGTTTTTTTAAAAAAACAATAAAATTAACATGTTTATTGTTAAGTTATAGAACTCTTTTTTCTGTGTACCAATGAGACGTTTTTTAAATTAGGACAACTTAAAACAACATTCAAAATGTAACTTTCTTTTACCAAAAGCCAAGTACTTAAAACATTAAAAAAATACAATTTTAAACATTTAAAGAAACATTTGTCAAACAACAGGAGTCGTATTGATACCATACTTTCACAATATTTGCTTTTGTAACTGAACATCTCATTGGGATGGTGGATAACATATCATTTTAAGTAAAACTATAGAAATATCATGAATTATTACTCGCAACGTCCACTCCCGCTGGTTTCATGGAAAAGCACCTTCACACCACGGGGTGATTCATATTTCGTTTCATTTATTTTAATTGAGCTGTCGCTTTGTAAAAAAATAAAATGTCCGACCGTCCGTGTGTACACTACGGGGGACCGAAATCGTCCATTAGTTAATGTTCGTAGCACCGAGGTGGACTGAGGTCACGGTTATTTTAGTACGTATTTAAATAATTGAATGATTTAACGATTATATGATGATTATCGGCTTCGTTATTTGTGTTTTCTTATCGTTGATAACTTATTTGCTTTATAGTTATTAGTAAAACCTTTTTGTTTTTTTTATTATATCTAATATTTTGTTAATTCGATTCTACTAGTATAAAAAAAATGGAGCTTAACCTAGAAAACATAGACTCGTTCTTCCTGTGATCTGACTCAGTGTATAACTGTTATATATTATGTTAATTTTATCTATTTTAAAATATTATATATTCATATAAAAATATTAAGTGTGATATTATAATAGTTCTAGTTTATTATTTCGGGCGTCTATTAAATAGAATCTATTTTGATGATGAAAGAAAAATGATCTGACGATATTCCACGCGCGATTGACCACTTGGGGAATTAAAAATAATTTTGGATACGTTTAGTTATTAAAGAGCTAAAATTAAATCAGTATTCTTGTGTTTATCTTATCATGATGTATTCTTTGAATCTTCACATTTACTTGTAGAAATCATTAGGTAATAAATTAAAAATTCACGCTGTATCTCGCACACAGCAGGGTAGATTGAGGGAACCTCGTGTTAAGAAACTCCGTTTTACACTTTACGCCAAATTCTGATGATAATGCGTGTTGAGTGGCGGAACTCAACGCCGCGCTTTGCCCCGACTCCAACGTAAAAAATGTATATATAAATTTAAGTAAATATTTCATTTCCTCGAATGGGGATCGAATCCACCATAAGTCGCAATTACAGTCACTTTGTACTCTTCCGTCTTGACTTGCTTCATAAATTGTGACATATTAATTTGTAATATTTTTACTGTTCCGCCTTAGTAGACGAATCGATTTATGTTTTTTTTATTAATAGTTTAAGGTTAAAATGTTATAGTACAGCAGTTCTTCACAATCTAAACCAAAATAAAAACGAATATAATCTAGTAAAACGACAAGTCTCTCACATTGAATAGTAAAATAACAAATTGTTATACAATTAATCACGTAAAGTAGTCGAAGCAGAAATCTCAAAAAGAATAACGCAAAGCTACCCAAGGACTTAACTTTAAGCCTTCGAAGGAACGAGAAAAGGCATTTGATATTTTTTAAACCTCCATAAATCACCAAACGTCTGTGTTAAGGACCTGAGAATTAAGCTTCGCCATTATTTGTCAAGAAAATCTTTATGAACGGGAGTATTCTTGTATTCAAACGGCGTGAATGTTATGGAGACATAAACTTTTTACGTTAACACGTGGAAATTTATATTTCTTTGCATTTTTCTTACTTAGAATTTTGTATCAAAATGATTCTTTTTTTCCCCTTCGTACATACGCTGTCATATTTAAATTTTTTACTTGCGTGTGAGATTGATAATCTTGGAAATGGATAGACTAATATGGCATTTATTCTGAACAAAGTAATTATAAATATAGGTTTATAAGACATTAAAAATCGTTAAAAGATTTTCTACGCTCTTCTTTTACCCTAATTTTGAAATTTGTATTCGAAACTCAACGCTGCACTTAAACCCTAAAACGTTATTTCTGCTTTCCTAGTAATATTATATAAACCAAATCAATTATTACCAGTATTACCTACAGAATACAATGTCAAGGAAATATGATCTCTATATCTCTATTTCAACATGTAAACGCATGTAAGATGGCGTGCGGTCATTATCTGATGGCATGGTGTCATCAATAACCTGATGTAGATAGCGACAGTATGAGTTTGTCACGGAACGATGCATGACGATCTGACGGAAAGGGTTAGTTTGGTTAAAATAAATTGGTTATTATTTATAAATAATATTTTATATGAATATAACATTATTTTTTAAATAAAATACTATTCATTTGCTACAAGGCTGGGAAACTAGTAAATTAGGTTGATTAGGTTAGGACATCAAAATTACCTAAGAATTTGTCAGGCAGAAGTAAATCATTAAATATATGCAATAATTTATTATGAATGTATTGTGAGTACAACGAGTACATTATTTTTTAATTTACACTTTCTTATTATCGATTTGAATTTATAGTCGATTGTAACTATATTATAAAATCTTAGATTCACGCTGTATCCCAGCGAGGTAGCCAGAGGCAACAGGGTTATTAACGCCATGGTCTCTATATACCTCTTTCGCCTCGTCCACTATCATCAACCTCTTCATACATACCCTCCTCTTCCATATACATCTATAATTCTGTATGTATATAGTATTTGACCATTGACCTGTTCTGCTGATGGAGCCAGAATCTTATCTCTTTAAAACTTACTAGTAAACTACTCTACCTTATGTTTAAATTATATTCTATAGTTCCTAGCATATTCTACAGCACTTGTAACGCTTGATATACAAATGCGTGTTAGTCTTTTATCTATATACCTATATACTATTGTTTGAGTAAAAATTTTAGAAGCAGTCAATAACTTAAACTTAATTTTACAAAAATGCATAAAAAAAATCATATCATATATGTAAAGGAATCAAAATAATATATCTATATTGTTTACTTTTATTAGAGGCCAGTCGTGGCGCAGTGGTACAAAGTGTGACTGTAAAACCGACCGGTTGTGGGTTCGATCCCCACTCGAGGAGATGAAATATTTACTTAAATTTATATTTTCATTTCTTCGCTCTGGTGTCGAGGCTAAGCGCGGCGTTAAGTTCTGCCACTCAATACGCAATGCCTCCAAAATTCGGTAGAAAGTGGGGAACGGAGTGTCTTAACACTAGGTTCCCTCTGCCTACCCTGCTATGTGCGGGATATAGCGTAAAGCTAATTTTTTTTTATATATTGTTTACTAGCTATTTGTTATAGAAATAAAATTAAAGATACCGAACTACTCTAGTAAACAAAACAGACTGTAATTATTATATATGTTTATATAAATTTCCATTTAGTTAATACCTGGTATCTACAATTAAAATTAGTGTAACAATAAAATAAATAACCAACTTCTGAAGCATTAATCCGATTTTACTGCTTATAATTTTAGTTATAATACCTATAAAAGGGCAAATTTCGTTGTAAATGTAAATTGCGAGAGTCAAATATGATGCAATTATATGATATCTTAGAAATTGTTTATTTGATTAAATATGATATAAGGTTGTCGTAGCGCAGCGGAACAATGTCTAATTGCAAAGGCGACAGTTGTGAGTTCGATTCTCAGTCGAGAAATTGAATTATTTACTGGCTCTAGTCAAGACAAAACGCGAGGTTAGGTTTCGATACTCGACATACTTATTTACCCAGAGACAGGGTAGGTAGGCATATCGAGTAGGGTAGGGTAGGCTAGATATGCATGTCGAGTAGCCTTGCTATATGCGGAATTCAGCGTAAAAAATAATAATATAAAAACACTAACTTTCAGTTACTTTATTTGAATTACGGGGTTATACTTTACTTAGATTTAAAAAAAATGTTTGAACTTGAATCATAAGTATCTGGTATGGACCTAGGTCATATCGAAAATAGTAACGCTAATCTCTTTATAATAATATCTTAATAAATCTTTTTGATATTACAATGTCTTGTCAGCGTTCAATTATGTCGAGTAACTTATACTTTACGAATGACCCTAAATAAAACATCAAAATCCAAAAGAGGTCGTCTGCGCGAAATCTGTAAAACTTGTTTCACGTCCAGCACTGTTTTTAAACTTTCTTCCTATTAAGTGGAGGTGTTCACATAGTGTCGTCTCTCTCACACCTAGGACCAACGGAGGGCCAATCCCGCGGGAGAGGGGGACAGGCTACATGAAGACGTCACGACGTGCGCAGGCGCGCGTGTTCTTGCACTTATTTTATTTTATTTTGTTAGCGGCCACATATTTTTTTTTCCTTTCTCAATGCTACGTCTTTGTTCGGGGAGCGCAATCGTCTGGGCAGTAAGTTGGATAATTTCTTTATTCCGAGCCCACCCGACAATTTTCTTGCCGCATTATTATGTTATGAGGTTGATTTGTTTAATAATTTTATTACTGAGCACTATTGTACTTTTATTCGCCTTTCGCTATTCGCTATAGCAGCTTTATTTGATTTTTTTTTATGTAAACGTGGGAAAGGAGCGTTTTCATATTGTTTGTTTATGTTTATTATGATTTGCGTCCAGCAATCAGATGGTTGTATCTTATTGTGAACGTAATACAGTGATGCATAAAGCGTTCAATATAGGAGTAAATTGCATGTGCAATACGTTTATGGTGTTATGTTTCACATAAAGACCAACATAATATATTAGTGTCACATGTTCCGGGGTAAGGGAGAACCTGGTGACAAGACGCTTTTTTTCATTTGTCTATTATGATATAGTTTGGACAAAATGAACATAACGATTAACCATGTTTTTAAATAAGGAGGCACCTCATATATTAACTTATATAAGAAAATATTCGACAAGATGCGATGTCATACCAAGTCTCACTCCCTTACTTTTGAAACTTAGGATATACGTAAGTTAGCAGCCCTAAAGTGATAAGTAAGATCAACAATATAACGCAACGTAAAGAAAGAAATATATTTTATTTAAATTAAAAATGTCCCAAACAGTGCATGTATTTGAAAAACGAATCGATGCCAAAGTCGTGCTTCACCAGTTTTTTCGGAACCCCACGGTTAGACCTTGAGTGAATGCTTTGAACAGGCAGGTGCTTTTTTGGTTGGTACCTTTTGTGTTGCAGAAGTTTTATGACTTGTCAAATTGTTCCTCGTGGCCAGGTTAGGTGCTCAAAGGAAAGAATTCCAGATGATTATCATTGGATATCAATTCATGATTATGCATGAGGATAATAGAATTAATTTAAACAGTCTTATAGTATAACGGTCAAATTCAAAGATAAAATACCAGATTTTGGTACTAATTAACCGACTCCACAGACAGCTGCTGTATATCCAGGTTTTTATGGGCAATCGAATGTCTTATACATTTGGGTACTTAAAATTATTTATAGATCTTCGATTTATAAATACATTTTTAGTTAAAAATTCTACAGCTATAAAATAAATGTTATTATTATTTTTAGGACGTCAGTTGTCAATTATGTTTGTAATTATTAACAAAATATTTTATGTTATTGTTACAGATTGGCTGCAGCGGCTGCGGCGGCGGCTGGTGCCACCAGTGAGCTCAGCTATCTCGCCGCGCTCCACCCCGCCTACCGCCCGGTGCCGTACGATCATCCATTGTATGGGGCGAATACTTTAAGAGGTAAGTACTAAATAATAATGATGTATATTTCAGCTTATCTGTATGATCGTCTCAAGAATAAATCTTAAGGTTTTTTAACAGCTAAAATAAATTATACATATATCTTTTATATAACTATTTGTGTAACTATCAGTATATTGCGTCAATTTTAATTTAGAAATATTATATTATTAATTTAAAATTGTCTAGGTTTTGTTTGTTGTTATGTTTAAATGTTGTTTATGTCTGATTTAAAATGTTAACAATACCAATATGGTTATTTAATATAACCACAAACTGAAAAAAAAATTGAGTCCATTCTATACATGCTTAACTCTTTAAATGCCATAAGGACCGTACAAAAACCCGGCAAACGCCACATCCGTACACTATCGACGCAATTTATCTATACACCGAGGTGTTAATTAGGATTTGAACTCACGACTGCTACCATTTATTTCTTTACTATTCAGAGAAAAAACAACTTTAATGTGTGCAAAAATAAAGTTTAAAATATATTTTTTATAAGTGATGTCTGATACAGTAAATGTTATTAGAGGACAGCCAGCTGAAGTTACGGGTTAAAATTGGCATGCATTTAGAAACGAATGGCTGGACTTTGACCTTGTAATTAAGATATTTTAGAAATTCAACCGAAAATTTTATAATTAATACATAAATAGGATATCGTTTAAGTAAACTTATATGTATTCTTTATGAAATATATATATATATATATATATATAAATATATATATATATATATATATATATATATATATATATATATATATATATATATATATATATATATAAGCATAAGTTATAGATATTAATGCTAGCGATACATTTCTCTTTAAATTATCATCGTATAATACGAGAGTTGCCTGAATATAGAAAATAAACCAAGATGTTTAAGATTTTACATACATACATATTTTTAAATTATTTTAAACACTTCATAAATGCAAAACATTTGTTTTATTTTATTTATACCTTTAATTTTTTTTTCAAAATAAAAGAAATTATAACATAAATGAAACATAATTTAAAATAGCAAATTGGTGTCTTAAAAAAATACATTATATATATTTTTAATGAACAATATAGTACTTAAACCTACGACATCAGCGTCCTTCAAAAGTAGACTGACATGTAGCCCTTACAAATGACCTTATATGGGTATAGACTTCCCACGCAACGCTTGGGTAGTTCAGTAGGTCTCTAGTTTATAGGGCATTCCGTCCAATAGACAAGAAACCAGACACACCGATTAAAAATAATCTTCCATGTGAGCTATGTGTAAACAATGCATTATAGCATACCTTATGCACTAGCGCCTTTATGAAATTCATTTAGAAATTATTTTAGTAATTGTTAAGGTATTTTTTTTCGAAGTGGCATGTAGGGCATTCGAATCTGCAAATTTCAGTATATAAAATAAATAAAATAAAATAAATCAGCTTCACGCTGTATCCCGCACATAGAAGGGTAGGCAGAGGGAACCTAGTGTCAAGACACCCGTTCCCAACTTTCCACCGAGTTCTGGAGGCATCGCGTGTAGAGTGGCGGAACTCAACGCCGCTCTTAGCCTCGACACCGGAGAGAAAAAAGGAAAATATAAATGCAAGTAAATATTATATCTCTTCGAGTGGGGACCGAAGTACGAATAGTCGATTTACAGTCACACTCTGTGCTCCTGCGCTACTACTGGCCTCAGTATACATTATATACATATATTGTTAAAAAACAGAATATTATTAGAAATGCGAAAGTGTGGTTATTGTAACCAATTACAATGCAATTCCAGTTGATTCCAGTCATTGCTTAAAGTCATAAAAAAGTTGACTGCAATTTACAATGAAGTCATTAAGACAGGATATTTGAGGCAAAATGTGCAGATGCTGAAATTCTTGACGTGTTTCAGAAGAAGCTGTTTAGTTATTTTTGAAAATGCCACAACTTTAAGCAAATAAAAAGAGAATGTATAAAAGATTTTAAAGTTTGAAGTTTTAAAGAAGAATGGTTAAAGGTTAATTAGCTCTTGTATTCTTTATTTTCTTTCTCCAAAAAGGTAATTGAGTCTGCGCTTTTCGGTTTTTTAATGTACCGGCGACACATAATGTTTTTCTCAATGACAGCATTAACAACGTATTTCTAGATAGATAGATTGAGTAAAGGGATAAATTTTCGAGAACTCAACTCAACGCCGCGCTTGTTAAAGAGCGAAGAGCCAACGTAATGAAAACTACTTATTTCTACGGAGCAAATCCAACTCAAAATTATAACGTTTAATGTAAGCCGCTGTCCCATCGCGCTACAATGGCCTACGGCCTTCGTATACTGTATAAATATGAAATAAAACAAATAATTAATATAAATTAATAAAATGCGGCAAAAACCCAAATTCAAAATTCCAATTTCCTAACATCTAATTATAATCAATACATTATTTTATTACAATATTAGGTTATACATATTTTGGTAGGTCGCATAAAGCCATCCAAAATGAAAAAAGGCACCTAATTGAGCGTTATCTAAAGACTTGTAAGGGGACCTCGGCAGCCGTAGTAATACGATACAGACTGCAATTTTTCCTTTTAACCGTAAACAGTTTCGTTTTGATGCAGAAACTTGGCCGTGAAGGGTTAAGTTACTTTCGTGTTAAAACGTTTTGTTTTACCATTACTTCTTTTTGCTGAGATTTTTGGCAAACTAAATATACTTTTATATAATTCCATAGATTGACAGAGTAAGAACAAAGTGTCTTAATATTAACATTTTTTTCTGCCCATCCTGTTATATGCAGAATAATATGCTGAAAATATAAAGATGTCTTACTAGTGGCCATTTTCACAAAAAAATAACTAAAAGTGTCAATACAAAAATAAACATCAAAACAAAAGTTTTAGAGGCCCCGCAAATTAGTTAAGTGACTGAACAAAATGGTCATAATTTTTGTTATTAAATCATAGAAATGAAAACGCTTCTAAAAGTAGCATTGTTTCTAACGGGAATTGAACCCATAATTAAAACTTGTACTACATCCTGACGTGATTTTGATATACGAACTCAAGTAGTAAACGGTGAAGAAATTATATCGACACTACTCTCCCTCATGTGTGTGGCACAACTTATTTTTTTACAAACTAATAATAACACAAAAATACTTTTAACTAATTAAAATTTGATTTCACGTTTCATTTAATTATGATATTAAATTAAAGATATTATTAACAATTCTATTTCAAGTCTATTCCACCGTCAATAACAGGTATTTTAACAGTCGAATGGTTTATTTAGATAACTGATAGCGATATATCATAATGAATATTTAACCTTTGTCTAGACTGGATTATTTTTTTTAATAAAATGAAGTGAACATTCAAAATTATATGCTACCGATAGTTTTTTTCATTCTAATTATTATTTATAAGCGTGTCACTAAACATTTAATTAACTTGAATTGCAATAATAAAATTAGTACTTATATTATAAATTGAAAACAGAATAAAAAAAAATTAAACTTGATATATAAAATTTAGAGCTCCGAAATTCCTTGAAATTTAAAATATTATCTGCATATGAAATATGAATACCAAATTTCGCAACAAGTGACAAGCCCTAACAGAAACTTAATAACTTACTTAAAAATGCACCAAAAATTGGGAGCCGAGTCGTCCAACCGGCTCCGTAACCCAATATTACCTTACCGAACCCTCCGACACATATAAATTGTATTTTTATTCAAATTCAGCCTACGTGTCGCGATAAAGTCCTTTTAAAACAAATAACTATCCATACAATATAACATGGTAATGTAATTGCTACCTTAACTATTATTAATAGTGTTGAAATTAGGTAGATTACAGTGTAGCTATGAAGTAGATCTTAAGAAAGACAAAAAACAAATGTAGTTTTAAAGCTACCGGTAATAAAGATGTTGATTCATTTCATACATAATATGTTGAATAAAACAACGAAGCTGCAGTAAATACGTTTAAAGAACAAGACGCAATAACATGGACGTAAATATTTTTAAATTACAGCATGGAGAAATAAAGACAAAAACTATTAAAATGATAAGTTTTCACATTAAGGATTCAAAGTGTTATATATTTTATTAATTTCATTCAAATTTGATGAAAGTTATAACTAATACTTTCTTTATTCTTTAAAATTATAATACTAAAAGAACCCCATACATTTCCGAATAATCATATCAAATAAAGGTTATCACAATCAAGTTGATTACTATCAAACATAAAAAGTCACTCGTATTCGCAATCAAGTCGAGTGTTGCCGTTGGTAATAATTTCAAAGTCATAAACAGTTTATGCCGCTAGTGTGAGATTATAAAATCGTTAAGCGCTGCTCTCGTAAAATTTGATATAGCGAAAAATTATTATTTGTACAAACGAAGTCGATATTGGAGTATTCAACCTTCTATACTGGTAAATTAGGGCCCAGCTCCGAATTAACCGAGCGTATAAACTGTGGACGTAAGATTGAGAGTTCATGTTACTTCCAAATTAAAATGAAACAAAAAGATAGAAACCGTAAATAGAGAAAGAATGATACCAAATGTCGAGTTAACGAACAACTTATCGACGTTGATAGATTCAGAAAAGTCATCACAATCTAATGTAGCGTTGTTAAATAGGGTAATTGTAATTACAGGTTTTAATCGATACACGAAGCTGGTCATGTTGCGGTTTTCACGGCTTTAAATGCCCAAGTGGCATCTGACACTTTTCAATTTTTTAATTTTCTTTGTCAATGGTATGTTCCAGAGCCCTAATCTTTCTCCAAATAAAGCGAGAGGCAAACCGGAACGAGTTTTAGAGAGAGACGCAGACACTGCGCCCGCGCATGACAAGTGACCGGATTAATGCATTTTAAACGTCTAAGGCTTAATTTTGATCGCGGGTCCTTTAATTGAATGACTTTTTATACCGTTTCACCGAAATGGACTCTGGAACCTCTTCTCGGGTACAAGAAATCGCTTGTTTTGAATTCTTACGCTTT
The DNA here is from genome assembly GCA_030704555.1 of Heliconius charithonia. Lineage (NCBI taxonomy): Eukaryota > Metazoa > Arthropoda > Insecta > Lepidoptera > Nymphalidae > Heliconius > Heliconius charithonia. The sequence goes on from CM060825.1 coordinate 4,494,551, forward strand.
TTAATCTCTTCGAATGTATAATTTATTTGTAAGTTATTAACGTGGAATTCGAGACGTTATTTTTTTCTAAATGCTTATTAACTGATCACTAAAAAGTATTATTACAAACAAGGATTAGCAAACTGGAATTTTATAAAAAGAAATCATACGATTTCGACTTTTCATTTAGACCATTAATGAAGAATATCTTAAGATAAAATAACGAACCAAAAATAGATATTTCACAACATATCAATCTTTTCATACACTAGCTATTTATCTTATTGAAATTTGTTGAAAGCTTGATCTATTTATCGGGATGTTTCTTTTTTTATTAGTCAGTTGAGAGCATCCAACGTCTACCCAGCTATGTGATTGACGACGTCCATAACCGATAGCCTGTTGCGCATGACCAAGTGAAACAATTTAATAAATATCTCCTCTGTCTGCTTTGAGAGCGATAATTTCTTCGTCATTTATCGCGCTAGCATTAACATTATTCAAGTTATCGGTCTTGTTTTTTGTTTTAATTTTAAGACGTACGTATGGTTTGGTTTAAGGTTATTGTGATTTTTTATGTTGCTGTTAACAAAATTTCATGCTTTTTCTGCATTATGCATTTATGGGACTACCGAACGTTCCGGATCGATCCCCACTCGAGGAGATGAAATATTTACTTAAATTAATATTTTCATTTTTAAGCTCTGGTGTCGAGGCAAAGCTCGGCGTTGATTTTTGCCACTTAACACGCAATGCTCTTAGAATTCGGTAGAAGTTGGGGAACAGTGTGTGTTAACACTAGGTTCCCTCTGCCTACCCTGCTGTTTGCGGGATACAGCGTAAAGCTGATTTTTTATTTTATATTCTGCTATATAACATATAAAGATACTGTAACAGTGTTATCTTAAAAAATATATATAATATATAGATAAAACCATTACAGAATATTCATTACAAAAAAGTAATTTACACAGTTGAATTTATCTTTTCATCACCAAATTACAATATTTGGCTTTTAACGTCGCAGTATTTCTTAATTAATGTCACTGAAGTAATTAAGTATTCAATTATGAATATCGTCGATGCACATAATAGATAATCAAATAATAGCTATAAATGTTTTGGAGTTATAGTGAACAATCTCTTCGAGAAACCTGTTCGATTTCATGTCCGATGAAAAAACTCCGTCAGCACAATTGATCCGGTCGGTATCGAGATTGAGACATCTCTGAAACGAGTTTCATCTTATTGATGTGGAGGTGGAGTATGTTATGAGAGTTAGCGATTTTGTTATAGAATTTATTTATTGATTAAAACATTTTTTATGGTAAGGGATTTCTTTATTTGTGTTATTTTCAATTAAATAATAGCCACATGTGTACATATAATGAAAATTAAACTTTGGTTCTTGAAATATTATAACTTTAAGATGATGCTGTTTAAATTATTATTTATAAAAGTATATCTTACTAAAGCTGCGAGTTTGACGTTAATAATAAAAGAATATATATTATAATCTTATTTCTAATCAGAAAATTTGACTCGTTCTTAATTATACCGCATTTACATAGACACATTACTCTGAATTAAACCACCTAAGTAGGTACCAAAATTTTGTCAAAGTTTTGTAGTTTAACTTTCAGCCTCTGGACTTGAAAGAAAAAAAAAAACTAAAATATGTCGAAATAACAACAACAAACGTATTATTTTACAACTTGTACCACACCGATACGCCCACGACACACGCACATAATTGTTCTTAGAAACATTGATTCCAGTTTTTTCGGTCCCACTTCGATAGAAAACATAATCACTTCATGCGTTACATATATGAAGATCTAATCCTGATGCATAGTGACCTTAAGGTTCTTTACTCACTATAAATTTAGTGTTAGTAAATTACGGTTACGATTCTCACTTTGGGGACTTAATAAGTTATTTTAATTTCCTATAATAATAAAAAAATATAACTTCACGCTGTATCCCGCGCACAGCAGGGTAGGCAGAGGGAACTTAGTGTTAAGACACTCCGTTCCCCACTTTCTGCCGAATTCTAGAGGCATTGCGTGTTGAGTGGCAGAACTCAACGCTTAGCCTCGACACCAGAGCGAAGAAATGGAAATATAAATTCCTATTATATAATATCACTATTTCAGCTGCTAACTTCACTAAATTTAGGACTCCACGATTGTTTTAGAATATCTTGGCAGGATAAGGATACCTCATGTTAAGGTACCTAATTTTCCATTCTCCTTCTTCCGCCACGCTTGTTTAACCAAAACAATGGAAATGGACTGTTTTTTAATATATTCCTTTAATATGGGATAAAAGTGAAGTGCAGTCATTTTATTTTAAATAAGCGGAAAATTAACATTTATAAAAATAATGTTTTATATTGTTCAATTTAATTTAAAGTTATGACTTTTTTATGTATTTTTTAATTTTTTTATTAAAATAGATATTTAATTTGATAAACTCTCCGCATTTTATCTATCCCTATTTTTAATTAATCTCAGACTATACAAAGCCATACTCTGATATAAGATACGCGTAAATAGATACAAAGATTCTATTCATGATTATTGTGTGTGAAAATCAATTACCACGGTGTCTATTAAGACGTGGTTAAGAATGATTTTGTGATGTTGTAAACTTATAATTACCAGTCATCGACCGTCGACTATTTTTTAATGCCACCTTTTTGTTTTGTTCCTTGATTGGATGATATATTCCATAATTATGTTTAGTAGTTTTAAAGAAATTAATTTATTGATGTCGATTAAAATTTATATTCATTTCGAGGCATTTGTGGCGCATGATAGTATAAGACAGTAAGTGATATGATTGTCTTAACATGTAATGTCTCAAATTCTGTAAAGTGCGAAACAGTTGTCTATACCCTATTATTTGTGGATAAACCGTGAAATAAAAGAAAAAAAAAATAAAATGTGTTATTTTAAATTATTTAGAACATTAACAAGCTTACATTTCGTGTGTGAAAGCAAAAAAAAAAGTACTTTTTTTGTAGTATATATTTACTGTCAAGTAACAGGCAGGAAGAAAATCATTTAGTCATTTAGTTACGTCAGTTTTAGTTAGTATTAAATATTCATTGTATAATATTTAATGTTTAATAACTAATTTATATTCATATTACCATTCATATTTTCGTCATCAAGATCCTTATTAATAATTTACATATATTTTTATCTAAATGAATTGAGATGATTATCTTTCTATAGTGGTTTTTTATTAGTGTTTAATGATCTGAATCTATTTGTATAATACTCAATGACAAGTCCGATAATTTTTTTATTAATAATAAACTTGCTACTTATACGTAATATACATAAGATGTATAAGTAGCTTTCCTTTAGAGGATATGTAGCTTTTTGCCTTCGACTTTACCAGCGTGATTTTAGATTTTCTAAAGAGATATTTTAAAAGTAAATTTTCACAAATCAAAAAATACAGTTTTTTTGCTAAATAAGAGTTTAACTTTAAAATAACATTTTAAATAAAACTATTTTAACTGGATTAATCGCGTATATTTAGTTTTTTTGTGCATGTGTAATAATCGTGAAAATCAAAGAACTTATTATTTAAAATAATATGTTTCTATCTTTGAAAATGACGATATTTCATAAAAACTTTTAACCTATATTTTACAATTTTTGGGGGTTGACTTTCCAAAGTTTCTTGCATAGTGCCCATTTACGGTTTACTTTTAATATTAAAAAAGCGCCACTAGCGTGTAGTATAGCGTAGCGTGCCTTAGAAACAAAGTATGTGCCAATTTTTTTATTCCTAAAAAAAAAATTTTTTAGTTACTCAATCTTATAAGATTGACTAACTAAAAAAAATATTTTAAAAAATCTATAAAAAGACCTTTATCTTCTTTATAGCTAGTAATATGTGTCCAAATAAAGCAGTGTCGATATTATATTATATTATAGACATAGTTATACCATTGTTAAAGTAAAGGACAAAATCTCTTGCACTTTCCAAGAAAGCTCATTATCGAGTTAACACGCGTTTTTGTCGAAATGCGAATTCCCACATGTGGTGTCGATGTGTTTTGGTTTCAATAATATCTTTAAGAAAAACAACGCCCAAAATGTCGCCAACTTAAATTACTGTTGACTTATTGTGTTTGTTTGTTAATTTTTGTTGAGCTGAGTGATGTGAGAGAAGTTTTAATTTAATTATTATTGTGGAGATGTTCACATATTTTAAATTAATTAAGGATTTTCAATATTTTCACAACTTTAAGTCAACTTGCTTATGTAATAAATATTACAAATAATCATCACTAAATTAGACTTAACCATTTACTAAGGACGATTACTGTAGAAAGCAGAAAAAGGTAATTCAAGGTCTACAAAGAAAGAATAGAAAGATAAATGTGTAATATAATATAACTTGCACTAAAAACATTATTGTATTTAAGTTAAATTCAATAATATTTTTAGTTCATACTTTTGATATTATAGAAGTAGATGCTTAAACTACTATTTCTGGCTAACATTCCGAAGGCAACGGCGTAAAATCTGAAATAAGACATGTCACGACCATTAATTGTACAGAAATGAACACTTGCTGACGCGTAGTCAGATTTATAAGTGTGCCATCTTGAGATTTATGATGAGCGCGACGACAAATATAGTTGATATATTGAGGTAGGTTTTGAATAATCATTGAAATATTATAACGATATATAATATAATTTAAAGTGAAGTATTAAAATCAATGGTTTCAAAAAATTTTGAATTGTTCATCCTAAAATATTTGTTTTTTTTTTAATGTAGATAAGAGTGCGTGGGTGGGAGAGATTTTTATTGATCAGACTTTCGGTGACCTATCAAAACTTAATATAAACATATATTTACAGTATTAACTTATAATTTACGATGTAATTTACGTTATTAGTTTTCAAGAATTGGTAATTTCCAAAAAGAAAAATATTGCCGTACGTACAATAAAATAAAATATCTTAATAAAACACAAAAAATAATCACATATTCAATTTAAGTCTATCTAAAATTTATAGATAAATAGTCTACCATAAAAACTTCCTCGTTTAGAGCACGTCACGTTCTGACACCCACAGGGGTGAGCTCCTTATGCATGATAATTACGTAGTTGTAAATCTCCACACTCGACACACGTAGTTAACACCCTAAGGGTTCGAAAACAAACCAACACTATTCCAAAGGATAATTAAACCACAGCCTTTAATTAGTTGCCGGAAGAACATGTGGCCGCAGCTTGCTGGCATTCGATATCTTCTGATAATTGCCACCCTTCATGTTTTTTTATGAGATTTCTAATAGAACTGTCTAGGGTAGTTCCAAATATTTGAGCTTGTTATACGTCTTTGTCGATTGTTTGGGATTGAGTAGTTCATTTTGGATCTTGTTAAGTTGTAGATAATTATTGTTTTTTCTTTTTATTATTTTCACACATCTTCAGAAGTTTTCTGAATACTGAAAAGATATAGATTTGCATCCATATCTATATTTTCGCGGACTTTTTTCTCGTTTCTGGTCGAAAATGATTAATTCAATGACCACGCCACTTTTTCACTTCAACGATAAATCGAGAACAAAGTGATATATATGTATATGGTGTTTCTTCTTACTCCTAAATTATTTGGCAAAATCATTAAAATACATATCTTAATAATAATGACAGTAAATAAATTATTTATTAAATGAATCATTAAAATATTATTTAAATACTAAACAGGTACCTGAGGTGGTTTAAATACCTAAGCGGTTTCTAAAGACAAAGGAGTTTTTGTGGCTACTGTAAAGTTCTTGCTAATTATATACGACTCAGTTATTTTGCATTCACGTCAGTTTCATGAATATGACTAATCACCTAGTTTATATGCTCATATACTTCTTGTTGTTTTTTATTTACCTATCCGTTATAAAATAATCAATTTATATATCTAATGTGAATATTAAATGAAAATAATTTTATTTTAAATATGTACAAAATTAGTTTAGCTATAAGGCAACAACTATAGTTGTATTTCCACATGACATAACTAAATATTATAAACTGAAATAAAATGTATTGAATTTAATTGAATTTAGCGGTCACTTTTTGAATGTCGCGTCGTTTGAAAATGAATCTACCACCGCGACTTTGCACCGTCACGGAAGGTAGTATATTTCTATTGTTTTTATTTTAAAAACGATTACCTAAATAAATATTATATACTTTTTTGAAATTAAAATTTTCTTCAAAGCAAACAAGCAGAAGTCATTAGAAACAACATAGGCTAAAACAGGACTTACCTTGCTCACGTCAGTCTACATTTGGTTAGTGTGAATAGCTGTCCTCGTTTAAGACCTTAATAATATTTATGTCAAAATGTATTAAAAATGCGTTCATCCATTAAGGCGGAAAATCTGGTATACTAAGATATTTTTGTATATAGATTTTTAAGTATAGATATTGTTGCTATGCAGGTAGCTAGTTTACGACCGTGTTTTGTACTTAAAATAGTAAAATATAAATTTTACTTACATTAAACTATATTTTAGATAGACTTATAACTAGATCTTAGTCCATTGTTTTACATATATTGAAGATATTTTATCAATATATATATATATATATATATATATATATATATATTTACATATCCATATTTAAAATGCTACAAACAGAAAAACGAATATTTTTTCCTTCATCCTGTAATAAATATGTTTTTAATACCAAAACATAATTTCGCTAACATCTCCATTTTTTTTATATAAATATGATGTATATTTAAATTAATGTGTTGAAATGCCACCATAAAATTATTTACCTAATAATATTTTATTAAAAAGCTACATTTAACACAATTAACTTGCAGCATCTGACAGCATTGCGCCTGCGCACCAAAAAACAACAAAACGGCGGCGTGCCATCAACCCCGTTCAAAATTTAATATTTTTTCGTCAAATTCTAAGAACCTGTGTTATATCGCACTACCTGCCTTGATTATGGTATAAAAACCTCGTTAAGGACTTTTTGCGGACGGAGCACTAATCGTTTTATGACAACTGATGTTTTAATGAGAAAATTGCTTTTACGCTTAAACGGTATATCTTCATTTTATAATTTAGCCTTATGTGCTATTATATTATAATATTTTTAACATTAAAATATTATATAAAAATATTACTATATGTTTGTACTTTTTGGAGTTCAGACTTCAGAAAAGATAAGAAAAAACGTTGACGTTGATAAAGCTACCAGCCATAATGCCTTAATATGTTTGTTTTTCGATAATGGTAAAAATATAAATACCTCAAATAATTTTAAAACTAAATCAAAATTAGTTGAAATAAATTCATTTTTAATATGTTTATAACCCAAGGCTGTTTTTACAGTGGAATCAATAAGCATGTAATCATTTATAGATCTGTGAATATCACAAATATCAATGACATTACAAATTTAAATCGAAACACCTTTATGTTGCCGCCTTCTGGAACACAACTAATCTTATAATTTAGTGTTCGTCTCATTAGTATATGTTATAAAATCGCTAGGCAGGCCATCTGAGGCCGCCGCCCGGCAAACTTATTGACATTCATATTTAACGCCACACGTGACCCAAAACCCACACTCGATGTCGTCAATCCCAAGTAATTTTACGCCCAATCGAGAGCGATAAAAATTAATACATCACACGGACTCCGACCCGACGATAGTTCTTTATGTACGATCAAAAAGCGACCCAGTCGGCCAGACTGCTGAGACCTACGACTTTCAATATGATAAAAAAGCACATATAAAGTCCGTTTTCGGATATACTTTTTTTTCTCGTTAGACCAATGTCAGGGTGAACAACGCGGCCGGCGGTGGAATTCGAAACGTACGAAACTCCAGTCTAGCGATGGTAGCTTTTTATCGGTCGAAATATCGATGATTCTGGCGGTTCTCACAGATGAAGACATAAAAATTTAGGTAGTCCGGCGGCGCGTCAAACGGACCGCATGCAATATTTCGGAAGGTTTTCGGAATCGACTCGTCTTCTTATTGGTTTGGGTGTCCGCCAAATTGGTGGTCCCTCGCGCCTTTTGCATCAACCTATTATTTTAGGCCAATTCGCCCGCCTCGTCTTGTACGAGCGTGATCGACAAATCAAGGCGTCTCGTTCTTTTTGTGTTCCTCAAAACGTGTTTGTTTTTGAAGGTATAAGGCATGTAATTATAATGGAGTCTCGCGAGCAATCGCGCTTGTGATGAAGCATCGAGTTGATTAACTTTGATTAATAACTAAATAATCGCGGTTAAGTAATAGATTGTTTTTGCCCAACGCTATAATTATACGGCATAAAATATGCGAGGTTGTCGGTACGTTGGTTTTTTGCGATCGGTTTTTGCGTAAAGGATTTAACTCGCAAAAAGTACGTCAAATAAGTTGTTACAACTTGAATAAATATATACCTGTTAAACATTTTTGCGAAACCAACACGTTCTGACGGCAGGAGTGAACTCGAATAAAAATATTTGCCTTCGTTTGTTTTAATAAAATTGTCATTTCATTTTATAACATAATATAATAAGTACGGTAAAAAAAATATTATATCACATAAAAACTTTGATATGTTTAAATTTTGCTTTTAAATTTTTATTTGAACTGAAACGAGTCATAAAATTCTTACAATCGGGTAAATATCGAGAAGGGTATCGACGTGCGTTTCCAATTAGTATAGAAATACTTAGGATGTTCCTAATTTAGCACGCATTATGGTATCTCGCGGAGAGGTCGTAAACGTCCGACGGTCGGTTATTAATCACGTGGAGTATAATAAGTGAACATTTATATGCAAAGCATGTTGACATCTCAATCTAAAGATAGTTTATTAAAGCAATATTTTCATTATTTAGTCACGGTTGAGGAAGTTTTTTTGTAGGATTCCCTGTCTAACGTTAGATAGTGAAAAATATTGCTGTTTAAAAATATAATATATCTTTACTTTTAAGAAGTGCAAGGTGTGTCCCTTTTGAATTGTCAATAATTATAGTGCTTTTATTTATTTTATTTATGTACTATTTTTCTGTTGTTGCCATTGTTGTTGTTAAAAGGACTATTAGCTATAAATTATGATTATGATTTATAATGCTACTGTATATTTGAGGTCCTCTTGGCTGTAAACGCGACGATTGCGAGTTTGATCCCAATTTGAAGGGATAAGTTATGTGAAATTTACCGCTCTGTGCAAGACGAAGTGCAGCGTTAACACTGTCTCGAAACAAAAACGGAGTGTCTTAACACGAGGTTCTCTCGGCATATCCAGCTATAAGTTGGATTTACGTAAAAGCTTAAAAAAATCTATTTAATTTAGTTTAACATAATATATACAAAAGTTCACTAATATATGCATGCAATACAACACTCATTACAACCGGACACGTGTTCGATCACTAAATTGTCTAGATTATATACTGCGTCTCCATCAATAATATCGAATTGCAGTTTCATTTGTATCGTAAACGGTCAATAAATTATTAACAGTCTACGTATTCTATTGACTAAATTGTTTATGGCATATCTAATAAAGCTATCGATTTAGAATTAAGTTGGTAACTTTTAATGTTAAGGCCGCCGTCTGAATTTTATATTTTATTATTATTTTTAGGCCAGTCGTGGCGCAGCGGCACAAAGTGTGACTGCAAAACCGATTGGTTGTGGGTTCGATTCCCACTCGAGGAGATGAAATATTTACTTAAATTTATATTTCCATTTCTTCGCTCTGGTGTCGAGGCAAAGGGCGGCGTTGAGTTCTGCCACTCAACACGCAATGCCTCCAGAATTCGGCAGAACGTGGGGAACGGAGTGTCTTAACATTGATTCCCTCTGCCTACCCTGCTGTGTGCGGGATACAGCGTGAAGCTGATTTATTTATTATTATTTTTGATAATTTAATATGCTTGACCTTTTTTGCGTGTTGCTGGTTCTTTGTTAAATTTGTTCGGATTAAAATGTATGAATGGCGCAGGGGCACTGTGAATATGACGGATGTGGGTGTTTGGGTTCGATTCCCACTCAAAGATATGATATATTTCATATTTACATTTCTTCGCTCTGGTGTGGAGGCAATGCTGTCTGCCCTTCGACACCAGAATGCCTCCAGAATTCGGCGGAAAACTAGGAACGAAGTGTCTCAACACTACATTGCCTCTGCCCACTCTGCTGTGTGCGGCATACAGTGGAAGCTGGAAGCTGAAAAACTATATATAAATTATTTTAATTATAATAATATAATATTATATAAAATAATGAACAAAAAATATTCCTCTGCAATCCTCTACGATATCAGGCGGATCGTTTGCATTAAATAAAAAATTGTTATGGACCACCATAGTTTATTTGTAATATTTGAATTAATGATTTAATTACTTTCAGGCTTGGAATATTTAAGTGCAGCGAGAAGTCTACATCCAGAGCTTCACGCGGGAAGTACGCTTGCAAGTCAAGATTTCCAGTTTAGCTTAGATGGTATGTAAAACATCATATAAAACCTTTAGGAACCAAACGTATATTTGAAAACTTATCCATTGAAACTGTGAACAAGGCGCTTGTGGATTCGATTCCTTCTTGGGGAATAAATTATTTTCACTTTCGCGCTCTGGTAATAAGACAAGGCGCGGCGTTGAGATCCGCTACTCGACACATAATGACCAAATGGCAAATCTCAAACAGAAATTATGGAACGAAATGTCTTAGGACTAGATTTTTCTTTGATTTTTCGCTGTATTTCACAGCGTGAAGTTAAAAACAAATAAAAGTTACCTACATATAATTTTATTATAATTATTAAATATATTGTTACAGGATCTCGTATAGCTTCCCCAAATCGTCTCAGGTTATCCGGCGGGGCAATTGGTGCTTCTGCTAATAGGAAACGGGCGGTATCCTGGAGCCCTTACTCTGCTGAGTCCTTGGATCTGGCTGCCGTGATCAGAGCGTCACCTGCCAGTTTGGCAGTGAGAGCACCATCTGCAGCTTCCACTGGCAGCTATGGACATCTTAGCGCTGGTACTTAATATTAACTATAAGTAATATATTGACAGAAAAAAGAAACAGAGAAATAAGTTAAAATAAATATTTAATTTTCTTGAGGCCAGTCGTGGCGCAGCGGCAAGAAGTGTGACTGTAAACCGACTGGTTGTGGGTTCGATCCCCACTCGAGGAGATGAAATATTTACTTAAATTTATATTTCCATTTCTTCGCTCTGGTGTCGAGGGTAAGAGCGGCGTTGAATTCTGCCACTCAACACGCAATGCCTCCAGAATTCGGCAGAAAGTGGGGAATGGAGTGTCTAAAAACACTAGGTTCCCTCTGCCTACCCTGCTGTGTGCGGGATACAGCGTGAAGCTGATTTTATTTAATTTTCTCGAGTGGGGATCGAAACCACAACTAGTTATCACACTTTGTGCCGACGACTTTGTGTCTACAACTGGGCTCTACTGATTTTTTTTTTTCAAAGAATAACTACTATGTTAAATAAATACTGAACTTTGCTAAAAATATCTTATAACTTCTAGGTGCAATATCTCCCGCATTATCGCTATCACACGCGTCTCTCGCTCAACAACTGTTGGCTCGTGGTGGAGTCGTGGGTGGTAGCGGGGTCCTCCCTGCGGGTGTTTTGCTGGACCCTGCGCATCAACAAGCTGCAGCGGCCGCTGCGCATCACGCTGCGCATGCGCATCTTGTTGCTGGTATTCATAGGTGAGTTTTATTCATCTTCATGTATAGAATCATATAAAAAAAACAAAGCAACTCTTATATTGAATTAGGTACTGTAATGTCCACTTTTAAACTACTTTTTTTATAATGAATATTAAGACTGACCTTAAGTTCTATTTTACTACTTACCACTACTGTTACTTTAAATTTATATTATAATATTTTAGATCTCACATATCATCACCAACGCAGCTACTGATAGGAGCGCCAGTAGATGTAAGACCTGGACTCGGCTTAGATGGAACACCGCCTCAACATATGCAGCAACCACCGCAACAACCTGAAATTACTAGTGTTATGGAAGCTGATAGGTAAAAATCTATTCAAATTTATTTTATTCTTTTTTGTGTATAATTTAAAAATAGCAAGAAGTACAACAGAATTTAAATGAAATATTGAATTACAAGGGATACATTTCTTTTAAGTTTTCGTCGTTAGTCGTTAAAATCACGTCCACTCCTAATATTTTGTACTTTTTCTGACACACCCTTACTTATACTAATACAACAATACATCAAACAATCTACCTTTGACCACGGACTACTACAATGTATTCGAAAATTCGCTGGGTTCTTAAAAATCTATATAATTTAAATTTAAAATGACATAGATACAAAAAGATAATCTTAATAATATAATATAATCTCTATAATCACTCTTTTCTTAATTTACCTCACTACAATTAAATTTATCTATAAAACATTCTTAATTCCGTCTTACAGTGCATCAAACATCCTTAATCAAAGAAAATCCCCGCCTGGTCTGATATCGCATAGAGACATTAACAAGCCGCTATCAGCCGCCGCGGAGAGCACTGTGCACGACGGGTTGGACTCTAAGGACGAACCTGGTGATTTTATTGAGACTAATTGTCATTGGGTAAGTTTACTTTTGAATATTTATGTATAGTACGGTCGACGAGTCGTGGCCGTCTACAAGCTTGGCTTTATAAATTTTGCGCATTGTTTATTTGGGAAGAAAATAATCAATATATTTTTTTTCACTTCTTTTGAAACTTTCACTCTTCTTTTGATTTTTTTCACTTCTTTGCTCTGGTGTCGAAGCAACGCGCGGCGTTGAGTTCCTAATCACACAATGCCTCCAAAACTAGTCTAAAAATGGGGAACGGAGTGATTTAACACTAGGTTCTACCTAACCTGCTACGTTCGGGACACAGCGTGAAGCTGATTTAATTTAAATATTATTTTTTAAATAAATACAATTTACAATTTAACAACATTTCAGGTCGACTGTAAACTAGAATTTCCAACACAAGATGACTTAGTGAAGCACATTAACACAGATCACATACACGCAAGTAAAAAAGCGTTCGTTTGTCGTTGGGTCGGCTGTTCGAGGGACGAAAAGCCTTTTAAAGCTCAATATATGCTGGTTGTACACATGCGGAGACATACTGGTGAAAAACCTCATAAATGTACTGTAAGTATTATAAAATGGTGAAGCATTTATTCAAGAATATGTCAACTCTTTCTTCGAACTTCTATAGAAGTATTTACTTAAGTCTGATGACAGAAGTATATTTGATATTATTATCGTGAAATAGAATAAGTCAAAAAATGGGTTAAATAAAAATATGAAGGTCTAATAAATAATATGTCAAAATTGTTTTTATTTCAGTTTGAGGGTTGTTGTAAGGCATATTCAAGGCTTGAAAATCTCAAGACTCACTTACGAAGTCATACCGGGGAAAAACCATACACTTGTGAATACCCCGGATGTGCGAAAGCCTTCTCCAACGCCAGTGACAGAGCTAAGCATCAGAATAGAACGCATAGCAATGAGGTAAGATAATAGGTTTATATATATTTTAATAAATTGAAAAATATATAATTTAATAAATTGAAATAATAGTGTATGAGCGGCACAGTATCTGAATGTAAACACGACGGGTATGGGTTTGATTGACACTCGGAGGAATGAATCATTTTACTTATCCTCTCTGGTAAAAAGACAAAGCGCGGCGTTGTGTTCCGCTAATCAACACGAAATACCTCTAAAATTATCTACCTAGCTTAAATAATATGTTTCTACTAATTTTACTTAGTAAATGTACATTTTCATTTCTTTCAGAAACCCTATGTCTGTAAAGCTCCGGGTTGCACTAAAAGATATACCGATCCGTCGTCCCTCAGGAAGCACGTTAAAACAGTTCATGGAGCTGAATTCTACGCGAGTAAAAAACATAAAGGTGAAAATCACAAATTATTTATATATATTAATAATAATTTAATATATTATTTTATAGCCTTCACAATATATTGTAATTTTGTAAATCTATTCAATATCTATAAACCTAACGTTGCATTTATTTTCCTGACTGATTTTTCATTCCATCATCAGGTTGCAGTCGAGGTGATGATTCAGCGGAATCTGGAGGTGGAGGAGCAGGTTCATCACCAAGGTCTGAGGAAGGAGTGCCCTTGGTTAGAGGTCATACTTCATCAGCGTCTGTCAAAAGCGAGAGTCCAGCTTCACCACTTCCTATGGGACTTCATACTAATGCTCATCAGGTAGATCTTTTTGTTTTTTTTATTACCTGTATTGTGTAGACGGCAAGGCCAAAATATTATGTTGTAACAATTTTAGTGAATTTTGCAGTAAAGAATTAGATAATTTTCTAAAGCAAAAAGGCAATAACGCCAATTATTGATAAATAGCTATACTACACGTGCCTATGAATCTTACCATTGTTATAAAGGCGGGATTATGTGATGCTGGTTCAAGCAAAGAGTGCTCAGTTGAGGACATTAATACAGATATATTATAAATGTTCTGTAAAATGATATAGTGTGGCCTCAGTGGTCTTATTCATTGTTTGTTTGAATGTTAACACGTCATTGCATATAAATTTCTTATATATGTACGTGATATAAATAAATAAACAATCAATATATTTTTACAGCTGTCGGCGCAATGTGGCGGTGAATTGGATTTCGGCGGATCAGGTCTTGGTGGATTCAGTGACGAGAACGGTGCACCTTATTTTAGGCTTGATGGAGAAGTAAATACATTTTATAAAAATATATATTTTAGTTTTAGTTGGTATTTGATATTTTTATTCGTAAAATTAGTTTCTTTTCTGAGTTTTTTTTTGTCAATAACTTTGTCAATAATTTACTCTTTTTTATATATAAAATAATAAGCGATCTTTTTTGTAAGTTTCACTTACTTAAAGTTGGACTAATCCACCATTGCATTTACTAATAAAACACCAACACTAAAACTATATAAATATTAATATTTCCGCCACTCAACACGCAATACTTCCAGAACTCGGCGGAAAGTGGGAAACGGAATGTCTTAACGCTAGGTTCCCTATGCTCAGCTGTGTGCGGGATACAGCGTGAAGCTGATAAAAAAAAAGTGTTATTCTGATGGTTAAGCTTTATTAATGTAAAATTTCATCTCAATCAGTTCAGTAGCTATTGCATCAAGGAAAAATAAACATCCATCCTCACAGACTTTTATATTTATACTATTATATTATGTAGGCTATGATTTAAATAATTAATATATTTTAAACTTTAGGTCGAACAAGAAGTAGTTGGTGAAGTAGGACAATTGCCTCTCATGCTGCGCGCCATGGTGGCCATAGGGGAGCCTCGAGCACACCACCACGCGCCTCGCTTCGGAAACAAGATGGGCGTGGGGCGGTTAATGCCTCACGTACATGATATTGGTGGTAAGTCGTCTTTCCTTGACTCATTTTTGGACCATATATATCTATATATTTTATTTCAATCGTATTCACACTATATCCCCTTAAAGCAGGGTACGCAGAGGGAACTTAGTGTTAATACTCTACGTTCCCCACGAATCACCATTTGTGAGACGACATGACAATACCATTTGTATGTGTGAGAACTTAATGGTACGCTTTGTGTTGTTGTCAGAGTAAAGTAATAAAGATTAATAATTTAACTCGCTACGAATATTTATTAGGATCGAACATTGGTAATTTAAAATTAATAATAAATTGTTCTTGTTGTAACTTTGCTACATTATATTCGTAGGCGCTTGTAATTTATTAGGGTTTAGAGATATCTGGCAGGTGAGTTAAAACTGTAGTAAGTGTCAATGTCAACGGCAATAGATAACGTGATTTCTAATATTATTCTCAAGAAACTATAAAAAAATTGAGCTTTATAATTTAACGAAAGTTAGGTACTATTTTATGTATCTTATTGACTGGTGTACCGCCGGAATTGGGTGTATGCACACACTCCATGCGCATGCACATGAACATTCAGGTTTTATAATAAAACAAAACTCTGGTTGCTTTCGGTTCTTGCTCTATATATGTATATTATAAACAACAGTTTAGATACTAGAGAACGATTATTTCGTACAGAATACGTCGCCATAGCAACATGTATAACATTTTATAAAAAGTGTGCATTTATTCTATTATATATAATTTATGTTATATGCATTATTAAAAAAATATAGGGATTCTGGACGTCTTCTCTATGTAAACTATGATTGTGCCAAATTTTCTACTCCGCCAAATAGGCGTACAAATTTTTGTTTCACGTATTTAATATATGGGTTGCATTAATTAACTTTATCACTTTTATTTTCCTTATAGGTGCAATGCCAGGTAGGACGGAACTAGGTACTAATGTAGCAGTGGAGTTGAAATCCGGTTTGCCAAACACAAGACGGGATTCAGGAATCTCTTCCGGAAGCAGTTTATATAGTGCAAGGTAAATTTATTATTATAATTCGAGAAGATACTAAATCATTTGGGATTTTTTTTAATATTGTCGTCTTGTAAAAACAAAATGCGGTGTTAATTTTCACTGTATTATTTTTATATATTTGCATTGCATATATGGGTACTAGTATTAAGACATTAAGTATGACTCCTGACTATGCTTAATTAATCCCACGATACATTTTTTATTATATTATTATAATATATATTTTATTAAACATTAATCTAATTAACACTACATATAATCAAAAGTTATAACTTCATTTTTCTTTTATATATATATTATACAATAACTAATTAAAATATTAATTTTATCCATTCTGTGCAGATCATCCGACATATCGCGTAAAAGCAGCCAAGCGTCTGTAGTATCTGGAGCAGTGGCCATTACGACGGCGCAGCGTTTAGTTACGCATGCAACTGTGTACGACCAGCTTTCGCCTGATAGCAGTCGGAGGTAAAATATAGCGAGATACTTCAATAATATATATTAAACTACTATAATCAATAATAATTATCAATTTATTATGCAATAATACCGTTATAATATTACCAAGTTTAAATGACGTTTTGAGCAAATTTAATTATCTAATAAATTAAATTTAATTTATAATAATTTTTCCATTCATTAATTTAAATTAACGAATGGAAAAAATATTGTGTCTAAATAAATGAATAAATATAGTGTTAATATTTTTTAAAAATATATAATGTTATTCTTTTTTATTATGGCCAAGTTAAACAATACTAATCTTTACTATTTATATAAATATATAATATTTGAGACAATTTATGTAAAATTCTTAAAAAAAAATAGCGTTATTTGTATTTGTATAATATATATTTGTCCATTTTTATATATTAGAAAAGTAATTGCTTTACAAACGTTAATTTTTGTTTTCCTTTGTGGGTTCACACTGTCCCACACACAATATCTCTTGTTGTTATAAATATTGATAATTCCTTGTATTTTTCACAGATCCAGTCAAGTGTCGTGTGTCGGATACGCACCGCCTCCCTCCTCAGCACTAGCAGCTGTGCAAGCAGTAAGAACATCGCAAGGCAATCAGGTAAAATATTATTAAATATATACTTTAATTTTACCAGAAAAAGAATAAGAATAAAAAAAGCATGCATTTTCTTGTAAATGTCCTAACGAAATTGTTTATTGAGCACTTAATCCAAATAACTTAATGCACTTCTTTAACTGTTACATTGTATATTTTTAAGTATTGTGCGAAGTCACAGTTCAACAATATGACAGCATTTTTTTTATTATAGATATTATATATTATATTCAAATAATGTATTTAAAATATACTTTTACCATAATCGAACTGATTTTCGCCCAATATTTCTTCAAATAGCGTGTGGAATGACGAAACTCAACGCCGCGCTTTATCTTGTTACTAGAGTGAGGAAATAATAATAATTCATTCTGTGGAGTAGAATTTAAACGCACAATCATCGCGTTTATAGTCAATTACATATACTGTACCGTTACGCCATGACGGCCTCATGTACTAAAAATACAAATGTCTCATTATTTCCAGGCTGTACTCCTCCGAGGTGTGACCTGTTCTGAAGTGAGGGCAGAGGAGTTAGCACTAGAACTAGATCCAAACGTACAAATTAAGGAAGAAGCTAGACGACTATCTGAACAGTCCAACTTGAGCGACCAGGCCCAGGGATACCAGCCTTATCCTTGTAATAATGATGATGTGGTAAGTTAAATATTATTTGTTTTATTACATGAAACATACTCAGTTCTCAATTTTGAATAATTCATTCTTGCAAGTAAGCATTGAAACTCAAACATTGTTCATAGTTAGCCGTTGTCTTGGCGTGCCTTCTTAGGACAAATGCATATATTAAAATAATTATATAATATATAATAATAAAAAAATACTTACTTACTTTATAAAATATATATTTTAAAATAAAGTTTTTGCACTCATTTGTTTATGTAACAAATATTTTTTCTAAATTTAGCGAAAATGGAGTCTTGCTTAACAATAAATCATGAAATTTGAAACTTTTACTTCTACCATTCTTAAAAACTATAATAGAATATTTTCTAGCCTTTAGATTACATATCAATCATTTATTTAAGGGTGATGCTCCATTCCCATTTAAAACGGAAGATGACCACGAAGTGAACTACAAGGAGTCACGTTCAAATTCAACCAATACTGTGGTTATCACTACCGCCCAAGTTCACCATCCTAACCAAGAAGTTAACCTGGAACAGGTAAATATGCTTTAAATTATATTATTGGGATGTATTTTTTATTTTGCTTCTGCAGCATCAGCTGTTTCTTTTTTAAGTTTAGGCTTCTAATCTTAATATGTTATAAACGAAAAGGAAAAGTTGGATTACACTACTCCACTGCTACTCTCTGGATTTCAACACCGACCTATGCGCTGCAAAGTTCTCTCATAAATAGTATTTTTATAGTCAATTAATTAGTATTTTTGATTATTCTAGGTCGCTGAAGGTGAAATGGTGGAGAACAAGCTGGTGATACCAGACGAAATGATGCAATATCTTAACCAATCAATATTGGGAACCGATTCGGTAGCACCAGCCAAAACAGACTCCACAAATAAAAAACCAGAAGGGAAAAGCAGCGAAGATGACAACCCTACCAAAGACATTTTAAGCAATGAAACACAAAACAATAATAACGATAGTGATAAAATCAGTGACGTCGCTACTAGTGATGATTCTCTTCTCAAAAATCTAGGTGCCATAGGAAGTGATCTCAATATAAGTGATATCCAAGTCGATTTAAGGTCGTTAGACGTTAGTATGTCGGGTAACAGTGGCTCTCTTTTAGTCCCTAAGTCTCCGAATGAAAAGAACTCTCCAATACAAGAGCAAGTTATTCCGGAAGTTATTGAAAAATGTGAACAAGAATATACTAAACCTCCTACAAGTAATGTTTCTACAAATAATCCGTTACAATCATTACAAACAATGGCTGCAAACCAAACGGAACAGTCTAATAGAATGAGAATAAATAATCCACTACCTCAAAAGCCCGCCATGAGTCCCAAAACTGTTGTGATGGCTCCACAAACTATTATGAGTCCTAATCTAGTGCATAGTATGTTGAGCCCTCAAAGTCTTCCACATAGTTCTATGAGTCCTCAGAGTGTAAGGAGTCCTCAACATATGCCACATGGCATTACGAGTCCCCCTAGTGTATACAATGTTATGAGCCCACAAAGTGTCATGAGCGTAATGTCTCCGCAACATAACGCTATGAGTCCACAAAGCATGCAAAGCTTAATGAGTCCTCAAATGCCAAACCAAATGATGATGAGTCCTCGACATAATAATATTGGGAGTCCTATTTCACAAAACATGGCTAGTCCTATGATGAACATGGCAAGTCCGATGGCTCAAAACATAGCAAGTCCCATGAGTCATGGCATGGCAAGTCCCATGCATCCTGGACTACAAAGTCCCGTTACAAGCCCTATGGTTCAAAACATGACAAACATGACGATGAATGTTCAACCAATTCAGAATCAAAATCAGAATATGATGATGAACACACCAGCTTTAGCAGCGCCAGCGTATAATAATCGTCAGAACTGTAACAATAAGGTACCCAATAAAAACTATAACAATGTTCCTAATCAATTCCAAAATCAAAACTACAACCAAGCCCCACCTTATCCAGCACAAAGCCAAAACTTTAACATGAGAAATCAGAACATGCAACCATATCAAATGATGGGCCATTTCAATCCAAATCAGCCTCAAATGGCGATGATGCCGGCAAACCATCAGAATATGGTGTATAACAATCAAATGAATTACATCCAACCCATGACTTACATGAACCAATCAAATCAATTGCATCCGATGCAAATGTCAAGATCATCAGTCATGAGTGTTGATAATAGCGGTAATATGAGCCGAGGAGCCTTAAATAATTACTGTGAACAACAGAACGTTTGTCCACCATCAGCGCAAAACGCACAATATAATCAAAACATACAATACCCTCAACCACCGCCTTACAACACTGTAGTAAACAACTCTAACGTTATGGGTCCACCACCGCCGAAAAACAATCATCAATACAACCAAGCTATGATGAATAATAATCAATATTATAATCAGCAACGCTCCTACAACCAATGGGATTATCCAGGGAATCAATTCAATAAACATAACATGCAGAAATCAGTGCAGAATTCCGTCAACATGTCCACCGGAAGCCAAAAACCGAACGGAGCGAGGATGTCCATAAATTGCAACCAGGTAATCAAAAATGGTGGCGAACAGCAAACTGATTGTAGTATGAACAGTTTGAGAAGTCAAAATAACCAAGCCGACGTCCAAGTGTGGGATATATCGCAATCCCAAATAGAGGCTACGAACGGAAGAAAGAAGAACCAGAACAACATGCGTCAGGAAACTTACCAGCGGACTTTGGAATATGTCGAGAATTGTGAAAATTGGAAAAGTTCAGAAATGGTCTCAAGCAGTACTCATCCCCTACAAGGTGGCGACAACATGGTTGTAAACGATCTCCAAACATCTTTATCTTCGTTTTATGAAGAGAATCAATATTTGCAAATGATACAATAGTTTAAAATTTTGTGTTGATTTACAGTACCATCGATGAGTCGTGGTCACCCTGAAGTTAGGCTTTCTGCATTTTTACGCATTGCCCAAAATTATCGAAAGAGAGAAGAAAATAAATTTAAATTTGCGCAATTATTTAAAGCCAACTATCATTCAGGGCAGCCATGAATCGTCGACGGCACTTTTTTAATAATAATAACTGTGGTGCAGCAGCAGATAACTTTACTCTGCCTCAAGAGACTGACTAATGATTAGTTCTAAACTTCTACTATCATTATATGAAATAACTTTTTTATATATGATATTTTATATATATATTTTCCAAATTATTTTATGAAAAATTTTTAAAAAATGGATTTTTATTCATCTTATTATTTCAAATCGTCCAGTTACTTGATTATTATATTTCAAATATTTGACAAAATATTTACTCTGGCCTTATTTTATATGTTTTTAATTATTAATTTGCTAATATTTTTCTTATATATTATTTTAAAGCTAAAAAAAGACAAGAGTAACGCACATTTTAGAGTTGTAAATAATATATACATACATTTCAAATGTCTTCCACTTATTACAATATTAGCGCTTATTTTAAACCAGTGCCTTCACAATGCATGTATATAGAAAAAAAATGAATTTAGCAAAAGTGCCTTAATTTTTGAATAGGATTCGCTGGTGCCTATTTTATTAAGTGAATTTAAAGAGTAAATTTATATTTAAGTATGTTTTTTCTATAAATACTGTAAGTATCAACTGAGATTATTAATGCTGTACAAAGTAGTTTTTATAGAATTTTTACAAATGTTAAATTCGATTTATTTTTAATTTTAGTTTTAGTAATAGATAGTAAGTTTGGCAATAAGAACAGTGTTTCGAAGACAACGAATCTCCTAGTTTAATGTTTTATATGAGATTACTAGATCTAAGTATTGTTGTTTATTTAAAATAAGAATGAACGCACAAATGAAGTTTTATAAAAGGGAACTGTATTTTGTAATAAATTATTGTTTGTAAAAAAAAAACTTTTGTAAACATTTTTGAACATTAATTTTTAATAAAATTATTGAATAAATTTCTTATGATGTATTTTGTTGTTTTCTTTCTTTTTATATGCATTTAGCAATAATCCGTTGTAAAATCATAAAAATTTACTAAATTATGTATTTTTCCTTTTAAATATTATTTAGTGTTGCTCGGGAGTTTTACTAAGGTAACCTACATAATGAGAGTGTAACTTCACACTTATTTCATATTTTTAAACTTTTTCGAGTTTAAGACAAAAGAAGTTATTGAAATCATCAACTCCTGTCTTTTATGTTTTATATAATTATGAATTAACACATTTTAAAAATAGTTCTTTTCATTTTTAGGTTAACAGAGGGAACCTAGTGCGTGTTGAACTTCAGAACCGAACTTTTGTGAACCAGAGCGACGAAATGAAAATATTAAATATTTCATTCCCCGAGCGGACTGGAACCCACAATCGTCGTGGATGCAGTCACTTGTGCTTGAGCGTCGTGACGCTCAAAATATTTCCTCGGCCTCTAAAATATTTTTTTTATTTTAAAAATGTGTCAATCTATTTAAAATTTAAACATAATGGCAATCCATTACTAAAAGTCACATATAGATGGCGCTCTTATACTATGTAACTGAGACAAGACGAGACGGTTTACGTGGGTCAATTTAAGCTGAAAGAAAAACCTCCTTTTCTCTCCCTGTATTTAATGTACCATTTTATGTCTTGAATTATTATTCTTTTCATTTAGACACGATTATAGTAATTTTAAAACGTTGAGAATTACTAAACTTATGTATTAGGCTGTCAGACCGCTGATTTCTTCGCTTTTATAGATAAAGCGCAGCGTTGAGTTTCGCCAGCTAAGAGTAAATATCTTAAAAATAAGTTTGGAAAATGGTGAACGGAGTGTCTTTACACTAGCATCTACTATTAAGACACTCCGATATATGTTATGAGGAAAAAAGCTTGAAAGTGCTTTAAGAAATCGTAAATAACATCATTACACATATTTATAATGGAAATACAAAATAGACGATTGCACAATATTATTCAAAAGGTACATTTTCTAAGAAGAGATACTGGTCAACATTTTTTTAACGTTTTCATATCAACATTTTAATTTAAAACTTATATTTTAAGAATTTAATATTAAGAAAAGGCCAGTCGCGGAGCAAGGACACAAAGTGTGACTAAACGCGACTAGTTGTCGCGTGGTTCTTCTTATTTAAATTGATATTTGCATTTCTTCGTCCTAGTGTCCAGGCAAAGCGTGGTGTTGAGTTCCGCCACTTAATACGCAACGCCATCAGAATTCGGCGGATAGCAGCGAAAAGAGTGTCTTAACACTAGGTTTCCTCTGCCTACCTTGCTATGTGCGGGATACAGTGTGACACTAATTTAATTTTGATTTTGATATAATACAAAAAAAAATGTTATTTATTATAAATTAATTTGGAAATATTTGCTTTTGGCTTTCCACAGACGAGCTTTTCAAACTTATATAACAAAAATAACGCCTGTTGTCGTGTACATTCCACGGAGTTACGTCGGCTCCACAAAAATAGACAATTATTTTGGAATATGTTGCCAGCAGACGCTATCAATAAAACTGCTTACGAAAAACGAAATCTGCATGCATTGGAGAAAAAAATTAAAATAAGTAATATGGTTATTATCAACAATATAATAATAAGACTTTGTTCTACTAGTTTTTTTTTATATTGTATGTGATAAGTACAGAACTTTTTACTTGTAATAGCTTTTTTCTATGCTTTAGTGTTTAGAGATATGATTACAAAATTATAGAATACATGTAAATAAGAAATCCAACCTAACCAACCTAAAGAAGCCAGGAACCTAGAGCTAAACCCACGTCTGTTCCCCACTTTCCGTCAGATTCTTGAAGCATTACATGTAGTGTGGCGGAACTCAACGCCACGCTTTGTCTTGATACCAGAACGAAGTAAAGGGTACGCTTGTGCCTCTGAGCCGAGACCGTCTCACTCCTATTACAGAATATTTTTTTTACAATATATGTCTTCTTGCTTGTTCTAAACGTTTCACACTTTATCCCGCGTAGTAACGTAGATAGGGAGAACCTAGTGACACGATCCTCACGTTTTTCACGACTTTCAGGTAACATTTAAATTTAAAAAGGCATATCGAAAATTAAGCGGAGAACGGAGTGTCTTGATTCTACTTTGTATCTGCCTACCTGCCGCCGCTGGACGAAAAGCTAAAGAGAAACCGAAATTCTCTCCCACATTTTGCCGATACTGTATAAATAGCTGTTGTTGCCAAAATCGTAGAATAATGGCTTATTCACATTTGTTTCTATATTTAAAATTTTATATCATGTTCGAAAACGAAATGTGTGTTGTGTTTGTGTTTTATAAATATATAATTAAAAAAACCTGAATATTTAATTATCTTTCACTGAAATGAAGCAACTTAACCATAGTTTCGGTTCGGTTGTATGATTCCAATCCAGGGAATGGAATATTTTTATATTCTCGCCGTGCTAACAATATATAGCGTGGTGTAGAGTTCCACCACTCAATGTTTCGAAGTGAAAACGTTTTTCATCACTAAATATTATGTTACTAGTGGGTCTGGCCACCTAAAACGAGCGGTAAGTCCACACACAATTTGTGAACTTACTTACCAGTCCCACGCTGCCTAACCTGACAGTTGTAGAAAATATGAAAATAAAATATTGAATATACATATATATATACAGTGTCGCTTACAACGTTGTTAGCATTTATTGCGACACCAGAATTCGTTTAAAAATATCTACTCTACATAAATAACTAATGTAATATGACGAATGATGCTTCTATAGCTGAGTGCTGACGAGTTCTCATATTTTGTGAGGTGCAGATGTATCAATGACACTTTTCTAGTGCAGTTGAGAAATGTTAGAATGTACGTGGTGGAATTTATGAAGCCATATTTGTTAGTAATAGGTTATACTTATATCTGATATTGTTGGCAGTGCCGACATCACGCAGTAACATAACTTTTGACTTTAAGCGTAAACGTTGTGGGTTTGATTCCCACTTCATTTTCATTTACGCACTCTGGTGACAAGATTTGAGTCCCACAACAAAACACGCGGTTTCCCTAAAATTGTTCAGTGTTAGGGTAAGTCGATGCAGCAACTGAAAATTATGAAAGGGGAACATTAATTTGTTTTCAGTTCCGTCTAAGGTTTTTTGCAAGATTAATAGACAGCAGAACGACAGAGGGAACAGAAACTATGACTACAAAAACTGCGTCAAAGAAAATTCGCAAATATTATTTACCATGACCTCAGTGCAAACATTAAAAACCAATTATAAAACGCACGTAAAGCATTTATAGATACGATAAAAATGCGAATGGAGTCAGGTGGTCTATTTCATTCGATGTGTTAAAAACAGAAACAATTAATCTCTTCAATAAAACATTATGTAACATAGGATTTTAAAGAATACCTTGTTTTAAATTAGAGAATAAATAAAAATATAAAACGCGGCGTTGAGTTTCGCCATTCAACAAGCAATGCCTCCTAAATTCGGCGGTAAGTGGGGAATGGAGTGGTTCCCTCTGCCTACCCTGTGCTCAGTAACACCACCATAGTCATGCCACTAGGCTACGACGGCCCCAGAGATATAATAGTTGACTATTATTGGCAATTGTCCGTAAAAACGATAGGTTTTACGATATTAATCGTTTTACGATTTGAATATTATGTTTACTGATACAACACATGAGTTTTATTTACTTACCCATGACCACGGACTGTGGTACAAAGTGTTCGAAACGCCGGGTTTCCAAAAATGTATACCTAATATTGAATATACGCGGTTTATACAGTTATTTACTTGACTGTTTCAAACCTAAATAGAAGATGCAGAGGGACAAGCGTGTGACTGTAAACACGGCGGGTTGTGAGTTCGATTCCCACTCGAGGAAAGGAAATATTTAATATTTTCCTTTATTCGCTTTGATCTTCAGACAAAGTGTGACGTCGAGTTCCGCTTCTCAACATGCTCATAAATACGACAGAAAGGGGGGAGCGGAGTACCTTAATAACAAACATCTTAGGTTCCTTCTGTCTACCCATTAAAAATATAGCGCCCATTTCAACCTTGTGGTAATATTCAAAACTCTTGTATGAAACCTATATACGTTTGTAATAATATATAGATAGATACCTTTGTTTACAGTGTCTCATCATAAGCAACAGTGGACACCTGTAAGTAGTAACCTCTAGTTCAAATTTAGCTCAACCAAAATACTATTTCAATTAATAGAGGACAAACAACAAAGCTGCACATACGTGTGCTACAAATATATGTAACAACGAAAATTTCTCACAGGATTTTAAAAGCTAAACGGAAATAATAATATATAAATTCGTGTGAACTATATTTCTGTTATTGAATAGGCACTTGGAGAATT
Organism: Heliconius charithonia; assembly: GCA_030704555.1. Taxonomy (NCBI): domain Eukaryota; kingdom Metazoa; phylum Arthropoda; class Insecta; order Lepidoptera; family Nymphalidae; genus Heliconius; species Heliconius charithonia. Next base: position 4,521,114 of record CM060825.1, read on the forward strand.
GTTCTTGGCACACTTGTGAAGTAGTTTCGAAGGAAAAATATGAAATTTCAAATGAAACTTACAAATTATCTAATGCATTCGTAGTTAATGTTTCGGCTGTCACCGCGACTACCAGCCATAGCGATATATGACCGCTCCTAGCTTCAACAAAATGTTTTGTAATACTACATTTTATTTTTAATTGCTTCAAGGCTAAGGTTTTATTTGTTAAAGAGATAAGATTTTATATGTAAAAAAAGTTTAATATTTTTAAAATAAATTGACATAAAAGAGTAGTGTGTACCTAGTACATCCCTATCATTTATGACCTATATTAAATAGGAAGAACATGCCCAAAAGAATGGTAAAATACATATTTTTACTTATGATTTTTAAATAAATAATTATTATTGTAATTAAATCCTTATAAATTATTAAAGAGATATTTATATCTCTTTTATCATAATTTGTGCGTCAAATTACACGTATCCATAATCTACTTTCGTAAAGATTGATAAGGAATTATTTTATACACTTAGTATAAAGTCAATTAAAATCTTGCCGAGGTGAAAAATATAACTTATTGCTTCCTTATTATCCAATCTACTATATCCAATATACTTATTGTTTGGGTGTTTGTAAAACTGTTACTTACCAACTGTTGTACGTGAGTCATTGGTGAATTTCGTCAACATGGTTGCCACCACACCAAAGGGACTACTATATACTATATATACTAGACTCTCACACTTCTGTAAGAATCCAAGACAGTACGCGAAGTAACCAAGAAATTGTTGTTACTAACTAAATATATAGCGTCAATTGACAAAGAAATGCTACTCGCGTCTATTCGTGACCACGGACTGATGATTTAAATTAAACTGTTACCATGGCTACGAGTAAAGCCACGGTAACAGTTTAATTTAAATCATGTTATAATAATGAAAATCAGATATATTTCAAAAATTTATGTTAGTAATCAATTATAAAATTTAAAGAGACGTTACGTAAATTTGATTTGCCAAAGTTTCTCGCCTCAAATCGTACATTCAACTGATTTATTTATCCCAGATGGACTAAATATACGAGTCCAAATTAAAATACTATAATTAAATCAGCTTACAAAACAACTAGCGAGTATTTGGTCAAAGGAAAAAGTTTTGACTGTCAATTTAAGGTTGAAAAATAAAACGAACGTCATACCAAATATCCTTTTTTTTATATATTTTAAATTTCCCCTTTTTTATATTTCTTTATAGAATTAATAACTCATTGCCATCAATAACTACATTTGCGCCAAATGTCATAATGCTAGAACAGCCAATGGAATAAGAACTCCGACGATAACAGCGGCCACCGAGACAATTTTATATTTATGTTTCCTTGCATTGACGTTCATGTACGCTTCGAATCTTTGGAATCCACTCACATCGTAGTTCATTTTGTGATACTGCTTTAACTGCTTAATAAAACCTGGGTTAGGGTTTATAAACTTTCTCCTCTGTCGAACAAAACTATATGCCTGTTCAAATGTCAACTTATATTTTTCCATGATAAATGCAATGACGAGGGTGGCGGATCTGGAAACTCCAAAGTGACAATGGACGAGCACGTTGCCTTTTTGGAGGCCCTCCTCGATGAAGGAATTGGCCAGAGGGAAGTAGGGCAGGAGATTGGTGTTAGGAGAGTCGTTGGCCCTAATGTAGAGGGTACTAATGTTGCTGTCATTAAAAGTTGATTTCGGCAATCTGCGCGTCTCAATGGTGAGGACGTGCGTGATGTCAAGATGCTGGAGTACATTTTTGTCGCAGGCTGCTTTTTCGTTGCTCAAGTAAAGACCTGGGATTATTTGGCTATAGCAGGACTGAGTGCAGAGGTCGATCTTATTGTAAAGAGACTTCTTGGACCAGGTCTTGATGCCAGTAAGATTGGCTACCCGTGTTGGGATGCTGAGGAAAGCAACAATGAACGCACTTCTCAACATCACCAAGAGAAGACCTCGTACACTTATCATACTTTTCGCCTCACATGTTGTTTTGTTTGTTCTTTAGTTTACAAATCACTTTGCGAATTTTGATGTGACTAAAGTAACTTTGACGTTTGATTTATTCTTCTTTAAGATATATGTCGAGGTTGAATCTTTTTGATCCTATTTTAAAAAATGAGTTTATGTGACATTGTTATATGTATTCATTGCATTCTTATGAGATTTATAAGGCAAACAAAATAGATCTGTAAGACAGTTCTGTTATAAGACCTTCTGACTAAATGTTGTATGTTATTCCCTCGAATCAATATCGTTTGTAAAATTAAGGTGCACTTGCGGCCATATATTCTTAATATAATTACCTTTATGTTTGCCAAAATATGTTAGTTGTAATTCGTAAATCCAAATTGTTGCGGATCTCATGCGATAAAGCTTAAACGTTGTTGACGTTGTATAAATAATTTAATATGAGGGTAAATACATATAAAGTAGCTCCAATGATATCTATTTAAAAGAAAGGCTGGAAAGAAAGTGAGAGCGGAATACGGAGTGTATTAATATTAGGTATTAGGTAGGTTATTTATGCTTGTGCCTGCTATACTGGAAAAAGAAACGGTGCTCTAGTATCAAAAATGAAGATTGTAAAGGTCGATGACCGGAGAATCTAAACTTGCTATGATCCAAATATCTAGTGTATAACAAAAATATCCAGAAACTGAAAAGTGGAATGAGAGACAAAATTGAGAGCCTGGTTACAAAAAGATCCGATGTACACTAATACGAACTAAACCAATCTTTTATTCTCTAAATCAACAATTTTGGGTTGGCGCCAAAATATTTCTAAAATAAGAACATTTTTTTTATAAAGCAATCGGCTCTTAGCGTTTTAATTAGATCCATGTTTACTTACAATATAATATTAATAAAATTTATTTGGTCCCTATTTAAATTTTTTTATAAAGTAAAATTAAAAACAAATACAATATTGGTGTAAAAATAACCAATAACATGTGCTTAAAACAATATAATTTTAACTAAAGGTACTTAAAGAAGCTAAGCGATAAGAAAATTAATAATTATATTGTATACGTTATTCCTATGTGTTTTGGTAAGTGTCCATTCAAAAATTCATTACATAATTTTTAGAGGTGGTCGTGGCGCGTGGGCACTAGAGTGTGACTGCAACGCGACGGTTGTGGGTTCTATACCCACTCGAGGGAATGATTTATTATTTATTAATATTTTCATCTCCTCGCTCTGGCACCAAGACATTAGCCCGGCGAGGCGTTGAATTACGCCACTCAACACTCAATGCCTCAAGAATTTGACGGAAAGTGATGAGCTGAGAGCTCCCTCTGCCTATCGCAGAATACATGCGGGATATTGCGTGAAGGTGTTTTTGTTTTTAAAAATAAAAAAATATTTTTCACCAGCTCAAATAACTTTGAGTTGTGTCGGCGCCTGACACTTTTTACGTGCCTGAAGCAACTTTGAAGGACTAAAGGATAATAAAGTATCCCCTATATATTGAAAAGAATATCGTCATGTCATACATACTTATAGACAAACTCTTTAGTTTTATAATATTAGTATAGAAGTGAACATGTTTATTAGGTCACATAAAATTCAGCTGATAAATGCATATATTAATTTATTTTTGTCTCTCCACTTTGGTACATAAAACACGGTGTTGAGCTTCCCACTTGACACCCAATGTCTCGAAGAATGGGCGGAAAGTGAGAAATGAACACTGATTTTCTGTGTTTATCCCGCTTTGCAGGAAGAAGCGTGAAGTTGTTTAATAAAAACTTTTTTGTTCTCTAATTATGGAGCAACATTACCACAAAAGCGTTCCGTAAATAAGTTTTAAGTATTTTTTCCGAGTGGAAATAGAACCCATAAACATAGTAAATTAAACCCCAGCCGCTCCAATGGCGACAATATTAATAAACAAACGAACATACAAAATTACTACCGTTCAATAATTGAGAAAAAAACTGGAAAGAATATCGCGCAACTCTACGCTAATGTCGTTCTACATTTAACTCTACATGATTGAGTGACATAAAAGACAAATACACAAAAATTTTAATGCTAGCTGTGTGAATTTAAATTTTCTTTGTTATTGAATATTCTTTGCTTAAATTTGTATTCTGTTTATTTATCAATATCACATGCTTAGATTGTCGTGGTCCGGTGGCACAACGGTGCTACTGCAAGTTGTAGGTTCAATTCCCACTTGGAGAAATTAAATTTTGAATAGTTTCCTTTCTTAGTTCCGGTAACGCTAAGCGTAACTTTTATTGGGCGAAGTTTTAATGTCTACAAGACATATTTACTAAAGGAAATCTTTCTTGCTAAAATCATCATAGACATTTTTCCTTTTTCTTTGTTAATGTAGAAATTTTAAAAACTCAAGTAAGGTTGGAGATCTTAAACTCGAAAGGTGAATTTAATCGTTATTTATAGCAAATTGATAAATACTTATTTAAGAAAACGTATTAAAATTTGAACGTAGCGTTACTAAAATACAATATGTTACCTCAGGCGAAACATTAGGATGCGAAAACTGCGAATTTTGGCAAACTACTAACGTAATTCACTATAAACTTAGACGAAAATAGGAACCAAGTAATAAAAATTCTGGAATAGAATTAGTAGGCAATATCAAGAATTTGGGCAGAGATTGTGTCAATTCAGATAACTTTTCAAGACTAAGAAGCTATAAATAAGAATTGTTATCAACTCTTACTAATTTATCGATAGATATTTTCAGTTATACGTTAGCTTTGAAATATTTAAGTTGCAAACAAAAAAAGCTTAATTAGTGATCTTACTACGTATGTATCGACAATACATTTAAATCAGCTTAAGAATTAACTGTGACACCTACTACACTATTTTAGCGCGAATAAATAGTGCATATTGCGATTAGAAAATTAAATTTTACTCTAAAATGTATATTTAAGTGATGTTAACAATTCTACTAAATACAATTTCGCAGCCAATCTAGATAACTCCAACCTCCTGATACGTCTGCGCGTGCGCATTTGTCAATTGTATCCAGGTTAAATCATTTGGGTTAATAGCGTCGACTGCATCTACTGCTTTATACCTCTGCTGTATCGAACCCGTACTATTTATAAAGATCGACGAGATTTATACTAAGGCCTAGGTATTATAAGTGAATGTACACACAATGAAGAGTATTTTTGGAGCGTCTTGCCGCGGGTTGGGTCCGTGGAAAGCAGTTTGGTAGCGGCTGGCGCCGAGCGCGTACCGTTTCGGCCTCGCGATAGTGTTCGTAGCGGTGTCCGTGCAGTGCAAAGTGTAAGTTCGGAGGTGCGCTTATTAATCGATTAATGCTTCGAAGTGAGGTGGTTAAGTGGAAATGTTGGAATGTGCTAACATACTAATGCATGACCGCCGGCCGCCGCCCGCGGGGGTTGAGTCCGCAATGGGCATGGAGTGGAGCGTGGGCGGTGGGTGTGGGCAGGGAAATTTGATAAGGCGATATGTTGGTCGCCCCGCACACCACTTTTGTATGCAGCCCGGCGTCGGTCGGCGCAGACTATTTTTGAACTGCGACGCCGCGAGATATTTCGGCCACACTCCGAGAGTCACCGCCGACGTCGGGTGCTTCTCTAATCTCACACATACGCACCGGATACGATATGATTTTCAGCGAAACACGAGATCTAATGTGCTTTGCATGTAAATGTATTAATTATTAATTTCGCCGAAGACAGTTTGCAGAGCGTAGCCGCCTTGGAGTTGCGGGATTTGTCTTAAAATAGCTGTAACTGCGCTTTATGTAGATATTAATCTTACTCAACAAATTCAGCAACTGGCGGATGTTGATATATTATTAAATTCACTAAATGTTGGTTATGTTTTTGTAAAGCATTTTATTATATGCTCAAATCTTGGGTTATGTTATTTAAAAATAGGATTTATTTACGGTTTGTAAAAAGCTCTCTTTCAGCTACTAATAACATATATTGTAACTAATATACATATGTATAAAATCGGAGTTGAGTTTCGCCACTCAACACGCAATACCTCCAGAATTCAGTCCTAATGAGAAAGAAGTGTCTTAACACTAGATTCCCAGGTTCCTTTCGCCTACCCTGTTATGTGCGGGATACAGCGTGAGGCAAAAAAAAATGTGCATGTGAGTGAATCATAAAACTGTCATTCAAAGTTACTTTTCTATTCAATGGATTAATATCTATTAACTTTAGACACCAGCCAGAGACTAATCACGCCGCAGGGGCACAAGCACGCGACTGTGAACGCCAGAGGTTGTGGGTTCGAATCTCACTTTAGGAAATGAAATATCTAATATTTTCATTTCCTCGCTCTGATAATGATAAAGCGCGGTGTTGAGTTGTGACACTACATAGACAACGCATCCAGAATTTGATGGAAAATAAGGAACAGAAACGTCATAACGCGAACGGAGTGTATACTAATATTAGGATCCCAGGTTCCCTCTGCCTACCTTGTTATGTGCGGAATACAGAGCGAAGCTAAAGAAACAACTGAAAATAAAAACCTTTAGCTAAGCGTCTCTCCCTAATTCATTACAATGTTTTTTTTTCGTGTCAATATAAAAATGTATAGCTTAGACAGTTTAGATACATATGTATAGCTTAGAATTTCCTTCAGTTGTTCATAATTTTAATGAACAACTGAAGGAAGTTTACAATTTTTTTTGCACTATATTCCTGCAATTGCATGACTAAATATTTATTACATAACTAAAGTTTATAAAATTGCGCGGACGACATGACCCTAACTGAACTTCCATATTCATAACTCAAAAATAATGCAATGCAAATGCAATCGCAATTTTTATATAATTTATTTAAAGACATAAGAAATTTCCATTTAATAATTAAAACATTGAGATTTAGCAAATTGAAGTCGTCGCGGTCAGTGGTACGGCGTCTAAATGTAAGAGCGACGATTGTGGCTTCGATTAAATTCATGATTGAGTGAATTATCTTCACTCAATCATGAATTTAATAATAATTTGCTCGCTGGTAACAAGATAAATTGCGGGACATTGAGTTCTTGAAAATGGGGTGGTTCTTGGGGGACGGAGTGGGTAAAATCAAGGTTTCCTCTGCCTTCTCTAATAAAACAAAAAAAATAGAAGATACTATTTTTCCGGTTGGTATGAAAATAGACAATTCAGCCACTAAAAAGGGGACTCATTTGCCGTAGGTTCCATGTAGATATCAGGATTGAAGGAAGAATATTAATAAAATTGAAGTATCTGCTTGTGATTTCCACACATGTAACTGTGTTTTTTCAAGAGCATATATACAGTAATCGTATAAAAGAGGGTAGATTTAGGTGAAAATAATTATAAAAGCAGTGGAATTGTGTCAATCGGGGGACAGTTGCTTGTAAGTCCTGTCCCTATTGGAAGGAAACTAGTGTGAAGTATTGTTAGTAGGTGATACATATCACTTATTGCAATTACATAGTATCCCTTTCCTTTAATAGTTTAGAATCATATAGACGACGTGTGTTTTTAACCGTGTTTTTTTTAAAAAAACGTTTTCCACTTCCGATTTCTTAATATATAACTAAAGTAGGGATTGATTTTATATTTTGAATTTTCTATATAGATAAATATATAAGATATCAAAACATAGAAGTGATGAAGTATAAATATATCTAATAAGAGAATAAGCAAGAGAAAGAAGAATAATATATTTGGCAAGTATGTTTAGTAGAATCAAAAGGACGAAATGCATGTAGAAAGGCGTATTGCTGCTGGTAACAGTGTTAACCAGTACCTTAGCTTCATTGATGAGACGGCGGTTGGTTGTACATAATCCCTCCGGAAGGGAAGGGGTATATATATATATATACCGTATAATCAAAAAAATAATAACCATGCACTGTCAACCAATGTTAACCGCAATCTCTAAAACTTTAAAATAATTTATAATGTTCTAGTACTTAGTAGGATATTGCAGTAGATGGTAACATCTGATGAGATGATCTGATAGAATCAAGAAAATCTCACTAAGTAATAATAAAGTAACATCTTTCAATATATTAAGGTATCATGACGTAATTAATATATTAAAAGACCGATATTTGAAAATATTTATTTAATTGTATAATAGTTTTGTCGTTTTACAATGATGATTTGAATGAATATTAGTATTTAAAAAATACATTCAGCAAAGACTCAATTTCACTTAAAAAAAGGATGATTTAATCTTTACATAGTTTTCTGTATGTACCTAATATGATTATAATCAAAATTTAACAGATAAAGATTAATTTTAGGATTTACTTTCTATTACGTGATATTTTTTTTTAAAACAAAGCAAACCGCGCATGTCATCATCTATCCTCATAGTTAGCCGGAACCAGAATAAAATAATTCAAATGATGGCAACCTCTGCATTCGGCAGTTATTTTACAGGCAACCATGTGTTAGTGTTGAGAAAAAAATACGCTTCAATATGTTATACCTATAATTAACTTAAAATACACCTGAGAACAAATTTTGAACATTAAGTGACCTGTTCAATCCAGGCAACCCTGAAGTTGCGGCAAACTGATGGGTGGCAACCATTGTTCCAATTCCTTACGCGTTTTTTTTCAAATGGTGTTGTATTCATATAAAAACATATAAGAGCATTTTTCAATAAAAACGCATTACCAATTTTTTATTTAACAGTAATTGCAGGACGATTTTTCTCTGTAACCCTGGTATAATCTGTTCTTCTACCATGTATCATTCTTAAAAATAAGTTTCATTAAAAAAAACAAATATCTGTAGATTTATGCACTGGAATCTCGACCTAAAAGTATTCTTCAAAATATATAAACTATATATAATATAACAACCTCACAAGGTCCTCGGTGGTTAGACCATTGAGGACGCTAAAGACCGTGCAAAGTGGAGTAGGTTGAGTAGGAAGGCAGACCCTGGCAAAAGCCGGGACTAATGCCATGTAGAAGAAGAAGATATAATATAACAACTGAGAAATAGGTCGTGTTTATATTACTTCTTTGATCCCGCGTTGATCGATATCCTGTCAACATCCCAAATGCAAATGACTGCATCTTAACTGAAATATATAATCGTATCTATTGACAGCCAATAATTAATAATTGTTGAATTGTGAACATGTAAACTATTAATTTGGCTTATAACATTATAATGCTTCAAAAAGTCTAACGGCATACATGATGGTGGTTGTGGATTCAATCTCCATCTGCAGTAATGATTTAATTGACTTTTTTTCATTACTCCTCCTAATAAGAGAAAATGCAGCGTTAAGCACCGCCACTCACCTAGTAATGGTATTCAGATGGAACATGAAGACTATTGGTTTTCCTAACCTGCGATAAAAATTCATGTCGTAAGTACGGTAAAAATCATAAAGTTCACGCAACCGAAGCTGTGGGCTTTAGTTATGTACGTACACAAATATTTAGCACCAAGGTGTATTACTATTATGTGTCAAATGAGCGATAAAACTTGGAACACTTTACAGTTAGAAGTAAATTAGTAGCACGCTCGTAACATTTAATGATATTTTTGACATTGAATTTGACTTTATTTCTGCTATTTTAATGGCAATTTTCTTACTGTATCACTTTTCGATGGGTATTCACTTTTTGGGTTTTAGATGCTTATAGCAAATCATGGCCACTACATATACGAGATGATATGATTTAGAGTTCGGATTCAATAAACATATTGACTGGTCCTTGGTCTAACTTTAGAGAGATCTTGGGGTACACAATGCTGGAGGTGTGTAAAATCAATCAATAAATAATACATGTAAGTGGCAATAAAATTATTTACTGATACATTTCATCTCTTAAAAAGCAACATTGTACTTTACGCATTTAAATGCTAATTAAACTGAATCCTGAAGAGGTCGCGATGCAATGGGTCAGGGTCGTGTGTTCGATTCGCACTTGTGGAAATGAACAACTTTTATAGGAAACAAAAAAATGTTTCACTAAAAACACAATGTTATACTAAAACACAAATACCGCCTGGTATTGAGTACTGCGGAAACAGTGCATTTAATGATTGGATCCAGATCGGATAGTGTGAAGTTAAAAAAAACTGCTGGTATGTTACAAAGTAACAATAGTCTGACTCGTACTTGACTGGCTTTTTGTCTTAAAGAAAGTGCTGGTAAGCGGAAGATTACAAATATCTGTAAACATATTGTATCAAGTAATTCATAGATGTTACTCACCCATTTAAAAATTACACCCTTAATCAATAGGATCGGTAGTAAATAAAAAACTGTTTTTTGAATAGATTGAAATTATTAACTTTCAATCCTCCTGTGTGGAGGAAGGCTATGAATATAAAGAGAAAAAAAAATGTTTACAACATCTCGTTAAATTTCTCATCAAAGCAATTTATAAGAAACGCAACGTCAATGCAATATGAACGCTAATACTGTCAGTGACATATGCAACCCATCTGTGAAGTCACAACTCATGCGATATTGATAGTAAAACTTTCAATACATTGAACTAAAGCCAACTATTTAAAAGATGGACAACTTACAGATATGCTAATATTTAACTACACCAAAATGTACTAAAATTATTCAATATAATCAAACAGAAATCTTATTATTTTTTATTTTTGAATAATTTTTCAAAATGCTAAATAAAATCCACTTTATTGTTAAGCTTTATTGTAAGCTTTACTACTCTCATGTGAAGCATTTATAATTCAACTTCGTCATATTTACATATTTTTTTCTTCCATCCAAATTGATACTAATCTAGATATCAAGAATAATAATTTAGTTGGATAACATTTCTTTAAGGTTCCGTACCTCAATAGCACAAAACGAAACCCTTATGAGATCTCTTGGTAGTACGTCTGTCAAGACCAAGATTTATCTCGAATCGAAAGAAGTAGAATTTATAAAAATATTGAATAATATCATTCAATATTTTTATAAATTGTACTTCTCGTTGACCTGAAGTTGTTACGAAATCGTTGGTGGGCGAGTCTCGCACTTACTCGTTTTTTTTAATTAAGAAAAGACACAAAATAAAATATTGTTATCTTTACTAATCAATCTAGTCAAGACATCTTAAGAACGTTTATACTCTCGAGTTGAGTCAACGCTGGCGATATTAAAACTTTACAAAGTTTTTCTAATTTATTTTTAGTGCCAGCCCTCATGAATTGCCATTAGATAATATCGTTAAGCCTCACTTGTTTAGAAGACAATAAATATTAATGGTACTATTTGTCAAACGTTTTCACGTTTAATTTTAGAATTAATTACTACTATACGTTTCAGTTTCTCGGTAAGAAACAGAAACTGAAATGTAGTATATGTATATTCTTCTAGTGTAAGAAATAATATTTCTCTATATGCTTATTGATTTTAAAGATTACATTGAATGTTTTTTGTCTCATCAAAATAAATTACCCATGTTCGTATAGATTATAATTTTTTACGGCTCCGTAAAAAACTCAAAACCTCCTCCTCCTCCTCCTAAAAACCTTCGCAAAAGACAAAAACAGAACTCTTCAGGAGGATCGTATCACAGACGGACATCATTTTGTTGCCCGTCTGTTCGTCTGTCAAGACCCATTATTTCGAGATTGCGTGGAGGTATCAAGCTGAAAATAACATCAAATATTCATGACTACATACATTCTCTTGGAAAACTGACACGATACGATTTTGCTGCATTTAGTATGATTTCGCCTCGTAATCAAAACCTATAAGGTACTTCCTGTAGACCTATATTTGAAAGGAAATTTGGATAAAGGAAGAAAATAGAAAAAATAATCCAAAAAATGAGTTAATAATTATAGATATTTCGTGGAAAAAATAATTACAGCCCTATATATTTAATTTTTTTTCTTATCGTGTTATTTTACATATACCGATATGAAAATTTCCTACTAAGTTTGTTAGCTTAACGCTTTATCTCGCAAGCTAGATATAAAGAGCTTTCCACCTGAATTTGAAACTTTGCTCACTGAGTGGCGAAGCTCGCGACATCAACGACGGATGACACATGTAGCTTTACCAGTACGGGGTTAGTCCAGAAGGCGTGATTCCCATCGCTTTATAATCAGATTTCTGATAATCGGAATTTCTAATTCTTCTACCTATAAGGGAATGAACAAAATCTAGACTACCTGCTACAACTTAAATTCTATAATTACAAAGTTATATAAAGAGATAATCAGTCAGTCAGCAGTATTGGACTACTAAAGATACTTCCAAGCTGAACAATCAAAATACAAGAATTTGTACTAAATCTTTAAACATACATAAATGCCACTAAAAACAATAAAAGTTTTCATAACCACTAGGAAAGCTTCAGTTAACCAGAAAATTCTCCGCAAAACGAAACAGTTAACCTTCAAACAAGTTTCAGAAATAACCAACCTATTCATAGTCGAATTCGTAGCAACAGAAGGCCTTAGCATAAATATTTTTCACACAAGATTATCACCTGTCCTGTTTCCACTCATGCGATGAGCTATCGCTGTCCCTCTCTTGATGGCCACCTGCCAAACCGTCAGATTTCGAAATGTGAGATCTAATTATGAAAGCTTATTAATAAAAGCTGCACTCGCACTTTTCATAAAGCTTTATGTTATCACGTTTGCAGGATCTCACATATAAGTTTGTTAAATAAAATAAAATAAAATCAGCTTCACCCTTTATTCCACACACATCAGAGTAGGCAGCGCTTTGTCTCGACACAAAAGTGAAGAAATAGATATATAAATTTAAATAAGTATTTTAGTTCTTCGACTGGGGATCGAACTCAGAACCAGTCGCGTTTACACTGTCCCTGCGCCACGACTGGCCAAGTTGGTTAATTATTTGCAAATTTTTTTAATTAAAAGAACCAGTCATGATACAGGTCACTAAATGCGACAGATATTGGGTTCGATATCCACTCAGGGAAATGAAATGTACATTTTTTTTATTCGTTCGACACAAGAAGCGCGGCGTTTAGTTCCGCCAACCAATGAGAAAAAACAAGGAAAATGGGGAATGAAGTGTCTTAACACTACGTTCCTTCTGCGCATCGTGCTGTGTGCGGGATATAGTGGGAAGCTAAAATAAGTAATTATTCATATATATAATGTTCATGGGGATCCGTCCTCATCCTGAACATCCCTGGATGAATGGATATCTTTTTTTTGTATTAAACATTAGATTATTAGATTATTAACATCAAACCAACGAAAATTATGCGATAATACACTATTCATTTCGTCATAATTTACTTCGTTTCTGACAATCTTACATATTAAATAAGGATCATATGCGATACTACACAAATTCTTAGCATAAAAAGGTAGAACGTTATTATAAAGCAGAAGTAAAAAAGTGGGCCTAGAATAGATCCTGGTGAAAGTCTCATCCTTAGGGGAGATCCAGAACATTTTACATTATTTATATTAATCTTCTGGATTCTTTGATTTAGATACGAGGCTACGAGATTAGAGCCATATCATGTATGCCACATCATATGTGTAGTTTTAACAACAAAGTTTCATGGTCACATAGTCTAAACAATTGAAGGCTTTGGATAAATCACAAAACACTCCAATCGCATTCTGCGATCTCTTCCATGCCTTATAAATGTGCTTCACAAGTGCATCACCCACGTCCGTTAATTTGTGTCATTGAAAAGGCCGAGATTCTGTGAAGCAGTTATCATAAAATGGAAATTTAATGACATGAGTTAAGGTTAAAGCTATGATATGCATTATTGGCACTGTTCTACAATAATATAGCCGCCATATTCATGATCATCAGGACGTATGAATCGAACACAATACGTAGATACACTTTTTATACATAACAAATGTTTATTTATATGTAATTTAAGACGCTTTTTTTACACGATATTTATATTTTTATAAATTGTAAAGATATCGCTGAAATTAATAAAATTTTAGCAACAATCTCGTGTATATTTTATTTGGGTTCTTTTAGACAGTTATTTTATATACAGGGTGGAAGCGTGAGCGCTCCTTTTACGGGAACAGCATACAGAGTAAAATATTTTAAACCAATACCTAAAGAAATTAACCCATACCTAAAGAATTAATTATAAATTAATTGATATCTCATCAGTTTATATGTAGGATTTTATTTTTCATTTCTCGAAGTTTATCCATACCTGTATTTCCTGTGACGCAGTTACGCATAGATACCAATAACGAAAACACATGCTACTACAAAAATACCACTAAAGCTTAAAAAACTTTGCACTTTGCCGCCTTTGCCGTCGGATTTGATTTTCGGCTTCCCTTTAATGGGTCTGCGTCTGTCGTTCTTGACAAATGGCGCTTTATTTTACAACGATAATTTATTTTGTTTGAAAAAATAACTTTTCAATTTTTGGGGAAAGAAAATTGTAATAGGCTTTTATAGAGTAGTTAAAACTGTGGTTTCATTTCAAGTGGTGCTGACAAAACACTCTGTATAAGCTAAAGATATAGCCTAGTTAACGACTTCTTTTTCGTTGTCACTTGTTCCATCATTATGTATTCATAAGATTTATTTATTTTATTTTTCACCAAGGCCTTACCGGCTAAAATATAAAATAAAATATAAAATAAAAACATATAATTTTACACTTGAATTGACAGCCTCTTCCTTTGTAAAGTCGGTTAATGAGTGAATTGAGAGTAAAATAAAAAACTAGATTTTCCCGTTCTATTAAGATAATTAGTGCATAATAATGATGATCGCTCTTGACTTGACAAACGAAGCACGATTATGATTCACGATCATAAGCCAGACACCTGCTCTTTGAAGTCGTAAGCAAAGGATGTTATCGTCTACCATTCATTTTTGTAACCATCGTGTATTTAGGTAGTACTTACATAAAAAGGACCAGTCGTTGCACAGGGCCACAAGCGTGCGACTGTGAGCGCGACGGGTTGGGGGTTCAATTCCCACTCGAGAAAATGATATTTCATAGTCAATAGTTCAATTTCCTCGCTCTGGTAACTTAACACGTAGTGCAGAATACAGCGGAGAGTGGGGAACGGAGTGTCTAAACACTAGGTTCAATCTTCCTACCCTGCTAAGTGCGGAATACAGCGTGATCCTAAAAAAGGTATAAAAATGTAGTTTCACATTTTGTTACGACGAGATATGTGCGCCAAATATAGCGGTTTATTATTACAGGGTAATTTTTAGTCCCGCACACATACCGGAATCATGCAACCACATTATAATTGGCAGGTTCCTCCTGTACAACATCCGCTAACCTTGTAGTTTGTGATGAATATGATAGTGACGGTGACGAATTAGAAAAAAATTATAGAGACTAAGATGAGGATTGTGGAGGCACTCCTCCTTTTGAGTGATACTCCGAGTAGTAATTAAACATCGGACGCTTTCGTGGTTTTATTAGAAGTGGGTTTTGTATAACTGCTCGGTTTGATATTTACATTTATACATTATATCCGGGCTGGAAGCCTGAAAAACATTAAATACGGCCTTGGGCGCCATTATGCCACGCTCAATAATATTGAAATTTAAATCGAAGAAAATCTGCCTAAACTGTCATGGATGTTAACGGACAGCGTTTGACTCTAAACGCGATGGTTGTGGGTACGAGTTCCATTCGGAGGAATGATATTTAATTATTTTATTTATTTTCTCGCTCTTTTAAGGCACAACATAGCGGTGATATACAATGTCTCAAATATAGGCGAAAAGTGGCGAGTGTCTTGACACCAAATAAGCTGATGTTAGCTAGATAGATGGAAATGTTAGATAGTAGTATCTCCTTACCGTCTTATTTGCACACAGTTAGCCACCTCAAGGTAGGATGCCGATTTAATAATTATGAAATAGGGCATTTCTTTTATATTTTCTTCTTATTGATAGGAATGAAAAGAATATTCTGCTCATATAATCAAACTGAACTGAACGTTGTCTGAACATCATATTCACATCAACTGCACCACAATAGTTTTATATAAGTGTAGGAAATAGATATGGAGTATAAGTAAGTTAAAATAAATCAGCTTCACGCTGTATCCCGCACACAGCAGGGTAGGCAGACGGAACCTAGTGTTTTTAGACACTCCGTTCCCCACTTTCTGCTGAATTCTGGAGGCATTGCGTGTTGAGTGGCAGAACTCAACGCCGCGCTTAGCCTCGACACCAGAGCGAAGAAAATGGAAATATAAATTTAAGTAAATATTTCATCTTCTTCGAGTGCGGATCGAACCCACAACCAGTAGGTTTACAGTCACACTTTGTGCCGCTGCGCCACGACTGGCCTATAAGTAAGTTAGTAAATTTAAATTTCAATCATCGTGATGCAATGAAGATATTTAAGACAGACATTTTTAGTTTGTTATCAAACCAAACAAGAAACGTCATTGGTGAGTCAAGTCAACACATTTAGAAATATAATGCATTTCAAACTTGAAATTCTTGGACACAATACGTGCGCTTGCGCACGCGTGGGTTCGTGAATAATTTGACTGTTGAGTGTTATACCCTTAACGTAATGTCAATGCTTCAATCACGTACGAATAAAAAGCCGTATTTTAATTTATTGTTGGGCGA
The DNA here is from genome assembly GCA_030704555.1 of Heliconius charithonia. Classification (NCBI taxonomy): domain Eukaryota; kingdom Metazoa; phylum Arthropoda; class Insecta; order Lepidoptera; family Nymphalidae; genus Heliconius; species Heliconius charithonia. The sequence goes on from CM060825.1 coordinate 4,537,686, forward strand.
AAATTATAATGTAAGGTACTTCTTATACATCAACTATATAATCATACTTTAGAATATACATATTAATAAGTTACTTTTTGTTATAGTTTACGGAATTAATGATTTAAAGTAATTTTTTTTTGTCAGATCTATAGTAATTTTTACTGTCGACTTTCTCATATAGTATAATTTACTCCCCATCCCAGAATTTTACAAACAAATCAGTCAAGCTTAAAAATTAAAAGAACTTTTACACAAGAAGACCTTCTTTTTTGTTTTTTTTATAAATATCATTGTTCGATATTCTTAACCGACTTCCGTGAAGAGAAGTTTATAAATTCGGCTGTAATTTTTTATGTATGCCTGGGTGAAGCGATTTTGATTATTTTTTATTTGAATGGTGGTGCTTCCCATGTAGTTTCATTTTAATTTGGTCCATTTTTGACAATATAATCCGTGAGAAAGCCTTAAATTTGCATTAAGTATGTGTGCGACAAATGGACGAATCACTCAATATCACGCCAACCTATTTTGATAATTATTTTTTTATTGGAAAAGATACACTTCAATGGTTGTTTTGATAAAAAATTGATTATTTAATTATTAATTATGTTCCTTTGCGACTCTTGTCTTACTTAGTAACTTTCTATTACTACTTTAATGTCATACAAACAATAATTATAAATATAAACTATTTTTATATATTTATTTATACGTTCTTTGAGCAGACAAACATTGTCTTTGAATCACATCTTCGCACATTATTGTATGAGACAAGTGTAGAACTAAAAACAATTAGGCTCAAGGTTATTTGTAAAATTTATTTTAAGAAAACAACGAGTACATCAAAAGAAAGCTTGAGAAGTGTCCTATGCGATAAGTTACAAAAATGCCTATTATTTATTTTATTCAAATACCATGAGTAGCACCAAGCACTGTACATCTGGAAAACTAATGTTAATATAATAAGTTCTTTGATTTTCACGATTATTACACATTTTAAATAAAACTATTTTAACCGGATTAATCGCGTATATTTACATTTTTACGTTTTTACATTTTTGGAAACCCGACGTTTCGAACACTTTGCCTACTTTCTATCCGTGGTCACGGGTAGAAATAATGTTAAGATACTCTGTTCTAATTAGGATACTTCCGTCCCCACTTTCCACCGACGCCGAAGCCACAGAGTCAGATTGTAAACAGCGGTTGTGGGTTCGATCTCTTGAGGGAATAAATTATTCATAATCACTCCCTCACCGTGGAAACAGGACAAAGCACGGCGTTAAGATCCGCCACTCAATATGCGCTCTTATTACAAAAGGTAAAATCAAAGTAAGACTGAATATTAAAAATCTTTATAAATATCTTGGTTATTTGTCAGATTCGAAAACATTTTAGGTGTACGTGCTTCATTTAACATATCTAAATTCTGATTCTACAGACCAATTTGACTACAATAAATCACCACGCAGTGTTGTAGCCAAATCACGAGATTCTTAATTGATCATTTGTTTACCAAGAATTACATTTTTAACATAATATATTAGTGAGTGGATTTTTTTTCTTCGAAAGTTGAAATAGAATAAGCACGAGTGTAAAAATATAATCGAGCAGAAAACGAAGAACGGAGTGTCTTAACACTAAGTTTCCACCCTGCTACATCAATAAAGCGAGGAGTTGAATAAAAACTATGGACAATTTATGACGTAGTGATTTAGTTGGGACGCGATGTCTGCAAGCTATAGTTTTGAATTCAAAGTGTACTTCGAGATACAATTTTCCTTAAACTATAAGTATCTAACCTAACTATAACCAGAGCTATCTAGATCTAAATCATTATTAGATTTCCAAAAATCAATTATCACGTTTGTTAGGATGTTGTATTTGTGTATACATTTCAGCATTCATGTTTAAGTTAGCATTTCATTAATAAACTTATTCCAAACCTTAGTTTTACTCGGATTTATAAACGAAGTTGACTGGGTATGAATCTGTATAATAAGTTGACTTAGTCTGAGTCTGTGTATTATTTTCAATTTGATTCTGATGCTTTCTATATGTCTGTATAGCGTTATGTCATAAAGACAAAGTACCTACTTATTGTTTGTTAATAGTCTTATTTACAACTGTTTTAAATATAACTGTTATAATAGTCTTATGTGCCGTTTTGATCGATGACTTGTTGCCATCTTGTGGGTAGAGCCGTGATCCTATTCCTGTAGAAATTTTGAGATTTTGATTTAAAAAAATCTGACAGGTAGTGTTCCCAGGGCTCTTTTGAAGTAAGCTTAGCCTAAAGAGTTCTGCAATGACCGAAACAGGTGGAAATCTGATAAAACAAGGTCAAGGTTATACAGAGAACGCATCAACGCACCGAGCCAAGCTCTCAATTTTTGCAGCGTAGCTATAGATGAGTGCGGTTAGGCGATGTCATGGTGGAACACGACGTCTTTCTTATTTACCAGCTCCGAACGGTTTTTCCCAATAGCTTTTTTTAAGATCATCAGCTGAAGGTAGAGATTAGTATCGATAGTTTTAGCCGGTGGCAAAAGCTCCTAGTGGACGATTCCTTTCCCATACCGCCGTACACATAGCGTCACTATGTTCCGAGTCAGGCCGGGGTTTGCCACGGTGTTAGAAATGTTTAAAAATATTTAATAAATAGCATTCTCTCTTGCCAGATGACAATTTTTAGTAATTATCTTTGGGTAGCGGAAATTTGTAAAAATCTCCCTACAGAGATGCTAACAACATAAATAAGTTGTAACAAGCGTATAAAAATTAGAGTCCCGCTACGTTCAAATTTTATACTTTTTTTTAGATTTAAAATTGTTTTGTGATCAACATGCAGTTCTTCAGCAATTTCGTAGCTACTTATATGTCGATCTTGCTCCACTTTCTCAAAGATGATTTTATATGCGACAAGGCGTCCAGAGCGAACCTCATTTTTCACACAAAAATTTTGAGACTTGAAACGTTTGAAACCATACCTCGACCTATAATAATATTTTGTTAATATGTACTTTCCTCATCGTTTCACAATTACTCGCCATTTTAAATATATATTATATTCGTATTAAGATTATGGGTTCCTTAATCGCTGTCATATATCTTGATTTTATATAGAAATGTTTATTATACAGGAGGTTATGTCTTGACCTCGAGCGGGCGTCTGTTTGTTTGTCGTGTCTACTATTGTTTGAATTAAACTTCCCGCATTCTCTTATTGTATATATCAACGAATAGTAAACGAAACTGACGATGATAATTCCCATCACTTATGTTACGACCTACTACATTACCTACATATCTTTAAAACTCAAGCCTATCTCCTCCTCAAAGGCTGAAAAAGCGTCTGTAGGTCCTCTCGTGTTACACAGGCTCTTGGGTGACGATGATCACTTACCTCTGCCTGCCTTGTATTTCTTATTGAAAAATAGAACTCTATTAAATATAGAACTCAACGATGCACTGTATTAATGCTTACCAGAGATTGAAATCATATTCCCACATAACTGCATAATCCCCATATTCCCATAACAATTTTGTTTTTGGCCAGACGCTATAATAAGTATATCTAATTTAAATTATTTTTCAAAATAGTGAAACGAAAAAAGAATCGATCAAGCCCAACACAATTTTTTGTAATAAATCGTTTATTTTACAAAATGTAGACTCAATCATGACGAAATGTATTAAAATTTACCTGAAAATTTATCGGTCACCTGACCGTCCACTTGCCAACACAAGTTAATGAACAGAATGAAAAGTTTAAGATAAACGAGCGCCAATAATATACCACTTGTTTGCTTCAGTGACGAGTGCGGAGATTTATAGCTGACTCAGGGTTAAAACATTTTAAAATTGTGCTAATTTTGCACAGTAATTTAAAATTATTTTGAGTTTCATTATTATTATTTTCTATTACATTTCAGCCACAAGTGTGTGAGTGTAAACGCTACTGGTTATGAGTTCGATCCCCACTCAAAGAAATAAAATATTATTGAGTCTAAAACATGAACATGAATCTCATTCTTTGCTCATTTATATCATACTTTTTTTAGTTTCCTGCTGTATGTACGCACATAGCATGGTAGACAGAGGGAACCTGGGAACCTAATGTTAAGACACTCAGTTCTAACTTCTGTTCCAAATTCTGGAGGTATTGCTTCATTAAATGAAAACATTTAATATTACATTTCCTGGGCGGGAATTTCAACTAGCAATTTTCAATTTTTTCAATATTTTTACAATATTTCAATATAGAAACGTAAAGTGGGGAACAGAGCGTCTTAAGACTAGAATCCTACTTACCCTACTACATGCGGGATACAATGAAAGCTGAAAAAAATATATATCTGTTATATATCCTATGATAATTAAATTCACTTGACACATCCCTTCGACAATTATATCACTTTTCATCTTCGACGAAAGACAGAAAGCTAGTGATAAGTCATCTTGTTTCCCACATCCCCCGGGATAATTAGATCATTTTCTATTCTTCGGAAAACACCTCTGCATTGATACGTCACTGTAGGTTATCCAACCGGCTGCACCGTCCCACGCGCATTCCCACACCGCCTCGGCCAAACGCCAAAATTTCGTAGTTTAGTTACGATTTCGAAAACGACCCGACGCGTCCCGCCGCCGGCGACATCCCTATATACTTCGTACTTATCAAATATTTGCGCTTTACCCAAAGTTCTACTTTTGTTGAAAATTTTTGACTTATCTAGTGTGTTTGTGTATTAATGGTGAATTGATTTTGTGACTTGGATTTCTTTATCTATTCCCAACGGTATGTTTGATAATATATTTGGATTTTTATTTTTTGTAAGATTCACTAAAACGTGGATTCATTATTATTAATATCAAATAATTAATTCGTCTTCTTCAATATTAATCTTAAATATTCATAGAGGATTTAATCTAATTTAAAAAATATATTAAATAAAAAAAATCAAAGAACCAATAAATAAATTAAATCTCTAGTAAAAATCAATAAAACAAAATAAAACCAACACGATTATTAGGTAACGTCGGAAGTTAAGAATGTGAAAAGATCCCGAGGCCTTCAGCGGTTACAGAAATAGATGGGACGTTTCTTATACTCCTGAAAACTGCTAACTCCTACACCCACACGTCACACTTCACCTTGCCGGCAGATGGCGCTGACCGCTGGACATATGAGTCATTTGAGAGCTTTCTGCCAAATATCTATTGGATACTAGCGATGATGTATTGCTGATCATTCGAGACCGCTACGTATAATACGATGATCCTGATAATATCATGTTGTTGTAACTTAGACATTGTGTCGAAAAAAAAATGTAATAGAAGTTGATTATCACAGTAGAGCATTGTCTGATTGTTCATGTACTGGGATGGTTAGGATTACAGTCTCCATTTGAAGATATAATTGAAAAAAAAATTAAAATTAGCTTCACGCTTTATCCCGCACACAGCAAGGTAGGCAGAGGGAACCTAGTGTTAAGACACTTCGTTCTCCACTTTCTGCCGAATTTTGGAGGCATTGCGTATTGAGTGGCAGTGACTCAACGCGCGCTTTACCTCGACACCAGAGCGAAGAAAATGGAAATATAAATTTAAGTAAATATTTCATCTCCTCGAGTGGGGATCGAACCCACAACCAGTCGGTTTAACAGTCACACTTTGTACCAGTGCGCCACGACTGGCCTCTAAAAAATTATAAACTAAAACCGAAACTAGTTCTAGAATATATTTATGTAATGTTTGTTCATTTAAAACATGTCCGTCCAAAGGCGAATTTTACACTAACTTATACTTACCTGTTTAGAAACCTATTTACTTATTTAGAAACTTTACTTACCTTTTAGAACATTTCACTTTAATTAATTATTATTAAGAGAAAATTAACTGAAAATGATATTGCTATATAATAAACTACAATAATAAACAACTCATTTAAAAATGAGCTCCTTCGTGACTGTAGTGGCATCACCAGAAACACATTTATTAACACAATGGTTGGGGATCTTTCTCCAATATCCGTGCGAGTTCCGCCTAATTTACTTTTCAGAAAAAAAAATATTAAAAAAGCAACATATTTCTACAAAATATAATGCAAAATAGACAAATAATTATATGAGAATCACTGTAGTTTATAACTCTACAACTTTATCCTGTCCTCTACAACTTTATCCTTTTGACATCTACCATCTCACATACGACTACATTGTACTCCATTGTACGGACAAGAAAATATAAATACATCAAACGTCAAATTTGGCAGCTGACATCTACAGATACAACTAGTTCTGGAAAAAATCTGAAAGCTATATATTTCTCGTTGAATCCCAAAAAATAGTAGCCTTAAATGGCAAAAACCCATATTTCGACACTTTAAGGGAATTAAAATTAACAGGATACTTTCGGTTAACCTAGAAATATGAAATTTGGTAGCTAGCTTCAAATAAGGTTTCAGATGAAAGGACGTTGACTAAACTAAACCTGAATTTCCGAAAAAACTCAAGATCTCCAGTTTTTGTACGGAACCCTTGGTGGGCGAGCCTGACTCGGGCTTGTCCGGTTTTTTCCACTTTTTACATATTTTTAGTAGTATCACGTTCTGAGTATAAAATTGTATTAATAAGTTCTGAGTATAACACAAGCGTGCGAATGTGAACTCAATGGTTACAGGTTCGATTCCCACTCAGAAAACTCGAGACTCGGAATGAAATATTTAATATATACATTATCTCAGTCTGGTCTAAGCGTGGGGTTACTAATGTCTATTGTACCATAAAACATAAATTTTATTTAATATGAATTGTGACAGTATTTATTTTACAATAAAGAGTTAAATAACAAGAACGGTTGTGCCACGATTACCTCGAAATCAATCTATTAAAAAATAATAAGTAATCATTTTAGAAAAATTCAAACAAATTGTAATTGTAAGTAAAGAAGAAATTATTTATGACCTTAGACCAAGGATTAAGAAAATGGATATTAATTAATAATTAAATCAGCTTCACACTGTGTTTCGCACACATCAGAGTAGGCAGAGGGAACCTAGTGTTAAGACACTCCGTTCCCCACTTTCTGCCGAATTCTGGAGGCATTGCGTGTTGAGTGGCAGAACTCAACGCTCTCATGTCCCGAGTGGGAATCGAACCCACAATCAGTTTGTTTTACAGCCACACTTCGTGCCGCTGCGCCACGACTGGCCTCTAATTAATAATATTAATTTAAAATTAAAATAAAAATTATTATATAAATTATCAATGCAACGTTGGGCAAAATGTATTCTTGTTTTATATTACTTATGGCAATTTAAACACATCAATCCTTTAGCAATTTATTATAACTTTAATTTTTTTACCAAAATATAAACTGCATAAGCTTACCTATAGATTTGGAAATATAATGCTTAAAATTGCCCGCCATTTACAAGGGAATGATTTTAGAATAATTAGGAGGCTAATAAGGTGGCGCAGGGACACAAAGTGTAACCGAGCTTAACCTCGACACCAGAGCGAAGGAAATGAAAATATAAATTTAAGTAAATATTTCACATCCTCGAGTGGGGATCGAACCCACAACCAGTCGGTTTTACAGTCACACTTCGAGTCGCTGCGCCACGACTGGCCTCTATTCAAAAAAAACATCTTCATTCATTCTAAAAAATATATTTTAATTTGAATTGTGATTAATGTAAAAAAAGCGTGGAATGCATAGTGTCAATAGATCACTTAAATTTACGTACTATTGTCCCCCTTTTTTACATTATCCTAAATTGAAATTTAGTTATAAAAAATGTATATTTTTTACAAAAGCGTGCTTTTTAGTTTTCAAGTATTATTTATTTGTTTAATAATATAGTTTTTATTTTGATATTGCTAAAATTGCATAAGTTTTTGAAGAACTTTTTTATAATAATTTATTACAACATAAAATAACCTCTCTGACAAATTGTGCTAAATTTTGTGCATGTATGTTCTCATAATAACTTTTTAATTTTAAGTGTTTGTAGATTCTAAATTGATTTTATTAGATGTGATATCATTTTTTATTAAAATGATTTAAGACTTATAGAACTAACCCATTTTAATACATTAAAATATAAATCACATATAATTTTATAATATTTTACAGTGTGATTTTACGAATCTAGAAATAAAAACGTATTGAATTTAAATCGTCATAATGTTCGAAAGATTCGAACATACATTCGTATATGTAGAACAGAATACCCGATTCTTATATATTTTTTATCTCCTTCAGGTCCTCAGGTCCGTTTCAAGTGGGCACAGAAACAATTTTCAAACAGTGATGACAAACACATAGCACTATGGGGGTGACTGACGATTTTGCCCCGAGCTTCACGCAGAAGCCGCAGTTGCGTCAAGAGGATGACGGCAACAAGCTGATTTTCGAGTGCCAACTCCTGGCATCTCCGAAACCCGAAATCAGCTGGTACCGCAGCGATGAACTGCTCAAAGAAGATAATAGGACACAGTTTAAGTAAGTTCAACTTATTATTTTATGATTCAATTCGCGTTAAAAAAAGGATAATTTGCCCACTTCTTACTTAGTTATATAATAGCGTTTTACATAAAAAAAATGTAACTTTATCCTATATAATATTGTATTTTATATCTTCAAAAATCAAAAATCTATAGCATTAAAAGACGAAAGAAGGTTATTGTTTATCTTACATATTATTAAATATGCTTATTTACTAAAATTCTATAAGATAAACTTAATAGTCACGAAAGAATAAGATTAAGTTCAATTACAAGTGCATATAATTGACGGGTTAAGTTCAATTACAAGTGCATATAATTGATCTCAAAGTTTGCAGATGATCTCGCGACACTGCCACGACACCCAAAGCAATAACATTTTAACTAAATATAAGACGCTATCAACATCAGCTACATATATATTTACCTGTACAATAAATTTAAAAGTGAACAACGAATCGTGTTCTTTTATATATCTATAATTATTTGTTTACTACCATAAATTGTAACTAAACGATCAGATCAGAAAATATAAATGTAGGATACTTGTCGCCATACATACCCGTAATAGCTGAGTTAAAAGCTTCAAGTGCCCATTTGTCGTAGTAGAGTTTTATTTTGTCAAGGGGTAATTGAACAATTAATTTGCATAGCAATGATGGGGCCAACGACACGGTCGCCTGAACGATTGACGATTTGATCTTAATGTTCCTTTTGACGAAGCCAAAATAATCGGAAGCTGACACAATTGGCACGGTCCACCGTCTGCTAATAAAAAAGGGCAATACAATACAGTGTATTCAATTTATGCTATACGTAATTCATATTATGTTGATTAGGTTTCGTGGTTTTTGTAGAAATGTAGTTGGATGGGATACAAAAAAATTACAGATGCCACTTTTTTGTTGTAATTTTAAATTTATTATAGTTTATTAAGATTACTTTTTTTTTTAATTATATGAACTATTTAATGTTACAAGCGTTTAGTATTTTTTTTAATCAATTACAATAGAAATATCTGCTCAGTCTGTAATTTATTATTACCGGTGCAGCTTAACACTAATATTGGAATTAAAATAATAATCAAAATAAGTGGTTACCCAGAGATGGATACCGAGTGATGCGTCACTGTAAAACATTTGTATATTCTCTAAGGGGCCTCTACGTGTTGGACCTGTGTCCCCACGCAACCCTTCCAAAGGACCGGGTTCTTTTGAATCCGAGTACTATGAAAGATCAAAATAAAAAAAAACTGTTAATAAAACGGAATAGGAGTCACTCTAACGCGTCTGTATTGTTTCATTGACAGGTCTTCTTCAAGCTAATTAAAAGAGAAATATATAAAATATACAGAGTGTTTTGTCAGCACTACTTGATATGAAACCACAATTTTAACTACTCTATAAAAGCCTAATGCAATTATTATTTTATTCCAAAAAATTAAAAATATATTTTTTAAACTAATTAAATAACAAAATTATCGTTGTAAAATAAAAACGCTATATGTCAAGAATGACGCACGCAAATATAAACCCATCAAATGGAAACCGCCTCATTCCGAAATCGAGCCGTAGGTATTGGCGGTAAAGTTCAAAGTTGTTTAACCTTTAGTAGTATTTTTGTAGTAGTATATGTGTTTACGTTATTGGTATCTATGCGTTACTGCGTCACACGAAATACAGTATGGATAAACATCGTGAAATGAAAAAAAAAGGTTAGTCTAAGCTGTTGAGGTATCTTGAATAATTTCTTGAGGTATTGGTTTATAATGTTTTACCCTATATGTTCTTCCCGAAGAAGGAGTACTATTTATTTTATTTTCTTCTTTTTGTTTATTTTTTTTATTTTTTTTTATCTTGGTATGTAACGCTATAACGTAAATTTCTGTGATTTTGACTGACTTTGAAATCTTGGATTAATTTAAAACATTGAATATTAAATAAAAACATAGTATACAATAATATTAAAATGATGATATTTCTTACCAAGGATCCAGAGCATCGCCAACAATAAGTTTCTGGTGGTGCTGGAGCTGGACGACGTGATCGAGACCGACGCGGGGCTTTACAAAGTGAAGGCTAAGAATAAGATGGGCGAGGTGGCCGCCTCCATCAATCTTAACTTCAGCCGTGAGTGTCTATTCTTGTATACTTTACGCCCTTAGACTGTAGTAGCATGTTTTAATTTCGTTAATTTATAAATCGGAGGTCGTCCGTTCGATATCTTTGGAATATTATAGTTAATAGTTAATGAGTCCCAAATACGCTCTGCCATTGCATGATACTACGGCAGGACAAATGAAACGATAACATTGTTGAAACAACAAACATATAGAAAAAATAAAATAAATAAATCAGCAGCAGCAGAGGGAACCTAGTGTTAAGAAACTCCGTTCCTCACTTTCTGCCGAATTCTGGAGGCATTGCGTGTTGAGTGGCAGAACTCAACACCGCGCTTAGCCGTCGAGGCTAACCAGAGCGAAGAAATGGAAATATAAATTTAAGTTAATATTTCATCTCCTCGAGTGGGGATCGAACCAAATACCAGTCGGTTTTGCAGTCACACTTCGTGCCGCTGCGCCGCGACTGACCTATAGAGTTACATATAAAAATATTTTATGCCATTTTTTTATTTAGTTTTTCGATATAAGAAAATTCGTAATTTAACACTACATTTCGTTACACGAAAATATCACCATTAGTCATATATAAAAATAAATGTCAACAAAAATTTAACGATCGACTCCTTCTGACCGATCTCTGATCTCCGAGCCAAATGTATCGGACATGAGTGAATGTGACGACAATCATGTACAAGAAAAACATGAGAATAAACAATATGACGACTCATATAACTATTGGTCTTGTATTTAAAAATAAACATATGAAATAAATATATAGTGTAAAATAAGAACTAAAATTAAAGGTGTTGATTTAGTGCAAGTGTGATATTTTAGTATAAAATATATTATACTATTGTAAAAACTAGTCTACTATCTAGTTTATATGCTCTAGCGTCGTTATTGTTTCTAAGCATCAGAATTCACGCTGTATAAGCGACTGTGTTCAACTTGCTTTCGGTTTCTAAAGGTGTACTAAACATCGCACCTTTAGAATTATAGTGACCTAATTAAAAAAAAACATGATTTTGAGTTTTTGTCAGAAATTGACCTGTTGAAAACAACGCTGTACACAGCAGGGTAGGCAGAGAGAACTTAGAGTTAAGACACTTGGTTCCTCTTGGACCTTTGGAGGCGGAAAGTGGGGAACAAGGTCAATTTCTGACAAAAACTCAAAATCGTGTTTTTTATTATGTAAGTATAATTCTAAAGGTGCGACATGATTAATATAATCATTTAAGCTCGCTGCTTAACATTTACCAATTCTAATATGACCGTAACACGACGGTGACAAGACAGTTACACATTTTGGTATGATGAAGAAAAAGGATATCGTTTCTTTATTTTAGATCATAACTCTTTTTCTTTTGACTCTATAAAACATAAATACTATATGTGTCCTTCAACTTACTTCTTTAAGTTTCTGTTACAAAAACTTCAATAATAATTATATAGACCCGTTCAAGGATTCCAGGAACTCTACATCAGTTACTATACAGTTTATATAGTAAACGAGCCAATGCCATACATTACAGTAAATCTTTGTGCCGAATATTAATCAGTTGCATTCAAAGTAGCTGGAAATATCTTACACCTGGATTTATTCTGAGATCATCTCTATTGGGATTCCAATGTTTACGTCTGCTTGATGTTATTCAAAGTAAACTTTCAACCACAGAAACTGTTAGAGCAGCATTTCACGAATTTGATGTGTTTAAGAGCGCTTTGCACTAAATCAATCTTACTCAACACGTTAGATTTAAAACTTTAACATCAAACATTAAAAGCCGCCGTGGAGCAGTGGCACTAGCGCGTCACCGTAAACACGACGATTGTGAGATTGTTTTAATAGAAAAATGACGCCTTATTTACTTTTACTTAATAAGAGATATATCAATAATGATCCATAATAAAGTAATATAATAAAACGTTTTATTTTTCAGCCGCGGACGAAGAAAAACAAAAGTAAGTTATGATTTTTATATTATTTCTGTATTTTCTTACTTATGATCTACAAATAGTTATAATTATTATATTAAAATGTTAATTAAATTTGTGTTTCAAACAGGCAAGTAGACGGTAAAGCGCCAACTTTCGCGCGCAAACCAGCCATTCGTCAAGAGGACGATGGCAAGCGATTAATCTTCGAGTGCCGTATCGAGGCTGAACCGGTGCCCAGCGTCGCCTGGTTCCACAACACTATGGAAGTCAAACATAGTCCAAGACATAAGGTATTTTAATAGAAAATAATTATACAAACAATAAATATTAATTATATAAAATAGATTGAGGCCATCGTGGCGCAGGGGCACAATAGTTTAGCTGTAACTGTTGTGTGTTTGATCCCTCTAGTAGAGGGAATTTCTTCGCTCTGGCAACAATACAAAATGCTGGTGTTGAGTTCCGCCACTCAACACGCAATGCCTCGAAAAATTCAGCGAAAAGCAAAGAGTCTTAAACGACGTTCTCTACCGACCCTGCTGTGTGCGAAATAGCAGCTTGAAGCTGATAATATAAAGTTTAACTAGACTAACGAAGGAAGTACGTGTGAAGGGTGTAAAATCACCTTATTTTGAATATAGATTATAAAATAAAATAAGGTGATTTTAACCCTTCACACTTACTTATATATTTGATAGAGATTAAAATAGTAAATTTTTAATAGCAATTATACATAAAAATACATAACTAGATAAAGACACAAAATAGATCGGGTATTTATTCTGTTGCCATCGTAATCTTTAAAATTGCAGCTATCTCATGTTATTGGCAGAAATAAGTATATCAAAAGTATTTAAAGATATATTTTTATTATGATATTTTAATTATTTAAAGATGACCTTGACCTAAATATATTTCTAGAAGACATCTTGTAAGCAATTAACCTTAATTTAACTTAACAACACATTTTAAGAAATCTATAAAAAATAACCAAAAAGAGAAGAAGGAAGAAGATGTTAAATTAAAAAAAACTTAGCTCTACATTTTTTTGATTTCAGTTAACAGTGAGCAAAGACGGCAAATCCTACTACGCGTCGCTAGAGATCAACAACGTGACAGTTGAAGACGCTGGCAAGTACCGGGTTACAGCTAAGAACGAGCTCGGCGAGAGCAACGCTACAATCAGCTTGAACTTCGACAGTGAGTAAAACAAATATTATAATTGTAGGAAGTTAAATTATAATAAAAAAGAATATAATAAAAAATAATAATCGCAAAGTTCTATTTATATACATATATTGATATGTTCAATCTCTATTATAATAGTAGATTAATGGTTTACATATGAAAATTATGGGACAAGTAAGGTAAAAGACAATAAAATAGGAATGAAATTTTACATATATTAGAATACACTACAAATACACATAATATGTACATACTTTTAAAATGCACACATACAAACAATTACACATAATTCATAATCTTATTTTATAAATATTTTAAAATAAATTAAATATAAAGTTCCAAATAAATATAAGTTGTGTTCCGCCACTCAGCACACAATGCCTTCAGAATTCGGCGGAAAGTGGGAAACGGAATGTAACACTGGGTTCCCTCTGCCTACCCTGCTGTGTACGGGATACAGCGTAAAACTTTTATGATTTAATTTTTTTACATTAAATATAAATTTATATTTTTTATAGTTAAGAAATGTTGCTTAAGATGGTTGATGCTTATTTGTACGTGTGATTCTAATCTCATAAATATATTAGATCTCATTATTGTAAACGTAGAATTTGCAGCAGAGCTTTTTCATTAACTAATTCTCAAAAATGTTGTAGTTACTCAATTTTTTTATTCCATATTTTTAATTTATGTAGATTTTAAGATGTTTTCTGTGCAGATCAAAAAATAATGTGAACGTTAAATGTAATTAATAAATAAAAAAAAATTAAACACACATATTAAACCCACATACAATGAAACATATTTAAAAAATGCATTACACTAATAAACATATATTGAATATATTTAGATCTCATATCTCATATATATATGTAACGCTAAAGCTTAACTAACATGCTATACCCGAGCGCTTTATATTGTGTTAAATGTTTTTAAAATTTTAAATTTTTACTTTGCTTGCGCATAAGCACGTCTTATATAAGTACATTTAAGTAACCTTAGCAACTGTAATGCGTACTGATCGGGACATATCTAGAATCTATTTAGATAAAATAATCAAGTTTATTTATGTATCTATACGATAAATTTAACTATACTCTTCCTTAATTAACTCTTATATACCAACTTGCGTTATTATTAATACGTACACAAATCGTTAGAAAACATCTTAAATATTTCACAAATTTCCAATATCTTTAACGGCAAAGCTGCAAATCTTCGTGGCAATTTAACAGAAACGAATTTACTAATATAATCACTGATATAGGCGATGAAGCGCCCGTACCTGAAGACTTTATCAAACCGACATTTACGGAGAGACCTGTCATCAGGCAATCGGAGGATGGTACCAAAATTACGTTCGAATGTCGATGTGTTGGCAAACCGAAACCAACCATCACGTGGTAAGGGCATACTGCAGAAAATGAAAATATTATAATGTCCTTATAATTTAACTTTGTATCTTATTGCGTAAACATGCACGCAGGTACCATGGAAAGAAATTAATAAAAGAAAGCAGTCGATACAAAATATCATTAGAAGAGGATCAAACATTATATCATATGGCGCGATTAGAAATAATAGGGGTAGAAAATTCCGGACAAAGGAGAATACAGGGCTGTGGCTAAAAACAAGCACGGTGAAGGCGTGGCAAAAATAAATTTAAATTTCCAGGGTGGGGATAAACCAAAGTAAGATAATTTTTTGCAATTTTTAAAGTATTCTCTTTTCGGGTTAGGATATTTACTAACTCTTAATCTTTTAAACAGAATACCTGATGGCAAAGCTCCTAGATTTCCCAAAAAACCTACAATTAGGCAAGAAGGGGATATTTTAATAATGGAATGTATCTTAGAAGCATATCCCGTGCCCGATATTACGTGGTTTCATGGTGACAAAGAGATTAGGGACGGTGCTAAAATGAAAATGTCTAGGAAAGCTATAGGAAAAGACACTTTTAACCTTACTCTAGAAATTTTAAGTCCTACTCAGGAAGATGGTGGGAATTATAGATGTAACGCTTTCAATATGTTTGGTGAGAGCAACGCAAATATTGCTCTAAACTTTCAAGGTAATAAGAGATTTAAGTATAATCTAATTTAAGTTATTAGGTAAAGTACGCATTCAGTAGCACCGCATGTAAGGCCTAAAGCTTTAATGCTGCATGATATTATATTATTATAATGACAAACAAGTATGAACTGTATTATGTTGTTTAGGTGGGGATGACGAAAATGGTTTTGCACCATCGTTTGTGGAAAAACCTCGAATCATTCCCAACGAAGATGGCACGCTTATCACAATGCGCTGTGTTTGTAAAGCCAAGCCGGCGGCTGAAGTTACGTGGTACAGAGGTTCGAACGTTATCAAGGCTAGCAGTA
The DNA here is from genome assembly GCA_030704555.1 of Heliconius charithonia. Taxonomy (NCBI): domain Eukaryota; kingdom Metazoa; phylum Arthropoda; class Insecta; order Lepidoptera; family Nymphalidae; genus Heliconius; species Heliconius charithonia. The sequence continues at coordinate 4,553,810 of CM060825.1, forward strand.
AAATAGAAATAAAATCATCAGTCATCAGCGAAGATGTTTATGAATTGGTATTGCTTTTAACAAACCCAACAGCAGCGGATGGTGGTGCCTATCGTTGTCATGTTCGAAATGAATTTGGAGAAAGCAATGCTAATCTTAACTTGAATATTGAAGCAGAACCCGAACCCGAGGGTGAAGGACCAACTTTTGTTGAAAAACCTACGATTCAATCAAAAGAGAATGGTAAACTGGTTATAATGGGTTGCAAAGTTAAAGCTAGTCCTAGACCAACGATCGTCTGGTACCATGAGGGTAAGGAAATCAGGGACTCGTCGAAAATTAAAACTAGGGTAGAAGTAAAAGAAGATATTTATACAATAATCTTGGAACTAGTTGACCCTGGTATTGAAGACTCCGGATTGTATAAATGCAATATTAAAAATGAACTTGGAGAGCTCAATGCAAATCTTACGCTCAATATTGAAAGTAAGTTATTAGATTATTTTTAAATACTATCGTATGTAGAAGTTTTAATAAATATCAAAATAAAGAAAGCCTGTATATTTTGTTGTAATATTATTATTCGTCATTCCAGTCATTCCAGTTATTAAAGAAAAACCAAAGATCATTAAAATAATTAAAAAGAAGACTGTGATTGTTGAATGTAAAGTGTTAAGTAAATTTGCACCGTCTTGCACGTGGTTCAAAGAAGCCAGTGCGGTTAAAGAAGATTCTAGGCACACTGTTCTAATAGAACCTGTCAGAGAGGTAAATATAACCTGTAATTATATAAATCTCTATGATTAATCATTTTAATTTATACATTATTTTACATTATTGACGTAAATTATTTCAAATCGGTTTTTAGGGCGAGTTTGCAGTTAAATTAGAAATTTCGAACGTTTCGCAAAATGATAAGGGATCATATAAACTTGTCGCTAAAAACGAGAAAGGAGAGGCAACATCTCAACAAGTTGAAATTACCGATATTCCTGAGGAAAAGGGAGAAAGACCACAGATCATTAAACACTTAAGGAGCTTGGTATGTAAAATAACAACTAATATTTTGTTACAGTAACATAAATATAAATATTAGTTTTTTTTTATATTTGTATTCTAAATTGTTTTAAAAGCCAGTCATAGCGCAGCTGCACAAGTATTTTATTTTATACATATGTCTTTTACACTATGAAATTATTTGCATTTAGGCTAGAAAAGAAAATGAGGAAGCCGAATTTGTGGCTGTCCTGAAAACCTCCGACCAATCCTGCAGATGTACATGGTATAAGAATTCTACAGTTATCAGAGACTCTTCAGAAATAAGCACATCCTTCGATGGTACAAACGCTCGACTATTTATCAGAAAAGTAACAACTAAATATGTAGCCAATTACAGAGTTGTTATACGAAATGAATTTGGTGAAGACGAATCTAGTGCCGATTTAACAATAATTGAAGAAAAAGTAAGTATGAATATGTTTGCAATATTTAATGCCAATAATTATATATTTTATAAATATTTTACTTTACACGTGTATAATTGCAGAAAAAGAAAAAGGAAGAAGAAGAAGAAGAAACTACAGTAATTGAAGAGTCAGAAGAAGAAATGTCAATTGTTGAAGAAAAATCTATTATTGAAGAAAATCACATTGAAGAGAAAAAGGTTTGTTGTTGCAAGATGATATATAGTTACTTAAATCATAAACTTTTATAATTTTTGAAAAGTTATAATTTTTAGTAAAAAGATAAAATTTTTGCTTACCGCGTTTACCATATTTTTAAATTAGCAGAAAGCAGCCGAGAAACAAAAAGAAGAGGAACAAATTGTCATAGAAGAAAAAAAAGCAGCTGCTAAAAAAGTAACAAAGAAAGAAGAAGTTAAAATAGAAGCCAAAAATGAGGAAATTAAAATTGAAGGTAAAAAAACTGAAGCTAAGGTTGAATCTAAAAAAGTAGAATCGAAGATGCAGGAACAGAAAAAAGCGGAAGTTGAAATACAAGAAGCGAAAAAAATACTTGAGAAAAAGACGGCAAAAACTGAGGAAGAAAAGAAAGCTCTCTTAGAAAAGATTGAAAAAAAGAAAACAGAAAAAGTTCCAGAAGCGGAGCCCAAATTAGAAGGCATTCCGAAATTGAAGCCAGTTAAGCCTAAAGAGGAGCCCAAACCTGAAGAAGAAAAGAAGGAAACCAAAAAGACTGAGGAAAAGAAAAAGATTATTAAAAAGAAGGTTGTTTCTAAAAAGAAGGCAGAAGAGGTAAGTACATTTTTTTCTCTATCAACATATGTTTGTTCTGTTTAGATGTAAAAAGTTATGAACAAATATATATTTTCGAAAACTACATAGACATACAATAAATGTATTTCTTTAATTGTCATATGTGTTTATAAGGTAATGCAAACGTCGTGTGATGTGTTGTGTTAACATTTAGATGTGCTAAAACTATTTTTACTTTAGGATGAATTGGAGTTTGTTGATGATTATGAGCGTCCTGTTTTGGAGAAATATGAACGAATTACACCTACACCTCTTGAAAAGAAACAAAAAGTTAATGATACACACAAGGTAATCTCGTACAGAAAATACTATACATACCTTTTTTTAAAAAAAAATTTATACTATACATATCATACTTCTTATATTTTTGTTTTATTCACTATACTATATTAAAATTTATATATCATCGTTGGTCATAGACAAAACGCGCGTCATTGTCCGAAAGCGTTAAAAGTCAGCAAAATGAAAGTGATGAGGAGCCATCACTTGCTACTTCTGCACCTGAGAAAAAACTTAAAGTTGAACCTAAAGAAAAGGTATAATTTTAAAATAAATGTACTTGTATATCTTATTAAATAAGTGTACTTATTTATATAATGTTAGTAGTTTTTATTAATTAAATAGATTTTCTGTACGATATTTTTTTAACACGTACAGAACCCAAAATTAATTCATAACAATAATGATATAGGTTGAAGAAGAACCTAAACGTCTCAGTATTAAAAAAGGTGTACTAAAGCCAGAAGAGAATGTCGATGAGATATCACAAATTAAATTATCTAAAGCGCCGATAAAACCTGGCGAAGAAACTACCGAAGAACCACAAATAGCGCAATCGGATAAGCCTTTGAAAAAGGTAGCTTATACTTAGACTCTTGTATAAATATATTAATTGTTAATAATAACTTATCTTTATGACATTTTAAAAATGAAATAAATGTGTTAACTTTAGCTCGAAGAACAAAAAGAATTCGTAGATGATTATGAACGTCCCGATCTTGAGAAATATGACAAAGTCACACCGACACCATCTGATAGGTCCAAGAAATCAAACGGAGTGAGTGAGGTACATAAATGTTTCATATATAATTATATACCTGCGTACATATAAACAATTAGTTAGGTTTGCAGTAAAATAAAACGTGCGTTGAAAATATTTTTAGGAATTGCCAGAATTTATTGATGACTATAAAAAACCGGAATTGGAACGATATGAAAAAGTTTCCCCAACTCCTAAAGATAAACGTCGTCCTAGCGAAAATCAGGTAGTTTAAACTTACTTGAAAATATTAAAATTGTTTTGAGGTAAAAAACATTTTAAAAATTTTTACATATTTTTAAAGGATGAAAATGATATAATGAAAGGTAAAATTAAACCTAAACAAAAAGAAGATGAACCGGAAATGCCCACCTTAAGAAAACGATCTGTGGCTAAAGACAAGGTAGAAATCAAATATATATATTTATATATATAAAAAGTATAAGCAATATCATTTATAATTTACCTTATTCTAACGATATTAATTACTTTAGGAGGATGAGAAAAAACCTGACGAAAAACCAAAACCCAAAGCGGTTAAAAAGGATGAGCCTAAGGCTAAGAAACGTCCTTCTCTTAAAGATAAAGAGGTATTAAAATGATCTAGTTTGGAATAATACAGATAACAAATAATATGTTTTTCTAATATAGGCCTTTAATATATCTTGGCGTTTTTAAGTCTATATAAGTCACATTTTTCGTCTTACGACGTTACGTCGACTCGTATTCACTCAAAATATATTATTTGCACAAAATAATATTTCTTTGGCACTATATTTTTCAGCTGTACTCACGCACTTATTGCTATACAAATATACATCAGCGCATAAATTTTCAAAATGTTAAGGATTTCCTTGCATGTCATGAAAAGTTTTGCCTAAAGAAAATTTTATAGTTCAGCAACCTAGCGCTTACCACACTCACAAATGATACTTAATGTAATTTAAGGTATAACTTTATTATTAATTTTGAACTGACAGCTACACTTACACAATGCAATGCAATTAACAATAATATTGTTAATACTGCAAATAATATTATAAGCTTAGATTGTTATAATATAATTATCTATATGTCTCTTTTGAAGCAACTTTATATTTTTAATGAACGCTAATTAAGTCACAAACTGATCATATAAGGTAATCATTTTGAAGGTCGAGGTAGAAGAATTTGTCGACGATTATGAGAGGCCAGTTCTTGAAAAGTATGAGAAAATTACACCAACACCATTTGAGAAAAAGAAAAAGGTATATAATTCTCAATACACACTACACATAAAACATATGTACATAGGAGCTTGTAAATCTTGCTGTTAATATTATTATTTTAGAAGTTATAAAAAGAGTAATAATAGTGGTTTTTATCGACGATTTGAAAAAATATATTTCTTAGAAAATTTATAATTATGTGTATAAATTTATTCAGGAGGATAAAAAACCCGAAGAGGAACCTTCCTCTGCGACCATACAAAAACGAAGATCAGTTAAAGATAATGATAAACCAGAGGTACAGAACATAATATGATAATGTTATAATAAGAAAGTTAGATAGTTTGAAAGTTGACTGAATATAATTCATAAATATATTATTTTCCCTTAGCCAATGGACGTCGACGAAAGTGTCAGCGTTTCTAAGCCTAAAACTCCGGTTAAACCAGGCCAAGAACCTGAAGACGTTTCACTTACACATAAAACACCGGCTGAAATAAAGCCTACGGTTCGTATACACATATAGCACATGCTAGCTTACTAATAGATATTAGAGCGGTTAATATAAAAAATAACGTTATTTCATGTAGGAAGATGAGGCAGAAGCTAAACTTAAAATTAAGAAACCCGAAATTGTCGAAGAAAAAACGATTAAGCGTCCATCACCTAAGGATAAGGAACAAAAGGTACGACACCCTCCATATTTCAATTTAAAAATTATAGGGATTATTATATAATACCTAAAATATATTAAAATTAAAAATCATTCACAGATTGGCAAAGTTTTACCTTTATCGGTGACACAATTATTAGACAGAATGTTAATACTTATAAAGGTAACATTATATAGCGTAGAAATAGTTATTAGACTGTAAAAAATATACACAATTTGTAACATCTCAATGACATACACATGTAGTAATTAGGTCCATATTTTAGACAATATATTAGTATACACTTTATTTACAAGCACTACCCTAGTTGCACAATATGGACATGTCACTGTTTTCCTGACTGTATAGGACTATTCCACAATTTATTTGTATCACTTTATCTTCAATTTTTCACGTTTATTTACTACTTGCGAGCTTAGGGTGAGGATACTGAAGAAGCGGTCAGTCTTACCAAGCCTAGAACTAAAACAAGCACAACTGCTCCAGAGGAGGCATCTTTGACACAAAAGAAACCTGCTCAGAAAAAGCCTACGGTAGTTATCTCTTCTTATTTTCTAATTATCTCAGCTAAATTGTTATGATATTATAATTAAATGAGTAATAAATATCTCGTAGGAGGGCTCGGAAGCTGCTCAACTTAAAGTTAAGAAACCCGCTGTCGTCAAGAAAAATACCACTGATGAGGTATAAACACTTATTTGTGAATAAAAAATAAATTTAAATAGAGTAGAGCTGAGGTAGTTACGAAATAACTATATTAATAAAAGTTTAACCAACTAAATAGCACATTTTCTAGATGGATGTAATGCACATACACACTAACATTTTAGTCTCACATGCACTACAAAAACCGCTTCTATAACGTAGAAATTCCGATAGTTTAACTTGAGTATATTATGTATTTAGGAACCTCTGGCAATAAAGGGAGGTAAATTTGAAGTGCCGCAACTAAAGAAAACTGTCAAGAAAACAGCTGAAAAGCCCAAAAAGGCTACATCTGACAATAAAGAAAACGTTGATGGGGTAAACATCTTGAAATACTGAAAGTTGTTTGTGACGTCCCATTGTACTCTTATTGTCGTTGTTTCTTTTCCCTTCTATCTATTTCTGTACTTCTATTCTTTTCTTTTTACACAACGTCAACTTTACTTTCATTTTTTATGTAAACGTCGCTTTGTACACTATTACACACGATTACACACATCAACATTTTGCACACGAACACTTTTTTGTAAGCACCTCTTTTCACGAATTGAGTTTGATAAGGGTCCGGTGTCTACGTCGTTGTCCTTCAAAAAGTGGTTGTAAGAATCGCATGCTGCTATTAAATGTTACTTGTTGCATATTTTTTTTACAGATTGTATGTTTCTATTTTCAAGATATAGATTAAAAAATGTAAAATTAAAGTGATAGGTTACCTATATAATTATTTTAGGTAACCTGGCGTAGATATAATGATATACATTTTACAGTGATATTTTCTTATATTACAGTATGAATTAGATTTCGTTGATGATTACGAGAGACCAGTTCTTGAGAAATACGAAAAAATATCGCCAACTCCAACTATCAGAGAAAAGAAAGAAAAAGAAATAGCTAAGGTGAGATAATTATATTATTTTATTAATAGATAAGTAACGCTTTGCCAGCAACATACATTTAGGTTCTATTGAAAAATTCACTATATTTATATACCTGTGATTGTCTTAAATCTAAATCTTTTACATATTTATTTTTTGTTCATAGGTGGACAGTCGAAGAACTTCTGTGCAGAGTGAGGTATGTATTAAAATATCTCAATTAAATTAAATCATTGGTCATTTTTATGTTAAAACCTATATTAAAATAATATAATATTTTTATAGATTTTTCATTTTGCGGTAAAAGCAAAGAAAATTAATTCTTCAATAGATTTCGACGAGGGACTTCTTTTGTTTATTTTAAATATGTTTTTTTTTTCAATTTGAAGTAGAGCCTACAATTAAAAATCTGTCATTAAAACTAAGTTAGCTGCTGTAGTATTATTATATTAATATACATCCCAATAAAAAACTTAGAAGTAAAAGATAAAAATAGTAATCAATTTAATAGCAGATACAAGTGGTTGCCCAACAAGCTCATCTAGCTGTGAAGGTAAATTCTCAGTGTGGTGTGAAGCATTGCTGTAAATATCTCATACAAAACTGATTTATATGTTATCCCCTCCATGATTGAACATTTCTTATTTACTATGTTTAAAATACATTTGTGCCTAAGTTTTGCGTGTTATAAGTTGTAAATAATAAGTTACAAATTATAATGGTCGTTAGTACGACGTTAGTTGACTCATTGTACCTTATATGTATGTATGTGTATTACACACTGAAATAATTAAGTAATCACCAACAACACCAGAAATAATAGAATTATATACTTTGAATGTTTATGAAATCAATTGTTTAATTAGTATATATATACAAATAAACGTTCAAGAATCTGCAAACAATATTCTATTTCGGTTCACCTTCGACCACACCATAGCTGAATTGTTGTTAATACAGTATCAGATACAATATTGTCTAACATATATCTCAAATATGTTCCTAAAACTTCCTTATAGAATAGAGAGTATTATATAATATTTTTAGTGCCGCATAATAAAAGTGATCATTAAAAGTCAATAATTTTCCTTTCAGTCTGAAAGTAGAAGGGCATCCGTCCAAAGCGAAGTAAGTAATATATGGTTAACTAAATATTATTATTTTATTAAATTTGTGGTATTCATCACACTCATCAATTTTTTTATATAATCTTACCAAGTCTCAGAGGCGTCTTTATGTTTCGTCTGTATTCTTTCTCTTTTTACCATCAATAGTTTTTTTGAAGGTCAATTGACGTCTCCTCCTTCATGACTTGGTCTTGCATAATTTATTATACTACTATCAGCCTAACACACCACTTGAGAACATTTTCCATTATAAAAGTTACATTTTTACCATCTCAAACCGTTTTCGAGATTTCTTTGCATATCCTTCAAAACGAAAATTAGTTACTTGTACTATGTCTTCACCACAAACACTATTTCGCCGTTTCTACTGTACAATAATTTCACTACCAGTACTTCATTGTAAATCAAAATGTGGCTCCTCATCTTTATGATTGGATAGTTGCAGTTGTAAAATTTAAGTTAGATGTATATTGTGAAGTAGAAACCAGTAACACTTTCATAGTAAATATCGATAAGAAACTTTTGGATCATATTATTGTGATTATCTAAAATTAGCCTTATTATTAATTTGTCTTAAATAAGTGATGCCAATAAGAATTCTTGGGAGAAAAGTAATATATAACATGTATGTATATTAGTCGTATCTAAAATAAATACAATGAATAGTTCTGCTGAGTGAATATGAATTTGAAGTTCATTGTTATCTCACGTTGGAAGGTATTACGTGGGAGGTGGGAGTATTTTGCCTCGAAGAGAGTCTATAAAAGTTTGTAAATCTGGCAAGAGTATCACTTTGCGAATGTCCGTCGTGAAGTCTAAAGTTCGATAATGCTTCGGTTTCGGAAACATACAAGTGAAACGTACGTCGAGAGTGTGGTTAGTGGTTCTTTGTGTTAGTGATGTGTAGTGTAGGCCTAGTGCTGCTGCAGTTCATATAAGGATCTAAAGGATGTTGTGCCGTTAATTTCACCCATTTCTCTGTTCTTCTCATTTTGTGAAATATGTCTTATTTAAAAATATGAAAATGTTATAATTATCATCCTGAGCCTATATTTACTTCCCAAATTATTTTAATTTATGTTTCTAATTAGGATCTATTTCGACTTATTTAAATTCCTACCTGAAATCGGTTTGACCTAAAATTGTATTACTTTAAATTATTAGTTTATAAAGATTTTTTTAATTTGTTAAACTTTTATCAACTAAAGTATTTGAAATTTAAGGTAAATTATAACCAAACCAGTACACTATTTCACAATTTTCATAATTATCCATAGGTTCAAGAAGTAAGGACTGAGAGTCGACGTAGCTCTATCATTGAAAACAAAGCACTTAAGGTAAGTTTGATAATTTTTACACAATATCTCACATGAATTTGCATACTGATCTTACAAAAAAAAGTTACTGGAAGCATTCTTAGCAGTAGGTCGAAAATTAATTGTATTTTCTACTATATTAAATAAATAAAGGTTACTTTAGTTTTTTCGAACCTTTCGGATGGTATAAAAATTTAACATAATGAAAAACCAAAAACCCGATTCTGCATGTTTACACTCTAAGTCGACGATATTTTAGATTAAAAATCACGGGTAAATGAGCCTTGTTTTTTTAAATCTAAATACATTTGCTTCCATATATTTTTGTTATACCTATATATACAGTTACATATCAGCTTATTAATTCTTTTAATTCTAAGACGAGCTAAATTTATTAGCGTCAAAGATTTGTTGATGCCACAGCCAGAAACAAATTGACTCTTTATTTCGTGAAATGTTTAATAAATTTTAAAGTTTTGTTTGGACTCGAGCACCTGTGACTACTAAAAAAACACTAGCTGGCTAATTGCCACTTATGAGAGCCACTTAACGGGAGGCGGACGGTATGTGCACACTGGCGAGAGACAATTGTCTGCAATTATATTAATAACCGACTTCTTATCAGCTTAGTGCATATATGTATTTATTTTTCCAAATTTTAGAGTACCATACATATTCTGTGTAAGTTATCACAATTTCCATTGTTTTTTTATATATAGCAATAACACGCCTTTTTTACTCTTTATTTAGTGAAATGTTTAAAATAGCTACGATTAGCTAAGATAAACATAACGTCCCATTTAAGCTACAACATCCTTTGGTAGGTGGAAGGTACGCAATACGATAATATCTATGTAATATCTTAAGACATTGAAGACAGAAATTGAAAACAGTTTCATTCTTGATACTAATATAAATGTGTTACATGGTATATCGTTAAATACATAAGCTTTTGTATTAGAACAATATGAACAAACACTATGCTATTATGTTTTTTATATTAGATATTTGATTTGGCCATTATGGATTAGACCGATATAAATTACTATATTGTATTGATTTGGATTTATATATAGAGTTACAGTCTATAATTAATCAAACTTTGACATGTACATAATTCTTGTTAAATATTTAATTATTCTTCCTTTCTTTTTGCTATATTTTTCATATAAAGCTTAGGAAGAAAATTATAGTAAGCTTACACTTCCTTTTTTAAGCTATAATATAATATTATACTTACTCTTTACTTTACTGAAATCGCCACTCAAAAATTGACCATTGTGAGAAAAACTGAATTTGTGATGTTTTGATACATACTTCAAATAACATTTTTAACAAAAATTAACATACTCTTTTGACAGATCACAAAAGAGACATCAGAGAGCAGGAAATCATCGGTGGCATCTATATCAGAACAAGAACAGGTTTCACAAATTAAAAAGACTGCTCTTAAGGTAAGAAAAAAAAAGATTGAGAATAATTCTACTGGACAACATATATTTTATTTAGATTTGTTCACACGTTTTATAAATTTATTAAGTTAGTTTTGTAATTTTAAGATTGTCATTTGCAAACCCTTTAGCAAGAACCTCAATTTAAGTGTGTATTTGGTTAATTATCAGTAGTTAAAGATTTTGTTTTCGCTTATTTTAAAGTTGGTATAAGACACCGAAATATCGCTTATGGCAGAATTGACTAATGAGAGCAATTTTTCGTAGATCGCTTATGCGAAATTCCTTTTACCTATCGGGATTACCTGCCATGATTTTGTGAGATTCCCTCAGATGTGATAATGTATCAAATTTCAGTAGAACACGTAACGACTTGTAGTTACTTTAAATACGTTGAACTGTACTCAATTGATACATTATCATGTTATTTTGTGTTAAGTTTAAATTACAAAATCCTATGGCTTATTGTTAATATTTATTTTAGACAATCGTTAAGGAACCGGAAGTAGTAAATGAATTAGAGCAAATAAAACTTAAGGTAAGTCGGCTTTTAGGCCCTTTTGCATGTTATATGTCATTAGAAAGAAAGATACAGCATAAATTGTCGCATACGTGTATGTTTGTAAAATGTAAAAATGTTGTTATTGTTGATGTTAAAAAATACTTTTTGTTTGTTGTGATGTCCTCCTATACGTACATATATAAACTATATTGATATAAATGATAAGGTATTTAATTTTTATGCAAAAATGTTGAAATTAAATACTCTATTTTATAAATAGGATGACAGTAAAAATGTAAACGAGAAGATAAATACAAGAACAGGTGAACTAAATGAAAATACACATTCTGGGCGACCTACGAAATTAGACACTCAGGTACACACATATACACATACATATTACTCGCACATTTACTTTACTATTTCACTGTTTTTTCATTATTTATAAATATAAATATTTATTTAATTTAGGAATCAATACAAAAAACGCAACCGAAACGTAGTCTTAGCTTAGACCAGCCGCAACCAAAACACACTCAGGCTGCACGGCGTCATAGTAAGACTGAGGTATATTCCTTATAATTCGTTGATTATTCATGTAAATAAATTGTAGGATCACATTAATAATCATATTTTTTACTTGATAAATTAGAATATTGAAGCGGTTAGAAGTGAGAAACCTGAAATCAATAATCAGTCGTCTAGTGATGATTCTGATAAATTAAATTATACGAGACGATCAAGTAAAATAAAACAGGTATTAAAAATTTGTAACACACATTTAATTAATTATTTGGTTACAAATACTTTATCTGGTAATCTTACTTAAACTGGACATTAATAAATTAGATAACAAAACTCACAATATACCTGTTAATAAAATCGACGAAAACACAGAAATACAAAAAAGTCGTTCACGTAAATCTAGTAAGGTAGTTAGTTATGATTCAAAAAATTTCTATTCTTCTATTACTTTATTTTATATTCATTAATTTTATACTTTTAACTTATTATCACATATGCATTCTACATGATAAGATTATTTTTATGTTAGGATCGTACGGAAAGTGAACCGGGAAGTGTCATTGGAATTGTAAAAGACAGTCCTGATAACGTTGAAACCATTGACATATCTAGTCCTGATACTGCTACAACTGAGGTACTTAAAGGACTTTTTAAAACTTACTTTATTTTATTTCTTCAATAACATTATTCATTTTTTTTATATAAAAATAAGCTAGCATTTTTTCTTCTTTTTTTCTTTTTGTTTTTTAATTACATTCAAACCACAACATTGATTTATTTTATGGATTTTTTTGTCCATATAGGATTTAAATATAAATAAATCAATCAAAGTTGAAGATCAAAACTCAAAATCTGAGCAACAGCCAGAACTAATTTATCCTTGGAGACGACCAAGTAAACCCAAAGAGGTGATTATTAAAAATATTGTAATAAGTATATTTTTATTATAATATGATCATATTTAGTTTTAATGATATTTTATTATATGCGTTCTTATAGGAAATTGATATACCTAAAAATAAATTACCAGAGATAAGAGATTCAGCCCGAAAAGAAAATAACGAGGTAAACTATTCATATTTAACAAATCTTATATAAATATATATATATTCGTATAAATGAATATAATTCGATATTTTCTAATGTTAATAGGCTCCTTATAACGAAATTAATAAATCAAACGGTACAATAGAAAAACAAAAAGAACAGACAGCTTATCCTTGGAGGAAATCTAAAGAGGTATTTTGATAGCCTCATTTTTGTTATTTATTATTATATATACAGTACTTAAATATAAATTTATATTTTACTCAAATTATTGTCAGGTACCAATATTAATTACACCGGAACCTGATATTAAACAAAACGAAGTACCCTTCTCTTGGGATGTTATTCCTGAAGTTCCACAGGTACTATAAAATACGATAATGATATATTAATGATATAAAAACTTATAAATTAATAAATAATTGTTTGCTTAGGTGGAACAAAAACCGGAATTAGAGAATCAGTATAAACCCACATTACGTGAAACACAAGACACTGTACCTTGGAGAAGGTCTAAATCTCCTCAGGTATACAATCACAGTGATATGTACCACTTTACACCACCAACACATTTCACACTGCACTCATATAATTATACATTTATACATATTTTGCACAAACTTTATTCATTTTTGCACTAGCTAAGTATATATCTGAAATTATGAGATTTCGTCCTTTTTTTTTTCAAAAATTTCGTATCGTCGCCAGTAAAGTAATTTACTTACTACTCTAGGCTGAGTCAGCGGACACACCAGAGAAAAAACCAGCTTCTTTAGAAATTCCACAAGCCGTTATTAGCAGCAGACCTCAGCCTGACGAGGTATTGGCAAAAGATCAATAACAAAGCGTCAAAATTTGGCACAATGCACCTACACTTTTTTCACAGGACTTCAATTCGATACTTGCACACGCACTTGCACCTACTTAGTAGTTACGCACGTAGTTCGTTGAAGTAGTTAGTAATTTATCTATTTTTTAAAATATTGTATGAACTAAGGAAAACATTATAATAGAACTGATAAAATTTATTAAAATATCTTGGGCAAATAAGCGTTAACTAGACTCTAATTTTAAAAACATTACATAACAATAAAGTGCATGTTGCAGATACTGGATGTTGCATGATTTTTTATGTGAAACTTTAAAAGTTACTTGTAAAGTAATGATTCTGTAATGTCCTTGTTCTATAAGCCATGTGTAATACAGACTGCAGTATCTTCACTTTTTATATGTAAACTTATTTTCCCTGCTTTTGCTTCTGCTTTTTAATAACTTAAAGTAATATTAACGTTAAAAATAATTTCAAGTTCTAAATTTTCTACCTACAACTCAGGTAATTTACATGTGTAATGATTATTTTTAATTTAGTAGCGGTTAAGTCTCCGTGTCTCTATCAGGAAATTGTAAAATTGTTTATCTAATCTTAAACAGTTTTAAAATATATTTTGTGATTATAGAAAGTCGAAGTTAAACAAGAAAAGGTAGAACAAGAAGCAAAGAAAGCGAAACTCACGACGGTAAAGAAAAAAGCTGAAGAATTGCCTGAAATCCCAGATTATGAAAGGCCTGATCTTGAGAAATATGAAAAAATATCACCAACGCCCACTACTAGGGAAAAACCAGAAAAGGATAAGGTATTGAAAATATTATAGAATTATAAAGTATCTCAAAAAAACTGAAGCATTGCTAAAAATGTAACAACAGAACCTTTAGTTTGAGTGAAATTTCAAAAATATTTTTACATTTAAACAGCCGGCTGAAAAGCCGAAAGTACCCGAAATCAAGGCACCAGAAGAGAAACCAGTAGCACCTAAAATCGAAGTTGTGCGAGACAAGTCTCCGAAACCGGATGCTGCAAGAAAGCCATCCTTGTCTCCTGCACCTCCAGGACGACGAGGATCTCTTATTCCTCCCCCAGAAGAAATGGGAAGACGTCCTTCCTTAATTATCAGCGACGAGGTATGTAAATATTACTTTTGTATTTCTAAAGAAATAATGATAGAAATGTAAAAAACATTTTTATGTTATATTATCAACATTACAGAGAAGGTATGAAAATCAGATTTAGAATTTCCTAGTATTGTGCTGTCTGATTGTAGAATAGAGTATTCTCGTAGGTATATTTGATTTAAGAATATTTAAAGCACGCACTTATTTCAAGACACTAATATATCACACAATACATGAACACTTTAAAATGTCATGAATTTATGTTACTTAAAAAAATATTAATATCTAAATAGGTGCGTGACTATACATATATGTATATTATAGCTGAACCCTGTAGACCCTATTCTGTCGAGCCGAACCCGTAACATTAAAACACCCTAAGTACCTCCTTTGAACAACGCTAAACCTCGAGCTTGAGTAACGGAAATTATTATAGTTGATTTAATTGATTGATTGATGAAGCTTAAAAATCCTTACTCCTGGCTTTTTAGATATTAGATTTCACACAATAGGTCCGTATCGAGATGAAACAATATCTAAACAGTAACGAATTTAGTTATTAAGACGGTAAAACACGTAATCCACAGGAAAATAGAAAACTAAGACCTGGTGAGGTGATTGAAGAGAAAAAGGTAATAGATAAAATGCTACGAATAATTATAATAATTCGTTGAATGCTATCCGTTATGATATGGCCGTGACAAAATTTTAACTGCAATTCTGTCAAAGAAATTATGTTATTGCATTTGCACCTGACGCGGATTAAACCACTGTTGTCGAGGGAAGGTATCTGGATAATTACATACTAATACAAGTCAAAACCTTTAAAGATTTATAAAAAGAAAATTAAATATGTTAAAATTTAATAGTAAGTTTGTACCATTTATATGTATATAATTATCCAGTATTCGTCTTAAAGGCGTTTCTCGTACAGAGCACCAAGCTATATTGCACAATTTTTGTGACACAGAGCACACAAGCAAATTGCACAGCTTATACGCACGTTGCACACAAATAATGGTTACTATAATTGATTCTTTATATATTAGGGTATTAACTGAATCACACGGCGTAAGAGCGTCTCTTGAAAATAATAGGCTTAAAGCGTCGACTAACAATAATAACAAGGTGGTGAGAATAACTACTGCACTACTGATAAGGTCAAGGTTGAATTATAGAGGGTCAAGGGTTCTCAGGTTCGGCGGCACAGATAGGCAACAGTTTATTTCGCGGTTATTACCAATATTTTTTAATAACAGGTCACCAAATTACGTCCTGGAGAAGTTTTAGACGAGAAAAAGGTGAGATTGTTTGGGTCTGGTCAATTTAGGTGGACGCTGCTCGCTTTGCAAAGCATTTTGTTCAATATCAATTTTACTTTTTTTTCTTTTTTTCGCACATGACAATACGGACAATATAAATGTGATAATATATGATATTTTACTTCTTACACTATGACTCATTTACTGATTACAAATCACAATTACACAACAGAAATGAGATCTCTTTACTTAACTCTTTTTACAATCTATGTAATAAATATTAGTTTCTTTAGTTTTTCACATTCTTAAGTACATTTTATACATCCCTTTTGTCCCTCGTAGGATCCATTGCAATCTGTACTCTGACAAATCAAAAGCCGCTTTATTGACTGGCGGGGGTTATACTTTTAGCGCAAATGGCTATATCGCAATTTAGTTGACTTTGAGTTTTGAAGGAATCATAATAATTACAAATATTTTCTCTACTTTTAGATACATATTTATTATGATCCCTTTTCACAAGCTAAGCTTAATAGAAAATTTATAGAATGGCTTCAATTTTACCCTAACATTGGATTATTCTTTTCTTCTAATCTTAGATTTAGTTAAGCTTATGATCATTATCACCAACATCATTTCTATAAAAACAAATCATGAGATATAACATACACTAGAATGATAATACGAATATATATACACTGTACACAATTGTACAAATGACTTATACACTAGGTAACAAATTAACATCTAATGTTAATTGAGCACCCACACAACTTACTTTAAGTCCATACACAGATGCATTAAGATTAATATAATACCTACACGATATTAACAGAGAATGTATTACTAAAACATTTTTATTTTCCAAAAAAGAAACGCGGCAGGCCGGGTGAACTCTCTGATGAGGTATCTACAATGTGTGGAAATATATGTTTAGATATCTATGTTATAAAAAAATTAGAGTCGTGGCTAACATAGACATTTTTACAGTGATTAATTATTTCTGTTTAAAAGTATTCTCGTAGAAACCTATTATAAAACGACTACCAAAGCCGTAATATAATTTGTTTCAAAGTTAAAGGAATAAAAATGATGAAGAGGCAACTGAAATATTGACGAAAGTAAACTTCATTACGATAGTAGTTACAGTGCATTTAATACTTCGTTCTAACATGTTTATCAATTGACTAACAAGTAATCGCCAAAACCCAATATATTAAACCCAATATACATATTAACTTTTATAAAGTGCATGAATTTCTGCTGTCATTGAATAAAATATGACGTAATTATCTGCTTCTTTTATAAAAAAAGTATTGGCCTATGTACTAATTTTGTTGATATCAGTATCCCGCGTTAACCTATCTGAAGATGGTGCTTAGCCTTATATCAGAAATAAGTTTGTTGATGTTATGTATATTCAATGACTCTATAATTTTGGTATATTAATAATAATAAAATAATTAGTACAATAATTCCAAAATATAAACTTAACGGATGTCCTTGCTTGTTGATGCCACAAAACATAAATGTAAATATATAAATTGCATTCCAAAACGATGTCGTGTCTAATTATGTCGTATCCAATTTATAAATCAAATGCATTGAATATAGAAGCGGAAGCTAAACAAAGATATTTAATTATAAACCAATGAATTTAGTTTGCAGCCAAGTTGAATACAGGACGTAAGCATGTAGGTACTTGTACGTATTAAAATAAATATTACTTAATAATTAATTCTAGATCAAAATTTTCCAATAACTTATTTGTTTCTATTGATTATCTGTATTTATATACAGACAAAACTATGTAGTGACTGATACAGAACACGCAGATGAAGTTATGGATAAAAATAGGGAAGTTACAAGTTTCTTACGAGAATGAACATTTCCGTATCAGGATCAAACTTCACGCAAACTTTGCTAGCGAAAGCTAGTTTTAGTTACAGGTTAAATAAGAATATAATAAATGTATATAGTTTTAAAGCTGATAAAATAGATGAGTGAAATCTAAAATATATTTATTTATGTAGTGACTAAGAACAGAACAGAGAGCAGTAAATATTGAAGAGATAGACACCGGCCCAGTGATGCCAGCTCTTTGCCGAATTCCAATGATTGATAGTTGCTCTTATAATAAAGGCTAGGAGCTAGGCCAAGGTGATCGGTTTAATTATTGCAAGTTGCCAAAAGTAATGACTTATTGAATCAGGGGTATATTATTAGACGTATTTGTTAAATAAATTTTGAGATTGACAATAGTAATGAAGAACGTGTTGAAGATACACTCAATAGATATAATCTATCTAGTAATCTTCACAACTGAGGAAACAAGTGAAGATTACCAGGAAGTAAATTTTAAATTTAAAACATAATTATTTCAGTAACGTAACTTCTGCATGTGCTAAAAAAGAAAGAAATATCCTCAAGTATATATATATATATATATAAAATGAATTATATAAAAATATTTAAGTGGAAACTAATCACTTATTTGAAATAACAAAAGATTAAACCTTTTTTGAAATTCAAGTGCATTTATAAAATATTAACTATACTTACGTATATAAACTAACAAAGAAACAAAAAAAGTTGAGCTCTAAATACATGAACACGTTGAGAAAAATACTGTCACGCATTCCATAGCGCCACATAATTAGACAATGTTATTATTAAAAACAAGGACACGCTAGAAATAGAACAGAATAGATGTAAATCTGATTGACAAGTAGATATAGATATGGTTCATACCAAGAGGCGCGTGGGTCGTACGCCCAGTTTGTGGATTGTTATGATATCTTTCTTGGCATGGCTACAATTTTTACAACTATTGGCTATTATCGATGTCTGTCAAAGTGGTGTATGAAAGAAGAAATTGGGATATTGAAATGTTTCTTTTAAACATGATTTTCAAGTAAAAACAATGTTGATAAATTTTAAAATTTATAAAATTATAAATATTCATAAAAAAATTAGGCTAGTCGTGGCGTAGCGGCACGAAGTGTGACTGTAAAACCGGCTGGTTGTGGGTCGATCCCCACACGAGGAGATGAATTATTTACTTAAATTTATATTTTCCATTTCTTCGCTCTGGTGTCGAGACGAAGCGCGGCGTTGAGTTTTGCCACTCAGCACGCAATGCCTCCAGAATTCGGCAGAAAGTGGGGAATGGAGTGTCTTAACACTAAGTTCCCTCAGCCTACCCTGCGGTGTGCGCATAAAAGATGAAAATTTGTGACTTATGAGGACCGTGAAAAAAATGTGTAAAGATGAGATGAAATAATTTTATATTAGAGACACATTACAAATGCGTACAAAGTAGAAGAAGTGGCGTAAACGCTACTGTTGTAGACTCGACCATAGCGAGAGAACACGATAGAGGTAACACGATAAAGCACGGTGTTGAATTCCAAAAAATCCAAAAATTGGGAAATTGAGTTTCTGATTACCGTGCTATGTGAGAAATACCCAATATAGATTTTTTTTAAAAATAACAACATAAAAAAACGAATGAGCTAAATATGTACTACTTTACCCAGCTAAAAATATACTTATTTTAAAAGTTATAAGCTTGGACATTTAAATAGTTAACGACATTTGTTGAAATGTAGACTTGCTAAGTAACTAAAATTTTAGTATTGAAATTGTGAGTGGCCAGTCATGGCGCAGGGCCATCAGCGTGCGAATGTGAACGCCACAGGTTATAAATTAGATTCCCACTTCCCACAGGACATGAAATATTTAATATTTTCATTCACTTTGGTAATAAGGGAAATGCGTTGAGCTCCGCCACTTAAAACGCAATGCTTCCACAATTTGGCGAAAAGAGGAGAACGGAAAGTGTCAACCACAACAATTAACTTCAACTTAACTTTATTAAATTATGCACAAAGAAGTGTAAATAAAGACATACACTTTATTAGATACTTTATTATTTATGCGGATATATAATACTAAAGTAAATAAGTGTATAAAATACTAATTTATAAAGACTATAACTCAACCAAAAAACCTTTTAATCTTATTCCGAAACGCACCAAAAACTTCTACGCGAACTTACTTCATGATGTTAGTCAACACATTACTGGGCGTAGAACAATGCTACGGATTGATTCATTGCTACGAGTTTTGTTTTGGCTATATAAAAGAACATAAAAAAATTATACATCGCGATTTTAATTTTAAACTATTGTTGACATTCTACTTCAACTGATCATTTACAATATCTACTGGTATAAAATATGTTCAATATATATATAGGTATTCCTTTATTTGTGTTATAATTTATGATATGACGCATTAATCTTGATTTAGCCAGCAATGAGCTTAGTATCACTTTTCACTCATATATCAAATACTAGTGCCCGACAAATTTTTGGAATGATATATGATTTTACCAGAAGCTCAAGCATTCGCAATGATTTAGAGTTTCACCGACAACGATGAATGAATACAATTGTACCTGTCGTAAATACGCTTCCTTATGTCCGAATATAACGGATAAATTACGTTTGATATCGGTTGACGACAACTCTACACACATGTTAACAGAATCTTCCAAGTACACACGGATGCTCACCTTAATCTGATAATTAATTGATTCGGTCTGTTGATTTGTGCTGTGCACAAATAGATACCGCTCTCCCGTCCCCACCCGCTCCATAGCCAGCACGGCCGCCTGCGACGACCCCTTCAGTCTTTTCAGATTCGCGCCCATTTTTACATGGAACTACACTTAACGAACAGCTCTTAATTGAAATATAATACATTGAAATTAGTCAATGAGAATAGAATAAGCTCAAAATAAAAATAATTAACAAATATAGTGTAAGCTGGAGAGTTCGAGCAGATATGTGTGAAAGCGTTACAAAAATCAAATCAACTACTGTACTTTTAAATTATACTGGTTTCTGTGAATTAAAACGTTTGATTTAAAATGGATACGACTTATTAATGGCGTAATACTTAAAAGAACGATACAAAATAGTTCTCGCTGTATTGTGGCATCCTAGTTGCTAGATGTACTTAAAACATGTCGCTATCCAGGAAACAACTTGCTTCCTTAACTGTACCAAAAGATGTTGGGGTAAGTACGCATGATTCAAATTTATTGTTCCTTTAGATAGAAACAAAACACCGTTGTCATCGAGGTACATTTGTGACATTATTTCTTAAAGAGCAAAATAAATTTAAAACTTTATAAAAAATGGACTTTATCACTGTGAATTTTATATTATGTAAAGTAAAATACAAAAATTTACTTATTCAATAAAACTGAAACTTTTTATTTAAAATTGTAGGAATAAAATTACAGATAAAGTTAAAAAAATATACTTTTTATGGATTGTGAGTCGCCCAAAAGGAGTCATTAGTATTAACACGTAGATACAATGAAGATGACGATAACATTTTATTTAAAAAAAAAGTAATTATATGATATTAGTAATTGTTTGGTAACTTTATGTAATGTAATTCATAAACATAAACGTCCTGATTATTACATTTTAAAAGACATTTAAAGACGATAAAATAGATAGTGACGTAATTCTAAATATCAAAAGTACGACAATAATTCACAGTTGTAATTATTTTCAAGTGTTGCTACAACACTTGCGCTACATTTATCAGGAAGTCCAGATCTTCATTGTCGGGTCATTTGGCGAACGCACATGATGCACAGCATCTGTCATAACACAACTTATGTGTCGTGTATTTAGTTACAGTATAATTTTTCAATCTAAATTTAATAAACACCAAATCGTTTCCAATATACTTCGATGACTTGACGAGCCTATGTATTTTGTAAATTTATTTGTAGAGTTTAAATAGCATAATTTAGTTCAATTATTTTCATTGAAAAGTTAGTTAAGCATTTTGTGATTTAAGTAAACAATTTTTATGCTAATTACTAAAGTTCAACAACGTAATTTACTTCAGTATTTAATTACTGACAGTCAATTTTCTATATGTTACTCGTACATTCCATAATAATGTTATTACTATTTGTTCTAACATTGCCATATTATATGTTATTTTTAAATTTGAACATATATGCAATGGCTAATACAAAATTAAAACAGTATATTGTTATATTTATGTCGATTTATATGTGATTAACAACTAAAATTCTATTGTATTGTAATATTCTAATGCTTAGTTAATAATATAGCGAAGAAAGTCCGGTGATGCAAGAAGACCGTCTATTCAAGATTTAGAAGATTTGATCAACAAACCCTCAGTACCACTTAAACCTCTAGGAAACAAAGAGGGGCCACCACAAATAGTTGATGTTTCTGAAAGCAACTCCGCTGTTGAAGGTGATATATGTTTCTTTTAATATCGACTTAATATTATTTTATATTCATCAAATATCAGTAATAGCATTTAAAAAATATTTTTGTAAATAGATCAAACTGGATATCTCACGGTCCAAGTTGAAGGTAACCCAGCACCGACGTTCAAATTTTACAAAGGAGTCACTGAAATTATTGAGGGAGGTCGCTTCAAGTTCGTCACTGATGGCGAAACTGGACTTATTACACTTTGCATGAGAAAAGTAAAGCCCAATGATGAAGGAAAATACAAAGTTGTTATTAGCAACATCCACGGAGAGGACTCCGCTGAAATGCAACTTTATGTATCTGGTAAGACTTAAATTCGGATCATTTACTTTCTGAAAAATCAAGTCAATGAACTCTGTGCCTCTCTTAATTACGTGTTAATGAAATATTATTTTCTTGACTTGACTTATAGATATCAGTGGAAGTTCTATATACATATTATATATTACTGTAACAGCTTTTTTTTTAATATCACTATTATTTTTTATTGTATTCAATATTTCACGTGTAAAATAAAGATGCCAGCGGTATGGACTTCCGTGCTATGCTCAAGAAGAGAAAGTATGCTAAATGGGGTGAGAAGAAGGGAGATCCCGACTGGGGTGACTTGAAGGAAGTTGAAAAGCCAATTCCACCGTTGAAGAAGGTCGAAAAGGTATTTATTTATCTATTTATTATAGAAAATCAATTATTATACAAAAAAAAACTAGTGGTGATATAAATCCTAAAAGACATTTAAAATATTAAATAAAAATAATTCTTAAATAAAATGTGAAAGTTAATATTATTACGTGTATTAATTTAATACATATCATATATGAAAACAGTTAAATTATAAGTTTATACTTGCGTACATGTAACAATATTGGCTTTTAATAATATAATAAAAACACGACAGCTCCATCAGGTTATATTCCTATTCAAATTAGTTTCATAGCATATTTTTTTTGCTAAACGGGACAGCGAAATATTTAAAAGCAAAGTTTTATCAACGTATCAGCTACAAAGACAACTATTAATAAATTCTAAACATAGTATTTACTACACAGAAAGAGAACTGGATACGATGCCTTTTGATCTCATACACCGATTACAATACCTAAAAAAACAAAAATTATACAGACTTTAATATTAGGAGATTTTATTTTATATTTTAGCAACTAATTTCTTTAAAAAAAAATCGTTATTTCGATTCTTGATTGAATATTTAGAAGTATTGATAGAATATTTATAAGATTCATTGCTGTTGAAATTATCCCTAAGAAAAATGTTGCTTTAAGTTATGATGAATCTGCAGAACATCGTTTGCATCATAATATTTAATTCTTAGGGATTAGAAACTGGATATTTCGAAGACGAAGGCAATATTGTGGTCATATCGGAAGGTGTCGAGATGTGTAGATTCCCGGCGGATAAACGCAGAAACTCCTCAAATTGGTCCTGGTTCAAGGTCCTCAACACACCACTTATATCACTACTCATTCCATCTTATATTTTCTTAAATTTTAAAATTCTAAACAGATGGTTTGTTAAAATGCCATTTGTGTATTTTGTTTTGAAACATATTTAATAAATACTCTTTAATGATCGGGACACATTCAAAGAGTCTGACGTATACGTCATAATGACGCTCCAACATTAGGAGGAAATTACTTATAATAAAGTAAATACTAATATCTATTATAATGGCTGGTTGGTTTAGGAGAAAGATACTTGATATATTTCATGTTAGTATGAAACTTCTAAAGAAATACTACCACGACTATCTATATAACATTCTTTATTACTTACAAATCGTTACTGAGCCTTAAAAAGCATCACTACAAAATGTTACACTGCTTCCAAATAACTTTGCTTTACATCATTGTACTGGTAAATGAGAAAATTTTGAAGGCATATCTTTACGTTTGCTATCAATTCTAGGGTATATATCAAATAAGGAGACGTATGTCTCTCCCCGAATTAATACCCGATTGGCCCGCTTTGATGGAGGCTGTCAAAATAAAGGTTCGATAAAAAGGAGGAATAAAAGTAAAATTTAAACCAGTAGGTTTTTTATTTTATTGGAATAATTATGTATATAAATATGTATACATAGTAAGTCTGTATAAAACTAATAATTTAAATAAAGAATTTATCTTACTAAAATAGTTCCAATAAAATTTAAAAATCTATTTTAAAACATGGAATGACCTTAAATGATAAACAACATAACTAAAAGTATCCCCTAAAGTATTATTACTAATACATTTACTCTATACGTATTTCAATTAAATTAGTTTGAAAATAAATGAAATTGGTAATGATATTTTTTGGGCGATTTAAATACCAATGCATAAACAATGGATTTTAAATAACTAGCACAGGGTTTTTATCACCACTTCACTCTTTTCTATCTTAACCTTATTTTCAGGGAATGTAAGTGGAATGAAGTTGACGATCATTCACTTTTCTTGGATTGTTGTCAAATAAATTTGATTTCAGGTTTCTGTGACGTCGGTTTGAGGAGCTTTTGTTACGCCATTTTGTGCTAAAAATATTCATTTAATTCATTATTAATGTAATTGATGCATTCGATGTATGCAGATTTTGGAATTTTTTATATAACGAGATAGGCAATAGAGGTGCTGGTATGAAATAGGCATCCGATCCCATCATTTTTAAATATAAGTTACGTCACGTATCTTTTATATTATTTGTATAACACAAATGACATATTCTGTAAAATCGGTAAATACAATCCCTTAGTAGGTTATTATGCTGTAAAATTGCTTTTATAATCATGAAAAGTACATTAAGGATTTGTGGATATTTTATAGAGATCCCAAAATAGAAGACCGTCTCTAGCAGAACTGATTCCAGATTGGCCGGTGCTGCACTCGTTCAAAAGAAACGAGGTTTGACACCGCGTTTGTCCATCGTTAGATGACACAATGCATCTTGAATTGTACCACTAAATGCAATTTATCGCACAAGAATATGTTTCACGTCTACACTTGAGCATAAATCTGTCCAGCAAGATTAGAAATGATCGTCTTGCACTGATATCTAAAAATATAATTTGTCAGCAAATGACCTACAAAGAATCAATATAGGTTAAAGTCGAGTAGGATCGGCTACGTAGAATGAAATTTATCAATTTATATAATCTTTTTGCGAATGATATCGGTATTACATAAATGGTTATAGAAGTTAAAAATATTTCATATCTATTTTGCAACATTCCAATGCTTAACAGGGTTTATGGCTTCGACCACATTATTTTTGCTTTACGGATGTAAACACAACACTTAAATATCATGGTTCTACAGGACAAACCATGTTAGTTATCAGTGCAAGCACTGTATTACTTCGAAATCTTTAGTGGAAACCTAAGTTCACCATATTAAAGCACATCTATTATATCATTTGTCATTTTCTGTCTCCTATCAGGCTCTTCTGCACACATACAACATTTCGCATAGAAGCACTTCGCACCGGGATTTGTACAGTGTCATCGATGTATTTTCGTATTTACGACAAAAATAATGAATGATGACAAAAAATACTTAAATACAATTTTACCGCTCAAAAATAAATAAAACTATATATAGAATATTCATTATTTTTGATCGATCGTTGTAAACACTCTGAGAGGATATTTTCAGATTCGCCCATTTTCGCACATTTCTACAATATAAAGGAAATTCCAATTTCTGTACAAACGCATGATTTTTGAAGTGAGGGTTGGCGATAAAAGGGTGGCTGAATTTAACACTTCGGTTATCACATAAATTGTTTCATTCACTTTCATGCATTTGTATTCTGTGTCACTTCTGATTATTGTATGATCAATCAAAGTGTTCAAATGTGAAATTTCGGTTACGGTTGGTCCGCACATAGCTTTTTGTCTGGAGAGCACTTTTTGTTACTGCACCAATTCAAATAAATTGTGAATAAGGATTATTAATTTTTCACACGTTACTTTCAGAAACAAGAATCTTTCTTAAAGCCCCTCGTAGATCAATTTGCAAAAGAAGGCAAAGATAAAAAGGTGACATTTGAGGCTATTTTCACGAAGCCTAATGCGAAGCCAAAATGGTTCTTCCGTAAAGACGTAAGTTTTGGACAACATTTTTTTAGATTGTTTAGCACAAGCATAATTTATGTTCAATTGTTTGCATATCTCTAATTATGGATTTTATTTTTTAATAGGAATTATTCCCAGGATCTAAATATAAAATGACGAACGAACAAGATTCCTATAAACTAATTATCATGACCCCTAAGGTAGAAGATACTGGTAAGATCACTATTGAAATTGGTGGTATTGTTAGTACCGCGTTCTTACAAGTTGAAGAACCAGATCCTACCTACAACTTTACAAAACCACTTAAGAAGACCCTTACGGGATACACAAAACACGAAACTGTATTAGAATGTACCGTATCAAATAGCCTGGCAATTATTTCGTGGTGGAAGGGTGATACAAAGCTTGAAGATGGAGAGGAACTGCAAATATCGAAAGACTTGTCCGGCGTTTGTAGACTGATTATCAAAAAAGCCAAACTTGAAGATGCTGGAAAGTTTACTTGTAAAATTGAAAAACAAACAGATAAAACTGAATGTGAAGTCAAAATTGTTGGTATGTATCCATTTGATGTAGTTATATGATTTGTAGTCACTTCAAAATGAAAATATTCATTATTTTTTTCTTGACGCTGTATTTTGCACAAAGCAAAGGTAGGTAAGGGGAACCTGGGAACCTAGTGTTAAGCCACCCCGTTCCCATTATGATACTTTCATTCTCCACTTTCCGCCAAATTCTGGAGGCATTGCATGTTGCGATAACGCCACGCTTTGCCCCGTTACCAGAGCGAGTTGGCAATTTTAGTAAGGTTTTAACCTCACTAAATTGTCAATACTTGTAATATAGAAAAATTTTTAATAATATATAATATTTTAAGTACAAAATTAGTGCATTTTTGTTTTTTTTTTCAGAATATCCATACAAATTTACTAAGGTACTCAAATCACAGCAAGCAATTGAAAAGGATACTATTACACTACTTTGTGAGTTAGATGATGCTGCTGGTGATGT
The DNA here is from genome assembly GCA_030704555.1 of Heliconius charithonia. Classification (NCBI taxonomy): domain Eukaryota; kingdom Metazoa; phylum Arthropoda; class Insecta; order Lepidoptera; family Nymphalidae; genus Heliconius; species Heliconius charithonia. The sequence goes on from CM060825.1 coordinate 4,581,167, forward strand.
CAAATGGTAATTTATATATTATTCTTTTTCATTCAATAATATTTACAAATGTTCTGTTATGATATATTTATGTGATAGTATTCGTGTCATACTGAAAATAAATTAAGGTCTTTTTACTTCCCAGGTTTAAGAATGACCAACCTTTAAAGGCCGATAAGCGTGTTACAATAGTGAAGGAGGGTCGCAAACGAAAGGTGGTCATCAAGGACGCGAAGGTTACTGACGCCGGCAACTTTAAGTGCGTCAGCAATGCCGATGAGACTGCCTGCGAATTAATTGTCAATTGTAAGATTCACTTTAATTTACATAATATAAATAATTTTCACATAACATATTTATAAATTAAATAGTTTAATAGTTTAATATTTTTATGAAAATATCTAAGTGCCCTAAAGCTATTGCAAGGTTCTTTAATAAACTGGATTTTTACTAGATTATTTTTACAAAGCATTCAATGCAAAAGATCGTATCAATTAACTTCTCTTCTCTTCTAACTAAACTAAAATCTCTAAATAAACTGTGTTTATAAGAATTATATGTTGCAAGTGTATGAATTTATTAAAACAAATTAAATTAATCTAAACACAGACTAGAAGAGCGTTTTATATTGTTTAAAGCATGTAAACCTACCTAATGTATTTCTAGACAGATGTCTTGACTTTTAGCATTATTTAGTTGTAATGTAATTCGTACACCTATTGACAAATTTTTAATTTATATTTTAAAATGTTCATATTTGTTTTTGCAGACTCTAATCGCTTCAACAAAAAGTTGAAGGACACAGAAGCAATTGAAAGGGACAAGGTGGTTTTAGAAGTCGAGTTGCAGGATCAAACCGCTGAAGCTGTTTGGTCTTTCAACGGAGAACCCATTGTGCCTAATGAAAGGTAACTACGAATTTTATGTTAATTAGTATTACTCGCCACTGAATTACATTATATTTTGTTATTGTTTTTATAATAATTATATTATTATTTTAGCTGATATATTAAACTGGGTGTCTGAATAATAAATTATTATTAAATCGTATTTTTCTCTGACATTTTATATCTTTAAGGGTCGAAATTAAGAATTTGGGCGGTGGTAAACACCAATTGATTTTCAACAATATTGAAATGGAGGATGAAGGTGAAATTCTTTGTGAGTCTGGCAAGCTTAGCTCATCTTGTAAGCTGATCGTAAAGAAAGGTGAATCTAAGCCCCAAATCGAATGTCCAGATGAATTCCATGGACCAGCTGGACATCAATTCGTTATTGAAGTGCCATTCATTAGTAAGTATTGGTCAACTCAACATGTATAAATATTGTAATTCTCAAGTTATGGTCAATTATTCCTTTCTTTTATTTATAATGATGTATAACTTTTTTATTTATCAGTTACTGGAACTCGCGTATCACCAATAGAAGCTAAACTACTTAAGGATGGCAAACCCTTGCCTAACAAAGAAGTTGAAGCAGTGGTAGAGCAAGAAAAAATTCTTTTCAAGATCAAAAAACCAACACGGGAAGGCTCGGGCAAATATCAGATTAAACTTTCAAACGCCCGAGGAGAAGATTCCAAGGACGTCAATATCGTTATGCAAACGGCACCTACACCGCCACAATCTGTTGAAGTCACAGAAGTCTTCCAAACATCTTGTGTTGTTGCATGGAAAGCTCCCCAAGACGATGGTGGCTCACCACTTGTTAAATATGTTCTTGAAAGACAGGTAAGTTTATGTAAGATAGTGCTTGATTTTATAAAATGAAAATATGTTTTGGTGGGGCAATGCGCCTACTCTAGTTGTCTCCTTTATGTTGTTGTTGTACTGTTATTTCATTAACTATATATTGTTTTAGGACCTGTCCCTCAAAGCAGCTTGGGATAGTGTTGCAGAAGTCGCTTATGGTGAACCAACCAAGTACAAGGTTGAAGATCTTATTCCAAAGAAGACTTATAAATTTAGAATACGTGCTGTTAACAAAATTGGCTCTAGTGAACCTGGTCTTTTCGCCAAGCCTGTACTTGCTAAAGATCCGTGGGGTGAGCTAAATATTTTTTTTGTGATATTTTTATATTTGGAAAAATAATAACTCATCTTCACGCTGTATCCCCCACACAGCAAGTTAGACACAGGGAACCTAGTGTTAAGATACTCTGTTCCTCGCTTTCTGCTGAATTCTGGAGGCATTACGTGTTGAATGGCTGAACTCAACGCCGCGACACCAGAGCGAAGAAGTGAAAATATAGATTTAAATAATAATAATTTATTTCTTCGAGTGAGGTTACCCCAACGCCACGAATGACCTCACTGTAAAAATAACACCTTTTTATAATTATATATAATTTATAGACGAGCCATCGAAACCTAAAAACGTGGAACTCTCCGATTGGGATAAAGACCATGCTGATCTCAAATGGCAAAAACCAGACAATGATGGTGGAGCTCCAATTACTGGATATATTATTGAGTACAAGGTAATATAACAATAATACAATATACTAAACCGCCAGAAATGCATATTATTTGAAATGTTTAAAATATTAAAACTATTTGTGAACAAACAATTATTTTCTCTTCCATTCCAGGAGAAATTCGGCAAAGACTGGGTTAAAGGTGTAGAAGTAGCTGGAGACGCTCTATCAGCCACTCAAGATGGCCTTAAAGAGGGATGCACTTATGAATTTAGGGTTCGCGCTATTAACAAAGCAGGTCCTGGTGAACCTAGTGATAGCACTAAGCCAATTGTTGCGAAATGCAGATTCGGTAAGCTAAAACCATTTTATAATATTGATCAAATTGTATAAATAAAAACAATATAAACACATACATAAAACCAAATGAAATTAATCGACATGACATTAATATGAAAAAAAAAAATTACTAAATTATTTATTGCAGTTAAGCCTTACATCGTGGGTGAAGGCCTCCAAAGTATGATCATCAAAAAGGGGCAGGTTATATCCTTCGATATTAAGTATGGTGGAGAACCTGAACCTGAAGTCAAATGGCTTCAAGGAGAAGAGGTAATCTTAATTTTATATAATAAATAATATGTTCTTCTCATTGATAAATTTACACATAGCACATCGAGATTGTAATATTTTTTACATATTTAAAGATAGATCTTATAAGGTCTGTTATTTATTAGATCCATCTTCCTACTTTTTTTTTGTATTATACACCATTTTTAGGTTTCACTTATTAATCTATTTTATTTTGTCCGAAAAAGAAACGTGGAAAGGCGTACACGGAGAAGGTTAGATGGGTGAAAATAAATGTTGTCAGAATGTTCTAAAACAAAATTACTTTTACAATTTACTCTGTATTACACTTATGTGCTAACAAAACTATACAACAATACATTGTCGCCTTAACATGCTTAACATATATTACTGGCATCATAAAATTAACTGAACAGTCAGATCTTATTTTAAACTGACTGGGCATAGTATGACTTCACTAAAAGGAGCTGCCAATTTTAATACATGAAATAAAGTAGTTTTAATCAATTCACTAAAAATAAAACTGTTGCCAATAAATTTGTTAAGCATTATCGCATTAATAATTATCGCACCAATGGTCGCGATAATATACATTGTTAATACAATGTAAAAGCTTTCGATGTCTTTAATATTTTTATCTAAATTAAAAAGATGCATTAAGGCGAGTAATACATACAAAACCAAGACTATGAAATGTCATTACTGTTGTACCTACACACGCATGAAGATTACATCGTTTATATCTTGACCACATTATTTCTTACACAGCCATATTTTATGTTACCTCGTTCGAATGCATCGTATATATGTATATTATTATAGCAATGAATTTAAGTGTATGTACTCTGTTACAATTCACACAATACTTAACCTTTATTGAGGGCTTTGGGGCATGGTCTTCATAGGAAGCACCAAAAAGTATATAACTTCACAAGGCAGTGTTATGAAACTACGAAACTGCCACTACATTTTCTAACAGGAATCAATGTATGCTCACTAAACATTCGATGTTGTGCAACTGCTATTTCGTTTCTTGATGGAAAATAATGAACATCCGCTTATTGAACATATTAATTATGTACAAAAGTTATTAGGTACTATAATGGAAATATTAATAAAACAAAGTTTGATATATTTCGGTTTGTTATCATAAATTCCATCAAGATATGACAATACGATCTTTTATTAAATATTATTCTGATATATTTAAATGATATAGGAAATTCGGGACGATGGCGACCGTATCACGATTGATAAATACGAAAGGAACACTGTTCTCACGGTGCGAAGAACCGTCAGAGTTGACAGTGGAAAATATAAATTGATACTTACAAACTCTTCCGGCACTTGTGAGAGCATCGCTGATGTGGTAGTACTAGGTAATATATGTAACGTTATAAACATTTCCTATATTTCTAAATGCCTGATAGTTTAAAGTGATAGTAAATAATATATTATACCATCTTTAGACAAACCTAACAGACCAAATGGTCCCATCGAAGTCGCGGAGATTCGCGCCGAGAAGGCAACAGTCAAATGGAAGAAACCAGATGATTGGCAAGGATCTGACATCACTGGATACACACTTGAAAAGATGGATATGGTATGTACTTATAGAAAACTACATACCTAATACGAAATTTTATAATTATAACATTCTATAAATTCTTCTTAAATAAAAAAGTAAAGTGATCCTTGAAAAGATGTAATAGCTTTTAATATTATTTACAAAATCCATCGAAAATCTGTAAATCTAAATTTTGCTTGAGAAATATAACTTAAATAATGTACATTATTTCTTGATTGCCCCTGTGCCACGACTGTAGCCTGGTGCACTTTTGCTTGGCCCAAACTGGTTTATACTGCTGATAGCAGCGTCATATATTTAATTCTTAATATTTTATTCCTATGTATTTTTTTTTAAAGTAAAGGATAAAGTTGACACTATAACTGTACAAGAAAGAAAACTAAATCGTAGATACCATCTTGTTCTTGATGATATAACGAAACGTTTAATTGATTGTTAACTAAAATAACACATCAGACAAGATATTTTAATTTTTTTTTCATTCTATTTTTCACATGTATGCAAAAGTCATCTTAAGCCTCGCAAACTGTATTTTAATCACATATTTACTATATTATAATTTCGATTTACTGGAAACATTGTTTTTTTATAAAAGGACACTGGTAACTGGGTTCCATGCGGTGAATGCGGTCCTGAGCCCACTGAGTTTACAGTGAAGGGACTTACACCAAATCATAAATACAAGTTTAGAGTACGCGCCGTCAACAAGGAAGGCGAATCTGAACCTTTGGAAACCGATGGATTTATTGTTGCTAAGAATCCTTACGGTAAACACTTTATTTAGTTTTATATTATTAATTAAGAAAATATAAAAAAATATATTTTAAATTACTAATTTTGATCAAATTGTACTGTTGTTTAAAATAAACGTGTAAAGGAATGTGGTTTCTTTTGTCATTGTCATATGTCAAATCTTTTATGTCATTGACGGTTGCCGGGTGCCGGCTTCTCTTGTTGAGAGCGAAATTCAAAACAATTTTTTGTTCTTAAGTTTCTAATTTAAAATGGATAAACTAATTTGTTATAAAACCAGTGCCACTTTAATTACACAGGTGAACATTTCATTACATAACTTACTTATTAAAGAAATATCGTATAGATATAAGAGAATTAATAATATTAATTTTACAAAATAAGAAACCGACTTTTATATATTATATAAAATTACTTTGTATATTATATATATTTAATTTATTCAAAATTAAAAGTATAAATTATATTTAATCATTTTAGAAGTAACGTTAAAAACAATTACCAAAATAATTGTTATGCTATTTATTATGTAGAATCGGCTTTATTTATTTGGTGCAATCAATACTTTTAAAAAGATATATATTTGCATTTGTTTGAAGCTATTATTAGATCGATAATAATATTATTGTAGCCTTGGCTGGTATTTCAGTTATAAATGTACACATCAACGTCATTTTATTCTATAGTAATTGTTAAATCAATTATTTGTTTATGAATAATATAATATTTTACAGATCCTCCAAAGGCACCCAGCAAACCTAATATTATTGACTATGACAACATGTCGGTCACACTACAATGGGAACCGCCTACTGATAATGGTGGACGACCAGTCCTTGGATATGTTATTGAGATGAAGGACAAATTTACCGCTGACTGGATTGAGGTAATGATTTTTAAAATTAAACTAGCTTCAGCTTCAGCAGCTTCTTTTTGTTTGGATGTTTCACGGCTTAGTTTCTTGCTTTTATACTTTTATCTTTCCCTGAGGATTTATAATCCTGCCATATTTGCTTCATTCTTCTTTCTAATAATAGTAATGATTTTTTTTGGTTCTAAATGTGGTGACTTATGATTTGAATGCCATTCACAGTAATTAATTTTATTTTATCACTGGTAACTATACTAAGCCCATTGTTGAGTTCTGCCACTCAACAGGAAGAGGGTAACAGATGTTATAATACTAGGTTCCCTCTGACATACACTGAATGCAGAATATACAATAAAGTAAAGTATCAAATACAGTATCATATTTTTTTAATGCAGGTCAAAAAGACAGAAGACATCAAAACAGAAGCTAAAGTTGAAGGCTTGAAAGAGAAAATGATCTACCAGTTCCGTGTCCGAGCCTACAATAAGGCAGGTGTGGGAGATGCTTCAGAACCCACTGCCAACCACCTTTGCAAGCATAGGAATTGTAAGTAGAAGTGATTATATTTTTATTCAATAAACCTTACCAAAAAAGTAAAAAAATATACTTTTTTCTTAACATAGTCCACTGACAACTGTTAGCCAAATTTTGGAGGCAACTTAGCAATGTACTTTGCGTCATTACCAGAGTGAGGAAATGAAAATAAAACAACCCATAACTTGTCGAGCTTTCAGTGCTGTCAGCAGTCGCACCCTTGTGCTCTTGCACTACGACTAGTCCCCATTTTTTAATTTTATTTTATGATAATAATGTCAATTTGTAATCATCAATTTGTATGCCAATGTAATATTACTTTTTAACAGTGAAACCAAGAATTGAGCGTTTAACGTTCAAATCAGTGATCATAAAAGCGGGTCGCACTCACAAATGGTCTGTTGATGTCATTGGTGAACCACCACCGGAGTGCACTTGGTAAGTTACTTATATAGAATACTTATATAATAATTTGAATTAATGATTTAGAAGGCAAAATCTTGACATTGGTTTCTCTCTGTTTATCTTGCTATGCAATTTCTTTTTATAATATTTAAAATTAAGAAAAATAAACAATACAAAACTAGTGTGTTTAACTTTACCAATTATTTATTTTATACAATTATAATTTATTTCGCAAAAATCTTCAATGTGTGAGAACACTCTCTATAAAATTATCTTTTATATATCTTTTGATCTTTCCAAGATACACATATGCTAGACAATATGAACATACTTTCTTGATTACCGCTTTTACCTTTACTCAAAATTATTTTGACGTCAAATATAATAATTGTTACTCTTTATTCTTTCACTTTCAATGATCACTCGAAAAGTTTTAAAGATATTAGGAAACAGTTTCTCAGTGAATAGGAATTAATGTTACCCATCAACAACAATGAAATGGTTAACCGATAGTTGTCATGTCCAACATTCTTATAAAAGTATTTTTGTAAATTTCAATTGGGCTTAGCAAATCAGGCTGAGGTATGTGGAACCATATCATGAAGCCAGTATTATCCCTATTGGCGAGAAATGAAAGAGAGAGTGCTAAGCTAAATCTTTAGCAAACTAATTTCTTTAACAAATAATATGTTTTGTTTTATTTTGATAGGATATAATTTACTGACTTTATTTTTAAAAAATACACGTTTACAAAAATATTTATCTTTGTAAAATATTTATGTATTAGCTTAAAATATTGAAAATAGTAAACAAAAATTGTCTATAACAGAGATTATAGACAATTTTATAGTTAATATATAGCATATTTCAAAAAATAATTTACAAATATTATTTTTTATTCTAATCTTTTATAATACTAATAAAATAATGTTGTATTTTTTCTTATATTATAATAGTTAATTGTTAAATAAAAGCTTGTGAATATGTTACATACAAGATGGCGACATCTGGTCTCTGGTCAACATAGTACTGAAATAGTTCACCAGATGGCTTTTTATTTTTCTTAATCGCTATTAAGATGTAAATTACAATTATTATAATCTTAAGAAAGGTATGAAAATTTAAAAAAAAGATTGTTTTAATTTGCAAATATTTTATTTTCCTCAATTCAATTAGAAAATAAATATGATGATAATATAGAGTACTACATTTTATTATGACGACAAAAGATGGCTCTGTCCATTTACTCGCCGTTTCTGAATCGCGCTGGCAAGATTTTCTCGCGAAACATGACTACCCCAAAGTTCGGGCCAGACAAGCATACTTACCTGGCGTAGGGGACACCGTGATCAAGAAGGCGGTTCCCCCAGAGCGAGGCCCCTCCATTGCACTGCGGTCGGGTTGACCTCTGCGATTATCCCTAATGCGGATAACTCGGACGCGTAATTTTTGGTAGTGGGGACTGCGTACGCGCCGTCCCCCTCAGAAAACTTTATTATTATATTAATGATAATGATATAATTAGATAGATACAAATTCTGTCTTGTATTGTACTTGTTTATGAGTTGTGTTATACCGTACATGTATATGTCCATTGCAGATCTATAATTATACCACATTCTATGCATTTTCACAACAAGCAAGTGTCATCGTTATCTCTATCAACGCTTAACATCAGCAAGCATGTGGACAAAAGTTAACCTATGAGACGAAAACAATAATAATATTAATGTAACTTTTTTCGTAAAACTGCTTCTACCAACTCTTTCATTTTACTTCCATAGGTCATGGCGTGAGAACGTAAAACTGGTGAACACAGAACGTATTAAGATCGAGAACGTGGACTACCATACTGACTTCACCATCGTGAACGCTGTACGTCGCGACACCGGCAAATATACACTTAGAGCAGAAAATTGCAACGGTTTCGATGAAGAAACTGTTGAGCTCACAGTTCTTAGCAAACCTAGCTCACCTAAGGGTAAAATGTTTAATTATAGTTTATTTCAGCTATTTATTATTTTATGTTTTTGTTGAAATTTCTATATTTTCTTAATTTATCTATAAATTGAATTTTTACAATTATGTAGTAAAAAATATGATGGACAACAAAACAATTTCGCCATATTCGATTTTTTGAATATTTATGAAATTAATTTAATGTATGGCTTATTTTATATTCCTTGCTCAATAGGACCTTTGGAGGTCACAGACATCCACGCAGAAGGTTGTAAGGTCAAATGGGAGAAACCTGAGGATGATGGTGGTTCTCCAGTCAAGGAGTATGAACTGGAAAAGATGGACCTTGCTACTGGCAAGTGGGTCCGCGTTGGCAGGTATGTGTAACAATTTATTTTTTATCATACTGAAAATATATTTCTTAGTGTTTATTAATATTTATTTATTAGTATATATTTATGCATTGCATATGTGTAATTACTCCATATCAATAATGAAACTGTTCATGGCAGTTTCATTATTGTATTTAATATAAGGTACCGTCCCTTACTCACAGTTGTAGTATATACTTAAGAGAATATTGTAAAATTGCTTATATCAGGGCATTAGTTTCAAAGTAGTCATGAAATTAATATTGATATTCATACAAATCGCTCATTGTTTTGATGGTAGGATAAAAGGGTATATAAAAAATATTGTGTAATAAAGCAAAGTATACCCAAAAAATTGTATAGGTAAATTTAAAAAATCCTTTACCTAATTTAATTTCAGAGTTGCCGGCGACAAAAAACCCTTGGAAATGGAGGTGACTGGCTTGGAACCAGGTCACCAGTACAAGTTCAGGGTGACAGCAGTCAACGACGAGGGAGACTCAGAGCCTTTGGAAACAGAAAAGGCTATCCTTGCTAAGAATCCCTTCGGTAAGTTGGCTTAGTAAGATTTGAATATTATATTTTTTATAATATCATACAATTTATATAATATCATTTGTTTATTTAAAATTACACCAAATAAAGGATATAAAGAATTTTGTGTTATGGTTTTTTCCATTTTACATACTCAACTTGTTTCGTAATTCCGTTAGGAAATACCTACATTTTAATTCTAGATGAATTCCTTCTTTTTTGATTGAAAAAACTTTGGATTGAAATTGAATTTTCTTAATTTAAAACACTTTATAAATATCTAAGTGACTCTATCTAATTTAATAAGATAAATATAATAAGAACTATATAAAAAATTAAAAGTATAATTATATGTTCCCTCTTTTAGACGTTGCAGACAAGCCGGGAAGTGTTGAAGTTGCGGATCACGACAACCAAAGTGCAACCATCAAATGGGAACCGCCCAAGTCTGATGGCGGAGCTCCCATACAGAAATACATTATACAGAAAAGACCTAAAGGCGGAGATTGGGAGAATGCTGCTGAGGTATTGTATCTATTTGTTTGACTTCGCGATGATTAATATATTATAATGGGATAATAATCTTTATTACCTAGTCTGTTACGTGCGGAATGCAGTGTAAAGCTAAAAAAAATTTTAAAGCATCATCAATATATGTTATATGTTAAATAGTAATATTTAATGAATAGATTTTTTAAAATTAATATTTTATTATTCCATCTCAGGTTCCTGGTAATGCAACTAGTGGTAAAGTGGATGGACTGCCCGAGGGTAGCGAATACGAATTCCGCGTGATCGCAGTCAACAAGGCTGGACCATCTGAGGCCTCCGAGCCCACTAAGATGACTACTATTAGACATAAAGCATGTAAGTATCCTATTTATTATGTATAACAACCTCATTAAATAATTTGCTAATGTTGTTATAACCAATCCCTTTTTTGTACCATCAGTAAAACCACGTATCGACCGTACTAACCTCAAGGCGTTAGCAGTGAGGGCCGGTAAAGCGATATTCTTTGATGTCAATGTGAAAGGTGAACCTGCACCCAAAGTGCAATGGTTCCGCAAGTGGAAGAACGAGGAGCAAGAGGTAAAAAATGTTTATAAATTTAATTTGTGCTTAGTAAATTAATTATTTTGGTATCTAAAGCAAGTGACTGCTTTTTATTTCACAATTTCCTACCACCAGGTCACAGAAAACGTAATCAATGTAGATTACAACACGAAACTCGACATTAAAGAGGCAGTCCGCGCTATGACGGGCACTTACCGTATTCTAGCGACCAATGAACACGGTAAAGACGAGGCAGAAGTGGAGATCACTGTGCTCTCCTCGCCAAGCAAGCCTGGAGGTCCTTTGAAGGTCACTGATGTCACCAAGAATGGCTGTAAGCTGGCCTGGAAGAAACCTGAAGATGATGGCGGTGGGTTTTGTATAACGATTAATATTCTTATAATGTATAAAAAAATATTTCATACGTATTGCTTAAATCATTTTATTTGCAAAATATACGTTAAATGTATCAATACTTTACTATTGACAAAATGGTGGCAGATATCTAATAAAACAATAATCTTAAGATGTTTTGGTTATTTTATTTTATGTTACCAAATTAATATTATTTTAAAGTATTACAACATTTTAACATTATATATTGGTACTGTTAAGAAAAACATAAATATCTATCAGACGATAGTGTGGCACTTAGAAGGCCGCTATACCTATAAGTAGAAGACATGATATTCGTTCCTATTTTTCAAGCCTAGTATTGAAATAAATCCATTTTTCATATTATATGTAATTTCGAGACATTTCAACACATAATAATTATGTATTTAAAATTTCCAGGTAAGCCAGTAACAGGATACGTAGTAGAGAAACTAAATAAAGCAACTGGCCGTTGGGTGCCAGTGGGTAAAACTGATGATACAGAAATGGAAATCAAGGGTCTGCAAGAGGGCGAGGAGTACGAGTTCAGGGTGAAGGCCGTCAACGATGAGGGCGAGTCGGAACCGTTGAAAACTGACCACTCTATCGTTGCTAAGAATCCTTATGGTGAGTAGATTTTTTTTAATATGTCTGGTTATGAACTAACCGTACCGCAGTGGCACAAGCGTGTTTATTGTAAATGCAACAGTTGCGAAGTGTGGTCGTAACAAAAATGTGGTAAATTTTTTTTTCAAAATAGAACAGCAGTTTATTTTATACAAAACTATATTATATCCATGTAAACTGTAAGCTTCATTAGTAAGTTTTAATAAGTATTATGATTATTTATCATTTTTTCTCCCAGATATACCTGGTAAACCATCAGTACCCACGCTAGAGGACTGGGACGTGGATCGCGTTGATTTGAAATGGGAGGCGCCTAAGAATAACGGCGGTGCACCCATCACTGGATACATTATTGAGAAGAAGGAGAAATATGGACACTGGCAGGAGGCGTTAGTTACTACGGTATGTCACATGCGCTGTTGTTTGTATCGAGGATTTAAATGTGACGAGGTATGATGGTTCCTGCTCAGTGGAATAATTTATTAATATTATGGTCATTTAATACTCTGGTAATATAAAGGGTGTGGCGTCGAAGCTCGCTTCTCATGGAATATTGCGAAAATTTGTGCAGAACGGATAGTCACTAGGCTTCTTTATTGCTATTTGTATAAAAAATTATGGTGTTTGATTTTAGCATGAGAGTTCATGATATAGTGGTTTTAAATAACTGAGATAAATGTATTTTTTAAGCTTTTCATTTTATTTTAATTTCTTTATTCTTGTTACACGACACTCGCACTATGGTGCGACGTTATGTTCCGATACTCAACACGAAATTTCATATAACAGAGTGATGCTTGGGGGACAGATTGTCTTAAAATATGTTCTCTCACCGACCAGATGCAGGGGTACAGCGTGAGGCCTTATAATAATAATGATAATAAATCTAATTTGTTATCAACAGACGCCGGAATGCAAAGCCCGAGTACCAGATCTAAAAGAAGGCAACACCTACCAGTTCAGAGTGCGGGCGGTCAACAAGGCGGGCCCCGGCGAACCCGGTGATGCTACACAACCACATGTAGCTAAGGCTAGATTCTGTAAGTCTATTAATTTTTTTATATTTATTACCAGCGACAAAATTGCGGTTTCGTTGTTTAAACTAATTGTTATAACTATAAAATTCTATATTTTGTTATTCTGTGCTATGTTAGGTATATTAAGTTTCATTTAAATATATTCAGTCGCTTTAAGGTTTATTTTGTCGTAAGTAGAACTAACATCCATCCTCACAGACTTTAAAATTTATAATATTAGTAGAATAAGATTAATAAGATTGGCTTTCCTTTTGTTTGATTGTTGATAATAATAATTTTTTTTTATATAATTAATATTTTGGAATATTGTTTTAAACATTACTTAATACCAATATTAGTATTATAGTAATAAGAAATATTCAAGTCTTAGAAGAAATATATTGATTTTGTTTTATATTTTTTGATAAATTTTCGTAAATAATTTGTTTATTAAAGAAAATGTTTTTTAAAATAAGATTATAGAGAGATGCCATTTTATAAGAAACTTGCAGTTTGTGGTTTTTGTAAATTTGTAGGTAATACCTACGTAAGGGATGTATAAAATTAATTTAGTTATTAAAAACACTTTCAATAAATATTGTGTATAATAATTTAATCACCAATTATAATGTTTATTTTAGTGAAACCACACATTAATCGTGACAAAATGGTGGCGGTACGAGTTCGCGCCGGTACAACTATCAAGTTAGATGTCGACATCAAGGGTGAACCTCCACCGACCAAGACATGGACGTTTGCTAACAAGGTATTGTTTATCATATGAAAATGTTAACAGACAAATATAACCAAGCTGAGAGAAATTAGCTTTATTTAAATATAAACATTATTCCAAGTACAATTTGAACCTACAACTATCTTGGTCAGTCAGACCCAACCCCATTTTAATTGCAAACACTAACTTGTTAAAGTTCATTTCAGCATTTTAGTTCATTTTAAATTAAATGCCAATAAAACAAAAAAACTGTAAACTAAATTTTTACTAGGTCATAGAAAACGGACCAGGAGTTAAACTCGAGAATGAGGACTACAACACTCGCCTCCAGATCTTTGAATCCTCGTGGAAGAACACCGGAATCTATACCCTCAAGGCGGAGAACGATTCCGGTGTAGACGAAGCGACAGTTGAAATTACTGTACTGGGTTAGTTTGTTGTTTTCTTTTTTGGGCTACAAATCTATTGGGTATTCGAATTTTTTTTGTGTTGAAAAATTTATTTATACAATTGATTGTTTTAAATTATTTATTTAAGCAAAAAAAAAATAGTCCGTAACTAGTTATATCAATTTAGGTTTTAGTGTAGTATCTGAAACGAAACCTAGTAGACTCCGACCCTGAGTCACTGAATTACAAAGGCTTCAGCATATTAAATACATAACAATAAAAATATAATACATTTAAGTTATATAAAAATATTTAATAATTTAACTAACAAAAATCATTTACAGACAAACCAGGCAAACCGGAAGGTCCATTGGAAGTGTCCGATGTTCACGCGGAACACGTAAAACTCTCGTGGAACAAACCAAAACACACTGGTGGCTTACCACTCAGTGCCTATATTGTGGAGAAGATGGACACTGCCACTGGCAAATGGAGTCCCGCTGGTACCATTGAGCCGGATGTCACTGAGGCCACTGTTACTGGTGAGTGTTGATGAAATATATCGTAAGATATATAATCAAAATCTAAATATTCTTTATTCAAATTGAACGTTAAAAGCACTTTTCTGTAAAAGGTCAAGTTATATAAAAATGTCAGTAATGTTAGTAGTCCTACAGCATTGGCTTGGAAGGCAGTGGTGCTGAGCAGAGCCCACAAAAACACCGCAGTTTATTTTTTTATAGTTTTATAATACATATTTTACAATCACTACATTTTCGAGTAAGTCACAAACACTTTAATTCGTTCATCACTATAATAAATAACCTTTTACAGAATAGTGTATATCTTAAGATTCACAGAGTCTTTTTTATATACTTTGGAATTTTAAAAGGCTAAAGGGAGACCGTTTTGATATATTAAGACCTTTTTTATTAAACAATGGGAAATGAAGTCAATGTTAGTACACCGATGTTAACTTTTCCTCGATTACTATTTCATATCAGAAATTCCATATATCGAAAAAATTACACAATTTTACCATAGCCCTCGAAGGACAGATTTAGTTCAAATTTTTCATTCAATTTTCAACTACTTTTTTCACTAATTCAATATCTATTCACAATACCAGGCTTAGAACCAGGGCGCACTTATCAATTCCGCGTAAAGGCATTAAACGAGGAGGGTGAATCTGAACCCTTGGACACCGACCACGGTATCTTAGCAAAGAACCCATACGATGTGCCAGCGCCACCTGGTCTGCCCGACATCGTGGACTGGGATGAGAAGTCAGTCAAGTTGAAATGGGAACCCCCTATAAGAGACAATGGGGCGCCAATCACGGGATATGTTATAGAAGTCATGGATAGGGATAGAGGCGAATTTGTTAAAGTTAGTATTGTACATTTTGATTATCTTTTTTATATAGGTGTTGTATTATAAAAAAGATGTTGTATTTTATATTTTTTTGTATTTCTATTATATATAGTATTTCTTAAATTTTCGGCAATATTTAGTTATTTTAAGTATTGTTTTAAATAAGTTATTTAATGTAAAAAAAAATCTTAATGTAAAACTAATGTAACAATTACCGTTGAAACGTTACCATACAACATACTCAAGTTAAATTTAACAGTACACTATACTAGATTAGAAATGTTATGTTTTTTTTTGTCAATATATAAAAAATACACAACTTGTCCACCAGGCCGCAGAAATCCACGGCAATGTATGCCAAGGTACAGTGCCAAAACTGGAGGAAGGTAATCAATACCAATTCAGAGTACGAGCCCTGAACAAAGCAGGACAGTCTGAGCCATCGGAGAACACCAACTGGCACACTGCTAAACCAAGATTCTGTGAGTATATTTGGTTTTGTTGTAATAAGTAGGACTTTTTCGATGTCATTAATATCTTTTTAATTTTTAATTTACATTCTTGAACATATTTTACTTTTTAATACTTAATGAACACTTAGTAAATACTACGGCTATTTAACCCAAATTTGTCCAAATTTTTATAACTTAATGGAAATAACAAATTTTAACGATCTCGAATTTAAAAAAAAATAAATAAATCAGCTTCACGCTGTATCCCGCACACAGCAGGGTAGGCAGAGGGAACCTAGTGTTAAGAATCGAATCAAATCGAATTTTAAATATTCCTTTTCTAAATAAATTTATTTTATTAATACTTGACATTTCCTAACAGTGAAACCAAGAATCGATCGTACAAACCTCAACTTGATAACTGTCAAAGCTGGTCTCCCCGTGTCCTTGGATGTCAAGGTCTTCGGAGAACCACCCGCGAAGGTCACTTGGCACTTCCAAGGTCAAGAGCTGGCGAACCGCGAAAATCTTGAGATCATCAACGTGGACTATAACACTAAGTTCTTGATGACCAAGTGCAAACGTGCCAATAGTGGCAAATACGTGATCAAAGCCAAGAATGAAGTTGGTGAAGACGAAGCTGAAGTTGAAATTATTGTTGTTGGTTAGTTTTTTTTACGTAAATGTATTAAATTTTGAATATATATTGTTTTGTTTTGAAATCAACTTTAGGTTGAATAATTATCGATGTCTAAACAGTTAATGTAAACTAATCGGAAATCGATTATTTAGATGCGTTCAGAAAATAATTATTGACATACAACTAAAGCTGTAATTCTTTAATGTAAGTTGTCTGTTAATGTATATATTATATATGAGTAGCCAATGGTATGGATGATCGATATTCATCGATTTTAATAAACATGCTGGCCATAATTAGTGTCAATCGATCCATGGTTTTTGTTTAATTAATTTTCTAGGCAAACCATCCAAACCCAAGGGTCCATTGGACGTAGCAGACGTAACCAAAAACAGCTGTACTCTATCGTGGCAGAAACCAGAAGACGATGGTGGATCTCCAATCGAATATTATGAAATTGAGAAACTTGACCCATTAACTGGTAAGTGTAATTTTCTATTTATAAACGATACAAAAAATAATTATAAAAATTCCAAGATATTATTAACTTATAACAAGTCAAAGCAAAGCTAAGTACAGCTTTGACATTTTTTTCTATTTCCGCTATATCCAAATTTTTAAAGTATTTAAAAATTGTTTCTAACATTGGTATGTAGATTTGGTACACATTAAAAATGCTAAAAATAAATACGAATATTGTAATTATAATCTTCTCACAGGCCAATGGATCCCATGTGGTACAGCGAAGGACACTAAAGCAAATGTAACAGGCCTACAAGAAGGCAAACCCTACAAGTTTAGAGTGAAAGCGGTGAATAAGGAGGGCGAGTCGGAGGAATTAGAAACGGAGAAACCAATTATTGCTAAGAATCCGTTTGGTAATGAACTTTTTTTTATTTACAATTTTTTAAGGAGTGCTTCTATATTTTTGTGTCTGAGTAGCTATAAAGGATCTTATGTTAAGATACTTAGTAATAAATATCAATATATTTAATAGCATATTTCTTTTTGTCTTATAAAAAAAAATCTGAATTTTGTATAATAATAATTTTATGTAACATGATGACAATAATATTATTCTAACTAATCTATATTACAGATGAACCAGGTAAACCTGGTCGTCCAGAACCACGTAACTGGGACAAAGACTTTGTCGACTTGGAATGGTCACCACCGAAGGAAGATGGCGGCGCTCCCATCACTGGATATATTGTGCAGAAGAGGGAGAAGGGAGAGAGGTAGTCTATTGTTTAGTTAAGATAAATGTTATGGGTAGAAAGACTTCTGACTTATAAAATTTTAAATATTAAAAATTTTTTTTTTTTATAAGTTGAGTTTTGAGTTATGCTTGTGTTTATTGATAACTCAATTAACATGAAACGATTATTTCTGATAACGTAACCTATGAAATGAAATGTGTTTTATTAAATAATTAATAAATAAAATATTTATTTAAACAGGAAATGGGTAGACTGTCTTCGCACATCCGGCGAACGTCCCACCGGTCATGTAACCGATGTGGAGGAGGGTCACGAATACCAATTCAGGGTAATCGCTATCAACAAGGCGGGACAGGGTGAGCCCTCTGAGCCTAGCAAGTCTGTTACTGCTAAACCTAGATTCTGTAAGTATTGTAAAATGTATTTTATATTTTTAGGTATCTTGTATATAAGTTAAAAGAGTTTTTTTGATTAGTCATCTCGTTTTGGTTTGAAAATGTTGCACTTTGTTTCACTAAATACAGTCAATCTGGATAACTTTGACAGATTATGAGCGATATATTACTGTCTTAAAATTTAAAGCACATAGCAAGAATATATTTGCTTTATTAGTGCTCTTATGATACCATTAATACTACATAAATTCAATGTAAATTCAGATTTTGTCTGAGTGTGTCAAGAAGAAGAAATAGAAATATAAAATCAAGTAAATATTTCATCTCCTCGAGTGGGGATCGAACCCACAACCAGTCAGTTTTTTACAGTCACACGTTGTACCACCTACAATCATCGACCAGAGTATACGTTAGTTGTTTTGCAATTGCACAAGAGCAGGCAGGAAAGATCTAGTATACCCTCTGTTCCCCACAGACCTCCAAATTTTGGTGGAAATGAAACGAATTCATTCCTCAGCATCGAGCTAAAAATCGTCGCGGTTACATTCAGACGCTGTGCTATTGTAACTCGATGGCCAATTCATATTTATTTTGTTACCTGTATTTTATTACCTGCTCTTTTTCCAGTGGCACCCAAGATCGATCGAAAACACCTACAAAGTCGCAAAATCAAGGTCGGACAAACACTTAAACTCGAAGCTGACGTCAAAGGTGAACCAGAACCTACGATCACATGGACTTTCAAGGATCAAACACTCAAGAGTACGGAGAAATTGAAGATAGAGAATGCAGACTATCATACTTCGTTCTCTCTGCAAAAATTGACGAGAGAAGATGGTGGAAAATATGTAGTTACTGCTAAGAATGATTCTGGTACTGATTCAGTGGAAATTGAGATTACGGTTGTCAGCAAACCGTCCAAACCGAAGGGTCCTTTGAAGGTAAGCATTGTTTTAATGTTTTATTTTTATTGAATAATATTTTATAAAAATATATTTTGTTATTCTACATTTGTTAGTCCAAATATAGTAGTTTTACTAATTTTGGTTATAACAATTTTGCCTGCTAAATTTGATCCCTTTGCTAGTTTTACTTTTAATAACATTTGGGATTGTATTATAATAAGTTGATTGTAGTGTAGTTGTGTGTAGTTGTTCATTTAAAATTGAATCAAAAAATACGGATTACGGACAAGTAAAATCTTGAGGGTGGTCGTACCACGGGGACATAAGCGTGTGAGTAGACACAACAGGTTATGGGTTGGATTCCCACTTGAGGCAATGGAATATTTAATATTTTCATAACATTACTCCTACACAGGTATCCGATGTGAAAGCGGACGGCTGCAAACTAAAATGGGAACCACCAGAAGACGATGGTGGTGAACCTGTTGAGAGCTACGTCGTAGAGCGCATGGACACGGATTCAGGGAGATGGGTGCCCGTTTGCACTACAAAGGTACCCGAGGCTGACGTCACAGGGCTGAACGAGGGCAAGGATTACATGTTCAGAGTGAAAGCGGTCAATCCTGAAGGTGAAAGTGAACCTTTGGTTACGGAAACGGCTACGACTGCTAAGAATCCGTATGGTAAGTTGTTGTTATATTTCCTTAAAAAGTCATGAATATTATGTAATGATATATGTGCATTCATATATTGCAATACTGAAGAAAGTGGTTGTAAATTTTTTGTACATAAGAAAATAAATGAATGATGAAGAATTTATTTTGAACAGATATAGTATAAATAATTTAGTTATAAAAAAAATACTATAAACTATTAACCATTTATTGCAACTGTTCTAAAAACTAAAAGAAACACATAATTCATTTTCTCTTTAAATACATAAGTTGAAATAAACATAAATCTACATAAATAAATCTATTAATATTATTTACATTAAAATACCATTTATTAATTACTAGCGAAACACAAACGAAATTATTGCTTGCTCGCTTAAAATTATTGATAAAAGATCTGTAAAGTTTAATCCAAATCTGTTTAGTAGTTTTTATGTAATAGTTGAACAACCATTTATTCTTATAAATTTTCCCATTGACAATATTAGTAAGATAAAGTCTTCCTGTTCTTCTAAAAATTAACCGGCTATTACCTTAACAGGTGAACCCGATCCACCCGGTAAACCTGAGTTCAAGGACTGGTCGGCTGATCATGTGGACCTCAAGTGGGAGAAGCCCGCTAACGATGGTGGTGCACCCATCACTGCCTACATTGTGGAGAAAAAGGACAGAGATACTGGAAAGTGGGTTAAAGCTGCTGAGGTAAGCGAACATAGATAATTTTGCTATTTTATCTAGTTCGCAGCGTAAGGGCACAAAGTGTACTTTTAAGCGCGTAGGTTCTGGGTTCGATCAAATTCGGGGAAAAGAAATATTTATATTCTCATTTTCTTCGCTTTGTGTCGAGGCAAAACGCGGTATTGTGTTCCGCCACTTAACACGCAATGCCTACAGAATTTTGCGGTTCCCTCTGCCTACATTTAGAAGAAGCTGATATATTTATTTAATGTCAACAAACTATTATTTAAATGTTTTATCTCTTACTAAAATGTCGTTCTCTGTATATAACTCTAAAATTTGACCTTTCATACAATTTCATTTGAAATTCTCTTTCATTTGAAATTTCATTTTATATGTCCTCATAATTTTCATAAGGGATATTTCATACAATTTTTGCTTAACATTTTAACAAAAATGTAATAATATATTTTCATAATTTATAATTTTTATAAGGTACCCGGTACCAAGACTGAGGCTCGTATCCCCGACTTAATCGAGGGTAAGACATACCAGTTCCGTGTGAAAGCTGTGAACAAAGCAGGCCCTGGAAAGCCTTCTGCAGCCTCTGAGAACTTACTGGCTAAGGATAGATTTGGTAAGAATGAAAAAGATTTATTTTTAGTCCTTAATAACATTTCCTTTTGAATCTCAATAATGTTTTTTTGGAATTTAGAATTATATTAAAAATAATATTTGTATTCATTATATTTTATGTTTCAGCCCCGCCAAAGATCGACCGAACTAACTTGCGGGATCTTACACTCAAAGCTGGACAGAATATTAGGTTAGACGTCAAAGTATCCGGTGAACCTCCACCAACCAAGACCTGGTAAGTCATCCGCAAAAAGAACAGCTAAGGCTGAGTAATTTCTATAATTAATCGCCGTCGTGGCATATAACCTGGTTTTAAAGGCGATGATTGAGGCTGCGGTTTCCTGCAGTATATTTTGCTATTTTCATTTTCCCACTCTAGTAAAGTTGAATTTTGCCGGAAACTGAACTGTTTAGGACAAACTGAAAACCAAAGTGACTTACTGCCTGCACAAGACACTCCATTTCAATCTCTGCCTAGCGTATTTGTGGTATATTTTATGGGATGCAGCGTGAAACTAAAAAAAAAAAAATATCATTGCATGATAAAAACATAGCCTTTATTCTAATTCAATATAAACTCCAATTCCTTAGGTTCCACAACAAAGAGCGACTGTCCACTCGCGACGATCTCTCCGTAGACGTAGAGGATTATAGAACTAAACTGTCCGTAGTAGTCGCTTTCCGCAAACACAGTGGTACCTATGTACTTAAGGCTGAAAACAGCAGTGGAAAAGACGAAGCTACTATACAAATTAATGTGCTGGATGTACCTGCTAAGCCTGAGGGGCCTTTGAAGGTGAGATTGATTAAAAATTATCTTGAAAGTAAATAGGACTGGCCTAATATGGCCTAATACTTACTTTCAATATTTAATAATTTTGCTTTTAAGACATAGTACTACCTAATGATAATAGTATATCTTAGCTACAATTTTAAATGCAATGTTGTGAGCCATCCTGAAAATTTAGTCTAATAAATTATGACTAAATTTTAAAAAACGAACTCTCTCGTCGAATTTATTAGGCTTAATAATATTATTTAATTATTTTCCTAATTTTGTTTATTTTTTTTTGTATGGCCTGTACACTACATTTTTTTATCAATGTAAGTTGTTTATTTTATGAATAAAAATATTCCACTGTTTAGAATTTGATACTACAAAACTATAATCAATTCATTGTGTCATAAGATAAAATGTAAACAAAGGAATATTTTTTTCGTAAAACGTTATGTAATTATCTGATTTCTATTCAAATTTAATATAAGAAAAACAAAAATAATAAAAACCATAAAAGTGACAACGGAATCATAACAGTACTGTCTTATGAACTGATAAGGTTGACCGATAGTGAACATAGGGAATATAATGTAACCGATAACAAAACAGCAGATTTTAACGTAAAGTTTTAATGTAAAATGTGATGTTTTGTTATTATAGTAGTTTATTTTTATAGTATTAAATGCGTCTTAAGTTTGAGAACAAGTTGGTTTTTGGATTTTTTTATATGTCAAGTATTTAAACATTATTATTAAATAGAAAATAATTTAGAGTATTAATAATACTTTTGAATGGGGTGGAAAAAAACATTTTTGAAATTAGATTTTTACAATGTTCCTGGCTTTAAATATGGAAACAAGTTTTATTTTTGTTTTTTTTTATACTGGTTTCTTTTCACTTCAAATTTTATAGTTTGCAAATTTTTTATGCAATTTACATGCATATTTAAAAATCTTTTCATTGATGAAATAGACAAATTGAAATCAAAACAGAACCTATTATTTAATAATAAATTATTTGATTAATATAGATCTCAATAATATTATTTACATCCATAAGTCCATAAATATTTTTTTTACGCCTTGATGTTTGATGCCTTCCTGAATAGGATATAGTATCTATGATACCCAAATTGACTATGTTAAAATTAATTCTCTCCAGATATCCGACGTCCACAAAGAAGGCTGTACGCTCAAATGGAACCCACCACTAGACGATGGAGGCGCTCCCATCGACCATTATCTAGTAGAGAAACTAGATACAGAAACTGGCAGATGGCTTCCGGCCATGAAGACCAAGGACCCTAAAGCAGATATAGAAAACCTGGTGCCCGGTCATGAGTACAAATTCAGAGTGTCTGCTGTCAATAATGAAGGTGTCTCTGAACCATTGGAGGGAGAACAGTCTATTATTGCTAAGAATCCCTTCGGTGAGTATTACTTTTTTATTATTATTTTAATTTGTTTATCTGACTCTTTAGTGTGACTTTTGTGGGTATAATCAAAGCCTCTGCATAACTTACTAATTCCATTTTGTTCTTATATAGACGAGCCAGGTAAACCCGGAACACCAGAGGTGCTTGACTGGGACAAAGATCATGTGGACCTCAAATGGTCCAAACCAATCAAAGATGGCGGCGCACCTATCACTGGATATATTATTGAGAAACGAGAAGTTGGGTCGACCAAATGGGTGAAAGCTTGTGAGGTATATTAAAAAAGTTTTATAAATTTATTTTATCTTTATTTCTTGATAATTTTTTACAATGCTTTATTAAACAAAAATGGCTAACACTTTTATTTTTAAAGTTGCTCTAATTTCGTCTCATTGTTAGTGAAACTCAGCACTACGATTAGTCGTGAGTAACTATGAAAATATAAAAAAAAAACAAAAATACAAAGAAATTTGGAGGTCATATTTACAAGCGTCATGTATATGATACAAAACAAATCATTAATTTTAATATCGTTTGTCCCTTTAGGTTGGACCTAACGACAATGACAAAGCAACTGTACCTAACCTAGATGAGGGTACCGAATACGAATTCAGAGTGAAGGCAGTCAATGAAGCTGGACCTGGAGAACCAAGTGACGCCAGCAAATCTGTTACTTGCAAGCCTAGACGATGTGAGTTTAAAAATAAACACAAATAAAAAAAAAATGCGTTTTGAAAGCTAACATAAAAAAAATACTTTTAAAATAAAACATATTTTTTTTACTAAAAATCAGCAGCAAATATTACTTTTTTCAATGTTTTTATTATGTCCAAAACGACAAACAACAAGAATATTTTTTAATAATTATTAAAATTTATTTTAATAATATTTCTATAATGTTATCCATTTTCCAGTGGCACCCAAGATCGACCGTCGTAATCTCCGACCAATAAAGGTTCATGAAGGTGAACCCATATCCCTCGACGTTAAAGTGTCTGGTGAACCCGCACCTGACGTCGCTTGGTCGCTCAATGGCAAGATTGTTAGCAGTGGAAATGGGCTTAAGTGTATGTATATTTGTTTTTTTTTATTATAATCATAATTTAAAAATAAAATCCTTATTGACGTTGTCGTCGCGCAGTGGCATATTTGTGGGACTCTAGACAGTTGTGGAGTTACCTAATATTCCTACTCGAGGAAATGATGTATTGAATATTTTAGTTTCTCCGCTCAACACACAATGTCTTGATAAAAAATGGCGGAAAGCAGGAAACGTGCCACTAGACTTCCTTTGCTTATCCTGTTGTATGCGGGATACAGCGTGAAGCTAAAAAAATTACTTAAGTTAAAGTCAAATACTTAGTATTATTTTGATGCTTTCATATTCATATATATGTTTATAGATAGCACATTTATTAGTGTTTTTTTAGATTTAACAAAAACATTACAGTTAAGGAAATATATAGTGTATTTGTTATTTATGTACTAAAAACCGTTATTTTTTTTATTCTTATATAAATTGCCTTTACAGTGGTAAATGTGCCTTACCTGAGCAAATACCAGCATTCAAGTCCGCGTCGCAAGGACTCCGGCACATATAAGATACAAGCCATTAATAAATATGGACAAGATACAGCTGAGGTCGAGATTATTGTTGTTTGTGAGTATTGTTTATTTTTTTTTTAATGGTTTGGGTGGTTTTCTGTTACATAAAAAAGAAACATTGTTATCTATTGAAGTTTTATATTGAATTATATTTTTTATGTATAACGATATATTTGTTTGATAGGAATTTGTTTTTGGCAATGAATTTTGTTTCTTAAGTTAAAGTAGTTTTGTCTAAAATAATTTTCATCAATTTTACAGCTAAACCCGACAAACCAGAGGGTCCACTAGAAGTGTCCGACATTCACAAAGACGGGTGCACGCTCAAATGGAAGAGACCCAAGGATGACGGTGGTGAACCCATCGAGAACTATGTGGTGGAGAAATATGACCCCGAAACCGGTGTATGGGTACCCGTTGGAAAAACCTTGGGCAATGTGCCTGAAATGGAGGTACGTATAGGTTACAAGTTTATTATATATAGTACTCCACACATAGCAATAGTAGTAGTAGTAGCAATGTACCGTACATTGGAGGTTTAGCCGTTTGCGTTTTACACGCACCTCCATTATATGGCGTGATGAGTGGTAGAAATCTAACCCTGGCGTTTAGAGTTGCTGTTGTGCATGTTTTTTATTATATTGTTAAATATGTAAATTTTTTAATGTTGTTATAAAACATTGATATTGTTAACAGGTCGACGGCTTAATTCCCGGTCACGAGTACAAGTTCCGTGTGAAAGCGGTCAACAAGGAGGGCGAATCTGAACCATTAGAGACATTCGGCTCTATTATCGCTAAAGATCCATTTAGTAAGTGTATTTTTTTTTATTTTTATGTATCCCTCACATAACAGAGTAGATTTTATATTTTTTTATGTATCCCGCACATAGTGAGATAGACACAGTAAACCTAGTGCTAAGACACTCCTTCCCCACTTTTCGTTAAATATTCGAGACATTGCGTATTGATTGGCGACTTAACGCCGCTTTTTCCTTCGGTGCCAGGTTTTTTCGTGTAAGTATAAATGTGTTGTGTATATGTTATGGTGTTCTGTAATGTATAAGTAATCTTTATAAAGTTGGTCGGTTATATTGTATGTTTTAAAATTTTGTAAAACATTGCACTGATTGTTTCTTTATATATAAATAAATAAATTAATAATAATGTAATATTGTTTATCAGCTGTCCCCGATGCACCGTCCACTCCTGTGCCAGACGACTGGTCGGCTACACACGTGGACCTCAAATGGGAGGCTCCAGTGTCAGACGGTGGGTCACCTATCATTGGTTACATTGTGGAGAAGAAGGATAAATACAGTCCTCTATGGGAGAAGGCGATAGAAACGCATACACCTACTCCCAGTGCTACGGTTAATGGGTAAATACGATTTTTTTATACTTTTTTTTTCACATGGGATTCCTCAGTATCAGACGAAGGGCTACTAGGCTGATCAATTGCCGCAAGCCGAGGTTCGAGTACTGTAGGGGATTAACTTGTTAAAATCATTATTTTATTATGACATACACGTAACACTTACCAAGCAAACCAACATTTACCAAGCAATAAAACTTTTCTTACAGGCTAATAGAAGGCAACGAATACCAATTCCGAGTAATCGCAATCAACAAAGCTGGTCAAAGTAAACCTTCAGAAGCCAGTAAGAACTTCATCGCCAAACCCAGGTTCCTGGCTCCCAAGATCGACAGGAGACACTTACGTGATGTGACTTTGTCCGCTGGGTCTACATTAAAACTGGAGGCGGCCATCACTGGTGAACCAGCTCCGGCTGTAGAATGGAGGTGTGTTTTCTGTTTTTTTTTATTGCATATGTAGCGATTTTGAGTGAATTCACTGACTCTTTAACATTGCCATCTGTAATTTTAATTTAAGGGGTTTGTTACTAGACTGTGCTACAAAATGTAGGACAAAATAAAATAGATTTCGACCCACAAATCACCTATATACGATCACTAATCAATTTCCTTATCTCACCAGATACCAGAACATGCCCCTGCGACCCTCTAAGGCGGTCACAATCGACAGTCCGGACTACTTCACCAAGCTGGTGGTCCGGCCCGTGCGGAGGGACGACTCGGGCGAGTACACCGTCACGGCGATCAACTCCAGTGGCAAAGACGTGGTCACCATCAACGTGGTGGTCACCGATAAACCTGCTAAGCCAGAAGGACCATTACAGGTAAAGTTTACGCTAACGCTAAGACACTTCTGTTGATTTTGGAGACTATGCGAATTGAGTGGCGGAACTCAACGTAGCAAATTGGCGTCTGAGTGGGAATCAAACCAAATCATAATGCAACCAATATATGATTGTTATTCTTAGTGTTTACTCTAAACAGATTAGCAGATTCTAATCATCGTAAGAAAATTTTATTAGTATAATAAATATTATTTCTAACATCGAAGCGATTGACATTATGAAATATCAATCGTGTCGATCTATGAAATAATATATAACACAACAATATATTTTTTTAATTGAAACCTTTTCCTGAGACAAGCATATTTAACCAATTTGTTTAAGCTTAATGATATTTTTATCTTCACTTTATACATTATTTATATTTAAATCATTATTATATCCAGATTTCCGACGTTCACAAAGACGGGTGCACGCTTAAATGGAAGAGACCTAAGGACGATGGCGGTGCACCCATCGAATATTATCAAGTGGATAAATTAGACACCGATACCGGAGTATGGGTGCCTTGCGCGAGGTCGGATGAACCTCGTATGTATAGATCTAAAATATTTGTAATATTTTGTCGTTATTTCTTCAGGTTATACTTTTAGGGCCTAAGAAACTTTCTAAGTATTTTTAATGCTCTTTATATGGTGGAAATTAGGTAGAGAAAGTGTAATATTATGTTTATACTCTTCCCATAACATTTTAATCAACATATTTTAAATTTAATTAATTTCTAACTCTTAACTCTAAATAAGTAACTAACTTACTACATTTTAATATTCCTCAGGATGCGATGTTACCGGTTTGACTCCCGGCAAGGAATACAAGTTCCGCGTGTCGGCTGTCAATTCCGAAGGAGAATCTGAGCCGCTCATTTCAGAAGAGAAGATTGTTGCTAAGAATCCATATGATGAACCTGGTAACTTAGTTTTATTGTTAATAATTTATATTTTCTGTAAATGGCATTCATAATAATTACAATTAGTCTATAGAAATAGTCTTTTACTATTTCTATATAACCAAATGTACAACTAGTTCATTTTCTTTTGTTTTAATTAATGTTATATTTTCGACACATTGATTACTATTCACTAAGTATGTCTTAGTTTTAATTGACGAACAGGTAAAAAAATCATTCAACTTTAATATAAAATCTTCTAGAAAGTCTAAAATTTATAAGAAATATTTAGATTTCGTATGTTTACATGTAAAATTAAATTTTCAGGTGCACCTGGCACTCCATCAGTCACAGACTGGGACAAGGACCACGTGGACCTTAAATGGACACCGCCACAACAAGATGGTGGCGCTCCCATAGAAGCGTATATAGTCGAGAAAAAAGATAAGTTCGGTAACTGGGAGAAGGCTCTGGAAGTACCGGCTGATAAAACTGCTTGCACTGTACCGGATTTGGTTGAAGGACAGACTTATGAGTTCCGGTAAGATATTTATTATTTTGAAATTTATTAGTAGCTTAACACTTTATTTGCACACACTTTATCCCGCGTAGAGCAAAGTAGGAAATGAAAATCTAGGCCCCTTGGATCTCCACTATCCGTCCGAATTTTAGACACTAGTAGCGGAATTCAACATACTAAGATTAATTGTATTAAAATAAATATATAATTATAAAAATTAAAGCAAATTGATTATTTTCTCTATATATAATAAGAGAGTAAAAATATTTTGTCTGTACATTTAGTAATTTTGACTGATGATAATGAAATGGATTTTTTATTTCTTGTGTATTTTTCTCTGAAAGTACTGAACTGATTTACTTGAAAATTTCACCAATTGCTTTTTTTTTACTCAACTTTAGTTAAAGTTGTTTTCATCAAAATCGGTCCATTAAAAAATCTGTTCTCTTCATATATATATATATATATATATATATATATATATATATATATTTCTGTACAGTTCTTAAATTAGTAGTATAATATTTTAAAATGTTCTTATATTTTTCAAGTTAGTTGCTACTAATAGTATATAAATCTTGGTTTTTTTGCGACGTATTGTTTATTTAAATGAAAAAAAAAATCTTCTTTTCTTATTTATCATACAAATTTATTTAATAATATATTTTTTCTCAGCGTTCGTGCTGTAAATAAAGCAGGTCCAGGAGTACCCAGCGACAGCACACACCCGATTGTGGCCAAACCCAGAAACTTGGCACCTAAGATTGACAGAACAAACCTTATTGATATTAAGATCAAGGTCGGACAGAAGTTCGGATTTGATGTTAAGGTGAGTGAGCTTAGTTTATTTTTTAGATTCACTCTGTATCCTGAATAAGGCAAAGTGCTTGTGTATTGAATGTTGTGTAGTGAACGAACCGTCCAATTTTTGAGATATTGCATGTTGAGTGATGGAACTCAATGTTGTGCATTGGTGAGGAAATAAAATTAAATATTCGGGGGGGAATCGTCCCCACAACCGTCGCGTTTATAGTTTGAGTCTGTAGTGTTCCGTCACGATACCCATAAGGCCATTCCGTTTTAATTTTTTTACATATTTGTTACAGTTATGTATATCAATAGATTAAAAGCTTAAAACATCATTAATTTGAATAAATATTACAGGTAACCGGTGAACCAATGCCCGAAACCAAATGGTTCTTAGGCAAACGTGAAGTGAAATCCGGTGGTGAGATGAAAGTACAGCATTCCGATTATAACACTAAATTAAATTGTAAATCAGCTACACGAGCGGATAGCGGCAGATATACGATAACCGCTGAAAACTCAAATGGCAAGGATGTGGCTGAAGTAGAAGTAATAGTGCTGAGTGTGCCAAGTCCACCTGGTGGACCACTTAAGGTTGGTTTTTCTCTTTTTTGTAGTTTCACGCTCTATCCCGCATAGCATGGTGGCATGGTACCAGGGGGAAAATAGTATTAAGACTTAAAGGATTCTTTGATACATTTGTTGAGCGGTGAAACTCAACGTTGCGAAACGAAGGAATGAAACTAACTTAAATACCAATATACTCCTGAGTTGTGATCGAATCCGCGCCGTAGGATACCATTACGCCATGCTTTTACTAAAAAGTATTGAAATAGTATGTTGTTTTTTAATATTTTTAAAAGTGTTATTCCACATTTATGAAAGAAAAATATTTATTTAGAAAACGTATAAAATTTTAACATAGCGGGACTAGAACCCGACAAAACCTCCAGAAGGCGCGGGTTCGAGTACGAAAGAATAAATATTATGTTTCCGTTTTTTTTTTTCTTGTTTTGTCTTTATAAATATATAATTTTATTTAAGTTAATAGATATATTTATATCCAGTAGGTTTTAAAATATCTATTTTTTATTTCTTTTCTTTTTTCAGGTATCAGACGTACACGCAAACGGCGCTAAGCTCTCCTGGAACCCGCCAGCGGACGATGGCGGCCAGCCCATAGAGAAGTACATCGTGGAACGCATGGATGAAGCTACTGGCAGATGGGTGAATGCTGGTGAGACTGATGGACCTGAGACCAATTTAGCTGTAGATGGTCTACAGCCCGGACACAAATACAAGTTTAGAGTTCGTGCTGTTAATAGGTGAGGAATATTTTTAATCGACGTCCGTAGGGAGGAGATTCGAATATATTAATTCGAATGTATTTTTTTATGTTTGATACCTCAGAACTTTTGACTGGGTGCACCGATTGTGATGATTTTTTTTATTTGAAAGCTGGTGCTTCCCGTGTGGTCCGCTTTAATTTGGTCCATTTCTGACAATACTATCCATGAGAAAATCATATAACTCTTAAATTTGCATTAAGTTGCGCGACAAATGGACTAATAACTCAATTTCACGCCAATCAATTTCGATTATTCTTTTTTATTGGTACTACTACACTTCAAGGATAGTTTGATGACTGTTTGGTTAGGTTCTGATTATAAGATCCTGTTGAAGTCGGTTTTTTTTATTAAAAAATGTAATTATATTCTGATGCTTGGTTTATTGTAATATGCAATAGCATCTTTTAAGAGCAAGTCAAAGTATATGAAAAGAATATCTGCACACTTTGATTATTGAGTCTCTTGCAATTTTTATTTCATCAAATGAGCGATATTATAAATGCCATTGCGATGTCACAACATGTTTGACACGATTATTAAAGTAGTGAACACGATTGTTGAAGATTCCAATCGAGGGGAATTAATTATTGTTATTTTCTTGTTATTTGTGTGATTAAGTAAAAACTCGATTCTGTATCATTTTGTAATTTAATCATTTATTTTTAGCAAAATAATTTTTGAATTAATTCTCATAATATGTAAATAAATTTACTTTTTATTTACAGACAAGGTAAATCCGAACCACTTACAACACCTCATGCCACTGAAGCCAAGAATCCCTTCGACGTCGCCGGTAAACCAGGGACACCGAGGATCAAGGACTTTGACAATGACTTTGTGGAACTGGAATGGACCAGACCAGATACGGACGGTGGTGCACCCATTACGGGATACGTTATTGAAAAGAAAGATAGATTTGCACCCGACTGGGAGGAGTGTGCTCAGGTTTGTTTCTATTTTATTGTTTTTTTAAACCACAGATGCAGTTAATCAAACATAATAAATAAATAATAAAATAAAATAAAAAGCCTTTTATTTCTTGCTAAAGTACAGTTTGAAAATTGAAATAAAAATAAAAATAAAAAATTGGAGAGTAAACAAAAGATAACATGCACATTTTACTTAAATATATATATTTTTTTAATTTATCTATTTAATATTATGTATATATATATATATATTTTTTTATTTTACATTCTTTCATCTTTCTTTTAATTTGTATGCAAGAACCCCTCTCAACGGAAGGTAAAGGCCTCCTCCAGAGATGACCATTTTTCTCTGTCCTTTGCTAGTCGCATCCAGTGAGCACCTGCTATTTTTGTGAGGTCATCTGCCCAGCGCGCATATGGTCTACCCCTTTTTCTTTGGCCCGATGGTCCTAACCAAGATGTAGTCTGTATGGTCCAGCGATTATCTGTAAGTCTGGCTACGTGTCCAGCCCATCGCCATTTTAATTTCTGTGAGTGGCTAAGAGCGTCAATGACTTTGGTTTTCTGTCTTATGACGGTATGGCGGATTTTATTAATTTTCTTAATCTTCAGAATGCTTCTTTCCATACTTCTTTGACTTGATATGATCTTGTTTTTAGATTTCCTAGTAAATTTCCATGTTTGACAGGCGTATGTTAGTGTAGGGAGTATGCAGGTGTTCATAACTTTGCTTTTCAACTTTGTGGGCATGTCGCTTTTAAAAATTTCTTTGAGGCTCCAGAACTTTTTCCACGTGATATTGACTCTTCTCTCAACTTCTAGTTCGTTATTACCTTGGTCGAATGAAATTTGTTTACCCAGGTAAATGTAGGTATCTACATAGGTTAATGGCTTATTTTTGAGATATACAGGTAAATTGGTGTGATTCGTCATGATATTCGTTTTATTTAGGTTTATTTCCAAGCCTACTTTTTGACTTTCTTCATATAGAGCGTTTACCATCAGTTGTAGTTGGCTTGTGTTTTCTGATAACAGGACTATATCGTCAGCAAACCTAAGGTGGCTCAGATAATTACCATTAATGTTTATGCCGACTTTCTCCCAGTTCAGTTTTCGGATGATTGACTCTAGTACCGCTATGAAGATTGTTGGTGAGATCGGATCTCCTTGCCTTACGCCTCTATTAATTTGTATGACTGGACCGTTGCTCTCCAGCTTTACTCTGCTAGTACTGTTGTCGTAGATGTTTTTTATGACTTCTATGTAATCCAATGAAACTTCTTGAGAGAGTAGAGCTTCCCAAATGGATGAATGGAGTAGAGTGTCGAAGGCTTTTTGATAGTCAATAAAGACAATATAGAGTGGTCTGTTGAACTCTTGGAATTTTTCTATTATCATTTCTAGCGAGTGTATATGGTCAACGGTAGAAAACCCTCGTCTGAAACCTGCTTGTTCTTTGGGTTGGAACTTTTCGGTGGTTTCTTTTATTTTTTTCTCTATTATAGAGGAAAAAAGTTTGTATAAAGAGGGTAGTAAGCTTATCGGTCTGTAATTACTAATATTGTTTGGATCTCCTTTTTTATATAGCAAAATAATCTCCGACTCAGACCATTGACGTGGAGAGTTTTTGCAGTTCAATATCATGTTGAACAGTCGGGTTAGTGGTTTAACTAAATACATTGATCCTATTTTTATTGCTTCGTTAGTGATCTTATCTGGTCCTGGGCTTTTATCAGTTTTTAGAAGTTTAATTGCTTTGGCTACTTCGTCTTCATCAATCATTGGTTTCGTTCTTTCTATTTTACTACATGGTAATTTATATGCTTGGTGACTTGGCGAGCTATAGAGGTTTTTGTAGAAATCTGTTGCTATTTTAAGTATTTCTTTCCTATCTTGTGTGCTGCTAGTTTTGCTATTCAGTCCTTCGATCCATGATTTGTGTGTTCTCAGTTGCTTGTAGGCTTTTTTAGCGCTCCCAGTTTCGTGAAGGCATTTTACAATGGTTTGTGTGCGGTGATCTTTGTAATCTTGTTTAATTTGTTTACTTATAAGCTTGTAAAGTGCTTTTAATTCATTTTTAATAGCCTTTGGTTTTGGTTTTATCCTATGTATTTCTTGTCTTCTGCTGATCAATGCTTTTGTTCGTGTTGTTATTACTTGGTTTTTCATTTTATTTTCGTTTAGTGTTAGCTCTTGTACTTTTTTCAGGCTGGTGTCTATTGCATTTGTTATTTTAACGTAGTATTTCTGAACAGAGTCTCTGTTGTTGCAGTGATCAAGTAGTTTTGCTGAGCAGCTGTTTAGACATTCTCTGTATATTTGCACTTCTTCTTCATTCTTTAAAAGGGATCTAAAGCATTGGCCAAACTTGCTGCGATTTTTTGTCCTCGGAAGTATATTGAAAGCGGCCCTAACAGGTCTATGGTCCGAAGGGTAATTGATATTTAATACCTGAATATTGTTAACGTATCTAGGTAGGTTTGTTAAAATATAGTCTATTTCATTCCTTGTATTTCCATTAGGTGATTTCCATGTCCATCTCTGTTTATTATTTTTTTTGAAAAAAGTATTCATAATGGCTAAATTATTCTCGTGCGCGAAATCAATAAGTCTATTTCCTCTACTGTTTCTATTACCATAGCCGTAGTTTCCAGTGGTGGTTTCATTTGGTTTGGGTTGGCCAATTTTGGCATTAAAGTCGCCCATGACTATTATATTGTTTCCTGCGAGTTGTATGGCTTCATTGATAGTGCTGTAGAAAAGTTCAAGTTCTTCGTCCTTTGAGGCCTCTGTTGGAGCGTAAGCTTGGATGATACTTAAGTCTAAATTATGAATATGTATTTTTAACAGTGCCACTCTCTCTGACAGTCCCTTGAAACTTCTTATATATTTTTTCAGATGTTTTTTGATGATGAAGCCTACTCCATATAGTCCTGGTGTTTCTCCGATGTGGTAGAAAATGAACTCGTCGTGTTCTTCAATTTTATTGCCGAGTTTTCTGACTTCTGAGACACCAATGATGTCATATTTAACATTTCTTAAGGCTTCTTTTAATTCTAGTAGGCGTGAATAAGTCGATAGAGTTTTAACATTGTAAGTCGCTATGTATAAGATGTTGTTATGATTATTTTTTCTAATGTTTTCAAAAGATTCTATTTCCTCTGGAGGGTTTTGGTCGTGATCTTCCACGGGGACCAGCCGGCTTGGAAGATGTAATTTTGTGGTCGTTTTTATTTGTAATATGTTTTCCGTGGACGAGGGCGGTAGTTGCTATTGCTTAGTATTTTTACTAGTCTGCTTGTTCGATATATTGTTTTGGTTGTCAGCGGATTGATTTTTAGCTGTTAAGAAATTAAGTATCCCTGGTTTGATAACTTCCTCTGATAGGCTCGACGATCTATGCGGTTCTTTTTGGGTTTTGTTCTTTTTATTAACTTGCATCTTTAGTTCAGATTGCGTAGAATCTTCGTAATTTGGTGATATTGGTAGGGTTCTTTTCTGATGTCTCGGTATATTTGTATTCCTGTGGTGTATTATCAATTTGTCGTATTTAATACTGCCGAAGTTCCCTTTCTCCATCTCAATTTTTAACTGCTCTTGTAATTTCTTTCTTTTCTCTAAAATGTGTTTTGGATAGTCATCCTTTATATAGTAAGCTGTATCTTTTAAAGCTCTCCTTTGTTTAAAAACTTCTATTTTCGTGCCCAGTGAGGTAAAAGTTACGGTGATCGGTCGGGGATGTTCACCTTTCTTTCCTATTCTCCTAGTTTCTTGTAAATCTCTGCGTTCCAGGCTTAGAGAGAAATATTGATTCATGAAACTTAAAACGGTTTTTTCTAGATTTTCATACGATGTATCAGTTTCTACTTCCGCTAAGCCAAAAATCACGATGTTCCTCTGTCTTGACTGCTTTTCTAGAAAATGTAATCTTTTTTCTTGGTTTTCTAGTTTCGCTTTGAGGTTTTCGTATTTATCATCTAATATTTTAAACTTTTCCTCTAATTTGTAATTTATATTTTGCGTGACTTGTTCCGTGACTTTATCAGCTGATTGTAGGATTGTTGCTTTTTGTTCGTTCAGCTCATTTTGTATTTTTTTCAGTATATCCATGATTTCCTCCATGATTTTCTATTATATTTTATAATATAGTGATCCGATTATCTTGTTTTGCTACTTCTGTTGCCCTCTGTTGGCCTAAGTAGGTACTAGATAATGGGGCGATCTTGGTGTCGATTTCTAATAATCTTTATGATTTTAAGTATTTAATTCTAGATGGCGCTGTTGTTGGTGAAAAATTGCGAAATCACGCATCGATTTTACAGATTTTTGTATTTTTTAAAATTTTTCACCAGAGTAATGTAAATTATAATTTTTACACTTTGCTTGTTTATTTGTAGATCACTGTTAGCTATTTTATGCGGGAAATGTCACTGGTAGTTCGGTTTTATTGTCTTTTACACTTCACTGATTATGCACGTTTTAACTTATTGAACACTGTTCTCGGGCTTTGCCCATAATGTATTTCAATAATCACTTGTTTGTACGTTCATTGCACAGTTTTTTAGCATTAAGTATCACTTATTTGTATTTTTAGAGTACGAAAAATACGGAGCTGACGTTATCGTGACTCGGTCGCGCCCTCTCTCCCTAATCAAACATAAGAGTAGTTTAATTTTACCTTTTATTCTACCCTTTAGTCAGTAATTTTATTGTTTGAGTTATAAAACTTATACTGTTAGAGATAGAAAATCTATTCTAATACATATACAAATATTATTTATAGCTTAACACTTGCCAATAATAATTAGTTATATTATATAAGAAAATCTTATTTAATTCGTGAAACTATAATACTTTATTGTTTACTTTGCAGATCGAAGGTGACGTTACATCTGGTAAAGTCCCAGACCTCATTGAAGGTAACACGTATGAATTCCGTGTACGCGCTGTCAACAAAGCCGGTAAAGGTATACCAAGCGACGCCACCGCACCACACCTCGCCAGGCCTAAGAATCTGCCACCTAAGATCGACAGGAACTTCATGTTCGACATTAAAGTCAAAGTCGGACAGAACTACGAGCTCGATGTACCAGTCGCTGGAGAACCTACACCCACCAAGGAATGGCTCCATGGAGACAATCTCGTTCTTAACACTGACAGAATAAAGATCGTTAATGACGCCCATAGTACGAAGATAAGGGTGATTGACGCTAAACGTGCTGACTCCGGTACATACACTCTTAAAGCTAAGAATATTAATGGTACCGACTCAGCCACGGTTAAGATTGTAGTTATGGATGTACCACTGCCGCCCGAAGGACCATTGCGCGTGGATGATATTACTAAATCAGGATGCAGTCTAAGATGGAGGCCGCCGAAAGACGACGGTGGCAGCGAAATCACACACTACGTCGTCGAAAAGATGGACCAAGAAAACCTTAGATGGGTCCCTGCTGGAGAAGTCCAGGGATGTAATATTCGGATTGATCATCTTATTGAGGGACACGACTATAACTTTAGAGTTCGCGCTGTCAACAGGCATGGCGAATCTCAGCCACTGACAGGCCAAGAACCTATTACTGCCAAGGATCCATACGGAACACCAGACAAACCTGGCACACCAGTTGTCAAGGACTGGGACAAAGATCACATGGACTTGGAATGGGTGCCACCAAAGAAGGACGGTGGTTCACCAATTACTGGATACATCATCGAAGCCAAAAAGAAGTATGGTCCGTGGGAGGTCGCTGCTACAGTACCAGGAAACCAAACAACAGCAACAGTCCCTGGTCTTCAGGAGGGAGAGGAATATGAATTTAGAGTCATTGCTGTTAACAAAGCTGGAAATGGCGAACCTTCTGACGCTTCCACGCCTCAAATCGCTAAAGCCAGATTCTGCGCACCGACTTTCGATAAAACACTGTTGGCTGATAAAACAGTTAAAGCTGGACAGAGGATTCAGTATGAAATCCCGATAGAAGCATCTCCGAAGCCCACAGTTGAGTGGCAGATCAATGGCAAGGTTGTTCATCCCTCCGACAGAATTGATATTCAGATCTTGCATAACAGGGTCATCCTAGACATTCCATTCTCCGTCCGCTCTGACGGTGGCGTTTATAAATTGACCCTCAAGAATGATCTCGGAGTATGTTCAGCGAGTGCCAACGTGACGGTTTTGGACAAACCATCTCGACCAGAGAAGCCATTAGTTGTGTCAGACGTTACCAAGGACTCTTGCTCGCTCTCATGGAAAGTACCTTTGGACGACGGTGGATCACCAATCTTGCATTATGTCATCGAAAAGATGGACTTATCACGTGGTACGTGGTCCGACGCCGGCATGAGCACTTTCTTATCGCATCAAGTAACAAGGCTTATTCATATGAAGGAATACTTATTTAGAGTGAGCGCTGTTAACGCTATCGGACAATCCGAGCCATTGGAACTAGATCGCGCTATTGTAGCAAAGAACGAATTCGACGAGCCTTCCGCTCCTGGCAAACCAGAAGCCACTGACTGGAGCAAGAGTCATGTAGACCTGAAATGGACTCCTCCTAAGTCTGACGGAGGTGCTCCTATCACTGGATATATTATTCAAAAGAAAGAAAAGGGCAGCCCATACTGGGTTAATGCGGCTCATGTACCACCTGGCCAAACCAAAGCTACCGTACCTGATTTAGTTGAAGGCCAAGATTACGAGTTCAGAGTTATTGCACTGAACCAAGCCGGACAGTCTGAACCTAGTGAGCCATCGGACATTATTACAGCCAAGGATAGATTTGTTGCTCCTAAGATTTTGACACCACTTAAAGAAATTCGCATTAAGGCTGGTCTTATCTTCCATATCGATGTTGACTTTATCGGTGAGCCCATTCCTGAAGTTAAATGGACTTGTGACGGAAAAGCGGTAGTAACAAACGAGAGAACTACCCTTACATCTGTGGGTCACCACACAATTGTTCATACTGTTAACTGTAAGAGGTCAGATGCTGGAAAATATCACTTGTCCTTGAAAAACGATTCAGGTTCTGATGAAGGAAGCTTTGACTTAATCGTTTTGGATGTACCTGGACCACCGCAGCCACCATTTGAATACGAGGAAATTACTGCCCAATCTGTAACATTGTCATGGAAACCGCCCAAAGACAACGGTGGCAGCGAACTTACTGGATATGTTATTGAGAAACGAGATTTAACCCACGGTGGAGGCTGGGTACCAGCTGTTACATATGTTAACCCTAAATACAATCACGCGACTGTTCCTCGTCTATCTGAGGGCACTAAGTATGAATTTAGAGTGTTCGCCGAAAACTTGCAAGGACGATCTGAACCTTTGGTTACAGACAAGCCTGTCGTCGCTAAGAATCAATACACAGTTCCTGGAAAACCAGGCAAACCAGAACTCGTTTCTGCAGACAAAGATCACATTAAGATTAAATGGTCGTCACCGATTTCCAACGGTGGTTCCAATATTCTTGGCTATGATGTTGAAAGACGCGACAAAGCAACTGGTAGGTGGATTAAGATGAACAGGGAACCTGTTAGATTCAATGAGTACACCGATGACCGAGTACAAGAAGGTCACCAGTATGAATACAGAGTATCAGCTGTTAACTTAGCCGGCCCTGGACAACCTTCAGACCCATCAAACGTTATTATCGCTAAGCCAATGAAAGAAAAACCGAAATTATGGTTGGATGGCCTTATTGGTCGCAAGATCAAGGTCAGAGCTGGTGAACCTATCAATATAAACATTCCAATTACTGGTGCACCAACCCCCAAGATTTCATGGACTAAGGGAACTGTTCCTGTTGTACCATCACATAGAATTTCCGCTGAAACGAAAGCTGAAGAAACTAAACTTAGCATTGAAAAATCAACAAGAGAAGATGCCGGTAAATACACAATTACAGCTTCGAACGAACATGGAAAAGATTCCGCTGATATCGAAGTTATTGTGGTCGACAAACCTGGAATGCCTAAAGGCCCACTTGTTTGCAACCCAGTTACTCACGAATCTATGAGCCTTTCATGGCAACCGCCTCTAGATGATGGTGGTAGCGAAATCACTGGTTATGTTGTTGAAGTTGCTGAATATGGAGTTAATGACTGGCGCACGGTTGCTGGATTCTGTCCAAAATGTTCGTTCACTGTTAAAAATTTGACTGAAGGCAAGAAGTATGTGTTCAGAGTTCGTGCTGAAAACTTATATGGTGTATCTGAGCCGCTGGAGAGCAAACCAATTGTAGCCAAACTGCCGTTCGATCCACCAGATGCACCTGACACACCTAACATTACTGGTTACAGCGCAAACAGCTGCTCACTTGAATGGAAACCACCTGCAAACTGTGGCGGCAAGCCTATTACTGGATATTACGTTGAAAAGAGAGAACGTGGTGGTGAATGGGTTAAGGTTAATAACTATCCAACACCCAACACTTGTTACACTGTTCAAGATTTGCGTGAAGGAAACCGTTATGAATTCCGCGTTATAGCTGTTAATGAAGCCGGCCCAGGAAAACCAAGCAAACCTACCGAACCGATTATTGCACAAACTCCGAGACTTAAGCCTAGTGCACCAGAAGCGCCTAAGCCGGATAGAATTACCAAAGATTCTGTTACATTGTCCTGGAGGCCACCAAAGAGTGACGGAGGATCCAAAATCAAGGGTTATATTATTCAACAGAAGGCTAAGGGTGATAAGGACTGGAAGGATGTCAATGACGTTCCAATCCCAAGTCTTGTACATACAGTACCAAAACTTAAGGAAGGCGAAGAATATCAGTTTAGACTCATTGCTGTTAATGACGTGGGTAATTCTGAGCCAAGTAAACCTACTGGCGATATTACAATCGCTGAACAGCCTAATAAACCATGCATGGATCTCGGTGGTGTTCGTGACATTACTGTACGTGCTGGAGAAGATTTCTCTATTCACGTGCCATACACCGGCTTCCCACAACCAACAGCATCTTGGTTTGCTGACGATAACTTACTGGACGTTGAAGGTGATTCAAGAATATTCCAGAAAATCACGCCCGACTCTGCATCTCTCGTCGTCAAGAATGCCAAGAGATCAGATGGTGGTCAATACCGCTTGCAGTTACGTAATCCGTCTGGTTATGATACTGCAACTATCAACGTACGTGTTCTCGACAGGCCAGGAAAACCAGAAAATCTTCGCGCAGACGAATTTGAGGGTGAAGCTCTCACATTATACTGGAATCCACCAAAAGACAACGGTGGCGGTGAAATCACCAATTACGTTGTTGAAAAACGTGAAGCTCGTACACCTAACTGGACTAAAGTGTCTGGTTACGTTACAACACCGTTCTTACGGGTGAAGAATTTAAGTGTTGGTAGGAGTTATGAATTTAGAGTTATGGCAGAGAATCAATACGGTCAGTCTGATCCAGCGCAAACAGAAGAACCAATCAGAGCTAGACATCCATTTGACCCTCCAGGAGCACCTGGTGCGCCACGATCAGTCGAAACCACAGAATCGTCTATCACGATTACTTGGTCGAAACCACGCCACGACGGAGGATCGCCAATTACTGGCTACATTTTAGAAAAGAGATTAATCACTGAAGACAAATGGACCAAAGCATCTCATGCACACATTCCAGACACCACATACAAAGTCACAGGATTAATTGAAAATCACGAATACGAATTCCGTGTAGCTGCCGTAAACGCAGCTGGCCAAGGACCGTTCTCGCAGAGCTCCGACGCGATCCGCGCCTGCGCACCGCCCAATGCGCCGCGCATCACTAGCGACCTCAGCCTTAGGGACATCACTGTTATTGCTGGCGAAGAAATTAAAATCACCGTGCCATTCACAGGAAACCCTAGGCCAAAGGTAAAAGAATACTTTTTCAAAATTATCATAAGTAGTACAGTTTACTGAAATTATACCCATGTTAAATAATTTTATATTCAAGAAAAAATCTTAAATCCCGGTACTTAGGTATTTTTTCTTTGTATTTTTAGCTTCACATTGTATCACGCCTGCAGTCGAGGACATGCAGTGGGATCTTATTTTAAAACACTCATTTCCCTGTTTTCCACCAAACTTTCTATACATTACTTGGCGAGTTAGGTGACAAAACTAAGCGCCGCGATTTGCTTTGGTAGCCCAGCAAAGAAATTAAAATAACTCATTCCCTTGATTGGAAGTCAGACCAACCACCATCATGTTTACAGGCAGTATAATTTGTTATTAACGACGTCATTATAAACAATACAACAAATTTACAGGTATCGTGGATAATAAACAACGACGAAGTGTTCCCCGACCACCGGATTAGATTCGTCACATCTGATATTGATACGGTGTTCATAAACTCTAGCGCGAAGCGATCTGACACCGGCTCCTACACTGTGCAACTAATAAACAGTGAAGGCTCGGACAGTGGTACTTGCAGAGTAAGTTTTATTGTACTTAAAAAAATACATACACATATATTTACATTTATTTATTATTGTTTTAAAAACAAATCTCCTAGTGTGTTTCTTGGCAAGTGGGAAGCTACATTCGGATATTGAGTTTTATAAATATTTCTCACGATATTTAAAAATCCATACCTATATTTAGAGCTTCTAAATTTTCAACTTAGTGTCTTCGAAAATAAATTACGGAATGTTTACTCAAAAAAAAAAACTATTTCTTCCAGGTGTTAGTTGTAGACAAGCCTTCCCCACCGGTGGGCCCACTCGACGTGTCTGACATTACTCCGGACACATGTACTTTGTCATGGAAACCACCGCTAGACGACGGAGGATCTCCAATCACCAATTATATTGTGGAAAAGATGGACAATATTGGAGTAAGTGAACGAAATATAGCTTATTCAGTATATTGATATATATAGTATAGTGTGGATACAATATAACAATATCTTTATGTATGTGATCCCGCGTCTGGTTAGCTCTGAAACTGCTAATACTACTATAAATTACTTGAAAACTAATATTAAAATGTTTTCCACAGGTGTGGTCAAAGATCTCATCTTTCGTACGCAACTGTCATTACAATGTGATGGGTCTGGAACCGAACCGCAAGTACATGTTCCGTGTGCGCGCTGAGAACCAATATGGAGTGTCTGAACCATTGACCATGGACGATTATATTACTGCTAAAGTAAGTTTATACTAATAATAGATTATTTAAAATATATTTTCTAATTCGATCTGTATATTTAAACTTGATGTTATAATACCGAACAGATATTTTGGATGAATGTGCCAAATTAAGTAACTATTGGTCTGATTGAAAAAACTATTTTAATTCAAACCAGTTTCTGAGATTTGACATATTTTTATTAATTATGTCTTTAGTTACCTCGCAAGTTATTTACATAGCGGGAAACAAAAAAATATTTTTTCTTAAATATTAATATTTCTCGACATAAATTTATTTACATAATTTTAACTTGTATAGACATTATAAATGTACTATTTCCCCCCCAGTTCCCATTCACGGTCCCGGACCCGCCAGGCGTGCCCCGCGTGCTGGACTGGGACGGCTCCACCGCGTCCGTGGTGTGGGACCGGCCGCGCTCGGACGGCGGCGCGCGCATACAGGGCTACAAGATAGAGTTCCGCGACGTGCAGGACAAGGTGTGGAGCAGCGCGGACTACCTGGTCAAGGATTGCAATTACCAGGTTTGTTACTTTAATTATATTTATTTACAGTACGGTAGACAAGTCGTGGCCGTCATGAGGTTAGGTATTCTGGATTATTTACACATTGTACACTCGGGAAGAAAGTGATCAAAAGTAAGAAAAAAATAAAATTAGATTTGCCCAGCCATCTATAGCTTACTTTAGGGCGTCCACGACTTGTCGTCTGTACTGTATTTAATTGGTTACGGCAGCATTAGGTTGTCTGTTTTTTCTGGTTACCCTGCTAGCCATAAGGGTGAAGACAAGACTTCAAAGACTTCAAAAAATAATTGGGGGATGTATGCAGTAATTAAATTGCGTCATGACTAGCTTCTAAACATTTAAACTGGTCATTTATGTTTAATCAAATAGCAAATGCAAACTTGTAGGAAATTTGAAACTATAGTAAGCTTCTGGTTAGCTAATACATAAATAATGTATACACAAAATTAATAATTCGAAAGACAATAATTTATTTCGACCAAATTTTGCGAACATTTGATTAAATGTTCACACAATGTTGATTTGTTTGAATTATCAATTTACTAATAAAA
Organism: Heliconius charithonia; assembly: GCA_030704555.1. Classification (NCBI taxonomy): domain Eukaryota; kingdom Metazoa; phylum Arthropoda; class Insecta; order Lepidoptera; family Nymphalidae; genus Heliconius; species Heliconius charithonia. Next base: position 4,625,089 of record CM060825.1, read on the forward strand.
ACTTAGAAATCAACAGAAACTTACATAATTACTTATTCTTTCCTACTCCGCAGGCGTACAACTTAGAGCCGGGTCACGAATATGAATTCCGTGTTCGGGCTAAGAATGCAGCAGGTTTCAGCAAATATTCTGCTAGTTCACAACCATTTAAAGTGCGGGGTAAGGCTGGTCCCCCTGGACCCCCACGTTCCCCTCGCGTATTGCGTGTTGGTAGGAACTATGTTGATTTGGCGTGGGACGCGCCGGCTTCTGATGGAGGTATGTAGATACGTATATTATTTATTTAATATTTTATTTATGACACCAAGGCAGTGTTACAGCGTCTGGCTGTAAACGCGACGGATGCTAATATAATTTAAACTTAAAAGAATATTTTTTATTCGTTTCCTCTCAACTTTTTCTTCTAACCAATACAAAGTAAAAAAAATATTATAAAAAACTGTCTTGAACAACTAACATATAATCTCTCAAAAATTGAGCGTGGGTAACAAAGTGTCTCAACATAGCTTCCCTTAGACTTACTTGCTAAGAAATGGTTTTACTGATAATTACTGACTTTTTTTTACTAGGCTCTCGTATAACCGGCTACATAATCGAGCGTCGTGAACTAAGCAGTTCAGTATGGGTGAAGAGCAACGATTACAATGTGATGGACACAAGCTTCACCGCGCTCAATCTCAGCGAGAAGGCTGATTACGAATTTAGGATCATTGCTGTTAATTCTGCTGGTATGTATTTGTTTTTAAATTTGTTGTATTAAGCATAATCACTAAAGCGGGCAAAGCCATGCAAATCACTACTGGCATATACTACTACTACTAATAGTATATACATTTCAAAAATCTAAAAAGTTGTTGGATATTACTGTATTTGCTATTTACATAATTCATATAATAGTGATTTAAAGAGATACTCTCTTCTAGTATGGTTTTTAGAAAGAAAATTTGTCAAAATAATCTTAAAAGCTGTTTAATATTATTAGTATGAGTAATATTTTGTTTCATGTAATCACATATTTGCGATTATTCTACAAAATAGTTTCAAAATAGCGTATTTCGTTCCTGAATATATTTTCAAAATAAGATGAAATAAATAGTAGTAGATCTGTGTTAAAATATCTGTAGCTTTTTTATCAAAATGACTACCAACAATTGCTTATTTTTCTATAAACTCACAGGTAAATCAGAGCCATCAAGTTGTACCACACCAGTACGTACAGGTGAAGAAGCGGGCGGCGCTAGGCCAGAGTGGCTAAAACGCATGGCGGCCTCCATATGCGCACCGCTTGGAAGACCGTACACCCTGGAGTGTGTGGCGTCCGGCAGTCCGGTGCCGACTGGCCGCTGGTTGAAGAATGGCAGGGAGGTCGTCATGGGCACCAGGTACTGCAGCGTTTTTATTTTTGTTTTTGTAATATTTGCCCTATTGGATTTTACGCTGGATGAACACTAAAATCAAAATAATGTATAAATATTTATTGTGTTTCATTAAAAATTAAGAAAAAAATACACTTATGCATTTTTTTACACGATTATATATTTATTTATATAATTTATCAAATTATATATTTATTTACAGATTCATTGCTGAATCCCGTGAGGGCACTCTCAAACTTAACATACTGGAAGCGGCTGAAGCTGACGAAGGGGACTACACTTGCGAAGCTAGTAATAGCCTTGGACAGATTTACTGCACAGCTCACCTTAAGATTGGAAGTGAGTAAATTTTTAATGCTAAGTGAAATAGAAGATGTATTTTGAGAGTGTAGTGTCACAGAATGAAATGTACTTATAAGTACATGTATTATAAATAGTAAATACAATAAACTTAATAAGATCTACTTAATAAGGTCAGGTAATATAAAACTAACCATGATATTGATAATAATGTAAACGAGAGTAGTTTTGATACGAGAGTACAATTGTAGTTCCAATTCCCACTCGGATAACCCTCTCATATCCTAGCTCTCTGGTGACAAGACAAAGTTCAGGGCGGAGTTCCTCCACTCAAAGCGCAATGCCTTCAAAATTGGGCATTAAGAGGAAAAATATGTACAACCTACCTAGCACTACATTCCTATGCCCTGCTATATGCTGAAGAAATAGTTACTAAAACTAATCATGATTCCAGGTCCACCACGCATCACCCGCATGCCAGGCGATCTTCACCTTCCAGAACATGATAACACAAAGATCAAAATCCTATACACTGGAGACCAGCCAGCCGAAGTCACACTCACTAAAGATGGACAAAAAGTGTCTGAGTCCCCACATCTTAAATTTACTGTGTTTGATGACTACATCCTTATATTTATTAAGGATATCAGCAGGGATGATATGGGTTAGTTGAATTTTTATTTATATAAAAATAAAATAAAGAAAAAATCTATTTAGAGTATAAGTTAATTTATTAATATTTGGATAGTCTTTCTAATATTTTATATTATTTTTATTTTAAAAACTATTATTTATATATCAAAATGTCGTGTAAAAACTATTGTTGCCAAAATAATCTACTTACATAATTATTTAATTGAGAGAAAAGTAATAATAACAACAACACTAAAATATGTTTCGTTTATTTACTTATAGGTATATACAAAATAACAATCAAGAACAATTCTGGAGAAACATCAGACTCGTTCTCCGTAACGGTTACAGGCCTGCCTGGACCACCACAAGGCCCACTAGAGACCACAGATATAACGAGACACACATGCACTTTGGCTTGGAAACCACCCACCTACGATGGTGGTCTCCCTATTACCCATTATATAGTGGAAAGGATAGATGTTTCTGGAACTTCATGGATTACTATAGCGTCTTCTGTTAGAGATACAAGATTCACAGTACATGGTCTGACTGAAGGACAAGAGTACAACTTTAGGATTCACGCGGCCAATGATAACGGTATTGGACCGGGATTGGAGGGCGTTAATCCTGTTAAGGTAAGCTTGGCATTTTTAATTTATTTATTTAAGCTTTACTCTAAATCACTCATATAGCAAAGAAGGCAGAGGGAACCTCATATTAAGATAGTTCGCTTCCAACGCAATGTTCAGTTTTCAATATACTGTAGGTTAAGTAGCGGAATATCATGTTTTTTCTTGCCACAGAGAGAAAATGATAGTAATGGATGGAAACGGGGGAATTTTAATGCTATCATTTGGGTAGCGAGGGTTAGTTTCAACACTCAACGCAATTAGAGAACGGGTAAAGAGATGACACACTCGGAAAGAGTTTCTTACAACTAGGTTCCCTCTGTTTTACGCAGGATACCTCGTAAATCGAAAAATAATACTATTAAGCAATCAATAGGTAATGATTATATCATGTTATAGGCCAAGGCTCCTTACGATCCACCATCAGCTCCCGGCATTCCGAAGATCGTGGAAGTCGGTGGACACTTTGTCCACTTGGAATGGGACAAACCTGAGACTGATGGCGGTGCCAGGATACAGGGTAAGAATATTTTTTTATTATCCGAGTATGTTATAATGTTACAGTATTAATCATTAATTCGTTTATGTAGAAACATTAGTAAAACAATCTATAGTCATGATCAAAACAGTAAAAATTTATTGGTTGTGTTATGAGTATAGATTATTTTTGGTGTTGATGATGAACGTCATATATTCATTGTAATAGATTTATTTAATAATATTGAATAATAATGTGATCACTACTCTATAGAAAATGGATGATTTTTTTAACATGAGGCCATCACAGCCCCGTGCTACAGCGTCTGACGCGACAACAACTGTCACGTCCTTTTTCGTTTCTGTCGTTTCAATTATTTTATTGCTCTGTGTTTTCATTTCTTCGTTCTGGTAACAAGATAGAGCATCAAGGTCAAATGGATTGTCTTTGCTTACTTTGCGGAAAATGCGTGATACTACTTTTTAATAAGGTTTTCATATATCGTTTTTTGTTTTCAAAAATATCTTAATTTACAAACGAATTACTTAATTACGAATTACTTCTAGGTTACTGGATAGACAAACGTGAAGTAGGCTCCTCGAGCTGGCAGCGGGTCAATCCAACTCTATGTGTACCCAATCAGTTCAACTGTGCCAACCTTATCGAAGGTCGTCAGTACGAATTTAGAGTGACCGCCCAGAATGAAGCTGGACTGTCGCCGCCAAGTACTAATAGCCAGCAAGTTAAAGTTGTTGATCCTAAAGGTGAGTGTTGAATGATAATTATGTATTAGTGTATGTAAGATATTATTATATATCTAATGGTGATGATGATATAGATAATGATGGCTCTGTAAGTATATCGTTATAAGAAGTAATAATGATATTAAGAAATTTATACTTATAAAATTAAAAACATGATATAAAGAAATATATGTTTACATTAAGTTTTATTTTAATATGGCAAGGTATATATATATATATAATAACCATATGTACTTTTTTTGTTGCTATACATATTGTTGACTTGTTGTAAACCATTATTTATTTCAAAACTTTTTACGATACTTATACATTTATATAATAAAAACGAAAAACTATTTCTGCATCATAATTAAAAAAAAACAACGTTTACTAACTAACAAAATGTTAATATTCCTAGCTGCTACACCACCAGACGTCGTCAAGCCGCTAAAGAACGCGAACTGTATCCAGTACCACAACGCCAAGTTCCAGTGCACCATCACTGGTTCACCCAAACCTACTATCACTTGGTATAAGGGTAAGTAACTTTGTATATATTTTATATTCCATTTTAATTGTGTATATTGTGTATTAGGTTGTGCCCACAAGTCGTAGCGTTTACTGTTCAGATTGTTATGGTAAATCGGCATAGCAATGACATGGTTGTAAATACGAAGGTTGTCGAATTTCGATTCTTAGCTAAAGAATTTATTATTTTAATTTTCTCGATTTGGTAAGAAGAAAAGCTGGAGTTTTGCGTAAAATTGAGGTCCACTTGTTAATACGCAATGTCCCTGAAGTTTTGTAATACGTTGATAATAGTGTCTCAAGTGTAGATTTCTCCTGCCCATCCTGCTATATTCGGGATATGTAATTTACTTTTCAAACTATAATAGTTTCTAAATATCACTTTTAAATATGTTTTTGCCCAGGTGCCCGAGAAATAATGAATGGCCCACGTTATCGTATCTGGAGCGAAGGTGACAACCATTTCCTCACAGTAATGGACGTGTTTGGTGAAGACGCCGATGAATATGTGTGTCGCGCTGTCAATACAGCAGGAGTGAAGAGCACAAGAGCTGAGCTCCTCATTATGAGTAAGTAGGGTGCTTACTTCGTTTGGTGGTAATGGATAGCGTTGTTGGGCTGTTTTTGGTATGTATGTTCATGAACTTGAATGGATATGTGTAACTGAGTTTAAATTTACATTTTGAAAAAAAAAGGTTGGTATTCTAATCGTAAGAATTGCGTTTCTCAATAACTTTCTATATACATATAAATACTAAACTCTTGTTTAGTCAATATATATAATCTTCCGTGATTTCCCCAAAATTGAAAAATATTATGTTGAGTCATTATATGACTTTTAATCTATCATAATAATAACCATTTATTGAACCATTGAATTAAGTAATACGAAATTAAATATATAATATGATTGATATTTCTTAATTTATATTTATTAAAAAATAACTTTCAAATACTAATCAAATCCTAATACCACAGCCGCACCAAAACTAAACGTGCCACCTCGGTTCCGAGACACGGCCTACTTCGACAAGGGGGAGAACGTCGTGATCAAAATCCCCTTCACGGGACATCCTGTGCCTAAGATCACGTGGGTGAGAGAGGGCGAGACCATCGAGTCCGGATTACATTATCATGTGGAAAGAAAAGGTGAGTTTTATATTGTGGTAATTCGTTTATTCGAACGCCAGAAAAAAGGTTTTGATGGGTATTTTATTAGTATTTAATACTGAGATACAATTCAGTATTGAAACTGGAGTAAAATGGTGGAAATATTGTTGATATTCTAGAAATAAATATATGTCCTTATATTGGATTAAGATTTGGAATTATTCTGATATATTTTGAAAAATCATATACGTATATATGCTTTTTCAAAATAATTTTCATTACTGTGTAACACCTTAAAAGTAATACTAAGAATAACACTAAATATTTTATTGTGCTGTGTTTCCAGAACGTCACGCCATCCTCACGATCCGTGATGCTAGCAAGATTGACTCTGGTCCATACAGGATCACCGCAGAGAACGAACTTGGACAGGACTCTGCTATTATTAACATTGAGATAAGCGGTATGGTGTTATTTTAAATTACTAAATCAGCTTCACGCTGTATCCCGCACACAGCAGGGTAGGCAGAGGGAACCTTAGTGTTAAGCCACTCTGTTCCCCTTTCTTCCGAATTCTGGAGGCATTGCGTGTTGAGTGGCAGAACTCAACGCCGCGCTTAGCCTCGACACCAGAGCGAAGAAATGGAAATATAAATTTAAGTAAATATTTCATCTCCTCGAGTGGGGATCGAACCCACAACCGGTCGGTTTTAGAGTCACACTTCGTGCCACTGCGCCACGACTGGCCTCTTCTATTTAATGTTATATTATTTGGATTATATATATATATATTTGTCCTTAAATAACTGTACATTATTCTATAATTATATGTAATTTATTTGTTATACTCTTTTTTACTTTTGTAATTTTCTGTTTTCATAACTTAGTTTTTTGATATAGAACTATACAATTAATCAGCCAAAGAAATTACTTCTCAATCTAACCAAAAATGGCATTCTGATCCTCAGACCGGCCCGACCCACCACGATTCCCTGCTGTCGACAACATTGGTGTAGACTCCCTGGCGTTGTCCTGGAAGGCACCAGTGTGGGATGGCGGTTCCGATATTACCAATTATTTGGTGGAGAAACGAGAACATCCCATGTCGAGCTGGATACGAGTCGGAAACACTCGGTAGGTTATTGTTATGCTAGTGAGGAAATTTAGAAAAAAATGTGTTAAAAAATGGGACAACACATAACAGTAAATGCGACAGTTTAAAATAATAATATTTCTTGTTAATGGCTTCAAAAAATTGTGAAAATGTAATTCAAACATCTTCATTTTAGTTTCACGACAATGGCTGTCACTGGCTTAGCGTCCGGCAAGCAATACGAGTTCCGCGTTTACGCTGAGAACATCTATGGACGATCGGAGCCAAGTGAACCCACTACCCTCGTACAAACAAAGGCTATTATTAAGAAGGAATTCAAGAAGAAGGACTATCCTGGTATGGGTTTGATTTTTTTAGGGTATTAATAACAGTAGAATATATGTAAACCTTTATAAATATATTTACGAAAAATCGATGCTTTAGTATTTTTATATTTTTCTATTTCTTGCTTTTACCTTTGAAAGCAGACGGTTTGGTTGTAGTAAGGAAAGTGAAGACACAAAATATGTAAGATAATTGGCAATGGCGCTTGGATTGTATTCAATAGCCATTGCTGCAAAGCTACATAAGCTTTTAAAAATAAAATATTTATAATATTAAAGTAATGTTTTTGTTTCCTTGTGTATTATGTCTATACTTTATTACTAAATTAATAATTAGTTCTATTATCTAAATCTAATAATTTTTTAGAATGGAAATAGTTCGGACAATCGACGCTCTGTTTTAAAAATGAATCAAATTGTTATTTCTTATTTAATATGATTTATTACTTACATTTTCCAGTTGACGAAACCGGTAAACGTATACGCACAAACGCAGACCACGGTCCAGTCAAGGACTACGATAGTTACGTGTTCGATATATACAGTAAATACGTGCCACAGCCAGTCGAGATTCGAACCTGTTCTGTTTACGACAAATATGATATATTGGAAGAGATTGGTAAGTCTATTTTGGTGTTTAGGAAATATTTTTTATTAGTTTAGAATTGTTTTTTTTTTTAGTGGTCTTAGAACTGTAGTACATATTTCAATATATAACTTATTATTATATAATTGTGATTTTACAAAAAATCCTTGTAAAAGGGTTGCTGTGTGGTTTTGTATATGAAATATTTATTTAGCTAAAAATAAAAAGATTATTGAGGATGAATCTATTAAAGTAGTTAACCTATTTACAGAATTATTGTTACTATGTAACATTTCATGTAGTATTTTTTTTACAAAAATAGTAATTTACATTTTCTAGAATATTATTATTTATAATATTTACTGATTTATGTAAGAAATTAAGAATAGACGGAATGCACTCGGCATCAGTGTAAATAAGATATTAGAACAAGTGAATGAAGTGGTATATTTGAGAAGTATGTTCAGTAGAGATGGAAGATACGAGATGAATGCGGAACGGTGTTATGCTGCCAGTAACGGGGTTAACGGTGCCTTAGCTGCCTTGATAAAGCGTCAGCACAGCAACGCGTTTGGCCTTACACAATGCAGTGTTGTTACCGACGTTGTTATTCGCCAGCGAAACGTGGGTATTACAGAAGAAGAATGAATTAAAATGAATGATGTGACGATGCGATCTCTACGTAGGATATCCGGAGTCAGGTTAGCTGATCGAATCCGCAATTAAGAAATACACAGAAAGACAGGTACTAGCGAGGATGTCACGGTGAGACTGAAGAAGAACGTGTTCAGCTGATTTAAGCACGTTGGACGAATGAGCGACGAAAGAATGGCAAAAAAAATATTATGATGGATAAATGAGGGGTAAAAGAGGTAGGGAGAGACTTCGGTTGACCTTCAAAAATACAAAATTAAATGTACTGAGGAAGGTTACGTCAAAAGTATGAGAACCCCCTGGAGGCATGTATGGAGAGGTTGATGACAGTGGACGAGACGAAAGAGGTATGCAGAGACTGTAACGTTTGGCGCTCCGTTCTCTCTGACTACCCCGCTAGGGACAGAGCGTGAAGCTAGATAAGATTATTGTTTATAATATAATATTGGTACACATTGTCAACTAAGTAGTAATCACCTAAATACTTACTTTTAATAATAAATAATATATCAGTTTAACATAACTACTATGAGTGGTACATTAGACTATTAATACAAAGTAATATATTTTTCTTTGATTATTATAATAAAACTTATTTATATAATTTACTAATAGATATTAAGGTTTATAAAATAAATTAAAATGTCTCTCATATATAACTCAAAATATATATATTTTTATTACTATTATATATATTATGCATTTCATATATAAAAAATTACATATGACTTTAATATTCATGCGTCTTTACTTCTTTGAAGTAAAATGAACGGAAACAAGGTAAGCAAACAAATTTATAGTTTTTAAGCCAAATTAAAAAAATAAAAAAAAAGAAAAACAATTTTTCAAATTTATATAAAAATTAAATAAACGCATATTTAAATGAAATACAAGTAAATTTATTACAAGCATGATATATAAAGCGTAGAAACTAAAATTAACTCACGAAGTTGCTTGGGATATTAGATGTTAACACTAACTAACACAGTAGAACGGTTTTGATCTTTAAGTTAAAGGCAATTCAGTTCATATTGCTATAAACTGTAAAGAATATTGTATATTTATTTATTTATTTTTCTAATGTTTAATGATAATACGACGTTGTATTCAATTAAATTTACAAACTTTTAGCTAACTTTGAATTTAAAGAATTTATTAATAAAATGAAATAGCTGAATCGATCAATAAAAAATAATTCTAAGCACTATAGTAAATATGAACTGAATATATAAGAAAAATGTGGAATTTCGCAGGTGACTTCGTGAGAGCTTCCAAACGGAAACCCCGTGGAGGTCTGTGTGTGAATAGATCGATGTAGTGCATCTCTTTCTATCTGCATCTCTCTCTCACACGCATACTATTTATATATAATTTTTAAATTATTATTATAATTATAATATACGTTTATTTATTTTTATAATGGTATCACTCGCTTAGAGTTCAGACACAGATAACATATATAACAGATTTTTAATAGTAGTCGAAAACATGGTTTTGAAATGATATAATCGATTAAAGTAATAAATAAGGATTAATAATTAATGTTCCTACATATATAGGCAAATAATCGTTAATTTAATATGTATTTTATTTTTTTTATTATATAAATATTATAAATATTTAATGATTGCTTACGTATAGTTTTTACCAAAAGTATTTTTAATGCACGGTGTGCGCTTTTCATAATTATTGTAATACTATAGTATATATATTGTTTCCAATATTTATGCAAAAATATATAAAACTAAAAACAGTGTTCAAAAAACGCTAATAGGCCGTAGAAAATGATGTCTTATACATATATTTATTATCATGAATATTCAGAAAAATAACAAAATAACTTAGACCTTCAAAATTATTAAAAAAAATAGTCAAGTGAAATAACCCAATAAAACCTGGCTAAACCACGTGCATAAGGTATATATAAATGTTGTAGGTACAGGTGCGTTTGGTGTAGTACATCGTTGTAGGGAACGCGCCACGGGCAATTACTTTGCGGCCAAGTTCATACCCGTCACGGGGGCGATGGAGAAGGAATTAATAAAGAAAGAAATCGATATCATGAATCAATTACACCATCGTAAATTAATTAATCTACACGATGCCTTCGAAGATGATGACGAAATGGTCCTTATATTTGAATTGTAAGTATTTTATTAAAAAAAATGTGAGTTTCCTTTCCTATTTAGAAATTTACATATATATGTATGTAACACTATACATAACATCGATTTTGCCTAACAGTGTTCCAACTAAGATTCCAATTTAATGACTGAATGACTTACTTAGTCAATTAACAATTATTTTAAAAAAAGTCATATTTAAATAACGCTTCTTTTTCAGCTTATCTGGCGGTGAACTATTCGAGCGTATAACAGAGCCTGGCTACAACATGAGTGAGGCGGAAGCGGCCCACTATATGAGACAAGTATGCGAAGGAGTCAAACATATGCACGAACAGAACATTATACACTTGGATTTGAAGCCCGAAAACGTTATGTGCACTACTAGAACTGGTACTGATGTTAAGGTCAGTTAGTTTTTTGTTTTAAATTTTTTGATTATTGGTTGATATGCTTGATAGCGATAATTTAGTGTGATCTACTACTCTACTATCTCCTTTTAGCTCATTGTACATTTTTTGTGTGTTGAGTTTTAGAGACAGGGGATCCCCCTAAATTAAACAAAATATGAATAAATGCTCTGTCCAGGGATATAATCCACAACTACTGAGTGTATAGTTGGAGATTAAATTGCACCGTAATGGTGTTAAAAGTAATTTAATACATTTTTACTTATTACTATATACTTTTTTACTTTTAAAAAGTTGGTAAACCCTAATTTTTCAAAAAATAAAAATAAAACATGTCCTTTAATTCACTTACAAGTACAATACTTGCCTAACAAATTTGCCCCAAAAAAAAAACGTACTTAATCGATACACTCTGTCCACAGATAATAGACTTTGGTCTTGCCACAAAATTAGATCCAAATGAAGTGGTGAAGATCTCAACGGGAACAGCGGAATTCGCTGCTCCAGAAATAGTTGAAAGGGAACCCGTTGGTTTTTACACTGATATGTGGGCTGTCGGTGTCTTGGCTTATGTACTGTAAGTGCTAATTATTTTTTTATATAATATAATGTATTATATTAGATTGTGAGAAGAGACTAATAAGGGGTCATAAATAAATTTTGTCGCAATTTTACGGGAAAGAGGTCGATAAAGTGTGACATTGTGTGAGGGAGGAGGGGAATTTTAGTATTGCTGCTGTAACTAGCTGTGTCAAGGTTTTTAATTTTTAAGTTAAGTTTTTTTTTATTTCAAAAGTATTAGTACTAAACGTTTGGTTTTAACTTCAATAATCTAGTCATTAGGGGTTATTATGAAAAACTTAAAGATATTTCATATCGGCATGACACTTCCATCAATTTACATCCATTGCTCAAGATCGCATTTTTATATATAAAAAAATAAAAGGAAATTGAGCCAGGAATTTGAGCCTACTACCAACGCTTTTTAAATTACCCATTTATAACATCTCAACGACAATATACACCATATTGTTTTTTTTATAATAACGCATAAGTATTTTACGCAACTTTTTATTAGCTTATAATATTTAAAAAAAATAATTTATCCATCAGGCTTTCCGGTCTGTCGCCGTTCGCTGGTAACAACGACATAGAGACACTGAAAAATGTTAAAGCATGTGACTGGGAGTTCGACGAGGAAGCCTTCCAGCACGTGTCTGATGATGCAAAGGACTTCATAAGACGACTATTGGTTAAAAATAAGGAGTTAGTATTTGTGTTTTTTTTATTGAAATAGTACAAGTCACTGTAAATGCTATATTTAGAGGAGATAATTAATTTAAATTGCCCGCCACTCAAAACATAATGTGTCGAAAATATTTCCTTGCATAGGCAACGGAGTCTCAACACTCTCTACCTAATCTTTTTTTATTGTGTTACAGCGTAAAGCATTAATTCTTTCTTATTTTTATTATTTGTCATTTCTATGGAACATTATAACTGTTTTATTATTCTAGGAAGCGTTTAACCGCGCACGAGTGTCTCGCCCATCGTTGGTTAGCGGGCGACTCCAGCTCACGCACAACTACCATACAGGCTAGCAGATACCAACGTATGAGGGACAGGCTCAGAGAGAGATACGAGGTTTGTTGTACTTTGTATATTTTAGAATAGACTAAATCTTAACACTATGTGAAGACATTTTGAGAATGTTTTGGTTATCGATGTACCTATATTTGTTAGAAATTTTAAATTTTAGAAATCACATTATAGTTTAGCTGGGTTCGAGCCCGCGCCTCTTTTTTACGGTCTTAGCGCTCTGATGATTAAGCAATATGTTTTAATCATACTACATCGAATATACACTTGTTACAACGTTAACAAGAAACACAGTTTCTTCTCTTTTAGCTTGTTATAAATTTTCGTAATAAAGTATTGACCTTTGTCCTGGTATCAGTGCAGCCATCTTCGGCCAACTTTAGGGCGGACACAACTCGTCTCATACTGTAACTAAGATGTTAATTTAATGTACGTTTTGTTCCCATAGAACTGGTCGTCGTTCGTGTTGCCTATCGGCCGCCTCAGCGAGTACAGTTCTCTGCGCAAGTTGCTTGTCGAGAAATGGAAGATTTACGACGGACAATTCGGTAAGCTTATTTTTTTTTAACTTTATCATGTTAAATTTTAATTTTACTATTAAATTGTTGTCGCTATTCAATTATAATTTTGCCATTCCAGATCGTCGTCAAGCAGCACCGCGTTTCGTAATTAAACCACAGTCGGCGTTCTGTTACGAAGGACAGTCCGTGAAGCTATACTGCCGCATCATTGCTGTGGCGGCGCCTACCGTCACATGGTCACATAATAACAGAGAACTGCGACAATCCGTCAAATATATGAAGAGGTTTGTAGTAGAGAGTAGAGAGTGGTCACTAGCATTTTAAATGTAAGCTAACAGTGTTATTTATCTGGCTGGCTGGTGAGAAAATATCGTTTTAATTTTGTAAGCTTCATGCAGTCCGCATTGATAATAGGGTGAGCATGGAGAATCGAATCTACACAAATTGCATATCACACAATCACTCAAATGTTGACCATATAAATAATGGAACAGTCCGGTGGAGGAGACGTGGCCGCCATAACTTTTGCATATTATTCAATCGGAAATAAAATAAAGTAAGAAAAGTCGAAAAATCTAATTAAACACAGCCATATTGCATTTAACTTAAGGGCGATCATGACTCGTCGACCGTACTGTAACTTTTTTTCTATGAATAGCGTTATATACGCTATAGTTTTATATGCATAATATTCTCATTTTTAATGGTTGTGAATAAATAAAATATTGTAATTTATCGTACTAATTTGGTTTTCTATCAAATAGGTACGCGGGCGACGATTACTACTTTATTATCAATCGCGCTCGTCTCGAGGACCGCGGCGAGTACATCATACGTGCGGAGAACCACTACGGCTTCAGGGAGGAGGTCGTTTTCCTTAACGTGCAACGTAAGTTAGATGAAAACTACTAATTTTATTTAGTTTCACGCTGTATCTCGCATATTGCAGGATAGGCTTACAGAAGAGTGCTATGATTTTAGGATACTCCGATCCACACGTGCCATCGCAATGATCGTCGAGTTGAGGGAAGAAATGAAAATAATTCAATTCCTTGAGTGGGGATCGAACTCACAACTGTTGTTTACACCCAGACGCTGTGCATATATAAAAGTAATATCCACGTTTTTGGAAATTGGATTTGAGTTTCAAATTGAACTTTTAAAAATTAAATCAGTGGGTTTTTTATTTGCTCTCTGGGTACCTTAGACTGTTTATTTGTCACACCCATTATATATTTGACTAGGGCAATTGTTGCTTATAATATCAAACAAACTATATATTTAAAAGAAATAAATGTACAGATTATTTATATAATAATTTTGACATGTATTTGTAAAGCTTATTTTTATTACTAAGTAGTGCAAAAAAAATGTTAAACTAAAGATTACGGATGTTTATTATACGGGTAGAATATGACCCAAAATCTATCTATATATAAACTATTTACAAATTAGAAGCTAGTAATAAAATGAATAACAATATATAAAAATAAGTCAAAACATATCTCTAATTACTGTCTCCATGCACTATAAATTAAATTAGATTTATTTTAAAAATAATTTATCTTGCCATTTAAAATCTCAGCGAATAAATATGTCAGTATGTAATCTATAATTTCACAGTCAGGTTTTGGACTATTAATAGATAAGTTTTTAATACTAAATTCATATTATATCACTGTCGAATCAGAGGTTTGGGCCACATTTTTTTGTTTCATCTTTTTCTTTTCATATGTCACAAGGTTCACTTTATCAATTTCAAAATCATTAAAAAGAATAGTGGTTTTTTTATTGAGCCTTGTATTATAATATCGGTGTAGACGTTTACATAAAAACAGGTCACGTTTCTAGATTAACTTAGATTTCGAGCTGTCTGTATGTTTTTTTTTGTATAGATTGTAGATATATTTTTTTAACGATTTTTGATTAATAGCGAGTTTGAGCAATTATTATTATATATCGTGTATACATTGCAATTAAGTATGTCGTAGAATGTATGTCCATAACAAGATTTCGTAAAATGCCGAAAATAATTAAAATATAAAAGAAATCCCTGTAAATGATTTATATTCAATAGTAAACTATATTTTACCTACCAACTGCAAAAGTAATTAATCTTAATTTATATATGTAATCGAAATATAATTACGTCACGGTCACGTTTATTTATGGACGCCTTTTAGTGTTTAGATTGTTCGTTCGACTAAATCATGTTCTAGGTAATGAGGTATGTACTATATCAAATTTAGATTGTAATACTTTTTTAGCTTCACTCAGTGTTAAGACATCGTCAATCGTTTCTCGTTTTCCACTGAATTCGGGAGCCGCCGCCCTTTTGGCCTTGACACCAGACAATTGAATGAAATTATATTACTTTTTCTCGAGTGGGAATCGAAAACAGAACCTCGTTTAGTCGCTTTTACAGTCACATGCCCCTGCTTTACGATTGGCCCCTAACCAGGCTTACATACTCTTTTAACAGACATTAACGGTTTTTTTATTTAAAGTCAGTCTTCAATGCAGCACAATCAGTGATTAAATTAGTTTTTTCATAGTAAAATGTAACTTAATATTCAAAAGTATAATATACAAATAATTTATTATGAATATACAAATAAATTATTCAATAGATTTGATCACTTTTGTTTTAAGCATCACAAAATGAACTTCCACAAAACTACCAATAACACCAAACACAAAATACCAATTATTCTCATAAAAAATTTCCATTCGATCACGACAAATGAAAAGAAAGTAACACAATTTCAATTCCCCAGCGGTGCCCAAGGTGCAGCGCACGCACGTGGCGGAGGCGCCGCGCCGCCGCGAGGCGCTGCCCTACACGTTCTGGCAGGAGACCAGCGAGACCGCGCCCTCCTTCACCTTCCAGCTGCGGCCGCGCGTCATGCAGGCCAGGGACACCTGTAAGCTGCTGTGTTGCCTCAGCGGGAAACCCACGCCCACGGTCAAGTGGTTAGTATGTCGTTTGGATCTATCTTCCTGCAGATTTAAAGAGAGAAATAATATTTCAATTAATAAATATTACTAATGTCTTTCTACAATTCAATATTTTAATATGGAAAAATTATTAATTGGTATAGTTTTGTTAATGTAATTAAATATATAATAAATCAATAATGTATATTAGTTAACATAGTGAATTCAAGAAGTCCATCAAAAGTTCCTATTTATTATAATAATGATTTATTTCAATTTATTTTTACTAGGAGCCAAGCAAACATACATTTTGATTATGATTCAATTTGGTCAAAATATTTATGTATATATTTATTATTGTGTCGTATAACTATATATATTTTTAAACCTTCAGGTACAAAGACAAACGCGAATTATCCAAATACGACTACGCCATGACACATTCAGATGGCGTTGTCACAATGGAGATTATTGACTGCCGCCCCGAAGATTCTGGAAAATATACATGTATAGCGACCAACGTACACGGCACTGATGAGACATCGTGTGTTGTAATTGTTGAAGGTAAGGAGTTCATATTTTCTATTATTATGATTTATATGACGTTGTCTTTAACTTCTAATAATTTTTTAAAAATAAAAATAAAAAATGGTGAAATATATAAAAAACACATCTGTACCCTTCATTAAATCTTTTAATCTAAATTTCCCGTTTTATATTCAAGGTGAAGTAGTAAGTGAGGAACAAGCTACTCTAGCACACAACCTCCTTTACTCTGGTGAAAGAAGATACATAGAAAAACCTTTGAAACCTGCACCGCCGCCTATAATTACCAAGACTAAAGTATGTATTTTGTCATACTCTGGCATTGTTCATTTAATAATTTGATTTTAAGTATTTTTTCTCCGCATTTTGACATATAAATGTTTGTTAGGCAGAACTCAATTTTGTAATTTGTCTAGGCTATGGATTGTTTTTTGAGAAGAAATGAAATTCTTTAACATTGCACAAAGGTGCCATAATTAATTTTTATTTATTAATTAAACAATATTTTGTCAAGGTGACTTCGACGTTCCATTCACACAAAAAAATGGAATTTCGCAACTCTAAACCAAAATATTCTGAAAAATAAACTATAAATATATTTTCAGGTCACAATTGACCCACCATCAAAATCTTCACTGGCCAGACCGAAATACTCGCCACAGAGCTCAGTGGAACAGAACAAGAAGAAATATGGCGCTAAGTTAGAGTCCGACGCGTCTTCCAGATCACGCAGTGCCACCAAGGAATTAGTTTGTGAGTATAACGTGGAATTTGTCATGTATCCTGTAATATATAGACAACAAATAAGTGTTTGTGGGTGCGCCAGTGCCGGCGGCGGACGCGTCGATGTGCGCGCCGCAGTTCGCGCGCGCGCTGCCGGGCGCGCTGGCGGCGCGGGACGGCGCGCCGCTGCTGCTGTCGTGCGCCGTGCGCGGCGACCCCGACCCGCGCGTGCAGTGGCACAAGGACGGCCGGCCGCTGCACTCCTCCGAGGTGCGCACGCTCTCCTTGCCATATTTATACTACTTTATTAAACTATTATTTATCTTTAATTTATTCAAATAATTTATTCATCAAAATCATTAGTAACTTACTAGGCAATCTCTTCATTTAAATCTTTCAACGTAACAAACATTTAAATAATATTTCCATTATATTTAGGTTGTGGATCTAAAATATAAGAACGGTGTAGCGTCACTGGCCATCAATGAGGTGTTCCCAGAAGATGAAGGTGTATATTCCCTTAAAGCTATCAACAGTCAAGGAGAAGTCGAGACCAAATGCAATGTTACTGTTCGAGGTACTATATAGATATTTTTAATAAATTTATACATGATTTTATAGAAAACAAAGTCATGAAAAAATATTAAATAATAATGACTTATTTCACTTCTGTTTACTTGAGCATATCGACTTTACAATTTTCAAATGTAGAGTGCTAATTGATGTATGGAGCTGCCACCCACATACATAAATTATATATTATATTATTTTTATTTATAAGTATTCTTATACTTAAAAATAATAACAATTTTTAAGTGTTTATAATAGTATAATAATAAAATAGATAATATGTTTATTATTGAATTATGATTATTTGATGTACTAATGGATTATTTGATCTACAGCGGAAGGCACAGCCTCAGTGTCTCTAAAGAGTGATAAACCGCCAAGGATTGTAGATCACGCCAAATCACAAATTGTAGCCGATGGAGATCCTGTTACATTGTCTTGCAGGTTTGTTTCTGTTTTTTTTATTTAATTATTTATTGTTGGTACGTTAAGAGTGTAGTGTTATGTCACTGTGTCTGTACTTTTCTCTTAGTGTCAAACAGTGAACAATGTTTTTTCAAAAGTGAATAGGTGCCTCAAACAAATTTTAATCGATTCTTACATTAAATTCGTAGATTACAAATAAAAGATTCAATTAGCCAATTTTGTATTAGAGTATGTATTTTGAGCAAATTATTCTTGATACGAAATTACTATATATAAATATGTTATTCATAATTTTCTTCTACATTGCTTTACTCATAGATATCTATATTTATAAAATAAATACTTCTATATTTAAGTTTCTCACAGACAACCAATAGTAAGGACTATTGGTTGTCTGTAAGAAACCACTTCTAGTTGTTAGGTCGCCATTGTAAAAATAAGAAAAAAGTAAAATTTTATATTTTAATTTAAATGTTAAAATTATTATTAGTACAATAAAGTATTATCACATTATATAACCATTGATAACGTCTTTTAATAAATATGCCTCTCAATACGAACTATAGATGGCGTTGATTGTTTTTAAATCGCGCTTGCGTTACGTTCTAATAGAAAATATAAATTAAGACTTACATAAATGTTCTTTTTTTTATCTTCACGCTTTTTCCGTGGATTTTTGAGTGCAGCTATTTACTTAACGTAAGATAGCTGTATTTATTGGAACATTTGATATTATTATATTTATTCTATTTAATCAATTTAATCAGTTATGAACTTATGATTGCTAATGGCTATTATCGATATCGATTCGGTATATTTTTTTATATAAATTAATTGATGCATTGCATAGTATCAGTGATGGACATTGAAAAAAGCATCGATATAATCTTTGATGTATGCATCGGACGGTTGTATGTATCCATGTTACGTCGGTGTTTCAATAAATAAATACATCGATGTTTTCCATTCATCGATTGTTTTTTCTATAATTTGAATCTGTGTGTGTGTGGCAAAGATAAAAAAAAAAACAGGTTCCTATTAAAAAGAAAGTGCATAAATTAATTTGATCATGTGTGAGCTGTCGCGCTTAGTATCATAATATTGTTACACAGTATTTTGTTTTACTTAGCACTTAAGCAGTACTCCTACGCAACGTACTTTTTAACGCTAAATATATGAGTTATGAAAAAATTGTAATTACATCATATTATTATTTAAAAAAATCTATGTAATATAAAACATTTTACAAGACTATATTTTTTTTTATTTTATTTAATTTGCTATATTGCATATATACAATTTCAAAGGTATTTGAGTAAGCTCGGTTTTGTCGAATCTGAATAGTTGTATAAATACATTTGTAGTATTTTTTTTATATATATACAAATATTACGCCGGGACTCATGGGTTCGATTTTCTGAATAATATAATTGATCATAGATAATAATGGTACGGAAGTCGAAACCCGTCGTGCGCAAGTTCGATCCGCACCCTACCAAACAAACTCATCTTTTTTCATTATATGAGTATAGATATTATTTTGGAAATAATTAAGTTTAATATTTTAAAATTTAACTTGTGTTTAACAGGATCGCGGGCGCCGAACGTTTCGACGTAGTCTGGTTACACAACAACAAGGAAATCAAGCCGTCGAAGGACTTCCAGTACTCGAGCGAAGCTAACATACACAAACTACAGATAGCCGAGATATTCCCTGAAGATGCTGGTATGTAGGATGTGTTTTTTTGTTATTTTTATAAAATTTAAACAAAGTTATAGTGTACCTAATTTTTATTGAAAATAATATAAAAAGTGTAGTATGTAACTCGGCGTCGAAAAAAAAAACTAACAGTCAAACGTTGTACATATACATATATATATAGACAGTATAGCATATTTTAGTTCAGCGGTCTTATTTTTATGACTATATACAAACAATTTTGGTATAAAAGTGCAATGAAGCACTTGTTAACCAAATTAACTAAAAAAAATTCTGCTAAATTATCTTTGCCTTACTATTCCTAAGATCTTAGTTTTTTTTATTTTATAAAACTTAACCTTTTATTCTCAGGTGTATATACTTGCGAGGCGTTTAACGACGCGGGCGAGTCATTCTCCTCCTGCTCCCTAGTGGTGTCAGTGTCAGGGGAGACGCCAGTCACTCCGCAGTACAGCGCGTTCCCCAACTCCAGTACTCTCGTCGCCGGTGAACCTGCGGTGTTCAGCGCCGAGTTGGACAAGGTATGAAAGGGGCCTTTTTGAAAGAAGTCAATTACTTTTACGTATAACAGTATATATGTATAATAATCAAATAAACAATACGCAGGGTATTATTAACAGAGGGAACCTCTGTTTACCACTTCCCTCTCGAATTTGAGACGTTTCATGTTGAGTAATATTCCTCAACACAGATTTTTGTTTAATTATCTGATCTAGGAAATTAAAATACATTCTCCCGATAAGGACTCGAATCCACAATCATCGTATGTTTAGTCGGACGCTAAGAATTGATTTCGTCGAGTGTCGAACCCACAAGCGTCGTGTTGATAAATTAGACGCTTTGCCGCTGCATCTCAACGGCCTCTAAAAATTTTACCTGCCAATAAAAAATATTTTTGATCAAAGCGCGGTGCTGAGTTCCGCCAATCAACACGCGATGCCTCCACAATTCGGCGGAAACTGGAGAACGGAGTGTCTTAACACTAGGTTGCCTCTGCCTACCCTGAGGTGTGCGGAATACAGTGTGAAGCTGATTTGATTAATTTTTTTATATATTCTATTTCAGCCACCGCTCCAACTCCAATGGCTCAAAGACGGTAAGCCCATCGACGAGACATCAAACAGATACAAATTCACAATGGAGGGCACATCTAGATACCGCCTCGAGATCGTCGCCTGCAGCGCCGACGACGCCGGGCAGTACCAGGCGCGCGCTGTGGGGTCGAAGGGAGACTCGTTAGCAGCCTTCTATTTGAATGTTGTCGATAATTAAATAAAACACAACAAAACCTGTTAAAAATAATACCACGACTGACGTAACAAGTATAAAGTATGGAAACCGAACACTACCTTGCGACACACCATACTTTAAACAAATGATATACGAAGTTAAATAACTGAAAACGATTTTTTTATACGATACGGAGTTAGTGTAAAGAAGTTTTTTTATATTTACATAAATAATAATAATTATTTATTTAATTTATTAAGTAATTAAGTGTTATACTTTATCGAAAGCTTACGAGAGGTCGCTACAGTACGTTCTCTAGTCACTCACGCTATTTATCGATTGTTATTTATTTATTTATTCTCTATATATATATAATTATATTACATAACATTTGCAGCATCTGGTTAAAAGCTTGGAATTAATGAATGTTGTTCGGATGTCGTTTTTTTTAATTCGCCTTTTGTTCGCCTCGCCCGTCCGCCACCACGGGCGTAGAGCGAAAGGTGATTCAAATGATGCGACGTCTCATGTTACTTTTTTATATAATTTAACTGTATTATTTAATTGTAAATAATTTAATTTGTATCTCGTGACCGCGTAATTTATTATAAATATATATACCTAAAAATTATAAGTGAGTTTTATTTTTAACAATTGACGAAATATATATATTTTTACAGTAAAGTGCTTCAAAAGATTTTTTGTATATTTTTCCATAAACGTACTAACAATATCATAGTCTTTTGATGTAAGTCCCATTTAATTATGCACCATGAATTGGCTGAAATATTGTAGGTATTTTTCTGTTAAATAAATCGGCTTCACGCTGTATCCCACACACAGCAGAATAAACAGAGGGAACCTAGTGTTAAGACACTCCGTTCCCCACTTCGTTTCTTCGTTTTCGTGATGGAAGCTGAGTTTTACTGCTTTTTCAATATTATATAACGTTTAGTCGAGTAACGTAATTATTTCGGGTAGGTTGTTCCGGATATCTTATGATACCTAAGGATTACTACCAGGAGAAGGTCGCAATGGCAATTAACACAATAGAAAAAATAGTTTATATATAATAAAAACTACAGCACTCTTCTCTGTAACTAATAATCAAATTAAATCTTTTATTAGAAAATGTAATGTGATGACTATATATGACTGGTTATAATACTATATTATATTTGTAATTAATATTCGTTCAGTATATTAATTATTTTATTGTTTGTCGACATGAAAAATCCATTGATTTGAGCTGAAGAACTGAAACGCCAAGTTGGAAAATGGAGTAAAAAAACAATTAGAAATGGCTCGATCAAGTTCGATCGATATCTATATTTGAATTAGCCTATAATCCTGCCAGTCAGTCAGTCATCTTGTATATACTTTGTGTTTAATGATTAAGAATAAATAAATTCAGTGAGTGACTTTTTTTAATTTTTTAATTAAGTGATGCCGTCCTGATGCAGAGGCACTAACGTGTGACTCGCGCGTCGTTTGTGGATTCAATTTTTATTCGGGGGGAATGATTTATTATTTATTTATATTTTCATTTATTTCGCTCTGGCATCAAGGCGGAATCGCGGCATTTTATTCCGCCACTCAACACGTAATGCCAAGAAAATTCAGCGGAAAGTGGGGAACGGAGAGTCTTAATAAAGTCAATAATAAAGCGTGGAACTGAGTTCACGATCAAAAGAAGTGAAATAAAGCAAAAAAATTATGCATTAAAGTATAATTAAAAAATAACCAAGAGATTTCAAGTTCAGTTGCATATTTGAGCTTTTTACGTTTAATTTTTTTTTGTTGTGGTTACTTAGTTTCGTCTTTGTATTTGGTGATTCTGTAATTTAGATGGAAAGCGTAGTGTCTCGACGAGGTAGGCCGACTTTGCCTTTTACTCTATTCGAAATAAAAAAACAAAGAAATATATTGAAGTTAGTTATCACAATAATGATAATCTTTGCCAATAGATGGCGGTTGTTAGTTCTGATTTTAATTTAACTACATTATGGTCGTCTTGGCGCAAAGGAACAAGCGTGCGCCTGTAATCGCCACGGTTGTGGGTCGATTTCCACTTGGAGGAATAAAAAAATGTTTTATTTCTTTGCTCTCGCATTGCGTAATGGCCCACCCACAGGTGGGAATTCAGCGAAAAGTAGGGAGCCGAAGTTTCTTAATAGGAACAGAGTGTGCTACCACTAGATTATATCCTGATGCGTAAGTGATGGGTGGCGGTCCGTCCCGTGGGTTATTTGCGTTGTGGGACTCTGGTAGTGGACGATAGTGCCTTGTGCTTGATTCTGGGCTTATTAGTTAAGGACAGAAAGCACCGGGCATCAGTCCAGTCCAGTCAGTCGGTCCAGTCCCTACTTCTGTCAATAGCATTTCCAATATTCCAGGTATTCGAGCACCTGGTGTTATTACTTTAGTTCTGTTAGATTAGTAGCGTTCGATTAGTAAAAAGTAGACACATCAGAGTTATAACGCAAAAAGCCTAATAATTTAATAAATGTTTTTATATAAAAAAAACCTAGATATTGATGAGAAAAAAACGTGAAAATATTAAATAAGAACCACTAGCATTCAACAATGAGGACCGCCGCGGGACGGACAGTGAGCTGTATCGAGTCATCCGCATGGACGTGACTTAGCACTAAGTTATATTCAAACACTTATATTAAAATATGAAATCCTCGAGAACGAGTTTAGGCTTTTATTACTTTTTTTTCTCAAATCGACGCGCTGAGTAAAGTGACGCGGCAGATTGTGTTTTATTTAAGTATGTAAAGACGTATGTGGGGTTTCTTGTTTCGTCTAGCGTTGTAATTATCGTTTTGTGTGGAGGAGAAAGGGAGGAGAGGGAGGAGTGACTAAAATTGTAAAACTGTGTATCTATTTATAGCTCTGTAAGGAAATAATTCGATATTGAAGCAAATTAAAACTATTTCTTTTCCGATTCTTATTTATGGAAAAACTTTTAAATAGATCTTGTCTTGGATACTGAGATAAGACTCTCCTGCACAAGTTTTATGCTTTACTTTAAATTGAACTTTATTTATCTTTTTAATATAAGACGTTAATGTGACGGTTGTTGGTTTGATTCCTAATCAAGGCAATAAGGAATAAGGCGAAAGCAACCTGGCAATAAGGCGAAGCGCAGCGTTGAGTTCCGCTACTCAATATTCAATACGCAATATCTCAAGAATTCGGTGGAAAGTTTTAAAGGGAAACAGAATGTTAAAATTAATCTTTATCGGTTCTAAATTATTAATATTTACTTACGGTAGGATTTGTTACCCCGATCCAGTTCGATAATGTACGATTCTAGTACTAAAGCGACCTCGATCTAACAAACAGACAAACTGCGGCGCAGAATTTCTCAAACTCCGTCTTAATATAAAGTTCTCACACTTTACCCTTTTACACGGAGTATACAACGTGAAGTTATAAAAAAAAATAAAAAAAATAAAAAACCTGCCTACTTTGTATAGTGAAACAAAAAATAAAATTATACAATTATAATACAAAAATTACCGCCCATCATAAATTGTGCAGCGAATCGTACAAAACGAAACGATACTCTCGCGGCGCCGAGTGCCGCAGCGGCAGTCAACACCGCTCACGCTTACCCTCGTATCGTATCTCAGACTCAGAATCACGTAACAAATACGAAAACTGGATGATTTTTTTAAAAACATATCCGAGTCGAGTTCATTTATAATAAGAGAAACTCAACGGACAGACGAACAAAAAACCCGAAACCCTTTTCGAATTTTGTTCGAAAAAGAACGATCTTGCGATAAATATTGAAATATGGAATGGAGATGTGATACTTTTTGTTCCTTTGCTGGCGTTTTTTTTAGTGTTTTTTTTTGTTCGTTTCCATTTCTCGTCGTTAATGGCATATCGGACACGAGTTAATGGCCGCCGCTACCGTTTTATAGACAATTAATGACAATTAGTGTTACGGTGCAGAGTGGCACCCTGACGTAAACTCAAAATATTTTTTTTAAGTACCACTGTATCCCGGGTATAGAAGAATAAACAGAGGGAACCTAGCACTAGAAACTTCGACAAATTGCGTAGAATTGTAATAATTTATTTCCCCAACCTTGCGTAGTGCACCACAGCCTCCTCCTCCTCGTCCCTCCTTTCCTTTCTTATTATACGTATATTTCATATTATTATTTTATTAATATTTCATGTGTAAAGTATAAGTTGGCTGCAATTTGTTTACTACCGAATATTACTATTATACTATTAAACAAGATTCTGATCAGGGATAAAAATGTTTTTTTTTTTAAACTCTTACATTGAACTATAAATTAACTTTGCTTCCACGATATACTTAAATATTGACTTAATTGCCTACATATTTGACCAAAAATCTGTTTGTCTAATTTGCAATAAAACGTAAACTCGGCGGTTATGTGTTCAATTCCCACTCGAAGGAAGAATTATTTTCATTTCTTCGCTCTGGTAACGAAATAAATGAAAATGCAATGTCTCTAAAAGTGGGCCCGTGCGTTGGAAATGTAGTGTCTGAACACTACGTTTTTTTAAAATTTAATCTGTATTAATATTACTTTCCGTTTTGTCCATAAGTCTACGAACTGTCTGAGACGACACGATGTAGAAGAGGCTGGTGTTCAGCTTTAGCGGAACTAATAGTTAATTGCTCGATTATAATTTATTTGACAGCTATTCTTCTACAACCAATATACATTTTATATGAATGTATTTACCTCATTTAAACTAGAAGGCGCTTGGTAAGATATATTTTTTAAAATTTATACATTAAAGTAGCTCATTTAATGTCAGTTTAATTGACGGTACATAACCTTTATTTTACTTGATAGTGGAAATGGAAACATATAAAATACGTTCCTTTTCTTTGAACGGAACCTACACCTATCGAATAAAGACCACAGTGCGCATTCATATAATTCTCGTTTATTTTGTATCATAATATCTATCATTTGAGGAAACAATTACGTATTCACGTGTTTTAAAATTATAAAAGACGACATCTAAGCTTGTAAATAGTCTGTTACATATACATACATACTTTAAAAGGTAGCAATTTCGTAATTATTGCATCAATAATAAATTTATGATGACTACTTTTTTTGTAAAAAAACGGAGTTGTATAGCGAATTAACAAAAACTTACAAGATAGTCACAGTTTTATTTACGTAAACAAAAATTTTCAAATTTAATTTATTATCAAATTTAATCTTTTTTAAATTCATTATTCATTTAAGCTTAATACTATTTTGTTTGTTATTAGTGAATTTCAATAAAAACTATATTAGTAATAAGCATTACTTAACAAAATAATAAAGATAACAATGCAGTAATAATACTGGATACTAATTAAATAATAAGCAATTAAAAACATCGAAATACTCAACTAGACATCGCACTGGTCCCTCACATCCAAAATCATAACCCAAGGACGCTGACCCCACCATTGTCTCTTAAGAAAGCCTTAAAAACGTAAAACGTAAAAAATAAGAGGGCGGCAAACGTAAAAAGTAAAAAAAAGCACCCCATTCCATCATTGTGATTCTGTCATTGATCATTTTTCAAAGAAACCAAGAAATTCCGCTGCTCAAATTGAATATGGACCGGTATCCATATCTCTGTGGTTTAAACGTTAAATTATGAATACGTTTGTTTTGTTCTTGTATGTGCATAATTTTTATATTGTTATTTTGTGTTTGTTTATGATGGTGTCTGTGTGTGTGTGTAAATATTAAGAGATTTTTCTGAGGGATTTTAGTGAAAATTTTGTGTGTATATCGAACTCACACTTGCGGTATGACAGAAATTTCCTAACCCTGCCCATTTTATGCCATTTTATATATTTTTATCATGCTTAACACTTTTAATACCAGGTCTTATCGACTATATATTTCAAACTTTCTTTACCATTTTCTTTTCTTGCGTAGTCAAATGGAACTAAAAGCATTGTATGACACATGACACCGTTTGAGTACTCGAAGTATCTCTGAACGCGGATACATTGGGTACATAGATACGAATAGCTTGATGTAAAATACGATAAATCAACTATCCAGTATATTTAAATCGTAATATGGAAATATAGACGTAAATTATAAAATACTGTTTACTTTTGAGATATACGAGCTCTTTTACATTAAATCGAATAATAGACATTATAACAGTATTTTTTCTTACATTCTACTTATATATAATTATAGATATATAGAAAATTAAATTTAGTATAAACTGGGTACTATCCTATTTTACAGCAGACGGTTTTTGTATAGAGAAAAATGTAAATATTGTAAAAATAAATTAAAATATAAAATTCAATTTTGTTTTTGTCCAATAACAGTTTGTTAAATGTTTTATTCTATAATAGAAGACAAAGTTTTACTTATATTGAGAAGTGAATCTGAGAACATGCTTATTAGATTTACAAAAATACGATAAAACCATTAAATATAAATTTTATAAAAAAAATGTTCAGAGGCCAGTCGTGACGCAGTGGCACAAAGTGTGACTGTAAAACCGACTGGTTGTGGGTTCGATACTTAACACGCAATGCCTCCCTCCACTTGGTTCCCTCTGCCCTGCTGTGTGCGGGATATAGCGTGAAGGTAATTTAATTTTTATTTTTTTTAATAAAAAAAATATTTTATTTCAGTTACTATTTAAATGATACGCCAACACCAACTAGACTTTGTCTGACAGCCGAATCAGAGAAGACCAATAAAATTTTTAAAGACGAAAACGACTAAGCACTATTAGTAGTCATTTTGGAAGAAAGCCTTATTTATTTATACTTAATTTCATTATATAATAAGCTTTATATCTAACTAGACAAATTAAGTATCAGCCATGCAACCAATACCACATGGGAGAGATCCAACCCGGGTTGGATCCTGGAATTTTGGCTTTTAGAAAAACATATTATAATAATTGTAAATTAGATGATAATTAGAATTACAATTACTAAAAAAACCATATATAGTGATTAATTAGGTTTAAAAAATAAATCAGTTTCACGCTGTATCCCGCACACAGAAAGGTAGACAGAGAGAGAGGACCTAGTGATAAGACACTCCGTCTCCCATTTTCCGTCAAATTCTAGAGAAGCGAGACACAAATATCTCAATAAAGTTTGTTGACAATTATTATTATTATCATCTAAATAAAAAGAAAAGAAAACTAAGGTTAGCGTCATCCTGACCTACGTAGGACTAAACGTTGTTGGTTCAATTTCCACTTGGAATGGATTCATATTTACCTGATAAAGAATATGAGGCAAATCCTTTAGCTCAAGGGGTAACTCTGGAAAGTCAAAAGTAATGCAAAATACATTAAATATTTTGCATTACTTTTGACTTTCCAGAGTTACCCCTAAAGTGAGCCAATATTATTTACTTCATTATTCGAACGTTAAAAATAAAAGCTCATTAATCTACAAAAACTTTTACATCTGTAACCCTAAGTGCAACCGAAGAAAATAAGAAAAGCACAACTTTAAATATAGCTTCGTAAGTACCAAAGGATGAATATCAAACTATATAAGAATCTCGAATCAAATCAACATTTTACACAACAGCAGTGGTACTCATTTAAATTCATTTTTAAATTTTAATACGAAATGGTCTTAATAGTATGCAAGCCGAGGGCGATCGTAGATAAATTAGCACATCTCGATTTTGTTAAAACTACCTATAAATACGGCGGGCAATGACAAAGGGGTACAGACGTAGAGACGTACAGACCGACGCTACAACAATGTTCCCTTATTTATAAGTTAAATATATCGTACATCCGCGCGATCGCGATGCCTTCTACCATACATATGAATTTTATGAATCGAGCACTGGGCGGCTGTGGATGCGGGATGCTTGCTATAATTTTTTAAAAAAATATCTCTAAGCCTAGTTAACGTCACTGTCAAATGAATAGACTAATATTTATTTTTAATAAGGATGCCATAGATGAAAGAATGTGGAGGTTTTTGTTTTTAAATTCTAATTTTGTACAAACATATACTTAATTTAGTAGACTCCATAAAGAGTATCTTATGTCATGTTTTATATTGAATAACCGGAAAATTAAAATATTATAAAACAAAGCTATGATAAATTACAAAAAAGTTATGTTTATCAGAATTCAAATAAGATTTATATTAAAAAAATGGTATATTCTTCAAAATGAGTAAATAATAACTAATATCGGTCCTCTCCACGGTCGCGGGCGGCGCGGCGGCGGGCCCGCGGCGACGTGCATCGATTTATGCCGATACTCGATAATTAAAAACAATCCGCCATATTGCTTTTTGTCTCCTTTTATTCCCGTTTTTGTGCGTCGCTCATTTGATTGTCTTACTTTTGGCCTTTTTTCGCGACGTTACTTAAAGGATCGTCGTTTTTGCATTACGCGGCTATTCGCTCGTTCGTCTCGCATTGAGACGTTTTAATTTATAATTTTTATCGTTTACGAGGGCCTGCGCCCGCGCAGCTCCGCTCCGTCCCGGCCCTTTGTTCCCTCTTACTTGGTCCTCTCTTACACGTAAACATACTTTTATCTGTTCCTTCTGACTGCATGGCAATTATTGAATTTTAAGCCGATGGAAGTTTTAATAGTCGTTTAGGATGTGATATATTTTTATTCGAATTAATTACTTATTAGGGCATTATGGGGAAATGAGGCGATCGTGACTCATGTGCACAAGGGTATATGTAACGCGGCGGTTGTGGATTCGATTCCTATTCGAGGGAATAAAATTCTTTATATTTTCATTTCGTCGCTCTGGCACCAGGGCAAAAGCCCTGCGTTGAGTTCTGCCACTTAACACGTAATGCCTCGAAAAATACCGCGGAAAGGCAGAAACGGAGTGTCACCACGTTCCCTCTTCCTACCCTGCTGTATGCGGGGTACAACGATAAGCTGAATTTGATTTATTTATTTTTATTTATTAATAATTGTTCCTCTTATGGCTTTAGAGTCCATTTCAATGTAGTCTGAACAAATCGTGATTTTAATCGTGAAGTAATTTATAATAATTTCTATTTTTTTTTCAAATAATTTATGACGTATAAATAACAAACAGTAGATAAATAGTATATTTTTTTCTAAATTTATGAAAGTGACATTGACTCGAGATACAAAACTTAATGACCTCATTTGAACTACCGAATAACGAACTTCAATTGTGTTCGTATCGTATTTGAACCAAAAAAAATCAATATTGACTCTCAACAAAGCGAAATTTTGCACTTTTTTTAAATTTTAACACAAAAACTTATGGATAAAAAGTCGTCCAGGTGCGGTAAAAGGGTTAAAATATACAGCCATCTCTTTTTTTCATCTTGCAAATGTGCTGTGTCTCGTTTTTTTTAAGCAAAGGGTTAAAGGGAGGGTTTTTTTGGGTCAAATCTCGTATTTTCTCATTATACCTTTGATTCTTATTCAATAATGATATTGTATTGTATACCGCTGCTTCTATTGTTAATAGTTCAAAAGATTAAAATTTAGTTCGTTTTAAATTTTGATGTCAAGATATTAGTATTTCTAAATAATAAGAAAATATAAACTTAAACATTTCGTGTAGGTATAATATTATGGAATAGTAAATTGAATGTCTATCTAATCCGAAGGGGACTAAGTTCAATTCAGCATTACTTTTTTTTTGTTAAAAGAGAAAATCGTCCTTGAATATGACTTTCCTAGAATATGTTAGTAAATTAGATATCTTTACATTATGTACAAAATCTCAATTTTCAAATCTAGGCTATAGTCTCTATGTCTAACCGTAATTCTCTTGTTATATGTTGGTATAATTTTGAGGTTGTTGTTGCGCAGCGGCGCAGTAGCGTCTGACCGAACGAAACGGTTGTGGGTTCGATATCTGTTTTACAAACAGGTCTGGACATCTAATTTGAAAATAGTGAAAAAGCTGATATCAGTTTCTAAAATATTTAAATACTAGCTACTAGCTATATCAAAACACGGCTTAAACCGCTTAAATTATTATTATATTATAACCAAGTTATATGATTTTTATCTCTTTTTCTGACTTATAAGAGATAAATTTTTCTGACGTATAAGTAAAGGTTCAACTAAATCCGTTCAGTAGTTTTTGCGTGAAAGTGGAACAAACTGCCATCCTCGCAAGCTTTGGCATTAATAGGATATAATAATAACTAAAAAAATAAACAAACAACCAAATTTTAATATATAAATAATTATAATATACCAGTAAAGCCATCAAGTAAGTTCAACCCACGCTAGACACGTCACTACTAATTACAGAATTAGGAAAGAATAACGGCACTCGTAAACATGATATGTAAAAACCTGCAATTGTCTTCGATTGACTAACCGACGCCCACTATTGGGGTTTTAAGTATGAATAAGAACATGGAAGATTGTAACTATTTTTTATATTATTAAGTTAAACAAAACCGTCCATCCGTCCATCGATTACCGTGCGGAGGGATTATTTATTTTAATTTTCCTGCTCTGGCAAGATGTTGGGCGGCGTTGAGTTGCACTACTCTTCATGTGCGGAATAATATGAAAGCGGAAAACGCAGTGTCTTGACGTCAAGTTTTCTTTACTTAATTCTCTGCTACATAGTAATGTGCTTGGATTGCTGCATTCTTTATTGTGCACAAATATGTATTTATATATCATTATATAGCTAATTATTTTTTTGGGATTTGTAATATTTAGAGAAAAGGAGGCAAAAAATATACAAATGCTGGGAGGCATTTCTACTGGTGGGACTAGAACTCAAGATCATCACGTACACTGAACCACCTACAAAATACAGACAAAACCATAAAATTCATTTAGTCTATTATTATAAATAGTAATAATCAAATAAGATCACAATTGTATAATGCCATCATCTTATGAACATCTGTTATTGTCAACACACCTGAGAAGAACACATTTTTTTTATCTCATTCACACATTAACAATTCGGCTATGTGTGAGGGAGACGGTAAGTGTGAATCAGTTCGGGCGAGATGGAAGTGACAAAAAACTCAAGCTTCCTGTGTCTTTCGTATCATTTGAAAAAGGAATAATGTTTTCATAGTACGGGTTAATAATAGAGATGAATCTACGAGACATTATTTAATTAATTTTGTAAGAGATTTTCATTTGCGTTATTGTTCTTCCGTACAGTGGCACAGTCGGACGGCATCTGGATGGTTTTGGGTTTGATCTCAGCTTAAGAGAACTATTTATATTTTCTGCTCCGTTGAGCTAGATACAGAACAGATAGAGATGGACGGACTATTATACACTAGGTTCTCTCTGAATACCCTGCTAAGCGATATAAAGTACGAAGCTAAAAAAATTATATCTACTTATGTAGCTAACTTATTTTGTTTTTCTTAATTTGGGATTAGCGGAAATATAATTACTTTTCCAAACAAAATAAAAAATTATAAAAAAAAATCTTAAGACAGCATTTTTTTTTATAAAAAATATGAACTGCATCTCACTATTTCCCCTAGCCTACATCAGCTACGTAGTTTTGACGTATTCCATACAATGTAGACTTTTTTAACAATTCGAAAATAGAATGTTTTTAACTTAACCCTTCCATATTTGACAAAAAAGAGTTTTTATATTTAGAACGCGACGCAGCCCGAATGTGAAATACGTTCTTTTGAATTTAGAAACACCCAAAATGGAGATCTATTCAAAACTATAATATTATGTTACTATATTGTGGATATATGTAGTTTTTATTTTGTGTGAGTTGAAATTTAGTAAAATTTTACGTTTTTAAATGATTCTCGTTTTTGGACAATTATTTATTTAGAATAATAATTTTTTAAATCACTATTAATAAAAAGCTTACGATGTAAGACTTCAAGCCTTAAACAAATGACATCACGATCGTAATAATGAGATTAAAATTAGAAAAAAAATCGATAAAAAAAAATCCGTTCGTTTTTCCGTTCTATTTCAACTAAATTGCTTCTATTTATAGCGAGGTAAGATATTATCTAGGATTGCAAAAAGTATCAGATGTTGAGTAACCCTTCTAAAGTCTTGCGGAAAGAGGTTATTTTAATAAAAAAAAACGTGTTGTTAGTGTATAATATTTTGACAAAATTGCGGAGTCATGTTACTGCCTGCTGCAACCATAAAAAATACAATGACAGTTCTTTTTTATTGAAGAATAAATATACTTTTTTATCCTTTTAGTATGTAGTATGCGATTGAGTCTGGGAAACTTAGGTGAGTATTAAAAGTTAAACTGAATCACGTATTATTTGATAAGAGTTCTCTTATTGATAAAAATTGTTAAAAATTTTCTTTTGTTATGTGATTAAACGACTACGAACGTATAAATAAGCTACTTCAAAGCCACAAAAACATCAATATATATATTCAGTTTTGTAAATTTGTTTATTTTTTACCAAAATCCTCATAGATGCCTAAAATAGCTTATAATTCCAATAATATCATATTAAAAATACTTCAGTGGACAGAAAAAGCTGAAACGATGAAATATTTCTAATTAAAAGGCGGTACGAGCAAAAATGCGGCGGCGGTCGTTATTAATTTGAAAATTTAAACAAAACTGACGTTTCTCGTCCGCGAACTATGTGCCAAACGCGCGGCACACATTTTTGTCTCCATTTTTGAGATCAGCGCGTTTTCAATGCGATTTCTTTACATTAAGATACACCGCTAGTATTTAGGAATGTCATACCACACCAATGTGTAGCTTTGAAGGAAAATTGGTGTCTTTTTACGCATTACCTGCATTTATTTTGAAATATTTAGAGAGAAAACATAGTGATAAATTGCTGTTTTGATTTTCGGATACTTGGAAACTCTAGATTCAGAGGTGGAATTAAACTTTTTTATCACATCAGAAATCACCAATAAAATATTAAAATAATTTAAATTATAAGCAGGTACATATATAAATTTCGTGTGGATTAGCTCTTAAAATCACCGCATTAAAGTAGAGACTATCCAATGTCATTGCTGTACCAACTCATTTGTTTTTAATAGATACATATTTTATAACATATGTCGATGTTCTTGAAAAGTTGGTAAATTATAATATTTTATAGATAACTGGGTACTATATATGCGGTATATAGGAGAAGATAAAAATATGTTATTAT
The DNA here is from genome assembly GCA_030704555.1 of Heliconius charithonia. Lineage (NCBI taxonomy): Eukaryota > Metazoa > Arthropoda > Insecta > Lepidoptera > Nymphalidae > Heliconius > Heliconius charithonia. The sequence continues at coordinate 4,659,519 of CM060825.1, forward strand.
AAACAAAATAAGAAAGCGCGGCAACATACCAGGTTATGTATTCGATTCCCACTTGAGAAAAATGAAATACATATTAATTATTATTATTTTCTCGCCCTGGTAACGACGCAAAGCGCGACGTTGAATTTCGCCACTCAACATGTCGAAAAGTACGACAGCGGGAAACGTACAGTGCCTTAATGAGAACGGAGTGTCTTTAAAATAGGTTCCCAGGTTCTCTCTGCCTACCCACACTGCTATGTGCGGTATGTAGCGTAAAAAATATCCTGTATACACACTGTACATGTTGCATATTTATATAATACATACATACATACTTCTGCATATTGCTCAAAACGATCATAAATAAAAACTATATAAACTTTCACTCTAATAGTTTTCCACCCAACATGGTTGGCCTGTCATTAAGTATATCCTGTTTGAATCAGTTTTTGCATTCGCTTATACCACGCACTTATACGAGTACGCATAAGCGTCAGCAGTATAAAATAAATATGTTAAGCAGAAAGTTTCAAATTAGAAACACTTCATTAATATATTAGTAAATAAATAAGTTTTAGTGGAATTTTATGCAATATATTTATAATTGAACTCCTTTATCTCATTTTATAAGGGTAATCTGACATCTCCATGATGGGAATAAAATAAATAATATACATATTTCTAGTAGTTCTTAAATCGTAAAAGAACCTTTCTAGAAAAATGTCGACCATAGGTAATTGCCATTGTTCCAATTTTATTGTATTAACATTTGAAATTTACACTATAAAAATTACCAATTTGGAATAGTATAACGTTACCAATACCAACACAGTTGGTAATGATATTAAAATCAATTCATCATAACTTGTCATTAAATTAAAAAAATATAAATTTAAAAACTTAAGATACAAAATATTTCGTCAATCACTTTAATTAAAATCAACAATTTCACACACTACCTTTCTTGCGGACGAATTTATCAGACCTTTTTGAAATACGATGTTCTTGTATGCATAGTTTCCTTAAAATTTGCTCGCGCCGCTCACTAAGTCCCTTGTAATTATACCTATTTTGATGGCCAACTTTTTACGCTTGAAAGTTCAATTTGAATTTTACAATGTCAGATTCGACTTTGGGATAAGTCGTGAGGTTTGATCTGATTGTGCCTAAGAAATTTAAAATGTTATATTTTCAAGAAAATATGATATATATGATATTATAGGAACATTTGTATAATTATTGTTTTATGTAAGTAAAAAAAAATGCATCCAGCTTTTTTAAGATTTTTTTCCATTGCATATAAAAATTTAACGTCGCACTGCGTCAAAATGAAACTGAAGAAAAATGAACTGAAGAAAATGTTTTATGATTTATATTTCTGTTTAAATAAGAGGCAAAGCACGGTGTTGAGTTTCGCTACTCAACGTTATTCCAAAATTCAGCGAAAAATGGACATTTCCATTTTGAGTGGCTGAACACTAGGTTCGCTTAGCGTATCCTGCTGCGTGGGTGATACAGCGTGACGTGACAATGTATACATATAAAATATTCTTCCAGAATAAAATATCCTTGAAAACTTCACCAGGTATGCTGATTACACCCGATTAAAAATAAGCAAAAGTAGTAACATATTGTGTAATTTTAGCACGACGATTTAACAAAGGCCAGTCGTGGCGCAGTGGTACAAAGTGTGACTGTAAAACCGACTGGTTGTGGGTTCGATCCCCACAGGAGATGAAATATTTACTTAAATTTATATTTTCATTTCTTCGCTCTGGTGTCGAGGCAAAGCGCGGCGTTGAGTTCTGCCACTCAACACGCTATGCCTCCAAAATTCGGCAGAAAGTGGGGAACGGAGTGTCTTAACACTAGGTTCCCTCTGCCTACCCTGCTGTGTGCGGGATATAGCGTGAAGCTAATTAAATTAAATTAAATTAAATTTAACAAAATATGTTTTTGTTACTTTCATTTTCGAATTTAGATTAGTAATCTTTGAAACTTACTTTGAAATTAATTATTAAAAATTTACAAATATTTTTTTATAGTTACTATTGATCTGTTCAAAATTGATTGTGGGCAACAGGCAATCGTTTAAGGCTTTTTACTGATTTAATTAAACGTTTAGGCGAAAATGGTGTGCACGTGCGGCTGGTCACTTATAAAATAATTTTATAACGATCTCAAATTGTTGAGGTTAAAATGCCTATTGAAGATTTCTTATTAAATACTTCATCATTATACGTATAGGTATACCTAAGTATAAGCACCTATAGCATCTTTAGACTCTTAATAACTCTTAATTTTGGAATGAAATTACTTTAGGTAAACAGTTTATGTACAACGAAATGTAAATTATTTCATTTCTAGATTAAAATCACATTTAACTTAATTTCAATATTAAAATCGCGCTCTAACCCTCATATAACAGCGGGGTCCCGTATGACCCACCTGCATGATCTTAGCGCGGACAAAACGGAGGGCAACTACAAAGGGCGACCCTTCTGTGTCTATCGCTTGCAAAAAACTGACAAAAACGGGAAAGATGGCAAAGGTGTCTCAATTTTTAATAAAAAAGTTCGCCAAGGTTAAGACCCATGGGAAAGAGTTGCGCCCTTTTCCCGAAAGATGATATATTCCGGGTTTTTTGTAAATAACTGTTCACGTACCGTTGCGATTGAAGACAGTTAAAGAATCGCAAAATTCACCCCTTTTAGGAAGTAACAGATGATGCGAGCTTCGTGAGATACTTTTTTTATATTTTTTCGAACGTGATTTATAACTGTTTGCAGTAATTTGAGATTTTTATAGGTATTTTACAGTTGTGGTACATTTTAAAGAAATTTAATAACGGTTTTTTAAAGCGGAAATGTTGATTATTATAAACTTATGATAGTAAAAAAATAGTTTTCTATTTTTTCATTACTTTTTCTGTTTTGTCAGATAATTGCAATATGTGTGATTACTTTTTGCATTAATAACTACCATCTTGCACTACCCCTGGACAAATGTATCAAAGTAAATAATCAGTATTTAACAAAAAAGACGAATTAAAAAGGCACACGACCACTTTTTTTTATATTTCTTTGGACATTGTTACGTTTTTGCATTTCTTCAATCAGACGGTATTGTCCGGTACAATTGAATCGCCCTTCTTGGTCGTCTTGGTCAGGGGTGTAAAAGGTCATTGGGGTCAAAAGTCACACGATGCACTATTGTACACTTACAATAGATTTATATTTAGGTCTATTTTTTAGAAATACCCACAATTGATATTGGGTATTGCAAATAATGTGGGTTAATTTCCGAAAATATGAATTTCTTAAAGAAATATGATACGTGTGCGACCGCAGGTCAATCAGGCTGCATTGATAAAGGGTTAAAGAATAAATTCTTAAGTTATAACTGTATGCAACTGTATTTAAGATGTTTTATATTTGCGAGATTTACTATAGAATATAAACTTATATAAGAAATTAACATTTAAAAAAATATATAATATTCTTTGTATTAAATAAAAGTTATTATGAAACGAAATTAAAACGTTTTTTATCGATTTTCAAACAAATATTATCGATAGATATTTATTTCATTATCAACTTGGACATAATAATATATGTAAATATTTATTAATATTTATTATAAGAGTGAAAATATTGTATTATTTTAGTATATTTTGGAAATTGTTATCTATTTTTAAAAAATATATATTTAGACCTTTTATTTTTTATTTATAGATATAAAAAAGCTACTTAGAGACTTAACTGTAAATAAGCAAAATTTATGAGGTCAATTATAAGAATAGATAGTAAAAAAATTAAAATATTAAACGTAGATTAACCTTGATATCTTTTATTCAGTCTCAGCCACCCCATTTATCAACCAGTACCATTTCCCACGATTCACCCCAATTTTAGGGTTATCTTACGCTCAGCGAACTTTAAAAAGTTGATACGTTTAAAAGTGCTATCATTTTTTTCGTTTTTGGGTAAAAAATGATAAAAGTGAATGGTGTGACCTTATTTCCTGATGAGGTCTCGACATTGTGAACTAGACTTAACCCCGTGTATTTTGAAATTCGATCTGGTTTTTTTTTTCATTATTTTCAAAGGACGATTTAGCAGGTATCGGGTGAAAAATTCGCGTGAGAAATTTATTAATCTATTTATCTGCTGATTATAAAAATATATATTTTGAAATATTTATCTCCAAAAGTAAGATTCAGAAATTTATAATAATAAATGATTATTTAATTTTAATAATTCGTGATAAAAATTCTTGGCCCTGGATGGGAATCGATTCCGCCACCATGGCGATTACACGACGCAGTCCTAACGCGCCACAATAGATTTTCACCTATATTTGACGTTTTTAATGAATACTGACAAATTAAAAAAAAATCACTCTAAAGTTTGTGAAATTTACAAGGTTACAAAATAATAAATGTTAGTAAATTAGGAGCGGAATATGAAAATTAATTTCAATAACTTGATTTTGTTGTGCCCGAGGGTTAAAAACATAAACTAGTAGTTAACGACTTATCTAGCTTTACTTTTAAAAATATATTTTTTTATCTGTAAATAAAAAAGGGATGAATTGTAAAATGCATTCATATCTAGAGGTATTTCCCAAAATAAGCACCTACAATAAATTCCAGTTCAAATAGTAGCATTTATGAAAATATGTACCTACTTTGTATTTCGAAAATTGACTTTTTACATATAAACAAGTATTGTATAAAATGTCTTACAAATGAATTCCAATATCGATTCCATTATCGAGAAATAATTACATCAAAAGGAAATAACTAACTGGCACTTGTTTGGCAACTACATTTATTTTTGTGAGAAAAAAATAAAAAGTTAGTGTTAATTGCATATTTTTTTAACTTGTTGATGATAATTGTGTGTGCGAACATACCTGTAGTGTACACATACATGTAGTAACATTCATCACTTTCTGCCCAATTTTCTAAACACCGCGTTTTGTCATGTTACCAGTGCGAGGAAATAAAACTGATTAATTTCTATTTATAATCCGACGCTGTGCCACGAGGGCATCAGATTACAATAATTAAATTAAAATATCTTTCTTTATCTATTAATTTTAAGCGATATACGGATTTTTTTATAAAATTTTGATCAAATTTTATTAAATTATAGAATAGAAGTTATACATAAGTATATACAGTCACAAAACTAAAAAAAGCAAAAATAATTTAAAAGCAAAAAAATATATTTTTATTTATCAAATATAAAAAATTCTACTGTTTAAGTTAAGGTCCAAATACAAACGGTGAGAAAGATACGTACAAAAACAAAACCTAACAAAGCACGCAATTTTTTATGCAATTAAATTTAAGTTGTAGATCTCAAAAAATTATAGCACAAAAATAAAATAAATCTACTTCATCCACCATACAATGAATAGATAAAAGAAAAAAAATGCGTATAGCCTCAAATAACTTGAACTTTGACCACAACTTCTATAAGCTCGAATCATTCACAGATCCTTTTATTTCCATATCTCGTTTAATATAACCAGTCGCTTCTTAGTAAAAGTCAGCCATATGCCGAGCTAAAAATAATTTCCAACGTTTAATACAAAAATTGCAATAATTAACTTCGTTACAGACCAATAAATTACAATACGAGAAAGAAATGCAACACGATATGTAGGAGTGTAGGTTGTATAGTGTACACACACTAACGTGGTAATGTAGCACACTAATAAACTTCAGTTTTTGTTTTGTATCGATATATTTAATTATTGTTTGAGTTAATAATAACATTCCGTTTCCATTTGAATTTTCGGAATATTGCGTGTTGAGGGGCGGAATTCAACGCCGCAACAACACCAAAAATTATTCTCTCGAGTGGCAATCGAATCCTTAACCGTCGCATTTATAGTCACACGTTGCACCAAGATTGCATCTTTTATTTATGTTTTTAGGGTTCTGTACATTTTAAGGAAAAAAGGAACCCTTATAGGATCACTTTGTTGTCCGTTCGTCCGTCCGTCTATCTGTCAAGAGTTCTTATCTCCAGGAACCCTTGGAACATCGAGTTGAAATTTAAACCATATACTCAAATCTACGTTTCCTTGTTTTACAAAAAAAATCGTATTACATTTATTTAAAAATATATATATTTCCGTTTATATCGTTAGAAAACTAATGAACTTGGCCGCTGGCATAAGCTAAAATTCTCCAATTTTTGCACGGAACCATCAGTAGGTGCGCACTTTTCCGGTTTTTTTATTTATTTTTCTTTATATATAGACTATTTTCTTCATATATAGAATAGACGCGCTTTGGGCAAAATACGCTTAATTACCAACAGTGTCTTAATAATATTAAATCAACAAAATAAATTAAATGAAACTAATCGTTTCGCAGGGGCACAAAGTGTGGCTGTAAAATCGACTGGTCGTGGTTTCATTTCAAACTCGAGGAAATTAAAGATTTATTTTTATTTCTTTGCTCTGGTGTCAAGATAAAGCGTGGAGTTGAGCTCCGCCACTCAACACGCAATGCCTTCAGAACTTTGCGGAAAGTGGGGAACGTGGTGGCTTAACACTAGGTTCCTTTTGCCTACCCTGCTGTTTACGGAATACAGCGTGAAGGCTGATTTTTTTTGATTTAACAAAATAAATTCAATTGGCAGAAAGTACTAAATCATTTAATTCTTTTAATTAATTAAACAAAACAAAAAAATGAGAAAAAAGTCCAGTATGAAATATAAAATTTAACTCATCGCTACATTACTTAAAAAATATAATAATTTTCGCTGACGACGGTCGGTCAAGTTATCTTTTAAATCAGATGTCGAGATATCATAAAAAGTTGTCACAAAATTAATTACTTATCGATTGACCAATACATCCCTACTATGTATGTATGTTGATTTATATCACACACACACACACGTGCACTATAACACGGTAGAATGCAGAACGTGTTGGTATAAATCGTATTCTATATTATATTTGATGTAATCGTGTATTTTAAATCTAGGAGAGTTATAGATATGCACGTGTAGTGTGTATATATACAGTTTTTATTGTTAAGGTCGTAGAGACTGATATTGACATAGTTTTTTTTTTGCATCTTCTCTTTCTTCTCTACAATTTCTTTATTGAAACTTAACGCTGGTAATTGAGGAACTATTTTTTTAACCTTCATATAATCCATACATAACAAAAATCTTCCATCCTTCTTAAAATATTATTCAAAACTTAGTATACAACCGTTCAAAGAGCACTTAAAAAAATAATAATATTTTCTATTCAAATGCAGTACTTAAAACTATTTATCACATTTTACCTAACATTTACATTTAAATAAAAAAAAAATCTTTCCAGAATTTTGAATGTACAACGTCCTCTTGTAAATATATTTAATAAGACATTTGCGCAGCGAGAACTTAAAAAATGAATATGTAAATAAATTTATTTAAATTTATTTAAAATTTCTTAAGTATCAAAACGGATTTTCATCTCAATAACTAGCATTCTTGATTGATTATATTCTTAATTATTTATTTAATATATAATAATGGTTAAAATACATTTATGTATATTTAAGATTAATAGTTATTTTTACAAGTAACAGTTATTTGATAACGAATATTTAGTTAGTTCTTCGTCGTGTTCTGGTATTTCTTACATCAATTGACATTTTCTTTGACAAATGTAATAAGATTTTTTTATTATTAGGTAGATTCACTTACTTGAATAATATAAGATTTAAGGATTTAATCTTAAGCGAGAGAAAATAAAAATAATTAATTTCTGTGTGTTAATCGAACCCACAACCAACCACACTGTGCCACTACAACACCTATGGAATCTCTAAATATTTTTCTGTAAATATTTAGATTCCTTTGAGTGTAAGGAAAGAATAGAGTTCCGCCACTCAACACGTGATGCCTCGCATAATTCTATAGAAAGAGGAGAGCGGATTTTCTTAACCCTCTGCATACCCTGCAACATACGGGATACGGAGTAGCTGAAATAAATAATAAATAAAATATGCATATATCGTTACATACTTCGTAGATTCGAATCTGCAACTATTACGTTCACAGTCAGATTTTTAAGAGATGATACTTTCACATATCTTTATTTCCAGTCTTATCACAAGAAAAGGCAGAAAAAAAGCTAATGTTACTATTAATATTATTATCTATAGAATAATAGAACTAATAATAATTTTCTTGAAATATTCATTATTAATAATTAAAATAGGAAATTATTAACAATACGTACGGAACAACGGCATAAATTTCTATACAAGAACGCGTTGACGCACGCGCTCTGACAACAGTCAAGAGACGATAGTGCAGAAATAACCAGTGACATTTTGTCGCGAACAAAATCGAACCTATACTTATCTATGTATTGTAAACAGGAATGCCGTTACAATTGTTTCTATGCGGTGTGGAATTAATTTATACTAATATTGTAAAGCGGAAGAGTTTGTTGGGTTAAACGCGCTAATCTCATGGACTACTGGTTCAAATTGTTTTTTTTATGATGAATAATATACTATCGAGTAAGATATATGACGCTTATTACATCTGTATTATTTACATACATAAATAAATTATTAAATATGCGTATAAAAAGATGTTAATCTTTTTTTTGTACATCGAATCTGTGTTATTATTTGAGGCCAGTAGTAGTGCAGTGGCACAAGTATTATAGTTCGATTCCCACTGATGGGAATTAAACATCTAATATTTTAATTTCCTCGCTCTGGTATCGTATAGGTTCTAGTCTCACTTGGCTGAATTAATTATTTTCACATCTTTCCTTTAGCAAGAAATTCTCACTGAATACGCGAATTCGGGCGAAAGTAGGGTTATGTAAATTGTTGATTGATTTACAAAGTGAACAATTTTTTTAAACACTTAAAAGTAAATATCATTGTATAGTTATATTTCACAAAAGGTTACAAAAAATTAACTTTGTTTTATTGTTATTCGTTTTTAATATAACATTTTTTGAAGAAACTATTGAAGTTTTTCTATTAAACTAAACAACATCCATTCCAAAAAAAAAGACACAAAAGTAAGACAGTGAAGTAAACTAGGTGCTAAACGATTAATTAACATGATTATTCTATGTATAACTTTACACGCACACAAAACCGCAAAAAAAAATACTGAAGCGGTCAAAAATGGTAATTTATTTTTATTTTATCTTACTACACATGTAAATCTTTATATAATAGCGGTTTAATTTCATTAGTTACAATATTACAAAACTTATTTTAATGGTTTACACTTTACATATTTATCATAAAAGAGAATATAGTTTATTTTTTACACATATTTTGTCATTAGGTCCCTTCACACCTACCTCTACCACCTCGTCCACTGCCATCAAACTCTTCGTAGGACCTGGAGGACCTGGAGTACATACCTCCAGGTCCTCAAATGCTTGTTATGTGACCTTTCTCGAGTATAATCAATATTGTGGTTTCAAACTCCTATCGGAGCTATTTTTTAGCTTCACGATATATGAAATATACACATAGCAGAATAGACGGAAGCTACTGTTAGGACTCGGGACCCATCGTTTCCCTCTTTCTGCATAATTTTGTGTTGAGACATGCGCGTCGAGTCATTATATTTAATATTATCATTATCACACTTTACCTGTAGAATGGAAGTAAAGCGCGGCGTAGAGTTCCGCCTATCAATACCCAATGCCTCAATAATTTGGCGGATCGTCCCCACTAACGAAAGTATTTCATCAATTCTAGAACAAAATAGAAATTCAAGCTTTATCTTGTATAACAACAGGCTTAGTAGAAAAAGCTTATTGTTCTTGTTTTTCCGTTTTCCTCCCGATTTCGATATGTTGTAACTCAACTCCACACTTTTACATGCCAGATTATTTATTTCATATAATATTGATACTTTCGTTTAAAAAATATATATTTTTAATGCTATACAGATAAAATATTTAACATACGTAGGTATCTATTTTATATCCTCGTCGACTCTAGGTGACATTTTTAAAATGTTAATACAGCGTATAATTAGCGGCTCTACGTCGCAGATTTGTTTGAGAATAAAATTTTGCGACATGAATATTTCATTTTGTCATAATAAAATTAAATTAGAGTGACTGAATGACAAGTTAATTATGTTATAATGTTACCTTATATGTATATATGTATTTATACTTTATCTTTTATATTTTTTAGGTACTGAGATGGAGAGCGGTGTTGGTCCATAGCAATATTTATATATATATATATATATATATATATATATATATATATATATATATATATATATATATATATATATATATATAGAAAAGAATGGGAAAATGGTGAAACTGTAAAAAAGACAGATTTTTTTTTAAATATTTTTTGAATAGCTATTAACTACTTACTGATTTAGGTACTAATGAGTTACAGCTATACTTATTTAATACTTACTTCATGGCTACGGCTATAAGTACATGTGGGTCAAAGAGAAAATATTATGTGAAGTGGTCGATTATTGTTATGCTCGAAAAATTAAAATTCCATATTAAGAATATTTTCACAGGTCTATTATTTAAACATGTCGTAAGTTAAGTGTTGATTTTAATGTTACCAGAAAATATTTACTAATTTTTTTTTTTTTTGTTTAAATATATAATAATGCTATATCCATTCATACCTCTCCATCATATACATACAGAACTACATGAATATAACCAACAAACACAAGTAATCAATCAGCGCATCGAATACGATCGGTCGAAGGTCGCGACGTTGCATTACGCTCCAATTTCTTACTCTCATAAAAACATCGTCCGACCTCACAGTTAACCCTACGCGGAACGGCTGGGACCCTTCGCGTTTTTTGGCAGAAAAAAAAAGTAAACTCTCGCGTTCTTCTTACACCCGTCCGGGTATTCGTAGCCGGGCGGCTGTACAGCGCGGTCGCTCCGAACTAAACCACTGTCATACAATACGGGCACACCAAACTTGCGGGAGCGCGGGAAAATTGTTGATTTTGACATCTGTCAAAATATAAACCATATTTATTTAAAAAAACACGAGTCCACAGACGCTCACGACGCCTCGCGACCAGCGAAGAATCGATTATTTTCAATAACACAACGTATGTTAATATTATGATATACATGTACGAATATTTTGAACGGGCGCGCATTGTTTTAATATCGATATTGTGTTAAACGTTCAATGTAAATTGTAATCCATGGGATCGTTCGGTAACATTTTTGTATAGTTATAAACATTGATAATTTCGCGAGAATCGTGCGTGGTTTTTATGAATGTTTTTGCGTATAGTGCGCTGGTGGGGGAAGGGTGGGGCCTCGGTTGACTCGTCCCTCTCCTATCGTATTTTGATTTAGTTTCCAAGTCTTACGCGGTTGTAGCAATTTTTTCAGTCGCGTGTGTAAGGCGCGCGCGGCTGTATCCTTTGCGAGCTCCGAATTTTTATTTCGTATTGTTTTTCGAATTTTTCGCGCGCTCCCCGAGCGTGGACTTAGATTTTTGTTTTTATTTTCCAGCCAAGTTGTAGCTAGTACAAACTTTTTTTTTATTACAAACTGTGTGTGTTTTATTGTGTTAATAACTTGGATTTTGTGATCACTGTGACACTGTGTGACTTTGATGTTTATTTCTACTATTTACTCAACTTTGGATGTCCTAGATTAAGGTAAGCAAATGTTTTATATTCAAATATTATTTGTAATATATTGACATAATAATGTTTATATAGTAGTATTTACATTTGTATTAACTAACATATAAATTAATATATAAATATCTTAATGTATGTCGCGCATATTTTTTATCATTGAGAACTACAAATTGTAATGCTTAAAAGATAAGAGTAATAAATTACTTATAGTAAACACCATTGAAACATTTTGATGTTTACAAATTAAAGAAAATTGTATATTCATAAGTTTAAAAAAAGTCATGTAATGGGTTTCTATGTAAAAAAACCTATTTTATTCATCATTATTTTGTTTTGTCTATGAAAATCTCTATATGTAAGCATACAGTCAAATTATGAAGTGTTTTTAAATATAACAAAATCGATATATAAATTTATCAAGCGAAATAATCTTTACTTTCCTTTGTAGCTATGTGAGGGTCATATAGGTCATGTAGATCACGAGATATATTATTCAAATCTACTATTCTTTATAAAATAATACAGTTCTGTGAAAGTCTATATAAGATAAGTCTTATGTAAATAAAATTACGCCACAACTATCGTAGAAAATCTGGAACTAATCAAAACTAACTTTTTTATTATTTTTTTTTTAATTTAATATTTTAATTACTTTGACTAACAGTAACTTACCTAAATATATAAAGTAAACCTACAGATATGTGGCGTTGAGTTCCGCCACTCAACACGCAATGACTCCATAATTTGTCGAAAAGTGGAGAACGGAAGCCTTAGCGGGTCCATAGTGTTTTACTACAAGGTTCCCTGGTTCCCACTACCTGCTATGCACGGCATACAGCGTAAAGCTAATAAAATATATCTAATTATAAAATACATAAAATAAACCAAACACACACCAAATAATCATCAAAATAATTTTATCTCTCATTAGGAATTACAGATGAAACTAAGTTACATAATTTAATAATAATCTTGTAAAGCGCTTCTTTAAAACTTTTCTAAGTAACATTAATCGTTTCCTTCGGTATATAGATAGATGTCCAGATTTAAAAAAAATTAAAAAGAAAAAATTATAAAAAAATAAATTGGTTTGATCATAACATACATATATTATACATTAACCATCCAATAATACTAAAATTATCAGGTGATAATGAGAAATACCAATACCGTATTGTTAAAAATCTGATACTTTTTACTTTTCTAACTTGTTTTTGTAAAAAATAAAAATGTATTGGAAATGTATTTAAACCTTTGTCAATATTGATAATAATCTTAGATTTGCTGGTTACTGCCTTGTTGTATTTCCTAGACGGCAATTGTAAATCGAGATTCCCTCAATACATTTATTTAAAATAATACGTCGTTAGATATCACAACTCAATTGTACGTTCTTTTTGGGCGGAAGAACGTTGAAGTACGTAGAAATCTGAGATCGTATTAGGTTTTCTAGATCCAGATCCACAGATATGTTGAAAGTACTTTGTCTTTTAAAAACGAGCTTAACCACAAGTTAAATGCATACTAGATTGGGAAATGGGCACAGTGTTTTGATGTCAAAATAAAATATAATTAACTTTACAATGATTACACAAAATATCAAAATTTTAAGCAATTAAAATCTTCACAAAATGTTAGTAACAATTGAAAACATATTAAAATTGCATTATTGGATACAGGAATCAATTTATACTCAATGTTACAGGCGCAATTCAGATAAAACAGATAAACGTCCTTTTCCAATCCTGCTTATATAAGAAAATACAGATGATTTTTTTAATTTGATAGCTTCCAATCAAAAAAATACCTTATGAATCACTTAGAAAGAGAAAAGAGAGAAAAGATATTATATTATTTATAAATAAGTAATTTCTTTTCCATCTGATAAGGCTGAAAAAACTACGTTTACACGTAAATACGTATATTTATAATATACCTAAGTATGATAATTTTAGGTATTGGCCTCATTTAGAGAAACAACTGGAAGTCAATAAAGTTCATATTTTACCATTAGCAAATAATAAGAAATTTTATTATTTTATTCAACTTAACGTATAAGGAGTGTCTCGTCTAGTCTCGTTCTTCTATACAAATCATATAACTTTTTTAATCGCTTCTTTGAAAATAATTATATATCAGTAATACTAAAACAATTTAAAATGTTTTATAGAAAATATAAAACACTTTTCTTAAGTATTTACTTCTTAAACTTTCGTTATCTTATGTTAAGAATTTTAACTGGTAAAATTAATTATAATTAATTGAGACTATCGTGGGGCAGCCTGCGAATAAACGCGACGGTTGAGGGTTCGATTCTCACTAAGGAAAGAATTATTTTCATTTCCTCTTTCTAAAAATAAAACATAGTTTTAACTTCCTCTACTTAATGTCTCGAAGATTAGGCTTCAAGGGGGATGTAGTGTCTCAACACTAGGTTTCCACTGGCTACGCTGCTGTAGTTATGCGAGATACAGCGTGAAGCTTTTAAAATATTAATACATTTATATTTGTTACAAGCTTTTACATTTAAACTGTATTATAAACTATAAAAATAGTAAACTAAACTCGAGATGTTATTTTAATGGCGTGCAATCACTTCCATTGCGGTTAGTAATTACGAAAAAGTGTAATTAACACCGCGGGGCAGAAAGTAACCAATGGAACTAACTCTGTGTAGAGAAAATAACTTTGATACAAACTGATATATAATAATTTTCTATATAATTTTAGAAAAAAGATATAAACAAGTATCAAGTATAAGGCATCTTAGAAAATTAGTCTTGCATTTATTAAAACATCAATCAGTCATGGATTTTTAATAGTTTCATTTAATGTTGGTCTATTGCGGAGATATCTCTTCGTATATGTTTACAGTGGTCATGGGTTCAATAATCATTTGGGGCGAATTAATTATTTTTATTTCTTTGGCTGGTAGACAAAGAGCATCGAGCATCGAGTTCCGCGTCTCGAATCTTTGCGGTGTTTGCAACCGTACATTATGATATTATTTAGTTTTAATTATATTATATTTCATATAATTAAAACTAAATAATATCATAATGTATTATTGTAATATATATGAAAATCGACTAAAAAGTTGTATACATTTTACAATTTGAATATTTATTAACTCGTATGTTTAGACTTCAACATCAGTATATCAACAAATAATTGTACTAAATATTGTATTTTTTAATGAAAGAACATTATAAAAAAGGGATAATATAATACTTACAGTAAAACAGCCCTTATATTTTTTTTTTAAATAAAAATAACATTTATCTATCGACAATATTTATCGACTTTAATCGTTTAATATAATTGACTAAGAACCATTATTTCAGTAAATTTATCATTTCAATATTCTTTTTATTGTTAATTTTGTTTCCATAGATAGCAAAACTACTTGTAAAGTTAGTTTTGTTTTTTTTCTGTAAAATATTTATTGAATGCAGCAGTACATGAACAATAAGTCCTTTAAATATATGTTTATGAATGTACATTATAAGACTTATCGCGAATAAAAAAAAGTACGTTTGTATATTTTATTTCTTTATGTTATTTAGTTTTAATAATTTATTAAAGTAAGGAATTTCAAAGACTTTTTATAAAACTAAAGATACATTTAATAAAAAGACGCTATAAATATTCTTCACATTTAAAACTAATTCATTACACATTAAAAATATATAATTGAACTGTAAACGAAGTGTAAATATTCCTTTAGTGTATCTGTAACGCCCACGCCCACTGTTATTAGAAAAAAATCGTCCTTACAACGAATAAGGTCGCGGGCCGTTCATTCGGACATCCATTCACTCGCCAGGATTTCGACCGGAAGCCCGTCTTATCAGGCGAACGGAGGTGACGTCACGAGCCTTAAACAAACTCAACGTGAACGTGATTACGATATAAATATAAAGTTAAAACAATACAAACCGGGAAACGTTTGACAAAACATGAAAATAGTGAATAAAATTAAAAGAAATATGAGCACACAGAATTGTTTAAGCTTATCGCTAAAGCCTTTGTTACCGCTGTTGTCAAGTTCTTATTAGGTAAAGGAATTATAATATTATACCCAACATTATACTCGCTAAGGGGATAAGAAGACGAATTGCAGCGTTTGACGCCGCCGCTAATCATTTAGTAAACGGACAAAAATTGTTTAAGTTTATGATAGAGCCTTTGTTACGGCCGCGCTGTTGTCAATTTCGTACTCGCTAAGGGACCATAATATTCAAATACTCTCACGGTGCTAACTGGAAACGTATGTATGTATGTACGTGTATCATAATAATATATCTCCCAATTGTAATTCAAAATGGATTTCCAATAAAAAACACATTTCCTAATTTACTCGGACTCGTACTCGGTATTGTACAGAACAATGGTATTGAATCACGTCACGTGACTCATTCAAATACACTTGGACGGTTTCGATAAAAAGAGTGTTCGATTTTCAAAACTGCCAATCGTTTAGAAGTTTAAAGCTTATCGCCCGTGGAATTCCAATTTCAAATGTTTCCGATTTCCGATTGGCACAGATTGTGCGTGATTGGTTAATTTCTTGTTAGAATCTGTGGGATTTTTTTTTATTATTTTATTCCCTACTAAAAAAAAATAGAAATACATGTAGCTATGCCATATAAAGATATAGTTTTCACATAATTTTTGTGTTGTATAAAAGTAATGTCTAACCGTACAATTGACTAACAAACGCTACTCAAAAGCACTTACGTTCGGACATCTGTCCGTCACATCCAGATCCTGTCCATATACAGCTTATTAATTGTTACTTACAATTGTAGATTGGCAATTTATTCAGCTGATGTCTCCATTACGGGAATGGAAACTATTATTTTTGACATTTGATGGTTATTTTGTCTCGTTACTTTAAACTAGGAACAACGACGCGGACGCGGCGATGCCTTATTTAGTATTGTAGAGGGTTTTTGCTACAGTCAATTTTAATTAGGTGTACATTTATTAACTTTAGTCATTAATTGAGTAATTATCAGTCTGTCATCTAGCTTATAAGGCCAGAACATTTACTTATCGAATATTCTCTAAAAAGTTATGCATGGAGAAATATGTTTTGCTGTAACATAATGTGTTGTTAGCAGTTATGACACATATTCGATATGAACGATATTTTTTTTTACGTAAGTCGATTAAACTATGCACGAATTTGTAAGTGTTTACAACACTAATAACACACGCAACAAAAATAAACATTGCTTACCCAAAGTACTAATATTAGACTTAATACGATATTCTTCTTAATTATAATAATAAATGAACACTTTGTGGAATCGTGCATTTTGGAGCCTTTCGCTCTTATCCTATACGCGTCTCCTTCGCGCCACACATGCAATTGTCATTAACTAATTAGTGAGCCATTTTAAATCTTAATTGGAGCTGATAAGAATCATTTCAGCTTATAAAAGGAGAATATTGAAAACCCAGCTGGTCAAACACGTGACAATGCATAATGTTTTTTGCAGCAACGGTATAGAGTTCATATTTGTACAACAATGAACAATCAATGAAGCTCAGTATAAAATGCGAAATGGATTATTTTTTTCAAAAATGGAATTAAGAAGAGACAATAAAGCTCATTGTTTATAAAGATGGCGGGTCGACCGGCACAAATATGATTATTACTAGCCAGCTTATTATAATGCAACTTTTATTCATTAAAATAAACGAAGGAAATTCATCTTTAAAGTATAACGCCGCTAAGTAGAAAAAAACCTATAAAGATAATTCACGACAACAGGAAACGTTAAATTAAATCTTTCTTCAAATTCAATCAACAAAATGCTTAGCAATTATAATTCATTGATAGTTTTTTTTGTTGTAAAATCGATTTCCTGAATCGGCGAAACTTTAAAACGGTCTCTTCGCTCAGATAACATTTTATTTGGCTTTTATGTGATAACCTTTAATATGTTGTTATACTCAAACTTTTTAATTGGCGATCAAGGCTGGCCAACAAATCGAAACGTTGTTTTCGATTTACGTTCAAATATAGAACAAGTTCTATTTGACAGTGAGTACTCAGTTTCGGCCTCTAAATAAAAAAATATCTATTTTATATGAGTATCTAATATTTCAGTAATTAACTTATATAAATTTATTACTTTCACATAGTGAATTATAAGAAACTCATGTTTATTGCTTCTCCTTTGTTTGCGTGGATGTTAAGACGTAAAATGAACAACTCAATCAAGTTTTAATGTTTCCCTTCCTAATCTACATACCTTCATAAATTTCAATTTCCTAGGTCAGTCTGTGGGTTGCCTGTGAGTTACTTAGACCCAGAAAAGCTTCATACATTCATTTAAATTATAAATATAGTAATGTATCGAAAGGTCCGATATTTCATAACCGTCGCGATCGTAAGACAAATAGATTAAAGTGACGCTGACGTGTCAAACTTCCACAAAGCTGAATAGTACGTTACGAGTAATTTAAATAGAGCGATCCCTCAATTGGGGTTAATTCCGCTGTTTAAGGAATATGGAGCTTAATTATGATCTGACGTATGCTTGAGAAATAAAGAAAAGAGTGGGAAAAGATCAGTTATATTTTTTTTATTTTCTACTAAATATTATTACAATTTAATAATCGTCAAAGTGTTTTAGCATTCAGAAACACGTACTTAATTTCTTATTGGCAAAAGAACAGTTTAAAAATATTATGTGTCAATATTTGATTCAAAATATTTACACGAAATAAAACATTTTTCTTATTATTATTTTTTACGTATATAAAGTAATATTAAAGTGAGTAATTAAGAAAATATTTTTGTTTTAATCAAGATAATTTAGTACTAAAATTTCGCAACACATAAATAGATGGAGGTTGAAGCCTGACTGAACTAAATGATATTTTATAACGATATAAAATTGTGTAATAGCCATTAAAACTCACAATAACGAGGCTAAATAAATGTAGCGAATGTTAAAAAACGAGAAATTGTCTAAAATATTTTATATCGATCAAGAGCACAAGACGTAACGTAAAGTCATAAAATCTATTTGATTGTACAGAAGTTTCATTAGATGCAAATTGCTTTATCATGTCTAGAATACTTGTTTAAAAATTACTTTTAATTGGCGTTCTACTTTTGATCCTAGCATGTGTTTAGATATTGAAGATATTAGTAGTACACACGCATTTTCGGAAAGGAATCGATATTTAAATAGAGTCAATTAAGCTCGCCTAGCCGCAGCCTCACACGACCAGACTTTCAATTCGGGCCGGAAACTTCAAATTCTAACAACATAAAGAGCACGTTTGCTACTCGCTTACATCACAAGCGTCAGTCGAAAACTTTTTACCGAATCGTGATCCGTCTTTTTGTTAAGAACACATATTCAGATGTGTAATGACCAATCTCCGGACTTTGAAAAAAAAAAACGAGAGATCATTCGAGGCATTAATGCATCAGTTACTAAACCGTCAGAGGCATGCTCTTGCGCATCCTTAACGTATTCATAATAAGAAAAAGACGTTCCATTTTCAAATTACAAACAGGGAGCGTTCCATCATCCTATACACGGTTCATATTCAAATTTCTGTTTTGAAAATAGAACGGGAACATTTGAATTTAGAAATCTTAGAACCCTGAGTCAACGAAACATTTGATGACTTCAGGAAATTGCATAGGTTGACATAGTGACATTTGTTATTTTGTGACAAATCGTATATTTTATACGGCTAAAAACTAAATGCTGATAATGTAATTGAAATAAATACTAGTTCTATTTTGAAGGACAAATGATCCGTTTAATTATATTACAATTGTGAGCTTCTAAGGTTCATTTGTATGATTGATCGACTAGGAACAATAAAAATTATTTTATATTTATCTCAGAAAGCTCATTTTAAAATACATTTCTATCAATATTTATCTTTAATCTATACGCTGATTGAAAATTAAAACTTCGACAAACACGGGGGCGGTCGTGACATGCAATACATACTTTATACATTTTTAATTAAGTCCAAAACATGGTACATTCTACCGCACAGACACGGGGTCAACACTCTTAGATCAAGCGATTACCACTTCACTTTGACCCGCAAATGACTCTACATCGATACACATCTCAGGTCGTACAAGACTGGACGGCTGAACCCCAGCGTGGTCACCCATCAATCAATGGGATCATATCTCCGCCGAAACGAAACTAGCTCCGGCCAGCAATATGATTTTATACATTCGGGTAATATTTTATTCAAATCTTATTTGATTGAGTGTGTTCTTTAAGATATATGCTATGGATTATAAATATTGTTCATCAAACATAGTTACACATTAAACGTATTTGTAATTCAAATGTTTATTATCAATAGAAAAAATGAAGTCTGCAGGAAAACATAATTCGAGTTCCAGCCAGTCCCGCGCGTCATAATCCGTCTCGTTCGATATTTGAATACTCTTAAATTTGGAACGCGCTTGTAATATGAAGTTAGTTCGTTTCGTTTTTCAATTGCTTCACTTATATTTTGAATTTAGAACGACGCGTTTAAGATAAGACCGTTTTGCTTTTTTAGCTTTCGCTGACGTTCGAAATTTGAAATGTTTTAACGTTTCACGTGCGCTTTTGAACTGGCAATATATTATTTATGCTGTTATAATTTACGGTCGCGTATCTTTTCATTTGGATGAACGATTTGGTTGATCTCTAATCTACTTATTATAAGTTTTGGAAAAACAAAAGTGAAATGCGTGTGTTTTTTAATAAAAATTCTTTAATCTTTTATACTTATTAATGCATTTATTATAGTATTTATAATTTTATGTCAAAAACTAAAACACGCGTCATTATTGCTGATTTATTATTTATTTTATAAATGAATTATACAGCTTACGCCGAACACAAGTTCTACGCATACTCTTAGCAAAGCGAGGGTGTAAAATTAATTCGTTAACCCTTATACTTGAACCTACAACCATCGTCTGGTCTGGCCATAAAAAAGATGATCATAGATCAATATTTCTGGAGACTGACCGCTATCAGTGTAGAATCGCAAGTGGTACGCCCAAGAATGTGCCACCCTGCACGGGCACGCGCCGCCACAATACCTACGTGGTTACGCAACGACACGCGTTCAGAATTCACCCGTTGCGATTTCTCTCACCTTTCATACAAATGACAGTACAATGGAATTTATTGATAGTAAAAATTTTGTCTAGACACGACCCGATTTGTTGGTTCGGTTGATATTTGATTTATTTTATTTTTTTTGACTATTTGGTTTCGTTGATTGGTATTGGAGATACGTTTTGAATGGTTGTAAGAGCGTTTCATACGTTCGTCGTTTTGGCGGTGTGCAATTTTAAGTGTATTTGTTATATTGTGTAGTATTGATTGAAAAGGGAAGTATAAAATATTAGTTTAGATGAAATAGGTGAGTGATTTGTGAGAAATTTTTAAAATATAAACTAAGCAATACAAAGTATATGTATAAAACGGATATAGATTTCCAACATGTAGCTCACAAATACAACTTGAATCAAAATTGAACCCACAACGATTAAAAGCAATCAGAGCTTAACTTTTTAAAGTAATAATCATTTCAATGACAGTATAAATAAAAATCCACTAACTTATGGATAAATTCAAGTAAATATCTCATGACATGTATCCAATAATTACACCAGCGTGAACGCGCTCGCTCTGACGAGCGTCTGTCAGAGCAGAGGTCGTATGAAAACAATGCTCAATGAAAGCTCGGGGAGGGATAATTATGTACTAGCCACACCCGCTTGGTGACGACGACGGCGGTGTGATGCATTGGGCTTTTAATATCTTTGATTCAAACTTTTTTTTTTAAGTTTAGATTTTTTTAATTAAATAGTTATTTAGTTTGGATACCTCTATTATATATAATAAAATTGTGTAATTTAATATTTTTATAATGAATAAATTGATTTCATAATAGTTTTTTTAGGTTCACTTTTTATTCCTATCGGGGTAGCCAGAAGAGAATGGAGTGCTACACAGTTTCTACATACCTAAAATAAAATATAATTATCAAACAAATCTAAAAATATAATAACCTAATATTGCATGTCTATATATCCCCTAACACAAATATAATACTTGAGTAAGCTATACCACATTAATAAAATCTCTTTGAACCATAAAAACATCTGTAATTACACTTATGAATTAGGTAAAAGTGAACGCATCCATCTTGAACTTATCTGAGCACTCAAAATATCTATTTTTAAAGAAAACCAGCGGTAAAAATCATATCGGTAGTCGTTTGGATATGATTGATTTTATTGCCGGCCGGTGTTTTGAAATCTGTATGTTTTTTTGTTGCCAAGTGTTCACCCGAAATTGATTACTTGGTAATCTCGCTTTTTGGTAATATCAATAATATTACGAAGGTAATATTACACAACGTGTAAAGATAACATGTTATGCTGTTATCGAAATCATTAAAAACTAAAACACGAGATAATTATACTTCGTTTAATAAAACTAATTGGTTTTATTGCCACCCAACGTTTTAGAAACAACTTTTTGCAATAAATCGTTATTCCACGAATCGATTTTGAGATCCACTTTTTAGTAATATCGAGATAATGACAACAATGTTATTTGATTCTTACTTATAGCGCGACGGACTTCGAATCGCGAATATAGCAAATATAATTTATGCATATGAAAAATTGAGTTTTGAAGCAAAAAAATGTATTAATCGTTTACGAGTATGTGTCATGGTCTAATGTTATTAATGTTGTTCTGATTTTAATTATAAACTTTGCTATATCGAGCCTTATCTCGGGACTTATCTTGTACATTATTAATTAACTATCGATTCTCAAATCGTCTGACAGAATTAATTAAAATAACTCATCGGCCAGATGTAAAATATTCCCAGATTCCTGATAAAGACGTTTTTATTAGATGGCGTGTTCAAACTGACATAATTTACTCATAAGTGTTTAAGAAAATAAATAAAAAAACATCTCGCTCGTCTCGATGCGCCTGCGTCTACTCAATAACGCATCTGGATTATTTCTACATCGTAAACTATACATCGTTTTATATATATGTAGGTACATACATACATACATATCATGTGGGAATTTATGTTTTATTGATATTTCGATTCAGATTTTTATTATTCACTGACATCGCTCTCGATTCAAGTTTGCTTTTTTATTGTCTATTGTCTTGAAGTAATAAATCCGCCGTTTCAATATTTTTTCAAATTCTGCCGTCCAAGTCTAAAGTGAAGAGGGGCGGGCGGTGCGCTAGATAAAAATGAATGCGCCACGATCTTTTGTAAATCGATAAAACACGAATAAAGAAATAAAAATGAATATCTAATTGATTTAGTGAGGCCGTCCTCAATCAGTGGCCGACTTGTTGTCCGTTTTTCCCCCCATTCCTGTTCCGCGGCAGCAAATTAAAAATGTAAGAATTCTCGCTTCAAAGGAATTTATATTTTATTTCATTTCATTAAAATCCGCCATCTTTTGTTTCCCGGGAGCGTTCCGATCGGAATTCATATTTTTCTGTGTTTTGTTTCGGTTTGCGAGCGGTGTATTGTTTTATTGTTATGTCCGTTCTAAGCGCTCCGGTTCACGTTCCGACCCGAGTATTAATTATTTTCTTATTTTTGATGAATGCGACCATCGAATTTTAAGACGTCTTTTAGTGGCGATTAAGAGGGAGCGATTATAATTCGGCCTTTGGGAGCTCAATCACGATTTTCATTTGGATTCCGCGGTTAAAAAACACACGCTCGGGCCCCGAGTGAAATCGCCTTTGCCAGTCAAGATTAGTCGGTCGTAGCTCACGTAACTAGTACTGTAGGTACGGCCGACGTCGGTTCGGAACACGTAGATTATAGATACGTATCGTTTACGAAAATAATACCAGTTCGATCATCTTAAGTTCTCATACGATCTGGAGTTGCGCAAGCGCAAGTCTTTACTTCCAACGCTGGGATTATTTGTTACTCATCAATCTCAAATAGACACCGCACTCCATTGTTCCCGTGACATTTAGACGAATTTATAAATAACGGACAATAAATTCTCACCTACCTATTTATAATCGGTCATACGAGAACTGGTTTAGCTGATTTCGATTGATATATAGATATTTGTAAAAAAAATAGTTTCACGCTGCATACCGCACACAGCAGGGCAGATATAGGAAAGGCTAGTGTTAAGACACTCCGTTCCTAACTCTCCGCTAAATTCTAGAGGCATTGCGTGCTGACCGGCGAAAATCAACGCTGCGCTTTGCTCGAGGTAACGAGGCATCAGAGCCGATGAAATTTAAATTAAAATAAATATTTCATTTCCTCAAGTAGGGATCGAATCTACAACCAGTCGCGCTTACAGTCACATTTTGTACCCCTGCGCCTCTGGCCTCATAGATATCTGTATGTATGTATGTGTGTCTATAAATTAATTTAAGCAGTACGTATAGGTATTTTGAATTTGTAATAGAATACATTCCTAATTGTTTGTGTCGCCTCCGGGCTCTGGCATTTTGGCATACGCTCTAGCGCTATTGGCCGATACGTTTTCGTATTTTGAACGTCGCTTTGTATACGAATTTAGAAAAGCGCGATGCTTATATTGCTTTCTTTCTGTACGTCATTGTGTGCTAATGTAACCGTTGCTGTCTGCTCATTGCTGGGTACATGCTGGTTGTACTGTGCGGTACCAACGTTCGCGGGTCTAGCGACGTTCAAAACATGATTTATATTAAAATGTGAATCATATTTTTGTTCTTTTTCTTATTGTTTTTAATTAAAATGGTTACGATGTATATTATACCACTTTTTGTATAACAATTTATTTATATACCTTATTCTATATAACGTTGCATATTTAAATATGCTATCTAAATATCGACATTGAAATGTAAATCATAATTATTTTTTTTCTTTTATTTTGTTAAAGTAAGTAAAATAGTTATCGTTACAGATAATAAATGTAAAATAAAGTAGTGTACTGTACCAACATTGCAAATCTAACGTCGATATGATTTATATATGAACTACGAATTTCGTTAGCTTCAGATAGCAACATTAATATGTATTAATAAAAACAATATCTAAAAAGCTGAACGCATGAAGCGTTGCTGATATTATTACCGAACAGAAATATGGCTGCAAAATTGACTGTCATGTTTATTTCTATTGATTTAGTTGCGGCTCAAATTGAATAATATTTTCAATTGTTTTTTTTTTTTAATAGTCACGATGATTTTGACTTTGTTTTTTTGTAAATTGTGTTTTGTAAAGTATATGACTTCGATACCTGTTTAGTGTGAGATTTGTTTTACTATATTGTTTATTAAAATGAGTTGATATTATAACTAAATTATAAACTAACAATTTCTTATATTAAATCTGAATGTAAAGCAATTTTATATGGAATCACGACTTTCCGTGTATTTCCTGTAAGGGGTATTAAGTAAATCTATCAATAATCAAAGTATGCCGGATTGCAACGCTCGCGAGCATTTCATTCGATATACCTACTGACGTATATCATCGATATGTGCTAGATAATGAAGCATGAAACACTTTTCTTTTAGATTTATTACATATTTTATCATTTATTTTAGAAAATATTTTAATAATTAAATAAAGAAAATATTAAATTCCTGTATTTACTATATAAGTTCATAAGAACTTAGCTAAAATGTATGTGAAAGATAATATTTTTCTATGTTAAGTTTTTCGCATCTCATTTCACTATCTTGTAAACACTGCCTAAACAGCTTACGATACAAAGTAAAAAATGACGGTTCCAGAATCATTTTACGCAGCGTCATAATATAAATTTCTTAAGACTCAAATAACTTATATTAAATTTCATTATAGTAAAATAAGTAAAAATTGCAATTAAAATGACAAAAAATAAAACGAGAACAAAATACCAACCTTCTAGTTCCACCACTAAACAGGTAATGTGAGAATAGTCTTAAGACTAAGTTCACTTTACCTTCCATTTGGGAACCACCTCTGTGGGACAAAGCATGATAAGCTCCATTTATATTTTATTTTATAAAATTTCCTTTTTGTCAACGCGGACGTCAATGGACAGAAATAAACAGATATTCAAAATACACATTCGTTGCATTTGGCACAAATAATAGGTTTTTCTAAATTTGCATTGTCAAGGAATAATGCACGTAAACAGTGAAGTGCAATTTATTGTAGCAGTGCCAAATATTAGGATATAACGTGAGTATTGCCAAAGCAAATGCCACCTCCGCAATGATATTTGTTATGAGATTTTTTACAAATCTAAATTGATGATTTATCTATATGCATTCTATATTTTTTAGGGAAGAATCTATTGATAGGTGTTATTAAAAAGACATTGAAGATTGGATTGATTGATTCGTATCGTTTTCGTATATTTCATGAATCTTATTAGAAAAAGGTGTATTATAATGATAGATCATTATGTATAATATATATAAATGTTCTCTTGGGTGTGATGTGTTTATTTTTTTCTAGCTTTTATCTGAAAAAAAAGAGTTATTTGTCACACAAAATAGATTTAAACAATTTGTACAACTATAGCCTTTTTAATAAATGAATAATGAATCCAATACAAAAATACTATTTCGATTCAGGACATTAGTTTTTGAGATTAGCGTTTTCAATCAAAAGAATTCTTCAACTTCGTAATATTACTATCTATAGGATGCAATACTTTTCCTACTTTTAATTCGTTTTTAAATATATAAAATAATTAAAATGTATTTCAAATTTAATTAAAATCGATTCGACAGTGGTCATCGTATACGTACGGACCACGTCACGTCGAGACGCGAAATAGACAAATGCATTACAAATATATCGGTCTGCGTCGAACTATTTATCACGCGTAATTATTAGAGATAGAAACTAGATTTATTTTCAGTGAATACTTTTGATACTTATTATTAATAATCAACGGCATTTAACGCCGATTTTTGTATAACTTTTTTTTTTTGGATAATTTAGTGTCTTAGTTTTATTACTACTACTCTAGGTGTATGTTGAACATATCATCAACAGATTTTTAAGTGCTAATATAAGAAGCAATTAATCATTTTAATTCCTTACGACAATCGTAGAATGTTATTTGAATTAAAATATGATGATATACGTAGATATAATTAAAATCTTATATATAAGCTTTTTATTAAAATAAATATATATTAGTTGTTAATCACTGCTGCAGAAATTAATAGCTTCACACCTGAATAATTCTTTATCAATTATCATTTGCGCATTCAAAATGGCGGCAATGACTTTTGACAGTTCATCCTTGCCAGGATTAATATTACGTGTTATTTTTTTTAATTTTAATATTTAAAAATAGCACCGACCAAGTGTTTCGCGATGCATCCGAGTGATTCAAACAAATAATAGTTAGAATAGACTATCTAAACAGTAGTCTCGGCTCGAAATAGGGCGCCTATGTAATTATTTTAGCTCTGTCTTTCTGAAAATTGGCAAGAGCTCACACACGGTATTCGCTTGGGAAACCGTTGTAGTGCCGACCAGCGTTACCAGAGCCCTAATACGACCCTACATCCTAGCGAATTACAACGAAACCGACGAATGGATATGCCAATATAAAGTGGCCATTATAAATAAAACCCTATGCGAATAGATAAGTACGTTTCGGTTCTCTTTTTACAGTGATTTATAATGTTTAATTGTGGTATATTATCTGATGTTGCAGCCAGAATTATAATCTAGGTTTGACATAATAATGTCTGATACGAGTGTGTTGAGCCTTTGCAACTGCCTGAGTTTCATCTGTCGGTCTCGTTATTTGTACTGCATTGAATTTATGACCGACCACCTTTAATTTTTTCTTAAGTTAAAAATAACTGTGGACAGCAAAACTTTAGTCGTAATAAATATACAATAATGACGAGCTCGAAGTACAATAAACGATATATAACAAGAAATATAAAAGTTATTAATAATTCTGCTACAATTTAATACCATATAGAGTAGAGAAAAAAGCCGACCAACGCCGTCGCGGACTGAAAATTTACATTTGTAATCAGCACCATTAACGTCTACAATAAATTGCATTGACATGTGCATGAGCGAGACGCAGCTATCGCGCTAGAGCGAGACGGACAGCCTTCTGTAAGCAGTCGTGGATACAATAGCAACTTTGAGTGAATAAACGAAACATTTTAACTTTAACAGGTATTTGAAATTGTACTTTAAAACTAGAAGAATAGAAGCTATTTTCAATAAATTAAACGATGGATATAAGCTTTTTGTTCTGAGCCTCGAATCGGCGCGTGCGCCTCACGAAAGCGAGGAATGTACGGCGCTGGAAATGAGACAGTTATATTTCGGCGTTTTGCATTTCAATTATATTATAGTGTGTTTGGATTTTATGCGTTTGTGAAAAATGCGCGCAGATTTATCGTTTTGTTTTCCGCGTAGTCTATTATCGCATACGCATGTATACGCATGTACATGCATGCGCATATGCGTACATACTACATGCATGCAAAAGTTACATGTACGCTATATGCAAATGATTGTAATTTATTGATCCGTTCGTAATAACGCACGGCTCGGCTGTGTTTTTGAAAATTAATGAGCCTCTCTCTTTGTTAAACTGTTTATGATTTCCTTGTAAGTTAAAATCGGAATCCTTTTTAAATAATTAATTTTTAGAATCAGTCGTAAGTAACTTCACAATGTGAATTAATTCAATACATTCAACGAACGCAACAAAAGCTGCATTTTCAATAGCAAAACTAAACAGTGCAGTGGCTCGAATGTATTTCTTAATACAAGCAATATTTACATAATTCGTATATAAACAAACACCTTTCAAGTTTCAAATAAATCGTAAACATAGCACAATAAGTAAGTAAAACAATAAAGTTAACACATAATAGAGTAGCGAGCAGGTGCGCACGCGCAGAAACCGCGGTTCGCATGAAATACGCGACATGCTCAGGTTAATTAATATTACTATTCTAAGTCTCGACGAAATATTGTTGTTATTTATGCGTCTGCGCAGATCTAGAACAAAACGAGGAATGCCAGCCGACTACAGACACTTGATCATAAATGTGTTTTCATATTAATATTGTAAGAGTAAATTGCTTGTAGCATACTCCGAGATATTGTCGTTTTGTGTGCATAATAATCAGAAATAGTGAGATAGGATACAGTGATGTAAAGCTTGTGGCATACTAGAAACGACGTGCAATTGAATTATATAAGAGCAATTTTAAGTAAATTTGTGGTTAATCATAAATTACGAATTTTATTTGCTACCTTTCCGGTATTTTAACAACCATATTACACAATATAAGCAAATCGTCGTGTTTTTGTTAATATTGTATAACGTATATTTTGCCATTGACAAAGTAATTTTGATAAAGTGCAGCGTTGAATTCCGCCTCTCACCACGCTATGTTTCGAAATTAGGCGGAGCGTTGTGAACGGAATGTCTTAATACTAGGTTTCATCTGTATGTTTAGCTATAAGACACGTCTGCTCAGCCCTGTTTGAGTTCTAAAACAAATAACTACCTAAATACAACATGTACATTTTATAAAGCAAGCTTTTATCTTCATTTTTAAATCTATTTGTAAATATACCTTTTTTAATTTAAACTTCAAATTCTGTATCTTTTTTAAACTGTTTATTTTAATATCTTAGACAAAAATAAAAATTAAAAAAATCAACTGACATCACTATTTTGAGAAATAATAACATTATTTTTACGTATATACAAAACATATAATATAACAAGTATTGATAATATATCGGTGCCGACGTCACTCGTTTCGCAGACGTCTGGCTATTTACAGGTTGCGTTTTGTTGTACCACATACATACATACACATACACATGGAACGTAAGGACGTGTAATTTTGTTTTCGTTATGACATAACGGTGTGATAATGCTTTATTTAGCTTAAGAGAGTAAAAATAAGTTATAAGGGATAAGTTTGTATAATGACTTTTTTTGCAAAGTAAAAATTAAATATAGATTAGGAGAAAATGTTTTAGCTCTAAGTCAGTCAGATTCAGTCTGCACAGATACATTTTTTATAAGATAAATATTATATTAGGCGTATACGCTTTATAAACATATTATTATATATTATTTGACGTCACGCTTATCCAGCACAAGCAGGGTAGGGAGAGGGAGAGAGAACCTGACAACCTAGTGTTAAGACACTCCGTTCCATTAAGACACTTGCGTTTCGCACCTTCCGACAAATCTAAACCATTGCGTGTTGAAGGGCGGAATTCAAAGTCGACCACGACAGCCTTAAAATGATTATTTATATTAAATAAAACAGTAAAACTACATTTAAATCCTATATCTTTAAAAAATACTTATTATTTTTTAAAGATATGACTTTATTGTCAACGTCAAAAACATTTTTTTTTCATTCATCTTTTCTTCTAAATTAGGCGACATTGCACATTAAGTGGCATAACTCAACGCCGCGCTTTGTCTACCAGAGTGGAGAAAACCAAATATAATATTTACATATATTTATCAAATTCCTATATGAACCACTACATACAGCCCTTACAGGACTATTAAGCAACATTTACGGCAAATCACTAACATTATGAGAACGCCGTCGTAAAGCGTTGCCCGCTTTTATTAACTTGTGTAAACTTATTGCGGGTGCCATTGTAACAATATATAAAATAAAATGGCGGTAAACTTGCATAAAATACATAAATATAGGTTAATATACATAAATATGGGTGTTTAAATGGTTTTTGTAATAATGGCTGAATTTTGACTGTGTTATGTTTTTACTTACGTGTCGAATAAGTTGTTTTTAATTAAGAATGAGCACGGCATTTGCTGTTTTTCAGTTTCACTCTTTGTTTTACCCTTCAAGTAAAGATAGCTAGCGGAATTTAGTGTCAATACTCTTTCTTTATTTTGTTTCTCTGTTCACATTGAAAATATTAACATGTAGTGCGGTGGAACTCAACGCTGCCTCTTTCTCACCAGAGAAAGAATACGTAAATTTATTTATAACATATATAATATAACATTTTTAATTTAAAACGTATATTTAATGTTTACTTTTCATTGAAAAAATCTCCATTAAAGAATTGTTTATAATATCTTTGTAAATAAACATGCACGTGTTGAGCTCTCGTGTAACTTTAATATCTTTTTATGACTGAATTAGGAAATGAAATGTTTACTTCATAATGTCAAATTTGAAATACTCAAAAGAATATTTGGGAAAAAAAAGCCCATAACATTTCTATATTAAAAAAAAATATTTTTATTTTAGCTTCACGCTGTATCACGTATAAGGTTGATAGAACCTATTATGCTAAGACCTCCGTTTCCAGTTTTACGCCTTATTTTCTAGACATTGGTGGTATTGAGTGGCGGAATTCAACGCCACGCTGTCTCGTAATGAAAATATTTTATTCCCCTCAACGCAACTCAAACCAGGAGAATCGCGATTACGAGTCGGACACTGTTACATTGCACCACGACGATATCATAATTATACTAATAATGATTGATAACAATATTAACTTAAACAAGCGATTCCAAATGACGTAGAGAGAAAAAATGAGTGACTTAACACTTAATTAAATCTGCCTTCTTCCTTTTTCTCAGTATGAGTCAAGGCAAATAAATAAAAAAATAAATCTAGATCTAGACTAATACAAACCAGTGAGTGTCATTTTCTCGTTTTGATATTAAGAATTGAGTAAATGCCATAATGTGTTCAACGAGTGTGTTAATACTTGCGTTTGTGTGCGCGCAGCTGTTGCCTTTACTTTTTACAGAACGATTTAATACGTAACACCGGGGTACAAGAGATGGTTGTTAGATTTAAAGGGTTTTGATTTTTGTTTTTTTTTTGTTGTGTGTTTTTGAAGATCTCGGTCAGTATTAGTTACATGTATAGGAAGTGGAATATTTTGTATGATTTTTTCTTTTCATTCTCATTTATATTATTTTAATTAAATGAAATAAAAAAAAAATTAAGATTTGTCAAAATCTAAATTCTATATAACAATTATACTTACATAAATAAGTGTTGTTGTCCTTTAGTTGTAGGTATGTAAATTTTCCATATCTCAAGCTTTTGTCAAGAAAAAACATCAAGTATTAGATCCGCTTATATTCTACTATCACGGCTTTAAAGGTCACAGTTTTAGGAAACTGATATATAAGATTTTTTATTCTATTACAAAATATACAATTAATCAATTTATTATAGATATGTATCTAATAACCACCTCTTGGACTACAGAAATCGTAATGAGAGACTCCAAGTGAACATCCTGTAACATATTATTTAAGTCCCACAGCAACACTATACATTAACGGTTTACTTGCATTTTATATTTGTTTCCATACAAAACGTGCAATGTATTAGATCCTGTAGAAATATCATCGTAAGTTGCACTGCATTTTTTAATGTTATTTCTTATGTGCATCATACATTGACTGTTCCTCGTAAACGGAGTTTATAATAAAATCTAATATGACCAGCCTTGTATATCAATTTCGAAGATGTTATCTAATATAATATTTATCCCTTAAGGGCGTTCACCCTGGCCGTTTTTTCCACGAAAGCCAGCTTCCTTTTTATCCCAGTGGTTTTTACTTGTTGTTAATTGTTAGCATTTTTTTGTATACGTCATGTTGACAGCCATTTTGATAAATCGTTAATGATTCGGCTTTTGGTCCGTAATCGTAATAAATTAGGACTGTTTAGCGTTTAAAATTTATAAGTAATGTGTCCTCGCGGTGTACGGTTACGTTGCTCGGTATTACGGATTTAAAATGATGAAAAATATGATATTGACTCACTTTTTTGATTTGCTTAAGAAATTGTCTAAATTGATGGTTTTACATTTTGATTTGATTTGATTTATATATCTAGCAATATGCGAGAGACCTAAAAAAATATTGTGAGTTAACAGATTTAGTGCTTACATTCTTCTTGCATTTGAGTATAGAAACATAGCACGTGACACAATAACTTATTTTCAATTTATTCGAACAAAACAATAATCTATCTGATCGGTCCTGATATAAAAAGTAATTCAAAATAATAAAGGAAGCCATACTTAAAAGCCATAACTAAATCTAACCCTTTCAATAACCACGCACGTTTCTATAATTTTAAAAATAAAATTATACAACGCCCGCATGTATTACTATAAAAGTACAAAGGGCATCAAAAAAAACTCCCTCGCCCTAAAAAGCGTTCCAGAAATATTAAAATAGTCAAAAGAGTTAAAATTAAAAACGAGGGTTAACTCCAAAACGTAATCCGAAAACTAACACAGCTGAGATCTCACAATGGTTCCGCTTTAAACCATATTACCTACTGTTCAAGCCAGTGATAATTTAAAATATATTGTAAGATCGAGACTATATTCTGATTGCAGTAAATAACTTATAAAAAAATAAACATAATATGTTTTTAACATTTTTAAAGTTTATTCTTCGGGAAAGGAAAAATACAATGTAGCAGGATTTGAACCTCTTAGAAACCGCTGCTTTAAATTTAGCTACGTTAAAATTTTTATAGGTTTTTAATCACGTATAATATATTTTGTTTATATATAGATATACTTATGCCTAAGATAACGCTTGGAAACCTTACCATACATAAATTTTACGTATAAGACAGATTTTTATTTATTTTTACAAAAAATGGTCATCTCAATTTAAATGCCGATAATTTTAGTTAACTATTTTTAATAGATCGTTGCTCGCGATTTATTCATAAAAGACATAACCAATCTGCACAGGGTTGTAAAAAAAAAGTCTTCATGTTATTAAAGTAAATTTTTACATTTACCTCTTAGTACACCTTTTTATTCATTTTTCAAATAGTTTACACTAATAAGACAAATTTTACACAAATTTCTTATACTTCCTTGATTAGGTACTTTGCTTAAAAGTTGAATAGTACAAAATATAAATATTGCATGAAAGGAAATTTTAAAATGGATCGTACAATAAACCGCATATAATAATTTAAAATCTTAATACATGTTAACTTTAGAGTATATATAGAGTATAGACGAGGGAACATAAACGTAATTACAAAATGGTACGGTTCCCTTTTGCGTTCCAATTCCACAAAAATGAATCCGCGACGAGTGATTTGACGACTCCAATGGATTGTACGGAAAGTGTTATGCGGTACGGAACGGGCCTATAAATAGTTTTTTAAATTAGTTTTTTTTTTAAATTATGTTTGGTTAAGATTTTTTTATAGATACGTCTGTAATGTGTAGACTTAGAGAAAATTATTTATTATAGAAAAATTTTAAATATAGTCCTTTATAAGTGGGCAGTCGTGGCGCAGAGTCATAGGCGTGTGTCTGTAAACGCGACAGGTTGTGGATTTGATTAACATTCGAAAAAATAAAATATTTAAATAGTATAGTTTCGTTCTGGTGTCGAGGCAAAGTGAGGCATAGCAATCCGCTACTCAAGACGCAATGTCGCCAGAATTCGCCGGAAAGTCTGCCGAAGTCTCCTTGCAACACAACTTAAGTAACTGTTTAAAAAAAAAAACAAAACAATCATACAGCAATCAACCAAAAAAATATTTTTATAATGAAAGAGTACTCAAATCTAAAATAAACATGAGTGAAAACAGAGTTTGTAATGTTCCCATCCACTTGAAAGTGTTTTACTTTTAAGTAATTTCACTTGTGTACATAAAGCCCTTACACGCACACGTACACGCACACAGCGCGCGGCCGCAGATGTTGATTCCATAAAATAATATTTCATGTAAAGCACTAACCGCCCGACCGAGGGCGGAAGGATTGAGTTCTATTTTTAAATTTTATATTTCAACAATTCACGGCCAGACTCTTTGTGCCACGGTTTTTTTAACAACAAAAAACGCTTACAATTTGTCCTGTACTGCATTGGCTTGAATTATCTTCGCAGATAAAGAACGGTGATTAATCGTGGACGCTATTATACTTTGATGTTCTTAATTCATAAATTTATTATTCTCATGGAAGTCTAGAACTCATTTTATATCAATTTTTTCCACAAAACATCAAACTGTACGTCAACCTAAAGCTATTCACGTATTATCCGCGATCATTCATCAATTAAATCAGTCGAAGTCTTGTTATTAAAGAGAACAAAAAAGGAATATGCCCCGAGGCGAGTTTAAAAAGCTTCGTTTCGAAGTAAAGAATGTTGTGTACAATCTTGGTTCAGACAAAAAAGTGACAACAGATAAAAAATAAAGCACAACACAACACGGTCGGGGAACAGATTATCAGCGCTAAAAGGGTTGCTCCCGCGCTCTCCTTCTTTTGTTGCTTCCAAATTCAAACTTCGAGCCCGTACAAGGAGCGTTCGAATGCGAATTCTATTTTTGAATATTCTACCGAGAATTTTTAATTAATGCCGCTCGACTGTGCTCGTATTTTTAAAATTCGTATTCTGTTTTAAATCGACTTCGATATTCAATTTTTGCGTTCGATTCCCGCGTTTTTATTTTTTATTTATGTTGTGCGATAATGACGTTTCGCTTTAAGTGCTTTATTTCGATTGCCGATTTTATTCCGATGTTCTCCTTGAAGGTCGGTAGTTTTAGTGATTAATGGCCGAGATATGTGGAGTGCTTTTTAAACGAAATATTGAATTTAATGATGTTTTGTGGAACTCTCCACGATCTGTTTTTATTTTGCGCGTGGGCGGATTTCTATGGACAATCACAGCGTTTTCACATCTACGATAAAGACGTTGGCGAGTACGCAGTCGTGATTTAGAGTGTGGTTATTATGCGATACAACTTGAGATTTATTGACATTAATAAGAGAGTGTTTGATAAAATTATTTACGTGCCCGATTAGTTGGCAATTAGGTGTTTATTGCGTACGTCGTGTAACAATGGGCCCTTATGAGTGAGTATTGGAAAAACTTACGAGGTCCCAATTGAATTGAAAAGTACAAATTGATACCAGAAATTTAAATTGATACAAATAAATTTAAGTTATTATACTTTGAAAGCCATTGAATATTATTATCAAATAACAAAAATGTTACCTAAATGTTTATAAAATACAGAAATAGCACAGATAGCTTGAAAATAATATAAAATTGACATATAAAATACATATAAAGCTATATCTGGCGTGTTTGAATTAGAAATCTAAATGTCAGAGCATCGCTAGGCGATGTGTATATGTGTACATATATGAATACGTGGACACTCAGCATTTATCATGCACTTATGAGTAACCAATAACTCGCATTAAGGGGTCGCTTGACACACGCACAGCATACGCAAGTCGTTGCCCTCGATACGCAAATGGGACGTAACACCTATTGGATGTATTGCTTTTGTGCTAAAAATTATGAGAATTAATCATATTTTTTAGTAAGTCTATACTTAATTAAATAAGTATTTCACTAGCACATCAAGGTTGACTTATATTTTTTCTGTAAATGTGTGACAAGTTTTAAAGAGATGTCAAACTAAATATTATTAAATCT
This sequence comes from Heliconius charithonia, assembly GCA_030704555.1. Classification (NCBI taxonomy): domain Eukaryota; kingdom Metazoa; phylum Arthropoda; class Insecta; order Lepidoptera; family Nymphalidae; genus Heliconius; species Heliconius charithonia. The sequence continues at coordinate 4,695,723 of CM060825.1, forward strand.
TAAATCTAAATATTAATAAAACAATAAGATAGAAGATACATAGATAGAATAATATAAAAAAATGTTAAAATCACACACAATGTCTTACAAATACTTAAACACAATCTAACAACGGGGTAACGTTAACATGTCCGTCATCTTCCCAAGCAATAGTAATCATTCGATCGTATAATAGCTTCACTTAATATTCCATTTTCGAAAATATTTGAATCGTCATGCTCGTTCCATTCCTTTGTATCGGCTGCTGGTGTGTATCAGATTTTAAATTTGGAATCGATTCCTATTGGTTAAAATTTTAACGCTCAATCAGAATGCGCGTTATTTGACAATTGTTGGAATATTTTATTTGTTTTTATTTTTTTAATATTTCACAAGCAGCAATACATTTAACATTTAAAATGTTATTTCGTAACTTGTTTTGCTTGTACTTCTGTAAGTTGTAAGCTTTATTTTGTGATATTATCGTTTTATATGTAAATCTTAAATGAAAAGTTTTATTAAATTGCGAAAAAATGTTTATAACATACGTTAACGTGTTTTATTTTTGGTTCCAGGTACAAATCCTAATCGTGTAGTGCACAAAAGGAACAAACGGAAACAGGCGAATTGTCACGAACTTTACCAAGAAATTAGCGATTACATCCTAATTGAGAAAAGGTTTCTTATAATGTATGCTTTTTAGGAACTACTTAGTACAAATTTGAATATACTCATAGGTTTCGAATGTGTATGTTAGTTTTTGTAAACATTACACGTACTTTCATCGATTTAGCCATATTTTATCTACATTTCAAAACCCTAAAATATTGTTATTTAACACTTTATAATATATTCTAAACAAAGTTATGGCAACTCGTCCCTTGCGTGATTTTATTACTGTCCCCTACCCTTGAGTTTATTTTAAAAAATGGAAAGCTGAGCGTATTCAATAATTGATGATGGAACTGGACTCACCCCTTCGTAATCTCGTTGAGGGATAACGCTCACATACAGACATATGTATTTGTGTTTTTATATATAAATATGGATTTATTTAGGTTTTGACTGTATACAGGATTACATTTTAGTGGACTATGCCGGTTAGCTTTAACTTTGGCTTTTGTAAATATATATATTTCTAAAGACTTAGTATACAATATATTAATAAGAAGTTCAAAAGAAATATCACCAATTATATTGTACATTTTGAAGTTAGTTGAAGTTATTTTAATATATTTAACTAGGTCTCTCAGTTAGGCATTCTCACCGTTACTTCGAGGCGGTAATTTTATAAACGTAGTGTTACGTATACTATTAACACCTTAATTAGAACCCGACTACGCGTTCACAATTACAATTGACATCCATACACCTGGCAACTACCCGTCTACACTAATATGTATTGTTTCACTGAAATATCTTCTTTATTAAGAAGCCATACGATCAAAAATGTATTAAAATATTAAGACTAATGAAACGTTTAACCGCCTTTACAATCAAGAATCGATAGCGAATGTATTGATATTAAAAATCGTGTTTTTGTCCGTTCAAAGTTGAAACAAAGCGGTGGTAATTCGTATGAAGTGACTTGCACTTCGCCCGCTTTGTTCCTCTATTCATAAAACGTATCTATTTTTTTTTTAATCAAAGATAATTGTCATTAATAATTGTGTTCGAGATCGATGTATTAGAAGTTTAATTTGGAAATGTTACAGTAGATGGGTTACATGTTGCGTTGCTAATGACCTCCCTATAAGAGCATGTTAAATGAACAGTTCAATTTTGAAAATTTTCGATTTTAAGTTTATTTTTCGTGAATGTCGACGAGTTTCGTTGTCTGAATTATTTATGAACAACTTACTTCCCGAGCCTTTCGCTAACGTTTTTGGGAATAAATTCATCGAAAAACGCCTTTTATACAGCATTAACATTATTTATGTGAAACCGAGTCCGGATCGGAGGAAATATGATTTTGGAAACTCGATTGTCTTCAACTTAAATTCTTTTTGGTATCGAAATAGTGAGTTTTGACGATAAATTTATTTACGAATTCGCCATACATTGGTATTTTTCTACGAAACAGAGAAGGATTTTATGAATACCATATTTAGGAGTAAAAAGTCAGAACAAGTCGGAGCAAGCCGAATCCAATGATTGCTCCGTGAGATACTTCGTAACAATGTGATTATTTCCTTTTTAATGGAATATACGGATTCCATTTACTAAGAAACAGAATAATCCATCGTAATTTAGCAAAAAGTTTACTTGGAATTTAATAATCGGATATGTTGATAAATGCACGCTCCGAGATAAGTTGTTTATAAATACCATTTATAATGAATGAATATTTCCAACTCGGCGAATACTTCGTTCTCGATATATGGCTAACTTTAACTCGATATCGCGTATTTTTACCATTTTTTTTACAACTCTATAGTAATAAGGTCTAGACAGCAGTAATTACTTAGACCGTGTATTTCGAGTAACACGTATATGTATGTATGCACGTTCTATTAATACGAATTATCCTCTGACCTAGATTAGGTTATTAAATATTCTAGAATCGTATACAATGGTGACTATAACGTCGGATTATGCAAAAGTAACAAAATACATTTTTCGGTCGATAATGGTCACTTGATACGCCGAAAACGGCATAGAAAGTCGTAATAACAAATTTGATGTCGTATAGAATAATTTTACTGGGACGTGAGCGGGAACCGACTCCAGGAGTTGCATACTGATGGGCTACGAGTTTTCCGAATAATATATACGTTTTCATCGAGAATAATATAATTACGATACTAATATTCGCTACATAATAAATGCTAATTGGATTGCGCGAGCGCATATAAGATAAAGGTGAATTCCACTGACATTTCTATTAAGTTTATTTTAGAGTATGTCTAATGTCAGTGTCCATTTGCTGTAAAAAAATAATATGTTATAAATCGAATTGGAAAAGAGTGAATTATAAGTATTGAATAGAGTTTGGCGGCTTAGTTTTTATAAACTAATAAAATATAAATATTTCATTCCATTTTAAAGTTGTCAGATTTAAAAGTCACTACGTCTACTTATAGTCTTATTTAGAAAACGAGTATTTGATCGATCGTAACGTCAGAATGAAGATAAAATATCAATTTACATTCTAACAATTTAGCTAAAAATGTTATTCTTTTAAAAAATAAAAAGCTTCCATATAATATATTATTGTTAGAAATTTAATTTAACTATGCTATATAAAAGAATCGTCGCAAGTCCACGACCAGTTATAACTTATAAGTAATACTAGTAGCCATATTGCTATTGTGAAACTTCAATAACTGCGTAGCCCGCATATTAAAAACCATCGCTCGGACTAAACTGCCGGCGAAAACGGGAAACAATCGCCCGACCATATTTGAAATCGTTTGAATATGGAACTATTTAAAATTTCGAATCCGTTGCGTTATCGCCGCGACGTGCTGGCGTTTCCCGATTGTTCTTTTTTAATTTGAAATTGGAACGCTATGACAATATCCGTTTAATAACATAAATTGAGTGACTGAGTTCCCTTGTCTAGCTTTTTTGTTGATATTGTCAAGCGATGGACGAGCGAGACTGAATAATATAAAAAAAATATTTAAAAAAACATAAATAATTTTTTTGCCACCTGCGGAACGCTTATTAGTAATTTATATTTCTTTGAACATGAGCGTAATTTAAACTTACTCTCAGCACTACTTTACTTGTGCTCATAAATGGAGTAGGTAAATGGCAAATATTTTTTTTTATGCACTATATACGATATGTATGTTTTTCATAAATTGAATTAGTTACGTAAGTATATCTTCTCACGAGTATTAGATAAAGCAATTACTTAAGCTGTCGTCTTATAAGAATGTTATCATTTAATAATCGTATAATATAACGGTAGAGACCAAAAACGACGTCTTGGATCAAGTACCCTTTAATGCTAAACACTACACGGCTTTGCACTTCCTTTACCAAGTCCAAAAACAACAAGCTGTTATTGAACACTTATTTATATTCGAAATTTAAATTTAAAGTTTAATTGTATTATTTAATTTTAAATGTATATAACAATTTTAATATTAAAATAAATAAGGTAAAATTCTGATTGCGAAGGAAAGTATTGTAAGTTTATTAGTTTAATAGTTAAATACTGTTGTACTTATATAAAGGTAAGTAAGTTTAAGCAAAAAAGTATTTCGTATTTTTTAATTTATTATTATATTTTCTTTTCTTTTAATGAATGTAAGTTTGCTATTTTCACCTATAGAAACTTCACATAGTAATAACTATGTGAAGTTTGTATAGTAATTTTTTTTTATTTAAATATTACAGTGTGCTTTTGTATTATAATCATTTATTTGTCTTTTCTTTTCCAATTTTAACGCTGAACTTCAAACTGAAAGTCAAATCTATCTAAATTTAAATGCGGGCTACCAAAACATAAGGACCAATCCACCAAACGTAGGTTACCAGAAAATGAAACAATAATTGTCCCTTCGAAACAATATCGTGAGCAAAGTGAACTTCAAGGCTTCAAGAATAGAAGTGTAATTTGTGTATCCTATGGTGAACAAGCAAATTGGTGACTTCCTCGATTTTTATGTTTATTGATAAAGCGTCTCACAATTGCTACAGATTTGGTCTTGAATTGAACGAACCCATTGTGGATTAGTCGCTTTTATAGACGACGCAACAGACTGAACTGTTTGAGTGCACACAGTAAAACGCTACTAGTACAATATTATATCTAAGCTTCGTGTAACTAAATAAAGTTTTTATTTCATCAATTGCATAACGCAACGATCAATTCATAACGTAGCGATAGCCAAATTTTTGTTTATTACTTCAGAAACTGTGTTAGCACAAAGTTTTCCATTGGACCCCGCGTCCACTTACATCACAACCCTTCCAAAAAATAGAAAATAAAAAAGTCGAAGGGGACTTTAAAATCGTTATTATAATCTCGGACGCCATTTTGCCTATGGGGACGCGCCCTTCAATTTTAAATCTTTTTCCAACAAAAACCCCTTTGATGTTTATGCATTTCGGCAATATCTCCCGCACCACTAGATACATGACATTTGGCCATTTCGAAAATTTTGCAGATGGATATTTCAGATTAAAACTTTAATGCCAATAACTGTCTGTTCGTGCTCAAACATGACATTGTATATTATTTAATCACCCTTAAAATACTAATCTTTATGCGTACCTAATACATTATAGACATTGTCTAAGAAAGCGTTTTATGTTTTTATTTACGACATTAGACGGTGTCAGATGTACTTTTAAGCTGTAGTTACAATGTCGGTCACACTTGAACAACAATCAGCATTAGCGCAACGTCCTATTAATCAACTCATTTACAAGACAAACACTTCAAAAAAAGAGACGTGTGGGAAAATGTATGTAACGCAACACATTCCAAATTCGAATGAATCTGAAAGGCGAGTGAGATTTGAAAAGAGAATGAGATTTGAAAATAGAACATGCCATTAGGAATGAATACAATGGTCTCATTGGTCGATTTGAAAAAGGAACAATTTGTTAAACGTCAAATATGAACTTTTTTATTTCCGTTGTAATGAAACGCGGCGCAGTGTGATGCCTAGTGTAGTACGAGGTTTTTGTTGGATCACCGCGCTCGTTTCTCATTCGTTTCGTCCGTCCGTCTGCTATACTTATTAATGTCAAAATTTAAATAGGAATTTGAATAGCCCAAAATGCCAAAGGCGACAAGATTATTACGTTATTAAACTCTTTCAAGCGCAAGAAACGTCCTAATTAATAGCCGTTGGAACGTGCAAAATGATTGGTAACTTAACTGCTTATCAGATGTACGAAGATACATACATAAATACATACATAAAATAAAAAGTTGAAACAAATAATCACATAGACGTTTATACAAATAAGATACAATGATAGTCGAACTGTATTTTTTGCGTTCACTGCCTACATATTGTCTACTCTCTCATGCATTCAATTCTATAGCCGACAGACTTTCTATCTAACAATCGTTTATCGGGCGATCACAAACACGAGCAATGACATGAAACTATCAATATTTCTAATAACGTTTAAAAACAAAGTATTAGTTTCGTATACGCGAGCGGCGGCCATATTAATCATTGGAACGAATTTCCGTGCGCCATGTCATACGGAGTTCGTTTATTAAAAATGTGACGTATCAAGATCAACATCTCATAGAATGCGATAACAATATATGAGGGCGCGAGGCGCGAGCGAGACGAGCGTGTGCTGACATTTCAACGGGTCATCAACCCTACGAGCGTCCTTCTCTAACTAGAATTCGAATTTGATTTGAATTGTTCCTAATTTTTTAATATTGACCCGTTCGCTCCGGACTCCGGTCTTTATGTACTCATTTTTATTTCCATTCACATGGTTTATTAAAATTTATTTCGACTAGATACTCCACTGTTGTGCTTCCGTTTGCCTCTTAATGATCTGGTAATCCATAAAAGAGGAATAAATGGTTGTAAAATATCGTTAAGTAATTTTATATCTTTACAAAGATTGATAATAGCCCGCTTCCAACTAAAATCGCGCCGCTCAATCGCGTTTTAAGAATTCAGTGTTTTTTTACTCGACTGGTTTTATATTACTGACATAACTTTGAATATATTTGTACGTAAAGGATTATGATAAATCGGTACATCCATATGAATAGTCGTTGGTTTTTCAATTTGCCTTGCTCATTCCACATCGTGATTAAGATATTTTTTGCCAAAAAGTTTTTGCGGCAGCGAAGTTTAGATGTCAGATCGAATAGTTCTAATTATTGCCGGTAATGAGTTTACAGTTAATTTAATTCGTTATATCGTAAGCGGACGTGCTCAAAAGTTCCGCAGTCAAGACTAAGTACGGCCGCGCGCCGCCGATACAAAACGATCGCGAGGCTCAGGATGCATACATTCCATTTATACGCCCCTAAGCCTAAATTAAAATGCAAGAACACAGTTCTATTCGAAACAAAAGGTACAAAAATGTTAAGCAACCCATAGGAGAATCATAAGCGGTCATAACTGGTTATTCCGATCCATTTATGGCGATGTAATCCTATTGTAAGATCCTGCCTCTATAACGTGGACGTGTGTGCGTACAAACACACATAACTATAAAATGTGTTCAATCATTAATTTTGTCTGTAATTGAACGAGTTGCGATCTTTGACTGCAAAAAGCTGATGTTTCTTCGAAACTGAGCCAAGTATTAAAGTGTACCGATCGGATGACGGGCACCGACATCTCGAATTTATACGTTCATAAAATTCTTTTGTCAAATTTACGTCGGAGTTCCCAATAAAGTGGACGCGCACGTTGAGCGCTGAATTCTTTACCGAAATCATCGTCTACTCGGGTTTTTCTGCCGGTTATTATCTTTCGTATATACGCATGAAAACATTTACTTCTCCCCATTAGAGGTATACAGCTTTGAAATTCTCAAAATTTTGACAAAGATTAGACGGCGTCCAGAACCTCGATCGAGTTTCATACCCTGTCCAGCGTCTGTTCATAAGCACAAAAAAAATATCGACGCTCCGTCTTAAAGAAAGTGAGCAGACACAATCGATAATTACTCAAAAAGAAAAATCTCTACCGAAAACGCATTCATCATTTATCTGCGGTCCATATCAGCTACTTGAACAAACTACTTTTCTATTATTCATTAGTTGATTGTACCGTGGCGGAGAGGAGGGGGCGGGAGGGCGGAGGGGATAGGAGGGGAGGGGGAGGTCCGACTGTGCTGCAACGACCTGAAATTCGGTAACCGACTTTACATTAATAATTACTTCTCAAAATAATGCTAACTTTGATGCACGACTCCGATAACGATTGGTACGGTCGGCAGCTACCACGATACGACTGCCGTAGAGTAACGAATACAGTGTCTAATGTCTTATTAGAAATGTCTTCTAGTTAGATAGGTTTAAACAATCATAACAAGGAAATAAATATATGGAAAATAGATTATTATAATTATATATATATAATCATTTTAAACTGATCAAGAGTATCAAGTATAGATTTATGGCATATACTAATTACATTAAGTGCGATCAATAAAACAAGATTTGGTGACCAATTTCACATTTTATCTCCACCATTGTTTTGCCGTTTCGTATAAATAGATCACTTATCTGTCATACAAGAATCCAAAGCTGACGGATTGTCCGACTGGTTATTTTAAGCTGTAATCTTGCGCAAGCTATAGGTTGCATCAGTTAATTAATTTCATGCGACGTCAGGATCGATCACACCAGTTCGGTTTAGCATAGATCAAACGTATGTTTGTTTGTTGACGTGACAAGTAACGTTACTTAAATCGTGATATCTGTATGTGATGGAGATGGTGATATGGATGTGGAAGTGTCCTAATATTATTTATTAGTTTAGAAAGTATTTAAAAGGACAATAGGTAAAGAGTATTAGGCGGTGAGGGGATTTCAGGTCATTAGATGTTGGTTAGTGTCTGATTGTAGATAGTAGGTGGTTTTGATTTCAATGATCGCCTGGAGGGTTTTTTTATTTTATTTGTATTGTAGTCTTAATATAGCTGGGTGAGAGGATCGCTTCATTAATATGCAATATCTAAAAAAAAATACAAAATATGGAGCACAGAGTGATTTACAATGCCCTTTTGAGATATGAAAAAATAAACTCAACCCAATTACATTTCTTATAAAAACTAAATTATTAAGTAAAGCAATTATCAGAAATATATTAAGCATTCCATTAATTTGCATACAAATGACGTAAACATTTCATGCTGCTGTCCGTACACCACGTGCTCAAACACGGCAACAGCCAAACGCGAATGTAGGGATTTTTGTTATACCAATATCAAACTACAAGATATTATTGAATTCAATTTATTACACAAATAATTCAATGTTACAAAACAATTTACTCAGAAACCATATAATTAATTGAGTATACCTACCTACTCGAGAAATATCTGATGTTAATCAATTTTAATTTACTATTATTGCTTAATTACGATTTGGTCGTTGTAACACGGTTGTAATATGCCTGATTGTGAATAAGGGTAGTGGGCTCACTTCCCAAACGAAAGATTACTTACATATAGAATATAAATATTTCACAGATTACCCAGTGTATGACGTATCTGTAAGGCTAAATGGGCCTTTAGTATACATAGATAACAAAATTATAGACAAATTCTTAAGTCATTGCTAGTTCAGTGGCAGAAATCAACGCTATGCTTTGCCTCGTTCCCTAAACGAGAAAAATAAAAATATTAAATATTCATTTCCGTGAGTGGGAATCGAATCTGCTACCGTCGAGTCTACAGCCGCGACCTCACTGCGCCAAGAGGGCCTCAATATACAAATAAATATTTTATTTACATATTTTATGTATTTTTGATATAGCGTAAACAAAACTTCAATAAATATAAAAAGTAATCGAATGGACTTTTATAGTATCAACAGATATGAATCCGACGTCTAATATTAATGTAAATGAGTCGATTAATGCCAATTTAAAAAGCGATGGTTACATTTTTATCTTTATCACTAAAAGCATGTTAATATTTAAGTTTTTGTAGACATTTTCACTTGAATTTGATTTATAAAGTAATTAGTGATCCTCGAGTGAGAATCAAACCCACTAACATCGTGCTAACACTCAATTATTTCCTAATTAGATGTTGTTGTTTATTTAGCTTTATTTGTAGAAATTTATTAATTTAAGATGTTTATTAGTGCCAGGTTAATAAGTAACTCGCCTGCCCTCGACCGCAGAGGTCACATGCAGATGGCAATCTTTCTGATATTGGTAAATATATATATCCAAGCTATCACACATTCGAACCAAAATATAAACGTTTTGAAATAAATACCATTGTTTTATGTAATAATTATTTTCAATATTATATTTGATGATGAGATGGCGGATATTAACGCCGGGGAAAAAAAATATTTTTTCAGCTATGGAATTCTAGCCCGCAATCATAGTAGTCAATTGATATTTAGTTAATGGGATTTATATTATACACTAAAACCCCACAATTAAGTTTTATCAAAAAAAAAACATTCAAATTACGACAAAGAATAGTGATAGTGCAATTCGGAATACTTATTTAAATTACAATCTCACTTCATAAAGACTTACGTTATGTTGCTAGTTGCAGTTCAAATATTGGGCCAATATATTCCAATGTATACAATAGTATGGTGTTTGTATAGCCTTGGTATATTGGTCCATGTGCAGCCAACATAACATGTAACAACTATGCCCCAGGCACTTACGGTACATACTTCGCTCTAAATTCTTATGTCAGAATCCGATTAGAAATTTCGGTTTGATGGAAAACTGTTGTGCCAGTTTATATTATGTTGAGACGTTAAAAAAAGTTAAGGCCCGTCCACAATGAGGTGTGATGGTAAATGTTTTAACGGTAAATATTGGTAAATAGATAATTAGATACATTTATCTTTTAGATTTGGTAAGCAATTGAGTGTATATTTTGATATGATATTATATAGGCAAAGCGCAGCGTTGAGTTTCGCCATTCAATACATAGTGCAAGCGCAAGCATCTTGGTGATAACAAAATATAACATATTCCAAGTTCTCTCTGTCTATCGTACTATGTGCGGGATATAGCGTGAAAAAAAAAATAACGTGATGATTACTTAAACTTATTATCATAAAACAAACAACCGTTAACAATTATCGAATTTAATATATTTTTTTAATTCCCAAAAAAATCTATCTGATATCGTGTAAACAAGTTCTAAAGTAATATCCACTATTACGCGTCTCGAGATAACGCGATCTGTGTGAAACGATACATAATTACGAACATTTTGTATTTTTTTTATTACACTTATAATGTCGGTGCAATTTTGGTTGTTTCTATTCCAATAAACATTGAGAAATATATTTTTGGTAAATTGCTTTTGTAGCTTTATTCTTCATCATTTATTTTTATTAAACAATTTACTTTGATTCTACTATAACTTTAGAATTTGATGACGATTTAATTTTTACTATTACATAATTAGAAGACGATAATTAAAGATGATGATGAGGACTGATTAAAGTTTTATGGAATTGTTCTTACTAGGTTTTTTTCTTCCCTTTTATTTTAGCTTTGGAAAAGTATATCGTGTAAGCAATATCTTAAAAAATACAGGTACATTTTGATTGATCAACAGACTCAGCACATTATATTTTTTAGCTTTAGTCATTATATAAACAAGTAATGTTTACTTTACTCCTAAATCTTTGTGTCAATACTTCGAAATCGAGAAAAATTACAAATTTTCTTAAGTGTTTGATTCTACACTTGAATATATAGGTTTTAGTTATAAAAATAATATTAAGAAGGGCTCTCGACACGTAGATATTTGTTTTTACTGACTTAGTCACTACTAAGTAAAGAGTGTTACTTTAATATTTTATAATATTTCGTAGATATTCGCTGTGTAATTGTTTGATTAATGTATTCCTTTAATATTTTTACCATCAGGAAACTATATTTTTAATTATCTTTACATTGTTAATAAATAATAATGCTACCGTTAAAATAACTTCATTTTGCTTTGATTGGTATGCCATGGAAAAAATATTATATTATATCTCTATATACATCTCGTGCGCTCGAACTGATCGAATCAAACGCGAAGGAATTCGAATTTCAAAAACTATAATGATTGATTGTCAACCAATGACAATCGCGTATACAAATTCCTGACCAATTTGAATATCGAACGAGTTCTTTTTTGTTGTTAGTAGCGCGTGTTGCCAGTAACGTTTCCACAGATAGCACAATAAGCAATTACTTTAATTTTTTTTCACTCTAGGAGGCTATTGTTTGAATTAATGAGGTGATGTTTTTGTTGAGTTGATTAGGATGCATAATGATATTTTAAATATAAAAAAAAACAATAAGATGAATATACAATAAGATGTTTAATTACTTTTTAAATACCGATTCTTAATAATAACTTTATATCAAAAGTATATTTATATATATAATTACTGCAGTACAGTATAGATAAAAATGAATTAAATGTTGTATATCAATTATATATCTGTACCAATATCTCATAAAAGGCATGCTTTGTGTAAAGTAACCCAATATAACTAGATGCATTCAACAAGCTTAAACAACTGCGTTTAAAAAGCCATATGTTTTAGGGCTGCTTCCGGTCTTACTTCATAATACTTAATGATGTGTATATCTCATTATGTATTTCTTTGTTTCAATTAAATATTGTTCTTTATTGTTTTAATTCTTTTAATTATTTCCTATGATATAACGTTGTATCATTAGGGAAGTAAATTATTTAATATTTTCATTTCTTCTTTCCAAACAAGGCAAAATGCGGCGTTGAATTTCGTATAACTGAAAAGATCTTTTTTTCTGAAATGTAAGTTACATATGTAAAGGCTTATTACTTTGTAAGTATATTTAATTTTACTTGTTTTGTTTCTTAGTCTATCTTATAAAATATAGATAAAGAAAGAATACAAATTAATAGTCATTACCCGTACGTACTTAAATAAAATCTTCAAAACAGATGCCAGCCCTATGTTTATCTTACATTTATATCACTGTGTGCGTAGCTTTATACGTGTATCTAGTAATTAAAGTATGGAAATAGTTATATGCATTTTGAAGTGTTTTCTTCATAAAATTCAAGTGGCTGGGAACTCTTAATGTCGTTGAACTTTTTTTTAGTAAGTACTCATCGAATTAAATCATAATCGATATTAAATTTTGTGGAGACATTTCAAATAAATATATTTTAAGTCATTGTTTAAATGACATTTACATTGAAGCATTTAAAATTATGATTGTAAAAATATATATTTCTTAACTATAGAAAAAAATCATAACTTAAAATATATCACTTACGTCTATATTTATAACACGCTTAATAATTTGCACCGCGCTGCAGACAAGATCTCCATATATAATTTATATTAATCTTATGTTTTAATCTACTCCATATAATATGTATCTAATAAACTATTGTAGATACAAAAAAATGTTTATAACCACTAAACCGGTAATTTGAGTGAATGTTGCGAAATTTGAACGGTTACAGAGGTCGTTAATCTCTCTTGATCTAAAAGTGTCTATTTGTTTGAAAAACGTGTGCGATGTATGAAACTAGACTGTGTCACGTCACTTGGTACCTATAAGCTCCTTATGAATAAGTTTCAATTACCAAAATACTAGTTTAGTCTCTAACTGAAGAAAAAACATTGAAAAGTATTTGAAATTTATATACTTTTCGCAACTTTGTATGTATTACAATAATTTTTTCGGGAAATATTAAAAAATATACTTTTACAAAACTGAATTAAATTATCATGTTGAAAATCGATTATATTTATCGGGCTGTATAATGTTTTTCCACAAATACAAGATAACTATTTCGCACTAAATAAAAAAAAACTAGGACAATGGCGCGCTCACCTCACGACCGGCCCACGGTAATTGAAAATAATAATTGAATTTGAATTAAGAATACGAAATCAGAACAGTATGCGTTCCATATTTGAAATTCGCGTGGCCGCGAGTCTACACTGTGTTCTTTTTTAAAATTTGAATTCGGAATCGTGTGTGCTCTATTGTGTGGCAAAATGAAATTCGCGTTGCGTACTTCGTTACTTAAACTTGCTGACCGCTTTATATTGAGCCTCAAATCCATAGCTAATACTTACTTCATAAGATCTATTACCATTGGTATTGGAGAACAACGTTTTGTTAAATTTAATAGAGATCAATACAGATAATTTACGAAACGGAATTTACTTACACGTTGCTCAACTCTGACCTAGAAATGGCAACTAAACAAAATAAGCAATTAATAATTTATCGAAGCCTTTGCCTCCCAGTTAATTGAACGGTCGCTAGGCAAATAAAATATATGTTTGTAGGAATGTGTGTATGTGTGTGCAATCGGTCGAACGTGACAAGTGTGACAATCACGCTACGCTAACACCGGAAATTTATGAATTTAAATGTGAAAAGTGTTAGGAATTTAATGACAGAGTTCGAAGTAAACCGCGCCATGTCTTCCTGGTGCTCTATTACATAAATATTGAATAGTTTCATTGTTTATGGTTGGACGTCGATGCATAGATAATTTTATTTGTTTTTTTTTATAATCTTACATAAATATATGTTATATAAAATGTGTTTAAAAATGTACAAGTCATTGTTTTTATAAACGGACAGAGAGTTTCTAATTTTTTTATTGTTTTCTACAATTAAGACAATTTTAATAATACAAAATATTCGTAATAATTATAAATTTTTAATTCACAACATCTAATAGTTGGGCAACGCTTACCTAATTAGGCGTTCATATGACAGCTACAAGGCGTGGCCTTATAACAGACTGTGACACACGGACGCACAGCACGGTAATTCTCCTTTGTATGCTAATACAGAATTATCTAGCCTCTCGAAATTGTAATCTTAATACTTGCTTGGAATTTCTTCATCCGTTGTTCGGTTTGTAAGTTACTACGAGAGTTCAAAAGTTGCGATGATCGCGCGCTAGTTTATATTTAAATACAAAAGTATCACAGATAAAAAAAATATAAACATAATTTAATATAGATACAAAAAAGAAATTGAAATTTCATATTAACTATCAAAATCAATTTAAGAAATAAATGAATCGCCTCTTTCCCTGAGATTAGACAAGTAATAGTTGAAACGATCGAATTTATAACCGGAGGTGAGTACTTTGGTAATAAACCAGTTGTTTGACAGCTCGTGATAGCCGTATTAGTCTATACGGATATGGAAATTTGTAATAAGTTATATTTTATTTATTTTTTATCTAAAATATTATAAGAAGTATGCTTAATTTATCAAACATCCAATTCTAGGTATATAATTTATCTTACAGTTTAGTGATCGTAACTGTTTACTATAATAAAAAACGCGGATTCGAATTTTGTATTAATTACAGACTTACATAGACAATGGTATTATAAGTATTTTGTATACGGTAAAAAAATAAAAAAACAAAAAAAACTTCTTTTTACTGAAACATTTTTTTTTTCCATAAAATTAAAAATCATGATTTGAGCTTTATGTACCTACAGGAAGTTCAAGTTAAGTACCTACGTTAAACAAATATTTCTTCAAACTGTCAAAGCTTCACGTCGCACTAGCAAAAATACAGTAAATAAATGTCATGACTCAGTTAAAAGAAATAATGATTAACGGAGATGTCACTTAATAGTTATTTAATGTATTAAATAAACTAGTTGATGTTAAAAGATTTGTAACTTTTTTAACTTCCACACTTCCCGCACACAGCAGAGTAGGGTAGAGGGAACATAGTATGAAGGCACTTATTTACCACCAAATTCTGGAGGCATCACGTGTTAAGTGGCGGAGCTCAACCCCACGTTTATGCCTCTAAACCAGACGCAAGAAATGTAATGATTATATATTTTATGTCCTCGAATGGGAATCGAATCCCCAACCTGTTGCGCTTACAGTCAGACCCTTGTGCTCCTGTGCCACGACTGATTTTTTTTTAACTTTCTGCTTATTATTTTACAGAATCTATTAAAATATATGTATGCAAGTGTCTGAATGATGGTCGTAACTAATCTTTTTTTATAAGATTTTTTTTCTTTCTTGGAACATTTAAAAAAAAATCTCTATCATTCTTAGTCTGTGATTAAAAACGCTAAATGAAAACGTGAGTGATGTACCACTACATTATTTCTTAAGAAAGAAACCCTTAATAAAAATTCTCATTTCACTCTTCCAAATTAACTTTACAATTACCTATCAGTAATTATTCTGCATACTTCCTACCATAATGCGTACATTTATTAAATATGTAAGTAAATCTATTTATAATTTCGCATTAAGGATTCAATGCATTATACTTTCTACTTACTTCTGTTACCTGGTCATTTAACAGGTCACGTTAGCATGTGTACTGGGTATTCTAATATTGAATGAAGCCACTCTGATGGAAATGTTGTTGAAATTGGTCCTTTGTGGTTTATTATTACGCAGTGAACTAATGTATTGCATAAATTAATTATACAACCTAAATACAGAAGTTCGATAATGATTTAGTTATAATATTGGGTAGTCAAACAAAATATATAATAGATAATAATAAAAACATAAATATACAAAAAAAAAGTTATTAAATGTCATTTCAAATTATTGTTAACATAAATCCAAATTAAAATATTAAAATGATGAATGATGGTGATGATTATTCATTAAGCTAAATCTGATATTCACTTTACAAATTCGTGGTTCCGGTCTAGTTAATACAAAACTATGGAGTTTTAGTTATTATACAATCGTCTCATCAACTAGTAGATACCGGTTAAATACATAATTATACTTTGAGGTTTCTGAGTTACTCTACATTTTAATGTTAATTGCATGTTTTGAAATATTCTCCATTACAATTGAACTAGGGAAAAAAGATAAAAATAAAAACAACATAAAAATCGTTTTTGTAGTCTCAGTACATAGTATGAAGTCATGTCTATTATTCTGTTTCATAGTAATATTATGACAAACGAACATCTAACTACATCTATAATATTAAAGACAACAATATATGCACGGTGGCACAATTACTTATGACACTTGCAATAAGTCTTTATATTATAAATTCTGCACGCGGATGCACAGACCATCGCATTTTAAATCACGGCCTTCGATGGC
Source organism: Heliconius charithonia (assembly GCA_030704555.1). Taxonomy (NCBI): domain Eukaryota; kingdom Metazoa; phylum Arthropoda; class Insecta; order Lepidoptera; family Nymphalidae; genus Heliconius; species Heliconius charithonia. Next base: position 4,712,453 of record CM060825.1, read on the forward strand.
AGGAAAATGACGATCATTTGATAGAAAATTAACATTTCATTATTTATTTAAGTGAATATTATATGTAAATGAGCATTTTAATTCTAGGTCTCGAGTTTAATAATTATTCCGATCACCTTTTGTTTTATTATGGGAACCCATGCTTTAAGGTAATAAGGTTTTTCTAGTACTCGTTTATAAGTATTATAGAATTTTGTACGATTTTTTTTAAGTAAGAAAGAAAATGTTGCTTAAAATATTAAATAGTAATATAAGAATATGAGCTATCTAAGCTATTATTTAAATTACTCACTATAATATAATATTTGAATAAAACCTGAATCCAAGATACAATTTTTTCCGAGCACAATAATAATTTAGACAGGTGATAAATTTTTCAAAACGTTTTTTTTTTTTTGATAAATCCATTTAAACAATTATCAAATTTGAGTCAGCCTTAAATATACGGGCTGTTAATTTAATAATGTCGCTCATTAATTTTTTTCTGCTATCAAAATCGTACGACTAATTTCTTTTGCCTTCCTACACGCGTTTTAAATAATTGATGTCTATGACGCTGTGTTATAGAGCTTTTGTAAATGTATATTTTATGTTATCTATAATAGGTTCGTCGAATGAGATGTGATACTGATGTTTTATTTTACTTAAAAATTGTAAAATTAAATATATATGTATGTATTTTTGTTAGCATAAAAAAAACTTTTTTTTTTGAAATGCTAAAATAATTTACCATGCTATAACTTTACAAATAAAAACAATAAAACAAAAATGAAACACTCATATCTGTATAATTTATATATTTTTTTTTAATAATTGAAATATGATATTCTCCATCATAAATAGGGAAAGACAGGTAAAGTTTAAGTCAAAATTGACATAAACTATCGCCGATGGCGACTTGTAATTTATCAACAGAAAACCCGTAGTTTTGAAATTAATAACATATATATGTATGGAAAACCGATAACATATCAGCCCACGCACTGATCTAATTAAATTACCGGCAGCGTTCCGATAGAGACGTGTTTACATGTGAAAACCGATTTTAATCAATTAAATTTGTATTAAATGATATGCATAAATGCCTTGCGAACTTTTTAAATAATGTATTATATAAAATTAATAAACTCGAAATAGTTCTTAATTTTGATGTAATGAGTTCATAATTATGAATTCCTTTAAATTAGTACATACATCGCAATCGATTTTTTTTATAATATAATCAGTTATCGATAAAACGCTAACCGGCTTACCACTAAAACATTAAAAATCTTTTAAAAACGTCCCTTTATACGTCACGGGTCATCGAAATGTCAATTTAAGTATTTAAAAAAAAAGCAGCACGAGCCCGCGGTCGCTCGACGGTCCACAAGTGATCATTATAGGCCGTAAAGTCGCCGATAAAACAGATTAGCTGCTCGAATATTTAAACACTTACATGTGAATAAAATCGTTGATGTGTTGATTTGTTGCTGACATATTTAGCGTTCATAGCTGTTATAAGGTATAGGCAATAAAATTATATTGATTGGTTCATAATAGTTTATGTAAGATAAATATTTATATTTCGACTCATTGAGTTGTTTACTTTATTATAAGTTTAAAATGTATTTATTTAGAACGCAAAAACAAAATATTCAATTTCACCAATGTTTTTGACACTTTCGTAGCGTCTACGAAATCCGTAGCTTCTTCGCTCTACACGGAAGCGGATATAGCACGCGCATACCTACGTGTTCAATGATTTTAATATTTAAGGAAATCTAATAATAAGATATATTTACATAATATCAAGCATGCTATACATAATTATGTTAATTTTAACAAATATTAATTCAATAACTAATTAGACTTTCATATATTAATTTAAGTAAGATAAAAACACGTCGATGTGTTATCTGATTCATGAATTTGAATAAATTCTTCATGATTCACGCGATTACGTAATTGGAACTAAAACAATCAAGACGTGGTTACCTTTTAGATAGAACAATTAAACATATGAGCGTAGCAATGGAGATTACATACCTCAAACGATTCTAAGTGGTTAACTGTGCGTACCGAATACCGAAGCTAATCTATTAAACGCTGTCAACTGGGAGATCTAAGCAGTAAAATTACAGGCCAATACCACTCGAAGCACGTACGGTGGCAAAAACTCCGAAAAAAAATTCAACCGGCTCGTGCTCGCTCGGTTCCGCTACGCCAATAATAAAATCTACAAGCTCGTATCGATATCAAATTAATAATTTATTTACAATCGAATCATACAAACGCACCGTGAAAGCCAACTCGAGTTATCAAATACAAAACAAAAATTTAAAAGTCAATGATCTAATTCAAAAATGGCGTTCGAATTATGATTTAAAACGTGTTCCGGAGAAACTCGACGTTTCTAAAAATGATCGTCTACAACATTACATACGTGTAATGAGACATCACCACAAGAGCCAAACGGACATTCATTATGCATCAACAATAATAATAAATAATATATATAAATATAATAAATATTTGCATAAATCAAGAGTTATCTATGCAAAACTTTATTACATTACATTATTTATTCATATATCAAATATCGAAATATTAAAGAAATCTATCGGTACATTATTTTCAGCGAAAATAAACTGAGGCCACCAGATGCGAGTAATAAAAAGCTCGTTATGGAGCTTTTACTTTGTCTATGCGAACCGCCACTTTGCTCGTGTGTTGAACGAAGATAGTGTACTTCATAATAATATAATGTTTCAAATATTTCAAGGCTAACCGTTCTCAGCTGTCAATCATAATACGCTATCTATCTCTATCTTTCTCCAGTCAAATGCATATGTCCGTCTCGCTCTGTCGCGCTCGATCGGCCGCCTCGCCTTTATTTGAAAATTTGATTTTAAATGTGGAATGAATAAGCATTATCTTAAGGAATCCATTCTTTTATTTGAATTTTTAATTTCTTTTTTTATGGTCGACTACTGCCTTCGTTTTTTATTTTCGACCAGGATTTTTTTTATTTATTACACGTGATCGGACCTCTTTTGATTAATCTTTTTATGAAAGGAATTGTTTATCACATACTTGAACGTTTATGTTAGCGGACACATAAATATTTATATTATAAATAATATTTCAGCAACATTCTGAATTTGTTTATGAAATTGTATATGCTTTTGTGTTAATGCCACAGGAATTTTATTGAAAGGAATTTGTCGAGTCTGTTGTTATAAGAAATGTTGCATTTTATACGATAAGGCAGAGTAAGCGTCTAGCTTCGTGCTAGCTTATCTTAATTCGTAAAAGGAATTAAGAACAATTCGTGGTGACCAATGAAATAAACAGTACGTTTCAAAGATTCAAAGTAATTTTTAATGATTATAAACAAAAAATCATCACGTAATTTAATAATTTGCCTGAAATATCTTAATAATATGACATGAGCTTCAAAATGAAGTTTTCCTTGTAACTATAAAAATAAGCAGCACACCTGCGTATAGACGCGATGTTAAACGCTTGCAATAAAACCCACATGGCAATATAACTCTTAACAATTAGGTATTAAAATATACAATTAATTTGGCGAAAAGCTCTACATACGTTTGTATACGCACGCGTTCCAATTTCTAACGTTTCACATTAAATCCAAATCTTTATTACAACAATGGGCCAGTACCAAAAGTATAGAAGTTTCGACTCAAACATCTTAAACTTAAAATCTAGATTCTTTTGCTCCCACAATAAGTGTCAAGTCAAAATTGTTTTGATATGGAGAGCTATTCTAAGAAGAAACTTAAGGTCCTCTTAATATAACAATAACAGTTCCACGTTTATAATGCGGTGTTAAGTTACAGCGATTAGTCGATTCGCTGATTTGTGCGTAGGTACATTTTAGAAATACTTGATCGTGGTAGGTCTGTACTTATGCGGGAATGCAAAACACGCATCCTAAAGAGATAAGATGAAATTGAAACCTTACTTCTTCGTAATAAATTAAAGTAATTAAGTATTCAAAAGGTTTCGGGTTTTAAAGTACCATCTATGTCCATTATTTATTAGTTTGTTTTGTTGCTAATATTAATATTAACGTGGCACAAATTACAAACTGCGACAAATTGAAACTACTAAAGCAAATCAAAGGGACGTCTTATCCTTAACACGTACACCATGAGCCAAGTAAATCCTTAAACGTGTTAACCAACTCCATAAATGTTAAACATGCCTTTTTTGCGGCAACCTTGGTCCAAACAATATCCAATAATAACAATAAAACCGTCACAATTACATGCGCGAGCGCATTATTAATATTGATCGGGTCCAATATGGCGGACAAGATGGCCGAAGGACGACGGAAGTGGCTTAATACGTAGGTTTTCTGTTTAATTTTCATAAGAATTTTGGGCAACATAAATTTTATTATTGTTTCTCGACAGTAAATCGCTTTTTACGATTTAATAAAATTTTAACCTGCCCCTTACATTCACGTTATGAACATAATCGAAGAATGAAGCATTTATTTTTATGGTATCACTAAATACTGGATGGACGCAGCTTTATTAATCTGTTGACTTCTTCATAATTCTTGGCAAATAACAATTTCATATAGCATTAAATGTCGATGTCGCTGTTATTTTAATAACTCTTAAAAAATTGATCTTTATACGAAAATAACTTTGAAAGAAACAATTTCACCATAAAAGAGTAAGAACTTAAAGAAATTTTACATGTAATTTGTGATTTTTTGGTTTGAACTTTGCTTATTTCGTATACTTATTTAGAGTTTAGAGCAGAATTGTATATATTCATTTTTAAATACAAAATAGAACTAAAAATACGACATATACGTCAAAACAGAATTAGAAAAATGACATTATACAGGTTAGTTCACAATGGCTAAAATGTACTTATTAATAAAAAAAAGTAAAGCTATCATTACCAAATACCAAGGAAATGATTTCGTCAGTTTAATTAACATTGTTGACCTATTGCACTTTACATAATGCTCAAGTAAAAGATAATGCCAAATACGCTTTTTGTTCTAAGACAATAAAATTCTTTAACTTTTAAGCATTGATTGCAACGTGATTGTATTCTATAGATAACAAATAATTCGATATAAGCAGTATGAAACAATTTAACAAAAGCCTTAATAATCTGTTGAAACTTTCATGTTAATTTACATTATTATTATTTTAAATAAATAAATCATCGTGATCAAGAAACATCGTGTATAGTGGCGGAGCTTAGGGTCGTGCGACCCTACTAGTTCATTACTAGAGCAAGAAAATGAAAAAAAAAAACATTTGATCGAGTGAGAATTCAACCCACAACCATAGCCTTCAGTAAGAAGCCGTCCCACTACGTCACGATGTATTTAAATTAAATGTATGAACAGAAAAAGTATAAAAATCCTAAACGGATCTACTTTACATTAATAGCTTTATATCGTAAGGATAAATGTTATCAAAACAGGTACCAAAAATTTACAACGATTGACATATAACGATAAAACCCAGTCGATACATGTCACAGAGCAAGGTTTCACCGACGTATGAATGTCAACATGTCCGTCACAATTTTCTAAGAAACAATGGATCGTTTAAGCTTTATTTTTATTAACGATTTTATAAGTTCTGGTGTATGCTTAAAGTATTAGAACTGTTTAATGTATAGTGTTATTTTTCAATTTGATATTTTCTTATTGTAATATACGTTTTATTGTAAACAATTTTTTTTACATTAATTTTTAGGCCCTTCTAGGTTGTGGGTTCAATTCCCATGGTTGAATTATTTTCATTTTCTGGCTCTGGTAACTGGTAATAATGCGACATTCAGTTCCTCAACTCATTATGCTATATACCGATAATTAGAAGATTATTTATATATATCGTTATAATACAGCAATAATATTTTAATTATATATAACCTTTAAAATAGATTGAGGAAAACTGATAAGGTGACGTCAAAATTAAATAAGTACAATCATACTTAAATTAAACAACAAAACGTAAGTCAAGATTCGGCGATGTTTACGATTTTTTCATTTAATAATTTATTCTTTACTCGGAACGATGATTTATTAAATATTTAACGAACACTCAAAACACGAAACACGCAAGAAATATAGTTTTTTTTTGTTATGCCAAAGATAGACATTTTATGTTATACACAATATGGTGGCTGTATATTTTTTTACATATAAAAATATCTTATTGGTCAAATTTAATTTATAAATTGATATTTTTTTTATATTAAAACTTTTTTACTAGTTATACTCCTCGAGTTACTCTGAAATCTTTCTATTACATAAAAAAATATTTATTTTCAAAACAAAACCACAATTAAAATTTTGTGGTCAAATAAAATCTTAGTGAAGTAAAAACGGAAAAAGACAAGTTTGATTATAAACCGAAGGCCGCTATATAAGTTTTTAATAAGTAATTGTACACCAATGTTACCAATTTCAACATGAATACACGTTTTTTTTTCTCACCTCGCTCGTAACAATCTCGTTTTCTCGAAAATAGATCTAATATGTTGAATATAATTAATTTCATAGCAACTTGATCGATGCGTGATACTTGTATATTTTTTGTATAATTATTTTTAAATTACATCGAATTACGTCAATTCGCGTAGAAAACTGAGTGGATTTTTTTTGTCTGGTATCGTTTTACGCGAAACTGGCATGTTAGTAGATTTTTTTACAGTTTCAAATTCTTTGGCCGATCTATTCACATTTAATCTCGGAGCAATGTTGCTTGTAATAGTATGGAATTACCAAACTAGCATAATTATATGGCCACATCATTTCTAATACGTGATTACCAAATTGTATCGTTTTTAAGAAATATTGATCTATTCCGTGGGAAAATATTTTTTTTGTAATTAATTTAGATTATTTTTGCTTGTTCCAGGTCGTTCTGTTGGCTGATCGAAGACTGAATAAATTATTTATGAAGCCAACTAGGATGTAACGGAAAGAAAAAGTAATTCCTGGGTACGCCACAACATATTATTTTCTAATAAAATTTCAATTGTTAAATTGAAAATGTATGCAACGTTTTGTAAATGAACTCTATAGTTAGGGTTGAGTTGTAAAGAGGACGTGGGTTCATATTCCGCAGTACAAATTATTGTATGGTATCGTTATCAGTTTACCTGCTTTTAATAATTATTTTTCTATTTAATCGCATAAATATAAAACTATACTACTCAAGATGTTAAAATTAAATAAAACATAATGTCAAAGTTAATAACCTCTGGCACGCATCGTTGACTCCAATCGATAAAATAATTATTTTCAAACAACAGAGAGAAAATTTAAAAACGAAATCAAAACATTCTACAGTATTCAGCTAATCTTTGTCAACAAAAGACCATTGTTTCTTCTCGATACATTGTCTCCATTTAAATGGAACCAAAATGAATCACTGTTATTATTGGACGCTAAAATGTGTTGAATTTAAATTTGATTGTTTATAATCTTATGAAAGTGTCCAATTTGTATTGTTGTAGGTCGGACTTGCTTCAAGTCGTGGTAATCGGAGTCCAAGAGCAATGACTACTGCGATGGCAGCACACCAGGAATCGATACATGAAAGACTGCAGCCTGGACCGGAGGAACCATTGTATCTTCACCATGGAGGGGCCTGGAACACCGAGAACTCTGACCATCAAGAAGAGCACAGCACTGATATGTCTCCCTATTACAACATGCCAAAAAGAAATAAGCGGAAGAATTTTAAGCCCAGATGTGCTCCCAATGCGACTACGTTCTCAGATGATTCCAATGGTGGAATCTGTGAAACAGACAGGCCTTTAAATGGTAATGACAGAACAACTCCAGAGCAGGCTGCGGAGGATGAAACGGATGAAACGACTTATGCTAAAATAGGTGTAAAAAACTTTAGTCTTTTAAAAGGGGGTGCTGTCGATCTAAGCAGAAGACTGAGTACCGACTCTAATGAAAATATAGATACGAATTATGACAATAGCTTATCAGAAGACAAAAAAGTAGATTCATTTCAGCGTTCGTATATACATAGCTTACAAATGAACCAGGATGCCGAAAGGGACCGTACTATTTTAAATTTTAATAATTTACAAAATAAAACTTTCTGTGCCAAAAATCCTTTTGCTATATCACAGTTAATTAAAACGAATTCGCCTCCTAGAAGAAGGGAGTCGGACTCTGACGATGAAGTGAAAGGTCAGGATATTAACGCCAATGAGAGACTAGAGAACCAAGAGGCAACAGAGCCAGCTGATAACCAGCAGAACGGTGATGCGTCTCATGCTACAAATAGGATTTTAAGGGACTATGCAATGAACACTATGAAAGAGCTACTTGGAATCTATGGTTTATCGTCAAATGAAGTTGCTGACGCTATCAGTGGGCAGATACGCGCGTTGGAAGCGCTTCAAGGTAAAATACATACATGATAATACAAGTTTTTTTTTTGAGTATAAAAACTACAATTCATCTAAAACATATGCTTGAATCATTTTAATAAAATACGCATTATATATAAATATTAAGTAATTTCGGACTTTATTTGATTAGGTAAACCATTCACCCAGCTACCTCTAAGTCTGAAACGCCGTCACGATTCAGGAGATGGTACAGACAGGAGTTTCAGGAGGTCCTCATCAGCTACTGAAGATGAAGGATCCACTAATATTACACCACCGAAGACGCCTGACAACGACTTGGAAGCTCAAAGGTAACCCTTAAGTATATGAAAGCCACAAAAGTTGTGCATAAATATTGATACTACATAACGTAAATAGTTCGGTTTGAAATTTATATTTAACTATATAACTTACTTTTAGGCAACGGGCGTTACAAATAATCAATCAACAGTCATTAAGACTCTTCAGATCTCAAGGTCAGGAGGAAGAAGCTAGCTCTGATGATGGAGACCAAACCCTGGATCTCAGCGTTTCAAGAGATACTGATGGACAGGTATTATAAAGAAAATATAGTTCGTTTTGCTAGTAGAAATGTCAAAAAAGTCTTTAAATATTTTTAGTTTATTGATTAGTTCATGTTTAAGCTTTGTATATATAAAGTAGATAAATATGTAAAATTGTCTTAGGAACAGTCGACAACATCAAGTGCTGGCAACAGTGTATCAGAGTTTGACCAGCAAAACATATTAATGAGAAAAAATTTGGAAGATCTCGCTAATTTGCAAATGCAGGTGCGTTTTGTTCTTTTTTTTAATAAAATGAGACATTCGCATACTTAAAATTTTAAGTAAATTATTAAAGTTCCTTCTTAAAATACCAAGGATATGTTATAAACTAATTATATAAGTAGCATTCTTTATTTTAAATAAAAATGTTAGAAAACTTTTCACAATATAAAAACTAAGAAAATATTCAACTTACTTATACCGTTACTTGTTTACTTGTTTAGAAATGTGCTTAAAAATTCTTAAACGAACCAAGAGGCGCGGCTTCCAATTCTATTACATTTATTTTTGAATGTAAATATGTATATAATTTATCTTTTAATTAATATATTAATTATTCTTTATTTTCTTTAGAATTTCTTCCAAAAACAATCGATGATGGACGCCGAAGATTCACAAGAAAGAAAACTGCAGGCCAGTGGTAAGAATTATGAAACAAATATCTAATTACAACCTCCATTTGGTTAAAAGATTGGTTCAAAAATACAATTATGTCATTTGATACATTGAAATATGTAGTTCTCAAGAAACCCTTCTCACTCTTAATCGTTCAAAGAATTAATTGTAAACGCGTTCGTAGAACACTCCATCGTTACGTCTTAAAGGGAAGTTGCTTAGGGCGTACAAAAACATCTTCATATATATTGCATCTTGAACCAAGTGACAAAATAACAATGTCTATAAATGAGACATTAGAGACTTAGCTTCTTGTTTTTTTCTACAGAAAAATTAATTACTTTCATGAATTCTTAGCCCCTAGAAGTATTTGTTAATAAAAAAACAATAATAATAATTAAAAAAATATATTTTTGTTCCTAAATAAAGATTTTTAAAGACAATTGTGTGAATAGTTCCTAAGATATACTCTAAATGACTAAATAACACTAATAGCAAGTGAAAACCGTCAAATTGACGCTAATCGAAGGAAATACAAGGACTGTGTAAACAATTTCATGACATATAATCTCTAGTATGATAATTGCATTCTCGTCGCGAGCATAATTTGTGCTACAAACGACGAGCGGTTTAAAGATATAGAACTTATACATACATACATAAATATAATAAAGCCATTGTAAAAAAATGTACCTTATAATCTAGTGGTTAGCAATTGTAGGTTAGACGCAGTACAAAGTGAGTTCGAACTTCAGTTAGAAGAAATGCTTACTTGTTCATTTAATATTATAACGTGCATAAGATACACAATTACAAGGCTTATAAATATATATATTTATTAATAATAGTATAGGATATATTTATATTAATAAATATTTATATCTAATTTTGTAGTTTGTTTAACTTGTGCTTAGCCCGACGATAATCGTGAGTGAACTGTCAAAAAATAAAATTTATATTTCATGACAAAATATTTTAAATTATATATTGATTTGACACGTATAAAATGTATATAATATATATTTGTATAATATCGCAAAGATAAGATAAAATAAGAAATCAATATAAAAATCGATTTAAAAATATATGTATGCTATTCAAATAGGCTGTATAAATTCGAATAATATTTTTTTTATCATCTTTAATAAAATAGTGTCGTTAATTGGCGTATTACCTTTTTTTCATTCAAAATAAATATAAGTTCTATATAAAACTACTTCATTTGAATTATACCAACAGATTTACAAAAAAAATATATTTAATCCGTAATTATGCGTGATTAACATTCTTCTTTAAAAAACTCTGTATTTTTTCTCATTTTTTTAATCTAAAACAAGATATATAAAGCAAGAAAACAACTACTAACGTATCTGAAACATAAACAGCTAATGAGCCTGTGGGAATTTTTATGTCTACATGTACCAGAGTACCCTCCTGCAATTATATTTGCTTGAAACTTAAGATGTAAAAAAGATGAGAAATTTATAGCGTTCCCAAATCTATATAAATTAAAATATTTTTAAATATGTTATCTAATCTAACATGATATCTGTATAATATATGATCTCAATTCCCGAACTCCGATATATATAATTCAAGTAACAAGTAATAATCAAAAATAATTTATATTTTTCAAATATATTATATAGTTCAAATAATCCTCTACCATCCCAACTATTTATCTATCTTTTTAAACAACATAGTCTTATCTTATTATCAGCTTCGCGCTGTATCTCGCACACAGCAGGGTAGGCAGAGGGAACCTAGAGTTAAGACACTCCGTTCCCCACTTTCTGCCGAATTCTGGAGGCATTGCGTGATGATTGGCAGAACTCAACGCCGCCGGAAATATAAATATAAGTAACTATTTCATCTCCTCGAGTGGGGATCGAACCCACAACCAGTTGATTTTACAGTGACACATCGTGCCGCTACGCCACGACTGGCCTCAATATATTCTTATATTTTATCTATCAAAACACAATCTTAACACATAATAGTCAACGATTCAGGTGTTACCCAATGCATTCGCACGGCAATAAAGCCAACAGTCGTACGCCGGACGCACCGAAGCGAACTATTATACGTAAATGGGAAACTATTTGCTTATTGCGTACCCCACCGGGAACAGGGGGACCAGGCGGCAAGTAGGGCAAGTCGAAATATATTGTATGTGAACTGCGTTTTGTATGATAAAATTATGAAATAAAGTAGCAAAATAGACTAAATTTTAATGTATAAAGTATTTTTTTATAGAAGCACGTGCTCGCGACTGTAACGTGACAGGCTGTGGGATCGATTCCTATGTGAAGACATTATATTCCTATATGAAGAATGACATTTAATATTTTCATATCTTTGCTCTGGTAGCGAACCACTATGGTCTCATACGAGTATAATTCACATTTGACTTAAAGTTAAAAATAAATTATTTTATCACTTATCACTATAGGTGTTTTTCATAGAATTTGATTTTGTATTGTTAGGTACATATTGAAACAAAATCGATTCACGAAATTATGCAAAACAACCTTAAATACGATATTTATATGATAATCGAATATTCTGTGTTATATTTCTCACGAAGTCATGAATAAAGACGTATTTGTTTGCGGTCAACTACCTTCTTGTGTTCTTTGTGTTTCTGCCTTGTCATATTTTAGATTTTGCAAAAATTTACAATAAAAATATTTTCTTCTTACATCCATGAGAAAACACGGCGTTAAGTTACGCCACGCAAAATATAATGCCTTAAACTTGGGCGGAAAGTGGAGAAAAAAGTTTAGGTTTTTTCTCTACTTGCCCTACTAATTACGGGATGAAATATGAAAATAAATAACTTATTGACTTACAATAACTTAATAAAAGTTATTATCTACCGACCATGTACGTATGAGTGAAAAATGAAGAGTGACATAATGCGTCACATGAAAGTTGCTCCATCTAAAGCCAGGCCGCCGGAAGCTAGGGCTCAAAGTTCCTCAGCTTGGAGATCTAACCACCTATGGCCTGTGACCCTGTCATAACAAAATTATATTTCACTCAACACGCATTTTTTTCCTGAATTCGGCGTTAAGTAGAGAAAGTAACATTAGGACCCCAGGTTCCCTCTGCGTCCTGCCATGTACGTAATACAGCGTGAAGCTAAAAAAAAACTTAGAAAACAGCATTAGACAGTGGCCAGTAACTTTTACTACTTGAACTTAGAGTGGCAGCTGTCCGTGTTCTGTAACGCACAAGATTCAAAGATACGGTAGTTCATTTTTATCTCGCATCAGGTGTTAATGATAATTATCTGATTGTAGATAAAAAAACTAAAGCTATTAGGTTCGTGTAATTACGTCGACCTTCACCCGAGCCTTTTGTATAGAAACTTATCTGAGATGATAACTTAGATTGTGCTCTATTTAACTTTGCTAAAAATTTTACGAAAAGATAGTTGTAAGACCTTAGTTAAGACGAGGCTTCGCCCGCTTAAACTTACGGTTAATTTATAATCAAATATTATTGTTATTTTATAACCAAATTAGACATTTTTTTAATAATATATATAAACTGTATTATTCTAAAGTGTAAGGTATATTTGTGTAAAGTTTCATCTAAATTCGTCCGTTCAGTAGTTTTTGCGTTAAAGTGGAACAAACATCCATCCTTACAAACTTTCACATTTATAACATTAGTTACATAGGATAAACCTTCCATTACACGAACTTCATACAAAGCAACATTCCCAAATTAATATTAACCAAAAAACAAAACAAAACAATCAAAATTCACTTAACAAACACGCCTTTACCAATTTAGTTCACGACAAAAATACACATAGAAATAAATGATCTAATACTGGGTCGTATAGCATTACGAAATTGTATATTAACGCTCCCAACCGACTCAATTGAGTGAATTCGTTCTATTGAGGAGATTACAGCTGAGGTTTCCACAATTACAGCTAGGGGCCATAGAGGAAGGGACCTAAAACTAGATGAATGCAATTTAGTTTTTTTCCTTGTTGTTGATTTAGATTTACTGTCGTTTTGTTGTTTGTCCTGTTGTAGAGTTTTAAATTATGAATCATGTTTAATGTAGGTATAATATGTATATATTACATAAATCATATGTCGATATTTGATATTCAACAAAAAGTTATAATAGAACGTCAAGTTTTCACGGTATATCCTATGATAGGCGTAGGAAATCTAGTATTGAGACGCTCTCTTTCCCGTCAGTTTTCGAGATATTACGTGTTAAGACAGATCTGAATACCACGCATTGGCTTGTTACCAGAGCCGGCTAAATTACAATATCTCATTGCCCCAATTGGAAATTGAACCCACGACCATCACGTTGACAGTCCAGACTCTGTAACTCTACGCCACAATGGTCTAACCCTAGGTTCTCAGCCTACCTTGCTATACGAGATACGCTATATACAATATTAGCTAAAAAATATATATATGGTGAATCGTATATCCAATATGATAGTGTTGTCAATAGAAAATATCACAACTACGCTTATAAAAACTTATAGTTAAAAAAAGTAACACTTTTTGAATTTGAATCACTTCTCACAATATATTCCTTCAAAAGTTCAACGTACAAATCATTAAATATTAGTCCCATATCGATAATTAACATGAAACAACTGAAATAGCTGATCACAGAATAAATTAGAGCTCCGTCACATTTCACGGCTACACGCAAAGAATCCACGGTTTTTTGGAGAAACGTTATACTCTGTGGCGGTAACTCACTAATATTTTAATTGTGTTTGCGTTGTATATCATTAACAAACAGTTAACTTTTACGTACATACTTAAAATATGTAAATGAATTTTAGTGCTTTTTTGTAAGCTTTCTTTGGGATTCATTATAGGTTAATAATATATATATAGGTGTGGAAATGATAGTTGTCGTACAGTAGTTGTTGTTTCGAAAATTTTAATGTTTTCTATGTGATTTATATGATATGCAATTCTCGTTTAGTTAATTTTGTCAGGTTAGATTAAATTAGATTTAAATCTTAACATTTTGTTAACTAAAAGATAAACGAATCCACAAAATAAAATAAAAATACCTACACCGTAGAAAAAATAATTATATTTATTGTCATTTCCTTGCTCTGTTAACGAGGCAAAGCGCGGTTCGTTGCGTGGTTTGAGTTCCACTTAACACGCAATGCCCTAAAATTTTACGGAAACGGAAATGTCTCAATGGTAACGGAGCATCTTAACACTAGGTTCCCAAGTTTTCTATGCCCACCCGCGTAAAGCGAAATAGTTTTACACAATCACTTAAAAGCCAGCTCCATAGCTTTCAATGACGAATGCATATGTTCAAAAACCTACACAATGAATACATAATTTTAGACACTACGTTACGCTATTTAGTCACTAGCTTATTTGCATTCTCATTCAATCTAGACAATCGATTCAGGGCTTTCTAAGAAATTTGTGTCAAATCACAATGTCACTCAACACAATCGCTTTTTAAATAATAATATACGAAATGTAAATATATATTTCAACAGTATGTATAATTTTAATTATTTAGTACAGACAGACTTGATTTTTCGTTCCTATATCCTGTTAACGGATCTTAACGTCACCAGAGCAGTGAATGTAATTAAGATATTTTAACAATTATTTAGCAAGTAATCGATTCAATAACCTTTAAAATCATGACAAAATGAATCAAAAATCACTTACTGTAGTTGGCTAAAGAAATATAAATATACATTTATTTGAAAATAGTTGACGTATTAATTTACAGACACTACGATTTTTTAATAAGATAACTAAACGATTTACCCCAAACCTCTTTTCTCACACACAATGTTTAAAATTTATTCAACAAAAATAAATAATCGAATGACGCCTCCATTACTTTTGCCTTTACTTCCCACATGTTTTATTTCTTTCTTTAACCTAGTGAATCATATCTTCCATCCTTGTCTAGTTCTGAATTAGTCTCGAGGCGATAAAGTAATAATTTATGAAATATCTTTAATTACGGTTATTAAAACACTGCTTCTATCATACGATTATTAAGTTTTCTGAGTATTTATTACAAAATATCGGTTTCCGCAGTAAACATAGATTTGTTTTAGGGTTCCGTGGTCAAAAACAAGTAAGAAAAAAATGACAAATTTATATTTTAAAATTTTACACACTACCACAAAAAAAAGCTCCTAGAATTTTATTAACTTAATATTTTTAATTTTAGGAAGATTTTTTTTTATATTCATCTTCTATTTTTTTTTTCTGTTAGTCCTTCTTTTAATAATAAATAACTTGTTACTAAAATACATTAAAATATCCAGACCCACGTTAATTAAACGTTTCGCTCTTTACAATTACATTAAAAAACAAAACTAAATAATCACATCCTTTCTAATTTAGACCCGATAGAGATTGCTTTAATCGATTGAGCTTTTAATTATCGATTATTATAATCACTCTTCCATATCGATTCGTGTAATAAAACGATTATTAGCGGATCTCTTTATAGTGTTGTAAATCTCGCGAAATAAGCCGTAAAATAAAACTCGTAGTGAAGCTGCCGTTTAATTCGTTTATTGTGTTTAATTGTGTAGGTTTGCTTCTATTTTGATTTTTAAATGCTAAGGCTATATTAATTTTGAGTAAATATATTATATTGTATGTATAAAGTCGCACAAGCGTGCTGTGACTGTAAACGCGATAAGGTGTGAGTTCGATTCCTACTCGAGAAATTGATTTACCAGAGCGAGGAAATAAAATAAATCATTTTTCACTCTGGTAATCAGGCGAAGTTCGAAGTTGAGTTCTGCGACTCGACACACAATGCCTCCAAAGCTCGGCTACCTTGCTTATATATTATTTTTATGAAAATGAAATGAATGAAAATTTCAATTAAATAAATACATATATTTTTAATTTGGATAATACAAGATAAAAATTGACAAAGAATGACTTGTTTAAAAGATATTAAGGTAGAGTTTAAATATTTAACAAACTAATTTATCAAGACTTTCTTCATGTTTTCTATAAGATTGTCAAAAAAAAAAAAATTTCCATTCAACATCTTAAATTTCAAGCAAGTCTAGTACGTATAGAAAATTATATGCACTACATACTGATCTGTAGGTTAGGCATTACAAAAGTCAACAGGCCCTAGCTTCCTACAGCCATAGGAAACAGAATGAGCGTTGTGCCAACATGTGCTGCTCACTCCTTTGTTAATTAGCATCGCATCCTTTGAATTGAACAGCGAATGTGTGGAGATGAAATTTGTGAGCTTTTAAAACTTGAATGTTGTGGTCATTTATGGATTTTTTTTAGTTGTTTTGTCAGCTGATTGTTGTAGCAAGGTAGGCAGAGATGGTGTTAAGACACTCCACTTCTCCCTTTCCGCCGAATTCTGCAGGCATTGCGCATTGATTGGCGGATGCAATGCCGCGCTTTACCTCGATACCAGAGCTAAGAAACGAAAATCTCAAATATTGTATTTAAAAGATCATTTTTTTGTTGTCGTAGCTTAAACATATTTATTTGTTAGATTCTACTTACTATATCGATCGATATAATCAAAATATGCAATTATAAAAAAACTTTTAGTGTAAAATAATATAAACGTAATTAATTTAATATAACTTGTATATATTCCTTGATAAAATGACTATCCAACACGAAGAGTTTTTTAGGGTAAACGTACCCTATCAAAACCTTCACCCTTATAAAATTAGTACAGATTGTAGATTCATTCTCATACAAAAATATAAATTATGAAAGTAACCTAGACCATGCCATACGAAACGAATTCAGGATTCATTGTAAACATATATAGTGTATGAAGGTAGGTCTTACTAAAAAAAAAGACTAACACCTCCACAGATTTAATACGCGTATAATTTCTTTGTGGCACCGCGCAGAATGTGAGCAGACGTCATAAAGTATGCATTTCTTTATGCATCCGATATCCATGTGTGTGTCGGATAAGGCTCTTTAACATGGCCTCGGGTGATACGATTTTACTTTTTTTTTCGTTTTTTTTTTTTTTGCAAATAACAAGTTCATTATACTATGACCTTTTGGGAAATGGATTGTGTGTGTATGATTTGATTGGAAATTAATATACAATTTCGAATTTTTATATTTATGATTATTAATTTAATTCATTTCATTCATTCAGTAACTCAGTCTTAACAATATGTAAAAAGAAAAAAAAATACAAATTACGTTTTTTAAACATCAAACCAACAAAGGAAAAAAAATCCTCGAGCCTTCATTAAACACCTCAACTCAACTCCAACACATCCAACAATATGAACCAAACATCAAAAGTCATGTTATTTAATGTGAATACTGCTTTACCACGCACACATCCACAGCTTTACCACGCACACCACCACACTATTACAATAACTCAATCGCACACGCATCTTTGCATATTCATTTGGCTCGCAGTTAGTATCTTTGTATAAAATTATAATGCATTATGTGACCCGGCGAAGCGTCGTACCTTTTTGTTGTAAAAAGCTATGCTCGTATGTTGTATTGTGAAATGCAAGGGAAGGTATTCGAAAGTCCATTTTGTTGATATTAAAAGCTTTGTATAATATTGTACGTTCTTACGTATTAGATGTTTTTTTAAATATTAACTTGAATATCTTGTGATATCGTATTATTATGGATATTTTTTCTAAAAGATTTTTTACCAAGAGATATGATAGCTATCATATGGCCCAGCGCGACAACGTCTGACTGTAAGTACAACGTTTGAAATTAAAATATCGGTTGTAGATCCGATTCCCACTCGGGACAGTAAATTAGTTGCCGCGTTGAGTTCTACCCCCCACACGCAATTCCTTTCACATTTTCTACAAAATATTTCCTTAGATTTATAATAAAATTGACATACAAACATACTAATAAAAATACCTTCTTCTGTCACTTTCGTCCTTTAAAGAAGACGACAATCCATCAACATCAGCAAAAACGTGGAAAATATTTACAAATTGGTGAAAAGTACCAAATTCAAAGGAATTATTTAAACTGTCCCAAGTGTTATCTCAGCTCATCCATTGTTAGTGGCACTTGAGTTACTGTGATTGTAAAAAAGTTGTATTACCTTTTCCCACTTTAAATCACACGGCGTTGAATAAAGAATATTCTGTACAGAAATAGCATCAGTCGGAAAGTGCAATTCACAGATTCAATTAAAGAACCCCGATATTATAGAATAGAGTGTTACTACGTGTTCGCTTTCACGCTTCCTCCCGCAGAGGAGGGCAGAAAGAACCTAATGCCAATATGGAATCTTATGTTTTTAAGCACTTCTAGTACAAATTCCGCCTAAAAGCCTAACATTGAAATACTCTTTCTTCGCTTATCGTCTGAATTTGAGTCACTACGATTGAATGGCGGAACTCAACGCCGTTTTTTGCGTATACCTTTCCGCTTTCCGCTATTCACAGCATATTCCTTTGTGTCTCGAAGTCACTTCTAAAGCAATATCAAGGCGAAACCGAGGTCCAGATAAAAAGCTGTAAAATCGGAACGGCGTCGGATTTTCGATTACGTGTCCGAACTGCAATAACTTAGGTTTCTCCGAATAAGTAAGTAAACTTTGTTCGCAGTTAAATTTTCTTTATTTACGACGCGACCGCGACACGACACAAGTTTGGTTCATAAGAAATCATTTTGCAAATTAATTCGAGGTATTCAATTCTTAATATTAATATACTTTATTATTTAATAACAATTTTCAAATTATGATAATTTAAATGTAGGTGTTTAGTGTTTTTGGAACCTTATTTTTTATTATAAGTATAAATGTGTGTATCGCAGTGGGACAAGGTTTGGCTGTAAGCGCAGTGGTTGTGTGTTCGATCTGAAATTGTTTTAATAATCCGTTTTCTCGTTTTGGGTAAGAAAAAGCAGCGTTGAGCGCCACCACTCAATACGCAGTGTCTATTGGAGCAGAGAGTAGAGAATGGAATGTTGATACTTGATTCATTCTGCCAACCCTGCTGTGATTTAGTGCAATTGTGAGTTCTTTGGTTTAAAATTCCATTGAACCAAGTACTAAAATTTTTGTATTTTCAATAAGAACACACTGTAACAAGAATTATTGCAAATTATTACATCAATAAAAACAAATCAATCAGCTTCACGCTGTATCCCGTGTACAGCAGAGTAGGTAGAGTTAACCTAGTGTTAAGACACTCCGTTTCCCACTTTTCGCCCAGTTCTGGAGGCATTGCGTTTTGAGTGGCAAAACCCAACGCAACGCCGCGCTTTTTCTCACACCAGAGCGAAGAAATGAAAATATAAATGTATATAAATATTTCGTTTTCCCAAGTAGAGATCGCACCCACAACAAATAATAAAATGTACTACTTTGCATCTTGAGAAAATACCACTACTACACCAAGTTCTCCACAACTTTTGCATATAATTAAAAATAATGGTGTCAAAAGATTCTCACGTAAACAGCAACACACGTTAGAATCCTAATAGTTTATTATGTAAATTTTTATATAGCGTACGTGTTACGCGTTTAGCAAAACTGGCTATTGCTATAAGATATCATTGTTTAGACTGGTGATTATAGATAATGCTTCCATTTCTAAGAAATATTGGACGATACAAAATATTGCTTTATTAGCCATTTGCTTGTCTATGGTCAGTATGATAATTTTAAAGTGGTAGTTATTTATATGATATTCGACACTTGATAATAGAATTCATTAATTTGTCACAGCAAAACTGAAATGATAAATTATTTTATATGTTTTTTTTTAATAATCAATGGGTACAGTTGCTGACTCTGAATGTAATGGTTGTCAATTCGAACCCCATTCAAGGTAATTAGAACTCGAGGCTCAGGTAGTCTGGAAAGTGTATAACGCAGTATATTAAGACTAGGTACCCTCCACCAGTATGGTATTAGTAATACTATAAAAAGGTATACCAAAAAAGGCGTGAGCTGTTTTTTTTTCTTTTTCGATCATATCAATATCAATTATATAAATTATCTTTGCTCAGTCAGGAACATGTCTCGAATATCACCTGTCTGGGAATCAATTAAGGATAAACTTATCAAACGCAAAGATTGTTCATTCGAAAATCCTTAACAATATTATAAAAAGGTTGCGTGATTGCGGAATACTCGTAAAGTGATACGATTTTAATGTTTTATTTCATATAAAAGTGCCACAGGCATAAAAAGTATATTTTTCCATATATGATACACACGTTCGTTACCCTACCTATTTTATAATGTTGGTGCATTTAATTAATTATATTAGGCACGCATAGAAAATAATTTATAGCTAATATATCCACTACCTTATTATATTTGCGCAGCGCTTATGAGAACGAAAATAGTTTCTTCTATTTTATAACAAATAATTATATTTTTTTATTATTTTAATTAATAATAATTTTGCTATTTATTTTAAAAGTTGCTAACGTAAAATCGTATTTAGTACTTAAGCCTATCGATCATTGTTCCTTGACTTTCACTGGAAAGGTTTTTAATCGACGTAGAAGCTAATTGGCGTACAGATTTATTTTCAATTGTACCATTTTAATGAACAACCTCTTACCACGACAGCAGAAACAACTATAAATACTGAATTACATCGTAAAAATACAATTGCGTTCAAAATGAGTTACCTAAACGCAAATCTTATCTAGTTAAGGTTTTTTGTAAATACAAATCAAATAAAGCTAACAAGAAAGATATGTTGCACAAAAAACTAATCGGGTATTTGACAATGTACAGGATTCGAAACAACGCAAAAAACGACATTAAACGCTTGAACAATTATCTTAAAAGCTGACATCGGCCCATCACCAATTAAAACACTTACGTTCAAGATTCCGATACATATCGGGTTGAATTAGACAAAAAAGGCAGTTTTGTTTCTAATTGACCACCATTGCAATGCCATTTCAGAAATAAAGAAAAAAAAATAACTAAATGAACGAAAAGTAACGTAGAACGTTGTTCAAGACAGTGTAAACAGAGCAAAAACTAAACAAGATCATACGGAATCGCTTACTCCAATCACCGCGCTGGGCGGGACTGAGACGAACAAAGCCGAAGATTTACCGTCGCTATTGTGTATTGTGATTGCGATTACTATTAATGTTGTAGAAAACGAGAATTCCAATCTAAAAAACAAATTAATTAAATAAAACATCTGCTATTTACAAAGTATTATCCGAGCTAAAGATAAATTGTGTTTCTTTAAAGAGGCCAGTCGTGGCGCAGTGGTACAAAGTGTGACTGTAAAACCGACTGGTTATGGGTTCGATCCCCACTCGAGGAGAAGAAATATTTACTTAAATTTATATTTTCATTTCTTCGCTCTGGTGTCGAGGCAAAGCGCGGCGTTGAATTCTGCCACTCAACACGCAATGCCTCCAAAATTCGGCAGAAAGTGGGGAACGGAGTGTCTTAACACTAGGTTCCCTCTGCCTACCCTGCTGTGTGCGGTATATAGCGTGAAGCGAATTTAATTTTTTTTTTTTTTTTTAAACTCGCAAGTCTTTTATCTATGGTCGGAACAGTCGCTATTAGAACATGTAACTGAGGATCGATAGTAACATATCTAGATCCAGCATCGATCGATGGTCTCCGATTTGATCTACGTATGCGTACGTTCATAATTATCTGCGCCCTTTCATCCGCCGACCAGAGTTTATGACCGCCCGTGCTGTGTAAACGTCTCCCGTCATATTGCCAAGTAATTAATGGATTTTACGTACTTTATATGAATAATTAGACATCCAATGATACAATGCGAATCATTGATGAGTAATGGGCCTAATGGGGCTAAAGTTTCAAAGTATTTTAAGTATACTTCGTTGTTCACTTAACAAAGTTAACGTCGGTGTGGTATGGTTTAGTACGAATAGTTGATGTTGTACGGTTGAACGGTAGTTGTAGATTAGATTCTCATTTGAAGAAAATGTGGCTGGGTTTCGCCACTTAATACATAATGTGTGTAAAGTAGTGAGTTGAGAAAGAAATAAATTCACTATATGTTGCCTGTTTGCTTATCCCGCCAGGCACAATGGCTTTTTGAATTTTATCTAAATATAAAAAACGATCTAATAAATACGATATATAACGATAGAACAGGATTAAAAATATATCACATACATTAATTTCTATAAGTATAAATATTCATTTACAAGGAAATTCAATTTATAAACAGAATGATAAATGATTTTTTATAATCATAGTTGTTTAACCAATACAGAAAATATGCTATGGAGCTATAAAAATTAACCACATACAGAAAAAATACGACAAAACAAACCAACAAAAAAGGATTGGCATACATTTGAATTATTACCGAACTCGCTATTCCAACACAAAAAGATCTCACGGTGCGAAATAACAATGAGATATGAATATTTTATCTGTACAGGAAAAATATTATTCTAAATCTGAGATCAAATATTTTAACCGATAGAAATAAAGACTCGTTCCGTTATCGTTAATCTATGGATATTTCAAGCATTTCAATAAAAGTAAGGCGTATGCGAGCATTTTTTTAAGTAAGCTTATTATCAATCTTAATTACAACTTTTAAGGTGTAAGTTAGTACTGTTTCCTCTTTTCCGATTGTAAAATTTGTGTAGCCATCACATATTGACGTAACGAACAATGAATATGATTCATCTTGTTACAAAACGGGCGTATGATTCTATTTTAATTCAATTATATATCCAGGAACTTCCATAAACGATCTCTTACTCAGAAATGTGTTTTATAAATCATGTTCCTTTAACTTTACCCGTTTCCTTTTATATTCTTTATCGTTAATATCTTGGTGTTTTTAGTTTTGTTTTGTTTATCGCAGCGATTCATGATATACGCCGTCTCAAGTGGATTCCATTTTATTATTAATGTCAATTGAATTAAGCCAGGGTTGTAATTGTTTTTTAATTTATAATCAGTAACTATAAGTTGGTATAATTTGTTGTGAAATTTTCAAAATGTAATTTTAAATAAGTTATAGATATATATGTAATTATTTAAAATTAATTTTCTTCATTAAAAAGATTGTAATACTAATATTGGAGATAAGACATCAATTGACGTTGCTATTAACATACGAACTTGTAGACATTCATTAATAAAACCAAAGTAGGTGGTTACAGTGTGTGTCAATAGCCAGATCTTTGTCCGTACGTACTTATCGCCCCGCCTCATTGCCTCTTTCATAGCGCTATGAAATTTACTATAATATCCCACCATTATACTTAGACCTCTAGAATCTATACGTGATCTTAATAAACCAATCAATACTATGTATCAAGTTGGCTCAGACGCATGCGGTGAAAGACATATTAACGTTACTGTTGTTGATTTGGAAGGTAAACTTTAACTCGACGCCATAAAGCTCACGATAGTTTTGGAAACGAAGAAATTTAGTGCCTATAAGTTGGTGCGTATAACCGCATTTACATTTTAGAGATACTCGCAAGGAATAAATGTCAATTGAGATGGAAGACCGAGCGCGGATGCGAAGAATTGATGATGCAGTTATTGAACTCGTTGATAATAATCTGATTCTAGATGCAAGGGGAAATAAACGTGCTCTTATTAGAACTATATTACTTCATTGTGCGAGTGAATGACGACTGCTTTTTGTATATACGATTTAATTTTTAATTATAAAATATTTTTTGAAAGGTATGGGATACTTTCAATTATATTCAAATGTCATGGAATTTTAAAACATTATTTTTATATGATATTGATATAGATCTTGTAACCTTAATCGAAAAATGCTAATTTAATTAAAACATATTTTGCGTTGTCATATACTATGTATATACACTTAAACACAATTATTGTTGTCGTTTGCTTATAAAAATTTAATTTCTTTCCAATCAAAGAAACAATATTAAATCATTCCAAAAAATCTGACAAATTATCTTAGACCGATATAGGTATGTAGGTGCAGTAAATCCATCAAATTTATCTTAAAGTCAATCGCATATTCGAAATTTCAAATTGATTATTAGGCAATCGTGTACAAAGTTTTCTATTTGGTAGTTGAGGTCTGAAACAATTAAGATTAAGTGAAACCTCAAAACATTTGAAATACTGTACGTATTTATATAAACGATTACATAAAAAAAATATATAAAAAATATAAACATTATTTTAGGAATATATATTTATTTTTCAAATGAAACATAATTAATGTAAGTTCAAGGAGGTTAGATAAAATCATTAGTCACCTTCAATTCTATTGATTGGTATATTGTATTAAAATCAAACCGGAAGCCGTTTAAACATATACCTGGAAGGACACACCCGATTTTCTGTATAAGACTGTGAACTTTCGATCACAACGTATGGTTCCACTGGCTGAATTCAAAAACCATTATATAGAACATTATGAGGACCCCATTGTTACGGTTGAATGAACCAACACAATATCTTACGAAATTTCCTAAAAACCACCTTAGTATTTAGTTTATTATGTCCAACATTATCTGATGCGGTCTCTTGCCCATTGTCTTTTTTGTTTTCACCATCATCTTATTTTTGTAGCGGCCGTCAAATGAGATGATGTGAATTCACATTTGAGAAAATTAGTTCATAACATTGAAATTGGTTTAAGATCTGTCGGAATTTTTTAACGCTTGATGGGCTGCGTTTATGGTTGTCTGAGATTTTATTTTACGTTTTGAGTTCTTTTGTTGTTTGTAAATTAGAGACGGTATACAAATATTTTTGTTTAGTTAGTGGAATATTTTTTATTGACACATCTCGTTGCAAATATACGTAGAGAGATGTAGAGATTTTTTTTACAAAAAAGTAACAAAAATTATTATATGGTTCATGCATAAAGGTAAAACAAAGCCCCATTGTTCCAAATACATATTTCCCCAGCTATCATTCTAATCAAATCCACGAATTAAAGGCAATAAATCCGCTTCACACACGTATCGACGGAACAATACACATATATTATATAGTTTTCGCACAATCACTTACAAAATCGTGAGCTATTAACGCTCGAGCCTCGAAACAAGAAACTTAAGAACAAGTGATCTCTCCCTCATTTATAATAACCAGCTCTCTCTATTCCTCGTCTATTATTACAATCACGAGTATTCATGCGAGTATTATGTAACACACCAAATTATCAAGCTGTATGTTAACCTCCATTGTGTTGTGAACGCTAATCTACATAAGTATAGGTATTAATTCGTCTTTCAAAACTGTTCTGTAAAAAAGACGAAGAAGTTATATTTCGACATGCGTCTATTAGTGTACTAACAGAATAATTCAATTTTTCAATACAATTTTCATTGCCATACAGGTTGATTTGTAGGGTTTTTTTATTTTCATGAAATTTTTAAAAAAATAAAAATAAAATAAATCAGCTTCACGCTGTATCCCGCACACAGCAGGGTAGGCAGAGGGAACCTAGTGTTAAGACACCCCGTTCCCCACTTTCTGCCGAATTCTGGAGGTATTGCGTGTTGAGTGGCAGAACTCAACGCCGCGCTTAATCTCGACACCAGAGCGAAGAAAATAGAAATATAAATTTAAGTAAATATTTCGTCTCCTCGAGTGGGGATCGAACCCACAACCAGTCGGTTTTACAGTCACACTTCGTGCCGCTGCGCCACGACTGGCCTCAAATGAAATTTTTAAGATGACTATTATCATTTGGCGTTAAAAAATATTTTTATTTAAGCCCATTGCACATTCTGCAGGTATATAAGATTCTATATACAAGTATACTCAGCCGACTTAATAAATTTTATAATATCAGCAGATACAATATTATAGATAAAATCTGGCGTCGTTTAAGACTTGATTTACAAAAACACTTTTGTGATGTAATGTATGTAGACGAGTCAACGATCACTCACAATGGCATGGCCCAGAGTGACTAGGAGAAAACATTGATTAATTACCATAATAATTTATTTGATACTCCAAAACTTGATGTGGGGAGGGGCCGGTTTCACGGGCTAGTTTAAGTTCCTTTTGACTTAAAAACGCCGCTTGATACTCTAACAAAAATAGCTATGATTTGAATGATAGTGACTTGGTTGGTAGTTATTAAATATTTCCTACACGATGAAAACAGTACATTGTTCGTTTGAATATGATGCATGGAGGTGATTTGACTGTTCCAAACAAAAGAATAAGTTTGAAGGAAAAGGAATGGTTGCTTATTGTTGTTTTTGTATTAGCATAATATGAGTATATTTTTTTTGTAACGTGGAATTTATTTTTATTTAGGCTTGCTGTCAGCTTTGAATCATTTGGATCAGGCCCGTAAGAACTCTATGCAAACGACCGTGGATTACTCCAGATATGTCAAAAGGTAAGATTTAATGTCATATATAATCTCATTTTTCGTTATTATAATAAAATATATAGAAGAATTATTTTGATCTAAGTCGACGTGATGCAGCGGGACAGTGTTTGAATTTGGGCTATAGACGCGATAATTATGGATTCGATCCCCACCCGCGGAAATGGTTGTATTTATACTATGTTAATTCTGCTGTTCGTTTTTAAAATTATTATACCAAATAATAATTTCATATTTTAATTAAATATATGTATATAATATTACAGATACAGTTCAACACTAGAATGTGGATCATCGTATTGCAAGGACTTGGGATACAGAGAGCACTTTCATTGCATGGACTGTACTGCTCGAGTTTTTTGCAAGAAGGAGGAGATGATCAGACATTTTAAGGTAACTATTTTTGTTTACTTTAAAAAAAACAATATTTTAGTTTATTTTAAATTAAATTTTTGTTTTTTTTTATTTTTTAAAATAAACAAGCTCTTTATTTTTATTATATAACGTTATATACATTTGTTAGTTATATATATTATTAAATTTATAATATATTTTTTTAATTGCAAAATAATTATTTGGCAATTTTATATTATTTAGATTCTATTTTCATTTTAGTGGCACAAAAAACGCGATGAATCCCTAGCGCACGGCTTCATGCGCTATTCTCCACTCGATGATTGCTCCGAGCGATTCACCGACTGCCCTCACAACCGGAGTCAAACCCATTACCATTGTATACAAGATGGCTGTGATAAGGTAAGATATAGTTTAGGTTAATAAAAAAAATATTCATTATCAATGCCTCATCTGGGAACAACATGATTATGGGTACAACCTTCTCTTGGGTTACGCCGTACTTTGTTTCCATAGCGAAGAATTCAAAATAATTCATTCTGAATAACTTTGCCAGTCGTAGCGCAGTCGCACGAAGTGTGACTGTAAAACCGACTGGTTGTGGGTTCGATCCCCACTCGAGGAGATGTAATATTTACTTAAATTCACTCAACACGCAATGCCTCCAAAATTCGGCAGAAAGTGGGGAAACCGGAGAACGATGTCTTAACGTCGTATCTTTACACTGGATTCTCCTTGCCTTTATATTAATTACCCTACTGTATACGAGACAAAGCGTATATAAAAAAAGCGTACCAAATTTAAAATAAAACCAAAAATGTCCCCCATACAGGTATACATATCAACGTCAGACGTACAGATGCACGCGAACTACCACCGCAAGGACTCGGCCATACTACAGGAAGGATTCCAAAGATTTCGCGCTACGGAGAGCTGTGCGGCGCCACATTGCATCTTCTCTGGACAAAGAACCACACACTTCCACTGCAGGCGGCCAGGGTGTACATATACGTTTAAGAACAAAGCTGATATGGGTATGTGTTGAGAGGTTAAATAATATATTATGAATTGCTTTTATTTTGCTTATCTATTTGAGAAAATTAAAAATAAAGTTTTGGTTAGTGCAGTGTGAAGTGGTGCTGGTGAAGATTTCAATGTTATTTATTTAAAATAATAATAAAAAAAATTAAAAAATTAAATTAGCTTCACGCTATATCCCGCACAGAGCAGGGTAGGCAGAGGGAATCTAGTGTTAAGACACTGCGTTCCCCACTTTCTGCCGAATTTTGGAGGCATTGCGTGTTGAGTGGCAGAACTCAACGCCGCACTTTTGCCTCGACACCAGAGCGAAGAAATGAAAATATAAATTTAAGTAAATATTTCATCTCCTCGAGTGGGGATCGAACCCACAACCAGTCGGTTTTACAGTCACACTTCGTGCCGCTGCGCTACGACTGGTCTCTAAAATAATAATAAAAAAATATTATGTACATTCTTAGAATTATAGTTATTAAAAATGTTTTATTTTTTTTTTAATTCACAGAAAAACACAAAACCTACCACATCAAAGACGAAGCCCTATCCAAGGATGGCTTCAAGAAGTACATGAAAAACGAGGCCTGCCCGTACCGAGACTGTCGCTTCAGTCGCACCTGTAACCACATACATTGTATCCGACCGCATTGCAATTATGTCTTACATTCAAGCAGTCAGATCTTCACACATAAGAGAAAACACGAGAGGAAGGAACAGGAAATGAGTTTTGGGTAAGAGATTCTATTGAAATTTTAGTAGCAGCATATTAAAAACATTGACTTATTTGACAGTATGTTTGGTTGCCTGCTTATATGTGTTAGTTTAGCATTTTTTGTTGGATTTAGCTACTCGAATTTATATTGGGTAAAAAGATAAGAAGATACATTCTCCCTCAATTTCTCATTAGATCTGTCAATAGTTAATAAATAAATATTATTTCAGATTGCCTACCTCCATGATACAAAACGCCCTGATGCAGCAAGGAGCTGATCTCAGCTTGTACTCTCCCGGGAGTAATCTTCATGATGATGATATGTCCAGTTCAATGATGGACAGTGAATATCCTTATGTAAGTATTATTATATATTTCAACTGAAAACTAAAGTGTTTGGCAGTAGATGTTATAGTTGTGGGTTCTCATTTGTAGAAAAAAAAAAAGATATTTATATATTTTTTGTTTTATAAAATTCGTAAAGTAAATATTGTACGATTTTAAATTGACATTAGGTCTCTTTCTATATCCATTTTATAACGAACTATATGTAACGTTGAAAAATAAATATAAAATAGTTACATAATAAGCATACCTACATAATACATGCATATAATAGTATATGTTTAAGAACATCTGAAATTTATTTTCAGAATCCGGCTCTGGTAGAAGAGGTCTCGAGGAAGTACATAGAAACGTTTAATGGTGGTAAAGACGCGGAAGACAAATGCAGCAAATGCAGTGGATTTAACAAACACTATCATTGTTTGGCTGAAGGTTGCAAATTGGCTCATAGGTAAGTATTTTCAATATATGACTAAAGAATGAAATTTTTAATATATTATTTAAATTTTATGTTAAAACTATTGAGAGTTCTTCTAGTATTCTTACTAAGTAGATTATTTGAACTAGTAGATTTAATTATTTCAATCTTAAGTGGATAATGATAATGATGACAATGAATTTTAGAGACATGTGAAAACATTTTATGTAATTAAATGTAATCATATAGCAAATTTTCATACTATTTCCAGTTGCCACAACACCATGATAAAACACGTAATGGAGCATGAGCAGCAAAACCAGGTGACTGAGGCATACTTCGTGACTTACTCCCGCCACAGCCCCTGCGCCAGCTCCGCTTGCCAACATATTAGAGATATTACACATTATCACTGTACTTGGGTAAGTATTTTCTCGATGCCTAGCTTTATCTTGTTACCAGAAAAAGATTATCCCTCCTAATGGGAAATGTACCCCATAACCGTCGCAACCCATCGTAGGTGTGCTTGTTAGAGTTGTTTTAAAAGAAAAAAAAATTAAATACTTTAATACATGAACATGGAAAATAAAAATAATAACATAAACACTATTCTTTCACAGGAAAATTGTGGAGCTGTCATATTATCATCTG
Source organism: Heliconius charithonia (assembly GCA_030704555.1). NCBI lineage: Eukaryota > Metazoa > Arthropoda > Insecta > Lepidoptera > Nymphalidae > Heliconius > Heliconius charithonia. The sequence goes on from CM060825.1 coordinate 4,742,908, forward strand.
AGGACCAACCATTCAGACGTTTGGAGCATCATCGCCAACACGCTCTATTAAGTCCAATGTCGCCAAACTTGGCTGCTAGATTTGCTCCCAACTTTACTCCACAACTATCAGCTCAATTACATCCAAATATGGCAGCACAGCTTGGCCAAGTACCAAGTTTGCCTAACTTACCGCCAAACTTGGCACAATTGGCCCAAATGGCACCAAATTTGACGTCACAATTGACTCCCAATTTACAAGCCCAGTTAAGTCTTGGACCCAATCCTGGTATTGTACCACAACAAGTGAACCCATCAAGTTCCTTGGATGAGATGTTCAGTAGAAAACGGGGAAGACCACCGAAAAATCGCGTGGTTGAAGTTTGGACAGACAATGTAAGTATAAAATTAAAATAAAATGCCAAATAAAAGTAATTTATAAAACAAAACAAATTAATCTCTTAATAAATCTTAAAAATGTATAATGTAATTATAATTTTTTTTTTATCAGGTGACCCCACAAGCTATCTTCACATCGTTCAAGCTGCCAAAAAGCAATCAAATACCTCCTGTGATACATTCACCTGTTATACCCAATGTTGAGGAATTTCCTGTAAGTACCTTTAATATATTTTAATAATTTAATGACTTTTTAAATGCTTTTAATTAATTTATCCTTAATTATGGAATTACTTCAAAATATTTTACATAAAAACGTTTCGTTACTTAAGTTAATAGTAATAAGAAAAAATACAATTTAAATGTTAATTTATAAATAAATAATATAGTTAATATAATATATTTTCTTACAGCGCATCAGATTCCAACACTTCGAAGTTTTCACAACTCCGGACGCTTGCTCACAGTTCTATCCTAACTGTCATTTGAAGTCTACTCGACTCCATCTCCACTGCTTCAACTGTAGCTTTATAGCTGAAACCCATTACACCATGGAAACCCACATGAGAGAATCTCATTCTGTCTCGCCTCTATTAGAAGGCTTTGATTTCTTCACTTCCTACGACCAATGTGGTGGTAAAAGTTGTTTTAAAAACCAATTAAGATCTCATTTTCATTGCATCCAAGGCAATAATTGTCCAGCAATTTTGACTCAATATTCAGCTTTAGTGACTCATAAGCATATGGCAGTGAAACATGAGATTGAGAAGGAATTTAAGGAAGCTAAGGATTATTCTATTAAGGAAAGAGCGTCTGCAGACAGTGTGGGGTCTATGAAAGATCAAAGTGAATATCCTCCCACAAATTTCTGCATTAAGAGTGAATTTGAAAGAGAACAGGATAATGTTTCGGGTGAGTATTCTTCCTTCATAGATTCTATATTTGCTTACTTTTCTCATTCTACTTAAATAAGACAAATTTATCTCTAAGACCTAAGTATTTAATAATAACTAATTTCTATGAAAATCTGTATATTTTTTTTAGATAGTATAATTAACTTTTGGAATCCGCTTAATCTTTAACCGCCATTATTTTCAGTAGTAAAAGCGACGGGAACGTTCTATCCATCATCACACCTCCGAAGCAATACATCGTCACCCCGCAGTTCATACGAGTCTCCATCAAAAGAAATTAAACAGAGAGATTTCGAGCAGAAAAAATTCGAACCTAAAACAAGCGGACCAACGATTCCACCATCTTGTCATGATCAAACATGTCCATTAAATAAAAGTGCTGGAGGAATGAATTTACATTATCATTGTCCTAATTGTACACAAGCGTACGTGGATTTGAAGCTGCTCTTCAGTCACATGGTGAAGAAACATAGCAATATGGAGCCTGCACCTATAGGGTTGGCCGCTACTAAGGTGACTTTTTCTAAATAAAACTTTTTTCATTTTTAATTTTTTTAACAAAGACTTTAAAATTTATTAAGATGATCGAATATGCAAGTTTCTAATCATCACCAAGTATTGTCGATTAGAAAATTTGATAATGTAACATAATCAAAAACTAAATTATACATTCTTTACTAATAATATTTAAAAGACATAGGTAATTTTCACTCCATCCTTTTATATCTCTACTAATATACAGTCAGTATCTCTCTCTAAGTTATTATATCTTCGTTACAGGAGACATTGGAAAGGGAATATCCTGAAATATCAATTTTACCATCAACCGCATCGTCCTCTAACACACAAGCTCCATCACCGAGCCAACGACCGCCTAATCCTGCTGAACAGGTAAGAATAATAAATTCACGCCAATATAGGCCTTATAAGATCAAAACAACTAATGGTGTACTTTAATTAGAAAAAAATATTATATCAGTTATAACTAGTCGTGGCAGAAATGAAAGATAACCGTATTTAATTTTTAAGGTTCAAGCAGTCCAAAGTCTCCTCCTCCAGCAATACTTAGCGGGGGGTCGTAAAGGCAGCTTACAAGAACAATTGAAAATACAACAACAGTACACGGCATCTCTCGCGGGCTTGCCGGGGTTGGCACAAGTGGCGTTGTTTTCGCAGGGGTAAGTTCCGATAAATTTATTTATAAACTGACTTGTCATTGTACCACATGGAAATACCACACGACTTTTGTTGAGCTAGTATACGGTTTATCTTATTTAGGTTAGTATTTGGGTTTACTGAACTCTACGTCTAGTGCCCTTTAATTTAATCAATAATGAATTGCCGCTTTAAGTATTTTATACTTTCGTACGTACTTACATTTTGCGCATTATTTTCATCCATATATAAAGAGAGTATTATTTTCATTCATATATAAAACAGTTATATAATTTATAGAATATACTAATTATATCTTATTTTTTTAGTGGTTCCGCTTTCCCCTTATATCCAACGATGCTGTACCCTCCAGAGCTACTCTTAGAACAAAGTCTCCTCCAAGGACATGGAATGCCACCTGGAATGGATAAGGAGGCTGAACTTATTGCTAAGACGTGAGTATATTTGTGTAGAATGTAGTGTTAAACACTTTGGTCATACGAGTTTTTGATGATAACTTTTTGTTGTTTTTTTTATGTTTTACATATTTTTTTTTTAAATATTTACATTATAATATTTGTTCCCTGATCTTTGATATTGTTTAAAATTAAAAAAATTGCAAGTCCTTTTTGTTGATAAATCTAATTTATTTTGAATTCTAATATTAAAATTCTAAAAATTAACATAACATAATTTCCATTGTTAGCAGACGCACGCACACTCCGAGAGGTCCTCACATGAGGGTGTTGAAAGACGAACCGATACCTGAAGGGTACTTACGGTTCAGATTCAATGAGGATTGCGCTTATCAACAATGCGGTTATAGGTAAGGGAATTAAATTTATATATAGTACATATGTATATATTTCTAGTTTCACGTTGTATCCTGCACAATACACATCGGATATGCAGAGGAAACGTAGTGCTAAGTTATACTGCTCTTCAATCTTTTTTCACAAATTCACATGTAATTCGAAGAAAGAGTATGTAACTTATGTGTGATATTTTTTTTTACTTTCAGGGAGCATCAAACTCATTTTCACTGCACTAGAAAAGACTGCGGCTACTCTTTCTGTGATAAAACTAGATTCGTTCAACACACAGCAAGACATGAAAGGTACAATTATCATTTCATTGAAATACATATCTACATTAAGTGTTTTTTTTCTACTAAATTTTTATAAAAACTTTTTACCTTTAGACATTCTTTTCAATATCCAAAATATATAATGCTGAGGACTTCAACATATTTTGTATTGTTGAATATTGTTTTATTTAATGAATGATTACTAACTTTGTCGCTGTTATTTTGCAGACTCGACACTCTAATGGGCGGCGACTTCCAGCAGTACCGCGCCAACGTGTACTGCCAGCGCCCCGAGTGCCCTCACGCCTCTACTTTCGGTAAGCATTGTTAGTGAACGCACTCTCTTATTTTTTCAAACATTATTTAAGCGTCCCCTTTTCTAGTTCCCACCATGTTAATTTTTTTTTTAGTATTCTTTTTTGTATTTGATTAGGACAGACTAATATTTAAACTTGTTGCCCAATATATATTAACTAAATGATATGAAAATAATAGTGAGGTCATATAATCATGGCATACAATATTATTCTTTATTGTCCAGTCTTTCGTCATCAAATTGCTACTTATAATACAATCCTCATTTGTAAAACAATCCGATAAACCTTCTGTCTAAACATGAAACATACATAATGCAAAACTTTTGAGATCCACATAATACGCAATCTCTCGAAAATTGGGCGGTGCGTGAAGATCAGACCCTGCTCACCCTGCTAAAGCTAAAGATAAACAATTTAAACATAAACTAACCAATGTTTCTATTTACAGGGACAGGACAGAACAAAGCGTCTCACTTCCACTGCCTCAAGTGCGACTTCGTTTGCACCGACACCAACAAGGTGGTCGCCCACCGACGACAGCACCAGAAACTCGATAATATACAAGCTGCTGGCTTCGAAAAGTTCCAGCCTAGCAAAGGTAAAGGTAAAAGGGGTTCTTTTATTCTTATTAAATTATTCTTTAAAAGAATTATTGATTTTGATAATTTATTATTTAGTGGCGCAGTGGTACAAAGTGTGACTGTAATACCGACTGGTTGTGGGTTCGATCCCCACTCGAGGAGATGAAATATTTACTTAAATTTATATTTCCATTTCTTCGCTGTGGTATCGAGGCAAAGCGCGGCGTTGAGTTCTGCCACTCAACACGCAATGCCTCCAAAATTCGGCAGAAAGTGGGGAACGGAGTGTCTTACACTAGGTTCCCTCTGCCTACCCTGCTGTGTGCGGGATATAGCGTGAAGCTAATTTAATTTAATTTAATTTATTTTAATTATTTAGTATAGAAATAGTTTTCTATTTGCCTTATGCAAAATTCAGTTTATCATTTCTCAAAACATTTTTTTCTTTTAGGTTGCGGCTATGAACCTCAATGTATCCACAGCAAGAAACAAACCCACTACCACTGTCTACAGTGTGGGTTCGCTGTTCTCGGTCTCTCGCAGATGACGTCACATAAGTACAAACACCAGGAAGCGAACCTTGGGCCTTCTACTAGTGCGATTAATTGACAATACGAAACCAGAAAACATACAAAATGGACTGCTATGTATTAAAATATTCGTTCAAAATATAAAAAAAAACGTGATTCTTAAAAATATTTCAACTTATTTGAATAACAATTAAAAGTAACAAGAATATATACATTTATAATATAAAATTTACTAAGTAATTGATAAAAATTACATAATTATAAATTATATTATCAATAATGAATGCGATGAAAGAAATAGGAACTCAATGTTCCCTTGTGGTACTCCAAAATATATATCGACAAATATTTATTATATAGTCCTTGAAATTGTGCCTTAGATGCAAAATAGTTTCTGACATTAAATTTTAAGAAGGCAACGTTGTGCCAAAATATGTATACACGAAAACATTAATTAAGAAATAAATTATAAAAAAATAGGCAAAAAATGAAATCGCGTGGAGTTGTATATACGTTGATCATTTATAAGATGATGTTTTGTGACAACGGTTCAAATGACAAGTGATTTTAGTAATTATAAAGTGTTTCTTCATATTTATTGCATTTGTATTATTAAATTTGTTTTTAAAAACTAAACAAAACAAATAAAACAATTTCACAAAAATAATTCTAAGTAATTGATGAATATGAAGAAACATTAATTAAGTGCATGTTAAGTGTGTATCCTAAACCCAGACCAATGTAATGATAGTTTATATGAAAAATATTTATATTTATTATTTCCCCATGAAAAAAAAGACATTTTTACGAATAGTATTATTAATTTAGGTTTCGTAAAATAAATGAAGGCAATAAGAAATTGGGTTAAGAACGCCATTTTGTGCCTCGGAAATAATCATGACAATATTGAAAATTGAAATGGTTTGCGATGACACCCTAAAGAGATTGTAGTTTCTATAACGCTTTATAAAAGTTCCGTTTTTAAACAAATATACCAATTTATATCTAAACTCATCGTAAACTATTTCAATACATTAGTTTTTACAAGAAATTATTAAGAAAAATAAAAAGAAAATCAAAATATTTAAAATGAAACCGTCAATTTTATAAAATGTAAATAAGATTAGATATATGAGATAAAAGATATGTTAAATTCTAATTGTTATAATTATAATATGAATTTGTATAGATATTGGTCTACAGCAGTAGCTCCGTGTCCATGAGGTAGCCATAAAATGCCATATATGATTTTTTTATAAAAAAAATAAATTCTATAATCAGATCAGTATTAGATTTTCATAACCTTTGCATTCCTTTTTATTCCCGGATAGTTTTTTCGTTTTCATGTTAGTTTTAAACAGACAGACAGACTGTTATACATTACTCCACGGTTTTATATTATGATATTGTTACTGTTACCTTGGGATTTGTAAAATCACGTTTGATACTATATTCTATTTGCTAATTGTAAAAAAACAATACTACTACCAATTTGAAAATCAACTTATTATCTATCTCTATGTAGTTCAATTATAAAAAAATATTTATTTAATATATTCTTTTTTATTTTCTACTACGAAATCAATAGATTTCAAAATTTTTTTCGCAAACAAAATAGATAAGATCATGAAATTTTGAACTACAATATTTAGTTTTAAAAGTTGATCAATATAATAAATAAAAGTAATCTTACGGTAACAGTACTGTATCTACCATTCCTAGCTTGTATCAGTATTTTGTATAGAATAAGCCCTCCTCTATCGTTCCTAAACACAACTAAAAATATAATTATGTTAGTAATATCATCATTCATATTATTTTCTTTGTTAGTTTCTGTCCTTAATGATAAAGGCCGTGCCATATATTTAGTCATCATCAAGTTATCTATACTTTTATTTTACACTAGTAAGTGTTCATTATAGAACAATTTACATTAATTTTATTTTCCTTGTGAAATTCTCAAGTATATTCGTGTACAAAACATTATTTTACTTAATTATTAATTTCTTTAGCATTTTTATTTTCATTTTCATTTGTTTTAAATGGTTTTGTTCATGAAAATACTCAGGTATTATGAAAACTTTTTAAATTCTCAAACTTTGCAATACTTTTATCGGTTGTTATCTTTGTTACGTTATCTAATTTTATGTTCGCGTTTTTCTTTATATTATTCCCTATCATTTACGTTTCATTTCACATTTATTATTCGTGTATTTATGTATTTAGTATTAAATAGTGTAAATTATTATTAATTAAATTAATTTAATTTTGCTCTATGATTACATACAGTATCTGGATTGTTTATTAAAGGAAAGTGTTTAAGTGGTATTATTATGTTGCGTACAAAATACCTTTACAAATAAATAGTATCCTTGTATCTAAATCGAATTACTATTGTAGCCGTTTGTTTGAGATTACAATCGATTGGTATGAAAAATAGTTTAGTGTTGTTTACCTCATGAGTTTTAGGTATTAAATGAGAATATATAATGATTTTATCGTTTTCTTTATCAATTCCTTAGTCTAAAGCTATAAATATCCTGTTTCTCTTGTTGACTGCATTCGTATAATGTTTTAAATATTTCTCAATTTTCATGTTCAAGTTATCAAGTTGACATACAAAAAATAAAAAAATATAGTGAAAAAATGGAATCAAACGTCGGAACTTGAGTAATCTATCAACTCGAATAGTAGCGACTAAGCTTGATTGAAACAGGAGTCGAGGTGGACTTGAAACAGATGATCTTATAACAGATAAGTTGAAAAGAGGGTAGTAAGTAGGAAATACCGTATCATTCAAGTATATTTATTAAAATACAACTTGTGAATAGAAAATATTACCATTTTATTTCATGATCTAGCTATTAAGTTAAACTAAACAAAACATGAACGAAAAATAATGTAATTATAAAATTATATTTTTTTATTTATTCCGGTCCATTGTGACTCGAACTCGCATACCGTTTCGTAGTAGAACGTGACTTATAAAAGTTGACAAGCTCAAGTGTGCGGGCGTATGCTCTCACGATGTTTGAAATGTACTACAAATTTAACTTTGTAAATTGAATTAAAAAAATATATAATAGAGTTCATACTACCCACTTTTAGCAAACTATCAATATGTTAAGTACTATAACACCTTTGTACTGTGAATTTAACCACATTCCACATTCTTTCTAACAAAAAAAAATTAAATTCAGTTCACACCCGACGGAGAGATCAAAGGACAAATATAAAAACTATATAATAATTAACATATATAGAACCTCCTCCTTTTCGCAAAAATAAGTCAGTTAACAATTGATTTTGCCTCCCTAGTATCAAAATGATGTTTCAATTTAAAAAAATGTCAACTTCAAAACTGTCATAACACATTCTAACAAGTGCTACGAAAGTTGCAAAGCTCTACAAACGTTTCTATGAACCTCCCGAGTCAATTACGTAAAGCCTATTAGCACTCTGTCAGTCCGTCCGATTGACATCGACCCATTCAGTATTGAGTGCAAATTGATTTATCCATAGACTATAGGTACATCTAACGATGGTGCTCTGCTGGTAGTCGAGATAAAAGGTGAAAATTAAGATTTTTTTATAAAATGCGAACTGTGCGGACATATTTATTTATTTATACATTATTGTGCACAATCTGTGTAGTCGCGCGAAGTACTGGTTTTAATAAAAAAAATATTTTTGACTGAGCAACTCGTTAACTTAATTTACTTTTGAAAGAATACAGCTCAGAGTAACCTAACATGTTATTAAATATTAATAGTAATAGTGAAGCCAGTCGTGGCGTAGTGGCACAATGTGTGACTGTAAAACCGACTGGTTGTGGGTTCGATCCCCACTCGAAGAGATGGAATATTTACTTAAATTTATATTTCCATTTCTTCGCTCTGGTGTCGAGGCAAAGCGCGGCGTAGGGTTCTGCCACTCAACACGCAATGCCTCCAAAATTCGGCAGAAAGTGGGGAACGGAGTGTCTTACACTAGGTTCCCTCTGCCTACCCTGCTGTGTGCGGGATATAGCGTGAAGCTAATTTAATTTAATTTTATTTTAATATTAATAGTGTATTAGACTTTTCATTGTCTATAATCATTGATTAAAAGAAAAAAGAAAAAAAAGAAAAAGAAATTAGAGTTATGATATTGTATAGAATTCGTGAAGTACAGAGTCTGATGATACGACTTTTATATTAAAAAAAATAAATAAACTGATAAAAGATCAGTACATGTATTCTAAAAGTTATTTCAAAATATTATTAATCATCTTTTAAGGTTTTTATACTAGTTATTTAAAAAAATACTTGGCAATAATTTTATTTGTCTAAAGCTAAGCTAGTTCCAACATAAATTATCCGCGGAACAATACAGTTTTTATAGCAATAAATCTTTGAAATATATATGAAATTGTTGTGAGTTTGAAAAATGAACGTTATAAACATTTCTCAGAGTAAAAATCCTACACACAACTAGACCCCAACGTCCAACGACGCCGTTCCTACAACGGCATAATAATATAATATTGTCTTCCTACCATCTCTATATCACTCTTTTGGTGCAACAATGACGTATTTGCACTTTTTTGGCATATTACTAGAGAAGCAATTTAAATGTTTACATATGTCATGATGTTGTATCCAGTCAGAGATATTCCAATATTGCAAAAAAAAATCTAAACTACTACTATATCTGTATATTACGTACCTTATGTACATAACAAAATAAGCAATATGAATTTTGTGGTACTCCTATTTTTAGCCAAGTTCCAAAAATATCGGTTAATGCAGCTGATAGCGGTTAATATCGGTTTATACTGTTTAGTGAATGTGGGCGTCATTTGTGATTGTGATGATGTGTGCTAAAATTATATTAATATTTTATATACAGAATATACCTATGTCTCAATGGAATAGATGACCCACTTTCTAATAAAAATCTATTTATAAAATTAAATATTAGAAATACGTTATTAAATACATTCTAAAAGCGCCCCCCACTCTTTTAAAACATAATCTACTAGGATAGGCGAATCTTTTTCGCTTTTGTGAGCGAATATATTTACAGCGGACGCTAAAAAGCTTAAAAGTTTGAAATATAAATATTTATTGTTTTTTTCTTTATTCATTTTATATTTCTTAAAAGCGAGGTTGAAACCGGTCGTGGCGTAGGGGCACAAAGTGTGACTGTAAAACCGACTGGTTGTGGATTCGATCCCCTCTCGAGGAAATGAAATATTTACTTAAATTTATATTTCCATTTCTTCGCATTGGTGTCCAGGCAAAGCGCGGCATTGAGTTCTGCCACTCAACACGCGATGCCTCCAGAATCCGGCAGAAAGTGGGGAACGGAGTTCTTAACACTAGGTTTCCTCTGACCACTCTGCTGCGTGCGGGATACAGCGTGAAGCTGATATGATTTTATATTTCTTAAATGTAGCATTGGCTTAAATTTTATTACAATCACGTCGATAGATCGGAGAATTAAAACACCTTTAGCAAACAATATTTGATTTTTTGTGTTTATTTTTCTGAAAATGTAGAACAGTATTTATCCCGAGCTATAGTAATAGCCGCCTCGAATTATCAAAAATTAGATGCCCCTAAGGCCTTCTACATTTTCATATAGATAGAGCCTCGTCAAAGACTTTTATATCAATTTCGTCGTGTGTCCGAAAATGTATAATAATTAATATACGTGATTGTTCCATTTAAATTATTTAATTTAAAATGTGTAATAGTCGAAAAATTTAAAGATCTTAATTTACCTTAGTATATGAGGGGAGATGTTCCTGTTGATGTTACTATCAAAATACTTTTTAATATATGATTTTTTAGACCAAATGTGACGTGTTTCCACGCAAATATTTTTATATAAAGAGAGAAGAAGTGAAGAATAGAGTGACTTGTTGATAGGTTTATTTGCGTTATTAATTTTAAACCATTTTCAAACTGTAGGAATATTAGCGAGTAAATAGTTTAATTTAAAAAATAAAATTATAAGGCTGAGATGGCTGATGTTTAAACTGCATCTTAAAATCTTTCTCAGACTTGAGAGCAGTTTATAAATACGGATTTTAGAGTGTAACATACACAACTCTTAGCTATTTCCATCACTACTATAATATACATTTATATGTATAAGTTCGCTCAGTTGAGTTGCGATGCGATTGAACCCAAGACCGTCGCGTATAACAAGGCAAATATCAACTACGCCATAATGTAGTTTAAAATATTAAGCTTTATATTTATGGCCAATAAATTGGATATGTGGGCTCGTATATAAGCTCCATACTACGTACTTGACGAAAACGTAACATTCCGGATGGCGGTGATTGTCCAATGACGTGTCGAAAACCAAAACGTGTCGAAATAAACTTTACTTTTTAGTATATAAGTAAAATTTATATTATTGTTACGTTTCATTTATTTAAATTATATTTATATTTAATTATGTTATAATTTTAATTCATAGTATTTGCGTATCAAATGACAATACAAGAAAACCTTATCAAAAATGATTAACTAGATTTATCATAATAACTGTACAAACTGTAAGTTGTAACTGTAAATTGTACTATCTTCAATAGATATCTACGATAGAATTTATTAAGCTACATATACCTCGACCCTCTAAACGAAAATTAAAATATGTTTTATCTCCATTTACTGAACAAAGATACTCTAAGTAGATACTGAGATAGGTATTTCAAATAGTTATTAAAGCTATGATAATTTAAATAATTAATATTGGTTGGTTCTTTGATTATGGCAATAATTAATATTTATAAACAATACAAAATTTACACACGTGAGTGATTTAAAAGGGAAAACATTGAAAAAAAATGAAACTTTTTAGAATAACTTTTAAAATATTTCAATTTATGGTCATTAAAGTAAATTAAGGATAATGATTAAATTATTCTTTTGAAAATACCCACAAAAATATCATATTTAATTATTTTTTCTTGATGTCGTTACAAAATCAAAAGCGGTATATTTAATTTTAAAATCATTGCATATTGCTTTCAATATATAATGAATACTGAAGCTATTTTTTACCAAAAATATTGGAATCCATTTCAAGTCAATTTTCGACACCAGACACGTTAGCACTACCATTGGAAAACACTCTCGCCTGAACCAGCGCGATCGATACACGCCTGCGCCGTACCAGCCGCAATATTGAATGGATCATTCATAGCGCAACTGGTGCCTTAAGAATGAATTCTAGGTTGAATGTACATTTATACACGAGTATGTATGTATGTACATTTGTAACGTAGGCAACGGCCCAAATTTTGATATTTTGTACGATGTTTCAGTTTCGTTTCTTAATATCTTTACTGATTTGGACTTTTTTACTGATTTTTTGAGGTTTTTTCATTTTTTGAATTAATTGTAATAAGGACTTGATGTTTCTTATATTATTTATTTTTTTAATATATTGGGTTCCAATATGTCGTTATTTTGGAGAATATAATATGGAATGATGAAATAGGTATTAAAAATAAAGATAATTTTTATTAGGTGTTTTAATGGGTAGACAGATAGGATGTTATTATAAATTTTATATATTATGCAATATTTTGGCCTATGAGTGCTATGTTTTTGAACTATTCGGTAGAAACACTAGTGCATAAACAGCTTCAAGTCACTGATTCCGTATTCATTGATTCGGGGCATCTAGACGGCGTTCTGTCACATTTTCCATACATTGCATGTTGAGTGGCTGAACATAATGACACATTTTCTCTCCCAGAACGAGGAAACGAAAATATGATACTAGAATATTTCTGATTATATTATGAAAAATGCTAAATTATCATTTTTTTTTACAAAAGTACTTAAACACATGAAAATATTGGTAATAATACTAATCATAATTTAAGTGTAAACGAATATTTTTTCTCCACCCTCCCCCGTTTTTCAAGATATTATGTGTTTAATGATGTAAGTCAACGCCCTGTTTTGTCTTGGTACCAGAGCTAAAAAAACCAGTTAGAATTCATTCTCTTAAATCCTAATCGGATGCCGCCTGTGCCACCATGGCCTCAGTTTAGCTTGGTCTAATTTAAAATAAAAATAAAATAAATCAGCTTCACGCTGTATCCAGTACACAGCAGGGTAGGCAGAGGGAACCTAGTGTTAAGACTCTTCGTTTTGAAGTTTCTGCTGAATTCTGGAGGCATTGCGTGTTGAGTGGCAGAACTCAACGTCGCGCTTAGCCTCGACACCAGAGCGAAGAAATGGAAATATAAATTTAAGTAAATATTTCATCTCCTCGAGTGGGGATCCAACCCACAACCAGTCGATTTTACAGTCACTGCTGCGCCACGACTGGCCTCAGCTAATTTAAAATTATTTTTGAAAACTCTGTAAGTAATAAGCCTATTGAGGTTATCTGTATATAGCTCTGAACGTATATTGTTACGTCCCTCCCAATTATACGGACTAGGCAACAGTCCAAATTGGATATTGTTATTTGATGGATCAGTTCTAATACTTTACTAGAGAAAAACTATTTATAATAAGCATATGTCGCAGCCATGTCGTTAAATTGTCTACCTCATGAAATCATCTATTTTTTTGTACTATTCAGTGTTTGGTTAAGTGCGCTAATCCCAGGAACTACTCATTCGATTTAAAAAGTATATTTTTGTATTGGATAGTCCATTTACGGAGGAGGATTGTAGATAAAATTTCATCACGTCGATAAACAAATTTACTCTTTGTAGGTGAATATTGGCGAAGAAATCCATATTAGTTTCCTAGTTATTTTTATATTTGACTTCGACGCATATGATAAAAAGGTCTCTGGGGCTCGCTCCCAATTTTTGACGATGAATGGTAATATCTATTATATAGAATTCCACAAATACTATATATACTTACTTTATTTTTTTTATTTAGAACTTTTTTAAATAGGTATCTACTTGCCAAATACGGTTTATGTCTAATGTTCAAATTTTAATCCATGTAAGCAAACAACATCTGATTTGTAAGTGACAATTAATTATGGCTTCGATGTATCTATATTATATGCATATTCTCGTTTTAATAAGACGAAATGCGGTGTTTAGCTTCACCTTAAACGTAAAATGCTAAATGTTATTGGAGAGCAAGGAATGTGGTGTCTTGAGAATACGTTCTTTCCGCTTACCATGTCTTGCGAAGCCTAAAAAGGACGATTTACCACACTTATTAGGTCGAAATATAACCATGTCATAATATGTAAGAAAGTAAATTTGGCTTTTCTAATAATTGTATCATCAGATAGTACCATCGAGATGGTCTGGTGATGGAGCCAGGATCGGAGCAGTGGAAATCTTCAGTAGTTACTAGAATAACATTTAAATTGACGCTCATAAACTTACCATACTTTTATTTCTTACATGGTATTAACTACACGCAAATATGCGATAACAAAAAACATTTTGTTTTAGCTTCACACTGTATCCCACACATAGCAAGGTAGGCAAAGGGAACCTAGTCACCATGTATAGACGACTCTACGATAAAACCTAAAAAAAATACAATGAAATTGGTCGCAATATTTTATAGGTGACTCATAAAAGTCCTAAAGACCACAATTATTCATGCATTATTCTAATAGATACAATAACTTACCATAAAATGATTTTTAAATATTTAAATTTAAAGAGAGACGTTATTACATTTTTTTCATTCAAATATTTGCGGTTATATAACATTTCAATTTAGTTTCACGCTTTTCATTTCCTCGCTCTAGTAATAGGAAAATGTGCGGTGTTAAGATTCACCACATTGTGTAGTGTGCCGAAGTACTAGTAGTCATAGTAGTGTCTTAACACTAGGTTCCCTATGCGTAACCTTTTATATACAGGATAAGGAGTTAAGTTAAAAAAAAAAAATTAACCTTTGAAGTCCTCAGTGGTTTGACCATTTGCTCTCATATCATCTCATCACGGCATCCAGCCAGCGCTTCGTTGAGCGTTCCAGGGAACATAGCAAAGCATTTGCATTCGAATTAGTTCCTACGCCGCCGTGCAACGTGTTCAAATCATCTCAAGCGACGTCCTTTTCATCACAGACTCCAAGACCATTTCAATTGAATGTGTTACGACTGAGGTCAGTCCACGTCACGCTGCACATCCATTCCAGCATCTGTACTTATATTTATTATATTTATTGAAAAAAAATATAATTTCTTACAATAAGTTCAGGTATTAAAAAGTACTTTTTTGCCTAACGTAGCACTCTTGATTCTTATAAAATGACCGGAATGTGTATTTATATCTAGTGTACCTACTAAAAAAATAAAAAAAATCCCAAAATTATCTATATTTTCTCTACATAAACGAAGTACTTAAAATAAATTTTAATTACATGTTTTCATAATGTTATACCTCGTCAAATTTCAATTATACTAAATATAGACAAGTCAATAGCTTTAAGCGAAATCGTATAAATTTCATATTTCATGAAACACAAGGTTAACAATATATCAAAATAAGAGTATTTCCATTGCTTTATTTTTTATCTTCACTTCATCCCACATATAAGACAAACAGAGAAAACCTCCTTTGTTATACTATTCTCCGTTCTCTGTCCGAATTTCAGATATAACGTGTTATTTAGCAAATAGTCAAAGGAAATTAAAAAAAATATCAAATTCCCTTGATTAAGACATTAACCTACTACCGATCAAACAATGCCGCACTGTGCCACGATTTTCTCGGAACATAATTCCAGGAGGCCTATTTTCCTTATTTATGCTGTTCAAAATATCTAATATATCCGCGTATAAAAGATTATTTTTATCTAACCTCATTTTCTTTACGTACCTAAATGTGTTTAATAGATATATTTTACCGCTCCATTTGGGATTTTCTTACTACTTACTATGTTTATATCGCATTAAGGCGTAGTTTCTATAATATTTTGTAGATGATGATGATGATGACGTGTGTATGATATTAATGTAAAGTTTTTGATCACGTAGTAAGGCGGAAATCAAAATCACGCTGTATCCCGTTTATTTTATATAAAAATGTTATACTTCTTCTGTCGTTTTTTTTAAACCAATTGAAACCTACTACCGATACCGATTGCTCAACTACACGTGATAGTTGTTACTCCAAAATCATTTTATTTCCTCCGTAAGAGTCAGATAAATAAAAAATGTATCCAAAATTAGAAGAATATTTATAAAAAATATGTTATGCGTATCGCAAATACGATAGATCGAGTGGTCGAAAAGCAAATGAAAGTTTTATATGAAGATATCACTCCTTGCCAATATGTTTGGTGTAATACTGTTGCAACTTTAGGCCAGAGGGTACATGGTCAATACTAGAGAGCATCCGAGCACCAGTCTCTTTGTTCACTTAAGTTATATTTAGGTTATTAATTTGCAAAATAAAAATTTTATTATATGAATATTTAATTAAATATAATTAAATATTTTTAATTTATTTGAGATATTTATGATTTTAAATTAGTCTTTTAAAATTAACACGATTATTGTGTCACTATATTTGTTCATTGTCTTAATAGATCTATAATCTCTGTAGTGTAAAAAAAGTTTTAATTTAATTTAAGTTTTAATTTTTAATTCTTAAATACTTATAAATATTTCCCCTCTTGTTTCGTTTCCTGTTGTATTCTATCCCGCAACTACTACAGCACCAACTGAAGATCGACCTATATCTCTATATTTATGTGAAAATCCATAAATAAATAAAATATACGTGCAAGTTAAAAAAATATATATATATATATATATATATATATATATATATACCAAGCCCTAGACTACACCACGATATGATATAACCTCGAGGCAATATCACAGCACATAATAAGTATCGATGATTGCATTCCTTGTGGACTCGAAGCGTTATTTGTTTTATAGAAACAATAGAATATGTTTGTGCAGTAAATATGTTACTGTACGTGTACATACATAATATGTAGGGGAATAACCATTTTAATTCAAAGAAAAAAAAAACATACAATTGCCATTACATATGAAAATATAGTGTGCAGAGAACCTGTCGTGGCACAAAGGAACAGTGTCTTAATGTAAAATCGATGGTTGTAGGTTTGATTCCTGAAGAAGGCGGAATGAGAGAAAAAGTCATATTTGAACCTAGCGTTCTCCTATAGTGATATGCGGAAAATGCAGCGTGAAGTTGCTAAATTAAATTTCCACGCTTCCACCACAGTGTCGATGAAATATTTTTAAAAACCTCTTAAAAGTCCCGATTCATTTAACGTGGGCGACACCGCAGTTATTTTCTTTTGAAATAAAAAAAGTAAAGTTGGTAAGTGAACTGAAATCGATGCTTATTACGTTGTATAGGGTCTGCAGATTAAATAAGTTACGGCTACCTATTTATATCATCGTATGATATTATTAAATAAATTGAATACTTTTTTGCCACTTTTCTATCTTTATATCCGTTATAGTCTTCAGGCATTTTAACTCACAGTTAATTTCATAAATAAATGAATATATCTCAAGTCGTGGCGCAGGGGCACAAGTGTGTGACTGAAAACGCGACAGGTTGTGTGTTCGATTCCATTTCGTGGGACTGGAAATATTAAATATTTAATTTCCTCGGAAGCCAAAAAACATAAAATGCGTCTTGTATTTGACGTCATATAATTAGTAAGCAAGGTCTTTATTTTGCTCCCTCATACAAAATCTAAAAAAATATAACTAATATGAATTTAAATATATTTTATGCAATAATTACTATTTTTGTCATGGAAACTAGTAGAAGTTATGTTTTTAATTTAAACTTTGAGGAATTATGCCTATAAAATGTTAATTGGTGACAGTGGACGAGGCGAAAGAAGTATATAGAGACCGTAGCGTTTGGCGCTCCGTTCTCTCTGACTACCCCGCTAGGGATAAAGGTGAAATTAAGTTAGTTAAGCTAAAGTATTATGGTTAAAAAGGCGTAAAATTATATGAAAATAAAACTATATGAAAAAACAAAGCCGCAAATATTATATTCTGTTATAATATTATACTCTGTGATCTATGGCCTCATAAATATGAAAGTAAAATATTCAATATTGAAATGAATAAATAAGAGCTATTATTTAACTTAGTACAATAACTTTGTTACACACAAATAAGCTGCTTTAGCTACGCACTCAAAGGATTTTTTCTCCTTTTTATTTTTGTAATCTTTTTCTTTTTTGTTTTTACTGTATATGTATTTATTTGTGATCATTAATGATCAAATTGTTAGACGGAGGTAGCTGGCTTCGCCATTCTCTCTTCTCTCATTCGATTGACCTGCCCAAACCAATTAACAAAACAAAACCAATAATTAGCATAATACCAATAATTTTATAATGTATAGAAATAAAAACTATTTTATTTTCACCCTTTCCACCTACTGTATATAATACATTGGATGTAGCATACCCTGCATATAGCTAAATTAGACAGAGACAACTTTTAACTATAATTGAGACATTTCGTAGTGAGTGAACTCCACGCTACGCTTTGTCAGACCAAGAAAAGAAATCATTCTGCAAATTCCGAATAGGATTGGAACCCACAACCATCCCACGCCTTTATCCCTATTCCTAAGCCTCATTTATCATCTAAAATACACGACAATAAATATAAAAAACTATTTTTTTCCGAGCAACAAATAAACCCTTTCCTATTAAAAAATGATAATGAAAGAGATATTTATCTATTTCGATACCGCCATAATGTTTACAGAGCACCGGGCTGTCAAAAATGTTAATTAAATTAGCTTTGGATGGTATCCCAATGTTTACACGCCGTTGACTGACATTATATTGGATATTAATTTATTTTAAATACATAGGATTTCACATAAATTTCTTGATTTTATATATTTTATATAAAAAATAGTAGTTCCCCCCGTGTTGACTTCGTCCGCCAAATACTCATATCACTTATTTGTTTTTAAACCAGCAAAAACATTTTTTCGAGGTCGTGATGGCGTAGCGGTGCAGTGTTTGACTGTAAACGCGACGGTTGTAGGTTCGATTCATATTTGGAGAATAAACTGTTATCATTTCTCCGCTCTAATAACAAAACAAAGTGCGATGTTGAGGTCAGTCACCTAACGAGCGATGTCTGTAAAATTGGGTGGTGCAAACAGAAAGACTTAAAAAAGAAATCCTTAAAAAAATCAAAGAGGCGCGGGTTCGAGTCCTACTACGTTCAAATTTTTATACGTTTTCTAAACAAGTAAAAACATTCCTTCTACCTATCCTGCTATATGCGTGATGCAGTGGGAAGAAAATCAACTACGGTAGAATGCATCCTTTTGTCCCTACTATCTTAAACAGATCATGTCAAACATTAAAAAAGCTAGAAAAACACAAATATGTCCTATCTAAAAGGCACATTAATATGCGAGGGGCAACTTGATTAAAATTTGTTGAGGCAACAAAAAAAAATCCAAAAATGGACCATCTGTTAAGCAATTCGAGATTCAGCCCCTAACTTTCAAGCCTAAGTTAATTAGAACAGTTTCAAAAATTATAATTTAAGCGTTTAAGTATTTATTTAAAATATATATATTTTTTCATTGTTCGATCTGGTGTCGAGGGAAAGCGCGGCGTTGAGTTCCGCCTATCAACACGCAATGCCTCCTCTACATTTGGTGGAAAGTGGGGAACAGAGTGTCTGAATACAAGTTTCCCTTTGCCTACCTTGTTTTGAGCGTGATAGAGTGAAGCTGATTTATTTAAAATTTATCTTTTATTTCATTAGTTTCATCCAAAGAGGCGAGAACCCACAACCATCGCGTTTATAATCCGAGATCCTAATGCGTCACAATATTCTCTAATGTTATATAATTTTTTTTTATATATTTTCTTCTGTTGTTCAAAGTACTATAAAATAAAAAAAAATAAAATTTATTTATTAACAAATAACATGTGCAATTTTTGTTACATCTGATGGTACCCACACTAGGTAATCCTGTATCGTGGGTTCCAATATATAGTTTTACAATTTACATTTAATGTTGACACTCGTTTTACAAGAGAGAAATAATAGAGTAATAAGAAAAGAAGGTAAATAAACATAAGGTAATTTTAAAACAAAGTTAATTTTTGAAAAATTTTGATAAATTGCCATTTCAATTACGATCAATAAAGTTATAATAATAGTAGGTTCTATTGTATATGTGATAAAAGATTTTCAGTGTTATTATAGTCTAAAGAAGTGAGCCAGGACGAAATTTTAATTTTAGCTTTTTTGCTCGAACAAAGCTTAATATCACAAACACTAGCAATTTTATTGTAAATAAATAATTCTATGTAAGGACTGAAACGTCTAGCGAAACAAGACCTTATTTTTGGCAGTGGAACGTTAAAGTTTCTACGATTAATCAGGGAATTATATTCTTCTGAGGACGCTATTTTTTTATGTGCTTTTAGTGCCATTTTTGAAAGAAATAATTGACGTACAGTAAGGACATTACTTTCCTGATAGAGCTTAAAGGTTGGGTATAAGAAAGGTTTCTTTAGCATCACCTTGAGCACTGATCTTTGGGCTCTTTCCAGCTGAACCAAATGAGATTTTAAAGCACTACCCCAGGAGCCTATGCAGTAGACAATTATAGATTGACAGATAGCATAGTATACACTATATAAGGTCTCAAGTGAGGCTGATTGTCTTAGAAGTTTCATTATACTGATGATTTTGCGCACTCGACTTGCGACAGATTTAATATGAGCTTTGAAGGTTAAATTTTGATCTAAAAGAATTCCTAAATATTTTACTGAATCTACTTTTGTAAGGACTGAACAGTTACATTTGTTTTGTTGGAGAGAGTATGAAGTTTTAGTTGTAAGGTTGGTGTAGGGGCGGAAATAGCTGTTTTATGAAAGCAAATGTAGTTTGTCTTGGATAAATTTAATGTGAGGAGATTATGAGATAGCCATCTGGATATTTTTCGCATTCCTGTTTCAGCTTTTTCAAATACATCAAGCCATGTGGTACCTTCATACATAATTGCGGTATCATCTGCATAACAGACTAAGTCACCATCAACATTACTATGAATATCATTTACGTACATAATAAATAGTGTGGGACCTAGAATGCTTCCTTGTGGCACACCAAACCAGACTGTTTCTGAATTACTTTTAAATGTGCCAACTTTTGTACAGTGCATTCTATTAGTCAGATAGCTCCGAAACCATTCAAGTGCTACACCTCTAATGCCAAATTGGGAATCAAGTTTTTCCAGGAGTATTGGAATCGAGACGGTATCGAAAGCCTTGGAGAGGTCCAGGAATATAGAAATATTGGCCTTTTGACAATCTAAAGAGGCGGCTATTTTAGACGTTAGCTGAGATACCGCGTCTTCCGTTGATTGACCTTTTCTAAAGCCATATTGTTTCGGGGAAATTAAATGATTATCTTCGATGTATTTGGTGATTCTACGACTTACAACCTTCTCAAGCAATTTAGAGAACGCTGTCAGTAGAGAAATTGGACGATAGTTATGTGGAGAGTCTTTAGTTCCAGATTTGTAAATTGGCTTGATGCATGCCATCTTCCAGCTATCAGGAAAGACTCCAGACAATAGACTCTGATTAAATAAAGTTGTAAGAGGCAAAACTATAACATCTTTAATTTCCTTTAGGAGGGCATTATTAAGATCATCGATACCTGATGCTTTGTCATTTTTCAATGATGATATAATAGACTCTAATTCGTACTATACAATTAATCTTCAGTTTATAGCTCGCAAAAAAAAATCTCCCACAAATCAATATGTGGACAAGAGTTGTTTATAGTTAGACTACTTCTCTCAAATGCTAATTTCGCTTGGAAAGAAAAAAAACAGCCAAGTGCGAGTAGGACCCGTGCACGATGCATTTCGCACCATTATCTTTAAAAACGTCAAACATATCACGTTTGTTGCATCGGAGTCCCATTAAATATTTATTTTAATGAGTAAAAATTTCATCTGTCTATTACAGTTCATGAGATTGTAGCCTGGTGACAGAAGAATGGACAGAGTCTTATTAAAAGATTCCCGTTTTACTTTATCATTTTCGTATAATAAATTTACATTTAAAAGTAAGGCAAATCTTAAGCAATATACTTTTAGCTTCTAACCTTTCGCTCAATTGCTGAGCTTTATAAAAGCTCAGCTAATTTTCTAAAGCATTTTTAAATATTATAGCGTAGTAGTAGTGAAAAGACAGAAGATACCCTTTCACATTTCCTTTTCAGATAAATATTTGAAGTGAGATGAATATTTCTAAAATGATTCTCTATGGCATTCAACTTGCTTTCAATAAGAACTGACGACTTATATTTACACTTTGACATTTGTATTTGACAGCAAGACGTTATATACTTTTTTTCTGCCTTTAAATTTAGTCCATTGAAATGTTACATTTTTTTGGGGTTTTTCAGACGACGCAATGTCGTTTTTTAGGGTTATATATTTTATATAAGATCACTTCCGTCCGTCGGTCCCATAATTTCTTAAAAATATCGTTTAGGAAAAATCCGAAAAAATAGTGGTTAAATCCTAAAAACTAATAGTCTTAAAAGGGAGGGGAAAAAATAGTATTAAAGCAGCTAGTTTAAGTGTAGTATTAAATAGGGTCTGGCTATGCTAAGCCTGAATTCAGAAAAAGCTGAAGACCTCCAATTTTTAAAGAGGGATAGCAAATTTTTAAAAAATATTCCCGGCACATCGGACAGTACCTGACTGTAAGAACAATGTTAGTGAGTTCATTTCCCAGAAAGAGAAATAGTTTTATTATAAAAACATTATAATTTCTCTGGTCTGATAAGGTAAAACGCGAAGTTCATTCCCGTCAATAAATAAAGGTGTGTACGAGTAACGATAGAAAGAAACAAAAATAAATATAATAATATATATAAAATTATATATAATATAACAATATTCAGATAGGTCTTAAAATTAAATATTGCATTGTTTTTTTGTAACTTATACGTAGTGTGTTCAAAAAGTATCGCAAATTTTGTATATTTTCAAAAAATATTGCTTTATTCGTGAATATCTATTCTGTCCCCTTCAAAGCAATCCTCCTGGAATATTATACACTTGTGCCAACGTTTCTTCCAATCTTCGAAGATTCACTTCAAAAAATCATTTTTTTTAATCTTGTTCAGCTCCTCCTTCGATGCCGTATTTAAATCGTCAATCGTGGCGTAACGTCGTCCTTTCATGGGCCTCTTCAGTTTCGGAAACAAGAAAAAGTCACAGGGAGACCAGATCTGGGGAATACGATGGCTGCGGTATCATTAGTGTGTTGTTTTTGGCCAAGAAGTCGCGTACAAGCAGCGATGTGTGAGTGAATTTTGCAGCGATCCGTCTCATGCCCAAGTTATCGATTAAAATCGAATGGCACGAGCCAATCCACGGCAATTTTTCTAACGCTGATTCGACGATTGGCGAATACCATTTTATTCACTTCATCAATTTTTTCGTCTGTTGTTGAAGTGCTCGGGCGTCTGGCACGTTCTTCGTCGTTCATATCTTCTCGGCCTCCTGAAAACATTTTGTACCACTGATAAACGTTGCTTTTGTCCAAAGTAGCTTCTCCATATGCCACAGTCAACATTCGGAATGCATAAGCGCATAATGCATAATGTTGAGAATGGTAGTTGCAACACCACTAGCAATCCACACTCTCGATAGTTTTTGTTGCCTCCTATATCCACTCCTGCGTGTCCGAAAAATACACGCTTCCTCGTGTCGTATATAGAGTGTGGATGAGGCATGAATTATAAAAAAATATTCTCTAATATATATATTTGTAAACTCATATTTATTTCATTTTTCACGGCTCTCGGCACGAGTATTGCTAGTGGAGGCTGCAGAATTACTAGCCACCCACATTCTCGATTTACTTGATAAATTACTCGATATTTGAACTCCCACGTGTCGTTTTACTTGAATCCAAAAAAAAACCGATACAAAGTTGAGCAACTGCGACGGAAGGTGAAAAACGGGCATGCGAGGAGACACTAGCGTAGTGTCCTCACTCTCTCCTGCTCGTCTTCTCTCGTGTAGTCTACTGGAGTGGGTAGGGTATGAAATAAAAAAATATCTACAGCTAACTTAAACTTGGCCTCGACTTACCGACCACTTACACCCTGATATTTTTTAAATCTAGTTCTTAACTATAAAAGAGGTTGCGTGCATTAATCCTTGGGATAATCTGTTTTAATACAAACATCTTCACTCCGGTAGCTAATTACTTAAAAAGCTCCGATATTTCAAAGAATCACTCATTGTCTAAATGGGCTTGTTATTTGGCATAATATGTACCGTCTTCGATATCCATGGAGTTCTTATGACTAATTTCTTCGAATTCCAATAACTATCAACTGGAATTCAGATATTGGACACTTTGTTTATATTGCTTTTAAAAACAAATCTCCGATTGTGAGTGAGGTGACTGTCCCACCAAATTCGAAGTACAGGATTTCGAATGAAAACTGTATATAAGAAATTCGTAGGAACTTCCTTTCACGGGCCACGCGAAGATGATGAACATGGGACAAGTTTCTTTTAATTCGCTTTCCATAAAAGTCAATACATACAATATAATAAAAAGTAAATAAAGTTTGTTATGTTTTTTAATAATATTTTTAATATTTTTACGATTTGTTTTTTAATATTTCGACAAAACTTTAAGTGACATATTGAAGTTTACATTAAATAAAATGTTGTGATACACAGATAGGGCAGACCCTTTCGTTGGTAAACCCTAAAAATAGTAGTTGAACTGTCGATAAGTCGCAGTGGTGGAAGTAGTAAACTAAATCTTGATATAAATCGTTTTTTCCCAAGTTGCCGATACGACCCTACGCCCACACGATTCTTACTCTTTACAGATCTATATAAAGTATAATAAGAGAATATACTGTAAATGTAAATAAATAAATTATCATGTATGTATTATTTGATTTTAAATATAGCAGACATATTAAGAAGACATTGAAATGATAAGTGGCGGAGCTGAACGCTGCACTTCAGATCAGAGTGTGACAGTAAAAAATATACCCTCCTCCGAGTGAGAATTGAACCCACAACCTTCACATTTATACTTGACGCTGTCACACAGCGCCATGATGATCTTCATATGTTATTTTTATTAAAATAGACTTATCACTTATCATTCAGACATAAAAGTTTTGTGAAAATAGGGCCCCCAGAACTACGTAATTTTAGCAAAGCTGAAATATCGAGGATTAATAGTCTAATATGTAATTAAGACTATATGCGTACTTACTAACTTGAACGTGGGGTCCTTTCAGAGGTAGCGCCATCTTAGGGTTACGTTACGTTACAGTAGAAATTGTATTATTTAAATTAGTTTTGAAATTATATTATTTAAATTAGTTTTTAACAATTAAGAAAAAAATATAGTTATTATTACCAGAACCTTACCAGATACCCACTTTCAAGTTAATGATTATGCGTACTGTCTTAACATATTAAGCTAAAAGTCGTCAAAATGCCAGCGTTGTTAAAATGACGTAGCACGGTCAGCCTTGGTCTTGCGAAAAATCCAAGAATAAGATCAAGACTGCAAGACCAAGATCGATTTTGGGTAACACTAAAATAAATATTTAATATTTTCAATTTCTTATTGTAATAAAGACACAAAGCTCAACCTTGAGTTTCGCCACAAAAATGGAAGAATTGAAGAAAACAGTGTCGTAACGGGAACGGAGCGTCGTAATGTTTGTAATGTAAGTAAAGTATTTGTAAATTTTATAAAAAAAATGTAAAAAAACAAAAAAGCTACTGGCAACATATAGCTTTTTATCGAGTTTTTATTGAGACGCTCACATTTTACAAGCTTTGGGACGGCTGTCGCTGACCCAAGATTAATTTATTGGCGGTAAACACTGTAATAAACGACGGTTTACTATTTAACTGTAATTAAATATAAAGGACCTTACTTTAATTATGTATTTAACAAAATTGATTCAATTTATACTTGATTTATTGCACGTACATATTATGTCCAATTGAAATTAATTTATTACGATTATGTATACCTGTAGATCTATTCTTACAAAATTGATTTCTTTTCAGATACAATCTTTTCCCGCGTATACCTAAAGTAAGTAGAGAGAGTAATCTAATATTAACACACTATTTTTTAGCTTCAAGTTGTATAAGCGAATGTTTATATATTTAACAATTTTTGTATATTTAACAATTTTTCATATTACAATATGTATTTAATTACATTTATATGGGAACCTAGTGTTAAGAATCTCCGATTCCATTAAAACATCCAATGTTCACTTTCCACCGAATTTTGAAGGCCAGTCGTGGCGCAGTTGCACGAAGTGTGACTGTAAAACCGACTGGTTGTGGGTTCGATCCCCACTCGAGGAGATGAAATATTTACTTAAATTTACATTTCCATTTCTTCGCTCTGGTGTCGAGGCTAAGCGCGGCGTTGAGTTCTGCCACTCAACACGCAATGCCTCCAGAATTCAGCAGAAAGTGGGGAATAGAGTGTCTTAGCACTAGGTTCCCTCTGCTTACCCTGCAGTGTGCGGGATACAGCGTGAAGCTGATTTCTTGATTTCTTATTGCGTGCTGGAACTGCATTAATAACAGATGTCATTACTGTCCTTTGTAAGGTTAGATACTGTGATATAGTTACGTTTGGCCAATTGAAATAAACTACCAATGATCATTGTCTGGCATTTGCTAGGGACGATATTTTAAAGACCACGTATTTGCCAAAGGTTGGTGTTTAAGTGTGGGAGTGACATCTACGATATTGTGAACACTAGCATATTCTTAAAAGTGAAATTCATCGGCGTGAAAGATGGTATCCAAAAGTTAGAGCGGTCGTAATTGAGTCAATTAATATTGGGAAGAGAAGAGGAGATAGAATGCCACTTTGTGACACGCCAACTTTCGTAGCTTGCCAGTCAGAGTGTGTCCAACACTTTGCACAAATAGATTATCGATGTCTCTGAAGATAGGAAGAAAATAATTCTAAAGTTGAATCTTTAGACATTAGCAATGAATAAGAGAGCAATAAGTAGATCCACTATATTGGACACATTCCTAAAATCGATTAAAATAATAACTCACCGTGAGTTACTTTTTTTCACTGCTAACCTAATGTCGTCAGTAACTATCAACAAAGCAGAAGTCGTGCTGTACAATGTGACTTGAAAAACGAATGAAAAATGGAAAGTGAATGCGTGGGAATTTAATTTTCTAGTCACACTTACTTGAAAGCTACCTATTTTCTCTAAGAGAATTAAAAACTCTAGACATTTCATTAAACTAAGGCACTTCGCTCCCCAGTCACATCGTCCGCCAACCCACTACAATACTAAAAAAAAAAAATTTGCACAACAATGTATCTTCTTTTAATATGACACTTCTCTTCTTCGTCAAATGCAATACTTTCTACTTATTCGAAATTTCACACCGCTTTTGAATTATAAATATACAAAAAGAAACTGTTTAACATATGTATATATGTTAAATTGCATTCAAATTAAGCAAGAATTTTAAGCGGATATTTTTAATATCAAAAATGTTTGAAATACTTTGTAAAAGGTATGGAAAGTAAAATATTAATATCTCCTTTTAATAAGAGCGCCGGAAATAGTACTTTCAATGAAAATTCCGCGGGCGATCTTCAATAAAAACAACGACAGTTGTACTTTGCAAATATTGAATTCTGCTCCATTCATGAATATACAATGTGCATCTACAATTTTTTTCTATTTTTAATACGTTTTCTTGCTATTTTTATCCATTTCCACGTCAATGTTAATGATGATAGAAATGACGCTCATAACGATGGCGATCATTTCCTTTAAGCGATTTCGGTTTCATCATCTCACATATTATATGTAAATAGCATCTAGTGGCCATCGAGGTCGTTGTGACACAGTGGAAAAATATCCAATCGTGCAAACGATGGTTTTAAATAGAGTGATTTCATTTAAATTATTTACATTTTTCGCTCTCGCAAACAAAGCGCGGCGTTAAACTTCGGCATTCAATAACATTTACCAAAGGCCAAGTCATCTTTAAATTTTTAAATCTCGCGTTAAGTGTTGCGTGAATTATAACTATGTTATCAATTATTATATATTTTTTCTTAATTTAATAAGAATTTAAAATGGTGGTATTATTAAACTAGTTAGTCCAGTCTCTGTCACTCTATTATAAGATCTGACAGATTAATAGATTAAATAAAAAAAAAAAATTATTAACATTTGTATTTCTGTGTTACAACTATATTAAGTAGATTTTATAAACTTTAATTCAAATATCAAAGTATGTAGAGAAAACGTAAGTTTACGTCAAGACACTTCGTTTTTTACTTTTTTTTAGCTTCACGCTATTGAGTGGCGGAATTCAACACCGCGCTTTGCCTTGGTTTCAAAGCGAGGGAATAAGAATATTTGGTATTTAATTTCCTCAAATGGGAATTGAACCCACAATCTGTCGCGTTTAATTTCAAAATATTGTTTCTTAAGTGGCGTACCTCAACTTCGCGTTTTATCTCCTAAAGCGGAGAAAAAGACACAACTCATTCAAGGTAGTGTGAATGGATCACACAATCAATGTAAGAAAAATATCTTTTTTTATTACTTTCTTTATAAGCAGTGACTTGTCTCTATTTCCATTTAAACGAGCTTGCATTATGCCTTTTTTTTTATTATTTTAATATATGGTTATATTCCCTTCCAAATTCAGAAGTTCTGTCCTAGCCAAATATTTAAATATATGTAAATAGTTTGGCATAAATGAAATATACGGATACTGTAACATTATGATAAATATTTTTGATAAATTTCTTCATACATGCTTGTTAGCACGGCGTTAAGTTCCGCCAGTTAACCAGATATATCTTGACGTAGAGGTAGAACAAAGTATCTTAGCAGTTCTGTGACCTAATTCCAAACAGTATTCTACAAACCTTCTTTTAGCGTCACTCTGTATCCCGTATGTAGAAGGAAGGTAAGGTATAGAGATTCTAGTTTTACGTCTCTCAGTTTCTCACGCGCTGCCTAATTAATTATTAAGACATTATGTAATGGGTAGCAGTAATCAACGCCGTGTATTGTCCTGTTACCGAAGCGACGGAATAAAAATAATTAATTTCTCCGATATCTTAATAAGAAGACCTTAAGTTTCGAGATTTTCTTTCATATAACTTATACCTTGAAAACTTGTAGAGTTTTTTAGGCAGTTAATACAATTATTATAAAATTGGAGATTTCTTTACTATTCGCTATACATACCTGAAATTCTTTTGTTAATGAGGCTGTAATGCACAGCCTCCATATGTTAGTCAGATAGCACCGCCGAAACTACGCGGCGTTAAACGCTTGAATTTGGCAAATAGGTTACTTAGGAGGTGTAGAACACCGCTAAGACAGACTTTCTTCAATCAAAATAAAAAACCAAGAAAAAAATAGGAATAGGAAATTTTTCTATAATTATTATCAGAGAAAAATTTTAAGCACCTTATAATTAAATTATTATCTTACTGAAAAGAATGTTAGATTTTTTTTTTTACTTTATTTGTACCATACCAAAAGTAGATTGACCCATTCACGGTGAAAGGTCAAAAAACATTTCACATCACTATAATATATAATATTTTTTTTTACTATATTTAAAATTTACCATACTAAACGAACTGTCCCATAGAGTCACGTAAAACCTTTGTAAGAACAAGGCTATCATTAAAAAAAAAGTTGTATCAAATATCGCTCACCAAGGCCTACGAATTTCCCTTCGACGCCTACTACGTGCTCCCTTAAATCATGTTCCTTCTCTTTCACTCTCATTGAAGAGCTATATATCTATCTCTTTCATATTACACCCACTCAGCCTACACCTACACGATTTAGCCCCGTTTTTGCCTACCAGGGCAGTTCGTATCACGACCGTGACGAGGAAGCACGCGGAAAATGCTCCGCAAAAATTGACAATAATTTTTAAATCGGTAATGATTTAAATTCTGACAATAATATATATAATAAGACATTTTTTTTGTGAAATTCAAAGAAAAATTGTGACACGAGCAAAAATTATTAAGTAGGTAAGTGGATTTTTTTATGCAAGATCTTTTTTACTTGTTGATTGATAAGGATTTTAGTTTTGTATTTTAGCAATTCTTTTTTTGTATTGCTAAGTTAATTTCTATTTTATATTGGCAATAAAATTAAATATATATCAAATTTATTTAATTTAAATTTAATGTAAATTTCTTTGTCATATTTTTGAACAATATGTTTTTTTAAGATTATAGTCGTACACGACTATTACCATAAGGAACGCAATTTTCTTATACAGTTTTTCCTTAAAAATTTAATATTAACTTAAAAAATAAATGTTTTATACTAAATTAAACATAAATAAATTAAAATTATTTTTTTGATTCTTTGTAAATGAATTAGGCATAATATATTTAAATAAAAAAATATTTTTCGTAATTTCATTATTTGTATTTTTTTTTATTTTTGCACTGTTTATTTATTTTTATTTGTTAATATAAAATGTTAAAAAATATTTTTATTTTGTTTGACGACCCAAATTCAAGCGTAGTTTCTATGTATAAATACGTACAAAACCTCCTTTAATTAAAAAAAAAAGTGATGAAATATTCCACTCTCTCTGTTATCTTCTTTCAAAAATATTACACAACATGAAAAAGATTTTTATCATAAAAGATATAAAAAAAACGTGCTGTGATTTCGGTGCTATCGACTCCATACAGACATCCATTTTCATTTCAGCTCAGATTTAGGTCATTATAAGGTCATAAATGATGATTGAATAGTGTTCATCTATTGATTTCTGAAAATCTCTTTAAAAATTATTGAATCAGAAACTAAAAGGATACTACAATAAAAATAATGATTATGAACTTCCATTTTTTTGTTGTTAATATTAATTAATATTAAAAGAAAAAAGACATTTCTGGGGCCCAAAAGGAGTTTTACTCTGTTATTCCCTTTTTCACAGATTTTTTTACGAGTTTTTTTTTATTTAATAAGACTCAAAAAAAATGTCTAGTATTATAAGGACAGATAATAGTGAACTTACACTCACATTTGTTAAAATATACGGTATTGGAAAAAGGCTGTAACAGCTCTTTCAAATTGAATATTTTTTTGAGATTCTTCTTAATTTTAGTATAATTGAGATCATCATGGCCCAATGGGACAATGTTTGTGGGATTGACTGGGTTCCTTTCGGACTGTAGGAAATAAATATTTTTTATTTTCCCTCTCTGGCAAGGCAAAGTGCGTCGTTTGATTTTGCCACTGAATACGCATTATCTCGAATTCGAGTGGAAAATGATGCAAGGCGTGTACTTTATTTTATTATTAACGACGCAAACGCGGCTTCGCCCGCTTATATTATAGGCAAATTATACAAAATCTGTACGTAAATTGAACCCTACGTTATTGTTATGTACAAACTATATTACAGTTTAATTTTATCATAATCTATTTTGTTTTTGTATTTGCATTTACGTAAAAGTGGAAAAACCTTAATTCCCACAATCTTTTGTTTTTATAATTAGCGACCAGCTAGCAAAAATTTTTCTTCGCAAAATTTTTCAACTGAGTTACTGATCTGATCTTATAACTTAACTATATTCAAATTGATAAGGCCGTTTCTAGGATAAACGTGAACAGGCACCGACAAATTTACAAAAAAAATAAAAATTATTGTTTTAGTTTATATTACGATATAGGGATGTATCTTTACCACGAACAGGCAGCGATGAGTTGCAATTTTATTAGTAACTTCAGGTAATATGGCACCTTTTTGGTAATAAAATTTAAATGAACAGTCTTTATTGGATAAATCAGTCCTTTTATACTACACTAATTGACAATTATAAATTTTCGATTATTAACTTCTAAGCAATACTTAAATTAACTTGTTTTTGCATCTTGAATAATCTTAAATATTTAAAATGGTAGGCCAATACGGCCTTGGGATGACCCAGGGCTTATAATTAGCGACGAATTAAGTTAGTTATATTGCCTACCTTAACAAATAAAATATAAAATAAAAATAAATAAACTATGCGCTATTTTGCAGAACAAAATTCATAGAAAAAAATAAAATTTCCTCTCCAGACCCTTCTTTATAAGCCCATAACTTCTAGCAAAGACATTGAACCTATATTTCAAATGTTAAATCCCTTAGCTCTACCAAATGCTCTAGCAGTACCTGTTGGACGACGAAAAAGATAATTTCAGATACTTTTCTGAAAAGGTTTTAACCAATATTTATTCGCACTTTCATTTTTCATCAAAAAGTTATGAGTAAAATTGTTTTTTATTCATAATTTTTGATAGCTGATGGAGTCAACTTATATCATCTTTTCGTCTTTTACCAAACAACTTATTGTTCGTTGTTGAGGCATACTGTACTTTTTTTAATTCTTTTAGTACTTGCGAACTAAGATGATTCTAATGTAGCTGATAATCACTTTAGCCTTGTATGGGGTACAGTCTGCAATTAGGAAGCTATAAATGCGTCCATTTACTTATTTCCTACACCTTCTACAGCCTTTTCATTGACTGCACCAAGTTTGGCGTTTTTAGAGAACCAAAACGCATAAAAAAATACATGTAAGTAAGATTTACGTACGATAAAAGGCAATGGTTCGTCAAACCAAATTAGATTTCTCCTATTATAATTTTCTATTTTTTTTTACAAATTTGAAATATTTTTTATGCAAAAGGACTTTTGAACTATCATTCTCCACTTTCCGCCGAATTCTGGAGACATTGCGTGTTGAAGAGCACGCCATGCCACGCTTTGCCTTATTACCAGAGCGGGGAAATGAAAATATTAAATATTTCATTTCCTCGAGTCAGAATCGAACTCACAAAAAGTCGCGTTTACAGACGCATGTTTGTGCGGCTTGCCTCAAGTTTACCTAATAACAAAAGAGCGTGTGAATAAAATTATATTCAACACTAAAATGTGTGCCTCCGATAAAAACTAAAAAATCAATAACTACGAATAAAATTGAAACAAATATAAAGAGCCAATTTTTGAATTCATAGAGATTATAAAAATAAAAAATATTTTATAAATTAAAAATGTGAAAATGTAATGTCAATCAATATATATGGGAGGGGAGTGCCTTTATACTAGGTTCCCAGATTTCTCCTGCCTACTTTTCTGCGTGTGGGATACAGCGTAATGCTAAAAACAATTTTGCAGCGTTGAGGTACCACCCACTAAAGGCGCAACGTTTCCACGATACGCTTTATCTGCTAAATTCTTTATCCAGATGTTATTGTGATGCAGGACCAGCGCATCAACTTTTGTGGAAATAAATTATTTCCATTTCCCTTCTCACTTTTACCGGTCAAATCTTGAGACAATAGGTTCTTCCTATCTACGTTACTAAAAACTCAAAGCGTGAACTTCTATATAATAAATAAATTATATGAATATTTTTATGAACTTCTATATAACTTCATAAAAATAATCCTACTCCGTTTCATGGGGACGGCCTCAATCGTGAATGAAAAGTCGGTTTAAATTTACGCATACGAGAATGTTATCTTCATAATTTGACGTCATTTCCAATAATATCGGAGTCACTCGTGCGCAGACGTCAGTATTTACGTCACTACAAAAAATACACTGTCACATATTGGTTGATGTTTTGAAGGCCAAGGATTTGTAGAAATATAGAAAACGGATTCGTTGATGACAAAATGGTTTTATTTATGCCCTTTTGCAAATATTTATTGTATATTATTAGATAATAACAAAAATATATATTTTGCGGTAGAGAATCTAGTGTTAAATGGTTAATCGTAATTTCCCGTCGAGTTTGCGAGAAATAATCATTCCACGAGTGGGTAGCGACCGTAATAAACGGTTACAGTCGGACACTTTCCCACTGCACCACAATAGAACATTGTAGTACATTTTATTAGATGGAGTAGACATAGGGAACCAGGGACACTAGATTCTAAGGTTCCCTGTCTAAGACACACCATTCTCCATTAAGAAACTTCGGTTCCCCAAGGTTTGGTTGAACTTCTTACAAAACTCAATCAATAGTCCATAAATATTTTTGAATTCGTTAATAAATACTTAATATATTTATAATGTTGTATAGGAAACCGTTGCAGCGCAGCGTCACAGAGCTTTCTGTAAGTGTGACGATCGGGAGTTCACTCTGGGGAAGGAATTATTTTAATGTCCTAATTCTGGTTTCGGTATTAAAATAATAAAAAACCTTTGTCGTCGATTTTCGAATGTTTAATGATTTAACCCGCATATAGCAGTTTAGGCAGAGGGAATTCAGTGTTAAGAAACATCACACGCCCAAGTTTCTAGTAATTGCATGTTGAGTTGTGAAACTCAAAATCGCAAAGCCGAGTCCTTTGTGTACCGGGAATACATAAATAATATTAGAAATCAGAAGTTCTATTATTAAAATCGAACCAATTTTCCAGATCGGATCGTCAATCACCACAATAACCGTCATACACTGGGTGCTTGTGTTGTATGAGTCGAAATGTTAGTGGTGGGTATTGGTACCACTCGTACATAGAAATTTATTGACTAACTGACTTTAGCTTAGTTTTGACGTGAGGCTTACGGTTCCGCCATGTAAGTGCTGTAGTCTAATATTAAAACGTCGTTAAATTTAATTTCTATTAGATAATATAGTTAGCTAGCACTAATGGAAAAGCTTTTGTAGAAATTGTCAACAAAATTATCCATATATAAATATATTATATACCTAAATATAATTGTATGTACATGTTAATAACTTACATTTTCAGCTATCGTCATATTTATATCAAATTCAATTATATATTCGTCATTTTTTTTGTATTATTTATATATAGAAAAGGCCGTCGTATGTCGTGGCATAAAGGCGCAAGCGTGTGACTGTAATGCCACTGTCGTGGATTTGATTCTCACGCGAGGGAGTGAATTATTACTTATTAATATTTTCACGTCTTCTCTGCCAAAATCAAGGCAGAAGCACTGCGTTGAGTTACGCCAATCAATAACTACATCGCTGGTTTTGAAAATTCGGCGGAAATAAGGAAACGGAGTGTTTTCACACCATATCAAAAA
Source organism: Heliconius charithonia (assembly GCA_030704555.1). NCBI lineage: Eukaryota > Metazoa > Arthropoda > Insecta > Lepidoptera > Nymphalidae > Heliconius > Heliconius charithonia. Next base: position 4,778,011 of record CM060825.1, read on the forward strand.
CAACCAAAATATAACATATTTAAAATTAACCTAATAATGCGAGTAGAGTCGTACAAAATGCTATATGAAAAGATATTATGAAAATTTCCTTCGGAAGAACTACGAAGTTTGTAGGGAAATAGAAAATCTTTAGAGTAGCGACTTATCTCTAAAGCTCCCATTCCTTCAGCGCAAAGTTCTTTAGTTCGGTATATTGAAATTCAGACAGATTGTATTATGCCGAGGTTTTACCGGCTTGTCTACAAAGTAAGGAAATGTATAGTACTATATGTACTGTACAGAATACAAATATGTCAACATTTCCTTAAGGATTTTGTTTGAGGCCAGAAAGATTTTGTGTTCGATTTCCAGTCACTATCGACTGGACAATTGGGCCATGGACATGGGCCATTTTCATTTCCTCGTGATAGCAATGACACAAAGCGCGGAGTTGAGTTTCGCCACTAAACATGTTCTAATGTAGCGAAATTTGAGCGGAATCAGCTAGAAACGTGGGGAACGTAGGGGTTTATCCGGATATTAATACTAGGTTCCCTATTGTTTTAAGGACAGTGTGAGGTAAACAAAATATTTTGTTTACAAAATGAGTCAAGTCAAAGAGCTATCGAGCTAGCAAGAATTAGCAAGAATCTTAACCCAGTTTTCTTTGCCTAAGAGCATTTATTTGCTGTGTCGTCTTTGTCTTGACTTGATGAATAAAACATATTATAGAGTAACAAAGTTTTGCGAGTAAATCTATTAAATCTATTTATTAGTTTATATTAAATTCTTGTAAATTGTGACATTCGGTAGACTTCTATGATTTCTATGAAGGTTCTATGTACATAGTTAACATTAAAAAATAAAATATATTTATCACATTTTTTTAGTCTGTTGTGGCGCAGCAGCACAGCGACTGACTATAAACGCAACGGCTGTGGGCTTAATTTCTACTCAGGGAAATTAAATATTTTAACTTCCTTACTTCGGTGATTAGATAGGAACGTAGGACGGGAATGAAAACTAGGCGAGTCGGAAATGGAGTGTTCTAACACTAGGCTATTTCGCCTATCCTGCTATATATAGGAAGCGTGAAACTATAAAAAAATTAACGGGACCATGATTATAGAATATATTTCATTAATTTTACGCTAAAAATAAATAAATAAACCAGCTTCGTTGTATCCCGCATACATCAGGGAAGGCAGAGAGAATCTAGTGTTAAGACACTCCGTTTCCCACTTTCCACCGAATTTTTTGGGGCATTGTGTATTTAGTGACGGAACTCAACTACGGGCTTTTGTCTTGGTGCCAAAGCGAAAAATTGAAAATATAAATAAATAATATATATATAGGTTTATTATTATTAATTTCCTCAAGTGAGGATCGTGCCTACAACCATCGTCGTTACAGTCACATCCTTGTGCCACTGGGTCACGACGGCCTCTCGCAAGGATGAAAAGCGAAAATTTAAACGAAATATTTAGGCAAATATATTTGTTTAGTAAAGTGTGCCGGCAGACAGGTGGTGAGGAGCTTTTAGAGCTAAACCAACATATGGAGTAAGTAATAAACTTCCAAGTGTGCTTCACTAAGCAGATTAACTGGCTGAGTGTATTAAAGAGATAAAAGAACAAATATTCTTAACATATTTAAAATGTTATCTCACATTTATGAAAGCAAATCTCTTGTTTAAACAATATATACAATACCGTTCAAGAGGTGCGTGTTCAAATCCGGAACATTTCCCACGTGTAGTCACTTTGGTTTTTTTTAGCTTTACGGTAGGCACAGATATTATGTTAAGACACTCCAGAGGTTGCCCGTCTCAATTCTGTACTATGCGTTTTTAGTGGTCTCTTTAGTTTATATTTTGAAATTTCATGCAAATAAATTTGATGTATTTAGGTAGACATTTTCTCTCTTCAAAAGAAAATATTTCTTTAAATTCTCTATTTAATAAAAAAATTGTTTTTATTTACGAACTACAACAACTTTAAATTGAGAAAATCACTTTAAAATATTGAAGTTTGACTTGTTTTGTTTTTGAGTTTAGGAAGTGTAGAGCACCAAGATAGTATTTCTCGAAATTCCTATGAGAAGAAAAAGTATGAGATTTTCATTTAACGTCCTACCTTGTCCACGCGGACAAAATTGCGGTTTTAAATATAAAAATAAGCAATGTAACCAATTCTTTAAATAAATATATATAAACTTACTACATAGTATACTGAGTACTATGATGAAAGAGCCATGGGTCTAATGATATCGTTTTGGAGCGAAGTATAGAATTACGTTAGCAAAAGCGCTAAGCCAGCCTGAGGCGTTGATAGACTGTCGACAATATTGCCTTAGGGCTCGTATGCAGTGTTTCTTGTTACTATACACCTTACCGGATTTTCGTAGTCATGCACTACGCAGTAGCCAGAAAGAACTAGTTGACTTTACGATTAAATATTAATATTTTAATATATCAGCTTAAGGTGTGTTAAAATAGATGAGCGAAAACGATTCGTTCCTCCTAAATTGATTAATTTTGGAGACACTTTGTGACAAAACTTACCGCCACGATTTGCCTGCTTTATCTATTTTTATAATTTAATAGAAATATATATACTCGTATGTGCAAAGAGAATCTAATAATAAATGACACTGTTCTTCATTGCAGTGTATAACTTTCGTTTGTGAAAATACCGACCAAATCAACACTAGAAAAGAACAAAAAAGAACGGCCTAAAAGTTTCCATGGTCATTTATCCATTTTCTGCCTTTATACATATTTTGAGAAGCACTCAATGGCCCAACTTTGTAATTTTTTTTGTTAACCTGAATTACTCTTAAGTAGCATTAATTGAATAGCAAAATGTGTAAAAAAATCTGTAAAAAGGGAGATATTTATATTTTATACTCTTTGTTTGTATATAAATACTATCCATAGATTTTTACATACTAATGTAGAAATCATTGATTTAAAAAAAAAAACAAAAGTATTATATTATTATTAATATAAATATATTTTTTTTATTTGAAAATTATTTTCTAACATTATGTATATTGCATACAATACTTTTTATAAGCATAGATTGTATGTTGTACGAAAATTATAACAATATAAATAAAATAGAGACAAATGAGTCTGTGATGCATACCTACCTAGTCCTATCTTTTTCATTTCTACGAACTGAAATTTTCTATTTTTAAATAGAACATGACACAGAAATATTCTGTCCGCCCACGTCGCAAGTTTGCGGCGGCCTTTAAGGATTATCATGAAGCCTTTGTCGTGACAAAATGGAAGTGACAGGTTAAATTTCGTTCGAACACTTGTTGGACCAAAGTTTATTTTTATAAATTTTAAATTATATATTTATAAAAAAAATATTTTTATTTTTAATTACTTTATGAAGTATTTTCCATATAGGATAACTTTTGAACCATTCTAAATTCATAGTTTGACAATAAGCAATTTTTTTTTTCGCTTCATGCTGTATCCCGCACATGTATGTCATGTAACAGGGTAGACAGAGGGACCTTGGAAATCTAATGTTTGGACACTTCGTTCTCCACTTTCCGTCAAATTCTTAAGACATTGCGTATTGATTTCCATCACTTAACACTGCTGTGTTAAGTGACGGAAATAAGGTGCTCCTCATCTCGTTTCCAGAGCGAGGAAATGATAATATGTATTAAGTATTTTATGCGCCCTAGTACGAATTGAACCCACATCCGTAGCCTATACACACACACATATATGGCGGCCTGTTAGATTGGTTGAGAACACCGCTGTTTATCCTTGTCTACTACAGTATCTTTGTTTTACCTTAATGCTTTTAGATAGTAAGAAGAGAAATATTTAAGTCAAAATATTAACATAGGCAGATGGAACCAGGGAAGCCAGGGTTAAGACACTCCGTTCAGAATCCAACAACATTCGTTCAACACTTTCCGCCGAATTTTTGAGGCATTGCGATTTCAGTCTCGAAACTCAACTTTACTGCATTAGCACAACGAAAAAATGAAAATATTACATATTTCATTCCTTGGGTGGAAATCGAACCCACAACCGTCAATCAGCAATTTTTCTACCCCAATTTTATTTCCAGAAATTTTAGAATCTTTCAAAACTTATTTCTTAGTGCTTATTTACGCTCTACAAAGAAACTTTGTGCAAAAAATTAAAATTCTTCAGTGGTTTGAACTTTGCTTTTATCTCTGGGTATGTCAGTCACTTTATAATTTTATATATAGACTAGCAAATCGCTCGCGGCGTCGCTCGCTTGTACTATGTAATTGTTTATTTTGGTTATCTGAATTACTTTAGTGATCTAATAACATTATAATTTAAAAGACAATATCCATACACCGATAGCAGAAATTTCAGCCTATTCAATAAAACATCATTCTTTTTAGGAATAAAATACCTCATATTGACATATATTTTGTAATTATGAACCGATTTAAATAAAAGTAACTCTTAATGTTAAGGGATATTTACTGAAATACAATTATGAAAATAACATTTAAATCGGTTAAGCCATTTCTGAGATTGGCGTAAACAAACGCACAGACAAAAAATTGAAAAAACTTTGTTTTTTTCAAAAACTTTGTTTTTTTTCAAAAAAATTGAAAAAACTTTGTTTTTTTCAATTTTTTGTCTGTGTCCCAATATAAATATCATATGTATAGAATATAGATGTAAGAAACCATCATGGTACATTTACTAACTTTATCTAACTGTAGGTATTATAGAGTAGAAACAGTCTAACTCGATTATATTCGTAATTTCAAATTCTACCCATGAAGCCAGTCATAGCGCAGCGGCACGAAGTGTGACTGACTGGTAGTGGATTCGATCCCTACTCGAGGAGACGAAATATTTACTTAAATTTATATTTCCATTTCTTCGCTCTGGTGTCGAGGCTAAGTGCGGCGTTGAGTTCTGCCACCCAACACGCAAAGCCTCCAGAATTCGACAGAAAGTGGGGAACGGGGTGTCTTAACACTAGGTTCCCTCTGCCTACCCTGCTGTGTACGGGATACAGCGTGAAGCAGATTTTTTTTTTTACACATAGCATATATTGTACTCTAGATTATCTCACAGTTCAAGCGCCATCAAAACATGCTATAAATATAGTATTAACGACTGATAAAAATAGCCCATTCACGTAACCTATACCAGTCACACAGTACAGTGTGTGAACCGAATAATTGATAACATTCAGCAAATCCTTTAAAAGTGAAGTCAACGTTGAAACATCTAAATTTAGCTCGGTTATACGATAATCCGTGGTAAGCCGGTTAAGCCAAGAATGAATGACGCACGTAGTGTCTTTCTCTTGCATTATACTAACAGCTAAGATGTCTTGTGCTTATCTAGCGATATTTCCCTCACAACAGTACATATAATTATCTTGCGAGAGCACTAAATACCTATAATTAATATATATTAATAGATAATCTGATATAATGAAGCTAGTCGTGAGGGGTACACTCGTATGATTGCAAACGCGACAGGTTGTGGGTTCGATTCTCATTCGAGGAAATGAAATATTTAATTATTTCATTTCGTCGCTCTGGTGTCAAGGCGAAGCGCGGTGGTGAGTTCTAACACTCAAAAATGTCGCACACGGAATATAATCTAGAACTCGACCGAAATTGGGGACAATTTGCTCAGTCAGCGCCACAAAAGTCATGTTTGTAATCATACCCCGAAAATTAATTATAATTACATTAAAAGATGTAATTTAAGAATTTTATTTTATCAAGTTTTTGAACCGTACTATTGTATTAATATTGTCTAGCGTAAACAAAAGAAAGAATATGCCATCCCATAGATTCATTTATTTTCCGAAATATTTAATTTCATATATGAAAAAACAAAAAAATGCACTTTAAACATGTTTATATCGTCGACTAAATAACTTTAGGTCGAAACGGTATTTCACTTAAAATTTCTTTGAGATTAAAAATAACTGGCGGCAAATGTTAAAATGTTTCCAGTGGAAACTGCTGAGACACGCTCCAACGATGGCCACTTAAGGGTTAATCTTATTTTTATACGATGACTTCGTCTATTTTTACAGTTTATTTACAACAAAAATTTTATGGCCTTAAATAAGAGTACTTAATCTTGTTCGCTTGAGAATTTTTACCTGCATTTTCTTACAGGTTGTCTATTTTTTATAATATTTTTTTTTTAATTGATTTTTTTGCATCCAAAGCTTGCTCTCTATGGCTATTTTCGCTCGCTATTTTGTTCGATTATACGTTACCCCTACGTTTTACTAACAAAATGATAAAACGAAATATTATATAAAAAAAGGAAGAAAAAAGTTCCTTCTGTTCACACATGAACGTCGGGAGCTCAAATTCCTTGGATGATTATCTATATTTGCAGCCTTAGAACTACTCAATGCTTGTACACAGGTCCTGTTATACACTAGACCATTTATTTAATCATTGATAAAAATAATAATAGGTACTATTTAATAATATTTTAAGTAAAATTATGTTAGGCACTTAACAAGGAATGCAAATATAAAAACATAAGGTTCCACTTATGTTAAAACACCCTCTTATGTTAAGACCTCCACTTCTTTCAAGTTTCGGCCCAATTTTCGAGACATGATTCTATATATTAAGAATGAACATAAGGAATTATGTTTATGAACTGAAGTTTACTACTCTTACCAATAGACTAGCATTTCTCGTCTTCAATATTAAACATTTTAAACAAAACCATTATAAAGATTAAACAAGCAAATCTGTTATAGTGAAACTACGTAGATTTACACAAAACAAGCTAAGCGCTTCAGTTTCAGTTTCATTTAGCAATATTAACAACAAGTAATGAAATAAATCGCCCTCGGGCTCTATGCTCGATGAGCGACTGGAAAGATAAACATGAGTGTGCCGTACCTACATTTATAGATACTTGTAATGTATACAAATATAATATATTTACTATTTCAATTTTTTATTGTATTTAATTTTTATGCAGTATAAATTACGATAGTATTAGTTTTGTCGAAACAAAAGCGCTATTGAGTTCCGCATCAACACGTGATGACTCCAGAATTGGGTGAAAAATGTAACGGTATAAAAGTAATAGTGGTAGCGTCTTAAAACTAAATTCCCAGCTCCTTTTGTATACCTTGCTGTGTGCGGGATACAGCGTGAAACAATAAAATAAATGAATAATCTCAAAGCGTATAAATAAATTTCTATGCGTAAACTTTCACTTGAAATAAATTAAATTAAATTCTTTCATTAAGTTTTGTTATTCGAGAATAATATGTTGATATTAACAATTTTCTACAATAAAACACCTTACACTTCACCCTGACAAAGGCTAATGATCATTCCTTCAGGGAACAAGAGCACGGAAATAACTTTTCCGCTAAATCAAATTTGCTAAAACAGTTTTGAAAATTCTATGAATTATTAATATTTTAATATAAAATACAATCTTGTTTTATTTTTGTTGTGTGTAATTAATTATAATAATATGCTGTTATTTTCTAAGTAGTAAGCAAATAAATTATAATTTAGAAAATATTTTATAAATTCGTTAATACATTCATTTATAACCAATGCGATTATTTTTCAAACAAGGTAAAACTGAGATTAGATGCCCTACTTTTTGAAAAAGTCTCCTAGTTTCAAAAATATACATTTTAAACGATTCGTTATTCAAGTTCTTTGAATTTAGCTAGTTTTATATTTGATGTTGAATTACTATTGGTTTCGTTGACTTGTCAATGAGAGATTTTTCGTATTGAAATATTCACTTCGTGTAAACAATTGTAGGTCTGCGAATAGTAGTAAATTTATATTATGCGGCGGATTTCATACAAAATGCAGCAAAATCAATGCATAAATGTTCATACATTATGATTTTGTTGATTTAGAGGCTTCATTTTTTCTATTTTTCAAAGAGACGGTAGACATGAATCGTTGTTAATTTCAGCTTGATACTTCCACGCGATCTCGAGATAAATGATCTTGAAGGACGGACAACAAAGTGATCCAATAAGGTTTCCGTTTTTCCTGTTGAGATACGAAACTCGATAAAAGATATATATGTATCTTCAATATGATGAAGTTTTTACATTACAATTAAATTGTACTTTCGTAAATTGATTTATATTATCCATTATATCACATAAAACAAAACTCATATTTTTACACTTTTTATGTATAAAAACTTTATAATGCACATAAAGACACAAAACGGATTTACCAGGTTTACACTCTTAACTAACGATGTCTTACCACTTAAGATAAATAAAATAAATCAAAATCGCTTTACGCTGTATCCCGCACACAGCAGGATAGGCAGAGGGAACCTAGGCCGATTCAACGCCGTTTCAAGTTGAGTGACAGAACTCAACGCAGCGCTTAGCCTCGACATCAGAGCGAAGAAATGGAAATATTAATCTAAGTAAATATCTCATCTCCTCAAGTGGAGATCGAACCCACAACCAGTCGGCTTTCAGTCACACTCCGTGTCGCTGCGCCACGACTGGTCTCACCACTTAAGATTTGTCAAAATCAAATCAAATCAAATCAGCTTCACGCTGTATCCCGCACACAGCAGGGTAGGCAGAGGGAACCTAGTGTTAAGACACTCCGTTCCCCACTTTCTGCCGAATTCTGGAGGCATTGCGTGTTGAGTAAATTGGAAAAAAGGAATTAATCCACTTTTTATAAATGCTATTTAAGTTGCTTTATAAAAGTACCTACGAGTAAATAGCATTTTCACAAGTGTATAATGTACAAAAAAGGTAAATGGTACAAATTAAATGCAAATTACCCTGTAATGCCTATAACAATTTGATCACTGTACCCTTTTAAAATATATTGTACCCATGTACTCGTATGAGTCCATTGGGGCACAGATAATAATGCTTATAAAGCAGGAATCTAATGGAACGAAAAATTCTAAACACTCCATTACCGATTTTTCTTGTCGAGTAGCGCAACTCAACGCCGCGCTGTCTTGTCAATATAACGAGTACGTGAAAACCTATAAGAATATTGTAATATAATGTTAATAAGTATATTTGATAGGAAAAAAATACTTGTTTTCGCTTTTGTAAATTATTTATGTTTCACATAAACAATTTAAATAAGATCAGTGATGCAAGCGAAAACGCCTTTGCTCGGGTGAGAGTAATTACGTCTGGCTATCTCTTAGACGAAGGCGGCAATCGAAAGGCGGCCATTGTGAAACTAGCTCAGGAGTGAAACTTTAATATAGTTTTAGGTGTTATATTGTTAGGTAACATAAATAAATAAGATTTTTGGTCAGTTGCTTATCATTTGATATGAATTTATATTGTTGATGATTTAGTTAAGTACAAGTGGCTGTAACTTTATGGTTCTTGCTATACTACTTCTATATATTAACCGCTATTATTGCAACAAATGGCAGACAAAAAAAATCTTGTGTCGAGACATTGGCCATTGGATAATTAAAAATCTTAATTTCTAAAAATTCTATTCAAGTCACTAAGTGTAGAGTTGTAACTCATCTCTCCATCTTGTGGAACGGGAGCTTAAAAAAAATCCGTGGTGAAATATTAGACGTACATAGACAAACGCTATTATGTCATGACCTACCAAAATGAACGACTTTTACTTGTACGACATTTTATTATTTATAAAAATTTAACTGGGCTATTATAATTCATGGCATATTTAAAAACGTCACTTTTCATATTTCAACGGAAAAAACCTAACACGTTAAAAAGTTTTCACTAGGATGGCATTTTATTATTTCCTATAGTTTAACTAAACTGATGTGGTATCAGATATTCCAAATTTTAATTATTTATATCTCAAAGGAAAATGCTCATCGATCTCAAAAGCTTTTATAAAAGCGGCATTTCATTATTTCTTACTGTTTGGCCAATATGGTTCTACGGATACGTATAACGTAAATCCTGGCCCAGGAATAAAATTATTATACAAAAAAAAAACAAATCCGTCCATTAATGCAGAAAAAGTACACAAACAAAAAAAGTATGCATACAGATAATAAGACCAACAGAAGAAGACTAACAGATGAACAAATAAACAGACAAACAGACGAACAAAATGGTTGGTTGGTTGGTTCTTTGATTATGGCGTTCCGAGAGTGCCAATAAATGGTTCAGTAATTTTTGAGATATTTACGAATTCTGTCTGAGAATGGAGTATCGTGGAACTAAACATAAAAAAGTAGTAAACAGAAACTTTCTTGTTCTAAAATATAATATTACAAAACATTGTCCAAAAAATATAAATAAAATATAAAAAAAATATTATAGATAAATACAAATTTTAGAATATTTTATTAACATTAACTAAATTATTAAAAAATTACTTACCTCTAGAGAAATCTTCAAGCTTCAGAGCTATACCACTACAGCAGTATGGTCTATATCTTTCTTATCGTCTTAATTTCATTATTTTGATAGGTTTTCACTTAGCACTATGGTGATGAAATGTGTTTAAATTCTAGACGTTAAAATTTTTAATCAAAATATATATTATTAGTAAGTAAAAAATAATATCAATCTATTATTATTAAGAGAAAAACTTTTCTTCACCACCTAAACAGCCACCTATATCTGTTATATGAATATAGATCATTTTCCAAGCGTTATTACTTAAAGGCTAAGTTCAAAAGATCTATAAAGAGGAACATTCGATCCAGATGGCATTAAAGTTTCTCAGTGAACATAGCAGCTTAATTTATTCAAGCGACCGAAAACAATTTCCACCGTTATTTATATACTCGTATAGATTTTCTTATTACAATTTATAGTTAACTCTTAAACCTCAGTTTGTAATATTTTTAGGTATATTGTTATAATAATTATTGTTTATATCATCTTAATGGGAATGGTTTCCAGGTAAAAAATATTAACTAGCAAAGAGTGGCGTTAATTACCGCCCCCGTAGTCATTGGCTTCAAGTTCTACTGGAATTTGGAATTCTAAAGGAAAATCCTTTATATAGAGATATAATGGTTTTTCAATTATTCAATATAAACGTTTTTTTGTGTCGTACATAACGTTAACGTATAGCTTGTGGTCAGAGCACTTGGATGGTTTCCAAGTGGCGCGGGTTCAATCCTGATTGATACATTCAAAACAATATATACGTTTTCTATAAAAATATATTTTTTATCACTTATGCTTTGCTTGGACTGCAGTGACGTCTGACTGTAAACTTGATGATTTTATTCTTTAAACTCATATGGAGAAATGAATTAATTTAGTTTCCCCACTGTAAGCATAAGCCTGGTTTCCACCACCGTTGGAGCGGGCTAATTAAGGACTACGTTGGACTCGTAAGAGTTAACTATTTCTACCAATGAATAGTCAGACAGAAAGAAGAGTGCGAGGAGAAAGAGTTGAAATGAACTCGCTCAATTCTAGAAATAAAAACCTGCTTTATTTAAAAGGAGTGCGTGCGTGCGCTCATTTATATACGGTATTTTTATAGCTTCTCGCTGTATCCCGCATTTAGCAGGTAAGGCAGATGGAATCTAGTGTTAAGACACTCCGTTCCCGACTTTCCGTCTTGGAGACATTGCGTGTGGAGTGATGTTGTCATTAATTAAATAATTACCGTAAGCAAAATCAAGAACTTGTCCTCTCAAATAAAGTAATATAACAAAATTACAAAAGGTCCCAACTTCTAATAAAGAAATTCGTACAAAGTAAAGTAAAAAAAGTTGATGAATGACTAAGAAGTTTTTGTTTGAAAAATATAAAACAAATCCTCGAGCAAATTGTTAAAGGTAAGTTTAGCCTTATGTTATTTAAGATTAAATAATATAAAATATGTAAACGGTTTCGTCATTGACTTAATATTTTACATTTGTAAATAGTTTTTTAGTTTTTTAGTTTTTTGCTATTTCCCATATACCTTGGGTGGAGAAAGCTTAGTGTTGGTACTATTTTCTCCGAAGTAACGCAAATCAGTAAGAAAACAACAGAATGTATTTAGAAATTGTAAAAATGTAAAGTATAAAAAATATTCACTGTAACTTATATACAAAATTGATTTAATAAAATGTGACTCTTCCAATGGTAAATAAGAGTTTTTGATTAGATCTTCACAGTACAGCCATTGAATTGAAGAAAAATAAAATCAGTTACTCATCGATTTTTCGTTCCAATTTCAGGATTGTAGATCAACATTAGGTACAGCTTATAAACATTAACAAACTTAAGTTTGCGAGCATATGCCTTTATTTTGTATGAAACGAACTTAATGCACTAATTGAACGTAGGTTGTAATGTAATAAAGTTAAAACTCAATGCCATACATTAATATATTGGAAATTAATCAAACAGTATATAATTTGGTTATGAAGATAAGGCTCCTAAATTAAACTACAATAGACATCTGTTATTATTATCGGAGGCTCATTGTCCAGTCGTATTGTATTAGCCAGCAATAATTGACTATTCACATTGGGTTGTTCCTATATCTAGTCAAATATTGTTAGTTGTCATATATGAATATGACATTTATGTGATATTCAATACTTAATTTAATATAATTTAAAAAAAATCACGCACGCTGTATCCCGCATATAGCAGGGTAGGCAGAGGGAACCTAGTTTTAAGACATTCCGTTCTCACGAAGATACTTTTATTTTTAACACTCTGTGTTGATTGGCGGAACTCAAGAGTAGCGACTCAGCATCATTATCAGAGCGAGGAAATAAAAATAATAAATATTTTATTTCCCCGAGTGGAAATTCTTACCACAAGTGGTACTTACGTGGTATTTGCAGTCCCACGCTTGTGCCCCAGCGCCACGACGATCTCAATTATTGTTGACGTTGTTGTGGTTGTGGTAATCAATTCAATTAATAATATTTCTACTATATTAGAAAATCATATTGAGCTATAGCACTTCCATACTGCCAAGTAGAATGCCATCAGCGGTTTTTTTTTCTATTAATCGCAAAGGCGTTAGATAAAGTATGGCACAATGGCTTGATGGTCAAGCTCGTACGTACAGGAGTGCCTGACCGTCTCGTGCACATCTTACGAGCCTTTATATCGAACTGCTTTTTCAGATTATGAAGATACCCCCTCTAGTAGACACCTGACCAGAACAGGAATTCCTCAAGGCTCATTTCCCTCATCATTTCTGTACAATATGAGTACACCCATAACATCCCCAAATCCCGGTTTACTCACCTAACCCGATACGCGGATGACATTGTCACCTATGCTTCGTCATTCATATTAAGATACTTCCGTTTCTTACTTTACGCCGAATTCACGAGGCATTGCGTATAAAAAATCTAATTATTTTATTAATAAAAATATTTTTTAAGAAATTTATTACCATAAAAATTAACTCACCCAAAAATATTTTTTCTATAATATGTATAAAACGTATTCAATTTGAACAAAAATATGCTCAAAGTAATGAAAAAATATTCAAGAACATAATTGAGTTTCATTTATTAATTTGGCTTTTTAAATAAGCCTTGAATACCTCGTCGTTGTTTGAGTTACTTTAATTAATTTTCGAGGGTCATTCATTTATGTTTATAAAATGGATCATTAAGCGATTCTTATTATTAAAAGAGATTGCTAGTAAGATGAGGCCGGGCGTGGCGCAGTGGCACGAAGTATGACTATAAAACCGACTGATGTGGGTTCGATCCCCACTCGAGGAGATGAAATATTTACTTAAATTTATATTTTCATTTCTTCGCTCTGGAGTCGAGGTTAAGCGCGGCGTTGAGTTCTGCCACTCAAAACGCAATGCCTCCAGATTTCGGCAGAAAGTGGGGAATGGAGTGTCTTAACGCTAGGTTCCCTCTGCCTACCCTGCTGTGTGCGGGTGTATCCCGCGTGAAGCTGATTTTTTAAGATACAGTCGAAGGGAAAAGTTCTTTCTTTTAAAAAAAGAGATCGTGGTTACTAAGTTTAGTGAAACATCACTCACTACGTTTTCGAATTTCTATCATTCTTTGAGATTTTTCTTGTAGATCGCGGAACTCAACCTCGTTTAATTATAAACATGGATATATTTTATCCACAGTCTTTGGATGTCGTCCAAGCACTCTATTATCAATCGACTATTGTGGATTCGATTCCTACTCGGAAGAATGAATTATTTACAATTTCCCGCTCCGGTAGCAAGACAAAATGGGGTGTCTACCACTCAACGCCGCGTCTCAAAAATTGGGTGAAAAGTGAAAAACAGAGTGTATTAACACTAACTTTTCTCTGTCTACCCTGCTATATATGAAATACAGCATGAATAATTATGATATAATACAACACATAGGCACTAACGTAGGACCTACTTCGAAATAAAATATTTTTTATGTAAATTTCACCGTATTCTTATAATAAAATACGGACGTAAAATTGATCCAGATGTTCTCAAAGCTCTCCTCATCGAACTTGGCCTCAACTTTTATAACTTTCTCTTATGTAGCGTCTGTTTCGTATTTTGAAACTAAGTTTCGATAAAATTTTTGTAATATTATGTCTTCCTAACATAACTCAATACTTTAGACAAAAAATGTAGTAATGTGCAGCTTTAATAGCTACAAAAAACTAAATTATTTTTGAAAAAATCAGTTCACCCCTTTTACCGTTTTTTTTTTGTGGTATCAAAATAAATAAATATAAGAAAGTGCAAAGCTTTTAAGATACAACAAAGTTCATAAAATACTTATACACACCTGAATTACTTGTATGTGGAAATTCTGCTTACTAAGGAATAAGTTAAATCATGTGTTGTGCATTCGATTTCCACTCAGAGAAATAAATTATTTTCATTTCGCCGAGAACAAGACAAGCCGCGCCACTCAACACATAATGTCTCAAAAATTTGGCAATATGTATGAGACGGAGAGTGTTAGCACTGACAGTTTTACATACATGCAGGGTACAGTGTAAAGGTAAAAAATAATACTAAAAAAATACGTAATACTTGAAATTTAGTTCTTTTAGATTTTCAGAAAAATAAATGTATAATACTTTTTTATTTACCAAAAGTTTAATGTAATGTAATTAATAAATTTTGACATCACGCTGCATCCCGCACATTGCAGGTTCCTCACTTTTCACCGAATTCTGTAGGCAGCACGCAACGCAGTGCCTTGCCTCGACACCAGAGCGAAGAAATCAAAATTTAAAGAGTTAATTTTCTAGAGTGGGAATCGAACTTGTTGCGTTTGCAGTCACGACTGGCCTCAAACTATTATATTGTGATAAAATATGGAATATTTCACTGTGCTCTTTTATATAGAGGTAAAAAACGGAGGCGTGCTACCAGCTATTTCGAGAGTATCAAACAATTGCCGGGCAAATATTATTTTAGATACCTGGAATTGCTTTTAACACTTACATATACAGTAAGCAAATGTGGGATTTATTGTTCATTTACAATCCGATCTATAAATAAATTAGATTAGGTGATTTCTCTGTAATAGTTGTATTTTTATTTTTATTTTATAGTACAATAAAATAAAAAAATAGAGGGCATACTGGCGCAAATGATAGAAGATGATTTAAAATGCATCGGTTTTGGATTCGATTCAGATTCCTCGATTTCTGGACGAATTCATTATTTTCACTTCCTCTATCTAGTGAAAACGCGGATTCCCACAACCCGTATTCAAAACATTGCATATTGAGTAGAGAAACTAGCCGTTATGAAATAATATATTATCACAATCTTCGCATCACTACCGCGAAGACTTTTACAGTTTACCAAAATAACAACACAATTTTTAATATACAGGTTACACCGTATGTTATGGATGGAAAACGAAGAATTTTAACAT
Source organism: Heliconius charithonia (assembly GCA_030704555.1). Taxonomy (NCBI): domain Eukaryota; kingdom Metazoa; phylum Arthropoda; class Insecta; order Lepidoptera; family Nymphalidae; genus Heliconius; species Heliconius charithonia. The sequence goes on from CM060825.1 coordinate 4,793,816, forward strand.
TGTATATGGAATTGATGATGCTAGTAAACATATCTTCATAATATTTCTGATTTAGAATCATAAAACCAGGAAGAAAGTCATAAAACACACAAGCGACCAAACCATAAAAAAGTTAATACTCATTAACTTAACGCAAAATCTCTTTTATTACAATATAATTTAATCTCACATTAATGGTAGGATAATTAGAGCAGTTAGCATCAAAATTTTTAATTGTTATTACTTTAACAGAACAAGGTATTAGTGAAATTTAAGCAATTTTTTTTTTGTCAGCTACTCGCTGTAAACCTGAAATAGCACGAAATATAATTAGATTCTAGTGTCAGGTCATTCCGTTCTCCACTTGCCGCCAGGTAACAAATGATTTTACAATAAAAAGAGATAATCGAGAATAATGGCACTTTTCGAATGTCACGAGATCGAATCTATAACTATAGCATTTATAGACGGTTACGCCGTCCTACTACAGTACAAATGTCTACTATATATATTAAATGAGGTATTTTTTTTTTCATCTTCACGCAGTATTCATTATGTAGAGGGGTAGATAGAGGAAGTCTAGTGGTGTGATAAAACACTCTGCTTTCCACTTTCCGCCAGTTTCTGGAAATACTGCTCGTTGAGTGACGGAACTCAACGCCGCGCTATGCCTCGCCGTCAGCACGAAGAAAGTAAAAAAAAATATATTACATTTCTTTGAGTGGGAATCAAACCCACAACTTATCATATGTGCCCCTGTGTCGGGAATGGTATCAAATGTAAAATTATATATATGTTTAAAATAAAATACACCACATTTTTACTGTAGACCTCTTACATAGAAGCACGATCGAATCGTATAATTTAGATTCAATACACGTGAGTGGTTGAAATATGCAGGTTTTAATTTAATATTAGGAATAGAGACTACACTACCTATCTAGAGGGCAGGGGTGTTACAAATGACAATTTTTTTTTCAAATGGACTTTATTTACGTCACCGGGCGGGAAGGGCGTGAGCAGCTCGCTCCTGAAGAAAAGGACTTAATTAAATGTATTGTTATATATAGTAAGATATACATATTTTATAATATTACTTAGTAATACTATCTTTAAATGTTTTTTTTTCAGTTTTTTTTTTCAGTTTCACGCTGTAACCCGTTACAGTGTGAAACTAAAAAAAAAAACAATCCTTACCAGAGAATGGAGTGTAATATTAGATTTTCGTTACCTCTATTACTGCGGAATAGAGCGTGAACCTGATAAATAAAAATACTGTCATTAAAAGGTTAATAAAAAGTATAGCCAGACGGCCATCGACATTTGAAAGTCTCTAACAATAAAAATTCTCAATAATACATTAAATTTTTCTCTATCAGCTATATATTTCACTCAACCTTCATTAACGAACTCTACGCGTGTAGTAAATGAATTTAGCGTGTACCAATCTAGACGTAATACAATTTTAGCGTTAAATGTGTTCTGATTATGTTGCTTTTACAACATTATACAATATTATGTACATTTATGTATGAGCTTCAGTACTTAGAGAGTAGTAGTAGGGATATATAGGAACAGGCAGAGGGAACGAGGGAACCTGGTGTTAAGATACTCCGTTCCCATTGATCTTGTTATTTATTTATGTATTCCACACTCTTCTTCTTTCTTTAAGGATTTTGACTTGGATAAAGAATAACATCCCTCTTAGCAAACTATAAAAGCGATAATATATAGGCAATTGAATTAATATCGCATACATATTTTGGCTGCTCTCAACTCTGATCTCTGTCTCAAGATCGATCTCACAGTTGAGAAGTTTATAAATACGGTTCTTAATCATCGTTCTAACTATATTTTAAAAGATAATGTTACGATCCTAATTGCCTACAAAAATGAAAAAAAAGCTTCACGGTTTCCTACACAAAATGATAGGCACATAGAAAATAGTATAATTATACTCCGTTCTTCACTTTCCACCCATTATTCGAGACATTACGTGCTCGAAAAATGTGCGGATCTCAACGCCGCCCACGTTCTAATCATAAAACTTATCTATTTAGAAGATAACAAGTTTATATTTCTAACAAAAATCTTTAATCTACGATAAGCCGAATGAAAGTACTTTAGTTCCTTTCAACTCGCTAAAGCCAAGTTTAGAGTTGCTCATCAATTACGGAAACGTTAGACGGTATTGGACTAATTCAATTAAATTGTCTGTAGGATTATCGATGGCATCGAAGCATCTTCTCTGTTTATTTCACTTAAGACGGTATACACTAGGTTCCGTCTAAACAATTTTCTTATTTAATACCAATAAATTTAAATATATAGAAAAATTAGGTATTGTTAAAAGCGATATTGTCAGGAACTATTCACTTTTTGTGTTGTGGTTTTTTTTTGTAATGACTTATTCAATATGTTTAGTAAGCCATGAAAAAATACTAGAAGGAAACTGTTATCACTACATAAAATGTAATTAAAAACAAAGAAATGAAGAGTATCTTGACTCTAAGTTCTCTCTGCATACTGCGAATGCAAGATAAGAATAACTACTCTATATCATATTGAAAAAAAAAGTAAACAATGAATTATAAACAAAACAAAAAACTGACTGGATTATGTAAATTAATGTATCTAGTAATGCTCACGCCATCAAGATAAGTCACACAGTACAGTGTAAAAACAAAACCCTCCTTGTGGGCTTTGCCACAGTCGGGTAAAAAAGTGATCAAATATATAATTTGAGAGAATTTCGCTGTAATTTTCTTATATATACTTATATATTATATAAACACAGGTTCACAATGTATCCCGTATATAGCAGGGTAGGCAGAGGGAACCTAGTGTTAAGATACTCCGTTACTCACTTTCCGCCGAGTTTTTCGATCCATTTCATATTGAGTGGAGGACCGGACGCTGGGCTTTTGCCTTATTGCCAGAGCGAAGAAATAAAACAAAATATATGTAATTAATAAATTTTTGTAATTAAATAATTATAATGAATCAGTAAATAATTAAACAATATATTAAGAATAGCTTAACTCTGATTAACACAATCTTTTTACGTCTTTACGACGAACTTACAACGGATGGCTGTATAGCCATCCGTTATAAAGTTCAAACTATTTGAAATTCCGTTCAAAGTTAGTATTGTCACAAGAATGGTAAGCATGGGCTATAGTGTGAAAATCAGCATTTGCTAAGTGCTCTAAGCGAACCCACCGAGGCGTGGGCGACGTCTATATATAGTTCCTTTGTACTGATTATAATACCCACTTATTTAGCGAAATTGAGTGAATTCGATTTCGGTTTAGGGAAATAGTCTTGGGAACTTATTTGTTGTATTGAATTCTTGTTCAAGTTATTGAGAGGAAAAGTGATTTAAATATTTAAACTGACTTCAATATTAGTATTATACTACAAATGTGCTCTTCAGAAATGCGTATAATATAGCTCAATTTTTTTTTTTGAATTTTCGATTTTGATGTAACTTTGATTGTTCCCTTAGTTGGAAAATACCTGATTAATGTTATTATTTATGATGTACTTAAATATTTTCAAAATCTAAGGAAATCACCTTATTCATGTCATACTGATAATTTCTCTTTCTTTTGCTCTTCTATTTTAAACGGAATTCAAATCTCGAGTGACACAATTGCTACAAATTGTCTATCTACAATATCCATCCAATTATAATACGTAAAAATAAAACAAGCCTATGTCTTTATAATCGTCAAATGCTTATTTTCAAATTTTCTATTTACGAATATAGAAAAAGACCTTCACAGCCAGTTAAGGCTGTCGTGGCGCGACTGGTTTTGGATATACCCACTCGAAGAAATGAAATATTTATTAAAATTTATATTTTAATTATTGGCCCTGGTGTCTAGGCAAAGTGGGGCGTTGAGTACCACCACTGAACACACAATACCTACAGAATTTGGCGGAAAGTGATGAACGGAGTGTTTTAGTACTAGGGTCCCTCTGTGCCCTGTCTGTACCCTATTGAGTGCGGGATACAGCGTGAATCTGATAAAAAAACCTCACACATTTTACTGCTAAGCAGGTGAGACAGAATATGTAACGAGACACTCGGTTTCACATGCTACCGAATTTTCGAGACATTGCGTACAATAGAAAAGTATTGACAGGTGGACAGCAAATTGATTCTACAAGGGTTTCGTTTTTACCTTTTGAATACGCAAATATATAACTTCTGGGCCGTTCTATTTTTATAACATCCCTAAACTTTATTTCACAAATATATCTATATATACTGTTTGAGAGCAAATCCAAATAAGAACGCGTAAACATATCCTCTGCGAGCTCTCAAAGCGAAACTATAAATACAAACAGACTACTATGAATATCAACCTACATACATACATATGTATCTATATACTTCATATTTGATGTACAGACTACCATTAATATCACTTGAGAACTCAATTCGGGCTAAATATATTATGGTCTTGAAAATAAAAAAAAATTGTAGCCATAATTACATTGAAAATCTGATTTTTTTTTCTTTATAGCTTATCTTAGCTTCAAGCTGTATCCCTAGTGGCTAAGTCAGAAAGAACGGAGCGTCAAACGCTACGGTCTCTACATATCTTTTTCGCCTCGTCCACTGTCATCAACCTCTTCGTACATGCCTTCCGGGGAGTCCTCATGGATTTTATGTGACCGTCCTCCAGTATCTTTGATACCCTGTTTGCTAAAATGAAATTTGCAAACAAAGTGTTCGGCTCCAGCTACCTCTGTTACCGCTTATCCTACTATCCGCTTATCCGCTTATTCTACTAGGAAATCGCATCTCCACGGCGTTTATCTTTATTTTATTCTTCTTTTGTAATATCCACGTTGTTTCGCTGCCGTATAACAGCATCGATACCAACACTGCATTGTATACGGCCAAACGTGCAGCTGTGCTGATTCGCCATCTGATCAATGCAGCTAAAGCTCCGTTAACCCAGCAGCAATACGCCTTTCCACATCCATCTCGTACCTTCCATCTCTACTGAACACACTTCCTAAATATTGTTCTAATATCTTACCATTTACACTTCATCTTCTTGCATTCCATCTTTTATTCATTCTTTCAAATATCAGAATTTTAAAGCCTAATATTTTAATCCAACATATAGAAAGTATAAAGCCCTCCGCCTAAATTCAAAGCATTGGGGTGTGAACGACACCACCTACCATAGGATAGAACTGACACTTATTCCGAGTCAACTTAAACAGAATGGAAATCAAACCCACTATCGCATTTGCAGTCAGACCTGTACGAAAAAATGTATATTCAATGAAAAATGTGAATTTATATATGAAATAATTCAAATAATATTATACAATATGAAAACGAAAACAGAAATACGACTGGATGAGGCAGACTGACGCCCACGGCCTGGAACTTGTGGTTATATCAATTTATATCACTGTAACAATATTAAGCTTTACTACAATTGAACTTTTCATCCACTAGAAATTCTATAAATTCAAGTTGTTATTAGAATATATTTAATCTATAAATTAAATTAAATTAAATTAAATAAGCTTTACGCTGCATCTCGCACACTGCAGGATAGGCAGAGGAGGTCAACACCGCGCTTAGCCTCGACACCAGAGCGAAGAAATGAAATACTATACATTTCTTTTCCCCTAGTGGGAATAGAACCCACAAACTATTTCCTCCTGCGCTACAACTGGCCTCTATCTACAAATTAATATTTGTATATTAAGCACATTTTATGAACACCTCAATGGCATTATCTTTCAACCAAAAACCAAATTTGAAACGCTCTAAACCATCACCCACGATCATCAGTTACAACTCACATCTACATATCTTAACTAATTTTCACATTAAAATGAACATTTTCGTTTCCCAAAATTAACACTTAATGGTACATTTCATAATATTTAATTTCCACGTTCTCTTGTAAAACAAACAGCGCGGCAGTGTGTGGGGGTCGTGTGATTTGCATAATGGGTTTACCCGCGTGATATTTCACTGGAACAACTCAATTTTGACCCTGGCGTGGTGTGGCGCGCTTTTACGTTGTTTCGGTCATTTACGCGATTATGTGATCGACCATTTTTAATTAACAACAACACACAGTAATTCAATAATTAAACTCAAGGAAAATTGTCATGATTTTTTTTTAATATCTTTTATAGCTTCACGCGTATCGTTGTGCTATCTCGCATAGCAGAGTATGCAATGGCAACCAAGTGCTTAGACACTCCGCGTCCTATTTGCGTCTACAAAAATACAATATAAATATAACAAACTTAGACTTCATATATTACCGAATTCAAAAGGCCATAAAGAATAAGAACGATATTTTGTGACAGTTAAATATAAATTGAATGGAACTCGACTCATGCGTAAAACATACGCCATCCCCCAGTATTCGTGCGGTTCGGTGAAGCTAGTTTCGGACAAATTTTCTTTAGGGTTACCAATTATAATATTCTTCTATAACTGTTCATAGAATATTATTGTATTAAAGTTTATTATTATTATTAAAACATGGCCAAATCAACGCAACGGATAGACACCTGACTGTAGAAGCTATAGTTATTTTAAATGAAACTATTTTAATTGGATTAATCGCGTATATTTTGTATTTTTATACATTTTTGGAAACCCGACGTTTCGAACACTTTGCAGTAGTCCGTGGTCACGGGTCTATCCGTATTAAAATAGTTTCATTTAAAATGTGTAATAATCGTGAAAATCAAAGAACTTATTAAGCTATAGTTAGTTGTGCGACTTAAAAGATATTTCTTTATATTATATTTAGAAAATTTTAAGTTAAAAAAAATTATAGCGCTATATGGTATCCGCCTATTTATTGATATCTGGATTCTTTACTGGAAATTATTCTACAAAACATGAACACTCTTTCTATATAAATGAAACGTATATGAACGCAATGGCTCATGACTTCAAATTGGCAAATGCCATCTCTTATATAGTAGTATATCGTAAAATGAATTTAGTACGGAGGACGTAGTTACTAACCATCATAATATTATGATAAATATTTAAAGCTACAAGTGGTTATTTATTACCTTAAAATATATTTCTATTACTTTTATATTACTATTCAAATGTATATGTATATATATATGAGATTAATCAAACTGAGCAAATCAAATGTTGTCCCGCATCTTGTAGTAAGCAGCTTAGGCAATGACGTAATACTGTTAGGATATCTAAAAATAGACAGCCAGTAGAGCTAGTGAGGAAGAGAATTCACTCAAGACACGGCTAAAGCTGAGCTAAGATTTCAAATTGTTTGCATTACACGCACAATTAATTAAAATATATTTTCCGAAAAAATAAGCTGTTTTTTTTAAACATTAATGATGCACAGACGGAAGTTCTTTAAGCATACGTTTAAGAAACATAAAATATATATTTAATTTCTTTCTTTCAGGCTTTTGATCCATATAATAAAATTATATAAATTAGCTCCATATTTTTTAAGACACTGCGTGTTGAATGGCAAAATGCAAGGCCGTGTTTATGTATAAGAGTGGGTCACCACTCTGATAGATCTGATAGATTTGATAAAAATAATTTAAATATAATCCTCCAAGTCGGGATCGAACCCACATTCGCTTTTATAGACACGAGCTGTGCCATTGTGTTACGACAACTTTATATGTTTAGTGATTTCTATCTACAACTTACATTTATTTAGATCAATGGTTACTCGCAGGGTTTTTATAAAAAATAATCTCTTACAAATAACATTTTAACATCAGAGGTTGAAGTCACAACCTTCATGTATCAATAGGGTTGAACAATACCATACTTTCGCATCACAAAGAATAGATACATGTATGTACATAACAATACCCATTGGCAGCCCTACCAATTTATACCGTAGCCGGACTCGTTACTCAGAGTGCTAGCCGGCGATTTCACACGCTGTTACCCTCCGCCCTCTTTGCCATACGAGTACAGTACAGTCGACGAGTCGTGGTCGCCCTGAAGTTAATAGGCTTTCTGAACTTCATAATGGCATTGTCCATTCAATACGAAAATAATTTCTTCAATGTAGCCCTGACACATCGAACGTACTGTATGTAAGCAAAACTAACTCTGACCACTATATACTGAGAATTACGGATGTTATATGTAGGTTTGATACTCTGAAATTAATGATTTAGTGTGGATATTTGGTATCAATTTCGGCTTATTCAGTTAAAATATATTCGATTCGTCCATTATTGTTTTTTTAAGATTTTTTGGGGGGTATTCCGAGACCGTGACATTTGACTTATGTGCCATATAATTAATTATACCATATTAATAAAATAACTTCACGCTGTAACTACCATATACTTATAACAGGGAACCTTCTGTCATCACACTCCGTTCTCTATTTTGTGCCCATTTTTTGAGATATATGACGAAACTCAACGTCGCACTTTTTGTTAAAGAAAATAAAAATGGGTTTGATTTTCTTTTATTCCCATTCGGCAGAACACAAAATAATTAATTGTCTCTAATGAGAATCAAACCTACAACCATTACATTTACTATCAGATGCTGTAAATTTTGCGACTATTTTTAAAATGCAATATAGTTAACCCACATTATAGACGGCCAATAAAGACGTGTCAATTCAGTGAAACGGCAACTATTATAACTACGATCATCAATCTCCTAAGCAAATGAAGAATCTATGACAAGATATATGATTTAAGGAACTTAGTAAAAACTATAGATATGATTAACTTCTCGCTCTATCTAGCTGTATTCCGCACAAGTGGGGTATACAGAGGAAACCTGAGAATCTACTGGTAAAATACTCCGTTTTCATTAAAACACTTCCATTCCCAGCTTTCTGCCGAATTCTCGAGACATTACGTGTTGAGTGGTGGAACTCAACGCCGCGTTTTGACACTTTAACAGAACAACAAAATATTTTTTGTCCGGCCACAATCATGCATTGCTTTTATATTATCTTTAAAACGTTTGCCTTTGCCATTACTACATTTAATTTATTATTTATCCTTTTAAGTTTTGGGCTAAATTTTAAGTCACCAGGCATATTGTCTTTACAAATTATATCTGTATTTTTAATCCGATAATAATCGATACAGCTTACAAATATCGATTTAATACTTATCGATATATATTTATATTTATCCATCCTTCCTAAAGCTAAACGTCATCTAAAAAACGTATATATTAAGCTTTCGTTTATTATAGCCCCAGTAAAATCTGTAATGGTCAACCCACACAATATCAATTCGAACAGTAATTCCTGAAACCTCCTTAAGGCTTAATCAAATTAACTCTACAGTTTGTTTTTATAAATATTATATTTTATCACAGATAAAGAAAAAATCCATTGACAAAAAAAAAAAAGCCAGCTTCACGCTGTATCCCGCACACAGCAGGGTAGGCAGAGGGAACCTAGTGTTGAGACAGTCCGTTCCCCACTTTCTGCCGAATTCTGGAGGCATTGCGTGTTGAGTGGCAGAACTCAACGCCGCGCTTAGCCTCGACACCAGAGCGAAGAAAAAGAAATATAAATTTAAGTAAATATTTCATCTCCTCGAGTGAGGATCGAACCCACAACCAGTCAGTTTTACAGTCACACTTCCTGCCGCTGCGCTACGACTGGCCTCAAAATCCATTGACTACATAATAAATAAACCGTCTACAACCTATATATAATCAATTACTAAAGTAAAAAAAAAATCATACAATTACCCTTTAATAACAAAAAGATTCGTACTTAACCGAGTTCTAAGATTATATTGGCAAATCTGAATAAGTCATTTTTAATATTACGTTTGGGATAAGATATATCAATATGTAATTCAGCAAAAGGCAGCCAAGATATTCAAAAGCTAGTACGTAATAAGCATATCGAAAACGACATTTGATTTAACTCGATGAGTTTGGAATTTCTTTAATATATTATTATATTTTGGATAGTTTTATATATTATGTTCCTATAATGGATTTATAACACACCGTACTTACCCCTCAATATAGCTACGTATAAAGTATACACATTTCATGTAAGTTTCTGTGTAAATGGTAACGAGTTCTATAACATTTACTAATTACTTTTAATTAAAATAAAACACACAGGAGGCCAATCGTGGCGTAGAGGCTAAAAGTGTGTGATTATAACGCGACGGTTGTGGGTTCGAGGAACTATTATTTATAAATATTTTCAATTCTGCGCTCTGGCGCTAGGACAAAAGCCCGGCTTTGAGTTCCGCTACTCCACCCGCTATGCCTCGAAAACTTCGGCGGAGAATTGAGTGTCTTAACTCCCTCCTAACTAACCCTGCAGTGAGCGGGATACAACGTAATGTTTATTTAATTTAATTTTTATCTTAGAAAAGTTCACAAATGAACTTCTATTTACGGATCTTTCCCTTTTAAAACTAAACTCGTTAATATTGTCCATAGTAATTCGAAGTGTAATTAGTATTCGCACATTAGCAACATCTGGCGGCGTTGTTAGTCGTCATGCGAAAAGCTTCGAGAGTAAAAAGCTGAAATCTTTACTAAATTGTTCATTGATTTGTTGTATTAATAAATTAATCTAAAATTTCACTTAGTATTGCTTCTTGATAATAAAAGAACAGAACTTAACTAAAATTTAATTTCATTTTTTATTTTTTGCTGTCTGTATTGATTCGTTTATAATATTGTTTTATCTGTAAAGATATACTTTATTTTCAATTCGTTGATTTAAAATGAGCCGTGGCAGACTGTAAATGCAATCGTGGGTTCGATCTACACTCGGAGACAGGTTATTTCCACCTCCCTGATCTAAGCTTATATTGAAAAAATTGTAAATATAATTAAGACCAAGCCCATATATAAATACGACCGTCTCTATTTTATCGTAGGTGAGCGTGTACCTTCAGAAGCTACCTTAATGACTCACTTACAAGGTAGTAAATAAACATACCGTCTTAACAACATATTAGACAAAAAATCCTCAAAATTTTAGCTTTGCTAAAATTACATAGGTCTTAGGTTAATTTCAATTGTGACTTTCGGCCACTTAGGGTCGTTGTAGCGGTCTACCGCGACTATAATATTTATTAATTATATTAAAGTAATTAAGTGGCTTATTGTTGTTCATTAAAAATAAAACGTTTGAATGTTCCCAGTATTTTCTCACTAATCGAATGTTCGATTATATTCTGTTGTTACTGATGAGTTCAGGTTCAATTTATGATATGGATAAATACTATATTTGTATTAACACCACGAAAATAAATAATATATTTAGTAAATTATATATTATTGTCCTGTCCCTAACAGACCGCTATTCAAAGACCTAAAGGCGATCATTTGAAAGAATGGCAGCTGTAACTGGTTTTGGCTGGCAAGCTGCCTTATTCGCGATCTATCCCCCGGATACAGGATAAAAGGTTATAACGAAAGTTATAACGAGACATGATAATGTTTTATTACTCGACGATCACCTGCTACACGAACGAAAAAGCCATTGTCACGTTCCGACTGAACCGACTGTTCAAGCGAGAGCGCAGAACAAATGATAGAGAAACAACATCCGCCATCTTGTTATTAATCTATGTAATTTAAGCGCAGTAATTTAATTTTCATCAGCGCCGTCCTTGATTAATATAAAATAATGATATATTATAATAATTCTATTCAATTCATAAAAATATATGGCATTTTGTGGTTTTTATAAAAAAATGTTTTGTAAGTCAGTTATTATTATTATGTTTCTCTTTTATAGTACTCGGATTCAAAGGAACCCGGTCCTTTGGAAGGCTTGCGTAGGGACACAGGTCCAACACGTAGAGGCCCCTTAGAGAATATACAAATGTTTTACTGTGACGCATCAGCCGGGATCCATCTCTGGGTAACCACAGGTAGCTGCCCAGAGATGGTCGCCGGTTAATGCGTAGAAAGTATAGAAAATGTGGAAATCTTAACTAGGACTATGGAATGAAATTTGGATGGACTGGCTACTGGGCTATGTTCTTGATATAAAATGTAATAATAATCTATAATCTCCAAATATATAAAAGACAAATAACGTGACTGACTAATACATTCTCCTTACCGCATATTCTATCCTGCATAATGCAAGAGAAGTGTAAAGAGAAAATATAAATCAAATCTAAAAAATTGAAACAAACATAAACATGAAGTAAGGAACAATTGAAATAAGAATTTCTGAAACGACTTCACAAACAATACATTGTTTCATTCAACGCGCTATTTGTGAAGCATTTCTTTGAAAAGCAAGTGTTGTACCTTTAATAGGAAAAATTAAAAATATATTTTTCCAGTGTTCAAGTAGTTAATTGAGTGTAACCACTCTGGATATTCCTGGTATCATTTTTGTATCGAGTACTGTTATGTTTAGTTCTATGAAGTGAAGTTTTTTTTTTTTCTGTGTGTTTGCTTTTTACGGTCTTTAACTCTTTGAAACATTCTATTTATGATTTTGTTACTGAGTTGAGTGGGTGTGTTCTCAGAAATATGTAGTTTTGAAAATAATTAAATCAGCTTCACGCTGTATCCCGCACACAGCAGGGTAGGTAGAGGGAACCTAGTGTTAAGACACTCCGTTCCCTACTTTCTGCCGAGTTTTGGAGGTATTGCGTGTTAAGTGGCGGAACTCAACGCCGCACTCGACACCAGAGCAAAGCGAAAACATAATAAAAAATAAATATTTAAGTTCCTCGAGTGGGGATCGAACCTACAACCAGTCGATTTTACAGTCACACTTTGTGACATCACAATTTGAAAATAATTAAGTTCATACAATTTTTTTACATACAATCATGATTTGATCAAAATTAACACTCTGTTTCTCGGGTAGTATACGAACCCAGAACAAACATGTATAGGAAAATAGGCTGCTTTAGTATGTAAAAATTATATTATAATATAATATTGTACACTTTCTTATAGAATTAATTTCAAGAGACTCACACTTATTTACTCATTCATTCATAGGTAGAAAATTCACAAAAAAAATATGCAAAAGACTCTTTAATACCTCCTTTATCAGATACAGATAGATACTTAAGTACTACATTACGATACAATCGAACAACGTATCTAAATCTTTAGAAATGGCATCACATCGCATTTAAAAAAAGTCCAACGTCAGCCGACATTGACATTCGTTATGCAAAGAGAGCGCCGTGTCAGCTAAATAGGGACAGTCTACTCTTTGTGACATTCACGTACCTTTAGTCATCGAGATTCAGTTTAATGTCACGCTAAAAATACACATTTTTATTCTCTTATATTTTAATAGTTGAATAACGTGTAGTATGGTATACTTTATTTTTTTTGTCTAGAGCTTTAATTTCGTATGTGGCAGAGGGAATATTGTACTAGTGTGCCACTCTTTTCCCCCTTTTCTCCAAATTCTGAAGGCATTGCGTGTTAAGTGGCAATACTCACCCCCATTCTTTGTTTCGAGACCAGCGCGAAAAATTATAATATAACACTTTTCGTCTATTACATTCTATTATTTTTTAATATGTTTTATTTTATTTAATTTTCGCTGTTTTCCCAACAAGTATCAGGGTAGACAAAGAAAATGTTGTGTAAAGGCACTCCGTTCTCCATTTTATCTACTTACGTATTAGAGTGTGGACCGCAATCATTTGCACTCAATGTACCTTAAAACATATTTATTTAAATAACGCCATTAAATTATGAAAAAATGTTTTTAAATCCTGAAAAAAAAACGAAGTGTCTTAACATTACCCTGCCTACCTTCCTTTAATATTTTACAGTAACCCACACCTAAATACACCTAAATAGATCAAAAACAATACCCAATAAATGTAATGTCATCTATTCACAAATAACAATGGAGCTTACCCTCAATGGGACCCTATTCGTGCGATCAGAATTTATACTATTTATTAGAAACCTTAAACACAGGCGTCTATATTTAGAAACAACATTCAAAATATTGCTAACTTTGTTACGATAAATAAAAGACGTCCACTTTGATTATTGTAGTCAATCAAAAGTTCGTTATAATTGATATTGTATTATATTAGTGAAAGTTGAGATAATTTCAATTAAATTTTGAATGTTCACATTACTCTGAGTTTGTTGTCAAGTTGTCAAGATTGAACTTTGATTTTATGTAACATGGTAAATTAGTATTTTTCTCAGTAACATTTTTTTTTATTTAGCGGTGACAGTAGTTCTACTCAGTGAGCGAAGCATGTATGTATATTAAATACACATCTACGGTAATTTAAGATGAAGAAACAAAATATTTTTAAAATCATTAGTTCTTCACCTTCAAGCTTTATCTCACATATAAGCAATCCATACAGAAAGAATTTAATATCAAGAAACTCAGTTCGTACTCATATCGCATTTTATTACTTACATTCACTACACTTACCAAACTGTGGGAAATTAAAAACATTTTTCCCCCCCAAGAGTTTTTATCTATCTAAAATATCAAACCCACAACCACAGTTTACAGTCAACCCCTGCTACGAAACATTGTAAAGAAAAGGTATAATCTGCTTATTTCGAATAAAACTTTATGAAAGGAACCGACCAACGTGTAGGCGAAAATATCATCGAGTTACATTCGGCATTACCGCTGCCCACGTAATCAAAAGTTGCGCTCCGCGCCGCGACAACGGCTGAAACTGTGAAACTAAAATTGTATTAGTTACGGAACTGCCTCGCCTTCGTTCAAAATATTTAAAACGTTGAATTACATGCAAAATATGTTTTGGTTCTTCATTTCTTTTATTTGTTTTTGGTTTTTTAACAAATGTAACTAAAATTGGAAAATTAAAATTGTATGCATTACGAAACTGTTTCACCTCATTTCAAAATGCCTAAGTAGAAGTAAAGTGAATTATGAAATTATATTTTTTATAGTGTGTAAAATTTTTTTTTAGAACTTTAAATTTTTACATTTTACTCTGTAGGTACAAAATATTTGAATTATAGAATTTTATATTTTTTTAAAACATTTTGTGAAACTCCAAATTTTAGTTTTTCTTTATTTTTTTCCCAAGAGGCTTTCATTTTAATTTAGGTTATTTTTGATTAACAAAACTAAGATCGAGTTATGAAAGGGAACTTGGATCACAAGTGCCAGGCACTCCAAGCTCATAAATAAAATGCTTTTATTTGCTGAATACTCACGAGCTTATAAAATAAAATACCTAATTATTTCTACATTTACATATTACCAAAATGTGTGTCCATTTATATACAAACATATGTTACAGCATAAACAAATAAATAAAAAAAAATCTTTTCATAACAGAAGCCTTTTCAATATTATGACTTCAATTTATTATTTTTTACCAGATTTATAAGTAAGTAAAAATACAAAACACAAAATACAACATATTAATAAACACTATCATAGCAAGAAAATGTCAAACACACAACCATTTCCTTGACAGTCGAGTAAAAGCAAACTTCAAACTTAAAAGTGGGGGCTATTTTTCATCCATACAAGCTTATCTCGTCGGGCTGGGTTCCGTCCTGAGGCAATTTCCGGCAAGCACCCGGATACATCCGGTCGAAGATAGTCTTCATAGCTATTGAATAAAATTGTGAAGAATAGAAGTCGATTTAAATGTGAACCGATCATTGTGTGCGGTGACTTCAATCGGAGTGGTGTTTTAAAATGTTTGATTTCTTTCTTTTAAAAAGGAATGTGGGGATTGATTTAGATTTTTTATAATATTGATGGGTGGTAAATATTTAGTAAAATAACGGTAATAATATAAATCAGTGAACAGTATAAGTATATCAATTATGTATTAAAATCCATCCCAGAATTTATTCCGATTTATAGGTCAATTTGGTTAATTATTTTGGCTTTGACTCCAATCTACAGCCTATAGTCATTATACCTCCGGGTACTGCAACTAAAACCGTCATGTCTATTACCTTACTGTTTTAGCTCACGCTATATCAGGTACTTCTACTACATTCTCCGTTTTAATTAAGACACTTCCGTTCCACACTTTCCACCGAATTTTGGAGGCATTGCGTGCTGAATGGCGGAACACAACTCCGCGCTTTACCTGATTAGTTAGAAATGAAAATATCAAATATTTTACTTCCTCGAGTAAAAATCGAACCCAAAACCAGTCACGCTTACAGTCGTACGCTTTTGTCCCTGCTCTACGATTGGCCTTACACTTTAGAAAAAGAAATTATAGAAACTTTATAAACTTCCTCAAAGTAAGGTGTACGTGGAAATAAATACCGCTAGGTGTTGGTAGTATTCACGGTTTCGTGATCCCTTTATATGGATTCCTTGTGATGTGGATCTGGGAAAATATTTACGATGGAAAGAAATGCATTGCAAGCAGCTAGTACTACCATTTTTTTTTTTTTGCACAATACAGTTTAATATATGAGACTTAGTTATAATTATACTATTTTTGGGTTCCGTACGAAAAGGGCAAAATGGAATCCTATTACTAAGACTCCACTGTCTGCCTTTAATGTGCACTGATAATGTATTTCTGTTGACGCTATAACAACAAATATAAAAAATAGACATGATTTTGAAGAAGAGAAGTTTTAATTAGCTTCATTCTGTATCCCGCCCACTGCAGGAAACCTTATTTTAAGCCACTCTGTTCTCCATTTTCCGCCGACTGCTTTAGGCATTGGGTATTAAGTGGCGGAATTCAATTCAACGCCGCGCTTTCCCTAGACATCCTGGAAGAAAAGAAAATAGTAAATTTTTAATTTCTTCGAGAGGAAATCGAACCCGCGGCCTATTGTGCTTACATTCACACGTTCGTGCCCCTGCGCCACGACTAACCTCAAAGGAACTTAATTTATTTTATTCATAAATAGATCTTTATTATTATATCTTGTTATATTGAAACTTCTTTCTAATCTAATATTGGACTGTTTCGTTTGTCCTCAAAGAGTTATATATAATTTGATCAACATTTTTATTTTTCTGTCTAAAAATGTATTGTATTTTTAGACACTTTTTCTTTTTAGATAACGAGCATCATTATTATTTTTTTCAATTTAACGTAATTTATTCACTTTATATTTATTTTGCTATACAACTTGATATTTTATATTGATTATAAATAACTTATTAACAGTAAGTAATTTAACACTAAGTGTTAAATTTGTGTTTCCATTGCTTCGCTCTAGTGTCGAGGCAAAGCGCGGCACTGAGTTCCGCCACTCAACACGCGATGCGAAAACTAGGTCCCCTTTAACTACCCAGTACGCGGGAAACAGCGTGAAGCTGATTTATCTTTTTATTTTTACTAAGAATTTATTAAACGATTATTACTGGTTATTATGGATCCAAGAGATCAACGAATATGTTTATCTCTTTTTTAATTCTCGTACATAGTTATTGTTGGGCTAATTAATTATTATTGGTAAATATTTCCAGTTCTCCGCTCTGGTACCAAGGCAAAAGCGCGGCGCTAAATTTCACCATATAGTAGGGTAGTGCCGGCGGCAAGTGGAAAACGGGGTTCCTTAACACTAAATACCTACCCTGCCTACCTAATAAACATATCAATCAAATCAGATGGTTAAAGTATTGCTTACTGTAAATACCACCAACATGTATGGTTATACATGAGTATAATATAAAAAAAAGGAAACAAGATGAACTAATATTTTGAAAAGGTAGAACAAAACACTTTTTTCCATACATACTTAGTTTCACTTCAAAAAACACCCACCTCGTTCAATTTTGGCGCAGTGCCGAGTGTAGAGGCTCACACTTTCGATTTGTGGTATTTGCAAAAGGTAAAAATCTACACGCGGACCGAAACCGCCGTAGGTATTTTTCATTGAAAATAACTGTATCAATAAAATTTTCCAGGAACGGCGAAAAAGATTTTTTCTGTTAATCCGTGTGTATGTTTTTTTATGCTGTTTAGTATAGATTTAAGACTGTTTATTTAAATTCAATATTTATTAATGAATGTATTGATAATTTACACAATGTACCCCACATGAATCTAGAATTCAAGTCCGCGCTTTGTCTTCTTACAAGAACGAGTAAATAAAAATAAGTCAATTCCCCAATTAGAAATATAACTTACAAAATCCAAACTGGTAGGTTATAACGGCCTCATATAATGCCCTAATTCAAATATAATTTAAACATTATAGATGAAGTCGTCGCTATGAGGCACATACGTAAAAATGTAAAACGCGAAGGTTGTAGGATCGATTTCCACTGGAAATGGAGGAGGAAGGGAGTTAAATATTTAATATTTTTTAATTCCTCGCTCTCGTAACAAGGCAATGCGGGGTGTTGTGTTCCGCCATTCAGCATGCATTGCCTCATGAATTGGGCGGAAAGTGGGTCAAGAATTAATATTCGGCAGAACTATCATTTCGGCGGAATGTAGGTGAACTGTGGTCATAACGGGGAACGAAGCGTTCTAACAAGAGTTTCTGTCTACCTACCGGCCATGAGCGGGATACAGTGAAGCTGAAAAAAGCAAAATACAAAAATTATAAATTAAATCAGCTTCACGCTGTATCCCGCACACAGCAGGGTAGGCAGAGGGAACCTAGTGTTCTTAGACACTCCGTTCCCCACTTTCTGCCGAATTCTGGAGGCATTGCGTGTTGAGTGGCAGAACTCAACGCCGCGCTTAGCCTCGACACCAGAGCGAAGAAATGGAAATATAAATTTAAGTAAATATTTCATCTCCTCGAGTGGGGATCGAACCCACAACCAGTCGGTTTACAGTCACACTATGTGCCGCTGCGCCACGACTGGCCTCTGAATTAAATGACTAATGAATAGATAATTTCGACATGTAATGGATACTGTATATTAAAAAATCTAATGTAAGAAGACTATCAATTTCTTTCTTGTCGCCAACGAGGCCAGTAACATACTTCTAAAACTTCCTAATAATAACTTTTTTTTAATTAAAATACTATACAATACATGAACAATATATCGGATAAAGTTTCGAAAAGCGCAATATTTCGTGCTATCGTCATATACGCGACTGCACGCTGTAGTGTAAACTGGAAACAAGTGCAGTTCAAGGCTAGTTTGTTTGAATTGGTTAACGCGCGAATGCAACTGATCACATTCATATAAAAGCCATTTTTGAGTTTACATTCATGAAACATTCATAAGGTCGGCTGCAATTTGCGACGATTCAATAGTTTTTGACAGATTTAATTACTTTGTTCATAAATATCGTAAGTATTGAAAAGATAATATTTTATATTTTGTGTTTAAACGTTTAGTGATGTTTGAAGGCAAGAAATGTTCAATCAATTCGCGGCGTTGGGTTTCGCGACTCAACTCGCAAGAAACAAGTCCGACGAGCACTCCCTGTCACAAAAATTGGACAGAACAATGGGAACGGAGATTTAATACTAGATTTCAACAGCCTATTTAGCTACATGACACTGTTAGAAATGTTGTATATATTTACTTTAATTTCGTGTATAATAAAGAAAATTTTATACATAATATATATGTATAAATCCACCCCATTTCCAATTACGAAAACTATTAGACACCATACGCAATAAACGCAAAATTTTATGTGTTCATATTTACAAAACGAAAAAGTTATAATTAAGAAAAAAAACAATAGGAACTATCCCATTTAGTAAATATCTTCAAAGTTCTCAAACAATACAACATATCGGTAAGCTTTTTAGTTTATCTATAATTAAACGGATACAGATACCCGTTCAAGCAAATATCCGCCCCCATTACGTCAGAACAGCCCATAATGGCCATGTTAAACTTGGCTACGCATAAGTTGTTAGCGGACTGAGATTATACTGTGTGACAGCTTTTATTGAAGTCTCTGCATGAAACATATGTATATACAACTTTTCATATGTAAAATAAACGATATTTTTTATCAATTTTCCTATATTATTTATTGATTTTATTTATTTAATTTCACGTTTTATTGCGCTCTTCGCGGAGAAGGTGGACGGAACCTGGGAATTTAGTGTTAAAACACTCCGTTCACATTAAGGTATTTCCCTTTCGTTTTTGTTGCGTTTTGCGTCGTAACAAGAGCGACGAAATAAAATATATATATATATATATATATTACATTCCTCCTAATGGAAACTGAGCCCAACACCGTTGCGTTTAAATTTGCACATTTTTGCCTCTACGCCACGACTGCCTCTATAAAATAATCCTCTATGTTATAAATTGAAATATTTAATCGTTGTTTTTAAATAAATTTTAGTACGGCTTATTTGATGTAATTTAACACAGATAAAAAAGACGACGTGTTGTTATGAAATCCACAATAAATAAAACATTTTGTATTATATATACCATTGTGTAAAATAACATATAACTACCGATTCGATTTACCTATTTATAAAGATTTATCGTTAAATTCCTTCAAAGCAATTTAATCACGTCCTACGATCTCCTACGTATCTTTTTCTACAATTTCTCTTGAAATGATTACATACGATTAATCGCTTAGCTCAATCTTAAAACATTTCCATACTAAACGCGTACAGTAATCGCGTCTTACAGGATTATGTGAATTTTTAATGAACCATTTTCAAGATGTTCTTAGATGTCTAGATAATGTAATATTTTTTTTTTATTTAATATAAGGTAATAAGTTCTTTGATTTTCACTTTTTCAATTTTTTAATTAAACTATTTTAACCGGTTTAATCGTGTATATGTAAAATTTATTAATATAAGGATTTGTCGCTTTTGCGAATATACCTCTCTGATAAGTTTTACATAACTAAAATGTAATTTATAATACAACATAACTTAAGTTAATCGGATTGCTTCGAACTCATAAAGTATATTGGTTTTATCTAAAAGTGATGTGGCCAAAACAGCATTACAGTAACCTGTTTCTCGAAACCTGTAGCTTATTTTTTTCTAAACGCTCCTTTCTGGAAACATTCCGTTAATATGAGATACACATCATTAATAGGATGAGAATTGCAAATGACGCAGCTAAAGGTCGTTGACCCATGAAACACAAAAAAATGTTACCTACTTTGTGTCCATAATGTCTAAGCGCTACAATTGTCTTTTTCCTATTTACAACTTCATTATTTATCCATAGTGATTTTAAAGGAAGAAGAAGAAGTTGGGTCGTTTTAAACCCAGATACCTTTTTCTGAAGACCTTTTATCAAAATACTCTGCCCAAAACGTATAACAAATTTGTTTTATTTTTAATAAAAAAAAGTAAAATTTAAAATAAAATTAGTTAAAAAAAGGAGAACTCCAACATGGCTTGCTTGACTAATTAAGTCAGCAATTCCATAGTCCTCCAGGCCTACATGAGACGGTATCCACTGAAAAACTAAATTCTTTCATAAAGATCACAACCTCAAGATATTATTCAATAGAGTATAGACTATCAGAGCTCGTCGAAATGTCGAGGCACACAGAGAAAAATGTTGGAGCGAACTTTTAGAGTCTGTCAATATCACTGCATTAATATGATCGGTCGATTCTATGACAGAGCTTCTGCAAATATATATTTTGATTCTGTAAATATTAATTTAGTCATCATTCAGTCCCAAGTATTAAAAAAAAAATTGATTAGAAATTATATTTAGGGCCTAAAAATAGATTAGAAATTATATTTATTATTAAGGAATATTGAGGCCAGTCGTGGCGCAGTGGTTGTGGGTTCGATCCCCACTCGATGAGATGAAATATTTACTTAAGTTTATATTTCCGTTTCTTCGTTCTGGTGTCGAGGCAAAGCGCGACGTTTAGTTCTCGCCACTAGCCACTCAACACGCAATGCCTCCAGAATTCGGCAGAAAGTGGGGAACGGAGTGTGCGGGATACAGCGTGAAGCTGTTGTTGTTGTTGTTGTATTAAAGAATAGTGGTTGTAAACACTTTTACTTTCCACCACATAAATGGGCGTTGTTTTAATAATACTACCAATAATTCTGAAGAATTGGTTTTGTATTCTCTCTAATTTCCCTAGATGAATGTTTGCACTACCATCTTAAAAAAAACTTGCGTAATCAATACGACTTTTAATTAAGGATAAAGTCTTATAGATGACTAGGTCTTATCGTTGTGAGATAGTTTAAAATTAATTAATTTACAAACATAAATAATAGCTACGTTAAATAATAATGGTGATAAGGGATCACCAAGATTGATGAAGTATGTTTCATACTTAACAATTGAAGATTCTAATTACGCTATTACCAGAACTTCTAGACAAGGATTAGCTCAAGGTTATCACGATTAAAGAAATTCCTATAGATATTTACAATACATTGCTCCTACGTCAAGTTTATCCAAAGCTTATAATAGTAAAGTAATATCAACATTAATAATTAACAAGATCTTATTTTCCACAGAATGTGGTCACTGTGGCGATTCTCAACTATCTTCTTATGGGTATGCGCGTGCACCTTCGCACAGCGTATAGAACAGGAACCGATTCTGTCGCCCCGCCCTGGAAGAGTCCGGGACCGGGAGATCAAACAGGATGAGCCTACTTGTGATCAATTAAAAGCTATGTGGCGGTAAGTGTTGGAAAATTATAAACATTTACAGTAAGTATACAGACTGTGTGGCCGCCTTGATGTTAGGCTTTCTGAACTTTTGTAGAAAATAATTAAAAAATAAGAAAACTTCCAGTGAGGCCACGACTCCAGTTACTTGTGGGTTTACGTGTCACTTGGGAAATTATTGTTCAGATTAAGATAAGATGCGGCGTTGAGTTCCGCTGCTCAACAAGCAAAATTTCGAATAAGACGTACTTTCCACCTACCTTCCTATGCAGTATAACATGCGAAGCTAAAAAAATATTTGTAAAATTGGCAACGAAAATCATCAGCATTATCCTCTATAAATATCTCCTCTCCAAACGCGAAATCATGTGAAAAGCATTTATTAACTCATTTGGGATAATTTATAATTAGGTCCACTTATAAAGCTTAAAATATTTCCAATAAATAGAATTTCATGTTCCCCTTCATAGTTGGTAAAATTCTTGGTATAAAATTATATGAGATTTACGTTTAATAATATTTTCTATTAAATTTTAATTGTTATTACATGAATGATAATCGTATCATCGATTAATATTAATAATATATTATTATTAATAATATGCCGAGCCACAAAGCCAAATAAAACAATTTTCATACTTAAAGTACCTATACATATAATACTAATTACGTCTGATGGGTATGATTTTATAAGTAACGATAGTTCTGTAACGAGCCATAGCAGAAATAAGCCGAAGCATTAAATTTAACTAGACTGCTTTTTGTAAATATGTACATATTTCCTATTTTTTATATGCATATATATAAATATTTAAAAATTATGATTATGCCATGACGTGAAACATGATTATGCCATGTGCGGAAACTGTATGACACAAGTGTCCGAGGTGACCATGGTCTTAAGTACAGTGGGTTATATGAGCAGCTTGTAGCCTCGATAAATGAACAATAAAAATTTAATTCGTGTGAGTAATTCATCAGTAAGCTAAAAACATGATTTTGTAAAAAATTCTTAATTTGAATAAAACGATTTGAATTCTGTCATCAACCAAGAAGGCAACCCAACATTTTACTGTATAATCTATATTATTCGTTACTGACTGACTGACTGACAGATAACACACAGTCTCCACGCGGCG
The DNA here is from genome assembly GCA_030704555.1 of Heliconius charithonia. Taxonomy (NCBI): domain Eukaryota; kingdom Metazoa; phylum Arthropoda; class Insecta; order Lepidoptera; family Nymphalidae; genus Heliconius; species Heliconius charithonia. The sequence goes on from CM060825.1 coordinate 4,817,465, forward strand.
TGGAACGCTGAAATCTTGGTTCTTTAGGGAGTGTAGGATAAGGATTTAAAAGAATATTTCTCCTAATCCTAAGAAAAAGGGAGATTTTACCTTTACGATAACAAAAGCGGCGGACAGCCACTAGTTCAATATATAACGAGATTAATGTTGCTACTTAATTTCTAACCAATGATTAATTTATGTCAAACAGTCGTTACGCACACATACCATTTCTATTGATCTGTAGTGGCTTTGCGGCATTCCCTTTATTGGACAATGGCGAAGCTATTTTGGTATTCAACGTTATGTTTCCCATTTCTCTTTGAACCGCCCGTATTTGATTTAATTGGTAGAATTTAGTTCTACTTAGGTGTGTATAGACGTAGACACCTACACTTAGTTTTTGTATTGTAAACAAGTGATTCAATAGAAAAAATCCTTCAATACATCCTTGAACATTTTACTATTATTGAAAAGAAAAAAAGTATTTATAATAGAAATAAATGAGTTATTTAATAAACACAATGAAAAAAATATTACTAATAAAATATGATGCTATCTATTAAAAAATGGTATAAATAATGCTTAAATTTAAATATTATTGACGCTGTCACCTGATTTGTAATTAACATAACACTTTTAATTTGAATTCAACATTTGCTCTTGGTTACTCCCATGCATGGAAATGTTTTTAAAACAAGAAATGTTAAGGGAAACTTGCCATAATTTAATAGTGTTAACTGCGTTTAAATTGGTAATACCCTTTCTGAGGTGAACAAACGCACAAACAGACAAAAATTTTAAAAATATATAATTTACTCGATCGATGGATCGTCAGTAGTCTATAGGGGATCTTAATTCCTACTCGTTTGTACGTTCAGGGATATTCAGTGATACGGTCGATATCAGCGAATTTGTAGTTTTTTTGGGGTAAACCGGATTCTTGAACAAAATTGGAATTGAATAAATACAGTCCGACTGTTACGGATCTACGCTCTTGTCTTTTTTTCTCAATATAGCTCAGTCTATAGCTCAGTAGACCTTTGGTATCACATAATAGTTTAAAAAACCAATCGGTGTAAAAATCTTGGAAATAAAATTATAGATTACTAAAAAAAAATATTTAAGCAAAAAAATTCAAAGACTAGGTAAAACAATTAATGGTTTTGTTTTTTTTTTAATAAAATTTTTAAATTACTTTGAAAAAATATTTTTAATTTAAACTTTTTGTATTTATATAGAATAATCCCTTAAAGTTTCATAAAGCTCAAAGACAACATGTTAAGCAATGTACTTGAATCATAAAAGAGTAAAAAAAAATTATTGTCATTACGAGAATTGACTATATTTAAATTGATTTCTTTAGGTGTTTATTGAAGTGTTTCCATTTTTCACTATTCAGCTAGAGTAAAAACAAGTATAATATGGGACAAATATTTTAAAATTGTATAGCTCATATATTTTTGCATATTATCTCTCAAAGGTCCTTAATAAATATTTTACAAGTATTTATTGTACGGCCAACTTTAACAAGTATTTATAAAAGAATATTCTATAAAATTTTAATTCAGATAGCAAAACGATAGCATTCTTACTTGACTAATAGTCTACCTTGGAACGCTGAACTTTTAAATAAATAAAATAAATAAATCAGCTTCACGCTGTATCCCGCACACAGCAGGAAAGGCAGAGGAACCTAGTGTTAAGACACGCCATTTCCCACTTTCTGCCGAATTCTGGAGGCATTGCGTGTTGAGTGGCAGAACTCAACGCCGCGCTTAGCCTTGACACCAGAGCGAAGAAATAGAAATATAAATTTAAGTAAATATTTCATCTCTTCGAGTGGGGATCGAACCCACAACCAGTCAGTTTTACAGTCACGCTTCGTGCCACTGCGCTACGACTGGCCTGAACTTTTGAAAATACAGAAAATTGGAATTTAAAATATGTTCCATGTACAGACACATCATCAGTTGGGATTTTATTATAGGTAAAAATAAAATGTTAATTTTGACAATAGAATGTCCTTAAGGGAATTACGACTAACACCACAATTTAATACTTCAGTGTATTTAATAACAAATTTAGTATTATAAGCGCTCGCAGTTCGCTAGAAAGTAATAAAAATATTCAAATCATAAATCGGTTTTACTCACAAACTAAGCTTCTATGTAAATTTCCATCAGGTGAATGATAAATTATCAGAGATTTAACACGAATACTATTTTGGGGGCGCGTTAGAAAAATTGTCTGCAAAGTCAATCAACGTCAAATGAAGATAGATTACAAAGCGTTTTGTCAGTTTATATAGACTGAATTATTTTTTTATGAAAATATATATACGAGTATATGAAAGTTATGAAATTTTATCAAATAATTGATCTATTTGAATAAATGGTCTAAAAGAGATCATTGACCTATACATAAGATTTTTTTTTTTACTTTACGATGTCAAGGCAGAAGGGACCTAGTTCTAGGACACCTTAAAAGAGAGAACAATGAAATGAAAATAATTCTTTCCCTGAGTGGAAATTGAACCAACACTATCGCGTTCTTAAAGTGAATATCGTATTTGAATATCTATTTTAGAGTACATATTTAAAATAAACATTTCATGCAATCAAAAAAAGAAATTGAAAAATGGGTACTGATAGAATCTCTTTAGAGTCTCGACAGTTTTAAATTAAAAAAGAAAGCACAAAACATATTGATTGATGTTCTCACAATTAATTTGTATTGACATTGCTTTACCTTTTGTGCGTTATTCAATCCACTTATTCTATTGTTCTTATGTATAACAGTTTTATGAACGTCACCTAATAATAATTGTTTTTATTTTTTTTAACAGTACAATGAAATAAATATTGTTCATATAAATAAATAAAATTAAATTAGCTTCACGCTATATCCCGCACACAGCAGGGTAGGCAGAGGGAACCTAGTGTAAGACACTCCGTTCCCCACTTTCTGCCGAAATTTGGAGGTATTGCGTGTTGAGTGGCAGAGCTCAACGCCGCGCTTTGCCTCGACACCAGAGCGAAGAAATGGAAATATAAATTTAAGTAAATATTCCATCTCTTCGAGTGGGGATCGAACCCACAACCAGTCGGTTTTACAGTCACACTTTGTGCCACTGCGCCACGACTGGCCTCAACTGGTTCATATATTGAGTGTTTTTTTTGTTTAAAGAAAAATTGTCAGCATCACACTGGTTCGCGCATGTAGCTAGATAGGTAGGGGGAAGAACCTAGTGTTTTGTGTTCCCCAGCTTCCCTCCACTCCATTTCGAACTTTCGAGGCATTGGGTATAGCCGAGAGGCGGAAAGTAGTAACATTTCTATGGTACATTTATTTGAATAGTAATATGCATTTTTTCCCATATAGTAAGATAGCATTCTTAATTTATATTAAACGTTAATTTTACCCTTCATTTTCTATAAAAAATATTACTCAAGTAATACATTATATAAAGTTAATATTGCATTTAAAGAACCTAAAGAAATAAATTATTAATAATTAGAAGAAAATGTTTAAATAATAATAATTAGAATTTTCGACGCGGTAGAGACGCAGTGTCCCGAATTCAAAGCAGGAAAAAAAACTAGAGTGAACAGAGTGTCTTGACACAAATTTTTCTTTAACCACTCACAGCAAGTGTCAGTAAAAGTGGAAAATTAAAATAGCATGACAAACATCATAAAATCTATAAAAACAAAAGTTGCGAGATGAAACTTCTAGTAGATATTTCAATAACTTCACGAAAACCGAAATTCATATAAATTAATTCAAATAAAGGAGAATTTAATAACTCATGAAACATATTATTAAATTAATATGTAGTGTGTAAATTTCTAATACAATTTTGAAATACCTCTATGGAACCCCACGTCAAACTAATCTCAACTTTGTCAGAACGTCAATTGTAGTAATTACTGGTAATTCGCGAAATTTGCCACGGTATGTGAACGGTGATAGGCATTCCTCGTCGGCCTTTACTCATGTAGATTTTAACATACCGACTAAATAATTTAGTCTTAGAGAATGTTAGCTAAAATATTATATATTAAGTATAAAGTATAAATGTGTTATAGGAAATAATAAGGAAAATGAAAGCTTATTATTTATGGCATTGCGTGTTGAGTGAAGGAACTTAACGCCGCGTTTTGTGTCGTTACCAAAGCAGGGGAATGAAATGGTAAATACTTCATTTTTCGATCCACAACGTGTCGCGTTAACAGTAGTACGTAAGTAGGTAAAGTATGATGGTACGGTATTTAGGGAGCATTTTATATCTTATTCTCGTACATAAAACTATACTTAATTTTTTATACGAAACAAATAATTTGAAATAAGCGCATTTCTCGTTAACAATGCTTTCGAAGAGATTTAAAGCATTTTGAAGTATTCCGAATATTCTACGTAGACAAGTATTTTAGCTCCGACGAGTTGCTCCGGCGAGTGCCTACTAGAGCGACTTATATACTTTACTCAAAGTTGTTATTGCAAAAGTTTATTTAACTATTTGTTTCATATAAGTACCTATAATATTTTCAATCAAAAAGCAATTGTCGCTGTTATACGAAAAGTTAGAACAGAAATATTTTGTTGTTTTTTTTTAAGCTTCACGCTTTTTTCCACTAAGCAGTGGACAAAAAGAGAATCTAGTGTGAACACTATGTTCTTTACATTTCGCAAAATTCCAAACGTTTAGTGCCAAAACTCAGTGCTCGCTTTAATTGTGAGGGCGGTGAAATGACCCCATATATATCTATAAACACATTTACAGAGCCAAGTTCTGTTTATCAATCTTTTACTTTTTACCGATGAATCATTAAATATAGAGAATAATTAAAGTTAAAGAACAAACAAAATGGAAACTTTCCTTTAACAGTTCGAAGTAATAATTGGCAGGAAGCGAATGAAAAGTTTTACCAAAGTTTTCTGGTGGGATTGAGGGTGGAACATTTCAACATTTTGTTTCAAAACCAACATATAAATTAAACTCTTGTATTTTAGTCATATATACTTACGTACTGTTGTACCTTCTGTTGTAGTTTGCACATATTTTATGTAATAGTTGACGTATTAACTAAAGAAAATTATAATATATACATAAGGTATATGGATTTGGATTATTTTAATTTCTTTTACATCTAAATTCATATTATATTTTATAGTCTCTATAAACTTTTCACACACTCACACGTCACAGATTTTTTTGGAACTATTATAGAAGATATTATATTAACTTCGATATACGCGCTATATCCGATTTAAGTAAGAATAATTTCTCAAATCCTACAAATAGTTCCTCACATATGAATAGGACGTAAAATTAACCTTTTTTTCTTAATATTAAATATTAGTACAGATAATCGTGTTTTACACTCAAACAATAATAGGTTCATAAAATTATGCTATTTTTTGATAATTGAAAGTCAGGAATTGGAAACCGAAGCGAGCAGGGGGCGAAGCCCCTTATTAATTGTATGTAATCATATTAAAAACATAAGAAATTCATTCTTATAAGTGATTGATGAGTTGATGAGGATGTATGGCTAAGTAGTAAAAAAAGGTTGGACGGTTTTTAAAAGTCAGTCTTAAGTGTAGAATGGCACTTTAAATATTTTAAATAAATATAGAAATTAATAATATTATGATGATACGAAAAGTTACATCGACGTTCCAGTTAATGTAAAAATTCTCTTAATGCTCGAGATGTTGGTTCAATTATCGCGGATTGTCCGTATTACCACGTTCTTTGGTAACTCAAGCGTAATAATTATATTAATCCGCCGTGATGTAATGAAAAGATACAAATTCTTATTGATCTATACTATATCTTATATGTGGGTTACTTTTGTCATGCTTACTATTTAGGAAAAAACAATTCAAAGACAAAGTATGGTTCAATAAATATAAAGGGCAAAAGTATCCTCAAATTTCTCTTCTATCTTTTTTTAGCTTTCCTTTGTAAGCGTGTAGCTTACTTAACAGCAGGGTAGGCAGAGGGAACCTACTGTTAATATCCTCGGTTGCTGAATACCGAATTCTGGCATTACGACACAACTAGCATCACCTAGCATCAGCTGTCTCTCACGTCTGTCAACTTGCATGACAGGTTAATTACCTAATTTTAATAAGTGATTAGTGCGCAACTGGCATGCTCGAAATAAAAAACAACAACTTTATTTATTAAAGTTTTTTTAACTTAGTTAATATGTACCATAAAATAACCAAAACATAATTAAAGTTATTGGAATTAAATATATATTTTTTTATCTATACAGGTTCTCCAAGCGACAAGCCAGAGCTCCAGAGCTGATAAATGAACCGCTGCCGTATCGCGATCCACTTATGTATAACGAGTGGCCAGTGTACACTGCTATGCCTCGCGCTGCCCCAAGGTGAGAAACTTAGTGGTAAAAAAAACAGCTTCACGCTGTATCCCGCACACAGCAGGGTAGGCAGAGGAAACCTAGTATTAAGACACTCCGTTCCCCACTTTCTGCCGAATTCTGGAGGCATTGCATGTTGAGTGGCAGAACTCAACGCCGCGCTTTTGCCTCGACACCAGAGCAAAAAAATAGAAATATAAATTTAAGTAAATATTTCATCTCCTCGAGTGGGAATCGAACCCACAACCAGTCGGTTTACAGTTATATTTTGTACCACTGCGCCACGAATGGCCTCACTGTGGTAAACTTTAATTAAAACAATTTAAATATACATTAAAAGTAAGAATCAAATTGACAATCATTGTATCAGAATGCACAGTAGATATTTTAATTTATGCTTAGTTGCTGATAAAAAAATATTTTAAGTACCCTATGGCCAACATCTATAAATGGACTTATGCAACACAAAAATTGCTTTTTAATTACAACCAGTAGTTTCTAAGATTCGATTGTTAAACCAAACATACTGTTTTGCTTAATAATATTAGTCTATATATGTTAATATGAATTTCATCCTACACGGTACAGATAATTAAATGCCAAATTCTAATATAATGTTCGATACTATAAATAATAACGTTTCATTCACGATAGTGCAGTTGAAATGCTCCGGCCTACACCGAAATTGGCCTGGACTGCTTAGATAACACGTAGTCTTGAGTTGTGAAGTGAATGATAAGTGAAATAGCCTATAAAACTACAGTCGTGTAATATAGATAGCTTTACGTATATAAATTAGGTGTTATTACAGCAGCTTTTACCTGTTAAAAATACTTACTAAATATTGATAAAATATGTACACAATTACTTTAGTTTCTTTTTTAATTAAATACTACATTTTTTTTATTTTAAAGTTTATAATATAACGAATTAATTCACAAAAATTTATGAAATTTTCAAAACCTATTAAAATTCGCTCCAACGTACTGTGAAAATTATATTAAAAAGCCCAACTGAAATGCCTCATATATACATCATATTATATTGAGATAAAATAAAAATTGCTATTTCAATATGCGTAGCGCTACGCACGTCGGTCTACGGCGCGACGTAGCATCATATATTCTGGAAATTCGTTTTTGTTTTTGTATTCTTATATCACTTTGATGTAGTGTATTATTTATTTTCTGTCAGTCCTTTACATTGCCAACAAAATATTTGCTTGAAATGGAATAAAAGTAAATAAAATTGTGTATTTTGTTAATTATTTATTATTTGTGAAAAACGTTGCTTTCATTTCAGCAGAGTAGATAAATCGAACCTTTGTTAAGACTTTCCATTTTTAACGCACTGTCCAATTTTTGAGATAAAAAATAGTAGAACTTAACGTCGAGCTTTATCTATCAGAGCAAGTTAACTATTATGATTTAAATAAATCATTCTAACTTTTTGTACAATCAGTTAATGTCCTCATCGCCATGAAGGCCTTAATATCAGGATCACGTGATTCAATTACAATAGACAAATCAAGACCATGACGCAACAGTACTGATAGAATTTAAAATGCAACAATAATGAGGGAAATATTTTTATAATCGCATTTTATATTAATAGCCTTTTTAAATATCAAAATATTTTTTGTTACCTTTTTCTATCGAGAAAATATAGTAGTATCTACAATTTACGACCAGTAATCCCAAATCTACAAGTGCATTTGAAGAGATTTTGTGAAATTCAACCGTTTAAAGAGAGATATTCAGTTTTATTTCGATTTGAGTTATGATCTATTTCGTCGTAACATGTAACGTAATATAACTAAACATTTTTTTCATCATTACATTTTTACAATTAAATATAATATAATTGGATAGAACAGATTTCATAATAGTTACACAACACTATTAACTAAGCTGTTGTCTAACCTGGTCAAGTTACTACCAATAAAAAAAACGTTGGATCAGTCAATCAATTAGTATATAGTTAAGCCAATCAGTCAGTCATTATTTTATATATTTAAAAATATTTATATAGCACGTAATCTAAAAGAAAAATGTCATATAACATATTAACCTGTAATACAAACCAGTTAACATTTACTCTGTTAGATTTGCTTTCCGTTGGTAAGTTAGCTCGCAACTTGCTCCATACATCACACAACATAATAAGACAGGATCGTGCTCGTATTACTTCCCTCGCCCCACGTTACTTTGTCACGGGAAATGACCCTCCCGCAACACCTGTATTGTTTATGAAAACTGATCTTAGACGGTAAGTACTGCTTGTAAAAAAATGTTATATTTTATTTATTTTCTTATTGTTGTATAGATTCGAATTTTTCACTTGTTAAATATATATATCTATTACATATATGTAATATATCATATGCATATAAAAAAATATTGCATTTTTCACATATAAATAAATTTATCGTCAACTCTATTATATGTTTTCTGCTAATGTAAATATGTTGATAAAATAAAGAAATGTACTTATAGTACAAAGTATGTTGCAATTAATTATAAGATCTTTTGATTTGCGAAATTTTTATTTTAAATACATATTTAAAATAAAATATTGTACCACGAATAATATTAAATATACGTGATGAATTCGGTTAAAGAGTATCGTTTAAAAGCCTCACTTCTATAACGTTACACAAATTGTATATTGTTATATAAAATATATATATATTTTATATTTTTGTTTACGGTTGATATCGTACTAAGCACCCTGCTAGGGTGCCAGAGTCAGAGAGTCAAAATATTTTTTTGGTATTTAAATCTTTGAGGCATATAGGTTAAGCTGTCAACTGCATATTATAAAAACATACAACAAATTCCAGCTAACGTAAAAAGAAAATTTAAAAAGCTGTTTTTCCTGAAATATTTTGCTTAATATACATACATTTTTTAATATCGTTTTCTCGGAACACGTGGGTTCGATCTAGGGCAAAAAAAAACAGCACTTGAAATTTATACAATATTCACCTATTAATTTCCGAAGCATATCAGCCCTCGTTGCTGACGGTACGTGGGTGAATATTTTACTCGAAAGCACCAACATTTATGTTACTTTATTGGACGTGAACTACTTTTCCTATATAAATAGTTTTTGAATAATTTCTAGATATCGTCATTTATATGGGTTGTTCAAGTTTCTAGTTATTTTGCATAATAAGACCTATTTTTATAGGTAAAATATGCTTGTTTTGTAGAACATACGAATTTTGAGACCATGGCGGTTGGTTTCCCACTCGTACAAATTTAATATCTGTAAAATATAATCAGAATGTCAATAGTTGTGTTTAATTGTGTTATATATATATTTTCTCAAACATAAAATACGATAACATACAAAATCTATTTATCGGTCGGCATTTGGCATTTTCGTTTCTATAGACCTATTCTACTGACCTATTTATAAACAAATTAATAATAAATAATACAAAAACTAATTTCAAATGATGTCAAATGTACTATTATTATAAATTGTTATGTTTGAAAGTCAACATTGAGCTAAATTTATGATTAAGCTGGACCTATGATGAAGGTCGACTATAGCAATCGGGCGGATATTGGAGAGCTTAGTTCTTAGTCTTTAGACTTGACACTGCTGCTGCTTACCGACCACAATCTCTCTCTCAACTTTACATTCGTTACATTTAGCAGTGCAACGTTAACCATATTATTTTTTTATTATTTAAAATAGTGATAACACTTCAAACGTACTAATCTACCGTTTTTTTCCATATCGTATACATATTTACTTATCAAAGCTATTTTTCAATATACGTATATTGTTTGTTGTTATATGTTAATTAAAATTAAATTATTTAAAAAGATGTTTGAAACGCTGATGTTCAACGCCGAACATTTTTACATCAAATTAAAAAAAGAACATTCCATTACCGGTAGCCTTACACAAGTAAGGCTAGACATTTGGTCATTGCGGCATGGCATAAAATAAAAAAATAAATTAGCTTCACGCTGTATCCCGCAGACAGCAGGGTAGGCAGAGGGAACCTAGTTAACCTTTTAAGACACTCCGTTCCCCACTTTCTGCCGAATTTTGGAGGCATTGCGTGTTGAGTGGCAGAATTCAACGCCGCGCTTTGTCTCGACACCAGAGCGAAAATATAAATTAAAGTAAATATTTCATCTCCTCGAGTGGGGATCGAACCCACAACCAGTCGATCTTACAGTCACACTTTGTACCACTGCGCCACGACTGGCCTCGATGGCATGGCATGGCATAATATAACATAATAAAATATAATATAATATTTAATCCGATTTTGTACTGCACAAGCAATACAATTCAACGCGTCCAGATTACTCTTTTGTGGTGGGCCCATTGTATCAAAATACTTCGAAATCAATTTTCTAAAGCATTATGAGTGAAGTTAATAGATATATACAATGTTGTTTCTATTTGGGACTTCTTAGCCTAGTATAGCATAACAGTACTAGGATAGTATCGAGACAATTCGAGAGAGAACAATTTTTTTTCATGGAGACACTGTATATTGATTGGCGGACGCAGCTTAAGTTTATTTTATTTGTTTATTTGTACACCATTTATATAAAAATACAGAAAAGAAAACAAATGTCCAAAAAGGTAGCTTTATGGCTAAGTAGCCATCTCTTCCAGACGAGCGGGCGAAAAGAAACTGTCATAATATTAAGAAGGTTGTGGACATAGTTAAAAAGTATGTATATTAGTTATGATAATAGCCGATTATTACACATCTTCTCATATTTCGATTTATTCACAATAGATATAGATAGAAATAGTGCGGTTTCCATAATCCACTCATTTGTCAACAATTAGGTAGCGACGGAACTTAACACAATTTTAGGTCTTGAGTATTATATTACCTCTATATAAACACTATGTTTAGATCGCTATATAAAATGTCGATTCGTGTTTTTTTAATAAACAAAATTTAAAACTTCAACACCATCTATTTAACTTTTTTTAATGATATACAGTACTCAGTACTGTTATCGGTCTTATATGTAGATACCCTATTCTTTTACGCATGAACTACGCCAGGAGAACATTTCATTACAGTACACCCAGTTAAAATTTTACTCTCCATATATATATATATATTTTTAGTAGCAGTCACTCGTTTTAAAATATTGAAAAAAAAAACTTTATTATGAATATTAATTTTAACTTAATATTTGTTTGGGCTATAGGAATGCGACCTTGAATAACTCCTATCAAATATAGAATATTTCGCGTAATTACTAAAATATATCACATCCCGACTAAGATTTAGAATGGATTTGATAATAATTATTAATTAACGTAGTACAGATAAATTCCCTAATATCGTAAATCAACGCTTTGGTAGATTTATGATATTATAGATAAGAGATTCGCTCGCGACTCCGTCTGATGATATTTGTTTTTGTTTTATTTTAGCTGTATCCTACATGTAGCTAGTTAACTGAGGCTACCTAGTGTTAGGACACTCCGTTCCTTAATTTCTTTACGACTTTTCAGATATTGCGTGTTTAGTGGCGGAACTCAACACTGCGTTTTATCATGTTAATGTTGTAAGCTAATATTTTTTTATAATAAGTTTTTTTATAAGGTAATAACTAATTTTGTCATATAAAGGTAATTTTTATAGCAGTTTCTTTAAAAACTTAACTCATCTCCCGGAAAAGATATGCTTCATATTAGGCATCTTTCATTTTGGTTATCGGAACATCATCTCTATACGTTAGCAACCATCGCATTGACACAGCCATTAGCTAAATAAGCTTTTTGTATAAAAAATCTCAATAGATTAAGTTATTCATATACAAAGCTCAAGGATGGATTTTCTTTATATTTTGCCATTGTGTCCATAAAGTAATGAAAAGAACTAAATTGACTATAAATACCTTTTTTTTGTTGTATGTTGTTGTATCCCGCTTATAGCATAGTTTCCGCCGAAATCTCAAGACATTGCATTTTTAACGGCGGAACTCAACGCCAATATCTTAATGCAAAAGTTATAGAAACATTTATTGTGAACTCTACATAACGTCATAAAATGCACAGTCCCTCGTCAAAATGTCAAAATGACCACCTCCTTTTCTGAAGTCAGTTAAAGAAAACAGCCAATCTTGCCAATAGAAAAGAACCACTGTTAATTTTATTTAATATATAATATACAAGGGTAGCTAAATAGACGTGGGAGCTGTGAAAGCTCCTCAAACCCACTCGATCAACTATAAAATATATTTTAAAAAGTATAATAATCATTTTACATTATATGTTTATTCTACGTACACAGCAAAACTTTTCAACAGTTCCATCAACAATCAATTATTTTAGCTTCACGCTGTATCACGTATGATTGTATTCTCTTTTTGAATCAATCAAAAAAATAAGAAAGGAAAAGTATTTAAAATAAAGAAATTGTAAGGTAGTTGTGGGATCGAATCTCTAAATAAAAAAATCCTATTTCGGTTAAGTCGTTTCTGAGATTAGCGTGCACTCACTCTCAGAAAACCGGACAAACCGACAAAAAATTTACATTGTTTTGAGCTCTACTATATTGACAAATATATCTATAACAAATTAAAATTTTATTACATGTATGGATAACTCAAATAAGATTATTTATAACATATTTTGATGCAGGTTCCGGTACCAGTATCCGTCTATCCCGCGGGAGGCGTACGGGCGAGTGATCACCAAGGCTCCGCCAAATGTGGTTCGCACGCCTGACTATGGAGAGGTAGGTTTGATATTACAATTTTTAGATTTACTGTAGGAATATATAGATTTACTATAGGAATTTCTCGTCGTAGAAAACTTAGCCATATGGCTGTCTGTATTGTACCTACTAAGGGCAAATTTATATTTCCTTTATCTTTTCTTAGATTCACGCTGTATCCCGCACATCTCAGGGTAGGCAATAGAGACCTGGGAACGTAATGTTAAGGCACTCCGTTCCCATTAAAACACTTTCGTTTCCAGTGACATGTTCCTCGTTACCAGAGCAAGGAATTAAAAATATTAATTATTTCATTCCCCCGAGTAAGAACCCACAAACGTCGCGTTACAGTCGCATGCTTTTTGTGCGCCACGACGCATAATAGTGTTAATATGAAAAAAATAATTAATTAATGAGAGCAAGAGTAATAAGAGATATTATTTATTTAGCTTCGCACTTTATCGCGCAAATTGGTGTATAGCCACAGGTTATCTAGTGTCAAGACATTCTGTTCTCTTTTAAACTGAGTTCGAGACATTACATGTGGAAAAAATTAAATATTTTATTCCTCTAAGTGTTAATCAATCCCCCAAACTTCGCCTTTCTATTCATACGCTGTCACAATGCCATAATTTAGATAATATATTTAAAAAAGTATATTATATTATCATATAGAGGCCAGTCGTGGCGCAGCGGCACAAAGTGTGACTGTAAATCGACTGGTTGTGGGTTCGATCCCCACTCGAGGAGATGAAATATTTACTTAAATTTATATTTCCATTTCTTCGCTCTGGTGTCGAGGCTAAGCGCGGCGTTGAGTTCTGCCACTCAACACGCAATGCCTCGGCAGAAAGTGGGGAACGGAGTGTCTAAAACACTAGGTTCCCACTGCCTACCCTGCTGTGTGCGGGATACAGCGTGAAGCTGATTTAATTTTTTTTTTTTTATATTATCATATAAATCGAATCTTATATATGAAAGTTATATTGCTCACCACAGTGAGGTGAATATTAAATAATTACAAAGTACCTAAACAAAGTCTGATAATTCCTTATAAAACTTATTTTGTAATAATTAAGCGTGTTTCGTCATCGAACGAACTTGGATTGGTGGTTTGATGAAATTCATAAAAGTCAAGGGCACGAACAAAAAGTATTAAAGTTTGGTTTGGTTGTCGAAGGCTGTAGGGCCTGTAGGCTAAAAATACTCATAGGGCGCCACAAAAGATACTTTATAAGCAAACTTTGTCTATACTGGTAAACCCTCGAGTTATTGGTTTTTTTTCTTATTATTTGTATGGCCATAAAAATAGAGTCTGTGTCTGTATGTATTCCGTATATAACAGGCAGTGAAAACATAGTGTTAAGACTCTCCGTTCTACACTTTCTGCAAAATTTCGAGGCATTGCTGGCTGAAAGGAGGAATTCAACGCCAAACGCCTTCAAGCTAGGAAATGAAAATATTAATAAAAATATAAATAATTTCTCCGAGTGGGAATCGAACCCACAATCGTCACGTATATAGTCACACGCTTGTGTCATATCGTCAATTAAATTATTAAAGCACAAATTTGTCTTCACTATATCTTAAATTATTTTCATTGTGGGTCGTTCTTGTAGACTTAGTAGTTAGTAGAGAGTTCTCGTAGGCAAGCCGCGGCGTTGTACTCCGCCAAACAATAAGCGAAATTTCGGAATTGGCCGGAAGTAGACGAACGAAATATTGTGTATTGTATAGTAGGTTGCTACTGTCTATGCAAAATAAAGTGTGAAGCATTTTTTTAAATAATCTTTTTAATATAATCATAAAAATAACTTTTATATTACCTAGAAAGCATTAAACAATTTCAAGGATTTAAAAAGTAGAGCAAGGCTAGTACCATTTCCTTGCATATAAACTGTTGCACTGCCCACATAAACCACTTAGTCTCATTAGTTCTTACAGTAATGGACTTGAGATCCTTGCAAAATATTCCAGTACTAAAGTTAATTGCTTAATGCTTTATATAAAGAGGCAAGTTTTCTATTTTTTTTAAGGTTCACGCTATGTTCCGCATATAGCAGGGTAGGCAGAGGGAACCTGGATGCCTAATAATAATGTTAAATTCACGTTCTAATTCAAAATATTCTTTATTCAAATTGTCTATTATAAACACTTTTGAAACGTCGAATGAACATATAAACAACAGCTACCACCGATTCTGAAGGCAGTTCTGCTGAAAATAGTAGTTAGGAATTCTACAAGCATTGGGTTTTTAGTGGCGGAACTCAACGCCGCACTTTGTCTCGAATTCAGAGCGAAGAAATTAAAATCTTTCATATTTCATATCCACGAGTGATAATAGAATCCACAACCTATCGCTTCTAGACAAAAAACATAACTCATACCATATTGGCGTATCATATTGTGGTGTAGACTGGCACAGCGTCTATCAGTAATCGTGACACGTCATGGGATGAATTTCAACTCTGAGGAACGTATTACATTCATTGCACTTCTTATTTAAGACATAACGCGGCGTTGAGTTCGGCCTCTTAACATTATCTCAATACACGCGAAAAGCGGAGAATAATCGATAATCTCCGCCTTCCTGCCTTCTCAAAGTAAGATGCTTAAAAAACATACTTTAAAATAAATTCAACAGCGTCAAATGAATAAAAGACACACGACGGTTAAAAGTGGAAGGGGGTGAATAAAATACAAAACAAAAGGCAATTGTATAAACGGAGTGTTTAAAAACCAAGTAAATGTGATTTATATGAGAGACGAACGAGCTTTGATGTTGTCTATTCAAAAGAATATTTAATATATCAATAATCTGTTTCGTTTATTCAATATTTTATGTTGTTTTTTTATGTTCATACCTCATTGATTGATAAAATATTTATAAATACACTAGTATCTACTCTAATATCGATATATTTACGAGCAAAGTTAAAATTTTATGGACTACTCTCTATAGAAGAGGTCATTGAGACAAATAAGGATAACACAATAACTGCAAATACAATTTAAATTCAATTTATCTTATTATTTACAATAAATATATCAAAAACTTAAATATCCCGCATAGTGTTAAGATACTCCATTCCCCACTTTCCTACTTAACCTTGGAGATATTGTGTTGAGAGTACTCAACGACGTTCTTTGCTTTCTAGTTGTTACCAAAGCAATGAAATGAAAATAATTAATTCCTTCAGGTTCCCACTCGGACACATCGAACCCATAAACATAAAGCAGTTTCTAATTTTTAATTCTTTATGTTAAATTAATAATAATATAACAAGTAAGCCTCAACAAACTTTACAATAGAAACCTCTCCAACCTTACACAGAAAAATATAAATATTTTCAAATGTCATATCCATTACATAATATAGCAATTCATATAATCTTCTATATAAATAAATCCATAGCATTAAAATAATTACACCACAACCATAAATCCAACCTTTTCACATTTGGAGAGATATATTTTTTCTGTGTAGGCGTCGCCGTGGGCGTTACAGAATAAATTAAGACACGAATATTTTAATCTTTAATAATAAAAATCTAGTGCAAATAAAGAGAGCCAAAGTTATAATTAGGTTCTTTGTTGGTTTAGAACCGACCGCGTGTAACTAATCGCTTAAAGAAATTGAGCTTGTGATAACTCAAAAGTTCTGGTGCAAATTTTTCATCTGTAAGAGAATAAAATACATTGAGATTTTGATTTTTTTGATTTTGATTTTTGAATTGAGAATTTTTTATCTGTAAGAGAATAAAATACATAAAATACTCTTGCATACCATACTCCCATACTGTTTATAAATTTGCCGCTTAAATTTAGTCGATTAATACAAGGAATACTAGTGGAAATAAAGACAAAATGGGTCGTTGACAGTTTGATAACTTTGCGAATTTCCTTATTAAAAAAATATTTAATTTGAACCGCCTGCATCCCGTCATGGCGCTTTAATCATTTCGGATTTACATTTCTATTTATATGTAAAATTTTCTTATTTTGTTCTTTTGTTATCTTTTTCTGTACTTTTATGAATTTTCTTACTGTGTTCTTGAGACCAGTCGTGGCGCAGCGGCACAAAGTGTGACTGTAAACCGACTGGTTGTGGGTTCGATCCCCACTCGAGGAGATGAAATATTTACTTAAATTTATATTTCCATTTCTTCGCTCTGGTGTCGAGGCTAAGCGCGGCGTTGAGTTCTGCCACTCAACACGCAATGCCTCCAGAATTCGGCAGAAAGTGGGGAACGGAGAGTCTAAAAACACTAGGTTCCCTCTGCCTACCCTGCTGTGTGCGGGATACAGCGTGAAGCTGATTTATTTATTTTTTATTCTTACTGTGTAAAAAAATACTAAAACATCTTTAGATTTAAAAGGAAACGGCAGTTCATTTACTCTAACTCAATAATGGAAAAAATGTATGTATGATAAATAACATTTTTTACACTCTTAAGATATTTGCATCAATCGCAGTGTCCTATGAACCGGTGAACTAACTAGTGTATTTCGCTTGTTTTGTTTTGCATACAAAGTAGTGTTGACCTGGCGTCCGGGTTTGTTGGGTCGACCAAAGGCACCCCGACCCGGGACAAGGCTGTATAGTCGTTTTTTCTGACGTTAAAAATCTTCCCTTATCAACATGGCAGCAAAATTTTCTAAGTTTCTTAAATTGTCAAAATCTGTAATTGATTCACTGTGCATAGAGCAAAGTGGTATATAATTTGTATGTTACTTCATAAATAAAATACAGCTTCACGCAATATCCCGCACATAACAGTGCACTGTGTTCTAATTAAGACCCTTCCATTGACTAATTTCCGTTAAATTCTAGTGACATTCAGTGTGGAATGGCGAAACTCAACGCCGTGTTTTGCCTTGATCGATAATGTTTTAAAAATAAAATAATTTGTAAATACTGTTTACAATAGCACGCTTTTGATCTTGCATCACGACTGGCCTCATAGTTTGTTTATAAAAATAAAATTGTTTGTGAAAACGTGTGATATGTTATCGCTTTAATTATTTATTTATTTAATTTTATTTTCAATAAAATTAAATTTATTTTATTTTCAATAAAATTAAATTACAGTGATCTTTTTTCTTTGTAATTGAAATATTTATTCAACCCTCAAATAATTTAGTCTTTTATGGATTTGAGAATTTTAATTTTATATCTAAATTGATTAAAACGGTAACCGAATGTCTCCTAATCAATAAAACACTAAGGGTCTCTCTGCATACCGCTACATACGGTATATTAAACGTACAGCTACAGCAAAAGATTTTATATTTGATGCGCCAGTCCATCGGCCCTGTGGCGCAACGGATAACGCGTCTGACTACGGATCAGAAGATTCCAGGTTCGAATCCTGGCAGGGTCGTCAATATTATTTTTTTTAATTTTTTATATGTGAATAATTAATTTTAAGTTTTTATAATAAAATGTTATTTATTAGTGTTTAACAATTTCAACATCAAATAACATATTTTTCTATTACAAGAAACTTCATTATATTTACTTAAATATTAAATTTAGATTCTTTGTAATACTTTCAATTTAACATTTAATATCGCAAAAATTAGAAAAAAAGTGGGGAACGAAGTGTTTTAACATTGGAATCCCTCTCTAAGGTACTACATGCGGGATACAGCGTGAAACAAAAAAAAATAATGAGTATGTATGTATGTCTTACCATATAACCTAAATAGTTATAAAAAACACCAAATAGCTGGTCTTTCAATGTTATGTCTAGACAATTTTTGTACTAGTAAATAGACTGTAGAACTTTTACAGCATTTTGTATGATGCTACTATGAATGGCGACAGTTAGTGCTAGAACAATGTCGCATACAGACCGACGCTTTGAAAAGCTACTGGAAGATCTGGCTGAGTCTTTAAAAAAGAAAAAAAAGATACTATAACTTACAATATAAGCTCGTTATTTCTTTTTAAATAGATCGGATGGTTACAGAAATTATAATTTAACCATTTGTTTCAGTTAATTCAAATCTAAAAATGTTTAAAAATATTTTTAGAAGACATGTAAAAAAAATCGGACAAGTGCGAGTTGAGCTCGCACACCGAGGGTTCCGTGCAAAAATTGGAGGTCACACCTTCACTTCACCTTTTATTAAAATTCAAGCTTAATTTTGCCCCCCTTTTCAGGCTTTTATTTTTAAGAATTTTATTTTATTTATTTATATATATATAACTATAACTCTATATATATATATATATATATATATAGAGTTTTCAATTTTTTTTCTAACCTAGTACTACATGTAAAGGGTTTGGCTAGCTGCCAAATTTCATAGTAGAACTATGAAATATCAAACGGAAGTACGCTATATTTTTTTTATATTTTTTTAGGTTAATTTCATTACCTTTATAATATTGGAACACAAATGGTTTTTGCTATATAAACGGCCATATCTTATTTTTAATAAATGTAGAAATAATTTTTTTTTAGGAAATCATGGAGCCGTAGACCTAAGTATGTATAAGGTTTGAATTTCAACTCAATATCTCCAAGCGATCCTGAGATAAAGGTACTTGACAGACAGATAAACAGGCTGATGGACGGACGGTCGGACAACAAAGTGATATTATAAGGGTTAATTTTTTTCTTAACAGGTACGGAACCCTAAAAATATCAAAATTTTAACGTAGCGGAATTTGAACCTGCGCCACCGTCACCGCATTTTGACCACTATGTCGTTATACGTTCTTATAAAGGGTTCAAGTCCGCTAATATCTCGAAAACAGTAAAACTTCGGACAATAACACTAAGACTAAAGTCAGAGAGATTTACTTTCCGTCTCGGTTTCGTCTGGAAACCTTGTTTCGTTTGGACACTAAAAACAAGGAATGCGAGACCTCACTTGACTTTCGAGAACACATATTGATGATATTGGAGGTATACCAGAGAGAGAGGTATACCCTTAGCTTTGCTAAGGATAAAAGGAGAAACTAAAAAAAATACAAACCGATGTATGTAGCTATTAAAATACAGAAACACATTACAAGCACGCTCGTCCCGTGTAATGTAAGTTAAAGCGTTGTGACATTTAATAAAATGGTTGTCACTGACTTTTAAAAGTTAAGTAAGGTAATTTCCTTTGGTATCTTGATTTCTACAATACGATAAGAGTATAACAAAACAACGTAATATAGAGCAATTGACCTTTCAGCTTTGCTTTCAGGTTGTCTTGAATAGGGCTACCACTAAAAATGTACAGCCAAATATTTATATAATTATCCTCGGTATTTTTTACATTAACGTTAATTTATATTGTTTTGGATTTAGCATTTTTATGTTCTGCTATCTTATTTATAATACTCTTTTTTTAAACTGTCTTTTTACTTTACTTGCTGTGTTTATGTGTGTGTGTAAAAGTAAGTGTTTGTAAAATATTGCAATCTCAATTTGACTCAATTCCCAGTATCTAATTGAGTTGAAATTTGAATTACCACTTCAATTCTGATAACAATGAAATTACATATAATCTATATTATTGTTAAGCCAAAATGGCGGCAGCTACAAAATGGTGGATTACAAGTTTTTGCACAACCCACCTAGTATGGGTATCGAATGAGATTTGTAAAATGCAATATACCATGAAAGTAAAACATCTAGAAAGTTTGGTTTAAAAATATTTTTTTTTGTTAATATTTTATGTTTCTTCTCTTTTGAAATGTTGACCATTCGTTCGACAATAAGTATGTGTAAGTATAATGCAAAGTTATTTCAATTATACAGACAAACTACTAAGTCAGTATAAAATGAATTCACTTAAAAACCAAAATAAAAGTAACAATAAAAAAAGTAAACTTATTATTATAGATAATCTTTCTATATACCTATTTAAAACACATTAGTACATTTAGGCAACCCTATAAAGCGGTATCACCTACGTAAAGTCAAACCCACGTTCTGAATCAAGCTTCAATAATTTCCCAACACTTAATACGATTCCCACGCCGAGTACCTACTTATCACAGTATAAAGGAAAGATATTCAATCTTCTACACATATACTACATGTACGAATAACCGGGAGAAAATATAAATATTAAAATATTTTTAAGTAAAAGCTCAAAAAAGCTATTATATTTATAATATATTATCTATAGTAATCAAATGAAAAAAAAAAACATTTTATTATTGAACAAAATTTTGTTTTTTTTTTTCGAATCTTGCGTCAATTCTATTTTAGTTTCACACTTATAATGATTATCCAAAGTGCAATTTAAAAAAAAAACTCTTAATATCTTTTATATTTTTTTAACATAAACTATAACTAAACATATATAGTTGATTTATTTAATACAAAAATGTACTGTATCTATAGAGTTCATTTACTTTGAGCCTTTTAGATTCCGTGGTCGGTGAATTCGCGACCAATTTTATGTTGGTCCTTCATAGAAATTAGGGATTCTGTATGACGATTTTCTCAAGTCTTATAAATTATAATATTTGCAAATATCATACCATACCAGGTTGCGAGTTGAATCTTCACTCGATGAAATGAATAATTATTTATCAATATTTTCCTTTCATAGCACCAATATCAAGGCAAAAGCGTGGCGTTGAGTTTCGCCACTCACCACGCAATGCCTTGCAACTTCGACGTAAAGTGGGGAACGGAGTGTTAACACTAGGTTGCTACTGCTATATGCGGGATACAGCGTGAAGCTAACACATAATATAAATCATTGTATATATCAAAATCTCTATATATCCGTACAAATGAACTATTAGAAATAGCCATTATTGGTGCATGTTATTAGACACGTCTGTGCTAAACGATATCATGCTAACGTTCAATGTTCAAACAGACTCGTATGAATTTATGACGTAAATGCTCGATACATGTTTCCAATTCTGTATTTTACGGTTTTACTATAGCTGAAGTAAAAATAAAATAACCATTCTATCTAGAAAATTTGAATATTTTGCCGATAAGATTTTTTTTCGCGCTTTTGCCAATCTTACCTCAACAATTTATTCTAACGATTTCGTTAAAAATGCAAAAGAAATCGTTTTTGGACATATCTTAAAGCTAACCAAAGGTCAGGCTCAGTGTAATGTATGTTACATTTTTTTAGCTTCACAGTAGGAACATGAGAACAGTGTTAAAGTGATGTGACACTCCTATCCCCACTTTCCCCCGAATTATCGAGACATTAAAGTCGGAACTCAACGCCGCGCTTTATAAATAAAAATATTGTACAGTGTAGTCGCACGCCTATGCCTCTACGCCGGCATTGTTATAGAAGTAAAATATAAACATAATCAATATATGTGCATATCGAAATGACATTTCACTATAATCATAAAACCCAAACTTATACACGTGATGTTCTACAGAGAGAAAATTTGAGAAATGTCTCCAGTAATCTCTTCACAGAAACTATAACAAAATATTTCTATTAACCTCTACTGTTCTACTAAAATTTAATATTTTTAGTCATAATTTATTATATTTTGTATTTTATTAAATACATATAAATCTATACATATAATAATCTTTTCTATATTTTATAACTACAGCACGGCACAAAGTGTGACTGTAAACCGACTGGTTGTGGGTTCGATCCCCACTCGAGGAGATGAAATATTTACTTAAATTTATATTTCCATTTCTTCGCTCTGGTATCGAGGCTAAGCGCGGCGTCGAGTTCTGCCACTCAACACGCAATGCCTCCAGAATTCGGCAGAAAGTGGGGAACGGAGTGTCTAAAACACAAGGTTCCCTCTGTCTACCCTGCTGTGTGCGGGATACAGCGTGAAGCTGATTTAATTTTGATTTAATAACTATGGTTACGCTACGTTCAAATTTTGCGCTTACAATCTGACGCAATGCGACCAGGACAATCTTATTTTATTTTCCGTGAAAAAATTATGAAAACTTGTTACAGCTAAATCATTTTATCCTATCCTACTTCTAATAAACCTAATAAACGTTATTACTTTACATATAAAAGTTTATAAACATGGATTGTATGTTCTATTTTCATGCAAAAACTACTATATATATATATATATATATATATATATATATATATATATATATATATATATTATGATGTTTAAGCTACGATACTGTGGAAAAACAAGAATAATTTTTATACAATATATGTAAAAATTTTATATAATTTGACTGTAACATATCAATAAGTTTAAGTAGTTCAGTTTATAAGCCCCCGATCTCTTGTCGCAGATGTTCGGCATGTTGAACGTGCCGCACACATCTGGAAAAATCCTGCGGTACCCGGGCCCGTCGCGGCCTCGCGGAGGGCCCCAGTTCATGATCCCTCCTCAGAGGGACAGGTGGGTTATTAGTTATAATCATATTTTAGTATCACGCCTTTTTTTTCAGCTTCACGCTGTATCGCGGGATTGAGCAGAGTAGGCAGAGGGAGCGTAGTATTAAGACACTTCGCTCCCCACTTTCCGAAGAATTCTGGAGGCATTGCGTGTTAAGTGGTGAAACTAAACGTCGCGCCACCAGAGCGCATAAATGGAAATATCAAATATTTCATTTCCTCGAGTGGAAATAGTACCCCAATAGTACCTGTCGCGTGTACACTCACGCACTAGTGTTGCTGCGTCATGACTCGCCTCTATGAACATGCTCAATGTTATATAGAAATTGATTTTACATATAAAAATAGTTCAGTCTTTTTTTCGGCTATTTTACTACACTATTCCTACTGCGCTATATAATAGTTGAGAGAGAGAGAGAGTAGTGGAGAGAGAAGTCTAATCGAAATATTATAGTTTCAGTGATCTAAATTTCTTTACTAGAAACAGTGTGGTGTAATCGCCGTCTTACGTATTTTTTTTATTACTTATAATATATATTTAAAATGGCATTAATATATCTTTAAATTATATATACCTATACAGAGTAATAGTTCCATTAAAAGCAATTAATACACAAACTATGACCATCACTAATTTGCACTCAGCATCAATTATCTACTGACCGTTAGCAGTCTATGTGCGCATATATCAATTATCTACATAATATCACTTACTAAAACAAGGTTTAAGGTGTCCTAAAACATTTTGCTTAATATATTTTTTACCAGAAAAAACAATTTACCAGAAAAGCCATTTTATCTCTTAATTTCTGTCAAATCTCTTTTCATAATATATATCAAAAAGATAACAAAATAACATCTAATCGAAATAACATTTTCATTCTATAATTGTATATAGGTTTGAGGCTTTGAAGAAGTTGATCCGACAGGAGCACGTCCGCGAACTACAGCGGAAATACGAAACGGAACAAAAACAGGAGCTCAAGGAGATTGCGGCCGGCCGCGGGTGAGTGACGCTAAGTACCCTTTATACATGTATACAATACTAACTATTTCTAAGCAAGTGTACCTAAGTAGGTAAGTATACATAAGTTTCTGAGTACATGTTGAGTAGCGGAACTTAATGCCGAGCTTGTCTTCTTATCATAGCAAGGGAATGCAATAATTAATTTCTTTATGAGTGGATATCAAACCGACAACCGCCGCGTTTCCAGTCAA
This sequence comes from Heliconius charithonia, assembly GCA_030704555.1. Classification (NCBI taxonomy): domain Eukaryota; kingdom Metazoa; phylum Arthropoda; class Insecta; order Lepidoptera; family Nymphalidae; genus Heliconius; species Heliconius charithonia. Next base: position 4,842,113 of record CM060825.1, read on the forward strand.
ACGCTGTTCATATTATAAATTATGTGCACATATAATTTTATACACACTTGACCTTAGAAAAAACTAACTTCAAAAATATATATACTAATTAAACTTATCATAAAAGCTCCACATGCACAAGCTACCATCGTAAAGTCTCAATTTGTTTAACAATGGCACAATGGTACTTTTAAAAAAAAAAATATGGAGACGGATGCGGAAACGTATGCGGAGGCAATCAAAATTTACAAATTTTGATTGCTTCCCTTACGATATACAAAAAGTACAAACACGTCGTTGTTGCACCAAATGAGCGATGATATAATTTTCATTTTAAAAAATAATCTTACATCTTAGTTAATAAGTGATGATAAATACTGTGACGATAAATACAATTGAAATATTGCAAAAAATACAAAATATGTATACAAAATATCGTAAATTTATCGCTTATACTCGTAAAACTAGGATCCACCACCTACTGAGCACGGCAGACGGAGCTGAGCGAACTATGTTGCGCAAAAAATATGTTTTGCAAAATTTTGCGTAAATTTTGTGAAATTTTCGGTTTTGTCCGCACGCGGTGGATTAGGTTGAATCGGTGCACAACTTTAGCTTAAGAATATTTTAGTTGTTAAAGAAACAAATTGGACGTTAAGATTTATAGATTTGGAAGTAAATTAAAATGTTTAAGAACATACAATTTTAAGAATGTCATCCTCAAATCTGATATACGTTCTCTAAGAATATTTTTTTTTGTTTTTATTGTGGTGTAGTACCTTAAAAATGTTAAAAATATTTCATCAATGTTCCTTCTTGCCAATTAAGAATTCTGTATTACGTTTGGGTCTTGTCTTACGTATAAGAATCTCGAAGTAACTTTATAAAAACGCGTTTGCTTCCCAAGAAGCGCTTCTTTCGGTTTCGAAACCTGTTATTTTTCAGTATTTTATATGTTTTTTTTTTAAATTGTAACACACAGTTTGCCACATACAACTTTTACTGTAAATATTAAAGATTGATAGGATTTTTTAAGGTTATCAATAAAAAAAAGATTATGTTTTTGTTGTTCCTCTTTCTATTCTTGTTATTTGTTTCGCGGAGGCAAAGTAAGCTTAATAAAAAGATAATTTGGTCTTATGCTGCCAATACTTTAATGGATTTTCTTCTTATATTAGTGAAATCTACATTGAAATCCGTTATGTACCTTAAAGTACAATGGGGTAACTTTTTTTGTGTAAAGATATTTGTCTTAATCATTTATTATTCCCACTATTCTTTCAAAATCCACCTGCAAAATCTTTTAACATTTTCTGATTTTTTATCTACATACCACAAACGCTTAAGAACTAATTTTTAATTCAAAAGTGTATATTTGTTTAATAAAAAAATTCTATCATAATATTAATTTTAATATACATTTTTTGCTGCAATGTAACTTTTGAAGTTCTTTTAAACTTTTATCCTCTTGGGAATGAGATAGGATCATCTTGTTATACAAAATGACTAAAATTGTAACTTCAATTTAACTCAGAGCGTTTTTGCATTCATCGGATATATCTTTGAGACATCTAACTGCTATCATTTCATAAAATTATTGTATACTAAAGTATCTTCGTCTTTTGGTCTTTTGGTCTCTGACCTATAAGGAGCATGCTATTTATAATCGTCGAACTGTCTATTTTACTTATCAAATTTGCAATAAAATATGAATAGACTTAGTTTCTTAAGTTTAAGTTATTTTCATTTGCTTGCTGTGATGTCAGGACCAAGGTCGGCGTTCAGTTCCGCCTTTCGACATGTAATATCTCGAAAATGGGCGACGGAACGGAGTGTCTTAACGCTAGTATCCCTCGGCACCTAGTGCTAAAACACTCCGTTTCCCACTTTCTGTCGAATTCTGGAGTCTGGAGTCATTGCGTGTTGAGTGGTAGAACTCAACGCCGTGCTTGTCCTCGACACCAGAGCGTAGAAATGGAGATATAAATTTCAGTAAATATTTCATCTCCTCGAGTGGAGATCGAACCCACAACCAATCGGTTTTACACACTTACGGTACGGACGGTAGTCACTTTGTGCCCCTGCGCCACGACTGGCCTCAAATCCATTATTATTATATTATTATCCCTATATGACGAAAATTGCGGAATTTTGTCAAAAACAAGCTTTCTTAACAAATTAAAAACAACATCTTAAAACTACCTACAATATAAAAGAAAAATAAAATCACATAGAAACAGCGGAAGCTGTGTCGCCAAATTCCAGAGCTGAAAGAGATTTATTACATGAATTCTTAGCAAAACGTAGGTGAGATGAATTAAAACATTAATTTATATAATATTTCCTTCTTTAATAATGATATCTTTAGTTTACCTTAAACATTCTTCCAGCTACCATTTGATAACTAACTAGTAAAACTTAACAAAACTTAAAAAATCGAGTTAGAAAAAACTTTCTATATCTTCACAACTTTTATCAGTGTAGATAAAGAATGTCCAAGTTCAATACTCTCCATACTACCCATATAAGCATAGTTTAGGGCTGAGTGGCTGAACATAATCCCAGCACTTCCAATTAGCAGGGCGGGAAAATCTAAATAAGTTAAAATATTCATCCCCCGAATCGGTATCGATCTCACGACCATCGAATTTACAGTCGGACACTGTCCAAGTGCGTTACACATGAACCTTGCCGAAATATATATTTATACAAAATTAAAGACAAATTTGTAATATACAATTAGGGCAATATTTTTTCAAAGTAAATAAAAAGAAATATAAGAAACAACTTTTAGTAAAACTCTACAACGGCTACGGGAATTTTGCCAACGCAACTCGTTAATTAATCTGTCGACTTATCTCTTGCGGTCTGGAATATTTCCTTATTTAAATTATATTTCTCATATAAATGGAATGTTGGGACGCTGCAAATTTACATTTCAATAATATAGAACTTCATAAGAGGATGTAAATTTAGTAATTTGTAGATTCCGGTCATTTAATCCATTTAATACACAATGTCTCGAACACTTCGGCGGAATGTGGGCAACGGAGTTTCTTAACACTCCAGAGACCGTGTTGGCGCAGGAGCACAAGCTGTGGGTTCGATTTTCACTCGGGAGGCTTTACTTTAATAGCTTTTACACTTTTACAGGCAAAGGGTAGTTGTAATAGCTCAAAATCAATATATGTTAACATAATTCATTTGAAAATAAAAATAAACATAAACAGCGGCAGAGGGAACCTAGTGTTAAGACACTCCGTTCCCCACTTAAACATAAACATTTGATAATATTTATAAACAAAGCCATTTAAAAGGAATCTGTTTGTAAAACAATTATTTAAGATTAAGTGCTCCCCCTTATGCTCTCAAATGCTCATTTAGAATCACTCGAGCGGTATTTCTTTACACTTGTAATTAAATTCTTTTTAAATTGTATTAAACTCAAAGTGGTTCCCACAATATTCAAGACCCGGTTTTTCTCTGTATTATTTTACTGTCTTTTCACGTGGAAACAATCTTTTGACTGCGAGGCGGAATCATCCGACGAGTGTTCAGTATCAATTTCATTTGTCAAAAGACGTAAACGTTTACAAATTTACATATATACTTATTTTGAATTAATTTATGTTATGGTCAAGATGGTAAAGATTTTTTTCTGTAAGCTACCTATCGCTTCTCACTAAATTTCATAAGGTTTGTTTTTATAAATTTTATAGGTTAATAGAAAGTACCTATTACGAATTCAACATTATATGCGGAAGAACCGAAGCATAAACGCGCATATTTTTCGTTTGCGTTAACATAGGAGTTTATTTTTTCTCTGTTCCAAAGAACTATAGACCTGGATTTATTATAAATTATTCTTTTTCAGGGGCGAAGATTATGTATACGGTTCCTATGGGGAACAGGAGCCCCGTGGACTCCAGCCCTTAGAGTATGCTGATGAGCCCACTGCGAGGCATGGAAAGTGAGTATAAATATAAAGTTTATTATAACACTCGACCGTCCTTTAACGAAAGACAAATTGTATTATTTTGATATTATTCGATAGACTGAAAAAAAGTACGAAATAATAAGTAATATTGATGATACTTTTTTAAGTATTCATCACACCCTATAATGTGACAGACAGACAGACAGAGAAATAAATTTTATGTTTTTTAAACTTGCAAAAAGCATTTTTGGAATAAGTATTTCTTTCATATGTATTTCAATTATCAAAATTTATGTCTTGTTAAAATTGTCTGCAAGAGACTATTATTTTTTATATCCTATCGTAATTTGCACAACCATTCACAACTATTGCATCAATCTACTTACTATAAACCTAAATAACACAGCACTTTGTGCACAGAAATCCTTACAAAATGGCAAATTTTGCAACTCATTGAGAGCTTACTTCGACATGTCTGTAGAGTAGGTAGAGAGAAGCTAGTGTTAAGACACTCCGTTTCCCACTTTTAACCGAATTCTGCGTGCTGTGTGGCAGAACTCAACTCCACACTTTCCCTCTAAACTAAAGCTAAGAAATGGAAATATAAATTTAAATAGATATTTAATTTCCTCGAGTGGGGATCGAAACAACAACCAGAGACGCGTTTGCACTCAAAATTTTATAATTATTTAATTAAATCAAAAAAATTGAGTGTTATTTTAATATTAGCGAGTCACTCGACTTTTCCACTCTCCGCCTGCATTTGAGACATTGTGTGTGTCTCAGTGCCAGGGCGAAAGATGAAGTAAGTAAATATAATCATTCCCCCGAGTAAGGATCCAATTCACAACCTATACTACCATTTACTGCGCCACGGTGGCTTTTAAAGAATGTACCTTTCAATATTTTTTAAAGTCAAAGGGGAGTGTCTATATTTTAATTTCGCAGCATTGGTAGGCACATCGTTGAGTTTTGCTACTCAACAAGCAGTGATCCGGAGAGGCAGTGTGAAAAACAGACTTAACTTAATGTTCCTTTTCTCAACCCTGATTTGTAGAGAAAAACTCCGTAACAGCAATAAAATAATCAAAATAAAAAAATGAGTTTTTTTTTATTTTCCTCCAGGAAACCCCAGGGCGGCAGTCGCCAAGTATCCCAGTTTTCGCGGTACTCGGAGCCGCTACCGGCGCTGTCCGCTCTGGCGCCGCCCGCGCGACGCACCGACTACGCGCCCCTCGTGCTGATGCCGTACGCCTACTGAACCAACAACACCACGATCGAGAACATTCCAGGGACTTCCCATTTACAACTTCGCGGGCTTTAACTTCTATAATACTATATACTTATTTGTAAACTATCACGACGCCATATCGGAAGCATATCCTTTACCTCTTCGCTTCGCTTTCGCGTATTGCTATATTTTTTTATTTTTTTAAAACGAGATATTAATAGATTCCTGAACCTTTTTATAGGTGTAAGTACGATTGGCTACTAGTAGAGGTGTTACGGTATGTACCTTTGTATTGTATTGTATTTATATTTTGTTATTAAAGTTATATCAATTATTTCTACTAGAAACCGTCAATTCAGGACGATAACGAATGGACAATAAAAAATATTTTTAATCTATATAGTAGATGATTATAACTCAATATATAGATTTAAGTGTTTCTGAAACGTTTATTAGATTTTCTTTTGTATTTTATAAGTATTTCATGTTTGGAATTTTAAGCGACAGTTATTACAATATTTTGTATTTTGTTTAGGGATGTTTTTTATAAATTTTCACGGGACGCTGTATGAGCCCGACGGCCTCGTGGAAAACTCTGGTTTAATTTTTAGGAAAATACATAGTTCAGTTATCTAATATATTGTTTAATGAACAATTACAATTAATATTTACATAAAATTACTTTTTTAATTTATTATATAGCTTAAAAAAAATCTTTGCAATCCCAAAGAAATGAACGACAATAATGGCAACTTGATCTGACAATAAATTTTCAATAATATATTATAGTAGTGTTAGTTAATAAGTACAATAAATAACGTAGTATGTTTAACGAATCCTAATATCGTGTTACGGAACAATTCAAATTGATAAAGACGTACTTCGCATGCGGAACCCTAATTTACTAACAGTATTATGTATTTATTAAAAGTTATAGATAAATAAATAAAAAAAAAACAAAAAAAAATAATTCAGTTTGGTTTAGTTTTAAAAATTAAAATGTTAAACTAATTTTTGTATTATTTTTTTTTAAATATTGTATGGGTTCCCATGTGTGTCTAAATATGAATGTATATACGTTCCATGTTACAACGTAAACTGTGGTCTAAGGGAAAGAGGTATAAGTACAATTTCTATAAACAAACCATTATTCGTCTTTTGAAACGATTTAAGATACATATCTACCTATAAAAAATTATATTTTTTGTTGTTGAAAAAATAATAATAAAAAAATCATACATATAACATTTCCCATAATACGATTTTTGAACTTATACCTCTTTCCTATATTCCTTTATAAATAGCTATACGGCATTATTATTATTATATATAATCTAGTAGAATCAATGTCTATACTACACCCGTTGTGATTAGCGCTAAGTATCCATGTATTATAACTAAAAGCCTAAAGGACGGCTAAGTCGGCTCTGGTTAAGCTGATAACTAAATAATATTGCTTAATCAAACCGACAGACAAATGCTTTAACTACGTTTAAATGTTTCACATTAGTTAATTGTAAATTAGGCGTTCGCGCTGTTTCATTCGTGTACTCTTAATTATGATTAAGGCAGGTGTTTTAGATGGTTGGGACTTCCTGGAGGAATATCGCGTTTTAATCTTTTTTTTTTATGAAAACTTAGTTTTGAAATTAAAAAAAAAGGGATTTCTTTATAAATTTGTAACGTTTCAAGATGTTTTATATTCGAACGGTTATATAATTCAATAATTAACAAAATTGAGATCCAGGAGGTCCCTGAGAGAGCTGGTATGAAATATAACATAACAGTAGATGGTTAGTATATCTATCTCTTACTATATAAGACGGCGCCTCCGCCGACATAACCTCACAGACTATAATATTGGCTTTAACTTATATTACATATGTATTACGGCTTTAAGCTAGTCAAATTGATTCTCATAATTATTGACGGACGGACGTCCTGAACTACTAATTAGCTATATATATATATATTATTTGTATATGATTTTCTAAAAATATTCGTAGTTTTACCGATCGTGTAATATGTACGATGTTAGTTTGTGTCACTCGATTCTTTATAGTGTATGTATTTATAATTGTGTAGCGTTTATGATGCGTATTGCAGTAAAATAGGTGTTTTTAATTGATAAAATTGATTATTATTATAGATTTCGCATTTACATATCTCTGTATTGTGTACGTCTTGCCTCTACGTATGAAGTAATCATATCATACTATACGGACAGGGGTGTGCCAAACGATCGATGCTGCGGCAGATTACTTAAAAAAAATGTTTAAAAAAAAAAGTAATTTTATCTCCAATAAAGACAATAATATCGATCGATAATTTGGGACACTTCTCAACTACTTGTATTCGTAATTAGTATTAAGTATAGTTATTGAACGTAACGCGGTCGATTGACAATAATGTGACAATACGCGGGTCACTAAATAAATAGTGACCCGTCTCTAGTGGCCGGTCCGCGTCACTACGAATAATATACAAATAACCTAACCGTAATTAATGTTTTAAAGTGTATTTTAATTGGTGTTATTTTTGGGAAATAAAGATAGTTTACTCCGAGCATATTGAATTTATTTCTTTGTTGCCTTACCCGTGTATTCTTAAATCCTTCCTGTTCTTAAATAGTAATTAATTATACTTATATAGAATTTAAGGGGGTGAGTTTCTGGTTGTGTTTTTTGTAGTAACATATTTAATTAAAATAATCGATACAGACAAACAGACATATCTACTAGTACAAACAAAATTACCCGTCGTTAAAGTTATCTGTTTCTAGATGCTTAATTTCTTCTTTTCAAAATTTACGTTATTTATCGAAAAACTAAATATATGTAGAAATATTAAAAATAATCCTGATACGCCTGTAAATAACATTTTTAATAAAAGCTATAATATATGAGTAATAATTAAAGTCTAGTAGTAGACCAATATTTTTTTATAAACTGTCTTCTATTCTAGTTGGTGCCAAGAACTATTATTGCCTCGTACTCTGTTAGTGTTTGAAATGAATTGTGCTTTTGTAAGATTAAAAATATATAAAGCTAAGAATGCCAATTGTTATTGCCAAAGTACAGGATACAATACATGGGGAGAAAGATGCCCTATAATTGACGACCTAAACGCTACTTCCTGCAGTTAATTTACTTCACGCTGTGTCCCGCACACTGCAGGGAAGGCAGAGGGAACATACTGTTAAGACACTCCGTTTCCCACTTTCTGCCGAATTTTGGAGGCCGCGCTTTGCCTCGACACCAGAGCGAAGAAATGAAAATATAAATTTAAGTAAATATTCCATCTCCTCGAGTGGGGATTGAAACCACAACCAGTCGGTTTTACAGTCACACTTTGTACCACTGCGCCACGACTGGCCTCATTACTGATTAAATGTAAGCTTTCATAACATTTACGTAAAACAATGAAATTCCTGAAAATTATTTAAAAAAAAAACGAGAAAAACGTAACGTAAACGTTTATCCCAAGACCGTCAAGTATATGAAATTTCATTACAATTGGTTCAATGGTTTGGGCGTGATGGCCTCACAGACAGTTTTTTTTTTTTTCGCATTTATGACTAATACTAGCATGGATACTTTAGTAAAAAAGTAGTTGTATTGTCAAAACTACAATAGTAGGACATATGGGCCAGTTTTTGCAGGGCCTGCGATGAAAGGTTTTTTCCCAACTTTTTTACACCTTGTGTTACATTACTGGAATTTTAATAGAGATTCTTTATTTTTTCTAGAAATTAATATATCCTATGTTACTCAGTGGTAATAAAGCATTCTAATGGTGAAAGAATTTTTAAAATCGGTTAAGTAGTTTTTATGTTTATAAACTACAAACATACACAAATCTTTCCTCTTTATATAATAGTATAGATATAGATATAGATTACTATAAAGCCTCATCAGACTCCATTCAATAGTTTTTACGTGAAAGTGGAACAAAATATAACCTTAAAAGCTTTTACATTTATAATCTAATATTAGAAAGATTTATGTTTTTGCAAATTGTAATTATAGTCTCTACTAACTTCACGCTCATACCTAGCGGGGTAGTCAGAGAGAGGGGAACGTGAATTATGATCTAAATGCATTACATTATAATTTAAACATTTCTGAATACAGATGAACCTACTTCATTAAGGAGGTTTGGTCGGTCGATGATTTATATTTATTGAGAAGCATATAGGTACCTATATCAAATTTATCTTAGGTGTTAAGACTTTTTTTTTGCCTCAAATATCTGGCGATATTTGAAAATTTTAAACATATTAGCTTATTTTACAATATGACATAATACACAGACTACAAATAAAGTAGAAGGACCTAACTAAATACACCACCAAAAACCTTTGAGAAAAACTATGGAAGAGATAAAAAGCATACGTGACCCAACAAAATATTTGCTTCTTTCCCTCATCAAAAACGGGATAGCTGAATTATAATAAATCGAGAAAGGTCAAAGAGATTTAGTTATTTAAAATATGTTTTTCATTACTAAATAAGTTACATATAGAAAATGTCTAAAAATGTTCATCTATATTAATATTATAAGGCTGAAGAGTATGTTTGGTTAATCGCACTAATTTCAGGAACGGACTGAAGCAAAATTTAAAATTATTTTTGTGTTGGAGAGTTTAGATCCCATTGTAACGTATTTTTGCATATTAAAAGTTACTTATCTTTTAAAAAATGGTCGTCATGGTACAGTGGTCTGTCTGTAATTACGACAGTTGTGTATTCTATTCTACTCGGGAAAAAATAAATTACTTTCTGTTCCTTGCTCTGGTAACAAGACCTTTTACAAACAAACATGACAAAGATAACCTTTTCCGTCTATATGAAAGATAAATTGTGAAGCCAAGAAACAGTGTGTCAATAAAATATATCCAGAGATGGGCGGTCAATCTTGGCGAAGGAGCACAAGAGTGCGACTTTAAACGCGACAGGTTGTTGGTTCGATTTCCATTCGAGGAACTTAAATATTTAATATTTTCATTTCTACCTCTGAATACCGTGCCGTGCCGTGCCGTGTGCGAGATGTAGCGTAAAGCTGAAATAAATATATATTGATGCTATTAATAATTCAAAAATTCTATTATAAAAGTGTAATTAGTTTTTCTGGGTTCGATCCCCACTCGAGGAAATGAAATATTTATTTACATTTATATTCTCATTTCTTTAATCTGGTGTCAAGGCAAAGCGCGGCGTTTAGTTCCGCCACTCAATACGCAACGCCTCCAGAACTCTACAAAAAGTGTGGAACGGAGAGTCTTAACACAACGTTCCTACCCTGCTGTGTGCGGGATACAGCGTGAAGGTGATTTTAATTAGTTCTTTTTGCCAAAATCTTCTTTGTCAAAGCCAATGGATGTGTTGCAACACACGTTTGGTACTGAAAAGTAATATAAAATTTCCCTCGCTCTCTAATTTCACAAACTTTTACAAATTCTTATTTGTGCAATCTGGAAAGTCGAAATACTTTAGAAGTTTCACATAGACATGTTGTAATGCTAATCAGAGTTTTTCAGTCTTCATCGAATATTTCGACAAAATCTTTGCACAAAATATATAAACATAAAATTATTATGACGAAACTTGTGACTTGATTGAACTTTTAGGGACCCTTCCTTAGCTATAATTTCTGTTGAGAGTCAAATTGTAGTATTATTGTACAACAGATTACATATTTTGCTGTTGTGATGAGATATATCAATCAAATAGATTTGTATAATGTGCAATTTCACATAGTGTTATTCTACGATTGACTTTAAGACAAAATTTAATGAAATCAATATATTGACTGTTGCATCTCCATATATTTTTTAAAATATATTTAAATAAATGATAACACAATACAATGGTATGAAACGCTCGCTGTCTGTTTCAAAGGTATCACTGTCACAAATAATTAAATAGGCCAGTGGGAGATATATGTTTTTTTTCAGCTAAGAGTAGCAGATACATCGAGATGTACCTCGCATATAGCAGGGTAGGCAGAGGGTACCTAGTGGTAAGTCACACTGTTCTTCACTTTCCGCCGATTTTGAGGGATTGCGTGTTGAGTTGCGGAACTCAACGCTTTGCCTTGGCATCAGCGAGTGAGAATCGAACCCACAGCCGACATATTTACAGTCACACGCTTGTGGCCCTGCACCACGACGGCCTCTAAAGTAAAATTAATTATTATAAAAGTTTTTAAAGCATCATTGAATCTTTATAAAAACATAGGTTATTATACCTATAATCGAACTCAAAGGGTAAATGACAATAATAAAGGATTAAAATTGAAAAAAAAAACAGACACACACACACAAATTAGATAATTTCTTATATATTTTTACATTTCAAATAATACAGGCGGTTACATAAAAAAAATAAATAGGTCTTCGTACGGTTTAGACACTGCGATGTTTCACTTACATTATTATAACATACATTCATTACTCTGTACAAACATCGAAGTACCACTACAGGCCACAAGGACTATACAAAATCAGTATACATGGATTGAAAAAAAATATATATAATTATTACTAAATTTAGCTACAAATGAAGGAGTCGAAGCTAAACACATGTGGACACTATGTATAGCTTTAAACGTAAAAATTTATTGCAAATGTGAATTAATATACATATGATTTGTATTAATTTCAAAACATCATACAAAAGTTTCTACAAAACTGAATTGAAATTATGTAGAGTAAATACTAATATACTAGTAAATCGTAGACTACGAGTCTTAAAGAGAGTCAGCCTTCGATAATAGTTGTTTAAAATAAGTTGTCGTCTTGATACCTATATATAGATAGATGCTCATCTTTTTAAACCCAATAAAATTATCAGCTTTCATTATTGACAAATACTTTTTTTAGAAACTTATAAAAATTTGAAAGTAGCGGGATTTGATTCCATATATTTAAGCCGCCTTGCGTTCAAATCCAGTTACGTTCGAATTTTTAAACATTTATAAAAAAGTATTTTTCTTTCCTAACAGTGGAATAACACGAAAAAATGTTAAATTACAAATCTATAATAATCTAACATCAGTTGTTGTGCTAATGTCGTTTGAACTAGCAGTGTTCAAAATGTCACTTTTTTATAAACCTATTAGAACAAAAATACAAAAAAAAAGTATTGCAAAATATATTTTTTGTGCCGTTAGTGAGTCAGTCGATTAAGGAATTATTGTTAATGAGTTAAATATTAAATGAGACCATTGTGGCGCAATGAGTGTCTGACCTTTAAACTGAACTGGTTCGATTCTGATTCGGTTCTTTTAACTATTTTCATTATTTTCATCTCGCCGCTCTGTCAATACAAACTGCGGCTATGAGCTCCACCACTCAAATCCAGTGTCACAAATTAAACTAAGCAGCGGAAAACGGAGAATTTCTACTTCCAAATTCTCTGCCTACCCTGAAAAGTATAACATAAATTGACCTTAAAATTATATTGCTAAGAGGAGAGCGTAAATATAAATTAAATAAGAAATTGAACTAAGGAACTTATTTTTGCATACACCACATCAGCCACTTGCCAACAGCGCCATAATAGGCTCATTTTAAAAATGATATTCACTTTTAATCTTTAAACAACGGGTAAAGTTAAACATCTACTAGAATATAGGGTTAGTTATATGGTGTGGACAAGAGGGAATTTTAAAACATAAGTTGTTTATTTCTACAGTATATGTGGATGTATGAAGATGTATGGAATTTTGTAATTTTCTCAATACTGCCATTGTAAATTTTTTGTACTCTAATATTGGAATGTCGATAGGGATAGGTCTCCGGCACTTTGTGAAAAGAAGGCTCTATATTTTATATTTAAAACTTTTTTTAATTCAATTATGTATAAATTTATAATTAATAAATGCAAACAACGTGTTTAAATAACACGTAAATTATTACTATGAAAAAATAATAATTTGGTTTTAAAATTAGTTTAATACTTGAAATGAAAATGTCTTGTGCAGTACGAACTATGGGAAAAATTGTATTTTCTTTTTTAAATTGAGCCATAATACTAACCTAAGCACATTTTCCACAGCACGTTATCCAAATCAATTTAACGTCTTTGGTAACCCATAAATGAGTATATTTTTTTTACCAATTAGAAGAATATATTTTTATAATTAATACGAGTATTTTTAATTACAAATAACTAAAAAAAGACACATATATAATATATTTATATTAAAATTAAATTATAATTCAATTCACGAGAAATGCCCAAAAATGTCAATGAATATGTATAATATTTTAAAAGATTTTCACTATAAAATAGTTTTACAGAAAAGCTAATTTGCTAAAATTTATAGCAAATACAAATAATAAATAATCTTTTTGAGTACACCAATTATAGTACTAGTAAATATACAAAATTTTCGTAAAACACGTTATTTCTAATATATAAAATACCTTTAAAAGTACGATAGCTGCAACAAGAATCGTTGAGTCAATACAATAAAATAAAATAAAAGATGTATAAATTATTATCATTAATAAACATTATGTGCAATAAAGTTAAATTAAATATTATATAGTGATTAGAATAACTTAATTAATACAAAAGTATAAAATCTTAACGATTAAATGATAATACGATACACGCACAAGGCTGACTCCTTAATTTTAAATATTTCTCGCAATAGGTAATCTGTTGTCATTTGAAAAAAAAAAACAATTTACATTGTATTTTATAAAAAATCGACTATGATTTGTAAAACAAAAAAAAATTACATTCCTAATAAATCAGTTCCACCCGCAGCAGTATCCACGTAAGAGGAACTGAAAGTCAATATCGATAGGGAATTCTACAAAAAAATAACGTGGTCTGTGTTTAAGGGGGAAAAAAATTGAAAACAAAAGATAATAACTAAACGTAAAAAGAATTATTCAAGGAATGAAATTCAAACTAACTACTCGATTACACATAACTAAGCCTAAAATGGCACATACGTTGTCCGCTCCCTTTACAAACGCTCGGTCGCACCACGACAGCTTGGTGAGTATACATACAAATAATATCATTTATTTCAAAATGCTGGTTTTAACAAACGCCATAATGTGCTAAATTAGTTCATATTATTAAATCGTTCAAATAAATTCGTTGTCCTAACACTTTACAAAACAACTAAACGACTATGTGCCCATACAAAATCTAAGTGTTTAAACTAAAACACAATAGGAAACTATGTATATTTGTGATAAAATGCTAATATTGCCTTTTAATTTGACACATTTTGACGGCGACTGACAGACGGCGTTTAGAAAAAAAGTTAACTTTTTACAGTACTTTAGATATATACAATATATCTTTTAAAGATTCGTTTATAGCTCCAGTGGTACGACGAGACTCGAAAATTTGTTTGTTTGTACCCGCCATAAAAATGCAAAATGTACGTGACATGATATAAAAAAATCCCATCTATTTTCAATATAAATAGATTTGTGCTAAAAACGGACTATTAGTACATTATATATACAGTATTGCACCGGATACTGTTGAATTAGCCACAACATTTCCACTGAAACCTGACACTTAAATTCGTTTCGAGCAAACTAATTCAAGAGCGATCTTCGTTATAAAGCAATAAACATTTCAAATTTCTATACACATTACATTTATTTCCTTTCTCATATTACGGACACTTCGCAAAATAACCGCGTGGGCAATTCTGTGAGGAATAAATAGATTTGGAATTTCAAATATATTTTATTATCTGGCTATATAATACGTCTATTGTTGTTAATAATGCACTTTTTATATGTATAAAATATTTACTATTAATATATTACAAGTCGTTTACTTTCAGAACACGTGTATTTTGTATGAAAATGGCATAACTGTAAGATATGTTAGTATATATGTATGTATGTGTATACGAGAATTGCCCATAAACTCGACCGGAAGCCAGATTAGTAATTGACAAAACCACTAAAAAGCAGTCTTCATATTCATAATAGGCGATAACACTAGAGTATAATAAAAATACTGGACCAATAACTTTTAGGAATTACGATTATACGTGTTACAATTACACCATCGCGCGACGGCGGCTGGGGAATATGGAAAAATACCGACGTCCCATTCACAATGTAATAAGTGATTATTATAAAATGTATCACAATATATAAAATTTATTCAAAATTGTAGTGTTGTCTTGTTACATCGATATGAAATCTATATTTATGAAGAAAGCCGTAGTACATATAATATTAGTTAAGAACTAGAAAGACGCGCGACCTGACTCTAGATTTTTTTTTATTCCTTTTCAGATTTTTAAATATTTCCCAACCGCCAACACATTGTATATTATGATATACAAACAATAGGTACATAATCATTTAATTATTATAGATTAAAACCTACGTACGATGTATATGTATGCACGTCTTAATTTAATTTACTCAATAATTATTGAAGTTTAGCAGTTATGGTAGACCTAACAGTTGACAAAGCCAGTACGCTTGGCTTTGTACTGACGGTGGGTAATTTTTTTTTAAATTTTTATACATTTATGTATAATGGTATAATTCGTTCTTTAATAGACGCCTACATTTCTCGATATTCAAATTATTAAATTATGTGCTAAAAAAATCGAACATATTGAGAATATATTTTATAAACACTTTTTACTCATTTAATGTCAACAGAAAATAGTAGAGTTTAAAAAGATCACATTATTTACTTTACAAAGTAGGTTCTTATTTAGGTGCAGGTTCTCTGTTTACCAGTTGAGCACTGACCTTCGAAGTATTTTAAAATCATATAACTTTCCCACAATTGTCAAAGATTCCTTATTTTTAAATACGGATGAAAAAATAATTACACCAAAGCTAAATAGCAAACATACAGCCAAGTAATAATTTAAGGACTTTTAAATTATGTCTCGTCATATAAAATTAAAATAATAATTTAGCTGCAATATTAACATGACATAGATATTTTTTTAATACCTTAAATATCCAAATCGTACACAACCACAGATTATGTCATAAGAGAAGCCTTACCAACCGTAAAATTCGATACATACATATATGGACATGACTTTGAATTTTTGTAATTATATAATTGCAAAAAAATATATATATTAATATATAATATTATTTTTATAAACACATCACATTGTTCTGGTGTCAGGGTATACAGAATAAAAAATAAATTACTTAATATTTTGTAATATTGCTGTATGCAAAATTCAGATAAAAATTTCACTTCAAGTCCAAAAATAATTTAAAAAATAAAAACATAATTAGTTGTAAAAATAGATTTGCAAGAAGAAATATTTTTCTAAAAGACATGCCCACATATATAACGAATATCGTAGTACAATTACCAACAATTACAATATTTCTATAATACATTCAATATAACCAGACTATACTCCTAACTTGATAACATCCATACATTTTGTGATTATATTAATAAGTAGATCAATTGTTTTTGCCATTTCTTAGGTGTTATTCTCACTTAAAAAATAAAACTTTTTCAGGTAACATAAAAAGTTTGAACATGGCCACTGATTGATACATTCTCAACAAGATACGTCGAAATTATTTTATGCTTTAGTTACTATAACTTACAAAATATAGATATTTTTTTTTAAATACAATATTTAAATTTCAGCGATAAAATGTTTGTTGTATTTTTTTCCCAACAGTCAAACAATTTTTGAACTAGGTACTTTTACCAAATAAATATCAACAAAAAAAATATACAAAAAAATTAAAAAAGCTAGCAAATATAATTTTTTAAATATTGTTAATACATTTGATCTACTTATCAATACTATTATTACCAACTATGTTAAAACCTCAATTAAGTCCAAATTGTTTATAAATCAAGAGTATAATAGTCAAAATATTATTTTCATTGATAGGAGTTATCTTTATTCTTATCATGCCATCCTTTTCCAACAAATTCACAAATGGCAAATTACAAAAGGCATATGAATATAGCGATGGAATAATAAAATTATGATGATTTCTCTCAAGTATCGTAAAATAACAAAAGAAAATATATTGTCCTTCAATCGACCGTTTATGTAACTATAGTATCCATCGATAACTATAGATATTGTGGGCAATACAGAGTATTAATTTGCATTTATTTTATCAAATTATCATTTACTTAATATTATATCAATTGAAACTTGAAAGTTAAAGATCTAACAATAACACGATTGCTTAGTTGATACATGCAACGGAACTTAACAGTAATAACGGATGTATAACGAGTAATCAAAGAGTGATTACCGAGTAGTCAATGAGCGATTACCAGGTAATAAACCGGTAATAAAACTTAAATCCCCGGTGAGTTGTACACTAATATTTAATGTCCAATGATCGTAACACACAACGCACTGAGTATTGTTCAGTTCTTCATACATATATATTTACCTCAACTCTGGCTAGGCTTTTGGCTGTGACCTATAACAATTTTTTTGTGAATTAAAATTAAAGCATAACTAATAAGCCAGTCAGTGAAATCAGTCGTGGCGCTGAAACTGTGAAAGGCGACGGGTTGTGGATTCGATTCACACACACATTTTAATGTCCTCGCTCTGATAATTAAAAATCGGCAAAGAACGGCATGATTTCCACCACCTAATCAGCAATGCCTCCAGAGAATTACTAATTGGTTATTTTTAATAAAAAAAGAAATAAGTAAAAAAATATATATGACACTTAATTTATTACATTTATGATTGATGAAATCGTGGTATGAATTTATTTTCATATCTTCGCTCTGGTAACAAGACAAAATGAGGCATTGAGATCGGCCACTTAAAACGTAATGTCTCGAAAATCGGGCGAACCAAAAAAACCTCAAATACTCAGCTTACCAGGTTCAGCTATCAGGTGGGGGCAGCTTCATTGCATACGCTGTTAGCGCACAATACGCAGCCAACAACGCTTGTGGGGAATGAGCAACGGGGACGTCCCCATTACTTGCTTGCACCGAATGGGGCGACGATGGGGACATGCGGTACGGCGTACCCGCCGATGGGGCGCATCTTGCGTGTGCATTGAGTGCACTACTGCAGTATAAATCTGCAGAAGTGCATGGAGGTGCAAATTCCGCTCCCGGCTCGGAAATCCGAGGGTTCCGTACTCCGCCGCAAGCAGCGCTCAGCGAGCAGAACGTTAGTGCTCGCCAGCCGCCGTATCTGTAGAAAAATTAAGTTGATTATTATTATATATTATTAGTGTTGTTATTGTTTTATTAGTTGATTTACCCTTATAAGGGTTTCTTTTATCTAAAATTAGCAAAATCTATGTCATATTAAGTATTATTTTTGTAAAGAACAAATTGACATCATAGTAACACGTTTTTTTGCGTTTTTACACGTTTTTTCCCTTTAAGACGACGACGTTATGAGTCCAATTGCAGCGCAGGGGCACAAAGTGGAATAAGATCAGACGAAGGATATCCCTAATCAAGGAAAAAAATATTTATTTAAATTTATCTCTTAAATTTATATTTCCATTTCATCACTCTAATGTCGAGGCAAAGCGCAGCGTTGGGCTCCGCCACAAAATTCGCTGCTCCAGAATTCGGCGGAAAGTGGCGAACAGAGTATCTTAACACTAGATTCCCTCTGCCTACTCTGCTGTATGCGGGATACAGCGAGAAGCAAAATTTTTTTTTATTTAAAAAGATGTGGTATGGATGGGGTAATATTCCAAAATTTTTGTGTTAGTGGCATGACGCTAAAACGGACAATTATTTGCCTATACTGCAAATTATTTTAAACAACAAAAAAAAGGTAAAAAATAAAACAAAAGCCACTTACTTATCAACAACAACAACCGGCCCATTTTTGTACTCCATCTGACAACCAGCAACAAACTCGATCAACGCAAACGTATCCTGATAGGGAGCTATCAACCTATCAATCGCTTGTTCTCTATCACTATCACTGCTAGCGTGTCTCACTGCTTTGATGAACACATTGTCATCAGGTTTACCCGCACTATAGTCACAAGTGTCACCAGTTAACCAATTACTACACTTAATAAACTTAACACTAAGCTGATAATCATCTTGTAATGAATGAACACTGACATTGGTCACTTCGATTATTCTGTCTGTTGATACGTTGGGAACAGTTTTTACTTTTTCAAAAGTATATACTGGTCTTCGTAGTTCGGTTTCTTCTTCGACGGTAAGAGATGGAGCTACTGGTGGTGGTGGAGGTGCTGTGTCGGGTGGTGAACCAGCACTTCTTGATCCCCACTCGGGGAACTTGAATTTGGTAGGTGAACTCAATTTAAAATTTTTGAGGGACATTTTCGACGGGCTTCTAGGTGATTTGGGGCCATTTTTCTTTTCGGACAATGACGAAAACAAATCACCATTGGCTATTGATTTTCTGGCTGAGAGGTCTCTACTGCCGCTTAGTCGTTCGAGTCTCAGTTCTGTTCTATCGAAACGGTAGCCTTGTTCGGAATTGTTTACTGGGGATCCATTTTCTGGTATAAGTCTTTCATCGTCAGCGCAGTCGCTGCCCTCCTGTCGTCTATAACCATTGATTTCGGGCTCAGAAGGGGTTTCACTGGGTTCTTTTCTATCTGACCTTCGGTAAGCAACATAAATGTCTTTGGAAACAAAGCTCGCTCGGAAGTTAGCAACAAATAGTTCTTTTTCATCTTCTGTTGGCCAGAACACGTCACAATCCTGATAAATAATAATTAGTTAAGTAAATGAAATAAAAATGTACAATTTATATCAAAATTAAAAAATACATATTTTAAATGTATATCTTTATGTATAATTTCAGATATTTAATGAAAACTAAACAAATAATTTTTAATTAAAGTATATTATCATACCGTATCACTCTCATCATGCAGTGTCAGTACAAGCTGCGCAGTATGGTCCCACAGCAAGCGCCACAGCTCGGGGGCTCCGAGGGCGGCGGGGGCTCCGGGGGCTGAAGGACTGTCGGGAACTCCGGGAGCACCGGGATGCTGCGCCACCGCGTACTCGCGCAACCTTCTTCGACCACATACCCAGCTCGCATTCACATATTCACTGCCTGTTGAAAAATAATACTATCAGAAAAGTGTATATAATGCCGAAATGGCGCAATAGCACATTTCTTAGCACTAGTCACCCACTCTGCTCTAAAAACCAAAAAGTAAATGAATCTTGTCCATCTGAAAGTTTAAACATGTGACATGTGACTCAATAACAATAAACCTACCTTCCACCCCTGGTTTAGGCACAAGCATAACTCTAGCAGAATCTGAAGGCACGATACCACCAGAACGGTTCTTGTCCGCGTTGTGAGGAGCGCGCGCGCACACACTTGGCTCTACGCACGACCGTGTTATTAACTGGAAACAAATAATATACTCTAGAATAAAATCGTCGGTGTCAACTAATGTGTGGAAATGGGGGGCGGAGGGCAGGCAGCTTGTGTCTATTCCAGCATAATCTGGTGCACACCCCGGCTTAAAAACCTAACAAAAAAATAAGCCTGAAAATAGGAAGATACCTTTACACACGAAGTTAAGGACTTCCCATTCCTGGAAAAAATCTCTAAATACACTCATAGGAGGTGTCAGTGCACGTTTTTCTAAATATAAAAATATGTTTTTTACAGTGTACAATACAAACTTTCTTAAATGGATGTTTGATTGTTTTAACGACTCATCATGTGTGAGGCAAGGACTAGGACTAGGATTAGGCAAGTATTACTTATTTCAAACATTTTAGTGAAAAAACTGTTTATAGATGAATAACTATAGTTTGTCAATTAGACTTTTCTTAATATTATTTACACAGATTATACAATTATAAATGGAAGACCCTCCTTCAAACTTTCATTATTTTATAAAATTTAAAAGTTTCTCTGCGCATACCCAACATAAACGAGTACAACTACTGACCTGAAATTGTTTTTCCAGCAAATTGACCGGCGGCGGGCCTTGGTATACTTGGTGCCTGTTCGACAGCGAGCGCATACGTTCCAGTAGAGCATAGTTCTCAGCACGATTTGCCCTAAAATTAAATATTACTCTAGTTTTAATTGCCAATAAAAAGAATCACTTTTGAGCACCGTCAAATAAGAATCATTATTTTTTTAATCACGCTGTATAACGCATATAGCAGTATATAGGCCGAGAAAGCTAGTGTCAAAACACCGTTCCCCACACACCATTCAGGTTTTAAGACATTCCGTGTTTAGTGGAGGTACTCAAAGCCACGCTTTATCTATTTGCCGGGGCGAGAAAATGAAAATTATTAATTACTCCAAATATTAATCGAGCGTACAATCATCGCGTTCATGTAATGCCGCTATGCTATAACAGCGTCAAAAATCTATTAAATAAAGATAAAAGAAACATAACACAACTATCTAACCTCCTAATCTCCTCCTTTTCTTGTTCACTCATATTATTGTATGCTTGCATTTTTTTACTGTACGTATCAGTCGACCTAGGGGCCAAATCATAGACACCTTCTATATCATCCCCATTGACCAAACCGTCCTTCTCTTGATTCTCAGACTTCTCCATCGATTCACTATTCAAATCGACCGTTTTTATTGATACTTGGCTACCATTTTCTACTATTTCATCACTACAGTTATTAGATTGAACACTTGTGACGTCATTATCCAAGCCATTTGTTAAATCGGTAATACTTTTCTGTTTCGGCGGGTTGAGATCCATAACGGCCAGTTCATCATCAGATATAGGTTCTAGAAGTTTTGTTAGGTATTGCCTGGCTTTGGTGAATTCGACTTCGGTGTTGCCAGATCTTACATATTCTAGTAAGGCGTCGTGTACAAACACGTATTGTTCTTCTGTTTGTACTAAGTGATTTCTTTGTGTGCGAGCGCGACAAAGGAACCCTAATGGAGATAGGGTTCCCGTTAGTTTTAATTGGTTTAGTTGTGCGTCTATTACTATGTAAGTTCCCGTTCTGCCAACTCCAGCACTGTAAAAAGATATGAATGATTAAATCTTCATTAATTTTATAAAGCTAACATTTCTTTTTACACAATACACTAATCTAAGTAAATATTGTTTTGGCACGTTTGTAATCCACGATACCTGCAATGCACCAACACGGTAGCTGGATCAGCAGCGGCTCGTACAAAAGGCAGCACCGCTAGAGGATGCCGTGGCGTGCCGTGGTCCGGCCACACTGTGTAGTGGTACTGGACCACGTGGCGCGAGTCCGTGGTGCCACCATTGCTACCACCGTTGCCGCTGACGCTGCCAGTGCCGCTGGAACTGCTTGAACTGCTGGTGCTGCACGGTTCACTGCCCTGTAATATTTATAATGGATTAGTTGGTGGATCAGAGTCAAAAACTAACTTGTTTCTTGTTAGCTTTAAGCTGTATCGCGCATAGGTAGGCATAAGAACTATAGAGTTAAGATATTCCGACCAACCAATTTCCTACATTGTACATGTTTAAATAAAAAACAGACTAAGACTGTTCTGCTGCGAAATATACTCAACATTGGTTCTTAAAAATGTAGTTTAAGTTAGTTTTTTTATTTTTTATTTGCTCGCTCTTGCCCACAAGGACAAACTTTTACTTCCGCCGCTTAACATGTAGTGTCCCGAATTCGGTGGAAAAGTGTTAAATTGAGTTTCATAACACTCAACAATTACCTTGCCGTAATCGTGATGAAACGTAAAATTATAAAAAAGAACTTAAATAAAATAACTAACTTACCATTTGCATAGTACATTTGACACGCAAATGTCTCACGGTGTACGCAGCACGCACATCCTCGTACAGTAGAGTAACATGTATGCCACCGAACTCCGCTGAACTACCACGTCCTCCCGCCGGCCAGTACATGTCGCATTTTCTCTGTGGAGATAAAAACAAAATGTTTTATTACTATTAATTACAGTGCGAGCCACAAATCGTGTCCGCCTTGAGATACGAGTATCTGAACTTCCACGGATTCTTCATTCGGAAAGTAAACAATCAAAAGTAAGAAAAATCAAATCTACACAGCCATCTAGCTTCAGGACGGTCACGACTCGTCGGCCGCCCGATCGATTATGTGTCCACAAAAATAAAGGTCAGCTAGGTAACTTAGCTAGGTACCCTAGTTAAACTTAATTTATAAAAAATACAAATGTTAACAAATACAATTATTTTACTTAAAATTATTTTGAATTGAAACTTGGTCTAGTATTCAATAACTTTTTTAAAATTAACAAAAACTAAATAATAATATGCATGCGTTACCCGTCCCCTCTCCACCAAATTGGTGATCATGACTAGTGTGTGGACCCGGTGTTGCCATATCATGCGCCAGAAGGCGTCGAGCGTGGCGGGCGTGGGGCCCTGCGTGGCGATGTACCGGCGCCGCCACACCGCCCACTCCAGTTTTATTTGACGGGGGATTCCATCTAAATCAACAAATATATATTTATTTGCATTTGTTGTATGATATTCTTTTAATCATTTAGATTTTTTGTACAACAAAATAATAAAAGAAATATAATAAGTAATTTTTATTTTCAATCTAAAAAATTATGTGTTTCGTAATTTTATCAAAACTATCATCTCAATTTGAGTTAGTTCCAATTTACTACAGCATTTATTTATGCTATATAACATATATTAGCAGGGGTAGCTTCCTGTGCAAATTCCTGTCAAATACCAGAGAGGTCATACGATAATAATTTATACATAATTGCTTCAAGTGCGACTTGATACACACAACAATTACGTTTACAGTCACACGCGATCCCACTACGCCACGACAGCCTCTAATAGTAATTTTTTAAAATATTATTTTTATACTTTATGGCTAAATAATGCGTAAAATTGGATACCGTTATTACGACAAGTTTATATTTTTATGATATAAGATAATAATAAAAAGAATGAGGAAATCTAAAACTAAATCATTAAAAATAGCTCAAATAAAAAAGTTATTGTCTAATAGAGATTAGCCATACTAACTTATATCCACATAAACATCATCCAGTTCCGAATCGTCATCGCTCCTCTCGCTGTCCGAGTCCTGCGCCTGGTCCTCTGATTCTACTATACCGGAGAACTCGATATTGAGAAACGCTGATTCAATTCCTTCTGCTAGATTTGGCGGTGGTTTCGTTGCTTTCACCGATGGTTGTCTGTGAGATTTTTTTTTTTAAATCACTTAAATAATATTGACTTAGTTAATAAAGTAACTCAGCATGTTTTGCTGGAAAGTAAATAGAATAATATTGTTAGTCTGTGTGACCTGTGGGGGCGCGCGCGGCGCTCCAGACGGCGCTCCACGCGGCGCGCGGCGCGCGGCGGCAGCGCGGGCAGCATGCCGTCGATGAAGTTGGCGTTGACGTAGTCGCAGGCGGCGCCGCGCCCCGCGCCCACGCAGCCCGCCGCGCCGCAGCGCGCGCCCGCCGACACGCACACGCGCGAGTGGTCGTCTGCGGACAGTCAATACGATCTTATTGAGGATATTTATAATGCTAATTAAATATGTTAATGCGAGCGAAAAGACTATATAAATTTTAAATGCTTTAACTAAGAAATATTTTTTTTGCCAGTATCGTTAAAAAAAACTCTTTAAAAGAAGAGTTAAGGTTCTTTAGAACAAAAGTATACAAATAGTATTTTATCTATTTATCCTGCAGAAAATGGGAGTCAAATAAACTTTTTTAAATAAATTAAATTTTATATTTAATACTTACACGCAGTTATGTTTAAATAGCGATTTTTGAGTCTGTTTTCTGGTCTGTAACTGTGATGACTTGTATGTGCAAGCGCAGCTGATTTTGCCACCACTATTTCGTATTCTTTGCTGCAATTAAAGATAATATTTATAAAAATTTTTTTATATCACGTTCTTATTTTAGGTTGTATTATTTTAATTTTTTTTTATATATCCTTTGTTTATATTTATTTTATTTCAACATTTGGTACATTCAATAAACAACCTATTGTTATCCAAAAAGTTTATTGTCATTTGAATAACACTTAAATAAGAACAATATACTAGGATACACAACCTGCTAGGAAGTTGTTAGTCCTACTCTTGTAAGAACTCCTGTAATGGTTTGTGAGTCTTATAGTTTATATTTTTTTTTAAAACGAAGATAGATGTCGACGATTGTAGATTTAATCCTCCCTTAGGGGAAAAAACTAAAAAGTGTAAAGTTGAATTCCGCCACGAAACAGACATATGAAACAGACCTGAAGCCGATGTCCCCGTCGGCGTGCAGCGCGGCCACGTGCGCGGGGAAGTGGCGCGCGCGCACGAGCGGGTGCGCCGCGCCCGCCATGCGCGGGCACTGCGCCGCCGCCGCGCACGCCGCCACCGGCGAGCACTGCACCACTGAGGGAACACACATATTTTATATCTACATATATACCCACTTTTTTATATTCATACTGCATTTGAAACAACAAAGAATACGCATCAAATTTTGATTACGATTCATTTAAGAAAAAAAAAGATTATCAAGCAATTTTTTTATTAAATAAACATTGAGCTGTAACTGACTTGGAAAGCAGTTAAGAAAACCATCACAAAATCAACAATTACTTTTATCAAAAATACATTCTTTGACTATATCTTGACATTCTATGACATTTTTTTTATCTTTTTATATATTTAAGCGGACAATGGACAATTTAAGTGCCTTAAAGGGGGGGGGTGTTAAAACACTCCGTGTGTTTTAACACTTTGTGAAATATAAAGAGCAGCTAAAAAAATGACGAGCTTCAATAAATAATTACATTATAACATACCAGGCTTCTTGTACGTATTGAGTGGCGCACGCGCCGCCCTCTCTCCACCTTCTTCCAAATAATTGTACGCAGCGCTGATACACTTGCTGACACGAGATCTGCATCTAAACAATATTTTATTATAAATTAGGCATTTAGTGTTAATAATAATGTTACTCTATGATAACTATAAAAAAATCATACATTTACAAGAAGTTTTAAAAATAATAAATGAAAATATTATTTCCAGCCAACAATGTTTAATTTAAAATATAAAATAACATCTACATATATACAAAATGAAATGATAAAAAGGATCTGGTATATGTTAATTCTGTACACTGTCTTCTTTCTTTTTATAAATTCATATTTTATAACTCACATAATGTAATTACAAAAAAAAATGTATTTAAATAATTTGCTACTTCCGACAGAACTCAATACCTTGTTTTACCAGAATGGGAAATAAAATTTCTCATTCTTCACAATTCTAGAAAATTTCTCATACTGTACAAAAATAACATGTCACCTCCAATAAACTAAAGCGGCGCTTATCGCCGCCAACACGGTCAACAACGCCGCCGCCAACAATGCCACGAACGAGTTACCAGCTCGCTTCAATTGAGAGACGTCCCCCGGCGACATGGCTTCGGGATGAACCGCGCAGAGATCGCTTGACACTTCCTGTAAATAATCAAAATTTTTTTTTTTCTTTCACACTATATTTCGCATATAACAGCTACCCAGGAGTAACTTCGATTACGAGATTTCGTTAGAACGGGAGAATTAAAAATACCTATTCATATAGATAACTATTCATAGAAAAAAAATTATGTAATTTAAATTATAAAAGTTAAATTAAATATTCTAATTTTAGAGCCGTAATGTGATAGTGAATCAGAGAGTGGTGAACAGAGTAAGAGAGTTCACTGATTCAAAAGTTAAATTAAAACATTATACGATACAATTTGTCACATAATATGTAAAACAGAAGCAATATAACCCATTAAAAAAAATGTTTTTGCAACGTAGCATCTACCTATCTACTTATTTAAAAAAAAATATAGCACAAACGAATTCGGCCTAAATTTCAATCACCAATTAATTTCAAATTTTGGCACAGATTTCAGTATGAAAAATGCATTTTACCTGTAATAGTAACCTCGATACGAAATACATTTAATAGTGAATTAAATGAACCCAAAAACTGATTTAGTTTTTGCAATTTTTATATGTCATGGTCGTCGTTATCGTCATACTTACATTCTATAAAAATTATAACAATCATAAAAAAAATGCTAACAGTTTTCAAGTCTATATTAGTAATGAAATCATAACGGATTGAAAAAATGTCTGTGGTATTTTTTAACGTTATAATATCAAAAATAATGATAATCTCATAACGTTTGTTGCACAAAATTGCTATCTGCCTTATTGGGCTGAAACTTTACTTTACAGTATAGATATTGTTTTGCAAAATAATATTATTATTAGGATTAGGAAAACAAAGAAATACATATGCGTAAATTATTCTAGTGTAAGCGGGCGAAGCCGCAAGCAGATCGCTAGTATTAAATTATTTCTTATATATAAAAAATCCGGACAAGCACAAGTCGGGCTCACCCACCGAGGGTTCCGTACAAAAATTGAAGGACTCGATTTTTTTCTAAAATTGAAGCATAGCTTAGCCAGAGCCCTTTCATCTAATACCTCACTTAAAACTTTATTTGGCTTTAATACCAAATTTTGCCTCCCTCTTAAGGAGGACATTATATTTTTTTAGGATTTAACCACAAATATACAGTTTTCAAATTTATACCTGACATTTCATAATTCAAAATCAACCGGTTTGTGTCGAAATACGTGTTTTTTACGATATAAATGGCCATATCTGTTTTTCTAAAGTAAATGTAGAAATACATTTTTTTAGGAAATCATGGAGCCGTAGATCTAAGTATATGTTTTAAATTTAAACTCGATAACTACAAGCATTCCTGAGATAAAGGCTATTGACAGACTGACAGACGGGCAACAAAGTAATCTTATAAGGGTTCCTCTTTTCCCTAAAAGGTACGGAACCCTAAAAGCAATAAAATGTTTTCTAAACGTATATTACGTTAAGAAAGAAAAGTTAGGAAAAGGTCTAGACGGATTTAAACTGGATTTTAAACAGTCCAGCTTGACATAATCAATTTACAATGAGTCAATAAGATATTGAGTTACTTTGAGCGTCGTACTATACGGCCTCTTAGAAAGTTTTATGCAAAATTCTAATACCTACTACCAATGTTAATCCGAACAATTGTTTTGTAAAAGAAATACACAACCCGTTATTAAAAGAAATGTGACCTAATTTAAAACCTCTGTAACTTCAGGTTTTTCTAAAAACAGAATATAAAAAGCCTATTATTCCAAGGTTCAAAGGGAAATTTACACAAAATAATTTTGTTCCGAGGTGACCTAAAAGTGACCTGAACTTTAATACTGAGGGTGTGATTTGTTTAGTTTACATAGAGTTGTATAAAAAAATGTAACAAAAATCTCTGAATCATTCATTTAGTACGTTTTATTATTAAGTAACTGAATAAAGTTAGTTGTTCAGATCTTTAATACAATATTATGTATATTATAGGTAGTTAAATATTTCAAAATATAGAATATATATATTATATAGAATCGTATTACCTGATAAGAGGCCAATAAATGACAATCGCATTAACTGTTTTATTTGAATGCTTTATTACCTCTTTATGTTTTATTACACAGAGAAAGAGCACAACAAAAAACACATCGAAAGTTAATAACATAATAGCATACAATATTTCGGATTTTTCTTCTCTGAGGTATACCATATATAAATACGCATATATGTTTAAAATAAAAAAAAAATAAACGATTTAAAAAAAATGTACAACATCAACACTCACCTCTGGAGGAGATTCCGATCCGTTGATGAGTGTGTTGGGACGCGCAATGGAAAGCGTCACCGCGTACACCTTCACTTCGTATCTCGTTACGTTCCATAATTCAACTTTCTGGAGAAATTATGATTTCTTTGAAATTAATAACGTATGTATGTATGATCGAATATCAAACTAAAATATGATAAATATTACAATTGGTCGTGGATGCATCTAGTTATAAAATTTAATAAAATAACTTATGCAACTAATCACGCTAAGTTAAAATGACATCATAAACTAAGAACATTACAAGATAATAGATAATAGATTTTTTATATATATAGATAATAGATATACAACTTTTTCCTTTAATTAATAACAAAATGTAAGTTCCAGTTATCTCTATTCTAGCATCTGTAATAATATAAAGGTAAAAAAAAATATAAACAATTCACGGTCCCCATTCGCAATAATCTATCTTACACCTTCTCTTTCTAAGATCAGAACTAAAATCCATTATAAACCACACAAAACACATAGATATATAAACAACACTATATAAATAACTTACAACACTAATGGTAGTTTCAATTTCATCTCTATTAGTGGGCAGCGTGAGCCTCGTCCGCGGCTGCTGCTCGGGTATCTTCCTTAGCGTGACCACATATTGATCGAGTGAGTTATTGTACTCTAGGGGCTGACGCCATTGGAGATAGAGCAATCCTGATGGTGGAACGTTATTTTTAGTTATATATACAACCATATAATTATGGGCATACTATGTACGTATCAGACTACTCGGTATTTCTACGTTAAAAGTACAATATTTTCAATAAACAACAAAAGATTTCAAGCGTTGGCTACATCTGCCTGTAAGCACGATTGATTGGGTTCGATCAACACTCGAGAGAATAATCTATTTATATTTTCTATGAATTCGAGTGAAAAGTGGAGAATGCTTTAACTCTAGGGTCTCTCTAAAACTCTGTCTAACTTCCTTTGTGAGATAAACCGTGAGACTAAAAAATGAAACTCGGGTTCTCTAAAATAAATCAAAAATTTAGAGAATGCTAGGTTAGGAGAATGTTTGTGTGAGGTGAATCAAGAAGTTTTCGTTTGTTACGTTTGATACAAAAAACAAGATACCTCGAAATGTTATCGTCTAAATTATATCCGTAAATAGACAAATTTCTAGAATCTATCTAGATCTACCTAAAACTAAATTTAATATATAGCAAATTTATACGGGAATATCCATATAAATTTGTGGCTAAATGTTTTTGAGTAATAATGTAATTAGTTATACAAAATAAGTCTCATTTTTCTTCTTTACAAAACTTACCATTCGGCTGATCACAAGTCAAATTGAGTATAATAGGTGCAGATGGAGGTTTAACATCAGTCAATACATAGAGTGGCTCCGACTGTGGACCGAGACGCTCTAAGAGGTCAGACGACATCTTCCCTCCTAGTGGGAAGTTGTAAAACGCACGCACCCAGATTTTGTACGGTGTGAACGGTTCTGTGAAATATGATTACTTTGTAATAATTAAATTACACGGAAATTTGTATATGCTCAATTTGCATTGAATTGAAAGCTTGTTGTCCCTATTTTAAAAATGGATTTGCCGATAAAACATCACATTTTAATAAACTAAAAATATTGTGGTTAGAAGGCAAATGTGTGGCAAAGTTTTATGTTACAAACTCTAAATATAATGATTTTAAAATACTACTATAATATTTCTTTAAAGTTGACTTTTTTGACATTTTACTTTTTTTTTCTTTTAAATTTATTTTAATATTTATAGTACTAAAAAGTTCCGACGCTTTATTTTTTTTGATTTCATATTATAATTTGCATAACTAAAAAAACACATCATGCAAAATCATCACATGTTACAAAAATTAAATAACATGCATTACAACAATAAAGTTATCTACACCTATACTTACTTAAATTCCGCAAAGTGAACCCAACTACCATTGTTTTAGACAATCCCGACTTATTCAATAACGTTAAATTTCTCGTTGCATTCCAATAATCCTGCATTCCCAGATCACTTCTAAACACGTTCCTCCTTTTAATTTCATCAGATGTTTGCACTCCAGGCACCGACGTCCCTCCCAGATCGCTGGGAGCCTTCTTTATAGTCACCCCTTCCTCATAATACAGCACGTACGCTATCTGCGTCACGTCCTCGCGAGGTGGAACAACGTTTAGTGACTTTTTAACCACTTCAATTGGCAATTCAAACGCCTGGTGCGTCTCCTCAGCAATGTTTCTCTCTAAATGTAACTTTGCGTCTGTTATGTTGTCTTGACGTCTCTTCCTATGCCTATGTGATCGTATATCTCGTTTATTCCGCACGTACGAGTCAGCCATTGTGTCGGAGTCCGTGAAATCCTCGTTGTATTTTTGTTTTTCATTTTTATATAAGTTGTATGTGTAATCGACGTCTTTTAACCGCTCCTGGCTGGTAGGAGTGTTTATTATCAGGCGGTCGTCATTAATTTCTTCACTAATGGACTCGTCCGCTTGAATTTCCTTTTCCTTTTTTGGTATCACTGTAAGATCTGGCTCCGGTTTTGATGGTTGTTTGTCAACAACAATTTCCGTGGGATTCGAACGTAGACGTATCGTCGTGTACGCGGCGGGCGGGGTCCACAGCAAATGTATCTCGTCAGCTGACACCCTGTTTGCTGTAAGGTTTTGTGGAGCGGACGGAACTGCAACAATAAGAGACCCAATTAAGCGAAGGAAATAAAATTCATACCTTAGGTATCTATGCATAAAATTAAATGTATACAGCAATATCTCCATATGTGTTTTTTCATATCCAGTGAGGGAAACCCGCTAAACTTGACCCAGCCTAATACCGCATAGACAATGCCATCTAGACGACTCGCACAAACGAAGGGCCCTCCGCTCTGACTTAGTCAGCGTCTTGACAAAACACAGATTATTGCCGTACTATAACTAACGGCTTAAAACCACTTATCACGACCGTGTTATTGAGTAAAGAATACCATCACTAGTTTTACAATTGAAGTGTCGAAGTAAAGAGGTCAAGTGCGAGTCAAAAATTTGTAAAGTTTTAATATTACGTCGATAAAAAAAATAATAATAAATCAGCTTCACGTTGTATCCTCGTGTATGAAACCTCGTGTTAAGACATTCCGTGAGCCACTTTTGCGTGTTGAGTGGCGGAACTCAACGCTGGGCTTTTGCCTGCGTGCCAGAGCGAAGAAATGAAAATATGAATAAATAATAATTCATTCCATCGTGTGGGGATGGAACCCACAACCGTCGCAGTACAGTCACACCGTCGTTGTTGGAATAAGTTACATTTAAACCCAGATTAAAGATATATGTGTTACATACTGTATTCGCTCCGTTATTATCAAGTACTTCCTTAGTAAAAAAAAAAACTAACGGTTCTGTATATACGACCTTAAGATATGTTATCAACATTATTTGTATTCGTCTCTTATCAAAGTCTAGTTGAAATACTTGATTTAATCCTCTTAGCCGACTTGTGTAAACTGTATTTACAAAAGCATATAGGTTTTGTAAACACAAAAATATGCCACCAATAAAGAAATGTTTAAAAATCAACAAAAAAATGGTAAAATAATATTTCTATTATAATATTATGCTTAAATATATATATTAACAGAACTCAACCCGTAAGCACTAGTCAAAATTAGGGTACGGAAACATCTCAACGTATAATAAAAATACAAATTGGCTCGATCTGTCGCTATAATTAGTAATGTTAGTAAAGCTAGTAGCTAAACACATAACAGATGTTAGAAATGGACGAACATATAAAGAACAAAAATGGACGTAAATACATTAACACGATATACTACTTATATGTATGTTTATCTCAATAAGAGACACATGAAGAGGAAAAGTTTGTTTGGTTTACTGGTGAAGTGTTGGTTTGGTGCAACGCACTAACCTAAGGAACTACTTGTTGGATAATCTACGTATATTCATTATTTCTATGTAACTCCTATACATCTTCTATACCTATAATGTATGCTGTCAAAATCACTTCGACCACTTAGACTTGTCTCATACACTCATTTTGTAGTGTACATAGTATATAGAGCTATCTGCTCTTAGCTATTTCTAATGGACCGCGAATTCGAAATTGCCGGTAAAAGCTAGCGTAAGTGAAACAAAATTATTATAATTTTATGACATGGATAGTCTGATCAAATATTAATGTTTTAATATATAATATGTGAATTCATTACAACGTCTATTTCTGTGAATGTAAACTTAACAAGAAAAAGGTGACGATATCGCTACAATTATCTGTATTCTGCGATCAAAAACAACAAGGAAAACACTAAGAGTAAATTTTAAAACTAGTTTCTTCACACAAGACTCCCCCTGCCTGCCCTGCTTTATACAGGATACAGTGTGAAGGTAAAATGTAAATTGAAACATAATATAAGTTAAAAATTAGCTTCAAAGGTTATCAAGATAAAAGTTACACTTAGGTCGAACCTATCAATGAATTTCTCAACCTTAGACAGCCTCTCTAGATAGTCAACCAGTTAATAATAGAACTCGCACAAACGGAGGAAACATCGAGTATCAGCATTTCCGTTATTGATTCACGATGCCACTAACTATTTATTGATTACCCTTGAACAAGGTGATTTTATCTTTTTAAGATAGTAATTACTTAGAAATTGTATGTATTTGATAAAAGATTTCTTGACTTCTCATGACATCTCAAATAAATCATTTAAAAAACAAATATATCCAAAAAAATTATCATATAGATGACATCATATTTAAACCATGCTTTATGATATATTACAAAAATTAACGGAAACTGTATAATCTTATCGCTTATTACCGTCCAGACGCAGTGCCATTAAGACACTGTCCTATTACACGCGCAATGTTTACGGGTTTGATGCCCGTAAACATCCCAACGAAAGATCTAATATATCTGTATGCTAATGAAATAGAAGTAAAAAAATTCGACATTCTTTTAAATAGCAATATACATTATATGGCTAAAAAGTGGAGAACGGTGAAACTTAACATTCGATCCACATTGCCTATAATAGAGAGAGAGAGAGGAGGAGATTGATATGTACCTATGATGGAGATGCATAAAGCTAAAAAAACATCCCGGGCTGTCAATGACTTAAAACAGACAATTATCACTATTTTCAAGTAGGTACCTCTTTAAGCAGTAATATCCTCCACACGCATAATTAATCACAATGAGTTCATTGTTATGGTTGTGACGTGGATTTTTAATCTAAATTATTTCATATATCTATTTTGGTAAATATGTTTTTTTATGGCGAAGTTGTATGAAGAACCCAGTGATGTAATATTGTTTTTCAGCTTCTTTCCATTTAAAAATGTAATTTTTAAAATCGGTAATTCACATCCCTATGTCATTTTTCCAGAGCCACATCAAGTTGTCTTCAAATATTAATATTTCCCTGAGTGACAAATACAAATCCACAACTACAGTGTGGAAGTTGCCTCAAGCCATCTAAACCACTACGACGAACATGCAACATGTTTTATTTATTATTCGAAGCCCTGGGGCGCAGGGGCACAAGGGTGAACTGTAAAGCTACCGTTGTGGGTTCGATCTACACTCGAGGTTTATTAAAGAAATCTTAAAATTTCAATTTCGTTTTGGCATCAAGTTTGAGTTGAAGCCTCGAAAAATTGGCATTGGCAAGTGGAGAGCGGAGTGTCTAAACATTAGGTGCCCTCTGCCTACACTGCTGTACGTGGGATACAGCAAGCAAGTGATTTAATTTAATTTTTATTCTTATATTTATTACTTAATTTGATTACATTTGCTTAAAAACTTTGGTTAGGTATTCCATATAGTCATATGGGTTTTTTGTATGTAAAAATAAAATATATGTATTTTTATCGTGTGACTTCCTACATGGACCGATATAGCACTGGATATTTACATAAGAGTTCAATATATATTTTTATTTAGCTTCACGCTGTATCCTACATATAGTAGGGTAGGCAGAAGCAAACTGGGAACCTAGTGTTAAGGGACTTCCGTTGCTCA
This sequence comes from Heliconius charithonia, assembly GCA_030704555.1. Taxonomy (NCBI): domain Eukaryota; kingdom Metazoa; phylum Arthropoda; class Insecta; order Lepidoptera; family Nymphalidae; genus Heliconius; species Heliconius charithonia. Next base: position 4,876,989 of record CM060825.1, read on the forward strand.
TTATAATATATACATATATATTATATGTCTGTGTTTATTCTATCTAGATAATACTCGTAATGTTCGTTTAGAGGCGAATGAAAGCCAAATACAAATAGCATATTCAAATTATGCCTTCACACGCAAAGTAGAAAAAAAAACTGCTGGCTTTGAATGAGGTATTTAAATTGTCTAACCATCTAAATAAAAATCAGCGATTGTTAATCTTCAGGATATCACGTGACAATTAAGTGAATCCCTCTTGTATAAAAAGAGAATGCGGGCGACAATGCTCTTGACGGCACAACACACACGCTACATACATACATACACACATACATAGTTCTATTATTATTCATAGTTTTCTTGTTTTCAACTTCACGCTGTATCTCGCACACCGCAGGGTAGGCTGAGGAATAACAGAGGGAACCTCAAACCACTCCGTTCCCTATTTTCCGCCGACTCTGGCATTGCGTGTTGAGCGACGAAACTGAACGCCGCGCTTCGCCTTGAGACCGGAGCGAAAAAATTTAAATATTCAATATTTCATTTCCTCGAGCGGGAATCGAACCCACAACCTATTCCATTTACAGTCCTGTGACTGGCCTCTACCTAACACGAATAAATAGTACCAATATTACGCAAGTAAACTAGGGAATGCTCTACTAATGACATCTTTTTGACATAATTATATGAAAAAAGAATTAAAGTGGTCTTCAAAATAATTTGCTGCGGTATATTTATATTCATATAAATGCAAAATGTAGGTTGTGATGACTCTACATAGATATATACATACAAAATTAGACAAAAACATTCGTTATCAATAGATGATCCAGTATCTAGATCATCCGAAAAACCCATCTGCAATGCTAACATTTCAAAAGCACTCCACGTGAAAACTCGACCTATTTTTTTTACATAGGTTATACCTATATATAGGTAGACTGTATATAACCATATTAGAATAATTTTTTTTACGATGAATGTAAATTCTTTAAAAAGAACAAAGAACGAATAAAATTAAAATAATTTTAACATTTTTAAGATGTGATTTAACACTGAAAAACCAAATATAATATAATTTTATACGTTTCTTTTTTAAAATACGATAGAAAATTGTGTCTATTGTGTCATATTTAAGAAAAAAACCAATACTAAACGTCTATATTATGGCACATTTTATATACCAATGTTGTATTTATGTTAATTCGGCTAATTCACCAGTGTCGTCGTAATTATCATCAGTCGTAAACCGCGGCCACGAGCCGTCTCAGAGAGAATTTATAACAACAAAATACAAAATCGAATTAGTCGCGTTCGGTTGTTTCCCAAATAGTATGACTTTATACACACTCTGTGAAATGAAATCTCTTGTTCGATAGACGTAAAACATTCTGCTGAATTACACAAGAGGAATATTAATCAATACTAGCGCATACTGACGGAAATATGTCACTATTCCATGTTGGTGAACTATGAAAGGATGATATTGGGAGATACAAAGGAGATATGTTTTATACCACAAATTTTCGTCGTTATCTCGTTTATTAATCGTAACTTCCTTTCTTTGATAAAGGAAGTAGATTTCGTGTGACATAAAAATAAATGTATTTACCTATATTATTTTGTAAAATGTAGTCTCGATGATGTATAAGTAATAATCTATATTTATAACGAAAATTTATTAATTAATGTAACTTGCAAGTACTAAATATTATTATATTTTAAAATATATACTTTTTTAAGGTCGCCTAGTATAATTATCATCGTACATTATAAAGCTCGCAAAAAACTGTTATAAAACATGAAAACGATGTCCCAGATTTGTCACAAAAATGTTTGAAATTTGTATATATATTTTATTTTAGTCCAACCATAAAATGAGATGATGATCAGAAAAAAGTCAGCTTCACATTGTATCCCACTACACATCACAGAGGGAACCTAGAGCTGTGAATTTTCTGAGGCATTGAGTGGCGGAACTCAACACCGGGCTTATTGCCTTGGTACTAGAGCGAAGAAATGAAAATAAAAATAAATAATAATTCATTCCCCCGAGTTGAGATCGGACCCACAACCGTCGCGTTACAGTCACACCCTTGTGGGCACTTCGCCCTGTCGGCCTCTGAAAAATCAATCAATTTTTAAATCAATTGATTTTCATATAAGTTTATTGAAATACTTGTATTGAAGAAATAACAGAATCATCGAAGGTAAGTTAAGGAAATATATCGAGGCGAAGAGCCAATATTCGACCATAAAATTTGGTGGTACTATTATTCTTTATCGCGTTGCATTTAGAACAGGTTTATCATAGAATAATGTACTTTAGCCCGTCCATATAATGATGTTTATCGCGCAAGCTGACTTCCGTGGTCCCACCGGTGCAGTGAGTCACTGTCTAATGGAAATGACCTTCCTCTCACGTAACCGTACCCTCATCGTCTTGACACTTTAGTTTGATTCATGTGGTACTAGTGCATCACTTGCAAATTGCCAGGCCTAATTTTATGTAGAAAATTTTAGTGACTGAAATTTTAAAATTTTCGTCAAATCGAGATGAGGCTTTTTTACAAATTTTCAACTATTTTGTTAATTATTAAATTTTGTTCCTTTTTATTTTGAGACCGTCGTGGCATAAGGGTGTAACTTTAAAGCGATGGTTAGGAAAGAACTATTATTTATTAATATTTTCATTTCTTTGCTCGGGTAAATGTCCGGCATTGATTTGGCCACTCAACACGCAATGCCTCGTAAATAAAGGAGTGTCTTAACACTATGTTTCTACCTGCGCCTGCTATATGCGAGATACAGCGTGATGCTGGTTATTGCATATCACGTTATCAAACAATACTTAACTGTATAGCTGTTTAATTAACACCCACAAAAAAAATCTCTGCACTATCTCTCATAGAAAGGTTACGAGTAATTTTTATCTTAGAGAATGTCATTTCACTGATTAATATAAACAACACTATTTATAAATATCCTGAGAGACGTAAAAATGACATTTTCAGTGCGAGACGGTGAGCAATGTTATAAGTTGTACGTGCCTCTACCAAATTGAGGCAATAATCGGCCAGTTAGTTCGTCCTAGTTCATAGCACGCGTGCAAAATGTAATTTTTAAAAGTTGTAAATCGCAGGATTATCGGAGGAATTATTAATGTAATCTCAACATCACGCTGTATCCCGCATATGACAGGATAGGCAGAGAGCCGTGTGTTAAGACACTTCGCACCCCACTCTTCGCCGAGAGTTAGTACTGGAGCATACCAGAGCGAAGAAATGAAAATATTAAATATTTAATTTCCTAGAGGGGGAATTGAACACGCGAACTGTGGCTTTTTGACAGTTTTCAGCTTTTTTGAAGTCGAAAATATTTAAAACTACTATATTACATATGTTTTATATTATATACAAAGCAATTAATGTGCAAATTTAGTAGAAGAAAAGTAAAAATAATATAATACCTCTTGATTTCAGTATTTTTGTCCAACTTTACGAGATATTTATTGTTGCCTATTATGGGTATCCAAAGTTGCGTCAAACCAAGAAGGTGCAGTTTGTAAATCGTTAGATATAATATAAATATGCCGTGATATAGTATTTTTTTTTATATTATTTTATACTTTATTATGAGTTTAGATTTTAGCGTAAAAACATTCACATTTATTTACAGAATTTTGTATTACAATTACCACCGTTATAAAATAACCTAACTAAAAAAAAAAAGTACTCATTTAATATCAATTTATTATGCATGAGGAAAATTAATGTTTTATATAAGATTTATCTTGCTAGATTTTCTTTGTTGTAAGAAAAATCTGTTAAAAAGTAAACAACATATTAAACCAAAAATAATGAGTATGCATGATAAACTTTATAGCCTACGCCATATCATGCACATAGCCGAGTATTCAGAAAAGTCTAGTATTAAGAAACTTCATACCACCCTACTTTCCCCCAATTTTCGATACATTATGTGTTGAGTGTCTGAACTCAACGATGCACTTTTTCTACTCACCAAGGAGGTGGTTTTAATTGTTAATTGAATCCATTACCTTCCTGTTTACAGCCTCAATACAATCTATATTAAACCAAATAACATCCATGTGCAATATCTTTTGCACATTCACTTTAATATCACTTTTACATTTCACACCATGGTTCCGTTATGTCATGTCATGCTCTATTCTAATTTACCAACTTTTCAACCATTAAAGACTTTCGCTGCTGAGAAAGTCGTTTTTTTTTTTTAATTTAATCAAGCATGAATCTGGCCTCTATTCAAGTGAAAACAAAAGGAAAATTCTGAAATGCATCCTTTTGTTGTGTTTTGGCCTACTTACTTTACAAAGAAAGCATGGTAGATAATAAACAGGACAAGTTGGTACAGATACAAATAATTGTAGGATTCAGTGGACACAGTGTTACTGGAAAAGATATAAAATACTATTGTTTTGTTTTATTTGTATGGTATTTTTTTGGTATCTGCATTGCTTGCTATTTATTTTAAAGTTAGTGGTAGGTAGATTGGAAATATATAATAATGAAAAGCTTCAATTTAAATATAACATCTTTTTATACATACTTGGTAGGCAGAGTGAACTTAGTGTTAAGACAATCTTTTCCCCATGTGCTGTCTAATTGCTAAAATGTTGCATAACACATTCAAAATTCAATGCCACTCTTTCTACTAGAGCAATGACCTTTAAAAAATTTAATAAGGTATGTTGTGCAGTTGGGCAGTTTGTCTCTGTCTATAACCACAATGGTTGTGAGTTCAATTCCCAAAAGGAGAAATAAATTTCTTTTACCTAGCTCCTATTATTTACATCCAAATATTAAAACTATTACAATCATAGAATCAACATCATAGTATGTTTATTTTAAGGACTATACCTAATATGTGGATTAAGTTCCCACTCAGAGAAATAATTATTTTCATTTCTTCTGTGTTGCTAAGACTAAACATAGTGTTGAATTTCCCCATTTAACCATAATGGCTCAAAAATTAAGCTTTGCATGGGGAATGGGGAATTAAGTGACATAACACTAGTTGCCATCATCAACTCTTCAATATACAGAATTTAGTGTTAAGCTAGTTTTGATAAAATATATGTTTAGTTGAATTGATAAAATTTTATTATTACTTATTATCTTTTTATAGATTTGCTTAGATTATGTTTTGCTTAAAGTAAACAAAAATTTAAAATTATAACTAACAAAGTCTTAAAAAAAACAAAAATAGTTATAAATAAAAGTTATTCAGTAATCCTATTTATTTTACAGATTCTGTCTTGTCTTTATTTTAATGTAAGTTAAATAAAATACAAATAGATAGAAAATATAGACAGGAATGTGATTCTTTATTTCTATGTCTACAGCATCTAACATTCTTGGCAAGCCCCAATAAGATAAAAATATGTCACGTATATATATCATATTCATAATAGTTTTATATAAAACAGTATTTATTTACATTCAAAAGCCGCATAAGACTTTTTTTTAAATGTTTCGCCAAATATCATAGATTGATATATTAAGATTGACAGTTTAAGTATACATAGGCGTGATCTACCATAGAATTGAAAAACTACAAAAGACTTTTGTTTTACGTAAACAAACACAAATAAAGAAAAACTCACCATAAATTTCCAAGATTTCGTTGTTAGAATCAACATTATCACAATGAACGCACAAAATAAATACAATAAAAATGGCTCCTAGCGTGTAATGAATATACATCTTTATAGTAGAGTAATCACGAAAATTTCGTGTAGATTTAGTTCAAATCATATATATAGACCACATTTTCACTTTAATTTTATACACAGACTGATATTATCTTGTTAGCTAGTCATGTATTTCCTTAAAATTATCACAATCAAGTTGCCATCGAACTCGGACCCCGCCGTCTGTCATTCGCCTTGTCAATAAACAACCAATGTTGCCACATAATATAATAATTAAGCTCCAATTACGTACGCTTCAATTTTTTAAATAGTTTATGTACAATCTTTGATTTTTTGTTATTTAATAATAAATACCCTTGATAAATAAATTTTAAATATTTTAATGGTTCCCATTATTTTAAAATTGAATTATGTATTGATTTTAAAATTATTCATAAAAACGTACACTGACAGGTACAATTAATCTTACTGTTGATTCATATTGTATCAACTATAATATTATTTATTTTTGTTTTAATAATTAATGTTTTAAAATACAGGATATTAAATAAATTTTTGGTTTTCACTTTGCTTTTTGAAATTGAAGCTACAGCGAGCAACACTGTTTAGTGGGATTGTTTGTTCGGCTTTGGGTGTCAGCCGCTTTGTAATTTTTTATTGTGATAATTATAGAAATAATCAGTGATACCGGTGTTTTAGTGAACTGAAGATGGTTTAGCTATCATGTAATGAGCTTCATAATACGGAATCCTGTGTATTGAATGTAAAAGGCCGTCTTCCGCCATGACGATGGTTCTCTCGCTCAGGAAGTACTTCGTAACACTTGCGCTTTATTTTGGGTATATTGCATCGTGTTATAATGTTTTTGGTAAGTAATAAACAATTCTCATAAATTAAACTTGTAATCTACTTCTTATTTGCTTACGATCAAGGACACATAAAGCTTTACTACTGCGTACTATGCCCGTTACATACTTTCTCGTAAACATAAAAGGTCCTTTATAGTTACTTATAAACCTTGCTGAAAACATGAAAAAACATTATAATCATAACTCACTATTATAATATTAATTTCACAATAGCAGTACCGTTTTAATATTGTACTTTGTATCAAAAAAAATATTTATTATAAATAATTTCTGATTAATAGTTTTTATATCACTTATAATTTTTAGTTTTGTTTACAAAGTAATTTGTTTTTAAATGTAATATAAACATTAATTTTTAAAATCTGTGTTGAAAAAATGTTGTTGATGGTAATTAATAACAAAGGACCAAAAATTATTTTTTTAAAATTTTTGTCTGTTTATGTTTATTCACATTAATCTCAGTAATGGCTTGACTAATTTAATTACAGTTTTAGCTATCTTATTTTGCCAAGTTTCTCTTAACATTAAGTGTTTTATTTCAATCGGGTTCTAAATAAAAAAGTTACACCATTTTTAAGAATGTTGTTAGACAAAATTGCTATAGAAAATGGTTTAGGTGTAGATATTGTTATTAAAATTATACTTTTATTAGAAAACAAAAGTAATGCATATTAGTAAATTAATAATTATGCAGATCAAGTGGGCGAAGTCACATGGGGGTCGCTATGATTAGTTATTATATCATTTAAGTTACTTCAGAGTAAAGACGTAAAACATTAATAAAGAAGTTTTTTTATAGCCACTCTAGATTTAACTCATTATGGCTTTTAATTAAAAATTAGTCAGTTGTCACAGGGGCTATTTCATTAGTTACTTATGTTACTCAGTGTTCCACATTTTTTTTTTATCAACCAGAACCTTAAATTATCAGAATAAATTGTTTTATTTTATGGTCAAATGCTCATTGATCAAGTAGGGATTGACAGATAAATGCATAGTTATCTCATTTGAATCCATCTAAATCCATTGTTGTATTATTTGCAACCTTTATACTGTCTTATTAATATTTTTATGCTTTATCAATACTTTTCGAAAATAAATACAGAACAATATGCATAAAAATAAAAATTTTACAAGATAAAAAATTATATACAAATGGGAATGAGAGGAATGTAGAGGCTGTGGGACAGTGTCGCAGAATCTGACTATTGACATAATAATGTTTGTGGTTTTATTTTTATTTTCTCACTCTGGTAAGAAAATAAAATGCTGTATTAAATTTCACCAGTCAACATACAATGTCAAAAAAATGAAGCAGTGTGTAACTAAGGGTCTTAACACTAGGTTCCTATCTTGCAATATAGCCTTCACTTCATCACCATTGAAATTAGTAAAAAAATCAATATATTAGTCTCAATAGATTTACTAAAATAATATATTCCTAAATAAATCTTTTTCTGATAATATTTAAGATTGACTACTGTAGATTTCTCATCCCATACTGTAAATTTCTTATTCCCAATTAGCTCAAGATGTACCTGAGGTTTTGGATCTGGCATTAATCAAAGGTGACATTGGCAAAGACACAAATATTAGCTGCAGTGTGTCTCCGACTGAAGCCACGGTGGAATGGCTGTACAATAATGAGCCTGTTAATATCGGTGAAAGGTAAGTTAATGTTAATGTCATATTTTGAAATAAAAGGCCAGTTTGGCAGAGTAGTTTGTGACTGTAAATGTGATAGTTGTGGATTTCATTCCAACTTACGAATGAATTAATTTCATTGAATTAACAAAGCTTACTTTACGTTTGAAATTATTTCTGAAAATATTTATCCTTAGTTGAATTTTAGTTGAAGTTAATATAAAATATAAAAAAATTATAGTGATTTGAAGTATTTTTTAAAGTATGAGCTTTTTTAAACACTGTGTCACGACAGCCTTCATTTTTTTAAATTAACACTTCTGTGGCACAGTAAGACCGCATCACACGGTAAATGCGATAGTTGTGGGCTTAATTCCTCCAGTGGATGATTTTTTTTTCCCTCTCTTGTAAGAACACCTCACCACAAAACGCGTAAGGTCTCAATAAATTGCGCGGGAAGTGGGAAACAAAGTTCCTTAGCAACTTAACATTAGGCTAAAACTGCATACTCTACTTTATAAAAAAATTTACAAATCCAGCTGCATCCAAAACTTGTAACATATTGACTTCCAATCAGATCATGTGACTAGTGAAAATGTCATATATTTGCTTATCTGTTTACAGACAGGCGTGTGTACCGAACAGTACTACCATTGTTTTGTTATCACAAGGCAAAACTTTAATGAAGTTACAATTTAATGCATATAAATACTCCTTTGATCAATAACAGTGCTTACAATGTTGCTAGATAAACTATTTATATTTATCCTACGCCTGTATATCTTTTAGCTTTCGTTTTAAAACTTAATTTGTTTAAATACAATTTGATATCTAAATCTAGTTGTAAGTAAAGATTGTTGGTATCAACAAGTCAATTTGAATATAACAATCGTTTTCCAATTTAATTCAACTTATGAGGCCGTCACGGCATAGAGGCACAAGTGAGCTACTTTAACGGTTGTCGAGTCGAGTCCCACTCGGAGGAATATAATGCTTATTTTCATTTTATTTGATCTGGGTTAAGTAGGCAAACCGTGACGTTGAGTTTCGACACTTAACACATCTTAATTGGAAACGGAGTGTCTAAACATTTGATTCCCAGGTTCCTTCTGCCAACTCTGCTATGTAGGTGATATATAGTGATGCTATAAAAAATCTTATCGAAAATACAATTACTTACTAAATATTAGGTTTCAAAATAACCAATATTTTAATAAATAATAAAAGCTCATGCAGCAACACACACTTTGTAATTATAAATGTAGTGATATTGCCTAAATTTTTGCACTATGTATGCACATTTATATTAGAGTCTCATGTTTCTAGACCGTTCTGAAGTGGTTAGGGGAGGTGAGATTCCTTTGAGAGAGATTTGACGAGGTGCGATTACATACATCCCCGCGTACATTCCGCCACTTAAGAATTGCCCTTGCATTTTCGATTGTATTCCAACCCTCTCCCGACCTATTGTTTTCTGTTAAAAAGTCCGTTCAAAATACGTTCTGTCGGATATTTAAAGTTAAAAAGAGTCTGTTTTTTTGCAGCTGCTAGCTTTCCTTTGAGCGACTATCAGCACTATTAATTGGAACGTCAGCTTTGTACATTTTAATAATACCTAGCTTCATTGAATATTTTAATTGAGAACGGCCAATCGTAACTAATCCTGAAATGACTCGTGAATCTTTCAAACTGAAAATACCCAATTTCCTTTTTTAGTGAAACATTCATTAGTAATTAATTAATGTTTCAGTAAAATATTACATTTAAACACCTAAATTTGAAAAGGCCTAAGTTGTAAAATATTTATGAAACTTTCTATTATGTCTACAGTTCAAGGGTCACTTAAAAAATGTGTGTACATTTTTACGTAATAAGTGAGGAGTTCTCTACTCTAGGTGCAAGTTTTGTAAAAGTAAGGTGTTTCGTCCGTCCTTTAATACTCGGAAAGAAGGACATACTTAAAGTATTTATAGCTATCTAGTCTCAATTACACCCCCTATTAGGGGTAGGGTGTGTTATACCTTTAATTGCAGCAATTATGCGTGTTTCACAAGTTCCACAGTGCAATTAAACAGGTTCTCAACGGAAGTAGTTTTCTTTTGTTTAAAAACAATATTTATCCAAGGCCTGAGTGGTTTTTTTTTTTGCTATAATAAAAATCAAGTTTTTTTTTTGTATATATAGAGCAAAACAAGATGCACAGGAACGACTGCTACAGACGAAAGATTTAGACGGAAATCGACGCAAATACAAGTTCCACAGTTTGATAATCGCAAATGTGACATCCGCCGACGACGGGAACTACACTTGTGTAGCTAAGCTGGCGGAGATGAGATCTGATAGGACGCTAGTGCTAGACCACAGCTTCCCCGCAAAACTGCTGAATCAAACGTCTGGACCGATCAAACAGAATGTGACAGATCAAAATAATGTATCCATGCAGTGTGTTTTTGAAAGTAAGTTTATATTTGATTTTTTTTTATATATAACTACTATATTTTATATTAATCAGCTTCACGCTGTTTCCCAAACACAGCATGTTAGGCAGAGGGAACCTAGTGTTAAGACACTCCGTTCCCCACTTTCTGCCGAATTCTGGAAGCATTGCGTGTTGAGTGGCAGAACTCAACGCCGCGCTTTGCCTCGACACCAAAGCGAAGAAAATGGAAATATAAATTTAAGTAAATATTTCATCCCCTCAAGTGGTGATCGAACCCACAACCAGTCGGTTTTACAATCACAGTTTGTGCCCCTGCGCCACGACTCGCCTTACGGCTATTTTTATAAATGTATATTATGTAAGGTAAACAATAACTTTACCTATCAAAAATAACAATATTTTTGCCTTGGTAAAAGTAATTATTAGGAATACACTTTTAATTCCTTCCATAAACCATTTTTAGGGTGAAGTATTCGTTTTAATTTTCAATATAATTGACATATATCACTAGAATTCTCACATGGACTTTAAAACAATGACACTTTACAGCGGCTACTGATATAAATATTTATAATTGTATTATTTTAATGACAGTTACATACTAATTTACGTCTCTGATACTATGTTTTGTTTTATGACGCAAATGTCGTATCATAATTAGACGTGCTTTAACATATTATGTATTATATTTTATATTCATTTAATAAAATATTTTTAAGACCAGTCGTGGCGCAGAGGCACGAGCGCGCAACTGTAAACAAGACAGGTTGTGGTTTTTTTACTCGAGGAAATAGTTAATATTTTCATTTTCTCGCTCTGATTACGAGGCAAATCGCGTCGTTTAGTTCCGCCACAAGATACTCAATGACTCCAGAATTCGGCGGAAGGTCCCGCATACGCAGCTAAGTGCGGGATACAGCGTAAACCAAAAAAAAAACTACCTAATTATATAAAAAATAAATTAATGAATTAAATTAGCTTCACGCTATATCCCGCACACAGCAGGGTAGGCAGAGGGAACCTAGTGTAAGACACTCCGTTCCCCACTTTCTGCCGAATTTTGGAGGCATTGCGTGTTGAGTGGCAGAACTCAACGCCGCGCTTAGCCTCGACACCAGAGCGAAGAAATGTAAATATAAATTTAAGTAAATATTTCAACTCCTCGAGTGGAGATCGAACCCACAACCAGTCGGATTTACAGTCACACTTTGTGCCACTGCGCCACGACTGGCCTCTGACCTAATTATATTTTGAGTAAAATTACGATTATGAGGTAATATTACTAGTGTCTGCGACAGTAAATCATTAATTATTAATTTAAAACTTTGGAATTTTTATATACAAGTAATGTAATTTATGAGAATATTAAAATTTGTATTATATGAGGAAAAAATATTGTTATAAAATTCATTACTAAGTATAAATGAACACATGATACCGAGTACAGAACTTTAGTACTAAAGGCACAAATTGTTCTGTACTAAACAATTGCATTTTTCTCATTGGATTTCTTTTTACATTTCAAATAGTCATGCGTGTTCTCCATATTCAATCTTAAAAATTGGGGAAAAAGTGATATATTGCTATATCGGTGACGAAGGAGCCGTTAGGTGCTAAAGAAATTAAAAATAGACGAATTATTTTAACAATCTCATCAAAATCTATATTGGTTTAATTATATCAAATTAAACTCATACACAAACTTTCAACAGATTTTACTTACAATTCTTTGATTTTTTACCAAAATAAATTTAGTTAAACTTTTAAAAGCTAATAATAAAGAAAATATCACATGCGATATTATGTGTAAGATGTGCTGTACGTATCATCTTAGCACATACAAATAAACCGTCTCTGTATCTGAATTTGAGGTACAGAGACTATTTCATCTTTATAAATGGTTAAATATACTTACATTTTATTTGATACTTTCCCCGTTCTTCAATTAACTTTTTGTAACGGAAACGCTAATAGATTTTTTACCATCACAGTTTACAAACCGAGTGAAATCAGATGGTGGAAAAAAGGCAAGGACGGTGACATTATCGATTTAGCTGTAAAACCTGCAAAAAGAAACGATTTGAAACGCATTCAAAGCGATTTTGACCTCCACATTCGGAGCCCAGAGGACAATGGCACCTATATATGCGAAATATTTGATTCGGTATCTTCAAAGAATATAACGGGAGAAGTAAATGTGATAGTCTTCGCTTCGCCTCAAGTCGTAATAGATACTGTTATTCCAATCAGTGCGTCGCAACTGTTCCTAAATTGGACAATTCGCTCGTACAACTCTCCTATAAAATCATACAGCTTGATGTATCGTCGACTACCCTCGAACGATTTTAGTCTATACACACGAGAGAAAATTGGCACAAAAAATATTTCGTTCGTAATGGAAGGTCTGGAAAAGTCGACGAAGTATCAATTGAAATTGGAAGTGGCTACCATTTATGGACCAAGTAAGCCCCATATCTACGAATCGACAGTCAGGACTTTGGACAAGGATCCTATATTCGTGCCGAACATATCGATCAATGGGTTTTCTGCAACTTCGGTAACAATAGGTTGGGCACCTCCCCCTGAGGATATAGCGGAACTCATACATTACTATCTTCTAGAAGCTAGGAAGAAGGATGAGGTGGCGCCAAGGAGAGCGTATCATTCTAGAGATAACAGGAATTTGCCATACATGTTTGATAATCTGGAGCCTCATAGCAATTACTTGTTTAGGGTAAGCATGCTTCTATGTATTATAAAAAAAGCTTCTTTTTTTAAATCAAATTTATTCATATTTATCAATATTTGTAAGTTTTTTAATATTTTATAAGTAAAAGTTTTACTTTTAACTTGTTCTTGACAAATTTTGTTTGATATTAAAAAAATATTATGTATAATATTTAATGTTGTGTTTTAATCGGAATAAGAAGTTATAATTATCTTATATTATCAATATAAATAAGAATATCCATTATTTAATCACTAACTTAAAAAACTAAAAAAAAAAACGATTAAAATATAATATTAATAATTTTTTTTTTACAGGTATGCGCATGTTCAGATTTCACAAAACGCTGTGGGAATTGGTCATCGGAAATGGAAGCCGCTACATTGGACGGCACTCCGGGCAGGCCGAGCAACGTCACCATACACTGCGCCAGCAGTTGGATCAACATGACATGGCAACCCCCCGTCAAACCTAATGCTGAGATTAAGGGGTATACTGTAAGTGGTTGACATTCATTTGTATGTTAGTAGTAGAGGTGGACGTGTGGATTGTAAATGCGATGGTTGTAGGTTCGATTACCACTTGAGGGAAATGAATTGTTTAATATTTTAATTCCTTCTCCTTGTTAACAAGATAAAGTGCGGCGTTGAGTTTCGCCACTCAACAATCAATTTTCACGCAACAAATAGGGAACGGATTGTCATAACACTAGGTCTGGAAACAACGTAGATTTTAGTTGGGATATAGATATCATCGCTTCGGCTTAAAAAAATAGTATAGTTGAGATATTGAAGACGGAAGTAGATTGATTTAAAATATATATATATATTATTAAATAAAAATAGTTTTACGTTACATAAAATGATAAAAAAAAATAATTGACATTATTCAAAATTTTTAATTAAATAAATCAACAATGTTTTCCAGATGGAGTTAACAGGAAATTCAACGTACAGAGATCAGTATGGAGACTTCAAGGATGATATAAGAGGACCACTGGCTAAATTTAAAACAAATGATTCTAGAAGTGTGAGGTATGCATTTAATGTAGACATATACACGTGTATAAGTAGTAATTTCTAAGTATTAGAAGTGTAATATATGTAGCATTTAAACCATTATATTAAACTGTCGGCGTTGAGTTCCGCCAATACCAAAATTCTGCTAATGGGGAACGGAGTGTCTTACACAAGGTTCCCTCTGCCTACGTTGCTGTTTGCATGATACAGCGTGAGGCCGATATTGGACTATACAATCTGAGACCGTCGTTGTGTAATTGACACTTAGCGTCATCGTCTTCTTCTAGTCGTACTCGTCTCTAATAATTAATAAAGTTGTTATCGTCCTGTAATAAATTGAATTTCATATTTGACATCACGCAGGTTTGAAGACCTCCAGCCGTACATGAACTACACGGTGCGGCTGCGCGCGATGACGCGCTCGCGGCGGCGCGGCGACGAGGAGGTGCGCCACTGCGCCACCGCGCCCGCGCCGCCCGACACGCCGCCCCGGCTTAGGTGGAAAAAGGTATATTGTACTTATAAATAAAGCATTATATTATAAATAAATATTTACGCGTATACATTTTTTTTCATGCTTCACGCTGTATCTCGCACTTAGCAGGAAGGATTTTATATTTCACTTCTTTAAAGTCCTCTAGACAAAAAAATTATATGTACTTAATACAATTAATGGTCAAAGCTAAAAAACTATTTTTATTAATACTACTTGATTGAAATCTACCTTGGAGTAACAACTGAAATTTATATTCTCTTTGAAAAAAAAAGAAGAAGTATTAATTCCATTAAAATTTTTCAGGTTCTCGAAAGTGAAAATAGATATGTGTTTAGTATAAACTTGCAGCGAGTGTCGGAGCGGAATGGACCTATTTGTTGTTACAGGTATATGAAATGTTTCATTTATGTTTACATAATATTGAATGAAGCCGCTTTTTGTGTGGTTTAATGCGGTTGTTTAATGAGGTTTTCACTATGCGGCTAAATGATTGGAGAGGAAGATTTATATGTATGACAAGTGTATTATAAAAAATACATTTAGATGTGACGAAATGAAAGATTAAAGAGATTCTAAGCTTTTTAACAATTTTAAAAGTTTCTATACAATTTTACCAGTCTCGATGTTTATATGTGGGTGTTAGTGCTGGATGGGTGGATGTCAGGTCCATTATCAAATCCCGGCTACCAACCAGGGTTACCAACCTGTTTACCAACCAGAATTTGTGATGAAGCTAGATGATATTACAAGCTTTTATTTAACTTGCATACATGTAAGTTATTTCGGTTGGAATCTCACAATTAAATTTCAAAACGGATATTTTCAAACGATTGAGCAAAAATGTTGTATACAGGTTTAGTGTAGATGACACAATCCATGGTAGCTGTGTGACATCTGTTTGATCCAACATGGCGGAACTCCCAAAATGGCGGACTAAGTTATTTCACTGCACACCTTAAATGAAATAACTTGCTGAGCATAACGAAAAAAATGAGTACTTAATTTATTTAATTTTTCACAGATTATACATGGTGCGACTTTTGCCGAACACTGACTGGCGTAATCTGCCCCAGCCTAAGGATATAAGTATTATTAACTATGAAGACGCACACGGAGTACAACCGATGCTGGGGGCTTATATTACTGATGTGTTTTCTAAGTACGCTTTTTTAACTTCAGTTTATATTTCACATATGGCATGGTAGGTGGAGGGATCCTCATGTAAAGATACTTCGCTCTACACGCACAGCTAAAAATGTTTTAAATGGCGGGCGGCGATTTTTCTTGTTTTTCTCTTACCAGAATTAGGAAAAAATAGCATATTTTTCCGAGTGAAAATCGAACCCACCACCGACACTTTTACGGTCAGGCGCCTTGCTGAGTGCTACGAGCACATTTAGCATATTTATTGGAGCATATTTTACTGAAAAATAAGGTCAAGACAAATTTTAAATAAAATTTTAACTTTGCAGCGACAAATTTCCCGATACCGAAATTATAATAGGTGACGGACGTTCATTCTACGATAAAGATGATCCAGTACTCAATGCTGACAATTGCAAGCGATGTTTCAAAAAACCAAGACGGGCATTTGAACCTCCACCCCCTAAAATACCAGTGACCACCACTCCACCACCCACCACTATGAGCCCCACCACGAAAGATGACTTCTTATTGTTTGATGATGTGTACACCACTATGGAGCCTGATGATGATGTGCGAGAGAAGAGATCGTATATGGAAGATGGGTATGATTGTTTTTCTGATATTTTTTGATATATGGGATATATGGGTTAACCATGATGACTGGTTAAAAAATATATAACATATTTTTTTTCCAAATTGTAGAGCTTACATGAACAACCCAATAATGATGGACAAACAAGAGGAAGAAAACAAAGAAGATATTCACGTGAAAGATGGGGAGCTCGAGCCGACTGCAAATTACACTGTATTTGTTGAATTGATATGTAAGTAAAATACAAAAGAAACACGATTATCCGATGATGTCTGATGAAAACATGAAATAAAATATATTAGAGAATAGCAATTTACGCGTACAATATGCGTCAAAGAAATTTGTAATTATTTTTTCTTGTTTTTACCACAAAATATAATTATACGATTATGAAGCTAAAAAAAGTGTAGATTTTTCTGTTCAATATCACTGGTTTTAAGATACGTAAATACTAAAGATATACAAGTCAATGGATGAAAATAATTTATTCTAATTTTCAGCCGGATCAGAAAGCGATGAGCCTTTATATAGTGAATATTTAAATGTTTTGATGGCCATCCCGCCTGTATCGACGCAGCCTACTAGTATTTTGGAAATTGCTTTATTGGTAATTATGCTTATTTTATTTTACCAGCCCTCTCGCGGTTTCACCCGCTAGAACTACACCACTATTTATTTACTAATCTGAATTTAGTTTCTTCTTCTAACAATGTTATCTTTTTAAAGACAATATCAGTACATTGAAAAGTAAAGTTTCAGCCAATTCGATAAAACAATTATTTTGTAACGCAGATAATCGATTTTAATGAAGCAAACATTAAATGTTAAGTGAAAATTGCCAAAATATAATAACTAGTCAGAATATAAAAGAAATAGAATAGTTGATGAGTCGTTTTTATTTAAAATATTTTAAAATAATTCTTACGTTTTATAAATATGCTCTCGAGTGCCCAAGACTCTTCTAGCATACTGTTCTTAATGGTACAAAAACATTTAAACTTTCGGCTTTAAAAGTCCCT
Organism: Heliconius charithonia; assembly: GCA_030704555.1. Classification (NCBI taxonomy): domain Eukaryota; kingdom Metazoa; phylum Arthropoda; class Insecta; order Lepidoptera; family Nymphalidae; genus Heliconius; species Heliconius charithonia. Next base: position 4,894,622 of record CM060825.1, read on the forward strand.
AGTCATTTTAACATTTTTTTTAAAAAATATCGAAAAGAAATATTTAGAAAAACGAGTTAAAATTTGTACCTAGCGGGACTCTGACGGTACCTTTGAACGGTATCCGAGAGGCGCGAGTTCGAACTACGGCGCCTGCTACGTAAAAATTTTTGTAGGTTGTAAATATCAGTCTTTAGTTAAGAACAACTTGATTACTAATATACAGCACGGTCTACAAGCCGTCGCCGCCCTGAAGTTAGCTATGTACAGATGGCTGCACAGATTTGGTTTTAGGATGTTTCTTGTGAGTGAACAATTGCAAAATTTTAAAAACCGAACCTCATGGACTTTACTCGTCGAACTACTATAACTAAAGTTCTTTTTTCTCCAGGCAACTTGTATAATGGCAGCGTTAGTACTAGTAGGTGCAATCATAGTGTGCGTGCGACAGACGCGCCGCTCACGCAAACATCACCACCACCATCTGGATAGGAACCCGTTACAGGCTGTTTTTAGGTAATGTTTTATTTATATTGCGCTTCACGCTTAAATCTGTAGCATGGTAGAAAAGGGGGAATTAATATTATACAGTGCTTTATGAGGGATAAAATAATACTTCTGAGTTTTTCTTTTTATTATTTTTCAACTTCACGGTCTATTTTATCTCTCAATTGTATGCGTATGTTTATACATTCGCTCTATACATACAGTCGTTCATTCATACACGCATTGACAAGTATTAACAGGCAAACTCAATGTCGTGCTCACCGAGTCATGACTGAGAGTAGACGTGTTGGTAGTCTGTCCATTGAGTGTGGTCTTTACAATTCCTTACTAGGTAGGCAGAGAGAACGGGGCTTCAAATACTGCATACCTCTTTGTCTCTCCAAAGTCATCAACTTTTTCATATCCTAATATGACACATATTAAAAATATAATATTTATATTTTACATATCCACAGATGTTTCGTGGACCAATTCGGTGGTAGACAGCAGTTATTAACTACAACGCCACCCGACATGCCTCCCATAGCTAAGGAAGACCTAGCAGCGGCGTACTCGGAGAGACAAGCTGACTCAGATTATGGTTTCCAAAAGGAGTTTGAGGTAAATTTGTTTTTTATTTACCTCTATTGGCTTAAAATCCCGTTGGATTTTGTGGGGTGTAGTGTATCTCTTAATGAAATTTATTTTTAAGAAAGATACATGATACAGGTACATGATAACCGTAGCGTTTGGCGCTCCGTCCTCTCTGACTACACGGCTAGGGATAAAGCGTGAAGCTAAGTTAAGTTAGTTCAATTTAAGAAACACACACTTAGTAAAGTTCAAATTTTAAACGTTTTCTAAATAAGTATTAAACAAAAACTCCTAAACAGTTATTACAGATGCTACCAGAATGCTATCCAGACCGGACTACCCACGCCTCAGAAGCTAGAGAGAATCAACCTAAAAACAGATATCCAGATATTAAAGCGTATGACCAAACTCGCGTAACGCTGTCACAAATAGATGGAATCAGCGGATCTGATTATATTAATGCTAATTTTGTCAGAGGATATAAGGTATGTTTCTTTTGTATTTGAATCATATAGAAGCAAATATAGAAATATAACTTTTTTCTCTAAATAATCAAGCAATATCAATATTTTTTTAATTATTTGTGTTTTTTTTTTTAATAACGTAAACCACAAAAATATGCATAATGTGCGTCTAAATAATTTTGATCAGTTACAGAAATTCCAAAGCATTTTTTTCTTTAACTGTTCCAAATATCGAACGGCGATTGCTTTACTTGTTTCTATAGTGTTTAATTTATTTAGTACTAATTTTTACTTACTACTCATTCACATGGAAATAACTAAAAGTTATGTGTCACATGTGCTCCTTATGTGATTAACTTTCTTCATAAATACATTATGCAACACAAAAAAAATGTCTGAATCCATAGTTTCTATGATTAGAGTGTTTTAAACAAATACTTCAGCTTAACAATATTACTAAGCTGTAAGATTTTAAAATTTTTAAATCTTTGTTTTAGGTTAGGTTTCTTAGGAGCATGTTTTTAATAAATTGATGATTTTTTTGCATTTGATGAACAAATTTATATCATTTATTTCTAGTTTGTAAATAAAATTGGTCTGTGGGTGGGAAACAATATCTTTACACTACCCTTTCCCTTGCCTACCTTAATATATGAGAAAAAATCAATAATATAATTTTTTAAAGATTTTGTTTGTAGGATAACTAAATACACTTCAAATTTTGATTTATCAGTTTTATATATCTTACATACACAATGTGTATTACCTACATACCCTTTGTTTGTCTAACAAATATTTGTATGTTTGTCTGTCCTGTCGCTTACTAAGGATCCTTCGGAGATTAACCAGGTATTGCATGCGGCTTGTTTCCTTATGTTTTAGTTTCTTCTATAAAATATTTTATGATTTGTATACTTATACAAATCATACTAGCACTTGCTAGTAATGAAAAATATTTTAAAATGAATGAATCTGAACATTATTTAATTTAATACCACCATGTCACTATCACTAGGCATAGGTAAAATAATGAAAAATAAAAATACTTACTTGCTTCACTAGAACAATGTTATCTTAAATAACAAGCAATAACAAAATTTTCGTTTTGTTTTATAAAATAAAAAAGTTGTTTGATTTTATGAACAAAATGTCATCGCATCTTTTGTTTATATGTGAATAGCAATATCAGTGCATTTGTTTACGTCTTGTAAACAAACGAATTGATATTGCTATTACCCTTATAGACCTAGATCCCAGCGCCGCCAGACCTACGTCATTTTAGCAAAGCTGGAATTTTTAGCATTATTAGTCCAATACGTAGTGAGCACGGTATGGGTACTCACTAACTTGAAAGTGGGGACGTTTCAGAGGTAGCTCAAACTAAAGGTACCCAAAAACCATGCCTACCTACGTCAAAGTAGCAAGGCTCGTATTTACGTATGTTATTAAGAATATTGTAAAAAATATGTATTCAATATTGCCAGACCATTTACTGGGGCCGTTACTCCCGCCAGACGCTCTAAAGGTTGTTTAAAATTGAGGCAAACTACGTCATACTAGCAAGCCTAAATTTTACATATATTATTTAAGGCACTATTTCGAGACCCATTCTAAGCAGCCAGACCAATCCGTGGGGCCAATCGTCCTCCCAGACGCGATAAATCTCCCGTGGGAGTGAGGACAAAATACTCCTTGGGTGTGTAGCGCGTTTTCTATATAGTCTGTGATCGTGTTGTCAAAGGTGTCAAGACGAATTACTAATGTAAGAATTAAAATATTAATTATATTATATAGGAACTTTTTCGAGCAAAATTTTATCAATTCTCAAAAAATCATAATACGCATGTATACGTATTACAGTATAGATAACCATACTTAAAAAAACTGCGTGGGTCTGTTTGTTTAGTAAATAGATTCTAATTACTTACTGATATTAAAATAATTAAAAATGAATATAATATTCAATGTGAATCTGATTTTGAAGAAAGTAAAGACTCTGACAATAATGACATTGATGAAGATTGATATAAATATATTGAATAATAAAAAACATAAAATGATATACTTTTATTTTCACCAATTCATTAATTTTTAATTATTTTAATATCAGTAAGTAATTAGAATTTATTTACTAAACAAACAGACCCACGCAGTTTTTTTAAGTATGGTTATCTATACTGTAATACGTATACATGCGTATTATGATTTTTTGAGAATTGATAAAATTTTGCTCGAAAAAGTTCCTATATAATATAATTAATATTTTAATTCTTACATTAGTAATTCGTCTTGACACCTTTGACAACACGATCACAGACTATATAGAAAACGCGCTACACACCCAAGGAGTATTTTGTCCTCACTCCCACGGGAGATTTATCGCGTCTGGGAGGACGATTGGCCCCACGGATTGGTCTGGCTGCTTAGAATGGGTCTCGAAATAGTGCCTTAAATAATATATGTAAAATTTAGGCTTGCTAGTATGACGTAGTTTGCCTCAATTTTAAACAACCTTTAGAGCGTCTGGCGGGAGTAACGGCCCCAGTAAATGGTCTGGCAATATTGAATACATATTTTTTACAATATTCTTAATAACATACGTAAATACGAGCCTTGCTACTTTGACGTAGGTAGGCATGGTTTTTGGGTACCTTTAGTTTGAGCTACCTCTGAAACGTCCCCACTTTCAAGTTAGTGAGTACCCATACCGTGCTCACTACGTATTGGACTAATAATGCTAAAAATTCCAGCTTTGCTAAAATGACGTAGGTCTGGCGGCGCTGGGATCTAGGGGTATTATTAACCAGAAGACGTCACACCAAAGCAACATGGCGTCTAGCGTTTCTATCAAAATAGCAAACTTTTAAATCATAAAATTTAAATGCGTATTTATGGCAAATATCTTCTGAATACAAATGTTTTATTTTTATAGTCACCTTGGGATCAAGTTGAGATAGAAAACATGACACTTTAAAACTTAGTGTAATCCTCTATTATGTTTTCGTTTTATTTTAATGTAGCATAATCGCATTTATTTTTCCACCAGGAACGTAAAATCTTCATATGCGCCCAAGGCCCGACAGACACAACAGTGAATGACTTCTGGCGTATGATATGGGAGCACAAGTTAGAGCTGATCGTGATGCTGACCAATCTTGAGGAGTATTCCAAGGTGAAATGCAGCAAGTACTGGCCGGATGATGTAAGGGGGGCGAGGGCATTTGGAAGTGTTACAGTGCATCATGTTTCTGAGAAACGGTTGGTTTTTCGTATTTTTAAAGATGAAATATGTTTTATAATAAAGTAAGAAGGGCGGAAATAGCTACAAGCTGCGCCGTTTAGGACTTTCTGGCCGGGTTTTCGTCACTCGTAAGTGATGAAAATTAACGCCACGTTTTGTCGTGCCAGTGCGGAGTAATATGCAATATATTTTTAGCTTTATAAAATAGCACAGTCATATAGGCAGTAACATGGGTATTTAATGTTAAAATACTCTATTCTTATTAAAACACTTCGGTTTACCACTTACCGGAAAATTGTCGGGGCATTGCGTGTCGAGTTGCGAAACTCAACGCCGCACATTGCGTTGCGTATCGTTACCAAAGCAAAAGAATTAATTATTCTCCACAGCCACATCGTTGTGCCGCCAAGCCACAATGGTCTCACAATATCAAAATTATTAAAAATATCTTAAATATAAAAACAATACTATTAAACTTTTAAAGACACATTTTTTTCACAGATATTCAGACTACATAGTTAGAGAACTCAAAATAACGAAGCAACCACTCAACGCTGATGGACAGCCGATTGTTGAAAACAATGGAATCGCCAAACGAAACGGAGGTGATGTTTTATTTAATTTTTAATTTACAATAACAGAATTCAATTCTATCTTAAAACCTTTATTAAATATAAAATTACAAATTTTATTAGTTAATATTATTTTAACTGTATTTTGATTGGCTTCTATAATCTTTACAAAATTTATTGCTTAAATAGGTAATAAAATGACTATAATTGTGATTTGATCCATCTTGCATAGCTTGTAGAATATATAAAAGTTGAAGAATATATAATTTACTAACTCAGAGACGACAAATTTTTGTCGTACATTAAGTCAATTCACAGTGGTACTCATTTTTTATTATAATAATCATTATTATCAACAGTCATTAAAATGTAATGGCCTTTTTTTTTACACAGATTGCGGCATCGGTGACGCTAGTGCCCCGACCTCTCCCCGAGAGACTAAAGGGGAGACGCGCCTCGTCCGCCAGTACCACTTCCTCATGTGGAAAGATTTTGCGGCTCCGGAACATCCCCATTCTATACTTAAATTTATAAAGGTTACTTGTTTGCTATATAGTTGTAAATATGTAAAAAAACTGATTTAAATTACTCTTTAGTTTTCAATAAAGCTTCTATTGATTTTGAAATGTAATTATTAACGTTGAAGACATCTGTTTGTGACGCTATGCCGATCTTTTTAAATTGTAATATATTAGTATAGGTTGTGCCTCTGCCACACGTGTGCCTCTGCTCCACGAAATGCATCAGTAATTATTATTTTAATCATAATAAAAAGGAACACACACATAACTATCGAGCTTACAGTCGGACGTTGTAACATTATTTATACCGATATCTTATTATTTTATATATTTTTATATAGAGAGTAAATGAAGCATGGTCCAGCATGGTGGGTCGCCCAGTAGTGGTCCATTGTTCAGCCGGCGTAGGACGCACTGGCACTCTTGTAGCACTCGACTGCCTATTGGAACAGCTACGTGCCACCGGACACGCTGCGGTATTTAACACTGTGGCCGAGTTGAGGCGGCAGAGGAACTTTCTTGTGCAATCTTTGGTAAGTAGTTTAAAAAGCCTGTTAATTATTTAAGTACGAAAATTTAAATGTATGTTTTTTTTTAATATTTTAAATTTTCTCAATAACATACTACTCAATAATAGACTACCTTTACTCAATAATAGACTACCTTTGCTACTGATACATTTTTAAAAATATATATTTTATGCATACTACAGATAATATAATAAAAAAAAAATCTTCCCCACAGAAACAATACGTATTCGTATACCGAGCGCTGGTCGAGTACGCGCACTACGGCGACACCGAGATACCTGCGTCGAGATTAAAGAGTTCTATAGATAGACTTCGCAATACACCAGAGGGAGCTGACAAATGCTTGATGGAACATGAATTTGAGGTGAGTATACATCCTGTATATATTTTGTTTATTTTTAAACCGTAAACTTTAATATTATATTAATAATTAATAATCCAACGGACGCGTGATTACATTTTTCTTCGTATACTAATTAATAAAATCCTCTTACAATCGTCATAAAAACATTGAAGTTTTGGCTGGGGATAGCGCAGTCAATTGAATTGAAGCACCTAGGTCGTTCCCCACTGTGTGCGTGGAATGTTAAGTAGTCCGTTCCCCCTCAGAAAATGATGGACCCGCCGATCCCGGAGCCGGCCAAGTCGTGCGCGGCGGGCGGCGCGGACGAGCTGCGCGCGCGCAACCGCAGCGCCGACTGCCTGCCCTACGACCGCAACCGCGTCATCCTGGCGCCGCTGCCCGCGCGCGACTACTCCACCTACATCAACGCCAGCTTCGTGGAAGGTACATCACTAAATTGTTAGGTTTAATAATATGAGCTAGAAATATTCAACTGAATATTCATTTGTTACATTGTTTTAATTTGAAATATTGTTTACATATTAATAATAAATTGTTTTTATAGCTTACGACAACACAGAAGGATTCATTATCACACAAGATCCCCTCCCCAGTACCATTATGGACTTCTGGCGGATGATCTCTGAACACAATGTTACTACTATAGTCATGTTAAGTGAGGTGAGTTATAAACTTCATAAAAAATATATATTTATAGTATTTAAAAGTAACCTCATACAAACTTCACTACTTTTTATATAACAGAGACGAAGCGAAAGTACTCTTTCTCCCGATGTCCCATTATGTGTAAAGTCGTGCAACTTGAAACCCTACGTTTTGTCTCGTTACCAGAACTAAAAAATAAACTAACAGTGAAGACCAAAGTTTCTATAACAAATTCTTTGTACTCAGTTGGGTGAAGGCAAGTGCCCTCGGTACTGGGACGACGGCACCGTGCAGTATGAACACATCTCCGTGGAGTACGAGGAGAGCGAGTCGTGTCCGTACTACACAAGGCGTCAGTTTAGAGTTATTAATAATAAGGTATGTGTCTCGTAATATTTTGATATATAATAATATTTATGATTATTTTTATTTATATATTTTAATTTGTTATATACGATTTTATTATTTATTAATGTCATTTGCTTCTATATGACAAGGGTAGCTGTTTAAACTGTGTACATTGATCTGCAGAGCGGGGACTGCATATGCGTGCGCCACCTGCAGTACCAGGGCTGGCCCACGGCGGCGGGCCACGTGCCCGAGGTGACGCGCGGGCTGGCGGAGCTGGCCGAGCTGGCGGCGGCCCTGGACGCGGCCGACGACCCCGCGCGCTCGCCGCTGCTCGTGCACTGCCAGTAAGTCTACTGGACATTCAATTTTTAATTCATTCGGAGCAATCAACTTATTTTCATTATCTTACAATGGGTGTACCATTGTAAAGAACGACATTGATTGAATGAATTAATATAAATAAGTTGTTTAACGTTTTTCGAATCTCGGTGCGTCCTAGTCCGTTATATATGGGATGCAAACTGTAAACTAAATGTTTGTAATTCTAGATATGGAACTGAAAGGTCTTCTCTTTTCGTGGCGCTGTGCATCCTGATCTGGCAGCTGCGCGTGGAGAGACGCGTGGACGTGGCGTGCGTGGCGCGCAAGGTGCGCTCTCAGCGCGCGCACACCATCGACACTTTTGTGCGTATATCTATTGTTTATATTTACGAATGTATGCTTTATAGAGTCCACGTGCCCAGTGACTCATGCCAGTACCAAGTTGCAGTATGTGCGAATATAGTGCTAATGGTCGCAGTAGACGATAATACTATATCTGACGCATGGACATTATATTGATCATATTTAAAAAAAACTCACATATAATCTTAAAATAACTTTTTATCTTATATTTCATTTTATACAAAATCAGAATGATAATATTAGGAGCAATTCAATAAAAACATTAATTTATTTAATATTATTATGTTTTTCATATTTTTTTTTCAGTTGCAATACGAATTCCTTCACCGTGCCATACTGAACTACGCTGAACTACACAACCTGTTAGAGGACAGTTAAACCAATAAATTAATAAGCTGACTGTACATTTTTAACAAATTTTCTTAACTTATACCCACGTGACGTATTGACGTGATTTTTGTACGTGACGTGTAAATCTCTTGGAGACAAAGAGAAATCTGGCAGTTCAAAATCACTTTGTATTATTTATTTACGCTTAAAACATTTTAAAATGCTTGTACCGAACACTATTTTGATCATAAACGTAAGCAATAGACAATTTTTATCACACATAGAATTCTAGTATTGAAATAAAACTTTTTCAAGACATTGAAGTAATATTTGTAGGTGTTGCCGAATCAAGTGTAGCTTAGAACATTTTCCTCACAATATATACCGTATTTAAGGGGATATGCGTAAATAACGTCACATGTCGATGATACTAATTTCGTATCACAGCTGGTCATACTTATAGACCACACCTTCTACATCATATTCAACAATTTTACCTTGAAATTAATAATTAAATAGAAACATCAGTTTCAAAATAATGTGTTTCTATTAATTATTGTTTTCCCGATAAAAAAAAATGTGATATTAGGAAATTAACTCTCCTTCACACAGTTTCACACTTTGACCCCCCCTATTTTTTAAACGTGTGACGTAATTTACAGACAACCCCTAGTCGTATTGTATATTATAATAGCATATTAATAATACAAATGAGATAAATATAGAGAAATAAAGTAATAAAATTTTACCAAGTACATAAATGTATGTGTATATTGTTGTTTTTAAAATATTAATAATATTAGTAATTTTTTTTATTGCAGATTATATTTAAAATAAAACATTTACATAAAAGTGCTTATACAATTATAACATACAATACGTACTATTTTAAAATTGATAATGCTGAAATTTCTCGAAATAGTTGACAATAGCTTAGGTAGATTAATTTAGTATGCTATAAATATACATATTACTTTTCATGAAATTTTCCACATTTTTAGGTAAATATTTTTTTGTAATCTTTATAAATATACAGATACCGTTATACAATAATTTAAGTCGCCATACGTTTCTCTAATTTTTAAGTATTTTAATCAACACTTTTTTTTGCAAATTTTATTTACATAATAGATCTGACATTTAAGTTATATTATGTCCAAAGTGAATTGTATGTCTTAAGCAGTTTGTTTAATATTATTATTTTTGGTGTGTATACCAAATAAAATATAGTATGTCCAAAGAGGAGAGTCGTATAACTGAGTTATATTTACGTATTTATTTTAATCTATGGCATACCATACGCGCATTTTTTTTCTTATTGTTGAATGAAATATGAAGCCATTGCCATTGTTATTTTAGTGGAACATATAGAATTTTAAAGCTATAGGTATTTTTAAAATACAAATAAAATATAGAAATTTATTATGATGGCATATTTTGTACGAAAATATTTAATAAAAACCCTTTTTCAACTGTCGTGACTGTGGCATAACGCCTGACTGTAAAGGCGACGGTTGTGGGTTCGAATCCCACTCGAGGATAGGATTTTTTTATTATCGCGCTCTGGTAACAAGACAAAACTCAGCGTTGAGCTCCGCCACTGCCGCCGAACACGCAGTTCCGAAAAGTTGAAAACAGAGTGTTTTGACATTTGATACCTGACCTCTGCTGTATGCAGAAAATAAGCTAAAATACGTAAATGCTGATACTTCTCAGTTGCGCTAAAATTATGGCAATGGCTCTATGTATTTTTTTATAATTGGGTTTTTTAAAAACCCACCCAAGTATCAAGCGCTATATTTCTACCCCAAACAAGCACAAATTAGATGGAAGTTTGTGCATAATGTATGTAAAAATATTTTTTGTAATATCGATTTTTTTTCGCCCTGTAAATATTCCATCTCATAAAAATATAGGGTATCGAAAATTACCAAATATACGTTAACTATGCATACTAGCGATAGTGTTTTTTTTTCTTCTAAGAGAGAAGAGAGTGCGTGAGTGGTGGAACTCAACATTTTGTGTTGTTGTCAGAGTGAGGAAAAGAAAATAATAAATTTTCCTGTGTGGTAACCGAACTCACAACCGTTGTGTTACAGTTATACTTTGTGCTGCTAAACCACGATAACTTGATTATTATTGCTTTGTAATTTATTTATCTATTTTCTTATTGAAATATAAAATTAAGTAATAGAGGACGTCGTGGCACCGCTGTGCCATGCGTACATGTCGACAGTAAATGCTACGGCCGTGTATTCTGTTCCTACTCGAGGAAATTTATTATATTCATCTCCTCGCTCTGGTAAAAACAAAGGTGGCGTTGATATACGCCATTCAACGTAATGTTTTCATTCACAAAATTGGGTGGGGCGTATAAAACGAAGTGTCAGGATGTAGCGAGAAAGTGAAAAATAAGTTTATAAGTATATTTAAAAAACTAAGCATTATGATAAAATATAAAGTTTATACAAATACATTATCGGTAGTATACAAAGTTTAAATCATTATGCACGAATCCGTGAAATTTTTCGATACATTTACTTATTTACTTACTATTTGTTTATATGTTTGTTTATGCCAGCTCCTGGCGTTACGACTGTATCGTATTAGGTAGAATAAGTTATATTAGATTTTGTATGCTAACTATACAATATGTTGGAAAGTGGCCCGAAGGACGTATTTAGAATTGGTAAAAATAAATATTTTTTTTTATTTATATTATTACAATATTCTAAATATGTCCGTCTTTGCAATTGTGATGTTGGCACAACTGCTACGAAAAATTACAAAATTAATTTTTAATTTATTTAAAGGAACTGCAATGTTTTATAAGAATGTCAATTTATTTATAAAATAATATTTTTAATTTGATCCTTACATTTTGTTGGTACAAATTGAATTGAGAAACATTTTAACTTATGAGTAATGACTTTCTCAAAAGTAAATATTTCTATATTATTAAATTCTAATTACACTACTTTTTAATTAGAAGATTTATTAATATAAATATATTAATATTTAATTAAACGGTTATATGAATATTTAACATCACAATTGCATGTAATATGAGCTATAATCGACGTTTTTGGTCACGTTCTTTTACACCACTTACATTAATTTTGTTTACCAATTTTCTTATTATGATGATATTTTTTATATATACGTCCAAGTAACTAAATCGTCGATTATATAGAGATATTGTAAGGAGGTTGTCCGTAAGTTGTATTTTATTATGGGGCCTGCGTGCGATTTCCCATCAGAGGCTCGATTTTTGTAAATTATTATAGTTGTTATATATTGCCATGACATTTTTTTTTCTTTTTTTATCTATCAATCAATTTAAATTTAAATTAATCAAGGCTAAACAAATAAGCATATCAAATAATAAAAAGATTAAATTTCATATTAAACTGTGACAATTGCATAGCGATATATAACAACGATATTATTAAAAAAATATTATTATAAAGAAAGTGGTTCCTTTAAAAATGGCTCTAAAGTATTAATTTTTGTTTTGACGGACGGAGGATCTCTATTTTGTTGTGTTCAATATAATTTAGTATTAGCGAAGATCCACGCACGCCCCCGGAGCGACTGATGTGTGTTAGCTTTTATAATAAACTGTAGGAAATTACGACTTTTTATATAAATAGTACATAAGTTTAGATAAATCCTGATAAAATGGTGTCTGCGAGTTGTTTCATATAACTACTTTCTGATTAGTATTTCTTTGTAAAGTATGGTTGTGCTGGTTTACACTAGAAATGCACAAGATCGTATATAATTTGAATATTCGCGAGGACGTCGTGGCGCAACGGCACACCGTGTGACTATGGCTGTGGGTTTGATTCCCATGTGGGAAAATTAATTATTTTTATTTCCTCGCTCTGGCAAGAAGCGCGGCGTCGAGTCTCGCCACTTCCAATGTCTCGAAAATTGGGCGGTGAGTGGGGAATGGGGTTTCTTAATGTTGAATTCCCTCCACCGGGATACTCTGATATATGCAGGTGACGTAGGATAGGAAGCTAGCGGGTCCATTTGGCTATTCGTTAGTCACAGAAAGTATATATGAACAACATAATTTTTTGGACGAACTCCGCTCTGGAGTAACATAAATAATGCTCATTTCGCTTATGTCTTCTATACGCGCTTCGTATTTAAAGATTTTTTCTAGTCTTTTGCTCGCGCCTACTCTCCATAAACAAAACTTTATTATATTTTTTCATACGATTCCCTTTGATTTTCAATTTGGCATCTATCTCTATGAAAGAATTTTCAAAATTGTAAACTTAAGAAATCAAAATTAAGTAAATTATATATTTAAGAATTTTTATACGTGATGTATCCAATAAAGCGCTTACATGCTTATTATGTAAATATAAGTTATAAGTGTGTACTTGGCGAGCCCCAAAACTGTTGTGCTTTATTTCATTTTTTATATATATTCAACGAACTTGCAGTTATGGAACTAGAAATGTTAATTTTATTGTTTTTTTTTTTATTTTTGTAAATAGATAATGCAGGTCATGTAATACAATATTTTTGAAAATATACCAATATTTAGAAATGGTCTTGATTTTTATTTCTTATTAACTATCATCCCGGCTTGGTGTTCTTTTAAAATGCGGTAATCACACGAGGCCAGACAGGACAGGTCCTACCCTGCTATGTGCAGGATACATCATGTAGTTAAAAAACACGTAAGTAACTAATATAAAAAAAACAGCAAAATTGTAATTTACTTTTCGTTATTTATTTTTTTATTCAATTGAAGAATATTTTGAAGTTGTGTAACTCTGTACTAATAATATGTATATATATAGAGAGTTAAAATAGAAACAAGCTTAGTTTTTTCACCCTCGATCACTATATAACCGTCAGCAGTTCTAACAGAGATTTCCTCTGGAGCCAAATGCTTGAAACTTGTCTTTGTCACTACTGATGGTGGACCTCCGCCCCTCGCAGCAGCGGTTAGCTGACGCCAGGGTCTTTAATAGTCCTGAAAGCATAGGAGCAACCGGCACTGTCACTTAATCATCTGGAGTTAATGCTAGGCCGAAATCCTGGTCCACAAGACGGTGAGGATGATCGTTACTGAATATAATGGTAAAAGCGACATTTTGACTTAATACTTTTCAAGTTATTTAGCAGTAAATTTACGGTGCCTTGCACCAAATAGTTTATACTTTATATTGTAGCGATTCAAAAATACTTGTCGATCTTTCGGCAAGCGAAGGTTTTATATTATTTTGAGTGCAACATCTAGCGACGAGTAGAATATTTTAGATAAAAACAAGTGCGCTTGTAGGACACCGGCAAAGTTTCTAGTTATTACAACAAGCCTAGACTAAACGTCATTATTAGAGCTAACAGTATCGACAATATTAAATAGCGTATTCAATTTAAATTCAATCATTATATGACGTTTTGTAGCAAGTGGTTAAATTATAGCGTTTTTTCTTTGATAGTCATATAATAATCATTTATAAATGAGAAAATAAGGCAAATATTACTGTAGCTTCAATTATCACTGCAGTTCAGGCTGACTGACTGCTTTTTGACCATGACTTCGTAATATCTTTGATGCCGATTGACTTGATCATAATAATGTCTTCCTTAATAATGAGAGACTATTTCCGACCATGAAGATTGTAGTGTTGATGGTGAATATATACATATATACATACAACGATACCTAGAATCCATTACTCGCGACCTGTAGGATGATCACATAAGGACTGAAAAAGATAAATATACAAAAGCAAAACACGGGGAAAAGAAATATGATCATGGATTAGTTTTATTTTATTGTTGACATGTAATGTATCTGTGGTCATGAAAAGTTAATTCATTTAACGTCATTTGCTCATTTGTCAAAATAAATAATAAACAATATTGGCGCAGACAATTTTTAACAGGATTTTCTTGTACATGCATTCTAGTGTGTAAATTTATCTCTTTTTTACCGTACCGTACCCTTGGGGAAGACACGCTGCCCCATACAAAGTGACGTTTGCGAAGTGATATGTGGTCAACTGGCACTCTCGGAATGCCATAATTAAAGAACCAAAACCAATAAACAATAAAAATATTAATTTGGCAATTTAGTAGTTAAAACTTAAGTAAGAACTTTTTTATAAAATAAATACAGTGAAATATGAATAATAATCTAAAGCAATGGTAAACTACTGTTGCGTACAAGGTTGTGGCCGAAATAGTAGGGCAAGTAAACACTTAAACTACTATAGCTTACCGAAAGAAAAATACCGGTAAGTTATTTTAAAGAAAACATTATATTAGTATAAATTATCTATTATCTGACATTGTTTCATTTTTGTAAAATATTCTAGTCAAAAACAATGGATCACATTAGCCGGGCGGGAGGAGCTCTTACAGCAGGATATGGAGAGGCTTCGAAAGTCCTTAAGATTTTGTTCCCGACATTTCCAACCAAATTGCATGAAAAATAGAATATTAAGTAACAATGCACTACCTAGTAAAAGTCTTCCTGGATCAAAACATGGAGGTATTAAGACCAAAATATATAAATAGATTATATTTACATTTTTTATTAACAGATCTTTTAAATTTTTAGATGATACTGACACAGAGCCAGAAAAACATGAAGGAGTAGTTTGTGATAGTTGTTCTGAACCTATCTGTGGTTTCCGTTACAAATGTGTAACATGTGACAATTACGACTTATGCCAGAAATGTGAAATGCTTGGGTCACATCCACAACACTATATGCTTAGGATACCTAAATCTATTAAATTTGTAAGTCAGCTTGACACTTTATCCCACATAGCAATTTAAGTTGAATGTGTGAATTTTAATGTCCTATTGCCTTACATGAAAGAAAACCAACTGGGTAACTTGACTGCGTACAAGATGCTTTCAAGTGTTTGATTTAATAAATAATTTCATTTCTTTGCTTTGGAAACAAGACAAGCTGTAACTTTGAGTTCCGCCATTCAGCACACAATCTATTGAAGATTGGTCAGAAAGTGTGGAGTATTTTGGTACCAGATTTCTTTCGCATTCTTCGTAACCTGCTATTTGCAGTATACAGTGTAAAGGTAAAGAAAATTCTTTTAGCAAGTAGCAGATGACTTACTAAGCAAATGGCGAAAGTTCTTTAAATCAGAACATGTGACACCAGACAAAAATCATGATGAAATATCTAGTGATGATGAACCAGTGACCAAGTATATAAAAATAAGAAACTATGATAGCGGCATTGATTTATCAGAGGATGTAAAAAAAGATATTCAAAAGGAAGTCAACAGAGCTCTCAAAGCAGCAGAATCAAAGAAAATGAAACAAAAGAAAAATGAAGATGCCAATGAATCTCCTCCAAGTAAAATGATAAAATTAGAAAATAGTCAAAATAAAAAACTAATTCAATCCACACCAGAATTAGTTTTTGCTGATGTAAATGAATGTGAGATATCAGATGTTAAAGCTGAGGCGTCTACATCTGTTGTATTATCTGTACCAGGTGGTTAACTTTTTTTTAATTACTTTAATATGAAAAAAAAATATTTGTAAGACATTGGTCCTTTATCATTTTTAGCATCAAATATAATATAATTATAATATTCTATATTGTACTTAATTCAACATTTTTTTTAAAGTGGTCTATATATTGTCAGTAACATTTCTTTTCTTCTTTTTCTAGATCAAAATCAGCCAATGTTTTTCATGAAACTAAGCAGTGATTTATCACAACTGATGATAGAGTTTAATCAAAATAAAGAAAATTAATTTGATACATGTCTTCTTATTACCTACTTTTATAAGCATAATTATACCAAAATATATATGTATCTTTAGCTTCACCCTGTGCTCTGCATATAGTAAGGAAGGCATAGAGAACCTGAAATTTTAGTGTTGAGACACTATTAAGCTTCCAATAGGACACCTCTGTTCTCCACTTTCCGAATTCTGGAAGCATAGCAGAGCGAGGAAATAAAAATATTAAATATTTAATTTCCTTGAATTAAAAATTAAGAAATTGAAAAAAAAACAGAAAATAAATGTAATTGAAAAACCTTAGAAATCGAGTGGGTATCGAAATAGCAACCTGTCGCGGTTTCAGTCACACTCTTGCATCACTCACGCTTTCCAATTTTCGACACTGCGGTTAAGTGCCGGAAGTCAACGCTGAGCTTTCAATTTGTATGATAAAAAAAACTCTATATTGCATGATGATGAAAACATCAAGATTTCAAGATTTATGATCACGATCGGAGTTAATGCGGGAATAACTGCGCTTGCCTTGCACGCGTACTTAGTCTTCCTAAATATCGTATAGCTTTTTAATTTCTTCATGAGGCCGTTGTGCGTTTAAGCTAGCACTGAGTTAAACGCGACACGAGGATGTGGGTTCAGTTTTCATTCGGGGAAATGAATTATAATTTATTAATATTTTGATTTCTTCGCCTTGATAATAAGGCATAGATTGGTGTAGAGTTCAGCCACTCAATACGCGATGCCTCGAAAATTGCGCGGAAAGTGGAGAAAGCTGTATCTTAACACTAGTGTTAGAGATTACCTCTGCATAATCTGCTATATGCCGGATATTAGATAAAGCGTAAATCTGAAAAAAAATTAAATTGTTCTTTACCTATATCTATACCTGTACATATAAATAAAATTGAAGTCTGTGATATCAACATAAACGTGTTTTTTTAATGCATTTACCTAGTAATTTACACGATACCAAAAGACAAAAACTATTTTAACATTTTTGTCTTACAAAATTACTACTCCCTATTCCTTATTAGAGTTATCTATCTATCTAAGTATATATATAAAAGGACATATACCTGAATGACTTAGGTAAGACGCACGCACAACCGTAACCGCTGTGCGTAGAAACGTGAAATTAGGACAGATGTTTATTTTCGTAATCTGGACATCCATTAAAAAGGGATTTTGAAAAATTTTAAAAAATAGTGGTAGAAACTTTGTATGTATTTTTTTAAATCGGCACCGATTTTTATAAATTTTTTAATTTTGTCTTAAACTAAATGTGTCGAAGACCAACTACGTGGCCTGCGGGAGCTCGGACCCGAGCACTATCCTTGTAGGTCCTGAACCAGCCGTTAAGTCGGAAAAGTAGGTACCTTGGATCCGTTATGCACGAGTGTGCAGGCATCGATCACGATGTCTATAGCCGGATAAGCGCTGCTTGGGCCAAATGGCGGGAAGTCACTGGTGTGGTCTGCGATCGCTGGATACCGCCCAAACTCAAGTGTCTGATATACAAGAGCATAATCCGACCGGTTCTTTTATACGGAGGCGAATGTTGGCCAACACTATCTCGGCACACTCAGGAGCTTCACGTGCGGCGTACATACATACTCAACACATTTATTCGAGGTAGTCTTGGAATCCGTGACGTAGCGGATAAGCTCCAAGAGCGTCGCCTGAGATGGTTTGGTCACGTTACGCGCCGGCCTAAGAACTATGTCGGATGCAAGTGCCTTGCTATGTCACTCCCTGGAGTAAGACCTCTCGGACTCCCAAGGAAGCGCTGGTTAGATGTCGTGATGCAGGACATGAGAGCCAATGGTCTAACCACCGAGGACGCTAAAGACCGTGCAAAGTGGAGTAGGTTGAGTAGGAAGGCAGACCCTCCCAAATAGCCGGGATTAATGCCAGGAAGAAGAAGGCGAAGAACCAGGTTATTCTTCGCTTCGTAAACGTTTAAGTGTTCCAATCCTTTCCAGACGTTTGAACGCCCTTTATATGTCTGGGAGTACGTAAGTATTTTCTGGACGCTAGCAGGACAGACGAAGGATGTCGAAGTTATTTCGGGTCTCAGGCTTTACATATTTTTAAATTATATAAAAGACAAGACAACCGAAAAGTTTGGTAGAGAATCAATCAATAAGTTATGATATGATATTGCTGTGTTAAATATATGAAATAAATTTCTGTACACAAGTTACAATAACATGATCATACTGCATGCTGCATGCGTTAATATATAAACTTTTTTTGCATGAAATATCCTTCAATACGCTAAAATTTACTATTTAATATGCAAGAAGTTAGAACGTTATATGCCTAATTAATTAAAGCATATGTAGGTTATCTGTGAAAATTTAGGTATTTTAATATTATCTTTATGTTTAATAGTTTATGGTTACTATTTTCTAAGTTTAATATGACATTGACAGTTTACGAATTAAAATAAATAGTACAAAATACATTTTTTGTTATTGTTAGAAAATAGTTATTATTAACAAGGAAAAGGAATGTATAATTTATATAATGTAATTTACTATAATTAGCAATAAGTGCAGTCTACTTTAATAAGGAATATTAAATAAAAGATATATAGTAAATTAGGCTTAAAAGGTTATGCTAAAAGCACAAGTACGCAAGTGTAAAATCTGAAAATGAATACTGGCGGGGGGCTAAATAAGGTTCCCAATACGGAACCGCCTCCACCTGGATCTGAAACATTTATAGTAAGTTAAAATCAATACAAATGTCAGTCTATTTAATCTCATTAACTAACATCAATAATTACAAATTATAAATTCATATTTAATATTTACAGGCTCAAGATAAAGAACCGGTGACACCTATTGCAGCTGCAGTAACGTCCAAAGTGATACTTTCTGCCAAAGGCGTCGAAAATGCGAAAAAGAGGCTTAGAGCATTTTCTATACAAAAGAAGACTCCGTTGTCGCCGATTGTTGTGCCGAAACCCGTTAGTAGTGGAAGTAAGTTTTTTTGACAACAATTTGCTAATAATAGAGAAAAATAACGAAAGGAGCCTTTTTTATTAAATTTGTTTTGTTTTAGATACAACAGTATTAATTGGTAAACTAAGTAGTGTAAAAGTGACACCTAAGCTTGAAGATCCAGAACAGAAAAAGTTGCCAAGACCCCCTAAACCTGGAACATCTAGGAGATCATTTCAAGGTAATTTTGCATATATATATAATATACCTATACATTTTTAATATTGTTGACTTCTCATTCTAATAATGAGATTAAACAATGCCCAGAAAAAATGCCTGACCCTTGGCGAAAAGTGGTTTTATAAAAAAAGGCATTACTGAGAACGCAGTATTTTAACACTAGGTTTCCAGGTTTTCCTCTGTCTATACTGCTGTTGCAGGCAGGGCATGAAAGTAAAAAAATATTATTATTATATTTACAGATTCATACACTGATCTTCAAAAGAGAACTTTAGCTGAAATAGAAGACATGAAACGTAAAATGGAGTTAGTTGAACTTGGTATACCTCTCGGTCTAATTTGTCCGACATCTACAAGTGAGAAGGCCATGCCGACTAAAGCTATGCCTCCGATTAAATCTTTTCTAGGTAATATCTTTTTTCAAATATTTCTTATGTATTCAAGCATTTTAGATATTTTTTTTATTTTTATGCATGTTTAGGGGTTATGCATAAATTATGTTACATATTAAGGGAATAAAGGGAGTCAATGTAGTGCAACATTGCACGACAAGGGTCCTAAATTAAGTGACATCATATTTCAAATCATAAGATGTGTTTATACATTTATATGTAAGTTTATAAGTGCTGTTTTAATTTAATAATCCTAGGGGTAGGTGGTCTCACAAATATGACAAGTTGAAAATAAATTAAAAAATCATGACATCATTCATAGTTAAATTTTATCCAATTAAAATTAAATATAAATCACTTTATTCGTAAAGAATGTCAAAATTATATGTCACTTTATTTGTAAAGAACGTCAATATCGTTAAAATTGTGGCTTACCTAAGCAACAGTATGCTTGAGTGACGTTTAATCTATACTAGATATTGTAGACCTAGGTAATATAACAAATGTCTGGCCGAGAAATGTTGGATTCTTGAATATGGATCACAATTACACATAAAGTAAAGTCTAGATAGTCTATGAATTTTTTTAATACAAATTACAACCTGTCCAAGCATGGATTATGTTAGTGAATATTTGTCAACATTTTTAAAAAAAAATCACAAGGGTTGTCAGATTAGACAGTGTCTGGATTACTGCTGGATTTTTTTAAATGTATTTTTGCCTCTAGTTATTTATTCACTTTGAAAGTTTAAAGCTTTTCTTAGTTTTATCAATCATCACAATAAATAATGTCAATTTTTGAAGTTATAGTTCCTAAAAATGGTGAGAGTACATTTTTAAGAGAAACCATGAGATACCATGAAATTAGCTAGTCTACATTTTAGTTTTTTTTATGATATTTAAATAAAATTTATTTACATAAATAATGTGTTATAATAAAACTTTCTCTTTTTTCTATTATTAGTGTCATTTTCTCTACAAACATAAAGAAGACCGTAAAGGTTAACATTCTTAGAAAGATTTTTAACTTGTTATGCCAAGGAAGTATGAGACAATTTTTTTTATTTGCTAGAAAATGAAAATAATTTAATCACCCAAGTTTGAATTGAACCCTCAATTATCGCACTTACAATAAGATGCGGTACCGCTGTACTATGACAGCCTCAACTTATTAAGAATATAATATAATTTGCTATGTTAAACTAAGTGCTTGTATAATGCATGTAGACAGACGCTTTCGAGTGTATAGCTCGCAAAGACCGCTCCATGCTATTTGCCGCTACAAGAAAAGTAAGTTGGGTATGGGTACAAGAATATTATAATACATTGCCTTTTATTTAATTAAAGTTTTAGCAAATGTTGTAAATTATAAGTATATTTGAAAGAAAAATATTTGTTTGGTATATTTTGATATGGTTGCTGGAAGTAAGTTTATGTAGTTAGTCTGTACAATTTATTTATAATTATTTTATTTCATGTTATTAGTTAAAAATATTTACTTATAATAAAGAGAATTTTAATGTGTAGCTTGTATGTGGAAAATTATACAGTAAAATATAATTATACTAAATTTGGTGGTATCGTTCATTTTTATTTTACAAATTTAAATATGAGTAGAAAATTTATATAAAAATATTGCTATTATATTACTTGTAATTATGTATTTTTATTTAAGTAAATTCTATAACTCTTTAAATTATTAATGTTTTACAATTCAATTAAAAAAAAATATTTTGGCTTAGGTAGATAAATATAATAATCGTACTATCAAATATGTATATGTCATATAATGTATCATATAATTTCAATTTTATTATAGATCCGCAAAAAGTCGATGAAATTATTCGTGAAGCAAAGAAAGCAAAAATGGAAGGGAAAGAATTTAAGTTTAATTATCAAAAGCTACTGCCTGATTATGATAATCCATTTCAAAGGAAAAAAGACGAGTATGACAAAGAACGTAAGCCTGAACGACGATCAAGAAGTGAACCGGATAAAGATAAAGATAGACGTAAAAATGAAAGTGATCGACACAAATATGAATCAAGGCGTCACGAGCACAGAAAAGATGATGCTAAATATAAAGAAAGAGATCGGGATAAGACAAAAGCAACAGATAAAACTAAAGAAAACGTAGATAACTCTAAACAAAAACAAGATAAAGCGGTTGATAAAGAAACTGATGTAAATCTTAATGATTATTTGATATGTGATAGCTGGTCGTTGGACAATGATGATAAAAATAGCATTACAAGTCCTAAAAGCCAGGAAAAGTCACAGTCCACAGAAACCAAAGTTGTAGAACCATCAGAACAACTAAAAGCTAGTATTGCCAAAAAGAAAGAATTATTGAAAACTTGCGCTGTTGACACACCTACCAAAAATATACCCATTAAAATTGAAAAGCTTCAACCGGTAATAGACTCATTTAAATTCGAAATAGATCCAAACGATGACGAAGTTCTAGATATTTTTGACGAAGATTCAGACTTAGAGAAGTTTGCTCATCAGAAGAAAATAAAAAAACAGTCACTTTATGATGCGACAGATGACAATGTGGTCGATTTCAATGTTATTAATACAAAAGAGACATCTTTGGATGGCTTAAACGACGATACGTTTTTGGAATCTGTCATTAACGAAATTAAAGAAGACGAGCTTAGTGACGACAATAGTCAGGATCAAGGTTTAGTTGAATATGATATATCGCCGAATAGAGAGGAGGAAAGTCCAAGAAAAACTAAACGTGGATCTGTTACACCAGAAATTCACGAAAGAGGACGTTCCCAAAGCCAAAAGAGTGATTATTCAGAAGGTTATAGATCATCGGATAGTTTTAAAACAAACGAAAGTGGATACAAATCCGTGGATAGCTATAGGTTGTCCGTAGAAAAGGAGTTAGATGATGCGATGTCATCTAAAATGTCTAAATCGATAGTGGATTCGTTGGAGACGTGGAGTTTTGTACTTAAGATTTGTCAACCACTTTTGTTTAGACATGACAAGAAGAAATGTTACAAGTGAGTTGATTTTTTATATAAATACTTATTTCTTTTGTATTAATTATTATAAATTATTAATTATTATATTTTGTTAAATTCAAAAATTTGCAATATGTCATAAACTGGAATTATATACTTCAGCTTAAGATATATTGCTATTTCAGTAAAATAATGTATTTATATAGAAGCGCGGCGCGGCTTTGAGTTCGGACACTTAAACACGCCAATGCCTCCAGAATTTGGCGGAAAGTGGGGAACGGTAGTGTGTTTATTAAAACGGATATTATATATATTTGATACTAACATTACGAAATTTATGTACTAATTAATAATTAATTTTGCAGGGAAACAAGAATGGCGCCCAAAATCTGGTATACGGAAAATCCAAAACTGTGTACTTGTGTGAAAGACCGCTCTATAGTGTATGAAGAGTTGGAAATGTGCAAGATGACCCTAGTTGATCGAGTGTATGGGTGTGATCAGTGAGTATATGTTCATAGTTTTAGATAAACATACACAATAACATATACATATAACATAACACTCCAGCCACTCCAATATATTAGTATATATTAATAGTTTGACTTTAGATTAGTAGTAGTAAAACAACATATTTTAATAGTTTTTACCAATAGACAATTCAAAAGTAAATAAAAGTAAACAAAATAATTCAAAAGGAAATATTATATGTATAGCTTTTTTAGCTTCTAGCATTCCCCTTGAATTAGCGGTTAAATAAAAGTTACTTTTGTGCACTTTCTACCCAATTTCGCGTTGAAAGCCAAAAAAAAAAAAAGAAATTCAACTCTGAGTTTTATCTTACGACACTATAACCAGTGCTTATGACACAATAAGTCAATTTCAGTGTCTACATGAAATAATAAAAGTTATAAAAATTAAATCATAAATCAAATTAGCTTCGTGCTGTGACTTTAGGTTCTAGGAGGCGTAGAAAATGGAGTGTCTTATCACTAGTCACTGCCTGCCATACTGTTGAATATAGCTTGAAGCTAAAAAATATTATTATGGTACACGTTTCTGTCATTGGTCGATCATTTTATTTTATTGGGTAGACATAATTTTTTTACAATTATTTCTAAGTAGTTTGGATGTCTTGGTGCGTTGGTAACTTGAATTGATATATTTTTTTATTTTTAACTTTGTAGTTGATATCTAATAAAACTTTATTTTGGACTTTTTTTATGGCTCTAATTGTAGTGACACTCGACTTAAGCCTTGTGTCCTTTTTTTATCGACTTCAAAAAACGAAGACTAGGAGGTTTTATATTTGATCACGATGTTTTTTTGACTTATTAAAATAACATTAAACGACCACTTCAAATATATATTTTGCAGGATATCCGACCCTCCGTTCCCAACACAACGCAATTGGTATCCCCGTAACGGACTAAGTTCAACGGAATCGAATCTCATACCACTCTCAAATGAATGGGAGGCGGAAGACAGCCAGCAAGCGCTCCGACCTGGTCCTTGTTCCTCTGTATCTTCTGGCATTTCTGGGCTTTCCGGACTATCTGCGAGCACTCCTCAAAGGAATGATGAAATGTCCCTGGATAGAGAATATCAGAGGTTAGTATGTTGGATTTTATGGTGCTTTCTTATTATTAATAGAACTATGGGCCGACTGTAACACGACGAATGTGGGTTTGATTCACATTCGAGGGTATAAATTAATTTTACTTTCTCTGGGAATAACACCATGCGACACGGGCGGACACCCAGCGGCGTCACGAATTGACATTGACGACAGAGTGACTTTTTTTATGGAAAAGACAAGGTAAACGAGCGTTCGCGTGATCGATCAGCGTGATCACCGCCACCCACGACCCAGGTAAACACCAGAGGAGCTACAGGTGCGTTGCCGGTCTTTAAGGTGGAGATAGACGCGCTTTTTGAAGGTACCCATGTCATATCGTCCTGGAAACACTGCTGCGGGTAGGCCATTGCACTGTTCCGTCATATCAGGCCCATGAGCTTACGCGGCATTCTGCGATCGCAGACCACACAAGTGACCTCCGGTCATTTTGCCCTGGCAGCGCTCATCCGGCCATGGACGTGATTGATGCCCCTAGACTCGTGAATAACAAATCCAAGGTACCTGAACTTATCGGGCTTAACGGCTGGCTTAGGACCTATAAGGATAGTGCTCGAGTCTAGGCTTCCGTAAGCCATGTACTTGGCCTTAAGTTATTATTTAGTTTAACATCGCCGTTTTCAAGCATACCCTTCCAGAGGTACGCCCTAGCATTAGCCGGTTGTCGTCAATATGTCCATATGTCTCATCTACTATATGCGATGCACGGCGTGTAGTTAAATTATAAATAACATTAAAAAACAAATTATAGGTTCATGGAATCCGTCTGGCCAGAAGGTACGGATGGCAAAACAGAAATATCCAGAAGTACCACACCAGTCAGACAAGAAGCAAGAAAGAAGAAGAAAGAAGATGATAAAGAAGAAGAAAAGAAGTCCAAGAAGATGAAACTTAGCAGCGAAGGCTGGAGCCAAGAGTCAGACTTGGAGGAGGATGATGATGACAAAAGGTATTATAAGTAGCATTTTTATAAAAATTATATGCTCGCTGTCGCCTATTACCCAAATGCTGTAAGCGCTTTTATTAGTTGATAGGGTTGATACCACATGCGTGGTACGGAAGTTTCCCAACTGATGAATTTTCTTGGTTGTTACGTACGTGTGGAGAATACCCACAAGCCGTATATGGATAGTCTTCTTTCATTAATCGATAGTCCATTTTTTGGGACGGTCCGAATGCTATATAAAGATTGAGTGAACGACAAGTCAAAATGAGCCCTAATCCCGTCACATAATGGCCGATAGCTTTTTTACATAAAAAAATATATACTTTGTTAAAATTGAAGTTTTAAATTAATCTTGTTTCTTTTTAATAGATAAACTGTAACATAAAATATAAACAATATTTATCAATTTGTATATTAAAGCTGTAGGAAATACTCATTTAATGACTATAAAATTCTAATAGTAGTCAAGTAGCCTATAAACTAACTAACAAATAATATAAACGTGGCTTGGGTTATTGAGACATTAAATCTATATTTATTCATGTATTCACATACTTCCAGTAAAAAAATTAAAATCGACAAAGAAAAATCAAAGACACGTAAACGAAAACATTCGTCATCATCATCAGTATCGTCGTCACTTTCAGACAGCGAGGAAGATTCTAACAAAAAGGCGAAGTTACTTAAGAAAAAGGTAATTATTGGCAATATTTTTTTTACCTTCACACTGTACGCTGTGACATATAGAAGAGGGAACCTAGAGCTTAACACTTCGTTCCCGACGAAACGCAAAATTTTCGAGACATTGCGTGACGATGGAATTCAACGCCGCACTAATTAACAAGTATATCTATTAAATAAAAAAAAATCTTTAAGAGGCCAGTGCCGTGGCGCAGGGGCACAAAGTGTGAACACGCGTGGTTGTGGTTCAATAACACTCGAGGAAATGAAATCTTTATTTAAATTTATACATAGTAAATTTATATATAGGATATCTTTTTTAGGCTACGTAATTTCCTTCCTATTCCAACAAAAATTGTATTAGCACAATCTCTACTTTTACCAATTCTTGATTATGCTGACTCTTGTTATCTTGATTTGAAAGAGGAGCAATTAAACAAACTTGAGCGATTACAAAATCTTGCTATTCGGTTTATCTTTGGATTAAAAAAGTACGACCATGTCTCTGAATTCCGTAAAAAGCTCAAGTGGCTTCCAATCCGTCTTCACAGGAATACTCATATTCTCCATCTTCTTTACTGTGTGCTATTTGATCCATTAACACCACCATACTTAAAAGAGCGTTTCCACCTTTTGGGGCACTCTCATTCTCGACATCTTCGCTCTGAAGAAAATTTAACTCTAAAAATCCCTTCACACTCCTCTTCCTTCCTCAGCAATTCTTTTACTGTCACAGCGTCCCGACTATGGAATGCCTTACCTTTGTATATCAGACGGGCGAAATCTCTAATAACTTTTAAGCGACTCTTAAAGTTACACTTCCATTCCCTCTAAACTGCCTTCTTGTATTGCCACATATACTTGTATAATATGTATAATATATTTATGTATCTATGTACGTCTGTATGTATATATGTATGTATGTATGTATATATGTATGTATGTATGTATGAATAATATGTGTATATTTAGTTAGGTATTTTATATATATTTAATATATGTATGCTGTTTGCTTTATACATTTATTTTAATTATTGTTTACACCCCAACCCTATCCCTCCCCGTTATATCCTTTGCCTTAAGGTTGCCTGGAAGAGATCGCTGTTTTAGCGATAAGGTCGCCTCTTGTACATTTCCGTATTTAATTTTTTTGTTTTGTTACATATTTTATTGTTATTTTCTTTATGGGTGTACAATAAAGAGTTTTATTATTATTATTTTTTTTCTTTTAGAAATCTCTCTTCCTAAAAAGAGGTGTATTGCCATATATACGGGCCTTAACCAAGTATAGAGGCGATCGAGTGTACAGATGATGTTGATAAAAATTTACGAGTTATATGACAAGTGTTAAGGATGATTGCTTTCTGTTTAGTGTGGATAACCACTTGTGGAATATTTAAGAGATCTAAACTGTTGTGTAGAGTTTTATTATTATTATTATTATACTTTCGAAATGAAAGTCGCTCTGGTGTCGAGGCAAAGCTACGGCGTTAACATGCAATATCTCTAGAATTCGTCGGAAAGTGAGGAACGAACGCAAGGCCTCTGCCTACCCTGCTGTGGGCGGGCAACAGCGTAAAGCTGATATTAAGAATCTAATACATGACGGTACTATCAGTACAAGAAGTGGTGGTGTGGTGGTGTGCCAGTTGTTAAAAAGTAGTATAAACCGGTTTAAACAAAACAAATGACATGACACTTACACTATATAGATACACTCACACAAATGCAAAGCTCAACTTAGACCTCACTGACTATATTAAGAATAATACATTTTAAACTGAAAGGTATAATTGATTTCAGGCATTAAAGAAAACTAAATCGAAATCGGCTAAGCGTAGACGTATAGGTCGGAGAATATTAAAGAAGTTGAAAGAGAAACAGAAGAAACGGAAACTCGACAGGGATTCTGATGACGATGATGGTATGTAAATTGTTTGTGTTTCAAAAAATAAATACTCCGTTCTTAATACACCGCTTTATCTTGTTCAAGCGAAAGATTCGTGTGTGTTTGTTTAGGGCGAATAAATGAAAATATTGATTTGACAACTATCATGTTTATGTCTCACTATTTGCCGCTTTGCCACGATGGCCTCAATATGGATCTTGTTCTAAAAGAAGCGAGGCGTCAATGAAGTGTGTCACTCAAGATGCAACGTGACTTAAAACTTTAAATCATTATAACAGTATATATCTATGTATATAAAGGGACATGTACTGACTGACTGAGATAAGACGCACGCACAGCCATAACCGCTGTGCGTAGAAACGTGAAATTTGGACAGATGTTCATTTTCATAATCTGGACATCCAATAAAAAGAGATTTTGAAAAAGTTTAACCCTAACGGGATGAAATTGGGGTTGAAAGTTTGTATGGAAAACAATTTAAATCGGCACCGATTTTTATAAAAATTTAAATTCATATTGTTAAAAATATTTTATTGAACACGTATTTCGTGGTTTTTTTAAAAGTCACCACTAAGGGTGCAAATACGCGGGCGAAGCTGCGCGTGCCCACTAGTTAATTAATAAAATACTAAATATTATTATTTTTTTCTATATCAGGTAAAAAAAAAGATAAGAAATCCAAAAAGAAGAAACAACAGAAATTTAAAAAGAAGGCTCAAAAGAAAAAGAAAACAAAACAATCGAGTTCATCAAGCTCCTCATCATCAGATACTTCAAGTGACTCCGACTCGGAAAGCGATAGTAGGTCGAAAAAAAGCAAAAGAAACAAAACGAAAAACAAAATAAGCAAAAAAAGAAAAAGTTCGTCGTCAGATTCTTCACAGAGCGAAGAATTATTTGACGTTAATATTTTAAATAATATAAAAACAGAAAGATTGACTGATGATGAGAAATGTCAGAAATTAATGGAGTTTTCACCCAGGCGGCAGAAACCACGGGAAATTATCAATGTTAAGGAGTTACAAAGTGATTTTGTCGGAAATATACACATAAAGAAAGAAATACAAGAGATTAAGAAGTCTGATGTTATACAGGAAGTATTTGATGGAGGTAGTATTGAACACGTTGTGGATGAAAACGTTTGCAAGGTGTGTATTTTTTTAGTGCTTGACACAGTAAACCCGACATGTAAATAAAGCTTTTATATTTTACAACATTTTCATAACAATCACAAAGAAAAACTAATTAATATTTAAACTTTCACGATTGTAGGAAAAGTCAGAATCAAGTCAAGACAGCCAAGAGATCCCATTGCCACCGGTCCCACATCCAGACCCTGATGTTCCTACTAGACTAGACGTCTCCCAGGTACCAACTCCTGAAATTTCACCAAATGTACCTCCATACCCTCAAAATGTTCCTTTAGATCAAATTCCAACACCTGTACCTGAGGTATCTCAGGTACCTACTCCTGAATTAGCACCAGCTTTGCCACCGTATCCTCGAAATGTGACACCAGGGCTAGTTCCTGATGTCTCCCAGGTGCCAATCCCTAAGTTTTCACCAGCCCCGGCACCGTATCCACGGAGTGTTCCTTTGGACCAGATCCCGGGTCCTGATGAGTCGAATATATCGCAGTGTTCATCGCAAGAATCTGTCTGCAGTGTTAAGGTATGGGTTTCATTAATGAATTGAAAATCTTAATAATTGAATTTATCAAATGACCATGTTGGTCTTGGTATGCCATATTGTCTTGTAAACAAATATACTGATGTTGATTATAATATTTTAATATATATAATGTTTCGAATGACAGCTTACGAAACCTCATACATTCGTCATGTTGTGACGGTATCTATTATAAACATGTAAACATAGAAGAATTGGAAACTATGCCGCTTATTCATTGATAAAATAAAAGTTATACATTACAAAAAAAAAAGGAGGTCAGCCGTGGCGTAGCGGGACAAGCGTACTACTGTAAATACGACAACTTAACGATTCGATTCCCACTCAAATGAAAATATTAATTTTCATTTCCTAGTTCTGAAAACGCGGCAAAGAGCGAGGCTTAGTCCCGCTACTCCACACGCAATGCCTACAGAATTTAGTTTCGTTCCTCACTTTACTTTTTTAATTGAAAAGGGAGTGTTTCACTAAGTTTCCAGATTCTCTCTGTCTACCCTACTATGTTGCGGGATACAACGTGAAGTTAAAAAGACAGCTCCACGCTTTTTTTCAAGACATTCCGCGTTGAGAGAGTGCGCTGCGCTTTGTCTACCACAGCATAGCGGGGAAATGAAATATTTTAAATATAATAATTTTCCCAAGCGTACGCCATGAGAGCCTGGATGGTTTTATAAATTTTATAAACATTTGCAAATGCTACAGGAAGTACCAACTTATGAAAAAGATGAAAGTCACTTGCGGCCTTCCTCACAAAACTCAAACTACAGTTTCAACGATGTGATAGCAAGCCAAAGTGGACTCTATTCGAAAGGAATAGAGTCGGAAAGAGATGAAGCGTACACTTATCAAGCGGAAGCGTCGTACGAAATGTATGAACAGTTGGCCATGGCGTATCAGAGTGATGTTGCTAGTCAGGTAGTAGGTTTAAATATAATTTGCCTCTAATCTTTTATAGCTTTACTCTATCTCGCTTATAATAGGGGGGTAAAGATGATCTAATGTTAAGACACTACATTCCCAACATGATGCCAAATTTTTCCGCGTTGAGTGGTGGAACCTAACTCAGCATTCTTTCTTGTTACCAATGTCGTTTTTAGGCAGCCCCGGATTAATTAACCGTTGCCTTATGTTTGGCGTTGTTTTTGCTCATTTGACACACGACGACGACGTTGGCTATCATAGATTGTATAGGCTTATTTATTGCTTTTTTATAATTGTTCAACTTATGTTTTGATAATATTAAGTTGAAAATGATAATATTAATCCGCAGCAGGCCGACGCGGGCGGAGCGGGGCGCGAGCAGCGCATCGAGACGGTGGTGCGCGCGCGCTGCGGCGAGATCAAGTGCGACTGGCGCGCCGGGGACGGCGACCCGCACGCGCCGCCCGCGCGGCCCTCGCGCTGGGGTCAGTCCGCCGACATGTTCTACTATCTCCGCTATATTAAGGAAACAAATCGAGAGCGCAGACTCGACAGTGGCTGTATTTGCCAATTTTATTCATGAACCCTTTTTTTCAAATAAAACTGCTGTACTAAGTACTAAGGTACTAGTAAGGTCCCCTACCCATAGGCCACCGTTGTCCGTCAATCACGTTACACCCTGTATATTTGTATATTACACCGCTGAATAATTAAATTTGTACAACATTAGTTTAGTGTTCTACTATTAATTTTTCAGGTCTTAAACCAGGTGAAGTGAATATAGTGCTGACAGGCGCGGGTGCACAGTTCCCCTCTACAAGCAATGCGAAAAAACCACAGGTGTACCAAATACAAAGTTTAGCTAACAGGACGGACAACACCGGGTGCGTATTTTTAAAAGTTATATTATTTTTGCTTTTTAATTGTCATTTTTAACTTCACGCTGTATCCTACACTCGGCAGAGGGAGCCAAGGATTTTAGTGTTAAGGCACTCTCCGCCAAACTACAAACTTTCCGCCAAATTCTGGAGGTATCGCGTGTTGAGTCAACTCCGCTCTTTGCCAGAGCGAAAAAATGAAAATGTTAAATATTTAATTCCCTCGCAATGGGCATCGAACCCAAAACCGTCGCGTTTATAAATAAAATATAATACATTTATAAAATAAAAAACAACATTTTCCTCCATTTACAGTTACGATGAAGCCTACATGGATATGTACGGCGCGTCCGACCGTTTACAATATGGCGATTGTTTCTCAACAGACTTCAATTCGAACAACAATAATACGTCAGTCAATATAGACATTATTGACGCGACTGACACGACTAACACCGCAAATATGACTGACACGACTGATAAAGTGGAGCCAGCTCTTAGAACTAGCTCGTTAGATGCCAGGATCGATCAAGCTTTGAAAAATACCAGTGAGAATGTTTTGATTATTTTTTTTTTTCGTTTTTATGCTATATCCCGTATATAGCAGCGTAGGCAGAGAAAGATTAATATTAAGAGCCTCTGTTCTCTAGTACCTCACGATTTTATAGACATTGCTTATGGAGTGGCGAAACTCAACGCCTTCTTCGTCTTCTTCGTCTTCTTACCAGAGTGAAGAAATAAAAATATTTCGGATAATTGTAATGGCTATTTTTTTTATGTGTATGCTAAGGTTTTTTGTAAGAGATCGCCAATAGTAATAAGTTTGCCTTGTCATGCGACAGTTATATTCCTACTAATATATTGTTCCTTGTTAGTTTTAGTTGAGTTCTTTTAAATAGCAATAAAGAATTTTACCTATCAATCTTTATATTTTAGTTCTCGGAGAAGTAGCTAAGGATACAGAAACTGAAAATGACAAGGATTCACCAGAGAAAGGAATACTTATCACGTGAGTATTATACATATTTCTTCTATTTCAATAATATTTATGAATTTTATATATTTAATGGCAATAATATTTAAAACTAAACTAAAAAAAAATATTAAGCTCGAAATAACTAAGCTATGATAGCGTTAAGGGGCCGTTCAAGTATAACGTAAGCAGTTTTTTGACAATTTAAGCCAGTTAACGTATAAAACAAAAAAAAATACTAAATCAAAATATATAAAAAAACAACCACTCCATGTATGTTTTAGTCAAGAGTAACCAATATTTGTAGTAGCCAATATAGGCCAAATAATGAAATATTTGAATTAAAATTAATTATTAATTATTTAAGGTAGTTCAAGTGAGGTATCAGATGAAAGGGCTCTGGCTAAATTGATTAAAATTAATAATCCTATGTCTACAGGAATCTTATTAAAATTTTTCAGGTATAGGTTTGAAATATTTTACCCAATATACTGCTATCGAAAAAGGAAAATATTTATAATACCATAAAATGCAATAAATATTTTTTTTATGTAATGTAATTGACATATATATTTTTTAAATTTATTTTTAGAAATAGTGGAGCTTCAGAACAACGCGGTTCAAAGCGTGTTAGTTTTGCAGATGGATACAAACCTGGACAAGACTCTGATGTCGAAGATCCACCTGTTAAGAGGGTAAGCTTTGAAATGTATTATTACAAAGAGTTTTGCTTCAGTTTAAAAAGTCCAACATTTATGTTACCTTTTTACGTCACCATGTATTGTGATTGTAAAAACCCTAGACCCTAGACCTTAAAATATATTAATTTAAAAATATTGTCTTAAAATATTGTACAAAGTTTTAAAATAAGTACTTTAACAAAAAATATTTTTTTAAATTTATTTTACAAAAAAAAAATTTTTTATACTTTTTTTCTTAAGAATAACGCATGTAAATAATTAAAAAGAAATATTCAATTAATTACAATTGTAAAAAATCATTATTTATTTGTCAATTTGCTCAGTCATAGTCTCATATAAATACTATCTTACTATCAATTATTAATATATTTAGATTCTTTCATTCATTAGTTCATTCCTTCTCATACATTCAAGTACAACCGAACTTAGCTGTAGATGGCCGAGCAAGATTGATTTTAGAATTTTTCTCACTTTTATTTATTTCCCGTGTGAACAATGTGCAAAGGTTCAGAAAGCGTAACTTTTGGGCGGCTAAGAGTTGTCGACCGTGATGTACTTAGCTAAATCACATGCTCCAGCGCAAGAAGCCGCGCCGCACCGGCTGCGCGTGGCCGTGCCCCGCCGCGCACGCCGACCACGTGCCGCTGTGGGACGCGCTGCCGCCGCCGCCCGCGCCGCCCGGCTCGCCGCCGCCGCGCGCGCGCCCCGCGCCGCCCGCGCTGCTGCTGCGCGCCGCGCGCCGCCCGCCCCGCGCCCTCGCGCCGCCCGCGCCGCACGCCGTGCCCAAGTTTGGTGAGTACCTATTGTTAGAGCGCATGTCCGAAGGGTATGTTTAAAAAATTATATAAATATTTTTTTTTTCAGATCCAACAGTTCCTCTGCCAGCCTTCATGCCGCCAGAACCCCCGCCCGGTCTTATTACTCTACAGTAAAATTACTTACAAAACTAAGCTTAAAATATCGATTTACATGAGTACAAGTATTAATTA
The DNA here is from genome assembly GCA_030704555.1 of Heliconius charithonia. NCBI lineage: Eukaryota > Metazoa > Arthropoda > Insecta > Lepidoptera > Nymphalidae > Heliconius > Heliconius charithonia. The sequence goes on from CM060825.1 coordinate 4,929,022, forward strand.
TACATATTGTATTTTTTTGTCATAATTTCATTTATATCCATTATTTTATATAATATTTTTGTTTCCCTTAATTACAATTTGAATTCAATAAAAAAAAATATTTTTTTTTATTTTTCACTTGTCGATATTTAGATTATTATTATAATTTTGTAATAAATATAATTGGTAAACAATAAATGTGTAAATAAAGTGACTTTATGAAAGAATTTGTTTTGTTTCATTATTTTTTAAATATTTTTAGGTTTTTTTTAATTTTAACTCAGAAACTATTGGTAAGAAAAGATGTTTTTTCATATTGTAGAGCCATGTTATTCAGAGGTGAGGTTAATGCTCTTAGGCCTATTGACTCTTACAACGTTTGAGTAGATAGAATAGGATAGGTTACTCTGTCACTGAAAAAAAATGCCAAACGTCACGTGGTGTGGGTACACTCCTCAAATACTGTTGCGAAATTCTCTCAGCCATGCCTATGGGCGTACCATTAAAGTGAGCCAAGGCCCTGTGTTTGCATCTGTATGAACTGGAGGGATAGAGGAGCAGGATAGGAGGAGCTATATGCAACTCGAGATACCTATTTACATAGAGGAGGCTTAGGTTAGACTACAGGTGACCGGAGCTGCAGCTCGAAAATAGTGAAGTGAAGTGAATAGTGAAGGATACTCAAATAAAGGCTAGTACATTATTGAATTTGTACATTAATAAAAGAGAGTATACAAAGAGAGTATCCATAATCACCAATACTATTTAACCGTAATATTCACAGTAAAAGAATGAATTTTGATAGTTAATTTTAACGCCCTCTAATTATTATTTGAGTTCAAACTAAAGAGGTATATATAATTTTTAAAATTAAAGTTTAAGAGAAAATAGACTTTATAGTTTTGATATGTTGATAATCGTACATAGTTTTTGATGATTTATAATTAATTACATAAATATTTGAGGTTTTATATAATAAAAACATTATTTTTTATTTAATGGCCTAATTGTGCGATGTCTCTGATGATCTAAATAAATAGAAAAATGGTAAAGAAAACTATTTTTTTAAGTCTACACAAAACTTTTACTTCACTGTTACGGCATTTATTTTCTAATTTACTACCGCAGTTGCTCCATAATATACTCTGTGATGGCATTGTCAAGACCACAGTGTCACCTGTATAAATATAATTTTACCGCTATCGGATTGGATACAACATGTATCAAAACATTTTGCATATAAATTAAATCATTTGGTTTACCTTTGTGTTGTGTAACGTAAAATGAGCACTCAGATGGAAGTTGACGAACACCATTCCAGGATTTATAGGGCCGAAAGAAAATTAACAGCAAAAGACACAAAAGACTTTTAGTACAAAGTCACTTGTGAGTAAATTAGTTCTTGATTTTTGACTAAGTGGTGAGACGTGAGAATGAACGAAATATAGTAATCAGAAATAATTGAATGATTGTTGCTTGTAAGAAAAATTGAGGCACCATGCCTGAACGATAAAAACATGACTTTACTGTTTCAGATTTACGAGTCTCAAAATAAAGAAACTCTTTACTTATATAAAGAAAATATGTTTGTACGCTTAAACATCTAACATTTTGTTCGATCCTCAGCTGAATCTAAATAGAGCGTTATAATTACATACATAAATCATAGAAGAATTGCCGTAAAATCATTTTACACTTGTTCAACTATGGAATTATTTATATTGAGTGTCCGAATTTGAATATTTAATTATCTACAAGTTACTAACAATGCTGTTGTTAATGTTTGCAAATTTATAACTAGATGGCGTTAGAGAAAAAAGTAAAAAAAAAAGTAATATAAATACATGCCTGAGTGTTTTATAATGCTATAATAATTACAGATACATAATCCGTAATCATTTTTATAAATTGTCATACATTAAGATATATTAATGTTAACAAAATAATTAGAAGTCTCCACAAATGAAAATAGATGGCGTTGTACATTTTCTCACGATTCCTGAATCGCGCTGGCAAGATTTTCTCGCGAAACATGACTACCCCAAAGTTCGGGCCAGACAAGCATACTTACCTGGCGTAGGGGATACCGTGATCAAGAAGGCGGTTCCCCCAGAGCGAGGCCCCCCCATTGCACTGCGGTCGGGTTGACCTCTGCGATTATCCCTAATGCGGATAACTCGGACGCGTAATTTTTGGTAGTGGGGACTGCGTACGCGCCGTCCCCCTCGTAAAATTGTAAAGTTGGGCGTTATAACAAACAGCAAATAATATAATTCATTATAAAATTCTAATGTTCTAATCATTATTTATTTTCAACACTGACTTATTTATAATATTCATTACCTGCTGTGAAAATGGCGTGTGGCGCCTCGGTTCGGTAATGATCGGAAATATTTAGTAGTTATTCGTAGTGTTGGGCGTTACTGTTATATGTTTATAATGAATTATTCATTATATTATATTCATTATATTATAGTTATTCGGTTTAATAAAATAATGATGGCGAACTTCACATCGTATAACCTCGCACAAATATGAGCTTTAACTCAATGGCAGAAAGGAAAAATATTACTTATATTAAAATATAATAACGAAAATGATATTTTTTTGTTTGATATTAGTCTGAACTTCGTTCATTTAGTCATTGTATTATATTTACGTTGAAGATAATATAATATATATTACAGCAGTTTAAAATAACAGTTAAAAAAATATAATATAATAAATAATTCATTATAAAAATATAACAGTAACGCCCAATACTATTAAATTGTAGAGGTGTAAGAGTAATGAAATCGTGCGTATCCGTGAATAGACGTGGTTCGTAACGTCTTTTAGACGAGTAACTAGTTTTCAAAACTGTTTATTTTGGTAACTGCTAACTAGTTACTAAGCATTTGCTTACGCTTACTTTTATACTTATGATTAGTGAAACCGTTAAATGTAATCATAACGGTAGAAAGTGATATTACGAAAACACTGAAGGTTATATTACCTATCATACATACTTATATGAAACGTATTAATTGCCTATATTCCTAGAATTTTAATATTTGAAGAAAATTAACTTTTTTTTCAAAATCTGTAAACATGTGTGCAATGATATATTTAAAATTTAAAGAGATATAATTCATTCAAAAGTTAAAAAATTGGATATTTTTGTAATAAAAAAATTGTATGTTGATTATTTGTTTTCTTATAATTATATATATTTTATATTATTTTTAAGCTACATTCACTTAATAATATAATAAAGTCCGCTTAATTATTGTTGCACGCACATTGTACACGTGCAATTTTATACAATTTGAAAATATAAATAATTATAACTAATAATTTCACCATCGATGTAATAGAGAGATTTGAATCATAGTAATTATTAATATAGCCATTATTAATTAATATTATTTACATCCATAAATATTTTTTACTTAAGAGCCCCCATTAATCGTAACCTATAAAATAACCTTTTTTTGATTTTTTTAACCATTTTTAATAATTTTTTTTCTGTAAATGGTTGTGGATATTGTGAGCGTTGATTATATGCAACAAAACAATAGCGGAAAATAATTTCGCAATTGGATTTGTAACTGTGAATAAATTTAGGGCGCTGATATTCTGCAATACTCCTACGATATATAGGCATTGCGTGTATAGTGAGAGACAGAACTCAACGCCGCGCTTTGCCGCATTACCAGAGCGAGATGAAAATATTAAATAATTAATTTGGTCGCGTTTACATTCAAACGCTTGTGTCCCTACGTCTCGCCTGGCTTATGTATATACAAAATTTATTTTTTATTGTAATTATTATTTTTTTTATATTTTTATATTTACATATTGCGCTCTTTTCTTTGCTCACTTTCGTAAAATCATGTTGGTTACAGAAGCCAGGCTCGCAGTTTCTTCTCAAGTCTTACTTGAGACGAAACTGGTTATCGAAACCGCATTACGTGGTCAAATAATATTAAAAATGGAAGGAAACGACAAAATTTAACCAACAATTAGTTAGGAATCTTTCTGTAACTACCAGTAACTACTACAATTTTAAATTTACTGTAGTTTAAGAAGGGGAAAATAAATATATTTGTACCTCAATTTATTAATTTCTCCACTAATTCGACAAACAAGTAGGGTGTTAAATAAAACGATGCATTAAAAACAATAAAATAGATTTCATTTATTGTGAGACGAAAAATACAACAATGGGACTTATCACCTAAAATGGTTAGTGGCAGACTGTCATGTAAAAACAATTGATTGTTAGGTAGGAGGCGGGCAGCCCGCGCCCTACATACAGCAGACTCCTAATTTATGTCTTTCATCAGAAAACTGTACGTAACGAATATCAACAAAAGTATAGCAATATTATATAATACACAAGACGCTCCATGACCTCTCTGAAACTATTCACTGAACCGTAACTAATAGTAATATTTAAACATGTGAACTTTCAATAATTTTCATTTAACTAATTTTTTTAAAAAGGCTTTATCGATGAAGCTAATACTTGATTACTTACAAGATCGTTTAATAGTTTAGTAGTGACCGCGCCGGGCGTCCGTCGCTCTACGTCTAGAGGAGCAGCTCGCGTGCAACGGGACGCGCCTACTTACTTCACAAAATAAAACGTAACAACTTTCAATATCTCTACTATGAAACGTTCTATACAAAATTGAACATTGCCGATTCTAATCGCTCGATCATCATTACCATTACATTACTAAAACAAGTGGGATGCGAACGGTCGGCCGTCGGTCGTCGTCGACTCCTCGCTATGTCCATTAAGTACATGTCTTACTCTTATAAGTCGAAAATGCCACTGCTGCGAACCTACGTCGCCTATGCGAGCGCGGGCGCGCGCCCCCGCCCGCCCCGGCCCGCGGCGCCCTGGGGCTGCGGCGGCGCGCGCCCGCACCGTGTCCGAAAACAATTCGTTACACCGTAGACTATATTTGTTGAATAAACTTGAAGTATTTATCGATAATCAATAAGTACATTATAATAATTGAATAATTAGTATTTTGTTTCATAAGAGACTAGCATTACAAATAAATACCTTCAGCTATACAATTTAATGTTTATTTCTATTTAAACATATTGAAGATGTTCAAAGTGGACTACGTCGGTTTTTATACAAGAAAGCGGAGATCGGTTCTTGTATAGAAACTTTTCAGTTGATGCGTCTACGCTTCGAGATATGACTTAAATGTATACTTAGATTTAGGGGAAAAGGTTGTAAAAACAAAAAAGTTATTGAAATTTATAACAAACACCTTAACTAATAGTTCAATAATTTAGTTAAGTATAAGAAGGCGCGCGGGCGGGGCGCGGCGCGCGCTCTGACGATGACGCTGGGCTACAAATGAAGTACTTTATACAATAGATGAGCGGAGGTCGCCCCGCCCGCTCCGCCCGCGCGCCGCAACATGTCTTCGACAAAAGCAATATAAAACATTTCATTCCGTGTAAGAGACGACACGACGCTACGCGAAAATTTTATTTTTATTTTCAAAAAACACACGCCCATTCGCTCGTCCTCGCGCTTAAATCTAAAATTAATCATTAGACAATATTTTTATTCGTTCAACAGACGCGCGCGACTCGACGCGACGCGTATAATAATAAAATATTTTCAAAACAATCGAATAATTAAACACACTAGTTAACAAGGAGTCGCGGCGGTGGTCGGCGGTGGTCGGCGGTGGTCGGCGCTGGTGGCGCTGGTGGCGGCGGCGGGCGGCGGCTAGACGGCGGTCTCGGTGTGGCTGTGGCTGGACAGGCGCTCCACGTCCAGGTCGTGCGGCGCCAGCTCGCCGCGCGCCTCCGCGTACTCCACGCTGGAGGAGTGCGAGTAGCGCTTGGACAGCGCCGTCTGCTTGCGCAGCGCCTCCGCCAGCGCCGCGTCGGCCAGCGAGCCGCGCGAGTCCAGCCCCTGCCGGAACGCGTTCACCACGCGGATCTGCCCAACCCCAACACCACGCTTAGTCGTACTCTCTCCGAGACACGGGGCTCTGGCTCACTCTGACACTACTCGGTACTCACCCGCCACTGCTACGCGACACGAGCACAAATATGCTCAATATCAAAATAGTGTCGTGTAGCAGTCACGAATTCCCCCTAGCTCTTATCATATACAATACTTACTTTGGAAAAAGATGAGAAAGTTTGCAACGAATAATTTTAAAAAGGACCGCTTATGATAAGAGCCAGTGAAAACAAAATAATATACACTTGCAGTCACACGTGAACGAATTTGGATTGATTACAAGAGGGTGTGCCAATAGTGTGCTGCGTATGGGACATCTACTTTTACTGATACGTTCCTAATAGGGTGGATAAATTAATGTGTGTAACAATCGAATAGGAACGTATCACAAAAATTTAAAGTGAGCCAGAGCTAAATATTAAAATTTTGGCGATGCCTTTTGATTATCACTACTTCTTTTATGGTTATATCAATAGTATGTTATATAAAAAAATGAGATTTAAAAAAAATTATATACCATGTAATCGGGGAAGTGTAAATCAGAAGGATACGCCGTCACATAGAATAAAATAATGTACAATCAATTGTTGAAAACAAATAAAAGCACACCGAGCCAGTAAAGAAAGGCGAGAAGCGGTAGGTATTTCAAAAATCCAGTCACAGATAATCCGCGCGCAGTCCGGAGATGGGGTCAAAAGTCCAAAAAAGCCGTGAAAAATGTGTCTGATAGGCAAAAGCAGTCCAATGAAATATCAATTTGACCCTATCTCCAATAATTTGTGTAGATCCGCCATTGCAGGTCGAGGTGCTGGCGAGTCTGCCGGCCGCTTCCTGGCATGCCATGCAGTGAGATATGTACTACTTGCTCCTGCCTTCTCGAAATATAAACATCACGTGGGTGATTCTTCGTATTTTATAGTTTCGGTATCATATGTCAGCCAGCAAGTATTTATAAAAATATGATTGTTAATTGTAAAAGATGCACTCAAACATTGAGTTGTAACAGCGATGACACCGCAAGTATAATTAGTTTGCAATTTGAATCTTCACCCAGTAGTACCATTTGTGGTGACGTGGTTGGTGTAATGTGGTTCCATGCATTTGCTCTGTGACTGCAGTTCATCGACCTTCTCTATGAGCTACGCGAAGCTCTATGCCCTTACGCTACATACGAAGCAACATCGATCGTTTTCATTTCCGTTTTCCGAACAATAAGCAAAGCTAAAACCCTAACATTTTTCCCCATTTCCCTCTTACAAAATCTTTAAAGCGTTGTTTCTAAATTTAATAATCTAAAAGCCTGTTTAAAATGAAGTCAAATGTTTTTTACAAAGCTTTTGTGACAATTTCCGACCGTTTATTTATTTATAATTATGGAGCTCAGTTATATTTAATTTTATTTTAGTGCAATAATGAGGCAACACAATGTATACAACTACCCTCAGCTAATGATGACAATTGAAACAAAATTTTGGACAAGCGACAGTACCACATACATAAAGATGTTTCCTGCTTAATAATGATCACGAGTCTACTTAACGCCTAATTAAGATTAAAATTTAATTTCATTTATTATAAAATTTATTAATATTTAAAAATATAAATATGGATTCTACTTAATTTCTCTACAAAAGCTTCATGAGTCAAGTGAAATGTCTAAGTGATATATTTTAAGGATTTCATTAAATAAGCTTTTGGTATTATAAAAATTATATTGCTTTTATAACTTTCTATTTTCATTTTAAATGTATGTACCGACAAACTTTATTATTTTGATGGAAACGGTACTCAGAGCATGGAGAATAGGGTAAAAGGTATTTATGATGATTTAAAAATACACAAAAGACGAAAAACACACGAAATTCACGCTGCGCTTAGGAACCGTTTTGTAATATTGTGAAAACATGCATTGGAACCATGCCAGCGATGATGAGCATGCAAGCTGAACACTGACCGATTAATTTCATATCTACGCAAAGAGTGGTATGAAAAAGCCGAAATAATATATACACAAACGTACAAATTAGAAGGTGAAGTTAAAAGGTCAGTGTGGATAGACAACGTAACGATAGTCACTGATAAAACAGTTGTAGAGTATAGTAAATAGAAAAACAAAACAAAGGACAAAGAAAACAGTAAAAAAAACGTAGAGGTGTGTGAAAGAGCAGGCTTTGTTTGAAATCTTACAGCTTGATCGGTAGAAGTCTTGCTGTAGGGCACAGGAATCAAGCGCTCTTGTAACTCGCCACCTATGACCTTCCGTGTGCAATGGGGTATCATGGAAAAGAAAACCAAAACAAGAATATGAAGTAAAAGATTTACGATAATTAGAGGCGAACGCGATATTTAAATAGACTGCAGTGATTGACAATCGAACGCTATTCATTAAAATAAATGGGCTTAATGTAACATAACATAATATAATATAAAATTGTACAGTAAATATGAAACATAAAATGAATATAAAAAAAAAACAGAATATAATACAAAATAATAAGTCTTAATACAAGAAAATAATTATTTAAAAATAAAATAATGGGTATATAATTTGGAATAGCGTTCGAAGGCATAGCAGTGGAAATTTTATAGAAAGTGAATACATTAGAAGATCATTAAGGACTGTCTGAAGCAGTGCCTCGCGAAGCTAACAGGTCTCAGGAAGAAGATAAATTAAAAATAGAGTAGGTGAACTAAAATAACGCAGGGTCTTCCTATTACCGTAACAAGCACATTCATGGGTTGTGCACTTAATAACTATATTTATACATTTTCCATCCAGGGCTCCGTTACATCTATATTATAAAATTGTAAATTAAAAAATAAACAAAAAAAAACAAATTAAAAAATAATACAATATTACACATCGATCTGAAATAAACATAGCTCTCGGTAGAGACAAATGCGTTGAAGCTATAACACTGATTTTGTGTAACTCTGTTTGTGTGCGTGTGTGTCGGTGTGTTTGCACACACGATTGGGTGTGTTCGGTTTCGTTCCTTCATGCGGTACGATCTAGTAAAGCACACATATTGTATCAACGGAGTCGCTCACATACCAGATATCTATTTATACTATATAAAACATTTGAATATATACATACATAAGCGCTATGGATAAGGTGGTGGCAAATGAATTGATAACTTATTGTACCAATACTTTTCTATCTAGTGTCCCATCAATCTAATTACAGTGATACTAAGTTCTACGAAGCAAGACACTTATGTATATATTGCAGCGTACGGTGACTTCATATTTGAGTGTTGAGCGTTCATTGCTTTTAACTATTTCATAAAATATATGAAAAAGTTATTTCAATGCAGTTACAAGTAAGTCTAATGGCGCATGCTGTGTCGCTGGACAAGATGAAGCTAAGCGGTCTCTAACATCGATTTATCCTACGACAAACATTCGGGCCAACGTTGGACGACAACATCAAACACTTGGCCAACATCAAGTATACAGTAGTTCGTAGACGGCCAGTTACCTTATAAATGCAGCTCCCAACGAGGCACGGGGTGAAATGAAAGTTACTTTGGAATATAGATACTTTATTACTAATGTTTAATAAGAGACAAGCAGAAACAACGAATTAATAGAGTACCATATAGTTTATACCATATTCGTTGCCAAACTGTGTCGCAGAAACTCATGCTCCACTATAAGTGATCATCTATCGCCGTGAAGGAAATCACTATAAGCGTAATATTAGAAAAGGTTTTGATAAAAGTTTTACTTTTATTAACTATCACTTGGTGTACACCAAACACGCATTAGTATATTTTAAATCCTAATATCATTATTTAGTAGCAGGCGAGATACTACACAAAGTGCATCAAATAATTACATATAAACGCTATAACATACGAAAATAAATATATCATTAAAAATTTAGAAATCCTCACGCATCGTAAGGATATTTAAATTTGCTTGAGACGGAACCTGCGGTATATAAAGAAACAAAAAAGTCAGAAATAAAAGTTTGGAAGACTAGGAAGTAAGAATAGTGTAGTGTGACAGAAATAGTAGGAGTAGACAGTAATGCTACTTTAAAATTATAATTTTACCTATTTCTAAAATTCTACCACATGCACTTCAACCTCAAGGTCAAAAATATTTAACATTTAAAAAGAAAGCATGTAAAGAAAGTACATAAAGTAGAAATATTGGTTCACTAAAAAATTCAAATCACAGCCCATACTGACAACACAAATTTACAAAGTATCTTTCTAGAGTTCTGGAGTGACTACAAGAAATTTACTTTGTAAAAACACTCGAGTGTTTACAGTAAACACGAACATAACTTTGCTACAACATAAAGTCTCCACGAGATTACATTTAAATACAGCATCCAATTAACAAAACAAGATAAATATCAAGCAAATTTAAATATCTTCTATAATTAATAATTAGTCAAGCATTTGGGTAGCAAGAAACATTTTATTTTTAAATATGCCACTAGAATTGTATCATTAAAAAACTAATATTCATTATAAAATTTGAACATTAGATAAACACACAACAACGCCATAGAACATCCATTAAACATAAAAGGAAAAGTACGATTATTTACAGAAACATTATTATTTATATAACCGTTTACCGTAAAAAAATAAATAACGTGCTTCTGACTATCGGCTACGAAAGAATAATTTTATCGCTAATATATTCTTTTTTTCTAGAACAGTGCACCATAAGTTTAAATCTATATTTAATATTTTGCAAGTTGTCTAATATTTGTCTTAATATACTAGTATATTAGTTTTGTAAACATTTTCAAGTCTTAACTAATCTACTTTCACATATACGAGATTTTATGGAAAATTTGAAAATTTTATTTGGAGATTATATATTTAGAATAAACTTGAACAGGCGATATTTATTGGCAGTTAATATTTTGTTCACCCGATATATAAAAAGCTTATGTTTTATATCGAAATATTTTGATTACATTTAACGTTTAAAGTCTTGGTGTATAATTTTGTATAGTTCGGTGTATATTTTTTGATTTTATTTTGTTTTTAGTCATCGCTTTGATGCGAGATGGGGCTGAGCGCCGGCAAGCTGCCGCCGGATTGGACGCTGATCCTCCTGTGCTCCGCCAAATAATTATTGACAAATATCCTGCGGCCGGCCAATATGTCCGCTTTTTGCTGTAAAACAACATGACGCACGTGTCAGTGGCGTCATCGGCGGCGCGCTCTACGCTACGTAACCAAACTGCTTAGTGTTGCCAATACGAAAAAGAAAAAAAGGGCTCTGTGGCATTCTAAAACCAAATCATGGCAATACTATTATTAACACGATTACGTTTTTTTATTCTATGGCTAGATAAATAGACAATAGAGATGATTAGTATGTTAGCATTTTGGTTTTAGAAGTCCAAAACTACAAGAAGTGAGGAATCGTAGCTGTTAGTAGAAAATTTATTAAATTTTTATAGCAGTTTCGTTACTAATTAGGTGCCTAAATTTAACTAGGATAGGGGCATTCACACTAGCGGGGCGGGGCATCCAGTAGCAATGAAAAAATATATAAAAAATATATAATATAGAGGGAAAAAAATCCGTGTGGGAAGCTTCAACTACGCAACAAATTGACCAATCCGGTATGTGAGCTAACGCGCGGACGAGTGCGGAACAATCTCGGGTACAGTTAAATGAAATATCGGTACAATTCAAATAAATATTTTTATTAAAATGAGTTTAAGATTAAGGTGTTTATGCGCCGGTTAAGTATGCAAGTATATTTTAATAGTAATCGTTACACATAACTCAAAAATAAGATAATGAAATCAACTTATTAAATAAGTACTTACACAACCGAGTCAACGATAAAAATAAATGAAAAATGTAAAAAAAGTAGTACAAGCTTTTAAGTTTTGTAACCATAACTTATATTTGGTTCTTAATATCTAGTTTTGGTGTAGTAATGGATATTAAATTATGTATATATTTTTTTGTTTTTAGCATCTTAAATACTAAAAGTTAGAGGTTTGGTAGTTTTTGTGATGAAAATATCTAAATATTTTTTTTAATAAAAAAATAAATAATATTGAACACTGGCGTTCTATGCGTATAAAGTATGTTAAGACTTGAGACTCCGTTATTCGCAATGTAAATAATAAATAAACGTTAAATATAGCATCAATAAACTACAATACATCAGTTACGCTACCAAACATCTAATTTAAATAATAATAAAAAAAAAACAACTTGTGCATACTCACAGACATCTGTATACATGCATAAACTGTAACATAAGCATGATCACACTTTAAATGCGAAGCAAAAAAATTAATTATTAAAAAATACAAAAGAATAACATTTGTACCAAAGTTAAACAATACATCTTCAATAGATACTCTGTACTTACAATCTAAGTGTGGCAGCCATTTTGTAGGTTGACGTGCAAGTCACAAAATGGCCGCTGGCGTCGTCGACCGTTCTAATCAAGGATGTCGTGTACCGTATGTACCGAAGACGTGGGACAGCGTGCAACACGGCGCCATGCGTCACTAGAGCACTACTACGCGTCACTACACGTCACTACGCCTCACTACGCCTAGGCTAGAGTGATACCTATGTACCTACGTATGCGCCTTGCGGTGGCGGCGTCTCGCAGGGCTACTCGATCTGACCTAAACTTACCGTTAACATCTGAAATAGAGCGTTTTTTCTAAGACTGGGCGGCCCCCACCATAACAATACTAGTGAAAGAAAATGCTATGGAATTTGCTTCAAAATTTATTAATTGTAAATAGATCTCGTAACATTCGAATACTCTACATATAGTTAAGTTCGTTCGCTCCGTGGTTCGAGCGTGTGGCGAGTGCCCTTCGGTCGTACTATACTTCCAGTTTGGCTTATTCAATACAAGGTCCGTACAGCTATTAGATTACATAGTGTTCTTCTATAAGAATAATCTGACAAAATAACATACAGTCATTTATATAATTGTAGTATCTAATTGTATCCCAGTTTTAGGCAGAAACGGGGTATAAATGGTCCCAAAATTTACTATGAAACAAAACACCAAAACAGCCGTCGGAGCACGTCGATTCGATCAAACTTCGAGCGTGCTCCTCGTCCATACTACTCACACAAGAAGCTAGTGAGAATTCTTAAAGTATTAGTAATGTAGTAAAATTTAAGAGACTACGAGAGTTAAGTTACAAGTATACTTAAAGGAGTAAAATCGAGTCGTAAGAACTATATAAAATATCACTGCTCCGATATATATATATATATAAAGACGTTCGAGAATTACAAAGTTATTTACATATAGATAGACAGTCCGTACAGAGTAGCAGTGTTCGTTAGTATCGGCGCGCGAGGCACGATCCGACGTCCGCCTAACTATCATCATACATTATTGCTATCATCTAATTTAAAAATTCAACACTTATACAATATGTGGTCGCGTCGAGCCGGCTCGGGTCGGGTTAAGTACGGGTGTCCGCGTGCGCGTCTAGAATATGGTGGTCTCGGTGCGGTTGGCGGGGGTCGCGGGGTTCGCGGGGGTCGCGGGCTCGTCCGCGTCGATGTAGGCGATGTCGGGCGGCGCGGCGCGCAGGCGCGAACGCAGGCCCGCCGCCGAGTGCGCGGACAGGCGCTCCTCCAGGTCTTCCAGCGTGGACTTGAACGCGCGCACCACGCGCAGCTGCAACCAACCAACACACGCGCGTGACGTCACGCCTCTCACGCCTCTCCGCCTCGCGCCTACACCCTCGCGACGCTCGATCACCGATCGCGACAAGCTATGTAGAGTGTGGTGTGGATTCCGACCGGTCGCCTGTGCCCGGTGGCCATGCAACGGCACTACGTGCGGCCGACAGACCCTAGTCTCGATGGTGAGTGAAGATCGACAAGCGGGGGGTGAGGGGGCGGACGGTGCCAGATGAGGGCGACATCTACAGCCAGAAACGTGGGAGATGCAAACAGACGAACAGAACTATTGGAGTGCTCTCGGTGAGTCATCGACACTGATACTTACCGCACCACAGAGTGCGCTATGGCGTTCGATGAATCTTCCGAAACGCTAAAAAACTGATCGAACAATGTGGGAACGAAATGAAACAATCTAGGTCATTATCTAATGTAGAAGGACAACAAAAACTAAATGAATCAAATAAAGACAGAAATTAAAGCAAATTATAAAGGAAACAGTGAAGCAAAAATGTTGATGGTGATAAATTATACAGCGAGAGATAGTGAAATCACAACTTATCACACGTACAACTCTAACGAATCCAATTCAAAAATACAAGGTGTCAGTGTCGTAACTCGCCGCGAGCGTGTTAGGCCAGACTAGACTAGACTAGGCTAGGCCAGACTAGGCTAGACTAGACCAGGCCAGAAGAGACTAGGCTAGGCTAGAGCTAGGGCTAGGACTAGACTAGACCAGGCTAGGGCTAGGACTAGGGGTGGTGTACCGTGAGCGTCCGTCGCACGCAGCGCGCTGCCAGCCGCCGCGCCCTCCACTACACCTCCGTCTCCAACACCGGCCGTGGCTGCCAACAACATCTCTCTACGACGCGCGGCTCGCCCCATTCGACACCGTCCTATGCCACGCCCTAGCTTTACAACCGCTCGCCCAGATATGGGGCGACAAACCTACACGCCTAGCCTATAAGCTTTGCTCGTTCGACGTCATCTTTGATCACCATAGTTGTGGTAAAATTATAGATTTATCTTATTAGAGATGAGGGAAAATCGAAAACCTATACAATGTATAAAGGAAGATAAAAACAAAGAAGACTTTTACATTTATTCTTTGGGCGACAAGAAGCCTAGTTATTTGCAAAGGTCCGGATATTAGTTCAAGAAGCGCGAAATTATTACTATTTTAATACTTAATACAAATATATTAATTTCTTATATTAATACTAAAATTACTAAAGTAAACGCTAAGATACAAATAAACAGAAAACTCAAATATTTCATTTCAAACAAATATTACTGCTTACAAAAAATAAAAATAAAAACAAGAAAAGAAAATAATTATAAAATAGCAGAGGCAGTAACTACATTTCGAAAAAAAAACAGATGACGTCAGAACGATCAAAATACGTTTATTATTGACGTGTCCCAAAATAACTTGTGCCCCCATATCTGTCGTAGCTACAAGCAGGCCAACACGAATATAGACTTTACCTTAAAAGTTATAATAACATTGTAAATAATCGGTGTCTGTACATGGAAGCTCATGGAACAATTAGTGTCAACGACAATATTAAAGGAAATTGTAGAATCTTATAAAACGTCAGTCAGTCTCTCTGTTCGAATGGAACTGATGAGGTCTAGTGATAGAGATAATTTGTTTCAACCGGCTTTTCACAGTTTAAAATTTGAACAGTAGGATCAGGTTAGATTTGGCCAGGGGTTTCAATCACAAACATCGAAAAGTTAAATAATATATATAGACATGCACGCGTACGAGATGTTAGAGCTATAACTGAACAAAAAACAGAAATGTGTCCGTGTACATGAGGCATGTATGCGGCCGAAGCCGGTGTCGCGTGAATATGACTTCAAGTGCCAACATAATGAGAACAAACAAAAAAAAAAAATGGGAAACAAAATTAAAACTAAAGGAGGATACGAGTCGAGGCCTTCGCTACCCTTTAGACAACTACACTACGCCTACACAACGCAGGGTGACACCTAGAGATGCTTGGACGAGGGTTACTACCGATATCGTCGGAACACCTAAATGATGGCAGCACAACGGCTCTAACGCAACACACGTATTTATCATAGTTTTATTTAGCTTTTATTTATAGCATAGTTTATATTTTTATCTATTTCAAATTCCATTATCTCTATGGTGGTGGCTCGCGTTCACGTACATACGTTCTCAGTATGGATCTCAAGTGATTTTTACTTATGAACTAGCATGCTATCTTCGATATTAATTATGATATCATATTTCGGGAGCCAAGGAGGAATACTTGCCTACATTTTTTTTATTCGATTTTACAATGTGAATATACCAAAACAGTATTTCCTTTTAAAACGATTTCTGATAAAAACTTAAAATCAATATTTTATGGTAAACGGTAAACATCATAATTGTAAAAACGGTGCTATAGTTAGGAAGCTTCACAAATTCTCTGTTTTAGTAAAACACGTTTAATTTTTAATTTAGTTAGGGGCATGTTATTCTATAAGTGATACTTACCAGGCGGCGACTCGCCTTGGTCCAACTATATACATAACACATATGGACACTACAACAAGCCTAACAGGTTACGCAAAATAATACAATGAAGGCTTTCCAACGGCAAGGCAAGGCTCTACGATACTATCAACTCTTCGCTGTCCAGTTTGACGCTTACACCCCTTGACAGAACACCCCCCCCAAAACACGGTTCTAAGGGACAACATTCACATACAAAGAAAAACAACAAAAAAACAAAACAAAACATATAAACATTGACGGTACAACGGCAAAGGAAAGAGACAGTATCGATTGACGGTTAACTTGGTGTTAGTACGGCGAGCACTCACGGCATGCTCTCTATACATAATGCCATATAATTTTCAAGGAAAATCCACTCCACACTCAAATTAACGTTCCTTTTTAATCAAATGAACACAATCCGGTAAAAAATAATATATTAAAATAATTAAAAAGTGAGCAAAATATTTAAAACAAATTAATATTGCTTATCGATATCGGTAACGTTTGTTAGTTCGCCGTGCGGCCTCGCCGGCGGGCGGCGACTCATTCAACGAGCGGGTTGGATAGTAGCGAGGATGTATCGGGTTGGCGTATCACAAGCAAAAAAAAAACACTATTCTTAATTAAAAAAATAAAACAACAAAATTAATATATATTATATATAAACAAATATGTAGAGAAAAAAATAGTATTAAAAAAATCAAACAGTCAGTATGACTAAATAAAAGATAGATAGAAAAAAGAAGTAGTCATATTCATATCGCATGTGGTTGAATGTATGTCTATCTGGGTGATCTATTATCTAGTCATAGTGACTGTTCGTGAGGGATAAGTACAATCGTCACAGCCTACAGATCATGCCAATGGGTGGGAGGTGGGTATCGGTCAACTCGGGTTTTAACTGAATGATATAAACTCGGGAAGCGTCAGACTGTTTGGTACTGCGGTTCATGCATGGCCTTCACGCGATGTGCCTAACTAGTGTACTCGGGCCGGCCTGGCCTCGTGACATCCGGAAAGAAGAGTTTTGAGAGAAGTAAAGTACGTAAGCGAGAGAGTGAAAGGGGGATGTCAAGAAACCGGGTCGGCAAAGTATTAGAAAATATAAAATCTATGTTTGTACGGTCGCTAATTTTATTATACATAAAGAAATGTATGATTTTTTTAAACAAAATTTGTAAATAATATCTAAAATCTAAATTAGCGAACGAACAAAACCACTACGTTAATCATGGGCCAAAATAATAGCAACTACAATATACTCTGTTAAGTGTTTCTCTGTGTGGGTTGAAATAATAACTATTGAAAGAGAAAACAAGTATAGGAGAATAAAAAAACAACGAGATGTGAAATAAAAAATTAAAAATTGAATAAAAACAATATGAAAACAAATGAAATAAACCGTCAAGTTAGAAAGTCTGAATTCATTATCGCTTTACTTGTGTCATATATAAATCTAACACGGAGATTTCGGAACTGTGAACAATCCGGCTTACTGTACCAATAAATCAAAATGTGTAACAAAATGAATTAGCGTAACCTTCTATATTTCTCTATATGAATATATGCATAGTATTAAATAATGGTGGTATCGATTTTGTAAATGCAAAATAGTAAAATATATATAAATGGACAATAATATCGACTTAGCGTAGGATGCCCACGTATTCGAAGTGTTGACCTGTTGATACTAACACTGTATTGGACATACAGTGTCGCTGTAACCTAAAACTTATCCCTCTCATATAGTTCATATTATATTCCTCAAACACTTTCTGCCACTCCTATTATTATTATTATTATTTATTTAATTAAAAAATAATTTGTTACTGTAGAAAATCTATGTATGTATACATTTAAAATAAAAACATAGATTTGAACAGTAACTCAAAATATTTTTAGATAATACTAAAATCAACGTGGGTATTTTAAAATTCATCATTGATAGTATTATCTAAATTGACTGAAATTTGCAATTTAATCATCAAAAAAAAAAACATTGCAAAAACCAGTCAAAGGCATAATATATATTCTGTAATAGTTATTTGTTTATATTATGGAATATTAAAAACAAATAATATTACAAGTACCCAAACATAAAATTGCGGTAGCTACCCACATTTTGCTTTTTAGCACAAAATTTAAGCCCAAATTTATATATATAGTTTTCAAAGCAAATGACAACCATATTAACTCTTTTTTCGTCTTTATGTAAAGCAAATCATATGGTCTATATCCCATAGGCCCTTTTACAAATTAGACGGATACATGATGTTTTGAAACGTCATTAACTATTTCATTCTAAACTATGCTATAAGTTTATGTGACATATTTTCTATTGCTAAATTGAAAGTTATAAGAAAGTATGATATGATATGTGCAGTAATTAAAAGTTATTTAAGTGATTATTAAAAATTATAAATAGACATACTATGACAAAAAGTCAGAACTAACAATGTAATTGACAATTTAAACTAAAATATTATATAACTATTCTCACTATCATAACCAGTCTTTAGTTATACCAATAATATCAAATTTGAAACAAACGATTTCTAATTTATCTACAATACAAATAAAAACAATATCATGTTACAAGCACAACTAACTAAACCTACTTACCCCTAAAACGTTCATGTATACGTCTACCCCCAACCCCACCCACTGTAGTCCAATAAACCCTTTTAGAATATATAAAAACTTAACCTAACTACTAACAATACGACGATCACGTATCCCCACCTAAGCTCGCGCTCCCACATGTATAGTTCAAACTTTAAATACTAATTGTAAAACAATCATGTATCCGTCAACCCCCGGCCCCACACGAGTACCCCGCAACCCCCGCAGCAGGCCGCGGCCGGCACGTACCTGCGTCTGGAGGCGCGTGAGGCCGCGTATCCACAGTATCTGTCCGGCGCGCGGTTTCTTGTCGAGGTCCGCGTCGTAGTCGGGCCCCGGCTGGATGGTCTCGGGGTCGGGTTGCCCTCGGCCCCATCTGTTTGGAGTGTTTCGTCGGGTTCGGTATTTTTAGGGGTTTGTTTTGTAAGCTTTGTATGATATTTTTTAATTATTTTTTTCAGCGTATGCAGTTAATATTAGAATAACTCTTTAAGAAGCCGTCATAGATCAGCGGCACAGATTCTGACTGTTAACACGATGGTTGTGGGTAGAACCCATCTCCATTTCACTTTGGTAACAAGTTGAAAGATGGTATTGATATGTACTACACAACACGCAATGTCTTGAAAATTTGACGGGAAATGGGGAACGGTGTGTTTTAACACTAGGGTCCCGCCGCTTACCCTGCGGCATCCAGTGACGCAAAAAAATCATAGTCATTTAGATTTTCTTACATAAAAATACACACAAAATCAACCATAAATTATGTAGCCTTAAAATACTCACGAAAGTTTCTTAGGTATCTTCCTAGTAGGTATAGTAGTGACGAGCTGTCCCCATACCAATGTGCCGGCGCCGAAGAACAAGCACCACAACCATTGGTCTATCGACAGGCCGGCAGTGCTAAACGCCATGCCGCCGAATTGGATTATTATTACCTGGAAACGAAAAGAAATAGTTATAATCCGTCCAATAGTTCCTGAGATATAAGTGTACAAATTATTTTTTAAAAAACTGATTTTATTTCATTTAGGTCTGTTTTCATTCATCAATTACTTATCTTTAAATGAAAACAGCATCTCAAGGTCGATCTCAGACATGAAAGCGATTTATAAATATGTTTCCTTCAAAATCCATTAGTAAAACGTTTAATTGACATCAAATACGCAAGAAAAAATATAAGCAGAGAAACTGACAGATAGACAAAAAAAATTTAAATCTTATATTGTACTTTATCACGAGCTTAAATTATTTTTTCTTAAATATTTTATACTAGTATCGATGAAATTAAAAAGCGTCTAGTCTAAGCGTCTAGAACATGCGCCTCTTCTGTCCGTCGTCACAGATTCAAAGCCCAATCGAAGCCCAAATGTTTTTATACGTTCTCTAAAAATATTTTTGCCATGATTATATTTTTTTTATTCAAAAAAAAAATAAGTCCCACTAGTTTTCGTGAAGCGTTCGGGCCGTTAGTTTGAATAAAATTATTTGACTTTACTTGACAAAAAAAAAAACAATTGATTACCTGAGACAGAGCAGTACCGATCCAAATAGAATAGAATATAGGGTTAGTGAACAGTCCTTGGAAAACATTTCTTTGGCCGTGGATCTTTCTAGCGTTTATTTCGTTAAAGAGCGTCATCATTACAAATGTATTGAAAATTATTGTGAAATGCTGAGAGGGCTCCGACCCTAGCTGCTGACCTCTTCCCGAAGGGATATTTAACATTTTGTCACCTGGAAAATATTTAATTTTTGTAAGCACAAACAAAATATATTTTCAATTTATTATTTTTTATTTTTTTTATTTAATTGTGTATAACTGTTCCCTTGTGTGTTGAGTGGCGGAACTCAACGCAGTACTTTGTCTTGTTACCAGAGCTGAGCGAGGAAACAAAAAAGCTTCTACCACACTCACAACCGTTGCGTAGTTGGTCACGATTTTTCATGTTAATTATATCATTATACACATTTTTGTACGTAAAATAGAATGTTATATATTTTTTCTGCTTCACAGAGTAGGCAGAGGAAACCTAGGGTTAAGACACTTCCTTCCCCAATTTCCGCCGAATTCTGGAGGCATTGGTCTGTATATGACATAAATATTTTCAATTAAGTTGTGTACTAATTTGTTGTTGCCGTGCAAATGATTTAAAAATGCCTTAATTTATTTTGAAACTCACCAGCAAACAACAAAGTGAATATAATAAGCAGTTGGTAGACCCCCTGCCCCAGTATGTTCTTCATCATGGTGCGGCTGATTAGTGGTTTTGTTCGTCCGTAAGGCTTGCGTTGGAGGAGGTCGGGGGTTGGAAGCTCGGTGGCTAGCGCGAGAGAAGCTAGGGTGTCCATTATGAGGTTAACCCACAACATTTGTACTGCCTGTGGTAGAAAATATAAATTTACGTAAGTAAAAACTAAATATAGTTTGAAATAGTTTGAACAGATTTCTCTGTTCAAGGAATATAAAATGCAGGTTAATTAAAATTATACTTGTATTTTTATATCCTTGTAATTTTGTGTATATTAGATTAGTAAAGAAAACTAACAAGACACCGTTTTATAGCCATAAATTTTAAACCGATCTAAATATTGTTTATTTGGAAGGCTTTTTTTAACTTTACGCTCTATACCCATTATGTAGAGGAAGCAGAGATAGCCTTGTGTCAGAACAATCCGTTTCCGCTTCCGCTCGCATTTAAAACATTATATTGATTGGCGTAGCTCAACATCGCACTTCATCTTGCTAGGACGGAGACATAAAAAATTGGCACGCAATAGAAAAGTATTTTCATATGGACCATAACAAATAAAGTTATTAAACAAGATTTGAACCCAAAACCCACCTTCAAAGGACTGTCCTGTATAGCACAAGCACCTATAAAAGCAACGATAACGGCCACAATGTTAACGGTCAGTTGGAACTGCAAGAACTTGGCGATGGAGTCGTACACGTTGCGCCCCCACATCACGGCCTTCACTATGGAGGAGAAGTTGTCGTCGGTCAGGATGATGTCGGAGGCTTCCTTTGCGACGTCTGTGCCAGCTATGCCCTGGAATTTGTCCAATTTTGAGGTTATTTTTTGTATCGAGCCATTGCGTGTTGAAAGGTGGAACACGACCAAGTGCTTTGTTTTCTTACTAAAGCGAAGAATTGTCACTTTAAGGCCATAGTTTATATAAGGACATCTTATAGAGATTGGAGCCGATACTAACTTTGGCCCCGACAAATACTTCAATAGAATTTAATAGAATCCAATGAAATATATTCACTTACCAATTTACATAACATCAATTCTTAAAATTATTATATATTGTGATATATAGAAAAAATAGCAGCAGAATAGAAAAAAGCCAAGTCCACTTCTAGACTGCTACTGTTAACTGCGTAATGGTTAACACTAACCATGGCAAATCCAACGTCAGCTTTCTTCAGCGCCGGCCCGTCGTTGGTGCCGTCCCCCGTCACGGCGACCACTTCGCGGGTGTCGAACGCCTTGGACTCGATCATTCCTTTTACCAATGTGTATTTGTCGGTGGGGGAAGAACGGGCCAACACTCTCAGTTTGGGCCATACTTTGTCGACTAGATGTTGTTGAACCTGAGGAAAGATAGAAAAAGTAAAGTTTTGTTTACTTATTTAGAAAACACACAAAAATGTCGTAGCGTGACTGACTCAAACCCGCGCCTCCTGCAAACCGAGGAGGCTATGACCGCTAAGTTTAGTGGTCAAATCGTTATTGTTAGCATTTTTCTTTTCTAAGTGTGTAATTTTAAAATTGTTATACGAAATTATATATCCAGTACTATGAAATTTTTGACAAAAAAAATAGACATTATACAGAAGAGTTCGCATTTCACATCTGTTTAGGCTTTATTTTTTTATTATTTTAACTTCTCTTTAGTGTTAAATTTCTTGCGTCACAACTCGTATACAGTAGGTATATTTACTTAGAGAGACAAACCTCGCCATTGGCGTCCCGTATGCGCGTATTGAACTCCTTGCCCTCCAGTATGAGGAAGTCGTCCGAGGGCTTGAGTATGCCGCACTTGACGGCGATGGAGCGCGCCGTGTTCACGTTGTCGCCGGTCACCATCCTCACCGTGATGCCCGCCTTCTGGCACTTCCGTATCGCCTCTGGGACCTGCCAGGGGCATTAGGAGCTGCTTTGTAGCTTTACGATGTAACCCAACCGCGGTTTGTCTTATTACCAGAGCGAGGAAACGGAAATATTTTACGTATGAATGAATGGGAATCGACCCCACGACCGTCGCTTTTACTGCCACGATGGCGAAATTGAATTGAATGAAATATCAAATGATATTTACCTCCGGCCTCACAGGGTCTTCGATGCCCACAACGCATAAGCATGTCAAGTTGTTAACAATGTTGTCCTCGTCCTCCCAGTTCGGTTCTTGGTCTATATGCACCTGGTAATTATATTTAAAATTGAGTATATAAAACCACTTTCAACATCTATTTATTTATACATTTTAAAGAAAATTTTGTTGATATTTAAAAGCAAAATAATTTATAAGTAAAATAATAATTAAAATATTTAATTAATGCGTTTATCTTATTTTTATATTAGCTTTACGATCAATTCATAGAAGGACAGAACAGTTCTCTGTTTTTCATTCGACTTCGGAACATCTCGTTTTGTCTCGCTGAAGCATGGAGAACTATGTAGCCCAATAGTCCAGACCTACCTGATTGATATCAGCCTTGCCAGGCACGAAGTCCCTGTAAGCCACGGATATAGTTCTTAGTCCGTCGCAGGCCATAGGTTCGATTACTTGTCGTACAAGACGGTCCTGCATGTCTCGAGTGAACTTTTCAAGGCGACCTTCGTGTCCGTATATGAATGCACATCTGGGGGAATAAATAATATTTATTTATCATATTAATATTACAAATGTAAAAAAATAAAATGTGCTAAAACTACTGAACGGATTCATTTGAAACTTTAAGGTAACGCCGTTTTTTGTCTTAAAGAACGAGGAAATAAAAATAGTTAATTTCTCCTTTACGTTACGCGGTCTTCATTAAATAATTTTTATTTTATGTTATTAGATCTTAAAGTAATAAAAATATTTGATTCAAGAGAAATTGTTACTTCTCTAATCTAATGAAATCTAATTAATTTACCTATTATATAATATAATTTATAAACGCTTACTTAACACAATAAAATAATGATGAAAAAATGAATTTAAAGATCAATAAATTCATTAAACTTCTTAACTTATCTATAAAAAAGTTACAAAAAACTTACTTTTTCAATACAATTTCTGAAGCACCCTTGGTATACAATCTGTAACCACCTTTATAAGGTATAACAGTCGACATGCTCTTTCTCACGGAATTGAACGTGTATACCCTCGTAAACGACTCCTCGGGTTGTCTTTCTCTAACCGCTTCGTAACTTTGTCCTAACGCTATAACAAATCCTAAAAGGGCACATTCGGTTTTGTTACCGACTTGCATTGGAGGGCCAGTTGGGTCTTGAGACGGCTGGAAATATAGAAGTTGTTTAATATTAGGGAACTAATTGCTAAGGCACTCCATCCTCAATTTATTTTCCCTCTTTTATTTAATTTCTCTCTGTGTAATCATACATAGCTTCATTAAATTAAATAAATAAAAAAAACTGTAACTTCATGTGTTATAAAAACTGTTATCAGTAGCCTACAATGTTAGTACTAATTAGGTCAAATTATTAAAAAAAAGAATGTATTAAATAATATCAATTTCAATATTTTTTATTGTCATTAAAGAATATTAAATTTCAAATATTTTCTAGATATAGAAAAAAAAACAACTCACCATAATCCTAGAAGTAAAAGCGCTATTAACAGAAATTCCTTCGATCATAGTTTCAGCCACTTCCTGGGGTATATCCCTATAGTTTGGTGTAACTTTACACAATTTCTCGCATATATAAGATTGCACAACCGTCATTCTGTTTGTCGTTAGTGTTCCCGTTTTATCTGAGCAAATGGCGGTCGCATTACCCATTGTCTCGCAGGCGTCTAAATGTCGTACCAAATTGTTGTCTTTCATCATTTTCTGTTGATTAATAATTTAAAATGTTAATAATATGTTATATAGTATATCTTAAATGTATTTAGATGATAATTAATTTTATTTAGTTCAATATGAATTCAAACCTATAACTTTGAACACATTACCTTAACAGAGTAAGCCAGGGATAAAGTGACAGCTAATGGTAGACCCTCGGGCACGGCCACCACCAGCACCGTAACACCGATAATAAGATGTTTCACCAGGTTATTGATGTAAGTGGCTTTCCATACTTTCTCCTCTATTACGAACGTGTGCACACAGAATTGGATAACTAGGATAATCACGGTAAGAACCGCTATCGTGGAGCCCGCATAACCGATCTGTTGAATAAATATAAAAATGTACTAAATATGTATTTATTTTTTAATTCATGCAATTTACAGGATACGAGGGAGCCTAGTGTTTGTTTGAAGTAATTTTACACCATGGAGTTATTTTATTTTCAAAAGATATAAAAAATTCTAAATTCGTTTATCTTATTATCAGTTTGCTGCAATAAATTACCTATCTCTTTTCCCTTGCCATTACCTAAAAAACGTAACACAACTTACCTGAATAGCCAATTTGGTGAGTTTCGCCTGTAAAACAGATTTCTCCTTCTTATGTCCACTCTCCGCGGCGGGTTTCTCTGTCGCCGGCACGTGGTTGTCATCGACGCGCGCGTGGTTACTGTTGCCGGCTGGTTCGTCGTCACCTAGCGTTGTTGCCTTTTGTTAATCATTTTGACCAAACATTGCTACCGTTTGGTATTTTTTAATATATTTCATATAATTTAGAAGCAAAAATATATTTATGTAATTGTGAACTTTTTTTTTGTATTTTACGCCAATATAATAAGCGATAGTGAGGCGAAGCGATAACATGTTAAGCCAATTTAGTTGGTCAGTTTAACCTTGTTAGTGACGCTATTACAACAGTTAGAATATTATTTACAACAAATAGCACACTGTATACCAAACAATAACAAAAAGTAACACTTTCATACAATGTTATTATATTACAAATAAAATAAAACGTGCTTAAAAAAGTAAATCAAGCATCGCTAGGAGTGTCATTTAAGAAATGAGTAAAAAAAGGGACCAAGCAAAAATACTTGGTAATAGAAATGGACTTAAAATTAAGATGCAGTGTCATGTTTTTATATGAATAATTACAATAAAGTAGAATTTTGTGCAATTTAATGTAAGTAATCAAATGTTATATAAATCATTTAGTATCTTTAATCGTGTACAGCAGAAAATATACTTATTTAGAAGAGAATAATACAATCGAGGATAGTACGACATTTTTTTTTTACGTTTTTAAAGTGTTATTCCACACTGATGAAAAATACTTATTAAAAAAACGTATAAAAATTTCAACGTACCGGGACTCCAGGCGGCGCGGGTGCGAGTCTCGCTACGATCATTTTTTTATACATTTTCTAAATAAGTATAAATAATATTAAATTTAATGACTAATTGAATCATTACTGTCATCGAGTGTACTGGGGCTAGAGAAGCGGGGCTTAGCATAGGATGTTACTTACCTGTAAGGCTCTTGCGCTGTCCCTTCTTCTGCTTTTTAGCTTCTACAGATGAATTCCCATCGGAATATATCCAATAGTTTTGATGAGTCATACACATTTATGACAACGGATATCATTTAACATCATGCAGTCAACACGACAGATACACGATGCAGTTTAAATGTGTATGTTGTTTTTTTTTATGTAAATTTCATCGACGATGGAGGGTGTGCGGCGGGCCGGGGTCAGGGGGTGGAGAAAAAAAAATTGGATGTCATTGAACGGGTCACTATATGTAGTAGTGGCGCTAAGACTAATTACACGCCCAAGCATTTGATTTATACTTTTCCCGGCCTCAAATGGATAGGCGTTGGCGTCTAATATTGCGTTTACGATATGCTATCAGGATTTTTTTCATTTATATTTGGACTGAAATGAGATTATTTCATGTGCATCATTTCATACACTGTTTGAGGGGTGATGGGGACACTACGGGTGTATAAATCGAGGGGTATAATGTACCATGCTTGGACATCAGGCTATTAGTCAAACACAACACGAACAACGTCCACAAGACAGTACAATGGGTGACCTTGTACTATTTATAATCGTTGAAAAATCGATTCGAAATAAAAAAAATATAAAATAATCTCATGACAGTGACAAAACTGGTGAAAGTACATATAAATGCTTTCCCTATTAATAACGAACGAAATTGATTGGCTAAGTGGTTAGTTGAACAGAAAACCGTAAGACATAAATAACACGTAATAGAACTACGTTACCCTTGACCCAATAAAAACAAACAAAAACATTGAATTATTTCACCAGTTTCGCTAAAATCCCATAGGGGAGCGGGAGTGCGGTGGCAATGGTTCCATGTGTCTATGCAACTACACTCGCCATGATGGTGTTTGACAAATGCTTTTTAAATATAACACTAGATTTAAAGCTCCAATTTATAAATATTAATTATAAGGCTTATAATATTTTGTAATAAAGTATATTATAATATAGTATGTGTATCTTCTCACTTTTTCACCAAGACAAAAATGACAACATTACATTTTTAAATATAAAATAAAAATTTGCAGTATTAAATATCAACATGAAACAACGTTTTTAGTTTCGTTTGTCAACCACCATCAGATCGCCCTAGTCAAGCATACCAGTACATTGCTCATTTAGGGCCGGCCAAGCTGAAATCAACTGTAAAACCAACACCTGTAAGGTCCACTTTCGAACACAAAAGCACCCCAAAGCTCAGCAAAGCTACACACGCCTAAATGAGCAGTGTACCTCTAACTATTTTTACTCTAAATTATTTATACTATTATAGATACGTAAATAGTGAAAAAGAATATTTTATTAAGACATTTCTTACTCACTAAACGTATCAAAATCTAAATACAGATTAAATAATTCAAATGGAAAATCTTTTAAATCTTTATATATAATAAAAACGTAACTGATCTCTGTTTGCACATAAAACATATATAAGAAAAACTTTTGCTTGAACCTAAACCAAAAATAATATACGAGCACGTGTACGCTAATCTTAGAAACGGCTTAACCTATTTAAATGCTAATTTCCCTATTGTATGTTGGTATGTTTTCCTTACGTTTTCTGTTATATTTTTTACCTCAATCACTTTATAAATAAAATTCAGTTTATAAATAAAATAAAAAAAATTAGATTATATTTTATTATTAAAGACTTTCCATTTGAATAAAAAAAAACCGTTTACCAAAAGATTCGTCAAGAGAGCGTCTCGTAAAACAAGAACTGACCTTTTTTCATTTGCTTGATCTCCTTCTCCTGCTTGTCGACCGCCGCGCCGAGGAGAGTGAATATGATACCGGCTTGAGAGTTAACACCGACCGCTGTCACGAGCATTTTACCGGACCCTATTCAATTTTTATATCATATTATAAAAATATTTTAATTGTTTACTTTTTTTTTTTGATCAAAATGAAGAATATTTTTTTGTAAATACGATGTTTTATTTAAAAAATTGACATGAACAATTTTTTAAAAATAAATGCTTTTGGTTGAATTGCTGCAAAAAATTATGTCTAGTTTAAATAATATATTTTAATATATTAAGAGTTAATAAATAAGATATCAAACAAAAAAAAACTCAAAATATGCGTCATAAATTTACAACTATTTATATAAAATAATACCATTTTCATAGAACGACGACGAATAAAAATAAAAATATATAATATTTATTCCAACATACCCTCCATAACGTGAGTACCGGATAGCACCATGGGATCAAAAGATTCTCCCTTCTTAACATGGTCCGATTCACCCGTCAGCGACGACTCGTCGATCTGGAAACATTAACGTTTATAAAAATATTTAAATACATATTATAATTTTTTATGCATACTCTTATAGCTACCATATTTCTTATAAAAATAGCAAATTAATTTTTGAATAGACATATGGATTGAATTCTTTTTTATTTATTTTAGCTAATCAATTAGAAGTGGCTACCGTCCTTTGGATTACGTCATAAAATAGACGTGTTGATAATTAAGTACTACATACATTTTATTTTGCTTATTTATTGTTTACTTATTTCACGTGTACAGAAAGTACTAATTATCTAAATTAAACTTGATTCAATATCTCTTAGTAATTATAGTAATTCATGGATAAAATTATTACATAATTTAGTTTAACAATGGGTTAATAACCACAACTTTCAGTATTGCGTTTTGCGCCTGTTAAACTTATATAATATCGTAAAAATCAAAGAAATTATTATATAATATAAGTTTGTTTTAAAAACATTACGATATCTTTTTGTGCTAAAATTGAAATAAGCTCTTAATGACTAAGAAATCGATAAACAAAATTGATTATAATCTACAAGTGTTTGCGTCAACCGTGAGCTAAAATAGGATTTATATGATTTTATTTATAAAGATAAAATAATAATATGTATATATATTATATTCATGGAGCATCGTAGCGCAGTGGTGGACTTAATTTTTCTCTCTAACCGTATGCAGGGTAAAGCGCGAAACTAAAAAATATGTAGGTGTATATAAAGAAATATATAATTACATTGCTAATAATTACATTAAGATTAAAATACCGCATTCCCTTGGCCGTTATCAAATCACTGTATTGCTATCTCTTTATCTGGACTTGAAATTGACGCAATTCGTAATAAGGTGAGATATAAATAAGTAAACATGTTTGTACGTTTGTTTTATTATTACATAATATAATGTATGTTGTAAATGTACTTTTGAAGGTTGAAAAATGGACATAGATTGCATCTATAAGAAATTTAAAAATTCTTTAGTAGTTTTGATGAAGATATTACATTTTTTTATTAAAAAAACGATAGTCATTATCAGCAGCTTCACCCTTTTCCCAGCAGGCAAAGCAAAGGGAACCTAGTGGTAGGAGACTAGTCGCACGGTATCCAGTTCAAACATTGCGTGTTGAATGGCAGAACTTCACCGGGTGGGGATCGAACCCATAATATTTGCGTTTCTAGTTAACCTCTTTTCACAAACTCTTTAAAATATATAAACTATACCTATATTATAAATTCGAAAGTGATAATTCTGTTTGTCTCTATGTGTCGTTAACCCGAAAATCTTTAATATATTCTGCAATATATTTTCTTGGTTTTTGCAGGAATTACGTTTTTTTTTAAGAAAAAGTCGTACAAAATGGCTGACTCAACTCTATGAGACACATACAAACAATGTTCTACAAAATATTTAATTTAAATCACATAATAAATACTTTATAAATATTTTTTTCTAATATTAAAAAAAATATTTGTTTACTTATTATTGGCTATGGCAATTAGCTTAAGCTGTCGAAGCCGCGTCTGGATCGCTAGCATTTTAATAAACTTATAACATTGTAATTTTTGTTAAATTCCAATTAAACAAAACAAAAAAGTTTCATATAACGACAACTCAATATTCGATTATCTGTTATTACATCGATACTAACGTAATCTACGCGTTGCCGTACTGATAGGCAGCGTATTGGAATTATTAAATGCCACTGGAATATAGTGCAGTATTTTTAAACGAAATCCAATTTTAGATGACATTTTGTTTAAATGTTTTTGTCTTCATTTATACCAAAAATGATAACTTTAAAAGCATTGTATGATTGAATATATCTATAAATCTTCCAACGTCATCTTCCAACCTATTTCATACTATTCGATATTATTGGATATTTCAATAGTAGATCTTCACTTCTACACTTCTTCTTCTTCAAAACAAGAGCTTCAGATCCAACGATAATACTATAATTTAACTACCTTAAGGTCGTTACTCTGCAACAGTAAACCGTCAGCAGGCAGCAGGTCCCCATACTTGATCTGGCATATGTCACCCACGACTATCTCGCTTATCGGCACTTGACTCACTTCGCCGCTTCGTATCACTGCGAACTTGTGTTCACCTTCTATCCTCGATTGGAGCCCTCTGAAATTTTGATTTGATAGAAATAAGCATAGAAAATTAACAATAATACGCATTAAAATTAACAATGATCAAATTATTTATTTTTTATGCTTTAAAAGGATCTTAAAAAAATAACAATCTCATTATTCAATAAAAAACAGACTCACGCTTTTTCTGCATAACAGGGGACACAGAGAGACCCTATCTACGTTTTGAGCAGTGAATTTTTTTCTACCAAAGTTAGGAAATGAAAAGAATTCCTGAGTGGGAATCAATCTCGCAATCACTTATACATTTAGATGCTGTCTCGCTTCACCACGACGGTTTAGAGAAGCTTTCCCGCACGATGTGAATGATGCATAAAAATACAAAGGAATCCGAGGGTGCTCACCTAAATTGCCTCTCTTTCGTGTAATCATTGAACGCTGTGACTATGACGACAACTATGACAGATATTAAGATAGCCAGACCCTCGATCCATTGATAGTGACCTTCCTCCTCGTCCAAATGTGCTGAAATATAATAAGTTCATGTGAGAAATTATAATTATAATTTCTAATTTTGTTATTTTTTGATGAAAATTTTATGTAATAAAGTTTTATATTTTATTTTAACATGTGAAAAAATATTCGCATTAAAATTATTAATAATTTATTCTTTTTAATGAGATAATTAAAATAATTATTAATTGGATTGATTTAAAATGGAATCCACAATACAAAGTTAATGCTTTTAAAGCTATCGTGTATTTAATACATATTAGCGCATTAGTCCAGATCATTGGTTCCGGATTATCGGGTGGCAATCTGTTCAACCAAATGATCAACTGTTTGCAGTAAAAGGTACTGGCAATATCAATCCGTATGAACACTTGAAAGTAATATTGATGTTCTTAGTCACAAATTTTTCTTAAAAATAGAAAAAAAAATACATTTAAAAATATTAAAAATTTAGTTAAACTATTTATAATTTTGCTTTAAAAGTTAATTTTTATTTTGCTATTCATGCCAATAATGAAGAAAGAAGTCGATAGGAAAGGTTTGCGTGTAGTTTAAAATAGTAAATCGGTTGCGTTTTTCTAGCAGCAACTTATTCGTGTAACCTAAATATATATTAATATCATATTATTTGAACGTGAACAATTACCATAAGTCACTGTAATCTTGTAACAAAACCTTGAGATATATAATGAAAAGGGTTTTTTACAAACAGGAACCATGTTTAATACGCACGTAATCATTAAAAGTACAGATTGTCACGTACATACTAACAAACGTTTACAAAACACGACCGTAGCTTGTGGCATAAGCGGATAGGAATAAGTCGGAATGGACAGAGCCAGGGTGCAGATACTACTAACACGTGATCTACTTTTGGAAGCAACTAAAAAACATGCTCCATTTAAAACCATGGTATCTCGAATTAAATTAAATATTTACTAATATTGAAAACACTACAAAGTAAATTTTAATTGTAATCAAATTCGAGATCAATGACCATGGTAAGAAATTGAAGGAACGATAGAGGATTGATAGAAATGACGGAGTCGCTGCAACTGAACACAGAACTGTTGCAGTCACGGAACACGCATCTGTCCGATTGGTTAATGCGACACACTAGGGAACGAGCAAGGTGTGGGATGTACAAAAACCATTATTTACATTACATGGTCTTACCAGGGTCGTCTAATGATTCCATATTGTTATTGAAAAGAGAAAATACACTCATTAATTATAAATATTTACAATGTTTCTACCTTTACTCTATATCTCCGCTAAACCAAAAATCATGTTCAATTGAACTGAATCTTGGTAACTGTATTAAATGATAATAACTTAGGTAATACTCGCTTTCATTTGTTTGTAAATTTTTAAAACTAAGATTAGACAGTTAAAAAAAAACATACAAATGCAAATTTTGTATGATATTCAAATAGCTCTATTCAAACTGAGGACAGAAATAATAACTCGGGAAAGTTTGATAACTTTTCTAACTGTGCATTGTTAATATCAAATAATGAAAACTCGACATATTTCAAAGTTACGGTAGTTTAAGTCAAATCAAATTTCAATTATGAGAGATTTGTCGAAATATTTTACCATAAAGGAAAATACTTTATTAAAATAACAAGATAAAATATTAAACGCATATCTTTTAGAATAAATAAAATTATGAATGAGAAATTGGATGTCTGCTTTTGGTAGCATTTATGATATACAGACATTTACGTTTCAATAAATTTGTTTTCTCGGTAACATTATTATTCAGTAATCATTGGAGAAGTACATATCTGGTTTATTTTTTCATGTAATTATTTGAAACATTGTGGTTAACACTGACAACATAGAAAAATGTGAATATAGAATGTAACAAAACTTACCAATATCGGATTCGTCTTCGGACGGTTTGTAAAAACTCAACCCTAGCGACACCACGGCAGCTACTTCCAATATAATAAGTGTAACGTCCTGCAACGCCTCCCATACTAAAGTTAGGAAGGTTTTGGGAGGTTTCGGCGGTATAAGGTTCGAACCGAACACCTCGCGCCTGTGCTGCAGGTCCGCTTTCGAACCGCTAAGACCTGTAGACAAAATGAAAGACTAATTAATTATTATACGAAAATGAAGTTACACAGCTGTTGCTATTGTGCAACATGTTCTCTCTTTTGTTATACAAAATATTATAGTATTTTTTTTTTCGAATACGCTTATATACACAGGAAAATATAAATAAAATACTTTAGATATCAAGTAGCTGAAGGTATCAGTTCCGTTCAGTATTGTTCTTTCGTTTGAAAATTGGTTATTATTAGCAAGTAGTTTGTTTTCTTTAACATTTCAATCTTACAATATATTCTGGGTTTTTAATAATCAATATGTATTAGGGAAAAGAATTTTCTATAGATAAACTATATATTGAAAGCAGACGTTGAAAAGAATTCTCATAAACAATTCAGTCTTTGGTGACGGAAATAGATAAAATCACACATCACAGCGAGAGAAAATTCGTCGGGGTGGTAAAACAATATTTTTGGCGTAGTACCAAAATAGCCACAATGCGGCATATAAATAGGTTACATGACATGAAAAATTAAAATATTTCCAAAACTATGCCAGTTGGTCGCATGTTCACTGCCGTAAGATTGTAATGTGTCTGGCACATCTATAGAGCAAATATAGCAAAAAAAGTCTCCTTTGTTTAATTAAAGGCCAGTTGTGATATCAAATGAAAAATAAAGGCCAAACGTTAACTACAAAATAGTATATGATAGCCTCGTGGCAATTGTGGAGGAATAGTGAGGTAATCGTTGAAAATTGAAGGGCGCAAGTCCTTGAACGTCGCCGCCTAGTCGACCTTGCAGTTAGGGCACGAGGCGGGGAACTTTTATAAGAAATGGAAATGTTATTTCCGCCCTTCTTCCTTATATTCGTTATAACAGAAAAATACTTTAAATCGAAATTAAATAAACTTCATCATTCCTATCACAATAAATTTTGCGCAGACTACTGGAATTAGGTTAAAGCTAAAGTTAATGTTTTTGAATGAAATCGATATAGGTAATATAAATATATCAATCATTACAGCCGTTCAGTGTCTTATATATCTGGGATACAATTTAAACAAAATCAACTTCATTTATATAGACTTTTATATATTTGTTTTATTATTGATCTGATTGCTATTATTTTAAAAATATATCTAGAATGAACATAGATGCGTTCGCAACAATATTTATATTTTAATAATTTATATAAATAAACGAGCAACAGAGCAAACATTTGTGTCAAAATAACATCTGAACGAAACAGCATTAACTCAATTGGCGGTTGGTTCATGCCTACTAATTGTTATGGTGACAATGTGACAACTGAATTCATATTTAGAATTCGCTTTAATATTCGTAATTACATTAAAATTTAAATGTATTGTTATAATGCCATTTTGAAACAAGTACAATACTATTGATAAAAGGCACATAACGAAACGAAACATACGAATGTGTGATTTGAAAACGTGTCGATAACGTGTACTAATATATTCATTGGTACTTTAAAGTTGAGCTGTTCCAAGTTAAAAGAAGTTATATTACAAGGTTAAACGTGTTAATAAGTGTGTAATTTGTATATTTAAATATTTTAAAAATTGATAAAGTTATCAAAATTATTTAAAACGCTCTATGGAATAACCACATAGGAATATAGAACGTCCTAAGTTGCTAAAATACTCAATTTTGTGCATCGTGAGTATATTTTTCATAGTCGCTAGCCAAATGTGAGTCAGAGATAACTATACACCGTCAAAACTATTTCAACCCAATTCACCTATAAAAGTAAATGAGGAATTTCGTGGACGGGACATGAACAATTATGTGAGTGACGTCAACGGATGGTGATAACTAACCCTCAATTTAATTTGCGTCAACAGTTAACTAATTTGTTATTGGCTATGAGGACAAATTAAATAATAGAGACTTCATCATAGGTAGATCTTAGGTAGGGTTATAAAAATAAATAATATATAAAATACAAAAAGAAACATGTGAGTATCAAATTATAAATTCGTTCAGTAGTTTTATATTTAAACATAAGTATATTTACAATGCATGTTATAGCATATTTAATTTTCAATAGATATTACTATTTTGTTTACTTAATTATGTAATTGCCATTTTAATATTAAATATATAAGCTAGATTTATTTAATATCTTTTTAATAGAATAACACTAAAATAACCTAATCCAACGTAATTTCTATACTGTAGTAATCTAATTAGGGCATAAAAATATTAATTGATTGAAAAAAATGAGTACAGATTATTGATTAATCAGTATTGATTTGATAATACTTCTATTATATCGTAACCTAGTTTCTCTTTGGTTTACGGTAAGCCGACAGTTGACGCTGTAGTGTTTACCTCAACGTAAGTAATTTATATTAATTCCAACCAAAGCAAAGTATTATTACTAATGGGTTTCTATTTAAGAGATTTCGTATTTGATATTTAAAGTGGGGCACACTTTCATGTATATGAAGTAAATTGGTGGAAGTGTTACTCGCGCTACTTTTTTATAATTAAATATATAATAATAAGTTACATATTATTTGCCTTTTTTAGAGATCAGTTTTAGGTAAGGTGATTGTTTATGACGTAATTCAGTTTTATTGTTACAAGCAAAACCAGTCTTCGCATTAAAAGTTATCAAGATAGAAGTTATCAAGATAGAAGATAATAAAATAATACTGTGTTTATAAATTGTAATTGTTTTATTTTCTTTAATCACGTTAATTAACTACAAGGTGTTTCTACCGCAAGACACAACATGGGTTACTAAAAGGAAAAAATCTCTTAAGTAGCAACAAAATTAAAACAATGGATGACAATAAGGCCATAAAAGGGCAGGATATTCGTGCTATGTCTAAACTTTCCACGAAGTACTTACAACTATGACGCAAGACACTGTACGTAATGGTCTTACTGGGCATTGAACCTACTACCATTACAAGTTTATTACTATCTGACAAAGTAGCTTACCTTTCTCTGAAATCACGTATGTAGATGTAGTTACTAACGTCAAATTGTCAAATATGGCTTGTTTGCACTTTGTTACGACAACTAAAATTTGAAAAATAAATTCTTAAAATCCTACATTTAAAATACTTTTTTTTACTTACTATATTATTAACTATATTAAGACATAATGATAAATATATACAATAAAACAGTTTGATGACACATTAATTACATAAAGTAACAAGCGTATTTAAGGAACCTAAGCCCAGTTAAGACCTTTTAAATATTCATAATATCTCACGTATAAATAATATTCATAATATGCTAATGTCAGAGAAAACCTGGGAACCTAGTGTTAAGACACTCTGTTCTCATTAAGCATTTTTTATTATGTGGGACTTAACTAATTTGATGCTGGATAGAAAAGACCTTTTGCTTATAAAGTACACTTCAAATAAGAATTTTTAAAATATTCGGGAGTAAATAAAACACGTTTTTTAATTTGGGGTTTTAAATAAATTAGAGCGATAGTTTATCTCAAAGTGTAATTAAAAAAATATAATATAATAGAAACATTAAATTTCCAACAAAATATTTATACGCTACATCTACAATGCAAAATTCTTTTCAGTAACATTACTCAGCGTCCAAAGTTGGAATGCAGCAGTGAATTGTTAGGAAGCAGAATAAGTTATTTTTAAAGTACGCGCGGAAGAATAGATAAGAGAAATGAACATTTATAACATTTATTCTACGATCTTTTAATTCTTCAAAAGTTTTCAAGTAACATGCGGAAATAGATAGAATGCTGGAACTGAAATGAACAAAGTAATATCTGATTATTTTTGATTTCTTTAATTTTAATGTAGTTTAATTTTCACCTTGACTGTTTTCTGAATAGAAATATAACAGTGTATTATAAAAGCTATAACTGAGCACAATTTTATTCGCTATCCAAAAAGACATACTCCCAATGGCGATGTGAAGTGCTAAAAGCAATTAACGGTGGCAGCAAATCTATTGTTTTTGTTTTTTCCCTACTCATAAATTGTTCATTCGCCGGTAAAGCTCCAGGGCATATAGTCGATTACAAAATTTCTACCGACATACAAAATACTGATGAGTACAATACAATATATCTATATATTAAAATCGAATGTAAATTGACATATGAATATCACAGTCAACATAGATTTCATACATATAATTAAAGATGATCTCTTTTCACAGGTAGCTAAGTTCAAAATTCTTTTGACGAGATACAAGATTGAGGAAGCTTACGCCGAGAACTAAATATATCTTTTACATGAGAAATATGGATGCGTACTAAAATATGAATTTGAAGACGAAACATGATTCATAACTGGATAGAAGTGAATTTTAGGTCATAATAAAATTGAGAAGAATATGTGTTGAAAACCACAAACACAAGCATTAACTATTAGATATTTAAGTAATGTAAAAGATTTATATATTTTTTGAATTTGAGAATGGAACGTTTATGCAACATCGCAGATAATCATTTTAAAAAATCCAATGCTCACTGTACGGTTATGATCTCTGAAGTCCGAGTCAGGTAAATCCTCTTACGTTCACGTCGCATCGTGTAAGTGAAACAAAATCCTCCACTAATGCTTTCCTATTTCCATCAGGTGTATGAGATAGGTTACGAAACTAAATTGCTTTTCGAATGCCCCATGTGCCTTAATGAAAGACCGTTGGTTAAATAAAACAAATGTACTGCTTCAATATGCGGTCTCGTTTCTGGGATGAAGGGTTTTAAGCCAACGTGGATAGAGTCATATCTTAGTAACACTGTAAGTTAAATTAAATGTTCTATTTCCATGTCAAATGTTTAGATAAAGGAGTGTACCTTAACGCCGGTGTCTGTTGCCAGGGTCTTCCTGCCCAACTTACTCTAGATTGCACCGTCTTAAATGTATTATTTTTTTAAACTAAGAAAGATACAAATATTGTTAAAAATATAAAAGTATATAAAGAATATAATATATTTTGATTAAAATATATGTATTCAGAGCCAAAACTTCCTAAAATTACAAGTGAAATGAATAACATAAATATTAATCTAATAATACTTCAACAAATTCGGCAGACGATCTAAAAATGTCTGCCGGACTGACGTCACAGACGAAAGAACTTATATTTTATAATTATTATTATTGTATGAAATGTCAACATAGCGTCGAAGGTAGGTATGTCTGGAAGTGATCTAACGTCACATTGACGTCTGCAAAACGTCGGAACCGCAAAGACGTCACATTAGGAGATAAAAGTTAAATTTATGTAGCTCGGTAACTCTTGAAAGGGCTGTGATCTCAAATAGCATTAGGAATTTTATACGACACGTGTACTTTATTTTTATACTATAGAAAAACCTTCGGTAACAATATAGAACGTTCTAACTTTTTCGAATATGAGGAGCAAAAAATAATTTTACTATACTACTATTTTTAATACATTTTCAAATATTTTTTGAATATTTTGCGACACGAGTCTTATCACATCACATGACCAAATATCTTAGATTCCTATTTAAAAGTACAACTGGGATATTTGGCACGGGAGCTTGCAGTGAATGATAAATAGCCACAATCTTTTACCAATACGTATACAGCATAGGTACAGTCTGTAAGAAAATCGTGTTGTACAAAACATTAATCGAGATAGACTAGTAAAGGCGTGCCAATTTTATATCAACCAAGGTGTTAGATCTTCCTCGTTTCCTTCTGCTTTTAATCAAACCGTTTATACAACTGTAAGCCAATGATCTGTCAAAGGTCTTGCTCACTGGTTTTATTCGCACTGGCAAAAACGCCTGCCAAAGGGCTAAAAGTAATAACATAGTATATACTTATATGACGGAGTATACGAAGTTTGGCAACGTAATGCCGAGTCTCCGAGCAAGGGTGTTGAAACGCATATATTAATTATGTATATTACTTTACTATATGATATTAAATTATGTCACAAGCCAAGACGTAGGATTGACGAATATACGTGGTATATAAATAGATTTGTTGTAACAATGTGATAGATGCTAACAATAAACGAAATCGTGATGGGCCTCACGTGAGAGATGCATGTAAGTACAAGATAAGCTTGCCAAATTTCACTGTATAGCTTTTGTACTGAACTTAGTAAGCCTGTAGGGTAGAGTACCGAGCCTATATGGATACATATTTATGTATCGAAATAATAGTAACAGTAATTGACTATCTTTTTAATAAAAAAGAGAAAAATGAGAAACAGTATTTAATAACTTTTTCTTTTAAAATTTTATAAAATATGCCGTTTTTTTATTAATTATGAACACAAAACCCAGCAAAATGGTTCTTTTGAATAATATTTATTTGAATATTCTTCTTTAGACCAACTATAAAAGATGCTTGTGGAAATAAATTTTATGAGGCCTTAAGTAATAACATAATATAAATGCTGTTTTCTATAGAACAATAATAAATAATAATTTAAATGTATATATGTATTTTCCGATAATGTCAAAAAACCTTAAATTTCTTAGGCATAACTTTTAGTATACGGCAAGTATCTTTTATCTATTAATTTATTGTCATGGAAAATATTGCAAAGAAAAATTGTTTTTCGAAAGCAATTTAAAGTTTTCCGGCAGTGACCTCGTGATAGCTTTCGATATCATGAACCGCCTGTTTCGGACGCTCCCGACCTATTTCAGTCCGCCGCTAGCGGAGCTACATTTTAAAACAATGAAGTGAGTGCGCAAGAACAGGAAAGGTATATTTCCAGGTTGTAAGACAGAGTAGGACGGAAGCTTGGACGGGCGTCACGCAGGGAGATCACATAGTACCCGCTGAGTTCTATTTCTGCCCGTCGCAAAACATGTCTCGGAATTCGTTTCTATGTGTCTGGGAACATTAGAAATCATGTGACTAATGACTCGAAAGTAAGAAAAAAAATCATGTAGGTTAATAAATACTATGGCATAAATATTATATAAGCAATATGTGAACATGTATATTTATACTATTTAAATAATTTTAATTTAATTATTCATGACTACGAATATGTGCAATACACCTACAAACAACTTGACTATAAAAGCAGTGACATTATATTCGTTTTTATATTCGCAACATGACGCATCTTAATGAATTCCTTATATTACCTTGGCTGACATCATGGTGTTACGTAAGTTATGCTAAAACAATTGCCGACTGCCAAAATTTGTAAATAAATCAATCAGTTTGTCATCGGTGTGTACGTTACTTATAATGTTGTACATCATCAAAATATTAATATAATCAGAAATGTTATTTTGATAATTGACCTATTTTAGGTGTTAGTCAGTCAGCTACCAGTCATTGGAATTTGAAGCAAAACTAATAGGATAACCACGGTTAATAAATTATTAAACACTAACTACACTAACACTTATATATACTGAGTTTAATGTAGCTTCAAATATTCCTCCACGTATAAACAGAGTTAAAAATAACCAATTGTTTCCTTCAGTTTACTGTTTCGACCGCATTAACCTGTAACAGCGGTAAATAATATGATGTAGTGCCTCAATAACGGGCTTGTATAACGTGTGTTGAGAACATTTTGGTTATTTGTTTTAGTCAGCCAACGGTGAGCTGCTCGTCCGTCTTTCGTTACTCCAAGAGACTTTTCACATAGACCGTTTCATAAAGTTACGTTTTATAGATTAACAATTACGATTTTATATTAACAACCGATGTCTTTATAAATAGAAAAAAATATTTACAAGCCGACGTCAAATCCGGGTTTGTATAGACGTAAATGATTTCGTATAGTTGCTCAATATCATGGTCTGTTAGATCTTTTGAAAATCTAACCGTTCATAATATTGAGCAACTACAGGGCTAGATGTAGCGTCGACGGCCGATGTGTATGACGCTTACGATGTATTTTAATCTCGACATTAATATGAGTAGGCAAGAAATACCTGCGAGCGTTCAATCATAAAACGTTTATACCTGGTTTGTTTCTGTTGCGCACGGTTTAGCTTCGATAGGTATACAGTTTACTCGCATGTTTCCGTTTGGTCGCTCGCTCGCCTAATGAATGCCTAATCATAATTATCAAATACGCGTTTTAGTATTGCTTATTGTTTTCTTTTGGTGATTGGTCTCAATCTATACAATTTTGTGGCATCAATCGGTATAAATAAATAAAAAGAATGTATTTTTGAAAATGCTTTCTAAAGAGAAAGGTGTATTTAAACTATTACTATGAAAATATTAAGTATCTATTTTATATATATATATATATATATATATATATATATATATATATATATATATATATATATATATATATATATAAAGTAAAGTCTTATAAATTTTATCACTTCCACGTTTGATCGAACACGAGTTGACCATAAAATTATTCATAACAATTTATCACTTTTCATATTGGTTAGGTAAATACAGACGTTTCATTTAAAATACAGAAAAGTTTTAATAATTATTTAAAATTTTTAAATTATCTAATAATCTATACACGACAGTAACTTAGATTACTATTCGAGTTCAAGCGGGCGAAGCCGCGAGTAGGTAAATAATAAATTTTAACTTTTACGTCTTACATATATACACAAATTAAACAAACTATACCTCTCTAAAAATATACATTTATTACTGTAATTTCTCAAAAATAATGTCAATATAAAAAATTACAATAAAAATCAGGTAAGTTAATCAAATTATCCCATTACAATATAAAAAGTTATGATAAGAAAGTCGTAAATAGCTACAACCACATCAACAGTAGTGTTCCCATATGTCACATTACAAAATCGAGACTATTTCCTATGAACGTAAAGCATTGTTACTCACTATGAGAA
This sequence comes from Heliconius charithonia, assembly GCA_030704555.1. Taxonomy (NCBI): domain Eukaryota; kingdom Metazoa; phylum Arthropoda; class Insecta; order Lepidoptera; family Nymphalidae; genus Heliconius; species Heliconius charithonia. The sequence goes on from CM060825.1 coordinate 4,971,225, forward strand.
AACGGAGGATATAAGGGAAATAGCTGTATCCCTCTCGGGGAAGGGGAAGGGGAAGGGAACAGGGTGTCGAGTGACGTCAGTGAAAATTGATTCGGGAACGAAAAACGGGGCCACAACTAAGCCGGCGCCGACCGTCGGCTTAATAATACTCTATTTGTTCGCCGAGTTTACACATATCTATCTATCGTTTGATCACCTCACATATTTTCAGTTCAAAGTTTATCTATAGTTTACTTTCTGTCCGATTTGTTGATATAAATGGTCGGCAAGTTTAAATTTATTGGTCTGATGGGATTTCAAAATGATTTTTATTACTAAAATATTTACTATTGTGCTTTTATTAAATTAAATAGACGTAACTGTTATTAAAAAAAAGGTTCTTACAAAAATATATTTAATAATTTGTACTATCAAATAACACGGCGCAAATATAAATACTGATACACGTAAGTATAATAGTTACAATTTCTTTTATGGCAAATGATTAGGTCCATTTCTTTAGTACTTGGGCAGAGGTCATGTGGTCCTCACAGATCAATGAAAAAGGGTTTGAGATAAAAGCACAGATTGGAGAGGAAACAGACACGTCCAAAAACAGTGATCTTGATAATTTGTTGAGAGTATATTATATGTTATTCTTTTCAATCATTTTATACAATTTGAAAGAAATCGCGGCAGTTTGCATACTAACATCATTGAATAGAAATCAATCTCTATTCATTATTATATTAAAATAGAATAAATGGTATCAATATATTTTTCTCCAATAACTAATGTAGGCTAGATAACAAAGTATTTTATGTGATAGGTAGATACTTAATACCTACAACAATCGTAATACTATAGAATAAATTAATAAACGATATTGCAGAAGATTTTGCAATAATGAAATTACTAATATTATCAATGTGAAAGTTTGTGAAATGAGGCCAGTCGTGGCGCAGCGGCACAAAGTGTGACTGTAAATCGACTGGTTGTGGGTTCGATCCCCACTCGAGGAGATGAAATATTTACTTAAATTTATATTTCCATTTCTTCGCTCTGGTGTCGAGGCTAAGCGCGGCGTGGAGTTCTGCCACTCAACACGCAATGCCTCCAGAATTCGGCAGAAAGTGGGGAACGGAGTGTCTAAAAACACTAGGTTTCCTCTGCCTACCCTGCTGTGTGCGGGATACAGCGTGAAGCTGATTTATTTATTTTTTTATTTGTGAAAGTTTGTGAGGATGGGTGTTTGTTCCAATCATGCAAAAACTACTGTACGGATTTATATAAAAATACATAGTAATATAGCTTTATACATCATAATTTTTATAATTTGGTTATAACATAATCACAAATTAAAGCGGGTGAATCCGCGTTTATGTCGCTAAAACATTCATAAAATTAATTAGATCTAAGTCAAGATGGATTAATTTTGACAATCTCTCACGCCAAAAATATGAGAAGGGAATGATCATAAAGAAAAATAATTAACAAATGATGACAAACACTTTTGTATAGCGAAAATATTTACGAAAAATATAAAATATTGAATCTTTTACTTATATTATTAAGTCGATCAAGAATTAACGAGGCAATTTAAAAACATGAAAACATGGAAACTCGGGCGCCGTGAAATTAATACATATTATTCACAGTGGTTTGCTTTGCTCGACATTGTGTATTATTGCATGAATAACATCTTATTTATTTGCAAAGAATGCTCAACTGATTCAATGATACTTAGAAAAATTGCGTTTAGTATATGTAATCGTTATTTAGGTCTAGGAGTGGCTTTTTAAGTAACAATATGAAAAACCATTTGTTTAACTTTAAGTCATAAATCAGCTTTACGCAGGGTAGACAAAATAAAATCTAGTGTCAAGACACTCTGTTCCCATTTTCCACTGAACCCTGGAGGTATTGCAATAACGATTAACTTTAAAGTTATTATTTAATTTTTTAAAGCCGTAATGGAAAAATGGCACTTGGTATATACAAAAATAACACGAAATATTTTAATTATATGTACATTTATATCAGATGGTACTTCCCATTTCCTGTGAAAGCGATACCTAAAAAGCTTTTTCATTCATTTGCGAATTCACATCATATTTTGTTTTTGTATAGAAGATTTAATAAATAATCGGAACATTCCGATTTTTATAAATTCTACTAAAGTTTCTTTGCTTTACCTTAAGGCTGATTGACTGTATGTTATAATTTTAGTAGTGACGTGCCGAGACACGTATTTATCACGAGTATTTTATTCAAGCCTTGTTCCTATTCGCCTGCTGATGTCATACTTTGTGAATGTTTCCTGTGTCACGTTACTATTGTGCGGCCATATTTGACTATATTTTTGAATTGTCATTACAAAGTATTTTTAGGTTTATTTCTTTTATTACGTGAATTATTTTTCAAGACTTGACCTTAATGAAGTATATATAGTATTTATTTAACGATAGCTACTCTGTAACAGCCACTGTGTTCACTTTGTTCCACAATCTTTCAGTGTGTAATGGTTATGAAAATCATTGTTTGCCCGCATAAGGAACAATGCTGCATTTCACAAAGGCGATACTAATGAATGTAAGCTGTAACATATAGTATATACCTACTATTGTACACCACTGAGATTTGCAGGGAAACTTAAATGTAACATACTATTATTCTCTTTAACGCTTAAAAGGTTTTCTTTGTTAGTGATAATGTTATTGAGTTGGTCTATGAGAATATTTGCAAAAGATTACCTTCATCGCCTTCGTTCTAAATGTGGATAATCACGTCAAAACTTGTGTCAGTAAAATTTATTACACTTCTTTTATTCAAACAACGTTTTATATTAATGTGTAAAAACTTAATAAATTGAAATAAAATAGTATTAGCTGGGAACTATGTGGAACAATATGACATGATAGATTTGATTATAAATTGGTATTGAGGCGTACTGTAGTTCCTCACATACATAGTGACTTTTGCCGAGTGATTTATTAAAAAAAAACAAACTAAATAAATTATTTAATAGATGAATAATATCAACGTAGTTTATTACCACCGCATCATATATGATCTAACTTTATCCATGTCGACATCACATAAAGTTATTCCTTATTCTTTTTGCTAATCTGAAAACAGGTCACGTGTAGGGCGGGCGTGACGTGCAACCATTTGTATAACTTGTCAAAAATAAGCTGTTAGTAGGGTTGCTTATAGAGAAAAATATGAAAATTTGATATCTGGTATAAATAGGTTAAATTTAAGTATATTTTTATTATATGACTTTGATGAATATTAGCAAAAAATAAAGAAAAAATAAGCAGAAATATATTATGGAGAATTCTAGACAATGTAGAACTACCGATAAAGGCTTCGATTAGAAACAGCTCGTTTCCTCTTCGTGTTTCAATTCAATTGTTTCTATGGATAGAAAGTGCACAGATACCTACATAGTTTTGTGTTCTGACAGATTAGAATCCATCAACTTAATAGAAGACTGACGCAACATAAATTCATCGTGAAAAGCTGTAAACATGAAAAATATATTTGAAGATATCACGGCGCAGTGGAAAAAAGTATAAGAACAAGCTCGATTTTTGTGCGCTCGATTTCTCCTAGAATAAATGTTTTTTTTTTCGTTTTTCTTTAAGATTTCAAGCGGAGTGCCGTTTTGTGTTCCGCCACTGAACACGTATCGAAATGAATGGATTTAGGCGAAAAACAGGAAAGAGTTCTAGCACTACGTTTTCCCGTAAATCCAAAACGTATTAAAATCTTATAGGGAGAAAATATATTAACTACATGATTAAAATAAACCACAAACATTAGTAGTGCAATTATCTGTTAAAACAGATTTTCAAGTAAAAAATACTTCACAGGGTGTCTTTTGTCAGCTAAGCGGCTTCAAGTCACTCGCAGCAAAAAAAGCCGAGTTAACGAAACGACGCACGCATCCAGTCTTTGTTTCTTTGTGGATAAAAGAACAAAAAAGAGCTTAAGTTAACAAGCACCGAGAGTAGTTTAGTAAATAACGGCCAATTAGGAAAAAAGTCAGTATTTTTTTTTCAATTCCGATTTATAAATATTAGGAAACTGAAGTATGAATTAATATTTAATATTTTAATTTTGAAGTTATTAACTTAACAGACATCCGTGAGTCAATGTATATATCAAACACGATAATGTAATAAATAGTTTGTAAAAAAATAGATCTTTAGTGATTCATTTTTATCAGTACGTAATTATGCACGGACGTTAGAATCTTCTAAGAAAATCTTATAAAACCAAGCACATAATAGGTAATTAAGTATATAAAAAAGTAAAAAATAAATAACTGTAATAGACTTGTTGTATATAAATACTGTGATTTGTATTAGATTGTAGTTTTTTAAGTATTATACTGACTAAATGTTAAGGCTATGTCAGTCTAAAATATAATTATTATGCAGGTACATGAACATAAAAAAATACATTTAAAATAAAACGACCGAATGGATCTCACAAGAGAAATCTAACGGCTAAATTATAATAGATTCAATCGCATTGAGATTCAAATGAATGAGCGATGATCTAATCAAATGAACTAATTCACGTGCGTGCACACGTTTCAACAAGTCCCTTATAAAAGCTCAAGAGCAATAGGGATTTTATATCAACTTCACGCTTTTTCTCGCACAACTGGGTAGTCAGAGGGTATTTTACGTTAATACACTCCGTTAGCCACTTTCCGTAAAAATAACGAAACATTGCGATTTAAGTGGGGGAGTTTAACGCCGCGCTGCGTGTGCCAAAGCGAGGAAATGAAAAGAAATATAATTATTCCTCTGTTTGGAAATCGAAACCACGACAGTCTCGTTTAGTCAATCGACGTTGCACTGCGTCACGGCGGCCTCAGCTATAGGAATAGTTGCAATAAAATGTGAATAACGATAGCTGCATAGTGCATCGATTACTAGCTAATGCGATTTGACCAGCCTTGCTATCTATATCTATTCCGGTTAAGTCAATTTGCACTGGCTCGCTTTGGGATGCATTAGGAAGTCATATTGGATGATGTAGTTTTGTTTTTTTTCTATGAATTCATTAGGGTATTTTAAAAGTAAAATATGCGATATGTCTTATTACAAATTTTGTTTGAGTACTTAACCAAAAAGTATATAAAATTACAGTTGTTGTAGGTTCAAGTCTAAATCAGAGAAAAATATATAATAAAAGTTTTTAAAAAACATTTAAATAAAGGTAATAATATAACTATTTGAAAATAAAAACTAAACATACATATAGCTGCGAGCGGTATCTGGTGTTAATGATCACATTCTAGTCGTATCACATTTCTCACTGGGCATATCTTACTTATTTCAATTATAGTACAAGGTCCGAATTATTTGATACGTGACAATATCTCATGACTAGAAAATAGTAAACATAAAGGGAATGAGCATTAAATAAATACAATGTATACAAATTATCCAAGAACAATGTGATTTAATTTAAGCGAGTGGAGTTGCAATACCAACGCATAATGTCCTCATATAAATACAGTTTATATATTTAAACAATTTTGAGGCCTCTCGTGGCGCAGTGGCACAAGCGTGTGACAGTAAATGTGACAGGTTGTGGGCTCGATTCCTACTCGTGAAAATGATATATTCAATATTGTCATTTCCTCACTCTTGTGACGTTGCAAAGCGTTTGAGTTCCGCTACTCAACACGTGATGTCTCCAGAATTCGGTAGAAAGTGAGGAACGGAAGTGTCTTAATACTAACTTCCATGGTTCTTTCTGCCCAGGCCCTATATCCTACAGCGTTAATTTAAGAAATATAAAATAAACGATAGTACAGTGGCATATCGCAAAACGTAATGGTTGTTCCACCTATTCGCGAGAATGAACTATTTTTATATTTTAATTCTTGTGAGGAAGAGTGGTGTTGAGTTTTGCCACTCGACGCGAAAAAGAATATGAATTCTATCGCGACACTAAGTTCTCTTTGCCTACCTAACAATATTGTAATGCGCGAAGCTGAAAATAATATTTGAACCTATCTACCTGGTCAATTGATAGGAAGAAATTAACGTACATTCATTAAACTATTTAATGGTACATTTGGCATTATGCCATATTTTTTTAATATACGCAACACAGATATAATTTACTTGAATGATTATTTGAGCTGGTGAAGAGATCAGAACAAGACATTTCGCGCTAGATAAAGACATTATTTAGATTAGCTCAAAAACAACCAAGATCATTTTTCGTTTGCTTAGAACATTTTACGGCGAGCGGTTGACAGGAACGATCTATCACCGGGGAAGTATAAGCAAACAATTGTCAAGGAAACAACGCCTTTATACTTTAACACAAAAGGGGCGAAACCGTTTGAGGAGCGCGCCATTTTAATTATAACATTATTTACAGTAGCGTTCTTTGGAGTTCTTGCGCATGTTTCTCGCAAATTTCCATTTTATGTTGATACTGACATCATACTGTAAAACACTTGAATAAATGATTATTAGCATTTTTGTCGCGAAATATATGTATAATATAACCACGTACTAGGTGCAGACTATGGATCAGATCACCAACTATTGATCTCAAAGTTTAAACTACACGGATGTCAGTATAATATCGCATACTGAAGTTCTTCGGACATGTCTCTCGAGGAGGAAATGGCTTCATCGATCGTGTTGTCGTGCAGGGCAGAGTGGAAAGCACTAGAAGACGGGTTTTGATTCTTAGTAGAGATTACATGGGAGATCAGGCGTTGGGGATCCCTTACATAAGAGTACCAGGCTTTTAACCAGTAAAGATATCTGCCCCATGTGTTTTAGTGTTAGGAATAAGAAGAAGAATATAACTACCCACTACTCTGTTTAAATGCAAGCATTCTAGCAACAACTTAGAAGCAATTATATAATCTAATAGATTAAGAACATTACTAGATACTGTATATATAGGATCAGTTTGACCGCTGGCTGATAAAGTCTCGGACAGCCTTATCTGCCACACAAGTTATTATTTTTGGTTTCGAATGCCACATGAATTTCATTTGTACATACTTATTCGTAATTTAAAAAAGTAGCAAATCGTATTTTCGTTTTTAATAAGAAAATTGTTCTTGAAGAAACAATTATTTTGTATTTTCATCCTCTGTTTGTGAGATCGCATTAATTATTAGCTTACTATCGGAAATTGAGTGAGTGTTTTATATACTCAGACATTTTTATGTATTCAAGCATTTTTATAAAGTCATATTTGTCCAGCCAGTATATAAATGGCGGTAATAATTATTTTTTGCTATATGCACCTAAATAAATATACATGTAGGTGTAAAAAATCCAAAGAAGAAGACTACAAAACTAATAATGACAAAGATTATTTATGATTTATATTTACTATTTATTAAGGTTTTTTATAGATTCGTGACTGTTGAAAATTTATTGCGAATATTTTATAGTAACTGTCGCTCGCAGTTTCACCACTGCAAAGTAAATTATTACGTTACGTTTATTCTCGTTATAGAGATTTTGCTATCATTCTCAATTCTACATATAAATTAAAACAGTATAGTAACTTATATTTTTACTAATGTTATTTTGATAAGACAAATAGGAACAGTTAAAAATAGTGGAATAAATCAATAAACCTTCATATATCACACGCAATTTCGACTACAAATTAGATAGTAGACCATTTATATGAGTTTAAAACACGCGTACATGTTCAATACAAACAAATATTAGAGTACATTTGTAATGCATTTTTTAAATCCAATACATGTTTGCCTAACCCAGCGTTAAGACACTTTACTCCCTACTTTCTGCTCAAGAAATATATTGTTAACTTAGAATTATTAAGTCTGAAAGAACCCTTAATTTACATTAATCTAATTTAGCAAATCCACTCAGTAGTTTGCCTTGTGAAATGAAAATAGAGCATGAAGTGCGAAGCCACCCTCTCACTCATCCCTTGGCACCGAACTTGACCTAGTTAGACGATGCATGTTTGATCGAAGCTGATTAAGAAATGGGGTTAGTGTAGGTATATACTTATGTAAGCACGTTAGCAAAAACCTATAGTGTATCTATCTTTGTAGGGTATCAATAAAAATCTAAAAGGTATCTCTTGACTTAACAATGGAAGTGTTTATAAAAGCACTTCGTTGAAGTTGCTTTTATAAGCTTTGCCTTATTAGAGTACTCAGTGCAAGATTTATCTTTTAGATTAAGAAAATAGTCTGGAAAAAAATGTAGTACATATATATAGTTAGTTCAATTATCTTTCCTTCTAAAACATGTATACGAGTATACATGATATGAAATCGATACTTTGTATAAGTGGTACTGTATAAAAAATTTAATAATAAAAGAACAAAGTAAGCTCCTTATTTTTTTCTTTTTCGTATGATATGAATAGAAGTGATAGAACTGGATATAACTTAAACAAGTTGTGAATACTCGAAGTAAATACTTCGGTAAATTATGCTCCAGTCAAAGAAACGATCAAAGCGGTATTAGGCGCGATACCTAATTTGGTAAGTCAACGTTCTGTTCATGGTATCATTTTGGGCCTAAAAAGACGTCCTGTATCGATCAGAGTTCAATGACCTTGGCTAAACGGTTTATTCTGCATCACCCTAGAATTATTAGCAACACCACGAAAATTAAATCGAACACGACTTTAATAAATGGACAATTATTCTATATGAATAATTGTCCATTTATCAAAGACATGTTAAAATTTTTCTCTTTTGTTAAATTCTTTTAGGCATATCGTGGAAATTCCAAGTCATAAAAATGTTGTTGAAATATTTTTTTCATAGATATAATACCTTCTAGTATCTTTCTGATTATTCTTTTTAAAAAATGTAATATAAGTAGATCACAACTAATCATCTGAAGTTATCTATTGTGTCTTCCTGACCCTGACTTCCTGAGTCATGAAATATTTGTGGCATCGTTAATTACTTTTTGATGAGCAAAATACAAGTGCGATAAATAATTATATAATATGCAGCCATTTCCTTATAAACCATAATGTGACACGAATAGTAATTAAAGCTGGAAAACTGTATAGATTACATCACACACAATAAAATTTGTAATGTTAATCCTGCCCACTGGACATTACCGCAATCGTTTTCCACTGGCATCTAAGGAACTTTAAATTATCGCTTTGGCAGTCTTTAAGGTTTGTAATAGAAGTAATTAATACAAGATATTTTTTTCTTTAAAGTTAAAGTTAGTAAAAACTAGGTAATACTAATTCCATAAAAAATATTTAACATACTTTTGAATATCGACTTGACCCTAATATTTCATCGGATATGTCTACCACAGATTCGATTAGTTGGCAAGTAAGCAAAATCAATATATAAGCAATGCCCATCGCGATCATATCGCAACATTCACCGCTACTACGATTTAACCGATAACGTCAATTAGAGTAATATTGGTACTGAACCAAATAAGGTACAGATATTTTGGATGACGGTAGGGCTTATCAAGCCTGTCAGATAAAATATCAAACAAATAACGCTGACATTTTAGGAAAACATTTAGGATTTTTGACATTTTTGAAACAAAATTAAAAGTGGCGGTTATAGTAATGTTCTATATGGGGTAAGTTAATTTGTTTTATGTGAATAATCTTTTATTGGTTAAACTTGAGTCTTTACCATCAAATATTCCACCTATCAACTTTAATGTTTAGACGACGCATGAAATGAATTAGTAATAGATAACAGTACAGTGACAGCGTTCAAAATAGGTTTATTGCTTTCGTATTCCTTCTGGTGTCTTATGTTTAAATAATGCAGTTATACGTGATACGTTCAGATTACTAATAACTAGAATACACAATTTTAAAGACACACATTACATATCGATGGCAATGGCATACGTCTTAACCATCATGTTCTGGGAAGTTAAGTTGGTGACATTTCTTTTCTCATTAAACTAGGCTAAGACACACGACAACCATTAATTACGTTACTTTTACATGACTTTCATGGTTTTCCTCAAATGTTTATATTGCACACTGTAAACATCTTAAGTATTTTTTTTTATTTCTTGATTTCAGTACAATATAAGTAAACAATTGCTTCCTTAACCTATAAAGCCAAAAGCATCAAATCTAAACAGGTACGAACCATCTGTGGGCGATGTGTAGAGCTTCTTGCACAATTCCTGAGGTCCGCCGAGCGCGTTGATTTTGGCTAACCCCTCGGCCCCACGAGACTCCATCAGCTCGCGCAGCTGCCGAAGGGTGACGCCATATTGCGCCGGCCGCCCCTCCACCGTAGCCATGGTGCCGGGCTCGCGGCCGCCGCCCGCACCACGCCCGACCCTCTAGATCTGGAACAAGGAGAAAAGAGAGTCAGCACAATGAAGAGAACTAGAACTATTAAGAATAGAAATGAAACAGTAAGTTTTTTTATATACTAAACTTGAATGATAAGCCTTAAATAAAATTGTAAATTGAAATTGAAATAAATAAATTTAAGATAAATTAATTAAAGATAATGGCGAGGGTTTATAGATGAAAATTACCAGAGCATTCTTTTGATACATTTTTATAAACTTTACACTAATTCTCGCATAGGATATCATATCATAGCATCCTGCTAGGATAGGCAGAAGGAACCTGTGAATCCAGTAATAAGCTACTTTGTTCCCATTAAAACAATTCCGCTTCCCTCTTTCCGCTGAATTTTGGAGCAGAAGGTCAATAAAAATGTAAAGCAAATTCGTTATTGAATTTGATTTAAATAACGAAATCAAGCATCAAAATATTGTTGAAAGAGGAATTCTGCATAATGCCTAAGCCTCATTAAAGTCTATGACATCAAAGCATTCTACTGTAAAGTTTTCTATAAACTCGATTGCATTTTACTGTCGCTCATTGCATAATTAAATAGGGTAGGAACGTGTAAACGGGAAATAGGTTGACATCTAGATAAGAACTTATCATCCCACATAGCACCAGAGGGAATAAAGGGAAGCTATTGACATTTTGCCGTTTAAAATATATGGAAATTATGCAATATATGGAAACTTCTATAAATATTCTGAGTAAAATATATTTCAAGCTTTATAATAAACGAACATAGTGTAAAATTGCATAAAACGAGGTTGTATCATTTAATTAATACCTACATAAACAGCAATACCATTTTATTGTGTGACTTATTATTTTTTGTATTTCATTAACAATTATTATCAAAACGCTAATTACTTAAATAAATTAAAAACAATAAGGCAACAAATAACTACTGTAATTTAAACATCAATAATATGAAAAATAAATTTCTTGAACTGAATTCAGAAGTAACAAAATCGTTTATTTTACATCATCACAGTCGAAAAGACATTATTTATTTAATCCAGTTAAAGGAAGCTCGGGAATCTTTTAAATGACACTGGTAGATTAACTTAACATTGTAGGTATTTAAATATCATATCGATATTTCTATTGCTTTTAATAGTTACCATACAATAAGGGAGAGGGAATTTATTAGAATTTTCTAACCCGAAATTAACTAAATCTGTCAGCAAATAAATTTTATATTTATTTGACATACATAAAAGTTACATCAGAGTAACTTTACTTAAAACACGTAAATTAATATATATTTTTACCCCATTGTGATTTAACAAATACAGAGGTTGATTAAACAGACCGAAAAATTAAGCAGAACACACCTGTAGCCGGTTGACGGTCTTTACGACCAATAAACAGGCCTCAGTTGCTCACTGTGCATCGTGCATATTTCAGTTTTATTAATGAAATGTCTGTTTCCACGTGTTTGTTTACGTGAAAAGGTATAATAATTTTGAATTGAAATAACTACAAAAGTACGAATATACTCGTTATACTTAATTCGGAATTTTGTTTCAAAATTTAACAAATGATAACTATTTATGATCCTTATTATAAACCAGAAGATCTAACAGAATTTAATATTGAAATATTTTGCATTATACAATAAAATTACATAAATTTTAAAAATTCTTCTGCTTATTTTGTTAAAATGAATAGTGAAATATATTCCATTTGCCTCTACCATACACAAAAACGACCTAATCTACAATAAATTTCATCTACAGTAAAATAAAATAACATATTCTTCACAAGCTTAAAATATGTATGACTATAAAAGTTGGTAAATGAGCCATTTTATATTCTCAATTTACATTTTATTCCTTCATGTTAATATATGATCTAGATAAATATGGAAATAATTAAAGAAACATATTTGTGTGTCATACATACACAAACAAAAAAAGGCAGAATTTCGAAACGAATGGGTGACTTATCGCATAAAGAGAACGCCAATTACACTTACGAACTTTATACGACCCTATTGTAGTTGCCATAAAGGAAAATCGAACAGTCGTGGCGCATGGGTACAAGCGTGCTACAGTAAACGCGACGATTCGAATCCCACTCGGGGGAGTAAATATTTATTATTATAGGCAACGAAAGAGTCTAAAAATCAGAATTTAACATATTATAATGGTAAATTGATATATTAAGATATATTAAGCTTAATGCATGTAGGATAGACAAACAAGCGTATAGACATACAGACGAACAACAAAGCGATCTTATAAAAGTTCCACTTTTTCTTTTAAACTAAGGAACCCTAAAAATATGACTTTATACATCATTAGGATTAGAAGCCAATTTAAACATAAATAGCGCTAATGTATAATAATACGGATAATTATTTTTAAAATACTCATGGATTAAGTTTGCCTCGGTACTAAAAGATTATTCAGATGTATAATTCAATAAATTTATAACAGGTCGGCAGAAGTTTCTCGACAACCTTGACATTTTCGTTACCATTGTCGTTTGCGCTGAGATAATTTTGTTTCGCGAAAATCTTCACCAAATATACAATGGAGGGGTAAAATGAGATCATTTTTATCGTAGAATTACCAGTATGTTTTCATAATTAAAAAATCTGCAATTTTGTTGAGCTTATTATGTAGTCAAAATATTACGAAAACACTTACTGTTACTAATTAATTTATTGGTTTAATTTTACGAGCCGATTTTCGATTACATGTTCGTTATTAGCACTCACGCAGAAGAGTGACAGGAGAGGTTGCCTTTCTCTCTCTAGTAGCAATGAGGTTGAGTGTCGTTGAATGGACTACAATTAGGTCGGATGAGTGCCCATCTCGGTTAGAGCAGAGATCCTCAGAGATTCACTCATGATGATTTATTGAGCTTTTCTTAAAAGCTTTGTATAAACAATCTCAAAATTAAATATTCAAATAAAAAAAATACTATGCTAATTATAACTTAAATGTTATATCGACTTAACTTACACAACCGTAGGTACACCAGGTTCAAATCAAACAAAATATTTCTTAAGAACTTGGTTCAGACATGCACTTAAAATAGGGTAGCTAGTACCCGATTACTAGTCATTACCATTATAGCATGTGTAGCAAAGTTGGGCAAATGGGTCAATCATCGTGTTCCAGGAAACTTGGCACGAGCGCGCAAACAATCTTGATTGAAGGTGTCCCGAATTGCGGGATTAATCGATGTTGGTCGAGTTGCGTAGGTAATGGATGGATTGATGGCCAAAGGTTACGTGGGATCGACATGAGGACAAGGCAGTTATCTTGTATAGATTAAATGAGAATAAAATGAATAAATCATTTACACTGCATCTCGCGCACTTTACACTGCATCTCGCACTCAGGGTAGTTAAGTTAGTGTTAAGGCACTCTGTTCCTCGCTTTCCGCCAAATTTTGGAAGCATTGCCTGTTGACTGGTGGAACTAAACGTCTGGCTTTGACACCAGAGCAGAGAAGTTAAAATATACATTTAAATAAATATTTTATTTCCTCGAGTGGAGATTGAGCTGACAATCAGTTGCGTTTTTACAGTCACACGTTGTACCCTTGTGCCGCGACTGGCCTCTATAGATATAAATTAAATGAGATGAATTAAATAGATTTAGATCTTAGGTCAAATATTTATGGCCAACGACAATAACAAAAATATTTTTAACATGAAATGACTATTAAAACTATTATAATCATTGCAAATCGTTTTTAAATATTATTTATAAATAGAAAGTATTCTAAAACGATCTATCGATAAATCACCGTACCTATATGTATTAAAGTGAAGTTCCATTACGTTTATACGGAATCAGTACAAGGACAAAGTTCGTTATTGTATGGATAAACAATAAATCTACAATAGACACAGAACCGTTCCCGTCTCGAAATACATCTGAAACACATCAATGACGCAATCGTCCACTGAACTTTTAAAACAAAGGTAAACTTCAGAATAACAAATTCAGTTTATATTATCTGTTTTATTCTCAGTACGAGCGTAAGCTACAAATCACGGGACCTAGATTGCTTTTATTGTAAGATATCCAGATTTACTATTGTTATATGAATAACAATAGCAAATATGGTCCGGCTGTTGTTTTATTGCAGGAAGATTAAACGCATTAAAAGCTGAGCTTACTTCAAAGAATTTTAGGTTTTAGGAGCTAGCATCTACATATAGTTCAGGAAAAAACTGAGAACTAAAATAACTATTTAGGGTTAAATCCTAAAAAAAAATAGCCTTAAAAGGGGGCTTGTGGCTATAAAGACACTAGATCAAGTGAGGTATCTGAAAGGAGATATGAGTAACTGAAAGGGATCTGGCTTAACTAAATTTGAATTTCAGAAAAAGCTCGAGACCCCCAGTTTTTGTATGAAACACTCGGTGGGCTCGGTGGCTCGCTCTTTTCCGGTTTTTAATATTAATATAATCTTATTATCAATTTAACCGTTGTATTAAAGAAAATATTTTAAATTGGCAATAATGAACGTCCTTAACCGCGAAAACCTGCAATAGCTGTGATGTAGGGCTAAATCGCGTGATTTCGCCGCCTTATCTCGGCCACACCTGGCTTTTCGCAAATTGTAGATATTAGTTCACTCAAATTGCTATTAATCTTGATTTAAGTCTGTCGTTTGGAAAAAAAACTACTTTGTTCGTAATTGATAATAAAATATGATATGTGATACTGATAATAATATATTGAGGCCAGTCGTGGCGCAGGGGCACAATGTGTGACTGTAAACGCGACTGGGTGTGGGTTGGGTCCCATTCGAAAAAATGAAATATTTATTTAAATTTATATTGAAGAATTCATTTCTTCGCTTTGGTGTCAAAGCAAAGTACGGCGTTTAGTCTACAGAATTCGGCGGAAAGTTAAATGCAAAGTGTCTTATGTATTAAGGCTCCCCTCTGCCTACCCAACTACAAGCGAGATACAGCTAGAAGCTGAAATAAAAATACTAACATAAAAAAAGTAAAAAAAAATACATCACATCGTTATAAATTAAAAGTCACAAAATCACATTGCCAACAGCAAATAAGCAAATTGCTTCCAACAGTCCAAGCATCCACAGTACTTAAACATCATTAAGCCAACGAAACTCGCCCAACTGTGACGCTCGTTACAACAATCTTGTTATAAGTTGCTCGAGAGCGATTTAATTGAAATAGAATAAGTTCGAGTAAGTCAGAGTTAGTTGCACTATCGCTGAAATACTGGTACGACGCGTTTGAAATGCAAGTTTTCAAAACAAATACTGAGTTAAATCAAGGTGCGCTTGATCGTTATCTAAGCGATTTCAGATGCTTTAGATTACACCTAACTCCAATGAGTATTACGTAATACGAACTAATAGTTCTGGGGTAACGAGGCAAAGCGCGGCGTTGTGTCCCGCCACTCAACACGCAATGCTTCCAGAATGCAGCGAAAAGTGGGGAACGCAAGTATCTTAATGGGAACGGAGTGTCGTAACACTAGATTCCTATTAAGGTTCCTTCTGCCTAAGGTAGGCTATGTGCGGTATTACAGAGTGAAGCTAAAAAAATCTAGAGAGTGCTAAATCAGTCGTTACGTAATACCAACTCAAAGCTTAACAAAATAAAGTTTTACTACAAATAGAAAAACATTTGAATTTGTAACAAATGATTCTAAATATAAGATCTGATGAAAGATTTGAACGGAAGTAATATTAAGTCCAGAAACGGTTTAATTATAAGGTAAAAAGTGTCAAAGAAAGCTCGCTCTTTGAAAGTATATTGGAAATTGTAATATCGATATAGATGGTTGGCAGCGTGACTGCAGACTCCCAGGAAAATTGAGACGGCTGCTTGCCGCTAATGGTGCAAGTCTCGGAAATGAATTATATAATGACCCCATTTTATATTTGAATATTATAAGAGGTACATTTTCTAGTATATTTACATTATTTTTTAAAAAATAAGAAATGTGTTCATAAAATATTAACTTTATTCTTGATTTTCAGTTTAAATATTTCTTATTTTAAATCATCTCTTTTCTCTTTATTATCGAAATAAGAAGTAAGAAAATTTTATCTTATAAAACGTAAGGTTAACAAAACGTGCAAGGAATGGTTGATTGTGAGCTCGCTTCACGGTTTTGTTATTTCCATCTCGAGAAAATTCTTCGTCGTATTTTTAAGGTAGTTCGTATATTTTGATAAAAAAAAGCAATTGGTTAAGTTTAAAAAAAAACTTCAATTTTTATTCTTATAAAAGTAGCAAGATAATATTGTATTTTACCTTATCATGCTAGTCTATTTAAGTTAATATTAAAAGTTTACGTTTTTAAAAGTTGGAAGAAAATATTTAACTAGTATTGGTACAAAAAAATATAGGTAATTATCTTATATGTAGGTACTAGAGGCCCTTTCATAAAGATAGTAAATACTTTAGAATGCTGTAAGCATTAGTATTGAATTTGCTGACAGTTTCCGTTACTATAAATTAAAGAAACAAAAATAACTAAAGCAGTTATTAATGAAATTACAATTAAAAAGTAAATAAAACTCGTAAGTGAATTATTTTTATCCAGCCCAAGCCAACATGTACCAACTCGTGTATAAGAATCATAATTCCCAAAACATCTGGGGTGCGGGTAAAATCCGGCAAAGTAATCAACCGTTTGGGTGCTAGGACCGGGTATACTGGTGTACTGGAATGTTATTCGTATTCATCGCACGAACGTCGCCCCAGCGGTACCACCACTAATCAGACTATCTCGTGATCTGCGGCCCAATGTCTCCGTTTTATAAGGGAGGTTAACAGTTTAGACGTTTACAGTCTCTGATGAGTTTGAGACGGTTTCTGTTACTGCAATTTAGGAACAATAATAAGTCCTGAATAACATGTAATAAAATTATATGTTATGACTATCGAGGCTAAGTGAGACCGCGTCCTACTGTATGAATATCTATCCTATTTATATTCATTACCTCTCTGGCAAGACGAAGCTTGGCGTTGAAATCCGTTAATAGACACGTAATGTCTCAAAACCGGACAGAAGGCGGTGAAGAGAGTGATTTCACACTAGTGTCTTTCTACCTTCCATTGTATATGCGGGTTAAAAGTTAAAGCAGAAAACTAAAAAAAATGAAAACAGCAATAAAGGAACTGTTCTTTTAGAACAAGATAATAAAATTATCTCCCAAGTTAATGATTTAATCAAACTCAAGTATAAAGGTTTAAGAAGGTATAAAGCCCGCGGTTCGTCCCTATTATTACATAGAAAGGTTAAATAAAACTTACACCGTGCTTATAATGCGTGTTTCGTGGTAATTGTATTATTTAATGCGAAAAAGTTTCAGTCGATCTATTAATTAACGTAATACCAAAAACAGCGGAGTTAACTAGTATAATCCTGAATGAGGGTGACTTTAAGTGGAATATTTGGTTATATCTGAAAGAAAATTAGCGCCAATGCTTACAGAGTAATGGGTAAATCTCGGTAGCGGGAAAATAATATATTAATTACTGATTGTACACTGAAAATTCATGAAAAATGTTAAGAAAAATATTTATAAAGAAATATTTTAAAACCTAGCTGGATTTAAATATAAAAAGCTCGCTGTTAATTGTGAAATATATCTATATCAATATATAAAACTCTTCCGTTATTAGTGACAACACAGACGAAATCACGCGGCGCCGAATTTTGAGAACATATTACAACATGCACACGTACATATGTACAAATGCAGTGTGCATTTGAGTTTCTTGAGGTGTAGAGAGACACTAAGAAGGAATTGGTATGGGAACGAGGGTATTTTACAGCTAGTTTAATCAAAATGTGTTATGTCGTATTGATATAACATATTATGATTTACGAAGTCATATAATTATTTTAATTAAAATTCGATACAGGTGTGTCGACCGAGCAAAAATTGTTATTTTACAAAATTCTAATATAGAGGTGTGTTATAGAGCAAAAGTGATTATTTTACAAAATTCGAATTTACCACGCAATACTATGTAGTATTGTTATTATGGAAACGACGAATAGTCTCCAGAGATCAACCCCTGGCATTTATTTATACCGATATCCAGGTTGCCTCCCAAAGGGCACATTTGAACAGGTAGCATTTGCAAAAAACGGAAGAAGACCTTTTTGTAATTTTGTTCACTAATTATAAATTTCAAAGTTAAATTGTAATATAAAAGTTCAAAATATTTATTTTTACTTCAAACTTGCGCTGGTTGCGTAATAACGCGTCCGACAATTATATAACACTTTGCGGGTTCATCGTACTGTCCACAAATGTAATGTAGCGTAACGTACACAGTATAATGCTAGACCCTGATAACCGTTTTTTTCTCATTCGAAGCTCGTATCCATTGTGCAGCTAAAGGTTTCTGCTGGAGCGTAAACGTTGAAAAGAACAATAAACGTTCTCTTTATGCAAGTTCTAGGTCATTATAGCCGACGCTGGGAAAGGGTTTGAGCGTCTTGTAAAAGAAACGAATGTTAAAATGCTTGAGATGAACTACTTCGAGGCTGGAGTAACTTCGTAAGCACATTTATCCTTATATTGTGTAACGGTTCGATGCAGTCACATTTTGCGGTCCGACTACATAAGTTTGTGCCATCATCAGGGTCATTAAGCATTCATGACGTTCGTCGATAGCAGATAGGTATGGCTGTAACGTACCATATGAAATATCATTACCCATTTTGGTAATGTGGAAGTAAAGATTAGCTGCCTGCCATATTGATTGGGTGCAGGATATTGTAAGCAAATATGCTCATATCAAGCCTCTATATTAATAGAGCAGACGTGATAATTTGTACATACATCTGTTAAAATTACGATGTAGAATTGGAGACTATTAATTTTTAGTTTATTAACATCATTATTTCAAAATAAAATTAAAATCAGCTTCAGGATATATCTCGCACACGCAGCATAGGCAGAGAGAACGACACTCCGTTCTCGTTTGTTGGGTGGTGGAAACAACCCAACGCTGCTCTTTACCTCTACACCAGACTGTTTCATTTCTTCAAGTGGGAATCGAACTCATAACCAGTTGCTTTTAAAGTCTCACACATGTGCCTATGCACTACGATTGATGCTGACTGAGGAGACAGTTAGGTCTACAATATGTTATGGTACATACTGCATAATATTGATGGAATTGGCCATATTGTTACATAAATGACTCCATTATTTCTATGGTCTACTGATAAAACCTTACGTATTTGACAACAGTTCGAAAACTATAATAAATAAAAAAAAATAAACATTCACCTTATCAGAACACAGTGGCATATCAAGGAGATGGAACGATTAAATAACTATAATCACTTCCAAATAACGTCAGCACAAGGACACTTAACTTTGGTTACATTTAATTTTCCTACTGATATGAGCGGCCTTGTTACAACAAAAAATCGTCGTACCTACATGTGGCAGTTCTTCACTGTAATTAAATGAGTTTGTCTTTAGATCCTGATAAAAAGATCCATCCATACTTAACAAAGCTTATTTAAAGATTATTTGATGAGTATTTTATCACTTTTCAAGGCAATAAGTAGCAATGTAGAATAATAAAATTTAAGAAAATAATTATTTTTTTTGTTAAGAGTAACGTGTTTAATATATTGAAAACGTATAAATCGCCCAAGAGGTGTGGGATCGTATCTGGCTACATTGAAATTGTAATTAAGTATTGACACAAGAATATTTCTCACTGTCACTACGTTTTGCGTACTTTGGAGACATATTTTATTTTATTGTTCAAAATCTATCACAGCACACAATAGAATACGATAGAAATAACCTATGTATATGTTTTAAGTCTATCCATAGCTATATAACTATAGAATTTGTTAAAATAACTAGTTGGTATTATTTGAATTTCAATAGTTAAAATGATTGTAATTAAAATTACACCTTTAACAATAAATTGTGCTAGGAATAACTCTTTTAGCGTCACATATTTGGATTTTCCGCAGAAGTAAGAGATCGGAGTATTTAGTATACGTATTTTGTTTTGAATTCAAATAAAAAAGATGATTAAAATATAAAAAAATATATTTATTAATATAAAGATATACATACCACGAGTGCGTGTCGCACCCGTCTTTCCGCCGCGGCGTATGGCTCCCTATTATGCTGCAGGTAGCGACCTGGAAATAACGAACAATCTATAAGTTATAAAGTTTGCCATATAATATACAGCTTTCACCATTATATAACAACACAATGTATAGATTTGATCAGAATTAACCGATTCCAGCCTTTCCAGGCAATATACAATGCAAATCTCAATAGGATTAGTTGACTGGTACTAATCAATTACTATTGAACGAGGCTGGTCCAGAGCTGCCGACTGCGGTATTATTAACTAAATATTGAATTAGACTTATCGGCCTCGGTAATTAAACATAATTTATGTTTTGCACGCTCTCGCAAGCTCATGACATAATCAAATCCAATATCATTTATTTAAAAGACCAACGTTCGGATAATTAAGGTTACAGTTGGGGTGGCACAAATATTTGCACAGAGTAAAGCATTTTTTTTTTGGGGTCAGGAGTACGTATTTTTGTACTTAATTATTCCGACCGACTTCATTTCTTTACTTATTAACGTAAACCTATAACAGTATTGTAATGTCCGTATGTTTTCGTACCTTTCTTACAATGTTATTCGGATCTTTACTTTATTACACACTAACGACTAAACTGGCACAATTTGAAAATAAACCGAAACACCGATTTCGTGAGCACACGACCGACTGGAATAAGAAATTGTAATATAATAACTTGATTTCAGTTTTAAAGACGATCGTTCGCCGTTTATCAAGATCGTCCCAGTGATATGACACTGGCACATTTCCGTGTGACATTAAATGTAATTCACAAAATAATCACTCTACAAATAAGTTAATACATTATATTTTTCTTATCAGCATATATAATTGTGTATCTAAAATACGTGTTAAGTTTAAATTCTAGGTGACTAGTGCCGCATCTCGTCTGTTTATTTTTAAGATAAAGTTAATTTAAATATAAAGACTATCATATTTACCGTAGCTTTAAAATATTTTGTCACGTTTTCATTACATAATAAAAAGATGAGCAAAAAAGTTGTTATATAATAACGTAAGTAACGTAACTTTTATATTTCAGTGTAGACTAAACGAGGATAAAACGAAAAATATACATACAATTTACACCCGTTGATATATTAAAAGCTAAAATGATTTTGATTTTTATACCGAGAAAATACATAATGAGGTTAAGATACACAAACATACAAAGCTACCGATATAAAATTCATAATAACTTTTAAAAATAAATTATACACACATAATTTAAAAATATTTTTAATAAGAACTTCCGTTTTCACGACATTTAACGAGTGAAAAGTTCGAGTTATAGTGTAGTAAAAAAAATATTTTAGGGTCATTAAAACAGAGATCAAGCTTGAAAACGACGTCAGGAAGGAAATTACTGCAGAAATTATGCAAAGCTGGATCATTAAATATGATGATTTACATAATTACTAAATCATGATTGATCATCGCTATAATATAAGGTAATATATATAGTCCGCCAACCTGAGCTATTTTAGCTATTATGATCTTGAAGCCGTTGTGGCGCAGGGGCTCAAGTGTAAGACTGTAACCGCGAGGTTTATGGGTTCGATTTCACCTTGGGAAAAGAATTGTATCATATTTTCATTCCCTCGCTCTGGTAATGAGACAAATGACGTCATTGATTTCCGTCTTTCAACACGCAACGTCTTGAAAATTCGGCGGAAATTGGGGACCAGAAGTGTCTTAACAGTAGATTCCCATGTTCTCTCTGCCTATCCTCTTATATGCGGGTACAGCGTGGCTCATGGTAGACAGTGGAAAACAGTGTTAAAACACTGCGTTTCGCACTTTCCTCTCAATCGAGCGGAACTCAACAACGTACAGTGTATTAAATATTTGTCTAACAAAACTATAACATTAAATGTAGCAAATTATTGAAAAGAGAAAATGCTTCTGAAATTCACTTTTACCTATAGGAGAAACATAACTTTCGTAATAGAATAATGAGCTTTTTCCATTCAACGCTCGTCAGTTGTGAATGACGTTTCTTTCATTTCGCAGAGCACCTATACCAGATATGATGATAGTTCGTGCAGCGAATCAGTTCTAACTTCTAGTCTAGGCAATAACAGATGGTGATGTCACGCAAATGTCACTAGTCCTCGTTGTGTGATCAGCCTTACTATGAATTATCATAATAGGTTTTGTTTTTTTTTTATTAAATAAATTATTATAATATGTTACTATATTTTTATTCTCTGCTCGCTCTCGCGCCACGTTGAGTTCCGCCACTCAACACGCAATGCATCCGGATGTCGGCGGTAAGTGGGGAAAGAAGTGTAGAAACTGATTTTAATTTAATATATAATAATAAGCTTCGTCATCAGATCCAAGAGATGAAAATATGATATATTTAATTTCGAATGAGAATGAAACCCACAACTTGTCGCGTTTACAGTCACACGTCTACTCCTGCGCTACGACTGGCCCATGCTACTACACTATAAATACTATTTTATTTAATTTATTTACTATGTCCGATCTATGTCCGATGAAAAAAAATATTGTATGAAAATAGTTATATATAATAACTATTTTTACCTAAGTAATAGAGTTGTAAAATAAGCGTTACAACTGGGGTTATAACCTAATTTACTAGACAAGTTATATATTTATAGTCTTATTGTTCTAGTTCAGTAGCAACATTGAAGACGGCTTGTGAAAACAATCCTTTTACAACACTATTAAGTTATCGTAACCAGCGAGTTATGTAAACTGACATAGTAAGCGGCAACTATTAATGGAGTTAGCGATTCGTATAATAAAGCCAGCCTATTTCTATAGGCTATGGAACTTATATAACAAAAAAGTTATGGCTAAGATGGAATAATGGTTACTAAAAGTTCGATTTGGGATGTCAAACTAAAGAATTGATCTATAAAAGTAGATAAAACTGTAAAAGTTTTTTGATACCTGTTCTGCTGCGTAGTTCAGAAGTCAATAATCAGTGCCATTTACTTATGTTCGAGAATAATGACAAAAAATACTGTATATCGTATTCGGAGGCTTTCAAAGACAATACGAGCCTGTACGTATTCGATTACTCTGTGACCTTCTTGACAAATGGACGAGATATAGATCGATCCTTAGACGAATTTGTGTGAGTCACATCTAAACCCGCCTCTTGGCTCGGTGTATAATCATTACGCGTCTAGACAACTGGCGTCGCCCAGGCGGCGTCTATGGAAATATAATGATGCTGCAGTCACATTTTCCCAACATAATACCTAAAAACAAGGCTATGCGGTCTAGGAGTAAGGAAATGGCGAATTATTGCCATCATAAAAATATAGGCTAATGGATATTAGGTAATTTATTATGCTAAGTATGGCAATACGAAATCGATAAAAATATCGAGTTGAAACAACCTGTTTTATAATTCGTGTTTGTTAAATCACTATTTTTGTGCTTTATAATTATTTTAAGCTGACCACTTTTATTTTTGTTCTGTAATTATTATTTAATTCAAAAAATCACGCGAATAATTCGCGTGGATCGTTTGTAGAATAATTTTAATTAGCTATATTATTAAGAATTTACATTTTCCATATCGATCGATGTTATACAATTAGACACAGTTTACATACCTGAGTTAATTTCGAGAGAAAAATTAAGGCAAGAGATTAAGGACGGAAAATGCAAAACGCTGATGTTCCCTGAAACGTCTCTTAACTCCATATCACTATAACGTAACTTAGTGGTCCATTGAAGTGCATTTTCTTCATTTTCCAAAAAAAAGAAGGTTTTCACGCAACAAATTGGTCACCTAATAGTTCAGGCACTTGAGTCATAATTGCTTGTGAATTTCCACGCGACACTAGGGGGGCACACATTATATTATGAAATAGTAACAGGGACACGTGCTATCGCGGCAGAGAGGGACGGATTCACTAAACGTCCTTGGCGCGGGGGTCGGCAGGGCGCCTGCGGCATCAGACGTTTCAATCATCCCCCGTGGCCCCCCGCCGGGGGAGGGAGGGGGTGGGAGCGAGATGCGCGACGCCGTGCTATTGACCGACGCGCGGGCCACGCCCACTCGGCGAGGGGGACGATCTGCTCCAAGTGAAAATCGAACGTCGGCCCGGGCAGACGCTGGCTCAGCTGCTGCATCAAGGTTACCACTCACTCATGCATTTCCTACATTCCAATGAGGCCACGAAATATTATATTTCAACAAGAATTTATTATATAATTTGTAACAATGATTTAAATCTGTTCGCTTTACCTACTGCATTTATCGGATATTAAATGTTCCTTTGGAACTGACAATACTGGGATTTTCATGCTTAACAATTCAAATACTTGTGATGGCCATATTGAATAAAGAGTATTTAGATTTGTATATCGTAATCACATTAGTACCAGGTAATGGGATTTTATTTTCAAAATTTGTAAATTATATATTAAGTTAAGTTACCCCTATTTATATATAATTTATATTATTAAAATACAGGCGAACTCTTTCCAAGACAAAACAACGAGTGCTCAGATTTGGATCGCGACACCGGATAGTAACCTTCGCACAAACACTTACGTAACTCCGACCTGCCGAGTCGCAATGAAATCTTGTAATAATAAATCTTCCTATAATTGTCCAAGAACATTTAGCCAGACGCTAGTGTAATAGGTACATATTAGGAGTAAAAAGCAATCTTAGGTACAATCTGATGAGATTTTAGTGTTTTTTGTTAATGTCGATTAAATTAATTGGAAAAGTCTTAAATATTTCTTTTTTTTATATATTATACAGTTTCTTTTACTACGATGTGCATTTTGTTTGTTGCACAAATATATCAAAACAAACACTAAGAATTTCCTAGACTCTTTTAAACTTAGCACAGAAGTAAAACATCAAAAACAACAAAACTCAAAGTAACCCTGAGGAAATATACATTTTAGCATCTCACCCCATTTGCGTTCCACACAGAGACCATTTAACCTCCTAAAACAGAAAATACGCGAGTATCTTGGCACCTGATCACATTAAATAAATGAGATGCATCTGGGATACGAGCGACAAAGAAATAAGGAATTATAAATTATAATGTTTATGGTAAATTTTTCATAAATGAAATGTCACATGGAGACATTTCCGTGTGGTATACAGGGTAATGTCTCCGCGTTATTTTTTCATTTTTGTAGTTACATAATAGTGAGCTATTAACTATGTCATAGTTTTAACAACAATTATTTTCTTATTCTTCCTGTATTTTGTTTAATTCTTTTCAAATATTGAAATGTAATTTTAAGAAAGTGCCATATTACGAGGTGGATTTAAGAAGCATATTATGTGTAAATTACTTATTTTTCTTTAAAAGTCTACAGTCCTAGCAGTTTCGCAAAAAAGGCTGAACTATGTAGAGATGTGTGTAGGCTCGTTTCGTGAATGGTGAACATTGGAGTACGCCTTGACCCGCTGGTTTTGTGATAGTGGAATTATATGTAAAGGCTTTGAAATGAGTGTTCAACTAAATTAACGTATGTAAATTAATAAAAAATTGAAAATGTTGAAAATATTTATTTTGATTTATTGAAAAACAGTTCTTAGATATAGCGGTATACAAATGTATATAAGTGTAGCTTTTATTTGTATATACTAATACCGTAATCGTAAACTTGGCACCATATGAACAATTAACTGAATCGTGCATTGTTTATTTGCAACGCTCTGATACTTTATAATCTTACGGGTCACTTAGTTTTATCTTCAGAGAGTGGGTCACGGACGCTTCAATGAGGGAACAAATGAAAAATATACATATATGTTAATAGAAGTCTGAAATATGCAATATATCAGTACTTTACTAATAATGTATAAAAGGCGAATACTACATAAAATGTTTACAAACAAACCTGTCTAGTGTAGTAGTAGCAGTATATTATATATATAGTAGTATATACTATCGGGAAATGTCGATATTGGTAAAGAACTTCAATATGATTCTGGGAAATTAAGTGTAGGGTCGGTTCCCGAATATTCACGACTCGAGCCGAATCAACAACCAATCAACAGCGCGTATCACTTTAAATCGGCCATTGAAAATTACACCCTGCCGTCTCTCACCTCACCGCTGAAGAGTATATTCAAGGTCAATGTTTCATTTATTTACTAAATAAACATTGTCATACATATGTAAAGAGTAACGTATATATTTTTACATTTACAATAAAAAAGAATCATGGAGAAAACGTACAAAATTTGGATATCTTTTTAGTGGGAACCATTTATCATGTAAGCTGACGTAACGAGCTTACCAACCACTCCCAAGAGAAAAATAGTAGAGGTTTATTCCATTTCATTTGTATTTTGAGTAGATTGTTGGCAACTATTTTGAGTGTACAACCATAAAGTTGAGTATTATCAGTTTATCTTACTTTGTGTTTATATCAAATTACTTTTTTACTCCATCACGTCCTACATATTTTCAGTGTTTTGTATATATTTAGGGTGTCGCAACAACGCAATAAATTTTATTTTAAAATTTGAATAATAAAGATAATTCAACCAAAAACAAAACTATTGTTTCATTCTAAAGTAAACACTGTCGGACATAATAATAAATTAACGTTCTAATTTTTTTCTAAATTTAAAATGAGCTTGATAAATCCAAATATCGGACCGTGGGATGACAGCACACAATGAGTCTACCATATATCTGCCAAAATCATTTCAAGAAGCCGTTATGCTTCATTACCAGCCGATTTATTTTCAAAGATCATGAAAAAGTTATGATCCATGTGTTTTTAAAGCAATCTCACGATAAAGTTATTTTATATTGTCAAAGAAAAATACAACAAACAGTTATACTTCTTCTACTGTATTAATAGTGTGAATGTAAAATGAAGTGTTGTCGTAAAGAACAATATATAGAAGTGGGTAGAACTCAATATATTATAAATGTTAGTACGTAGATCTACAACTATACTTATTTAATTATACTTATAAATCTGGATTGTATATAATTAAATTTTTATATAATTTGTTGGAATTCTAAAAAATATTTTTGAATTAGATAGTCCATTTGTCATCGAAGGCAATTATGTGCTAAACACACAGTTCAGTGACTGCATTTAAATAAATGTATTACAATTTAGTCTCAACTAAAAAAACTTATTTAACAATTTCGTAATTAAATTTAACCAGTTTTAATAATTTCATGTGTTAAATTTGAAACCTGTCCTTAAATCGAGGTCATTTTCACCGATAGATCGATCTTAACACGTTTACCTGTACGATCGTAAATTCTGATCATTGAATCCTAGATCGATTACGTAATTGAGTTGCATTGAAATAATGTTTTCGTTAAAGAGAACGCCACAAGGTCTCAAGTGATTGTGTTTGTGAAGAACTTAGGTTTTTTGATTTTATTATATCGAGTGAATCGTGTTAATTCGTTCTATATTTTTATTGACCACTTTAAAACGTTTTCTTGAAATAATACAACTATGATAAAATTGCCTTCAACATCTAGGTATTTAGTATTCATGTTCTTTACTACTTTGGTACTGTTTATCTATTGTTATATAGCAGAAGCTATGATAAAATCAACATAATGATTTTAAAGACTTTAGTCATAATAATTACTTCAACAACAATTCATTATTGTAATATTTCATACATTCAGTATTGTTAGAATTCATTTCAAGAATTTACTTTTCTCAAATGTACAATATTGTTTTGCATATTCATGCGCGTATTCCAATGTAAGCAGAGAAATAATGTCCTAATGCCACTCATTGCTTACTGTCCTTCCAAATTCGGGACATCGCGTGTCAGGTGACATAATTTTACACTGTGGTTTGCGTGAATAAATCTTTCATACTCGGAAGACTGGATATCGAACCCACAACCACGGCACGATGACCTCAAATGTACAGTCGTATTTAAAAATATAATTTTAAACTGTTCACTTTAATAATTTAAATTACAAAAATTAGCTACCACAAATTTAAGAAATTATTTCAAAAACAACAATTTGATTCACAGTTAAGAATATTATTATTTATTATTTAGAAATGTACCAAATCGTATGAATTGAGAATTTTTTTCTTGAAAAAATAAAAAATTAAAGTTATTTTGTACATTCATCCTCTAACCGGTGAAACTGGCCCATAGTGTCTTCTAGTACAATATGTCCCCCTCGACCGTTAACTGGATATGAATGAGCTCAGTGGATTGCGGCTGTGCTTATTGAATTGTGTGACACGCGAAGTCGCTATATGATGCACAACTTAGTTTCTGTACAATTATTATATTAGAAAACCTACATTTTTTTTGGCTGGTTTGTAAAATATTAAAAAAACTATATATAAACATGTATATTTATTGAAGAAGTGGTCAACTATGAGCAATGGTCGTAGCTTCGACTCTTACTTCAGAGCATGTCTATACATATTTAACCTACCATCCCACTTTCCGGAATTGTATATGTGTAGTCTATAATTGTAGGTAAAATTGTCATACATAGTATGGTAAAATAGTACAATTACAATACACATAGTTGTCTATAAAATCGTTCTCTTATATAATTGTATTTAAATTTCTCTATTTGATTTCATATTATTTCCAGAATTTTTTACTTAGCCAAGTACAAACTTTATGTTCAAGTTGCACTTTATAGTTTCAACAAAAAAACCTTATTTCTAAAAAATGCACAAATTAAAGGTCTGGTATCATATATAATCTCAACCAGGCGATGCCAGCACGGCCGCTACTTTCACATAAAATATGTAAATTTCATTTGAAGTTATCAAATATTTTTCAATTTGTGATAAACTTCTATAAAAGTTCTTTAAACTTTTACAGAAGTCACAGAGCCAAAGAGAGATTTATATGTCGAAAATTGAAAGAAAGAAACGAACCCAATTGCAATTGTGTTAGATTTATTTAATTTTAACCGACATCAAAAAGTAGGAGTTTATCAATTAATATTTATTTTACCATCTCAACCTTATAATAAATCGTATGATATATCAAAAAGAAGTATATTTGCAACTTTCGCACCGGTTTATCTAGTGCCACGGAAATCGTTGGACGCAGTCTACAACGAACACTCGAAACGTTGTAGTCAGTAGTACTCCATCAATTAACAATGGCACTCTTCCGGCCTTAATTGTGGACTGTAGGGGTGGAAAGTACACACTTTATATAACTTGAAATTTTAGTTATAAAAATCATATTTATTTAACTATACATCCATTATATAATTATTTTTTAGCTCAGTATTTTATAGTGTTAGGTAGGAAATATAGTTGCCTGTGGTCTTTGAACTATATGAAAGTTTTTCGTTTTAAATGTTCTATATCCTCCTGACCGTTTTTCGGGAGAATATAGTATATCACATATATACTAAATGGAAAAAATGTGTGATCACAAAAATTCACTTAATTCCTTGACAATACAAAAAATTTTAACAAGAACAAATTCAATATTTTATAATATCTGTTTTATTTTAATAGCTTCTATAAATAAATACAGTGACAGAAAAGTAACTATGTCGTAAATTATTTCACGTCACAAAACTAAAATAAATTGTTACTTACTTACAAGCTACCTTTTCGCTTGTTACTTTTTATTAGAATAATTATTCAAATATAATTATTATAGTTACATAGTTAAAAGTTATATCTACATAATAGATAAAACTATTCATGAGTAGAATTTCAGAGTTAAATAACCCAATGTTAATATTAAATCCACTATCAACGACGCAGTTTGAAAGCCTATCTAACCGAACTAGAGCAACCCTATTTTTAGGAGTTGCTATATTAGTTTCCGGGGACGTGTCGCTATTCGTAGTACAAGCTTTCTAATTCAATTTATTTTACTTGGAAATTTCGTATGGCCACCTGAGATAAATGCAATACGACGCTCAATTTACTAAGTTTATCGTTGGTGGCTGACTATAAAGTTCCAATAAAGGCATCATCATATTCCAAACTCAATACACTTGTAAGACAGGTGCTGGAGCAGAAACCAATGGAGGAAGATCATCCGCAGATGCAACCTTCGTGCTGATACACGGCTGCGATCCTCATACATCAGGTACAGGCTAAAAGGAGAGATATTTGAAACTATCTAACTAATAATAAGCTATAATAATAGCTTTCTTATCTAATTTTACGGAATACGGAGTGTTTTAACATAAGGTTGTTTTTGCCGCTTTCAACTAGTAGGAAAAAACGCGAAACTGCATCATATTCCTTTCACTAACACAATAATGAAAAAAAAGCGATTAATTCCCATTAACAAATTCATCATCCCTGGAATTTTGTTGGCTACGACCACGAATAACTTGTTTTAGCAAACTTTTGTGTTTGGACAAGCTGACTGATGTAGAAGGCGGATGGTTTTGAAATGTTTACACTTTTTACCACCACTGGCTAGGTAACTGGATAGATGCTTTTGTTAGTGGTTTCTGTTTACAACTACATATCGTAACAGAGTATTAGAAGAAACATTCGTAGAATTCTATTTCGCTGACTTATTACATTAATTGAATTTAGCTGGTGAAGCTGATTTAAGTAAATTCACGCATCTTCCGCATTTTGAAATCCGTGGTTTGAGAGTACCTAATAATATTTTACTCTATTCCTC
Organism: Heliconius charithonia; assembly: GCA_030704555.1. NCBI lineage: Eukaryota > Metazoa > Arthropoda > Insecta > Lepidoptera > Nymphalidae > Heliconius > Heliconius charithonia. Next base: position 5,002,292 of record CM060825.1, read on the forward strand.
ACTTTCCACTCATTTTAGAGATTGACTATTGGCGGGCAGAACCTAAAGCTGTACTGCGTCTCTTCAAATAAACACAAACACATCTACTTTTTTAATAGAGTATCGTATCACATACGATTTAACTGAGCCATGACGACGACTGAAGTTAACTTCGGTTAACCTAAAAGTTAATTTCAATTAACAGGAAGTTTAAATATAATGAACAGATAAATAACTAATATTTTTCTACATATATGTATATAATAATATAAATATTTTTTATAAGAATTTTATAAATAAATCCATTATATAACTAACTATGTAAAATTACATTCACTAAAGAAACTCACAACTAAGTGAAAGTAAGTTTACTTTACTTACATAAGAAAATACATTTTAGGTTGTCATAATAATATGATATTTACGTTTCCACCGTCTATTACATATATTAATGTGGATTCAGACAATATCTTTGGAGGGTGTGTCGGAATATAATTATTTCCACCCTAACTTAATCTCGTGGCTTTCAGGCATACATGTTGTACCTATACAATATGTCGCTGTAAGAACTTTGTAGCATATGTCATTTAAAATAATAATGTGTTCGTAAAAGATGGGTAAATTCAGAAAACATATGTCCTCGAAACAATATTACACATGATTTATTTATAGATTGATTTATCATATTTTTTAAAAATATACACTAAAACTGGTAAAAATAATATATTTCAGGGTTTCATTTTTAAACAAATTTAAAATATCTACTTTTTCGAATTGAATAGCTTAATGACTATTAATATTATGTAAATAAATTTAAGAATTCAATATATTTAGCATATTATGTCTTTACTTTTTAATTACGATGCTCGATGTTCGAATGTAATATCAACTCAAAGTCATGATGATATTTAAAGTTAATTCCCCAATTTATCTATCTCCAAAAAATAGATGAAAAATGGGAGTGTGATAATCTCTTTTCCTCTTTCTCATGTGTTATCTGTTTGTTTTGTGAACACGTCACATGTCAAACGTAATTCTAACGTGCGTGTCACGTTTCAAAAGTGTATAAATTTTGTTTCGTGGTAAAAATGATCCAAAAGCTTCTTTGCAGTAACCGAATGCCAAAATATTTTATTTTTAACAAAAATGAAAAGTTCAACTAAATGAATGTTTTGTTTTGTTTGCAATATCTCTTAAGAATGATTTATGTTATCCAACTAATATCGGTGTAATACTTTTTACAATTCTTTCAGAAAGAATATACCTCGGTCCATTTCAATTTTCCACAAATATACTGAAAACACTATTATTTTAAAACTAAAGATAGATGTTTTATAAATATATAAAATGTTCAAGTACATTAGGAAATGAAAATCCTTTGATGTTTCACTTAGTAGTAGATTATTTTTAAACACAGTAACGCAAAGTACGACCGTTGAACTATGAGATATTTCTATTCAAAGCCGATTATGTTTAGTTATAGAAAATATTTTTCATACTTTTATTACAAAGAGCTGTTGATTTACGTATCTTTTATCCAAAATATCTATTGTAATTTGTATATACGTAGGTACATATAAAAACTATACTAAGTAATATAGTAAATTTGAAAAGATTTTTTGTTTGAAAGTGCTAATCTCAGAAACTTCGATTTACAAAATTTATTTTTTATTTTATAGTTCATCTACCAAAGAAGACCGATAGAAGACGATATTGTTAAACTGCGATCTTTCCATGAGTCCATATAGGAGCGAAGCCGCAGGTTAAGACTAGATACTCGATATAATGAATTATTGTTTTAGTTTTGTTCTGTTCAATTATAGCTTTTACCGCATTCATGTAGAAATATTAAAACTCATCGACCTGGTTTCAGCAAGTCACAGCCAGTTCGTTTGCTCACACTCGACCCAAACACGACGTCAATTCATCAATAATCTGTCATGTTTTTTTTTCTTTCGCGTGTCAGGGAAAACGTACATCAGTATATTTTTCGTGTGTCTAAAAATATTATTTTTGTTTTGACATTTTAAGATAAGTTTTGACAATAAAATGATTCCCAAGATAAATAACGCAAAACCTTTAGATAACAATAGTTAAACATAAATTAACTTTTAATGTTATTATTAATAGCGGCAAATAAACGAGTAAAATCAGGTAAATATAATTGTATCAAATAATTGTGTGTTATAGGTATCAAGTTGTTAAATAAAATGGAAAATGGAATGCAAGACGAAAAGCGTTAAACACAATACCGCCTTACTGGAACCTTAGAAATAGGCTGTCTGGTTGTTTTATTGTTCAATGACAGTGATAGATTAATGTAGAATATTATTATGGTACGATTGTACCTATGTATTTCGTTTATGCATTCTATTTTTACTATACTGTGAAGTATATTAAATATAAAAGTCTTACGTTACTGAGCGACTGACAGACTAAACATACAATAAATCCGAAAAAACGCGGCTTAGAAAGCTGAAATTAAACAAATAGTTTCTTTAAGAAGTATAGGGGAGCACGAAGAGAGGATTTTCCAAAATTCGTACGGGAACGGGAAAAATCGAAATTTTACACTTAACGCAATTAAGTCCACGTAAGCAAAGTTGCAGGCGGCATATAATTAATATAATAGATATACTCGTACATAAGTAAGTATATTGTGATTGTGATTCAGATTAAAATTGGGATAACCAAAAACTAGCAAATAATATCATAATTATTTTTAAAGGAGAACATTAAATAAATTGAGAATAAGATACATTGCGAAATAGCATGCTTCTAAACTATGGATAAAGTAATGGATTTTTATATGGAAACCAAGTAAATTAAGCATTTTTGCACGTAACCGGTTAGTAGTTGGATTGAAAAAAAATCGTATGATGTAATGGTCGGCGACCTCCAGCCTGCCTTTACATTATTATATTACTGAGCACGTGGGCAGTAAGAACATTAAATAATATCTTATGTTCGGCGCGCGATATTGTCTTCGCGTTAGTAAAAACAAATATAAAATATCCAAAATCGGCTCCACACTATTACAAGGTAGGGCATATATATAAGCATTATAGTTAATTCGTTTCTTTATAGAACCAAATTTACCAAATGCCTGGAAGGGGAAATAAAGTGTGAAGATACTCCTTTCCTTTCGCGAAAATTTTGAGACATTACATGCTGAGTTGTAGAATTAGTACCAACTTTTGGTCTACTAGTCTTAAATACCATATAAGTAACTTTTTAATATGAATTTGAAATCGTGTATTACGTTAACGTATGTATATACCAACTATAACGTGCTTCAAAGCTATCATCACGCAAAATTTGGATATAATCGTTGCGCTAGCTTCCATGATTAATGAGCAAAACATGATTGATCTATTCGCGTGTATAACAAAACGTTTGCAGATAAATAAAGGTAAAAAATATATTGTTAAATTATATTTCACATTGAATTTTAAAAATTATGTGTATTTATATTATCTGCTTCACGCTGTATCCCGCACACAGCAGGGTAGGCAGAGGGAACCTAGTGTTTTTAGACACTCCGTTCCCCACTTTCTGCCGAATTCTGGAGGCATTGCGTGTTGAGTGGCAGAACTCAACGCCGCGCTTAGCCTCGACACCAGAGCGAAGAAATGGAAATATAAATTTAAGTAAATATTTTATCTCATAGAGTGGGGATTGAACCCACAACCAGTCGGTTTACAGTCACACTTTGTGCCACTGCGCCACGACTGGCCTCGATTTCCGATGTCCTGATTTTTTTTTAATATTATCTGCACTTTTATATCATTAAGCTGAAGAAATTGTTCGATTGAACGAGATAATTTCAGCAACTGCTGTTTTGAATTAGAAAAAACATTTACGTTAAAAGTTGTTAAGTTAGCTATAGGCTGTTAAAATACAGCAGGTTAATCTTTTAGATGATTAACCTGCTCCAGAAGTCACGATTCAGAGCGCCAGGGGTGACTTGACGGCTCATGTGTCACTATTTTTACCTATTTCTATTTCACCACGAGGACGAAGACACAGTTAAAAGCTAGTAAATAATATAAATTTAATATACATTTCTGTTGAAAAGTGTTATTTATGGCTATCTAAATTTTCCAAGCTATTAAGAACGGTGTAGTAAGTTAAGTTAGTTATAAGTGAGTAAGACGTTAACGATTTCTATGAAGTTCGTGGTAATAACCTGGGTCATTTATTTCGATGAGAGGGCGGAGATGGTAGCCATCGTAAAATAGTCAAGGTAAGTTGTCCATTTAGTTAATCTAGATTCTAGATATTTTATGTTTTAAGTAAAAAAGTGAGAATTAAGAAATAAATAATAAAATTAAGGAAAAGTGAAACTGGACAGTTTTGGGCCATCCCGAGCTGGGATAGAGAATTATTTTATTTTATCCGTTTTAGTACGACACAATGCGGTATTGAGTTCTGCTACTCAACATGGATTTTTCGGAATTCAGGAGGAAAATAAGGAACTCTTTGTCTGGACAGAAGGCTCGCTCTACCTATCCCGAAAAAGCGTGAGGTACAAAAAAACTCAATTCAATGATATGTTAAAATTAACGTAAGATTGGACGATATGACATATTGATAGTTAAAAGTCAATTCGCTTAATATTAAGATTAATAGGCGATTTCCTGCTGTTTATGCCAATAAAACGTTTTGAGGCCCTTCGCATGTCTATCCCATTACACATGTACATGTTAGTATTAACTTGTATATTATGTCATAAATTTATCAATTTCTTGTTAAACATTTTAAATATCATTAGTTATTAAACAATTTTGTAACAATAGAGGCTAATATTTTATAACAGGTTTGGCAAATAAAATTTCGATTCTGTGATCCTTTAGACATCTTTTTAAATCTTTAATTACCTCTTCTATGGGTCACGTAAAAATACACACGATTTAAACAAAACGTTGAACACACACTTATGTTTCGTTTAGATGTTTTTTAAAAATTAATCGCATACTTACGCTAGAAAATCAAAATCCGTAAACAAAAACTACATAACTAAAGTTTATTTAAATATATTTACCACAGGAAGTGTGATTATATTAATAAAAAAAAGAAGATAATAAGCGTACAGTACAACAAACAGACGCCGTTGCCGATAATTACCAATTGTTGGCCGCCATCTTTGCGTGTGAGTCATGCGCCCACGCACTGGCGCGAACTACCTACATACATCAAAATGTTATACAAAAACCGAGGTTTACCTCAACGTTTCGTGATAACTTATTTACTATGTTTGACTTACGCGTTTGTACTGCTCATTTTAAAGTTATTATTTTGTTAATTTGCCTTATGACGATTTTAATGGTGTGAAAATTATATTAGTAATGTTTCTATTTATGTATTATGATTAAAATATTATCTTGGCATTCAGTTTCAATTAAATTTAGACTGACAATGAGGGTTTTAATTAAATAAATTATAATAAATAAATCAAATAAATACAGATGATATTAAAAAACAAAACTCGTAGAATACAGAATATAAAAATTCCACAAGTTTATTGAAAATGTCGTATCGTATTATTTTTAAGTTTAAGTTAAAAAATTGCAATTTGCAGAAAAATCTACGCTACCATCTAAATCCTTGCGAAGTAACATTAAACATATTACTCGCTTAGTTCCCGTCTCACGCTAATGCATTACTGCAATCATATTTCTTTCCAAAGCATCGGTATTTTCTTGTAAAATATTTCTAAGTTAAGTAACCGTGAAGTTAAACCTTAAAAGTTAACATAAAATATAGAACAATGGCTTTTGTTTCACAATATCTACGACAATCATATAAAATTAATCTGATAAGTGCTTTCCAAATATAATATTTTCCATTCCGCCATTGTTACTTAATTAACTATTTTATAAATTTATTTTATAGGGCCATTATAAGGCTATTATGGAGCCAGTCGTGGCGCAGTGGCACCTCTGTGTGCGACTGTAAACGCGACAGGTTTCGATCCCCACTCGAGGAAATGAAATATTTAATATATTAACTTTTTTCGCTTTGCTGTCGAGGCAAAGCTCGGCGTTGAGATCCACCAGAATTCGGCAGAAAAGCGGTTTTCTTAGTACTACGCTTTCTATGCCTGTCCTGAAACAGCGTGTTACTGAATAAAATATGGTAATATTCAAATCATTGTTGCGGTTATAAAAATGTTGCGATACGAACAAAATACAATTTTAGATCGTTTGAAGTTCTATACCGCACAAACTTTCTAGTTTCTAGACCAGTTACTGCGTGTATCGATTGTGAGAGTACATTGCTTTCATATTGTACTACTTTCATCCGTAGCTCAAGTTAGTGGGACAATATGATTTACTAAATAAAAGTATGAAAAAGCATGTTTTCAAATTGTTTTTCTTACATAATACTACTGTTGCATTACTTGCATTAAAACAATTTTAACAAATAAAACATCAAGTTACAGACTAACTTTCACCTCCTCAAGTCAAAGCAAAAATTCACGAGTTGCAGTGAAGCATTTTAATCAATTAGGCCGTCGATGACCCTGCCAAGAACTATGCCGAGACCTTTGCCAAACTATTTTCAGTGAGTGTCCCTCGTTAAATTTCCTCAAAACTGCCATTGTTACTTGAATTATTAAAGGATCTATACTTATATTTTCTGGGTCATGCTGTCTTTTAAAAAAAATTTTTACTACTTTTTAACTGCGGATTTGTCCGTCTTGTCTAGTGGGAATAATTAACAGTTATGCATCACACATTTGTAATCGCCGATATAATTTTGACTGCAGGTACAGTGAGTTACATCAAAACAACAGAACTTTGCCTCTTCTGAGTAATGAATGCACTATCTAACACAAAAAGATTTATTCAATTCGAGCCAGTAGTTCCTGAGATTAGCGCGTCCAACCAAACAAATTCTTAAGCTTTATAAAATGTGTATAGCTACAAAGCCACTGCAGCTCCTCAGAACTACTTATAATAATTAATAGTAAATGACGTAGTACGTACAGTTGAAATTATATATTATTCACCATGGCTGCGGTAAATTATTGTGTTGAACTTTTAAAAGGTTGTTAACCTTCCCAATTGTCCAACACGGTGATCCCATTCCCAAGGCACGGCCTCATAAGATCGTTATATGGTGACGCTAGAAGTGATGTCAGATTGATTGCTAACCCTTGACCTCATGGTCAAATGACTCATATAATAAATATACGCTGCAAGTCTGATAAGCCGCCTCATATTCAAAGTTGCCGCTTCTACGAGCATTTCATATGCTGTGAGTTTTACTTTGTAATGTAGCGTTAGATAAAAATATTAATTTCGTTTTATCTCCACGATGTATCCCGCATATAGCAGGGTTGGCGAAGGTAAAGTAAAGAGTTAAAACACTCCGTTAACCAGTTTCCCCGAATTTTCGACACCTTGTTCATCGACTGGCTTTTTTATTTTCCAGAGCGAAAAACAAAATGAAACTGCAATAAATTAATTAATTTCTCTAGTGGCAATCACACCTACAGCCGTCGCATTTATAATCACACTAAGTTGTGCCACTACGCCATTATTAACAATTTCCTCATTAATTTAAAATTTTAATGTTGATTAAATTATCCGCCGTTGCAATAATCAGCTACAGCACCTGTCTGACACATCGAATAATTGTGGCCATCATGTCATGGTAGTAACACTAGGCTGGCCGTCACGCATACCGGGTGACGTCAGGCCGAGGGTCACCAGTTTTCTATTCGCGTTGGGGAGTGACGCACGCGCCGGTGACGGTGTGAAGACCGCGCTCATTTTTTACAAACTATATATTTATATCACATCCCCCCATCGATCGGTCAATACGGTGCGGTCAACGAAACGTTGTCGCCCTGAACTGTTAGGCTTCTGAACGTTTGCGAATTGTTCGCTCGGGAAGAAACAATCAATTGTAAGAAAAATCTTAAAATCAAATCTAGAGCTTACTTCAGAGCGGCTACGACTAATCAACCTTACTGCAATTAATAGAATCTGGCTAGTCGTGGGGCGCCAGGGTGACGACAATTTTCCATATTTTTGTCCAAAGTCCAAACACTCAATACATGAAATGTTAATTCCAAATTGTTTCACAAAAATATCGTTGTTTCCTTTCACACTGCGACGGCTGTTATGTAAGCTTTTTTGGGTCATGAGATGTACTACCATGTCACCGACAAAGCTTGATAATTGTAATTTTTTTACAAGTATATTGGAATATATGAGTATTAAGTAAAAATTTTCCACTTTATTATCATGAAATCATTTGTGATTTATTCATGTATCATTTGCGACAAAATCGATATTTTTGGAGGACATCTTGGTTGTTTCTTATTTCATATGTTGTAAGGGTTTTTCTTTAAAGAAATCTTTTTAGTTTTTAGATGTTATGTATGTTGATGTTTTGCTCTAAATTGTTAAATAGTATTAAGAAATGTTCAAAAAGTGACTATAATAAGTAATAATACTCCTCGACACACAGATTGTCAGATTGCTTAAATTAATTTATATAATACTATACATACTTATACGGAAACCATGAAAAGTATTATTACTATGATAAAACTACAATAATCGTGACCATAATAAAAATAAAAATGACATAATCAATAAAAAATATACATCAATCGATTGTTTCCAATGTAAGCTAAATATGTTGGTATTACGTGGAAGTCTCAAATAACAAATATAAACACACTGTATTCTGTATACACAAGTACATTTATGTTCATAAACAGTAATATGTCTTGTGTATATATAGTAAGAGGAAAATGCTAGATACAATGTAACTAAATGTTTTTATAATATGTCTTCAAAGGGAATATCAATATAGTAAAGCTTTTCATTAATCACACATTGTGGACAGAAAATATTTTGGAAACATATAAAAAAATGTATATACTGGGAGCCAGCCTGCATTTCTTGACAATAGTCAAAGCACATATATTAGTATATTTTTATAATAAACACATGTAACAGATCTTCATTTGTTAAATGTTGCAATTAAAATTTAAATTTACAAAAAATATTATTCAATACCCAATGTTAGTATTACAAAAAAAGATTATGGAAAAGTGAGGATTTCAACTAGCAGCTTTCTATAAACTTCAGTTTGTATGATTTATTTTCCAATCAACAGATACACAGAATGACAGGTACTAGCAAGGGGATGTCACAGTGAGAATGTGCTTAGGAGGTTTGGGCACCTCAAACAAGTAAGTGAAGAATAGCAAAAAAGATTTATGAAAGATATTTAAATCACATAAAAAGCAAAAGGGCCTCTCGGAAGGCATGTGAGAAGAGGTTGATAACAGTGAACGAGGCCAAAGAGGTTAGCAGAGACCATTGCATTTAGTGTCGCATTCTCTTTTACTATCTTATGTCACAATGTTTATAAAAAATAGTTTTTCATTAGCCATATAGGTGATGGGTATTATGTACGATGCCTAAAGAATAAACAAAAAAAATGTACCAATTTATCACTCAGTTAATATACAGTTTTTAGCTGCGAGCTGTATCCTACATATAGCAGGTTAAGCAGAAGGCATCTAGTGAAAAAAACTACTTCAATTCAATAGAGTACTCCATTCCACATGCACTATCTGCTATATTATTATTAATTGAATAATAGTAATACTTGTATTTAGAAATCCATCTTTAGTATTTGTGCTCCTTTACCAGTAGAGCTTAACATTTTATAAGAAATTTAATAATGACATGTCAATAAATTCAACTAGGTATATAAAAACTGAGAGGAGAAAGCAATATTAAGTGAAATGATGCATTCAGTTATGGTCATTATATTTTTTTAAATAAAATGTGAATGTAGAAGGTATCTGTGTCTGTAATAGTAAAATATTATCTTAGTACTATATATTTATATGTTATAAACATATATTGTCATATATAATGGCATTTGCTTCAATGAACAAATGATTTAGTTTAATTTGATCACTTTTACTTACTTAAAAATAAATTGAGATTTTTTTATTGACAAATCATTTTATGTTTAACTAATTTTCCAATTTATCTTTTTTGAACCACTTCAGTCCATGAACTATTACATCCATCCAGCAGAAAATATATTGTAATAACTTGTTTGAGGGTAAATTTAAATTTGTATATAACTTTTGTAGAAATGTATTAATAACAAGAAATCGTCATTTGACCTTGAAAATTCAACAATTTAATGTGTCACAGACGCGTTTTACACTGAAAGACGTTAAGTAAAATAGTTTAAACACACAAGTCCTGCACTCCCCACTAACCTAACCTAGCAATTATAACAGATATTGTATAATTTGCACGTCCACAAAGCCGGTTTGTCTAGCTAGCGATAATGCTCGAGTATTTATTTTTACCCGTTACGTATGCCCAGCTGTCTCAGTCGTCTCGCCCGGCCACCAAGGGATAAAGCAATTTTCAACTACCATAACCATTAAAGATTTCTTTCATACTCAAAATACCGCTTAACACCAACGTTCAGCGTGCAACGGAGCCCGTTTCGCTATATTTGGAACACGTTTTCCAGGCCTGCGAGTGAAACCAACCGCCCCAAATAGCACAACCGATGCCCGTATACGATTAAGTTAAATGGAAAACATAAGGATAGTATCAAATAGCCTACCTGTGTCGTTTCCAGCAGCACGTTAAATGAACACAAAACGATTTCCAATGTAAAAACACAAAATCCTGCACTTTACACGGCGAGAGTACACAGGGCGTGCAATCACTCAATTCACAGCCGGCAATGAATTATTCACAAATGACTAATCGTACACTAAAGGAGTAAACCGAAAATACACAGATTACACTAACCTAAAATCTATGCTTTCCACAAAATGCCTAATTTAATAGAAACGAAAAACGCGCCAACTGTCAAACTAAAAAACTACAAGCACCGACGCTACGCGCGTCCGCGCGGTCCGAGTCCGCTTTAGTGACTGACTGACTGAGCCCGTCACCGCACCACTCGCCTACTCGCCACCGTCACTCGACTAACACTCGATACTCGCCACTCGGAACTCACTCGACGACAATCGCGAGCAACGACATGCTTTTGCCGCAATTTACTTTCCATTTATATAATATAACAACAGCAGTGCCCTTATCTCATAATTGACAAAATATTTTACTATCGCCGACGATATCTATATCCTAGTGCGGCAAAATGAGATAACCGTTGTACATGAATACTGGATGTAAAGCAATGCGACCGCGTTGAGAAGACCGCGGCGCACTAGCAAAAAACGTACGAACGAACGGTCATCTATATCTGTGCGGGATAGACGATCGCCAGACGCGCATGCGTCAGGCCGCGAGTCGACGTCAGTGAATGACAAGCCCTGCGCTTGTATTAGCCGATCGATTTTAAAAGAAATGTGATGTCTTGAGCGGACCAGCGCTGATACTGCTTTTATATTTAGTACGGTAACCTAAAAGTGCACAGCGCATGCGAAAAGCTTGCTTCTTACGATATATTGTAACAGTTAACACGAGCTCCGTATACAACTTGTACTAATGTACATAATTTTCTACAGTGAGAGGGAAACGTTTTAATTATTTAGAGTGCAACTAACAATTTGCTAAGCAAAATACATACACTGATTTCTTTTCTATGAATTCCCTATAATTATTGATGAGGTATGTTAACCCGTTACCCACGCGCGTCTTAAGCGTCATATTAATTTTAATATAACATTTCTTTGACGCTGCGTATTTGTGCTTAACCTTTAGATAAGCCTCCTCTTGGGTCGAAGTTAAGAAACATAAAGGTATTGGCGGCGACGGGATAATCTTTCACGTGGGTATATTATTCTATTGTATGTACTAAAAAAATAAAATGTTGTACAATAAAAACATATTTTGTTTCAGTAAAAAGTTTATTTCTTATGAATTCCACTTTTAATTTTTTTAAGACCATTGAATAGGAAATATTTACTGCTATATTATTTGCTTGCTTTCTAATTAGTCCAAATTAAAAATATTTTGGTTTTAATGAATCTAATTAAAGCCGAAATATTTTAAATTGCTACTACGTACGGTCATATCAGCGTATTCGTACTGCTAACCATAAACCTAACTACACAACGACATACATCAAATAGGAAATTTTAATATATAAGTATTTATTAATAATTTGTAGGCGAGCTGCATTCCACAATAAAATAATATTTGCATGAGCTTTAATTAAATTCTAACGGACTTCACGAGCGAGGCTTTGTTGTAAATGAAATAATCTAACGCTATATATAAAATGTGAATTTATTGAAATGATTTAATGTAATACATTATTCCCGTTGATGTAAAATATTGTTTGTTTAATCATCTATTTAATCTGTTGGACTGTTGTTTTATTTTATATTATTGACTATTGTATACATTTGTTTTGTTGAAAGAAGGCTAATTAAAATATTTTATTAATTTTAACACTTTACCTAAATAAAACATAAGGAATTTTATTGTTTTATATTTTAATGGAATTGAACATGAATATAAGATATAAATTATTAAATTAATTAATTATTATTTGTTAATTTATATCATATATTCATATTGATTTGATATCAATATTTGATGATGATGAAATGATAAAATGAGGCCAGGCGTTGCAGCACAAAATGTGACTGTAAGCGCCTGTAAAACTGACAGGTTATGGGTTCGATCGAGGAAATGTAATATGTATTTAAATTTGTATTTAATTTTTTTCGCTATGGTGTCGGAGCAAAAGCGCAGCGTTCAGTTACTTCATCCGCTACTTAACACGCAATGCCTCCTCATAAATTCGGTGGAGAGTGGAGAACGGAGTGTCTTAACACTAGGTTTTCTCTACCTGCCCAGCTGTGTGCGGGATACAGCGTAAAGCTGTTCAAAATGTAAAATATTTAAAAAAAGTTATGACGAATGCAAGTGATATTTGATATGTTCTTCTTGTGCATATATGGTATGATGCTTATATATTCATAGAAGCTATAAAGCATAAGACATACTGCTTTCTTCCTACATAATTTTCTTCCATTCCATCTAAATTTCTAAGGCGGAAAATGCAAGAATGTGTCCAACCCTTTTAGAAAGCCTTCGCACAAATGGACTCCCTACATTTGTTACATTTTCTTTTAGCACGTCTTTTAGCAGTCTCGGTTTAATGTACCTACACGCGTTCTCTTAAGATTTAAAGTATTATCGTGATGACGATCACAAAATGAAGCAGTAACTACAGTTTTCTGAACAAAATTTATATAAAAAAATAAATTAAATCAGCATAAGCATAATCAGCATACAGCGTGAACGCTGTATCCCGCACAGCAGTGTAGGCGGAAGGAACCTATTATTGAACACTCCGTTCCCCACTTTCCACCGAATTTAGGAGGCATTGAGTGTTGAGTGGAGGAACACAACGTCGCGCTTTGCCTCGACACCAGAGCGAAGAAATGGAAATATACATTAAAGTTAATATTGCATTGTGTCTGTAATAACAAATGCAGCGTTGGGTTTCACCACTACAACACATTAAGCAGTCTCGAAAATTGGGCGGAACAGAGTGTCTTAACATTTGATTCCCCGCTATGTGCGGATATACGAGGATTATACTTCGCAGGGTTAAGTTAAAACGCGTATATATTATGTACTAAATATATATATATATATATATATATATATATATATATATATCGCCGTCTTTCACGCAAATATATATATATATATATATATATATATATATACGTATATTTAGTTTTTACATTTTTGGAAACCCGACGTTTCGAACACTTTGCAGTAGTCCGTGGTCACGGACGGAAATAGTTTTATTTAAAATGTGTAATAATCGTGAAAATCAAAGAAAATATATTTTTTCCCCAAATCTGTAAATATGCCATGTCATTGCTTCTTAACTAATTTTATTTTGCTTCACGCTCAATCCCGCACGTAGCGGGCTGAGTAACCCTTCATTGCGTTACCTGCGAGCCTAATGTCATGACAATATCTTTTAGTATGTAAATACTTAATATATGAATCAATGTTTAAACGTCTGTAGTATAAAAATAAATATATGAAATGAGCAAATAAATACATACATTGGTTGTTACCTGAAAGAAGTTAAACAAAAAATGCCGCAAGATTTACTTTCGTACAATTGCAGTCAAATTATCAACTTTATCAACGGTTACATATCATATTAATATACGCATATAGTGATGTGAGCTGATAACAAAAATATTGTGTTTACAAGAAATAATTAGCCTCGAGACGAAAATAATTTTAAATTTAATACTCATGTAAACTAATCACATAAATGACACCTTATTTTATTATTTAAAGCCAAATTAAATATTAGTAAAAATGCGTTTTTAAATAATAATGACGTTGTTTTGAGGTAAATTAAGGATAGTTAGATAAATTGTAAGTTGTTTATATAATCTCTATATACTTTAGATAAGGCTGATATTTGCATGCTTGCTTTTGGGTGGAATGTATGACTGAGTTGACTGGTGTACAGTTGTCGCATAATCTATTAACGACAGGCCTTGAAGCGATTAGTGATCAAACATCACTATCTAGGCGTTGCTTCAGAACTCAGGGTTTTGAGGGATATTTTTGTAAAATATTTAATAAAAAAAATAATTCATTGTTAGTTTTTTTTTCGTTTATATAAATTTTAGGGTTCCGTAAAAACGGAAACCTTATATCACTTTGTTGTAGGTCTGTCCGTCTGCAAAGACCATTTATCTCGAAGATATACGTATTTATGATAGAACTTGTAGTAAATAAAGAAGAAAACTATTACAAACTTATAATAATTATAGTTTATTTTATACAAAATGAGTGAACGCAAATTTAAGTTTGTCAACTTTTGCTTCTATAAAATAATATATAATTTATTTTTGTGTACAAAAATGTAACACAATTTTAGTACAAATAACATGCAAATATTCAACATTTCCTATTATGTTGTGAATTAATTATTCTAATATTTTAAGTATATAAATATTACATTTACTTTATAGAAATAAAGTGAATAATAATATTAATAAAAAAATACTATTAAATAAATATATATAAGCTAAAAAGTTATATGTTAAATAAAAAAAATAATAATAATATTTTTTTATTTAAAATTTATAAATATGCCAATTGATTTATCAATCCATCAATTAACAATAATTTTCATATAATAATATATTTCATATTTTTACTAACTTCAATGCTACCAATGCAAAAAAAACTAAAAAGTATTTTTTTACATAGTAATCAATTTAGGTACCCCTACATGACCTACCTACCGGAGATAGTGACGTGCGTCAGTGCTTATCGCAATCAAATTAAATTACGGCAACATAGATCCAAAAGCGATTGCATTGTTTGTATATATTCATAACCTTTTTATATACTAGCGACCCACTTGCGGTTTTGCCCGCTTGAACTACACAAATTAAAAACAATATCTTTACATTAAAAATGAAAGTTTCAGTCAATTCAATAAAATAGTTACTTTATAGCAATTGACAAAATACTATGTATATATTGATATAGCTTTTCTATTTATAAACAAATTAAAATAAAACAAACAGTCAATTAAATTATTTCTGTGATTAGTAAACAAACAAACGTAAACAAACGCACAAGCAATCAGACAAGCCGACAAACCGATAAACAGATACAGATGAAAAATATTGTTTTGTGCTAACTCAACATACAAAGATACCAGAATTTGGCGAAAAGTGGGGAACGGAGTATCTAAATACTAGGTTCCCTCTGCTTACTCTGCTCTGTGCTGGATACAGCGAGAAGCTAATATTGATTTTGATTTACTACATTGTTCTACGTGTGAACACATGTTTAATTCCATTGAATTTGTACATTTTTGTCATATAAATACATTTTATACATAAAACTACTATTTTTGTATCGTGAAAGTTACCTAACACTCGCACATAAAAAATCTAAGCTAAAAGTGAATTTAATTAGAATGCTTCTTATCTTATTTAATTCCAACAATGTAGTAATTGGATAAATTACATCACTCTATTTTATTTCATGGGAAAATAGCACATAAGAGAGAAAAAATAACCTAGGGTTAGTTAGTCTCTCTTATCTACAGTTAAAAATAACTTGTTAAAAGTGCTGTAATAAAGTGAAACGATGTAGGTAATAATGGGATTAAATTCATATTATTTTTCCTCTGTATTCTTTCTTGTAGTATTTTTATAGTCATTTACTTACATAATGAAATATTTAAAGTTTTCTCAGTGTAACACATAATGGCTCAATATTATGGCGGAAAGGTTAGTTCCTTAGGTTCCGTTGCATACCCTGCTATGTGCGAGATATAGCGTGAAACTAAATAAAACAATAAAAGACTGTACTTTTTTTGCACGTAGAATATAGTTCAGTCTTATGATAGATAAATTGAAAAGAATGAACTTTCAAATATTAATGAGTCAGTCATTATTTATAGATCAAATGAATCCAACAGTGTATAAGACGTCTAATTCCTCGTGTTTGCACTGAACATTATTGAACAAAGTCGCCTTGTTTGAAAATAGAATGAAACAATGCAGACTAAACAGCAAAGTCAATCTGTCTGTTTGTTTTATATACCTATACCTACGGTTGTTCAAAGACAAACGAAATTGGCCGATTAGAAGAATTTTATAGACTCACTTTCTTATAAACTCACATATTATGTAAATTCAGTTTTTTGGTTAAATGGGTTGTTGATCCATGGTTGACTGAATCCAACAGCGCAGCGTTAGCTGTGCTATTTCAGCAACTATATACAATGTCTGATAGAACTAAAAATCATCTTCACGCTGTATTCCGCATACAGCAGAGTAGACAGAACCTAGTGTTAAGACACTCCGTTCCCCAATTTCCGCCAACTTCCGGAAGCATTACATATTAAGTAGCGGAACTCAATGCCACGCTATAAATTTAAATAAATATTACATTTAATCAAATGGAGATCGAACCCACAACCAGTCACGTTTACAACTTTACAGTCACACAATTGTGT
Organism: Heliconius charithonia; assembly: GCA_030704555.1. Taxonomy (NCBI): domain Eukaryota; kingdom Metazoa; phylum Arthropoda; class Insecta; order Lepidoptera; family Nymphalidae; genus Heliconius; species Heliconius charithonia. The sequence goes on from CM060825.1 coordinate 5,019,284, forward strand.
CCCCACGCCAAGACTAACCCTTAAAGAACTATTACAATTCATATCATGTTATTAAAAAAAACTAGAGTCAAAATAAAAAAAGATTCATAAAACAGTACAAAAGTGGTATGATTAAAAAAACGAAAAAATAAAGAATGTATTGAGATGCATCTGCTAGAATCGTGTTAACGACGTCGCGTCGCGTAGTATTGAATAGTTACGAGTGCGGTCGTACTTTTTCCCTCACTGAAATCCTAATCAAAATAAAGTAATAGATAATATTGCTTTATAGAAAAGTAAGTATTATACAATAGAGGTAAAATATCAGGTAAATATATGTTTAATATTTACAGTTTTATATTAAAGACCAGAATTTGGCTTAGCTTGGCTTTTAGGTAGACACAAAACCTGAGAACCTAATGTTGAGATACTCCGTTCCCAACTTTTCAGCGATATTTTGAGGAAATCTTTGCTTGCGTTTTAAGAGCGAGAAAATTAAGAGTGGGATCGAAACCAAAACTATCGCGTTTAGAGTCTCGTACGATGATGAGCTCCAAGAGTATCTCTATTTATATTATAAAATATTTTTTTATCCCTATCTTTCCTTAACGAATTGTAACTGCTGGCTGCTATTATAATACGATTTATTTATAATGCATGTATGTAGTTAAAAATATTTTATAGAAGGTAACAAATTTAACGAAGCATTACGTATATAAAATGGAATGCTAAGACCAAAGACTTGGTGACCTTTTATGTACATAACCTTAGGTTATTATGAAAATACTAAAGCTTAATAAGCGTTTGCGTTATCACATATTTAAGTATATGAAATTAATAAAATACCAAGCTATAAGCTTGTATTTTATTAATAAGTAAATCTAATATAATTAAGTAGGTATAATTTTTTCAGTTTAAGTTTAGTTTACTTAACCTCTAAAAGTGTAGACTTTTAGAGGTTAAGTAAACTTAACGTAAGTATTTTTAAATGGGTATTATCCAATAGCATGTATATATTTAATTGTTTAAATATTTTTTTATAAATATTATGTTGCAGGAATTAAACTTATTTTTCAAAAACAAAAAGAATTTGTACCAGAGCTTCAAAGTTCATCAGTGTTCTTCCTATTTTAAAAAAAGGAAATAAAGCTAACATACGCAATTATCGATCTATATCTATGTTAAATACTTTTTCGAAAGTCTTTGAAAGTGTACACATTTTGCTTTTAAAGACAAATCTTGCCCATTTAGTGCTAACGATCAGCAACGCCTGAACTATTTTAATATACAATCCCTAGAAGATCGAAGGCATGTGGCTTATTTTTCACAGTTTTGAATGTGCCACAGTAAATTAGAATGCTCCGACTTACTGACACTAGTTAATATACTCGTACCTACCCACACTCCCAGACAACCCCTTAAAAATAGTTTTATCAAACATCTCTAAAAGTAATCTTGGCATATTAATAGAATAATAAATTTATATTACAATATTTCCGATCATGAAAATACAACAAATTGAGTCGTCATAACTTGAAACTATAAATAACATCACTCGCTGCACAAATACACAAAATACAATGTAATTTTAAGTAACTTTAATTTTCGTGAGTTCTAATTGTACTATGTAATTTATTAAATGGCCTATCGTATTGTTCTAACTGTATTCATTTATTTGTAATTTTTATTGTTTTAATTGTATTTTTTTAATTTGTTTTTTTTTTTTATTGTAATAGTATTTAATTATAATTTTAATTGTTTTAATTATAGTTTAAATTATTATCACATATTGTTATCATTGTTAATTAATCAGGACTATTTTGTGAATGCTGTACATATCTATAATTAATATTTGTAACAGAACCAGACCGATACATAAATTTTCATTTAATATTACACGTTACATGTATTGTTGATGTGTCAATAAATAAATAAAAACATAAATATTTACAGACAGAACTGTCTAACTATCATTCGTGGCCGACAGACAGACAGCGGAGTCTTAGTAATACTCTCGTATTGCCCTACCCTAACCCTAAAAAATTGCAATTACGTGTTTGTCTCCCTCTCTACGAAATGTCTTGTGTCTGTGAAATGTCTTACTTTTATTATTAGGAGCTTGTGGAGCTTCTGTGTAATATGCATATTATGTAGACCATATTATCCATATGATGGGTGTTCGAACTCCGTAGTAGCTACCCAATTTGACTAATTTGGGACCTTCAATTGTTGATATTTATTTATTTTATTTTGTTGTGACACTTGGAAGAAAGTAAAGTTATAAAAAAAATAAATGAGCTTCGAACTATGCTTTCGCTGTTTTGGTAAGTCTTTGAAGAACAACGATGCAATTTTTGTATATAATAGTACTTACTATAGTGCGCCCTCGTGCGAGATATTCATTTCATACTATTATATAAAATCATATTGATTTGACATTCCTGGCCTATTTAAAAAAATATTTCACATTAAATTAAAAACATATATAAAGACGGACAGGACTTTACGCTTTTTCCCTCATATCAAAGAGGAAACTCCGCATTTTGTCTCAGAGAGCGGCGTATTAAAACCCATTTAAATACAATCATTTTCCCGAGTAGGAATTGAACCTATAATCATCGCGATTAAAATCAAATACCGTCCTACCACGCCGCGACTGTTTTACTATACAAAGTAATTTATTACATAAAACTTTCACGAAGAAAACACAGCTAAAAGTATAGTATAAATTTAAGAGGCCTATTGAAATAATAACATGGCATTAAAACTGCTACTTCAACGTTCGTGCCTACATTATGTAATGTTACTGAATAAAACTTTAGCATTTTTCCATACCTTTACAAGATCACTTTGTTGTCCGTCCATCCGTCTGTCTGTCAGTCTGTCTGCCTGAGAGCTTTACGAACCTTAGGAACGCTTGGAGATATCGAGTTAAAATTCAAACGAGGTGAGTTTAGTTTGTCAAAATTAAAATTAAAATCTGAGGCCATCGTGGCGCATGGGCAACAATGTCTGATTGTAACGCGACAGTTATGGGTTCCATCTCTACTCGAAGGAATGAATTATTATATAATCTATTCATATTTTCATATCTTCACTCTGGCACTAAGGCAAAAAAACGGCGTTGTGTTCCGCTACTCGACACGTAACGCCTCGAATAATTCAGTGGTTTTTTTTAGATTATTTAGTTGAATGCGCTGATCTCTAGAAAGTACTGCTCGAATTGTAAAATTATTTCGACGTCTCTTCATTCCATTTATCGATGGAGGCTATATATACCTACATAACGTTAATTGCTTTGATGTAACCCACTGAATCACTCCCATCTGACCACTGGGGGGGACACAAATAAATGTTATTTATAAAAGGTTCAAGACAGTGTTGATTTAGCAGTAGTCTTCAAATTATAATTAAATAGATTAAAAAAAAAACAGTATGTAAAAATCTATACACTTTTTTAGGTCTCTACCAATTGTTTTTACTTGCCACATAATTCAGGGTTATAAAATATATCTATGAATACTTTCAATGGAACGGAAACATAAAACATGTGCAATGTGCATAATTGCAACTCTTTCAAAGAGATATTTTCGAATGGAAACGCAAAATTAAGCCTTTGAATGGAATAGCCGTAAAGCCCAACTCGAAATACCAAATCTTTCACTTCTTCGTTAAGATTTAAATGAAAATATATATACAAATTTGACCTTCTACTGTAGTTTATATTATAATTTATATGTTATTTTGTATAGTTGCTTTTGTTGATATTTCATGTTAAAGTTTAAATGTGACTGAGATTACACGATTACGATGCGATACGATTTTGTGGATTTAGGTTTAATTCGAGAAAATATTAATATGGGAAATATTTTGATTTTTTTCATTTTATTTTTCTGAAAGGGACGAAACAATGAATATATGTATATACATAAAGATATAGATTTTTTCTAAGGAAGTTAAAAACAAAAATTTTTCTTTGGCGTATATTCCTAAACTACTCGTAAACTATTCAACCCATATATTCTATATAGCGCAATCACCAAAATCATATAGTCATTGCACTTGAAATATTACTCGAGTAAAGTAAGAAAACAAATTCAACAACCGTAGAAACTATATTGGGCAAGATATCAATGTACGTACATTTATAATCCAGGATAAGAGGATAAATTATTTCGTGACGCATTTGACTTAGTTTTGACGCACATCTTCAAATTTGATAATTCGATAAGGATAAGTATTTGCCGCATTGTCGTTTTAATGGAAATTAATCACACTTTGAAAGGCGTTGGTAGAAGTTTATGGTTTGATTATAATGATTATATCATATTACAGAATATAATGTATCTCATTTATAGCAGCGTCATGTTTCCTGTCCTAATAGCAGGGTAAGTAGAGGGAAATATAGTATTATGACATTGTATCTGATATTTTCCGCACAATTTTCGAGACATGAGGTACATACAGATAGGTAAAATGGGGAGGGGAGAAAGACTGACCTGAACTGACTACTGATAATCCACTAAAAGAATAATTTCCACCAAAAGGAAATTTGAATGTTTATATGGATGTCCACAGATTATTCAAATTTATTTACATAAAAAGATACATCTTCAAATAAAAACTTATTACTATAATATACTAACCGTTATAATAAGAACACTTTATTATTTTAGTTTTACTTAATAGATAATAGTTAAATGTTTTCGAAGAAATTATGTATTATATGTATTATTTCCAAACAATACCTACTGTTTTAGATTATTCTTAAAAAATATTTATTTATTAAACTAACCTCGTCTCATTTACAATATTATTTTATATTATTATGTTAATTTGCATTTCTATTTCTGTTCTTTTACATAGAATTAGAAACGTTCAACGTTAAAATATTTTTCACTAATTAAGTAAGACAAAGATGTATTATTTAATGTGGTGTGGTGAGGCGAAGGTTCTGTTTAATTATCACAGTTAATTTTTACTATACCTACATGCATAGTGGTCTCTGCTACCAAGGATGATATAAAAGTGATCCTTGATCAAGAAAATGTTGGGAACCCCTGGTGTAGAGCGAGAAGTTTCATCGTAATTGGTTCTTTTTTCAGTTTCACTCTATACCCTGCATTAAGCAGGGTAGGCCTTAGAGGGGGCCTAGTGTTAAAATACTCAGCTCCCCACTTTCCACTTTTTTATTTCATATTAGATACCACTTGAAAACGGGACAAGTTTCAGATTTTTATAACTTTAATTAAGTTTATTATATTTTTTCAGTGAATTAATTTTGATTTTATCTTTTTTTTTGTTCACACCGAAAACCATAGCAAAAGCTTGGTTTAGTAAACATCTCCTATATCATATTTATATGAGTACAAATATTTCACTTAGTTAGACTTGAACCTATAATTTCTATGGTTAGATCATCAATGACGATGCTTAGTTAGTCATGTCACTGTTTTGAATACATAAAGATAGATGGATGGATGTTAAAAATAAGCTTTCCAGTTGTTTTCGTTCACTATCTATCTTACGCATGAGATTCACGTATGTACAAATGACATTCATCTATCGACACAGTTATTTATCGTATCGCCTGGTTTTTAATCACGAAATAAAAATAATAAGCTCGATAAACCTCTATTGTTATATATATTGATCTAAATGTAAAAACCTAATAAAATCCTAGGTTTAAAAAAAGAAAAAAAAACGATTGATTAAAAGTCCAGTACATAATTAGATAAAGGTCTTCTGTACTCGTAAACATAATTGTTTTACGTTATTATCTATGTTAAGCAAATATATATTTACTTTAGTCACATTTGAAATTAAATGTATTTAGGTATTATGTTATAATAGAGAGGAATAAAATATTTCAAAGAAAATATAGTTTCTTTTTTAAATATTTAATAAGTTAGTAAGCACTCCTAAATGATATTATAATGATAACACGATCTAAGATAGTGAATTAAATATAATGTTAAGTGTAATCACAAAAGTAAATCATTGACATATTATTTATTTTTTATCTTTTAATATTATAAAAGAAGATATCAGCATTTTTTATCTTATATATTGAGTATAATGCGCAGTCATGTTCCTAATCGTACAGTTTAAATCATACCCTAAGAAGTGTTATTTTCACTAATAGACAGAACAATATTTTTTTGTAGCTTCACGCTGTATCTCGCACATAGTAGGGTAGACAGACTATACCTGGGGACCTAGTGTTAAGACACTACGTTTCCATTAAGGCATTTGAGTTTCACACTTTCCTCCGAATTCCGGAGGGATTGCGTGTTGAGAGTGGTGGAACTCAAAGCTACGCCTCATCACCTCATTATTATTTCGTTAGTATTTATAATTCAGATTTCCAAACATAGTTATTCATTTGTATTTTATTTTCAGGGCTACAATTCCAAGCTCAAAAACAAAATGATTTTCCTTTATTATATGATACTTCCTTATGTCACGAGATATTTGAAATCAAAGATGTTTTGGATCTTAGAACACGAAGACCATTTATTTAATATACATTTTATATCAATAAAAAAAAAACTAAGGCACATAAGCCCTTATAACCACACTCCTTTAGTACATGCGAGTGGGGTTGAATAGTAATAATAAAAGAATATTGTGTATAATGTACCACGACAAGAAAAAGAATTTCAATCGTCCTTCAAAGGGAGCGGAGTCCTTACTACGCAACAATTTAAAAATATTTTTAAATATCGTGTTTAATTCTTAATTTTTATTGCTACACGAGTTTTATTGTTATTGCTACACGACCGAGTTTTCATTTCATTGATTAAGTATATTAAAGATATGCCTTTTTTTGGCATTTTGAAAGTTTTAAAAGTGAAAGTTACGCGTGTCCAGTACCAAACGACATTTTTATAATAAACTAGTTTTAGGTATTTGTATATTTCATCCATATTTGGCCTTTAATGTGTGCTGTGTTGCCATAGGCGTAAGAATGGGGGAGGGCGGGTGACCCGAGCCCACCCCAGAATAATCTGAAGTCCATCTTAGAATTTTTACCAACAAATAGGTTTCCTTTTCCTACCCGGCTGTTTGCGGGATACAGCGTGAAGTTGTTTTTTTATTACTTATATTAATGTCTCCTAGGTAACCCTAAATAATAAAGGAGACACAAATGTATTATATTTCGTTAAAAAACATGCATATTATCCTCACGGACAAATAAGATAATATTATATTACAAAGAGGGCTGAACGCAATGTAAATATCGCGTTTTTCCCAAAGTAACAATAACTTACAATACTGAAACAAGATATAAGATAATTATAAGAAATTTTAAACATCTCAACAATTAGTCATATTGTTTTTTTTTCAAACATACAAAATTATGTAACGTATTTCTTCATTTAAAAAAAATCCAAAACCTAGCTGCAAGTACTTTTGGTAATACCTCTGTTCTTACAGGCTGTAAAGCTTCTTTATGACCCGAAATTTTTTATATTGATATCATACCTTATCTGTATATTTTCAAAATTCATAGTCAAAGCAAAGCAAATAATGTTTTTCGGCCTTTGACTATTTCATTTCATTCCCGGAACTACTCGGCGTAGAACGCTGAAATTTGGGAAATTAAAAAAATGCACAAGTGAAAGAATTTTCCTTCTTGTATTCCTTCGGGAACGGGAATAACTTATTAGCCCACGCAAAGAAAGTTGCGGGCTACGATCTGTTTGTTATAAATAGTGACTATTTAGTAACCTCGTTATCTATTAAACATTATTAGGTTAATATAAAACTTTAGCTAAGAATATCTAATAAATTTAATTAAAATCTATTAAATACTTAAATACCTATAAAGAAAGACAACGACATTATTATTTTGTATAATCACTTATGTTAATGAAGCCAGTGTCGCTTATAAAAATTTTGTCGAACATAATATTTTTTTAATTAATGAGGTCACCACTACTAGAAATAAGTTGTAAAAATCACAGCAACAACAAAAACGTCAGGAAAATAAATAGTAATATGTTTTTTTGCTATTTTCCTGTATTTACATAATATTTTTTAAAAAATGTAAATCTTTTTTAGAATTGACATTCGTAGAACTAACAGAGACTAGTTGGATAATATTATAGTATTGAATTTATATAGTCTGTGCCATCTAAGTTCGGCAGCCGGGCGGCGATGACGTCATCACGGCGCGCGCAACTGATCGATTCACTTATGATTTCCAACCGCTGCAGCGCTTTTACATAATATAAACAGAATGCTTCCTAAGCGCTTTATAACTTTTACATTATTTAAATGTATCATCAAGCTAATTCAGCGCTGATATAATGCTGCAAAAAAAAAAAATATTTTTTTTATTGATATTCTTAGTGGTGTTTTACAGCGGATCTAGCGCTGACAGATATTGCCAATTAAGACAAGAGATTTCATCTTGAGCGCCAATTTTAAACCGCTTCAAATTGAGTCGATAAATACATTTTCACCATTAATTTTATGTTATTATTTTTGGAATTAATCAATCTATGATGAATCAAAGAATCTATGATGAAAAGATCGATAAGAGCATTAAATATATGTGAAACGTTAGTAGGTAATGTATAACGTTATTTTAATAAACAACTTACTGCTACTTTTCCGTAATTGATATGATATATTTCTCATTCACAAGAAACAAGGAAACACACTCTTTCGCTTCATACTTTATTCTAATATAGTATAGATTCTTGGTAGTATTTAGTGATTAATTATGATATTATGTATTAAGAGAAGATTTTTTTTATCAGCTTCACGATGTATGCCGCACACAGCAGGGGAGGCAGAGGGAACCTAGTGTTAAAACACTCCGTTCCCCACTTTCTGCCGAATTCTGGACGAGGCATTGCGTGTTGAGTGGCAAAACTCAACGCCGCATTTTACCTCGACACCAGATCGAAGAAATGGAAATATAAATTTCAGTAAATATTTCATTTCGAGGGGGGGTCGAACTCACAACTAGTCGGTTTAACAGTCACACTTTGTGCCACTGCGCCACGACTTGCCTCGAGAGAACAAGAATTCATTACATTTAAAATTTAAAACTTAACTTTCATTAAGTAAACGAAAAAAATTTAACCTACCAAATCTTAGTTTTTTAAATCACTCAGATGTATTTTTCAATTTACACATCACAAACGTCGTATAAAACAAAAACTGCGAACTTTATTTCAAATAAAAAGTAACATATATATATGTAAAGCGCAATGCAATCGTATATTTCTCGCATAAAAATCGACTTTTCAAGATATTATTTCCGACTATAAAATCTACGTTGAATCACTGTTGACTTTTTATTCCTATATCAAGTCAATCAAGTATTCTGGTGTGTATACAAAAGTTTTTTCTTTTTTTTACATTTGACCATAGTTTTAACGTTTTTCTATGAATATGCAACAGAAAGCTTATCGTACGCTGGAAAATCACTATTCAGAATTTTAAAAGGTTTCGCTTGAATTTGGTAGTTTTTCTGGGTTTTATAAATCAAAGCATAAAAAAACTTATAATAATAGATTTGATTACCAAACACAAATCATAGAACAAATTGCATATTTTAGGGAGGTTCTTTAAATATCGATAGTTTGTACCTATTAACTAGGTTTTAAATATTAATTTTAAAATTCAATCCTTCTTTATTTTACAGGTACCATCAAAATAAACCATTATACCACAAATTTTCACTCACGAAACCTTGCAGTTAAAATGCTATAAATAAGAATTAAAAAAAAAACTAAAAACATTCAACGTTTTACAGTAACTGAATTGTTTGTTATAGAGGTCAATGGGGGCCGAGTGCGCGGTGTGTGAACGTTATTACAAGTTTTAAAATAAAAATTCATTTTCATTTTTGATGACCATCTCGCGTAGTGCGACTGTGCGGTTCGATCTACTTATGTAAGAGGGCAGTATGGGTTTGAGTCGAAACTATTTTTTGTGTAGGTTCCACATTCCTTGTAACATCTTAGTATAACAATCATTTAAACCTTTTTAGAAAGTTCGCTCTGGTGTCGAGGCTAAGCGCGGCGTTGAATTCTGCCACTGAACACGCAATGCTTCCAAAATTCGGCAGAAAGTGGGGAACGGATTGTCTTAACACTAGGTTCCCTCTGCCTACCCTGCTGTGTGCGGGATATAGCGTGAAGCTAATTTTAATTTATTTAAATATTATATTATTCAATCTAATCTTTAAATCGCATTTGAAATAAAATATAATAGTGTATTCTAAGTTTAGAAGTTAGTTTTAATAGTGGTTCTATGAATAATTAGGTATACCTTGAATATATATATTATAACGAGTGAAAAATTTCCCAACCATATATAGATTATCTATTATTAAAATTGTTAACATACACATATTTTTTACACACATTAAAATATTATGTGGTTGTATTATATGCTGATATATATACACAAAGAACACCGTCCGTCTGTGTCGTAACTACAGTACGGTCGACAAGTCGTGGCCGCCTTCAGGTTATTAGTTCAGAAAGTCTTTCTTCAAAGCAGCCACGACATATCGGCCGTACTGTACACTTTAGTTATATGTTTAATTAAGATGTCGCATTTCGGTGATATGATAAAGTAATGGGCGCTTACAATTTATCAAAGGAGGGGTATGTCAACTGGGTGGCGTGTGGAGGATCTCTGTTGGAACTGGCAGCTGATCAGAGAGCAAACACAAAGAAAATATTTAAGAAAAAAGCCTAAATAGGCCAGTCGTGTCAACACGATATGCGGCGCTCAGTTCTGCCCCTGTAGCGTCTCCAGAATTTAGCGTAAATTGAGAACGGAGTGTCATAGCACTCGGATTCCAGATTTCCTCTGTCTACCCTTATGTGAGCGGAATAAAGCGTGAAGCTAAAAAAAGAATAAGAAAAAATTGGAGCATACGCATAAGCATATGTGACCCATAAAGACTCCTTTAGCTTTTGGATAGCAATTGGCAAATTGATGAAAGTAAATTATTTATACACCAGAGTTGTGAATGAAGTACACACGCACCTCAATTTATGCAACGTGCAAACAATAAATAATGAGAAACAGAACGGCGGACACCTGGAATCGCTTTTTAAGCAGTAAAATCATATTAAAGTCAACTGTACAAGTGAACGCTGGCACGCCTAAAAACCGTAAAATAAGAAACAGAACTAATAGTATATAAACATATTCGCTTAGTAAATTTATAGTATAAACATCGGCCGTAGAAATTTATATTATAAGTAGTACAGTTTTTGAATAATATTAACACGAAACCAGAAATCCTTTGCTTGAGTTATCTAGCCTCTTTGTGCCATATCTGATCACGTAAGCAACCCTTGTATTGAAAGCCCGATCTCGTCTAGGATAAGCCATACCTTACGTGGAGTAAAATGTACTTGATTTAGGTATTGGTTATACATATCTGTATATCTAACTAAATCTCTTGTTACGTTATTTATTTCCTTACTTTTTGTTTTAATAAATATTTTCTATCCGCAACGCTTGGAGAACGGGCTGGTGATAAAAACAAAAAAGATATCAGATTTCGAGTAATGGAACAGTTATATTAACTAATTCGCAAACTTTGGTTTTATCTTTATCGTTATATTACATTGTAAGTTTTTAATACATGTTCTAGTATTTTCTGACTGTAAACGCGATTGTTGTATGTTCGATCCAGGGTATTCAAATATTTTTCTTTTTTCCGCTCTGGTGGAAAAAACGTGGCGTTGTATTCCGACATTTTGGCGCAATGTCTCAAAAATAGGGCGGAAGCTTAAGAATGGAGTGTTTTAGCACTAGAATCCTTCTGTCAAAATCAAATTAAATTAATAATTAATCGTGAAATCTCTGCTATAAATTTAAAATTCCTACACGCGTTGCGACGCCGACAAAATTCAAAATTACTTAGGTAGGTATACCTACCTAATATATATATTATAATAGTTTTAGTTTAGTAATTTATAAGCCTTTTTGTTTTCTGCGTTGTGGATCTTTTTCGGTTATTTTTTTACTAAAAAGATTTTTAGTCTCTGCGTGTCAAGACAACAATAATAATATTACACTAGGTTTTAGTAAAATAGTCATCCAGTATATAATTTCCATAAAAAAAAAATTAAATTCAAATTAAATCTTTTTAAATGTCAATTGACTATTCAAGACAACTTCTAGAGTTATCTCTGTTAAATTTGTCCTTTAATATTAACTTATTAAGGAATGTATTAGTTTACGCGGGTATCCCAGGCCCCTAGAGGATCGCCGGATGAATCTAAATTAAGCCTTTTTAATTAAGTTATTTTATAATCTGTCGATTACAGCACAAAATTATGCAAAGTGGTTAATAATAAATTGCATGTTTTTTTAAAACTATTTACATATCTTGTATAATAGTGGATATTGAAATAATATTTGTGTTTATATATCGATATATTAGTCGTAGCCTACAATTTTGACTTTCAGGATGGAAAATAAAAAATCCCAATTTTCTATGTGTCCGTAGAAATTTCGAAAAAACCTTCCTTAGTACTTCATTCTCTAACCTACCTAATACGATAAAATTTTCTTATTATTTTCGTTAATATGAAGTAGGTACAAACGTAACAATTAAACAGACAGTTTTATATAACGTAGGTAGGTATATAATATACTGTGAGAATATATAAAGAATATTTAGTAAAAATATTAGTAAACTGTACATGCTATGGTAGTGTCCAAAACTCCCTCAAAAATCCATTAACCACCTATATACTGAATAGACCAAAGACTTAAAGATTTATTAAATAATATTTGCTACCAAAAATTTACTTCAGAGGCGCAAGATGAAAATGAAATGATAATAGGTTGAGGCATCGCTGCTAGATGAAGAGAGAGAGATAGGCGTAGAGAGCATCGCCTGGTATTCTGCTATGTGATAAAATAAGGATATTTGTAGGAGAATAAATGTAACCGACATTAATTGAAGAATTATTCGACTGAAGTACTTGATGGCTGTAATGATGGCCTCAGGTGTGAGGGCCATTACCCGAACGACGCTCTATGGGCAACTGAGTTGGCTCTGCACTAGGTGCACTGACGGTCAGGTCACCTACAGTTTAGCTGCACAAAGAGGCTGATGATGAATTTATGGTATCTATAGTTAAAATAAACAGGCTTGGTTTTGGTTACTCAAAGATGTGAAAAGACCATCACTAGATTTGTCTGCACCTAAGAATGGAGATGCGTACACATTGTGTTATCACTTATTATACAATATATACATTTATTAAAAAGGAATAAATGAAATTAATAAAGAATATTTTTAAAAATATATAAAAAAAATACACTCCCGAGGGCGTGAGAAGGGTCCAGGATATCGATGGCTCGCTGGAGACATATCCTCATAGGATTTCTTTTAAATTATTATTAACAAGGTCAAAGACAGTCTTTTAATAAGATCAAAGTGTTCGATTCTCATATATTATGTTTGAACGATTTTATCGATCGTTAAAATATTGTAGACTTATTCTACGATACGAGACGTTAGACTAGACTAGACTTCTAGACGTTGTCATATTAACTTAGGTATTTGTGCTATAAACACTTAGTGACATACATCTGGAATTAGATCATTACACTATCGTCCAAGAAATTTAATCTACAGTGGATATCAATCTTTTTTAGTATATACTTAATATAATGGCGGTGGCGTGGTGTTGAGTGCCGGCACTCAACAAATGCTTCCAGACTTCGGCGGAAAGTGGAGAATGGAGTGTCTTAACACTTTTTTAATCGGAAATCTTATCCTAGGAGAATATAATTAAAAAAATAATGAATATGTAACAACTGACAAAACATACAAGCTATAAACATTTAATTTTGACATATCAGATTGTAACGACCGCCCGTAACCGTATTGCTTAGAAACGGGATATCGACTTAAGAAAACACGGAAACACGTTAAACTCCACCCCCATTGAAGCACCGAATAACCAACGCGTTGTTCCTCATATAGAGCGGTCTAAGTTGTAAGCGTTTGAGATTCTAACACTGCCTGTAATCAAAAATAGCAATAGCCAGTAGCAATGTAAATTATACATCATATTTATTTCCTGAATTCGGGAATGCGTTTTAAATGGCGGAAGTCAACACCGCGGCTGCTTGTCAGCAGCGGAATTATTGTCGTTTCCTTGAGACAGGATTGAACCTACAATCACCGCATTTGGCACGTTGTTTGTCATTATGCAAAATTTTTAAACATTTTTATTATATTCTGCAATATACTATATGTGTGTTTAATAAATCTCGATTTCCTTTCTTATTGCATAATAGATATATTAACGATAACTGATTTCTCTTTGAATCTTAATCTATAAATATATTTCCAATTATTAACTGAAAATTAATAATGCTTTATGCTTGCTATTTATTAAATTGTCGCTTATAAAATCCATTAAAAGCAAAGTTCTTGGAAGTTTTCTATTCAATATTTTTACGTATACCTATTATTTCATGGAAAAGTAATTCTTAAATTGTTTTAGTTAAAAATTTCGCATCAAAATAGATACATTTGTAAAGTAATAGGACCTTGAATATATATTTTTTATTATAATATAAAACCAGCCATTTTTAATAGCCAGCCAGGCTTTCCTACGCTTTAAATTATAGTAGTCAATTTTCTTTTCGGCATCAGTGACTATATAGTTTAGTAACCTTCCATCATCACCACTATTATCTTCTTAACCACTACCATCTTTCCATCTTAACCACCATCTTTTTAAAACGTTTCGAAACTGTTTACTTATTTTAGTAACGTTTCTCGAAATTCTTCTATAGCGTGTGGCATGCTTTGCTAGATCGTCTTTTTTCTTCATATTAAAGTCACTATTTTTAAAGGTCGAAACAGAACAGTCCCAATAAGAATTCTGAGCGTTAATACTGGAGATTTCTGTTCAATAAAGCAGTGCAACAAAATTCCCCGCTAAACCATTTTATATGACATAGAAACAATATTAAACAGAGAGTACCTACTCATGCTATCTTCTACAAAACAGTTAGAGCTATCTAGCTAGCTTATTGAAAGGTCTAATACAAAGAATAAATCTCATGATTAGTAGTGATTGAATATATGTGCTTTTTCTAGAAAATATTTTATCTTTATTGTACCAAATGGTTCGTGTTTCAGTGTATGAATTTGTCGTTTTGCAGACTTTTTGCAATATTTTGTAGTAGACTGCTTCAAGCATATTATACTTCAAGATGTTATCGTATAGAATTGGCAATATGTTTATTTATGAGCTAACTTTGAGGTAAGTGTTGTTACAAAAATTTTCTAAAACTAGTTCTAACGTCTTTTGATTTGTTATTTTAGTTCTTACAATAACAAGTCAGAACCAACTGGTTAGTCTAATGAAACTGGAAGTTGGAAGTTACATTTTGCACAGATAGTTCAGAGTGAAATTATCAATCTACACAAAATTGGAATTTCATTCCAATTTTGTGAAAACTGATAATTCATAACTAAACGCTAATCTTCAAATATAATATGATTTATTTTAAAAAGTAATAAATGCTATACTTATACAATGAACACGTTTTATGAACATTGTTTGTATTATGTTTTAAAATTATTTTTTATAACAGCCTAGTTAGTATTTAATTAAAAGAAAATATTTCAATTTGAAGTGAGGCTTAAATGAATATTTCTTTAAATTATATTTTTTAGTAAACACTACTCCACTATTCGTTAAATTTGACATTTTATTCAGTTTCACGTTGTGTCCAGCAGGGTAAGCAGAGGAAAGGTAGTGTTAAGACACACCGTTCCCCATTATCCATATCATGACATTTCACATAGAAAAAAAAAAACTAAAACCGCTTCCCGCTTGCGCCTAGCGCCGTCATATTGTTTGACGTTCCATTGATTTATAGCAACAGCCTCGTCTTTATTTCAGTTTCAGTTCTCTGAAAGTCATCACTTCTTTACGATCAACGAGATTTGTTTGTATCGTACGCGTTGGTTAATTCGGACTCTTACGTGTCCTTTGTATTTAGGACATTAGTCGATGTAGCGGAAGTGATCAAAATGTAAGTACTGAATACGTTATATTATGATTAAAAAACTGTTTTTTACTGTAACCCACAGACAGTGGGAAGGAATGGGAAACACAGTGTTAAGACATTCCGTTTCTCATTTTCCGCCGAAGTCTGGATGATATTATGTTTGTTCATGGGAATTTGATATGTTTATTTATGTAAAAAAAGACGCACTCGCGGCGCAACGGGGCAGCTGTGACTGTAAAATTTAAATTATTTTGATTTTCCGACTCTGCTATGGAAAATAAAGCGTGGCGTTGGTTTTCGCCACTCAACTTTGGACGTCCCTCCTCCCCGCTCCCCTCCCCTCTGCCTATACTAAAAAACAGTATAAGCACAAAACTTTTGTTAACTTTTAATATATTTTTTTATTCACACTGCTCTCATATTAGTTTTAAAAAGTTGACTTAAATTGTACCTTTTTATAATTATTGAAATACTAAATTTGAAAAAAGTGATAAAGCGATTATATTCTTATAAACTAATAGCTATTTCTAACATACGTATGTAGGTATAGCTTTATAGATACATTTTCTAGTCTTTCTTAATTTTTTTCCGCTATCGCAAATTTGTATTTAAAATTAAAATTTTGAGTAAGCAATTTTTAAAATCAGTTTGTGTGGAATAGCAAAGCGTTGTCTTTCAAAGACCTATAGAGAGTAGCAAGCGCAAGTCCTAGTAAAATATCTTGAAAAACTAGAAATATTTCAAATTCTCAGTAACAGCTGTGTCCTACAACCAATTTTTAATTTCAGTTATTTCGTTTCTTTAATATTTATCACTAAAAGGATAGTGCTTTGAGCTTAAAAATTTATAGTCATATAAAATATTTAACGTTCCACACAGTGGCTATAACGAAACTTATTGAAATTAGCTATAAATTATATATGTGCGTATAAATATTTTTATGTTTGCATAAATCATGATAACCGTTTTGAAATAATTAACGACAGCCGACGAAATATAGACTTATGAAAAGTGTTAAAGTGATATTATATTTTCTTAAAAAGACCAAATTGTAGTTAGATTTATGATGTGCCACAAATAAAAGTTTATTTGTTAAAATCTCAATGCTACTCCATCGTGTCTCTATAGAAAGGAAAATGTTTTAAAAGTATAAAAAACATGAACGTAGTGTACGTTAAGAGTTAAGACACACCCCTCAACCCCAACTTTCGGCTCATTTTTAACCCACTTCTGGAAAGAAAGCTTTCTCCTCCGTAAGGATCTAAATACGACTGTAATATTTTAATGTTTGTTACCTCAGAACTTTCTGTGGGGACCCATTTTGATGATTCTTTTTTTTTCTGGTGCGTCTTATATCATCCCATTTTAATTTGGTCCAGATCCGACAATGTCATGAGAAAAATTATATAAGTTTTTAAATTTGCATTAAGTATGTGCACGACAAAAGCACGAATAACTTAATAACCCAACCGATTTCCTTTTCTTATTGGGAAGGATATATATATACATCAAGGGTAGTTGGTTAGTTTTGATTATGAGATCCATGATAAAGTAACGGAATTCTTCAATTTTTAGAGCAAATGAACGATATTCGGGCGAATCTTATAGGCTATTCGAATATTTGAGTCACCTACAGTAACGTCGTTACGGTCAAGCGATTATTATAGTCGAATATGATGATTCCCAACTTGAAAACTTTACAATGAGAATTTAGATGATTTGTGACTGTCATTAGGGGTCTGATAATGAAGACGAAGGATTCTTATGGAAACTTCTCAACTGCAATCAAAATCAACTTCACGCTATATCCCGCACACAGCAGAGTAGGCAGGGGGAACCTAGTGTTAAGTCACTCCGTTCTCTACTTACTGCCGAATTTTGGAAGCATTTCGTGTTGATTGGCGGAATTCTACGCCGCGCTGTACTTTTCGACACCAAAGCGAAAAAATGAAAATATAAATTTAAATAAAGATTTTATTTCCTCGAGTAGGGATAGAACCCACAACCAGTCACGTTTACAGTCACAGATTGTGCCCCTGCGCCACGACTGGCCTTATTTACTTCACTTATATTGATGAAAACTTTAGGGTTATCAGTGTAGTTCGGGCCTTATGACGGCCACCATAGACATTCGGGGGAATTCATTTAAATTTATAAAATAATTCTTACTTAATTATTATTGTTTAACTAAATCAAAATACGTTCAATCTTTATGTTAAGTAAATTTATTTTTGAAATCTTAGCTTATTGTTTAAAGTCGTTTTTTTTTAAATTAAAAAATAATTTATCCAAAAAAATAATAGTGTAGTGTGGCAGAATACAACGGTATGATTTGTATACCAGAGCAAATAAAATAAAATAATTTAAACATATTTGTTCGCCAGATTCTCATCGAACACACAGCCATCGCTTTTACTATCAGACACCTGTACTTATTATTAAAAACAAAAAAAAAACCAAAAAGTTACTCTTGACATATCAATTTTTTATCTTGATTAAGAGATTGAGAATCAAATTTGTGCCAACTTAGCTCTGAATTTATTCCTATCTTATTTAACAGTGGTGCCGATAATTAATCAATATATTAGGTAACTAACCTAGGCTTAGGGATAGCGACGAGACGTGCTCAATCAGCGCAATCAAGTGACAATGTCAAGAGACACTCTGTTGTGGTGTGGCTACTGGCTAGATAGACTAAAAATAAGATAACAATAGGAAAAAAGTGATAAAGGAGCATTTTAATTATAACTTGGTTTTTCAAGAAGATAAGAGTTAGAAGTTTCATAAAAAGAAAAGGAAAAACTCAATGTTATTTCATATTAATATTTTTTGAAACTTCACAATATAACCCGCATATGCCGAGGTAGACAGAGGGAACTTAGTGCTAAGACTCTACCGCCCAATTTTCGAAACCTAGTGTGTTGAGGCCAGAACCTAACACCACGCTTTCTCTTGTTACCAGAATTTAAACATGAATTTATAGGATATTTAATTAGATTATTAATTGTTATTAAATGTATATTTTTTTATTATTTTCGTGGCACGTATGACCCATACATGTGTAAATGTAACGCGACGGTTGTGGTTTCGATTCCCACTCGGGGGAATTAATTATTATTTATTGTTATTTTTATGTCTTCGTCTCTAGTATCACGGCAGATAGGCGCAAAGTTGGGACCGAGAGTCTAAGCACTAGGTTACATGTGCCTACGTAAATATAAATAAATAAATTACCTATATGTATTTTTTTATTTATTATTGGATTCATTTATTTTAAAATAACAACCTACACTCTGCTCGTCCAAGAAGTACACAAATTATACACCCCTATAATGAAAGTGATATAACTCATGATTAAAGTCATGACAAATTGTGTGAAATAGACATAGAATCCTAAAAAAATGACGGTTTTTATACATTTTAAATGAAACTATTTAACTCAGGGGTTCCCAACCCTTTCTTGATCAAGGACCACTTTTATATAATTCTTGGTAGCAAGGACCACTGTGCACATTTCAAACACCTCGCTATAGTCCGTAGTCGCGGGTAGACGGGTAGTCTACGTACTTAATCCGCTTAAACATTTTCATTTTAAATGTGTAATAATAGTAAAAACCAAAGATCTTATTAAATTACTAATAAACAATTACATTTTGCAAAAACAAATTTTTGAATAACACCACGTTTACACAAAAAGGTGAACACAAAAACTTACCTTATCGGTTCGTCAGACCAGCGTCAAAGGCTGCGTTGCTATGAACCGTCCGTCGAGTGAGCTGTGCCGCCGGCGCATCACACACGCTACCGTCACGACCAACACTCCGCCGTACCTTATTTTATCAACTTCTACACTACGCCTAATGGCAGTATCTTATGCGAAACACATTTTGGATAATAAGGCAAGTCCTTTATTAAAGCACCTAGAGTTCAATGTCCGATAATATTATAATCGGTGGTTTTTGAGATATTATCTACATTCGATAGTGTGGGTCTGTCGCGTGGTACGCGTGGAGCTCTTTTTCTGATCCATATAAGGCGGTTGGATGGTTCTGGAGGTACGTAACGCGAATCGGTTTACACCTGTAACAATAAGAACGTGGTTAATATTACATACTATTTGATATATACTTTTTTTTTCGTACATAACGGGATAGGCAGAAAGAATATATTTATAATCAAGTCTATTGTATACATTAATAAATAAACAAAATCGAAACAAATTAAAGCGAAAACACAAGTTGTTGCTTTTTTTTTACTTAATACCCTGAATCGCGCTAACGAAGTTTTCTAACATATTCTGCACTAATAAAGTTAAAGACATGCGGTTTCCAGGTGGTACATTTCTACAGAGTAAGCCAGTAGACAGGGGGGCTGGTCCAAACCCCCACCTTGCCACTACCAACACTCTCTCTTTCTGTATGTGTTCGTAACGATCCAAAATTGAAAAAAAAAACCTGGCACTTGACCGTTTAGAGATACTCTCAACACCACTGATGTAGAAACTTTGACCACTTTTTTTAAATTTTGTTTTTAGGTTTACACTTGTATTTTAGGTAAAGAGTGAGAAGCTACTTTAGCTTAATTTTAATTTTTTAATTCAAATAATTATTTTCAAAATAGAAAGATCTTGATTTAAACTTTTAACTTGACATTTTTAGGCTTAATTTTTTGTTAATAAAGTACTAGAGTGTACACTTATCTATTTTGTAGTAGAAACGGCCTTTAGGTACTTTTAGTTGTTTTTAAATAATTTTTAAGACTAGAAGACTTTCTTTTTCATTTAGACGTACGTTTATATAAATATAAGATATCACAAACGGTATTCATTTTCCCAACAAAATATAAAACAATTATGTCGTCATCACGGCCGTTAGAATAACGACGTTATTTTATGGGCCGGAAGTTATTATATATAACGACGGCAGCTATAAACCATTGTTTGTTAATGTATAGGGTATGATTGAATTGATATGTTCTTCGGCGCCAATATTGGTATTGGTATTTATTAGCATATAGTTTGCTAGTGCCATTTAGTAAGTATTGTCTTTCTCTGTAACACTTTCGATCAAAGCCGTAATGGCGCAAAGGTTCATCCTGTGATTGGAAACGCGGCGGTTGTAGTTTTGGTCCTCTGCTCCGGTAACAAGACAAAGGGCCGGTAACAACACGACATATCTCGAAAATTCAGTGAAAGTGTGGATTGTCAAAACTCTATATTCCCTCTGCTTACCCGACTATGTGCGGGATAGAGAGTGAAACTAAAGAGAGAGGTTTATTTTTCATTAAAATTTGCTTTTCTATGTGGTCCAAGGAGTTTCAACATTAAGGTTCTTAATTAATATGCTTAAGACAGTTTTTTGTATCGGTGACAAAAAAAGAAAGGAAATATATATTGCAAGTTGGTTGTTAAAACTTTTATTTTATTTGTTTATTCGGCTTACTTATTATTGTTATATAATAAAATAAAACCGGTTAAATGCGAGTCGGACTCGCATACCGAGGACTTCGTACCAATTTTAGGATTTTATGCCAACGAGAAATACATAAAAGTCGAAACTTAAATTTGACAATGATAAGTTTGTAATTATTTTTCTATAAATTTTGACTTTTTGGATTTTTCCCTTTTATTTAGACTGCAAGTTCTCACTTCTTGCTAAATTTCATAATTGTAGGGTGGTAAGTACCCTATAGGTTTTGACAACGCGAATTTCATACAAAATGCAGTAATAACAATGCATCGAAACGCTTGTTTCTTTTGATTGCGAGTATTTTTAGAGAGGATTTTTTTCTGTGCTCCAAGGGACCGTGGTCCCGTGGTGATTGACATTAATTTCTGCTTGACACCTCCACGCAATCTCGAGATAAGCGGTCTCGCCAGACGGACCGATTGAAAAAAAAGTGATGCTATAAGGGTTCTATTCTTTCTATTTGAGGTACTGAACTCCAAAAAACATACAATTTTCGAAAATTTTAATTGGAAACAGTGTCTTAATATTATGTTCACGCTACCTATAAAACATAATTAACTTATTTAATTTAATAATTTGTTATTAAGTCCACATAGGCGACAGTTATATTTTAAAATAAAAAACAACCAATGATTGTATGAATAAAAGAACTTAGTTTACATGGGTAAATAATAAATATTACTTCACTTTACTTCAATTTATGTTATTTATAAGTGAGGCCAGTCGTGGCGCAGGAGCTCAATTTTGTGTCTGTAAGTGCTGGTTGTGGGTTCGATCCCCATTCGGGGAAAAGAAATATTTATTTAAATTTAACTATTCATTTCTTTGTGAGGTGCCAATTCCGCCATTTGAAATAAATATATGTATCTGTTTTTTACTAATGATACACGATAGTAGAATAGATTACACCAGGGTTGCCTATAAAATCGTGCCGCAATCACCTTTAAATATATTTGTGGTAATCGTTGTGTTAAATTATCTCTCTCTCTCTCTTATATATTTTGTTTATGTGAATCAAATATCATTTGAAAAAAAATACGCATAAGGAATTGCAAAAAGAATGGTTGCCACCTTTTGGTTTGCCGCAATCCCGGAGTAGCGTGGCTTAAACAGGTCATTTAATGTAGATAATTTGCACTCACATTCTTTTAAGTGAATATATCAAATAAAATAAATAAATCAGCTTTAAGCTGTAACATTGCTGGCAATGCCTCTAGAAATCGGCTAGTTTCCCTGTGCCTATCCTGCTGTGTGCGGGATAAAACGTGAAGCTGATTTTATTTATATTTACATCATATTTCTAACATATAGTGCATCTAGTGGAATACAGGTCATTTTATTAAATAAAAATAGAATCCCACCCTTTTCTATGCGAGTATTTTTAGTCGTGGGCCCGACGATTACGTCACTCGGTACACGCCCTCCCGTGTTCCTCTCGAGAGGCAAAGTATAAACGTAATATATTAAGACTAGTGGCGGCCCGCAACATTGTTTCTGTAACCTATAAACCATGCAAATTTCAAGAAATTCTTAGAGCTTCCCTAGATTCCCCAAGAAACCTACATGCCAAATTTCAGCGGTATACATAGTATTAGGACACTCCGTATCCAAAGTTCCTTCTAATTGCATTTTGTTTTCTTGTCGCAAGAAAATATAAATAATTTCTCAAACCGCGAATCGAACCTTTGACCGTCGCATTTACATTCAGACGATGTGGCGCTGCTCCACCACGGTCACCTAAAAGAGCAAATAAAGAGGGAAAAAAAATTGCACATGCTTGGAAGACTAAAAAATCACCTTCACGCTGTATCCCGGACCCGCTGTATGACGGAACCTAGTGTTAAGACACTCCGTTCCCCACTTTCTGCGGAATTCTGGAGGCATTGCGTGTTGAATGGACGAAATCAACGCCGCGCTTAGCCATAATACTATACTTATAAGAATACTTAAATATTATTCAATTGCAACAAGATCACATATACGACATACATACATGTCATTCAACTTCCAACTCGCATCCTTCTTTTTTGAAGAAGGTTAAAGACGCTTAATAGACCCAATTCAGGGATGCTAGTTTGAACTTTTATAGGCCGTTTCGATTGTAGGTGATGTAACATCGCTGTCCGCGCCCTCAATTCGAACTGTACTTAAAATTTAATAAAATTGAAAGCTTTATTTAAAATTCATGTAAATTTTGTTTTAAAAATTTATTTAGTTTGTTATATATAATTATTTATTTATTATATAACTATGTTTAAAATACATATATTCATGTTTTTTAATGTTCACGCTGTGTTCTACATAAAGCAGGGTAGGAAAAGGGAGCCTACTGTTAATACACTGTGATCCACACTTTCTGCGTGCTGAGTTGAGGATCTCAACAGTGCGCTTTGTTTTGTTAACAGAGCGAAGAAATGAAAATAACTTATTTCCCTAAGTTTGGCTCGAACCCATTACCGTCGTGTTTTATAGTCGCTTTGTAGTGTTTTTAATAATAATAGAAAAAAAAAATAGCTTCACGCTATATTCCGCACACAGCAGGGTAGGCAGAGGGAACCTAGTGTAAGACACACCGTTCCCCACTTTTCTGCCGAATTTTGGAGGCATTGCGTGTTGAGTGGCAGAACTCAACACCGCGCTTAGCCTCGACACCAGAGCGAAGAAATGGAAATATAAATTTAAGTAAATATTTCATCTCCTCGAGTGGGGATCGAACCCACAACCAGTCGGTTTTACAGTCACACTTTGTGCCACTGCGCCACGACTGGCCTCATAAACCTAGAACCTAATAAAAACAAGGCCTCATAATGGATGATGATATACTGACATACCTACTGGAATTATAAGTACGCTTGAAATCTGTTAATTAATATTAATTTGTGTTATATTTTATTAGGTTAACGCTGTATCCCGCACTCAGCAGCAGAGGGAACCTGTGGTCCTTGTATTAAGAGATTCCGTTTCCATTTATATATTTCGGTTCCCCACTTTCCGTCGAATTCTCGAGGTAATTCATGTTGAGTGGTGGAACTTAACGCCGCGCTTTGCATTGTGACCAGATCGAGGAAATGAAAATATTAAATATATCAATAATGAAAATCGAAACCACAACATTCGCATTTTACAGTCGCAATCTTGTGCTCTTGCACCAAGACAACCTAAAAAAAAAATGGTAAACGTAAATATTTCTAGTCAAAATTTAACTTTGTCTGTACCTCAACAATATCTTGTATCTCCTGAGCCACCGTGGTGTATTGCCGTACTTATATGAAACAAATTTGACTTCATAAACTACCAATCAAGGAATTCACGATAAACTCTCAAGCGTAGCGCCTGAGTGGCGGCGCCCCGGCCTTGGCCACCCCCAAACAAGTTAGAATTTATCATACAGGACCTTGACTCGTCAACAGTGCTGCTAGATAAGGAATATTTCAATTTTACGAAAAATAGTAAATATATCTTTTTATTATTTGCTTTCAATCTAGGCCGAAGAATATTTCAACTCGAATTAGTTAAGTACAAGTCAAATTATATTAGTCAAGATTCAAATCCAGAAATAAAGATATTGTAGTGATCGCATAAAGATTGTCGTGTATGGGATTTTTTTATCATTACAGCGAGTCAAGTGAGTGTGAGACACGAACGATGCGAGCGGTGCAAAAATTTTATATTTACATATGTTTATCATAAGAAAACACAAATAATATTTATTTAGAAAATCTATAAATTTTTTAACGTAGCTGGACTCGAGGGAATGAATTATTATAAATTAATATTTTCACTTCTTCTCTGGTACCAAGGCAAAAGCGCTGCGTTGAGTTCTGCCACTTATCACGTAATGCCTCGAAAATTCGGCGGAAAATGGGAAACAGAGTGTCTTAACACTAGATTTCTCCTCTCCTACCCTGAAATATGCGGGATACAGCGTGAAGCTAATAAAAACTACAGGTCAAAATTGTCAAATTACAATTTAAAACAAAAAAGAAGTTGAAAGGGAGCGTTCCTCTTTAAAATTACAATTGTAACGACAGTTTATGTTATCGCTCCATTTCGAGTAACACAAAATTTTACGATCTAACGTAATTAAAAATGTTTTCACAGAATAAATTTAATTTGGTTTATTTTAAAAATAAGTTTTTGTTACAAAAAAAAGGATCATGCTTTTACCGCATAACAGTATAGACGAAGGTAATTCAGTTATAACACAGTCCATTCTTCACTTTTCGCAATTTTTTTCGACTTTGCGTGTTGAGTAGCAGAACTTAACGCAGCGTAGCGCTACGCGAGCGGAAAAAAGTTTATTTTAATAGAATATACTTTCTTCTCTGCTATGGTGTAGTAAGTAATATATGAAAAGAAAAAAATCATTTGCATTTCTTTCCCCGGTTATAATACCGGTACAATAGATACTTACCGACAATAAATACTTCGAACAAAAAACACCTTGATAAAGAAGTGTCATTATCATTTCGTACGTCACGCGTTTTGTATGACGTGACGGCGGGTTAAATATGAATGTGCTCTGTTTATTTCTTTTGGCCTAAATATCGACAGCTTGGCGGCATTTCAATGGCGCACCAGACCAGACTGGTTGGCCTCCAAATCTTAGTATTTTCATACATTTTGTTATTATATCTAATACTTTTATAGTTCAATACACGTTGGATTTGTATTGGAAAAATATAAGACTAGATGTAAGGAATAACTCATTCGTTTTCCTTTGTTGCCCTTCGTTTACAGAATTTTCGTAAGAGTTATGTTCTTATCCAAAGCTTTTATTAGGTAACATGGGATGGAATGGAATGGGATGGGATGGAATGGGATGAACCTATAATATTTATTTTATATATAAATATTGCCAACCACTGTGTGATCAGGTATCCATGTATAAATTAACTGGTCTTAATTTTTTCTTATTACATTTTTTATTACTTCTCGCTGTATGTCGTATACATCAGGGTTGACAGAGGGGGCCTTGGAATTGGATCCACAATCGTCGCAGTGATATTCCACCACGACAGCTTCTTATTTGAATCATATCTATTCATAAATTATGAAAAGTAGCAGTAGTATTGACTTTTTTTTCAAAAAATTCTCTTGTATACATATAGTATTTAATTCATAGTTTATAAGTATGTATATTTTTGGTATCTACAATCTACCCAAACATCCTTAAATAACACAGACAAGCTACTAAAGATTATATTTTTCCTATATTTATAAATAGACACAGGAATGAAGGAAATGGCAAGTTAATCTAACGATTGAATTATATCTGAGATTGGTGCATGTGCGTGCATTTCCATATATATATATATATAACACTAGTTATTTCAGAAATATAGTATAGAAAATAATTTATATAAAATTAATTTAATATATTATACCTTTATATAATTTGAAAGGTGGTTTACTACATATAGGCATGGACGTAGGAATAGAGGCCTGGGGCTCCACGTCCACTCCAGAATAGTTTTGTGCCCACTTCAGAATATTAACTAACAAAAAATGTGTCCTAAATAATTAAAAAAAAAAAATTATACAAACATCACACAACAGCTTACAGCTAAACTTCAGGCCCTCTCTGAAGATATCTCTAGATTCACACACACATCTGTGATAAGAATGATGAAAAAAAAATGTCTTGTAAAATTAACAAATTAGTAAAGAGAGAGAGAGAGATATTCAATATAGATAGATTACAAAAGGAACGTTCTACATTTGATGCACAGTTGCGGTCTGGCGCAGCGCTACGCCCGATAGATTAGTGGGGTGCGGTTTGGTTGGATGTATGTATAATCTCGATTTGAAATTATTTTTCTTAATTACGATGGCGATAATAACTTACTTTTAGGGGGACCCGTACTCTCTTTTAACTTGTCTCTTTTTTTTTTTCATTAAAAAAATATTTTTAATTGTTTTCGAATGACAAAGAAAGACAGAAAAAGAAGGCGGCCCAATTTTTCGTATCAAATATTTTTGTTATATATTAAATTTGTGGGAAAAGATAAAACAAACTTAGATTACTTTAATATCAATATTAATGTAATGTAAGTTTTATTGCAATCGTAATTAAGAAAAATAATTTCAAATCGAGATTATACATACATCCAACCAAACTATATAACTACATCTAAAAGTTTCCTTCTAAATCATTCTGTTCGCGCATCGGTGGTAAGCAATTTTATTTTATAATACAATTACACAGAATATACATTATTAAATATTTTTTAAACTGTCGTGCTTCAGAAGTGCCATGCCATGCTCAGCCTCGCTGTAGTAACAAGACAAAGCACGGCGTTGAGCTCCACTACTTAACACCCAATTCCTCTAAAATTCAATGGAAAATAGAAAGCAAACGGATGTTACAAACAGGGAAATATTGATAACAAATTTCAACAAAAAAATAACGAATGCAAACAAAATCACCGATAAATATTAATTTATAAAAGTTAAATTAACGTTAATAACACTTAAATGTTCTCAGTTTTATTGGACCTGGTATCGACAGTTTAATGTAGTATTAATTTAAGTTTCCAAGCTTTAATTTCACTCAGAAACAGGAGCAGGTGGTTCAAACTATATGGAGAACGCTTATCAGTGAAAAGGAAAGTTAAACTATAAAACTTTTATTATCAGATGAGTCATTCATTAATCTTCATCGTCACCCATCTCTCGTATTTTCTAGGAGTAGACTTTATTTAGCAAAATTCGTGAATTTTTAATTCATAATTCACAATTATGACAACAAATAAAGGACACATTTAATGAATGAATTCTTAGTACATTTGTTGTACACTTTAGCGTTATCACAAATTATCCAAATTAAATGAAAATTTATATTCCGGACGAAATAACTCGATTTTATATCTTCAAAACACAGGAACAGTCGCCCCTATTACTTATGCCTAAATTTCAAATAAAATTTTAATTCTAACTACGGGTTTAACGATAGAAGACTTGTCCACAGTGATCCCTGCCAGCCCTTACGCGGGGTTACAACGTTCCATGTGCCACGTGCAACTCGCGAGAGTGCACTGTTAGGACGTCTCAAGGCGCATCAATGAGTCCTCGCTGGAGTATCAAGTGGCGACGAGTGCGGCGTTAAGGACCGCCACCCAGCACGTCATGTCCGGAACGACGGAAGGTGGAAAACGGAGCTACAAATAGCTACATGGAATGTGTTATTGTCCTCTCGATTGGTTAGTGCAGTGGTTGAATACAAGGCGATCAACTCGAGACTGCTTTGGGTTCGCTTTAATTAGAAGATAACAAGAGTATTCTTGTTTGGGGCGTATGTGCCAGTATCCTCTGCTTCTTAATGTGAACTCGAGGTGTTTTGGGTCAAGGATGTTCTAAGTAGTGTTAGAGGGAATGAAAAATAAAAATATGTGGTGATTTGAACGGATGGGTTGGAACTGCTGCAGCTGCACGAGGTGTCCAAACTTGAAGTCGAATTACCGCTTCTGGAATTTATTAAGCTGGAAGCTTACTTTCTCTGCGTCTGGGATACGTTTTTTGAAAGCATCCCTTTCATTCTATTAACCTGTAGAATGAAAGGGATGCTTTCAAAAGTCGGTGAAATTTTAATAGAAAATTTTACAAGGAGATGTATGAATGTGATGACGCCTTAGTCTCAAGTAACAGCGAAACGCCGAATCTTGATGTAGCTGATGGCAAAATCATTATAAAGTAAGTTAAGAGTGCAATACGAACTGTGATAAGGCAGCTGGAGCAGACGGAGTTACTGCTGAGATGATCAAATGGTGGGCCACGCGTACTGCTTTTTCTGGTTGTTCTGGTTTTTGTGCAGTTTATTCTGGTTTTTGAAAGAGATGAAGAACAGCAACGACGATCAGTGTAAATGGCAAGATATTAGAACAAATGAAGTGGTACATTTGGGAAGTATGCTCAGTAGAGATGGAAGATACGAGATGGATATGGAAAGACACATCGCTGCCGATAACAAGTTTAACGAAGCCTTAGCTGCATTGATGAGACGGCTAAACGTCAGCACACCTGCGCCTTTGGCAGTACATAATGCAGTGTTGGTAACGACGCTGTTGTACGGCAGCAAAACGTGGGTATTACAGAAGAGGAATGAAAGAAAAATGAATGCCGTGGAGATGTACCATGTCCTATGAAGAGATCTTAACTGATACACAGAATGGCTGATACTAGCGAGGATGTCACAGTGAGAATAAAGGAGAACGTGCTCAGTTGGTTTGGGCACGTCGAACGAATGAGCGATGAAAGAATGGCAAAAAACATTTATGATGGAACAATGAGTTGTAAGAGAGGTAGGGACACACCTCGGGTCACCTTTGAAAACACAATATCAAACATACTGGAGGAAGGTGAAGTAAAATGCTTGAGGACCTCCCGAAGGCCATTGATAAAAAGATTGATGACAACAGACGAGGTGAAAGAGTTATGCAGAGGTTGAAGCGTTTGGCGCTCCATTCTCTCTGACTACTCCGCTAGGAATATAACGTTTAGATTTTAGTTCTACAGTCATTGTATTAATCCCAACTGATCTACGACGGCGTAGTAGATCTATAATATTTTTATGATCGATAAAATTGTTCAAGCGTAGTAAGATAAATAAAAAATAGAATATAAGATTTAAACGCTTTGATCTTATTATAAGAATGGTATCTTTAACGATAGAAATATAATATATTTGATTTTATTATTTGTTAAAGTTATGGTAAAAACGTATTCAAAGCAGTGTTGCCAATTTTTTTTCTAGTCTTGTATACATTCGCGATTAGGAAATAAGTAAAAATTAATATTAATCATAAAAATATAACGCACGCTGTTTTAACTACAATGTAAAGATTTTCTGTCACCGTCTTCAAACAAAAGTCAATTGTAAACGTGCAATAAAGTGTTATTATTATTATTATTATTAAAAGTCAAACCTCAATTTTACGACATAAGGCAAAATTCTTTTAAACTGCTACTTAAAAAACATCTTATTTTATTGCTAAAGTAAACCACAGTATTTCTATATGGAAGACCAGCGTTTTCAAATACATTTTGCTTCACCTAAGGGCCTGTTTATATTATTCGATAGTAAAACTCCAGGGCCGTCGCTTTTATTACGTTTTTTTTATTATTTCGGAGATATTTTTAGCTATCTGGTTAATAACAAAAGAGGTACTGTTGTTACTACTAACGTATACAAATGCTGTGGAAAATGTTTATATAGAGGTGTAATGTTTAAAATATAAAAACATTATACATAAAAAAGCTGTTCAATATTTAATATTTTTAAATCAAAATGTTTTTTTTTCATCACGTTTTTTGCTGAGGCCGTCGTGGCGCATTGGAATACCGACGAGTGTAAATGCGACTGTTGTAGGTTCGATCTAGAGATCGATCGTAAAATGGGAATGGTTAATTTATTTTCATATAGACAGATGTCTTCGTGGTTCAGGGGTAAACACTGCGATTGCGACGCGAAGGTTTGTGGGTTTGATCGCCACCCGAGGATTGCGGTGCGTTGAGCCCCGCAACTCAACCCGTAAAGCCTCAAGAATTCGGCGGAAAATGGGGAACAGATGTGACTTAATGGATAACGGAGTGTCTTAACACTAGATTTCCAGGTTCATTCACCTTTATTTTATTTTTTTAGCTTCACATTATATCCCGTACATGGAAAGTGGGCAGAGGATACAGGTACAACTGCTGCAGTTATGTTTTTATTTATTTATTTTTATAATTTAATCGTCAACGTACAAAGAATGTTTTTTACTTAAAGCTTTTAATCTCGTTTATTATATCTTTAAATAATATTTTATAAACACATATAAAAATGTACTCATATTTTCTTTTTAAATTCAGGTTAATTTAGAAATAAAATTACGCGAATAAAAACGTTTTTAATGTTTACAATGTACAATTAACGACAAAAATAACGATGAAACCATTGTGGTGTAGCGGGATAGTGTCTACATGTAGATATAATGGTTGTGGATTGCATTTTCATTTACGGAACAGATTTTATATTTAAATTATTTAACTTTTCCGTTTTGGTATTTCAAAGCGCGGTCCGCGACTACTTTCGAAACGCAATTTCTCGAATTCGAACGGGAAACGAAGAATGGAGTATTTTAATTAAGTTCACTCCGCTATGCGGAAAAGAACGTAGCGTCTTCTCATATAACAAAAATAGAAATCATAAAATTGTGATAATAATTCCTCATCGGCCATATTGTCGTATTTACTGACGTGACGGCGGTCCGTGCCAAATGACGTCACGCATGACGTCATCTTCGAGTGTATGCGATGTTCCTGTTTTAATTTGTATAATTTTTATGAGGATATTCTTGATATTTAGTAGTTGTAGTTTTTAGGATTATGTAATCAAAAGAAAAAACGATCAAAAGAAAGAACGAACGATTCTACGATCACTTTGGCGTTTCTCTATATGTTCGTCTGTCAAATTATCCATCTGAAATGAATATAGAATATAAACAACGCCGCGTAAATAAAACCTTATTCCCATATTAAACTATAATTACAAAATTTGTCAAAAAGTGAGAACTTACAATACTGGAAAATGCGGTTTGTATGGTGAGTCTTACTGGTGGTGGATGTTATTTTTATTTTTTCCTTTATTATTTCAAAATATTTTTTGTTGATCTTGCTACATCAACTGTGGCGTTAGCTTCCGTTTTTAATTAGCATTGTTTCTAAACTACCATAAAGTGGAAAACGAAGTAATATGGCTCTGTTTATTTAATATTTGTACTCAAAATAGAAGAAAAAATATTATAGAATAAGAAAAAACAGTATTATATATATAACATTGTTTCTAAGAAACTAAGAAGATCCAAAATGCTTGTGAAACTTAAAATATATTATAAATAGGTAACTGTGAACGGAATAAATGTGATACCTCCAATTCATTTCATAAACTAAATAGAATTCTAAGCAAGTGAAAAACGGTTGAGGCCAGTCGTGGCGCAGCGGCACAAAGTGTGACTGTAAACCGACTGGTTGTGGGTTCGATCCCCACTCGAGGAGATGAAATATTTACTTAAATTTATATTTCCATTTTCTTCGCTCTGGTGTCGAGGCTAAGCGCGGCGTTGAGTTCTGCCACTCAACACGCAATGCCTCCAGAATTCGGCAGAAAGTGGGGAACGGAGTGTCTAAAAACACTAGGTTCCCCTTTGCCTACCCTGCTGTGTGCGGGATACAACGTGAAGCTGAAAAACGGATATTAGATATTATTAATCATCATAAATGGTTAACCGTTATGGTTAACTCAATGAAAAGTTAAAGTGAAAATTTAACTGAAGCAGAAGTTTCTATAACATTAAATAAACAATTCAACAAAACCTAAATTTGTGAAAGAACCTTAAAATAGTAGAAAATAACCACTTCGTGCTCAAATTAATAAGTGGTTACACGAAATAGTTAACCAACTACATTGCTTCAGTTTTAATTAACGTTAACTTCTACTTGTAGGCTGTCTATTCACGGTGTAGGGGCGGGGTGCGGCGGTGCTGTAGCGTTTTCTTCCTTTTACAAAAACTAATACGCTGTTATATTGGAGAGGAAGATAGGATGCGCTCTTGGATGTTCTTCGGAACGTCTCCGAATTATAACAATGGAATGTTGTCGAGTCTCTAATTACTTAAATAACTTTATTAAAACGATACCTTCTGATGACATTATATAAAACTTATATTTTGCAAATTTAACTTTTTTAAGACTGTTATCTCGGTATCATTAAAAGATTTTGGGTTACTCACGATCTCAGCGGTTAAAGGTTCTAATACTAGACACATCACGAGCCAAAGCTTTATTTATTAAATAACATTTTTAAAGGTTTTCGAGTAACTACTTAGGTGCAATTTTTACATGTTAAACGATAGATCTGTCAATGCATAGCGTTTCGAGGTCATAAGCACAGTCCTTCAGATAATAGGGAGCTTTATTAGGATTCTTTTCTTAAATGAAGTAAACATTTTAAAAATTTAAGAAAAAAAACAGAGTTTTCTATAAGCTTTCAAATTTAATGTTTATCAAAAATCAACAAATGTATAAATAGTTTATTAAAATACTCAAAATTGTAATAAATAAGAATAAAATAAGGTAGAAAAATCAAAAGACATTTACATTAAAACATCTATTTAAGCTTAGTTTCTATTTTAGATCTGAAGAAATTTGATCATCATCTCGATAAATTCTTCATGTTTATACTAATATAGTGTTGTACTTAACGATGAAATATTCGTTTCGTACATTAAATGTTAACTTCAAATTAGATAGGACGATGATCGCTTCCAATTGACCATTGGAGCTGAGACCCTCCAATAAACATGTTACTATATCCAAGATATAATATTTTATACAAGAAAATAAAAAATCTTTAAACGACAACGAGGTAATCGATCGATCGCCTATAGCTGTAGATTGCTATTTTCGTAACAAAGGCGCTCTGGACTGTCTCACAGTGTTTTATGCGACCAGTAAAACGAGTCCAAACAAAAAACAGACCAACTTATTTTTAGGTACAATCGCTATTCAAAAGATTTAGACGTGTTCACGGAAAATTACTAAATACATTTCAAAGTTACGTATTGTGATAGTTCATATCGGTGTTAGGATGCCTGCCAAATTGGTAAGCTATATTGCTAGATAAAATTATAGATTTATAGCTTTTATATGGATTTTAATTGAATATTATATACTGTTACTACTGTACTGTTGTCCAGTGGGAGTGTGTTTGAGAGTAACAATGGTTGTGGATTCCTTGGCCACTAACAAAACAAAGTGTGAATACCAAAACCCAGAATCAACACAATTCTATAATTTCCGTTTGTATTGCCAGAGTGAAAAAAAAAAATAATTTCAAATTTTTGAATTTCTTTCAAAGTTTTTTTTTGTTTTATTTTTTTTTATTTTTACACTGTATCCAATTTATAGCCTGTTAGATAAAGGCACACTCTGCCATTGCGTGTTGAATGACGAAACTTAAGGTCATGTTTTATCTTGTAGCCAGGGATAGTACTGAAAAAATAAAAATAATTCATTCTTTCGAATGCGAATCGTATCCATAACCGTCGCACTTACGATCGGACGCTGAGCCACGGCGTCCCGTATAATATGATGATTGTTATATTTTGAGATTGCATAGTCCATTTCCTTTCCATGCGGAAATCTTTGTGACTAGCAACAAATGAATTCATGTAAAATAATTGAATAGGGCTGTTACTTCGATATTGGAGTAGTAATTATTATATAGAAAACTTTAGGCAAATTAAGTAATTTTGTTATAGGCAAAAGCGCGATCTCCATGATTAAACACACAATGCCTCATACATTCAGTGGAAAGTGGGAACGGAGTGTTTAAAGAACGCATAGCACAAAACTGACTATAATTTAAATAATTTAGCGACCCACTACCACGCTTGGATAAATAATATTATTTTATTACGTTTAGATGTACAGATAAAAAAAAATATTTATATAACTTCCATTCTCATTAATATTAATTTTAAAGGAAAAAAATAATTCCATACAAGAATAAACTTCAGCATTGTATTTTAATATTCAATTTCAATACTTGACTAACTATAAATAGATTCAGTTAAGCATAGCAATACGAAGTGACTTTTGAACTTTATTATAAAGTAGCAGGAAATTTCATTACTGCTTTTGCTCACTTTGTGGACCGTCTGTCTATCTGTCAAGACCATTTAGCTCGAGATAGCGTTGAGGTATCAAGCTGAAATTTATAATAAATATTTTGGTCTACGGTCCCCTGGCGAGCAGAAAATCAAGCTTTTAAAGTCAACGGAATTTAAAGATACGAGGATTTATTCATCGTTTTTGTTACATTTTGTAAGAACTTCCCCGCGTAATCAACGCATACTTCCAGTGGACCTATAGTTACGAAATTTGGCGCAAAGTGAGATCTTACCATTTGCCATACATTACAAATTTATATTTGTATAGTTGAACTTATATAAAATGAGTTAATACGCAAAGTTAAGATTGTCAACTTTTTAACATTTTAAAAATGTTATTTCATAGAAAAAAAATATTCTAAATTTACATTTGTTTTTTATCATGTACATCTAATACAAAATACGCAAAGTTACGTTTGTTAACTTTTGTAACATTTTTGAAAAAAGGAGACAACAGAGGAGACAGAAAGAGATATGTGATCTAACAAAGGTGTCATTTTTTAAATTTTAAAATAGCAAAAATCAGTTCTATTGACAATCTGGAAGCGGAGAAAATGGTAAAATTTGTTTTAGATCTTTAATCGATATAAATAATCTATTACAGTACTACGAAAATAAAATTTTTGTTCATTCTAATTCAGTATTTTAATGCACTTATTTGTGCATATATTTACAGTATAAATAAAGAAAATGCCAATTAATTACTGAAAATACAAAATCAAATCCATTTTGAATCGATTAAAACCATTCATATATTAAATGACAGCAATGTGACAGATGATTGACATTGACATCTTGTATAATGATTTTTGTATTTCGTTTGTTTCGATGCGTTTTGAGTGCTCTCCCGTTTGTTTCTTACTTTGTACAACTTTTCCCAATGGATAGCGAAATCACTCACTTTTACAAAATCTCTAATAACTCAGCACTTAGATTGCCCAAATAAACAGATTTTTTAGGGAGGGAATAATGTGCCTTAATCTATTAAATGATTTAATTCTCTTTACCTTCTGGGCCCAAGAATGTATGGAATGGTTTCCTTTATAGTTGTAGTTTATCTAACATAAAATGATCAAATATGCAAAGTTAAGCTTGTCCACCTTTTTAAACTGTTATTCTACACTTTGGAAAGTAAAGTTTAAAGGTAGCGGGATGTGGACCTCTTGACGGTTTTCTTGATATAATGTTGAGTGATGGGAGCTATCGTCACACTTTTTTTTGGTACCAGTGCGAGGCACCAGAGCGAACAACTAGGGAAAAGGAAAGCCCTAACTATAGGTAACCTCTGCCCACCCTGGGCGGTTACCATATACATATGTCATACGACACTTTTTTTATTAGGTACATCAACATATAATAATTGGCGTTGCATTGGCGCCCAACAGCCGTTTTAATTGTTTTTATTTAAATTATAAAGATTAAATAGTTAAATATATATACTTTTTAGATGTATTTCTTGTATGACATATGTATGAAAAAGTACAGTACTACAGTACAGTATGAAAAAGTTCACTGCCATAAGTTTGTGTCTCTGGAGTTTTAGATAACTTTGAATTTTATAATAGTCTTTGAATTTCTTGCTCTTCTTTTATAAGGAAATGAGCTAAAAAGCGGATTTAAAAGTTGTGTGAAGTGTACAGTGCAGTAGAAAGTAGTACTTGATAAAACGATAATAATAGTATCTAGAATTCTGTAGTATTTTTATATATTTTTTTCTAAATAAATTAAATTAAATTAGCTTCACGCTATATCCCGCACACAGCAGGGTAGGCAGAGGGAACCTAGTGTTAAAACACTCCGTTCCCCACTTTCTGCCGAATTTTTGGAGGCATTGCGTGTTGAGTGGCAGAACTCAACGCCGCGCTTTGCCTTGACACCAGAGCGAAGAAATGGAAATATAAATTTAGGTAAATATTTCATCTCCTCGAGTGGGGATCGAACCCACAACCAGTCGGTTTTACAGTCACACTTTGTACCACTGCGCCACGACTGACCTCAACCTTTTTTTCTTATAAAGTCCTATATTATTTGAATTGTGGACTTAAGAACTAGTTTCAACAATATTAAATTAAACTTCAACTGTAGTAGACTCACCCGAGGTCTAGAAGTGACCAACGAACGCCTGTTAAGTATTCGAAACGTCGGGTTTTCAAAAAAAAATATTACGAAAAATCCGCGATTACACCGGTTAAATGTCTTCGATCTTACTTTTTAGAAAATGTATAAAAAACCGTAGCGTTTGGCGCTCCGTTCTCTCTGACTACCCCGCTAGGGATAAAGCGTGAAGTTAGTAGTAGTAGTAGTAGTAGTATATTGATAGCAAAGGTGTATGTGCAATTTTAAAATGGAGTTATTAATTTATTACTATAATATATTCTTCATTATGTAAAAAAAGAATTAATTCGCCAGAGATATAAAAAATATAAAGTATCTATTAATATATTTTTAAAGGCGAAAGAAAAAAATATCAATATTAAATTCATCTAAAGTTGGAATGTGTTAATGCAATGTAGAAATGTATTTCTATTTCTATTTATACTTCAGTATTAGAAAAAAGTCGCATCGTGCTTTTTCCCGTACAGCATGGGCTGGATCCCTCTCCCCATTCTGCTGTACGGGAAAAACCGATAAAACCTAGTGTTTAAACTCCGTTACGGTTCGTAGGAACCGTAAAATTTTCTCGCTCAAGACATTAGTTGATGAAGTTGATGAAGTGGCTGCGCAAGAACCCAAAAAATTCTCTAATCGCGATTTGAATCTATAACCACTGGAGTATTCTTAGGAATTGTAAAATCATATTTTATTGTATTATATTTTTTTGTGTAACTACTCATATTTCAGTAAAATTCAAGATATTCTTTATCCAACAAGTTAAGCTACCATTGTATTATAGAATTAAACAATAAAATTTTATTTTTGTGTTATACTGCAATTCAAATTTAAATTGACAAATTTAATTTATATTATTGCAGTTTAAAGATTGTTGAATTGGATAGAGTTTTCTTTACAGATACTATAAATTAAATTTTTATTTATTTATCAAAAATCTTAAGTATAAATTTCCAATTGCATGACTTATGAATTCTAATACAGCGACAATATTAATGTCTATGGAGATTAACGCCTGAACTAAGGTTCCCTGTAGAAGTACAGGGAATCTTAGTTCAGGCGATAATTTTTAGTTAAGGCTATCAGGGCTTTTATTATCGTAGGATGATATAACAAATATAATATCAAAAAAGTTAAAACCCTAAATTACAGTGTCATTTAATCTCGAAAAAACCTTTTTCTTGTTAGCGTTAGTCGCTTTTCTCGCGTGACTTTGTTTTGCCCTTGCGCTTGGTTTCCAAAAAGGCACGGGTTCAAATCTCGCTACGTTAAAATTTTTATACCTTTTCTTAATAAGTATTTTCTTTTCCCAAGGGTGGAATAACACTTTAAAAATGTAAAAATAATTGTAAATAAAACGAAAAACAGGAAAAAAATCTCATTTCTCAGCCCTATACCGCCGTCTGCTGGCGCCCGTCCAGCGCGCGCGCAGAAATAACTCTAGCGACACTCGCCCGCATTAATTGTCCTTACTAGCGTTTGGATAGGATTTATTTTGTTACACTCACAACATTATACATAAAATAACTTTAGAAAATCATTCAATTATACATTATAAATATAACATAATACATTTAGGAAATATATTATATTTATATATTTATATTAAAAAATGTACATTTCTTTAAGGGATTAAACAGTATTTGTTTTTGTGATAAGTCTTATTTCTTTCAAATTTTTATGTTGTTATTTCACACATAGGAAAAAAGCATACTTTTTTCGAAAATTAAAAAAAAAGTGTATACGAAATACTTTTTTTGGCTTGCTTTTGCCTTAGTCTTTTACAGTTTCCGGTTTCCATTCCATGAGACATGGATTTAAATACCACTAGGACAATTTTTTTATACATCTTCTAAAAACATTTTAAACTTTTATGATTGGATTTATTAAAAAAAGAAAATTGTAATTACTTTGAGTTTTGGATAAAAACCATGACATGTGAAGCTATTTATTCTTTTTTAAAGATTGTCTGCTCGGAGTTGAAGAGAGAAATGAGAATGAGAAAAAAAAATGAATACCCTAAAATAAATTATAGCGACTCTCGGCTTAATTTCCCTTACTGGTGTTTAGATTTTATTTTCGTTACATTAACAACATTACAATTTCAAAAATCTATTAAATAATTGTTTAACGTATACAAATGATGAAGAAATGTATTAGGGGGTATACAGCGTGTGTTTTTGTGATCAATATTGGTCTTCTTTATGTTAATTAAAAACTGTTAATATGAAGTGAATTTTCTGCCACTGAACTCATCACAATGTGAAAGTTGTACGAAAAGTGGGAAAGGAGTGTCTTAACATTTGGGTTCATTTGCCTACTCTGCTATATACCGATTATAGCGTAAAGGTATTCTTTTTTTTATTATTATCTGCTTTAATATTAATATATTTAGTGACTTCAAAAACGATTACAAAAATATTTAATGGCTTACTCTATATAGATATCGAAATTTTGCCTAAAGTAATTTGATTTGAGACATTTCTCGCTCTACTTATAAAATGTTCTGCTTGAAAAAGCTTTAAAGTTGTAATTAAATTTATTAATATTCCACTCCACTTCCACTCGTGAAAATGAACGATTTTATCATTTCCGCTTTTGTAATAACACAAAGCGCGGTGTTGAGTTTCGCCATTCAATACCCAATGTCTCGAACAACGGACGTAATAACACAAAAGAGGAAATGCAATCCGTCTAAGAAAGATAGAACAATCACAAACAAAGAATAAAGACATTTTCTATTGATTGATACATCCTGGTAAATTTAGATTACGATGAATGTATTGTACGAATTATTTACAAATGTCGATCAAACGAATGTAACACCTTTGTATTGTTTAGGAAATGAAAAGATAGCACGGATTTTGATATGCACACAAGGCGCTTATGAAATTCGTTTATACAGGATGTTGAGAAAATCTAAAAGGTAACTTGTAGTGAAAAATACACATTATTTTACACGTATAGACAGAGGAAGCATCGAGTCAAGATTTTTCGTATCAAATTTCTGCCCATTTTTCGGAGCAATGAAGTGTTGTGTGACGGAACTCTATGCTGCGCTTAATCTATTTGTGCGGACCAAATTTAAATAATTTTTTCCCGTGAGTGGGGATCGAACTAACAACCGTCGCGTATATTATAAATATCGCAAGAATTATAGTCACACACTGTTCCACTGCGCCATAACAGCCACTAAAAAAGCAATCGTAAAATTTCCATACGTTGTATAGTCCTCGCGAACGAAGTTGCGGGCTACAACTCGTATCAATATATAAATACAGTTACCATTTGTCGTTCGAGATGTGACAGCGCATGACTTACCTGTAAGAAGAAAAAAAACAAATATTTTATTACATAAAATTTTATATATATTATAAAATTTGAAATTGATTTATTGAATTATATATATATATATATATACATAAATAAATAAACATAAATTGATTTATTGAAGACATTAAACTACAGTATATCGCTGATTTGGTTGTAGGAAGTAGTTCTTAAGTAAATACTTCTATTATATATATAGTATAGGTATAGATAACTTGCCGTTATGATATTTTAAAATTATTATCAAATACATATAACACTGAAATAGCTATAGTGCATGTTAAAAATGGTACGTATATAGGTAAAAAAAATATTTTTCAGCTTCACGTTGTATCCCGCACGTAGTAATTTTTTCAGTCACTGCGTGGTGGAAATTGCCTAGTTAGACATAAAAGGGTCAAATATATAATTCTCTCGAGTGGGAATCGAACCCACGACCTGTGACCTCTATAAATATGTAGAACCGCATATCATTTTGAATTCACGCTTCATCCCTAGTGGGGAAACCGCAAGAAACGGAGGGTTAAGCTCTACGGTCTTTGCATATCTGATAACATTGAATTTTTTTTTTACTTTTCACTGTAACCCGCTTATTTTTGAGACATATTCCGAATTCTTGAGGTAATGTGTGTTGAGTGCTGGTACTGTAGACGCGCTTTGAAAATATTAAATATTTAATTCAAATCAAATCCACAACCTTCGTCTTTACAGTCGCATGCATGTGCCTTACCGCCACGACGGTCTCAATTATATGATCTTTGAATTTTTCCTTGAGTGGTGATCGAAACCATAATCAGACGAAGCGTTGTACCACTGTGCCTCGATGATTTTGAATAATTTTAAGTATTTATCTAATAAATGTATGAATCCCCTTTTATAAAATACTGTTAAATATCTATATGCGAACTTTAATTAAAATTACCCTTTCGATTCTTTCTATCAGTTCATTTCTAACCAGAAATCGTTAAATGCATTTTCCGAATATAGCAAGGTACTGATTGTTAAGATCGTTCCCCACTTTCCGCGGAATTTCATAAAATTCAAAATGTGTGATTGTGATGTGTGAGTATGCGAATGACTTATATATATAGTTTTCACATTTTTTCCTGAACTAGTACTTACTAACTGTAGAGGCCTGATTTCATAATTTTATAATTCATTAAATTATTGTGTCGAAATATGAGTTTTTTGCTATTTAAGGCTAGGTATTAACACTAGGTTCCCTCTGCCTACCCTGCTGTGTGTGGGATACAGCGTGAATCTGAAGCTCACAGGCAGAAACACAGACAGACGGACAACAAAGTGATCTTATATAGTAGGGTTCCTGTTTTCCTTAAAAAGTAAGGAACCCTAAATAAAAATAGACTATTTGATTGAACGTGCTAATCTTGGCGGCACTAATGGTTCGAATTGAAAAGATATTTTTGTGTTGGATAGTTTAGTTATCGAGGATATATAGGCATCTCATATTAATAGTTTCGATGTAACCAACAGTACGTGTGGTGCACAATCCTAAGCTATTTCCGTTCAAACAGAGGAGGCACAGCCGCGGGTAAGAGCTAGTAGAATATAAAAGCTTATAAAAATACGAGACAACGAGATCACACCAATTTGTCACAATGTCTCTCTTGAGATACATAAATAAAGACAAATTTGATTACTTCGTTTCATCAGAAAGCTCGTACACTAGATCTTTTTAAATGAATTTATATGAAAGTAAATTTATTTAAAATATGTATTATTTATTTTATTTTTATTTGAGCTATCGTTGCTTGATTGAGAAATGTCTGACAAAAATCATCGTGGCAAAATTATACAGAGTCTAAATATATGTAGGTATGATGGTTGTGAATTTTATTCCTTGTCGAGGTAATTAATTATTTTTTGGAAAGGCAAAAAGCGGCGTTCAGTGCCGCCATTCAACACGTAATGTTTTGAAATCAGGCGAAATAAGGAAACAGAGTGTCGTGACACGATTCTATCTGTCTACTCTGTTTATAAAGGTCTTAGGTAAATTTTTCACTAATGATTATTATCATTTTTTACTAAAGGTTATATATATTTTTTATATTTTTTAGATTTTACACTTTAACGTGAGTTTACAGTCATACAATTGATACAAACATAATTTACGATTTGATATAAAAATTAGAATTAGCGAATTTTATTTCGATTTTATCACGAATGTCTATATCCTTTTATATAGAAAAAGCAATATATCTATGTGAAATATAATGCAAACTTTATTCTCCTGACACAGCACTATGTCGAGACATTTATTTAATAGTTAAGCTATAACAATTTTTTTGTGATGTTGTACGTTAATAGGATACGCTAGTCGAGAATTGACAATAGTAGATTTTTCTAATAGATCGTACCTGTAATCATCATTTTTATAGTCAGATACTGCGCCACCACAAAAAGTCATATAAAAAAAATATCAAACATGGTAGGAACAGGTAGCTTATTTTTTGCCCGATATAATGTAAAGTATAGATAGCTATCTTAAAACAAGCGGATACTGAAAAAGACTAAAAAAAACGAGCCTATTAGTAAGAAATTGCATCAAAAAATAATAATAATTTAAGTATTTAAATTCAAAGTAAGGTTCGGAAGTTACATCTTCCGTTCTAAATGAACTTATAGTCAATATTGAACTTTAATTTAAAGCTTTTCCAAACAATGATTTAATTATTTTTCTCTTTTCCTGGCACATTTTCTTCATTAAAGTTGCAGCTTTGAATATACATGAGACTATTGTACATTTTAACTTTTTATTATTCGTTAGACCACTCGTGACGTGACTGTAAACTCGACAGGTTTTGGAGTCTCTTAATATTAGGCTCTCTCTACCGATACAGCGTTATTCAACATAAAAAAATCTAACATAATATATGTCAACTATGTACGTGATAGTAAGCACGCGGTATTTATTTTATATTTGTAAAGGTTTTGACACTCAGTTCCCCACTTTTCCCCTAATTTTCGAGATATTGCGTGTTGATATAAAAAATTCGGATTATAAAATTTTAGCGTGATAGTTGTATGTTCAATTTCGATTTAAATAAAATACGTACAGTAAATGTATTATTTAATTTCACATATTAGATCAATTTTATAAGAAACGCAATGCTAAATTTATAGATATAATTAAATTGTAACTGATCGTTGTCTGTTAATGGAAGATCTAATATTAGAGATTTTTATCAATTTATATATTTTTGTCTGTTTGTCTCTTGTCTGTGCGGTTGTGATAATCTCAGAA
Organism: Heliconius charithonia; assembly: GCA_030704555.1. NCBI lineage: Eukaryota > Metazoa > Arthropoda > Insecta > Lepidoptera > Nymphalidae > Heliconius > Heliconius charithonia. The sequence goes on from CM060825.1 coordinate 5,063,182, forward strand.
ACGGCTTAATCCATTTAAATGTAATTTGTGTATTATTTCAATCAGATCATAAATAAAAAAAGCTGTATCAAATATTCAACAAAATTACTACAAAATAACGCTTTTATTGAATTAGTTGTAATTTAGTTTTCCAATGTATATATAGATATTGGCTTTAAAATTATAATGTTTTAAGAACACGACGGCTTGCTAATCTGAAATAAGATTAGCAAATAAATAATTCCGTAGTTCAAGCGGACGACGGTATGGAGGAAGGTAGGGAGGGAGGGCGAAGGTACCCTGTTAGAAATTTCTAAATGATTTCTTAATTCTTCGTTTTTTTTTATTTAAAAATAAATTAAATTAAATTAGCTTCACGCTATATCCCGCACACAGCAGGGTAGGCAGAGGGAACCTAGTGTTAAGACACTCCGTTCCCCATTTTCTGCCGAATTTTGGAGGCATTGCGTGTTGAGTGGCAGAACTCAACGCCGCGCTTTGCCTCGACACCAGAGCGAAGAAATGAAAATATAAATTTAAGTAAATATTTCATCTACTCGAGTGGGGATCGAACCCACAACCAGTCGGTTTTACAGTTACACTTTTTACCACTGCGCCACGACTGGCCTCCTTTTTTTATTTAGATTCTAAATGAAATAATAATCTTTACTTATAAATTTTCTGTTCTTTTAAATTAAATATACTCATACTTTGTATTATAATGTGGAAGCGTGTGTTAGGGTTGTACGCGCTAATCTCAGGAACCATTGATTTGAATTGAATAAATATTTTTATGTTCGATGGCCCACTTTTGAAGGAATTCAATAGGCCTAAAGCTTCACGCTTATCGTTTCGCTGTAACTCATTGCACTAGCGATCTGCGGCCAGAAGTACATAGGGTGTTCAGAATGTATTATATGTTTAAAAAAATCTAAAACTGAATTAATCGTGAATATATTGTATTATGCATTTTTGAGGTCAGTTTGAGTGGTGCAGGGGCACAATCGTGTGACTGTATGAGCGACAGGATGTGGGTTCCATTCCCACTCGGGGAAATGGAAATATTTAATATTTGTATTTCTTCGCTTTTGTTTCGAGGCAAAGCGGGCCGTTGATTTTCTCCACTCAACACGCAGTGCCACCAGAATATGGTGGAAAGTGTGGAGCGAAGTGTCTTAGCACTAGGATCCGGATAGGAGGAGGTTAGATGCAGGATATAACGTGAAACGGATACACAATTTTGTACTACTGCTAACTGTAATAATGGGTAGATTAGGTACTACTTATTATTATTTTCCATTGACCACGCGGGTGAAGCCGCATTTAAAGCAAAATAATATAACTTACATAGTATGCTCTATCGACAAAGATCATTGCCTCTAATATGTATGGTACTGAAAACAAAAATTGAAGTAATCGCATAGTTTCTTTTGAAAGGAATACCAAATTTTGCTTTAATAGCGTTCAGAACATTTTTTCATATAGCATCTAGCTTCGAAGGTTCACGCTTAACGCTGCGCATTTTTACATTGCTATAGAATTGAAATTTACTATTTCAATTCTATTTGTCGATATGTATACTTATATAAAAAGCATTTTAGTATATTTTAGCAATTATTAAACGTATCGAGCATTAGTTATGGCATATTTGAATTAAATATTAATTAATTCAAGCAATGTGTTTGCTTGAAGAGAGGAATGGAAAATGTTCATATATCTATATATATGATAAATTTATTATGTTTTATGAAATAGCAGATTATAGGAAAGCAGAATAAGTATGAGCTATAATAATAAATCGTTTCTTAGACAATTTCTATACAAAATAAAAAGCAAAAAATCTGAACGATATGAATCAATTTCAAGGGAATTTTAAAAATAGCATGATACAAATGATATGTAATTATAATACATCTATAGTAACCTTCACGTAGTGGGACGTACGTCCACGTTTTTACGTTTGCCTTGAAAAAAGTCAATAGCCAATAGACCCCTAGCGACATCTCCCATGAGTTTTCCAAACTAATATTTTTCTCGGTGAATTTGTGAATTAAATTAAACCTATTTCATACACTACTCCTACTTAGATTATTAAGCTATTTGAGGTTTTTAAACTATAAGGATTCTCACAATTATAGTTATAAATAGAGGATTCAAAGTCACGGGTAACAAAATGTCACTTTCAAAGGTTATTTACGAAATGTAGGACACTACTGAATGAATATAATACTGTGAATCGAACTGTTGGGTAACGACTGAAGAAGCAGCTTAAATATGCGAGAGACCACACCGAGCGACCGCTTGGCATGTGGCGAGGTAACATTTAGCTCAATTTAAATATAGGTTTATCTTAGAAGCGAAACGCTAACGCTTACCGACCGGTAGCGGAGGCACTCCCCAAAAATCGAAAAAGCACCACACGCGTTTTATCGATCTGAACGAGACGGTCCGGCCTTAATGCAGAATTAATCCAGAGCGGAACAATAACGCACGAATCTTACATAATTTGTATCCGCCATCACGGGCAGCGCAAGGGATTTCCGCCTCTACGCGCGAACTCTACGCGCCGGACTTATCCATTTTTCCATGCACAATAGCTATTTCAGCGCTGCGCCGGCGGCGATGGCAACCTTGAATTCGGAACGCACCTTTAATTTTAGCCGGTTAACCTAGATACGGGTACCATTTCGAGTGCGATCGATATTCGCATGCGCGATGTTGGTCTTTTTATATGCGGTGTCGGGTCGTGTCCGGGCGGGTGAGTGGCGAGCCCGCTGGCGTGCGACTGCCGAGCCGGTCGGGCTCCGTCGCGCACGCGTACTGCCCCGTAACGATCGCGCCCGTCCGACGACCATCGACTGACTGCTCCCGAAACAGGTGTGACCACAGCTTCAGATTTTCCAATCATGGCCTGAACATTGAAGCTCTTCTCATCCAAGAATCACTGGATCTAGAATTCTGATTGGATTTGGGTCACCAGCCTGCAAGTGGTATGCGTAATCTCCCATTGCTCTACAAACATATTTTTAAGTGGCATGAGTAGCGGGGCGGTCACCCTCATCCCCCATGTTTAGCGATATATTGGCGCCTCCATGCTGGCTTCAATCCGTTGTCGGCTGGAGACAAGGCAATATTTTTAAAATGAATTTTATGTGTTCAGTCGTTAGTATGAAAAATAGATGGAATAAATGGTTGATTATTGCCAATTTGTTGGTAATTTATAGTATATTTTTTTTCACGCTGTTTCGCACATATAGCAGGGAAGGCAGAGGAACATAGTGCTAAGACATTCCGTTTCCCAGTTTCGTTCTATTGAGAACTTGAGAACGCCAAGCGCGACGTTTTCAAGTCTTGTTACCATAGCAGGGAAATGAGAATAATTCATTCCTCGGAGTGGGAATCAAGTCCATAAACATGCCGTCGCTGCCACGATTTTTTCAAATATATGAAAATTATCAACTTTGTAGATATTTCAAGGGAAATTTCCAATTAATATTTTAATACTAACAAAATCTTTTTGTTTCAGTATTTTATCTTCTCAGATTCATATTAAGAATTAATGTGTCGGTCTTAGAGGATAGCACACACAGCTATACAAAAACAGTATATTGGTTATTTAATAAATAAATAAAACAGCTGTTTTACTGCAAATTCCTTTATTGAGATTGGATTGACAGAATTTTGATTGCTCCAATGATACGTGACAATGGTGCTGGAATCTTATGACGTCACTTGCTACTAGCACTCGCTCTGATTTATTAATTATGTCGTTCTTCTTTCAAGAAATTTTGTTAAATTTAAGGCTGTTGTGGTGCAATGTGAAAACGTCTAATGTGGGTTCGATTCTCACTCGGGGGAATGGTTATAAAATTATATTATTTTAATTTCTCTGCTCTGCTAGACAAGGCGTAAAATTAGGTGGGAAATGGTAATAGATTGTCTTAGCACTAATTTCCTTCTGCATACCCTCTTTTATGAGAAAAAAGTACTAAAAGATTTACTATAGTTACTATAAATAGTAATAACTATTTTATTATATTTAATTTGATTTTGGCTTACTCACTATTTTACTCATTCTTAAGATTTTTTTTGTTCTTATATGATTTATAATAAAATAATCGTGGCAGCGACGGGATGTTTATGGACTCAATTTCCACTCCCGGGAATGAATCGTAAACTGAATATGATTTATAATATCAATAAAATTTCATAAACTGTTCTTGTTTTATTTCTTAAACTTATAGATTTAACCATCCTGTGATTGTGGTAGTAGGTACTGGCATATCCGTACGATACGTACTATACTATGTGGTGGAAAACTTAAACTCCACTCCACTCGATGAAATGAAATATTTATTTACATTTATATTTTCATTTCTTCGCTTTGGTGTCGAGGCAAGGTGCGGCGTTGAGTTCCGCCACCCAATACGCAATGTCTTGTGTCTGTCTCAACATTAAGCAAATTGTATAAACGAAATATTGAACCAAATTTATGAGCTCAATTGCATCCAAGTAACTTAGATCAGATTATTAAAATTATTTAGCATTATTTTAAATCTTTAGATTGTGTTTATGACAATTCTAATATGGTCTTTATATTGATGGGATTGAGAGGCCTAGGAAATTATTTTTTTTCTTTTGTAGTTTTAGTATTATTTTTCTAGTCTAATTTAATTATTATTTATTTATTCTATTAAAGATTAATCTCATGGATTGCGATTAGTGAGTCATTTTGTTAATTTCTGTCGAATTGAAATATATCCTTTGTAAATCTTGCGCACTACTCCCCCCCCAGCCTGTCAAGGCATGGGTTAAATATTTAGCTTGTTATCAGCATCTATCTTTTGAAAGAAAAAAATAAATACGAATCAATTACTATCTCCTAAATGTGTTCTCAATGCTCTTATATTTCAGAGTCAAAAAAATAAAACGTAAACCATTGTTACAAAGCAATGAATGTTTATATTCAAAATTTTCAAGCATGTTATTACATGTATCGTATCGCATGGATAACGTTTTTAAAAAAGTATTTCCAATTTTATTATTTTGAATAGGATCCTTAGAATATCCTATCCCATCGGGCCATCTATCCCGACTTTACCCAATGTGAAAATGAAAAATACTTTTTAGCATTATATGCTATATGTAGGATACTAGTATCCTACATATAGCAGGTACCTACAAGTGTTAAAATACATTATTTCCTAGTTTCCGCCCAATTTTGAGGACATTGCGTCAACAAATTGCGTTTCGAGAACAAGGAGTGGGAATCGAACTCACAATCGTCCGTCTGGTTGTCCGTTTATCGATCTGACTATTGCAACAGATAATGCAGTCAGCGTGGCTAAACCTTTGCAAACCTCAGTTTGAGTAATCCAATCATATGACACGAAGAAAAAGAAGACCGTCACGTTTACAGTCAGGCTAAATACTTATTAACAATTTAAAAAGATATCCTCCTAAAGCTATACAAAATTACATTTAAGTTTCTGACATTTTGCTTAAATAGTAAAATTGGGGTCGCGGAAACCTAGTGACATATCAAGTGATCGATGAACCGATAGCTGTACTGAAAATGGAGTTTACAGAAAATCTATCAAATTATGGATGATACTTAATATATTTTTTTTATGTATTTAAATAAAAAAAATACACCTTAATACGATAACGGAGTACGTCGTGGTGCAGCGGTGTAACATTAACATATACACCTTATGCTTGTGGTTTATGGTATCTTGAAAAAGCGCGACACCTTAGGCAATGTTTCAAAAATTGGCCGGAAAGTAGGGAACTTATCACTAGGTTCCCTCTTCTTACTCTATTATGCGCAAGGTACAACGTGAAGCTAAAAAAAATATACTGATATTTCTCTACAAGATTCCTGATGACAACTTTAGTCAGCATAATGTTCCAACATCGCCGTCTTCGCTTAATGTTACTTAATAGTATACTTATAAAAATATATATTCGAGTACGACCTCGAATTAAAATTATTATACACAGAAATGTAGTCCAAAAAGTAGAAACTGGATGCCATTTTTGGCCCAGACTTCGTTTTAGACGACGTTATATTTGGCAGGCTACCAGACTCTCAAAGATCAACACTTTGACCTCCCCCGGGGGTGAAAAAACACATTATGTTACATACATACGTATTATGTACACAGCTCTCTTATTATTATTATTAGTATTTCTAAATATCATCCTTTATTTTGTTGTTGTTGTAGGGAAAAAATATTTGTTTAAAATTTGGGATGTAGGTTCGATCTCCATTCGGGACAGTAGATTATTTCAATTTGCTCGTTCTAGTAAAATGACGTACAATATTTAGTTTAGTACCTCCGAACGCAAATGATCAAATTTTGGCAGTCGAGAATTTATTATCCTACCAGTTTGCTATGTATAGGATACAACGTAAAGCAGAAAACGACTACAGTTTTAGATAAAAATTGTGTAAAAATTGTGTAAAAACAAATATTGAAAAAATCATAATGTGTCTAATTTCGAAAAATTTAACTACTTAAATGTCGATTTAGATATAAAAAAAGACTACAAAATAAAGTTTAGACTGTCTTACAATCGTTGGTCCCCTAACTGAAATGCTTAATAATATTATTACTTCATGTAATGACATACCTTTACCGCTCATGTTGCCCAAAACCTAGCACAATTATTCAAAATTGAATATAATAACCCCAGTGCGCGTCCTACAATGGAGGAGTAATAGTGTTTATGCTGAGAAGCACGAACTTATTACTATTGTCAAATTTATACAATTTGATTAATCTTGATCTTGTCATCCTGATCATTGATCCTGTCATAATTGCCAACTTGGAAATTTGGTTGATGCCTGATGCTACGGCTCCGGTTTCCGGGTTTCTTTTGTTTGAAAGATGACAGAAGTGATGGAATTGCAAATTGTGCCATTTTAATTCATCATCATACTCACTTCTTCCTTCTTCCTCTCACTCATCAGCCAGATGAATACTGTAGCTATAAGGGTTTTTAATATTTCCTTAGTTTCCCTCTATATAACTAATCATACTTCTTGCCCTGCTACAACTACTTGCTTGTAGTTATAAAAATAATAACCGAAGAATGAAAAACAATCAATGTTTAAAATAAATAAACCGGTCATAAAATAACGAGGGTTCCGTTACACTATCAAAATTGTATGGCAATTGGAAATATAATTTATAAAAGATGAAGAATTGAATTTGAGTACGTATGCAAATGTATGTTTGTATTACGTATTTTGTATGAATTAACTACAATTATAGGTATATAGCGAATTTTTTCTTTCTTTGTACTGCCAGATTATTTGATATTTGATTTAGATTTAAACCTCCACGCGATCTCGAGATAACAGCTCTTGACAGACTGACTACAAAGCGATCCTATAAGTGTTCCGTTTTTCCGATTTGACGTAGGGAACCCTAAAAAGAACAAATAAGTAGTTATTTTACTTTAGAAAAATCACTAAATCGCTAGGATGGAACACACATTTGTTGACATTACAGTAGTTAGTTTAATACATTAATATAAAATCATTAAACACATAAATCAGAGGCTTTGAATAATCAAAGTGGTCATTGGCTACAATTCCGGTCTTTATTAAGAGCGTTGAGGCCAACTAACAAATAGCAGCGAGCACCGTTGCGAAAATTCTTCAATTTAGAGACTCCAAATTACAATGGCGTTTAGAAAACAGAAAGTATTGCGTAAAGAAAGCATTGCGTGTAGAATGGCGGAATTCAACGCTGCGCTCTCGACACCAGAGCAAAGAAATGAAAATATAAGTTTCAATAAAATGAATGATTGACAATGAAATATTTCATTTCCTCGAGTGGGGATCGAACCCAAATCCAGTCGCGTTTACAGTCACACTCTTGTGTCCCAGCGCTACGACTGATCTCTTTATACTGTATCGTGTCTAATTGTGATTTACCTAGAAGTATGATACTAACTTCTCAAATTTTGAATTAAATTAAATGAATTTTAAGATCGCATTGCAAAGTTCTATAAGAAAAGTTCTATAAGAATATTTTTTAAATACATTATGAGAACGTGGCATAAGCTGTGGAAATTCGAGTCTATAAAAATAAGCTCCGCCGCAACGGAATCTCATTATATATTCAATGCATATTGATAACTGAAGATCGGAAAATAGCTTTCGCTCGCTTATAGTATCCAAAATATTATTTAACTTTTTTATGTGTACGTGTTACTGGCATATTCTCGTTACATTTAGAAGATTAGGAAGTCAAAATGCAGGGAAAAATAAGTGGTATATTCCTTAGTTCTTTATATCTTATTTTTTTATTTACCCTTCAACAATACACGAAACTTGTTATTTTAAATAAAAAATGGTGTATCGGTTTGGCTCTATATATATTATATAAAATAATTTTGATTAATTAGTAATGATAATATTATGTAATAATGAGTTAAATTACAATTAAAATAATAAAAAATATCGTTAAATACAATTAGAGACGATGTTTAAATATTTTGAATAAGGACGAGGCTGAAAAGCAGCGCTGTAGACGACAGGTCTAACAGCATTCGATGTGCTCCATTGGTTGCACCGTTTAAATTTTATGTTTTATATTTGATTTATGTTAAAATATACATGTTTTATAAAAATAATATACTACTATTAATTTTTAATATTTATGAGACATTATCATAATTAATATTGGATCTCTCTATATGTTTTATATATGTATATTGCGAAGAATTAGTGGAAACCTTATATATATATATATATATATATATATATATATATATATATATATATATATATATTTATATATATACATATAAATAAATCAGCTTCACGCTGTATCCCGCACACAGCAGGGTAGGCAGAGGGAACCTAGTGTTAAGACACTCCGTTCCCCACTTTCTGCCGAATTCTGGAGGCATTGCGTGTTGAGTGGCAGAACTCAACGCCGCCCTTAACCTCGACACCAGAGCGAAGAAATGGAAATATAAATTTTAAGTAAATATTTCATCTCCTCGAGTGGGGATCGAACCCACAACCAGTCGGTTTTACAGTTACACCTCGTGCCGCTGCGCTACGACTGGCCTCATATATATATATATATATATATATATATATATATATATATTCAATGCATATTGATAACTGAAGATCGGAAAATAGCTTTCGCTCGCTTATAGTATCCAAAATATTATTTAACTTTTTTATGTGTACGTGTTACTGGCATATTCTCGTTACATTTAGAAGATTAGGAAGTTATATATATATATATATATATATATATATATATATTATATATATATATATATATATATATATATATATATATATATATATATATATATATATGTATATTGCGTGGTATAAAGTTATATTAACTTTATACCACACAATATATCTTCGTTACCTATATATTTTTATGTTATTATTAGATTTTTTATATTTTTTTATTTATTTTTTCATTTGAAAGCATACTTTCACGCTGTATCCCTAATTAGATAATAGATAGGGATAGCGCTAAACGCTACGGTGCTGCTACAGCTTATTTTTCCATTGGTCCCATTTTCACCAAATCAAGATTTGGTGGTGGAATGCCCTGGAAATCGAGGAAAACTTTCGAATATTACAGGCACGCTTTATGTATTTAATATTAGCTAATGAAATGCTAAAATCATCAAAATTAAAAAACAAAGACGATGTTTTGTTTTATTTAAATTATATTGAAGAATTTCCATTTCTAGTTCTTTAAAAATTGTTAATAGTTTTAAAAGTAAATATTTTTAAATATAGATACCTATTTAAGTATATGGCCTATGTTCACCAGTGGACACTTGTTCAGGCTCATGGTTATGATATATATCCTCATTTTTAGAAATGAGGATACACCTAGTAGTGTAATTAGTTACAAGCTTATGTTTTCTGTGCTTCAAGGGACCATAGACTCGTATATGGTATCATATAAAGGAAGGCTTAGCTTTATTGTTAGAGAGAAAAGTATGACAGAAGGCGAACTGTCCCTGACCCTGAACTTAGCTAGGTTCACGGACGTAAATGCATATCCAAGGCATGAACGACACAATCGTTGATATAATCCTCCGTTAGGAACAAAATAACAAATAACCAAAGTCACCGTAGAATATTGGGTTACACAGTAACGTAGAAATTACCTTTATGAGATTTAGAAAAACCCCAAAATTTTATCCATGACATATTCAAATGAACAGATACAAGAAACGAGAAATGCTGAGCCGAAATACAAAAGGGATTTACATTGCCACAGTCTGGTTAATTTTGCACAAAAGCATGCAGATTTATTCCCACTAATTCCAGAATGCCCTGAAATCCATGTCAAGTTACATTCAGAATCCTTAGATGAAAAGAGAAGCCAAATTGTCTGAATCTGGTCTGCAGTTTTATACATTTAAGTTACTTTGACATTAATTGTTAAGATTAAAATGTACATACTAATCCATCCGTAATAATAATTAAACTCAAAAACTAAAACCCGAAAACTTTTATTTCAACCAGTTAGAATTAGGGCAGGTAGTACAAACCACGGCTGTCAATTTCAGTGGAGAATATTTTCTCCACTGAAATCAGTGTCCATGTTAGTTTCATACTTTAAAAAAAATAATTATCAATGGTTTCAGTATTTAAATTTAATTTTTATTACGTATGGATTATTACATTTTAATTTTAACAAGACGCTTCCAACTATACGTCATTTGTAAAATTGTGATAAATATTTTAGGAACTACAAGGGAACAGATGAACGTACATACACTAAAAGTTTTCGAAATCATAATCCTCCTTTTGTTGTTGCCGTAGTCGGGTAAAATGCGGTTAATAATGTAATTTTTGTATAATTGTTATGGTGTAACGGCTTCTCCGTTAAGTATTTTTTCACGATTTATCCCGCTTATAGGTTAAGCAAAGATTACCTAATGACATGACATGACAGAATTTCAACTTCATTGCTTCTGGCCTGAGCTTGGACATTACATGTCGAGGGGCGAAAATAAATACTTTGCTTTAGCATCTTGGAGAAATGAAAAAAGATATTCTCCTTGAGTTGTGATGTCAGATACACAGTCACCGCGCTTAGAGCCACACGCTGTTCAACAAAAAAATATATATAATAAGGTAGAAGATTGCAAAAAGCTATGAAGAGAGCATTTAATTATTAGATTTTTTTTATTATGAATTTAAAATTAATTTTGTTTTAAACTACAATTAAATTTTTATTTTTATTTATTCTCTTATGTTTATGTGTTATTAGTAACACATCACAGGTTTCCGTTCAGGCAGCTTCGTCTCATGTTTATTTTTCTTAACATATAAGAAAAAACCAAAAAAAAAAATCACCAGATAAATATAAAACAATAAAACCACTCAGTGCCATTTCAAAGTATTTTTAATAAAATAAAAATTCCCTAATTAAAAATACAATTACATCTTCAAACAATTCATTATTCTTTGTAATTTGAAATACTGTTTATCTATAACAATTTCATCATATCACTATCGGAATTGATAAGTGATAACCGATACCGTCGGACATCTACAATGTATGAACAAACACAACGTTTGTTTATATATTGTAAGTCGTTTAAGCTATTACAAATACATGTTATATTGGAATAAATATTGAGCTTTCTAATAAAATTTTGACAAAATCCGACAGTAATAGGATACTTAATTCTATACATATTTAATGGAGTATTGTTGTGTTTAAAATTTACATGTTCTACAACTGGTTCAAATATGTCTTATTAAGCATGTTAGTTATGGGTTCAATTCCTTGTGATGTTCCGCTATTAAACAATGTTTGTTTCTAACACGCTATTTAACAAATGCACAGAAAGTGGAGAGCAGAGTGATTTACATTTAGGTTTTATTTAATTACGTTGCTTAATATAGGCAATGTATGAAATTATAAAAAAGGAAATAATAAATAACAGATTTCATTTTACATACAGTTCATATATTTACATAGCAGGGTAGGCAGAGGAAACGAGTGAGTGAGTGTTAAGATATTGTTTTCCATTTACACTTCCATTCCCCACTTTCCGCCCAATTGAGACATTGCGTGTTGAGTGGCGGAACTACTAGTACTAGTTATGCACTTTGTCTCATGACCATTACAAGGAAATGGAAATATTTAATATTTTACTTCCCCGAGCGGGAATCACACTCAGAACTGTCTCAAATAAAATCTTACTATAATTTGTGGACGATTTAAAGACAACACAACACTCCAAAAAAACAATTTGCATAAAACATTGGCGGCGTTCGTCTGGCCTACGTACTACATAACAATACACTATATACATAATAAAATCTCATATGTATCACATCATTCATTCAAAGGTATACCCTTAGCCTATGCGCACTTTAAATCAACTATTTTGGTATTATATTTTATAATAACAACAATCCAAAACGAAATATCTAAAAAACTGTAAAAACAATTGACAACGTGCAAAAGTTTCCCGGTCCCTGATCTAATAATATAAGGCTTAATGGCTTTTTAATGTTGTATAACAACTATATATTAGGGGACGTCTATTAATTACGTCACACGAATTTCATGATTTTCGACCTCTCTCCCGTCCTTGTAACAGACGTCACAGATTTAACAATTTGACATCTAGGAATTATCAAATTAAAACTGCAGTTTCGTAGAGTTTTATACATTTATATGATAATGTTGAGCGAGTTCATTCAGTTGACCAAGCTAATTTTAGAAAGTACGGGTTTTCAATTTATTGTAGCCATTTATCGCGAAAGGCATTATTACGTCTCAGAAATAGTTGTCCTTGGAATGCGTCAATGTGTCACTTGTAAAGTATCATAAATAACGAGCAGTTATTCCCATTTGACCAAAAAAATCTAATAAAACTAATATATTATACTTTCAAATGTGATGTGAATGTCACAAAAATGTCACACTTAACTTCACGTGTGACGTAACTTATATAGATAACCCCGTAACAGATTAGATCACCATTTTGCATCTTGTATTCGAGATGCGTTCTCGCATTATGTGCTTAAAAGGATTTTTTTACCACAATCTTTGTCATATTAAATCTTTACAGTAAATAAAATATTTTATTTATTTATTTAGTTTTAATAATTTGATAAATATGTTAATTACTTTCAGTGGCGGAAGCTGAGTAGGTTTAAGCGTTGGGCGGCAGATTTTTTAAGTAATAATGCGATCCAACTTATTTTGACCTTACCTCATAAAAATTTACCCGATTTCCGATATTTTAAAGATTCAAGTCTAAGATATATTTCCCTTGACGTTTTCTTCTTTGTTGATATTTGTACACTTAACGGTCCACCAAACATTCATATTCCCAATGTTACTTGGAGAAAAAAAATTAAAATTCAGAACATACAATTTCAAGGAAATTGTTGAACTGTAATAATAATCTGGAAACCAACAATCAACTAAATATAAGTGCGGCAAAATCTAACAGCATTTAAAAAACGGAAACGGAATGGAAATAGTGTTTCCGCCACTGATTACAAGATTATTTCGTTTCTATTTTGGAGGTAGTTTAAAATGTTTCGCTAAAACTGTTCACAACGTCGAAAAAAATCACATTCAATCGTCTAATTTAATTAATTATCAATAAATTATTTTATACGTATCTTATTTCTACAAATTGCTTTATTGTACTCGTTCTAAGGTAACGGCTATATTATAACTAACTAAACTACCTATATATCGGTATATGGAGATGTCTTTTGTGTTTGATGAAAGAGCTAGCTAGATCACATGTTTAATTATATAACAACAGTTATTATCAAATATAGTAGTTATTTTAAAATGCAAAAATTTTTCTACTCAATGACCTTGACGAACAAGTTTCGTTTTGTCAACTTTTATGGCGATGATAATAAAGACATAATATGTCAATATATTCGTGCCATTACTTTATTTTAGTAAAGGCAATTAAAAAAAAACTTTTTTTTTTTAAATACATCGAGTCAAAAGTAAAAGTCCATGATTGTTAATATTTCGGATAATTAAAAGTATTTACTCATATCGTTAGACAAGGCGTTAAGTTAGTTGCGGTTAATCACATTTTTTTGGATTATATCACAGATGGCGTCACTGTATCAACAAGTGCGCTCCAAGTACCATTAAATACCATAATATCTATTAAAAGTAAGAAAACAGTCGTTGCAATACCGTCCCGCCATACAAAAATATCATCAAAATTAGTTGGCACTGATTTTACATATATAACGTGCCTAATACTGATTTGACACTTAAAAGTTTTAATTCAAACGAAAAAAAAATAACGTTCAATTTAAACGCCAGAATTTTGGCAAACTTATTGTACGACACGACAAGAAGATGACAATAATGAAATATTATTTACTTTTCTTTGCTTTACGCGAAAGCGGACTATCTACGCAAATAGCAGACAGCATTAAAGATAGATAGATATCATGTACAAGCTTTGGTTTTCAAGCCTTATATTTAAGTACTTAAACGTTGTTGCCGTATTCCAAACCGAATATCGATAGGATAACGAATGCTAAACCTAAAAAGACGGAGCCTAGAAGATCGCCTAAGGCAGTCAAGTAGGGAATGGCTGCGTTGTCAGGATCCTTCTTCAGCTTCCACATGAAGTGAATCAAGATGTATGCGAGGTATAGCAGGACCATTACCTGTAGGTAGAAAAATAAGTAAGTTAACGTAAATAATTGAGGCCAGTCGTGGCGCAGTGGCACGAAGTGTGACTGTAAAACCGACTGGTTGTGGGTTCGATCCCCACTCGAGGAGATGAAATATTTACTTAAATTTATATTTCCATTTCTTCGCTCTGGTGTCGAGGCTAAGCGCGGCGTTCTGCCACTCAACGAGTGTCTTAACACTAGGTTCCCTCTGCCTACCCTGCTGTGTGCGGGATACAGCGTGAAGCTGATTTATTTTTATTTTTTATTTAACGTAAATATGTACAGTACGGTCGACGAAGTGAAATTAGTTGTAGATAGATGTGTAGATTTTATTTTAGGGATTTTTCTTACTTTTCATGAATTTCTACAAGACGTCAAGCGTACTGAATGTTTATTAGTTAAGATATAATTTTTAAAATATATTTTTTTCAGTTCATTTGCGAAATATTGCATTAATTTCAAGAGTAGTAAAATTGTATGATACTTATTTTATAAATATAATAAACTAAAATGATTTTTGAAATTTCAAATGTGGGTAACGGTGTGTCTTAACACTAGGTTTTCTCTGCCTACCCTGCTGTGTGTGGGCTACAGCGTGATGCTGATTAAAATGCTTTCAGTTGAATTTTTTTCAATGAACATAACCTATTATTTAATTCACAAAATTTGATCGATACTATAGATATATATATAATATAGACTATAGAAAAAATAAAGCGCCAATTCCACAAACAATAGTACTAACCTGTATAACGGAACATAGAACATATGTGATACCGAAAGCAAATTGCAGTGAAACGAAGCCTTGATATACAAAATCAGCTACAATCATGAAGACTATTTGACCGCAGAACGCTAGCACCAATAACATACGGGCGACTTTAGCTGCAGCGGCTGTAAAGAAAAAACAATTAAAATGATTTACGTGTATGAACATGTATAATTGCGGTGTTGAGCTCCGTCATTAAAGTTTTGCGGAAAGTGAAAAACGAAGTAAAAATATTTTACTTGCCTTTGTACAACATACAACATGAAACCAATAAAACATGTTAGAGAGATGTACACGTCGAGGTTATCGTAGCAGTGACAGTACCTAACAGTGAAGGCATCGGCTGAGGGTTTGATTTGCCCTCAAGGGAATAAATTTATTTTATTTCTTCTGGTAAGAAGACAAAGCGTGGCTTTCAGTTGCGCCACACAGAGATAAGAAAAAAACATTAAAATAAAACAAAAAAACCTTTGTACTCACTTCCATAGAACCAAGTCTTCCAAGGCCACTCAACAATCCTGGTGTTTTCTGGTAAAATTCCAGGGATGGCCGTCTGGTGGAGATGGGTCGCCAACCTTGAAGATTGTACGCAAACAAGATTGCCCCCAATACCATTGACTATTGGCTGGAAGACTTCGTAACCTTGGAACCTGTCGACAGCTTGGTCGAGGACGATACCACCGATGCTGTGTAAATTTAAACAAAAAATTAGCTAAAGAGTGCTAAAAATGTTAAAGTATATAAAAATATAAGTAAAACTTTCACGTTAAAATTAATTATAATATTGGTACAAAATAAAAAAAATAAATTAATAAATCAGCTTCACGCTGTATCCCGCACACAGCAGGGTAGGCAGAGGGAACCTAGTGTTTTTAGACACTCCGTTCCCCACTTTCTGCCGAATTCTGGGGGCATTGCGTGTTGAGTGGCAGAACTCAACGTCGCGGTTAGCCTCGACACCAGAGCGAAGAAATGGAAATATAAATTTAAGTAAATATTTCATCTCCTCGAGTGGGGATCGAACCCACAACCAGTCGGTTTACAATCACACTTTGTGCCGCTGCGCCATGACTGGCCTCATTGGTACAAAAGTATTTAATTATTTCTTTTATATTATATGTTTACTAGTATATATTTAGAAAAATTATAAACAACGTACCCGCTAATGAACAGTGCAGAAATAACAGGAGTCCAGCCCGTCGTTAGAACAGTCTTTGTATATTTGTTCCTGTACACAATGTAAACCCAGATAGGGAGGAGGCTGTAGTAGACGCACAGTAGAGCAATGGGTTGCCATAGAGAAATTTCTTAAATAAGAAGAAAATAAAACAAATTATAGTACTTATATATTTGTCTACCTTCATATTATTGATTTTAGGTAATATGATAGTTAATACATTTATATTATATATATTTAATATTAATTCTTTGTATGCATTTGTTGTGCTTTACATAGATAGTACCAAAAGTTTACTTGTGAAATATTCTTTCCACAGCGTGTCAAAGTTAATATTAACCGCTACCCAAGTGCATCAGTCAATTCACGGCGTGTGCTGGGCTTGGGCTTTACAATATCAAAATATTGGAATTCAATAAACATTGTCTGATTATAGAAGACCTATAAAACATGCATGCCTTATGTAAATATATGTATAAAATTGATTTAAATGATTTTTTCCAAAAAATCTA
Organism: Heliconius charithonia; assembly: GCA_030704555.1. Classification (NCBI taxonomy): domain Eukaryota; kingdom Metazoa; phylum Arthropoda; class Insecta; order Lepidoptera; family Nymphalidae; genus Heliconius; species Heliconius charithonia. Next base: position 5,080,323 of record CM060825.1, read on the forward strand.
AGTCTTAAATATCTGCCGAAATACTGTAAATCAGCTTACATAAATGGAGTTGAAATGGATATGGTACTGAGGTCCTCTACCCATAGACAACCGTTGATCCGTCGATCGCGTTACACCCTGTACATAAAAACAACACTCACTTATTTGTTCGAACATATATTGGGCGGTGACGGCGAGTACGGAGTTGCTCACGATGTCCCCGATGGAGGCGGCGAGAGGCGTCGCCACGTTGTCCGGGTTCACTTTGAACTTTTGCGATCCGAAAATCACCATTACCATCACGAAGTCTGAAATAAAACATATAATATATATTTAATTTATTTATATTTAGGTAAAAGCGGGCAGCGAATAGTTTTAGCACTAATTATTAAAAAAAATCTTTATTTTGTCACTCGTTATTCGTACATTGAATAAGTTAATAATCTTAATATTATATAGCAATAAAATATATAAATTACAATAAACATCGCGAGCCGCAGCTAGTCCTATCCTTCTATATAAAAAAAAAATTGCTTCACGCTATATTCCGCACACGGCAGGGTAGGCAGAGGAAACCTAGTGTTAAGACACTCCGTTCTCCACTTTCTGCCGAATTTTTTGGAGGCTTTGCGTGTTGAGTAGCAGAACTCCACGCCGAATTCTTCTATATAATATTATAAATGTAAAATTTTATGAGGATAGATTGTACGTACACGCAAAAACTACTAAACATATTTAGATGAAACTTTATAGTTATAGCGAAAAAAATTGTATAATTTTTCTAAAATATAAAAATAAGTTTAGGCAGACGATGTGGGTAGCTAATATTTAATAAATACATAATATTTCTCTCACCTAAAACAAAACACGTGGTTGTAGCGGTGAATATAGCTGAGGCGATCAACAGTAACACATAGTTGCCATTAAAAGCACCATCCACTATGGTGTTGACCACGATCGCGAACATCGCTACTACCGTCGCTGCTACGATTGCTTGTACCTGAAATTGTATAATAGTTTTTTATACATTACATCACTTTTAAAATAATATCTAAGTTGAAAATAAAAAAAAGACTATTCGATCTTTTAAAGCAAAATAAACAATTATATGATTTTTACTAATTTTTTTGTTCAATTTCACGTTTTTTTTTCAGCAATGAAGGCAGATTTAATGTAGTGTTAATACACTGCGTTCAACACGCACCGATAATTTGTCGAGACAATGCTTATTAAGAAAGAATTAATTCAAGGAAGTCATCACAGCTAAGCAATTTTTTATAAATATACAAACGAACAGAAACTAATAATAACACTTGCGTATTGTAGTAATTTTATCATTTTACGCGTTACACTCTTATACTACTACAAAATGTCATACAAGAAACATTCTCAAACTTGGTAACAAGACAAAGGGCGGCGTTGACTTCCGCCATGCCGGCTGCTTAGCACTGTGTACAGGGTACACTTCCTACCCTGCTATATACAGAACAGCGTGAAAATAACATTATACAGCGAATATACAGCGTGAAAAAAATATATGTTAACCTGTACTAATGATATGTTTCCAACCACCATGGAAATTACTTCCCGCGGCGACTCCATGTTCCCGAGATTCGCTTGTGTGGACAGACGGGATGCAAGGCACATGTCGAGGTTCCCTGAAAATTAATAATAAAATATTATTAAAATACATGACGTTGAGCCCCCATGGAGCTATCTAATTGTGAATATGAAATGGGAAGGTTGTGCGTTCGATCCCCACTAAGAGAAAATAAATTTAATGAAAAATAATCATTTCAACAATCTAACAATACAAAGTACAGCTTTGAGTTCCGTCCCTCAACACGCAATTTCTCGCGTCACAGGATCTCTTCGCCTACCCACTATCTACGTAGCCTTTATAATTTTATTGTATTGAAATAATCACTTTTTCCACTTACTCTTATCACTATTGATAAGAAATATTTTTTTAAAGCAAATTTAAATGTAACTAATCCTTTATCAAATTGCGATTTTGTTATTTCGTTATATAAGCTCCTACATAATAATACTCGTATAGAAATATATTGTTGATAAAATACTATAGGGTCAGTCGTGGTAGAGGCACTAGAGTGTGGCTGTAAACATGACAGGTTATTGGTTCGATGCTCATTTCATCGCCCTGGTGTAGAGGCGAAGCGAGGTATTGAGTGCCACTGCTCAACACGAAATACCTCGTAACTAATAATTTCGGCGGCGGTGAAGCGGAGTGTCTTAGCACTAAGCTCCCTCCACCTACCCTGCTAGACGTTACTTTTGTTCAATCGAAATATTTCTTACGAATAAAATTTTACATCTGCACACGAATTGGAAACTTTGCGTTATAAATGGCGGAACTCAATACCGCGGTTTTTTAGCATAGCGCAATGAGAAGAATTCGTTCCTCCTAGTAGTAGATAGGTGGATTGAACCTTAAACCATCGCTTACTAAACTTAGTTACTATCTCACAACGCCACAGTGATATTTTTGAATAAATCAAATCTCATAAATAATATAGCAACAAGATAAGTTGTGGCGAAGTAAATCATATATAGATAGTAAAACATAGATACTCGTAGAATGAAGTCGTCGAATAAATAAAAATATGTATTTTTTTAAATAAATGGGCTTAACCGATGAGTTCTTATTGAAAAAAATATATATATATTTACCAACCTTTCAATCCTGATAGAGATGGTACTAAAACGAATATTGCATTTACTTGAAGAAAAACGTCCCAGTTCTGAAAAAAATAAAAATATATTTAATAAACAATGATTTCATACTGTTAAAAAAAAAATAGCTTCACGCTGTATCCTGCACACAGCAGGGTTGGCAGAGGGAACCTAGTGTTAAGACACTCCGTTCCCCACTTTCTGCCGAATTCTCAACCTATAATGCTCCATCTATAATAAATATATATTTTATTTAAAGTATTACATTACAAAGTCGGCTTAAAGTTTTCTTTTCCAATTTCCATAAGAAATCACAAAACAGGTAGTCTTCACATTGTTATATAAAAGCTGGCAATTATAACTAATGTCCTATCATCAACTAGCACTTATTCTATGTTTTCCTTCAGACGTGCGTAATTAGAGAGTTGAAATCAACCGAATAATAATACAGTTGTATCATCAATTTTTGTTGCAGAAGTGAAACTTTTGTTACGTATCTTTTTTATCAAAATGCAATTTAAATAAATATTAAAACTTGTCAATTATAAATGAGATATTAAAAAAAATAAAAAATAAATCAGCTTCACGCTGTATCCCGCACACAGCAGGGTAGGCAGAGGGAACCTAGTGTTTTTAGACACTCCATTCCCCACTTTCTGCCGATTTCTGGAGGCATTGCGTGTTGAGTGGCAGAACTCAACGCCGCTCTTAGCCTCGACACCAGAGCGAAGAAATGGAAATATAAATTTAAGTAAATATTTCAAAATGAGATATTAAGATATAATAAGCCTATACATAAATATTACAACTTACAAAAAAAAATTGTAGCTAAACGATAACCTATACCGTAATTAATTTTTGAAAGCATAAAAAATAAATTTACTATATTTTAGTCGATATTAAGTTTATAGCATATCTACGTAGCTAATACAATGTCTCGGTCACTGTCGCCCACTAACCACAATTGGACTGGATTATTGGGTTAAGCTCTGTAATGTTAATGGAAGGAAGGCTAATCTAAATACAAGTGCAATGTATAAATTGTTTATTTAGTGTTTACTGAGTGATTAATAGGTATGTCATCGGGTCTAATCCAGAAATGTAACTTGTATTACTAACATTTTTTTTTAATTAAATAAAATGAAAGCGTTGAAAAATAATTTTATTTTAATATGATATATTGTTACCTACTTGAGGTCGAAAATATTATTTGCGTTTAGAAATATTTATTATTATTTATCTTATTGTACAATTGATTTAAACATACAGTTTCACGAACGTAGTTAAACCAAAAACAAACAAATGGGGATTTTGGCCCCTCTGCCTAATCTGCTCTGTGCAGGACACAGCGTGAAGCTGATTTATTTTTTTTATTTATATATTTTTAAAAGAGTGGCATGTAGGTACTATACTTTACCATCTTATATACCTAACAATAGAAATTGTAGAATTCAATACAGTACTAAGAAAATCTAAAGTGTTTATTGTTCTTTGATTGCGACTGAGATAACTATAGCCTGTGGCTTACTTACACATCGCATTGACCTCGATACTATATACCAATTAGGTTTATGTTACAACCGTAAAATGGGAATCCCCGAGATGCGAAAGTATTGATAGTTTATACCGCCTTTGTTTTGACTACTTGGGTTACAACTAATTATAATATAACGTTTCATATTAAATAACACACCATAAAAAATGGATAAATATTTCATACAATAAAATAAATACGGGTTAAATCCTGCCGAGTTATGATTTAAAATAAAGAACGTTTTTGTTCACATATGATTATAATGGCTAAGGTTATTTGACTTACTCTGACACTTCCCAAGACGAGCCCTGCGCCGATGGTACCACATCCGGCTATGAAGAACGGCACCGCCACCTGCATTAACGTGTTCCACCATCTCTCTTCTTTTTTCTGCAAAAGAAAAGTTATTTTTTATAAAATTTCCTATATATCATTACATACATATATACATATAAATTACATTAAGCGTTTTAATATTCAGGCTTTATATAGATTGTTTTTTATTTCAATAAGTTTCCGATGTATCCTACATATAGTAGGGTAGACAGAAAACCTATGCGAAAAACACTCTATTCTCCGCTCTCCCACCTAATTTAAGATACTGTGTTGTTTTTGGCGTCATTGTTTAATTTAAGATACTGTGTTGTTTTTGGCGTCATTGTTTAGTGGCATAACTCAACGCCGTAAAAAATCAATTGTATGTGCATTACTAAAAGAAAATTATTACATTACAGAATACAGACCAGACACAGGTGGGAATTTGATATAAACAATAAATAAATCTCGAAGACTTTAGCAATTGCTATTAAAAAAAAACAAAAACAATTAAAATATAAATTAAACAGGATTTAAATAAGGGTTTTATGATTTTATACATATGCATTTATTTAACATATTTTTAAAATAAGAGAAAATCAAATCATCACTTTTTACAAAAAGAAATAGGAAAGAAAGAAATTAAGAATTACTTTACTTAATAATTAAGATTAAATTAAAGTAAAATGAGACATATAAATATACGCGCACATTAGAAAATAATAACAGGGTGGTTAAAAAATTAAATGACAACATTCACATTATCGATTAATGTAAATTGGTTATAATCATTTCTTTTGTGAAATTAACTCTTTTTTTTTTTTTATTAAAAAATAATTGAAATGGATTTGTAGGACAGTGACATTTATTTTTTTATGACTATAAAAATAAATTATTAGTAACTATGTCATTTTAGGTAGTTAAAAAAAATATTACAACAAAAAAAATAAGTAGGTATATATTCCATTCTAATTAAGAGTACATGACGTCGATGTATATTGGTAATTCTATTTTTTGCTTTTACTTTAGCTTTATTTGACCCACTTCAAGTGTCCGATTGAGCTGAAATTTAGATTACGACTTCAGTTCTGATGACAATGAAATTACATATTACATATTATAGCTGCAGCAATAAAATGGCGGATTACAAATATGAAATGAAAGGGTTTAATCTGTAATACATAAACATACATAATAAAAATATAATAGATACATCACGAACAAAAAAAACATCTAGAAAGATTGTTTTTAAAATATTGTTTTAACTAATATTAAATGTATCTTAAAGTGTAAGATAAGTCACAATATTTTTATTTTATTTATTTTCTTGGCTAAGAGTTGGATTTGTTAGTTTGTTATATTTTGGGCCGCATGTTGCCAGAGCAGCGAAATAAAAATAATTAATTCTCCAGAGTTGAAATCGAACCAACGACCACCGTGTTTACAGTCAGTATCAATACATATGCTCAGATATCATAACGAACTAGTGGCCACCGTAGACTTCTTTAGCGTGGAACTTCCGACTCTATAATGGAAAACACTGTTTTTACCCATTTCTATCGAAATTATGGGGCATCCTTTTCACTATTCCATTGCATTCCACGGGATAAACATGCGAAATTTCCGCTTTCTATGTTAGTCAGTTGCTCAGTTGGTAGAAAGAGTTTTATATATACCGATAAATTACTTGTAATTTGGTTGTTTTGTATATAATACTTTCCTTGTTACCTTCTATTATCTTCACGCACTTTCCCCGGTTGGAAGAGATTAAAGAGACACGACTCTCTTTTTTTACTCTGACTTTTATCATTGTCTATACATTATTTTTATTTGTATACAAAAATGTTATATATTTGTCGATTTTCAATATAAAAATATCAACACGATCGAGTATTAAATGACAATGTCAATTTATGAATGATTTGACTTATACCTGACTCGAGTGTTTTTTTTTCTGTTTTCTTTTAAGTTCTTATATGTTTTTAATTCCACAGCATGCGATGGTTTAATTTCACCTAATGTATTTCTATAGTGTAAGAAATCGAAAGCGGTAAACGTTTTTAAAAAAATAAGATAAAAACACATATTGTCTATATGTTTTTAATTATTTGGAAAAAGATTCAACGCAATTGCAATAAGTTATATGTATCACTCAATAACAGTCCTTCAAACGAGTTTCCTACATTTAACTGCACCAGGTTGCCGGTTTTTTTTAATGGACTTTTTTTATTGCTGTTGACCTGAGATGGTCTTTACAACGTCGCCGAGCGGGAAGAGGCGGGAATAGCTCGTCCCTGAAGAAAATGTACGAGCTTTGATGGACGCTCGTGAAGAGTTGGCGATCGAAATCGGGCTGGTGATGGCTGTCAAATTGGTGCACACATATATTATGAATAATAACTAATACATGTATATATTTTAGGCCAGGACTGGCTGGTCGTGGTGCAGGGGCACAAAATGTGACTGTAAACGCGACTGGTTTTGGGTTCGATCCGAAATAAATATTTTATGGAAAGTGAGGAACGGAGTGTCTTAGCACTAGGTCTGCTTTTACCCTGCTATATGAATATTTATATAAAACATAAGTACTTATTACGAAAGTATATGACCTTATTTACCACTAATATTTTATCATGTTATGTTTAAAAATAGTATAAAAGCCTGTCTCTATGTTATCAATGGCTATATATCATTAAAACGTGAAGTGCTATCAAGAATTAAATTGATTATTTTTGCACAATGACCAGGCATTGAACTAAGTGCCGTCAGTGTGGTACGTTATAAAAAATATCAAATACTAGCGACGCACGCGCGGTTTCGCCCGCTAAAACGTATGTATATGGATTTTTTTTCATAAATCGTATCCTATGTGTTATTTCGATGTATAGACTATATTATTGTAAAGTTTAATTAAGTCCGTTCCGTAGTTTTTGCGTGAAAGTGGAAGAAACAGCCAGGTCACTTAGACAAAGTGCGGCGTTGGGTTCCGCCAAGTTACACGTGCCACTTCCCGCAATAGTACAATACCACTATATTCTATCTATATTTTTTCTTTTTTTATCATGAATAAGCGGATATAAAATGAAATAAAATCCATCTTCAGATATGATAATGGTACAAAAAAAATTTTTAAAACAGATAAAAAAAGAAAATTATTAATGTTTTTAATTAAAGTATCAACCTAAATTGTTAGACGCAAACTTTTCAACCGATATTAGACCTTCTTTTGCCAAAGTTAGTTGAACAGCAAAACTTGTACCCGTATTTTACTTTCAAAAGAATCCAAAATCCTTAGTCTTAAATCGCCAATTTTTTATCAAGCATAAATAATAAGTACAATATAAGAACTACTGTATCATGGCATTAATCGTTATCAAAATGGTGAAAGACAAACAATATAATTATAATAATAGATCAACTTATTCACAGATAAAAAATATTATATTGATATATTTTTTAAATTGTCTTAAACTTAGGTTTAATTATATGTAAATGATAGCAGTGTTACTGTTGACATCAATTTTTTTCTGCCCGAGCTGGTTTCTTTGCCTCTGGCTCTTTTTATTTTCTCTAACATCAATTTAAAATTGTAATCTTTCAGCATAATATAGTGTTGTCGTAGGAAAATGAGCTTATTTGATATATTTCTTTTTAGAATTTAAGTTTTGAACGGCTGATTGACACGTGGATTCGGGCATTTGAAGGCACTTTCTATAAAAAATTCATTAATTTATTTTTTATCATTTATTTATATTTATTTAATAAAATAAAAATGACAGTTTAATTTTGATATATTATTAAGTTTAAACTATATCTCGTATATATAGCAGAGTATGCTATTATTTTTCAACACTCTTCATTGTCACGAGTGTAAATCGAAATGTTAACAAAATTTGCAATACCACCGTATGTTTAGATGTAACTTATATAAAAACAATTATAGGCTAACGTTTGTCCTTTATCATTTTATATCTGATAAGAACATGTCAAGCACAAAATTATATGAAAAAAAAAGTCGCGATCAAAAGTGAATATAAAAAGAAGTACATACTAGCTTTCGTCCGCTTAGATAGTGTCAAATACCAAAAAAAAATCGATAATGTAAATCGATAATGTAAAAATTATATTTTAATTAATAAATGATATCTAGACAAAACGATATTTATTCATTTTAATAATTACATATGTCTAATATGATAATAGCAATCAAAATAAGGGAAGATAATTGACATTCCTCGTATTATAATTATATCTCTCGAGTCATCAGTAGGTAGGAGGTCTTATCAAGATCTTATCAAAAAATAAGTTTCGATGGCGATATTGTTGTTTTTGAAAGCATGTGCATGCATGCATTTAATGTATGCAACTAGTTTTCTTTTGGCTTCATGCTTTAGCACTAGCGGAGTAACAAGAGAGGACGGGACCTCAAACGTTACGGTGTCATCTGGATACCTCTTTCACCTCGTCCAACCTCTTTATACATGTGTAAAAACGTAAAAAAGCATGAGGGACGAGTCCTCATTATTTTTAATTTTTGTTATATCCACCTATTTTTAATTTTCCTATTTTTATCATTCTATTACTTATTTTTGTTGTACGAAAAGCAGGGCAAACGTGCATTCGGGTTACCAGACGGTGAGTTTTCACCGCCGTCCACGACCACATGTAACACCATATACATAACATAAGCGCTAAAGGTGCGTTGTCGATTTTTAAGGTGGAGTAAAGTTGTTAGGCATAAAATAGGATTTAGCTTTAGCTTTAATATTATTATTTATATCAACTTTTTACAATATAGTTAGCTATGATATAAAAAAAACAATGTGTTGATTTTTGTATAACGTTATGTTTATTAAATGATTCTTATCTGTACCTTTGTATATTGAATGGTTTCACCAATAGCGTATAGTTACAGTCTTGAGCTCCAGAGGAAGCGATCGAAAAGAGATGAATTATTGATTATTGTAGAATTACGATTGGCTGATAGAATTTTAAGAGATTGTTTTTAGTGGCGCGTGAGGGTGAGGTTTTCTTGGGTGAGGTTTTCTTTTAAAAAAAGAAGGAAGTTGACTAAAGTTGAATGATTCGTTCTTCTGGTGGTTTTTGAAAAGAAAGGACGAGTGTCACGAATCCGCTGTTATTCCTTTAAAAGTAGTTTACGATAAACATTCCTACATATACATAACAAAGGAAACAATTTAAAACGGCAGAAATAATCTAACAAGAATTTAAACGTAGCTTGATAACAACGTATAGCCTAGTGATCAAACCGCTTGGGCGGTTTCCAGAGGCACGGGTTCGAGTCAAGACTCGTAACTTATGTTCAAATAAAAAAAAACATACATTTAACGCAACTTTAAATGATTCTCACTAACTTTTAAGGTAGCTTAAGTTTGAATCTTACGTTATGTATCATTATATCGTAAATTAACTCCACTGTTAGGTACCACATTTACTTATATTGCTTAAAACTAGATTATTTGACACATACATTTAGTTAATAATTTGAAGCCGTTGTGTCTCGATGGCACGTAAGTGTATACATGATGGTTGTGCCTTTGATATCCACTTGGAGGTAAAAAAAATATTTTCATTTCTTTGCAATGGTAAAGAGGCAAGGCGCGGCGGTGAGTTATGTTCAACTCCGTTCAACTCGCTGGGAAACAGGCTAAACTTACTATCTAAACATTGTTTTTTAAATAATGAAAAAAAAAAATGTTTTTATATAACTTTAAGCAAATTAATGGAAAGTGAAAAATCGCACAAAACTCGATTGTGGAAAAAAAAATGAAGGAAGAGATACAAAATTGGATAATTTTATAACAGTTAATAAATCTATGATCATTTAACAAAAATATGATTACTTAATAAAACTAGGACAACAACTAGCTCATGTGCTCATGCATATAATTAAATGTCAGTATATTAAACGCGAAAAACTTTTAACCGCTTTTATTACCTGCCCCAAAAACAAATACGGAAATTATATTTTAATAAAATCAATATTTTTAAAATAATTCTAGAAGTTGGCAACACGTCACATGACGTAAGTTCAATTTCCAGTTGATGCAACAGACAAAGGGCGGTGATAGTGTACGCCACTTACAATGTCACACAATGTCTCGAAAAAAGGCGGAGAGGCGAGTTAAATGTCTTAACACTCGGTTTCTCTGTCTTTCTGCTAAAGATGCTAATTCAATGTCAAAATATTTTATTCAATTTGGCCATTACAAGCACTTTTGAATCAAATAATATTAAAAATGTCAGTAGTGTCGGTCGTGTTTAATATAATAAATTTGGACTTACCCCAGACAATGGTTGTTTCTCCGCATCGGCCTCCGCAACCTTCTTCTCTGGTGGATCACCAATGCTCTTCAGATCCCCGTTGGAATTTACCGACGACATAGTAAATCCGCTGTCTGGACTGCCAATTTCATCTGTAAAAGAATTTACAATAAATACTAATACTTTTGATTATAAATTATTTATTTGTAAGATTGACCGACTGATTGAAGGTCATTGGTTTGAGTCCCAATACGAAATATACACAAAAAGGGGAAATGTGGAAGTCAAAATGACTTAGCGTTTAGTTTTAGGGTTTCCCCTTATGTTAACATAAAAAACATACAATATAGGCAACTCATTCTTTTCTTAGTATTTCAAAGACACCTATTTTACATACTATTTCCACATTAACATAATATCGATATGCCATTTCAGTTCTCTTCTACGAGAAAGGTTTGTGAGTGCCGTCTCGTCTCGTAAGCCTACGCTTTGACTTAATGGATTTTGCCACGGCCATACATTTTGTACGAGATGATTTATATTTATTATATGCAGGTACTACATTTATACAATTTACAAGCGTACCAGTGAAAACGTTACGGTTGTGGGTTCGATTCACACTCGAGGGACTGATATATTTAATATTTTTATTTCCTCGCTCTGAGAATGAGGTAAAGCGCGGCGTTGAGTTCCGCCACTCAAGAACGCAATGCCTATCTATAGTCCTAAGATAGATAGGGTCTGTAGTTATACCGCAGTGGCGCAATAGGAAGTTATTTGATTGAATTCGATGTTTTATATACAGTTTCATTTCTCGCACAGCTGAGCTGATCTTGCGAAGAGAAGAATTTGGGAAGAAGTATTTGTTCGAAAAGAGGATCCCCACTGTTTCCATTTTGCAAAAACATTATTTATTTATTTGAATAAAAGAATAAACACGCAGTATCCCGCCCGCCCCAGGGTAGGCAGATGGAACCTAGTGTTAAGACACTCCGTTCCCCACGTTCCCTATATTCCACAGAATTTTACGTGTTGAGTAGCGGAACTTAACGCCGGTCTCTTACATTGGTGTCAGAACGAAAATATTTTAATATTAATAAATAATAATACATTTCCTTGAGTGGAGATCGAACTCACAACCGTTGCGTTACAATCACACTATTGTGCCCCTGCGCCGCGGCCTCTCATTTATCTATAGGTAGGTAGGTATCTATAAATCGAATCGAATCAAACGTGAAACGTTTATCTAAAGTGAATGTTCAGATTAAAGGTCACAGTGGCTGTGTGCAAGTATTGACAAAAGATTTTGTAATTTCTCTGTGCAATATTGTTTATGTCACTTATACTTTTTTATTGCGATACTATTTTTTGTCTATGGCCTCGAGTGTTGCTCTTTTACCTAAAATTACTTTTTTCTTTTATTTTTTTGTGCATTTGTCATCAAATTGAATAAAAAATATTCATTTCAATTGAAATTAGAACCATTGATTATATTGAATTTTAACGCTACCTATTTAAAAGCAGGTTAGGCAGAGGGAACCTAGTCTTAAGGCACTATGCTCCCATTATGATACTTCCGTTCCCTATTTTGAGTGGCAGATTTCAACGTTGCGTTTTATCTCGTTACCAGAGCAAGGAAATGAAAATATTAAATATTTCAATGCTTCGAGTGGAAACGAACGCGTGTTGCGTCTACAGTCACACTCTTGCGCCACGAGGCCAATGCGATCTCAAAAATAATAATTTAAACATCTACAATGTCTTTAAACAGTCGTTAAAGCCAAACTAACCAAATATATAGATATATATAATTTATACTTATAAATGATGTTCTTCAAATATGTATATTAAGCAAAATGATGTAGATTCATGATTTGCATAGAAGTTTTAAAGGTCAATATAACAAGTGATGCAGAGGAGATTCGCATTTCTAATGAGTTTATTATAAAACTTGTGTGCTAAGAAATAAGACAAAAAAACTTTTGTTTCTTTATTTAAAGCCTCTAGAAATATTTCTTTTTGTCTAGTTTAACTATATTTATATATTATATGTATATTAAATTAAATCTTAATTTAAATTTATGTTTTCATTTCTTCCGTCTGGTGTCGAGGCAAAGCGCGGCGTTGAGTTCCGCTACCCATCGTTGTACAGAATGTCACAGATTAGAACACTGTGCAAAATTCAATTATGTAGATACAATAAATATAAAACAGAGTTATTATTCAATATTGAATAAATATTCTGTTCTACTTTTAACACTGCAACCCCGGAATTTTCGATCAAAATGTATCAATATGACTATTTCCCCGAGTTAAACACTGTTTTATAATCAAAGAAAACAACTACGTCATTATAGCGTGACATTTAAAAAAAGTAATTGTCATTGGGCTTAATGGATTTATGAGAAATTTTGTCGTCGTTATAACGACATTATCTATAGATAACATACAACGATTTTAAAGTGTATTTGGAAGAATTTTTATAAGTTATATAATAACAAGACCAGTCCGGCATGCGGTGGCTTGTAACTGCAAACGCTACGATTTTGGGTTCGATTTCTACTCGAGGAAATAAAATATTTTATTTTAATATTTTTATATCTTCGCTCTGGAACAGAGGCAAAGCAACGCATTTAGTACAGCCACTCAACACGCAATGCCTTCAGAATTTGGAAGGAAATGGTGAACAGAGTATCTTGGCAACAAGGTAAGTAGATAGTACAGTCTGCCTGTCCTGCTGTTTGCGGCATTTAAACAGAAAGTGAACAACTGAAGATTTATTCATAATAAATATATGGTATAGAATATTTTTTGAATTAAATTCTGGATTTTTATTTTGATTTCGATAACCACAGGGAGAATGAAGACACATCGTTCCATACATTCTGGCCAACTTTTGGAAATTGTTTAAAGATCATTTAGTGGCGGAACTTAGCGCTGCGCTTAAACTGTAATTTACCATCCTCCTCCTATTTATATAATTAAATAAAAAGAAAATATTGATTACTTAAAGAAAATTAAAACCAAGAACGCAGTAATAATTGACGTATGCGGATACTAGAATTAATGATAACAAAGGAACTGAATAGAAATGCTAAGACAATGCCTATCAATTGTGAAAAACTTAGGTATTTTCCTAGTGGAAGGAAATCTTTATAATTATGATTATATTATTATATAAGTAAGGGTTTAAAGTACTTTCAAATGAGTGAGATTATTTAACAGATTGTTATTGTGTTAGGAGATCATAGATTCGATTCCGCGTTTAGTATATATTTATATCTATAGATGTGAAACCGGTTTATTCATAAATAACAAATAATGCGACACGTCTGGTAGAAAGTCTCGATTTACAGACAAAGTTCAAATATCTACATGATAATGTGAAGGACATTGTAATAAGCTGTTTTTGATATGACTTTAAAGACTTTTTTAAAGACTTTATATATTGTAAATTTCAGATACAAAGAGAGAAAGGAGAATCTTAACACTGAGCTCTCCTTCTCCCTGCTCACCCTGCTATAGTCCGGCCGACAAGTCGTGTTCGCTTCGTGTTAAGGATTTTTCCTTTTGATTATTTTCTTCCCGAGAACACAATGCGCCAAAGTTCAGAAAGCCTAAGTTCAAAGCGGCCACGACACATCTGCCGTACTGCATGTGGTATATACATGAAGATCAAAAATATATTAGAATTACCAATTATAGTGTATCCGTCCATTTTCCTCCAATACTTTCGCACCGCCATTTCCAGATTGGTACTCATAAATTTGGCCATATTGAATAATAACACAACTTCTCTTTATCTCTACTAAAACAGAACTGAAATTCCAACGCGGATATTACATCGAATTTAAGGCTTCCTTCCAAAAAAATAAATTACATTTCTTCGGACGAACTTAATTATAATAAAAAAACACTTGTGACACAATATAAGAGTTAAATTTAAATATTTAAATTATCAATTTTGCTATATATAATCACATTTTTATTATAATAATATACAACTATTTCACTAAACATGTACGTGCTAAAACGGCGGCGGGTAAACTTGAAATGAATTCACATTTTACTTATTTGTTTGTGATATTAATGTTTGTTCGGACATTACTTTGTGTATTCAAAACTAAGATAAGGTTAATAAGATAAATGACTCGCTCTCAATGAAATAATATTCTCTTAATTATGTGAGGTAAATAGAGAAACGTCAAAATGTGACGTACAAATGTCATTTGGAAATAATAACCGATACAATTAAGGAGCTAAAATGTTATTGGAATGTTGCTTTTAAATTGATACATATTGTATTAGAGTGGTTTATACTGTCATGTTAGTTTTTTTTCATTGTAGCTTTTTTTTGCGTATAGGGGTGGAATGGTTTAAACCTAAATTTTAAAACAATATATACGAGTAGATATATTGAACAGTAAATCCGTAAAATCGGATCTTATTACATGTATAAGTATTTTATTTTTATTATTACATGTAAGAGCTGTCTACAATATCGTATGAAGTAACCTAAGATAATGTAATCAAGTAGGAACTCAGTTCTTTACAAGAACATTTTTTAATAATTGAAAGTCGCAGCGTTTGTATCGAAACGGTTTCAAGTATTTGAAAATTATTTTCAAAACAAAACTAAAAAATGGATTTACAAATATTTTTAAAGTGTCATTTCACTCTTAGGAAAGAAAAATACTTTTTTAGAAAACGTATTTGAACCCGCGCCTCGTGCCTATAAAAATTTGAACTTTTAAAATTTTTGTACGTTTTCTAAATAAGTAAGTATTTACAAACTTAGGTAATTGAGCATAGCAATAATAATCGTTATCAGAATAATATATACGATAGGCATTAATTATATTTTATATTTATATAATGAATAAAACCGGGGCCGTGGGTTCGATTCCTATTCGGAGAAACGAATTATTTAATTTATTCCCTCTGGTAACAAGACAAAGCTCGGCGTTGAAGTCCGCAACTCAACCTGCAATGTTTTGAAAATGGGCCGGAGAGTGAGAAATGGAGTGTGTTAACACTAGATTCCATCTGCCAGCGCATTATGTTTTTGCGGCACGAATTAAAACATATAGCTTTATTTTTTTATTTAAATATACACATATTATGTGCGCAATTAATGACATTATCAATTTAATTAACTTCGTGAATAATGAAGCGTTTAAAATACCTTCGTCACGTGTTTTTTTTTTCCAAAAATGTCAAATAAAATTCTAGAAAAAAAGTTAATACAAACAACGGCTATACACAAAAATATTATATTTTTTTAATTCTTTAATGCAAGATGTTATTCGATGACTAAATATTTTTTGTTCCAAATAACTATTGCGACTGATTAAAATTAATTTAAATACATTATATTACTAAATTCGTTTACAATGTAAATACTGTTCGACATGAATGAACATTATTGTTTTTCGTCCTAAGAAAATGAAGCAACAGATATTTTTAAAAAATTCAAATATGTATTAGTGATGGAAATTTGTGAACTGTATATAATTATTAATAATTATCTGTTTTCAAATATTTTTCTATATACTATAATAATCACCTAGAAGTGAGTTAGGTTTTTGATTGATGAGCGAGTCAGTCCGTCATAAAAAATCAATAACCGTTTAAGTTCAATTTTCGAAATTATATATATAAAAATATATAAAAGGAGGCCAGTTGTGGCGCAGCACGAAGTGTAACTGTAAAATCCATTGGTTGTGGGTTCGATCCCCATTCGAGGAGATCGAGATGCTTAAATATTTCATATTTACTTTAAGCTATCGTGTGTATAGCTCTAGTGTCGAGGCAAAGTGCGACGTTGATTTCTGCCACTCAACACGCAATGCCTCGAGAATTCGGCAGAAAGTGGGGAACGCAGTGTCTTACACTAGGTTCCCTCTGCCTACCCTGTTGTGTGCGGGATACAGCGTGAAGCTGATTAAAACATATATATAACTGAATTTCGAAATATTGCATATATTGGAAAATAGAATATTGCAAATATTCGTTGCAACAGACAAACAAGTGACAAAACAATATTTAAAAAGCATTGTTTTCCTTGATGTTCATCTGTGATACTTATTTTTTACTCATTATGAAAATCATATGGAAAATGACTTCGTTTTATAAATATCGTATTATTATAATTTTACACACGTGCATCATTGAATGAATGAATGATGTTATGGTAGAAATAACAATAAGATCTAAGTGTAGGAGATCACAAGTTCAGTTCCAGTTTATGTATGAAGCAAGGGTGCTTCAAAAAACAAAACATCTCTATTATTTTTTTACCGACTTTTGATCGTTATCACTGACTACAGTAACTGCATTAAAAATTCCCACCCGACCATGGATTCTTTATTATTTATTATTTAGTATTTTTATAACTATCGTATTTTTTTTAATATTTTAAGTTTTCTTTAAAGTAAATTTTTAATATAGTATTAAATTAAGTCACCTGTAGTTTAGTAAAGTATTTCTCACTGAAACAAGGCTCATAACTCAGGTATAATATAAATAACAGATAGGTGACCTAGAAAATTATACCTCATTTTCCTATAGAATAAGCAATAATTTATATATGGTATATAATTTTAATATTTTTCACTCATATGTTTATCTTGAAAAAATACGTCTTAATAATGGGTTTGATCCACACTCGAAAAAATTAAATATTTATTTAAATTTATATTTCCGTTTCTTCGCTCTGGTGTTGAGACAACGCGCGGCGTTGAGTTTCACTACTTAATAGGCAATGAATCCAGAATTCGGCGGAAAGTGGGGAACGAAGTGTCTTATCACTAGGATCTCTCTGTATATCCTGCTGCGTTCGGGATATAGCGTGAAATTGATTTATTCGAATTATATCAATAATTTAATTTTAAAGGTTTTTTTCAAACAATGTGCCATTCTATAGAAAGTCACACACATTCGAATGAAAAAAAAATGCAAAAAATTCAAGCTTACTAAAATAATTAAAAAAATTGTACCAAATGAGACAGATAAGAATTTGAACAATATCCAAGGTTCAAAGCCCGGTGCATGTTATATTATATTTTTTATATTATAAAAAAAAATCTAATCTATTATTAATCCTTTAGTATATTCATATATAATAATAAAAACGATATTAATAAATGCTAAAATAATAAATATTTTAATGGACACTCACTTTTCTCTGCACCCATGTCTAAATCACATAACGGCTCACACAACCTCACACTTTTGAAATCAGTCCACACAATAAAACGTAAGAAGACTGCGTGGATTTAAGTATAATTTTGTAAATATATATTTCAACCGATTGTCTATCTATATCACATGTTATCTTATAAATCGGTTCGTTGAAGTATTATGTCCTGTATCTTCAAATTATGATTTTTGCAAAAAAATACGTCCGACGCGTCGATTATATTTTTGTGATGTTGTGATATATGTATATATCACACCCCTACATCATTATGCCAGTCGTGGCGCAGGAGCACAAAGTTTGACAGTAAACGTGACTGGTTTTGGGTTCCACCATCCCTACTCGAGGAAATTACAGTTGTATTTGAATTTATATTTTCATTTGTTCGCTCTGGTGTTAAGGCAAAGCGCAGCGTTGAGTTCCACCACTAAACATGCAATACCTCCGAAATTCTCCCGAAAGTCTTAACGAGGAAAGAAGTATTTTAACATTAGGATCACGTAGGTTACCCTCTCTCTCTTCTACTATGTACAATGTGAAGCTTAAAATAATAATAAAAAATAGCAAATATAATTAAAATTTCGCGTACCAGACTGATATTATGTAAATTACTGATATTATTTTCAGAGACTTACTCTCTGGAATTAACGATTCAACAGCGCTTATAAAAATCTATTAGAATTAAAAATATTTTGGACTGGATTTTTTTAATATTTGCTATATTTTTTTTTATTTTAATGTATCTTCTTCTATCTTAATCGCATATAGTTATCGTGATCGTTCTTTGTTCGACTCAATAGGTTCGACATTGGTTTTGCAATTTTAATTATGGTATTAAGAAAGTAATTGTTTTATAATCAATGTGATGTAAAATATATTATAAAAAATATAGCAGAAATTAAATGGACAACAAAAATTTTTGAGATATCGCGTGTTGAATGGCAAAAGATAACGCCTCGCTCGCAAAAAATGAATTATTTCTATTTTGATAACACAACGATAATCAAGGAATTGATAACAATTAATTTCGTCAAGTGGAAATCGAATCCACAAACATCTGTTGCGTTTACTGTCTGATTGATAAATGATAAAGTTAAAATATAATTACCGCTGATAGTAAAAATTGGGTTGCCGTTGACGTGAGGCGAGTAGTCTTCAACTTTATCTGACGGCTTAACGACATCGGGTGCACCAACCATGCCTATAACAAAAAGAAACACTATATTAGTTACGATTAAAATTTCAAATTTAGATTAAAATTTTATACACAACACGATATGATCCAGCACCTCTTAATTTTTTTTTGTTACTTATTTAGGAAACGTAAAAATTTGTACGTAGCGGGATTTGAGCCCGCGCCTCTTGGAAACCGTCCAACCGCTTTGACGAAATAAGCCTATATGTTTGAACGTTCAAATTTTTTTACGTTTCTCAAATAAGTATTTTTCTTTCCCATGTGTGGATGTGGCTAAAAATGTTGAAAATATGTTTTTTTTTTGTAGATACGATACACGATTTGGGAAATAATTACATTTAAATACAGTATGTACGATTTTCTAAATAATTTTATAAAATTTATATTGATATCAAGTAAATTTATTTTTCAATAAAATGCAGCATAAGCAAATTGTGTCTTTTCAAGAGCGTCCTTACAATCTTTACTTGACCTTCCTCCAGTCCTTCTATAATCGATACTGTGTTTTAGAAGGTCACACGTTCCTTCCTAAAATATACAGTATATAATATAACTAAATAATAAGGCGCCAGTCGTGGCGCAGTGGTACAAAGTGTGACTGCAAAACCGACTGGTTGTGGGTTCGATCCCCACTCGAGGAGATGAAATATTTACTTAAATTTATATTTTCATTTCTTCGCTCTGGTGTCGAGGCAAAGCGCGGCGTTGAGTTCTGCCACTCAACACGCAATGCCTCCAAAAATTCGGCAAAAAGTGGGGAACGGAGTGGTTTAACACTAGGTTCCCTCTGCCTACCCTGCTGTGTGCGGGATATAGCGTGAAGCTAATTTAATTTATTTTTTTAAAGAATAAGACCCCCATACACATATAATAGTAGCGTAAATAGAATCCTCAGACGTGAGAATAATTCACAGAGTATCATCTTTCTTCTTTAAGAGGGAAATTGAATGTAAGGTCACGATGTTGGTATTTTTGCTGCGGTTTAAACAAAACGGATGTATTGTTTCCAGTTGCGCTAGGAAGTGGAATTGTGTGATGTAAAACTACATGTTCCCACCTTATAATTTAAGGTATAAGGAATTAAATTATTAGTTAGGAACATAGGCTGTGGTTAATGTGTGATTAAATTATAGTATAATCATCTACTTGATATCTAAGTCATTTTACATGGTATTCGGAGGTTGCCATGCATTTCTTGGGACTGTTCAGTAAATTATTATTATACTAGCGACCCGCTCGCGGCTTCGCCCGCTTAAACCACAGAATTATTTATTTAACACACTGAATTATGTTCGTGTTTTGATATACTTATAATGTATGTTTGCAATGTAATGAAGTTTTTTATGAGAAAGTTGTTAAAACTTTAGGTCGCATTTTCGTACCTCCCATAAGAATCTTCAATTGAATGTTTGAAATAAAAACACAACTTATCGATACTTACTATATGTGCGATAATCTCAGAAACGGCTTAACCGATTTAAATACTTTTTTTGTTTGTATTCTGGCAAACTGCCCTTAAATATTAAGTATTAGTTTTATTTTAAGCAGCTTCATGCTAGTCAGAGGGAGGAACCTAGTATTAAGACACTCCGTTCCCCACTTTCTACCGAATTCGGGACGCATTGCGTGTTGAGTGGCAGAACGCAACGCCGTGCTTAACCTCGACCCCAGAGCGAAGAAATGGAAATATAAATTTAAGTAAATATTTCATCTCCTCGTGTGGGGATCGAACTCAGAGAACCAGTCGGTTTTACAGTCACACTTTGTGCCGCTGCGCCACGACTGGCCTCAACTGGATTGGACTTTATTTTAATCGGTTCACATAAAGTTACAACCAGATCCACGCTTTATCCCGCCCTTAGTAGGGCAACTTAGTGTAAGATATTGGGTATAATGTGTGACTGATGTGCGAAATGAAAATATTATTAAATTATAATTCAATCCTGCATGTGTGGATCGGACCCACAACGTCGCGTTACAGTTACAATTGGGCATATAGGGTAAAATAGTTTAGACCCGTACCTAAAGAATTTAAGCAAGATACATCAACAGTGAAGACGTAGGTTTTTTTCTCATTTCACAATGTTTATTCATATCTATATTTCGTATGACGCGGTTACGCATAGGTACCAATAATGTAAACACATACTACTACAAAAATAGTACTAAAATGTTTAGAACTTTAAACTTTGCCGCCAAAACCTACGACTCGATTTCGCAATGAAGCGTATGCGGCGGTTTCCCTTTGATAGGTTTATGTGTGCGTGCGTCGTTCTTGACAAATTGTATTTTATTTTACAACGATAATTTTATTATTTATTTTGTTTGAAAAAATAACTTTTTTATTTTCGGGTTTTTAATTTAATATGTAATAGGCTTTTATAGAGTAGTTAAACTGTGGTTTCATTTAAAGTGGTCCTAACAAAAAAACTCTGTATAATTGAGCATATTTAATATTTATAGTGATTTTTTGGTGAAAAGATACCAATAGTTATTACAACCACTTGCGAAGAAGCATAGTTTAGGCAATTTTTTATTCTTATACCTTTTGAAAAACTACCAACGTTCTTAAGTTAATATATTATTTTTTCAAATTAAAAAAATTGTCTATGTCATCCTAATGGCGGAAAAATATTCAAAATGTATTGTAATACCACATTAGTATCGACAATGTAGTGTTGATAGTAATTAAAAATAGATATACTACAGGAGGATATCTTCATATGCACTGTTTTAACCTGTTTTATGTATAATATAGAATAATATATTCTATAGAGGAATCACACATTCTTTTTATTCAGTTTAGTAAATACATTTTTTAGAGGTTACTCTGTACTAAAATGGCATGCAACTCTGTTCCCACATTTACGTTCCTGATATATCGGTATAAATAATAGAAATACAAAATATAGGAAGGAAACACAAATGCAATTATATTGCATTTTTTCTTTTTTTCATACTTGAAACGTATTAATAAATTACATATCCATCGTTTCTAATTCAGTAGCTTAGAGAAATAGCTGTCTCCATAGCTGACTTGGAGCCTGCGAATGAGGCTAAGGATGAAGGACCTTGTCTCTCAACGCAATAGGTCATCACTGACACACACACTGGTCCTCCTAGTTTTTCCATTTAACTACACTTCAGATAGGAGACAGCCTACATAAAAAATAAACTTTTTTAAATTATAAAATTTTATTGAAGTTTATTCGTGTAGTAAAAAATTTTTTATGTGAATGTGTAGTCACATATATAGATCACATGTGTGAATATGTAGTCACATATGTGGACCACATGTGTGAATATGTAGTCACATATGTGGACCACATGTGTCAATATGTGCTCACGTATGTGGACCACATGTGTGAATATGTGGTCTTTCATGTGGACCACATGTGAGAATGTGTGGTCACATATGTGGACCACATGTGTGAATACGTGGTCGCGTATGTGGACCACATGTGGGAAAATGTGGTCACATATGTGGACCACATGTGAGAATTTGTGGTCACATATGTGGACCACATGTGTAAATATATGGTCCCATATGTGGACCACATGTGTGAATATGTGGTCTTTCATGTGGACCACATGTGAGAATTTTTGGACACATATGTGGACCACATGTGTGAATATGTGGTCGCGTATGTGGATTACATGTGGGAAAATGTGTACACATATGTGGGCCACATGTGTGATATGTAGTCACATATGAAGATTACATGGGTGATCCTGTGGTCACATATGTGGACCACATGTGTGAATACGTGGTCGCGTATGTGGACACCATGTGGGAAAATGTGGTCACATATGTGGACCACATGTGAGAATTTGTGGTCACATATGTGGACCACATGTGTAAATATATGGTCCCATATGTGGACCACATGTGTGAATATGTGGTCTTTTATGTGGACCACATGTGAGAATATTTGGACACATATGTGGACCACATGTGTGAATATGTGGTCGCGTATGTGGATTACATGTGGGAAAATGTGGTCACATATGTAGACCACATGTGTGATATGTAGTCACATATGAAGATTACATGGGTGATCCTGTGGTCACATATGTGGACCACATGTGTGAATATGTGGTCTTTCATGTGGACCACACGTGAGAATTTGTGGTCACATATGTGGACCACATGTGTGAATATGTGGTCACGTGTGTGGACCACATGTGTGAATATGTGGTCACGTGTGTGGACCACATGTGTGTTTATGTGCTCACATATGTGGACCACATATGTGATCATGTGGTCACATATGTGGACCACATGTGGCATCGTGTGGTCATATATGTGTACCACATGTGTGAATAAGTATTCACATGGGCATATCACATGTGTGATATGTAGTCACATATGTAGACCACATGTGTGATATGTAGTCACATATGAAGATTACATGTGTGATCATGTGGTCACATATGTGGACCACATGTGTGAATATGTGGTCACGTGTGTGGACCACATGTGTGAATATGTGGTCACATATGTGGATCACATGTGTGAACATGTTATCACATATGTGAACCTTTTATAAAATATATTTAATTCATTAAATGTAATATGTATATAAATAAATAAACGTAAAGAAACGTTACGTAACATCATACATAATAACAATTAAAACGTAAACTGCAGGCTAATTGATCATCCGGTAGACATTTTAATTAAATTATCAGCTGAAGCAGAATGTCTTTGTATCATCAGAGTTGTAAACCATTTGTTCGATAATTAACTTTAACAGTTATGAACATATACTATTGTTCAAAGACGTCACTATTACATTTCAATCCTATGAAAATTTATAATGGAGAGAAGAAAGAATTTCAAATAAGATAGTGGTGCACTTACTCAATTTTGCACTTTCCAATTTCTTTAGATAGTATAGCGGAACACAAGGCTTCGCTTCGTTTGTTTTTACGGGCAGAAAAATGATTATATTCTTCCACTTAGTGGGAATTTAACCTAATTAAAATACAACTAGTGCTACAACCAGAAATCTCAGTTCTCTCAATTGTACCGTCATAGCGTCAAGTTTTAGTCGACATATTAACTTTAAACATATTAATTTTTTATCGACATATTAACCGACCTAATTTTTATTTTTTTTATATCTTTCATATACAGAATTGACTTTTCTATCCTTTTATTATATATGGAGATTTTGTTTGAAAAAATAACTTTTTTATTTTCGGGTTTTTAATTTAATATGTAATAGGCTTTTATAGAGTAGTTAAACTGTGGTTTCATTTAAAATGGTCCTAACAAAAAAACTCTGTATAATTGAGCATATTTAATATTTATAGTGATTTTTTGGTGAAAAGATACCAATAGTTATTACAACCACTTGCGAAGAAGCATAGTTTAGGCAATTTTTTATTCTTATACCTTTTGAAAAACTACCAACGTTCTTAAGTTAATATATTATTTTTTCAAATTAAAAAAATTGTCTATGTCATCCTAATGGCGGAAAAATATTCAAAATGTATTGTAATACCACATTAGTATCGACAATGTAGTGTTGATAGTAATTAAAAATAGATAAACTACAGGAGGATATCTTCATATGCACTGTTTTAACCTGTTTTATGTATAATATAGAATAATATATTCTATAGAGGAATCACACATTCTTTTTATTCAGTTTAGTAAATACATTTTTTAGAGGTTACTCTGTACTAAAATGGCATGCAACTCTGTTCCCGCATTTACGTTCCTGATATATCGATATAAATAATAGAAATACAAAATATAGGAAGGAAACACAAATGCAATTATATTGCATTTTTTCTTTTTTTCATACTTGAAACGTATTAATAAATTACATATTATGTATTACATACAATTAATTTCTTTTGAATATAACACTAAGTTTAATCAGCTTCACGCTATTTTAACAGATAACATAAGATGACATTAAAACGTATTGACATCACCACGTGATCCATCTAAACACAATATAAATTTTTATAAACAATGAACTCACAAACAGAATTTACTTTCCAAATACTTTTTATTCTACATATCGCCATATGAGCTAATCCCAAAAAATATACTTACTTTATTATTTTTGTTAATATCACCAACGTTGACGTTTAAAATAATAGTTATGGTAGACTGAACAAATATTGATTATACTTCTTTTTTTAGCTTCACATTGTATCCCGCACACAGCAGGGTAGGCATAGGACACCTAGTGTTAAGACACTCTGTTCCCTACTTTCCTCGGAATTCTGTAGGCATTGCGTGCTGAGTAATGAAACTCAACGCCGCACTTTACCTCGACACCAGAGCGATGAAATGGAAATATAAATTTAAATAAATATTTCGTTTCCTTGCGTGGTCATCGAACCCACAACAGTTACACTTTGTGCTCCTGTGCAACGAACGGCCTCAATTTACTTTCTTCTTTTAAAATGTGGTTAAATGAAATAGTCGTAATTTAATTATGTCGGATTACTATTAACCGACTTCTTAAAAGAGGTCATCAATTGGACTGTATTTTTATCCTTGTTACCTTAGAATTTTTGATTGTATGAACCGATTTTAATTATTCTTTTTTTATTTGAAAGGTAATGCGTCCCGTGTAGTCTTATTTTAATTTAGTTTATATTCAACAATGGTATCTATGAGAAAATCATATAAATCTCAAATTTGCATTAAGTATATGCGCGACAAATGAACGTATAAGTCAATATCAATTCAACCGATTTTAATGATCCTTTTTTTATTAGAAAGGGTACATATAAAGGGTAGTTTGGTGAAAGTTTAGTTAAGTTCAGAGTGTGAAATCCAGTTGAAATTGAAGAAGTCGATTTTTTTTATTAAAAAATATAATTATGTAATTTTTTCTACAAAAAATTCTTTATACTCCATGATAAATACTATCCTATAAGTGACATTAGGCTTTGAACTATTACCATGCCAAAATTAATTTAATTTCATACAGTAGTTATCGGTATTATAGGTAATTTATATTTTTCAGTTTTTGTTTTTTTTTAAAGAAAACTATCATGAAATTCGGAATGAAACCGAAAAAAAATGTACCTTGAGGCCCTAGGCTAACACCATGCAAAAATTCATCAATTTCTGTCAGGTAGTTTTTGCGTGATTGACGCATAAACAAACCGACAGACAGACAGACAGACAGACAGACAGACAAGAATTCTGCTGAGTGGTTTTTTAGGTTCTATAATCGACATATTAACCGACCTAATTTTTATTTTTTTTATATCTTTCATGTACAGAATTGACTTTTCTATCCTTTTATTATATATGGAGATGAGTAATATCGATATCATATATATATATATATATATATATATAATATGAGGCCAGTCGTGGCGCAGCGCAAAGTGTGACTGTAAAATCGATTGGTTGTGGGTTCGATCCCCACTAGAAGAGATAAAGTGTTTATTTAAATTTATATTTCCATTTCTTAGCTCTGGAGTCGAGGCAAAGTGCTGCGTTGAGCTCCACCACTTACGGAAAGTGGGGAACTGATTATCAAACAATGTGCCATTACCGTTAGGTTCCCTCTTCTGTGTGTGTGATACAGAGTGAGGTTTTATATATCTATCAGCTTATTAGACCACAATTGAATTGTTTTCCGATAAACAAATTAAGATATTGTGTGTATGAGATTAGTAAGTATATACGTATCGATGCAGTTCGGTCCACACATTGGTAATTCATAAAACAATGGTCCATTCATTATGACTCGTTATCATATACACATACATACATACATGGGAGTTTTACTAGAACGAAATCTTTTGGTCAACTAATTTGCCGTCGTGGTACAGGGGCACAGGTGTGCGACTGTGAATGGGACAGATAGTGGCTTCGATTCCCAATTGAGGATAGTAATATTTTCATTTCGCTTTTTAGTTCGCTTTATTATTTTATTATTTATTTTCATTTCCAGAATTCGGTGGAAAGTGGGGAACAGAGTGTTTTAACACTAGGTTCCCTCAACTTACGCTGCTGTGAGCGAGATACAGCGTTAAGCTGATTTTATCAATAAGCATTAGTTCTTTTATTCCACCAATCGTTTTTTTTTGCCTAGCGTTAAGACATTTAGTTTCTCTTGATTTCGAAATATGGCCTATTAAATGGCGGAGATCATGGCCGCAATTAAAAATATCTTTTATTTTAATTCATTATATATTATTTATTATCTTTAGTACTTTTGATCCTTTTAATAATTTTTATTATTTATTTTTAGTCACATATGAGAGACTAGTAATAGTAGTAGTAGTTTCAATTCTACCTCAATAAGACACAAGAGCTAAATAATGTAGACATAAATCGAACTCCTTTTTAAAAAAAACTCTTTCGATACCTGAAAATATTGAGTCTAAATACTGCAATGCGCGTTGCGTAATATAAAACGTTACCTGTGGGACTCTTACGAGATTTTTTTAAAAGAGGAGCGCTCCAATAAAATTAAAATTACAAGTTCGTTTGGAATGCATGTATCTACATACAATATCTATCTTGTTTGAAAGAAATATTTTAAAACCAACCAGCTTCGTTAAGAACCCACTAACACCGTTTTATCATCGAAATTTAATAAATAATTGAAACATACTATACAATAAATGAATTTATCAACAATACATACTTGTAGGCTTATATTTATTGTATTTTTTTTTTTTAAATATAACATTATTTTTAGTTTATGCTTTCACAGATTTTTGAGTTAGCAAAAACAAAACAAGCTGATATCGACCTCGTTGACGTCTGTCCTACATAATATGTAACAATCGAGCCGCTATTATATCACTACTTACCTATAGTGGTAATATACACCTCTTATTAAGTAAATTTAATATGATGTAGGAATTATGATACATGCATACTAAACTTGAAAGCTTTATGCCGCATAGCGGAGTAGGTAGAAGGAACCTAATGTTAAAACACAGTTTTCTACTCTCTGTTGGGTTCCTCGAATATTCAGCGGAGTAGTGGATAACGGAGTGATATAATACTAGGTTTTTCTTTTTTATTGGAGTAAACTGATTCTATATAAGAAATTATACGCTGCAGTTAAGTAACTGCCTCAGACTTGAGGAAAATCGGCATAAGAAACTCATCAGGACCTTTTTACAAATCAATAATTTATAGATTTTAAATTATTAGAAGTACTGCGTGTTCAGTGACGGAACTCAACGCCGCGCTTTCCCTCGACACCAGTCTGGCCTCCGGAATTTGGAAAGTAGGGAACGGAGAGATAAAGCGTAAAACGGAAGAAATATTTGTAATAATGATACCTTTGAAACAAACTGGAGCAAGTATTTAACTTTCAGGGCGTGTTATCATTTATAAAATCATTTTGTAAATATAAAACTCGAGTCATATTTGATCATGGGTGGGTGAGTTTCCATTCATGAAAAATAAATTATGAATCGTCGTGAAGTATTTGGGTGATTGAATTAGAGAAAAGGGAGTTTCCTAATAAATATTATGAGACGATAAACTTCAAAGATATTTTGACTAATAATTTGTTTTGGAAATTAAATGTGGCTTGACGTCATTTTATTTTTTATGATAAGCGGAAAGCGAAAGAATTTGTTTTTTATTTGTATCTAAGTTTCTTTGTTTGTTTAAACGTTAAAATCTCTGGAACTGCTGGTCGGATTTACTTTTTGTTTTGTTTGAAAGCTAAGATTTATTTCCGAGTTAGCGTTGAATAACGATATGACAATAATTTAAAAAGCCCCCGATTTACTTAAACCGTGTGCCGATCGAAATCGTTAAATATTCGATACTATATTGTAGTAGTACAAAATAATTCATTTTCATTAGTTCTAAAATAATTCCGCCACATCTTATCCACTTTATCTTTCTCATCTCATTTATAAATAAAGTCACAATAAGGCATTAAGTGATTAAAAATAATTGATATTTAACTGTTTTTTTTATTTGCCGAACATATTGAAATTTACGAGTGAAAGTTATTTCATCATCAAGGACATTTTATGAGGATAAGCTTTGGCTCTTATAGTAATTTGGACATACAACTTTTAAAAATAGTAAAATTAAAATAATTCAACGCTCTATTTACGGTCGCATGCCGGCAAGCCTAGGCTCGAGTCCCGCAGGGGGCGCCTTTGCCTCTGACGACATCCTCTCAAGCAGCAACGCAGTGCTTGCATTGCAGTATAATTTAAAAAATCAATCGGATAATAAAACTATAATAGATGATATGTGGGCGAAGTCGTGACTGGGCCTACTAGAGTATAAATTAAAATTAAATTAACTAAATACACAACCAGTTGCATATTCAGTCACACCTTGTACTCCTGCGCCACGTTGGCCTGTTTGTTTTCTGTATTTAAATAAGCAAGGTGATTTATTTGATCATGTCATGCATTATCCTTAAAAGCGTTAAGAGGAAATGTATAAAGAGTTAAAAAAAATATTTCAGTGTATGGAAATATTGAAGCTATTGTAGCTCAAAGTATCTTAGTGTAAACAAGACGACGCTCTCATAACGGAAGTCAACGCCACATCTTACGCCACTTAAGATGCAATGTGTCGAATTCTAAATGAAAGCGGAGAACGGAGTCTCTAAACACTAGCTTGCCCATCTTTCTATTTGTGATATAAAACGTAAAAAATATACCGTTTGATATCAATTTTAAATATAACTTTAACTAATATTACAACACAATAAATCCAAGTCACGTCATTATATAAGGTTATCGTTTAAGCCTAGTGTAAATAAATACATCCGACGTATTAAAGAAAAACGTTTGTTTATCATTATTCATATAATATTTTTTTTTAAATTGTATGGAGAATGGAGATTATGATTTAGCCTGTGCATACAATAAACACTTTGCAGCCTTTGTCTGGGTGCTTGTCTGATAGCTAGTTTGACAAGAGCGAGTCCGTCAAAGATTTTTAATAGACTACAGAAAAAAGGAGGTTATCAATTTGTTGTGAATGTATGTGTGTGATATCGTTGGAATTGAATAATTTTGAAGTTTGATCGTCTATTTTTTCTTCCAAGACGAGTACCAAACTGTATAAAAGTTTGTTTGTTGGTCCTCTCATACTTATAAACTTAAAATTATATCAAGTTAAATCTTTTTTTGATTTAAATTTAGTAAATTCCAACTTAGAGAACCATCTATGAATTAGGTTTCATTACTTATGAAATTATAACTACAGTTGCTATACATATATTTGTCTTACATTAAAAAAAATATGACTGTAAAAAGAAACATTTAATTTAAAAATTTAAAAACTTATTTATACTGTGCCATTTGATATAGAAATGTACATAAAAAAATATATAATATATATTTATACAGACAAAGCCGCAGCATTTAGTGAGGTAACTAAACTAAACGAAATTAAAAAAAATGTAGTAATCGAAGTATGTACCAGCTCCCAAAGTAAGTCATACCATTTAAAAGGCAAAAAGTCGCCCTTATTGCAACATAATCGTGAAAGCTGTTTGCAACGGAGCTCAGTGGACCGTCGCATTGATTTAACGTTGCTTTCGAACTATATTTGGACAGGGCCTTATATTATTGAGAGATATCGTTAAGAAAATTCGATAACTTCACGCTGTAACCCGCATATAGAGGGTAGGCAGAGGGAAGCAACTGTTTGGACCCCCCGTTCCCTAGTTTCCGCTCAAAATTGCGTTTGGATGGGACAGCTAGTCACCGCGGAAGAAATAGAATAATTAAATGTAGACAGTAGAAATCGAACCTACAACATCGCGTTTATACTGTTGGTGTGTGTCTGACAATTAACTTTTAATCGACAAAATAAACTTTAATAGATGTACAATGTATGTATATCTCAATATTAATATGTCAAAAAAACCATTGTTTTTTTTATTTTTTACAAAAAAATATTATGGTTAAAGAGTTTATATATATATATTTTATGAAGTAAATACTTACTTGAGGCCCGTGGAATAGCGTTAACTTTATTATTATTAATTTTTAATTAACACTAGCAAAAATTTCTTTATAAGAGAATTTATCTTAAACAAATGATATGAGGCCAGTCGTGGCGCAGTGGTACAAAGTGTGACTGTAAAACCGACTGGTTGTGGGTTCGATCCCCACTCGAGGAGATGAAATATTTACTTAAATTTATATTTTCATTTCTTCGCTCTGGTTTCGAGGCAAAGCGCCGCGTCGAGTTCTGCCACTCAACACGCAATGCCTCCAAAATTCGGCAGAAAGTGGGGAACGGAGTTTCTTATCACTAGGTTCCCTCTGCCTACCCTGCTGTGTGCGGGATATAGCGTGAAGCTAATTTAATTTTTTATTTTTAATCTTAAACAAAATTGTATAACAACTTTACTTTCAATAATTAATAAAAGAATATTTTTCATAATTTAATACATTATATCTATCAGTTACATATTAAATAATTCTGTATTTATGACATTAGCAATAAATATCTTTTGGCGCATCTTTTGTATTTTATCTTTTACGATTAACTCGTCTGGACTGTTGCGTACGTCAATCTTATCCTAGACACTAGGTAAATTAAAAAAATAATAAATCCATATTTTAAATTTGTTATCAATTAAGATTATAATGTCTGGACATTTGTTTTATCAATGGTTCATCAGACTTAATAAAAAAAAGTATAAATAAAAGTTGTTTCTTTGTTTCTGTACTAACATTATTATTTATCAAATTAAAATAATGCAGAGTAGATAAAGGGAAGACAAGAGAAATGACACTTAAAGACTTGATTGGTGGTACTCAACGCTGGGCTTTAATAATCGAACCCACAACTGGCGCATTACCATGACCCTTGTGTGTTTATTACACGATAAATATTTCTTAGATGAGTCTAAATATGACATAATTATAGAAATTGTATGTAACAAATAATAAAATTTATTTTACTTTTTGCTTCGATTTCTGCTTAATTTGATAGTTATACACTTTAAACGAAACTATTGTGGTACAGATGTAATTTATTATATTTGACTAATATAATAATAACTTCAAATCTCGATATGTTTATATTTATAATATGAATTTTTCTCTGCCGGAATTAGAACTGTGGCGAAGTGTGGCGTTGAATGTTTTTAGGCTACAAAAATTATTCTAAAAGAACAAAAACGCACATCACAAATCAGTTCTGTAAGTAAATGTGGAAAAAGTTAGATTGATTACTATATATAAATCACAATAAGGCATACAAAGTTTCGACTATGACATTAGCAGGATGACCTTTGGAACTCCAAATGACGGCAATACGACCTTATTACATCAGGTACCAAGCGGAATATCTTGGATAGATGCCAACGTATTAAACACACGAACTTTACGTTAAAACTATCGTTTAGTATTATTAAGATATCGGGATACGTTTTTTAACTCCAATTTTGTATAAATGAACAGTCGTGACGCCGGGGCACATACCTTTAAAAAAATCGGATGAATGTAAGTCAGACTCGCCCACTGAGGCTTCCGTATCAATTTCAGGATTGTAGGTCAACGGGAACGTATAAAAACTGACAAAACATCAAAAACTTATACAAAACTTAGTTTGCTTATTTCTGTGTTTCATGCGACCGTAGACAGTTCATGTAGACTTGAAAATTTGATATGAATTTACTTTGATACCTCCACGTGATCTCACGATTGCAGGAGACGGAGACGGAGATAACGGCCAACAAAGGTGATCCTATAAGAGTTCGGTTTTAGCCTTTTGAGGTATAAACCCTAAAAATAGGACAATACACACGGAACTATAAATATATTTTCCAACTCCTGGAGTGCAGGGTAAGCAGAGAACCTAGTATTAAAACTTTGAATTCGGGAGGGGGTTGAGGGTTTCGTTAGAAATCACGATATATCACAAGGGTTCCCCCTGGCCGTGAAGTAAGATATCACGTGTATTTATTTTGCAAGGTGCGGTGCTAATCCGCCGTCCTAGGACAAAGTTCATATGTACGTACATTAAATAATTTTCGTGTACCTACAAATATTTTTCGCATGATTACACTGTTCCGTTCATTATTTTTATGCCAGTCGAAAACAACCTGCAACCTTTCCGTCTAGACATTTTTATCGTGTATCCTTCATTTTGTAGAATAAAATTAGATAATACTTAATACCTGTACTTTATTAAAGATAATATTCTATAAATATCAAAATTCTTTCTAGATACTAAGAATACACGTGATTTTGAGGGAAGAGGGAAGGGTGTGGATAGTCTTAAATGTCACCACATATCACAATTATTGAGGCCAGTCGTGGCACAGGGGCACAAAGTGTGACTGTAAAACCGACTGGTTGTGTATTTGATCCCCACTAAAGGAGATCAAATATTTACTTAAATTTATATTTCCATTTCTTCCCTCTGGTGTCGAGAGTTCTACCGCTCAATACGCAATGCCTCCAGAATTCGGCAGAAAGTGGGGGACGGAGTGTCGTAACACTAGGTTCCCTCTGCCTACTTTGCTGTATGCGGGATACAGCGTGAAGCTGATTTATTTTTTTATTTTTATCACAATTGTTACAAATGCTAAAAAAATATCACTAGATTATATTATTGAGAAAGCCAAACCTTACAACAACGCGAGCTGCTTTGCAAATTCCTTACATTACTTATAGATAAGCATAATCGTTTAAAATACATACTTATTCATAATAGATTTTTTGTTTCATGTAAAACTGTTATTACTAATCTATTATTTTAACAATATTTTAGTCTTCTATAAATTTATAAATATTTAACTCTTCCGTTACTGAGTAACTGACAGACGAACTAGACTTCTGGGCCGCCCTAGTATTCCCAAATTACAAATTTGGGAATACTAAGGAAGGATTTCTTGAAATTTTTGGGAATATATGAAACTGATAACGAAAACTGCTATATTACACGTGTTTGTGTGATTTTATCGAAGAATAGACAAACTACACAGTGTAGTGCGGGCTAATTCCAGACATTGAGTGTTGAGTAGCGGAATTAAACACCAGGTGTTGTTTATACAAATAAGTAAAAAGAAAGTAATTTCTTCGTGGCGAAATGGCATATTTCCACTTGGGGGAATGAATTATTATTTAGTAATATTTTATTTTTTCGCTCTGGTCACAAAGCAAAGGGTGGCGTTAAGTTCCGCCACTCAACACGCAATGACTCGAAGAATTTGGCGGAAAGTGAGGAACAGTGTCTTTATATTATGTTTTTTTGCTATATACGAGATTGAACGTGAAGCCGAAGAAAACATTATAACTAACAGTATTTTATTTTTCAAAAAAATCGTCTTTGAAACCAATTATTTTGGCATTGATATAATCTTATCAAGTAGGTACCTACTTGTAAATTATTGTGAAGGTGATCGTAAATATTAAATGCGCAACAATTTTTAAAGGAATGGTTCAAAATAAGATTTCATAACATCATATTATTAAATACTAGTCGTCGCCTGCAACTTCTTCTGCCTAGACTTGACCATTATTCAACCACAAGATCTCAAGGGAAGCGTAGTGAAGTTACCGCCGAAGGCTCATCAGTTTCAACTAACTGTTCGATAATACTAGCTTTTATTATAATATTTTGTATAAGTTTTGCACATGACGCAATATAAGTGCCCAATAAATCTGTGACAGTGATGCCGTTAAAGTATCCATATATCGCCTATAGCCTCCATTGATAAATGAACTATACAACACAAAAATATTTTTTTCTATTTGGTCCAGTAGTTCCTGAGATAAGAGCGTTCAGTCAAACAAACTCTTTAGCTTTATTATATTAGTATAAAAGATATAGATAGATAATGATTTATACAGTGAATTGTAGATTCAATAATTCTAGAGTAGGTCAAAAACAAGATGTCATGAGAAACGCGTACACACTATATTTATGGGAAAAGTACTGGTTGTTTATGTATACAAAGAAATTATGAAGACTACCTAACAGTACAACCAGTTCATTTTCATTGAAAATATGTGAGACATGTTATACGAGTAGGTACATGCATATGCCATATTTTGTCAATTTAATAATAAATTACAATTTCTTCGTAAGTGACTCAATATCCTCACAACTACTCAATATACTTGATATACGGACACAACGTATCAATAGAGTGATAAAACACTAATTTACCACAACATAGAGATTCTTCTAAAATAAAAGAAATAGAAGAAAAATTCAAAATTCGCAGGGGAAATGGAAAAAAATAGATTTTAAAGATAGACCCACACAAACGAATATGTGGGCGACGACTAGTGTTTAATACAACTTTGCTTTTGAAATAGAGTTCTCACGTGGACTGTAACTTCTGGTATTATTCTATTTTTCAAAACAATATGTTGTAACTCAAAACATTTCACCATTGCATTGGACGAACAGTTTTAGTTTTAAAAATGTAACATATCTTTATATGATGTTTAGTATGTAATAATAATCACTGAGCATTTACAGAAAGCCTATTGGTTATAGGTTCAATTTCCACTTTGCATGTTTTGCATTTGTTTCCCCACTCTGGCAAGACGTGGCGTTCAATCCTGTACAAAAGACGGAATGATTTAAATTTAAGAGTAAAGTGAAAAGGGCGTTGCTTAACATTAAATTTTCCTGCTACATAAAGAAAAATTTTTTTTACAGTTGTTTTTAATTAAAAAGGAACGTCAACGGGTCTTTTTTGATTTGATAATAATACCTAATAATACCTACCTTTAAAAAAATACAACGATTTTTTCTAAAAATCTGATAACAACAAAAGATAGTGCTAGTAATGAAAATAATGTAAATATGATTATTCCTAATCCTTGAATTTCGTCATTCAACATGGAATGCGTTCAAAATTCGGCGGAAAGTGAGTAACGAAAGTATATTCGCTTAATGGGAACGGAGTTAACAATGGTTAAGTTAAAAGGTTCCCAGGCTCCGTCTGCCTTCCATGCTATGTGCGGAATATATCGTTAAACCAACATGTTCACAGCCAGACGCTGTCCAACTGCTTCAAGAGGCAACTGCGACGAGCCAGCATGAAATTAAACGTGCATAACACACTAAAAAGAATTTTAAAAATAATAAAAATAGCCTTGTCCTTTCATTTTACTGAGCAACTTTCGTCATAATATTTAATTATATCAATATTATGAAACCACAAAGGAGCTGGCATCCAATAAATTGCCCAAATCCATTCGTCACGACGATAGCAATTACCTTGATAATGAAATATTATAATTTCGTTTGAGCGATGTATAAATTATTGTTAGAAATTATGCAATTAGTTATTGTATTTAATATTTTATCTAAAATAGATTACACGGGTTGGTGCGATGGAAATGATAGTTCACGGAAATTGATAAAAAATTAGAAACGTGCTCATAGGTTTTGTCTATGATATCTAATATTATATGTTATAATTATAAGGCGTTAAATATAAAATCAGCTTCACACTTCACCTGGGTAGACATAGGGAACCTATTGTTACGAGACTCCGTTCCCGATTTTCTTCGAGAAACAGAAACAGAATAACTCGAGGGGAAGCTTTTTATGTATAATGCATGTATGAGGCGGATAAAGCCGAGAAATTTGTAATAACAAAGATTTTTTTTTAATATGAGTTGTTAGGCGCCACAGACTTTTGTTGCCTTTTTTATTCTTGATTGGTTAAAGTTGTTGTTGTTGGTTTCGCTTCTCTTTTTGTAAAGTTGGTCATGTTCATGGAATGGAGTTCACTCATCTCTGAATAACATTAGTCTTAGGAAATAGCCATTTTGATGTCGTCTCCCACTATATCATTCACGGAACCATCATTTGCCCGGCGAATGAACTTGGCTGATGGTCGTCACTAGGCTTGGCCGATATGAACATTTGGAAGAGGTTTAATCTGTCGATGAAGGGTAGTCCCCGATAAGTGTAAGAATCTTGGCCTTTGATAATATAGCCGATAATTGAGATTGGTAATGTGATGTCTTACTTTTCATTTCTTACCCATCAAAACGGTAAATAATGAAATTATCATATTGTGTCTGCATATTGTCATCGTATAGTGAAGGCGAAGCTCCGAGAGAGTGGAAGTTAGTCTCTTAGCACATTTGAGAAACATTTCAGCTTCACAATGTTTTTAGAATATCGCAGGGTAGGCAGAGAGACTCGAGTGGTAAGACACTCCGCTCTTGACTTGACAAACATATTATATGAAATTTTCTCATATTGTGGTATAAATTACATTTATTTTTTATCGAGGTAAGATATTTTTTATACAGGAAGATATAGG
Source organism: Heliconius charithonia (assembly GCA_030704555.1). Classification (NCBI taxonomy): domain Eukaryota; kingdom Metazoa; phylum Arthropoda; class Insecta; order Lepidoptera; family Nymphalidae; genus Heliconius; species Heliconius charithonia. The sequence continues at coordinate 5,117,771 of CM060825.1, forward strand.
TATATTTTTATTTAAAATCCCTGCTGTATAAAATCTATATATAGAAATGCAATGGCATAAAATATTACCAGTAGGTACATTACATTAATAGGGGCTAATTATTTGATAAAGTAAAAACAGACGATTAATTAATATTACGAGCTAATTCTAAAGATAATTTTAATTTACGTCATACAAAGATAATAGTATAAAAAGATAATATAATAAATTGGATGAGTTTGTTCGTTTGTTTAAACGCGAAGGTCGGATTTACTTTTTTTTGTTTTTGATTTCTCAGGAGTGCCATCCGCTATGTAACTTTACGATGTAATTGTTAGTTAGTCCTTAATAACAATAATTATGAACACCATCGAATTTTTAACCACGTGCTATTAAAACTATAAAAACATATAATTTCTTTTTTTCGAAAAAGTCCATGACACCGTATGGCCATCTCTTACAAATAAGTCACAATAAGGCATTTTGTGACAAAAATTATATAAAAATTGCATATTTCACCGCTTTTTATTTGACATACATATTGAAACTTACGGGCAAAAGTTATTCCATCATCAAGAAAAAATTATAAAGATATTTTTTTTCATTTATAGTATGTAATTTGGACATATACTTTTAGTCAGTAAAGCTAACATCATTAACCTCAAATTCGCAAACAAAAGCGCAACTGTGCAAAGAAAATTGGATAGTGGAGGAAGTAAAACTTTTTTAATAACTTCAAGTAAAAATAAATACAGATTAGGTTCCATCCCTACTCGCAAACGCGGCTTAATAAACGTGAGAAGCGGGCGAAGCCGCGAGCGAGCCACTAGCAATAAGATAATTGTATTTAAATCGTAATAACAATTAAAAATTTAAAAAAGATGAATCGTATTATACCAAAATATATAAGATTATGAAACACAACACGTGCTTTATTAATAAATAAACATAAGTAAGGAGGTGCTTAAACAATTATTTGTGGACTATTAGATTTGCTTCAGATAATGTTTAATTTCGTCGCAATTAGAAATGGATATAGAAATATGTATTGATAAATGTTTATCTTTTTTTTTTCTTCTACATGGCATGGCATATTATACCCGGCTTTTATTACCAGGGCCTTTGCCTTCCGACTCAATCTACTCCAATTTGCACTGTCATCAATATCCTCGACGGTTATACAATTGGCTCTTGTGACCTGTCTCACCAACATCCAGCCGTCGCTTCATAGGGCGCTCAGGGAATCCAACTCCAGGGACAGACATCGTAAGGCACTACCTTCTGACGAAGTTCCTATACCGCAACGCAACTTAAAATCAGAATGAGAATCGAATCCACTCCCTTCTTCTTTACAATCAGAAATTGGTTTTGAAGAGTCTGCTTTCAAGAGCTGGCCTTGCACAGCTCTCGCACTCTAACTAATTCACACTACTAGCTCTGTTTCCGATACTATACTTTTAAAATATGATAATAAAATATATAATATATATAAAATATAATTAATTATAACCATAGCAAATGTAGAAGAAATACTCATAAAAAATGATCAAATAAAGAACCCTCCAGTACACGAGTGTATTCGTTTGTTTTAAAACGTGATTGGTTTCAATTTACCACCTTGCCACGTGAGTGGTGATAACCGTAATATAATAATCAATAACTTAGCTTTGCATGGTTTAAATTGAAAAATAATATATAAGAAATATTAAGAGATATGGAAATAATGGTGAGTTCGATTCTCTTTATTAGACAATGAGTGGTGGAGCGGCGAAACTGAATGCCGCGCTTTGTACCCACAACTGACACGTTTACAGCCAGACATTGTTCCATTGCGCCACGGTAACCCTTAAGTTATTATGCTTGTCGGAGTTAAATTTGACAAAGTGTGGTTCCGCCATTAAAAAGTCACAGTGAACTAAAAATTGTAAAGTTTTAGTAAGATAGAAAAAAATATTTTATTGCATAAAAATGAAAATATATAAATAACAGGGTAGGCAGAGGGAACCTCGTTAAGGCAATCCGTTTCCCAGTTTCCACCAAATTTTCGAGAAATTGTGTGTTGAGTAGCAGAACTCAACGTTTTTATAACGGATAATTCAACGGGTTTTATCTACCAGTGCGTAGAATTGAAATTAACTGAAATACCGATACACCGATTGGGTATCGAATCCATAACCATTTCCTCTTCAGCTTCAGCTTCGCTTCCAAATGTATACAAAGCGTGCAAAAGAAAAAAAAGGAAGGGAGGGCGTTTATCGGCTAAAATATTCACTAATATCTCCGTCTGTTTCGAATGATGACTAAATTGAAACAACAAATAATACGAGGTCTCATTCAATGCAGGCAAAAATCCAAGCTGGATTTAATTTCATTTGGCAAACATTACGAAATGACTTATGGTAGCGAACATAACGTAGTGTTCAGACATTTCGTTCTCTATTTTTCGCTCAAATTACACTCGTTTTGATAATTCTTTTTTTAGCTTCTTTTTTATTTTTCAACATAGCGAGATTTCAACCCGCGCTTTTGGAAAACGTCTAACGTTAGTTTTCGAAAGGCACGGGTTCCAATTTAGCTATGTTAAATTTTGATACGTTTCCTAAATAAAGTACTAACTTGACATAAATAATGCATAACAATTTAAAAAAATAAAAACATGTTTATTCTATTAAAAGATCTCTATCTCTGTATCTTTGCAATTTGATTGCGTATGTCGTTTATCAATTGAATGTACATCAATCAATTTTTTTCCCTCAGATTTTATCTCTCGATACTGTTTAGGTCGTATTCAGAGAATAATCTGTTATTCAATCTAAATGGCTGTTGAAAAATACAGGGTGGTTTATTTTTTTATATATTTGTTTATTTTATTTGCGCGCATTTTTTAAATTTTTATCTCTAAGTTATTAAACTTAAAAAAAATTTTTAAATGTCGGTGATAAATTTTAGACAGTTGGAAAGTGAAGCTTGCTTTTGAAAATTTGCTCAGCAGTGACTAAAATTAAGCAGTAGTGATTAAAAAGGAGAGGATATAAAGTTATTATTATGCCACAGTGGAATCAACTCAGATAGAGCTGTGACAGTTGTGGATTTGGTTACATACAGAAAAGAAAGTTTACGAAACTAAAGAGGGAAGACCCTCACGCTGTATCCTCTTTTTATTAAAATAACAAAAAAAAGTTTTGAAAATAATAAAGCTCAATATTTTCACATTGATTTATTACGTATAAATTACATACTATATTTGTCAAACAAATACAAATAATATATAAAAACATTATATAAGTCGCAAATCTGTATTTAAATCTATTACATGACAGATGATAGAGTTCTTGGCTACCATGATTATCTTATTTGAAGTAGTCGTATACGTAAAATAATAAAAATAGAACAAATTTATCAGTAAACATTTCAAAACCTGATTAACGTTGTAATTCAAAATAAAAACTTAAATTTGCTAACAGATTATGTCATTTATACATAAAATATTTTTTTTAATTCTGAGAATGTGCCAGGTTGTTTGAGAGGACATCGACGGCAAGGGCGGCAGGGCGCCCCCTGCGAGACTCAGTATTCATCGAAATTACATACTACAAAGCCAAACCATAAAATTTGCTTTTAAATAAAGCCTTTTAAAATTTCCTTGATGATGTAATAACTTACCCTTGTAATCAGTGATATACAGTGATAAAGCGTGAAGCTAAGTTAAGTTAAGGTATATAGCCTATAGCCCTGCTGAGAAATGTAGCTTTCATACCAAACAAAAAAAAATCCGACCAGCTGTTCAAGAGATCTTAGTGTTTAAGCAAACAAATAAACTTTTTATTAAATTAGTATTAGTATAAGTAGTTTTAACAGCAAATCCCACTTAAATGAATAATAGTTTATTTTTCAGCTTCACGCTGTATCTTGCACACAGCAGGGTAGGCCTCTGCCTACCTCTGTAACCTAATGTTAAGACACTCCGTTCTCCACTTTCTGCCGAATTCTGGAGACATTGCATGTTGAGTGGCAGAACTCAACGCCGCCCTTTGCCTTGGCACCAGAGCAATGAAATGAAAATATAAATTTTAGTAAATATTTTATCTCCTCGAGTGGGGATCAACCCACAACCAGTCGGGCGATAATTTTGCCACCACTGTACAAATACAAAAAAATAGAAAAACTGAATACTTAAGAGGGCTCTCATATAATAAACGTGATTTTCTTGCTCGTTTTTATTGATATAGAACCCTTGATGCGCGAGCCCTGCTCGCACTTTGCCGGTTTCATTAAATAATTTTAAATTTATTTATGATTAACGTTTGCTAATATTTTATGTTAGACGCTACTTAATAGTTAAGGTTAATTTCTCGATTTCTACGATGTCGCGTAATACGTTCAAAATATTCATCGAAAAAAAACAATAAAATATATAATAAGAAAATTTGAATTATTTTAGATCCTACAACTTGGAACTCTCAGATAATGTCCGTGAAATGGACGTTATCAGAGAGATCTACTTGATTCGGCTGATACATTATTCGACACTGGCTACTAGACATTGATATGCGAGACCGAGAATAGAAGCTTATATGGCAGATACGGCTATCAGGAGCTTTATTGTTTAGTAATGTTGAACCGGTCGTTCGGGAGGATTTTTCGAAATTCCTACACGATTTTCCATTTTACGTTTTAAAGTCCAAGCGAACAAAGTTGTGAGTGACAATTAGTATAAATGCTAACAATTATATGAAGCACAAAATTACTCACTTGAATAATTTTATGTGTTGTAATATAATACGTGTCCGAAAATATTTTTTTCTTAAAAAAACACACACCTGGATATCTCCAAGCCTTCCTGATATAAAGACTCTTGACAAACAGACAGACAATAAAATAATCTTATAAGGGTCATTTTTTCCTTAAAAAGTTCGGAACCCTGAAAACAACTTTGTAATAGAAAAAATAATACGAAAAATTTTAAATTTTTTGACATATACGAAGTATTTAAGATTTATTAAAAGCTATTCATACACAAAAAAATGCATAAAATAATACGTAGCGGGACTTGAACCCCATCCTCTTGAAAACCGTTCCTTATTAACGCAATCTTTGGAAAGTGGAAAGTAACATTCTCCCCCTACAGAGAGACTAACTATACATACATATAAGCTCTATAAAGACGTATAGCTTAATAGGCGCGAGCGCTTGGATTACACAGTATGTAGTAGTTTAGGAAGAGGTGCAGGTTCGTGCCCCGTAAAATTATTATTTTATCTATAATATTAGGTCAACATAACTATATATTAAATTTACTCTAATTAATAAATTATTAATTTTTAATTTGACAAACAATTAGACGATGGTAGCTATATGATATTGTTATTAATAAAAATTAATTTACTTAATTCAATTTAAATGTCAAACATCGGGTTTCTCTTATCGCCTAACGATTTATCTACTTTACTTTTAATTCGTTTAGTACAGTGTTTATATAGTTTATTGTTTATTGTGATAGCATAATCCTTCAGCTTTTTATTTATGTTTAATTTTTACTTTTACTTCGCATTTCATGACGTACGCATGCGCATGTAAGAATATTTATTTCCGTACTCTCATTGATGTTGATGGTAAAACTTAACACCTATGTAGAAAATGTATAAATATTTTTGAACGTAGTGGGACTCGAACCCGCGCCTCTTCGAAACCGACCAGGCGTTCTGAACACTAAGCTACACGTTCACGTTTACGTTTTCTAAATAAGTTATTTTTCTTTCTTAAGTGTGAAATATCAGTTTAAAAATGTTTGAAATATAATACCGCAAGTCGTTTAGCCAGATTCAGTTATTATAGTTATCATAAATTTAACAGTACTCAAAGTTTTGTTTATTATAAATAAGTAAACTACTTTCTGTTTTTGATCTTACTACATTTTATTTTATATAATTTTGTTTTTTCTAACATTAAGTAGAACTAGAAGGGCCAAAAAACATTTTTTTTTCTCAATTTACTTTCTCATGTGCAATTAAACCTAGAACTAGTATAAATCTTAAATAATCCACAACGGAAATTTAGTAATTCGAGAATATTCAAGCACTGTGGAAGAAGTTAAAAGAACACCTTTTATGTATTTCTTTTCAAAAACAACACGCCATACCGAGCAGGACGTTCACCTGATATTGTTCACCTGTTTCTATATATCTATATATATTGAGGCTTTTAAAACTGTACTAATATTATAAAGTAGAAGTATTTGTTTGGTTGGACGCACTTATCTCAGGAAATACTTGTACTAATTTGAAAATACCTTTATGTTGGACAGAGTTAATTTATCGTTAAGTGTTTTATTATATTACGATAATTTTACTATTAGTCAGATTTGCCTTAACCACTTGGTCTTATTTGTGTATGTGTCATACACACGATTAGTTATTTCCATTTCTACGGAGACGAAGTCGCAGGTAAGAATTAATAAGCTATAAAATTTTACCTTGCTGACGGTGATATCATTAAATAATATATCACTAGTGTTTTATCACAACCATTAACGTTTTAAAAAACATTGTAAATGTACATTTATCCTATAAATATTTAACATTTTTGTACATACGTGTACCTACTTATCTGGTATATTTTGTGTAAAATGTATGTAGGTAAGTGTATTCGGGCGGCATTCTTATTTTATTCGTTATAACTTGAAATATGACGAAAAGTCGAGAGCGGAATGTCTTAACACTAGTTCCTCACTGATTTTATACGCAATCTTTGCTATATTCAGTGGTTTCTTGAGGGTACAACAGATTTATTCTAGCACTGTCTCGTCAATATTTAAGTACATTATTCAACAGAGGCTGTCGTGGCGCAGAGGCACAGGCGCGACACTCACAGACGTTTCCTCACAGTGCCACTATGACCGATATACAGAATGGAAGCGCTCCTTTTAGGAGAGCAACATATAGCATAAAGTATTTCAAACCCATACCAAAAAAATATCAAGATTCCTCACTTTCATGATTTTTATCGACACTGTATTACGTGTGACGCTCTTACCAATAACATAACCATTTACTATAAAAGTACTACTACACGTTGCCACTTATCATTCTTAAAAAGCATACTAGAATGAGAAAGGGATATCTCTCGTTCTATTATAAACAATGAACTATTTTCAATATTAAATCTAAACAACGTTCAACATCACCACCAATATACGACTTGATTTGAGTGAAGACACTCCATAGTGTGCGATATTGTCGCTTTGGTAGGTTTAAGTTTGTGTGCGTCATTCTTAACAAATGGTGTTTTATTATTCAACGATAAATTTATTATTTATTTTGTTTGAAAAAATATTTTTTTAATTTTTGACAAAATCTCTTTCGTTTTAATCGTATTACATTTTAAAACATTAGTTAAAACTGTGCTTTCATTTGAAAGTGTTGTAGAACACAAAAACCCCTCTGTATAATATATTAATCTTTAAATATTTCGCCATAAATTATTAAGAGTAATTTTATTATATTGATTACGCATATAATAGTTTCCTTATTATAATAATTTATTGATGGCCAATACAATCAAAAATAGACTATCGAAGTGAATAACGCTAAATCCCGATAACAATAAAGATATAGTTAACTTAAATCCACGTTTATCTTATAAACGTTGAACAGATTGAAAACTATTTTTATGTATTTAATATACCATTAGTAGTTATCAATTTCTTTTTATGGACTTGTTTTGTACAAGTATTTGTATTTCCGCCTCCCGCCGTTCTGGACATGGCGTGTTGGGTGGCGCTCTCCAACACCACATTCTCATCATTTTTCGCCATTTGACACACCAGCGAGGACGCACTGGTTCGATTCGCCTTGGGAAGTCCTAACTCAAAGGGTCTGGCAGACCGCTTAACCTTAGCGTTTGGTGCTCAGTTCTTTCTGATTACCCCGCTAGGGATACAGCGTAAAGCTAAATAGGCAAGTTATAATGTAAAACGTAAAATCCTGTTTTTCTGTTCCTGTAGGTATTTTGAAAAATTTTCTCCCGTACTCAATAAGCAACAGTTAATAATTTATAATTGTATGGTCTTCAACATGGACTACCTAACGAGGATGGTAAGTAAGGTCGACAGAGAAAGGAGAATGTCGGGACTAATGCCAGGTATAAGAACAATTCCCAAGGAAAATTCCAAGTTTCAATGCTACGACCAGTATTTTCGACTCTGTATTGAAGTTTTTATCACATATATTTAATATTTGTATATCAAATATAGTTGTTCGAGATCCGTCCTACGTAGTAGTTGCCCACGTAGTACTTGCAATTTCTTAGAGAGAGACAACCCTCTTCCCTACACAGTTAACAGCAATAATCTCAATTTAAAAAAAATCATATCGAAACAATAAAAATTCTGTAAAAGTTTATCAGTGGATCTAACAAAAATTGCACGTCAGATTGCTTTACAGGAAATAAGGAAATGATAAACAAATATAAATTGCAATCTGTCATTACGCATTTACATGTATACCAGTTTTTATATCAAATACAAGTGAAATCTAGATATAACTACTTATACCTAAATAAAAATTAATTGGATTTTCCCGAATCAACGTTAAAACTTTTGAAATATATTTATCGCTCTTTATTATCTGTAATTTCAGATATTATTTTGTATAAATGTCGTCTATTTGTTGTTTTAATGAAGCTTAATTTTAATATATAATGTATTTAAGTATAACTCATATTTTTATTTTTCTTTTATTTGAACTTTAGAAATGGCCACCGGAAGTCAGTATCGTTCTTTTTAGGTAAGGAACATTAAATTAAAAACAAATTAAATCAGCTTCACGTTGTATCCCGCACACAGCAGGCTAAGCAGATGGAACCTAGTGTTAAGGCGCTCCGTTCTTCTCTTTCTGCCGAATTCTGGAGGCTTTGTTAGTTTTCGACACCAGAGCGAAGAAATGAAAATATAACCAGTAGCGCTTACAGTCACACTTTGTGCCCTTGCGCCACGATTGGTCTCAAAGAACTTTAAAGGACTTAAGTTTGCTATGTCAAATAAAAGAATGAGAATAAAAATAAAAGGAACTAGGAATTCAGTAAGCACAAGCGATATATGCATAATGAGGTAGACAAAGGGAATCTAATGTAAAGGCATTCGTTTATCATTTTCGCTCAATTTTCAAAATATTAACGCAGCGCTTTGAAATAATTTGCTACTTTTATGACATAAAATGATCCCATTTTACTTTAAAACGGTGCTACAATTAAGATATGAGGTTAGTCGAGATATAAAAATTAGTTTACAAATAAATTTAGAAAAACTCTTAATTACTTTAGTTATTAACTTATTTAATTAATGTTTACTATCTAAACGATGTGACAATCATCTTTGCATATATCGCCTGAAGTTGAAAGATATCTTAAAATAAATCTTTATAAACAAAAAAACTAAGTAAATTTATCATATTAATATAAAAGTAAACTATTGTTATTGTAGAACGAAATTCAACTTTAGTAATAAAGGCACCTTATTAAAAAATAATACTGAATAGTTCTGCAGTTTTATTTTATTGACTTTGCACTCGACACTGAGTTCAGCCATTTTGTATGCAATGACTGGAATACATGCGGAAAGCGGATAACGTTTTGCTTAACATTAAGTTTCTTTTGCCTAACCAGCTGCGGGAACATGCGGGATAAAGTGAGGAATTTAGGAATGCACGTTCAGTAGTGAAAAACAACGTTTTATCAACTTCGCTATAGTATAAGGCCGTCATGACGCCGTTCAATTCGAATTGTAAATTCAATGTTCACGTGAGGAAATGATATATTTTTATTTCCTCGAAGCGTAAAGTTCCACCACTAAACTTCGAAAATTGTGCAGAAAGTGGGGAGTGTCCAATCACTAGGTTTTCTCTGCTTATCTATATGGATGTACCTGAATAAGAAACTTTAGTATGCACTAAGGCTATTTATTAATTTTACAAGCCATACAATTGAAGACCTATCACAAAACTTTTACCTAACCTATCTCTTCACTTACTGAAGAACGTGAAATACGAACGAAGAATGTGTAATGTGTGATATATAAGATTTTTCAGTTATTACAAATACGGTTATTACTATTACAAATCATTTTATTTCTTACTCTACCTTACGTTTTTACCTTTTACGTCTCTATATAAGGAAACGAGTATTATTTCTTTTAAGCGTTGATTATGTATTTGTCATTGTTTGAATCATAATTTCGTAATCTATCAACCAATCGTTTTGAAATAGGTATTGATGTGTTTTACCAATCGCTTATAATGTTCATATGAACTTGAAGGGGGCGGAGCTAGCACAATTATATTAAAAAAATGTTTTTTTTTATATGAATACTTTTTGTACACTATACAACGTAAAAACCTGTTATTTCCTTTCCCCATGGGAATGCTAAGAGATTCTCTTTTATTGCTTTTCTATACGCCTCAAAGAACCTACATGCCAAATTTCAACCTTCTACCTTAAATAGTTTCAGCTGTGAGCTGTCTGTCAGTCACTCAGTAACAGAAGTTCCATTACAAGTACATATAGGTAAAAAAGGCAACAAATCTTTTATATTAACTTTTTTTAGCAATTTATCTTTTGTTTATGTATTCGATATACCATTACGTGTATACAAATCTATGTAGAGTTGTGTTGCAATCCATGATGAATCTAACTGCGTACTTTGTAGTTTGACTTACTATAACAGGGAAAAGGAAATATTTCAAATATAAGTAAGTAATGAAGCCGTCGTGGCGCAGGGGTACAAGTAAGCGACTGTATATGCGACGGTCGTGAGTTTGATTCTACGCTCTGGTGAGGGGACAAAACGTGGCGTTGAGTCCGCCACTCTACACGCAACGTTTGAGACGACGAGAATTCCGCAGAAAGTGGGGAACAATAGTGTCTTAATGGGAACGGAGTGTTTTACCACACCTGGTTTCCTCAAGAAAAGCAAAAAAAATCTGTCACCTGCACAATCAGGCTTTTACCAACTAGCGTTAAATGTCAACTACAGGCAAATAAAAAAATAACAGGTGAAATCCACATATGTAACATAGTTGTAACATATGTATGTATGGTTTAGTTACCCCTGAATCAACGACTATAGGAATATATAGAGATACAGATTGTGCGCAGTTAAAACAAATAGCAATAACAACAGAAACTACTGTTTTGAATAAAAATAACTACTTTTGCGTTTAATAGTTCAATAATAGAGGAAGGAGATGGCCTATGGGCTATATAGTATGACGTTAGTGGTGTCGCTCTAAGTCACTAACTGCGGTCAAAATTTCCTTCTGTAGTTAAAATGCATCATGTTCTAAACAACGATTAGTTATATTCACTTGACGCGGGCGATTAAACCGCAGTTAAACGTAAGTTATTAATAATATGAGGTAGATAATTCTACTCAGGTTGAACGTAGAGTTGCTAAAACACATAAAATAATAAATGTTCTTATAAATAAAAATTGGAGCCCAGTCGCAGTGTATGAGGGTAAGCGTGGGCCTGTTAACGCGAGATTGTGGGTTCGATTGCCGCTCGATATAATAAAGTATATTTTAAATTTCTCGCTATAGTAACGAAAGCAACGGCAAAGCAATGCGCGGTATTAACAAGAACAAAGTTTCTTAACACTAGGTCCCATCTGCCTACCCTGCTATGTGCGGGATACAACGTGAAATGCTGATCCAAAAAATAGTGCAAAATACATACATAATTTCTAACAAGTGCAAAAACTACATATAAATATTTTGAATCCTCATAGTCTACTCTAATAGATAACGCAACCCAGATGGTGTCTATGTCTAATAGCCAAGTGAAATGTTATTTCCAACGATAAGATAACACGTATCATCACTTCGACACTCACTGATTCAAATCTTTATCATTTTAAGACAATATTTACATTAGTTTTAAAGAGCTCAGTCTATTTATTGAAGATTCAGATGAAATTCCTTTGTGTGATTAACGATATGTGATATTTCATAGTATTTTTTCAAAAAGTAGCTAATGTTGGGTGATTGTGTATTAACTGACGGAACTTAACGCTGTACTATGCCCTATCAGAGCGGGGAAATAAAAAACAATTAATAACGATAAGAGTTAAGTATTATTTTTTTATTTAATTTATATTATTTCATATAAAAAAAATTAAGGAACACATATAGTATGAATTTCGTATAACATTTTTATGCTTAAACTTTTAACAAATCATATTACACGTACATTTTTTAAGTTTTTCATTTGTTTACATTTATAGACTAGTTGTAGTCACAGTTTTGCGGCATACCAAGCAGACAGAAGGAACCTAGCGATAACAATAGGTTCCTTCTGCTTCTGTTTCCCTCTTTTAGCTTGATTTTTAAGATTTTGTTTGTCTTATTCGTCGTTATTATAGCGATGAAAAAAAATTACTTCGAGTGGGAACAGAACCTGAGAGCGTCTCGTTTATACGTAACAGTACGCTATTCTCGCTTAAGATATTTAAAGACGCGACAAACAGCTATAATATGATCTCAATAAATAATATATTAATACATACTTTAAAAAAAACTTACTTTTAAAAATAATACTTTCAATACGTAAATTCGCTTTTGGAAGAAAGCTCCCGATTTTTAAACGACCTTCTCTGTATTTTAAAACCATCGATACTTTACATTCCATTGTCATAAAATTTACCTGGACATTCTTTGGAAACAGTCGGTAATAATAATTTTGCAAGTATCAGATAGGTACTATTTTTGAAAAAAAAATAGCACCCATTAAAAAGTAACTGTTATCTTATCGCTTTAATCAGCGGAACCATATTCTTTGGTTTTCATCTATTTCTATTGTATTGACTGACAATGTTTACGACTTAATCTATATTGAACTTAAGTTTTTATTTTTTTTATTTAAAGAGTTATTTATAAAATAGAACGGTGTCCATGTTAGAAAAAATATTTAATTTTTTTTTTGCTGACCTGGTCGGCTTTACATCTTAGTAAATATTATTTTTTTATCCTTGGTCTCTCGTACTGACAAAAATAACAATATCGACTGACAATACTGTTGATTTACTATTCAAAAGTATTTGCGAAGGCCGAATTAGATAAAGAAAGTTTTAATTGGGTCCATACATTTTAATAAGTAGGTATTATTAAATATTTAATATATATATAAAAATTTAAATAGGTAGTATACACAATTAATCAAATTGTATAGTTAGTTGTTGGAGTAGTGAAATGTTTCTACATTTCATTACTCATATAATCAGGAGTTCGGATTCCATTGAAGCAAATGTCAAATTATTAAAAATATAGGCATTTAAAATTAATATTGTAAATTAAAGTTGACAGCATACATCTTTAAAGTACTTTTAAATGAGAAATATAAATTAAATATAATTATTTATTATTATAATATATTGTACATGCATACAACGAGGTAGTGTAATAATTATTTAAATTTATTTTTTGTACTTTTTTATTTTATACTTTACAATGTTTTCTTTGAGAGATGGTAAGTTTTTTACAATAATTTATTTTTAAGTTCTTCATAAAAAATCAGTTCAAAGTGCTTCTGTGTATATCACAATTGTATTAGTTAAAAATATTAAATTTGTATGAGATTAACATTTAATTATGTATCAAAATATAGTAAAACAAAAACAGGTTTTAGTTACAAACAATTAAAAAAACCAGTAGGGGAAAACAGATAAAAATGCTAAAAGAATATAAAACCTAGAGTCGTATAATTCGAAGAAATAGAGCTATAAACATAAACGTCTCTGAACTCTGTTGGTATATTTAAATAACTTTTATTATTAAACGACTAGCTTTTACCGGTGACATGGTCCAGGTATCAAAAATAATAATTTTGTATGGCATATGTGACATGACACATTTTAAGAGACCGAGGTAAATCTGACCGAAGCTGTGCTGCTGTAGTCCTCGTAAATTAATAATAATATATGATAGCCTTTCTTGGTAAACAGATTATCCATCATAAAATGTTTTTTTTAATGAATTAAACCAGTAGTTCTTAAGATAACCGTATTCAACCAAAATAACTCTTTATCTCTTTATATATCAATATGAATTATGTTTAGATATTTATCTCAGATTTTTATTTTATGAATTACATATTGATAATTTATTTACGATAAGATTTTGATACACATTTATGTAACAAGAACCATGCAAAAGAAAGCATGCTAACAACACACAGAAATAATAATTAAATTTAAACACCATATACAATAAAAAATTTGAAATAACAAAAAAAATATACTCACTTGCGTTTCCTCCTCCCTTATTTTCTAATATCACAGGATTTTATATAAATTTATATTAACAATATTTACACTAAAACACTTTTATTTACATATATATATAAATATACAATACACTGGCCAGTACTTCAATCCATATAAAACGTATGGATAATTACATTTTTCGCGGCTAACTGTTGACAGAGCGACAGGTGGTTACGATTCGATAGTTTAAAACGTACTGGCGTGTACGTCGTCGGCATTGCCTTTAATATCAGGTGTAACTGAATCAGTGATAATGTTGATAGTACACGGCGGCTCTACTACCACTATATGAAAGGGTCTCTTTAACTAAACCAGTATTGTACCGGTTTTCGAACCCACCGGTCAACGCACGCTCGCGTGTGAACCTCGTTTGGCCGTAGGGATACCATTATTTGGGGATTAATGGAGATAACTGATGGATTTGTTTAATTGTTATTAGTGTTTAATGTCTGTCTGTGTGTGCGGGATGTGAAATTAATTATATGTATATGTTATTAATTAGACGATTTTTCTGAGTAAATCACACAAAGCATGTTTATTACCATATTGTTTTCTTTTAAATGATGTATGAAAATTTTACAGTTTGCCGTGGCACTATGTAATTTTTTATGAAATTAAAGGCTTTGAAGTGAATTATTTCTCCGATTTGTGTATCAGCTAAATGTATGCAAATGGAGTGATCGTGAAAAGAAATGGTCACCTCGGGTAATGGACGCATATAAGATGGAGAGATGTAAGATACGACGGTTCTTATTTTTCAACTAATATATAATTTTATCTAATAGGATAATAAATTACATTAATTAATAATAATTTTCGCCTGTCGATCTATAAAACATAAAAACATAAAATATATTGATCGAGAATAAACTACATAAAATTTGTGTAGAGATACGATAATAAGCATAAAACTATAATACGTTACCTAATATTAAAATACGTTAAACAGGTTCCAAATCAAAACTAATTTAAATTAAAGCATATAAAATGATGATGAATGATTTACGTCACTAAAATTTTTAGCTAGAACTTCGTTAGGCAAAACATAATATTTTAATTTTAAAGACGGTTGAGGCCGTCGTGGTGCTGGGGCATAACCGTTTGTTGTGGGTTCGATTTGCACTCAGGGGAATAAATTATTATTTATTTTTATTTTAATTTCCTGGCTTTCGTACTAACCTCTAACGCGGCGTTGAATTCCGCCATCTAACATTCAATGCCTCAAAAATTCATCGGAAAATGGAACTGGATGAAATTCATCGGAAGGGGGAACCTAGTGCTAAGACACTCCGTTCCCCACTTTCCACCGATTTCTGGAGACATTGCGTGTTGAGTGGCGGAACTCAATGCCTCTAGAAAGAATTACATTAATTAATAAATTTGAAAAAAATACAATTCAATTACAAATCGATTTTAAAAATACGAAATTCTTCAATCGATTAAGCAAAACTGGCTTAAAATCATATTTCAATTAAAGTTCGTCTGTAGACAAGATTTTCACACACCTTACTTAGATTAGAAACACATTATTGACAAAGTTAATCGAGTAACAAACATAAATCTTTATAATATTTCTCTTCAATTTATTTATTTCTTACTATGTATACGCGCTAACAATGGGTAGGTATAAACAAGTAATAAATAATTCTATAGCATTTTAATACATTCTTTTTTTACAATACCATATAAATCATTTAGTTAGAATATAAATATTAAAAAAAGTGGTCAAGTGCGAGTCGGAATCGCCTATCGAGGTTTCCTTGCCAATTTCGGGATTGTAGGTAAAAATTTGGTGATGGGATCATCATGGGGATGGGATGGGACCTAAATTTACAGATATATGCACTAATTTTGTATGAAATGAACCACAAATATATATATAAGTGGATCATTTAGAAATTATTACTTTTATCATTTAGAAATTATTACTTTTATTGTAAGAGCTCTAATTTCGTACAAAATTTCGTAACTTTAGATCCACGGTCATAATATAGAAAAACGATGCATGAATAATCATATTTTTTGATTGTATTGACAAAGAATCTTAATTTTTTCAACAATCGAAGAGACCGTAGACTTAAATATTTGCTATTAATTTCAGCTTGATATCGAGAAAAATGATTTTGTTAGATGGAGGACAAAATGAAACTATAAGGGTTCCATTTTTCTTTTTAAAATACAGAGCTCCCAAAATAGGTACTCTATATAACAAACACAACAATATTTAATGTTTTTATTTGTTATATGTTCATTTTATTATGTTATATGTAAAATTTATGTTATATAAAAGATTTGTAAATTATGCAAAGGCACATCTACTGTAAACGCAACAGGTTGTGGGTTCAATTTCTTCTCGAGGAAATGAAATATTTAATATTTTCATTTCCCCGCTCTGGTAACGAGGCAAAGAGTGTGTAAGTTTCGCTATTCAATCGGCAATGTCTTCAGAATTCAAAAAGTGGGGAACGACCTATCCTGCTACTAAAGGCACGAAGCTAAAAAAACTATTATCACGTATACATATACATTATGGCATTTGAAATATAACTTTCATTTATAAATTTGCAAATAAATAATAGTTTTTTTTTATTATTATTACAAAGTGACGATTGTATTTCGTTATTTATGTTATTATTGTGATTTCTTAAAAGGTAATAAAATACATTTTATATACAAAGTATATACTGATGACATTGATAATAAGATATACTTATTAAGTAGCAATTCATTGAATATATGAATTTACTATTAAAAGCGATGTTAATGTAAAGGTAAGTTTTAAATTTAAGTCGCCTCTTTTTTTTCTTTTATTTTCAAAAGTTTATAAGTTTCAATACGCTGCGCTAATAGATGATAAAAAAAATATCTTATAAATTATCGATTGAGACCAGTCCCGGCGCATGAGCACCAGTGTGTGACTGTAATCGTGACTGGTTGTGGGTTCGATCCCCACTCGAGGAAATTAAATATTTAATAATTTAATTTCTTTGCTCTACTGTGAACGCAAAACGCGGCACTTTCCACCACTTAACCCGCCTCCAGAATTCGGTAGAAAATAGGGAACGGAGGGACTTTAACACTTTTTTTTTTTTTCGGGGCAAATTTTTGGTAGTAAGAGTTTTGGGGTGGGCACGGACCAGATGCTGAATTGATAAAGGTAAATTTTCTATTATAAATAAATAGAAATACATAAAGAAAAGAAAAAACGGAGTGCTCTAACACTAGATCCCTTCCCACTCTGCTGTATGCATAATTATTATTACAATAAATATTTAACACGAATCCTTTTCTCGATAAGCAAACAGATCAAAAGGTTAGACAGCCGTTTCGTGTACAAGGTGTCACATAACCGACACGCGACGCGTTGAGATAGCTCTCAATATGGAGACCCCACAAGTGATCTCGTGGTTAGGTTAGTAACAAGAGATAAGACAGTAATATTGACAGGTATTCTTTTTTTTTTGAGTAATATTAGTAAATTATGGTGATTTTTTTTTATAAAATAAATATATTACAAGAAATAATAGCTGTTGGCCAAATAATTATATTAGTGAACTTAAGTTTTAATTAATTAATTATTGAATATTGAATGTTTTTTTTTTCAGCTTCACGCTTTATCCCTATGTAGGCAAAAGGAACACAGTGTTAAGACACTCCATTCCCCACATTCCGTCGAATTTTCTAGACATTAACGTGTTAAGTGGTGGACATCAACGCCCGCTCTTTTCTTTGCTGTGGGGATTGAACCCATAACACTACACCACGACACCCTTATACTACGACGCCGAATTTTTATTTTAATTATAAAATATTTTGAACTCTATTTGTTTAATTCTGATACAATCAACGAGGCCAGTGACGCAGCGAGGGACGTGACGCAGGGGCACAAATGCGTGACAGTAATTGCAACTAGTTGTGGGTTCGATCTACACTCGGGGCAATGTATTATTATTTATTTATATTTTGCGGCGTTGAGTTCCGCCGCTCAACTCGTAATGCTTTAAAAATTCAGTGAAAAATGAAGAATGGAGTGTCTTAACACTAGGTTCCCTCTGTATAACTTTCTGTGGGCGGATTACAGCGTGAAGATGATTTTTTTTTATACAAATAACAAAAATATCTATTCCTATTCCTATCTCAGATTTTACCTTATAATATATGACTGTACAATAGAATCGTCTTTATACCGTGTTCTGTATGTTAATAGAACAATATAAATGCTATGTAAATATGATCCCTAAAGTCAAACTTATAAGGTTTTAAATTCTACTTGAACATCAAAGGTAATTTTATCCCCTAGCAACAAGCAATCTACCATCAGTTTAAGTTATCACGTGCAAATGAGAATGTACTTAAACTAAATGGGTTTGTCTAATATTACATTTTATAATAATATTTACTGTATATCTGAGTTTATTGCTACATTATAAAAAAGGATTAAAAGTAAAGTAAATATGGTAGAGGCCAGTCGTGGCGCAGGAGCACAAAGTGCGACTGTTCAAGCGGCTAGGTTCTGGGTTCGATCCCCACTCGAGGAAATGAAGTATTTATTTAAATGTATATTTCCTTTTCTTCGCTCTGGTGTTGAGGCAAATCACGGCGTCGCCACTGATGCAATGCCTCCAGAATTCGCTGGAAAGTGGGGAACGGAGTGTCTTAACAATAGGGAACCCAGTGCCGAACCGCTGTATATGGTATACAGCGTGATTTTTTTATTAAACATGGTAATATAGTAATTAGTATATTTTTTCAGCTTGACACACAGCAGGGTAGGCAGACTAAGCACGTATGACGAGTTGAGTGACGGAACTCAACGTCGCGCAAAACTCTACTTCGACAGCAGAGCGAAAAAATGAAAATATTAAATATTTTATTTCCTCCAGTGAGAATCGAACTAACATCCTGTCGAGTTTACAGTCGGTCAAGCCTCACTGCATTATATATGGATATAAAATATGTAAAATAATAATCAAAGTTGTTCAATAAGCCTATGCAAATGGTTATCTAAAGAAATATTGCTGTTTTTGACTGATTATTTTAAGTAACTATATTATTTAAAATAAAAAATAATTATTTTATTTTTTTTACACTGTATGACGCATATAGCAGAGAAGGTAGAAATAACCTGTTAAAAACTTTAATACGAGTTATTTATGCCTTCTTCTTAAATTTTACCACACAATAGAGTGTCTTACACTCTATTAGGTGTTAAAATTTAAGATCCCACTTGGACTTGTTACCAGCGCTAGAAAATGAAAATAATTTAATAATAATTTATTCCACGAATAGAAACAAACCCACAACCGTCACTCAACATACAGGACAGTAGACGAAAATGTTGGAAATGTTGGAAAATTAGATTTCAGTTTCAAATATATCATTTCATTTTACTATACATATATTAATATATATAATCTAATATCTTATAAAGCGTGATTGAACTTTTATCTGCACTTGTAAGGAGCTATGTCTGATAAGATTTTGTATCAAACATTTAAAGCTAAATTTAACATTTAATTTATCTATAACTTGAGATCAACAATAGTAATATTACAAAAATACTTATTTAGAAAACGTATAAAAATTTGAACGCAGCGGGACTCGAACCCGCGCCTTCTGGAAACCGACCAGGTCGGTCGGTTTCTTTCCCAATATATATTTATTTTTCTTTCCTAATTGTGGAATAACACTTTAAAAAATGTTTAAAAGTAATATTACGCTTTGTGGGGTTTTGATTATTACTTAAATCTCATTAGAGGGTAGTTTTAATAATAAAAATATAGTCTAGACTAGCACGTTAAAAGGCAATTGCTTGACTTTTACACATTTTACATTAAGATGACGCGTATCATGAGAAGGTTTCCCGTGGTTCCTCAAGGTGAAGTTCCAACCGTAATGTGATTATATAAAGTTAAATAAAGTTCCCCTAATTTAAGTCTCAATGCCAGTATGGTAACCCTACTGGAATTTTACGGAAGATTCGTTCACTTGGACCGGTTTAGTAGCTATGCGAATAAAACAATACCTGTGACAGACGCGCAGACATTTTTTTGTGTGGCCGTCGTCATGCCGTCTACTAACCGTGTTCTAAATACCGTACTTTATTATAAACTAATTTTGTGTGAGATTTATATATTTAAAATACTGTTCTTTAAAAGTTGAGAAGTGATTATTTTTTTTTAGTTTTGTGGCGTTTCTTATTTTTGCCTGAAAATTTTTATTTTTTATTTATTTTCAACCATTTTCATTAGGCACTTATTTAGTTAGCCCTTTCCTTAAATTATTATTAAAATCCATTGTATTTTGTTCACATTATGGGCAGAGAATTTATTTCTATGGAAAACCAGAGAAATAAATTCTCTGCCAATAATGTTAAAATGCCCAAAAAATTTGTAAAAACAAATTTTACAAATTTCTCAAAGGGGACTGTTAAGCTTTAAATAAATATATAATTTTTTAACTTGCTGACTCCTGCATGTAGCAGAGAAGGCAGGTACGTAGTGTTAAGACACTCCGTTTCCCGCTTTCTGTCCAATACGATATATTAACTTATAAAAAGAGTTAGTAGTAACGATTACCTACTTATAATTAAATATTTTTACTACTTTGGCAGTGTTAAGTCCATGACCTAGACCAACATCCCATACTTGTCAAAGGTCTGTAACCTGTTTCTCAAGTTTTTTAACCTCCTATGCATACATACATGCTATAGTATGTACATACATTGAACAAATTTAATATAAAAAGGGAAGACATCGTCTACACGCGATAGTCGTAGGTTCAAATTTCACATGAAATATTTAGATTTTTAAAAAGATTTGCATAATCACTATAAAAAAACCGAACTTGATGCTGTTGTGGTAGAATCAAGATATATGAGGTGCACTTACTCAAATAAATTTTTCAACTCAGTGAAATGTTTGTATAGACTATTTACATTTCTCAATCTTTAAGTGTGGCCAATCAATATGACGGTCTCGGCTAATCATTCAGTACGGTGATCGCCGCCAACGAATCTTAATTTCCAAATGCATAAAGCATTCGAGACCGTCGTGGCTTGCGGGACAGCGTTTGACTGTAAGCTCGTTACGTGTTCGATTCCAGCTCGGGAAAATGATTATTGTTAATTATTTGGCGAAAAGTGGTGAAAGTTTTAACATTAGGCTCCCTCTACCTATTTTTCTATGCAGGGATGGTTTCTAGACATTGTCATATTGATTTCCAGTATGATTTCATGTTTAAATACAACTTCATTCTTCAATAGTACCAACTTAAACACATAGGGTAAAACTACATCCGACATCATCATCATCCGATTCATATTAAAATTGAAAATATACAAAATATACACTAAATTGTAAGAATCAATAATTTATAAGCATTTTAAACGAAAATAATAATCGTTAAAATCAAAGATCTTACAATGTATAAGCAATTAGTAAGAAACCCACTTATCGAGTTAATTGACGTATTGCAACTATATCGCTACTGATAACAGCTGATAACAAACCACTCTGGCACAGCTCGTGTCCGTTAATTGTTATTGTTTCACCAAGTTAAACGGTTATTAAAGTTTTAACACCTCTATAACCTATATATTAGGTACCTAATTTAAAACAGAGGCTGTTGTTGCGCAGCACACAAGGGTGTCACTTTAACGCGAGGATTGTAGGTTCGATCTACACTAAATTATTTTTTATTAATATTTTCCCCGGCGGGAAAACAATGCTATACTTCATAAATTAACTAATTTTATAATAATTTTGAAAATATAAAACATTTATTAAGCTTCACGTTACAGCATAGTGGGTGGCATCTAGTACATAGCTGGATCCTGAGAACCTAGTGTTCCCATCAAGGAAGTTCCGTTCCAAATTTTCTGACAAATTCTGGAAAGCATTGAGTGTTGAATAACGGAAGTCAACCCTGCGCTTTGCATAATATGAATATGAAATAATAAATATTAATATTAAATATTTCATTTTCTCGAGTGGGAAGCGAACCCACAACTTGTCGTGTTTACAATCACACGCTGCACCACTACCTGCCCCAAGTATCAAAAAATAATTTACTGTTAAATGTTAAAATTAAAAATGTATATTTTTATATTTAAATATATATATTTAAAGAAAATAAACTTATAGATATTATACTTATGCATATTTAAATAATACAAGGCAATTTTGTAGGATAATTACTACAATTACCAAAGGCAGGATAAAAGAAATCACCTCAATTTATATAAGTAGAAAAAAATATCTGGTAGGTCTTAAAAATTTTTCCTCATTTTTCTTTTCCGGCATTCGTCACCTCAACTTTCTTTTCTATTTATGTAAACGTGTGATTGTAATTTAGATTGAAGATTTAAATGAAAAATGTAATATAAAAATAATAAGTAGTGGCTCTCACGATAATAATAATAAGTACCGGTTCTTACAAGTCAAAGTTTTATAATTTCATTCGAAGTAAGAAGTTACAAACTTATTTTTTTTAAACGTCAAACAATTTAACACTACAGATACTGCCTCGGAGCTGAGAAGAACCGGCGCAAGGGACTCATCGGGGCCCGTTTATGTTTTACCCTATAGAGTGACGCACAGGTTGATTTAACTTTTTTAAGCTTCACGCTGTATCCTGGGCATAGC
The DNA here is from genome assembly GCA_030704555.1 of Heliconius charithonia. NCBI lineage: Eukaryota > Metazoa > Arthropoda > Insecta > Lepidoptera > Nymphalidae > Heliconius > Heliconius charithonia. Next base: position 5,140,706 of record CM060825.1, read on the forward strand.
AAGGTGGACCAGCAGTAAGAACCGTGTGTTCAGACACTCTGTTCCCATTAAGTTACTTCCGTTCTTCTGTATTGAGTGGTGGAACTCAATGTCACGCTTTGCCTCGACCAGAGCAAATAAATGAAAATATGAAATATTTCATTTTCTCGAGTTAGAATCGAACCGTCCTGTCGCGTTTACAGCCACCTTGTGAACCTGCGCCACGACTACCCTAAGTAAATCTCTCTAGCTTTAATCTATTGGGTTTAGTCAATTTGATACTGTTTTTTTCTGACATTGGGATTTTGTGCGTTTTCTATAATTCATTATTAATTAAATGCAATTATCGTCATCTCTATCACTTTTACAATCTTTTATTACGTACCCGTTACTTGCTTATTCTCTACTCTATCACATAAAACTGGCTTGGAAGAACCTTGGCCATGAAACGATAGCGTTTTAAAACTAATTACAATTATTTCCATAGCAAACAATTAAATTATTTATTATAATTAACAGTATTGGCTGATTAAATTAATTATTCTCTCCTTGAATAAGGTTATTAGAATTTTTATCTCAATATACCCGCCGTTTTTTGAACACCAGAAAGAGAGTAGCTAGTTGTTATTTTTTTTGTTTTCAATTTGTCGTTAGTTAAAACAGAATTTATGAGTTTGATGGCGACGTTTAACGCTACTCTCTGTGTGTAAAAACGTAAAAAATAATAAACAACTTTCGTCTATTTAAGGGACTGACATTTTGACACAAATCTGTATAAATAAAACGAAAATAATATATTTTGTTTACCAAATTTTTGCACCTGTTTAAATTATATGCCTACATATAATATATAAACATATAACATATGATCAAATTGACTGATAACTATAACTAGTCTCGATATATTAACACACACATTCATCAATTCGACGTGTTCTGTTTCAATAGAATAATTAAAAATAATTTAGACCGGTTTTCATAAGTGCAATGAATCGAACCCATAACCGCGCGTCGCATCGCGTTTAAGAGTGTAAATGCGATTATATGTAATAAAACTCTATGGAGTTTACACACTGTGCCATTATGTCTCGGTCGGGTAACAAGATAGCAGCAGCAGCAGGCTAAAGCAGCTGCGTTAAGTTCCGCCACTTAATACACAATGTCTCGAAAATTCGGCAAAAAGTGGCCAACACAGAACGTGGACATAATGAAGACAGGCATAATGAAGAGTCTTAACACTACATTTAAATACAGCTAGACGCTAAAAAATATATACTTATCGAATAAACGATGCCCTCCGTTTATTTATTAAAAAGAAAAAAAAATACTTAGCTTAACTTAACAGATGTTATAAGGGACTTTTTATTAAATGATCTCAAGGCTGTATTTTAAATCAGTATTCACAACAGTGTACATACATACATTTTCCTCCCCACGAAGGGAATTCACTGTGACCAATAAAGGCTTTGTACATGAATAAGTTCATTGAACTTATAAGGTTCTAGTCTTTTTTTCCCGACTGCTAAGGAACGGTTATCGTTTGTCTGGTTGAGAGCGCTAATCTCAGAAACTTCTGATTCGATTTAAATTAATTCGATCATGATTCGAATTATTATTTTTTGTGTAGGATAATCCAAAGAAGTTCATCATATTACATGACGTAAATCGTATCGATGTAACCCACTACACCTGCGGTCGGAGATACCTACCACGGACTCATAGTGTGTATAGTGTGTCATACAAAACTGTCAGTTACAGCTGACAAATCGATATAAAAGTGAGTTCTGTAAAATATTATTATTTTTTTACGTCATCGTGACTCTATTATTACAAAATTCGTGACCGCAATTTTAATAGTTCCATTTTTTCACGAAGGATTGTGAAACACTTTATATTTCATCTTCTCTCAGCCTATCGTGCTGTAATAGACGAAAAGAATGTGACAGAAAGTGTTACAACTGTAATTTCTCTCTTTCTTATGTAGAGACTACAATCATATAATATGAAAATATATACGAGTATATAATAAATATATATTGTGACATAGTCTCTAGTAAAGCAGTGGAAGCTCGATTTTGAAGATAGGTTTACTGGTAATTTCCGAGCTCGAATAGATGCGACTGCGTCAGAATTTTACCATACTAAAAATATTCATTAAGTAAATATTTTAACAAAGTGACGCATCTCATCTTCTCTCTTTTGTTTTGTAAATATATATATATTTGATGATAAAAACAACGAAATTGAAAAATATAAAAAAAATCAAAGTGAGTGATTGTAAAACACTTTTTAATGATATTAATATATTGGACTTAGCTTGAAAATGATTTTAATTCAATATAACTTTTAGGTTCCCAGAATTCTTCGCTAAGATGATTTTATGAATACTAAAAAATCCCCTTATGCAAATGGCTATCTTACTATTTGAAATTCATTCACGACTATTGTGACTGTGTTTATTTAATATTTATTTTTATATATGCGAGTATTTTCAGCTTTTTGCGAAGTGGATATAGAAACTCTAACTCTATCTCTAGAAGTATACAGCTTCACGCTGTATACTTCTAGAGATACCAATTGTATTTTAGAAATAAGTTAAAATATACAAATATTGATATACAAAATACAATTAATCGTCCATCTGATATATAAATTAAAAATACTAATTTAAACAAAACAGGATAAAACGATGATGATAATAATAAAATATAAAATATCATCTATTCATTTTCAAACTCTCTTGTCCCAAACAATGAAATGTCAAAGGAAAATGTTGTTTTCCTCTTCGACTTAGTAGTAGGTATTAATAGATACCACTGATATTTAGAGTAAAAAATTGTTTGTTTGTTTGGATAATATTTTTTTTAGTCTCCCGTATTATCCCACATAAAGAAGTGTAGATTTAAGTGTTGGGACTCTTCGGATCCACGCACCGGCCAACTTTCCTGCGCAATTGAGTTCCCCAAGTGGGAATTCTGTTCGCCACGATTTCTTCAATGTAATAGAAAATAAGCAATGACATAGATAAGATAATATAGATAAGATAAATTTCATGTTTGTTTGTTTGTGCGTTTGTAAACGCTAATCTCAATAACGGCTAAATCGACTTAAATGTAGTTTTCAATATTGTATTTTGGCCTTAAAAATCAATCGTTTAAAGTATTTAGTTCGACTGAAATAACTGCTTTACTCCTTAATGCATATTTTTTATCTGTAAAATTATAGTGTTGTTAAAATACGAAAGTAAATTCAATTAGTGAATAAATAAATGGAAATACTACGTGTATAAGTGTACAGAGCCGCGGGTCGCTAGTACATAATAAAATTATGTATTATTTTACGATGTGCCTTGAATTTCCAATAAAATGTGTATAACAACAATTAATAATTTGTATAAAACGCATTTACATATTATGTGACAAAGCTAAGACGCAATTGAGTATCGTCTCTTTGTGGATTACGATATGAGTTTTTTTTTATTCGACTTTTTTAAATTAAAAAGAAACACAATTTTTAACATTTTTAAAGTGTTATTCCACACTTTGTTAAGACAGAAAAAAAGTATTCTTAATAAGTAAAAAACATATTTTTTTTATACCAGCTTGTAATAATTTATATGGCTTTCCATATTCCCCCGATCGGAAATGTAACCTATAACCGTCGCGTTTACAGTCATACTCTGAGTCGCTGTGCCATAACGCCCTACAAATAATGGTACTATTTTTAATAAAAGTGTTATTTTGTTTCATAATATTATATAATTAAACGTAGTCGCCATTTTAAACAAGTTCATATTAACGTATAGTTTTCCGTGTTTTTTCCCAAACATTAAATCCACATTTTCATTAGGTTTATCCACATCGATGTCACGCATGAATAAAGCATGAAATCATTATAAATTGATATTTAACACGTATTGAGACGTGCATATACTATACATATATATATATATTTTATTGAACTGAAGAGAACGCTGTCTTAGCGCTAACTAAGGACTTTTTTTGACTTGAGACTAATGCTGTCGGCCCTACTGGCTTTTACAGCGACACCGTGTCAAAGTCAATAGTCAAAGTCAAAGTCAAATAATTTTATTCAAAATAAGAAGTTACATGCTTCATATTTTGAACGTCAAATAATTTACGACCAGTTCACTAAAGTTAGTTCCTCAGATATCTCTCTCCCCTCTCTCCTCTATGGTCGATAGGGAAGAGGGTACTCTGACCCTAAATATAATTGCAAATACTACGTGACTGTTTGAAAAGACGTCGACGGCTACAGGGCGTCCCCTGGGTGACTCGAAGCTCAGATTGCGAACGTCGCTCGGACAGGGAATTTCCCTGCAAACCAGTTACGATGTGAACAAGCAACTGGGTACAAATTAGACTAGGTCTAAGGCAGCTAACGATCCCTAGATCTGGATCCCGACCACGCGGGGAGGAGTTATCGGATAAGCTGGAGCGATAAGGTCACCTCTTGTACATTTCTTTGAGTCATTAATTTCTTTTTGTTGTCATTTATTTTTAAAGGTACAATTGAGAATATTATTATTATTACTCATATATATTGAAGCTTTGGTGATGAATTAGAAACTTTGTGTGCCCACAGCTAGACAAAAAACTAAGTCTAACAAAAATATTATTAAAAATGTACTGATGGTTTGGAAACATCTATAGAGACATTTATTTTTTCTTATTCCTGTAAAATCTCATTTTCTCTAGTTTCCTTAGAAATTTCGAAAACTACCCCCGACCTACCTACCTATATAAATTACAAGAAAAATCCACATACCGGTGTACAACTTTGGTAGATTCGTCTATATCAAATGTATTGATTGTTTTGAACTTTTTCATGTGCGGAAACTCCCTGTACCATCGGAGTGACGAATTATAAACATTATTTATTTTCATACATTCTCCGCATGTACGCGATGGGCAGTGAGAACTCACAGTTTGGACTTTACTTTTTGTTATCGAAATATTATGTATTGAGATGTGGATTAGAACACAAATGTTGCTATTGATCAACGGAAGAAACTTAACTTAGCTTCAAGCTTAAACCCTAGCTAAATTATCAGAGAGTGCGATACGGAAGAAGAGTTGAGATAATTTTAATTTTTCCCCTAAAAGGGATCAAAACCGCGACCATCGAGCTTACAGTTAAACTCAAACCCACTGCGCCACAACGTCATGTACATTATATGTACACACAAAAAAAATATGTACGTAATTTAACACATATTTAGATAATAATAACAAACTTAGCCGTAGATTATTTTCCTATTAATTATAGCTTAAGTTATCTTTAAGTGTTAAAATACTTACCTACATTAGGCAGACGGACATGACACGTGATTTTCAATACATATATGTATATAATATTATTGTAATAAGCAAACTTACATGTTATTTAATAAGTGGAGTAGGTAGGTTTAAATCATGATTTGGGTGTTATATTGTTATGATTTATACTTGAAATAGGGCTGTAAACGCTACGTTTGAGGATTTGATCAGTAAACGTCTCGTTATATTACTAAAAATGAAGCGGAAGTTGAGACATGGACCCCCTTGAGGATCCTTCTGTATATCCTGCTGGGTGGTAAGCGAGTAAAACGTGAAGCTAAATACAAAATTATATCATTCTATTTTAAAATTCAAAATCTTAAGGCAGTGCCACTGCGTATGACTATAAACGCCACAATTATTTTACACTTTCCTCGTTCTGATAACAAGACAAAGTTCAAAATTCAATGTCTTGAAAATTTGGTCAATCGTAAAATTGGAAACGGAGTGACATAACACTAGGTTCCCTCTATCTACCGTGCTATACGGGAAAAAGCGTGAAATTTAAAAAAATACACCCTTCTATTACAAAATCCTATGGAGAATATCTGTTGCGGGAAATCATTTAAGTGATACAAAATATTACTTTTTGAAAACGGGGCATTCCACGCTGCGGTTAGATTAATACAGCGTGATTATTTATACGACATTAGTAAAACGGTCGTACACGATGCACGGTTTGAGGAAAATAATTTGAATAATCCGTTTACATCTCATGATATGCTATAAAATATTATAATTATTAATTGTAAGTATTTACGATAAATAGATTATAAGAAGTTTTAAATATTTATTATTATATAATACAAAATAAAATTAAAGGTCAGTCGTGGCGCAGAGGCACAAAGTGTGACTGTAAAACCGACTGGTTGTGGGTTCGATCCCCACTCGAGGAGATGAAATATTTACTTAATTTCCACTCAACACGCAATGCCTCGATAATTCGGCAAAAAGTAGAGAGCGGAGTGTCTTAACACTAGCCTCCCTCTGTTTATCCTGCTACATGCGGGTTACAACGTGAAGCTGATAAACGACTTCTTATAGTTTGTTGATCATCATAGAGGAACATTATTTTACCTATGATGCATGTTTTATTATATTTTAAGTATTATTTGTTCATCTTAAGTGCAAGTACGTAATTTAATAAGTGGACAGAACCTTGTGATAAGATAGACACTACGGGTGTCCGGTAAGTTTTAGTAATATTTCGTGTTATTTAGCGTAACTTAATGCCGTAATCTTCAATCACGATGCCATCGTGGCGCAGGGGCCCAGGATTGCTGTTATAAATGCGACGGTTGTGGATTCGATTCCTATTCGATGATATATTTTATGAGGATATGTTTATCTTCTTGCAAAAAAAAGCAAAAAAATAACTACATATGATTAGACCGTCTACTAACTTTGACTATAACTTAGATGTAAGCACGACTCGATTGTTGTGGGTTCGACCTTCCTAGAGGTAATCATATTACTTAGGATTAGTATATATTTATTTAACTTCTTTTTATTTCTCCCTTGGACGTATGACGTTAAGTTTCGAGACTCAAGTCAAGGTCTCGAATGGTGGGTGGAAAGAAGAGAACGGAGTGTCTTAACACTAGGTTATCTCTGCCCACCCTGCTTTTCTACATAAAGCTTATAATGTATAAATGTATAGATTGTAAATGTACTAAATTGTAATTTTTATGGAATTTCAATTTGTTACATTGTTGCGAATACTTTATCGTTTTAATTAAAAAGAGGAGGCGCACTTTAAAAAGATTAATAGATAAAGTATATCATCACGTTTTACATAATAACATTTGATATAGTGTAAATCCTTATATTAAAGTATATTAAGAGAGTGCTTGAAATATATCATATTTTAAATGAAACTCTTCACTCTTACTCTTTCAATAAAAAAAGAAGATAATCAGTGAGTAAAAATATTAATAAATTCTCTCAAGTGGTGATCGAACCTACAACCATTCGATCCACATTCAAGGAAAAACGATGAATATCACACGTCAATACTCTTTTGATACATTTTTGGAAACTCGATGTTTCGAACGCTTCAGTGAACGCGGTTCTCTTAAAATATTTTCTTTAGATATACAGAGTCTCCGTTATCTCCGTCAATCATTCATCAGGTCATGTTCTAATATCACGGTGATCAAAATTTTCATATAAAAATTTAATATGTTTGTTAGTATGGTTAGAAGCGAAAAAATATTTTTTTGTTGGATAGATCACTTATCGTAGGTAAGAGTGAAAAAAATTAAAAAAATATATAAAATAAAAATAAATAAATCAGCTTCACGCTGTATCCCGCACATAGCAGGGTAGGCAGAGGGTTAAGACCTAGTGTTAAGACACTCCGTTCCCCACTTTCTGCCGAATTGTGGAGGCATTGCGTGTTGAGCGGCAGAACTCAACTCCACACTTAACCTCGACACCAGAGCGAAGAAATTGAAATATAAATTTAAGTAAATATTTCAATCTCCTCGAGTGGGGATCGAACCCACAACCAATCGGTTTTACAGTCACACTTTGTACCACTGCGCCACGACTGGCCTCAAAAAAAAAATATAGAAACTTTAATTTTATTACACTAATAACATTTTATTTACAATCCACAGACAATAGTTAATAATAATCATATTTTATGTAAACGGGCTAATTTAAAATTAAACTCGTTTCAAAGTAAGAAGTGAACACCCTGTAATGAGCAACACTGTATTCAAAGCATGTTTGCTATAAGGATAACCAATTATAAAATATCGAATGTACATAAGCGTTAAAAGCACTTTAATATCTTCTATATCTAGTCTTTTATATATAAATAAACACTTTAAATTTTCTAGAGCAAACTAACAAAATATATTACATTTTTTTTTAGATTTTTTTTATTTTCATAATATATTTTGCGTAGGTGTTTCGTGAAACAACCATACGAGATAGTGCTATAAATTGTTTTCTTTCTTGTTCAGATTCAAGTCTCAGGAGCAAACTATGCAAAAAAAATCTGACAACAATTCGAGACATTACATTTTGAGTGATAGCAATAGCTACACACTTTATCGTTCATAGCGAGAAAATGAACTTAATTTTAACTCTTCCGCTTGTCAATCGAATGCACAACCATCGCGTTTATTATCGGGACTATACCAGTGAGCATCAGCGATTTTTGGATAACATATAAAATACAGCCGATGTATGGACATGGATTTTTTTAAGTAGGTAAAAAATGATATAAATACAATAAGTATGTCACCTTTACAGATAATTAATCTTTGCAAATAAAGATATATGTCAAGGAATTTAATTTATAATAGCAAATACTTATACAAAAATGAGAGATAGAACTCAGTAGCTCTGAAATATAATATATATATGTATATATAAGAAGCCAAATTACTTTACAAGGTAGTCAGAGAGAAAAAAATCGAATTAAGATGCGGAACACAACGCCGTTCGTAGTTTTATCAGAGCTCTCTCTCTCTCTTTGTTAAATTGATAAATTGAAAATAATTAAGTGCTCCAAGCCAAGATCGAACCAGTAACCATCACGTAAACGATTCATAAAGATAAAAAATATATAATGAATCGTTAACATTTCTTTTTACTTAAGAATTCTTGTTTTACATGTTATGTTTGGAAACCATATCGATAATTTACATTGGTACTAGTATAGATTTTAAGATGATTTTCCTTGTATAATATAGAAGAATATGGTTATTTGAAATAAATTATTAATAAATCCACTTGTATTATAAAAAGTATTGGCTAGCTCTAGTTTGGCTTGCGTAGTATATTATTTTAAGAAAAAAAAACTTTAATTTTATTTTATTTGATGTTTAAATTTTCTCGCCCTGCTAACGAGACAAAGTGCGGCGTTGAGTTCCACAGGCAAAACCGTCAGAATTCTGCAGAAAGTGATAATCGAAATAAAATATCTTTGGCACCGAGACTGTTACAGGAACCACATAAAGCAATTACCCAGTACCCATTAAATTTTTCTGCCATTTAAAAAAGGAATCTGACAAAATTTAATCTTATTGTCACAATATTTTTTTTCTTAAAATAATAATATATTATAGCCTAATATCGTTTTTTATTACCTACACACGGCACGGAACCCTAAAAACATCGACCATATATCATTATCTTTCTCTATCGTTGAAAGGTGTATAAAGCTGCTGTAGAAAACACACGGTACTTACTAATATTATTTCAAACTAAAGTAAACTCAGCGCACTTGAATATTAAAAAAAAAAATTAATTAGCTTCACGCTGTATCCCGTAGACAGCACGGTAGGCAGAGGGAACCTAGTATTAAGACACTCTGTTCCCCACTTTTTGCCGAATTTTTGATATTTCATTTGTAATTCATAATATGTGGTGATTATGTACTTGAGATAAGTGTTGAGTATTAACTTTGTAAAGTATAGTAGACCAAGCCTTTAGAAGGTTATTTTCTTTTAGTTCCATACATTAGCCTGCATATATCGTGTTAAAACGCTACACTCTTTCCTTTTTATAAAAATTTGGGAAACTGCGTTTTAATTGGTGAAATGCTTTAATTTGTCTTACCAGAGCAGGGATATGAATATAATCCAATCCCCAAATTAGAAATCGAACCGATATATATCGCGTTTACTATCAGACGCTGTCCACTGCTCCACCACAGTGCACTATTCAATTTTTTTTATTTACTTTTGCCATTATAACTTATAGTGAGGTCTTTTAAATTATTTTTTTACTTTACTATGCACTTATAGATATGTATCTCGTTTTACAATCCGTTTTTCACCTTCTGGCTTCGACACCAGAGCAATAGAATGTAAATATTAAATATTTCATTTTCTCGAGTGGGAACCGAACCCACAATCTGTCAAGCGACAGACAGCAATAGCGACAGATAGGTAAGCACCTAGCCTCAAGCTTATATAATGATGTATTTATACTTAGTATAGCGGAAATTATTTTTCGCCACTACTTTTATCCCGCTTACGGCATAACAAAGCAAAGTGGAGAAAATGTATTGTCAAGACACTATAATATCCAATTGCCAAAGAATTTTCATATATAAAAAAAAAATCTTTTTCTTTCTTTGGTACAATTATTATTACCTCAGAGTCTGCTTAAGACATTTACATATCAAAAGAAATCTCACATTTACTATACTATATATATCTGTTGAAACTTCTGAACTTACACCCTACATATATTCAAGCTCATTTGTCATCAAAACATATAATAGTTGAGAAAATCAACCCAAACTTGGAAATATGATCTACAAATGTATGTAATTTGTATAATAAGCATATTAGGCACATACTACATATATTTTTCACGTAATTTATACTGAAAATATTAGTTAGTCTACTCTATGTTTAGTAAAAGTAAAAGCCTTTGACCTATAAAAATTATTGAAGAATGATTAACTGACTTTGACTGAACACCGTATTTGTTGGTTCGATTCCCATTTGAAACATCATATTTATCGCGGAGTATTTTACAGGACGTTTCTGCCATAGATAGTGTGTTTTATATAAGTAATATATCTATTGAAAAATGTTATTACAAATTAACAAAGGAAATCTCTTATGTTAACAAAATTGGTTCCAATGAATTTTTACCGGCAATTCATGATATTGTTAGTTTTTTTTTGTCAGATTTTGTCATTTATTTATTTAATAAAAAAATATATTAACTTTTACAGTTAATAAATAAATAAATGAATAATTTTCGTATTTAGATATAGTAGAATGAGTGGTAAGTAATAAAAGACACCTTTAGTTTTTATAATAGCTTCACATATCGAGGGCAGGCATATAGACATTGCGTGTAGAATGGCGGATCTTAACGCCGCGCTTTGTAGCAAGGTAATGCTGGGTAACACAAGTAAGAACAGCGTTATGAGACTAATTGTTTCCTAAAAGGTGTATAAATACAATATTTTTTAGTACACCGAGTGGAGGTTGAACTTACAATCCTCGCATTTAAAGTCAAACATCAATCCACTGTTTATTAAGCATTAATTTATGTATAATAGTAGTTAGTTAGTGTTTCCGGATATCCTGGAGACGAGGACAGTTTAGCAGCCTCCTTTGATAATTATAATCTATGTAAGCATTTACCTCGTTTCTTTTAATAAACGCACTGATTTTCAGCAAGGCTTTCGATAAGATAAACAATCGCATTCCTATCTAAGGAATTTCCACTTTGGTCGTCTATTAACTTGGACGTACAATGTGAGACCGTGTAGACTCAGTGGGGCAGCGTCTGGCTGTAAACGAGAGGGTTGTAGGCTCGATCACTTCTTGAAGAAAGAAAAATTACATACTTAATAACTTTCCAGCTCTGTGATGACAAAAATGCGGTGTTAAATTTCGCCGAATTAATATGTTAGATGTGTTGAATATGGGCGAAAAGTGGAAAACTGAGTGTCTTGACACTACGTTCTATCTACGTAGGGCTACCCTCTAAACTTGAAATAAATTAAAACTTTATTTTATAAGTGATTTTTGCGAAGTGCATGGATCTAAATGGACAGAAAATTATTAAATTAATATTTTCATTTCTTCGCTCTGATTGAGAAGCAAAGCACGGCGTTATGTTTCACCACTGATCACGCAAACCATGCGGCGAGAATTCAGCGGAAAGTGGTAAAGGGAGCATCTTAACACTCGGTTTCATGTGCTACTTCTATATTTAAAAAGAAATAAAAATTTAATTAAATTAAAAAAATGATTAGATTTGTTATTTAATAAGTATTTAAAGTTTTCAAACTTATTGTTTATTTTATTATTATTATTATTTATTATTATCAAGTAGTGAACGACATATATATCCGCATAACAAAAAAAATCATATGACAGTGTTTTTCTTAATTTTTTTTATTTTTTTCATGAAAAAAAAATGCTTATATAAAAAAGTTGCATATAATCATAAAAGTATGTTAGTAGTACAAGCTCAGGTACGTATAAAGTTTCCGCTTTGTTCTAAAAGTTCTTATGTCGCTTAAAAGCGTGAAAATTAAACTTCTTAGGCATTTCTATGTAAAATGTTTGAAAAGCTTTTTCTTTTTAAGCCTTTTTTGAAAGTTTTAGTCGTTTAGTAAAGTTAATTCCATATGTGCCATGTATATTCCAGAGGCCAGTCGTGGCGCAGTGGCACGAAGTGTGACTGTAAAACCGACTGGTTGTGGGTTCGATCCCCACACTCGAGGAGATGAGATATTTACTTAAATTTATATTTCCATTTCTTCGCTCTGGTGTCGAGGCAAGCGCGGCGTTGAGTTCTGCCACTCAACACGCAATGCCTCCAGAATACGGCAGAAAGTGGGGACTAGAGTGTCTTAACACTAGGTTCCCTCTGCCTACCCTGCTGTGTGCGGGATACAGCGTGAAGCTGAAAAAAAAATCCATATGTATGTATCCCAACTGCTAACATTTCAAAGATTTTTTTCATGTCCTGTACGGTGTTGAGTTGTGCCACCCAACACACATTGTTCCGAATTCAAGTGAATTCCTTTATATAAATATACGGGATATAGATCTACAACCGTCACAAAGACGTGAGTTCTAACTACGTCACAATGACGTGTAAGTATAGTTATATAACTATAGCCGCTCTGATATATAGAACGACACCACATGGTAGAGTTGAGCAAATTTTAATTGCGATTGACAATTAAATATTAATAATTAATTTACTAAGTACTAACAGTTGATCCATTGTTAATATTTAATTGCAGTTAAATTTTGACCAATTTTGTTACATATGATATAGGTAAAAAAACTAATTTATATATACGTATTTAAGCTGAATAGTAAGTTCGCAATATTTCACAAGTGGTAGCGTGGCCGAGCGGTCTAAGGCGCTGGTTTAAGGCACCAGTCTCTTCGGAGGCGTGGGTTCGAATCCCACCGCTGCCAAATATTTTTTATTTTTATTGCTTTTTTTATTAAAATGTTTTATTATTATTTGTCTATTTTTTTTTATTTAAAATGTATTTATATATAAAAAGCAAATTATAATAAATATATTTTTTTCAAATTATTACATATTTAATGTTTTAATTTTTTTTGATTATATTAAAATAATAAAAAAAACATACCAACGATACACATCTTTATATTATACGTAATTACTGCCTTTTCTGGTCTTGATAGTAAAATTGCTTAATATTTAATTAAAACGGACGCCTACTTAAAATAAGAAAGCAAATGTACGATTACTCGAAAAATATATGTATTTACCCAGAAAGTAAGAAAGTATAAAGAAGATTTTCTAAAAACTATAATAAATAGTTTTTAAAAAACGCATAAAGAAATCTTGAAGAGGAGCGGGTTTAAATCCCGTTATGTAAAAAAAATATATACGTTTTTTATAAATAAATGTTTATAATAATACTTCCTATAATTTTACCATATTCCTTTGCTTTTACAATGAGGCAGGTAAGACTGAAAGAACCTAATGTAAAGCGTGAACTAAGACCCGTGCGATTTTCTCTGATTCGGATTTTCACGCGAATTTGGAATATTTCCTCTTAAATTTCGGTATTTAACGCCGCATAAGATATCTCTTTTAAATATTTTATACTCAAAGCGTAAACATTGTCGTATATAAATACGACGTATCATAAACATATTTTACATATTATTATAACTTTTACATAAAATAATATTTTATTGCATTATTAAACTCAAAAAAAAAACAAATAAAAATCCAGCTGCATTAAGTTTTTTTACTGCCGATAATTTTGCATATTTATGAGTTTTTAATGTACGTTTTTTATGTATATGTTTTAGTTATATAAATAAAATAACAATGAAAATTAAAATAATGTGAAAATTTGCAAAAAAACCGCTTAGATAATGTTGTTTTCAAGGCTAGGCGAGTCATACTCAAAGGAATTTTTATATTTAAAAAATATTGGTGTTCAATCCACTATGGCGTAGCGAAATAGTATCTGTAAGAGTTATGATTGTGGGTTTGATTCCTATTCGGAGAAACAAATTATTTTCATTGTTCCTTTGTAGAACAAAGTAAACGTTCTCTAAACACTAGATAATTTCTATATACAATAAAACGTGAAGCGGTGTATAGATACTTTATATATAAAAACTGCTATATATTATACTTTTTGTGATTGATACATTATTCGATTAAACCCACAATTACATTGCATCTACAGTGAAACGCTATACCGCTGCCCCTCCACTGTTCGAACAACATTATTCTATTAAAAGAATATAATATTTTCATTTCCTCGCTCTGGTAAGGAGACAAAGCGCTGCGTTAAGTTCCGCCCCTCGACACGCAATGCTCTTGAATTCGGCTGAAAGTGGGGAAACACTAGAGTTTTACTCCCAGGTTCCATCTGCCTAGCATGCTAAGTGCGAGATACAAGGTGAAGCTAAATAAATTAAATAGATAGTAATAATAATTTAAAAATATTCCATCTGCCTAATCAATTACAATTCAATATATTGAAAAGTGTTGAAAAGAATCTAATTTAGGCGTGAAGGTCAAAGAATTTCAGACAATACATAATTATAACCATTTTCATGTAACATAATTGACGTAAATGACCATTAATCATAAAAAAAATGCTATTTTTCTTCCAGTTCCTTCTTTGAAATCACGCAGAAAATTTATGAAAGATAATTATTACTGTGAAATTATCATTTAGAGAAAAATTATTTGGTAATTACCTACATAAATAACCATGCAAAAAAATCACATAAATCAAGATAAATTAAAAACGGGTTAAGATATTGTACATATTATATGTTTTTTAGGTTCACGCTGTATATAAGAGACTTCGCGTTGAGAAGCGGAACTCAACGCCACGCTGTAGCTAGAGTAGAGAAAGGAAAATGTAATATTTCATACAATATATAGTCAAACGTTGTCCCACTACCACGCCTCGTTGACCTCACCAGAATATATTATGTTTTATTTAAAAAGTAAACGGTGAGGATTCTTAATTAGGGTCAAGGTAAAATCATCATCGACGCATCATTTAAATGGTTTCACAAAACACTTGTCCAAATGTACATACGAATTGCAAAATAATATGACGTTAACATTATGTTCAATTTTAAACTTTCAATTTTAAGCTCAATGCATTGGTTTTGTTTTGATATTACTTGTATTTATAAAAAATAAAATTTAATTATGATTTCTGTTTCCAGCTTCCGGCCGTATCCCGCATATCCCAGGCAGGGAAGATCTGGTGTTGTTAAACACTCCGTTTTATACTTTCGGCCTGAATTCAATACGATGCGTGTTGATTGACATAATTCAACCCCGCACTTCGTCGTACTAAAGTATTTTTTGAAGACAAATATTTTTTTGAGAACATAAATTATTTTTACTTCAGATAAGATTTGGGTTTTTGGGATCTTGACTTCACTATCCAGTTCAAAAGTAAGCCTGTATAAACTCACTCCAATCCTACTGGTGAGAAACGCGTCAATGGGACGAATGGCTGTGAGGTAAAACAGTCGCTAGTGCCAACCTCTGCGGACCTGGCAAACGAAGTTATATTATTCGTTCATAGGGAACGGCGTTACCCCTAAGTGAGCTGTTTAATCGCCTTTACTCGTGGGAATAAGATGAATATTGAAAAACGAAACCAAACAAATCACACAAATTTAACTCAAAAGATCTTTCACAGATGCATGTTCAACAAAAGAAGTAACGTGCTACGCTAAAAGAAATAACTATCGCACAAGACACACAGGATGGCAACAAGACAGATGAAATGGAAGAAACTAATAACTAGCAAAGCGACCATGTTCCTGTCGCTAAAAATAAAAGGGTGGAATTTAATACACCCCATAGTTTTCAACATGTTACACGAAATTAATCCTGACTAGCCTAACGCCAACTAGTGACACCAACTATTCTCTATGGAAAGCAACTTTAAATTTGAAACGGCCTAAAACTTAACTTACCCCTATCAAAACTAAATTAACATGAGCCCGGTCTGACCTGGACAAATCCAAGGCATTTGCAGAACAACTATATGAAGTCTTTTAACCATATCCTAACAAATAACAGGAAATATATGGCAATATCCAGAAAATCTTATGCACTTCTACTCAGATGTGCTTAACCCTAAAAAGTATCACGGCGAAAGTATCTCTTTCTGCGATTCACGAATTACAAGACAACAAAATTCCATGATACGACCTAATCAGTGCTACAGAACACCTCCCTAGAATAGAAATAATGCTAATAGTAGCGATACTCAATACATGTCTAAGATTGTATATTCCCCAGTCAATGGAAGATAGCTCAGGTGATAATGATATCAAAACCAGGTAAAACTCCTCATGAAGTATCCTCTTTTCAACCAATAAGCCTTCTGCCACTGATGAGGAAACTATTTGAAAAAATTATTCTCACTATAATACGCATACGCCTCGAAGACATTTTACCAAAACATCAATTTGAATTTAGGGAAGGACATGGCCCTATAGAACAAGTCCATAGAATAATAGACATCATCAATGGCTCATTTGGAAATAAGAAGTACTATTCAGCAGTAATTTTAGACATTGCCAAAGCATTTGATAAAGTTTGGCACGAGGGACTATTTGGACATTTTTTCTAATTATAAAATCTTACCACGGAAAAAGACGCTTTGAAATCAAGTATAATGCAACTACATCCTCTATGTATGAAATCAAATCAGGCGTGCCTAATAATCAGGGTAGCATTTTGGGACCAGTGTTATATTTTATCTACCCAGATCTGCCGTAAAGATTGATGGGTATCAAGGCTGATAAAGACAAATCTGTGTAGGTAACCTTCACTCTTAGGAAAGTAACTTGCCTCCAACTCTTCCTCTACTACAAAGGAATTCCACAAACAGAAGAAGCTATATATCTTGGCATGCACTTGGATCATATGGATCAAAAGTAAACAGCTTGACCACAAACTTCACAGTATGTATAGGTTGATCGAATACAAATCTCAGCTCACAATTAATAGCAAACTTTTAATCTACAAAACTATAATTAAATCAATTTGTACTTACGGAATTCAACTATAGGGGAACGCCTAGCCACAGCAACATTCCAAAGTAAAACTCTAAGATCTATGCTTCAAATCCCTTTATATATAAGTAATGAGTATATCATCTCTGACTTATGCATCCGAACAGTGAAACAAGAAACTGAACACTACAGCAAAAAGTATCATATCCGACTGGATAGACACGGGAATAAGCTGGCAGCGCAGCTACAAGGAATAGGCAGCTTGCAATTTTGCGGCCTAAAACGAAAGGCTATTTCCGAGCTAGCAGAAAAAAAATCAGCCAAAGTGTTTATGCTTCACTGAAAGCTCATCCCTAAAATAAATCAGACAAGAATCAACTATCATCTTGGATTACTGTTTATAAACAGATCGCCAAATAGCAACCTAGATAAAAAAAAGATATAAAAAATAAGATGCTGAAGAGAGATGCTGAGAACTCAATGTGCCACGACAAATTTAGAAGGGTTCTTTTGTGTCTTTGCAACGGAACCTTTTTTTTTTATTTTTCTACGCTCACAAATCACGCTTCTTCCGCAAAGCAGGTAAGGCAAAGGGGACTTAGTGTTACGTTATTCTGTTTCCCACACACCACCTAGTTTTTGAGACATCGTGTGAAGAGTGGCAGAATATCTGATCGTAATCACGACAGGAACGACTATACTACATTCATTTTTATTTCTCTTCTGTGTTAAATCCATAGAGTTGGATTTTTTCTTAAAAAAGCTATAAATATGACATGACGGTTATCATCAAGTAAACAATATTGACTATAATATCACCTGCTGGTACAAAAAATACAAACATACCACACGCTTTAAAGGGCACACAAGGCTTTTGCTCCCTTTGTTTGTGAATAATATCACCCATTTATATACGAATGTGCAAAAAGTTAAAATCCTTCTGACAGCTGGGACCCTTAGTACTGGTTACTCTGCTTTGCATAATTAAGGTGTATGACAGGGGCGCGGTGCAGTGGCATAAACGTGCGACGGTCGTAGGTTTAATTTCCACTCAGGAAAATGAATTATTATTTTTTAATATTTTCATTTCTTCGATCTGGTAACAAGGCAAAGTGCGGCATTGATTTTCGCCTTCTCGAAAATTTTGAAATTACTTAACACTAGGTTTTTATTTCCTACCCATACTACATGCGGGAAGCACCGTGAAACTGACGAAAAAAAAAAATCCGTGGGCGAATCCGCGTCGCACTTGACTGCTTATTTATTTTAAATCCTTAAATGTATACGTCAGTTGAAATATATTACATACAGAACAGCTCTTTGTCTTCGTCGACTCGCACTTGTTCAACTATTTATATAAGCCTGTAGGTATTATTTTATTCGTGACATTTATATTTTAATTATCTCTTTGTATATTTGAGGCGAAATCTAAAAGTTAGTAATTGTACCAATATGTTCTATATGTAACTTCTTATGACGTTATAATGACGCCAGTCGTGGCGCAAGGGCACAAGTGTGCAAGCGCAACTCCCCACTCGAAGAAAATTTAATTTCCTTACCCTTTATTATTCTTTTTTTTTTTTTCATTTCATTTATTATTTTCATTTCTCCGCTCTGGTGTTGAGAACTCGGCGTAAAATGAAGAACGGAGTGTCTTTATACTAGGTTCCCTCTGCCTACCCTGCTGTGTACGGAATACAGCGAGATGCTAAAAAAAATATTAAATATATTGAAAAGTTCACAGCCAACACACTACAAATAAAGTAACATGTTTCTAACATAGAATTATTAAGAAACTAAAAATAAAATAAAATCGAAACTGCGATCTACGTCACATTGATTAAGTCTAGTCATCAGACATATATATAAAAAAGCACCATGTATATAAAAAAGGAATGGATTAATGATTCATAAATAAGTTATGTATAAACAAGTGTCTATTTATTTTTATTTATACGAGTAACTATATATCTTAATTGGTTATAGTACGTTCTAGTATAATATTATATTTATTTTACTTAAATTTTTACGTCACCTTTTTTTTGTAAAAAATATTTTTGAAATTCAGTTTTATGTTAAATATGTTATAGTATTCCTTTAAGCAAAATGCGGTAATTTCGTGAAAGAGTCTTCTCTTTCAACGGAGTGTCAACACTAAGTTCCCATCTACTGTACTTATACAGAAACAAGTGATACAGAAAAATACGTCGGTCCGGCCCTCCGTTTTTACATTAAATATAAAATAAGTTTTTTTTTTAGCTTCAACCAGAATCCCGCCTATAACGGGGTAGGCAGAGGGAACCTATAAAATATACAAAATAACTTTTCAATTTTATATTTCAACGTGTACAAATTATTTTAATGAAAAACAAACTAGCATTGCAACAGCAAAATAATAGTGCCGACACTTTGTTAAGAAATTCAATCATTTTGCTATAATTAAGTACCTACCTACTAAATATAAATTAGAAAATTTAGGTCAAAAAAAATTCCACCAACACATATATTGTGTATCACTTAATGTGATTACAAAATCCAATATCGGTCAGATTTGGGTCACTGTGCTATTATGCCTTTAATATTATAAAGATATATACACCTATAATTATTAGAAAAATTAACTATTTCCTCTTATACTACGCAAATCAAGGCACAGGGAATCTGGGAACCTAATGTTAAAACTCTCAGTCCTCATTAAAACATGTCCACTCCTCACTTTCCGCCGAATCCTAGAGGCATAGCGTGTTGAGTGGTGGAACTCAACGCAGGTGTAACCCGATGGTTGTGATTTCGATCCCCATTCGAGAAAATGATAATAATTTGTTAATGTGTTCTTTTCTTTGCTATAGCGCCAAGGTGAAAGCCCGGCACTGAGTTCATCAAAATGTCAAAAATCTGCGAAAAGTAGAGAACGCCTGCCTTAACTAGGTTCCCTCTGCTTACAATGCTGTGTGGGACAGCGTGAAGCTGATTTTATTTGATCCATATTAATTAAAAAAAAAAACCAACCATATGTGTGATAAAACAGATACACGTGAGCGATTCACTCATTGACAAAAACATCTAATGAAGTTTTTTTTATAAATATTCAATATTCTATTTTAAACAGAATTAATGACATAATTTTTAAATGGCTATAACAGCCTATTTGGTGGTTATCTGTTAGGTCAGAGGTCGTAGGTACTATTTCTATCTAGGGCAAATATTTATATATTAAGCATGACTGTAATTCAGTGCAGGGCGTTGATTTTTAATATACACATTTCAATACATAAAACTAATATGTCTATATTATCAGATATTAGAGATTTTATAATTCATTTTATGGAGGTAAAAGCCGATTAAGAAATATCTAAATTTCACTGAAATTTTAAAAAAAAACTTTAAAATATACAGCAGCGTTTTGCTCTACATATTGTTTCGTTATATGTCAAATGTTTTTAAAAAAAAAACCATAACACTTTCATTCTAAAAGTTATGTGATACGAACCGATAAATACTACAGTTTTAGGTTAAAAACAATAAAAATATTGTTCATCGATAAATTAATTATTAATACAATAGTTTCATTTCGTTTTTCAATATGATGAAATATCCAATGTGATGAAAATCCTATGTGGTTGTGAAATTTCGTGAAATATGCAATTATGGACATTGCAGTGAAAAATCACTTTCGATATCAATTAGTTACACAATATAAACAAATGAAAATATGAACTGAAAAGAATTGTTATCGCCAATATTATATTATTAGTTACGGTTTTATCATATAATATGCAATGCAAAACAAACACATGGTATGAGGAAAACGTATGGATGATCAACTATTTACACATCCCACAGGGTTCTCTACAATTGCTGTTGGTACTAACATCAAGAGTAAAAAAAAGTAAAAAAAATGGATAATTTCATTAAAAAATATAGAAAAAAAAGCACCAATCATACACCTGACATTAAAAACAAATGAACGTTCAACACACTTCATCCAATGTTCAACATATATCTACATATACGTAGTTCAACACATTACAACACTTGATTCCAACATTCCGATGCACTATTCTATTCTACACTTGCAACTACACTACACTCACCATTACATCGCTACTGTTCCGTCCGCACTGTTCAAGAGCTGACGTCAGACTGACTGATATGAAAAGCTGAACTTTCGATTTTTTCCAAATTATCCAACCAATTTAAGATGAACTTCCCCAACTCTTGATTTCATTCACTAAAATTGTATTTTTAAACTGGTTATTCGAACGAAATGGGCATACAAGGTTTATTTCTCAATATATTTCGGTTTTGAGGGAAAAATGTTTGGTCGCCATTTTACATGGGGTTGACGCATGCGCGGTGATAAGGGCAAGGGTGATGACAAGGTCCTAGCTCTATTGAAATTTACATAGAATGTGTCTGATACAACAAACATATAGAATGTACAACAATTTTCATATATATTTGTATATTCAAATTGATAAAATAGTACACAGTATTTAAATTTTAAATGTTAATTGATACAACATTAATATAAAATATAAATTAATTAGAAATAAATAAAAAGATATGGTTTACTCAATTTTATTTTATTTTTTTTAAATGCAAACGTGTGTTAAATATTTATTATTTAATACATGAAATAATTCAGACTTCCCTTTAATTCTACAAGACTACTTTACGTAACAGCTGTACATTAAAATTAAACTTTATCAAGATAATGTTTATATCTACAAAAAAATAAATGTCTCTATTAATGTCTTTTGGTTACTTTATTTTTTACTTTAAGAAAATAGAATTACCAAATTTAAATTTAAATTTTATAATTTTGAATATTACCAAATTTTGCACATCATTGAACAGACACAGTAGTCTATCTAGAGCCGTTTAAAATTATGATTTCTTTCTGGAAAAATTCTATTGTAAAAAAATCGGCTCTAGATTCTATTTATACCGTACCTATTTGAAATTAATTTAATTAATTATTACTTGTGGGCCACCAGATGTGGCTAACAGAGCTAGATATCTTTTTTCCTTCTTAGGCAAAGCGGCGCGACTGTACACGCGACGGTTGTGGGTTCGATTTCTACTAGAAGGAATGAAATATTACATATTTTAATTGCTTCGCTTTTGTGAAAAGGCAAAGAGAGCCACTCAATACGTAACCCCTCCAGAATTTGACAGAAAATGGGTCGTGCGTCTGAATGGGAACGGAGAGTCTTAACACTTAGCTCCTAGCTAGCTCCGTTCCCATATGGTTAGGACGTGGGTTACAGCGTTAAGTTACAAAACAAAATCTAACGTAATCGTATTCACATTGAGCAAATGAATATATTTCCATAATATTGACAAAGAGTACAATATTTCATTTTATGGTTTTACACAAAGAAAGTTGTTGCGATACGTGATGAAACGCACGAAGGCATAAACCATTTATAATTATTAGATGTGTCTAGTGGCACTGGGTCGGATAATACGAAGGTTGTGGGTTCAAACCCACACTCAGAGCAATGGTTAAATGATTTTCATTCAGTCATTGCTGTTGCTCCTTAGCTCTACCTCTCAATATACAAAAAAATAAATTAACCATTAACACGAAAAAAATATAGAAATCATAAACTTTTTTATATAATATAAAACATATTAATAAGAGTTAGAATCTTGTGCTATTTTTAATTCATTTATTATATCTATTCTGTTTTTTTATTGTTTAAGTTCATTAGTGAATAAATTAATATAATAAATATATATTATAAAAACCACAAGGACGTGTCCTCAATGGATAAGTGATAATAATATAATTAATATTAAAACTTATTATAAGGTTTATGAATTAAATATAAGTTATTAGAGATTGACAACATAATAAAGTAAATTAAAATAAACATTTTTTTATTTCCTTGGAATTGACGCGAAATACAAAAATATTTTCTAACTATAATCCATTATTAGTAGATATAGTAGATTACTGAAAAATAAACGAGGGTCTACACTGAATATTTCTCAGTCTGTAAATATGTTTTTTAATATTTTTTTTAATTAAAAGTTATGCCAAAATATTTTTGCCTTTGCCGTAGATATTAATTGTTCGCATCATAACAAAATACTAGACTCAATAGATTTTTTACTCTATACTCTGCACGTAGACACTACGTTCTACATTTTCTATTTGAATGCCGAAAGAGTGGAAAATTTAAATGGTTCTTTCCACTAACATTTAATCCACAAAAATTTCCGTTACAATGTCAACAATCCGATACCGTCCTATTGCGCTACGATGGCTTAAGTAGTTAAGATAATAAAACATATTTTATTTCACTTTAAAATATCAATCACTAAATTAGATATTAACAAACGAGATAATCTACAGAGAAACACTTGCATTCGTAAAAGTACAGCTTCACGCTGTATCCCACACACAGCACGGTCCGCAGAGGGAACCCAGTGCAAAGACATCCATTCTCCACTTTTTACCGAAATCTGAAGGCATTGCGTGTTGAGTGGCAAAACTCAACTCAAATTAGCCTTGACACCAGAGCGAAGAAATGTAAATATAATTTTTAATAAATATTTCATTTCCTCGAGTCCAGTCCAGTCGAATTACTGTCACACTTTTTGCCCCTGCACCACAACTGGCCTCAAAACATTTGTCATACAAATATATGTAACATTTTTAAAGTGGACTTTTATTCCATACTAAGAAAATATTTTTTTAGAAAACGTATATGAATCTTTGAACGTAGCGGAACTCGAACCTACCTCTTGAAAAACGTCCAGGCCCTCTGGCCACTAAGCTATACGTTCTTATCAAGTCATTCGTAATTGAGAAAACATTTAAAGTTGATTTGCTTAAAGATAATTTGAGCCACGTTAGAAATCATTGACTAACTTTAGGATCTTCAAAACACTTTGATGGGGAGAAAAAGAGAAAAAGATGAAGAAACCATTCACCATTCCAGAGATCCACCGTGCCGACGCCGAGCTTATAGCGTTGTAGGATGAACCACTTAGAGCAGTGCCTGGGACTTGCGTCCCAAGTGTAAAATTTAAGGGGCCCCATTTTTAGTAGAATTATGAAAAAATATACGAAAAACACAAATAATATTGTCTTTTATTTACCGTCCTCTTTAAATTCATTTCTATCTAGGTACGTGTGAATGCTTTGTGTTGAATTTGACACGCACAACCCAATTTTCGAGACATTGTATTGATTGACGGAACTCAACGCTGCGTTTTATCTTGTTATCAGAGAAAACTGCGATGCGCCACGATCGCCTCATCAAAAATCATCATCAAAAACATATATAGATATAAATTTCTTAGTAGGTAAGGTCTTATGGAAATAACGCAAGCGGCTTCCATCACAGCTTTTGTCTTTAAATTTCACGCATAACGCTTTTCTTAGATTCGACACGATGACGCATTTGACAAGTAATTAACATATTTATATTAATTATTTATGCACATTCTACACCTACTTGCCTCTTTCTACCCACGAATTCGTTTGTATGAACTTTAAAATTAGATTAATTTAATGGAAAGGATTTTAAATTAATTTGATCTGCCATTAAAAAAAAATGATTGGGAAGTATAGATGAATATATAAATATATTAAATTAATTGTGTGTTAAATTATATACCTATAAACTGAGCAATTGAAAATTCTAAACATATTGAATAACAAACAGACGCACACCAGAAACATAAGTACTGTAAAATTAAAAAAAAAGTCTAAGAAATGTAGAATATAGTTTTTTTTTTAAATATACTAAATTTTCCTCGCATCTTCACGGTATACAGACAACCAATGTAACAAAACATGTTAATGTAATACTTTTACTGCAATATTTTGTAATACTTACTTACATAAATATCGCTCGTCATTGTCATCATTGTTCATTGTCTTATAATATAGCGTCTATATTATGTAATTTATTTAATAATTTCTTGGATTTCCGCAATTATTGGATATTTTTAATGAAACTTCTTTTTTACCCTACCTGGAAATTTAGTATCCAATATATAACATAAATATAGATATTTTCCATAACAATTTTATTAATAATTTTACGTTTGACTCTTTTGATTTTAATAATTGTCCGACCGAAACGAGGTTTTCAGCCGAAACTGAAACCAAACCCTCGTCTTTGGTCTTAGTTTCGGCCAATACCAAAATCGAAACTTTGTAATATACAGTATTCTTAACTAAAGACAAATCGGAACAGTCGATAGAGGTGGTCATAACCAACAATTTTTACCATATATTGCATGGTCCGTAGTTTTACCGTTAACGAGGAATAAACCATTTTTTTTTAAATATCATATCTGGGCAATAATATACAATACAATAATTGTTAAGAAAACTTATTTTGGGGATTTTCAGTGCTCTCTATATAGATAGGTTTATTGCCCAATTGCAATTGGCAATTTAAATATTTTTCCAATATTCAGCACTTTAGTCTTATAGGTACAGAATTGACCTTACCATGCTGCAATATGGAAATTAAAAAAAACACCAAGTATTTTACAAATATCCTCACTTCTCCTCTTTCATTCGATACGAAAAAAGTGTTATTTCAATTAATAAAAAAGAAAAAAACAGCTTCACGCTGTATCCCGTAATATCTTCATTGAAATTCAGGCCAGTCGTGGCACGAAGTGTGACTGTAAAACCGACCGGTTGTGGGTGGGTTGCCACTCAATACGCAATGCCTCCAGCATAACCTCTACAGCAGAGCAAAGAAACGGAAATATGAATTTAAGTAAATATTTCATCTCCTCGAGTAAGGATCGCCCACAACCAGTCGGTTTTACAGTCACACTTCGTACCACGACTGACCTGAATTTCAATTAAGATATTACATAATTAACCTCAATTTAATAAAATTCTATTACCTTTTCGATTTATTTTTTATGCTTAGCTGCTTAGAATTGAGGAGGGGTAAAATAAATCAGTGATTTTTAACAGTTTTCAATTTGTGCGGGTTCGAGTCCAGCTACATTCAAATGTATAACCTTTTGTATCTAAAGATATTTGTCTATGCTTAAAATAACATTTAAAATCGGCAGTTTTAGGATTACTATAGAACACATCAAATTAATATCTGAAATAAATTTTGCTTAAAAAAAAAAGAATTGTCTACACTTTTGTCCTTGCCTATCTTATCTCCGAAGCTATAGAGGCTATCCAATAATAAAAATTTTTTGTTACTACAAAATAATCAAATTCATACTATTTTTAGGGCGTAGATACTCAACTATGAAAAATCTTTTCATTTGGAATGAATAAATTTACTTTATTGCTCGTGGATCACAATAATTATCAAAGTGACGTCTTCGAGTGTTTTTAGTTTCGGCACGGCCGAATGCTCGGCCTTTTATTAGCCGAAACCGAATCTTCGGTCGGTCACTAAACTTAATATTATTTATTTTCATAAGTCTCCCGCAAGAGATAAAGAATACAAGAGCAAAGATAGACATCGCTTATTATTCTTATTAAATACTTACACACAAATAGTAACGAACTATTAATAAAAACATTTGTTGATATTTTCAATTACAATTTCAATTGCTCGCATAATATTTTATACAATAGACAAATAGAACACTGTAAAGTATGTAATTATTATCATACTAAGTGTAACAATGATTCTTGACCTGAATTTCCATTTTGCTTGCGTAAACCAAAAAAATGAAAGGCACGCTTTTATCAGCGAAGGTTTGCGGTTGTGATTAACAAAATTATGCCAGTTAATATTTTCATATTAGATCGATAGCCTATTAGATCTTATTTAAGCTGTAACGAATCAAAAGCTCTATCACTGTTTTAAATTACAAATCTATTAAATAATCCATTTAAAAATTAAAATGATTCATAAAAAAGTAACATAATTAAAAATGATTCAATATTTTATATATAAATGTTTTCTCTTCCATTTTTTTTAAATATTCAATTATCTATATATAAAATTTATCTATTGTCTGTACTGATCGACTTAAACATATGACAATTCAATTGTCATTGTCAAATCAAACTCATATTGTCAAATCAACCGCGTAACGGCCGCACATTTTTTAAAATATTAACTATAAAATAATGAAATATTTACTGGATGCCTTACATAAAATTGTAAGCTAACAAAATGGATGTAAAAAAATCGCATACTAATCAACAAAACCGTGAGTAGTTATAAATATATATTCATTTATGAAAACATATACCTAATGTATTATATTATGACTATTTTTTAAAGGTTTCTTGAAGCTTTCTTTAAAGAAAAGTAAGGTAAATGAAGCGAAAAGTAAGAATGTTGGACAAGATGCAAAAAAAGGTAGCGATAGCCAAGATATTATGGTCATTGACGATTCCTTTGACAGATTAATGGCTCAATATTCAAATAATGTAAGTTTTTTATTTGTAAAATACTTCTATTACTTAAAAATCTACTAATAAAGAAATAATCCATGTATATTAACAATATGTGTTGTTATTTTCTTAAGTTCCTTCTTTAAAAACAAAAAATACCATGAGACAGCAAGTGGTAATTAAACCTAAACATATTCACACCAGACTACCACTGTGCCAACAGGCTAGCTATCAATATATTTTTATTGGTCATAATTTTGACATCCTCACATATTTAAGTGTATAGATAGGGTAAAAATACTTAAAACACCAATTTTAATTTATTGTTAACAAAATATATTACATAAAAAATATTACATAATGTCTCAAATTGAAACAGCAAGTAAAGAATGGAATGTCTTGACATTATCTAGTTTTTTTTTATCAGCCCATACTGCTACATGCGGAATACAACAGAAAAATTAAAAAATCTGTTATCATTATACAACTACATACACAATAAATTGCTATTTATGATATTTCCATTGCTCACTTTCCACTGAATTCCACAGCATTGTGTTGAGTAGCGGAACTCAACACCATGCTATGCCTTATTAGCATTGTAAGGAAATTACCCCAACTGGGAATCAAACCCACAACCATTTTATTTACAGTTGCATGTGTAAATAAATTGGTTGTGTGCCTGGGCCACAATGGCTTCAACTATTTGTAATTGTAATAACAATAATTGTAATTTGGTATGTTCTATTTGTTCTTGAGAAGTAAATATGCATATATTTTGTGTGCAATAAATTTTTGTTATTTATGATTACAGGACAAGACAAAACTAAGGCAGTCGACTATAATAATTAACGATTCATATGATGATATTAATGGTAATTTGGAGGAAGCAAAAAAGGAGCCGAGTAAATTTGGAAATGTAAACATTTTACTATTACTATAATAATGTACTACTTGACTTTATTATCAGCTTCCATCTGTATCCCACACATAGTAGGCTGAGCAGATGGAACCTAGTGTTAAGACACTCAGTTTCCCTACTTTCTGCCAATTTTTTCGAGGCATTGCATGTTTAGTTGCGGAACTCAACATTAGACTTTTGCATTGGTGCCACAGCAAAAACATCTTTTTTTATTTACAAAAACATTACTGTCTATAAATTTTGTTTGAACCGATTGGTTCAAATTAATTCGCCTGACTGAATTTATTATACTTAATTATATAATGTTGTCCCTTGTACAATAACTTTTTCTCATTCACTAAGACAAAAACATTGTTACATACTACACCAGTCAATGTGAGGAATGAGACCTCCATTCCATTGATTCATTGACAAAATACTGAAAAACTGAACATGTAAAGACATATTATTGTAAATAAGTATTGTATTGATTAGTTAAAAATTATAATAATTTTCTCTAATTCTATTAAACTTTTTTATTTGTATCTTTACAGGTATCATTCACAACAAATGACTTAATATCTCCACCAAACAAACAATCAAGACCTAGCAGTGGAGGGTGGTCGCCGGCTCAAAATATAATATGTGCCACACCAAAAAACAACATAATACCCACTACACCTAAAGACAAAATCAATGACTCTTTAGAACAATGTTCATTGAAAAAAATACAAAATTCACATCAAAAATTACTAACAGATTTATATGGGGAAACATGGAAGTCAATACCGAGTTTATTCAAGACAATTAAACAAAAACACGAAAATATGGATGGAGTTACAAAGAAATTGCAATTCAATGACGATGAAAGTGACAAAGAAAATAATATAAGAACAGATTTAAAAAGAAATAAAGAATTGTATTTGACTAATTCGGAAACTAAACTGCTAAGAAATAACTCATTTGAAGAAAAAAGGTCCAAAAAGAGATTGTATACGGAGAAGATACCCAGTACACCAGATTTGCCAAAGCAGAAGTCTAAAAGTATTAAAAGTTCTGCTAAAAAAGGAATGTCAGTCATGGATTTGGTGAAAGAGCTTAGTAGTGATGTGGAAATTTTGAGAAATAAAGTTCAAAATGTGTGTGTTACGCCCAAAAATAATGTAAATGTTGATAGACTTGGTTTTGTTGCATCACTAGCAGGTAAAAATCTTGCATACACTTTTTGTGTGTTCTTTGTAGTATCATACTGAATCCAAATTATAGCAGGGTAGGTAGAGGGAACCAAGCGTTAATACACTGTTCTGTTTTCTTCAATTTTTTTAGATATTGTGTGT
Source organism: Heliconius charithonia (assembly GCA_030704555.1). NCBI lineage: Eukaryota > Metazoa > Arthropoda > Insecta > Lepidoptera > Nymphalidae > Heliconius > Heliconius charithonia. The sequence goes on from CM060825.1 coordinate 5,170,627, forward strand.
TTAATCTTGTCTTGTTACCTGAAATGGAAATATAAAATATTTCATCCATTTCATTCATTTCTCCGAGTGCAAGTTGAACCAACAACTGTGGCTTTTACAGTCACACGCTTGTGCCGCTGTGCTATGGAAGCTTTATTCATAATTACCTAGAGTGTATCTGAAAATTGATATACTAACAATACACAATAATTTTACAATAATATCGATTAATAATAATTCTATATCCTTCCCTCTGACTTTCAGATTTTTTTCGTAAGAAAAATGCTATAAATCAACTCTCCGCAGCCATCTATGGCTAATTTCAAATATGTAACTATTTTACAGAAAATATTCCATCTTGGCGTTGTAATCCAGAGGCAATACAATATCACGATAACTACAATCAGTTAAGAGAAAATTTAGCCCGACGGCTTTATAAAGAATTTAATAAAGTTATATTCGACGACGCCATGGATGCAGATCTACCTATTGTATGGGATAGTAAATTAAGAAGTACCGCTGGGTAAGTTCTATATGGGAATTAGTAAAAATATGTTATTTTAAGGAAACGAGACACCATGGCAGTTTGCTGTGATGAAGTCAGTTGGTCATGTAAACAAATACAACACGTAGCCAAGCCTTTTCATGTAGACTAAAGATAATTAATAAATATTGTATGTTATATTTCAGAACAACCACAAACCGACTAATAAAAACGTCAAACGGTCAAAGATTAAGGTCGTCCAGTATAAAATTGTCCACTAAAGTCGTAGATACGGTGCAGAGGTTGCGTGACACTCTTATCCATGAACTATGCCACGCGGCCACGTGGCTGATAGACGGCGAGTTGAGAGCTGGACACGGCCCGCTGTGGAAGAAATGGTGAGTTTACTCTCTTTTTTGTCTTCATGCTGATGATCCCACACATAGCAGGGTAGGCAGTAGGAACCTGAGAACCTAATGTTAAGAAACTTGATCCACATTAAGAGACTTTCGTTCCCTTTTTTCTGCAGATTTCTAGAAGCAATGCGTGTTGAGTAGCGAAACTCAACGCCGCAACGACGACGACGTCGTGATTACATATGTCTTGTACTTTTTTATTTACAAATATTTAATTTATTACAGGGCCAAGAAATCTTTAAAAATGTTCCCAGAGTTAGGTGAAATATCAAGATGTCACGACATGGAGATACATTACAAATATACATATAAATGTACTAAATGTGGATACAGGTACTTTTTACTTCAAATATGTTAGTAAATATAAGATAAAATATAATATAAGGAAAAAAAGATAAAAATATTTTCTGAATAAAAAATAGCTAAAAAGGAAATTTCATTGCAGTACAGTGACTAAACAGTAATCTCTCAACCGACAATATTTATTATTTAACAAAATTTTTTCTAGTGTGAGCAAAATTTTTTAGGATAGATAGAGGTAACCTACCTCTTACAATATTTATTACTCATAATTTTTTTGAGGCCAGTCGTGGCGCAGGGGCACAAAGTGTGACTGTAAACTCGACTGGTTGTGGGTTCGACTCGACGAATTTCCACTCGAGGAAATGTAATATTTATTTACACTTATATTTTAATTTCTTCGCTCTGGTATCGAAGTAAAGCGCGGTGTAGAGCTCCACGCAAAGCCTCCAGAACTCGGCGGAACTGAAAGCCGAGAACGGAGTGTCTTAACACTCGGTTCCCTCTGCCTACCCTGCCGTGTGCATGATATAGCATGCTGTTTTTTTTTATATTATTATTTATAATGCAATATTTATTAGTTGTATAAAATTTTTCAGTGTCAAACGCCATTCAAAATCAATAGACACAACGAAAAAATGTTGCGGCTACTGTCGCGGAACTTTCGAAATTATTATCAACAAGAAAAACAAAGATGGCGTCGTGGTGTCAACAAAAGCGAAAAAAGGTGGTTTAAACGGTTTCGCCGTGTTTGTTAAAGATAACTATAGTAATTTAAAACACGGCAGAAGTCACGCCGAGGTCATGAAGCTTTTAGGTGAGCAATTTTCCGAAAGAAAAAATAAAAAGACTGATTATGTTGATTTGAGTAGTGAATAGGAATTTTAAAAAAATACAGTGTATGTTTTTTTTTTTATTGAAGTTGTATAGATGAAGGTGGGTTTGACGTTTTTATTTCTTTCTATTGTATGAATTTTAAAGACATTCTCGTTATATTGGTATTTGTTGCGTCTTAGTGTATTTAATGTATTTTTTATCATTTTATTATTATAGATTGTTAACAAAAGATAAAACAAATATTTTTAAAATAACTATATGTAGAATTATCTTTTTTTTATAGATATAAACTTAATTTATTATATAGTTTTGACACTTAATTTAATTTATTACATTTTGACTTGTGACGTTTTATAAATAGTTTTTTTATTTTATATGTTATGTATAAAATATATTTTATGTTTTATATTAGACGATTGTACTGGATGCAATGAACTGATTGACTTAGCCATTTTAATTTATACATATATTTTATCATTTTATCATAAAAGCTATATAATGTCAAATTTCAAAAGTAACTTTTAAAGAAAATATATTTTTTTATACAAACAATATAAAGTGGCCTTGATGTTTATGTTGTAATATATTTGTAAAGATTTTAAAACTTCAGTGTGGATAAAATTAAATATAAATTGCAGAAAGTGGGTTGAATAATATTTTGATTTTATTTTAATCTTGTATCATTGAACCATGAAAAACATTGTTTAAAAATTCACAAACATCGAACTTCGAAAGAAATTGTGATTAAGTCAATTTTTTTAACTCAAATTTTAAACACCACTTGACATAAATAGTGCGTAAAAAACAAAACATTTAAAAAAAATAAAAAACATTCTAAAGTATGCAAATTATATAAATTTCATATGAAATTTACTCTTTTCGTATACAAGTATACAAAGATGAGTGTTTGTGTTTTATAAGTGACTTGAGCTTTGTAGATATAATTGTTATTGAATTTTGTATTAAGATTTTTTATGTATAATTGTGACTGATGTATATAAATTGTAACTATTTTAAAATGCCTTTTTTTCATCCAACTTTCACCAATTCGTGAATTTTCAGCTTAGCAAGTGTTTTAAAGTTATCCCACTGCGCCACTACGACCTCATACCCAAAATGATGATTATATTCCAAATTAAGAGAAAAAATCTTACTTCTTACATAGAATTTCAAAATATGAATTTATTTTTTTTTGTATTACGTTATTTTAAAGTAAAATGAACTTTGCTAATTAAAGTCTTAAATCAATATCAAAATAAAAAAAAATGGCGCAAAGCTTTTTGTTTCTAGCAACAAAACGGTATTTTTTATGAAGTTAAGCTCAAAATAAATACAAATAAATAGAATATTTTTTTATAAATACAGTGACTAAAACTCATTTACAAAGGATATTTAAAATGAAACATTGTGTATTTCAATATCATTTTTTATTTATTTATACATATTAAATGTCAGTTGTTAAATGATAAAGTAGGTACAGATTTGAATATAAAAAAAATATAATTTACAACAGAACGATACTTATAATTAATTTTAAAGGGTACACAAGTAACCCATATTTACAATTTATAAAGAAAAAATAAACGTGGCATTAATATTTACATTAGGATCGATAGATGTGCCACAACAAATAAAAAATGTCATAAATATTTTTTTTTCTATTTTACACAATTATTTATTTCCTATCTATTAGTGCCAATATACACCTGATTCTAATTTATTTCCACAGATAATATAAATAGTGGTAATGATTTAAAAAAAACTAATATATTTTTAATGTAGCCTCAGTTTTTAATAGCTGTCATTGATATAAAAATGTTATTTTTAATCTGTCCATCCTCTATATATATTATCTGTTATAATTATCTGTGTTCTAATTTGCCGCTACAATGTGAAATCGCGTAACCATTGGCTGTTTAATTGATGATTGTGACTAGTTTTATAATAACCGTGTATAAAACCACAATTTCACCCACAAACTGTTAATGAAAATAATTTGTCCCCGAGTGGGAATCGAACCGAAAACCATAGCGTTTACAGTCGAAAACTTTTAATAAATTATTATAATAATTAAAGAATTTACACAATAAAATGAATAAAGGAATGTGTTCAATAAAATTTTAGTCAAATCATCTGTCCTACAATTGTTTATAACAAGGTAACTGTATATGGCAAAATTGTAATGGAATAAAAAAAATTGTAATCCTTAAATAAATATAAAACAGTCTAGCTTTACGCTGTATCCCGCATATAGCAGGGTAGGCAGAGGAAACACAGTGTTAAGACGCACTCCATTTTTCACGCATTGCCTTATATACAAGACTAATAGGTGAGTGGCGGAAGTCAATTCCGCGCTTTTATCTTTTTACCTGAGCAAGCAAATGACAGTAATTCATTCCCCCGAGTAGGAATCGAACCCACAGCTGCAGCGTTTCCAGTTCGACGGTCACTAACAGTCTAAAGACGGTAATAACAGTCTAAACACGTGAAATTCTAAATCTATTGATATAAATTCAATATAATTTAAAAACAGTGTGTAAAATGTTTAATATTCTATAACTCTTCATTTTGTTAAGATATTCTTGTATATGCTTGAAACTTACGTTTTCAAGTCAGTCAGTACAAAACTGACTCCATACTTACGCTAACTTGGACAATTATTTAAACAAAATAATATCGATATCACATTAAATAGTAGTCATTTAGTTATAAATGACTGACATAACTTACACTTAGACGTGTTCATAGTCAATTAAATTAAAAATACAGTGAAGTTGCTTTACTGCAGACAGACAAACATTAAGAAGCTTTACTTAACTATTTAAGTTATATTTAAAGGAAATCGGGGCAACCACTTCAATAATTATTTAAATATTTAAAAAAAATGGCAGAATCTCATTTGAGATATTATAAAACTTATGGGAGGCCCGAAATGCTATTTACAAGTGGCCTTTACCTATCTATACATACAATATACACCAATGAGCTTTCTGTTCAAAAGTTTAGGAGATCTGTCGTGATAGACAGATTAATGGTGAATCAGGTTTGCGGACCGTCCTCTAGAGGTCTAAACCTGACGAAACCGTCCTGAGCAACCAGCATGGTAGCGCCTGTTTCATTAGGATGAATCTCATCTTGTGGCTGCGAGTACGTATCGTAACCATTCCGGGGGGCTGGTTGCGGAGCCATATAATTATTGGATTCCTCAGAAAACCCATATAAATCAGTAGATTTTGGTCTGTCTGGGAAGCCATTGATTTTACCACGTTTTTGACTCCCACTGGAGTTAACCATCGAAGTTGATGGTGAATTGCGGCGTTGGGAACCACGAATTTGTTGATCGTAACTTCTATTCGGGTTCAAAGTTTGTATCCCCGAAACATGATATGAGGCGTTTTCGGCATTATAATTACCATATTCGTCCATATGAGGCTGGTGGTAATGATGACTCATGGACTGATCGTATCCCATTGTCATGCAGTTTGGGACGTTCTTGTTTTTAGCTCTTTGCTTTTTTCTTGGATTGCTATTTGTTCTTGAGGAAACCCTTTCATAGGACATGTGTTTGAAATTGTGTGAGCTACGATTAGAACCGGCGTTATAATTCTGATTTTTGATATCTCGAATGAAATCATTGTTACTGCCATATTGAATAACGTTGTATTCGTGATCCAATGCATCATCGCCTTGTAGGGACTGCATCGTTGGGTCACAATTCGAGTAATGATCGTCTGACGCCGACTCTATACCATTATAGCCTATGTTTTGATGATGTTTGATCAAATGATTTGTCACCCCTTGGCTAGAGGTAGCATTACTGGATTCAGTCGAGCTACTGTGACCAGCGTTTGCGATAGAACTGTGACCAGAATAATTTTCAGTTCCCGAATTAGTATCACAATTCCCGGCTAAAGTACTTAATTGGAATCTTTGATGGTCCAACGGACCACAGCATTGATCGGGTATGGCGGGATGATGACCAGCTGTTTCATAAATAGGCTTTCCCGTTTTCATAGTGTATGTATGCAGATTGGTATTCGCGTTACAATTAGCCGGGTAATCTGATTCAAACTGTTCGTTGCTTGAACCGGCTGTGCATGGAAAATGGCCTAAACCGGAAATCTTTTGTCCATCGATCTTTTCATGCTGGATAGTAGCTGGGGGCATCCTCCAGCTCACAATACAAGCTATAAGAGCTCCGACTGTAACCTCAATGACTAATAAGCAAAAATGATAACCGAATTTTAGCCAACCAAACTTAGGAATAGAATTAACACAAATTATACCATATATTTGTAAAACCGCCATCACAATAAACAGTAAAGCAGTCGCTACGTTTATACGTATCACTTGATTAAGATTTTGGAAACCGTTTATGTACGGATTACTTTTAGTTTGAAGTACTGTTTTCAGAATGTTATAAACGTATAAATAGAGCAATCCCAGGGTAAGACAAGCGATGATAAAAATAATTTGACACGTCAAACTTAGCACGCCAGCTTCGAAACTATTTTGTTTTTTAATCAAATTCTCGATACAGTGCAACATGACGCAAGATAGTAAATGCAATATACCGCCTATAACGATTGTTCTAGAACGAAATAGAAAACTGCAACAATTCGCTTTGACCTTCATAATGCTAGTCAATAAAAACAAAATGGTGGAAGCAAAGGCTATACTCAAGCATATTTCTGGAATATGCAAAAGTATGGCATTAATAAAAACTGGTAGCGAGTGATTTATATTGTACGGATCGTAGCAAATGTAGAATATTCTCATAATACAAATTAATACTAGAATTAGATGGAGTATCATGAAATTGCATTGAGAAAATAGATGAGTAAATTTATCATAGCGGATTATTCTAACAATCGAGTATACGGCGAGAGCAGTGAACATGGTGACCATTAAGCAGTTATGGCATTTCCACAAAACTGGCCAAGTTTCGTCCGGACCTTGTATTGGACCTACATTTTTGCTATCGTGAGACACTTTCTTATCTAAATTGACGTTAGCTAAATTGTGATATCTTTCAGTAGACATTTCTGGGTCACTCAGTTCGAATCCGGCAGTAGTAGCCGGTGTATAATTTTCGTCTTTTCTAGAATCATTCTTGTCCGTCTGCTTGTTTGTAGCGTATTGTAGATTTCTTCGAGTATTCGTTTCGCTTTGTTCTACAGTGAGTGGTCTATCTAAATTGTTCATTTCAGGGTCTAGTACGGCTAAAACACCTTCTGTAGAAGAATCTCTGGAATCACTTAGCGTTACAGCATCTTTAGTTGCATGCGTGTCACTTCGAGAAGTCTTTTCTTGATTATGTTGAGGTTTAGCAGTGACTGTCCGGAGAAGGACGTCGGGAATATCTTCTTTTCTTCCATTTGATCCTGATAGTATTCTTGATATAGTTGGTATGTTAAGAGAATTTGGCACAAAGTCTGTGAAGTTCGCTTGGTCCGTACCGTGCTTATCGTCTAGTTCGTCAGGCTGAAATAGAATAACATACAAAAGTTAATTTAAACTCTTTCTACTAAGTAACATAATAACAAATCAATATTCAAGGTAAAGTAAAGTAAAAAAAAAATACATTCTTCTACAAAAATTAAAAACCAACACTAATAAAAATCCAATTTCGCTAATAAAAATAACTTAATATAGTATTGCAAATGCATTAATTAAATATCAAAGTAATATGTACCTTGTGGCTCGGTGTGTTAAGAGCTTTTTTCTTTTGTGGTTCAATTCCCGGCGGCGGTAAGGGCGGTGGCGCCGGCACTTGTGGGGAGGATGTTTCCTGAAAATTGGTTATTTGTTATTTTAGTACATTTGAAAGTGTAACTCTAGTGTTTTGTTTGCATAGTAGATATTTTTGTTTTAATGTACGTTCAATTGCTTCCATTAAGAAATCTTCTGTAGGATTTTTAAGAAAAATAGGAAGAAATAGTAGCGGAACGGATAATTTAAGTTAATCAGACTTCAGATTGTTCTTAATTTTATTGCATGCAAATAAAAAATATATTCTTTCAACTAATCAGTTAGTATAAACAATTTAAAAATAATGATAAAAATACATTTTTATACATAACATCACGTGATCATTTATTTAACTACTTATATAAAATAAATATTTACGGTTAGAATCGATTTTTTTTTTGGTTTTGGATAGCCCATTTATCGAGGAAGGCTGTAATGTAGGTTTGATTACAACACGTGAATCCTAATGATATGACCCAAACTGCAGTCAATATTACCTACGTCACTTAGAATTTGTAGGTAAAGACTGGTAAATTGTGAAGAGAAAACTAGTACAGAGTGATTAAAACTAAACTAACCTGTCCCGGAGGTCGAATCGGTATCCTCTCATGTCCAGGTCCGAGCGACGGAGGTGGTATCGGCCGCCGATTGAGATAACTGTTCCCATCTGTGTTTGTGCCTGAGGAGTTAAATAATATACGTTTAATAAGTCGATTTATAGTACTCTATTGTAATATAAATAATGGTGATCCTCATTGACTATTAACATTCAAAATTATTTGAAGTGGAAATCGAACTCCCGACCACGGCGTTTATTTTTTTTATTTTATTTTATTTATTTATTGGTTTATCACATAAGTACAGTACAGCTTTGTAACATTGGCACATTCATAATAATAAAAAAAAGAAAAACAGAACTATACATATGTTTGTTACGATAAACACCGCATGCAAATATTATTGTGTGAGAGAAGATTAACAATAATCACAGTAAAATTTGTGTACAACTAAAAATGCATAAAAGCAAATTCAAAATTGTGAGCAATGTGAGAAAAATTCAAAATTTTTATTTTAATACTTTAAGCGAGTTTACTCTTAATTTTACGAAGTGAATCCCAAAAGATATCAATTTTTGCTGAATATTCATTTTCTAAGCGACATAAACGAGAGACTGGCGAGTTAGAGACTAATATGGTTCTGCAAATTGGGGGTTGGAAAAGTTTTACAGGATTTCTAGGGCATTTATAGGGAACTTTAAACTTAAATAATGACAATAGGTTAGGACAATCATACTGATAGTTAATTAATTTGTGAAGGAAAGTTAAATCTAGTATGTCTCGTCTTTCAATTAACGATTGAATTTTAAAGTACTGCAATCTATCCTTATAAGAAGGTTTGCTTTCTGAGATACCTCTGAATTTTGCTAAATGCCATAGAAATCTTTTCTGAATTCGCTCGATGCGCAACGAGCTAGTAGAATAATGAGGTCTCCAAACAATACTACAGTATTCAAGGATGTTGCGAACAAGACTATTATAAAGCATTATCTTAGTTTTTGCTTGTGTAAACATCTTACAGTTTCTCAAAATAAATCCAAGTAAGCGTGTAGCCTTCTTAGTAATTTCCGAAATGTGTTGATCAAATGTAAGTTTGGAGTCAAAAACGACACCAAGGTCTTTAATTGTGTCAACTTTCACTATAGGTACTCCGTTAATGTAGCAATCACATTTAATAGCCTTATGTTTCCTGGTAAAAGTGACATGAAAACATTTCTTAACATTGAGTAACATACTATTATCTTTACACCAATTCACCAGTCTATCCAGGTCACTTTGTAATAGGGCCATGTCTTCGATAGTATTCACGACTTTTAGAATTTTTAAATCATCAGCATACATGAACGGGGTACAGTGGGAAAAAATCATCGGTAAATCGTTAATAAATATATTGAATAAAAATGGTCCTAAGTGGGAGCCTTGTGGGACACCAGATCTAATTTCATGTAACGATGACCGATAACCAGAAATCACGACATAGAATTTTCGATTTTCCGTGTATGATTCAAGCCACTGCAGTAGTTTTCCCGTATACCCATACCCATACAGCTTTTGATTCAAGACTTCGTGAGGTACTAAGTCAAATGCTTTACTAAAATCACTATAGATAACCTCAGTTTGATGACCAGCGTCCATAGATTTTTGAATGATCTCTGTAAACTCCACCAAATTAGTGCATGTAGACCTAGACTTAATGAACCCATGTTGAGCATCATTTATCAGAGGCTTAAAATGTGTGATCATATGGGGAAGTATAAGGCTTTCAAAAACTTTGGCGAAAGTTGTAAGTAACGAAATTGGCCGGTAATTTAAAACATTTTTTTTATCATGACTTTTGTAGATTGGAACTATTTTAGCTATTTTCCACAATGCTGGGAATATTCCATCTAGCAGTGATTTTTCATATATTAAAAATAGTGGCTCAGATAAGCTTTCCGCACATTTTTTAATAAATTGTGGTGGAATATCATCAGGTGGAATAGGATCAGGAGATCCTTTACGATAGTCCAGGTTATTAAGTGCTTTAATTATTTCTTCCCTCGAAATCTTTATTTTACTAATAGTATTTAATGCATTCAGAGGTGTCTTTTGGAAGGATTGACCGACGATATTTAGCGGAGATTTGTAAATACTGGAAAAATATTTCGCAAATAAATTTGAAATATCCTTTCCGCCATGTGCATTATTTACTCCATCAGTCATATCATTAGGGATCGAGCAATTGTTCTGACGCTTGCTTTTTGTGTAGGACCAAAAACATTTAGGGTTTTTGGTAATATTATTTTCTACTGTATTAATATAAGATTTGTAGTTTTCGCTCGCTAATAATTCACAGCGTTCATTTATTATATCTAAGGAGATCCCATCCATACTGACTATACAACTAGACATTACAAAATTGTCACACACGTAAGAAAATCTAAATTGAATGAATGATGTCTGTCTATTATATATAAGTCCGTTATTGAATGACAGTCACACATACAAAAGACAACAATTAAACTTTCAAGAGAGATGAGTACATCTCTAACATACAGTCTACATTTAGTAAAAAGTAGGTATAAATAAAATACGAACCAAAACTGCTTTATTGAACGAAAGTTTTTAAATCGAGCTTACGATCTTTAAAGTAACTTTAGAGGGTAACTTGTAAGTTGAGACCGTCGTGGCGCAGTGGCGTCAGATTTGAAACGCGATGGTTGTGACGTCGATTCTCACTCGAAAGAATAATCATATTAAAATTTTACTGTTCTATTTGTGTACACAAATCGCGGCGTTGATATCCGCCTGCACGCATGCAATGGCCTACGGTGGTGCAGAGATAACAGAGTATCTTTCATTAGATTCGCTTGCTATACGGGCATAAACATGAAGCTATGTTTTTTTTTATAGGTTTTATTAAAAACGAATTTAAAAATTAACTACCTAATTTATAAAGTCATATCTAAACATACAAAAAAATATACATTCCGGGAAGAAATATCCAAATTGAAATCTCCAGACATCTTATTATGAGGATTTATTGAATAAAATTCTATTTTAAATCACAGTTGGCGAGGTGAATGGCATATTCGTTTTATTGGCATCCGCCTCCTTGACTATTTGCCAAGAAACTCTTAGCCAAGGAAAAAGGGTTAATCATGATTTGTTGTTTAGAAAACTGTTGTTGATAGTCTACTGTGTGGAGGTCACTGGTTCAATTCCTAACAAATATGTTCCATTTCTCGCATAATAGGAAAGACAGAATTAACCTAGTATTAATAAACTTTGTTCACCACTTTCACCCCGATATTTGGACCATTGCGACCACTTATTGGGGAAGGTTAACCAATTCACCTAATGCAATATGGGCTATACTGTCTAATGTTATAGTAGTACATGGTCTCGATGTAATCCACCGTATTCATGTTGTCATTTTGTATCATACGAAACTTTTGCATATTTCCATTTCACCACTCAGGCGAAGCCGTATGAAAAATCTAGTAAAATATAAAATACACACAATAACTTTAAGGCCAGTCGTGGCGCAGCGACACAAAGGGTGACTGTAAAACCGACTGGTTGTGGGTTCGATCCCCACTCGTGGAGATGAAATATTTACTTAAATTTATATTTCCATTTTTTCGCTAAAGCGCGGCGTTGAGTTCTGCCACTCAACACGCAATGCCTCCAGAATTTGGTATAAAGTGGGAAACAGAATATCTTAAGACTACGTGCCCTCTGCCTATCCTGCTATTTGCGGGATACAGCGTGAAGTTGATTTAATTTGATTTGATTTTTAACTTTAAAATGAATACATACAGTAATATATAGTACTGATGACATTATGTTATATGACAAAATTGTTATCATTAGAAAGCTCTTTGACGTCCCGTTCCAATATCACACGTAAAGTGGGTATTTAATATATTAATTTCCACGTACATACATGCAGATATATGTACACGAAATTACATTATTATGAAAGCGTGGAAGGGAATAATTTATTTAATATACATGCTTATATTGATTTGTTTTGATTTGATTTTAAGTATTTTTTACTTGTATATGTAGTAGAGGTACTTTTGATTTTTTGTGTGCTCATCATAAATACGATTCCGTTGTAGAAAATAAGGATTTTAAAATTATTATTTTTTTCTCTCATACATTACTTATGTGTTTACAACATTAATAATTCTAACTTTTAAATTCTACGAATTTATACAAGTTATTTTTAAATTTGGTAATTTTTAACTAACATAAAAACACATTATTGCTGTGTCAACACAGCAATAATGTACAAACAGTCAACCAATTGTCCTTAATTGGGATCGAATCCACTACTACCTAATCACGTCTATACCTAATCACTCACCTCTGAGTGTCGGCTTATCAGCGAAGGGGTTTCGATACTCAGGCGGCAAGGGCGGCGTGAAGAACGCTCGTCCGGGAGGCGCGTACGACGGCACTGCGCCCACACCCGCCAGTAACGCAGCGCCGTGGTGGGCAGGAGGCCTGGAAACAAACATATTCGTTTTTAGATAATTTATTTTAACTATTAGTATTCATTCACTAGCAACTTGGCAAGAAAATAATTATTACATGCGTTTAAATTATTTTCATTTCCTGACTGTGGTAAGCAAAGCGCGGCGTTGAGTTCCGCCACTTAACACACAATGTATCAAAATTTGAGTGGAGAGTGTGGAATGGAGTGTCTTAACATTACCTTCTGTCTTCTATGAATAATAAGAAATTCAAAAGTTGCAATTTTCTATGTCAATGTTACAATTTAAATATTCCATAAACTGGCGGTTGTCCTGTATAGAATTCAATTGATATAAGTCCCATACATTTTTAATCCTTTAAATATTCCTTTCCAATTATCACAAATACATTCATATTAAATAGAATAAAAACATATTTAAAATTCGTCTAACAATTTTGTTTTCCTTTAAAAACATACCTAATATGGTGAGAAATTTTGTGTTTAAACATAAATTTGTCATTTAAATTCCAAGCGATTCAAACCCGCATCGACGTTAATACCGTGGCTTGACTGCATAATAAGGAAGCTAAATGTTCCGTCATGTTTTACATAAAAATGTGTGAAACGATAAATTTTAACGCTCTCATAATTTGTTTAAAAGTCAAAAGTTTTTTTGCTTATTTGTTACGTGGGTTCGATTCCCACTCTAGTAACAAGACAAAGAGCGTCGTTAAGTTCCGCATTTCAACACGCAATTACTTGAGCGTTGAGCACTAATACTAGAATCCCTATGCCCACTCCGGGCAATGTACGTAACATTATTGCGGGATACAGCGTAAATCTAAAAAATATATTTTAGCACATTAGGGGAACCTAGTGTAATATATTTAGTTACTCACTTGTTGGCCTAATTTCAAAACATAATGTAACAAAAAAATATTAAATACCAAAACTCCCTTCAGTGAGAATTGTACCCACAATCCTTACAGTCCCATACTATAGGTACCTATGCATTTCCATACAACCACAAAAAGCACAAAGCGTTTAACAATATAAACATATTACAAGGAATAATAAATCAGCACCAAAGAGACGACTACAATGCGACGTTAGGCAAAACTAACGTAAACACAAATTTCAATAAACGTACGGATACTGCGAACCGGCGACGCGGAGTGAATTAAAAACACCTTACCTCCTTTTGTGTGGAAACGTGGGAATGTGGATAATCTTAATATGTTGTGGTACTAGGAAGCGAGACCGTCGTAACATAGAGGTAGGTAGGGTTCGACTTTAAACGCGACAGTTGTGGGTACCGATTCCAATTTGGGGGAATAAAATGTTTTCATTTCCTCACTCTCAGTCTCTGATAACAAGACAAGCCGTCGTGGAAAAAAATTGTGGCTTCAATTCAAGGAAGGAAATATATATGATAAATATTTTGTAAATATCTTCTCGCATCTATCTCCGTTATCCCCTTTCAACCTAACTTAAGCGAAGGCGACGATGTAAGTAAATGAAAAATTACCTATGAGTAATCATTACCTCAATTGGAGAATGACCTCAAAACCATCGCGTTTACAATCAGACACTACCCCACTGGATAATTTCATCAATATTTTTTTATTAGCTTCACGCTGTATCCCGCACATAGGACGGTAGGCAGAGGGAACTTTAGTCTAGTATTAAAAAACTTGCTATCCATTACGACACTTGCGTTCTCCACTTTGCTCTGAATTCTGGATGCTTTGCGCGTCGAGCAACGTGTTTAGTCAAACAATAAAAATAATAAAAGAAATATAATATATAAAAAATAAAATATAATTTCTATAACTGTCACACAAGTCAAATATAGTCAATCCCAATTCACAGAATCTCGAACACGCGCGACATTGATTAGAAATAATTAATTATACATATATTGATTAGATGTATGTATGTATGTATGTAGTAATTAATTGGAATATGTAGTTAGTGGCACCTAATTGTTAGATTAACGTGTGGAGTGAGCAAACCGGATGTAATTGATTTTAGAGTTATCTATGGGATTAGTTAGTTAGTTTTGAAGTTATGTACAGAAATTAGAAGAAATTAGAAAGTTGTATGTAAAAGGTATGTACATAAAAATTGTAGAGCAAAATTGATATGAAATTTAAAAGTCACTAGGGTCTCTCAGTCTGCCTGAACAACAGGTTTAATTTCTTTAATTGCTCCACGTAACCCCCACATTGCAGGGCAGGTAAGGGATACCTGGGAGCCTAGTATTAAGATATTTCCGTTTCACACCTAGTGTTATATTCCGTTCCAGCATGAAGCTAAGAACATTTAAAATATCGTTCTAGCTACCTCGTATGTTGCACGATATATATAAAGATAAAAGAAAACATAAAAACCAGACACTACCGTCGGCGTCGCCTAGTCTCAACACAACGATCTAGGTTATATATAATAATCAATGCCAAATCAGACAACCTAAATACAATCGGCCAAATTCTAGTCCTAAGTATATTTCCCATACAAGTTTAGCTAAAGTCAGTGACCCGCGACCGGCCGGTATAATCTGACCTTACGTTTCATACAAAATGTATGGCTAGACAGCAATATCCATGGCCAAGATAGATTGGCCTGGTTTTATTTTTGTTCTCTATAGGCAAAGGGTTCCATATAAATTGGCCGGGAGAGAGCTGGCATGGTGCCCGGCTGATGGCACTTACGCTGTTCTCACTGTGTTAACCGCATTTTAATAGATCCCGCACCACACATATTGTAAATACATATCTTTATTAATGCTATGGTGATTGCAATATTTTATGGAAATTGTTCGTATATATTGAAAGTGATGTCAAATTTGTCTGTTCGTGAATAAGTTTTTACCTATGGGTTCACTTTCCGTGGTAAAATAGAATTAGGATATCACACATTTTATATGCCATTATAGCATTTCTCCATAAACATAGAAAAAAAAAACACTTTGAACTAATAGGTTTTGAATAAAATAAACTAGAAAAAAGATTATCCAGATCCAATATAAGCCCACAACTCCTCAAACCTCATCCACCAAATCAAATATAGTCAAAACAATGGAAAGTTAAAACTGTATATTTAGTGGACTATAATAAATCCAAATATCACATTATAAAGATGTCACGGTCTGTTAACCTAATGTAAATTTACGCATGCATACTCTTTAATTAACTATAGGTACGGACGTATTTTGCAACAATAGAAAGCGATAGTGGGTATAGTTTCGAAAATGTTTTGACATCGTCGTGATGGACGCGTGGTTTATGACATTTCGTGTAGGTACACCAAACAATCAGGATGAATGATAAAAATCGCGTGTTTATTATTATATATGAACGAATAATGAAAAAAAGTTGCATATTCAAATTTTAAGTTTTTTAAATGATACATTGAAGCTGAATGTCGATCCAGATTAGTATGGAATATCACTTTAAAAATGTAAATGATTCAAAATTATATGTACATATCCATATATGTATTATTGTAGCATAATTTTGATGATGACATCTATATTACCTAAAAAACTATAATAATAAAATAAATTAAAATATATAATATTCGAGAAAACTTATAAAGATAAAAGTAACACGAAGAATTTTAAAACTTTGTAGAGCTCATAATGTCCGATTGTAACTTATTACACTGTTTCAAGAGATCCACGACCATTCGGTGAATTGAGTTAAACGTTCGAAACTTTTCTAAAATATATGCGAAAATATATGAATGTGAGTGTAAAATAAATTTTATATATCCCTAACTGTAATACAATTTGAATATGTATATATTAATATGAAGATAATAAAATATAGAGAACCTTTTTTAGTATAGAAAATTCTACATTGCTCTTTATATGCAACTTCAGTCCAAGAAAATAAACAATCATAAGTTAATTATGGAAAAATAGCACAAAATAAGCATATTTGTATGTGACAACTTTGCAACTCCACGCAAGATGTCACATTTTTACTGTCATATATACACAAATGTCAATTCTACAATAAATATTTTTTTGCTCCTATGTTATATTACATATTTATATCTTTAGCTTCAGCTTGTGTATATTACTTTCCGCTACTGAACACTAGATGGCGCTTTAACCGCGTACCTATCTAAAAGACTGAGAAAACGAAAATAATTTAAACTAAAACCATTTCAAAAATGTATACACACAAAAAATCTAAATATATAATATCTTAATAACAAACACATTATAATCATTTACTCACTCATACATGAACAGTAAACGATCAACTACACAATGAAAAAAGTTATATATTTTTAATATAAAAAAACCTCTAGGACGTTTCAAAACAACTGTAAACAACAAGCACGACGGTACTAGCATTTTCCAAGCGAGGATTTCAATAAAATAAATGAAGCCTCTGCAGGGTTGCATATAATGCAAGTGAGAAACAATAGCAGTTAAATTAATGGTTTGCAGCAACACCGTCGTGTCGTACACTTACGGAAAATATTCAGAATTGTCAGCGGTATAAGTTAAGAGTTGTGAGCGGAGTGTTTTTTTATTTATTCCAGAAAATATATTATTGCTAGAAAATGTCTTAACACTAAATTTTCTCTGCCTACCTACGATATGTGGTATACGGCGCGAATCCAAAAGAGAAAACAAAAAAAAGATTTTAGAGCGATTAAAAAAAAATTGAACGAACGAACACTGCAGAGAGTTCGTAAATTTACAAAACTAACTGTAACTGTATTTAATACGTTATTTTATTTCTAAATATAATATTATTTTTATATATTTTTTCTCGCATCTCCAGAGATTTGTGAAGGTTAGAGAGTGTCTAATAACTTTTTTCTTTCTGTTTAACTTATTTTATAAATTCTTCAAATACATTGAGGCCAGTCGTGGCGCAGTGGCACAAAGTGTGACTGTAAAATCGACTGGTTCGATCCCCACTCGAGGAGATGAAATATTTACTTAAATTTATATTTCTATTTCTTCGCTCTGGTGTCGACGACAAGCGCGGCGTTGAGTTCTGCCACTCAACACGCAATGCCTCCAGAATTCGGCAGAAAGTGGGGAACGGAGTGTCTTAACACTAGGTTCCCTCTGCCTACCCTGCAGTGTGCGGGATACAGCGTGAAGCTGATTTTTTTTTAATTTTTTTTTTCAAATACATATTAATAAATATTTAACGTACATAAATTGCGTAATATACCCAAAAAGTTCCTCAATTTCAGCTCTCTAACAGATTGATTATACGATCCATATAAATACGTGGGCGATATTCAATACCGAACACGAGTAATGATCTTAAGCTACGTTGTCGTGGTATATTTAAAACATCTTTCTTTTTGAGGACGCCTTTGAAAGCTTTGTTTAATAGAATCTTACAAGTTTAGCTATAAAAACATTCTATATTTACTAACTAAAAACAAAAATTGTAGGTTTTTGTTTATTATAATACAAGATAATAAAAGGGTTTCTTTAATTACTTTTACAATTTCATTTCGAGTGACAACAAAAAAATGATATTTCTTTGGTGAACATAAATATTTATGGTTTTAACCAACCTATGCGCAGAGAGTGTAGAACGAAGAGCCATAATGCGCATTTTTACCTATATATATTATAAACTAGAAACTGAATAAAGAACTAACTATTACAAAGCATTAATACAACGTACGTCATATAAATATACAACCCTTTTATGCGAACATATTGGTTACATTCAACGAATAATCCTATATGTTTGCTTCCACGTAAACTATTTAATTTTGGGCAACTGACCTACTAATCAAGGTATTGATTTACGAACACGTTCGTTTCTGTTAGTGGTAGAATTTTTATTATCATATACAATAAAAAAAATAGCTTCAGACTTTTTCTCGTATAGATGGACAGGACTAGAGAATGTAATGTTAAGACACTCCGTTTCTCATTTTCCAATCAATTATCAGGAAACTACTACGCTACTTATATATAAAATTAAAATACTACAGTACTCCGCGTGCTAATCGAACCTACAACCGACACGTTTACAGTCAATTCTGACAAATAAATAATTTTAAATATTAAATAATCTAACAAAGACTACCAATTAAATGACCAAATGAATGAATAACACAAAAAAATCGAACCTATGACTATCTATGAAAAATGCACGTCATTTTATCGGACTTGTCTAACATTTCACGTTGTAATGTATACATTATATATGAAATGACCTCCATTGTCTTAGTTATTTATATTAGTGTTATTTTTTTTAATTAATTATTAAGACTATTTTTACGTTTACGTTCTAACATTTTTTTTTTATTTTCAAACATTCTGTTTCCACAAGCTAAATTTTTGGTTGTTTACTTTTACCGAAATCCATCGCGCGTCCTCTGTCCGTAATATAATGCCTAATTTACTTTTACTTAAATGAATATTTAATTATTTTTTTTCTCTTGCCTATCATATTACATATTTTTCTCAAAGCCAGGGTAATGTAGTAAGTGTTTGCCTGTTCCCATTCGACGGAATGATTTATTATATGTTAATAACTCTTACTTTTAGCCGGTTCATTGACACATCTGACAATAAGGGGGAATTAATTATTTTTATCTCTTCAATGTATAACAAGACATGGCGCGATGCGGTGTTGAGTTCCACCACTCGTTGACACACATCATGTCAATGGGCGGTGCCTGGGGGGGCGGAGTGTTTTAACACTAGGTTACGCATAGGCTAGGACGCATACGCATAAAGCTGAATAAGGTATACATTTTGTAATATTTTTTCTTACCACACCACTATAAGAAATCGTGATGCGACAAGCAATTTTTATTTGCATAAGCATAGCCACGAAGCAAAAGTAGTCACGACAGACATAACACTTTACGCGTCACGTTTAAAGGAAGACGTTTCAAATGGTCGTGCAAAGTGTATGTTCATTTTGTATTCTGTTTAGGTAGCGGATTCGATGTCTAGACGGTACAATTTTGAATCACAATTGCACGCAATTACAAAGAAAGGTCGAGTTACTACTAATATTCTTAATCCTTATCATTTAAAAATAATAGGAATAAAGGATAAGGAAATAATGTAATGTAATGAAAAAAGATATGGAAGAGTAGCAGAGAAAACCTAATGTAAAGATACTCCGTTCTCCATGATAATAAATATACATATACTGTAAAATCCTTATACAGTTAAATGCACCAAAAAAAAACATGACCCCAACCAGAAATCGAATTCACTACCTCACTATCAACTTTAACACAAATGTTAAATAAATAAAAAAAAATCTAAATGATCAACTTTGAAATTATGCGCATACTGTGCTTAGATTCAAAGTTAATTATCCTTTTCTATTAAACTAGCGTGTTGCGGCAGAACTAATTAAAAACTGGCGGTTTTGAACCCGTTGCATTCGTGTTTGTATTTTATCGGTGCAATATTTAAATGTGTGAGACCTATTTTGTATCGGATCGATTTGGTAAAACGACTTTGACATAATTAAAAAAAATTAGGTACTATTTTACAAATTACGTATAAGTACGATGCCGATCGATTTCTGATTCGATTTCTTTCGATTTCTTTTCGATTTTTTCTTACGATTTATTTTAATTATGTTTAAAAATATTAATTTTAATTGAAATTTTAGATATACTCATTGTGGTCCTTATTTATTAAGAAGTACTTTACAGTTTAGTTCGCGTAAGTTGCGTCCCATGCAATGTATGTATTTGCAAATTAAAGAGGATTTAGCCTTTATTATAAAAACAAAGAGGAACAGAAAACAATATTAAAGAATCTATGCTTATAATAATGTTATATAATACTTAGTTATTAAGTGATTTTAGTCTGGCTTTATGTTATAGGCAGTGAATAAAATATTTAATCTTTTCATTTCCTCGTTCTGGTAAAGTGGCAAAACGCAGCGTTGAGATCGGCCAATCAAAACACGTAAAAGTTAGAAACGAAGTGTCTTGACATAGTGTTCTCCCCGCCCTCCCTTCACGCTGAATCCCGCTAATAGAGTAAAGTATAAAGCTAAAAATAACGGAAGAAAGAATGAAAAAGTCGACTAATATTACTAGTTTACAAGAAATTGCGCCTATAACTGTCCATCCAAACAATACAATTCCCGTATCCCATTAGCTGTTTCATCCAACGTTATATCTACCTAAGTATATCAGTTACGGCTTTGTATTCTATCAAAATCCGTAAATCTATTTAGCTGTACTCTCCTATAAATCCGATCGCACAATAACCAGCAAAACGAACGATTAATCGAGTAGTCATTCGATGTCTCGTTGTTTTATCAATTAGCTTGTAAGGTCGTTTATTATATGGTTTTGAGTTCTAAGTAAAGAAAGTGCAAAAAATATAATATCTGATCAAAAAATATATTGAAGTGAAAAAGAGATAAGCTATACGCGAGAGAGAGAGAGAGGTGGAAGATAAAGAAAATTTAACTTTAATAGTAAAAACTAAACGAATTTAGACACCTAGTAAACGTTTGACTAAAGGCGATGATTGCGATTCAGTTTGTTTAAGTTCTAAACAATAAAGAAAGAGTTTATTCGATCTAGATAAAAAAGTATGGCGTTGGGTTCCGTTACCTAACACACACTCATATTCCAAGGCGGAGAGCGAAGTAACTTGGCACTATGTTCTCTCTGGGTACCTCGCGGGATAAAAGATCTATAGCTTACGTATTAATTAACAGATAACTAATAAAAATTATAAAATAAAAATATTATTTTTTCACAATTGTAAAGTTAAGATTAGCTCACAATAATAAAATATAGCAGTTAAACTTGAACACGTCGGGGGAACAGGCAATAACTTTTTTATGTCTAAACGTAAAGTAGTGGAAGTGGCACAAAGTGTTATGTCAATTTTAAATGAACATAAGCGGGTACGTGCTTCAATTAGTGGAACATAAAGAATGGAATAAATTAAAATTTATTTAATTTTTAGGCTTCCGTGCCTTATTAGGAAAAAAGGAACCCTTATAAGATCACTGTTGTCCGTCCGTCCGTCCGTCTGTCTGTCTCGCTGTCATGAGCCTTTATCTCAGGAACGCTTGGAGATATCGAGTTGCAATTCAAAACATATACTCAGATCTACGGTCCCTTGATTTTTTAAAAAAATCGTATTTTTACATTTATTTAAAAAATTATAGCCGTTTATATCGCAAAAAAACGCGTATTTCGACACTGTTTATAAAACGCTGATTTCTTAAAAAACAATTCAAGATTTAAATTTACATAACTTTCCTACCATCAAAATAATAACAAATAACATAAATAGCAAGAAAAATCACAACCTATTAAAAAAAACATAAAAAATCGCAATAAAATTTTCAACAATCACTGTTCTTAGTATTATTGAGCTGAGAAAGGGATGAAACTTTTACGTACAGCAAAAGATATTTAACTTTAAGAGGCACTAACTGAAATTTACGTTAATGATTTAATTTCGTTTGGAAATACTGTTATTTTGGGGGATTGCTTTCCTAACTTCCAACAATAGTATTAAAATATAAATCATTTATATTAAACTCTTCTAAATTAGGGTACAAGGTTTAATTTTATTGTGCTCGATCACGGACATATATATATTATATATTTTTTTAGTTTCCTGCTTTGTCCAGAAGAAAATGGGCAGTGAGAATCTTGTGATATGACCCTCCGTTTTTCACTTACGTCTTTCGTTCTCGACGTTCGAACTTAATATATTATCTATTGAGTAGCGAAACTCAACATTGCACACTGCCTTAATAAAGCAATAAAAATAAATTAAAAAATTTCGCCAATGGGTATCGAACCCATATATTTATACAGTATCCGGTCCTTTTCTTCCAAATATAAATATTCAAATAGCTTACCTGGGCTTATGATAGGTGGGATTGTTGTTAGTCTTGAGTATATCTGCGTTCGGGACGGACGTGGGCAGCGCGTGCTCTCGCTCCAATTCACTCTCGTAGCTTTCGAGTGGTACATGTTTGCCGGGCAAGGGGTCCGCTGTAACAAAATTAAAATAAATTAATATCTACAAATATTAAAAAAATAAATTTATTTTAGAGATGACCAGCTTATTCTTGAGGATTTGGGATCAAATGCAAAAAAACTAAGAGTTGTATACTATTAACGCAACGTATTATATCCTACCCATAGCATTTTTGAATAATAAATAAATTATCCGACCAAACAAAATATTTCAATGTGAATTAGTCGTTCCTAAGTTTAGCCCGTTGAACCAAACAAATTCTTTATTTTCTACTTCTAAATCAAAATTAAATCAAATCAAATCAGCTTCGCGATGTATCCCGCACACAGCAGCGTAGGCAGAGGGAACCTAGTATTAAGTCACTCCGTTCCCCACTTTCCGCCAAGCTCTGGAGGCATTGCGTGTTGGGTGGCGGAACTCAACGCCGCGTTTGCCTCAACAAAGGAGCGAGGAAATGAAAATTTAAATGTAAATAAATATTTCATCTCCTCGAGTGGGGATCGAACTCACAACCAGTCGATTTTGCAGTCCCACTATGTGACCCTGTGCCACGACTGGCTAAACATTTTCTACTACTAGTATGAATAATATTTAAAATGTCAGAATATCTCGTATCTATACACATATAAAAATTTATTGAAATCTATATACATAGCTACTTAAGTTTAATTGAAAGCTTTCAAATATATAAAACTTGAAAAAATAAGTACACTCAATTCAAATACATTTTCAATATGTTTTAGGTGAAGGTTATTCGAACGGGCTGAAGTTAAGTTCTCTTTACCAAATTCACAAAAAAAAAATTATATCATATATTTTAAGTTTAAGTTTACGTAAACATGTTTCTTCTTATTTTAAGTGCTGAACTTTAAGCCCATTCATACTTTTCCATACCTTTTTACCTTCATCCTATGACGCTCATGCACATGTGTAGTGCGGAATCTAGTGCATAGACACTCCCCTCATTCCATATGCAACTTAACACCGCGTTTTGTCCTGTAGCCAGAGCGAGTAAAATAAAATAACTCAATTCCCAGAGAGGAAATCGTACCCGCGACCCGCGTTTAATCAGACGGTGTGACCTTTACAATATATATAAAAAATTAGGTACTTAGCAAGAGAACCATCAAACAAGTCGCTTAAACATCTAACAACTCCCGCCTACAATACTTCCTAGAAGTAAAATCATTATTTTAATCGTCAAAACAAAAACATTGCAAGCTAAACAATTAGGTGCGTGTCATATTCTATTTGTGTTCCCACGATCACATTCAGGGTTCCCTGGAAAGATAAAGACCATTGTTCTTAAAAGTTTCGTTTAAAAGAGTTTAGTTACGTAGCTACGGGACGCGTAAACAACTTGCTTTGTTCACCGACCTACTTATACTGTGCTCTTGTGTTTGAACTGCTGTTCCAGTATGAGCGAAATGGAGAATATGTGTCGCTATATATTTTTTTTGTTGGTTTTTTATATAAACATGTAAATTAATATCTAGAGCTAAAAAAATATTGGTTAAAAAGTACAATAATAACGCTATCAAGGGAAAAAGAGCGAGCAAAAAAATAAACTTCTATAAAAAAATACCAGACAAAACGTTCAAACATCATTTCAATGCCTAATAGCGAACTTTTTAATCCACTTCTAATTCACAGAAAAAACAAATGAATAACTTTTATAGTTTTCAAATACTGGCAAATTAATTCGAATATCAGTCAGTCAATTCAATATGGAGGCTTTGAAATTCGCCACCGCAGCACACGTATACGCGTTTCCATCGTTAAAATAAAAATATAAAAAAAAAAGCAAAAATGGCGATTGGTGTCTGACATTCAATGTTTGTGGTCGATATCGCGATATTACATTTAAATTACAAAATTAAAAAAATAATCGTACTCGATTGTTTTTTGGGTATCTAAATTTTGGACGCAGAGCCCACATACATATTATAAAAAAATCCTTGAGAAGGAGGAAAGAGAAGCGCTCAGCAATTTTTTGGAGAAATTGCGATCATAATCAATTTCGCAGCATCGGACTGTAAAACTGACACCTTTGAGTTCGAATCCTATTCGAGGGAATAATTAACCTTATTTTCCTTGCTCTGGAAGCATTAAAAAACACAGCATATAGTTCCGCTAATCAACACCTAATTTCTCGAATTGGGAAAATAGAAGACGGAGTGTTCTATCACTAGATTGTCTCCGCCAATATTATTCAAATTGCGAAACATGTAAAGGGACAAAGACAATTTCCTCTCGTATTACAACACCAACCTAATTCCAAATTTGGTCGCATCAAAGTTTGAATGGGAATTATCTCTTACTCGGGAGGTAGACATTGTTAACTGTTTGAGTACGTTATTGCGTTTCGAATGTTTTGAACTTATACAGCGACAGAATATAATATGTGACGTTAGGGATCTAATTGAAGATACGCCTTTGTGAAGAAGTTGAGGTTGTTCAGTATAGATGATGGTACAGAATTCGATTTAATTATTACATACATATATTTGGGGTAATATTTTTTTCAGAATTAACTTCCTTAGCCTTATTATTAACGTTGGATGGCGGAACCTAATTTATCATTTAATTGGCCACATGATCCACATGTCAGTAATTTCGTTGAGCGTCGGAACTCAACATCGTGCTTTGCCTCGACCCACAACCTGTCTTGTGCCACGACAGGCCTCACCCTACTATTACTTTATGCAGAAATCATAAAATAATCAACGCGGAGTACGTATTTTATTATTAAGTTCTCCATCACCTCCCAAAAGCCGACAGATGCGTAACGTAAAAATAACGTATAAAAATGTATACTAAAAGTATAAGACTTGAACAACAAACCTTCTAAAGTAATAAACACGGCTAATAAGAAAAATCGTTGCTAGTAATTAAACGTTATTGAAAAATTTCAGGCGAAATTCTTTCTCGTTCTAAATTTCATTGAGCGAATGAGGAAAATTCTAAGAGTATTTTAAGTGACAATTTTTTTTTTCAGTTCTGCGCTATGTGTAGTGTTAAGACACTCTTTTCCCACTTTCCGCCGAGTTCTAGAGGCATTGCGTGCTGAATGGCGGAACTCAGCGCCGCGCTTTGCCTCGACACCAGAGCGAAAATATGAAAATATAAATGTAAGTAAATATTTCATTTTCTGGAGTGGGGATCGAACCCATAACCAATGGATTGTATAATCACCCTTTATATCCCTCCACCACGACTGGCCTCAATAAATATTTTGTATATCTACTTACCAAAAAGTAACCAAAAAGTACGATATATGTATATTTGCTATTAAATACATAAATATATTTTTTCTCCTTATAATATTGGTGTTTTACAAGATCATAGACAAAAACAACTCTAGTCCATCTCCTGTTATTTCACAAAACAATCATAATTACCTTAACATTTTTTTTTCACAATCAATTGTTTTCAGTTAAATTTCATTGTAAAATTAGACTTTACAAAAGTCGTACAAAATAAAATCTGTTCTCGGAAAACTACTATATATACAGATGAAAATGTAACTGTCAAAGGCTGTCGGATTAATAGTATTTCAATAAAACCTAGTTAGCGATAAAGTGAATAGCTAAAACGATTTCCCTATAAGCTATTAACTTGGTAGGGCAGCGCAAAAAGTAATTTAAAAATCGATTCTACATACACATGTATCAGTAATGTGGTAGTAAAATTATATAATATAATATATTATGAAATTATAATAAATAGTAAAAAAAAACACAAAGTATAAAAATATAGAAAAAAAGTCGGGTTAATAAAATATCTTTCTTCTGTTGATTAATATAAATGATACAAATATACTTTAATTTAAATAAAACAAATATATTTAAATAAAAATAAATGCCAGAAAAAGACAATTTACAAATTTAAGTAATTAAAGTTAAATAAAACTATAAGCTAACATAAAAAGTCTAGGCCTAACAAAAAAAGGACAAAAAAACCGTTACTTCCAAATGACCTTGTGATCTAAAATATCTCAATAGATCATAATTGTCTAATTGACCACAACTGGGTAACAACGAAAAAACATTATGCTTCTCGCAGATTGGCACAAAAAGTTTGTAAAAATGCGGTTACTTGATGAATCATAGTCGGGTTAGTTCATGCGCTTGCGCATTGACTCACTATGATGAATCAATCATTATAAAACTTGATTGTTATCGAATATACAATTAATATTTGATGGTTTGTGGGTTCGATCGGGGAATGAATTATATTCATTTCCTCGCTTTGATAAGACGAAGCACGTGTTGAGTTCCGCAACTTAACAACGCAATGTCTCGAAAATCGGACCATGCTACTGCAAATGTAATGTAAATATGTAATGCGATTTCAACATAAGGTTCCCTTTGTTCCCGTTTGTTTACATAAGAGAAAAAACGTCAAGTTGCTTTTTATAATTGATCCCTCATAACAAAATTGAAACCGAAACCATCGTGTACTATGTACGTGTGTGTAAACATTTGTATCATTAAGTTTCTTGATACTCATGATACTCTATGTAAAGTCATTAAATACATATATATGTTTCCTGGTGAAACACAACGCCGTACTTTATCTACCAAAAAAAACAAAACAAAAAATAAATATAACCATTTCCCCGACTGGGTATCGAACCCACAACCATCGCTGTAACAGTCAGATGTTGCCCCACACCGCTACGAAAGCTTCAACAAATAAAATATATGTTTTTAAAAAAAATGGTATATATTTATAAAATATAGGTAAATACAAAATTTAAATTGAATTTCTTAATGACTTTGCATTGTTTAGTTATCGACCCGCAGTTTGACAGGATATCTTAATTAAACTCCAGTCTGCAACGAGCCAGTTTTTTGTTGTATAGCATACCCTTTATCTTTTTATATGGACTACCAACCACCAAGATGATAGCAGTTCTCTCATGTGACATTTTACCATACCTGTAGTGATAAAAATCTTCAAAAGACTATTATTATCTATTATATTGGTGAAGCATTGTGTCACTGTAAACGCAATGCGAACCAATTCTGACCAGACAAAGCGCAGCGTTAAGTTCCGCAATTTAATTTGGAATATCCGGAATTTTTAAGATCCACTCTTCGTATCATACATACTATAAAAACAGTGTATAATAAAACAATTAAAATTGTTACAATCATTTAATATCTCTTATTAACTTATGACTTCAGTTACTATGTTCTAATATTCACTTAATAGACTGATGATTGCAGGATCGATATCTCATGCTAACATAATATATACCAAATGGAACTTGGAAAACTTCTTTTTTTTGCCGTTCTTGTAGGTATTTACGGAAATACTCTCTTAGTTCCTCTACACTCTTTAACCTTACTCTCTAACTGACATGCCAAATTTCAAAGTTCTACGTTTCCAGCGTTTCACCTTTGCGTTGTCTATCAGTAACCGAAGAGTTTAAAATATTATATAGCTTAAAAATCATAAGGAGTACACCAAAATTTGACAGTTAAGAAATAAACACAAAAAATCGTTGAAACTGACAACATTGAAAGGTCAATCCGTCATATCGTGTAAACAGAACAAATGAGAGAATAAGAAACAAAAATACTCCCACCCACTGAATAAATAATGTTCCTAAGTCTCAAATGCAAATTCAAAGCCTTGGAGCTAGTGAGGCGAAAAATTGTGGGATCCGAGATGGAATAGTGATGTGCCTAAAGTAGGGATGTACATGATGGTAGTATGTATGTACATACATATTTAATGTTTTTATTTTTTATTTGGATGAATATGAATTAGTTACAAAGCTGTCAGTTTTTATTAAGATACCAACATTAACTAACTCACTTAATTTGTAGTTAGGAACTCGGAATGTTATATTTGTTTTCACATTCGTCTTTGCTCGCTTAGTTAAATGGAAATAATTAAACGTTGTGTTTGTGCATGATATTATACGGTGGGTATATAGTAAATATTACGATATTACATAGCCTATAAAACATCACGTCAATTGTCGAATCGACAGTTTCTGAGATACGCACGTCCAACCAAACAAGCTCACCATCTGTCTAATAATAATTTAGCAGTATGAATACTACAAACAGAATAAAAATTTTACTATAATATTAAAATATATATATATATAGCTTCAATTTTAAAATTAAAACACATGTTTTCATTTACAACATTATATTGTTCGTATGAAACTGATAAAAAATAGCCCCTTTGATTCAGTTGTCGAACAAAAAACGATAGGGTTTTGATTAAAAATCGCTTATAAAAACTTTTAAATTACCAATGATCGATAGAGCCGAATGGCTTCATTCGAGTTGAGAAATAACAATCAACTCGAAACTATATTTCTATGAAATGAAGTAACAAGGTCTTGTTTTTGTGCATCATACAAAAACCACTGTGGCTTTGTAGAGGAAATTTGAAATTCAATATTCTACATGTATATATTTTTTTTGTTTTTCTTTATTTTTTATGTTTTCATTTCACTTTTTTTGCACATTTTTTAATGTGGCTTTAGAAGGCGACGTCAAAATTCTTTTAATTTAATGTTGAAATAAAAATACTAGATGTTCAATAAGTATTCACAATTTTTAATAACAGGAAAACAAAGTTTAATCACGCAAAAAAAAGTTTTTTATAATAATAATATTAATATATAAATTTTATATGGCTAGATATCTATGGGATGACTTTACCACTTTAAATTAAGTATTCCTTTTTTAACTTCACGCTGTACCCCACGTTTAACATTTATCGAAAAGTGGAAAAAGAAGTAACCTGCTGTTACCAGGTTCCATCTGCCTGCTTTGCTATACAAAAAAAAACAAAAAAAATAATTGATGATTAAAATTTGTGTGTGACCTATAGGCTGAATAAGATTAGAGTTTATATAAATAAATGACCCTCTTGTGAGCCCTATGATGAAGTAGTAGTACCTAATCAAAAAACTACTAACATTAATATAAAAAATAAAATACACTGGCTAAATCAATTCAAAACGGAACACAATCGATTAAAGGATTTTCCTCATTAAAAAATCTACAAAACAATAAGAATATTTAAATTAATCTAAGTACAAATAAGTAAGTACAAGTATTATTAAAAAAAGAAGCATCTCATACAAACACATTGTATCAAGAAAGTCCGTGACCTATTTCTTGTGTTATACAATATTCACTCACATGATTGATTAACTGCGTCGCTCTTTATAAGAACTTAATGTTTAATGTTGTGGTAAAAATTAAATGGTAAAGAGAGTGAATGCCTTTTCACTACACCATAGGTAATTTGACATAAAATTGTGAAACGCAGCGTTGAGTTCCGCCACTCAGTACTATATGCATTGAGAATTCGGCGGAAAGTGTGGAACGGGAGTGCAGTGATATTTCGGTTTGGTCATGTGCGGGATAAAAAAATATCGAGAATGGCTAAATATATTAATAGTTTACCAATATTTTTAAGATAAATCTCAAAAGTATGTAAAAGTATTCGAGGTCGTGATGATGATGAATTTTAAAGAAGAAACGTTAATTATACAGTTTTAGCTTAAAATTGTATACATTAAAGTATACTTTTTTAGATATTATAATATATTTTAGCATTAATGTTAAAGAAACAAAGAAAAGATTTTAACGAAAATCCTTTATTCCTGGCAATATAAAGTAAACAACTTGTTTGTTTCGCGTTTTCTTTTCTACATACTAAGTGTTGTTCTTTCGTCTTCTACAAGACTTCGCTATTACAATTATTTTCCTTGGTAAATAAACTTATTTTGTGAATAGCAGTATATTATTTAAAGATTCATAAAACAATTATAGCTAACTTATCAAATTCGCGAATCGATTAAAGTACTTTGATGTGCTTTTTAAAATCTTATGTTCTATTAAAACACACCTTCTTTCTTCTCCTTCTTCTATATCTTGTCTATCCTATTCTGAGATGACTGAGTAGCGGAACCTAATGCGCCATGCTTACAGATTTATAAATTAAAAAAAATCTAAAGTGCAAAAAGTTGGGAATCGAACCCACACTATCAGAACTACTACACAAACTTAAGAAACAAACCAACTTATACACACTTAACAACTCTATACATCTTAATCTTGATAAAAGAAAACACATTCCATCCCCGCCTTCCGCGTCGATATATCAAAAGTGCTTAAAAATATTTTTTCTGTAAATCTTCGAACCCGGATACTTGTAAGTTATGGTCTCTATTAATAGACAACCCATAGAGACGCTCCTTCCTCTAAGTGAATTGAGCTACTTTAACTTGACGTGACAATTTTAAGTGTAGATATATGTTATTAATGTCGACGTTACATTATATAAATGTATTTTAGTTGGTAGTGAGTTCGATTTCCGTTTATTTAATTTAAGTGTACTTAGCTTTTTTTGTTACAACATTTTTGTCAAGTAAGGCAGTGAAGTGAGTGAAGACTTCTTCGAAACGCATAGAATATTTTATTATATTGTTTATATAAAAAAAAATATAACAACATAAAATGAGTTCTCTAAATTGACTTTACAAACTTGTCAGATTTGCCTATAACGAATATAATAATAACAAACAAACAAATTCATTTTGAAATACCAGCATTTTACGTCTAGCAAGCTAAGCTTAATTGGCTTTAAGCTTCAACGTTTAGATAGAAATATCAGATACAGAAGGCACCACTTTTGAAACAATATTTAAAGAGACGTGGGTACGATTGAAAGAGACGCGTTTAAAAAGACAATAAACTTTTTTTTAGCTGCACGCGGGATTACATCCCGCAGCAGCATAGCAAGGTAGGCAGAGGGCAACTAAACTAAGGCACTCCGTTCCCATTGTAACACTTCTGTTTCGCTTTAAACACTGAAAAAGCACTGCCTTGCCTTCTCGAGGCATTGCGTGTTGAGTGGCAGAACAAAAATCGCAATTTGCCTCGGTATCGGAGCGAGGAAATAAAAACTTTAAATATATCCATCGCCCGAGTCAGAATCAAACCCACAACTGTCGCGATTACAGTCGCACGTTTGTGTCTCTGCGCCACGACGACCTCTTAAAAGACACCATTAGTTAAAACTAAATCAAAAGCTTCGTAACAGTATTTAAGGTAAGAACACTATAAACATTTCACTTTAAATACATCTACACATATGAAACTCTTTGAGAATTTACTTTTTATAGAAACACCATAAAATATATTTACGAAGGCAAAGGGTGCTAGTTAACTCGGTGTTACTTATAGAGAGATATACTTGCTTTCCACTTGCTAAAGCTAACGTTAGCGATATAGTATAAGCTATAAAATTAGATAATATGGTGCAGTTATGGGTTATGGCACAAAGTACACACACTAGTCTACTCGTAAAACAAAATGACAAGTCATTAATCTTACAAGATGAAAGAAATGATGAAGAAACAAAATAAAGCGTTGAATGTCCCTTTTAACATTATATTTCTTAGTATTGGTTTCATATTTCATGAGAAAAAATAAGAAAATTTAATATAAAAAAATTAAGAAAATCTTGTGATTATCTGTTTTTTTTGTTAAATTTTATTTCATACTATATAAATATATATTAAGATTCAATTTCATTCGATAGAAGAACGTTTGTTACTAATTATCTTTAGGAACGAGAAGAGTAAATCGATTATCTTAATCGTGATATCTCGATTATGAACGTCATTAGTGGTTTGGGACTTCCGGCCGTCGAATTAATATCTGATATGTTGATTTTCTGTACTTGATTGAGTCGATATGAGTCTGTTAATATCCTGCGAAAGAAATAATAATTATATGCGTAGATGTTTTGTAATATTTTAAAAAGTTATACATACATATGTATATTAAGACTTGGTTTTTAACGTTTTGAGTAGGAATTGAAATTAAGTTTTTTATCAAACGGCTAAAATTTTAGTTTAGTACTAAAACTTTCTACAGAATTTCTAAGGGTAAATGGTAATTTCGCCTATTGCTCCTATCTGCTTGATTACGTTAATCGTAAGTTTGTAGTAACTGCTAATACGTATATAAGATTAATGTACTCTAACATACTCACAAAAGAAATGTAATTTTTTTTACAGAAAACTGATCTTTATAATCCCTTTTTATATATACTTTATCTTTTCAACTTTGAAATTACATTAATTTATACAATAAAGAATATTATATAATTTATAAGAGTCTAAATACTACATATTAAACAAATTTCTTGGATATAAAACCTAATATAATAAAAAATAAACAAATCATAATAGCTCATAGCTCATTTAGCAGTGGAGAGATGTCTTAAGGAAGTTAAATTTAGCTTATAAGATTAAGTAGGAGTTAAACACGTGTTGGTTGTTTTAAAGGCCTATTAGATATTGTTTACCGATAGATCGCCTTAGTGAAAGACGACCGACGTAGGAATACCTCATTTTTTTATTATCCTTTGTTCTTTACCAAAAACATTGTTACCGTGTGCAATTATTAATGTTTTTAATTAGAAAACCGAAAATACCCTAAAAATAAGACAAAGCGCAACGTTGGGTTTCACTATTCAGTACAGAATGTTTTAAAAATTACTCGGAACGTGGGAGACGGAGAAGTTAACGGAAAAAAATATGCAATATTTTCCCTGAAACAGTAAATATCGTCCGATTAGTCATATTTGGTCATTTTATAAAATTTTTTGCTTCCCCCAAAGGGACTTGACGGAATAACGTAACAAAAACACCGTTAAAACCCCTGAAACCGGATTAGAACAAAAATTGTACGGAAAACTTTTGTATATTAATCACTTAATTATTAATTAATAATTATGTAGGAGACAAAAGCACTAATAAAAAGCTTATTATCTTTAATTGTATAATTTTTGTCACTATAGCATTTTGAGGCCGTCGTGGCGCAGTGGAATAAGAAAATGACTTTAAACGCGAAGGTTGTGGGTTCGATATCCACAACCTTCGCGTTGGAAGAATTAATTATTATTTATAAATATTCTCATTTCTTCGCACAAGGAAAAAGTGCGACGTTGAGCTCCTTCTCTCAACACGCGATGCCTCGAACGGAGTATCTTAAAATTGTTATTTGCAAAATACGGCGACAACTTCAGTTGAAAAAAAAAAAAGTTCCTTCGAATAAAATTGAACCCACACCTATCGCATTTAATCTCAACTATATTAGTATTACGTGTATAGCCCTAAAGCTCTAACATAAAACATAAGGCCCCCCGCGGCCAAGTTTATTTTGACATGCGGATCTCAACTCGGTATAGGAAGTAGTAACATTTTAATAGTTACAACGAACGTGACCGATTGTTAGTTTTTTCAGTGTTCATAAAAATTGTTATCGATTTTGGACCACACATGGATTATGTCTATGAAACTATTTTTTAATTCGTAAATACTAATAATACCTAATAAATAACCCGATACTTCCCAAATGTTATGGAGTACGTCCCAAAAGCTATGGAGTTAGCATAATCATATATTTATATTTTTGGCAGAAACGGAATATTAATATAAATATTTTCAAATTGTATTATTTTAATTTAAATAACATTGAATATCCAATGAAATAAACAGCTATTTGATAAACTCTTAGGAATTTACCCACTTCTAAGTCTAATTCAAGTAAGATAAAAACAAAATACGTAATATATTTACTTATTAAGAAACTTGAGTGTGGAATAACACTTTAAAAATGTTAAAAATTCATAAAGACCTAATAATTTTACTAAACGTGAAAAAAAAAATAACGTATGTAAAATTATAATAAAGCTGACAAATATTGAGCACAATATAATCAAAACCAACGCTGCATTTATTATATACCATCTTTAATAGAATTTTTAAATCATATCAAAATAAAAATATTACAATTTAATTACATTTAAAAAATTAGAGCGCCAGTTGAATGTGTTTAATTTAATTTTATTTCAAATTTCAATTTTGTAAAAAGTCAATGTAACGCAACAACGCTATTCATCAACAGATGGCGCTACTAGTGGAGACGTTAATCCCGAACCATAATATTCCTTAATTTAAAATATCAAACTCAAAAAAACACTTATAAAAAATAATGATTATTATTATTTAAATAATGAAATTATTGAACGTATTTGAATTAACTATACTATATATCATATTTATTATTATTTTATGGTAAAATGTTGTTTTACCACGTGGTTATGGTAAAATTTATACTTTGTTACTGTGCGCCATTGAGTTGTATCATCATAATATTTATAATTTTAAGTAAGTTACAGTTAAAATACAAATATAATTTATATTATATTATTCACGAAACAAGTCAAAATTGTAAATATAATAAAACAAATTAATATATTAGGTTTAGAAATTTGTATGTTATCAATTTTAGACAAAAACTGAACGTCAATACCTTATATTAAGGTAGATTTTTCTTTCCTAAGTGTGGAATAACACTAAAAAAGTTTACAGGTACAATTTAATCGTAAAATAAATCAAGTACTTTTTCTGTATAAATAAATCTATCCAAAAAAAAAATTGAACAATTCCTTCAGTTTGAGAAATAAATAAAAGGTTGAAATTTTTTATCACTCGCAATTCACTAAAAATTCGTAAAAGAATTTTACTTTATTATGAATACGATACGATACGTTAAATAAGTTATTCTAACTCAATGATAATATTTTCTTAACAAGATGTATATATAGGAGGACGAAAGATACTCAGAAAAAGAGGTAGAAAAATATAACTCCACTTTCATAGCGTATATAAAAATGGTTACGTATCGAGAACAATTTCTTTATGTTAAACAGTATATACATATCAAAATACTCGTGTGTAAAAATCACGAACAACTAGGTACATATAAATCGAAGCGACAACCTCTGTTTTTTTTTTAAATTAAATGAATAAGCTTATATGGTCTTTATTATACAGTCAAAAAAAATATAAAAACATCGAGACCGTTGTGGCACTGCGGCGTGTTACTGTAAAGGCAACGGTTGTAGGTTCGATTCTCACTTGTGGGAATGGAATATGGATTGTTTTCATTTCCTCGATTTGGAGAAATAAAATAAAACCGTGCCATTGAGTTTCGCCACTCAACTAGCAGCCTAGGCTTGGCAAAAATTCGGAGACGGAGGGAGACTCTATCTAGTCTAAGGTAGTAAAGTAAAAAAAGAAAATAAAATCTCTACATAAACTTTTCACTTTTATACCCAAAAATATTTAGACGGCAAAATTCCACAACACTAATTAATTAAAACAGATGTTCCAAAACAACTCAAAATTGAACCAATAATTACTTTTGAACATAAAACGAAAAAAACAGGTGATTCTAATGAATGTATCGATACAATTAAATATTAATCGATTTATAAACGAGAATTCGGGTCCCGTTATCGATTGGGAGATACGAGATTGACTGAGATATGGAAATGCTTGAGATAAAGTGCTTTATTGCCTAAAATTAATTAAATTCCTATGGTAAAAAAGTTAATTAACATAATTTCTCTAAGAAATGTGTGGACGATAGATTTAGTATGGGACTGGTGGATATTTTAACAGTTATTTATTATATTATGAATTTATGAAAGCTTATTAGTTTTTCGTGTTTATTTTTAATTATTAATATGATATTTTTTGTATTATAAGGTAGAGCACAACTGTAAGTTAAATTTAGGCAAATATATGTAGTTTTAGAATATTTATCTCGTCACTATTGCTTAAATCTACTACAGAAACCTATTTTATGATAGGCCGAATGTAATATTATATTGTTGATTTAAACAATATTTAATAACAATATATTTAACATGAGGATTGAACATTATAATTTATAAATCAAAAAGAAAGCATCCAAATTAAAAAAAATAATTGAAAAAAACCCCAAACAAAAGCTACGAAAATACATTTTCGATACGACCAAGTATTTTTTCGAAAGTGGACAACCGACAGACAAACCGAGGCAAA
Organism: Heliconius charithonia; assembly: GCA_030704555.1. Lineage (NCBI taxonomy): Eukaryota > Metazoa > Arthropoda > Insecta > Lepidoptera > Nymphalidae > Heliconius > Heliconius charithonia. Next base: position 5,207,340 of record CM060825.1, read on the forward strand.
CTAAATTATGTGAACGTGACCAGGTCGCACGATTTTAGTTCCTTCTGAGATGTCTTTTTTATTATATAGAAATACGTGTTCAGGGTAATAGGCGAATCCAGTCTTGCTGAAGTAATATTTTTTCTTATAATAATTCCATTTTTTACTTGCCATTTTTGTTATTTAAAATGTCGAACAGATCGGAAATATCACCTACTTTTGCTGCACATTTAAATAAATATGTAATATGAAGTCTATATTATATATATAGCTCCGTTGTTGAGTGACAGACAGACGTAACGTAGGTGCAAAGTACACGGAGTAGAACGCTGAAATTAGGCATATACGGTTAAGAAGAGTAAGGACTCATAAGAATGAATTTTCCTAAAATCCATAAAAAAACGAGATTTTACGTTTTATAGTTAATTGCGAGATACAACTCGTTAGGCATAAAAAATAAACATTAAAAGTGATCTACATAAAAATATAATTTAGAACTAATCCAATAAAAATAAATGTTTTGAAACATTCATTTTATAAACACGTGTGTTAGAGAGTTTCTCTAATTGATAGTAAACGTATCTTCTAAAATTAGCTAAAATCGTTTGAGTCACGGACCGAAACATTTTGAATTATTTACTTTAACTCCGAAACTATGCGGGTTTCGTTTAGATTTCATTAATTAAATTACTGTTACTTTATCAGTGCTACGATTAACGATGCAATTTCAAAGTTTTGATTAGCTTTCAGTTAAGTTGGGCTTCTAAAACCGACACTTGTAAAAGACTTGGAAATTTTGTATTTTAATATATATCGCTAGTATATTTAAGCAACCATTCATACAAAATATTTTCTATGAATCACGTATTATTTATTAATTCATCATGAATTAACGATTCACTCTGTTCAATATAAATAACGCATTGTTTTGACGTTCTCAGTGAATGCAAAAGCAAACATAAACTCATAAATATTTAACTTATCACCGGAGTATTCATTGGACGTAAATAAATCCCTAGATAGGTTTATAAAATACAAACTCTATCACAATTTTAGTCAACAAAAAATCACCACAATTCGACTGAACAAAATATAAAAAAAAATACTCGACTTACCTAAAACTACCAATATGAAGCACAAACTAATGTACAAGATCATCAGGAATCTTTGGTAACTAATAAACTAATATTATCACACACAAAAATGGCAATCATCTACGCGATTGCTTATAATTTATATCACAGCACATCACTAGCTACACGGTTCACGAACAGTCGCACTGCGATCCCATCAGGCCATCACTATTACGAGCACATAATTTTTTTTGTAGCCGAGTGCATTCGGACAACTTTTTATTCCCCAACTAAAACTTTTAGTCATCGTAGTTCTGAGTTATTACGCCGTTTTGAACAACGTCCCATGTCTATGTATGTCCAAAAACAGTCTTAAACACAGTTTTAAACTAAATAAAGTCGACTCTAAACTATTTAAATGTTATAATGTACGATAATTTCTACGGTAGAGCGTCACAGGTCCGTCCTGTGCGGCGGTTCGGACGAAACTGGCGTGAAGTTGGTCGGGATTGGTGAAGAAGCAAGAATGCGCGGCGCATGGCTGCCTCGGCGGCCACGCTTGACTTGCTACCCGCCCGAAATGTAGAGCCATTGAAACGCGACTTACCTAAGTGATCCCATAACGTTTGCACACAGCCGGTTAATATAACCAGATAGACTTGTGTATTGTTTGTAGCGTCGCTCTCGGTCTTGGCCGCTTTCCGTAGGTAGGTAGGGTACCATGGGATATTGCATTCTGTTTAAGCCCGAGCCCGTCTTAATAAAAAAAAAACAGGTATGCACACTGACGACGTTTCTAGTTTAGAATTTTTTAATAACATCTCACAAATATTAATATAAAAATAAGCATTTTTACCGAATTTACGTCACATGTGAACAATTAATTGGTATTTTAATGTATGAACGGTTTTAAATTTAATATATACGATGAAACTGACCGCTTTAGCAATAAATAACTATAATTAGCTCTTCGTTTATTGAAATTATTAGTTTTGCATACATATGTATCATTATATCGACCTATCGTTGAGTAAATAACTCGTTCGTGTGAAAATTTATTATCAATATCAGGTCAGGTTAAAGTAAATTATAACGTCGGACGTTGCAAGTATTGACAGTCTTATCGAAATGTAAATAAAAATGTGAATAAATTGTGTACGAAAGAGTCATTAAATATGAAAAGGATATTTAATATGAATCACGTCGAACAGAAGGGTAAATTAAAAGTTTATATAGAGATGTTGTTATTTTAAATACAATTTTTATTTTCACGCTGTATCATTTCACGTGTTGCATGGTATGTAGAGTGTACCTAGGGCATCTCCGCTTTCCAATCAAATTCTAAGCATCACGTGTGAATGCCGTAACTCAACGCTGCGTTTTGTTTTGCTATGAGAGCGAGGTATAGAAAATAAATTAAATTATATCCATTCCCCAATAATAAACTGGCTATCGAACCCAAAATCATCGCATTTAGCTTCAAAGATCCCACAGTGTCACGTCAGCGTTACGAAGTGACAAGTCACTAAAACTACCTCGTGAGCACCACAAAATGTAACTTTAAGCACAGAAGTCCTACAAACATTAGGTTGTATTGTATGTACCGAGTGAACCCAACGAAAAAAAAGAGCGATAAAACTTAAAAAGTCTCGTTAAGGGCGACCATTAGGGTTTCGGCCATCAGAACAAAAAAAAAGGTCCTCTGCATTTAAAAAGCAAAATGAATTTAAGTTGGAAATAGTAGTCAAAAGTCGTGTATTAAAGAAAGAACGATGGAAAAGAAATGTTTCAATATTTGAGGTCGAATAGTGTTGTCTTTTTTTAAATGTTACGTACGAGACGACTCACGGCACGACTCTACCAAGCTTTTTGTTTTAAACTAGATGTTTAACGCTAGTTGGGACTATAGTTAATTTGACATATATTTCTTTTTTTGTAGCTTTACTTTGTATCACGTATATATCGGAGTTATGAAGAGAATTGAAATGAGAAAATTTTAAGCTCCGAGCGGGAATCGAAGCCTCGCGTTTACACTCAGATACTGTGCCGATGCGTCATGAGGGCCTCAATGCATCTATTAAATTCAATATTAGACAAAAACTAATAAAGCTATCGTAGCACAGTAGCATTTATATTATTGAACGTGTTTATAATAAGTTCAAACTCCACTACCTCGTCGAATTCTACTTGCATAAAATATATATTTTAAAAATTGATATTTGTTCTGGTTGACATTGTGCGATGTTGAACGTCGTCACTCAATAGATCGCATTTTCATTCTAAAAAGCCAAGAACGAGTTGTCTTGACACCAGGTTCTACATGCCTACCTTGGAATGTGTATAGAGAAAAAAAAAATCTGGCTCAAATTACCTCTACTCCTATTTGGCAAGAAATCGGAAAACGGAATAACTTGTCACTATCATTTCTCTATATATATTTCAAACATATAGAATACGTAAAAATATATTATTTAATCTAGTTTTTATAATACCTAAAGTGGATTAACAAAAACGCTAACAGATAATTTTATGCGCGTTAGCATCGGGCGTATTCAATTAGTTGACGCCCGCTACCTGCTATTGTTCCCTTTTTCCTTTTACACAGTATCAGGGGTGCCTTGTTCATTAACCGCAGTGTTTTTAAACAATAAGTAGGTATCCGAACAGTTTTGTTAGTTCTCAAATGCTTTTTTTCTCTGTTATTTTAATTTTAGTTGTGAGACCAGTCGTGGTGCGGCCGCACGAAGTGTGACTGTAAGACTGACTGGTTGTGGGTTCGATCCCCACTCGAGGAGATGAAATATTTACTTAAATTTATATTTTCATTTCTTCGCTCTGTAGTCGAGGCTAAGTGCGACATTCTGCCACTTAACACGCTATGCCTCCAGAATTCGGCAGAAAAAGGGGAACGGAGTGTCTTAACACTAGGTTCGCCTACCCTGCTGTGTGCGGGATACAGCGTGAAGCTGATTTTAGTACGAACATTTGTTACTCGGGCGTCTAAAATATATTAAAAATGAATTCGTGATACAATTTAAAGTGATCTAAGTACACCAATTATAACTTATGATTTGGATCAAATATTGGGCGAAAAGTAGGGAACCGAATGGTCTTACTACTAGGGAAGAAGCGTGAAGGTGTTTTTGCAAGAAAATTGTAGTAACAGGTTAACTTCCCTGTATTCGGAATCATTTAAGAAAAACTATACATTCAATAATTAAATATTTTTTAAGATTTTTTCTTTTTCGCAGAGATTCAAAAATTGCGTACAATATAACTTTTATATATTGTTAGTATTATAGCAATACTTCATCGTCTCAACTTTTACTTCTTGCTTTATTAATATAGTTTAAAAAGAAAGTTTACGTTATATAAGAAATTTTCTTTCCATAAACTTTATATTTAAGAAAATGATTCATTGCTGTAGTGTAAATACATACATAAATTTATTATATATAAGTTATACTGCAAACGCGACAAGAAATGAATAAGTTCGATTCCCACTCGAGGAAATTAAATATTTAATATTTTAATTTCCTGGCAGAGCGCGGCGTTGAGTTACGCTACTTTACATACAATGTCACACAGAACAGAATTTAACAGAAATTGGAGAACGGAAGTATCTTAACGGCTCTCAGGTTCAGTCGGCCTATCCTGCTATGTGCTGGATATAGGTGTATTTTATACATCATATTATTCACTTTTAGTTTTACATTATATTTAATAAAATTTGTATATTCTTAAAAAAATATATATAAGAAGCATTTACCCGCACATGGGAAAATGGACGGAGAGAACCTAGTGTTAAGACACTGCACCTACCGTTTTAAAATTCGAGACATTGCGTAACTCAACGCCGGAACGGACATCATTACAACACATCAAATTCGTCACAAACTTTGAAACGTCCGTCATTACTTGTTTAAAATAACCAAACAACTGTTATGACTCACTTTAACAACTATTGAAACGGCTTTTGATATTTAACAATGGAATTCCAGTTTGTTGGTACGTTAAGAAACGTAACGAATGACACTATTTTTTTTTTTAAATATTTTTTTACACAATTAGTGGAGATATTCATAAAAAATCTTATTATAAAGTTGTCATCTTGTTATTTGATATTGTCCTCGACTCTGTTTCATATTTAGGGACTGTATATTTTACAAAGTAATATATCATCTATAAAATTGTTTTGCTTTACATTTAAGTTGAAAAGACTAAGAAGACCGTCTGACTGTAAATGTGATGGTTGTGGGTGCGAATCCCACTCGTGGGAATAAATTATTTTGATTTTCTAGCTACCTATAATTTTATATAATGATAATATTCATAATTTCAATTAGTATGAAACTATACGTTATGTTGTGCTTTACTGATAACCAACTAAGTAGTTATTTAAAAACGTCCAGGGACTCATTAATTTAAACAATTGTTAATAACTTTCTGTAAGTTTTTTGATAATTTCTTAAAAAAAAATTACTACTAACCAATCTTTGTATTAATTTAGACACAAGAACCCCAATAATTAACCCTACTACTTAACAACGACTTACCTCAATTACGCATGTGCATGATAAAAAATATATTTGTAATATGATTTACAAGAGGCTTAATTATATAGCAAATACAACTTATAATATCTAACTTAGAGCCGACCGACCCTTGCCATTGAATCGGATTCATCAAAACGCATCAAGAGCTAAGTAGACGAGTGTACTAGAAAATGTAGAATCGTTCTATTTTATTGTCATCTGATGTACACACATGGACACACATGCACATGGAGCAGAAAATGAAACGTTCAAAGCAGAATAAAAGCCAATTAAATACAGTTTTTTTTATTTCCCTTGAAGAGTAGGGTAACATTGTATTATAGAGATGCAATGGTTTCAATCTTTTGTAACAACCTGTATACAAGTTTGAATTTACTTAGTAGTATCTACTACACTTATTGAATGGCCGCCACTTGGTGAGCACTTGCTATAGTACATAGCTATAAAAATATATTTAATAACTTAAACCTGTTAATCAGTTTCTTTAAAAAAATGTCAAATTGCCTAGTATTATTATTAATTAACGGAATACAATCAAAACAGAATAATTGGTCACTATATTATCTTGTCAAAAGTGAATAAACTGAAAAATATAACGTAGTTACAACTATTTTTATACTTTTTTCAGCTTCACGCTGTATCCCGCATATTACAGGGTGGTCAGAGAGATGCCAGTAAGTAGTAAACTAGTATGCTTAAGACACTCCGCTCATTGCACGTTGACTGGGGAACTCCGTTTTGCCTCGACACCAGAGCGAATAAAACAAGTATTAAATATTTCAATTCTCGAGTGGGAATCGAACCATCAACCTGCAACAGACACGCGCCTGTGCATCTACGCCACAATTTATTTTTAATATTATTTTTTTGCTTTAGTATAAACTTTCTACAGCCATTACGTCTCTGGCTAGCGGTAAAAATATCACGAATAACAAAAGAGCACTACAGAACTCCAATTTTACGCATTTCAAAATACATTTCTGTTTAAAAAACGGTGAGTCGACATTTTCTGAAAAAAAAAAACAGTATAGTTTTCAAATAAAACTAAGCTGCATACAAACATTTGCTTTGCTTTTGTTAGAGGTAGGCAAATCGTAGGAAGCAAGTTTGATTTTCCGTTGGTGTATTTTTTTAAAGTTTTTGGAAACAGATAATAGTTTTTTCGTGAATTTAATGTACTTAATTTTTATTTCATTTTAAATAAATTCAGTGAATTTAACATGTTTAAATATAAACGTAGGTACAACTTTTTTAAGCTGTTATTCACGTAACTATCTCCCATGATATTTCTATTAACTATTTTATAATATATCACAATGATCACAACATTACTATTTTTGACATACGATAGTTACAATCCTGCACATATAAAAAAATGTAACAAGGTAGATTAAGGCATTTTATGTATAGGGCGAAGAAGTGAAAAAAGAAAGAAAGAGAGTTCGGTATCAATTTTTAGATGATAGGCCAAAGGAAGGACAACTTATAAAACTGATCTTCTGAGGGTTCCGTTCTTTCCTTTCTTTTAAAAATGAATTTCCAAACCAAGAACTGAACGCACAACCGCGTTCAAACTAAATCTTATCCACCACGAAAAAAAGAGGCAACACTAAAGCGTTCCAGTTCAAAACTTAAGGCAGATTGTACACACTCCACTCTAATGGCATTACAGCTATCGAGCTCAAACTTACTAACTTATTTACCCAAATTTCTGTGTAAAATTAAATTAAACTTTGCGTACAGTTCCGAACAAGTCGGAGTCGGTACAAGTTGCGTGTCACTGTTGTATTATGTTTGTTTGTGCTTTTGTTAAGCACGGAATTAGCATAGTATACGAGTATCTCTAGTTATGACTACTTGAATACGATAAGTAGTTGTCGTTTGAATGAGACATCAATAGTAAATGGAGAACGAAATGTCTTAACACTACGGCCAGTGTTTATAAGCCGCTCTCAAGTCTTAGGTCGATCTTGAGGTCCCGTTTCATTCACGACGTCTGTTGGTCGATCGCAGACTTTAGAGCGGTTTATAAATGCATATTTAAGTTCTTCTACCATTTTTGGGAGAGACGTAAAACTCAAAAAACAACAAAACATTCCTTAGAGATTTAGCAGAGAGAAGCTAAAGTGTTTTCACTTTCCTTCCAATTTGAATACATTGCGTCACGACCCGCACATAGCGGAGCTCAACACCACGTTTTACCTCATCAAAATAAAGAAATTAAAATATGTAATTTAAATATCACCACTATTTAATTCATACAACAAAGGAACAAACCTACAACCATCACATTAACAGCCTGTCACTGCGCCACAATACCTTCACCTTAATTAGTATCCCCCATACAAACTTCTTTGTATTATATATTAATTATAACAATAACAAACAAAACAATAGGCTTCAGGTATATCGACGTAAGGGAATTTAATAAGTGCTACATCAATCTTAATAACCGAGTATAATACGTTGCGCGGATTTCTTCTCATTACCGAACGTCGTGTTCGCGTTAATCAAATTTCATTTGTTTTCGGGTAAGCGGAGGCGGTTGTGAAAAATGATTTAATAATGTATGAATAATTATTTATATGAGCTTGTAGAGTATGTCCGTAAAGGAGACATGTGGGTTCGATTTCCACTCAGGCAAATAAATTAATTTAAGTTTTTCTTTCGAATTACGCAGAGGGAACCTAGGAACTAGTGTTAAGACACTCCGTTCTCATTTAGACACTTCCATTTCCCACTTTCCGCCTGAGCGGCGGAACTCAACACCGCGCTCTGCCTAACACACGAACATCATTATTAACTATTATTTAAAAATAATCAAAATAAATTATACTACACCACATGCCGTTGCCCCCATCCGGCTCTACAATCATCATGCAATTTCACACTTTGCGCGTCAATTTTGACGGTTGCATGCGAAACGGGCCTATGTCATTAGCATTTTTAAACTAATTACGAACACGGCTATAACGCGAGATACGATCTGTCAATCTTGTACGCCAGATTTTAATTTGGTGAAAATGTTATAATTATATCGAATTATAGGTACGAGATTCTGATGTCAAAAATAATATGTAAAATTTTATTATATGTTATTGTTTTTAAACTGAGGTGCAATTGTGATGAGCCAAACTTGACAAAATATATGTGAGTTCCAATGAGAGTCATAGAAAGAAGAGAAGAGAAAAATAAGAAAAAAAAATTTTTTTCTTATTTTTCTAATATATGATTTTATTTACATACTAGCGACCCGCTCGCGGCTTCGCCCGCTTAAACCACAGAATTATTTACTTAACACACTGAATTATGTTCGTGTTTTGATATATTTATAATGTATGTTTGCAATGTAATGAAGATTTTTTATGAGAAAGTTGTTAAAACTTTAGGTCGCATTTTCGTACCTCCCATAAGAATCTTCAATTGAATATTTGAAATAAAAACACAACTTATCGATACTTACTATATGTGCGTTTCTTCACGATAATCTCAGAAACGGCTTAACCGATTTAAATACTTTTTTTGTTTGTATTCTGGCAAACTGCCCTTAAATATTAAGCATTAGTTTTATTTTAAGCAGCTTCATGCTAGTCAGAGGGAGGAACCTAGTATTAAGACACTCCATTCCCCACTTTCTACCGAATTCTGGACGCGTTGCGTGTTGAGTGGCAGAACGCAACGCCGTGCTTAACCTCGACCCCAGAGCGAAGAAATGGAAATATAAATTTAAGTAAATATTTCATCTCCTCGTGTGGGGATCGAACTCAGAGAACCAGTCGGTTTTACAGTCACACTTTGTGCCGCTGCGCCACGACTGGCCTCAACTGGACTGGACTTTATTTTAATCGGTTCACATAAAGTTAAAACCAGATCCACGCTTTATCCCGCCCTTAGTAGGGCAACTTAGTGTAAGATATTAGATATAATGTGTGACTGATGTGCGAAATGAAAATATTATTAAATTATAATTCAATCCTGCATGTGTGGATCGGACCCACAACGTCGCGTTACAGTTACAATTGGGCATATAGGGTAAAATAGTTTAAACCCGTACCTAAAGAATTTAAGCAAGATACATCAACAGTGAAGACGTAGGTTTTTTTCTCATTTCACAATGTTTATTCATATCTATATTTCGTATGACGCGGTTACGCATAGGTACCAATAATGTAAACACATACTACTACAAAAATAGTACTAAAATGTTTAGAACTTTAAACTTTGCCGCCAATACCTACGACTCGATTTCGCAATGAGGCGTATGCGGCGGTTTCCCTTTGATAGGTTTATGTGTGCGTGCGTCGTTCTTGACAAATTGTATTTTATTTTACAACGATAATTTTATTATTTATTTTGTTTGAAAAAATAACTTTTTTATTTTCGGGTTTTTAATTTAATATGTAATAGGCTTTTATAGAGTAGTTAAACTGTGGTTTCATTTAAAGTGGTCCTAACAAAAAAACTCTGTATAATTGAGCATATTTAATATTTATAGTGATTTTTTGGAAAATAGATACCAATAGTTATTACAACCACTTGCGAAGAAGCATAGTTTAGGCAATTTTTTATTCTTATACCTTTTGAAAAACTACCATCGTTCTTATAGTTAATATATTTATTTTTCAAATTAAAAAAATTGTCTATGTCATCCTAATGGCGGAAAAATATTCAAAATGTATTGTAATACCACATTAGTATCGACAATGTAGTGTTGGTAGTAATTGAAAATAGTTATACTACAGGAGGACCTTCATATGCACTGTTTTAACCTGTTTTATGTATAATATAAAATAATATATTCTATAGAGGAATCACACATTCTTTTTATTTAGTTTAGTAAATACATATTTTAGAGGTTACTCTGTACTAAAATGGCATGCAACTCTGTTCCCGCATTTACGTTCCTGATATATCGATATAAATAATAGAAATACAAAATATAGGAAGGAAACACAAATGCAATTATATTGCCTTTTTTCTTTTTTTCATACTTGAAACGTATTAATAAATTACATATTATGTATTATATACAATTAATTTCTTTTGAATATAACACTAAGTTTAATCAGCTTCACGCTATTTTAACAGATAACATAAGATGACATTAAAACGTATTGACATCACCACGTGATCCATCTAAACACAAGATAAACTTTTATAAACTATGAACTCACAATCTGAATTTACTTTCCAAATACATATACTTTTTATTCTACACATCGCCATATGAGCTAATCCCGTAAAATATACCTACTGCATTATGTTTGTTAATATCACCAACGTTGACGTTTAAAATAATAATTATGGTAGACTGAACAAATATTGATTATACTTCTTTTTTTAGCTTCACGCTGTATCCCGCACACAGCAGGGTAGGCATAGGACACCTAGTGTTAAGACACTCTGTTCCCTACTTTTCGCGGAATTCTGTAGGCATTGCGTGCTGAGTAGTGAAACTCAACGCCGCACTTTACCTCGACACCAGAGCGATGAAATGGAAATATAAATTTAAATAAATATTTCGTTTCCTTGCGTGGTCATCGAACCCACAACAGTTACACTTTGTGCCCCTGTGCAACGAACGGCCTCAATTTACTTTCTTCTTTTAAAATGTGGTTAAATGAAATAGTCGTAATTTAATTATGTCAGATTACTATTAACCGACTTCTTAAAAGGGGTCATCAATTGGACTGTATTTTTTATCCTTGTTACCTTAGAACTTTTGATTGTATGAACCGATTTTAATGATTCTTTTTTTATTTGAAAGCTAATGCCTCCCGTGTAGTCTTATTTTAATTTAGTTTACGTCCAACAATGGTATCTATGAGAAAATCATATAAATCTCAAATTTACATTTAGTATATGCGCGACAATTGAACGTATAAGTCAATATCAATTCAACCGATTTTAATTATTCTTTTTTTATTAGAAAGCGTACATATAAGGGGTAGTTTGGTGAAAGTTTCGTTAAGTTCAGAGTGTGAAATCCAGTTGAAATTGAAGAAGTCGATTTTTTTTATTAAAAAATATAATTATGTAATTTTTTCTACAAAAAATTCTTTATACTCCATGATAAAAACTATCCTATAAGTGGCATTAGGCTTTGAACTATTACCATGCCAAAATTAATTTAATTTCATATAGTAGTTATCGGTATTTTAGGTAATTTATATTTTTCAATTTTTATTTTTTTTAAAGAAAACTATCATGAAATTCGGAATGAAACCCAAAAAAAATGTACCTTGAGGCCCTAGGCTAACACCATGCAAAAATTCATCAATTTCTGTCAGGTAGTTTTTCCGTGATTGACGCACAAACAAACCGACAGACAGACAGACAGACAGACAGACAAGAATTCTGCTGAGTGGTTTTTTAGGTTCTATAATCGACATATTAACCGACCTAATTTTTATTTTTTTTATATCTTTCATGTACAGAATTGACTTTTCTATCCTTTTATTATATACTTTTATTATATATGGAGATGGAGATAAATCAGATCATATATTTGTATCACCTACTATGTGAATTTTGTAATTTATATAGCAGGAAATAATGTCGACTATTTGTTTTAATTATTATATATTAGTAGTTAGTAGTATAGAAGTTTCTCAGATTTAATTTAACAAATCGTGGTTTAGAGGTTCCTAATAAACCTACCACATTTATTTTTAAAATTTTGAATAGATAAAAAACAAGTCAGCTGACCCCGTAATATGTGAAAATACGCAAAGTTCAAAGCAAAAAGCTGATTACTGTTGAGATTCTTTAATTAAAAAAATAGTGAAGTACCATCTGATGGTGAGGGTTTATCTTGTCCTATGGACATCTCCAACATCCGAGGGAATGAGTTGTTAGCCTTGAGAGTGAAGATAACCTATACACTTGACATATAAATAAGTTGGTATAACAATACCCAGTTCTGTTACAGATAATTAACTTTCGTAAATTAATTAGGGCTCGTATTTGTAAAGCGCTGTCAAGTCTGAGATCGATCTTGAGATGACGTTTCCACTCATAAAAATGTAATTAATTAAATCCACACATAGACATGCATAAGTACATATAAAAATTGATTTTTTTTATATTTTTAAAGTATTATTACACACTTAGTGGGTCAATTTGCATGTACAGCCAAGAGGCGCGGATTCAAATCCCGCTACCTTAAAAATGTTATATGTCTCGCGTAAATATTTCGTGAGTTAACCTTACTTTGTAATATTAATTAATAAAAAAAACGTTTAAAAAAGAATATTAGATACAATAACATTTTACCATTATGTAACTAAATAAATAAATAGTCTCCATAAATAAATATGTACGTGAACGCAAATCGCATCTTATTTTACATTCTTTTTACGACTGAGGTGATAGCAAAGCAAACTCTTTTATAGACGCCATTATTACACTTCATAATCTGTAATTTTAAGACTACTTTATTATTATTAGGCTATTAACGGATTGGAGCTAATGACCGAAGATTGCATGAACTTTGAAAAAATACGGTATAAGCTATTAGTGATTAATAGACACTGATATTATAGCTGTGGGTTCGATTTTTCGTCAAGGAAATGAGACACATTTAAATAAAAAGAAACATGATTGCGGGTTTGATTCCCACGCCGTGCAAATAAATATAAAATATATTTATTTCCTCGCTTCGTTAAGAAGTTAAATCTTTACAACATAAAAGAAAACAAAAAAGAGAACATTCAAACATATTTTTAACTCAAAAGGCACGATTTTAACTTTTTAAATTTTCTTAATGCATTTATTAATGAATGCTACTTATACATTTTGTGTCAAGTGCCGCCTTAATGCGACGGCAAGGTGACGTCATAACTGGGTTAAGATACGCCTAGGTGAAGGTTAAATGAGCTTAAACCTTAAGTTTATTCTTTATCTCGTCTTTTCAGTTTTAATTTCTTTTAAAATTCATTCAAAAAATAAACATCAAATGTTGATGAAAATGGTAAGCAATAGTTAAAGTTATATATATATAAAGTTATATATATATATATATATATATATATTGTCTATAGATCTATACATATAATAAAATTGTAACTTATTGTTGTCTGTACATGGAAGGTATAATATTCAAATCTCTTCTTGGTGATATATTAATATAATAGAATCCAAAACAAGGATATCTATGCATTTGTGTAAGGTAATCTCAGAACCGATTAACCAATACAAAATTGCTACAAAATAGTTTATTATTATATTAGCTGAACTATACCTTCCAATATATTTCTTTAATATGATAATTCCAATAGTTCACTCTTACTCTTACATGCTATACTAAATTAATTGTATATAGCCTAAAGAATGTATGTTTATCTCCATGTTACACACAATTTAAAGCAAAAAAAATGTCTTTTAAAACTTATCATAATAATCAGGTTCACGCTGTATCCTGCTCACTGTAGGATAGGCAGAGGGACCCTAGTGTTAAGACAGTCCGTTCCCCACTTTTTGCCGAATTCTGAAGAGCATTGCGTGTTGAGTGAGAAACAGAACTCAACGCCGCGCTTTGCCTCGACACCAGAGCGAGGAAATGGAATTATAAATTTAAGTAAATATTTTATTTCCTCGAGTGGGAATCGAACCCACAACCAATCGGTTTTACAGTCACACTTTGTTGTGTGAAAAAATGTAAATAAATATTTAATTTCCTCGAATTTACTCCTACAGTCGATTATTATTCCATAGAAGATACATAATACAAAACAAAAAATGAAATTCAAAGCAAATATACGCTATTTACATAACATGAAACCAGTCCCTAACCAATATATTAACAAAATAACCAAAAAAATCAGATTTCTTTAAAGATATATTTCATTGTCGCATTTAAATACTTCCCTACACAAGTAAGCATTATTATTTTTTGTACGCAATGTGTGAATGAAACATTAAAACCTATAATAAAATATTTACATATTTTATTAAAGAGTCGACGATTCGATATGCTCTCGAAACTTTTAAATGATCTATAGTAGTAACATATATTTTCAATATTTTTTAACCTTTTCCACATTTCTTATAAGTATAAAGTTGGTATGGCTTAAAGTATACATTATAAATTTACTAGGAATACCATCTTTATAAACGTCGTGACGCAATGCATACTCAGCTCATAAGTAAATCATACTGTCTTTACACTATTTGTGCCTTTCCAGAAAGTTTCTAAAACATACAGAATAAAAAAATGCAACACAATCCAAATGTACATATTAATTAATTCAATCTATACCTAAATCGGGAATGAACCCGTGAAATATCCAATTAAGACAGTATGTTGTCTATACATATATATGGAAGCGAAACGTGAACCGTCTAGTAACGTCTTTTATAGTATTTTATATAAGAAATAGATTATACGTAAGCTTTTATCTCTGAGTTATTGGAGGCTTTGCTATTATTATCATATACCTACATGTTATGAACTAGGTTATATTCGGATATACTAAAACGTAGTTATTATATAGATATATTCAATGTAATGTTTAATAATAAAAACACAATGCCTCTAGAATTTGGCGAAAAGTGGGGAACGGAGTGTCTTAACACTAGGTTCTCTTTGCCTACCCTGCTGTGTGCGGGATACACCGTGAAGCTGAAAAGAAAGAGTTTTGAAGCTAGAAAGATTTTTTTTAAATAAATTATGACAGTCAAAAAATGTTATCAAAACAATTTTTTCAATTTCCTACCATTTACGAGCAAGAATCTAACTAACATCTAATAAAACTGAAGAAACATCTATATCACAGCCAACCAATTTTCAGTTTATAGACAACTTTTTTGTTAGCCAGTAGTTTAGTTAACTCTTTGAGGATTCAATAACACAAATGATTTTTAATAGCTGTTCTTCATTCAATTGACACAGTCATCACTGAAAACCAGTTGAGAACACCTCAACATCCCTTCATTACTACTGTAATTATAAAAATAACATTCCCATTATGTCTCACAGATACTTTAAAAGCTGTATTTTTACGTCGGTTCTTATATATGTATATAGTCTGTTAAACCTATAATTTAAGCCGTATTAACTTGCATGAGAAGATAACCGCAAATCTTCGTCCAGAATATGCTCCTTAACTGAGGTGTCCATGCTGTAGTATCACATTTAAAAAGTAAGTTAGCATTTGATGCTTTGTAATAATAGTACTGCCTTTTAATATGTTCAAATCTTTGTCCGTTTGTTCGGTTGAATGCGCTAATCGCATGAACTACATTAGAAACTTTTTTGTATTGGATAGTTTATTAACTGAAGAAGGCTACAGGCCATATAACATCGCGCTATTCATTTTAATGTATGTATAAAAATAATATGTGATGTCATACACAATATAGTATAAAATTATATAATTATATAATAGCAAAGACGTAAATAAAAGCTAGTGTATGTACAAAATAAGAAATTTTATTTTAATAAAAAAAATATATTACTGGGTCCAATAAAGAGCTAGAAAATTTTATTAGTTTTAGTTTCACTCGAGGAAACGATTTGATATATTATATATCAATATATCAATAATATTTGATATATTATATATAGAATCTTGTATTAACATATTTTATTCTCCTTTCTTTATCTCTATTTTCGCCAAACGTTATTTTAGAAGAGACGAGAAAAGATAATGATTTAAACATCATACATTCTCCGACAGGAGATCGAACTTACAACGATCGCGTACACAGTTAATTACTATACCACTGCGCTACAGTGGGTATGGCTAGTAATAGTAATTTTATTATCAACAGCTTGGTCACCCCATACGATTGCAATTTGCGGACTCTCTGTTACCATTAAGCACACGCGACGCAGACATGCGGCGTTATGGTGCACAAACTTGTAATGTGATAGAGATGTAAGAATAATATAGGAGACAAAGGTCGTAGGTTCGATGTCATCTCTGTCTTAGATTGACATCAATTACAAATACTTATTTTTCTGTTTCTTTTGGTGTATCACCTAATTTCACAGAGTATGGAGAACTAACTTTTTTGCTCTTTAATTATTGTTCTTTAATTATTTTTAGCTTCACACTGTATCACTTCATGTAGATGGGTAGACACAAGAAATATTGCGTGGGCAGTGACGGATCACAACGCCATGATTTATATTGTTAACAGTGAGTAAGGAATTGAAAATAATCAATTCATACGAATGGATATCGAACCTACAATCGTCGCGCTTACAGTCAGACGCAGAGCTCCGTCGTGACGACAGCCTGTCATTTAATTGTCAATAATAATAGATTTGAACTGTGCTTAAATATGCCATAATCAACAAATACCATTCACTACCATATCCAAAACAATATTATACCAAAAATATATGTAAATGTAATGAAAGTTATTCTTTATTTTAACTCTCTTTCTTTATGTTCAAATAAGGAGTATATTATTTATAATACATACATATTCTGTGAGCTAAACGGAAAGTAATTTCTCCTTTTCTCTATTCTTTTCTATTTCAATATAATCATATCCTCAGATGGAATTTGAACTGATAACCACCACCAGCCACTACTGCGTCAAAGAGTATCGAAACATAAATAAAAGCTTTCCGAATTTAGCCTATCTATTACCATAATAGTTGCGTGTCGTACTTCATAATTACTACTCGAACCGTGTAAAGATTGCCTTAAATGACCGAAGTTCGTTTTTTTTTATAAATAATAGGCGACTGTCGCATACATCAATGGGTATTTAAGCGTTCAGTAGCAGGTAGTGAAGTAAATGCCTATAATTTAATTTGATATAATATGAAAAGGGAACCTTAATTTGTTCTTAGTACCAATCGGTATATTTATAGAAAATATATTGTCGCCTTGAAAAAGTCATAACCGCGTAAAAAAGAAAAAAGTCGTCATTCAGATGAAGCTTTAATAGTAGGTAGTAAATTTAATTTAAATTGATATATGGATAAGACATTTTTTATTCATACTTAGCTCTTATTTATATATTTATATATTTATAACAAAAAAATCTTATAACGTTCAAAAACGTTATATTGTATACCACAAAAATAAAAGAAAGAAGAGCTAAATTAAAAAATATATATATTTTAGATTCTCGCTAAATCCCGCATATAGCACAATAATAAGACAATTCGTTCCACAATTACCACAACGAGAAAAAGAAAACAATGCCTTCCTACGAGTGGGATTCGAACCTACAACCATCGCGTTTACAAACCGACACTTGTGCAGGTGCAGTTAAAAATAATTTGACTGCCATATCCAAAAAAAAGTAACAATATATAAAACATTACGTTAAAATTTAAACGAATGAAAGCGACCGATTTATTATGGATATAAAATAGTATTTATTATAAACGTTGAAACTAGTATATAAAAAGACTTTAAATGGAAATGTGCATAATTTAAGTTTAAAAAGCGTAAAAATACAGGCCATTGAGCCGACTGCCATTAGTATATAATAAATTCAACGAATTTACGTTTTGAACGCATTTTTTTAAATATCGAGTTATATATTCAATAAATTTAAAACAAATTTAGTTTTTATAACTATAAGTACATATATATAACTACTGGTTTTACTTATTCGTCCTGGCTTCGGTCGTCAGAAAATGTGACTTATCTAGAACTACATAAATAAATATATAAAGTTGTCGGATTGTTTGCTTGCTTGGTTAGCAATGGTTGTGTTCCAATTCAACTGCAGCTCCGTACTAATTTCAGGTTTATTGGGGGTAGGCGTAGACGCGTCGGTTACAGGTTTGATTGGTGCTCGAGAAAATGAATAAGTTTTATTTTTGCACTGTGAAAACAAGAACTTCAGCTGCTCAACACGCAATGTCTCGAAAACTGGAATGGACAATAGGTTCCCTATACCTACCATGCTAGAAACAGCGTAAAGCAAAAAATATTATAGACCAAGTTACATATTAAATTTCATTCAAATTACATAAGAATTTTTTTAAACAATCAAAATGTCAGTTTACAAGGCTAGCCATAACCAGCCAAATGACGGCTAAATCCGAAAGAGAAGTATTTTCGCCTGAAATTCGATTCTTTCAAAATCAGAGCGTGGATGAGCAATACTATATATTTGTTTTTAGTTGAATTCACTGTACAGTTGGCGATGTTATTTATACGTGAACCGTTTAACCTTACTCAAAGCAAAAAATCTTTTTAACTTTGTTTAGTAATCAATAATTTTAATTAAACGTTTAATAATGTAAATCTTTCTTAATAAATATATATATATATATATATATATATATATATATATATATATATATATATATATATATATATATATATATATATATATATATATATTTATCTCCTGCCGAATTTCTATTTACCACGGTGTAAAAATAAAAATAATTTATTCTTCCGAGTGGAAATCGAACCTGCAACCACCGCTCCTTCACTGATACGTTCTACTGTCATGCCTGCATTTGTAATTTCACACATTTAAATATTTTGTATACAATACACTAAGAATTTACAAAATTTTAACTTTAGTGTACCACTGTACTGCAGCATAAATGCGAAAGAACGGGTTTATGTTACTGTTTTAAACCTTGTGTTTTTTAAACTGTGAATACTCCGATACATTTTGTAGAATTTTCTTAATAATACCTTAGAATAAAATTGTTAATACTTTATACATTGGCAGCAAATTGGGTTTAAAATTGAAACTTGTTGATAAAATTTTGGCGCAAAGTGATAATAATTTAGTTCATAGAATATATCGATATAAGTAAAATAAAACAGAAAAACAATGTAATGTGACAGGCAGGAGGAACCTAGTGTTAAGGCATTCTGTTCCCCACTTTTTGCAAAATTCTCGACGCAATGTGTGATAAGTGTTGGAACGGAAGCAGTGTCAAGATACTCCATTTTACTCTTTTCCTTAGACTACTGACATTGCGCGTTGCATGGAACTCAACACCGCCAATAACATACACTCCATGTGGGAATCGAACCCCCAAAAACCGCGTTTACAATCAAATACTAATACACTACCCCATTATAGCCTTCTGAAACAGAGCCAATAATCTAGATAATCTAGATTTCGATATTATGTGATCTATATATTTCAATTTAAATAAAATACAAAATTTATATCACATTCTAAATAACACAAATGATATATTCGTTAAAAAGTTGATGTAAAAGTTGTATTTGAATCAAAGAACTTCAGAACTTAAAGAGGCCACAAGGCATGAACTTTTTTTTCAACCATTCTCATACTTTTCTGTTACACTTCAACATTTTTATGGAATCGTAATTAGGCAAAATTTTTCTACGACTTTGAAAATGTTATTTTTCATTTGATTTCGTAAATATGTTTCTGGAACACATTGGACTGAGATGTGCATATGGCTTTACTTATTAAAATGTTCAAATTGGCTTATAAAATTCATAGCTTCTTGATTGGACAGTGTTAGGTTCGATTTCATCACTCAGATCAGATTCTGACGATATCGTCCAAGTTTATGATCGGTGCGTTTCACATATGTGGAACAAACCACTATAAATGTAATTATCATTATAGAGTATTTCACTGAAAATATTCATGAAGAACAATTCAATGCATTAAATTTGTAAATCAGAACTAAAATACACCTTAAAGTTTTGCTTTCATATTACAAAATTTTTTTGGGTAACCCATGTAGCTCACGGTGGGTAAATCCTAAAGATACTATAATATATTAAAAACTACATAGAAGCCCGGGTTAGGATATTTCAATCATATGAAGGTGAGCAAAGTACGTAAAGTATATATTTGAGAATCGATTCTCATAATTCAGGTCAGCCGTGACGCGTGAGTACAAGTATATGACCGTAAACGCGACTGGTTGTGGGTTCGATCCCCACTCAAGAAGATAATAATTATTAATAAAATAAACTTTAATAAGTATTTATTTATTACATTACAATATATATATATTTTCATTTCTTTGCTCTGGTATGGAGACACAGCGCGGTGTTTTGTTCCTAGTCTTTTATATTTTTATATTATAAACATATTACTGCCAAACGGTTCCAACCCACAACCACCGCGCACCCACGTCTACACTTCACCACACCACAATAGACCAGAATTTATAATGTAATCTCGTTAATAGATAGCCGCCCTTTTACATACATACAATAATTAAATAACGAATTGAAGTTGTGAATCATGCACAATGATAGAGAGAACTGGTCGTGACCGTGAATCAGCTATTTTCACTTGTTAGACTCGTATACCATATGTTGAACTTTAGTGGGAGCTTTTATTAGAAATAATTTTTTTAGTTCGTTCTGTTGGGATTATATATTTTTACCAATGAAATGATAAATTAATGGTCATTAGTAAATGACACCTTTGTGACTCAGTTGTTTTATAATAGGGTCGAAATTTTTGGGTTTAAGTTTTAACAGGTTTTTATATTTATGCAACTTATATTACGCCTATAATGAAAGTTGCAGAAATATTGTTTAGTATTTTAAATCTAATAATTTAATAGATTAATGAAATAAAACGTTTGGATTATGGACTAACTTTAGAGATCCACATAAAACTAAATAAAATTAGACGGTCAGAGTAAGTAAAGTATTGGCAAACGCCGTTTACTACATTTAACGGCACTCAACGCTGTGCTTATTTTAATAGGGTTTTCATTTTTTTAAAACATTTCGTTTAATGTTTATATTTCATAATCAATACTAGCTACAGCTACTCGAGAAATTTATAAAATAAAGAGATATTTTAAAATAGGAAGCGATTTTATTGTATACAATGTAATATAAAGTTAGTACTACTAGTCAAGAAATATAAAGAAATGGGACAACTATGTAGTTCTAACATAATGTTTCTGCTTATCAATTTTTATTTTAAAACTACAAGGCCGCGGGTTCAAAACCTGTTGTCATTAAGCCGATGTGGCGCAGCGGTACTGCGTTCGAGTGTAAACGCGACCGTTGTATATTCCCAATCGGGAGAATATATTATTTTCATTATTGTGCAAATTTTATTTCGAGTGAAACGATAACTACCTATATAGATCTACCATTCTTTTGTCGGTTAAGTCGAGAAAATTTTACTTCGCCCCCATACAAAATGTCACATTTAAATGAATAAAAGTAGGAAAACACTTTGAAAAGAAACCTTTTCACACTACTTTATATAAATTTTTAGATGAAATTAAAAAAATTGGAACTTACCTTTTTTTCCTTTTGAAAGACATGAAAATTAAAGAAAATATTAGTTTCTCAATATGGAACATTCAAGAAAGAGTATGTTTCAATAGCTATAAACATACATACCTATACAATAATGTAAGATATTTCAAGAGGTTACGGCTAAAAATACAAAGAGAGATAGGCTTATTCAATGTCACAGTAGATAGAACAAAATAATTATAGCTTCACGCTGTATCCCGTACGTTTGTAGCAGGGTAGGAAGCCAATGTTGAGACACTCTGTTCCCCACTTTCCATCGATTTTTTTATATATTACGCAGAGCTAAACGCTGCAATTAAATAATTGAGACACTCTGTTTTTCCCTTTCCAAAGATTTTTTAATGTATTACGCGGAACCAAACGCTGCAATTAAATAATTGTGATTAATTCAACATACTTAATCTTATAAAGTAATTAAATTTTAAATTAATTAAGTAAAGTCGCCTGAAAGAAAATGCTATTTCAGCGATGAAGCAGCTGATTGTTTATTAAGTTCTTCTTTTATTTATTTTCTCAAAATTATTACTTTTTGAGACTAGGCGTGGCGCAGGGGCACGAAGTGTGACTGTAAAACCGACTGGTTGTGGGTTCGATCCCCACTCGAGGAGATGAAATGTTTACTTAAATTTATATTTCCATTTCTTCGCTTTGGTGTCGAGGCTAAGCGTGGCGTTCGTTCTGCCACTCAACACGCAATGCCTCCAGAAAACGGCAGAAAGTTGGGAACAGTGTGTCTTAACACTAGGTTCCCTCTGCCTACTCTGCTGTATGCGGGATACAGCGTGAAGCTGATTTTTTTTAAATTACTTTTTCTTTTAATTTTTTCATGTTTTGTGTATAATAAATATCTTTTATTTATTTAAAAAATATTGACATACGGTTCACCTTTCTCTAAGAAAGTTTCTAATTCCGATATTTTAAAATTTCTATTCATTTTCGTGGAAAAAATATTTCGGTTAAATATGAAATCACACTTTAAAAATGTAAGAAAAAAATTATAAAAAAAACAATATTCTAATATATCAATTCCACGACTAAGCAATCAATACATAATACAACCTTCAAAAATGCAATCTGACCTTACAATAGGACTGCCGTTAATAACACATTGGCGGAGGCTGCATTGAGAGGCTTTAAGCTCGTTTCATACTATAATGAGCTTATCAGTTTTTTTTATATCGTCCTTATGTATTTTTTTAATCGAAATAAGTATTTAGGTAAATTATAAAGAGCAACATTCATTCACTTTTTTTTAACTGTATTTGAAAGGAAAAAGCTATTTTTAAAGTATATTAAAATATTTATAATATTTTCGTTTAAATCAAAAATCAATTCATTTTTGCCTCAATATATTTTTAACCAACAACATTAAATTCAATCAGCTATGATACAATCCCATATAAAATATGACCCATCAAAATAATGACTATATAAAAGAACATATAAAACTCTATTGACATATTCGAAACCAAAACCTTAACCTATATATGACAAAGTAAATTGAAAAACTTAGCGTCCAGACACTACTCTCTACATTCCACTTAAATTCGAGACATTACGTATTACGTGCCAGCGCGTAATGTCACGTTTTGTCTTGTTACAGCATAGAAATGGAACTAAGTGGTAAAGGAGAAATGTCCTCATGTGAGAATTAAATTTAATATTCAGCATAAGTATTCATGAATCCTTTGAAATTAAAAATAGTACAGTGTGAATGGAGCCAAATACCTACATCTCAGTCAAGGAGACTTTAAGATCAACCTCTCTTACTCAACCAAAAGTACAAACTACTAGGAAGCTTAGTTTAACCTGGTGCCTCGTTTACTTCGACAATATTTTGAAAATATATTTATTAAAAATATTTTTGGTTCCCTTTATTCTGAAGAAATCTGAGAGGTTATACGTAAAGGTTCATTCATACATACATGGAGGTACAATGTAGACAAACAGTATAAATGTAAAATTACCTATACCTACCATCGATGGATGACGTGAAAAAATATTTTGTTTCACTTAAATAAAATGACGTAGATCTAATCTAAGAATTCCATAAAAAAAACGAATATTTCATATTATCGCAAAAAAAACTGACTAAAACAGAACGGTTGTGTGTGTGTGCTCGAAGGAATTAATAACTTTTTTCTCATTCTAGTTATTAAAGAAAGCGCGGAGTTGAGTTCCAACTCTCATCACGTAATGTTTAAGACATTTGGCGGTGCGTAAGAACGAAATGTAGTACTAGGTTCCCTCTGCCTAAACTGTTATATCTACATATAGTGCGATACAACAAATAAAAAAAAACATTTTTACACTAGAAAATGTAAAGGTAGCATCAGGACGCGTTCTCGAAAGCCCTTCTCCGCCAGTTCAAATATTTAACTTGATACGCTCAAACGGGCAGATTGTCTCGAAATGAGGACCAGATTTTTACTTATGTTGTATAAAACTTTCATCGTTCTTTTACTTTCAGATTATTTTTATTAAATTTGTATTTATGTACCTACTAGTCGTTACCTGCAATATTTATTGTTTTTTTTCGTAATCCTGTAGAAATTTTGGAAAATAATTGACTAATTTAGAAGAACTGTATACAAATAAGGCCGACATGCCACAGTGGAACATCATCTGACACGACACGATAGATGTGGAGTCGATTCGTATTCTGGGGAACGATTATATTTTTTTTTTCTCCTCACTTTGGTAGACACAACGCGGCGTTACGCGGTATCGAATACGGCAGTAAAAATCTGTATAATAATACTCTCTGTATAATATACAGAGAGTATTAGCACCCTACTATGCGGTAAAATCTGCGAAACTAATTAAATAATAAAATTATATAAAATTGTAATACTCGTATTCGAACCCATGGCCGCAAAACCGTGAGATTGTAATAGAATTTTAAAGCAAATTTCATACTTTTTAGCGTAAACTAAAATATCCGGAACAATACGCTTATCTGTTTATATGGATAGTATAAATTCTATTACCAGATAGATCCTTTTAATGCTGCACTAAGCCGATTAAAGTTTCTCCTGTCCTATCGAATTACTCCTGTTTTTGTATCGGTTTACGGTTAAACTGTCAGAATTCACAAAGGGGCGGCTTTTTTATGAGAACTTTAGGTTAAACCGGTTTTAAAAGAAAATTTGGAATTTCGCTTCCATAGTACGGTGTGATGTAATACTTGATAATAATAATTATTATTATAGTAGGTATAACTTCAATTCGATTGTATTTTTATTTAGATTCACGCTCTATTGACCTTATAGCAAAGTATACAAATAAAATGCATTGTTAGGATACCTCAATGTGGTCTACTCGGTGATTGGCGGAGCTCAACGCAGTTCTTTTTCTAACAAAATGCCACGAAAATTTGTATTTATTTTTATCGTTTAACGTATAATTTGTACTGTTTTTAAAACAACAAGCAACTTACTAAAATAATCTAAAAAAAAAAAATGTATCAATACATTACGAAATTCTCAAGATATTGAATTTACTGAACTATTCGTCCCTTTTATTCTTGAATCTTCCAAGAAAACTTTAAAAGTACGTGGAAAACTAAAATATGTTCTATTACAACGAAATTGGATTGCATTTTCTATTGCGTAAATATTATTTGTTTTTTTTATATTCAGGTAAAAATGGTCACAGAAAGCCGCATCGAGTGGATGGATAAACGTTATTGTCAAGTAATTTTTTTATTAGTTTCACGTTGTATGGGTTGGTCTCAAGACATTGCGTGCTGAGTAAAGAAACTCAACGTCCCGCTTTGCCTCGTTACTAAATCTAGAAAATTATAATATAAAATAGATATTTCATTACCCCGAGTGGGAATTGAATCTACAAAAGTTGCACATACACACAGTACCACGCTTGTTCTGCGCCACGACGGCCTCAATTTATTTTTAATTCTTTATTACATTTGTTATAACTAAAAGTTGTATATGATAGATAGGTATAAGGCCTATATATCCCGCGTCGTCAAGTGGACTATTCAGCACACAAAAATAATGCATATATTCGAACCTAGTACCCAAAAAAGCGCATCCAACCAAAAAAACTCTTCAGTTTTATAATGTATTTAAAATGTATTTTCTCGGGAAAACAACTAAAACTTCACCTTTAATTCTCAAAAATTGGGCGGAAAATGAAAACGGAGTGCTTTAACACTAAGCTCCCTCTCCCTTCTCTGATCGAACCACCGACGCCAGAAAGAAAAAAGAAAAAAATAGTTTAACAATAAATATATAAAATATATTTTATTTAAACATCACACGAACGCACGGTCGGTTTGTTTTCAATTCAAACGTTCGCATATTACGAGAGATGACAAATAATATTTACACGTCCACCTATACATGTTTACTTTGCCTTGATACCTGGAACATTTGGAATTCAGATATTGGGACTGTAAACCCTTATTAGATTAAACATGTGCCTGACTACGGTCAGTGGTGTTTGATTTGATAATATTGTAATAATATTTTTTCTTATATTTTTCATTCCGCTCGTAGAGTTTTTAAAAATTAGTACAACATATTTATTTATTTATTTATTTATATATAAAATATATGTGTTAAAAATAAATTATGGCAGGAGCAGCACAGCGTGTGGCGGTAAACGCGATTACGCGTTCGATTCCTACTTGAGGGAATAAATCATTAAATATTTCCATATCCTCTAGTTAAGGCTCTATATAAATACTACATATATATATTATGTTTTAGTTAAGCCTAGTTAGCCTAAGCTTAATTTAAGAAAATATACCTATTTTTCGCCCAATCTCGATAACTGTGCGTGTTGACTGGTAGAACGTAACACCATAAATAATAACAGATAAATCATTATCATGTTACCAGAACGAGGAACTAAAAATTATTCAATCTTTCGATTGAGAATCGAACCCACAATCGTAGTGTTTACAGTCATCAATCAAAAGTACTCAAAAGTTAAAAAATCACGTTATAGAAAAGCATAAACAAACTAATCAAAACAAACTTTGTTATAATGTATTTTCGTATAATGCATAATCAAAGAAACTTTTAGCCAAACTTCGGTTTCAGCTTAGCGGTTACCTAACTTTAATAGATACCCGATATTAGATGGGTGAATATCAAAACCGTTACAGCTAAGCAGGTATAGGATATGCAGAATATTATACAATTAAATATAATAGTAAAACAGAGAACGGAGAGATTTGAAAACTACATATACGTTGATTGATGCGCTTTTACCTGAAACAATAAGAAATGGTATATTATTAATTAATATATTATATGATATAATATTAATTATAAAAATGGAATACAAACTATACTATTTAACTGAAATGCCTCCAAAAAATATTCAGAAGGTGTAAGGGAAAAGATACTATAAAACTAAGTCGTTTTCCAACGATGATAACAACTTAAAACTTTTAAAGTACTCAACGAATTTCAATACGGTTTTTAGGGTACCTCAAAAGGAAAAAAACAGAACCCTTGTAGAATATGTTTGTTGTCCGTTTGCCCATCCGTAAACAGCATACATTTTAAGATCGAGTAGCCATTTCGATCTCAAGATAATGTCAAATATCCAGGTCTACCATCCTCTGGAATACAGAAAACTTGAAGCTTCTACGTCAACACAATTAACAAAAAAGAGCGTTTATTGTACAAAACCCATAGGGTACTTCTCGTAATCAAAAAGTTCAAATATATTTATAAAAATACGAGATTTATATTTTGATAAAATGTAAGAAAATTAAATCAAAACAAAAATATATCTATCTAAATATATACTATCAATTATTTAATTACAATATAACGTTACACTAAATTATTCAAAATATTGTAAGTAAACTTTAAGGTTTCACTCAAAGCCTGAGAGACTACTCGACATGCATGAATCGTCAAACCCTAATGGCTTCTAATGCGCTTTTGTTGATTGATCCGGATTTATAGATTATTGATAATGAACACAGAAGACAACTAACTTCAAACCAGTTTGGTTAATACTGTCTACGGTAGGTGGTTGTGGCTTCAAATCCCTGGTTAATAACAGTTATATTTTAATAGCATAACAGAATTAAGGCCGACGATTCCCACAGGGAGGGGGTTACATTGCTTAGCGTGCCTTTCCGCTTTTTTTATTATAATAGATAAAGGAAGCGTTAATTAAAGTAATTTAAAACATATTTATTTAGATAAATACTTTTCTAGGTGTGGAATAACATTTTAGAAAAGTTAAAAAATAAGTTAAAACAGTTATTTATATTTTAAGATAGAGACTTGTCATTTGGATCTCTCACTTTACCATAATAAAAAAAAAGAAATCTGAACGTCCACATTAAATTTGGTTTGGGAATTCAAATTCCATACAAAACATATGTATGTATGTATGGTACCTTTCTTTGTGTAATTGTATAAGCCACAATGAATAAATCGACCAAAAAAACAAAAATGTACGGGATAATTATATATATTTTATTTGCTTATACATATTAGGTATATATACTATATACATATTTCTCTGTCACAAGAGACTCATTCTTGATTACTAAGAAAGACGATAAACAAAAGGTTTTAATCACTAATCAATATAGG
This sequence comes from Heliconius charithonia, assembly GCA_030704555.1. Classification (NCBI taxonomy): domain Eukaryota; kingdom Metazoa; phylum Arthropoda; class Insecta; order Lepidoptera; family Nymphalidae; genus Heliconius; species Heliconius charithonia. The sequence continues at coordinate 5,235,758 of CM060825.1, forward strand.
ACGTTTGATAAGTTCAAAGGAAAAGAATAAATAGAATTCTGACTAACAATAATTAGCACGTGAGAAATAACAAGTATTGATAACAAGTACAATAAAGCCGCCTCGTAACTGATAACCTAAATATAAACTTATTTTATGAAATTGTGTAATTAGCTTTGTTGGGCGCAAGCAAGCGGCTGTAAACGCGACAGGATGTGTGTGAGTTATATTCCCACTCGAGGAAATTAAATAATTAATATTTTCATTTCCTCGCTCTGGTCACGAGGTAAACCGCAGCGTAGAGTTCCGCCACTCAACACGCAATGCCTCTAAAATTAAGCTGAATGTGGGGAACGGAAGTTCAAAAGGGAACAGACTATTCCCACATCCTATATACTACTATGTGCAGGATACGGCGTGTTTGTTTTGCTTAGTTCACAAGAGGATTGATAAACTAAGATAAAATTCGGAACTCAACATCTCACTTTATCTTAACTGGAGGAACTTCAAACTGGAACTGAAAGTCATTTAAATATAACACATTCTCCTCTGATTGGTAATTGAACTTAAAACCCTTGCAATCAGACATTATCCTACTGAGCTACGAGAGCTATAACAGTAATATAAAAAAGGCAAAAAATATATCAAATTGCTTTTTGTATAGGCTTCGTTTAAAACAATCAATGTTCAATATAAACATAGGTAATTGATCGGTGTCGATGTTGTTTTCTATATACTAATGTGGCAATCGTAAATATGTGAACATATTTATTTGCCTATTTACCTCTAATAAATATCAATTAAATTTTGTTTTCTTTTTCGTTTTCACTGTAATAAATTACTAATCAATAAATATAAATTAAATACACAATGCACAAACGAAACTATTGGAGTGCAATCGGTTTTTCTCATTTCCTTAGGAATTTCGGGAAATCCTCTCTTAATACTCTCCTACACTCTCCAAGGAATCTACATACTAAAAAACAAAAAAAAACTTTGGAGATCGGTGTTTTTAACTCTAGGGCCCGTATTAATAAATCGCTCTCAACACTCGAGATAGCTTTTAAAATGACTTTCACAATTAAGATACTGAGATAGATATTCCTATAAATACGGCCTAATTTTCTTCCCCCTGTGAAAAATAGGTTCGATTTAATTTAATCAACAGAAAGAAAATATAATATATTTAATTTTCTTTTAATGCTAGACAAAATTTAATTACACAAATGATATCGCTACCTAAATTAGAGAAAGCCTCAAAAAGAACAATTTACTCGAGATACTCACTCAAGTTTATTGTACGATGCTTGGGGCTGAATCTCGCTTTGATAAATAACACTGGGTTTTAATACTTATTTGCCATAATAACGACAATAACGTGTTCTCAAAACACTTGTCTAGGGAAATTAAATAATTACCCTAAATATATAAGAGGCCAATCGTAGCGCAGGGGTACCAACGTGCGACTGTTAACGCGACAGGTTCTGGGTTCGATTCCCTCTTGAGGTCGACAGAACAGTGAAATATTTATATTTTCATTTCGTACCTCTGGTAACGACGCAGAGCGTGGATATGGGAACGGAAGTGTCTTAATGGAAACACTCTGTCTTAACATTAGATTACATTCCCAGGTCTCTTCTGCCTTCTCTGCTATGTGGAATACAGTGAGAAACTAAAAAAATGGGAAATTTAAGCGCTACAAGTTTCGCTACCCGAGATGACCAAGCGGGAGAAAAGCGAAAGCTAAAAAACAGTCAAAATTGTAGAAAGAGTCGGACTCACTCAATTTTTTAGAGTAGACTCACTCAATTTTTTAACATTAACAAAGCCAAAAAAAAAAGTCACCAACTAGGAGCAAATGTGATTTTAGTATATCTAAGTAAGTATCTAGACTCAACTGTACATTTCAATTAACTTGGCAATTTCAAAGTTATAATTGATTTGAATAATTAAACAATACATTGTGAATGCTGTCGCGGTAGTTGTATGAAATTTTACGTGAGCATGTGAATAGAAAGAAACTTTTGGTGAAAATTATTTTAAGCATCTAACAATGAGGTCATCATAAAATGTAATATTTAAAGGTAAACCAAGGCAAACCATAAAAAAAGATCATATTATGGTAATATTGTAACATACTTATTAATTTCTTTTAGCAACATAATAACAATCCAAATATTTAAAAAAATGTGTAATATTTTTTAAAATTCGATCTAAGTTATTTGGAGAAATTAATTTAATTATTCCTTTTTGTACCATGTAAAAGGCATCTATCCCCAAGCAAAGATTCTACGAAGAGCATTTAATAATTCAACTAGTTAAATCCAAATTATCCATATAACATTTCTAAAGGTGGTGCCTCTATCCTGTTTTAACTCTAGCAGGGAAATCAGTAAGAATTTGAAGATGGGTTATTTGACCTCCTTCTTCCATTTGCGAAATCTAATGTTTTCTACCATCATGTAATAAATGCACGAACAAAATGTATGTATGTTCACGTCATGATTGTAGGGTTATTTCATTCAAACTGTCACGACTCACATCATAATTTACTCTGGTCATATACAAAAACGCAAAATTTCTTATCACCGTTTCTTCGTCTATAACAACATTCAAATATGAACTAAATTTCTCTAACAATTTCTCGTTATTCATATACAAAATACATCTAAATTCTCTTCTTTCAACATCCAAGCAAGATTTGCTTTAAACCTCCACTGTCAGTGCGACTTACACACGAGTACATATCTAAAAAAGTGAATGATAAATGGCTTGTTTATTTCGTATAAGCTGGATGTACCAATCACTTAACGGTATCCGGGGATCTTGCTCACGTAACACTGAACGGCGGCTGATGGCAAGGCCGCTTACAGACGGACGGAGAAAGAGTTTTTTAAATGTTATTTATGGATAAAATTGTTGACGTGTAGGGCGATAACATAATGTGAAACTAGAATTATAATACTTCAAATATATACTTGTATACATTACAGGTTCAAATCCTATTGTGTTCATATTTTTATAAGGAAATCTGCAGCTTCGGCCACGGAGTCAACATAATGAAGTAAGAGTTGGATATGACATTATACATAAAAAAATTAAACACATTTTTAATTAAAACCAGAGAGTAGTTCCAAAGTTTTCAGCTTAATAATATTTTAAATGAATAATTAAATTATTCAAGTTTAAATTTTAAATTGAAAGGAAAAGATATATTCAAAGATAATATTCATATAAAAAGAGGTATTCATATAAATCTAAGACGTTCATTGTTAGCACTGTTTAACTTTCAAACAAAACAAATAAATTAAAATGTAAAATATATAAAAGTTAAAAATATTAAATTTTTAATATTAATATATCAACAATAGAGTTGAAGAAAAAAGTTATAAGTCCAAAGGACTCGAAATTAACTTATTCTTATTTTTGAAAAAAAAAACCAAATATAATAATAAATTGTATCCAACAACTACTAAGCAATATGTTATGAAAAGTTTACAGCTACAAACACACATCGTTACTCCTCATATTATATATTATATATATTTCACACGTAAATCTTAGTTTGTAGGGAGCCCTATATCACCGTGGGACCAGAGACCTGTCTCGCCACAAAGCCTGAAGGAAATCTTTTCCTAAAGAATAGTAGTGTTACTGTGGATTACCTACACTTGACAGTTTAGAACAACATATGCGTTTTAAATGTATGAGAGATTTTGTATATGTTTCTTTTAAGGTTATTTGTTAATGTTTTATATATATCTTTGAGGTCAGTCGTGGCGCAGTGGCACAAAGTGTGACTGTAAAACCGACTGGTTGTTTCCTTCGCTCTGGTGTCGAGGCAAAGCGCGGCGTTGAGTTCTGCCACTCAACACGCAATGCCAAAATTCGGCAGAAAGTGGGGAACAGAGTGTCTTGACACTAGGTTCCCTATGCCTACACTACTGTGTGCGGGATACAGCGTGAAGCTAATTTAATTAATTTAATTTAATTTTATATATATATGAAATGAACTAAAAAGTGTGTAATTCTAACCGCTAGAGATAACTACTGTAGGTTACACTGATACAGTTAGCGTTATGTAATAAAGCATAGCTAAAAGCTAGATAAATAAACTATCCAACTCCAAAAAAAATCCATATAAACCAATAATTCCTAAGCGTTTAACCAAACAGACACTTATACCAGTATAATATTAGTATAGATTCAAACAGACCAATCAAAACCACTACGCATATATACCATATTTTGTTACAATTATAAAACATTTCATAACACACCTCGATGTTGAACTAACATTAAAATAAACCAAAACCAAGTAACCGATTGTAAATTACAATATCAATATTAATTTTCACGTCTCAATAATTCGTCTAATATCAAACCGAAGATATCACTTCACCGCGAAACGTGTAATCTAACGAAGCAATTTGTAACGCAGGCCTCCCGCCTATGCCTGCGGTCATATCGGAACAGCTACACTGTAACATGACTATGATTTATCCTAAATATTCAACAAATTCACCTCATACTTACAAACCATTGCTGATTTTGTATGAAATTTACTAGATACTATCGCTTTGATAGAGCAATGTATAGAGAGGAATGATGATAGCACTTTTAAGAAGTTTTTAGAGGTAGCGAGGCAGTATAATAAGAGAAGGGTTTAGCTACCCACAAATGATGTAAAGGCCTTCGATGGTCGCCCTATTGATTGAAGATTATGTGCTGAATATGGATTCTTAGTGATCGATAGTTTTGCGATAACAGCGCGCAGCCAATTTTCGAGTCTGCGGTTTGCTTTACGGTTGTATAGTATAATTTGTATAACCATATTTGATTATGGTTTAACCAAATATAATATAAGGTAATAATAATTTTAACACTTATATTGAACCCTCGTTCAAATATTGTGATGCGTCACTAGTTAGTTTTGAAGGACACTCACAGCTTTAACAGTAAATTAAACGAAATATTTGAAAAGAGAATGTTGATTGTATTTGTTTTTTTTTTGATATTGATTTGAACAGCTACGATATATTTTTTTATTAAAACAGAACAAAACAGAACAAATGTTCAAAGTAAAATAAAGTAAAAAAATCGAGAGTTTCATTCCAACCGACGATCATCGCAATTTAACTATTTACATATTAACTAGGTATGTCATAATAACAAATAGCCAAATATAATTAATGAACCGAAACAGCTCAGCTTTGATTATAACATTTTTAACGTATCGTCACTTAATACTCGTGAGAAACAATTTCCTATTTAAAACAAGTTATTTTTGATAACTTTCCAAATTGCATTAAATTAAAAATAATTTAAAGTAAACGTATAGTATAAAATGCATAAATCTATTAACTTTGTTAAATGTACTTTTCTATTTCATCATCGGGATCAGAATAACACAGTGGTCGACTCGAACAGTAAACGTGTTGATTGTGGATTCGATTTACACTCAGGGGAATGGTTACATTTTTTAATATATTTTTTTATTTTCCCACTGTAGTAAGACAAAGTCACGTTTTACGGCGTTGTGTTCGGCTACTCAATATCTAATTATTCAAATTCGACGGAGAGTAAAGAACGGGATGTCAAAACTGTCGCTCACCGAGGCTTCTATATTGGTATTGTAGGGAGGTAAAAGTTATAAAAGTTGACAAACTTTTGTTTACGAACATATCGAACACATCGAACTAATTTTGTATGAAATTAACTACAAATATAAATTTTAAATATTTTTTAGACGGATTCAGACGGACAACAAAGTGATCTAATAAAGATTCCGTTATCAACTTTTGAGGTACGGAACCCAAAAAACAAACCTAAACAATTTATTTGCAAAATAATTGATATTTTCAATTAAATATAAAATATATTATTATCATTCTAAAATCACAATTCAACGAGACAGATAGTTAAATAAGTTCAATAGTGCAAGATCATTCCTCACGTAACGATATGAGATCAGAGTAGGCAATATTAGACGCAAGTTCCGCTCGCCTGCACGAAATGCAGATGTACTAAGTTAATAAGAATATTTCTTATTTCTAATATAATATATTGGAATTTCTAATATAACATATTATGTTCAACTTTTAAACTATACTTTATTGAATATTTATCTACTGCATGTATACTACATGTGGCTAGGTAGGCAGAGAGAATTCAGTGCCAAATACTCCGATCTCTGGTGTATAAAACGCCTGCAAAAAATAGTTTTTTAAGCTTTACGCTGAGTTCCGCGTAGATAGAGAGACCTTGAGAACATAGTGTTTAGACACTTCATTCTCCATTAAAACACGAAACATTAGGTTGAGTGAAAGAACTTAACACCGTTCGTGAAAATAAAAACAACTCAATTTCTCTCGAGTAGGCGTCGAACCACAAGAATGGCGTTTACAGCTGACGCTATAGTACTGTGCCTAACCTTATGGTGTAATTATGGCTAATTAGCTATAAAACGAGGCTGTCGGCGCAGGGACACAAGCGTAGTACTTTGTGTACAACACAAGGTTCCCATGTTTCCCTGCTATGTGCGGGATACAGTCTAAAGCTAAAAGCTGCATATTAAGTTAATATACTATGTACGTTAGTATAGCTTGATAAGATTATGAATTTTAATCGACAGATGTTGATATTTTTTTAAGTAAAGCGAAGGTCTAATAGCATATGTGTAATAAGTATGTAGGTCTCTTTTAAACAATTTAAAACGTAGAAAGCAAAGAAGTCACTACTACTATTCTCACTGTCTGATCTTCGAATATGTAAGAAAATATATAGAGCACTATTAATCACGTATCTATAAAACGTAGTATGTAAAAAAACATTTAAAATTAATGAACGTCGATAATAAAAAACCGGTAAGAATTCGTTCTTTAAAAAATCCACGAACAAAATTTTAATATCTCATCGTATTTAAATTCTTCTTATTGAAATCTACAATTTAAATGTTGGCTTCTACTTTACTAGTGGAATTGTAAGGAAGGTTTCAGTTTCAGGTTACGTTTGCTATTGTCTTCTAATTTTATTATAGTAAGTCCGCTATGACATAGAAGGAATAAGAATGTCAACAAAACTGCCTAAAAATTAACTAATTTTAATAATGACTCTATGTCTAAAACATGCACAAGCTTTCAGGAATTTTCAGCATTTCTATGGGAAAATGTTTTAAATGAACAAACAGTAAAAATTCGTTATAAATTATAAAATATTCTTTGGACTCATATGAAATGAGATTCTACCGTTAATAACACATACGCTGCTCTGTAAATAAAATTTCCTATGCTTTCGACTTCTAACGGGCTTAAAGCTTACTAAAAAGTAATATAATTAATACAAGTAAGGCAACTAAGTAGGAAAAAATCGAGTTCATCCGTTGAAATGTGTACGAGAAAACTAATGCTTTTTGGATAAAACCTATACAATTTGAAACCGAATGAATTCAGATCTTAGAAATGTAACAAAATCAGCATACAAAATACGAGAAAAAAGTCATTGAAAATTAACATTTTCTTCTGTTAGGTTGAGAGGAATTCAGAATTCACAAATTGTAAGGCTCGAATAGTTCGCTAAAGAGCACGTGGAGGGGGTAGTATAACAGGCTATGTAATACATGTTTCATTATCACTATTGTGCTAGCCTCGTCGCCGAGCAGACGTCTCGGCGGCGTTTTATTGGATACTGGAACCGGGGCGATTTAAAATGGGAATATGCAATGAGGTATCGATTGATAGAGCCCGTCTCTACCGAGTTTCTGAATAATTTGTGTTAAGATTCGAGAACGGTGTTGGTAATGATTTATATGGTCTTGAATAGATGCGGGTTTTAGTTTGCGAAGTAACCACATTGTTGATATTACCTCATAAGCATATGTGTTTATGAGATAATATCTGATATTGATAAAAACCTTTTTAATCATTTATTTTCTGTTCCTCATTTTTCGCCGATTTCTCAACTGTCCGCTTTGCCTTGCCTTGGTATACAGAGCGAAGAAATCAAAATATTTAATTCCTCAGAATAGAAATTGAATCTACCATCGTCGTTTTCCGTCGTATCTCTAGAGTAAAATATACTATTTAAATTGGGTTCATTCGCACTCGCACGGAAACCCACATGAACACACAAACAGGCACATGCACACACACGCACATGCACATACACACACACACACACACAGACACACACACGCACGCAAACAAGAACATACACACACACACGCATGCACTCATAGAAATTTTCAGACAACAAAACATACCTACATTATACCTCTTGCGTGACCAGTATAAGTTCTCCATTTTATTTTTATAGAGAAAAATCTAAAGTTTTATTATGTATAGTGTGAGTTCATGAAAATGCTAGTTTGATATGAAATGTCAGTAGTATCAGTAAATAGAAGCTATATACGGGGACACTAATAAAACTTCCCTAATACGATGCATAACTAGTTTCGGATTGTTCGTAGTTTATAACGTGGAAGTACGACCGTGAGCGAATTAGTTCTATACTTTGTGGTATCCTCTATATTGTATGGTCGTGTGATATGAAATAAAAAAAAAAAAACAATTTTTAATCTTCAGGTATCCCTAGCGGGGGAGCCAGACAGTAGCTACGGAGTGCCGAACGCTACTACTACGCTATTCGTCTTCTGCTACATTTTTTTAAATATTAAATAAAAAAATCAGCTTAACGCAGTACAGCGCACACTGCAGAGTATACAGAGGGAACATAGTGATAAGACACTTTGTCCCTCACATTTTTCAAGTTTTCTAAAACTTAGTAATGTGGTGAAAAATAATTATATTACATATAGCGGATAACAAATGTTGAAACATTAGCGAAGTTGCTAGAAAATTATTTCTTTATTTGGCCGTCGCGGCACAGTGGGAATGCATCCGACTATACCGCGGCGGTTGTTAATTTATTCTCATTTTTCCTCGCCTTTGGTATTGAAGCGCGGTGTTCAGTTTCGCCACATAATACGCAATATTTTCCAAATACGGTGAGAAGTGGGAGTGTCGCAACACTAGGTTCCCTCTTCCCATTATCCTGCTCTACGGGAAAGAACTAAAAATGTATTCAAGATTTATTTTTATAGTTAGTTATTCTCTTGTGAGCCAATTAAAAACAAAGCGATTTTCACTTTATTTCTACCAGTTGCTTAATTAGTATAGACATATATATATATATATATATATATATATATATAAATATATTTTATTCAAACATTATTTAGGGAACGTTCGCTCAACAACTGTAAAACTTTATAGTTCACGTCTGTAGCACGTAGAAAATTATCGGTCACACTATTAATATACGTACATATTCGCAAAATTCAAATTGCGTTAAAATTAAACATCAAAATATTATTATTAATAAGCGAATCATTTTGTTGCTCATATAATCAAATGAATACATAATGTAATTAGTACCATAATTTAAAATATCCGTGTAAATAATATCGAGAACAATTTTGTGATCAATTTGCTATTCGTTATATTAAATTTCATATATTCGTGTATCTGGGGCAAAACACGAATGGAATTAAATAGTTTGTCGCTTGTTAGCTCTAATTATCCGGCTCGAAGGACCAGCCGTGGGTCCCGCTGTACATTTAATTATGAATGCAAAACAGTTTTATTTTAATTGTACACTAAATATTTGATCAATAGAACTGGGGTACGGAGTGTGGAGTGCAGTTTGGAATAATTTACGATTAGTTTATGTATCTACATTTTAGTGTTTAAAAAAAACATTTTCAAAGAGTAAGTAGATAGAACACAACGCCGTCACTTTTATATTCAGACACCAGCCCACTGCGCCAAGTTGGGCGCAAGCTATTCTATACCCTAAGGAAAATATGTATATTAATTAATATATTCATATATACAAATGTATATATGAATTAATTTAATATACATATTTAATAATATTTCTAATTTACTTTTGAAAAGGTTATTTAAATCATTTTAAGACTCTCATTGATACAATTTATAATGTAATATTAAGAGATGTCAGTTCTCCATTAAAATTTTAAATGAACTAGTAAGGACGAGATGACACATTTATAACAACAAAAACAAAATTTCATTGTTGTCTATAACATTGTATTCAAAATTCCGTGACGATGTTTTGTAAACTTATACTAAGCTCCAAAAATGCATTCTTATTTCTTTAGAAATAGAGACTATTATCTTATAATAGCAAAGGTGCATTGCACTTATAGGCTTTTGGTACTGGAATTGTAGGAATAAGTTTTGTAGTACGGTCTCCATGCGACTGGACACCGTCCGAATGTAAGCGCGACGGTTGTGGGTTCTATTCCCAATTTTTATCTCTTTGCTCCGGAAGGTGGCTTTACAATGCAATTTTGAATTCCGCCATTTAACATACAATTGCACAACATAAACGGGGGATTCTTTTTCTTGTTTTCCGTTTCCCCGATCTGGTAAAGAAAAGGGAATACTTACTAAGTTACTATTCTAAATATCGTGGATTCGAACTTAGGCATGGTTAGTATTTATATTAAAACTTATATTATAATCTGAGGATAACACTCACAAATACATATATTGTAAAGCTATTAGAGCAGTCGTGCTCCTTGTAAGAATTTGACTTACTGCCATACATCGACAGGACCCAGGAAAATTAATTTACTATTCTATACGTAATCAAATTACAACGTATACTTAATTAAAATACGACCTTTAATATTTTCATTTTTTAATAATAACAACTAAATTTATAATTAATAATAGAACATACATTACAATTAAAACAACTTAAATTTAATATATATGATTAGTTAATACTTACGTTTTTCCCCAAATGCACATGCCAAATAATTCAATTCGATTCGAATCTACAAATAATTTGTGCCATTAACTATAAAATTAATTTTATCGTTTTGTTGTTGTATTTAGAATTAAAGTAAAATTTACTATCCATAAATTATATAGATAATTTTCAAAGGAGCCGACATTCAAACGATAAAAAGTTTGACTTTTTATATAAAAGGATGTTGAACTTATACATTTTTTGGTAGTCTAACAAGGTAGAGCCTATGTTGATCCGACTATTGATAAACATACATGAATAATTTTAAAGAAGACATCGTAGCGAATCAGCATAATGTCTGTGATAGTTGGGGGTTCGATTTCCTCTTAGGAGAAGGATTTTCGTCTCTTCGCATTGATAAGAAAATAAAACGGCGTTGAGTACGCCATTCGACAAGAGCGTCTGGAAAACTAAGCAGAAAATGGGAAACGGAGTGTCTCAACTTTAGGTACTTTGTCATATAAAAAAAATAACATAACATATAATAACTGAGTCTTATAGGCTGTCGTGGCAGGGACACAAATGTGCGACTGTAAGCACGATAGTTGTGGCTTCAATTTCCACTCAGGAGAATGAAATATTAAATATGTCTTGGGAGACAAAAACAACGTGTTTTTTTATTTTTTTTAAGTATTAGATTGTTCTCGTTTTGTGTTACATAACATATTTATTACAAGATGCAAGGTTTAGTACGAGATAACATTAAAATATCAAAGTATTACCTATTATTTATTTTACATAGAAAAAAAAAACATCATTAATATAAATATTCCAAATAAAACAAAAAAATGTATCAAAATCAAACAATGCTAAATCTTTACAATAAAACACAAAGAATAAAACAAACAAATTCAAAACAAATTGAAAATATTTTATTCATAAAGGCGGCTATACAATATATAATTAGGATATTTTTTTGTAGGGCGATTAAAATTTTGGAGTCGCCACAAATAAAGAAAATATGGTAAACAATAGGTTCTGGGCACGTCGGGAATGTCAGCGGGATGTCGCGGGTAAAAAAGCATACGTATAGGTACATAGATTAAAAATATAATATTTAAGAGACGCTCTCGAAGCTTAGCTTGGCGATGGCGAATATGACTTTTTTTCAGCATCAGGCTTTTAGGCAGAGGGAATCTAGTGCACTCCGTTCTCCATAATTTTCGAAACATTTCGTATCGAAGTATCGAGCTCAACGCCACGATTAATCTTGTTACAAAGAAAATTCAATTATTTCATTCCCCCGAATGGAAATGGAACCCATAACTGCCGCGTTCCCAGTCAGTTTTACCGCAGTGAGAATTGCCGCTGTACCGCTGCTTTTAGGCGACTAATATTGATGTCAATAATTTATCTTCCGTCATCTTTCTTTTTTATTAGGTTAAGCAGTGCGATCTTTAGCGTTACTGCGTCCAATTTTTTTTATTATTTAACTTTTTAAATATACGTAAGCATTTCTTTGACATTGGTGATTAATGATAAATGTATGGCTTTTTATGGTTTTGCTATTATCCCGCTTACAGCAAAACTCAACTAGGCAAGCGGAACCTAGTGTTCTTCTTTTTTTATTTAATTTAATTTTACAACCACCGCGTAAACAGTCAAAAGCCTTTTGAATATATTAATGCTATACTTATTAAAATCTATTCGTTACCATATCTGTTATATCATATTGTGGTATCTAGGTGTGTTTATTTAACAACATTCGTTATGGCTTATTATAGAGATAAAGTAAATATTAAAATTATATATTTATTTTCTTCTTAATCGTGATTTACAGCATTTATATTAAAAGTATTTATAGCAAGATAGGCAGAACAGGTTCAATGTTAAGACATTATGTACCCCGATTTCCGTCTGAATTCGAAACACTTTATGTGTAGCGGCGGATATTAACACCGCTGATTACCTACCTACTTACCTAAGAAACGTTCAATTTCAATCAAAAATCTATATGATGATATCGCTATTGAATCGGTCGTCCTTATAATTTGAAGTTTCACTTTTCTTCTAGCCATGGGCAAATATTTTTGCTACCTCGAAGTTTTGTGGAATTAATTAGTACATTTATGCCGGTGTGTTGTGCACGTTGAAACGTTTATAGATAGAAATCGTTAAGGCTTTGAACATACTGAGTAAATTAAAATTTATTAATTTTCAAATTGAGATATAAGCTAAGTGAAGTGTCTTAATACAAGTTCCCAGGTGCCCTCAGATCTTAGTAGGGATGGAACCCAGGTTAAATCTAAAAAAAAGTACTTGAATAAGCCCACTAAAAAACAACTAACGAATAGCTCTTTTGGAAATACATTAAACAAGACTTTGATCAGTCTTCACGAAAACTACATAGTTTTAAAATACTTTTATATTTTTCAATATCATTTATTTATCTTTATTTGTCCTTACACGTGTTCAGACATTTCAACTTCCGCTTCCCGAATTCGAGACAAAACGTGTTAAATGGCGGAGCTCACCGTCGCATTTTTTTCTTATCAGTCCGAAGAAATGATAATAAAATTCTCTTGACATGACATAGAATCTACAACGATCGGATTTACAGTGAAATGTTCCACTGCGCCATAGTGGCCTTAAAAACAAAAAAACAACCATGTGAATCCACCTTAGGTTTGGCGGTAAATTTTTTATACAACCAAATACATTAAGGGGTTCGATGCCTATCTGTCTAATTATTATTATCTTGTTGTCATCTCTCATTTAGAAGTAGTCGTGTTGACGTTTGACGGACAATAAATTATTAATACGGTTTTTATTATTATTCAGAATATTTTGATAAAGATGGTTGATAATTTTTAGTATATTAAAGATGTATTTTATATTTTCAAGTTATGCGGCCGCCTGTGGTTTTGCTTATATTAAATGATCATTAATATTTAAGACATGTAACCATTAGTATCCTATAAGGGATAAAATTTAAAGAAAAAAAGAAAAAGGATGAGGCAAGCGGCAATTTAATCGTGAGGGTGGTAACAGATTCGAAACTATAAAAAGTATTTAATATACATATCCTTAAGGTTGCAATATAGTAAAATATTTTTTTTTACGTACACGCTGTATATTTACAAGCAAAACGCAAAAACGTAAGGATTGCAAAAATATGATAAAATTAAAATAATATTGTAATAACAAACATGTATGTGTAAATATATGTGTATGTACGTAATTGTAACTCTAACTATACAAAGCAGTTAGCGGGAAATGAAAACTTTCAAATTATTTCCATTTCTCGCTACCGATAAAGCATGGTGTTCATCTCTGTCAGTCAACACGCACGACTTAAAGTCGAAAACAGTGTGGAGAGTGAGAAATGGAGTGTCTTATCACCAAGTTCCCTCTGCCTCCCTACTACATGGAAAGATAAGACTTAAGCCGTTTTCGTTAAACGAATTTCTGTAGAAACACTCAATTCTTTGTACTCAAATAAATGAACTGGAGCTTACCTAATTAAATTACTGCGAAATATTCAATGAACAAACTTCCGCAAGCGGTTTATTATTGATATATTATATAATATGTAGTGTTGAAACGACTTGGCGTGCAGACGGAGATCACGGGTTCAAATGTTCAAATTTTACGAAAAAAAAAAAGAACATAAAAACTATTTTTTAGGCTTAGTCTTGTAATTATAATACAATAGACAGGTAATATACGATTAGCAAAATATAAATATGTATATGCGATAGTAGAACATACAAATGGTCTGACTGTAAGCGTAATGGTTGTGGTTTCGATCGTGAAAAATATTAACATATCTTAGTTCAGGCAAGACAGCGATGCTAACTTCGGCTCTCATCACGTTCTCTCAAGACAAAGCATGTAGTTGATTTAAAACGAAAGCCGGAGAACAAAGTGTTGGGACACTAGGCTCTATTTACCCACCACCAACTATCCGTGGTGTTATTGCTAAATACGTAAATAACACTTAAAAATATATGTATATTTGAATGTATATTTCTACTAACTAGAACGTAACGTATGCAGGATGAAATATTCCAGTTGGCAATTATCCTAGGGGCATTGCTAAGATCAGAATGTCATAGGGCTTGAAGTCAAAATCCCCTTTGCAGAGCTACAGACATTGTACATAGTTCGGGATATAGGTATAATTAGTAACAGGACATGAAAGGTACCCTAAATTTAGGCAAGATTAAACTCTAGAGTACCTAAAACGAAATTAATTTTGTTTTTTTTTTTTATGATTATTAGTTTTTACTTTATTACTTTTTAAGAAACATAGCGTATTAGGTAAGAGGCGAAACTCAACGTTGCTTTTTGTCTTGTTACCAGAGCGAAGTATTGAAAATAATTTATTCCACCGAGCTACAGCTACAGCCGTCTCTGACGACCTCTAACTTCATTCTCTGATACTCGTCAAATTAACGATCAAACTCTTTATTAGGGGAATGTCCTAGATAATTTTTCCCTAAACTTGTTAAGCACATCATCGGTATTAATTTTTTTAAGAAATTACGACCTTAAAGTGTCTTAAGCATTCTAGAAATGTGCCGAACGCTAAAACAAACGTCAAAGCAAAAACGAACCCTTTGATAGACCTAATCGCTTAGCATTCCACTCACAAGTATGTAAAGGCAAAAAATCCTAGGTACATAATGACTTTTAGCTTCACTCTGTATCCCGCATAAAGCAGGGTCAGCAGAGGGAACCTGGTGTTAAGACATTTCGTTCTACACTTTTCTCCGAATTCTCTATTGCAATGCCTTTATTGCGTGTTGAGTAGTGAAGCTCAACGTCTTTTTATCGGAGTGAAGAAGTGGAAATATCACATAATTTATCACCCTGAGTAAAAATCGAACGCACAACCGTCGCGTTTACAGTTAGACGCTTGTGGCACTGCACCATGACGTTGAGACCGTCTGACTGAATTACTATAGAATGACTTAGGTATATATAAGGCTTATGTACTAAAAAATTTAGGGTGTTTTAAAATTCAAAAGGGTAGTCTAACTAACCCCTTCGCGAAACGAGGGTGTTTCATTACACCCTACTGTAACAACGTAAGCTCGTCTAAAGTTACTACTCTAGCCCCGGATTAAAATAGCATACCTACAGACAAATCTATTATTTTACTTGGGTTCGTCGACGAGAATTATCGTATAGACATATATGTAGGTTACATATGAGTAGATGTATATTTATAAAAAAATACTATCCTGTTTGACTGTATAATTAAAACATAATTATGATGTTATTTAATTATATTAACTTAGCAGTAAAATAAATAAATATACTACAAAAATAATTTCATTTGTAATGTATACTAATATTACGAAGCTAAATGTTTGTTTAGGCATTTGAAGGCCCTAATCTCAGAAACAACTGCTCCGATTCGATTTTTTTTGTGCTTGTAATTATACTTACGTTTAAGATTAACTATGTTAAATAACGCTAATCATAATCGATGTAAATCACTAGACCTGCAGTCGGTTTTTTCGGATACTCAGAATGCGTTATGGGTCATACAAATATACAGCCTTAGATATTTTTAAAAGTCTAAGATAAATATAGTAAAAAAACACAGTAAAATATAAAAAAAATATAACAGCTTGGATAAATTACAGAAATACGGATTTCTCAAATATCTTATACAAAACAAGACATCTTATATAAAACAAGCAAAAATGATAGCAGTGTAACTTGACATATTTTTTCAAGTTTAACGTTTGATCTTCAAGTAGTGCTAACTTACAAATAGACTAGATGACTCATTTTTGAAGGCGTGTAAATTCTACAGTCGTAGCAACTCACTTGATCAGACATCTCGTTTTCATTTTAATAATATCATTTTATTCTTTTTATTAATCGATACTAATTACTAGCAATTTACTTTAATTATTAAACAGAAAGATAGAATAACAGTAAAATAGAATAGAAAACCACCTAAATTCTCTCTGCATTTCACTTCAAAACCACCGAATCGATTCTCATGAAATTTAACACATATATTCTTATAGGTATTACAAATGATATATATAGAAAGGATACATAAGGATATTAAAAAAGATAGGCTACAATATAAAAAAAAAATTAAGCGAGCGAAGCCACATTCTTATTCCCTAGTACATATATAAAAAAAAACAAAAGCCAATTTTTCGCTTTCGCGGCCGAAGCCGCGAGCGCATCGTTAGTATAGTAAATAATTTTAATATCAAAATAATATAGCACACAATTAGAGCAGGTAACAATGTCGTTATTAGCTGCAAATGTTAATCACTCAATCCTCGCATCAGATTACGGCCTTACATACTTGATGTACTTACTGGCAGGGTTATCACATTAAATATTTGGAAAAAAAAACGTTTTTCTTTTTTATATCTGATTTTTTTATAACTTTACGTTTCTCTTATAGTTTTATGTGTAGCGATAGAACTTGCCTGTTTTGATTAAATTTGAATTTGAATGTTTTGATTTCAATCTTATAACAATAACAAAAAAGTAAAGGATGCAACTGAGAATTCTTATAGAATATATTTTTTTACTTGTAAATTTTTTTTAACCGTTTGAAACATGGTTTATTTATATTGTAATAGTAGTGTAGTTTAAACAATACGTTCATAAACAGTTATCAATTTGTTAATAAATAAAGCATGTACGAAGAGGTTGATGACAATCGACGAGGCGAAAGAGGTATGTAGAGACCGTAGCGTTTGGCGCCCCGTTCTCTCTGACTACCCCGCTAGGGATAAAGCGTGAAGCTAAGTTAAGTTAATAAATAAAATAAATAATAAACACGGCTTGGTCTGTTTATTACTTATTTTATTTATTACTGTTACTTCGTCGCCTTTGCGTGCTACCTTGATGTCTGTATAAAATTTTATTTTTGTTTACTTCTTCTTTATTTCTTTTATAAGTGCGATAATACTTTTCATCCTTTTATCCACCACAGCCCACAGGCAGAGATATTTTTTTGAAATATACAAACTAGGACAATTAAGTATAGTAAACACATTGCAAAGGCATATTTCCAAACCTCATTCGACTAAAAAATAAAAATTACACTACCAATTCAATAGTTATTAATATAAATAAGAAACACACTTTTCTAATAATCAAAATTAATTATTATTTATTAATATTTCTTAATTTTATTGTCTCACAACCCTTAGCTTCGACGTTCATCTAATTATTCCTTCAGCTTGTTATTACAAATGCTTTATTCACGTACGAAGAATGAAGTTGACAATTATTTCCGCAATCATTAATTTTTATTTAATTATGTCAAAATTTTGATTTTGTTAATAAAGATTTTAAATTAAAATGGAAATACATACATTTTAAAACTAAAAAACTAATAACTGTGATAATATAAGAAAACACCAGCTCGAATTGAATGATGATTGATATATATATTTGCAGCAAAGTAAACGCAAAATGTCATCATTTTGAGATATATCTCAAAATGAGAATATATCAGCTTATAAGCTGATATTAAATCACAATTAATTTAAATCTCTTTCTTTCTTATCGTAACCGTGACGGATGACCGTGAGCCATTAAAATATAAAAAATGAAAAATCAGTTTTCTACAGAGTCCGACGTTAGGCGGCCGATAGTTAATCAACAACTAAATATTATCATCAGTGTTAATAAAACCAAATATTAATAACAAAACAGGCGGCGTTGAGTTTCGCCACTCAACATGCAATGCCTATAAAATTCGGCAGAAAGTGGGAAATAGAAGTTATCGTCTTTTAATCTTCTGAATTGAATGGGAATACATGAAAGCTTACTTTATCTTTAATTAATAAAAATATTATCAATCTTATAACCACGACTATTATAAGAGTTATTTTAGAAGATCAACCGCATTATTATAACATGCGGGGTAGGCAAAGGGAACCTCAGAACCTAGAGTTAAAACACTCAATTTTTGAGGCACTTACTGCATTTTTGAGGAAACGTGCGTGTGGCAGAATTTAACAAAACGTTTTGCCTCGTTACCAGAGCGAGAAAAAGAAAATATTAAATAAGTCATTTCCCGGAGTGGGAATCGAACCAAAAACCGTCGCGTTTACAGTCACGGCCAATTCTACCAAGATCGTGACCGAATATCGTAGTTTCCCCAATAAACATCATCAAAGCAACATAAATACAATTCGAATCGTAGTCGCTACCTAAATTATTAGAATAACTAATCCATTATTATGACAGCTGAGTATACAAGATACGCTATCAGGTATACACAGTACAACACATCTAAGGATTATCCTTAATATAATTGTAATGAGATTTTTATAACCATTTACCTCGGTTTATAATATGAGTGAGAGATAGAGGTTTACATGAAAAAAAAACAACTTCACGTTTTTGCTCGCAGCAGGCAAAAGGAACCAAGTGTTTAAACACTTTGATCTCGTTCTCGACTCATTTGGTCCAATTTGGGAAACGTGACTGGTTGCGTTTTGCTTTTAGTATGTTAATATCTACCATAGGTATGTTTGCCTTTATTGTCTTTTAAAGAATTCTAAGATATATTTTTTCAAATAGCGCCTAGCTAATTAATTATATTTTTCTATATTCCAAAATAAACAAAAATGTAGCGTTTTGTTTTGTATTGTACGCTCCTAACTGAGTCTAAGATGTTGAACTTATCTTGATATCCTTTATAAAACACGTTGTAAATGTACATGGGTACGTAGATTTCTAACATACACTACTATTAGTATCTGATTTTTATTTTTTTTATAACATCTTGTATGTGTTCAGTGATAAGACACTGTTCCTAAATTTCCGCCCATCTTTGTAGGCATTATATTGTGTTCAGTGTCGAAACTCAACGCCGCACTTTACCTTCATACTAGAGAATAAAATAATCAAATCCCCACCAGTCGCGTTTACTTGTGCCCCTGCGCCACGACGACGGCCTCTTAGTTAACGACCTTAACTTGTAACGTAATCTTTTTGACAGCTGTATTACCTGAAACAAAACAAAAGAAGAATAATTAATAAAAAAAACATAATAAATTAATATTCATACAATTTATTTATAAAAAAAACAATATAACAAGCTTATAGTTTTTCGATAAAACAAAAAAAACAATACTTCTCCCCTATTCTTACCATAACTGATTATTAAAAAGCTTTAAACACCCCATACATATATATAAATTAAAAAAAGAAACGTTTAAAATCATCCACATCTAATTCCTATTCTCCATACAACCAAGTACTTGTTAACTAATTAGCAAACGTAATGGACGTGCGATGTCACGGTGGAACAATCGAATCCTGAATACCCAAACACTGCCTCGCAATAAATCAACTCCTTTTCGATACAAAAATACAAATACGACAATATATAAAGACAAAAGTTCTTACAAAAGTGTTGAATGTACCTTCTCAGAAGCTGTAATATTTTGTGCCTGCGGTCATTTGCTTAGTAAACAGAGGGTCGGAACTTGTTTAACTTAAATTTCCACTTTATTTCAAGGTGTTAGAGTCGAAATTTGATAAAATTGACGAATAGATGTGTTTCTTATGTTGAAAGAATAGGAAATTATCACTATTGTTTAATCTTTAAAACAAATAAGTTGTTGATTTTGTCAACATATTGTCTTTTGATGTTAAATAAAATGAATGTATTTGATGACAAAAAAAAGCTTTTAAATAAAACATAATAACTTTTCGAAATTGTATCAACGAATGTCGATTGTATCAATGGATGAAATTCCCAAAGCTGTAAGTTCGATACCTATTCGTGACAAAAAATAATTATTTCACCTCTCTCTCTCGCTCTCTCTCTCTCTCTGTATATATATAAAATTCTACAAAAATCTTGTAAAAGTATCACCAAAACCAAGAAAAACCACAAAGGCGCATTCGAATGCCATACGTTCTCATTGTGCGGCTGGAACTGTAATAAAGTACGTTTACGTCGCTAAGAACTCCCTCCCCCGTGAATATTATTTAGATTCTTCACATTCGGCTCGTAGGGTCACCATGACAATCATTTTGGAATAGTGTGTTTGTTTGTATACAAAATTATACATGTTTCGCAGAATATTAATACAGAAACTCAACGGCGAAATTATACAATAGCTTTTCTTGCTATATGCTTTGCGCTGTAAGCAGAGAGGTCCGGTGTTAAGACACGCCGCTCTTCCGTGCGTTGAGTGTTGGAACTGAACGGCTCGCTCTGCCTCGACACCAGAGCGAATAAATAACAATATTAAATATATCATTCTGGGAATCAAATCCACAACTTTCGCGATTTTAGTCAAACGTTCATACTCTTTTGGTGCAAAAGTATATAACGTCACTAGAAGAATAATACTAATATAATACTACTTTTATAAACCTATTCTATCTCATCGAGGGAGCTCGAATCACACCCACCCTACAGCGTTGCGGACACGGATGTGGTTTAGCTTTAACACTATATTTTTCACCGCTTCCTTCTATTGTATTGCATTAAAAAACATTTATTACCCACCATACCACCCGTATTCTAATGCAGATAGTGACTTGTATTTGGTGCAACAATGACGTACTTGTACTTTGTTTTGCCACTGCATATTTTATAATTATTATTTCGTTTATATATGTAGCTGTGTATAATGTAAGTATATGTATAGGTTTCTAAGTATGTACGTATATCAAATATCTGCATATTTATATACAATCTGGTTGATATTAACTTTTTGTATTGTATAATATGAATTATTGCACCCTATTTCAATCTCAAAATGCCATTTCGCGTACTGTGACTTATATGGAAAGGATGTATACAGCCATCATCAATAAATTCGTTACATATTTTTTACTATACTATTTAACAATAATATTTTTTCAAATTGCACCAATAGTTCCCGAGATTACAACATTCAACCAAACAAACTTCCCATCAGCTTTATACATATTAGTATAAATACATTATGTTGTGCTACAGTTCAAAGCAAACTAAGAATGACATTGTATGATGAATTTGTGCAAATTGTAATTTTTTGACTTATGTCATTTATAGAAGCGACGTACGCGCCATTAAAAAAAACCTTAAAAAATACTCGTATATTTTTCACTAAAGAAATAATTAAAATTTTAAACAACATATAAACAATTAGTACTTATCTACTTTTATTATATTAATAAAACTGCTATCCCGAGCTTCATTTTCATATTAAATGCAATTTTCACAATATTTCTATTCATAAAATGCCACCAACATTGCCGTCATTAAATTGTCGTAAAACGCTTCTGACCTAAATATCTCTTGTAATCCGTTTGTATGGACTATCTTTTATAACGTTGCTTATTCAAATTATAAATAAACTAGTTTTAACCTGCGACTTCGCCCCCGTGGATAAATTGGAACATCTAAGGCCCTGACCCTCAACTCTGAGATCGATTATGAGATGACTGATACATCCTAAAGGGGGTAGCTCTGATTATGTAATAGTTAACATTACGTATATAACCTATAAGCTAACGATGGACTATCCAAAACAAAAATATTTTTTAAATTCGATTAGCACAGTTTTCAGTTCAGTGATAGTGTGGAGTTACAATCTATTTTTATTGTATTGCATATTTGAAGTTTTAAGACTTAATATAATATATATAATTATAATAATAATAAAAAAATTACGTCTCGAAAAATCCACAATACCTGAGTTTTATAAAAGGCGGGTGGGTAAACGGTAAACTAAACGAATTTTTCAAATATAAAACACAAAATTGATCATACAACAAATGTGTCATCCATTTATATTCTAACACCGTGGCATCGCATAATACTCACTCGATTGCAGTTCCGATATCGAGGACGGTGTAGCGAGAGTGGGGAAATTGCATATATTAGGCTGATATGGAGGCGTAGCATATGTATAGGCCTTTGTAGCGCAGTGCAACATCTATTTAGATACACTCGGTGGTTGTGGGTTCGATAATTTATATGATATTTATAAATAATTTCAATCTGCCCGCGACTGTCCAGTCGCGGCTCAGGGGCATAAACTTGTGATTTTAAACGCGATAAGTTTTGCGTTCGATTTTTAATTGAGGCAATAAAATATTTTATTTCTTAATTTACTTAATGAAACGTTTTTTCTTAGCACTAGCGTGAAAATTAGTTATTGTTCGTCGGCTTGGTAAGATATGGTACGGTGTTTAATTTTAATTGCAATAAATAGTTAAGATTTAAGTATTGTAAAATTTAGATATTTGAAAAAATGCTTATTCTTATACTTCTACAAAAATACTTCATAAAGTTGAAAAGCAACCAGAGTGTAGAAAACAAATTAACGATAGTTCGCCGAGTGGGAATCAAACCCACAACTGTCGCGTATACAATCTGCCTGACTGTATGTGCACCTACCCAATTCTCAATCATTATAATATTTTGTATAACGTCAGCATGTCTGTCTGTCTGTCACAGAAAATAAACATACATTTCTAATTTTATACGATTATAAATTTCAAGACACCGTTAAATCGAAAAGACATTTGGACTAACAAAGTATCTTATTTCAACAAACTTTAAAGTACGTACCTACTGACTTCTTCAATATAAAATCCCTTCTCAAATTTAAACTTAATATTACAACATTAAGGTCTATTTTACAAAAAAACATAGCACTAAAGAGATTAAATTTAAGAACGAGGGTTAGAATTTTTTGTTAACAAAAAAAAATGTCTTCGGGATAATAAATTAAAATATTCCTATAGTAATTACGAGCGGGCAAGCGGATATGGGCTTTATTTGTTGTGGCGTAGAGTCGAGGAGATGTTTATTAATAAGCTTTGTAAGCTTCCTATTACACACTAATCAAGTATCGTGACTCCAGCTACTTTTATTTGAAATACAATGCTCTTTGAAATCAAATAAAATAACAATTTAAGTATAATTATCCATCCTAAATATTTTCTTTACTAGTGTTACGCTTTTGCTTTGCTCGTGTAAAATACACATGAAGGAAATGTAAAGTAAATTCAATGATAGTTAAAGACACATACATATATTTATAACTTTTACATAAAAACTTTAAATATTTTTAAAGATATTGCATTTGAACGAGACAGTCGCTTCGCTTTGATGGAAACAAAACATAGCGCGGCGTTCAGTTCCCCCCTAAACGCCACGTATCAAAAATTGGTTGGTGCGTGGGCAATGGAGTGTTTTAAATTTAAGGTTCCCATTGCCTACCTAACCAGATACGGTATTGCTATACCGCTACTATACGCTATAATTAGCGTCCCGCTTTTATTTTATTTTTATCTAAAGATAAAAGAGTAAAGTAGACATGTTCGACGTCGAAACAATAGAAAAATGAGTAATGCTAAATCTAAGGTAATATCAAACGTGAGCTCCTAAAGAATATTTTAAGTCATTAAATAAATTCACAGATTTAAAGTACAGAAATATTCATAAAAAAAACTTATAATTCCATTCAATCGCCTTTATAAGTAAAATATTTACATTTTTTCGCGATAATAGACGTTGGAAAAAGAAATTGAAATATTATTAAATTTGAAGGTTGAAGAGTTAAAACTACGTTACAGTAAGCGTCTTCATATCGCGATCGATTCCTTACGGGCCTTAATTTTCAACACGATTTCATACAATGACATCTAATTACAACTAAATAATACTAAAAGAACAAAAACGAGCAAAAAATCCCACTTTTTCATAACCATTTCTATCCAAAGCCAGATAAAAGTCGCGGAAACTCATTATATGCAATTTTTCCGAGACAATCGGTTAATCTTAGTTAATTTAAAATGCGAAATCCTGAAGTCGGGCCGTAATGAATGGACCAAGTTGGAAATTAAGATCTGTAAAGGAAATCTTTTTGTTTAGTTTTAAACACTGTTCTTAACGACTTAAGTGTTGCAGTAAGTACTGTGATTTGTTATTAATTATATTATATTATATGAAGTACATATTTTTGTATTTAATTATAATGTTGTATTGTGTAAAATATAGGCTAAACACGCCGTTACGCGACTGTTGTAGGTTCGATCTCCACTCGAGGGGTAAGTGATAAATGTTTTGAATTAATATTATTTTGCCGCTCAGGTAGGAAAAGGTCGACGTTTAATTTAACCTTTCACAACTCGATTCAACATGAAGAAAGTGGGTTTATTTTCGCTCTTCTATAAGGAAAAAAGCGTCAAGCTTAATAAAATATTGATAAAATTATGTGAATTTGAGTATCTTGATATGAGAGGTAGCCAAAAGAAAGTTCTGATAAATTATTTTTTTATTTGACATAGTGATATATAGATATAATATACATACTAATTTATATAGTGACCAGTAGTGGCGCAGGGGCACAGAGTGTGACTGTAAAATCGACTGGTTGTAGGTTCGATCCCCACTCGGGGAAATAAATTATTTATTCACATTTATGTTTCCATTTCTTTGCTCTGGTGTCGGCAAGGTCGGCGCTGAATGCCGCTACTCAACACGCAATAGAAAGTGGGGAACGGAGTGTCTTAACACTAGGTTCCCTCTGCCTATCCTGCTGTGCGTGTAGCTGATTTAATCTTGATTTTTATTTTATATCGACGAGGCGTAAGTGGTTTGTAGGGACCATTGGTTGGTGCTCTGATCTTTCTGACTATCCCACTAAAGATAAAGCGTGAAGTTAATTTAATTTATATCAATTACGCATTGATAAACAATATGTATGTAAACTTACACTGTGTGGTTACTTTAGTAAAACTACCTACGTATAAAACCCTATTTAAATACATACAAAAATAACTTCTATACAAACTATAACATCATTAGACAACTGTCAGACATAACAAAATAAAACAGAAAATAGTTGTACCACCGTTATCATTAGAAACCAGTGAACCATACATAAACACGTCTACGTAAAAAGCTTATCCGGGAAATCGAACCCGTGCCCGCGACAGAACACCGAGAGCCCTGTGAAGTGCAGTAATACGATAGCGAAGCTTAACAGGTGATGACCAGTTGCTGTGAGAAAAAACTGCTTTTTGGGTTAAAATATGTTAAAATGGCGTAAAAAAATATAGGTGACATGTGCTGAACAAGGTGAGAGTTTTTTTGAGTATTATCTTGTTATTTTACTGTGAAAAAGTAACGGTTATGGTATTTAGAAATAATAGTTATTGGTTCGAATTCTATCGAATTTCTTATCCACAATTTGTATGGTACACAACTTAAAATTAGATTAGTTAACAATACTATTGTTTTAAGAGGCCGACGTGGAGCGGGCGCGAAGGGGTTTGATTCGAAAGAATTTTACATTTTAAATTTTCACATCTTCGCTCTGGTAACGAAATAGGGGAACGGAAGAATCTAAATAAGAACCTTATGTTAAGATACTTCCCAGGTTTCCGCTGGCTCTTGTTATGTGCGGGATATAATGTGAAGCTAAAAATAGTTGTTTTGTAATATATACACCTACATACATGTAAAAAAGAATGAAGCAAGAGTGAGTCGCAATAGAAGTAAGAGAAAATCGCGGTTAAATTTCGAGAATACAGTTACTCTTAATAATGAAATCCCATCAAGGGCATGTATGAAGAGGTTGTTGGAAGTGATCGAGGCGAAGGAGGTGTGCAGTAACCGTATGGTTTGAACCTCTTTTCCTTGGTATAAAGCGAAAAGATAAAAAAAAGAAGCAGCAGAAGCATGTAAATATAGCTATTACAATAAAATAAAGTATAAATAATCATTATAATATAATATAATAAAAGTTCACATGTTCCGCCCTTTTATAAATACATACGCGTAGATAATGAATTATAATCATATGTTGAGACGTAACTTTCAGATCGCGTTTTCTTTCTAGGGCAATGTGCACTGACGCTAGTAGTATTTGCATTACCCTTAATTCCATGTTACTATAGCGACATCATACCTATAATGAATTCTCATAACTAGCTTAGTGGTGTTTATTAAATAGAGTAACAGGTTTGATTTTTGCTCGAAAGAGAACTCAAAATATATTATGAATTTTTGCCTTTTTGCTTTGATTGCTAGAATGAAACATTTAAAGATACGTGTAATATTTTAGTAGGTATATTTGGTATAGCTACATTTGTTACTAGTTTAGAACGCTATTATGTTAACACAAAAGATATTTAATTGTAATGAGCATAGAATCGAAACAAAAATTAACTTAATATTTCTGTATTCCACTCAAACGGAACAAAGTAACTTAACCAAAAAATACCATTTCATTTTTTTTACTAAAAATCTTTCATTAAATATAAAGATGGGAACATCTTTTAAATTATTACTTCATATTGCCTATGATGTTTTAATCAAATCCATATATATTATTATGAAACAAAACAAGTCTTCTGTGAAAACATTATAAATTTCAATACATACAAATAGAGAGTAAATAACAGAGTGACGTATCTGTTTTCTTTTGGCAGTATCAGCATGGAAACATTTAAAATATATAAAAGAAGTATAAATATAAAATTTAATATACTCTCCATATAAAATTCTAATACAAACACAATATACCCACCCAGTCCGGCGGTTCACATCGAACGCCTTTCTAGGACAACGCGCGGTGACATGTGCATCGCTTGCGTTATCTTGAGAAATTACATCGTAAGTTTATTTTAGATATATATATAAGTTTAAAGGTGTCATTTCATTGTATATTTTACAATGTAGAGGAAAATTCTATGTTTTTAAGATTACTCTATTTTTATATATTAAACATTATATAAATGTAAAATTATATATAAAAAATAAGAAAAAAATATATATTTTTTAAATATTCTATAGAATATGCAAAGAAAATAGTTATGATTCACTATATTACATGCATATTCTTATATATTTAAATCCCACTAGCTCATAAGGTGCCATCAATATCTAACCAACCTTGTCTCATAACTATGTAGGTAGGACGTACAAAAGTATACTGTATGTATGTATATAAGTATGTAACTTTAGGATATCAGTATGCATAATATAAGATGCAGTTTTACTTACCCACGAGATCGAAGGCGTGACATGAATCGGAATCAACTATTTTCGTAAATACCGCCCCAAAACACCACCGTGGCACAGTCGTAACGATTTGTACTACAAATCATGTGTTTAAATTCAATTTTCAACAAAGGAAAATAATTGAAAAGTGTAGTGTGTGTGTGAAGTTGTTAAATTTGGAGTCGGCTAGTAGTTAGGATCATCCTGCCATCGAACATACAATATGATAAAAAAAAAATTCTGTATATTTTTTTGTTCTTAGTACTGAAACTTAAACATAAAACCAGTAAAATCACAAAAAAAACAACAGCAAAAACTCGAAAAATCAGAAGCAATTTTCAAAGATACTTGGCCCGTGTTGGATGGTGAACTGCAAAGTTTGAAGTATTCGAGTGATGCGATTCGTATCCAACGCATGCCAGAGCTCTGGAGCGTGCCTTTCGCACTATCGGATACACTTCTACATTTCTAGAAATACCGTAGATATTCCATAGTTCTATTTCCTCACAGTATTTTGATATTTTCAATATACATAAGCAATGTACTTGTGTTTGTTTCATTTCTGCTTCTTTTTGTTATTTACAGAAAAAAAAACTATTTTTTGAATACCCTTTTTAATTTGTTTGTCTCTACTTAACTTGCTATGCGGAAAAAAGCTTTAAGTTACTTTTTTATTAACATCAAAACATTGTCATATTTAGTTTTTATACGGATTTGAATAAAGAAATATCTCAGACCAACATGAAACACAAATGCTATTTTAGATTAAATTACATAAATGTGTCCCGATAGCTTTAGAACTTTGGACAAAGTTCTCAACAATAATGTTGGAAGTATTATAATAACGGTAACCAAAGTTGTCGCGTGTGGCAATAAGCTTGTGGGTTATATAAAATGTATTCAAAACATATACGACTTTACAGCGTATACGGGAAATTATAAAATCTTTAATATTCACAGATAGGTGGTACCTCGGCCAGCTAAAATATGTCATGCCATACAAAAGCTATTTCTATTTGTGAGTGAGCGAAACTGCAGATCTCCTGCACATAGTAAGAGAGGCAGAGGGAACCTGGGAACCAGTGTTAAGACACTCTATTCTCATTAAAACACTTACCGCCTAATTCTCGAGGCATTGTTATTGGGACTCGTTACCAGAGCAAAGAACTGAAAATAAATAACTAATGCCAATGAGGGGGAATCGAAACCAAAACTATCACGTTTACAGTTGCACGCATGTAGTCCTGCGTCATAACGGCCCCAAAGTAATTAATATATACGGCTGATAATATGTTATATACAGAAAATTACATTTTTTCACATATTTCCTCCATGTTTATTACTAAAGACATAGTAAACAACGAAAAAAAATTATACCATTGCTACCGCCAAAGATAAAACTAACAACACCTACCAAATTTGAGGATATCCAAGCAAATATTCTCTATAGTGGGTCCAGCATGTGGCCAGTACGGGTATATCACAAAGCATTAAGACGTGTCAACAGAGCAGCTGATCCATTTCGCTTGACCTCCTTCCGTCTATTGTCCTTTCAACTTTTTGTGCGAAAGATTAATGTGTTTGACAAATATTTCTGTTTATAGAAGAAATTGATTTTTTTTTCTATAAAATTGGCTAGCCTTCGTGGTACATTAGTAATAGGTTCGATTTTTCCAGTAGCACTTTTGCAAAAAGTACTTTGCGTGCATCTGTATAAGATAAAACAAGGCTATAGAATTAAATGCTATGTTATATAAAAATAAGAAATATTTTTATATAACAATATTAATAATATTTTATTATTATTAATATGTAGATTTTTTAACAAAATAAAAAAAAATTAAATAAAAAAGCATTCTGAAGTAAAACCAAAAAAATAATAATGAAAAAACTGTCTTCAGTGTAAAATATAGATTAAAACGTATAAAATAGGGCGATAAAATCACAATATCTCGAGTTCCATAAATTCGACAACTTGCGCAAGTTTTCTCATTACGCAACCACTGGGCCGTGAATAGTAATGTGATGATTTTAATAATTCCTCTCTTATATTTTATAGTTTCAATACAGATTCAAAGTCACTTGAGTTTCAAGGTTATTATATTTGTTAAAGAAAGTAAAGCGTGTAATACTCTTATTATAATAAAATACTAGTCGTCGTCCGCAATCTTGTTTACGTAAAATGGAAAATCTCGGTTTTTCTCACTACGGAAGGAATTCCTACGGAAGAAGTCCTCTCTTAACACTCTTCCACTTCCTTACTTAACAACTCGTATATAATTATCAGTCACTCAGTGACGAAAGAGTTTAATATATGTATTTCATAGATATTTATGTTAATTAAATTTGTTGTGTACTTGTGGATTTCATTTCCAGTCGTAAAAATGAATTTCAATTAAAGAAAAGAAAAGAAACAGTTCTTATTCATTTTACAATTGAAATAAAAATTAGAATTCTATACTATTCCATATGGAATATTGAGAGAATACAGATTATTAACATTAGTTTTTACGTTCCAACAACAACTTTGTACAGCCTTATTGGTATTCTAGGAACGTATTTTAAAACATAGATTATAAATAGCCACGTATTTTAAACATTTAAATGTAGGCAATCAATTATAGTTTCGAAGTAAAAGTAAACATTTAAGCTTAGTGACTCGACAAATAGTTAAAGATGGACATAAAATTGTAAGAGTCGTTAATGGTTAGGTTATGTCCTCGTTGTATGGTGACACTCTCGTTTATATTTTTAACCGACTTAGAAAAACAATTGATGTGTATGTATGAAACATTGTTGGAATTGCCTAAGACTCATATCAAAATCACGCTTCAATTAAATTAATCATTTTTCAACTTAGAGAACAGCCTAAGTTTTATGAAAATCAATTCAGTAGTCTTTGAGATATGGATACTCACAGATTTTCAGGAATGTGCAGTATTGAGTGTATATTCAATCTAATTCATCATATTATAATTGATGGCATACGTAAAAATATACATAAAAAAATGTTAGTCAATCAGGTACAGCAATGTTCGATAAAAAAAATCTAAACATAATATAATATTAAGACGTCTAGCTCCCTAAACACAAATCATTAACTACCAATTAAAAAAGTAATAAAATAACAAAAAAAAAACTTCATACAATCTCTATGAACATCTCAGCGATAGTGTGGCCATCCATAACTAGCAACAACCAGTTTAGTAGGACCCCCCGTGGACTAGGATTGATAGGGAACATTCTCTTAGACTCACAGCTTGATAAGTGCATAGCCTGTGCGAGTTGATGTACTTATTAACTTAAATAATATATATTATTTTTTTACTTATAGTATGATTTTAAAAGAAGATAAGAGAAATGCTCTTAATCGTCACCAGAGCGAAGAAACGAGTTTGAAATATTTCATTTCCTAGAGTCAGAATCAAACACACAACCGTCGCGTTTAAAATCGCGCCCTTGTGTACGCCTTGACGTCAATACTAAATGACGATACATATACATTCCATATTTGTAAAAGGAAATCCCCTATTGGCGGACATTTAAAATTTAAAAAAATATATATATACAGTTTCGAAAAGATTACGTTATTGATTTAGCATAGTCGCCAAAAAAATACAAAAATGACGCCTCTGCATAAAATATATTAAAGAAAAATAAACCTTTTCTATTGAAAGTGATGTATCTGTAGTCATACACATATGAAAGAAAAAAAATCGTAAAGTTTCCGATATAGCTCATAACATTCGTAGGCTATGGTCTCGCCGCTTGATAGGACATTAGTTGAGGCGTACGTTTAAAATAATAAATAGTTAATATAACGCAGTGCATTACAATTAGGCAATAACACTTAATTTCGCCGCGGTGTTACTTTGCGATCGAACAAACTTTACACCTTTATAGGACATTTAGATCTTACAACTGTCGTGGGTTCGATTCTCGGCGTATGTATGTATGAATAGATTAATATCATCATATTAATAAGACCATTCTGGAATGACACGATAGTAGATTCTTTATAAAAGAGTGGCTTTGTGTTTGATTACTGGATAAAGTGTGGCGTTGATTTCCTCCATTTTACTGAAAACTACTGTAGTCCCCTGGTCGTTGAAAGGTGATCATAGATATTAAGACTAGATTCTCTCTGCATGTTGTACCAGCGTGAAGCAATTTCTTTTTAAAAATGTTAAACTTGAATAATATCTATTCATTATTCATTCAACAATTTAATTTAATATAATAAACAACTTAAAAAACCACACGAAAGTAAATAGAGTTTTCAAGTTCCAAGTTGTAGGGCGTTTAAGGAAACTTTCAACAAAGCGTTCCGCTACAGATTTCACTGTTTGAAGAATGACTTTACTCAAGTTTTGTTTCAATGGAATTTTATATTGTAAGAGTATTGATTTGTAAATCTTTTGATATAATATTTTATTGAATTTATAAAAAGATATTAGAAGAGAGGAGGTCAGTCGTGGCGCAGTGGCACGAAGTGTGACTGTAAAACCGACTGGTTGTGGGTTAAGATCCCCACTCGAGGAGATGAAATATTTACTTAAATTTATATTTCCATTCGCTCTGGTGTCGAGGCTAAGCGCGGCGTTGAGTTCTGCCACTCAACACGCAATGCCTCCAAAATTCGGCAGAAAGTGGGGAACGGAGTGTCTTAACACTAGGTTCCCTCTGCCTACCCTGCTGTGTGCGGGATACAGCGTGAAGCTGATTTATTTATTAGAAGAGAAAAGGATAACGTAAAATAAAGTTAGTTTAAGAATAATAATACAAATGGAAAGTGTATATACCTATATTTTAAACAGTTTTGTTCTATTCTGTTCTGTTCTATGGTGATCGGAACGTGCCAGTTGAGCACTAATTATTTTGCAAATGTAACGTCGCGTTATATGAAGAATATACGAAGGAAGTGCGGAAAGAAAAGAAATAAAAGATTTCATTTTTAAAAAAATACGTTTAATATATAACATTTAAAATGGTTTAAAAAATCAGCTTTCGTTCTTTTAAAATCTTATATTTGTTATTTTTCGAAGAAAATCACATAAATAGTTCCTAGAGCCTACCGGCAAAACCGAGTAAAATTGCGTTATAGTATAAATATTTGTAAAGGCAAATATTTTAATGACAGAAGCGACCCGTAACGACACATGCAACTAACAAAGTTACCTTGTTAAGAAATATGAAGCAACGTATTTACCTAACAATTTAATAAAATCACTAATTACACGGTACGCCTAGCATTCACAAAGGGTAAAACCTTGCTTCTTCTGCGTACTTCTTATTTAACTTCAAAAATAACCTCTATTTTTATGAAGTAAGAGTGCATAATGCTTTAACAATAATTGAAGTTAGGCCATTACTATTGTAAGTATTGTCAATGAATAAGGTTTGTAAGGGATGTTCAGATGCAACGCGTCACATACATCAAAAAATATTTCGGTCAGCTTATCATATGACGATTTACATCCTTATTTTGTAATAAATAAGAACTAAATCCCTACTAAACGTATACAATCTTAAGGCATTTCAGACGTCAATCCCGCGTGCCTTTAGGATACGTCTCCATTGAACTCAGTTTGGCATATCCGCCCATTTTTTCAAAACACCAGATGTATGAAAGGGCATTGTGAATGCCCAATTATATTGTTAATTTGAAAATATTAAAGCTGAAATATTACACGCTGGTTTTAAATAATAAGCTATTATGGAATATTCGCGAGCGGCGAGATCTCGGACTCGAGGGTCGAGTTACCTACGTTTGTTCGGGAGGTGTAGAAGAATTCAAAATGGTGGCTGCGTGAATACGGGAGCAAAGCGTTCTGTACCGAACGACACTTTTGACTGTCAATGAGATCTTTTAATTGGCGATGGGTTTTTTTGTATGGCATTAGTACCAATTAATTAATATTGATAGGACAAGGTAAATATAAGTAAGTAGATTTAACTTTTTTAATTTGCTTTATTTTGTTTTTGTTATGAGGGTCTGAATGCGAATATCTTATAAATATTGTATAGATGTCAATTAGCGTTTAACTGATGTGGTTCCAGATTTAATGAAAGTCTACCTCTAATTGATGTCTTTGAATATCATCAATATTGGTCGTATCAGAAAAAAAAATCGGAAGAGGATTGTGGATGTGCTTAAAAATTTCGACATATAAATAAATATGGCAAAAGATGGGCGCAGCGGTCCAGCGACTGACTGTAAGCATGACGGTTGTGGGTAGGATTCCCATTCCGAGAAATGACGTATTTTCGTTTTCTCGCTCTGATAACGAGACAAAGTGCGACGTTCAGTTATGATACCTACTCAATGTCTCATAAATTAGGCAGAAAATGGAGAACGAAATGTCTTAACAGTATGTTATCCTCCCCTAATAAAGAAAACTAAATACTAGTAAAATATTAGTATATAAATATAGTTCAAAAATAAATCCTACCAGTATATACTTAGTAATATTTCGTTATATTAATAATTATTATAATCTCCATATTTCATAACGCAAACGTCCTTTCATGGAAAATTGACATAATAGGATTTTGTTTGTGCTATATATAATTAAAGCAATAATCTATTGAATATATCTATTATACCTTCATATAAATTAAGTGGAGCTTGTATTAACGTTATTTATAGTACAACATAAATATTATATTACAGAGCAAGTACGAGTACATAATATACGAGTTAAATTTTTTCCCCATTTCATAGGAATTTAGGGGAATCCTCTTTTAGTGCTCTCTTAAGCCCTACATAGAAACTATATACTAAATTTATAAAAGCGTTCTACGCTGTAAAGTTCATTGTGTGTCAGGTACACAGTAACAAAATATATAATATATATAATACCCAAATGGATCAAAAAACATAGGTAATTTTATAATTCTATGTAGATTTTTCGTGATAGAATTACAATATATAGTTTTTCTATCATAAATAAATACAAACATAATAGGTATATATATATTTTCAATGTTTTTAGGAATTCCGGATTGTTTTTACGGTACTTATATTGTTTGTAGCAGCGCAAATAATAGAAATAAAACATTTTTATGCGTTCAAACAGAGTGAACTTACATTTACGTAACTAAATTCTCAGTTTCCGACTATTTAATAAGTGTTGAGTGGCGTAACTAACCGCTGCTTTATGTTTATAGAATGGGAGAATATTCCCTCAATTGATTATCGAACCCAAAAAAACGGAAAAGCATCAATACAAAAAAAAACCAAATATAATAAAAAAACAAGTGCAGCCACCGTATATGGCTAGTGCACAAAAATCAATCACGACACGCTCGTGACAAACATAAAATCAGATTCGTGATACTTTACTTGTAAAATGGTTTTTGAGGTAATTTTTTACTATATTTTTTACTTAAACTAATTTATTTATGAATCATTATTAGGTACATTTGGCAGATTTATAAAGAAATAAATTATTAATGCAGTTTTTTTTAATCTGTGGTATATATCTATATGAAGTCTACTATAGTGGGGATATAAAAATAAATGAAAAATAAATATTAATTGTTAAGTATTTTTCTCATTAGAACCTATTAGAATTAAACTAGTATCATAACGTCGTGTCGTTCATATAAGAGACATCATTTACAAATAAACGCGATTAAACCGACTGTCATCATTTTAAATCAAATGACATTTTATGAAACATACATTTAAATTAATTAGAACTGTTGATCGTTTTGAATTATTGAACTGCTGTAGAATTGATTTTTATTTAATTACAGGGACTTTTTGATTATAAAGGGAACACACAAAGTGTTGAATGTCGGAACTCAACGCCGCGCTTTACCTTATGACCAGAGCGAGAAATTAAGAATTCATTCCCTCGAGAAGGAATCTATTCTACGCTTCAAAATTGCTTAAAATGAAGACTATCTTAGTCCAAAGAAAAGTGAAATTGTATGCGTAACCAGAGAGTGTAACACTATGTTATCATTCACAAAAAATAATTTGACCTGTGCGAACTACATTTATTAAAAAAAAAGTAGTCGAAAGCCTTTTAAATTGGCAAGTTGAAACGATTCGGTATGGTCGTGAGTGTGACATTATGATGTTTTACAACATAACGGAAAAATATTGAACAAAAACGGATTTATATAAATATCAATGACACAATTTATTCTTTAATTTCATGAATCTTCGGAAGTAAGCACGAAGAGAAGACAAATATGTATTTTCGTGTCAGATTTGTTGTGAAGCAGTATACTACAAGTAGTAAAAAAAAACAGCTTCACGATGTATTTCGCACACAGCAGGGTAGGCAGAGGGAACCTAGTGTTAAGACACTCCGTTCCCCACTTTCTGCCGAACTCTGGGGGCATTGCGTGTTGAGTGGCAGAACTCAACCGCCCTTAGCCTCGATACCAGAGCGAAGAAATAAAAATATAAATAATATAAGTAAATATTTCATCTCCTCGAGTAGGTATTGAACCCACAACCAGTCGGTTTTACAGTCACACTTCATGTCACTGCGCCACGACTGGCCTCAAACTCTACTACAAGTAGAGTTGAGAGGCAGACTAAACGTATTCTTATTAAAACACTTTCACTCCCCACTTTCTATGCGCATTTGCAAAACATATTCTGAAAACCATTTAAATTTAAATATCTTATAAGAACGTCAATTCTTGTTTGAAAATTAAAATTATTAAATTATTAAATATTGTTTCTGTACTTACAGAATTTTATTTTATTAATTATGGCCTTAAAATTGTAACAACCCTCTCAGAAAGAACACAGTGTCAAGTCTTAACATTCTCCACTTTCTTAATTTGAAGTAAATTAGACCCCACAGTCATCGAGAGCGGTTCCTTATAAACTATGCCATACATTAATTAAAATACATTTAAAGTATGCCAAGTGGTATCTAAAACAACCTAAAAGCAAATCTGTACTTAGATTATAAATTTGAAGAGTATGCTTATTTAAGCGCGCTGATCTCAGGAACTATTGGTTAGAATGCAGAAAATATTTTTGTGTAGGATTACGACGAAGGCTAGGCTATGTAACTACTGTACTGTTTGAACCTGTTGTCTGAGCTATCTTATAAGTAAGTCATTATAAATAAGTCACACACATCTCTCAAACCACAACAGTTACAGCACGCGAACGAATCCACAGTTAAAAGCTATTTACAGCTCAAAAAACAAAAAGATTTAAAGTGAGCTAATCTACTCACGAAACGGCTATTTCCCAAACATAATTTACTCTAAGAAAAGTCTGGACCAGACAAGATTTTCCCTAGAACATTTCTAGTTTTTCCACCATTACCGCAATAATGAATTGTCTAGTTTCTACCACTTGTTTTCGAGAAAGAAGCGAACTGAAGCGAACTGTTCGGTTTTTTTACATGTAATTAGAACAAAGATCGTTTTAGTGTACCCAAGTTTGTTTTTCAATGACTGCATCTCCAATAAAGGTTTTGTGTGTTTTATTCCTGGTTGTACTAAATATTAATAATATATTTAGTATCTATTTTGAGTCAAATTAAAAAAATACTAATCAAAAAAATAATTGACGTAATATTTCAGTAAAAGTAATTAAAACCGAATAATTGATGAAGCATTGAGGGGTTGAAATTCGCCACTCAATACGCCATGTTTCAAAAATAAGGCGAAAAACGGGGAACAGAGTGTCTTAACACTAGAACATAGTGTCTTCTATCCACAATGTTATGCTAGAAAAGCGCGAGACTTTTTTCTTGCATTATATGATTTTAATAAAATAATAGTAACAAATAAAGAATTCATTATTCCTTTATTTTTGAAAAATTTATAAAGTTCAATTTATATGTATATATTTTTAGTAGGTGTATATATATGTAGGTTACAGTGTAAGAAAAATATTTATGCAAATTAATCGATAATACATAATTTTATATAGTGATCATTACTTTTTCATTCATCAAAATAAAAAATATACATATTAAAGTAAAAAAATGTCACGATAATCTAATAAAGTTATTATGAATATATTTAGAAAACGTTTAACCTTTTTGCTTCATTTACCTTTTAACTACCTTTAGTTAAAAGGTAAATGAAGCAATTCTAGTTCACTCATCTAGCATTACCCTACTGACACTAAACTGAGGTATGGTTTCATCTTATTAGTCTGTTGTATAATATTGTTTATAGAAAACGCATTTTTGTCTTTAACATTTTAATCTATTTATATACATCTAGTAAGGTTTTTGATTTTCACGATTATTACACGTTTTAATTTAAGCTATTTAACCGGATTCAAAATCTAAAGAGTGATTAGACACAATCGCTCTACATTTTAAACTCACTAGGAAAGTTAGTTATTAGAGTGCTGAAAACTGTTTGACAGTCAATTTCCCGGCAAACTGACCTGCCAGTCACTTATACGTTGCGTCCTGATCCCGTCTGTACGCACGTCACACGTCTCGCTTTGTACAGGCGGAATAGATATTAGAATAGTTTACGTGTTTTTATTTTTTGTAGCTTCACGTTGTATCCCGCACATACACATCAAGATAGACAGGAGAAACTTAAGAACCTAGTGTTCGGACACTCCGTTCTCATTAAGTGGCAGAAAGTGGGAAACGGACGTGCCGTGTTGAGTGGCGGAACCAAATGCCACGCTTTTCATTTATTTTGGCTTTGATTGGAGATGTAATAAAAGATGTATTACCACCAATTGGAGGTCCATCAAAGTGGATCAAATTGCAAAAATGCTTTTGTGTCAGATAGTCCTTTTATTGAGGAATGGCATATTGCCGAGTTCTTGGTAAAGTTTTATATAGTCATGTGCCAGATCATTAACAAAGTATATTTAATGTCAAGATTCGCGAATACGGTTAAGGAGATGATTCTCCTTCGGATATCCGCGGATACGGATACCCAAGATATCACTTTAGTTCATAAGGTTGTTTCGATTTAACGAAATATAGTTATAGACTGTAAGATTTGACCACTTGAGAGAATCCGCAAATAAAAATTAGTCAACACATAAATATATCTATACAAAATAAAATATTCCCCCGGTCATTTACAAACGCAGTTGCAGCTAGATCTCTGGGCTAAGAGATAATCGCGTGCGGTCGTCCGATAACTACTGCTGCATCGACCGCAAAACGGTTTCCGAACGGAAAGCATTGACTTTGTTGTGTAGATCTGTACATTTCGATAGCGGGTTAAATGAAGAGGTGTTGCAAATAATACAAGTGGATTTACTAATGGTATAGGTTGCTACGAGTAAATATGTAGAATGAAGATATTTGCTAAATAATTTTTAATGAGGCGGTAAACTGGCGGTTATCGGTTCGATTCTCTCATGGGGAATTATAATTTATAAATATTTTCATTTCTTCGGTCTGGCACCAAGGCAAAAGCCCGGCGCTCTTCAGCGGAAAGTGGGGAATGGAGTATCTTAACAGTAGATTTTGTTTGCCTACCCTGTTATATGCGGGATAAAGCAAATTTTTAGTAAATATTTTCTTATCTGTAATCTTATTTGACTAACAAAGGGTTTGAACCTCAACACCACGCAACAAGAAAGCAAAGTGTCAAATAATTTATGAAATACTGATAGCACGATTTGTTTTTAATGTTTTACCTAATATGAAAGAAATACATGAGAATGAAAGAAATTTAAGACAAAATACAGTAATTGAAATAAACATTTTTATATTCGATAATATATGTCACATTTCAGACACTTTAGTCTATGTTGTCGTTCTAAATGGTACAAATACATACGTATCTATAGGCTGCATTACTATAAAAATATTTACCTACAACTCTTGTCTTGGTGGAATAAAAATATTTTTATAAAAAAAAAAAAAAAAATTAGCTTCACGCTATATCCCGCACACAGCAGGGTAGGAACGTGTGCTTTTTTTCTCAATTTTCTCGGCAACTAAATATCCTAACTTAAGGAACGGTTCGAGATTCTTCAAAATCAGTCCAGTAGTTTTTGAGAAACGTCTATATATATATAACTGATATAACTTGTGTTATTTTTACATACATACCAAGCAAAAAAATATGTGTATACACATATTTATATACAAAATTAACACAATTAAAAAGTGTCATGTAAAAAATTAAGCAAACTGAAAAGAACTCACTGCCTACCTTCTTCGATATTAAAAAGCGGAGAATAAAAAACGCATTTTTTTACCTATATGAAATAACCCACACAAAACCGCATTCTAGTGGTTAGTTACAATAAAATATAACCTGTATCGTAGCGACGTTAAACAAAAGCTTTTATCTCTATATTTACGATCCATATTGCCGCTACTGGGCTATTTGGCAGCGCTACAATCATAATCCAATCATAGACTCAACCCTGTTTTATATCCCCATCCCCTTCTATTTTATCTCTGAGGACAGATAAATTATTTGGAAAATTTTAAAACTTTTATATGGTATACTAAAATAAGCTGTAAGTCAAAATCGCTTTACATTCGACTGTATATAATGTATATCGATGGTTATGGATACCAATCCTTTATAGGGATGAATATAGGGATCCCTTTAAGCTTTCAATTAGGTCGCAACTCCCAGGCACTGTTATGAGCTCCTCTCTTCATGCCTAAGCCTTCAGTAACTTAAAATCAATTAGGTATTTGCAAGCATTTAAAAACAGGCATTTGAATATAAAATACCTATAGGTATAAGAGAAATGCACAATACATTGGTCGTTAAAACCTATAGGATTGACGACATTTATTCGAGTACATCGCTTGAATTCAACAACGGGTGGACTCAGCGAAAACCGCGCAATCAAATGTATTGATGGGAGCTAATCGCGTATATTTGGGTGCGTTTGCTCCGGCTTCAAATTCAGGTGTGTTCTAATAAATAATGTAAAGTATTATTGATGTAATAGTTACGTTAGTTATATATATATTTAAAACTAGATTACTTTTCCAAATTGTGTTGTTTTGTCTCCTATGTTTGTAAACCATTCTGACAATTACTTAAAATAAATAAATAAATTTATATTGTAATAGCTTTGAGAATTTGCAGTAACAAAATGCTTTGATGCTTTGCTTTAGACGTACAAAAAGGCGAACTAGAGAAAAGGTTTTATTTTTATTGTATGAATTTATACATAAATGAAAAAATATACATACATGTTGGTGAGGATATGTAAAACTTTTAACATAGTTGGATTTGAACCAGGGAGACTTGGACACATTCCAAGAGCTGTAGATAATTAAGCCACAGTTCACATCTCGCCAGGACATTCTCCCTGTACGGCTATTATAACTTTGTTATCACTTAGTACAAGAGGCCAGTCGTGGCGAGGGGCACAAGCGTGCGACTGTAAGCGTGATAGGTCGTGGGTTTGATTGTCATTAGAAGTAAGATAATATTTATTATATTCATTTCCTAGCTTTAGTAACGAGGCAATTCTAGAATTCAGTGGATACTAGGGAACAGTAGTATCCTAATGGGAACAGTGTGTTTTAAATAAAGCGACAACGTTTGAGTGTGAACGTTATGGTTGTGAATGCCTACACCTATTTCAAAGGTTAACACATTTATTTCCTTGTGGCTAGATGATGCGCGGAGTTGAGATCCACCACTCAACACCGAACATATCCTATTCGAACGAAAAACAGAGTGACATTGTCTCTCCACCTAACCATCCTCACACCGGACACGTAAGACCTAATTCAAATCAAAACAAGACCTACATCCGTCTGGAACCGAACATAATGTGATTTTCAGCAGAATCTCACTGTAATTTAGTTCCCCGACGCCGCTCCACTGCGTCAGATTGACTATTGTTTGTGCGCTAATGAGCTTTGGAGCGAGTCGTGTCACATTCACCGACGCTATTTTAGACAGTGGCCACGGGAAATCACCTAATTTTGTTCAGATGAAAGCGAAATATACGATCGGTACGTCGATTTGATTACCGGATGATGTAGGTAGTAAATACTAGTATGTAGAATATACGTATTCGTTATGGACATACTGTTTTATGATATAATATTGAGAACTCATTTATATTTATTGGTAATATTTCTTAAAATTCTTATGAAGCTGTCACTGATGGTTGAAATTTTAAGGACGTAGTAAATTTAGACATTTAATTGAATTTAGATTAGATTATACAGGTATTAGAGGATAGATGAAAACAGGTAACTATTTTTTACCAACAAATGTTGGGTCGCTGTCCAACCAAATATGATAAAAAATGCTGAAAAGTAGAATGATTTGATTTTCCGCTCCAAAATCTGTAGCTTAATGCACCTTTCTGTTATACTTTATGTTAAGCAAACTTAAAGTAGTGTAAGACCTAAAGGTAGCACTTCAATTTTTGAGATTACGAGTACATAGTCAGTGGCGGAACTCAACCTCGCGCTTTACTTTCTTCCCAGAGTTGAAAAATTCATTCTCTCGACTTGAAGCTGCGCCATGACGATTTTTTAAATACATTTCTTTACCAAAACCGTAAAATATGAAACATATACCTATAGATAATCTTGCCCATCTGCCGTTATGCGCGGGGCATTCCTTCCAACCGCATCCAGTGCACGGTGATTGACAATCGCGTTGAAGTCAATTTGACGAGACCGCAAGTTACCATAATACGTAACCCGTCTCTGG
This sequence comes from Heliconius charithonia, assembly GCA_030704555.1. Taxonomy (NCBI): domain Eukaryota; kingdom Metazoa; phylum Arthropoda; class Insecta; order Lepidoptera; family Nymphalidae; genus Heliconius; species Heliconius charithonia. Next base: position 5,278,170 of record CM060825.1, read on the forward strand.
ATTATATATACAATTAGCGGATATCAACGTCGTAAATAATAAATTTCTATACGTACTGGCCACTGGCTTTACTTTCGTATTCATAGGTGGGGTACCTATACCTACCTGCCTACTACCTACCTGCTTATCTCTTAACCGTCGAACATTTGGTGTAATAATTAGTATCATTTTGTCTTTTGATAATATTAATATATTTTTCTATTTAGATGGCTTTGATTTCATTCGTATTGTACTAGGTGATTGTTTAAGTTAAATGTTTTAACAACCTTTTATTTATCAAGCAAAAGTAGTTGAAGTAGGTACATAAAGCAAAATATAAGAGAAATGCAAATATAAATTATTCTATAAGAACAAATATATCCCACCACATTTAAAAACCAAACAAAAACTTATCTCTAATACCGTAAAATATTTAACCACCCCACCACCACCACGTAATACGATTTAAAAAAAATCCCAAATAAATCATACCAAACCAGAACCGGGTGCATTACAAAAATAAACCAAATGCAATATATGAAGTGCAACTAAATGCCCCAAGGTCAACGGCGGACCCTTCCACCACTCGAGGACCCTATACAAACTATGACTGTTTATTTTTCATTACGCAGCTAGATTTGATGATACTATTGTTCGTTAAAACTTGCCAGATGTGCCTGCGATCCAATTATGTACAGCCTTGTAACCGAACATAGCTTAGTAAATATTTAAATTTAATCATTGTAAACAAGTGAACGTCTGAAACGTCAAAACGACAAAGGTTCCCTTTGATATTTTGTGGAATGGAGATAAGTTTTCGGTTGATTAGAAGTATAATTAATTTGTCGTTGCGCAGAGAACAAAAGTCTTTAGTTATATAGAATTTTTTCTTTGTTAGTTTCACGTTTTATCCCGTATAACAATACCGAATCACAAACACTCAACACCGAAATAAATAATTAATTCCCCCGAGCGAGAGTAATCGTATTTACGGCCGGCAGGCCTTGGCGTCAGAAACTATTTCACTGCGCCACGATGGTTCGACTGAAGCCTACGATTTGCTTTTAAGCATTATCACAAACGTTTAATATTATTAAATATTTTAATTTCATTACTTTAATTTTTTATTTTAACTTCACGCCCTAGCCAGATAGTCAGAGAGAACGAAGCGGCAAACACTAGGGAAAATATTATTGCTTGCATATTCTCTATGCAGTCTAATTAAATAAAAAACAATTACGTTACCCATTTCCAAGTCACAAAATAGTTTACCTGCAACAGAAATGCAATGTTATTACGTATCATACAAATCGTTTCAAATTAACAAAAAAATAGAAATTATAAAAAAACTAGGGTTACTACAAACCGTCCATGTACAAATAATTATGTAATAAAGCTATACCATTCCACAAAAAAAATATCAATACCATACAAAATCCGATAATTTCCAGTGGCCGATCTACTAAAGAAATAATCGATTATGTTAATAACTTTTGGACCATCACTACTAATACCCTAATCTACTACCCTATTATACTAGCGTATTACAAAAAGTTATTATTATTTGACTATAACATATATTATTTGTATAGTTTTTATATATTTTATATAGTAGTTCGTTCTGCCACTCAACACCCAAAGCCTTCAGAATTCGGCAGAAAGTGGGGAACGGAGTGTCTTAGCACTAGGTTCCCTCTGCCTACTCTGCTATGTGCGGGATACAGCGTGAAGGTGATCTGATCTGATCTAGTTTATAATGATTTAAGTAAAACATATATCCCTTAAAGACAACTTAATTTTTTATAATGTATTGTATCGAGAAGTCATAATTCCATATTATAATGAAAAATGGAGAACAGATTACTCAATACTAGGTTGTCTGAATATTAAGAATAAATAAATATAAATTCATAATGAGCACCCTCCGTCGTTTTTAAAATGGGTTCAAATATAAACATATCTTTTTCATTTCGATTTTTATTAAATTATAAATTAGAAAAGAAAGCATTGCCAGTGTAATAATAGTGCAAACTATCGCCCCCGGCCTCAGTGTTCATATTATTATGCGAGTAAGAGGGCGCGATCAAATTTCGCAACGGGTGCGTTATTCACTAAATTATATAATCAATTATTTCATAATGGCGGCCATTTGGGTAATCGTATAAAGAATATATGTTGAAAACGCAGTAATCTATGTCTAATTTAATACGATGGTTGTTAGTTTAAATCTAAACCAGTGGAACGTTCATATTTAATTTAAATACGTAAAATAATTATATCGTAGTCGCTACCAATTCATCCTCCATATTGTGCTTTTGAAAATTCCAAAAAAGAAATAAGGAGGGATAGATATGTCGTCATGGCGCAGTGCAACAGCGTCTCAACGCAAAAGCGACGGTTGTGGGTTGAATTCCCATTTGGAGGAATTTTATTTTCAAACATAGAATTGGTGCGTGGAGAATACTTATAATGTAAAAAACAATTCCGTTCCTATTAAGGCTATTCGCGGGGAACGCCCGCTTTCTGCTCAACTCTGGAGACTTGGCCACGTTGAACTGGGCAAAAAATTAAAATATGCCCTTGAGCCATGACTTGCGTTATAAGTATAATATTTCAAAAATGTTGTAATTGCGCATGTATAAGCGATACAACACATAACTTTAGTAGCTATATATAGCAATCAATCAGACACCATACACACGCATACATACATCCATACAAGAGCTCCAGGGCCACATTACACTGTCAACTAGAGCAATTTTAAGAACAGCCAATTCTTTAGCGAAACAGATTGTGATTGTTTACGTAAACTTTATACGTAATGGTGACCCTAATGACTGTCAGTTTGTCTGTCACTTAGTGACGGCTTGATGAATATGCTCTTTGTGTTTTAAATGTGTTTCTTTTTAATATCCTGTTATGCGTAGACTTAAATATTACATGGCTTTCAAGGTAGATTGTAAAGAATTGGTTGTTTGTAGGCATTTAACATTCGTTAAATATTGATGGAAATAAATGTATAGTATCTAGTAAATGTATGTGATGCCTGTAAAGACTGTAACCGTGACAGATTGGGTTCGATTCCCACTTGATGAAATAAAATATTTAATATTTTTATTGAATTGTGGGGAACAAAGTGTCTCAACACTAGGTTCTCTTCGCCTACAGTGCTGTATGCGAGTTATAGTGTGAAGCGGATTTCATTTGAAAATTTTCATTAAAAACTATCATCTCTGAGACTCAATGTAGAACACTTAGACACACACCCACCCACTAACATTGTCACTCTTAATTCCTTCCTTCCCCAATAAAAAATAAACACTAGAGAAGGAACCCTAGCTAGTTTATATAAAACAGCTAGATACTTTAATTTAAAAAAAACCAGCTCCAGAATGTTCTATCAAAAATATAAAACTAAATATGTTCTCTTGCTATAAACGGAACAATCATACGACACGGTATAACGACGTCTCACGTCATAACTGAGGAAAAAATAACAAAAATCCTTAAGACTTCCAACCAATAACTGCTTGAATAGGACCCACGTGGGTCCCTACACGACTAGCTATGTTGCTGGAAGGGACAAAAAATTAAATTTATGTAATATTGTATAATCTTAATACAGTTTTAGAGAATTTGGCCTCTGTCGTCTATAAGCATGATGGTTTCAGATTCGATGCACAATAATTTAAATAAAATAACCTATTTTTTCCATTTTGAATTATTTTTTTCTAAAACATATCATGTAAATATAGTAGTAGTATGTTAATATTTTTTTTGCAATGATATTATTCACGTCTAGATTTGATTCTCTAAACTATTTTAAAAATGTAAACAGCGGGGAAATGAAAATATTAAATATTAATTTCTTCGACTGAGAATCGAACCGACACTCTGTGCTACGACTGGCCTCTAATATTTTCTTTTATAAGAGACTAGACGGAATCGGTAGCGAGCGGAGTGTTTTAGCACAAAGTTCCCTCTGCCTATTCTGCTGTGTGTGAGGTACAGCGTGAAGCTAGTTTATTTTCCTATTTTAACATAACAATGTAAAATCTAGCAATAAAGCAATCATATTTAAAAAAGAACCCGTCCGTATTAAATAATATTTAATAACAGGTATTAAAAAAACAACGTATCCATATAATATTTTATATTATGAAATCTACATTAGAGAAAAAAAACACCATCCCATCCATTGCTATCCTATCTTTGTATCCCAGAGGATCGCGTAAAGTTTTGATAGCAGATGCTCCAATATTTGAGCGGCTGGCACACTTTTATTTAGTTTTCATTTTCCGCGTCGGAACACAACGCTATACTGATAACGCTTTTTTTATATGAAACTTGTTTTTATACCGCCTTTATAGCGGACGGGGAAATGTATTCAACTGGCAACTGCCATTGTAGACGGGACATAGGTTCGATGATTTTATTGGCGAGCGCAAAGCTTGTATTTAAAATTTAAAAAAATATTTGAGTGTCTTAACACTGTGTAATACTAGACCTATAATCACCTATAACCACTATAAAGAAATAAATAGATGCATAAATATAAATAAATAATTAGTTTAATAAACAAAAAATATACTTGCGCATATGGTTACGTATTTCTGCCTACCAATCACGAAAATTGGCTTTAAGAGCAAAGATCTAAACTAAGTGCCTATCCTGCTGTTTTGTTTTACATTCTTAGTATTCATGATAAAAGTGTTAATTAATCAATCTTTTTACTAAACCATCAGATTATGCATATTTAGTATTTAAAATCAATACTTACTTACTTTAGTACATTTCCATTTAAATCGTTTATTATACAGCAAAGAAAACCGCAACTAAATCAATATATTTAAACTTATCAAACATAATTTATTACAAATATTTATTACCATTTTCAAATTTGTTCTAAATCAAATGTAAACAATAAAAACCACATAATAATTTAAACATAAAATTAATAGTTTTCTAAAATTTATTGTAACCATTAAAGTTCGTCCACCGTGACCACACGACAGCTGTTAAACAAACAAAATGTCAAATTTAACTACAGATAGGCCTACTACTGTGGGCTGGTAGTTTTTACTAAAGCTTTTTTTACTATAGTCACTAGAGTGATAGTATAAAACATGGTAAATATCATACTAAATTACGAAACTCGCACATAGACAGCGGAATAACTCTGATTATGAGGTTTTTTCTACCTCATAAAAGTAAAAAATATGTTATTAAATATTTAAGATTTTCAACACATATCAATCATATACATATATAAATGTTAAATGTATTATTCACCAATAAGCTTTCTAACTAACGAAAATTCGTCTCACCACATCACCTGTCGCGGTGTTTATATAAAAAATCTAAAATAGCTATTATCTATAAAAACTACACTCGCTACCGTATAACGAGAAAAACTATGAGTATTGACCGTTAACCGTTTTGATACGGTTTGCGTGTTAATAATGATCAGTAACCGTCATTATGTAACAACGGTTTTATCTAAGCAGTGGTTCCATGTTATAATATATATTTTGATTATTTGTATTTTGTTTTTTTTTGCGTTTACCGTCACACTTTGTGGCCCTGCGCCACGACTGGCCTCAACTTTATGAGCTATTTAATATAAGATCGATCATTAATTTATAAGGCTGTATAAGTGTTAAAATCTTATTTTTTTTCTCTTAAACATTTTTTTTACATTTTATGAGGTAAAAATAACCTCAAACTTTGAGTTGTTGGCTTGATTCCCTCTCAAGAGAATGAATTATTTAATATTTTTATTGCCTCGTTCTAACAAGGGAAAGCGGGGCGTTGTCCGCCGCTCAATGCCTCCAGAATTCGGCGCAAAGTGCTCCACCTGCTTATCATGCGACATGCGGGATTGAACGTAAAGCTAAAAAAAATCTAAGTATATACTACTTTTTGCAAAAAAATTAAAGTAATATAGTAGTTATAGTAGAGTATTAAAGTAAGTTACACGTAAATAATAATAGTTTGCAACATGCAATGGTTGTACTTGAGACTGACACTACTAGAAGTTTTATGGAATTGAACAGATTAAAAAAAGCAAAAAAAACCAAACGACCCGATGTCTTATATTATTATATGGCAACACTCATTTAAAAAAAAGAAGGCTGCAAGAACTACGACACACGACATACGGCGGTGGATATTTAATAAAAAATATATTAATTTGTGGATACCGCAAATGACTGCGTCAATTAGACACCTGTCTCCTTTCACACGTAAAATGATTGTGACAGCCTATAAGGTATATCGATGTATTAACGTGGATATGGTTTTTTTTTTTTTTACTATTTCTTACACTACAGACTCATGATCCGTACCTTTTGTAATAACATACAAACATTTCTTTTCATTATTAATATATTTTTTGATTGTATTTGAAACTAGGCTTCTGTAATGTTGAAAACTACGCTTTTTTGTATGATTTGGAGATTCGATCATATTGTCATATTGAATTCATTTCTCATTACATGCCATTATTCGATTCAAAATTTTACGGTTAGGAAGCAAAATCAAACAGGCTTCAAAACGATTTTGATTTTGGATTTAGTTCAGTTCATGGTAACCTACTTATTAAAATTTTATTTTCTTAATTTGAGCTGCGAATGAGTTAATATAGTTAATTTGCTTACATTGAATTTTGAATCATTATTCATAAGCACTTTGACATGGATCAGATTCCACGGTGACCTTTAGTAAGTTGTTATTGACCTTTGATTCTGGGCGACCACGTGGGTCATTTGTGAGGTGAAAGTTACTACACTACACCGAAATTTTGCAAACAATATTGACACTGTTTGCTGCGTAGTTACACTAGAACTAAATACACCATTCATGTTTTGCGAGGTAAGCGATCGTCGGCCGTAGTTCCACGTAAGAACGCACCGCAATTTAATTACACTACGCATTTCCGATCTATTCACGATCGAAAACAACAGCTTTTTAAAAAAGTTAATAATATTTTTATAAGCTACGACTAATTTCCTGTTACCGGCAATATGTGTAACATTTTAATAAAAAAAAACATAGATTAAAATTAAAACATTGTTAAATACCAAGTAGTCAAAGTTAGAAAAACTATTTTAGAACAATATGTTAGAACAGAACAGAACATAATAATATTTTAATATCATCACTTTACCATTTTTAATTATTTTTGTTAATTAAAGTAACTTATAATAGTAACGTCTACATGTTAATATCGTTAGAAATATTGATTACACGGTATTCGCAATGGTGATATTAGAATTAGCTGAATTACAGGACGTGAAACATTAACTAGAATTTGTCATTTGAGACTTTGTCATTTGAAAATATTTTATAATTCATAGAGACACTGGTAATACTTAAGTTATAGTACAAGGAGTTACAGATAAGCGATTTTAACCCACCAAGCCAATATCGTAATCTATCATCGCGCAGTGCGAAAGCATCATGTTATAAACTTAATAGTACTAGATTCGAATCTCACGCAGGGAATAGAAATATTTTTGACGGGTAGACATAAAAGTAGTCCTATAAGTGTTTCGTTTTTTCCTTTCAAAATCTCAAAAAATCTAGAAAATATAATAAAAACAAAACGCAAATCTGTTCTACAATATTATTTCTTCAATTCAAATATAAATGGTAGGTACCTAGGTAGGTACTTAACTTTCTTTGACAATTTTGCAATATGTGTCAAACATAAACTTAAAAATAAAAAAGCTAATCTACCTCAGACTGGAATTTTGTTCAAGTAAATACTATTAATGAATATTGAGTGGCGGAACTCAACGCCGCTCTTTGTCATGACACAAGAGCGAAGAAATAGAAATCAAACCCACAACCGTCGCGTCACAGTCACACCCTTGTGCCTCTGGGCTACGACGGCCTATAGTGTTGGGTCGATAGTATCAATACATACCAACACAAAAGGAATATTCAAAATAACTTTTTTTTTTCAACTTCAACCAAACTGTTTATTTCCAATTTCCATACATAAAAATTAGAACTCTCAAGTGTCATATTAGTTTGTAAGCAAAACGTTCTAATAACATCCTATTATTATAATAGCTTTCATTAATACATATATTTTGAAATGGCAATATTAATATCAGGTACGATATAAGAAATGTGATAACAGAAATACTCGTATGTATGTAATTACACTTTATAAATATTTATTCCATTACTTCATGGGAAAATACACGTGTTAAAGGTAGATAGTATATGGAAAAAAATTTTTTTTTCCCGCACACAGCAGGTTAGGAAGACTGACTCTAGTGTTAAGACACTCCGTTCCCCCCTTACCGACAAATTCTGCAGGCGTTGCAAATTGAGTTGCGGAACTCAACACCGCGCTTTGTCTCAACACCAGAGCGAAGAAATGGAAATATAAATTTAAATAAATATTTCATCTTTTCGAGTGGCGATCAAACCCACAACCAGTCAATTTTACAGTCACAATTTGTGCCCCTGCGCCACGACTGGCCTCAAAAATACGTATTTTTTTTCAAAAATACGTATTCGTGATAAACATACTGACACTTATGGATTTCATGAAAGAGGCTGTTGTGGCACGAAGGCACAACGTTTGACTGTAAATGCGACGGTAATGTGTTCGATACCCACTCGAGAGTATTAATTATTTTCTTTTACCTTCTAAAAAAAAATTACACTCACAAAGAAAGAAAAGATTGAGTTACAATCTTTTCTTAACTAATCAGTTAAATCCGAACATCCAATTGATGTTACAAATCAAAGACATCACAGTTATATAGCTAAACGTTTTGTCGTAATCTATTAAGCGTTGACTGTTCACAGGAAATATTTAATGGTGGACATCCTGTTCGTCGCTACGATGCCATAAAACAACCCATTGTTTTATTAGTCTTGGAATTAGATCAGTTTTACCAATTTTCTATACTATTTTACAATCACTGACTTACTTATACCGTTAGATTGGGCTAATTGATCTAGTTATTCATTGCAAAAATCGCAGTTTCAATTTTTATCTACAAAAATATATTTTATATAAATTTAGAAATATGACATCGATGGACCTTAGACAACACAGTATTGATGACAATTAAGGAAGGTCACGAAAAAAGCATGAAGACTTTCCGCAGGGCATATATGAAGAGGTTGGTGATAGTGGGCGAGGCGAAACAGGTATGCAGAGACCGTACCCTTTGGTACTCCATTCTCTGTTGTAGCTCGATAAAATACGCAGGAAAGAAATACATATTCATTTGTCCCAAACATATTTTTCGCTGTGCTATTTGATCAATATAATAAAATCAGTTTTATAATTAAATACGTTATTGTTACAGAGATTTCATGAGTAATTTTTACTATAGAGACCTGTTATTCAGGATAAATTTTAATTACATATCATAAAGAAAAACTTGTAACTAATTCCTATTTACGTTTATACAAAGTATAAGGCAGGGTGAAATAAACACGGTTCTTATAATCTAAATCTAATTAAATCTTAATCAATTTCAATCTTTTTGGACATAATTGGTTAATGCTGTTAGGTGGGAGACATAGGGAAAAACATACTCTATTCCCGAGAATTTGCGACGGCTACGTAGTTCCTTCAGAGAGGAACAGAGGCAGGACTCAAACCTAGGCTTACGACTGTCAATCAGGCTGGGGGCACAAAATTATTTTATACCCACGACTAATACAACACAAAACAAATTAATAATATTTCTAAGTTAACCTATTTACATATAAATTAAACAATTTTATAAAATCCTAAATATTAACACGGTACTTAAATAACTTAAAATTATATATTTAATTATATATTGAGGCCAGCCGTGGCGCAGTGGCACGAAGTGTGACTGTAAAACCGACTGGTTGTGGGTTCGATCCCCACTCGAGGAGATGAAATATTTACTTAAATTTATATTTCCATTTCTTCGCTCTGGTGTCGAGGCTAAGCGCGGCGTTGAGTTTTGCTACTCAACACGCAATGCCACCAGAATTCGGCAGAAAGTGGGGAACGGAGTGTCTTAACACTAAGTTCCCTATGCCTACCCTGCTGTGTGCGGGATACAGCGTGAAGCTGATTTATTTTATTTTTATATATTTAATATTTATAATTTCGCTCATTTAAATATATAACGAAGTTAAATATAACATCTGCTTAATTACCTTTAATGTTATTCAGAATAATTATTATATACTGTCAGATTAACAAGCTTTTGTTATATTTAAATTAAAATTTATTGTTGTCGTTGCGTTTTAAATAGGTGAATACATAAATATGTAAAAATTTTAAACCAGTGGATCAGCGTCTCGCTGTAAACACGGTATTTGTAGGTTCGATAGGTACAGTTTTTTGTAATTCATGTCGCCACCTCAGCAAGACAAACAAGTTTCACCACTCTACGCGCAATATCTCATCTGGAATGTAAGCAAAATATTTTTTGTAATACATTACCTGGAATGAGAAACGAACCCACAGTCATTTCAATACTTAGTCAGTCGATATATCGGTATCTCTAGATAGATAGACATTATTAATCTAAGTGTTAGATTTACAAGTACAACCACGCAGACAAACGATAACAAAATCCTAATATCATAAATAATACATAGTATATTAAGAAAAATAAAAAATATTTTATACTACGTTACAAAAATAAAAATTTAAGTACATTGAGATTGTATTATGACAAATGTTTATATATACAAAAAACTCCAGCTGATATAGCCAACTAGTCTGTCTGTCCACACAATATAACGACCGCAAAGGATAATTTTATTCAAATGCAGACCATAGAAATAAAACTTGTTTGGAGCTAACTTGCTATTGTAATGTAAATTTGACCCAAGAAGCTTATGACATTCGATGAAAGAAGCTGAAAAAGTGGTATTATGGATACAAATACTAAAAGTATAGTAAAATATGAAGAGTTACGAGTTCAAAATCCCAAATTTACTTTGAATATATGTACATATGTTGAATTTATGTATTTTTATTTCAAATATAAGAAATTTGTAGTCTAGGCAAAATGGTAAAAATGTTTAAAGAAAAATGTATGCAATGCCTCTGATATAGATAATAGCTTATTTTCAGAATTAACTTTTACGAGGAGTCCTCTCTTTGATAAAAATATCAATTTTTAATTTTAATATATAATTTTTTAGATAAGACTACACATTCATACATTCAATAGGTAAAAACCTAGAATCTATCAAAACTGAAAATGGAAACCGCAACTGTCGACGCTATAGTTACGCAATCATAAATCCAAATAAATCTACAGAAAGTAAAATGGAATACACTATTCCTAACATACACTTGTACCAAGTCCCACATCTAATAAGGTATTACAAGCAAAATTCGCAAGTATGTACTAGAAACTTGCTCTAGTTACCGATAAGGTGCAATCATTAAAAAATGTTTTGTCAAAAGCTCCCTTACGTATTTGGTATAGAATAGAATGGAGGTCAACACTATTAACTTGTAGCTATCTCTAAAAGCATATTCAGACAGCTCCAAACCAAGTAGCGATAGCATAAAACTTTTATTATTTATTAATAAATTATTTTTCGTGTTTTAATTTTGTAATTTGACTACCAGACTATAACTATATCTAGAGTAGAAAAAAGATAAGATTTTTTCAAGTTCTTTTTAAGTACGTTAAAAAGAAAATTAAAAATAAAATAAGTTTGAAACGCGATATGTAAATCTCAGTGTAAAGTGTAACAAAAACAACTTATTTATGGAAATTAGATTCAGATTCAACTCTTAATATGGAATTTTCTAGAATGAAATGCACACACAAGTGAAAATGAAAATAGATACGAAGTGTCTTAATACTAAGTTCCCCAGGTTCCCTATAAAATCAGATTCAGAATGTAATAAAAATATATGCAGAAAAATTACACAATGTAAAAAGCACAATGAAAATAAAAAAATAATTAATAGAAAACGAGTTACTAACAAATAATACTTTAAAGTCGTTAAAGCAATCAATCAAACGCTAAGCCACTTAACTTAGAATGTACGCAACGACATCGCAGAATTTACTTCGAGAAAAACTTAACAAATTTAATTATTCCCCATCAATGGTTTCGAATTTACGACGAAATTTCACGCTGATTATTTTTCGTCGCCGAATTTTTTCCAAGGAAATTGTTAAACAACTTATTTGTGCGCAATTTGTGAGTTAAGCAGATCCACATAAGTTTAGTATGGAACGAGAATTTTATTTTGCTTCTAATGTGAAATGTTTAAACTTTCGTAAAAACACAAAGCTAAACGTCTGGATTTTCAAACAAGTAGTACATAAACGTGTAGTATTATTAAAATCTACAGTTATGAATCCTTTGACTGTAACTTCGTTCACTTTGAGAGTCAGAAGTCATGGAAAGTTAAAGGTTTTAGAAACCGAACACAAATTTAATTATTATAAAATGTAATGTTAAATAGGACAACGATAAAATATTAATGAATATAGTTAACAACAAAATTTTTTTTTACCTATTGTGGTGTTAACACAAATAATCTAATGGTCAATTCATTTTCCAAGTTAGTTCTGATTCAGATTTAAATATAACTATTTCATAAAAAATCGAATAAGTTATATGGATTTTATACTTAATATAGATGAGAACACATAGAAAATGTAAAAAAATTTTTTTTTGCCTACAGTACCCAATATTAACATTGTAAGTGTGCAGTTTGGCCACATTCCTAATACAGCCCTCGTGCTATCTGCACCAGATAGCCGGTCTACTTCACATTTCATGTATTTATTATAATTTTACATAGCCAAAAATTGTGTTGCCACATGAAAAATAGTATATCTATTTTTCATCCGTCATCTTATATGTCGTAGTCTTATCCTGGAATTGACGATATAAAGTCGATCTTTTACTGTTAGTGTGCTTTATAGGCTCTAGGTCTTAATATACAGAATACACGTCAAGTTTCGCCAGTGGCATTGATCATGTAATGCGCACGAGAGTGTGTTTGTCTGTTCTAACTAATCAATGTATGTGCACATATATGAGAGACCATATGAAATCAGCGAGTATAAAGAAATAAAGTGAACCCTAATAACTTTAGTTCCTATATGGTTATTCGAATTAAAAATGGTGTAAATATATGTTGTTACATTTAAGTAAAATTCAGGTCAATTTATATTTTATTTCATTTTGTTTAGTATATATACACGCCATTATTTGCTTTTGCGGGATGCAGCGTGAAGCTGATTATTTTCTACCCACAACATTACAACTTTTGAAGCATTCTTTATATTATACTTTTTTTAGCTTCACATTGTATCTCGCATGTAGCATGTAGCTAGAGGTAAGCTAGTGTTAAGACGCTCAGTTCAGTTTTATATCAAGCTACAATTGCCTTACAGATTTACATTTGACTTCCGATGCCTTTAATGGGGGCTCCTTGTAACTTTATGGGCAGACAAGATATCAGAACAAACAAGTTTCTGATTGCTAGTAACGACTCTCGTCTTATGTTAGATTGACTATCGGGACGCGCTGTCTAACGTGCTCCGGAAGCATGGAACAGCTCATTTGAATATGTATGTATCTTTAAATTTGTGATCGCAGTAATTTTTTTCTAGCTTCACGATGTATTCCGCATAATGCCTATGGTAAGGTAGGCAAAGGGAACCCTCCATTCCCTTTGCACCGTTTTACTTTCGAGATATTGATTGTTGAATGGTTGAACTCAATGTATTTCTTTTTAATCGTCTTCCTTAAGGAGGAGGTTAACAAATCGACTTTTGATAGTTGATGTAAATATTATACCTTTGAGCATTTTCATCTAAGATTGGTTTAGAAGTTTTCGAATTATATACTATATTATAAAAAGGGTCCTTATATTGCTTTGCATCAAAAATTGTATCACTTGATATAACAGAGCGTGTTATTCACACACTTTAAAAATCAATGAATTATTGATTCAAACTCTAATACCGTAACCATCACAAGAAATGTTGAATTGAATATTTCTATTTCAGATTTGCAGACTCTTTATTTGAAAGCTTGCACTTCATGGGTATGTAATACGTACGATAACCATATTACAGAAAGAAATAGGATAGTCCACAATTTTGCTCATTTTGTGCAACAATTAATTATTTGAACTTGTTGAAATATTGCACGCAGTTGATGCAATCATAAATTGCAAATACCTTTTTTTCAAAGTGCAAACGTTGTTGATGCACCAAATGAGCGATATGTATGTCTTTCTGTCTTTTTCTCCAGACTAAAATAATTATTTATGTTTATGCAAAAATATTTCACACTAATGGTATTTTCAAAGCCATCTGCATAATTGTAACGGATTTTAAACGCGCTTGTCTGAACGGGCTATGGCTCCAAAGTTAAAATCTAATTTAAAGTGACAAACCTACAATATGCTACATAATAACTTTATTATATCTGTCAATCCTACAGTAAAATAAAGATATTTTTGGTATAGTTCTACGGGACCAGATTCGATGGAAATATATTATGACCAGAGTCGATGGAAATATATTATTTTACTCACTGAAAACACATCACAGGCCGTAGTGCAATAAGCTGCAACTATACGTTTATGGGTTAAGTGCGGCGTTTAGTTCGGCCACTGATCACTCTATGTCTGCAAAATTGGATAGAAAACTGTAAACGAAGTGTCTTAACACTAAATTCAGTCTGCTTTTCCTACTGTTTGAGGAATATAGCGTGACGCTAAAATAAAACACAAAGTTTCAATGTATTAGACAAATGAATAGACACTAGATATAGCCACCCTTATAAAAGCGCACTCGGGTCAAATAGCGAGTAGACGGCAGAGCGGCTTGGCAAACACAAGTTGGTATTAGTTTCATTTCGTTCGCACCCGACAAATTTCACTAGAATAAAATTCCTCTCAAGTAAATTTACATATTACATACTGACAGATGTAACAAGTTTAAGTTCTGTTTTTGTCAAAATGTATTTTAAAAAAATACAGTGAAGAGAAAACAGAAAGAAGTAATTTTTTTAATTACTTACAAAAAAAAAATATTACAAATGCTATTAAAAGAAACAATATTTTTAATACAAGCAACACCTGTAGCTTGCAAAGTAATCAAAAGGAACTTAATGATACATGATTTTCTTTATATCGTCACCCTCTAATAAAACCTTCTACAAACCTTAGAAAATCAATAAAAATCTCTTACATTCAGTAGGGACCATTAAGACATTTCGTTGGATGGAGGAACTCAACGCCGCTGTGTTTTCCATGCAAATTATAATGAAGAAACTACGAGACATATTCCATATACTTTTTTATACATCACCTAAGGTTAAGGTAATTTCTAGAGCAATTTAGCACATTTGCTCTCCGACATATGCGCTTATCAATAATTCGCTTCGCAAAATTAATATTGCATGGAAATTACCATACAGCCCATCTTGGCGTTGCAAATCAATGTAGTGTCCTTTTATTTGTTTACGTTTCCATATTATTACGTATAATCTATTCTTATCTAACAAAAGAAAGATTATTGTAATTTTATAATATATTTTAACGTTTATTTCCACAATCAATGTCGGTGGGCTAAGAACTGAATGTTTATTAAACACGTTATAATTTTCATAGAGTTCATATTATCTAGTATATCAATCAGCCTATACAGACTGATTGATATACTAGATAATATGAAGTCTGTGATATTTGTACATATTAAAGTAAAAACAAAAAAATAATATGAATATTTCATATAAGTCTGAAATTTAGATAAAACTAAGAGAAACTGTACTGTAACTGTGATGGTTCAATTCTAACACGGGGTAGAGAATTATTTTCATTTCTCTGCTACGGGAGACAAACTTGAATGTGTGAACGAGTGGAATGAATGAGAACGGAAGGTCTTGACGCTAGATTCCCTGCGCCCACCGCAGGGAGGAGTCCCTATTGATACATTGAAACATGTTGTTTTTACATATCCATTTGATAAAAACTTATATGGCTTTGTCGTCAGCAGTTCTGAGAAAATTATTATGGAAATCGTGCCTCATTTGGTTTTAACGCGTTTACTATTTGGAATATGGTATTTATGTATTGTATTTGTTCTAAAAATTAAGCACTAACGTCCCTTTTGCTTTGGACGGTGTTCTTAATATACAAGCAAACGAATTTAAAAAAGTTTCTTAAAAACAAAACATTTAATTCTGTTAACAGAACTTGCACCTGGCGTAGAAATAACTATCATATAAATATACCTAAATAAATTATCAAGTAAAGCTTTAACATTGAAAAAGAAACTCAAAATAATATAAAATTATTAAATTACATAAGTAACAAATTTCTTACTTATTGACGACAACGTTAATTTTAATCAGTTTAAGAAGATAGAAGTATTACATAAAATCAACTTACTTTGTTAATTACAGGATCAAGACACTCGTCAGCGAGATTCAAGTGGACCTTTACAAATAATGACCGAGTTGACTGTATAAATACGTTTGCCTTTCCAAAATTAGTTGTTTCATTTGGAGGACTTTGATAGAAGAAGTAGTAATAAAGAGAAGGGTGCAATGCAAATGCAAATTCTTTACCATAAATATCTGATTGATGTAAGCGGGTTCGAAGTAGCAAATGCAGCTTCACGTTACATCCCGCGTATTCTTACGGCTCATATTACTTGTAAAAAAATATAAAGTAAACAGGAAAACGGAGTGTCACAACACTAAGTTCTAGAAGCCTACCTGCCTAGCGTACAGCAGTACGCTACTAATAAAAGAGAAGCTATAAAAAATGGACATATAAACTAAACAATTATTAAAAAAAAAATCCACTTAACAAAATAAAATCAAAAGAAATCATACTTATCGCTTTTTATTCGAATAACTCAAGACTCACGAAATATACCCAGGAAAGGTTACTTGGCTACCAAGGCTTACCTGAAACAAAGTTAACATTCTATGAAACAAAAACGTCAAGGCATAAGTCGCTAGGGACTGAAAGGGGAACATATAAAAAAAAATACATGTAAATGCCACGTTTGGGATCTCACGGAATTGAGAATGTTCATAGCAAATGGTGACGGGTGTCAGTGTCCTTGTTTCTCCTCCGTTTTTTTTTTCGTTAAAATATACCGTATTGGTTTGATGAAAAATGGATGAAGGGTTACGGAGCTTCATATTGTAATAATAAAGTTGCGGTCGCAAAAGTTACGTATGGATATTTTATTTTCTTCGGACCTTTCTCACGTTTTAGATAGGCATTACAGATGGACTAGTGATATTCATACACTATCCATATTTCACTTAAATTATTTATTCAAATTAATTTTCAATTCTACACTATAATGATGCACACAATATAAATAAAATACGTGATCGAATAAACAAAGTTAAGATGTGTTTGTGTCATATCTATTGCGCTAAATAAACTAACAAATATATTAGTAAAAAAAACATAACAACATTAATTTAAAAAAAAATATATTTCTATTTCATTATAGGAAAATAAAAAAATTAACACCCTTAAAAAAGTAGCTCAAGTGACGTAACAAATAAAGAAGCTCATCAAAATAATTTGCCCCGTTGTTAGAATAATCCGAGGAAATTTAAAACGAGTCTGTAATAGAAAGTCGCAGAAGAATCTTAATCTTATCTGTGGTAAACAAATTACTTCAAAACTGTTTTTCTTTAAGCTCCTGCCGGAAGCCGTTTCCCTATTACCGCCGCTTCTTTATTCTACAAATAGCTTTTGCTACTTAGTTAGCCTTTACGCAATATTATAAAAAAATCCTGTAATGTTCAAGAACATAAGAAAATGTTGAAGCGTCGAGAAGAGCTCGCGAAACCGTTTTGTGAGTTAAGATTAAGTTCTTCGAACTTGAAAAAAGATAACTCTCAACAACTTATCTGGAGCAATATCTTGAATAGAACAATGTTTTAATCACAATTTTAAATGTAGTTATATCTGTAAGTGTGCGAGTATTATACATTTTGTATGTATGTATATTATTTTATGTCTGTATTTGTGTGATAATATAATAATTTCAGTATAAGTAGTTATTGAATTTATTACAGAGTAAAGCGCCGAAAAAAATCGAATAATGCGGATTACATTGATATTTTAAAATATAAAAATATAATTTAGTTTAATATTATTATAACGAAGGCAATAACAGCTACAAAAACCAGCGACAAACTTCCCATACTTCAAAACACCAACTAACATCTCATTTCTGAATCTTTCAGTTTATTAATTTCCGATACCCTTAGGCTTTACCCCAAATATTTTTACGCGCGAACATCACGAGCCTGTTCGGATTCCCAACGAATTCCAAAGATCAACAGTTAATGAAATAGCTCGGTTTAATCATCCCTTGTCGGACTTATCCGAAACCTAAGCGAGCCTTACTTTGAAACTCGATTAAAATTTTAATTGGACATACTTGGTGACATTTTGCCAAAATTTTGGACGAGATCCAGAAGTTGACAAGAGGACGCAACCCACGCAGATGAATAAATTATTTATAATGTATCCATATATATAGATAACGTCAATTTAAGTAGGTGTATATGATTTTTTTAAAGTATCAAGTCTTCCCTGCTGCAGAACTACTGCAATAGAAATTTCGAAGCGAGGCTGTATGCTTGTCCAGCATTGGGGTTTTTCTCTTAATTAGGGTACCAATAAATTTTTATATTAAAAACTATTAGATATTGTATGTATGATCTAAAAGCTATTATCAACTCCATAAAGCTACTATGCAAGAGAATATTTTATATCGTGATTTTTTGCACGTACAACTTTGCAATACAAAACAAACCCTTAAATCTAATTAATCGCGTATATTAAATATAACAGTTTTAGTATTACGAGAAGTACTGCAAAATATTCAAAACAATGTGATGTCTAAAAAATATAATAAGTCCAAAATGCCTGTACAATGTACCTGCACGACTAATTCACTAAAAGACTCATTTAAAAATCTACTTATACACAAACCAGCATCACTTAATTCAATCATTTACGTACATATGCCCAAATCCAACAGCGATTTTCATTAACCTTGGCACATTTAATTAGATATCGAGTCTGATTCTGACTTTCATTTATCAGTCTTTCAAGCTGTCTTATTCAAACTTTTTCAATCATCAGTTCGGGTACTTATACGAGTATTTC
This sequence comes from Heliconius charithonia, assembly GCA_030704555.1. Lineage (NCBI taxonomy): Eukaryota > Metazoa > Arthropoda > Insecta > Lepidoptera > Nymphalidae > Heliconius > Heliconius charithonia. The sequence goes on from CM060825.1 coordinate 5,297,320, forward strand.
TATTGAAAGAGCTTTTTTAAATCTTCCCCTCTTTTTAAGCCTTAGCTCTATCGGTGTTTAAGATTGCGTTATATTTTAGTTGTAGATTAGCGACCCGCTTGCGACTTCGTTCGCTTGAAAGTGATGTCACCATTTTATTTATGAACCGATTGAAATAAAACAAACACTAAGTGTTAGGTGAAGTTCACCAAAGACAAAAGCCGTCTCCGATATTAACGAGCATAAACGCACAGAAAAATATTTAAAAGAAAAATATACATGTTAGTATATTAATTGTGGTATGACAACATCTGTAGGTGTATAACCAACCCTTAATAAATCAAACGATTAACACTTTCTATACATATATATGAGTATATGTACATAAAAAAGGTTCCCAGGATTGATTGACAAGTTTCATATTGGGTTCCATCAAACACGCAATGTCATCATATAGAGCGAAATGAACCTGTTCTTTAAAACCACCTGTCTCAAATAACTAGCAACATGCAAGATCAAAAATGCTGAGATTTTATTAACACCTTGCCTTAATCTAAACAAATGTCCGCCATTTGGTTTGTGGACGCTACTGGTTTGGTCGCGTGTTCAATTTTACGGTTTTTAAGTCTTTTAAAAAAGTTTACCTTGAATATTTGCTAAGTAGCACGCTACTTATATTTCTAGCCCTATACATTTATACTTTAATTTTGAAGGTTAAAATAAAAGTAACAATTTTTTTTAAATTAAGCTTGACATAAATTTAAAAAAAAAATGTACTACTATAGTCCACTCATAGATGTGCAGAAGAATGGAAAATAATTAACGAGTGACATTTAATTTTGACTTTCCAAAATTACGAAAATAAATAAACTTTTCGTGCTTTTTAAAGGTATTAGCAACATTATCCATCTAACTACTAATATCCCAGTGGCGTAGCTAGGGTATTTGCTGCCTGGTGCAGCTTAGGACTAGATGCCCTTTAACATGGTCAAAGTAATTTCAGATTTCAAAACATATTAGAGTAGATATATACATTTTCATTGCTCCATAACTACAATAACTATATATAAGTTATAAAAATTTTTGCAAATTTTTAAAACGGACATTACGCGCTTTTTGACTAGCAAAGTCATTAATCACATTTTCAAAATCAATAATATCGACTAGTTCATGTTCGATTGACATGATAGCGAGATTGTATTTTTCATTTTCATTCGCTCATTTTTCTTGTACATTTTTTAAAAAACAGAAGAATTGATCGTAGACTTTCATGCCCCTTGCCTTTTGATGCCCGGTGCGACTGCACCGCTCGCACCCCCCCAGCTACGCCACTGTAATATCCTATGATAAAATGACAGACTAACAGTATAAAACACTTATATTATGCAGGCAATAGGTACATAATATTAAATATCTCATCATAATCCGCACTAGATTCAGCGTAATCTGGGATAAGCTCGACGACGCGGACAAGTCACGTCATGATATTAGCCAAATCTAATAACTTACGCATACATACTTATATATACAGCATTTATATGAGTAGATTATTCCTATATAGAAATGTCGATCCAGTACATAAAAAATCTGTTGCTCTAAGATGCGATCTGTACAGAAAAAAAATAAAATTAGGTCGATTAACATATCGATTATGGGAGCTAAATAAGAGCACTTAGCAGAATTCTTGTCTGCCCGTCTGTCTGTTCATTTGAGGTACATGTTTTTTTGGGTTTCATCCAGAGTTTCATCTTACTTTCCTTAAAAAAATTAAATTCCGAAAATATGAAAAATATTTAAAATAACGATAACTACTGCATAGAAATGAATGAATTTTTGCAAGGTAATGGCATAGCTCTAAACCTAACGCAACTTATAGGATAGTTTTTATTATGAAGCATAAATAAATATTAGCAGCAAAAATTAAAGTCTGACACAATCAAATTACATCGATTACTCACAAGAGAAGCTAAATAATATAATTTTAATTAAAATTGTTAATATTAATTCGAATGGACGATTTATCTTCCTAATTTGTTTGACCGCAAATTAAAAGAAGAAAGTAAATTTATAATTTTTTTATCAAATATAAATATTATTTTCAGCGATAATATTGGTGACATTAAAACTTCACTTCTATATCTAAAGGGGTTTACAGACAGGATTGGCAGCATCCTAAGAAGAGCTTCCATAAAAACTATATTCAAGCCCAACAACAAAGTGAGCCAATACTTGAGACCGGTGTATACAAACTAGATTGTGACTGAGGTTTATCATACATCGGTCAAACAATCAAAAAAATAATAAATCTTCAATATTAAGAATGGGCATGTATCGAAGTCAGCTGTGTGTGAACATACTGTGCATAAGTCCAGCCTTTACATCAAGTTTGATAAACCCCAAATCCTTGCTAAGGACAACAGATATATTCTCAGAATGGTACGTGAGGCTATTGAAATACAAAATCATCCTAATTTTAATAGAGGAAGGTTGGAAACTTTCTACCACCTGGGAGCCACTCACAAAATTCCCTCTCTTTCTTTTGCTATTACGAATATTACGCATGAGCAAACAGAAAGGCAGACAGACAGATTCCAATTTTAAAATGGTTTGTTTGTGTTTTAATATAGTATTCGAATATACAATTTTGAAAACCGTTCATACATATGTGTATATTTGTTTATTTATAATCAGTAAATATTGCGCAATTTCGAGATCTTATCAAATGTTAAGTTGCATGTAACCTGCATATAACAGGGTAGGCAGATCGAACCTAGTGCTAAGACACTCGCGAAAGAAATGCAAATGATTAAGAAATAATAATTAATTCCTTCAAGTGGGAATCGAACTTCCATCCATCGCAATATATTCACACGTTTGGGGCACAAGCGTGATTGTGCCTTGTGATAATTTTAGTTAGTGAAAATATCTTTTCTTGATATCTCAAAAGAAACAGATTATTATCCTTTTGAATCTGTATCATCGTGATAAGATTTATATTTTTCGTATTTATAAAATGAAGGTATAAACAAAAAATAGAACGGAAAATCTCCTCAAGAGCTACAAAAAAGTAGCGTAAAACATAAAATAAACAGTTTCACATAAAGCGCAGTATAAACAAATAATCGCAATTAACTTAGTGCTCAATAATCCTGCAATCTATTTTACGGCTTTTAACTCATTTCGTGTCCATATAAAAATTCTGGTGCAATTCAATTTAAAATCAATGCAAACAATCCTTTTACACTTCCGCCCATTAGTACGTGTACATTTGTGCAAAAAATTTAATTAATCAAATTTAAATATTTTATTTAATTTTTTGTCACTCTATCTGTGTAGAGAGAAATATATGACATATTTCAAATATACACAATTAAAAGAGTGGGATTTGTACGCAACATTGAAAACAAACAAATCAAACATTTCAATATTTTACCGCAGCGAGATTCGAATCTGTGCTTCTCGAAATTGTCAAGCGCTCTAGTCAATTAAGCCATACGTTGTTACCCGAACTACGTTGAAATTCTAATACGACTTTTTAAAAAAAATCAGCGAGACGCGAGTTTCAGTCGTTGTATTTTTTGTATTAAACGTTTCCAAATATTTTTCCACGGTTAACACAAAAAAACTTCTAAAACACAATAAGTTTAGCTGCTCTATGCCTGTCCTAAAAAACGCAGAGAGTTGTGTCCAAATAAAAAAATACCATAGAATTAACGGAGCCATACCACCATCATTACTAACATTTTTTTTCTAATAACAAGCATCACAACACGGCGTGTGCGTCGAAGTGCATTAACGACATGGCCTAGTTTTAAGTGATTTTGACGTTTTGCCAGCCAATAACCGCAGCTGTTGCGATATCACAAAGCAGATAACATATTACGTATATTCATAAAATATAATATATATCTTCATACATATACATACATATTGAACATTCATCTCCATATATGGAGTTTTTAAAGTAAGAATTTCAAATTATTAACTTTCACTTTCGTTCGGCAATGGATTGAATTTTGAATATTTTTTTGTTATATAAATAATTTTATATTTTAGTTTTAAAATCGTTTATACTTATTTTGTCCTGCGTAACAACAAAACAAATTCGAACATATCGTAATCCCTTCGCCGTGATGGCGCATAGCTATCGAACGAAGACCTACCGATCACAGCTCGTACGGTTTCATGCATTAAAGCTATTGTTTGGTACACTGTTAATCCCGGCAGATTACTGACAATCATGGAAAAATTGACGTTTTTGTGAGAATGTTTTTTTTTATATTGCTCACGATTTTTTTGAGGCCAATCAGTGTGCAGGGGCACAAAGTATGACTGTTAACGAGACAGGTTGTGGGTTCGTCACACTCAAGGAACCTCCGTCACCCCATTCTCTATATGAGCTTTCCACAATAAATTACTTCAACTGAATAGTTCCTGAGAACAACGCGTTCAACCAAACAAAAATCAGCTCTATATTATTAAAACATAAAAAAAATGTATACAAATACGAAGTAAACATAACATTATATACATGTATGTGTGTATGTATGTTCCTATAAAAAATAAGACAAGTGCGTGTATGGCATGTAACATGGGGCTCCGTAGTTGGTGCTGACAGCTTTCGTAACAAGTTTACTTGTTAAAGTAACTTAACCGCACTAATTTCGGTTGAGTGAATCTACTAGGTGTCTGTTATACGTACACAACAAAGTAGGTTTTGAACGCTTAGTTATGAAAGTAAGTATAATATGTAGGCAATTATTAAGGATGGGTGTTTGTTCTACTTTCACCCAAAAACTACTAAACTAATTTAGTCCATACATAAGAATAACTCATAGTCTACAATTTATATAAAGATTTTGCCCAACTTGTCCATAATATGGCAATAATTTTTAGGCAGGCAAGCGGTAATTGGGGTGCTGGCAACTAGCTATATATAACCCTGAGTAGGAAACGAACCCACAACTATCGCGTACACAGTTGGATACTGTCTAACTGCGCGACTGTGGCCTCAAAACATAATAAAAAATAATTAAAATTGCATTTTCCACAATCACTCATTCAAACATTTAAATATAATTTTATTTCATCTTGCACATAATTTTATGCGAAACTAAAACGAGTAAAAAAGTGACGTAACTTGCTTTCAACTATTTAATGTTTTAACATTTAAAAGTCCTGTAAATTTTAAAACAGACCTTTTGTGATTCAAGTTATACTATTCTATTTTATCTTTTATTTAAAAATATTAAAAAATAATGATGGTGTTTTTTCCTTCTCTGGTGCGACAAAGCTCGCCGTTAAATTCCGCCACTCATCACGCAATATCTCGAAAACGGAGTGTCTTATCACTAGGTTTTCCCTGCCTTTCTGCTTTTTATCAACGTATAGATATTCTATTAAAATTTAATACTATAGATATATAAGGCAGACATCGTAACCTATCGTGTAGGAAACGTTTCAAATACGTACATACGATAAATCAAACGCCGTGTGTGACTGATGATCGAGTTTTGTAAAGTAATAAGGCTTATACGTGAATCGTGATACGTAAGAGCTAATATAAAATGCAAATATATATTATATTATTTTTCCTTTTTTTCCAATTCTGAATAATGAAAAAATTGTGATTACTTGTGTATTAAATAGAGAATCTCTTCAAATTAATTGATTTGTGGCATACTTATTTTGTATATTGCTTGGTAATGCAGAGGTACAGAGTTTGACTATAAATTAGACGGTCATGGGTTGATTTCCACTGCCAGTATTGAATTATTATATATTATTATTTATATATATAACACAATGTAAAAGTATTTCAAAAATTAGGCGGAAAATGAGGAAAACATATAGATAGGTTCCCTCGTAAGCGAAATAAAGCAATAAAAATATTACTCATTAAATAACTCAAAAAAGCGGAACCTATTTAAATTTGTAACTAAAATAGGTAATAAGTAATAAGAAGTTTTTAGATTTCATGTCTCTCTGCTCTCTTTAAGTCTTTCTGGTGGATTAATTTATTAATCCCCTGATTTCAATTAAAATAAAAATAAATTCAAATCTAGATATAAAATAATAATTCAATATATGATATTAAATTGCACTATACTCGTATACAAAACAATTGAAAAATCCTTAAACTATTATTCGTGTCAAAAGTCAATTTTCATCAAAACATAATAACCACTACTACAATCACATAAAAAATTCAAACTCACATACTTCCTACGTACGTGAGAAGATATAGAGAAAACAATACCATCCACACTAGGAATAGAATATGAGGGAATACAAAAGTCTAAATATATTCCAAGCCTTGTTTATTGTTAGATAAGTAAAATCGATTTATGACAGCTGCTCGGTGGAACGAATAAAATATTATGCTTTATGAATGTAGCAATGTCCCTGTAATGCCTGTGCAATATTTGTAAATATGTGTTCAAGATGTTGTGAATCTAGTGACCAATCTTTCTGCTGATAAGCTTCAGCTACCCGCACATAACAGGGTAGGCAAAAGGAACCTGCGGACGTAGTGTTAAGATACTTCTGTGTTCACCACTTTCCGCCTAATTCTCTCATTGAGTGTTGAGTGGAGGAACTACGTTGAGTTCCCTCGTCCGTTGAGTTCCTGTGTTGAGTTTCTTCGTTCGCGCTTTGCTTCGTTCCTGGAGCGTGCAAATAAAAATATGCGATATTTAAATTGCTCGTGTGGAAATCGAATTCTCAAGCTGTTGCCTTTACAGTCATACGCGTGTGCCCCTGCGCCACGACTGACCTCTACAGTGTCACGTCGGATCCCGCATGTAACGGGCTAAAAGGGCAGGCAGAAAGAGCTTGGTATCACTTGCACACACATTCCGTTTTTCATTTTGTCACTACAATTCGAGATACTGTGTTGTGGAGCACAACTCAACACACTTGTTCTAATGTCTTATTATTTACACTGATCTTGCATTCCGTCCTTTCTTCATCTCGTTCATTTATTTTTCTTAAGAAATAATATAATTATAAATGTTTTGAAATGCAAGTATTTTAATCGTACTATGCGCTTCGCGGCATGAGCTAATGTTTCTTTTGTATAACTCTTTTTTAACTTTATACTATATTCTGCACATAGCAAAGTAAGTAGATCCGTTCTCCATTAAGTCACTATCCCAAGAGTGGGGATCGAATCCACAACTGTCGCGTAAACAGTCAGTAGCCACGACGCCTTCATATATAAATTATGCTATATTCGTCCCTATTTATATAACAATCGGAATAAAGGTCTAGAAATGTAGACTATGAATTGACGTAGAAGACCGTTTACCTCTTGGTCGAACGATAAATTTTTGAGTGGCAAGTTTAGTATCAAAAGGGAATAGTTATATTTGGAAGATGGTGTACAACAATCATTGTCATACTGACTGCCTATAAAAATTATTGTCGTGCGCTCTATACACCTGATAGAAAAAAATATTTAGCTCACTCGCTCTAGAGTCTAGAGCAGGGGTTTCCATCATTTTCTTGATCAAGGACCACTTTTATATCATCCTTGGTAGCATAGTGGTCTATGCATGTAGGTATAATAAAAATTTACTGTGATAATTAAAAACTTCGCCTTACCATCCGCAGTCATAAACGTCGCGGACCATATTTAGACTTCTACGGACTACTGGTGGTCCGCGGACCACTAGTTCCACTAGAGGAATAACAACAACAAAATTGGCGTTAAATTACGCCACTAAACACGCTGTCTTAAAAACTAAGCGGAGAGCGAGGATCGGAGTGTTAAAACACTCGCTTTCATGAGCTTACTTGAGATATATATATATATATATATATATATATATATATATATATATATATATATATATAAATATATATACCAAAATCGATAAATACCACCGTACCACCGTGACACAGTCTAATGCGGAAAAAAAGAGTAACAATTTCTATGATATCACGTAGTATAGTATCATTCAATAGTTATTATTCTAACATACAATTGCTGTTATATATTATTTTTATTTATTTCAAGTCGCAAAAGCTAAAAAATATATTAAAAACAAACATATTATACGTGCAATAATACTAATTTTATAACGATGTCTTCAAAGCCCTGTCATATTAAATATTAATTCGAGCTCCTTCAGCATTTGCATATGACAGCTGTCACAAAGGGAAAACCGTTAGGATTTTTTTTCTGTTCTTGAAGAATTTGATCTTGTACCCAGTTGACTCTATTAAATTTAAATGCAAGGTTATACTCATTTATTATACATATCTCAATTGTTTATATTATAAACTGTATTTTTAATTGCGAATAATACCTATTTAATAACAAAATGTTACATAGACTTTAATAAAATCTATTATAACATTTTTAAAGTCAATTTAAGTTCTGATACATTAAAGTTACAAATTTCTAAATATCTTACCTACTACATACATACATATGTATATGTGATAGCTGATCCAATAATTAAATATTTGCATTTTGTAATAAAGTAAGTTGAAACCAGTAGTGGCGCAAGGCCACAAGTTTGTGATTGTAAACGCGACAGGTTGTGAATTCGATTCCCACTCGAGAAAATGACATTACTAATACTACTAATACTTTATTTAAATTAATTAATTCTGGTGTTGTGGCGAAGCGCGGCGTTGAGTTCTGCCACTCAATACGCAATGCCTCTGAAATTCAGAAAATGGCAAATAGAGGTGTCCTAACATTAGATTCCATCTGATTATTCTGCTGTGCACGTGATATAGTGTGAAGCTAAAAAAAAGTAGGTAATAACAATTCCACAATCAACGTAACTCTTTCTGCATGCATTACCGTATTTTGCTTGTTTTTTTTAAAAAACAAACGTAATTGCAACAAAAAAAAGTTCTAGAACCATTAATAGCGTGCTCAACCAAACAAACTCCTTTATAATATTAATTTAGACGTTTGGATCACTTAAAAAGTCAATCTTGAGTCAAAGATCAGCATTTATTGCAATAAAACCTGTCATAACCCCTCCTGGATGGGAATATTGAACGTTGGGATCGCACTAAGACATTTATTTTCTCCGCCATTCTCGCGAGATACTCGTACTTGGTGGGATTGCAGCGGATTGTGCAGTTCGGGACGCATCAGTGCATCCCCTACTCATTTATAGAGCAGCTATATTTTAAATATAGTCTTTGTCACAAACGTAATCTGTTATCTGTATTCTTTTGGTACAAGCATAACCTGTAATCTATGTTTATGTAGTTTAATAAATTCAATTATAGGTGTACAAATTTTCTTATCTTGCATTTGTAGCTTCACGCTGTACTTGCACATATTAGGGTACGCAGAGACCTGAGAGAGAGAACCTATTGTCAAGACACTCCATTCCCCATTAAAATCGAACCGTTCCGTTCCCAATTTTAAACAAAAACTCAAAACTTAAAATTAAATGTTGTCGAGCAGAGCACACACCACTACGTAGGATTGGCGGCTAGCTCGCAATTTACGGCGTAATTGACGGCTCCAGTCAACTACAGCTTTGCGGGGAGCTTTGATTTTATACATAAAGTAGTTTCAGTCGGTCAGTAATACCGACTGTCAATGTCAATCTGTATAAGCGTGGTGTACTGGGAAATACTGTTTTATTGAGTGGTCGTCTAATGCTGCCATTATTAATATGTGGCTTAGTGGTATATACTCGTACAAGGTAGGTACTAAATTCGATTTTGGTTTTATTTCATTTATTTTTCCCCTACGTTTAGTGAGGTAACGGGTTCTAATGTTCAGACACTCTTTTCTCTTCTTTTCATTCACATCATGTACATTTTTACTAGTAAGTGATAAAATCGAACCTAGAACAGTCTCAATGAGTTACTAAGTTAAATTGTAGCAAAAAAAGAGCTGAACACTACATTTTGTCCATCTCGTACTATCTCGTACATATGGGAATAATATTATACGTACAGAGCAGTGTGAGAATGAAAATATTTTTATAAAATCAGTAGTAATATTAAATTTTAAAGTCGACCCGGTTCCGTGGAAAATACGCTGAGAATTCTTTATTATATGGGGTTTAGTTTAAGCTTACGTATTGTTTGAAGAATATGAACAGATGGTTTGTTTTTTTTTTGACACCGTTCTAGTAGTAATAGTTGTAATGCTAGTTTTTTGCCAAAGACAGTATTAGATTCAAATATCGTCAAGAAATATCGTCGTATGACAAGCAATTTTTTTTTATATATTAGGTTATTTTTTTAATCATGCATCAAGGTACCTGCGTTTCTTTTAAATAAATTAAAAAATAAATATATTCCCCCAAATGGGTTCGACACACGATCATCGTGTTTACATTAAGTCGTGTTACTACTACGCCATTATAACTTTAAGTAAGTTGTTTGATAAATTTAGTTAATCTTCGGACATATGACATGATTTACGAACACTCATGATCCATTTTCACAATTCCTAACTATACATACTTTTCTAAATATTGATAAAACCTTTTTTTACTTAACTTCGCTTTCCTTTTATTACAACAGTGTAGTTAAAAAGAATTAGAGAACCTAATTAATACCAAGTCACTTTGTGCTGCATTTTCCGCCTTAATTCGAGTCACTTAATGTTAAATTGCGGAACTCAACGCCAGACATCGACGTATAATTTATACTTTATGATTTTCATCGTAAACACTTACAAACTAAATTACTTCTAAAGCTCATGGCACAATAAAACAATAAATCTATAGTGTGAAAGAGACAAATAGAAACAAAAAAGATTCCGTTACAAAATACGCCTATAAAAAATCTTTGATAGCGTTAAATATATATATAGCTTTCTCGCTTTATCTCTAATTACTACCATATAAGGTATGCATTAATTATTCATCGCTTATGGGATTAAAGCCGGTAGCTTTGATGATGATTGAGTCGAAGTGTTAGACGTATGTGTGGGTAATAATCAATTTGTTATCACTCACTAATATTACTCTCTAATGTTAGATATCACAAATAAGTCAGTGTATCTGAATAGATAGCGAGTAGCGAGTTCGAATTCGTAGCGATTTTTTTTATAATTTTCTTTGAAGATTAATTTGGAGATTAACAAGGTACAGTTTATTCCTAAATTAATTCTGTGTTAATCGTGAACTATGCAAAACATATAGAAAAAAAACATAGGAGTGCCAGACAGGTATCCTGCCTGGTAGAGACATCTGTACGATTTAGTGTACTTTTACAATAGAACTCTCGTTAATTATATCATTAAAATACTTTTTAGACAACATATAAAAATTGTTGTAGTTGGCTAAAAGTAGCTGGATGTAATTTTACGTTACGTTTTCTAAAAAGTATTTTTCTTTCCTTAGTGTATTCCACACTGAGGAAAGAAAAACGTCGCGTGAAGCAACTTCACGGTGTATCCCGCACACATCAGAATTTTTTAGCTATCACGCTTTATCCTGCATGTAGACAATAAACTAAATGAACAGAGTCACTTTCTTCTTCGCTTGCGAGACGTGGTCTGTTGGGCGGCGAAACGTCTTTCCCGACGAGTAAAACAAAAGTAAGTAGTAAGTCATAGTAGTAAGTCATAGCCCGGAAGGGTGATTAAACCTACAAACATCAAGCCACAACTATCCCACTGTGGCAATAATGTATAATATGAATATTAAATTATTCTAAATACTCAATGATAATACTAATTTTATTAGACCAGTTCCAAGTAGTTATCGGAACTAAATTTGAGTTTTACATTAATATATTAAAGATAAACGACATTTATTTCAAAATAAATAATTGATTATTATGCTTAAGTGACATTTTGATATATACAGAGTGGAGCTTTAAAAGCAATTTATTTTTATGTCTATTATTTTTAATTGAAATATTGAACTGTGTCTTGACACTAGGGCCCGTATTTTTAAACCACTCTCAGACTTGAAAGCAATCTTAAGATGCTGTTTTCCCACAGATTATTGAAACGGCATCTTAAGATCCCTCTCTCAAGTTTGATTTCAGAGTTGAGAGCGGTTTATAAATACCTACCTAGGTTCTATACTGCTACGACTGGCCGTAACTGAAACTATAATGTGAATCCGGTTAAAAAATGTGCATATCTTTTTATTTACCCAGTATCAAATACATATGGTAATTAGTCCAAAATTGGACCCGAGAGATAAAATGGGGCAAAGCAGTGTATCTTTTTATATATATTTAAATAACTGATACATTAAATGTATTTAAAAATAAATTGCTTATGCGTTTATTTTCTTTAAATAAATAAAAAAATACTATAAAATAATCAAAATATCAGGTACAAATATTTAAATTAAATATTTATACTCAATAAATTTAACGTACTATAAAAAAAAAAATTATTAAAAAATACTATTCTCTGGGCTGGGTTCTACCCCATCATGACCAGGGTCACTTCTCAATCAGCTCAAGTCGCCAAAGTGGACTAACTCCAAGCTAAAAAAACATCAACCAAATTATCAAAATTGCCAAAAATTTAAGTAAAAATATTAAAAATTTAATAAAAAAATAAAAACAAACGAAGCAAACATAGTTCGTTGACTCGCACTCTCGATTCTCACCACGGACTCGAAACAATTTGATTTCGCCAATCTGATTGTACCAATAAAAATGACGGAGACAATTTAAGCCATAGAAAAATATTGTATTATTGAGTATATATATATATATATATATATATATATATATATATATATATATATATATATATATATATATATATATATATATATATTAGGCTTAAGATGTTTTATTGTTAACTAGCAACTAATCTGCGGAATTCCCCAAAAAAGCAAATTGATAACTTTTATTTACGCTTCTCTCATTTACGATAGGTATTATCGACCTACGTTACTGTTGTTACTGGTCCAAATACCAACCGGTGACCACATTTATATATACAAGGAAACCGCATAATGCAGTATTTTTTAAACTACCTACTTTACTTTTATAGAATTTAAAAAAATCTTAACTTTAAATCAGCTTCACGCTGTATCCCGCACACAGCAGGGTAGGCAGAGGGAACCTAGTGTTAAGACACTCCGTTCCCCACTCTCAACTCAACTCAACGCCACGCTTAACCTCGACACCAGAGCGAAGAAAATGGAAATATAAATTTAAGCAAATATTTCATCTCCTCGAGTGGGGATCGAACCCACAACCAGTCGGTTTTACAGTCATACTTTGTGTCACTGCGCCACGACTGGCCTCAAGTTTATAACTGGCCTTAACTTTATTACAGAGTATTTATTAACGAAGTAGGTTCCTATAGATCTTGTTTGGTTGAACACACTTTTCTATACATATAAGTACTTGAAAAACTATTTTTGTATTGGATAATCTATTTATGGAGAAAGTATGGTAGATAAGTATGGCCTCTACCATACTACTTTTTGATGTACCCAACTGCAGCAGCTGTCAAAGTTCGTGCCTTATGTTAATATAATATTATTTTCATTTCACGGCGAAGCTAGTTTTTAAAAAAATATATATATATATATGGCGCCATATAGATTATTGAGATTACAAAAAATATATTAAATTGAACACGCGACTACACCAGTAGCGTTCGCAGACCAAATGTTCGACAGACAGTTGGCGACATAAACGCAAGGTGTTTCTAAAATCTCGGTAAATTTCAATCTTATGTTATCAGTCTGTATAAACAGATGGTGGAATTTGAAGCAGAAATTTGAATGCTTTTACTTCAATATTTTGACATGTTCATTTTTAATGAATATCAGGTTGTATTAGATAATTAGACTAATAAAACTATTAGATTTCCATTAAAAATTACTGTACGTATTAAAAACTTTAATTACGATGCGGGTTTTTTATAGATAATAATTAATAGATAATAATTTTAATTAAATTTTAAATTTAAAATATCATATATTTGTCTTTTTTTACTTCACGGTGTATCCCAAATATGGCAGGGTAGGCAGAGGGAACATTGGAACCTAGTGTCAAGGCATTTCGTTCTTGTTGCGTTAGCAGTTACACGCTTATCTTGACCCATGACTGGCTACAGCTGGTAAGATAGCATTTTAACAATAAGATATCGTATATTTACAATATTATTAATATAAAAAAATAATCAGCTTTACGCTGTATCCCGCACACAGCAGGGTAGGCAGAAGGAACCTAGTGTTAAGACACTCCGTTCCCCACTTTCCGCCGAATTCGAAAGGCATTGCATGTTCAGTGGCGGATATCAACGCGGCGCTTTGCCGCGACACCAGGGCGAAGAAATAAAAATATAAATTTAAACAATCATTACCTCGACTGGGGGTCGAGCCCACAACCAGTTGCATTTACAGTCACACTTTGTGCCCCTGCGCCACGACTGGCCTAAATAATTTTATTATGTACATAATACGATGCCCCAATCCAATTAAACTTAGTCTTCCTCATTCTTCCTAAGTGTCAGTTTATAGAAAATAAATAACTCTATCACAACATCCTCAGGGAATCTTCATGAAAATTTCATACAAGCGGATAGCTCGTACCCTAATGAAAGAGCATTCAGGCTACGCTTTGTCATCACTCTAACCGTCTTAAGACTGAGACCTGCCTAAGCTCAGATTACTCGTGTTGTGCTCGAGATTGAATAATATCGATGTAGTTTTAGTTTCACTGAGGTTCAGTGGAACCGCATAACTGTTTTACGGTATTAGTTGGTTTGAATCCTTCTTTTCCATTAATGGTACACGTGTCTAGGTGAAAAAAGTTCATTTTTACTTTCGCCCTAAATATAAATTAAGTATTGAAAATTAACAATAACGATTTTGGATGCGATGACTCTTACATAATTATATTTATTGATATTTTTTAAATATATAAAGTTTTTATTTATGTTTATATTTTATATAACCAAATCATTATTATATTTACACCAATATTACAGGCGTGACAGGATTTGTAACTGCACCTCTAGAAAACTGTCCAAACTCACTGCCCAATAATAATAATAATAGGTTCCTATTAAGCTTAGTCACAATTCTTATACTGTTGTTCTATATATTTAAAAAATATAAAAATTTCTACACATCTTTGGAATATGCAAACAAAAAAATAACTGTAATAATTAAGGAAGTCGTGACGCAGAAGCACAGTGTCTAACAGTTAACGTGACGGTTCTGGGTACGGTTTCTATATTTAATATTTTCATTTCTACGATCTGGTAACACGACAAAGCTTTAGGTAGAGTTCCACTACTTGACAAAAACCTAAAACTGGGCTAAAAGTCAGCTACCGAGTGTCTTATCACTAGGTTTCCTCTGCATAACTTGGACATATGCAGAATATGATGTGAAACTAAAAGCAGTAATAATATTCAAAAAACCTCAATAAACACCAAAAGAAACAAGTTTCCCTTACAAACAGCCACAACTTCAGATCATTTACACAGTATAAATAGGCGTATATTATTTTGAAAGTACTCGCTAAGCTAAACTTTCTCTGGTGTAAAACTGAATGGGAAATGTAAAAACAGTAGCAACGATAAATCCAAGTCCTGCCGGAGCGCTGGAATAACTGCTAACTCGCGAGCGCTTTGTAGGGTTGGTACTTGTATGCTGTACATTATTGCAACGTGATAGTACTCTAATGATTAATTGCAAAATAATATTCTTATGAAATTAATATTTTCGAACTACATATAATCTATTAATTATTTAGTTTTCTTTTTATTTTATGACTCTTAATATGACATGAAGCCAGTCGTGGCGCAGCGGCACAAAGTGTGACTGTAAACCGACTGGTTGTGGGTTCGATCCCCACTCGAGGAGATGAAATATTTACTTAAATTTATATTTTCATTTCTTCGCTCTGGTGTCGAGGCTAAGCGCGGCGTTGAGTTCTGCCACTCAACACGCAATGCCTCCAGAATTCGGCAGAAAGTGGGGAACGGAGTGTCTAAAAACATTAGGTTCCCTCTGCCTACCCTGTTGTTTGCGGGATACAGCGTGAAGCTGATTTATTTTGATTTATTTATTTAATATGACATTTGATAAATTTTTTTGCAAGTGAAGTATTGTCAGTTTAGTTGGTGACTATAAGTTATTATCTATGTAGAAATAGTTTTTTACAAAACATGTAATAAACAAAATCATAGATTTTAGCTTATTAAAAAATAGAAAATAAAAAAAATCTTTTAACATATCTATGAATATGCATAAATATAGATTTCGATTTCCGAATTATATTTTTTTTACACGATAGAATTTTAATTGCAAAGTAAATATTGTTAATATTATGTTAAATCAAAACCATAAAAACTCTCATCTAACAGCCCTATATTATAATATACAAGAGATATAAGTAAGCTCGTCCAACGATTTGCTTCTTGCGCGACGTTGCGTGGAGCGAAACTGATTCTGCCACTCTGTCCTTTTTTTTGTAGTTCTGAATTTAAAATTAAAATTCAGTGGCTTTACAACTAAAGGACATTACTAAACGGCAATATACAAGGCTGTTAAGGCGTACTGGAACAGTGTCCAGTTGTGAACGCGATGATACTGTGTTCGAGCCATATTTGAGGAAATGATTATATTAAATTTATTTGTATTTCTCCGCTAGCATAAACGAAGCGGCTTAACAACAGTCACACTCTTCAGAGTATGATTTTTGTTAAACCGTTAAGAGGCCGAGGAGAGGTAGGTACACCACTGCGGCAAGACTGGCCTCTTCTAAAATGTATTATACAAGGTTTGTGGACCTATGAACCCATTTTTTTTTAATATTCAATTTTACGCTTTTTTCCACATAGCAAGATAGACAGAGAGTGTCTGGTGTAACAACACTTTGTTCCGAGAATCAAACCTGAACCCGTCGTTTTTACAGTCACGTTGCTTGCAGCATTAAATACCAGTCAGTCGATATCAATTGACAATTTTAAACGAAATTTTGAAAGCATTAACCAAAAATATCAACGATTCTCAAACTTTAGAAGATTATAAGAAGTTTTAACGAGAACATAAAACATTTGAATATACTAAATCGTCAACAGAGGTTTAAGTTTGGTCATAAAATGAAAACTTTGGAAAGATCTCTATTTTACTTGGTATGTAATAAATTCAGATTTACATGTATGTAAATAAGGAAATCACGATGACATTTTACAGCACTAAATTGTTAAACTAAATGAATTCGTTTTTAAGCATATTCTGTTTGTCAATGAGTCTTAGAATTTACGCTGTATGTCTTAATGACAGGTTACTTTGCTTTCTACTCTTTGCTTGTTTAGGAACAATACGGGTTAGAAAAACCGACGCAAATCGCGTCCCCACTGACATATTCTCTACTACTAATAGTAGCGCATCGACTCTAATCTACTTAATTTTTTACTTTACTTAAATATTTTTACGTTAAAGATTTACTCGTTTTGTATCCACAGTGAAAATGGAAGAAAGTGGGGAACGGAGTGTCTTAATACTAGGTTCCCTCTACCTAATCTGCTGTACGCGGTATAACGGGTGAAGCTGATTTATTTTCTATTTTGTGTAACAAAACTATGTGAGTACAGTTTTCAATAACATAATAAAACACAGAAAAGACTATTTACAAAATAAACAAACATTTATGAAAATACGAATTTATTTTACCATTCACAAGAAGAGAGCAACTAATATAAATTCATTTAAATTATATATTACTTTCATAGCAGCGATTCAAATTCAAATATCCTGAATAGTTATAGAAACGCTGACAGCGCTTTGTGCGCGGCGCTGTTTGCTCCGCTCCGTGTTGTATTTGCGTTTTAGAATTTGTTGCAAATGTTGAAAATAATTGGTAAATAGCTAAGTAAAAAAAATACTGTGATATCACAGGATTTAAAGTGACAGTAGTGGATTTAATTTTTTTTGCAGTTTACGAAAAATTTCTCACTCTGACATATATTTTGAGAATCCTATTGTATGGAAATTCCGGGAATGTGTTAATACAAAGCACGGTGTTAGATTTCGTTAGTCGTAACATATTGTTATAACAAATATTACACGAAAAACACAATTTCTTCTTTTGCAATTGGGAAAAAGTAAATGGAAATAGTAGAACAGTGTAATGTGTCATTAAGATTTGTGTACATACTTTCACCCTAAAGAAATTATATTAAACTTTATATATAGATTTTTTTAAAGTAAGATTAAAGACAAAACAAAAAATAACAATTTTAAACAAATTGTATACATATGTACAAAATAAAACTAAAACTATTTTTAAAAACTATTTTTCCACTTTCCACTGAAATAACTAAGTATATGAAAAGGTAACTTACACATACGCAGCAAAAGAGGGTTATATAGAAACTATCAACGTGATGTATAACACAGATAAAAAAAACTACTTTATATGAGTATATAAAAAAATCTTTCAATTCATACCAGTAGTTCCTAAGATAAGAGTGAAGTACACGATCATCTATACAAACACTTCAAGTTTATAATATAAGTAAAAATATGTATAATATACATATATATACACAAGTTAAATCAAAAGCTTTCAAGTAAGTTGTTTATAAATTAAAACCTACTGCCTATATATATATACATATAGATACGTGTACTACAGCTAAGTATATTCGCAATCAAAAGTTATAAAAGATTTATAATAAATTATTCGCTGGCACTTTACGAAGGTGGAATTCTTTTGGAAAATGAATTATTAAAATATGAATTTCAGACGAAACGAGCTTTCAGCTTGCGAATGCAAATTGGATGTTGACTGTACTTAATGTCAGAGGCCTGTGATAAGTACTAATAAATATAGAATATGGATACCAGGTATTAAATTATTTAAAATATTTTGGGCACACGTGCTATTATGATTAAGTACATATATTAAGGCCGTCGTGGCCCATGGGCACAAGAGTGTGACTGTAACGCGATGGTTGTAGGATTGATTTCCACTCGAGGAAATGAAATATTCACATAAATTTAAATTTCCAATTCTTCGCTCTGGTGTCATGGCTAAAAGCGGCGTTGAGTTACGCCACTTAACACCAAAATTCGGCGGAAAATAGGGAACAGTGTCTTAGCATAAGATTCCCTCTGCTAACTATATACTAATTATTAACTACATATATTGGGGAGGCCGTCGTAGCGCAGGGGCGCAACTGTAAACGCGACAACTGTAAGTTCCATTCCCACTCGAAAGAATAAAATATATAATATTTTCATTTCATTGTTCTGGTTAATTTGGTTCAGTTCCTCCACTCAACACGCAACTAATCAAGAATTCGGCGGAAAATAGGGAACGGAAGTGTCTTCATGGTAAACGGGATGTCTGCCCATGCCTACGCTGCTATGTGGAGAATAAAAGAAATCAAAAAAAATATTTCAATTTATAATTTAATAGAATAGTTCACACAGGTCGTTCGTTAAATATCGTTGAACCGTAACTCGATTTAAGGAGAAAAATATATTTGAAGTACAAATTCCAAGAAATTGGATAAGTAAATACCTTATTTTCATCTCCACAGATCGCTCACAGACTTTTTATTAATACTAAAAAACCAGATTAATTTCTATTTATAATAATAGGTAGTACGCGAATATTAAAAACATATTTTTTTATTAGCGTCACGCTGTGTCGAGTGACGGCGATGAACGCTAAAAATAGATATACATATTTTCTCTATAAAAAATGAAGAAAGATAACATTTTGTAGCTTTTGAGAAAACTAGACAAAATAAATATAAATACAACATAATATTCACCATACACTGAAATTGAAATAAGTCGAAGCATTCTACGTAGTTTCAATAGAAACATCAAAAACGCGGGTTCTATTTTATTATTTTCTTTGGTAAATATTTTCATTTCATATGGTCATGTAGCATAAACCAACAACAAACAACAAATTGCATTGTCTTTAAAAACAACAACACATCCAAATACATAACAAATACACATAAATATACAAAATAATATTTAAAAAAAATCCACATACGCTAATAACTATTCAGCATATGTTCGTTTCCCATTCATAATACAAATATTTACGCGAATAACTCGTTCGGCGTACAAATGTAGGTCACTTTGGCACTAATCACTAAAATCGGTGGGTTTATTCCACTCAATTCGATTTTGCGAATGCAATTGAATCGCTTAATAAATTAATTCGTTGACGAGTGTTGTTACACCGTACGTACATGTACCCACACTTTATGAAAATATATTATAAATATTGTATTGGCAATTAGCTATGATAGATTCTTAGGTTTTGTTCTTATTACTACAATTAAAAGAAGCAAAGAAAAACTTTTTAAATTACATATTAAATTGGGTTTAAATTTTACTAGCATAATGTATTACGATCAAATTAATATTTTTTTCAGAAAAGAATATTCGATGATATAATTATGCCTAAAGCGTGATAGATGTTTTAGTGACATGGTGGAAAGTAAGAAGAACTACGTTTAAAAATATATATGGTATTTTTTGACACACAAATATATTTTTTCATTTATTTATTAAAAAAATATAGAAAGTTTAGTTGTCTAGAGTGCTTGGTCGTTACATACGGCTGTAAGTGACAGCAAAAAAGAGCCTCGTCACAATGTTGATTGTGTCCTTTACCTTAGCTACAATATGAATTATATAAAAGTAATAGATATAGTTCAGAGTTACCGAAAATACTTTTGTAAATAAAGCTTTAGAAACAAAATGTTAAGCAACGGCAAAAAACCGTTTAGTTTATCCAATAAATTTTTAAACAACATCATAAATCTTTATTAGAATTATGAACTGTTCTATTACATGACGGTGTAACAGCAGCTCCTGGTATTAGTATAGATTTGTCTATCCGTCTAATTTTGATTTTGATTCGCTGAGGAACGCCAATATCGACGGAAATGATTAATAAACTTCAGTTTTCGTGTTCCCTCCGCTGTAATTAAATTTCATTTCCATACGTTCTACATTATTAGTTATCGTCTATAGCTATGCCATTATCATCGATTTCGAATGTATGAAATTATTCAAACTTCATACATTATGGTCGTGTTTCTAGGAAAACATTGTATTACTGATTTTAATTTCTATAATATAATACCTAAAGGATTTAATTAGCATTTTTTTTCTTGGTAATAGTTATTAAATAAGATTATTTTGAAATGTTATTTTTATTTAACATATCAGGATATGATGAGAAAATTTTATTCTCATCTAAGCCATATTATATTACACTTTTGACGTTCATGTTCCACAAATAACTCTTCAAATCTTCTCCACGACGATCGATCCAACTCTGCCTGTGTACTACGGTTACCTTGACCAGGCCGTCAACACATCATGTTAGGTGGAGCTGCATATTGTATATAGCATATTATATCTCTAATATATATATCGGCGTATATCTCTTGTGTAACAAAACCATTCCGTTCCTAATTGACAGAAAACGTGTACAGCTAAAATTATTGTATGAGCAAAACTGAAATTTTGCCTTGGGGCTATTGGGAAAAAATATCGAAAATTTAAAATCAGCATTTTACAATCCACACCGAACACTAAATAAAGAAATATAAAAAAATATATTTAAAAATGAAACATTATGTTGGAGAAGTACATTAGTTATACTTAATTAGGTTAGCTATAGAGAATCAACAAGTTAAAAATGTTTACGGTTCGCTGGATATCCGGTAATACAGGCCGAGCACTTCAGCTCTTGACCGCATAGGAGCTGTATTGTAGAGAAAAATTGGTTTTTGGTTTACGCTTTATACGCCCTTTGCTGAATACAATACTAATAAACATATCGTTAGTATAAAAGCAAAGGGTTAATTTTAATATTCAAATTAAAATAAAATAATATGTAAAAAAAAATGTTATGACGTGATAATTTTCGCGAAAATTTTCCTCAATACGTATAAATAAAATGTTTTATTTCACATGTGATGATTGTGCATTAAATTCTCACTAGAAAATGCGGTGATATTTGGAAATTTAACACTATTCGATAAACTTTTTAAAACTCCATTCCCATTAAGATAATCCTGTCGTCCACTTTCCGCAAGGCGTACTGAGTGCATTTGCCTCGTTACTAGGACAAATATTAAATATTTCCTAGATGGGAATCGAACGCACAACCTGCGCCTCGTCTGACTATATATAGTTTTACTAGTGCTGTGTGCAGCAAAATTAAACGAACATTTGAACCTATAGTAGGTCCTTGCTAATTTAAGCACACAATCTAAAGCGTGACACTGAATAAGAGGCACCAAACATAGAAACGTAATTGTTACCATATATCAATCGTATCGAGATATCGCATTCACATACGAGTATACAACACACACGACATTATTAAACTAACACCTATACATCGCTCTTTTAATAACATAGAAAACAGGAAAAAAGGGAACAAAAACCGCAATGTACATAACGTTTTAAAGTAAAAGAGAAAACAACACAGTAGGCGAAGGAAATTGGGGGCAAACAATAGTTTAAGGTATAATATAGGGAATTCCAGCCAATTTCGTTATAGGCTTCAAGGGATGCGCCTAGGAATGTTTTGTCGGCGTGATTTATACGGATTGTTCGAACGGAACTGACAGTTTGATTAATTGTGATGAGATGTACAAAATTTACAGCTTCTTTTATTATTTCGTAACATCAGCGTCACTAGTTGGTCTCTTAAATAATAACATTACATAAATATTGAGGGGCACAAACGTTTGATTGTAAATGCGGCAGATTGTGGGTTCAATTGCCGCTAGAGGAAAATATTTTATATTTTAATTTCCCACGCACGCTGGTAACGAAGCAAAGTGCGGCGTTGAGTTCCACAACTCAACACGCAGTGTTTTGATTCATCCTGTGCTCTCCAAGTAAGAGAGACAGAGTGTAATATCATATCACAAAAATTTTATGGATATGGACTATCTGTTTTCTTTAAAATATTCCTATATATAACAAAATGTTTAATTAAAAAATAGTTTTTGTGTGCTAAACCTCGACCTGTTTCATATGGATATAGAATGTAATTTAATAAATACACATTAGAGGCGTACGCACGAGCCCCAGTTTTATTAATAATGTAATTTATAGGCAATATAGGATACGTTTGGTCAAACCATATGTACAAATGAATCATAATATTTTACCCATTTTAGAGGTTAGACAGAGAAAACACAGTGATAAATCACTCCTTTTTCCACCAACCAGTTTAACCAAAGAGTTCTTGAATAAATATGTATAGAGAACAAGGAGGCGGAATGGGACAACGTTTGACTGTACACACAATATCTGTTCTAGAACCTACTGAACATGTTGCAATTTTCCAAGTTTTTCTTATCACTATATAATTCAATTACTAAAACAAAATAAGATAGGCTAAGCTTTGGTATTACCAGAGACATTTGAAGACATATATTCGAATCCACTCCGTTTACGTTCAAATGACGGCTCCATAGGACTGAAAACTGGTGGTATTAATAATAAAAAAAGGTTAAACAACACAATCAAAAATACTTTAGCTTATTATATTTCAACAATGTTTAAAATACTTATTTAGAAAACGTATAAAATAATGAACGTAGCGGGACTCGAACCCGCGCATTCTGGCTACCGACCAAGCTCTCTAACCGCTAAACCATACGTTCTCATTGAGCTATGTTGAAATTTTTATACGCTTGATACAATTTATTTATGTTGTTAGCATCTCTGTCGGGAGATTTTTACAAATTTCGGCTACCGAAAGATAATTATTGAGAATTATCGTCTGGCAAGAGAAAATTCTATTTATATTTTTTACATTTTTAATATTATTTATTTTACATTTTTAAAGTGTTACTCCACATTTAGCGTCAATTTTTTTATACGTTTTCTAAATAAGTATTTTTCTTTCCTAAGTGTGGAATAACATTTTAAAAATGTTTAAAATATTGCTTAAAGCTAAACCAAACCTACCATATAAGGTTAACGTAAAATATATTTACATAAAATTTTTAATGAATATGAATTTTGTATACATTTTAAACAAACTTTTTTGTTATTTATTTAGTTTCACAAAGCATCTCCTATATATCAGGAAACGCCGTAAGAACCTATTAAATATTGTCACCCTTCATCCACTTTCCGCTCAATTTCCTATAGATCGCGTGTAGAGTAGCGGATCTCAACAACGTGGTAAATCTTATTACCAGAGTGGGAAATTGAAAATATTTATTTTCCTCAAATAAGAGCCGAACCCACAACGCGGTTATAGCAAACTTCCGCTACAAAGTCAGCAATCATACCTGAAACAAATAGAAACATTTTTATTAATTATTTAAACAACGCAAAATATGGGGACATATTCAAAATAATAAGTTAAAAAGTATATAAGAGTATAATATATAAGAGTTTAGAAAGCTTTAAATTAAAGTACTTTTGATCTCTCGGTCTTTGTTTAAATTTTTAACAACTTTTCTTTTTCAATTTTTTAAATATTTTTGATACGAAATATGAATTGACAATTTACTTTTTTAAAAAACATACAAAAATTGATGCAGCGGATTTGAAGCCGCGCCTCTCGAAAAACGTCCAACAGGTTTTACCGACAGACACTACACTTTTTGCCGAATTCTAGAGGCATTGTGCGTTGAATTGCGTAACTTAACGCCACAATTTACTACGTTAGGTACCACAGGGAAAAAATAAAAAAAAAACAATATTTCATTCCCCCAAAGTTTCAGTTCCCCCGTTTACAGTTGCAGAGTTGTGTAACATGCCACGACGACCCCAAATTAATAGACATTAATAGTTCGCTTTATTTCTAGACTATAAGATCAAGTATAGAATTATTTCGTTTTATGACTCAATGATCAAATTACCATATTTACTAGTAGCATTTTTTCGTTTAAGCAATTTTCATATAATAATATGACTGAGACCGTAAAATTAAATTTATTACTTAACCAAAAACAGTCGATCGACAGATTCAATAATCACACATAATGGCCGCAATAAATTTGACTATAAACTCAGTTAGCATAAAAGCTATAAAAATTCATCAAAACTGTATAAAACGAAATATTTGCTGTCTGTTTGTGCAAAATTAGTTTTTTTACGATCTGAGCTTCGATGTATCTTTAACGTTTATGTTAATTACTTACATTTGAATATTTTCCATAGCAACGAATATTACGAGACACACTAGAAACGACCTAACCCACGTTTATATAAATAATTTCTGTAGATAATACATACTTTGATTTTATCAATTCATTTACGAACAATCAGCTTTTCATTAATTAATAAACAGTTTTTTGTTAATATATTGTTAATAAAAAAAAATTGCTTCACGCTTTATCCCGTACACAGCAGGGTAGACAGAGGGAACCTAGTGTTAAGACATTTCGTTCCCCAATTTCTGCCCAATTTTGGAGACATTGCGTGTTGAGTGACAGAACTCAACGCAGCGCTTTACCTCAACACCAGAGCGAAGAAATGGAAATATAATTTAATAGGCTAATTAATAGGCGAAGTCTTCCAAATATTTTTTACTATTTTGGAATTCATTATATGATCTGTATCGATTTGTGGCGAAACTAAACGCCGCGCTTAGAGAGCGAGATATCCAGAACGGTGCAAAGAAAATATAACATTTTGATTTTGGAATATACCTATCGAATCCTTACAAAAAACTAGTTTTGCTTGAAATATATTATGATCTTATATTTTATGATTTTGAAAAGATTTTTTATAATGTCCAAATTAATTTGCGAATCCATAAAAAATACGGAGTTGTGCCAAAAATAAAAGAAGATGTCAAAACATTTTAAGATAGAATTTTTATAGTAGTAGGTATGTATGTGCCAATATGTGATTATTACTTTTAATGAAGAATCCTGGAGCATTGGGATACCGTGTGACTGTATGCTCGAAGGTTGTGAATTCGATTCCTGCTCGTGGCATGATTATACGTAATTATTGTCCATTTTCCGGCTCTGGTAGAGGAAGAGCGACGTTGAGTTCTGCTACTCAACATGCAATATTTTGAAAGTTAAGCAGAGCGCTGACAATGGAGTTTTTAACTCAACATTTGGTGGTATTGGGTTACTAAAGATAAAGTATTAAATAAATAAATAGGTTCCCTTTGCCTATGTTATATACGAGGAAAAACGTGAAACTACCTTAAATAATCAAAGTATTTTTTATATAAATAATACTTCAAAGAAAGAAAAAAATCATACCTAACAACGAAACGAAACATAATAGAGAAAAAATATATAAGACCAGTATTTACTACTAGACACTTAACTTTCATACAAGTACCTACATCTAAGTAAGTCCTATTATAGATTCATTAAATGAATACTTATTTTTAAACTTGCGCTCGCTATCTTTGGTACATAATATCTTTTGTTACTTTATTATGAATACAAATTTAAGATAAATTGGAGTATATATTCAGAACAAGTTTTGACTCGCGGCTTCGCTCCCGTCGTCGGGAAATAAAATGAAAGTTTGGTGTGACACGTGACAGTTTCCAAGTTTTTTTTCTGATCAAAGGGAATCATCGAAATAAATAATGTCATATACATTATATGCCCATACCATGCTCTAAATAAAATTATTTAGTAAGTTTCGGTCAGATTAGCACAGCACGCTCCATATAAAAATATCTTATAATATATTAATTTATTATAATTGTATGCAAGAAATGAATACATATATCGGTAATATAAAAAAAATCCTAACATATTTTTACTAAAACAAAAATTTACCAAAAAGTAAATATTGCATTTGGCGAAGATTTCTATCCAACGTTTATTGAGGGTTAACTTTGTTGACTTAGTAACCGAGTGCGTTTCAATGTTATAATAAAATCGATTTGTTTGTATGTACGTGCCTTGATTATAATGATAGAGAGAAAGAAATAAATATAAGGAGGAACGAAATGAAAAGTATCTTCGTAGCTCTAATGTAATAAAGTAGAAAGTTTGTTCGTTTATTAGTTAGAGGTTTAGTTCGGGAGGAGGTCAAGTATTTCATTATTAATTTGGATTGGGTGTTTTTAGTATATAAGTAGAGTAGGCTTGATATTACTTATTAACTTAATTTAGGTTTTAAATTAAAACATGTTGCTGACAGTATATAATACTGTGGTTAGAGCATTTGCGTAAACTACAAATATACACATAGGAAATAAGAGAAAACTTCTCTAAAAACTCTCTCAAAAAAAAAATACATGTCAATAAAAAAAATTCTACACCAAAATAGCAAACTAATAACATACAGCCCGTTGAATATCGAACCAGGTCAAAGATAGGCAGCACGATTTTATCTCATACAAGTCCCACCAGGAGTGTATTGCGTGAGGCGGCGCGTGAATTCTCTGCAAAATGATTGTTTGTTTGCTCGCGCTGATGAGATTCGGATGCAATCCTGCCCACGCTTCTGCATAGTGATATCAGAAAGGGTGGAAATACTGATTATACTGTTTATGGTAAAGAAAGAAATAATAATAATTTTAAAAAGGGTAGAGGTTGTCGTAGCACAGTGGCACAGCGCATAGCTGGACGCAACGGGTGTGGATTAAATAAATTTTAAGCTGGAAGAAAATGATTATTCTCGCTCTGGTACTAAGGCCAAGCACAGCGTTGATTTTCGCCATTTAACACGCAATTTCTCCTTGCTCTGCATGGGGAACGGAGTGTCTTAACATAAGGTTCCCTCTGTCTACTCAGATAAAAAATCTGTATATAAAAGTAAAAGCGAAAATAAAACTTATTATATCCGTTAAGAAATCCATCAAACCCATTGCAATATTACTGTCAACCCAAGCTTTACAAGGAACAGACTATGAAGAAACCCGATGCTATCCGAGGCTGATGAAATATGAAATCGTCAAATGTCTTGGAAAATTAGCCGATGAAAGGTTTCAAATAAGTAGAAAGATGGGCTGATAGCAGTGGCGTTTTATAAGCGATAAGAATTATATCAAAATGGATTGTAAGAAAAAAGGTTTATATATATTTACTTGTATACACTATAGACCTAAGATGTTGCCCCTTATAAATTAATATATATTTGAAAAATGTATTTATTTTAATAAAAAGTTAAATACTTATTTATGTAACACTAAAATTACTTACTTACTAGATAACAAAGCTATAGTTTGGCTTTATAATTCTAAATGAGACTCAAAAATTATCATTATATTATCTTCTCCACTCTGGCAAGAAAGCACGTGGCTTTTGCTCACATTTTTACTAATAATTTACTAAATATTGAAATTTAAGTTCTAAAAGAGAAATATAATTAAAATAGTTAGTATTCTTAAATTCATATCAAATTACAAAATGACTAATATTTGATTTATAGCACATGTATGGATTAAGTGTTCGTGGAAATTATTCTAAGATTTGTATGCATCCTGTTTAACGTGAGTATCTATTACATGGAGATACACACGCCTATTTCAATAATGGTGAGTTTCTCTAAAGATCTAAATTCGAATGAGCTTAAATATTTTTTAATGAAAGTTATTCTTCTGGTTTATGCTTTTGATCACTCATTAAAAAAGTTCCCCAAGTGCAAATTGAACCCATGGCCCGTCGCGTTTACAATAGCATGCTTCTACTTCAGCATTACGACTAGACTCTCCGCTAAGCACATATTGCTTTAGTATTTTTTTTCGCAATAAACAGAGAGGACAATTATATTAAAGATTTTTTTATCGTAATTACTGCCATAATTATTAAAGAGATTCAATAATTTACAATTAAATTAACTATATCTGTATAAAATGCTTCACGCTTTTTCCCGTATAGCTGGGTACACAGAGAGAAAATTATGTTGAACCGTTCCGTCCCTTACTTTACAATAAAATTTCAAAACATTGTGTTTTGATTTGCGGAACCTAATAACGCACTTCGTTTAGGATTTGACCTAATGAAGAAAAAATGAATGGAGATCGAGTTCACAACCGTCTCATTTATCGGGCGCCGTACCACTGCGTCGAGATGGCCTTATTAAAAATAAGCCTAATTAGAACTTAACGAAATCATACTAAAAAAATAATATAGTTTATATAATAATGTTATTAAGGAAACAGGCTATTAAAGCACTGGCGTGGTTCCAAGCCGCGAGTGGTCGCATATGACGACTCGATACCGCCATACGAGTATGCTTTACATATCCCGTGCATGTCTCATCTCTTTATATTAAAATTTTATCTATATGTCTACACTAGATTAGAAAAAATGTTAAATAATTTTTAATTATTTACACAGAGTGTTGGATTATGGTATTTCATTCTAAATGACAGGTAATCTAATGACAGTAAAACCAGAGCAAAGAAGAGAAAATATAAAATATTAAATATTTCATTTAGTCAATATTTAGGGAATTTCTCATTGAATAAATTTAAGTCAACGTAAACAAAGTTGCGCGTGACGAATACTGCTGTATATACAACTACAGTCATGAATTAAAATAATAAGTAAAATAGCTTTTTGAACTTCAAAATAATGCACAATAATAGAATCTCAGCAAAACACAACAATAAAATGTATTCGCTCCTTCGCTTGGTCGTTGCAATACCTCGAGTATTTACTTTGCACTAACAAATTCTAAAGAAAATTATATACTATTTATTTAGATTTTTTTATATAAAAACGAAACGATACATCTGGAATATTATAAGAAAAAATATTTTTACAGTGTATTTAGATATCACTTTATTGTAAGAAACGGTCTTATTCCGACCATGAAATGCCTAAGTCTCTATTTTCAGAGGCATGTATACATATGTATATAGAAGAATAGGAAGCGAGGAGAGCGACTACGCTCTCCCAGAAATGCGAAAAACGGAGTGTCTTAGCACTAGCTAAGACACTCCGTTTTTCGCATTTCTAAATTTGAAACAATGCGTGACCTTACCCTATATTGTTTAGAATAACCCACAAATTACTAACTAATGCTGCTATCTCCTTGAAATCGCAAAAGCTAGTTATCCTGCCATCAGATATCTCATATAAAGGCGTGTAAATAGTTACATCAGATGATAAAATAAATAAAATAAATATGAACCTTCTTCTAAATTCTTTGAAAATATTTTATGTTACTAAGTAGATTTTCTTAAGCAAACACCAACTCTAGTATTAAATGTAAGTAAGAGCCAATATTGTCGTAACTAAAGCATGAAAGCAAAATTAATATTTTATGAGAAATCGGGTGACTGAACTATAAATGTAACTTAAATTTGAATATTAAAGTTTTATTATTATTTTTTTGCTCAGTAATGTATCTGGCATAAACAGGGCAGAAGGTACATAGTGTTAAGACACTCCGTTCCCCACGCACCGCCTAATTACGAGACATTGCGTGTTGAGTGGCGGAACTCAACGCTTTGTCTCTTTTCCAGAGCGAAAATATGTAAATATTTTCCCAGATGGTGTGTCAATGTGCATTGAAAGCCTCAAATATTAGATAATATTTAATAAAATAAGTAATAAGCAATAAATCATATTCCAATATATTTTTCTAAATGATCGAAACAGTTAAAATCCGACCTTTATAGCGAATTCCTAAGCTCATTTCTAATATTACACTAAAATAATTATAAACTCAAACCGTAATTAATTAAGGAGGCAATAAAAACAAATGAGTACATATTAAAGTGAAGCCAATTTTTGGTACTGAAGTGACCTCGCGGTCTCCACTGACACATGACAAGGGGTTAGAGTTATTTAGTTTGATACATACGGATGGGAAGATTAATTTTATTATTACAAATATAAAATTACTCTTTTTCTCTCAAGTCCAATATGATAACATCAAAATATTTAATAGGTGTCCGATTTTGTGTGAAAAAAGTCAAAGCGTATTGGTTTTTGACATTTCTTAAAGACAATCTTGAAATATATATTTTAATAGTTTCACGCTATATGAAGATATACAGAATTTTACACATTGCGTTTCAATGGTGGAAATAAAATCAGGGTAAATAAAAATAACGCAATCCCCTGAGCGAGAATCATACCCACAACCGCCAGACACAAACGTAAATTAATTAGCCTAAATTCTATATGTTATATAAAATAGAATTAAATGTTAATATAAAACAAAATATAAACTTTCGAAATTTTCTTCCAAAAGCCGCAATCGATTCTCAACATTTTTATGTGGTCTACGCATAAAACCCTACAATGTTTTTGCCCGATATAATAAATTATGTGAGGTCGGTATTGTCTTTTGATTCTATCTCAACTTAGTGGTTCCATTTGAGAGAACGAGTATTTATAAATGGTTGCCATTGTTTCAACTGAAATGGGCCCTTCTCGGCCGGAATTAAACAATTGCCTCCGAGGCCCTTACGTTTTGGTGGTAATGAGTATTTATAAGATCTTCTTTAAATATATTAGGCGATCGGTACAAGTCAGTTTCGTGTATTGTCGTGATGTGTTTCTCTCGAAGCTTGAGCTTATTTAAAAGCAAATTCTAAAATTAACTCTGTATTTATATATAAATAATACTATATATAAACACTTATGTTATTGAGTTACTGACTGATAACGCATAGCCAAACCGACTGACATGAAGGTAAAAATTTGGTTTGTAGTGAGGTTCGATAGTGTCAACGATACACCGAAATTCCTGAGGGAACGAGCAAAAACCGGATTTTTCATCTCTAAGGCCACATAAACGGAGTTGCGGGCGATGACCAGTACCGTTAAATCTACAGTATATGAAGATATAGTTCAAATCGACAAGAAAGCCTCAACAACTGTCATCAACCTCTTCGTACATGCTCTCCGAGAAGTCTTCGTGAATTTCCTTCGTTAGTATCATCGATACTGTGTTCTCAAAGATCAACCAAAGTCTAATAATTCGAACTTATTAAACTTAAGCTTATATATAATAAAATATATATATTGCACACATTATATCTAAGTACAGAAGATAATTACTTAAAAACTACAACATCACCATCATCGCAACCAAAATTTAATTTAAAATAGCAAAGCGACGATCTAAAACTGTAATGTATATATAAAGAGCGGATCCGGAAACTCATTGTGGCTCGACTAAAACAAAAGTCGTAGATGTCGAAATCCTGAATACGTTATATTAATTTTATATTCACTCTATTTTATCATGTAACGACAGATCTATTTTATAAAGGATGGGTTAAGAACGTTTGTAAAGACTTTGTAACGCAGCGGGACTCGAATCTGCGACTCTTTAAAACCGTCCAGCCGTCGTCGCCAAATAAATAGCAATAACTGTCAAAATAATGTATGGTCTTTGAATATAAATGCGAGTATGCGAGTTCATTATCCCTTATGAGCTTTTATCGATTATTTTTATTTCGCTATGATGCGGCGTTGAGTATCGCATTTCAACACACAACGTTTCGAATTTGGGCAAGTGGTCGAATTGGGCGGAGAGCGGCAAACGAAGTGTTTCACCACTAACTTTCCTCAGCCTACGTTGCTATATGCATATAATCTTGAAACTCAAAAGAAAACAATAACAAAATCTCACAAAATATTTAAAATCAAACCAACACTTTCCAGTTTGTAAAACTTCAATGAAATTTTTCCACTTATATAGCAATGTAACTTTTTCCACTTTTTCCACAATAATAAATAGTTAATCCCACATAAATATACTTCTAGAGAAGCGTATACCGAAGCTGAAGATGTTATTATCGCGCAGTTTCAGTGCAACGAATGATACGGCAAGCTGAATGCAGTTACGAACCCGTTAGGGAAATCGCGATCGCGAACACTATTATACTATTGTTGTTGCTCTTTTATTTTTCAATATTTTTTTCAACTCGGTTGCAATGAAAATTATTTATAACAACTGTGTGAGTGTAATAGAGAAACATTAATATAAACTTTCATTATGTTTAATAGAGGAATAGTGATAAATCACTTTTGTATATCAACTTTATTTAAATCGTTTGGAATTATTGAATTAAGTTAGATATACAACAATATTTAACATACTTTATATTAATGCGTTTTTATAATTTTCAACCGATACCGGAGAAGTGACTTATTTTTTCGTTTTGGAAACAAAACATAGCACGACGTTGGGTTTCGCCACTTAACACGCAATGTCTCAAAAATTAGCCGGTAAGTGGTTAAAAGGGTGTCTCAACACTAGTCCTCTCCCTCTGCGTACCCTGCGGGATCCGAAATACAAATTTGCAAACCCAAAAATTTGCGACTTTCAATCTGATTTTGTAGGTCATACTGTCAATAAATAAACATAACAAATTATTAATAACTCAAAAGATCTCATAACTTTATTGTTTAAGCTCTAAAGATAGTGTTACACTATAAATAACCTATTTTAAACGCTAGCTTTAAGCTTTGTACCCGATTTTATGTTACCACCCAGTACATAAGTTTAATTAACCAGAACCCCTAGTGTGTTATGAATTATTATTACAGTCTGTAAAATAACATAGAATATTGTTAGTATAGAATTTATTTTTATTATTATTAGGTTTATAAATTGATTTTGATTATGGAAAATAAGTAATTAAAAATATTATATTATTACGTTTTATAATTTACTAAAATGAAAAAAAAAACGAGGAGGAAAGCCCATCACGTACAATTTTTATTTTTAGTGTAAATACATATATTAATTACAATATCGAAATATGTATATTACATCACATGTGGTTTTTAGAATACATTCCAACCAACGACATGAAGCCATTGTAAGTTCGTTCGCAACTTGGACAATAAATTATGTACATATCTTTTTCTCCGGAGAACTGAGTATTTTGACACTAAGTTCTCTCTGCCCACTCCAATCTACCCACTTTTTTGCCCACTCTAGAGATACAGCGTAAAGCTAAAAAAGAACAGTCAAACTACAACACTAAAACATATAGTACGAAA
Source organism: Heliconius charithonia (assembly GCA_030704555.1). Taxonomy (NCBI): domain Eukaryota; kingdom Metazoa; phylum Arthropoda; class Insecta; order Lepidoptera; family Nymphalidae; genus Heliconius; species Heliconius charithonia. The sequence goes on from CM060825.1 coordinate 5,331,161, forward strand.
AGAACATTTCACTTTTATTACGAAAATCGTGATATACATTTTTAAATTATAATTAATAATTATTAAAAACATTTTAATCAACGCAAGCAAACCCACGGCAAGAAGCAAATCATATATACCTAAATAATTAAAGACCACCCACATACACTTAAAATCGCATGCAATGTTGTGGCTTACAAAGGAAGCGGTCAGATTATTCGACATACAACCAACTATGGGAAGCCTTTAAATATTTAACGGTAATCTGGTAACATTGGACGATTGGATTGACGTTTAACTCGTACAAATCAATTCGGATGAACTAATTGAGTGTTTTGCTTTGAAACTGTTAAAATTGCACATAACAACAAATGTTTTGTGGGTTTTATATATTTTTAAAGGTGTTGCCCAAAAGACAGAAGGTGTACAGAACTATTTATTATCAATTCATTTCTAGAACATACTTCGAAGGCGGCACTAGTATAATAATTTGGTTAGATATCCAGCTCATTTCCGTATTGTACATTGTTGAAAATGAAGGAAGATTTTTTAACAAAAAAATTAAATGTAATAATATTTTTGTTTGATTCGCAGTGACAAATATAGCACATTTTATATGTTTTATTATTACGGAATTTCTTTCTATTAATATGAAATTATATTAATTATATCAAGCGTTCTTATCTCTATAAAATAAAAGAAACTGCAAAAGTAGGTTATAGGTGAAATACAGGCAGCATAAAGCAATTATCCTTTAGATATTAAACAGATGGAGGGTATTTGTTTTATTTCAACGGAAATAAGAGAAACATAAGATTACAGGGTAATATAGAAAAAAATCTACCTCTACTATTAGTAAATGGTGAGACTGCGATGAAATATTTAACAAACGATTTAAAATACATTTAAGAGTGAGTGTTAAGAGAGACAACTGGGGACTTTGGTTTATGTAGGAGGAAGGTCACGTAAAAAGCAAGAGTTCTGGAGGGCATATATGAAGAGTTTGATGACAGAGACGGAAGAGGTATACAGAGAGAGTAGGGTGTAAAGCACGAAGCTAAAAAAATCTTGTTTTTTAAATTGATTTTCATTTGTTAATTTAAAAGATATAATGAAAGGTAATATAATGTAAATACCAACTTTTCTATCGTCACAATACAAACGGGTAATTAACATTACATAGTGTGTACCGTCAATTATCAAAAAAGGTACGGATACAAATATTTGTCTCGCCCAGGAAATAAATCTTTCGCCTTCGAAACAATCTGGTGTGAAAATGAACTTCTCGTTGTTATTCACGCCGTGTTTATCCATCGAGTTCGCGACAGTTGTACTGTCTGCCTTTTAATGAATTTTGAGACGGTCCTAGTAAGTATTGTATTTACATTTGATTTTTTTTTAAATGAAATTTTACGTAACGTTTCAAGACTTATTTACTTGTTATTAATACGCTTTTTTAGGTCGACTTGTAACTTTGTAATAATGTCAAAAAAAACTCAGCTGACTTTGAAGTTGGCACTTATTCTCTTTACCTTGCGTGACAGTACAATAATGTGGTTTTATCGGAGTGATCTGGTGATGGAGCCAGTACCTGAATAGTGGAGCTATTCAAAGGTTGCTGGTAAATTACTATAGTTTAAACCAAATAATTTAAACCTGCGAGCACATACTTAAGAACTTAATATAAAAAAAAGCATTATTATCAAACATATTATTATCACTAACATCTAATTCTTACTATACTGCTGGTGTTGCTGCTGCTACCAAACTTAGATGGAAAGTACTCTAATGAATTTTGTTAATAAATATATAAAAAAACACGGTAATCAGTGAATTCATTGAGTGAGGCAGGTACATCCTCCCAATTTCGTTTTCTGTTCATGGTTAAAATTTCTTTAAGTATTTTAAAAAATATATTATAGTAATATAGTAATTTTTATAATATTATAGTAATTTTTTACTTAATATAATTGAAAATACAATTAGAACTTTACAAAACAACAATATTTACAAAATTACGAAAGTTGCTTTATCATTATCACACTCAACCATACTATCAACTATCTAAACCTTATCAGCAATAGCTGTATAAATATTAATACGATAAAACAATAAATCCAATCCGATCCAATAAATTATTATATACGTCCAGGTCGTAATTATTGGGCATATTCTCGACCCTTGTTGAAAGATTGACAGAGCGCCATCGTAATATTGCGATGGATGATACTGAGTGAATTACTGATAAGAAATGCGCACCGAATCGTATTATTTGTGATAAGCACACAATAAAAATAGAAGAAAGTGGAGTTTGAGTAATACAATAAATATACGTAAGCATAAACGATATTATCTATACTAATACTACTGAGCTTAAGAGTTTGTTTGAGGCCGTCGTGGTCACAAGTGCGACAGTTGTGGATTCGATTCCCATTTGGGGACACACTTTGATCAACGAGGTGCGGCGTTGAATAGCACCACTCAACGATCAATGCCTTCAGAGTTCGGTGGGAAGTGGGGAACGAAAATTTGAAAAGAGGATGGTGTTTCTTAACACTCGTTTCCTCTACCAATCCTGCTATGTGTGGGATAACCGTGAAGCGTGTAAAATTGCTTGTTGGGAAGATCACGGTAATCTTATGTGGGTACCTACTAACAGTTCAAATTGCCAATTTCGTTTATTAAGGCGTCAAACACTTACGATCTTCCGTCTATGGATCTTGAACTTTGACTTTTGACACAGAGTCCTTCAAGCTGCGAGTTACCCGTTTTAGTTACTGTACAATAATGTAATATAATTCATGTCAGTATAAATTAACATTGCAATAGCTTCAATGTTAAAAAATAGCTGTCCGCTTATCAAAATTTGTGCGTGTTTAGTGGCGAAATTCAACGCCGAGCTTTATCTTGCCGAAGTAGATAAATGAAAATTATTCATATGTCCTAGTGACCAACGAACCCGCAAGCCCTATGATTACAGGCATATATGTGTGCACCATTGCGCTACGATAGCCTTCATAGTCCATATATTTTAATAGCAATATTATAAATAATTATTAATATTAGGTACATGTCGTGATACACTTAATACATTTTATTGTTAGACGTTATATTAAAAAATAGTTTTGGGTGGCAAAGACCAGAGATTTATTAATTAGTCATTTGTTTGTGTCCTTTATTTGTCGCCCTTTTTATAGAATCATCACCAAAACACAATCAGCCAAAAACGAAAAACCGGAAAAATCTACCCGTTAGCGAAAAAAAAAACAAATCTTTCAACCGATAAAGAGCGAAACTGTATAAGCGTTCGTGATAGAAAAAAAATAAAAACCGGTATACATAATGAACGAGAATCGCGTTGAAATATATTCTTTTGATATTTAAATCATTGACTAATGAAAGGTTCAGGGATGTTTCTGGTTGAGTATATATACCTAGTGAATACTTTAAAGACTTTAGAAGAAGGATTAGATGATTTGTTAAAAAAATGCAGCTTCACGCTTTATTCGCATAGTAGAGTAGAGAGGGAACCTGGGGTCAAGACACCCCGTTCCTCGTTTATCGAATAATTTCTTAGACACTTCTTTGTGCGGCGGAAGTCAACGCCGCGATGTTTTGTTTTTTGGTTACAATATATAAATCTCATTTTCGGTCAGTCATACATACATTATTGAAATACTTCTTATTGTAATTACCTTATTTATCTCATTATGTGTGTGTGCTGTTCTATTATAGGCAGGGACTTTCAACTCGTTCAACAAGTAATTTCAATCGTCGTCATCTTTTAAGTATTAACAACCAAAATATTTAATATTCAACTCATTGCCTCAAATCTCATTAACTACCAGGTTTGATCCAATGCAATATAACAACTAAAGCTTTTGAATAACGAAAATTCATATACAACAAATATTAAAGAAAGTCCCAATAATTTAAAAAAAAATTAAAGTATTATTCCACACTTAGGAAATAAAAATACTTATTTAGGAAAACGTATAAAAATTTGAACGAAGCGGGATTTGAACCCGCGCGTCTTTGGAAACCGTCGAAGTTCCAATAATTCTCTGACTTAATTTTTAAGAAAACAGAAAATTATAGCATATATTAAATATTCCCTTTTCTTTTACATATTTGTTTAGTCTAACGAAGCCTATGATAATTTATTCTTCGGCCTTTTGAACGGCATTTACAAAGAAGTTCACCCGAGGCGTAGCTGAATTAAATATAAATTAATAAGAAGCAAAGTTTGATATTACATGGAAACACGAGAACATTGTATGTATATCTTAATTAACTGAGTTATTTATATATAAATACGTAATATATCGATTGGTACTTTTATGATGGCTTGGATTACAGGCAAATAAAAATATGTGGTCGTGGAACAGCGTCTGGCTGTGAGCTTGATTCGGTCATGGGTTTCATTCCCATTCCAGAAAATTATTTTTCATTAGATCCTTTATCTCGTAACAAGGCGCGGTCTTCAGTTCCACCATTCAACACACAATGTTGTAAAAATGAGGCGTGAAGTGGGAAACAGAAGTAACTAAATGGGATCGAAGTGACTAATTATAGGGATCCAAGTTGTCTCTGCTTATACGGGGTATAGCGAGAAACTAGAAAAAAACTATCGGCTAGTCGTGGTGTGGCGCAGGGGCATAAAATGTGACTGTAAAATCGACTGGTTGTGGGCTCGACCCCCAAGCGAGACAATGAAATATTGACTTATATTTTTATTGTCATTTCTTCGCTCTGGTTTTGAGGCGAAGCGCGGCGTTGAGATTCGGCACTCGATACAAATGAGAAACGAAGTTTTTACACTAGGTTCCCTCTACTCTGCTGTGTGCGCGATACAACGTGGAGCTGATTTGTTTTGAATAGATTTTTAGTTAGCATAAAGGAAATTCAGGTACGAGATACAACTCGTATTAATATCTTTAGTGATCCTTTATGAAAATTGTGCCAAGAATACAAAACTGTCTTATATTAATCGTGAATAAAACTGTGTCGAAAGCAAATGTGGAACGTGTGGTCCGACATTTAACTCAGGATGTGACCATATAGGATAAGAAAGCGACTTTAGTATATACAAAAAACAAAAAAACTTTTAGTTTTTATATTATACGTATTGTATATTTTCTTATTATCTTAATATTTATCTGACGAAGTAGTACGACTAGACAAGACTAGTAGGTTGTGGGTTCGATATCCACTCGGGGAATGAAATATTTAATATTTTCATTTCCTCGCTCTGGTAAATTCTTAATTAAAAGAAATCGGGGAACAAAAGTGCCTTAATGGGAACAGAGTATCTTAACACTAAGTCCCAAGATTGCCTTGGCCTATCTTGCTATGTACGAGAAAGTACCATAAAACAAAACCTGAATATTTTAGTACATACAAAAATATTTTAAATTAAAATAATTAAAATTAGTTTAAGATTTTGTTAAGTCGAGGTAAGATTATAAAGGCCAACAACTATATATTAAATGGTGCAAGACCAACCATCGTTTTTTAAGAACAAATTTCTCCGGCACTAAAAAAAAACGACAAGAAGAAATATTCCAAGTGTAATTATAACAAGAAACCTCTGTAGTCCCATTCTTAGAAAGCTTCAATTCACAAGATCGGATTTAAATTTCAAAGGCGGTGTAACTAGTGCAATGCTTATGCAGAAATCTAAATACACTCGTTTTTCAGCAAATTGAGTGAATATTTCAATATATTTTGTGATAACGATATATTTGACATGTTTTAAATTTCCTTTCCGCGTACATTTATTTCCGGATGAGATGAAATATTACGTTAAATTAATAATATATTTTGGGAATTCATGTAAGAATGTGTTCTACTTTAAACGTGTGAGCTGAGTGACCACTCAGTGGTGGGGTTTTAAATATTTAACCTAATAATTAACTTCATTTTCATAAATTTCCGGCAAAATTCTTGAGTAAGCAGAGAGTATGCAGTAAATAATAATACTCAGCTTCACGCTGTATCCCGCACACAGCAGGGTAGGCAGAGGGAACCTAGTGTTAAGACACTCCGTTCCCCATTAATAATACTATTAGACTTTTTAAACAAATAAAATAGAAAGTATAATTATTATTTAGTGCATAGCTCATGTCATATACAATGCATACTCTAATATAAAAAAAAAATCTTTTTCATATTTACTTAATATCTGGAAAAGGGACGGCAACGACCCAGACAAATTTCCTTTTAGACCCCTCAAAAATCTAGACTTTCAGGGTTCGAAACTAGATTTAATAGATCAAATTATTACCGCATCTACAATTACATATCTCAACATGACGAGGGTGAACTCAGTGCGACATAAATTGAATACGATTTAATTTCACTGCGTCCCTTGATAGCTACAGTTTGAACTTAAATTTAATAATCACAAGATTGACTGAATAATGTATGTCTTGATAATGTATACAAATTATACAATACATTACAGTTGTGCTAATTGTGATACTGAGATAAAAAAAAAAACAATCAGATTTAAGATAACGTTCGATTCATTTCTTTCTTAAGACCTAACTAACTTCTAATGATATTTCTGACCAAATAATATTTTCCCTAAATTATCATTTCTGACATCATATAGATGGATTTTATATTTTACAAGAGGCCGACGTGGCGTCGGGGCACAAAGTGTGACTATAATCGACTGGTTGCCGGTTCGATCCTTACATGAGGAAATGAAATGTATATTTACATTTCTTCGCTCTGGTCTCGAGGCAAACCGCGGCATTGAGTTCCGCCGCTCAACGCGACACGACATGACTCCAGAACTCGGCGAAAAGTTTGTAAAGGACACTTAACATTAGGTCCTAGTCCTACCTACTGGTACTAGGTGCCTACCCTGCTGTGTGCGGGATACAGCGTGAAGCTGTATTTAATTTGTCCTCATGATTTGATGGAACGATAACGATTAATTACAGCAAAGTATCTTTCAAACATAAAAAGTATATAATTGTATACTTTTTATGTTTAATAATAAGGTAATTTCTGGTCCTGAACTTAGCATTTCGTGATATATAACAATACAAACACTATATAGCTAGGCCGTCGTGCACAGCAGTGTGCAACGCGACTACTATGGATTCGATTTCTTGTCGGAGAAATTTATTGTATTAATTTTCTTGCTTTGGTAACAAAATAAAGTTGAGTTCCGCCACTTTACACACAATATCTCGAAAATTAAGAAACAGAGTGTTTTAACGCAAAAAAATAAATATCATATAAAATGTTATATACCCACAACCCAAAACATACGTACCACTGTACTAATCCCACTAACTAGCTATTACAAAGTGATTGTTGAATAAAGGTAGGATTTGTGAGAGACGTAACACAATAGACTCTTGGAACTTAGAAGGAAATGCCCTGGTTTATTTGTATTGAACAATCCCCGTGCGTTTGGAAGGAAAGCGGATATGCGCTACGGCAACTTGTTTACAAATAAATGTGGAACAATATTGCGCGGTGATAAGTTTCCGTGAAGTAGGACGATTTGATTGTTTCCGCTGAGTGTTTACAGGATGAAGAGATTTTTTTTATATAAATAAAGTAGGAAAGCAGCTTTACACTTTATATTAGGTCCGCCGTATTACTTTGCCTCTATTCTCTACCTATACCACTGGGCAGGCAGAGAGTTTAGTATTATAACACACTGTCCCCCTCTCACCCTTTGTTAAAAAAAATCCAAAACTACCAAACACAAGATAACAAAATTAATATTCTAATACAAAATAAACATTTCGAAGCCCAAACCAAAATGTTCTAGACCATTTATCTCCTTAATGATTAAACAACAACATAAAACACCTTTACATCACATTAAGCAAATTCCGGCGTTCCTCTTAAATTCGCATTATAAATATTAGTTGAAGCTGAAATAATAAACATTATTACCGCGACAGAAACGAGATCTTTTGTCTTAGGGATACACCTGCTCCGTAAATACGAGCGAAAACAATTATAAATTAAAGTTGATTTATGTTTAGATATTTTCTTTAATACTGACGCATTTATGTTTGTGAGAAAGTAGAGAATGGTCCTTTAACACTATAGAGTACAGAAAAAACCTATTCCTGCCTAGATTTAGGTGAGATTTTTTAAATTATCAAAATTGTACATTGTAAAATAGGTAAATCCGTAATTCAATTTTTACCTATATAGACACATTTCACATTTAAGATGAAGTAAAGAATCGAACTAACAACTACTGTTAAAACACTTTAGCGCTGACTTTAGCTCCTGTCTGCGTGTATTTAACTGGTAATAACAAATAGAACAGCACTGTAGTGATGTAATGGAGTGAAACTTTGTATAGATCTCAGAAACTTATCACATAAACCAAAATTACTTACTGGGTTGATGATTTATTAACGTTGGCTATCGCACGCGATAGTTATAGATATCTAACAGCTGTTTTGTAAAATAATTATGTAACTTAAAAATGGTGTGATTAACATAAAAATAATTGAAATTAAAAAAATCTTAAGAAACGACACTGGTCATATAAAATTAATAGAAATATACCTATCTGTAAATAAGATTTATCGCTTAACAAAATTATCAGTAATAATAGTCTTCTACTAAAGCTACCTACCACAAATCATTAGAAACAACACCTCAAGCGCTAATAATAATCAAACCCACGACCTTCGCTACAAAAAAGCTTAGCAAACAGAAAATTATTGAAGCCACACCCACAGACGTGGGTGTTAAAACGAAATTTACAATCGCAGATGTTTGCAGATTTTATTTGAATAATTTAAAAGGCAAGAGGCATTTCGCTCGAGGCTGACGATGTTATCAGTTAAATTGTGCAGAGTCTTATTGCGGGGAAAACATATCACCCATGTTTTTTGGGGAAAGGGTAATATTTTTTTTTATTTACATATTAAAAGTTCATATGGCACGGAGTTTACATATAAACATTAGAGCTATTAGGCTAGAGCAATTATACGGGTAAAAATTTGCTATAGATGCTACCTTATCATGACGAGCATATAATTTTTTTTTTCAGCATTTTGGATACTATAAATTATATCATGGATTCAATCAAGTCACTATCACAACCAGCAACTTTTCACCTAAGTTTTAAAATTTTTCGTGGTTTCAAATGAATTTATTGTAAAGGAAATCCAACAGTATTTTTTAAGAACTAATTTTCATCAAACATTCAGCTTAGATCTATTTGAAATTTGTAGTTATTTTAAGAGTAAGACCGTGCACGTAATAACCATAACAGTAATTAAATCATACAACCAAGTTTGCCTAGATTTTTTCTAGTACAAAAGCAAAAGCAAAAATAGGACTTTTTAAACAGTGAAATTTATAAGTCACTTCTGTAAAACATAAATCTTGGTACAATCGTGCGTGTGGAGATAAAAAACTCAAGGTGTAGAATCTGACACCGCACCAAGAAACGCCGAGGGCGGAGCTTGAGATAACAGGGCCCCGAGATGTAATGAGAATGTTTACGAAATGTAACGTATTACAGCGATGATACGAAAAAAAGCGAAGGTTTTATTTAGCTTAGGTGTTTTTGGGTAATATAAAATCTTGAAGTATTCTCTCTCTCTCTCTCTCTCTCTGAATGACCTTAATGACATAACTATAATTGTTTTTTTTTTGTAAGTCATAAAGTAACTTTTTTATGGTACATCGTAAGCTAAATTTATTATTGAAGATATTTTCAGTTAGGTCACGTTAGGACAGTTTGACATTAAAAGTACGATATATTTATTAATTTCAGCAGTAATAAAACGATACAAAATTATTAAACAGACAATACGATCCAGTAAAAATTGTACATCCGTAATATGAGCATACAACATAATTAGACCTAAACCACTCACAATGGTTTTAAATGTACAAAAAAAATAGAGTAAAAGTAAATACTACTTCTAAAAGAAAATAACTGCACCAAATTTCATTATTCCAACAATTTCATTAATAGAAATGGTTTTTACGTGGGTAAAGGGAAAATGTTACAAATGAGGATTGCCATCAACTTACATAGCATTTTGCACTCAGGATTCAAGAATAATTTTGACTTGACTTTGATTGTAGCTAGAAGCTAAAATTAATTTGATAGTAAAAGAATCTCTACTTATATCATTTTGTCATATATTTATATGTTTTACGACCATCGCTTATACACTAAGACGCTATATTTTTTTTGTTTAACGCTGTATCCCGCACACAGCAGGGTAGGCAGAGTGTTGAAACACTCCCTTCGCCATTTTCCGCTGAATTCTGAAGGCACGGTGTTGGCGTGTTGAGTGGCGGAACTCAACGCCGCGTTCATCTCGACACCAGAACGAAGAACTAAAAATAATTAACTGACTTCAATAATGGTAATCTCAATAATAAACCTTTTTAATAATGTACAGTCTGAGAATAAATCAAGCTTGAATCAAATTTCAATTAAATGAGCTGAAATATTTATATTTAACTTGTAAACGTAGAGTAATTTAATATTTAATAGAAAAGCTAATTTATACGAAATAATGCGCTAACATTAATTAATAAATACCGAGACTGAAATTAGTTAGCGTCTAAGTCAATTACGTTTTTCATTTATGGTACTCTTAATATGTACCCACTTTATTTATACTAACATGGCGTGATGGTGCTATGCTTGATAATAAGTAAATAAGTTACGGTTTTGGGTTCAAATTGCGATTATTTTAGGACTTACGCATAGTTCACAAACCTGGTTTTTGTCGCTAGTCTCTATTTCGTGCAAATTTCTTTATTGAATAAATTATAAATAAATGAATTCCTATAAAGAGAACCCAATGTTAAGCATGCATGTGCACATTATCCGACCATAGCTATTACAATAAGCTAAATTCATATAATATGCATCTACTAAACCATATGATACATAATATTGTGTTGTGTTAAATTGATAGAACGCCCTAACCACAGGAAGTACTGGTTTGTTTAAAAATAATATTTTTGAATTTTATACTTCACATAAAGAAAATGTTATTTTTGTTTAGCTTCACTCTTAGTAATTCCCAATGACAAGGCGAAGCCGCCAGCGAAAGCTAGTATACATATATCTATAAAGACGTATTCCTGTACATGACAAACGATTTGCTATTAAGGCGGCTATCTCAACAGTGCAGGGTGCTATTTTTAAACGCCCCATAATAGATCGTAACGGTGCTGTACATCGTCGTTGACGGTAACAAATATCCTAAATAAAGAGTACGCGTGAAACGGAATAATGTATCTTAAGCTAAATTAATTAAAGGAGACGTTTTAGTTACTAATTTAGTGTTTGATAAGAATATTTTTATATTTAAAAATATGCTTTTGTTTTTGCCTGTACATAAAATTCTATTTGAATAAATGTGATAGCTAGGTTTACTAGACCTGAGCTCAGACAATATAATAACTTAAAGGAAAAACAAACCTACAATTACCATTTATAATAAGACGAGAAATATATTATAACACATTTTTTTTTCAGACGCCGCCGTATTGACTAAAATAGAGATTACCTAAACCTATCTGCCCAAAACGAAACATACATGTATGAAACTCTGAAATTTAACTGAACTATATATATATATAAATTTATAACAAACAAAAACCCTTAATTGAGATTTGAACCAACACCTATTTAACACAATCTGATAAGACAATGTAAAATACACATATATATACATACTCAATTTCAAATACTCCATACAATATAATATTAACTGGAGAGTATAAGATAACCGAAGTAAGCTAGACGGTCATTTCCCCGATGTTTGAGTGAAGTAATCATCATTAGACTACTTAACTCGAAGCGTGAAGACTGCAAGCTTGGTATAGCATGATTTATTCATGTCAATATTTTCTATATCCACTTACTTTATTAATAACTTTCTTTTTTTTGTATATTATATTTTCTTTAAAAAATAATTACAATTTTCCATAAAAATTAACGATAACAATACTTTTGTGGATGGTAAAAATACTTGAATTTTTTTACTCTGAATTAAAAGAAAATTGTAACTTTTGGGGGAACAATAACAGTTTTTTTTTTAAAAACTTTCTTAATTTTTTTTCAATTCCAGTGTCAATTTCTACAATGTCACGTTCTACTTTATGATGCCTAATGATATATATTTATATATAGTACATCATATATAGAATATTATAAATATTATTTTGTTTACTTTATTTTCAATAGTCTTTAAACTTGTTAAAGACTTCACGTTAATTGGGTATACATTAAACGCTTATGCTGGTACAAAATGATTTATTCATGTACCGTGTCGTCTTTACACAGCAGCGGTCTCAGTGACCAACCTTGTGTTACCCCAAATGAGGCTATCGGCGAATATCTCTTACACTATATTTTATTATCTCTTTAATAAAAATGGGACAAAACATGGGACATTTTTTCATTAGGCAAATTTTAGTAACTTTTTACTTAATTAAGGATGTCTGAATGTAAGCTGCGAGGGCTGTGTGTTCGATTCCTACTGAAAGAAATGAGTTATTTCTATTAAAGTTAACCCTCTGGCAACAAGGCGGGACGTGACAGTTCCGACACTTAACACTAGGATAGCACATGGTTTTTTCTGCCTCCCCTGAAATATGCAGGACAGTTCAGGACAAAGGCTTAAGAAAAAAAGAACCGACCAAGTGAGAAGCAGATACGAGCACGAAAGGTTCCGTATCATTATTTATAAAAACACCAAAAACACAAAAGACATGATCTATGTCTATTGTATGGGAGCCCCCCACAAAATGTATGAACATACGTTGGCCGCAAAATTTAATAAACTAACAGAATATAACACAATATTAACGCAAATTAATATAAATTTAGGTCTCATAAAACACATCACTAACGTCTGAAGTCACGTAGTAATTAGTCTTAAGCTATTGCCTTTATGACTTAAGTGTAGACGTATTACATGACCCGAATCTGACGGAAACTTTGACTTAATATATTACTGTTGTTCATCAAAAACTAAAGCAACATTTTGAAATATTCATATTTTTATAAGAATTTTTAAAGTATTAAAATGCTACATTTTCCACCTTACCCCCAGTCAATTTTCGAGACACAAAAAATTTATCTACATAATTTTTTATTGAAATTTCATGAAATAAATTCTAGCTTCAAATCAAAAATAAAATTAAATTTAAATATATTTGACTCGAAGCCTTCATTCTCTAACATACGTATAAATATATCAATTCAGATCTAAAACATAAAAGCCAGCAAGCCTGGCCATTGTGGCCAGTCGTGGCGCAGCGGCACAAAGTGTGACTGTAAACCGACTGGTTGTGGGTTCGATCCCCACTCGAGGAGATGAAATATTTACTTAAATTTATATTTCCATTTCTTCGCTCTGGTGTCGGGGCTAAGCGCGGCGTTGAGTTCTGCCACTCAACACGCAATGCCTCTAGAATTCGGCAGAAAGTGGGGAACGGAGTGTCTAAAAAAAAAAAAAAACACTAGGTTCCCTCTGCCTACCCTGCTGTGTGCGGGATACAGCGTGAAGCTGATTTGATTTTTATAACATAAAAGCGAAAGCCTTTTTATTTGCTACCCTTATTGAAGACTTGAACCTAATACCTTCCAAGACGTTAGTTCACACAAGCAATAAAAAACCTTAACTAATAACTCCTCAAGGCAGTTCTACAGAATTATTAATATGAAATATTTTACTGAATAATTCTAAATTCTATGTTTATAATTAAAATTTTCTAGTAAACGGTAACGAGCTTCGCACCTACCTTACTTTGGGTTAAAGAGCTCTTTGGCCTTTACAGTTAAAATCTAGGCATACTTTGTTGAGAATTTCATGAATTATATTTTTTATAAAAGTTTAATTTATAAATAGTACAAACTATTTACTTTGGTAAGCTTTTAAGTTTTATTACTAGAAAAATGGAAAAAAATACCCTAATATTATGTCTTTAAATTCACGATAATATAGTTAGCTGGCGACGACTAATATATTTCAATATAAGGAAAAAGTAAGTACTAAAACAGTTTAGGAGACATTGTGGTTTCTCACGCTTGTGCAGCTGCACTGCCACTGTCTCAATACCGATTATACCTACGCAATGTCTTAAATTCGGATAGAGATAAAAATAGAGTATCTTAGTTTAACAAGAAACTAAGAAAAGTATAAAAAAAGCTTTTAATAAATCTTTATACAGTAATGCTTAAAGAATTATATTATTATAAAGAATAAATAAATAAATCATTTCTTAAGTAATCTTCAAAAAGGTCTCCACACTAGATGTGGACGAAGGTTATTCTTTCAAACTCAATTTATATTAAATGGAATTCTCCTTTGACGGTAATTTTGGCACTGAATTTTATCTTTTATTATTGTAAAGGCGATATTGCTTTCGATTTCATGAATATATATAATTGCAATATAAAAATATAATACGTGCAATATTTCTGTATATTTGCAAAAGGATTACAAATATTCAAATTTCATACAAACTTTTGAACGGAATCTGAACCTGTGCCTCTTGGGATTCGTCCAAAAGGCTCAGCTAATTAAGCTATACACTCTTACAGCTTTAACATAATATGGATAAGTGAATATAATATTAATATATAAGTATACATTCTGTGTAATTAAAAAAGTTATTAAATTTAGTAAGGTTAACTCACCTTGTAAAATATGTTAATATCTTCATATATTAAAAATATATATAATTAATAATGTTTTAAAAAACATATGAAATGTTTTACATACGTGGTTATATGTTCAATTTAAAATATATTCTAGATTGTTACATTGGGACCAACAAAACTTATCACAAAAAAGACTATTTAATTTTAGTTGTACATGAGTTGGGTATAACTGAACTTTTAGAAGTATATTTGAAAATAGCTTTTTACTTTTTGTATACTTGCATTCAATCTCATTGAAATGTATTTAATGGAAAAAGAAACTCTTGTTTCGCGCTGTGTAGGTACCCCATATAGAAGTGTAGTCATAGTGAACCTAGTTTTAAGACTCTTCGGTCCCCACTGACTGCCTAATTGCCTTTGTGGCATTGTGTGTTAACTGGCAAAACGCCGTTTGTCTTTTTAACAGGGCGAAAAAAATAAAATTAATTATTTTCTTCCAAGTGGAAATCGAATTACCAACCGTCACTTATTCCGTCACCTACATAGGGTAAAGCCCATTAATGAGGAAACCCAATAAAATCAAAGATTTATATACTAATTATAGACTAACTGTTATAGAGATAAATTTATATTTTGATTATGCCTAATAGTTGATGGCACAGTAATATTTGGAAGAGGTAAATATTGTGTATAAACAATATTTTTTATAAGAATATAAACCCACTACTTATTAATGATAAGACTACCAAATATTAAATCAATATCGGGCCGATATTTTTTACAAAGTTTTGTGGTAAACACTTATCAGCTTAGAGTAGTCCGAGAGAAGCTTTTAAAAACTTTATATCTGAGAAATATTAAAGTGAATGATTAATTAAGAAGAATTTCATAGTTTCTACGAAACAAAAAATAATTGTTAAAAGTTCAATA
The DNA here is from genome assembly GCA_030704555.1 of Heliconius charithonia. Classification (NCBI taxonomy): domain Eukaryota; kingdom Metazoa; phylum Arthropoda; class Insecta; order Lepidoptera; family Nymphalidae; genus Heliconius; species Heliconius charithonia. The sequence continues at coordinate 5,346,714 of CM060825.1, forward strand.
AAATATAAAATTTATATTGAAGTAGGAAATTACAATATTTTTATACACAAGATCTTGGTGCACTTGTGAGAATAATATATTTTTAGAGCCACTCTGTGTCTTGTTTTTGCTCAAATTCATTGACATTATACGGTGAGTGGTAGAATTCAACGCCACACATTGTCTGCCAGAGTAGAACATGTAAATTATTACAATTAACCACTTCACATATCAAAATAAAAAAATATAGACTCATCCAAATTTAGTCGTCGACGTGCTATCTGCGCCCTTTTTAATATCGTGACAAGAGAGAAAGGTCGTTAAAGGGCGCACTGACATTTCCGAACTATATTTCTTATACTTTCTACGAAGACTTTTATAAAAAAAATATTAACAACTTCTTATAACTTGTGTTTTGAACAGTACTTGTATTTTAGTTTAGTTCTTAGTAAAATTAAACAAATGAAGATAAAGTTATCCCACCCTATACAGATCTCCATGCAAATTTCTTCTTATTTTTTACTTTGTTCTCCAGCATTTACCAGCATCTTTAACAGTGTATCTTAATTTACACACCTTCTCCTTATCTTTATTATGAATACCCCGAAACGTAGTCTTGAATATTTGAACAGAAAACAACATAAGTTTCTCTGTATGCATAAATGCATTTTTATAAAATTTTTAAAAAACATAACAACAATGTATTAATATCTACACAAAATACAAAACAAAACGTGAAAATGTAGCACCAAAGGCACAAACACGACACCTTTCAATCCCGTACTACCTACATACTTGCATTTAGAATCTGCCAAGCGCGATCTAAGCTAATACAATCGACATACAAATGCATTCGAGTGTGGATACAGTTCCTTTAAGCTCATCGATTTTCACGAGTGAATAGTCATCAAACGACAAGAAAATACATACGATACAGATGTAGACAAAATCCCTAAACCGTTCTAGTTTTCCTAGGACTTGTGTGATGTGTGATGTAGGTTTAAATAGCTTTGAAGTGGAAGGTTAAGATGTAAGTGGTTCAGTTCAAATTCTTCACGCTGTATCCCGCACACAGCAAGGTTGCCTACCTTGCTGTGTGCGGGAACCTAGTGTTAACACACTCCGTTCCCCACTTTCTGCCGAATTCTGGAGGCATTGCGTGTTGAGTGGCAGAACTCAACGCCGCGCATTGCCTTAGTTAGTAATTCCGCTCAGCATAAATAAATTGCAAATAATTATACTAACATTTTGACCGTAGCGTTTCGCGCCCCGTTCCCTCTGTCTTCCCCGCTAGGGATAAAACGTGAAGCTAGTTTAGTTTAGTTTATAATAACATTATAAAGCTGAAGATTTTGTTTAGTTAAACGCACAAGTCTCAGGAGCTACTGGTTCGAAATGAAATTTTTGTTTGACCATTTATCTAGGAAGGCTATTACATAACGATAACAATTTCAATGTGATTTGACTGCACAAGTCAAACATGTGTCATGTACATCATAGTAATTTCTATTTGACTTCGAGGACGATACTGCACGTAAATGTATATCTTTTATCACTTTTATATATCTCATTCCAAGAATCGCAAATTTATATACACGTTCACTAGTATAAACAGACAAACACAATCTCGTTCGCACCACGTCATTAATACGAGAGAGCGAATGTAGTCGATCGGTAGTCTGTCCGTTGAGTATGGGTACGAGCCTGTGAAATACGATACTTATTACTATGAAATATAATAGATACTTGCAATAATGGATCGATTTTACAAAATATAATATCTAATTGTATTTTCATAAAGAAATTATAGCATTAATTTATAAATGTAAACCTAACGCAGTATTTGACATATATCAGAGAAATTCCGCCTTACCGTGTTCCCAGTGCAAAGTAATGAAAATAAATCATGTTCCGGAGTAGGAATCCAACCCAAAACCATTACGTTTCCAGTCTGACGCTATACCGCTACGCTACGATGACCTCAAACTTTAAATTTGAATATTAAAATAAAATATGTATCTAATTCGATAAAATTGTCAACGACTTACTTCCGCTTATGAGCTAATAAATCAATCTTCTTTTTATTTCAATATGAGACATTCACTATAAGTGATTGTCAATTGCTTAAGATTAATTGAGCGAAGATTATCTTATTAGTGGAGGACAATGGGTTCTAGCATTAAGTTCTGTGGCTACCCTTGTACGTGGAAGAGAATGTGAAGCTGATAAAAGGAAAACACTAGGTTAGATTGGCCTGCAAAGCAATAGGTAGTAACTTACAAAACTTCTTCATCACCCTACCCCAGAAAATTCCTTACATGCTTGTAGTTAAACAACAATACAAAAATGTTAAAAAGACTATTGTGACGTACAAAATACGATCGTCTCGTTAGTTTTATTATCAGGCAAAGATCAAAGGATTAAATTCGGTTAACTTCACGTATTTTTATCACATTCCGAACTTTTAGCCATATCTTATCAAGTTGTTTAGCGAACGACAATCGTTAAAGGGTTTTTTTCCTTTTACAATGCAATGAATTATTCAAGACTTCGTTCATTTTTTCTCTGTGTCACTCGGTCTGAATGTGCGTTTTTGTACCAACTTAATAGAAGATTGTATTTGATGAGTTTATTTAATGTGCACTGTACATATATTATGGGTCGTAGCCCGCAATTTCTTCTCCGTGAACAGTAAAACATCCAGTTTTCGATAGTGTAGATAGTCTTTTATGCTCCTCTACAACCTATAAAAAAGATACATGTCAGCGTTATACGCAGCATAACACCGGCTCTCTGTTGTATTTCAACCACATAGTAACGGAAGAGTTTTATATATTCAATATGCAGATTATAAAATACTCCTCTTACATTTCCTCTATTCGCTACATGTTTATATTTTCTCAGTGAGCAGTGAGTTACAATCGATAGGTTTGCTTATATAAAACAATTATAAGGATTTCTTTGGTCTGGTTCTATAATAATTAAAAGACGAAAAATACTTGATTGTATTCGATGATGATAGGTCAGACTTCATTGAAAAATATCTATCAGACAAAGTCTGACTTTCTTTTATGTCAAATTTTGTCTAAATGCCTCTATATACAAGATTTTTTTATAGCGAGACAAAGTGAAAATATAATATATGCGTATAAGTACTCGTGACTTTTGAAGCAATAAGCTTATAAAAATTGGCATGTTTTCTAATGTTTTTATTTCATTAGTACTAGTTCACTTAGAATATTGATGCAGACTGACAAGAAATACTTTTAATTTATTTTCTTCTCAAAAAATTATTATAAAATATCTAATATAAAATATAAAATATCTTTCATGAATGCATAAGAAAATAGGTATTGATAGATCGTAATTTTTCAAATCGATCTACTACAAAACGATGCTATTTCAAGGAAATTATTGTGACCTTCGGGCTAAACGTTCCTTTGAAATTAATACTAAAAAAATTGAACCTCCTCAAGTCTGACCTCCTTTTCTAAAGCCACATAGTATTCCTTTCTGACTTCATTATCATCATAAGCCTTCATTTGTTTAAGTATAACGACGCAAGTGTGAAAACTGAGCGTCTATGATCGTTTGGGGCGTCGTTAGATACATACATACAGTTAGAAATGTAACATCTTGTATAGGAGTATAAAGTGTATTTGCTAAAAGATGTTGCAGTCTGTATATTTAAATATTGTTATTATTGGTAAGTAGAGAGAATATGTTTTTTAGAAAATGTATCAAAATTTGAACATTGCAATAAAAATAGGGTGCAACAGGCAAGCGTGTAAGAATTGGACCGGAGCTTGATGAGAACTTATAGCTTAGTGGTCAGAGCTTTTGGACGGTTTCCAAAAGATGCGGGTTCGGGTTAATCGGGTTTTTGTTCTTTTCTAAGTGTAGAGGAACACTTTAAAATGTCAAAAATAAAAAGTGCGAATTTTGTTGATACATGTCTCCCTTATTGGTACATGTTCTCCACTGGTCTATGACTTATTACCACCTAGACAATATCTCTAATAGCCACTAGTATATTAATACTAGGATACAGTAAAGATTACTAATTTTGGCCTGCAACTTTATTCGCATTAACTAAAAAAATAAAATCTTTTTCCCATTCTTGTTGGAATTTCGGAATAATTTTTACCTTGAATATTAAGTTTCAGCGTTCTACGCTGCGTTGTCCTGACTGTGCGTTGTCTGTTAGTCACTCGGTAATGGAAAGTTGCATAAATTATAAAGATATTAATTATAATGCGATTAGATCTACAATCATACAGTCCCCAAGTCGAATTACTTTTATGAACTAAAAAAGTTCTCATAAAAAAATCATAAAATAAAAAAGCGCAGGAGATATCTCAGTTATTAGACCTATAGTACATCAAAGTTCACCAATCGATCCATAGATCAAAGTAAATAAAAGGTACGTGACCGTAAAAGCTTTGAATGGACGATGTGGTCTTTCGGTTATTTTAAAATTGAGTAGTGACTGACACACAAAAATCATATAAAAATATTTATCTTTATGGCGTAAATTGGTTCGTTTTTTGTTTTTTTTTTTCACCAAATGCTCCCCTACACTCCAAATTACCTACATATCTCATTTCAGCGTTCTACGCTACGTAGTTCCGGTTGTGCGTTGTCTATTAGATACATAGTAACGGAATAGTTTTATATACAAAGATTAAACCACCACATACTGAAGTAGTATACTAATATCAAAGAATTTACAATGAAGAATTGCCTTTGTCGTCCCAATATGGCAAAACCGAAATATACGTAATTGAATTCATTGCTCGTGAGTTCCAATTTCACTGAGGGCATATATATATGTTTATGAGGCAAATTTTTAGGAGACTATTTTTTTAATTCCTAACTACAAAAAACTGTCAAAGCAAATCCTCTATAATTAAAAAAAGCCAAAAATAAAAAAAAATATCAAAATATAAAAATATAATTACTATATAACTCTATGATGTACACCCACACTTATTCCCCGCACGGCCTGCAGCGAGCTCGAGTGGAGCTCAGAGCATAACCGGCTAATTTCAAAGACAACGGACCGTGGACACATGGTGACGCCCGTTTAGTGGATTCCAGTTGCTTGTCTAAATTCTACTTTATGTAGAATTCATTTAAGTATTGAAAATATACATTAATTAATAAGTAGTCATTGTCAGCATATTGGAATAAAACAAAAAAGCGGTTTGTAACTTTCTTCGCACATAACTGGACAGGCAATAGAAATGTAGTGCTAAGAATTTTCGCCTCATATCTGAGTTATTGCGTGTTGAATGGCGGTATTTAACGCCGCGTTTTGTCGACCACAGCGGGAAAACTAAATATAAGCAATAAGTATATTTAAATAAAATACCACAAAAAAAAGTCAATAAAAATGTTCCTCATTCAATGTCAGTACTATCCTCCAAGGAACTATTTTATATCCGAAAGTAGTTCTACTAAATCGTTGGCTGATTTTATTTTTATAATTTTCTTCTACTAACTTATATTCATGTATGTAATTAAAACATTAATACTTAGGAGTTCAAAATTTGATCCTAATCATAAATATCATAAAAAAAAATTAATAAAACAGTTATTTTATCTCAGCCGTACGTTCAAACGGACCACCAGAGCGTATCAGAAGAAAGCAATTTCGCCTTGGATAAGTATTGTAACCCTAATTGCCTCACTTCTGTTATTATACAAAACAATGAACACTTCCTTATTACTTAGGAATAGAGTTCAAATTCATAAAAAAATACTCAACAAAATGCTTATACGGCCATTGTACATTTTTTGCTTATATACTAGATTTTTTTTTGGCTTTCTTTTGATTAAAGTTTTACTTTTTTTTTAGATCTTATGTGTCTACCGGGATTGATAGAGAAAATAGGAGGACCCTTCTTTTTTCTCCTTTCAAGTTACTTACTAATTAGAAAGGACAGTAAAATAATTTATATTTTTTTAATGAAAGGAAGTATATATTTTTTTCCATATACCTATGTATGTCGTAAATAAATGATACAGTACACTTATAAAAATATTTGTGTTAGATAGTCATCTTTTTAATTCATAGTTCCTGAGATTAGCGTGTACAACTATACAATTTTTTCAGATTTATACACTATAAGTATAAAAGCAGTTATTTAGTATAAAAAAAATATAAAAAAAAGGTATTTTAACCTTTTGTAATTCTATATAATAATTTTTATCATTCAACTTTGAGATGGTTTACTTCCATAATGAATCCAGTTTGTTTCATGTTTTTATTATTAATTAGGCCGCTTCTATTTTACTGTTAAAAATGTTCTTTGTATATTATTATTGTTTTGTTTCAAAGCACATTAATTTTAGAATGAAATATTAAAATTTTTTTGGCTCTTTGAGGTATTTTTAGGAGTTTCTTGCACTGACTTTACTGAATCTAAATGCTTGCTCTGACTTAACCGAGGCAAATAAAAAATTGGTATTTTTTTCAATTAAGATACGCCGTTCCCAAATAAGTCTCTTCTGTTCCCCATACTCTGTTGAAGATCAACTCATCAACGCCGCGCTATGCTTTGTTACCAGAGAAAAAAATAAATAAAAATGTTAACATATTTCTTTACCTCATGTGGTAAACGAAGCGAGTTGAGATTATTAAGTGTTTTAATTTATGAATAATAAATACTTAGTTTTTTCTTCTGTAAGGACACTTATTGACCGTAATTATCTTATTCACGATAATTTAAATCAATATTTATTTCTCATAATGCTCATAATGATAATATTTTTTTTATTATTTTCACAAACTGACCAAATCAAAATGTCTAAAAACTAATATTCTCCAATAAAATAATCCGAAATCTGCAATATATGACGTAAAATATTTTAAAATTCAAATTGTGTGTGCACAGATTCATTTCAACCCCTTATTGGCTAAATCTCCGCGTACATCTGATGCTCGTTGAATAACCGCAGATGCCTACCCCTCTTCAATATTTACGCCTTTTACCGTTTAGAAGAAATTGATTTTTTAATATAACGCTCAAAAATCGTTTAACGTACGTCGCGTTACGTACTAGAAATATATAAAATTATAAATATTAGTTTCGTTATTTAGAAATAGTAGACTATCTTATGTTATTTATAATTTGTATTTTTTTTTAAATAAAAACATCAAATATTGTATGTAATAAAAGAATAACACATATTCCTTTGCGCATAATTATCCCCAAATAAATACTCTATATCACTCATTCCTAATGATTTATATGTACTTACTACTAAGATAGCTCAAAATTCTAGTTCAATTTTCATTTCCCAGCTTTAAAAATACAAGGCGTTGAATTTGACCATTCAAAACGCAAATGTCTCGAAAAATTCGAAAATCAATGCCTTTACTAAAAATGTGGGAAACTGCTAAACTGAGAGTTCCTACCCCATTCCTTCCATTTCTTTACGCTAAAAAACCACACCCCACCCCATTTTATCACCCTATTTCATTTTTTTAATTATACCAACAAATTTACTATATAAATGTAAAGTAAGAATCTCATCACCATATCTACACTACTATTTAAAAAAAACATATTATTGATATACCTTTATACCAAAATATATTACAATCAAAGTTTAATAACTTTTCAAATCAAAGGCGTACGTGGGAACATTTTCATTTTATCGTGAGCAATGACCGTCACGACCCACTCTGAATAGAGTTATTATACTTAAATGCGGGTAATGTGGAGAAATGTTTTTTTTTTTATTATGAATACGAAATTATTGAAACTGGCCCGTGTTTTGAACAGAAATTATAAAAATATTAGCTATAATTACTAAATTTCTTTGAAAGATGTTTGTTTTATTAAGTTCCTCGATCTGTTTGTCTTTGCTTATGTGGCACTTAGTGCTCGCATAGTAGAAAAATATATAAATTGATCAAAAATATAACTCCCACTATTGGCAACATGACTGTTAATTTGGCGTAATTGAACACCGCACTTTGCGTCATTGCCAGAGTGTAAACAGAAAAATATTACACATTTCATTACCTCCAGTAGCGAGAATCAAACTCACAAACATCGCGTTTACAGTCAAACGCTTGAGCCCTTGGGCCACGACGGGTTTGGCTTAAATAAATATAATAAATGTCGTCGATAAATGGTTCATCCACACAAAAATAAGTTTTAATTTCGTTCAGTCAAACAAATTCTTCAGTTTTATAATATCGGTATAGAAGTACAGATGCAGACACGAAACTAACTAAGGAAACATTTAACTAATTAAAATCTGAAGTAATTAAATTGAAAGCTATATTAATATTCTACAGTACGAGTAGTATGTTATTCAAAGAGGCTAACGTCGGATTAACGTTAGTTTCGAAATATCCTTTGAATACGTACATGTTACATGTTGTGAGAAAATCAAAATATTCTTTTTTTATATCATTTATTATAAATTCTACGGACACAATAAGTTAGGTTTAAAAAGGCTAATTTGATGCGTATAGGATAAATTTGAAACTTAAAAAGACAATTAAATATGAATTAGGAGTTTGAAGAATGCTTCTACTGTACTTACAATGGTAAGTACCCATAGGTACGAATAAGTCAGGTGTTGTGGACGTAAAACGAATTCCTAGCAATTAAACAATTTAAAAAATAAAGAAGTAACGCTATCAAAATGAAAATAATAAATTGGTAATACTGTTTATTGAAAATAGACTTTTTCAAGCACACATATCGTTCGAATATAAAGATGAATATTAAATCTGAAAGAGCAAAATTGGGCCATGTCACTAGTCAATTAACCATACAAAACGAACATTTTGAAGCTATAAAACAATGAAGTTTATTAATTAAATTTCACCGCATGTCACCAAATACTCTGCAAAATGTCTTCACCATTTCACGATATTAATTATTCGCCGACCGCACCGCTGATATTTTTTGGACTACGACAGTACCGCAGGCGATTTTACTTCATCCGTAACTCACAAATATATTTTACTTTATAACGGATTTACCTTTATTCAGATATTTGTTTGTTTTAACCGATTGCGTTAGAAGTGTAAAATTGTTCAAGCGAAAATACATATGTGTCCATAAAAAGTATAATATAACATAGAATATTGAGTAGTAGAACTATGCGCTCCAGTTTTTAAATACAGATTTTACAAGTATTACCACTTTTTTTTACAACAAGTAAATATTTGAACATGCCAAGTTTTGAACCCGCTCTAAGAGTGTATGTTTGTATATATTTATCTTTACACAACAGTTTCAATAAAAATGGAAATTAGAAAATGGGAGATATAAGCAGTCATATATCTGAAATCCAATTTACAAACAAAAATGATAAAAATACATTCAAAATAAACAAAATATAATTTGCATCCAAAATAATTTCGGTCAGTTGAAATGGCTGTAAATTGAAATATGAAAATATTGCTCATTTATCTTGGCAGCTTGTGTATCTGATTTTAATCAACTTGATTTCCGTTAACGTGGTTAGTGTGTCCTTGTACTGTCTATTTATCATGTGTAAATCATTGAGTATTGATTTCTATGGGAAGTTTTTAATTGACACTTGTATCATCAATACGGTTACAGAAATTCACTGCGTTGGGCGAAAACTAGAATACGAAATGTTTTAAATCTAGGTTTTTTTTTTGGCAAAACAACAAAAAATCTAAAAATGCGAGACAATATTAAAATAAATTAGATATTGTTACAGGAATTCCGAAAGAAATGTCCAAATCGATTTTTATCCTAAACTGTGGAGATAAATCTTTTTCATTTCCGCTTGACGGTTGAAAAAAAGTAAATCGACAATTCGCAAAGGCAGCGGTTATTTCTCAAAATTTTGGCGCAGAGCCAACTATTTGTATATATGTGTATGTTTAGTATGTGCCAGGTGAATATTAAATTAACTTTGTCTTACTTTTGTTTATTGAATATAAGAAATAACTAATTTTTCGTTTAGAAATTTTTGTTATACTAATTAGTTTTAAGATCCGTACATGTAATAAAAAAAACACTGTATGTTTTAATATAGAGATCGTCGTACCGCAGAAAGATGGCACTTGCGGAAATTAATTATTTTTATTTACTCGCACAGGTAACAAGACAAATTCTACCATTGAGTTTCGCTATTCTACAAGCGGTACCTTGAAAAAGTCGAACAGTATATTTTAACATTAGGTTCCCTGCCTGCTGCTAACTTTTAGATATGAAAGTGTTTCCCTCTCACAATAAAGCTACTAACATTTTAGCCTTCTGTGTGGACTACATCTTCCTACTAATCCAAAACCCATCTCAGCATCCAAAAGCGCTACAAAATCTCAATAATATCTATATATACCTACATATAAAGAAATCAGGGCCCTTTGATTCTAATTCAATTAAAAATAGTTTAAGCGTATTCCTTTCATAATATCTATTCACACTGTAACATCTAATTTATGTCGTATATTAGACAACCTAAGGATATATTTATAAAAGATTATATGTGTATCCGCTGCTTGGGAGGTCCTTTATAGAAAAAAAAAATTTTTTTTTGATGCTCTTGTGCATACGTACGAAGGCGTTTGATGGTAAACGCAGATATTGTGGGTTCTATTTTCGTCACCTATTCATCATAAAATTTCAGATTTTTTTTTTTTGTAAAAAAAATAAACCTCATACTTTTCCATGCTTGCTAATTAGCAACCATAGAACCTTCTACAATATAAATCACATAGCTAGCTGTACTGATTACGCCTAAAACCGATGACTGATCAATACTAAAACATCGACTTAATTCGAGTGTTTTGAAGCGTGAAATTAGCGACAAGGCGGCACTCAATGCCGGACTAACGACCCGTGGCTCTGGCGGCATGTACCTATACGTAATGAAATTATAATTGGGTAAGCTTCATGTACTTACTAGTGTAACGAAATCTTGTTCAAATTATGTCATATAAAAAAACTTTTTCTGTTTTGGAAACGGGGAAAACTTTTTGTTATGTTGTTTAGAACCTACAGCCATTGTGTATAGTATATTGTATTGTGTGTAGTAGCGACAAAGCTTCTCTTTTTTGCATGGTGTTGTTACATATATATTTTTATACCCGAAGGGGTAAGGGGTTACTAGTCCAAAACTAGTAACACCTAAGTGATAAATAAATGTTTAATTTATTTATCTTTTAAAAATGTACCTACAGGCTGTGCTAGTTTTAGAATCGAATGGGTATTGAAATATTTTTTTCGAATAGTGGGCAAGCCTCTATAAAAATTTAATTACCTTAAAGTATTACCTTTTCATAAAACAAAATAATTTCCTTATAAAACCAATTAAATATAACATTGCCTGTACAAAATTCACGATTCCGGTGTAGGCCGAAGGGGAATTTCCCGCGGGATAAAATTTCATATATCGCGTACAGATCTCTATTAATATTTTCGACGTTTTCGAACTATGGGTTTGATATATTACTGGAGCTGTAAATTCGATATGTATGTATGTATACAAGGTTTATTTATTTAGAAATTATATATTTTAGAGGCCAGTCGTGGCGCAGGGGCACAAAGTGTGACTGTAAAATCGGTTGAATGAGGGTTCGATCCCCACTCGCGGAATACTATATTTTCATTTCTTTGGTCTGGTGTCAAGGCAAAACGCGACCTTGAGTTCCACCACTCAACACGCAATGCCTCCAGAACTCGGCGGAAAGTGGGGAACGGAGTATCTTAACACTAGGTTCCCTATGACTACCCTTTCATAAGCGGGATTCTTTCATAATAATTTGAAATTAATACAATTGGTGGTTTAGGTTGATTCGAACATGCAACTGACTTCTCAATAAATCTCGAATGTGCCACAGGTACTATAAAAGTAATATTCAGAATTTGAAAATATAATACAAATATAAATTTGAAAGTGAAAAAACACTTCTGCATAGAGGCAAAATATTAAAAGGAAACTTTTAGAATACTTCATCCAGCTTCGAGTTAAACAAACGGTATTATTTGCACACTGTACTTTCGAAAAATACAAAATATCGTTTCATCCAATCCACGTTTTTCTGCGTAAAAGTCATTTTTTTCAAAAGGTGCATTAACTTTAGAATTTTTTATTTAGTTAATGCACATTTTAATTTTGCCATTTAACCTATATAATTTTGCGTTTAAAAATTTCATTAATTTGAAAAAAGAATTTACGTAAAATCTGGTGCCTAATTGTTCTCTAAAACGAAATTGAAAAAAAAACGTTTTTTTTACAAAGAATCTATCTATTACTGATATTTAAATACACCACCACTCAAGATGCAATGCCTCCAGAATTTGGCGGAAAATAGGGAGCGGGATATCTTAACACTAGGTTCCCTCTGCCTACCTTGGTGCGTGCGGGATACAACGTGAAACAGATTTTAAGTCTTATATATTCTATATATACGTATTATATCTATATACGTATATACGTATAAGAAATTTGGTGAAAAATTGTGAATAACAAAGCTTTTTCGCTTAGTCATCGCGTTCACTCGCCGTCATGAGGCGTGTATTACACCGTCGTCGGACTAATTCAAAATGAATTATTACAACAAGAAATAACTAATATATACTCTTCTCATATCGAAACTATCAGAGTATTTGAGTAAAATTTTCATTTCCTCGTTCTTGTAACAAAATAGGCGTTGAGTTTCTTTACTCATGAAATGTCTCGAAAATTGAGGGTAAGCAAGGGAACGGAGTGTTTTAGCACTCGAATCCCTCTACCTACCCTACTATGAGTGAACCTGCGTTTTTAATACCATTTACCTCTATATTACCAAATATTACCCATAAAAATACAGATACTCAACCAAAAAATATATCAAAAGACAACATTTACGATGGTGTAAATCATCCCTTAGGTATTTTTCACCCTACAAACAAACAGTTCAATGGAAATTCTTATCATCATCTCTGCAGATAAAATCTTCTTGAGACTAATGTTCTTGGGAACGACGACCGTGAAATCGTAAACCGCTTATACAATGTTAGGTACATTTACTTTTTAGGACTTCAGAAATATGTCTATTTTACGTATATATTATGTAATGCTTAAGATTGAATTCGGCGTGGCGAAGACACACAAGCGTGCAACTACTGTGAGCGCGACGGTTATGGGTTCGTTTTCCATTCAAAGAATTAAATATTTAATATTTTCATTTCCTCGCTTAGGTAACAAGGCAAACTGCAGCGTTGACTTCCGCCACTCAACATGCTATACAGTACAAAGCTGGAAACTGTCTATATTATATAAACATAACGTGTTATAATAGTTTTATTTATAGGTATTCAACCGAAATTCGTCGATAACGAACAAAAAATTGATCAAAATCCATCAAGTATTTTTTGCGTTGACCGCAAATAGCGGTAGACTTCTATCATTTTATTTATATATTAAGATATGAGAAACCTATTGCTTTATAGAGCTGAGTACAATGAGTTTGACTAAAGTATTTTAAACAATATTGGGTAAAGAAAGTATTATTATATATAATAAAAATACGCCTTTGAGTTACGCAAATCATTGCTAATTAAAAAAAATAAGCGGAACGTAGGAATCGGAGGTTTTCAACACTAGGTTCCCACTACTTATCCTGTTATACGAAAAAAAAGAAAAAAGCGTGCAGCTTAATAAATGTAAACGAATTACCATATATTATACACATGAATGACTACGTAACTTATCAACTGTTTAGAACAAAATTTAAAAATAAAAAAGTATTCCCAATTCAAATTTAAAGTAAAAAATATGCAAACATCTTCTTCTATTTTCATCTCCCTCATCAATCAAAAATCAAAGATAAAGAAACAATCAATTAAATCCGATCTAATCAGTCCTTTATTTGTCAACCCTACAAGCGGCCACATGCGATTAAACAGACCCATAATATTATCATAGAAACTAATCCACTACAGATATATCATACAATGCCATCTATAATTAATCCTTATGTATTAAGTCCTGATAGCGTTCCGAGGGTTAATGAAGACATCAAGAGCAGTGGCATCTTATACCTGTCACAATCACATCGAGATATGGAGGGGTTAGATCATTTTCGACCTTGTGTTGCGTTGTTTAAATTGACATTTAAATATACGTAAACTTTGTGTTCGTTAGAAAATATATTGTTAATATAAGGCCTTCGTGGCGCAGTGGCACAAGAGCATTACTCTCGCAACGGTCGTCGATTCGATCGTCATTCGAGGGGATTATTCTTTATTAATATTGTTCATTTCTTCGCTCTGGCACCAAGGTCGGCAATATCCCGGGGTTGAGTTCCGCCACTCAACATGCAAAGCCTCCAAAATTCGGCGGAAAGTTAGAAGCGGACTGTCTTAATACTAGGTTAGGCTAGGCTAAAAAAATGAAAGTTATTGGAAAGTAAGTTAAAAGATATAAACACAACTTTAATGTTAATTATTTTAATTAATTCGTATTTTTTTTGGACCATTGGACTTGAGTATAAAAATAATAAAAATGAAAATTATTAACGAACCCATCCTCCTGTGACATATTTATATAAACAGCATACCATTTATTTATTATTCATTAGTTACCTGAAACAAAAATATTTCTAATTAATATATAAAAGAAACTGTATTTTTAAGAACATTTAAATTGAATATGAATTTAATATAATTTTTAAACTTAAACTTATATAAAAAGGTACAAAATGTTACCATAAGGAAATATATCTTTTCATGATTTTCCTAATATGAAATAAATTAATAAAATGTCTTCCAAAAACAGTTACAAATATTATCAATACATTTAAAAGAAATCACCCGGAACCTTCCACGAAAAAAAAGAGTTATTCAAAAAGAAAAATATACGAAACAAGAATTATTATCAAAATTATATTTCACCCCGTTATAAAGGAAAACTGTGGGTTGCTTTGAACGGATATCCTGAGGACAGAGAAATTAAAAATGCAAGTAAACTTCCAGACCCTTATCAAATTAGGTAACGACGTATTTTATATAACGTTGCCGTTTCAAACAGCATACTAAAGTCAATTTTTAATTAAGATAAAAATAAAGAGGTTTACATTTTTTACTTCACATTTTATAGTGTGAAATCAGAGACAATTACGCTACACTCTTAATTATTTTTATTTTTTGCTTAAAATTTGGATTTTTTAAATATGAAAACTAAGGTATAGTCTTAAACGTCTCGTCAGCGTAGAATGAGTACAACTTTGTAAAATTATAAAATAATTGTAATCAAATAAAGACATTTTATTAACAACAGGCCGTCTTGACACAATGGAACAGTGTCTGATTGTATATGCAACAGTTGTGGATTCGATTATTAAAATTTAAATTATATATAATTTTTTACTTTGGTAAATGGCGTGGTATTCCGTCACTCAACAAATATGTTTTGCAAATTGGGCGAAAAGTGGAATGAATGTAATATAACAGCCAATATAAGAAGTACGCAGATAAAATTGGGTGACGAAACAAAAAAGACTTATCACTAATTATAAAACCAATTAAAAAGATCATAAGGTTAAAATTTAAATACATTTAAGCCATCTATTATACTATACGCTAATAAACCACGATTTTAGCTAACTCGTTGCATTCGCCGTTCAAAGCGCATCCATCTTGCTAAAATTCCATCATTTGTTAGGGTATGAGACACAGCCGTGCAGCCGCAGGCTAATCCCGTCTTATATACTGCATGCAATCACTGTATGTGATTTAGCCAACTTAGGTTTATAAATTTAGATTTCAGTACAGTCTATTTTATTAGGAAAACAGAGATTTTGGTGAAACTGTGTTTTTGTGAAATGTGGCAAAATATATTTTGCTTTAAATCAAGGCAATCGCATAAAACATACCCCTAAAGACTTCAAACACCATACTCCTGAGCCAGCTACAACTGAGCCATCACGGTTCTAAAATTAAAACAGACAGCAAAAATGATATCACGTACAGACAGACTGACCGACCGTGAGATGACAATCTCATATGTTTAACACGCAACTATCGCGTCATCGCGAGTTAGCTATCGTGCGTGTCACTCAGATTGTTTCGCAAAGCTCGACTCGACACGTGCTATTTCACGTAATGGCACTTAAACATATGGGCATGTACGTTTTTATTTTTATTTATGTAACCCTGTCTGTCCTGACTGTCTGTTAATAGCTGATCTCAGTAATACTAATCTTTGATTTTTAATAAAGTGAACAGCAGTTTTATTCTTTAGCATAATCATTTAAGTTGTTTCTTAGATTTTACCACCGAAACACCGGATTCATAAATTATTAATTTATTTTAAAATTCTTAACAATTTGTGTTTGTTACTCAGGATTAAATTTTGAACTGTTTTAAAGTAAACATATTTGTAATTTATTAAAAACTAACTCAAAACACTAAAACATAGTCAAAAGAAAATGAACGGAAGAAAGGCACAAATCCATTCTATCACACAGTCTGAAAAACTCAACAAAAAGGTCCACCTGAAAGCAAACTTAAACTCCCAAAGGCATTGTCACCAAGACATTAAACTTTCAGATATATTGTTAGTTGCACCACTCGGGAACATAAAACCACAATATCCGGTAAAGTTCCCTATATTTATCAGTTCGGCAACATTTTTCATTTGCAACTTCCGCTCGGGCGCCTGCAATATTGTGAAGTAAGAAAGTGTTACGTGATAACTATTGGAAATGAGGACGAAGATGCTTTTGCGGAAACAATATTCGGGCACTGAGTTTGTTTATGGCTTTTGTGGAATATTATCAATCATTATTACGGCGTGGACATCGTGGCGCAATGGCATTAGTGTATATCTGTAAATACAAAGGTAAAAAGGTTCGTAGGTATGGTAGGTTCCACAAGGAGGAATAATTTTTTTAATATTGTCAATTTCCTTGCTCTAGTAACTACTCAAAAATTCAGTGGAAAGTGGCGTACGGAGTGCCTATGAAAATGGCAAAATTAAACTTCATGATTGTTTATAATACAAGTATATCCCTCTGTTTTTACTCATTTGATAACCTCTTAGCATTTTAAAATATAAATAGTCATAGCGTAGTGTGTGTCAAGTGATAAAAATAGTATTATTTATTTTTTTATTTATATGCCGCATATAGTATGGCAGGCAAAAGGAAGTACTACTACTATTGGTAACTTAGTGTTAAGACACTTGCATTCCATACTTACTGCCAAATTTCTCAGTCACTGTGTATTGAGTGGCGGTAATTAACGCCGCGCTTTGCGTCGTCAGATTATTTAATTGAAGATTATTGAATGTTGAAGACTGTTGTCAAGCCGAGAAAATAATGTCATTCATTTTCCAGAGTGGAGATCAAACCCGTAAATTTGCGTTCACAGTCAAACACTGTCCCACTGCACTACGATGGGCTCAAATAAAACGTATATTAAGTAATTATTATAACCAGAAATATTATTATCACTGAATCTACCCTAGCAAGGCTAATATCATCCGGCTCGAAGGACCAACCCCTATTGACAGGGGGCGGTAACATTAGACAACAACATATGTTGAACAAACCTGATACAAATGGCTATAAATAACCGTTATAATAGAATATTTTCGTCCCTTATTTTGTACTCAAATTTGCTTGAATTATTTCTCACTACTTTCATAATTTGTAATAAAATAGTAAGATTTTATTACCTAATAGAGATATTGTATACTTCAACTTTATTTATAATAAAAATGTATACTTTAATTTCATTAAACAACATATTAAATTTATAAAAATCTTATATTGTTTCGTCTTATTATTTTAAAATAAAATATTATAAGACAAAAAAGCTGTCAAAACGTTATTAATTTTAAAAAGGTAAAACTTTTAAAGTTTGATTTAGGCAAGCAATAAATACGTCTGTTTTTAGTATCTGTGAAATATTTTAAGAAAAGGGAATGCTTAAAATCACAATTTCCAATATTCCAGTACAGTCGTCTCGCATTATAGTGTCGTCATTCCGCAATCTTAGCAGTGCAGGCAACCAATGAACTTTGAAAATACAATTTTCATTGGAAAACAACTAATAAAAACGTCCATTTCTCTTTAAGTCTGTTGTTTGTTTTGATAGAAAATGAAAAATATTAATGTATATTATAAAAAAAACGTCATTTCTTTGACAGAGTTGCTGAATATATTGAATATCTTATTATTTATTTGTTGTATAAGATAACATTTGCACTATAAGTAAGTACAACATATTTTCGTATAATCTAATTAAATTTATTTTTTTAGAATAAAATCCTACATTTCTATGTTCTCCCTTTTCTATTTACTATGACACTTACTGATCTATCGGTCCTGTAGTAAAATTAACACATATTTCGCGTTTTATGTTATCGATTCACACGTTCTTACAATAACTAGAAGCTATAGTGGCAAAGTGAGTTCTATAATAAGTAAACGCGATGTTTGTGCGTTCGATTATCATTCTTACGTCAGACGTATCTGCATGTTGTTGTCTACTTAGTATCCTCTGCCTACTATGCTACGTACAGCGTTAAACTAAAATTAAACATACAATACCTACATACTAACATATTTGTACATATATGTCTTAATTAATTTTGAATTAAATTAATTATTAAATTAGCTTCACGCTATATCCCGCACACAGCAGGGTAGACAGAGGGAACCTAGTGTTAAGACACTCCGTTCCCCACTTTCTGCCGAATTTTGGAGGCATTGCGTGTTGAGTGGCAGAACTCAACGCCGCGCTTTGCCTCGACACCAGAGCGAAGAAATGAAAATATAAATTTAAGTAAATATTTCATCTCCTCGAGTGGGGATCGAACCCACAACCAGTCGGTTTTACAGTCACACTTTGTACCACTGCGCCACGACTGGCCTCTTGATTAATTTTGAAAGTAATAAAAATAAAAAAAAAAACCGCTTTACGCTGTATGCCGTACACCGCAGGGTAGGCAGATGAAACATAGTGATAAGACACTCCGTTCCCCACTTTCTGTTGAATTTTCGAGGCACTGCGTGAAAATATTAAAAAAATAATAATTCATTTCCTCGTGTGGGTATCGAACCCACAAACGTCGCGTTTCAGTCACACCCTTGTGCCCCTGGGCTACGACCGCCTCAATGAAAGTAAGTATGATACAATAAATGAGAATTCTTTACTTTAAAGTTCTTATCATTACTTATTTATATTCAATCATCTTCACTCGTTTTTTACAATCACAAAGCACATCTTTGATCTTTAAATATATGTATTTCATAATAGACTTTCTTTATAATTATAAAGAAGTCAACGGTTCTACATTTTATTTACTGTAGACATAATGTTGAGACTAGAAAATATTTTACCATGTAACGTCGACATCGTTGACGTAAACTAAAAAAAAGAAATTTCAAAATAATAGAAGGCAACATTTAATTACTTTATTAAATCAACCTTTTTTATAATAATTACGATTTAGCTTAAAAAAGATGCCAAGAACGAATCGAACACGCTCTTGAAGGGTTCCGTAGTAGCAAGCAGCCAGTACTTAAGCCTAGCCAAAATATATAATATACATTTATATTGTAAATATATGAATGTTTTCAGATGAAAAATATATATTTTTTTAATTTCATGCCTATCAATAGGATTTTCTTATTGTTATTTAATAACAATAAAGAGAGTTTGTTACATTTATGTAATAGTTACCGAATAAAATTACTGTA
This sequence comes from Heliconius charithonia, assembly GCA_030704555.1. Lineage (NCBI taxonomy): Eukaryota > Metazoa > Arthropoda > Insecta > Lepidoptera > Nymphalidae > Heliconius > Heliconius charithonia. The sequence goes on from CM060825.1 coordinate 5,366,392, forward strand.
ATATACGAACAGACAGACATAACAAAGCAAGGGTTCCATATTTCTATACAGCTACAAAACCCTAAAATCGTAATACATCACAGTCTTTTAATGATCCGAATATACTTGAGATCGAGTTTGGTCTTAATTAAATTAACCTTTGTTGTTCTAAAACATTTTTTTGTGAAAATTTTTACTTTAAAATAAACTAACATGTATAAATTAATGATGTAAGTTAAGTAATGAAGCATTTCTTAATTGGTTTTTCTTATTGACTTAGTTTCAAAGAAAGTAGTATATGAGACTTTAATTAAGCAATATTTTTTGTATTTATTACTAAGATATTACTTATTGAGGTTAGAATAGATTTATCTAATGGAGGTCTAATTTTAGATGAAAAAAAAAACATGTAACATTTATCACACTAGTTAAAAAAGTTAAATATCCTAATTTATAAAATATCACAAAAATTTCATCGTAGCCCAGTGGGTAAGGTCATGGTTGTGGGTTCGATCGCCATTCAAGTAAATAAATTATTTTATTTTCTTATAATACAAAACAAAGTAAAGCTAAGTGCAGTGTTGAGTATCGCCACTTAACACGCTTTCTCAAATTTGGATAAAATGCGTGAAGCTAACAAATATAACTTATATAATAAAATGGGGAATCTAAGTATCTTAACGGGAAAGTGCGTGCGTGAAGAGAGTGCCTTAGCGCCACGTTCCCAAGTTCCCTCTACCTACCCTGCGATGTGCGAGATACAGTTTAAATATACAAAAATAAAACTAAAGTTTCACTATTTTATGTAACATTCTTTACAAATCCCATAGCATATTGAGATTATTTCGTAAAATCTCTCACTCGTAGTGGACAACACAAAGGATAAAAATTAATCAATCTATTATACTTGTTGATTTGACACGTGTCGAGACACAATCACTTTTGATTATATGAACATGCTATATCTTTGTTCTATAGAAAATCTATAGTTTATTACAACAACAACAATGTTGTAATAAACTATAGATTTTCTATAGAACAAAGATTGCATATTCTGGAGGCCGTCGTGGCGCAGTGGTTCACCGACTGCTGGTCAACGTGACGGTTGTGGTTTCGATCTCCATTCGGGGGAACAAGATTAATTAATTTTAGTTCATTTTCTCGCCCTGGCAGGCAAAGCGCGTCTCAATGTAACGGAGTATAGCCGGCGTTTCTGCAATGCGTGATATAAAGAAGCTGAAAAAGATTTTTTTGTAACTGAATGACTGATAGATAACTATAATTAATATTGTTATAAAAATATTAAACAATATATTTAAATAACTTTTCAAATAAACATATTACGTGTCAATTACACAACCATAAGCTATCAAGTGTTTCTCCCCGTAACACCTGTCTGAACATTCACAATCCGCAATTAATGCATTAAACGTGCCATTAGAAATATTTAGCCATTTAGATTCTATTAGGCAATAGGTCAGAGGTCTGCACCCTAGCCTTAGGCTCTGCCTCGCCTATTGGAGAAATATTTAATTTTCAACTCTATTTCTTGTAACATAAAGTATAGTTTCCAGTGAAACCAACTGTTTGGACATCGTTTTAGACGGAAATATTTAAGTTGACCCATGTGGACTTTATTTCTTAGACATTAGAGTATGTTTTGTAAAATTTCATACAAAACAAGTAACCTTTCACACATATCAGTTAGGTAATTTAGTTTGTGAAGAGTGTATATAATAAATATATTTATCTATTAAGGTTGTGATGTTAGGTTCTTCCTGTACTGGCCTGCGTGTGACCTGATGTTTCGACTAGCATTTATCATGAAAATAAATTAAATAAAAATATTACATAATTAAAATAATAGTAGAATTTCAGAACTGATAATATACCAAAAAAATATCTTCTTTCCGCATCCTACATTTTCTAGCTTAATCTCATTATTTTGTCACATAACCTAATATTACATTCCATTCTCCACGCGAATTGAGGCAGTCTGTAACTGTTATCTCAAACTCCTTTGAGAATATTATTTAATAAATAATGCCTTGGCTCGTGATGTGTCTAGTAGTTAGAACCGTCTATAGTTGTGATCGTGAAGAACCCAAAATCTTTTAGAGATTCAGAGGTAACAGTATTAAGAATTTTATGTTATGCCATTAGAAGGTATCGCTTTAATAATATATTTGCCATCAGAAGTTGTTCTTGTGTCAGTTATTTAGACTGGAACTGGAAACTCGACAATATGACATTGTCATACATAACTCGAAGCTCGTCCGAAGAAAAGCCAAGAGCGCGTCCTATCTTCCTCTCCACTATAACTGCGAACTAGTTATAATAAAAGGAAGAAAGAGTACGGGCACCTCCCCGCCCTACACCGTGAATTCCTACCTGATTGCGGCTGCAACAGTCTTAATGAACTCTCCGGGACGTTTGTGTGTGATCAGTCTGAAGGTACTTGTTACGCTTGTTTATATTAAGATTATTATATTAGAATTGTGATTCGTGATGTTGATTGATTTGTGAGATCAATATAAGTCGTTGGAACGAACGCACTGCCGCAAGGCGGCCGATATGTTGAATAAACGCACGGCACACACCCCACAGTCGTGACTCGAACCGTAGGCGAACACTACTACATACACCAGAGTTCCAGGACATAAAATAGCACCACACACCCGTACGAGACAGGCGGACACTACTACATACACCGGAGCTGGGACATAAAATAGCACCACACACCTACTAGTCGTATACCAAATCGTAGAAGTGGTATACAATATATCAATGGCTAACGCCATACAAGCGTAGCTTACGTGCCGCGAGCGTACTGCGAGACAGCATCAGCCACGACATAGTTAATGTCACTGCAACAGTTCGCATAAGCCCATCACGTCAGCTTCCGCGACGTCAAGCAACATTCAATATTATAACATTGGTCAAAGATAACTTTAATCCATAATATGTGTCGCTCCTACACATATAATTCCTTTATAAGGAATTCGATCCTAAAAGATCGTGCCATCATAGACTTCGAATTATCATATTATATTGATTATACATTTGGTACGAGTCTTTATGTGCATCATATTTATTAGTACCGTAGTACTTTAGAATTCGACTCGACCGCTGCCTTCCAGCATCACCACCACCTATATATACGGAACGACGGTCGCGACATTCGGGACGACAATACACGAACTCGTCTCGATTAATATGGTATCAAAAATATATAGTTTGTATTATACATCATTAACTATGTTATTTATGTGTATTGCCATGCATATTTTATTTTATTTATTTATTTATTTTCAACTTATATCCGTGGTACATACTGTTACAAGTCGCTGCGTGTTAAACTGGAACTCAATGTCACAATTTATCTTAGAAGACTATTTCCCCAAGTGTAGATATTGAACTTACAACAAACACATTTACAGTCCAACACTGTTCCACTGCACCACAACGATCTAAATAAAAAAATACAATCATAACACATACAAATTAAAAAAAAACTAACCTTAAAAAATATGATTATAACTAACCAATAAATATTACTCAACATTAAAAGTTTCTCATATCGGCATTAAAATATATTTTTAAATTAACAAGTAACCTATTACACTGAAACACGTATAATAAAACCGTATTCAATAAGTAGATCTCTTAAGATAAATTAGTTTAGAGGCAATCGTCGAAACTTTGTTGAGCAATAGTTAATATCGGTGATCGTTATCTCGGATTGAGTAATCAGACTTGTTTTTTTTTGACTTCACTCTATACCCTGCTTATAGTAGAGTAGACATAGTGGGAACCTAATAAAATATTCTCTTATTATTAAGGCACTGCTCCCCACTTTCTGCCAAATTTTAGACGTACTGCGTGTAGATCGGCAACACTCAATGCCTCGCTTTGCTTCATTACCACAGCAAGGAAATCAAACCCATAACCTGTCGCGTTTTCAGTCGCCCGCTTGTGTCCCTCCGCCACGACTGGCAAGAACTATATTATGAAGTATATTTATAATATTAATAAACCTGATATGCTTTTAAAATAAATCCATTGATAACACTGAACAGAAAGCTTTTACTTGAATAATAGACGCGAGAGTATAAAGGATGCGAAAGGAAAAAGTCTCTATATGTGGCTAAATTTTTTATTAACTCTAGCGACCCGCCCACGACTTACCCCGCGTTTGAACTATATGATTATTTAATAAACCAAATTAAGTTAAGTATTCTAATATGTTTGCAACGAAAAATTCTAATATTTTTGGGTTATATTATTGTTATTTACATAAAGATATTGGATTGTTTTTTTAAATAAAAACTTATATATAATAAGCATTATAATTATAAGAATGAGTAAACAAATATTATCTGTACACATAAAAAAAATCTGTGATTTTAAAATAACGGTAGATTTTCAAGTGCATAAGGTTATTTACATACTAAATTACAAACAAACAATTTTATATTTTTTTAACTGTTTATCTGGACTAATCTCCGGGTCAATAATTGCAAAAAAACTGCTTACGTAATACTTGAACGGCCCTTAAATACAAAAAAAAATTGCGAGCAAAATCAAATAAAATCCCTAAAGATTAAAATTATGATTTTTAATCTTATAAAACAACCAATCAATTTTACTAAATACACTTAAAATAAGATTAAATAAAAAAAAGAAGAGCACGAAGCCGCGCAGGGTTTACTATTTATACATGAAATGAGAAAATATATCTCTGTTATATTAAATAAATAAAATTAACACATTTCATCTTATTGTTCGTGTACAGAGCGATGCTACGGGGCAATATAGTAACATTTTTAATTATATTAAATGTTATTTCAAATTACTAGAGAATATTCTTCTATTAGTATCTTGACGTAAATTAATTACTTGATAAAAATATTTTATAGAAAATAATGATTAGTTATTTTTTTTTAAATTATAAGAGAAATAACTAGTTTTATGAAGTCATGGAATAGATAGAACTACATCTATAGGTTGTAATTTTCTTTTTCTTTAATTCGCATAATATGTCCAATTTAAATACAGAGATGGATTTAAAGATAATTTATGTATAGGCAAGAATGAGAGATAAGAGAGCCAGTGAAGACTTTGGTAGAAATTTGCGTATCGATGATATTGGAGGTATGTCATGTTAAAAGCACAAGGACCTCCTGGAGGGCAATGTATGAAGACGCTGATGAAAGGGGCCGATGCGAACGAGTTAAGACCGTAGCGTTCCATGCTCCGTTCTCTCTAGCTACCACGTCACGAATAAAGAGTAAGGCAAAAAAAAAAATATTCCATTCGGCAGAAAGTGGCGAGCAAAGTATCTTGACACTAGATTCCCCCCCTTGCTTTAATTTAAAAAATATACTTTTTCATAAAAAAAAATAAAAGATAATTTAAAGTCAGACATAAACCGCATTCAAAACAGACGTCTACACATGAGTTAAATTAAACGTGAAACGCGACAATTTCTTGCAATTCCACACGTGCCCGGACACCTTGCTTACTCTAAGAAAAGCTGTGAAGAATGTGTTTCGTGTAGAATATATTTTACTTATAAGATATACAATTTTAGATTTAATTTAAATTTATTACTGGATTATTTTTTCAGCTTCACATTGTATCCCGCACACAGCAGGGAAGACATAAGGAACCTAGTGTTAAGACACTTCGTTTCCCATTTTCCGCTAAATTCTGGAGACATTGCGTGTTGGTGGAGGGAATCCACACCGCACTTTGCCTCGACATCAGGACGAAGAAATGAGAATATTATTGCAGGTGATGAAAATAAGATAAGATAAGATAAAAAGTCTTTATTGCACACTTTAACAGGATTGATTACATTAAATTAGGGTTATGATATGCACAAAGGCGGCCTTATCACTACAAGTGATCTCTTCCAGGCAACCAATCTGGGGATAAGATACAACTAAAAGAGAGGGCATTATGTGGTGCAAAGCGACGTGAATAAACTTAATTAATATATAAAACATATATAAATACTATGTTTCATTAGATCGGTTATATATGATGATGAAAATATTACGTTTTTCTTAGTCTTTTCTGTGTATTTCCAAACCTTATATCAATAAGGGAAAAGATATAAACTCAATTAAAGGTATAAATAAACATTTTATTTTGTTTATTTATTCATATTCGCAGCAAGATACATTAAATTCCCCAATTTTTTTTTAATTTCCTGAAATGTGAGGCGTTGTATGTATGGCGTGTTGCTTGTACGTGACTGGAGGGACGTGGATCCGACGAAGCCGGAAAGAAATCAGACATTGAGACTTCTATCAATATTTCCTATGCGATGCATAAACTATGTATAAAAAAACATAAAATGTATTTTTGTTACGCTTAGCAATATTATTAATATATAACTAAAACATGAGGCCAGTCGTGGGACAGGGGCAGAAGTGTACAACTATAAACATGACAAGTTGTGGGTTCGATTTCCACTCATGGAAACGAAACATTTAATATTCTCATTTCCACGCCCTGGTAATGCGCAAACCGAACCTGGCAAAGCGTGCGTTCAGTTCTACCATTCAACAGGCAATGCCAGAATTCGGCGGAAAGTGTGCAAGGGAAGTGTCTTAATAGTAACGAAGTGACTTAACACTAGGTTCCCTGATTAACTCTGCCTATTCCGCTATGTGCAAGATTTGAATTAAGGACCTTATAATGTTTTGCACACCAAACTAAAAAGATTTTTATATAATAAATATATATTTTAAACTATAAACACATCTTGTCTTCATTCAAGAGCGGAGCGTAACTCTCGACTCGACGGAAGTTTTACACTTCGACTTCAGTTTCATACTAAAAGTTAATCTTTGCAATAACTGAAAAGTAACACCGTTTCAGATTTTTAAAGGATATTTTAGTTAGCAAAACAACATTTACGTAAAAAGTTTTTAGTTTATATTTCCGAAAGGCTAAATTGATTTTAAAGCGCAGTAGAGTAGTCAAATGAGTCAGGATGCGCGGTCGTTTTTGGTTTGATTTCCACCCAGAAGGATACTGATTGATAAATATTGCATGATTTTTTATTACTTTAGTTTGGTTAAGTAATGCACGTTGGTTCCCCATTTAATATGAAATTTTGTAACAGAAGCGATTTAAGTGTTGCCTAACCACACTACGTACATTTTACAGTAATAATACAAAATAAATAAATAAAAAATAATCAAAAAAAAAAATTAAATCTATCATTGAGATATTATTTTGATTTTCAATTTCTTGGAGCTAGTTGAAAGATATCAAGTGTATAGAAAATAGAAGTTAATTTAAAGTCCAAGCCAACTCCAGACCTGAAAGGATTCACTGGACATCACACGGACGAACGGTTCAGCGGGTCGATGAGTGTGATTCACTTTGAACGAATCCCTTATATTTTTCGTTTTGTAAAATTAAAGTAATTTATTTTTTAACTTCCCGGGAACCTATTCGCGTTTACAGTCGCCTGCCCCCAGATACCGACTTACCTCAAATAGAGATATTGTAACCATTAGAATTTTATTAATATTCCTGTAATTCCCGCAATAAGGTATGGTTATGAGGTATTCCCTAGTCTCAGTATTTCTCACATAAACGATTATCTCCACAAACAATGGCTTAACAGCGGCAGCGATAAGACTAAAAAATAAGAAAATAATGGGCTATTCTTAAAAAAAATGTAAAATAGACGTAGAAGTTCGAATTGGCTCAAAGTGGAGCAAACTTCGAGCCCATTCCAAGATATCGGATTACAGCAGAAGTGGCGACGTTGGGATCCCCATTTTTCAAGACCTGTTCTAATTTAGAGCTCGATGTATCTTTCGTTTCGAATAAAATTTAAATTCAACGAATTGTAGAATAGAAGGAAATACAAAGCACCGTTTATCGCCAGTAAAGATTTATATTAGTCTTGTGAATTTTGGTGTTTGAAATTTACTGTTTTTCAGAAAAATTAAATGAAATTTGTCTATTTTTAAAAATAAAAAGAATTAAAGAACTTCTTTGGGATAACTTTTATTTAAGTATTTTAAATATTTTTCACCATAAAACAGATATAAAAACAAAAATAAATAAATAAAATAATAAGAAAATCAAAATTGCTCACGCCTAAATATCTAAACATAATGGTTTAATATATTATGCCAATGGTTGCTTAGAAGTCAATAATTTATTTCATGAGAAATATTACTTTATCGAGCTATTCTTGATATCTCTTATCTGAATATTTGATAAGACATTATTATCAGGTTAGCATAAGTATCGCCTATGCTTGACAGACAATCAGACAGACAAATATACAAGAAAGTGACCCTACAAAGGTTTCTATTTTTCTTTGGAAGTGCCATACTATAATGAGAAAATACCTTTCTCTATCATATTGTTGCTATTCAATCCAATAAACTAAATATACTGGCAAATTCGTCTTTCCAAGTTTACATTTCAATAAATCCTTTAACAATAACTGTTTAACGAAGCTGACGGTCTAATCGGTAATGGCTGCAACAAAATCTAATAGAGACGTAGTAAGTAATTACCTATTGGAACTAGAAACATTGATATTCAGTAAAGTTATGAATTAAAAGAATGTTTCTTCAGCTACACAAAATACGGTAATTTAAAAGTAAGTTTTTTAAGCGACCAGAAAAAGGTTGAGTCTTTAGATTTCTAACCGTTTTTGTTTTACTCTTATCCCAATACGGAATACTCGTTTCTACACATTTCTTCCTAATTAACAAAGCGTTAAATATTAGTTGACGTAACCTAACACTATAACCAAATTATGTTTGAAATAACAAAGATGCTTTTCTAAATGGAAGCAGACCTGGAGCGGACCAGACGCAAGTACCGCGTCTGGCTGTACACTCGACGGTTACAATTCCAGTCGGGTACGGGTATGATATTTTATCGAGTGCACGAATTATTTCATTTCTTTATTCTGGTACCAAGATAAAACACGGAGTTGAGTTCCGTCACTTACACAAAAAATCCCAAAAATAAGGCGGCGCGTGGCATATGTGTCTATGTTTATCACATGTGTATATGCGGGATACAGAGTAAAGTAAAAAAAAATGTAAATAAGAGAAAATCTAAATGACACTGACACTTCAAATCAGCGACAAAAATAAATATGAGAATAAACGGTATCACGTAGTAATGTATCATATAGAGTCATAATACGACCAAAACCTATCAATATATTTACAGAACTCAATCGAAGACAGCCGTAGACTTCGATGTAATAAATCTTTTCAACAAAGCTCTTACTTTAGACAAGACGTCAATATAAACAAACGATTGAGCTTACTAACAGTCGTTAAAGGAAGTGCAAATAGTACAGACAGATGGACCGACTAAAAGCACTAGACTTAGCCTCTAGCTTTCTTCTTTAAAAAATCATCTTAGTTATAACTCACGGCTTCGTAGAATTGACCAAAGGTTATTTAAAATAGTAAAAATAAGTAAAAAAAAGTATTCGCTTTAGAAATGCATATTGATTTTTGAAATGATCGACTGACAGACAACACGGAGGGACTTCGAAAGTTGAAATGTCGCGTTCCAAATTTCTTTCGGGAAGGGAAAAAAAAGTGATGTCCATATCACGTTTCAAAAATTTACGCAAACAAAATGATCGTCGATGACTAGTAAATATACCTATCAAATAAATAAAAACATACACAATAATGAAAAAAATAAATGATCAACCACTCAATCTCTATCGAAATATAAAAACAAAATCAAAGTAAAACGTCTAAGCTTTCCTTTTCTTTGGCAAATGAGTAATGGCAGAATGGAACTCGAGGCACGCCTTCAATTGTTCAACAAAGCGACGATGTGTTACCAATACGAGAAAATAACGTTTGACATGAAAAGGGTGATTAAGAGTACTTTCTTGCCACTGCGGCTACTGAAAGGGTTGAGCGGCAGATCAAAATAAATTCACTAATGATTTCATTTGTCTTTCAAGACATGGGACACGCCTTTGGTTTAGCACCGTCGTGGAGCAGCTCTGACGTGAATAACTGAAAACCGATAACAGTTGTAGGTTCAAATATTTTTATAATTTGTATATATTAGATACTAGAGACTCAATCGCGGTTTCGCTCGGTCAAATTTATTTTTATGTTATAGTCAAATGATAATAATTAAATAATAATAACAAGTATCCTATATCCACAATTTCAGGGTAATCGGTTAAGTAGTTTTGGCGTGAAAAAATTCACATCTATAATATTACTATGATATGATAACTTAAACAAATCAAGACACAATTCCTCGCCAGTTTTTCTCACTTATTGTACCTAATTATGTATATAAAAACTTGAATAAGAAGAGCAAAAAAGCAGAAAATTTAAGACAGAATAAATGAAGTACGAGCTTCTACATATATCTATGAACTCGCTGCTTGTCTTATAAAATATGATATGAATAAAGCAAAGAATGTTAATATGTAACACTGTTATTATTTAAATAACTAAGTAGGCCTTCAAATCCTGTCGGATGGATAATACAAACATTGTACCTACTATTTTAATTTGAAATCAAAATATTAAATAATATTAATATTAATTGAATCTGCTACCTAACAAACAAGCAAGCAAGTACTAACGTTACCACTACACAACACCGGTCAACTGATTATCTCAGAGCTTTCAAATACCTGAAATACTCTCGCTCCCTTTTCGACTCTATACAAAAGATAAAAAAAAAGATATGAAAAGATTTAAACGTGCAAAATTCGTTTCTCCATATGCTGCCCTTAGACCCCTAGTGTAGTTCACGCGTCGGTGAATACGAATCTACCCTTTCTTCGAGTGCCCTCGAGGTGTCGAACTAGGGTTACCATTTGGGCTATTCAGATTGTACGTAAAATTCTCATTAGGAAAATCTAGGTATTTTCTTATTTCAGAATATTTTACATTTATTTTTATTATGATAGACTCGAATATGAAAAATATTTTAGTAAATGAACTACAGATTTGTACTGTAATCGTTATAGTATATAAAGTGCCTTAACTTTTTTTTTCTAGAAAAAAAAAGAAAAGATCTGTAAAAACAGCCGCAGACAGGTCATTTTATAGTTGTGAGGCGCGTGGAAGGCAGTAAGTTACTAGTTTTCTGTCTATCCTTCTACATGGAAAATTCAGCGTGATCCAACGAACAACGTGAGCACATCGAGCGCTTTCCTACGTTAAAACTATAAACAAACATCAAAAACAAATATTTTTATAATATGTATTCACAGAGATTAAAACAAAATAAATATTTCTGTCCAAAAATACCGGTAACCCTATTAAGAAGTATATAATGTCGAATGAAACAAATGTATCGAGTCTAGTGTCGGCACTCCACGCAGATTGCTTGGGGTACTTAATGGGCGTTGAATGCCTTGTTTGTAGAACTCTCGATAAGTCTAAGGTTCGAATTTCGGCAAATACGATGGAGTATAACGACATTCTGACATGATGCCAGTAGTCGCGCAGGAGCACTAAGTGTGATTGTAAAATCGACTGGTTGTGACTCGAGGAAATGAATATTTATTTAAATTTAAAATTCTTCGCTCTTGTGTCGAAGCAAAGCGCGGCGTTGATTTTCGCCATTCAGCATGTGATGACTCTAAATTTTGGCGAAAAGTGGGAGACGGAGTGTCTTAACTAGGTTCTTTTTGCCTAACCTGCTGTGCGCGGTATACAGCGTGAAGCTTTTATGTGAAGCGTGTTTTTTTTTAAATTTAATAAAACAGACCATCTTGACGCAGCGGCACGACGTGCGAATGTCAACGCGACGGTTGTGTGTTCGATGCCCACACGGTTAGGTGAATTATCGATTCCTAACCACTTAAGCGCAGTATTTTCTACTGGAATAAGTATATTATAAATGAATTATTATACAATTTTGTCGTTAGTAAAATACTAAATTACTTACTATCGACTGTGGAACATCGTTTATTCGAAAGAGCTTACCTGAAAAGAAAATAATACGTTATATTAGTTAATGTAAGTTATGAATGTTTTTTTTTTTAAAAAAGGGACTTCACTTACAGAGATTTTTCTATTGATATATACTAGTAAAAAGCAGCAAAAACTATTGCAAAAATATTTAACATCTATATAATTAGTTTATTTCATTTCTCAATCTCAATTGGCTTATTTCATTTCTGAGAAACCAGCAATCTTCTAGTTGATTCTAATATATGCCAGCCGTGTCGCAGGGGCAGTGAGTGACTCTAAACGCGAATAGTTGTGGGTTCGATCCCTATTCGAGGAAATAAAATATTAAATATTTTCATTTCTTCACTTTGGTGTCGAGACATAGTGCAGCACGGCGATGAGCTCGGCCTCTCAATATGCCACTAGAATTCTACGAAAAATGGGGAACGGCGTCTTAACTCTTAACATTAGTTTTTATACTAGTTCCTGCCTGCACTTTTGTTTGTGTACCCTCTTGCCGAACTACTTGCACTAAAAACAATATTAATAAAAATATTATTTGGCGGGTATCGAATTACAAACTGTTAAGCAACAAATTATTAAGCTATATCAATAATTTGATCATGTCTGATGAAAATTATGACAAATATTTTTTAATAACATTACTTTCTATCGTATATTCTAAAATAACATGCTTATCTTCATACATACATACAAATATATATGGTTACACAAAATTGGTTCCCGGAACCCACTATTAGTACTTAAGAAATAAATAGCTACATTTGGCCCCTAATCCTGACCGTAAACTGGACCGATACAATATCAATCGTAACACTCCAATAAATGTTGGCGACCCTCTACCGTCATTTAAGGTTAGTAATAGAATTGCAAACCTCAATCTTGAGTGGTCCGTCCTTTGAAATACGGCTGGGGTACAACAGGTCAAAAGATATTTTGATTATTTGAATTCTTATTTGAAATTCAGATTATTTTTTTAAATTCAAAAGGTGTTTTAGAAAATGTGAAATAGTTTCAACTGCCAAAGACTTCGACAGTTTCTAAGTAATTTCTAGTTATTTGTCACATTTACTAAATTATTTATCTATCTTTCGTGTGGAGATAAGACTTTAAAAATGTTAAAAGAGTATAAAGACGTTATAAATTATAAATAAATTGAATAGAATAATTGTGGCTTCATACCCAACTTGGATGTTTAGTTGTATATATATTAAATAAAATGTTATTTTACATAATCATACAGTTTAATAAAGTGTTATCTAGCATCTTACGTAGTTAATTGTTACTAGTTTCTATCCATCTTTTCCGAAATAGCATGTGTAAACAATATATTTATAAAAAACATATTCTTATTTGGGGCATGAGCTATTTTAATTTTTTCGCTGTGATAACAAGAGGAAATTGGAGAGAAATGGAGAAAGTGCAGATAAAAAATTGCAATAAATTTCAATTTTCTTCTATAAATATTATTTTTCTTAATGTGTTCCATACTTAAAGTCTTGGTATCGTCTCTAAACAGTCTCGTTTCTTAGTGAATTGTTTTTATATCTGATGTCCAAATTACTACGTCGTTTGTGGGTCTAGTTACATGATTTACTAACTCATTACAATATAAAAATCTGATTATAACAAAAACCATTAAAAGACATATATTTTTATGAACTTGTGGCTCAGTAAATACACATGAAATAAATATTATCAATAGAAAGTTCTCTCTCTAATTTCTCTCATTCTCAGACAATCTCTCAATAGAATCTCCCGTTCCATATCAATACTCAATATCTAACTCAACATGCTTTTAAATCATCCCTTCTGCAATTTAACATACAACTTCTGGACATAAACTTTTAAATATTTTGGATAAAAGAGAGATTTTAAATTGGACTTTTAAATATTTTATGTAAAATAAAAATATTTATATAAAATGTTTTATGTAGGTAGGTAAGGAAATTTAGAGGTTAGAGGATCACTAAAAGATTTTTCTTCTCGAAATTCCTACAAGAACCAAAAAAAATATATAATTAACATTAATTCTAAATAGACACTTGTCATTTCATTCATAACAAAGTAATTTGTAACAAAACAAAAGTTGGGGAAAAATACGAAATTCCACTGAAATTAGCATAAAACACAGCTTGGAAAAAAACTTTTTTTTTGACAATTCAATCTACGCATGCTAATTTGAAGTAAGCCGATTGCCCCCCTAAATGGGCGAAGTGTGAATTATAGAGAACAAACTCCCTCAGGCTTATCAGTCAAATGAGAGTCATAGGACGTAATAGCAACGGCGTCCTCGCCGTACTTCATTTCGCAAGCCACTTGGACCAGACACTTTACTTATGAGAAATTGACATTATTATCATCCAAATTTAGGTTCTCGTTTCATTTGTCGTAACGCCAACTAAATTATTTCAGATGAAATTCTTTAATTGAAACACAGTCAGCGATATATAAGTGTAAATATTATTTCAAGAGGCTGTCTTGGTGCAGGTACACCAGTATTACTGTAAGCGCGACGGTTGTGGGTTTGATTCCCTTTCGGGATATGAAATACTTCTTAATATTTTGCTTCCCTCGTCAGAAGAGGTCGAGAAATCGGCGGAAAGTGGAGAATGGAATTCTTAACGAAAACCGACCATATTGAGACCATATTTCGTAAATTATACTAATAATGTACTCAAAAACTTCACGATATGAGTATAGCTCACTCACAAAATTGTCATCACAATTCGTTCCCAATCAAATATCAAAATTTAAAAGATCTCACCTAAGCATATACATAAGACATTGCTAGTTAATAAATATTAAAAAAACGTCCCTTCCACGTCAATTCGGTCGAAGGCCAAACATTAATCTCGTTATGGGGCTGGTCGTCGGGATTTTTACGCTCCACTGCGATTTTGTTTACTTGGCGACCTCTAACCGTAAAACTGTTTTAGTATATCTGACTTATAGCGGTTTGGAGAACTTTATACCCACTTACGTATATATGTAAGTTTCATGAAAACGATTTGATTTTTTACTATCAGTTCTGTTTTTTTTATTTGAAGGCACTTTTATGGATATTTCAGCGTTTATGACTTTTTTCTACACGTGTTTAGCTGGTTATAGGATAGATTACTAATATTTTTCTCTGTTGTCTCCCTAAAAGAGAGATGTTAGGTTGCATAACTCTGCTGCTAACTGTTTTAAATTCAAATATATCATATAAAAAAAACAAAAATAAAAATAATCTTAGATATTTGATTACAAGTACAGTAACTAGTAAGCGTCCTACGCAATTTAGCTACATACATCTATATAAACGTCATCATTAAGAATAAATCCTACAAAAAAATCTTCATAAATACACTATTTCATGAAACAAAATGTAATTACGTTAAATTTTCCTCATAACAACGAAAACATCGTTAAATCCGTATAAAAATTTTAGGCCATATTAGGTAAATACGGAATGATAAAATTAAATATTAACAGCAAATCAGCTGTAAAGTACCATAACAGGTATAATAAACGAGGATAAAAAACGTATTTCGAGATGAGATCTTGAAAGTACCTACCTAAAAGCTTAATATCGTAAAAAAATGCTTTATTTTTTTTGTTGATTTTCCTAATAACAATGTTTCAATTGTAGGAAAACCATGTTATTATTAACAACTGTGTATAATTCTATAAGCAGTGCTATTTCCGATGCCAATGATAAATTTCCTCCAATGTGATTCCCCCACGTCGACAACGACAACGTTGACGTTACAAAAGCAGACTACAAGTATGTGTATATGGAACTTTAGGTTTTATTTATATGAAAAATGTTGATACCATCGTGACGTCATCGTTTGTCTTGGTGTCAACTCAGGAAGTATGAATAATATATCCTTCTCTGATAAGACAAAGCGCGGCGTTGAGCTTCGGAACTCAACAAGCAAAAAATTGTTTAGGCAGTCAGACAGAAACCTTCACCACCTTATACCCTGCTCTATATTCTTCCTATATAGGGGATGGATATACTACAATATAAAAATAAAACTACATTTATAAATATATACAATTATTATTCATATTTTTCCATTATACAGTTTACAAAGGGGCCGTAATAACGCCGCTATGAGCTATCCATCTTAGAGTGTGTTTCCTCGTACGAATGCCGTACTCGCTCGCGTTACGACCTATTTAGATAACGAAATGTTTATTTGCTCGAATATAATATGCTTTTACTGTGATATGAGGTTGTAAGCTCATTATTCAAAATTATAGGTTTTTTTTTGCTAGTTCTTTTGTAAGTAGCTAAAATATTGTCAAATTGTATTCTTTTTGGTTTTGCGAATATCTTTAAAGATATAAAAAGTTGAGTTGAAACTCAGCTCGTGGTGGCTCAATGGTGAACATTCAATATGCAATGCTCAGAATTTGGCGGAAAGTAGGATTGACGTTTTAATAGGAACGCTGTCTTAATACCTTAACACTAGGTTCCCAGGTTACCTGTGCGGGATACAACGTGTAGCTATTAAAAGTTTTATGAGTAAACTCTGTTACAGGTACACCGCCGATATGACTCAAGCGAGTTACATATGTGAGACCCATGTACTGGTAGATACTGGGAGGTTGACCGTCCTTAACACTACAACTGAAATGTCACGCCTCCAGTATTATAGCGCCACATGTTGTAAAAGCGGCCCGGCAGATTGAGAGGTAAAATCTGTTTTTGTTTAAAGAATAGTAAAAACAGGGAATTAAGAGTTAAGGAAACAGTGATGCCTAAATGAGCATATCCCGTGTGACTTAAAACTGTTGATTTGCCATAAAGCCCCTTTACTATTTTTTTATTTGCAAACGCAAATTCAACGACATATATATCCAAAAGTCGTTTGAAATGTAAAGAAATACATATAAATGATCTAAAACAATACTCCCATTTCCAACGAAATTGAGCCACAATAAGACGTAGTCGCAACAAAAATTCATGCCAAATTTCAAAATAGCAAACATATAGCTCTTCCAGTCACTGTATCGAGGGTGGAAACAACCCCGCAATTTAACACTGTCGTCGGCAGTTCTTGAAAAATGTCACTTAAATTCCCGCTAATATCGCACACGAGATATTTCATTGTGTTAACTCGTTACATTAGTGAGTAATGGAACAGTATTTGCTTTATTTTTATTGTAATATTTAAGAAATAATCGTTCTATTTTTAAGAAATAAGGGGAGAGAGAGAGAGGGAGAGAGTTCTTATTAGTATGTTTATCGTGAAAAGCTGTAGGCTTATAACGATTATACAATATATCACGTTACCCTTTCGATGTAACCCACATACCTACGGTCACAGTTACCTCGGGGACTTAAAATGTATTATCATATGTCACGTCATGACAAGTCTTATTTTTACCCGACTGCGGCGAAGCACAAATGAGGGTCATGATTTTGACCGGTATGTATGTGGGTATGGATGTTCATCTGTTCTCTCATAACTTCTCAACTAGTTACTATAATTAGACAAATAAAAAATGTCTAATAGAAGTCTCTTGATTGTCTGCTGGTTATAGGTTTCATGTCGTCACATTAAATTGACTACAGTGCCTTCTAGAGGACTTAAAGTAAAGATGTCATATGGGGTATCAAATGAAAGAGCTTTCTTGACTCATTTTAAATATGACTGATACCACTAAAATTATTTACCAACTATTTACAAATTTTTATTAGTTTTTACATAATAATTTCAGCGTAAGCAATTTTCTTTGTTTTGTACTTTTTAGAACGTGTTTTAGTACTCGGGCTTTAGTTCTTAGACTTCCTTTTTATTTTTTGTATAGAAACAAACGAGGGCCAAGATAAAAGCCAATAAAAAAAAACAAATATGAATATTGACCAAAACATGCTTTCGAAACGTGTAAATAACTAAAACAGTAAAAGCAAACATAATTATATTGTAGGAATTTCCGTGACAAATATTTACACGAAACGAAGTTTCAGTATCAAAATGAGAATAAACTCATTATCATAACTTCGAACGACTTCTCAAATTTGTATTTTCTGCCTACTTCTTGTAAAAGAGTGAGTGATGGTGGCTTTTGTTATCTAACGCCGTAAGCTACATTTAAAATATCAAAATTATGTCACCGCGTAACAGTTACCAGATCGAGGAAATGAGAATGTTTAATTTTTTCCAAAGTGGAAATCGAACCCACTATGAAGAACTCACATCTTTCTCATTCGTACATAAGTATATTGTAGCTAAATTAATAAACATAAATTGTTATGATGAGACAGTTTATATGAATCTAAATAAAAAAAAGATATATAATCTCTATAATAAGTAGCGTTAACCTTTAGAAATGTCATCTAATAACAGGTTTCTTATAAAAATAACATATATCTAGGTCATCTAGAACACAGAGGCGCTTTACATTATTTTACTAGGACAAGGCAAATAGTGGCTTCACGCTGTATCCCGCATGTAGCAGGATAGGTAGAGACAACCTTGTTAGATCACTCCGTTCACCACGCACTTTTTTCCAGACATTGTTTGAACTCAACGTCGCACTTTATCATATTACTAGAGCAAGGAAATTAAAATAATTTATTCCCCTGAGTGGGTATCGAACTCACAAGCGTCGTGTTAGCAGACAGACACTATGCCGCTACGCGACAGCGATTTCAAACAAGCCTCAAAAAGGTGGTGTAGTAACTAAAATGTCACAGTGACTCAAGTGTGGACCTCTGTTAAAATATTACTAAATTCTAATTTGAGGTTAGGTTATAGTTTAGGTTAGGTAAGGTTCTAGGAAGAGGAACTAATTAGATTTTATATTAGCTGTTAAATCTAATACTGTCTTTAGAGAACGGTGTGTCTTAATGCTAGGTTCCATCTGCCTAAATCTAATAAACCCAGCACTTTTCATCGCAAAATAAATTCGTGCACATTTAAGAAGTATTTTGACACTTCGCTCATTCCAAAACCATATGGTAGCCACCATGGTTTATTTATAATAAAAAAATAATAATAAATAAAGGACACCCCAGTATTGTTATTAAATAGTATATAAATATATTACTTTTCTTTACTGCGCCGAAGAGACAATAACCCAATTTATCAAACAAACTCACGACCATAAACTTAAACTTTGTTCACCTCGACTCTAACTTGGGGACTGGCGTGACTTGATTACGTGACGTTAAAATATGAAAATAGCGTGAAATACAGATTTATTTTGCGAAGTGTCTTCTAAAATATTTATAATATACCAACTTCTTTTTTTCAATATTTCTCAAGGAAATTTACTAAATATTAAGTGCTTTAGCGTTTTGGTATGAAATTTCAACGTTCTTTCTTTTATAAAATGCTTTTTCGATTTCGAGGTTTCGAGGTCGACTTATAATTATGTAATAAAATCTAAGAAACTATTATTCGATATTTGACCTATTGACTCATTGTATTATCATGAAAGTTGAAGACCAATGATGGCGCAGGAGTCAAGCGTGTAAGTGCAAAAGTGACAAGTGATGGGAACGATTCCTATTCGTGAAAATGTAATATTTAATATTTTCATGTTCCTTCAGTAACGTGACATAGCGCGGCGGCGAATTCGTTCACTCAACACGCAATGCCTCGAGAATTCGGCGTAAAGTGAGGAACAAAATGTCTTAACACTATATTCCCAGGTCTCCGCTGACCATATTACATGCGTGATACATTGGAAAGTGGGAAAGAGTGTCTAAGCACTAGGTTCCCTTTGCCTAGCTTGTTGTGTGCAAAATCCTCATTCATACACATAAAAAAACTATAGAAAAAGGGCAAATATGCAGTAACTCAAAACGGTACTCGAATAATTTTAAAATGCCCCAATATCTAAAAGTGATCGATCGCGAGGACCAATTCATCGTGTCTCTTTTTTAGAGCAATTTGATTACAGTTTACTTTATGAGACATACTATATTATATATAAATGATTTTGATTCTAACACTATCTGAGTTTAATTCCCACTCGAGGAAAGGAAATATTTAATACTTTCATTTGCTCGCGTGCTAACAAGTCTGAGTCTCGTCATTCAATACGCCTTCAGAATTCGGCGGATATCAGGGAACGGTAAGGTCTTAAAAATAGGTTACCAGGTTCCCTCTGCGTACTCTACTTTGAGGAAGATACACCCTAGAACTAAAAAAATAAATAAAGTAAATAACTTAAAAACAAAGCTTTAACATTTAGGCCCTATTTATGAACAAAATAATAAAAGTTAGATAGATAGAAAATATCGTTTCATAGAAAGTGCTGATAGTCAACTACTCGATCGTAACAAGATCGTAAGCCAATTTGAGGTCCCGCGAGACAGCGCTTGTCAAAGTTTCATCAATAATGTAAACTTCGTATGAAGTTGAAAGCGTAAGACTAATAAATTTATAAAACAGTGTTCGGTTGCTGTTTAAGCAGCTAATATATTTAGCACCATCGTTGGTAAATACTTGTATTGGCTTTAAAATGACTTCACGTTCCTTAAGTTTACACCATTTAAGCATCGTGCGAAATGGATACAGGAGTTTTAGTGATATTTTACTCCGTTTTCTACTTTACTTCATAATATAAATTTATATAGACCTGTCGTGGCGCAGGGAAAGAAGCGTGTGATTGTAAGCGCGACGAGTTGTGGGTTCGATTTTCTCTCGAGAACGGAGATTCTTTACGGGAACGGAGTTTCTTAAGACTAGGTTCCTAGGTTCGGCTGTTGAATCGTTAGAAAGAAAGAATCAATCATAATTAAAAAAGAGTACTCTCCCATTATACACGTTTTTCTTCTATACTTTTTCGAGCATAACATTATTCTCAATACTTTGTTACTGTTACATCCACTATTCACACATAAAATGTTCTTATGAATCATATTGTACCTATATAAATCTTTTACTCGCATCAAATTAGAATTTGTTAATCACGTGATCAGCAAAGCGATGACAATAACACAGTACAAAGCTGGTCACATACAAAAATAAATTCTCTTGAAAGCTATTTTATTTCTGTCAGCACATTCTAAGTCATACATGTTCAATCTGAACCAATTACTAAATACATTTGTATTTTAGTGACTAATTTAAATTCTAAAATAGGACCGTTAGTGAGCAGTATTCAATGATCGAACTCGATTAGTTGGAGTTAACAAACCCCACCTAACTATTCTTGAAACTGTTATTGCTTTCCGTTACTATTCAATTTGTGGAATATCTGTTTTAGTGGGTTTTTATTATCTTGTTATTAGAAGTATCGCTATTTTAACGTTCTTTGTGTTCGATTTTGAGAATCAATCAAATCAAACCTTATAAAATAAAACTCTTTTTAACACGCTTTTATTTGTTTAACTTCAAACTAGGTTATTAAGTCTAAGAAACTGAATTAGACTCACTATCAAATGTGGATAATAATGTATCATGATGAATTTCGGCAGCATACATTACATAGCTTATGTGACAATACAATAATATGACTATCATCGAGCTGGTCTGATGATAAAACCAAGAAGTCAAATAGTGGAACTCTTCAGAAGTTACTAAAAAGCGAGTTGGGTTTAGACTATTGCAACAATTAGCCTTACAATTAAAAAAAAGGTAAGAAAATTATATAAATGGAAGTTAAATCATTAACTGAAAGATTAAAATTCAGCTTAACCCTATACAGAAAATTAATTCAAACTTCCTTCCGTTAACAAATTTAATTATACGCTGTCGTGAAAGCTTTAATCTATCAAGCACCTAGCGCCTCCCCGGTAGTGCATTTATCGCATTCATTGATCTAATGCGGTTCCTTCTTAACACTGTAGCGAGATCATTTGCGAGCGAGTCGAACTGAAAGGCGAAATTTGCAGGAGTGAATTATGTTTTCTAATTTATAAAATAGATTGAAAAGTTTCAGAATTTCTGAATTGTCTTTCTCAGGCGAATTGCATTTAATTTATTTGTTTTATTCAAACATCAAAAGTAAAGTGTGTGATGAAAAACAGGTATCATTACATTTTGTATTATTTGAAAATTATATTGTGCATGCTATATAAAAAAAATCATTAAAAAAAAAACACCTGGTACAAAAAATTTAATGGAAATGTCAAATAATTACTACTGATTCGTTCAAAACTAGACAAACGAAAAAATAATAAGTAAATAATTTCAAGTTAAACTTTATTTATACATTGTATTGCGATAACACTTTGAGAACCTTCAGCCCACCATGTGCGCTGATTGACCGGAATTGACCACCGTCGTTAATCGACGCCTAGCTTCATCACTTGAGTGCTTGCTCAAGTGATTTACTACTGAGAGTTCTCAAGAATATTGTTTGCCACTTTTTGCTTTCATCTATCTATATGAGGTTCCCATATGGTGTTTTTTAGTTTTAATTTAATACAATAAAAATAGATATTTACGTTTATTTATACAAAATAATTCAATAAATTAAATACACATGTACATATAAAACTTACATATACAATTAGATCTCTTTTTATAAATGGAGACCTTACTCCATTTACAAAAAAGAGAGACCTATAAACGCAACACGAAAAATAATAAACACATAAACACCACAAAATATTGACTAACCATACAAATATTCCATCAAATACCTCGGAGTTAATCATAAAAATCGTTATACCCATAATGATTTTTAATAGCATCATTAGACTTTAATGCTAATCAATATCTCATAAGAATAGTTTATGGTTATGTAAACTTTCTAAAGCGTAGGCAGAGATTGAATACAAAAAAACCCTATACATTTATCTACACGTAATGTGATATCAAAGTTTACGACAATTTTATGTGTTTGTTTAAAAAGTAATAAGTATTTTTTAATGTAGGTAATTTTCAATTTTTGTATTTGATAGGTGTGTCGTTTAGATGTTTCGATGTTTTTATGTATCTTTAGTATGATAATCAATTTGAATTTGAGCAATGGATCAATGTGATTTGCCCAAAATGTCAACATGATGGTGAGGCTTTTAAATACTGTGTTTTGAAACTAAAACTATGAAGTATACGAATATAGAAATATATTTAGCTAGTTTATCCCTCAAACCTACCTCTAACTGCAAATGCGACGTTCGTGGGTTTGATAACCAGTCCGGGAAATGATAATATTTTTATAGTACAATACCGCCATTCGATAATTGAGACTTAAATGTCTCGAAAATTAGACGGAAAGTGGGGAACGGGGTTTGTGGGGGGAAGAAATCGTTTGCTCTCTCTACTTACTACGTTTGATGTAAGATGTGCTTGATAAAAAAAAAATATACAGATACTGTGTCAAGGTGAAACAAGACATACAAAAACAAATTTATCGAAACTTCGAGACGAAGAAACTTAAACACAGAAGAAATTTATCATTTCTGAAAACGTTTGTATTTAAATTTTACACAAGGATTTCAATTAGTTACCAAGTTTTGTAATTAATAATGAAAGTTTCATTTCGCTTGAGAAAGTCGAGTTTGTATGAAATCGTATAAAGCATTAATAGTATTTGTAATTGTCATTTACAAATACTGTCTCTCTTATACATTTGAAAAGTGTTTTTAAACGATAGTGGTTGATGGGACACCCACAATACATGGTCTATTCGACAAAAAGATTTAGATTTTCATTTCACACCAGATGTTCATTTCATTGTAAAAATATAGCGATTGATATTTATGTTAACATTAAAAGATTTATTATAATCTTTATTGGCCTTAAAAGCAAACACTAAAACAAAAAAATAAGCATCGTAAACACAATGCTACTTATTCATATATACTTAATGGTTATATTATAATTCTACACAATTTCTTGTTCAGGCCAGTTATGGTGCAGGGGTACAAAGTTTGATTGTAAAATCAACTGGTTGTGGGTTCGATCCCCACTCGAGGAAATGAAATATTTACAGATTTTTTTTTCACTTCTTTACTCTGGTGTAGTGGCAAGCCGCGTCGTTGAGTACCGCCACTTAACACGCAATGCCTCCAGAACGAAAAGTGGGGAACGGAGGTTCCCTCTGCCTTCCATGCTGTGTGCTAGGTATAGTGTGGAGCTGATTTAATTTTAAACAATTTGTTAGATTGATCGCGCTAAACTAGGATATTTGAAACGTCCGATTTAAAAAGAGATGGATGGATAGGTAGTCCATTAATGGATAAGTACTCCATTAATGGAGGAGAACTATATTATCAAGTTTATTATTTCAATCTAACTCATTGTATCTTTGACCTGCGTAACGTGGAGCACTTAGAATGTGTTAAATTTTATACAAAACATAGGTATTTAAAAGCCCCAGGTAAAGGTTTGTTAAAAAATATAAACCATGTCTAACTCAAAAATCTACATAAAAATTTCACATTTAATTTTCACCCAAATTTCAGATCATATTTGGGTATGAAAAGATTTAATAAACACCGCAATTAAGTCAAAGGCAAAAAAGTATTCAGATTTCCAGACCGGCCGCAGAGTTGTACCGCTAATTTGCTATTCAAATTTAAATTGAATGTCAGCACACGATCTATGGGCATCTGTTAAATATTTCATAATTTGACCAATACCACTAAAGTGTTATAAATTTCAGATTACTTCGAATAAATAATTCACGGTGGGACTTATCCACCATTTGTATGGTTAACGTTTACAGTCAAACCCTGTCCCACTATGGCACACCATAGCGGGACAGGTTTTGACTGTAAACGCGACAGCTGTAGTTTTAATTCCCACTCGGGAAAATAAATGACTACTCAACACGCATTCAGTATTGTCTTTATAGAGAACAGAGTGTATTAACATCAGGTTCTCTCTGCCTACCCTGTTGTGTACGGAATACAGGGTGTAGCTAAAGAGACAGACAAAAACAAAAAAAACTGCGGTGTTGTCTTGAAAATGGAAAAATGGGCGGAAAGTGGATAAAGGAGTGTCTTAGCACTACGTTCCCACTGTCTACCTATACGGAAGAAAGTGTGGGTGATGTGAAAAATAAATTATAACAAAACTTTCCTCCTTAATTTTCAAAATGCAGAATGCAAAAATATAAACAGTTTTTGTGTAGATATTTCGCATATTTACCGGTATACCATAATACGAGTATATAGCTTGATTTCATCACACAAGCGAAAAGGTTGAGGGGTCATTCTTGTATTTAACTTAAAGATCAACCAGAAGTCGCATTTAACGCGCAATTCCTATAATAATAGTCTTCAATATAATAATAACATAGATATTATACTAGTAATTCTATATATAAATAATAATATCAGACTTTAATATGTATTACTAACATAAATATATTTCCTTCGATATAAAAAGACTTTTTGACAAATAACTGAGTTTTCCTAAATATTTATTTTAAAACAATATATAGGTTGAGGACTTCGTATCGCAAGAGTACAAACGTGCGACTGTATAAAAAACTTGGTCTTGAGGAGATGAAATATTTTATATTTTCAATTTCCCACTCTGGTAACAAGGTGAAGCGCAGCGCTGAGTTCCGCCATTCATTACCAATTGCCTGGAGAATACAGTGGAAAGTAGGGAACGTGTCTTAATACGAACAGAGTCTTAAGTCTAGTATAGGTTTCCAAGTTTCCTGTAGTTACCCTGCTATGTACGTGAAACTAAAAAAATATTTATTTCATGAAACAAAATTAGTTTATGATATCTACGCTATCTAAAAAGAGTTTGACTGTAATTGATCCCCAATTAATAGAGAATGAGATATTCTCATTTCACTTGTCTGATAAGATATAATACAACGTTGAGTTCCGTTACCAAATAGAAAGTCTCTAACATAGGCGAAAGGTGGAGAACAGCGTGTTTGACACACAGTTCAGTTTACCATTATTTTATAAACTAAAAAAATACGTATCCCGTACACGCAATAGACAACAGAATACATATAATTGAAAGCTTTATAGAGGTATTTTCATAGTATAGTCGATATCTTGATCCTCCCCCGTACTCAGCTGTATGATGGACAGTAATGTGAGCCAATGAAATTTGACCCTCGGCTTTTACGAGGGCGTTTAGTACTGATATATATGTTTTAGTGTCGATATGAATTTTTATATTTTAGTTGTATTATTTTAAGTGACAAGTTTTATTAACGTAAAGATTCATGGGATTTAAAAAAATCATATGTATTTTTGATAACATTTTTTTTTAATTTCATACTTTATTCTGCCCTGCTATAAGTAGCAGGGTAGACACTTAGGCAGAAAGAATCTAGTCTGAAGACGGACAGTTCTGCTGCTGCATGTGTAAACTCAACTGCCACTTTGTTTTACAAAATTAGGAAAAGAAAAGTAATCATGTCCAGAGATCAAACCTCAATCAAATACGTATTCTTCCATTTAATAGCAAGAAATAGATACTTCCTTGGTCCAGTCCCTATTCGATATTAGTGCTACTTTATCAAACTTACATTTCGCTGTTTTACTTCAATAAAAAAATGAAAAAATCTTTATTAAATATTTAAAAAACAAAGATAAATAAATATAGAATGACGACAGCAGCATCAAAATCACTTCGACGATTTGCATAAAACAAATGTGAGTCCATCGTTCCTATTAATTTAGTAAAGATTAATTACAATAAAGTTTCAATAAACTTAAATACCTAATGTCTAAAAAATTTAAATGATGTGACCCCCCGTGAGTCTTTCCATTTGATATTATGTAATGGGTATAAAAATATGTATTAAATATTCTTATAGAAAAATGGTTAAATAGATAAGTCTGTAACAGAGAGCAGATGATTTTATTATTTGTAGATTGTCTCCAAAGTGTTTTTTTTGCTCTACACAAGCTTTGTATACAAATATACATACACCGTTAATAAAGCCTTATAATAATACTACAATAAGAACTAATCCATTTCTTGAAACATCCTTATGCTTAGGAATTTTTATTTTATATAATTATCACGCTGTATCCCGCAAACAGCAGGATATATACTAGTATTAACTATTAGGAAACCAAATATAGTCATTTGAACTCACTCTTTCCGAATATGTACGTCAACGTCCTATATAAAAGAAAAGCAAACGCAATTAGTTTTATAAATTAACATTTTTACTAAATAAGAACTCCAGACTTGAACTGGTGGTCTTAAAATTAATAATTTAAACGATCCAACTTATAATACTGTGACGACTGTTCTTTATTATTGCTTCACAATTTATAGGCAACATTAAACATGCAGATGAGACCATATATTATGTTATACCAACAAATAAGAATCGTTAATGGACTAGTATTTAAATTACGTTTTACTATCATACTAGCGACTTTCCTGGATTTCTTTTTTAAGAAATTATTTATTATGTTTTTTTTTGTTTATGATTTACGTTGCATTCCGCGTATAGTAGAGAAGGCAGAGGGTACCTAGTGATACACCACTTCGTTTCTCACATGGCGAGCCAGGTGGCAGAACACAACGCCACCTTTTATCTTCTTACCAGCGACAGTCCAAGTAGGAATGGAATCCCTAAGCATTGTCTTTACAGACAGATGCTCTATCTTGAATCTAAATTAAAACGTATCTGACTATACACGATGACTTGGGTTCTCATCTCAGTTACAGAAAGTTTATAAGACATAGTTTTGCCATAAATTTGCCTAATATCATATCTCTGTTTGACGCGGTACTACAAAATCAAAGTTATTTGAATTAGAAAGCGCACAACGAGCTCTAATCAAGTGTATGTACTTCAAAAAACTCAGATTCTGAACTGAACATTTATATAAACTCAGTTCATTGATCTCACAAAATACACCACGTCCAACGACATCCACACACTCACAAACACACACACAATATGCACATATACATGTTAACCCTAACCTAAGTAGTTAAAAGTAATTAACGTATTTTAATTGTAAAATATTTGTGGCATATAATATTAAAACACATATCTTAGATAAGGAAGTTAAGGAGGAGCGAGGAGGAGAGAGGAGGGGTCTCCTAACATAGTTATTACCGTATTATCT
Source organism: Heliconius charithonia (assembly GCA_030704555.1). Classification (NCBI taxonomy): domain Eukaryota; kingdom Metazoa; phylum Arthropoda; class Insecta; order Lepidoptera; family Nymphalidae; genus Heliconius; species Heliconius charithonia. The sequence continues at coordinate 5,394,319 of CM060825.1, forward strand.
GCTTAACAGGATATCTCAGTAACAATTATTTCTGTGTTAAATCTGTTGAACACATAAAGAATTTTTATTATTTAAAGGAGATACTAACACCATTTTAAAATTACTATTCAATTTTAATTATTATAGAACCAGACTATGAGATATCATAGTCTGGTTCTATAATAATTAAAATTCAATGATAATTGAACCTTCATTTTACAGCCAAAAATAGCTGAAGCATAATAAGTTTAATAAGAAATCCTTACAAAATTTGCTTTTCTTGATTACAATTAGTAATTTATCATAGACAAAAATAAAGACTTATTATAAAATTTAAAAAAATGTGCCTATGTAAATATTCCAATATACATTTAAGGAACGTATTATATTTTTGTTGTCAATGTATTATATTTTTTTAGCTTTACCGTGTATCGTACATATAACATATATGTTCATACATCCTGTTCACACAATTTTCGACTGAGTTTCGGCTATTCCCTGTTGATTGGCGGAACTGAGCGCCACGATTTGTCCTCTTACCTGGGGTGATAATCTTGAACCCACAACCGTTGCGTTACGGTCACACGCTTGTACGATGGCCTCAGCCTTATTGAATTAAAATATATTTGATTTTATGTTGCTGACATTTTTATACAATAAATTGTTACTATTTATATCAGGTAAAAATATTGTATTTAAATTACTTTCTTATATACATATTTGAATAAAATTCCAAAACACAATCTTGTATCAATAATACTTATAATCTCTAATAAGACAAAAAAATATTTCACAAAATTACAAAGAACCTTCCTCTTAAACACTATAAAATTATCCTTAAAATATAGTTAAAAGATAACAGTGGTGAAACCATTTGAATTCAATCAATGTTACGCGTTGTATATTGACCGTAACTAATGCTTTAAAAAACGCTGCCGGACACCCATCTAATAATAAATCATACTCGATATTTCATATGCCGGTAGATTCGGTTCCTAATTCTCATTCAACCATAAATACATAAAAAACTTTATAGATAAAAAATACTATTATTTCGAAAATATAAAACGAAATAGTTCAATTTACATAAATATTATAAATATAAAAAAAGAACTAATAGTAAGTGTTTACAAAGTATATAGACATTGCTTCCATTACATCTCGTTACATCATAAGTTCTGTAATTCCTCATAGTCGAATGACAATCTATAACTAACTTCAAGATCTCAAATATGTATATGTAAATATTTATGCACTAAAATCTACGTGTGGAGTAAGAGAGGGTAAAATATAGCATTTGACATACCGTTCATCACTGCAGCCATATTGGCTTACAAATGGACGTATTGTTGTCGTGTTTGTTGCGGATGGTCTAAAATGGAACCAAATTTCACACCTGCCCCCACCCAACACTTCTATATACATAGAGTATATTGGTCTATTACTTATCTTGCGGGCCCATTTTGTACTGTTGACTCGAGAAATGGTTACCTCGTATCGAGAATGGATGTATAAAGCTATTTTATTGCCTATTTCAAAAGAAATATCTGGCCGTTTATTTTTACTTCCTCGCGTATGATTTTTTTAAATCACTATATTTCTGTTGAAAGGTTAATAATGTTACGGAATACGATATGTTATACGAGTACGTGTATGGTACTAAATAAGATATTATGGTGTTGCAATATAAATATTAATAACCACTGCCACTAACTTATAATACTTATACTATATTCCTATTTTCCGAGTAAAAAGTAAACATTTACATATACCAAGTAAAAAATCACAACTTTCATTCAATCTATAGTAACATAAACTTCAAATATAAAGATGTATGTACACATACTTTCTATAAAACAAAAGTTAAAACTAAAATAACTGGGAAAAGAATAATGCCGTCAATACCCAGATATTATTTCACTACATTAGCAATAAGACGGAACAGACGATCAAATAAAACAATTCAATAAATTCAAGTAAGTATTCGCCTAATAAAAGCATTAGTCCGCTTTGACAAACGTCGAAATTGTATAATTTGGTCTCCTATTTGCGTTTTCTCGTAGGAAATGATAGGGGATCGACAGTTCAACTTACACTAGACGCATTTCTTCGTTTTTCTACATAATACGATACCCAGTTGATATATGGGAAGGAATTTTATTTAATATCGGATTATTGATTTATGAGTCGAGTACGCGTGCCCCACATAGCCCGCGCCTCCCCTTAAATTGTGTTTAGTGACGTGTCGCCATGAATGCCGACATAATTTACGTGTATTGTTGTTTAGGTATCGCGCTTTATTGCCTGGAATTCGGAGTATGGTTGACTTAGAAATGGACGCAATATTTAAAGAAATACTGAAGCGTGTAAAGGTATTGTTATTTATATTTTTTGTTCACTTTATGATAAATTTTGTACTATTTTATGTTGTTGTAAAAAATTGATCCGAATCTTACTGTACATTGGACACATTTCCACTAAAGAAATTCGTTAGTACTTAGTTATTCGTAGCATAAAAATGTCGTATCAGTCTAATTGCTTAGCCAACCAATGCAATAAAATCCATGTATATAAATGAGTGAAACTTGGTAGAAATAGAGCAAAATGACTAATAACTGGATTTGCTGTCTAGGTAATATATTTTTTATTTTTTTAGAGCACACTCATTTTTTTAAATATTGTATGTGGAGTGGCGGAACTCAACTCTGAGTTACGCCACTCCTGAGCAGCGACATTAAAATAATTTCAATATAAATAATCAGTGGGAATCGAATTCACAAACACTGGGTTTACATTCCAAGACCCTCATAAAAGTAATTTAAATCTTACTGTGAGTATTTCATCATAAAAATATAAAAATTTTACTAGAACATTGTTGTAACTTCTCGAACGATATTCTTGACCTATTTTACTTATACTGCTAAGATAACATCATCTCGACTGTCATCAAAACAAAACGCTGTGGCTAAAGCACACCACATTATTTTACAGTACCGAAGTTTTCATAATAATTACTGCATTAATACATAATTAAGACATCTTAGGAGGACGATAGCCATAACGCTCAGACAGTTCCATTTTATAGATATTGAGTTTTTAAAGATACATGTATACATACATACTATATGAACGTATGTATATTTAATTTTAACCTAAGGATATTTTCTGTATTTTAGCTATCTAATCATATTTGAATTAATAAAGCTTAAATATATATATATTCTTGGGACCGTCATGGCGGCATCGGCAGGGCCATAAGCGTGCGACTGCATATGTGACGGTCTTGGGTTCGATTTCAAAAAAACAATCAACTAAATCTATTAGTATTTATTCCTAAAACAGCAATGTCTGCTAACCACCTAAATATAATGAATGAAACGAGATCAAGCATAATTTCCCAGATGCGGTAAAATATCTCTTTATATGTTAATTCCGAGTCAAAGTCAAGTAAAAAATATATATATATTTCATGGCCCCGGGAGACAAAATCTTAATTTAACTACTAACCCGTTCTACCTTGATTTAGTTACATTTTATGGCGAAGTCTTCAAAAGAACTGCGATTACTCAGTGTTCTTTCTCAAATTAATTACTTTGGATGTCTTTTTTTAGGATTCCTTGTTAAAAATTGTTAAGTAAAACCTATTTATTACGTACCTAGGGTTTTTTAATGTACTTTTATGTTTTCATGTAAAAAAGCATTTGAAAAGTATACGTTTCGGTAGCTTTAGACGCCAGTCGTTGAGTAGTGGCACAAGAGTGTGGCTGTAAACGCGATAGGTTGTGGGTTCGATTTCTACTCGAGGAAAAGAAGTACTTAATATTGGGCAAAGCGTTGACGTTACGTTATTTTATATAGAAAGTAATAAACGTTATCAGCAGATATTACAGGTATTATAAACTGCGGGACCATTTTTATAATAAGTTCGGACACAGATGACACAATTTTTGTTGACATCTTTGTAAGGTAAATAAAGGAGTATTTTTTAATTTACTTAATTATTTATACAACATTAATATTTGTCGTGATTTAATCTTTTGACTTTCTTGTAATCGAGCTTTTAAAAACATTAAGAGTAAAAAGTGTAATTTTAATAATTAATTTTAATTGACTACAAATTCACTGCACTGCTTAAAAGAAACAAAATAGCTAGGGATAAAACGTTAAGCTAATTGCATTATTTGAGGCCGTCGTGGCACAGTGAATCAAGCGTATGACTGCAAATGCGACAGTTGTAGATTCAATTTGTACTAGGGGAAATGAATTATTATTTATTAATATTTTCATTTGTTTGCTCAGGCAACTGAGCAAACAAATGAAAATATTAATAAATCTGAGTCTGTAGTAATCTGAGTTCCGTCGTTAAATACGCAACGCCTCGAAAATTCGGCAGAAAGTGAAGGATATGAGTGTCATAACACTAGGTCCCATCTACTTACCTTGGTATATACAGTATACAGCGTGAAGCTGAAAATTTTTCGTTTCAATGTTTTAAATAACGATATACATAAATTTCTGGTATAATATACGCTCTAAATATCCAAATTATAGTAAAATTTTATCACTAATTCCTCTTCTAAAAAATACAGTATTGATAATTTAACATTTGTGAGCAAGACAACGCAACGTCTCGTTTTGCTGCTATGGCCAAATTAAAACGCATTAACTAAATTCGATAAAAGTATAAGACGTCTTATTATGAAAGAGGTGGCACTTTGCCACTACCCGCCGAGAAAAACGCGGAGAGATTTATCACTTACTATCCTATCTTTTATTCAGAATCATCGTGCAAACAATATAATCGCAACAATAAGCATTTATCTATTGAAGTACTCTAATATTAACATAACAGATTGGTATTTGACAAGTCTGGCTGATTTGTGTCGAATTTAAATTAATATTTCCCCTGGAGTAAACAATTCCGTGTAATTCTCGATATCAACATGTATTCTGGCTAACCCGCTAGGGATAAAGCAAAGAGTTTTATCACTTATTTCTCTCTCTTTAATTTTGAATTATTATTATCGCAACAATAAACGTTTTCGTAATAATACGTGTTTTTATAAATATTAACATGTATTGAAGCAGTGTTATAACCCGTACCTCGATTAGGCTCTATGCATTAGTTTGCTTCTGTTTTATTGCCATTCGTAATTTTATATTTATGTAAAAAAATATGTAGATTAAGATTTATGTTATATTTGTATAAATTAGTTCAGTTTAATATATATCTCTTCAATTTGGCAGGGAATACAAAAAAATCTTAGAACCAACAAACTCTGAAAAACTAATAGTTATAAGTTTATTCTTTCCATCTAGAAAAAGTTGTAGTACTTATCTTATTTTACAAAGTTATAATTCTCTATAATACCAATCTTTTAAAAAAAATACTATAGTTTTTGTTTAATTTAAAGTTCATAAATAAATACTTACGAGATTGCTTCTCTATGAAGACCAATATAAAACTACAAGTAATATAAAAATACACGTTTAACAACAATTTCTACTGAACTTATCTTCACTACCGAATCAATTTCATATATGGGCTTAATAAAAAAGTCTCTATCCAAAATGTCACATTCTTAATAACTTTTCAATATCCCTTACATTAATCATTGAAAATTGAACTTTATTACAAAGCCCTAAGACATATAAAAACAATTTGACTCAATCGTTAAACAAATGTAATCTCTATGCTTAGAGAATAAAGTATAAAATGACATATCTAAAGTTCAAGGCCAATTTGCAGGTGTTTGAAACCAAGGGGTATGTTAATCAGGTGATAAATATAGGTGATACTTTCTTTGAAATAGGGTACAGATTTACGATTTTGGGACTCTGCTTTTGAGATAAACGGAAAAATGGTTATTCTGTTTTTTATCTCTGTAATGAGGTACACAAGCATTTAGACATAATTTAAGTTGTTCCGTTATAGTTTTATTGTTGATATAGTAGGGTAGGCAGAGGGCTTAGTATTAAGACACTCCGTTCTTATAAAGACACCTCCGTCCCCACTTTTCGCCGAATTATGTGTGGGGATATGCGTGTTAAGTAACGGAACTTACTTTGCCTCATTAACACAGTGAAGAAATGAAAATATTCAATAATTAATTTCATCGAGTGGGAAACAAATCTAACACTGTTGTAATCACACACACGCGTTCCCTGCACCACGACTGGTCTCAAAATGCCTATTCTTAGAGCACTGGTTCCCAACTAGTGGTCCGCGGACCACCAGTGGTCCGCAGAAGCCTAAATAATATAAGCCAATGGTAAGGCGAAGTTTTTATTTGATTATCACAGTTATTTTTTATTATACCTACATGCATAGTGGTCCCTGCTACCAAGAATGATATAAAAGACTTCTAATCATGAACAAACATTTCACGTATGAACAACAATACAAATCAAATGAAAAACTCAAAATTTATCAAATTATAAGCCGCCAAATATCATAATTTAAACATGGCAAAAAGTAAAAACAATGAAAAGTAAAAAGAAAAAAAATTGCTATTGCTATTACACAAGCTGGTAACATTCGTTACTTGGGTTACTTGTAAAGCTCAATGGACTTAAAGGTTTATTTCCACTACACGGAAAACGAAAAATTCTTTTGCCTGTTTGATGTTGTTTCGCTGAAATTATTATTAGCTCATTGCTCTGAAGAGAACAATTATTACGAAAAAGAAAGTACGGCATTTTTTTTATTTAATTTTGTCTGTAGGCATAATTCAAAGAGCAAAAGAAAAATTAAAAAATATTTACAGCATATCTCGAAGTTATTGAAGCCGTGATTATAAATTCAATCTCCACAAAATAAATTAGTTATTACCACCTCGCCACTCTAGCAAGACAAAGTTTGTCGTTAAGTTCCACAACACAACATAACGTATCAATTTTAAACATAAAGCAGAGAAAGAGTTTTAAAACTTGATAATTTTCAACTACCCTCCTACAAATGATAAAGAAACTATAACAAAAACCGTAACTACAAACATGCCCAACCGCTAACGCGTATGCCCTGAATCCACCACGACCGGCAAGGCGTCAGTTTCAAAACAGCATATTTGGTTATGAATGAGCATCTCGTGATTTTATCAAGCAGGTACTAACGTTTTCGTGTGTTTGCATAGCTTTTAACATGTAGCGCAGATGTGCCTCTTCACTTCAATGTGTTTGTGTACAGATTGTGTTGTGTATCTTTCGCTTTTCAGTTAAATACAAAAGGTTTGCCGTGTTTTCTTCTTATGTGACGTGCTAGAATGTCTAGGTAGGAATTTTATTAAGAAAATTGTTTAAAAAGGTGAAATAAAGTTTTCTTTACTGCATAATACTGTATCGACTCGATTATAGTGAAATAGGCAGAGGGAATCTATTAAGGTACTCTATTCTCCAAACATCGTCTCACTTTGGAGACATTGCACGTTAAATTGCCGAATTCAACGCCGTACTATGTTTATCTAGTAAGGCGAAATTAAAATACTTCATTTCTCCGAGTACAAATCGAACCCACAATCATCCTGTTCACCAGACGCTCTTCTACTGAGCTGCAACAACCAAAAAAATCCTTTCACCAATTTATCCGAAACGAAACGCCACAAACACACATATACACATTTAATAAAGGTATTTTCCATCTTCCATTCCAATTACCGTAATGTTTTGTTCCGCGCCAACGGGTATATCAATAACATGCGTTGTTTCCGAAATTCGCTCGCTAATTTGGTATGAAGTGATTATCCTGCTACACATTTTTTTGTGAAGTTCTATAGAACAGCTATTATGTTATAATGAGATAACGTAAACACGTAATTGCGTGTACTGTTACGATGTGCAATATTTGGATATTGTATGTAATTAATATATTGATTTTTTATTTACCAACTTCACGCTGTATCCCACACACAGCAGGGTAGGCAGAGGGAACCTACTGTTGAGACACTCTGTTCCCCATCTTTGCCGAATTCTGGAGGCATTGAGTGTTGAACGACAGAACTCAACTCCGCGCTTTGCCTCGATCTCGATCTCATATAAATTTAAGTAAATATTTCATCTCCTCAAGCGGGGATCGAGCCCACAACCAGTCGGTTTTACAGTCACACTTCGTGCCACTGCGCGACGACTAGCCTCATTATATCAGATCAGCCGATCAAATAAATATTATTCCATATAAAATTACACTAACTAGCTCACAACTACGAACTACGAATTGGAATATTAAAAAAAACAATACCACTCGAAAGTACTAAACCCAAGCAAGTACCAGAGAATACAAAGATACGTAAATTAGAATATTTTTTTAAAAGAACTATTCGTACGTCGCCGACTATTTTAAGTGTTACCGCAAGCAATTGTTCACTTTAAAATCAAGGCTTAAAGTTCAAAATGTAGTAACGGCATAGAAACATAAAGAAAATTTACAACTACCCTCATAAGTGAAATGTCTTAACCGCATGAAGTATGGGGTCAATCTTTATTCATATGGGTTTCAGGCCAGAGCGTACGTACATTTTCAACTGAATTATTTGTCTAAATAATATTTATGGGCTGCACTATTCAAATGAACGGAACGTGTTGCATTTGGATAAAAGCGTTCGATTCACGGAAATGGCCAATGACCAATAACTTTTGCAGTACAGCATATACAAACAGAATAGAGTTATTTATTTATTTTATATATCATATCACCTTCACGTTGTATCCCGCACACAGCAGGATAGGCAGAGGGAACCTAGTGTCCCCATAGTGTAATTGAGAGTGATTTATTAATTCTGTCCTATAGAAGATAATTTCATCACCTCATTCAGACCATTGGTAATATATCTCTTCGTTTACTGTGATGTGTGTCAGAGACGAGCTCTATAACATACAATTTGTTCATGACACAGTTCAGTAGGATTCAGTTATATAAATATGATGCTTGTATATTTAATTTCTTAACTTAGTATAAAAGAAAATGATTTAGTAGATATGTACAAAGAACTATGCTACGCTTATTGTCCTTTACATGATAGATAATAATTTAAATACTACACAAATACCTACTTAATACTTATTAAACATTATTTCGCATTAAAAAAACGAAAAATACTATTAAAAAAATGTACGTAACAAAACAAAAATTTCAACCAGGACGATAACTTACTTTACCATAAAGGTAATAATAAAAAAAGACCGGCAAATATATAAACGTAAGCTATATTTAGACGCCATTCAAAATTACAGGGCAAGGTGTACTTTGAATGAACATTTTTCGTAGAACCTTTGCGCCCAACCGAGCGGCAACAAAGAATTCCTCACTTTGGGTACGGAACTGTTATCTATAAGCTTATTTATATAAAAAATACAAATAAAGAGACTTGGAGCCCTTTACATAATATAACTTTAAAAATATTACTTAAATGTATGCACAATGTTTGTAAACGCAAATTCAATTTATTTTGTTTATATTTATAATTAATGCTGAACAGTTTGGTTCTGACAAACAATCTTTTTAAATTATTCAAGCTCTGACATTCAACACGCAAAACCAGGCAGAGGAGGAGAGAAGACTAGCGTCCTTCTGCCTACCCTGCTACATGAGGAATAGAGCGTGAAGTAGATAAAAAAGTTCCTTGGTGTAGGAGAACAATTAATTAGAAAATTAAATTAGCTTCACGCTATATCCCGCACACAGCAGGGTAGGCAGAGGGAACCTAATGTTAAGACACTTCGTTCCCCACTTTCTGCCGAATTTTGGAGGCTTTGCGTGATGAGTGGCAGAACTCAACGCCGCGCTTTGCCTCGACACCAGAGCGAAGAAATGAAAATATAAATTTAAGTAAATATTTCATCTCCTCGAGTGGGGATCGAACCCACAACCAGTCGATTTTACAGTCACACTTTGTACCACTGCGCCACGACTGGCCTCAACAATTAATTAGGATTTTCCAAAATTGTTAGGGAGACGGAAAAAACTGGATATAACATTTAACAGTTTATAGAAAGGAAATTTCAGACGACCACTAGTAATTTATTAAATATCTCTCAAATAAAATTATTTTGGATCGAAAATAAAACACATAAAAAACATATCACATACAATATACGACAGTTAGCTTTTAACAGTAACAGCTATTTCGCGTTTTTTTCATCTTTTTAAATACATTTGACAGTTCTGGTTATAAAAATAAAAAAAATGACCACTGACACCATATGAAAATATTAGCTCATGTTTCAAATCTATATTTTGCTAGGACAATTTTTTGCAGTTTATTCTGCGTACAAATAGTATTTTTTTTAGAGAGAGAGGATATAAAAATTATTAAACTCTTTTTTCGCATAAAATTCGAGACAGCGTATTGTGTGGCGGAATTGTGTACTTTTTTAACAGAATGAGTAGCTAAGAAAATATAATTCATTTCTTCGAATGCGGAACAAACGAAACGAAAAAAAATAATTTACAAACATTTTGTAGTTTCCAAAAAATAAGATATTTCACTATCATTTTACCAAACCACTATATTCTTAATTAAAGACTCATTAAAATAACTCATTTAGGAATTAACATTTAAGTATATTTAATATAAATATAGTTAAAAATAACATTTATTATTAATAATTATAATAATTAATAATTATAATATAATTTATTTATAAGAATATATTAAATTTCAATAACACGTATCACAAGAACCCACACAACTAATTGAACTAATCAAAATCTATTACTCCATAGACATTCAAAAATGGCTCTCCATACAAAAGTACAATACATACATACATTCAATAAATCATCAGTAGGTACATCGCATACGTTGTACTATGACGCAATGCAAAAGTGAAAGGAGATCGACCTATGACCTCAGCCTTTGGTTAAAATAACTCGACGAAGTATTGAATTCTTATATGATGGGCGTGTACAAATCATCTGTTTACTATTAAGTAATAATAAAATATTATATTTCTATGTTTATCCTGTTAGTTATTTAGGTCACCGTCTGATTTTTACGATAAGTGTGTATTCGATCTTCATTAAAGGTAATAAATATAAATCAATTATTATAAGAATATAAATTAATTATTTACATTTTCACGGTCTGGTAAGCACAATGCGGATGTTTAAATATTTGAAAAATCCGATAGAATGTAGGGATAGGAGTATTTCGACTCTAAGTCCACACTGCCTGTTAAATGTGAAACTTAAAGCTGTAAGAGACATGTCCAAAAGTTCTTACAATAATGATAAATCACTCTGCTCTCCTCTTTAAACTTTTTATTTTTATAAAACGAATTTCCGTACAATTTGAGGTTTCTTTTGATAGAAATATGAGTAACATTTTATTAACAAAAGTATTCATTACACTGTCACAATAAATTACCAAATCTATCTAAGTTCAAAGGACAATATCGCAATTGTACGTCACCGATCTAATAAGAAGAAAAGCTTTGTTTTCAAAAGGCACAGTTAGGGCACTTGATGTTAATCGATGATTAGCATTAAGTGTCCTAATTGTGATTAAATTAAATGTTAAGAGACCCTATGGCTCAATGGCAATGATCTATTTAGTTGTTAATAAAATTTAAGATACTCCGTTCCGCTGTATTTTCAACATATTACGTGTTGTGTGGTAAATTCCATCGCCTACTTTTCCCTGTATTAAAATAAATTTTAAACTAATTTCAAAATCTCCAAACCGAATACGCTTTATAGATTATCTAATATCGACAACGCCTCGCAATATAGAATCAAAAGAGAACAAAGTGATGGATAGTTCAGGTATTTCAATTTAATAACCGAAGCTAGTGGGATATGAACCTAGGACAAAGCCGTTGCTTTGCCATCCGATGCACGTACATCATTTTAAATAAGTCAGCCATTTACTAAATGTGGATGTGGTAATTTTGGAAATATTGGGCACATATATAATTATATATACACATGTATATGATATTTATTTTCCTAAGTGTGGAATAACACTTTTAAAATGTTATAAATATGATATATTTTGAGTTTAATAAATCATTAAGAACTATTTTCTACGTCATACATTAAATAAACAAAAATGTTCTTTATCAATATTAATGTTTAGGGGTGATGCTTAACACCGCACTTCGTAATAGTACATATACACTATCCAATATTAATTATATAAATAATGAAAATCCTCTAAGTAAGAGAAGTTTTATAATTAAATAATAATAAACTTTTAAACCACTAAAGCCAAAAAGAGATTGCCACATCCAAATTTCTACACTTCAGGAGATTTTCTAAAGGGGATGAAAAACCTTTGTAGTGGTATTATTCGTTATCATGTGATGTCATACTCTCATAATCAAGGACTTTACTTTGATATTTTGTGAGATTTTAATTTTTAAACCTCTTTGTAGAGACTACATCTGCATATATATATATATATATTCACTGATATTAAATATTTTTTTATTAATTTTGAATATTGCAACCATAACGTAATTACCTTTTTTAAAAAGAAGTCCTATATATATATATATATAGTCTTTCCCTGTATATTGATTTATTATAGGACTTCTTTTTAAAAAAGGTAATTACGTTATGGTTGCAATATTCAAAATTAATAAAAAAATATTTAATATCAGTGAAAACAAATTCAAAGTCAAAATAAACATTAGCTTCACGTTGTACCACGCACGCAACGGGGTAATCAGAGGAAACCTAGTGTTAAGACACTCCGTACCCCAATTTCAATCGAATTCTAGAGGCATTGCGTGTTGAGTAGCGAAACTCCTCTGTCTGGTGCCGTGCGTTGCCTCGACACCAGAGCGAAGAAATGGAAATATACATTTAAAAAAAAAAATCATCGAGTGGGGATCAAGCCCACATACGTAACGTTTGCAAGCACACGCTAGTGCTGCTGCGCTACAACGGCATTTTTTCCATTAATAAGATTTATAGATTTGTAATAATTAAACATTTACATATGTACTACACAATAATCCATCATCCCATACAATTCATACTTCCGATACATACATAATAGACTGAGATCGAATCAGCCCCAGACCTACGTCATTTTAGCAAAGCTGAAATTTTAAGGACTAATACCTCTGAAAGGGCACCACTTTCAAAGTTACGCGTACTGTCTTAACTACATATTAGACTAACTGTCCCCAAAATGTCAGCTTCGCTAAAATGACGCAATTCTGGAGATCCTAGGATCTTGGGCTATAAGCATCTACTAAGATTCAGTAATATATTATAGAATATAACAGAAATTGAAACTCAGTTGGAAACTTTAGCGTGCTCTATACCGACCCTGAGGTATAATTGCCTAATTGTATATGGCTTTGATTGATTACCATTATTAGTTCATTTTGTGTTAGGTTATTAACGACATGTACAATGTACTTATTGATAGAAGGGCGTATTTAAACTTTCATGAGAACGATACTTATAAAAAAATTTTGTATTACCAGGCGTTGCCTGCAGCTTCACCTTAAGAGCGTTTAACAGTTATTATGACACAGAACATTCTAAGTACCCAAAGTACCCAGACCGCAGGTACAGTGGGTTGCATTGAATCGATTAAGGTAATGTAAGCTTTCCTCGATCAATGTACTGTTCAAAACAAAAAATAATTGAACCAATAATTCTGACATTAGCGTATTCAAGCAAAAAATCATTTTATTCATCTAAATCTTCAATCTTTTAAGCCTGTAGTTGAGGATGCTCTATACTAGTAGTCATTGGCAACCTCGTTTGGGTGAACTTTATGGCCATCGCCATGCTTGAATTAAATTAACTATAGAATTAATTATCTTTAAATATACCACATGTATGCCACAACTGGCCTCAATTACTTGAGGAAAACTAATCGAAATAAGATTTTTTTTCACCTTAGTCTTTGCCAGCACAGCAGAATTGACAGAGGTAACCCAGTGTTAAGACAAACAGTTCAGTCAAATATTATCGTAATTAAAATTTAAAAAATTACTTCAAATCTCCATACATTTAATTAATGGCTCATCCAAACTGCGTTGCCTAATTATAAGAAAGTAAAACCAAGCCAAGGATGTTTGTAATCGATTATGTATCTACAAAACAGACAAGCATTGTTCACTTTGGTGCGATACCATCTATACCGTAACGAATATTGTTTAAAAAGGTCATCTGCATTAGGCGACGCCCGTGGAGAACTTGTGAAGTGATTGAGAAATAATTGAAGACAGGAGGTTATATGTCAAATTTTCTAATTTTAGACGCACTTTATTTATAGATTATATATGTCAATATGCTCAGTTTCATTTAAATAAGGTACCAATAAGGTACATAAATGCCTTTGTAATGCACAATGCCGATGGTTTCCAATGTCCGATCACTCTTTACGTAACCAAATTAGAAATGAATCTACTATTACCCCTTGAAATACATACCAAAATTACAATCTACATATTTTTACGATTACAGTTAAATATTCTTTTAAGTTCCACTATGAAATACTGAATAATACCATATCTTATATAAAAATTGCAAATCTAGCTGAAACGTCAGCTGTAATAAAAACAGGACAAGCTAAGAAGAAGCCGCACAGCTTGTCAGATAATAAAACTGTGGGAAAGTTAAAGTTTTAAGTACTTTAGTAGAAACTTCTTAGAAAATAATAAAGTATTTTTCGTCTAAGCAGGAGACTGAATTTTTATATTGATATAACTGTTTTGTGTGGGTATCAGACCAGCAATAACAGCATGTACCAATCTGATTTCTTAACAGACCCAAGAAAGTTTTATTTGTATGCTTCGAAGGTTTTGGGCCTATATAAGTAGGTAAAACTTATTAAAGTATCATTCACATACTAAAGAAAAGAGAGATATTTAGAAATGTACAATATGAACTTTGGAAATTAAGCTTCATAGAAGTTTGGTCTTCTTACCAATATTTTTAACAATAACATTAACTTTAAATCCATATTAATAAAACCTTAAACCTCTTCTCACTTCTACAAAATATAAAAATGAAGAGTTTGTTTTGTTGAATACACTAATCTCCAGAAGTTACTGGTTATAATTGAAAAAATCTGGTGTATAATTGTCCATTTGTCGAGGAAGACTATATAATAAAAGCAGGCTCTATGAAAGGAAAGAAAAAGGAAGGTCATATCATGTAACGTAGATAATTTCGGTGTCACCCATTATACCTACTACTCATGTTTCTTCGGGTTTTTAAAATATGTTATGTATCATATAGGCAACCCTTAGTTATTACCATTCGACAACGTGGACAAACCCACAGACAGGCAAAACCTAATTCAATAATAAAACTAATGGAAACTTAAAATTACAAGTATATAGTTGGTACTTGTAATTTTACGTCTTTCGTTAAAGTAAAATTTTCTTAGAAAACAATAAAATATTACACTCACATCTGGATGACTAAGACCTAAGTGGTCTCACAGTCATACATACAATATGGGGATTTCGCCAAATCTATTAACTTATTCAAACAATGACGGTTTAAAACATGAGCGCATTTGTAATACCGCAAGAAACCTGTGAGTAATTTTAAATAATGAAAGTTATTTTACCTATAGTTCAGTCGTCGAGCTACAATAAATAACAATAGTAACAGAAAAAGTAGTGATTTTAAGATACTTTGTTCTCCTGTTTCCGCGCTTTGTCTTGATATGGAGAAAGAAAAGTAATCAATTCCCCCTAGTGAGAATCGAACCCACAACTGACGCCTTAACTCAGCGCTCTATATTTTATACATGTAGGTAAATGTTATGTTATATCTTCTAATATAATAACAAAATGTATTCAATTACAGTAATTTCTAATTCTTGTCACATATAAATACACAAAAATAATTACTTCCATTTTTTTACCGTATTAACAAAAAACTCCTCAGCATAAATCGAACCCCCAACCATCGTGTTTACAGTCCTAATACAACAAGACAACTTAGTTAAACATACTAAAACTTTAACAGAATCATTAATCATTATTACCAACTCCTTTATCTATTCCACTCAAGTACGAGTATACGCAAATAGCCCTTTGTTGAAGATACTATGCTGTATAATACATGTTCACTATAAAATTTAAAGATAAATAAAACTTTTTACTATACTGTATACAAAATAACCATTGGATCGTAAATTTTTTAGTAATATTTGAAATAGTGATAAAATTTAAGGTTTAACATAAAACGATCATATGTTCGATTGGAAATGTTGTACTTCAATATATTAACTTATAAGTCGATAACCTTATAAATAAAAATTTAAAATTTATATTTAAAATCAACATTTTTATGTTTCTGTTGCATATTTCATGATCGCAATAAAAAAAAATTAATTAAAGTAATGAAATCTTTGATTTTCACGAAAATATCATGAATTTAAGATTTTTTGGTTAAAAGATTATTTACGTTATCCTTATCCCGCACATACAAAAATAGGCAGAGAAAATCAGGGAGCCTAGTGATAAGGCACTCCGAGCCCATAAATAGAGTTCTTTTTTTTCCTCCACATTGAAACATTAAAGAGCAGGTGCATTACGTGAAGGAATCTAACATTTTATCCTGCTAAAAAGCATAACAAGTAAAATACATTATTCCAAACCGATTAGAACCCACACTAACCACGTTAACACCGACTATACTATAACGAATAGCATCTAAGATAATTAACAGCGAAATATCAACAAAATATACAATTTATTTAGCAACCACGTACATTCCTTATATGAACAAATTATGGCTGCTATAAAAAGTGGAAGGCTCATTAGACGGCGTATAACAAAAAGCTGGTGTCAGCGCTATAGTACGTAATGTAATATAAGAAAACTGATTAACAAAGAATAGTAAAATGTGTAATCAAAGTTTAATTAAAATAGAAACTGTTAACCTTTATGGTATATAAGTGTGGTTTGTGAGTGTGTTTGTTAGCTTTTATAACGTTAACTAAAATATATGATAATGATAAAATTACCATATTAACTAGTTTCTATGTAATTATAGGAAAAGATTGCTTGTATTTTTATATACTAGTCGTAGCCTGTCATTTTTCTGTTCTCCCTCTCTCGTTTTTCTCGTTCTATATAGGTATTTCGAGGTAGTGCTTCTACACTCCCTACATGCCAGTAGCATCGTCTGTATTTTCGTCATCACAGTAGTGGCATGCCAGTAGTTTCACCGTGTATGCCTGTCGTTATCTGTCAGTCACTCGGCAAAGAAGAAGAAAGACTCGTAGATTCTTTGCGTGGTTAGACAGTGAATAATTTAATTTTTATTGCCTATGTACAAACGGAATAACATACAAAACCTAAATGATATAAGAGTAACAAGTTAAGCCAATCTTCGCTAACGTATCCTCTAAACCTATACAATACATACCAAGTCGAACCTAAATAAACTGAGCGTTCACTAAATCTTGAACTGAACATACTGCCGTAGATAGAGCACGCCACACCCCTCATTTAATTAGGCAGCGAAAGGGGAAAAATTGCGGGAGCACGTGACCTAACAGTGTACGGCGGGAGTGTGGCGATATATGATTAAAAGATATTTGGCAATATTTTTTTTACTCAATTTTTATTAATGTTACTGTTATAAAAAATCTGGTTTAAGAGTTTCATATAAATTATGTAAAAATCGCAAAAATCTTGCAGCTCGCAATTAATGGTTATGGGTTCGATTTCCACTCGGGGAGTTGTATTTACTATGAATTCTATTAGATCGCGATCATTGAGACCGTTGTGGTGCAGCGGTCACAGCGTCTGCCTGTATACGCTACGATTGTGGACTCCAATCTTACTTACTCTGGTAATAAGACAAAACTGGTAACTCAACGCCGCCGAGTTTACTCAACATGAAATAAAAAATTATAAAGTAGTCTTTTTTTCTAATACACAAAACGGCGTTAAACACGCTATGAAAAAAGAAAATAAACATCAAAATTACAATTTCACTAGCGAGTATCGAATATTTTTGATGTTCCATCGTTGAAATATTTCAACCACTGTTCCTAAATACTGACTGAAATACCACGTGTAGAATTTAATTAAAAGCAAAACCCCGCGCTATGTTAACGTCTGTCATTAGCAGTTATAGTTTAAATTTTACTGCATAATGCATATGACTTGTGCAAGGAAGCTTTAGATGTATTACATTCGTCAAAACCATTATTGAACCTATTATTCTGATGTCTTACGCCTTTTTAGCATAGGAAGTGACTTATTAATCTGCATATATAAGAACTACTCGAGGCCGGTTGTGGCACAGGGACTGGTTGTGGGGTCGATTCCCAATCGGGGAGATGAAATATTTACTTAAATTTATATTTCATTTCTTCGCTCTGGTGTAGAGGCAAAGCGCGGCTTTGAGTTCTGCCACTCACACGCAAATACCTCCAGAATTCGGCAGAAAGTGGGGAACGGAGTGTCTTAACACTAGGTTCCCTCTGCCTACCCTATTGTGTGCGGGATACAGCGTGAAGCTGATATTTAAGAACTGTTTCGGGTATTGTATAACACATTTTGCATCTGATCTAGAAAATCTCTTAAAGCGGATTAGTTCCAATTGTCACAATGACGGAACTCAACGCCATACTTTGTCTTTTTACCAGAGCTAAAAGGGGCAAAAAATTATTGCCCCCTAATAAGAAACAAACTACAAACCTTAACAGTGACACGCTGAGCCAGACCGCCTAAACATATCTTAATAAACAACATATAATTATTTAAACAATACCATATACTTCAATAAGCTCTACAAAACCGATTCGTTATCATCTTACGATTATGTATATTCGATTAAATAATATATCATTTTGACAGATACAAGTTCCATATTAGCCAATAATGATTCAATGAATTGTAATGACAAATATTTGCCACACGACGATAGAGTTTTACTGTAAGTATTTTTTTTTCGAATTGTCGTATTATCTTACTATCCCATGATGATGACATCATTTATATATATGAAAAAAAACTGAAATAAAAAAGAAAAACTAAACTTATATAAAACCCCCCCAAGTAAGAAAGCTAGGTCAAGTTAAACATTCAGTTTTTACGCGAAAAAAGAAATCATGCCAAAAAAAATTAAACACCCACAAAATCCACAGAATTTGTATGATTCATACATACATCTAAGAAACCAGCCTAAATTTTATGACACGGTATTAGTAAGTGCAAAGCACAGACAAATAAATCACACGGTAATATAACTGAGCTTGTGCAATGACACGGTAGTCAAACTATCATTTGTCTTGTTCGTTACACAATGGGTTAGCTCACTAGCGGTTTTTTTCGGATGTGTTTAGAATTAATATGATATTTTTTGGATCTTTAGCGGTTTTAGTGCTGTTCCTAATATTATTTTTTTCAGAAAATTATATCAGAGACAAAAGTTTAATAAAATAAAACATTTTAATTTACATTTATAAAAAAATACAAAGGTCCCTGACCTTTTTTCAAACACTAGCCCCCTTTATATAATAGGTATGTTTTGAAGTTATTTCTAATATTCATATATTACCTTAATAATAAATAATGATGAAACGAATTTGAAAAGTAGTACATGGTGAATCATATTTTTTTCCTTATTGTTTTCAAAGAAATATTACGTTTCGCTTATCTGTTAGATTTCACAAATGCTTTATACATTATTTGGAAATGATTTTATACAAAATAAAAAAAAAATAGTTTTCAATTTGTTAACACAACAAATTGTCTCGAATACAGACGGAAATAGGAAAAACGAATATTAAGTTATCTCGGTCTAACCTGCTACATGCGGGTTAAAGCGTGAAGCTGCAAAATAAACTACAGCCTAAATAAATATTTTAATTTACACAATTCTTACAGTACGTGGGAGCTACAAAATTAAGCGTCAGCATCGACATGACAGTCTCAACTTGTACAAAATATAATATTTTATCTTTCCAACCATTTACATTACAAGTAATGACAAAAGTAGAATTATTTATAAGACATTACAATATATTAGCGAAGTTGTTTGGCAGAATAATTGTTTAATAATATATTGTTTTAGACTTCATTACGATTTGATGATTGATAAATATGATTGAAAATTAATCTTGGCGTTAATTAATACTCATTAAATCTGCTTCGCTAAATATTCTATGAGATTACAACAACTTATTTGCTGATATCAGAGTAAAGTTATTTACTATGTTTTTTCCATTATTTACTATTAGCAGAACTTAACGCCGCTGTACGAGTACAAGCAATAATTTTTTTATCACGCTTCTTATCTTTTCTTTCTTTTTTTCTTCGCTTTACGCTATATCCCGAGCCTAGTTTTAAGACACTCCGCTCCCTAATTTCCGTCAAATTCTGGAGGCATTGCGTTTTGAATTGCGGATAGCAACGCTACTTTGACTCAAAACCAAACCGAAGATTTGATAATATATCATTTCCTCGAAAAGAAATCGACCCCACAACGAAACTATCACGTTTACAGTCACACGCTTGTGCCTATTCTGTCGAGTGGGCATCGAATTTACAACATCGTTCAACTAGAAAAAAACTCAAAATACATCACCTAAACAAACATATTATATGTAAAAATCAAAAGAAAATGCTCACAAAATGTTTCAATACAACACGCAATGCATCAGCCGCAGTCTCTAAAGACAGACAGACACGCGTGATTAACGACGAGTGGGTGAAGATTGTGAGATTAGAGACAGGCTCGCTACTGACAACGATAATTGATTTCTGCGTACGTTTTAAAGGGAAAAGCAGTTGACAGAGGCGTTTTGGAGTTAAGAGCCTTTAGCTTTTAAACCAATGAGTTAAAAAAATAATAATTTTTGTAACATTTGAGTAGCCCCCAGTTCAACTTTGATGTAAGTTGTTATCGTGACGCGGTTGGTTTTAGTACACGTTTTACTTAACGTGTATAGAAATAAAGGAGATTCAAGATATTACGTGTTGTTTATGTGAATTTTATGCTGCATTTGGTCTTTTTACCGGAGCGATGAAATTCAAATAATTGACTTCACGAATGAGAATTGATCCCACAACCAAAATGTTTAAGTCAGACGCTGTGCCGCTGAGCCAGGGCCGCCTCTCAATCAACAAAATATTTAATATCAAACGAATTTATAATTATTATCACATATAATATACCTATTAAAGCACACCAAAACCGCAAGCCTCATCTCCAGACCGATCTCAGGATAGCATTACAGTTATCCTCTGATAACTTATCGACAACGCGACAAAGGGGAACCTAGCTGAAAGCTCGTAATAAATAAAAATTACAACGGATCCCATTGTTCTTGCTACAAGATAATCGCATTAGGCGACTTACGGGGCCCGCTTTAACAATTAATCTCCATCTGGTCGGGCCGGTTGAGTGGCACAAGTTAGGAAAAAAATGTGGGCATTTTTCGTACGTCAAAATTATGTTTTAGATTGTCTGTCAAAGTTGTAACTCCTAAATTTAGAGAGGGCTATTACCGTTTTTATTTTGAAGCAGGCATGTCTTACCTAAGTTGTTGTAATTTTTTTAAATTATTATCTTATATAATCACTACGGCCACGGAGTCTGTACCTTCTTTTTGTAAATTATTAGTTATATATTTAATTTTATTCTCCAATTAAACAAGGATTAAAACTAAGTCATAATTATCTCTAAACATAGTTCTTGAGTGTGTATAGATTCCTCTTCAGGCTACTATATGCAGGATATAGCATAAGTAAAAAAAATACATTAATACTCTCAATAATAAGCTAATTTGTAAGTATAAATTTATATATTAATACACGTAAAACAGTTTATTTGTCTTTTTTTCGTCTAGTGACAGTAAAAAAGGGGATTTTAATCATAACATTTTATAAATAATATAAAATTTGAATTTGTATCATCTTTTTATGAGAAGAACCTGTTTAAAAATATTGAAACAGTTAAAAACCTTTTGACTTGGGTCTAATAAAAAATTATAATCCGTATATAAATGATGATTCGTGTTCTGTTGGAACTCGACCTTGAATAATTAAGGACGAATTAGATTCGCTAAAAATACAGGTGGCTATTTTTTTATTAAAGCAATAAAAAGATAAATGTGACAATGAATATATTTTTAATATATTTTTAATATATTTTAATAACAATATAAAGTAAAGATGACGATGTCATCATTATGATAAAGATTATTTTCATTTCATCGTTCATCGCTGGACAAAGCGCGGCGTTCAGGTACGCTACTATCACACTCAAAAGTCTAGAAAATTTTGAAAAAATAAAAAAATGGTGTAACATTAACTTCTATCAGCCTTCCCTGTATATTTGTTACGATTAACCGGAATGATATTGATATATTTATCACTCAAATCATTCCAGTCTAATATTTTCGAAAAGAAGACGTGACTACACGATTAATAATAACATAAAAATTTATAACCTTAACACATAAAACCTAAAGATATATTAAGTTACCTTTTCATATTCTAGTCGGTCCCCAAACTATCTATTTAAAAGACATACCTGAAACAAAAATATAAATTTCAAATAAATATTTTTAATTTAAATCGATAATCTACAAATATGTAGCTATGACAAATTTAATTAATTTTATATCGAACGATCACGATCAGCAATAAATACACATAAATAATGATAATAATAATCAACAATTTAAGAAATTGAGACCATTGTGGTGCAGTGGCCCAGTGACTGACTGTAAACGCCAACGGTCGGGTTCGGGAGTAAATTAATTTTCTCAATATGGCAACAAGACGAAACGAAGATCGGGCGTTGCTTGGGTAACGCAGTGTTTTGAAACTAAACATAATAAAAAATACGCATACACATAAAAATAACATAAAACAAAATTTTAAAACCACTTAAACATGAAAAAATACTGAAACGCATTAATAATACGTATCGCTTTAAAACCATATTAGCAGTCTTGAGGGTACTTAAAAAATCTCATAAATCCACTCTTTGAACGTTCGTTTTCGAAAAAAACAACTGTAGTAGATGAATTCGAATCGAAATATGGTTTAATTTTACTATTTGCAACACATTTCATTTTTGAGAGCAAATCATATATTTGGGGAAATAGGTTAACTAGGTCTTGTTTTCGTTTTTCTTAGGTTCTTAGGAACAGCCTTCTCGTATAAGAGCTGAAAAATTACCTACCTATATTTGTTTACAAAATATTTTGTACGGTTTTTTATATTACATATGTATTTGTAATAAAATCTGGGGCTATACGTCCGTTGCAATGCATTACTGTTATGGTAAAATTAAGCTTAATAATATTTTTAGTTTTGTTCATACTACTTTTTTTGCGATTCGCATTTAAATTTCAATATAAAAAAAATATATATAATTTTAAACTATCTTGTCCGAATAAACCTACACTCCACAATAAAAAAAATGTTATCAAACGCAACCTCTACATTTTTTTCTGAACCTCAAAAAAATGAAATCAAAATATAAAAAATACATGCTATACGAAAATAAATGTAAACCATTCAAAAAACATTTTCCATCCCAATCTAACATACTTACATTCGCATCACAACAAAAATCACGAAGTGAGATAAACAAATCGATTCTCACATGAGCTTTTCCATAATAAAATCGGTATCGATAATATATTATGTTCAAGCGTCCAATCCGATCTCGGTAGAACGTTCGCGATCGTATTACGTTCAAATGCGTGTAAAATTGAGGAGAAATTGCTTCGTTGTAACTTGTACCGTGATGCTTTACAGTGTATGACGGACGTACATACATACACATTATATACGTCTGTAAAAGTAGAATATTATTCTTTGCTTTATAAGGACATAGATTTTGTTTGCGGCTTTGGGCGCAGTGAAATAAGTAAAACTAAAAATTGTGTATGTCGAGGCGCTATAACATGTTGTAGTATAATCTGTAGGCGTCAGGACAGATAGACTAGTAAGTAATTGATTTTTTTAATGCAAACTAGTAGTTCCTGAGATTAGCGTGCTCAGACAAAAATAAATCTTCAGTTTTACAATATTAGTATGAACAGGCTACGTTTCAAAAATGTATGCATACAAAACTTGAAATTCTATACTTGAATGAAATATATATCTGACTTTAGCCAGGTAAAAGTTCACCGGGCTAATTGAGATGTTAGTGTGTTCAAATCCCTTTTTCTCCGTACGCTACGATGTCTGCGTACCTTCTTCAATTCAAAATTATTTTCATATCTCTAAATCGAACCCACGACCATTGTGGGTTTCACCGTTGTGTACCACTGCCCGTAATATATATTAACCTTCTCAAAACATAACGGTGTGAATAACGAACGTGTTAACGCATTTCATTATGTGTAAACGAAATTTTGATGCTATTTTCGCGTGAACGCTACAAGATTGATCACACGTTTTATATAATAGGTAAGTGATAGCCAATTTCGATTTCCATTGCGCTGGAAATGCTGTGACGGGATATGGGAAACTTAGTTACAACGCGTATAAAGGTATAATATAGTATTATACAATACATATACATATACGTACGTACGTTTGTACATATAGCATAGTAAACCATATTATATTTAGTGGAATGGAGTTAGGTTTCGGTTCGGTTGATGTTTCCATAAGTTATAACTTCCACTTGATAATTTTGGAAAAATCAAAACTATAAAATATATTTATTGGGACGATATCATTAAAATTTACAATCAAAAAACATATTTTATCTATTATATTACAATTCATGGTAAAATATTTTACAAAACGTTTAAAACATGTAACAAAGCGGGATTCAAAACCTTCTTCCAATCATCTTAAAAACCTTCGTTGGACGGTGTCTAAAGCGTACATACGCTCCAAATAAAATACAATAAATATATGATCTCCGACTAGCTTTATGCATTTTTTTGTTTCAAAATTAATAAAGTAAATAAAAATTTATCAACTATTTTTTTTACGTAATATATTAAAAAAGTTGGTTAATATAAAACTTTGATATACAACTTCCGTTTATATAAATTGTAACAGTAAACTCACGTAGTTACTATATGAAATTATTGATACATTCAATACACATTCGATAAAATAGCAAATATTGGTACAAGTTAAACAAAGTCACTTTATTAACTCCGCATAAATATGGAGAAGGAAAAACAACTACAAAGCGAATTTAGGTCGAAATTGTAGGTTTGAGTACCTACTATTATACAACGTATTCTATGTATAATATATTTTTAAATAAAGTGTTTGTTTGGTCGCTTATATCATATGAACTGTATGATTTTTTATAGTTTTTGCTGGAATGTAAGGAAGGTTTTTCTTATTTTTTAATTAAATTAGCTTCACGCTATATCCCGCACACAGCAGGGTAGGCAGAAGAAACCTAGTGTTAAGACACTCCGTTCCCCACTTTCTGCCGAATTTTGGAGGCATTGCGTGTTGAGTGGCAGAACTCAACGGCGCGCTTTAAATTTAAGTAAATATTTCATCTCCTCGAGTGGGGATCGAACCCACAACCAGTCGGTTTTACAGTCACATTTTGTACGACCACGACTGGCCTCATTTCTTGTTTTTTTTTGTCTTGTATACATGACTTATATTTCGAAACAGAGAACGGAGTTTTTTAACACTAAATTCCTTGTCTATATAAAAAAAAGCACAAAAAAATGTATATACATTTCATTCCAGTAATAATATCAAGCAAAGTACGTGTACCAGTGTTTGCCACAGCACCAGCCGCAGAGAATAAAAAGATATCCCATCCATAAATTCCGAATGCGCTCTAAAGAACGTGTCAAAGAAATATAACAATGGACGTTTAAAATAGACGGATCTGCCGTATTTTTGCTTTTCTGCAAAGAAATTGATCGGTTCAAATGCATTTGTTGCTTCGTATCCGTGTTGGTTAGTACTTGGGTAACCTGTTTGGAAATGTTATAGGAAATATTTTTTGGAACGTCTTTGTTTGACCCGATTCTAAGATATTCGGTAGTTAATTAAAAAAATATATTTATCTATTTAACATATTAGTGGAGGTAAATTCATCAAATAAGAAAATAATTCTATACTTAAAGAAACTTAAAAAAACGCACAAATTACATAAAAAAAATTAAATCTAATAAAGAATGTACATATACATACGAAAAGAATATAGGTACGTCTCGGAATGCTGACGGATTGAGTAGAAAATTAATAAATAATAATAATAATATATATAAATATAAATAATATAATAAAACAGGCTATTATAATAAGCAATAAATAAAATTTTGGACATCTTTAAAAAGACTTCATTTCATGTTTCAGTTTAGAAAGGGCGGCACTGACGCGTGAAGACAGTATATCATTCTGTGTAACTCGACCATTAAATTAGAAATGTAATAGGAGCGGACTTAATACAAGACCACAATAAAATTATCTTTATTATTACTATGCGGTCCCGAGTTCGGTACTTTTTCAGTACAAAAATAAAGAAGAGAATTAATATACCATAATACTTACTACCTAAGTTTAAAAGGTGATTTAATACTAAATAGCCTGGCTACGAAAAAAATCAAAAAATTTTAACTATATTTTCAATATATCATATTAAAAATTCATTACCTTCTATTTCAGTTTCACTTTAACGCTAAAATAGGCAAAAAGAATGTAGTGTCAAGACAATCCGTCCTTTTCTTCCCACTTCACACATTGGGTGTAATGACAAGTAGCGTTGATTTGTTTTACAACCGCGGACACATTGAAAATTTCACTGAGACCGAGCTCACAACAACGGTCGTTATTATTTTTCTATTCATTTATTTTCTGTTATATTTGAAAATATTGATATTTTTAATATAAACAAATTTTCAACAATCGCTAAAATTATCTACTACTTCTGCATACTACTGCGTACTTGAAATTCTGTTAAGACCACGGAGCGCTGTTATAAAAACGCCGGAATTACCTATAAAAACAAAATCGACATCTGTAGGATAGGTTTATAAATTTATTTTTAAGCCTTCAAAATACCCATAAAAATAGGGAGTACATTAGAGTACGTGCCGAATGGCGGAACTCAACGCTGCTCTTTGTCTTATTACCTGAGCGTGGAAATGAAAATAATCCATTCCTCTGAGTGACAATCGAATCCACCACCGTTGCGTTTACAGTCAAAAATATCATATCTAATTGATACAAAGCCTAACCTACATTAATTACAAGAAAATATCGATACAAGTTTAATTTATTTATCCAACTATAAATTATAGCTGTTTGTTTAGCAAACCGATATACCGTCCATCCATTTACCGTGTTGTGGCTACTCCCGTAGTGCTCTGAGTATAATTTAAATAACACTAAATTTATTTAATATTAAATTGAAGGGTTATAAGAACGTACTGGTAAGTAACAAGTTGAAAGTTGGAATTTTTTTAGCTTCAGTCTTCGTGAGAGAATTTGATCGCGTGATGAGTGTGGATTTGTTCAGACGGAAAAAAATAGTTGTGTGCATTAGAAAGGGAGTGTCTTAACACTACGTTTCCCCTGCCTACTCTTTTATATATGTAACACAGCGTGAAACAAAAAAAAAATTGTCCTCTTATCATCAATATTAATTATCATTTAATAATATAAAACAAATATATTTTTAAAAACTGCTCTCTCTAATTAAAAAAAGCTATCGTCTACGGCCCTATATTCGAATAAAATCATAATTTCTTAGTAATAATATATAGGGGGATAGCTATAACGGATGGTGTTATGGCTTCCTTGACAAATGACCTCAATTTATTATAGGGGTGGATACTGTCAAATTCGAGCAAATATATTATGAATTAATAATTTTAGGGTTCTGGCTACAAAAACTATTAGATATAAGCAAATAAGGCTATTTATTACATATTGCTAATAGAGGCGTGGCGTCTGACTGTAAGTGTGGCGGTTGTGGGTTTGATTTTATTTCTGTGGTGGTTCAAATAAAATGCGGGAGATACAAAGGTAACGAATAAAGCATAAACTTTTCCTAAGGACACAAAAACAAATATGACAAAAACATCTAAATTCAATTCAATTTCCTATAAAAAAATAAACCAAGTATATTTATTAATAATTATAATTATTAACTTATTATGTAACTGTTAATGTTATACACTAAAATGTAAATTTTTAAAACAAAACAATTAAAATAATTTCATACTATAAGCACAAAATATTTTGTTTACAATCCCCATCTCCTTAGCATAATAACGTATTATAATCTTAAATACAATATAAATACGCATATTTCCTCGAAAGGGATCCCCATTCATTGAAGAAAATCCTTTCTAAATCCATTAAGTGCTTAAAAGATGGCCATAAACATGTTTCAAGAGGCTTTACTTTGCCGCAAAATTATAATTTTTGTAACAAGGAGTTCATCTATAGATGTTGTATTTTTTATATGAACAAAAATAGCAACTTCACGCTCTATCCTGCACACAGCAAGAAAGGCAGACGGAGCCTAACGCCAAGACACTCCGTTTTCCATTTTACGCCGAATTTTACCGAATCTCAGATTCGCCCGTAAAAACTATTGAATTATTTAATGTACACAATGAATTACGTTCGTGTTTCATATATATATATAATTTTATGTATGTATGTCTGTTTGCAAAGCACTTAAGGTTTTAATAATTTTCACATTAGAAATCTTAAGTTGCATTTTCGTACTTCCCATAAAAATATTCAATTGGATGTTTGAAAAAAAAAAACAAATGATCATCCTTTGCTGGCCGGTACAGGCAACCATAGCGGTTGCGGTAGAGACATATACATTTTAATTGTGTAATATCTTCGAAAATATTATCTTAAATTACATGCTATAAAGGACCACATTGATCTATATTAAATCAACAATGTATTTAATTGGACGTGGATTAATTACTTAATTAGATAAGGATTAATGCTGCATTCCTTAAAATCCCTTCTAAAATAGCCATTATTTCTCTAAAAACGTAAATGACAAAAAAAAATTATTGTAGGTTACCCATAAGAGATTGACATATACCATCGCGGAGTTTTCTGTAGACCTTTGTACGCTATAAAATACTTAGTACATTATGTTGATAAATTTCCTAGGGTTCAGCTAATATTAATATTAAGCGGAAAAAATGTAATTATTAACGACATCACATTATAAACCTCAAAAATATCAGTATTTCTTTACTACATAATGGATGTTATTATACATATAAACATTCCTCTTGAATCACTCTAGCTACTAAAAGAACCGCATCAAAATCCGTTACTTAGTTTTAAAGATCTAAGCGTGCGTTTTATACTAAGTAATGATGTGAATATTTTTTAGGATGCATTAATGCTTTGACGAAGAAGCAACAAAACGCATTTAAAAGAAACTTTACAGTGATTTAATTTATATATCATACAATAACATATATAAATTATTTTTTTTTGTAAAGAGGTTGTATATTTTGACCATAATGTTCGAATAATACAAGGTGCTCATTTAGGAATATTTTGTTTATAGTACATATAAATGAAATTAATAAATTCCCACAAGTGGGGATCGTGCCCATAATCGGACGACTTCCACTGCTCTGGCTTTTATATTTTTCAAACATTCATTATAAAGACAGATTGGGAATTATGCATAGATGGTTGACTACGTAAAAATAGATAAGTAAAAAATATTAGTATCTAATGCATATCACATATATCATCAAGTGGTCGTTAACCACCCCCTTCATTTTCTACCACCAAGTATCAGCTTAGTATCTATAATCTACCACTCGTGGGGACGGCATGGAAAAAAACCCTAAAAAAACAAT
Organism: Heliconius charithonia; assembly: GCA_030704555.1. Classification (NCBI taxonomy): domain Eukaryota; kingdom Metazoa; phylum Arthropoda; class Insecta; order Lepidoptera; family Nymphalidae; genus Heliconius; species Heliconius charithonia. Next base: position 5,424,051 of record CM060825.1, read on the forward strand.
TTCAATGTAAGATTAATCTTTCATACCACGTCAACGATTCTTTTCACCCCGTCACTATCACAGGGGTGGTTTGAGTAAAGTATCAAGTTATAAGACTTTGGAAGAGTTTTTTTTTTGTAGAAAAGACTGACCATTTTTTTACACCAAGTGATAATATATGTATATCAAATAAATATAATATAAACATTACAATTCTTTGTTTTTATAAATAAAAATAATTTTATAATTGCTAATCTTTCTATTAGAAATTTTTAGTAAGATATAAAGTATCAGGCTATATACATATAGCATGAAAATCAAAGAGAACGTAGTGTTAAGAAACTCTGCTCTCCACTTTCCGAGACATTGCGTATTGAGCGACGAAATTAACCGCTCCTTTTTTGTATTTTTAATTTTTTACCCAAATAAAATAATTAAAATATGAAATTATTCCTTCTTTCGAAAGGGAATCGAGTGCACCGTCGTATTTATATGCAAACGCTGTTTTACTACGCACAAAACGGCCTAATAAAAGTAATAATGATAATTTAAAAAAACCTTCCTTAAAACAAATGATAGCTTCTACCTTACACCAACCTCTAATAGAGGCAGGGTCGTTAAGTATTCTTGTATCCACCTGGAAGTGACTCTGAAGGGTCCATTGTGTAGACCAGACAGACGCACCGATTCTATATAGATAAGTCTAGAGCGCCTTAACACGTGTACTTGCTGTGATTATACAAATGAAGAGCATATTTGTAGATCTCAAGTAAGCCTCAAGTATTACTACTCTAGGGTTGAAGTAACGTTATTAGAACTATTAATATTAATAAACGATTCTGTTTAGAATGTTGCTTTATTAGAAAACGTATTAATTGCTTTTCAATTTTCTTTTTCAATCGAGTTTACATCCCGATAAGTTATAACTTTTGTTTGTTTTGAAAAAAAGTATTTTTCTTTTTATTAAAATTTAAATGGTCGTTCGGTCAGGTATCCGAATGTCAGCATTACAATAGTTCCAATTGAATCAAAACCAATAATATTAAGAGTAAAGTTCGGCTTTTTAAGAAAATTTCTCTAGGTACTTTGTGAAATTATGAGTATAAAAGTATATAAGTATTAAATAGGAGTCGGACTTATGATATCATAGAAAACGAGCCGACAACAAAATGACCCTAAAAGAATTCCGTTTTGTCCTTATCAGATACGGAACCCCAAAAACCGTTAAATATATATATACATAAAACGTTTAATACTGATAACACTGTGTATTGCCATCAAAATCGATACATAGTGATAAAGCTACAGACTACACAAGCAAACATTATGTTATTTGCATTAAAAAAAACATAAACATATTCTTCGAACTACGTTGTCGTGTAGCGTCCACAGAAAAAGCATTATAAGTATATATAGCATGATTAATATGTAATAAAAGAAATCATTTCACGCTACATCCTGCACACACCAAGGTAGGCAGATGGAGGGAACCTAGTATTAAGACACTGCGCTCTCCTATCATATTATTATTATTATATATTAATTTTATAAAAGTTAATTAGAGATAACGTTAGTCACACAGCATGTTGAATCACTTAATTTGAAATGTATCTACTAATTAACGAAATTCGAATAAAACAGTTGAAATTAAATTAATCATATTTACGCTGTATCCCGCTCACAGCAGGGTAGGCAGGGGGAACCTAGTCTTCAGACACTCCGTTCCCCACTTTCTGCCGAATTTTGAAGACATTGCATGTTTAGCGGCAGAACTCAACGCCGCGCTTGCAACACCAGAGCGAAGAAATGGAATTAAATAATAAAAATATATAATTGAATAAATTTAGAAAAAAGTTCAAAATTAAATTAGCCTTGCGCTCTATTTTCAACAGTTAAATGGTCTAATTATTTTAATGTTGAACTTCCAAGTATTCTTTTTAAGTCGAGTCGTTCTTTTTAACTAGAAAGGGCAAGTCACAAAGAAATAAATGAATAAGAAGTCACCAAACGTCAATTGAGGGCACAACTTTCTATATTTCCTACACGGTAGACATAGACACTATGAAACTAATAATAAAATGTTTATTTTCATATAAAACACTTACATATTTTTTTGCAACCCATACTCATAAATATATACCACAGTTCAATATTTGCTTGCGATAAGTGATGCCGCGTCACTATCGCTACAGCTTGTACTGACTCATATATGTTTATTTGATTAGAGCTTTACTTAGGTTGTGGATATTTTGCCTTATTGCCTTAATAATTAACTGCAGAGCCCGTGAACGTGAGTGGATTCGATTTCTACTTGAGGGAATTGATGATTTTCAGGTTCTCACTCAGTCAATTATGCTAAAAGGCAAAGGTAAATTTAAGATCATTAATATTATTTTATTTTTTAAGAACTGAGTATATTAACACTACTTTCCCTTTACCTACTCTCGCTCCGCTTTTAGCAAGCGGGATACAACGTGAAGTTAATTTTTTATTCATCGCATTGTGTATAATAGTTGTGGGTATAGAAACAGTAAAATATAATACGTACATAAATCATATTTTAAAATTTGCGGTCATATTTATATACATTTTTACAGAATAATTATCAAAACATATAAGAAAATCCAATAACCACTACCATTCTTTATTGTTTAGGATGATTTCGCTATAAAAATCAACAATATTCATCAAACGATTTAAGTTGACTTATTCGCTATCTATCTATATCTAATATAATAACATAATACTGAAGACTAAATAAAAAAAAGACATCCCCATCACTTTACGCCATATTTCCCCGAGTAGGCACTACCAACGAAAGTGGGCCAAACAAAAGTTGCAAAAATTTCAATTTTAAATAGGAACCTTTGTTACCACATTTACATACATACTTGCGCCAAGTTCAACCGAAAATTTTCCAATGCAAACAAAAAACTTAGGCGCATAAACTAGGCGGGCGTTGAAACGCGAAGTGGCGAACATAGCTTAGGTAGGCAATATCTCGATATCGGTTCAATTAAGGATGTCAACGCTTTACGTTCGACCAACTTTAGCAATAGCTGTAAAGGGGAAAACTTCGAAAATCTTCTGAAAGGTAGAAAATCCGGCGCGAAGTGACTGTTAGGGCGAACTTTTTAGGAAATTTGATGTAAATTCTCCTTTGAAATTGCATTACAAATGCGCAAGTTGAAGGACGGAGTGATTTCTCTAGAAAAATTTTTGCAGTTACTCTAGGTAATAGAGACGGGTATATCAATTTATATTTATCATATATTAAATACATATAATTATATTAATGTTTTTTTAGCTTCACGCTCGCACATAGTAGGGTAGGCATAGGTGAATAGTAAGTTACAGTTGTAGGTCCGATACCTAATTCAAACAGAATGTCATAAAGAAATATAAAAGTGTTACTACAAATAATTTCTTTAAAAAGATAAAACAATAGGGCCAATTTGAATATTTTGAATTGATTTAATTGTCAATAACATACATAGCAAATGTAAACTGTTTATAAAACTTAAGTTTCTATTCTAACATAGGTACTCACTCGTATCTTTTGATTGCCTGAGGCGTGTAGTCTAAGAGAGATCGTTTAAACAAAACATATGAGACAACGCAAATACAGTATCGAGATGCACTTTAATAAATATCCGATATTCAATAAACATGATAGTAGAGTTTTGTTTTAACGACACGCAGGCCAGTGTATCCCGCACACAGCAGAGTAGATAGAGGGAATGAGGGAAAGAAGACACTTCGTTTCACGATTTTCCGCCGCCGACTTTAAAATTTAGTAATTCTGATACTGTATACCTACTAGATTTATTTGTACCTAATACACAACATTTACATTTTTTTTAAAGATCTCGGCCTAACGCCATATCATTTCTTAAACGCGTTACAAAAGCGATATCAGTAGGTTCATTCCAAATTTGGTTAGGTAAAGAAAGGATATCGAACAGTGGATGGAAGAAATAATGTACCTACTAACCACACTTCTTTATTGAATTAAATATATTTTACACTTCATAGTATTTTTCATTAAAATTATGAAATATTATTCTCAAAAGGAAAGGAACGGAATATTTTATAGAACTAACATTTATATAATTCATATGATTGTTTTCCGAATGACAAGCCTTGCGGCGCTTCGTACTGCTACGTAGAGATGATAACAAAGTTAGTTTATATATAGTTTATTATTGTTATATTACAATTAATATCGTATTTATAAAATAGACAATAGAAACCATCAACCATTATGTACTTACATAAATAAATTTCTTAGTTCTGTATAAAGAATGAGTTTATATTATATCAGCTATCCAATTTAAAGAAGATTTAAATCCACTACAGTAATATACCCTTATAATTAAAACCACACAAGTCCAAATTAATCTGCCATGAGTCCATACTAAATTTTCCCACACAATAACTGTCCGATACACCATTGATGAGTAAATAGATTTTAAGGGAATAAAAGCAAAGGGTTCCGTAGGAAGGGTGCAATCTAATTTAACCAAAGACGACCTTAATCGTGTAAGTCAGTGCTGCGGGCGCTGGGAAGCTCTTTTGTATTGCAGATAAATTATTGTAGATATGTATAATGTACTAAGGCATTAATACATATGTGTGTATTTACTAATTTAATATTGTACACATTTTGTAATCAAACTCGTTTTGATATATGTACCAAAACGAGCTAACATGTAAAAAACATATTTTATGATAAAAATTTAACATTAAAGCTGAAGGATTATCTTTCTAAGCATATGTTTTTAAAACCTTAACGCTTTGCCCGCATAACGCGATATGCAAAGACAAGATAATTTTAATACAGCCCAGCCCAATAATAAAAAGAAAGAATAAGTTTACAACTAAAAAAAAACTAATAATTAAAATGTTTGTGTGGACTACCGCCATTCCATCAATCATAATATCAATTAATTAAAAAAACCAAAGCCAATAAGTAGACTTAAATTATTAAATAGTAATAAAATAACATAATTAAATATAAAATTTATATATATTTATAATGTTATAATATATATTTATAATATTTATAACACAATATAAAATTTGAGGCCAGTCGTAGCGCAGTGGCACAAAGTGTGACTGTAAACCGACTGGTTGTGGGTACGATCCCCACTCGAGGAGATGAAATATTTACTTAAATTTATATTTCCATTTCTTCGCTGTGGTGTCGAGGCAAAGCGCGGCGTTGAGTTCTGCCACTCAACACGCAATGCCTCCAAAATTCGGCAGAAAGTGGGGAATGAAGTGTCTTAACACTAGGTTCCCTCTGCCTACCCTGCTGTGTGCGGGATATAGCGTGAAGCTAATTTTTATTTTTTTAAATATAAAATTACCAAGTAGGTACAGATGTCCACGTGTACAAATGACTGCTTAAGATATTTTTTTTAAAAGAAATTTTAGGAAAGAACCCCTTAACGCTTTTTTCTATAAAAATACAATTTGTATTCAGAAAATAATTTGTATTTTCGACCCTTTGATCCTATTTACAGATACTTCGATGAAAATCGTTTTGAATTGCTCTTATCAGTGTTGGAAAAGAAAAAAAAAAAAACGTTTATTTACGCAACAAATTTATAAAAATGCTTTTTACAAGAATTTTTATTTGAGGAATGTACTTTGTCAGCTTTTCTGACAGGTACCTATAGTTTTATTAATTTAGATAGTTATAGAGAGTACTAGCTTACACCTGTAGCTTCACCTTCGCGGTCAAATTGAAATGACTAAAAGTTGTGTATGGCTTGAAATATTACATGTATCCAAGATATCTTTCTAAGTCTTAAGACTTGTCTTAAGACTGTCTTAATAATTGAGACTATCCTACCCAAAACTGAATTTTCAATCCGAACAGACTAAACGGATATTTTAGTATAATTTTAATCTATCGAATCTAATGGGGTTAGATCCCCATTTGAAATAAAATAAAATATTTATTTAAATTTATAACTTCATTTCTTCGCTCTGGTGTCAAGGCAAAGCGTGACGAAGAACACCGTCACTCAACACGCAATGCCTCTAGAATTCTGCGGAAAATGGGAAACTGAGTGTCTTAACACTAGGTGCCCTCTGGCTAGGCTGCTGTGTGCGGGATATAGCGCGAAGCATATTTATTTACTTATTTTAATAATAAATAGAGTGAAAAGCATAGTATTTAAGTCATTTTAATTCTCTCTTCTCGTTAAAATCAAAATATTGTATAAATGGAATACATCGAGAACGCCGTCTAACATTATCAACATTCATTTCTGAGAAGACAATAAGACAGTTAATATACTTATCAGAATATGCTCAGTTGAAGCAGAAACGTGTTTAATATCCATTCGAGTACTATAATTCGATTAATAACGACCTGTTAAACACTATACAATTTAACTTGAACGCCTTGATTTAGGGCTCTTTGGATCAGTATCAGGGTCACATAGATTAATGAATCGATCAAAAACAGTTGATAAAAAGTTGAAATTCGAAATACGGAGTTAGGTTTCGGCACATAGCGAAAAATATACGTAAAATTGACAAAAACTGTGTAAGTTTTTAAGTTCTTCCTCTCTTATCAAAAAATGTGAAAAATATGTACGTACGTCATACATCAAAATACATACAGGAGGTTTAGTGTATTAAATTGTAAGAAAAAATTGACATTTAATTTAAAAAATTACAATTATTTTTTGTAAAGAAAATCTCTCCTATCGCTCTCCATACTTGTTAATGAATTTGTCACTATTCACTCTGAGCCTATAAAAGATTATCTGCACTATCCATTTTTACCAATATTATTTGCTTACTGTGTATGGCTGAACGCGCTAATCACAAAAACGAATCGATTTTTTTCTTCACGCTGTATGACGCAGATAATAGGATAGGCCGAGGCAGCTTAGTGTTAAGACACTCTGTTCGGAGGACATTGCACGTCGACGTTGCAATGAGCGCGGAACTCAACGCCGCATTTTGCCTCGATCCGAGAGCGAGGAAATGAAAATAGTAAATATTCATTACCATAAGAGAATCGAACCAACAACCTGTTGTGTGCCACGCTGGTGCCCCTGAGCCGCAACAGGCTTCAAGTAATTGTTCGAAATCAAAAATATTTTTGCGTTTGACAGTACATTTATCAGAGAACGCCACAGGCCATATTACATCAAGTGATCGTTACGATGTAACGATATTTTACTTAATTCATTTTTAGAATGTGTCATGTGCCGAAGTTTCACTTTCCATTATATGACGGGTTCACATCTGTAAATCCACAGGTAAAATAAAGTAATATATAAAAGTAGATCTCTTACAAAACGCAAATAAAATACAATAAATAATTTGATTCGACAATATATCGTATAATTAATTACAATACTTTTGACATACAAACACTAGAAATCCGTTTTTATTAATCAAAGCCCATTGTCATAGGTTTTATACATGTATTTCTAATGATGCTAGAACCTGGAGCCGTCGGAATAAATTAGGTGCTTATGATATATGACCTATTGTGCACTGGTTCCATGTCATGTTCCAGTTAATTTTATCATTCACATGAATAATACCATTTTTAATGAAGTTGACTTCTATTTTGTATTATTCCAATAGGGCTTTGTCATATTTATGAAAAAAGTGAAATATAGTTATATATTTTTAGTACAATACATACAGTGTATATAAATACAGTAATAAACTAGGTTCATACTGTAGCCCGTATATAGCAGGGTAGGCAGAAGGAACTTAGTGATAAGACACTTCACGCAAAAACACTCACAATATAATAGTTAGAGTATAATAAACGCTATCTTGTTACCAGAGTGAGAAATAAAATAGATCAAGTCTCTAGAGTGGATATCGAACCTACAACCGTCGCGTCTACATTTAGACGTTGTGCCGCTGGTCTGTAACATTATAAGATTATTTTTAAGAACTTAAATAACACCTTAACTTTAATCTATTGTTGTGACGCACATGAAAGATTACGCACATTATATTTAGACATCATTCTCTATATTCTTATGTGAGAAACTTTATCAATACCCAAAATGAATAAATTAGCGCCGCATTCAGTCGAGTGCAGCGTTAAGTACCGCCCTATTGCACGTAGTGATTGTAAACAGATAATAAATAATAGTAACTACGTAAGTAAAGATATAACATGTAAAGAGTCAACATAAATTATTTACTATAATTTAAGCTGACTTAATAACACATTTTTAACCTTTTATTTGTAAAAAACATTATCACACATTTCGATTGAGTCGAAATCGAAAATAACAATAAATCACAACAAGCGTATGAAGTAGTGGAATTGCCGCTTTAAACGAGACAAATCGCAGAATGGCTTACTCGCCTCTGGAATGAATTAATCATCCAATTAAGAGTTCCCGGTTAAGGGCTTTAACGAAGACTAATCATTGCTTAGGGTATATTTGTATTCAGTTGATCCGGAGCTTTATCTAAGACCGTGTTAACTGAAATCTGATAATATGTATGTATTTATAGATATTCGTTTACTTCGAGTAAATAATATCGATGATAAACATATCGAAATTAGTTACATAGTTGGATTTAATTTAAAGAATATGTTTAGGTGAATTTAAATTGAAAATAGTTACAAAGTTGGATGGATTATTTATCAACCAATTTTAAAAACTTCAATTCGAGTTGACATCGATTCAACAACCTACAGCTACAAGTATAATCACAAAGTACTAGACCATATAAAGAAATAATACATCAAAAACTGTATAATATAGGAAACGCCTGACCATTAGAGGACCGCTCTTCTATATTGTGAAAAAGTTGACAAAAACAACTTTAAGAGTCATGTAGCCGGGCAATAGAAAGTTGGTGAAGTCCCAAGTTTCAATCCTGCGCCTTCTAAGAGCAGATGTGTCGCGACGAGTTCGGACAACTTTGGGCGACTTGGAAACACGCTGCGGAGTGAAAAACTGGCCAAAGCTGCTAACTTCGTCGTACTGTTGTTTCATTTGGTAATATACAAGTTTGGGTATGACACATTATTTTATTATAATCTGATAGCATCTTTGAGGGTATGTAGAAATTAGGTTTAATTAAGACCATGATGCCACAGTTGGGACGTATTTCATTGAACTTGATACATCATCAAATTATTATTTGACCTTTTTACGTTTATTTTGTAAGAAATTTACGTTGAGTTCATTCATAATGTAAAATAGAAAACAATATGACTTGGCCCTAGCTTCTCTTTGCTTAAAAATATTAAGAATTATGTAAAAATATAGTTAGTTCATTTTAATGTAAATAGTTTTGTTTGACTTTAAACAATTAATACTTTTCTTTCTTGATCCATCAATTATCATGTATTACATAAATTTCTTTGTACGTGTTAAAATACTGTGTAAATATATTATCAACAACAATAACATCACAATTTTAGTTTAACTTGAGCTAATGGATTTTTATTCTTTCAGACCGATAAAAAAACAACGTTAAACATCTTGTCTAGACGTCTGATTTTTAAACGTCAGATTTGGTTATACTCAAATATTTTTAGGGTTCCGTATCTCAAAGGAAAAAAAACGGAACAGAATCGGATCACTTGGTAGCCCGTGCCAATTTCAAGACTTTTTATATTTCCCGTTTTCTGATACATTTAGTATCAAACTGAAAATAATATCAAACATCTGCTATTGCAGCACAGAAAAAATAATCTTCTAAATGACCGCAATCACAAAATAAGAATGTCTATGCATCACTTTTATTGCATTTTGTATGGATTTCACCGCATAATTAATTCAATATCTACAGGATACTTATTATTATGAGAACCTCCAATTAAAAAGATCAGCTTCATGTTGTATCCCGCACACAGCAAGATAGGCAAATGGAACGTAGTCTTAAGACACTCCGTTCCCATTCATTTTCCGACGAATTTGAGAGGCATTGCGTGTTGAGTGGCGAACAACAAATAAAGGGTAAAAATAATATTTGTAAGATATTTTATTGGAAAAAAATTATTACAAATTTATATTTTTAGTTTCACAAAAAATAAACGCGTACGCTAGCAAACGTAACTGCAATAAGCTGCACTTCCTCTTAACCAACGATTGTATAATCATGAAATTAGTACGGAACCTTTAGTGGCCGACCCTGCTTAGAACTTGACCAGCTTTTTATTAAAACATCGTTTTACAAAGAAATTAATGAAAAAACAATCGAGATTTTTTATACTTAAAAAGTTTCAAACAATCCTTTTCTTTTACACTTCAATAGTTTAAAAATAATCGCAGACGGCATTTTAATAACTCTACATTAATAAAATGAAATATGATATTATCAAAGGTTCTTTAGATTCATATAAAAAAACATAATAGGTTCTTTATTCCTATAACTACAATGTAGATATGAAAAATAATATTTTATTTAAAAATATACCTACAAATATATTTTGAAATAGTATTATATTTCTCCATATTTTTTGAACGGTTTAAAAACAGAATGAGGATATGTTTACTTCATTACTTTTTTATGTAAATTATACAGACGCCATAGTCATCGTCGAATGTTGGCGATCATGACACAAACTCAGTTTGAATACCATTAGGTATATTAGATTTTCTTATTCTTTTTTAACTTTACGCAGCATCCTAGTGGTACATAGCATGGTAGATAGAAGGAACCTTGCAACATAGTGTTGAGACATTTCCGTTGCCCACTTTCTGCCGATTTTATAGGCATTGCGTATTGTGTAGCGAAACTCAACACCTCGTTTCACTTACTTACTTACTATTACGAAAAGTGGAGAGTGGAGCAGTAAATTACCTCAGCTTACTTTTCTATGTAGGAAAAGCTCTGATTACATTTTCGAAAAAACAAAATATATCTTTACAGAAAGCTTTAAACTAATATGTAAAAATTAACATTTCTTCATAATGCAGATATTCTCAAATCCTGAATATTGTACAGAAACGTCTACGTTCGGCACGTATTATTAGCTGTATCATAATATATATTTTATATTGTTTTCATTTACTTCTATCGAGATAAATTATAGTGATAATATTCACCGCGCAATACATGTATGTATTCTGATTTTAAGTGATTTTATATTTTCTCTTTCGTGTAAAATTTGTTTTTTTTTTAATCTTGCACATCTCTCGAGATTCATAAAATAAGGTTATTTACAGTTATATAGTAGATTTTTATAAATTGAACATTTGAATTCTAGTCTTTGTGCTCTATTAATAATTAAAAAAAATTATATTTACCTATATCAAAATCATCACATTGTTAACCTCAAAAAAATGTGCACATACATAAATTAATTATCAACTAACTTCTTTAAAGATTCTTTAAATATCATTTAAAGCTGAAGTTTTGTAAATCCTAAAAAAAGGTTAAAATTTTTAAAGAAACGTACGAATCGAATCTTGCAATTATAGCGTTGAATAGCGCTATTAAGAACTTGAAATTAGTTCTTTCGTAATTGCATAGAAGAGAGATTTCCAAGTTCAAACTTTTTCAGTCCTGTCCAAGTCTGAACTAAACTCTGTCTTCGTTGTAACACTGGCGTGCATTTCCCTCGTTTTCTCACAAACACTTTATTGGTCCTTCGAGCCGGATTTATTGCTCAACTATAATGGTAGCAGTAAACACTTGCAATACAATCTTAATTATACTTCAGGGTCACGTAAAATATTTAATTAAACGAATTATTGTTAATGTGCTATTCGATAATTTATCTTGTAAACTATTAAATTATATACACTACAACAATAAATGTGTTAAGGTGAAATATTTTCATATAAACAAATCTATTACATATATTATAAATTAGATAAACTTGATATTTTAAATAGTATTTAGCCAATAAGATTGTTAATTAATTACATCAGCGGAGATCATCCTACTTCATTCATTGAATCCCTTAAAATGTACTCGTAACAATTCTATCTTTTTTATAAGTAGATGTTATGTTTGACATTGTGTATTTTTGACAAATATAAAATATTCTTCTCTAATTGAAAGCAGAAACTGAGAAACAGCGTGTCTTACCTGACTGTCATGCTTTACGTGAGAAAATACATATATTGTTGTAATAATATTTTAAATAAACTAAGACAAAAAAATCTAAATCAGGAACAAATAAATAACATCAAACAAAAATAAATTACAACAGATAGATTCCCGATGGATTTCTCTCCTTCTTTCTTATACATTTAGAATTTTTTATACGACCGAACAAACAGTTGCAGCCAATCGAAAATGCATTAAGATTTCCTGAGGGTGCTTAGTAAATCCATTTGCTGGCCTATTGTTCAATAGAAGTTCCTAGAGTATTTGTTTTAGGGAAATCGGCGACGTCGTAAGATTGTGTTTACGATTTCGTTTTATTGAAAATCTGATTGATAGTAACTCAAATTACATAGTTCTCAAGTTACAAATGGTACCAAAATTAAAGTACTTAATCATTAGATTGAATTATATTAAGTACTATTGTATTATTTGTTATACAATTTTTTATTTCTGTATTATTATTTTAGTCACATATTCCCTTATTATTATCATATAAAAGAACAAAAAGAACATTTATTATTTTTGTCGTTGTTCAATTTTAATACACATTGTACCTACAAATATTATGTTATGTTGGATTGAAACTGTCTACAGAGAACGTTCAAATATATGTTAAAAATTACACATCAAAAATATAAAACTATAAGTTATATGCAATAGTTAATTGTATCATGCTAAAAGAGTTGACCCAAATCGTACTGACCAGATTGCTTTTCGACGTAGACATATCGCATACTTTATCCAACCTTCCACACGTTTCGGCCATTTCTGTACCGATAGCTGATGAATGTTGCCCATAATTAAGGGGCTAAGGGCATATTTCATTCATTATTCTTTTGTTACCTAAATTACGTAATGGTATTTAGGAATATAGAGGTCCAATTATATAGATTTATTATTATTAATTGAAAGTAAAAAATCTATATAAATATAATGATAATATTTGCATCCAAACTCCGGCACATCTTTAATTACAAATGGCCACTACAAAAATTGTGAACACTATCCTAAAAACTACATAATTACTCAACAGTAACATAATCACTCACTTTTACTCAAAGATATAAATAAGTTATATGAGTCTTAATCAAGTGGTTTACTAATAAACTCTGAATAGTTCCACTATTCGTGTCCTGGCTCCATCATCAGATTAGCTCCATTATGTTGTCACCTAAGCTATTTATATTCAAGGATAAACATTAAACATACTAACATTAGTAACGTTTTTTTTTTAATACGATTTTGTCAATTATAGTTTATTACTATAGTTTATATAGTTTTCGTTTGCGATGCATGTCTTAAATAGGCAAACGAAATGAAAATTTAATTTATTTAATACTAAGGCGGTGTAAAAGATACTATGAAAGAATTTTTCTACGTAAAATATCAAAGATTTCTGGTTATTAGAAAATGATAAAAAAATCTCAATTTACTAAAACAAGCAGGTTCAGCGCTGTTGTACGAAACCACGACTGGTCGAAACGCGGTAATTTTATTCCTAAGTACGGACACTCTCATACAAACTTGACTGTATAATGTATTCGCGCGAAAACAGATCGTACCGTACCGCGTTCAATTGTTGGTTGGTTGGTTCCCCAACATTCAATATGTGACAGAAGTTCGAAAAAGACTCGCGGTAAAATATCGACGTGTTTTTTTAAATTTTATTTATTTTATATTTAAAATTTTATTATAATTAAAATTTTATTTTATATTTATTTAGATTTTTAAAATTTTAATAAGTTACAATTAAATTTTAATAAGTTAAAATAATTTTAAAAATCTATCATACCAATGATTCTCTCTATATAAGCGAAAAATAACAATTCTCTACATCAATATCAAAAGTTATAGACCAAATTTATTTCTAAGAAACAAGACAAACGATACAGTAACTGCCCTGAGGCACTTCGATCACTCAGCCGCATCAGCCAAGAGATCGTGAAAAATTCTCCTTCCACTGATATAGTGTCGCATTAGGTGCCGTAAAGTAGAATTTGAATGAGATAAATGACGGCCACTCATCGCTGTAAGGGTTATGGGACGCACAGATTTGAGAAAACCAGTATGAAATGGTTATAAAAATATTTTGTATGTAAAAGATAATATACTTTCATATTGTAGTAGGAAAAAATTGTGTAATCAATTAAGTTAAATGAAATCTCATAATATATAGCTAAGATTAATATTATTTGAAATATGTTCAATAATTGTTCATATTCAAAATTCTGTTTGAATATCGGCAATTAAGTATATTGCTTGGACACATTAAATATTTTTTTTTACATGCATTATTTATTTAAATTTATCTTTGTTATGTTGAATAGCATTATTATTGTTGTAATTTTGGGCACTTCCCCCTTTTTAAACTGTTAACTTGTTATTTCTCTACGTTAAAATACCAATACCATTTTTTATTCATTGCACATAATAAAAATAAAATTAAATTAAATTAGCTTCACGCTATATCCCGCATACAGCAGGGTAGGCAGAGGGAACCTAGTGTTAAGACACTCCGTTCCCCACTTTCTGCCGAATTTTGGAGACATTGCGTGTTGAGTGGCAGAACTCAACGCCGCGCTTTTGCCTCGACACCAGAGCGAAGAAATGAAAATATAAATTTAAGTAAATATTTCATCTCCTCGAGTGGGGATCGAACCCACAACCAGTCGGTTTTACAGTCACACTTCGTGCCACTGCGCTACGACTGGCCTTAGAGTAATCCAAGTAAAAATGACTGTGAAAATAAGTATTTCCGTTTGTATTTTAACTCATCATGATCTCATGATCAGGGGCACATGACTGTAAAGGCGATAGGTTGAGGGTTTAGATTCTCGCTCGAGGAAATGAAATATTTATTATTTTTATTTTAAATATTCGCTCTGGTTTCGAAGCAAACAAAGCGTGGCGTTAAGCCCCGCTTTACTACGCAATACCTTCAGAATTTAGCGAAAAGTGGGATACAGCGTGAAAAAGAAATAAAATCTAATGTCATCATCAAAATTAAAAACCTAAAAAAGCAAAGGATTTGTATCCAATACGTTTAAGTGTATCAAAACGCAGCGGTAACCAAAAAACATTTTCTATTTCAATACGCAGCCTTTCAAACGCTAGCTTTGACTCGTTTGTTCTAGCACAGGTAGTGCCTACCCGTATTTTGTGAAACAATATATACCGAACGTACAGGAATGAAACTACGACGAGACAGGAAGAGTTTTTTAATGCTTCAAAAGTTTCTGTTTAAATTATTTCTATTAAATTTAAACACTTTCTATTAGCTCCTTATATTTTTTCTTGTCTTTCCGCCCAAATTATACGCGTGTTTGTTATCATCAAAATTGAAATCGAACCTACAACTCAAATGCTTACAATTAGTAACTGTCTGACTGCTAACTCTTATGTATTTCATATATTTAAATAAAAATATTATAAATATCATTCTCCCGATTAATAAACGAACCCACAAACATCGCACGATTTTGCCTCAAAGGCGACCTTAAAAATCTCAAAAACTTTTTATACAAATCAAAAATATTATGTAAAGATGAAAAAAACTTTCCCTAAATCTAAAAATCTTTGTTTTCTATATTAACTTGTTATCGTGTTATCGTTACGTGTAATTAAGTTTTATAATTATTAACATATGATCATCTGACATATTATACAAACTTGAAACACTATGGACGTACATATTATGCTTTAAACAGACCTACAGATCTGTTGAAAATAGTAAATTGAGACCAAAATCTCTTAAATACATATGTTATACATTTGTTTCAGCCTCAGTGAAAAGCTTTATAGTGTCCATGGCTATAACTTTACACTAAATAAAAATATTATTTTTTCAGTTCAATATACATAGAATATAGTTATCGTCTTCCAAAATCAATTTTTATTTGAGTATTTAAAAAGAAAAGGACGGATGTTTATTTAATCCACGATATAAATGTTTAACTGATGTAATTTTCTACTTGTTATAGGTATAATCATTTGACTAATATTTTATTTTTATTATTAACTCAAATGTGTTACTTTGTTTAACTTTATGTACAATGCTAAATAAAAAAAACTTCATCTAAAATTTCAGACAGTTGTACCTAATGTTTGGAGCACTTTCATTTTTTGTTCAGCTCTGTTCTTTAATTCTTTATGAAATTGTAAGGACAAGGGAGTGTTTGGCAACGACTCGCCCGAGGGCATCGCGTCCTTTAACGATGCCTGCAGATTATTTAACACGTTTCGTTTTTTATGAGGACTTTCAAAGGTTTTAGGTCGTGTCTCATTATCACTAGATTTTTTATATAGAAACTGAAATATTATAAAATAATATATTTCAAATTGTTTTATTTGTTATTCAGGTTCCATTGATAATTGGTTGTGGGTTTATGTTTCACCGAGACAAAGTTTATATTATATTATTATTAATTACTATTTTTTAGGTTCTCTAGGTGAGTCTGACCGCAGATATAGTGAGTAACATCGAAACGATTGATTCAAAATATTCCTTGTATAGTACTCTGCGTCATGCAGTGTACAATAAAAATAAAAAAATTAATAGATAAGCTTTTGCCCACAATCACAACATACAGGTCAAAAGTAGAATCTTAAAAAAAGGTTTCCTATAGCATTCACATTATATTTATACAACTAACTAACTATCTCGACATACTTCTAAAAGTGAGCCATTCAATCATCAAACCAAACATGTTTACTTTAAAACCTTCCAAACATTCTCAAACACTCCGCCGTCTGTTACAGACGAGCGCCAACGTCGACATGTCGGTACAAAGTCATGAATGATAAACACAACACATGAGAACTGAAGGTGTCAAGAAACTGCCCTGTAGGTTTGTTTACGGAATTTTTAAGTTGAGACTACATGATTTACATTGAATTCGTGATTTTTAAAAATATAGTTATATGTATATAATTAAAGACGTTAAGGCAGTAGGACAGCGCCTGGCTTTAAGCGCGATGATTGTAGGTTCGATCCCTATGGAATAGTATTTAAATTATCATAAAAATAACCAGTCTCCGTTTTATAGTCCCAATTTGGATTTCTATGTTTCCCATAGTTCCTACGCATTATCCTATGATCATTATCCATTACGATTTTGGCATAGGTTCTTAAAAATTAGAAATATAACAACACAGCGAACACCTATACAGAATCAATTGGTGTCAGAAAGTGAAGTGCTGTCTTTCTCTGTGACCCAGTTTCTTCGTGGCCAACTTTGCTTTGGTTTTGGAATATCAAATGATGTTACGCATATTTTGTTTCACTTGCATTCTTGCATATTTCAAACATAAAATTTCTATAACAACTAAATTTTAAACATATTTATTTAATTAAAAATTAAAAAAAAATTAAATTAGCTTCACGCTATATCCCGCACACAGCAGGGTAGGCAGAGGGAACCTAGTGTTAAGACACTCCGTTCCCCACTTTCTGCCGAATTTTGGAGGCATTGCGTGTTGAGTGGCAGAACTCAACGCCGCGCTTTGCCTCGACACCAGAGCGAAGAAATGAAAATATAAATTTAAGTAAATATTTCATCTCCTCGAGTGGGGATCGAACCCACAACCAGTCGGTTTTACAGTCACACTTTGTACCACTGCGCCACGACTGCCCTCAATTTAATTTCTTAAGCTATTTTTTAATTATCTGTAAATTTACATTATAAAATCAAACATACCTTCTCATTTACATCACGTAGCCATGTAAGACTTACTTTAAAACACCGCTCTGGAATCCATCACTTTGTTAGTTACGTTCAACCGCAACTAAACACCGGAAGTCATTAAACTGAAGAACGCGCCATTAACATGACCTTACTAATTACTGTCTCACGTTCACTTAAATACGGGGAACGGTATCGATACTATCATTAAGCAACATATCATTTTCATTTTGAATATTATTGAAAGAGTTTTTTTTCTACAATCTGAATCATAAAAGACGTTAATACTTTTACTTTTTTTGTTAGTCTTGGTTTTTGATTCCCTAAGTTATGAAATTATTTAAAATACTTAAAATTAAAAGATCTTTGTAACCAGCAGAAAATTAAGTATAATATTTTTTTTTCTTGTTTCACGCTCTATTCCGCATAACGACACCGTATATCAAATATATTACACTTGTGATGAATTTTACATTTGTGATTTCAATTAGTTTTCATTTTCGACAATACAGTGATAAAGTCGAGATCAGCCCTCGTGTCACAGGAGCACAAGCGTGCAACTAACTTCAAACACAACGGTTGTGAGTTCGATTTGCATGCGATGAGAAAACGAAATAATACATATTTTAATTTACTCGATATGGTATCGAGGCAAAGGCCGACGTTGAGTTCCGACGCTCAGCGCGCAAGTTCTCAAGAATTCTACAGAAAGAGGGGAAAGGAGTGTCTTAATATTAAGCCTTTTAGCCTTTTATATATCCTACTATGAAAACCAACGATCATAAAGTACTTCGCTCACTTATTTACATCGGCGCTGAAAATGTTAATTAGCTAAATAAAATGTCTAGCCTGTAAAAGTGAAAGTCGTATATATCTTGTATTTAATTATACAGCATGATTTTATTTATTTTATGAAATAATTTCGCTGATTAAGCCTAATAAATGGCTGTAGATTAATACTTCCTCATAGGAAATATATATACATATGTCATTCACAAGTCACATTTTCATTAGTCGCCTTTCAAAGGTACGTATTATTTTCATTTCCTCGTGGCAGCGTTGAGTTCCACAACTCAACACGTAATATCTCATAGCGTCCACATCTTATCAGGTACTTCCAAGCTCCACTATAACAGCGTCAATACGATAAATAGAACAGATATAGTAATATAATTTTGCGATAACACAGAAATTCGGTGAAGGCGCTAACAAATTAACCTCGAGTATGATTCATGATAGTGGCCGAGTTAGCACATTAAGTCGACCCACTTCTCCTTTATACTACTACTCTATACTACCATCGATCAAATGTACGTACATTCATCAAAAATGAACAATTGTAGAGACAATATTGAAGAAAGCACCCAAAAAACGCGTATAACACTAAACACCGGTGAGTTTATCTAATAATGAACTTTAGATTAATGGAATAAAGTTTATTTTAACATTTACAAAAAATACATTACTATCTACTGTTGTTCCCACGATAGGAAATTGAATGAAAAAATATATTCGTTTGTAGAGTGCGATTGAGTCGATGTTCAAAGAGCTATGAGTCCATTATAGTATTTTGTTGATGGAATTTCAACTTTAAGTGTTATGTGTTTTAAATTCAACTTTCAGTAAATTTAAAATAAATCGACGAATTAAGCTAATTTCTTTATAAAAACCGGCTGCACCTTAAAAGGCAGCTATGGAGAAATAATAAAAACAATACCAGCCGTAATGGTTGTCTTTTTAAATAGTTATAACAATAATCTTTGAATGTTGTTGCTTATAATACAACAATGTTTACTTTTTACAATTTAAAAAATATCAGCGCGTGTTTTGTTGCATAACTTTTAAATACATTTCTTCAATATTCTTATTTATATTAGTAGCTTACCACTAATTCTGTTAAGAGGTACATTTAAGTTACACGATCGAATTCATCTATTCTATATTTAATTAGGCAAAGACAATGCTCTTTGTCCATAAAAACCTTTGTCCAAAAAAATATTTTCGAGTACCTAGTAATAAAATATACACCACTACACATCACACCTCTTAACCAAAAAACTACAGTTAATAAACAATTCACTCCACAAAACAAAAACTAGACAAAACTAAAACAGTATCCGGATTAACGGAATATCTTTGAAGAGAAAACAAAGGCTAGGCAAAAGGAAATGAAAGTTGGCCATTTTATGCGGTAAGCGCAAAACAACGTTCTGAAGCATTTGCAGGTATTAAATATTTCATCAGGCGAACTTCTACTGAATTCCACGGAAACCAAACTAAATGCACTGGAACTACTAGTGGCAACACTAATTTTAGTTAAAACAATGGGCATGGTCGTGCGTTATTTGCGAGTTATTCAAATTTTAAGTACGTGTCGAATACATTGAAACAACCAAGCCGGTGGAAGGAATCAAATAGTTTAACAATAGCATTATAAATGGAAGTTTGTACGGTCTCTTGTGTATGTATTTTTAATTTTTATTTTCAAGTCGCATTAAAAGGTTCCATTAGTTTATATTAAGTAGTTGTTTTACAAAAAGAATCTCATGAAAAATTCCCCCGTTCTGCAAATAAAAAAAGAATACACTTTTCTGCTAATTCAATCCAAATAGAAATTGCTTATTGGGTAGTAAAGCTTAACAACGAGTTTTAGAAACCAGGAAAATAAATAAGAAGCTACCTACGTATGAAACACTAAATGTACAAATATATGTTTATGTGGATTTAATATATTAGTGAGTCATCATAGATTTTCTAACTTAGCTATTTCTAGTGAATAAAAAAAACTGTTTTCTTAAGCGACTTCTTGTATATATCCAAGATACAGTCACGATTATGGAGATACTTGTGTAACAATACTATTCAGGTTGTAACACTCGAAATCGTAAGAGTATTTTCCTATTTGTTATATTAACAGGTCAAGACCGAGAGCTTACAATATTTTTTAACATTTTTAGTAATAAATATTTAAATGCAGCCACTCTTCAAGTGGAGACAGTTAATTAGAGGGTGTGACAAATAATCAGTGAAATCATGAAATCAGTTTACATAATAGTCGGCAATGGGTTCAGCCTCAGATCATGTAAGAAATGTCATTAAACGGTCATGAATACATTACATACATTACAATGACTTTTTGATGTTTTGTTGGATGTAAGTAAAAATATTTTTAATTCTCTACTAAAAGAGTAATTTTTGTCACTAATCTTTATAACTAATCCTAGGACTAAATTTTCTTCCCACAACTCCATAATAGCCCAACAGTACCTAGTAAAAAGGTGTCATTATAGGTTGCGGCACTCTTTAGCGGAACATTAGAGCTGGCTGAATAAAACAGCGATGTAAACCTTCCAAATGGCTATTATATGGCCTTCGTTTGTATGCAAAACGGTAGTTTAAGCCCGGTGAAGTAGTATCATTCGTCTTAAAGTTATGCAGATTTCAGAAATCTCATGGAAATGAAATCGTCCAAGTTACGACAGCTGTTAGAAGTATTTGGTTTCAGCATAAATTGTGTTTTGGTTCGTTATGCCCTTGTATATTTTATAAGTAGCAGAAATGGGTTTACTATGTTACGTATAGTAAGTAACCATTCCCTATTTTGTAAGTGTTTGAAATCTTTACGTTAATAACAATAAATTAAATCATTAATTCTCTCTAATTTTAATTAAAAACGCACTTAAGTAATACGCTTACTTATAAACCTTGAACCAGAAAATAATAGATTGTATAATAAAAAATCTAATTAGACATGTGCACGCCAAATGATAATAAAGATAATGATATTATTAATATTTACGGCATGCTTTCAGAGATGGCAGATATGCACATTGTTTATTTAAGTTGTGTTCTTTTGTTAAACTTTGTACTTTAAAATATTTCCTTGGATATAATTTTTAAATGCAATAATTATGTAATGATAAATCGTAGACTCCTATTTATATTGTAAATCTATATTTGCAAGGTGTAGTTGACATTTTTTTGCATATACTGATACGCTTTTAATCTGCAAATACTCTCACCCCTTGTTGGCGGAGAAGTTATTTTTTAAATGCATATTCTCTTGTGCCCCGTCCGCTCGAATTTGGAGACATCGTATAGTGAGTGGCGGAATTTAACGTTACAATCGACCACTGATTTTTCCTTCAGATCGTCTAATTTGTAGAGATCATCCTCACATACAAATAAAATTATTCATATTATGACATGACATTTTACATGACAGAGCTCAGCATCCTAACGGACGGAACCGACATCTATTATAGCCCATTAGAATGTGCATTATTATAAATTGAATCCCAATCACCATACATAGTAGCACTAGCAATATTCTTTCCTACTACCTACACGATGTCATCTAATTCTATAAACGCTTATATAAATTTAAAAATAAAATCGAAAATTGAACGAGTTATATGCAATCTATTCACGCCAAGCATGCCAATTCGAGGCAACTTTGATGAGAGTACGTGACACCATTACTGAGTTAATGGTACAGATTTAGTTTCATTTCAACTGAGTATTACGGAAGTCTGATAAAATTGTGATAGGATATCATTTTAGTATTATCTTGTATGATGTGGATGAGCTGGCTTAATACTTTTTTAATGGATTCTTTTCGAATTTGAATTTGTGACATCTATAATTGGCTCTAAGCTCTATTCCTATATAATAAATTCAAAAGTAACTCGGTCTGGCTGTCTGTGACGCAATCAGGGCCAAACCGATGCGATTGCGATAAAATTTCATATAGATAGATACTTGAGAGTCTTGGGATGGGCATAGGCTACTTTTTTCCTCATATTTTAATATATACTAATATGTTAAAATATATTTCAAATTGACATGCAATTTATTTTGCCATGTTAATTATAACCGAGCAACAAAGAATTTTGTTGTTTTAAGAAAAGGTCGCCCAAAATGAGCTTCCTTAACGTTTACATGGCGTGCGCTGACTCAACCTTATGGGATACATAAAAACAATGTTTTAAAAAATATTGTCCTTTAAAAAATCTATTAAAAATTCCGCAATGATATATGTTGTTTATCTTTGAAGGTTGAGGCATAGTAACCATTTTAATATATTTTGTTTAAATTTAAATTTATCGGGTTATTGTTAATGTATTTTCTATTACCAGTCCAGAGGCCAGTCGTGGCGGTACAAAGTGTGACTGTAAAACCGACTGGTTGTGGGTTCGATCCCCACTCGAGGAGATGAAATATTTACTTAAATTTATATTTTCATTTCTTCGCTCTGGTGTCGAGGCAAAGCGCGGCGTTGAGTTCTGCCACTTAACACGCAATGCCTCCAAAATTCGGCAGAAAGTGGGGAACGGAGTGTATTAACACTAGGTTCCCTCTGCCTACCCTGCTGTGTGCGGGATATAGCGTGAAGCTAATTTAATTTTTAATTTTTAATTTTTATTTTCTATTATTTGGTACCTATCAAAATAAATATAATAGTCATATTTAGTATTTTATCTAGATTGATTATACTTCACTCACATCACTCTAATAAAAACTTAGAGATATCACTGAAGTATGACCAATCCTAATGTGCGGGCAGACGACGTTGGCGGTTTTGCAAATTTTCATACATTTTCGATCTACTGAAAATTTTTATGTGGGTATTTAATTTTATTATTAATTCAGACTTTTCGCTTATTCGTGTACCAGACTATAAAGATTTTTTAAATTTATTGGTAGGGTGAAGTTTTGAGCTCCGCTGCATCGCTCGCTACTTTTCATTTAATGTTATGTAAGTGTATTTCGGAATACACTTAAATAACATTAAAACAACATTATATTACATTCAATAAACCGGTATTGCTTGCAAAAATTATCATATATCTACGCGCGCAAAAAATACTTTTCAATATTTATTTTACGTTGATAGCTGGTTTAGTTTAGATTTTTTATAATTTTTCCGTGGTTATGCTTACTTATTATTTTTATTCAATTTTACGTATTTTGGTTGTTCATTTCACTTACTTAGGTATTTTTTTCATAATATTTTTTTTCTCTACTTATTAATTATATTTTTTTTTCTTATTTTGATAATTTAGGTTTATTTTTTCTTATTAATATTTTTCATTAAATATATTTTTAAAAATAATTTTATAAATCTATTTATTAAATTATAATTTTATAAAAATTCTTAAATTCCTATTTCGATAAAAGTTCTATTATAACTATTTCTATTAAGAGTTTGCGAAATTATTATAGTATATATTCTTTATTGCACTTTAAAACACATATGGGTAATACAATTTTAAAAAATATTAGTTAGCAATGGTGGGCTTATTTCTAAAAGAAATCTCTTCCAGCCAACCAATGGAAGTGGATATGATTGTTAAACAGCGGGAAGAGAATACAGTGCAGTTGTCAGACAGAGAGGGGAGTAAATAAAAAACCAAAATAATAGTAATAAAGAAGATACATAAATCCAAATATATAAATAGCTACATATACAAAGAAACATATATATCCTATATATACTGCATTAATAAATAAATAAAAAAATAACAATAATTAAAAATACTTAATACATACATAAATTGATAATTATAATTAAATACATATAAATAATAGACATATATACATATACATATATACATACATATACGTGATGTGCGGTGGTTTTACTCACAAATACGAACTGTCTAAAATCAGTAATTGTCCACAGTAGCGAGTAAATGTTTTTTCAATTGGGATTTAAAGGACATTAACGAAGGACTTCTTTGGATGGGGATAGGGAGATGGTTCCAAAGTGACGCGGCGTACACAGTGAAGGATTTCTGCAGGAATCTGGTATTGCTCATAGGTATGTCGAGCGCCGGAACGACGCACGACCGCCTAGAGCGTGAGGGACGAGGAAGAATGTTGAAGCGGGAACGTAGGTAAACAGGAAAATTGTGGTGAGTATATACCTACAGTTGTTGTTTTAGTTCACTTTAAAAAATAAATAAGTATTAAACATATATTTCAAGATCTTTAGTATATTTCTAGTTTGTAGCATTATGAAAAACAACATTAAACTTATAAAAACATTGTGGAAACATCATCTATGATCTGTTATTATCCAAATAGTGATCGCTTTTTGATTAGAAACTTTTGAGGTCAATGACCTAATAATAATTATTTCCAAAAATATATAAAACAGAGTGCATCGTCACTAGACATAGCCACCTCTGAGCCCTTAAAAAAATAAATGTTTAAAACGCTTCCATTTCACTCATTAAGCCTCAACTAAAGCGAAAAAGCACATCAATCGTATTTTATCTATGCACATTAATGGTACGCTGCGGACTAAAACCGGGGAGATGAAAAAACACGCTGACTAATTCTGGGCAATCAGTCTCTTGCGATAAAAAGGCCACTGTTTTGGCTGTCGTGCCCTACGTCCTTTTCTATGATGTAACGGTAGTAATTCTTTAAATACTTATACCGTATTTTCGCCAACATTAAGGTGATTTCCACAATTTTAATAATGTTCTATTCTTTTTATCTGCAAGCAATATTAGAAGAGTTTAGTAGTAAGTCATTTCGTTCTAAATTTTCAGTTGATGGTAAAACCCATGGTTATCAGGATGAACATCGATTTAAATTAATAAGTTAATATTTTTCACTAGCAGCCAAATAGATCTTTAGGCTGTCGCAGACTGGTTCTGAACTGGGCCAATATAATATCAAAATACTAATAACAACATGTATATTTTAACATAGTAACTGAAAGACCAATCAAAAAAGGAATATAAAGGTTTGTGCGGTCTCTGTATAGAAACAAACAGAGGGTGCATTAGCATTTAAAATTGCCTTTACAGACATAGGGTGTCTATTTTAAATATTATTATTTGAAGTGTTAAGCATTGCAACTGATGAAGTCGGAGTGAGTTTTCATTCATGTTCCCTCTATTTTCCCCCACAAAATGCTAATTTGTTCAAGTTGACGGACAAGAGTGTAGAAAAGGTATTTATGTTAGAATAAAACAGTATCTATTAGTAGTAGTAGTAGTAATATACATGAACCGGCTTCTATCATGCTAATAAGCAAATGCTCTTTAACTACCCATGATTCAAAATCTATTTAAACTTTAACATAAAGCAAAAGTATTTTAGTGAAATTTCAAAATAACACAAAAACTTTTTCAAAGTGTTCCATATCGAAGGAATGACAAAGCACCTGAAGGCAACAATTAAGGGACCATGTTAATTAATAAGAACCCTCGGACTAACTTCGTGGGGGTTGAAAACCAACTTCGCATGATACAGAATCGGGAAAGTTGGGGATCTTTTATAATGGAAGCCAAAGTTTTGAGTAATTAAACGTCGTCCTTTTTCACAATCATTGTTCCTGAGTGGAAGTTTCAGCAAGAATTCTGGTGGTTGTGATCAGATAAATTGAGTTGCTAACGAAAATTGGATGAACTGGCCTTTTGGGAAGTTTTTTTAAGTAATGAAGTAAGGGCAATATGAGATCATGTTGCTTGGTCTATTGTATGTGAAGTTAATACCATAAAACACTATATTGGTAATATAAGTTTAATTTCTATTATTCCTTGTTTCCGGTTTGTCTTTCTAACAATTCAAGCCATTACTGCGTAAAAACAATAAAATCTGAAAAAATACATTTTATTTATTTCTAGAATTTGAATGATAGATAAAAGCTTGTTACTTTTAGATTTTTTCTTGATTCTGTTGCTAGAACTACTAATTGGCATTGAAAGCTATCCCTACATATGTACTTATCAATTAATGTTTAAGTAGACCTTTTTGCGTATCCTATGTAGTAAAGGTTGTTATATAATCGTATTACGCAAAGAGGTTTTTTTTAATTAGTTACTAGAAATAGGCATATGCGAAACTTATTAAAAAATAATAGGGACGTGTGACTTTAACATTAATCTTATATTCAGATTTATATTATAGTTATAATTCTCCCGAGTGGGAATCAAACCCGCAAACGTCGAATTACTGTTTTACATCTGTGTCCGTGGACCATGATAACATATAACTGTTCTTAAATAAATATGTTAAAATTATCCAAAATTACAATAAATTAAAAATTACCTCCATCCTCAGGGATATTGAGTAGTTTCTTCGCACCTGGACTCGGACCTCTTACTGCTGACAACGCTCTCTGCAGCGTCTCACTCATTTGTTTAGCACTAACACTATCACATATCACTAAAACGCACAACACTAGACACACTCTCCGCCAACTCGAATCCTGCTTGCCCATCATACGTTTCCAGATCTTGCTCATGATGTACAGATTCAGCGTTATCTCGATAATGCCATCTGGAAATAACGTTTTTTTTATTAATTTTCAAAACCATAATAAAGAAAATTGTTAAATTACCTTAAATTAATAAAATGTTTTATAAAGTTACTAATAAAAGTATTATTTAACGCCATCTTGGTTTATTTAAAATAAACCATATATGAGGTATTCGTCATTTGTATATTCGTTAGAGTGAGATTTGTAGAGGCCAGTCGTGGCACAGAGGCACAAAATGTGATTGCAATATCGACTGGTTCTGAGTTCGATCCCCCATCCCATGATCGAGGCACATTTAATATTTATTTAATTGTATACTCCGCAATAATACCGGATAGAAATAGAAAAAAACATTAAAGAAAAATAAGTTAATTTTTACTACATTTGTGGCCTCAACTAAATAATATACATATTATTCAAGTATATTTCGTGATGTATTATTTATTATATATAAAGAATGGTCATTCTTTATATATAATTTATTCTTTGAAGTATAATTCTGTTTATTTTCATACGTAAAAGATATCACTTCAATTTCAAATATTACTCATTGTAATGACACGAAAAGTTCTAAACAAAACTAGTTGAAACAATCTTTATAATTTTTAAAATTTTATGTTTTTGAACTTCCCATTCGCATGTGCCATTTACATAATATATTACAAAATATTCTTATGCCCAATATTGCTAAGAATATTTTAATATAGAAAATAAATTAAAAAAACAGTTTCCGCTGTATCCCGCTTACAGTATCGTAAGCAGAGGGAACCTAGTGTTAAGAACGGTTCTCCATTTTGCACGTTCATTGCGTGTTGAGTGGCGAAGCTCATACATGGCTTCATTTTAATACAACATATAGTTTACGTAGAGTCTAACTACTTAATACCTCTTTATGTATAATAGCTAGATTAAATATGCCTGTCGTGGAGTATAAGCTTTATTTTCCTCTCACTAATAAAAAGATAAATCGGGGCGTTGTGTTTTTCTACTCTATACGTAATATGTTGAAAATTGGTTAACAGTTGAGAAGCGAGTGTCTTAACACTAAATTCCCTCTGCTTAGCCAGCTAAGTGTGTTCTGCCAGTTAAGAAATAAAAACAAATAGTAAATGATGAAAATATTCTCCCACCATTTAATTTAAAGCATTAACAATTTATATCTCATTTGTCACGAACATTATATATTTCAGTGAAAAAAAAAAAACAGATTCGTTATTTCTGTGCAACGAACTCGAGGCGCAATAATGAGGTTCGACTTGTACTTCTTATTTTTGTTCGTCGGTAAGCCTTCCTGCCTTCTTGGGAATCTGCGAATAGCTGAGAAACATCTGCATTCTATTTTATCTTGGAACACTTTGGAAAGTTTGGTTTCAGTATAAAATAAGAGAATCTTTAAATTATCGATTGTTAAAATATTAAGTCATTCTGGACTTCAGCAAATTATATCTCGAGATACGGAACTATATCCACTCTATAACGACAGACATGTCTATCTATTAGCACAGTAAAGATAAAAGTGAAGTCGAAAGCTATATCATACAAAAAATTGATAAATAAAAGTTAAATAAAATATGATCCTATAACCGAACAAAACAAAGTTTTGGTAAACAATTTAAAAAATGTTTAATTTCAGTTGTTACAATTATTAAATATATATGTACGTAAATTCATACATTCATATGAAATCGGATTTAAATAACAAGTAGTAGAGCGTCGTATTAAAAAGTTTTAACTATAATTGCCTTGTCACAGTTCACTTTAAACAAAAAATGAATTGAAATCTTTGTTAAAATATTCAATCTCTGAATAAAACTTTGCAATCAAAATAGAAGTTTTCATTTAGTGAAAGTCGAAGTACTCTACATTGAACAAATATTATTTTAAAATGGGATATAACTGGAAAAGTTGAAAAGTTCCAATATTAATATTGTATAAAACTTTATAACGAAAATAACAATCACTTATAGTAAATAACCTCGCTTTTAAAGTTTTAAAGTATTAGAATTAAAGGTTCATATATAAAATCATTATAACAAAAATAATAAGAAGTAAAATTCAATAATTGATAAAGAACATTAAAACCAGTTTCAAGTAACAAAAAGCTCGCTTACAACTCGCAAACATAACCTTAAAGTTACAAACATTCGTATCAAGGCCAACGAACCTGAGCAATCCAATGAAGGTACACTAAATCACTATTTACACACAAAATTAAGTGAAAAATCACTTAGAACACTAATTATTTATAATTTTAACGCTACTTTTACTGCACCATAACTAAAACGCGATAGAACAAGCTAACCTAATACACAAACTGACATAAAAATTTGACCGCCACTACGAAGTATAGGACTCGAAACTAAGGAGCTTATGCCATTTTAAAATTGAAACTCAACTAAAAATAAACTCTATAGCTTTAAAAATAGAGTCTATATATATTTTAATAGGTGACTCAACACGTAGTACGGCGCGAGGAACGCATCTTTTGTATTCACTTTTCTACCTGCCTCTTGTTCCTTTTTTCGTTAACTTTCAATACTTATGCAGTTACAATAAAGCTCAAATTAAGCTTCATTTACTGAATCAATGATTGCCCGAGTTTTTTTTGTAATAGGAAAGCTCATCAGGAGATACGGGATTTAGTCGAACCGTTCATGTTTGTATATTGTACAAAATTTCTAGGAAATACATGTAGACATTACATTCTTTTTTATTGAAATATTTAATATTTTTATTTTCTCTTTCTGGCAAAGTGTGGTGTTGAGTTTCGCCTCTCAACATGCATTACTAGTGATGTCTAATGGAAAATAGAATATATATAATAATGGCGTGAAGCTAAACAAAAAAATTAACATTATATAAATTATTGATTCAAAAAGAACTTATATAAAAAGAATGATTCCATACACTTATTTTTTCTCAATATTGCCCCAATACATCGTCACTGGAGTTGAACCGGCTACTTTGACAAAAACCAAGCGATTATAAAAATATTTTTTTACTTTACAATAAACCTAAATAAAAATTATGTAATAATGTTATACGGTTTTAAGCGCGACGCATATTTTTACATAATTTTTCTAATTAGTATAAAATTCTTGAACTTTTATCGATTGATTGATGAATATTTATGGTATTCGTTATCGGCCATTACGATGTTAATCTGATACCATCTCATATAACGACTGGAGATTTCGAATAGTTTTAAAATACAAACCTATAAAATATGTACTTAAATATTAAGGATTTTTATATTCTATATCTCTATTTTTATTTTTAAAAATAACACACTGTTTTCACTTCATCCAATATAACGATTTAGTAGAAATATTTTTTACTAATGTTACAAAGCTAACCATTTTGTTTGGTTAAACGCGATAATTCTAGGAACTATTGATTCTAGGTTGTACATATTTTTTTTTGTATTGGGAAGTACATTTTTGGGAGGAGGCTGTCATGGAATATATTATACCAAGTTTAGTTATAAACCACTATACCAGTGGTTAATTAGCACGGCCATTTATAATATCCTATATTTAATATACATCTTGACAAAGGAAAAAATAAACAATTAATTTTATTTTATATTGGGAAGCAAACAGCGCTTACAATAATGACTAAAGGCTAAAACATACATATCTACATTATATTAGCCAAAAAAGTTTCCACTTGAGTCGAGGTTAAGCGCGGGTTGAGTTCTGTCACTCAACACGCAATGCCTTCAGAATTCGGCAAAAAGTGGGGAACGGAGTGTTTTAACACTAGGTTCCCTCTGCCTACCCTGCTGTGTGTGGGATACAGCGTGAAGCTGATAAAAAAAAAGTTTCCACTTACGTCAAACATGGAGTAAATAGACAAATAATCTTTATATACACATAAAAAAATAACCAATACAAAAAAAAAACATTTATTTAAAAGAAATAAACAAGTTGCTTAAATAAAGTTAATCTTAACGAGCGTAAAAAATTTTTTTGAAATTGTACAAAACAAATTATTAATTCAAGTAAATTTTGTTAATAATTTTTACGTGAAAATTGTTTAATATTGCTATAAAATATATTTATGTCGCTAAAATAGTTGTTGTATATAAACATTTTCTAACAGGAATGTCTAAAATCTCTAGTTCGGGCATTAAAAGTTGGACGTTTTAAATGAATATTACTTAGCAGATAATTTATAAGGTAGAATAAAAGTTTGTATAAAAAATATATCTCTGTATCCTCTTCGTTTTTTAATAATATGTTTAGGTTCTGAGCCTCGTCTTATTTAAATTTGGAAAGTAATCGCCGTATAAATTTATTTTGGACACTTTCAATTCCAAATACATCTTTATTGGTTCCAGACAGGTGATGCATACCGTACAACCTCCTTCTTGTTTTCTCCATACAACGTGACATTGGCGAAGTGATATGTGCTCTACTGGCACGCTCGGAACGCCATAATCAAAGAACCAAACCATACCAGGTGATGCATACTCTAAAAAAGATCTAACATAAAGAGTTGTACAAAAAATTTAATGTACGTATGTCTTTAAAATCACTTTCCTGTCTAAATATAAATCAAAGTATTTTTTTTTAATGATTTTCGCATAATATTGACCAAATGTTTGTCAAATAAAGAACCAGCAACCAATAAGACACCAAGATATTTTAAACATTTTTAAAGTGTTATTCCACACTGAACACACACTGGAAAGAAAAATACTTATTTAGAAAACGTACAAAAATTTGAACGTAGCGGGACTCAAAACTGCGCCTCCTGGAACCCGTCCAGGCACTCTGATCACTAAGATTAATGGTAAGTAAGCAAGTTTTTTCTTTCCTACACGTGGAATAACACTTAAAATGTTAACAATACTATATATTAAATTATTTATATAATATATAGTATTTTTATATAACAATGCTTATATAGCAACACAACTACTTACTATAACCAATCACCTTATCTGGATGGATTTACTTACACTATTATATATTGTTCCATTATGTAAAATATTCACACATAAAAAAAGATATTTTCACTAACACGAGTGTCAACCACACATCACCGAAGTCCCGAATACATCTTTATGCAATTATTTAGATGTCATGATTGTGATATATTTACAAATTTATAAAAAATAACGTAATAGAATTCGAAGCCATGCCTCTTGGGCAGCCACGCTTCTTCTTAATAGGAAATCAAAACAATTTATTCCCTAAATGGGAATTGATCCAGCAACCGTCGTGTTTACAGTCATATGCTGATGGCCTATGACAGCCTCAATATTCTTAAAAATATATATAAAAAGATTAAAATGTTTGCTACAGAAATACAAAAATAATATTTGTGTTCCTCCTGTTTTCTGTTTAGTTAATTGAAATTAATAAAAAAAATGTTCCATAAACAAAAACATAAATGGAATATATAGAGTTACCTTCCGCTAGTGACTGCTTGTTAGTATAACCTCCAGGATTAGTTTAAACCTATTAAAGTTTCCAAGCAGGAAGTCTGGGCAACCGTATATTTGCTAGATATATTACACAGGCTATATTCACATTTCTATTGTTATAAGTCAAAATGGATACGTGAGGGTTAATTATTTTCGTGAGTTTATTAATATTAAATTTTTGTTCTTCATATATAATAATTTTTCTAAATATCTTACTACTTTTATAGATATCACTGCGCCTACTTTAGAGGATGTCATTCGATTTTTTTTACAATTGACGATAGCGAAGACGCAATTTTTTTTCGCCCGAAAATATATGTGGAATTATATAACGAATTGTTAGACTAAACATTTTTAAAGCATCTCAAAAACACTATAGAGACACTTGCTGCACTTGTCCAACCACAGCCGTGAAATTAAGCTATTATTTTCATTTTTATTTCCGCAATTTTATTCTTTGCATATAGATAAATTGTAACTATTTTTCAAAATAAATTACTGTTTATATATAATTAACAAAAACTAAAAAACAAAAGTAAAACCAAAAAAGATTTGTGATTTGATAAAAATAATTCAGACGGTTAAAGTATGACTATAATTTTTAGTAATATAAACGTCTATGCACGTTTTTAGTAGGTTAAGGCCAGTCGTAGAACACAAAGTGTGACTATGAAATGGACTGATTGTGGGTTCGAACTCAATTTCATTGGCTCAATGAAATAAAATATATCGCTGTGCTGTCGAGGCAAAGAGCGACGTTGAGTTCCGTCACTCAACACGCAATGCCTACAGAACTATAAGATATAGCGGAAAGCTGATTTATTAAATACATATTTAAAACGACAAATATTTTATATTATACTCTTAAAAATAAACTTTATTTTTTTATAATTGACAAATAAATTGTAACAATATCATAAGAATTTAGACGTTACTTAATGCGAACGTGTAGTTCAGTGATCAGAGGCGCTAGTTCAATTCTCACTACGCAATATTTATACGTTACTTTTTATACCATTTCCAAAACAATATTGTGATTTGAAGATTACTTTTTAAAAATTGCAAAGCTACTAAAAGCTTCCTTTAATAAACAGGACATTTAAGAAATGTCATGAAATGGCTAAACACATTATCATTTTTTACCTGTTAAAGACAGTAAATGGTCAATAAATCTAGATTTTCATGTAAGAATAGCAATTTGGACCTCTTACTCTTACCCACTGCATATTTATGAGGGTACCGCTTGGCGCCCGACGTGGGCCCGGCTATAATCGACTACGATTATAGGTTATTAAACAATTAGTACTAGATTATTGACATAGAAATTGTAAGGCTTAAAATTTTGTGGTATTTAGGTTTACTTCATTCTTTTGTTATATTTATAAAATGATATTAAACTGCACAAACTTAAAAAAAAAAGTATTGAATTTACGATATATAGAAAAAAACGTTTATCTTACCCCGCAATGTCCCGAAAATTGGGCAGAAAATGTTCTAAAATTTAGTTTCCTCTGCCTATTATGCTATATTGACAATATAGCTTGACGTTAAAAATAATACTACAGAAAGGAGTATGTCTATAAAAATTATAATACAACATAAACAGTATATTATATTAAAACAACTTTAAGAACACAGTTAAAGAAACAAAATATTTAAAATGTCTACAACAGCATCTTAATAAAGCAATAAAATCTAATAAAAAATGGTAGCTTTAGATTTTACGAAGGGCATAAACAAAGAAGAAATTAACTTTAATCTTGAAAGCGGTCGATTTGCATATAACATCGATATTCAATTAGAGTTTAAAGTAATTGTTGGTGCAGTGCAAATGAGGGCTAAGCTGTGAGTATCAATTATGTTAATCGTTTTTCTAATTAACATAATTAAATGTACGAATATATAGACAACGGTACATGGTGCACTATGTTAGTTTCTAATTGACATTTATATACCACACACGATTGGTATATAAAATTAAAATAATAACAAAACAAACAACCTCGATATTAAAATGATTTTTCCGCTGGGTCCCGCATATAGTATGATAGATATAGGGAACATAGTATTCCTTCCATTCTGTTTCCCACGTACTCTCAACTTTCGAGTCATTACGTGTTGAATGCCGAAACTCAACACCACATTTTGTCTTATTACTACAACAAGAAAATAAAAATTATTAAATCAAAATCGAATCCACCACCGTCGCGTTTACAGTCAGACGCTTCAGCCGCTACGTCACATCGGCAAATCAGAAGACTTTTTTTAATTCAATAAAGAAAACACAAAACGCGAAAGGATATTATAAAATACATTATAAAATATATAATAAATCCCATAATAAATTAGCGGAATATTTTGATGTTATTTAGCGTTGTTATAAAACACAGCTCTTATTAATCTCCAATAGGCACTTCGGGCTTAAAGTGCTATAAGCATAGAATTTAAGCCGTATAAAGCTAGAACAGTAAGCTGATTACCATATATATAGGCACTTCATACGCAGGACGTAAATAGGAATTTGAATTTTAAAAAGAATCAAGCGATTCGTTCAGATAAATGTTTTAAAAATAATGGAATTTACATACTTGCTGATAATGAAATTTATTGTGCTTTTTCATACAGCTTTTCAATAAAGTTTTTATGTTATTATGTTATATACGTCGAGACCATCGTGGCGCAGCGACAATCTAAGCGCGACAGTTGTGGGTTCATTCGGTTCCCATTTAAGGATACATAAATAATATCATCTCTTCGCTCCGGTTACAAAAAAAGGCAATAAACGAAAAAATGGTTGAAAAGTTATAGCGTTAGCTACCCCTGTCAATTGTGCTAAAATGCGTGCGTATAAAGAGTTCGTAGGTAATAATGCGAAAAAGTAAGAAAACTTCTTAATTATACTCACTAGCAATAATTATAATATAGAAAACAAAAATCGTGCATACCTACTACTTCCCTATGCGAGTAAACCCGTTAAACAAAGCCATTGCAAATGTATTAAAACAAAACAGAAAAGCGAAAATCAAAATTCGTCACATTATAGAAAACCGGGTCCGGTTGTTGATAAATATTCAGCAGGGGCGGACTGGAGGCCCAGAAATTTAATTATTGGGACAAACGTATTAATTATTCGAACGGAGGACGGCTGTAGAACCAAAATATGAAAATTTTCTAATTCATTCAAATTCACAAGTTTAAGCAATCGGTGGAAAATGTAGAAACTGACAATTTACCTCTCAGTCGTCTGTTGCATCGAATTTACTATAACTTTTTTTATCATTTGGATAATATTTAAGGAAGGTTTCAATGGGACTAATATTATGCATATATATTTTTTTATTTACGTAACTACCTATAAAAAATTTTGCAACAAATATTTTGTATTTTTTTAAGTCTTAATTCTGCAGAACTCATTAAAATTTCTTGTAGATATGGTAATAGTAGGTGCACTTAATTTTACAATACAGTAAACGAAAACCTAACAAAGTTGTTATGGATTCGAGCACAACTAATGGAAAAGTTTTTTCTAACTATAATAAAAGTAAAAATAAAATTGGCCTTGAATTCCGACTAACACCACACAATATTTCCAAAATTAAGCGGAAAGTGGGGAAAGGAGTGTCTTAACACTAACCGAAAACCGCGAAAAAAAAGAAAACTTATACCAGGTAAAACGGGTGTAAGCGATCATTCTGCAATTTGGTTACCTTACAAAATGCATCAAACATGCCAAAACACATGCAATTAAATATAACATCTATTAAGACAAAACAAAAAAAATACAAACAGACAAGATCAACGAAGTAATTTAATTTCGAAGTTTGAGCTAAAAGCTTAATGAGAAGCCCTCACAAAACTTAGGGCGTTGCGAGACGCCTAAGTTCATGCAGATTGAGCACTAACTTAGTGTCAACGAATGTGCGAGATAAAGGTATCGTTTTAAGAAATGTTTCCCTCATAAATATTCTATTTATAAACTTTTGTATTACGAAGTGTCTTGACACTAGGTTACGTCAGCCTAATCAAATAATGGTTGAATCTACTTTACGAAAGAATAATTATTAATTGTGAAATAGTTGATATATGTTAATATTAAATCAGGAGAGCTTAATATGTTCACAATACTACCATAACTTACTACATTAAAGTATGTATGTATCGAATTGATTCAGCTTCACGCTGTATCCTGCACACAGCAGGATAGGCAGAGAACCCTAGTGTTAAGACACTCCTTTCCCCACTTGCTGCCGAATTCTGGAGGCATTGCGTGTTGAGTGGCAGAACACAACGCCGCCCAAAGCTTCGACACCAGAGCGAAGAAATGGAAATATAAATTTAAGTAAATATTTCATCTCCTCGAGTGGGGGTCGAACCCACAACTAGTCGGTTTTACAGTGCAGTTTCGTACCGCTGCGCTACGACTGGCCTCGAATTGATTTACTTTTGCAAAACCATTGTTAGTAGTCAGAGGTAAATATTGATTTAGAAGTCTCTCTTCTCTTATCTCAAATATAATAAACACACACACAAAGATACAAAAATAAAAGCTTAATCATTGTTTTCCACCTTTTATCGTTGTTATTTTTCACACAAAATAGCGTCTTTCCTTACAAAATTAAATACCAAAAAGCAATCGAGAACTCATTTTAAACGTCAAAATGTAATAAACTTGCACCTAATTCAGAACTAAGAAGGAAAGAGCATCCACTGCAAAACTCTAGGGTATAGTTTGGAGACGGTAAAGTTCAAATAGATTAAGCAGTAAGTTGAGCTTACAACGGCACAATCACGGGACGCACGGCTGGTAAATTGCCTGCCTTTGAGATTTGGTCACCATGTAGGTAATGTTTAAATTTTACTAAATAGAAATACGTTTATAGCATATCATATTATTACGTACCATCTCATTATAAAATTATTTGTATATACTTTGATTAGATAACACACACACACACAGCAAGGTAGACAGAGTAGATGTAGTACGTATTCCATCTTGTACTTTTCGTCCAATACTCGAAATAGTGAGTATTGAGGGGATCATCAGAATGGAGTTGGCGAAGTGGAAATCGAACCCACAACCATCACGTACAGAGTTAGTCCCTGAGCCTCTACCCCAAGACGGCGTATTTATATATAGACTATTAATATTTAAGATTATATTATTTTTTTACTTATATTATTTTTTAAAGTCCCAGCATAATACAATTTATATGTATTGTATTTAAATTCGTAATCAACTAAAGTCACTGACCTCGAAACAAAAAAAACAACCTGTATACAATACACATTTATCGAAAATCCATTAAAAATACCAAACGTATACGAGTATTTAAAAATACATGCGCCTGCGCATTCTTTAACTTGACTAAAAGATAAAATACCTGCAATATATTACAAGTAAATTCAAAAATAACTTTAAAACAAACTTTGAAAGCTTATCTTTTCGATCTTAACATTATCATTAAAGGAGGACATGACATAAAATTATTTCCTTTGCAAAAAAAAAATAATAAACAAAATTCACATATTGAAACCCGCGACAGGACAATAGAGTATGAACTTTAAATTAATTGCTTTAAAGACGCTTGTGGGGTTGTTAATCGTCGCCTTCGTTCGTTGCAGGTTCGAAGGTGCGAGTTAATATCGTACGTGGTACTAGTGTGTAGTTGAATACTGTAGAAGTGGTATCAATTTAGTAAATTTGTTTATGAAATATGTTCTTAGTCAACAGTGAAATAAGAGTTAAGAGAATATTTTAAATAGAGATCTTTGTGTAAAGATTTGTATTAAAGAAGTTGAAACTTAACATTCACATAAAGAAAGTTGAAAGTATAATTAAATTACAAATAAAAAGCTATACAAAATAGATCGTTGGCTTAGAGTGTAAGCCTGCAACAGTCAATTTAATTCTCAGGAAAGCCAACACATGTTTTTTAAAAGTATAAACATAGTATCACAAGGTTTTTACAATTTAGAAAATTGATTTAAAAAAAAATTAAAATTAAATTAGCTTCACGCTATATCCCGCATACAGCAGGGTAGGCAGAGGGAACCTGGTGTAAGACACTCCGTTCCCCACTTTCTGCCGAATTACATTAAATTGATTTAAGTTGATAAAAAAAATATAATAATCACAGGAACCAAAGGATACGGACCGAGTGTCTGTAATATTATTAGATTTTTTCATTAAAAAAAAAAATGTTTTCTTAACATTACAAAAATATAAATTTGAAATTTATAATATTTAACACAACAAAAAGTAACCCAAATTCTATTCAAAAGTGCAGAACAGTGTCTTGACACTACGTCCTCTTCTTATAAGAAAAATAAAACTTATAGCTGCTTTGTTTCAAGTTTGTTTGTTTCATCATTCCAAGTTATTCAAACTCCATACCACTTGTGCGATCTCATCTATGCGGATGCTGTGCTGATCAATCAACGTCAGAGCAGCTCTCATGCACGCTCGATCAAGTGTACAGGTAATGTGGTGGTACTGGGTAGTGCATGGTTTGTGCAAGCTTCATAAAAAGACGAATGTGGATGACAATTTTAGAATTTCATTATGATATGAGAAAGATTGGATGTATAATGAAGATTGTATTAAATCTTTGATGCTGTATATCAAATACGTTGTTTTGGGTTTATAGTATGGTTCATTAATACGTGTATAAGTACTCTGTATAATAAGTAATCTGTTATATTATACCTATTTAATATTATAGTTTGTATGGTATTCTTAATCATATATCGATAACGAATTAAAACCAAAACTTGGGCTTCTCTTTGTTGAATATAAAAAAAACTATAAATGAAAAATAAATTCTTCAATCTACTTCTATCTTGTAGAAAAACTAGTAAAACTTTCACTTTCATCTTCTACTTTAGTTCAAACCTAAACCTAATATTAAAAAAGTTTGCTAAAAAAAATTCTAAAGACGTATACGACAGAAGATTCCAATCGATGTCTCCACAACTTATTCTACATATTGGATCCTTACGGCGTAGACCTATCAGTGCCTTTGGATACTGGCCAAGAACATTTGGCACGGTTCGCCCAAATTATGTTTACAATATACCATTGTATACGCGTTTATTTGTTTAACAGTAAATATGCTAAAAAGTGACGTTACTGGAATTTTTTTAAAAACTTTACTGTGGTTTTTGTGTTATAAAATACTATTTTTTTGGCTACACGCTAAATCTCGCACATGCGAGTATAAGGATAGGCCTGCAGGGTAAGCAGTAGGGAATTTAGTGGTAAGAGTTAAAATACGTCGTTTCCCACTTTTCTTAATCGTAAAGAGTGGCAGATTTGACGGCCGCACTTTGTCTTCTTATTTGAGCAGAGAAATTCATTCATTTTCAATCATTTTCCAAGAGGGAATCAACCTACAACCGTCACCTTTACACTCAGACGCTGTGCCGCTGTACTATCGCGGTCTCAACAACTTTTTTATTTAAGCATCCAGTAAGAAATGTCTTAAAGTGTGCACCTTCCTATATAGTGTGCGTGAAGATATAACCGTAACATCTCTCAAATTGCGCTATATTTCCGCTGTTGAGATTTAATAAAAGTGTTAAAACTAAATTACATTTAGTTAAGTATAAAACTCTGCTATTGAAAATGGCGAATATTAAATAGGTACTTAACACTTTACTTATCTAATTTTAAAAGAAAGATTTAAATGAAATTAATACCTACTTCAGATTATATTTAAAATATGTATATCTAAGCTGCTTTTTATTAATCGAAGGAAAGTATATACCAAAAAAATCTAACATTATTCTCATTAAGCTACACAGATTTGTGGGATGAATAGCTATTTATTTTTTTCGCCCTATCATATTTTAATACAACACAATCAAAAAACTAGCTTTAACTTTCGGCTCCGTGCAGTG
This sequence comes from Heliconius charithonia, assembly GCA_030704555.1. Classification (NCBI taxonomy): domain Eukaryota; kingdom Metazoa; phylum Arthropoda; class Insecta; order Lepidoptera; family Nymphalidae; genus Heliconius; species Heliconius charithonia. The sequence continues at coordinate 5,464,399 of CM060825.1, forward strand.
TACAACAATGTAACTAAATGATTTACACTTAAACTTTTAACATGATGTGATACATCCTATATTCTTTCAACTATTCGACAAAAAAAAAAAAATGGAAACCAGTAGTTTATGAGATAAAAACGTTCAACCAAACAAACTATTCAGCTTTATACTGTTGATATAGAATACTTAAACCGTTTAAACATACCCACTACAATAAAAATAAACAAACAAACCAAACCACAAGCTCAAAAGACAAAAAACGTTCAATAAAAATCGATGCTCTGTTACCCATAGTAAAAGAGGGTAGTTACACATCCAAAGTAGTTCCACAATTCCCAGCTTGCTTTACATCAGCCGTAGTGCTTTACAAAGATTGCGATGTAAATTGCGAGCGTTAATCTCGCGATTTCCTCTCCTGTATTTCATTCCGGTCACGATAAAATCTAAATAGCTCGAGACGCTTTGGACGGGGGCCAAATGAATGTTATTGCGCGATTATTGTAAGAAAACCTCGAACGGATGATAGGTTGTGTTCCTTGTTGATGAACAATTTAAATATTTAATAAAGTATTTAGTGGTCGTTTATGGTGTAAGGAAAACGAATAGACGCAGTGACAAGCCATTGTAACTACGTAAATTACGAAGTTTTTTATTACCTTAAATAGTTTTTAGCCCAGTCGTCGTGGTGTAGGGGTAAAAGCGTACGCAAAGATTCCTGGTTGAAATCCCACTCGCAGAAATTAAATATTTAATATTTTTATTTCCTCGCTCTGGTAACGAGGAAAGTGGGAAACGAGAATATCTTAATGGTAACAATGGTCTCAAAACTAGGTTCCCTCTTTTTACTCTACTATGTGATTAACTGATTTTATATTATCATTTATATTTCTTTGTATATTTGAATATTGAAGATAAAAGAAGATACCTACACAACAATGTATATTCAACAAACTCTATTAAACCAGCTCTTGAAGTATACAAAATATCGTCGAATAAAAAGAAAATGATAAAAAAACAATAATACAATAAAAAATAAAAACGGAACAATCAGCATAATTTGTTAACAACGTATAACGACAAATTAGATACTACAAATCTCTTTTTAAAATTATGTTTTTAAAGATATCAAAATAATAAAGTGCATTCGAATGAAATATTTATTACAGTTCGCGTTTATATCAATGGTAAACGATATTGTGTTTGTGATTTAATTGAATAATTTATTTCAGCATATCTTAGTGGCGTATTATTGAATGCATGTTAATTCTTGATTCGAATTATTTTTTTTAGCTTCACGCTGTTTCCAGCAAATAGCAGGATTGGAAATAGGACAAATTAAGTTAACTAGTTTATTAGTATTATTTAATAGAATAATTACTCTAGTGATAAAAAGTGCTTGCTTAGGTTACTTTGAAATGGCACAAAGTTAAGACTATCCAGCGCTTTTCTACCCTACATTTAACTTTATAAACTTTTGTGTACAAAAAAATATTTTCACATTATCATAATTAAAGTTACCAAATAATTCGTGAGCTCAATTTGTAATCAGGTCGAATACCAGAGGCGGCTTTACCGCAAAATAATAAGATTAATTCCACCAAGCCGCGCCCAAGTCAGACGTTTCTGATCCATAGATATGGTAGAAGTTTTAAACCTTTGGAGGATCATGGCCGGGGTAAGTGCCGAACGAAAGTTTCAAAGTTGGTACTCACAAAGACAAAAGATCTTGGAATACTTGTGTTAACAATCTTTATAAATACAAGAATTTTCTTCAAAAGCATGTTTTTGTATAATTCAACAAAATTGCTATTTAACTATGTAAAAAGTTTGGTTGAAACGTGAAATATTTCTTGGGAAATGAGAACAAAAATGAAACATATTTAGATCTACAACACAACATTCACTGTTTGGCAGAAATCTATTTGGCAGACAATTCATGACATTAAAGACAAGATTTAAAGACAAGACACTTGGTCTTTAAAAGTATTCCATTTACATAAAAACAATTACAGTACATAATACAACTCTTACAAAGAACGCATTGTGGGCAAAAAAAAACTTGTTACAAACGTCTGTCACTGGTTATCGAGATGCGTATGCGCAGACGGACAGACAGTCTTGTCAATTAAACGTTGAATTATTATATCGTGGCACGCGATCCGAGATTCAATGGCCAAGAGACATATGCAAATCGATTGTATGTTGAATACTTTTATTTATGGTGCGAGTTAACACGAATTTGGTAGCAATTAATTGTTTTTGTTCTTTTGAAGTGACATGTTGATTATAATATCTGTAATTGGATATTTTTTAATTTATTCAAGGTGCAGCTAACAGTTTTAAACGTAGCGGGATTTAAACTGGCTTTTACGTATTGTTCCAATTCAAAGAAAATGCGTGTTACTTGACAGAGTTCAACGCCACATCTTATCTAATCATTCGAAGGGCACGGGCAGGCCTAGTACTTCGCAAAAAGTAACATATTCACGTCAGAGATTTGCTTTTTATATGAAGATTTTCAAATTTAGGATCTGCGCAGCAAGATAAGCTATAGGTATACGAGTATAAGTTTGACGAAGTTCGTAACTAATGTCGCTAACACCACGAAAGTTGTTCAATTAAACAGAAGTATGTTTTAGTTGGTGTGATGAAGATGCACGATAAGATTTGCTTCACAAAAGTGAGATGGACTACTATGGGCACTATAAAACTAAATGGAATGCGAAAAGATATACCAAAAATTAAAAAAAATAAAAAGAATATTGCGTTTAGCCCGACCGGTATAGGCAGACTGTAAAAGGGTTGTAGGTTCCATCCCCACTCCAAAGAATAATTTATTTTTATTATTTTGTTCTCATAACAAAACAAAACTCAGTGTGGAGTTCCGACACTCCAGACGCATATTGAGTAGACAGTGGGGAACTTACTTAATATTAATTCATTTGCGGAATACAAGATGAAGTTAATTGGGTAGTAAAAGAGAGCCTTGTATTAAACATTGTTAGTTAGTGTTAAATTACAGAATCTGATATTGCATTTGTATTCAAATGTTCGGACGAGAGAGTATTAGGTACATATTTAGTTAAAATTATAACTAAACATATTCCAAATAGTAAAAGCTCAATTTAATCTTTTGAACATAATATTATTTAACGCAGAACATTTAAGACAATCATGTAATTGTTATACTTTGCATCGTAATTTCAAATTCCTTCGCGTCTTAAGGAATTTCTGGGGGCCTGACTCAAAATGAACATTAGCCGAAACGAATAAAGTAGAATTTTGTAAGGGTCGCGTTAATTCACTGAAGGGAAAGACATATAGCTTTAAGTTACATAAACTTAGGACTTTGTGGCCTTTAAAGGAATTTTATTCATGTTAGGTGAAATATTAACTTTGATACTGTTATTATATGCGTTTATGATTATAATATACCGTAACAGATTACCGTGTTTTTAAGCTTAAACAATCAGTGTAGACGTCAGCGAATGACCACTACAAAGACTAGGCAAAAATAAAAAGCGGCGGAATATGGAGAGTGGAGTGTATTAACACTAGGCTCCATCTGCCTCCTCTAATATAAGCGGGATGCAGCGTGGAGATGAAATATAAAATAAATAAATTCCTATAATAAAAATAGTAATGTTGTCGTTGAATGAAACGAAAATCTTGCATATGGATGTAACTATTATAAGTTGTCAAAGTTTTACATAGATAAAAGAAAGCAGCAAAGAATAATTATCAACTATGCTACATTAAAATATTGTTTTAATTGCGTTTTTATAAACAACTAGCGGCCCACGCGCGGCTTCGCCCGCATACCGCGTATTATTTATTATAGGTGGTAGGTAAACTGTTATTATGGTGCATTTACCAATAGATTGAGACATTCAATTGTGAACAGCTTGTTTTCATAATTCTGAGAAAGTGCAAGCACTCCGTGGCTGCTTCATATCATCGGCAATAAGGGCGCTCCCCGCGCGAGTGGTACCTAGGCTTACGGCCGTAAACAAAGTGTTGAATTGTTTGAAATTGACATTTTCGCGAAAGTGTACGTCCAAATTACTTATTATAAAAAAAAAAATCTTGTTCATGGATCCTTCCATGGATCATCAAATAACGTTTGCTCGTAAATTTGAATATCCACGTGCAATGAAAAACGGTGTAACAACACTATGCAATTTTCAATATTTTTTTTATCAAAAAATGCCTAAGTGTGACTTATTTATAAGAGAATACAGATACAGTGGCAGGGACTTTTAGCAGTAATAAAATAGAATATTTTTGTGATACTGACATTGACACATATTTAGCTATCTTTGCAACGCACGCGCTTATAGTATTTCGATGGCGTTCATTATTTAAGACTAACTAAGACTTGCACCATATTGTCATATATAGCTATAGCACTCCTTAGGAATGTAGCTTTTAAACAAAACCAAAAAAAAGTAAACCGGACCAGTACATGCAGAGATCAGAGATCTTAGCGTATAAAAAAACAAACAAACTTTTCCGCTTTATTATATTAGTATAGATTTGTAATATAGAAAAACGTTATTACGTACAATATAATAACACTAAGAATTATAAGAAGAGAACATTTCTCTATTAACATACTTAATTACATATACATGTGTAATATATTATGTTAATAGAGAAATATTCGCCTACAAAGATTACGGTGTCAATGTTGTCACAGCTAATTACTTTGGGGCAAACACCGCGCTGTAGACGCGTGTTAGTCATGCAGTCACGTTAGTTCTTATAGCTGTAATAGATTTGATAGTTTAAGATTTAAACTATAAAGTGATATTTGTAATAGGAAACTATTATGAAATGGAATTTGTGGTAAATACAGTTAGTTATATTTTAATTTAACTCTCGTTACGAGGAAAAGGACAGTGGCGGCCACTTATTTAATATATAATATGCATATTTCCAAAAGAGTAAACGTGGATATTTTTTTAGTACATTCGCATTATGGTGCTTTAATTGACAATATTTATTATTAATAGGTAATATATATATAAAAAAAACAACAAAATATTTTAATCGACAATAAGCAAATACATATACATGTTATATTTAAAATATACAAATGCACATACTAGAATACCTACCAATTTTAACAATGATAACTTTAAAAGAGGTTCCTTAAAAATTCTATGGCTGATAATATTTTATGTTATTATTAACAAACATAGTAATAGCATTATAAAGCGATAGAAACGTGCAGCTTAATGGGTTCGAGAACTTGGAGAGACTCCAAGAAGTGCAGATTCTAATCCTTTTACGTTCAAATTATTTCAGTAAAATGATTGTAATACTGCATGTAATAGAATTTTTAAAAGAACTTCCAGTAAATGTTCAAAGAATAAATGTTAATACTTTGAGGCCAGTCGTTGTGTAGGGGTACAGTGTGACTGAAGACGCGACTAATTGTAGGTTCGATCCCCATTCGAGGAAATGAAATATTTATTTAAATTTATGTGTGTGTCGAGGCAAAGCGCCTCTTCAACATGCAATGCCTCCAAAAGTGGAAAGTGGGGAGCAGAGTATCTTAACACTAGGTTCTCTTTGCCTACCCTGCTGTGTGCGGGATGCAGCGTGAAGTTGTTTTTTTAATATGATCAAAAAATGTGTTGGTTGAATATAGAATCCAACACGTATTTTTAGTTTTTTATCTACATTAGTGGTATCCTTGGTCTATAAAACAATGTTTGCCTTTTAAAAATGTACAATCTGCAGTTCGCCTCGCGTTTCTTTGTGCTCGTTTTAGTAGCATTTAATGCTCTACGTATTACTTTTATTATAGCTTCTTTGTATTATAGCTTTACGCTATATCCCGCACTCAGCAATGTAGAAGAGAGAATCTGGTAAGGTAGTGTTAAGACACTCCGTTACCCATTAAGACACTTCCGTTCCCCACTTTTTCATAAATTTCTGACTTAATTCGTGTTGAGTCGCGGAACTCTACTCATTAACATAGCGAGAAAATAAAAATATGAAATATAGGAAATGGATTGTTTTAACATTAGGTTTCCAGGTTCCCTATGCCTAACCTGCTATGTGTAAGATACATCGTGACACAAAAGTAATTTCATGTTTCCTTACAAAAAAAGGCTAAAAATATACATTGTTCAAAAACATATATATCTATACTCATATAAAATAGACGAAACCTTCATCAAATATACCCACTATACGTAATGAGTGTAAAAGCGTGTGACACAGTTACTTAGTAAATGTTGACTTACCTAATAACTTGTCGAGCAAACGGAACTTATATGCTCCATATTGTTATATGTAGGGGGAGATATTACTGGAATATTATATGACTATGACGTATAGCTTTGTTTGGTTATTTAATTAAATATTATAAATCAAAATTAACGCTGGTTTCAATCTGCCTACCCTGCTGTGTGCGGGATACAGCGTGAAGCTGATTAAAAATGAAATCAAATAAAATCAACTTCACGTTTGTGAAAGACACTAACCTTGTGTTAAGACACTCCGTTCCCTACTATGAAATATTAATTTAAAAATATTTTTTGCAACAAGAATTTTCGATACATTTATTACATCGTTACATTTATTACATAAATTTACCCCTTCCTTCCTTCTTGATTATTTGTAATTTTCTAATCAATTGGACACTGGGGAGTGGTTATAATTAAATAAATAAAATAAATCAGCTTTACGCTATATCCCGCACACTGCAAGGAATGCAGAGGGAACCTAGTGTTAAGACACTCTGTTCCCCACTTTCTGCCGAATTCTGGAGGCTGTGTTTTTCCAGAAGCAATACCCATGTTAATACGTTAATCATTGCGATGTAACCCAATATAACAGCGGTTATAGTTACTTCGGGCTCTTAGTACGTGTCATACATAATTATTAGTTATTTCCATTTGACTGCGGTGGCGAAGCTACTGGTAAATGCTAAATGAACTCTAAAAAAATAATTTTGAACATATGAAAACTTCCAGAAAGTATCTATAGGGATCACCTAACTTAACACATATGTTAGTATTCATACACGTACAATTTGAACATACCATTAGGAGCGAGCTATAGGCGTCACTGGCCTATCAAAAATATATTATACCCTAATTATCACAAAAACTAGAACTGAAATATGTACGTGCCATTTCATCAATACAAATATTTATATTTAAATCGACGCAGCAATAAAAAGTAAATGAGGTCAAATAAAAGCTTAACATAAAAATGATGAAGAATGGTAGGTACTGTACATAATTAAATGCTTTATTGACTATACGTATTTATCTAGAAATCAGGTTTATAGTACTTTTTTAAGCTATATATTTCATTATTTTCTAGTCTTTGTCAGTATTTTTGTTAGTTTTTCCTAAGACGTAAAATGCTATATCTTTTTCCAGCTCCCGTAAGACTTTCGAGTAATCCTGCCCTATCTGTATCTATGTACTAAATTTCTCTTTCCAGTAGTTTAATTTTTGTGCGTTGTCTGTTAGTCATTCATTAACGGAAACGTTTTATATATAAAGATTTGTTCTTAATATATGTATCATAACAAGTTAATTTGAAACAAAGAAACTAATGATGCTCCATTGGATAATTTTCGCAGGTTTTCGCTGTAAATTTCCTGATTGCGTTTGAACATACTTCTTCATTGTTCCATACGTCGAACATTGCTTGTTTAAATGATTCGAGGATTGCTTTCGTAATAGATATATGAGTCGGTGCCTATAAATCAAGTAAGAAAAATGTGTTACAAGACTACAGTCATCATATAAAGCTTGTTTTGTATGTTTAGCTCTGTATCATACAAACACGATGATATCACAGTGTAAGCTTTTAGAATCCGACTCCCGGATACTTTGCCCTGATTTTCTATAAATATAGAGTTCATTTAGGTTAATCGTTTTGCGTGAACATGTTGTAGTGTTACTCTTACGTTGCGCGTGAGGAAGAACGTTTACATCGTAGTATCTAATATATTTTATTTTCCCTGGCCATCTTCAAAAAAAGGCGAAGAGAAATAATAAACTAGTTTGGAGATAAATAAAAAATAGCTCGTTATGTTCCCACAAGTAGACAGGGAGTTTTAAACAAACATGCATATGTTATACGGATTATACTTAATTAATTCTAAATATGAATTTCAAAAAAAGTTTTTTTTTTATTTTAAAATTGAAACTGATATTCACTATTTCGTTACTCGAATAATGTAAAGTTAAATGATGCAGGAACCAGGTACATTGCTTTTATCTTCAGACTTTATATCATATAACGCAAGGTTAAGACACTCCTTTCTTATTATGCGCTGAAGTTTCGAGACGATGTCGAGAGCATGTCAATTGGCGGACCTCAACCTCGCACTTTACCTGGATATATACATGAATCAGATCATAATCTTTAGAATTTAGTGGAAAATGGGGAAAGGAGAAGGAAATAACACTAGGTTCCCTCTGCCTAGACTGCTGTGCGCTAGATACATCGTGAAGCTAAAAAAAACGAACAATACAATTTTATATCATTAACTCAAAAATCTATTTATTGTATAGTACATGAAATGCAAATCAGTGTATCTAATCGATACCTATTCACATAACGTAATTTAGGTTAACAGCGAACAGGATGTCTAGCAATCGCTCGTAAATGCCCCACGAGGATACAGCAGTCTGTTAACTTGTATTTTAGATTAATTACCTTTTAGTTTAGTGTTAACGTTTAGTTAAATTTGTTGTTGAATGTTTTATGCGTTATTTTAATCTTTTTTACCCTCGCGCTTTATATAATGAATGAGTGGGTTCTCAGAAAAAGTGCCAAGACTAGTGTCAGGACACTCCGTGCTCCCCTTTCCGTCTGTTATATAAAATTAATTAAGATTTACGCAATATAACTTAAGAGATATAAGTTATAGATTGTCTCTAGATTGATAAAGACATTCATCGCACGATACGATAAATAATATGGCAGTTTTGCGTCTCAATAACTAATTATTTGTTACTATCTGTAACTGCATTTAGTTTTTGCTTTATGAAGGATTTAAATCACATTCAGATGCAGAACATATTTATAATAACAAAAAATATATATTCATTCAATAAAAATAAAAATATATATATAGATATTATATCAATAATATAACAGAGGTTAAAAAAGATACGATGAGACTTCCTTACTCTGAAATTCTAAACCTAGAGACCCACTACTGGAATTTAGACACGTACATTGGTTCCTATAGGGTAACACAAAGAGAGCCTGTAGTGGCGTAAGGATAAAAACGTGCAACTGTTAACGCGACATATAATAAACAGTAGGTTTGATCTCTAATCGAGGAAATGAATTTTCTGTCATTTTATCGCCCTGGTAACGAGGCAAATCCACACGACACGCAATGCCTAGAAAATTTGACGAAAAGTACGGAACGGAAGTGATTTGATGGCAACGGAGTGCATTAAAGCTAGGTTCCCACTTTCCTCACACTTCACTCACACTCATGTGCGGGGTACAGTATGAAGTTAAATAAATAAAATAATTTATTTCACAAAATTGCTACCTACAAGACTAAATACAAACGCAATAAAATGTTAAACACACAAACGAAGTTACGAGCAGCTTCTATTATTTCATAGCAATATAATCAAAAAACATAAGATCTATAAATTCTTTTGATATTTTATAAGTTGAAGTTAAATATGCTTTTGAGCTTGTAAAACGGTTGATCACGACACTGCAACTAATTAGTTAACTACAATGAACTGCAGTCGTGAGCACGCCCGTAAGAGATGAGATGCATCGACGTAATTTTTTTTTTAAAAAAAAGAAGAATATCGATAAAAAAATTAAATAAGACTTTTAGCACTAATATATAATAAACAGTATATTTTTTTAAATAATAGTATTTTTTTTAAACTAGTGGTTTAATATGTGTTTAATATTTATCTATATTAACAGTCCAGAAAAAGAATAAAATATATATATATATACCAGCCGAATTAAAGATTTATTTTAAAAGTCGATTAAAAACAAGGACAACTTTATAGTTTAGGTTGAAGAAAATAGAAATAATTTTTAAAATTATACCAAATAAAAGTCTACATCGTTAATATTTCTATTTTATTCTTCCCTATCGTATCTCGTCGTGTGTGCATAGTCGGCGGAAAGCGTCGTTATCTATTAGCGTCTCATGTAGAAGTATCATTACATAAATGTCTATGTCTGTATATATGTTTTATTATATAGATTATTTTTTCCCCGCTCTGGTTACAAAAAAAAAATTTAATTGGGGTACTGTCACTCACCATGGGATATCTAGTAAATAGGGTGGAAAGTAGAGAACAGAATATCTTAACACTAGGTACCCTCTACTTACTCTGCTCGATGTATCTCGTTCATAGCGGGATATATTATAATATTTTTATGGAAAAAAATGACAAACGAGCGTATGGGTCTAGTGTAACACCAGAGCAGCTACATGTGTGTACCCGGTTTTTGAGGTGGAGATAGACGCGCTTTTAGAAGGTACCCAAGTCGTATTGATTCCAGTTGTGAATAAAAACACAAATAGAAACATATCATAAATTGCTTTCACATAATAAAGAATTTAACATATAGGTACTGTTAAATTCAAAATAAAAAGACGAAGAAAAATATTTACGTGAAATAAAAATAAAACTGGAAACGGAAAAAAAATAATAAAAAAATATAGAATTTTCTATTCTCTAAATGAAAATCTAGACAATAAGCTGCAGATGAACCTCTAGTGACGTGCATATTAAAATATCGATTTATAAACTGACAAAGGAAGCAGCCAACAAAGAATCTTTAATTTTTGCCGTCACACGCAGAATATAAAAGGTAATTTTAGTGAAATAACGTTGGCGATGTCGATAGATGTTTTAAAGTTATGTTAATATTTTATCTTATAATACATTCTAGCATAACGACTATTTATTTGTGAAAATCGAAAAAGCGCCGAGGCAATTAAAATGACATATTTTTTACTTGAATACTATTAACTCTAAAATAAAATTAGATGTTAAAATTATATTGTTTTTAAGTAGCTAAGACAAAGGGATATTACCATTGTCGAAGTGAAAGACATTTCGTTGCTAATATTCAGCCCGATTTTTGAGACATTGAATCTTGAGATCTTGATGGCATTGTCCTGTTGCATGCACGCATGGAAACCGATGTGAATACAATCGGGCACAGGTGGTACCATTTAATAATGATATTTATAGAAAACTCAGACACTTTTAGCAGAATCACAAAACATCATCGACAAAAACACCTAACAGTACTAAATAGAAACATGGATAAAATAAGAGTACCGAAGCTGCAACAGGCGGTCAGTATTTTTGCTCGCTTTTCAACTGCCTGCCAGGTAAGGAGCGATCTTAAGCTTCCACTGGGATATTAATGAATACGGCAATTATAATGGGATTTTTTTCTATTGCTTATACAATTTTTTTTTTATCAGCTTCACGCTGTATCCCGCACACAGCAGGGTAGGCAGAGGGAACATAGTGTTTTTAGACACTCCATTCCCCACTTTCTGCCGATTTCTGGAGGCATTGCGTGTTGAGTGGCAGAACTCAACGCCGCTCTTAGCCTCGACACCAGAGCGAAGAAATGGAAATATAAATTTAAGTAAATATTTCATCTCCTCGAGTGGGGATCGAACCCACAACCAGTCGGTTTACAGTCACACTTTGTGCCGCTGCGCCACGACTGGCCTCAGTTCATACAACTTTTTCTAATGCTATTTGGAAAAACTGTATTTTCTAAACTAAACAGCTAATTGTTTATTCAATAAAATAAAATAATAATAATAATACTTTAAAAAAAGTCATTATTAATGCATTTCAAAAGTATTAATGTTTTATACTTCCAATATGCTTCCAACATGTGTTTTCGGTATAAATGTGTTTCCATATACGTTTTATAATTTATATTCTCTAATTTTTTATATTGCATGTTGGTGTTGACAAGCCGAAATCGTCCTATATTATAAGCTAGAAGGGGATTGCATCTATAATGATGATTATGATGATCTCTTTTTATTTCTTCTCTCCTGTATTATATGTTATTATAAAATGACAAAATCAAGGAATTGAGTGAGCTATTCTGAAAAACTTTCTGAAAGACGAGGCGTGTGTACTGTTTACGTTACGCTGTTCTGAATATTTTAGGACTAACCAACAAACATAATATTTTAAGAATATAAAATTTGTGATGTTTTCTAAAAGGAAATTTTGGAAGTTGTCCAACTTTGTCCCTAAGGCCATATTCCACAAGGCTCGTGTTTTAATTAAAAGTTTTAATTTCGTAACCATTGCGGAGAAATAAGGAATATAAAAAGGGTTTGCTCATCAAAGATATATTTACAAAAGAGCAAATTTCTTTGTACATTTTGAACACATAAATCACCTTCGGGTACGAATGCTTGTAATTAAAATTTGTATAGACTTTAAGCTGTTCAGAAGTGATCAAATAGACGTTAAATCCTAATCAAGGAAGCAGTCATGGTTCTTGTTTTACGTCATTATTAGCTACAAATTACGTGTCGTACTTTATATTTTCTGGTGATACTCAAAATCAAAACAATTAACATATAGAGATTTTTTTAGCGATAAATATCCTATCTACGGCTTCTATGGTCTTCACAAGTGCGTGATCCCTTAACATTTTAAGATATCTCTTCAAGGCAGTGGCCCCTATAATTATTTTAGGCAGTTCCACGCCACACCTAAATCTATTATATCAGCCTTAATTGATAATTAAATTTAAAGCAATTTCTTAAATACTGTAAAATCAAATTAAATCAGCTTCAGCATCTAGAAGACAATGATTTTTAAAGTTTTTAGTTAGATCTGTGCTTTTGTAATTTGCTCATCTTACCCGAATTGAATTTAGTTTTTACTGTTGTATTAAGTTGAACTTTCCTTAACATTTTGTGTTTGTTTTATCTTAATCGGTTTATACATAAAACATTATATCACTTTCAAGCAGACGAAATCGAAAGTGGGTCGCAAGTCTATAATATATAATTTTAACACAAAAACAAGACTTCTTCAATTTTAACTCTATCCCATGGAACCTAATTAAACATTTACCAAACTACTCTTAAAGTGTATCCTTTGAAATAAAAAAACCTGGACAGGCGCGAGTTCCGTACTAAAATTGGAGGTCTCGGGATTATTCTGAAATTCAGTCTTAGATTATCCAGACCCCTTTCATTTGATAGCTCACTTGAACGGCTTTAATACCAGATTTGGTCCTTATTATAGTTTTTAAAGATTTAACCAAAAATGTATAGTTTTCTGATTTTTGAACTAGTGCTATCCGTAGATGCTAGTTGCCAAATTTCATAATTCTATTTCAACCGGAAGTACCCTATGAATTTTGATTCCCTTTATAGTGTCGAAATACACATATTTTGCGATATTAACAGCCATATCTTTTTTTAAGTAAATATAGAAATATGTTTTTTATCAGGAAATCATGAGGCCGAAGATCTGATTATATGGTTTAAATTTCGACCCGATATTTCCAAGCGTTCCTAAGATCTTGATCTTGGTAAACAGACAGACGGGGAAGCAGACGGACAACTGATCTTATAAGGATTCCTTTCTTCTTTAAAAAGTATGGAACTCTAAGAAGAATAATTGTAATCGGTTGGCGAGATTTTGCGTTAAACACTTATTAAGACAACGTATAAAAATTGAACTTAGCGGGATTTGAATCCGCGCTTTTTTGGAAACCGTCCAAATGTGGAATAACACTTTAAAAATTTTAAAAAGGGGATATTGCTATTTGTTAAATTGTCGCTCTTAATTTTAGACTTATGTGATTTTGTCATGGATGCCAATGTCAGAAATCGACCAAATTAAAATAGGACCACACAGGAAGCATCAGATTCCAAATAAAAAAAGAATCCTAAAAATTAGTTGACCCAGTTAAAAGTTCTGACGCAACAAACATAAAAAGATACAGTGGAATTGATAACCTCATTTTCTTATAGAAGTCGGTTAAATAGAAATTATATTAATACTCACTTTACTCACCGAAGAAATAATACATAAGAAATTCAATTAATATATGAAACAAAAAATATACGATTAAAATTGGAACTCATAAAAAAGAATTTTCTTTCATAAGATAACTAAAATTATTTTTATGTTTTAATATTATTAAGTCATTACACTGACTGAACAGGTATTTTGTTTATTTTTCAACATAACAACCGATGCTTTCGTGAATAACTTTATTCTCTTTTTAGCATGTCTTAACCCCATTGGCTTTGACAGCGTCAAAGCGGTTTTAGAGAAAAACCTGAGGAAAAAAGTTTAGTCTAGACATGGCAGATATTATCAAAGCTACAACTATTAAATTAATATTGCCAACTATCTTTATTTTCTTGTTAGCTTTAAAAAAAATCTGTAATATGCAAAAGATTTTGATTGTTTTTTTTTTATTATTCATTTACAAGTAATATCATCAATATATTAAATAATGTCTCCCTCGCGGTCTCGGAACAGTGGTCAGGGTCTGATTGTTAACACGATAGGTTGGTTGGAGGACGTTCGACATCTACTCGGGAAACGGTAAAGAACAGCGTTGATTTCCGGCTCTTAACTTGCAATGCCTCGTATACTTGAGTGAAATTGAGGGGTAGTGTCATAACACTCAACAGCCCTATGCGGGAACAAGCATGAAGCTGATGGATAAAATTGGAGCTAGTATATTCATATTGATTCTTATACAAATGTTAGAGAAATGTAGTACGATTTGAATCGATGCACATTATTATCAATTATATGTGGTAAATATAAATCACTGATTTCGCTGATGTAATTGCCTCGACATTAAGCTCTATTAGATATTCACTGAGTACTGGACCATGTAAAATTTAGGGCTTGTCTAATTTGGTTTTGTAATATATAGTATTTACTTACTTGTATCTGCATCACGTGTTGATAAGTGATTGAAAATTTTACATTGGTAGAAACTACTGTTTACGTTTTTCTATAGTATGTAGAGTTTTACCTGAACAATATGAACAAAAAACAAAATTTTCATTTTATAATAATTAAGAAACACTAATAATTTTCTGTTCTTCTCATCCATTCTCATCAACTCAAACCATCCGGAGGGTATTCATACTTTTTATATTATCCTTAAAGTACAGTACAGTATCGATGATACTGTGTTTTGAAAACTTCCCCGGTCTTATCACTCCATCTTGTATTATATATTTTTTGCCAATCCGTCGTAATTCATTTCCTCAACAAGCAAAAATATCCTACATAAGCATTAGTTACAAAAGTATGGTCATATTCTAATTAGTCCATCAATTCTATTACCTACAAACAAGCTAATTCCTCCTCTTGGTCCCTAGAATAACGATGTTCTAAAATCCACCCAAAATCATAAATATTCATATCATCAAACGTCATGTGAATGTGCCATACAGACCGCTGCTTTACAAACCTACTGTACCTTTTGAATTGCATAACAGCCCGCAGCTGTGGACATCTATTCACGCTTAATAAAGTATGTAGTTTGCAAATTGTTGACTTAATTTAGTTACAGCCTAATCATTTTCTCTCAATAAGTTATTCTTGCATTGTATTTTTTAATTGTAGGATTTCGTGTCATAGGGCAAAGAATGACAAAAAAAGGATTTTTTATTTTATTTTAACCACGTCTTTATAAACTTTATCTTCAGATTAATCTATAAATGTTATTTAGAAACAAAGTGATGTCTACGCGAGATTTGACAGACACATGCATAGCACATACGACGTAAAAATAGAGTTATAAAATAGAAACAAATACATTTCTATTATTTATATGAAAAAAATATAGTTATTCTTAGCATATATTTTACTTGTTCTTATTTAAAGGTAGAATTTTTAAAGAAAATATTTTCATTGAGGAGAAAACCATTGCTCGATGGGCAGCATATACTGAAAACGTTAATATTTATATTTCAGACATTAGATGCGACAACGACCGATTAAACTTTGTAAATAGTCTTTTCACATACATTATAAAGTACAATTACGTCATTGCTGTACCAAAAAAGCGATAAGTAATTGGATTAGCGGTATGTATCGCGGAAAAATTTAAAAAAACTTTAATGATTTTGATTATTGAATAATAAATAATAATAAATATCATATTTCAATTCTAGTTCTTTCAATTCACATTAGCGAAGGACAGTTTAAATTTTCCTTAAATAAAAATGATCCACTCTTCCCACAACAGAAATATTCGAGGAACGATGATTAATGTAAAAAGTATCATATTCGTCTGATGAAATACTACTTATGTATATTTGTTCGGTAAAATGCAAGCAAAAAGGCATTCTCTGAAGTAGCTGCTCATTTTATTGACTCATACGATACAAAAACAAAGGTAAAATTCGTCGAATAATTTAATTTAATAATTTTATGATGAATCGACCATAAATTCTTAAGGTTTTTTTTTTGAACGAATGATAAGGACTGTTTGAATTCCTTTCTAAAAATGCTGTTCAAAATAAATTAATAGAGCCTAGTGGCAAGTATTTTCTTTTTCTCCCTCGCTTTATATAGTGTACTATTTGAATCCTGTATTTTACCTATAGTCATATAGAAAATTCCAAAATAAATATAAAACAGCAGGATGCATGCTATCTCCCGTAGGGAAGGCAGATGGAATCTAACGATACAACGTCCAGTTACAGAGACAGTGTGTTGAGTGGCGGAACTCAACGCTGCGTTTCGCCTACCACATAAAAAAACGAATCCACAGCTATTGCTTTTATAGACAGAGACCTACTGCCCAAAAATATTAAATAGATCGAGAACTATTCCAAGGAGGCAAAATATAATTTAGAAATTCGCTTTCACAGCATCTAATATAATTAATATTAGTGAGTGAGTGAGAGACGTCCGAACTACATTGAATTGCATACAAAAAGAACAAAATAAATTGGAATTTAAATTGCATTGAGTTGAGTTTTCTCACCAATTAGTAGTCAATACTTCGCTGGAAGATATTTTATAAGTTTTTGTTTGTAAATCACTTTTAAGATATTGTAGTACTTTGATAGAGATAATATTTGAAGCTTTTATAAGATACAAAAATTCGGACTATGAGTTATATTTTTTATAAATCTGTCATAGATTGAAATGCTTAACAATAATGTAAGATATATTTTTTTAAAAGCAAGTCAAAAGTTTGAGGCCAGTCGTGGCGCAGTGGCACAAAGTGTGACTGTAAAACTGACTGGTTGTGAGTTCGATTCCCATTCGAGGAGATGAAATATTTACTTAAATTTATATTTCCATTTCTTCGCTCTGGTGTCGAGGCTAAGCGCGGCGTTGAGTTCTGCCACTCAACACGCAATGCCTCCAAAATTCGGCAGAAAGTGGGGAACGGAGTGTCTTAACACTGGGTTCCCTCTGCCTACCCTGCTGTGTGCGGGATACAGCGTGAAGCTAATTTAATTTTAATTTTCAAGTCGTGGCGCATCTTTAAAGGCCTGTGGCTATATGCGCGACTGGTTGCGACTTCCGATTCCCACTCGAGGATGGTTCTGCAATGAATTTGGCGAAACTAATTAATCCAACAATTACGCCACGCAATGCGTGAAATGAATGGATATAGATTTTTTTTGTAAACAGAATTTTCAATTAAAATGATGTAAAAATATTTAAGAAATAGCATAAAAGAATTTAGAACGAAACGATTTACACTTGAATAAACTTGTCAACAAAAGCGGCTTAGTTATAAATAATCCAAAAGATCTAGTACCGCGATATTTCACAATCAGCCACGCCGAAATAAGACATTTATAGTTGTTAGGTAATAAATTGTGTGCTTTGAACTTTAATGGAGACACAACATCGACGTACAATTTTGGTAAAAAATCGTTTGGCGTTATTTGTTTTGACTTGTTTACGTTGCTTTAAGTTGTTTATAATACTAATGTTGTCGTAGAACAAATTGAATGTCAGATTAAATGCGGCGGCGACACCGTAGTGAAGCTGAAACAGACGGATAGCTCACGACATAAAAAGCTCTAAAAAGTAAACAAACAATAAAAACTTTGTTGTGTGTGTTTTTTTAAAGTGATATATCACTGCTCTCTATATAAAACATAAAAAATTGTTCAAACATATAGAGATAAGAAACATAGCGAGAATTATATTCATAGGAAGATTGCTCAGAATCATAAGCAAGAATAAATTTGTACTGAATAAAAAATGGGATCATATTGAAGCACTTGAGTCGTTTACGACCTTTTCTTCAAATCCTACAAGAAAATATTGCTTTGCATCATGTATTCAGAGCAACAAGGAAAAAAGTACCTCTTTCGCCTCGTCCACTATCATCAACCTCTTCGTATGACCCTTCGAGGACTTCATACTAAAATTTCACATTTCACTTTAAACGTAATCAACAAATTTTGATTCTTCTATCGACGTCATTATGACCCTATGAAATCGATCGTTTTAGTTGCACAGAAATGGGGTTCTATTCTGGCAATCACAATGGCTTTTTCATTTACAATACACAAGGGCGGACCCTAATCTATTAAATATCATATTTTTATGACGAATTTCGGGGGAACCGTTTAATCAATGCGGTATTAGGGAGTTTTTGGTTACTTGCGTTTGGTGTTGCCATATTTCGTTCTTATACTGTTAGGTATAGAGAACTTTTTGAATGTAGTTAGAAATTAGTTTAAACTGTCGAAACTTGATAGAATCGTTTGTTTAACAGCTTATTTTAAACTTTAAATACCCTTTATTGTACTTTACGCTGCACAATGGGAGGGCACAGATGTGTGGTACTAATTGTACGTTTTGGTCTTAGAATGTATTATTATTTCGTGCGTTTATTTGATTTTAACTACATATTTTGGTCGTTAATAAATATATTTTGACGAATTGAGGCCATCGGAGCACAAGGGACACAAGCGTTGCAATCAACGCGATGACTGTGGGTTCGATCTCCACTCGTGGGAACGAATTATTATTAACTAGCCACCCACTCGCAGTTTCACCTGCTTAAACTACTGAAATATTTGCTTTTTATTTAAAATTACGTCGCTGTCTCTGTCATTTAATTAAAATAGTATAAAGGGCCATATTTATCTATATTAAATCAACAATATACTTACAGGTACTTAATTAGATTAATGTGTTATTTCTTATAAACATTAAATGACAAAAAATGTTATTGTGGGTTATTTCATAAGAGATAGACATTTAACATCGCTAAGTTTTCTGAGAACCTTTACAGATGGCTATTTTTCAAGTGTACAATACTAAGTACATTATTTTGATAAAAATCGTAGAGTTCAACCTGCGTTTGTAATGTATTATACATATAAAAATCCCTCTAGCATCAATCTATCTATTAAAAAAAAATCGGTCGCATAGTTTTAAAGATCTAAGCATAAATAGGGACAGACAATGGGAAGCACCTTTGTTAAAACAAATTCGCAAATAAATCACTACATAGTATGTAGTGAATAATAATATCTTTGCTCTAGTGCCAAGGCAAGAACGCGGCGTTGGGTTACGATTTGAAGTAGGGACATTGTGGTAAAAAAACCGAAAAGTAAGTAACTGATACTAAAATTGTCAGCTATCTAAGCTTGGTAAGCTGACATGATTTAGTATAAATATATAGATATGTATAGGTAAGCATTGAATATAAACGCGTATCCACGTATGCACGTAGAAACAAAACTAAATAATACAGTTAAAGTTATTTAACGCTTTATCTAAACGAATGCTCCTCGCGTTCTTTTCAGATTGAACGTGCATGCGCTGTAATAAAATTGAACTTAATTTAAGTTGGGGTAATATAAGCTTCTTTTAAAACGTTATCCGTCTTTAACCGTGTTCCTTGGAAATATTGGATATACTTGTGTTGTGGAAGTTGGAATTTAAGGACTTATACATATATATGTAAGTACACAGAAAGAGCACATATATAAGAGAAATTAAATGTACCTATTGTTACCCACTCAACGTGCGTATCTAAACTAAAAAGCGATTTTTGTATAAAAAATCTTAATACAAAAAATTCACAAATGGTTGAGATTTATTTTAGTGAAATATAATTAATAAGTCACTTATTATTTCCCCTTGTCCCTGTTATAAAAATAAACACACATTTCGCAATACTAAAAAATAAAATTTTCCCTCATACATTCAAGTAGGAAGTATATATGTATGTACCAAAAAATGAAAACTTATATCAAAATAACAAGCTTTCCTTAAAAATATTATAGCTCTATTTTGTTCTAAGTGAGCTTGTTTAGCGATAGGAGTGCTGAAATTCAGTTCATTTTTCTGAAACAGTCAAAAAGCAAAGGAAGAGCTCTTGAAAATAATGTTGTGGCAAACTATATTGAGTGTGCTTCTACATGTGACCGATATAATTAAAATTTTATTAAGTCAATCGGATATATTTTTATTTTCAAATAAAATATTGGTGGATGGAAAGGAAGATTAATTAGTAAGAATCTGTGCTCGCGTACTGTAAAAATATTGAGAGATAAAACGCAGCCTGCACACTATATCTACCAAATTATGAATAATTTAGGATTTCTTTAGAATTAAATTGTACATATTAATACAAGCTGAGACCTAGACCTACCAAGTTAAGACTTTTCCTTAGGAATTATAGGACATCCTCTCTAAAAGATGTACCCCTTTCCCATTCCCCAATAAACTAACTGCCTACAAAAATTCTGTGGTCCCTTTAAATTTCGGCTGTGCTTTCAGTCATTTGGTTATGAAAAAGTTTTATACATGTACAGATTATAAATGCAAATTTAATCACATGCCTCATATTTATTTGGTTTACTTTCCAAAAATAAAGTAACTACTATCACAAAATTAATCGACAATCTGGTTTTGACAAAGTTTATTACAGCTTCGTCAAACCAACTTACTCATTTAATGGTAAAAGAAAATATTTAACCAAATACAAATTGTTCCACCATACAGTGGCACACTCAAGTGCAAGCCATATTTCTAGTGCACCACAAAAAATTCAGTCAAAATACAACATAATAATGAATTTTGAAAATGAGTTAACTCATTTTAAGTCATATTTCTCGCTCCAAAATTTAATATGAACCGTTTAGTGGTGGAAAAAAAAGTATTTTTGCGAATATATCACGTGAAATTGTTCTCTTGGAGTTTCGTTCCAATTAAATACAAAGCGCTTTAAAAATCGCGTGGGACCGTACGTTTAAAATGTGCATTTTAGTATGAATACTATGATTGTTTGGCTATCCGAATATTTTTTGTGAAATATAAAATGAGGCCAGTCGTGGCGCAGCGGCACGTGTGTGACTGTGAGCACGACAGGTTGTGGGTTCAAATTCAGGTAACAGGACAAAGCGCGTTCCGTCCCGCCTCTCATGAAACTCCAGAATTCTGCGGAAAGTGGGTTTTTTGTTATAATGCCGAGAACTATAAAATGTAGTTTTTAAAATTAGTAGTGCTACAGACTTGGTAGTGCCATTTTATTTTTTCTTTCTCTTTTTTTTAAGTTACTATACAACTATGGTTGCTTTTAGGAGGATGGGCGAGAACGAGGGCTAGAACTCTAAAAGTGTTATCATCAAAAGCTAATGAAAATATTGCTAGTAATACAAATTGAATCTTATTCCATCGCACTCATATAATGTACCGATACAAATAGTATAACATATAGGTACCTACATACATAAGCATATACATATTCCGTAATCTTGAAACGAACAAAGCAATACTTGGAACATGCCACAACATGTAAAACAGATCCTGTAATCCAGTCTCAGGTTCTAGGAATGACATACGTCCAATTCGTGGTGTAAATTGCCAAGAGTTTGAGGTAAAGTTACATAAACTTTACGCGGGTGTTACTGTACTGATAATATTTTACTTAAAAATATATATTTAAAAGCTATATTTTAATTTAGATAATATTATCTGCATATACCAATATTATAAATCTGATGATTTTGTTTGGTTGAACAGGCTAATCTCAGATACTACGACTTCGAATTGTATTTTTTTTTATAAAACAAAATTGTACGAACAGTGAAAAACGGAGTGTCTAACATTACATTCCTTTTGCGTTACTTCCTTTGCGCGAAAAAACGTGAAGGTACTTTTATAAAAATAATGGAATAAATCACTATCACATATGCTTGTACCTTGAACCGATTCTAGGCATCAATGACTAATCTAAGCACGCACGCTCCAAAGAAACATCTCAGTGAGATCTGCAAATGTAAACTAAACTCTTTATTACCTATATACTTGGTGTTACGACGATAAAAGTAAGTGGAGAATATATTTTCGGAACGAGCCTTTGCAGCTTTTGGAAGGCAAATAATAAAAATGTACATGACATCTTTATAAAATATATATTTTAAATATAAGTTGTAACTTGCAAAGCCAGTCGTGGAGTTAGGGCAAAAACGTGGAGTTGGGGCACAAACGTGTGATAGGAAACGCGACAGATTTTGGGTTAGATTGTCACTGGAGAGCATGAAATATTTAACTTTTTCATTTCTTCGCTCGGGTAAGGAGACAAAGCGCGGCGTCAAATCCAGGGAGGATTGTCCCAACACGCAATGTCTCTAGAATTCGGTGGAATGTGGAGTAGTTGGGACAGTGGTGTCTTAATACTAGATTCCCAGGTTTCCTCTGCGCAAAGCTTCCAAAATTCAGCAAAAAATTTAAAACGTAGTGTGTTTTTGACTTATTTATTGCATAACCAAACAAAGAGCAGAGAAAATGGAAATATACATTTCAATAAATATTTCATTTCTTCGAGTGGGGACTGAACCCACAACTGTCGTAATTAAAGTCATACGCTTGTGCCACTTTGCCTCGACGGCCTCATTTTGTAATTTAAGTCTTTTGAAAATTAATTTCATTTTATTCATCTAAATCGGTTAAGCTGATTCTGAGATAAGCTATAGCAAACGCACAGACAAACAGACAAAACTTTTAAAAATCATCGTTTGGTGTAATCCTAAATAATAAAAATATTTTTTTCTTAAATATCTTCCACTGTACAGACAGCGAGCCGTTACAATTTTATGATAAGTATAGATTGATAGGTAGTGCTAAGTTCCCTTAATAAAATCACCCTAATCAAGTGGAAAATAAAGAACAAAAGGAGTAACGATAGAACTTGAGCATTTTCCTTGATAAATGTTAAGGCCTAAGGGATTTCTCGAAATTTATATTGAAAAAATCTAGATTTTAAATTTATCAATTTTGTTTTACTTTATAATATCTATATTAAACTTAATCTTTTGATTCATACTCATGTCAATCCCTGTAATAAGCAAAAATAAAAACAAAACAAGAAAAAAACTATTTACTATTATAAAAAATCCAACAAGCCAAACTTGCCAGGAAGTATATTTTAAATTCCACTCGCGTCTCCACACCCTCAGTATCACCTCTTCGCAAACGAGCCAACATTTGAAACATGGCAAACACCTTGATTGACTTTGTATTTCCTGAAGAAAAAAAACACTAGTACACAACTTTTATTGATGTCACAATTTCTGTGGCCTGAAAATTCTTCGTGACGCGAATAACAAAAATATGACGGACAAAACAGCATTATTTGGCATTTTTTTTAAACAAATAATAATTGGTTTTTGTTTTTCCATAGATTAGGATTGCAAACCCATAAGGCATTTGAATTTAACTAAACATTTTGACTTTGTTTGTATGTGTATATTTATATTGGCTTATATCTACATGATTATTTGCTTCTATATATTATGATAATTCTAACAAACTGGATGAATTAATTGGAAATTTCCTAAAAATTATTGGTTTTTATAGCACACACAACAGCACGATTCGTGATCTTCAATTATTGTTTATCTAATTTTATGAAAAAACTTACGACTTCACTTACCTATATAAAATGCAAGGATATTTTTTATAATTTCGCATCCACAGCCATGGAATGCAGACATCAAACAATTGTGTGTGTTAAGCATACATTCAAAATCGGACCTTACAGGAGCAATATAAAAGAAACATAATGTTGTTGAGATGTCCGATAAGCTTACAGAACCGAACCGGAGCTAGCCGCGATGGAAAGATACCCAGAATGGCGCGCATACCGAGGACATTACAGAAGAACTTTGGGCAAGTCCAGGGAATGAGTGAAAATAAGATGGCAAAGATATTTTTGTGATTGGTTTGGAGTAGAAGAGGCGAAAGACGTTAACAGAGACTATAGCGTTTGGTACTCGTCCTTTCTGTATATGCCGCTAGAGTTAAACATAAAGAAAAAGATGAATGTTTACCATAATTCAACATAGATGGTGCTGGTTAAAACTGAATCGCACTATCTTTACGTTCAGTTTGAAATTATAAACACTTTTACTTTTGAAAATTGAGCAATTATTTTCATTTACCGTCTGGTAAAAAGATATTTTTTTAATAGACGGTTAAGTGTGCACTTAGACTCGTTTTGTTAAATAATAAAATAAAATTAAAAAGTTGACCGGGTTGACGAGTTGTTCTCCAATTAATGCCGATCGAAATTGATAATTAACTAAGTACAAGTACCTTATTAAAATTTATATTGTATAATTTTTTTGTTATTAATAATTCAAATATAGTATTTTATGTACATAGAACATATGTTCTATTATATTATAATCTCGACATTTGTAACAAAAGTGTAACGTGTTTTAATAATTTTTGTTTTCTATCTATAGGATATATAATTCAGTACGAAATTTTTATATAGCATAAGTAAATGATTACAATTTTATGTCGGTTTTATTTATTTAGAAACGGGTTCTTTCTCCGGTCCTAATGCCACCAGCTAACATAAGCTCTAAAATTAAATAAATAAACTAAAAAATGAAACATTTAGACATATTAATGACTTAGGTACAGCTCTCTTGATATTCGTAAAGCCCCGCTACCCCAGCAAGTATATTAAATAAAAATAATAATAATTTTGCAACATATTATCAAATCCAACGATAAAAAGGGCATTATAACATATCCACTGAATTTTCACAATAATATCACACAAACTGAAACTAAAGTAAGTCATCAAACCAATTAAAAAATCCACGAAAGAAATAAATACTTCTTACTATACTATACTATAAAAACTCACGTACAAAACGTATTGTTCTTCAAAAAGCATATAAGGTTACAAGCTGTAAATAATGAATGGAATTCGAGCTGCACTCGTAAAATTAACGACAATAATTTATTAGGTGCAGAGCTTTTGTTAAGCTTTATATTGTAAGTTGCGACATTATCAATGGACGTATTGAATTTAGAAAAAAACTTAAATGTGTATAATATTAAATGTGTTTGTTTACTTAGTTGGTATTGCCTAATTATTATAATAAAGAAAAGAAAAAAAATATAGTTATTTTTTTATTATATGTAAAAAAAGTTTTTTCTTAGATAAGTGAAAAAGAATAATTCACTTACTTTTCATAAATTGGTATTGACCACCAACTGAACACGCTATCTGTATAACGAATTTATGAATATCCCCCAAATGGGCTTTTACTATCCCTTAAACACACTAACTACACAACAATAGCGTCAGGAGTTACAAAATTCGAAAAAAAAAATACATTTTATTATACTGATACCCAAAGTAAACGCCCTTTGCATAAGATATTTAAATAGGCAACAGACGAACGGATATTTTTGTATATAAAAAAAAAACCACGAGCCATGCAAGCGGTTTACTGGAATAAACCAATAATACCAGATTTCCATTTATGGCGCCACTAAGTGTTTTGGGACGAGTTATATTCGAGGCCCCTTGAGTATAGAATATCAAAAGGATAGAAATTATATCTCCAATAGTACCTACTGTAACGTAGTGTTGATGTGTAAAGATATTTAAAAATTGTTTTTATTTTAAGTGTAGTGAGTAAAATTAAAGAAACAATCCACTTGCTTGCTAATAAATTCAAATATAACATATTTTATTTTAAGAAAATAAAATATTAATAAAAAAAACTTTTTTTACTATTTTTAAAGTGTTATTTCACACTTAGGAAAGAAAAACAATTTTTTTGGAAAACTTCTCTTGGACGGTTCCAAGAGACGCGGTTTCAAATCCCGCTACGTTCAAAAATGTTTATACATTTTCTAAAAAAGTAAAGGAAAATTTTCTTAATTTATTTCATGGCGTTTTATACTTTTCAAGACTTTTCATTAGATAGCCATCCTCTTGGACGGTATTCAAGAGGCGCGGCTTCAAATCCCACTACGTTCAAAAATTTTTATACGTTTTCTAAAAAAAAAAACATTCTTAATTTATTGCATGGTGTTTTATATTTTGCAAGCCTTTTCATTCGATTGCCTCCTAGGGTTGTGCAAAAATTTGTATTTTGAGTTAACTACAACTGTAACACGTACGTACAAAACGGCAAGTCCTAATAAGAACTCAATTTTCTAGTACTAGATTCCCTCTGGCTATAACGTAAGTAAAATGGCATAGTTCCTATGAATCCTTTTATTTATTCTTATATTTGTGGTATAAGCGCAGCATTTACAATGTATAAAAGACGTAACTTATATAGTATTAAAGCTTCTTAATGTGTCGCTCTACCAGAGCGGAAGATAATTAATTCATTATTTAATCTCATACGTACGAGAAAACGCGACAGTTAGTTACTACAAACACAAAGATTTTATTATTTTTTGCTTGTGTTACTTAACTTCTAAGCTTCTAACTTTAAACTTTGCAGTATGGTTACGCATAGTATTTTAGCCGTAGTTGTTAAGATACTATACGTAACCATACTAACCATTAATTTTAACTATAAAGTAAATTTAAATATAACTAAGAAATATATATATTTTTTAGTTTCACGCTTTATTCGGCCAATAGGCACATAGCAGGGTAGGCAGAGGGAATCTTATATCGAGTGGTGGAAAGTAGGGAACGTAATGACTTAATCATTACGTTCCCTACTTTCCACCACTCGACGCATTATACAAAAATGATACATTTTTATTTCTAAAAATATTTTTGTTTAATTTTCTTTATCAGTTAAATTAAAAAGCCAATTGTCTCTGCTTTACTAATAGCTACTTGCTCTACGAAATAACACTAACGCCTAGCAACAGTTGACTGATGTTCAAACATTTATTGTTACTTAAGTATAATTTAAAAAAAAGTTAATTTATTTTTTTAGAAGGTTTTTATTGTGTTTATTTATAAAAGTTAAGTATAATGTAATAAACATAATAAGAAACTTATAAACAAGTAAATTATAATTAGTTTAAAAAAACAAAATTGAACCTTATTTACATAACATTCTATTGAATTCTTATAAAACTCGTCAAAATTCATCGCTATCATATTACGAATCGACTCATATACATTTTGAAAGGCTTCCACTTTGTCTACATTTTATCCTATTGGCTGATATATTGTTCAAAGGCTCTTAGGCTTTGTGATGCAGTCGAATTTGCCTTCATTTTATCTTTCATGCAAGAGCCCTGTTCAATTTCAATGGTTATTTCATGTAATATTTTACAAAGTTGTTCTTGACAAATACTTGTGTCTATAACAAAAAAAAACTATTTTTCTGTTAATCATAATAGCTTCCCACTGTTTCCCGCACACAGCAGGGTAGGCAGAGATAACCTAGTATTAAGATACTCCCTTCCCCCATTTTCCGCCGAATTCTAAATGCATTGGGTGAGTAAGTGGCGGAACTCAACGCCGCGCTTTGCCTCGACACGAGAGCAAACATACATTTTAATAAATATTTAATTTTATAGAGTGAGGATTGAACACGCAACCAAGTAGCGTTTACAGTCACACTTGTCACATAGAATTTGTTAGAATATGCTGTGCGCGGCAAACAGCGTGACGATAAAAAAATTAAAAAATATATATAAAAAAAATAATGTAGCGGAACTCGAACCCGCATCACTTATTAATTATTGAAAAGCCGCGGCAGTGTGTGAAAAATTTACAAATTAAAAGGAATCATACTTTAATGAAATTTCGAAAACATCTAATAATCACTTTGTTCAGAATTAAATATACCATTTGTATAGGCAGCTTATTTAAACATCAACTGTGGTGTAATGGCACGATAACTAAAAAGTTCACCAAACTATGTACATATGTATGTATCTACTACAATATTATACAGCTGAAAAGTTTATTTGGTTCAACTCTCTAATATCAGGAACTAGTACATTGAAAAATATTTTTATTTTCAATAGAGCATGTTTTGAAGAAGACCATATAACACCACATTAATTGTTTCAAATATTTTATTAACCTGTACATCCAAATATAAATTATCGATTTCAAATTTACAACTTTATCGTCTCATATTCAGTTCGTGAAACAACATTTCGCTTGTGAAATTGCAATTTGTTCGTGTTTTCAGCGAAACTCGTGCATATGCAAATGATCCATTAACTCTACAATCAGCTATCTGGTAGATATTGGACTTTTCGAAACCTTCGACCGATGACATATTCCGATGGGACATTACTTTTTTTTGGTTATATCTTCTTGATGAGATCACGCGGAGTAGGATTAGAACCGTCGCTTTATACAAAGATTGCTCTAAAAGGTATAGGTTCTTATTACTCAGTCCGCGAGGTGTACGCTGAGCTTTATATTTGTGTGAGTACACAGATAATGTAAGTGTGACTACGGCTCGAAGTGCAGCATTGCTTGGTTTATGTCAATTGATATGACAACACTGCAAATGATAAGATGAAATTTGTAGGTTAGAGGTTTGATATATTTTATATGTTATTTCTATTTATGGCGACTAATCATATTTTATATTTTACAAAGTATTTTCACTGACTCTACTTTTGGTGAACGCTCATACAAACGCAATTTATAAATACGGTCTGTATTAGTTAGTTATTTTAACTTAACCACGCGGTCAGAGCCACAAGTTAAAAGTTAAAGAAACATAAAAATTATAGATAAAATCTTTAAAAAAAATTAAAAAGTGTAATACGTCTCATATTTTAAACTATTTCTCAAAAATAATAACCTCAACAAAATGCTTCTCGTTATCAAAATGCCTGATAACAATTTCCATTACAACCCATTATTAATGTTATTATATAAAATAATAAAGGATGATTTATCCCCTTTTCGAACATGTTGGAAATCAAAGATCTTTATCCTATAATTTCGTAGATAGCATCTTCCTGTTTTCGGGTGAAAGGAATTTTGCATTTTGGTTAATCGATTTTTGATGCGTAGCTATCGAGATTAAGGTAGGTACTGTGTTGCGTACTTTGACGTTGTGATGAAGCAGTCGTTGTTTCACGCCACGTTTTAAGCGTTTTACAGATTTCGAATGATGATAAAAATTTGGGTTATTAATATTCTGTATAAAAAGTTCAGTGACATCGAGAGACTGCGTCACTGGAATATTTTGTATTATTTCACGAAACAATTTATTTTACATAATCAAATTTTGTAAAAGAATATCTATCTCTGCAAATGGATAATTTAAGCCTTAATATTTTTTATGTCATGTATTTAAACACATCAAAAAGATATGTTTAAATCTAATATTCACATATTGGGTAAAGATTAAGCTACAGGTGTATAAAATATACATTAACTTTTGAAATTTTGCGGCGTTGAGTTCCACCACTCAATATCTTAATGCTGGGGAACCTGTGTAACGTTCCCTCTGCAACATTGTGGGATATATTGTGAAGCTAAAACAAAACAATTTTTAACTTGAGATATTTATAATTTTGCAACATCTTTAATTTTTTTTATATCGATTTAATATGTACGTACACAGATACTCCAAAATTAGTAGAAATTTAAAAAATAATTAAAAATTGTCACTAAGGTCCGGAGTACAAGAAATTGTAAGGGAATTCTATTCAACTCAACTGTGCAGTTAGGAGGATGTAGTCAATTTTAATTTAAAGAGCTACTTAAACAGCTAAAGGTAAATAATAAAAGTTACAAATAATTATCGTCTCTATAATTCCGCCTAATTGTACGATGAGCGTATGTAGATTACTGAAATATTAAGTTGAACAAACGTTGTTTTAGGAAGGTTTCGACCGACCTTCATAATTAATTGAAATATCTATACTTATAATAAAATTGTAACGTATCGGTGTCTGTACATAAAATATATATAAGAAAAATGTAATTAAAATTTAAAAAATGTAATAAGGGCCTTTAATAATGTAGCAGAAATCAAAACAATGATTTTTAAATTTTGTGTCTGTTTGTCTGTGCGTTTGTTATCGCTAATCTCAGAATTGTCTAAACCTATACGTCTGTCTACCTAACCTAATCTTTTATAGCAAATAAAACAGTTATGTTAATTTAAATTACTAAGTTCGACAAATTTGCTAATTGCTGTAACAGTTATTTTATACTAATGTTTTATTGAATTGGCTGTATCTTTAGATTAAATTGTATGTGATGTTAAAAACACTGAGATTTCAAGATTTAGGATCAGGATCGGAGTTTACGCGAAAAAACTGCACTTACCGTGCACTTGTACTTGCCGTCAACTTAAGTCCCGTATAATCTAATAATTTTTCTTTGAATACAAAAAAAAATGCGAGCAGAATCAAATAAATAAAAGAAAAGACCAAAAGACTTAAATTACTTAATAAGGTGGTCGTGGCGCAGTGACACAAGTATGACTTCAAAGACGACAGTTAATAATAATAATAATTAACTCTTTATTGTACACCCAAGAAAATACACAGAAATACAATAAAAAAATATATATAATACAGTTATGGGTTCATTTGATGAACTGAGCATTTATGTATCGTTTTGTGGTTTATTTTAAAAATAAAAAACAACCTTTTACTTAAACTTACATAAAATGTTATCTTCCATGACCATATTCACCATATACATAAATAAATTTTAAATTGAAAAGCATAATTTATCTTAGCTATTCTATTACCAGGGTCCAAGTCGAACCTTTTCCGTCCGTAAAATGGGGAAGCGTTTCCAAGTTGTTTACTACGGGACGCTTCAGAGCTTTTTGCATATCTTGCCCTTGTTTTTAAGAATTGATTTGCCTTAATGAAGTCGTTTTTCCTGGTCTTGGTGTTGGAAAAACATTTTGTTTACGTTTTTATTTTGGTCATGCGGTTTAAGGTGAAGAAATTTCGCAATTAGTAAATAAATATATATATTGTATTATATATATTATAGGTGAATGGTGTGTAAGTATGTCAGTTGAATTAAAATCAATTTGCCAAGTAGTCGGGTAATTTAGTCTGTACGTTATCTGTAATGTTAGTTTCATATATACACAGGTAAATTCATTATGTTATTTATAGCTTAAACTTTTATATATAAAGAACAAAATTCAACTAAAACTATACAGATATATTAGGTAGAAAGTTTGAAAATCTTAGAACATTTCCTTATTTTTGGTATCATGGAATTTATAATAACCAAAGTTATTTTTGCCTTCTAAAGCCTGCAAGCATAAGCTGAATATTTGGCGTTTTAATAATTCATATACCTGGCTAATTTAGATTCTCTTCGAAACAAGTACTAAAGTTAAGGTAAGTAAAATACGGTAGAGTATGAATTTTTATTTGTTTACTTTTGTTAGTCATCGCTATGAATATGCTAATAGAGTACATCACTATTCTAATATCGAATGTATCTTTTATCTAAATTCTAAATGAATCTGTTACAAAACAGTTTATGGATTTTTTCCTCACATAATTGGACACTTTCTTCTTATCATTTGTTTTACTACTACTACTCCTACGACATTGACATAAGATTAAGCTACAAATATTAAAAAAAACAATTGCATTTTCATTATTGTCATGTCTTTAGTGACATCATCATCAAAGTCCCGCAAACCCGTTCTTTCTCTATCATACGATATAATCAAACATACAAACACAAACGACAAAAAAGACTACACAGCAATTTCAAAACAACATAAAATTTCAAAGAATCAATACGCCTAGTGAATAATATTCAATAAACATATAAGAAATTTGCATCCTACAGGAATTATTCATAATATCCAACACGTGTTCTAAGTTCGTCACCAACATCGTTCACGTAGGCATGCACATGCACATAATTAAATAACACAATACGTTCTTCATTTGCATCGGGACTGCATCTACGATTAGGCTGAATAAATTGCTTTCGTATATTTTAATATGCAATAAGAATTTGAATTATATGTGCGTGTTTACTTACTTTAAAATTAAACTGTCATCATTTATAGAGTAACGCGGCGTTCAATACTTCTGACGTGAATACATCGATAAATTTGCTAACATACGGGGGCAAATCCAAAAAACCTAATTATAACAAAATCGGGGCATACAGTTTGGCATTATAGTTTCAAAAATATCCCCTACATCCATAAGAAGCGACGCCATTTTGAGGTTATTTTTCTGCGAATCGAGATACGCAATTAGTACAACTTTTGACTCAGGGAAGCTGAAAGTTAGTTTAATTTTAATTCATCAGCTAAGCCAAAATGAAACACAAATATCGTATACAGTTGGAAAGGACTTCTCAAGAACAATCAAATGGCAGTAATAAAACGCAATCCGACCGAACGAAGCAGCGCCAGGAAAGTAGAAGAATAAATGCGGCCGAGCGTGCCAGCACACTATTGCAGCTGGAGCGGTTGAAAGCGCTTCTATACCGACAACGAACTAAATAGGCAATTGTGTTCGATCACCGATTATGAAGAAACAGGCAGCAGCTAGTGTACATTTCAATACGACGTTTCTCAATAATCCATTTGGACATAAGTGTGATGTATGGTTACTGCACAAAAAACAAATAAATACCCTGTTTAAAAATAATTTCCCTGAAGAGCTAGTAGCGAACTTTAAACAGTGCGGTTACATAGCCTTTATATGATGAATAACCGAGATTTCGAGTTTTGTTAGGGATTTGGTCAGGCGTCTCTTACAGTTAGCGAAGCATCCGTTGCCGACACTAATATCAAGTATCCCTGATCAGCGTTGACCGCCATTATTATATCGATGCCAAAAGTGTAAGTCAGTAAGTGTAAGTTTTTCGAAGCACATACTTATAAAATAATAAAGTTATGTTGTATGAATAATTATCTTAATTCAAAAATATAATAAGCGGCCACATCCAAGTTTGTTATAATATTTTGGCTAAATCTTATGCCTATGTCGTAGAATAGCAACAATAGTAAAAACACAACGAATTATGTGAAAATAAAACCCATAAACTTTTTTATAACAGATTCACTTCCGTGTCGCAGGGACACTTTAAAATCGACTGGTTGTAGGTTCGATCCCCCCTCGGAGAAATTAAATATTTATTAACATTTATATTTTCATTTCTTCGCTCTGGTGTCGAGGCAAAGCGCGACGTTGAGTTCCGAATTCCTCAACGCGCAATGCCTCTAGGACTTGGCGGAAACAGAACTGCCTACCCTGCTGTGTGCGGGATACAGTGTAAAGCTGATTTTTGATTTGATTTTTGTATATAAATTATTAAAACGCAAAATATTCAGCTTATGCATGCAGGCTTAGGAGGTAAAATATTTTTTTGTTTATTAATCACCAGATGATTTTAAAATTTCATATCAAGTATTTGCTAGCGAAACCAGAAATGTGCAATCCCGAGCTAAAATACTTACTAAATATTAGCTCAAATACTTACTATATTACTAGATGAACCTAGGTTTCGGTCTTCCATATATGGACTTCATCACCAGACCAGCTCTATGGTATTATTATATAGTATTGCTGCCAGATTTAAATATAATTGAATAGTAGTTTTACAATGATAAAAGTAAGTATATAATTATCAAAACTAAATTTATCTGATAAACACGTAAACCACGTTGAAACGTTCACACATTATATATTTTTTTTATTTTATGTGGCCATAACCTTTTCATCGCAAATTGAAAATTTACAACCAAACTAATGAAAAGCAAACATTAAAACTATCCGAACCAGTCTTAAGGTAATTGAAATAAATGAACTTAATAAATATTTTAATTATTTATTGTTAACGATCATTAAATAATTAGTATTAAAACTTTAAGTGCCTATTCCAGGCGCATACCTACCTATGTGAGGTGATTACGGCACTCGAAGCATAAATTTACCTGTCAGATTCGTTGTTTATAGCCAAATATTTCATTGATATAATGGCTCTTTTAAATAATAAAATTACAATACTGAACAATCGTGTTCTTAAATAATATTGATTTACTTGTGTATTGTGATTTGTTTTTAGAATATTTTTTTTTCGTTTCAACTGAGTGAAAAAGGAAAATAGCCTAAACAGTTCATATAATTGTAGATTGTAGGAGTAGATTGAAGCCGCGGCGGTCGTTGTGGATTCGTTTCCCAGTAGCGGTAGTGAATTATTTCTCGCTCATGTAATATAATAAAGCGTGGCAGAGAGTTCCACCATTCAACAGGTAGCATAATTTACTTTTATAATATTTTATGTAATGGGTTTTGTTAAGTAATGAGTAAATGACAATACGGAGAGTTTTTTATTTATTATTATTATTATATTACTTGTTCTTACTCGTGGTACATACCTTGCTATGTTACACATTATGATAAATATTCAAATAAAACTAGTCTCATGTGATTATATCTTATTTTTTAGATTTACGCTTCGAGAGAGAACCTGAGAGTGAAAAAACACTCCGTTCTTATTAAGACACTTTCCGCCAATTTAAGTTGAGTAGCGATACTAAATTTAACTGGCGCCATGCCCATAATAGTCTAGTGCCCATCTCAGAAATTTTACTTATAATAAAATTTGCCCCGAAACGGGCCCCCAAACAAGACGATAATTCTCTTATCACATGTCATGTTCATATGTGATTTTACTAATTTATTATAAAACTACTAATATAAAACAATAACATAAATAATACTAAACTGAGAAGCAAGGATTTACTGCTAAAGTTTCTTTGTAATACGATTCTTCCATACTTTATTTATATAAACCTTCACTTTATCTCTGTACAATATTAAATTTTTACTTTTTATTATACATTCATAATAAGTAATGCCATACATATATCGTATATTGTATTTAAAGCTGGATTCGAACCCGCATTAATCCAATCGGCCTTTTGTTTTGTCTCGGGCTTATTTATGTCAGACCATTCAATTGCGTTGGTTGCTTCTTACGTAGACAGGGACGTATTGTAGATTCAAATGTTACTTATGTTTTTTTAATATTCATGTATACCTGTATATTAATATATACTTTCATAAAAGTATATATATGGCATATAATTATGATTTTTTTTATCAAATAATTATTAATAATTGATAAAAAAAAATCTTAATAATATGCCAAAATAATATAGTTTTGCAAATAATTACATATTTTTATGCTAAGTATACACAAGTAGAAACAGTTAACTCTACAACAAAACATTACACATCTTTTAAATAACCACTTTAATAAACTCTTTGTTTTTGTTAGAAATATAGCGACAAGTTCGGCTCTGGGCCTTCAATTTATAAATTGTCATTCTATGTTATTTATGCCTTATTTGTAGCCGTCCTTTTATTTGCTCTATTTATATTCGATAATATCTAAGAAACGTTTAAGTTTGGGTAAAGAAAATACACTTGAAATCTAACAAAATAAAAAAATATATCGAACAAGAGGACCCTTAGACGACGACGCTCTAACGTTGAAATTAGTGTTTCGTATTTTACAGAGAAAAGTTATTATTGATGGAAGGAAATTGTGACTCTCCTCCAACTTTTTTATGCAAAATATATTACTAATTAGGATGACTGAATTTGACTGAATATAGAAGAGTATAAGAGTTTTCTTACATATTATTTTTAATTTTCCTGGTTCAATTAAACAGGTTGGAGTGATGTGGAGATCAGAGTGACATTTAACTAGCTTTTATTTTCATTTTATTTTTATAACGACCCAAACTATGTTAAAATTCATATAAAATATAATTTAGCTCCTAAATGAACAAGAAGCGAACCGTTAGTTCACCAATAAAAATATAATATAAGCTAAAATAGCAAGAAAGGAATTTACTAATAAAGTCGAGATGCTTTCATCTACGGACATAATGCGGATTACCTAAGAAGTTGACTTAAAAGTATGAATTTCAATATAGTTCAACAATTTTATCACAAAAAGAGGAAGATTTCAGAGAGTTTCTCATTTAATCTTACTTAGACTTTTAATAACAGGATCTTAGACCTGATAGACATTTTTAAAAAGATTTTTTTAAATTTCATCATTCATTGGAATACATAATACTTAA
Organism: Heliconius charithonia; assembly: GCA_030704555.1. Lineage (NCBI taxonomy): Eukaryota > Metazoa > Arthropoda > Insecta > Lepidoptera > Nymphalidae > Heliconius > Heliconius charithonia. Next base: position 5,500,706 of record CM060825.1, read on the forward strand.
ACTTACCGCGACCTTCTACAACTTTGTTCCACAATGTCTGATTAAATTGAGACATTGCGTGTTGAATGATTGAGTGACGGGACACTACGCATGTAGTTTGGAAAAACTATTGTTTTAATTAATATCTTACATATATGAAGGTTACATATTGCAATTGTTAGTGTGTAATATTATATATAAAATGTATGTAATCTATAATATTGCAAACGAGGACATGTAATGTATGCTGCGAACGTCACTGACGCGTAATTAGTAGGGAATGAAGCCGAACTTTGAATTTATATTCTAGTTTAACTTAGTTAAGCAACAGAAAGTGTAGCAAGCTATATGATAAATATTATTAATGCTAACGAGTATTAGGTCATCATTATTTTACTATAGCACAGTGTTGTGGGTTCGATTCCTATCGAGGGAATTGGTTAATTTTGTTTTTCCATTCTAATAATACATGGTGTTGAATTACGCTACTCAAAGCCATTTATTATTGGAATGGGAACCTTGTAAAAATTGGACGTAAAAGTGTGGAAGTCAAGCTGTACTCCCCGTACCAGTATAGGCAGAGGGAACTAGGAACCTAGTGTTAAGACACTCTGTTCGCATTAAGATACTTCCTACTTGCCGCCGAATTCTGGAGGCATAGCGTGTTGAGTGGCATTGGCACGGCATTTGGCTACCACACCACGATTTCTTCACTAGACATATAAAATATTATTTTATAACTTTCAAAGTACTTGGCTATTAAATCAAAACGTCGAATCGCTTCAGTGAACAATCCATCGGTGCAATTCTATTTAGCGCCCTAGTCCCCCTAGTCCCCCTAGTCCCCCTAGTCCCCCTAGTCCCCCTTGAGGGCGCAATCAAGTCGGGTCCGGAAAGGTTCAAATTCGAAGGGATTGACAGACGCGAGTACGACAAACGTTATATAGGTATAGTGATTTTGTTGATATTATTTAATTTTTTTTTTCTTTGTATCTTTAAATCTTAGCAGTATATATATGCTGTCTGTACTACCTTGGAGGATAGGAATTTAAAGCAACGAAATGTCATGAATATTATAAATATCGATCAAAGTACATTTTCTCATTAAATAACCTATTCAACTGCACCGCGATATATTCTTCCCGGTGCTTTTGATTGCTTACAATTTCTCAAGGACACTTTGACAATGAGAATTTATGCCATCTTCCCTAAGAAGACCAATAGTGATAACAGAATTAATTCTCAAGACTGATAATAATAACAACATTATTAAGCATAGGCTATAAATAAAACTGACCTTTAAGGCAGATTGTATAACGTAAAACAATGAAACAATTTTTTATCAAAAAATTATTAAAGTAATTTTTTTTAAGTAAAAGTATAGAGGATTGATCTGGAGTAAGATTTGGCGTCCACGATGAGCATCACGATAATAATAAAATTCATGAAAAAAAAACATTACTAAACTTTAAAATTAGTTTTAATATAAAAACAATCTTTTTTTTCCATATCAATGTAATGAAAAATCTTATGCATACATAATATGTAAAATACAACTTTTGTAAATAGTTGTAGCTGTATATTTTTTAGTAATTTTTTTATAAGATATAAAGGTTTTAAGCCAAAGATGCTATACAAAATACGTGATGTCACGTTCTTTAAGGGGCGCTCGAGAAGTGCTGTATGATGCATGTCATGATCGTTTTCTTTATACGTGACTACTTGCCCTGAGAGGAAAGACGTAACGAAATTTTAAGGCTAAACACACTTGCACTGGTGCATTTAATCAAGTCTAGTAAGTTGATATAGATAGACTTTACTATGGATGTAACGGGTTCAAACGTATGTTACGTTTCGCGAAAAAACAACTTTTTTGTATTTAAAATCAGCTTTTTAAGATTTGAATAATGTTAAGACACTCTGTTCTCCACTTTCCGCCTAGTTCTGGAGGCTCTTTTAGTATTATATTTTTCATGATTACCAAAATTTTCTATGTAAATTTTTGATAATCAAGCTTTTTTTCTCATAATAAATTTTAAAATTTGTGGTAAATATACATGTCATTACTTTTTAATAAGTAATGACATGTATATTTTTTTAGTCTTAAATTACCAAAATGTAGCATTTGTTTATTTATTATTTCAATACGTATCTACTTAATTTTAGATTCTTAAAAACTTTCGGTTCAAAGCAGTCCTGTGTAACACAAATAGCAAAGTCCAACGATTGCTCAATAGTAACATTCAAGCAAAGCCGCAGGCGGATGCTAATTTTATAATAAAACCGGTTGTTTTACAAAGAAAAAAAATACTCGCATTTTATACCCTGAAGGTACAATCAAGGCGGTCAGGAAACGCCCCTGAGCGGGACACCAATCATAAGCGTTTGAAACAAAGTTATTTCGAGATTGTTTTTGATGTTTAAATAAGTGATGCAATGGAAAAAAGTACAATTTCTCTAAAGTTATAAGGGATATTTTTTAGCTTTCCGTTGTATCCCGCACATCGCATTGAATACAAAGGGAACCTAGTGTTAAAACACACCGTTTCCATTAAGACACTTCCGTCCCTCACTATGTCTTTTGTTCGAGAAAATCTGTATGTGTAAATGTAGAGTAGAGTAGATAGTATCTAAAATGAATAAGTTACAAAAACATTATCATTTCTAATAAATAACTATGGAAATGTTGTTTATTTAGAGGCCAGTACGAATTCTTTATCTATCAGAAGGCTGATGTGAGCTTGGATTACTACCGCAGTACTGACCAAACCCACTGAGTACTAGACGCTGAAATTACTGAAATTTCAGAAATTACGACGTGAGCTAAACATGATTGACGCAACACTTACGCCTACGGACATTCTACTTATTTGGTTATCTGTGGTTGTTTTCACTACATTACACAAAGATAATATTTATTTTTTGTATGTTTGGTTATAATAAATAACCATTAACTTAAAAAATACTTAAAATTTTATATATATATATTATATCCTTTTGTAACATAGACCAAGCAGCACTTATTTAAAAAGAAATTTAATTTAAATTTAAATTTAATTTTAAGACTCAAAAATATCTTCCGCAACGAGCCTCAACTACCCACAGACATTTACAAACATATTCAATACCAAACAGTAAATAAAACAATAACCTCCTTGAGAGCATCTGGTAAGCATCACTCACATAAAAGGCACGTCGGGACGCGTTACAACTGTAACAACCATTTGAACGCTACATTTGAGCTTAAAATGATTTGTATTCGTAACTGCGCAATGAGAACAATTAAAACTTGCACGGTAGTTTTCGCCATTTCTAAATACTTTTGTTAAGTGAATTTTTGGTACGGGGCTGTGTTAGCAGTTAGTTTCCACGGATTGAAAAGTGTTTCATGTATGAATGACAACTTTTGAAAGGAACGTTTGTTCACTTGTAATATAATTTCTTATACTATTTAATACTGCAAATTTTAGCATTATGTAGGTGCTTCCTGATTTTTAATGTATATTAGTCCTACTAATTCTTCTTAAATTTATAAATGCAACAAATTGGAATGATGTAGTTTTGTTACATTTGTCTGCAAAATGCATTGTAATGCTAAACAGACAGCACTTTTACAGTTTTACAGCGATTTAGCCTATTTAAATAACATTGTCATTTTAATAAAAACAACGTTTAATTAAAAAACATAGTTCAAAACGTAGAGCACTTCATTATGTGACTACTGTCAACATATTATGATAACCACTTATTATTCGGTTTAGTTCAGTTCTTAATTTAGGGCGTTGCGAACGTGCCAGTTGAGCGCTAATCACTTCGCCAATATTACATTGTATGGAGGACACACGGAGGACATTGTACGGTTATAAAAGAGACAATATTACACAATAGAAGAATGTATGCCAAAAAGAGATCCAGTAAAATTACCTATTAAATAAAAAAATATATGTAAAATATATACATGAAAATGGGTTAGTAATAAGGTAAAATTCAACAAATGTGATAGTTTCTCTCTCTCTCTCCGTTCAGTCAATTTTTGACAAAAACACCAAGGTCGTTTTGGGATATTGGGTTATATAGTAGAATAATACCTAATTATCGTTCTGAAATTTTGACCATTCTTAGAATTTATTCCATCCTGAACATAGATCCTGGGCCACTTATTATTATTTATAAATTAATAAAAAAACAAGCTAATTTACACTAATATATACAGAATTGAATAAAAAACAAAATACGAATATTCTTTTATATCAAAGAATAATTTTAGAACTAACCAACAATCACAAGTGTTTTTTTATAAAATCCATTATTATTGGAGTCAATAAAATATTTTAATTTAGTAGCTTGTTCTCTTGTATTTACTAGTCATCTATTAATTAATTATTTTTACCTACTAAAATTGTTGTAAATTAACACTGGTTACAAGAAAAAAAGGTAATAACCAAAAAAAACCCACTAAAAACATAAATGATTAAAAAAATATATAAAAGAACAATTCGCAAATCTAACCATATAAATACTAAAGGCAGCTACAGCCGTTTTGGGATAAACGTTCGGAAAATTGTGCAAATTCCCAGCTTTGGCGGTAATCCCCGATAAGATTGATCGCGGTCAAAGTTCCGGCAATACTGCATTAAGCACCCGCAAAAGAATTAATTTTCTGCTAAATGGGGCTAGTGATGTACTTTCAGATAATTAAAAAAATGGAGATTTTCTTATGACATGATATTATAATGAATTTATTGTTTTGAAATAACAATGATAATTAATTAGCTTTCCATAATTATTTAAACCTTAAGGTGAAAAGTCATTTGCTTTTAAAAAAATTGAGCTTTAACCTAAAACTCCTAGTATTAATCAATAAATACGGGACAATTAAGCGATCAGATGTTACTGCCTGTGGACTAAAATATACTTAAATTACAAATTTCTAAAAGCATTTTTAAGGCGGTTTTGGCACAGCGGCGCGGCTTTTGATTGTATCGTCAGAGATCTGCCACTCAAAACGCAAAGACTCGAAAATTGTGTGGAAAGTGTGGAACAGACTGCTTTACGACTAGGTCCCCTCTGCCCTACCATTATGCTGGATACAGTGACAAAATTGCTACTAAATTCTAAAAATATACCCTTACAATATAGAATAAATTCTAAAATCTTATCAAATCAGCTGTCGTAGGTCTCGGAGACAACGTCGAATCGCTCTCAATCTACCGTATTAATATTGATGGATGGTGCTACGAGACACGAATAATTCATTTACGATATGATCATGACCTTTTTACTTTTAATTCGACATGCCTCTCGAGTTATTCCTTATTTTTATACGTTTTTGTATGGGAGATTTTTTAAACGTTAAAATGTTCTTGAAAAAAAAAATTTTTTTTAAGGCATCGTACTATGGATAGCTTAAGTGCATGCTAAATAAGTGTAGCAACTGATAAAATTTCACCTCAATGGTCTTTCATCTATCCGAGGAATCCAATTTTATATAAAGAAGAAAAATCACAACTAGTGATCATAGTACTAAGTATCTTAAAGATTACCGGAGTTCGAACTGATGATACCCGATAATACGTTTAAGTTTATTTTTTTTTGTTAACAAAGTTTACAGTTAGTATTCATGACACATATGTACATAAAAGTATTTATGTGAAACTTTGTTATTGAAGTGTAGAAACATTGCATTTCTATTGACAAAGAAAAAATACTTTTTCCTTAATATAATAATGCGATATTATTCACTTACAAAACTTTTCTGCATCTAGGAGTACATATGCATAAACAGAACTTTAAGTATTGAAGTTGAAAGAAAGTAAGGAAAATGCAGTGAAAATTCAATGATTGAATTTAATAATATGGCTGTCACTTCGCAGTTAGATAGGAGACACTGAATGTACACGATGTTGGTTTTGGGTTCGATATCCCGAGATCCCACTCGAACGATTATATTACTAACTAGCTAACTAGCGACCCGTTTACGGCTTCGCCCGTTGGAATAACTGAATTATTTAATACCTATTTGATATAAGCTTTCATGTTTCAATGACGTTGACATTTTAAAGACAATACTATATAGAAAACAAATAAAGCTTCAGCCAATTCAATAAAATAGTGATTTGTAGCAATATTGTCGAATAAAATAATTTATATTGAAATGTTTTTTTTTATTTTTGAACCGAAATTACCGTCTAGACAAAAAATTTAATATCTATTATAGATAGATATTATATTCATATATATACAAAATAGAGGCAGCGATCAGTTACAATTTCATCATACGTCTATAAATAAATATTATATATATTATTTTTTCACTCAACACGTAGTGTCTCGATAAATGGGTAGAAAGTGGGGAACGTAGTGTTTTATCACGTTCTTCTTTCTTAAAAGTCTATGATTCTTACTTGCATCGTGTACATGTCAGAAGTAAATGATCAGTTCGTTCTCGATCCGATACCATATTCTCGTATGTAAAATATTATTTTCATTGTTTTTCAGATAAGAATATTTCTAACAGACTGAGCTAACAGGCTGACCCAGACAGACTGGCACTAGTGTGCATTCTTCCTTAGACAAAAATACCTGTAGTACAAAACTTGCATCGAAATACGAAATCTATAGAAATTGTCAAAACGAAGTATGATCCTATCTACCTAAATTGTTCTTTTTGCTAGAAATAAAAATAAGTCCCATACGCCCGAGATCAATGTCTAGAGTAATCCCATATTGTGCGAGTGTCGTGCCGCCATGTTAATATTGATGGACGGCTTTACGCCACACTGAATTATTTATTTAAGATTTCGACCTGACCTTTTTCATGTTTTATTTACGGGATTATATGAAGGTCACGAGGTTAGGTAGGTTCCCGGGACCACGTGATATTGTAAAATATTCGAAACGTTGGATTCAATAATGTACCTATTCTAGAACGCATATTATGTGCACATGGTTAAATATTTAAACCTATGATAAGTTAGTACTGTTTATACGATAGTTTAATTTTTACTAGATTTACGTTAATATTTAAGAATAAATAAGCACTTTACTTTTCTATAAAAAAAACGATGTTGAAATACGCTGCCGAACACACTGTGTTCAAAATAAGCGGAGAATCACTCAAAGAAATTAAATTATCCATATAAACAAAAATCTTTAACTATAGTAAAAAAAAATCAGATATAGAAAATCATAAAATGATTCTTTCCATACCTAAACTCAAAGGACATTTTCATTTCCCTGCATAGCATCATCCACGCTGTAACCCGTCGATAACTCCAAGAAGTCGTGTAACGCGAGTGGCTTACAAACTGCGCGTATTAACCATTGGGGACTGGCATAAGAAATATTTATCTTTTAAGAATTAACTCAACAATCTTTTATATTGTTCCTTGTATGAGAAAAATAAATACAAATATATACATTTTCTTGCAAAAGGAACGAGGAAAAAGTGGGGAACGGTGTATCTTAACATTAGGCTTAACCAGTTAAATACGAAAGATGCCTGAAATTTGTATACGTAACGAATAAAAACGAAGCCAGTGAAATATCTACAAAGTTTCCTAAAAGATTGCGGTTTGTTTAAAACTATACTTAATTAAAAATGTATATTATATCTATAATTAAAAATGTATTTAAACCCGCGCCTCATGGAAACCTTCCAATAAAACAACTAAGTTGTAACACGCATATAAAGAATTTCGACGTAGATTAATAAAAACGTATATGTAACGTAACGTATACTTGGCGCGGGTAAGAATACGTTCAATTTTTTTATACGGCTCTGAAAAAAGTATTTTTCTATCCAAAATGTAAAATAACACTTTAAAAAGTCAAAAATACCGTCTACAACTATCATTAATTCATTTCTGGAGCGTAAGAAGTCCGAAGGCGGCATAAGCAGAAACATTGCAAATTTTGTTTATATAGAGGAACTCTGACAGTAGAGATAAACGTTTAAGCTATCACTTAGGTAGTAAGTCCCAAGCAAGGCTTTGAGCTCCTCATCCTGCAACGCGATGGGCCCGGCACCCGCGCTGTTTATTCATAGAAATGTAGTGTTTTTTTCTTTTATTATTGAAAAAAAAAATATAAAGTTTTGAACTGTATGTAGTATTTACAAAATTTACAGAAATGTAACCATAATTGAAATGTACACTTGCAATCGTAACTAGCATGAGGCACAGAACTCTGTTGTAGAACTAACCTGAAACAAAATAAAAAAAATACATACAATCATCCATAAATCAAACGTCTAGTTCATAAATAATTTAATTTAATAATATTATTTTATTTATTCTCGGTTTTATGTAGTTCGAGTAGTAAGCGTTAATTAATACGTTCATCCATTCATAAGCATAAGCTTAAAATAAAAAGATTAATAAGGCATAATATATCATATAATATGTTTATTCCATTTCTTCGAAAGGCACAATTAATGTTAATTGGAATAATAATATTTTATAAAAATAAATAATTTTTCATGCAGCATATCCCAAAAAAATGGTCTTAACTCTGCATCCCGCGGCAGGGTAGGCAGAGGATACCTGAGACATTAAGACACTCCGTTCCCCATGTACATACGTCACTTTATGCTTAATTTTTGAGGCAACGCATGTTTAGTAGCAGAGCCCAATGAATGCTGCGCCTTGCCTCGTTAGTTATCAGAAAGAATGGAAAAATATGAAATGTGTGTGTGTGTGTGTGTGTGTGTGTGTGTGTGTGTGTGTGTATGTGTGTGTGTGTGTAGTTTACATTCGCACGCAGTGTGCCCCAGCGCCACGACGGCCTTGGTTTATTTATTTATTTATAATATTCAGAAGTAAGAAATATATTTATTTCAAAATCTCCTTTTTGGCATAGGGTTTAAAAAAAATCCTTACTAAATATGAACCAAGTCTATATTGCATATAAGAAAAAACGACAAATCACATACATATTTACTATTGAAATCTGCTAATACGTGTTGGAAACATTCATTAACCATAGTGAAACGTTGCCGGGATACGCGATCGTTACTCCCTAATCGCGTCAGAACGTTAACGCTTGGGATGTTAGTAGTAATGATAGCTGAATTAAGAATATTCCCGTTTCCATCGACACGACTTCAGATCAATCTTTGAATTCAATTCAAAATTAAGTTACAGAATTTCCTTCCTGTATTTTTTTTTATTTTACGTTTTCACACATACTGCAGGCAGAGGGAACCTGGAGCTTAAGACATTCCGGCACCCCCCTTACGCTACCGCTTTCAAGAAATTGCGTGTTGAGTAGCGGAACTCTATGCCGCGTTTCGCCTTGTTACTATAGCGAGGAAATAAAAGTATGAAATAATTCATTTCCCTGAAATGGAAATTTCACTAACCACCGTCGCATCTACAATCAGACGATGACTCTACACCATGGCGGCCTTTATCATATTTATAAGAGGTAAATAAATACAAAACATAAGTATTTATAAATTTTCATAAAAAGTTTTTGATATAATTAAAGTTGTGCACAGAACTTCGATCAAATTCAAATAAAAAAATATACACATATATCAATGCGTCACGTAGTTGTCCACGATCAAACCTTTACCTTTATTTATATCCAGGAATCTAGAGCTGGATTCTACATCGTACCGAAAGTTCTCTAAACCAGGGAAATACATACTACTACAACCATATCGTTCAATTTGCTGCCGGCTCCTCTCAGGACTGGCTTCCGAGCCGATGGTAACTTTAGGTTTATTTGACGACTTAAAAGTGTTTAAGTTTATATCAATAAAAAAAATATTAAAATTGAATAAACATATTATCCCAATTGCGCCAGTGTAGCGGAAAAATATGTAACAAAATCAGTTTACCTACCTCAGAAAATTATATCGCCACACGTTTCGCCTCGGGCATATTAATTATAATATAACTCATATTTCACGTTTAACCAAAATCAGTATAATGACAAAATGTAAGCAATTTCCATACAAATGAACATCGTAGATCACATGAAGGAATGCCGCGTTATATCGATAGTAATTAATTTATACCGACCACTTTGAGAATCTATACTTATGTAATACGTTCGTAATTGTAAAATAGCTGGAAACTGTTTGACTGTAAACGTGGTGTGGTGTTGGATTCGATTCTTCATTAGGTTAGTTCTTCATCAAGTTAGGAGTGAACCGTGTCAAGATACTTAGTTGTCCGCTTTGTTCTAATTAGAGACATACGATGCTATAAAAAAGTTATCGTCCGGAACGAAGCAGCTTTCCAGTATTGTTTTTAAATTTCTAATAAAAACATAAAAACTTATATAAACTAAGCAAAGAACGAACCCAAAATATAAACAGGATAATTGTTTATCAAACTCATACACTCCTATACAAATCTCAAGAGCATTTTTCAAATTGTCTTTCTACAGTTTAACTTAGAATTGCTTCTAATGGAGTCAAAATATTAGTAGATAAGAATTCTTAGATAAAAAAGATATTGCATTCGTTCAAAAGCTTTTAGAACAGCCATATGGTAACTATCTGAGTATTTTGATAGGTTATTTATCACGCTGACAAGGGTGCGACGATGGAGTAAAAACGGATATTGGCTATAACTTCATCCTTTTCTTGCTACAAGTTGTAATAGTTAAGAAAATAATAAAACTTTAAGGTATGAAACATTATTGATGAAAATTTATATGATTTTGACAAATATAATACAAAGTTTTTCATATATACTGATAAGCAATTATGGGACTGGTGAAGTCCTTTTATTTTGAAAATTAATAGAAAAACCTAAAAAAAATATATGACACCGAGTTAAAATAAATGTAGCTTCATATTTTTTGCACATAGCTGATTGAGTAAGAACACAGGTGTCAACACATTTCTTTTAGTCTGTCTTTTTAAAATATATATTTTATTATTTATTTATATAAACTTACTACGTAATATTACCATTACTAAACGTAAAAAAAATATGTTATATTAGCATTTATGGTCAACAAAGTCAATAAAGTTCACGAATCAATATAATATAAATCAAAGTACGCACACAATGCTACAAATTCTTACAGTAACCGGTTAGGCAGAGCGCGTCTGCTGGGAATAAGGTGCAGGACATAGTAAGATGAAAGTATAATATATATTTTTTTTAAATCTTGAAAGTTGTGGTTTTGCTCTCTTCATTGATACAATATGTATATATATATATATACACGTGGAAAACGAAGACCGAAATATTACCAACAAAGCTACCAATAATGGTAATAATTAATATTTATATATTTTTTTAATTAATATTTAAAGTTTCGAAACTTTGTTCAAATAAAAAATGTTTATTCATTCTTTCTTCTGCTCTCCCTGGACGTAAATATTTTTATAAGTGAATATCGCCATTATACATAAAGCAAGCCTCACCCTAACAAAGGCGGTGTCACTGACACGGCGCCCGCGCAGCTTTAGATACTTTTCTTAAAATGTTACTTAAGTATATTTAAATAATTGATTACTAATTACAATAAACTATACAAATATATATAAAAAATATTTAAATGCAGATTTTTATATTGTAGTTACTTATTAATACATAGAACACATTTTTATGTGTCGATTACCTCTATATAGTCGAAACGAACAAACTGACAATCTGATCCGGAGAATATCATAAGTACAAGAGATATTTCATATATTCATAGTTTTACTTGCATATAATGTCTACTTCTATAGATATTATATTTGTATAAAAAGCTAAGTAATAAAATTGATCATATCGTATCGACACTCTCAAACTTTTAATTTCATTTCTAGAATTCGTATTATTTTTTTTTATCATCGTATTTTTTTTTGTATACATTAACCAACAAACAAACAAGATTTTTTATATAGGTACAGAAACAAACATATTCTTTTATATAAAGACTGCAATTTGGTGAAAACGAACCTTTCAAATAAGTTATAGAAACTATCACCGCATCCATATCGAATCTAGAACCGCGTATACAATCACAATGGCCTCTCAGAGCAGTTCTAACCCAATTTGAGTTAACTTTAACTGGTTTTCAAACAAGTAAAGAACGCGAGCACCTAGACGTGCCTACAATCTACATAAAACAAAACAAAACTAATCATAATCTTGGTATTGGAACACCGCGCAGTGCGCCTCGAGCTTCACACAAATGATAAAACGGTAACCATAACTAGCTCGTGCAATGCCTGGGTTAGATTTAACCGCTAGGATTTTAATTTTTTAATTTACATTTCTAGAACGATCCGCGAGGCTATTAAAATACAAAAAAGTTCTAATTTCAATAGAAAGAATAGGTGGAAACTTTCTACCTTCTGGGATCCACTCATAAAATCTTTGAAGTTTCAAATTCACCATACCAGAGGGTAAGATACAGTCAGCTCATTCTGCAGGAATCCAGGGCAGTACAGAGAATTCAAGGAGAAATCTATACTTCCTAAATATTTTTATTTTCCAGGGCTAACTGCAAGGTTTAGCCACGTTTAAGTGATAAAAATAACGGACGATTCACAGCTTACTTACTTTTGCGGTAAATTATAAAGCTTATTCGATAAGTATTAAATGAACAGATTCTTTTTAGCAATCAATATAGAACATAATTTTTCGATCCGTACCATGTTTTAAACTTTATGCATATTAGGTATATTTATTTCATGTGGCACTTAATCAAAGTTTAACCTTATTATCAAATAGTCGAGATATTTGTATTTCCAGATACTCACCGCCTATCCCATATATTACGAGAAACAAAAAGACAAACATATAAACCACGAAAGAATCTACAATACAAAATACAACATACGGTAAATTTCCCATAACTTACCAAGGGAAGATAAATAAGCATGTTATCTGTACCGCTATTCCACCATAAGTTCTAGCCTTGCAGGCACTGATTATCTTAGCGGGATCTCGGGTTTCGTACAGTATTGGCAGATGCCTTTTATTGTTAAGTGAAATTTATTTTGTGGTTGAATCTAGTCTAGGAAGTGCACGATTTAGTTACGGTTACCGTTCTATCATTTTGAGAATACCTGAGGCTTTACGTTCAATAGAACATAGTTTCAGTTAAGCAATCCATTATTAATATAAAATATTGTATTACAAGGAATATTGTATTAATTGATATCAAGGTATACGAGGAAGTCATAGAGTTATGTGGCATATCTATTATATCATCTCAATTGAAAAGGTTAAGCAACGTTTACTCTAGTTACCAGTCGATGGGTAAGAAGATAACCTCCTCCGAGGGCCCACTGTACCAGACGATCTAACATCAAAGATAGTCGTTGCAAGCATTTAGAAACTTGACATCTGATAACTGATTTCACGAGAAATACAATGGTAAATCGACTGTATATTAATAATCCGTTAGTGTAAAATCTTTACTGACGCGTGTCTTCTCGAAATTCGGTTCTCTAAAATCAATTATATAAGATAACAGAAAACAACGCTATATCTTTCGATCTATCTTACAAAAATAAAAAGGAGACCATAGTAGCGCACAATGTTCGACTGTAAGTGCACAAGTGTCAATGTGTCCGGGTGCCCTCTTTGCTAATTACATAATTCATAGCAATGTATGAGTATCTGCCATAACAGTAAATAACACGAAAAAAGTAAGGTAAGATACGAAGTAGTAAGGTTCTGTCGCAGAAAAAAAAAATATGAAAGTATTTTCTATATCTTCTTTTCAAATGGGGCCAGTCGTGGCGCAGTGGCATGAAGTGTGACTGTAAAACCGATTGGTTGTGGGTTCGATCCACACTCGAGGAGATGAAATATTTACCTAAATTTATATTTCCATTTCTTCGCTCTGGTGTCGAGGCTAAGCGCGGCGTTGAGTTCTGCCACTCAACACACAATGCCTCCAGAATTCGGCAGAAAGTGGGGAACGGAGTGTCTAAACACTAGGTTCCCTCTGCCTACCCTGCTGTGTGCGGGATACAACGTGAAGCTGATTTATTTATTTGATTCTTTTCAAATAGCTCGATCTTTGTTAGTTAAAATTAAAGTTAAAATAAGTATGAAAATATAACTTAGTAAATACGTGGCGGATCTCAACGTCACGAACGAACAAGCGCCGCGTTTAACGGCCCCAATTAACATTAGCACTGGCATTTTAAATCTTTGTACGGCTTTTAATATCTAAGTATAGTACTTCAAAGACTAATTACAATTAAAAACTAGCCTTAACGTCTTACTTATTTCCAATTATACATGAATAATTCTAGAAGTTTTTATTTTTTTTTAAGTTATAATTTTTATTTTGATATTTTGATTTTATTTTGTTTTAAATAAAATCATTATATTTATTTTAGATTTAATTAAAAGGGCATAGTATTTAAGATTGCTATAGTATATAGTATGGTAAGCAGAGGGAACCTGGGAATCTAATGTTAAGACGTTCTTAATAAGACATCTCTGTAATCCAACTTCCGCCGAATTCTCGACACATAGTGGGTTGAGTGGTGGAAGTCAACGCCGCGCCTGCCTCGTTACTAGAGCAAGATGCGCTACGTTGCTCGCTATATTGCTTTACAGTCGCTCGCTTGTAACTCTGCGGCTCTACGACCTCAAACGCACACACAACATCTAACTGTTTTCACAATGAGTATGAACGTCAATCGACGAAAATTTTAAATATACTAAAATTATCTTCCTTTCCCCGCTCTGATATTCTCTCAGCCTATACTGCATAAAGTTAAAAGATGTAATCTATTTTTAGATAGTGACTAAGAAGAAATTGCTGTTGAATAAGTCATCTCAGCGCTCAATTTTATAGTACCTCAGTACCTCAGTAGCAAATGGTACCTATCGAAACTTACTTTTTGAAACGGATTAAATATTAAAAACGTCACACATATCTATCAACATTACGGCAAGTAACCCGCGCATACCAAATCACGTATTGTTATCTTATCACTTGTCAGGGACTGACAGCTTCAAACGGTTCAAATTTATTATTTACGACCAATCCCCTATAACGAATGCAAACCTAATACACTGTAGCAATAGGGACTATTGAATATTTCTAACTGAGAGACGCTTATTGAAAATTATTAGAGGAAACCGCTTTAGAAACAGATGCTGTGCTTTATTTGTATGATTATAAGATCGAAAATATTTGAGAATGGATTGTAATAATAGTTTTTTAAGATTGTCTTCTATTATTGATATAATTACCGAGTTGAAATGTGTCACGAGGAATTGTTAGTCGATTTTATTATGAACAGGTCACATACTTTTGTGGTCATCGAAGCCTGTTTACGGAGTTCATTATATTTAAATTACAACGCAAATAGACATTAAAAATTAAGCATGTAGATTTGAAAATAAACAATTTTCTTTCCTTTTGTTTCGGATTGTAGTCATTATTTAGAAGACTGGTATGTTTAAGTGAGAGTAGAAAACTAAAAATTACTGCCTTTTTAGGGTTCCGTACCTGTAAAGGAAGACACGGAACTTTAAAGGATCACATTGATTTCCATCTATCCGTATATCAAGAGCATTTTGATACAATCTCAAGATCATGTGAACAATCCCAAATATTCAAATTCTAGAATCTCTTGAAGCACAGAAAAAAATTAAGCTTCTAAGGCAATGTATAATGTTATAAGATACTAGTATTTATGCATCAAGTTTTCTGATTTTGTATGTAAAATTACAAAATACTTCCCGTTATTGAACGTACAACGAACAATGATAAAATTTGGCAAGAACTAAGAACTTGCAGTACAAATAAATGAATAAATCCAAAAACTGAAAATTTATAGATTTTTAATATAAAAACGTCATTACAAATTAATAATTTAGTTTGTATTTCATACAAAATAAGTGCATACGACCACAAACTTAAGTTTGTCAACTTTTATAAATTATTCTTCTCATTGATATACTATACTGAAAATTAATTTAATTACTATTTGTTAAGAAAACAAAACAAACTCTGTATTGTATGATTTTTTTAAAGAGCCCCGTTAATTACTATTTCCTGTTCCATCCCGATAATAGGTACTGTTTATTAAAAAATCAAAAGCACTCCACATACATTTGTTGAAAATTTAAAATAACTATAAAAAATACTTTTAGTGAAAACTTAAAACATCTTAAATACTTACATACTTTATTTAAGGCTTTATTTTAACTTTACTGTTAGAATTGAAACAAAATAGAATTTTAGTTCAGAAAGACAGCTGAAACAAAGTTTATTTTAAATATACTAAATGCGGGGAATAACAACTTTATAGCAAGAGTAAGCGCATTTTACTATTTTGTGTTCAGTGTTATTTTATAGAAACACAAACTATATACATTTGCACGACGTATTATTCTTAGAGAATGATGTTGAAACCATAATACATAAGTGCTTGGAGAATATAGTATTTGTTAAAAATAAATAATTTTTCCAGTCGTGGCGCAAGGATACATAGTGTGCCGGGAAAATCGACTGGTTGTGGGTTCGATCCCACTTGAGGAGAAGAAATATTTATTTAAATTTATACTTCCATTTCTTTGCTCTAGTAACGAAACAAAGTGCGGCGTTGAGTTCCGCTACACAACACACAGTGTAGCCAGTGTAAACCTCTAGTATTTGGTGGAAAGTGGGGAAAGGAGTGTCATAACACTAGGTTCCCTCTGCCTTGCTGTGTGCACGATACAGCGATAAACAGAATCTCTGGAGTTCTACAGGTTTAGATATAATTTTCTGTTTTTTAGCTTGACGCTTTATTTTCTCTAGTTTTTCATCTCTTTCGCTATCTTCTGGGAGTCCACACACTCATTGCCAATATAAAGGTAAAAAACCCATCGAGTTCTATTAAAACAATAAGGGAAAGCGCAAAATATTTTGGTTAAGTATATTTCATCACAAGAACAATTTCAGATAAATAATCTCCAGAGTCGTTGAATATTAAATAAGGCAGAATCAGACAGGTGATAAGCGCACAGCAACAACTGTATAATCAATATTAGGTATATATTTTTTTTTATTTTCACACTACGCACTGTTTCTGAAATAAATACGTAATTACAAAGAGGGTGTTTTGACATATACTCTCTCTCTCTCTTCACCTACTCCGTTATATGCTAAATTAGTGTCACGACAAAAAACAAAACCAATAATTTCACCTTGCAACAAAACAAACAGACAAAACAATAACCGCATCAGTATTAATAATCGTAACAGCTTAATATATGGGTAACTCATAATAACTATACAGTACAGTAATAAACAGCAAACGTTTATAAAGTTCCGCATAAATTCCCAGATGCGTACCGGTGTAATGGGAGGAGAGGATTATTTATCGCGCGGGCGTGGGTATCGGGCGCGGCCACGGTAGGGAGAGCAAGCGGTTAGACCTTAACAAATTCAACTTGTATAATAATAGTTCACAAAAATGTCATAAAGCCTGGCATCAACATTTATATGTGTTAAAAATCACTTATCTAAAGGACAACACATGTTTTTCATAATAAAGCCTACGCATTTTTTTAATCTATAAATTGAAGATTGAATCTAAGCACTTCACAGTTGATAAATATTATTGAAGTATACGTATAGATTGGTGTATAAACATGGCAATTGATATTTACTATATGAACGAACAAGAATATAAATGTTATTCACAACCATACAAATCTTTTAATATATGTAAAAATCATATAAAAAATACCACTAAATCCTGAGGGAACTTAAATATACTGGGGAACGGAGTACATTCACACTAGGTTCCATCTGCTTTGTGTGCGGAATACAGGGTGAAGTTTATTTTTTAAATTTATTCAAATATACGTTAAAATGAAAAATATATACACAGAGTAATCATATTACATTAATTAAGCATTATTTTTACTCATAACAATGTATAACAAGATACTACTACCAAATCATAAATACAATCGCATCTCCACACGCACTGTGGCAACACCGCTAAATAGCTTTTAGCGAGCTGTACTAAGAGCGTTGTAATGACGATATTGACGCGCATTAATTATTTTGTAAGAGAGCAACACTGAGTTGACCGCCGTAACCTCTGGTATACCTTACACGATTCGTCTGAGCCATAAAGTATGGTGTTTACGCTATGAGAAGGACACGGAAAGATAATGTACTGATAGTACGATTATCGTATAAGACATTCGCTAGATTTATAATTCGATTTATTGAATAGTAAAACACAGTTTGCGTGATAATGACTCTACATCATTGTACTGTAAAGTGTGGCGTTGGGTTTCGTTATTCACCAAGCAAAGAAGTTCTCAGTTCCATGTTTCAGGTGCTTAAAAATATTATATTGCTCAAGCTTCAAGCTTAGATCAAGCTGTGATAACAATAAATTTAATGAATTTTATCACAATTTAGTAAAATGGTGGTAAGTTTTAATTTATGTTAATCTAAAGCTGTTCCAGCTTTAAGTCTATCTTTATAAAGTATTTTATAAAATTAAAATAAATTTATTATGTAAATTTTAACTTTAACTTAAGTTTATTTATATGAATAAAATAGTATACATCACTAATACTAGTAAAATAATAAGTAAAACTACAAAAATATCAACAAAATAATATTTAACAACGAAGATAGCAACGGGAGATATCTAATATAAACAAATTTCCTTATTCCAAATTACATTTCGTATATCGTGGGTACGAAATAACAGTGTCGCGGGATTGAGATGATTCTAAACACAATAACATGAAAATATGGTTATCATAAAATGTTATACCAGTAACATTATTAGGAAGAACATGTTGCTATTATAATAGGGAAAAGAATTAAAAAATATAAGTTTATATGTCTGTTTTCTAATAAAAAAATATATAATAAATAGTGTTTGAATTTACCTTTGTATAAATATGACCTTCATAAAATTTTTCACTTTTATTTTTTGATTTAAAACAATTATTTGTTACACATTAAATTACAGCGGTGACAGGTATGACAACCAATATACTCTACCACAGGCAAAGGCGTCGAAAACATAACAATATTAATTAAAGCTTAAAAATATACAAACACCACATTCTCTTAAACTTCTCGCGTTTAAGTTTAACAAAACGGGGAAATGAAAATAATTTAAATATAACAATTCCGAGTGGTAATTTAACCTACATCCATGGCGTACAATCGAACATTATTTTTAGTAACTATGCAAAAATTGTGAAGACTCTTCACAATTCAATTGTCCTAAAAATCAATTTAATATAATTCATATATAAAGGTCTCATTTCAAAAAAGTTCGTTTTTAAAAAAAGAATTTTTTAAAAAAGTTTGAAAATTATACTAAAAATATATATTTGATATAATTTCAAATAACGTGTTTGTTACATTAAAGTGATGGTTGTGGGTTCGACTCTCTCTCTGAAGAATGAAATATTTAACATTTGACCAAAAGAATTTGACCAAAACTTTAGAACGGACGAGTCTTTATGGGGAATAGTATAACACTAGGTTTCCAGATTCCCTCTGCCTACCCTGCTATGTGTGAGATACAACGAAGCTTAAAACAAAACTAAAAACCTATAACCAGAACACAATTACCTTTATATCCTCACCACTACTAAATATACACACGTATAGATACATAAATAATTATATAACCAAATATTAAATTGAATATAAGATTCATATCAAAACAGAACTCGTAAGGTTTCTTTATCTTATTATGTTAAGCGGGATGGGAGTATTCCACGGTAATAAGTATCGAATGTCGATAATCTCTTGTTATTGGATTTATAAATATAGGAAATTAATTTTCAAATTACTCTAATGAAACCTATATATATATATATATATATATATATATATATATATATATATATATATATATATATATATATATATATATATATATATATCTTTATAAAGTATTTTATAAAATTAAAATAAATTTATTATGTAAATTTTAACTTTAACTTAAGTTTATTTATATGAATAAAATAGTATACATCACTAATACTAGTAAAATAATAAGTAAAACTACAAAAATATCAACAAAATAATATTTAACAACGAAGATAGCAACGGGAGATATCTAATATAAACAAATTTCCTTATTCCAAATTACATTTCGTATATCGTGGGTACGAAATAACAGTGTCGCGGGATTGAGATGATTCTAAACACAATAACATGAAAATATGGTTATCATAAAATGTTATACCAGTAACATTATTAGGAAGAACATGTTGCTATTATAATAGGGAAAAGAATTAAAAAATATAAGTTTATATGTCTGTTTTCTAATAAAAAAATATATAATAAATAGTGTTTGAATTTACCTTTGTATAAATATGACCTTCATAAAATTTTTCGCTTTTATTTTTTGATTTAAAACAATTATTTGTTACACATTAAATTACAGCGGTGACAGGTATGACAACCAATATACTCTACCACAGGCAAAGGCGTCGTATATATATATATATATATATATATATATATATATATATATATATATATATATACATTATAAATGTAATTGTGTGGTTGGTTAATCTGAAGAACTACTAGAGAAAAACTCAATTTTTCGTTGGATAGTCCATGTATCAAAGAAAGCTTTACCTACGCTAAATTGCATTACGCTAAGACTAATAACCAAAGATAAGCTGTAAGCTTTTAATAAGTACAACGTTGCACACGTATATTTATCATGTTTCTCCTCACTATAAATTATCTTTAAACATCATTGGATATTATATATATTTTTTTCATAACTTCGAATCTAGTGTTTAAACACTCCTAAATCTTTTCACACACATTCCGGAACGCTTGTGATGGAAAACAACACGGCGCTACTTGATTCTTATTAATTAGCTTAAAACATATTATAAACCAATATTCAAGATAATATCTAAATTTTCCTCGTAAAAAGAAACACTTAGTACCAAAGTAGATCATATCAATTTTATGAAGTGCGAATTGTAATAATCAAAGAAAAAGTAAACTTCTTATTTTATTACTGATAGCTTCTTTTACGGCCCATCAATACCGTTTTATGTAGATTAATATTGTAAAAAGGTTGGTTTTCTATTTTTTATCTTATTATATTTGTTCCGTAGACATTATCTAATCAAAATAATTTGGCGTTAAAAAAAACTTTTTAAGACTAGTCGTGGCGCAGGGGCACAAGCGTAGGACTGTAAATGCGACCGGTTGTGGGTTCGATTCCCACTCGAAAAGATAAAATATTTACTTAAATATATATTTCCATTTCTTCGCTCTGGTTTCGAGGCAAAACGCAGCGTTGAGTTCTGCCACGCAACACGCAAATTCAGTAGTAGTGATATAAATAACATTTAAATCAAAAATATATTTGTATTATAATATTTCGCATAAGTCCCAACACTAGTGCGATATTGGTTTCATAAACTAATAAAATTCTATTATATAGAGTTCATATTAGTGTTCGAGGACGATGAAATGTACATATAAATAAACACAACTCGAGTTATCGTTATGTTGGCCACCTTTCAGGTGCCTGTTACATTACGAAATTGTTCCAAACAAATACGATAAATTGAATAACAGTAGAATTTAAGACTATAAATAGATTGAAACACTTAGTAGTAAAATAATATTTAAATAATAATATAAACTATATGGTAAAAAAATATATAGATTTTTCTTATACGAGACAAATTTGTAAGTAATAAATTTGACGTTATAAATTATAAGGAGCTGCCGTGTGCAACTTCTGTACGCGTGAACTTAGTCTAACCTACATTCGTTTATAATTGTTTTCATTGAAATGTTGTACCAAAATTGAACCACATTCACCAAGTGGAACCTTTTTAAATTTATGTTACATTCTCAAAGTAATCTTTCCTTATTTAAATACCATAAATTAATCACTACAATAAAGATACCTACTTATTACAATTTAATAAAACAATAATAACATTATTAATCTCATCACAAAATGAGCCCCACTCGTAGTCGGTCAATTCAACGGTTCGTGCAAAAATTGCAATTAAAACTGCCCCACGTCGGGTGCCATTTCCGCCTGAACATTTTATGTAACTTTTATTATAGTTAGCGGCAGTGAACTAATCTGTTTTTACTATATTGTGAGTTTTAAAGCGTGTGCCCGAAAATTAAATAAACCGTTGTCGTAACGACTTTGCATTTTTATTTTTAATGGATGCAGTTTTTTGCAATTTTCATTTATTCAGACGTATTAAAATTAATGGAAATTTTGACAGTTGAAAGAAAATTGAAGTTTTGATATTAGATCGTTTACAACCTAAAGCATTTGCAAGTTAAATTGAGTTTAAAAGCTGAATTCTATTGAAGAAAACTTTATAAATAAAACTTTGCTAATACAAATCGTAGTTTGAATACATCGTAACCGTTGTTTTCACATTTTAATTAAGATTTAAGATTAAGAGCGCTACTGAAATGTTCATTATGTTAGCATGTGTGAGCATTGTGCTTGAAAGTTACCCTGCATTTGGATTTTGGAGCTTAAGAAATTAATAGAAGCTAGTTATGTTTACTTTGTTTTGTCCAATTAATTATTAATATTTTCATTTTATATATTTATATTTAAAATATGTTGTCAACAAATAATTTGAACTAAAGTATATTTTTTCATTAATGCTGGTTATAGCTGCGGCCAGTATCAGCATATTGGGCCCGTGTTTCGAGTGACTGCCATTATCACGATCATCTGGACAGTAAGGCCCTGACCTCAAAGAAACTGCGGGTCATCACCACAGCGAGACGCTACTTCATCTTAAAACACCGATTGATGAGCTTTCTTATCTGGGCTTGTGCACCCGAGTATCAGCTTGACCTCTTTGATCGCATAGGACGTAGAGCCATTCGAATCATTGGGGACCCACTAACCTATGAAAGGTTTTCCAATTTGCCTAGAGACGTGTCCTCGCTGTGCGTTCTCTACCGCATTTATTATGGGGAGTGTTCTGAAATACTGTTCGACCTGTTGTCTGTCACCGAATTTTCGAACTGCACAATACGTCATAAGTTAAAATACCATCCACACGGCACATCGGCTGTGTCGATATGACATGGATACTTTCAAAAAGCGAATCTATTCTCACCTTAAAGGCCGGCAACACTGCAGCTCCTCTGGTATTGCACGAGGTCGTGGGTGGCGGTGATCAGTTACCATCAGGAGACCCAAGCGCTCCTTTGCCTAGTCTTTTCCATAAAAAAAAACAGTGCCTTGTTTTGGGCCGGAAAGTGGAACACACTCACACACACACTTGACATTGTGTTATCTCTGACTACCGTGCTAAGCAGAATAAAACATGAAGCCTAATGAAGTATATTTTCTTTCACATGTTACATTATTGTATAAATATATTTTTTAAAGCAGCAAATATATTTCTCTAACATTTATTATAACATTTTTTTTTGTTTAATTATACAGAAAAACAAAATATTTAATATTTACTAATATTCGTTTTGGTAGTTAGGCAAAGCGCGGTGTTGAGTTTCGCAACTTAAATCGCGCCTCGAGAATTCGGCGGAAAGTTTCTCTCTCTGCTAAAAGTAAGAACCTATATAGGGTACACAGGCTAAAATAAAATTATATATATATATATATATATATATATATATATATATATATATATATATATATATCCGCCAGCACGTTCAGTATTATACAATTAAATAGGTAAGTCAAGCCAACTTTGAAAATAACATAACGGCGACAAATGATATGCCAAAATAGTTCTGTTCTGTTTTGTTTTCATAGATAAAAAATCCCCTCCGTATTAATCAAAAACAGCGCTACCACAACAAAGGAATAATTTCCATATTTTTGGGACTACAAAATATATGAATACCTATTAGGACTTGTATGTTAGTAGGTGACCTAACAGAACAAACTACTTTACCTTTTAGACTCTTGACCGCGCTTCTTTTTCGTTTTTAACAAACCACATTTTTATATGCGTTGTTAGAACAATGCAGGATATATATATATTTTTTTTAATTTTTAAAAGAATTACGTTTTTTTGCAGAATGTGCAGGTCTGACTCAAAGTAACCGCTGAGAACTATAATTTATCTTTAGTTTGCACTTTTATAAAGGTCAGCAGTTCTTATATAAATCCCGAAAAGACTCGGTGGTGGAACCTTGTAACGTAAGAAAACGTACGCATAATACGCTCTACAACACTATATTCACTTTAAGTTTTACTCATTTCAATATGGCCGTATACTTTTGCATATAATTTTTTCCTAAGAACTATTAGAAATATACCAAATGAATGTTGACGTTTTGAATTAGGTAAGTTATTACTTTGAAAATTTCATACGTATAATCTGAAACTGTTTACCAGCTACGCATTTTATATCGATGGAAAGAGCTTTTCAACCAAAATATCTCTACGACAAATCAGAAGGTAGATAAAGCTTTATAAATATGACAGAAATTTTCACTGTATTCCGCATGTAGCAGAGTAGTCAAAGGGAACTTAGTGTTAAGACACTCCGCTTCCCGCTTCGGAATTCTGGAGACATTATAATATAAAATAAAACATGTTTTAATTGGCACGTCAATACATTCACAAGGAGATAATAAAGGATTATTACATCATGTTACATTCGCTTCCACTGTCAACGTTACAGATGCGCGTGATGAATACTAATTGGGTAGATCGGGTTTATGAATAAGATGATACAATTTCATACATTATAAAATAACTGTTATGAACACAACAGATTGCGAAATAATGCAGTCAGTGACGAGCAGTGTCTGTTGCGGGACAAAAATATGGTTATAGTTATTATATATATATATATATATATATATATATATATATATATATATATATATACATATACATATATATATATATATATATATATATATATATATATATATATATATATATATATATATATATATATATATATATATATATATATATATATATGTGTTACTAAACAATAACTACGCAGTAGAAAATCCTGCTTTCTGCACCGTAGTCGTAATATTCTATTTATTATATAAGTAAAAAAGTGGAAAGTGGAAGAAAAAAATATAAATTTATCGTCAGACATTGTGCCCCGGCGTCACGACTGGCCTGTAAATGAAAATTAACAAGTTTATATCAAACTATAAAGTATAACTATTCTGTATCGGACGAACAATAAAAAATAGGACACAGATTCAAAACACAAAAAAATATTAATCACAGCCATTAAACACAAATAAGCGCACATACCACTTCAAATTAAACACAGTAGGGATATGACACGCTCATAATATGTCCTCTCGTAATTATCGAATGATATCGTCCGCGTTAACAAAGTTACCCGCTTCAATCACCACCGCTGGTTAAATTTTAATTTAAATTTCTCAACGGCGCTCTGTCGTTGGATACTTTTTATATCTGAATAATTTGACCGTGTGATCCATCTGTTCAAAGGATTGATTGTCAATATATTGGAGGAAAGGATTTTGTAAGTTATTGACTTTTTTTACAAAAGAATCACGATTTATCCAGTATATTTATGGCTAGAGAGAGAGATGTGTCATGGCACTCTTGAGATAATATACCTTAGATAATTTTTTTTTCAACAAAAATCCGGTTTAAATTAAAAAAAACTGCGCTCAGAATAGTAGATGCTGAACTTCCATGTCAAGTCGAGATTGATTGGCGTAACATAACACCGCGCTTTGACTTTCCAGATAGGGGAAATAATAAAAAATGATTCTCTTGCTAGGGTTGTAGTTTCAAGTTATTTATTTATCAATACGTGTTGTAGACTTATAATTATATTTTGTTATTTTATTAAGGTTCCGTATGTTTTAAGGAGAAAAGGAACCGTTATTAGATCCCTTTGTTGTCCGTCCGTCTGTCTGTCTGCCTGTCTGTCTGTATGCCAAAAGCCTTTATCTCAGGAACGCTTGGAGATATCGAGTTGAAATTCAAACCATATACATAGATCTACGTCCCCATGATTTCCTGATAAAAAGGACGTATGTCGACATTTACTTAAAAAATATATTAAAATTAATAGGAGACTTCCGGTCGACCAAGAATTAGGAATTTGGTAGCTAGTATTTAGTCGTACGTCGTACGTCGTTTTTCAGGAAACTGACTGAAAACCACATTTGTGGTTAAATCCTAAAAAATAAAAAATAAATTTTGGGCCTTAAAATGGGCGCAAAATTTTATTAGTACTAAAGTCGCTAGTTCAAGTAAGATATCAGATGAAAGAGCTATGACTAAGCTAAGCGAACTTAGTTAATGTTAGAAAAAGCTCGAGACTTCCAATTTTCGTACGGAACCCTCGGTGGGCGAGCCCGACTGGTTATTATCTTTCTTCTTCTTAATAACAGTAATTATAATAAGTATTTCCGTATTAAAGTTAGAGCAACATCGCGCTCTGCATAAATAGTATTTAAAACAAAAGAAATACAATTTTATTATGCTAAAGCTATATAAACACTCTGACAAATTTCCTGTGACATCACCTTTAAAAAGATTCAGGAGAAAAATTATAAGCGTTTCGTATTTTTTCAGTATTATTTTTACATCGTTATCTTTGGAGGAAGGTGGATTGGTGTATTTTTTCGTTATAAATTGATTGTAATATTACCGTGTTTTAGAAAATTATTGAAATGTTATTTTTTGTCTCATTAGCATTCGTATAGTAAAAAATATATTGTGAGAGGGTGTCACATTTTTCCCGTTTCCGTAGAAATTTAGAAAAATCCTATGTGCTATTACCTATTAGTAAAAAATCGGCTTCACGCTTTATCCCGCATACATCAGGGTAGGCAGAGGAAACCTAGTGTTAAGACACTCCCGTTCTACACTTTCCGCCGAATTCTGGAAGCATTGCGTGTTGAGTAGCAAAACTTAACGCCGCATTTTCGAAACCAATAAAGAAATAGAAATATAAATTTTAATAAATATCTTATCTACTTTGAGTGGAGATCAAATCCACAACCAGTCGCGTTTAAAATCACACTTTTCTGATTGGCCTCAATTAAATTCAATGCGAACCTAATACTAGAAAGTATTTTTTTTCTGTGCATCGTTTTTTATATATAAGTTAGATAAGATTAAGCATATAATTTTCAATATCAATTTACATTCTATTTAATAAATAAAAATATATTTAAAACAGACGTTCTATCCCCTGAGCTTATTACAAACAACAACACAACGCTACAAAATAATCTCCTTGCTCATCCCAACTCGTTACCTTCATTTTAAACTAATTAAAATGCACACAGTACTGTGGCGTTCACACTACGTGCGTATAAGAGAATATAAAGAAACGGATTTATATCCTTTATTATATAGAACAAATGTTTGAAGCCGTTGTGGCGCAGGAACATAAACGTGCGGCGGTAAACTAGAATATTTAATATTGTTTCTTTATTTCTAGTTACAACAACGAGGAACGAGAGAAAGCGCGGCGTTAGATTCCACCATTCAACACACAATGCCTCCAAAAATCGGCGAAAAGTGGGCATGTAAACTCTACTCTCCCTCTGGCTACCCTCTCCTATATCTCAAATTAGTATTAGCAAAAATAGGCTAAAATAAATTCTAAAATACACCTTTACAATTAGACTAATTTAAACATTGGGTCACCGTATGTATATCTAACGATTGAAAACACTACTCGAATGATTTTTCACAGTAAAAATCTATCTATTTTTTTTCCCTAGCAAAGCTGATGCTAATTTCATTTTTAAAATCTATTAGACCATCTACCTCTATATAAATCCTTTACCTTATCTCTACAGGAACCCAGTCCTATTTAATAAATACTAATTCCTAACTGAACAGAATACACGTAAACTCACTCAGTTGGTCGGTGTTTAGTACACGAAGGTCTTGAGTTCAAAACTTAGGCGTGTATTGAAAATTATAAACGGTTTCCGGGCTCGTCCGATAATATACAACAACACGACCGACACGTAACATATTTATTTCTTTTATAACATAAGTGAGTAGGGAAACGAATTAAAAAATAAGTACCTATATGTTTTAATTTCAACTTATTTTTTTACATTTAAGTAGGTACGCCTATTGTTTTGTCATTCAGCTTTGCAATCACACATTGTCAAATGTACCTAACCAAGCCAGAAAAACTATAATTTTAGTATAAATTCTTACCGCAAGATAAAAAGCCGTCAAAGAAAAAAATGTGTCGGTTACGGATACGATTACGAGAATTTTGACACTGAGTTTTCTGTTCCTACCCCGCTATGCGAGAAAAAACGTGGAGCTCTCTTTTTTAAAGTTAGAAGAAAATAGGCATACAAGACTACAAGCATTTTAAAAACTTCTTAAATACTTGCAAGGGTCGACATTCCCTTCATTATATCTATTCTTAGTCATCATCAACATCGCATGCGCGGAAATTGCAACGATTAACAACACTTAGCTTATTGTTGTAAGCCGAGAATGTTAACTTTATAGAAATGTAACAAAGTATTATTTTAAGAAAGAGAAAAAGCTGTTATACAAGATGGATTTATTATATAAAGACGCCACATAGGTAAAATATGTATATTAAAATCAATAAACAAAAAATATTAAGAGTTCAAGTACTACATAAAAAATACTTTACCGTAAAAGAATAATGCCACATCCATATAGGTACTAAGTAAGCTGTATAGTCGTCAAGTATGAAGTCTTTGTGAATTGCGTCTATTTATTTAAAGATACGGGCAACGAAAATTTGCAGGAATAGGGAACGAAAATGACTAAGCATTTAAGATGTTTGTGCTGAGCTAATTTGCTTTATATGGCAAATCCATTCAAGTATATGATCATGTAGATTTGTAGATACCGTAGAGACTTTTTACTTACTTTGTTTTGCCAGAATAGCTATTGCCAAATTTTTTAAAATAGTTAGTCTGTTGGCAAAATTTTAAATATGTAGGTATAGCTTCGCCCGCATGGTCAAATGAAGATAAGAAAGACATGTATAATTGTAGCGCAGGTGCATAAAGGTGTGATTGTAAGCGCGACGGCTGTGGGTTCGATTCCCACTCGGGGGCATGAAATACATACTATAATATTTTCTTTTTCTCGATCTGGTAACGACGCACGCGTTTACAGGTACACTTTGTGCCCCTTCGCCACGACTAACCTCAACTTACAAAATCATTTAAAAAAAAAATCTTAATCATGAAAAATCTAAAACATCTTAACTATATGTTTTCTTACAGCAGGTAAGTAATGCTTATAGGTTATTGTATCAGGTAAATATTTTGTACGCTTTCCACAAATAAAAGGAAATAAGGGACCATATGTGTTTCCATTCCTTTTGTTGAACGATTTACTTTAACAATAATAAGAGGGATTGAAAATACGTATAAAGTTCTTCGGAGCGTAAGTAATACTTTAAAATATTATGGCCGTTCATGTATGGACTTAAAAGCGAGCGCAGCTTTGCCTGGACTTGACTTATATAGCATTTACTCCATACATGCCTGGCTTATCTTTTCAAAAATATAATATATTACTTTCATAGAATGCATGAAAAATTGATTGAACTATTATTAAGCAACAGATAGAATATGTTGAGAAAAGGGTGGTGTACCTCTATACTTTAGTCACTCCGTAAATAATTGTATGTCACTATTCATCTTTTTAAAACGAATATATATATATATATATATATATATATATATATATACACATATATGTGTATATATATATGTATGTATATTTAGCAGGCTTCGGTATATAATCAAAATACCTTTCACAAATTCATAGCATCAATTCGGCTTTTGAAATGGAAACCGTATCCATTTTGGTTGATTTGAAATATTTAGATTCTAGTTATAATGGAACAAAAGTCATCTATATTAGTGTATTATTATGTTAACATAGTTAACATTATTAATACATGTAAATAGACGCCACTGTGGCGTAGTTGATAGTGTCTGGTGTATACGCGATGAATGTGAGTTCGACATCGATTTAGGAAAACGATTAATTATATATAAACTGTTGTAGGGATGGATACCATTATAACTCACTCACTCGGTTTTTTTCACAATGGCCCGGTATTGTTGTTCTTATTAAAAAAAAAAGAAAATAAAAAAAATATATTTCACTTTAACTAAAAAAAATGTGTTAACTATTAAGTTTATTAAATAAAAAAATACCAATATAAACAAATATTTAACCAAACACAAAATGCTGTGTCAATTTGAACAACACACGGGTGCGCCCGCAGGAAACAAATCAAATTAAATGTTGGTTTGTTTTATATAATCAAATATTAAAATGTAGTTTCATATTTTTTTGGAAATAAAATTATTTTAATTACAACTTCACTCCGTTCCTAGTTTTCTTTTCTCGTCCTTCTTCTCTGTTTTCGTGAAGAATTGCGGTACTCAAAGCCGTACTTTGTCTATCAAAACGGTGAAATTATAATTATTTAAATACCAACCCCCAACTAGTGCGTCTTGGGTCTACTGCGCCACAATAGCCGTCAATTATATCAACATAAAAGTACAAAACACACATTACCACATTTTTTCATAAACACACAATATATAAATTGAAAATTTCACACCGATTCCTGTAAATTGGTGTCATTATTCACAACTTGGAAAGCAAAATATAATTTCTCCAAAAATCTATTCTAATACACTGGAAATAAGAGCTGTTTGTAAATCCAATTTTGATGTGTAGACGTTGTTAGACCAATTTCAGCTGTAACGCCTAACTTTGTTGTTGTTTTTATTGCTTGCAAACTTCTTAATTTATGTGTTTTTTGCTAATCTCCCGTACGAGCTGATTTATTTGTGTTTTAATTAACACAAATGTGTTGAACATTTCCTCTAATTATTTAACCCTTCTTAATAATGACTTTCAAACTTCTTACAAACACACAGCCATTATGAACAAATAATTAAAATCCAAAAAACTGAAAGTAAATTATTAAATAAGAAAGAAAGAAGAGTAAAATCTAAAAACTGTATCCGATCTCGAGAACACAATAAATTAGAGATCCTTGACGACGATAAATTTCCGGGGGATTCCCGTAATAAAAACAAAATGTTTCATGGCGTGAGTTATGGCAGGGAGTGGTGTAACGGCGATAATGTGATTTTAAAGGCTCTATTCAAGTACAATATATAGCGACACAGACGAAGTTAACTCTAAGTTATTAGCTGTATGTTTTACAATAATTGTAAAAATATATAAATAAAAGTAAAATGATATAGACGTTATAATTATATAGCCGTCGTGGCTCAGGGGCGCAAGGGTGTGACTATGGTAACCCGACGGTTGTGGGTTCGATTCCAGACGAGGGAAATAATTATTATTTCTTAATATTTCCATGCCTTCGCTCTCGCCAAGTCAAACCCCCCGCGTAGAGTTCCGCCACTCAACACGCAATGTCTCGAAAAATTTGCCGGTAAGGTGGAAGTGGAGTAAGTATCTTAACGTTTAATTCCTTGCCTATCACTAACTGTAAAACTGATTAATCATTTTAATTGAATGTTCATTTACAATTAAAGGGAAGTATTCATAAAAATTTAAAATTAAAGTATTTACAGTTTCCTTGAATAAGTTTTACTGTTATGTCGAAATGACTTCCATTTATTAAGTGCAAGCAAGCGACCACTCGCATGGGAAGAATTATTTATTTTAGTTTCCTATTTTGGTACCCTAGAGGGCGCTACATTAAATTTAATATGACCCCACATAACCTATAACCAGCGGACAATTGAGACGCTTCCAACGATAGGTATCGTTTGTCAAATTAAATAGATATTTTTAGAAGCTATTGAGGAACAGATGAACATACACACATACTGGTAAAAAATATTTCATATTTTAATATACCAGCGTCAGTCAAACGCTATATGTATGTTTGGTCACTTTTTGTTTGTACATTCTTGTTAATCTCACCACTCCGAAGCATTACAAAGTGAACGACCTGCCTCAAAGCTAAGCTAATGCATATTAAAATGCACACGTGGATACGTATTTTGCAGTAAACAAAACTATTATAACTTGTGATAACATTTTCAAAGTTTATATTATGTCTTTGTCTGCGTTTGTTTAAATAGGAAAGACTGCAGCTTTAAGCTTTGTACAGGGTACGCACGAGTGAATCCAGTATTTACATATTCCTTTCTCGATTTTTCGGCAAACTATGGAGATATTGCGTATTGAGGGGCGTAACTTAATGCTGCGCTTTAACCATCAAAGCTTGGAAATATATATAAAAAATATTTTTAAATATGGTCATGCCGCTATATGGGCATGAAACTTCGACGTTGTACACAATGGCCTAAAAACTTCGCATTTTGGATTTAATATTTTAATAATTTTGGGTCCATCACAATTTTTTATTTCCTAATGTAATAAATCTTATATAGAACAATTAAAGCTTCATGTAATTACGGGCATGTGGTACAGCGTCTTGGCTTGCAGACTGACAGCTCATTTGGCAGCATCTCTGACCACAAGGGCATGTTGCCAACAGGTGTATCTACGTTTTTACTTACATTTAAATAAAATATTAACATTTTAAAAGTTTAATTCTATCCTTCATAAGTGTAAAAAAGTTACTTACAATATAAAAAGTTGCAATAAGCGAACCTATACATAATTTGACGTAGCTTGATAAGAGAGTGTAGGTTAGTTGTCAGATCACTAAGACGACGGTTTCCAAAAGGCGCGGCTTCCTGTCCAGATTCTAGAACTGTCGCAAAGACCGACACACCGAAAAATTGAGCATAAATATTTGTTTTTACATTTCGTAAGTGTAAATTAATATAAAATTTCAAACCTATAGATCTATTAAATATCAATATCAAATTAAAAAGAAATGTGTTGGTTTTGTATACATAAATATTTTATAGAATCTGAAACAAAAATATAAGTTCATATCAATATTTAAATACTATAAATTGGTAGAGCCAATTTAATGTCACTTAAATTTAAATTGACGTTTTCTAGAACACATAAAACACCAGCATAACTCAGGTGTTTGTTAATTTTAGTGTTTAATCCTCTATGTAATTTTTTATGTAAATATATTAGATATTACAAAATTAAAATGTCGGCTAACTTCTTTGTTTTATATATTTTTTATTACTAACACTCAGTCTTATGTATATAATATATACATTGGTCTTTTTTAAGAGAACCGGATTCTTTTTTTAATATTCATTCTCCTACTCTGTAAAGTTATATCTTTTTTAGCGTACAAGGTGTTTTCTCCATACAACGTGACGTTAGCGAAGTGATATGTGCTCAACTGGCACGCTCGAAACGCCATTATGAAAGAACTAAACAAAACCACCAGCATAACTTTAAATATAAATTTAAAACTTCATTCATCACAAATGAAGCAATAATAAGGTACTTTTAACAAAAACCTTTCGTTTATCCAAATATTTTCCTAATACAACAGTATTATTGTTTGGGGTTGATGGAAAATTAAATGTAAACATCTAATAATATTGTTATAACACAAAGGATCTGGACGCTTTTCTTTGCTTAGGACTTTAATGCTTTAGGAATTGAATAAATCTTGCGATATCTTGAAATATTCTGACATTATTAATTTATGGGGTGACATTGCTTGGGAGGTAGAATTGTAATCTTGTGGTGGTTCAAAACGAAAGCTATTTTTCAATATGAAGTTGAATGTATCACAAAAAAAGTTTTATTTTTATCAAGATCTAAGCTTATGTATAAGTGTCACCTTCATGTATCGTTTAGATACTTCCCACGATATCGTTAAAAAAATATTTAAATACAAAAATGTTATGAATCGGAATGGACACTATACAACCAGATGAATAGTAACCTATAAGCTGCAATCCATATTTCATGACAAATAAAATTAAAAAAATAGGCAGGTACGGAGCAGGAGGTATGTTCAGGAAATACTCTTAGGTATATTTGATGGGGCTTTGAAGGCTAGGAAGTCGGTGTAACTGTAGGTTCCCAGGTTCCTTCTGCCTACCCTGCTTTGTCCGGGATACAGCATTAAAGTAAAAAACACAAAAAACTTGTTTTCACTTCCTCGTTTTGTTAAGACAAAGCGCGGCTTTGCAGCCATTCTTTAATCCACACCGAGAAAAACCTTTGATATCAATATATAAAATGAAAAATACGTGAGTATCGTATCATACTATACATATTACTGTGAAAATAAAAAAAATCCTGTCTTATACATTGCTTAAACATATATTACCAATATATAAAACGCGCTTCCCCGCAAACGCTCGACTCATATTCTAGCCTAGCAGTTAACGCACGAGTTGAACGTAAGAAACTCAATTTGGTAGAGTAATTGAACGGACAGGAGCAATCGGATACAAACGTCTCGTTTCCAGTCGGGAGTTGTTCGAACAACGGGATAATTTTAATTTTTAAAATCAAGAAATAGTTCTCAGTAAAAATGGTTTCCTGAGTTTTATTTTATTGTTAGTGGGTTGGTTTTCCACTCAGGGATTGAATTGTTTACTATTTTAACTTTTTCGCTCAGGCATCGAGTGAGCCCGGCACTGAGTTCCGTCACTCAAGACATGCATCAAAATTCGGCGGAAAGTGGAGAACAGAACATTCTTAATGTGAACGGAGCTTCCTAAAACTAGGTTTCCATGTTCCGTCCCACTGCTCTGCTATTTGAGTGAAGCGTAAATCTAAAAAAATATATTATATTAATGCAAATTCTTGGCAATCTGAGGCATACTGAAGCATTCGTGGCGCAGTAGTGGTACGTCTGACTGCGAACGTGATGGTTGCTTTCCACTTAGAGCACGTAGTTTCACAAATTCCGACGTAAAGCGGAGAACGAGGTTTCTTAATCGTGAATTCATGTTTTACTCGTCTGAACCATAGTATGCTAAAAATAAGACACTACGTTTTTTGCAAATGAAATCAAATCAATACCAATTTAATTATTCCCAAAAAAAAACAACTCTAAGAATACTATAATATTCAAAAAAAGTAACTTAAATATTTTAAACAGACACAAGAAAAATCGTATGTACGTTAAGCATTCTCTCATGTGTATGAAAAAATAAATAACATCGCAGGTGGCGTTCTATAAGAGTAATATGCTGAAGAGCATGCACAACAATCTGTAGAACATCTTTTGAATTGCAGAAAGTTAGCGTTTCTTCCGAGTACTTAATAGTGCGAGTTTGAAAGTATTGCACGAGTTCTGAAGTGGGTATTAGTGTTTTTATTTTCCCCTTATCTTTACAAGTTGTTATCTTTTGTTAACTATTGAATATGCTGCGTAGTTAGAAATTAATAAACGTAGATTATGCAGAAACATACTTTGAAAAATACATTGTTTATAATTTTTATTTATGTAATATTTACAGCCTACCTAGCCTACCTTTACAGCAGAGCAAACCTTGTATCAAGACACAACATTGCCTACTTTACGCCCAATATTCCAGATATATCGTGTTAAGCACAGCGAAGCGCGTAAAGCGGAGCGAAGAAATAAAAATAATCATTTCCTAGTGGGAATAGAACCCATAACCGTCGCATTAAGAGTGAGACGTGCCGGTGCGCTACGACGGCCTAATTTTTTTATAATATACACTAAAATACTTTATATCACTAACGCAGCAATGATGTATTTTCACTACTGCAGTAGATACAATTAACGTTTTGAAATATTCTTCAACTTAAAAAATTGTATAATTACGTAATTATACAATATAAATTAAGCGATATAGAACGATATATTTTACTAATATTTAATTTTTAAAGGATTTATTAGGTACAAATATTTCAAAAATGCAAACATTTATATATATATCTAAAATGCGCTATGATGACATTTTTCTATGGTATTAATATTATATTTCAGTGAACAATGCACAAATATTTCTACTAGAAATAGACTGTTCGTTATGTTGAATAAAATTCAGCTGCTTGGCCTTTGACGATATTACCTGAAAATATTTTGTATTAACTTCAACTTCTAGCAAAGGATCTTGTTTACGATACAATAACTAAATATTACAATTTACAGTACTATCTTTACATAAAACAAGTTTTTTTAGCTTAAGGCTGTGTTTCGTATATTTTAAGTGAGGGGCAGGGAGAACCTAGTGTTAAGACACTCTGTTCCTGGACTTCCACATTTTCTTGAGACTAAAAAATTTGCTAAGGCTAATCTAAATATGCAAAAACATTGGACCGCTTTTTGGGAATACTGAGTAGACGGACGAGTATGAAATTTGGCACACTCATAGTATCACTACATATATGTAGGAGAAGTGCAGAACGCTAATATTTTTCAATAATCCATACCTATATTATAAATATAGGCCAATAAAATAAATAATAGTAAATATAATTGAGGCCAGTCGTGGCGCAGTGGCACGAAGTGTGACTGTAAAACCGACTGGTTGTGGGTTCGATCCCCACTCGAGGAGATGAAATATTTACTTAAATTCATATTTCCATTTCTTCGCTCTGGTGTCGAGGCTAAGCGCGGCGTTGAGTTCTGCCATTTAACACGCAATGCCTCCAGAATTCGGCAGAAAGTGGGGAATGGAGTATCTTAACACATGGTTCCCTCTGCCTACCCTGCTGTGTGCGGGATACAGCGTGAAGCTGATTTATTTATTTTTATATTATAAATTCGAAAGTAGCTCGCAAAAACTTTGCAATTTACAATTAGTTTTTGTCACAAAATGCCTTATTGTGACTTATTTATAAAACATAATGTATCGCGAACATTAATTAGAACAAGAGAATTAGAAAATATCAAAGTTGC
Source organism: Heliconius charithonia (assembly GCA_030704555.1). NCBI lineage: Eukaryota > Metazoa > Arthropoda > Insecta > Lepidoptera > Nymphalidae > Heliconius > Heliconius charithonia. The sequence continues at coordinate 5,537,419 of CM060825.1, forward strand.
GGTTGCGGATCCGCTGGAAATTCTTAAAAAGTACGTTAAATCATTAAATAAAACAATACACACACTACCATACATTTGATAATATGTACAGGCAACACCTTTGTATATGGGAAATGGCATACACGTTGCTATGACAACGCGTGTTATTAAAACTGTCAACGGTTCCTCTAGTAAATATTAAATATTTCATTTCCCCCAAGTGGGAATCCAACCCAAAATGTTTACAGCTAAATGTCCTTGCCATTGCGTCGCAACGGCCTATATATATATATATATATATATATATATATATATATATATATATATATATAGTTAGGTAATTTAGGTTTAATCATGAAATACTCGCGACATTCACTAACTCGTAATATATTCTTACGCAAAACGTAAAAGGCGTGCCTATATAAGAGCAATTTAACTTTCACATTACCATTATCTGTCTAGGATGAAATTAATTTCAGGTCGAAACAGCGTACCTGAAAAAAAAGAGTTTTTAAGACGAGAAATTTTAAGACGGGAACAATATACCTATTACGAATATGAGGATATCGCTCCATAGTGTGGCAGCATGTTACAGTACACGCATTGTTGTAGGTTCGATTCCCACACAGCAAACTAAAAAACTACTAGTTGATATCCAATAATCAATTCTCAATGTCTCGAATTCAATACAAGAACAGAGAACCTTAACATTAGTTTTTCCTACCTACCCATTAATATGCTGGACGGGAAGTACAAATATTAAAAAAATATATAGAATATGGATTTCTAACGAATGTAAGCGCTGAATTTATTTCTAAAAGACACTCCAAGAACACATCGATCAAAAAAAAAACATCAAAATTACATCTTATCATTCGCAACAACAACTGCTTAAGATTTTTTCGAATGTTATTCAAAAGCAAGGCTAGATACAATTAACCTCGAAACATGGCCACTTTTCACTGCCCTCTTACGTTCTAACGGTAAATTACGCGATCTTCCCCTGGGGGGTCGGATCGAGGATCAGTTTTATGAGAGTGCTTAATTTATCTTGAGATATACGCTACTGAGATCCTCTTTCGTGTCGTGTTCATCTTTATTAGTGTTTAAAGTATTTGGATATTCATGTAAAATCTATGGATTCAGATTTATTTCTAAAAGTAATATAATTGTTACGGTGTTCATTTTATTCAATGATAATATAATAAATGATACGTATGTTTTATTTTGAATTACAAAAATATATTATATAAATTTATGTTAGCTTCATGCTGTATCCGGCACATACAGAGAGCGAACCTGGAAACCTAGTGTTAAGATGCTTCCGTTCGCAGCCGAATTCTTGATGCATTGCGTGTGCAGCAGTGGGACTTAGCGCCTTATGAACGTATTAAATATTTCATTCTCCGAATTGGACAATAATAATGTTGCGTCTGCATACCTCCCGGTAAGTACTATCAAAGAATATCAAATTTTGATGCTGGTTACTTCGGGGCTAAAACCATGCAAAATGACTGCAGTGGAAAGTTAGATACTATTTTATCCTCCTTATTTACCTAATATCAGCCAAAATAATCGCCATCCAAATTTGATAATTCCTTCCTTCAGATGTTATAAAATAATGAAGGTCTGGCAGGATCTGCCCTCCGCGCTATGTATATTAATACTAGGTGTCCGTGTGCAATATGCAATATTTATTGTTCGTACTAAATAACACATTTAAAAACATTGTCTATAAAATATTGAAAAATCTTAGTCTTGAGAACAATAAAAAATATATGTTAACTAAGATGTAAAATAATAACTTCATAGATTTAAAAAAATAGTAAGTAGTAAAATCTACACGTTTTACATACCTACTTAAATTATTATAACATAAAAAAATTACGTATTAAATGCAATTTCAAATATACACACAATTAACTTTGACAAGTGCCTATAGATCACGGTAGATGGCGTTGAAAACGTACAAATCACGTCAGTCGCACCCCGACCTCGCCCGCGAGCGTACGTTATTTATGCGTCACGCAAGTGGTTTTATTGGAAATTTGTAGCCGTGTCACCACTCGGTTTAGTGTCGAGTAATGCATCCTAAATTTATGTTTCTTTTACAGTTGTTACTATAAATTCGATGGTAGTAAAAACATGTCACGTATCACATTACAATTAGGCCTAGATGTAAAATAAACACGTTTATTGTTCTTTCTATAATATGATTATAGGTATTACCTACAGAGAAAAAGACAGAAAGATTAATGTCTGAATATTCTTCCTGTTATAATCTTATGACTATCAATTATAATCTTATAGCCGATATTTTTTTCATTATAATTGGTAATAAAATATTGTTGGTAATTGATTTGTTATTTCGATTCCTTCATATATATTTTAAATACAAATTAACCTACAATAAATTTCAAAAAGATACACATCTTTAGAAAACGTATAAAAATTTGAATTTTTATACGTTTTCTAAATAAGTATTTTTCTTTCCTAAGTGTGGAATAACACTTAATTTTTTTTTAAAAATTGGTACACTTCAATATTAACCTAATAATGTTACTAACAATATCTGTTAAATGTTCTGAAAAATATAAACAATCTTCATAAACAATTTACATAACTTATTAAATTATATACAATCTAAGGAACCATATCTCTAACCTTCCTTTGCAGGTGGGGTGCTTTCGACCCGCGGCCCACCTTAAAGCATCAAAACAACCACACCCGACACTTGAACGCTCATTTACGGAATGGGCTGTTGTAGAAATGAAATATTTTATTCGGCATAAATTTAATGTTTCCACCGAGCTCAATGATCTGTTAACGTTTTACGTGCGTATAAAGTAAAAGCTGCTATATTTATCCAGACTTCTGAGTAAAATATTTTAAAGGAGCGATTATAATACAAATGGTATTACTTATTTAAATATGAAATGATAACCTTTTAAAATATTGTAAATTTAAATACTTTTTTGCCTCGTTACCAGAGCGAAGAAATGAAAATATGAAATAGTTCATTTCCTCGAGTGGGAATCGAACCCACAACCTATCGTGTATACGACTCGTTATTGCATAATAACTAGTTACATACGGATATTTTTGTGATAACAATCTAGGATGTTTTTTTTTAAGTTTAACAAAAATATCTACTTGAATACAACTTCACACAGTACAAAAACGTACAAAAAGTACAAAAACATATACAAAAAAAAAATCAAAATAATTTTAAATAATTATTATATTTTCTAAACCCATTATATGTCAAACTCTAGTAACTTATACAATAACTAACAAAACAAATAAATAAATATATGAAATAAGGGATGTAAAGAGTTTTAAAAATGAAGTCATCAGTATAATGAGAGAGGCAATGGGGCGTGCAGTGCGTGCGGCGCTCGAGGGTTGATCTGCTCAATGACCGCGGCACAAACATGTGTTGCATTATGTAATGCAATTAACTTTAAAGTAAGTTTCCATTTCTTTTATTAAAATAAAAGTATATTCTATGTTTACATAATTAATTGTTTAGATTTTATGGCGTAAAGAGAGGGGGAAAGAGATGTTATTATAGTATACGTCGACTTAATCCTATCGAATATTTTGTTATTTTTGTGATAACAAAATAGATATTTAAAAAATATATTTAACAATTGTTGAAGCTAAATGGTTATATAAGTTTATTATTCGCTTCCTGACAGCGTTCCTCACTTTCCCCATGGTTTTCTATAAAATGCATGTATGCATGTTGAGTGTCGGAGGCCAACGCCGTGCTTTTTTTTCCTTGTTACCAGAACGAATAAACGGAAATATTAATAAATAATAATTTATTCCCCCGAGTGGGAATCAAACCCACAACCGTCACATTAACAGTCATACGCTTGTATGACTGCGTCACGACGGCCTTAAAAAATATTCAATTTTAGTATTTTAATTAAGATACGTGAAGACAATATTTTTCAATTAAAATGTTAATGTGAATCAAATGGCGTGACAACTTCCAGTTCCCATTGGACATGTCGAGCTTTTGTGTTTATTTAATCAAAATAAACATTTATAAAGAAGTTTAATTAGAAAAAGAAAAGTGATTTAAAAAATCTAATCTAATGACTTATTTATACATAAGTGTGGTGTTTGAAACTAGGTAAAGTAGGTACGATTAGTTTCTTTAATAGTTCTACTTTTTGAAGTTACTTATTTTAAATCCAGCATATAGCCGATTAGACGAAGGGAACCTAATGTCAAGATACTCTGTTCCCCTTTTTCTGAATTCTATCCATTGGGTGTTGGGTAACGGAATTCAACTGGGTGCTTTGACTTTAAAGAATGAGGACATTGAAAGTAATTTATTCCTCTGATTGTTATCGAATCCAAAACCACCGCACTGTACAATATAGTATTAGTATTAAAATTTTAAATAATAATATATAAACATTTTATTATAAAATATTAAAGCACAACATATAATATGGTCGAGACAGCTAGCAAATAAAGATAAAACAAAATATACGATTTACTTATATAGTTTAAAGTTCTTCACCCTTCATTAGACATTCTTAACACTGTAATAACGCTGTCTGGTATAAACCGCAGATAAAGCTCTTCTTACATAAGTTAAGACACGATTATTTAGGTAATCCATTTGTTTCTTGTATTCTATGTATATGTTGGAATAATAAAATTTAAGTAATACATTAATATAGTTAAAATGAATGGTTAATTTTTTGTACTTTTATTTGTAACTGGTAGTCAGTTCAATTCAATTTTTCATGTAGCCAATAGGAAAAATTATATAAACGAGGGTACAGTAGAAGTTAGGTTCTCTATTCAAAGTTATAGAATTTGATCAAAAAATTACAACACTTGATTCGTTTCTGTTTTGACATTTCTTTTTTCATAATGTCAAATAAACGAATCATAATTTGGATAACATATTTGTAATATTATAAGAAAAATTAACTAAAAGCTGCTCTCAAACTTAAATAAACTTAAAAACGCCAAATAAACCAGCAAATATCTAAAACTAAAGTGAATATTTAAACTAAAACACCTATAATACTTAAACTTAATTTTATTACAAACGATTATAAACCGTCTAGATCGTATGAACGCGGTCTAATTCACTGAACGCTAAATGGCTCTCAAAGTGTAGAGTTTACGCCCCAGTATTATGGCTGATGCATTTCTAGGCGACCGCTACGAATTTATCACTCTTGTGTTACTAAAATTTTGTTTTAAAGTAAACCTGTAAATAAACTGTTTATTTAAGCAAGCGTTTTTCAAGTTTATTTCATAGTGTCGATGCACTTATGAAGTCTCGCGGGATTATATAATACTACAGTATTAAAGTTATGATAGAATTATCTTTTCCAAAAAGTTGCTACTATTTTATAAATTGTAATGTATTTATTTACCCGCGCCTCCTGGAAACCGACCAGGCGCTCTGACCACTGAACGCACTTGAACGCATGGCTTAGTGGTCAGAGCGCCTGGTCGGTTTCCAGGAGGCGCGGGTTCGAGTCCCGCTGCGTTCAAATTTTTATACGTTTTCTAAATAAGTATTTTTCTTTCCTAAGTGTGGAATAACACTTTAAAAAATGTTTAAAAAATTGTAATGTAATTTGTTTGTATATAAAATTATGTGGGGAATTAAGAAAAACTATTAAACATAGTTTTCTTACAATTGTTTATGTTGTTGTGTGATAAAAAGTGTTGATTTCTACATTAATAAAATACCTATGCGATATATTGAACCTTCACATAAAAATATATTAGAAAATATAACAACATAAGAGAAATTGGAGAACCCTGAGTTTACTTGGCTCGTTACTGGTGTAGATTAACAGGGTTGGCGCTGCTCTTGGTCATCGTCCATATCAAACTAAACTACTGCCAAAAGCTAACTAAGTTAAACAAAAAACAGATTTTACACTAAAAGTGATAGAATTTACAAAAAAAAATGTATTTATGTTTTAAAAATGCCGTGGTAGCCTAGTTGTCACATTAGTGATAGAACGTTATTTTTGTGAACTTAAAATCGTTCTTTTTATACCACAGCGTAGTGTTCCGCCACTCAAAAAAAAAAAAATATGTTTACCAAAAAACGATTCATGCCATAGGTACTGTTTTTCATTTACTAGAAAATGTAAAAGCCATTTTCTTCCTTGTGTCATAACACACATAAGGTACTACTAGAATTCATTAATTAATATTCCGTTAAAATTATGAAAAAATGCTAAAGGCGATTGAACTTTGACTCAAATGAAACACAACAACTAGTAATAGCTATAGAAAGCTCTTAATGAAGACTGTCATAATTACTTATTGCGAGTGGCAGATGAGTCATAATTGACACAATTATAGAATAGTTCAGCTGCCAAAGTACTGTGTATTTTTTGATAAAAATATATATTTTTTATTTTCGTATCGTTTGGTGCATTTGTGGAATATAAATAAAAATTACGTATATATATATACAAATTACATTAGTCACCATACCTTATTTTTTATTTTCACGCATTTCCAGCATACGATATATTTTGATAGTATTGATGAAATCATTGCATTCAGACTGATAAGGTAAGGTAATATATTAGTGCTAGTTTTTGTTTATATTGTAAGACTAAATGTCTCTTACAATGACGAAGAGAATAACGTATCACTGGATTTTTCTCATTATAACATAAAAAGATAAATTTTATTTGTTTTATTTAAAATAACTTTGGCGTGCACCTCAAAAATTTACCTCTAACTAAAACGATAAAACAATACAGATATAAAATTTCTATTCAGGCCGTCTATTTCAAGTTTTTACGACAATACAAGGTCATTTAGAAGCGTTATAGTTTTATGATTCAGCCAGTATCAGCGTGCAATAAAGTGTTTGAAAATATTTAATGCGACCTTTTCGCATTCAATATTTTTCAATTTTATATGGCCTCGTATCTTGAAATAAATTATTGTCTTAAGCGATAGCTTTAAACGTACGCTCTATTTTGCTATATGATATTTTATAGTATAAAATATGAAAAATATTAAATTAAAGAGCTTTTTATATTTATGAATTTTATTTACATATTATGATCAAATAAGTTGATTAATCTTAATACATCTCTATCTATTAAAGACGTGGTTTGTTGGAAGATAGAATTCATAATTCAATTTTCATCATTAGCATTATTAATAAATAGAATAATATATTACCAGTAGAGTAAGAATAGAATCCACTACTATTTACGGAGCATCTTACAATATACAATAATATTTAATAATATAGATTTCTATATCATAACATGCATCGACAATCGACATATTTAAAAGAACAAGTAGCTTTGACCCTCCATAACAGCTTATAACGCTCCCTCCACTTAAGAGGCTATCACATAAATTTGTCAGAGTCCCCCAACAAAAGTAGGCGTAAGCAGCCCCCATAAGTTAAATGGAATTTTATGAAATTGGGTCCGCTGTGAATTAATAGTCATTAGAAAACATGAAAGTTATGTTGAGTTTTTGAATTATAGAAGTTATGATATAGAATTAAAATATTAATAATCAATAAACATTTTAAAAATGTCATTTTGAGTTTAAATTATACATAACGTATACGTTGCATAAATGATTTCTGGATTCATGTCCATGTTATAACATAATTTTAGTCAATTTATGCGGGATAAAGCGTGAAGCTCCTTTTTTGTTTTATATTCTTTTATATTAAGAATTAAATTAGTAATCCTTAAGTTTTTGTACTCTACCCGATCGCGTAACTATTAATATTGCTTTGAGTTTCGATATCCAGCACAGATCTACTAGCCAGTAGATATTATCTAAAAAAGTAACACTTTAAACAATTCTCCAATATTCCTTTGGTACTAAATTCAGCAATTAATCAAACGTTCTCAATATTTGGGAACGTAAGTGCATAAAGTACTGTATTAGTTTACTTAACAAACATCGGCGACCCAATTCGGAAAATGAGTGATCATTTCACTTGAACTAATGAGCAAATCTTCGACGGTTTGAATAAAGTAGAGTTTTTGGAAGATTGTGTAAATAATAAAATATTTTAAATATTTTTTTTATTTACTTAAGTAGCAGAATTGAACACCAAGTTTTGTCTTCAGACAGAGTAAGGAAATTGAAATTAATTTTATCGAATGGGAATCCAACATATGACCCATCATGTTTACAGCAAGACCAGCTCTGTGCCACTGGGCCACGACTCCTCCACCTACCTATACACATCCAGTTTTTACAAATGAATAGTCAAAAACATTACAGTCGAATTTATAGCCTAGTTGCATACGATAGGTCGTTCATCTTTTTTGTTAAAAGAATCGGAACTATCCATTGTTTCAAGCAATAATAGAAAACTGTGAAAAATTACATTTCCGCTGAAAATTTTAGCTGAAATAGAATATTTTTAAAGCACCACTCGTTTGTGATATTTACGGACCGCATTTTTATAACGACTTATCAAAGCTGTGCGGTATGATATGTTTATATATAATAAATAGAATGTTATTTCTACAAAGGCTTTGTGTTAATATAAAAATGAAAAAAAATATTTTGAGACCATCGTGGATTGTGCGCCTGTACAAGTGTGACTGTAACGTGACGGTTGTAGATTTAATTTCAATAAAAAATTTCACTTGCAAAATAAATAAAATAACAAAAAAAATAATTCATATTATTTATGAATATTTTTCTTTTTTCGCTCTGGTGCCAAGCCAAAAGCGCAGCGTTGAGTTTCACCGGAATTAAAATTCGTCGGAAAATAGGAAACGGAGTGTCTTAACACCAGCTTCCCTCTGTGTACGCTGCTATTTGCGATGATGAATATATTCTCCTTCTGGCCTTGTCTAGTCTGGTCAAGTTAGCTTTAAAATACTACACTAAATGCTGTAGTGTAACCTAAAAGATCTATGCGTACTTGGCTATGAAATGGCTTTAGTTTATATACAAAACGAGTACATAAAACTTGAGGAGTGAAAAGCGCTATACTCAGGGTCTCTACATTCGGCTAATTAGCCGAACTAATTTAGAAGACCACCTCACCTAACCAAGCAAAATAACTCTTGTATGAGAAGTAATGGATGGAGAAAATCTACAATAAAAACGTCAATTACTTCTACATTTCCATTATAACATCTGGTTAAAACAACAATTTTCCTTTACCTACTATTCACCTCTACTAAACTTTAGTAATCCGCTTGGAAAATATTCCGCGTTAATGGATAAAACCATCCGTGCAGAAGAGTCAATTAGCCTCATCGTCCATTAAATAATAGCTTTGTATAACTTCTTAGTGTTCACAAGCTTAGAGCCCTGGCGTATCTTGAAAAAGGAAATGTGTTGAGTGTAAGTAGCTCTAGCTTTGTTAATGGTAGTAGACTCCTTAAGGCAAAAGTTTAAAGAAATTAATATATTGACAGTTGCATCTCAATATATTTTTGAAAAGGTTATGTATTCTAAGAAAAACATTAATTATTAATTTTATCAAAATTGGTGATTTTCATAATATTAACACAAGAAATAGGCATAAACTTGGTGCACCTGTAACTTGGTTGCATCGAATCCGTAATTCTTTTATGGGACAGTGTGTACGCTTTATAATAGGATCCCAGAAAACGTCAGAGAATTTTCTATATCACGATTTCAAAAAAATGTGAAAATACGTTTGTGTGTCAAAAGGTTATTTATTACCAAATTAATGATTTTGTAAATGATAGCACGACTTAGGAACGAAATGCTTGCTCCTGTCTGTTTTAGAGGTATCATTGTTACACAATTAAATATGTATTTGCTTAAAATTGATTTAAAAAAAAAAGTCCCGCTGAGTTTCTCGCGCCGGTTATTCTCAGGTCTGAGACATTAATTTAAGTAAGCTGGTGGTAAATTATTTGACGTTCAAAAAATGAAGCATGTAACTTCTCATTTTGAATACAATGAGTGAATTTAGTATTTTTAACGTTTATCAGTGTATAATAACATTGAAGCCAGTCGTGGCGCATAGTCACAAGACTGTAAACGTGTGTGGGTCGTGTTTCGATTACCATTCGAAGAAATATTTAATATTTTCATTTTCTTTGCTCTGATGTCGAGGCACAGAGCGGCGTTGAGTTCCGCCACTCAATACGCAATGCCTCCAGAATTAGGAGGAAAATGGTGACCAGAGTAGCTTAACATTAGGCTTCTTCTGCCTACTCTGCTACAAGCGGAGTACAGCTTGAAGTTAAAGACATTTTTAAATTTATACCTTTTCAACGCATATCCCGTATTTTTACATACTATATTTTATACATTAATTTTTGTCATCTTTATTTATTCCTATTTAGAAATATAGAGGTAAACAAAATCTCTTAATGGAATTTACAATTATTTCACCTGAAACTGAACTTTCTAAATAAAAATATATAAAAAAAATGCTTACACAAAAATCAAACACACAACTACTGAAACAGATTACACACAGCACTAAGACCCAAGTAACGTAATACAGACGATTATATGAATCCATTAAGAAATGTAAAGAGAATATGATATTACTAGCTTAGCTATGAATTTTTCATAAGAGGGAGGTCTTAATATCTAACTCTATGGAGGGTCAGCCTCAATCCCCTAATTAACGACTCAGCGAGTTCATTATATAGACGAATTTAAAACTGAATACTAGTGAGTGGAACGATTTAATCTTATCCGAGATTAAAGGATATAAGATCGCCTTTCGACAAATAATTTATCAAAATAAATTTGGGACGTGACATGTGAAATTAGTTATTTTAATAATTGGGTGGTTTTGTTTAGTTATATTATATAATAAGTATATTGTTGCTATTTCAATAAAAATTCAGTAAAACACGATATTTTACATATGTTTTGTATAAAGCGTAAGAAGCTTGAGAAGTATCTTTTTATCTCTAACGAAAATTATTATAAAATAGAACCTTTTATATAAACTATAATAAAAACAACAAAACACTCTTAAGCTAGCAACAACAACAATTAATTATTTATTAAGTCAAACCATAAATATAACAAACGAGCTTTTATAGATAAAGTGAAGCTTTGTTGATAAAAGCACATGCCTCCGTCATTCAAAAGGGTGTAATTACAAGTCTTCCCTTTGAAATTAGTTACTGCATACGTCAGATGCAAGGACACAGGGACTTCAAAGAACGCTGATTCTAGAATATATGAAAGTTATGACAATTCCACAAATAATGCTATATTTTATAATGGGAAAACAAAATTGATAATAATTCATTTGAATGAAGCTCGATGGTTGATTCTAATTTACATTCAATATGTTTATGCTTACAATATATGTAAATGTTATATTAATGTAATGGTAAAGAGGTAATGATAGGACATATTGTACGTTATTTCTGCAATATAAAAGAAGAATTCGATATAATTGTGGCACACATAGCACTGTAAGCAGAGGGAACCTGGAAAGCTAGTGTTGTGACACTCCGTTCCCATGAAGATGAAGTATCTTTATGGTAACGGTCATGGAAACGTTCCCCACTCTCTAGGCATTGCGTGCTGAGTGACGGAACTCAACACTGGCTTTGCCTTGTTACCAAAACGAGGAAATTAAAATACTAAATATACAGTCGCATGCTTGAGCCCCTTTGCACTACGACGGCCACTTTTTCACAATTTCATGTTATATTCATTTTCTGGATATGACATAATACTTTCGATAACAATTTTAGTAACAATACACTAAAATTACTGAAGAAATCATACAAAATACCACTTCAATCATAACAACGCCTCATTTCATCAATCCATATTCCCATACGTAAGGGATATCCAACACCCATCGGCAACGACTTATCAATCAATGAGCAAACATTCATCGGTACACGATTATATGACAAAGCGATTGTTTAAGATATAAGGGGTCGATAGCTAATGAAATGAGGACATAGAAAAATATACCTTATTTACTTACATGTAAAGTTTATATTACCTCGGATACAAAGTCTAGAGAAATAAAGTGGCCAAAAGACCAAGGGAAATAAGTCATTAATAGAAAAGACTATCAAAAAGGGGATCTCAAAACAAGATGGCCCGTACTGATAACGCAAAATAGAAATGTAGTCGCCCCCATGTATACAATAAACTAAATATGTTAATGACCGTCGGTGGGTATAAAAATTACTATTAATTATATAGCGCGTATCGAGATAGCGAAGTGTTATAATAATCGAGTAATTAATTAATGCAACCGGATGTTGTTTGTTAAGTCAATTTTTTCGGTTATGTGATTTTTTTTAGAATAAATCTAGTTAAATAAGACGATCCGAGGCCGTCACGGAGCAGCGTTACAGCGTTACAGCGTGTGATGTGATGTTTGCGGATTCCATTCCCTTTTGGTCAATGAACTGTTTTCTTTTACTAGCTCTGCTACTAAGGGAAAGCACGGCGTTGGGTTCCACTCAATATGCAATGTCTTGCAGAAAGTGCAAGACATTGCATAACTGAATAAACTTAACATAACTGAATAAACATAACACAACTGAATGAACTAATAAAAAAATTGCCACAATTTTATTAAGCCGTTAAAGAGGGCAGCATATTTTAGGGTTATTTATAACACAAGTAAATAGTCGTGGACTAAAATAAAGAATTATAAGAGAATATGTGTAAATTGTATATTTTTTACAAATGAAGGAATGTGTAACTAAAACCAAGTTTCATATTAAATTCCTAGTTTATGAGAAAATCTTAATTAGGTAGTTGTTTTTCAGTTGATACTTGAGCTTTACTTTGAGACTAAATGCTTAGATTAGATGTTGAAATATCATTAAGATTCCTTCGTTATTAATTTCCTAAGATATACTCTGATTTAAACAAAACGCTTTTTGCTTTTATTAAAATAAATTCAAGAACAGTTTATTAAAAGAAAAGAAACTACTCTACACTAAGATATTTTAAATGTCAACTTTCAATATAAATTATAAATTATAATTTTTAACAAAAAAAAACCTATTTATATTTAATACAAATTTAGGAGTTAGTTCTCATGGATACTATATAAGCTAATACAAAGAAATAACCATCAAAATTTCCCCGTCAAAAGTTCTTATGTAACAACCATAAAAAAATACTGTCGAATTAATAGCCTCCTTGTCTTAATAGAAGTCGGTTAAAAATGAAAATGATGACATTAAGTGAATTTGAACCCCCGATCACCCATCGATTTAACCCTAAGCCAATACCATAATAAAGTATCAGTATTCATAATGCGAACGCAAAGTTTACTCTTTTTGTGCATGATTAAACCGCCATTTTCACACTTGCTTCAGTTAAGCCAAACTTTCGCATATAAAGCATCCCATTAACCGCGGCCTGTTTGATGTACAAAATTTAGCTATAATTTTGTGCGAAGCATTAAAACTTGGGCGGTGTATTATATTTTTAAATGCCCTTGAGACGCAGTGGTATAAGTGTGACTGTAAACGCGACGGTCTTCGGTTCTATTCTCGCTAGGGAGAATGAATTATTTCATAATTTCATTTCCTTGTTCTGGTAACAAAGCAGAACCTGACATTAGGTTCCGTCACTTTAAGCAGACAACGGAACGGTAACGGAGTGTAAGTCTTAACACTAAGTTTCGTCTGCCTTTTCAGCTTGTTAAGGTAAAAAACAAAGTAAACCGCGGCCTCTTTGATCAAAATTTCGCTATAATTTTGTGCGAAGCATTATATTTGGGCGGTGTATACAAAATATTTAAAATATTATACACGAGATTAAGGATACATTGTTAAAATATTATGAATCTTATTTTTATGTTTTAGTTAATTTTATAATGTAGACGCTTGTAGCTTGTTTATTTATTACTCTGATATATTTTTTATTAGATGATAATAAATTGTTCTACCATAAATTTTCGCGTCAAAAATAATGCTATTTTGAGTAGGAAAAAGGAGGTAAGAAAAATTATTTTCAACATAACTTTATTTCTTTGTATAAGTATATGTTTATGATTATATAATATAGTTACTATAGTATTATAAGAGATATGCATTTATTTCTTTATGTATATATGTGAATTTGAAGAACATGCCATTGAAACATTAAGTAATTTATGAAATAAGAATCGACAGTAGCAGGGATCCTTATTTGTCCTTTACAAAAAAAAAATAAACAAATTATAAATATTATATTTTTTTCATCATCTTGATTGTGTGCCGTAAAGATTAGTTACAGTAACTTAAATATAAATTGTATTATTCCACGGATAAGCTCTAGGGCCATCGTTAATAAATATTTGAAAATAACGCGCTCGGCGTATCTCTGTTATTCAGTCCGGACAAAACAACAATAATTCAATTTATATAAATATTAAAATAACTCCAATTTTTTGTTAAAATGTAATAAAAATACTAATAAATGAAATAATAGAATATAGAATAGAATAAACGACAGATTAAATAAACAGAATAACATCTGAGAATCAAACTTACGATCCCGGCAAGCACCTATACGTGAGTATCTACTCTTCAACCCGTATAAAACCACAAGTAATAAAATTGCACTGACACTAACTAACTACAAAACTTAATGCAAAGCATATTCATAAATTTTCAGTAATGTCAGTTCTATAACATTTTAAAAGTGAATTACCGCGTATCCTATTTTGTATGCATAAAGTAGGCGCGATAGGAAATATTTGATTTTTTTGGTTTGGGTCCCCCTAGCCTATATTATAAGGGTTGGCATCCCATTGAGTGAGAATATTCAGATAAAATTCTTATTCAAGTTAGTATATTTGACATGAAAAATATTACTTTTGAAATGAAAAAGCATTTTTAATGTTCGGCAAAATAATGAAGATTAAGAAAAAACTATTTTGTAATGTAAATAATTTAGATATTTATAACACGCTTTAGTTACTGAGTTACTGACAGACACACAGACGACGCTACTAGACTTAGAAAGTTGATGTGGCATATAGGTAGGAGGAGGTTAGGGAATGTAAGGGAGCATTAAGAAATGTTTTCTCGAAATTGGTACGACAATAGCAAAGATCGAGATTTTCCATTTTACGTCTTAAAGACAACGCAAGGAAAGCAGAGTTGCCGCGCGACGACAAGTAACGAGAATGGTACTGTATTATTTTTTTATATATTATATTCCATTTATGCACACTGTGTGTCGAGTGCCTGTTATTTGGTTTATTAAATCTTTCAGTTCAGTTTAGCTCTTGGTTTATGGCGTGTCAGTTGAGCACTAATTACTTCACCATGTCACGTTGCATGAAGAGAAATAGATATATATATATAATGCTACTCAAAAGCAGAATGCATGAAAATGAGATCCAGTAAAAATATTGCATTTAATTATAAAATTATGTTACCTGTTAAATTATTAATTACATATGTATATCTCCGAATAAATAGTAAATATACTATAACAGCTATCAGATAGATTAGTAGTGACATGTAAAGTTACGGAATAGGGAACAAATATGCGAGTTTAATATCAAAATATTAACTAAATATCGATTCTCTAATAATCTTATAATGGAATTCCAAACCAATAACAGGCAGTAATAAAATTGAATTATTAAATAGTTGACGTATAATACTCAAACAGTCAAATATCTGGAAAGCTATAACCAGTTAGTGCAGAACCCATCCAATTAATGAGTTAATTTCGTAACTCAATTAGGTGAGGCTGGATTGTTAATAGTCAAGTCGAAATTAATATTGGCCCGGTATAATATAACGACGAAATTAACATCTTTACTAAGAATAACTTAGGTATTCGTTTATTATATGAATCTATTGGATATATGTTTCTTAACATTATAACGCCGTTTTTGCATTTAGTTAAGAGTGTGTTTAGGTACAAATAAAATGAATGAGTTCAATTTTCTCCTGGGGTAGATATAATTGCGTTATATTTGTTATTTAAATTTAAAAAAAAATGAATGGAGTAATGTAAATTTTTTTTTATAAAGATAAAGATCATTGGTTATATATTTAATGTCAAGAAGTGATAAAATTCAATTTTACTGTATAAACTCAATTAATCTATTAAATAAACTTGTTTCAATTCCAATTTCTATATAATTAATCGTATAAATCCTATGTTATCTTAATAATTCATTTATATGATAGTCATAACTTTCCCAGATCTCATACTTCATTTTTTTTTCTGGAACTTCTTAAGTAACACTCAAACAGCGGGGTGACAAGTTTAATCTAAAGTTGGTGGGTCGAATAGGCCCCGGGCCGACTTTGAACGATTATAAGTTTGAAGCGTTATTTTTAATGAGTTTTTGCGGATTTTAATATTAATACTGTGGATTTGAGCGTCAAAACTCCAGTTAATGGTATCAAGCACCCATTTTATTTACGCAACATAAAGCCGGGAAATATTGGCCTTGGATAAAATTATTTTATATTTAATATATGAGGCATGTAATTGTTTAATCTATTCATTTATGTTTTTTTCTAATAATAAAATATCGATATTTTATTTCGCTTTAACTAATATTGACAAATTAAATATAATAGGTGATTTTTTTTGTAATAACTTCCTTCCTATTAAAATTATAAATTTGAAAGTTTGTGAGGATGGATGTTTCTTCTACTTTCACGCAAAATCTACTGAACGGATTTAGATGAAATGTTGCAGTGACAGCTTATATATCAGAATAACATATAATAATATAGAGACCCAAACGCGGCTTCGCCCTTTTACATTTAGGTATGTTATGTATTTGGCTATAATATGAATAAAATATAAGTACAAGCGGGCGATGCCGCGCGTGGGTCGCTAGTATTTGATGAAGCAAGAAAATTATTAAAATTTAACTTGACGCTGTATTCCACCTATAGTAAGTTAGGTAGGCAACGATAACGTATTGTTAATATCCTGATTCTCACGCACTGATATTGCCGTTGAAGTGGCAGAACTCAACGCCGCTTTAGCCGCCTAGTGCTAGTTAAGGATAATTATTCAAATAGGGGACCGGTTGGCATTTTTACATTCAGACACTTTGCCGCTGCGTCACGACGACCGCTAATGTGATAGCCTAAATGGAGTAAGTTACATAAATTTTCTTACTCTCCATCTGCGAAAGAATAAAATTATATTATAAGAATAATATATATATTATCGATGCATCTTCTCTAAAATATTTAAATATACCTAAATATCTTATAAGATTTATTTAAATAAATGTATAAAAATAAGTGTTTATTTGTATTTACTTGTATAAGACGGGAAGACCTCGTGGAGTAGTGTGGTTCAATTCCCACTTTTTTCGATTTATATTTTTATTTCTTGGCTCTGGTAACACAAAGCAAAGCGCAGCTTTGAGTTTCGCCACTCAACACACATTGCCTCGAATATTCGGATAGTGAAGTAATAAGTACTTCATAGATAAAAATCATTACTGAATAATATTAGTATGTAGTTTATTTTATACAAAATAAGTACATAAGCCTCCAAATTTAAGATTGTCACGTTTTCTAAGTTATATTTCCGTTGACCTTCAATCATGAAATTGATACGTAACCCTTGGTGGGCGAGTCGGACTTAGACTCGACTCTTTCTTTGCAAGCTACATCATCAAAATTATATTGATTTAAAAAAATATATTTATACTATCGAAAAATATTCTGCCCAATAAATTTGAACTCATAGCCACAATCAAAATTACAATATACACATCTAAATTAACTCACATGATTTTAATATAACATCAAATGCTGTATATTCATGAAGTACCATCATATCAACTAAGCACTTTAAATGAATATGAAATGCATCCTCTTTAATATTTTATACGATTTCTATTTTATGCAAATACTTGGTCAACAGATTCAGCTTTGTAGAATTTTAATATGTCGTACCAACGAGATTGACTTGTGTAACACATGGCATACGGCAAGCGTACTTTCGCGTAGCACTGGAACATTATTTCGTATGGCGTAAAGATTACTTTCATTTGACAATTTATCATACAATAACGGTTCCCCAACGGCAGTAGATCAAAATATCCTTCAAGTATATGTCATAGTTACATTCAAAATACGAAATCCCATCTCAAGTGTTTGGGGATTATTAAATGTACTTCTATGTCGCAGATGTTTTATGATCTTTATATGGATCGGAGGGATCAACATAATGGATTTTGGAGTGTCTATTTCATAATCAGCGTCGGTAGGGTTGGATGTGCTTATCATCTGGAGTATTGATTATAAACATAGTAACAATATTCATTATTATTATTATTTTGTTTTAATTATATAACACATTTTTCTAAAAAAAAAATAAGAATTTTCATTATTCTGTTTTCAATGTAATAATTGCATAGGAAATATGTTAATTAAATGAAATTCTTTCATCTAAAGCTAATATTAAGATGTTTCGTATCCATTCTACAAACACATATGACTTTCACCTTTAATAAAAATTTCAAGAAAAGTAAAACAAAACTAGAATTTTCTTAAGAAACACGACTTTTGTCCCAGCTTATTTACATTTCAAAACAGCAGAAGGTCGATACGAACAAACTTTGCTCTATTTGGCTCACGTAAGTAAAATAAGACACTAAATAATACAAAAGATCCTGAAATAAAACCGCAAAGTGCCAACAAAGTCTCGCGCTCAGAAACAGATAAAACCGAAGAGTTGAAATGTTTAGTTCAAAACAAAGCAAAAGGCAGTAAAAGTTAAACGGCAGTTCATTTGCAGCAAACTGGTGAATTAAAGACTGAGCACAAAACGTTGTATAAAACGATTGTAGAACAATGGTTTCGAATAAGCGTCATTGGGGCTACTTAGCCCTTATCTGGACTGCCACATTTAAAACACAGCATTTGCAATAAAATTAAGAATGAAAAGCTTTAAAACTATGGTCTGAATTATAAAACTATAAGAAAATTACTGAACCCAGTATATATGATTTTCTAGTGAAATAGTTTCATTTATAGTATGAGAAACTAACGTATGGAATGAAAGATAAGCAAAACACAAACACTATCGAAATTTGACTTATGGTACGAAATCCTACGCTTTGTAAAAATGTCGCACAAATGGTTTTTATTGGCAGAAAATACCTAAAAACGAAGTATTTCTCCAATCAATGCTACAATCTATATATAAAAATCTCCATCAAACAACATACATATAGAGGAGCAAGCGAAAACACATCTCCGAGGATTCAGACATTTAATGTCAGTTTAATTTGGGATAAGCTCGAGGACTTGTGTTACTAAAGTATAGTAAAAGCCGGAAGTGCCGTTAGGGACAATTTATGACGGAAATTCTGACGACGTGTCTGACGCGGATTTTAGTATGAATAAATTATAATGTAGTTCTTATTTCGTTCTCGTGTTATTGTTCAGTTTTAGATTTTATATTTCCTGTATTGAAGTTAATGTTAAGGAAGTATCTGAAAGCCTTTGTTAATGTAGAAGTGTAGGCATAGAGTACCTAGTGTTAAGGTCATTTTCAGAAAAAATACAGAGCGGAGAAATAAATATAATTGATACATCATTTCACTCCCCGAATTGGCATTGAATTCACATTCAACACTTTTAGAGCCAACGTGGTTCCCCTAGGTCCTCCGTTTTTTTAGTTTCACACTGTAACCAGCGCTTTGAATCGTTACCAGAGTGAGGAAATATTAAAAATATTTACTATTTAGATCTCCCGAGTGGGAATAGAACCCAAAAAATCGCGTTTACAGTCTTCTGTGCTACAATGGGCTTAATGATACTTATGAGGTTCATTCAGTGGGCTGGCATGATAATAATGAAAAAAAGTTTTTAAAGTTCACGCAAATGAAGTTGCCGGCGACTACTAGTGTTTTATAAATATCAATATACAAATATACACAGCTGATACTTTTATTAAAGGTACTTTATTACGGTAATTAATACTGTACCTTTGTACATATTATATATTCCATAATATTACTATATAAACGTCTGACTTAAGAACAAACAAGAATCTTTAAGATTTATAAAAGTTTTATGTATTTCATAGTTCTTCATAAATTTCTAACGCTCTTGAGTCAAGCGAGTGTTTCGTTACAAAACTTTGTTGAATGTCAAGTGCTCGAGTGCTCACACTTGGTCATATAACTAAACAAAAACAATATAAAAAGAATGTACTTTTCTAGCTATTATGTATTACGTAATATAAAAGCATATTCAAAATTTTATTATTTTACTTTTACGTATTGATCTAATAAATTGTGAGATCAAATGATAATTCACTTCACTCATTATTTGTCTCTTTATATGCAATATATATACACATTTGAATTTACAACCAACTACAGACACTTATAGGTGGGGACATATACGTAGGTGTTTATATCATAATAATATTATATTAAATTGAAAATACTAAAATTAAATACAAATTTCACATAAAGTAAAACAATACAAAATATAAAAGTAAAGCATTTTGCTACAACAAGAAAAAATAAAACAAATCCATCGACACCTAATAAGAATTTCCCGAGCTCGTTGAATCAATGAGCTCATTTTCGAAATCGGGCGCACTTTAATTTTATGGTAGAAACGCTAAACAACCGAGATAGCCCACACAACAACAAACGTTACAGCGACATCAAAAGAAAACGTTATATTTCAAACGAGTTAATCATAAAATATGGTCACTTTAAAACTGGTTCACTGTTCCACTGGTTTCCTGTCTTGAAATTAACGTTTTACTTTGAATGTTACTAAAGAACAATTTTTCATAACTTTAAATTATGAAAGTAACTCGTTTTCATATTTTTACGTTTTTTAGACCATTTTGCGCGTAGTAAGCTGAAATAACTTAGTGCACAATTCGTATAGAATTATGATAATTAACTATTATACTTAGTTCGTTTTTTTTTATAATGAAGATATATATATGAAAGGCAAATATTATTTTAGGTTAACTTTACAGACGACTGCTATTAATGTTTATAAAAATGCTTCACCTAGTTATTTTATGACAGCTGACAGCCTATACGGATATACATACCACTAGATGCCAGTTGTGGCGCAGCGACACAAAGTGTGACTGTAAAACGGACTGGTGGTGGGTTCGATCCGCACTCGAGGAGATGAAATATTTATTTAAATATATATTTCCATTTCTTTGCTCTGCAAGCGCGGCGTTGAGTTCTGCCACTCAATGTCTCCAGAAAATATGAGTTAGCAATATAACCTAGGACACATAGATAAACATTTTACGGAATGATAGCCAACAAGACATCTGTTTAACAAAATCAGAAAATCGTTTGAAAATCTCGTTTGAAAACTATGTAATTAATAAACATTTGTTGTTAACAATATTGAGGCTAGATTATTAAAATATATAACCAAACACTTCTAAAGCAAATTTAGATATTTTAATCTTCTCATATCGGAGCAAACTCCGAACAATCTTTAACTATAAGTTTATCATAATCAAGTCAAAGTTAGTAACTTCCGCGCAGTAACTAGTTTATTCGTCCATTTTTCACCCAGTTAATAGTAAACTACTTAGGTGGCCTTTGCGACCAAGTTACGTTAGGTTTTTGTAACATCTATCCAAATCGCATTACACGCCCGGCGGCCAAAGACCTACTCTGGCACAAAACTTGAGAACAGCCATATTTTATATGTATAGTTATTAATTTTATTTATACTAATGCCAAATAAGAGTTTATTTGGTTGAACGCTCTAATCTTATGAAGTACTGTTGAAAACTGTTTTTTAATCAGCAGCAACTTTTGTATAATCTATTTAATCGCGTCAATCTTTTCTGTTCACACAAACTTCTTTTCTTAGTTATATATCCATTTGACCACGCAAACTAAGCCGCAAGTACAATCGAACTTCAAAGATATGAATATAACAGTGAACAAAACACCTATCTCATTTTCATTATAAAAAAAATTGGGGCAAAGTCTTAGCAAATTACCCTAAGCTTAGGACCTTTGTGCAGGAGGCGTGTTTCGTATTACAGGTTATTATAACGCACCGGTTACGACCCATGGACTTGTATACAAATACGATATTTCTATGTTGTTTATTTATTTATATAGATAACGTTGGGAATTCGTATTATCGTGTACGTACAAAATAATTAAATTCATTTCGTCCCACTGAAATAATATTATCGGTAATATTATATTGGATGATTTTGTTTACTTTGTTTAACATTTATTATTTTGTGCTGTTCATTGTTGTTACATATGGGACGATCTGTTTTGTAATATTTTACTCATACACACATATATATATTATGTACGTACTGTACAGCATATATATAGTGGCCGTCGTGGCGCAGGAACACACTGCACAAACGTGGAATTATAAACTTGACGGTGGAGGGTTCGATTCTTATTATGGGGTATAAATTATTTAATATTTTCATTTCTTCGTTATGGTAAAAAGAAAAACGCGTGGCGTTCAATACCGACATTCATTACGTAATGTGTGCAAAAATTGGCAGAAAAAGAGGAACGAAAGCGTCTTAATGGGAATTGTAGTGTCTTAACACTAGTTCACAGGCTTCCTCTGCCTACCCTTCTATGTATCCGCATCAGGGTAGGCAGTGGAAATATTTGTATATATAATATTGTTGTAAATTTTGTATCAAAGTGAAGATAAATGTAAATATATCGAACCCACAACCAACGCGTTAAGTGTCAGACGCTTTCCCACTGTGCTATAACGACCACAAACCGTTAATCATCAAAGGTCAATTATATTTAGAAACTCTAAATAAAGAAGCTAAATCATTTTAAAGATACATAATTTAGTAGGTACCCTTACAGGATTTGTATAAGCCAAATCAATTAAGAATAATTTGATTCTAGGTGCCAGAGGTTGACGTTAATTGACGTTTTATGGTTCCATACTCGCAGGATCCCAGTTTTATTATCTTTTGTAAAGGTCGCTCATAATTCATTTCAGAAATACTTATATAATATACACACATATTGTCCAGCGACGCCGACAATGTAGCATGTGATATGCTGTACCGCAGCGCTGTAAACGCGACGGTTATAGGTTCTACTTAAATTCAGGGGGACAAACTACTGTCATTTCCTTGCCTTGTGACAATGAGATTTTGTCTACTCTTGTTTATGGCAAAAAGAAGCTACTTTAATTGTTTTAGTTACTTATGTATGTATACAGATATGTTTGTTAAATGAGTGACGGAACTTAACGCCGCGATAAAATTAAAGAAAATTAAATAAAACAAATATAAAAAGAACACCATACTAAACACACCTCATTCTACAAGCTGATGTTACGACACGCTTCACTTAGTGGATTTCGAGAATCCCGAATCGCGTCTCGCGATCGGAATGGCAACGCTGAGCGAGATCAATGCGATTTGGAGATATACTTGAGAGAACGAGCCATTTGATACTGTTATACTGCTTGTATAAAGAATTAAGTTATAACTTAAAGTTTTTTTATGTAGGAGGAATATTTTTGGAAGTTTTTTAGATTCACGACGAATTGAAAATATAAAATATTTAATTTCGAGGTAACCTTGTATACTATATTTGAATAGATATACGCATGCTATACTCTAGCACAGAGGTTCCCTATCGTTTCTTGATCAAAGACCACTTTTATATCATTCTTGACAGCACGGACCACTATGCACGTAGGTATAATAAAAATTAACTGTAATAATTAAACAGAAACTTCGCCTCACCATCTCCAGTCATAACATTTAGATAGTTCGCGGACCATATTTAGGCTTCTGTGGACCACTGGTTGAGAGCCAGTGTCTAGCACAACAGCGACATTGTGTGAAATATATCATATTTTATGTACTCAGCAGTTTATTACTTTAGGCTATCCTATTGCCTAGGTTAGTCAACCGTCAATCAGTTCAGTTCAACTTCGTTGTGACGCAGGAGCATATGCGTGCGTTATCAAGCGTGTGGTTGTGGGTCTGATTTTCACTCGAGGAGAAGTAATATTTCTTATTTTCAACTGAAAACTAATATTTTAGAATGGCCAGTGAAAAAAGAAGTAGGTCCAAATGATAACTATCAATAAACTTAAACTTTTAATTTTTTATCACCCTTAAAATAATCGAAGAGACATTGCAATCGCCAAAATGACTTCTTTTGTTCAAGACGGTCTCAAAAATCTTGGTCAGATTTTTTTCATTGTATCACTTTTTATTTACTTTACTATTATTGTTTTCCATAATTTTTGGCAGCATTGTCTCTGAAAACCTGTTGTCCTCGCAGTAATTACGAAACTTTAGATCCAGAAACCATTTGTATTATTAAGACGTATACAAAAAATTCTAATTATTTTAATTTCAGTTTCATATAGAGACTGAAATTAAAATAATGTATTTTTATGAAAAATACTGTTCGTTGTGGCCGTTTTAATTAAGAGAGAGCGATATTAAAATAGTCATTCCTGTATCCTTTGGTGCTGAGACTCCTGTGTGCTTTTGATATCACATAGTGTGTTCTAATTGTTGTTTTTATTAATTAATATTTAGTTGTCTGGTCCGGTGAGGTGACCTGTAGTATAGTAATGTAGTTGCGCCACCATGTATGTACTTATCACTTTTCCATTACAATTCCTCATGTAACACATGATATACACATGAATAGCTAAAATAACTATTCAGTAACTTTCAATCATACTCGTATATTTACGAGATTGTGGGTTCGATTCCCAAATGAGGGAATGAAATATTTAATATTTCCATATTCTTCACTCTGTTATCGAGGCAAAACGAAAAAACACAATATATCCAGAGTTCGGCGGAAAATAGGGGAGTGTCTTAACACTAGGTCCACTTTGCCTACCAAGCTGTTAATGGGACAAAGCGTGTCGCTAAAAAAAAATATTACAGTCTACCTGCAATAAAAATATACCCACCCATTCGAAAAACACGACCCATGTCATAGGTACCTACACAAAGTCATAATTCCATTTGTAATATAAGAGAAAGCTTTAAAATACGCCGAAAGGTTGGTACGCCTAGTTCATGTATCGCTATCGTGGCACGATTAAATAACGCGATAGCTCGTACAAGCTACGCGCTTAATGGGTTATTTCATGCACCTATCTAATAAAATATAAACTCTGTGTTCAATATTATGATAATACAGTGTATTGTAGTTGCTGAATTAAGTTTATATTGGAAAATTGTATTTAAAATAGATTAGATATATTGATTGGAAATAAAATATGTAAACATATTCCTATGGAATAGAACAACCAGTCACATAGCGCCATATCACGCTGGTCTCTCTCGATAAATTACGTTATAAAGTAATATAGAAACTATTAATATTTATATTTTAATACACAACTTGAGCTTATATTCGTAGGCAGCAAAAGAATGAACATTTCGTTTAAAAAAAAGACATTGATAAAAAAATATATTGTTATTACTGATTAGACTCCAGGTATATTCTGTAAGAAAATGATACTACCGCTCGTTTCATCATTTTATAACGTTATAATTTTTTTCTTATTCTAAAACAGCGGTTAACGAAAATATTTCAAACAATTTAAATTTAACAGATAAAGCGAAATTCCGATTTAACTGATAAAAAACCGCGTGGGCGTTTCAATTACATGCCGTCCGCTAGGAAAACCGGCCTTATGGCGTATACTTGATTTCGTAGAGTCGACTGTAGACACTTGTTGGATAATAAAAATCCAGTGTAGGGTAATAAAGTGTTTATGTGAAACGAGGGCAAATTGCGATTTATATAAGTGATTAACTGGTGTGGTTGAGTGGAGATCGTGTAATCAGCGACAACATTCAACTTTTAATTCATTCTATCGATAGCCTTCGTGGCGCAGTAGGAGAGCATCTGACTAAGTAAATTATGGTTGTGAGTTCGTTCTTACTCTAGGAAATGATTATATTCAACACACAATGACAAAGTGGGGATCGGAATGTGTCTGTCGGAATGGGTGTCGGAAACGGGGTGTCTTTCATTTGTTTCCCAAATTCCCTATATCTACTCTTGTATATGAATACATCATGTTTGTCTAAAGCTAATTCTTAAGGCTTAATTTTATTATATTTTATACGAACATTCTAAATTAATTATAAGAAGAACGCTTACTAATGTTGTATGGGTGTTGTTCTGTGCGACCACAAGCTTGCCACTGTATTGAGATGAGAGCGGTTTGTGGTAGTGGCTATTTACATTGCATAAGTTAATGTTTACACGTTTTAACTAGAATTATAATATATTCGTTATATAGAAAAATACTATAAATATAAGTGAATTGTTCATTTAAGTACTTTTTAAGTACTTTAAATTAACAATTTAATTTAAATTAAGTTTGCAAAATAAATTTATTTTACAAAAAATATCGTTACTTTTTTTTTAAATATATATATATATATATATATATATATATATATATATATATATATATATATATATATATATATATAATTTAATTTAAATTAAGTTTGCAAAATAAATTTATTTTACAAAAAATATCGTTACTTTTTTTTTAAATATATATATATATATATATATATATATATATATATATATATATATATAGAAAAAAAATGTAGTGGAAATTCAACACATTAGTGCCACTCTTGGCATTAATTAATTTGAGTACTAAGAATAATACTGTTTTATTATTAAGTAATTGTAATTTTGCCTTTACGTATACGTTGACACGTACACACTATGTAATATTACAGGGGTGTTGGTCGGTCTGTGCGACCACAAGCTGGTCATTCTGCATAGAGTCGGGAGCGGTTTGCGGTAGTGGCTGTTAACATTACATAAGTATACATTTAGTTATAATATATTAATTAAACAAGTTAATATTATTTTATTATAATATATAAGAAAAGGATAATATAAAAAGTACATAAATAATATTAATCACATATCTATAATTAATAGTTTATAAATATTTTTAAATCAAAAACTTAAAATATCTTAGTTACGTTTAGCTTTAATTTTAATAAATAATAGCTATCTGGTTTAAATAGTAAGTAGGAGTTAGAAGTCGAAGAAGTCTTAAAATGTGATAATCTAAAATTTTTATTTCTAAAGCACATTTTCAAAAGTTAAGTATAGCAGCATTTTGGGCACTGTGCCAGTTTTTCTCGGCAAAACTGCTTTCTACTTCGCTTGTAAACTTCCCGTCGTACTGACAATTCAGATTTTCTGCATGCCTAATTGATTGACCTGACTGACAACGACTTGACTAAAATCATGGCTTATATATTTTTTAAACATCACGTTGTATTACAGCAGGGTAGGGCCTCTCCCTACCCTGCTGTAATACAAATGAAACTGGGAACCTAGTCTTAAACTCCGTCAGGCATTAAGACATTTTCGTTCGTTCATGTAAGTATATATTTTTTTCTCTACGTAATAATTTAACGCTATGTTATACTACTTGTATACACAGTGTCTTGATCTAACAACTAATCGAATTGCACTGCATTTTTTTTCAATTTTGTAAAAAGTTACGGTAAATGTAACTAACTTGTCAAGATCTTGAGAACTCGAAATTATATTCTCTGTGTTTCACAAAATAAATGTTATTTTTAAATTATACTTTTTTTTGACAAAAACATACAATTTTAAATAAATTTAATTCCAAAGAATAAATTTTTGCTCGATTTTTATACATATTTTTGCATCTTTACTTAACAGGTAAGTAAAGATTTTTACAATAAGAAATACTATTGTAAAAAGCAACATTCATTTCCTGATAAAAATATTATGTATTATATATACAGAGCTTTTAGAACTTAATATATTATAAACATAAACACTACAACACTAAAGGATACACCTGCTAATAATTAACAAAAGCGTACAATTTTCAATCAACGTTGTGAATACATTTTATGGCTACCAAAAAACCATTGATCTAATGGCAACAATGAAGATTAGGAACATAAAAAACTGTAGAAATCTAATCAAAAACGGCATTAGGCTCCACGCCTCCAACGTCTAGAACGCGTTAAGTCCCGCCTACGTAGTGGTATGGTGTGTGTTACAAGACGTCGCGTTACAATACTATGTGGAACGGTCTAAATGTAAAATTAAGATAAACTTTTGTACTTAAACTTACAATGCCAATTTTTTATTTGTTTTTTTTTCATATTTTAGGTAAAATTAATTATTTTACATTTTCAAGTGAAAAAAACAGGTCAACATTTCTGAATATTCTGCAAGTATTGAAGCATTTCCACTGCTAAGTTAGTAGAAATATGTATCTATAAAAATACATACATATATTTAACTAATCAAAAATAAATATATATTAATAAATAAACAACATTCCTATAAATATTTGCGAAAATAATAAGTAAAATACCATTCAATTCCACCACCTGCCAAGTCCCACAACTTAGATCAAAATCCATGATCACTGTACCATAAAATATGGTCGAAAACTGTAACCGACGGTAATTACAAGCAAGACATGTGAACCTATTATATATAGATTAAGGTAGAAAAGCTTATTAACAGAAAAGATAATTTAAAGAGATAAACATTATAAACGGGATTAAACGAAGAAAGAGAACTTTCTTCTTTAAAACAATTTGTCGATCAAAATTTAGCCTTTGACTTGGAATTAAAAAAGAAAAGTTAGAAAAAATATTTCTAGACTATATTGGTTTGATTATTTAATTATGATGTTCCGAACGTACCATTTGAGCTCATATCACTTCGTTCCAATTTCTTGTTGTGTGGATAAGACACGAAGAACCGTACCACTGATTGGACTCTATTACCACTATGTAGTGTGAGACAAGTCAAAAGTAAAAATCTTTCTTTAAATTCATTTATCACGCAGATATGTTTCTAATATATATTTTTGAACTTGAGGATTCTAGCAATTTACTAAGGAACATAATATTTTACTTAAAATCATTTACAACTTACTTACTGAACGTCGTTGAATTGAGAAGTGCCATTGTAGAATGAATACATTTTATAACAATAGGATAAGATTTTCACAACAAATTGTTAAAAATAAATATTTTTCTCTTTTATAGTAACACAGATGTTGGGTCACTAAATATAAATTAAATATACGAAGAACTTACCACTAAAGTGCCTAAATCGCATGACAACAAAAGTTGTGAAATATAAAATAAAAAAAAAATACGGTTTTAAAGAATAGCTGACTTAGTTAAAACACTTCATGCTAGATAATTTATGTCTAGCATGCCCTCATACATCTTTGTATGTTTAATCAGTTTGATCTATTGGGTATCTTGACACCGATCTGATAGCGTAGAAACTTATTTTTGTTGAAAATGCTTACAAGCCGTTCTAGTTACGCTTCACATGTTAAAGCACGTGGCTATGCTTGCAATAAAATTTTATTGGCATTTTCTATATTATTAATATTGATTAAAACAATATAAACCATTTACGAAAAAAAAAGCTCCCGTTAAGCTTGCCAGTCCGCCCGGTCTTGTACCCTTTGAATCCAGCGGATTCCCTAGGCTATCTTCCTTAGGTCGGCGGTCCACCTGGTTGGAGGGCGGCCTTTTGCCTATATATTGCGAGAGAAATAGATAGATATTTCAATTCATTTCACGCTTTTCCCGTCAGCTCTCACTGTGCTCACCTCTTTTTTTTTGAGAGAAAAATGAGTACCTGCAAGTGGATTTTGTCAATTATAGAAATCCTAGGACTTGTTAATGCGTCGTCAATCGGGGTATGGTATATTTGAAGAACATTTTAATATCGATATAATGTAATTTATAAGACAAATATCTTAGATAAATCAGATCAGATCAGCACTGTCATAATTTTTTCGTTCAAGCTGTAAAATAATTATTTTGTAATATAACTAAGAAAGAAAGAAAAATAAACGCATTAAGATATGAACTCATGCCAAATTTGTTTCTCCTCAGTTTCTCATATTAGTAACCTATAAAGAGTTTAAAGTATTAGTTCAATTAGTAATTTAGGTCTAACAACATCGAAAAAAATATGCTATATATGATATATTACCATATAACAGTTATTCATATTTTTAATAAAAAAATATACTGAAATTAGTATTACTTTATTACATTTAAGGACAAAGACAACAGTGCGGAAAGTGGAGAAGAAAGAAGCATAAATATATTTAAATAAATAATTAATTATATGTATATACATTCAATATATAAAAGACCTTTATAAAGTCTAACCTAGATAAAAAGCCAGTCGTGGCACAGGGGCAAAAGCAAGGCGACTCATTTGCGACTGTAAACGCGACAGGTTGTAAATTTCACTCTTAGTCAGGGAAATAAAATATTTAATATTTTCATTTCCTTGCTGTGGTAACGAGGTAAAAGCTCGCCATTGAGTTCTTCACATATTGCCTCCAGAATTCGGTAGAAAATCTCAAACGACAGAAAGACACTTTGTCTCAATGGTAATGGAGTATCTTTACAATAAGTACCCAGGTTCCCTGTGTCTATGCTATGCGCGGAATACAGCGTGAAGCAAAATTAAATTATTAATTATCTAAAACCTACTAACTTCATTTTTCAGGAAACTAGATAGTTTTTAAAATATTAACTAAATAAAATGAAATCTAGGAATTTCACCATGATAATATAAAATTCGATTAGGCAGGGTAGTCGCAGCTATCGTTAACTTAATGGTTTAATATTTTAAATGTACAAAACCCAGGCTGTACAGTAATAAACTGTAATTTAATGAACAAAGTGTTATAGCAGAAAAACGATGTTGGTGCACTAATGATGGGTAACGCAAAGCTGGAATTACACCGCGCCGTGTGAGTGCAAAAACTGTGATGTTATTAAATTTATTAAAGCTAATGAGTCATCGGCTCAGTGGTTTTATAATGTAAGGAATGGCACAGTCAAAGCGGAGGTGGGACAAGGTTAATATGCAAATTGTTTCTGGGTTCAATCTCTTATGGTAGGCCTATATCTATTTATAAACTGAAGCCGCAACTTTGTTTGCGTGGAATTTGAGATTAATTAAAAATATTGTAAAATCGAAAATTCCGTTTCTTTTTTCGTTTTTGTAAGAGTTTGGAGAAGAATTCCTCTCCAGCTTCTCTCCTTCCCTTAACTTTGGCTTATTTAAACATGAGATATTTAAATTTTCTAAGTAGTACTCTATACGTTGTCTGTCAATGACGAAGTAACTGAACAATTTTATCGATACATATAAATAATTTAATGTAATGTCTGTCTGTATTTTTAAATTCACCGTATTTTGAGTTTATATTTACATGATACTAAAGTACAAACAATTAAAAAAATGTTTATATGTCTGGGAAAATCTTCAGAACAGCAAAACATTTCAATTACGATTTACTAAAATCCAAATCAATTAATTTTCTCTAAATAAACCTAAATAATATAATAAATTTTCTAATATTCGTATATATTAAGCAAGAAGGCGAAGTCGCTCGGGGGCCGAAAGTATATATTATACCTACAAATTTAGTTCGCATCGTTAAGAAAATCATTAGGCAAAGTTTGAGAATGATGAGTAAATTATTTTGTAACTCAACAAAAACGAAGTTACCTATCTAATATTAAAGATTCAACTTTGTATTTCTAGTATAAAAATTTAAATTCTTGTACACCAATTTATACGTACATTACAGATTTCACACTATCGTATAATTTAATACCAATAGATTTATGTGAGATTATGACACAAATATAATAACATAGTAGCTGAATCTGCAATTATTTTTGGTCCATTATATCTCAAATGGTGAATCATATTATATAGAAACTTTATTTAAGATTCTTCTACACATATCATGCTATTATATACATATACTTGTATCTTACCCAGTACATTTTTGTATCACACTTTAAAATAATGAAATTATTTTAGCTTCCTCATCATCATCCTAAGACATGGGTAGTGAAGTGGGACATTATCTAACTGAAAACGTGTTGGTTATGAGTTCAATCCGAACCCTGCAGAAGACAAGGCACAGCGTCAAGTTTCGCCTATCACACCCAACCATTTCGGACGGAAAACGGAGAACAAAGTGTCACATCACTAAGGCGTTTCCGCAAAACTCACAAAGATATATGTATAAGACATTAATCCAACCAACATTAAGACACAAGTCTTATAAAGCATACTCATTCATGTGGTTGGTGCAATAACTTTAGCTGCATAGTACCGGATCTGCGTAATAAACATCATTGTCGGAATATGTTAACTTGGATACGGAGCGCTTTAAGCGAGACGTTGACAGTTGCGCAAAATATATT
Organism: Heliconius charithonia; assembly: GCA_030704555.1. Lineage (NCBI taxonomy): Eukaryota > Metazoa > Arthropoda > Insecta > Lepidoptera > Nymphalidae > Heliconius > Heliconius charithonia. The sequence goes on from CM060825.1 coordinate 5,569,639, forward strand.
GAACATTCTGAATTGTTCACAAAATTGTTGCATGGAACTAGTTAGCGTTAGTTTACCTAAAATCCGGATAGTTATCTAAAATCTTACATTAATAGAATGTTAGTTAAGTTGTTTACTATAAACGTATCTTTTGTGTTTACGATGTTTTTATTTTATGTGTATGTGTTTGTATTGTGTTATACTCTATAGGTGAATCAGTGATATATACAATTAGATTAAGCACTAATTGGATTTAATATCCAAAGGGTAGTTGTTTACGAACGGTATATTTGTAGCTGTTAACATAATTAATTCATTTATTTGGTACAACAGTGACATATTCACACACTTGGAAATTTTGTAGAAGTCTCTGTTACTAATCTTTCTAGCTCTTATCACGTATATGCTATACTTAACTTAAAAAAAAGTGCAATTACGTTATTGTTGCATCAAATGAGTTATTATTTCATTTGATATAGACGACTAATTTAATAAATATATGTATAATGAAAATAATATATTTTAAGACAAGTTATTTTCATTCTACTTCTTCGAATCGGCCGTCTATTTATAATATTAATAAATATTAATAATATCTATTATATTAATAAATAAATCATAAAGGAAATTTTGATACAGCGCAGAGAAAATAGACGTTCGAAATGACTGTCTATCTTAAAACATAATTACATTTGTATAAATCAAAATATTAATATAAAAGTTAGGAGCTGTGAGAACTTATCGTCCCAAATTACATAAACATTTAAATAAAATAGGCAGAAGTAGTAAAAGTTTCCAATGAACTGAATGAACAAAAGGTAATAGAACTAACAATTGTGTGTGATCTCATTCTAGGCGTCCGAAGTAACCTGACCGCAGGTATATTGGAACAATTTACGTTATATACAGCTTCCTCGATGAATGGTTCATCCAATACAAATTTATTTTTAACTAGAATCATCATTTTTTGTGATTAGCGCGTTTAAATAAACCAAATACTTAGCTTTATAATGGATATTTATATGAAGTATACATGTAAATTGTACATGCTGCCACTGTGGCACTGCTTTCATATGTAAGAGACGTATAAGTCTACTTACTCATGTAATTTAAATAGAAGCCAGTCGTGGCACACTTACCTTGCACCAGGTGAACCGACCGACCTTGTCAGCGGAAAGTCGCTGAATATAGATAAATGAAAATAAAATATATTGGTTTACACAATAAATAACGTTAAGTTAATACGTCAATACTATTCAAAGCCTTCCCGTTTTGCCTATATATGGAAATACGAGTTAATCGATACTGCTTCACTCTCTCATATAATCGTCCATATGCATAGTTATACATTTTTCACGGTAGCCGTCATGACCACAGAAACTAATTATTCTGACACCTATTTCTCACAATTTGTTTTTTTCTGGGAGGGAATGGCCTTCAAGTGTAATTTTATAATTTAATAATTTGACTCTAGCAATAATTTACAGTGTTGCTTTATAATATAATTAATGTATTGTAATAAAAAAATCTACAAAGAACTACTTTGTGCATACCTCGTCTTCGTTTACTCCTTCGCTTAGATATATATACAATGTTATTGTTTTAGTGTGTTCATACTTGTGTTTAACTATGAATTGATAAAAGAAAAGATAACAAAATAGATCTATAATCGCACAAAAGCGCTTTAAAAGTTATCCAATGCTTAATCACTTAATAATTTAGAAATTTCACAATTGGATGTAGCCAATAAGACTAGTACATGCACTTTAATTTTAAAATTCATATAATATTAACACAGTGCAAACGATCCACATACACACGTTTTTATGTTATTCAAAATTATAAGTCATTACGGTTTGAATATAACATTTTATTATAAACAATGATATAAAATTCCCGCAACTCTTCTTATGACAGTGACAGATATGGCCATGTTATTTGATGTGAGATCTAGTTTTTGTAGGCATTTTCGTTATTACCGCTAATGGAATTACGCTTTATCTTTTAGTTTTAGAGACCCCGACTTCTTAGTAATGCACTGCAGTTATATTTAGAGTAAATTATCAAAGGTCTCAAAAATATTTTAGCATGAAATAGCTACTAGTGCCTGTTCGTATCTGTATACACGATGATCGTAGGCTCGATTTCTATTAAAAGATTTAAATTATTTTTATTTCCTCGATCTGATAATGGGACAAAATGCTAAGTTCAATTACGCTACTTAACATGCAATATTTTGAAAATTGGGTGGATAGTGGGGAACGAAGGGTTTTTTGTGACACAGCGAAAAGTCAAAAATATCAAAACGAAATAATATAATATTTAAACATATTTATTTTGGGTAATATCAACGAATCAAGCTGATAAACTAAACTTACCTAAGCTAGTAACCGCTTACATATGGGAAAATTAATTTCAAACGAAATATACAATTGCCTGGATTTCTTTTAGAGATAAATTCGGCAATATAAACTATTTAACAATTATGTAATATATTTGCTTATATCTTTAAAAAATCTTTAGAGAACTCTTTTTTAACATGCAGTAGCCGAATTTTACTTTTATTGGCATTCATCAAATGAAATAAAATATTTTACATACCAATATTCATTTTAGTTTTAAGCCCACAGCCGCATTGTCAGAATTGAGTTTAATTTAGTAACTTTTATAATACTACAATAATGAATTTACTCAGTGATTAAAATCATTAAGTTTAAATCACCAAGATAATAAAGAACGATTCTCAAGCCGAAACATACGTATATTATATAAAGGAACCCCGAGACTTAATTATAAAGAATAATTCAACACAATTCAGTCATACCACGTAGGTACCCATATAATGATGAAATCACTCGACTATCGTATTAAAATCAGAAATGGGAGCAATCGATTTTTCGGCATTCAAATAATGCTTTATTGGTAAATAAGAAAAACGGGAATCGATTCGATTTTTTAATTAAAATCGAGACAAGTGCACGCGATTCAAACATCGCTGCGGTCGAACACAATAAAATGCTGACTGAAATTCGCAATACCATGAAAATAGATGGTGCTCTGAATAATTTGGCGATTTTTAAAAGAATAAAACCCCGCCGAGTCGCATTGACCCTCGTAAACCTAAAGATTTACATTTCTATACTACCATATGAAACTCACTGTAATATAAAATATATGATGTTACTATCGTTTTTAAAAATTTGAATATATCTATGAGTAGTTAGTTACTGTTGAAAGTTTTTTTATTTTTCAATATATATTATATTTTATATATTTTTTTAATTATTAAAATAAGTAAAAAGGCCTAAATCACATTTTTCTATGAAATTCAGAAATCATAAGCCAAGATTAATAACGCGCACTTTAATAAAAATACGTTGTGGGTAAACAAATAATTTCGCAAATGACCTTATGTTTTTATAAATGGAATTATTAAATAAACATAAAAATTAAGTGATTTATGTTTAAATGGCACGCTCGAACCGTAAAAATAATTAGAACGTAGGTACTTACTGTATATAGAGAGAAGTAAAGCAAATCTACTTGAACTTAAAATAAAGAAACATTTTCATTGAGTTAATATTTCCTTTTATATATTATATATTTTATTTTTAAATGCCATTCACCATCTATCTGGTCATAAGTATGACAGCTTCTTTTCGCTCTAAAGGTTTTCTGGAAGTGATGGCTACTTAACGATACGGCCCCCTTTTGACCATTTTGTTTTTAATATGTTTTGATGTATATTCTATGTATAGTTAATAAATATAGTGTGGTGTACAAATAACGTAATCTATAATATATTAATACGTGAAGCAAAAACTTTGGAACCCTCTTTATGAAAATAGCGCGGAATGAGCTTTTATGTAGGACAAGTCCAAAACCTTAATATTTTTCAAAAATAATCCTTATAAAGTATATTAAATCAATAAATGAAACATTACATACACTACCATGCATTTGACACATACACGTTGCTATTGCAACGCCAACGCGTGTTATTAAAGGCGTCAATTGGTTCTCTAGTAATAATAAATACCTAATACACTCAACAAAAAAAAACATACAAATGTAAATAAGTCTTATATACTGTAAAATAAAGACGGGACGGGCAAATGGTTAAAACATTTAAATAAAATCCAAACCTCCCACGCATATCACGCACGTAACCACTTGTTTCATTGACGATTTATACTGCTGTATTAGGCAAAGTTGTTTTAATTTTATTGTTTATTTTCACTGATAATTATGCAATAAACTGGGAACTAGTGATAAATCATTTTCTTGTATAGTATTTAAATATTATGGCATATTATAATTAGGTATAACCTACGTAAATCAATATAACTTTATCAGTCGATTTCATTTAGGTTCTACTTGCGGCTTCGCTCGCGTATTGAAATTGAAATAACTAAGAGTTACTTACAATTCTCTCATTAACGACATAAGTTGCTTCATAACGAGACGTTATATAGTCTAATGGACTGTCTGTTTATCGAGAATCAACACAAACATAATATATCAATTCGAACCAGTAGTTGCTAAGATTAGCGCTTTCCACCAAATAAACTCTTAGTAAAACTCAAAAAATAGTTTTAGTATAATTTTACCAGTGTACAGACCAAATTTAAACCCTTTCTTCTATTCTCCAAAACCAAGAAACAAGATACCTGAAACAAAAAATATATAAACGTTATTTCTCGAGAATTTCAATAAATCTTAAACAATTTGTCATAAATTTTGCTATCAGTTGAAACTGGATCGTTTCTCATTATCCCTTGATTAAATCTTGGACCTAATGGATTCTAACCTTTCACAAATTTAATTTTCCTTTCGACCTTCGTTAGCCGTTTTACTGATGCCCGTTCGATATCGACCAATTACGCAAACGTTGGAAAATTACTTGAAGTTTAAATGAAAAGGTTATATTTTCCATTTATTTTTTCGTAACTTTCACGTTTCGTAGGTAGACAGCCACAACAAGAAAGAGGAGACCTCAACATTATTAACAGTAAGAAACAATATAATATTTGTAACACTATATTTTTTTATTGGAAATAAGAAGTTACATAAAACTAACTTTCAAATATTAAATCATTTGAATTTAAATAGTTTTGTTATAAATATTGCCTCTACTTTTTTGTGGTGGACGACATATACATATGTATAATTCATTTTCTAATATAAAATAATTTACCATTTTATTAATTAATGCCTCAGACTGGAGAAATACCAGTAAATCCGCGGGACTGCGCTACCACAAGTAATGGGAAATACATATATTAATAAATTTAATACCTACCTTTCATATTACACATATGTGTAGGTATGGGGTAAGAAAGTAAAACTTTAATAGAGAACTTTACAATAGATCCAATTTTTTTTTATTGTGTTTAATTTTTATTCCGCTGAAAGTATCTAAATGGAAAATGAAGTGTCTTAACCCTAGGCTCCCGATACTTAGACTAATCAATGTTCTGCTTACACTTTACAAAAAGCGAAGCGAAGAGAAAATAAATTAAATAATTATTTTTATTTATATATACTGACTTTAAATATATTTTTATATTTTTTCAAGTTTAAATATGTTTTTAAGTCGGTATGTATAATTTTAAACAACTTTCTAAAATGCAGTGCACATTTTATATAAAGACAATAAAAAGACGGCGGACTTTATGACGTTATAAACAGTGGACATCACAAGGAGATAAATAAGATAATACCTAATGTTTTACCATTAACATTTCTATTAGTCTAGTATCAATTACAAATACTCAAATCGAATAACGTATTGCGTATAGGTATTACTATATAGGTACCTACTTTATAACAAAAAGTCAGAAGATATGCAGCTGAGCCACAACTCGACTAGACTTAGACTAAAAAATAAAACTAAAACATTGATAATGAGGTATACTTATTTATTTTTCACTTATTACAAAACTGCCGCATTCTCATTGCGTGTTGAGTGGCAGAACTCAACGCCGCACTTTGACTCGACACTCTCTGCCTACGTTGCTGTGTGCAGGATACAGCACACATTGAAGTTACAGCGAGATTAATTTACTTTTATTTTATATTTAAATAACACTAAAATTAATACAAATTGTTTTCGAAATTATAACAAGGGGTATGACAGGCTAAAGACAGAAAATTAAATTATTTCGAAATAAAATGCCTTCATAAAAGGTTTTAACGTATAACGATGTCATTCACATTTTAATCAGGTTATTTTACATTTCGCACACTAGAATGGCGTTTTTTATTGAATTATATCTTTATTTTACGATATTTCTATTGTAATGATATCGCTTAAATATACTTTTTATAATCTTTAAAGCGTTAATGAGATTTTTACGTTTTTTATAAAACAAATACAATAGTACCCTTCGCTTTATAATCTTAAACAAGTACAACATTATAGGTAAGATGTCATATATTCAATAAATATCTGTTTGACAAAAGACCTTGGGTCGTATTTTATTTTATTATTTTTACCAATATGTGTAGCGAATTATTAATAATAACTAATACAAGTAATTAATTTCACATTAATCAAATCACGCTATTTTTATTAAAAACCTTGTAAAACTAATAATAATTTCAATTAATAAAATTTACCGTAACACACACCGACACAACATACAATTCCTGAAATCATAAAAACAACGGCGAATCAAACTTTACTCAACAACATTCTAAATATATTAGCAAAAGCTCATATAAAAATAGCATTAAAGTAAAAGCAATAAAGTTGTGATTAGCATTTAAGTAATGGTGAGTTTCAAAGGAAACCTTTTCCTCGAACTGGTAATAGTCGGTGCTAGTGTGAACTATTATAAGCGTATTTGCATCAAGTAATTGCACAAGTAAGGCTGCGACTTCGACACTATCGGTGTAATATCTAAAATGGCTATAGCCAGCAGTTTTTATTAAATACTTTTATTAGGGTTAAGGCGCTTTTAAGTCCTACAAAGATCTATACGAGATTATACGAAAATTCTATATTTTTACTTATAAAACTGCATTTATATAACAAATATAGATAATATTTGTATTTTTTTTCTTAGACAACTACCAGGTGGATCAAACATCTGGTGAATGTAGCGCGACGGTTGCTGTATACGGGAAACGAAGAACCAATTGTCATGAATGTCGATGTAAGGCTGACACATTGACGATAAATCTTTATTTATTAATTAGTATTTATTAATATATATTATGTAAACTTTTAAAGAGAGGTGGCATAATAAATTCTATATTTTATGTCAACAGTTATACCTGTAGTAAATGTGTAAAACTCTTTAAAAAACAAACAATTTCCAATACATTTTAAACAATTTAATCTCAGTTCGTTCCATGATCGACCGAAAGATTTAAACGAGTTTCGGGATAAATAACAAAATTGTAACATGACGATGCGCTGAAACATTGCTTTTTCAACAACCTATTGTGCGGCGAACGCAGATCGAATACAAATATACCTACGCAATATTTTATTTTATTCAATTACTTGGTTTTTGATTGATAATTCTTAGCTCTTACTAAAAATAAAAAATAAACCTATTTTCAAACAATTTTGAGCCCAGTGGTTGCGCAGGGTCACAAGTATATGACTGTAACAAGCGACTGATTCTGGGTTCGATACCCACTCGAGGAAATAAAATGTTGAATATTTTCATTTTCTTCTCTTTGGTATAAACGCAAAGCGCGCGGCGTTGAGTTTCGCCGCAATCCCCCAAAAATTGGGGGAAAATGGAGAACGGAGTGTCTTATCGCTAGGTTCCCTTTGCTTACCCTGCTGTGAGCGGAACACAGCGTGAAGTTGACCACATGTAAACTGTATATTCTCAGCATATTCCCCATAATTTATAATTCGTTTTCTTTTTTTAGATACTAACACACACAAACACACACGCAAAGACACACACACATACACACGCTTTAAACATGTCAAAACTGTTTTTAACAAAATTGTTCAAAACCATAGATGCCTCTAAAGAATAGCAAATTCCAAAGCCACCACTAAATTATTACTGTCAGCCGCAAGTAGAATTTCAATTTCGCTTAAAAGATCACGCAACGCAAGTGCTCGAACTGAAGTACAAAACTTTATTATCCTAACAGGGGAGCGTAATAAATTTTAAATCACGTTTCTGCCTAGCTGTTGAAAAATCTGATAGAACCGTTTTTTAATCTGTGTGAAATAATAGTTCTTTTAAAATTATAATTTCATTTTCCGAGATCCAGTATAAAAGAAAATCGATTAAAAGTTGAATTAATAATTTATCTTGCGAATCCGCACGGCGCCCAGTCTCAAATCACAATGTTTTTCTTCTTTTAGCAATCGTTATTTTAGAATCACTTTACAATATTAGTTGTATACAAACATTTAAATTAAACCTAATAACTAACTAAATTAACTAACTGAGCTATTGTGTTATCAGTTTAAATTACAAATAGCAGATAACCGAAACCACTTAACTAAGAAATATCTACAGTTAACCACAAATGTTATCAGAGGAAGATGGAAGTTAAATTTAACTTGCCGTATCACTATTTGATCCACAATTTACTTAGATATTAATCATTCCCTATTGAGACGTGCTTCAATTCAAGTCGGCTTGAGACACCTGCAATGATGAATCTATTTGTACCACCTAGAGATAAATTTTAATCTATTTGTATATTATAATTGACATGGCGGTCTATTTTCCTTTAAAGCAGTAAGAAGTGGTAGATATGTATAATATCATGTGTATATATATATATATATATATATATATATATATATATATATATATATATATATATATATATATATATATATATATATTAAAAAATGTCTTGTCTGTCTGTCGTCTACAGGTGGTATAAATGATATACATACATGTACATATTGTACATGTAAATATCTACCAATACTTGGATCTTAAGTATTATCTAAGGATAAACCTTTTATAGCGCTTCTTATACCTGAGTGCTTTTATGCCCACTATTTCCACGTTCAATTCTAAAGTAAATTAATTTCTGGATTCGAAATCCTAAACACGTTCTAGCCCCAGATAGGTATTTTTAAAGCTCTAAGTGGTGCTTGTTTTAAAGATAGCCTTGGAATGCTTTCAGCCTATTCTGGAGAAGTTAAGAAAATGATTCTGTGAGGAGCATTTAACCGATTACAACGGAAATAAAAGAAGGTTGTATGTTAGCGACAAAAATTAAAAAAGTACAGTTCTTAAATCATTTCACATTCAGTCTTAAAACTATTTATGAATCACAATTTTTATAAAGCCAAAATTTGAATGACCCTCTTACTGAACAAATTCAAAACAAAATATAAAATTCAAAATAAAAAAAATTTTAAAAATCATCAAAAAAAAACTCCATCTGCTTAGTAGACAACAACGTTGAGCTTAGAGCACACGATAATATACCCGCATTTACAGAAAAAACCTTTTACATAATCTGAGCCAGCGACTCTGTGAAATGAAATGTAACTCGCGTAATGACGGAATATTTATACTGGGATGCGTATGAAAAGGTTGAGACTACCTGTGTGTTTGTGCACATACATTGATATTTTCTTGGTGTTCATCCAGATGGAAGAATATTCTTTTAAATTTATTTTCTGCTGGCTTTTGTAAATAATTTCTACTTATTATGTTTAAAACGTTACGTAAAAATGTAGTTATATTTTTATTATTTGTTTAATATTTCTGCCAAGCCAAGTGGTTTTTAAAGTAGTAAAAGTCAAGTAAAATTGACCTTTCACTTCATTGAGAACTTCTAGGAAGCTAAATGTCATTTAAATATTTAATTCTTATTTTTTTAATCTTTTCTATTGTTCTGTTATTTTATATTTTTACATACAAAAATTAAACAGTTCAAGTCGTCGTGACGCATGGGCACAAACAAGGATGCAAATGTAAACGTGACAGTTGTGGGTTCAATTCTCACTCGTGAATTAATGAAATATGTAATATTTTCATTTCTTCGCTCTGACAAGAAGCAAAGCGCGGTGTTGAGTTCCGCCACTCAGCACGCAATCGCTGGATATGCGAAACGAACGTGTCTGATAGCGGAACGGAGTATCTTAACACTAGGTTCACGGGTTTTTTCTGCCTAGTTTATGAAACATTATATTGTTCATCTTTATCAATATACTGGAACGCTCTATAAGCAATAATCTAAAAGTTTGGAATAGATTAGGTATCTGTGCCTGAGAAAGAGCTGTCATTTAATATTATGAAGTTTTGACATATTTTTTTTAACATAAATTTAAAATTGAATATAAAAATACAGGTACAATTCTCAAAAAATCTGGTATTTTAATACAAAAAACTAATTCAAAATGTTTAATCGCCTACCTTACACCTACTTTAAGCCATTTTAAATATTGGAAAAGGAAACCCGTATGAGAAGCTAAGAGGCAAAATAAACGTGACTACATCAAGAGATGAAACGTCATAATATCAGCTACGCTCATATATTTTATAGAGACGCATACGTCTTTAATACAACACGTAGAAAGCGAATATGAGTTCTTAGCAATATTAATAAATGTTTAATTCAAGCAAAATATTTAACACAAGTATTTTCATATTAAAATTAGAACCCATTTGGACAAAAATATGCATCTCTATTAGTGTGTGCGTTCCTACAAAGTGTCCACTATTTTGAAACATTTATTGAAACTATTTAAAACCACATTAATTATTGGTTTATGTTTAAACACCACCCAAAAATGTACCTATTTTATTGGCAATAAAATTCGAAACGTTCACTAAAATGGATGCTCATCAAATTACGTTTCGTAAAATATTAATAAATAAATTCAAATTTTGTTATTATTGGAGGTAGTTTGATATTATAATTATGTCAACTGACAAACGAACACCACCTCAGTTCAACCGTGACCACGGACTACTGCAAGCTGAACGTCGCGTTCCCAAAAATGTATACGCTAAAATACACGCGATTTAATAGTTTAATAGTTTCGTTTAAGATCGTCTAAATTATACTTTTAAAAATTTCACTTGTTATTATTATACTTTATTATTTTATTATTTTTGATATTACTATATTATTTTTAAAAGCAACATTGCATTTTATATGAAAAAATATTCCCATTTCATCATATACAGCTTTCAGTTCTTTAATGAATATATTTGTAGAATTAATTTACAGGAAAAAAATACTATAAGTAAAAATATAAATGCGAAATGAAATTACTTCTACATACTGACGTTAAGCTTCTAAGTAACCTTGGCAAAATCATTAAAAGCAGTTTCAGTGGTAATGAACACGATTAATACGTTTACTAATGTTTAAGTCTTATATAAAAAATATATATGCAAGGTTGTCGTAGCGCTGCAGTATTGTGCCTGACTATAAAGGCGACGACTATGAGGCGATTGTCGCTTCCTTTCCCAGTTGGGGGAATATAGAAAACAGAAAATATTTTAAAAGAACAGCACTGATGCTGTGAGTTCAATTAGAGAAATTTATAAACGAATTCTGGAGGCATTGCGTGTTGAGTGGCAGAACTCAACGCCACGCTTAGCCTCGACACCAGAGCGAAGAAATGGAAATATAAATTTAAGTAAATATTTCAGCTCCTCGAGTGGGGATCGAACCCACAACCAGTCGGTTTACAGTCACACTTTGTGCCGCTGCGCCACGACTGGCCTCAAGATGCCTGGTATTTTTTTAAAGTGATATTGAAAAACATGAAAAGTTTTGGGTAGCTAAAATCTGGACTGGAGTAGTAAAAAATGTTTCCCATTTATTGAGAAATTAAAACAAAATTTGTTCTTAAAAAGTCATAAAAGTTTTTAATAGTTTTTATTTGTAGATAATATAAGTTCCCTTTCTTAGATTTATTCACGCCAAATTTCAAAAGTATAATTCAATATTGAGTAGGTACCTCATAAGTTTTGATTACGAATTTTGTATAAAATACAGCAAAAACGATGCACAATATCTTCTTTCACACGTGTAAACATATTAGTGTATTTCTTCTAATGCAAATCCTGTAATTTGAACATTTCCTTTAAATAAAAAACCTTAAACCGAACCCACAAACACTGTATATAAAGACAAACCAGTTAAAACAACGCAAAACCAATTTGAACGAGTCCATTAAATATACAATACACATAGTTACTGCCACTGCACTATAAATAAACTTTAACAAAGCTGTTAGTTTGGAGATGCCCTTACAAAGGAATGTCAAATTGATGTGATAACACAATATAGAATACGCCCATAGGGGACACGGCGTTGTCTTAATAACTTGTACTGGGTACATTAATCTTCGTGTCGGGGGATCGTCTTAACGTGCTTTGATGGAGCCTATTACTCAATTTTGATTTAACTATTAAAATAATGGGAAGAAAATAAAACTTACTTACTTTAGTGAGTTGTGATTAACAATAATATACGATTGCTAAAAAATATCATGTAGTGAGTAAAACAAAGTTTTTGGCAAATATAATGAAAAGAGCTGTTCAGTTACCTATTGCTTCTAGTATTATATTGCTACATAAATAAACTACATAGTATAAAAATAAAGCAAAAAAGGCAATACAAACTTGGGATGAAATTTCAATCGATAATGTGCTACCGAGCTCTACAGTACAGAATGCATATTTTCACTCATAAATAGGACAAATAGCATATATTTACAGTAAATTCCCGGTATATGAACCACTAAAACCAGTCAAAGAGATCATTATAACGCGCGGCGCATCGTTTAACCGTAAACAGGACGGTTCTGGATTCAATTCCTAGTCTGGGGAACGAATTATTTACATTTCCTCGCTCTGATTACAACACAAACCGCGGCATGGGGTTTATTATAGTCCCACTCTAAACAACTCTTGAAAATTGAACAGACAGTGGATAACACTGGGTTCCTTTTGCCTACCCTGCTGTATACGGGATACAGCGTGAACCATTTTTTTAAGCCAATCAAAACAGCATCACCCATTATTTTACCCTACAATTACACAAAACGCTTTTAATCTCATTAAATTCTTGCTATTGCTCTGAAAATGTGTTTGACGCATAATTTTATTAAGTAGCGACAATCGAGTTTTACGCCGAGTTTTGAAATTTGATTATATTCTTTCTGCGGACGCTTAATGCAATTGTCAGTTTTTGTGGCGTCCGGACGAATTGGGCCACATTACCCAAATTAAGGTGGGGATTTCTCGCTTGTGTAAAATGCATTAAATATGCTGAAATTATTTCAGGTTTTACTTTAAAAAACGTGATGGCATTGTGAATTTTGTAGCTTATTGTGTTTGATAAAAAATTGAAAATATTTTATAGTATCTATATATATAATTTTGTAATAATATACCTAGTTGTTTACTATTTATTGGTTAAAGTGATCTAAATCTAGAGTCGAGAACGTCGTAGCAACGTTAAATTTTATAATTTATGCCTACAAATTGGTATTTCTCCTTTTAACGGTATCTCTGAAAATATATGAAATATTTTTACCTAATGCAACCATATCCGAGATATCTACATTAAAAAATTAAATATTATTATATAGAACTTAAATAGACATGCATACATTGCATATATAATATTAATTTACATGCTTGTGTTAAGCTTTACATAAACAACTCGATATGTCGATTTATAACGTAATAAATATTAAAATTATAAGTACCCACATATAAAATTATAGTTTATATAGAAGTAAATTGAGTGCAAACTAATCTAGCGTTGATCAAGTTATTTACTCCCTGTAATATGCGGTTGAAGTTGCGATGGAATGTAAATGGTCGATTATAGAATAGATTATTTTTTTTATATTAGTAAGCTAACTGTATATTTTATACAGAATATTTTTATATAAAATTAAAAATCTAATAATATATGTCTATAATATAAAAGTATTCATAGTTAAAACGTATTAATTTTTTTTCAAGTACTTAGCTATTTACTTTATGAACCAAATACAAAGAAAATCTTTTTTATCTTAAATAAATGCATATGTGTCAATTATTCTAACTGCGCAATAAGGATTTCAATTTTAAGCGAAATTCTCATAAAAGCAAAGTATCTTATACCTGATGCTTAAAATATATGACAATACATAGAAAATTACGCTTCATTCAAACTTTATAACACACTGCGAGGAGATTGTCAACGTTAATCACGACCCAAAGGTATGAAAATTCGTTATTAAGATAGGTCTGGCGAGATAAACCGTTTCAAAGGACGTAATGACGCACAATTGAAATTTATTGTGATAAAAAATCTGAAGATATGAAATGTAAGGTATAAAAATGAATAATTAAATTAAACGGATTGGTTATAATATGACAAAAGATTTATTTTTAAATTCACGCTGTACACCGCATGTAACAGGGCAAGGTCAATCTTCATAGAGCTTTCTCCAATATAATTTGTACTAAGGTGATAATAAGTAATGAATTACCTACCACACGCAGATATGAACTAAAATAAATAAAAAATAAGTAACTAATATAATGCTCTAATAAGTAACTAATACTATGCGTAATTTTACGTTCTAATAGTATTATTTATATATATATTTTTTATTATTCAACAACAGTTACCATACCAGAAGAAAATCTGCCAGACAGATTTGAAAACTCGTAAAAAATTGTAACAAAAGGTAAAAAAAGATATGATCTAATAATACGAAATTTGTTTATTTAACTTCATACATAAACATCTATCAAATATTACATTAGATAGTCAGTTTTCATACGCATAAAAGTCGTATAAATCTCATAACACCTTTATTGACCATAGAGTTGGTCCCAAAAACAATCATAGCGTAGGAACGTTGTACAGACGTCCGAGATAATTAAGCTTTTATTGTCTTGACAAGACCATGGATGAATGACCTATATATTTTATTACGTTGTTGACTCCGTTAAATATTGAAGCGGAACATTTTAATAGGCCACAAAGAATGTATAGGTGAGTCAATTGCTTTTATTGATCCAAAATTATTTTACGCTGATTAAAAATATGACGGCGTTGTTGTGAGTAGTGGTGCTTGGTCTGATAAAATAACAGTTCGTATACTCGAGAATAACAAAAGAATCTCTTGGCATTCGAGCCCTGACCGCGATCATGGGAAAGCACCATGTTTTTGTTTTGTTTTAAATTACTCTTAAAAGACCATCCAGAAAGCGGTAAAATGTCTACTGTAAAGTTTATGTAACACAAAAATCATGAACAAATACAGTTAACTTTAGATTTATTTTTTTATTATTGTAGACAATAAATAAAGATGCTATTTACCCACTAAATGAGAACTAAAACAATAATTGTATAGCATACTGACATTTCACATTTAAACATCACAAAGTGCACTCCAAAAGGTCTCCAAAAAAACCTCCAAAATATGTCAAAAAGAAACGTCAAAATTGCACTTTTCATGACGAATTCAAACAACTCGTAGAGTAATTACACTAAAAAACGAGTATCACTGAAAAACTTTGAGTCTACTCAACGTGAAACGGACAGCACTCCACTAAAGCGTACAGCCAAGGCCAGCGTAAATAGACATGCTAAACCTATTCTGAACAAGAGCCCTGGAAGTACAGAGCTGTATAATTGGAGTTGGACCACTCATTTCAACTGACAACTGAGGAACGTGCTCAGTTTGTTTGAGATTACATTTCCGACGAACACATACATGCTTACGTTTATTTAACGCGTTTGATACGTAGAAGTAATAGTTAATAATATTGAGTTCCAGAAATGTTATATATTCAAAGAATTCATAAAGTGGGCAATCTTATGTTTCTTGATCATTTTATTAAGAAACATATCATAATATCTAGTTTATGGGATGGAGCATCATTTATTATAACTCGTAGAATGGCAGCACCGAGCAATTTTTTGTAACATATTGCATGTCCACTATGGTTATAAATTGAAAACACAAATTCCAATTTCTCATCCAATTTTTTGTACTTGAATACATATGTTTTTTGTTATTTATACTTATAACTAGCGAGTACAATTATTATTATAACGTTAACATCAAGATATTGAATTAAAATATTAGTATGTAATACATGAAAAACCATTTTTGCTATTATTTACTGTTTATTATAATAATTAGTAATCAAGATAAAAAAAATATACGTAACTTCATTTGCACAGTTATGAACAGTGTTTGTAACGGACGTTTCGAGATCGCAGCTCGCCGCGGTGGTACTGGGTAATACAATGTAAATCAAGATGTCAAGAAGATATACTCATGTAGACATTCCTATGTTGCGGGATGCGCTCAGAATGTTAATACGGCGAATATATTTAGGGTTTGTGTGAATTATTCTTGGAATAAACAGCTTTAGAGTTCAGCTTTTTGACACATAATTGTAAGCGTTTATTAAGCAGAAGAGCTATTTAGTTGATCTTGGATGACTTCATTTGAACTAAACTATGTAATTTATTATTGCTCGAGATACTCTCATTTCCTGAGTTCTTACAAAACTCGTCGCTTTGAGCTGTTTTAACCTAGTATTCGTTAATCTTCTCTTAACCAGAATCAGTTAAAAGCAAAAGTATATTTTGATGCAAAATTTTCACAATAGCACGTCGTTATGCAAAATTTAACATTATATCAACTGTAGACTAAATAATGATCTGGATAACGGATACCAAATACATAAGTAAAAATTGAAGAATCAAATGATCTGTTCTGAACTAATGCACGTAGCGCAGCTTTACAACATCTGATGATGACACGACGGTTGTGGATACGATTCCGACTAGAAGAAAATTGAAATGAAATGAAATAAATTTAACAAGAGAAAGACCAGTGTTGGATTCCGCCACTAAATATTTAATGTTTCGAAAATTGGGCAGAAAGTGGGAAACAGTATTTTGAAATAACGTTCCATCTGCCTAGTTTTCTTTGTACAGGTTACTATGTTTAATTAAAAATTACAATAATTGATTTTACATAGAAATCGAATCTACACGCTTCCTTAAATCAACTACATATCATCGCTCTCCAATAGCACAGCTACATCAATAAGCCACATCCAACCATTTCCGAATGCATTTAAATCGTTGCCTATTCATTGACTCAATCATTTAACTGTTAAAGTCCGCCCCAATGAGGTTTAAACGCTTACTAAACAAAACCGTTAATTTAACGTTATCAACGCCATTCCAACTGAAATTATCGTTGATTGACCAAATAATGAATAATCACTCATTTCAACGCTTGCATACGAGTTATTTTGGAGGCAGAATTAGCAGAATATTTTATTTTAGTGATTCAAAATGGGTAACTGATTTTAAACTAATTAATTTTGACTTTATTATTTATCGTATATCAATTCATTTTTTAAATTTTAATAAAACTTCATGGTATTTCATCTACATTCCCTTAGTTTCCCTGCAGAATTGTAAATAGAATCAAAATTTATATACACTTAGTACTGTGGTGTCGGATATTATAAGTAAAGTATATTTATATGCTTAAGCCCTATAATTACAAAAAGTTACGATTTTCGATTTTGGGAATCTATTGTAATTACAACATACGTTTTTATCTTACGACGGTTGTGTGTTCGATTCCAGCTCGGGAAACGAATTATATAATATTTTCTTTCCCTGCCGTTGAGTTCCGCCACTCAACATGCAATGCCTGATGATTTCGGCGGAAAGAGTAGAACGAAATGTCTCAAGACTAGGTTCCCTTTGCCTATCTTGCCATATGCGCATCATAATCATCGTATCATATTAATCCAGAACGAGATCCCATAACAAATATTTCTAACAATAATACAAAAATCTTGCTAATTATAATAATAATATAATCTAGAAACATTAATAAGATTTCATCTAACACATTCGTATCACAACAAACCAATATAAACTCGATCCGACATTCGCCTACCATGTCTCAAGATTACCGATTAGCTGTCATCGTATATCGAACACGATGCTATTTGTCGATAGCACAACAATGGGATCTAGCAAATTAGATGCTGGTAATAAAACATCTTAATGAGATATTTCGTACCTGATAAAATATTGAGGGGTGATATTTACAATGAGTGATTGTGACATGAGCGACGGTCGAGGGTTCGATTTCTACTCAGGAGACTCATTGTTAGAAGAAATCTAATATGGGTTAAGTTCCAATACTCTACTTTTGAATGTAAAAGTGGGTGTCTTAATGTTAATTAAAAAAAAATAGAAAATAAATATTTGCATAACGTATTGCACATACCACGTACAAGATTCGAACCCAGCTTATAACTTAATTCTCGTGTTAAACATAAGCTATATTAGTTTTTTTTTATAGCACTATCTACTTTCACTTACTAAATTGAATTTGCTGAAGAGAATTTATAGCCACAACGAGCGTTAGAGACTATCTAGACTAGCGTTTATAAACTAGACTTAAGGTAGAGCATAACACAATTTTTACTAACAAACTTTACTGCGAGGGACCCTTAAAAACTGTGGTGTAATCATTAGTTTCCTTTTCCAGAATTTTTAAAATAATTCCATATTTTTTCTTGTCTCGCTTTTAGTATGTTTTAATTAGTTTTGTACTAAATATAATTCATATTGTATTAAATTACTTTAAGTAAGGAGATTATAACTTATTAACTTATATACTTAAAAACAATTAAAATGTTTTTAATATTATTACTATTTCAACAAACCTACAAGTTACATATTTGTTTACACATTTCTTTGAATAACAATGTGAAAATAGTGTCTATTAATTGTTAATAACATTATTTAAAAAAAACACGTTTTTTAATATTTGGTATACAATATGTGGAGTAATAAATTGTACGTATACGCCTAAACACGAACGGTTTCCTAGTTCTGAGGAATATTAAGATCGTTGGTCCATCAGACCAGGTCAATGATACCATGTAGCTAAGCATGATTGCAAAATGTCATGATCTTACATACATATATCACAAGCGGGTAAAATTCAATTTCTTAGATTTTACTACAGTTAAACGCCGACTTTATAAAAAAATTTTTCAAAATTTATTACATCATATGCAATAATCATTATAAAAAAGTCAAAGTCATTGTAAAAATTATAGTTAGTAGTAATATAAACAGAGAAATATTTATTTTTTATAAATATGTATAAATCTCTATTTACCTATAATAAGATTCGTTACAAAGCGTATAAGCATCGGTGGTTCAGTGGTAGAATGCTCGCCTGCCACGCGGGCGGCCCGGGTTCGATTCCCGGCCGATGCATTGGTCTTTTTTAATATTATGTTTTTTATGTAATTATGCGTTTTTTTTATAAATAATAGATAATATTTCGGAATTTTTTTATTTTATATTTATGCTCATTTTAAGATTTTGTGACATCTTCATTTTAATATAATTAGTCAATCTTAAGTATAATATATAATTACAATTGTTTTTTTTAAACGGATAAGGATGTCATTTTTTTTTTGTACGTACATCAAAGCTTTCTACGCACTGTTAGTACGGTTTATTCATAATTTCAAACCGCTAAGTAAATTGAAAATCACTTACACAAAATCTTTTATTTTTAATTATAGAAAGAAATAAATATATTACAAAACACAAAAGAAAGTTCAAAAATAAAACATTTTGGTTGAACTCTGACCACAAAACCTTAATTGCCCCGGGTTATTTTCACAAAAAACTTCAAAAGAAGCCGACGGCCATTGTGCCGCTTGACTTGAAAACAAAAATCGCGCAGTGGTTCTGTATTGTAAATGTTTGTATATTAAAATATTTATCTTATTTGATAATGTGTACATTGTGTGTTAATAAAGTATTTTTTTTAATATTATATAAGTACTTTCTTCTTACAATGTGTTATTAATTTGTTGTATAGATGTAAATTTATTTAATATTAAGAATGATTATTTTTACTTCACGCTATTTCCTGCAGATAGACAGAGGAAACGTAACGTTATGACACTCCGTTCTCCACGTATAGTCCAATTTTCGAGACATCGTGCTGAGTAGCGCCTTGTCTTGTTACTTCCGCAAAGGAATTAAATTAATTCATTTTTGAATTATTTTAATTCCTTTGCCCAAATTGAGAATCAAGCATACAGCTGTCGCGTTTAGAGACGCTCTGTCGCTACCACTACGGTCTCTATATAAATCTTTATGTAAAATCAAACATGTCAAGTAAAATAAAAATTAAGTATTTCAGCGCTTGATTCTGTTCTCTTATACTAATATACGTACCTATATAAGGAAATAACAATTACAACGATAATATGAATAGTAGGACTTACTATTGTTTCCATACTTTTTTACATAGAACTATTTATAAATATTTACTAGACTAGTTACTCAAATTATATAAGTACTAAAACACTGTATCTACCCAAATTCAATAAGAGAAATATGCAAACATTTTAAAATGAAACTTTGCACGGAATCCAAACACCTTAACTTGGTCCATACGTACATTCACAGGTATACACATCCCTATTATTAAGCACGCATCTTGTAATTTCGTATCCGATAGTCATTATACGTACGTCCATTTTACGCCTTTGTACGCATCGGTCAATTCCACAATAATGCTACATACATTCTTTTGTATGATTCCCACATAAAAATGCATTGAAATTGGAACGATTAATGTAAAACAAGCTGTTGTATTTTCCGCAATAAAGGTTTTGTATGTAATATTTTTTTATCTTTTCATATTTATCAAAACACCTACATATTATGTTTCAAAACAAGTAGCTTTTACGCATTTTTGTTTTGTTTTATATATGACTATTATACTTTTTTTGTAGCTTCGGGTTGCATGTCGCATTTATCAGGATAGGCAGGGAACCTGGGAACATTCCTTTTTAAAAGACTTCCTTATCCCACTTTCCACCGAATTTTGGAGGCATTGCGTGTTGTATGGCGGTACTCAACGCCACAGTTTGCCTCGTTACCAGAGAGAGAAAATGAAAATAAAAAATATTTAATTTCCTCGAATGGGAATCTAACCCTCAATCTGTGGCGATTACAGTCGCACGCTTGTACATCTATGCCGTGGCGTACCCTCATTATACATTTACAGACATTACATTAAAATCGTCATAGCGCAGTGGATCGGTGACTATGAACGCAATGGTTATGAGTTCCATCCCCAGTCGAGGTGATGAAATATTTACTTAAATGTATATTTCCATTTCTTCGGTCTGGTGTCGAGACAACGCGCGGCGTTGAGTTCTGCCTAGAATCCGGCAGAAAGTGGGGAACGGAGTGTCTTAACACTAGGTTCCCTCTGCCTACTCTGCTGTGTGCGGGATACAATGTGAAGCTAATAAAAAAAATACTAATTTTTTTTATACCTAAACATGACTAACAACTGTTTTTAAGAATATTTTATGAGGTTTAAATAGAATTCCTTCAAATTTGCTTTGACTGATCTCATATAGTTTATGGAAATAAGAGTTGCTAAACAAGTAATAACATCACATCAACTGTGATGAAAACATACAACGATAAAAATCTACGCAAAACGCACATATACTATTAAGTTTCAAAAATCTGTAAAAATTACAAAATTAATCTTTATTTTATAATATTGAGGTAATCCAATTTTGCTTTGAGAAAATTTTACCAATGTATTATTAACGTTATACAACTTTACAACAAAAAACTTCTTCAAAACAACGTCCAAAAAAAATGTATGATTCTCCGCTCTTTGGTAAACATTTGTTTTCAAGTACTGTGAACTTTTTAACTGTTAATTCATGGATAGTAATGAGAAGGTTCTAAAATTGCGTTGTCACGTTAACCAAAAATTTAACGTTTGTTTGACCTTAAAAAATTAGACTTATAATTAATTTATATTGGGTCACATACAAATACTAATAAAACACATACTAATAAAATGACTATAAAAATGTACTACCTGGTACTATTAGCTATTTCAACCACTTATCGATGCTTATTAATACCACATATACGTACGATTGGTTAAAATAAAAAAATACCTATTCAATATATAGAAATAAAAAAATAAAATGCAAAATTTCCATGTAATAATCAACCCACAAGAAGGGCGCGTCCAAAAATTATTCGCGTATTCACTCATTACTCGTGTTTAAACTCTGAATTTCGAATAAAGTTGACTCAATTCGTATTCATAAAGCGGGAACCCAGAAACTAATATAAAACGTAAGCGGGGCTTATTACTTAAAACTTGTGAACATTTCAAACGAATAAATTGCTTTAAGTTTGTATGTTTCAAAACTATTTCAATAGCTCTGGTCGGCTATTTAAGGTGTTTTGAAGATTCTTGGACTCTTATTGCCTCCATGATTAATATTTAGCTGTTTTAACACTGTATACCCAATTTGACGACAAATTTGTTTATATTAAAGTAAATTTACTCTTATTCTATTTAAATTTTGTTCAGTTTCTTGGAGATCAAGCAACTTGGAAAATATGGTTTCGTTTATTTATTTATACAGAAACTGTTAAGTTTGTACGCACGAAAATTTTAGAAATTTGAATTTTCGTGGTATGTTTTTAATAAAACATTAGAATTTAGAGGTTGCATAAATCTGTTACAGACAGTTTCAGTCGACTTTTTTCGATTACACTTTAGGGCTAAAATCTTTAATATTATTGAAAAAACAACAATTAACTCTTTACAATGTTGTTCTCTAAAAAAGCAAGTCACTCTAGTGTAATACGATGTTTGGGACGTGAGGGCACGTGTCCATCACTGTTAGAGATCTTGACAAACTTGAAGTGTCACTGCGCTTTGACAGATGTCAAATAAACTGTAGATAAAGTGCGCGTTGCTTGACGGTTCCGGTTATTTGGTGTCGTTGACAGTACATTTCTTATTGGAGAAATAGTTGTACTCTATATTTAGTAGGTTTATAGTATAACAAACAAATAAAAAATACAGATAGTAGAGATTAAAGTGAAATTAAATCCATTTTATCTGTCTAGTACATAAAATCATTAGGTATTTCAAAGGGATAAAGGTTCTACAAATAAATTTTATAACTGTAACAACAACAATAGATTGTAGTATATCAAGACATAATAAACAAGCAATGAAACCCACTTCCTAAAACAAACGCACAAAGGCACTTAAAATGATAAACTGAAGTATTAGAGTCATTTAAAACACCTACATTCGTGGTCACTCAAAATTTTAGTATTCTTTAAGTATTATTTATTTTTAGATAACGCGGAGGTGTAATGCCAGCGTTCAGATAAAAATAAGTTTGTTCTTACATTCTCAAACTCCAATAAAAGGTTATTATTAGTTCACCGAAAGACCATCAGTGGGTAAATAAAGATAAAACGTATGGTGTAAAATTCTTTTCCATATTGGTTTAGTGCTATTTAAACCAATGAATAAGCGATAAGAATACAATTTTTTTCAACAATATTAAAATTTTGTCTTTATCAGTAAAAAGAAAGGAGGCATACAAGTATAATTTCCGTCATACATCATGATTACGGGATATTTTTATGTGGGTATTATAGCAACATGCATGCAACATTTTAAAAAAATACTGACTAGACAGGTTATCTATCTGTTTACAATAAACTTAAAGTGTAACACGATATATTATAATTAAATTTTATCATATAAATCTATAAGTAAAACAAACATCAGTCCCAAAATTTTGAATAATAAATGACTACAACTACTCCAATTCGAGTGTATTTCAAGCAAAAACAAGAAATCATTCAAAGTAACAAATGGGACGGGGATATTTAAGCCGACTCTTCACTTCGTATCCGAAACTTGCCACACAAAAAACACGGCTATTCCGAAATCCCCGTAAAATATTCCCACAAATAAACATTAGCTGTCACAGAACATCGTTCCGTTATATTTAGAATCACAGGGGCGTTCAGATCAGATTTTAATGGGCGAAATACATTATTCAGCGATACGAGACGAACGCGTCAAATACTAGATTAAAAATGTAAACTTCTGTAGTCAAGATTGACTGGATATCTTTTAACGTAACGGTCTATTTAATGAACTATTTATTCTACTTTGTCTTTTGTCTTAACATTATCTCTACAAGCTTATTTCTTACTTTTCTTTTAAATTGCCGCATGTTAAATTTCATTTGTAGGCATAATCCTTGTTTTACATTTTCTCGATACCAGCCTCATTACATCTCGAAAGACCAACAAAGGGAGAAAGTTCTTTTTAATTTTATCTTAATGGTTGCTGAAAATAATGTTTGCTCTTACAAAAATTAAGTCATGCTCCAAAGATATTATGCAAAGGAGAGCACAAAGCCGGGTAAACGAGCAGGCTAATTGTTCGGACAACCGGATGTGACGGACCGGATAATGGTAAGGAAATACTCGACGGCTAGAGGAAGCCAAATATTTAATCCCCGAATTATTTTGTCAATTTCCGTATAATTGTTTATGGTGTAATAAATATCGTATTCATCAGGTTTCTTGGTTATATCTATGGGCTATGGAAAAACAAAAGCAGTAGCGATGTTCGTGTAGCAAGGGCTGCTTTTTGAATATCCGTTTACCAGGAATATGCCTGATTTTAGTAGGCATCTAGGTTTATTTAAAGTTCTCAACTGTTTTCTAAATATATGAAGAATATATGATTTTAACTTGTTCATCAGCGTTTAATTTATTAATTAAATGAATATTCTTAAATTTATATTTATTTATTTACACATTATCTAGCAATATAGCATATTAGTTTTACAGGAAACCAACAGTGTAAAATTCATGGAGTTCATCTATTATTTATCGTAATATTTTTTGCCACTATAAGATCATTGCCTCTTTTGCAAATCATACACTTTGGTGCGTGTGTAAATACATACGTTTATATAACTACTAAACTTTTCAATGTTGTCACAATTAAAATTCTGTTAAATCTATTGAAAGTCCTCAAAAATACAGTTGATATATTACTGTAGCATGAGTAAGGCAAGAAAAAACACCTAACATTTTTGTGTAAAGTGAAGAAATAACAACTCAAAGAACTCGTAAGCCTGCGTACTCAGCTGTAATAAGGTTGAAAAATTCACGAACAAATTCAATCAAACGCTTCAATAATAAAATGAGAGGGACCATCTATCACGTTCGGAAATAGGTCGATCCACACGGAGTTCTTTAAAACGGTCTCTTCAACGAAATGTGGATCGGTTTTAACTACATTACCGTTTGAAATGGAGGTCATGGGAAAATTGGCTTTACGGCTGGTGAAACGAAATTTGACTATCGCTTGAGTTCGCTGAGCGCTTACGGTATCTCATGACCTGCGACCCAAGATAGCAAATGTATAGATTAGGGAAGCACTTCAGTTGAGCGACATCTGTACATCTGATGACTGAGATAAACGCTCGCTTTAAATCGCTGTCTTAAAATGTTCAGGAAGAAGGCAATGCAAGATCTTAATACGTCGTTCTAATGTTCATGTGTACGTTCCTATTTTGTTTAACATAAACATAATTAATGGCTTTTTATTGTGTATTTTTTTTATCTATATAATGTTTACTCACGACAAAAATATACAACAATTCACTTCAATTTAAAATTGGTTGGTCTAAAAACAATCTTGAATTGCAGTGAATTGTTGTATGATTTACTTGTATGAGTAATCGGTATTTTATTTGTGCAATATAGCGGGTGAGTAGCTGAACACTTATTGTAAGACAAACAGCTTAAATTTGATATATATATATACAGAAAACATTATCTGTTTCGGGACTGAACTGATGTTTTACTAACCAACTGATATTATTACAAAGAGACGACAAAAAAACCCAAACATTACAAAATTAATTACTGTTCAAAACATATCAATAATAGTACAAGAGTATTTCTAAACAACTCCATGCTCAAAACATGTTTGAACATAGGATTACAGTGAAGCCTCTTATTAGTAAAGGATACCTTTAGGCCTTTTTACCTTTTAGTAGAGCTAGCGAGGTTTACATGTGACATGTACACATCTATTTTGTAATGAAAATAATTCAATATTAGAACCCTATCTTTCACCTTTTTATCTGCAACTGTGTAGAATATAGGTAGAACGCACGAGCGAACGAATATTTTTTTAACGATTGAATGATTTTTCTGAATATACAGCGTCACAATCCGTTACTCTGTAAAATATAACATATACAAACACAAGCAAAAACTACAGTGCGTTCAAAACCAACTAACATGTTAACTGTGGTATACATTTCAATGATTTTTAATATTACACTGTCAATCTAAAAAAGTGTTGAAAATTTTTCATGTTTGAACAAAGAGTTGCAACTAATTTATCGCCAAATGCAAACCTAAGTAGATAATTTATGGTCTCGACGAAAAAGGGGTTGAATGACAACCCCTGGTCAAGAAACAGCAAATAGTTTTTACCTTGTTAGAGTTAAAGTTGCAAATGGTAGTTTTTATTTATCGTGTGTTCATTTCACGCGTATAAAATGTAATAAGCTTTATAAATCTGGGGTGCAAAATTTTTCATACATTGTTAAAGGAGAATAGACTCTAGTTTTCGTGTAAAAAGGTTCTATTTTGTTATAATGTTGTGGCCAAAATTTTTGCAAATGTCGTATGAATAGAAACGATAGAAGCCCCATTTCGGTATAGGGGGTGAAGTTAGCAAACACCGTGTTGTTACCCCATAACATGCAATATTTATTGCAGCTACTGAACTTGGGGATATATTATGAAAATGCAGATGTTGATTCAAAACTTATTCGGTTGTGTGAATTATGTGTACTTTTAATATAACTTTCGCTTTCTAAGTTACGATATGAAATAAAAAAATTAAAGCTTTTAAATTTATAACTATTTCCTAATACATTAAGCATCATCATCTAAATATGTGGCCGTCGGGGTCCAGCAGCACAGGGTCCGGCTGTGAATATAAAGGATTTGGGCTCGATTCGCACTTGGGAAAATATTATATATACATATTAATTTCTTCACTTTGTTAATGATATAAAGAGACGTTGAGCCCCGCCGTTTAATACATAATATCTCGAAATTTTGGCGAAAAGTGGAGAACGGAGTTTCTTGACACTAACGGCAGTATATGGCGTGAAGCTTAAAAATATATCTAAAATACTACTATTCAGAGCGCGGCATTAGCATTTAACGCCTCTTCGTGGGAGCGGAGTATCTAAGGTCCTAAGTTCAATCCTGGGTCGAAAGCTTGTTTTGCTTTCTAAACGAGTCTCTGGGTGATAACAATTGTTTGATATTGGCAACGATGCAAATGTTTGGCCTTTGCACTGATGTGGGACAGTAATTGACTTTATGTCCCTAATAGAGATGGCAATGTGGATAGAAAACATCAGCAAACGTTCGAAATTCCTATTATTCCTATCGTAAGCTTAGTTGAGAAACCATTTTAATATTTAATAGATAACGAGCGTTATTTACATTTTCTCGCGTACTGTAAACAATCGGCTTATTTAATCGTTTATCTTTGAACGTTGTAATATGGATTATAGAACTTATTTAACCACATAAAACTCCCTGCGCTGTTGAAAAAGTTGTGCAATCTTTAATTAACTATTAAAATGCTGATCAAAATCAAGTATTCACTACAGCAGAGGAAGTCTTGACGTACTCCACTAAGCACGACTGTTGCAAGTTCTATTTTGTTTCCAACTTAATAGTATTGAGCGGCGTTAAGTTCTGCAAACTATTCGTCATCCTTTAAAAACGCGCAGTTATTAAGAGAATATGTAGATGTAAATAGGCAAAAAATATAATATTAAAAGGGTCCCTTAACCTACTCTTCTGGATCGCAAGTCGCAGGCACTTCTATTAGCTCATTAACCTGTAACATGATAGCTTCTGTACCTGCACGTTAATCCATGGAATGCCGAGTATTTTCTCCAGAACAAAATAAGGAAACTGTTATATTAAGGACAATAACAACTCAAAATTAATAAGTCCGAAGACGCCTTCAAACTTCGCGTGTTAACTTCTACTAGGAAAATCGCATCACAGATATTGATCACAGTTTTTTAGAACAAGTAGTTATTGCCCAAGTTCACGAGTTATGATTGTGATGACGGGGGAGCGAGAGCTGATGTTTCATTCTAAGAAACTTTGCCATTTTCACGCGATAAATAGAAACTTTTATTTCGCTCACTGCCGTTTGTTATTCCGGCGTATCATTAAACTGACGTTATTTTCTTTCGTGATCTGCTTCGACGTTTTAGTATGGTAATATACACATTTGATTTATTATTGAACGCTACTTTTAATATTTATATGTTTGCTTATTTTTTATTTCTTGTTGTTTGTAGGATATCCGTGTTTAACTGCTATATATCACATTATGTAAGCAGGTCGTAGTTTAGAATTTTGTTATTTTTATAAAATAATTAAATTTAAAGCCGTCAAACTGGTAACTTTTGTTTACTATTTTCATTATTTTATAATGTATAACTAGACAAAGGGCGGCGTTAAAATCTGCCATTCAATACTACAACGACAATTCTTAGTCTTACCACTATGTTTACTCTATCTGCCTTGCTAAATCAGGGTGCAGTGTAAAGCTAAAAAAGGAAATGCACCGTTTTATATATGATACATTAGATTTGAAAACAATTTTTTGTAAATCTTTGCTCGTTGAAGTTAAAAATTTATACTTAAGTATAAGTAAGAGACTATATAAAAAAGAGTTTTTACGCCTAAATAAAAATTATGTAAAAATAATGCGATTAATTTGTAATCCTTTTATAATTTCTCATAAATAAAATCAAATTTATATAATTATCCTCCAGATAATCTTTAGAATTACTTAAGAAAAAGGCCATTTTAGACCTCACACAAGTGGCACCCGAGTTGAAAATTGTTATCAAAGACAGTAGCAATTAATGAGTCAAAATATAGAGTTTTGTTGAGCGAATGAGTCTGAAACTCGTCCCATTAAAACTTATTACATCCTGTAATAGATCCTCGGGAATCAACTGAGCCGTTGACACAAGCCAGATGTAAGGACCACTCGAGAACTTGCTTAAAGTTCGTAACAAACTGATTTCGGTTTAAGGGCGCTTCTAGGATCGAAAGCTCAAAAAGTAAGTTAAATTATGAAATTTCTGTTCATATTTATCAAGTGCTTAAGTCTATTATTTTGTAGGTATAGATATTGTTTATTTAAATAGAAAAAAAGTGTAGGTACGATAATAATAGCCCTGCTAATTTGGATTCAATGCTTATTCGCAAGCAAGGAATTAC
Organism: Heliconius charithonia; assembly: GCA_030704555.1. Classification (NCBI taxonomy): domain Eukaryota; kingdom Metazoa; phylum Arthropoda; class Insecta; order Lepidoptera; family Nymphalidae; genus Heliconius; species Heliconius charithonia. The sequence goes on from CM060825.1 coordinate 5,598,847, forward strand.
TTTCATTTACCCGCTCTGTAAAGACAAGTGCGGCGTTAAGTTCTGCTATTCAATACAGCCTGTTTTAAAGACTATGTGTGTAAAGTAATGAAATTTGCAATTCAACTAAGGAATTTTAAAAAATTATAAATACTAAAAAATAAGTCCCAAATTTCCTAACAAGTAACCATTGTGATTATTATCGGAAAAAAAATCAATTGTTATTATTTAAATATTTCCACAAAATAAAAACTACAAACAACATCAATGACTTAAACTGACAAACATCCAAGCCTTTAATTTTAAAGTCATCAGACATGAGCCCGAGTCGTTCCAACAAAATGAGTATTGTGATACGTAATGAGCGCAGCTTGCAGCGGAACCGACCGCAATGTTTCTTGTAAAAGCTCCACTCTCTATACATCTACTTCGTTGAATATAATCATTTCTAGAGCTTTTGTGTGATAAGCTATTGAAGATATGAGACGTAATAACGTTATTTTATATAAAAATTGTTGCTTTCATTTGTTTTAATTATTATTTTGTTTGCGTTAGATTGTTTTTACATGAAATATAATATTTATTCGTTTACGTACTGAAATTTATGTGACGCATATACTTATTGTAGATCATTATATCCCATAGATTAATATGTAGGTCTTAACAATTTAAGCATTTAAATTAAGGAAAAAAATTAAAAACAGAAAAAGTTGAACTTCTACTTCGATCAATCTTATAGGTACACATGAGATATATGAGAAATCCTAATACTTTTCTTGCGATGGTTTACTCAATGCACCTGTACCTGCGCCATTTACCTGATATCAAATATCACAAAAACCGTATGTAAAAGTACTTATTTCTATGAAATGGTATGAAAATTTTTTTTCGAGTCTTCCAATATTATAACCCAACTGCAGTTCGAAGAAAATTAAATTCATTCATTAGATACCTATGATTTTACCTACCTAAATTTAATATATAGCAAGAAATATTAAAAAATATATATATAAAAGAAAATATTAGTATCATTCATATAGATACAAATCTCAAAAAAAACCTCGATTTTTTAATAAATATTTTACACGAATAATAAATCCATACACTATAGACGCATTGAGAGTAACTAAAACAAACGAACGCGATGCCAAAGACCGCAAATGTTGACAGAGCTATACAAACACGCCTTTAGTGGCTTGCCTGCAGCCCACTTCGTTTAGTTTTAACTTTTCTGTGTTTCCGCTAAAACAACAATAAATAACATATGAAAAAGTAATATAAGGAGTAAATGAGATAGACAAAACGGAGTATTATTTATTACAGCCATCTCTTACTAAAAAGGACGGAACATAGAATATGGTAAAGATTAAAGATAAGGATCATTTCAAAATCAAAAGTTTAGTTTTTTTTCACCATTCGCCATCTGTATACAGTGGCTTCAATTGTTGTTAAACAGAATTATTGGATAAGAACATACACGTTTCGTAAATATAATACAATATACCTAGATAATTATTATCATATGTATTCGGTTACATTTAATAAGTTGTTATTTAACATTAATATCAACAAATTAATTTAATTTTTGTTAAAATTTTGCCACACAAAAACAAAATTGGCATATTTTTTACTCTCTTCTTTACAAGGCTCATTAATAATTGACCACCAAACATAATTAACCCCTTAAACTGCCGCTGAATACTACTGAATTTCGTGTAATTGGCCGAGGTGATTGTCGTTGTAATTATCAATTCGGCTCCATTAAATTTTTGTTTCAGTAAAATTAAATTTCTTACAATTACTTTTGATTGTGTTTCATATTTAAAGTTTATACTATATCAATTTTTATTCGAACGAACACTTTTGAGTTATAAATCTTATCTTACTACTCGATTTCTTTTGACAAAGATATTTACTTCTATTACTAGAGCAATTTAATTATTTTAAATAACTTTCATGTTAAGCAATAACTAATTGATTAAAATTATCAATTTTTTATTGACTAACATACTATAAAAATTCTTCATAAGCAACCGCGCCGGCTAACAATTTCAACGTACCTAGAACGATATGTGAATTTAAATCTCTTCAAATTCTTAATGAATGTACATTAAGAATTACTCGAGGGTTGGTTGCCTGATAAGACGCCTCGTCAGAAGCTATCAATCACAATTCAAGTTTAAATACGTGAAACGTAGAAGACAACAGGCTTTTCTACAAATCATAAATTCAAAATACTTATCATTCAATTACATTTATGCAATACACTTATGATTTCTCAAATAAACGTAACCTGCTGTGACAAGAAACCAATTTTGCAGGAAAGAGCCGGAAAGGAACTCGACAATTAACTTTTTATATAAAAGAAAAAACTCACACTATATATATTACGTTAAAAATATTAACATCCGTACATAAGCACTACACCACAAAAGCATTATTTGCAGGAGGCCAGTAGTGGCACAGAGGCACAAGCGTGCGACTGTAAGCGCAATATTGTTTTTGTGTTTGATTCCCACTCGAGGAAATGACTTATTTAATATTTCAATTCCTCGGCCTGGTAACGAGACAAACCGCGACGTTAAGTTTGGATACTCGACATGCAGCGCCTTCAGAATTCAGCGGAAAAAGAGGAACGAAAGTATCAAATGGGTTCCCATTGAGTGTCATAATACTAGGTTCCCAGGTCCTCCCCGCCTACTGTGTGCTATGTGCGGGATACAGCTTGGAACTAAAAAAGCATTATATTAACAAAATCACAACATTTAGCAAAACAAATATAGCACAATATGTGCAATCAAAAAGAAAGGTAAATGTAGTATGCAAAATGATAATAAATATTCTCTATAGAAAATAATAGGAAGATGTCGTAACATAACATTCAGTGGAACACATCAAAAAATCATTTGTCGTTGCATTGTCGCTAACTTCCAAGATAACTAGCAAAGCGTCTGCGCGAGTCGGTTAAGTTTCAAGAGACAGTGTTCCTTTTTTATTAGTTTAGGAAACGTTTAAAGTATTTTTACTAGATTTTCTTTCCTACTGTACTTTAAATAGAAGAAAAAATTAAATTATTCTGCATTACCAAATTTCCTATATTTACTATTTCCACTGTAATATTAAATCCAACTCACTAGGACTTGATTTTTTTGAGTTAAGATAACTCAACTCATTTCAGGTAGTGCCTATAATAAAATAGAACTCCATACCTAAAGACCTTTAATATCTGTCTTGACATTCAATTATTTTAATGATCACACATAATTTACAGAATATGCAGAAGTCGTAGAGCTAGTTATATTTAAGAGTTTAAAAATAAAAATATTCCAATTTCAGTTGATTTCATGAACGAGCGCGAAAGATACCAGATAAGAACCATATAAGTAGGTACTTTTCTAATTTAAAAAAAAATCACTGAAACTTAAACCTGCTCCTACTTCCCGTTGGAAGCAGCACTGCTACTACACTAAAACACGCAAGAGATAAACACAGATAAGTGCTCTACGACAAACATAACGCACAAATAGCGTTGCTCTCTATACAATGAGTCATTCAAAATGTTTGCATTAAAATATCAACAACTGACGTTTGGACTTCAGTCTGCATAATATTTGTAGGCCGTCTGAATCTATACCACTACATACATATCTAAACTTATATTTTAAAGCTAAATTGTTTGTTTGGTTGAATGAGCTAATCTCATGACTTACTGATGCGAATAAAAAATATTTTTAGGGTCCATTTCATCATATTAATCGTTTTGAAGTAACACACGATACTGTTAGAGTTACCTATGGTACTTTGATACTACGTGGCATGTGTCATTTATGACAAAGTCATCCACCATTCGATCACGGTCTCGAAACCGTAGGAAAAAGCTGATTCATAGTGATAATATAAAACAAAACCAAGCTATAAATTACAGTATGCAATTATGACAATTGATATTGTATATTATCCTGTACTTATACTTTATAGGTAATAAAAGGTGTTACAATATATAACTTATAAATACTACATCATTACTGACTTTTAACATAGGCATATTGATACGAGTTAAACTAGTGTTCCAATAAAAAAATTGATAATTGTAATTACATTTAGAACATAAATGTCTTACATACTCTTTTAATATTCTCTTAATCGAACTCACACGACGCTCGTGGGTCCGATTTCCACTTGGGGGATTAATTTCCTCGCTCTAGTAAAAATGAAGCGCAACGTTGAGTTACGTCATTCAACACGCCATGTCTCGAAAAAGGCAGGAACTTTCCCCCTGCTATATGCAGGATACAACGTGAAATTAAAAAAAATACATAAAAAAATAACATTGCAGCAAATTATTTATCTTTTATAATTGGAGTTTTAAAAGTTATTGCTGAATTCTGGATGTATCAACGCAACCCTTTGATTAGAGAAAGAAAAGACATATTAAGACATTTAATACTTTATTAAATATTTTACTTCCTTGAGTGGGAATCAAACCCACAACCTGTCGCGTTTACAGTCCCATGCTTGTGCTCTTGCGCTACGACTGGACTCAATATCGGCTTATTATTTTAAAATGACGACCATATTCCTTTCAATAAACTATATCGAACGAAAGTATTACAAAATTTAATTATACATATATAAATGATATAAGCATTTTGTATGAACATCAAATATAACTTTAATTTCAAAAAGACAGATTTACGATACGATGTTAATAACCGATAATATCCGGTTGTGGATAGGTAATTTTAATAACAGATGCGCTCTCGAATTTATCTCGTTCTTTGCCCGTTGCGGCGAAATATCTTAATACTTGAGAAATAAAAGAAGAAGAAATTATGTACAAGAGCTAAAATTGCTTAAGATTTTAAATGAAATTCTTTAACCGGATTGATCGTGCATAACAGTATAGAAAAAAGCCCTTGTTCAAAATGTTTACAAAAAATGAAAATTAAACTGGAACGGAGAAAGATAGTTGCATTTTAAAAATGTAAATTCATAATTCGTGTAAAAATCGCGAAAATTATAATAATATTACGAACAGTAATACATTTGTAATTTCTTTTTAATTAACAAAAAAGAATAAGAAAAATAATAAAAACGAGGTTTAAAAAAATCTCTGTTTCATGACAATAACCGTTACCTTTACTCCGTCAAAAAAAATGTTGTATAACACATGAAACATTCAGCCTCAGTATAGCATTCTTCAATAATCGGACAATCCAACACATTTAAAAAAAAATTAAAACAGTAGTTCCTGAGATTCGCACGGCATATATAAATATTAAAATAGACCATTTACTGCTTTTTACATAAGTAATGTTTTTATACATAAATAAATATTATTTTTATATTTATTGTAAACTATTACCTACCTATAGTGTGATTAAAAACAGCGCTTGATTCCTTATACATAATTTATATGCGTGAAATAGAATAATATCGAAGCACGTTGTATTCATAAATGACTTACAAGAAAATATGTAAATATTCAAAACCCTTCTACACTATCAAATTACAATTTAGGATGCTTTATTATTTATATATTTTATATTTGTCCGGACTTAAAAGTCCCTATTGGAAAAATATAACCTATCTTTTGTTCGATTTTTAGAACCAGCAAAAGGACAGAAACAAACATTTCCATTTTTATATCTTTACCTTGTAACATATTCATGAATATGGATGGGTACATAGAGGCAATCTTAACCTTAAGGATCTCACTATTTTTCGTCCCAATTTTTGAGATATTGCGTGTTGAGCGGCAGGACTCACTGCCTCAATAATGCCTGCCAAAATAAATCATTCCCAAAACGCTTACCAGTAGGCATCGAATATTTAGTTCCAAAAACAAATAACTAGCTACCTAAGATTCCAACGAAATCGTAATCAAACCAAGCGTATCTATTTCTTTGGCCTATCCCTTCGCCTATCACGGCGTTACGAATCATGATTAAATGGTAATTAAAGAAAGGAAACCACACCTCAGAGAAGGCTTAATTGAATTAAAGAGGAACCCTAATGATAGTAGGGAGCAAAAGTAACGTACTTTAAAGACACACCGTCCAATTTTCGAGACATTGCGTGACGAGTGGCTGAATTCAACGCTGCGCTTTCTTTTGTTACCAGAACGATGAAATAAAAATAATATATTCCGCCGAGTGGTAATCGAACCCACAACCATCGTTTTTGCAAGCCAAGCGTTTCTCTTTCATTAGTCTATCCCTTGGCCTATCAAAGCGTTACGAATCGTGATTAGATGGTAATTAAACAATTAAAACCACACCTCAGGGAGGGCTTAATTGAATTAAAGAGGAACCCTAATAATGGAACCAGATGACGAATTTGTAGCGTAATATCGTATTTTTATAGGGCAATAAAATTTATTTATTTGAATGTCGCGTGCCCAATGAAATATTAGCGGTATTCGTTTTGAATATGTATTGGTTTGAAAAAAATAAGGGAATTTATTAATATATGATGACGAACACACGATTATTAATATTATAGTCTCAACTTGATTTCATTACATTAAAAACTACTAAGTATCGCCTTTACACCACGATGGCCTTCTAATTTTATAAAAAAATCTAAAAAAAACGAAACATTTACAGGATGACTTTGTCAGTCTGTATGATGGGTTGTCTATCTGGTGAGACCAATGTTCGCATAGTACCGAATCAAGATAAATTAAATTAAGAAAAAAAAAATAAGCCTCTAATTCAACACAACCAAATATAAGTGATTTTATGCTTTGTTTTTAATGAACTTTATATGGAATTCGCCAAGAAATCTAAGCCTATACCTTCACATCGACCTACAATTGTGAAATTTTACAAGGAGTTGAAGTTGAAAAATTATAATTTATAGTATAAATAAATAAAAAGATAACAAACTTATATTTATAGTTTATTTCATAAAAAAATTGTACATACGCTCGCAAACTCAAGTGAATCTTTTTTTAGTCACATTCCCGTTGCATCTACAATCATGAAAGCGGTACGGAAACCTCAGTGCCCGAGTTCGACTCACACTTTTCCAGTTTTTTTCTAATAAGGCTAGATTCGAATACCATATTAAAGCATCAAAATGCGCAAAACCTGTTCGTGAGTGCGTACTCATATCGTTTAAAATAATATTAAAATTTAATGAAATATCTCCAATATTTTACAACGAAATGAAAATTCACATTTGTTAAATATAAAGTATTTGTACTGTGTGAATTAAGCGACGAGTGGCGTTCGTCAATTATGTATGAAATATAGATTGGAGGACGGTCACGATGCGCAGTGCATTATATAATTCATTAATTTTAAAATAATATTAACGTTTTATTATATTATACGATTGGTAATATTATATTGTTAAAATTAAGGTCCGACTGAATACTGAGATGGAAGTGAGCTCGATTTCCACTCAGGGGGGACTTCCACAGATCTATGGGAAACAAATGGTCCTAAAAATAATTATTTTAAAATGAGCTTTATACTTGCTAAATTAATTGACTAGGTAAAAGCAAGTACGAGTGGTATTATAGTGAAGTCTCTCTTTAATCTGTTACGCAATCTTGGGCTGACTAGAACTATAATTTCAATTCTAGTACATACTTGGAAGGTGGTTATTGGAGTCATTTCGTAATTGGTGTTGATAGACAGAGAGAGAGAGGAGCCCAGACAAGAGAGTTAAGCCAATAGAGATTTAAAAGGGGTTGCAAGTCCCAGAGACTACTCTGAGGCCCACAGTCTACAATACCAGCCCTCGGTGAATCCATGAAATCCTAAATAGTTTATTCTTACATTTTTATGTAAGCATAAAATATGTTAATCATTAATTCACATGAAATTAAATATATCATAATAAAAAACATAATAAGTATAATAAGTCAGTTTTTTTAATAATTTTAACTTTGTTCTCACCGTAAATTATTAAATGAATGTATTTTTTTAAGCAATAAACTTGATTATTAGTAGTAGTTTCGATTTCCAGTTCAATTAAACTCCGCTATTCACATTTTAATCTATTCATAATTTTAATTCATTACAAAACTAAAATAGTCAAATATTTAGCACCAAAACTAGTCACTAGATAAATATAATCTTTATATATAATAGTCTCTTGAAATAAAGTTTACATTTATCTAATAGATGTGTTCTATGCATGTTGCATTTGTGTGTCTGATTTCTTGTTATTGGTTTGTATATAAAAAATATTTCTGTGTTAAATTGTCTTAAAATTAATATTCAAATAGACTTGCAAAACCTTCACATTTTTATTCTTTAAATAAATTTAACCAATAAAGAGGTTAAAGTTTTAAAATATTATTATGAGTCTTCAATCATTTGTTTTAACCATTTTTAAAATATTTTACAAATTTAAAAAATTGGCCATATAAGTTTGTGTCTAGTATGTTTTTTTTTTTAAGTTTTTTACTGTATCCCACATATAATAGAGTAGACAGACGAAAGTCAGTGTTAAGATATTCCGTGTTGTGTGGTGGAACTCGACGCCATACTTAGCCTTATCAGAGTGAAGAAATGAAAATAAATAATAAATAAATTCCTCTGAGAGAAAACGAATTCATAACCCTCGCGTTTACATTCACAAATTTATGCCACTGTGCCACTACCTGCACCTCAAATTAGGCCTATTATATGTATTATATGTAAAAAAAAATTAAATTAAATCAGCTTCACGCTGTATCCCGCACACAGCAGGGTAGACAGAGGGAACCTAGTGTTTTAGACACTCCGTTCCCCACTTTCTTCCGAATTCTGGAGGCATTGCGTGTTGAGTGGCAGAACTCGACGCCGCGCTTAGCCTCGACACCAGAGCGAAGAAATGGAAATATAAATTTAAGTAAATATTTCATCTCCTCGAGTGGGGATCGAACCCACAACCAGTCGGTTTACAGTCACACTTTGTGCCGCTGCGCCACGACTGGCCTCATTATATGTATAACAAAATAAATTAAATTAACATTGAATTAAGCGAATTAAGTATCCGAAAATTAAAAGCAATTAGTCCAAATCTCAATATTTATCGTATTACATATAAAAATATAGTTTATTAAGATACTGTTAATAAGAAATATCCAAAAATGGCTTTTATTTTTAAGATAAACTAGAAAACGGCAGAAGCGGAGGCTGTATATGGTGCGGTCACGAACAGGTTGAATGACCGTGAAAAAAGTAAACTGCATTTTATTTCATATCTAGATAATGTATAGACTATTGAAATCATATCATTTTATAACTTTAACTATTTAAAAGAAATGAGTAACAACAATATACACGTAAAAGTATATATGTATTTTATATCTCAAGCTGCAACGAAATCAAAATACGTTTCTATATTCATCATCATAATCTAATTTAAATATAATATATATACCGATAAACTCCATAACAAAGTTCAAAAAGTCGTAGCTTGATTAAAAGTTTATTATAAACTGAACATGCGCAGCCAAGTTAGGAAGTAAACAAACAAAACTTTTCAAAAGTTCACCACTATTTACGTAAGCTTGATAAGAACGTACCTTTTAGAGCAAACGTAGTTAATCCAAGTGAAAAGTTTTCTTAAAACACAATATCCAAAACGGAATTTTATCACAGCATTCCACAATAAACCTAAGAAAACTTGCTTGTAGCTTCTTTCACACTAAAGTTGTATCACTTTTTGAAAGAATAATAGTATGAATCACTGTTAAACTGCACTTAATATATGTAGAAATACATATAGAACAACTTTTTAGCGAAGTTCACTGTCAATAATAGTATTTAATTAGTTAAAAACTTTTTAAATCGTTGTAAACAATCAGAGCAACAATCGACACGCGACGGCCATCTTCCGCTAACGCGGGCTTTAAGTCCACGCGCGCTAGAGGGAGCTAGCTAGAACAACCGGATAAATTTGGAATACCCAAAAGTAGTATAATGGTACAAGTGTTATTGTATTTTTAATTTAATAGGCTTATCTATCTTATTAGTTTATTTAGTTTCTAGTTCTACGTTATCTATACTGAAGTAAAAAAAAAATGTTTTGAAAAAGTCAACGTTTCCTATTCTTATGTTTACATAATTTTTATAATTGTTTAATATATATTATTTTTTTACATTTTATTTAAATATACAACAAGTAGTTACTTTTTTAAGTACACTTATTAAGCAAGTTTTTTTCCATTTATAACAAAAACTACGCTGAGAAAATTAGGTACTAAGATACAATCGATTCAGCCATTTTAATATGAGACTCGGCAGACGTATAAAAAATGTGAACACAGTTTGATCGCTCGTGTATAGGTAGGTATTCTATTGAAAACATCTCCGTCATGCTATTTTTATATGTAATATTCTTTTGTCCTGCTGTTCTCAAAATAGTTATTTACAATCTGCGTGTATTGTACTTTTATGCGACGTGCATGATATAATCGATTTAAAATCTATCATGTTTTTTTTAATTTGCATATTTCTTATCTAAAACACGAAATAAAATTATGGAAAAATAGAACAGGTACATTGTTATGTATAACAATTTGTTCTTGAATTCTTGATAGATATTTTTTATATAAATAGAAACTTATGGCTAGTTGCTAGAATTCTCCAGAAGACAATTTAAAGAATAACTAAAAAGAAACTATTTGTCATAGGCGAATTTCTATAATTTAAAAAAATGAAACATTATTAGTTACTTTTATTATAAAGAAAATTCCTATATTATATATACAATCCTAATATTTTAAAAGAGCAATCCTTTGAACGTCTTCTTGGCTCTGTGGGTTCGATCGCCACTCGAGGAGATGAAATATTTATTTAAATTTATATTTTCATTTCTTCGCTCTGGTGTCGAGGCTAAGCGCGGCGTTGAGTTCTGCCACTCAACACGCAATGCCTCCAGAATTCGGCAGAAAGTGAGGAACGAAGTGTTTTAACAGTTGGTTTCCTCTGCCTACCCTGCTGTGTGCGGGATACAGCGTGAAGCTGATTTTTTATAAATTAATATATATTTTTTTACAATTTTATAATTAAATAGAAAAAAAAATGTAACGATTCAAAATTCACACTTGCATCTCCATAGTAGGTAATTTGTATAACTGTCGCGTCTACCGGAGTTAAAATCTTAATTCGCTTATACCAGTTTTCTCCATTCGTCCGTACCCAATGGGAAACTATTTTCCCGCGTTCATTTGAGTTTGTTCAACGGATCAAGTGTTAGGAAGTGGCGTGACGTTAATAAGATCTATTTTGAAATATACTTTTCTTCAACGTTTTCTTTCTTGACATACTACTAGATAATTTTTAACTTTTTTTAGGTGTTACTATATATACTTATTTAGAAAATGTATTAAAATTACCGACAAGGTCCTAGTCGGTTTCCAGGAGACGCGGGTTCGAGTCTCGCTACGTTCCAATTTTTATACCTTCATTGCCTTAAGAATTCGGAGAAAATGAGGAACGGAGTGTCTTACTATTAGTTTCCTAGGGTCCCCTGCCTACCCTGCGTGAATTTAAAAATAAATATATAATATAATTCTAAATAACCTTGCACCACATGGGTAATCTAATTGAGTATAGCGAAGAGCGGTCAGAGAGGCACAAATGAGATTTATCTGTTGAGTCACCCAGCTTTGTTTACTCCACGGAACAGCACTAAACTGACTTAAGTTCACACGCGGGTGGAAGTTATCGGTAAATAGGTTATATATTGTGCTCGCAGTTAAATATGGGTGCCTGAACTACAAATATACTAAACATATGGAAAGTTGTAGGGAGTTTTATATTGTTTGCACATTGAAATAGAAAAATCTATAGTGATATCTCTTTGCGTTTCTTTTAATCACCGGTAAGATCTACATTGCACTATCGAAACACACACATTATGAATTTAAAAATATTTTTTTTAAATAGATTTTCAGACTAATGCATTCATTGAAAAATACTGATGTAAAAGTAGTAATAACTGAAAGTTTTGCCTCTATATTAAGTAGTCCAATTAAGTATAAAGACGTTCTCGACCAATTCAGTAGAAGGACCAAAACGAGTAGGTATACAATATATATCTGTCTTTTTCTTTAATTATTTTCTTTACAAATAATATTTTACTGTCATTTTGAAACCAGGCCATAATTTGTGCATATCGTATTGATGTTTAATCTATACATTAACTTAGACTAGTCTATACCAGTCTTCTGATTTAGCGGTGTTAAAATATTCATGCTATTTATCCGCAACATATCTAAAGGATTATTATATAAATATGCAATAACAATAACAATTAGCTTCACGCTATATCCCGCACACAGCAGGGTAGGCAGAGGGAACCTAGTGTCAGACACTCCGTTCCCCACTTTTTGCCGAATTTTGGAGGCATTGCGTGTTGAGTGGCAGATCTCAACGCCGCGCTTTGCCTCGACACCAGAGCGAAGAAATAGAAATATAAATTTAAGTAAATATTTCATCTCCTCGAGTGGGGATCGAACCCACAACCAGTCGGTTTTACAGTCACACTTTGTGCCACTGCGCCACGGCTGGCCTCTAATTATAAATATGCAATTATGCCTAATCTTTCTAAAATCTAATCTATCTCTAAATCGAATCCACGTACATCGCGTTCAGTCAAGCACGACTCAACATTAAATGTTTTATAAAAATATATGAAGCTTTTTTCCTACGAAACTTTTAAAAACAATTCAATCTGCGAAAACGTTTAAATAGTTTAATCCATTCAAGCCATTTTTTCGAACATTCAGAACTACTATAGCAAAAGAAACAGAAGCAAATCCGATCGGCGCAGTTTCTGACAGTTTTCATACGCCAAATAAAACTAATAAAAGTGAAAAACAAACGATTGTGAACAATAAAAATGTGGGAGCTGCAAAAATGCAATAACTTGAAACGAATCGGTTTTAAACTGGCGATTGTTAGACCATTGTTTGGTATAGCTTTTAATTAGCGAGCGTTGTGGATACGGCTTTATAACGTATGAATAAAAATGCTTTAGCGCTGTTTGTTAGGAAATATATTGTTAGAAATGTAAGAAAGTCAAGACGTTGCGAGTAAATTCGTTGAAATTATGTAAATGCGGTTAAACAAACAAATTTAGATAATAAAATATAAGTATTTTATTTTACCAATTATAAATAAAACTCTTTAAAAAATTTAAAAAAAATAAATTAGCTTAACGCTGTATCCCGCACACAGCAGGGTAGGCAGAGGGAACCTAGTGTTAAGACACTCTGTTCCCCACTTTCTGCTGAATTTTGGAGGCATTGCGTGTTGAGTGGCAGAACTCAACGCCGCGCTTTTGCCTCGACACCAGAGCGAAGAAATGAAAATATAAATTTAAGTAAATATTTCATCTCCTCGAGTCCCCACTCGAAACGAACCCACAACCAGTGATTTACAGTCACACTTCGTGCCGCTGTGCTACGACTGGCCTCATAAAACTCTTTAATTAGATTATTAACGAATATTTATTATACATTATTGGAAACCCGATGTTTCGAACAGTTAATAATCAGCCGTACGTATTTTAAGGTATGGTACGTAAGTAGTGGATCTCGGTGGTGGGGGTGGGGACCTTGTGTTAGGATATTCCATTTTCATTAGGAGGACCAGGGTGATCCTCCTGCAAGTTATCGAAGCTGCGGGTGCCCTAGAAGAAACCCCAGGGCACCCTGAAGGCGACGGTGGCCTGCAATAGGCGAGCCTTCCACTGAGGCGTCGTAGTAGTATGCGCAAGCGATCCTGCGGCGTCTCACTTTGGTGGAGAGGGTTTCCGCTGGGTTTTAGTGGGTAGGATCGGTTTTACTGGTGAGTCCCACAGTACCGCTCATCCGTAGGGCGCTAGCCGTACGGATGAGTGGTCTGCGTAAATGCATTTCCCAGCGCCAAAAAAAAAAAAGGATATTCCATTTTCCACATACCAATTCCCGACCTTCAGAATATCGCATTCTTAGTGGCAAGCTCAAAGAAACGAAAATGAACATAAAAACAAATAATATAAAAATTAAAAATTATGGCAAACAAATTGAGATGAATCGAAAAACCAAGTATTGGGTAATTATAATTGCACTAAGTTATTGAAACGAGTAAAGATCAAAGAATATAAGCACTTACTCAGATAGACCCCCCAGGGTTATAATACTTAGCCAAATATTAAAGCTGTATTTTAATCTTTTTAGTTCAATGCTTTATCCCTAGCGGGGTAGCCAGAGAGAACTAAGCGCCAAACTCTATATTTTGAGAACTTTTTTACCTGAAACCTACTTATGAAAAAGAGTTTTCTTCGTTTTCTATATACGTCATTTTATACACAGACGTCAAAACTTCTCTACATACATATTTTACATATTTTATTTTCTGTTTACTCCTTCTCAACTTCGTCATACAAATTTTTAAATGTATAATGTAATTTTTTCCGTTAAAAAGTTAAGAAATCTTTTGCTATTGGTTGCCTACAGTTCATAACCTACGTTCATGCCAAATTTAAACTTTTAAATCCCTTAAAAACATTGTTACATAGGTAAGTAAAATTAATAACTAGTCGCGTCAACAAAATAATCCCAGGGAACCAAAAATAATTAAAAAGGTTCCTTGAAGCAAAAACAAAAGTTACATAGCCGGTTAATTTATTCCAAACGCCATGAAGGTAAGGTAAGGTAAATTATAAACTATAAAGAACTTTAATAAGAACTTGTTTTAATGGTCTATTCCTTTTATAGCGGACAGTTTAATTTCCGAGTTATAGGTATTGCGGATGACGTATTTCAAAAGTTGTGCTTTTAAAACAATGGTAGAGGTTTCTTATATTTAATTTGTGTCATTTATGCTTTTAATATTTTTATTCTTGTCCTATCCTGTATGCAAAATTAAACCGAACCAAAATTAGGGAAAACCTAGTGTAAAAACATTCTGTTCCAATTCAATACAAAGTTCGAGGTAATTTCTGTGCTGTAGCAATTTTAAACGTTACGTTACGTTAAAAAATATATATTGGATAGTCCACTTCTCAAGAAGGCCATAGCCACTTGCAGTCATACTCAACTATCAGTGAAATCGACGTGAGCGGAGCCACAGGAAAAAACTACCTATTACAAAATATATCTAAATAAGTTGATATATGCTTAAGCTTCAAATCAGCTTCACACTATATCCCACATACAGCAGGGTAGGCAGAATGAGCTTAGTGTTAAGACACTCCGTTCCCCATTTTCCGATGATGGTTGATTCACGGAACTTAACGCCACGCTTTATTTGAAAACAAAGCGAAGAATTAGAAATATAAATTTAATCAAACATTCCTTTTCTCGAGTGGGGATCGAACCCACAACTAGTCACGTTAACAGTTGCACACGTGGCCCTGCGCCTTAAAGAGCTAAATCTTCAAATATATATTAAAATATCGATAATTTAATGCCGAGTTCAAAATATACTGAAAATTTAAACAATTTACACACAAAAATAAGTATCTGTTACAATTTATCATATTGCCAGCCTGTCAGCTTTCGACAGGCCTCAGGATTTATATAACAAGTTGATTCATTGTAAAGCTGAAATTTCATTTTGGATTGACAAATGTTTGTCAAATTATATTGAATTTTCTATTTCTGTTAAGTTCTCTCGCTCAGTTTATCTGTTTCGGTTCGTTTTAAGAAAATGTGCGCTTATTGAAAACGATCTTTATGTGACTTTTGAAATAAGTATAATTTTCAGATTATACACATAACATTTTATTTATTATGATTATTCTTTAAAGTATGTATTATGTATATTAACATTTCTAAGACATGCAGGTAACATATAGATATTACCGATAATTTATTGATAATCAGCGAGTCAGCACGTCCAGCCAAGTTAAAAAGGTAGAAACGCGCAATGTGAACTTTTAACGTGATATTATAAGCTACTTTTGAGCCTTTCGTAACTCGTAAATCAAATAGTCTTTCACTTGCGTAATAATCAACGCATTTCCTAAAGCCTCCTGCCCACTCACATGGGTGCCGAGTTTTGAGTTCACTCGGGATAAAATTCTAGCCCTAAATTGACTCGGCTATTTTTTTAACATCAGGCACTGAGAAGAATATCAACCTAAATGTCCAAGCAAA
Organism: Heliconius charithonia; assembly: GCA_030704555.1. NCBI lineage: Eukaryota > Metazoa > Arthropoda > Insecta > Lepidoptera > Nymphalidae > Heliconius > Heliconius charithonia. The sequence goes on from CM060825.1 coordinate 5,614,922, forward strand.
AACTGGCAGTAGGTCTCACCTGCAAATTTAATAAATCCTATACCTGTAAAAATGTTGATTTAATTTTATCACAAATGAACACAGAACTCGGCACTCATATGGATAGATCTTTCGTTCTTTATTTGGTGAATTCCAAAACTACGCATTACTTAATATTTAACTTTGCTCATATTATACTATTATGTTCGTGATGAAATTAAAAAAGCATTCGTAGACCTCAATATATTGACGTCTAAGAAAGTGACGTCTAAGAATATTATAATCAAAGTATTTGTTTGTATTATGAATATTTGGTTTTATTTTTATAAATTAAATGTCAAATATTATATATATTAACGATTTACAGATAGGTTTAGGATATTTAAACAAGCTAACAAAAAAATTAATGATCACATAAATAAGAAAAAAATATATTACGTATATAATATGAATCAATTAACGAATGAACGAATCAACAATTTACGAACTGATTAATGAAATCAAACGGCCAATTAAAATTTAATTACATATCTATTTAATTTGGAGATAAAATTATTAAAAAGAACACATAATAATAAATAATCCATTTATAATACGAGGTGTTACTGAAAATATTTGCAATTCATATTTTATTCAACAGGCCTCTGTCTGGCGGTGCAATTAGGCGAGCTAGTCTCATCTAACCCTTCCCGAACTGGAATATATTATGAAATTGGAATATTCCATGGTTCAAAGCTGTAATATAATACTAATATATCTTTAATAGCTATTGCAATCTGCTACTTTGCTATATAGGCAGGATAGCTATATGACTTGTTTAAATTTTCTAACTATTTAATATACATACATTGTATGCTGGAGTAGAATAAGGTTAATTTTGTTTAACAAAATTAAAAAAAAAAATGTTAGCTTCACTCTATATCCCATACAAAGCAGACAGCGAACCTAGGGTTAAGATACTCCGTTCCTGTTAAGACACTTTCATGTTTTCCACTTTCCGTCAAATTCTGGACGCATTAAGTGTAGAGTGATAGAACACCGCGCTTTGCCTCGTTACTAAAAGGAAGATTTCGAAGGAAATAAGTTAAAATATTAAATATTTTATTCCCGTAAGTGGGAATCCAACTCATAACCATCACGTTCACACGCACACTTGTGCCCCTGCGACTAGGAAACTGCACTTTCTTTATATTTTTGTATACCATACATCATAAAGCACAATCAAAAAGAGTTCTATTTTTTCCGAAAAAAATGTGTTGTATTCAATATATATGTATTTAACATATAAGCATTACATTTTTGTCAGTATTTGTTACATGAAAATGTACAAGTTGAAGCTCAACACCATCTTTAATTTCTTTTTATTCTTACAAAATCAGCGAATATTTAATGTTCCTCTTATAAACAATAACATTTAGTACTACAACAGATAGATATTTCCCAGTCATTATAACTTTATATATTTTAAAATCATAAACCATTAACCATTTCAATGATATAAATTTTAAATCCTAAATTAATGAACGTTTTCCATATATAAAACGTATTTAATTCACATTGTCTGTCCGTCCGTCTGGCGCAGCAATTAACTCGCTCGCGACAATCGAGTTAGGAGTTTTGACGTGAAGAGTTCGTACACAACATTGCACTCAGACGATTAAGCATGCCGTTTATAGTAAAATTATATATGGGTTTATTATTGTAGAAATCCATTTATATTTCTCTATATCTCTATTTAATCTGTCGATTTTAAGAGGTATTAGTAAAATAAAGATGAACATAATACATTTCTAAGTCAATGGCAACACATCACCGTTGACATCCTAAAATTGATACGGTACATCAGTAGGACTCGCACTTGACCGATTTTTTATTGTTAAATATGACTGTATTTTGGTTGAAAATTAAATAACTTATATTATACGATGTTTTTGCTAGTGACAAGATCAAATTCGTATTTTTTTTTTTTAAATAAAAAATTTTAGCGTTTTTTGTAGTAAGATGGTCTGGAACGTGGTTGGTAAGATGATAAGAGGTAGATGTCAGTGTATGTTTTATGTAGTATGCATTTACAATGTACCTATTTACTGATTTGTTTATAATAATATAGATTTTTCTAAAAAGAAGAGCTCAATATGTGACAGTTAATTTACTAGATATGATCTCGAAGGTTTTTTAAGTAAGTAATATTTATAAATGCTCGTCTAATATATTTGTCTTACCTCAGATTAAATTCACATTCACCAATATACTTATTTTTTTGCATATAGTATGTTCTGAAATTACCAGAACCATTACAGTACAAAAAGCAAATGTAAAACGCTGCACTAGCCTTCTATAGATATTGAAAATGTTTCCCATATTGAAAGTTAGTGTGGATTTATTGGCAGTATTCACTTAAAAGTAAAAATTCGGGAACAGAATAGGTTTTCAGCCAATTTCCGGTGAACGGTGTATCAATTATTCATGTCTTTCCGTTTTGACCATACCTATACAATACAATGTAGGTGCATTTCTACATAATTTAAAATTGTAAAATATTGTTATTTTCTATATATATATAGTTAAGATAATGGCGAATAGTTTTTTGTTGTTTTTTTATAACATATATAATAACATGCTATATGTATGAGGCCAATCGTACCAGAAACAAGAGTAAACAAGACAGATTGTGGGTTCGATTCCCACTCGAGGAAATTAAATATTAAAATTTCAAAGTCACTTCCTACCTCTGGGAACGAGGGCAAAGCTCGACTTTGATTTTTGCTCCTTAAGACGCAATGCCGTATGAATTCGGCAGATAAAGAACAATAAAAGTGTCTCAATGGAACGAAGGGTTTTAACATTAAGTTTCCAGGTTCTCTCCACCCGCCCTGCGATATGCGAAATATAGGGTTAATCTAAAAAAAAATGATAATTGATAATTGCAGAAAATCAAACTTTATTAAAAGCTCGCAATAAGTTGAAACGAACAATATAAGCAATTAGCAAGATGATACACAAATCTCCTGCATAATCCTTTGAGTCACAAAGCTTTTAATTCGTTCCTATGTAAAACCGTAGCAATTCAATTTCAATGATAACAAAAGTCTTGTACACTTTTGGCCAAAAATAAATACACAGTAACTTTTGTTTATAGTTAATAACTGTATCTATCTATAGGAACCTTATTGTTGTATATCATTGTTTGTGTGTGACTGTAAAACCGACTGTTGTGGTTTCGATCCCCAATCGAGGAGATTGAATATTTACTTAAATTTATATTTTCATTTCTTCGCTTTGGTGTCGAGGCAAAGTGCGGCGTCAACGCCGCCACTCAACACGCAATGTTGCCAGAATGCGGCAGAAAGTGGGGAACGGAGTGTCTAGTGTCTGTCTAACACTAGGTTCCCAGAGGGAACCTAGTGTCAACCTGCCTACCTTGCTGTGAGCGGGATGCAGCGTGAAGCTGATTTAATTTAATTTAATTTATATAAATATAAAACGAAATCATTAATAAATACATAAGTATCCATATTCCTGATCTCAAATGCACAAACGTGGTCGTATCATAATCCCTTCGCCGTGATAGCGCAAAGCTTTTCAACGCAAACCTGTCGATAGCGGGAATTCATTCCATAGATGGCTATTGTTTGATAATGTTGACAAAGACAATGCTATTCTACACTGATGTATGTATAAATAAGATATGAGTTTTTTCTATGCGTATTAATGTATAAACTACATGTAATTGCTTATTGACGTTTATGAGTATGGCCGTCCATAGTCTATAGTCCATATATTATTTTACTACACATTTATAATATGAAAAATAAAAATACGTTATATGTTTTAACAATTCAATGATGCAAGCTCAAACCAACGTTTGTATAGAAATTGCTCCAAATACATACATTCATACTATAAATCATACGCCGTATGTGAGTGATGATCGGTGACTTTGCGTAGGTCAGTTATGAATGTGGACGGAAATTACTTTTGTTTTATATAATATGCGAAAAGACGTGAGTACAACTATAAAAAGTTTTTCATAGTTGTCCGTATGAAGCGATTAAAAATAAAACCAAATATTCAGATATGCGGTCGCTTAATTTCCGGAAAAAGAATCGCATTTCTACATTTACTTAAAAATAAGATATGGCCGTTTATATCGCAAAAAATGTATATTTGGACACTGTAAAGCTACTTCACTAGTTCAGTGAATTTCAGAAAAAGCTCGAGACCTTCAATTTTTGTACGGAACACTTTACGAGCCCGACTCGCGCTTGTCCGGTTTTTTACTTCTCAAAGTTAAGTTTAAAACCATAAAAAAAATATTTCCAGGTATGTAACTTTAGAGAGTCCAAGATATTTAAGTTGCCTTTTTTATATAACCATATCAATGTTGTTTCAGTAAGTATCAAAATTACGATACATTTCTTAGCTTAATAGAATTAGCTTAGCCATTGATTGAAGAAATAATTCCTTTCTGACATACTATTGACACTAATACAAAATATTTGGAACATCTGACTATGGTTGTTGGTTAGGTTCCCAATCGGGGAAGGAATTTGTTTTTTTTTTCATTAAATCGCTCTGACCCAAAAAGTGAATGGGAATTGGGAAATGATGTGTTAACACAATATTCCCTAAACCCCGTCCCCTTTCTCTGCTTAGTGCGGTATATTTACCGATTAATTAATAAATTAAAATTAAATTAATTATTATTATTATTATTTTTTTTCTATTGAGAACATAAAAAGAATATTCAAATATTATTACATTGTACAGAAACTTACGTATTCATATTGTTAAAGGTTATTTATACAAATATTTGTTTGTGGCTCATTTAATCGGATAGGTTAGTGGTAAACCAGAACAAGCCTGGTGTTGTCTTCTAATATTAGGTCTATTGTAATTGTTATAGGAGATACAATATTGTGCATATATTTAACATTATGTAAACTAAAATTAATACTTATTATTGAATAATGGTTCTTAATAATTTATATACTAGTAGCTAGTATTACGATATTCCATTTTCCTGGTACCGCTTGTTTTCGAGACATTGTGACACGTTGAGAGTAAAGGTAAAATAGTTCAATCCTCCGAGTCGGCATCGAATCCAAAACCATTGCATTTGTAGTCGGATACTGTCGCACTATAACAAGAAGAGTATCGATCACAAAAGAGTATTGCTGTATATTCAAGTAACTTTCCAAACAAAGACATGAACTGTCATTCTTATCATGTAACACGTTCAATAAATGCAGGTGACATTTACGACGACGGTAGTTAATAAGCAACGTTTTATATACATCGATTAAGAAAACGCATCTGAGTCCAGTCGTGGCGCAGTGGCACGAAGTGTGACTGTAAAAACGACTGTTTGTGGGTTTGATCCCCACTCGAGGTGAGGTGATGAAATATTTACTTAAATTTATATTTCCATTTCTCCGCTCTGGTGTCAAGGCTAAGCGCGGCGATGAATTCTGCCACTCAACACGCAATGCCTCCAGAAATCGAAAGAAGGTGGGGGACGGAGTGAAGCTGATTTAATTATTTTTTTGAATTAGAAACCAATAGAATGTAGTCTAAGTATCTAACACTTTTTCAGCTTCACATTGTACCCCGCAAATAGTAAGAGGAGTGAACCCGAGTTGAGACACTCCATACCCTATTTTTTGCAATATTTATTGAGTCATACTGCGTGTTAATTTGTTCCTTCAAGTGGGGATTGAACCCACAACTGTCGCGTTTACAGTAAAACATTGTGCTTTACGACGGTGTCTTATATTTTTGTTAACTTTACATAAAACAAGATAAGAACTCGCAACCCACTGCTTCACCGCTAGATAAATGCTACAAAGCGCCTGTATATCTGAACTGGTTACGAGTACATTAAAGTAACTAACGTATTTTAAGATAGTAAATGTAAAAATATAAAACAGCTTCCTCGAACTAAAGTGAACGATATTTTAACTTCAAATAAACGTTTAAGCCACAATGAAATTCAAAATACATTTCTTCCTAGATGAATAGGGATATCAAAACGTCGACTGCAATCCCGTTGCAATCCCGAGGAAATATTGAAGGGCGTCAAAAATAAATGTTTTAGTGCGATTCTCATCGTTCAATTTTCGCTAACCATTTTAGTATTATGAGTTATATTGCTGTATCCCGGAGCGGGATTTGCCGGTATTCGTTACAGACTGTTGCTCGTTTTGATTATTTCCATTCGGTAAAGCAATTCTTGTTTATAAAAGTGTTTTGTTTTGTTAAGTTTTTCTTATTCATTCAGATATACCTATTAAAAATATGAAAATAAAAATACAATAGAAATAATGTCTATTTAAAGACCACGTTTACAATCTCCTCTCCATATATAATAAAAGGATAGAAAAGTCAATTCTGTACATGAAAGATATAAAAAAAATAAAAATTAGGTCGGTTAATATGTCGATTATAGAACCTAAAAAACCACTCAGCAGAATTCTTGTCTGTCTGTCTGTCTGTCTGTCTGTCTGTCGGTTTGTTTGTGCGTCAATCACGCAAAAACTACCTGACAGAAATTGATGAATTTTTGCATGGTGTTAGCCTAAGGCCTCAAGGTACATTTTTTTTGGGTTTCATTCCGAATTTCATGATAGTTTTCTTTAAAAAAAATAAAAACTGAAAAATATAAATTACCTAAAATACCGATAACTACTGTATGAAATTAAATTAATTTTGGCATGGTAATAGTTCAAAGCCTAATGTCACTTATAGGATAGTTTTTATCATGGAGTATAAAGAATTTTTTGTAGAAAAAATTACATAATTATATTTTTTAATAAAAAAAATCGACTTCTTCAAATTCAACCGGATTTCACACTCTGAACTTAACTAAACTTTCACCAAACTACCCCTTATATGTACCCTTTCTAATAAAAAAAGAATCATTAAAATCGATTGAATTGATATTGACTTATACGTTCATTTGTCGCGCATATACTTAATGTAAATTTGAGATTTATATGATTTTCTCATAGATACCATTGTTGGATATAAACTAAATTAAAATAAGACTACACGAGAGGCATTAGCTTTCAAATAAAAAAAGAATCATTAAAATCGGTTCATACAATCAAAAGTTCTAAGGTAACAAGTCTAAAAAATACAGCCCAATTGATGACCCCTTTTAAGAAGTCGGTTAATAGTAATCTGACATAATTAAATTACGACTATTTCATTTAACCACATTTTAAAAGAAGAAAGTAAATTGAGGCCGTTCGTTGCACAGGGGCACAAAGTGTAACTGTTGTGGGTTCGATGACCACGCAAGGAAACGAAATATTTATTTAAATTTATATTTCCATTTCATCGCTCTGGTGTCGAGGTAAAGTGCGGCGTTGAGTTTCACTACTCAGCACGCAATGCCTACAGAAATAATATATTAACTATAAGAACGTTGGTAGTTTTTCAAAAGGTATAAGAATAAAAAATTGCCTAAACTATGCTTCTTCGCAAGTGGTTGTAATAACTATTGGTATCAATTTTCCAAAAAATCACTATAAATATTAAATATGCTCAATTATACAGAGTTTTTTTGTTAGGACCACCTTAAATGAAACCACAGTTTAACTACTCTATAAAAGCCTATTACATATTAAATTAAAAACCCGAAAATAAAAAAGTTATTTTTTCAAACAAAATCTCCATATATAATAAAAGGATAGAAAAGTCAATTCTGTACATGAAAGATATAAAAAAAATAAAAATAAGGTCGGTTAATATGTCGATAAAAAATTAATATGTTTAAAGTTAATATGTCGACTAAAACTTGACGCTATGACGGTACAGTTGAGAGAACTGAGATTTCTGGTTGTAGCACTAGTTGTATTTTAATTAGGTTAAATTCCCACTAAGTGGAAGAATATATTTATTTTTCTGCCCGTAAAAACAAACGAAGCGAAGCCTTGTGTTCCGCTATACTATCTAAAGAAATTGGAAAGTGCAAAATTGAGTAAGTGCACCACTATCTTATTTGAAATTCTTTCTTCTCTCCATTATAAATATTCATAGGATTGAAATGTAATAGTGACGTCTTTGAACAATAGTATATGTTCATAACTGTTAAAGTTAATTATCGAACAAATGGTTTACAACTCTGATGATACAAAGACATTCTGCTTCAGCTGATAATTTAATTAAAATGTCTACCGGATGATCAATTAGCCTGCAGTTTACGTTTTAATTGTTATTATGTATGATGTTACGTAACGTTTCTTTACGTTTATTTATTTATATACATATTACATTTAATGAATTAAATATATTTTATAAAAGGTTCACATATGTGATAACATGTTCACACATGTGGTCCACATATGTGACCACATATTCACACATGTGGTCCACACACGTGACCACATATTCACACATGTGGTCCACATATGTGACCACATGATCACACATGTAATCTTCATATGTGACTAAATATCACACATGTGGTCTACATATGTGACTACATATCACACATGTGATATGCCCATGTGAATACTTATTCGCACATGTGGTATACATATATGACCACACGATGCCACATGTGGTCCACATATGTGGCCACATGATCACATATGTGGTCCACATATGTGAGCACATAAACACACATGTGGTCCACACACGTGACCACATATTCACACATGTGGTCCACATATGTGACCACATGATCACACATGTAATCTTCATATGTGACTACATATCACACATGTGGTCTACATATGTGACAACATATCACACATGCGATCTGCACATGTGAATACTTACTCACACATGTGGTTCACATATATGACCACACGATGCCACATGTGGTCCACATATGTGACCACATGTTCACATATGTGGTCCACATATGCGAGCACATATACACACATGTGGTCCACACACGTGGACTCTTTCATGTGGACCACATGTGAGAATTTGTGGACACATATGTGACCACATTTTCCCACATGTAATCCACATACGCGACCACATATTCACACATGTGGTCCACATATGTGTCCACAAATTCTCACATGTGGTCCACATATGGGACCATATATTTACACATGTGGTCCACATATGTGACCACATATTCACACATGTGGTCCACACACGTGACCACATGATCACACATGTAATCTTCATATGTGACTACATATCACACATGTGGTCTACATATGTGACTACATATCACACATGTGATATGCCCATGTGAATACTTATTCACACATGTGGTACACATATATGACCACACGATGCCACATGTGGTCCACATATGTGGCACATGTGGTCCACATATGTGGCCACATGATCACATATGTGGTCCACATATGCGAGCACATATACACACATGTGGTCCACACACGTGGCCACATTTTCCCACATGTGGTCCACATATGGGACCACATGTTCACATATGTGGTCCACATATGCGAGCACATATACACACATGTGGTCCACACACGTGGCCACATTTTCCCACATGTGGTCCACATACGCGACCACATATTCACACATGTGGTCCACATATGTGTCCACAAATTCTCACATGTGGTCCACATATGTGACCACAAATTCCCACATGTGTTCCACATATGTGACCACACTTTCCCACATGTGGTCCACATACGCGACCACGTATTCACACATGTGGTCCACATATGTGACCACACATTCTCACATGTGGTCCACATGAAAGACCACATATTCACACATGTAATCCACATACGCGACCACATATTCACACATGTGGTCCATATATGTGTCCACAAATTCTCACATGTGGTCCACATGAAAGACTACATATTCACACATGTGGTCCACATATGGGACCATATATTTACACATGTGGTCCACATATGTGACCACAAATTCTCACATGTGTTCCACATATGTGACCACATTTTCCCACATGTGGTCCACATTCGCGACCACGTATTCACACATGTGGTCCACATATGTGACCACACATTCTCACATGTGGTCCACATATGTGACTACATATTCACACATGTGATCTATATATGTGACTACACATTCACATAAAAAATTTTTTACTACACGAATAAACTTCAATAAAAGTTTTATAATTTAAAAAAGTTTATTTTTTATGTAGGCTGTCTCCTATCTGAAGTGTAGTTAAATGGAAAAACTAGGAGGACCAGTGTGTGTGTCAGTGATGACCTATTGCGTTGAGAGACAAGGTCCTTCATCCTTAGCCTCATTCGCAGGCTCCAAGTCAGCTATGGAGACAGCTATTTCTCTAAGCTACTGAATTAGAAACGATAGTACGACGAAAGAAGGTTACCGACACATTGTTTCGGTAAATGAGCGATGTATAAATGCACTTTGTCACGAAAGGTATTTTAAATTTGTATTGAAACGAACTGAAAAGTCAAAAATTAAAAGGAGTTATAAAATGTAATTTATCACATGAATTCACAAAACAATCTATACTTATTTTTTTTTTAAGAATTAAAAAAATGATGTTAGTTTTGTCTTGCCTGACCATGTCGCACTCATTATCTTATTAATGTGATTAATCTCCATATATAATAAAAGGATAGAAAAGTCAATTCTGTACATGAAAGATATAAAAAAAATAAAAATTAGGTCGGTTAATATGTCGATTATAGAACCTAAAAAACCACTCAGCAGAATTCTTGTCTGTCTGTCTGTCTGTCTGTCTGTCTGTCTGTCTGTCTATCTGTCTGTCTGTCTGTCTGTCTGTCTGTCTGTCTGTCTGTCTGTCTGTCGGTTTGTTTGTGCGTCAATCACGCAAAAACTACCTGACAGAAATTGATGATTTTTTGCATGGTGTTAGCCTAAGGCCTCAAGGTACATTTTTTTTGGGTTTCATTCCGAATTTCATGATAGTTTTCTTTAAAAAAAATAAAAACTGAAAAATATAAATTACCTAAAATACCGATAACTACTGTATGAAATTAAATTAATTTTCGCATGGTAATAGTTCAAAGCCTAATGTCACTTATAGGATAGCTTTTATCATGGAGTATAAAGAATTTTTTGTAGAAAAAATTACATAATTATATTTTTTAATAAAAAAAATCGACTTCTTCAATTTCAACCGGATTTCACACTCTGAACTTAACTAAACTTTCACCAAACTACCCCTTATATGTACCCTTTCTAATAAAAAAAGAATCATTAAAATCGATTGAATTGATATTGACTTATACGTTCATTTGTCGCGCATATACTTAATGTAAATTTGAGATTTATATGATTTTCTCATAGATACCATTGTTGGATATAAACTAAATTAAAATAAGACTACACGAGAGGCATTAGCTTTCAAATAAAAAAAGAATCATTAAAATCGGTTCATACAATCAAAAGTTCTAAGGTAACAAGTCTAAAAAATACAGCCCAATTGATGACCCCTTTTAAGAAGTCGGTTAATAGTAATCTGACATAATTAAATTACGACTATTTCATTTAACCACATTTTAAAAGAAGAAAGTAAATTGAGGCCGTTCGTTGCACAGGGGCACAAAGTGTAAGTGTTGTGGGTTCGATGACCACGCAAGGAAACGAAATATTTATTTAAATTTATATTTCCATTTCATCCATCGCTCTGGTGTCGAGGTTAAGTGCGGCGTTGAGTTTCACTACTCAGCACGCAACGCCTACAGAATTCCGAGAAAAGTAGGGAACAGAGTGTTGTTGTTAACACTAGAGGTCCTATGCCTACCCTGCTGTGTGCGGGATACAGCGTGAAGCTAAAAAAAGAAGTATAATCAATATTTGTTCAGTCTACCATAATTATTATTTCAAACGTCAACGTTGGTGATATTAACAAACATAATAAAGTAGGTATATTTTACGGAATTAGCTCATATGGCGATGTGTAGAATAAAAAGTATATGTATTTGGAAAGTAAATTCTGATTGTGAGTTCATAGTTTATAAAAGTTTATATTGTGTTTAGATGGATCACGTGGTGATGTCAATACGTTTTAATGTCATCTTATGTTATCTGTTAAAATAGCGTGAAGCTAATTAAACTTAGTGTTATATTCAAAAGAAATTAATTGTATGTAATACATAATATGTAATTTATTAATACGTTTCAAGTATGAAAAAAAGAAAAAATGCAATATAATTGCATTTGTGTTTCCTTCCTATATTTTGTATTTCTATTATTTATATCGATATATCAGGAACGTAAATGCGGGAACAGAGTTGCATGCCGTTTTAGTACAGAGTAACCTCTAAAAAATGTATTTACTAAACTGAATAAAAAGAATGTGTGATTCCTCTATACAATATATTATTCTATATTATACATAAAACAGGTTAAAACTGTGCATATGAAGGTCCTCCTGTAGTATAACTATTTTCAATTACTATCAACACTACATTGTCGATACTAATGTGGTATTACAATATGAATGAAATTTTTCCGCCATTATGGTGACATAGACAATTTTTTTAATTTGGAAAAATAATATATTAACTATAAGAACGTTGGTAGTTTTTCAAAAGGTATAAGAATAAAAAATTGCCTAAACTATGCTTCTTCGCAAGTGGTTGTAATAACTATTGGTATCTATTTTCCAAAAAATCACTATAAATATTAAATATGCTCAATTATACAGAGTTTTTTTGTTAGGACCACCTTAAATGAAACCACAGTTTAACTACTCTATAAAAGCCTATTACATATTAAATTAAAAACCCGAAAATAAAAAAGTTATTTTTTCAAACAAAATAAATAATAAAATTATCGTTGTAAAATAAAATACAATTTGTCAAGAACGACGCTTGCACATAAAAACCTATCAAAGGGAAACCGCCGCATACGCCTCATTGCGAAATCGAGTCGTAAGTATTGGCGGCAAAATTTAAAGTTCTAAACATTTTAGTACTATTTTTGTAGTAGTATGTGTTTACATTATTGGTACCTATGCGTAACCGCGTCATACGAAATATAGATATGAATAAACATTGTGAAATGAGAAAAAAACCTACGTCTTCACTGTTGATGTATCTTAAAAACTATTTTACCCTATATGCCCAATTGTAACTGTAACGCGACGTTGTGGGTCTGATCCACACATGCAGGATTGAGTTATAATTTTATAATATTTTCATTTCGCACATCGGTCAAACATTATACCCAATATCTTTAGCGTGATAAAGCGTGGATCTGGTTTTAACTTTATGTGAACCGATTAAAATAAAGTCCAGTCCAGTTGAGGCCAGTCGTGGCGCAGCGGCACAAAGCGTGACTGTAAAACCGACTGGTTCTCTGAGTTCGATCCCCACACGAGGAGATGAAATATTTACTTAAATTTATATTTCCATTTCTTCGCTCTGGGGTCAAGGTTAAGCACGGCGTTGCGTTCTGCCACTCAACACGCAATGCGTCCAGAATTCGGTAGAAAGTGGGGAACGGAGTGTCTTAATACTAGGTTCCTCCCTCTGACTAGCATGAAGCTGCTTAAAATAAAACTAATGCTTAATATTTAAGGGCAGTTTGCCAGAATACAAACAAAAAAAGTATTTAAATCGGTTAAGCCGTTTCTGAGATTATCGTAAAGAAACGCACATATAGTAAGTATCGATAAGTTGTGTTTTTATTTCAAACATTCAATTGAAGATTCTTATGGGAGGTACGAAAATGCGACCTAAAGTTTTAACAACTTTCTTATAAAAAATCTTCATTACATTGCAAACATACATTATAAGTATATCAAGACACGAACATAATTCAGTGTGTTAAGTAAATAGTTCTGTGGTTTAAGCGGGCGAAGCCGCGAGCGGGTCGCTAGTTAATATATAAGAGGGCAGGTGTGGCACAGGCATATGACTGTAAAATTGACTGATTGTGGGTTCAATCCCCACTCGAGGAGATAAAATATTTACCTAGTGGTGTCGAGGCAAAGCGCGGCGTTGAGTTCCACCACTTGCCACTCAATGCCTCCAGAACTCGGCGGAAAGGGGGAAACGGTGTGTTTTATCACTCAGTTCCTCTCTGCCTGAAGCTGATATATTTATATTTAAACTTAAAATGTAATTTATTTATTATTATGTAATTATATAATTCATACACCAATATAACTTTTATACATATAAACAAAATGTATGTGTCTTTTACTTAGTCAAAGAACTTTCTATCTTTCTCGTATATATCTCGTTATCTTACAAAATACCTATATACTTACCTAATAATACATTTCTATGACAAGATAATATAATATACTAATTACGCACATTTTTTTGATAACAGAAAATGGTCTCTCGTTATTCCATTAATTACCACTATAAAGAACTTGAATTAATAATTCATTGCTTATGGGATTAAAGACGCCGGTAGCTTTGACGGTGATTGAGTTGAATGAACATTAAGTAACATATTTAAGTTATGAGTTAGAGGCAAAGTGGCATACGTATATGTTTTAAGAAACGTAAAAAAAATTAACGTATCGGGACATGAACCCGCGCTTCGCGTTGAATAGTATGCGAATTATTTATTTAAATAAAAATAAATCAAATAAGTCAGCTTCACGCTGTATCCCGCACGCAGCAGGGTAGGCAGAGGGAACCTATTGCTAAGTCCATTCCTCCAACTCCGATCCCCATATTCCGCCAGTTTTGGAGATATTGCGTGCTGAGTGACGGCACTCAACGCCGTGCTTCGCCTTGACACCAGAGCAAAGAAATGAAAATATAAATGTCAATAAATATTTCATTTCCTCAAGTGGGGATCGAACCCACAACCAGTTGATTTTACTCACACTTTCTTTGCTGCACCGTGTCTGGCCTGGAAATTTGTATAGAAATCTTAATTTAAATTTAAGTTTAAAGTTGTTACGGCTATGATAATTATATTTTTTGTTCGTATGGGTGTGTATATAAATGAATCCTGGTCATTTTACGTATTTAAACAATATATTTCCAGATTCAATCTTCTCAATAAGCTTTCCGCTCAATATTTATTATATAGCGTATTGAGATAACGGAAGCCAATTCCGTACGTTTATTTTACAGACCAAAGAAATGAAAATAATTTTAGCACATATAACAATTTCAAGTTCAGATTAAACCCATAGCCATCACATTTACAGCCACACACTATTCCAAACAAGTTTAATTATTAATAAATATTTTTAGGTTAAGGTCACTACGACTTAAGTCACTAGTCACTATTACTATTTTAATATAGAATAATCGTTTTGTTATCAATGCACCGAGTGAAATATATTTTTTATGTAGTCACAAAAGTGATTTAAA
This sequence comes from Heliconius charithonia, assembly GCA_030704555.1. Lineage (NCBI taxonomy): Eukaryota > Metazoa > Arthropoda > Insecta > Lepidoptera > Nymphalidae > Heliconius > Heliconius charithonia. The sequence continues at coordinate 5,630,164 of CM060825.1, forward strand.
CACCTACACAATTAGACTTAAGTTATGTGAAATAATTATGTAATCGAGCGGTGGGTAATTAAAATGCTTGTTAAGCAAGATTTTAAGTATTTTCTAATCTATACGTAATAAATAAACAGTGCTCGGTCGAATTGGGTACTTTTGTGGGGAATGTTTTACCAAGCCCACTGTGGTCCGGTGGCACAAGGGTGTGACTGTAAATGTGATGGTTGAGGGTTCGATTCCCACTTAGAGAAATTGAATATTTTATATTTTACTTTACCTAAACAAATATATTAGGAAGGAAACATGTTTGCAATAGTGTGTGACAGACGGACAAATCGAATAAAATAATTAGAATATTGTTTTGGTTTCTATTACATAAATAAAGGTTCCCAATAATATTTTTTTCTGCAATGTCTATCATGTACAGACGTAGATGACGTACGACGTGAGTACCACGTGTGCTTATCGTGCGGATAGGCAATAGGCGGCTAAGAAGATGTAGTATAAGTTTTGGACTTGGACTCAAGCAAAAACGCTCTTTTCTGCTCAATTTAATGAGCGGCGATACTCAACACCGCGCTTTGTCCTACTAAGTTGTCAGAACGAAAAAAAGAAAATAACTCATTTCGCGTTTGCAGTCAGACCGTAGTTTAATTTTGCATATTAACAAAACGCAACAAATAATAATAATCTATGATTAAATATGTATATAATTATTTGTAGACCGCACCAAAGCATTTATAATTCCTGACAATAAAATGTTAATCGTTTTATTACCACTGTCCAATAATAGCGATGTATTAAAGGTTTAAGCCGACTATTACTCCCACAAAAGCATTGTTGATTTGTTACCAAAAACGATAATATAGATTAATTTAATAATTAAAGTATATACAGATTAATTATTTCTCAAAAGTCAATTCTATATCCCTTCAAGATATATTTTTATGGGTGCACTTTATCTATGTAACTTTACCTTCTAAACTCTAATAAACCAGGAAAAACATTACGCTCACTTAGTTTTACGTTGTATCCATCACATAGCACAGCAGGCAGAGAGAACCTTGGGACCTAGTGTTAAGTAACTCCGTAGAGCTAAGAAACTCCGTTCTTATTTTTTTATACATTTTCAGCCGAATTCTTGAGGAATTGCGTATTGAGTTGCCCTCTATTTTATTTTTTTTTACGTCATAAAACCTATAGGTTTATGCAGCTTTACTCTGTATTCCACATATATTAGGGTAGGCAAGGGGAAACTAGTGTTAAGACACTCCGCTCGCAACTGTTATGGCACTTAACGCCACGCTTTGACTTGTAATCAGTGTGAAAAAATGAAAAAATGAAAATATTCATTTCCTAGAGTGGAAATGAAACCCACGTCCGCCGCTATTACAGCCACTGTGCCACTGCGCCACGTCCGCATCATAAAATACATATATTAACATAAAAAAAATAATTAAAAAAAGGAATTCTCGAGTAGCAACCCTACAAACAATTATAATAATACATAAATGCATGGCAAATTATCCCGATTTTGATAGATATTCGTATGTCGCGTTTCGAATTACCGATTGCCGTTGTATTGATATGCAAATTACATAGAGTTGAAAAGTTGTTATTAAAATTTATACTACTATAATATTACAGATGGTATCGTCGCGTTCATTTGTCTTTTGTGTCGATTAACAGCTCATTGTAATTTCAATACATTTCACAAATGCGATATCCGACTTAATAAATGAATAAATACTTTTTACTAAATGATCTTCCTTTGTAGCTCTTATTTTGGTAGTAAATGAAATAAAATCAGAACTTTTTAATCAATTAAACTTATAGTAAGAAGTTTTTATATGTAACATAAATACTTATATGAATATACCTTTCAGAAATTTAGATGAAAAAAATATAAGTATTTTTTATGTCTCTAAATTTCATGTTTTACATTAAAACATTATCATTTTGTTAATAACTTTCTATTCAAGTATTTTGAGGGGTGGAATTAAACGCCGTCTTTACCTATGGTTGTTTGTGGTGGTTGTGATTGTGTATAGGATAAGATAAGATAAAAACAAACTAAGCAAATGTTATTTATATAGAAATTAAACGTTCATATATCCGTCTAGTGCAGCCTTTAAATAATTTTTAATTTGATAGTTGTCGACGCCATCTTTTATGGTAAATTTGTCATTTAGGGAATGGTTTGAACAATAATTGTTTTGACGAGACTTTGTTATCAAAGTCAAACGTTTCATCAAGTTTCTCCGTTTTCTTAGATAACGTCCAAAGGCCTTAAGCTAATTTGCATACTCTGTGTGTTGTTTTAGCTTGTTTGTCTTTCACCAGTTACCTGCCAGTAAATTAGCAATGCATCTCGTGTTGATCTTCGGCATGCCCTTTGCTGGGCCGATAGATTGGTGACGAATTTCATTTGAGATGGTTTACTGTTGTGACTGGAGTTAAATATTCATTATAAAAATAATGGAGTATTAATGATAAATATTGAATTAATAAGATATTATAAATATTTAAAACATGTTTGAAAATATTTCATAGTATAGTTAATTTTTTTTTTCATACTTTTGCTTTAGCTTTACGGTTCTACATGAATTACTAATTTAATATAATATGTAATTTAATTATAATAGGTGAGGATCAACATTAAAAAATGAGTAGAAAATCAGTTAAGACGTATGTAGTCGCAATCCAATCTATTGTATGAAAACAGATATTTATTTAAAATGAACACTGAGAAATATCAGTTAAATACTAATAAACTTAACGTTTCCAAGATTGTTTATAAAAATAAAAGAAAATCCTATATTCTATATCACCCTACAATGTTTTTCTTTACATGACAAAATACCTCATAGGATTTCGAGTGATAGGTTAGTCTCTAGATTATTTTGTTCTAGTTAGTGGTTAACAAATGAACCATATCTATAATGTTAAAAGTATGTACATATAACATGGCAATTATATTTGTATGTGCTCGTGTTAGTTAGATGTATTGTGATCGTGACACGACACGGCTATGTCTTAGAACTACGTACGAGATTACGGAAATTGATGTGATGAAATATTATTATAAAAAGAGAAAAGTATTAAATCTTCATTTTTACCGAAACGCAAGCAGCAGTGTAGACAGAGGGAACTTGGAAACCTAGTGTTAAGATACTCCGTTAAACATTAACGGAGTGTCATCCATTAACTACTTTCTGCTTAATTCTGAAAGCATTTCATATTGAGGAACTCGAAGCCGCGCTTATAGTAAAAATATTATATATTTGATTTCTTCGATTGGAAATCGAACCCACAACCTGTCGCATATATAATAATTCTAAGTCAATTGACATTATACAACTTTATTTCTATAGATAGATAGGTGACGTAAATTTTGCTTTCTCCTTCATTATATTACAGGACGAAATCAATAAACCCTTTAATTAAACCAGACACTTATCTTAATGAATATAATTCACCGAACTTTCACAAGACGTTATTATTAAAATTTTAAGTTACTATAGTACACGTAATATATTTGACTACATATTGCTCGGAACTTTCCTTGCGTAGACGTAAAATGGAAAACTCCGTTTTTTCCAGTTGGGATAAATATTTGTATAGTTCAAGGGGTCGAAGATGTGGGAAGATATAAAATGATATCAGTTTAATAGCAGGCTGGCCGGATAACTTATGATTTCTGTCACATATGCAGTTTTTATTAGGCAGGCAGGTTAGAGTTCGTAACTCATAATTTAATAAATGTTTAATATAATTTAATTAATGAAATTTTGTATAAAATGAAAATTAAATAAAATCTCTTCAAACCTATTTAATTGCGAATTTTTTCTTATTATATATTTTTTTATTTCGTTCTATTTTGACACTCAAAGAACTTATTAGAAAAGTACAACGTGGCTGAACACCATAGAAGAAAATTGTGAAAAAACAAGCTAAGTAGCAAAAGCTATTAACTGAATAAAGAACAACGTTAATAGAGAAACGACTTCCGGCGGAAGCTTAAAGAAAAACAGTTTCAAAGGAATTTGTTTGCCAAAAGATATGGTTAACATTGAAATTTTCTCCGGTTATCTATTTTTACCCGTGTATTAATTTTCTACTGATGTATTAAGGTGACTGTTGTACTGTTGATGACTGAAGTTATAAATTATAATTCGTAACTTAAGTCATCGTTAAGGTTCTATTAGTTAGTAAGAGATTTTTTTTAAAATGAGAAAACAACAGTAGAAATGCATCGTGGCGCAGCAGACTGTAGACGTGATGGTTTTGAGTATAGTTTCCACTTGAGGAAATAATTTACTTTCACATGAATTGGGGAGGATCACGGAGTACCTACATTCTGTACTATGCTATTTGTAAATATATACTTCTTCTTCTCTATTATATATTCTTCTAGACATTAGGTTCCCCTTGTCTATTGTGATATGATAATTTAAGTAAGACAATTCTTATAGCCTTCTTGACATGACGTGGTACAAAAAAATCCTGTACCTGTAAGGTACTGAATTCGATTCTATGCTTCATTTATTATTTGAATAAAACATTAATCTCATTTAAAAACAGATTACAAAACCGTCTCGCGAATACCTGACGTCGAAAAATAAAAGTTTAAATAAAAACCTTGTGTAAGTTATAAATTGTGTTTCTCGTAACAAGGCGACTTTTTAAACTTCTTCTAACTTTAATTGTCTATTTTTCAGTGTTACATCAAGAGAATTGCTTAAGTTACAATAAAGATTATGAACTTTACACACGCCGGACACTAAATTGTGGAGAATTCATTTTAATGGTAGAAACTACAAAAGGTTTTCGCAAGTTATAGAATTTCTTGTTATATCAGTTTCCCGCTTTATCCTATATTAGTGGCCGACCGAAATTTTGTTTGCGTGAAGTATTAACATTTAACTTGTCTTTCATTTCACATTTATGTTTGTGATGAGATCAATACTTTTTGTAAAGAAATTATTACTGTTAGTAATTAGTTATTTACAAAATTGCTTTATTTTCCTACTTTTTTCATCGAACTTTCATACTTATCTTTTTTTTTTTAAAGTATAAGAGTACCTACTTTAGTACTAAATATAATCTATTTATTATAATAGTTTACTATGTACTTATAAAAATTCTAAATTAGTTATATAAATAATATAAATGTGAACTTAAAATAATTGCTTAATTAAGTATATTTTGTGATGAGTGGAATTGTGAATATAGTATAAAATTATATATACACTCGCTTATCACCTTAGTTCTAAGTAAAATTTATAAAAATATTGTAAAGATATTTTTTTTATAATAGGCACTCATTGCATATATAAACAATAAATAATATGTTATCGAGGCCAGTCGTGGCGCAGTGGTACCAAGTGTGACTGTAAAACCGACTGGTTGTGGGTTCGATCCACACTCGAGGAGATGAAATATTTACTTAAATTTATATTTTCATTTCTTCGCTCTGGTGTCGGGGCAAAGCGCGGCGTTGAGTTCTGCCACTCAACACGCAATGCCTCCAAAATTCGGCAGAAAGTGGGGAACGGAGTGTCTTAACACTAGGTTCCCTCTGCCTACCCTGCTGTGTGCGGGATATCACGCTATATCCCTAAGCTAATTTAATTTTATTTTTTAATCACATATGTGTTAAGAGAAAATTATATAATAATAAGGTACGGACCAATCCTGACTGTGATATAGAAATAAATAAAATAACGTAAACATATCAATAACTGTTTTTTCCTTCGGAGCACGAAGACATGGAATAACGCGGGTTTAACGTGAGTTAAATTGTAAAAATGTTATATACATTACAAGCTAGGGGGTTTAACAATGTACTAAATCTCATGCATATACTAATTGGTTTATGAGTTGATGAAGGGTTCAGAAGTAGCTTAAAATGGTTCTATAAAATACACGTTAAACGTATCTTTTTAACTTGGGTGATTTCGTTAGCGTGTGTCTTGAAATAGTAGGATAGAAGAAAATAGCACTTTGCTCTTCGATTTGCGTTGAAATTTTCGCGCGTGTATACTGCGTATAATGCGTGGTGAAACTCAACGCCGTAAATTGTCCGTTAAAAAATTACTGTTATACAAATAGCAAACACAATACATTATGTTATTTTACCTGTTATTTTAAACGTGTTCATAAATAAAAAAATTAAGTTAATGATTTAAAAATTGTAATTCTTAAAAAGACAACATTTAATTTAATTCTAAATAAGCAAAGATAAAATAATATTATTTGATATATACACAAAAAGTTAAATAACCGAATGCACATTATGATCGCATAATGAAATTTATGAACATTGTAAATAGTGAACTTTTACATAGATATATATTATTTTTAAAATCGAACAAAACTATAGGGAACTATTATTATGAAACATTAGTTTAAATGTTTGTAGCACTATGAAAACTGTGAAATAAGATAAGTAGAAAATGTTTCTATTCATTCCCGAATGTGCCATCAACATGTATTTCTTGTCAGTCCCCTGTGGCAACAACCTCGTATATTTTATCTTAACCTTTTATTTCACGTGAGTAGTATTTACTTTTTTCTGACGTATATTTCATAAGTGAAATTGCATATCTATTCGGACGATAAGGTTTGCGATATTAGAAGGATTTTAACCAACTTTTAAATACAATTGAAAATAATAAGTAAGGTATGATGATATCTGGCACTGAAGTTCTCCACTATTATTAATTCTTGCATATCAATTTCCAATTCAAATAATCAAGAGTCATAAATAATAAAACCATATGATTTATTATAAAGATCACTCTGCGCATCTCTTTATGCATATAAATGACTCATATTCATTAATATAAGTTACAATGACAGCTATGTTTTTTAGGACTGACTAGCTGGCTGGCTGTCTATATCAGGCCAAACAATTTTTTCTATCCATTCTATGTACTTTGACACCCGTGTATAAATCCCTGGCGCCATCTTTCTCCCACAATCTCGACCAAACGATGTTATTCCTACTATTCTGTGTAAGGGAAATGTTTTAACACAGTCCACTTTTTCATCCATGACTTGCAACGGTCCTCCAGAATCTCCTTGGCATGTGTCTTTACCACCATTTTCATAATCTCCAGCACACATTTGATCTTCTGATACGCCGTACTTTAAAACTTTACGTCTCACCAAATAACGCACTGATCGATTGCAAATTTTGTTATCGACTATATCTAAATCCACTTTCATTAAAGTTTCACTACCAGTGTAAGCATTGGATGAAGTTTTCCCAAAACCTATTGCGGTTGCCTTTGTTTCGTTTAAGTCATCATTTAAATTTAAACACGCGATTCTTATATCTCTGCTTAATACAAAATGTGGCATTGCTTCTATCAGTGCTATATCATGATATTTGGAAGGTGGCTTGTACTCGGGATGCGGTATAATTTCTTCTATATCTCTCTCTTGGATGAGATCATCAACTTCGTCGAACTCAAAAGTAGCTGTGCCAATTCTTAATACACTTGCTAGTCCTAAAATAGGATCTTCCATGCAATGAGCTGCGGTCAGCACCCATTTTTCACTTATCAGTGAACCACCACACTTCCATACAGCCGTATCTTGTTTTTTCTTACGAAATCCTATCAATACCATATGAGGGAACAACAACAAGTCTATGGGTACACGAACTCTTTTCTCTGGATACAAAATATTACGACACTCAAGCAAAGTAAGAGCATAATTTTCACAAGCTCGAAACGCCTTCTCTCCAACACCAGCTGTTTCCTTTATTACAATCCACGATATAAATATAGCAAAAGTGTATTTAATATACTCCATGTTCAATCAAGGATGTAAGTGTGATTGATTTTTCTTACATATTCCGAGTTCTTATCAGTAATTCGCTTCACCTACTTATAAACAAGTATTAGAAACTATAAAAATCTATGCGTTTCTAATTAATACTAACGCCATAAACACTTTTACACCATGATTCAAGAAAGTAAATTATTAATTAATTTAAGTAAATTAGCTTTAGTTTTGTATATGTCCAATGGTCTCATAATACGGTCAAAACTGCTTTAAATTTAGTTTAGTTTAAAATCATATTTTATAAATAATAATTCATTGATAAATATTTGTAAATAATAATTCAAATGTTAGGCTCCTCAAAGTGACGCATTGCGGTCCGAAAGCTTACACGCAATATTGTAAACTTGGTTCTCTTTGCTTACGAGTCCTAGAATTAACCGATGTCGTTTATAAGGTAGAAAAATATTAAATGTTTATTTAGCAATATGACATGCATTAGACTGGAGGATATTTGTAAAGTGTAACTTAGATATGTATGTACTTTTGGTGAAATTTTTATTTCTTTTCTTTACACTGCATATAGAGGCGGGTACGAACGAGAAACCCAGTGTAAAGACATTCCGTTTCCTTCTTATGATTGCGTTAAATTCAAGCTAGTGCTCACACGTTCCCAACTTCGTTACTCTCTTTTTATACATACATTACCGGCTGCGGTTCATTGAATTCAATATTTTATAGAGTACCGAGGTAAAGTATAATATAAATAACATTTCATATAATAGGTATTTTATACATTTTATAATATACTAGCGACCCGCTCGCGGCTTCGCCCGCTTAAACCACAGAACTATTTACTTAACACACTGAATTATGTTCGTGTCTTGATATACTTATAATGTATGTTTGCAGTGTAATGAAGATTTTTTATAAGAAAGTTGTTAAAACTTTAGGTCGCATTTTCGTACCTCCCATAAGAATCTTCAATTGAATGTTTGAAATAAAAACACAACTTATCGATACTTACTATATGTGCGTTTCTTTACGATAATCTCAGAAACGGCTTAACCGATTTAAATACTTTTTTTGTTTGTATTCTGGCAAACTGCCCTTAAATATTAAGCATTAGTTTTATTTTAAGCAGCTTCATGCTAGTCAGAGGGAGGAACCTAGTATTAAGACACTCCGTTCCCCACTTTCTACCGAATTCTGGACGCATTGCGTGTTGAGTGGCAGAACGCAACGCCGTGCTTAACCTTGACCCCAGAGCGAAGAAATGGAAATATAAATTTAAGTAAATATTTCATCTCCTCGTGTGGGGATCGAACTCAGAGAACCAGTCGGTTTTACAGTCACGCTTTGTGCCGCTGCGCCACGACTGGCCTCAACTGGACTGGACTTTATTTTAATCGGTTCACATAAAGTTAAAACCAGATCCACGCTTTATCCCGCCCTTAGAAGGGCAACTTAGTGTAAGATATTGGGTATAATGTTTGACTGATGTGCGAAATGAAAATATTATTAAATTATAACTCAATCCTGCATGTGTGGATCGGACCCACAACGTCGCGTTACAGTTACAATTGGGCATATAGGGTAAAATAGTTTTTAAGATACATCAACAGTGAAGACGTAGGTTTTTTTTCTTATTTCACAATGTTTATTCATATCTATATTTCGTATGACGCGGTTACGCATAGGTACCAATAATGTAAAGACATACTACTACAAAAATAGTACTAAAATGTTTAGAACTTTAAATTTTGCCGCCAATACCAAATTGTCTATGTCATCATAATGGCGGAAAAATTTCATTCATATTGTAATACCACATTAGTATCGACAATGTAGTGTTGATAGTAATTGAAAATAGTTATACTACAGGAGGACCTTCATATGCACAGTTTTAACCTGTTTTATGTATAATATAGAATAATATATTGTATAGAGGAATCACACATTCTTTTTATTCAGTTTAGTAAATACATTTTTTAGAGGTTACTCTGTACTAAATGGCATGCAACTCTGTTCCCGCATTTACGTTCCTGATATATCGATATAAATAATAGAAATACAAAATATAGGAAGGAAACACAAATGCAATTATATTGCATTTTTTCTTTTTTTCATACTTGAAACGTATTAATAAATTACATATTATGTATTACATACAATTAATTTCTTTTGAATATAACACTAAGTTAAATCAGCTTCACGCTATTTTAACAGATAACATAAGATGACATTAAAACGTATTGACATCACCACGTGATCCATCTAAACACAATATAAACTTTTATAAACTATGAACTCACAATCAGAATTTACTTTCCAAATACATATACTTTTTATTCTACACATCGCCATATGAGCTAATTCCGTAAAATATACCTACTTGATTATGTTTGTTAATATCACCAACGTTGACGTTTGAAATAATAATTATGGTAGACTGAACAAATATTGATTATACTTCTTTTTTTAGCTTCACACTGTATCCCGCACACAGCAGGGTAGGCATAGGACCTCTAGTGTTAACAACAACACTCTGTTCCCTACTTTTCTCGGAATTCTGTAGGCGTTGCGTGCTGAGTAGTGAAACTCAACGCCGCACTTAACCTCGACACCAGAGCGATGAAATGGAAATATAAATTTAAATAAATATTTCGTTTCCTTGCGTGGTCATCGAACCCACAACAGTTACACTTTGTGCCCCTGTGCAACGAACGGCCTCAATTTACTTTCTTCTTTTAAAATGTGGTTAAATGAAATAGTCGTCATTTAATTATGTCAGATTACTATTAACCGACTTCTTAAAAGGGGTCATCAATTGGGCTGTATTTTTTAGCCTTGTTACCTTAGAACTTTTGATTGTATGAACCGATTTTAATGATTCTTTTTTTATTTGAAAGCTAATGCCTCCCGTGTAGTCTTATTTTAATTTAGTTTATATCCAAAAATGGTATCTATGAGAAAATCATATAAATCTCAAATTTACATTAAGTATATGCGCGACAAATGAACGTATAAGTCAATATCAATTCAACCGATTTTAATGATTCTTTTTTTATTAGAAAGGGTACATATAAGGGGTAGTTTGGTGAAAGTTTAGTTAAGTTCAGAGTGTGAAATCCGGTTGAAATTGAAGAAGTCGATTTTTTTTATAAAAAAATATAATTATGTAATTTTTTCTACAAAAAATTCTTTATACTCCATGATAAAAACTATCCTATAAGTGACATTAGGCTTTGAACTGTTACCATGCCAAAATTAATTTAATTTCATACAGTAGTTATCGGTATTTTAGGTAATTTATATTTTTCAGTTTTTATTTTTTTTAAAGAAAACTATCATGAAATTCGGAATGAAACCCAAAAAAAATGTACCTTGAGGCCCTAGGCTAACACCATGCAAAAATTCATCAATTTCTGTCAGGTAGTTTTTGCGTGATTGACGCACAAACAAACCGACAGACAGACAGACAGACAGACAGACAAGAATTCTGCTGAATGGTTTTTTAGGTTCTATAATCGACATATTAACCGACCTAATTTTTATTATTTTTATATCTTTCATGTACAGAATTGACTTTTCTATCCTTTTATTATATATGGAGATGGAGATTAATCACATTAATAAGATAATGAGTGCGACAAGGTCAGGCAAGACAAAACTAACATCATTTTTTTAATTCTTAAAATAAAAAATAGGTATAGATTGTTTTGTGAATTCATGTGATAAATTACATTTTATAACTCCTTTTAATTTTTGACTTTTCAGTTCGTTTCAATACAAATTTAAAATACCTTTCGTGACAAAGTGCATTTATACATCGCTCATTTACCACACATATGTGGACCACATGTGTGAATATGTGGTCTTTCATGTGGACCACATGTGAGAATGTGTGGTCACATATGTGGACCACATGTGTGAATACGTGGTCGCGTATGTGGACCACATGTGGGAAAATGTGGTCACATATGTGGACCACATGTGGGAATTTGTGGTCACATATGTGGACCACATGTGTAAATATATGGTCCCATATGTGGACCACATGTGTGAATATGTGGTCTTTCATGTGGACCACATGTGAGAATTTGTGGACACATATGTGGACCACATGTGTGAATATGTGGTCGCGTATGTGGATTACATGTGGGAAAATGTAGTCACATATGTGGACCACATGTGTGAATATGTGGTCTTTCATGTGGACCACACGTGAGAATTTGTGGTCACATATGTGGACCACATGTGTGAATATGTGGTCACGTGTGTGGACCACATGTGTGTATATGTGCTCGCATATGTGGACCACATATGTGAACATGTGGTCACATATGTGGACCACATGTGGCATCGTGTGGTCATATATGTGAACCACATGTGTGAGTAAGTATTCACATGTGCAGATCGCATGTGTGATATGTTGTCACATATGTAGACCACATGTGTGATATGTAGTCACATATTAAGATTACATGTGTGATCATGTGGTCACATATGTGGACCACATGTGTGAATATGTGGTCACGTGTGTGGACCATAAGTGTGAATATGTGGTCACGTGTGTGGACCACATGTGTGTTTATGTGCTCACATATGTGGACCACATATGTGATCATGTGGCCACATATGTGGACCACATGTGGCATCGTGTGGTCATATATGTGTACCACATGTGTGAATAAGTATTCACATGGGCATGTCACATGTGTGATATGTAGTCACATATGTGGACCACATGTGTGAATATGTGGTCTTTCATGTGGACCACATGTGAGAATGTGTGGTCACATATGTGGACCACATGTGTGAATACGTGGTCGCGTATGTGGACCACATGTGGGAAAATGTGGTCACATATGTGGACCACATGTGGGAATTTGTGGTCACATATGTGGACCACATGTGTAAATATATGGTCCCATATGTGGACCACATGTGTGAATATGTGGTCTTTCATGTGGACCACATGTGAGAATTTGTGGACACATATGTGGACCACATGTGTGAATATGTGGTCGCGTATGTGGATTACATGTGGGAAAATGTGGTCACATATGTGGACCACATGTGTGAATATGTGGTCTTTCATGTGGACCACACGTGAGAATTTGTGGTCACATATGTGGACCACATGTGTGAATATGTGGTCACGTGTGTGGACCACATGTGTGTATATGTGCTCGCATATGTGGACCACATATGTGAACATGTGGTCACATATGTGGACCACATGTGGCATCGTGTGGTCATATATGTGAACCACATGTGTGAGTAAGTATTCACATGTGCAGATCGCATGTGTGATATGTTGTCACATATGTAGACCACATGTGTGATATGTAGTCACATATTAAGATTACATGTGTGATCATGTGGTCACATATGTGGACCACATGTGTGAATATGTGGTCACGTGTGTGGACCATAAGTGTGAATATGTGGTCACGTGTGTGGACCACATGTGTGTTTATGTGCTCACATATGTGGACCACATATGTGATCATGTGGCCACATATGTGGACCACATGTGGCATCGTGTGGTCATATATGTGTACCACATGTGTGAATAAGTATTCACATGGGCATGTCACATGTGTGATATGTAGTCACATATGTGGACCACATGTGTGAATATGTGGTCTTTCATGTGGACCACATGTGAGAATGTGTGGTCACATATGTGGACCACATGTGTGAATACGTGGTCGCGTATGTGGACCACATGTGGGAAAATGTGGTCACATATGTGGACCACATGTGGGAATTTGTGGTCACATATGTGGACCACATGTGTAAATATATGGTCCCATATGTGGACCACATGTGTGAATATGTGGTCTTTCATGTGGACCACATGTGAGAATTTGTGGACACATATGTGGACCACATGTGTGAATATGTGGTCGCGTATGTGGATTACATGTGGGAAAATGTGGTCACATATGTGGACCACATGTGTGAATATGTGGTCTTTCATGTGGACCACACGTGAGAATTTGTGGTCACATATGTGGACCACATGTGTGAATATGTGGTCACGTGTGTGGACCACATGTGTGTATATGTGCTCGCATATGTGGACCACATATGTGAACATGTGGTCACATATGTGGACCACATGTGGCATCGTGTGGTCATATATGTGAACCACATGTGTGAGTAAGTATTCACATGTGCAGATCGCATGTGTGATATGTTGTCACATATGTAGACCACATGTGTGATATGTAGTCACATATTAAGATTACATGTGTGATCATGTGGTCACATATGTGGACCACATGTGTGAATATGTGGTCACGTGTGTGGACCATAAGTGTGAATATGTGGTCACGTGTGTGGACCACATGTGTGTTTATGTGCTCACATATGTGGACCACATATGTGATCATGTGGCCACATATGTGGACCACATGTGGCATCGTGTGGTCATATATGTGTACCACATGTGTGAATAAGTATTCACATGGGCATGTCACATGTGTGATATGTAGTCACATATGTGGACCACATGTGTGAATATGTGGTCACCTGTGTGGACCACATGTGTGAATATGTGGTCACATATGTGGACCACATGTGTGAACATGTTATCACATATGTGAACCTTTTATAAAATATATTTAATTCATTAAATGTAATATGTATATAAATAAATAAACGTAAAGAAACGTTACGTAACATCATACATAATAACAATTAAAACGTAAACTGCAGGCTAATTGATCATCCGGTAGACATTTTAATTAAATTATCAGCTGAAGCAGAATGTCTTTGTATCATCAGAGTTGTAAACCATTTGTTCGATAATTAACTTTAACAGTTATGAACATATACTATTGTTCAAAGACGTCACTATTACATTTCAATCCTATGAAAATTTATAATGGAGAGAAGAAAGAATTTCAAATAAGATAGTGGTGCACTTACTCAATTTTGCACTTTCCAATTTCTTTAGATAGTATAGCGGAACACAAGGCTTCGCTTCGTTTGTTTTTACGGGCAGAAAAATAAATATATTCTTCCACTTAGTGGGAATTTAACCTAATTAAAATATAACTAGTGCTACAACCAGAAATCTCAGTTCTCTCAACTGTACCGTCATAGCGTCAAGTTTTAGTCGACATATTAACTTTAAACATATTAATTTTTTATCGACATATTAACCGACCTTAATTTTATTTTTTTTATATCTTTCATGTACAGAATTGACTTTTCTATCCTTTTATTATATATGGAGATTTTGTTTGAAAAAATAACTTTTTTATTTTCGGGTTTTTAATTTAATATGTAATAGGCTTTTATAGAGTAGTTAAACTGTGGTTTCATTTAAAGTGGTCCTAACAAAAAAACTCTGTATAATTGAGCATATTTAATATTTATAGTGATTTTTTGGAAAATTGATACCAATAGTTATTACAACCACTTGCGAAGAAGCATAGTTTAGGCAATTTTTTATTCTATAAGAATTCCTTTTAAAAAACTACCAACGTTCTTATAGTTAATATATTATTTTTCCAAATTAAAAAAATTGTCTATGTCATCATAATGGCGGAAAAATTTCATTCATATTGTAATACCACATTAGTATCGACAATGTAGTGTTGATAGTAGTTGAAAATAGTTATACTACAGGAGGACCTTCATATGCACTGTTTTAACCTGTTTTTATGTATAATATAGAATAATATATTGTATAGAGGAATCACACATTCTTTTTATTCAGTTTAGTAAATACATTTTTTAGAGGTTACTCTGTACTAAAATGGCATGCAACTCTGTTCCCACATTTACGTTCCTGATATATCGATTTAAATAATAGAAATACAAAATATAGGAAGGAAACACAAATGCAATTATATTGCATTTTTTCTTTTTTTCATACTTGAAACGTATTAATAAATTACATATTATGTATTACATACAATTAATTTCTTTTGAATATAACACTAAGTTTAATCAGCTTCACGCTATTTTAACAGATAACATAAGATGACATTAAAACGTATTGACATCACCACGTGATCCATCTAAACACAATATAAACTTTTATAAACTATGAACTCACAATCAGAATTTACTTTCCAAATACATATACTTTTTATTCTACACATCGCCATATGAGCTAATTCCGTAAAATATACCTACTTTATTATGTTTGTTAATATGACCCTGACCTAATGAAATTTAGTAAAGTCATACCTATATTTAAATCGGGTAGTACATCTGATCCCAACAATTTTCGACCTGTTTCTATACTACCCTCGTTTAGTAAGATTTTTGAAAAAATCATTCTCAATCAAATATTACTGCATTTTGATCTACACAATCTAATGCACGATAAACAGTATGGTTTTACTAAAGATCGTTCAACCACAGATGCTGGTATAAGTCTTATAAAGAATATATATGAGGCTTGGGAGGGATCGCAGGATGCTCTTGGCATGTTTTGTGATTTGTCCAAGGCTTTTGATTGTGTACAGCATTCAACATTGGTCATGAAGCTACACTACTACGGCATAAGAGGACGTGCACTCAATCTTCTGACCTCCTATTTAGCTGACAGAGTTCAGAGGATTGATGTGAATGGCAAGAAATCTCCTGGTTCGGTAATCAGCATGGGGGTCCCACAAGGGTCTATTCTTGGTCCTTTTCTCTTTTTAATATATATATAAACGATTTACCGTACCTAGTTGAAAAGAACCATGAGATAGTATTGTTTGCTGATGACACTTCATTGATTTTCAAAATAAAAAGACGACAAATTGTATATGACGATGTAAACAATGCTCTCTCGAAAGTAGTACATTGGTTTAGTGTTAATAACTTACTATTGAATAGTAAAAAAACTAAATGTATTATTTTTAGAACACCTAACACGAAAGTTGTTAAAGCCGATGTACTCTTGAATGGTGAACCCGTAGATCCAGTCGAGTCTACGGTATTTCTCGGTATCACCATAGACTCTAAATTACAGTGGGGACCCCATATTGATAGATTGGCGAATAGACTTAGCTCTGCAGCTTTCGCGGTCAAAAAAATTAGATTATTAACTGACGTAGAAACGGCTCGACTTGTTTACTTCAGTTACTTCCATAGTATTATGTCCTATGGGATTTTACTTTGGGGTAATGCAGCCGGCATTCAACCAATATTTGTCCTGCAGAAGCGGGCTATTCGTGCAATCTATAACTTAGGTCCTAAAGACTCCTTAAGGCAAAAGTTTAAAGAAATTAATATATTGACAGTTGCATCTCAATATATTTTTGAAAATGTTATGTATGTTAAGAAAAACATTAATAATTTTACCAAAATTGGTGATTTTCATAATATTAACACTAGAAATAGGCATAATTTTGGTGCACCTGTAACTCGGTTGCATCGAATCCGTAATTCTTTTATGGGACAATGTGTACGCTTTTACAATAGGATCCCAGAAAACGTCAGGGAATTTTCTATATCACGATTTAAAAAAATTGTGAAAAGACGTTTGTGTGTTAAAGGTTATTACCAAATTAATGATTTTGTAAATGATAACACGCCTTGGGAATGAAATGCTCGCCCCAGTCTGTTTCAAAGGTATCATTGTCACAGATTATTAAATATGTATTTGTTTATCATTGATTTTAAAAAAATAAGTCCCGCTGAGTTTCTTGCGCCGGTTCTTCTCAGGTCTGAGGCATTAATTTTAGTGAACTGGTGGTAAATTATTTGACGTTCAAAAAATGAAGCATGTAACTTCTTATTTTGAATAAAATGATTTGAATTTGAATTTGAATTTGAATTTGAATTTGAATTTGAATTTGAATTTGAATTTGAATTTGAATTTGAATTTGAATTTGAATTTGAATTTGAATTTGAATTTGAATTTGAATTTGAATTTGAATTTGAATTTGAATTTGAATTTGAATTTGAATTTGAATTTGAATTTGAATTTGAATTTGAATTTGAATTTGAATTTGAATTTGAATTTGAATTTGAATTTGAATTTGAATTTGAATTTGAATTTGAATTTATCACCAACGTTGACGTTTGAAATAATAATTATGGTAGACTGAACAAATATTGATTATACTTCTTTTTTTGCTTCACGCTGTATCCCGCACACAGCAGGGTAGGCATAGGACCTCTAGTGTTAACAACAACACTCTGTTCCCTACTTTTCTCGGAATTCTGTAGGCATTGCGTGCTGAGTAGTGAAACTCAACGCCGCACTTTACCTCGACACCAGAGCGATGAAATGGAAATATAAATTTAAATAAATATTTCGTTTCCTTGCGTGGTCATCGAACCCACAACAGTTACACTTTGTGCCCCTGTGCAACGAACGGCCTCAATTTACTTTCTTCTTTTAAAATGTGGTTAAATGAAATAGTCGTAATTTAATTATGTCAGATTACTATTAACCGACTTCTTAAAAGGGGTCATCAATTGGGCTGTATTTTTTAGCCTTGTTACCTTAGAACTTTTGATTGTATGAACCGATTTTAATGATTCTTTTTTTATTTGAAAGCTAATGCCTCCCGTGTAGTCTTATTTTAATTTAGTTTATATCCAACAATGGTATCTATGAGAAAATCATATAAATCTCAAATTTACATTAAGTATATGCGCGACAAATGAACGTATAAGTCAATATCAATTCAACCGATTTTAATGATTCTTTTTTTATTAGAAAGGGTACATATAAAGGGTAGTTTGGTGAAAGTTTAGTTAAGTTCAGAGTGTGAAATCCAGTTGAAATTGAAGAAGTCGATTTTTTTTATTAATAAATATAATTATGTAATTTTTTCTACAAAAAATTCTTTATACTCCATGATAAAAACTATCCTATAAGTGACATTAGGCTTTGAACTGTTACCATGCCAAAATTAATTTAATTTCATACAGTAGTTATCGGTATTTTAGGTAATTTATATTTTTCAGTTTTTATTTTTTTTAAAGAAAACTATCATGAAATTCGGAATGAAACCCAAAAAAAATGTACCTTGAGGCCCTAGGCTAACACCATGCAAAAATTCATCAATTTCTGTCAGGTAGTTTTTGCGTGATTGACGCACAAACAAACCGACAGACAGACAGACAGACAGACAGACAGACAGACAAGAATTCTGCTGAGTGGTTTTTTAGGTTCTATAATCGACATATTAACCGACCTAATTTTTTTTTTTTTATATCTTTCATGTACAGAATTGACTTTTCTATCCTTTTATTATATATGGAGATTCTACATATTGATGAGATGTTGTACGAGAATACCGAATTATACAGTTTGCAGGGAAAGGTGGAGATTATGAAAATGGTAGTTTTTTTTAGGAAAAGTTAAGGGAAACTTAAAAACTTACTGGAGACATACACTTAAATTCGAGGCCGAGTTGGAAAGTAATTTACAAATTATTGCACCGTATGCATCTAATATACATACCACTGACGGCACTTTTACGACAAAGGCAGAAGTGTTTGTCATGGTAATTTGAAAATATATTCTTTTTTACCATTATCTTAATTATAATATTTTTATTTTAGAGTACTTCGAGAAACCTTGATAATATTTTATTATGTTATAGTACTTAAATGGATATTGCAGTAAACTAACATATGATTAGTTCAATAAAGTTTATGTTTACGTTTCATTTCCGAAACCAGGACATACTATAGATAGGATCAAGAATTTTAGACTGAGAGGTGGTAACCATTGGTTTTATTCAACTCCTTATGCGATTTTCTTTCAAATGATGTTGGATTCACATAAAAAAATATGAGTGCAATTTTTCAACAAAAACGCATTACCATAAATTCAATTAAAGGTGATTACGGCACGGTTCTTCTAGACAACCCTAATGAATGAGAAATCACTCTGAGAAATAAGTTTCATTAAAAAAAACAGATACCTGCAGATTTATGAACTGGGATATCGATGTACCTACAACTTATCTCACTTAAAACTATTTCAAATTCTAATGAAATATTAAATACTGCAAAGCGCGGTGTTGAGTTCCACCATTTAATACGCAATGCCTCCAGAATTTGGCGGAAAGTGGGGAGCTGAATGTCGTAACGCCAGGCTCCTTCTGCATTGCTTTCGGCTCTACCCTGCTACATGTGGTATATATCGTTAATAAAAAAAATCTTTCAAAAGTCTCACGTTTTTCATTTAGCCAAAGGCGAATTAGAAAGTTAAAGGTGAATTAGAGATGCCTTTTTAGTTAGACTATAATTAAATTTAGTGCCTTTATTTCGAGATATTGAGTGTTGAGTAGCGGAATTCAAAGCCGCACATTATGGTTGTAACTAAAGCAAAAAAATGAACATAATTCATTCCTCCTTGTGAAAAATTAACCCACAACGTTTTAGAAAGACGTTGTGTCACTACGCCACGATGGCCTCTAAATATTTTCATAGTGTTTTTTATTTTATTTCCATATCATAGCACAGTGCAAACTCTTTACATAGGTACTTAGTGTTAAGGCCCCACTTTCGTCTGAGATCTCGAGGCATTGCGTGTTGAGTAGCTAAACTCAACGCCGCGCTTTGCCTTGTTACCAGAACGATATATTTCATTCTTCCGCCACAACCGTAGCGTTTACACCATTGTACCACTGCACCACGACAGCCTCGAATTTAGTATTTTAAAGTTTCACAATTAATTTATTCCTTTCACAAAACCTTCTTTAAATTTGGCTCTCACTCTCATAAAACAAAAGCAAAAGCTTAAACAAAACTTAATAATATTTGACCGCGTTACGAATACTTAGTACCATAACTTCAAAATATTCTAGTATCTTATGAATATATACGTGACATTTGAGTTGGGGAGGGCAGACGCAAAGTTTTAATAAGTTTTCCAACCTTGAAACTTATTTAATGAGAGTCCTGTTGAGTCAATAAGAAGATTTAGATCTGTAATATCTTATTTCAGCAAATTTTTATTAGGTGTGAGCAAAATTAAGGTAACACAGGCTAGCGTTTGCCAGGCCGCTGTAACCACATTCTCTTATGTAGGGTGGCAATATTTACATTTATGTATATAAATTTATAAAAACTAATTATTGGATTTATGTATGTAGTATTTATATAAATTAAGTGATTTCGTTATTGGGATTATATCATATAATGTGCCAATACAAGTTTATGTTAGAAAAAATCTTTTGCGTAGACAGATATCTAGATACAGCTCAGTCATCATCGTTCTTTGTTAGTTAATCAATTGGGGAATATATAGTTAAATTATTCTTGAAGTACAATTTGAAGCTATTATTATTTTAGGGTCATTCTGATATATACTGTCCTAATGTAAATAGTACGGTTGTAGGTTTGATCCCACTCGGGGGAATTACTCATTTTTATTTCATAGCTCTGGTAAAAAGACAAAGCGCAGCGTTAAGGTCCGCCATTTACATTTCGAAAAATTGATGCCTTAAGTGAGGAACAAAGCGTCTTCTAATCTCACTCCCTCTGCCTATCCTACTATATGCGGGATACAGCGTGAAACTATATAAATAATTCGTTTAGATAGGCATACACTTATACCATAACGGCATCTATTGCAAAACATGTGGTTAATTCGTCTGTCTGTGGTTAATTTATTTGTAGATCCATACATAACCACAACCCACAATTGACAGATTTAAATGTATAAAATAAATAGACGATTGATCTAATCCGATCAATAACCAATGTGGCACAATTGACACGTGCTAACCTAATTAAAATGATCGCTACATCTCCTGCTCTGATATGACAAAGAGTGGTGTCGAGTGTCCGCCACTAAATAAATTAAGAATATAGTGTCTTAAAGTTTATTTTGCTTAACCAGCTCAGTATGTATGAGTTGCAAAAAAAAGATAGTGCAATGTTTTAACCCTTATACGTAATGTCTCTAAAATATGGCAAAAAGTAGAACTACTGTAATGACATAATATTCGTATGACATTTTCATATGACAAATAATGCTTATGGAAAAATACATGTATTATGGTCAATTACTTTTGAAAGCCAAAAGGACTGTCCTAAGTCTTTATAAAAATAGAGTAGCACTATCTTTTATGTATTCATGAACTGCAAGCTTTCAAATAAAGTGTGCGATTTTTAAAAATTCCACTACTTTTATTTGAATTGTAACGCGATAGATTTTCCAATAGTGGAGGTTAGACTGGAACAGATATTTTTTTAGATTAGTTGCTGTATCCCGTAAAAGTTAGGCAGATATAATTTAGTGATAGGACACTCCGGTCTCCGCTTTCGAATTTAACGCCGTACGTGTCGTGCTAAAGCGAGGAAATAAAAATAATCATTCGACATTCATTCGTTGTTAAATTCTTATTAGATCCCACCCCCTGGTGGGGTTTGAACCTGCAATTATCACAATTATCATGCTTACAATCGACGATCAGTAACGATATATACAATAAATATATCTTTTCACTCTTACAAAAAATCTGTCCTACCACTAACACGTAATGTTTTAAATTAGGCGAAAATAAAGGGAAGGTGTGTCTGATCACTAGTTTCCGTCTCCTGCTCTATGCAGGATACAGTATGAAGCCAAAAAAAAATTCTTTATCATTTAAAACATAATTTACCATAATAAGCGAGTAGCGACTAGACGATGATTATATTATAATACTTTAAAAATGTGTACACGTGGGTACTTGACACGATATGAACTTTCCCAACTCTAATGAATCTCAACGTTATCCACTTGAGTGGAGTTAAAAGTTTCATAACAAGATCTCCATACGTTACTCAGTGAAGTTATTTTAGCGCCGTTCATAATGTTTTGTATAAATAATTAATTGTAACGTTATTTATTTACACAGATAAAACTCTTTCATTACTGAGTGACTGACAGACAACGTACAGAAGAAACAACTGGCCTTTGAAAACTAAAATTTGGTTTGTAGATAGATTAGGGAGCGTAACACAAAAATAATATTTCACGAAATTTCTGCTGGAAAAAGAAAAAAAAACGGTATTTTACGCTATATTGTATACACAAATGAAGTGGCCAGCTACAATTTTGCATGCCAACAATTAATTTACTATCGAAATACGTTTCTTTTAAAATTCTATTGTGTTAAATAATAGTAAATAAGAATAGCATCGAGACCGGCTATCTAGCGCAGATACGAAGGCTGTATTAGGCGTATAGCCAAACCATGCTGTAATAGGGTTAATGCTACGTAACGTCAACAAAAAAGTGCAAATAATTTTTAATTTGATGTAAGATTTTAACGTTAAATTTATATATTCTCAATATTTTCATAAACTTATTACTAAGCATGCTAAGGTAGGGTGTATCGATAGTATAATTGAAGAAAGAATGGAAAATAAGAATTATTTAAAAATAAGAAAGAAAAAGAAAAAAAATAACGGTAATAGAGGCGGGGAGAGGTTGAATACAGTATCGCTATAGGACACAGGTCGAAGACGAAGATGAAGGTCATTGAGGTCGATGACAGTGGACAAGGTAAAAGAAGTATGCAGCGACCGTGTCATTTAGCGCTTCGTTCTGTCTGGCTACTCCGCTAGGGGTAAAAGATGAGGCTACAAAAATATTCTTAGTGACTTAAGCTTCCACCTTTCCAATATAATAAAATCCGGATGGAGGCGCCCGTACAAAAATTGGAGGTCTCGAGCTTTTCCTAAAATTCAGACTTAGTTAAAGCCGGCCCTTTCATCTGATACTTCACTGAAATAAAACTAGCGTCTTTAATACCAAATGTTGCCCCTTTTTTAATTTACTTTTAAGACTATTACTTCTTAGGATTTTCTAAGAATTCGAATTTTAAGATTTTTTCCTAAGCTAGTTCTACCTGTAGATGCTAGCGGCCAAATTTCGTAATTCTAGGTTAACCAGAAGTACTCTTCATTTTCATCCCCTTTTAGTGTTGCAATACATGTTTTTTACTATTTAAGATTATAATTTTTTTCGGATTTAATCATAAACATGTAGTTTTCTGTTTTTTCCCTTAACTAGTACTATCTGTAGCTGCCAAATATAATATTTCTAGGTTAACCGCAAGTACCTTATTATATAAACAGCCATATCTTTTTCAAAATGTGGAAATATGATTTTTTCAAGAAATCATATGACTGTAAGAATATGGTTTGAATTCCAACTGGATATCTCCAAGAATATATTTGAGCAATCACTTTTGATTCATCAAATGAACGTAAAGACAAGGACTGGGAAGGCTGTTCTGCTGATAAGCAATTAAAACCGACAAGAAATTAAACAGTTGCTCTGAAATTTCTATTCTTCATTTTTTAAAATAGTAAAAAAACCACGATTTCATTAAAAAAAATTAAAAATATGTTTTCAATGAATTAAGAGTTTTTTGTTGACGGTTTCTCATTTTTGGTACCAAGAGACCGAAATATAAAGCATATTTCGGTAAGCATGGTTCAGTACCAGGATACGCATTAGTCAATACCATTGGCTTTTGCTTTTTCTCTATAATTTAGATCCGAATACTCCTAAACGCTAAAAGGTATTTTAATGTTTTACGTGACAATAAAGATTTTAATAGATAGTTTTTTCAACTACCCGCTATTAAAAAACATAATGATATTTTTGATTCTCAGTTATAAATCATCACGAAGTCCATTCGGAGGAATCAATTATTTATTTTCTTTTCCTCGGTCTGGTACCGAGATGAAGCGCAACGTTGAGTTCGGCCTCTCAACACGGAATGCCTCTAGAATTCGAAGGAAATTGGTGAACTGAATTGACTTAATGAGAAAAGAGTATCTCATAGTACGTTCCCAGGTTTACTTTGCCTACCCTGCTTTGTGCGTGATATAGCTTGATGCTTTAGAAAACATAAATCCAGAAGATGATCTAGCATATTTTTTTCTAGCTCTACGTTTCTGCATATATAGCAGCAGATAGGAAGGATCGATTTTTCGATACATTTAAAAACATAAATGAACTAGGAAATATCAATGAAACCACTTATAAAATGGAAACTTGTTCTGCAAGCATATCGAACCTATTACATGTGATTTGGCAAACAAGCTGGCCAAATTGAAATAAAAACCCTTATTTTCGAGTTTGCCAAAACTTTATACCCGATATTATAACCAACAATTCTCTTTGCCTCAAAGTTGTGAGGGCAGCCGTTATGAGTACGGGCAAAGTCATAGGCGTGGTTGGAATAAAATACATTCAGCATGCAAAGCACATGTTTGACCTAGTCTAACTTTTTGATGCGATACAAATGCTTTATTTTGATTATAGGTATACATTTACTTATCGATATATATAATAAGACAGTAAAAATGTTTTGTCTGTACATTAGTAATTTTGACTGAAATGGATAGAGGAACATTTATTATTTACTTGCATTATGAAGTGGTGCAAACTGTGATATAAAATGGTTTAGTATCGTTTTATTTAGAAAATAAAGTACTTACTTGGAAAAACTATTTAAATATTTTGAGGCTGTTGTGAGGCAAACGGCTGATTCTAAACGTGATTTACTCCTCACGCGGTGCAATCAATAATTTTTATTTCTCCGCTCTATCTCGATAATATTATATGGAATATGGAAACGAGTGTTTTGATACTACGTTTGCTCTGCCTAATATAATATGCGGGATCCCACATGAAATGTGAATTTAAAAAAAATAGTTTAACTTGCGCGTGATCTATTTAAATCTATTACCATTGAATTACTGAAACATCAAACTGCACAAAAATGGCATAATAAACTTTATCTTCATCATTTCAAGTAAATTAGTTAAAAGAAGCATAGAATTTGTAAGCGACAATTAAAAACTGAACCGTCTCATAGTTCCAGGCGTGACACTATTATTAAAAAAATCCAATCATTATTGAATACAATGGCAATTAAATTTGCTACAGACGGTTAATTAATCAAGGAATTGTAGGGGATAAGGGCTTGAGCATATGTAGCTTTTGATATTCTTTTTAATAAATAGGTCTTTTCCATTTCTGTTTATATTATCTAAATATGATTTAATTAAAGTATCTTATGCATTTTTTAGCGTAGGCAGAAAGATATAGTAATAAGTCACTCTTTTCTTTACTCTCCGCTGCAATATTTGCACATTTCGTGTGTTCTCTATACAATGTGACATTGGCAGTGGTTGGTGCTCAAATTACATGCTTATTATACTTGATTTTTTTTCTATTTTTGTTGATTAACAAAACCTATCCCACCCAACCACGCAAAGCTTTGGAAAATTCTGTTATAAAAGAAAGAAAAAGAAAGAAACGGTAGAAAAAAATACAAAAATATACTATATGATCAAATGAAAATATTCAAAACATTATAATATTATCTAGAAACGCCTTATGTGACACGACTATGTAATCCAACTACATTGTTTTGACATGGCTATAATAGGAAGTACGTCATTATAATGTCCTGTCTGTGGTAAGTGGTTAATTAGCAGTTCGTTACCACAAAATGACATCTACTCAGATAATTGTTTAATTTTTTCATTTCTTTAGTATTATTTTTAAATATAGAAAGTTTACTAAATATGAACCGAAACACATTTTATTCAATTATTATAAAAGGTAAATCGTTTTTTTTTTGTTGAATTATACCACTAGGGGGAACCGAGTGTTAAACTCTACAGGTGATGCATGATGTGCATTAATTTCGTGTTTTCCGCTCTCCGCCAAATCTCAAGCCATTGCGTGTTTAGTGGTGAAACTCAACGCTGTTTTCTTTGTCGTTGTCAGAGCGAAGGAGAACGACGATAAATATTTCAATTCCCTAATGGAAATCGAACCCAGAACCTTTGCATATATAATCCCAAACTTGTGCCCCTGCCCTACAACTGCCTCATATTTATTAATACTTATATATAATAAAAAAAAATATTTGACCAATTTAACGCAAACAATGTATTACTTTTTAAATGGTTCACCCTCTTGACTCCTTCAAAGTACCTAGTTAAGTAGCAGTCTATTATTACGGTACTTTAGTTACTAATTTAACGTCAGAGTTCTTTTCTGTATCCTATACTTATTGTAACAATAGCATAAGGAACAATTAAAGTAGTTTGAAGTTTATTTTAAGAAACCGGTCGTCCCTCGCATAATCCCTGAAGACTTGAAATGGAAAACCACGTTTTTCTCATGGGAGCTTTTAGAGCCACTACACTTCCTAAACATCTACATTGCAAATATTTCAATACAGGATAACAGAATAAAGCCGAAAATCTGACGAAATTTCACTTTATAACTACGTTTTTATATTTAGACCAAAATCCAGAAGATGTGGCACACAAGCGTGTGACTGCAATCGCATCAGCTTGTGGGTTTTTATTCCCATTAGAGGAAATTAAATGCTTAATATTTTAATATTCTCGCTCTGATAGCGAGAGATTGCGTTCCGCCATTCAATACGCAATGCCTAAAGAATTCAGTGAAAAGTGAGAAAGGGAAACGTATCATTGAGAACTGGAAGTCTTAACACTAGGTTCCCAGGTTCCTTCTGCCTACCCGCGCAAATAAAACATAACGCCAAAAATATATATAAATAGAACGTTAAAAAAAAATCAGCGGCATTATTAAACGATCCAATTCAAATTCCAATCACTATTTAGTTAACCACTGTCACAAGCGTTGTTAAAATAACTGTATTAGTTAGTTTCACACAAAACCATTACCAAACGGTTATTTGTCTAATATGCAGTTAAATTTGACGTTTCTGGTTGTATCAAATAAACGGCAGTCGCGGCCACAGGATAAACTTTAATGGGGCAATAAATTTAGGGCCTAGGTTAAAGCGATATTTAGGTACGTTGTGATTGACGCTTAGCCATAGATTATCCTGGCGTTTTTTAGGGTTCCGTACGTCAAAAGGTAAAAATAGACTTTTTTTAGGATCACTTTGTCTATCAAGACCATTTATTTGGAGATCGCGATATGACTCGTCGCCGCGTAATTAAAGCCCCATTACTTCCCGTGGACCTACAGTTTAACAAATTTATCACAAAGTGAGAACTCACAATAAAAATAAAGGAAAAAATCCGAAAACTGAAATTTTGTAGTTATATCATACAAAAAAAATCATTACAGGCTTATATTTGTTTTTATTTCAAACAAAACAAGTGAATATGGGCAAACTTAAGATTGATGAGTAATTTTGGCGGGAGTCCAACTCGCATTGTACCGGGTTTTTTAGTTATTTAAAAGTATTTTTCTGCTTTTATCCCAATAATGAATTTCGTCATGTTAGCAATTAACTTTTTTTTAAATAAATAAACGGTTTTGCTGGATCCAGTATATATATAGGGTAAGTACATTCTTAGAGACAATGTGTGTCAAGACTATGGTTCCGATTGATGAGATTTCCACTCGTAGGAATAATAAGCGTGAAGCAAGACAGCTATGACAAGAATTGAAGTAGCAACAAAATAATTTCATTAAATAATTGCTATTACAAAGTATATTTATGATCATCCAAACATTATCTACAGGCACTGATTACAAAAATGCTATTTTTAAACACAAATTCTATATATAACATCGCGTGCAGTAATTCATTATTCAGAGGATAGTAGGTTCGAAGCCGTAATAAATACAACCGCACGCAAACTTCACCGCGTTATTTATTAACTTGTATAGCATTTCATTTAGGGTATGTTTTCGATAGAAATAAGTGGCTGGAAGGAAATGTTCGGGAATCTTTTTATTGACATACTTTTTAAATATAAAAAATCCAAAGAAAATGCTTATAATGTAAAAATGTATAATTTTTTTTAACTGTTTATGCAGAGCGAACTAATGTTAAAGAACTCGAGACAATCGTGCCGAATTTGTGTCGAGTGGCGGAACTTAACGCCGTGACAGTTATATTGAGACGTCGCACAATGGAAAATATTTATGAATTAAGATAGATTCGTAACATCGAATTAACTAAGCAGACACTTTCAAGTGAATCAAATGGTATTAAATACATGTTGTCTTTTTGAAATAAAATTAAAATACAAAATAACCATTTTTTTATTTATGTTGCAAAGGCACATCACATTTTTCTTATTAAATTATTATTAAACAAATAAACTTTTAAAAAATCCTCTGAAATTAAAACATATAGGGCTAATTGCCCAAAGATATGTTGAAGCATCACCATCTCCATTATCATCTTCAACGTCATTATCACCGTGGATTCAAGAATATTTTTAGTTTGTTTTTGATTGGGTTCTGATACTTATGATAAAAACTCGACAAAAGCAAATTAAGGACATTGGTTTCATATAGCACTCATCCGTTGTTGTTTCCTGCCTTCTGCAACTCTTTCGCAGATTGTCCTATGAGCAATGTCGTAAATGATTCAGGCCTATGAATTAATTATTTTAATGTAAGTAGATAGCATATTCAACCATGACTAAAAAAATAAGCAATATGTGGCAGTATTAACAACATTATCTCTGCATCTCTTCGTCTCGTCACTTTGTACGGCTCACAGGAAAGCTTTGCTCCTATCATATCCCGTGGAACATCTTAGCGAGAACTATCTTTTACGGCCTAAAATATTTCTGTTAAGATGCTTGTTCAAGATCAAGCTATTGTTTGTTATTAATAGTTTTTTTTTTAAGTTTTTTCATGAATTTGCCCACCTTGATTTAAAGTGTGTGAGAGCATGAAACACCCAATTTCTCTTTTTATACAAAAGGGCTACTACTCGACGTCAGAACTAAGTCGTTTTCTAGCTCTTTAATTTAATTATCGTTACCCAAAATTATTCATCCCAGAACTTTGCATTATACTTGGGTATGAGTTAAATTTTTGTAATAAATAACAACTTATTAATTTATTTTCCATCATTAGACTATGAATGTTTATTTGTCTCAGATCCTAGAAAACAACTTCTTGACAACATATAATTTTATTTCACTTTTATAACAAACTGACTTCGTTTGCAATCTACCAAATAATCCAATAATACCTCGGCTAGTATTCTAAATAAGTGGTATAGTGTGAATACCCAAAATAATTTAAAATGTTTGAATTGTCGGTACGTTTAGCGGCCTCCGGCCCCGCAGCGCGTCGCTGCGGGGCGCCGCATCATATGTTGTGAGTGCAATTCGTAGGAATTAATTATTATCATTTCCTAGCTCTGTTAATAACACAAAATGCTGATTTCAAGTCCGCCACTTCCGTTTCGAAAATTGTTCGGAAAGTGGGAACGGAGTGCCCAAGCACTACCCTGCCATACACCGTATACAGCGAAAAACAATAAAAAAAAAGAATAAAACGGATTAATATTTACTTCCTGCATTTATAAAAATACTCGTAGAATGCCGGAACAAGACCAGACAGTGTGTAAACGTAATTCCTATAGCAGATGATGATGATTTTTGTATTCCTATGGCAGTAGACGTTTTGTAGTACAATTTTAATGAAAGTTTTTTTTCCTTCTATACAGTCTATCCTCTCATCCAAACGTTTTAAGGCATTGGATAGCTTAAAATGTAAACCTTAGCTTTGCCCATATATATATTGATTTGCGAAATAAAAAAAATGGGAATTAAAGTTTATTTACTATGACTAATATTGTATGTATGTATATAATGTAATGTAATATAAAATAATAATTATATAATGTACTAAAGTAAAGATTTGCTTCAGATCAAAATTTTATAAATTCAGTCGTGACGCAGGGGCACGAAGTGTGACTGTAAAACCGCCTGGTTGTGGATTCGATCCTCAGTCGAGAAGATAAAATATTTACCTCAATTTATATTTCCATTTCTTTGCTCTAGTGTCGAGGGTAAGCGCGGCGTTGAGTTCTGCCACTCAACATGCAATGCCTCCAGAATTCGGCAGAAAGTGGGTGACGGAGTGTCTTAAAATTTAGATCCGTCTGTCCACCCTGCTGTGTGTGGGACATAGCGTGAAGCTGGTTGATTTGACTTATAAATTGTTTATTTCTTTAATGTCGCGCTGTATTAAAGTCATTATTGATATATTTAGTGGCGGAACTCAACAGAGTGAAGCATTGAAAATTAACAATGGATTTAATCAACATGTATAATTTAGAATCCGTCCTATGGATATTTATATCGGTGGAAAAAAATATTTAATATTTTCATTTCGGCAAGCCTGGCTGGTTACCTCGTACCGGAGCAATCTAGTTACGAGACAAATAAAGCGCAGCGTTAATTTCCGCTACTCAAAATGCAGTGCCTAAGAATACGGCGAAAAATCGGAAACGGAAGTGTGTTAATAAAGAACAGCGTGTCTGTGAAAAAAAGGAATCATATTAATTAGTGTAGTTTCAAAATCGATTCTCGTTTTAAACAAACGTACGTACTGTACATTTCATCTAAAAACGAATAATGCGTACAGTTACTCGCATTTCGGTATAGAGAATGAGTACCTGCCGCTACAAACAATCGATACATTGAAACTGAATTTTATTGAGACTGAACCGGAAGTACTCCAGACACCGTGCATTGATTACAGTTAGTATTCATATGTTTTGCGCTTGATATATTTATCTATTTTTTTTTATATGGTTTTTTCCTCTATTGGAAATGGAATTAATTAAAAGTGACATACTACAAATGGCACATTCTAAGTGCATATTGTAACTTTGGCCACAGTCATCATATCACTTTGCTATCCATCTCTCAAGATTATTTATCTCTTGAGATCACGCGGAGTTATCAAGCTGAAAGAAATATTAGATATTCAGGTTCTTTGGAGCTCAGAAAAATCTAGTTTTTAGCTCGACGTAATCAACAGATTCGAGTATTAAATAATGATCGGCTAAAGGAGGTTGTCAACTCTTTTAAGTTGTACTTTCCGTATCTACAAGTGCGTGCTTTGTTAAATTTGCTCCTGTATATTTTTTACCTATTTCGCCTCCTTCACCTACATAATAATGTTTTAAAACGGGTGAATATTAAATGACTAAGTACAATATTATCATTATTTATTTGAAACATGGGTTTTTTTAAATAAATAGTAAAATTTAGAAAGAAACTTGATTTTTTGGAGTGTCTTAACACTAGGTTTCAGGTTCTTCCTCTGCCTATCCTGCTTTGCATGAGATACAGCGTGAAGCTAAAACATTTTATTTTTTTTAAAACTTAAACTATGATGCATAAAAAGCAGGTTTATCATATTTGCTGCGAAGTACCGTACATATTAATTGACTGTAATACAATATTTAATTAAAAATGAAATTTCGGAATATTCTGTGAATGTTGTTAATTTGTTGATCAATCAGTAATCTTTTATATTATTTTGCTCTTTATTGAGGAGCTGGTTGTTGACGTTTCTGAAGTAGGATTGTTATATATATGCATGCATAAATCTTTAACTTTATAAACTGAAAGAATATAAGTATTTGTTAATAATTATTTAACATTACAAATTTATACAATTATCAATGCACTGGAGGCCGTCCTGGCCAGGTGTAGGGGAACATGCGAGCGACCGTAAGCGTGACAGGTTGAGGCTACTCAACACACAATGCCTCCATTTTTTGGAGCAAGAGGGAAACGTACGTACGTAACGTAACGTATGGGATACCTCGTGAACCTAAAAAGGCCATTAATTTCTTGTACTTCAACATGAGGGCGATGCCGCGGTTAAGATACAGTATTAAATATAGTGGTAAACTAATTTTGAAACTAGCCATGTATAAAACCAGATATTCTTTCAATATCTATTGGATAGAATAAATATCACATAATAAGCATCGTGTCGTAGGAAATATTTTTGAGAAATATAGTAAAATACAGTATTTTCGTCCACACCATCTGGATACGTGGCACTCTATTATAAGTCGCGTAGGAACCTTCTATCACGCGCCACGCAACTGTAGAATGGCCTACCGGCGCAAGTGCTGTCAGGTCGGTAAGACATGGGTACTTTAAGAAAGCACTTCTATCTCTACCCTAAAGGCCGGCAACGTACCTGTACCTCTTCTGATATTGTTCGGGTCGTGGGCGGCAGTGATCAGTTTCATTACGCTCGTTTGCCTGGTTCCTTTCCATAGAAAAAGATAAGAAAAAACTACTCAGAATTCCTAGGAATGAACCTACTATGTGGGTGCTGAGCTCATTGCTTATAACGTTAATTGCGTATGTGAATTTACGTATAATTGAATTTACTCATAGTTTTAAAGCTATTGTTATAAAAACAACAGCATTGCCAAAGTTTCGAGACAGGATGTAATTGATTGGCCGAAATTCAAAACCAAGCTTCATGTTTTTATTAGAAAGAGAAAACGAAAATTCATCTTGTGGGTATCGAATTCACAACTGCCGTGGTTGAAGTCAGATGCAATGATATCGTACAATCAAGGCTTTATAAGTAAATAAATAGTAGATTCCTTTTAAATATGTCCATTATATTTTATTTCGTGCAGAGTTTCACTGAGAATGCTTTTAAAATTTTAATAAATGACGAATGCAAAAGTTCTATCAGTCTATATTTTTAAAGAAATATTAATGTTTCTTTTATATCCATTATTATACTCCATGGTGTAGTAGGACAGAGTATGACTGTAAACTGTAGTGTGTGACTGTAGTTTTCGTTCTGGTGTCGAGGTAAAGCGCGGCGGTGAGTTCCGCCACTCAAAATGCAATGCCTTCAAAATTCGGCGGAAAATGGGCAACGTCGTGTCTTAACACTAGGTTTTTGTATTTCTGTAGTTATTTAATCTGCTTGTAGTGAAATAATTGATTAATTGACAAAAAATAAACAAATATTATAGTTAATATAAAATTTATCTATATATTTATAAATATCATCCAAACAGAGTGACGCAGATAAAAGTGCTGGGCCTAGAAAGTTGAAATGTATATAAGTTATGGACTGCAGGGGAGCACTAAGAGAGGATTTCTTGATATAAAATATCAATGCATTGGGAACAGTAAAATCTGATTTTTTTCATTGAACGTTATAAAGTTCAAGCAAAAAAAGATGTGTTGCTGTGTAAATTATGCCCATTATAATTTCATTTACTTACCCTCTAATCGTAATATTAAATGTTCTAGTCTAAAACGTTTTATATTCGAGTGTAACAGAAAGTATTTCGGTATAAAATACTAAGCTACATACATATAGGTACTACATACATACAAGTACCTACAACTCTACAAATATTTTCAACATTCCGGTCAGTGCGGCCTTTACAAACTAAATAACTTAGTCCCTTGTCATGTGTCAAAGAGACCTCGACCCCAAAAATTGGTAGCGTCTAATATTAACTAATTTATTTTATTTGAGGGATGCTTATTTTATATTATACTTCAAGGTATTGAGATGAAAATGTAGTAAAATATGGTTATAATGTATCTCTCTGGCTTAACTCGATGGTTGTCAGTTCGAATCTCAAGCTATATATATTTATACTAAAAATACATATTAACTTTAAGTTTGACGCCTTCAGAGTGACCCTCTATATCAGAAAAAAGCGTAAGGCAGCTTTTTTTTATTTTTCAAGTGTTGAAATCAAGAAGGCCCAGATATGCTTTCTGTCACGATCGAGTTTACGAATTCAATATTTCAAAAACTCTCTATCTCTATTACAGACATTTTGTTTAAGCACAAAACATGCCGTTGTGGGGCATGGACACATGGGTGTGACTGTTAACGCGACGGTTATGGGTTCGATTCCCACTTGGGGAATGTAAATTTATTATTTTTTGGTAACTGTTTCGCCACTCACCGCAATGCAACGCTTCCAGATTTTGGTGGAAAGTGAAGAACGGAATATCTTAACGGTGGAACGGACTGGACTCCTGCAAGGTTCTCTCTGCAAGCTCAGTTATGTGATAAAGTTAAAAAATAAAGTAAAACATAAGGAAACAGGATTTTAGCGTGAAATTAATGCATCTTTAATACTCAGCTAGCGCACGAGCTAGAGATTTAATGTAACATTAAAGCAAGGAAGAAACTTTTGTTTAATAGTGTACGTATTTTACACGGATTTAAATTATTTAATGTACACTTAGTTGATATAAATTGTAGTTTTACTGCAGCATGAAGTGGCAAGCCTTATTGTACTTGTTTCAAGTTTTATCTTAGTACAATAGGATAGAGAAATGTAATTTTCTCCACTTTCTGCGCAATGACGTAGTTATATATTTATTAAATTATATTTTTCTGTGACGTCGCTCGCTTCATCAAATGTAGTCAAGTAAGAGTTGTATATGACATGACGCATTCTAAGTTCTCGAAGTAACCGTGACCGCGCGATGGGTTATATTGAAATAATTTAATTTAATATATAGCCTATATTTTTAATCCATTAGCTTCTATCATAGAAAGTGCGATTAAACAACTTTTTATATGTTTCTTAAGATAAGTGAAAATAAAAAAAATATTATATAAAGACACCGTCGCGTCGTGGCATAGCGGCATAACGCCTTACTATGCTATAGTAAGTTCGATTCTCACCGGGCGAATGAATTATTAAAAAAAGTCGCTATTTGACTCTCTCAAAAAGTCCAGGTTATGCTCATCATTCTATACGGGATAAATACGGAGATAAACTAAATAATAACAAAATAAACATTGTAAACGGTCTCACGCTCCAGCTGTAAATTATCCATTTAATAGGAACTCTCCATTTTCCCTGCGGAGGTTCATTTAAAAGGAGATAGGGGTCACTTAAGTAGGTCAAGTCTGTACTTTTAGCTGGCTGTGTAGCTACTCGTATATCCGATTCAGATGAAATAACAAATTTGATTATCTCTTGACGCCTTATATTTTTTTTACACATTTTTCTTGCTTTTCATAAATATTTTAAGGACGTTTCTTTTTTTTGTGAAAGCATTTTTTGAATAGGTAAGCTTAATGTTGTTTATTTTGAATCGTGATCATCTCTATAGTATTTATATTGAAATGTTAAAGAACGTGTATGTTGAAATAAATTTTATAGTTATTTATTTCTCATTTTAGATCTACTTAAACAGTATTTAGGTGATGATGACTTGTTGCGGCGCTTAATTCCGCGCTTTTTCTTGTTAATAAGGCGAGGAAATGAAAATAAATCATTCTTCCGAGTGGGGATCGAATCCACAAGCGTTGAATTTACAACGACTAACACGAAAAACCCTTTTAGAGCATTGTCGGTCATTGTGGCGACCAGGTGTGGCGTGTCAGCGCCTGATTTTAAACGAGGCTGTTGTGGCTTTAATCTCCATTCTATCTATATTTATATATTTATTAGCTCATGCTGGACAGATCGTTAAGCAGCTTTGCCATGTTTTTAAACTACAGCATAGAGAGTGAGGCTGACAGGCCCTTTAGTCAGATTTGAATGTATAACTATCATGTTCAGTTCGGCAAGTTCCTAACGTGCTACAGTGCGCTGTGAAATATTTGTTGCTATTTGCCGCCTATGTTGCTAGTATTCTAATGCAGTACGCATATTTTTTATATAATCCCAATTGTTGTTTTTTGAAATGTACTGTTTCAATTTTCATAAAACTTGGTGCCATAGTAATTTTCCTTGGGGGAATCGGACGACATTTGCTAAGTTTCATTTATCAAAATTTTGTAAATATAAATACAAAAAAAAATATGAGGACTGCAAAAGCGACGACTGTTGGTTAGATTCCCATTTGGGAAAATGAATTATTATCATTTTCCACGCTCTGGGAACAAGACAAAACACAGCGTTGAGTCCTGCCACTTGCAAAATGCAATGTCTCGAAAATTAAGTGACAAGTCGGGAACAGTGTCTTAAAACTAGGTTATCTCTGCCTACCTTGATAAACACCGGATATAGGGTGAAAATAAAAATAATACTTCTAAAGCTACGAAAGACAGGTCATTCCACAGAGTTGAAAAGCCGTCCAGCATTTTCCTTTTTTCCGCTTCATTTGCCAACAGTAATTTTGCGAGTCACTCGTTAATGTCTCTACAAAAACGTGATGGAAGTTGACGTGTCTTTAAAAGGTTTTCGGTGAAAACCCAATTTTAGCTTAAAAATATTATATAATAAACGCTCATGTCTAGGTTCTCTATTAAACCGTGGTGCAAATGAAAGGTACGTCACGTACCGTACGTACGTACGGTAGGTACGTCACAATTTGTATGTATTTCGGAAAAATAATGTGTTTTTTTAATGACAGTAAAATAAATATAAATGAAGCATGAAGTTAAAACAAATAAAAAATATACGTTAAAATAAAAGCAGCGTTAGATACCACCAAAGTCTAGTTCATCACTTGATTTTTTAAAATGATTATACCCGAATATATCAGAGTAAGCAGATGAACTAGTGTTAGCACACTATGTTTCCGCAAGCACCGCTTACATTACAATACATTACATGTTGAGTAGCGATATTTAACGTTCTGCTTTTTCTTGTTACGTAGAGAGGGAATTGAATCCACAAACGTGGCGCCTAGTCACACCCTGCACTGTACATCGCACTATCGGCGTCAGTAAATCACAGAATAGGTTTTCTGCCGATTAATTATTCTTAACTGTAGTTAAATATTTGAATATTAGTGCTAAGTCATTCCGTTCACTGAGTTCTGGAGACAAAGCGTGTTGAGTGGCGGAACTCAATGCCACCGGAGTGAAGAAATGAAAATATAAATTTAAGTAAATATTTCATTTCCTCGATTGGGGATCGAACCCACAACCAGTCTATTTTACAGACTGCCACATCGAAGTTGAATTTTTTCCCTTGCTAGAAAAATGGTAGCCTGTTGGAGCATGTTCCGAAGACTACGGTGGATGACAATGCGGTACCAATCAGTTGTGCAGTATATAGTCTAGCGTTGTCGTGAAACAGCAGTGGCGTAGAGCGATTGACCAGCCTTGGTTGCTTAGCAGTGTTTTCCATCATTGCTGACAATTGCTGACAATAGAAGTATGCCTTAATCGTCTGGATAGATTCAAGAAAACTATATGTAACTTTTATACCTATTTTTTAACTTGGG
Organism: Heliconius charithonia; assembly: GCA_030704555.1. Classification (NCBI taxonomy): domain Eukaryota; kingdom Metazoa; phylum Arthropoda; class Insecta; order Lepidoptera; family Nymphalidae; genus Heliconius; species Heliconius charithonia. The sequence continues at coordinate 5,667,865 of CM060825.1, forward strand.
GCAGGATTGTGCCGGTTAAGCAACGTAACGTTAATAGAAAAATAAAATAAAAATTAAATATATAATGCTTGCTTCACCCAATTTCTGAGGTAGCCGCTTTTTAAGCTTTTTAATCTTTCCAATTTGCTTCTAGTGGGTTAAAACACCGTTATCATTAACACCGCTGGCTGCAGCTAACTCAGATGTGGTTTTAACAGATCCGCTTCCACAATAGATATCAATTCTTCATTATCAACTGAAGGCTTAGGCCGTCCATAGGGCTTGTTTTGCTGGTCAAAATTTTCAGGACTAAAACGTTGGAACCAAACACTTCGAGCCGCAGCACTGGTACCTCGGTAAAAAAAGAAGAAGAAACAAATAAATGAGTGTTAACGTGTATGCATGTGTAAATAGCTGTATACATTTGAATTTGGAATATTAATAACTAAAGAGGAGGAATTTGTGATGAAAATGGCCAGTACGACAACACAACAATTTCATATGTAAGGAATTAATATTTCCATTTCTTCGCTCTGTTGTATATAGGTAATTCAAACGGAACTCAATGCCGCGCTGCGTTTAGTTCCGCCAATCAACATGCAATGCCACAAGAATTCTGTAGAAAGTCGGTTCCCAGTATCGCTCTGCCTACTGTTTGTACAAAAAAATAAACAGATAACATAAACAAATATTAAAATAAGACTTTTTCTCAATATTATTCCTTTTTAATAAAAAGTGATTGAAAACAAAAGGATGGCTGTTGATAAAGGAGGTCGATAATTAAAAAATATTTATTAACTAGGGCCGCTACCAGCTAGAACAACACGTTTTTAATTAAAAATTTTCTAGTGCCTTCAATGATTTACTTGTACAAGGTGAAATATTTTTTGTTTACTGTTAAAATGTTATTTTCGAAATGTTTTAAATATTGTGTTTCATATTAGTCTTTAAGTCTTTAAGAATTTTATATTTTCGTTGTTTCGCTTACATTCTGGCTGTTAGTGGCCGTAATCTCCGCGATTCGGTCAACAAGAGTGACTTGTCACTTTAATTAATAAACAAGTTATAAATGTGTTATTATATTTTAAACGTTTTAAAAACTGTAAAAACGAAGTTGAGATAGCGCAGTGGCATATCTGAATAAGCGTGACGTGTGGGTTCGATTTCCACTCGCGCATTATATTATTTTTTTTGTGATCTTCGAGGAGACTATTCGCGGCGCAGGGGTTTACAGCACTCCACTGTCACCGTGACTCGTAACATAGTGCCTCTAGAATTCGGCGGAAAATCGAAAGTGCCTTAACACTAGGTTCCCTCTGCCTACCATGCTGTGTGCTGATTAGCGTGAAGTTGAAAATAAAGATGGCTTTTGGCATCTGGACAAAGCACAACGCTAAGATCAGCCACTCAACACGCAATGTCCCAAAAATTGGGCGGAATGTGGAAAGCGGAGTGTTTTAACGCTAAGTTCCCTTTGCCTACCCTGCTTTATGCGGAATATCATATGGTAATCTAAAAGAACTAAGAAACTGTAGATACGTCTACACACGTTTAATATTCATTCCAAATCCATCCATTATTATGAAAACAAAATAAAAAAAATCATGTAACATTTTATGTCTACTCATCAAAGATTAAAAGAGCTTAGCAAACGCACCTTTTTTACCCGTTAACCCAATATATATATATATTGGGTTAAGCATAATATATATTATGCTTTTATGCTTGGAAGTAATATGACGATTCTTCCAAAAAAAATAAAATTGAATGAAATAATAATAATAATAATTAATTGCTATAATAAAATTTTAATACTACTCAACAATCACTATTTTAAAATGCTTAGTAAGTCTGTCTGACTGTCTATTTGCAGAATAAAGCTTAAAAAGTAAAATATTAAATGTTTTCGAACATAAACCTCGTTTAGACCGCCTACCCGGCAGGCTGATTTTTCGTGCTCCACATTCCACGGAAATTTTAGATATTTTTAATGTAAATATACATATATAATAAAATATATAAATAAAAATTAAAAAATTTCACGAGTGGGAATTGAACCTACCATCGTCGTGATTACGTTCAGACTTTGTGTCGCTACGCCAAGCCAATTGTTCTTAAAGCTCATTTGGTCTATAAGAAACCATATAAAGTTGCATATCCCATGTTTAAACATATTCTATTTATAAAAAACATTCACCATATCATTTTAAACTTTAACATAATGACATTAAGTTCAAAATAACTTATCAAATAACTTCTTTAGTTAGTTTCACTTTTAATTAACCATTAGCCCGAGACGATGCGATACGGGTTCGATTCTCAGTCGGGGTCAAATGTATCGCCATTTAACTGGGTGCTTGTTAAACCTTAATTAGCCGGGCTTTGTTGCAGATATAAGATCGGTGAGAAAGATCTTTGTTTTTAAACTCATTAGTGAAGGTGAATATGTTTTGCATACAAGAAAATGTGGATTTACACTGGTTTAGTTTTTTTTACAGGCAAGGATTTGGAGTTCTGGAAGGTGTTGGTTCAATTTTATGTTAGTCGAGATAGATTTGCCCGATTTCGCGATTGTATTATAATTCACATCCTGTTAAAATTTGTAAATGTAGGTCCACGGAAAAAACCATATAGGTTTTGATTACGCGACAAATATACCAAAACTTATAAAGTAAGTGATACGAGAGGCATGGATAGATCTCAGTTGACCGTTGAAAACAGAGTGCCGTTGATATTGGAGAAAGATCACGTAAAAGGATGATGACCCCCTGGAGGGCATGTATGAAGAGGTAGATGACCGTAGAGGAGGCATAAGAGAAATACAGAGACAGTAGTGTTTGGAGTTCCTTTCTCTCAGGAAAGAAAAGGAAGGTTATCAGGAATAAAACGTAAAACTAAAAAGAAATTAACAATAAAACTCAATAGACAACTCATAGTTAAGCCTTAACCATAGGCCCATGGGATTGAATCCCCTTCTATTTTGTAACATAATTACGGTCTCATCTGGGGATACCTAACTAAGTGGCTGCTGGGAAAATCAATCGATTTGCAGCAAATAACTATTAACTCGTTATTAACGATACAAGTGGCATTTTCCTTCTAGTTAATAATTTTGCTAGGGTAACTTTTGGAACCTTTTCTGTTGCGGTATATTGAAACATTTATATATATAAACGCAGAGCGGAGTGTTTTAACACTAGAAAGTGTGTCCTCTACCTAACCTACTATATAAAAATGACGCAATTTTTTTATTTGTCTATAGGTCGGGGCATATACATTATATTGAAGAAAATATAACATTATTATGTATTCTACATATGTACAAATAATGAAAAGTACAGAGAAATAAATTAAATTAATTAATTTTTTAGAAAAAAAACCTATTTGTAGCTCCGTTCTCCATCATCAATCAGTGTAAATAGTAAGATATTAGAACAAGTGAATGAGGTGGTATACTTGGGAAGTATGTTCAGTAGAGATGGAAGATACGAGATGGATGTGGAAAGGCGTATTGCTGCCGGTAACAAGGTTAACGGAGCCTTAGCTGCGTTGATGAGACGGCGAAACGTCAGCACAGCTGCGCGTTTGGCCGTACACAACGCAGTTTTGGTACCGACTCTGTTATACGGCAGTGAAACGTGGGTATTACAGAAGAAGAATGAAAGAAAGATGAATGCTGTGGAGATGCGATCTCTTCGTAGGATATGCGGAGTCAGCTTAGCTGATCGAATCCGCAATGAAGAGGTACACAGAATGGCAGGTACTAGCGAGGATGTCACGGTGAGAATGAAGAAGAACGTGCTCAGCTGGTTTGGGCACGTCGAACGAATGAGTGATGAAAGAATGGCAAAAAAGATTTATGATGGAAAAGTGAGTGGTAAGAGAGGTAGGGGGAGACCTCGGTTGACCTTCGAAAACACAGTATCAAAGATACTGGAGGAAGGTCACGTAAAAAGCATGAGGACCCCCCGGAGGGCATGTATGAAGAGGTTGATGACAGTGGACGAGGCGAAAGAGGTATGTAGAGACCGTAGCGTTTGGCGCTCCGTTCTCTCTGACTACCCCGCTAGGGATAAAGCGTGAAGTTAAGTTAAGTTAAGTTAAGTTAAGAAAAAAAACCTCTTCTACGAACTAAAAAACTGTTTTTTCTTTATAAGTTTTTTTTCTGAAATATTTACAGTTTTGGTATTATAAAAAGAATATCAGAATATATTACATACATAAGAAACATAAAAATCAGCCGGAAACAACTTTGGCAAATATAAAAAAATATGCTCTCCGCAATACATTGCATGTTATTTTAGACAATCTCAATTTTATAGAAGAAATATAATAAGTGTATTTTTTCGCCACTGGCTCTTCTACATCATTGTCTTCTGCAGTTTACTTCTTTCGGCAACATATTAGAAATCTCATCTTATATATATATATATATATGCCTTCAGAGTAGGAGCTTTTAAACGCTTGTGCGTACATGCTGATGACAGTTTCATATTATATATATATAACTTTTTAGCTTTTTTGTCTTTGCTCGAAATATTCTAGCAGTAAATAAAAAAAACATTTATGCGAGAAATAATAATAATTTTATACAATAAAGCTTATTTGTCCTCTTCCTGCACTACATTCAGAACACATTTGATCTACTCCGTCCACTGGTGGGCCCTATCATAAGATATTAATATAACATTTTAAATGGTTTTGAAGGAAGCAGTCAAAACAAAATATTGAACGCATCTTTCTAGGTGTTATTCCATACTTAGAAAATTGTAAAAAATATATAGAACTATAAACGCAGCGGAATTTAAATCAGCGCAGCTTCTCTTCACGCTTTATTCCTAGCGAGGTAGTCAGAGACAACGGAGCGCCAAAAATTTGGGTATACAAGAATTCGATTCCCGGTACGTTAAAAAACTTTTCTTATTTAAAGGTAACATTTATGTTTTACAATGAACAGAGATAGTTAAATACAGACTATTTCAAGAATTTAAAATGAAATTGAGAAAGCTTTCACACTTTCTATTTCCAGAGTGAACGTTAAATGTTATTTTTAATTCTATTGTAGTTATAAATATAAGGCTGAGTGTAGATGAACAGTTTTTATTATTATTTAAAGTTTAAACTTGATTTTGTCGTAATGGGTTTGGATCCTGATTATATTAAATATTTTTTTAAACCTGGAAAGCAATTCCTTCATTTTATACTTTTTTAGTGCATGACAATAGCTTGTGTTTTTCATTTTTGTGTATTAATTAGAAACGATTTTTTATCAGTTATTACTCAGGAAAAAGGAAGTTCTATTATTCTGTTTATATCCATCTTTCTATCAATATCACCATTTCAATAAATTCTCTACGTTTTACTATATAATTACTTAATGTTTCTTGAATACGATTGCATCCCAAGACATTCTCAACTTTGTAGACTCCCCTTTCATAATCTACTGGGAAATTACAGCTGGAGTTTCAACTATACCGTGAAAATTTAATAACTACTGGAGCTACTGTGCGGTTATCATTTAGAAAAGTGAAATTAATTTTTAAACAAGTTAAAGCACGTTTTGTGGGAGCTGTCGTGGTTTGAAGATTTCGGATTATAGCGATGGTTGCGAATTCAAAGATAGTTCAGGGGAATGCTTTTTTTATAGGTTAAAACAAGATTTTTTAGACTTTAAGACTTCGCCCAATATAACTCTGATCGCATCGAAACGATAAATTTAATATCATTTTAAATAACTTTGTAATACTAATAACCCTTTTTTTTTAAATGACGAATGAAACGAGCATATGGGTCACGTGATGGTAAATGATCACCACCAGCCACGACCCTAGTTACCGGTTACACGGGTAAAACCTGAGGAACTTCAGGTGCGTTGGTGCCTCTGAGGTGGAGATAGGTAGGAGATTCCAAAGTTGCATAACAACTTAGAAACCGCACAGTAATGGACTCCCACGTATCCAGATGGTGTGGACGGTATTTGAGTTTGTGACTTACCTACTCTGCGGTTATATCATTCGACGGCAGATAACAAGTCAAACGGTTCCCCAGAAGACTTTCCATGATAAATGCGGTAGAGAACGCAAAGCGAAAAGACATCTTCACGTAGAGCCAAAATTTCAAACCATTCACAGATCATTAGGTTCCCAACCGTGTGGCCTTCAACCTTCTCTCTCTATTATATGCGATTTAATAGGTTAAAATACTGCTGTACCTTCAGCCCAGACATGAAAACAGTACTCTATATGAGGTCGAACCTGGGTCCCATACATGGCCAATCGGTGTTTTGGCATTAACTACTTTTGCACCATGAGATCGCGTACAACCAAACAAACTCTTTAGCTTTAATTATATAAGTATAGGTAGTATCTATTGTATTATATTGAAAATTCTGTAACCATAAAACAGTATGGGAGCGATGCAAAAGTTTATTTTTACTCGTGCGTTTGACGTCCCTCTGAACACTGACCCATTTTTACTTTGCGTTGTTTGTTATATTACAAATAGTGAAATGCCGATAGGTTTTTACATTCAATTTATCTTGCATTCAGTGGTAATCGAAGCGGCTACCAGTTTTCTGTTAATATACAGTATATATTAGATTAATTAAAAAATGTCGTTAGGTTAAACTACTCAACACACATTGTGTCCTGTATAGGTACATTCCGGAGATGTGTTAATTAAAACAAACATCATGTTAAAAATATTTTGTACAAGAGGTAGCCGAATAAGATCGAAAACATCGCATTTATATTAGATTTCTGCAATGTAATATTAAACTGCAGTTAAGATTATTACAATATAAACGTATATTTAAACAAAGATTGATTAAAGTTATATATTTATGCTAGGAGATTTTTTTTTATTAAAAAAATATAGATAATAGGGGATTACCAACAAATAGCGTTGAAAATCCTAAAAATAATGCGAAGTTTACGGTAACCCACTCCCGTTAAATACCGCAAACCGATCGAAATGTATGTGCTCGTCGTAAAATTTTATTTGCAAATAAAATTTTGGCATGGGACGGATATTCACAAGTGCGTTCTGTACGTAAAGTAGAGAGGTTTTGCACATTGTTTTTATCATGTAAGATGTTTAAAGGTAACATTTATATAGACAGAATAAAAAACTAGACTTGATGGCTCTTAATCCTGAACAAAACAGGGTAAACAGAGAGAATTTAATGTTAAGATACTGTTTTCCATTTCCATCTGAATTGCACGTTTAGGTTTCGCACTCGACGCCGCTAATTTTTTTCCCAAAGTGGGGAAAATAGTTAATTCTCCCCAATCCAAAATCATTGCGTTTACGTCCAGACGCTATCACTATGCCACAATGGCCATATTTCAATTATATTTAATAACTCAACCTGCGGCTTATTTAGTGAAATTTAATAATTATTTTTAAACCGCAACCCTCAATTATTTTTAATCTCGATGCCGTACAACGAAACAATTTATAATTCCAGTGAAACAATTCTTTGGACATTCACTATGGAATTTGGCAATATAATATAATTAATTAGATTTTATTCATTCAGAAGTAATTTATAAAATCAGCTTCACGCTGTATCCCGCACACAGCAGGGTAGGCAGAGGGAACCTAGTGTTTTTGGACACTCCGTTCCCCACTTTCTGCCGAATTCTGGAGGCATTGCGTGTTGAGTGGCAGAACTCAACGCCGCGCTTAGCCTCGACACCAGAGCGAAGAAATGGAAATATAAATTTAAGTAAATATTTCATCTCCTCGAGTGGGGATCGAACCCACAACCAGTCGGTTTACAGTCACACTTTGTGCCGCTGCGCCACGACTGGCCTCAAAAGTAATTTATAATAATAAATATTATAGATGTAAAAGAAAATTTATAAAAAAAGCAGCTTCACGCGTTTACCGTATAGCATGGTAGTATCTTTATTTAAAATATATTTTTTGTAAATATCTATTGATTATTATTATTTATACATTTGTCAATTTTATTTTCCAGACTCAACCTACTTCCGAAAGAACCCTATTAAAGCGATCTGCAGCCACATAAATTTAGGTGAACACCTTTTTGCACTTATTGCGTTGTCGCTACTGAGTTATTGAGATGTCGTCGCATGGAGGTGTTTTCATTAGCTCGTTTGCAAGGTAGCGTTGGCAGCTAACTATTTTTTACTATTTTTATTATTACTGTTTTGTTCATATACTAAATACTAGCACGTTTTGTTTGCGTATACTAAATAAAATAGTAAAATTTTATTTTTCCTCTTCCTTACAAATTTCAAGAAATTGATTGACTTCTTATTGTGCGAGCGTGTCACAAGCTTGTATTAAAACGTTACACACACACACACACACACACACACACGCACACACACACATACACGCACACAAGTGAAGAGTTGCAATATTTACACATTTAAACTAACAAGTGTAGTGGAGGCGTTCATTTTTAAATTAAGAACTTTCAGTTCCGCCAGTCACCGTGCCTCGAAAAATTCTGCGCAAAGTGGGGAACGAAGTCAATGTTCCCTCTGTCTACCCTGCTGTGTGTGGAATACAACGTAAAACTAATAAAAAAATAGATTTTTTTCATTTATATATAGTAACCCGATCAACGGTTGTCTATAGATAGAGGACCTCAGTACCTATCCAATACACACTCATTTATGTTAGCCGATACGAAAACAAAAAAAAATATGATTGTATAATGTAATATTTCAAATTTATAAGCCGCCACCGAGTCATTGCTATGTTAAATGTAAATCACGGCCGCGCTTTGTCTCGTTCCCACAGCCGTAAAATGAATATAATAAATATCTCATTTCCTCGAGTCGTAATCGAATCCACAACTTGTCGCGTTCACTACCGCATGCATGTGCATCTGCGCTACAACTGGCTTGAAACTGTTTTATTGATAAAATCATATATTTTTTATCTTAATCTCTATCGTGCGTGCGTCTTACCTCAGTCAGTCAGTACATGTCCTTTTATATTTATATATATATATATATAGATAATAGAAAGCAAAAAGATTTTTTAAAAATTTCTTATCTATCTGTCTGTCTACTAAACCGATTTACTTGAAAATTTCACTAATTACTTTGTTTTAACTCAACTAACCTACTCGTGTTTGGTTCATCAAAATCGATTCATTAAAAAAAAAGTAATCGTCATTTGAATGAACTCAAGGCATTAGTTTGCCTGCGAATGTTATATAGCAATCGCGCTGGTAAGATTCTGAGCTGAGGCTGAAGTATGACATTCGAAACGTCTTGGTTATATGACTGTTGTTAAAAAAATATATTTTTGAAGCACTATTATATACTTAGTATTTTATACAATAAAGAAAACAAAATTGAATTGTTAGTGGAGATAACCTTCATAAATCATAACAGTTAAGTTTGAGTCCTAATTAATTCAACACAGAGATAAAGAACGATCTTGAAAGAAATATCAAGTAAATACAAAATTGTTTTATTTGGTTCTTCCATATAATATATGTATCTAATTTAAACACTGTACAGGAGGTTAATATGCAATTATTAAATTTATTTACATCATTACCCAAATTATTAATTTAGCATTAAAGGCTGTTTCTGAAACAGTAAATTAAATTATTAACTGACATGAGCACATTTAACAGAGTTTTAAAAACATAACATACGTAAAAAGAACGTAATGTTACAAAAATATAAGTATAATAAATAATTAGCTTTATTTATATTTTATAAAACAAATATCAATATTGGTCGTATTTTTTAGTCCGATAAAAAAAAATCTTAAAGAAATTACGATAACGTCGAAAAAAAAATTATTAAAGATTAAAGTAATAAAAAATCATATTAGAAGTCATCTTAGTTGTCAATCAATTCTGCTTATTAAATCAATTATCATGTAGTTTAAGCGGGCGAAGCCGCTGGCGATCCGCTAGTTAATATAGTTAATAAATAAAATTTATTGGAAAATCGTATTCTTAAATAAATAAATCAATAATTGAAAGTTCATAATTTTAATATTAATTAAAATTAATAAATAAATCCCAGCACACAGCAGGGTAGGCAGAGGGAACCTAGTGTTAAGACACTCCGTTCCCCACTTTCTGCCGAATTCTGGAGGCATTGCGTGTTGAGTGGCAGAACTCAACGCCGCGCTTAGCCTCGACACCAGAGCGAAGAAATGGGAATATAAATTTAAGTTAATATTTCATCTCCTCGAGTGGGGATCGAACCCACAACCAGTCGGCTTTACAGTAACACGTCGTGCCGCTGCACCACGACTGGCCTCCATTTTAATATTAATAGCATAATAATTATATTTTGAGCGAAATTTGAAGTTGAAGTTTTTATAAAAGATAACAAATAAGTTAAATCCCTAAGGGTCGAAAAAGTTAGTAATTTTTTATTTGTCATCATTAAGACGCTGCTGTTATCAATCTTTTTCAAGGAGGCAGGGATTATTGTAATCAGTTTAACCCATTTCTTGAAATTCAAAAGATGTAAAACAATAGAAGTGCCTTATTAAAAGTGGGGAACAAAGTGAGATAGGCAAAGAGAATCAAGTGTCAAGACACTCCGTTTATTCACTTTTTTTATCTTTTCTTCAATAATTGATTTCGATCTTTTCTAAAAGTGAACTTATATTTTTAGCTTCACGCTGTATTTCGCCCATAGTGTAATCGCCATAGGGAACTAGAACTCTGCTGGAACGGGGACCGTTAACCCGACTAAGACACTTCGTCCTCCATTAAGATAATTCCATTTCCCAATTTCCGCCAAATTCTCTCGACATTTCGTATTGAGTAGCAGAACTTAACTTTTCCCGAGTGGGAATCGAACTAACAACCGTCAAGTTTAAAGTCGTGCAGTCGTGAAAACTTCTGATTGTTTTTTAAGACATTGTCTTTTGATAAAAAAATTACTAAAATAAAAAACATAGATATAAATATGAATTGATTACTGTGTTTACATTCAAATACTCCAAGATCTAGTCTATCCAGTAAGATTTTGGCCACGTTTCATAACCAGAGGTAACCAAGTAAACATCCGAGTATATAAATGATAGCAACTCACTTACAAAAAGAGATTAATGTTCTGACTAAGGTGACTGATTTGCTTTAATATATAAGGCGTTGAGTTTGTTTTTTGAAGACATATTTTTGCAGGTAAAAAGTAGATTTCACGATTACTTTGACTATTTGCTACTTTGTTTCAGTTAACAGTTTGAATTTAATAAAAGAAGTAGTGACTTTTTATTTAAAAACGTATAAAAACTAAAGTAGTGACTTTACAGTGATAGTCTCTGATCAAATCACTAATCTAGTTCAATAATGACGTCATTGCTCTTTTTTAAAAAACTATATTACGTTCAGAGGTGTAAACTGAGCTTTGCATTTGTGTGAGTGTACACATAGATAGTGTAGTTGTAACAAAGGCTTGAAGCGTGTCATATGACAATTAACTAACTACATCTTTTGTACTGGTAGCAAAGTTACGAGTTTAAATCTAAATAATTTTATTTTAATCATAATATATTTCGAATAAACCACAGGGAAAGAAAAAGTTGTCATAATTAGGCAATAAAAGAAGAAAAAAAAATGTGGTCATAACGTTTTTACCTATAACCCATAACCTCTTCATAGTTTATAAGAAACAATTCGTGATAAATACAACCATATAATAAAATATTACAAACGAATTTTTTTTATCGGCTCTACATTTGTGTGAGTGATACTCACACAAATGCAAAGCTCATCTTACGCCTTGCGGCGTGCATGTCAATATTCGCATACATCAGTATGCGCCTGTGCCACCTTTCTGTATCTATTTGTTCAGACAGCAAGTAGAATTACCAAGAGGATGCCAAACAAGGATATCAGTTTTCGTCCTACGAAACAATCGTTTTGAAATGGTAACACCTGACTCGACATACATATATATAAAAGTGACATACTGTGTACCTTTTATAGTCCATTATGGCGTTGGTAACAAGACAAAAGACAGCGTTGAGATCCGCCATTCAATACGTATTATCTAATTAGGTGGAACGTGGGGAAGGGAGTACTAAGCACCCTGTCGTACCAACTATATGCAGGATGAAGATTAATCAAATCTTATGTTATATATAAAATAAATGAAATAGTAATGAAGTAGTAATAGTAAAAGTGAGGCCAGTCGTGGCGCAGCGGCACAAAGTGTGACTGCAAAACCTATTGGTCGTGGGTTTGATTCCCACTCGAAGAGATGAAATATTTACTTAAATTTATATTTCCATTTCTTCGCTCTGGTGTCGAGGCTAAGCGCGGCGTTGAGTTCTGCCACTCAACACGCAATGCCTCCAGAATTCGGCAGAAAGTGGGGAATGTAGTGTCTTAACACTAGGTTCCCTCTGCCTACCCTGCTGTGTGCGGGATACAGCGTGAATTGATTTATTTAAATAGTAAAGGTGGACTATTTTGTAAATTTATCTGTCAATCTTTTAAAATATTAGTAATGTGATAAATAAAAACATTTTTTATTGCTGAACATAGCGTGTAATTTTGGTGTTACAATACCCGTACAGCTAGAAATAGTTATAATTGTGTTTTATACTTTAAATGCATCAAAGGTTATATTGGCTCAATTAAATTTTAATTATTTCCTATATTTGTTTATATGCCAGAAAGTAAAATAATTGGCAACTTTTGAGATTATAGTACCTACCATTAGATACTATAAGGGTTTTTCAAAACTGAAGGCCCAAATCAGTGCAGTGGTGCGTGAGGAGCATTGGGGTAAGTCTGAAGTACGAGAAACTTATGCTTTTGAAATTTTTGTTTCCAAAAATATAAGGAGTATATGAAATTTTGTACTTAAATCATACACATTTTTCTTCATTCAATTCATATTTATAAATGTTTTAGTTTTTTTTATCTTGCTAGTCACAGCTCTGAGCGTCATTAACAAAACCTAGACAAAACTGCCCTTATTATGTGTCGTTTTGGTCTTCTTTTTTTTCATCTAATGCATTAGGCTCTTTCTATTTCTTATAAAAACTAGGTCGATTAAAAATAACGTATTCTAGAGGCCAGTTGTGGCGCAAACTCACAAATTGTGACTGTTAACACGACTAGTAGTAGGTATCACGTCACTCGAAAAAATTAAATATTTATTTAAATTTTTATTTTCATTTCTTCGCTCTGGTGTGGAGGCTAAGCGCGGCGTTGAGTTCCGCCACTCATCACGCAATGCCTTCAGAATTTGGCGGGAAGTGGGAAACGGAGTGTCTTAACACTTGATTCGCTTTGAATACCCTGCTGTGTAAGGGACACAGTGTGAAGCTAATTAAATTTTTTTAATTTATTTTTTTAAAAAGATTTTCTATATGATGCCCTTTTATCACATAAACATACACATAGCAATTTTAACACATTAATAAGTACTTCCCACCCGTAGTGAGTAAGGCAGAACCGCCCATAGTAGGTTAGGAAATAAAAATATGAAAATATGAAATATTTCATTTCCTCGAGTGGAAATCGAACTCACAACCTGTCACGTTTATGCTGACACCTTCGCCACGATTGGCCTCAAACCTTATTCGTTTTTCTAAATATTTCTTTACCTAAATTTTAAACGTCCTATAACTCATTTTCAGTTGCAGAATTTGAATGTTCTACGAAATTTCACCATTTATTGGTGGCCTGCTATGTTAAGATTGCGGGATGATGCCTGTATAATGTGAGACTACTGTACTGGAATATTGGAAACTGTTCAATGCTTAAAATCGTTGAACTAAAATGTTTCTTTCAATAAATAAAATAATTTTCTTTGAAACTAATAAATATCATTCTCTGTGACTAGATGTTAATTTTTAGCAACTAACAGCAGCTGCTGTGTATAAGTGTATAAGTGTATATAAGAATTTCGAATAGTATGGTTGTAGAGGTGTTTCAACGGTTTCCAATTGATGGTTCTAAAAATATTCTCCTATCCTTATTATGTATTCTCTAATTATTGAAAATTACGTACACAACGGCCAGTGAATGAGGAATAAATGAGGCCAGCCGTGGCGCAGGGGCACAAAGTGTAAGTGCAAAATTAACTGGTTGTGGAACAATGAGAAACGAGGAAGTGAAATATTTATTTACATTTTTAAACATTTTTAAAGTGTTATTCCACACTTAGGACACACTTTTTTAAATAAGTATTTATTTACATTTATATTTGGCGCTGATTTCCACCATTCATCACGCAATGCCTCCAGAACTCGGCAAAAAGTAGGAAACGGAGTGGCTAAAGACTAGGTTCCCTCTGCCTACCCTGCTGTGTGCAGTATGCAGCGTGAAGCTGATTTATATATTTTTGATTTACGTACACAAAGAAATGATGCTTAAATTTTAAACAAACTAAATTTGCACTTTTTTTTATATACATATGACTATTAGATAACTAAATTTCTATAAATTACTATTAAAATAATTTTTTCGCATAATATCATTAAATATATCAGGATGTAGTTGTTCTTTATACGAGTAGTTAGTGTTTTACCTAAGTTACTATAACTGAAACTATATCTAACTATAGCGGTGTATGTAGTATACTCACTAGGCCAGCAAGTCATTTTAGATACTATTTGAATTTCGCAAACAAATCTAGTCTAGCTTAATTTCAAATCGAGTTTCTATCTAGAATAGAATTTCTAATATACTAATTATTTCCGGTCACAATCAGAACGATCCGGCAACTTCCAGTTTGAAGCGGTAAAGTACTAGTAAATCAACACGAAACCGATCGCTAAGGTTGGAAGTAAGTTTGATAAGTAGTACTTGTAAAGCTGTTGATACAAAGTTATTGTTCAGACTGTACATTATATTGTATTTCAAATAATATTCAATGTACCCGTATGTATATATACACACGATAGTGTAGGACTACAATGTAAGTAAGGCTGAATAACCATTTACTATTTTAGATCGTCGCGAAGAGGTATAACTCGAAGAATGAAATATTTCATATTTTTATTTAATAGCTCTGGTAATGAGGCAAATCGTGGCGTTGTGTTCCACTCATCACGCAATACCTCCTGAATTTTGCGGAAAATCGGGAACGGGATGTGTATTAATAGGGAACAGAAAGTGCAGCATACAGCAAAAATAAACTATTTAGGTTTACTGCCTATTATTAAAACAAGAGATAATAATTATAAAATTAATAAATCTGTAAACTGCTAATTGTTGTTATTATAACAAATGTATAACTAACAATGAAATCCAAGATGCTCTGCATAAACTACTATGCAAAACGAAGGAAAGGAAAGGATTAAAAAGAGAAAAACTAAGGATTAAAAAAATCAAATTAGTTCTAGAAAATACATTAGGTTATATAAAACAAGTGAAGATAAGTTTATTAGACGGGATTAACCGCGAGTCTCATGCCTCATCTCCAAACAAATGATGAAATTTTAGTAAGATGAATCGCTTCACTTTGCAGTAGCGTCAACGCAAAAGTTTATAACGGCAGGTTCACGATATTTTTTACATAGCAAAATAGACGTGTGGAGCCTAAGAGTAACGCAGTTCGTTCCCCTCTTTCTACTAAATTTTCGCGACTGTTGTAATTTGTTAAATGGCGGAATTCAATGTTGCGCTTTGTCTATACTAAAATAACTTGAAAACTGGCAAAATATTTATAAATTTATTAAAAAACGAAGTCCCGACCAAAACACCTTGTCTTAGTAAAATGATTGTAGCTTTATTAGGCACTTGTCCAATTTTCAAAAAAATACTAAAAGAAATCGCGATTACAAAGTTTTCTAAAAAGACAGCACTCAAATTTAATTTATTAATTCAGGAGCTACGATGCCACAGATAGACAGACACTGAAATTTATAACACTAACTTTTTGTGGCCTTGGTAAATAAACATTTCGCATTTTACTAAAATAATGTACGCAAAAAACATGAATTTGCAGACCGTACTTACTCAAAGCGGATGTCCAACGAAAACAGCGTTCATCTCACAATTTTCCGTCGTAAGGAAAAAAATGATTTCGAAGAAGCAACCTTTTCAATTTAAATGATTTTCAAATCTATTTACTGTCTTCCATTTCCTTTCATGTTTGTGACTTTTAAAGATTGGTCGAGTTCCTTTTTGGTTATATTCTTATAGGTTTTGATTTAAAACATAAATTTCTGTGTAAAATGAAATAATAGTTTATTCGTCACCAATACATAGGGAATCAGCAGTAGTAAAGTTGAATTCATTTGCGTTTATATAATAAGTATCTGCAAAATATTATAAACTAAATTAATAAATTAAACTGAAAAGTTAGTTTCGTTGAACGTTCGAATCTTATGAAATACTAGTATGAATTGAGAAATTATCTTTATGCCAGATAGTTTATTTATAAGTTAAGACTGTAAAGAATCCATCTTTCTTCCAATACTGCTTTATATAAGATACTTCGTCAAGTTGAATAAAATAATAATAAACAATATTGCAAAAGCTTCAAAGAATATCAGTTGTGTGTTTTGTATGTACTCTTCATTATTTTTATTAGACCACGCGGGCCAAACCACAGGTGAAAGCTAGTTTTAAAATTTCAAATTGTTCGGTTAGCCCTATGTACATATATGTATAATAAATATTAACTCTTTTTGCCGAACGATTTTTTGGTTGAATATGTTACAATATGAAAAAATATTCCCATTGAATTTGAAACACAGTGGTTCGTTATTTTATACAGTTTTATACTGATAGCTGAAACCTACGAACTTTGAACAGCTATCTAAATATAAAAATTCGAAAATAAATTTGCTTTATAATATTTCTTTTTCATTTATTCAGATTTCTATTCCATGTTTCTGAGGGTGGTGGAGAAAACCTAATGATTAGTCACCTTATTCTCTACTTACTGTCTTTAAAGTTTGTTGAGGCCAGTCGTAGAGCAGCGGCACGAAGTGTGACTATAAAACTGACTGGTTGTGGGTTCGATCCCCACTCGAGGAGATGAAATATTTACTTAAATTTATATTTTCATTTCTTCGCTCTGGTGTCGAGGCAAAAGTGCGGCACTGAGTTTTGCCACTCAACACGCAATGCTTCCAAAATTCGGCAGAAAGTGGGGAACTGAGTGTCTTAACACTAGATTCCCTCGGCCGGCTGTGTGCGGGATATAGCGTGAAATTATTTTTATTTTTTTTCAATCTGTTATAAATTCCATGACGTGCCTACTTTATATTTATAACCAGAACAAGAAATATAATTAATTTCTACATATATGGCAATCAAAGCTGTAAGCATTGCAGGTGCAGGTATAGTGTGGCTAGCTGTTTTCCTATCATAATACTTTTGTCTACTTTTTTTACCTTCACATTATATTCCATACATACTAGGGAAAGTTTGAACCTTGTATTAACACATTTCTTCCTCACACACTTTCGTTCCCGACTTTCACAGTTATTTGGAGGGAAGGCAAGGCAAAAAATAACGTTAAGAGCTAATCTCAACGTTATATTTTGCTTCTTTACCAGAGCAAGGAAATGTATATATTTAATATTTCGTTTCCTCAAGTGGAAATTGAACCCACAACCTTTTATGTTTACAGTTGCACACTTGTATCTGTGCGCCACCACTGTCATCTAAATATTCTATTATATTATCTTTGTTAGGCAGATCTTTGGTCATCTGAAACCGTCCAACCATTTTAATAAATGCTGTCTCGACCAGACCAAATAGATCTACAAGACAATAGTAGGAATTTTCATCGAACTGTTTATTTGTTGAGGAAAATGAAAGGATGTTGTTACACCGAATAGTTTTACAATACTCAATGTTTTCGATACAAGATTTGAGGTGTTTTTTATTTTGAAATAGGTAGGTATGTTTTTAGCTTTACGCTGTATTCCGCACAAAGCGAAGTAGGCAATGGGAATCTGGGAACTTAGTGCTATGATGGTCCGTTCCCATTATGACACCTCCGTTCCCCAGTTTCTGCCGAACTCTCGAGTAGCCCAACTTACCGCCGCGCTTTACGAGAGCGAGGAAATGATAATTTAAATATTTCAGTGGGAAACGGAATCACGAGTGGGAATCGAACCCTCAACCAGTCGCTCATACAGTCGCACGCTTAAGCCACGCCAAGACTAGTTTCGGTAAGACATATATAATTTATTCTAAATGTCCTACCGCAAAAAAAAAATCCAAGTCGGTCTAAAAATCCAAAGTAAACATTCGGTATGATGAGGAAAAACTTTGTTTCCATAGTCCCCGTCGACTTCAATTTCTTTCCGGGCTAAGAGAAGATACATACACAAATTATAATTTGTTTTGGTTGTTTTATATCGGCTAGTCAGCGTCGGGTCACCGATTGATCTGAAATTATGCGAAAATGTAACTTTCCTTTTATTCTTTATTTGTTCGATAACTGAGCACCGTCGTGGCGTAGTTGAAACCAGTTTGAGTAAATGCGATGAGTATGCATTCATGTAGATATAGATAGCACTAACTGTATGTAATATAAAATTATGTCAGACATACATACATAAGCGCTTATTATTTATATTATATTTATTTTTTTGAGGCCAGACGTGGCGCAGTGGCACAAAGTGTGACTGTAAAACCGACTGGTTGTGGGTTCGATCCCCACTCGAAGAGATGGAATATTTACTTAAATTTATATTTCCATTTCTTCGCTCTGGTGTCGAGGCCAAGCGCGGCGTTGAGTTCTGCCACTTAACACGCAATGCCTCCAGAATTCGGCAGGAAGTGGGGAACGGAGTGTCTTACACTAGGTTCCCTCTGCCTACCCTGCTGTGTGCGGGATATAGCGTGAAGCTAATTTAATTTTTTATTTTTTATATTTATTTTAATATTGAAAAGCTGATGATTTTGGTTAGTCGGACACGTTAATATTAGAAACTGCTTATTCTATGTATACGATATAATATGGCTTTTAAGATCACGATTCAAACTGTACTTAACGGTCATTCTTAAAGTTACCTGAGGGAACATTAAGAAGATTTACCAGTAAAACCGTGTCTTATCGTTAGTTTAACTAATGAGTGCAATTTCCAGTAACAATTTAGTTCAATGTCGTTTAAAGTTAAAAAGTTTTGGTTATCTTTAGGGAACTGTGATATGTGATTTTTCAAATATTTTGAACCTAATGCAATTATTAAAAATTTTATGAATTCATTTAAATATTGACTTGGTTGTGTCGTAAAGCATCGAATTTTGCCATTTGATATCCAAATCGATATATTAAATGTTCCTAATCTAAACTTGCTACTGAGGAACCCCTCATGGATGAGACCACTTCTAACTTATTGTGTTTCATTTATAAAGGATGTTTTAAATTATAAATATTGGAAATTTACTCTAATAATCCATCTTTGACGCCTTAAATCGGTCCTATGCTAATGAAATCAAGTAATTTGCATGAAACAATTTTCTCAATCAATTATTATTATTGTCTCTTAATTGAAACCCCTTGAAGAGGTTAAATCAACCTCTCAGTTTGAAATATAAGAAATTAATTATTTTATATTAGAATATCAAAGCAAAGATAAAGATAAAATGTCCTAACACTAGGCTACCTCTGCCTATCCTACTGTGTGTGGGATACAGCGTGAAGCTGATTTAATTTATGAATTGTAAATAGAATTTTTATTTCAGTAATAAAATAAATACTATATATACATTAATTAACATACTTATTAATTAAAACAGACATCAGTCAAATAAACATACAACTACCACGGTCTTGGAAGCAAGTTCTGCTGCCCAGCTAACCCTTACCTTATAATATTATAAACCTTATAAACCTTACCAACACCCCTTATTTGTATACGGGTGTGTAATACTTTCGTTCAGTCACGTTGTTAGAAGCCGAATAAGCTACGATAGCGTCAATAATACAATGTAAGTCATCAATTATGAATCGCGGCTATTTGGAGTGGTTGGATTTTTTTTTTTCCAACCAACTTTTTAGGTGTGTGAATGAATAATTGTTTTACGCACATGGCGCTTGGCGCTGTGACGTCCCATTTCAATTTGAAATTGAAAATTTTGCGGCATAATTTCGTACGGAAAAATCTGCATACTTTTTGCTTTGACTTAATTGAGGTGTTTATTAAATCATTTTCGTTCTGGGTTTCGGAGGTTTTTGCCTAAATGTTGGGTCTATTTTTGTTTTAAATTGACTTTACCTCAATTAAAGTTTATATGTGCAGTATTTTTTCATGCAATACGAGTATATTAACGCTCTGTTCCGAGAGCTACAATCGACTATGATTTAATTAATCAATTTATTTTAAATTAAATCTAAGAAGCAACAGATCCACTAGACACTATATCGAGAGAGGAGAGATATAATAAAATCATTTTACAATAAATTAAAAATAAATCTTAAATTAAAAATCTCTCTCGAGACCGTGATATGGCGTAGGGACAGAAGCTTGCGGTTTCGAATGTAATATGTGTTTTTATTTCCTCGCTCTGATGACAAGGCAAAGCGCTGCGTTGAGTTCCGCCACTTAACACGCAATGCTACAAGAGTTCGGTGGAAAATAGAGAACGTTGGTGTTAACATTAGGTTCCCAGGTTCCTCTATACTAAACTTATATCTACGTTTATTTATAATGCGGAACGTGTAATCATAAGCAGAACTTAATTTCAAAAGAACAGTACCATAAAGCTAGAAAATGAAAAATAAAATGGTATCTATTGTCCCCACTCGATATATAGTGAAGTATCGAGTATAGAAAGAACCATTAGCGTTGTATTTAAGCTCACTCCGACCACTTACTGTAACAATGAAAGTAAATTACTCAAGTAATAATCGAATACCTTTTAGCAGACCTTTTTTTTATCATTGGCGACTAATTGGCCAACAATTTTTGACAACCGTCATAATGTTGTATAAGTAGCCGAATAAAATTGTAAGCGTTTTTTATTGACCTATTTGTCAAGAAAAATATAATTCTTGATAAAAGATATATCATAACGCAGTTACTCGATAAAACATTTGATATTCATTTCCTCACTCTGTTATAAGACTTTAAGAATATGTACAGTAAACTTTAAGCGAGAATCGAACTCCAACTTTCATCTATTAAAGAGTTTTCAGTAAAAGTAGTCAATAATGTTAAGGCTTGTTCGCGGGTTATTGTGACTTTCATAAAAACTAGACGCCTCATTAACTGTCACGTTCTCATAATATAACAACAGCTTGGTTAAGGACTAAAGCAGACCGGCGACAAAATTAATTACAATATAAAACCTTATTTTTGTACGACAGCTTTGCATGTGTGATTCTTATAAGTAATATAATATATGAAATCCAACCTGTGTACTTTTAAGATATGTGGATATCGATACAAAAAAAAATACTTAGTTGTACTTATTTAGACAACGTAAAAAAATTTGAACCTAACTGGACTCGAACCCGCGCCTCCTGGAAACCGAATATTCGATACCAACCGATATTATATACGTTTTCTAAAAAGTTTTTTTTCCTAAGTGTGCAATGACACTTTTTAGTAATAAAAAATAAGGTACATTTTACATACAATAAATCTGTTTAAGGTTTCGTGGTTTCTGTAGAGGATGCGTTAAATGCTAGCTTGTTGTTAACCGAGTTTGTTCATAGACCTGCTTTCTAATTTTGTTAATCGAGTGAATTTTATATAATGACGATGCAGTAGGTGACTGACAAAAATTATGGTTTTGCTTTAAGCTTCATGCTCTATCTCGCATAACAGAAAAGACAGTGGGAACCTAGCGTCCGGAAAAAGGTTTCCGTCCAAATTTGTAGACATCTTTATCTTTCTTTTGTTTCTTTGTTCTTAGAGTAAGAATAAGAGCAAAGAAATTCGTACCTTAGAGTAAGAATCGAATCAACAATCATCGAGCTTATCTTACATCTAACGTTCATCTTATGTCGTTTCGACGGCCTCATACAATTCTTCCTTTTATAATAATAATTAATTTTCAAAATTTTAGTCTTACTTAAACAATATTTGTCAGTCGTTAGTCTACGCTGTCAGAACCGCACCACATAGTAGTACAATTAGAGGGAATGTCGCATGTAGACCTTACAAGTTAAAGTTGGTAGTTTTATGTTAAATTGGGTCACGCGTGGTTTTGTTTACGTGGAATTACTCTTTTTTATACATATACACAAGAGTTACAAGATATGTGTTAACTATATAATTCTTAAAATATTTACTTGTATGTATATTTTAATTTCTTTGCTCTAGTGTCCAGGAAAAAGTGCGGCGTTGAGTTACGCCACTTAATACGCAATGCCTCCAGAACTCGGCGGAAAGTGGAGAACGGTATGTCTTAACACTAGGTTTTCTTTGCCTACCCAGCTGTGTGCGGGATAAAACGTGAAGCTGCTAAAAAATATATGTATATATTTCTCAAGAAAAATAGAAGTTTATGGGCTATAGGTAATTACTAATTTATTTACTGTTTTTAAACAGGTTTGTATAAAAGGTTTTGCTTGTTTAGTTTTGATTATATTACTTTAATTTTGTTTTATTTTGAAAGCAACAAAAATATTACTTTAGCTTTGCTATCTTGCGTTATGCAAGCAGATGATGCTGTGAGAAGTAAGTGCTAAAGCACTCCGTTTTACGTTTTCTATCTAAAAGCCTCTAACCCAACGTCG
Source organism: Heliconius charithonia (assembly GCA_030704555.1). Lineage (NCBI taxonomy): Eukaryota > Metazoa > Arthropoda > Insecta > Lepidoptera > Nymphalidae > Heliconius > Heliconius charithonia. The sequence continues at coordinate 5,690,478 of CM060825.1, forward strand.
CGCTTATTTTCACTAAATAGAGGAAATTAAATCATATGAGTTGTTTGTCTATAACAGTTGATATGAGAACAAAACCAATAACTACTGGTTATTCCAAGTGCGAATACTTGAGTAGACTAACATAGTGTTAAGATACTCCGTATCCTACTTTACGCCATACTTTGGAGCTATCGCGTATTGAGTGGCGGAACTCAACGACGCTGTTGATATTGTCACCAGAGAGAGGAGAATATTTCAGTCTCTGAGCTGGAATCGAATCCATAACCGTCAATCAATCGAACGTTATGGCTCAGCACCACGACGATCTCTACAGAAAATAAAATTTTCTTTAATTTAATATTCCAAAATATACCAAAATAGGTAACACAAAATTTAAGCAATATTTCAAATATACCAATATTGGTTAAATCGTGGGAACATAGATTTTCAGGCGGCGATAAAGCACGATTCACCCCTCATTTAATTAGGCTGCGAAGGGGTGAAAAATTGTGAATTAAATACGTGACCTAACCGTACGGGGTTCCTCGTGTACTGCTTATATGAGTTATGATGATAAACGGAATAAACTGTTTAGGTAAGCTTTTATGTGTAGGTACCTAGTACCTAACTATAACTGTTTTTCGTTTTTAGATAAGAAATAGGCAAAAGCGAGCAACTGTAAACGTGACAGGTAGTGTGTTCGATTTTCACTGGAGGAAATGCCATACTAAGGTTCTGTACATCAAAAGTAAAAACGAAACCCATCTGTCCGTTTGTTAAGACCATTTATCTCGATATCAAGTTAAAATTAATATTAATTTTTCAAATCAGCTATTTTTAAGAAAAAAAATAAGCTTTTAAGTCAATGCAGCTTAAGGCTTGATGTTGTGTGAAATTAACTATACTATGTTACCTTTTTTTCAATGAAATATCATAGAAAGAAGAAAGAAAGAATTTTTTTAGAAATTCTTACATATTTGTATTTCATTTCACACAACATACTCATGTATATAACTTAAGTTCGTCTACTTTATTCGTCGCGTAATCCAAACTTATAGAGAGAGTATTTCCGGTAGATCTACAATTATGAAATTTGTGAAAAAGAGAGAAAAATTTAAGAACTTTGATTGTAGCTCATTTCAAACTTTAGTTTGTCAATTTTTTCATGCTACGAGTATATTTCCCGTTGTCCTACAATACTGAAATTAGTACGGAACCCTTGGTGGGTGGGTTCGATTTACACTTGACTGGTTTTTAGGGTTCCGCATTTTGTGAGTAAAAAAACCTAAGATTATTTTGTCGCTGGTAGATATCGAGTTAAAATTCAAACCATATACTCAGATCTACAGCCCCTTAATTTCTTAAAAAAAAAAACGTATTTATTTTAAAATAACATATGGTCGTTTATATCGCAAAAAACGCGTTTTTCAACACTATAAAAGAAAACAAAATTAATAGGGTACTTCCAGTTGACCTAGAATTTCGAAATTTGTCATCTAGCATCTACAAGTAGTACTAGTTCAGAAAAAAAAATAACTTTACACCTACAATTTAATCTAATTCAAATTGTATCTACTTTGTAAGGGAATATTTCGATCGTAATTCACAATATCCAATATTTCTTCCTTTTTCACTTTAGATTGCTCGCAGCATTGAAGCGTGGAGCGGTCAGTATATCATTCCGTGTGAGGTGGACCACTAAATTAGAAAATGGGGAAACCGTTTTAGTAATACTGACCTATATCGTATATATTTAGCTATTTATAAATGTTATGTTATCTTTTTATGTATTACTATATTTTTTATTGAGGCCAGTCGTGGCGCAGTGGCACAAAGTGTGACTGTAAAACCGACTGGTTGTAGGTTCGATCCCCACTCGAGGAGATGAAATATTTACTTAAATTTATATTTCCATTTCTTCGCTCTGGTGTCGAGGCAAAGTCGCGGCGTTGAGTTCTGCCACTCAACACGCAATGCCTCCAAAATTCGGCAGAAAGTGGGGAACGGAGTGTCTTACACTAGGTTCCCTCTGCCTACCCTGCTGTGTGCGGGATAAGCTAATTTAGTTTTTAATCTTTAATTTTTAATTTATATTTTTTATTCACCACTTAATAAGCAATATCTCTAAAATGAAACGGAGACTTCGAAATGGAGTGTCTTAATATTCGACTTCTCTTGCAATTCAGTTTTTTTTTTGTTTTTATTAGTAAGTGGAGGCAAAAATAAAAATAAAAATGCTATGATGCTATGATACAAGCTTAAAATTGGAATCCGTTTGTTACATAAAAACGCGTGAACATGTTCACATACTGAAATTAAGGTTTGCGTTAAGAGATTATTCGTGTCTAGTTTGGCTTCAAGCACGATAAAAAAGTATTGTATATATTTCTTAATTATATTATTATTTTATATAAAAAAAATCATACTCATACTGTTTTCTCGGTAAAAAGATTAAAAAAAATTACAAAAGAAGAAATTTTACATGTTCTATGCATTGCATAAAAGTATTCATGAAACATCAAAAAAATTGTAACATTCAAAATATTTTTTCCACTGGTTGTGACAGCCAAAAGGACGGGTTAGCCAAAAACCGTAGAAAAAACCGACGTGTCAAAACGGAAAATACAATACTAGTATGTATTCGTTTTTTATAGAAACACGGCTATAAATCGTTAGAATTTATAGTCGGAAGAACAGACGCATGCATTTTTAATTTCTTATTGTTTTAAGGATTTGGTTTGGCTCTGGCTCTGGGAACCTAGTGTTAAGAAACTCCTTTTTCACTAAAACACTTCTCTTCTCCGCTTTCCGTCAAGTTATAGAATCATTACGTTTTTTGTGGTGGTACTAGAGCGAGGAAATGAAAATATTAAATATTTTAATTTCTTGCGCCAAGACCATCATTATTGAATGTTTCAAAAAGGCTATTGTCGCCACAGCGCCTGACTGATAACGGGATGGTTGCGGTTTGATTTTCACTCGGAGAAAAGTGACTCAATTTCTACTCTACACGCAATACCTTATCACTAAGTGCACTGTTCCTTTCGGCTTTATGTGTAGTAAATAGTGAAATTTTAAAAAGAATTTCTTTTAACACAGTTTTTTTAAAAGGCATTATACGTCAACCAATCAATAAATTTAAGAAAAAAATTACACTTACAACAACACAATTTACAACAATTTACAACATTTACAACAATAATTATAAAAACCATATTTGTACCAATTATATAGAAGTATCGATGTCACGATGACAATATATAGCTTAATTAACCAGATTCCTATAACGCTTGGACAGTATCCAAGAGCTGCAAATTCAAATTCTGACACATCTAAATTTTCATTTGGAATTATACACTTAGGTTTTATTACAATTTTCATTATCAATGTCAAATAAAAAACGGTAAAACATAAATCGCAAGTTAAAATAAAAAAAAAAAACAGAATATAATATGGTGTCAATAAGAACCCCTCTGCGGTTAAAGCCCTTAACCGTATTTGTCTCTGTGTTGTTCTTGTGGTCTGTAGGTCTTGTGTTTGTTATATACAAAGATGTATTTTGTACTTATGTTTTCTTTTTCTTTTGTATTGTGTCATTAGTGTTTTAAATCTATCTTAATTCTTTAAAAAGTACTATGTGAAAGATAAGATGAGATTTTTTAATCATAACATATAAATTACGATGTCTCCCGCAGAACGGAGCAGGCATAGTGTCAAGACACTCTACCACGTTAAGTCCAATTTGGGGGTTCCGTACCTTTTAAGGAAAAAGTAATCTTTATAAGATTACTTTGTTGTCCGCGTGTCTGTCTGTCTGTCTTATCCTCCGATCCCTTTAGTCATTATCTCAGGAATGCTATGAGATATCGAGTTGAAATTCAAACCATATACTCAGATCTACGGTCCATGATTTCCTGAAAAAAAAAAGATTTCTATTTTTTATTTATTTGAAAAAAAAATGAAAAGCCACATACATCTACGGTTTGACACGGTCTCTTTGACCCATAACGGCCTCAAAATATCTACATTATGTATATATGTATACATTACGCTTATAATAACGCTTGTCAATATGCAACCGGCTTTATTTACTGCCAGGTTTAGTCCCCGTTGGCCAGATACGCGTGACGTTCACGCTTTAGCTTGGAATCAATTAAAATCGATTATGCTAGACGTCCAGTGAATGTATATCGCGAGATCTCAGTATAATGAGTAATATCAATAAATTCCACAGCTTTTATTTAATATTAATATATATATATATTTTTTTCCTTTATAATACCCATTAAATGTCACGGTACTCCTCCTTGATCTCCTAATGATTTACTTTTCAACTGCAGCTAGAAAAAAAATATTAATTCAAAACATTAAGAGCTCGATTCCAACCAGAAGGAATTAATTATTTTTATTTCCTTGCTCTTGCCTTGACAAGCGCGGCATTGAGTTCCACCATTCAATAAGAAACGTCTTATTAGTTACTAGGTTTTCAATTCCTACCCCGCTATATACAGGTTACAGTGTGGAAGAAAAAAAAATCGCGCATATTATGGGGTAAACAAAGACAGTCTAGCCAAACATCTTATTCTTTAATTTATCCAAAGTGGGTTTAGATATTTTTAAATATTTTTTGTTTCCTTTTTGTAATTTTATATTTGTCATATATTTACTACTATCGAACATAATACTGTTTTGCAAAGTTTGTAAATTCCTACATTATATGAAAGATGCTATATTTAGATATTCTGTGCACGGTCAGCTTTACGTTGGACTAACGTCAATAGACTTAATTGTGTTTACTTCGCTCGCTGGCGTTTGTTTATAATCACAAAATGTTCGATGATCGACTAATCTTGGTAACTTTTCATATTTAATACTTGATATGACTTTTTTCAATAGGTTTTTATTTAGATGGATTTTTTTTTTCTGTAATAAAATGGATTTGAATACCAATATGAGGATTACTTAATGTATTTTTAGCGTCCCATCATATTTATAAGTGAGATGTAGAAAAGGATATTGCACAAAACGTGCCTGTAAAATCGACTGGCTGTGGGTTCGATCCCCACTCGAGGAAATGAATTATTTATTTCATCATTTCTAGGTCTAATAACATGACAAAGTGAGGCTTTAAGTTTTGCTATTCAACACGCAATGCCTTCACGGAAAGTGGGGAACGGAGTGTCTTAACACCAGTTCTGCTGCGTGCTGGATTTAGCGTGTAGCTGATTTTTTTTATATATAAAAGAATACAAAAGAAAACACAAAAAAAATTATCTAATAGAACATAAGTTTCTTAAAATTGTTTATTACATATATATATTAGGTATAGTTTTCCGTTTTGTGGCCATTTTGGTTCAACTACCAAATACGTGAAAAATGAGATTTTATAAATAATAAATTATTGGCAACTTCTGTTCAGGGATAAATAATAATTAATGATACAAAAGAGTATCATTTAAAGTTTTTTGGGATAACAATTTAATATGGTATTGCGTAAATAAAGACATACCTTCGTATTTTTTACTCCGAACCGGCGGACTGCTGTAAAAGAATTGGCTTCCAAAATTAATCTTTCATGAAGACGTCAAGAGTTCTTTTCACGCCTTACGCGTTATGTATAGAGAGACATTTTCGAGTTTGGTACAAGTTAGCACTAATTTGTGAAGGAAAATCGCGTGTATCGTGTCACTTCAAATTTGCTACAAGCATCTACAATTTTTTATATTCTATGCTAATATAATAAAACGGATGAGTTTGTTTGTGTTTTTTTATATTGTATACAAGCTACATTTTCAGGAGTGCTCGCTGGCTCGCTCGCTCGTCTTCGAAATGCTTTAAGCACGTGCGCTCCAAAAATTGCTAAATGTATTTCAGTACATTGTATTACAAAAATATTCTATTTTATTACTTATAAAAAAATCCGTGACACGGTATATCTATCTCTTATACCTAAAAACTAAACTAACTACACTAACAATAAGGCATTATTGTACAAAAAAATATTGAAAATTATTAGGTAATATTTATCAGTTTTTTATTTGACATGGATATTCAATCTTAAGAGAAATTATTTCATCATCAAGAAAATTTTATGAAGAGAAAAAAATTCGGATTTTATAGTATGTAATTTGGACGTTAAATTCTGTAATGCGAATGCAGTGTCTCTAAAATCAGGCAAAAATATGGGAACGGAGTGTCTTGACACTAGGTCTACTCTGCTACAAAAATATAATTTGAAGCAAAAAAAAACCATAAAGAAAGCAGCCTAACTAAGGTGTAGCGGAATTTAACGCCAACTTTTGATTAATAATTTAAATATCTAATGTCCTTTAATTTACACCACACTACAATCCAACGGGGGTCGTTAAGTATTAAGCCATCTCCACCTGGAAGAGACTCCTCCATCTATTGTGTAGTCCAGACAGACGCACCGACTGTCTATGTATAATAGTGGAACTGTCACACGAACACTTTTTAGTTTATACGCGAGATTTTTTGTGACGAAATCAAACAAAATTTTTAAACATACTCAGAAAATAAGTGTTTAGTAAAATGCAAAATAAATTAAGATCATACATCAAAACAATTTTATTCGCCATAATTTAATTAAATATTTAAATGCACTTAAACTAAGTATATAGAGATATAAACAATAAATAAACGTATAAATATATATATATATACGTTTATTTATTGTTTATATCTCTATATACTTAGGTTACGTGAGCCATTTTTTCCTAAGGCACTCTATTAAGGTAAAGGCACTTAATTTTGCGGTATTTTCACTACAACTAGGTAGTAGGAACATTGTAAACAAGGTACTAAATGCTATATCCCGCACACAGCAGGGTAGGTAGGAAACCTAGTGTTAGGACACTCCGTTCCCCACTTTTCGCCGAGTTCTGGAGGCATTGCGTGTTGACTGGCGGAACTCAACGCCGCGCTTTGCCTCGAAACCAAACCGAAGAAATAAAAATAGTAATGTAAATAAATATTTCACTACCATGGGTGGGATCGATGGCCCTGATTCCGATAAAGACGCACAGACAAATAGGGTTACTGATGAATTTATAATAGAAATGTGGATTTAATTCTTTATATACTTTATTTAAGGGTATTTTGTTTATATTAAGAATATCCTTTATTTATTTTATTCTAATATAAGGATATTTTTTTTAACATAAGGAATTTTATTTCCTTTAATATCTACTTATCATTATTTTGATTATCTAGGCTTATATTTTCTTACTAAATAATTTTATAACTTAATACGTTCCAATAACGCAATACGTTCTAAATACGACAATTAAAAAACGGCCTTTTCGCTAGTTACATACTCGTGACAAGAGTTTTTATATATGTACCACAACCGTAGCTACAGATTTACCGGATTTTAAGTGCAGGTAAAGTTAAGTTAGTTATTTTTAAATTTAAATGTGTCTAAACTAAACGAATGTAATTTTTATTTAAAAACCGCAAAATCGTCACTCGAATAAAGAAATATGGAGCAAGATCTATTTTACACATTGCCGGTGGAACAGCAAGTACTTTATACAATATATCAGAATTTTATTTATAATCTCGTGGCGCAGGGGCACAAAGTATGACTATAAATTAATCGACTGGTTGTGGGTTCGATCACCACTCGAGGAAATGATAAATTTATATTTCCACTTCTTCAATCTGGTGGCGAGGCAAAGCGCGGCGATGAGTTCCGCCACTCAACTGCTGTGTGCGGTATACAGTGTGAAGCGGATTTAGATTTTTGAATTAGATGGGCAAAGTATGAATGGACAATAATATTCATATTATTTCAAATATTGATTTGAAATAAGATAAATATTATACCTACATTGTCGAAATATTGTATAGAATACTGAAGTTACAAATAACAAATACATACGAGTATGTATGTCTACAAAAATGTTAACCGTTAGAAAATTTTATGAGGTTATATCAAATATGTGTCTGTTGAACGAAAAAACATATAAAACAATCCAAAACCACAAATGAAAGTTGTCTCTTGTGACAAAAATGCATATGATAGTCACGAATTTAGGGTTCCTTCTAATATTTTTGAGAAAAATTTTAATGTTAGTGAAATACCTTTTAACCGACTTCTGTAAGAAAGGGAGGTTTTTAATTCGACTGTATTTGTGTTTTTATGTGTGTTATCTCACAACTTTTAGGTGGGTGAACTAATTTTGATGATATTTTTTTATTTGAAACCTAGTGATTGCCGTTTGGTCCCGTTTGGTTTGGTAAATTACACCATGCCAAACGATTTCGATGATTATTTTATTAAATGGATACACTTCAAGGATAGTTGAAAGTTTGGTTCTGATTATGAAAACCGGTCAAAATCAAAGAAGTCAGTTTTTTGTTAAAATTATAACTATATTTGCGTAATATGTCAAGATAGGCACAAAACACAAGACACTCCGCTCTCTACTTTACGTCCAAATTCGAGACAATAATGTCGAGGCAAGTTTATTGGCAATGCTATGTATTTACCTTAAGGTAATTCATTTCCCTGAGTGGAATCGAACTCACAACATTTACCCTTTGTCGCAATACACCATGATGATGAGGAATACCATAAAATATTTGTTTTTTGGTTCATGCTGTATTATACTACTATGGCAAAGATTTAAATGTTGTTTTGGGGTAAAAAAAGTAAATACTTTCTATTTAGATAGTATCTATTGGTATTTCAAGTAAATGTAGAATATATTTTTATTAAAAATCCTCACTGTCGTTCACATTTATAATAATATTTTCTTCTACTTTACCAAAAATATATATAAAATATAACACTGCATCAAAAGCCCACAACAAAATAATAGTTTCTCTCTTACCAAAAATTTTTCCGAACAAACTTTTGCAATCAACTCGTCGTTATTTGTTAAAATAAAACCGCGGTTTCGCACAAAAATAAGCCTTGTTGGGCGACGATGAATGTGTGGTATGTTCTGCAATATCAATCTTTATGAACATTTGTATAGGTAGATAGAGATATACATTTTAAATTTTTCATTTCACACTGTTTCCCGCAGAGCAGAATAGGCAGAGAAAACCCAGTGTTAAAAAACACCCATAGACTTTGCGTGCTAGGTGGTGGAACTGTACTTTGTCTATTGGAGCATTTTAATGAAAATATTTTAATATACAATTTGTATCATTACTCTAAATTTTTCCCCTATTTTACGGCGAAATTAAAAAAAACCTATATAACCTATATATTTTGTATAGTTATTACCGTCGCGGAGATTTGAATGCCACGTCTATGTATGGATAATATTTGTTGTACCTACCGGGCGTTGAGTTCCGCCACTCAAAACGCAATACCTCCCGAATTCGGCGAATGGTGGAACCGGCGTGTCGTACCACTATGTTCCCTTTGCCTACCCTTCTGTGCGCGGGACCGGGATACAGCGTGAAGCTCATTGGATTTATTTATTTACCTACCTATATCTTCTATACTACCGAAACTGTTACATCTTTTATAAAGAAACAACATTGAAGATTATTTATATCATTATTATTATTAACACTTTCTAAATGTAAGTATATTTTACCAGTATAGTCAGTACCGTCAGTCTATTTATAATATCATATTAAATGAAACTTAATTTATATATCGAAATAGCAAGCATATATTTTTTATTTCAAACATAATTACACTCACAATGGCTGTCTGATACAACACAACGACTAAATAGGGTCCAGGACAAATAAAAGCAAAGGGTTCAATATAGAAAGGGTGCAATCTAATTTCACAAAAAGGCACCTTAATCGTATGTGACACACTGTTAGGGAGAATGTCGATGGAAAATGTTTCATTGGTTAAAATCTATATAAAATATTAGTAGTTAGCAGGTACTGCTTTACAGGTCGTCGTGGTACAGTATCCGAATGTATATTATATTCAACGGTTGTGGATTCCTGTCCCGTTTAGAATAAATTATTTTAATTTCCGAGCTCTCATAAAAACAAAGCATGGCGTCGAACTCCATGGCATGGAGAATTTTAACACAACGTTACCTTTAATGCTCTCTTCTGTCTGCGTACTAATTTAAATCGTTAAAAAGTGCCATCGTAATACATATTGAGGGTTGCGGGATCGCTCATATATATCGCCTTACGGCGAAATCTTTTGTTTCTATTTCGATTACCTAAAGTAGTAGTATTATTTTTATTTTAAAAATTAATATACAAATATAATAGTTTGTTTAATTGTTTTATTTTTCATACTTCGTTATTTATGCGTTTAAACCATTGCCTGCTAACTACTAATATTTATGTTAATAAATCTGTATATGCAAAACTTCCGTTACTCTGTGACTCACAGACAATTTACAGACGTACAACGTACTTCTAGATTTAGAAAATTTTATCTTTACATGTAGGTACGAAGTGTAGTTTGTTTTTTCCGTTACAGGGAGGGAAAAAAACGGAAGAAAAAAAATCAATTAAAATAGTGTGGCGTTGAAATCCGCTAAACCAAAAGTTCTGTCTCAAAAATTGAGCGCAGCGTGGGGAACGGAGTGTCATAACACTAGGTTCCCTCTGCCTACCCTGCTATATGCAGGATACAATATGAGGCTAAAAAAATATTAAACGATTGTATATCACAGTGTATAAGGAGCTAACCGTGTCTCAATGAATAGCGTTTGACTTTTCTGAGTATAACCACCCTTTCCCCTTTGGCGGCTTTCAATGAAAAATTTCTATTGAGAAAAAATAATTTCTTTTCAACACCCCTTTATCATGTTTACTGGCATTTGGCGGTTCAGAAATTTTCCAAATTGCTACTTTTACATTTACTTAAGTTATATCACTCTCTTTAATATGTTTTTATTAGGACGACTTGTATCTTATGTACATTTGTTACTACCTATATATTATTTACTAAAGACTCAAAGGCAATTTCGCTCGCTTATATTTTTTTTAACATTATAGGCAAAGGATAATATTAAAGTTTTTTATATCCTTTCTAATAAATTCAAGAATGTATGTACAAAATTTCACGATAATCGGTTAAGTAGTTTTGGCGTGAAAGTAACAAATAAACTTACATTTACATTTATAACATTAGTAGGTAAGCATATCTTACCTATATATGATTTGATATGATGATGTAAAATTATCTAAGAAACTGAATTTGGTAACATCGAGCTAGTCTGATGATGGAGCTAGGATCTTCCGTTTCAGTTGTTAATAAACCATTCGATTTAAAGTAAATATAAATTAAAGCTCAGAGTACATTTCACAGCATTGGTAACCCTTGTTGTAGAAAAGTTGAAATTGAATGTGGGGAAGTGAAACTAGAAGTATTAAAACTATATTTACTGTCACAAGTTATTCCGTTCATGACGACAGGTATGGATAAGAAACTGATGTTAATAAACTGCGCTGATATTTAATTTATAAAATCTTAAAATTTAATCTTATAAATCAAATATTAACGTTGGTCGTAAACACAAAGCTAATTATTTATTATATGTACATATTTTTGTAACATTACGTTTTTTGTGCCTATTTATGTTTTTTTTTTTAAATCAGCTATTCAGCTGCATCATATAGCAGATTCACGCTGTATCCCGCACACAGCAGGGTAGGCAGAGGGAACCTAGTGTTAAGACACTCCGTTCCCCACTTTCTGCCGAATTCTGGAGGCATTGCGTGTTGAGTGGCAGAACTCAACGCCGCCAAAAACTAAAACTCTGTTAAATGTTCTCATTTCAGTTACTGTTTCCGAAACAGCCTTAAATGTTAAATTATTGATTTGGGTAATGATTCACAATATTCTTTGTAAATAACTGTAATAATTGCATATTAACTCCTGTACAGTTTTTAAATGTCCTTCTATTCCATTTCAGTCAAAATTACTAAATGTACAGACAAAATATTTTTTAGTGTCTTATTATATATAGAGATATTTTATTATTAAATTCGAAAATTTAAAAATTGATAATTATATATCTTTTTAATTTTAGTTCCAATTTGATTACCTATGGAAAGATTCGTTTAACAAATATCAGTATGAGATTAACCAGAACCAATGACCTGTGTGCGCTCCAATTGCGGTCAGTTAAATTTAAACTTATTACAAAACCTTAAACTGTTTAAAGCTTATATTTTGTACATATATGAGTCAAAATAATTTGAATATATATTTTATTTGAGGATGACGTGGTGAAGGGGCACAGGATATGACTGTAACGCGACGGTTGTGGGTTCGATCTCCACTTGGGGGAATAAACTATAATCTATATATGTCAAGGCCAGTCGTGACAAAGGACCACAACTGCACAAGTGTGAGCTTGTAAGCGTGACAGGTTGTGGGTTCTATTCGCGCTTTCTTATTTTTCGCTGTAGTAAGAGGTAACACGAGCACGGCGTTGAGCCGTTTTTTAGCTTCAGTTTGCATAACGCATATATCAGGGTAGGCATAAGAAATGTGGGAACTTAAGTGTTTTTTTGTGTTCTTAGACGCCACACTTTTGTCATCCGTGCCTTTTTTGTTCTTGATTATTAGAGTTTTGATTTCTTTTTAAATTATATTATGAATGTTCTGCGCTCCTTTCTGTCAATGTTCGAGTTTTGTTGTCATTGATCATACTGTTAAGTGGTTATGTATTGCCTCCTCATCTCTCTGCTCTCAGTTGCAGTATTTAGTTCCTGAGATTCGTTGATGGTCAGGGTGCGTGGGTGCATTCCTTCCCCCCTCTTGTTATTATTTCCCGACTCCAATAGAGTGCTACTTTACTTCTGTATGGACCAGGGACAGAGTATTGGGGAATCTATTGGGATGGAAGCACCTGTGTATCGCGAATTTCTCAGAAAATGAGTTGTCTGTTCGGGCTGAGAAGTTTCCGTTATAAGCCTCGTTAATCGCGTATGTCACATCCAGTGGACTAAGTTTAAGATACTTAGCTCTCACACTTCTGTTTCTCACTTTCCGGAGGAATTGTGTGTTAAATAACGGAACTCAACGCCACGCTATACCTACATACGAAAGCACAGAAATGAAAATATGACATATTTCATTCCCTCGAGTAGAAATCGAACCCAAAACCTTCACATTTACAGTCGCACGTTTGTGTCCCCGCAGCAGGACATCCTCACTAAGTCACTGTGACAAAATGAAAATTTTATATACAAGAAAATGATCATAATCACATATTGAGTGCGTTCTAGACGACAAAACGCAATATTAACTTCTGCAGAACGGAGTGTCTCAACAATAGGTTCCCCCTGCCCACCTTACTATAAGCAGGATACAGCGTGAAGCTAAAAAAAAAATCATATAATATAATAGTTTCTATACCTATATAAACCATTATCCAAAGCTAAATCAGTTTTGGCTTTTATTCATTCGATTCTATTGTTCTGTATATGAGGTTTTAATGTCCAATTAATAGCAATTTTAGAACGCCATTACGGTATATTACGCTTTATTACTAGTGCTAAGGCTAACCTCAATTTGGAAATTGTGGTGTTACGTCCATATAGATATTGGTTTGATTAGAGTAAGTATTAATTATTATTTTTGTAACGATGAGTAACGACGCAAAGTGCGCCGTTAAGGTTCCAGGTTCCCTCTACCTCCCCTGCTATCTGCTATCTATGGAAAATATCGTGAAGCTAAAAAAAACATGCATTTCTTATAAAAAATCTAATACAAGTCCGCACTTTGTATTGTTACGTTTATTTCCGCTATTCATAACGTTTCGAAATTTCTATGGAAAGTGGGGAACGAAATGTGCCAACACAAGGTTCCCTCTGCCTACCGTGTTATATATGGCATACAGTGTGATTAGATTTTCTCGTACTTTCTTTTCACAATATGGGAAATAATTGAAGATAAAAAGTGAATAACAAAAATATATTTTTATTTTTAACATCAATTTAAAAAATATGTTTTCAAAAGCAATGCTTAAAATAATATATAAGATATTTTTTTTTTCATTATTTCATTACATTTCTATAGTCCACAAGACAAGAAGGCAAAGTTGTCGCAAAAACGTAAAAAGCCATTGGGTTTAGTCATAGAAATATAATCGTAGTTGGAGAATGTGATCGGTGATCTGTGAAATCGTTGTACGGACACACACCCAAGTTGCTTAGTTATTTAGAAAGTTTTTTTTTTCTTTCAGGGTGTATTCCGCATATAACAAATAAGACAAAGGTAATCTAGTGTTAAGCACATCGCTCTCCATTTTCCGCTGAATTTCCCAGCCATTGTGTTTTGAGTGACAGATCTTAAAGTGGTTCTTTGTCTTGTTAACTGAGTAAGAATATAAAAAAAAATCATTATCCCGAATGGAAATCGAACTCACAACCACTGCGCTGCAGATACCCGCTGCTCTGCATGCTGCTGCCACTGTGCTGTATTTTGTTTATAAATTATACCAATGTCAGCTCACCTAAGTTTGATTTAATAGGTAGTTTTAGACAGGTTTAAAAAACTCATAATTTTTTTTATTTTGAAAAATTATCTTTACTACTGTACCGTTTTGAATACTTTAAAAGAGCAGTAAAAACCTTTGCGATTTTTACCTGGGGACTATCGAACTATGTATACCTAAATAAGAAACAAAAATTATGAGAGTCTATTAAGCAAGTATATTTGTATTAGATTTAAAGTGATGAGAACCCGTTAAGCATTCCGTCCACCATTCATCTGCAAATACTGCATGTTGGGTAAAGGCACTCAAAAACTTTCAAAAACAGTTTTTTTTCCTTTAAAACATACATTTAATAATTCAAAAGTTATAAAACTGAACTTTCACGATATAAAACTTTGTTACCAAGTGTACTAGAGAACGTAGTAGGGACGAGCTCGCGAGCGCTGCAGATAAATCATGAGGATCGTGACTCTTTTCTAATGCATACTCTACTACACGTTATTCAGCTCACTATATTATAACGAATTTATTATGTACTAGCGACCCGTTTGGGGCTTCGCCGGCTTAAAGTTATCATTATATTATAGCCAATTTTTTACATCAGTTGTAGTTAATGTGTCACTCTGGTATAAAAGCTATAATACTGTAAAGTTTCATCGAAATACGCTTAGTAATTTTTGCTTTGAAAGTGGAACGCAGAAAAAATCTGATAAGATTGTACTTTAAAAAATACATTTTAATTATTGGGTCAAAGATTAAATATATAATGTTGTGAACATGTATGCATAAGGTCTTTTTTAGTCAGCATAATGTAGTCGACATTGTTACATTAAACAACAATTTTGTAAAATACAGAAAATCTGATCTCTTTTAAAAACGTCGTAGCTATGTTAAGTAGTATGTTGCTAAAACCGTCCTGGCGCAAAAGCACGAGCGTGTGGCTGTAAACGCGACAAGGCCAAGGCAAAGCAAAGCGTTGAGTTTCTCCACTCAATACTGAATGCAGAGAACTTTGAGTGTTGAATGTCCTATAGTCTAAATGCTAGGTTTCCAGGTTCCCTTAGCCTACCTTGCTTTGTGCGAGATACTGCGTGAAACAAAAAAAAATAGTTTCCACAGATTGAATATACATATATGCAGGTAGATGTACAGACTATTTAAGAAAACACAATAACAGTCTATAATATATGAAAATAAGTATAATATAACTCTCTGTATTACTTTCTATATATACAGTGCTGAACACTAGCTACTAGCAAAAATTAAAAGAAAAAACAATCATTATTTTCATATATCCAAAATGAAAGAAACCAAATGCAATTTACTTTAGATTTTATAAAACATTTTAGTTTCCATTAAAAATATTATGTTCTTAATAGAATCTTGTACGTAAACAATTGGAGTTAGCGATCGATAATGCATTAAGGATATCAAAGGGTACTCAGGACGTCCATTTACCAATCTATTGTTGGACTCTCAAGTGCTACTTGGTTTTCACATTGTTCTTGTGTCTTTTTATATATTGAATAAATCAGCTTCACGCTGTATTCGCACACAGCAGGGTAGGCAGAGGGAACCCAGTGTTAAGACACTCCGTTCCCCATTATCCGCCAAATTTTGCAATGCGTGTTTGGTGGCGGAACTCTAAGCCGCTCTTTACCTCGAAACCAAAGCGAAGAAATAGCAATATAAATTTTAAACAAATATTTCATTTCCTCGATTGGGGATCGAACCCACAACCGTCACGTACATACATTCACATCCTCCCTATTGAACATATTTTATTTAAGTATTTTATTACATAAAATGTGATTGATGTAAGTACAAACATATATGAGGCTAGTCGTGACGCAGGGACATAAGCGTGTGTAAACGCGACAAGTTCTAGGTTTGATCCAAACGAATATTTTTTTATTTTCAAATCTTCGCTCAGGTGTTGAGGTGAAACGGCGTTTATTTCTGCCACACATAGATTATGGCGGAAAGTGGGAAAAAGGAAATGTCTTAATAGGATCGTCTGATCCTAGACAGTCTTGTCTTAACACTAAGTTCCTAGGTTCCTTTTGCCTACCCTATTACTGCAGAATACAGCGTGAAGCTACAAAAAAAGAACAAAAAAAAAATTAAACCTACATAATAATTTGTCATATCTAGGAATTTGGGTCAACCAAAAGACAAATGATCGAAACGTTGCCCTCCGGCGCTTCGATCAGTCATCGCGAGCTAAGGTTGAAAAATTTATTCCTATCTTATGTAGTGTCGTATTAGGTGTCGCAAAGTTGAATTTGAATGAGATTAATGATTCACTTTGTATTGTAGATAGGTAATACTTGGCTCTGTAC
Organism: Heliconius charithonia; assembly: GCA_030704555.1. Lineage (NCBI taxonomy): Eukaryota > Metazoa > Arthropoda > Insecta > Lepidoptera > Nymphalidae > Heliconius > Heliconius charithonia. Next base: position 5,707,213 of record CM060825.1, read on the forward strand.
CTGATTTCATTTGTATGAAAAACAAGTTTTATGTTCACCTCCATTCCACATAGGTAAGTTAACAATAGAGTTAAGTATTCAAAAAGACTTCACTGATTGAACCCATAAGGATTGAGATGTGGGACGCTGTTCCATCATGTAACAATGGTCATTTGATTATAGTGACGGCAATAAAATGGGAAACTTACTTTTGTTGGCAAATTAAAAACATAATAAAAAAGTATTCCACAATTCAAGATTATTTCGTTCGCCACTTGTCGCTACAAGTGGAGAAATAATGTTGTCCCAGGTTCATGCAGGATACAACAGCCACTCTCGACATAGCCGAAACTGCATTCATGGTACGTAAAACACATCTATATAGACAGATATACTTATACCAAATAAAATATAAAGATAATATCTTTTAGCCAGTCGTGGCGCAGTGGCACGAAGTGTGACTGTAAAACCGACTGGTTGTGAGTTCGATCCCCACTCGAGGAGATGAAATATTTACTTAAATTTATATTTTTCATTTCTTCGCTCTGGTGTCGAGGCTAAGCGCGGCGTTGAGTTCTGCCACTCAACACGCAATGCCTCCAGAATTTGGCAGAAAGTGGGGAATGGAGTGTCTTAACACTAGGTTCCCTCTGCCTACCCTGCTGTGTGCGGGATACAGCGTGAAGCTGATTTATTTATTTATTTTATATCTTTTAACAAAAACTATACAAATGATTTAGTTACGATTACAATCGTTTTCTGGAGATAGATTGATGTTGATCCTGCATTCAATTTCAAATTAGGGAACAGAGTATCTTACCACTAGGTCCCCCTGGCTACCCTACTGCATGGAGGATATAGCGTGAAGTCCACTCTGATTTAAGCCCATTTTCTCATAAAAGTAGCACTAAATCAACATACGCTAAGCTTAGAATATTTTAACTCAACCCTTCTCTTACAATATGCCAATATTTGTATACGAAGTGTTGAATGATAAACATCGTGTTTAGTGTCAACATACTGCCTTGAGGGTTTGTTTGGAAAAGCAACGTTGTTATATGTACTAACATATCACATATATTAATATAGAATATAGTATACTTTTGGAATTTTTTTACAATATACAGTCTTAACGCGGCGTTGAGTTTCGCTATTTTGTTAATTTCGCGCTGTGGGATCACAAATAGCAAGATAGGTACAGGGACCTTGGAAATCTTGTGCAAGACACTCAGTTCGTATGAAAACACTTCCGTTCACTATTTTCCGCCAAATTCCGGAGGCATTGTGTGTTAAATGGCGGAACTCAACGCCATGCATGAAAATATTAAATATTTCATTACACAAAAATTATAGGTATATTTACAAAATTTCAAGATGAATTAGAACCCACCATCTATGGAAGATCACTCACTTACAGCTGAATCAATAACGCTTCTTAAGTTAATACAAAAGCTATTGCATTTATAAAGTTAAATTTAACTTACAAATTTAACATAGCTAGAACTAGCTATTCTCGAGATAGAAAATTGAATGTAAACATATCGTTCGTAGAAACAATGGCACTATCTAGATGTGTGTGAACTTAGCAGAGCATTGTCCAGCAGATCAAAAAAAAATCAGAGTTCTCTTGGCATGCACAAGAGTTCTATAGTTCCTGATAGATTTTACAAATAGTTCTGGCGTTTTTACCCCGGAAAAGTTATTTAAAAATATGATCTGCTAACTTCCCGTAGCAGATCATTTTTTTGCAAATAAAAATCGGTGCGAGTTCTGAATATATAGGGATAAAAAAAATAGTTCCTCATCATTTTTATCGATAGTTCTGTTGATTTCACGACGAAAAAAATTTTTAAAGAGAAAAAAGAACGTTCGTTTCGTAAATAGTTTGAATGGTAAAGTAAGTTTAAAAATAAATAAAATTATACTCTGACGTGAGAACTCTTAATTTTATAATAGAATATAAGTTGTTCTATGATATTAAGCTTGAAAAAAGACCAGAACTCTGGAAAAACTGCCAGCAGAGCATAGTTGAATGTTTGAAATATTGAAAAATGTCTGTTTATACTCGTAATATGGAAAAGTACTAGATATTTATTTTTTGATTGTGCTCAGACTCGGGAACTCTTCGATTTCTATTAAAATATGAATAGTTTTATTAAAAAAAGTCGCTTACTAAACCAGAACTCTGAAAAAAGTTCCAGCAGAGCATACCTGAATATTCAATTTGATAAAAAATATCAAATTAATTTGTAGCGACGAGAAAATATTTTTTTTAAAATAGTAATATCGTGCAAAGAAGCTAGAACTCCTCATTTTACAATAGAATATAAATAATTCTATTATAAAAAGTTAAATACAAAACTAGTTCTCTGAAAAAACTTTCAGCAGAGCATAGGTGAATGTTAGAAATATTGAAAAATGTCTATTTAAACACTTAATACGGAAAAGTACAAGAAATTTTTTTGTGATTATGCTGAGACTCGGGAACTCTTTAATTTCGAAGAATGTATAAATAGTTCTATTGAAAACACTCAATTACACAACCAGAACTCTAAAAAAACTACCAGCAGAGCATAGGTGAATATTCGATTTGTTAAAAAATATCAAATTAATTTGTTTAGACGGAAAAATATTTTTTAAAAATAGTATTATCATGCTTAGAAGCTAGAACTCCTCATTTTACAATAGAGTATAAATAATTCTATCATAAAAAGTTAAATACAAAACCAGAACTCTGAAAAAACTGCCAGCAGAGCATAGGTGAATGTTTGAAATATTGAAAAATGTCTATTTAAACACTTAATACGAAAAAGTAAAAGAATTTTTTTTTTGTGATTATGCTGAGACTCGGGAACTCTTTGATTTCGAAGAACGTATAAGTAGTTCTATTGAAAACACTCAATTACACAACCAGAACTCTGAAAAAACTACCAGCAGAGCATAGGTGAATATTCGATTTGTCAAAAAATATCAAATTAATTTGCTTAGACGAAAAAATATTTTTTAAAAATAGTATTATCATGCTTCGAAGCTAGAACTCCTCATTTTACAATAGAGTATAAATAATTCTATCATAAAAAGTTAAATACAAAACCAGAACTCTGAAAAAACTGCCAGCAGAGCATAGGTGAATGTTTGAAATATTGAAAAATGTCTATTTAAACTCTTAATATGGAGAAGTACTAGATATTTTTTGTTTGATTGTGCTCAGACTCGGGAACTCTTCGATTTCTAACAGAATATGAATAGTACTATAATAAAAAAATAATTACTAAACCAGAACTCTGACAAAAGCTCCAGCAGAGCATACCTGAATATTCAATTTGATAAAAAATAACAAATTCATTTGCAGCGACGAGAAAATATTTTTTTAAAATAGTTTTATCGTGCTCAGAAGCGAGAACTCTTCGTTTTACAATAGAATATAAATATTCCTATGACATGTAGCTGAAAAAAAGACCAGAACTCTGAAAAAACTTTCAGCAGAGCATAGGTGAATGTTTGAAATATTGAAAAATGTCTATTTAAACTCTTAATATGGAGAAGTACTAGATATTTTTTGTTTGATTGTGCTCAGACTCGGGAACTCTTCGATTTCTAACAGAATATGAATAGTACTATAATAAAAAAATAATTACTAAACCAGAACTCTGAAAAAAGTTCCAGCAGAGCATACCTGAATGTTCAATTTGATAAAAAATATCAAATTAATTTGTAGCGACGAGAAAATATTTTTTTTAAAATAGCTATATCGTGCAAAGAAGCAGGAACTCTTCGTTTTACAATAGAATATAAATATTCCTATGACATGTAGCTGGCAAAAAGACCAGAACTCTGAAAAAACTTTCAGCAGAGCATAGGTGAATGTTTGAAATATTGAAAAATGTCTATTTAAACTCTTAATATGGAGAAGTACTAGATATTTTTTGTTTGATTGTGCTCAGACTCGGGAACGCTTCGATTTCTAACAGACTATGAATAGTACTATAATAAAAAAATTATTACAAAACCAGAACTCTGAAAAAAGTTCCAGCAGAGCATACCTGAATGTTCAATTTGATAAAAAATATCAAATTAATTTGTAGCGACGAGAAAATATTTTTTTTTAAATAGTAATATCGTGCAAAGAAGCGGGAACTCTTCGTTTTACAATAGAATATAAATATTCCTATGTCATGTATCTGAAAAAAAGACCAGAACTCTGAAAAAACTTTCAGCAGAGCATAGGTGAATGTTAGAAAAATTAAAAAATGTCTATTTAAACACTTAATACGGAAAAGTACAAGAATTTTTTTTTGTGATTATGCTGAGACTCGGGAACTCTTTGGTTTCGAAGAATGTATAAATAGTTCTATTGAAAACACTTAATTACACAACCAGGACTTTAAAAAAACTACCAGCAGAGCATAGGTGAATATTCGATTTGTTAAAAAATATCAAATTAATTTGTTTAGACGGAAAAATATTTTTTAAAAATAGTATTATCATGCTTAGAAGCTAGAACTCCTCATTTTACAATAGAGTATAAATAATTCTATCATAAAAAGTTAAATACAAAACCAGAACTCTGAAAAAACTGCCAGCAGAGCATAGGTGAATGTTTGAAATATTGAAAAATGTCTATTTAAACTCTTAATATGGAGAAGTACTAGATATTTTTTGTTTGACTGTGCTCAGACTCGGGAACTCTACGATTTCTAACAGAATATGAATAGTACTATAATAAAAAAATTATTACTAAACCAGAACTCTGAAAAAACATCCAGCAGAGCATACCTGAATATTCAATTTGTTAAAAAGTATCAAATTAATTTGAAGCGACGAGAAAATATTTTTTTTAAATAGTAATATCGTGCTTAGAAGCGAGAACTCTTCATTTTACAATAGAATATAAATAATTCTATCATAAAAAGTTAAATACAAAACCAGAACTCTGAAAAAACTGCCAGCAGAGCATAGGTGAATGTTTGAAATATTGAAAAATGTCTATTTAAACTCTTAATATGGAGAAGTACTAGATATTTTTTGTTTGATTGTGCTCAGACTCGGGAACTCTTCGATTTCTAACAGAATATGAATAGTACTATAATAAAAAAATAATTACTAAACCAGAACTCTGACAAAAGCTCCAGCAGAGCATACCTGAATATTCAATTTGATAAAAAATAACAAATTCATTTGCAGCGACGAGAAAATATTTTTTTAAAATAGTTTTATCGTGCTCAGAAGCGAGAACTCTTCGTTTTACAATAGAATATAAATATTCCTATGACATGTAGCTGAAAAAAAGACCAGAACTCTGAAAAAACTTTCAGCAGAGCATAGGTGAATGTTTGAAATATTGAAAAATGTCTATTTAAACTCTTAATATGGAGAAGTACTAGATATTTTTTGTTTGATTGTGCTCAGACTCGGGAACTCTTCGATTTCTAACAGAATATGAATAGTACTATAATAAAAAAATAATTACTAAACCAGAACTCTGAAAAAAGTTCCAGCAGAGCATACCTGAATGTTCAATTTGATAAAAAATATCAAATTAATTTGTAGCGACGAGAAAATATTTTTTTTAAAATAGCTATATCGTGCAAAGAAGCAGGAACTCTTCGTTTTACAATAGAATATAAATATTCCTATGACATGTAGCTGGCAAAAAGACCAGAACTCTGAAAAAACTTTCAGCAGAGCATAGGTGAATGTTTGAAATATTGAAAAATGTCTATTTAAACTCTTAATATGGAGAAGTACTAGATATTTTTTGTTTGATTGTGCTCAGACTCGGGAACGCTTCGATTTCTAACAGACTATGAATAGTACTATAATAAAAAAATTATTACAAAACCAGAACTCTGAAAAAAGTTCCAGCAGAGCATACCTGAATGTTCAATTTGATAAAAAATATCAAATTAATTTGTAGCGACGAGAAAATATTTTTTTTTAAATAGTAATATCGTGCAAAGAAGCGGGAACTCTTCGTTTTACAATAGAATATAAATATTCCTATGTCATTTATCTGAAAAAAAGACCAGAACTCTGAAAAAACTTTCAGCAGAGCATAGGTGAATGTTAGAAAAATTAAAAAATGTCTATTTAAACACTTAATACGGAAAAGTACAAGAATTTTTTTTTGTGATTATGCTGAGACTCGGGAACTCTTTGGTTTCGAAGAATGTATAAATAGTTCTATTGAAAACACTTAATTACACAACCAGGACTTTAAAAAAACTACCAGCAGAGCATAGGTGAATATTCGATTTGTTAAAAAATATCAAATTAATTTGTTTAGACGGAAAAATATTTTTTAAAAATAGTATTATCATGCTTAGAAGCTAGAACTCCTCATTTTACAATAGAGTATAAATAATTCTATCATAAAAAGTTAAATACAAAACCAGAACTCTGAAAAAACTGCCAGCAGAGCATAGGTGAATGTTTGAAATATTGAAAAATGTCTATTTAAACACTTAATACGAAAAAGTAAAAGAATTTTTTTTTGTGATTATGCTGAGACTCGGGAACTCTTTGATTTCGAAGAATGTATAAGTAGTTCTATTGAAAACACTCAATTACACAACCAGAACTCTGAAAAAACTACCAGCAGAGCATAGGTGAATATTCGATTTGTTAAAAAATATCAAATTAATTTGTAGCGACGAGAAAATATTTTTTTTAAAATAGTAATATCGTGCAAAGAAGCTAGAACTCCTCATTTTACAATAGAATATAAATAATTCTATCATAAAAAGTTAAATACAAAACCAGAACTCTGAAAAAACTGCCAGCAGAGCATAGGTGAATGTTTGAAATATTGAAAAATGTCTATTTAAACTCTTAATATGGAGAAGTACTAGATATTTTTTGTTTGACTGTGCTCAGACTCGGGAACTCTACGATTTCTAACAGAATATGAATAGTACTATAATAAAAAAATTATTACTAAACCAGAACTCTGAAAAAACATCCAGCAGAGCATACCTGAATATTCAATTTGTTAAAAAGTATCAAATTAATTTGAAGCGACGAGAAAATATTTTTTTTAAATAGTAATATCGTGCTTAGAAGCGAGAACTCTTCATTTTACAATAGAATATAAATAATTCTATCATAAAAAGTTAAATACAAAACCAGAACTCTGAAAAAACTGCCAGCAGAGCATAGGTGAATGTTTGAAATATTGAAAAATATCTATTTAAACTCTTAATATGGAGAAGTACTAGATATTTTTTGTTTGATTGTGCTCAGCCTCGGGAACTCTTCGATTTCTAACAGAATATGAATAGTACTATAATAAGAAAATTATTACTAAACCAGAACTCTGACAAAAGTTCCTGCAGAGCATACCTGAATATTCAATTTGATAAAAAATAACAAATTAATTTGCAGCGACGAGAAAATATTTTTTTAAAATAGTTTTATCGTGCTCAGAAGCGAGAACTCTTCATTTTACAATAAAATATAAATAGTCCTATGACTTGTAAGTTTAAAAAAGACCAGAACTCTGATAAAACTTTCAGCAGAGCATAGTTGAACGATTGAAATATTGAAAAATGTCTATTTAAACTCTTAATATGTAAATGTACTAGATGTTTTTTTTTTTGATAATGTTGAGACTCGGGAACTCTTCGATTTCTAATAGAATATAATTCTATAATAAAAAAAAATAATACAAAACGAGAACTCTATAAAAAATTCCAGCAGAGCATACCTGAATATTCCATTTGTTAAAAAAATCAAATTAATTTGTAGCAACGCGATTTTTTTTTTCTTAATAGTCGTCGTATCGTGCTTAGAAGCGAGATTTCTTCATTGAACAATAGAATTTAAATTTTTCTGTGACATATAGCTAGAAAAACGACCAGAACTCTGAAAAAAATTCTAAACAAATTGATATGATATTTTTTAACAAATCGAACATTCACCTATGCTCTGCTGGTAGTTTTTTCAGAGTTCTGGTTTTGCAATTATTTTTTTATTATAGAACTATTCAAATTCTGTTAGAAATCGAAGAGTTCCCGAGTCGGAGGACAATCAAACAATAAATATTTACAACTTCTTTATATGAAGACTTTAAATTGTCATTTTTCAATATTTCAGACATTCACCTATGCTCTGCTGGCAGTTTTTCCATAGTTTTGGTTTTGTATTTAACTTTTTATGATAGAATTATTTATACTTTATTGTAAAATGAGGAGTTCTAGCTTCTAAGCATGATAATACTATTTTTAAAAAATATTTTTCCATCTAAACAAATTAATTTGATATTTTTTGACAAATCGAATATTCACCTATGCTCTGCTGGTAGTTTTTTTAGAGTTCTGGTTGTGTAATTGAGTGTTTTCAATAGAACTACTTATACATTCTTCGAAATCAAAGAGTTCCCGAGTCTCAGCATAATCACAAAAAAAAATTCTTGTACTTTTCCGTATTAAGTGTTTAAATAGACATTTTTCAATATTTCTAACATTCACCTATGCTTTGCTGGCAGTTTTTTCAGAGTTCTGGTTTTGTATTTAACTTTTTATGATAGAATTATTTATATTCTATTGTAAAATGAAGAGTTCTCGCTTCTGAGCACGATAAAACTATTTTAAAACAATATTTTCTCGTCGCTACAAATTAATTTGTTATTTTTTATCAAATTGAATATTCAGGTATGCTCTGCTGGAACTTTTTTCAGAGTTCTGGTTTAGTAATAATTTTTTTATTATAGTACTATTCATATTCTGTTAGAAATCGAAGAGTTCCCGAGTCTGAGCACAATCAAACAAAAAATATCTAGTACTTCTCCATATTAAGAGTTTAAATAGACATTTTTCAATATTTCAAACATTCACCTATGCTCTGCTGGCAGTTTTTTCAGAGTTCTGGTTTTGTATTTAACTTTTTATGATAGAATTATTTATATTCTATTGTAAAATGAGGAGTTCTAGCTTCTTTGCACGATATTACTATTTTAAAAAAAATATTTTCTCGTCGCTACAAATTAATTTGATATTTTTTAACAAATCGAATATTCACCTATGCTCTGCTGGTAGTTTTTTCAGAGTTCTGGTTGTGTAATTGAGTGTTTTCAATAGAACTACTTATACATTCTTCGAAATCAAAGAGTTCCCGAGTCTCAGCATAATCACAAAAAAAAATTCTTGTACTTTTCCGTATTAAGTGTTTAAATAGACATTTTTCAATATTTCTAACATTCACCTATGCTCTGCTGAAAGTTTTTTCAGAGTTCTGGTCTTTTTTTCAGCTACATGTCATAGGAATATTTATATTCTATTGTAAAGCGAAGAGTTCCCGCTTCTTTGCACGATATTACTATTTTAAAAAAAATATTTTCTCGTCGCTACAAATTAATTTGATATTTTTTATCAAATTGAACATTCAGGTACGCTCTGCTGGAACTTTTTTCAGAGTTCTGGTTTAGTAATTATTTTTTTATTATAGTACCATTTATATTCTGTTAGAAATTGAAGAGTTCCCGAGTCTGAGCACAATCAAACAAAAAATATCTAGTACTTCTCCATATTAACAGTTTAAATAGACATTTTTCAATATTTCAAACATTCACCTATGCTCTGCTGGCAGTTTTTTCAGAGTTCTGGTTTTGTATTTAACTTTTTATGATAGAATTGTTTATATTCTATTGTAAAATGAAGAGTTCTCGCTTCTAAGCACGATATTACTATTTAAAAAAAATATTTTCTCGTCGCTTCAAATTAATTTGATACTTTTTAACTTTTTGTATTTAACTTTTTATGATAGAATTATTTATATTCTATTGTAAAATGAGGCGTTCCCGCTTCTTTGCACGATATTACTATTTTAAAAAAAATATTTTCTCGTCGCTACAAATTAATTTGATATTTTTTATCAAATTGAACATTCAGGTACGCTCTGCTGGAACTTTTTTCAGAGTTCTGGTTTAGTAATTATTATTTTATTATAGTACCATTTATATTCTGTTAGAAATTGAAGAGTTCCCGAGTCTGAGCACAATCAAACAAAAAATATCTAGTACTTCTCCATATTAACAGTTTAAATAGACATTTTTCAATATTTCAAACATTCACCTATGCTCTGCTGGCAGTTTTTTCAGAGTTCTGGTTTTGTATTTAACTTTTTATGATAGAATTGTTTATATTCTATTGTAAAATGAAGAGTTCTCGCTTCTAAGCACGATATTACTATTTAAAAAAAATATTTTCTCGTCGCTTCAAATTAATTTGATACTTTTTAACAAATTGAATATTCAGGTATGCTCTGCTGAATGTTTTTTCAGAGTTCTGGTTTAGTAATTATTTTTTTATTATAGTACTATTCACATTCTGTTAGAAATTGAAGAGTTCCCGAGTCTGAGCACAATCAAACAAAAAATATCTAGTACTTCTCCATATTAAGCGTTTAAATAGACATTTTTCAATATTTCAAACATTCACCTATGCTTTGCTGGCAGTTTTTTCAGAGTTCTGGTTTTGTATTTAACTTTTTATGATAGAATTATTTATATTCTATTGTAAAATGAAGAGTTCTCGCTTCTGAGCACGATAAAACTATTTTAAAACAATATTTTCTCGTCGCTACAAATTAATTTGTTATTTTTTATCAAATTGAATATTCAGGTATGCTCTGCTGGAACTTTTTTCAGAGTTCTGGTTTAGTAATAATTTTTTTATTATAGTACTATTCATATTCTGTTAGAAATCGAAGAGTTCCCGAGTTTGAGCACAATCAAACAAAAAATATCTAGTACTTCTCCATATTAAGAGTTTAAATAGACATTTTTCAATATTTCAAACATTCACCTATGCTCTGCTGGCAGTTTTTTCAGAGTTCTGGTTTTGTATTTAACTTTTTATGATAGAATTATTTATATTCTATTGTAAAATGAGGAGTTCTAGCTTCTTTGCACGATATTACTATTTTAAAAAAAATATTTTCTCGTCGCTACAAATTAATTTGATATTTTTTAACAAATCGAATATTCACCTATGCTCTGCTGGTAGTTTTTTCAGAGTTCTGGTTGTGTAATTGAGTGTTTTCAATAGAACTACTTATACATTCTTCGAAATCAAAGAGTTCCCGAGTCTCAGCATAATCACAAAAAAAAATTCTTGTACTTTTCCGTATTAAGTGTTTAAATAGACATTTTTCAATATTTCTAACATTCACCTATGCTCTGCTGAAAGTTTTTTCAGAGTTCTGGTCTTTTTTTCAGCTACATGTCATAGGAATATTTATATTCTATTGTAAAGCGAAGAGTTCCCGCTTCTTTGCACGATATTACTATTTTAAAAAAAATATTTTCTCGTCGCTACAAATTAATTTGATATTTTTTATCAAATTGAACATTCAGGTACGCTCTGCTGGAACTTTTTTCAGAGTTCTGGTTTAGTAATTATTTTTTTATTATAGTACCATTTATATTCTGTTAGAAATTGAAGAGTTCCCGAGTCTGAGCACAATCAAACAAAAAATATCTAGTACTTCTCCATATTAAGAGTTTAAATAGACATTTTTCAATATTTCAAACATTCACCTATGCTCTGCTGGCAGTTTTTTCAGAGTTCTGGTTTTGTATTTAACTTTTTATGATAGAATTGTTTATATTCTATTGTTAAATGAAGAGTTCTCGCTTCTAAGCACGATATTACTATTTAAAAAAATATTTTCTTGTCGCTTCAAATTAATTTGATACTTTTTAACAAATTGAATATTCAGGTATGCTCTACTGGATGTTTTTTCAGAGTTCTGGTTTAGTAATTACTTTTTTATTATAGTACTATTCATATTCTGTTAGAAATTGCAGAGTTTCCGAGTCTGAGTACAATCAAACAAAAAATATCTAGTACTTCTCCATATTAAGAGTTTAAATAGACATTTTTCAATATTTCAAACATTCACCTATGCTCTGCTGAAAGTTTTTGCAGAGTTCTGGTTTTGTATTTAACTTTTTATGATAGAATTATTTATATTCTATTGTAAAATGAAGAGTTCTCGCTTCTGAGCACGATAAAACTATTTTAAAACAATATTTTCTCGTCGCTACAAATTAATTTGTTATTTTTTATCAAATTGAATATTCAGGTATGCTCTGCTGAAACTTTTTTCAGAGTTCTGGTTTAGTAATTATTTTTTTATTATAGTACCATTCATATTCTGTTAGAAATCGAAGAGTTCCCGAGTCTGAGCACAATCAAACAAAAAATATCTAGTACTTCTCCATATTAAGAGTTTAAATAGACATTTTTCAATATTTCAAACATTCACCTATGCTCTGCTGGCAGTTTTTTCAGAGTTCTGGTTTTGTATTTAACTTTTTATGATAGAATTGTTTATATTCTATTGTAAAATGAAGAGTTCTCGCTTCTAAGCACGATATTACTATTTAAAAAAAATATTTTCTCGTCGCTTCAAATTAATTTGATACTTTTTAACAAATTGAATATTCAGGTATGCTCTGCTGGATGTTTTTTCAGAGTTCTGGTTTAGTAATTATTTTTTTATTATAGTACTATTCATATTCTGTTAGAAATTGAAGAGTTCCCGAGTCTGAGCACAATCAAACAAAAAATATCTAGTACTTCTCCATATTAAGAGTTTAAATAGACATTTTTCAATATTTCAAACATTCACCTATGCTTTGCTGGCAGTTTTTTCAGAGTTCTGGTTTTGTATTTAACTTTTTATGATAGAATTATTTATATTCTATTGTAAAATGAGGAGTTCCCGCTTCTTTGCACGATATTACTATTTTAAAAAAAATATTTTCTCGTCGCTACAAATTAATTTGTAATTTTTTATCAAATTGAACATTCAGGTACGCTCTGCTGGAACTTTTTTCAGAGTTCTGGTTTAGTAATTATTTTTTTATTATAGTACCATTTATATTCTGTTAGAAATTGAAGAGTTCCCGAGTCTGAGCACAATCAAACAAAAAATATCTAGTACTTCTCCATATTAACAGTTTAAATAGACATTTTTCAATATTTCAAACATTCACCTATGCTCTGCTGGCAGTTTTTTCAGAGTTCTGGTTTTGTATTTAACTTTTTATGATAGAATTGTTTATATTCTATTGTAAAATGAAGAGTTCTCGCTTCTAAGCACGATATTACTATTTAAAAAAAATATTTTCTCGTCGCTTCAAATTAATTTGATACTTTTTAACAAATTGAATATTCAGGTATGCTCTGCTGGATGTTTTTTCAGAGTTCTGGTTTAGTAATTATTTTTTTATTATAGTACTATTCATATTCTGTTAGAAATTGAAGAGTTCCCGAGTCTGAGCACAATCAAACAAAAAATATCTAGTACTTCTCCATATTAAGAGTTTAAATAGACATTTTTCAATATTTCAAACATTCACCTATGCTTTGCTGGCAGTTTTTTCAGAGTTCTGGTTTTGTATTTAACTTTTTATGATAGAATTATTTATATTCTATTGTAAAATGAAGAGTTCTCGCTTCTGAGCACGATAAAACTATTTTAAAACAATATTTTCTCGTCGCTACAAATTAATTTGTTATTTTTTATCAAATTGAATATTCAGGTATGCTCTGCTGGAACTTTTTTCAGAGTTCTGGTTTAGTAATAATTTTTTTATTATAGTACTATTCATATTCTGTTAGAAATCGAAGAATTCCCGAGTCTGAGCACAATCAAACAAAAAATATCTAGTACTTCTCCATATTAAGAGTTTAAATAGACATTTTTCAATATTTCAAACATTCACCTATGCTCTGCTGGCAGTTTTTTCAGAGTTCTGGTTTTGTATTTAACTTTTTATGATAGAATTATTTATATTCTATTGTAAAATGAGGAGTTCTAGCTTCTTTGCACGATATTACTATTTTAAAAAAAATATTTTCTGATATTTTTTAACAAATCGAATATTCACCTATGCTCTGCTGGTAGTTTTTTCAGAGTTCTGGTTGTGTAATTGAGTGTTTTCAATAGAACTACTTATACATTCTTCGAAATCAAAGAGTTCCCGAGTCTCAGCATAATTACAAAAAAAAATTCTTTTACTTTTTCGTATTAAGTGTTTAAATAGACATTTTTCAATATTTCAAACATTCACCTATGCTCTGCTGGCAGTTTTTTCAGAGTTCTGGTTTTGTATTTAACTTTTTATGATAGAATTATTTATACTCTATTGTAAAATGAGGAGTTCTAGCTTCGAAGCATGATAATACTATTTTTAAAAAATATTTTTCCGTCTAAACAAATTAATTTGATATTTTTTAACAAATCGAATATTCACCTATGCTCTGCTGGTAGTTTTTTTAGAGTTCTGGTTGTGTAATTGAGTGTTTTCAATAGAACTACTTATACATTCTTCGAAATCAAAGAGTTCCCGACTCTCAGCATAATTACAAAAAAAAATTCTTGTACTTTTCCGTATTAAGTGTTTAAATAGACATTTTTCAATATTTCTAACATTCACCTATGCTCTGCTGAAAGTTTTTTCAGAGTTCTAGTTTTGTATTTAACTTTTTATAATAGAATTATTTATATTCTATTGTAAAATGAGGAGTTCTAGCTTCTTTGCACGATATAACTATTTTTAAAAAAATATTTTCTCGTCGCTACAAATTAATTTGATATTTTTTATCAAATTGAATATTCAGGTATGCTCTGCTGGAACTTTTTTCAGAGTTCTGGTTTAGTAAGCGACTTTTTTTAATAAAACTATTCATATTTTAATAGAAATCGAAGAGTTCCCGAGTCTGAGCACAATCAAAAAATAAATATCTAGTACTTTTCCATATTACGAGTATAAACAGACATTTTTCAATATTTCAAACATTCAACTATGCTCTGCTGGCAGTTTTTCCAGAGTTCTGGTCTTTTTTCAAGCTTAATATCATAGAACAACTTATATTATATTATAAAATTAAGAGTTCTCACGTCAGAGTATAATTTTATTTATTTTTAAACTTACTTTACCATTCAAACTATTTACGAAACGAACGTTCTTTTTTCTCTTTAAAAATTTTTTTCGTCGTGAAATCAACAGAACTATCGATAAAAATGATGAGGAACTATTTTTTTTATCCCTATATATTCAGAACTCGCACCGATTTTTATTTGCAAAAAAATGATCTGCTACGGGAAGTTAGCAGATCATATTTTTAAATAACTTTTCCGGGGTAAAAACGCCAGAACTATTTGTAAAATCTATCAGGAACTACAGAACTCTTGTGCATGCCAAGAGAACTCTAATTTTTTTTTGATCTGCTGGACAATGCTCTGCTAAGTTCACAGACATACTATCTAGTAGGATAAGAATGGGATGAGAGCTTAAAAGGAGTTAAAATAGAACGATATCTTTAGTTTTTAAGTGTTTTGAATTCATTTAGTCATGTCAGTCGTCTTGTGGAGCGTTTGACTGTAAAAGCGATAGTTCTGGGTTCGATACGCACTTGTGGAAATTAGTTATTATTATTTGCTCTGGTAACAAACAGGACGAATCAATGTCCTGCGACGTAGATTGGTGGATATCAACTGGTTAGTACCAAGGCAAAGGAAGAGCGAATAAGTGAAAAAATAAATGAATAATAAATAATTCTTCTAAGTAGGCATCGAACCCACAACGGTCATGGTTACGGTAACATCTTTATGCCCCTACGCCACAACGGCACAAAGTACTGTAAAACATACGTCGCGTGAAAAATTTACCTCTTAAGGAGTGCCCATCATCGGATTTTATTATTTTCGAAATCTCAGCTTAATAATATTAGTAGGTATAGAAATCTAGATACCTATGCATGTTTAAATGTTAATACGGTACGTAGTACCCAACATTACCCATTACGAAATGAAAATAGAGCTTTGAAATGCTCAAATTGCTAAGTATAAATTAGTTCTCTCATTGTATTTTACAAGGAACCTATAAAAGGGTTCATCAAATACATTTATAAAAGAGAACCTTGTTTTTCAAATACATAAATCACTTTACTCACTTGTAATTAAATTCCTTATTTGCATAATAAAATGGTTAGACATGGCAAGCAAAAAAATATTGTTTTTGTTTCGCAAAAATAGGCGGGAAGTGAAGAACGGAGTGTCTTACCACTAAGTTTCCTCCGCTTACCCTGCCGCATGCGGGATAGAGCGCGAAGCTGATTTAATTTATTTCGTTATAAACAATCGAATGATTTTATTATATATCAAATGCGTTTTATTTTACAACGGTAATTTAAATATTTATATTGTTAAAAAATTACACTTTTTCAATTTAGGCAAAATCTCTTTCTTTTTAATTGTATTAAGCTTTAAAACGGTGGTTTCATTTAATGTTGTAACGTTGTTGTGAACAGAAAGACTCTGTACACAAATGTTTGTATGTCACTACAATTCAGCCAAATAAAATTCGGAAAATATGATATAATAAACTAATACAATTATTACAAACCCTATCTAAACTTTCTCAGTTCTATATTTGCGTGCGACCTGAACATAACGTAAAACATCTTCAAGAGAATGCTTAAGTAATTATTTTAGACAAGCAATTTTACGCTACACCCACACCAATTACTTTAGGTTTGGTCCTGTAGCTATATAAAAATATTAAAAAACTGTCTTTGCAAGAACAACCTATTGTTTTCTTTATATAATAATAGCTGATGCCCGCAATTTTATCTGTGTAAACTATTAAATGAAAACTCCTTTTTTTTCGCGTATATTTCTACTTGAACGCTGATAAATACAGTAGTAAATAATATATTTAAAAACTCATGTTATATTTTTTTCTCCTAATTTATATAAGTATAATACGTTTGTACTCTATTATATACATCTGAATAAAATTGAGATATCTTTCAGTGATTTCAATAAAAACAATTTTTAAGTACATACTGTTATTAAAACACTTCATTCATCTATTCGTTCAGACAGGCTAATCTTTGGAACAGTTGAACCGATTTTTATGAGACTTTCACTATAGTGAAAGTCTCATAAAAATCGGTTATTATAATAACTGTGCTCACAAGTGTAATAACTATATAAATAATCGTATTAGAAAACAATTAGTTTTTCCTAAATATAATTATATAATAATAAATAAAAAGAATTAATAATAATAAAGAACAAATTACATACTAGCGGCACCAAAGGATGAAGCCACGCTGGGGCTGGGGATCGATAGTGAAATGTTCCTGGATAATAAAAACCAAAAAAAATATATAAAAAATATAATATTTTTAAACAAGATTTGTATCGGTAACGACAACACACCAAAAGTAGCGTCAAAAAACAATAATCACGTGATATTTTCTGTTAAATAGATAGATACCAGTGATGAGAACAGTAAATTCACTTATACAACGCTGGCTGTGTTTGTCAAGTCGCCGAAGCCTGACCACAGCGTTAGCACGTCAACCGCATTTCTAGCTGAACTAAATTACTAAACTGGAACTCTGCATATTGAGATTTAGGTTAGGTTTAGTTTCGATGAAGTATATATAATTTACTGTTTTTTTTTACCGTATCAATATGATATCCGACTTTATTTTTTTTTATATGCATAGATAATATTATAAATGTAAAATTTTGGGAGGATTAACGTTTTTCATTTTCACGCTAAAACTACTTAATGGATTTGTATGAAATTTTACAGTAATATAGTTTATTTATTATTTATTTATTTATTTATTTATGTATATGGATCTCCAACTGTCGTACATATTGGTTAACATGACATACATTTTTAAGATATATTTATACTATTATGTACAACTGATTATAGGAGAACACATCATTCAAATTATAACAGAGATTAAATTATGCTATATAAAAAAAATAACAAAAACATATATATAGTTTCATGTATATTATTTAAACATTCTATCATTTTCCGTAATTATGAGAAAGCGCAAGCACTACGTGGCTGCTGGAGAGGATGTCATCGGCGGCAAGAGCGTCCCCCGCGAGACTGGAGCTTAGACTTGCAGCCGTAAAAAAATGCGTAGAATTATTTTAATTTTACAGTTTCTAGAAAAGTATACATTTTAATCATTCCCGATAAACGTAGGTAATGCAAAAAAAAAAATAATTTCGACCGGTAGTTCTAGAGATCTTAGCGTTTGAACACACAAACAAATTAGCTTACAATTTATGTAAAGATTTTGTATAATTTGGCTATAACATAACAAATAAGCTAAAGATATGAAGCCACGTTTGTTTCGCTAGTTATTTATTTGAGAGAGAAGTAACATTTTTAAACATTTTTTAAAGTGTTATTCCTCACTTAAAATACTTATTTAGAAAACGTATAAAAATTTGAACGCAGCGGGACTGGAACCCGCGCCTCCTGGAAGCCGACCAGGCGCTCTGACCACTAAGCCGTGCTTTCTCGCCAAGCTACGTCGATATCTTTATACGCTTGTTACAACTTAATTTATGTTGTTAGCATAGTTCGAGTCACTCCGTTCGCTACGTTCAAATTTTTATACGTAAACGCAAATTTTTATAAGAGAAGTAACATACTTTATTTAGCTGTGTGGTGAAAATTACTGTTTTTAAAATTTTTATTTCTTTTAGTATCGTATTTTTTCTGATTGAAGTATTATAAAATGTACAGATATTACTTATACTTCAATTAAATGTAATTTTATTTATTTTTGTAAGAAGAAATTGAAATGACAACCATCATATAATACAATTGACACTGTGCTATAATGGCGTTTCATTTAGGTAGCTAGCTAGCTTGAAACTATCGAGCTTAGTTTTATTATCTTTTTACGACTTTTTAAAAGTCTATAAATTTTTAATTGGATTTTTTTCAGGATTTTATATCTTAAAATCCAAATAAAAATGTATAACCCCGACGTTGCTTGTCTATTTAATTGACCTTCAATTTGCGATCACAATGATCTCGTTTATTATTGACTATGAAATAAGGATTTTAATTGTGATGAGTGGCGGAACTTAATAGCTTTGTAATTGAAAATAATTAATTTCCCTGAGACGGATCGAACCCACCACCGCGTTTATAGCCAGGTGCCGTGATAAACACCTCTGCTAATATTTTCTAATATCAATATTTTAATAAATGTTTATAATGTTATAAGTGAGGCCAGTCGTGGCGCAGTGGTACAAAGTGTGACTCTTAAACCGACTGGTTGTGGGTTCGATCCCCACTCAAGGAGATGAAATATTTACTTAAATTTATATTTCCATTTCTTCGCTCTGGTGTCGAGGTAAAGCGGGGCGTTGAATTCTGCCACTCAACACGCAATGCCTCCAAAATTCGGCAGAAAGTGGGGAACGAAGTGTCTTAACACTAGGTTCCCTCTGCCTACCCTGCTGTGTGCGGGATAAGGCGTGAAGCTGATTTTTAATTTAATTTTCTTAGTAATACATGTATAGGTTATAGGAAGCATATAAGTATGTCTACCAAAGCAATATTAATTGTCGCACAAACAATGACCAAAATTAGGTCAACTATTAGTTACAGCCGATGAGATTAGAATTGACTAATCGATATTTGATAAAACTTAAAATGAAACTGAAAATATTACGATCTTAAAATATATATTTATGCGTAGTTTTTTCTTTAATTTCAAAAAAAGAGTATAGAGATTCGATAGTCTTGGCGAAAATAGAGAGATTCTGTGGTAAACTTAAACTAGACTTCTATAAAACTACCTCTGAGTCTTACCCAGCGGTAGGTAAGTAGTAGTAAGTTAAAAAAAAACCGACAAATAATTACCGAGATACACAAACAGAAAAACAGACAACCAAAAGAAAAAAAAGAATCTTAGGTTTTTAATATTTTTTTTCATGATCTTCTTTTTCAAAATAATGAATTTTAATTTTGTTATAGTAGAGATGTAAAAAAATGTATCCATTAAATCATCAAATCATTGCTACTACTTCGCTCGCTTTCAAAATTTAATATAAATTTATTCGTGAAAAGTATAAAATAAAAAATTTTACACTCGCAAATGTACTCCACTCTGCGTTGAATGAAATACATATTCCAATACAAAATTGATGTTAAATTATACGGAATATTTTTAAAATGTGTACGATTGTATTTATAAATTTTTTTTTGTCTCTCACGCTGTATCTCGCAGGCAGCTTGCAGTGAATTTAATGTTAAGACACTACTTCCCCAGCTGACTTTCAAAACATTTCAAATGGGCAGGCAGCGCTTTGTATCAGTACCAGTTTGTACCAATGCAAGGAAATAAAAAATACTCATTTCCTCTAACCGGGGATCAAATTCACAACCATTGTAATTGCAGTCAAACGTTGTGCCACAAGAAGATGACATATTCTTATAAATAGTAATTGCTTCTATCCCGAGCATCTTCCTCATCTATTGAACCCAATAGTGCTTCTATTTTCAATAAATAGTTATATATAAACTATTCCGTTACTGAGTGACTGGCAAACAAGGCACAGAAACTACTAATCCCAGAAAGTTCAAAATTTGGCATATAGATATCGAAACATCTCACCAAAACTCATCATATGAAACATATATTACAACAACTTACTATAACATGGTACTACTATAGTAGCTATTAGCAATACTACTATAGTAGAAACGGTTCTAGTAATTTTATCAACTATTGCGTCGCGTCATCTAAAGTCCAGCCCTCTAGAGCCTAGTGTAGCAATCCCTATAACAAACTAAATCCCGTAATTTAGTTTCAGATTTTGGCAAGACTCATGTTTTTCGTGAACGTTGTACAAATTTTACCAACAAGGAAAATATTAGGCGTAGTGATAAAATGATAGTGATGGCCGTACACTCGATGGTTGTTGATACTGTATTCAATAGGAATGCTGATTAATTATATTTCAATTATTTTCATTTCACAGAGTGCACACGTGAGTTATTGCACATTATATTTACATAATTTATATATAAAATAAACAGAAACAACATGTACAATATGGCGGCCTTATCGCTTAAAGCCATCTATCTCCTCCAGGCTACCTTTCGTTCTTAGAGTTGTATAAAAAAGATGGTGGGTGGTGCATTAAATTATAGGATAAGAAATTTAATAATAATAATAAATAAATATTTATATTTAAGACACAAACAGATATATACAAACATACTATTCACCTACTTTGATTTATTTCAATTCCATCCTTTCACCTATCTAACGTTGTTAGTCATTATCTTAAAAGCTTATCCCGGGATGAATCCCACGGGACAGTCCAAGTGGGATCCGTTATTAAACCTCTTATTGTAGGTGGCTTTGACTTTAACAAGCAAGGCTGGGATCAGTTGTTATTACTGACCGGAAAATGAGGGTGTGTAGTATAATTAACTTTAACAAAGTTTAAAAGGTAGTTGAATAGTAAAATAAATTATATTGTTTAAAATTTAAGCGTTTTACGTTGTCGAGGCCATCGTGGTGCAGTGGAATAGTGCGACTGTAAGCGCGACGGGATGTGAATTCGATTCCCACTCGAGGTTAATGCTTTTTAGATATTTTCATTTTCTCGTTCTCCTAACAAGATTAAGCATCAAGTTAAGTTCTTCCACTTAACACGCAATATCTCGAGAATTTGATCAGAGAAATAATAACAATCAATTAAAAAAAAGGCAAATAAATGTTAAAATTGATTTTTTTTATTAAAAACGGATTGATTCAGTGTGTAAAATCAATTTACTTAATCTCTAACGGAATATTTATTATTTTCAGATACTGAAAAAACATCAAAATCTATGTAGATTTGATTTAATTGGTTTGTGTTCATTGTGCTACATTTTTGACATTTTATAAGTGAATAATTACAGTTTGGTGGTTGGAATTTATAATTAAAATTAATAAAAATCTTATTTACCTACATATTATAAGATAGTAAACATTTAACAGTTATATACAGTATATTACAGGAATATATATTAGCATATATTTTATATATTATAGCGGCGTTGAGCTCCGCAACTCAACACGCAATTTGAACAGAAAGTGCAAGCTGGATTCTTTTAAAACTAAGTCCTCTTTCCCTACCAAGCTGTGCAAAATAAAGCAGGAAGCTAAAAAAATGTATCTATGAAAGAAGGATGACGGAGTTCAGCGCCACGTTTTATGTTACCAGATAGAGGTTTCCTCTTTTTGTTATTTCCGGTATGAGTTCTTTAATTCCGAAATAAATTGGTAGTGCCAGAAATTAGGTATTAACTGTACTAGTTAATCTATGGAATCCTATGACCAATATATTAGGCGTAGATCAGATTAATACAACACTATATCACTTAGTCCGGTCTATACTAGCTTAATGTCGCCATTAATAGTAACTCGGGCATATTTGAATTATGACTAATATTCCACGAATCGATGTATTATGACAATGATTGATTTTGACACAAATTAGGTAAAATTAGATTTTGTTTATTAAAATAATTGTTTACAAGAATTCATTTCAAGGTTGGCGAGGCTTGGGTCATCGTCTGACTGTTTTCACGGCAGTAGTGAATTTGAGTGGAAAGTAGGGAACAGATATATATTAATGGGAACAGAATTTGGAGTTTACACGAGGTTCCCACCTCTCTCTACCCACCGTGTGTACGGAATACAGCGTGAAGCGTAACAAAAGAATTATAGTATTTTTCTTCTTCTCAGTCATACACTTCTGTAGGAGTAGTCATAGTCATGCGCTATTTATATATTATATTTGCCATTTAAAAGCGAAATTGCAAGATTTCTCCACCAGTTCCTATTTCCAGCAGTGCGTGCAGTCGTTAATGGAACAGACAGTGCAGGATTTTATTTGGTCTGTCCGTCCAATACTTTAGTATTGGTGACTATAGCACTATAGTACCGTAGAGTTTATTTAGTTCAACTGGCAAATCTCAACAACTACAGGTTCGAAGTGAAAAAATATTTTTATATTAGATAGTCTAGGTCTAGCCTATTTACCGAGAAAGGCGAATTTATTAGGTCAGGTGATCGTTTCCATCTACCTAACTTACGCATTCTTTATTTTGCCTATATAGGTAAAATACAATGTATATATATGTATACATATACAATTTTTAGCTATTTCTATTAAGCCACTGGGGCAAGCCTGTAGGTTGGAGTTAGCCAGAATAAAATACATATTTAGATTGGGTGTAACCCAAAATTGAATGTATATTTTGTATAATATGTGAACGTAAAGTTTCTAGGCAAATGAATTAGACATGGAGTTCTGATATGCATCATGTTCATTGCATATATGTATTATCTTTGCATATGCTCGTAAAGCGGTATCTGTTTATTAATTTTATGATTAATTATATGATTGACTCTCTATTTTTACTTTTCTGGTTTTTTCTGTTTCTTAGCATATGTCGTTCTGAACGTGCCAGCTATTTTAATTATTTTTAACAAAGTTTAAATTGTATGATCAAAAAATGTTGGTTATCGACATTATTTATAACAAGTGGCCGTTGTGGCACAGCGATACGGCGCCTGCTTGAAACGCGATTGTTGTAGGTTCGATCTTCACTTCTATGGTAACAAGACGAACCGCGGTTAATTTCCGCCACTCAATGTTTTTATCAGACACCAAACTGTCTAAACAATTGACCAGTACGTTGGAAACGGAGTGTCTTAAGACTAGGCCCCCTCTGCCCAATATACGGGATACACCATGCCGCTAAAAATACCAATAAATATATCAATGATGCGTATGTATGTACATATATTTTATTGAACTTTTATTTAACGTCCACATATCGTGTGTACCAAGCGATCGTATTTCGTTAAGTTGGGATTTGAAGTTGCATTAATCCAATCGGCCTTTTGTTTTGTCTCAGCCTTATTTATGTAGGGTAGTATTCGACTTCGTTGTTTTAAACAGAGACGGATTGCGAATTATGAGAAAGCGAGAATTTATTTAATAGGTTAAAATTAAATCGAATCTTGAATATTATCATTTTCTCGTTCTGGTAACAAAGTAAAACGGGGCGTTGAGTTTCGCTACTCAACACGCAATGCCTCAAAAATTCGACCGGAGAGTGAGGAAGTCTCTGTATGAATTATAGAGTGTCTTAACA
This sequence comes from Heliconius charithonia, assembly GCA_030704555.1. Taxonomy (NCBI): domain Eukaryota; kingdom Metazoa; phylum Arthropoda; class Insecta; order Lepidoptera; family Nymphalidae; genus Heliconius; species Heliconius charithonia. Next base: position 5,731,205 of record CM060825.1, read on the forward strand.
ACAGGTTCCCAGGTACTACCTGCATCGGCATTATACAGATGAACCAAAAAACGGGATATAATTTTAAAACAGTCAATCATCAAACGAACGTATGACGGCTTTCTAGTATAATTTCTAATAGTTAAATTTCATTGCACCTACAGCTTGAGTATTATGCTTAAGCAATGTGTCAAAGGATGCTATTAACCTACCCGATACATATGCGTGATGAACCGCAGACTCTTGCCTCAAAGAGATAACATATTTGAAATAACAGATACCCGTTTCAACATTGTTTAATTACTTAGAAAATAGTAATTAAAATGTATATATATTTAGCCACACGAGATATTATATTTTTTTTATATATGACAAACAAAACCTGTGTAACACTTATTTAGAAAGAATTTTACGTAGCGGGATTTGAACCCGCGCCTCTTGTAGACAGTCCAAGCAACTGACTACTCAGCCATACGTTCTTTATTTTGTGCTTTTTTTGTGCATTTCAATTTATATATGTCTTCTAAATAAGTATTTTTCTTCCGAATTGCGGAATAATACAAATAATATAAAAAAAGCCTGTATATCTTTGTTTTAAATATTTTGTTTAAGTAAAAATGCTCTTTAAATTATATTATATTAGAATAAAAAATTCTAACAAATACATTCGTTTAATTAAAGCGAGCATTTTAAAAATTAATAATTTAAAAAATATACTAATTACTACCCAATCCTCAATAACAAGTTCAACTCGTTTTATCAGTATAAGAATGAAGAAATAAATTCGTTCCAAATTTATATTGCATTTTTTGTTCGTAGCAAGAATGAAAATGTATTTTTGTTGGACCAAAAAAGGAAAGCTTTGGAATTTACGTACATAAAGCTCTTCTTTCCAAATGCGGTCCTGTGTATATTCAATTTATAAATTGTCGTTCTAAGTTATTTATTCCTTATTTGCGGCGAAGTTTTTATTTAAAATTTACGTTACATTTTGGAAAAATGACTGTTTTTTCTGATTTACTATTGTTCGGACTATTTATATGCTTTTTTTAATTTATTGTAATGTTTTATTACAGCACGACTTTTTCTTCTTAACTTTTTGCCTATCGTCATAGCGGCCGTCCTGTTCCCGCCAGTGGGAGTCGAACCCATAACCTATCCATTGCAGCAAAATAAACATAATATATTTATTTCAATTAATTCATATAATATTTGAAACAATACCAAAAACAAACTACGTTGGAAAACTTATCAATATTAAGAAGGCCGAAATCAATCAATTAACAACAATTTGCAAGAGTTTGATGAGGTTTACTCATCAGAGAGTTCTATTCGAACTTTGTATGGCCAATAAACTTTAACTTTTAGTTATATGTAACATACAAATACGTCTATACTAATATTATAAAGTTGAACAGTTTGTCTGATTGAACGCTTTTTTCTCAGTAACTAATGGATATTATTAAAATGTGATAGATAGTAAGTTTTTAATAAAGGCTATAACATCACGTTAATCGATCGATATATCCTACTGTACGTGCGGTCAGGGATACCGCGAGAGATCACCTAAAAGCTTTTCGTTATTTCGGCTTAAGTTATATCATATTACATTATAGAAAGCAAGTTAAGCAGAAGGAACCTTGGAACCTAGTAGTTAGAACACTCCGTTATCCATTTCCATCAACTCATTTCTTAAAGTTCAATAAGTTGGGAGCAAACAGAGATGCGATTGTGTACATGTGAGTAGTACCTCGGAACATTTTCACATTTTTGGTTTAGCAAATATTTAAGAATTTGCAATTTAAAATAAAAGTCTTGAACTTCTTGAAGAAACATTGAAAAATACAGCCCGGCCGCTATGATCTGCGTCTCGTCTGCGCTCAAGATGTTTTACTTAATATACGTCTGATGTAGACCTTTCGTATCATAATAATATAAAAGTATCGGTCTATAAATTTTAAAAATAACATCAAAATAAAAATTACATTTCAAAAGCTCAATTTTATCAAACACTTTTTATAGCTGCAGCGAAAATAAATTACCTTAGATTTTTTCCAGAACTATTTTTAATAAAAACTGATAGTATTTGTGTCGAGTTATCTCTTAAAGTTTCATTACGATAGCTAAAAATGTATCTGATTAGGTACATTTTGAACATGTTGTCATTGAGAATTGGGTGGAAGTCTCTACGCTCCTTTTACGGGAGCAGCATATAGAGTAAAATATTTCAAGCCAATACCTAAAGAAATTAATCAAAATATGAGGTATCGTGACAGTTTAGACGAAGGATTTTTTTTCTTCATTTTACAATGTCTATCCATACTGTATTTCGTGTGACGCAGTCACAAATAAATACCAATAACGTAAACACATACTACTACAAAAACAATACTAAGCGTTGTCGATCTGCTACTTTTCATTCTCAAAAACAACTAACTAGAACGAGATAGGAAGAAAAGGATATCTCTCTTTCTATTTTACGCTAATCAAAATCGCCGCCATTACCTATGAATCAATGAGGCGTGTGCGGCGTTATCGCTTTGATAGGTTTGTGTCTGTGTGCGACATTCTTGACAAATTGCGTTTTATATTACTACGGTAATTTTATTAATTATTTTGTTTAAAAAAAATACTTTTTCATTTTGGAAAAATCTCTTTTGTTTTAATTATATTTATAAAGTACAATTTAAACAAAAAAGTACGGTTTTTAAATTAATATAGATTTTTTTCAATTTGATTTTTCAAATCGTATAAAATAATATTTAACTACTAAAACTGAATAAACTAAAATAAAATTATAAGCAAATTTAATATGACATAGTTAAATATAAAAGAAATAAAACGTAACTACGTCGATATTTTTATGTAAAACGACCGTTAATAGACTTTACGTGACTTTGTTATCAATTTAAAAGCATACTCTGGACTCGTGTTATTTACTTACTGAACCTTTTTATTTCAATTTATTGTAATAATAAATTGAAATAATAAGATATTTTCTCATTAAATTGTTCATAAATTACGCTATAATGGCAATTTTGATATGTCTGTATTAACCCAAGAGAGCTCAAATGGAAATAATTAATTCACCTGGTTGAGGTTCACTCCAATGATGATGAAAAGGAGTTGTGGAGAGTGATTCGTATATACAGCCTATTTCTAACAATCGATTCAAAACAAATAAAAAAATAAAAAAAAAAAACTTTAATTTAACTTTTAAACTATTAAAACGTTTATTGTATGTTATGTATGTATGTATGTTAGTCCCATCAAGTCCCTAAAAATGCGAGTGACGAGTTTCAGATTGTTCCCCAGTCTGGTTTGAACATGAAACTAACTTTTTAATTGGAAAATATTCTCCGGCGTTGTTTCATTCAGTAGATTGTTAGGAAGTTGGGCTTTATTAATTGTTATCGTCTTTTGTAATCTACTTTGTAAATGAAATTGTAATATGTGTTTTAATGTGTTTTTTTGAATAAAGAAAATGTTTAAAATTATATTTTTTATAAAAATGGATATTGATTTTAGGTTATCTTTTTTCGCGGGGACCTTGTATTACCATATTCTTTTCTGGGGGGAAAACACTACAATTCTCGACACATTGTGTCCTGAGTGAAGGAACTTAACGTTTACAACGCTAACTTAATTTTTAGAGGAAATGTAATATTTATTGAAATTTATATTTTCATTTTTTCGCTTGAGGTGTTGGTATCTAGTGAGAGCGTAGCGTTGAAATCCATCATTGATGTCAAAAAAGTGCTTTCAGCATTCACTTTACTTGTGGTCAAAGTTAGCTCAAGCACTTATTTATTTCTATTTAATCAGCTTCAGATCTGATCTGCTCTGATCAGATCTGAAGCTGATCAGGTAGGCAGAGGTAACCCAAGTGTTAAGACACTCCGTTGTCCACTTTCCTTCGAATTCTGACTGACTGGCTTTGCATTTTGAGTGGCGGAAGTTAACGCCGCACTTCGCCTCGACACCAGAGCGAAGAAATGGAAATATAAATTTAAGTAAATATTTCATCTCTTCGAGTTGGGATCTAACCCACAACCAGTCGGTTTTGGAGTCACATATATGATGCGACGAAATATTTTTTAAATTGTCTACACAGAGTGTCTTAACACTAGGTTCTCTCTGCCTACCCTGCTGTGTGTGGGATACAGCGTGAAGCTGACTCGTAACTATAACATAACACCCTGTATAATCTGTATAATAAATCCATCTAGAAACGCATTAGGCGTGTTCACTGGCACTGAAACATTTCAGTATCTAGCACTAGTTCAGGCACTAGTGACTAAGCTTAATAGCTGTTAGGAATGTAGAGCTAACTGTGAACAGAGTGCGAGTGATTTGTTGATGTCATGTAAGTTATTTTGCTTTAAAATTTAAAATTCAAATAAATAGATTAATTAAAACTGAAACAAAAAATTCATGACATGAAAACTAAAAGAAAAAACTCAAAAGCCAAGTTAAAAATATTGTCAAAAGTAACAAACATTACACAACTGCAAAAAAAAATATTATCGACACAAACGTGATGATAATTATTTGCTCTTGTTGGGAATCGAACCCAAAACCATCGTGCTTACAGTCACACGCTTGTGCCTCTGCGCAACGATGGCCTCAGACATACATATATATCTATATATATATTACAATTATTCCAGCCACAAACGTTAGCAGAGCTCGAACTACGGTTGGTTAGTCCGAATCATCTTTAATAGTTATTAGGCACGGTGCATGGAGGCAGCACTGTATAGACTTGTACAGTATAATGTGTTATTGCAGATGAATATAGAGATATTGTGACGCAGTTGGAAGTAGTCCGACTAAAATGATGGTTGTGAGTTCGAATCGCAGAAAATTACGTTTTATTCGATTTTTTTATAATCTCGCTCTGGTAACAAGACAAAGCGAGGCGTTGGATTGAGCAACACATCATGCATGTCTCGAAAATTGGGCGAAAAGTTGAGACAGAAAGATTTTAATACATCTCACAAATAGATGAAAAAATCAAATGTTAAAATGTTTTATTGTATAATTGATTAAAAAAAAAAGTCTCGGTGAGTTTCTTGCGCCGGTTTTTCTCAGATCTAGGGCATTAACTTTAGTGAACTGGTGGTGAATTATTTGATGTTCAAATAATGAAGCATGTAACTTCTTATTTTGAATATAATTATTTGACTTTGACTTTGACTTTCTCTGTTGACCCTGATATACTCGTATGCAAAATGCAGCTCGAAGGTAAAAAAAAAACAATTTACTTGTTTCAAATTAGCTCTTTGGGCTCCAAAAGGAGCTCCAAAGGTATTTAAATATTTGAAAACAAGCAAATTTATAATATTTTTAACTAAGGAAAAATGACATCATGGGAACAATCGAAAAAATAAAACCCTGTAATTCAAAATACCCATTTCAGGCGAAACAGATTATGGCTTCAAATATACCAAATATACGTTGTCAAAATTTATATTTAGTATATTTGAACGAATAATGATGTATATTTTGCTTGTATTTTAAACCTTTTTTATATGAATTTAAGATTTATTTATATTTTCAACTTGAAAATATGGGCCGCGTTGAGTTGTATAAAATACATCATCTAAACTTTGTTGTTTTTATAAGGAAAGTTTTATAATTTATGTATTTCCGTACAAATGTGTCATTTTGTTTGTATTTCAATTATAATTCTGCAAAAAGGTTGCTGATTTAGAGGCTACGTTTATTTTAAAATTAAGGAATTAGACTGCTAAGTGTAGAACGGTAAGATGTAACTAGGTTCCCCTAACTACCTCTCAATTCTTTTAGTTATATAGCCAATAGGTCCCTTTGCCTATAAGCATATAGGAGGGTTTAAGGGTATGAAAGCTATTATCTAGTCACGGTAAGTTTAGTGTCAAAATACGCATATTTTTAGAGACATTGCATGTTGCGGCCGAAATTTAACGCCGTACTTTGTCTTGTTGGCCAAATGAAAATAATTACAATATAATCATGCCCTAGAGTACTCATATATGGAACCCACAACCATAGCGTAAACAGTCAGAAGTTGTCCTAATGGACTCATTTCATATTTGTGAGTTGATATGATAATTAAGAGCTATATATACATATATATGTATGTAAATAATTAAATAACCGTAATATTTTAATGAGAAATTCAACCTCAGACCTCACACTTCATTGCTTCGTTGCTTGGTTGGATTTGGTCAATTAGCGGTATTTAGGTTTAGATATTGACAGCCAAATCTAATCTAGATTTCAATAATATCTCGAACACACTCGTAGCTTAGATCGATCATAAGGAATTGATATTATGTAGTCATCGTATAAACATTATAAATACAAAAATTTGTGTGTATGGATGTTTGTTTCACTTTAACGCTTATACACCAGAATAACGCATTGGCTACAATTGATGTCTAACAATTATAGCCGATGTGTTATTGGTCTTAGAAGAGATTGATTTGGCTATATAACATATAGCAATAGGTTTTTTTATGAAACACACAAGACAAAGAACGTTACACATTACGTACGTTTGTTATTAGATAATTCACTTAATACTAATTTTGTTAAACCATACATACATCACATTTTTGTCATTATAAAATATGGACGTGTTCTGGCCCACGTAAAAAAAAACTAAGTTTTGTTATTTTATTGATGTTTACTTATTTTATCTACAGATATCAAACTGTTTCATTATGAAATGACTGACAAACGACACCCAACTAAATTTTGATATGTAGGTCCCCTTGGGAAGTGCCCCAAGGGGACACAGAAGCAATTGATTACCCTTTACTTACGCAGATACAACTTGAGATCGTTTCTAGATAAATAAAATAATTTAAAAAAACAATACAATGGATTCATTAAACGAAAACTGAAACCTAAAAACTAATTACCGAGTTTTAATTGTGAAAAGCCACAAACTACACTTTAGTAATTCAAGGCTCATCCGAATCTGGCCACTTCGCTTTGCCCTATTTAAAATGTTAACTATTTGGTTTCTAAGGCCGAAAAAAGTTGTTTAATTATTTATATTAGATTAGTTGTCGCAACTTCCGCTTACGTGTACTATAAGCGTAAAATCCCGTTTTGCCCTATTCTCTTAGGAACTTTGGGCAAATCTCTTTTAGCGCTTTCCTATACTTCCTAAGGAACCTACATACTAACAGCGTTTTACGCTGCATAGTTCTGGATTTGCGCTATCTGTGAGTTATTCAGTAACGAAAGAATGTTATATTAGATTTTTGAATGATGATATTCTATGATTTCAGCAAAATTTTCTAAATTGACGCGAGAGATTTTCTGTGGGGAACAAAAATGTCTTCAGTTCCCTCTGCCATGCGGGAAAACCGTAAAGCTACTTTTAATATTAAGGATATATTGCCTGTTTAGTTGTGGTACTTTAAACCGTACTTCTGTTCGGGTTAAAACAAGAAAACCAAATTATTTTACCTTCAAATATTTCGGTTAAAGAATTCGAACCTACAACTATAGAATTAGATATATATTTTCCGATGACGATAAAATTATAATCTATATACATAAAATTTTAAATTATGTTCATCGACGCATTAGTTTATGTTAAACGAGCCTTTATTACTGAGCGTTGAAAGCACTTAGAGCCAGAGCAACTAACGATAAAAGGAAATTTACTATCATAATGTTCTCATTATATTGCGTACACCACGTAGGTAATTTACTTTGAAAATTAATATATTATCATATCATTTTTATCGGATATCTTTTTTTTAACTTCACGCTGAACCACGCATATACAATACAAAAAAGTATATTTGGTTGTCCACAAAAATTACACAGATTATATAAAAACCAAAACCATATAGAAGGATAGGCAGAGGGTACCTAGACCACTAAGACCTACCTAAGACGTACGGCACTCCATTTATTACTTTCCGCTGAATTCTTGATGTATTTGACATGTTGAGTGGTGGAACTCAACGCCGTACTTTGTCTTGTTATTGTGAGCTTAATACCCAATGAACTATGTTACTCTACCCTGCCGTGCTATTTACACTAAGCGCGGCGTTGAGCTCTGCCACAAACATAACAATATGGAAATATGCATTTATTTATGTGTACAGTCATACATAGATCAGTTTTCTTCTAAATTAACTTGTTTAGCAGGCGAGGTTCGTAAACGAATGACAACAGGGCTGAAACTCTATTTATATATTAATAATGAGTCCCCAAGTCGTATGACATTAAGCGAGCGCCCCTATCCCCTCCATTCCACGAACTTTTTCACTACAATGACTATTAAATTGTTATTTAAATTGTTATTTATATATATTTATCACTACAATGATTTTTAAATTGTTATTTTTGCCCAATCCCGTCCAAATTTCTAGATATCCTTTCTTATTGATTCCTTACACTCCTTAAATTACTAATGGTCATGCTAAATTTTAACTTTCTAACTCTAGTAGTTTCGTTTGTATGTTGCCTTTTAGTCACTCAGCAACGAAATAGTTCTATATATGTAGATCTTGCTGTCAAAGTTAGTTTTTGATCAAATGTTATTAATGAAACTGGTACCTTATCTGAAAACCAAGTTACTATATCTTCCAAAGGCTATAATTACACAGTCGTCTCTTTGAAATAAGTCGGTGCAGGGATTCGTTTTGAGCCGTCAAACACAACTGAGTTCAAAGGATTTCGCTACTAGAATAGATTGGAAAATGCAGGTTTAATCATGTAAATGACAAGGCAAAAATTAATATATAGACATTGTTGACTTAAGGTTTGTTTTATTAGTGCTTAAAAATTAAAATATTAAAACTTTATTATGTTTCTACTACTTATTTTTTAAGTTGCCTGTTTTTTTTACGTTGCTATGTGATTTTTTACAAGGCACAATTAATTTTTTTTTTGCATTTAGCGATATCACATATCACGCATTTAGCGAGGTAGACAGAGGGTAAACCAGTGTGTATTTAAAAAATATTTAAATATCTCCAAAATGCATCGAATTTCTTTGATTTTTTTATGTGATTTCCAATAAAACAAATGCCTATCCAATAAATTTTCGACTTCAGTGAACTCTACTCTAAAATCGTGATTAAATTTCATCCCCTTTAGAAAAAATTCGGGGGATGTTAACAGGAACGTGAAATATTTATATAACATGAACGTGCCTGAGTACCATTGTTTTGATAGTTGCAAGTGGGAGGGATAGATTGTAATAAAAATTACGTATTTTTTTTATTTTTTCATGTAAGGTAAATTTCAATATAGTAAAATTGTGAGTGATTAATATAGTAAAACTTCATACTGTACTTATCCTGCTTATAGCAGGATAGACAGTACAAACGTAGCCTAATACATTTGATTTTCCAATTTCAAGATATTATTATGAGGCCAGTCGTAGCGCAGGGGCACAAAATGTGACTATAAAATCAACAGGTTGTGGGTTCGATACCCACTCGAGGAAATTATATATTTATTTATATTGATATTTTCATTTCTTCGCGCAGAAGCGAAAAAACGAAGCGTCTTTTGTAATTCATATTCTTTTCGGCACAGTAGAGTAAACTCACTCCATTTTCCGCCTGAATTCGAGACATTTTGTTTTGATTAACCTATGACATTCCGCTTTGGCTTATCAGAGCGTGGAAATAAAAATTATGAAGTCCTTCGATTGAGAATCGAGACAATAATCGCCCAGCCTTGCCACAGCCTTGCCACAATTTTTTTAATGGAAACAGTTTAAAAAAATGGCATTTAAAGTTAAACCAACATTTACTTATCATAATTCAGAAAATGTTAATTATAACATAACCTAGTTTTGAAATTTCATAAAAGAGCCTTTTTTACTGTAGTTAGAAAATATGTTAGGAATCCATAAATCATAATGCCTATCTAATCTAATATTAAGATTTTGAACATTTTAGACGTAATTTTAGTACCTGGCCCAGTTGAGGCTAAGTTAACTTTCGCATATAAATCATCCCATTACCCAACCTTGGTTATACTTAAAATTCCATTTTATGTAAAATGTTTAAACTTAAATAATGTATTTAAAATATTTGGGCTTTGTTTAAGATTTTTGGGTAAATAATGATAACTCAGTATGGAATATAATTTATTTATAGAATGGCCGGATAGCTAATATGTTACAATAAGAGTACGTATTTGTATGATTATGGTACAATGAGAGAATGATTGATGAAAGTATGGCAAAGCATGTATAATAGCAAAGGTAATATAATATCACATATACTATACAGTATCAAACTTACTACTCACGTCACGAAGGAAATGTATGAAGCCGTTGGTGACAACGGACGAGAATCGCAACAGGCATGAAGAGACCATAGCTTTAAGCGTCCCGCCCAGCGTCCAGCTAAAAAAGATTATTACTAAATATTTTAAAAATAATTATATGGAGGGAACTCTTTGACTGCATCGCAGAGAGGGAGCACAATGAGATTTTAGTTGATACCACTCTAAGCAGAAGGAACCTAGTGTTAAGACACTACGTTCCACACTTTCCGTTGAATTCCCCGTTGAATTCCATTGCGTGTTGAGTGGCGAAACTCAACGCTGCACTTTGCATAACTTTGCATAACGTAAGCATTAAAGGTATGTCATTAAACCTATAGAACCGTAAACTATATAAGGCCTTCATTTTATGTAAACTTAATTATAAATTCTTGACTGACTATATAGTATCGTAATCTACAAAAATCTATTACGGTCCTTTCATTTTGTATGCGCAAAGCGACCGCGATAGGTACACTTAAATTCGATTTAGAATTTGGCCATTTTCGTTTAATATATATTTTTTATCTTTAAATATCTTTTGTAGGATAGAAAGAATGAAAAAACTTTAGGATTACATGCGTTTCTACTTTCTGGCCAATTTCTAAACCGAAGACGAGAGAAGAGGCATTACACCGCTTTGATGAGGGCCTTTTAGTGTGAGGCGAGTCAACGTCCGCCAATAATTCCATTTGATACATCGAAAGGCGGACGTCCTTTAGTCTCTTTCAATAGCCCAACTCCCAGATTATCCAAGCTCCATTCCATACCTCAAATTTGGTAATCTATATTTTCCATAGTTCCTACGTATTATCTCGTGACCAGGTCTTTTCCAGGCATCTTTAATTACCTTTGGTTATTCAGAGATAAATATACAATAATCACATACACCGTAAAATGAAAAAAATACAGAAAAAAAAATTACAAATTCTTAAAAACCTAAGGAACCTCTACGTGTTGGACCTGTGTTCCAAAGCATGTCTTCCAAAAGACTAGGTTCTTTTGAACCTGAGAATCATGAAATAGAAACAAAATAATATTCAAAAGTGGCGAAATTCACGAGAAAATTAATATAACACTTTTTCCCAAGTGGGGATCGTACCAACACTACAACAACAACAACACACTATACAACTAAACAGACGAAATCGAAATATATTTATGTACAATTTTTATTATTTGTACTCCAAGATTGTACTAGACTGTACTAGAACTGTACTAAATACCCAATACATTACTCTTCTATAAAAACAATATTAAGAAAAAACGTATTTTCTATCTTAAATTCAGTATGAGATGAGTCATCGTGACCCAATAACTGGCACTTCCAAATTTGTTTACGTATCGGGGAAATTGGCGAGGCCTTTTGATTAAACCCTTCGATCTTTTACGCCTTTATTAGTTATCCTAGCTTAGTAAGTATAATATTTTTTTGTTACTATATGTTCAAGTTCAATTTTGCTTAACTATTTTGGGTTTGAATCTTATTCGAGCTTCACTCTTTATCCCTAGCAGGATATCCAGAGAGAACGGAGTGCCCAATGTCTCATGTTTCTTTATTTTAAAATGTAAGTATAGACTTATATTTTGATCAACGACAGTATTGGACGATATTGCACCACTAACACCCTTAATAATATCCATTTGGCAACGCAGACGATGTCGCAGGTAAAAGTTAGTATTACATAAAATGATTTACAAGTCTCAGCATATCTCTGAAATTCAGCAAACTTTCCACAATTTCTTGGCACACTTATTCATATATAATTTTAACGTATGCGACAGTGTTTTGTTTTAGATTTTTAAAAGGTATTCCGTTCCCGTTGAAAATAAAATGTACTAGAAAAATGTATTGTTTGATTATAATGGTTTTCTTTTATATTTCTATATTTTTAAATATCTATATTTACATATTTTTTTTCATTTCAGGCACATGCAATGTGGACAGAGGAAACCCAGTGTTAAGACTGTCGTGTCTCAAAATGGAGTGGATAAAAGTATTTACTATTATCCCCTCCATTTTGAGACACGACATGTTAGTTATGTGACGGATCTCAACGCCACCTCTTGTTTCAACCGGTTGAGAAAATATAAGTAATTTCTTAACCCGACTGAAACAGAAAAAAAAATAAATAAAATATCCAAGTTAAAGTTTTACGACCGCCAATAACCGTCTAACAGTCAATACGTTATAGACAAATAAATATATTGTACGCATGGTATCAGTGCCCAGGCTGTTATTTACAATACAACGGTTGTATGGGTCGTAGTTTTTCCGCTATAAACCGTGGCCGGCGCCGATTTTGATGTCGTACAAGTGATAGGCGGCTAAGAGTTTATTTGTTTTAATCGCTGTAGTTCACTTAGTAGGCACAGGAACCTTGAGAACATAGTATTAAGACACTAGATCTCCATTACGACACTTCCATTCCCTATTTCCTGCTGAATTCTGGAGGCATTGTGTGTTAGGTTTGAGTGGCATACGCTCAATGCAGCGCTTTGCCTCGACATCAGAGCGTGGAAATAAAAGTATTAAATATTTCATTTCCTCGAGTGGGAATCGAACCCACAAAAGTAGGAAGAGAAAATATGAATTCTGACATGAATTTTATTTAATATGATTTCGTTCAGCTTAGTTTAGCTCATTTCTTATTCTTTATGTATTTCGCCCGTCGCTTATAACTTGCAACTGCAGTATTATTGAGAAAGGCAGGGTATAATGTGAAAAAATAGAAGATCCGACAGTAAAGCGAATACAAATCTTTGTATCGGGTTTTTTTTTACTATTTGCTTCAGGAAAAATCTTAGGTCAAGCAATGAGTATAAATGACAATGGCCGCAGTGTTCCTCCAGTATTATTTTACGGGCATTATTTTTTTTTGTTTGTATGAATAATAATGAATTTATTTTGAAAAATATTTTTTATTTTAAGATAATTTAGTACTTTCTCTCTGGGCACCCTAATAGTGATGTAAAAAACATGCAACAACGTGTGGAACGAAGTGTCTCAACACTAGGTTCCCTTTGCTTATCTGCGGTATATTACGTAAAGCGGATTTATTTGTTTTATGATATTAAACATTATTGTTTAACAATAAATCTCAAGGGCGTTGCAAAACTATGAGCACGGCGTCAACTCAACGACTGCTAGACTTAGACTGTATATTATTCCCATAACCACGTGTAACCGACGTTAAAATTTCAATTTCGCTTTAAAGACCCTGAAGTGGAACCCTCGAAAATTCAAACTAAGCCGCAAAACGCTATTATCTTGGCAGGAAAGGCACAATAAATATTAAATCATACCCTCATCCACACACGTTTATGAAAATTTGATACACCCCCTTTTCAATTACTCGCTTTGTTACCCGAATAGAGGACCAGGCGGAGAAATATTTGAACGTGAGCTTTGTGTGGCTTATTGTAGGAAAGTTTGTTTCTTATGTTTAATTTTTAAATTGTAGCGTGTGTTTTATTTGAAGTTTTATAGGTTGTCGAGGTTTGTTGTACTCGAAGTCTTTTGTTAGTAAGCTAACATAAGTATTTTTCAATTTAAAAGCTGTATTTATCATTATTTTTTTCCATTTTCAGGGTTAAGTACCACGTAAGGGAAAAATGAAACCCTTATATGATAACTTTGATGTCCGTCCGTCCGTTTGACAAGACACTTTCTCAGGAACGTGTGAAGGTATCAAGCTAAATTTATATCAGGTCTACAGTAGACCCTTTGAGCTGTAAAAAAAAACAACTTCTAGTCTAGACACAACCATTTATGCCGCAAATTTCCAAACTTGCAAGCGAATCAAAGCCTAGGGTACTTCCCGTGAACTTAGAATCTTGATATTTGGAACGAAGCAACGTCTAATAGCTCAGATAACACCTATAACGTAAGTAACGTAAGTAAAAGCTTAAAGAAAAAAAATCATTGTATACATTTTATATCAAAGTTCATTACATACAAAATCAATACATATGAGCGCATACTTAAGTTTGTCAACTTAAGTTACTTCCTTTACCAGTTGATCTACAAACCAGAAATTGATACAAAAGCCTCGTCTTGCACGTCGATTCGCACTTAACCGATTTTTATTAATATTTAATATATTGTTAGGCATGAGTAAAGTAAAGGCAAGTCTGTCGGATTTCCATTTTCTACCAATTTAGAACTCTTGTCTACCGAGCTGTGGCGCATAACGCCGCGTTTTGCACTTTCTAAACAAAAATATTTATATTACGATTTCCCGTTTCATTTCAATTTTTTTTTATTTGAAATTTAAATGTTTGCTTTCTTAACTTAAATAATTATTTGTCTCTAAGAACCTCAACAATGCATCCTGCATGAAAGTCACATGATTTCACACATTTTTTTCCTTCAAATATCCTTACTTATTTTTATTTTATCTCTTTTTATCGTTTGGCAAATTAATTTGTTAATAGTATCAAGTTCGTAATTGTTTAACGAAGCAAATCTACGTACAGATATAGTTGACTGTTTAGGTTAGTTCATGTTAATACTTGAACCAAAATAGCAGTTAAATTTAAACTTTGACGTTGTTGTAAAACAAAATTAAATGCTAATTGAAGCTACCAAATGAGTAAATTTTGATTTAAGTTAAATTTTAACGAAAACATTGTAAATTACAAAATATTTTCTATAATCACAATATTAATAAAAATATTGTGTTGCATCGGCCGGGAATCGAACCCGGGCCGCCCGCGTGGCAGGCGAGCATTCTACCACTGAACCACCGATGCTTGTACGTAATTTATACTAAATCATGTTATTTTATTGGCACAGTGATCAATAAACAGCGGGTATTATATAAATGCAATAAGTTTAAGTTCAACTTCCATTCCAAAAAAATAATTAATTTTATTGAAATGGAATTTTTAATGTTTTAACTTTAACGTGAGAATTAAAATGCAAATTTGAATTTCAATAGCATATGCTTAAAAAAACGGATATAGATTAGAATAGAGAATTTTGGTTTAAAATAACAAATTAGATGCTTAAAAATTTGGAATTACATGTAACAAGAACAATATATCATTTTAATAAGGTGTAAAAAATATTATTTGCTCCTAATATATTCCTAGGCGCTTAACGCTTATAGGATTTAAGGGTGTGTCTGGCAGGGAGTTAAAACCATGCCAAGCGCCTGGCAATGGGCAACGTAATTTCTAATATTACTATCAAAAAATATAAAAAATGAACTTTACAATTTAACGGAAGTTAGGTTCTATTTTACCTAGATTTCCTATCCCTTGTTCTACATGCGAGATACAGCGTGAAGCTGATTTTTTTATTTCAACTGTGGACATCAAAAAATATTGTAACATATTCATGGACACACGGTTTTGAAAAAATTTTTTTTTGTAATTGTAGTGCTAATATGCAGCAAAATTACTATTACTTATTATTGAGTCCTCAAATTAAAAATTTATAATTATATATTGAAGAAAATAACGAAACAGAACAATTTTCAGTCTATAATTTGCCTGAAATCATAAAAGGAATCAAAAATTTAATAGGTCAAATATGCATAAAATTAATGGCATTCATTGGACGATGGTTTAGAGCTCTGAAGACATGTAGCTTAACCACAACGTATGGGCAAATTATAAGTGATTTTGATGTTTATTTTTTTTCAGCTTATCCTGCATAGTTGATTAAGAAAAGAAATTTATGATGTAACCCGCACATAGCACGGTAGGCAGAGGGAACGTGGGCGCCTTGTGTTAATACTCTTCCTTCCCATTAAGATACTCTCGTTCCCCACGTTTCGGCGTATTGCCTGTTGAGTTGCGAAACTCAACGCCACGCTTTGCCTCATTGCAGGAGCTACGAAAACTTTTATTACAAAATATTTTATTCCCCCGAGAATGAGAATCGAACTCATAACTGTCGTTGTGTAACTTGAGCCACTGCGTTATGCCTGGCCTCACAATGTTTATCTAAAACACATTATTCAGAAAATACGTTAGCTCCTGTAGTAAAGTTATCAAATGAATACAAAGACGGTACAGTATATAGTATATACCCAAGGGTCTTTTCAGTATGGACGTCTACTATAATCGGGACGTGCCGGGGGACTGTTTTGTTCCTGGATAGAAGCTTGCCGCTTATTCAAAACAGACATTGTTATGTGAAATTGATTTAAGATTACAATTTTGGATTTAGTTTTAAAATATTGTGTATATTTTGAGGCGTCTGACTGGAAACGTGATGTTTGTGGGTTAGATATCTAGTCGAGATATTATTATCATTATTATTTTTCTTGCTCTGGTCACTGAGCAAACACATAATATTTGGAGAATTCAGCAAAAAGTGGAGAATACACGAACACATATACATTCATCAGTTTTTATCAGCTTCATGCTGTCTCCCGCACACAGCAGGGAGGGAGAGGGAACCTAGTGTTAAGACACTCCGTTCCCCACTTTCCACCGAGGTATTTATGCAGTATCCCAATCGAACAAGTAGCAAGACAGGCGAAAAGAAAATAAAAATAAATAGAAATTTTGCGTTATCCGTTCATATACCGCTCATCTGTTAAAGTAACTGATACAGCACTTGTTTTTAAAAAAAAAAGTGTCAACGTAAGCGAAAAGACCATTTGCGTCTCTTGCAGTGTTTCAATTGCCTCAACTCGTAATGGCACCCAATTAGCAAAGCCGCATTCATTCCCAATTTTTGAAATGTTGCGTAACCGAAAAATTGGAGGAAAAGAAAAGAAAATATATAACCTCAAAGTGAGGTTAGGATTTTTTTTATTTAACGTTTCTATAGGTATTGACGTAAGTATATATTTATTATCACATCGTTATTGTTGGCTTCGTGTTTACTTTAAAATATTTGTTGAATAAACGAAATTGACTAAATAAAAGATTGTTTCAAATTAAAAAATACTATACTTTGTTGATATCAAAACGTACAAGCATCGGTGGTTCAGTGGTAGAATGCTCGCCTGCCACGCGGGCGGCCCGGGTTCGATTCCCGGTCGATGCAGTAGTCTTTTTTTTATTTAGGCGACGTTCTGTACTAAATTACAAAATAGTGCTTATTGCTGAAATCAATATACCTTAATTTATTTTCGAACCAAAGTGTGTGTGTT
Source organism: Heliconius charithonia (assembly GCA_030704555.1). Classification (NCBI taxonomy): domain Eukaryota; kingdom Metazoa; phylum Arthropoda; class Insecta; order Lepidoptera; family Nymphalidae; genus Heliconius; species Heliconius charithonia. The sequence continues at coordinate 5,748,595 of CM060825.1, forward strand.
TTTTTTTAATTTATTAATTAATGGCAAAACTTTTATTATAGTGTAATGTTGACATTTATACAAAAATATTTCAAAATATTTATACATTTCTTTTAATTTTACTATCACCACATAAAAATAATATAAAATTCCGTTCATTTCCACTCGTTCAATGAGCTATTATTTCGCTCATTTCTTTGTTTTGGCAACGAGATAGATCTCGGCGTTGAGTTCCTCCATTCAACATGCAACATCTTTAAAATCAAACGGAATATCTTTAACCTACCTTGCTTTATGCGGGATTCAGCATACAGTTCTTTGATTATATTTAAATATTTCTTATTATGCAAACAATGGTGACATGAAAAATCAAATATAAATATTTATACTGCTCCGGCTATAAAATTATACGTATCTAAAATGAAATAAAATTGCTGGGGATGCCATAAAATTCCTTTATGGGTTCTGTATTTTGAGGAAGCTTTGTTTATCTTGTTAATGTGTTTTCATGTTGATTCGAAGATGTTTAAGATTTAAGAAATTTAAATTTTATTAATTTCACATAAAAAATATAAAAAATACTCTATCCGCCACACATTGCCCAAAACTTAAAAGTTTTAAAGGGAACGTTCCTAACACTAGGTTCCCTGGTTCCCTCTGTGTATGACACGACTTGTAATTTAAGTGACAGAGTTACGTTATTGAAACAAATAATAAATTAAAATAATGTAATATAGGCTTTATTACATTATCTCTGGATAAATGGACTGACAATATTATAACTAATATTTTTTTTATTTGATGAAAAAAATACATCTAGTACCGGTTATAGCACCACTGGGTGAGACTTTTGCTTTGCAATTGAACTATTAAAAATTTAAAAAAAAATATTGCAACTCGACCGAAGAAATGAAGAGGATGATAAATAGAGATAAGGGTTAAATAATTATTTATTCTATGACAACAAACTATAGTATCGTATAATATCGTAAAAAAAGTATAGATTTTTATCTGCAATAAACATTAGTTAATCTTCAGCGAACAGCGAACAGCATCAGTCTTCAGGACTCAGCCCTCAACCCTCAATTTTCAATCATCAACCTTGAACCTTAAACTTTTAATCTTCAACCTTCAATCTTTTATGGTTAATCTTTGATCTTAGAGTAGCAAAATTATGTTGGCTACAATATTTAAAGTAAAAAAAAAAACACCAGTGAAATATGCTTATGAAATTTTAAGAAGAAATATGATTGATAAGGGTACTGAATTTTTTTTGGAATATTAAGCATTATTAAATTGGAAATTTATTTTAGGCTGCTGTGGCGCAGAGGCACAGTAGTTCACTGTTACGCGACGGTTGTGGGTTTGATCCCCACTATCAATCACACTGGGTTAGTGGGTGAGCAATATTTCAGATAAAAAGCAGTACGTACGTACGTAGTACGATAATACTCATGTAAAAAACGATTGATTAGAAACCAGTGCAATTCTCCCATACATACTCTGCTAGAATCTTTGTGTTAAAAATAACGATCGTCTGTATTCTTCTTGGAGCTTGTCTCCGTTTAAAAATCCTACAATTCTATGGCACAAGCGATTAACGAACGGCGCCCAGGGCAAGGACCCAATCGCGACACAAACGCTTTACTGAATAAAACTAATATTAACTTACAATACGAAGAAAATAAACAATAAAATATAATTTAAATTAGTTACAAATAAACTAGATAAAAAAACCTTATGAGAAAAAAAGCTGAAGTTTTTGGTCGGATTCGAACCCAATACCTTATAAGCACCTATACAACTAAGCTACTGTAGTAGCAATAATACAACAATAACAAGCTAGTAATTACAAAGGAAAACCGTCACAGTTATAACTCATAACGATGTAATAAAAACATTCCTTTCATTTTTAAATTGCCGAGACATTTTATTTCACGTTTTTGTACTGGAAATTGCTGAAGAAAATAAAAGAGAATTTAGTAATGCGTATTTCCGCTCTCTTCTTTATATCTCCATTTCAGAGATTTTCAAAAATAAAACGGAAATCAACAAAAATAAAATGAAATAAATAGAAACCAATGAAATAAAGAAGAAAATGTCAACATAAATTCATAAAGTAGGTAAATCACATTACCTACCTAGTATGTATTTATGTATATCAAAATAATAGTAATTTAAATGGTTAATGTTTAAACGCTAATCTCAATATATATAGAAATGATAGGCTATATTACTAAAAATATAATTTCGATATAACAAAGTCGTTGAGACCAGTCGTGGCGCAGGGGCACAAAGTGTGACTGTAAAACCAACTGGTTGTGGGTTCGATTCACACTCGAGGTGATGAAATATTAATTTAAATTTATATTTCCATTTCTTCGGTCTGGTGTCGAGTAAAGTGCGGCGTTGAGTTCTGCCACTCAACACGCAATGCCTCCCTCTGGGTTCCCTATGCCTATCCTGCTGTGTGCGGGATACAGCGTGAAGCTGATTTAATTTGATATAACAAACTGTATCTGCGGTCAGCGTTACTGGGCAATTAAAATATGTCATATGGCATACCAAACTCTTGGGTATTTCTACTTGACTGCAGTCTGTGGCTTGTGGCTCCACTAGTAAAAACTGGTGTATTATGTATAAAACATGAATGTACAATAAATCGTTTTGTTCAGACAATTCGTACCCATAAAAACAAAGAAGCCGTAGTCAACGCGGACGACACCGCGAGTAATATAAAAATATAAAAAATACAGAAAAAGTTAACTAAAAGATTAATTAAAAAAATCTGATTTTATTTTTAAGTTTTTTCCACTATACTCATAAACTACTACTATTTTACCTTAAAAAAAACATTTTTTAAAAATATAATCTTTAGTAATTAGTAACATATTTTTGTATACGAATTGTAAATACTTTACAAACGCTACGGTTGTGAGTTCGTTTCCAACTCGTGGCAATAAATTTTTTTGAGTTTTGCTACTCAACATCTAATATCTCGAAAAGTGAGCAGTCTTAATGGGTCTCTAAAGCTTTAAACGAATTAATTCAATTAAGTTATTTAAATATAGATATCTCATTATTTTATCATTGGGATCGAACGCACAACCATTGCGTTAGCGGTCAGACGGTGGACGACTACAGTACGTTAGGATCAACGAATTTCATAAATGTTACAAAACAAATATTATAAATAAAGAAAGAAAACCAACAAAAATATAACAGTATATAAAGCTATGTCATATTAATATCTCAATGTCATCGACCATATGGCAAGTATTACAACACGTTATACTTTAATTACAGTGGGCGTTTTCATTTCATATAAAATTTTCAACAATTCTTTCAGTCTTGATACAAACATGTTACTATATACAATCTTCATTCTATTTTTTATTAAAGAATGTTTTTCCGATTGTGTTCTCAATACAGGACCTAGCGATACAGAACACGAAATTCAGCTTCAGAAGGATCTACTTGCAGACTACAATGATACAGAACCTCCAAATAAAAATAACACAATCGTCGCTGTTAAGTTTAACCTGAAAAATTTCAAGTTCTTCAGAAGTGAAACAACTTTTAGCATCTACAGCTGGTTGTTTTTCCAGTGGGAGGATCCAAGGCTTAAGTGGAAACCAGACGACTATGGAGGAGTAGATAAAACTATTCTGCATAATTTCATTATTTGGAGCCCTTTAGGATATCTGGAGAATTTGGGAGATAAGTTCAGTTCGCACGATTATTATCATTACAGCTACTGCCAAATTACAAATACAGGACATGTAATGTGTGTGCTGAGGGTGATCCACGAGACGGTGTGTTCAGCCAAACTGTTTGATTGGCCATATGACTTTCAAATTTGTACTTTTAATTTTGGCCTCAGGGAAGAAGTTAGAGAAAGAGTAACGTTCACATTCAATGGAACACGCGGGATTTCATCACTAGGATCCGAGTATGGTGCCGGATGGGATGTCATGGATTATTCAGTTGGGGAAAATACTACATGTGAACCTAAGTTGTATTTAAAATTTGTAGTAGAACGACAAGCACAAGACATTGCAGCTATAATTGTGATACCATTGATCATAGTAACCTTTATGACCATTTCTTCAATATTTTTACATGTAAGAGACATTAACCGATTGGGTCTATTAAATTTCAGTGTATTCGGACATTTCATGGCTTTAAGTAATATAAGCGAAAACATTCCACATTATGGCGCTGATTTGCCAAACGTTCTAATCTTTACAAGATCATCGCTCTTTATAACATTATTTTCTATAATTTTGACTATTATTTTAAATTATTTAATAAAGCGAACCTGGAAATGCTACGAATGGGTTAAGTTAACCAATAATTTTGCACTGAATAGTTCTTTAAGATTCATCATTATCCCAAAGTGGCGAGCAGCAGAAAAACTACCTTCGGAACCACATCAAACGGATAAACAAACATGGACAAACTTTGCTAGTATTATCAACAGTTTTTATATGATTATTATTGTTGTCATATATATAATTTTGTATGTTGTTTATATTCCCAAACCTATTCCTATAGATCGGGAGTATAATATTTAGTCAATAAACGTTAAATAATTTTAAGTTGTTTTATTTTGTGATAGAGCTTTTAAAATTATTTATTTCTTTGAGTTTTTTTATACTTATAAAAATGTTCAACTGAAAATTAATATTTAATAATAAAAGAGTGTGATTTAGATAAGCACTCACCAAATGATAAAATAAAAAAAAAATTGTTTACTTTAATTTTTTATTAAAAATAATTGTTTTTTTTTAATATTTATAACAACATAAGCGCATAAATCCATATCATTCGCGGACAGCTTCAGTGGAGCAAAGTCGTCATCAGTTAGTATCCTGAGGGACAAAGAAACCGAGGCCGCCAATTTAAAAGAATAGAAGACGATATTAAAACCACAGCCGGCAAAACATGGACTCGTAAGACATGCTTGGAACAAATTTGAGGGTACTTTTGCCGAAATAGGGTAAACAGACGTCGATATCGATAATATTCAAAAACAAGCGCGAATCGGACCCGCTCACCGAGAGTTCCGTACAAGCCAGCCAGAGCACTTTCATCTGATACCTCACATAAGCTAGCGGCTTTAGTACCAAATTTTGCCCTCCTATTTTAAGGCTATTATTTAAAAAAAATACCACAAATATATAGTTTTGTAATGTATAGTTTTCAGATTTTTTCTAAATTAATACTACCTGTAGATGCTAGATGCCAAATTTCACCGTAAACCTGAACCGTGAACTCTATTAAAATTTAGATTTGTTTTATAGTGTCGAAAGTAAGTAAGTTTTTTCAGGAAATCAAAGCAATATAGACCTGAGTATATGGCTTGAATTTGATCTTGATATCTCCAAGCGTTCCTGAGATAAAGACTCTTGACAATCAGAGAGACAGACAGACAACAAAGTGATCTTATAAGGGTTCTATTTTCCTTAAAAGTTACGGAATCCTATTGATATTACACTCAGCCACTATGAGTAGTTACTATGAGCGTGGAGTCGGGATGGGCCAAAGCCCAGATTTTGTCTCAAGTAAGACAAGGGATGCGTGGGTGCAGGAGAGAAAAGCTATGCTACCTGGGCGGTGTTCCCAACCGAGTGACACCCCGTTTGCCCGAAGTCGGCCCGGCTTAGTCGACCGGTGCATCACGGCAGCAGCTTAGCTCTTAAAAATACTAATAATTTTATATCTTTATTATTACAACTGTATCCTAAAAAAGCCAAGACACTGAATAAAGACATATAATTTGTATTATAAAGCGTTACCAATCATATAATAGTATATACATACTAGTACATACATACGTATATACTCGAATGTACGCAATTTGATATTTTATATGTTGTTCAGATATAATTAATTATATAAATATCAATGTAACTCGCTAATTGATGCTAAGATTTGCCATATGTCTGGCTCAAATTGGATAATATTTTTTCATCTTTGGGCTTCATTTTGAAAAATTGCTGCTCTTGATAAGAGAACATAATGTATATCAAGATTCACTGGTCTTAGTCTCTCGAATTCGTGATTATATATTGAGTGCCGAAACTAAACACCGCACTTATCAGGGTCCTTCCCGTTATATCCTGTAAACAGTAGGGTAGATAGAGCGGCATTCTTCGCCGAATATTTGAGCCAATGTAGGTTGAGTGGCGGAACTCAACACCGCGCTTCGCGTTTCATTAAAATATTATAATAAAATTATTCTATATATAACGATAGTGCGGGTATGACTGCAAACGCTACGATAATTAATTTCATCGCTCTGGTAATAAGGCATAGCACGGCGGTAAGTTGCGTTACTGAACACGCAATGAATCGATATAAAATTGAAAATTAAAAAATTAAAATTAAATTAGCTTCACGCTATATCCCGCACACAGCAGGGTAGGCAGAGGGAACCTAGTGTAAGACACTCCGTTCCCCACTTTCTGCCGAATTTTGGAGGCATTGCGTGTCAGAGGCAGAGCTCAATGCCGTGCTTTGCCTCGACACCAGAGCGAAGAAATGGAAATATAAATTTAAGTAAATATTCCATCTCTTCGAGTGGGGATCGAACCCACAACCGGTCGGTTTTACAGTCACACTTTGTGCCACTGCGCCACGAATTGAAAATATTCTAGAAAATAACAAAAAATATATATTTATTAATTAAACAAGGCGGAAAAACATAAATGATTTAAGTATTTCACATTACATCACAATATCAGGCATCCTTATTCCACAAAGACAGGTGGGAGAGAATAACTAATGTTATTTTTTTTGTGGACCATTTATCACGTGTCCGGACTTGACAGCTCAGGTGCTAGCAAAAACAGGATGTATTTACTTCCTTTTTTATCTCCAGTAGCTTTGTGTTTAGGAAAATAGGCTGTTATGGAATATTGACTTTTTTACTTTAATAGTTAGTTATCTGTTTTTTTTACGTTTCACGCTGTATGAGCACATAGCAGATTATGAGAGGGAACCTGGGAAGTTAGTGTTAAGACAAGCTTTTCCTATTAAGATACTTCCATTCCCCACTTTTCACTGAATTCTCGAGGCACTGTTTCTTAAATAACCGAACTCAACGCGCTTTGCCTCCAACGAGGAGATGAAAATATAAAATAATTAATTTTCCCGAGCGAGAATCAAACCCACAGCCGTGGTATTTATAGACGCATATTACGTTTGTATACTACAAGTACTCAATAAACGAAAACTAAAATAATCAATACTCAATACCAAATAACGATTATCGTATAATGATACTATTTTAATGAATTTTTAAATATTTTAAATGTAATTTACTGGCTGTTAAACAACATTAGGTCGCATAAAGGATAACTCAATACAATTTAATTTTAAATCTTAGTTAAGCATGCCCGATTTATATCAATATTATTGGATTTAGGTTCCACTAGTTTTAACTAGAGGTATTATAAATTAAAAAAGCACAGAGTCTATTGATTATTGCTTGATATATATCTAATTTTAAAATATAAATGGTACGTGAAAACAAAGTAAAAAAAACACAGTAAGAAATCATGTGGTAAAACTTTCAAAGTTGTTCTTTTTTATTAGTTTCACGCTATAGTATTTAAATTAGGGTAGGCACAATATTCCCCACTTTTGTTTGTTCGTTGAGTTGCACAACTTAATGCCGCCCTTTACCAGAGCGGGGAAATGCAAATAATTCTCTCTGCGAAGTGGGAATTGAACCGACGACCGTCTCGTTTACCGCGCGGTGATACCGCTTTCCTGTCCTGCCGATTGCTGTCTTAAAAATAGTTGTTTTTTATTTATATAATTACAATTAAAAAGAAATTAATGAGGAATACCCAAAATAAATGAAAAGCAAATAACATAAAGCTACCTATATCTTTTAAGGAAATCAAAAGCAATTAAAAAGTAAATAAATTTCTTAATCTAATTTAATTGTACAGTTCGTATCTAATTTACTGCGATAACGTCGGCATAGATTTAGGTGACTTGGCTTATTTTCACGCATTTCGTATGAGACCAAAAGGACCACTTTTATCGTGGACAAATATTTGAATCCACAACCTTTAAATGTAGATTATTTATTAATAAATTGTTTTTCATCGTTGCCTGCCTAACGGCCGTGAATTCGATTCCCACTCGGGTGAATGAATTAGATCAGCAAGACGTACAGTTCCGCCCAAAAAATCAATTTCTCGAAAATTGGGCGGAAGGTGAGGGTATAGATAAAGTGTCTTATAGCTAGATATTTTTTACTCGTATGTACTTGTATCTTATATCTATATATATATAAAAAATTTCACCTTTTTGAAGTCGGTTAAAAATAGCAGTTTCATTTTCGAGTAAAACAAAACACAGGCGCTATCCTTTGTTGGCTCAACTTGTCACTTTAGATTCGCGGAATACGTTTTAGCTGCGTCACGGTTTTAACACTCCGCGATACGCTCATTCTGACACTTGTGCTCCTTTATTATTTAAGGAAGAAAATTATAATAATTTTGTTTATTTATGATGCAAATAAAGAGACTCTATAGTAGAGTAGATGGGATGTGCAATTATTTTGTGTTTAGGCCTAAGCTTTTTTCTAGTTTGTCGCTCTATATGTTGTTAGCATAGACTTCAAGACGTTGAAAATGAAAATCTTTGTTAAAGTATGAAAATTTAAATATTTATGTATTTAAGTATTACCGAAACTTTTACTTTTCTTTTTTAACTCGGAGGAATCAATAATTTTTATTTTCTCTCTATATATTATAACAAAATACGATTTAACACGCTTCTCATATTGACACGGTAAACGGAGTAACCCTTAACGTTAGGCTTTATCTGCTTACCTGGTTATGCAGGAAAACACGCTTTTCACGCATAACAAACACTCTGTTCTCCATTTTCTGCCAAATTTCCGGGACATTGTGTGTTGAGTGGGTGGTATTCATCGCCGCTTTGTCATGTTACCAAAGATAGGAAATTAAAATAATAAAAAAATGGGTAGTTGTATTATTTATTGCAAAGTAGGAATAGGATGTTATGAAGATAAGAAAATTAAACATATATAAATTTTAAAATAATTCTTTATTCATACATAACTAAACTCCAAACACCTTATTTTTTTACGCTTACTTTTTAATACTCTTTGCAGTTTCTTGACATGATTTCTTACGGTTACACGGGCACTGGTTTTTTTTAAATTATATTATCTTCCAAAAATAATATGCTATTAACTTTTTACTTTTGTTTAGCTTCACACTGTCCCAAGTATAGACAGAAGAAATCTATTATTGTCGTTTAAAATATCACGTGTTGAGTAGTAGAGCTCAACGCCGAGCTTTCTTTCTCCCTCTATTAACTTTATATGCTAAATTATTTTTTTAGCACTTCTTATATAATTTAATTTAATTTATATCTTAATTACAGTCTGCAACGTTTAAGCTAAGCTTTGCATTTTTTTAAGTGATCACTATAAGTAGAGCCAAAATTTTTTAATGAAAATAAAGTTTATTATTAGATACAGATAAATTTAAAAAAATATCAATTCTTCAGTAACGGACATCACGATAAACACTTTCATCTCTTATGTCTCCTTTGAATTAATAATGATTGTTTTTTTCTAGTTTCAAGCTGTATTGCAAAGTGAACCTGGGAACCTAGTGTTAAGATATTCCGTTCTAAAGTTTCCGCCTTTTTTTTCTACTTGCACACCTACATATACGAAAACTCACACAATTAAATGCAAAGTTTAACATGGACCTCGCGGACTATATGCTTTTATAATTCCACATAAGTGGCCATGTTGGCGACACCCCATATGTTGAAGCCTCTTCGAATTCTGAAATGAAACGAAAATTTTAAAATCTATATTACCTAAATTTAGCTATTGCCTTTTATAATTTTATAAGTATGAAATATTTAAAAATTGAGTTTGTTTTATCCACTGTGAACAATATAAAATATTAAAGCGTTAAATATAAATACTATGAAACAGGAAGGAAAAAATGCGGTGTTGAGTTACACCACTTAATACAAAGTGTCTCGAATTCTGATGGAAAGCGTTTTGTCACTAGGTTCTCTCTCTCTCTCTCTCTCTCTCTCTGTCTACCTTGTGCAAGAGAGCGGGATGCTATTAACTATATAATGCTCAACACAAAAAAAGAGAAAATAATATAAAGGGAGGAAGAAGAAACGAAGGATAGTGGTCAACGGAGTATTTTAAAACTAGATTTTCTCTGTCTATCTGTACTATAGCATGGAAATGGAAAAAATATATATACTGTTTTTACCTCATATACCCATCTTCGCCCCACTGCTTCCCCCACCAGTTCAGTAAAATCCAGTATTCAGGAGTGTAACCGACAAGCAACATTGCGTGGTTTAAATTCCACGGCGCACAAAATGGATCGTCGTAAATACCACTTCTGTGGAGAAATGTATTTTTTTTTAACTTTTTATATACATCGATTGTTGAGACATTGCTTATTAACTGAAGGGACTTAAAGCCAAATAGGAAAAATAAATTCCAGCTTACTAAATTAATTTTGTTTACACTATGAATTTTATGAAATACATAACCTCCATTTTACAGAAGTAAAAATGAACTATTATATCTTCTTGTAAACCAACATACAATAATATATTTCGAAACTATAGTGACGCTGAGGGACAGTGTTTGGCTGTCGACACGGCGGTTATAGGTTTGCTTCTCACTCGGGGAAATGGAATATTTTAATTACAAGCTCTGGTTACAAGACAAAGCACGGCGGTGAGTTCCACCACTCGATATACAATATCTTGAAATTTGAGTGCTACGTGGGAAACGGAGAGACTTAAGACTAGGTTTCCTCAGCCTACCCTACACAAAGATAAAGATACAAAATACCTGTACAGTTGGAAAGTAAACGGTGATGCGTTAACAGCCACCGCCAAAGGTCCTATGGTGGCTAAGGCTCGTTCTATAGCGTCTTCGTCTCCTGAAGGCAATGTTGCCCAACGTCTGGCCTTAGCTCGTATTGTTATTGTATTGTAATGGCACTGTCCTTTCTAAGCAAATTGAATTTTTAGTAAAAAAATCGGTATGTTTATTATAGAAAAAAGGACTAAATAACTAAATTAGGTATAAAATAAATGAAGTTACGAATCCGGAAACCGGAAGGCAGAACTTAACGCCGCGACTCATCTAACAATTTTTTAAATATTTATTTTCATGACATTTTATGTGTGTGTGATTTTATGTAGATTTTATGTTCACCTTTTAAAAAGGTGGCGTAATTTTTCCAATGCATGCACTTGCTTTTGTTCTTTTTTTCGCTTGCTTGCTATGTGGTAGAATTAAGGGCCGCACTTTGTCTTGTTATCATATGTCTATGTCTCAGAGTGTTACTTTCTAAGTGTTAATTTCAATTTCACTATGTAAAAGGTATGTTCAGGCACCAGATTTTATTTGATTTAATATTTAGGTTCCCACCTTCCCTTTGGCTACTCGCTATGTGTGTAATACAGCGTGAATCTAAATTATTAATAATAATAAATATATTTCATACTATATTAAATTAATAAGTTAGCTAACTTTGCCAATGTAAGGGTAGTAGGTTTCCTTCATCAGGCCGTCTCGGGCCGCATATCTCATAGCTGCTTGCAATGATCCTCCGTCACATCCCAAATTGCCATCTTTGAAGCTACAATCTACTATTTGTTGAGGACTGTAAAAAATAATAAACCTGTAAATGTCAATGTTTTATACTAATATTATAAAACCAAATAGTTTGTGTGGTAGAACACGGTAAACTTAAAAGGACCTATGTTGTCGAGATACAGCGCGGCGTAGAGCTCTATTCACCTCGCAATGCGTCCAAAATTCGGCGGAGTGCCTTTACACTAGGTTCCCTCTGCCTACCCTGTTGAGTTCGGGTGACAGCGTGAAGCTGAAAAAAAAAACATTTATTCTTATTTATATTTTACCTTAACTCACTCCAATCGCCATGTTTTTTATACAGCTGTGCTTGCAGCGCATGCGCAACAGTAAATGCGTAACACGCGCCACATTGATATTGTTCTTCCCTTTTTGGCTTGAAACCTTGAGATCGCCAGTCTACCTGTTTGATATATTTATTTAATATTTTTTAGTTCAGTTTCACGCTTTACCCCGTATAGTAGGGAACCAACGATAAGATAAGATCAGTTCTCTAATTTCCGTTCGATTTATCAAACGTTGCGGGTTGAGAGGCGATATCCAAAGCCACACCTCACCAGAGCTGGGAATAAAAATAATTTATTCTCCCGAATGGGGATCAACTTCGCAGCCATCGATGCTATGCTCGTACAATGCAATAGCTCAAGAGTTCAGCGGAAAGTGGGGAACGGAAATGTCTTAATGTAGAAGAAAATATCTTGACATTAGGTTCCAAGGTTGTCTGCGTATCTTAATTCGGGATACCGCGTGAAGCTAAAGAAAAAGAAAAAAAATGCTTATAAGGCAATTAGAATTTAAATTTCCCTTGAATTCACGTTTATAGAAGCGTTTGATCCTACAGACAGATAGATTTGTAGATGATTCTGTCGTATCAGAACTCTGGAACTATTACGCTGAAATAATTTTTAACAGTATCTACTTTGAGGCACAGGAAAAACGATATTTCTCTAATCAAAAGATCTTAGCTTTCATTTGCAAAAAAAAGTTTTTAATGAACATCTAAATTAACTTTGGCATAAAGTAAGAATTACAGTAAAAATAAAAAATAAAAACTGTAATTTTTAGGTACTTTAGGCGTGTTCACGAAAGAAAGCCATCATTTATGTCTGTAGATAATTTTATACTAAATGAGTGACTTAAGTTTGCCTAATTTGTTAAATTAAACTTAACATTGGCCAATCCAGAAATTGGGACCCTCGGAGGTCGATTCCGACTAGCACTTAACCAGTTTTTTGTTATTCATTCCCTCTCATTACTCTTATACTACCCAAGTCGGTTCAAATTAGATTTTCTCCACAATTACTGTGGTAGAAGCGGCGTGAATAAGCTACTTAAATAATATAAATGATACTCGAGTTGCTTCGAGTTCAGCCACATACGTGTATTTAACTTTTAAGTTATAAATCACTGGTGTTCCAGTTAAAATGTGAGTAAATCTTAACGTTCTCCCTAGTAAGTACTAACTACGTACGCTTTCTTACAATTGTGAGATAAAATATTTTAACTAATCTTGACGATGAGAAAAATAAATGGTTCTGGTTTTAAATTCTCGTTTGGGGTAAAGATGTAAACAGTTTCTATGCATACTCATATTTTACGTAAACCCTGAAAAATAAAGAAAATATAGAAAGAAGAGTTTCTATTCATCATTTATTTTCAGGGAGAGTCACTGTCTTTCGAGGTTATCTATCTAAATAGTCACTATCTTGAAAAGAAGATTATAAGATATAATATAAGAAAATTAGTTTTTGTTTAATTTTGCACCCTTTTGCTGCGACGCATTATATTCTTAAATATTACCCTTTTCGGTACTTTTCGATAGAGGCTCTCACGGTACGCTGTCTTTCTGTGGTCTTCTGCAGGATCGAAAAGTGGTATTGTTTTTATAAGTTTTAATAACTGCTTTATATATGCTGTTAAAGACTGCAATAGAAAAAAAGAGAAAAAATGAGAAATATGTATAACACATGAATCACTTTAAATTCTTCAGTTATCTCTAACAGATACAGTGAATAAAAAAGCGAAAGATTCCTCAATAAGCATACTACAACACAAGAGGTAAGAGCAGGCAGAGGTCTATATTTGAGGTATTCCATTAAGTAAAAGCGGAACTCCCTCTCTTTGTGCTTGTTATTATAGCAAAGTAAATAAAAAAAATCTTACTACCTATTGGCAATCAACCCTACAACCCTCATTTTTTCAGTTAGATGCTGCACTGCTGCATCGACGTGAATCACAGGGCACCGACCTAATTGTGACCATCTTCTATTGAGTCTTTAATTACTTTTTTAACCGATATTAAAGTTGTGATTGCATTACACTACTTCTAGTGCACTAGGATATCATGTAGAGGACTAGATGTAATCTATACCTGTGTAGGACTGTGTATACCTACCTACTGTAGGAATCTCACTGACCTGGTACAAACCCGTAGTCCTGTTAATTTTATTAATAGTGGCGTATCTTAGTACCAGTAAACTTTACGTTGCTTCCCCCATTTGGCAGAGACAGAGAGAACCTAGTGAAAAAGTATTCTGTTCTCCAATTTACGCCCAATTCGACATTACTTATTAAGTCGGCGTGCCGGAGCTGAATACCACGTTTGAAAATAATACATTGCCCCAAATGGGAATTGAACTTACAACCGTTGTTGTGCTAACTATTAACAAGACAGTAGCTTACCCAATCCCCGAAATGATTTAAATGTAACGAATAACTTAGCTCTCCAGCTAAAAACTGACGGTTGTGTTGGGCGACACGTTTGAGGTTGTTCCTCCATGTTGACAATGCGGACACTTCATGTAGTGCATTAGTATATAGTTTATTGTATGCTGTCTAAAAGGAGAGAAACAAAAAAATAATTAGCTCTAGCTATTTTCCAAATAGCCTCTTGAAACTTTAGTGACAAGGCACTCTTTTTGGCACCATTTATGGTGTAACCTAATGCTGAGGCTAAAGAAGTAGCTATGAGATACAAATTTGAATTTATTTTGTCTATGAATAAATATATACTAACGTCAATCAAATCAAACAATCGATTTGAACTCGCTGCCTTTGGAAATGGCTGGTTTTTATAAGTACATGTTAATTATTCGAATTTTGAGACCAGTGCAGGCGCAGGGGCACAAGTGGACTGTAAACGTGACTGAGGTTGATCCCTACTCGTGAAAATGAAATATTTAATATTTTCATTTCTTTGCTCTGGTGCGGAGGCAAAGTGCGACGTTGAGTTCCGCCATTCAACACGCAATACTTTCAGGAAGGCAATACTTTCTTGTAGGCGGAAAATGGGCAAAGGTGCATTTTTCTGCTCTGCTATGTGCGAAATACAGTGTGAAGCTGATTTATTTTATAACTAATTTTGAACTTTTAGATATTAATGTATTCCGTTACATTTCACATATTCCATTATATCCAATATTTCTGTATATTTGAGTCATCGTGGCGCAGGGGAATAGTATATAATCGTAAACGCGATGATTGTGGGTTGCATATCCACTCGGATGAACTATTAGATTTGGACAAACCACGACATCAAATTATGGCACTTGACATGCAATGTTTCAAAAATTTGGTAAAAAGCGGGAATTAATGAGACCTTAATAATAGGTACCATCTACCTACCTCGCCACGCGAAAAAAATAATAAGTGACCTTTCCTACCTTATATTCTTCCCAATGAGAATCAGGAACTCTATCATGGATCAAAAAACTTTTAACAACATGTTGTTTCTTACACACATCACTCGCACAAGAATTACAGTCACTAACATTATTATATTTAAAATATTCTTCATATCTTTGACTTTTCTTCAAAATTTTTAAAGTTTTCTCCGCAAAACTATCCATTTTTGACAATTCACTTTTTAGTGTAGTACAACGCTTGTGTCGATAGTTTTTATAAATATTCAATATGTATTTTATTTTGTATGTCGTTTCGTTGATGTTTATTTCAGCATTTAATACTGTAACTTGTATTAGAAGTATTATAAAAAGCATTTTGATTTAAAATAAATAATTGAATTTTATTTTGCAGCTCTACTATTGATATCAATAAAATATCGTCCGAATGTTACAAAACAAAGTTACTTATTTAAAAGAAATGGATTCGATTCTTTATTACCATAGCTTTAAGAATAAAATTGCTTGAAATAATTATGAAATTTGAAAAACGATTACTTTGAAATATTTTTAAAATGCGAGTAAGCAGTTGTATATATCAAATTAGTGTTTTATTTAACATAGCGTGCAATATTGACGTAAGTGCTAGTTTAGGTTAGGAAATCGTTTGATTTTTAACACCTTTAAAGTAGTAAGCCGTCGTTATTTAACGGCACAGGATGAATGTGTACATAATGGTCGTGAGTTTGGTTCCTAGTTCTTTCTTACTTTGGTAGCAATAAGTCAAGTAAGAAGAATGAGTCTCGAAATCGTATTTTAATAATAGGTTCCCTTTGCCCAACTATAGGCAGTAACGTATAGCAATTCGCGGGATACATTTAAAAGCTAAAAATTCATCAAAAAAACTATAAGACATTTCATATACCTATATATGAAAATCCTTAAAAAATATAAATCAGGCCAGTCCTAGTGCAGAGGCACAAATTGTGAAAGTAACCGGCACAGATCGGGCCGGGTTCGATTTCCACTCGAAGAAATAAGATATTTTCATTATCTTCGCTCTGATGTCGAGGTGAAGCGCGGCGTTGACTTCCTCCACAAAATACGCAGTATTTACAGAATTCGGCGGAAAATGGGGAACGGAGTGTCTTAACACTAAGTTCCCTCTGCCTACCCTGCTCTATGCGGGATACGCTAATAAATAGTTAAATAGTTAGTCAGCAGACATAGAAGATTTTTCTTTTTAACATTAACAAAAAGAAAACACCAAATGAAAACTATATGAAATAATTTATTTCTTTATTTTGCTATAAATGAATAGTACATGATAACATACAAATATATAAATAAATATGTTTTACATATACAATTACCTATTTTTTATATTTTATTTATATATTTTTTTGTTTTTTTTACCACTAAACACCATATCGTCAGTTAACTAACAAAATAAATTGAGACAGTTGTAAGAGAAAAAGTATACATATATATTCATATTTATAAGATAACAAGAACATTTTATTTATTGTACTTTCATAAAAAAATATATTAAAGAGAGCTTTTTTTTGGTCAATACTAAACCTTGTATATGATTTAATAATTTAAATTTTATAATATCTTGATAATAATAGTTTTTATAGTGAATAATTTCTGTTTTTAGTAAAAAAATAAATAATTACCTTATATATTCTACTTTGTATGTAAAACATATAAGAACTTTGAGCTACGCCTTTTGAAAATTAAGCAAAGAATTTTTACAAAAAAGTATCGGATTTTTTTTATATTTAAAAAAACATTGTTGTTTTATTAATTGCCAGTAAATATTAATAATTTATTTAATATTTCTATTTAGGTTTATATAATAGACCCCTGAATGCTTTCTTTGTATTTAAACATAAGCAAAGATCGCTTCTTTATTCTGTCTAATATAAATAATTGTTAGTTAAAAGACGCAAACAAAAATCGATTTGAAATCACATTTCAACTAAATGCAAATACAAAATATTTACAGCGCATTAAAAATTGTCTACTTACAACTAATACTAAACACTAATCTAATAATACTTGAGTTAATAAAATCTAAAAAACACTTGACTATGGATTTTGTTCTAGAAAAAGTTTTCTTTAAACAAAAATTACAAAATGGATATTATCTACAGCAATATAGGAACCAAGAGGATAATAATTATTAAAATTACTCTTTAGAAAACATACAAAATTGTAATGTAACGGGATTTGAACTCGCGCCTCTTGTAAGGCGACCAAGCTCTTTGACCAACTAAGCCATACGTTACTCAGATCAAATTTTTATATTTTCTAACAATTATTTTTCTTAAGTGTCAAATAAAACTTTAAAAATAGTTAATAAAATCATTTTCTGTATATAGCAGGCAGGTTAACGAAGAGAAATAGTATCAAGACACTCTATTCTCCTAAGATTATTTATAAATATATAATTTAAAGAAAAAGTAACAGCGTCAAAGAAATAGTCCAGAATGAATTATTATAATAGATTACACAGATTGTTTATTATTTAAAACATTAAACGTCAAAGAAATATACAAATGTCATATAAATGATGTTAAGAAAATGTGATTTCAAACCGTCGCATTGAAAACTCTATCTACTATTGCTTAGGATTTTTTCCATCGGACCTATACAGTATACGTCTTGATTTGGCTTATTTATCAATAGCATGGTTAATTTTAGCAATTTTTGATGGAAAAAAAATATAATTTTAGAATTTTCAAAATTTTATGTTCGATAAATTGACATGTTCAATATCTTGATATGCATATATTTTTGTTGTTTTTAATACGTTTATTTTATTTTTAATGGCCAATTATAAATATAATTATCAGCTTTTAAAAAAAAATTGAAAAAAAAACGACACTATTCCATTAAACTACATAATAATAATACAAATCTATAAAACAAGCATCATTTCACTTAACATTTAACTACTTATATGTACACACGAGTTTTATTTCACAGCACTATAGAGAACTGGTATAATACAAACTCCTCGTCAAAAAAAAATAGTGAAAAATAACATTTTCAATAAAAATAACTGACTAACTAAAATGCCTCTACCATTTTTTTTATTAACGTATACTCTGTATGAGCACATGCAATGAGCAATTTCTAAAATTTAAAAAATTATATATATATAACAATTTACAAATTATTAAACATACACATATACTTTATATTATATCATATTTTTTACGTATACTTGAGACCAGTCGTGGCGCAAGGGCACAAAGTGTGACTGTAAAATCGACTGGTTGTGGGTTCGATCCCACTGGAGGAAATAAAATATTTATTGACATTTGTATTTTCATTTTTTCGCTCTGGTGTCGAGGCAAAGCGCGGCGTTAAGGTCCGCCACTTAACACACAATGCCTCCAGAACACGGCAGACTTAACACTAGGTTCTCTCTGCCTATCCTGCTGTGTGCGGGATAGGGGCGTGAAGCTGATTTGATTTTATTTTAAATACATTTTATACTTTATATTTACATTTTGTTTTACACTGTTTTAGGTTTTCCATTATGCCACTGAGATTCAAATCTACAAACATAGAGTTGATGTCAAATTTCGTAAAGTGAAAAATAAAATGTTAATTATTATAGCGGATGAATAATATTTTTTATATATTTTAATTAAACTATAGAAATTCTCACGTTCTTTTATTACAAGGCTATAATTTTTTTTATTTTTACGCTTACTTTCAGTGTTATTTATTACTCTTAAATATATGATATTACCCAAAATTACCTAAAATCAGAATTGTTTAGTAAATGATTTACATGAAATGCTCTTTAACATATTATTTGCTGAGTTTAAATATTTCTGTATCTAATGGTAGGGCGGAGGTAGTTTGCATTCACCGTTGTCGTGGGTTCGATGCTCCGTTGAGGCTCCTCAGTTCAGTATACGGTTTACGACCTAGGAGCTTTAGATCTTCTCCGTTAACTAAAGGCGCGTAGTCACGACGTTTTCTGTATATCATTAACCTGTAAAATTAAGGAATTGTATGTTATATTTTTATCTTTTTATATACATATGTATATATTTAAATAAGTATGTTTTTTATATTGAGAGATAGTAAAAAAATACTGTTATACAAGGTAATAATCAGTTCAAGGTTGGTAATCTTCCAAATGATATTATTATTTAAAAGATGAACCTGTTATATTTATTGTTTATTCTATTCATCAACAATGCAATTCTAGTATATACAGTCGTAAAAACGATTAAACAAGACATGGTATAAAAACTGATATTACAGTTAGGTATGTTTGTTTGTTTGTACTAATGTTATATAGTCGTTTATACGTAGACTAGTCGATGTTGTGTATATGATACAGTGGGTGCTCTAATGAATTCTTCTAAGCAATATACAGTTTATAGTGAGATGTTAAATAAAGAGTTCATTTTTAATGAAACAGCCTTTTGCAGAGACAAAATACACTGATATAAAATTCTTATTTCTTTATGATTAGATAAAATTTGTTACTAGAGATAAAAACTATTATTTTTCTTTCTTATAGTTAGAAGTAAAATATTTTAAAACAATTAAACGTATTTCAATATTTTTTTTCTTAGTTAAACTGTAACGTGGACGAGAAAATGACATAAGTATCGAATCTTCAATTAATACATGTTTTCACACTACTATATTCAATAGTTAACGTACACACACGCAAGTTCGAGGAAGCAGTCCTAAAATATAAAATGGAAAATACTTTTATTCTCATTGCCATACAAATTTCGAGCAATCCTGTCATAGCGCTCCTTTGAATTGAAAACGCAACATTAAAGTAATATTTAGGTAACACGAGTGGTTCAAAAGAAAAGTAAAATGTTACAAAAATAACTATCTAGTAACTCAGTGCCTTACAATCCCTAACCTTTAAATCACTGGTTCTCAACCAGTGGTCCGACCACTGGTTGGGAACCAGTGGGTTTAATTTTATGACTGCTGATGGTGAAGCAAAGTTTCTGTTTGAGTATCACAGTAAATTTTTAGTACATGCATAGTGGGCCCTGCTATCAAGAATGATATAAAAGTGGCCCTTGATTAAGAAAAGGTTGGGAGCCCGTGCTTTAAATGTATAATCTACATGGCAAGTTGTAACCTCCCAAGTCCAGTAGTTTGGTCTGTGCGTTGTCTGTCAGTCCCTAATGGTACAGAAGAATTTTGTGTTATATACATACACACGTATATAACACAAAACTATAGATTATAAGCAAATAAAATTCTACATTCATACAAAACGATAGGAAAATTTCTATTTTAAATATGTTAAAAACCCGTATTTTAGTGTGTAAGACTACATTATTAACTTATCAATATTCAATGTTTCAGTAGGTACAAAGAAAAAACCTGAAACACTGCATCAAGTTATGTGCATGTATTCTTACACTTTTCTCTCTATCTCGAAGAAAACATTATATTTAAAATACGTTTTTAGCTTCACGATATATCCATAAACATATACCATGGAAGGCATAATGACAATGTTGAGGCACTCCTTTCGCTATCAAGGAAAATCGAACCGACAGTCGTCGCGTTTACAGTCAGACGCTGTCCACTGCGCCACAGTGGCCTAATCTAAACATGTGCATATTATCATATTAGTATATCAGGAGGTTCAGGAGCACAATACTAGCTGTAGTACTAGCTGTATACAAGAATTGATTAAACGCGACGATTGCGAGTTGGATTTCTATTCATAGAAATGATTCAAATTCAAATATATACCGGTTAGATAAACCATAAGTAGGTACTTACAGATCAAAAATAGATAAAAAATAAGAAATTTGTATAAAATTATTTACTCTATCGTTATATGTTTACTCAATACTACAGTATATAGGTACTTACAGATCAAAAATAGATAAAAAATAAGAAATTTGTATAAAATTATTTACTCTATCGTTATATGTTTACTCAATACTACAGTATATACATACTACTGTCACATACTATTCTCAAACATACACTAATTGCCTGAGAAATTTAGAGATTAATATTTTATATTACCTAACATTTAACTCACACTGACGTCATTATAGCGTAGAAGGAAAGTGTAGTGATGGAAATTCCTGTATCTTTTTTATTTAAGGCTAATAATACCATGTTTAAATGTATATAATGAAACGACAAGGAAAATAGATAGCGTCTATGTGTATGTTCCATTGAATGATCTTGTATGTATATACAGCGTGTTCTAGCAAGGATGAATTATTTATAATTATATATGACAGGATTATATAACACTGAAGTTAGGGAGTATCGGACTGTACACGATAGTTGTAGGTTTGATTCTCATTAGAAAAGTTGTTAATGTATTGTTTTCCTCGTTGTAATTTCTAATCACGACTAAAAAAAGGGTCGAACTAAAATAAGCAGGAGAAGAAAAATGAGGGAAGTTTATGATATATCTACCTAATTATCGCAAGATCACTATAAACAAGTGTTTATCACACAAACATCTGTCCCGAAAAGAGATTAATTCAAAAAATAATTTATAACATTAATTAGTTATACAATAAATATAAAAATCGTCATATCCAAGCGTTATTAATGAATAGTATAATTTTATGACGACATATCAGAACAGTGGAAATAAAGCGGAGTGACTAAGAAGTAAGATATTAGTATTTATAGCTACAATGTTATTAAAATAAAATTAACTTTTCTGTAACATTATTATATCACATACATAAGTTTTCATTACTTAAGGTATTTTATTCCTATTCCACGTACCTATAGCATAGGTATACCTAAAGTAGCTTCACATTTCTTAATTTTTAAAACATTGCGTATTGAATACAACGCCACACTTTGTTTTCTTACCAAAGCGAACATTTAAAAAGTATTTATGCTCATGAGTCGGAATCGACTCACAAGCGTTCTTTTTACAGTCGGATACTGTGCCCCTACTTTATTTAAATGATCGCATCGAATAATTTATAATCAATAGTATTTTAAACAGAACAAAAATACAAACTATATGATAAACAACCTGTATATAAAACAGGTGAATTGAAACGGCGTCAAACATCACATCTAGATTGTAGGCTTTATTCAGTCTCCTCTGAACTGTTGAAACGGACGGACGTGCTTATTTATATATTGTTACCATCGTATAAGGTAATTATATTTTATTTATATTTTATTTTAAAAGCTACATGATAATTTGAGGCCAGTCATGTTGGAGGGGCACAAGCGTGCAGATGAAGTAAAAAGCTGAAAGAAGAAGTTTAGAAAAAGCGCGGCGTTATAGTTAGCCATATAGCACTGTAGACAAAAAATATGTACATATAAATATAAGTGATATATAGATTTATATGTAAAACGAAATACAAATATTTAATTTGTATATTTTTTCTTTAAAGAAATTAGACAATAAAACTAACGAATTTGATATTTTTTCTTCAACTAAGATAAGAAATGTGGAAAATGTAAATCCTAACTTTAGAATATTCAACATTAGATACTGTAATAATATAATAGTGTTAATGTTATATATAAAATTAATGATAACAATCAATAGTCAATTTAAAAAAAAGGAAGAAAAAAATGGAATACTTTCACTAACAAATAAGATCCTAAATTGAACCCAAAACGTCCGATGTAACTATAGAGAAATGCATATAAGTAAATATAAAATCAAAAAAGGAGGGACAAGACAGTGATAGCTATGTGAAAAACAATACTATATGTCTGAAAATTCATTAGGAATATATCCATTATTTTCAAGAAAGTAAATATTTTTTTACAACAATAAAATTGAACTAAATCGATTAGTGAAAAATCGATTTTAACATTTAAAGTGCACATAAAAAGTACGAGTTATTTTATGTGTTAAATTTTGTGTGTCTTATATGATCAAAATATTATATTAATATGACAATATTTTTTGCAGCGTCACTCTTCACTGTCTGCAATTTTCGAAACGTTATATTTTGAGTAGTGGAAGACAACGCCGAGCTGTGTTCTTACCAGAGCAGGAAAATGAAATAAATTAATTCTTCCGTTTGGGGATCGAATCCACAACCTTTACAGCTACACACTGTGGCACTGTGCCACAACGACATAAAATAGCCTTTTTAAAATAATTGTTGTTAAGAAACTGAAGGTTAAAAAATAATTGTTAAACAAACATGTCTAACTGATGTAAATAACGGACACGGCCTTGTGGACTTGTGGACAAGTACGTACAATTTTTTGTATAGTTATATTTTAAATAAATATTCGCACTGTTTTGACTTTCATTTAACACGTCCGCTAACGCAATGATGATCCCGTAAATATATTTTTATGAGAGTAAATTATTTTTTTTAGCATCACGCTGTATGGGGCCGTTCAAGCATTACGTAAGCAGTTTTATGGCAATTATTGACACCCCCCCCCCCCCCCCCCTATGTCATCAAAAATGAGCAATCCTCTTAGAAATATTTTATTGAACACGTCAAAAATAAGCAAACCCCACGATCCCCCCGCCCCCCTACAGTGCTTACGTAATACTTGAACGGCCCCTATCCCGTATTTACAAGTGCAGGCAGAGGCAACCTAGTGTTTAGATATTAGACCGATTATAAAGACAGCGTGTTAAGTCACTAACTCAAACTACTCACGTATTGTTACCAAATGTAAATTATTGAAACCACATCCTGTAGACTTTTACATCCAGACGATGCTGATGATGGATTATAAAAAAAATGTAGCTCAAGCTTAGATTGTAAAGTACGTCACGTCAAAATATAAACCGAACACGCTGTAAATTGGTAAAAGATTGATGAAAAAAGGATAACGGTGTGCGGAGCAGCTTTAACGAAGACAATTAAGGGAATAAATTAATTTAAAAGACAATATCCCGTTCTATAACGACAACTTTATAAGAAACTTTTTAAGCAGACGTAAGGCAAGGTCATGTTATAAAGTACTTTGTACGCCCAGAGATTCAGACGGAATCTAGTGTTAAGACACATTTCCCTCCCCACTTTCCGTCTAATTTTCGAGATTGCGTGTTGAGTAACGGAACTCAACTCAACGCCGCGCTTTATCGACTAGAGTGAGTTAATGAAAATAATTTAAATATAATCGTTCTCATATTAAAAGAGGCCACACAGCATCACACCCATCCATTCTAACGTACATCGCCAGTCCCTTAAAATATTAGCCAACGGGTACAAATAATATTTCAACAGTTTTAAAAATAATAGTAGTATCAACAGGCAAATAAAACGTCGATAACTTTTTTCCTCTCTATAACGTTATTGTAAATACAATTTTAGTATTATTGTCGACGAATTAGTCAATAGAATAGAATGATTATCACATAACTAAAATTTTATTTTATAAATTGTCCAGCCTCCGACAGCAAGAGTTTTAAGACCACACAAAAATCGCTTGTCTGTTCCATAAAAAATAAATAAAAAAAGAAGCCTCTTTCGGTCACAATAGGTCAAATTGAGTGTCTTAACTCTAGATTTTCTCTAACTAACCCATTATATACTAAAAAGTAAAGCTCAAATAGAAATATAAAATCATTCATTATAAATTTTCCCATACAAATCCATGACAAAACAGTGTAAATATAATTGCTATATCTGATCTCTAATTATCTCGTCACAAGGCCGCTGTAATACCATCTGCATTGTACTGTTTAAACAATGATTTTGATAAACAAAGCACATATTGTTGATATATTATTTAAAAATCTATTATGAGAGGAATGCTTATTTAATGTTTAAAAAATTAGATGTTTTTATGCTTCGAGATTTTAACCTAGTTTTTTTTTTTGGACCTAGAACTTAGGCCGGAAGACACTATGTTCCGATTAAGGCACTTCTGTTCCTCATTTTTCCAAATCCTGTTACCAAAACGAGGAAATTATATAATATTTCTATATATTATTGTTTCCATATTAAATTAATTTTCCGAGTGGAAGTCAAAGCCATCGCGTTTACTGTCAGATCTTGTGCCACTGCGTGACGACGGCCTCTATGTCCGAAATATGTAAAGATCACTAAAAGAAATTTAAATAGTGTAAATTGTTTTCTGTCGAATAAGGAAGTAAAACCAACATTTTCAACTAATATTTAATTTGTACTAATAAAAATTTTGTAAAATATGATGTATTTTTTGTTTTGGTTGATGTTTTTTTTTTCCTATTAAATAAAAGCATGATAAACATGTTTTGCTGCGAAAATAACGTCAAGGCTGAATTGTTCATTCAGCCTTAACAAATTCAGTAATTGTTAAAATACATACCCACAAATGTATGTATGTATAACATTTATTTTAATAGGACACTATTTTCCTACAGATACCTCTACTGTGCTTAAATATGGCGTGCAAATTGTTTTTTTTTTTTTAATCATAAGAAGTTGCAATTGCAGTATTTGAAACTGCATTGTTTAATTGAGGATTATTTTTTTTTTCAATCTATCTGGTTATATTAACAAGGATTGTTTACTTATGAAATTCGACAGGAACCTAGTGTTAATACACTCCGTGCCCTACTTTCCGCCGAATTCTGGAGGCATGGCGTGCTGAGTGGCGGAACTCAACGCCGCGCTTTTCCTCGACACCAGAGCGAAGAAATGAAAATATAAATGTAAATAAATATTTCACTTCCTCGAACGGGGATCGAACCCACAACAAGTCGATTTTACAGTCACACTTTGTGCCTATGAAACAATCAGCTTCATTCAAAGTTACAGTCCACGAGGCATACAAGGTTAGTATAAAAATAACGCGGAAATCTCAAGATTAAGTGTTCCTTCCCGGCTGTATTATCCTGATGCAATGGGGCTTGATTTATGGTACTTCCTAACCTGTTGGGGTTACTGGTTTCAGTTTTAGAATTGTAAGTTGTATGTTGTGAGATCGATTTCTGAGTAATTTTGATGATTGAGTGCTTGGAACGCGAAAAGTCATTGGAAGTTTCTAATAACTTAAGATTATTTTAAATTAAGGTTTTGTTATTTATGTTTTTATGTATAACAAACACCTTTATAATTTCGTGAATAACATATTATAAAATACCGACTTTATTGTAATAAAATGTCGTGTTGTAATAATAAAACTCAATCTATTTTTTAGTCTATTTAAAATTAAAAAAAATTTAAGCTGATTAAAAAAATTAGATTATTACATTAAAACGGCTGTCAAAATATTTATAAATATTATCAATAAATTTTTACATGCTGTGTGGTAAATTATTTTTTTTTCTTTTGCTTCTTGAGGTATTAAACTTAGTAAAAGTGAGATTATGTTTACAGCACAATCAACTTCTATATAAGTGATTACGGAGAAAAAATCCAAACAGTTGTCGAAAATATCAAACAAACGGGAACGCACTCAAAACGCATCAAAACAAACGAAACGAGTAAAGCGAAAAATGCAAAATTCATTAGACAAGGTATCGATGTCACATCTGTCATTTAAAATATGAATGATTTAAATCGATTCAAATGGATTTCTTTTTATTTTTTTAGTAATTAATAGATTTTTAAAAATGTATACTGTAATTACATGCACTTATAAAGTGCGTTAACACTTAATTAAAATTAAACAAAACAAATATATTCATAGTATTACAATAATAATCGACATCGATCGAAAGGAGGATAAGGATCAAAAACATTTTTTCTCCACTTCCAAATTGTCAATTTTTTGTATTTTAAAATTGAGAAAAAAAATAACCAATTTTTTTAGACCATATCTCAATTACATTTGGGCCATAGATTTGCCGTCGCCTTTAGTTAAATAAGGTTTTTTTTATAGTTTACTTTTGGGTTGGCCATATTATTGAACACACAGAAAGCAGGGATCAGAATGAATTATACCCTATTTTCTTTAAAAATAATGAAAAAACAGAAAATAAAATAATAGAATGCGTACGCGCAATAAATAATTATTTCACAACCTTTTCGTGACATATATATATTTTTTTCTAACAACAAAAACTATGTGCTAGGATTGAGATTTAATTATCTATACAACAATTTTTCTATATAATAAATAACTTAACCATAATTTTCTATAAAAAGATAAATTCTTAATATTTACGTTTACATTCGTTTAACCTATATAGGTTAAAATGAAGTATTTTTTTCTTCTTTCTATATCTAATAATTTAACTAAAAACATGCAATTAAACTGATTTCTTTGATTATTACCTTGTAAACATCATAGCTGTAAACAGCTTGGTAAAAACTCTAATTGTAAATATTATATTTGTAATAACAATATTATTTTCCTTTTGTTTTCTATATATAAAAACCTTTATTTCGCATATAACCTTTTTATTTCGCTTATTAAGTACGTATTTAGATAACCATATTATTATGTTCGATAATAGCTTCTAGTTTTCAGCTATTCTATATTATATTAATATTATTTGGAAAGATCTTACTTTTACTGGATGCCATTATATATTTTAGGTAACAGCAAAAATAATCTGCAACAAAGAAGTAGTTTAGATTTGATATAAAAAATAGAGACGTTTAATAAAAATAAAATAATCAAATCAGCTTCAAGCTGTATCCCGCTCACAGGAGGATAGACAGAAGGAAACTCTGTTTGTGTTAAGACACTCCGTTTCCCAATTTGTGTTGTGGTGAACGCCTTTCTTTGTCTCGACATCAGGACAAAGAAACGAAAATATCAATTTAAATAAATATTTCATTTTCTCGAGTGGGGATCGAATTCATAACCAGTTTAACTGTCACACTTTGTGCTCTGCGCCACGTCAGCTTCACGCTGTATCCAACACACAGCAGGGTAGGCAGAGGAAACCAAAGTAGTGTTAAGACACTCCGTTCCCCACTTTCTGCAGAATTCTGGAGGCATTGCGTGTTGAATGGCAGAACTCAACGCCGCGCTTGTCCTCGACACCAGAGCGAAGAAATGGAAACATAAATGTAAATAAATATTTAATTTCCTCGAGTGGAGATCGAACCCACCATCAGTCGGTTTTACAGTCACACTTGTCCTTGCGCCACGACTGGCCAAAATTATTTTGGACAAAAAAAAGGAACGAATTATTATATAGATAATATATAAAAAATGTCAACTTCTTACCTCACCCTAAAGCACCAGCGATGACACTGGTAATCAAAACAACAATAGTAGTGGCTGCTCCATTGATGCCGACGCCGGCGCCGTACACAGCACCGCCCTCGCCAAACGCGTCCGCTACACATATTGCGTCTGTCGAAGTCGAAGTGCCATCTGGTCAGCCAGATGGCAGTTCTAGACTTTTTGGACTTTATGGATTGACTACTTCTTCATTGTGTTATTCATTAACAAAACTCAGTAGGTGCATTATAGTAACTGATAACTAACTAACTAAATACATTATAAACAAAAGTTTATAAATAAATAAATATTGTATTAGAACGCAATAGTTGTGAATTGAGGATTTTTTTTATTTAATTTAATTTTTTTTTTATATTTATATAGATATCTTAATGGAAAATACAGCTATTTACTATTTATTTTCTTTTTTATCCAAATTTTAAATTATTTCTAAAGAAAATATTTATATTTTAACGTGCAATTAAAATAAAATTATAAACCATAACCGTAAAGAAAAAAAGCAGAGCCCAATTAGTCTAGAAATGCCCTCCAGTGCATGCATTTACTAAAACTAATTATAATAGTGATATAATTAAAGAAGAGCTGAAATAAACATAATTATTAAAGAAATATAATGTAAAGTATATATAAATATATTAAAGTAATACATATAATTGCTTTATTTGTTATTCAAGTTATATTTATATGAAATCTCAATACATTTATAAAATAGTAATATTATAAAATATGTTAATAAAATATAGTAATAAACTACAAACACCCATGTTTATATTATACAAACATCAGTCTTGAGTGAGAATCGAACCCGCAACTGAACTAAAATACTAATAACGCTAATGTATACAACTAGAATTGAAAATGATCATGCGAGTAATAATATATTTTTAAATATGAAGTAATAATAGGGTAACTGGTACTTTTATTGGCTTATTATCACATTTAATAACGTTTTTTTCAATATTGGAAACTGTTGTAGATTAGATATGCAAAATATTTAATGTTCAAATAAACTATCACATAACTTATTTAATAAATTTGATATATACGAATTAACGACATTATACATTGTCGTTTATGTATATATATCAAAATTAAATAAGTTCTCAATCTTTGTGTCCAAGTATCATTTACCCTAATTATGACAACATCGAACAAACCCATAATAATTGTATGAACATACCGAGTTGACCAACTTCACCGATGATTAATGAGCGAATGGATGTAGGGAAAAAAATATTTAAAATAACAATAATATAAGAATATTACTTATACTACAAATTAAAAGGCTATATAAGATTTAATCACTGAAGAGTTAGTAAGGGACAAGGATTGGTTGATGTAGGTGGATTCTTTTTTTATCACGCTTCACGTGAGCGACCCGAGCGAGAACCTAGTGTTAAAACACTCCGTGTAAGGGTTCGATCCCAATTCGAGTTTATTTATTGACATTTATATTTTCATTTCTTTGCTCTGGTTGAGGGTAAAGCGCGGCGTTGGGTTCCGCTAAAGGAGGACTGGAGTGCCTTTATTTACATAACTATTTTTAATATTTATTGTTTTATTTTACAATATAATTGTTTTTCTCCGTTCCTCACTGAGAATGAATATGTTAGAATTGCAATATGACGATGTGTCGTAATATATTTAATGACTTATTAAATGCTGACTGACAAATCATATAAATTAACATATGATTAAAGGACACACATATAAGTTTTCTTTATAAAAAAACATATCGTATATTTTTCCTATCGTTAACAAGAAATTTAAATTTGTTATACTTTTATGAATAAGGAAAAACATGACTTGAAGTAATTATATATATATTTTTTCTGTATATTTTTTTTAAATATTTATTACGACACCATACCATAACCCTTCATGCAGTAACAAATCTTAAATATAAATAAAGTGTATTTACCTCCATATCGATTGAGCATTGCCATTATGACGCCATTGGTCCAGCCAAAGCCAGTTTGCACGACATATTCTCCACCACCGCCGAAACCACCGAAAATTGTTGCGTCATACTAAAAACATATTTTTTTATTATTATAACTAATTTTATTAAATTTTTATTAGATTTAAATTTTAATAAACCGATTTGCCTTTTTATCTAAGCAACATTTGTGTTGTAGTTTGTTTTATTAGAACAACGACGATAATAGACATTTTTAACAAAGTTTTTCCTCTCAACACTCAATGTATAAAAATAAGTAAAATGATGTAGCACTTTGTTTATTTTAAGACATTATACAGATATAACATTTTGTTTCAGCTTCACACTGTATCCTGCATGTAGCAGGGTAGGCAGAAGAAGTTTATTGTTAAGGCACTTGGTTCCCCGCTTTCCACCGAATTCTGAAGACATTGCGTTAGTGAGCGGAGGAACTCATCGCCGTGCTTTGCCTCGCCAACAGAGCGTAAAATTGAAAATATTAAATGT
Organism: Heliconius charithonia; assembly: GCA_030704555.1. NCBI lineage: Eukaryota > Metazoa > Arthropoda > Insecta > Lepidoptera > Nymphalidae > Heliconius > Heliconius charithonia. The sequence continues at coordinate 5,779,469 of CM060825.1, forward strand.
TTCAGTTCCTGGATTGATAACCACGACTAGGCCACGACTGGCCTTACACCGTTTGGCGTAGATATAATAAATATATTAAAAAAATAAAAATAAAACCACTCACTTTCTCCAACATGGCTGTCTTCTGACGCCACACCTCAAAATTGGATCTGACCCATTTAGTAGCTATTTCATTTGCCAATTGCATAGCATGGGAGTGCCCGGTGTCTGCTAATCCCATGACCACTATGTATTGTAAGGGCGGCCACGCGTTGGGATAGTCCCATTGCTCCCCGGAATGTTCGTAGGTCGTGGGAATACCACCTTCGAAATTATCGACCTGAGAGAAAATTATATATTTTTTTTATTTGGGCTAATTATTATTTTTTAATTTAATATAGTTTTAGTTTTTAATACTTCTAAAAGAAAAAATCAAATTTAAGAATACATGTTGTAAATTGTACACAGATAAATAATTGAAAAAATAAAGATAACTCCAAAAGTTCGCCCATTGATACGTCAATACGTATAATATTCAATACAATACAATACAATATACTTTATTGCACTTAAAATTTAAACAAATTATATACAAAATAAGTGAAAAACAACATGTACAATAAGGCGGCCTTATCGCTTAAAGCGATGTCTTCCAGGCAACCTTTGGTCGCTGGAGTTGTATAAAAAAAAGAGAGTGTGGGTGGTGCATTACATTATCAATATACTAATAATATATATACCTAAGAAAATATTGGTGCGATGCAAAAATAGCAAAAAAAACAAAATAAAGTAAATGATCTATAAATAAAATTACCAACCTTCACTTTATCCAAATAATTAATAACTCGATTGACATAATACTCCTTTCTCGCCGGATCGAAACATCCGGTCCACAGTGGTGCGATGTTGGACGGATAGAAATAGTCACGTCGTCTGCCTGATTCAATACTGAAATCCAGCCATGCCCCTACATCTTCGTGCCATAGGACCTAGATTATATTTATTAAATTAAACAAACGAACAAGCTCTTGTATTGATAATATTTATATTATATATTCTACCCTTGTAAAACGTTTATTAATATGATTAAAAATATGATTAAACAGTCAAAAATATGAAGCCAGTCGTGGCGCAGTGGTACTAGGTGTGACTGTAAAACGGACTGGTTGTGGGTTCGATCCCCACTCGAGGAGATGAAATATTTACTTAAATTTATATTTACATTTATTCGCTCTGGTGTCGAGGCAAAAGTGCGGCGTTGAGTTCTGCCACTCAACACGCAATGCCTCCAAAAATTCGGCAGAATGTGGGAACGGAGTGTCTTAACACTAGATTCCCTCTGCCTACCCTGCTAAGTGCGGGATATAGCGTGAAGCTAATTTATAATTTTTTTTTTTATATGTTGACCAAACTTCTACAAACGTAAACAAAAATATATTCAACACCAACAAAAGAACCAAACAAGCAGTTTAACTTTATAACCTCAGTATTTAATATTAAATCTGAAATATTATAAAAATTACCTTTTCAATAGCATCCATTAGTCTAGCATGAACTTCTCTATAGAATTGTGCCTTTTCCACGTTATGCAGTTCTTCATGGAATTCAGCCAATAATTTAGCATTCCAACACATTATGGCATTTAAATCGACTGGTACTATAGATCGAGTTTTTAAATTAGTTAGGTTACCTGCAAATAATGAGTTTTTGAGATGTAATATAAAATATCAATAACTAAAAGTTAAAAGTAATTTTAGTTATTGGTATCGTTTTAATACATTTTGGAATTGGTCTTGTTTTCAAATTCAAATTTACGTCACAAATATAAAATACGTCAAAAATGTACAATCTTAATATTTTAACAGCGAAATGACAATTTTGATTTAGAACGCCTTATACCTTATAAGCATTTTAAGGCATGATGCAAATGTACATTTAAATTATATACGGATATTCTTTATTTTTTTAAATGAAATAATATTACATGTATATTTTCATTTTTTCGCTCTGGTGTCGAGGCAAAGCGCGGCGTTGAGTTCCGCCAATCAGCCAAGTCAAAAATAAAAAAAAATACCACAAGGGAAAGGACTAGGTTCCATAAGCTTTCGATATTTTAATATAATCTGCTAAAAATATATTTTCTATACCTTTATTAGTGCCATTTAATATGAACCACCTGGAAGAAAAGTCCCATCCTGATTCCGCAGCGGATTTTAACTCCGCATATAATTCTTCTTTCTTTGCATTTGAATCGAAATGTCTGAAAATATAAAAGTTTTTGTTTTAATTCTTATGATGAATGAATGAACAGAATATATGATTTCATCATAATCATCGTGACGGAGTGGAACATCACCAGAGTGCATGATATAACTCGGGAGGAATTATTAAAATGTTGTCCTCTATGGTAGACAAAACATAATGAAAGTTATACAATACTTAAGAGATCTAGATTCAAACATTTTTACCAAACAAAATATTTGTGTATTTTTGTAGTATTTATATGATAAGATATTAAAACAATATTTTACTAATTGGGCAAATATTGTTGTTTTGTAGAAGAATTTTACAAATTAAGACGCAGGTTCAAATCTAGTATTTTTTTATATATCTATCGAAATATTTTTATTTTCTTATACCTAAATATCATTATGCCCAGTTGTTAGAGAGACACAGTAACAAATGTTGTTTAAAAAAAACAAATTATATTTGTAAACTATATAATAAAACATTTATCTAGTAGTTACCTGGCACAGTCAATGTCTTCTTTGTAACTCTCAGGCCTAGGCCCTTGCGATTGGTCGTTATATCTTGATAATTGGTATCTAAAAAATAAAGTTATTATTAATCTTCAATTATCAGAGTGTGGCGTTTAGTTTCGTAAGTTAACGTAAAATGTCACAAATACAGGCAGCAAGAACATAGTATTTTAACACTAGTCTTCTGCCTACCTAGCTATAAGTAAGTTGAAGCATAAATATGACAAAAAATAAAAGAAACAATCGAGGAAATAAAATATTTTGTGTATTTTCATTTCCTCATTCTGGTAGCAAGACATAGCGCGGCGTTGAGTTCCGACACTCACCTACAGTGCCTCTAGAATTCGGCGTAAAGGTGTCTTAATGGGAAAAGAGTATCTTACACTATGTCCCCAGGTTCCCTCTGCCTACCCTACTATGAAATTATAAATTGCAGGGCTCAATTTACATTTTGTTTCGACAACATATTTCAATATTTTTTTTTAATTTTACAATTAAATATTTGTGGTGTGTGTTAAAAACATAATATTACTTTTTTAGAAAAAAAATACTCTAATACACTTTACGTATTACCTACATAACACAATTAAACTTTTTTTGAAATATTTTACTTACTTATGGCCTTCATGCTCAATTTCAACAGTATGGTTCTTCACCCAGAAATCGAACTCGCGGTCCAAAGTACCGATATGTTGTCTCAAGAACTCAATGTCACCGAAGTCATCCATTATTAACTTTACCATGGGAATAAGGAGAGGTGGTTGAGATCTGGAAAACAATAATAGGTTCAATTTCAAAAGGCTGTTTAAAGTTTATGTTAGAATGTATTTGTTATTACTGATACGTTTTGGCGATGTAATTCGTAAAGAAATGGCAATTAAAATAAGCTATACTAAAATATTGCTGAAAGGCTAACTAAACTGAAGCGGATATGGGTAAGACATGTGATTGAATGCAAGGACAACAAACCAGATGGAGAGGTCGCGTAGGCAACAGAAATGTTGACAGACCATACGATAAATGGAGAGAAGATATAGAAGAAACAGTTGGTAAAGCAACCATATCTTTTGATGCTCCGTTCGCTCTGATTACCCTGCTAGGGATACAGCGTGAAGCTTGTTTAATTTTAGTTTCAAATCACACATTAAAAATTACCTCATAATATAATAGATTCTGCCGCCATTCGGTATAAAACCGAACCTATCGACGATATCTAAGAAATTTTCGACCATGCCCTTTGCTGTCGACCTCATTTCGGACAAAAGTAGTCCCTTAATTATCCAATAGGAATCCCAGTAATAAAATTCACGGAAACGGCCACCTGGAAAAAAAAATTAGGTTCGTAAAAGCGACATAATTGTACTAATTGTCAAGATATCGTCATAGTAATTTACTTAAGATATCTTACTAATATTATATCTACATGTGAAAGTTTATGATAGATGGAGAGATGTTTGTTGACTAATGAACGAATTTAAATAAAATTTAACACTAAAATGTATAGGCTATACACAAAAATAATTTGAAGGTCACACTTTATGTAAAGATTTTTTATAATTTGGCTTTGTTTTTGGTAATACAACAATAAGTTTGTATATAGTTTAAACGCACGAAACCGCGTTTGGTTCGCTAGTCTAATATATTTTTTGTATAATTGTGTTGGTATTTAGTATTATTTCTAAGTAAACTTTATTTAACCTAATATAATAAAGTGGAAAATAAAAAGAATTTGTCACTAAACTTTCTTTTTATGAAATTCTATGTATTTTTAAAATTCAAAAGTCTTAAAAAACTTATCCTTTTCATAATTTTTACTATGAAAAATTCTAAACGTAAAAAAGTAGCTTATTTTAAATTACTAATTAACTAAATTATATAATTACCAGGAACTATCACAGGGTTATCTACATATATAATAGAGTACAATTCTTGATTGTGTTTCACTTCTTCTTTCATTTTTCTGCCAAGCTGTAACCACAATCTGTTGAGATCCGATGCCCATTGATGGAAAAGAGGGTCTTTGATCTTTTGAAGAAATGCTGAAACGAAAATGATGTAAATTTTAGTACCTTTATAGTATTACATATGAGATCAAAATCAAATAACCAACTATAAATGACGTGGAAAATATGAGTAGTAAAACAAAATAAACAATTTTAACCATATAATAGATACATCGGTTCAATTCTCAGTTAACCCTTTAACTTATATATATATATATATATATATATATATATATATATATATATATATATATATATATATATATATATATATATATATATATATATATATATATATATATATATATATATATATATATATATATATATATATATATATATATATATATTATATTTATGGCAAAAATATTTTCTTTTCCATCCACTCCATTTTATGGTTGGAAAAAAATATGTCACAGATGAACAGATATACATAAAAATATAAATATTCATTGAGTAATTGTACTAATTGTTGCGTTTATGAGTTTGGAAGTTTGTTCCACTATTACGCAAAAACTACTGAACGGATTTAAATTAAACTTTACAGAAATATAACTTATACATCAGAATAACACATAGACTAAAATTTATATTAAGATATTGTCTAAGTTAAATATTATTATAAAAATAAGTTTAGAACTATCGTTTGGATCGTTGTCTTATATTTTTAGTATCTAGTAGGTACATTTCTTCTATATCATCATGTTACCAGTATAAAATGTATCTTATCTCATATCTTATTGCTCGACTTAATATCTAAACAAATATTGTTCAAGTATATTTCATTATTTTTCTTTCAATATAAATGATTACTAGTTAATAAGTTTATGTACTTTATATTTTTATTTTATTGTATTTTCTTATAAATTTTAGTTTTTTTTTCATATCCCTTGTTAATAAAATTTAATTATAAGATTTTAAATAAAACTATTTTAACCGGATTAATCGCGTATATTTAGTTTTGTTGTACATCTTTGGAAACCCCACGTTTCGAACACTTTGCCACCATGGACTACTGGTCACGGGAATGGTTGAAACGTCGGGTTTCCAAAAATGTACAACAAAACTAAATATACGCTATCAATCCGGTTAAAATAGTTTTATTTAAAATGTGTAATAATCGTGAAAATCAAAGAACTTATTAATTATAAGATTTTTTTAATATATTTTAAAAGCAATAGGCTAATCTTATTAAATAATATATATGTTTTTTTTTATTTATTCATATATTCAACATTCATGTTATGTTAAATGTTGTTGTATGGTCTATTTAAATTCGTAACATGAATTATTTTAATTTTCCTGTGTGTCGATTTCACAAGCAAAAAGAGGGAAACGGAGTGTTTTTGCGTTATTTCTTTTCTGTCTTTAAGCTTGAATAAATAAATTAATACGTATATCTACATAAAAATATAAGTGCTCTACAAATATGTGTGCTTTAAGTTAAATGTCTTAATATTTAAGGCTCAAAGTTAATCTATACTCTAAAATCGGAGTTCAGGATAAACAAGTTCATTGTCACGTTTAAATCTCGTTTAAATTCAAAGTGATAATAAATAATTTTCAATATAAAAATAAAAAATTACTTACAAGGATTATCTTTCCAGTCAGTAGGCCGCCATTCTTCAAACTCTGAGCCTTCAGGATCAAAGTTCTGGTTCACGAACTCCTGGATATCAGCTTTCGTTGGCCTTGAATGTGTCCTGGAAATTAATATTTTTATATTATATAATTAATACAACACACTTATTCAAGTAGATTAACAAAGTGCAGTGATAATTTCCGCCACTCAAAATGCACTGTCTCGAAAATTGAGCGGAGAGGTTGGCATAGTATGTCTGCTCTAGATATTTCCTGCCATACGCAGGATACAGCGTGAAACGTAAAATAAATAAATAATAATTTTGTCACGTGATTATTTTTATATTTATTGTATTTATACATAACATATTGCACGATATAATTATGCTTTTTGCACCAACTTCCAGAACTTGGATAGAAGAAAGCTCTTTCAGAGATAAGTGAATTTTTCTATATACTTTTTATAACTAAATATTGGTAATTAAGTATTTAACCATCGATATTATATTAATATGAAACATTTCTACAGACAATCATTAAAATAGCTAGCCCTAGTCTGCCAACCCTGCTACGTACGGGATACAGCGTGAAACAAAAAAAAACATTAAACTAAATATCGTTAATATTATTTGGTGTATTATTTTCATCTACTAAACTAAATTTAAATTACCTGTCCATCATCTCATTGAAATGTTCCATCGTTATATTTGGTGACAGCTTTATTTTCATATCCACAAACGTTTTGGAGTCGTTGTACAGACCGGCCATCTGGACTGTGTCGAGGAGGGGCCCATGACAGTAGATTAAACTGGAAAATAATAAAAAATTAAGTTATTAATGTATATTTTTAATTCAAATTAAAATTAAAGAAAACTGCAGAAAATTTACTGCAAGTGTCAACTGATGATAGCAACATATTCTAATTGTTTAAACAAAAAAATCTAACCTAACCGTAACCGATTCAACTCCAATTTTCAAGTTGAGGCCAGTCGTGGCGCAGTGGTACAAAGTGTGACTGTAAAACCGACTGGTTGTGGGTTCGATCCCCACTCGAGGAGATGAAATATTTACTTAAATTTATATTTTCATTTCTTCGCTCTGGTGTCGAGGCACAGCGCGGCGTTGAGTACTGCCACTCAACACGCAATGCCTCCAAAATTCGGCAGAAAGTGGGGAACGAAGTGTCTTAGCACTAGGTTCCCTCTGCCTACCTGTGCGGGATATAACTAAGAATTGGAGAACCCACAACCGTCGCGTTGCAGCAACACTTTTGTGCCCTTGCGCCACAACGGCCTCATTCTAATTATTTTGATTGTTTTATTATTACTTAGTACAGGTATATGACATTGGAATAAATTACATGATTTATTTCTATTTATACGATGTCAGTTATAAAGTAGACAAAACCACATGAATATATAAAGCCTTTATTTAGATGTAACCGGATGTTTCCGGCCTCGTCCTTTTGTTATGTCACTTTTGTCAAAGTTGTAGTAAATACGTTTAGCTATAGGTACGTACTAGTAGGTACATATATTAGGTCCTAGTGATGTAAATTAGATACTAGTTATTAGATCAGATCTATAGATGACGTTTTACCTTCGATTTTGTTAAAGAATATTAATATATTTTATAGTTTTCTATGAAAAAGAGAAGCTACTGTACTTACATAAGAAGGTTGACTTTTGTAATTGTTATGAATATACGTGTGCCTATAGGTAGTAATTTTAATAATGTAAATTAAACACTACATATTAAAATTATATCTGTTATATATGGTTTTACCTTCGACATTGTTTAAATATTACATATTTAATATTTTTGTATGGTTTTGAGGCCAGTCGTGGCGCAGCGGCACTAAGTGTGACTGTAAATCGACTGGTTGTGGGTCCGATCCCCACTCGAGGAGATGAAATATTTACTTAAATTTATATTTCCATTTCTTCGCTCTGGTGTCGAGGCTAAGCGTGGCGTTGAGTTCTGCCACCCAACACGCAATGCCTCCAGAATTCGGCAGAAAGTGGGGAACGGAGTGTCTAAAACACTAGGTTCCCTCTGCCTACCCTGCTGTGTGCGGGATACAGCGTGAAGCTGATTTTATTTTTTTTAATTTGTATGGTCACATAGCTAGGTTGGATTGGGTTCGATTCTGCGTCATATTAGACATTTGTCTGATAAGAACGATTTTCTTTGTTTGAGGCTGCCGTGACGCCAGGACATAATCGTGTGAAGGTTGTGGGTGGTGGGCTTAAGAGGTAAGCCTACCGCTTACCTCTTAACCGGTTCAGTTCAGTACGTAACACGCAATGCCTCAACAATTCCGCAGAGAGTAGATAACGGAAGTGTCTTAATGGGAACAGAATATCTTAACATTAGGTTCCCTGGTTCCTTCTGCATAATAGGCTTCATATAGCACGACTAAGTGCGGGATACAATGTGAAGCTCTAAAAATATTTCTTCACATAGAATGTGGAAATTACAATGGTTCTTAAGTACTGTATGTAGTACACAAGTAGAAATTCGTGTTTTTGTATATGTGATGAAAAGTCACCAAGTCATCGATCAGGGCAATCAGATAACCGTTTTTAAATTGTTAAAAAAATGTTAAAAAATATTAAAAAATTTAATTAAAAAACAGAATCCTATCTTTATCCTAGTAGTAGAAGTAGAAAAAAAATTATACATTGGAAAATTGCAATATTTTTTTTGTTAATATATGTAATAAATATTTAGTTGCTGTTTTATGATAGTCCGTCGCACGCGTTCATGTATTTTTTTTTTTTTTTATCAGCTTCACGCTGTATCCCGCACACAGCAGGGTAGGCAGAGGGAACCTAGTGTTTTTAGACACTCCGTTCCCCACTTTCTGCCAAATTCTTGAGGCATTGCGTGTTGAGTGGCAGAACTCAACGCCGCGCTTAGCCTCGACACCAGAGCGAAGAAATGGAAATATAAATTTAAGTAAATATTTCATCTCCTCGAGTGGGGATCGAACCCACAACCAGTCGGTTTACATTCACACTTTGTGCCGCTGCGCCACGACTGGCCTCATAGCCTTATAGTTTAAAATTTTAAACCAATAGATATATTGTTATGTAAGGTTATTTGTATAACTTATTTTTATCATCTACCCTTTCTCCGCTATCCTCCCATTGTTTTCTATCCAATCTAGATTCTAGACTGACTACTCTAAATTTTATTTAGATCTCTCCACCAATTTTCCAGTTAATATTTATTGTATCATCACAACGGCCTCATTCATTACACTATTCTATTTTTATTTTCTAAAATTTAGGCAAAGAGAATGTAATAAGAAATTGCTTGACTCCTATTTTTTGGCTGATGAGTGACGTGGGTGGGGGAATTTAACTCAGATTTGGTCCAATGAAAAGAGAAAATTTATCACAAAGAGCTATTCCAAATTGCATTTAATTCATACCAAAACCATAAGACATAAATGTTAAATTTCATAGATTTGAATTATGCGAGCAGTCAGACAGTCGGTCAGACGGACAACAAATCAAGTGACGAATGAAAAGTAATCTTTTATCGTTTTAATATACTTGTAATAAAATATCAAACCCTTCGGTTACACCGAAAATATCGCTGATATTTTCGGTGTTTATAATATTTAAGTTTTATTATATATAAGTGTTTATAATATTTAAGTTTATAATATTTAATAGTTTATAATATTTTTTAATAATAAAAAAAAATCAATCGCGTTAATTTGATAATAAGTAAGTAATAAAATGTTATTTACAATTTCGTAATTATAAATGATATTGCCTCGAAAGTAAGCCTTGATATGTAATAAAAGTCACCTTTACTTCGGTATAATTAATTATATGTAAATCAAATAAAATTGTGTCGAAAGTTAAAAGTGATTTTAAAAGTTATTTCTTCCACGAATTTATCCTTTCTGAATATTATAGGTATTTTTTTTTTTTTTTCTGATGGACTTAAATGCTGTTGACCTGGAATGGTCTTGACAGCGTCACCGGGCTGGGAGGGGCGAGTGTGGCTCGCCCCTGAAGAGAAAATTACGAGCTTTGATGGACGCTCGTGAAGTGATAGCGATCGCGGGGGGATACCCCGCGTACGCTAATCATGGGGGGTTTCGTCCATTGGGCCCCGCCGCGCCGAGGCGCGGGCGTGCCGTGAGAAATGACTGGTCTCGCCGCCTCTTACGGCGGCGGTGAGTGGGACGTAAGACTGAGGAGTGGATCCTCCCTGTGTATTGGGCGTTGGCAGCAGTTATTGGATCGTCAGGATCCAGAAGAATGCTTCTGGGGCGTCGAAGACTCGGATGTGGGTGAGGAGCGTACTTACACGCTTCGACGATCAGTGGGTTGGAATGGGAATCTGCACGCTCGTAGTAGCGCTTGGCCAGGCGCTTGCAGAATTCCTTGAGCGATTCTAGCTCGAAGTCTTTGTGGAGGTCAACGTTGCGGACGTACCATGGGCATCCGGATGCGATACGTAGAAATTTATTTTGGACCCTCTGAAGGAGGTCTATCTTAGTGTGCTATATTATAGGTAACGGTCTGAGCTCTTTTATAGCCCTTTTAAGTTCCACCTAGGAACGTATGCATAAAATATATAAATTTATTATATTAAACAGTTTTTTCAGTTTCAAGTTGCATCTGCTTTACTACTCTCCTGGAGTATGCAGAGCAGACCTAGTGTAAAAAGAGTCCGATCCGTAAACATCACCGAATTTTCGAGACATTGGGTGTTGAGCTGCGGAATTCAACGCCGCGCTTACTGGCTCATAGTAAATATAGAATGCCTAGCCAAAAACTGGTTACTGAAAAAATACAAGTTCTAATAATAATTGAGGCCAGTCGTGGCGCAATAGGCACAAAATGTGACTGATTGGTTGATTTTGTATATGGGTTTGATCCTGAGGAAATGAAATATTTATTTACATTTATATTTCCATTTCTTCGTTCTGGTGTCGTGACCAAGCGCGGCGTTGAGTTCCGCTTCAATACGCAATGCCTCCAGAACTCGGCGGAAAGTGGGAAACGGAGTGTCTTAACACTAGGTTCCCTCTGCCTATCTTGCTGTGCGGGATACAGCGTGAAGGTGAGAAAAAAATATATAATACATATCCTTATATTGTTGGTAACAATAAACTAATTAACTCATCACATTTTATTTATTCTTTTAGCTTATGCCAAGACTGTTATAATTGAAGGTGACACGCGGTTTCCAGTTTAACATATGAGCTACTGGTCTCTAGAGTTACAAAACGATTTATCAGTCTGTCGGTCAAATGCGTAACACATAGGATACTAATAATAAATTACGTAGAAAAAATGTTCTAAAATAGTTTTTTGTTGTATTTTTTTATTCAATACATCGTTATTTCACAATATTTTTGTATTTAATACATAAATGTATATCAATCATATTTTATATGTGATAATGATGAGAAAATCCTGGCGGAGGGTCACAAGCGTGTAAGCGTGACAGACTTGGGAGTTCGATTCTCGCTCGAAAAAATTTAATAAATTTTGGAGGGTTGTGTACTTTCCACCTTTATCTTTAATATAATGGATTGGAGACCCTCTTACTTACTTACACACATACTACGGTTGCAGTTTCAAATCCAACTCGGGAGAAATTAATTTGTTTCATTTCCTCGCTGCGGTAATATGACAATGCGCAGCGTACAGTTCCGTCATTCAACACGCAATAACTTGAAAATTTGGCAGAAAGTGGGTAACGGCTTATCTTACACTAGGTTCCCTGTGCGTATCCCGCTAAATATAAGATACATCATCAAGATAAATTATTAAAAGATAACTTACCTATTACAAGTGGGTGGTAACTGACTCCTGTCTCCAGCGACCGCTCCCAGCACCACAAAAAGAACACAAACACCAATCATGTCTATGGCACTACTACTTACAACTAATATCACTAAACAGGAACTTATTTGCTCAAAATAAATAGAAATAAATAATTTTCACAAGATTTTTACGTTAGAAGATTTTTACGTTAGAAGTCTTTTACGTATTTAGGTAAGTGCTAGGAATTTTAATTTTTTTTCTGAAGGGTCGCCCGGTCATTATGACCGCAATGTTTTGGATCTATCAACACAGCAGGGGCACTTTAGTGCCCAGTTCTGAAACAAACAAAAAAAAAATTGTAGTAACAATATAAAGTACGGAATATAACATTTTAATGACTTTGGCATACTTTTGCGTTTTGCGTTTATTTGGCGTAAATGCAATATGCGATGATACTATATTCAACTCTTGTTCAGACGAATGTTAAACTCTAATTCACTATAATATTTTTTAAACGTTATACGCTGCATTTTGCAGCGTCGGCAAAGGGAACCTCTTGTCAAGACCTTCGATTTCGTACACACCCCCTAATTTTCAAGAATAGCGGAAGTTAACGCCGCTTTATATCATGTTGGCAGAGAGAAGAAATGAAAATGAATCATTCCACCGAGTGGTAATTAACCCACAAGCGATAGACCTACAGTTAAGCTGTTAGCCTGAATGCGCGACGACGCGCGCTAATAAACCGTTGTTGTAGTGTAAGAATAAAACCGCGCGTCGCCGCGCGTTCATCTGAACTTACCCTTAGAATTAAAAACTTTAATTGGCTTAATACACATATAATAAATATTTATAATCTCTCAAAATACGCAGATAAGAACGATAATTGAATAAATGAAGATATTCAAAATAAAAAAAAATAGAAGGTATATTAAGTTATTTATGCTTTTAGCTTTAATCCTAAGAATTTACTGGTGTAAAAATAAATGCTTATAGATTTTGTTGACAAGGAAAACTTTATAGCAAATATCCGTCAACCTACATAAAACTCCTCCGTTGATGAGTGACTGACAGACACAAAGGAAATTATTAGACTTAAAACGTTGAAATTTGGCAGGAGAACGGTAAGAGAATGTAGGGGAACACTAAGAGAGTATATCTCGAAAATTTTATGAGAACGGGAGAATTATCCGTCCCTTTTAAAGCCGATGCTAACAAAGTTGCAAGCGAAGACTAGTTGATTATATAAGGAAAATCTCGATTCTTAATAAATGTGTCGTGCCTACTTTAATACGAGAATAATACAAGAAAGGAAAACACAATATTTAGTCAACTTTAAATTAATATTTATTTCTATCGACTAAGAGGTAAACTTTATGTTATGGCAATTTAACTATTTGCATATGGGTATAAATTATTTTATTGTCAATTTTTTATAGCTGCACCTCATATAACATTGTAGTGGTGCGGAACTCAACGCAACGATTTGGATTGTCATCAGGGCGAGGAATTGAGAAAATTCGATATTTCATTTCCCCGAGTTGGAATCGAACCTACAACCTGTCGCGTTTAAAGTCGCACGCTTGTGCTCCTGCACCACGCGCCTGCGCGGAGAGTGGAGAACGGAGTGTCCTAACAGTAGGTTCCCTCTGCCTACCCTATTGTGTGCAGGATAGAGCGTGAAGCTCACTATTATTAAATAACAAAAAGTTTCAGCGGGCGACGCCACGTTTGTGTCCTTAGCTTACTATATCCATATTATTATTTTTTTCAGTATTAGAAAATCGTGACGCACAGTCAAATTAGATCAAATAACACATTATTTTTATTTGTTACACATTTTGTAAGAATTGTCATGTAAGAAGTTCTTAAAATAATTTTAGCTTACGTTGACTTACGATGACAAAACGCATTAATTGTGTAATATTGTAATTTCAATAATATAATTAATTTCTAATTACAGTAATATAATAAATAAATACCTTTTTATATTTCTTATTATATATTTGTAATAAGTTTGTATGTTTGTTTGAGTGCGCTAATCTCAGTAAGGAATCCACATCCATAACGTTAATACATACATACATAACGTTAATCGTTTCAGCAGCTACAGGTAGAACTTTGTTATATCTATATAAACTTTTCTTGATAGGTTTCCAGGAGGCGCGGGTTCGAGTCCCGCTACGTTCAAATTTTTATACGTTTTTAAAATAAGTACTTTTCTTTTCTAAGTGCGGAGTAACACTTCATAAATGTTTAAAATATATATAAACTTTCCTTCTAATAAAACAATTTATTTTTAACAAGCTTACTGACACCCATTGCGTCACACTGGTATGTAATTACAAATAAAGTATCTATATAAAAGGAAAATGTACCCGGTAAATCTCTAAGATCTCATAATAGAGGCGCGACTTTGATTTTCTTTATCATCTCTAAATAAGAAAAAAAAATAAAGAGAAAAAATAAAGAGTGGGGGGGAACTGAGTGTCTTAACACTAGGTTTCCTCTGCCTACGAAGCTGATTTATTTATTTTTATTTTAAATAAAGAGAAAAAAAAGTGATTAATCTAAAACTTTTTAAAAGTAAAATGAATGCCAACAACGACACTCAGATGTATCAATTATCAATTAACAAGGCAAAGCGTTTTTGAGTTTCACCACTCAATGCCTCGGTAAGGAACGGAAATGTCTTCATGGTAATAGAGTGTCTCTACTAGGTTCCCAGGTTTCCCTCTGCCAATTCTGCTATGTGCGGGATACAGCTAAAAAAAATATCACACTCGATCAATTAAAGGAAATGAACGACCCAAGAAATTCAGTCATTTGTAATTTTCTTATATTTATTTGCTTTCGCATATGATATTTAATCGCTTCATCAATGTCAAGTTTTAAAGGTATAAAAAATATAATATTTTTTTAAATAGAAAGAAATATATGTCATGCGACTGTGAACGCAGCAGGTTGTGGTTCTATTCCCACTCGAGGAAATGTTTAATATTTTTCTTTCCTCGCTCTGGTAACGAGAATTTGGCGGAAAGTGGGGAACGGAAGTGTCTTAATGGAAACGGAGTTTCTTTCTGTTGTTCAGTTCATCATATCTATTCCAGTTCTATTCTGTCGTTGATTATTGAATGGAGGAATAAATTATCTAATACAAAAATTCCCGTACCCAAAGCTCTCAATTATGGATGTCCCCTAACAAACGCTGCTATTTTTGCGGACGCTCTTGTGGATTTTTTATAAATATTTTTAAAGGTTTTTTTTATAAAAAAAACTTTTTTTTTATCTTGTTCAAATATACACTGTATCCGCCACATAGCATGGGTACCCAGTGTTGAAGTAATAGAGCCATTGCGTTTTGAGTAGCGGTACTCAACGCCAATTCTATATTATAAGTAATTTCATTTTGATTTGACTTAATTACCTTAAAAAATGGTTTTACAATGAAGAGTCATAAAATATGACGAGGCGCGTAAGATTTTTTCATTTTTTACATCTAGACAATGCACATATTACTGGCATAAATTGTAACAACAACATATTGTATAAATTTTATTATTACAATATTAAATCTTAAATTTTGTAATAATATAATTTATTACAATATGTAGATGTAGATGTAGATGTTTTTCATACTCCTATGGTAATAAAAATATTTAAACTTTGACTTTGTTCACTCGCATGATTTGGATACGCATATATAATAATAGACCCGTATACCCATGATATTATGAATAGCATCAACTGTGCAATCTATGTAGTGTCAAAAAAAATTAAAACCGAAAAGATAAGCAATAACTAAGATAAATCAAAAACTAGATTAACTAAGATAAATGATAAATTAAATTAATTAAATCAAAAAGAGAAAATAAGAAACATATAATTATTTTTACTGCTGTCTGTACTCAAAATGAGATTCACAAAACCATTCACATTGTATCTGACGTTTTCTTACGTAAAAGAGTAAATTAGTATACGTGTTACTCACAGAAGCTAACTAGATCCAGTTCGAGTAAGCTTGATATGGCTTTGACGATTTAATTTGTTTCAAGTGATAGCGTATTAGTGGCCGTCGTGACGCAGGAACACACGCGCACGGCAATAAATGCGACGGTTGTGGGTTTGATTCATTCATTAATTATTTTTTTTCCTCGCACTGGTAACGAGACAAAGCGCGGTATGGAGTTCTCTCATTCAGCACGCCTTAGAATTAGGCGGAAAGTGGGGAATGGAAGTGTCATAATGGGAACGAATTGTCTTAACACTAGTTTGCCAAGTTCACTCTGCCAACATGTACTATGTGCCAAAACTAAGCGGGGGTACTAAGCGGGGTATTGTTTAATTATTATTTAACAGGCAAATAGTAAGAGAAGAAACTTCTTAGTACTCTATGGTTTTACCGTTCTGATCATGTTACAGCACAGCTTACAGCGGTGTCTGGGATTCTCTCACCTTTATAGTAGAAAAAGGTTGAATTACCATTATTAAATATTTTTAATATTTAAATATAGCGAAATTTAAAAGCACTATAACTATATTTATTTAAGACAGTAAATTGGACTGTCCATATAGCATTTTTGGAGTTTCTTGATTTCTATTTATATATGTAGATTATGCAGTATACATTGTCATACAGTCCAAGTATTTGAGCTCATCAGTCATCAAGTTCAAAGACAGTTTATATTTAGACTCATCTCCTGAAGAAGTCAAGGTTATGCTCGTGATTACTCACAATTGCTAAAGTGGAGTTTTCTCTAACATTACATAATACACGTTATGTATATTTTTTGTGGAAATATGCCAAACCAGTTTGAAGACACTTTGTCTGTGACTTTTCTTGTATTTAAATATTAATAACTAGACAGTGGGATGCCGAGCTTTGTAAAAATACATCGGAGAAATATGAAATGTAAATATTAAATTTTTCATTTAGATAAGAAAACAATTTCAATGGTAAAATAGACTTTGGTTGACCCCGGATTACCTTAGAGAACACTGCACCGATGATACTGGAGGAAAGTCAAAAGCATGAGGACTGAGGAGGGCATGTGGGTTGATGATAGTGAGGTGGCGAATTTAGTTATTACATACAAAAAAAATAATTCCCATATTCTCAGAAAAATGTGAAACTTAAAGATATTCGCAAAATGTTATATCAACGGTAAAGAGGACAAACACGGAACAGCAAAGTGTGAGCTTCCGGCGGTCGATTCACGACCAATTGACTGTGCTGTATCAATTGGAAGATTACCTTACCTTCGCCCAACCTTGGACTGGTAGCTACTTCTAACTTCCAAATCTGTGTTTGTGTTTTAAAAGACAAACTTAATGATTTAATGATAATTACAAAAGGAGTAACTTTATATTTTTTTATGTTTAGATACAAGAGTATTTTATTTACTTTTAAAAATGATCTTCTCTGAAAGTTTCTTAATACAAAAAAGATTATAAATCATATAAAATTTTAAGTAATTCTAAGCTCTATCATTAAATATTTATGATGAAAGAAAAATTATGTAAGAAGTAAGCTCCTCGTGGGAAATTAAGTAAGAGATTTAGTAACATGTAAAACTCATTCCTCATGGGAAGAAGAAAGATTCGGAAGGCCATAATTAAAAAACATATTTAAGAAAATAAAAAAATAATAATAAAAACTTAAAAATAAAAACAATCTTTCCTACACAAAATGCTAAAAGTGTTATGAAATGTACTCGGGGTTATAGATCTTTGACAATCTTTTTGAAAAATCGATATTTTATATACTAAATAAATTAAATAATTTCATATACTAACTGAAGAATTTCACTATTCAGGTCCCGGTTCCAGACCAGTTCGATGATACCATATTAATGTGTTGTCATCTAAGCCAAGCGTTACTGACACTTTTTAAAAATTTTATTACATAGTTACTTAGTTTGTATTTGTTTGTTGTTTGTGATATTTTTTTAAAAAAGTATCAGTTAGTGTACAGCGATCTAATGAAAGCGGATAAAAAAAACAGAACAGAAGAAAGATTCCCTAACCATAAGTAATGTATTCTGCAATTCTTTTGTTTAATAAATTATTAAAACGGCAGGAATTAGAGAATCTTTCTTCTAGTCTGTTTTTTTATAAAAAAAATGTATAATAATTAACAATTTAAACAAAATCACGTGAGACGCCCACAAGTTTGCGTAAGTATTAGGGCGTGATATCGGCTTTAGTCCAATACCACACCCCCGTTGATGACGTGAGGGTAAAACAGACATCATATGATCTCTGGTATTCTGTACATGGACCAAGCCCATTTTGCCATGGATAAGTGCCAATAAAATCATAAATGTTCGTATGATTTATATTAAATTCTGTGGATTTATATAAATTTCGGATTTTGTTAGTTCATTTATTAGTCAAATTTATTTAATAAACTTCTTTTATTAATAGATTTGTATTCATTATTTACAGAATTCTTATTAACGCCTAATCGTATTGAATGGAAAAGTTATTATTATCAAGATCACACCCTCATCATGACGTGACGGTAAAATTAGGATCACATGATTTCTGGTACGCTTTCTATGGACCCAGCCCATATTCTTATGGAAGATTGCCAATAACGATTTACGTATGTTAAATTATATTAAATCATTATAATTTATATTATAAATATTTTTGTGTCTTATCGTGGATTAGTAATATTTATTATCTGCAATTTTAGGGACAACGTATAAAACATCAAACTGATGCCCCCAAATTCTTTTAACTATTTATTTAAAAAAACAAATAACCGACTATCGGATAACTAAAGTTCCTGCGATGATCAACAATATCTAATTTGGATAATACTTTTGTATAGTATTAATAATAAATATGTAACTATGGAATCCCTTACCAAATGCTGCACTCGATCAAATCACATGATCTTTGATATGCTGAATGTGGAATGGGCAGATAATATATTGGTACTTTGCCAAAAATGTCCGAACTAATTAAGTGTTCTTAGGTTTAAATTTAAACATTCATAACAAAAACTACCTGAGTCTATCCACCTGTGCTTTTTCAGCTGAAAATCTTTGATGTATGTCATACAAGACGTGTGTGGAAGTGTTGAAAGAACTGTGTTGATAAATGTAAGAGCTGAACTGAAATATTGTATGGTAAAGAAATGAATGAATGTTAAATATCATATTGTAAGGGTCAAGGAACATATTATATAAACTAGTTTAAGCTTAAGGTTAAATTTATATTTTACGAATATATCAACTATTATCGTTTGACTTTTAGCCAATTTTAAAGATACTGGTTATATAAGCTTGATGGCGAGTGACAAAATGATATATGTGTCGAAAATAACATGCATCTTCAACAATTAACACAAAATTTTAATGAATTCATGGAAGAGATTTATATAATTAATAAATTTAATGCAGTGGGAGTGTCGATCAATGACAAGAGTACAAATTTTTGGCAAGAAGTCTTGGCTGAAAAGTGAGGCACTTTCTCTTTCTAAAGCAGGAAAATGAAAATAATTTAAATTTGATTATTTCTTTCAATGCGTTCGAACCTACAACCGTCCCGCTTATTGTTGGAACAGTGGTTCCACAGTGCCACGACGTATTGAAGCAAACATAGATACATATATTTAGATTTATTTGAAATCATTTCATTTGATTCATTTTTTATTTCTTTAGTTTCCTAAACCATTTATTTGAAGTAGTTAAATAAAGAACTACAACTCTATAGCCATACAATACATCGTCTCTACATTTCATATTAAAGTTCAATGATCCGTGGACTGTTGTGACCTTTGGTGACCTTCACCGCTGTAACATACTAAGAATATAAATAATATAATTTCTGTTCCTTTAAGTGATAGCGACACATGAGGTGGCGACATTATGAATTTTTAAAGTCCTTATATGTCGAAGTAAGGTAAACGTTTAGAGGCAGAATGCGGCGTTGAGTTCCACAACTCAACACGCAAATCTTCAAAAATTCGGCGAAAAATGGGAATCAGATTTAAATAAGAACAGTGTCTTAACACCAGGTTCCCAAGTACTCTCTGCTTACACTGCTTAGTGCGGGACACGGCGTGAAGCATTAGGTCCCATTACTCAGCACACAGTTTCCGTAAGCACGCTGAAAGAGTCAACGGAGTGACTTATCACAAAGTTTTTTTTTACTTTTTCACGATATTATGTGATATGTAAAGAAAAAAAAAACAATTAAAATATAAAAGCGATTATTTAAAAAAAATTATACTACTGTAACGGAGTCAATAGACTTCTTGGCGATAGCAGTTTTTTAATCGTTTTTAGCTTAGGTTAATTATTACAGCCACATATCTAGTACAAGTTAGTTTAAATAATCGCGGTGTTTTATTTTTACTAATGACATTCATGTTGAAAAAACTAACGAGTGAAGTAGAAAATAGGGATGGGATATTAAATATATTACTTCAATTAGGTACCTAGAGTACGGTCGACGAGTTGTCGCTCTATTGATATAAAAAATATGAAGATAAATGAGACCGAGGTTGTGGGTTCAATTACCACTCTGGAAAATTAACTATAATATTTTCGTTTCCTCACCCTAGAAACAAGACAATGCACGGCATTAAATTCCGCAACTGAGATCGCAATATATAGAAAATTTAGCGAAAAGCGAGGAACGGAACACTAAGTTCCCTCTAAAAAGCGTGAAGCTGTTTTTTTTATATAATATGAAATAGACCTTCATTCAACCACCTGCCAATTTCAATTAACATTCCTATTGTATGGTTTAGATATTACGTCGAAAATCATTATATAACATAAACAAGAGGCATAGCGCCGTAGAACAATACATTAACTAAACTAAATTGAAGGTTACAGATTTGATCTACATCTTTAACATATACCTAATAACAATTCTTTTTCAAAACATTTCAAGCAAAAATGCAAAATAAGCAAAAATCACTTTGTCCTTGACTTTCTGCATATATTTTTTTAAATTGTACTTTGTATGTCCAAATTCAACACATTCTTGTATACCTGACCAGAAAAAAAAAGTAGAAATATCAGCTTCACGCTGTATCCCGCACACAGCAGGGAAGGCAGAGGAAACCTAGTGTCAAGACACTCCATTCCCAAATAAATTTACATTAACAATTTAACTCTTAACTCCCCTAAAACTAGATCATACAATGACGAAATCGTTGAGACTGCCAAAGAAGAAATAACTGTGTTAAATAATAATGAAACAGGCATTTGATCTATTACACAGCCAGAAGCCGGTCGTGGCGCAGGGGCACCAGTATGTGGCTGTAAACGTGACTGGTTGTGGGCTCGATCCGCACTAGAGGAAGTGAAATATTTATTTAAATGTATGTAATGTCGAGGCAAAGCGCGTTTGAGTTTCACCACTCAATACGCAATGCCTTCAGATTTGGGCGAAAGAATGGGGAACGCAATGTCTTAACACTAGGTTCTCTCTGCCTAACCTGTGCGATAAAAAGTAAGAGTTAGTTAGATTAATAAGGTATTTTTCAAACAAAATAAATAATAGAATTATCGTTGTAAAATAAAATACCATTTGTAAAGAATGAAACTATCATTTCAAAGCGACAACACTCGTTCATGAAATAGAGTCTTAACTCGCGGGTATTGGCGGTGAAGTTGAACGTTTTTTAGGTTTATTATAGAAAATATGTATGTAATTGCTTAAAATAGTTCATTCGTTTAGTAGTATTTGGTGGTGGTGTTTATTTCTTTTTTCTTTTTTGTTTTATCTATTCGCGTCACGCGTAATACAATAGGGATAAAAATCATAAAATAAAAGTATTTTTTAGTTATTGGTTTAAAATATTTTACGGCTCCCTTAAAAGGAACGCTGCCATCCCATGCTTAAAAAATATACATACATATATCATTTATATGGTTAAATGAGTTCCCTTTTAGGTATCCGAGGCCACTCTGATTGCAGGAGATTGGAGTACACCCTCCACCATCGAAACAATTAACGAGATTTAGTATATGTAAGTATAATATAGAGAGAATAGAAACATGCACTCCATCTACATATTTGATACATCATTTGAACTAGCTAGCGGCTTTAATACCAAATTTTGCTCCTCAAAGTGAGGTGCTTAAGGTTACTATTTTAAGATTTAACGACAAATGTATAGCTATCAGATTTTTTTTTGAAAAAGTACTACCTGTAGATTATAGCTACCAAATTTCATAAGTTTAGGTCAACCGAAAGTACCCTATTAATTTTGAATTAAAACGGCCACATTCTTTTTACAAACTCATTTTTTTTTCAGGATATCAAGGGATTGTAGACCTCAGTATGGTTTGAATTTCAAATCGATATGGTGATATCGAATTGAAATTCAAACCATACTTACTTATTGTCACAACAAACAAACACTTGACAGACAGACAACAAAGTAATCTTAGGATTCCTTTTTTCCTTAACATGTACGGAACCCTCAAAACGATGAAGGATATCATATCAGCTTCACGCTGTATCCCGCACACAGCTGGGTAGGCAGAGGGAACCTAGTGTTAAGACACTCCGTTCCCTACTTTCTACCGAATTCTGGAGGCATTGCGCGTTGAGTGGCAAAACTCAACGCCGCACTTAACCTCTACACCAGAGCGAAGAAATGGAAATATAAATTTAAGTAAATATTTCTTCTCCTCGAGTGGGGATCGTACCCACCACCAGTCGGTTTTATAATCACACCTCATGCCTCGCGCCACGACTGGCCTCAAACCAATGAAGGAAATATTATAAAATTGCAAATGAACTCTACACTACTAGTACTGGTACTATAAACTCACATGTTGACAACATGATTGTATGTCGTAATATTATTAAAAGATAATTAACATTTTATAACTAGAAGTTCTATATACTCTAATATAAGGTTTGAATACGTACAAGGATATGTTTACTGTTAGTTATGTTGATAATAAAATTTGTTCAAAAATATATAAATTATTTAACTATGAAAAATATTGTGTACATACTATATGTCTTAAAATGAACCCCTTTTAATTATATCATGTCTGTACGTTTGTCTGTCCGTCGGTATGTCAGTCGTTTTACTGAGGACTTTAGGTATTTTATGATTAAAATTGGAAAAATAAGTGAAAGTAGGGGTACTGTACTGTGAAATATAAAATTATTAATGGAATGAAAAAATCTCAAGGGAACATACCCTTTTGTTTTTTTTAAATGGTAAAAAGCTTCATGCTGTGTTAGAGGAAAAACCTAGTATTAAGACACTCCATTTCCGCTGAACTCTGGAGGCATTGTGTGTTGAATGGCGAAGCTTAACGCCGCGCTTTGCCTCGACACTGGAGTGAATAAATATTACATTTCCTCGAGTGGTGAAGCTTACTAGAAACTGGTTTTTTGATTATGCCAATACTTTTTGAGATGTTACTGCGTCATTTTATTTAACAATTGGGTTAATATAAAACCATACTCGATAACAACTGAGAATTAATTTAAGGAAATATTTTTTTATATATTCGTTGTTTTTTTTATACATAACAGAAGAAAGAATTCAAATGCATCTATTTCAGTCTTCTCGAACATTCTATATATAATGTCACAATAAGCGACGTGAACAGCTTACGTGGGCGCCAATAAAAGGAAAATTAGCTTAAATTAGACCAATTTATTGAATGATATGCTACAGACCTGCACTTGCCCTTTTGATTTACAATATTAAACACAGATTTTTTTAATAAAATTACTATAGCCTTGGTTTTGGGCAAAATGTTCGGTCTTTGTAGTGATAACTACATGTTATAAAATAAAACAAAACAAAAACTTCATTCAAAGTCACATTATTTTCTAATACTTTTATGCATGCACAAGGTCATCTCGCAAACGCGATAGATGTAAGTTCCATTCCCATTCGGAGTAATGAATTATTTTCATATCCTTGCTCTAGCTTACTTGACAAATGGCCTTCAGTACCGCCACTCACGTTCAATGTCTTGAAAATTAAGGGGAAAGGGAAACGGACACTCCGTATCAACATTCAACACTCCGTATCAACAGACAACTCCGTATTCAACATTTATTTTTCTGCCTACCCCGCTATATGCGGGATGTAGCGTGAGGTAAAAAAGAAACATGAAGATACCCTGTGTGGGAATCGAACGCACGACTTTTAATTTAGCAGTTAGCTACGCTAAAAACGAGGAAATAAAAGAGATATGTACATTATCAATTAACAATCATTAGTGCTGTAGCAGATTCATCGTGAGAAATAGAGCGGAAAAACACTTTTATTTGTGTTTCTGTTTAGAACGGTTTTCAAACTATTGTTATACAAACACCAGCTTCTACTACCTGTGTCTAACACTTTGAGTGACCTATATTTTTAAAAATTATTAATATGATATTGCCTATTTGTATACTATATTAGCTAGTTTTGAGACTAGGTTCAATCCCATTAAGTTTTCTTTTTTCAGAGCTCCACGCTATATGCCACGTATGGACAGGTCGGAACACCGTATTTAATTAACAGCCATTTCGAGACATTGCTGAAATATACTGATAAAATGTAACCCACACCCAAACCCACAAAGCAGATGGACTTAACTTGTTGTGTGAGTGGTGGAGCTCTACGCCGAGCTTTGCCTTGTTACCGGGACGAGGAAATCCAGTTTACAGACACTATGCCATTATGCCACTGTGCCATGACGGCGTACCATATAAAAATAGCGATACTGATTGAGCGTTTTAATTGCGTTAGGGAAGTTTCGAGGGATTTTTTTATTACTTTTGAAAAACGTGAGGTAACCGTTAAATAGTGATTGTTAATTTTATAATTTAGTTCCGATTATAAGAATAAAGAGCATATTCAGGGTTATTTTATGTTGTGTTATATTAAAAATAACAATATAATGGAAAGAGAAGCAGGCGGAGACCTTGGTTGACCTTCGAAAACACTGTGTGGATGACACCGATGAAAGGCGAGAAAGACATAGAGAACGTAGCACATGATGCCTTATTGTCTTTGGCTACACCCGAATGATAAAGCGTGAAATAACAGGAAATTTACTTGCATATTTTGTGACAATTATGTTTATAGCCACTTTTTTTAAAAACTGTATTATCCAGCACATAAACTATTTTTCGATACGAACCAGAAGTTCCTGAGATAAGCGTGTCCAATAAAATTAAACTTTGCAGTGCATACATATATATTAGTATAGATTTTGCATGTTAGTCAGCGAAACGTGCACATTATTTGATTAAGATTTACGTCAAGTGTCCGCACGTGCGTGGATTTTTATTTTAAATTACTCTTTACTACCGAACCGCTCACGACTTTGTCCGCTTGTATTACTAAATTATTTATTCTCTCATATGAATTAGTTTCATAAATCCCATTATCTCAGGAACGCTTGAAGATATCGAGATAAAATTCAAACCATACGCGCAGGTCTACTGTTAAGCGATATAAACCTTTTTGAAGTAATTTATTTTTTTGAATAAAATTAAAAAAAAATAATAACATTTATTATTTATTAAAAAAAGTTTACCTTCAAAAAGATTTATATCGCACAAAAACGAGTATTTCGACATAAAGGAAACCACAATTAATATAGTACTTCTGGTTGAACTAGACTTATGAAATTTGGCAGCTGGCATCTACAGTTAATACTAGTTCAGGAAAAAAACTACATTTACGTGAAAACTTTACATTTCTGGTTAAATGCCTAAAAAAAAAAATATAGCCTTCGAAGGGGGCAAAATTTGGTATTAAAGTTGCTAGTTCATGTGAGATATCAGATGAAGTTGGGTGTGCATATACCAATACATATTGTAACTGATATCCCAAACTCATTTTAAAATATTATTTAATAAATAATGCCTTGGCTCGTGATGTGTCTAGTGGTTAGAACTGTCTGTAGTTGTGATCGTGAAGAACCCAAAATCTTTTAGAGATTCAGAGGTAACAGTATTAAGAATTTTATATTATGCCATTAGAAGGTATCGCTTTAATAACATATTTGCCATCAGAAGTTGTTCTTGTGTCAGTTATTTAGGTAACTGGAAACTCGACAATATGACATTGTCATAACTCGGAGCTCGTCCGAAGAAAAGCCAAGAGCACGTCCTATCTTCCTCTCCACTACAACTGCGAACTAGTTATAATAAAAGGAAGAAAGAGTACGGGCACCTCCCCGCCCTACACCGTGAATTCCTACCTGACTGCGGCTGCAACAGTATTATTGAACTCTCCGGGACGTTTGTGTGTGATCAGTCTGAAGGTACTTGTTACGCTTGTTTATATTAAGATTATTATATTAGAATTGTGATTCGTGATGTTGATTGATTTGTGAGATCAATATAAGGCGTTGGAACGAACGCACTGCCGTAAGGCGGCTGATATGTTAAATAAACGCACGGCACACACCCCACAGTCGCGTCTCGAACCGTACCTGGACACTACTACATACACCAGAGTTCCAGGACATAAAATAGCACCATACACCCGTATGCGACGAGCGGACACTACTACATACACCGGAGCTGGGACATAAAATAGCACCACACACCTACTAGTCGTATACCAAGTCGTAGAAATGGAATATCAATATATCAATGGCTAACGCCATACAAGCACAGCTTACGTACCGCGAGCGTACTGCGAGACGGCATCAGCCAAGACATAGTTAATGTCACTGCAACAGTTCGCATAAGCCCATCACGTCAGCTTCCGCGACGTCAAGCAACATTCAATATTATAACATTGGTCAAAGATAACTTTAATCCATAATATGTGTCGCTCCTACACATATAATTCCTTTATAAGGAATTCGATCCCAAAAGATCGTGCCATCATAGACTTCGAATTATCATATTATATTCATTATACATTTGGTACGAGTCTTTATGTGCATCATATTTATTAGTACCGTAGTACTTAAGAGTTCGACTCGACCGCTGCCTTCCAGCATCACCACCACCTATATAGACAGAACGACGGTCGCGACATTCGGGACGACAATACACGTACTCGTCTCGATTAATATGGTATGGAAAATATTTAGTTTGTATTATTCATAATTAACTATATGTTATTTATGTGTATTGCCATGCATATTTTATTTTATTTATTTATTTTTAAGTTATATCCCAGGTACATACTGTTACAATATTTTATTCGTCCAAAAAAAACGGCTCGAGACCTCAAATTTTTGTACAAAACCCTCTGGTGGGCGAGCACGACTCGCGCTTGTCCGATCTTTTCTTATTCCTTTGACGTTTGTTTGTTCAAGTTTCACACGTTTCGTTTGAATAATTATCTATGTATTTATATACGAATGGTCTATATATAAAAATATACGTAACTATAAAAATAATTATTTTACTATCAACTAAAGTAACACACATGAAGTGTGAAGGAGACTCAATAAAAATATTGGCAACTACTCAAGATTTAAGTTTCTGAAATAACTTGAACGATGTTTGAAGAAATGTAATAAATTGAGGCCAGTCGTGGCGCAGTGGTACAAAGTGTGACTGTAAAACCGACTGGTTGTGGGTTCGATCTCACTCGGGGAAATAGAATATTTACTTAAATTTATATTTCCATATTCTTCGCTTTTTCGCTTTGGTGTCGAGGCAAAGCGCGGCGTTGAGTTCTGCCACTCAACACGCAATGCCTCCAAAATTCGGCAAAAAGTGGGGAACGGAGTGTCTTAACACTAGGTTTACTCTGCCTACCCTGCTGTGTGCGGGATATAGCGTGAAGCTAATTTAATTTAAATTTTTTATTTAATAAATAACAAAAGTACATGCAAATACTACTTTGAGAACTTTATATAAGATAAAATATGCACATTTGTTTCTGTTCCACTAGGTAAGTATATAATAAATCTTGTGGCTGAGATTGATAGTCACAAAAGTATTTCGTTTTGTTTAATTTTAAGGGTGTTTATTACTTTGAAGACGGTAAATGACGTTGAAAGGTTGACCAAATAATTAACATAATATATAACTGCATATTTGATGAGTTGAGTTTGAGCGATAGTCTGATAGAGACCTATGTATATAGCATCTAAATAAATTAAACTTTAACCTAACAATTTTACTATGAATAATATAAAAATAAATGTGTCATTTTGACTTATACATTTAAGAAACAAATCGAGGACAGCGTAACTCAGCGGCACGGTGTCTAACTGTAAACTCGCAGGTTGTGAATTCGATTTCTACAAATGGGACAAAATATTATCGCAATATCAGAAATAAGGCGAAAAGTTGGGAACACAGTGTCATAACAATAACTCCTTAGCCTATCCTGCTGCAATGTGATGCTAAGAAAAAAAAGAGAATTTGAACCAGTAGCCTCTATAAAATATTATTAGACACATTTCCGCCACTAGGTAGAACAAACTCGTTTGACGGAATGTTAATAATAAATAATACATAGTTACTACGAGTACTTCCACTACAGACCTAAGAGTGAATGGTATAAGGGCATGTTGTTTGACCTTAACGTAGGCGAATAATTTCATTTGTAATTGTATCGTTCAAAGTATGCTTTCTATTGAATAAATTTAATATATTACCTATGGCACAGTTGACCGAGTCTGACGATTGGCGGTGATCGCAGATTGAAATATCATAGAATTATAATATAGTCTGGTAACTATTTATAACGATATACGCGATCGACACCGGTTGTTTCTAAGTACTGGAACCATGAAAGAGTAAAAAACTCTTGTTCTTATTACGGAAATTGACTACATTTAAATCTTTTTTTACTGACAACTTTAATTTTTATGATACTATAATATTTTTTTGCTTTATATGAAATTTGAATACGTTGTAAAAAATAATATAAATTAATAAAATTTCAATTATAATTGCGAACACGTGACTACGTCCATTCCTCGTCGCCACGTGATGAACTTGACCACTTATAAGTTATATTATTACTAACCGAGATCTACAAATACAAGGACGAATGTCTTATGTAAAAATGTATTTAGAGGAAAACTGTGATAGGTAAGATTATTTTTGATTATTTTTTTTATATCAGGATAGGCAGAGGGTTAAGACACTCCATAACCTACGCACCACCATAATTTCTAGATATTGCGATTAGATTATTTTCTAGATATTTCTAGATTTGGCGCGAAACTCAACGCCGAGTTTTGTCTTGACAATTGAATATTTTAATATGTAACAAACATAGTAAGTGACACATTTATAAGTTCTCCATTCATAAGAATCAAATAAACATTTTTTTTTGCCTCACGCCATCTCTTGCATATATTAAAGAAACCAGAAGGAACCTAATGTTAACACTCCGTTTTATACTTTACATATCATTTTCGAATTACATGATGAGTGGAGGAATTCAGCGCAGCGTTTTTCTTGGTTACCAGAGCGAGGAGAAAAAAATAATTATCCCTCCGTGTGGGAATTGAACCCATAAACGACGCGTTTACAATCAGACGCTGTATAATATATAAAACAGTAATCAACTAAAGTACTATAACAACACAACAACTTCTAGGCAACGCCTCACATATACTGGTAATTATAACGTAAGAAACAATGGCATTGATAACAGAAAAAAATAAAGTCATCTTTTACAATGTGACATATCTATTGACACTTTAACATATAGCTCTTTAGTAAATATGTTTCGCAAAACCGCAATGTATCTCTTGAGACAGACACGTAATTTTAGAATTCTGTTACTCTGGTAGAGATAGTCTTGTATAACATTAGCAATGAAATCTACTCGCTATAAAGTGAGTGTACTTATTTTTAAATTATGAGATAAAGTTTAAGGGAAAAGAGGTCGTTGTGGCACAGTGGAACCGGAGGCGCAGGTAAAGGGGAGGTCCTTGTTCACCCTATAATTGTATTGTGCCCATTCCTTATGATTATATCCAATTTGTTTTTATTTCTATGTTCTAGTAAACATAAAAAGTCGTTGTGTTCCGCCACTAAGCACATAATAATTTTAAACAGTGGGTACCGGAGGTTCTTAACACTAGATAGAGGCCTAGATTTTCTCTACATATCCGAAATAGCGACGTTATGAGCGAAAGAGTGTAAGGCTGCTTTAAAATATGGGAATAAAATCGAACTTGCTTTAACCGGTTAACTACACGCCAATGCCAATAGCAATAGAATTCATCGAACTGGAAAAAATCTATACTTTTACATTTTTTATTCGTTTTCCTGTGTCAAATTGAGCGAAAATTATTGATTTATATCATGAAAATTGTGTCAGTAAAATATTTAATAAAAACTGTATATAAAAAAATATTTTAATTAAAAAAAAAATAAACTACAACATTACATAGAGTTATAAAAAGCTTAAAAAATACAATAAAGGATAAAACAATTAAACATTATATAATAATAATTATGCAACTCACCACAATGTTCATTAAAAGGGGGTAACCACTTGAGACAATTTGCGAAAATAACAAATCCGTTCAAGGGTAAAACCAGAAGACGATTGCCAAAAGTTTATTTTCAGTACCACGACGATCAATGGACAGAATAACTATATGAAACGCACTACACAAAAAATAATAACACGTCCGTCCTGCCAGAGACTCTAGTATCAACTGATTGAAAACCAACTGTTACGGAGTTATAGTGGAATTTGATTGGTTACACACACATATATAGTGTTGGTAGTGTGCGTAAGCGTCTCTACGTGTTATTATAGCGACGCGGTGTATTGCGTCCGCTGATTAAGTGGCTTTCAGAAAGAAACAAGGACGTATGTTGTTTTAATTGGCGAATTTTTTTTTTATTTAGATTAAAATGTAGGCGGAAAGAACTTAGTGTTAAGAGTTTAGACACTGCGTTCTCCATTCACCGCCGCCCAATTTAACTTAGTATGTTGGCATAACTCAACGCCGTGTCTAACATTTTATATTTTTAGCATACGATTTAAATTTGCACTTCTTGATACAAGCATAGAGTAACGACGACTGACGACATCCTCTCAAACAACCACGCGGTGCATGAAATTTCTCAGGGATAAAGTACACTCTACAGAATTAACTCAAAGTTCGAAAAAAAAGAAACTTTATGTTAAGACACTGCCCAATTTTTTTGACTTGTGGTGTAGTGGCGAAACTATTCGCTCAGAACACAAAGCCTGGAACAAACCCACAACCGACGCGTTTACATAAAGTCTTAACTAATACGTCAACCTTCCTTTAATTTAGACTTTGTTTACATAAAATAATCGACATGAAGAGAAAAAAAAACAATAATTTTACTTAACATAGGAAAATTTTATTATAAAATTAAATAAAAATACAGTAAATTAAATTAAGATTAGATAAAATTATTATCGATCTAAAAAAACTCCATAGTATAACTAAAATGTGTTAAATAATACACGTTTCTTAGGAAAGTTTTGGATAAACTTCTAGTACGTGCCCAATTGTTATCTAGCTATCGTGTGTAGAATAATCTTAGTTGCAAACTCTACATATTCTTGTCCTATTCAGTTATTTTAATTCACACTGTATACTCAGGTACTGTATACGCATAGGGGTCTCAATTTGCGGGAAATTGTGTGATGAATAGCGGAACTTAACGCCGCGCCTTGTATTGTTACCAGAGCCAGGAAATGAGAATAATTCAGTTCCCTAAATGGGTGTCGAACATGTAAAAAGTGAAAATGAGTGCAGATTCCACTTGGAAAAAAAATAGTATAAGTAAAATAGGTAAGTAAGTAAGGTAAGTAGAGTAAGCTTACACCTGTACACAAATATCATATTATTAATCAAAATATATAAAACCACATTTTTTTGCTCAAATTTGACGCTTTCTTAGAATATAAAATGATAAAATATCCAAAAAACCATAAAATAAGATATGGTAATTATTTAAAAGAAGTAAAAAAAAAGCAAATGAATTATTTATAATTAATTCTAATAACGTTTGAATGTTATATGACGTCACTACTCAGTATCTTTGACGCATTTTGCAAATATTCAAATTTTCATTATATTTTAGTTGATATAAAAAAAGAGTAAAAATACTGCTTTGTGAGAATCCACTTGGATGAAGGAATTACTTTGCATTTTCTTGCTTTGGTAAGACAAAATGCGGAGTTGAGCTCCGTCCCTAAGAATACAATCTCCCGAATTAGGGGGTAAAGCGGAAAACGGAACACCTTTAAATAAGGTCCCCTCTACCTATCTTGCTATTTGGATAACAATAAAGCGTAGGCGGAAAAATATCCTGGAAGGCAAAGATTGAGAATCCTTCTGAAGTAACTCCATTCTATTCTTTTCATATTAAAAGACGTTGTATGTTGGCTATAGGATAAGGATTTAGTTTAAATATGATTTTGAAATACGGTTTTTAAATTTCCATAATGACTTATATTATATGTAAAGTTGTTTTCCACTTTCCATACAATTTGAAACATAACTCCTGTACAAATCTCAAGGAATTTTACTTACCAATAAAGAGAAAATAAGATAATAAACAGTCAGTAACTGAAGCCAGTCGTGGCGCAGTGACACAAAGTGTGACTGTAAAGCCGACTGCTTGTGGGTTCGATCCTCACTGGGGGAAATAAAATATTTACTTAAATTAATATTTCCATATTCTTCGCTTTTTCGCTTTAGTGTCGAGGTAAAGCGCGGCGTTCAGTTCTGCCACTCAACATGCAATGCCTCCAGAACTCAGCGGAAAGTGGGGAACGGAGTGTCTTAACACTAGGTTTCCTCTGCCTTTCTTGCTGTGTGCGGGATACAGCTTGAAGCTAATTTAATCAATTTTTTTAACTGAAGAATTTTATTTATATACGATATAGACATGTACATTCAACCTGAAACCATCGTTTTCATTGAAAACATCATAACTGCGCCTCGATGGCATTTACAACAGCTCGTTCGAAGGTGCGTCCGCGTTCTCGCCTCTCATTGGTTGACCATATCGTATGATGTAGTTGTAACTTGGACTTTAGAGAGCTAATTACTTTATATTTCACTTAAACTTGCAAATTTTTATATTATAATTTTTATAATACGTATAAGTTTTATGTTCTCACTAATTGGTCTTTTTATAATGAAATATTACATACATTTTGTTGATTTAAAATTTATCAACGTAAAATCCATATTAAGTATTTAAATGAAAGGTTAATGTCTATACAATTTTATGTATCTTTAGTTATTTTGTTCAAAAATGAGAAAGTGTTTTTTTTATCGACAATTTAAGACCGTACTACCAACTCCACCTACCAAACGTTGACTAAAGGTTGGCAAAAAGTGAACTTTTAGGGAAATTTTTCATTTTCTCGCTCTGTTAGACATTTGGCCTAACGGGCTCCGTTAGGCCAAATGTCAATTATCAAATTTGTCAAACAAATGTCAAAATTAAGCATTGATTTTCGGAATCTAACATGCTGCACTTGTCTTTACACGAATACAATTATATCGCTGTAATGAATTATCAAAATTCTTAAATAGAAAAAGAGTGACTTTCCCTGTGTTATTTAGCTTCACGCTGTATTGCACAAAAAGATGGCTTACAGTTAAATTTTTCAAACATTATTTTGAGTGGCAGAACTCACCACCGAATGTAATCCTCGAAATTAAAATAAATCATACCCGCAGTAGAAATCGAACCCACAGCCTTCACGTTTACATTTAAACAATGTACCGCTTCGCCACGACGGCCTCAAAAAAATTAAGAGCCAAGTAACATAATACAATTAGGAAAGAGAAGTTCCACAGAAACTTGTATCAACAAGAAATCTGTGTCTTTTAACAAAAAAAATACGTTGATCTACTATAATGAGGTTAATTATTTGTTATTTAGAACTAGTCTTCACCTACCACTCTGTTTTTGTGGAGTTTAGGGCACAAAATGTCACAAATGGATGCCATTTTTTACCGTAGAATCCTCAACGCTCTACACTACCTTTAAATAATTTATATGCCCAACTTCAACTCGCTAAATCTAGTAGTTTTGTCTGTACGTTGTAACAGAAGAGTCACTCAGGAATTATATAGGTTTATTAAAATTGAGCAGTGCTTGGGGAACGTAGTGTCTTAACACTAAGTTCTTTCTGCTTACCCCTATTATATAAAAACGTTAAATGTAAAAAAACATAAGAAAGAAGCCCTACCAAAGTTATTGTCCACTTTGTCGCAAAACGTGTATTAAAAATGAGACGCTACTTATTTAGCTTCGATCCGAAGTAATCATCTTGACAATATTATGAGGTTTTCTTCCACTGTGCTGCCGTAAAGTGGGTAATGTAGTGTCAGTCAGATACGTTGTTTATGTACTGCCATATCCGACCTTGCCAGCATAAATTTGTAAGCATTTTACAACTCAATTTGCATATATGATGTATGTTTTGTGTCTCACAATGATTTAAGTTGATGTTTGGAATGTGTTTATAAAACATATGTTTAAATATTTATTTTTATAACGTAAAAATATTGAACGTAGCGGGACTCGAACTCATCAAGTCGTACGTACGTCTACGTCGAATTTTTTTATACGCTTGTTACAACTTATTTATGTTGTTAACATGTGAGAACCTACGGCTTAGTGGTCAGAGCGCCTGGTCGGTTTCCAGCATGCGCGGGTTCGATCCCCACTACGTTCAAATTGAGAACGTATGGTTTAGTGGTCAGAGCGCCTGGCCGGCTTCCAGAAGGCGCGGATTCGAGTCCCGCTACGTTCAAATTTTTATACGTTTTGTAAATAAGTATTTTTCTTGTCCGAGTTCCACACTTACTACTCACACTTTAAAAAAGTTAAAAATACGTTTCAATATTTATAAGCTATTTATGTCATTTAAGACTACACTTTGATTTTAGCTAAAAGGCCGAGAAGCGATACTTGGGAAGTATGTTCAGTAGAAATGGAAGATACGAGATTGATGTGAAAAGGCGTATTGCTGCCGGTAACAAGGTTAACGGAGCCTTAGCTGCATTGATGAGACGGCGAAACGTCAGCACAGCTGCGCGTTTGGCCGTACACAATGCAGTTTTGGTACCGACTCTGTTATACGGCAGTGAAACGTGGGTATTACAGGAGAAGAATGAAAGAAAGATGAATGCTGTGGAGGTGCGATTACTTCATAGTATATGTGGAGTCAGAAAATTTTGTAATATATATATATGTCATTATTTTGTTATCGACGGTTAAATAAATATTATAATGTTAGAAATCGGAAGTGGATAACGTTTTTTAAAAAAACATGATAAAAACACACATCGTCTATATGTTTCTAAACTATTTGGAAATGGATACTATGTAATTACAATAAGTGACATGTATCATAAATAACAATACTCCACACTAGTATCCTTCCAATAGGGGCCATTACCTACAAGCAACTG
This sequence comes from Heliconius charithonia, assembly GCA_030704555.1. NCBI lineage: Eukaryota > Metazoa > Arthropoda > Insecta > Lepidoptera > Nymphalidae > Heliconius > Heliconius charithonia. The sequence goes on from CM060825.1 coordinate 5,814,958, forward strand.
CCCCCGATTGACACAATTCCATTACTTTTATAATTATTTTCACCTAAATCTACCCTCTTTTACACGAGTTCGCTAACAATACATTAAAGCTACGTGCAAGTTCGCACGCAAAACGCAAACACTGCTCACCTCGCTAAATTGGGAACACACGGCACATGATTTCATTCACGTATCTTCTGAATCTTAAAAAAATATAAATTAAACAAAATACGGCGTTCAATTTCATAAGTCACCACCAGAAGCGAAAACCGGACTATTTTTTGACACCGGATTATATCTACCACCAGAAAGAGTGGAAAAATACTGGCTACAGATTTTTTTTTTATATGGAAATGTAGGAAAAATTATGAACGTGTTCCTTTGGAATATCAAGCGTTTTAATAAAATTACTTACTTCTGGTATAAGCTTTGTTTTGAAATAGTAAAAGTAAAAGTTAGCAAAATTATAAAAATAAGGTATTATTTTTTATTAAATGGCCGAGCTACGTAATATAGAGGTGACTGTCAAAGTCTCAAGGTCATCTATTCTATAATATAAAACAAGAAATCGTTATGTAAATATTTTTATGAATACAAATGTTTAACTGTTCAATTTTCCTTATATTCTTTAGAAATGGCTTATACATACTAAATGGGCCGTTTTTTGCAATTATTGACACCCCCCCCCCCCCTCTTCCTCCCCTATGTCATCAAAATAAGGCAATACTCTTAAAAATATTTCATTGAACACGTGTTTCGTGTACCCCCGTTTCGGTATACCCCCCTTGTCATCAAAAGTAAACAATCCGAAGACCCCCCGCCCGCCTATAGTGCTTACGTAATACTTGAACGGCCCCTAAATAACAAATAAGTAGAACGTAGGTAGCTCTTTATCGAGGCCAGTCGTGGCAGAGTGGTACAAAGTGTAACTGTAAAACCGACTGGTTGTGGGTTCGATCCCCACTCGAGGAGATGAAATATTTACTTAAATTTATATTTTCATTTTTGAGTTCTGCCACTCAATACGCAATGCCTCCAAAATTCGGCAGAAAGTGGGGAACGGAGTGTCTTAACACTAGGTTCCCTCCATCTACCCTGCTGTGTGCGGGATATAGCGTGAAGCTAATTTAATTTATTTTTTTTATTTTAGCTCTTTAACATAAGGCCGTAGATTAAAATTACAAGTGAATTTTACATTTAAAATAGTCTAATATCTATAATAATAACTGATTACTACTGAGATTTAATCTATTATATTCTTATTTACCACTAAGCCCTTTGTTCCATCTCAATAAATGTGTTTATTACACGAAAACAGTGTAAAATAATCCTTAGTCATGCTTAGAACAATATCGGCCATGTTTAACGGCGAGCCTCTGGAATACTTGCTAGTGATTGGTCGACAACACCGTGCCTCCGTGACGTTATCCACTCAGGCGCACGATAACGTGTAACATTGCACGGAAAATAGCGATTTCACATAAAATGTATGAGAAATATAAATTATTTTTAAGTGTTAGTCGCCTATTTTTATGTTCATATGTATAAAGATATGATCAATGTTTGATATAGAACATGAATGATTATCTGAATATTTGATGTAAATTAATTATTAAATTACTGTTAGCCATAACAAATATATGTACAAATATATATGCAGAGTGGAACTAGTGATAATATACTTTATTTTACACTTTTCATCCATTTAGATTGGGAGAGTTTCTGGGGGACCATAAAAACCATCCGTAACCGTGATCGGAAAATTTTCCAATGTTTCTGTTATGACATGTTTTTAGTTTACCTGGTCTAGATCAGCACATTGTAACAAATTATAGGAGAAGATAGGGAAGATATATATATACGAATATACAACGTGACCATATATAATATAACAGAATAGAGCGGTTGTGCATAAGTGACAATAGCGAGTTTTTAAGTAAACATTGATAACACGTATTTTATCATCATGTACAAATATAAAGATTATATTAATATACAGCGTGGAGCTGATATTAATATTATCGATAAGCATCATATCATAGTTGCAATTTAGTTCGCAATCCGGTTATCCTGCATAACGCTTCGTTCCCAATTTCAATTTTTTTGGAAAATTTTAGGTGCTATACTTTGAAATATAAATCTTTTTAGGGTTCCATACTTTTCAAGGAAAAACAGAACCTTTATAAGATCATATTGTTGTCAGTCTGTCTGTCTGTCTGTTAAGAGTTGTTTATCTCAGGAACGCTTGGAGATATCGAGTTGTAATTCACACCATATACCTAGGCCATATATATATCTACGGCCCCATGGCTCATGGCCATTAAGGCTCAAAAAGGATTGGGCCGTTTATATGGCAAAAATCACGCAATAGAGGGAATAAAAATTACTTCCGGTTAACCTAGAATTTTCAAATTTGGCACCTAGCCACTACTAGTACAGTCAGAAAAAAATCAATAACTATACATTTGTGGTTAAATCCTATTAAAATATAGCCTTAAATAGCCAAAAACGCGTATTTTGACACTATAAAGAGTTACCAAAGTTAATGAAGTATAAATATGAAATTTGGCAAAAAAAATATAGACTATTAATTTGGTATTATAGCCGCTAATTCAAGTGAGGTATCAGACGAAAGAGCTCTGGGTAAGCTAAGCTTGAGCTACAGAAAAAGCTCGAGACCTCCAATTTTCTCACGGAATTTCGGTGGGAGAGCCCAACGTGCGTCCAGTTTTTTATTTCAAAATTGCGATCTGGTTTATTTTGTAAGCTGATGTCGAGCAATAAATTTGAATCTAGAACGCTCTTTATATAGAACCGAACTTTAAAACTTTCTACCAGTTTCATCTTAGCTTGAATCTTTCAACAGTGATTTAACAGGAAGTTTGTCATCCATACGGGCGAAACCAGGAGCGGGACACTATATGATTATAAACCTATTATAACTGCTCCATGGTAGTATACCTAGTGTTATGACACTGCGCTCCCCATTCGAGACCATCGAGACTCTGTTCTCGAAGGTTAACTGATTGCTTAAAGAATATATCCAAAATAAAACGAATATTCAACTAATTAATATTCAAATTCTTACATTAATGTAAAATTGTTCAAATTTACTTTATAAGCAAAATAATATCTCTATGACAACTAACTCTGAAGGACATTGTGTTTCCGCATTGCGTTAAAGTGAATATTTAAGGTATATAAAGAAAACTGGTTTAACACACTAACGTGACAACTTATAGTACTTATATTAATTTATTTGAAATTTATTAATATAAATATTCAGACATTTCATTGTTGAAGTCATCGTATAGCAAGGGTACAACGAAAGCATTATTTTATTAATTGCCTTGCTTCTGATAACAAAACAAACTTTGGCGTTGAGTTCCGCTCTCATGACTCATATCGCAATGTTTTGAAAATTGGGTGAGCTAGAAAAAATTTACCAACTTTAAATATCTATCAATTACTTAGGTGACTATATTGTACATCTTCAAAACTAGTAAACAATTTTTGATAAAACTTGGGACTGTTCTGGAAATTCAATACATGTCTGGATCAAAAAGGATCATTTAATGAGATATATTAAAATTCCCGGAACTTTGTGGACATGCATTTCATACTCCTCAAACCTCCTACTTTCTTTTTTAGGTCCATTAAAATAAAACAGGACTTAAGAAAGAAGACAGACAGAAAGATTAAGTCGTGGCGCAGGGGCAGCACAGCGTGCGACTGGATATCCACAGGTTGTGGATTCGATTCTTACTCAAAGAAATTAAATATTAAATATTTTCATTTCATCGCACTGGTAAAACTCAAAGCGCGGCGTTGAGTTCCACCACTCAACCCGTAATGCCTCCAAAATTTGGCAAGAAGTGGGTAACGGAATGTCTAAACACTCGCTGCCCTTTGCCGGCCATGCTATGCGCAAGGTACAGCGTGAAACTAATAAAAAAAATGTATAAAAAGACGTTAGCAGAAACATTTATTTGACTACAACGAGATTCCTACAACGCTTGCACTTTACTACTATAGACTTATTACTTTAGAAAGTAGAATACCTTGAAGAAACTATAGTTGTTTAACAACTAGACTGAATAGTTTATCAGGAGTATATTCTTGTCTTGCAGGTCAAGTTATATTTTTAATAAGCTTGTTTTATATAAATTTTAAGGAAATTCAAAGGCAATCGATCGAAGGCGCAGAGGCGCAACTGGTGTTCAGCGGAAAGTGGACGGAACGTAATACGGAATGTATCTTAATGAGGAGCGTTTTAACATTAAGGTCCCAGTTTACCTATTCAGTTTATCTATCCTAATGCGCAGGATACAGCGTGAAGGCAAAAAAAATAAAATGTCATGCGATGGTAGAGAACGTTTAATTATTTCAACATAATCACGAGGTATCCTAAACGAATATACAGAAATCTAATATAAAGGAAATTTCAGTATGTGTAGTTGGACTGTAGCTTCACATTTGTTATTTTTAAGCAAACACGTGGGACCGGTTACACGAGACATGTGACCTATAGTATAGAATAGACATAAAATTCATTGTAGCTTTATAAGTGTCATAATTATCATAATTTATTTAATTTTTCAAGTATCTTATTAATTTCCCAGTATGAGTAGAGTCCTCCTCTTATTCTTTTTGGGTAACATTTCGTTCTCTGGCTATTTTAAGGACCTCTGCCTTGGATTTTTAAATTTTCTTGGAAAAAATCATTACCTAACGTTGTGTACTTGAGAAGCTATATTTGATAATGAGCAAAGTAATAAAAAAGAAGTTTCTGAGAGATGAAGTTTCGGGTCTGAATTTAAATAACTTTTTACACTTTTCTATACGTCCAGACATATAAATTGTTAAAAGTGTTTATTGCGGTTTTCTAATCAAGACTCTCCAGTCCTATCACTTTTTTCTTTCTTCCTTACGTAGTAAGCAATTTTCATTAAAACAGATTGTTTTAAGAGATAAGCTTATATTATTATTAAATCAAAGACGAGAATATCAAAGATTTCTAATGTGATATCGTAAAACCAATGATTTTCGTCCGCCAAAACGCTTAGCAACTAAATATCCAAGAAATTCACGTGAGGAAAGATTTATAAAAGTCTAAAGATGGAAAACTTTTTACTGATAAAGTACTAACAATCAGCTCATTACTAAATTTGCTTTCTGATCATGCCGTTGTTTATACACCTATGTACGCTCCACACGTTGAAGATGTTTACTTTTGTAAGCGGAATATGCCACTGTTACATCGATCGCATCTGCTTGTTCAACAAACATTTTGACCATCTCTTTTCTCCCGTCCATTGTTATCAAATGGCACGTACATGCGCGTCGGACAATCCTCATTCTTTTTACATTAATTTCCTTCATACTGAGTTATCGAAGGTCAACGAAAGCCTGGTCTATGTGCCCCTCTCACTTGCTTCACAAATGTTTTTTGCTATCCTTTTGTACTTTACTCGTTTACTAGATCACGTAACTAAACCTTTATTTCTTTAGTTATTAAGAAATAGCGCTACTATTTAATATCCTCACTCATATGTATAACCGAAGTTAAAGAAATAAGCATATATGTAACAGGTTTTTTTTATTGCTTATTATAGTTATATTCTTTTTTCAGGCTAAATGCATTATTTATTAAAGTTATTCATTTAAGTGAATTTGAAACTAATTTAAATTTGAAATTTGAATTTGAATTTTTGAGCTACGGAACCTTAAAAAAGAGAAGGTTCAAGTGACCATTAACTCAATTTAACTTAAAACGTTCTCTTCTTTTTTCAAACAGCTATAAATCATTTTAAATCAACGTAATAGCTGACCTTGAAACGTAATTGATGCGTTTTTGTTTTGTACGCAGGGGACTATATTGTGATGTCTCTACACGCCAAAACAATCTTTAACTAAACGAAAGAGAGACTATTTTAGTATTATAAATTGCGATAAACATCCTTACGCAGATAAGATCGTGTTAATTTTATTGTGTTCAGTGTTATTTAAGATTTGAATGATGATATATTAAAATAAAATTGACAGTGTCACAAATTTTCGTTTCAGAGGTGAAGGCTGCTACGCAATAGAAGTAAATTGAACGAAGTAGTATTGTCTACGCATTGGAACTAACAAAACAATTATTGTAGGTATATTTACATAATGTCATTTTAATTTTTAACCAACTTAAAACAAAGAATGTTATTATTTTTATATGTAAGTATGTGTGATATTCTTGGAATTGGATGATATTTAAGTATCAGGATCTATTTAGAATTCCAAACACGTATGCTATATTTCGTAAATGAATACACCACAAGTTTCTCGGAAAATTAAAGTAATATTATTGAGAGAGTAATAATATTGAGATAATCCTCTTTAATTTTAAGTTTATTTTAACATCGGTAACTTAGGGAACAGAACAACAGAAGGCAATACATATATTTTTTCAAAATGAAATGAATATTAAAAAATAATCATTAAAAAACCGACATTTGTGACCCGGATATGAATGACATTTGAATAACTTGTTATTACATTTTTCAACAACAGCCTAACATGCTGGCTATCGTTTCCGTATAATTTATTATTTAACCACATCCATAGTACTTCAGAGATGTGGCACAGCTGATTATTTTTCTATAGATTTTATAACGATAATATCAAATGTTTTTTTTATTAGTTAATTTGAAATTATACAATAAAATATTTCTTGAAGGTAACAATAATTTAGCGAACACGTAAGAAACGTACAATATGATATCTGCAATAACAAAGTAATTTAGCCTTATTATTGTACATACAAAAAGTTGATATATGTAAATAAATAAATAATTGTTTCTTAGAAATTTTGTGTTTTACTGCTTATGTATCTTCCGTATTTTTTTTGGTTAGGAGCTAAGACATAACATGTTTACATGCATTTCTGTCTGTTTTATGACACTTAAGGACGGGTTCATATCGAGGGCTCTACCTCACTCACGGAGACATCGAATGACCAGAAAACAACATGTAACAACGTGTAACAAGTTAATTCTAACATGTTGCTTTACTTATTACTTACTTGTAACGTGTACTATTAACTGAGGCCCCAAATTCCAGTGCGTCCAAAGGCTCTGATAAGTCCAAAAACGGTACTGGTTACATCATTCTGTTCTGCTAATTATGATTATTTTTTTAAAGAAGGAAATATTGAATATATAATGACATTGCCTGTGATTTTATTGGTCTCAGCTATCGCCCACAAGCATTTCTACTTCCCCATGAAGGCGTCTTTCTAAAAAAAAATCTGTAATAGACTTCTTTATTATGTGAAATTATTGTCAAAACGATTGGAGGCAAACTCTAAGAATAATTGTTCTGTCATATTACTATTCACTTGACTACAAATGAAGTGTTCTAAATGTAAGTATGTTAATACGTATTATATGTATGTATGTGTGTATATTGGCGGCTAGAGACGATGGCAACAAATTAACAATATGCAATAAAAAATGCTTGTAAATCTTAGTACCATCAATAAAACAATATATTTATTGGATCACGAGCAACAACAATACAATTGTCAATATGGAACTATCTGAAGATTAAAAAAAACTTTTATTGTTTTTAAGGAACAAGCAATAACAATTACTGTTATTTTCACTTTATATATTAACTCCTTTCCTAATGCGACTAAGGCAGTGCATGAGTGTTGCATAGACCTAAATCTACACATTTTTTAATCAAATAAGGGGTATTTAAAAAAAGAAAGGCATCAAGTTCAGTTTAAATAATGAAAGTAAATAAATTAGACCACACGGTGTTTGGACTCTACACAACTGTCTACGTGATGAAGGCCGCGTGCGACCAATCAAAACGGAGCGTGTGGAGGCGCGGCGCTGACGCATGTCTGACGCAATGAAACGGAACATTACAACACCTTATATGGCACGACATGATCTATAGACCCTCTACTGTTTTAGATTTATTTTACTTTAGTTAGATCATTAATTATTTCTTACACTATACATATGAACGTAATTCGTACCTCTTAAAATACTGTCGATTTTATTAGAGCCAGGTGACCTAAAAATATGCAATTTTAAATGACACAAATGACGTCTTTGTTTGTAAATATTTACGAAAGAAGTTTTCTTTGACTATTCAGTCTCCATGGACAACTAATGAAAATTTTATTACTCAAAATTAAGTTTTGAGCTTTGGATAGAAACATCGAGAAAAGATAGTATAAAGAGTTCTGTAGACAATGTTTAGATCTTTATAAATCGTACTCTTCGTTGGATTTGAAAACATAAGAAATGTATATCTTTTTCTAGCTTCACGTTGTATCTTTACTTCCGTTTCTTATTTTCGAGTCACAGCATGTTTAGTGACTTTTCAACCGCATTTTATCTCGTTATAGAAGCCATGAAAATTAAAATATTACACGGAATAAAACACACTACCCCGAGCGGTGTCACGACTGTGCTCCTGCGCCACGACAGCAACAAAATCCAAATACATTCTTACTAAACCAGTATCTTGGTTTTATTGTTAACAGTACTCATTATGGCGTAATTTTCGTAACTTACTAACATTTTATTTAAATTTGCACAGCAGTCAATTTATTATTTATCATTAAAACGCCACGCAACGACTTTGATATTAATATTAGATATGAATCATTGCCAGGTGATGCAAGGTAGTGAATGTACAGTAATAATATGTGTGTAGATAAAGAAAGGTAAATCCCAATTTTACTTTACCTGAGGAAAGGCAAACTTATAGATAATTTCCGTAATCGTTTAAAAATTATTGACAACATATTTTTCGTGGTCATCATTTAAACAGTCTTTTAAATATCTAGGTATTGGTCGAAACCAAAGATAATTGAGCTAAAAAATATTTAATTAAATCTAAATATTGTCAAAGTAAGTTATAAATTTTTATAGCTGGCCGAACGTTAAAAAATAAATCTATATTTATCATTTAACAGTGGGCGTGTACTACCGGGATATACGCAGTCATTCTTAATAATGCCAATTGAAATCCCCTAATAATAAAATAATGGAACATACCCACAAATGAATGACGTCAATAGACAATTAAAGTTATAAAACGTAATTTTGATCTAGATTTTATAGTCAAGACTAATAGAACGTAAATGAACATGAACACAGAAGAATGAAAGGAAGACGAATGCTGTGGAGATGCCATCTCCTAGGATATGCGGAGACGGATACACAGAATGGCATGTACTAGCGAGGATGTCACTGTGAGAATGAAGAAGAACATGCTCAGTTCGTTTGGGCGCGTCGATCGAATTCGAATGGCATAAAAGATTTATGAGGAAAAAGTGAGCGGTAAGAGAGGTAGAGGGAGACTCGGGTTGATTTTCGAAAACACAGTATCAAAGATACTCGAGGAAGGTCATGTAAAAAACACGAGGAACTCCCCAAAGGGCATGTATGTAGAGGTTAACGACAATGGACGAGGCTTTAGAGGTATATAAAGACCGTAGCGTTTGGTGTTCCGTTCTCTCTAACCTCCACGCTAGGGATAAACCATCAAGCTAAGTAAGTAACTATCGTAGAGTATACAGAGGAAACCAGTGTTAATACCCACACATGTTTCCCCGCTATTTGTACTTTATTTTTTGTTAGATTTCAATATTTCTTAAATAATTTGTAGGTATGAATTAAGAAAGATTTTAAAGTAATGCGCCTGTAATTAGTAGTAATTGTGTTTTCTCATAAATTGAGCAAAGGATAAAGTAATGTAATAAAAGGAAGATGAATGCTGTAGAGATACTACTTATTCGTTGGATATGCGAAGTCAGCTTAGCTGATCGAATCTGCAATGAAGAGATACACAGAATGGCAGTTGACCTTCGAAAACAAAGTATCAAAGATAATCTAGGAAGGTGACATAACAAGCATGAGGACCAGGAGAGCATTTATGACGAGGTTAATCACAGCGGACGAGGGGAAAGAGGCTTGCAGAAACCGTAGCGTTTGGCGCTCCGGTCTCTCTAACTACTCCGCTATTGATACAGCTTCACATATTTTCCGCATAGCAGGGTAGATAGGGCGTGCGTGTTTATATTGTCAAAGACACTCCGTTTTTCCACACCACCTAATGTTTGAGACATTGCCTGTAAATTGACGAAACCCAACACCGCGCTTCTTTTATTATTAGAGTGAGGAAATAATTTATTCACAATCGAATTGAATCACATTCACTTACAATAACCAAAAGAGTATGGTGTAGTATCAATATTAATAAAAATAAAAAAAAGTAAGTAGCGCCGTCGTAGCGCAGTAGCTCATCGGCTATCTGTAAATGCGACGATCGTGGGTTAGTTTCCAATTCAAAATTATTTTCATTTCCTCATATCATTATTCATATTATTCTTGATCAACATGCAATGACTCGAAAATTGGACTGAAAATAAGAAACTGTGTGTCTTAACTCTCCAGGTTTCCTCTGCTTGCCATGCGAAAATTAAGAAATATAATATTTTGGGCTCGTAAGATAAAATTCATAGCATTTTAGATAGACTGCGCCATGCTCAATAAAATACACCAGCAAATAGACGTATTGTGTAATGAGCTCAGCATCTCTTCATCTTTTATGTTAGTTTGCTTTAATACTTTTATTCAAGTTTATTATAAAAATATATATATATTTTTAAGAAGTTTTTAATTTTAAAACCCACCCTATTTTCCTGATTATTTTAACAACATTACCACATAGAAATTATTGCTATCAAAATATATCAGGCACTAATACTTGCATAAATTACTTGCATAAATCTATGCATAAAGTACTTTTAAAGTGAATAATTGATCTATATTATAATAAAAAATTAACAAAGGAAATGTCAGTACATACAATTAATATTATAAATTTAAAAGTATGTGACAATGAATGTTAGTTCCACTTTCAAGCAAAAACTGCTGAAAAACTTATGGTCATTAGCTTATACAACAAAATAACACCGGCTAAGTTTTATGAGACAATTTATAGTAATTGTTATTTATTTATAATACAGTAATAAGTTTAAAATTTGTTGAGCTTTATAGCCATTCTCCTTTTGACATAAAAATTAATTACAAGAACAAAGAAATGAAATGCAGTTTTGCTGAAAATTTGTATCAGTGTGCTGGATAATTTTAATTGTCAACTAAAAGTCATAGAAAATTGAAGCTTTAGCTGTGGCAGGGTTAGTAGAATTATGATAAAAGTTGTTTTTATTATCCACAAGACAAAGCACAGCTTTTTACTTTTTTACACAGCATTGAGGTTAACAAACTAACACATAATGTCACAAAAATTGTAAATGACAAAAGCCGAGGGGAACAAATATAGCAAAAGCCATAGACATCTACGGCAACAATGCTTCATGTGGCACATAGACATAAATTGATGGTTTTATGCATAAAATGTATAGCAATTTTAATCTATAATATATTAATTCTCCAAGCCATGAAAAATAAATAAAAATATTGTACTAATCAATAGAAAACATTTTTAAAAAACATACATAATACTGATTATTATTTGTTTATGAATTGAGTCATTTGAAAATAAAGTTGTTTGAAAATTTTAATAAATTTAATCTAAAAGTTGATGTTCCATTCTCTTCCTTCATTATGGTGTTCAGAATGTACCAGTTATGCTTATCAATCTGCCAATAACACATTGTGTAAACAACACATAAAGGTAATAGATTAAGAATGAAATGAAATTTTATGACATATTAGAAATTTATAAATGCAAAAATATAAGACATTAAAAATTATATATTTTTTAAACTTTGTCACTAACTAAATCTGAACACAGACATATGTGCCATTTTATATATTTAGATATCAAAGATTGTTTATTGTAGTGTATAAAAATTAAAAACAATTAATTTTTCTTACTATAATACACTTTTACACTTTTTAGTTTAATACACTTTTTTGTTGTGTTTTTTCTTACTTACACATTTGTATGTCAAATTTATTTTATCTTATAAGAAATAAATAAATTTTCGTACTTACTTCATACAGCGATTCGAAAATCAAAATGAATCTTAACAAGTCACTTACAAATCACAACATTCTATTTTCAAAACTGTCACAGACAAAAGAAATACGTGATATTGTTATTTTATAAATAGCTCATTATACAATAGTTTATACAAGTAATAGAAATATACAGCCAAAGTAATATTCTTACACTGACTTTGTAAAATGTGATTAAATTTAATCCCCGGTGAATTGAAAAATTACAAACTCAAACAGCTGATTTTAGGACGCGATGCGGTATTCTGACGTTTTAGGGTTTAACTGTGTTCGTTTGACGCAGTGATTAATAGTAATAAATAGATAGAAAAAAATGTTTTGGCAATATTTTAATTAATGTTAATTTAATAAGGAATATGCTAACAACATAAATATAAAATAATATTCAGTAATAACAGTAAGTTCTAGGATTTTGCTTTAAAGGACGTTTCTCTTTCCACTCGAGCGGCGCCGATACGTTTATGTTCGATCTTTCTTGGTATAAAAAAAAAATAAGTAGCCTCGTTTTTTCTTTTAAATTATTTATTTTAATTTTTTGATGGGTATACAGAGTGTTTTTGTCAGCAGTACTTTAAATGAAACCACAGTTTGCCCTATAAAAGCCTAATACATTTTTTCGCCCAAGCGTATAGTGAAAAAGTGTTATTTTCAAACAAAATAAATAATAAAATTATCGTTGTAAAATAAAACGCCATTTATCAAGAAAGACATAATCAAAGAGAAATCGCCGCAATGACCGCATCATTCCGAAATTGAGTTGTAGGTTCAAAGTTCAAACTTGTTCAACCTTTAGTAGTATTTTTGTAGTAGCATGTGTTTATGTTATTGTTATCTATGTGTAACTGTGTCACACGTAACACAGGTGTGGATAAACATCGTGAAATGAAAAAAAAATTCTACGTCTAAACTGTTAAGGTATCTTGATTAATTTCTTTATATATGGGTAAATATTTAACCCTATATGCTGTTCCTGTAAAAGAGTTAGTTATTTTTTAACAGCCTGGCTAATTTTTTTACAATATTTACAATGTACAGAAACGACTTTACTACAGATTTATTATAAGTATAGATTACACTAAAACTGATAAAATAAAAATATGTAAGGGGTATAAAATAAAGAATTAAACAAAGAAACATAAATTGCCAAGCATTTTATTCCTTTTTTTGTATTTTTACATTGCTTTCTATTACTATTCTAATTATATAATAATACTATAAGTAATAAAAAAAACAAGAAATACATATAATTATAAATATTGGTACACTCAATTATATATTTTTATACATATATAATATATTGCCAAATTGTATAAATGCAATATAATAAAGTATGATACTTTTTCAAAGTCCATTAACAGTGCCATGTTGTTAACTTAAATCTAGTGTTTGTGTGGTTTACGGTTTACAAGACGCTGGTATTCTGTATTGTGCGTTCTGAGAAGGTCCAGTCACCTTCGGGTTCTGTCCAAGTCGAATTTGGTCACGGACTGAACGGAATTCTACATCAAATTTCGATTTGCAAACGACTTCAGCAGGCTGAATCTTATAATCTACGCCGCTGCAGTGAGATTGACAAGATGGTAAGGGCGCAGTAGATATACAAATGTCTTCCTGATTCTCATAATACTGGACTTGTGGTCTTAATTCACAGGGCTTCTTATCTTTAAGGTAGTTCCTCGCTCTGTATATAATTTGATATCCCAATTCCTCTTTAGATGATAATTGCATTTGAGTTTTCCAGTCTTCATCTGATCGCAAAATTGTTGTATATCTTCTCTGCGGCTGATATGCCATCCTTTTAGCATTTTCTTGCCTTTCTTTTTCTTGGGGTTCACTATTTTCAGAAATTAGAACGTAGGACGCTCCATAATATTCAGGATTATCAACTAAACCATTTGGAGTTAAATAATCATCACGAGGTTCTCCGCTCATGTAGCCACAGATTCCTCTTGTATTTTTGCGTTTTTCATTTGCAAGCATAACTGATCTCATTCCGTCGTACATTATTCTAAGTCGACTATCACGAATTTTCAACACTAAAGCACCATTTCCTTCGGTATGATATTCAAGTATAGGAGCTTCTTCCTCGTCATCCCAGTAGGTGGTAAGATCACCTTCAGAAACTTTTTTAGCTTTTGTATTTACTTTTACTACTTGATTCTTTTGACCTGCAGGTGCTGGGGTCAATTCAATTTCTACGTCTGTACCAGTGTAAGATCTGTTAAGTAATATTAATTGTATAAATATTTAAGTAATAAATAAAACATTTAACTTATACATCATGAAATAAGAGTTTTAGTATGTAATTTAAAAATAGTAATACCTGTATGAGATATACATCTCTTGTTGTTTTTCATTTGGACGTCTGGCAAGAACAGCCAATGTGTCTGAGTTAGAAGCCCTATCGTCGAGCAACGCGACATGCCAAGAGCTAGTCAACTTATAATTATAACTACGGCCACTGAAGGATCTTGTCATGTCATAGTCAACACTGCAATAAGCTGTTAAAGAAAATTATTTAAAAATAAGTTTACTTCATTAAATAATTATTTTATATTTCTATTGTTTCTTTTCTAAGCTTCACGCTGTATCCTACACTCCCACTTTCCGCCTTTTCGCCTGTAGGCATCGCGCGTGGTAAAGGATTGAAGAAATAAAAATATTAAATATTCGAGTTGGAATCAAACCCACAACCTGTCGAGTTTACAGTCGCACGCTTGTGTTCCCGCGTGACAACTGGTCTCAGTATATAAAATATATATTTTGCATATTGTAATATGCAGAATTAGATATCAATTCATTCTATGTACAATAAATAAATATTCTTTGTTAATATATACTCACGTTGATATTGATGGCTGCTGTAATAGTTCAATACTCGTTCAAGTGTATTTATTGGCCAGTACGTGGCTAAAGCTGTAGCCGCAGCTTCAGGAATATGGACATTTTTCCAACGCATTTCACCAGAAGGAGACTTTACTCCGATGTTCAATGTATGACTTAAGTAAGAGGCGTCTAGATTTATATCGATTTTTCCTGCAGGATTTGCCTTTTGATCATTACTTTCCAACTGCCATATTCCCAGACTTTGAGCTATTTGATATAATTGATGTACATGGTTTTTTACCGTTGGACTTACATCTTTGTAATTAACAATAAATTTGAAACTATCAGGAGCGTGTGCCATAATAATTGCTTTGTGACAAGCTTTTTGGTAATTATTACCATTTTCTGTTTCTTGGGCGCATTGCTTTCCTAATGGACTTTTCTGAAGTTCATCAACATATTTGGCTGTTTTTTGTGCGTTACCTTGAATGTGAACATTTTCTTTCTGGTTATAACGAATGTCTGCCTCGAAATCCATTTTCAATTCTTGTTGAATTGCTTCTTTGTAATTCATAGGGCTATAAGATTCTGGCTTTGTTACTCTTCCAATAGAGTTGATTTGATATGAACCTTGTGCTGAATTTTTGCTTGCGAAAAATGCATATTGAACTTTACGATCTACTTGACTGTGACCAACAGCGACTGTTACAGCATATTCAAATTTTTCAGGTGCACTAAATTGGACGCTCACATCTAAGACTTTGCTTCTCGCTGCCTTAATTCCAGCCGTGACCCGCTTCACTAACTCCTGGCGTCTTGCTGGACTGTTAGGCGCTGTATCGCTCAAATCTGATGCAATTAGAGACATTTCTCCTTCATTCTTTTGATTATATAGAGTATCTGTAACATTGTAAAAAAAGGTTGAAATGTTTAATAAAAATAGGATGTCACTATAAAAACATAATAAAGAAAATAATAATGTATTACCGTATACGGTGGTGATGGTTATTTCCTTATTTTTGTATTGTTTTCCAAGATACCTTAAGTTAAAGTGAGTTTGCGCTGTATCCTTTTGGCTGAAGGCAGAAATAATACTTGAAGGTAAATCATTGTATTGTATGAAGCTTCCTAAGTTTCTGTAATCCTTAGAATAAGAATATCCTTGCAGCTGCAATGGCAGCCCTATCTGTTGACCAAATTTATAATCAGCTGAAAACACTTTATTGGGCCTCGTGATAACCTTTGTGCTCGGATCTTGAGAGAAAGCAAGTAAAGTGTCCTTCTTTTGATTACTGCTATATGGCCAAACGCTGTAATGAACTAAAGTAGAGTCTTGTTCAGGTTCTTTTGGAGCTACTCTTAATTTAATCTCCTTATGTTTTGCATCAACATTTATTCTTAGAGGAATATGTAATTGGAATTTGCTAACAAGACCGACAGCTGGATATTGGTTTGATAGAGTATCCAGATAACCAATACGTCCATCACGGTTAGAAGCATAAGTAAGTGCAAGTTCAGTTTCAAGGGCAACGTCAGTTTCATAATTTTCTCTATTTTTGAAATCAATGTTACCTTTTGAACGAGCTTGTAAATGAACTACTGTTGGTTCTTTGTATTTGTATATAAAAGGCATACCAGAAGCAATTGGGAACATCACTGAAACTTGATTTCTATTCACCACTTTCGTATAGTGCCTGTTAACTCCTTTAATAAGATCTGAAAGATACTCGCCGAATTTAACGCTAAAGGTTTTAATATCCTGTTCATTGAAAGCCATGAATCTCTGTTGATTCATAAAGTCCATATAGAAGGAAGCTTCCAAAGGTTCTTCATCATGTTTGATATTCAAAATTTGTGAAATTTTTCTAGCAGAATATTTATGACTTAAGTCTTCATAGCTGTGTTCCTTGTCATCAAATATTTGATCAAAGAAGTAATTAACAACCTTTTGTGTATTCGACGTTGTAAACCAAAGCTGTATAAATAAAAAATATTGAATTATTATACTTTATACTAAAATATAAATGCGGCACGAAGTGTGACTGTAAAACTGACTGGTTGTGGGTTCGATCCCCACTCGAGGAGATGAAATATTTACTTAAATTTATATTTTCATTTCTTCGTTCTGGTGTCGAGGCAAAAGTGCGGCGTTGAGTTCTGCCACTCAACACGCAATGCCTCCAAAATTCGGCAGAAAGTGGGGAACGGAGTGTCTTAATTTTAGGTTCCCTCTACCTACCCTGCTGTGTGCGAGATATAGCGTGAAGCTAATTTTTGTATAAACATGTTTCTACAATTATTTGATACTTTGATTTACGTAACTGAGTCATTTAAATTGAAGTATCTTTCATAATTATTCTGTGATAGTAAATTATATAAAATTAATAACTAAATAATAAAATAATTTAAGTATTATTAAATTTACCATTGCTTGGTCGTCCCAGCCAGAAACCCTATTTTTCCATGAATACTTTAAGGACTTGGGGAAGAAGCTGTCTTTACTTCCTATTGTCGATAGAATAGACACTATGCCGTGATGATTTTCTCTATCAAAGAACTCCATTTTTTTCTTTCTAGAATATTGTAGGCCAAAATCTTCCTTCGTGAGCATATCTTTTACCGCTTGAGCGGACCGTGCACTAAAATTAAGTGTAATATTAATATGTTTATTTTTTTATTATTCTATATATCTCATATAATATAAAAAAATATATTTAATTGATTAATTTTTAATTTATTAACTTACGTTTCATGGAATCGAGGATGTTTAAGTTGAGCAGCTGATTCTATAGCTGACTTAAGAGCAGATCGAACATTTTTGTTTGGGTCTTCTTTGGTCATATATGCCATAGCTTGCATCATAGCATCAGTAGGACGACCCATGAAAATATTCTGTATAGCGGCAACTCTTACTTCATAGGGTTCAGCTGTATTTTTCAAGATGCTATATAATACAGCACGAACACGGCTATCTCTCTGGTAAGCTAAGACATTGAGACATTGGACTATTCTCATTCTGAGGTATGTTGAAACAGGAATTTTCCCTTCAAGATATGGCGCAAAAACATCTAAAACAGAACTATGACCCAGATTACCAATGGCTCTCATATACACTTGTGCCTTATGAGTATCACCTTGTTCAATAGCGAGTCTGAACTCTGCATTCAGTCGGGGCAAAATTTCTTGATCTACAAAGTGATCATGTTTTTTAGATAGACGGCCATACATGTGGGTAGGATAGTAGCGATAAGAAGTTTCATTGTTTACTTGACCCATGTTTATGTACCTAGTGGCAGCAATTAGAGCACTGCTATTAAGGTACATTTGGCTGCTCACCTCTGGACTCATTGCCAGCTCAAAAAATTGTATCATACATTCTTTCGTTGGATATCGTAAAGTTTTAGCTAACGAAGCAACAACTTCTGCTGCTTCCTCTCCTTCTAATTTTTTGGTTTGCATCCATGATTTTATTTGTTGGAATGCCGGGAAGGTACCAGCTTGAGCTACGGCATCTCGATATATCATCCACATATCAGACTTTACATTGTCGCTACTTGATTTTGCAATTTCAATGCTACGACTGGTTTGACTCAGTTGTCCATAGCTCATGGAAGCGATAACTCGGACTAATATATTAAATTTGGACAGGAAGTCTGCTTTAGGCATGTTGTTTGGATTTTGAAGTTGTTGTGCAATTTCCTGCACAAGTTTTTGAGCGTTCATAGGATTTTGCTTTTTATCACTATGAGGTTGAGGGTCCATATACAATGCAGCATATGCTGGTTCATTATTTTTAGGTATATCATCGTTTACATAAGCCGAAGCAGACTCACTGGAACTTGATGAACTATCCTCTTGACTTCTCTTCTTGAAAATTACTTTATTGATTGCTACGACTGATTTTGGGCGAGTTGAACGCCGTTCACGGTTATATTTTTGAATGTTTATATCTTTTTCTACTGATTCTGATGAAGATGATGAAGATGAACTATCTTCATCGATTGTTACTTGCTTTGGTGTCAAAGAATACAAAAGATTTTGAATTTCACGGGAACCTTCAGGGAGTGACCATTCAGGCTCAGTATCTGGACCTTGTGATACTAGGCGGAAACTAACTTTACTATGTACTTCTGCTTTTTGATTGCCATATAAATGAGGGTGTACATTAACTGTACTGGTAGATTCCGATTTATAAATTGGACCATTCTTACCAATAAGTATTCTTGATACCATAGCCCTTTGAATAAACATTTCTTTTTCTAATTTATGAGCAGTTCCACTCCACTCAGCACCTTGAGGTACACCAAAATGATAGTCAACTCTATGGTGGCAATGACCGTAATTCTTACTCTTTGTGACTTCCATGGGATCCTCCTCAGAGGCAAAATTTGGTAGTTCTCGTCTCCATTCAGCAGCAGCCGGCGACACCGAGTACAGAGTTTCACAATCACCAGTGACATCAGTTTCCATTTTTCTAAATAATCCTTGCTGACTTTCCTTATCATATGTATCATGTGAGCTCTGTACATTTCGCTTAGTAGATAAATCCACTTGCAGTGCTCCAATAAGACCTTTAAGTAAATTTTCTTGTGCTAGTGTTACAGATGGAGGCAAATTCAAAGAAAGTACTCTGCCACCATCATAGAAAATTTCGAATGGAACATCTAACTTTGTGACTGGTTGGTATTTAAGGTCATCCGGCAATGGCTCGTGACGTTGAAGCTCTTGATGGATTTGAGCATTTTGTGGATTTTCTAGCTTAGCTTGAAGATGTCCAGGAGCTTTACTGCGGACCGTAAATCGTGCTCTAAAGGAATTGCCGGTACTAGCGCCCTCTGGAAGATAGGCCAGGTTGTGGCTTTCCACTTCATAGCGATACAAGTTTCCGACTTGCCATGGCCATTGAGATTTTTCTAGTTGAGGTTGTTCTCCTTTAGGGCGTTTGCTACCACTGAGGCGGCCTGATGATACGGCCACTGTATGAAAAAGAAAACTAAGCTGTTATTTTTATTTTTATTACTAACCTTATTTTTATTGCTTATAAGAGTATTTATGAAAGTCGATTTTAACAAAATTTTCGTTTGTTTTGTTACATTTTCATTACAAAAATAAATGAAGATTTATAGACATAATATTATGAATATAGAGCAAAACGTTAAAAATATTACTATGAAATATGTATGGAAATCTCAAAGCTCTCAAAATTTTATCAAAAAGTACAATTTGATATATTAAAACATAAATTCATATGTATGCTATACGCACATAGGTCGGCGGAGGGTATATGGGAACCTAGTGTTTTCATTTCGTTTTCTAAGTCAAAGTCAAAATCATACCGCGGTTTGCCTCGTTAACAGGGCAACAAAATAAAAATATTAAATGTTTTATTTCCTTGAGTAGGAATCGAACGCACTGCCCCTGCGCCATGACTGGCGTACAATATTTTTATTCTAAATTTAAACTAAAATTATTATTTCCCCCGGTAAAGGTAGTAAGCTCCAGTCATCACATAATATAGAACCGTTCCATATTTGATTTAGTTATTTGATTGTGTTAAGTTAGGAGCTTCATAAATATGAATTCAGCTTGATATATCAACGTAATCTAGAGATAAATGGTATTGACAGACAGAAAATAAAGTGGTTCTATAAGGGTTCCGTTCTTTTTTCTTTTCAAGTAAAAAAATCTAAAAATTACTAAAGCACAAAAAAAAAACTAAAAAATACAGTAAAAACTTACCAATAACGGCCGCTAGGACCAGGATCTTCATGCTTACAGCCTATCCAATCCGTTTCACCACTATCGGAGAAGATCACTTCTGGTTACTTCCACAGATAACAGCCCTTATATACTTTATATACGCACGTGTAATATTTGACCCTATACAGCGATAGTTACATTGTAAGCTTCGATAAAGATGACCTTAACTTTGTTTGACGCTGTTAGCTCATGTTTTTCAGAGGTCATGCTTAGGTAGAATATTTTATGTATTTGTATGATTTTTATGTGTTTTTATAATTGCTCGTATTTTCAGTTTCTGGTGTTTCGTTAATTTGTAGACACTTCGTAACCTCTTGTTGCTTTTTGTAAGGGAGGTGTATGTGCATATAACCCAAGATCCCGGGGCCACCAGACCTACATCTCTTTAGAAAAACTGAGTTTTGGGGAGTATTAGTCTAACGTGTAGTTAATACAGTATGAATACTCACTAACTAGAAAATGGGGCCCTATTAGAGGTAGCGTCAAATAAAGGTATATCTCTGTCTGGGAGAATGATAGAGCAATCGGAGTGGTCTAGGTGCTTATAAGAGATGTTGAAATAGTCCGTAAATAATATATGTAAAATTATAGCTTACTAGTATAACGTAGCTTACCCCCATTTTAAACAAGCTTAAGAACGTCTTGAGGGAGTAAAGGCGCATGTTATTATTATTAAAAACATATTTAAATGCAAGCGTTTCTATAATAACATGCGCTTTTACTCCCTCGAGATATCCTGAAGGTTGTTTAAAATAGGGGCAAACTACGTTATACTATCAAGATCCGTTATAAGCAACCAGACCAATCCGATGGCGAAATCATCCTCCCAGACAAAGACTTACCTTTATTAGGCGCTATCTCTAAAAGGGCCCCACTTTCATGTTAGTTAGTACGCATACTGAAATTTTGAAGGCTATCTTTTAGTCTTAACTCCATATTAGACTAATAGATAGTCCTCAAAATTTCAGCTTTGCTAAAATGGTCTAGGTCTGGGAGCTCTAGGATCTTGGGCTAAGTACTTATTTAGAAAACATATCAAAATTTAAACGCGGGACTCAAACCCGCGCCTCGTTCGCCTCCTTTTCTAAAAAAGTGTTTTTCTTCCCTAAGTGTGGAACAACACTTATAAAAATGTTTAAAAATATCTTCTATCTCTTAATTCTTTTGTCGTATTGAAAATCAAACATTTCATAACTCAAGATAGTCTCTAAAATTTCTTGTACGTATACCAAAATATGTGTGAACACATAATTAAGATTCACTACCTGAACTTAGAATAATGTAGATATAATATTTTGTAATTTAATTTTTTTAGTTAATGAGCAAAACCGATGACCACAATCACTAAGAAGCGTGTAGCTACTTGAATTTATCATAAGTTTAATTATTACAGAGGTAACTTAATGCTAGGACACTCTGCCGGCCAATTTACAGGACACAGGCCAACATTGTATGTTTAGTGGCGTTGTGAATTCTGGAAACATCGCTTGTTGAACTCAATTCCGCGCTTGGTCTCGTTTCTAAAGTGAGAGAAAGAAAACAACTCATTCCCCCTAGGACACTGCGCCTCGACTATCATACAGATATAAAATAAAAAAAAACAACATTAAATATTCGAAAAAATTTATTAAAAAATGAGCAATTTTTGACAGCAGCTGTCTTAAGCTTACTTTAACACTAGAAAAAAAAACTTAATCAATAAAAAAGAGATCTTAATTGGAAATGATCTTACAAAATATACTAACAAAGGAGATTCTTTGGAAAGCATCCAACTTTTGTACATTACCGACGTTCATTTTAAACGCCGCGCCGTTATAGGATCTACTTAAGACTAACTTTGCTAGAATTATTAAAACTATGATAAATTATAAAACCATAATATTTTCAAGTTAAATTTGAAAACAGAAAGTTACGTATTGTTAGTATACGTATTATTTTTCCTTCATTTTTTCATGATTCTGTCATTTTTATTCTTATTATGATTAAATTCCTGGAAATTCCTTAAATTCTGCATATATCTATCTTACTGTCATATCATTCCAATAAATAATAATTGTCAAAGTACACTTTCTAAAAAATATTTTTTTTATACATGAGTATAGTTATCGCAGCTAATTTGTAATATGGCACAAGGCTTTTAGCAAAGATATGTGATTTACGTACTTAATAAAAGAACTTACGATTAATAAAATAAAAATTAAAAATAACTATTAAAATTGAGCAATATTAATAAAAAGTAACAACAAAAACAAATGTTGCGTGCGAGTTCCTTAACATATTATCAATAATTGAGCAAAAATAGGTGTAGGAAGAACGTTCACTTAACGAATGTAAAGTCAAAAATAAAATTACAGTGACTGAAAGTAAGTTAAATTTTTCAACCGTTTGCTTAGGGCCTTGTGTATGCGTTTATAAACTCATTCATGGCTCATACACACATTTACTGATAAACAATTGTGACCACTGTGGGGTCATGGTGATCAGCGCCCACCCCAGAATATTGCCCAGTGCCCACTCTAGAAATTTTAGTACAAAAAAATAGTGTTTAAAGCTAAAGCGTAGGCACTCTGAAAAGATAAATTTGTAGTCTGTCCATTATTAAGTGTACGCACTATATGTTGTGTCCTTTTCACGGATTTAAATGAAAATATTTCGTTTTTTCGTTATTGTCTTAACTTACTTTCAACACCGGTCATTTCCAATAGTTTAAAACTATAAAATTAACATTAGGCAGTGTCTTTTAAACGTGTCTGACACAAAAAATTAAAATAAAAAATCCTTAACTAGTTTACAAACAATTGTATTTTGATAGCAAATATTAGTAATAAATTTGTGTTATTATAAATACCGCCTTGACTGACCTAGAATTGGCTGTTTTTTAATATTTTATATTCAAAATTATAATGGAAACATCTTAATATTAAAAAAACAGCATATTGCGTGGTCTTTAAGAGGTTAAATGAAGAGGCCATATTTTTTCCTGTTCGTGTGGAAGTTTCGAGACATGCTCTCTAAGTACTTCCCTACACTTCCTATTCACGGAAGAGTTTTATATGTAGTTGTATATATTATAATTTATTACTAGCATTTGCTTTTTGATTTTATAAATACAGTCTAAGTCATTGGTCCCGTAACCTAAACATCAGAGATATGTCAAACATATCTCTATATTATTATTTTAATACATTTTACTTAATACATTTTATTAAATATACTAAAAAGCTATTTGAGCACTAACCCAGTCTTTAATTGAGCTTGATTTTATTTACATAAAAAATACGAAGTAGAAAATATAAAAGTAAAATTAAATAGAGAACAAGAAAATATCTTTGGGTTTTGTCATTAACGAAACTCAAAAATATGTAAGAAAAATACTCTTTTCCAAATAACTATACTGTTAATAACAATTTTTTTTTTTATTCAAATCTTAACTTTGATCTCTCTTGGCATAGATGACATTTTTAAAAACTCAAGTCCTCTAAAAGAAAGCAATTTAAATAAACAATTCGTTTCTTTGACCGTTTTTCATAAAATTTGAAATAGGCCATTTTTATATTAAAATAGCAATAATGATAAGAAAAATTATATCTTTTGTAATCTAGGTACAGTCAGTTTATCTCTAATACATCTCAAAGTGGCCAGCTTTGCTGGTGAACTAGGTACCAATTGCTCAGTGCGTCTTATCGGTCGCGATGGAGGTATACAGGTTCGAGGAACTTGCGTTATATGAGGATGTGATTTTACGTGCTTTCGTAGAGAGGACGGGTCGGTGTAGCGTTTGCCGCAACCTGCCGCTCCACAGGCGTAGGGTCTCTGCAATAGAAAAGAACCTTTAAAAATGTATAATTATTAACATCCAATACATCATTTTACTTTTGAATAAATTATTTAAATAAACATATTTTTCTGTATATTTATAAAAGAAAATTGTAGATTACTAACCATGGCTAACTAAAAGTTTTATTTTTCTTTTTAACTCTGTGATAGCAGCAGTAGTAGATAGAGTTAATATTTTAATAAAATAATAGGCTATTGCCACCATTAGCGTATCAAGAGATATTATAAGTGGGAGCCTGGACATTAGCTTTGAACAGATATGTTCGTGTAAATGGTTTTTTTTATATTTTTCGGCGTAAATTTTTTTGTAAGTAAAACTTTTGTTTTATCCTTTTGAGGTATGGAACCTCAAAAATGGTTAGAAATCTATTTTATAATAACGTACCGCATTAAAATGAGTTCGTTGATGTTTCGCCCGGTCAGATGAATTAGAGAAGGCTTTCCTGCAATGCGGCGCGGGACACGCGTACGGACGCTCTCCCGTGTGAGATCTGACGTGGATTTTAAGATTTTCTAGGCGAGAAAACGCTTTACCGCAGCCGGGATGCTGTAAAAATAACATAATAAAGTTAGATATAAGAAAAAGCTGTTGAACTATAACTTGAGAAAAATAAAAAGTTGAAAAATTTTACAATAACAAAAATTTTCTAAAAAATTGAGATGGTGTTATTAGCTTTTCTATTAGATGCTATTAGTATATATTTTTTGTTATTCTACCAGAAGCACGAGATATATTAAACGTTTTTAAGGTGCTGGGGTTTCTTTTAAATTAATTTCTGAATATTTCCAAGCATTGTGTAACTGGACTACTATATCATCAAAATAATAAAACATAAGGCCAATTGTAGCGCAAAGGCATAGCGTGCGACTGTAAACGCGATGCTTGTGGGTTCGATTTCTACTCCAGGAAATGATATATTTCCATTTCTTCGCTCTAGCGCAAAGCAAAATGAGGAGCAGAGTGTCTGGGCCGGAATCCCAGCGTGAAGCTGAAAAAAACATATAATAATACTAACATGACATCTATTAGGTTTGTGTCCGGAATGTACGCGCATGTGTATGAGAAGCTTGTAACGCGCGTTGAACGGTCGTCTTGCGCGCGCGCAGTCCCGCCATAAGCAACTGAATTCGTCACCTGAAACAAATTATAAGTATGCTGTAAACATTTTTTTTCAAATACTAATCTATATTAATATTGTCTATGTAACATTAAATAAATGATTTTAAGAATTTCCAAACAGTTATAGTGTTTCAATTTTCCCGATAGTTATATAGAAAGGCGGGAACTGAGTATTTTAATTCTAAGCAAAATCTGTTTATTACGGTATACAAAGGAGCTAATATAAAAAAAAACTAATTTTATTCATTAGATTTAAATTACACTATTATTATATGAGCTTATGTGTTTAAAAATTGACTCGTCGACAAATTTTTAACAGTTTTAAGCTGTTATTCCATACTTAGGAGAAAAAAATATTTTTTAAACGTATTGATTCATCATTTTTAAAAACTGCATTCATAAACGAATGATTAATAGTTACCAGAATAATAGCTTGTGCCTAACACATGTGCAAAAACAATTGAATTACTACAGCACAGCAGCAGCACTACAGCTTCACGCATATATCCCGCATTTCAGTTCCCCACGTTCTACCGCTTGAGGTATTGCGTGTTGAGTGAACTTAATGTCGTTCTTTGCCGTGCTACCAGAGCGAAATAATAAAAAGATTTAGTGGTATTAAGTATGTTGGTGGAAATACAGATAGGTATCCATGTTCCTTTTGTCTCCTCGATTATGTGCGAGATATAGGGTGCAGCTAAAAGAAATAGATCAAAAAAAGTCCAGTCGTTACGTTTGTGCGTTGTCTGCTCTTAACAACGGAAGAGATGTACTCGTATATAGAGTATCGATTTTTTATATTTCTTAACATTATTTGGCCGGCGTAAACGAAGTTTATAAAAGTATAAACCTGCCTTTTCTATATAAATGTGAAAAATGCATGTAATATTTAGAAAGTCATTAATACTATGTAAAAGTTATACTGTTACAAGAAAAAAAAGGAAAAAGAAATTGTCTTCAAGAAAAAACCACTTGACCAAAACTAAGCGGTACGTTAAGTCTAAAATATAAACATTTTTATCATCTACCTTTATATGTGTTGACATGCGCCCTCTCGATATGCTCCACCAGGGTATTCTGATTTGGATATCTTTCGAAGCAATGCTCCCATAGGCACACCCTTTCACCTAAAATATAAACAAACGTGATTAATAAGTTACTTTACTTTGACGCTTGGAAGATAAAATCGCTTTGGTGTTTTTAAACAGGCGAATGACCGGTGGTAGTCGCAACGAGAAACTTTAATTAAAAAACTTAAGAAATTTAATATTTACCTTGTGTTTTTTCTTTATCAGATCGTTTTTCATTTAGTTCATGTTTGCCATCAACTTTTGCGGCTTCATCTTTTTCAAATATTAATCCAAATTCATCTAAATTTATGAAAAGCTCATCTTCGTCGAAGTTTTCAGAATTTTCATCGTAATAGCCCGCACTATGCACGTCACTCTCTATTGAATCAGATATGGATGCTTTTCGACAAGATCTATCAAAATTGAATTCCGTACAGCTAGTCGGCGTGTCTGGTAGACTATATTTTTTTTCATTATCCAAATTGTACAATATGTTATTTGGATAGCTAAAATGTTCTAAACTACTTATGATTGGCGTATTCGGTGTTTGAACTGGATTCGTATTGTATACATTTTCTTGTATATTAAAATCTTCAGTGTTAAAATTACAATACCGTTTAGAAAACGCCGTTTCTATCGAAGGCAATAAATTTTCATTAGAGACAGTTTTTAAATAGTCTTCGTTAAATGCATCCGGTGTCAAACGACATGATTCACTATCTTCTCTACAAAGTTCGTCGATCAGAGATTCGTCATCTATATAATCATGATTTGTTTCGAAATTAGAATTCTTATTACTCTCATCGTATGAGTCGGATTTGAAGCTGTTATCGTCGAATTCTATACTATCTAAGTCTAGTAGAACTTCCTTTATGTTCTGATCGCTTATGTTGCTATCTATAACTTCATCTATAATCTCAAAATCAGTTTTATTATTTTCAGTGTTATTAAAATTATCTAACACTTCAAAATCAAAACTTTCCTCGACACCATACTTAAAATTATCATTCTTTGGTTTAGTTTTCCCATTTTCTAATTCTAAATTGAATTGTGACATGTAATAAGCGTGTAGGTCTGTAACATTTTCTGTCCTCTCTTGAAACAGTTCGTCGTCGTCATAAGATATGAGGTCATAATCTGCCATGATTATAAGTTCATTCGCCTACAGTTCACTAATCCCGATACAGAGGTGAACAAATTGACATGTGGTATATATGTCCGCATATGGTTTGCTATTATTGTAAAAATAAACTTTCTCCAGGCAACATCTCGCGTGGCCTGTACATCTGCGAATTATAAATTTAATTACTATTGTTATTACACATTTTGCAACACGTGTTGGTTTCATCACCTTACATATAGCAAAGGATGTGTTCTGTCTACATATCAATAATTTTTGTATCTATGTTTCGCAAATGTATTCCTAAGAGGATAAATATACAAATTTATTAACCCAAATTGTAAATATCATATTATTTATTAAATCATATTTTTATATAACATTTTAGATACAAAAGTTTTCGTATTAAAAAGCATTACTAAAAACTTATTTATACTATGTTTACCATTAATTGAAAATTTAATTTCAAGCAAAAAGTAGAGATTTTTTTAAAATAATTAATAAACTATGAAAATACTTACCGGTTTAAAATTAATGTTATATTCACAATTTAAAAAAAAATCACGCGCTGTCAAGATGACACTCGTATATATTATCTGTGCACTCGCGAAGACGTCCGCACTGATTGGGATTTCAATCGGGAATAACAGGAGCTGTTGGGATAGCGAAAAAAAATCTACTTGAAACTACACATGTGTTTTAAGCCACCATCATAATTAAACATTAAAACATAGCTTATATTCTTTTTTGAGCAAGGAATAAAGCACAAATTCGTTCAGCCAAAAATTTGACAGATGCAAATATACTTTGTTATAATCTTTACTGTCTTTTGGCGCCATAATATAGTTTTAGAGTATGGTTAATCCACTTTTCACTTAATTGGCTGTTAATATTTTTTTGCGTATTTCACGCTTTTGTTTTAGTGTTTTTGGGAATGCCTCATTTTAAAGGCATTAGTGACATTCAAATATTTGAAAATTTCTTCCTATTTTGTCATACAAAAAATATTAGCGACGAGGCCACGTTTCACGGTTACTATGTCGTTAAAAATATCTATATATATATTTTAAAATAACATTTAAAAACGTAAAAGCTGTTATTTTGAATAACCATAAAGTAAAGACAATATGCTTGTCTGAACTTTTAAAAGTAGCTTGAGAAATATTATTTTATTTTACTGGAACTATGAATGGACTATTCAACGTAAGTAGATTTTTTTACTGATGCTAAATCATTAGTTTCTGAAATTACCGCATTTAACCAAAGAGTAGATTTAGCTCAACCACAATACAGATATAAAAAAAATTAAAAATTGAAACAGTTTCACGTTGAATCCCGCATACAGCAGGTCAGGCAGAGGGCTTAGACTAGTGTTAAGACACCCTGTTTCACACTAGTCTAAGCCCTCTGCCTGCCTAGAAATATAAATAGATACATATTCAATAACAATAATAATAGTAATATACACATTGTGTCTTGTTAAGGAAGATTTCTATCACTAAATTTTCATCACGCCAAAGTAATAAAAGGATCACTTTAACATTTTTAATGTTATTATTAATACTATGTAACTTTTATGGTTCCACATATTTTAATAAAAAAAAGAATCCTTATAAGATCACTTAGTTGTCCGTCCGTCTATCTGTCTCTGTTTCTGTCAATAGCCTTTATCTCATTTATTCTTGGATACATCGACTTTCAATTCAAACCTTATATATTGATTTCCTGATAAAAATCGTATTTTACATTCACTAAAAAAAAATAATGAATGAAAGGAATGGTCTTGACAGCGTCACCGGGCTGGCTAAACGGTACAATATTAGCGGTAGTACAAGTTCAGGAAGACATCTGAAAACTATACATTTGTGGTTAAATCCTAAAAATGATAGCTTTAAAAGGGAGACAGTTCGATCCCCACTCGAGGAAATGAAATATTTGTTCACATTTATATTTTCATTTCTTCGTTCTGGTGTGGAGGACAAGCGAGGCGTTGAGTGCCGCCGCTCAACACGCAATGCCTCCAGAACTCGGCGAAAAATGAGAAACGGAGTGTCTTAACAGTAGGTTCCCTCTGCCTACGCTGCTGTGTGCGGGATACAGCTTGAAGCTGATTTTGATTGTTTTTTCAATGTTCAGTTGTATTAACCGATAATGCTGTTTTCGATAATGGACTATCCGAAACAATAATATTTTTTTAATTCAAAGTAGCTCCTGAGGTTAATGCGATAAGCCCAACAAACTCTTCAATTTACTCCCAATATTAATAATCTCTCATCTCCTACGTCAATTTTCGATTGTTCCATATATCTATTCAATCTAGAGATTGGGGCGTTAGAATAGATATAGGTAAATGTGACGTTTCTGTTTGTGTACTCATAGTACCATGGCTCATTCGAAGGAGTAAGTATTTTTTTGTTAGTTGTTGTGTTGACGGATTATTTTGTAATATGAAGAAGAGGAATTAATTATAGTTTGCAGTGGCTAGTAGTTGTTGTAACTGTTATCTCAAACACCTTTTAAAATATTATTTAATAAATAATGCCTTGGCTCGTGATGAGTCTAATGGTTAGAACTGTTTATAGTTGTGATCGTGAAGAACCCAAAATCTTTTAGAGATTCAGAGGTAACAGTATTAAGAATTTTATATTATGCCATTAGAAGGTATCGTTTTAATAACATATTTGCCATCAGAAGTTGTTCTTGTGTCAGTTATTTAGATAACTGGAAACTCGACAATATGACATTGTCATAACTCGAAGCTCGTCCGAAGAAAAGCCAAGAGCGCGTCCTATCTTCCTCTCCACTATAACTGCGAACTAGTTATAATAAAAGGAAGAAAGAGTACGGGCACCTCCCCGCCCTACACCGTGAATTCCTACCTGACTGCGACTGCAACAGTCTTATTGAACTCTCCGGGACGTTTGTGTGTGATCAGTCTGAAGGTACTTGTTACGCTTGTTTATATTAAGATTATTATATTAGAATTGTGATTCGTGATGTTGATTGATTTGTGAGATCAATATAAGTCGTTGGAACGAACGCACTGCCGCAAGGCGGCCGATATGTTCAATAAACGCACGGCACACACCCCACAGTCGTGTCTCGAACCGTAGGCGGACACTACTACATACACCAGAGTTCCAGGACATAAAATAGCACCACACACCCGCATGAGACGGGCGGACACTACTACATACACCGGAGCTGGGACATAAAATAGCACCACACACCTACTAGTCGTATACCAAGTCGTAGAAATGGTATATCAATATATCAATGGCTAACGCCATACAAACACGCCTTACGTACCGCGAGCGTACTGCGAGACGGCATCAGCCAAGACATAGTTAATGTCACTGCAACAGTTCGCATAAGCCCATCACGTCAGCTTCCGCGACGTCAAGCAACATTCAATATTATAATATTGGTCAAAGATAACTTTGATCCACAATATGTGTCGCTCCTACACATATAATTCCTTTACAAGGAATTCGATCCTAAAAGATCGTGCCATCATAGACTTCGAATTATCATATTATATTCATCATACATTTGGTACGAGTCTTTATGTGCATCATATTTATTAGTACCGTAGTACTTTAGAGTTCGACTCGACCGCTGCCTTCCAGCATCACCACCACCTATATATACAGAACGACGGTCGCGACATTCGGGACGACAATACACGAACTCGTTTCGACTATTATGGTATCAAAAATATATAGATTGTATTATTCATAATTAAGTACGTTATTTATGTGTATTGCCATGCATATTTTATTTTATTTATTTATTTATTTTTAACTTATATCGGAGGTACATACTGTTACATTCAACCCCCTAAATTCTATGGAGTTCATCGAAATAGAATTTACATTTACTTATTTATATATTTATTACCAACCCCCAGACTGGGCAACCCCCCAATCTCACTATGCTTTATTTTGACAATCCCTAAACATGAATATTCCTTACACTGTAAACCTCCTCTATCTCATTCCATTTCACGGACAACAAATTGTAGGCGTATGCCTATTTGTATATATATGTATTTTATTACAAAGCCGGTTGACCATCCTGGTCACGGCACCAAATTGTAACTGTTATCTCAAACACCTTTTAAAATATTATTTAATAAATAATGCCTTGGCTCGTGATGAGTCTAATGGTTAGAACTGTTTATAGTTGTGATCGTGAAGAACCCAAAATCTTTTAGAGATTCAGAGGTAACAGTATTAAGAATTTTATATTATGCCATTAGAAGGTATCGTTTTAATAACATATTTGCCATCAGAAGTTGTTCTTGTGTCAGTTATTTAGATAACTGGAAACTCGACAATATGACATTGTCATAACTCGAAGCTCGTCCGAAGAAAAGCCAAGAGCGCGTCCTATCTTCCTCTCCACTATAACTGCGAACTAGTTATAATAAAAGGAAGAAAGAGTACGGGCACCTCCCCGCCCTACACCGTGAATTCCTACCTGACTGCGACTGCAACAGTCTTATTGAACTCTCCGGGACGTTTGTGTGTGATCAGTCTGAAGGTACTTGTTACGCTTGTTTATATTAAGATTATTATATTAGAATTGTGATTCGTGATGTTGATTGATTTGTGAGATCAATATAAGTCGTTGGAACGAACGCACTGCCGCAAGGCGGCCGATATGTTCAATAAACGCACGGCACACACCCCACAGTCGTGTCTCGAACCGTAGGCGGACACTACTACATACACCAGAGTTCCAGGACATAAAATAGCACCACACACCCGCATGAGACGGGCGGACACTACTACATACACCGGAGCTGGGACATAAAATAGCACCACACACCTACTAGTCGTATACCAAGTCGTAGAAATGGTATATCAATATATCAATGGCTAACGCCATACAAACACGCCTTACGTACCGCGAGCGTACTGCGAGACGGCATCAGCCAAGACATAGTTAATGTCACTGCAACAGTTCGCATAAGCCCATCACGTCAGCTTCCGCGACGTCAAGCAACATTCAATATTATAATATTGGTCAAAGATAACTTTGATCCACAATATGTGTCGCTCCTACACATATAATTCCTTTACAAGGAATTCGATCCTAAAAGATCGTGCCATCATAGACTTCGAATTATCATATTATATTCATCATACATTTGGTACGAGTCTTTATGTGCATCATATTTATTAGTACCGTAGTACTTTAGAGTTCGACTCGACCGCTGCCTTCCAGCATCACCACCACCTATATATACAGAACGACGGTCGCGACATTCGGGACGACAATACACGAACTCGTTTCGACTATTATGGTATCAAAAATATATAGATTGTATTATTCATAATTAAGTACGTTATTTATGTGTATTGCCATGCATATTTTATTTTATTTATTTATTTATTTTTAACTTATATCGGAGGTACATACTGTTACATTGTATTAGGCACAAATATTAAGCATATTTCGTGATATAATGATATTTTCATTTCACTTTGCATTTTTTGTTTTATTAATAAAAGATCGTGAGGCTAGTCGTGATGCGGTGGTACAAAGTGTGACTCTAAACGCGACTGGTTGTGCTTCCAGAATTCGGCGAAAAGTTGGGAATAGAGTGTCTTAATTCTCGGTTTCCTTTGCCTACCCTGCTGTGTGCGGGATACGGAGTGAAATAGATTTTAAGTATATGCAAATTTCGATGTTTTATTTTATAAAATATCGATATTTACATATATAAATTAAGATATATTATAATAGATATAGTATGTATACTGCTTTGTGACTTAGGTTGGCTGGTAGAAAATGCTTTTTAGCGTTAAGCCCACCTATTGTATTTTTTTTATGTATTGAATTTTATGCAATAAACAATAAAAAATAATTATTATTAAATAACATTTATTTATTTTTTTATATTTAAATGCGAGTATATTTTTGAGTTGTTTTCAATATAATCGTTTCAGTATAAAAAGCCTGCTAAACCTACCTTTACACTGGATCGTGCACATAGCAGGGTAGGTTGAGGGAACCTGGGAACCTAATGATTAGGCACTCTGTTCCCATTAAAACTCATCCGTTTTCCCCTTTCCACAGATTTTTTTTGCTTTGGCTTTGTTTAACTAAATATATAAGTAAATATACCCTTATTATGCTAGTTTCAATAAAACAAAGTTTTTGTAACACTAATTTTAACGAGGCCCTTTAAAATCATTACTACTAGAAATATGAAAACACGTGTCGAAGAAAAAACTTGATGCTATTAAAAGTTTTTAAGTTATTTTTTTTTTCGCTTCTGTTGACGTTACGATTTCATCCCGATGTCATTTTAACACCGTACTTCGTTTTTTTTTATTTTAAGTGCTTTTGTGTTTAAATGTTAATACTAGCAGATTGGGTATTTAAAAAAATAGAAGATGAGCAGCTTCACGCATTTTTAAGCGGGTAGAGTGAACCTAGTGTCACGACACTCCGCTTCTCATTTTCCACCATTTTTTGGAGACATTCATATTAAATGGTGGAAATCAACGTCAGTTTTTACATCCTAGAACGGGAAAACTAAATTACACTTTCCGTTCCCCTGAGTGTCAATAGATCCCACGAATGTCGCGTTTACTGTTAACGCTGTGCTACATTTCATTTGTTGAATAGGTACATGAAAAATTGCCAGGTGGAACCTGATCCTTCCTGGACCGGTACTATTCAATTCGAATGCTAACCCTCACCAACATCAGCCACTATAATGAGAAAATAAATCAAAAACTAGTATGTAATTTTTTTAGTGCTTTATTCATCTCATAGGTATATGATATGCCTGATACCTCGCTTATAATGTCTTACAAATGTAATTTTATATATATATAATATAAAGATAAATGAGACGCCAGAAGATAAATGGCAAGGCCAAAAGCGTGTGACTGTAAACGCGACAGGTTCGAGTCCCAGCAGACAGTGAGCACCAAATATTAGGACATTCTGTCTGAATTCGAAACAATGTATGTTAAGTGGCAGAACTCAATGAAACGAAAAAGAATATGTATTTAATTTCCCCGAGTAGGAATCGAACCCACAACCAGTCGTGCTTACTCTCACACTTTGTGTTTCTGCGCCACGACTGACGCCATACATGTAATAGGTATATTATTTATTATATATTCCCTCAAATATATAACATTTTCAAAGTCATCGCCTATATTATTTTCCATATCGCATAATAGAAGTTAGATACTTGGTTACGTGACATGTAGGTGACCTGCAGTCAAAGCCATCCATACTTTGTTGCAATCAGAGGTTGTTAACCGGATAATGAGTAAACAACTAACAACACGTGTATTTTAACGTAATGGATCAAAGATCTTAATCGGAATTGTTTATACAAGATTCTCTAGCGTTCTTTTTGTTTTGTATTTATTTAAAAAAAATCTACAGACAGCACTTGGTACTTGAGCCGAAAAAAACGAATTTAAATGTTAGATAAATATATATTTTTCTAAATCTTCATAGTGTACGTTTTTTTATTTATGGTTATTTTTTATACAATTATTTTGATATTTAAAATAAATTTAAGTTAATTTTTGTGAGAACTGGTTGAATTTATAATTTGCACCGACTATAAATCAAACTCACAACTATTTTGTTAGTTACCACTAAAAGCACTACGATAACGTCAAAATAATATCGTTTCAACAGAGAATGATTGAGTTCCTAACCTCTTATAAAAGAAATTAAATGTTTAAAACTTAAAATATCTTTTTTTACAGGAAAATAGGGTTTTTATAAGTGCTATGACCTCGGTTTACTACCAAAAAAATCAGTGTTAAATTAAAAACAAACCGTCATACGTTAATGATGATCTATCGAACAGATTTCTGTAAAGTTATTGAAGTCATATGAGAAGGATAACGTTATTTTAATATAAATAATATAACGTCGATAAAATGAAACACAAATAAAAAAATGAAAGTTAGTAGCGTCAGAAACTGAGACGTGGACGTTTCACATTAACTGAATAACGAATGCATTTACATTTTAGAAAACGTATGAAAATATAAATGTAGGGATGCAGGATTTGAAACCAGTGTCCTTTGGAAACCGAGCAAGCGCTCTGATCACTATGTCATATGTTTTAAAAATTAAATGAAATCAGCTTCACGCTGTATCCCGCACACAGCAGGGTAGGCAGAGGGATCCTAGTGTTAAGACATTCCGTTCGCCACTTTCTGCCGAATTCTGGAGGCATTGCATGTTGAGTGGCAGAAGTCAACGCCGTGATTTACTCGACAACAATCAACAATAACAAGCGAAGAAGTCAAACGTCACTTCAAAAAATAATATTATACTATTAGCAAACTCATGTAAAGAGAGTAGGTGAAAAAGCATATAAAAGCAATGGAATTGTAACAATTGGGGATGTTTCCCGCTCGATAACGCCGTCAAGATCATTTCAGGTCAACAGCAAGAAAGTCCAATCGAAAAAAAGATAGTCAATCTGGGGCAGTTACTTGTAGGCAATGGCCCTTAGGCAAAAAGAAAATCATATGAAGTATAAATATATAAGAAATATAAAAAAAATAGTATATAAGAAATAATTAAGTTAAATTATTCCTACCTTAACTCTCTAAACTGAATTTGATATAACTAGTTTACAGTTTTTTTTTGCAAACATAGTTACTATTCCTAATTAGAAGATATATTCAGATGCCGTGATTCCACATGATTCAACCAAGAAATGTAATAAATAGAGATACCGCAATCGTGAACCTAAAACATAAAAAAAGGAAAAGAAATACCGTTACCCTTATATACCCTTATATTAAATAAAGGTTATCCTGAAAAGAAAATATTTTCCATCTCTTGTGAAACGTGGAAGGACATCGTCGCTGCACTTTACGATCATGTTGCACTTATGCGTGACACGTGTGTATTGCATAGATATTATGATTTAACCGTCTCGTCGCGTCGCAGGATAAATATACATTATATTGATATAAATATTATATATATATGTTCCATATTTATATATTAAGTTAAAAGAATAACAGTTTCACACTTTTTCCCGCACAACAGTGTAGACATAGGGAAACAACACTCCGTTCCTCCCCTCCATTTTTCAGGACATTTCATGTAGAATAGTGGAATTCAATGCCGTGATTTATGTTTTTACCATGGCAACAAAATAAAAATTATCAATTTTCCAAAGTGGAAATAGAACCCACAACCGTGACGCTTACAGTTAGAAATAGGACATATAGGCATGATAAATATAACGTAATGGAATATCACATGTAATAAAACAAAATGATATCAAACGTCACATGCTATGATTGACGCTGTACAGACACGATAGCTAAAAAGAAAAAAGAAATAAACACTAATACTAGATTATGATCAATATTTTTTTATTTTATTTCATAATATTTATTTCATATTATTTCAGTACTTACTCGCGCGATGTGCAAATATACTGAGTTTAGTTTTAATTTTTTCTTACGATTTTGGTAAAAAAACACTCAACAGAATGTCAGACTTCAACCTTGATACCTATTGCTCTTTATCTTGTTACCAAAGCAAAGAAATGAAAAAAAAAACATTTCCCCGAATTGAAATGGAACCTACAACCGTCGTATTTACAATCAGGCGCTGTGACTCTGCGTTACGACTGCCGCGAAATTACGATCATACCTCAAAATTCTACTTTAAAATTTGGATAAATACTCAAGACAAGTAAACTTAACTTTTACATATTTCTATATATATATATATTTGGTCGCAACTTAGCACTAATCTAAAGTAAATAGCCAAAAGATATAAAAAAACCAAACAAATTATAAATTTGACATCAAAAATAGGAAACATTATTAGTAAAAAAAAAACCATCTTTTTCTTAATTTTTACCGAACTCAAGGCTAAGGCAGATGATTAATGGACATATTAAATTAACTATTGTTGTTATCTAGGACACGCTACGAGAAATGCTTACACTTGCCGTTGAGAGAGATCTTCAAACTTTTTAAAAATATATATATATATATTTTTTTGAAGTAGGTATACTTTTTTTGTAGTAGCAATATTAGAAAGCATTTAGATAGAATTAGGAAATTAAATATTTAATATTTGTGACGTATCTTGAGTGGTATAAATTATACATGTCATATGGACATATTCCAAATTTAAAAATAATAAAAAAAAATTAAAAATAGTTAAAATCTTTCTATTTTTTATCATTATTAATATATAAAAATATGAAGATTATCATTGTTGGTTTTGTCATTTTAATTTATTCATATATTATGTAATATTATAACGGCGTTAGATATAAATTAAATATAAATGATAATTAGAACCATAATATTTGAATATTATTTTAAATGTAAATAAAGAATATAGTGCATTTGAGAAACAATAGTTATTTCTTAGTAATAATAGTAAGTGAAAGGGTTAAGTTTGAGAGTCTCTGATCGTCGCGGTGGTACACCAAATTAACACACTCGCGCTGCAACCGCTGGTCAACTTCAGGCCCGCTTTCTAAAATATGACTAGAAATAGGAAATATTCAATATTATCGATCACCGAGACCATCGTTGGTCAGTGGCCCAGCGTTTTTGTTTATAAAAACGCAACGATTATGGGTTTAATTTTCACTTGTTAAAGTTTATTATTTTTATTTCTTCGACCTGTATGATGTTAAGATATAACACGGAATAAATCCCCCAATCAACACAAAATGTCTCGAAAGATGGGGAAGAATTTGCCGAATGACGTGTCTATCACTAGGTTCCCTAGGTCTATATTCCTTCGCTAATATAGTTTATTAGCCACTAATTTTCTAGCACTGATTTCGAGAAATTCTAGAATAAAACAAATCTAAGACCTTCTAAAGTTTCTTCATTTTTTTTAAAAGAGGTTGGTTATTAAGAAAATTTACCTTAGAAGCGTTTTGGTAACTTTATCCCAAAGTATTGTATGTATGTCCAAAAACATAACTCTTAAGCAAACGAACTCTATGTATGGATCTGCATGGATCTGTTTTTATGCATTCACTTTTGGAACAATTTTTAAGTTATTACATATTAAGCCACGAAATCCAACGCTGACTTGGACTAAATAAATGGTGAACTAAATTATATTTCTTTTCCAAATTAAAAAGCGGCCCTCACTTCTAATATTTAGGACTAGAACCATACACAGATGTTAAAGAACAGAAATAAATACAATATAGAGACGCGTAATTGCGCCACACGCCCGCGCCCGGCATATGGAAAAAATTTATAAATAAACTTTCTTTGAAACTCTTTTACTAACTTACTTATTTATGTATGTATCATACATACATACAGGTCTTTGTTTTTTTCAATTGCGCTTTTTATAAGCGTCTTACTGCAGTTATTTTAGTATGAGTTATTTATTACAAATATGAAAGTGATTCGATTTGGTGTGATTTTTTTTGGTTATCTTGATAGGTTGCAAAAAAGTGAAAAAATATATAGATTTTTATAAAAATATAGATTATATAAATTTTAAATCATCGTCGAGTTTTTTATATAACAAATAGAAATGAGTACAGTATTGTTATTGGAAGGTTGTAGGCTGAAAATATAATAAATATCCTACAAGTTTTTTTTGATGCAAAAAACCATGGTGGTTGGTGGTAGTTGGTTTGTCAAAAGATAGCAATTGAAAGTATTTTGGTCTTATAAACCTTAGTGACTCATTTCTATGTTCTCCCTCTAAACAGAAAGTTAGGGACGTACCATTAATTAATATTAAAAATATTATTATAAGGAAACTCTAGTTGAGAATACCGTGACCAGTGTAAGCGTGTAAGCGTGACCCTTGTGGATTCCATTCCCAGTCAGCGAAAATAATTATTTTCTCTTTGTCGCTCTGGTACCTGGACAAAGTGCGACCGGGATCGGTTCGCACGGGGTGGGTGCGGTTCGGATCCGCCACTCGGTACAGAATGATATTTAGCCAGAGAGCAGAGAACTCTTTACACTAGGTCCCCTCTGCATACACTGCTTTATGCAGAATACAACGTGAAACTAAAACAGTTATAAGAAAAACATAAAAATCATACCACATCTTGAAGTTATGAAAATTATGTAAACAAACTTC
This sequence comes from Heliconius charithonia, assembly GCA_030704555.1. NCBI lineage: Eukaryota > Metazoa > Arthropoda > Insecta > Lepidoptera > Nymphalidae > Heliconius > Heliconius charithonia. The sequence goes on from CM060825.1 coordinate 5,854,828, forward strand.
CTTTGAAATCGGGAACTTGGCTTATTTGATTTTGTTTATTTACGTTAAATTTTGATTTTATTTTAAGTTTTTATTGGATTTTGCCTCGTGGATATCGTTTTGTTTGTACATCACTTAAACTCCATTTTTAACCGGTTAGTATTTAGAGAAATTGATTCTATTACAATTGTAGAACAAAAAAATATTAGTCCATCGTGGGGCAGTCAGCCAAATTGATACAGCCTAATTTAACTATAAACACGGTGGTCCTGGGTTCGATTCTCACTTGAAAAATAATTATATTCATATAATTTTTATTCCTGCTCTGGCAGATTAACGTTGGCATTATGTTCCGGAGCCAATGATATAGGCTGCAAAAAAAGCAACTTGAGTTGAGGTTGTTGATAATTTGGTGGAAAATGCTTATAGATACAGGTAAGTTAATATTTCGAAATTATAAAAAATGTAGAGTGCAAATAATCTTCCTTTTATTTAGAAAAACGACTTAAACAATAAGTTTCGATTATAAATTTAACATTTACACCGTTTTGTATATTGCTCTTCTACAAGTATTAGTAGATTTTTAGCAATCAGTTTATGGATATCATAACAAATCGTGTTCCACTTCCTTCCTACATTTAGTTACGGAGCTTAACTTCGAATTTTTTTTGGGAAGGCACACGAATTGTATTGCAGAATGCTTTAAGGGATATTGTTCGCTTCTAAAAAGCCTTAAAATCAGCTGTACGCTGAATCCCGCATACAGCAGGATAGGCGGAGGGGATCTAGTGTTAGGCCATTCCGTTCTCTACTTTCGGTCGAATTCTGGAGGCAGTGCGTGTTGAGTGGCGGTACTGAACACCGCGCTTTGCCTCAACACCAAGTTGAAGTCTCTCTACCTCTCTATCTCTGTATTTCCATTATCCTGGATGTCCTAGAACTGACTCTCTGCATACGTGGAGTACGTGTAGGTATCTACTATACAAAACCGAAAAAAAAAGTATTATATTTGCATTCAAACTTTACTATCAAAACACAATATTTCCAACTTAAACCTAAACGATTTAAGAAAAAAAGTTCTCACGTGTGTCGCATGACAAAACATAATCACTGCCACATGTCCCAGCACTAGTTTGAACAAAAAAAATACATACATACATCACTAAAGCGCGTTTGGGAATACTAAATTAACCCCTAACTTTCCATTTCGAATCGAAATGACACTTTTGTGAAAAAATGTTAACCCATTCTAAACATGTGGTTGAAAAAATGATATATTTTTTTAGTTGTTCAGAGTTCAGTAACCAGGTTGGTATTAAAAATACAGTTATTTTAGAGTTTTTTGTCGGTTCAGCGGTTTTGTACGATCGATATGATTAAGAGCCACATGTCAGTAGATCGTGGGTGCTAGTGATGAGCGCGTGTCGATATAAAATATTCCACTATTATTTTTCATATTATATATTGATATAATATATTAAGAAAAGATTATTATTAAAATATCGCTATTAATTATGTTAACTAAGTATTCTATTTTCAATTCATTGTAGGTCTTCAATTATGGCATTTCGAGCTTGCTTGATGTATGGATAAAATATATGTCGGTAAAAAAAGATAACCTTAGAAAAGTAAATAATAACGTGATAAATGTTTAATTGGAAATTCTCTTATACAAGCTTCATCACCTTAATAATATATTATTATTATGTAATAAGACTATTAGTAGGTAGCAACATACTGATAGGTTTATAAGTAACAACGTATCGATGGACTTGCAGACGTTGTCAAGTTCTAAGCGAAATTTTAATTAGTTTTGGTTAGTGGCAGTTATCAAAGCAACTTCATGTGCACGTGATAACAAACAAGCTGTACATAAAGTATCGTAAAATTACATTTTCAAACTGATTTTTTTTTACCAAATTTATAAAAATAAATCATTAAATCAACACTATTGATCCAAACTGAATGTTTTTAATAGGACCAAAATGGCAATCCAACAAAAAAAAATCACGTAAATCCAATCAGAATTTCTTTTTAACCTTTGTCTTTTTGAAGTCGATTGAAATGTTCCAGTACCACCACCTTTACTTTTTATAGAATAAAAAATCTCCGCTCCCTTTAGAGACTGCTTATTCAGCTTTACATAAATAAAAAAATATTAGAAATATTATCGACACAGTACATCTCTCGTATGCACTTGTTCACCGTATAAATCAAGCTAGCGCGAGTTGACGGCGTATATGTAGATGATAATACAGTACGTTAGTATATATTGTTTATAATTTTAACTACTTTAGCATGCTTTTGAAGATTTTTTTCTCTTCTTATTTTTATATACTGAGGTTATTGAGATTTGTAATTTGGTCTGTCATATTTAACACAATATATGATTATATAATATACGTAGTGTGTTCATTAATTTTAATGAAATATACGCAATTTTTGTTTAATAATTGTGGACACATAACTCCTATGAGATTAAATTTGAACAAAATCGTCGGAAATTTACCAATTACATTTTAAAAGAACAGCTACATGCTTTTCCCACATTTCAAGGTAAATAAAGGAAAGCTAGTGTTACAAAACTCCGTTCCCTATTTTTTGCCTGAGGGAACCTAGGCTTAAGACAGTCCGTTGCCAAAAGACCCTTTCGTTTTCCAATTTCCGCTAAATTCTGGAGACATTTTAATATTGAGTGGCGGAACTAAGTCGAAATTCGACGAAATAAAAATATTAAATTTCCTTGACTGGGAATCGAACCCATAACCCATCGCGATTATAGTCACATCGGGTTCTGCCGACCCTGGTAGGTGCGGCATACAGTGTGAAGCCAATTTATACTGAATATCTAATTAAGTCAGCTATCACCAACAATAAAATTATGTAACAGTATAACTATTCTAATATCAACGCTGTCACGACGCGATGATTCAATGTTCTCAACATTTGTTGCGCATGCGTTTCCGACGTGTATTAATTATACATGAAATTTATATTAAATTTTATATGAAATAATATTAATGCTCATTTCCGTTGTGCATTTATGTCAGTCCTGTCATAGCTCAAACTACTGATACTTTAGTCGGTGTTTACTATATTTACATGTGTCGTATAAGTTTTTCTTTAAATTACTTTAAGAAGAAGAAGCCCTAGTTGATTTTGTATTTAACTTGAACTAGACAAAGTGCGGCGTTAAATTCCTCCTATTATTTTTAAGGGTTTAACCACAAATGTATACTTATTAGAATTTTTTCTGAATTAGTACTACCTGTAGATGCTAATTGCAAAATTTCATAATTTTAGGTCAACCGGAAGTTCAAATTGACTTCTCTTCATTGACTTCTGCCACTCAACACGCAATGCCTTCAGAATTCGGCAGAATGTGGGAAATGGAGTGTCTTAATCCTAGTTTTCCTCTGCCCCTGCTGTGTGCGTGATACAGAGTGAAGCTGATATGTGATTTAAAACATATTCGATTTTTGGTATTCTAAAATTTTATAAAAATTACTAATTTTTTAGACCATATCTCAACTTTTACCTTTGGGCCTACGGTTTTAAGTGCTACATTTACTAGATTTGTACTATAATAAATGGGGTAATAAATAAAACAAAAACATTATTTGTAATGATTTGGTTTAATACAACACTAATTAAGTATAATTTACAATGTTCAAAGTGTATGGAGATAATGTCCCACGTTGGGTGCCACTATTACTATTTCAACTGAAATTTATATAGTAAATCTGTTTAAATAATATTTAAGTAAATTTGACATATGAAATATTTCGACATCATTTTGAAAAAAGAACTGTAATATAAATTTTAAATGGGAATTTTAACCCAAATTATCAAAAATCCTATGTCAATTGGCATGTTAAAACCTATAAAAGAATTTTAGATGTCTATGGAAAGAAACATCTAACAGAACACTAGATATTATTGTTTTATGTAAAAATGCAGTGCAACTACACTATGTTATTTTAAATGCGAATTCGAATATATAATAAAGTCCAATAACCATGAAGTTACAGTTACTATACATAGTTGTGATATGATTATTTCCACCCTTTCACATATATTACTGGAATAACACGATCTATTGAATACTTTAATAAATGCTTATAATATAATAATCATAATCATAATAATCATCGCAATAATAACATTGTTATTACGAACCACTAAAAAAAATTCCGAACGAACCGCTCGAATTTCATAAAAAATAATTCTCAGAAAGTTTTTTTTTATTTTCATTACATATTATTTATATTTATTAGTGTGAAAATTTTACTACTAACCAATGTAATTTTTTTCATCTAAATTTCCTACAACATGAACGATAATATGCATTTATACGATTTATGTATATATAAGCCTAGATATTAATTCAAACAATTTACAATGTAAAGTGGAAATATAATAATAATATTTACAAACTATATAATATAAACAAAAATCAATCCCATACAATCACAACCTAAACAGGTTATGGCACGGTGGAACATAAAACATGAAAAACATATAATAAAAAAATATATCAGATCAAAAAAATCAATTCCGTATACGTTGAGTACTTAATTATAAAAGCTTTCTGGCTGTTTTTTTAACTGTTGAGATCGAATTGTCCTTGTCAGTTAAAATGTGTGCTAAAAGTATTAATATGTTAAAAAAAATATATTTAAAAGACTAAATTTGTTTTATTAGCATTTTTTTCTAAATAATTGCATTCGTAATATTTAAGACTTAAATCAACAGTTTTTTTTTAAATTATGATTTTCCAATTAAAAGTGTGATAATACACTTTAACACTTTCAGCACACGCAATTTTTAAGTAGAGTGTAAATCGATTATAATAAAAAAAATAATTTAAATTAATAATTTTGGAACCAAAACGCTATGCGCACATTTACACTACGACAGACAAATACAACTACTTATTGTTCTTATTTGTTGTTACAAATAATGATTATACAATTTTGATATGGACCTTTTAAGGTAAACTATCGTTGACTGACCGATTAATTAACTTAACTAACACTTAAACTAACTATAACCACTAACAATTCGAAATATTTAACTTTAACTAACCTTAGTCATAGTCATAATAATCGTAATCATAATAAAATAAAAATTATTATTACGAAAAAATAATAATAAGTAAAACGTAAGCCTATAATACTTGAAAGATCCCGTTAAAACCGGGCAAAAATTATAATGTTGACACAAAAAAAATATATTTGGTTACTCCTAATTTATATGTAATTTAATTATAAAAATTTAACAGTGAACACATTAAAACACCGTCTGCTAACTTGAAATAGATCTAAACCCGTAAATATAATCGTATTATATACTGTGACTACACTACACTACATTCCATAATATAATATAATAACCACAAATCACTTTATATTGCTATAATATATAAATTCAGTTCATAATTTCACTGTAACGTCCAGAACATAATCACAGACCGATCGATTCTTACATTGATCGTAAATCCACTCAAAGATCGATTATTTTAACAATTTTTATTTACTTTTTCAAGTTTCTATAATCATTCAATTGATTCTGATCGAGTTCATAATTTGGGAAGTAATCATAATACACTTGATTATGATTATGTTCAGCCTCTTTATATAATTTCTAAGGCTTTTTTAGTTTTTTTTATTTATTTATCAGATCTCTGTTCGTTTAAGGATAAATTTTCGGCTTCATCCTTGATATGTGACATGGAAGGACGATATCTTTCCTCAGGCCTAGGATAATCATCATAAGGACTAATCTCGCTTGAACGATTGCTAGACGATTCCTTATTAGAATTTTGATATTCTCCTGAAAAAAAGTTATAAAATAAAATAAATATTTTGTTTATTTTTGGTAAAATAAATTTTATTACACTCTTGTAGATTAATCATTTTAAACAATATGTCATCTTGAACTTTTTATACATAAAACAATTTAATTTCAAAATGTGATTTTTATTATCTTATTTTGCTATTGGACAATGTTTTGATTTAAGTTTATTTTAATATACAAAAAATAAGGAACGGATATCAATATAAGTACATAGATAAACAAAACGCACCTTTATTAGAATAATCAGAAGCTTGCATTTCATTTTTCAATGCATACAAGTTAGGTTTGACGTCCTGCGCATCGCCGGCGCTTAGATCTTCAGCCTTCACTTCGTGAGAGGAACTGCTGCCGTAGCCATTCATTATAGGAGGGCGGCTGTTGAATTTTATGTTAACGAAAATGGTTAATTTTAGGTAATTTGGTAACATTACATAAATAAAGTGAAATAACAAGTCACCATTTTTTGCAAATATAGAGATATTGCTAGTTAATTGGAATATCATCACGCGTGTTGTCATCTCATCTACCAAATTGCTTTGAAACATCAAATAAAGTATTCATATTATGAATTATGCATAAAATATATTAGCTAGGCCGATGCACAGATATATATTTTTTTACCTGTAATCTTCATGAGAAGAAGGATATTCCTCAGACTGCATCATGTGGTCGTCACCAGACATATACGATAAGTTGCAGTCTTCCATCATACCCTGAAAATTTATATAAATATAAATAAAACAGATATTTTTTCAACGATTTTAAGAGGATTATTCGCACATAGAATTTAGTAAGTAACATGAAATGAATTTAAACATGACATGATTTAGAAATCACTTAACCAATTTATCCATAAATGTCACAGTTCCAAAAAAAGTTTACTTTAGTTACAATTTACCTGAAGGTTTCGTTTTAGTGCTTCACTATAACTGTGAGGACTCGTCATCATTGGTGGGCTCTGTGCTCCCATGAACCTATTGGAAATTAAGTTCAGGTATAAAAATACTGCAAATATTAGCATTCTAAAAAAATGTAATAAAATATATTTTTCAGCGTTTAATTTTATTTCTCTATTATTTTAAATTGAAAGATAATGTATATGTAACTTTTATATTTTTTGAAATGAAAAACAAATAAAATAAAACTCATACCCCGGCCATCACAGACCTCTTCATATTTATCAAATCATAAGTGTTATCAAAAGTGTTATCTGTCAAGTGTAAAACTTGTGAAGTGTCTAATTTGGAAATTGTGAAACCAATTAGTTTGTTCGAGTAGTTCATGTTAGAGTTAATAATTGGTGAATGTGTGTAAAAAGTTAAAGATAATAAAAATAATAAAATAGACAAAAGAGGCAAGCGTATAGAAAAATTGAGGAAAAAATGTCTTAAACAAACATGCGACAAAGATGCTCATGCAAAGCTTTAAGCCACTTACCCAAATTAGGAAACATGCAAACAAAGGGAATTTTCATTTTCACATCTCAGATATCCAACGACGATCTTCTTTACAATATTTTTTATAAATAATACATGCATATGATAATTATCGAAATAAATAAGATTTTTAACGTTTCTCGTGGAGTTCGCGAAAAATGTACCTATCAGTGGTACTTAGCAACATATGATTAAAGCTAATTAATCGGTTTCGAATTTTGATGTTAAAATCTATTGCAAAACAATCATGTTATAGCTTCGCAATCTAATTCTAGTGGTACTAGTGTGTGATTATATATAGTGTGTGATTATATATATCTACATTTATTTAAAAAGACACTAATGTTGCAATCAGTAGAAATTCTAAACTTATATCTCAAGATATCCTCAATAAATTCAAAGGTACTCTATTCTTTCTTATATAAGCACACACATTTTTTCTATCATTATATTTTAATAAACATATGGCTCTAGATTCAAACTAACATGACATATTGAATATATATCTACGCTTACACATTGACACCATACATTATGGTCAGAACAACTATTTGACACTAAAAATCATCATTCAAGATTTTTAGATCATTCACATACAATACGCTATGGACACGATCGTCCAACGATTTTTGCTTGGTTTCGATATATAAAACGTGTTTTATTTAGAACAGCTGCTTCTAAAACGTCGTGTTGATACTACATTGCTCAAGTGTGATATCTATTTTAAGCATATTTGAATTCTTTGATTCAGCTATCGTTATGTATTTGTGATTCAGCATTGTTTTATAGTTAAAATTTTGTCTTAAATTAAATCCAATTCAATACTTCACAGTTTACTTTCTTACATTAAATAACTCTGTGTTACATACAGCACGCCATCTAATTATATTTTTGTTATTTTACATCGATTTTTTCGCTATTGGTTCTACATTTTGAAGATCGTAGAGACTCCTTGTTCACCACTATGAAATAATGAAAATCTTAAAAAAACCTTTAAGTAGCCTGTGAAATAACTCAAGATCAATATATAGTTGGGAATGCTGAATAACATATACAAACACTATGCACTAACAGATACGAGTAAATGACAATGTATCGCGTGTTAGCCGAGTCGTTGGACGTTCGCAGCGGCTTACTGTGGTGCGTTGGCGGGCTCGTACTTGCGCGGGCGGCCGCGGCTGAGGTGGCGGCGCTTCACGAACTCCGCGTCGTCTACCATCCAGAATGAGCCGAAGTCGTCCTCGTACCGCACGAAACATTTGTGCAGTGACAGGTTCGTCCGGATCGCGTTCTATAATTTGGCCCGATTTATCATATCTTGACAGGAGAGAGAGTTAGTAGTTCCGAGGATTATTTTGATTGTCATAGTAAGCACAGATCGTCGTCAGTTTATCATGCAAGGAACCGGGATGGGGACGGGTGAGGCAAGCCTGTTATTTAATCCTTGCGCCGAAATCCACGAACACACACAATTTTTCCTAAATACAAAATATACGATAACAGTGTAACGACGTAACGATTGTTACAACGTCACTTACAAATTTAAAATCAACTACACAAATAATAATATAATAATTATAAAAACTTTAAATCTGAAACGAGAAAAATGTTTATATACACGATAAGAATTAATAACTAAGTTAGATAGAAAATATTTAAGAAGAAATTTGATTAATATGTGAAGTGTGCTTTTTGTATTAAGTGTAAAGTTATTGTATTGGTAAAGTTGTTGTAGTATCTGACAATCATTGTTAATTTTTGAATTAAAGTAAGTGTAGATAGTATTTTTTAAATATCAAAAGTTTGCTTAATATATTATAATAATGATATGTTATTAGTGAGTTTTTTGGAAATTATCATGTTCTTTTAATAATATTTCATGATTAATTCTTATTTATTTTTAAGGACTATCGGCAATATTGTATTAGTATATAAAATATTGTAAGTAAACTGTACAGTTTTTACAGTGTTAGTCGAGTGACAGCAGGAGTGTAAATATTTTGTGTAAGATGCAAGACAGTGTGAAGTGTTGGCGTCAGAAGTGTCACTCTTGAGTGATAGAACTGTGATGATGATGACGTTGATGATAGTATTAATGATCATGCACGTTGACAAATAGTATGATGTGTATAATTGCAAAATGTCACAATGTTTTCACGTGAAACTAAAAAAAACAAAGTATAGTCTGCAATGATTGTGTAAGAAAGTGTACGATTGTACATATGTAACTACGTAAATATACTTGTGAAGTCTTCTTCTGGAGTATAATAACCAACATACCATCTAAATATTGTATGTAAAGTGTGCAAGTGTAAACGTCAAGTGGTCTGGATGTCATCAAAATTTATGATCAGTATTTAAGTTTGTGATTATAAAAGTGAAAATCTGCAGTGAGCAATTGTAAACTATAGGCGAAAATATTTCACGTATTATGTAAAGTGCAAGTTTACAACATTAATTGTTGGTGCCCAACCGAATAAACTTTCTTTGAAGACAGTTTAATTTAGGCCGGGCATTTAATTAATTAGGTATAATTAAGTACCTTATGTAAAAATGTCAATAAAATAATAATTTTGGACGAAGAATATTCTCCGATAGAGATAGCTCTAAGAAAAACCCCAGTTTCACGTGTACATGTAGTGCAAACCATAGAACGTGTAAAAAGTACAAGTGTAACTCTAAGTAAGTGTAAAATGCATGTAGTGCTTTGATGAATATGGTGTTGTATTTTTATTGCCATTGAATTAAATATTCTATTATCGATTCAGTACTCTACAATAATACATGTAAACGTGAAGTGACTGCTTGCATTTTGTCCGGTAGTTTTATGAAAAGTGTATAAAGTTACATTTGAGTGTAACCATGGAGTGATGTTCAAGTATAATCAGAACGTAAGTGTAAACGTGAGGCTGTAAGAGGTGTGAGGATGCTGTACCGAATGAATTATAGCAAAAGCTATTATTAAATATTTCATGTAAAGTGTATAACTAAAATATCGCTTATATTTTAGTTAGGGTCTGTTTTTACGTAATACCGTGAAGTGGTGGTGGTGATCAGTGTGGTATACCCAGCGTGTAATGCAAAAAAAGCTTTAATTGAGTATTTAATGTTGTCTGCTCGTAGATTGTACAGGAAATAGCCCAATGTTTTATGTAAAGTGTGAAGGTGTGTCTGAAGTGTAAATATATAATATTTTTTTCGTATCCAAGTGTATAATGTACAGTGTGCAAGTGTATCTGAAGTGTAAACGTGAAGTGGTCTGGTGGGTGCGGGGCAGTACCCGGCGTGCACGGGCGCGTGCGCGGCGCGCTGCGGCCGGCGCTTGTAGAACTCCACCTCGTCGACCGTCCACACGGCGCCCTTCACGTTCTCGACGCGCATGAAGCATTTGTGTAGCGACAGGTTGTGGCGTACCGCGTTCTGTTTTTTGTACACTTTTTGGTTTATTTTTTCTTGTTTTTCTTTTACGTGATTTTTGTTTGGTTGGTTGGTTGGTTGGTTGGTCTTGGTATTTTTTTTTATTAACGAATATAAACCACATTAAAATTTAATTAATTTAGCTAAGATATACCTGTAACTTATTTCAATGTCTCGACGCCAATATTATTTAATTTATATTTTATATTATAATAATTAAATATATGTCTTTACTGATTAATATAGCCTTTTTATATTTTGTACATATTGTATGACATATTTTAACAAAAATATTGCGTTACTATAATTTAAAAAATTTGATACATAGGTTCAGGTGTTTTTTTTTTTAAAGTTCCTTTCACGTTTATTAGCAAATCAAACTGTAATAATATATACAGAAAATATCATAAAGAAAAAATATTTCATATTTTTTTAATATATTTTTTTATACCAACATCCATTTTGTACCACTTTCAATACAAGAAAATGATTGAAAATAGTGAATATATGTACCTACTTAAAGATTATATCATAGATAATACAAGCTAATTACTCTAACTACAGTTTACCTTATAATTCTGCAGCGATGTACAATTAACGTTTCAAAAATGTATTAATATATTAATGTATAAACATATTACCAAATTTACCTCAAAAAGTCTACTGCATAATATAATTTTAAATTTTAAAATTTTAAAATTAATCTCATTTAATTAATATTACTATTATTAAAATAAATCCGATAAATATAATAATGTATTCTGGAATATTCTAATTATTTTATAAAAATCACTATTGTTTCATTAACTTAACCCACGTGAGTAATACTTTCATTATCGTAATAATCATAGTCATAAGTGATTCTTGTCATAATCACGAGTGAGTAAATACTATAATTTCCAAAATCACTTTAAGTAAACTTTAGAATTCTTACCTTCCAAGTAGCAGCATTGCGTCTAAAGTAGCAGAACGTGGATTGGAACCAGTTGTATATCTCGTTTAGAGTTAGTTGTTTGTCTGGTGATTCTATTATGGCCTGGAAATATACATTAATTTTTATATATTTTCAGATTTTTGTAACAGCGTCTAACGATATGTAATTTAAAATAATATAGGTATAAAGTCATATATTATGATATTGTTTTAAAAACAGGTAGATGTAAATAAAGAGACTAAAAAAACAATGAAATTATGTAAATTAGGACAATTGCTGGCTACGGTTCCTATTGAACTATTCTAAATAAAAAAAGGTCACAAGCAGCCTTTCCTGCTCAATAGTGTACGCAGAGGAAACGTATAATGTTAAGACACTCCGTTCCTATTTTCCGACGAATTTTCGATACATTGTGTGTTGAGTGGTTTAACCTAATGCCGAGCGGGAGAAAAAATGTATAATCATTCCCTCATTTATTTTAAATAATATTGCAGTATTAAAACAATTATAAATAACCTGTCGTATCAGCGATGCGTATGTGAATGGCGGACGCACATCAGCTGTCTTGTAGAACTCACGATTGCGTTGTATTTCTGAAATATATTATTTAATAATAACATACAATAAATAACAAAATAACTATTGAAAAGGAATTTAATATAAAAGAAAGTAAAAAGACGACTGTATCCCAGAAATAAAGGGATTTTTTTTTACTTTCTAAGAAACGTTTCGTTTGATTTGAAATAACATAATAATATTGTAATAACTAATTATTATTACAATATAATTTCAAATCATTTTCTGTTGTAAAATTTGTTGTATTGCTTTAAATATTATATAATAAAATATTAAATTTATAATTATTTTACCTTGTTGAACATCTAATCCAGCTCTTTCGAGCATATAAGGCAGACCTTAATACAAGAGAATACTTTTGTATAAATTAATATTAATAATAATGTAAGAGCTACTAATTTCGAATAAATTTACTATAGCGTTTTTATTGAACTAAAATCCGGACAAGCGCGAGTTGGAATAAAAAATTACTCGACCGTTTTCTGAAATTCAAGCATGGCTTAGCCGAAGCTCTTTCATCTGATACCTCACTTGAAATAGCGGCTTTAATATAACGTAATAAAATAGAGCGACTTTAACAACAGAACCTGTAGATGTTAGCTAAAAAATTTCATTACTATATACGAGGGAAAACGGAAAAATATCTATTAATTTTGATTCCTACTGTGTTTTCCTACTGTGTATATGCGTTTTTTGCGATTTAAACGACCATATCTATTTTTTAGTAAATGTTTTTTTTTTTATTACAAGTCCGCAGATCATAGGACATAGATAATATATGGTTTAAATTTCAGCTAGATATCTCCAAGCGTTTGTGAGATAAAGGCCCTTGACAGACGGACAGAGGGACGGATATCAAAGTGATCTTATAAGAAAATGTTCCATGAAAATATTTAAGTAGCGATAATATGAATATTTTTTTTCTAAATTAGCATTTTGTTTATTTTTTGAAATTTATAGCATACAATACTTGTAATATTTGTTCATGCACAGAATTTTGAAAAAAAGAAATAAAATAAATGCACATTTAAAGAGAACTTTGGTGACACATTGACTTCATTTATTTTCTGAGCATTATCTAGCATTTTCCAAATTCGCAACGACAGCGAATAGGAGTGTTTTTAAAAAAAAAATAATTAATTCATTTTAAAATTAGAATGAAAAGCGTAATTGAAAAATTATGATAATATAGTTTTGTTTCTTTTCCTTTCACCTATAAGAAAGGGAAAAAGCACTTTTCTTTTGTTTATCACAAAGTAAAAAAATTACCTCCAGCAATGGCGACCCCAGATTTATCAGAAACGCGACGTCGCACTGGGCCCGGTGAAGCTCCTTCACTTGCCGGACCTATTGTAAATATATTATTTTTAGTACAATATCATAATCTAAAAATTAATTATTCATTTGGACATTTTTACAAAAATGTCAGTAGTGTTAGTCCTCAACGAAGCTACCACCGCACCGGTTTGGAAGGCAGTTCTGAGAAAAGCCGCTGAGAAACCGAACAGTTGATCTTTTTTAAATATAATTTAATAATAAACATTTTAGCTTTCCGTATGTTATATTAATAAATTTCGCTGTATCTAATCTTGAGTGGTATCTTTATTTTTTTATATTATATTATTTTAATTTTAATTTGAAAGTTATTGTCTCGCCTATTTGCGAAACATTGGCCGAACTCAAAGCCGAGTTTAATCTTCTTATTGGGGCGAAGAAATTAAAAATATATTAATATTTCCTTTTATGATAATTGAATCACAACTATCGAATTAACTGTCAAATGCCGCTCCACTATGCCACGAAATAAAAAGAAAATAACATGAGAGCACGGTACGGTCGATGAAGAGTGGCCACTTTAAAGTTAGGTCTCCTGAAGTTTCGCGCATTGTTCACTCTAGAATAAAATAATCTAAAGTAAGGAAAATCCTTAAATCAAAACATGCGCAGCAATCTACATCTGACTCCGGGAACCACTACTCGTCGAGCATATTTATGATGTTAATTAAGTAAAACCTCACCATGTGGTAACTTGGCGTGGTGGTCGCGTGCGGCGTGCAGGTGGCGCATCATGGCGGCCAGGCGGTCCCTCTCCCTCCGCAGCTGCAGCTCCAGCTGCGCCACCACCTGCATCTGCACGCGCGCCTGTGCTGCTGATCTGTCGTCGAGAGTGTGTGCCCCTTCTAGGTGCCTTAAATGGGAAAACAATTATACATTTATGTTTTTTTTAGCTTCATGTTGTATCCCGCATATAACGGGTTCCGCACGCACTGCATAAATTTTTCTTTTGTGTTGCGGAGCCCAACGTCGCTTGAGTTGTTACCAGAGATCAGATAACGTAACATTTTCATTTTAAATACAATATTTTCATTTAACTTTTCAATACTTACTTGAGAAATGCTTGAAAATCCTCAGCGAGTGCGTCACAGCCAGGCCACTTGCAAACACCGCGTCCGAACAACGGGTGCTCCTCCAACTCATTGCTCCATAGCATTAGGCCTGGACATATTAGTAAAAACTTTATAGAGGATTTGAATTCGCACGTTTTGTCCACTAGAGCGGGAGAATTAACATATATAATATGAATATAATCATGCCCCTGAGTGAACATAGAACCCACAATCATCGCCGTACACTCATGGTCAGACGCTGCCCCACTGTGCTACGACAGTCTAAAAGTGCTTAATATGTTTATGTCTCATATTAAAGAAAGTGTACATATTATATTAATTCTATTATAAAATATATATATAAAAATAGCATTTGACAAATCAATTAAATATTTTCTATTCCCACAATCGAGAATTGAACTGGTAACTGTAACTCACCCGGCGGAGCATTGGGCGGTACTGACAGCGGCGCGTGCATCAGATACTGGCGCTGCACGGCCTGCAGTTGTTGCACTAATTGTTGTTGTTGTGCGTTCAGTTGTTGTTGTAGAGAGCCTGTTGTAGATGGAAAAGTGATTGTTTTATTAGAATGACTTCTTTTAGTCTGGCATTTAATTTGAGATTTATATTTATAAGATAAGAAAATATATTTATAAAACACTTAAGATAGAAAGAAAATAGGTTTAATGATAAATATGGATATCTTATTTTATTACTATTTAATAAAATAAGTTTTTAAGTATATTACAGTGGTTGAAATAATTTTCTGTATGAAGAGACTGTTCTAATTTTTTCCTTTATAAACGGGAAATCAAAAAATATTAGTAAATAATCGTGAGTGAGTGGGTGATTTAGTCCAATAGGAATCGAAATCAGAACCATCTTAGTTGACGCATTACTTGAAAACTAACTTAGTGTCTCCCGATGGCATCTTAATGCATATATATTAAAGATATCTTACTCGGAGAACTATCTGGTTGCTGGAGATGAGACTGTGATAGCAGATTCAAATTGATCTGATCTTGTATCCGAGATTGCTCCAGCTGCCGCTTAGCCGCTTCCGTTGTCATGTGCTGTTCGTAATTGTTTCAATTCTTTAATATAGTAATTTTAGTATTTAGTAAATTGCATGAAAATAACGAATTAAAATTGAGAACTAACTTAACTCACACCTCTTTCCGAACTTTATACGGCAAATAATTATTATACACAAATATTTTACTTGTATTAAGTAAATGTATATCGCTTTACCAGTTAAATTAAAAAACTCACAAATAAAACTAAAAAAAATCATATTGAAACTACTTATATAAATTTGATCTATTTCAAATCATATCTCTTACACATTTTTCCTTTAAAATCTAACCTGTTTCTGCATATGATGCTGATGAAACATTCTCTGCTTCATCAGGGCCTGCAGATGCGTGTGCTGGTCCAATATCTGCATCGCTAGCAAGTCTTGTGCTACCAATGGTAGGGGAGATCGGGCAGCGTTGCTACCGGCGGGGGAGACCGGGGCCGGGCTGGACTGTGTTGAACCACCCGTTGGGGAGGTTGGTGCACTTGCCTTAAGAATGATATTAAGATATTTATTTTATTACTTTTTTTCAATTAATTCATAGCAATTCATAGCAAAGTAGGCAGAAAATATAGTGTCAAATATAATAATTTTCTCTTAGACAGACCCAACAACTGATGTGTTTACATGAGCTCTCAAAATTTGATTGTTTCTCAAATGAGTAAAGAAGTCAAAAAATGTGTTTTCATGGTTTATAGATAAGGCCATTGCTATTGCCAGACTCAGCTAAAGGCAAGAACTTTTGGGTTGAAAGTGACGAGTAATTAAGAAAATGTTCCATGATTCGATTTGCAGTGTACCAATGAACAATATTTTGATTTAAAAAAAAAACAATCACGTTATTGCATAAAAGGAGCTACGATATACTATATAAATATTATTTCAGCCAAATTTGGTGGGACTCAACGCCGCGCCTTGTCTTTTACCAGAGCGATGTAAATGAAAATATTGAATAATTCATTTTCCCAAATGGAAATTGAACCCACAACGTCGCGTTTACAGCCACACTCTTCTGTAACTGCTCCACGACAGCCTTATATTAATATTTATGATAATAAACTTTGTATCTAATGTACATACCCTTGCAAGTGACAAAGGTTCATTGTTGGGTGGCGGTGTGCGTCGCGGCGGTGAGCTGCGTCTGCGACGCCGCGCGTCACCGCCCCACCGGGTCTCGTCTCTATAACATTTTACGGGAATATATGTTTTAGTTACATGTTCACTCTATAGTGAATATGTAACTAAAAAATATTGCTATCAATAAAATAATAATGGATCAAACTCGCCTACCGACGGTTCCATAGGCACCAATTTCAGGATTGTATTTATAAAAGTGGACTGCATTTTATATCAAATTAATTACAATTAATTATAAGTTTGTAACACTTTGCACAAACATAAATTTTCATCTTTTGGAATTTTATCTTTATTTTCATTACAAATTCTCACTTGCTAAATATCATAGGTGTCAGCTTCAAAGAAAATACTCTAATTGATACTTTTTAGAAAACGTATAAAAATTTGAACGTAGCTAGATTTGAACCCGCTTGAACCCTCTTGAAAACCGGCCAAGCGCTCTGACCGCTAAGCCATACGGATAGTTCAAACGAGTCGTTTCCAAGAGGCCCGAGTTTAAATCTAGCCAAATTTTTATACGTTTTCAAAAAAGTATTTTTCTTTTGTAAGTGTGCAATAACACTTTAAATTATAAAAAAATACTCTAATTGAGAAAAATAGACTATTTGATAGTATTTTAAATCGAATTTCAAGACATTTTATTCTTCACAATCTGTGTATATACTCTTCCGTTACAGAGTGACTGATAAACAACGTACAGCCGAAACCACGCGGCGTATGATACTGAAATTTGGTACGTAGAGCAGCACTGAGAAAGTATTTCTAAAAATACTAATGGTAACGGAAGGAATCAGTTGTTATCAGGTAATTATTTTTTTATATATTCCCTGGAAAACGAACTAATAACCATTGCGTTTACAGTCACACGTTAGGTCACTGCGCCACGACATCCTCTAATATTGTAATATAATTAATTTGAGCTTTGTATATACATATTGTGCTACCTATCCAAACAGCGGTCCAGCTCGAATGCGTTGAGAGGCGGCGGCTTGGCTGCTCCACCCGGGCTAGAATTCAAGGCTGGCTCCGGACCCTGACGGAAAACAAAATATTATTATTAATCAATATATAATACAAAGTTAATTAAATGATCTATTTTGGGCCAGGGGGATGCGATCTGATTGTACAGTCATATTATATGAAATGAAATGAAATTAGCTTCACGCTATATCCCGCACACAGCAGGGTAGGCAGAGGGAACCTAGTGTTAAGACACTCCGTTCCCCTCTTTCTGCCGAATTTTGGAGGCATTGCGTGTTGAGTGGCAGAACTCAACGCCGCGCTTTTTCCTCGACACCAGAGCGAAGAAATGGAAATATAAATTTAAGTAAATATTTCATCTCCTCGAGTGGGGATCGAACCCACAACCAGTCGGTTTTACAGTCACACTTTGTACCACTGCGCATATTATATATGTAGATATATTCTGAATTGTTAAAATATTATTATGTGGTTTATTTCTTTTCCCTACTGGAAAAGTTAGTAGTTAGTACAGAAATCTGTCTCAAATGTAAAATTCAGCTTAGGCCCCCGATTATTTTTGTAGATATCTATTTCAAAATGTAATTCATATGGAACTCTTAGTGGGCGAGCTCGATTCGTACTTGACCGGTTTTTAGTGTAAAAATATTTAATTTATTTATAAGTACCAATATTATTAGTAGGTTAGTAGATAGTAAGGCTAAAAATTGACGTAAAACATTAACGAACCTATTTGCTAACGATTTTATTTCTACATATTTACTTATCTTATCACTGAAAAATCAATATTACTTTGTTACAGTAAATATCACACATTGAAAATACATGGTCTAATTTATTATTGACTAGTTTCACGCTATATCCCGCATGTGACAGAATGTAGAGGGATTCTGATGTGAAGATACAATGTTAAGTCACTTCCACTCCCCACTTTCTAACAACCACCACGCTTACTTACCACGCTTCGGCTCATTACCAGAGCGAGGAAATGAAAATATTTACTTATAATATAATTTTCCCCGAGTGGAAATCGAATCCACAACTTGTCACGTTTACAATCCTCATAAGCCTTTATTATTGTATAACATTAAAATTTATTAATTTTAATATTATACAATGCAAATAATGGATCACTTTAAAATGGTTTAGGTACAGTCAACAATGACTTCGCATAATATTTTTTTGTTTAAACAGATTTTTATGTTTTTTTTATTATCTTATACCGGACTAACGTATTAGACAAAATTAACTATGTTTACTTATGTTTATAGCGGCATATGTATACTCATGACATACCAAATGTTACCTACTTCGTTAAAATTATATTAAATATACATATAAACCGTCGTGAAGCCGTCGTCGTGGCGCTGGGGCTCAAGCAACTAAAGCTGTTAACGCGACAGTCGTGGATTCAATTCCCACTCGGGGGAATGAAGTAATCAATACTTTCAATTCCTAGCTCTGTTACGAGGCAAAATATGGCGTTGAATTTTGACATTGACAATTTTGAAAATTGACATAGAGCAGATACTGTTAAGAAACTGTTCTATACTTTTCGCCCGAACTCCAGACATCGCGTGTTTAGCGGCGGAAGCTCAACGCCATATCTTGTCAAAGCATAAAACTAAAGAAAGTAAACGATTGCCCTCAGTAAGGATCTAATCCACCACCACCGTGCTAATAGATGCTATCACATTCCGCCATGATGACCTTACTGCTTCTACTTCAAAAAACTCTTTAATTTCCACTTTCCGTTGGCATTTGAGAAACGCAACTTAACGCCACGCAATACTTAAATACCATATATGGTATGTTGAAATACATAACTTGTTTAGTACAAACAAAAAGCTGACTAAGTTGTTTTCATCTCATGTTTTCAATAAAGTTTACAAAACTGAGATGTGTAACAATGCGTGTAAATCCCCGATAGAGGAAAAAAATATGGCAAACGTCGTATTTTCTGGATAATTAATTATACATTTATACAATGAGGAGGCCATTTAAAAGAGATCATTTTTATTTGGTTTTATACTAAGCTTTAACACACATTAGACATCTAGAGGCATCTATCTAAGTGTCGGATGGAACTATGACCACTAGGTATGGGACTATGAAATACAAAATAATATTTCAAATCGAACTAGTTCATCATTCAACCAAACTTATCAACGTTAATTCGTATTTTTTCGATCTCAGGCACAAACCGAACTTTCGTGCTAGGTGGCGGAAGCAAATGCTACATTCTTCTTAATTAAATCTAAGTAACAATATCGATTTTCTAACCTATAATTTGTCGATTGTAATCGGACTATGTCAATAATTATGCCAGAGGTCTATCCAGTAGCACGGATAACTGGGGACTCTGGCCAGCAGTGGACGGATGGACGCATGCATAAGTGATAAATTAAAGCAAGCACGAAACCACTTTAAATGTATCTTAATTAATAATTCTGTTGTTAAGAGATTGAACAGTAGAAACCTGAGGCCGTTGTGGCAATCTCAGGGTGTTTTGCTGTCATTAAAAAAAACGGCAAAACGCGGCGTTAAGTTTCGCTACTAAACACGTGTTTCAAAAATTGAGCACGAAGTGAGAAACGATGTATATTAACAATACTTTCTCCCTGTCTACACTGGGGACACAACATGAGAAAAAAAAATAATTAAATTTAATGTTATTTATGTACTTTTTAAATCTCTTTTTTTTAATGTACTTATAATGATGAAATGTATGTATTTGATTTTAGTTAATGCATTTGTGCGTTAGTGCGAATTTTCAGGGCATTGTGCCTCGCTCTGCCTACAAGGCAGACCAGAGCGAAGAAAAGAAAATATTAAAAATTAAATCAAATAAGGTTCACGCTGTATTCCGCACACAGCAAGGTAGGCAGAGGGAACCTAGTGTTAAGACACTCCGTTCTCCGTTTTCTGCTGAATTTTGGAGGCATTGCGTGTTGAGTGGCAGAACTCAACGCCCGCGCTTTGCCTCAAAACCAGAAAAGCGAAGAAATGGAAATATAAATTTAAGTAAATATTTCATCTCCCCGAGTGGGGATCGAACCCACAACCAGTCGGTTACAGTCACACTTTGCCACTGCGCCACGACTGACCTCACGACAATAAATTATTAATAAATAATAATTCACACAAACATCCACGTTTACAGCCATACGCTTGCACTGCGCCACTACGGCCTAATCAACCTTCAGTACTAGATGATTAATAAAAAAAAATAGCTTTAATATATGTTATGGAAGTAGTCGGCTAGATATATAAACACACTAGCACTAGCTATGAGAGTATGAGGTCAGTGTTTTGACTGGCTGTGTAAACATCTACAAGTGTTCAATGTAAACTACTATGTGACCATTTTAAAAATAATTTGTTTGCTGAACGATTTCGTATATGCTACGTTAAATATATTTATTATGTTGTTTCCTTTCTAATGAATCTGAGGCCAGTCGTAGCGCAGCGGCACGAAGTGTGACTGTAAAACCGACTGGTTGTGGGTTCGATCCCCTCTCGAGTCGATGAAATATTTACTTAAATTTGTATTTTCATTTCTTCGCTCTGGTGTCGAGGCAAAAGTGCGGCGTTCAGTTGTGCCACTCAACACGCAATGCCTCCAAAATTCTGCAAAATTGGTACAGCTCGAAGTAATAGAAGCGTATTAATATAAAACTACCTCAAACGAAGCAACGAACACAGTACCATCGCTGAAACTGAAATAAAATACCGCTACAGCCTTCAAATCATTAACCCACACATACACACATAAACAAATACATAAATTAGAAATTAAAAATTAAATTAAATTAGCTTCACGCTGTATCCCACACACAGCAGGGTAGGCAGAGGGAACCTAGTGTTAAAACACTCCGTTCCCCACGTTCTACTGAATTCTTCAGACATTGCGTGATGAGTGGCAGAACTCAACGCCGCCCTTAGCCTGAACACCAGAGCGAAGAAATGTAAATATAAATTTAAGTAAATATTTCATCTACTCGAGTGGGGATCGAACCCACAACCAGTCGGTTTTACAGTCACACTTTGTACCGCTGCGCCACGACTGGCCTCGTACCGGAAATAAACTGGATCTAAATATATTATATATTTATGATTTTTTAAGCATTTTCAATATCGATAAACGGAAAAATGTTTGTCCTCAATATTTATCACATATGATAGTACTCGTACACAGTTACACACGTTTCGTGCAAAAATATATATAAACAATATTAGTGATATTATTTTAAAGGTCACGTCCATGTAAATATGATTATGTTACGTGACATTATATCGAATTTCTTTCTTAGAACAACTAACAATATCATTATATCACAAACTTTTATTTTAATGCGGAAGTCATCTTTTTTGTAATGTGTAAATAAAATTAACTCATGTATTAGGAATGTAAGGATAGATATTGAGTAGTATTAGATTAGATGGGGTAGAAATGGGTTCAAGTTTCAAGGTTCAACAACAAGTATTTGTTATATGGAATATTTTGTTAGATTGGATATTTTAATATGCTTATTATTTATTTTATTTTTAGTATATTTTGGTCGTTGTCTACCTCGTATACAATAAATAGTATAACGTGGAAGATGCGCCATAAAATAAAAATATTTTTAACGAATAGTACTATCAATAGAATTTATTATATTGGTCATTCCGTTTACGATTTAGACATTTTTTTCAGTGATATATATATACCGTTTTTTACAGAAGCTAACCTAGACCATTTTATTTCTGTCGGTTTATTTTAAAAGTAATTTAACTCTGTATCCCACATATACCAAGGTAGGCTGTGGGAACCAAGTGTTAGGACTCTCCATTCCGCACTTTCTGCTGAATTTTACAGATACTCCGTGTTGACGGAGGTAACTCAACGCCAAACTTCATCTTGTTATCAAATAATTAAGTATGAAGAAATCTGAACAACTTTCTTTGCCTTTTTAATTTTGGTCATGCAAGAATTATTAATAAAAACAAAATCGATATATATACAATACAACATGTTGCCTAGATATTTATTAAACATACATACATATATAAGATATTGTATAATCGAATGTCAGGTAAGCCACAGTACGTGTATGAGTAATACTATCGCGTTTCATGTTTTGTTTTTACGAAAAACACCGCGTGAGACGGCGCTGTAACAATAACATGGCTTTATAAACTTGCTTACTTTAACTTTTATTATTCATTATTTGCGCCCCATATTGAAGAATGTTTAGAGAACGAAGAGATAAGTGACTCTTTATTCCTCTGTCTCTTGATTGATTTCTATTATTTATCGGCAATTCAAAATCAAAATCGGCAAACATTGAATTTTTTTAATTTAGTACATTTCAAAAGACAAATATATATATATATATATATATATATATATATATATATATATATATATATATATTCTTAAAATATATTACTTACTTTTTTAAATGAAAATTATACAAGATTTTATGATATTACATGTTTTTGTACATATTAGAAACTTTATAAAAAAAAAGAATAACAAAAATAGGTTGACTATTAACCATACAAGGAATCACTAAAAAGTCTATGAACACTTAAATTGTCTATGACACTACTTTTTTTTCTTATAAACGCTTCCATGCGTATCACAATCTGCTCCACTTTCTGCCATACTAATTATTACATTATATATCAACTCATAATGTCAACTAATATTTAGAGGTCGCCGTGACGCGACGGTTGTAAGAGAAGAAATTAAGTTCAATTCCTCGTTCTATATTCAGCGCGGCGTATAGCTCCGCCATACGTAAAGTTGAAAATGGAGTGTCTTAAGACAAGGTTCCCTCAGCCTCCCTTGCCGCATGGAGATATGAGCGTGAAGCTTAAAAAAACAAATATTTATTATATACTTAAGCCGAAAATCAAACTCAAAACACTGTCTTAGTTATCTAAACTTAATCTATTACTCACCTGTCTCACAGCGTACAGCATCGTAACTTCTTTATATTTCACAATTTATTATAAATGGTACTAAATACCACGGTTCACTCCTTATTGGCTACAAACACGATCAACACTTACGATTCATAATCAATATTATTTATATTAATTACCGTGTTTATTCTCATATTTTGCTATAATATCGTCATAATATTATATATACTGGGTAAATAATAATATTATTAAAGTTTTTGTTTATATTGCTTCTTAGTGTTGGATTTTTTTTTGGATTTTGCTGTTTTCTATGACTCTACTTGAGTATTTTAAGAGATTTTTGCATGATGTCGCCTAATAAGTGGTGGTTTGAACTGAATTTATCACTTATATGATTGTTTCTCCTATCCAATTAGAAAAAAATATTTATTCCTTCAAAGATGTGAAATGACAAACTAGAGATAAGAGCGATTTATTATTAGATATAAAAACAATGACATAAATTTAATTTTAAAAAATAGAGCGACTATAAAGCATTACTAGGAATTTTAAGATGTCATAAGATGAATTAAAACAAAACGAAATGTGCAAACCGAGTGTCGTTACACTTTAAGCTAGCCTCCTTCTTCCTACCGTGCTACATACGGGGTGCAGCGTGAAACTAAAATGATATTAATAATAAGGTCTTGCAAATTTAGATTAGAAGGAAATTTAGATTAGAGTAATTTGTTAGTATATTATCTATTTCAATGTAACAAAATTATATTTAAAGATGTAGAGCAACCAAAATAAAAGTCAAGTACACGTAAACACTAAAAGCATATTCAAAATGAAAACATTAAACACAATTCTCTATAAAAAAACTGCATCATCTTATATATTTCCATTAAAACCTACCTAATGTACATTAAAACAATATAAGCGTACATAAAATAAGTGAATTCAGTATTAGTAGCTGTAAAGAGTCCCGCCCGCCCACTGTTAAGCGGCAGGGCGGCACTCTACAGTGGCACGCCTACCCGCTGAAAAGAGACGCACACGGACGTCACTTTTATGCTACATTTTATCGTTTTTTTTACTAATAAATTATGTGGTTTTAATTATTTTTTATGATAAATGTGTAAAATGGTGTTGGTAATATGTAGAGCTTGAAGAGATTTTGTATAATAATAGTAACAGCCCGTGAATTCGTTTTCTTGATCTATATATTGTAAAAAGACGTTTTTTTCTCGCTCCTGTAGAAATTAAAAAAAAATCTTTTAGTGTTCCTCTATATTCCTTTTTATATTATTTATTTTCAACGTTCTACATGCCAATTTTCAGCGTTCTACAACGCATAGTTTAGGCTGTACGTTGTCTGTCAGTCACTCAGAAAGTAAAGGCGTTTTATATTTTTTTTTCTTTGATGCGTACATTTCTATGATTAGATTATTAATAAAATCAATTAAAGTACAATCGATAAATATTGCAGAGAGTATCAAATAACCTAATTTAAATAGAATAAAAATTTGACATAGTTTCACGGTGGACTTAAGTTCCACCGTTTAGATAAACGCAAGTTCACGAAAATTCGGCAGTACGAGAGAAACGTCTTGACACTAAATTTTTTTGAGGGACACAGCGTGAAAAAATAACAATATCGCTTATTTTGTTATCAATAATTTAATTATTGATAACAAAATTATTATTTATAAAGCTAAAAAACGCCATTCAGAATTTTATTAATAGTAAATGTACATATCCATATTAAGATATTATAAAAATGTTAAGTCAAACTTGAATATAATTTACTACAAGCGCTTAACTACTATCACTAGCCAACTACTTTTATGAAAATTATTATACGATTTTATATGAAATATATGTATATATATTTTGCAGCGTCTCTTTTTTTCTAAATAGCAGAGTAGACAGAGTGCTAAGACACTCCTTCCCTTTTTACCGCCTAATTTTAAAGACAGTATGTGTTCAGTGGCGGAAATTGACGCCGCGCTTTCATCTAACTGAGGGGTAAAACAAATTAATAATAATACCCGCGAATGGGAAATAACCCCACAACCACCGTGTACAGGTAGACACGATCCACTGCGCCACGATACATATTTGTATAGATATTTACTGTATAATTATTTATAACAAACGAGAAAATTAGATATGACTATTTACATTTAATCTCTTTAGAATTTTTGTTTTTACTTCTGAAGTTAAGCATGCCGCAAATATTATTTTTATTTTATAAAATATAGAGGTAAGACCCACTTTACTATCGAATAAAGTTCGTGTGGACTAAAAGAAAAAAAATGTAGTGTAAGTATCGTTTTTAGTTCGATTAGAAAAACACCGTTCTTAAAACAATCTGGAGATTCTTTTATATTATAGTGACTTATTTTCCTATATTTTAATTACTAAAATAAAGATAAAGATAATAGCCCCGTCAAAATATTATGCTATATTTATAACTTAACTATGCAATGGATGTATTGGTATGATGTAATCATAAAAACACACATCATATAAATCTACTTCAGAGATACAATATTTTAACATTTCTTTTTCATATATTTTCTCATACATTTAAAATATTATTAAAAACTAGTCGTTATCCATAATTGGTCCTAGTATTGGTAGAAAATGTCTAATTTAAAGACACCTAATGCCTAACTAAGCGTTTTAGCGCTATATGTAGGATCTCTCTGCCTAACTAACAGGAAGGGTAGCAGGAAGAAGAAACCATATTGTTTTTCGGCGGAGCGACAAAAGTGAGTTGTGATTAGATTCCCTTCATCTGTTATAAAGGGAATTATAATTTAGAAGAAAAAAAGTAAAAATACAGCTTCACGCTGTATCGCGTAAATACTAAGGAAGAGGTTCTCCATTTTCAGCCGAATTCTGGAGACATTGCGCATTGACGTGCGATTGCGTGACGGAACTCAACGCCGCGCTTCGCCTCGAGCAAAGAAAATAAAAATATGAAATATCAAGTAAACACAAGAATAAAAAATTTTGTTAAAGCTTCGCCAAATGCAGAAAAGCTTGAACGTTATCAGTTAAATTATAAAGATAACATTATGTAAAACAAACATTTCTAAGAAATATTTTATTTAATAACTTTTATTGTAAACAAAGCTTATCACGTGACTTTTGACCTGAATATATTTTCATATGTACAACGATGAAACGTTTCCTTTATAAAGGACAAAAAATATAGAAAAAAAGTTTTTACTAGCTGACTGACTCTATGTTTAGTATTTAATTAATAGTCGAATAATGTCATTGCTTTTTAGAGAAGATCATTAATTTATTATCTGTAGATGTTACCGAATTATATTTTAGAAAACGTATTAAAAAAAATCGATTTCCGCTTATTTTCCGCTAGGTTTGTTTTTATACATTTTTGTAAAATATTTTTATTTCTTTATTTTGGAATAATTAAAAAGAAATGATTTGTATTGATTGGAACTATCAAAGAAATATTATCAAAAAATTACACATAATTTTTATCTTTTGATTCCCGTGCACTTGACTAAACACAAGAGCAGCTAGTTCCAAATGCAATATCTCAACACCCCATATCTCCAAAATTCGGCGAAAATACGAGAACGAAGTGTCTTACACTTACACTAGGTTCCCTCTACCTACCCTACTGTACGGGATATTGCGTGAACAAATAAAAATACTTTATCAAATATGACCAATATTCACGAGTGGAACCCACAACTTACTTGTTCAAGAATCTCTCCTTTCTGTCTTTCGCTGTCTGTACATTTGGGTGTTTTTGTTCATATTTTCCTGCTTTATCCTGAATAAGTGTCAGAAAGCCGCGTGACATGTCTTATTAAATGGGCAAATAAAAATAATTCGATTCCTGAGTGAAGATCGAACTAACAACCATCTCGTTTCATAAGCTGTCCTACCACGCGACAGTGTAAAAGTAAATGAAAAATGTGTATATACAAATACTAAATTCCAAATATAATCTAATATGATAACAGTTTATTAGCAAAATAAAGTGCAAAGATCAATGTTATCTATATTTTGGTAAATATCGTGCGTATAATACATATGTATATGTAAAAATTAATTTTATTGTAAGATTGGTTTTTCTTAATGATATTAAATATTTATAATATATTTAGAAATATGTAAATAAAACAAAAGTGGTTATCGTTGCGTAAACAATATTATTTTAATAATGATACAGATATTGATATGGTAAACCCCCGATAAATTGAAGGAATGTTGCTATTGGGTAAAAAGTCATAATTGCTGATTTACACAACATAAATCTCATTCCAAGATAATACATTTTCTTGAATATAGTTTTAGTTATATAAATTATAATACTGTAATTCAGGTACCAATACATATTGATATATTATTAATAAGCACACGGATGTATTCTTTCGTATAATTATGCTTTTATTGATCAAAAAATCAAAAAAATCTCTATTTTATAAAGTGGCTGAGGCCAGGCCTGGCGCAGGGGGACTGTAAAACCGGCTGGTTGTGGGTTCGATTCCCACTCGAGGTGATGAAATATTTACTTAAATTTATATTTCCATTTCTTCGCTCTGGTGTGAAAGCAAAGCGCGGCGTTGAATTCTGCCACTCAATACGCAATGCCGCCAGAATTCGGCAGAAAGTGGGGAACAGAGTGTCTTAACACTAGGTTCCCTTTGCCTACCCTGCTGTGTGCGGGATACAGAGTGACACTGATTTTTTTAATAAAGTAACCACGGGAGTAAAGGTGAATTTTATATATTTTTATTCATATTTATTTAAGTAGATGCTTTGTTTCCAGAGCAAGAAAATGAAAATGTTAAAAATTTAATTTCCTCGAGTGGGGATCGAACCCACAACCTGCCGCGTTTACAGTCGCACGCTTGTGCCCCACGTCTGGCCTGTTTTTTCATAATGTACAAATAAAATTGTCAGTTAGATGACCCACATTATTTAAGGCTATTTTATAATTATATTGTTATAATAATAGGTAGTCTCTACATTTGCATAAAATTATAATTAAAACTGTAATTGTTAAAAATCTGACTATTATAAAAAAAACACGCTCTGGTAAATCTAACAAAATTAAAACGCAGAAACAAATAAATATGAAATGCTTAATTATTCAATTTAAAAGAAAAAAAATGAAATTATTCCACAAATTTTCCTGAAACATAAAAAAAATATATATTTAGCATTTTATTTTTCGTATACACATTCGTTTATGAATTAAATTCGTTTTTTCATTAATTACGTCCTTCAAAACGCCTCTGCTATTTTTAAATAGATACTATACTTTAATAAATACGTTATTTTTTCATTAACTAGCAATTAGTGTGAAGCTCAGATTTTAGAATTACCATCTAAATGAGAATAATTTTGAATAAACTAAAATTAATATTATTAAACAACAATAATAAGAGCTACATATATATTAAGTAAAATACGTTATAAAATTAAATGCGCATAAATATGATTTCCTAAATAAAAAAATACACAGATATAGTACAGGAATCATTTGCAGTTGTATTAAAGTATTGTGTATTACTTTTGCAAGTGGAAACGCGGGAAGAAGTTAGACGATCGCTGAACATTGCCATTGGCCGCCCACTGATGAGCGACGCTGATTGGCCGGCATCAGCGACACACCACGTGCTCATAAGTTACAAAGTTAGCAACTTTTTACGTTAACTTCCTGAATTTTGTATATTGCAATCTAATTAGTTTTATTTCATTCAATTTAATATCAGGAAAACATTTGTGTATTCTCGTTTTTTATATTAAAATATAAAAAAATTATGTTTAAGTAAATCAAAATTGAATTTTATTATTTTTATTTTGGGAATGATTGCGTTAATAGCTTGTTTAATTTTTTGTCAAATTTATATTTATCTTGTATTCTACTTACGAACACGTTGAAATACAGCACACGTTAAATGAAATAAATATCAAATCAATCAAATAAGATCCGACACCCATAAGACTTATCACCGAAGTACCCGATAATGTTGACCCCGTTCGAAAAGTGCGACAGCAAAAATCACTCAAACAACTCTAATTGTATTAAAATAATGAAACAAAATAATAACAATTAAAAGGAATTCACAAAAAATCCAACACTGAACAGCGACAAAAACAACCACTTATAAGTTCCTGCTCGAATGCAGTTCCCGATGCAAATTATTTACACTGCAGCTAAGTGCATTCACAAAATAAAATATAAAAATCCCACCACAATATAAAATGTCGACGTACGCTCTACTTGTGATGATAAAATAATATATTTGCTTAAGTAACGCGCGTCTAAACAATACACAACAGCCTTCGGCGCGGCGGCAACAACAATGCTAGGTCGAAATAAGCAAGAAATATTTAACTACCGAAGCGGGGAGGGGCGGGCACTGGCCCTCAGTATTGGCGCTATGGCTGTGGTAGTTATAGTTTACGTGATACACAGCTCAAATACAAATAATATAAACATTACAGCTGAGCATGCGCGGTACTCGCAGACAGGGACGAAGCGATTTCGACTCCTGGACTATAGACTTTCTGAGACTTAGTATTTGGCGACAGATGAATGATTACGTTCAATTGATTTATTAGACAAACTAGAGTGTGTAGTGGATTCCCTAAATCGCTTTTTTATAGATTAATTTGCATAATTCTGACAGGGAGCGCGCGTGCACCTCACTGCGCATGCGCGCGGCGAGACAGCGAAATGTTATTGACGATGCAAAATATTTATTTTTTGGCGCAACACCGACGCAGCTCCTGGTTTGAGCGGAAACGCTGCCATTTTGAATTTGGGAAAGGAAACGAAACGAAAACCGTTACCATACAAAGTATGCTAACTTTCAGATATTAGACGCTGCATAAAGTTATATTGTAGTTATATTTTTATTCTATAGTTGTTATTTTCAGAGTAAAAGACAAAAATAAATCCAAATTCGTAGATATATAAAAATGTAATAATATAATAGCAGTAGTCGAAAACTTTAGATGAGAACATTAGTTAACAAGCCCACGGGGAGTTGAAAGGGATTTATTTCAATTATTATTCGATATGAGGACATCACGCATGCGCGAATCCTCATTTACACCATTGTGGAAACTTTGCTATGAAAATATTTAAAAAATTGAATATTTTTTTTATAAAAATTCTATATAATATTAGACATTACAAATATATTTATAATTTATTAAATATATTTTACAACTTTTTTATATAATTAAAAAAATTATAATTCTCCTTGAATTCTCTTGAATCCAAAGTTGTTTTCTAACAATTATGACGATTTTACAACACATTCACATCAATGTGAAGCTTAGTTGGAAATTAAAGCAATTTGATGCACGTTTTAGGTGTTTTCCGGACATTAGATTTAAGTGTTTTCCAGATACATAATCAGACCTGGAACCCTAGGTCTTGCCCATACGTATTGACTTTAGTATTAAGTCCAAAAGTGTTGCAGTCTAGTGGCTTAAAAATAAAAATTGTACGAAGCTTAATAAATTTTATAGTGATTTCCTATCTTGGTGAAAATCGTGGAACTGTATGCAAAAGATATATTGTATGAGGTTCATACGTACAATAAAATAGAGATTACTGGTGACGGACGTATGGACGTATATATGTAATTACACTCTCTAATGCAGGTGATTCATAAAGAATAAAGATACAGATGAGTTTCCGTTAAGTTTGGTTAATATATAAAAAAATAAAATACATAAACAACATTTTTCAATATTCCGGTGTAACGTACAGACATTAGCGATAGGCCATTGACATTTTTATTGGGCGATGATTTAGAGCTATCGATTGCGTCGCCGGCTCTCGTCCGGAACAATTTGAATTTAAGGCATGATCTAGTGACACTAAGTTTTTATGATAAATTACTATTCCTTCAACTTATGATAATAAATACGAGAAAAAGAGTTGAATACTATATAAGGTAGTTATTGCAATATAACTTAAAATTCTTTTCTTTTTTTTTTTTTTGGTCAAATTATGTACAAAAACAAATATAATCATATGGTCATTCGAAAAAAACGATAGAATAAACGACTTATATATTTTGTTTACTAAACCAAGGGAGAGAGAGAGAGAGAGATTATAAGCAATATAAATTTTCAATTTAGTATATAATATGTGTCCTTGTTCATTTAAAATTATCATATAATAATAATAACCAAATAGTAACACATGCTTAATAATGGCAACAACAATCTCTCGACGTTCCACTATCAATCCGTAATGTAAATTTTAGGTTACATAAGAAAATTCTTTAAAAAAAATTCTTAAGTTTAATATATAATACTCCACATCTAAAAAACTGTAATGGCGGTTGGGATTAACAAAAAAGTATTAATTAGAATTGAACCATGTTATAATAGTAACTTATAAGCGGGGGCGTGGCACGCCCACTGTTCAGTGACGCCCAGTTACGCTGTACAGCGACCGCCTACCCTCCTAGTGCCTGAACATTTTATATACTATAAACTCGTATAAGCCTTTATAACATTCAAGAACAATATTTCGTTGATTTATTTTCATGATATTGTATGAACATTTTTTTTTGTGTCCAAATGATTAGATTTTCAATCGGTTCATTTGAACTCTTTTTGTATCAAACATAAATAAATTATTATAGCTGTCATATTTGCTGTTCATTAAACACGTATATTATTTACCGACTTGAAATATCTTTTTTTTTTCTTGTAAAGGTTAACATTCATAATAAATTAATTCTAATATTATCAAATTAATACTACTATTAAAAGTATGACTATTTAGAAAAAGGCATTGAAATGTTATATAACCTATAGTTGAACAAATAATATGAATCTTTATTGTTCTATAGTATATTACGTATTATACGTATTTAGCGGCGCGACAGAAACAATCTAGTGTAATTTCACTCTGGTTTTAATTTTTTATGAAAAATATAAAAAATACTATGCTATTGAATGTATTTTTAAAAAAAATGTTATCAAGAAAAATTAAACATAAATTTTGATTTACATGTGTATTCATATACTAATAATTATGTTGACACTGTCCACAGCCTCCTGGACTAGATTCATTAATGGCGGCAACCGCTTCAGCCGGCAAGGAACAATAAAAGCCGAGACGCAGCAATTTGTAGATATATATATATATAGATACTAGTATATACTCGTATCTAGAACATAGAATTTGGAAATAAAAGCAGATCTAATTACTTATGAAATATATTGAAGGTTTTCTGTAGAGGCCAGCCGTGGCGCAGTGGCACGAAGTGTGTCTGTAAAACCGACTGGTTGTGGGTTCGATCCCCACTCGAGGAGATGAAATATTTACTTAAATTTATATTTCCATTTCTTCGCTCTTGTGTCGAGGCTAAGCGCGGCGTTGAGTTCTGCCACTCAACACGCAATGCCTCCAGCATTCGGCAGAAAGTGGGGAATGGAGTGTCTTAACACTAGGTTCCCTCTGCCTACCTTGCTGTGTGCGGGATACAGCGTGAAGCTAATTTGAAGGTATTCTAGTAGATGGGTACAGTAAGGATCGATTTGGAGACGTTTGGAGACAGTTTTAACGTATTTAAAAAAAAATCTGTCTCAATATTTTTATTGCTGTGGTCTCGTGGAACTTAACACGATCCCAGACATAGAAAGATTCGGTGCTCCATTCTATCATGCATCGTTTCTAGATGGGCAAAAAATTGAGAGCAATATGAGTGGGACCTTTTGGACCTCGCAAGCGGTACATCGTACCTATATATGTAATAAGTAGTCTCTCTTGATATAAAACTTGTAACATTTAATACCAACAAATAACATATTTTTACGAAATAAATATTTATACATTGGTACTTGAGTGTACCTCGTGCTTAGTGGGACAATGCGCAGCATTTTTTTCTAAAGTTGAGATATGTCATTAAAATATAGACACTATATTAGTTTATTTGGTGCAGCAATGACGTAATTACACTTTTTTTAATAATTTTAAATTGCAAATGTATGTAAATTATGTATATAAATTAATTACGTCTCTCACAAGGTTTTTTTGCACCAAATGATCGATAACAACACTAAAATCAGTATAATGTGTGGTACATTGATAGCATTTCTATGATTTTTTTGACTGAGGTAGTCTGAGTGCTAGGTTTACAGCCCTGCATAATCTACTAGGTTCCGTCTGCTTTCGAACACCGCTTGCAACGTTAATGGATATTTTGGTTATATTATAAACCTTTATATATATAAAATGGGAAAACTAAAATTCGTACTTAACAATAAGGATTTAAAACAAGAGAATTCAATTTATTTATTTATTTTGTTTAGGTTTGTTGTAATTAATGATTTAAAAAACCATCAAATAAATAATAAAATTAAAAATCTTGCCAAAATGTTTAACAACTTATTTTCGGTTATTATATTAGTTAATTAATAGTGTATGAATAAAACATACATATTTGATTTTATTTTATTTCTATCTTTTTTTAGCTTTTGTAGAATAAATAATATTATACCTTTAATTTTAGTTTAGTTAGAAATCGGAAGTGGGTAACGTTTTTAAAAAACACGTTAAAAACTCACATCGTCTATATGATTCTAAACTATTTGGAAATAGATACTATGTAATTGCAATAAGTGATATGTATCACCTACTAACAATACTTCACACTAGTTTCCTTCCAATAGGAACCGTCACTTACAAGCAATTGTCCCCCAATTGACGCAATTCCACTGCTTTTATAATTATTTTCTCCTAAATCTACCTTCTTTTACACGAGTACGCTAACAATACCTAATATATGCTCATATTAGGAATGTATCTTCAAACTAGACCACAGAAATTCAGAATTATAAGCGTTATCTAAGGTTAATGATAAAATATTACAAAGACTACAGACGGTACAGACACAACTGTAAATTTCAAAGTAACCCGCATCAAACGAGTTAGGAGAGAAACTGAAATATTATAATAATTTATCTTGTCCTAGTAATATTTTTCATTTTTATTTAATTGCAAATTGCCTGAAAACCAGTACTTTTCAGCCATACATTTTATCCTGTATTGGGACACTCTTCAAAGCGCGGCGTTGAGTTCCGCTACTCAGCACGCATTGCTTCAAGAATTCAGTAGAAAGTGTTCAATAGTAGTCTTAATGGGAAACGGAGGGTTTTAACACTAGGTTTTTATGTTCCCGCTGCCTACCTGCCCTGCTGCCCGTGGACAGCTAGTCTTTATATACTCGTAATATCATCTACGACTACATAAAATAAACAGAAGTATATAACAATAAACTTTGTTTACTTCATCAAAAAACTGCCTCACTGAACTATTTGTAAATGTCGTTAGATTTAGTGGCGGTAATAAAAGCAAGTTTTATTAGTCCAGAGATTAGCTATCTAGCAATCCTTTTGCTATGTTTTTATTTGAATGTCAAAGGTAATTAATTATTATGGGATCTTTTTACTGCGGGTTAGCATTAGTTGAAGCAAAAATAAGAAAAAAAATGATATTCTATATTAAATTTTATGATAGTCAACAATGGAATAAATAATGGTCACCGTTCAATTCTATGACATACCATAAGTCATAGGAAAATTTTGAAATTAAGAAGACATTTGATGTTATTAAAAACAATAATTATTTATAACGATCTAGTAGGCGTATCATTTAATCTGGTTTTAATATCCAAATACTTATTGTATTTGGAACTATAACTGCTGAACATATTATCTTCCTTATTGTGCTTTACTTTTAATAATGAAGCAAACGAAGAAAAGACTATAATAGTCTCATTTGGTAATATAATGTAATGAATGTACTTTTGTAAAACAAATTTAATAATATGTCAATTTATACGAAAATACTATTTACAGGCCAGTCGTGGCGCAGCGTGTGACTGTAAAACCGACCGGTTGTGGGTTCGATCCCCACCTCGAGGAAATGAAATATTTACTTAAATTTATAATTCCATTTCTTCGCTCTGGTGTCGAGGCACAGCACGACGTTGTGTTCTGCCACTCAATACGCAATGCACCCAGAATTCGGCAGAAAGTAGGGAACGGAGTGTCTTAACACTAGGTTCCCTCTGCCTACCCTGCTGTGTTTGGGGTACAGCGTGAAGTTGTTTTTTTCTGTATGAATTGGCAAATAAGGCATATAGCTCATTTGGTGCAACAGTGACATGTTTCCACTCTTTACATTTGTAAAGTATTCAAGTTAGATTGGGCCTTCTGTAATTTTACAGAAGGCCCAATCTAAGCCTGTAAATTGTCAACTGGTAATGGATATTGCACCAGAGTGAAGAAATGAAAATAAAAATTTACATAATTAAATGATTTTCTCGAGTGGGGATCGAACCTAGAACCAGTCGCATTTACAACTTGAGATTCTGCGCCACGACTGGTCTAAATAATTCCTGATTCTCACATAAAAATATCAATGAAATAAGAATTCTGTAGTACTTAGTTGAAATATTGGAAACATTTAAAAGGTCAAAGCTATTTAAGGAAGCTTAATACCTCAATAAAGATATGATCTTTTCACTAAATAAGGGAGGAAACCCTTGACAGTAAAGATGTTGCGTAAATATGTATAACGAGGGTACTTATTGGAAATGGTAAAATATTATAATTACAAATATGGCACGAGGTACGAGGCCAGTTGTGGCGCAGGATCACAAGCGTGCGACTGTTAACGCGATAAGCTGTTGGTTCGATTCCCATTCAAGGAAATGAAATATTGACAAATTTTAAATTAATTTATTTTGCCCGAGCGTGATTCGAACCCACAACCGTCGCGTTTACAGTCACACGATTTTGCCTCTGCGCCACCACTGTCTTCGTACCTCAAAACTTTTTAGGCCTACAAAATTTTAGACAATATATTAAAATATTGAGGCCAGTCGTGGCGCAGTGGTACAAAGTGTGACTGTTAAACCGACTGGTTGTGGGTTCGATACCCCCTCGAGGAGATGAAATATTTACTTAAATTTATATTTCCATTTCTTCGCTCTGGTGTCGAGGTAAAGCGCGGCGTTAAGTTCTGCCACTCTACACGCAATGCCTCCAAAATTCGGCAGAAAGTGGGGAACGAAGTGTCTTAACACTAGGTTCCCTCTGCCTAACCTGCTGTGTGCGGGATAAAGCGTGAAGCTAATTAATTAATTATTATATATATTAAGATATTATAAATTAATACAGAAGTAGGTACCTCCATTGAAATAGCTGAGTTGATTAATATTTGTTTAACATCATATCGAACGACGCGACGGCGGC
Source organism: Heliconius charithonia (assembly GCA_030704555.1). NCBI lineage: Eukaryota > Metazoa > Arthropoda > Insecta > Lepidoptera > Nymphalidae > Heliconius > Heliconius charithonia. The sequence continues at coordinate 5,891,803 of CM060825.1, forward strand.
AAAAGCTCATATAGAATTAGAAATTGAAATTTAGATTTTGTATTAATTTAGTGTTAGTACAGACTTAGTTGGAATGTTGACAGCTAGATATTGGATGTAGAGTCGAACCATGGTGAAATAATATATTACAAGTCCGTCATGGCGAAGAGGCACAAACCTGCGACAGCAAATACTACGGTTAAGGATTTGATCCCCACTCGAAGAAATATTTTTTTGAATATTTTAATTTCTTCGCTCTGGTAACGCGTCCATGAGTTCCGCCACCAACACTCAAGAAGTAGACGGATAGTAAGGAACAAAAGTGTCTTAATGGGAAATGGATTGTCTTAACATCAGGTTCCCCAGATCCCTCTACCTACCCTTCTAAGTGCAAGATACGTGCGTGCGTAGCGTGAAGCTAAAAAATATTAATAATAGAGGCGGCCCATTGAAAAACGCAACGGTTGTGGGTTTGATTCTCAGTAACAAAATTTTATTATTTTCATTTTACCGCTGTAGCAAGACAAAGCACGGCGAAAAGTTAAGCGAAAAGTAGGAGTAGAAGAGTTTGAATGAAATATTGTTAAAACACTTCATTTTGCGATGAGTGGCGGAATTTAACGCGGCATTTTGTCTTAACGGAGTGGGGAAAAGATCCCACTAGCATGTGTTTACCGTCAGAGGCTGTAAATCAATGTCGAGGTAAAAGCTTAATTCGGTACCAGAGATGAAATATGAATTTATTTAATCCCCAGAGTAGGAATTGAACCCTGTCGCGTTTACAGTCGCATACTTGTGATCCTGTGCCAAGGCGTATGACGACCTCCAGATTCTTAGTAAGAAAAGTAACAAAAATACATAGAACTAAAAAAATAATAATAATCTTACCAGCTGTGGTAGTTGCACCATTGGTCTCTGTAACAATATTTAATTTATTAAAAACATGGTACCTAAATAGCAACTACATTAGGTTAGATGTGCAGCATATTTTAGGAATAAGTGGTAGATAAAAATCAAAATTAAAAACAAATACCAATTAAAACGAAATTAAGCATTTTTCTTATCTTTTCGCCGTATTCCTCTCAAAGCAAGATAGGCAGAAGGAACCGAGTGTTATCTTCGACATATTGTGCACGATTTGTAACGGAACTCAACGCCGCGCTTTGTCTACCAGATCGGAGAAATGAAAATATTGCAATAAGTCAATGAAACACATTGTACGATATCTACGCTGATAACAATACGGGGAGTGGGGGAGGGGAATTGGACCCCCCTCCCCCACTAAAATAAAAAAGCGTAGAGTGAACTGGTTCCCTACGCCATTATATGAACAAAGCATTACAGCTTCACGCTCCTTTGCCTGGAATGCTTTGGCGGTATCTATCAAACACAAGACGAGAGTTAAAATCTTCGACGTCAGTAAAGGTTATCGATTAGGCACTTAAAAAATAATCAGTTCTAGACTAGATAAATAAAAAAAACCATATATAAAATAATTAAAAGAACTAACATCCTTGACTTTATTTCTTATCAATTTGGCGGAAATAAAAATTGCGTTTTGTAAATAAAATAAGAAATATTAAACATAACCCAAATTGACGTATATATCTTATGATATTTCTCTATATATTGTTTCTTAAACGCTTAACCGATTGTAAAAAAATATTTAGCTTTACTCGATTTAACTTTATGATTGAAAAATCTAGTGTCAAAACACTGTGTTCGCGGTTTCTGCTCCAATTCAAGATATGGCTATGTATATATATATGTTCCACTTAACCTATAATATTTACCGTATTATGGGTTAAATGTGGCTCAACGCCGTATATTGTAATAACAGAGTAGAGAAATGAGCATCTTTCATTCCTCTATGTGGAGCTCAGGATTTTTCCGTATTCCCTTTTTGCTTTGATAATAAATTAAGTATAATAAATAATTTAAGTTTAATAATAAATTAAGTATTAGTTATTAAATTCTTTAGTTTTATTCTGTCTTCTTGTTTCTTTACTTGTGGTTAAATGTGAAATAGTCTATTTGTTAGTTATTTTTTTTGGGTTAATAAACAGAAAAAACACCACCAGCACCAAACTTGTCTTAAGTGAGAATCGAATCGAGGACTCACAATTAAATACGATCTAACACCTTAAAATTAAACTACGATGACATTATTTTGCTCTATATTATTAAACGAATGTTTTAATATGTCTTTATCGTATCTTAAAAAAATAATAAATAAACGAGATTAGAGTAACACCAAATAAGGTCACAATATATTATTAACATTGCTAAAATCTTTGAACCTGATATAATTCCTTGACCACTGTTTCGCACGCGCAGATAATTATTTTCAATAAATATTATTTTATTATTATTATTTTTAATAAACAAAAAGAACTTAGAGCACGACGACACTTCGTTCTGTAGTTTCTGCCTGTTTAAAAATATCAAATGTATGCCATCGTGAATTTGAATTTTGGTTTCAGCTAGTTGAATAGAATAAGAAAAATGTTAAATAAAAACGTTAGAAATTATGAGAAATTAAGAAGACTACGAGAATACTGCTATTGACTGATGATATCCTACCTACGGGATTTTTCCACATTCTCGCTGTGTCCTATATATAACAAGATACAGAAGATAATTTAGTGTCAAGACACTATACCTCATCCCGAATTTATGAGACATTGCGTGCTGAGTGGCAAAACTTAAGGAAGCGCTTTATCATTAGAGCGAGAAAATAATATATTTATTTCTATTAACTTCCCCAAGTAGGAAAAGTACTTGTTACACACTCAATCGTCGCTTTTCATCGCCATGGCTTTAAGTTAAAAATAAATAAAAAAAATACCTATCTATTATACTAAATTACCCTAAGGGAGTAAAATAAGAGTGGAAAGATTGTATAAACCGTGATTTTAAAAAAATAGAAACCTGTAAATTTAATGGAAATAGTACGTGCATTTGTACCGGAAAAAATATCAAAAATTGTATTTATATTATAATAACTTGAATCACTAAATATTTTTTGCTGTATTTATTGCGTATTAATCTTTATTAAGTATATTTTTATATTGCATAGTTTTACACATTTACAATCATGTATTCTATTCTCTTCTCTTCTTCACCACGATGGTTTCAGTTTTTGCGCATATAAAGACATAAAAATGCAATTTTTACGGTAAAATTTTTATTTTCAATCAATTTCTCTTGTTTATAAAACCAGTAGAAATTGGAAACACATGAAAAATTGTTTAGGAAAAATTATTCTCGCCTTCAGTAAACAATATATTCTGCTGATATTTATAAAACATTATATGTTATTTACTAAATAATGTCAAGTTAATGTTTTTTATTTCATTTCGGTTTAAGAATTAAGTGCCTATATATTGTTTCATGGTCTAATCTAATTTAGCTTCACGCTGTATCCCTAACAGGGTAGTCAGAAAGAACGAACGCCAAACAGCTACAGTCTCTGCACGCCTCTTTCGCCTCGTCCACTGTCATCAACCTCTTCATACATGTCCTCCAGGGGGTTCCTCATCTTGTATAAAATACATCAATATTATTATATAGTGTAAAGCACTCTTTTCCCGCGGATACAGCGTGAAGCTAATATTATAGTTCCTTTCAATCGATATCGCCTAAAACATACATAATTTGTGCACTTACCCGACAAATCAAGAAAAAACGAAAAAAACCTACCCGCAATCGAGCGGGACACTAATGTGGACACAAAAAAACGTTTGTAATCCAAATGATTATTTGAAACTTTTAAAAACTAGTCAAAGGTACAGGTATTCTTTAGGCTGAAAAGAAGCACGCTGTATAAGTTATACAGCGGGTCTGTAACTGCCGCCTGAATATTAGTTAGCGCTAGCTATGCCTCGCGAGCAAAAAATATACTGTTATATTACAAATATAATATTAATCATAAAATTAACGCTATTAGTAAATATACATATTAAAAATAACATTTATTTTTCAATTAAATTACCTAAATAATATTTTTGAGCTCCTAACAAGAATTCTTTAATATTGATTAATTACCTTTAATAATGAAGGCCGATAAAAATATGTTTTTCCTGAAATTCGCCGTCTCATAGCGAAATTGTCGACTCACCGATCGTTGCTTGGAATCTTTCTTTAAACACGATCTGGCATCTTATTAATTTTATAACTTGAAAAATTCAATTTTACTATGGAAAAACGTACTTATTTTTGATTTTAAATTGAAGTATGCTTTTCATAAATCCTAACTGTGTGTGTGTGTGACTGTGACTCCTTCGTATAGTAAATCAGCGGCAAAGCATTTGACAGTAAAGGCGATAGTTGTGTGTGAATCTGAATGTTGCTGAAAGAAATTATAAAGCAATGCCTATTTATATAGAAATAGGTCGGTAAGCCTTTATCATTTGACTTATAGCTAAAATTAAGAAGCGAAAAAAAAAGAATTAAACAAAAATAGAAATGTTGTAAAAATACTTATATATATATTTTTAATAATAAACATATATTTTTTTGCCAAGTTAATTCAACAACAATTATTCATATTAAAGACTATATTGTATATATTTAATTTAAAATTAACGATTGCAAAAGGTATATTTACATTTTTATTTAATAAGTAGCCATTATTAAAGATTTTCATTTTTATATCACTTCATTATATTATGATAAACAACACTAATTCACAACTGTACAATGTCGTAATGTAACATTTCAAGGATAAGTTGAAATTTAGATACTAATTTAATTTTGCAATGTCTATGTTTTTAGGTAATGTGATAAGACCGTGGGATATATATTATATTTTTTTAAATATTATAATTAAAAATATATCTACCATTATTTAAGTAACATCTAAAAATTATAAATAATAACACATCTTACTGCTAACCACAAAAATATAATTAAAAAAAATAGCTGACTGCGAAGAAAATACATGTCAAAAATACTGAAACTGTATTAATTAAATGTAGACTAAGTTAGTAGTTAAAATATATCTGATTAAAATAAAAAATGATGAACTAGACGTAATTTTCAATTTTCTATAAATTTACGGACAAGCATACAAACGTACGTTTATAGTTCGTATACTGATGATATTTATAGCACACGTGCTTGAAAACCTGAACAGAATCATCATTTTTAAATTACGATTGATATCTAATTTGAATAATATCATATACTATAGACATGTCAAACTGATAGTCTTTTTTTGATTGGAGAACAGAAAGTGATAATTAATGGATTATTATTTTTTGTAGGATCTCGCTGTATCCCGCAGGGTTGGCAGAATTATTAAAACACTCCGTTTACTACGCGCCGCCCAATCGCGACATGGAACTCAACGCCGTACTTTATCTAGTTAGCGAAAAAAAGAAATGATTACATTTCAATTACCTTCTCTTTATTATAGAGAAAAGTGATATGTTGAATAACAAATGTACACCCAGGTTTAAAAAAATTAAGCAAAATCACGATAAATGAATATATTTATTTAGTCAGGTTCACACACATTTTTAAACATATTTTATAATTTTTATAAATTTATATGGGACCATTTTTAAATATATATGGGACCAAGCGTAAGTAGCCGCATGCTACACACACAGAACGATTGGCATAGGAAACTTAGAGTTACGACTTGAAGCCCTCCGTTCTCCACTCTCCGTGTATTTAAAAATACTGCGTTGTGTCGAAACCCAACGCCGCGCCTCAAACAAAATAAGTTTTTAATATATATTTTTTTTTATTTTTAATATTTCTCAATGGGGGATTATACTCGTAACCATCACTAACAAACGATACGAACGCTGTCCCACTGCGCCATGACGGCCTCGTATTTATATATTCACGCGTTTATATTTACATTATTTAAAAATTTTGCGTATCGTTGCCAGCACGTGTATCGCCAAAACCAGCCAAGGCCGCCGGGTGGCAGTAAATATTATAATTTTTTCATTTGGCCAGGAAGTTCAGCTTTTAATTATCATAGAAGTTGTTGTTTGTACGTCAGACGTTGAATCAATTATTGATAGGCATATATATTAGTTATTTTTTGAATTATGTATGTATGTATTTAATTCTTAATTTATGAGAATTTTGCTTAGAATAGTTGTTAATCTTGTTTAATTTAATAGACTTGATGAAAAGTTAAGAAGACTAACTGTGCGATGATGATGATTCTGATGCGATGGTTGTATGTTCGATTCGTAATTGGAAGATTGTTCATATTTTATTGAGGCCAGTCGTGGCGCAACCGCACGAAGTGTGACTGTAAATCGACTGGTTGTGGGTTCGATCCCCACTCGAGGAGATGAAACATTTACTTAAATGTATATTTCCATTTCTTCGCTCTGGTGTTGCGGCTAAGCGGGGCGTTGAGATCTGCCAGTCGACGCGCAATGCCTCCAGAATTCGGCAGAATGCTGATGTTCATATTTTAAAATATCTATTCTACAGCCAGATGAGACAAAATAGGTTGTTAGGTTCCGCCACTCTATATAATTATAATATCCTTGAAGCAGACAACGAAAAGTAGGTTCTCTATAGAGATCTCGTAAACGCATCATAGGTACGTAGAGATATTTTTAAAATAGATTTCCATCTTAGTCTATTGTAATAAATTTATGTTATGATTAGACAAGACAAAAGATATTTATGTTGGTTAATTCGACCTTATCAAGGTGTAGGTAGCAAATTAAACAATATATTCGTTAACACAATTTGTTAGTTGGAAATTCAGTTTAGTAGCAGTAGAAGGAAATAGTGGTAAGACACTTCGGACTTCTTCTTCTTCTCTGCTTCTAGATATAAAATAAAAAAAAAATTACTATGATGTATGTGGAACAGAATGCCGAGCTTGTTCCCACAAACGTAAAAAATTGTAATTTAAATTTAGTAACCCTAATACTTAATATTAACCCCTAATATTCATTTATTTATTAATAACATTTTAGGGTCACACCGCATCCCGCACACCACAGAGGGAACCTAGTGTTAAGACTCCGTTTCCCATTTTGCGCCTAATCATGGCGGTACTCAATGTCGTATTTGGCCTGGACATCAGAGCGTAGAAAATGAAAATATTTATTCTTTTTTTTTCTTGAGTGGGAATCGAACCCACATACTTTTACAGTCACACTTTGCACCCCTGCGTGGCGACTAACTGCAAACCGAGCTACATTTAAAAAGTATATCTTTAACCCTATTAATCACATATTTTTAAATGTATAAAAAATATAATTTGCCTCCAGAATTCGGCAGAAAGTGGGGAACGGAGTGTCCTAACACCAAGTTCCCTCTGCCTACCCTGCTGTGTGCGATACAGCGTGAAGCTGAAAAAAAACTAATATTTGTAGTTAATTTCATCCAAAATGAGTTTATATGTAAACTTTTATAAGTTGTACTTTCCGTTGACCTACAGTTCTGAAATGGCACGCAAGCCTTGCTGGACGAGATCGACTCGCTCTTAACCGATTGTTTCTTATTTACACAAACCTTGCCCTGACAATAACGAACATAATAAAAAAAATATTATCCAATTTTCAGCAGTCGTTCTGAAATTATATGCGTACATACATTTCGACGAATTATTTTCATATACCTATAGAAAAATAATAACGAAGTTTTTAAACATGCAAAATTATTTAATATCTAGATAATATAATAAAATAAATATTTACAAAGTCATAAGCTTACAGCTTACACGTGTAGGTTTTTAATGATTCAATGACCTTTCAGGTTGATAGATTTTGCGAAGATTATATATGTATATATTTTGTCAAAGTCAACCTTGATCTTTAGTTTATATAGGGCACATATTACATAAAAGTATAAAATAGTTCGTAACCCCATTGGAACTGCATCTCATCTTATTCTGACTATGAGCAAGGTGTGAGTTCGATCTCATACGAGGGGACGATTATATTTAAATTATTTTCGTTTTCCTATTCCGGTAAGCGCGTTGTTGAGTTCTGCTACTCAACACGCAATGCCTTCAGGATTTGGAGGAAAGTGGGGAACGGAATTGTCTTAATGGGGAACGAGTGTTCTTAGCTTTATGTTCCCATCTTTCTGTACCCGGATATGTGCGGGATACAGCGTGAAGCTAAAAAGCATTTATTAAAAGATTCAAAGTGGCCAATATAGATATTTTACTACCTACGAGTCTTACGATCCACTGGTAAAATCCAGACTCGACATCAGAGTGCAAAATACAGTCAAATGTCAAGTCCATAAGTCAACTTGTTCTGCAATAATCAGGTTCAGTACCAGACTCACTCACTTAAACTCGTATTCGCTCTCAACGCTTTATAAATCGTGGTTTATAAACACCGACTCTAGGAATCTATGGTGGTAGTCAGATGCAAGAATTACGTTATCTTACAGATGCATCTCTTTTCTGTATGTCACCAAGCACTACGATATTTTTTTTAAAACGACGGCTTTCAAAAATATATTTTGAACCCAAAAATAAATTAATCCACTTTTTTCATTCAACTCTTTTATTTTAAATGTGTAAAAATTTTATTGTGAATATGTCCTTCATTTGTTATATAGCTTATTTGGTGCAACAATAACGTAATTTTTTGCACTTTTTCTAAAAATTAAGTTATATAGGTAAAATTATCACATAGATAGTAAGCAAAATTTCATTAAATTTTGAAAAGTGTTCATTACTGCACCAAATGAGATATCACATCCGTCAATCATAAACATAACATTGTACTAGAGATTGAAGTTCTAAGCTCATATTATTTATTTAAACGCTCCATTGATGAGTCAGTCAATTAAGAAATTACAATATTATTAATAGATATACTTATAACATCCGTATTACCATACTTTGTATAGACATTAAACTGCACCACGATGGTCTCGAGCTTAAAAATATATATTTTTTATTATTCTAGCACGCCTTTCATTAAGAATTTCTAACTACAAGGCGATCCATATGCCCATACCCATTAACAAGAGATTTCTTACTGACTATCCATCTTCTCATATTAGTTATTCCATATTGAGTTTCACTTTCCCACACTGAGCCTGTCTGAGTGTGAACTGAACACAATATCTTCAAAGTTGAACTAAGAGTAAAGAACGGAGTGTCTTCTTAGTTCTCTCTGCCTACCCTGCTATTTGGAGAAAAGCGTGAAGCTGCGTATATTTTATACAGTAATTTCTCGACTATTACCTTTCAAAGAGTATAACAGTATCTAACACCCACCCACTCTTATAACAAGGGAAACAAACTCCTAACAAAATATGAGGTTAGCAACAACAAAAATAGTAATAATTAACGCTAAAATTATAAAAAGCCATACACACAAAAAAAATTAAAAAAACATTTGCATATAAACATACACATCTAGCCTCTAATAAGTGCTTATTATTCCGTAATAGATAAGAACGCATGAAAATAGCATAATTACAAGGAGCGCGAATAATTTATTCTTGCTATCCACGTTTCATGCTAATTTATTGAAACTGCTTATACTAGTATGAGGCCATCGTGGCCCAGGGCCATAAACGTGCCAACAGCTTACGCGACGGTTGTGGATTCAATTCCCACTTGGGGAAATGAAATATTTAATATTTTTATTTTCCTTTCCCGGTAACAAGGCAAAGCGTGGCTTTGAGTTCGCGCCACTACACACCTCAAGGGATAAATAATACTTTTTTGTGTTATAAATTTATTTATTGATCAAAAGAGCTTTTAGAGGCCTAATTATATATTTTGAAATGGAATCATGATATGAGCTTATTAACCTGCCTTTACTGTGTATTCAGTACTAAGTATATTAAAACTGCTTTATTATGGCACCAAAAAAAAATGTTACCACAAGAGCTAGGACGAAGAAAAGAATTGGGGCATCTTTTAATTAACCTATATAAAAGATTTTCTTACAAAATTAAGGCTCCAATGTCTTAATTTTGTTTTTGTTAATTTAATTTGGCCACATATTAGCTTTACGCCTATATCAGGGTATTCCGACACAATTTAAAAATTTGTAAAAACCGCAGGTTAAATGACGGAAGTCAACACCGCAGCTAGTGTACTAGAACGGGAAAATAAAAATAATCATACCACGAGTGGCGATCGAACCCACATTTGAGCTTAATATATGTTAAATTCAGCGACGTGCGCCTCGAGATTCTTTAACAAATGCTTCTCACTTCGAACGGTAAGTGGGGAAGTGTCAGGAGACAAAAAGTGTTACTATTTAAAAATAATGATATATTCACGCTTAAAAATTCAGTTTTAAATATAATTATGATATATCTGTCAATTAGTACAACTTTTTGCACTTTTTATAAGATGAAAGACGTCACCTTAATTTTTTTCTAATTACAAGTAAATAAACCAGATTAAAATATTATTTTTAAAAAGATTTGAATCTTTTCCGTTTTTACTATAATATAAATGTAAACTTACGTGAACAAAGTAAATCATGTAAAATAGTTATAGGTTTTTGTGATAACTTAACATTTTATAATATACTAAAAATAAAAAATTATCACACTGTATCTCGCACACAGCAGGGTAGACAGAGGGAACTTTGTAGGGATCGAACCCACAACCAGTCGATTTTACTCAATATTCAATTTCTATATATATTTTTCTGTTATTCTATATAAATAATCAAATTTCTATATTTAAAAAACTTGTAATAAATAATCTGAATCTATGCTTACCGCCTCATCTATGTAATAACCATCCTCGTCCCGTTGGAGACACATCCAGATATCACAAATGTCAAAATACTTTCAATCACTTCACTTCTATAGTCAGTACTAAGTTGAATAGTTTGTGACCGAGTGTAGCTCCTTGCGACACCCCTCGCATATACTCTTGAAATGACTGAAGCGTACGCCTTCTTATGTTTTGAATACAATCTGTAACAGTATAGAAAAACAATAATAAACTTTGCTGCCAGTAGCTGCGGCTTCAAGTAGGTAAACTTAACGATATGTAATGGCTTAGTTTGTCAATTGTCAGGCTAAAATCGACTTTATATCTTTCAACGAAAGTATTTTTTGTTACTTCTCTATAAGCAGATGTTCCTGGATATAAAACAAAATACAGCTTGATTTTTTATATTTGTGTAAACAAACCTTTAGATGTATTATGGATCTATAAAAGTTATGGATTATCCTTAATGTGTGTTAGGAACGTGTAATTTTTAAGCCTACGCGAGAAGACGATACTTTTAGTCAGAAAATCATAAATAATATCAATATGTTTCTGTATTCAATTTTGATATTTACTTTAATTGTACTGATCTTTAAAATAAATAAACTTATAGACAATTTTGCTATCTGGTTAAATTTTCTATATTAACTTTTAGATATTTTATTCGTTATATAGTTTGGTCTATAAAATTGGAGATTTCGTTCGTTTCGTTTTTTTTTAGTATACAAAACGAACTCGATTATACAGATTGTTTTGAGTTTCCAAATGTAACAGAGTACCAAAAATTAACATTCGTAAGAGAAAAATTATGTGAACTAATGTATATAAATATATTTTAAGCAGTCAATCCTAGATTGAAAAATACAAAAAAAAAACCTATTTTATAATACACTTGTCTAAATTAGGAGTCAACGAAAGTCTATATCCATTATTTGCATTAACAACTCTTGTTTTGGCTGTCACACGATCCCCAGTTACGCGACACGTTGGTGCCAAGATTTTCTAAACAATACATATGGTAAAAGTAAACAAGGCGAAACCTAATCCTCTAACGAAAATTTACTAGGTACATTAGTGGCCAGTAGCAATGATATTATTATATATTTTAGTATATTTCCCTTTAATTTAATTAAAAAATATTAACGTCTCTACTTTTTATCGAAATTTATTAGATCGACTTATAACTAAATAACAAAATTTAAGAAAGTGAACTTGATCCACTTTACAATAATTATTACAAAATAATTAGTTCAATACAATAAATACGATATCGTTTCATCTCATTATATTTGTTTTTATAAACGATATAAAATTTCATGTAATAAATTTGAGAACTTGATGGGATTTAAGCCATCTATCGCGTTATGTTTGTATATTGGCAGGTAGAGTTTATTCTGTTATTTCGGTGTATTCTTTTTTTTAGCTTCACACTGTATCCCGCAAATAATAGGCAGAGGGAACATAGCATTAATTACAATGTAAATATGTTTGGTGGTTCTACTTTTTGGCTTGTGGCTCCACATTACTGCCATTTCGTTGAGATAAAATGATAGTGTAAAAGTTACAGCAAAGAAATATCCGTCATGAACTTCAGAATGTGAAACTAGAGGGCTCTAGTTTCTAGGTCGTTCATTATTTCTCATCTAATTTAATATATTTTTCGCACGGCATAGAGTAATTACACAATTTAATACATGTTAAATAATTTTGAAAAATTTTAATCACTTCTTATATATAAAATAATCATTAATCATAATATTTATAAAATTATTCTTTCATTCGTAGTATTGGTAGTCGAAAGCATTGGGTTTTTTTTATAATTTTTTTTTATTTTGAATAAATATATGTAATTTTTTATTATTTTTGTGTTCCAAAAATTTAAAATTATACTCAATGTACGTTTTGAACGAACATGACTTAACATTTACATTTCCAAACACGAAAATACACAAATCACTTCCAAAATAATCATAATTTAAACTAAAATTTACCGCTTATTTTTATGTTATTTGTTAAAATAACAAAAAATTCTACATTTTACGTATATTTCTAACGCCATCTATCTATATCTTGCACAACTAAAATCTAAATATCACTGCCATCTATACCAAGTGGCCTGAAGCATCACTTTGGTTATTCACCGTCACGCCTGTTGCTCAATTGTTTACAGAACAAAAGCCCTTGTTTGTTTTTCGCTAGACGTTTCCTGGTTTATTTTGTGTGAACGTGCTGTTGTGTGTGTATGCATGTACTGTAAGTATATACAGTTGTGTTCATTATGAATGTACTTACAATTGGTTTAAACAATGATTTGTTGTGTTTAGAATTTAGGAACGTCGCCTTTTGGATTCAGTTGCGCGGTGTTGAGCTCTGCAACTCAACACGCAATGTCTCGAAAAATTAGACAGAAAGTGGAAATTAAGCGATTTAACTCTAGGTTCCCTCTGCCTATTCTATGTTTATGCACGAATATTTTGGGTGATAGAATATATCTAATCCTATAACTACTCGTATAGTGAGATCTGAGAAACGCCTACAATTTTATCACACTTTTGTGAGTATGAATTAAATGAACTTGACCTATTACCAGATTTGCTTGACCCGAACTGGGAAAATTGGAAGGATAAAAAAATATGACGAATAAATAAAAATTACATGGGTATATGTACATATTCCATTTGTGAATTTAGAGCAAACTGTGTAATTAGGCGTAACTAACTAGATTTTGAATAATATTAACTTATGACCTAATAACCTAAGAGTTTTAAGTGATTACAATGAACGTTTACCGTATTAGCGGTTTGTAAACTGAAATCCCAAATATATTTATATATTAAATATGCGTTAAACTAACTGTACAGGATCGTAGACACATCATGACACGGCGAGCCAATGAATGACGAAAGCTACAAAGGTGACGTAAAAAGCAAGAGGACAATCCTCCACGAGGAGAAGATTGAAGACAGTGGGCAAGACGAAATAACAAAGCATTAACCATAGATTTATTATTGGTGTTAGTCTTTTTTAGCTACGTGCAGCAAAAAAAACTAAAAGCGAAAGAGAGTTGCTTGCTTCTTTAATGACTTCTCTCTCTACCGACCTAGATTTTCTTTTAAAACATACAACAATTATTTATATAACATATAAATAATATAGATATTTAAACAACCATCCGTTATGAAAGTAAAACAAAAAAGACTTTGGCAAATAATAAGTAACAAATAAGCAAGACAAATAGCGCCAGCTGAATATTCATAAGTATTTTTAGTATACATTGTCCGTTATGTTATTTTTAGACATTAGTACCGTATCGTGGGTTACAATACAAGTTATAACATATGTAATTTTATATTGACTCAGTTTTTCACGCAGGTTCGGCAACGTGGTCAAATGGCAATAACTCGAGGTAATGTATGCATACTGACAGCAGTTACAGGTTTCATCTTTTACGGCTATCCATATTAAACGGATCTCAAATCGTTTAACTAAACAAACTTTTTATCTCTGTCTATAATAATTTTTGAGTTGCGCCACTTAATACGCAATATCTCGATGAACTTGGCGGAAAGTCTTAATAGAAACGGTGTGTTTTAATATTAAGTTCTCAGGTTCCCTCTACCTACCCTGCTATGTGGAGGATACAGCGTTAAACTAAGAAAATAATAGTAAAATTAAACCAGTCGCTAAAATATAACAAATAACCTCCAAACATATCTGACATACATTCCCGTACAAATTGTTTTTACAATACTAAAGATAAAAAGTATGTTTATTTAAAAACCTCATAATCTTATCATTTGTTTATGTAATCTAAATAGTTGTTTGCGAATAAAAAAATATAAAACGACAGCGATAATGATAAGCGAGTTGATCTTATATTTTCTAAATATTTTGTTTAAATTTGAATCGTCACTCGCGTAATATTGAATAGGTGGAACCAGGGTGTTATAAAATTACATGATATAAATAATTAAAAAAAAATAAAGCACAAATATGCAATTATATCGTCAATTTAAAAAAAAATATATTCTCAAAAATGTTACTTCCGTAACTGAAACTAACGATTAACTCGTAAAATTAAAAAAAATAAAATAAATGTGTAACTGAAACAGAAACCGATAAATTTCTTCCTATATACATATCGGAATCCGGACTTGAAATATTACACCCACAAGATCTCTAAATCAAACCTAATAACATCGTTTCATTTATAAAACAATAAATCATTACTTCACGTAAGAATCGAACCAACAACTAAATTGATATCAGAAGTCATATACATAACTTATATGAGTGCTTATTATTCTGATAGTCATATTTTATAATCAAATTGTACGAATTTCCAAAATAAAATGTTAAGTAAGAGTATAAAATATTTAATTCAATTTCATAGGTGATCTTCCACTTTCTTTATAACGGGGGTTCCCAACCTTCTCTTGATCAAAGACCACTTTTATACCATTCTTGGTAGCAGAGACCACTATGCATGTAGGTATATTAAAAATTAACTCTCATAATTAAACAGAGCCTTCGCCTCACCCAATCATACAATAAAAATCGTTCGCGGACCACATTTAGGCTTCTGCGGACCACTGGTTGGGAACCACTGCTTTATATCATAATATCTTATCCAAGTATTTTTAAATCGATGGCATAAAAAATCTCTTTCCTCTTTCTCTCTTTCCATCGTACTTTGCCTAATGTGAACCATAAATATAAAAATGTTAATATAGGATGTTTGTTAAAACTATCAACGTGTGGGGAGATTAATAACAGTATAAAATAGAAAGACTTAAGCTGAGACTCTTGTACTTGGCACTCAATCACATCGGTCTATCCTGTTTAGGTATTGTAAGAAAATCATGCTTTACAGCACTATTTATTTTCATTACTGTTCCATCATTATACTCCTTGTTTTAATAGATTTTTCTATATAGATAATAAATATAAGCTGCACTACGTCTCATATGATTTTTATTTTTTTTACTTTATATAAATATAACTTGAGACCAGTAATTATATACTTAAATATACATACATGACACTAAAATTCCTTTAAAACTTTAAATGCATTCATAAGCTTAAATTTAAACGCTCAAATACGCTGCACTCAGACGAAGTCTTTGTAGTCCACTAGTATACAACACAGTATAAAATCTCAATTCTCAAGTTACCTTACGCAATGTTTATTTGTTAACTGAAAAACAATGAGCGATGGGAAAATGGCTCACCTTTCTTAACTATGGATACAGTAGGTACATGTAACTATGTATACAGATACAAAACAACACGTTACGATTCTTCCATAATGATCATTCTGTGTGCTATCAAATATTAATCAATACGAGTATAGTTTATATTAGTTACACGCCTTATCCTGAATATAAACAAATAGGAAGAGGGAACCTAGTGTTGATAGAGTTAAGTCACTACGTTCCCCATTTTCCGCCCATTGGTCGTGAAAAGTGGGAAGTGGGAAGTGTTGCTTAGCCACGACAATGTCTAGAAAATTATTTATAACCTAAATACCGTATATCAGAATAAACTCCAGGTTATAGAAAAAAAAGTCCAATAAATAGAATTACAAATAAACAAAGTGAACGCGCCTCTATAACTAACACAAAGGTTTAAGCGTGCAGGTTTGCAAGTACACACTATCTTTAAGTAAACAAAGACATATCTTGATTCTGAACCGGAATACGTTTCTCCTTCTATTATTTCACAAGAAAAACGTTTAAACTATGAATTATCATATTTTCCTCATATTCTTTTGATTTTCGTTGCATTTTTTTTACTTAACAGGTACTTAATACTTATAATGTCAATCCTCGGTACGTGAAGATCGCTGGTTCTAATCCAGATATTTTTTAAGCTTCACACTGTATAAGCGGTCTTTCGGAGGGAACCTGCTGTTAGGATACTCAGTTTTGGCCTAATTTTTGAGTCATTGTGTGTTGAAAGCGCAACTTAACGTTGATTTTTGTTTTGTTATCATAGCGGTGCAAGAAATAATACGAGATAGTGACGCAATTATATAAAGAGAAAATGAAACAACTCATTACTCCAAGTGGGATTCGAGCCACAACCGTCGCGTTTATAACCAGACACTGTTCGCTACATCACAACGGCCTCAGATATACAAATTTATTAAAACTATAAGGTATTTGTAGAACGCATGTAGCGGTTATTCCGATCTAGAAAGCATTGTTAAAAGTAGTGCTACGTTTCACCTTAACTAAATAGACTGAAAACGAAGAATAGAGTGACCAGTCACCGTGGTCGTGGGAAAACCATATGGGCTGTACTCACTTGAGAATAATACGGTACTCTCATCTGCGATTTTTTAAATGACAAAAAATTAAGCCTAAAAATTTGATAAAAACCTTTAGCAAAAAAAGTTTGGCTTTTTTACCATGCTACATTTTCCTATTTTAAATTTGAAAAATAATTGAATTTTCAAATAAACACGTAAGTGTACAGTATATAAACTTCGTGCCACTTTATCATTAAACTACTCATTGGAGACCAAGTCTTCTTGGAAAATATATCGAAATATGTCCAAGTTGGTCACTTCTCATAAAATAGAGGAAAAAAATAGTGTATGAGTTGTAAAACAGAAATGTTTACAATTCATTTAATGGAATTTTTGTAAAGAAAGTTATTCAAAATAAATAAGTGAAAAATGCAGTGCCTTAGCTCTACATTTCTTCTGGCTAAAAAGAAAAATGTAAAAGTTATTTAAGAGAAAATGGCTAGACTTATATATATAGACCGTAGCGTTTGGCGGTAAGCGTAAAGCTAGTATAGTATAGTATGGATAGACTTAAATTAAAATTTATGTTTGTCCATTTTTTATTATTTTGTTTTATAAATGTACCTACTCTTAATCTTGACTAACATATAGACGCCTATGTGTCTTGAATTATTACGATTTTTTCTTTTTATTTAAATTATAGACAAAAACATTGTTTAAAAGGTATTTCACAGATTTTATAAGAATAATTTTATTATTATATTATGTTTTGAATATATATACAAGTTGTAAACAGAATATTAAAGTACTACAGGAGGCTCTGTTTCTTTAACTAAATTATCTACAGCTATCTTTCTTTAACACTTTATATTGAACAAGGACAGCAACATTTACGTCATACCAACAAGTTCATAAACAAACAGTTTGTATTGATAAGAACGTTTGGAAAGAATAAAGTAGATAGTTCTCATGTCTATACAGAATCCAAGTTTTAGAGTTATTCTTCTTTATTTTTCATCCGATTGAGATGAGAGAGAAACAAGAGTTATATTTTTGCGTGTATGTCCGTTCGTTTGTTCTCTTGTAACTTTTAAACCAGTGAACCAATTTTGATAAATCGTAGGTGGTTGGATTTATCTTGATGGCGCGAATGTTGCCGGGTATATTAAGTTAGTGGTATGCAGTTTGTGTTTTTTGTTTTGTCTATTTCTTTTCACTCCTCAGAAAGTGAGGAATGGAGTGTCTTAATAATAGGTTCCATAAGCCTACGCGAGATAAACTATTACAAAACAAAAGAGTAGCAAGTAAAACTTTCTCTGCTCTGAACTTGACATTACATTTAGAAGGTTTGTACGTTCATGATATTTTATATCTATATCTTTTTTTTCTTTACTAAGTACAGAGTCTGACTGTTAATGCAAAGGTTGCAGGTTCCAGTCTCCTTCGGGAGGACAGGCGTCGTTAAACCGCCACCACAGTAGGTAAAAAAGTATGTGACGACATTAGGTTTTCTCTGCCTACTCTGCTGTATTCGGCAACACACACGTCGTGGAGCTAAAAAAAATTTATGGCGGCTGTGTGTTCCGACCAGCAATCACTAGTTAAATTGTAGTTATAAATAATATCAAATGAATAACATTTTAAACGTAATATATTGATATTGATAAGGAATAGTTTTGTTGTTGCTGTTTACGTTTCACAAACGGGACCCTATATGCGTCATCCAGTAGTTTAAGTTATATATTCCATCCGCTATCACGCGGAATCTATGACTGAAGAATATTTTAAATATGTATTTTTCATTTATTTAATAGACACCATAGTGGCACAGGAGCACTAGCGTGTAAACTAAATGCAGCCATCGTAGATTCGATTTCCACTTGGTGGAATCAAGTATTTTGTTGAAAAAGATATCAGAGCTATCTAGTAACTAGTCAAGCCGCGGCGTTCAGTTTCGCCATTCAACACGCAATGCTTCAAGAATTTGTCGAAAAGTGGCAAACGGAAGTATCTTAATTGGTAACGCAGTGCTTAGGTTCCCATGTTCCCCCTGCCTACTCTGTTTTGTACGGAATACAGCGTGAAGCGAATAAAATAAAAAAAATAATTGAGGCCATCGTGGCGCAATGGCACAGCGTCCGACCGTAAACGCGATAATTGTGGGTTCAGTCCACACTGGTGTTAATGAATTTGTTTTAAATTTAAGTTTATTTTGCCTACTCTCCTATATGAAAAAAATAGAAATATAGTAAATTTTCAGTTACCTAACTATACTATTTTTAATCTAAATATGTTTAAAATCGTATCACCAAGTAAACATACTATAGTACAAAATGTTGACCAAATAATTTATGTAGGCTTTGACAACGCCGACGTTGGTAAACAACTAACAAATGTCCTCTTTGATACCATGTGACGTAAGCTTTTTTTAATGAGGCCATTTTAATGTGATTGTAGTGGATTCGATTCTTACTTGAAGGAATTATTCGTTTTACATCCCTGCACTGCGTAGAAAGCGCTGCATTGATATCCGCCACTCAACCTGCATTGCCTCGAAGTTGGGCGGAAGTCTTGACTTTAGGTACTCCCTGCGTACCCTGCTATGCGGGTTAAGGCGTGAAGTTGTAATCTTTTATAACTAAAGCTTCAAATTTTTCCATTAACTAAATAGAAAATAGGATTAAAAAAACAGAACGTCAACGCTACGGCACGACGTACCATTATAATCCCTATTCATTTTTAAATATTGTTCTCTCTTCATCCCGATCATCTTTTTATTATATGTACGTATAAATGAAAGAAGGCCTTCTGTATACGGTATACGTGTATTCCCCGTACGTTGCCTAACAACAAAAGAAATTTATCAGTTGGTGTAAAATGGCACGGTTTTTATGGCATGCCTGAACAGGCATATGCCTTAACCCGCGTGCGGATCCAAGCGACAAACGAAAACGATTACAGCATACGGTTCCTATGGCATGCGTGTACGCAAATCTTCCGCACTCCGAATGAGCGCCGCCGTAACGACCAACAAACCACCCCTAAAGTGCTTTTAGTATTTTAATGTTAAATACAACAAAAAGGGAAATAATATTTACTAATTACTACACAACATGATCACATTCGGTGTTACGTGATTCAAATCCAGATACCTACGTCCAATTTCTTTATACGGAATTACATCAAAATTAAAATGTGTCTGTACAAGTGCTTAGGATATATAACGAGGTCGGAAGTACAGTAGATAGTCATTTATTTAGAATTCGAGGCCGCTATATTATTTAGGTTGTTTTGTTTTATCAGTGCCAAGTCGCAATTTGGTGTTGGTTGGTGACTAGTCTACGCAAAACGTTGATATTGACATCCACTCTTACGTGTGCTGATTCGTCGAAGTTTTTACGAATTTTGACTTTAACCTACAAGAAAATGTTGTTTATTGTGTTTTTATTTTTCTTTACACATTTTTGACATGTGCCTGGTGGCACGCTGTGGTTCTACGATCGGATCTTAAGTGGAGTATTATATATATATATATATATATATATATATATATATATATATATATATATATATATATATATATATATATATATATATATAATACTCCACGGCAGCTCCCAATGATATATATATATATATATATATATATATATATATATATATATATATATATCATTGGGAGCTGCCTTTGTCCAATGTATAGTGGGAATTGTAAGACTGTAATGGATGAAGATTTTTTTGAGAACAAGTATGTCAAACTTTGACTTTTAGTTTGGTATCCACAAATACCAAACGTTTGATAGTTAAGAAGTTATTTTTGATTCCCTTGTAGAAAAATAAGAAGAATCTCATTACATACTCTTAATATCATTATTTGCTTAAAGCTTTCAGCGAATTATATCTAGATATATGAGTTAGTAAGTATAAGATTTTTTTTACTTTTGTTCTTTTGTAATGTAAGTAATACGTTTTGCAGTCCACGCGATAGAAATGTCGAGTTACAAAAACTACATTTTTAAAAATGTAGTTGTTTCAAGTAAAAACGACGACTTGTACTTCCATCGAAAAAAGATTGATTATATTTTTATTTAGTTTAGCCCAACTATGTATTAATAGCTATATATACATACAATAAATAAGATAAAAGGTAAAAGTAAAACATATCGTATAATACAGGTAAACAACTGTGACTGTTGCATACACTGGTACCTACTGAATATTTGTTGTATTTTTGCAAGGCTCGGCCGATAACGCTATCGGTCGTCACGCCTACGCGCACTTCGAAATATTAATACATTATTTGTTGCCAAGTTGCCTAAAAAATTTGTGTGGAAATGGATCGAACGCCTAAAAGGTTTTTTTAACTTAAAACGCTAGTAGGTTATAAGTTCAAATTTGAATATATGTCATAGATCGTTTTGTAATAGGGGGAACAGGGAAATTGGAGGGTACTGAGACAATATGTTGATAAAAACACATTTGTTAAGTTTGTTGTAATTTTTATAAGGAAATTAAATTTGGTAATTTGGCTATTTTTTTGTATAAATCAACTACAATTTTGAATCAAATTCGACGACTAAATAATACTTACATCTAATAAGCTATACTAAAATAATTAGTCAAACATAATATTTTTATAACTAAGTATATTTTCCACAAAAAAGAAATTATTTAAAAGCCTTTTCTATTTAAAATTTCAGTATATATGTCAAATGTATAATATATGTATAAATTTCAATGTGAATAGCGCAAACGTTCGTCGATATTCTCCTCTGGACCAAACAATTACTTATAAGTTACAATGCAGATTATATGATAAGATAATAAATTGAATATTATACATATAGTAGACATAGAAAGCTGATAAATACAAATACGATATCCTGTCGAAGTAATAGAAACCTAATGTTAAGACACTCTGTTCCCGTTAAAACACTTGCGTTCCCCGATTTCCGCCGAATTATGGACGAAATCAACGCCGTGCCTCGCCTCGTTAGCATAGCTATAAAATGAAAATATGAAAAATCCCAATTCCACTGAGTGGCTATCGAACCCACAAACTGTCTGTCTGTGCCCCTGCGCCATAACTGGCCTCAGGCTCTTTATTTTCATACAAAAAAATTCTCAAAGATACAAAAAATGTCACAATAGTTTTGGTCACATCAAAATTAGCTTACGTGTTTTACAATGTAATTTTCGACTTATTAATATAAGAAAAGAAAATATATTAAAAAATTCTCCTTATTTTAACCAGGAAGTTTACTCAACATATCTAACGGCTTTTAGCCGGTATTTGTTCTTACAAACAAAAAACAAACAAGGTAAATACACAGTTCTGTATAGTCATTGTATGATACCGATTCTAAAGATAACCAAGATAACAGAGATTTACGACAGTATTAAATGAATTTCACAATAATTTAAAATATTGTAGTATATTAAGGCCGTCGCGGTACAGATGCATATCGATTTAACTGTAAATGCTACGGTTATGGATTCGATTCCCATTTGTAGATGTAATTATTTTATGTTCTCGCTTTGTTAATAAAAACAAAGCGCGGTGTTGAATTCCGCCACTCAGTACGATAGAAGTTCGATTCCCATTAAATATATTTTCATTTGCCTAGTTTTAGACTGTAAATATTTGCATCAGATTGCCTTTTTCTTCTTCTTCGTTGGAACAACAGTGTATCCTAACTCTAGGATCTCTCCGTCTATCACAATATTCTATTGCCCTCTTAAATAAAGTATGTGAGTAGATAACGTTTACGTTAAAATACTTTTTTTATCTTTTCATTTTCTATTGCCTGACAACTAGAGAAAATGAAGATAATTTAATAACTTAAAATATACTTAGAACTTATAGTAATCGTTTGTAGATGTGAAACAATGTTGGGTTCTTTTTTTTTCATTTCTGTTGTTTGTTACAATTTTGTTTTTATATATATAAAGATATATTCAAATTACTGAGGCCAGTCGTGGTTCAGGGATACAAAGTGTGACTGTAAACGCGACTGGTTGGGTTCGATCCGCACTCGAGGAAATTAAATATTTGTTTAAATTTATGTTTCCGTTTCTTCGCTCTGGTTTCTTCTGCTTTCTGCTTCTGGTTTTCAAAGTACAGTGACGCGTTGAGTTCCGTCACTAAACACGCAATGCCCCTAGAATTCGGCACTAAGTGGTGAACGGATTGCCTTTATACTAGGTTCCCTCTGCCTACACCACTGTGTGCGGAATACAAAGCTTTATTTTTTTTTAAAATATATTCTAGAACATCATATTTTTTTATTGTAATCAGGTATAATTTTATTTTCGTTTTTTCATTTATTTAATTTTATTACCACATTCTTATCAAACTGATTAGAATATTAGTTTACGCTAGTTGCTAAGATAAATAAGACGATAATGTAGCGCAACATATGTAATCAATATCAAGGGTGGGTTCGATTTCTATCTGAAGGACTCGTCGTCGTGACTCAAAATTGGCATTCCTAAACAAACAACGAAATGAAAACTAGAAATACTTACGTCGCATTTGCGAGAAAAGTAGTAAAAATAAAAAAAAAGTAAAAATTAAGAAAATAAAGCGCGAGCTCGGTGACACCCACCGAAGGTTCCGTATAAAAATTTGAGGTCTCGAGTTTTTTTCTAAAATTTAAGCTTAGCTTAGCCAGAGCCCTTTCATCGGATGAGTAGCGGCTTTAATATATTTTTTGCGGGTTCCCTTTTTCCTTAAAAAGTACGGAACCCTAACTAAGGAGTCAGCTTAATTTACGAAAAATTATGTGATAACCTTGCTATTGCTGACGAATGTATGTCTTTATTATATGTATATTCTTATTCATTTAATTTAAATAGATTTAAATTGTCACTAAACTAATTTATTTTCATTTTTAAAATATATATTATAAATACGTAAGCAGTAGTTAGTAGTAAAAATGCTTTTGGATATATTATGTAATTGTCAAAATTTATCATTTTAATAAAAAATATTTTTCAGGATATTTTTGTTAAAAATTAACAGTACGATCATTTAAAACAATTAAAACAAAAATTCCCAGACACAATATACCATCACTAAGCAGTCTCTCTACCACATACGAAATCAGTGTGGAACGTAAGTTACTTATATACACTACTAGCATTTGCTTATGGCTTTCGCCGTTTTGGTGAAACTTGACTGAACTAATATAACATGAATGCATGTTATCTTATCTCACTTAATAAACGTTTCTTTTAAGGCACTCCGTCTTCTAGTGAAAACCGCATTAAAATTTGTTGCGTTGTTTAATTTTATTTAGCTTCTCGCTGTAACCAGCACATAGCAAATTAGCCAGAGGGAACCTAAGAACCTAGTGTTAAGATATTACAATGGGAACCCATTATGACACTTCCGTTCCCGAATTCGTTTCGGGTTCTTCGTTGCCATTTTGAATGGCGGAACTCAAACTCTTGGCCTCGATACCAGAGCGAGGAAATGAAAATATTAAATATTTCATTCCTCGAGTGGGAATTGAACTCACAACTGCACCACGACGTCCTGAAGTTTGAAATTATAAATGTAATTTTAAATTGATGAGACAAAATTCCATACAACAAATTCAAACAGAAGTGCCGCTAACAAATGGTTTTAAATTTATATAAATTATGCAAAGTTGCAATATTTATATCTAATTATTATAAATATTACAAATTTACATATATCTACATTAATCCGTTATTATAAAAAAAAAATGACTAAAATTTTAGCACGTGTATGCCAGAAGTGGTAATTTTTCAAGGCCATTTTACAGAAAGTATAATTTTATGCTAATAAAATTCCGTTTTATACTTGCCAAATTACTTTATAAATAAACTTGTATCACAACTAATGTTGTTGATGTGATTATTATGTTTGTTTGTCGTCTTTTTAACGTGTGAATGATTATTTATTAACAATATATTTCACCCTTTCTTCATCTATTTTAACACTAATTTCCGTTATTTTTTTTCAATTTTACTCATAAAAACTTTTTATTAAAAAACAGACGTTCTAAGAACGATAACGTCATAAAATATTAATGAAAAATTTCATACTTTTATGAATTGAATTGTACATTAATTAGTATATTTACAAAGGAAGAGCTTATTGAATATTACCTACATTTTCTAGCAAAAAATATACATTTATTTGCAGTCGTTAATTCAAATATTTTTTAATTTAATTATAAAGTTAAATTACTAGTAACAATGTGCTATTTGATTATTAGGAACAATGAATGGATAGATGCGTCACGAGTCGAATTTAAGCCGATCGTGCCTCTCTATCGCTAGTTTCGTGCTCTCGCTTGCACACTCGGCTCAGGCGGAAAGTGAGAATGTCTTCTTTAATAGACAGCTTGATGTCGCTTTAGGCGACACGATAGGGGAATATTTTTTTGTAACATCAAGCTGTATCCTGCGCATAGCAAAGTAGCTAGAGGAAACCTGGGAACCTAGTGTTAAGCCACACTAATTGTCCGCCAAATTTTTGAGGCAAAGAAGAGTCAGCAAAATTTAAATGTCCCATTGAATTAAACCCACAACATACTACTATGTCTATTACATTCGAAAATTTAAGCTCTTGTATAGGTACACACTCCACACTCCAACTATATAGTTGTTATCAAATTAAGTTTGATGACTTACGCATAAATTATAATTTTATTATTAGTATACAAGTATAAAAATATCATCACCGCTCTAATTTGAGGCTAATGGCGCAGAGACACAAAGTGTGACTGTAAAGTCGACTGGTTGTGGGTTCGATCCCCACTCGAGGAAATGAAATATTTACTTACATTTAAATTTTCATTTCTTAGCTTTGGTGTCGAGGCAAATCGCGGCGCTGAGTTCCGCCACACAACACGCAATGCCTCCAGAACTCGGCGGAAAGTGGGGAACCGAGTGTCTTAATACTAGGTTAGGCTCTGCCTACCCTGCTGTGGGCAGGATACAACGTAAAACTGTTTAATTTTTTTACTATTCTAACGTTAATATTATTTAAATAAATTTAGTTTTAAATGTCATGATATTTCAAAACTGTAGAATTGAAATCCGTTTACATGAACCCAACAATAACAATAAATAAAATATTAATTTGAACAAAATCATTTTAGAAACAAAGTTTAGTTTAGTATTTTATTAATATCCATATTGGGTAGGCTGTGCAAAAACTTGTCCTAAGCTCCACCATCAGCTTTGATACGGCGGCCATTTTGTTTTGACAGCAATATTGACTATTTTTAATGTCATGTCATGTCAATTGTCATGAAAACTGAAGCCATAATCCAAATTTCAGCTCAATCGGACACTGGAAAATGGGTCAAATTGAGATTCACTAACACTCATACTAACACGACAGGTAAATTAAAACCTAGTAAAATAAAAATAGGACAATAAGAGGATAAATGACACCATCTAAAAATATGTTACTTAGAAATTGTTAACTATTAATAATATCGTGGCACAATGGGACAGATTCTAATTGTAGATGAGATAGTTACGGATTCGATGCCCAATGGAAGTAGAAAGAGCAAGAAGTTCTCACGCCCGCCATCCCGAGCTCACCATAGTCTACGTTACGTTTTCTATATGTGTTTCAGCTCCCACCTTTGCCCACATAGACGGTAGGAGTGGGAGGCGTTGCGCACTCGGACGGTGTGTTTTTGAGACAATCCGTCAAGTTTCGGAATTCAACCCCGCATATTATCTCATTACCAGAGCGAAAAAAATAAATTATTGATCCGTTTACATTCAGACGTAGCACGGTTGCGCCACAGGTTTTATGTAAATACTCGTATATGTAAGAATCACCTTCATGCTGCATTCCCCACACAGCAGAAGTAGGCAGAGGGAAATTAGTGTTAAGACATTCCGCTTCTCACTTTCTGCCGAATTCGTGCATTCGGCGTGTCGAGAACTTAACACCGCGCTATGCCTCGACACCATTTCGAAGAAATGGAAATATAAATTTAAATAAATATTTCATTTCCTCGAGTGGGCATCGAACCCACAACCAGCCGTATGTACAGTCACACTTTGTGTCCTTACGCCACGACTGGCCTTATACACACATTTGTATATGTAAATTAGTTTAAAAATAATATTGGTTTTTATTACATTTGGCAATACACTTACACGACACTTACACACTTACACACACGACTATAATGAATATGGAACGGAAGCAAAAGCTATGTAATATTTTTCTTCTATAATAAATTTGTTTTTTAATCCTGTAGTTATTTATTTAAGATTAAGAGGAGAGAGAAACTAGTGTTAAAACACTCCGTACCCTACTATCCTTTTTTTTATAGACTTCGTGTAATAAGTGGTCAACTGAACATCATACTTCGTCTTGTTACAAGACCGAACTGAAAAAGATTTATTTGCTCGATTTGGAAACGAATCCACCTCCATCGCGTTGTCACCGCTGTGCCGCTGCGCCAACGACGTATTCAAGTATTCAACGTCCTTTCCTTAACTACTAACCTCTTTCTTACTCATGAATGTATTTGTTAATTTAGCATTATTTATACTACATAATAGGACAGGCACAGATTTTAACTTTTATAACAAGATATTTTTTTCTCCGCTTTTAGCCATATTTCGGAGATATTGTGGGTAGAGTGATAAAACTCAATGCGTTGAGTAACAAAATTCAATACGTGTAAACATAGTGGCCAATAGAAAATATTCATCTTCTCTTTATCTGAATAAAACCCAGAACCAAAATAATAAATGATCTTTGGTCAAAGTAAAATATTTCCAAATCATCACAAAATCTCTCACAATACTTTGTTTGTACACGCAAAGGAAGTTATGAGGGCTTAGTGCCCTTGTTTTTATACTCTCCCCTTATTTGCTTCTTCCAGTTTTATTAAGCATATCTAAATAGAATATTTTAGAAATGGCTTCGAGTGGATGAGTTTAAACATTTTTTGTCTAAGGTACATGTGTCATATTCGTAACACAATCAGAAAGTAATCCACGGAAGGTAGTAGAGTCAAATCCATTTCGAAAAATAGTCATATTTTTGTAAGTGTATTTCTATACTTTGACTTTATTATAAATCTATAATAAAAAAGCAGGTATTGGGTTACACCACATTATGCGATTATCGATAAGAACGAATAATGAGGAACAGAGTGACTCATCACTGTTTTCTTTACTCTTTATCAAGTACGGCAGATAAGATAAAAAAAATGTAAAGATCATTATCTAGTTTCTAACGTTATGATAAAATAAATATATGAATAAAAAATATTTATTGCTTTTGAATAGTTACCATGCATATGGTAACTATTCAAAAGCAAATAATAGTCGAAACATTGAAATAAAACAATATTTTTGTATTATTACTTTTTACACCGTCCCCATAAACTTTGTTAACTTGTGGACTTGACGTAGAGTGGTAAGTAGATCCGTTTCTTTTGATTCCAAATGAACTTCGAACGAAGTTCTTTGTAAGCTTAAACCGAAAAAGCGTGTATTTCATATTATTATGTACATTTATGATAACCCAGCATTGTGAATATACCTATATAAGTTTTAAATAAAAATTTAAATAATTTATGTCATATTTTATAATTTTTTATAATTTTAGTGATATATTTTATAGATTTTCAATAACGTTTCTATATGTTAATTTATTTATTAATTATATGTTTAAATTTTATAATTTTAGTATTAAATAACTGTATTTAATTACAATATATAGAGTACCGGGAAAACTATGTATTTTTTTATTGTATATCTACATACTACATCATCATCGTCTTGACATTTTTTATACCTACTACTATATAAACATTAAATATTACTATCTAATAATGTTTACTTAATAAAATAAAAAAATAATAAATAAAAAATATATATAAAATATAAATATTAAATATTGGATAGAAATTGGGAAACGTAGTGTCTTATCATCATTTGAAAGCTCGCTTTGTCTATACTCTATGAAGAGGAGAACGGGACAGGAACAGCTTAGTTCAGTAATTTTATACTACGTTTATAAAATATAAAATACTTATAACGTTTTGTAGAACAAAAAAAATAACCTACATATGCTATTTGATTTTTCTGTGTTATTCATAAATAAGTAATTAGTTTAAAATATTATAGTTTTTTATAGTATTATCAGGATAGCAATTTTTGAAATATGCGTACGCGCATAATTTTGACAAGAGCAATACAAGGATATGAAAAAAAATAATTCAAATAAAACATGTATAATTTATAATTGGCTATATATACAGTAAAAAAATCATATAAGTAACTAAAATAATAGCAATAAAATATACCCACTACTATTTAATTCCGTCTTAGCCCAGTCCCTATAAATTACTAGCGTGCCCGTAACTTTGCTTCCGTGAAATACAAAACATAAAATATAATAATTTTTAGGATTCCACATACATGTATCTATGAAATTTAGAAAGAAATGAGTACTTATAATTGTAGTTAAATTTACACGAAATAGTGCATACAAGACCACAAATTTAAGTTTATTTTTTTTATTTATAACAAGCATTTTTTGTATATATTGTTGATCTATAATCCAGAAGATGATACTAATCCTTTGTGAATCTGACTTTAATTTTTTAATTAGTTATTAACAAATTCAGAGAAAAATAAACTGGCAACATATTTGTAAGTATTACTTACAAATATGTACTCCACTCTGAGGAATTAAATGCCTTACATGGTAAACCAAACAGTTATTGATTAAAGCTTAGTGACTTTTATTCATTAAAAAAATATTTTACATTGTTATACATCAATATTGAAAATTTTAGTTTTAATTCAGACAAAGTGATATGTTATAAAACTATTGTTTTTTTTTAAATTAACGCTTTTAGTAAAAGAATCTATTCCCTGAAATAAAACCTGGCAATCCTAGAGTATGTAGAGTACAGATAATACATATTGTTTATAAGCATATTTTTAACGTACACAGTTATTCATATAAAATAAATAATCATACACCTGGAATATCTAATGGACGATAATGTAAATGTGAAACATTAAAATTATTATTAAAAATTATATTTCCCGCAACGGCTGTGTTAGAGCGTGAATTAATTAGTCAAATAAGTAATTTAATTAATTTAATTTTAATTATTTTAATTTTTATCTTTTGTGCCGCCGCTAAATGAACAAATTTAAGTATTTTATAACATATAAAAAATATAACAACTAGATAAGTTTATTATTTCGCGGAAATTATCAATAAAATGGTTCAAAAAAAACTTTTCACAGCTTTATTAAGTAGATTAGATAAGTAACTGTATATGTACAGACAATAATTATGAATCTCTAAATAATACAAACTTAATACTTATATCATTACGGTGCAAGTGGGATTTATTCACACGTTAATTCGAATAAAATAGTTACTTGTTTGATATTTAATTAATGTAAAAAAGTAAATTGGAAAAAATATGTTAGTACTTTCTTAGATTTTAAAAATATGTACCTACAGGAAGTAACGACTAATATCTCTAACATTTTAAGAGAAAAAAAATCAAAGAAAATTTTATTTAGGCGCAGGTGCACAAGCGTGAAAATTTAACGGTTGTGGGTTCAATTCTATTCGGGGGAATGTTGTCATTTATCCAATTCATCGCTTTGGAAACGAGGCCAAGCAAGGCGTTAAGTACTTTGAATGCTTCCAGAATTCGGCAGAAAGTGATAAACGAAATGTTTTAACACTAGGTTCCCAAGCAGTGTGAAGCTTAAAAAGTAAATATCTAAATAGGCTTTAATAAAATTATTGTCATAAGAAAATTAATAAATCAAAACGAAATTAATATATGTTGAATTAGTCGTCGTAGCGCGGTGGAACAGCGTTTGATTGTTAGCACGAAGGCTATAGGTTGATCCTTACTTGGGGAACGATCATATTTAATTTATTTTCATTTCTCAACCATCAAAAGTTAGGCGGAGAGTGTGTAACGGAAATACTTAACACTAGATTCCTTCTGCCAACTTCTCGGAAAAATTGATTCAAAATGATGTAACCCGCAATTTATTATTATAAAAGGCACGTGGTGTTCTTACTAATTCTACTTCCACTCTTAATTTTATAACTGTTCCCTATCTACAAAAATTAATAAAACAATAGAACGCCTCTATTGATAGACATAAATGAAAGCGTTTGCTATTCTTCTAGTTACTTGATCATTGCCGCGAAAGGAAGGAGGAATAGCGAATATTTTTAAAAAGTTAATTATATCTCTCATAATATGTTAAATATTTTTTGTTAGTGACATTTAAAAAAAATAATTAAAAGTAATACATTTGAGTATTTTTTTTTATATTTAAGGCCATCGTGGCGCAGTAGGACAACGCGTAAACGTTTGATGCCACTCGGGAGACTATGCCTAAATTATAAAATTTTCACGTTAATGACACATAATGACTCCACGAACCTACTTTGCGGAGTGTCTTAACAACAGGTTCCCTCTGTCTACTCTTCTATACGGTTAAAAGCGTGAATTACGGCAATGGTTTTTAACATCAAAAAAGTAACATATCTATACCTATTTAAAGTAGACAAAAAGTCGAGTCCCCAACAGTCCAGACCAGTCCAGACACGCTTGTGCCCCTGCACCACGATGGCCTCAAAATAAATAAGTTTATATAAAAGTAATCTGAAGCAATGAAAAAAGCTGAACAAACAAATTTATTCAAACATATGGTAAATTGGCTTTCCTCCGCTGCTTCCTTTATATATAGTTGTAATATTAATTAGTTCCACAGAAAAAAAATTAAAATATATACTGTTAATAATAGTTCAGCTAATATTTGCAAGGATAAAATTAAAAAAAAAAATACTAAATAGGGATTTAACGTTATTACATCACTATATTTTTTTGTGCAAAAATATATATAGGTATGTATATGTTTTAAGCTAAAATGTTATCTTAATAATTAGATATATATTATGCATATTATAAACATCTAATTGCTGTGTATATTTTTAATTACTTTTCGGCATGAACATAAAAGATTAACTTTATTATCTTTATTGTGAACTAAAAAAAGTACGGCAAAAAGATTTTATTTATTTACTTTAACTTAATGTAAATCTTAGACTGTATAAATTAAAGTGTGAAAATTATAAGCATAATATGAAAAAGAGTATTTTCACCATATAAGAACTTGTTTTTAAGTTAGCTAGTTAATGATACAGGTAAAACAGAATAAATAAATACGCAATTAAAAAAGAAAAATAAATACGTAATTAAAAAAATACTATTTAACATGTCAATTAATTTGCTTAGTTTTTTTCCCTACATTGTTGTAGAGCAACAGATGTATAATAGAAAATGAGGAACTATATATTTTTTCTATAGCCATTTAAGGATGATGTAAATAAAAAAAATTAAAAAGTCAACTCATCACATCAGTTCGGTGTTCGCCTAAATACATGACAAGTATCTCCCTCCTCGTTCCCCCTTACATAAAGTGACAATAAGTATAACACATACACATTGTTTGTACAGACCGACTGACAGTGTGCACTCACACAGACACATAACCGGCTAGGTATTCAGTTTCCCGCCACCGGCGCGAACACGCACACAAAACACAACACGCAAACAATACACTACAACACACAAGTAAATTTAAACTCACCTCAAAATAAATCCATTAGAAAACACACTTGTTCAAACAACTAGCGCTTAGCCTCGAAAACGCGTTGAAAAAACATTCCGCCTCGTCAAATGTGTGCACACTTTTCAAAACTTTCTTGTCCATAACTCAATAACTCAAAAACGGTCGCGCTGGGTTCCCGCCAAATCGTTATGTCATTTCGAAAATGTTCCAAATTTAATTTATGAGATACAGGTTAAAAAAAAATCAAAACACGACCGCTATCACTAAACGACACGTCCAAACGAATTCTACATATACCTAATGAAAATAAAAATATATAATAAAAATTGTTAAAAAATATTCGCAAATAATACAGCGTAGCGTATCAACTTCCGCAAAACTCGCGATCCAATCAAATACTAGAACAAAATAAAAGAAACACACCGAGGCCCCTACACAATTATTAGCACACGTTGCGCGGTAAAAATAAACTATGATTAACTGCTATTAAGATTCGCGGAGACAGACTCGCGAAGTACACGGGACTATAAGATCGCGACTCGGCAAAAAAAAAAACAGCAATTGTCAAAAAAATTACAGTCACCAACAAAAAATCTAAAATTCTTAACAATATTCCCATTTATTTATCATAAATAATTAAAAGAACAAACGGCGGACATTTAAAAGTTGTCGTATCATAAAACGTACGCGTTAAAACTGAGTCGAAAGGCTCGCCCCGTGGTAGAGCATAGCGCCGAATAAAATAAACAACAATATACCTAAATAAGCGGCTCGGGCGCGGCCATGTGTGCGTGCGCGCCGTTGTGTGCGTGTGTGCGTGTGTAAACAAGGGGCGACTCGGCATAGAGTATCGCTAAAAGTAAGTGGAGTTTTTAATTGCTCATGTCTTAGCACTCCTTTACAGACAAAAGATGAATGTATTAATTGGCTTCATTCACGGAATTGTAGCAAGGTGTGTTTTTAAATCTACGGTATTTAGCATACGGTTCAATGGAGGTCCTTGATTGGATATTTCTAATTGATTTAGGTAGGAACAAACCTGTGTCTACCTAGATCAGTCAGTTAGTTACCTGGTCAGTTATAATATAATGTCACTAACATACTAAAAGAGAAAACATGATCATTTATTATCAGGTTCACTTTTTATTGTTAAGGATGAGGAGGATAAAATCATAACAGTTAATGTAGTAAAGTAAAACATAATAGAACGAAGTAATTTAACTGATAATATTTTATTTTCACAAACTTAAATTAAAATATTAGGTATTTATTAATATTATTGTGATATGTATTATAATTCGTTACAAATTTCTTTAACTAACCAATTTTTGAAAACAAAAATACACTTTTATTATATTGTCAGAAATAAAAAAAACAGAGATTAAATATTACACATAACCAGCCAGCTCCACCCAACCGCGCGTTCCCCGCGAGAATAAACATATGACGTCACTGTAAACAAACAAACAAACACATGCGCCGCGTTCATGTTTCCTTAATACAATTATTATTTCGAACATTCGAATGTGGAACGGCGACGGCCATAGCCTATACGATTTATTTTTAATTTCGCAAAGCTATGGCTATGATTTTATGTGTAATACCTTATATTATCTATGTGTTGATTGTTATAAATTTAAAATTATAAATATAATTATTAAATGTATCAAATGAATTTTAGAGAGATCTTTTTAGTTTTATGCTCCTTCCGTTTAGTGGAGAAGGTAGAGCCTCTAGTGATAGAACTTAGGAATTTGTATATGTGAAATTTTCTAGATTTTTGAGAAATTTAAGGACCTTTGCGTAACTTGTGATGATTACAAAGTTTTTATTTATTTCATAAGAAAATATTTTTGTGCTTTAACAGTATATATAATAATTATATGAATATAATAGAATAATTTCACGCATTATTTTTGTAAACGGAAATAGTAGAAGGTCATTGTTAAGTAATAATAATGTAAAATAGAAGCTACCTAGTACATAATATTATTTTTCAATTTAGATATTTAAATTGTAGTTCAGTTACAACTATTAAAGCTGTTTAAATTATTATAATTTTTTTATTTAAAATTAAACTGTATTTTTGCAATAGTAACTACTAAAATAAAAAAAGCTGGTTTTTTATATCAAGGTTAAGTTAATAATAAAAAAAATATTCAACTTTAGACATATGTTTAAAGTTAAACAATGGGTAATGTTACATCATTGGCCACTCACACTATATTAATTATATTACTTTTACCATATCATACCATTATATAAGTTCTCCTGGCGCAATCGTAGAGCATTTATAAAGCGTTGTCGTATAAGCGATGGTTGTAGGTTCAATTTCAACTTGGAAAAATATGTATGATTAAAAAAAATATTTCCCCATACCGGATAGACGTAATTTTTAAGCTTCATGCTGTATTCCGAACATAGCAGAGTAGGACCTGGAAACTCCTACTCCCATCAAAATACTTCCGTTTCCCACTTTCCGTAGATTTTTGGAAGCATTACGTGTTGAGTGGCGAAACTCAACACCGAGCTTTGACTCGTTACAGTCGTTTGTGACATGGTTGACCTGTGTCTATATAAATACGAAAATCTTAGAACATCTACGGGCTCAGTCCGGTGACGCTGTCAAAACCATCCCAGGTCAACAGCATTAAGTCCATCAGAAAAAAAATTAACATCTACACTTCTACACATTATGTACATCTATGCTAATATTACTCGTATAATTATATAGACCTTCTTTGATTGATCTCGTTAATATCAAGAACTTCCATAATATGCAGCTCATTACATTTTAAGGGTATTGTTGCTGGTGTTTTATTATCTGTTTGGGAATTCAACCCGCTTTTTACTTTGCAGTTTACCATTCCATCAAAACTACGACTGTACCTCAGACTACAAGTCGCTTCGATCAATACACATTATATTGAAATTGTTGTGTACATTTTATCGGTCATTAATTAGGTTTCGAATTAAGTTATGTTTGCAATTAATAATAACACCCTCGCCCACCCGTGTTCACGATTTTGTTTGTTTGACCTACGATATTTAATTTAAAAAAAACATGGCTAGTGTTTGTAATTGTTCACTATTTAATATAATAGAGTAAAAGTAATCTTAAATTAAATTAAAACAATATTTATAACTATGGTCGTCATGGGACAGCGAGTTGTCTGACTTGTGGCACGACGACTGTAGGTTTGATTCCCACGAGGAGTGATAAACTATTTTCGTTTTCTCGCTCTGGTGATAACACGAAGTCATAACACGACATTAAGTTCTGCCACTCAGCATGCAACGCCTCGACAATTAGGAAAAAAGTTGCACTAGGTTCCCTCTGCCTATACTGATTTACGCTGGATACATTGTGAAGCTAACAACAGATTATTTTTGTATTTTTAACATAAATTATATTTATATAGGACAATCGTGGTACAGAGGCACAAAGTGTGACTGTAAAATCGACTGGTTGTGGTTTCGATCTACACTCGAAGAAATGCTATATTTATATTAAAAATATTTAGTTTTATTTTGCTCTGGTGTCGAGACAAAGCGCGGCGTTGTCCACCACTCAACACACAATGCCTCCAGGATTCGGCGGAAAGTGCTTAACTGAACTGAGTGTCTTAATACTAGGTTCCCTCTGCCTACACTGCTTTGTGTGGGCATACAGCGAGAAGCTGGTTTGATTAGATTTTCATATTTACATATATAAACATATTTACGAGTACAACGCGTAAATAATATTTTTGGCTTAATTAATTTCAAGATATGAAATACTTTAGACAATATAACGAAAATAAAAAGAAAATTATATTACTTATTTTTATATTTTTTATTCAATTTTATACAGCCTGAAATAAAAACAGTTACTACCTGGATTTCAAGAAAATATAATCGTTATTACATGTTATTTTTTTCTTTAATAGGAAAGTAGTACTACAAAATTTGTTCTAATTTCTGAAACAAGACACAGGGGTCTAGGAATCGAACCCATAGCCTTGTTTTTAACATTTACCAACTAAGAAAATAAATAAATCAGCTTCACGCTGTATCCCGCACACAGCAGGGTAGGCAGAGGGAACCTAGTGTTTTTAGACACTCCGTTCCCCACTTTCTGCCGAATTCTGGAGGCATTGCGTGTTGAGTGGCAGAACTCAACGCCGCGCTTAACCTCGACACCAGAGCGAAGAAATGGAAATATAAATTTTAAGTAAATATTTCATCTCCTCGAGTGGGGATCGAACCCACAACCAGTCGGTTTACAGTCGGGTCACACTTTGTGCCGCTGCGCCACGACTGGCCTCACCACTAAAACCTTACCAACTAAGGCTTTGTTTAATAGCAATACATAAATATATATTATAGTAAAGAACAAAAACTATCCTTTATTTTTACGGCAATCGATCTAGTGACCTCCGTCATTTTTACTAACGCCAAAATGATTAACTTCTATGTATAATTATAGGTATAGTTGTTTATGACTCGTTTGTTATTTTGACCTTTGTTACCATAGAAACGGGGCCCACGCTTTAAAAAGTAGGATGAGGTGAATACGTTCATTGTTTACAAGAGACTATTTAAAATTTTGTAATTTATTCTGTAATATTGTAATATAGGCATCATGACGACATCGTGGCCTACATGTACAAAAAGGGGGATTCTTTAACTTTTTTCTGTTTTTTATATATTTACGAGTACTTTGCTAAACAATACGTTTTGCGATACAGGTACAATTTTAAAGTGTCACATTAATTGTTTATTAATGCCGACTTCCACTGTCCGACCTCATAGTTGTCCCTAGCTAACTCTTTCTTCGAGGTACGTCCTGCAAATTGATTATAGTTCCTGACAGATTAAGATTTTTTAGCAAACTCTATAAAAATTCCGCTGTTATGTCTCTCGATCTTATTTTTTCTCGATTCATTCATAGGCATGTTCGAAATACTCGTTTACTTTAAAATTATGATGGTTAGACTTGTCTCCCATGGAACTGTAATTCTGCCCGTATTATACAAACAACTTAGACGAAGATGACTGAGCAGATTTGATATTAGGACATTTTCTTATTTTTCACATTTTTTTTTTATCGTATGTACAATACGCAAAAGCACCACATATCGGTCACCAGAAAACCACATATCGGTCGTACTCTAATTTTCATTTATAAAGGTTGAAGAACCAATTGATGTTTTTTTAGTAATACGCGTTGGCGTTGCCATAGCAACGTGAATGCCGCTTTATAAACATAATAGTGTAAATATTGTCAAATGCATGGTAGTGTGCGTATTGTTTTATTTCTTGATGTAATGTACTTAATAAGCATTATTGTTCGAATATATTCGCGTTCTGCACTTCTCCTACATACATATAAGTTAATAATCCTCCGTCCGCGCGATTTTCGTAAAAAGGGGTCCAAAAATTTTGCTTCCCATATTAATATATATAAATTTGTTACCCATAGAACTGTGCATATAAAAACGGTAAGTGCTATCGTCTCATATTAAGATTAAAGAAAAAAAGAGAGAATAACGTTCTTACATACATACAGACATAGACATTTCAGAAAACTCGTTGTAAAATAACACAACGCTCTAAGCACACGCATATGTAACGTGCATTTGTTTGTTTAGGCTCTACTTTTATGTTAGTTTGTAAATACGACAAGTTAAAAAATAAATCTAAATAGAAATATGTAAAGTAAACTCTGTCTTTGGTACTGCGTTGTTTTGTATGAATAGATAGCATTTATCTGAGGCTTCGCCTGCACTACCGATGCAGACAACGAATAGTTGTGTATGACACATGACACACTAAATACCCGAAGTAAGACATGATGTTATATAGCCTTCCTTGACTGTACATATATAAAAAGATTATTTAACCCAAAAAAATACGAACGAGTAGTTCCTGACATTTGAACATTCAATCAAACAAATTATTCGACTTTATGATGATTATCAATATTGAACCATGCGCCCACATTTCTCCTTTTTTTTCAACCGTCTACTAACCAATGGTGGGAACAGTAATTATTTTTAATTAGATCAAATCAATAATAAAATTATTTTATTTATAGTATTACTTTACAATTAAAAATAGGTATACATATATATGGCAAGACAGTGAGTTAATTTAATTCG
This sequence comes from Heliconius charithonia, assembly GCA_030704555.1. Taxonomy (NCBI): domain Eukaryota; kingdom Metazoa; phylum Arthropoda; class Insecta; order Lepidoptera; family Nymphalidae; genus Heliconius; species Heliconius charithonia. Next base: position 5,930,525 of record CM060825.1, read on the forward strand.
ACAAATTATTATTATTTTTTTATAAAAATATAAAGTCTTGCAGAATTGCATTCAAATTGTAGTTTTACAAAACCAGAAGTTTGAATCGATAAATCTATTAGGGTATACATTACATATATGAAACCTTATATAGAGATAATAATAAATATTAATAACGAAAGACATGGCTGACGATAGGTCTCAGCGTTAGCTGAGTCCAATTCCTGATACCTTTGTAATTTTTAGTTTTTTTATTTGTTTTTTTTTTATGTAAAACAATAATAACCTTTTTAATTTTAATTTTAAATTCGACTATGTCAGCTTTTAATATTTGCCGTAAAAAGTTTATACTAAACAAAATATTTCTTGTTCTATATACATTCATATGTTTACTATACAGCTTCAGGCCTATTTCACGTATGATAGGAGAGGACAATCCTCCGTTCTTACCAAATTTGGACACGATCCGTGGCAAAACTTAACGCCGCACTTTGTCTACCAGAACAAGGCAGCAAGGGCAAAAAATTATTTGAATATAATCATTCCCCCTAATGAGGATCAAACCCATAACCAAACATATTTATTTTCCATATTTTATTTGCTATTTATTTAGAAAAACTTTATCTGAAAGGCACAATTTGAATCCCGGTCACTGTGTTATCATAGCACAATATACACACACAAGCTAATTTTATCTCTATATACTAAAATGTATTAGATTACGCGTTACTGATACAAAGCAAATCTTGATTTGTGAATCGGGCACGAGTCTAAATGGATTTTTTCCTTTTTATATGTATAAAATATGACAAATCAATGAATTTTTTTAGCTTGACACTCGATACAGCATGGTAGTGAGGAACGTAGTGTTAACACTAGGTTTCCCTCTTCTTTCCTTTCTTTTATCCTGCTTTGATGAAATAAATAACATAGGCGTATCTTCGTGTACGGATTTTTTGTACTTTATCAGGGATTTTTTGTTAGTGAAAGTAAAATTTCATGAGACAAGTCATCAAAAAATTAACGTACAGGCTGTAGGTTTATTTTTAGTTTTGAATTGTACACCAGGGGTATACAATTTAGAACGTCTCAATAGCCATATGTATATATAAAATAAATAGACTAAAATAACGTAGTAAATACTTAGGTATGATTAAAACAAAAAAGTTTTAAATATTTTCTACTGATTACCTTTTTTTCTTATATAAGTTTAAGACTAGACCAAAATAGACAATAGATATATATAGAATAGAAAATAAATTTAAAACCTAAAAACGACAACAAATATTTAGTTACATTAACCTTGCCAAACAAATGCGCGATGCACTGATCGAAATGACAAGATAACGCAAGTAACACATAGATAAGAAGCTTTCCAAATTTAGCATAGAAATTAGAAACAGACTTTATGTACAAACAAATGGTTAATTTTAGGTTCACCTGAGAACCTAGAGGTTAAATATGTGATATCCTTAATTAATACATATTTGAAATATCACTTATTTGGTATCGAATGAAAGAGGACAAAAGAAGACGTTTTTAAAATACTTGGTCTAAATTTTGAGAAATTAAAAATAACATAAAAATAACAAAAATGTATGATGAAACGTAACTGAAAAAAAACTCTTTCAGTAAACTTTCAGAAATGTAACTGAAAAAAAAAACTCTTTCAGTAAGCTTTTCTATTATGGATCTGAATGCAATCGCGACAATCCTTCATTAAAGTTTAATAGTGGTCTGTCAGAGTTTGTGACTTACTGTTAGATTAGAAAATTTGGCCATGATAAATGCGGTAGGGAACGCACAGCGAGGTGACAATCTCTACGCAAAGCCAATGTGTCAAGCCCTGCACAGATCATCGGGCATCGGAACCATCACTTTTCCTCGGGAGCGGGTGGATAAGAGCGCTCTTCCATGAGTCTGGGACTATGCCAACTGAGTTAAAGTGCCAAAACAAAGGCGTTAGCGTCGTTGTCAGCTCAGGAGTTCATGAACGGAGCACTAAAAAAGAGTTGCCGTCTGGCCCGCTCGACTTGTGGATGTCCAAAGAAGACGGAGCTCGACTAACAGCTTTTTGGCTGAACTTAACCTTAGCACCGTATCGTGGAATGGTCAGCGAAGTTGTTCTTTGGTCATCCAAAATTGAGTTCGAGGCAAAGAAAACAGCCAAAAGATCGACTTTCTCTTGCACCGTATGGACCAAGACCGCCAGCGAAAGCTGGCTAAAGTTGATGCCTTTGAGGGCGCCCAAACCTGATGAGTTCCGGATGGGTAGCTCTCAAACTTCTCGCCGATTTTGGCGATATACTCAAACCTTGCTCAGACAATTTGCTACTTAAAGATCCTAGAGGCTAGGTTATATTTCCTCTTTGAGGCTTTCACCTTCAGATCCTTAGTAACCAGTGCCTCGGCCCAAATTTGATATGCCTCGCCTCGTAACGCAAAAGTTTTTACGATGTTTTCTAAAAAAAGATGAAAAATGTCCATACATAATCCATACCTACCTATATTTAAATGTTTGATAAACATTCTATCTAAGTTTCATACACAATAAACATTTTAGCATGTACATAGGCACGTATTGCGTCACACACAAAAATCGACTACATTCGCAGTCTTCACGCGTACGCATTTAAAATTGACCGTGAATTTTGCAATACTAATATAAAAATTCGCGTCCGACTCCAAATCATTGACTAACTTCTCAATTTGCCCATATTTTGTATGTTACATACAATTTTTTTTTATGTATGAATAAGAAACAAATTATACCATTCATTAACCATTTTGCGTATGCGTTTGTGGTTTTCGGTACACTATAGATGCTTAATAGGTAAAAATATCGAAGTATTTAAATTTATTTGGTATTTTATGTTTAACATGGTGATATTAAATGGTTACTGTAAATGCGACGGTTGTGGGTTCGCTTCCCATTCGAGGAAATATATTTGTTCAATATTTTCGTTTTCCCGTTCTGATAACAAGATAAAGTGCGTAAGTGAGTTCGGTTGTTCAACAGTTTCGAAAATTATTGCGGCATTTAAAACGGAGTGGCTTTAACATTAGGTTTTTTCTGCCTCCACTGCTTCCGTATGCAGAATACAGCATATTACGCGTACGTGGAGCTATAAAGTAATTAGGTATTAGAGGAGAATATTAGAAGATATTTTTTTTGACTTATTTAATATTAGAGGAGGGGAGGGAAAAGAGTGAAAGTAATGACATATCTCAATCTTTGTTAAATTGTTGCTTTTATGATCATTCTTTTGCCCAAAATATTGTGTATTCTATTATTTCTATATCTTGAACATGTATTATTATGTATTATTATTAGATTGGTTAGGCATTTCCTAAATAATAACATTTTAAGTAAATATATTTTTAAAAATTACTAAGTAAATAATATACATAATAATTAAGTATAATTTGTTGCGTTTTCCCTAGTAAATAGGAATTCTTTCTTATAAGCAACTTTTTCTTAATGCATCATTATTTTATTCTAGACATTGATAATTTATACTTATTATACTATTAATATTTACATTTCCTCGCTCTGGTAGTGATTCAAAGTGCGGCGTTAAGTTCCACCATTTAACACGCAATGGTTCCAGAATTCAGGGTGAAGATTAGAACAGAAGTTAATTATTATTTAAGATAGTTAATAAGTCCTGCAATATACGGGAAACAGCGTGAAGCTAAAATAAATAAACACAGTTACTGTTCACTGGGATGTGGATAAAGATAGTTTTCTATAGAGAAGATTGCCTAAGTGGTGGTGCAAAGATCGTCGACCGTCGTATCTTCACTGCTATACTGCGCCATGACGGTGGCTTTGTACCAATTCAATTGGTTTTAAAATTTTAAAATTTTTTTACTCTTTTGTCTTGTATCACGTTATCTAGCAATAGCTACATACATATAGCACAATTGTTAAATATACTAATTAAAAAAAAAATTTGTTTGTTTGTTGTGGTTGTTATGCGACGGTTGGGGATTCGATACCTCGGTAAAATTAATTATTAAATTTAATAATTTCCTGGTAACGTAACAAAAAGCAGCATTGTCTCCAGAATTAGACAAAGTGGGGAACGGAGTGCCTTAACACTTAAATCCCTCTGCTTACTCTGCTATAAACAGCGTGAAGCTAAAATAATCTTTTCCAACATGGTGTCAGGAATGCAACAAATAAAACATCCAACAAACATTCTTAGGTTCAAAGTAAACAAAACCTATTTAAATATTGTTACTAGCTGCCTTCTTACCTGCTTTTTATATGTAACTGTTTTCATATCAATTACCTATTTATATTCTTAAATATATAAATCCATTGAGGCCAGTCGTGGCGCAGTGGTACAAAGTGTGACTGTAAAACCTACTGGTTGTGGGGTCGATCCCCACTCGAGGAGATGAAATATTTACTTAAATTTATATTTTCATTTCTTCGCTCTGGTGTCGAGGCAAAGCGCGGCGTTGAGTTCTGCCACACAACACGCAATGCCTCCAAAATTCGGCAGAAAGTGGGGAACGGAGTGTCTTAACACTAGGTTCCCTCTGCCTAACCTGCTGTATGCGGGATATAGCGTGAAGCTAATTTAATTTTTATTGTTATTTAATTTAAAATATATAAATCCATCGCGTTGATGGTGGAATTTATGTTACTGTTAATGCTGCGATCGCGGGTTCGATTCTCATTTGGTGATATATAGTCATCACACATAAGCACACAAATATATTTAAGTCAATTACGAAACCTGGACGAACATTTAAGACTAATATAAATAGATCCGCTACAACAGCCACAACTTGAAAAATGTTTGCATTTATTATATAATTCAAAGAATTTACAACAGCAGGTCTCTTTTCAATAGATACAGGTTCACTGTTCTCTTCTTTTCTACAACACATTTACAACATTGGCATTGAAAATGGTTTTCTTTTCGCATGGCAATCAATTAATTAATTAGCTGGTCTCCAAAAATAGTAAATACGACATTGTTGCACCAAATGAGCTGTATTATTCGGTGACTAGAAAACGCTGCCTGGAGTGTTAACAAAAATATAATTTAAAATGCTTCCTATTTCCCTTGCGGGTTAGACTGTGGTGAGTGGTGGCGACGCACTTCCTTTTTGGTTTTGATCGACGCGCTTTAATTATTATTAGTTTTATTTCTATGAACAATTTACTAAAATATTAACAAGAAGTTGAGTTTCCTGTTGTATATATTTTTGGATTTTTTTCTATAAAATATTTTTTTAACTAAATGACCTCACAAAAAATCGATATAATAATATATACCATTTTTTTTTCAAGTATAATTTCATACTCATAGAGCATTCTATTGGGCGACTTTGAATACCAATTCAGATGATGCATTCACAGATTGAAGAAGTTTCATAAAAGTTTTTACTCTCTTTTTAGATAGCAAAATTTACAAGACGTTTGATATTCTTTACGAGATTATACTTCACACAATTGGAATTTAAGTAACGATAATTTAAATAGCTTGACATGTTTTTTATTAAAGGCGAGACCTTCGTGGCATAGTGGTACGGTTTTGGACTGTAAACGCGACATTTGTGAGTTCGATTCTCATAATGAGTAATCATTATATTAAATTTATATCCATTACTTTATTCTGCTAAAAAAGCGCGGCGTTGAGTTAATATAAAAAAGAGAAGATATATCGGAAATTCACGGGAAAATTGGGAACAGACTGTCTTAACAGCAGGTTCTTTCTACTACTCTATTATGAGCGGGATACAGCGTGCAACTAAAAAAAGTACACCTTCAATTCAAACTCACATCAATTTAATTAACGACTTACCACAAGCAATACGTTTAATAAAAATGTCATCAAACATCACCAATAGTTCCTAGTAACGTCGTTACTTCTAACAATAAATAAATGCGTGCCGTCGCCGTCGCCTTCCTAACGCACGCATACAAAATTATTTATTACATAAAAAAGGTAGTGTGAATATGTGACTTGAGTAGGGTATCACCAAAGTTTGAAAGACAGCTTGGAAATTATAATCGTGGTTGTCTATATGTTTTCCAGGGAAGATCTGGACTTCAGGGGTTACTTGGATGTGATAATCATCATTTAATAAACTGAAAACTTCACCTGAATTTTGTTGTGCCGAGAATCGCCGATTTGGCATTAACATTTACAATTAAAGTTAAACTTTTAAATAAGAAATTGTAGTTTTGTAAAATAATCATATTAAGCAAGTCTACTCCTTTCTTATTAAGTATACCTTAGACAGATCGAAACTAATGTTAAGACATTCCTTTGCCCAATTCTAGTGACATTGTGTTTGTGGGGCTCATCGCCACGCTTCACAAAAAAAACTGTGTTTTTCTTGATCGGTTACAGACGATATTTTTTTTATGTCAGCGTATCAAAGCATTAATGAAAAATGTTATACTTTTATGAATTGCATAGAATTATTATCACTGAATTATCAGAGCTAACTTACTTAAACATCACTATTTATACTGAACAAATCATAGACAAGTGTCAACTGTACAACATTAAGTCCCAACTATTATCAAAACCCATGGCAACTCTAAAGTACACGCCATACGTGTTAATATGTAGGTTTTTATTTGCGAATCGTCGCTCACGTTGTTTCAAAGCAAACAGCTAATGACATTTACGTTTTACTAATTTGGCACGTTCTGTGACCGCCAGCCATTTTACGTACACATATGAAAAAACATCAAAATAAAATATAATATATTTATTAAATGGTAGTCCTAACATTTGATTATTTTTTCTTATCTTCACTTCTTTATATCATTTCCATCGAACCCACTATCCACTTGACTACCAGTACCAGTCACATCCCATCTGCTTGATAAATATTTAAAATATTTTGTTTAATAACAATTAGGTATGTACAAAATGATGACTTAACGCTATGAAGCTAATTTATAAATAGTTTATAGTTTTACGTAAATTTTTAAGGTAGTTAGCATCCTTTGTATAGTTTTTTTGTTAGCACACGCCATTTAATTGAAATGTTTATATGTAATTATATTTGTATTTTAATATTGGTTTATTATAGCAAAATATTCAAGTAACAAAAATTGTTCAAAAAGAATTTTGTTTTGCATAGTTTATTTATGCGCCAAGGGAGGTTTATAGACCTTCACTATTAGGCCTATAAGCCTCACAAATTACATCACACATTAAAGGTTTCGATTGCAACCAGATGAATATTCAGTAGCCTATCCATACGGAGGAAGGAATCAAGATCGCCGTGTGGTCCGTGCTCACTCCAGTTATTTTACTACAAAAAAAAAAACATTGTTTAACGTCACACGAACATATCAGTTAAAAGTGAAAGAGATTCTTCTTCTGAGAAATCTAGAAGATTTGTGGTAAGAGTAGCAATAATATCCGATAACCGGAAGCCTGATATACGGAGCTTAAGACTCCTAGATTGCTAAATATCTGATATGCAAGTCTCGCGCTTAAAATATGTGGCTTACGCAGCTTACAGCATTTTCAATTATATCACAGAAAAGGCTGGAAAATGCTGTAAGCTTACGCAGCTTACAGCATTTTCCATTATATAATAATTTATGTGTAAGAACTTAAGAAGTAAGATATTAATATTGTAATATTAAAAATAGAAGTAGGTCCATAAGTTATAAGTAGTACAATTTTGCGCCCTCTTCATTTTTTAAAAGTAACTAGCTACAAAATATCCTTTTTGTCAAGTTACCACAGACAATAATTTTTAATATTATCTGTGATTGTCACTAGGTGGAACCACATGTTTTTGTATTACTTTAAACTAAAAAACACTGAATTATAATTGTAATGGTTATTAAAAATATATTTTTTTAATTATTGTAATATTTGTATATATATTTTTTTCACTTTTGTTAAAATGTATTACGTGGCTGTATGCGAACGTTCCGTTGCCCCGAATGTCTAGGCAACAAAACAGTCACAAAAAACCCAACAAAAAAAGTGCGAGGCAGCAAAGTAAATGGCGTCTCAAGTTGTTTTTTATTCGATATCAATTTGTTTCTAATCTCATTGTGGTATTTAGAATGTTGTCGTGTCAGTAGTATTAGTTCGATCGGTCCCGTCGGTGTTTCATTGACAATTAGCGGTTATTTCGTCGACGTTTCACCTTTTGCCCTAAAACAATGGCGTCGAATGATTCTATAGAATCCCACGTAAAACTAAGTGAAAATCGTGCCATCGTGGACGATTGCTGCATCTCATCCAGCGAAACGGACGCCGGTGAAGCCAACAAACGTCGACGAGTGAGTCATGACAATCGAAAACTTTCGAAATTGGGATACGATCCAAGTGTGCCAAGTAATTTGAAACACGCATCATCTACTGATTTCAAAGGTAAGAACATATCAATTTCTGTCCACCGGTGAAAGTTCTCTTTCTCCTGTGTCTATATCGTATGCAGTAATGATCTATATAAATAACATTATGTAGTTTTTTTGGGGGGAAAAGTTTTAACCTATCATATTTTAAGTTACATCACTGATATGGAGGTCACTTCTGTTTATAAACATTTCAAGCACATTTGTTGTATTTTATTTCCTCTCAGCAATCAAAATTAAATGATTGTTTTCTTTATGCAATATTTCAAAGTTGCTTTTATAGTTACAATGGGGTTCCTTGCTGTTGCATCAGCGCTGACCTTGTTGAAGACTGCATTCAACTTTCTACTCATTATTTCAAGATATTTGCTATTATATCTAATTTGTCAAAAGATTTTATGAAATAATGATGTGTAATTTTTTATTTTAAAGTAATTTGACTTTTATTTGATAAAAAATATATAACAGAAATCTATGACTATATATATAATATATGTATATATTTTTAAACTTATTGATAAGATACTTTTCAATTCAATTATTCTTTTACAATATCTTTTATAAATTATATCACTAACTAATAAGACATTAAACATATATTTTTTTACTTGACATATTTCTGTCCTTTTAAAAATATCCATACCATAGATACATAGTCAGATGACAGACAGATGTTCATTTTAAATATTTTGTATTCTATGCAGAATACAAAATATTTAAAATGAAATAAATGCTAAAGTTTAATGATAAAATGTTAGCAGGGGAGGCAAAAATAACCCAATGTACAGAACTCCAATCTTTGCTTTCCACCAGTAAGTTGAGTGTTGGAGTCCAACACCATATTTTGTCTTACCATTTCTGAAGAACAAGTATAAATCTTAAAGTAGTATGAGGTCAGCCATGGCCAAAACTGTCCAAGCACTCAGATCACTAAGCCAATTTCTGATTCAATTGCTTTAATTTTAAATAAGTTAAAACAAATGAATCAGAAAGAAAATCTCCCTACAGAGAAACTATTACTTTTATTACTACAATTACTTCATGAATTTCTACTACACAAAAATAATTGCTTAAAATTATTATTTTTATTTAGTGAGAAAAAATGCTATTTATTAAATATTTTAACATCAAGTGTTATTCCACACTTAGGGATTATTTGTAAAACATATAAACTTTTCACATAGCAACTTAAAAGTATAAGTCTTCAAATGGGGATTGAACCATCAACATGCTCCTCATGTACAAAATATGAAAAAAATGTTTTTTTGTATGCTTTAGCATACAAAATATGAATTAAAAAAATTAAATAAAATTAGCTTCACGCTATATCCCGCACACAGCAGGGTAGGCAGAGGGAACCTAAAGTTAAGACACTCCGTTCCCCACTTTCTGCCGAATTTTGGAGGCATTGCGTGTTGAGTGGCAGAACTCAACGCCGCACTTTTGCCTCGACACCAGAGAGAAGAAATGAAAATATAAATTTAAGTAAATATTTCATCTCTTCGAGTGGGTATCGAACCTACAACCAGTCAGACAAAACATGAATGATTTATTTATTTTAAAATTCTCTATTAAAATAAATTTAAACTATTATTAGAATATCCATTTACATTTTAATATTTGTTCTTTGTCAAAACAAATATCATGCATGCCTTCTAAGTAAATATAAAATAATGTAAGTAAAATTGTCTACATTATAAAACTAAAGAGTATGTTTGGTTGAATACCCTAATCTCATAAACTGGCTCAAATTAGAATAGAATTTTGTCATTGATATACTCCTTCATGTTTATTAACAGCAAACATCATGCATGTTTTTAAACAGAGTATAAAAGTAATCAAAAAGCAATACACCATTTACATGGTCAAATTGAAAATAAGTAAGAGTTATATATGACTCATTCTAAATGTTTGAGGTAAATCCGACTACAAAATGTAGATACAGTATGTTGCATCAAAATTATGAACTCCAGCTCAATCTCATCTCTCATCAAGATTACTCCATCTAATCATATTAACTTTATAATATTAGTATAGATATAAAATAAAAAGTAACATTGCAAAATCATACCAACCACAAATGATTCACCATATGGCAAACTCTACAGTCCATTCATATAAATAGATAAACAGGAAAACATTAAAATTATTAAAGTCCTTATTCTAGTGATATTTATATATAAATTAAACTTATACAAATAAAATTTTACTTAAGAGACAGTTGTGGCACAGCATCACAGTGGTTGATAGTAAACATGAGAGTTGTGGGTTCTTTTTTCAATCAGGGAATGACTTTGACTTTTAATACTAAGTTAACTCTGCCTACCTTGGTATATGCTGGGCACAAAATTAAACTTTAGCAGTTTATGTACTTTAATTGGTTGTTATTGCAAGTTTTAGTCCAAGCTACTTATAATTTAATTTTTTGCTGTCTAGTATATATGTGGGGAAGCAAAAAGTATAAAAAAATCTGTTGGTTCAATACCAATTCTATTGATTGTTCAAAAAATTAAGTATATACAAAATTTGTATAGAATGACTAACTATAAATATAAATTTGTAATGTTTTTTTCTGGGATCTACATATAACTTACCAATTTTCAGATTTTTGTGTTTATTTTTGTAATACTGTAATTGTTCTCTTTTTGCCAAATCCCAATGGTTCCCATTCCTGTCATTAGGGTTGTGTATACTTTTAAGTCTGATTTTATGCTGTGCTCCAATTCCTGAATATTACTTTTAGTTTCATACCTCCTCCTCTAAATATCACTACCTCCACTCATACATGAGGAAAGTGGTCTGGAGTATAGGCTTATTGATGGATAATAAAGTTATCTTATAACAGTTCTATTTGTTTTACTTTTGTGATATATCACCTTAAAAATAGAAAAGACAACACAAAAACAGTAGGTACAATAATGCAATTTTTTTACAATCTTTACAACCAATTAAATACTTGAATTGAACCCACAACCAGTAGATTTTACAGTCACACTTTGTGCCCCTGTGCCAAGACTGGCCTAAATATTTTGTTAAAGTCTATTTCTTCTATCTATACATTAAAATCTAAAGTTGCAGTTATTTCAATAAAATATTTAGTTAGTAATCAAAAAATACTATATAGCGATACAACAGTTTGTTTTTTTTATAAACTATACACTGTAATTTATGAACTTTCATAGATCTTAAGGAAAGTCAGCCAAAATAAGTTATTGCAATGAGCAAAAATGAAAAATGCATTTAAATCAGTGCTCAGAAATGCACAATTTACCAACAAACACTGAAAAAGAAACTTTTTTGGGTTCTATGTATATCCCATGTACATACACAGATTGGTTACAATTTTATGATATTTGTAGATTACAAATAAGGATAAAATCTTGCTTTATCTTTAATAACCTATGGCTTCTAAGAGAAAATATTTTACATAGAAAGTAATATAGTCATACTTTTGTGTATTATTGAGCTATAGTTTTACAATTAAAAAAAATATCTTTACAAAAATATCAATTAAAAAGTATGAACAAAAGTATTTATTTTCTTATAAATAAAGGCTATTCGTTTGTTTGAAAAGTATTTTGAAATAATTCAATAATGCCTAGTTTTTACCGCGAAAGAGAAATAAGCGGATAATGCTTAGGCGGACACCTTATAAATAAATTAAAAAACAAGTTTACATTTCCAGCAATCAGAGTTCTTTATTTTACGATTACTTCACTTCTAGATCTGAGAGAGTCCTTCATCATTTCAACTCTTTCTATTCGCTAGGTTCTTTCCACTCGACTATTTCCATTGCGAGCGAAGCGGACCCATTAAGGACCACTTTGAACTCGCAAGAGTTAACTAAATGCTTGTATTTCCGCCAATATTAAGATTAGTTCTTTGAGCCGGAAGGCTCAAAGAACCAATCGTAAAAGAATGTCGAAATGAACTCTTTTAGTTGTAGGGAGCTAAGCAAAATAATTACGAAACTCCTTGTAAATGTATATTATTTATATTATAAGGAGTTTATTCCGCCTTATCGTTATACTCTTATTTCTCTTTCGCGCTGAAAATTTAACTACAGATAGCTTGTTTAATATAGATGACGAGAATTAAATATTAACCTATGAGAGACAAATTCTTTTTCACAACTTTCTATTATAGTATTGAATACTATGTTAAAATATTTTTGACATTATTATAAAACTTATACTGTTTTCTTTTCCAGGGAGAAAACGTAAGCTAAGCAATGAATCTAAAGAACTTTGCGTCTGGGGAGAGAACAGCAGACCAGCCAAATACAGTAAAATATGGCCAGTATTCGATTCTGGAGGATTTGGAGAAACGGTTCTCACGCTCCATATTCTGCAGAAACCCGAACCGAAAAAGAACCCATTACTCTTTAACCTGGACTCCAACTTAGATTGGTTCAGCGGTATCAACGCGTCGTGGAAACAAACTCAACTGTCTAACACTATACCGCAAGATGATCTAACTAAGCGTATTTACTCGTCTGTTTCAAGACAATTACGCATTATAAATGGGCACCTCCAAAAGTCGATGTCAAAATATAAGTATCCTAAGGTGACGAGAGCAAATGTCCTTCTAGAATCATCCACGTCCAGAAGGCTCTCGACCCATATAAGTTTATCCTTAAAAGCTATCAAATTTCAATCAACGCCTCGTCGTCAGTTGCCTTGCTATGGGAATTTGGAATTGCCATTGAAAATCAAGCAAGAGAATCAAACCCAATACTATCCTCCTATTAGAAGTGTTAAGTGTGAGGATAAAGTGCAGTCTAAAAGTGATATTAATGTGAAAGTGGAACGTGAAGTGAAAATTGAAAGCGAGAAAGAAAAGAGCAGAGATAGAGAAAGGGAGAAAGAGAGGTAAGTGATTATATATATTTTTAATCCCTTATGTATCGCCCAATTTTCTAAACATTAGATATTAGTAGTGAAACTTAACGCCGCATTTTTTTGTTATCATAGCGAGGAAATGAAAATAATTCATTTATCTATCACTTTTATTTTAATTAATTGACGATATTGGCTTTCAAAATAAAGTTTAATGGAGAATCTCCTTAACAAGTGGAGAATCTCCATAACAGAAATAATATCTAATTGACTTTTATAATAATAAGTTATTATTTACGTGTACATAGCTGATAGGTATGCATGAATAAAAAAAATATGTCGCAAAAAATAGAATTTGATATATAAATAAAATTTTACGATAAAAATGTAAAAAGTATATTTCCTATATTAATGTTATTATTTGTAAGTGTTATAAATGCATCTAACTATAAAAAAAGTAAATGTTCTTATAATTGTCGTACGTGGTTTTCTGACTATATTGATATTCTGTTTTGTTTAGAAAATGTGCGCATGTTGCGTACGAATCTATAATAGCCGAAGATGCCAGTCCCTCCAGACTAACATCGTTTTAGCAAAGCTTAAAATTTTGAGGATTGTTAGTCTAATATGTACTTAAAATGGTACTGGTCATAAGCGTACTTACAAACTTGAAATTTGGGACCTTTCAGAGGCAGCGAGACCCTGGGATCTCAGTCTACAAGTATAAGTATATACTGTCTACATTCTAGATGTTTCAGACATTTAAGCCGATGGCAATGGCTTAATTAATTTATCGTTTTCATTTTACCATTCTCCGCCCAATTTCGGAAATTACTATATTTACGAAATCGTGAACACACACCTATGTTATGTCAATATTAATTGCTAGCGATAATCTGGATAGCATCGCTAACTGATCTTCTCTATATCAAATAAATGTACTACTGTTTTGAAATAACTTTACTTTGCTTTTTAGATTTTCATTAACCGCAAGGTTTAGACCTAAGATATTATTTACAAAAAATCTCTAATTATAATAGAGAGATACATATTAGTTTAAGTTAAGTTAAGTTTAGTGCTTTTTAAAATTAAGACAATTTTGCCGAAATTTTTAAAAACTTGTCTAAACGGGTAATTCTATGATAAAAGGTTTTAAGTCCATAGAGCATACGGCCAAGGAGAAAAGTTGCCGTCTTTTCATTAAACACTTATGTTACGATTTTTGTCATATTTATGTATTTATTCACGCAAGGGCGAATCACTTTATGTAATTTTTATTACTTTTTACTAGGCCAGATAAATACATTGGGCAGGGTAGAGACAAGAAGTTCAGGATAGATATTTATTTGGCACGGGGAGAGAATTTCTACGAATAAAAGTAACAAAATTATAAAAATCAACTACAATTTCACATTGTAAATAACATAGAATCCGACTATTATTTTTAATAATCATATTGAACATTAGCAGACTATATTATTTCAGCCTTAACAATAATGTATGAAATTAACATGACATTGTAAAATCAAATCAGCTTCACGCTGTATTCCGCACACAGCAGAGTAAGCAGAGGGAACCTAGTGTTAAGACACTCCGTTTTCTCCACTTTAGGGAAATATGGCAGGGGAAAGAAAGATGAAGACTTTAGGGAACACTTTAGGGAAATATGAAGGGAGAAGAAAGAAAGGAGAGAAGGAAAGATGTGTTCATGATAAATTTTATTGTTTTAATTGACTTAAGAAATGTTTCAGTACATTATGTATCACATTTTAATGTACATTACTGTTAAATGAGACCAGTAAATACAAATAAATTAAATGAATAATATAACTTTTATGACTTACCAGGGGAGAGATACAATGACCTCACGAAACCACTACTTTGTACCAATGCGTCGTAAAATATTGCAAATAGATAAATATTTTTTAAATTTTCCTTAACAGTACTTAAATATATTTATTGAAATTTGTATTTAACAAACTATATAATAAATTCATTATTTACTGATACATGAAGGTATGTATCGTTTGCAAATTAAACTGAAACCGACAGAGGGATAGGCCAGGGTAGATACTTTTTTAGACTTTATAAGGATTTTCAGAATAATATATGTTAATTAGACGTTTAATCGTGACGTTATTTAATAAAGTATATTTAGGTGACGTTTTTCATAGCAAAAAGTAACAACTTCTAGAAAAAATCTATGTTTTAAATTGATGGCCGCACTAGTTACCTCTTATCGTAGAATTACCCATACATGTTTTCAAAATTTCTTATTTATCAAAGTTATCTCGTTTCTGATTAAATAAATTTAATGACCTCTGTTTATTATTATTATTGTTTTGTAAATATTACTTATAAAATTTGTTGGAAAAATTTGGGTAATATGATTTTTGGTTTTTTTTTGCATTATGCTTTTATAGATTAGTTAAAACTGTGGTTCCATTTAATTTGGTGCTAACACTTCCATCCTGTATAAAATACAATGTTCTGTCGATATCAACACTACTTGCCAAATGGCCATTTGTGGCGCGGGTGGCACAAACGTTTGACTGCAAAACGCTACAATTTGTGATCGATTTTCATTCGAGGAAATGAAATATTTGTGTTATTGTTAAAATATTTTGTAATTATTTTCCCTTTCAGATCACACTCATCTAGACATTCATGCCAGCAATGTAGGCGAAGAGCGCGGATAAAGAGATGTTCCATAGGCGTACAATGTAGACGAGAACGCACTGGCCCCGTATGGGGTCCTCTAGCTCATAGCCTAGATTTAAAAGGACTTAAATATCATCGGTAACTAAAAATTGATTCTAATATTAAAATTCATTTTGTTTTAAAATTGAGATTGTTATTAGTAATTGGTTAAAATGTTTTTAAATACGAATTGGTTGATTCGAAAATTAATGCGTATAGCCGAACAAACTCTTTAACTTGATCATTTTAGTAAATTTATACAAAATTTTTGATGTTGTCCAAAAACTAAATCTTTATTTTGCATTTACAGCTTAATGCGAGTGGAAACTCATCCAAATGGCGGAGCTAGCGTAGTCTATTTGTACCAACAAGATGTGGACATGCTAAGTTCAACGCAACAAGGGGAACTTGCTAAAGAGTTTTTGAAAGTGAGTTTTTTTCTATTTGACTCATATACCATAGCAGGGTTGGTAAAGAAAAAGTGTTAAGACCCTTTTTTCAATAGTGGACTTCAACACTGCCCTTTATCTTGTTATCAACAGATGAGGAAAATGAAAGTAATGCATTCTCCTGAATGGGAATCACGAATCGCCGAAATTCTCTTTCTTAATGTACATTGGGAAGCAGTTCAGATGAGAATAACTGGCAATAACTAGGAATGGACGGGTGCTTTTTTACAACAATAATTAATATAAATTTGAATGGTCCCCCAGGTAGTTTTCTCAGAGAACAGCGAGGGCTGGGCCAACTTCGTGTGCGGCGTGGTGCGCGGGGCGGCCGCGCGCCTGCCCTGCCTGCTGCGCTACCTGGCCGACACGCACCCCGCGCTCACCGTCAAGGCGGGCGTGCTGGCGCGCGCCTCCGACATCGAGACCACCACCGTGGACAGATACTACCACCAGGTTAGTCGGTTACTGTACACCCATACAATGCAAGACTACTGCTGGTACCACAACAAGTCTTCAGTAAAACACTGCCTTTGCACTAAGAATATATTGATATACAATATAAAATAAATCAGCTTCACGCTGTATCCCGCACACAGCAGGGTAGGCAGAGGGAATCTAGTGTTAAGACACTCCGTTCCCCACAATATGATTTAAATAACATTAGTATGCAAATATAAAATAGAGAATATGTCAGTAAACTAATCACTAAAGTATTTTTTTTTATTTCCAGGTACAACAAACGTACGCAGCTGGTACATTCAGATCGGGTCCCCTACACCAGATTTCGCTAGTGGGAACAGTGCACGAGGAGGTCGGGGGCTACTTTCCCGACATGCTCACTATGCTCGCTGAGTGCCCTTTTCTTAATTTGGTATTTCTTTTGTTATATATTTTTGTGACTTACTATGTTCTTCTCAATCTGTCGCACAGACAAAACTATTTCATTCATAATTGCCCCTTCTAGGGGAGATCCAAGGGCCTCCATACCTACTCGTCTTTGTAGCAAATTAAAGTTGAAATTTTGAGGATCAATAAATTAGTTCCCCTATAGAATGTAATATTAAACATGCAAAATGATAAAATGCAGTATATTGCGGTAATTTGTTTTATTGTAATACTAAGTTTTAATTACAACTTGGCCTGAGTATATAGAACTAAGCAACAGTTGTGTATGGCACTTTCTAAGTCTTGAGGTAAAGAGAAAAGCCTATCCAATATAAAAAAATTGTTAAGCGTACTTAACTAAATGAAGTCTTAAGTCCAAAAGAAAATGCTATAATAAATAATAATTTCTTCTAGACAATGCCTTGGGGACCCATGTCGGCAGTGGAAATGGAACCTCAGGAGTCCAACGATGGGCCTATATTATGGATAAGGCCAGGAGAACAACTTGTACCCACTGCTGAACTTGGCAAAAGTCCTATCAAGAAAAGAAGGTAGACTTTTTATGTTGTTATAGTTCTTTTTATTTGTTGTATTTATCTTCATTTATTATATATTTATTATAATGCGTTTTGTAATTACATTACATTACAAAAAAGTTACATTACATTATATGGGAGAAAGCCTCTTTTGATATTCTTTTAGTTGTAACTTTTATTGACAATCCATAAACAAGTGTGTATGTGTCGTCGCAGGACGGGCATGAACGAGCTGCGCAACCTGCAGTACCTGCCGCGCTGGAGCGAGGCGCGCGAGTTCCTGTTCGAGGACCGCACGCGCGCGCACGCCGACCACGTGGGGCACGGCCTCGACAGGATCACCACGGCCGCCGTGGGTGAGTGTGCCTTACCGCCCTTTCTCTCTACCTTCCCTGATAATTAAACCTCATAAATAATTCTTTCTATCGTCCTACTTCATTCTATTTATTACCTTTTATTTATCATAATAGTGGACAAATGTAAGCTAGCTACCTTGATCACTACTGAACCTCGTGAATAAGCTCCGTTTAACTCTTCATCTTTTTCTTTTTTTTTGCTTCACGCTGTATTCCGCACATGACATGGATTCAGACCTTCCAAACACTTCCACCCTCCACTTTCCAATTAATTCTGGAGACATTGCGTGCTGAGAGGCGAAATTCAACGCCGCACTCTGTCTCGTTACCAGAGCAAAGAATTGAAAATACGAAATTTAATAGATACATATTATTATTTATTTTTTATTATAATCTCTTCAACAGGTGTCCTCAAAGCAATCCACTGTGGGGACGAATCGGACCGCGGTCGTATCACAAAGGACGTGGTTGCGTTCCACGCGGCCGATTTTAATAAACTAGTGCAGTTGTTACAATTGGATCTTTACGAGCCGCCTATTTCACAGTGTGTTACTTGGTTAGTATGAACGATATTTTTATATTTTGTATATATCATTTATTTTATCTTTAACCATAATTATAACCCGCAAGGCAGGCATAGAGAAAAAGATAATTGAGACCGTCGTGTAAATAAATGAATATTTTCATTTCTTCTCTCTGTTACCAAGACAAAACGTGGCGATAAATTCCACCACTCCTTAAATGCAATGCCTCCAGAATTCGGCAGAAAATGGGAAATTAAGTGTCTTAACACTAGATTTCCTCTGTGTACCCTGCTGTATAGCTAATTTGTTCAATGGCTAATTAACTATTTTCATTTCTTCGCTCTGGTAACTGGACAAAGATATATATATATATACCTGCTATTATAAACATACCTACTTTCAACCAAAACATAAATATGCTCGAAAATATAAATTTATTTCAAATTTAACTAAATACAATCTTGCAGGCTAGAAGAAGCCAAACTCAACCAGTTAAGGCGGGAAGGTGTACGCTACGCAAGACTACCACTATGCTCAGACGATGTGTATTTCCTACCAAGAAATATTATACATCAGTTTAGAACTGTGTCCGCTGTTACTTCTATTGGTAAGTTTTAAGTCTGGCCTTTATTGTACAGTACGATTGACGAATTGTGGCCACCCTGAAGTCTGGTCTCTCTCAACTTACGCGCATTGTTCAAAATCTCAGAAAGAATCAACAAGTAAAGTTCCTTTAACCAAATCTCCGCAATCACACTGCAAACTGCCAACACGTCTACTCTCGCCGGCGCTTAGAATAATAATTAAATTTGGGCATTATTGTTATTTTTTAATGAATTTCACTATTGTTTTAAACTGCTATAATTTAAATTATATTACACATAAAGAAACAAGTTTTTACAATTATTAGTGTTATTTATAACTGAAACTGTTTATATAGTATATATTTTTTATATACAACTGAATATTTTTCTTACAGCGTGGCATCTAAGACTGAAACAGTACTATCCATCATCGGAGGCCTCTTCGCCCGCAGAAGAAAGACCTCCACCGGACCAAACCACTAGTAATCATAATGGTAAGATTATATTGTTTATCTTCGCATTTAACACATTTTGACTTTTTTAATTATGAACCATTTATAATAAAACAATTATAATAAAGGTTAAGGAAACTCAGCCAAAATAGAATAGTGAAAACTAAATAAAAATAAATAAATCAGCTTCACGCTGTATCCCGCACACAGCAGGGTAGGCAGAGGGAACCTAGTGTTAAGACACTCACTTTCCCACTTTCTGCCGAATTCTGGAGGCATTGCGTGTTGAGTGGCAGAACTCAACGCCGCGCTTAGCCTCGACACCAGAGCGAAGAAATGGAAATATAAATTTAAGTAAATATTTCATCTCCTCGAGTGGGGATCGAACCCACAACCAGTCGGATTTACAGTCACACTTCGTGCCGCTGCGCCACGACTGGCCAGTGAAAACTACATGTGCTCTTAAATTATTTTTGGTTAGTGTGCCTTTCTTTTTTCGTGATTGTAAAAGGTATAATAGATGTAATTCAGCCGATAGCTTTCCACAATAAATAGACTAGATAAAACATTTTTTTTTTAAATTCCAACCATTTTTAATATTGGTTCATTAACCCAAACAAACTACTCGGCTTTTTAAAATTACTATAAAATGACAATGATATTACTAAGTGGACCTAAGGGACTTTAATTCACTCTAATAAGCTTCCCATGTACACAAAAATTGTTTTTTATTGAAATTTCTTGTCTTATGATTTAACTAGCGGCAGGCAGTGGAAAATCAGTGTTAAGACACTTCCCCGCTCACCGTCCCATTTCCTATTTTCCCGCTCTCCTATTTTCGGGACATTACATGTTAAGCAGCGGAACTCTACTAGATTTGTGCACCCAAACGAAGAAATAAATATATTTTTAAACTTGGATAACAAATTTTATTCCACATTTGTATATAATTATATCTATTGTGGCTATTGAGTATTAGTTTTAATCGAGATGTTTTTATTTCTTCAGCTTCACGCCATATTACTCATAAAGCAGGATAGACAGATGGAGCCTGCCTATGTTTTTATGCAATTGCATGCAATGCAGTTTTTATGCTATCATTTTTTATGCAATTTTTTTATTCTTTAAAAATATTCTTATTAATTGATTTACATGTTGGTTTCTTCTATCTACAGATTCCAAAACATCGACGAAGCACAAGAGTGGTGTCATAGAGATGAGAGCACTAAGTGCTAAATTCAAAGAAAAATCAGCATTGAAAATATCGGAGAATAGAAAAAGTTTAGAGGTCCAAAATAAAGAGACTCCAAAGACCGACGACAAGAAAGATAGACGGACCGAGAAACACGAAAAAACGGAAAAAGGCGATAAGCCAGAACAAAAAACTGACAAACATAAAGACTCTCATAGGCACAGAGATGCGGATAAACATAAAACCGATAAAACCGAAAGATTGGATAAATTGGATAAATCACTGGAGAAATCCGAAATCAGAATATCAGATAAAGAGAATAAATTGGATAAATCAGATAATAAATCGGATAAACCCGACAGAGTGGACCGAGTCGAGAAGGTTGATAAAGAAAAGCAAGAGAAAACAGATGCTAAATCAGACAAAAGTGTAGAAAGGTCAGACAGATCAGACAAATCTGACAGCAGAACTGAGAAAGAAAAGGAAAATAGAACGGAAAAAGAGAAACACGACCATCACAGAAGACACTCGTCCTCACGACACAAATCTCACAAGTCTGACAGATCTAGAGACAAAGAACATAGAAAGGAACATAGAGATGATAGAAAATACGAGAAGCATAGAGACAGAGATGTGAAGGAGGTTAAAAATGTAGACAAAGTGTCAAGTGTGTCCGACAAAGTGTCAAGTGTGTCAAGTATGTCTGACAAAGCATCGAGTGTGTCCGGCAAAGTGCAAAGTGAAAAGTTACCGCAGGTGATCCATCGTCCCCCAGATTAGTATTGAAAAGTTTTATTTTTGGGAAATTTTTTGGACCTTAATTGGTAAAAATGTATGATTTTTCTAACATTGAATAATGTAAAATGGCCCAGGTTATATATTGTTTATATATTTTTCTATCATTAGTATGGGATAACACTTTAAATAGGTTGAAAATATTTAATAAATAGCATTCTCTATATTTACTTAAATTTATTTATATTTTCATCTCTTCACTCTGGTATCGAGGCAAAGCGCGACGTTGAGTTCTGCCACTCTACACGCAATTCCTCCGGAATTCGGCAGAAAATGGGGAACGGACTGTGTTAACACCAGGTTCCCTCTGCCTACCCGGCTATGTGCGGGATACAGCGTGAAGCTGTATATTCTCTCTTGCCAAATTATCATTGGACATTTATTAAATAAAATAAAATCTCCCGACAGAGAGGCTAACAACATAAATAAGTAATAACGCATCAATATATGACTAAGTGGTCAACAGATGCGTGTTTGATTCCTGTTAAGTAAAAACTTTTAGATGTTTTGTAAATTTTTTTTTATATATATAAATATGATTTTCTAATATGTTATTGAATGAAGGCCTAGTTTAAATTTTAATCTTAAAAATTAATATTTGATCTCGTCATTTCAGCCATTTAAGGTTCAAGGTTTCAAAAATATAATGAGAAAGTAGAATAATTTTTTTTGTAAATATAGTGTAAGAGTCTCGTAGAGGCTACGCGGAGAATGATTGAACACGCAGTTTTAGATGGTCATCTACCAGTGATTTTTACATTTATAATATTTTATTTCGGTATTTTTGATATATTTTTTTATTTTAATTTGACTTTCAATGGGTTCGACTTTGTATTAACACACTTTGTACCCCACGCTACACGAGATTTTGCGTGTTGAAAACGAAATTTAACGCCGCACTTTGCCTTCTTACACGATCGATGAAATCAAATAAATAGTAGACATTATAATAATATTTTTATTATAATTTCTTTCCTTAAGTGGTAATCAAGTCCACAACAGTCGTGTTTACAGTCAGCCTCAATTTTTATTAAGTAAACAATTACTTAGTTAATTTTATGTTTTTTTTTTTATCTGTTGCAAAAGGGTTTTTTTTGTTTATACCAACCTTATCTAAAACTGCGTACAGATTGTGATGTCAAAAGTTTTAACGAACACGATGAATATAATAAAGAGAAGAAAAAATAATTTTAAGTGAAAAAAAAGAAAATAATTATTCACCCATATTTCTAAAGAACATGCACTAAGAGTAATAAATAAAATATATGATTAGATAAGTCTAGTATTATATATAGTTTGATTGGTTTTTGTCGCAATTGTTACACACTGTATATTGAATAAAACTGCTTTGATTTCCTGAACGGTGGTAGTGGGTTCTATAAGACGTGATTATTTTTTTTGAGTTTTAATATTCAAAAATATTGGTACAGTCTTAGAGTGAAGTGGCATAATTAGGAAATTTGTAGTTTTACAATCGAATGAACGAAATGTAACGAATTTTAAAATATGTAAAATTTCATTGATTAAATGATAAACTGACGTTTAAAATTAAATTGAAGCGTTCACGCGTTCACGCCTTTTTTAAGGAGAATAGGCAAAGGGAACCTAGTGTTTAGACACTTCGTTCCTCACGCACTGCGGAATTTTTGAGACCTGTTGAGTGAACTCGATGCCGCGCAACAATTTTTTTGTTGTACGGTTTCCGAAAGGCGCGTGTTCAAATTTTACTACTATATTTTTTTTATGTTTCTTTAAAAAGTTAGTTTCTGTGAAACGACACTTTAAAAATGTTTAAATATGACAAATATTCTTTATTCTTTAGTTCTATTTGATGTTGTGTTTTATACATGTATAGGAGAACAAATCCTTTAATTAATTAATTATTTTAAATATCTTTAAATTTTATAATAATATTGAATTTAAAAAATACAATAAGGTTAAAAAAATTAGATATCTGTGCTATATTTTATTTTTAAATAATGCCACTTTGCAATTTAACTGACGTTTAATTGACCATAGTCAGGATTTAACAAAAAATTGAGTTATTTCACTTTCATTCTAAGAACTATATTCAAAGATAGAGAGAGTAGAGAGTAGTTTTATTTAATATATATTATAAGTGAAGTGTAATTTGTTTGTGATTTTTTTTAATTATTAATTTATTTATTAATAAATGTCCCTTGTTAACATTGCGCAAGGGGAGGCTCGCCGGTGTCCTTGTTATTTATTGAGGAAACGAAAATACATATATTTAAGAGATATTATATTTTCTATGAAGATGGGGGTTGAATTAATTGCAATTTTTTTTTAATTGTGATTTACTGAAAATTTCAACTAAATTCTGTTGAATTACTGTTTGAAATAACTTTATGCTTCCTACTTAGTTTGCGTGGACTGTTAAAAGAAAAATCCAGTTTTTTTCTCGTTCCATTAGGAATTTTGGTAAATTCACCTTTTAATGCTGTCCCGTACTCTACTGTCCAGAACTGCTAGCCCTTGGCGTTCTACGCGGCGTAGTCAAGGCTGCGCGTTATCTGTCAATCGCTTAGTAATGAAAGTGTTTTATTTGTATATAAGTATCTAGATTTTCAATTTCAAATCACTTATTGATTATAGACACTTAGAATTTCTTTTCACTAAAAATATCATCATCGAAAATTTATGCAAACACGATGGTTGTTGTTTCGATTTCCACTTTAAAAATTAATTAATTTAATTTGCCTGAATAAGACAAAGTGTGGCGTTGAGTTTCGGTACTTTACACGGTATATCAATTTTCAATATTCGAGATCAGAAAAAGTAGCTTAACACCTAATTTCTCTCTCCCTTCTTTGCCATATGCGGTATAAATGTGGGTAGATGATATAAAAAACTTCAATTATTTTCAATAGCGATTTCAATGAATTTATTTGAAAAAAACCAGTGAATTTTAATTATATTTACAGTTTATCAAAATGTTTAACCCCCATATACGGATTCGTAAAAGACAACATTTTTCAAATGTTTTATAAAATTTCTCATAATATTATTTCCACACTACTTGCCATTATTTTTTTTTTTCAACAAAATTATTTTTGTATTGTGATAAAATTGGCAATTGAACGAATTTGTGGTAAATTTGTATCCTTTTTCCAAAATAGAGTTTTTAGCTCACACTGTTGTTGCTCAGTAGAGAATGTAATTATTTTGTTAACATTTTTTTATTGTAATTTATACATGAAATTTTGATTTAAATATTCAGTTGTGCGGTGGTGATTTAAAGAGGTGTTCATGTGTTAGTTAACGGAGTTAAGGGAATGGGAACAACGAAACATTGTTTTGGGCAACATTGTTTTTTATTTAAATAAGCTAGCGAATCTAATTTACCTTACATTTTAATTTCATAAAAATAAAATGATGCAATAGTCGGTCGATGACTCGTAGTTACGTACGTACGCTCGCACGGGAAAAAGTGAATAATGAAAAGAAAATATTTCGAAGAAAAAGCCTAAATTTAAATATGCGCCGCCGTCTACAGCTAAATTTAGAACGAACACGACTCGTCGACCGTACGTACTGCACTGTATATATATTGTAAGTTAATGAAAAAGATCACTGATGTGTTGCTTAGAGAGTGCGAGCGGGATAGCACGAGAGAAAGGGAGGGTTTTAAATGCTCTAAAATTGCGTTAATTAATACATTGTACAGCCTCTTACAAGAAATTTAAAACTTCCCAAGATTTTATATTGAGAGGTTAACTTAAAGGAAATAAATTGAACACCAATTAATATCACGTCTTATATTGGTGTGATTTAAAAATTAAATAAACATATATTTACAATTTTTTAAAGAAATCAAAATTTTAAGTGATAATATTAATATGTCCAAATAAGATTTTTGTATGGAAACTGAGATATGCACAAACAAATCTCTTAAATTTCTTTTTTATGCAAGAGTGCATTCAGGTAATTTCGAATAGGGGATATTTCTAATAACTACCCTTACGTTAAAAACGCAGTAGAATTTCGTGTTCTTTTAACATTCACAAAGTAGATAGACCTTAGGTAACCTTTAGGTATCTACGAAATACCAGTGCGTTGGTATATTAAGGTGATTAATTATTAGAAATAACCGTTGTTCGGGATTCCCCTAATGCACCTTTATTAATAATTCTTCGGTTCAGTTTTTTTTTTTCCACTAATAAAAATGTTTTTAGTCCCAATATTAATGGAAATAAAGCTTCAGCCCGTCTCAAGTTGTGATTGACATTTAAGTTAGGAGTTAATTTATTGTTTCACGTTTCCTATAGTTTTTTTTTTTTAAATAATAAATAGATTATGATAGACTTTTGTCTTTTTATTAACTGTTATTCAACTTTTTTTGTCCTGTGATTTTAATGTTGTTTTGTAATAAATGATGAATTTTATATTTTTTTGTTGGAAATGACAATTACAATTAAATGTCAAACACTATGTAATAATATTCAATTATGAATGTGAAGTTAAGCAGTATACTTTAAGTGACCATTCCGTGTTCGCTTCAAAACGAGATATCGGTAATATAATTTTGAGAAAGTAACTTAACTTTTTCATGTTAAGTAGAGGAGTACTTATGTTTTTTTAGGGTGGCTTTTAGATGTTATGTTTGCTTACTGTATAGTGATTTCGTTTTTTACTGTAGGTGTAATTTACTACGATAAAAAAAAAGATGAGACATTTGTACGTCCCGGTGCCATGTTACAGGACAAAAACGGGACCGAAAAACAAAAACGGGACGTCAGGCCACGTTAAGTATACTATTTAACCTCACTTTCATATCATACGAAGGATGGAACTACAGTAGGTACACTAGTGAACAAGACTTCATATGACCACTACTAGAAGTAGTAGTATTAGTCAGATAAAAAATCTAAGTTAAAAAAATTATCTATCATGTACTTAGCATGATAGAGAGGGAGGGAGTCTAGTGTTAAGGCAATCTGCTTCCCGCTTTTTTTTTCCCGCCGAATACTTAAAATTGGCGCGCCTCGAAACCAGAGCGAGGAAGTGAAAATATTTAATTTGTTCCAATGGGAATCACACCTACAAGCTGTCGCGTTTACCTATGCCACGACTGTCTTCGTTATTGTTTCTTTCATATTATCTTGATCTATTCAACAACTTCTCCGTTCTCTTAAGTGGGATCGTCAATTGCGTATGCCAAACACGTGGTAAATCAACCCATCATTGCCAGAGTTTATATTAGTGTAAAGCTGGATTTTGAAACATTTTAAGTATAAAAGCGAGATACTTTCGCCAAAAACGGGACAAAAAATTAAAATAATGACTATTTAATTTATTTTTTATCCATTTACATGTTCTAAAGGAAAGCTTCCAATGGTGATTGATATCCATATAAGTAGTAAAAGTTTTTCAATATAAAAATATAACTTTAAATTATATTGATTAGATTATAGCAGTTAAGGCAGTTAAGTCTCCAGTGTAGTTATGCATAACTTGCGTATATACTTATTTGTATTATTATGAAATTGATAGAATCTATTGAAAAGTTGAAGGAAACAAAAGATTGTTTATAGTACACTGACAAAATCCTTACCGATGATCGGAGCTCGGAGGTACTCGCGTAAAATTGCACAGAAAACGTTCGATCAGTGTTACCCTGTTATAATATAATACCAAACGCTCAGATAATCACATTTAAATTATAATCGAAACATCAGATCATCTTTATGTTTTAGTAAATTATAGAAAACGGAAATTATATTACGACATCTAAATATCGAAAAATAATCAGTACGGTTCATCTATGTACCTATATACAATATACACAGATGAACTGTAGTATTTATGTGTATACATACTAGTGTTTATATACTATGAAATATGGAGAAAAATGTTTGGCAATTTTTAAAATTTTAAAATATACATATTTAGTAATTTTTTTAAATCAATTTTGAGGTACAAAAACTGGACTGGTGTCTCCTTACCATAACGTGTGTGCCTTAGTGTGAGCTCTATTATGACGAAGGTGGATGGCGAGAGTTCTACAGTGGGACTGAAGTAAGAGTAGTGCAACTATGTTTATATTCGGAGACTTAAAAATTTGTGTGCCTCTTAATTAAATTAGATTTTATTTATTAACTTAAATAATTTATTATGACCTCCATTTTATTAAATAAAATATAAACTTATCCATAACTTGATTTTGCATGTTGCCTTAGACTAACACACTAATTATTATTTGTAATATTACAAGGTACATATGCTCTATTACGTCATTTTAAATATATGACGCTATCATGTGATATTATAAAAAAATCATATTAAAAAATTGACAGCGTCTGCGTTCGACTGCACTTTAGTGTTGTGACAGGTCTCGCGTTAAAGCGGTGCGGAGTGAGAGTTTGTCTATATGCAGACTATACGCAGGACAATCCATGAAAAGCGGGACTATGCCTGTCCCCATCGAGACATTTCATTTTTGGGTAAAAATCGGGACTTCCCGCTAAAATCATGACTATCCATGTATTGTATGTATAATTGATGGAAGGTGTCAAATGTCATCTTTCGTTTTATGACAAAGTACCTAGTGCTTAAACGTAAACGTAAACTTCGCGCGTTGTGAACACAACATTTTACTAGTGCAACTTAATTTTTTTTAAATAAATAACCACTAAGCTTAAAATAGAAACAAATTAATGATTTCAATGTTTAATAATGTGTTGGTAAAACTAGTAACTAAATTAATATATATATAACAAATAATAACACATTTTTTTATAGAAGTTGTAGAACAAACGCATATATCTAACTACACAATATATGTATATATACATACAAGATAAACTTGCACCTGTAAGCTGATGCATAAATTAACATAATGTTTTCACCGCGTCTATTTCAATTGTACTCGACTGGTACATCTATATTTAAACCATAAAAAAACCCATAACGTTTCCCATGCTAACACCATGCCAATAGATGGCGTTGTACATTTTCTCACGATTCCTGAATCGCGCTGGCAAGATTTTCTCGCGAAACATGACTATCCCAAAGTTCGGGCCAGACAAGCATACTTACCTGGCGTAGGGGACACCGTGATCATGAAGGCGGTTCCCCCAGAGCGAGGCCCCTCCATTGCACTGCGGTCGGGTTGACCTCTGCGATTATCCCTAATGCGGATAACTCGGACGCGTAATTTTTGGTAGTGGGGACTGCGTACGCGCCGTCCCCCTTGAAATATCACTAATTGTTAAGCTTTTGAGGGCGTTCTGATTTATAAATGTTTCATAATAGATATAGTGATGTTAACCGATAGATGACCTAGTGTTATACAGGTGAAAGTGGCAGCGCTCCTTTTACGTAAACAGCATATGGGGTAAAATATATCAATCAAACCCATACCTTAATCAAGATGCCTCAACAGTTTGGATGTAGGATTTTTTTTTCATTTCACGATTTTTATCCATACCTGTATTTCGTGTGACGCGATTACGTATAGATAACAATAACGTAAACAATTAGTAATTGTTACAAACAAAAATACAAAATACAACATACAAAAATACTACTAAAGGTTAAACAACTTTGAACTTTATCGCCAATACCTACGACTCGATTTCGAAATGAGGCGTGTGCGGCGGTGTTCCTTTGATAGGTTTATGTGTGCGTGCGTCATTCTTACTAATAGCGTTTAGTTTTAAAACGACAATTTTATTATTTATTTTGTTTGAAAAAATATTTTTTTCATTTTTGGGATTTTATTTTTTTATGATTTGTATTAGGCTTTTATAGAGTAGTTACAACTGTGGTTTCATTTAAAGTGGTGCTGACACTTCCACCCTGTATATACGTTCTATAATAAAAAAATAACGTAAAATCACTTTAAATATTTTTTCCGATTTATTTCTTTTGTTTTTTATCTGTAGATCGTACCAGAAGTGCACGACGAACTCTTCGCTCTTTCTCCCAATCGCTTACAATACCAGTATGCAAGATGCTCGTGTGTACATTTCGTCGTCATTCAATAGTTATCTATTTCGCACAATACGATTGGATAATCAAATACAAGCATTATTAAGAGCCTTGAAACTAGTCTTTCGACCGTAAAAAGAGCGTTGATTTTACAGTATACATCCAAATTATGCTATATATATAATTATATTATCGCTCGTAAGTGTCCAACATGCGTGTTAAAAACTTAAAAATACTAAGGTATTTTAAAATGTGAAATATTCCATAATTTTTTGTCACAAAATGCCTTCTCGTGACAGTATACGGTGTCGAGGTCTTAACGTCTTAACTTGGAACTAATAATTTGTAAATTGAATGTTTTTTATATATTTATAACTATTTTTGCAGCGCACGTGCATATTAAAGTATTTTGATAGTGATCCAATTATCACTTAGCCTTAAATAACGAAATAACAATTTATATAATTACGGTGCCTATTTCTAAGGAATGTAACTTTATCATCAATCAACATGAATCATTTAATTTTTTACACTTTTTTCTCAATTGTTCATCAGCCGGATATCTATGTGCAGACGTTCTCGAGAAGCATAAAGGACCAATTCAACATCATTCGGTATCGTGGTGATAAAATCGAAAACATTTAAATTAAACAACTTGTAGACTGTAGATGTCAAATAAACTAAGAAATTAATGAAATGACAGCTACTTCAGCTGCCTCATATGACCCCCAAACTCAATAGCACCACTCACTTCTGGCTTTCCAGATTAACTGTCATTAATATTATATTACATTTATATTTTTAATAACTTAAACAAAAATATGAATGTTGAGGCCGTCGTGTTTCAGTAAAACTCAACGGTTGTAGGTTCGATTGGACTCTTGATTCACTCAGGAGAATGAAATATTTAATACCTATTTGGAATGAAGCATCTTAGCACTAGGCTCCCAGATTCCCTCTGCCCGCTCTTGTATTTACGGGATACAGCGTGAAGCTAAAAAGTATTAAATTGTTTATCGTCATTAACTATTACTTAAAATAAATATGGATAAATCAAAGTAAACAACCCACGTGAATATTAATATTTATTATTTCTTACAAATATATCAGTTGGTGTAATTACAAACACCGAGTGTTTAAGTACAAACTACAAACAAAAGAAAGTCTCAGTCGATACAATATTCGATTATAATATAATAAACATGCAATTATATAGACATTGTTGTATACGAATATATCGTTTTTAAATTAAAACTTTTATTTTTACTTTCTTTGTCGAACAGAGTAGAAGTGGCACAACCCACAAAATAAAAAGCTATTGTTTCTAAAAGTTAAACATTTAGTTAATAAAACATTTGAAATAGCAACTGTTGAGTTTAATATAAAAAAAATAAAATTACTCGCATAAGTGAGATTGAGAAAAAATGAAGAGAAAAGAATCGATAAATCCTAAAGACACGGTGATGTCAAGAAATTAAAATGAAATATAAAGTAATGTGAATAATTTAAATAAAATATTATAATATATATTATATATAATGTAAGTTATGCCACTTTATCTAATTTTCAACTTTTAACACCCTTAAAATAATTTAAATACTTTTTTTACATACTTTAAATTTTCTTGAAACGCTCAATAATGGCACTTATTATGTAGTCAAATTTCAAACAATTTTCTTATTCAGCTGGTAAATAGCCAAAAATGAGACCATTATTCAAATTAAAACAAAAAAATACTATAATATATAAAATAAAACAAAACTTCCGATATTTCGTAAATGAATAAAAATAAATGTAGTTATATTTGTATATAAAATTTAAACTTTAAATGAATTTGAAGTTTAAAACCTATATAGAAATGAAAAAATGAGGGAAAATTATATTAATATTATAATTTGAGCTTTCATAGAAAAATGTAGCACCAAGGAACTTAATAGTTCCTATAAATATTGTCATGGTTAAAAAATTAAGGCAAGGCGTAAAAGGCAAGATTATATAAAAAATAATAAAAAAAAATTATATCTTCACACATTTTTTTTTACTTAATACTATGTAACTTTTATATATTTATTGTAAATATATGAAAAAGTACATATAAATTGCACTTATAAGGCACCAGATTCAAAATGCAGTTTCAGTCCGGTATTTTATTCTTTACAAAAAATGCTTTTATATCTAATATTGAACAGAAATTTCTAAAGTTTAGACTAGACCTTATATAAATCAAGGTAAAATGAAATATGTGAATAATGAATCAGTTATGAATCGTTCGTTAATATATGAGATTACAATGAGATTCACATGAATCAAAGAAAAACCGACTATAACTAATATTAGTGTTATAACTAAATGAAGACATAAATGAGTATATTTAATAAATATAGTCAAAAGTTATATTTTGCAAAAATTATAGTGGCAAGTGTTCTTAATGAATGACGTTTAAATAATCCTTTGGTAATTTTGAGGCGGTTTCAACCTACCACTAGATGGTCACTGGAAAATTAAAATGATGTGTTAATAAAGTAAAAGGAGAGTATATTAAAAAAAGAAAATAAGAATTTTCAATAACAAATAAAGTTAATGTTTTGTATTTCATATAAATCTGCTTCACGCTGTATCCCGCACACAGCAGGGTAGGCAGAGGGAACCTTATGTTAAAACACTCCGTCCAACAAAATTTTAGAGACATTGCATATTGAATGGCGGACCTCAACGCCGCTCTCTTCCCCTCTGTTATAAATTCTCTATACTCACCACGAATCTATTAACTTTAGGTGCGAACGTCTTTGTGACGGTCGTTGTTTGCACTTTCATGTTCTCGAATTTCTCGCGTAAACTATAAAAATATGAGAATAAACAATTATTACATGTATATATTTTATTGAACAAAATACAGCTTACCGTTAAGGTTTTTAAAAGTGTTATTTGACATTAAGAACAAACAAATATTTCTAGAAAACGTATAAAAATTCCAATCGTATGTCATTTGCATTTTAATTTTTTTTTTATATCAAATAAATTTTTATACTTTTTATTAGAGCAAAACACTTTCATATGATGTTCGCGACTATAAATAGGCGTTTATAAAAATGCTATATCCGTAAAAACATACAGTACAGTACGGTCGACGAGTCGTGGACGATTTGAAGTTATCTGTAGACGGCTATGCAGATTTGATTTCTATATATTAGGATTTTTCTATCTTTTAATTATTTTCCTCTCGCGTGAACAATGCGCACATATTAAAAAATCTAACTTCAAGGCCGCCCCGATTCATCGCAATCGACGAATGTAATTCTTCTAAAAAAATCAACATTCTATTATCACCTTTTAGCAGTCTCCAGTTGTGACTCTCCATCTTCTTCTTTAGCGTCTCTAAACTCTCTGGTCTCTATTAGCGTGGAGTGTCGCTCGTTCCCCTTCTCCCCCTCCGACCAGTTCTCGAAGCGATCGCGGAAAGACTTTGTACGGGCTAGTTGTTGTGCCTGTTGTTAAATAAATATACATATATATTACTCTATATATTCCGCAAGGGGAAGAAAGAAATATTTAATATTTTCATTTCCTCGGCTCTGGTCACTTAACGCGCGATGCCTTAAGAAACGAACTTCAATGAAAATTGGGGATCGAAGAGTCTTAACATTAGGTTCCC
This sequence comes from Heliconius charithonia, assembly GCA_030704555.1. Classification (NCBI taxonomy): domain Eukaryota; kingdom Metazoa; phylum Arthropoda; class Insecta; order Lepidoptera; family Nymphalidae; genus Heliconius; species Heliconius charithonia. Next base: position 5,963,782 of record CM060825.1, read on the forward strand.
TCTGCCTACTCTGCTGTGTGTATAATACTGTCAAATAAAATTAATGACATTTCATTGGCATACATAATAGGCATTTATCCAACGCGCACCTGTTTCAACGCCTCGTCTCTCTCGAGTAATGATTCTCTCTCCTCGTACTCTTCACTCTCCGTGTCGCTGTATTCTGATGATGAATAGTGTCTTATTTCATCTGCGGGCGGCGGAGTGAACCTTTTTAGTGGTTTTGGACCTAAAATGCATTTCGAATATTTGTATCATTACTTGTGATTGTATTACTTTATATTACATTTATTTGAACTAAAACGTTAATCGAAGTTATCGAGACAGCGTCTGGCTGTTAGCGTGATGGTTGTAAGTTTGATCTTTATTTGTTGAAAAAAATATTCTCTTTATCTCGCTGCAGTAACAAAGACAGCATGTACATGTAGTACAAACATACATGTAATATTTTGAAAATTAGATAGGTGGGTGCGAAACCCTAAAAATAAAATGTAAAGCTAATCCCTACCTTGCGGCTCCTCTCTCCGGCTCTCCTCCATCTGGCGGAACACGTTGATCATGCGCGAGGCGGTGTGGCGCTGCGCGGCGAGCCCCGCGTCGCCGCCCTCGCCCGCGCGCGCCACGCCCGCCTCGCGGTACGGCTCCGGCGACGGGGACTTGGCTCTCTGCGCGGAATTTATTTCAGAAAAATCAAAAATGTACAGCTACAGACGGGTACGTGATCCCGGATCCTTGTTATAACCTCCGTCCAGTCCATAAAAGTGGTGTCCCTATCTTTTAACCACCCCCCCCCCCCTTCCTAGCCTCTCCTTCTACTCATCCTTCCCCTCTTTCTATCTGTCCTATTCCTCTCCCCCCGTTTTCCTCCTCAAACGGGTTTTTGAGGTCAGATGGCAGTCGCTCCATTTAAAAACCGATATCTGCCGCTATAATGGGAAGCGGACCACACCTACACCTGCGATAAGTGGGCAAGGGCTAGCGTGTCAAGTACGGCACGTACACGGCTAAAGACGCAAGTAACCAGACGGAAACACCGCTTTGCAACGTGGAATTGGATTGGATTGGATTGGCTCTCTAACCGGACGATGCAGGAAACTTGCAGATGTACTAATGAGTCCAGTGCGCTTTTCTCCAGGAAACTCGTTGGAAGGGCAATAAGTCCTGTAACATCGGACAGGGTTACCGGCTTATATGCACCTTCCGGTAGAAACGGTGCGGCGGTAGTGCTTTCTGAAGAGCTTCAGAAGGGGCTTCTTGAAGTTGAACGTCGCTGCGACCGCTTGATGCAAGTAAGGGTACTGATTGAGGGCGTTACCACAAACTTAATCAGTGATCTTAGTTCCGGGGGTAGGTACTTGAACGGTCACGTCGGTAAGACTGCTGAGCCGTATGAACGTGTTTACGGGCGTTTTGGGCACGGTCTCCGCAATACAGAGGGAGAAAATATTTTTAGACGATATTACGTGATGATATTACGTGTATTGCGTCAAATCTGGCCGTCGTGAATACGTTCTTCCAAAAAAACTCCTCAGCACATTATTACGTATAAGAGCGAGTCTGGCAGAGGTGAAAGTCATAATCTTTCGACTAACACCGAGACTGCTCAGGATGCTTCGGATCGAGCGCAGTTAGCAATCATTGCGGCGGGCAGGCGAGTGTGAGTCTTGGTTTTTCTAGGGGAGGACGTGTGATCGACAAGTAGACATGGTGGTGGAATGACAAGGTGCAGGAGATGACTCGTGAAAAGAAGGATGCCTTTAAGAAGTGGCAGCAACTCTCCTGAAGACAGATTAGAGTACATAGTAGCTAAACGTGCCTGTAAAAGAGCTGTAGCCAGAGCCCACAGTGAGAGTTTGTCACCATTGTATGATAAACTTGGAACTGTGGAGGGGCAGAAGTTCATTTACAAACTGGCACGTTCCCGGGATAAAACGACGCAACATGTCACAAAATGTCTTTGCGTCAGATTCCTAGGGCACGCTGCTCTGTAGTCATGCCTCTGTGAAGGAGAGATGGCGAAGCTACTTCCAGGAGTTGCTGAATGCTCAGCACCCATGCAGTCTTCATCACTATATTATACTTATCATTAACTTATATTACCAACCGATTCTAAATTTGTCATCGATGATTTTATATGATTCTATTGATGAAATAGGTAATTAACTGAGTTGAAATTTGTAAAACTAAACGAAATAATTATTTTAAGAGTACAGAAGAAAATTTATAGTTCTAACAATAATTACGGATATACAAAGAATGTGTCTAAAATTTTTATCATAAATGTTCTTTCAAAGAATAAATATATAAAAACTCTACTTATGTATCAATACTTCCCAGTAAGCCTATTTATTCCATTTATCATATATTCACCGTATGGCACATACATTTTGCTCCAGTGTCGGTACATCCTTGAGTACTTTTAGTAATTTTTAGACAACGTATAAAAATCGGTATGTACCCAAATACTTTCCTTCAATATTGAACATTACCATAAATAAGTCCTAGGAGACTTAAAAAACGAAGAAGACATAAAAAATTAAAAGCAAACCTGCGGTTGTCTGGGCGGTGTCATACGAAATTCCTTCCTTTTGGTCTCGGGCTTGTACGTCTCGAAGAATTTAAAACGATCGGAGATATCTGCTGTCTCTATCTTGACGTCTTCTAACTTGTCACCAGCACGGACCACGTCTTTTGGAACGAATGGCTGGAAAGTATATTGTTTTCTATAATAACAAAACAGTTACATGCTTATTTCCCTGTTATTCTGATTGTTTTAGGGCCATAAAAATTAAGAAATCGGTCAAGTGCGAGTCGGACTAGTATTCAGAATTGTAGGTTTACTAAAGTTGACTAATTTAAATTTGCAGGCGTATATCTTAATTTTGTATGACATGCCTCGTGACTTTGATTGCGTTGACCTAGAAGCTTTATTTTTTCTGTGCTCCAAGAGGCCGAAATTAAAAATTAACATCAAATATCCGACCTGGAATTTCAGTTCCATATCTCAACAACAATTATACGATAGAATAAAGTCTTGACAGACAGACAACAAAGTGTCGCTAAAAATTCCATTTTTTATTTTAGGTACGGAACCCTATGGAACAGCATCCTTTTTTCACACAGCAGGGAAGGTAATGGGAACTTGTGTTTTTAAGGCACTACTCTAGTCCCGACAAATTTTCGGGACATGTGGAACTAAACGTTACAATTTGTCCACTGCAGCGGGGAAATAAGGTACTTGGAGAGTATAAAGTATCTTAGCACTAGGTTCCCTCTGTCTAATCTGCTATGCGGGACACAAAGTGAAGGGGTAATGTTTAATCATTACAGTTGTAGTGTTATTTAAAAAAATGTTACAATAAAAAATTACGGTTATATACAGACATTGTTCTTATTTATTTTGGGTTTTTTTTTATTTAATTTGAAAAATATTAAGTATATTTAAAAAACAACGTTTCTGTTATTTTGGTCTACTTAGATATACAAAGTAAGTTAGAGATTCGTCACTTAACAGGCAATTACTGTAGAATAATTAATTAAATGAGAGAATGAAGTAAACAGGTTTTCTCACAATCTCAAAATTAAAGAAAACAACTTTCCTTTGTTTAAGTATCAACGTTATCAGATAAAATATAAATGAAAAAGTAACATAATAAAATTATGTAAGATGTGAATGTACAGTCATATACCGTTAAGTCCAAATTTTACCGTTTTCAAACATATTTTGTATGAGAAATATTTATGAGAACGATAGTCTTTTAATTAATCAAAAAACTTACAATTTCCTTGCGTTTGGGAGGTTCCTGTGCCGGCGGGGATAATGGCGCCATATGCTTCGCGTTCGCGTCCAGTTCTAGGAAGATCGATCTAGACTTTTTGGCTATACCTGTGGAATTAATAATATTTTGTATAAAAAAATATGTATTTAAAATAAGATATATATAAAGAGATTCTTTTAATACTTTAGAATAATATTTGAAGTCCTAAGTAATTTTTATTAATTTGCCTGAAATAAGAAAAAAATATATTATTATTTTATATTACAAACCTTCATTAAAAAGCGTCGGGTCGTCAAGCTCCCTGTTCTTCGGCGGTTGGTTCTCATCGTTGAAAATTTCCCCGTTTTCGAAGCGTTGTTTGATGGCGCGAGATTTTTCCGCATCTAACTCTAGTTCCTTAGCTATTTTGTCTGCTGACGTTACACCTAGAAATAATTAAGTAGGTATAAAGTAAGGCCGTCTTGTCAAAGTGACACAAACGTTTGAATAAAACCGCAACTGTTGTGGGTTCAATTTTCAATCGTGAAAAACTTTTTTTAGCATGTGTGTGAGCTGTATCCCACAGCAAGGTAGGCAGAGGGAACCTAGTGTTAAGACACTGTTCCTCTTTTCCCACCGAATTCTGGTGGCATTGCAAAGTAAGTGGCGGAACCCAATAAGAGCGAAGAAAATGGAAACAATAAATAGTATATCACATTCTCGCTCTCACAGTTACACTTTGTGTCCCTACGCCACCAATTATTTAATATTTTCTATTCCTAAGGGGCCAGTCGTGGCGCGGTGGCACAAAGGGTGATTGTAGTTACGTAAAGAAATGAAATATTTACTTTTATCTATTTTTAATAAATCTTGCTTTGGCAACATTCACTAGGCAGATACCCTAAAGTATCATAAGATACCTAAGTCGATTCACTTGAAATACTGCTGCGTTTGGTTTGAGAAAGTAATTATTATTAGTATCGGAAGGAAATATTAAAAATTTTGCAATTACCTAAATGTAATAAGTTATATCTGCAGTGGTTCTTTTATTAAAGTATAGTTCTAATATTAATTATAGTTAAAAGTTCCTTTAATATTTTGGTAATAGAAAAATATACTGTAAATATCTGTAACTTTTGTAAATAAGTATATGGTCTATTAAAATTCTGAATTTAACTTACAAGCAAGAGAATTACAAAAACTTACCCTGTTCGCATTGCATGACTGACTGTTCATACATTTCTTTGATTTTAGCTTGTTTCCCCTGAACAAAAAAACACTCAAGTTAAGGACAATACAAAATTGTAGATTATATATTATTTTGGCATTAACTATTTTTGACTTAATTAATTTCCGGTGCGTTCTCTACTTCCCGTTAATATTCAATTTTTTTTCTATAATTATTGTGTTTACAGTTAAGTATCTCAATATACGACACGATTGCACTTTTAAATTATTGAATAATTGTCTGTCCATAACGTATCTACTGTATGTAATAAAACGCCTGTTTGAAATACCCACCAAGAACAAGCGGCTCCTGATGTTCTGTATCTCCAGCTTCCTCTGGCTGTGCCGGTCGGCGTTGCAGCGCGCGTTCTCGAAGCGCCCCACCAGCTCGCTCATGTCGCACAGCGCCGGCGCCGCGCGCGCCGCCTGCTGCGCGTACGCCGACCGCAGCACCGCGTCCGAGTCTGCGGGAGTTTAGTTACATTATACATGACGAGGAAATAACCATAACGTTCGTAAGTTTCAATATACATTTGAAATAAAAATCGATGAAGTATCACTTTATAATTTTCAACAATTAAATGGAGGTACAGTACGGCCGATGAGCCGAGGCAGCTTTGATGATAGGTTTTTCTAACTTTTGCACATTGTTCACTCACTCATATATAATGACTTTAATACTGAATAATCTTGATTTCCATTTTCTATCTAAATAATATATTCCTTGAAAATACTTTGAGAATATTTGTTTTTTCTTAGTAGGATTCGAATACATATGCACTATATTTAATAGTTTTGCACTTTCTTACCTTCTTCTTCTTCTTCTTGTTCGCTGGAGCTGTGCTCCACGGGTACTCCGTTCAAATATTCGTCCGACACGCCGATATCCATGCCCTTCGCCTTGAACCTAATGACAAATTATAGTCGTTTTTATATATATAAAAATATTAATATAATTCATACGAATTATATCAATACTACTATTACGATAGTAGTAGTGAGTTAAACTCACTACTACTATTACGATAGTAGTAGTGAGTTTCCATACGGAAACATGTATTTTTTTTATATAAAATATCACAATCAATAGCAGATTGTTTAAAAAAATAATTTCTCAAATGTCTAAAAAAAATACCAAAAATATATAATAAAAAATATATATCTGTAACTAAAATCGAAACCAATATATATTTTTTCACGCTCACAGCATACCCTGCTCACATGATACAGTGTGCAAAGAAATGAGAATATTAAATATTTCATTTCATCGAGTGGGAATCGAACTCTCAACCTGTCACGTTTAAAGTCACACGCTTGTGCCCTTTACGCTACTGCCCTCATATAGCATTCTTCTTATATACATATATCCGCATAAAAACCGAAATGTTACTTCCTTAACTTCCCTGGTCAAAACGCAAAAAAACTAAGACAATATTAGCATATTTCCAAACGCATTAGATATAAAGAAACAATATTTTCTTTAATAAATTGAAATTTTACATACATTTTTTTACACTTTCACTGTACAAAGTAACACAAATATTCCACACTGAAACACTGGCCGCCTTGTAAAAGACTGATATGCTTTCTTTTTTAAGCCGACATCTTTAACTATTTTAGTTAAATTGACTACAATCTTAATACAATGGGAATAAAGTTTAAAATGCAATAACACAAGGTTAAAAATCAAGCGTGTACTTATCAAAGGAAATGCTCTTCTCAAATTTTATTCGATGCTACGTTATTATGACTGATACATTGCCGTTTTTGATAAAATAGTTTTTTTTTTATTTTTTGTACAATTAAAAACACTATAAGTGACATATAGTTGTTAATTTTTATTTTTTTATTTTTTTTTCATTTTTTTATTAGGAGCTCACGATAGATATCTATTAATTTAAGAAAAAAAATAAATGACGGAAAAGTCTAACTTAGTTAGCACGCAATGCCTCGAGAATTCGATGCGTGGGAAACGGAGTTTTGTTACACTAGGTTTCCTCTGCCTAACATATAGCCTAGATATACGAGATAGAGCGTGAAACAAAAAAACATTTCTGAGACGTAAAGCGGGAGCAATGCACAATTATAAAAATTGACATACCATAGGAAACCTGGGAAATTAGTAATATGACGCTCCTTTCCCATTATCCGTCGAGAGGATATTCATTATTAAAAAATTTAATTAAAATTTATACCGTGTGAAGTTATATAAATCTACATCAAATAAAAAAAAATATTCCGAAAAAAAAAACTGTTTTCATAAATTCCTAAACTGAGCAATGTATAATTAACTTTGAAAATGTGAAAAAAACCACACACTTCTTTCTATCCACATGTGCATTTAAAAATAGTTGATGACGCAAAACATTAGACGAAACACTTTGTTACTACATTATACGTATATAAACGTATAATTTGTGGATTTTGACATTTTATATATTGGATTTGCGCCAAAATGTTATTAATTTAGCTATTTTTTAAGATTTTGATATTTTTTAAGACAGTAATTTTTGCAAACGCTTCGTTTCTTTTTCCTACTTAGAAGGGTAGATAGGAACTTGGTGTCAAGATTTCCATCCGGTTTCCATCAGAACGAGTATAAGGATGTTTTTTTAAACTGTTTTATAATGTTGAGAAATATACGATAATTACAATGTTTATGATATTTTTGCAGAACATAAAGGCTTAGTATTAAAAATGTATTGTATGTATTTTTTTATTTTTAATATAAGTTAAAAAAGTCACACGAAAACTATTTGAAATGCCACGGCGTCGCTTGTTACGTACAAAATAAATAAGTTATGTTTTAAAATTTAATAAAATTTTAATACGTTTTTAAAATATATTTTTTTCCTAATTTTAGGATAACACTTTAAAAATGTCAATAATACATAATATTAATAAAAATATATAATATATTATACTTACTTTGCCAACTTCGACAATAGCGCAGTACTCTTCTCTCTAGGCACTCTCGGTTCGAGGGTAACAGGTTCATCTTCCCCTTTAGCCTTGCGCTCGAACACTTCGAACCTAGACTTGACGTCCAGAGAGGCTAACTCTTCGAGACCTAAATCCGGTTTGTCGGATGCTGTAATAATTATATATACTTAAGTAATATTAATATAGTAAATCCATTTTTTTATCTCTACATTTCTTGTGCAAAATAAATCGTAGACAGAAAGTAGTGGCTTCGATTCTCACTCGAGGAATAAATATTTATTTAAATGTTTATTTTTATTTATTCGCTCTGGTTACGAGGCAAAAGTGCGGCGTTGAGTTCCGCCACTCAGCACGTAATGCGTCCAGAATTCGGTGAAAATTGGGAAACAGACTGTCTTAACACTAGGTTCCCTCTGCCATCCTCCGTGTTGAAAACAGCTTGAAGCTGTTTATATATCATGTTTATAAATCTACTTTTTTAATAGATATTAAAAATATACTTATTTTTAATGTCTATAAAAAAGGAGATTTTATAAATTTGTGCATTTGTCCTATTAAAAACTTATTTCAGGAAATTTTAAAATGCAAAAATTTATATTTAAAAACATGTTTATATTTAAAGATAGGAGAAGAAATTAGAAATATAATATATAAAAAAACATGTAATTTACCTCTAACGACATCTGGTGGAAGTTCAACTGGCTGACTCTCGCAAATGATCATCTGATGTTTTTTGGGTGCAGCTGTAAGAAATTAAATAAATGCTTTTTTCACATATAAAAGAGAACAATTTTTAACATCATTTCTACCAATAGCGAGGGTGATCGTGGTGCAGAGGGGCACAAGCGTCTGACTGTAAACGCGACAGTTTGTGGTTTAGATTCTCACTCGAGAAAGTGAAATATTTAATATTTTTATTTCTTTGTTCTGATGTAGAGACAAAGTGCGGCGTTGAGTTCCGCCACCCAACATGCATTATATCCAGGATTTAGAGGAAAGTGGGGATCGAAATTTCTTAGCACTAGGCACTCTGTATAATTTGTGTTTATAGTTTGTGTTATTTCACGTTTTATGTATAAAAAATCAAAAAAAATTCTTAATCTGCCTGCATTTTGCGGCGTAAGCAGAACAGAATACTTAAAGTTTTTGTACTATAGTGTTACCATTTATACAAAAAAATATACCTTAATCGAAAAAAAAATAACTGCTTCTATATTAAAACAATAAATAAATTCAAATATACCATCAATTTCATCATCGTCGTCAACGGGCTTAGGTTCGAATAGCTGCTTGAAATGCGGCTTACAATATAACGTGGTATGATCGCTTTGATACGTTTCCACTCTGCAACAAAAAAATATGCATTATTTATAAGATTTATTTCAAATTAATATTTAATAATATTTTTATTAGCTTAAAATTTTCTCCCTAGGTAACAGCAGCTAACCTAACAGACAAACGCTACAGACCCTTTTGTCTCGTCCACTATCATCAATTCACATATATGCACATCCTTATGCCGGGTTTCTCATTCTTTTTTCTTCCTCCAGTGTCATCGATACTGTGTACTTCCAGGTCAACTAAGGTCTCTCTTTGCCTCTTGTACCATTTTTTGCTTTCATCACTCACATTCTTCTTCATCATCCTTAGTCACATCAGCCTGTTCTTCTTCATTCTCAGTGCGTCATTCTCGCCAGTATCCGTCTGTGTATCTCTTCATAAGCTAAACTGACTCCGAATGTAGCTTATCCACAATAAGAATCCTTATCTAATTCTTATTCTATATATATACCCATTCGTTTGTTCATCCATTCGTTTCATTTTTAGTAGTTGAAGGATATTAAAAAATATTTAAGAATAAAATTTAAAAAAAAAACCAACAAAAGTAAAATTAATTAAAGAAATATTAGTGTAAAATTATTCGTTTCTATAAACATTTCTCCTGTTTTCGTCCACAAAATGACATAGCAAGTTAAAAATACTTACGTCAGCTGTTTATTACACTGCACACATCTGAAGCACTCCTTGTGCCACGCTCTCTTCTCCGCCTTGACGCGCTCCATGGCGTACACTGGGCGGGCACATCTGACACACGTTGGGTTTTCATTGTCAGCTTTCATTTTTTTGTACAGCTTTTCTGAGCTTTTGGACTGGAATAGGAAAATACATTAGTACTAGTATGATAATTCGATGCGTTTTTCTTTGGTTTTCTTTCAGCTTCAATCTGTATTCCGCACATAGCAGAGTAAGCAGAGGGACCGGAGGGAAGAAGGAAAGGGATTTAGACTTAGAAGTATTAGGACACTCCGTTTCCCAAAACTAAATATACGCGATTAATCCGGTTAAAATAGTTTTATTTAAAATGTGTAATAATCGTGAAAATCAAAGAACTTATTATGTGAGCTTTAGCTAATTTGCTAGAAAAAAATAAATTCTTTAATATTAATAGGGAAGTGTGTGGTACTATAACTTAAGTACTGTACTATACTGTCTATTCTACTTTATACGACGAATTATTATAGAAAAAAATAATTTTATTCTGATTTATAGGAGTAGATCAATATCTATATTTATAGCGGGCTATTAAAAGGTAAATATTATTGATAAAGAAATGTAATTTATATGTTTTGTATTCATAATATAGATATTAGTCATAATTTAAAGAAATATATTTTACTCTAAATCTAGTCCAATGAATTAATAGTTCGGCAACGGCAGTTCTGATTAGTAGACCCTCCAATGTTGTGCTCTACATATAAACATTCAAATAGAAAATAGTTTCTATATCATTTTTACATAATAAGAGAAAAATTTACAGGTTTTATATTTGTTTTTTTTTTAAACGCTGAATATTAATTAACAAAAGGTAAGTAAGAAATTTATTAAATAATCATCGTAATGAAATAAAAAAGTATGTAATAAAAATTTGATAAATACAAAAAAAAGAAATATCGACGAGGATGGGATTCGAACCCACGCGTGCAGAGCACATTGGATTAGCAGTCCAACGCCTTAACCTCTCGGCCACCTCGTCGTGATGGTGCCTTGCGAAATACACCGCCGATACCGAGTATGGTTATTTACTTTTACTTTCACCCTTTTTTAACTTGAGGCTGTATCCCGCATATGACAGGGTGGGCAGAGGGAACCTAAGCTCCATTTCTCTCTTTTTTCAAAAATTCGGTATTTTTGAGACATCTCGTGTTGAGTAGCTCAACGTCGCACTTTGTCTTGTTATCAGAGTAAGAAAATATACATACTTCGAATGGGAATACAACCCAGAACCGCAGCATTAACAGTCAGCACTCCGTGCCACTGCGTCACGATGACCTCTATTATTTTTACTTTCACTTTCTTTTGATTTGGTTTTTTAACTTAGGAACTCGGAAATGTCAATTAACGTTTTGTTTATGTTAAATATATGTAAATTTACGTGTTTGTATGGATTAAATGACAAATAAAGATATTAGTGTAGCAATCAAAGAAAATAATGATTTTTTTATCAATATCCAAATAATATATAAAATCTGTCTGGCTGTTTAGGTTTAGTTAAGTAACAGTATTTAAAATTGTAAGTATTATTAAAATGTAATTCTACAAATTTTCGTTTTATGAAATTTATTTTTTCTTGTATTTGAAACAATAAGAAATACCAAACAGTAATAATACAACTTCTTGAAGTAATAAGAGTTTAGCTACTTTTATAACAACATAAATAAAACAATATAATTTAAATTTTGTACTCAGATTAGATATTGATATGTCTTAATCAAAATTAATTAACTATTATACGAACTAATTAATCCTTAATCAAGCAACATATCTCTACTACGTGTGGTACAACGGACTGTTTACACGACGACGAAACTACGTTGTGGGTTCGATTCCCGTTCGGGCACATTTATGAAAGGGAAAGTGGGCAACGGAGTGTCTCGAGATTGGGTTCCGTCTGCGAACTCTACTATATGCGAGATGATGATAAGATGATGAAATCAGCCCAGGACTATTACTTAAAATAAATCTTATAATTTAAAATGTAACTTTAATATTTGTACAGTTGATATTAGAATAAACACTTAGCGTGCGTCAGTCGGTCATTGTAAATATACGATACGGTCCTAACTAAATACATAATCAGTGCTTGTTACCAAAGGTTAGTTACGCTATTTATGTACATAAGTCAAAAATTGACACCGCTGTGGTGTAGTCGTTTTGGACCGTAAACGTGACGGTTGTGTTCGATTCCTATGCAGGAAAATGATTCTTTTCATTTCTTCGCTCTGGTATCAAAGCGCATGGTAAAACTCCGCCACTCTACGTAATGATTTAGGCGGAAAGTGACACAGTGTCATTTTCCTCTGTATCCAGCTGTATTGCTGTAATATTTGAGTAATAAATTTACTTCTCAAGTCATATCATAGTAAAAGTTACAGCGATGATTGCGGATTTTGTTAGATTTAAATAATGTTGAATAATCATTTAAGACGATGACTAATTATAGATGATTTTGACTGATCTATTTATATGAAATCATCATGCATTCCGCATGGCTTAATAACCAAAAATATGTAATATAATTAATTATTCTCTCTATGACATTTACATTCTCCTTAAACTGTTCTAACGTCGAGACCTACTTACGCACATAACATAGGTACTGTAGGCAAAAACGTAATTGAATTGTGTAACTTTCGTGCAATGTTACTAAGACGTCCAATCACTGTGCTACAGTGGTGAAAAAAAAAACACTTTTAAATTGACACAACCGTTTAAATCTTTTGTGGTGCGCACAGCTGTATCAATTTAAAACCTATTTGAAACTCGGTTAATATTATTCATTTCAGGTCAATGTTCGTACAACTGTAAATATGATTAATACTAAATATGGTAATAAATTTTACTTTAAAGACAATGGAAAATTAAAACAAAATAATTTTTTTAAGTCTTTTTTTTTCCGCTGTAACCCGCATATTAGGTAGGCAGAGGAAACTGTTAAGTTATTCCGCTAGTGTAAGGAGTGGTTTCTTACAATTTTCGAGACATTGCCTTGACATTGTTAAGTGGCGTTAAGCGCCACGCTATATTTTGTTATCATAGTAAGTAAATTCAACGAAAAAATTATTTTTGTTCTTATCATTAAAATTATATCAATTACTATTTAAATCTATACTGTGTCATTGGAAAACAACTTATTTGTCCTAATCTAGACCTACCTTGCTATAATTGAATGACGAATACTGCTAAAAAAATAACACATGCATTTAAATGATAAGATGATAAGAACAAGTGAATGAAGTGGTATATTTGGGAAGTATGTTCAGTGCAGATGGGAGATACAAGGTGGATGGAAAGGCGTATAGTTGCCGGTAATAGGGTTAACGGTGCCTTAGTTCACACTCAATGCAATGTTGGTACCGACGTTGTACGTTGTTAAACGGCAGCCAAACGCAGAAGAAAAATGATAGAAATATGAATAGTGTGGAGATGCGACCTCTTCGGAGATATGCGGAGTCAGCTTGGTTGATCGAATCCGCAATGAAGATATAAACAGAGTGGCAGGTAATAGCGAACATGTCAGTTAGGGCACGTCGAATGAACTTGTGATGAAAGAATGGCAAAAAAGTAGGGGGAGACCTCGGTTGACCTTTGGGAGCACAGCATCAAAGATACCGGAGGAAGGTCACGAAAAGCACGAGGACCACCGGAAGGACATGTATGAAGAGGTTGATGACAGTGGACGATGCAAAAAAGGTATGCAGAGACCGCAGCGTTTGACACTACGTTCTCTCTGGATACTGTGTAAAGCTAGTTAATTTTCGTTCTTCATTAATTTAAAAGCCACATACCACAGATATAGAACCTTCATCCTTGTGCCTCCTCGACTTGGTCTTCTTCTTCACCTGCCGCGTCTCCGTCACCTCCTGGTATGAGTGAACTCTAGACTCTGATTGGATGAGGGATTGGGACGCCTCGATTGTAGTTGCCATCGCTCTGTAAGTAAATGTAAAGTTATATTTTAATAAGCATATAATGTATAATGAATGAATTTCTAATTCCGGATAGAAAAAAACAACGATTGATTGCGCGGTAAGACAATGTCGCACTACGCAGCGACCGACTTTATCTTAAAAATTATGTTAATCAACGTTCTGCTCAAGCGTCGATTATAATTTTCAATATTTGTTTTTTAAATAAAGTTTTAATATTAAATACAATTTTATTTATGTCAAATAAATAGCAGGCATGGATCTCAAATTTTTAATACAAATATAATAAGCAGACAGCCTTTTTATGGAAAAGAAAACAAACAAAGGCAAACGAGCGTTCAGGTCACCAGATCAGGACCGTGTTACACCAGAGGAGCACAATGTGCGGTGCCGGCCTTTAATGTGGAGATAGACGCGCTTTTTAAGGTACTCAAATCGTATGGACTTAGAAAAATTACAGCAGGAAGGCCATTTCACATTTACGAGGCGCGTAGAAGGATGTTCCTAAGAAAGCCTTTTAAAAGATTCATCTCAATTAAAATAAGATAAACGTTTCACTATATAAAATGAACCTACAACTACCAACGTAATCGAATACGTTGATACCGACTACGTATGTATATAAAACGAGTAACTTTCTCCATTAATAAACTTAATTCTACAATGCGTCACATTTTAGCATTTTAAATAAAGTGACAATCGCATGTGAATCACCAATTAATATGATATCGATTCCTGTCTTTCTAATTTCTTTTATAAAAACTCTAAATAACTTTAAACGATAAAATGTACCTATCGCTATGCAAGTAAAAGTGTAGAACAAAGCAGGTTGTTTAATGAATGAGGGGATTTTTTCAGCTTCACGCTGTATCACATAGCAGGGTAGGCAGAGGAAACATGGGAAACTAGAAAGTGCAGACACTCCGTTCTACATTTTCAGCCGTATTCTGGAGGCATTGATACTCAACGTATCAGAAATCAACACCGCACTTTGCCTCCTTTCCAGAACGAGGTAATGAAAATATTAAATATTTTATAAAATTAAGAAAATAAATATTTCATTTTCTTGGGTGAGAGTCAAAGCCACAACCACGCGTTACATTCGCACGAGCTTGTGCCTTTTCGCCACGACTGGCATAAAAAAAAATTAAATAGCAGGAATGTGGAGAAAGCGGTGACTTCTACTAGTACGTCGCTATCCACCCCTTTTATAATATATTATAATAATAATTCGTAAAGATCAACATTCAAAAAGAAAGAAATAACGAAATGATGGAAGAAGCAAATATTTTGTGAATTTATAAAAATACTTGAATTTGGTAATTATGAAATAATATTAAAGAAAGAAATAAAGAAAAAAGTATTACATGTAGAGCAAGAAGTTAGCGTGTCATAGAAACGTAATAAAATCCAATGGAGGGATAATCAAATATAAGTTTTTATTGAAACAGTTTAGCTTCAAACTTAAATTAATAAATAAAGATGGTAAGAGAATTAGGCTCTGTCTGCTTAAGTGTCAAAACAGTCAGTCAGCGTCGCGTTTCGGTTTTCAAATTTCTTTTACTTTGTTCTGAACTATATAGATTTATACTTTATTTCTTGTAAAGATTTTAACTTACAAAAATACAAATTAAATACTATTCCTAATTTCTCCTTACCGTCGCTATCTGCTAATAACATTTGTATTACCAAATACAAATAGTGTCACATTACAAGATTCAATTAGGCCGCGGTATATATAGCGCGGTGTACTGTGTAGCCAGTTGATGCCGGCTACATTCATAAGCCTATAAATACGCGTTACCGTCTTGATTAATGGTTTACTACACTTATTTCTTTTATTTTAATTAATTATCCTGTTTGATGGTAGTTAAAGACAGAAATGATATATTTGTTAATTGCTCTTTTTAATATAAATCACATGAGGAACAGGAGATGAACACAATTATAAATTAAAATTAAATCTTTAATTTTTGCAATTTTTTTTATGTTTTATGGTTTTTAATCAGATTAATCGCCTGTATTTATAATACACTTTTGGTATGTATCACAATGATAGTGATGGACCTTTATCGAGAAGTCTCCATTGTCTATTGCGTCTTGGATTCCAAAAATGTTTAACAATAAAACATGCGCGATTTTTCCTGTTAAAGAGTTTAATTTATTATTATATATTTATTATATTTATTTTAATTACTTATTTATTATACATATTTTACATAACTCGTTAATTTAATAAACATATACATGTCTATTATTGAGGCATAACAAATTCGTAGAAGTCCTCAATATGTATATTTTTCCTTGATCTAATTAAAATATACTGCATTATATCTATATGATAGATACATCCTTATTATATTTATATGCATTTCCTTTACAGCATAGGCAAAGTGAATATTGTACCGACTGCGCCCTTTATTTTTCGCTTATTTGTGAGATTGAGGTGGGATGCACCTCATAAGCGCCCACAGGGACTCCTCTGTAATTGGTAACTCCCCCTCTCAAGCGGTCATTTTTGCTCGTATTTCTTCTGAGGGGAGAGCGCCTCCTCTCACACGCTGTACTCTTGACAATGTAAAGACGTTTCAAGTCTACAGCAGTATCAGTACAAAAGAAAACAAAACAAACAAACAAAAGAAAATAAATAAATATTTTTTTTTAAACATTTTTAAAGTGTTATTCCATACTTGGGTTTTCTAAATAAGTAAATAAATATATGACATTACACACCAGCGCTAAGCAACAACAACTGTCAAGGTCACTTTCTCTTATGATTAAGAAAACTTCTATATTTTTATGAGTATCTTATATTTCCTTCGAGTTAGATTTGTATTAGACGTGTTTGAGTTGTTTAGAAAATGTTTAGAAAAAAAATCTTTCTCTTTCAAAGTAACAACACAATGATAAAAAAATACGCATTTTGTCGTTTTGTCGTTTAGGTATATAACATATTTTAAAAAAACAATGTGAGGATGTCATTATCACAACTAAACTGCCTGACACATCGTTTTAAGGAAAACAAACGAAACAACACCAAATCTCAATACCGCAAGTGTTAAAGTCAATAACAATTAAGGAGGTTAAATCAATAGCCTTATTTGTATGTTTCATACAAGTATACATTGATTTTATATTTAAAATTAAAAGCTTCTGACGGTGAAGCGACGGACGTGAGTTCGATTTTTATTAGGAGAACTGAATTATCTTATTTGCTCGCTCTGGTAATTAGACAAAGCGTGGCGTTGTATTTCATCACTTAATAACATAGTGTCTTAACACTAGGTTTTCGCCAGATGATAGATGTAGCAAGAACATAGTAAGCTGTGAGATATTCAGGTAGGTGCGTTTTATAAGTTCGTAACTCTATAAATAAGCCTAGTAAAAGTCAACCGGCCGGCGATTCTAAATACGTTTTCACATTTAAATTTCATTCAACAGGTATTAAGATTTTTTTAAATGTTACGCTGTATCCCGCACATAGCAGCCAGAGGGAACCTG
Organism: Heliconius charithonia; assembly: GCA_030704555.1. Lineage (NCBI taxonomy): Eukaryota > Metazoa > Arthropoda > Insecta > Lepidoptera > Nymphalidae > Heliconius > Heliconius charithonia. Next base: position 5,981,198 of record CM060825.1, read on the forward strand.
AGAACTTAATATTAAGATACTCCTTTTCCCGTTAAGACACTTCCGATCCCCAATTTCCGCCGAATTCTTGAGGCATTACGTGATGAGTCTTGGAACCCAATTCGTTTACGCAATTTTTATTCCCCCAAATGGGAATCGAACACAACCATCGCGTTTACACTCGTACGTTTGTTCCACTACGCCACGGCGGCCTTGAATCTATTTATATACCAAATTTCAAGTTTCTAAGACCTGAGCTTGGCATATAAGTAGATTAGGAAACAACTACGTAAAGGATCGCTAAAAGAATATTTCTTGAAATTCCTACGGGAACGGGAAAAGACAAAATGCATACGGGCGCCGACCACTGTTTAATTGAATGTTATGTTATTGTGTTACATTTTAAAACAAATTTATTATAAAGTCAAATATAGGTTCAGTGGTTATTACAGGACGACATGTTACTCTTTGTGTGACAAGTCCTTTAAATAAAGATTAAAAAATATATATATATATATATATATATATATATATATATAGGTTAAAATGGTGGTGGTTATTTTTATACAATTCACACCATGAGATATGTATGTCAGTTTGTAGGTCGCTAAAGTGTTTGTTTACGACTTGAAACATTTTGTTGGCAAACTTTTACCCGTTATGACGTTGTTCAGAGTTTGTTTAACTCCTGTTAGGTGTTTCTGGAAATTTCCATAATGCAAATGATGATGATAGTGGTGAATCCATGTCTATTATTCTCTACTATGTTTCGAGAACGGTTCCACGGATTTCTCAACTTCCCGCAGAATTCAACGCCGTGATTTGAATATATAGTTAATTCCCCAATTGGGAATCGAACTCATCACCGTCACGTTAACAGCCGCACACTGTGCCACTGCGGTCTCATATGTCTTTATTACATTTTTTGTATTTACAATATAAACGAAGGGAATCATCGCTTTAATTTTTTTCCACTTGATACTGCATGTATTTTATTATTAAATCGTCTCCACCATCTGTTATTGGAAGATCAGAGTATAACCTTAAAAAAAAATAAGTATACTAGACCTCACAGCAGTGGCGTAGCTAGGGTATTTGCTGCCTGGTGCAGCTTAGGACTTGATGCCTTTTAAAATGGTTAAAAATTAATTCAGATTTCAAAATGCCGTAGAGTAGGTATATAAATTTTTAAATGCTTCAAAACTATAATAACTATATATAAGTTATAACATTAGATTTTGGTAAAAATCATTGCAAAAAATTAAAAACGGACATTACGCGCTTTTTGACTAGCAAAGTTAATAATCACATTTTCAAAATCAATAGCATCGACTAGTTTATGTTCGATTGACATGACATTGTATTTTTCATTTTCATTCTCTCATTTTTCTTGTACATTTAAAAAAAATGCAGAATTGATTGTAGATTTTGATGCCCCTTTCCTTTTGATGCCCGGTGCGACTGCACCGCTCGCACCCCCCCCCAGCTACGCCACTGCCTCAGAGACACAAAGTGTGACTGTAAAACCGACTGGTTGTGGGCTCAATCCCCACTCGAGGAATAAATATTTACTTAAATTTATATTTCGATTTCTTCGTCTGGTGTCTGGTTGCGGGATACAGCGTGAAGCTGACTGATTTTATGCGTCAGGAATGCATTATTAAAATTTTATTTAGAAACGATCTGAACTGTATGACAACGACAGACCTTCACAATTTCGCAAAACATTGATTAGCACGTACAATTTATGTCACGTTCGTATATAATAAACACTTGATTGAAAATTTAAATAGTTTTAAGCGTGTACTTTATTACGCAATCTTGACGTAAATGTATCACCATGTAAAATGTGTCCAATTTAAATTAAATATTAAGTGTAAAACAAAACAAATAGAAAGCAGAGAAGAGAGTGGTGTAATATCTCATCGTATATCAACCACAAAAAAAATATTTATTAAATTTCAATGTGTATTCCAAAAATATGTTGACATAAATCCTAATGACATCGTCGTGGCGCAATGGCACAGCGCCGGACTGTTAACGCGATGGATTTGATCCCCCCACGGTGTTAAGATCCTCCACCCAACACAAAATGTCTCGATAATTGTATGTGAGACTCTATCACGCAAAACAATGCGGCAAAAAGCGTGAAACAAATTATTTAGAAAAATGAGAAGGAAATTTTAGTCTCACTAAGTCACTCACTCCTTTGAGTTATCCAAATGGTAAGATAAACATATTTATTTAGAACTAAACGGTACAATATCAGAGTAAACTATTAGTCAATAACTACATATTTATAAGAAAACAGTATAATTTAAGAAACTATACTTATATGGATAGTTCACCTAACATAGCTAATAAGTTACTATTCAACATGTTTATCTATGTCATTAACGTCAAGTCAACATATCAAAGTAACGGGTATAATTACGAAATTAAAGAGTAATGTTGGAATAAACTTTTATAGAATAATTGTATTTATAAAAAAAAATTTATAGAAAATAATAAAAAAAAACTGCGAACAATTCAAACAGTAGCAAAATGCATGCACTCTAGATATAATTTAAAATATCACCAAAGACCAATAATGAACGAACGGAAAGCCTTATTTGAAACCAACAAATAAGGCCTTATCCACTGGAGCAAATGTGAAGATTAAGATAGTTTACACTTTCCCATTGAACTGGTCTTTTTTTAATTTCACTCTGTTCCCGCTTATTATTTTTAAATAGGGTTTATTTCCCGGTATTTCCCGCCAGATTTAGATGGAATGAAAATAATTCATTCCCACAAAAGGGAAATCGAACCCACCCGTCGTGTTAACAATCGCACGCTTGTGCTTCTGCGCCACTACACACTCAGTACATAGATTTTTTTCTAAATTTTTTGGCAGACATAGTTTATGTTTGAAATTCACAAAATCTCACACAATTTCAGCATTTGTCGGATTAAATTCGCTTATAAATAGCAAGTAACATCAGCAATTCGCGCCGCAACGCTCCCGACTCGTGGACCATGTATCCAAAATATATACTTTACTGTTTACTTGTATAATTCGGGCACAGTGGGCGTAGTGTGTGAGCGGTATATCACCACTTTGTGGATCTTTGGCTTATAAATTTTTGCATTTTCCAGGGTGATTTAAAAAAAAATGATTTAATATTTTTGAAATTATAGTAGACTATTTTAAAATAGAGTCGTAGCGCAGTATTTCTTTCGGAAGGAAAAATTATTTAATATCTTCATTTCTTTGTCATGGTAACAAGACTCTCGAAAATTCGGTGAAGCGTGTAAAACGGAGGTTTCTTAACACTGGTTCCCCTCTGACTATCCTGCTATGTGCGGGATACAGCGTAATGTTTAAAAAGAAATCTCTAGAGATATAAATTAATTCTAGAATATAAATTCTAGAATTAATTTCATATCGTTATCAGTATCGCTATGCTAAGTAATAGTATCAGTAACGTTTAACGTAGTCAAAAGTTGATGGGTGTCCAAACATTAAGAAATCGGCCTCGATCGTCAATCTAACATCAGCGACAGTCATTACAGGTCTGCGTGGTTCTAACAACTTGTTTAACTGTAAGGTATAATTAGGTAGTCTCTACATGGATATAGGAGGCCACGTGGAGTGGTCAACTAATGGATGTTTTTTTTTAACATTTTTAAATGTAATTTTACACTAAGATAAAAATGATAAGAAAAAAATGTTATTAAAAATCTATAAAAAACCGGGATTGTAGGTCTACGGGACTCCGTCGTACCGGGTCGTACATGCCTCTTCGAAACAATTCAAGACCAAGTTAAAGTTGATTTAGGAGATAAAGTTTGCATGAGTCCAGTGCTCCGAAAGAGATGCTTCTCTTTTGTCAGACAAATAAAGGAAGAGAGAGAGGACTATGAAATAGTGTACTGGTGAGAAAAAAATAGTGTTCTTTTTCTAAGATCATAATTTACCAATACTTTACAAATAAGTATACTAATCACAACTAATAAAAAACCAACCTATAAGTTTTGAAACGCTTGGCTGATTTTCTTGTTTTTTTTTTCTAATTATACTGTACAAGTAGGTCAATGTCCTTCTTTTCGATCCTTTTGGAGTTTTTAAAAATACGTTAAAAAGAAATAAAAGAAAAAGACTTGTTAATTTTATTCGACACACAAACATAAGTAATAATACTTTTTAAGCCAAAATAAGATATTAAGATATATCTTTGACAAAACCCAGTTACTGTACCAAGAGCTTCATTCTAATACTCCGGCCGAATGATATAAGTTGAAAAAAAAAAATCAGCTTCACGCTGTATCCCGCACACAGCAGGGTAGGCAGAGAGAACCTAGTGTTAAGTCACTCCGTTCCCCACTTTCTGCCGAATCTGGAGGCATTGCGTGTTGAGTGGCAGAACTCAACGCCGCACTTTTGCCTCGAAACCAGAGCGAAGAAATGAAAATATAAATTTAAGTAAATATTTCATCTCCTCGAGTGGGGAGCGAACTCAAAACCAGTCGGTTTTACAGTCACACTTCGTGCCGCTGCGCTACGACTGGCCTCTAAAAAAAATAAATGACAATGTATATTTAACGTTAACTTCGTTTGCATGCATTATAAAATATGAAATCCCGTTTTTTCTCGTTCGCATTGGAGTGAGAATCATATTTTAGTACTACACTTGCGCTCCCCGAGGAACCAAAGAAAACATGTTACATTTCAGCGTTCTACGCCGCGTACTTTTATGTCATTCACACAGTAACAAAGACTTTTATATATAGCGTTTTCTACTACATATCCACCACTGAATGAAAAGGTAGCTAAAATAACACAATACCCTCCCTTCTCAGTCACTTCTGAATTTAATGAATAACGGCGCGGCCTTGTTACGGTCAAACCCATCTTTTATAAAGCGCAATTAATTGACACGATTACTCTAATTTATGCGAAAGCGTGTAAAAACGCGGTTTTGCATTCCAGTTTTTTTTTCGCTTCGCTATAACTATCACTTTACTTTCAACGAATGGTAATGTCGGTTTTCCTATACGCGACTTGTACGTGTGTATCGAGTTTTCACTAAGTATGTTTACTTATATGTTCATTGGAAGGGGATATTTTATCTCGTAATATAGGTATTCTAATTAAAAATTATTTACTAACCTTTCGTATAGCATTAAACTATTTTAAAGAATAAAAAATAAAAACTCAACGCCGCGCTTTGCCTCGACACCAAAGCGAAGAAATGAAAATATAAGTTTAAGTAAATATTTCATCTCCTCGAGTGGGGATCGAACCCACAACCAGTCGGTTTTACAGTCACACTTTGTACCACTGCGCCACGACTGGCCTCATTTTAAAGAATATTTATTTTAATTTAAATTTCCATTTCTCAATCATTCCATTTCCATTATCATACATACATTTACATTTCAATTTTAATTTATATTTCATTTTCCATTCTGGAGTCAACCAGATCGCTCTGGTTGACTCAGGATTCAGTGGAAAGTTAAGTTAAGTTTCCTTTGCCTACCTTGATCAGCGTGAAACTGATTTAATATAATCCTTTGTTTAGAGGCGTATACGCGACGGTTGTGGGTTCAATTTTAGCTCGGGAGAATAAAATTTCCTTAAATAATCTTGCCTATTCATTTCAAGTATTGTATCGTAGGTATAATTATACTAAGGTTCGATTCCCACTCGAGGAAATGAAATATTTAATTACTAACTATTAGTTATTTGACCACGCGTATCAAGGGAAGTCGCGGGGAAAAGTTACTTTCATACGAGCCAGTACAGAAATAGTTTTCACCGGTCTATGAGAATATATATATCGAGAGTTCAAAGCGTTTGGCGGTTCATTTAAATCAAGTATGCAGGAATGGTATTCTCACCTGGGCACTTGGCAATGCGCCTCGGGTAAAATTAACCGGCGGTGTTGAATATAAGGGCAAGGGGTTAAATATTTTAGATTAATTTAAATCGTGCTTTCGAATGTAAAAGCGACAGGTTGTGGATTCGATATCCACTTGAGGAAATTAAATATTTGAACTATACTCTTTTCCTTGGTCTGGTAACGAGACAAATCGCGACTTTGAGTTCCGTCGTTCGTCGTGCCAAACGCTACGGTATGTACGTATTTTTTTGCTTAATTATGTAAAAAAACGGTCAAGTGCGAGTGAGACATATCGTTTTATAAGTCATGCGCCACAACGACCTATAGTATAGGATAACGAAAGGAAGTTAGGACGAAAATGTATAGGTGTACTAGTATGATATGTACATATTCATATATATTGCAATTTCTTGTTAATTCAATATTTTGCAAAACAACTTTAGAGGGATTTCAAGATTTGTTCAATAATCATACTCGCAACTCGTTGACATACCTACAAATTATTATTAAGTGAGTACGATCTTAAAACGTTTTGCTTTTATTCTCTCTTATTTATTTATGTCCTTGATCCTAACATCTGTCTAAAGCAATTTGCCCTCGGCGGAAACCAAACCTGTAGTCTGTTTCTTGATAGACAGGTGGCACAAAGAAATCTGTGATGATTTTGTTTTAAAAGTGCAGTAGGTGTGTAATAACTATATTGTTAGAACCACCCTCATTACACCAAAAAATAATACACATATAAAACAAATAGTTATCAAACTACGATTGGCTCAATTCGGTTGATTGATCATTATAGAAGTCATGTCATTTTACTGTATTTTAGACTGTGTCGTCTGACTCTTTTTGCCCCTTCGCAGGGCTAAAAAGAGACAGCAAGAAGGCAAAAAGGTCCAATATATTATTCCATTTTAAAAGATTTTATCAAATAAAAACTACATATGATTCTATGTCTGCGTCATTCTGTGGAAGCATCTGCGCTCCATTTACGGAAACAGCGTATAGGGTAAAATATTTCAAACCCATACCTAAAGAAATTAATCAAGATACCTCAACAGTTTAGACGTAGGATTTTTTTTTCCACCGAATTCTACAGACATTATGTGGTGAATGGCGGAACTCAATGCCGCCTTGTCTTTTTACGAGAGGAACTAAAAATGTTAAATATTCTATTTTTCGAGTGGGAATTGAACTTGCAACCTGTCGCGTTTACAGTCGCACACACCCGTGCCCCTAGGCCAGGACTGTCCTCTAGAAATAAAATATTAATCGAAGAAAATAGTGCAATTCTATAGCTGGTACGTACAGTAATGTTTGTTGATTTTTTTTTTTATGTAGCGGACGTACATATTTAATAATGAAGCTATTTTCTACAAGTAAAAGAATTTGCTACGATTTGTTATTTATAGTCAGGTTTATTATTATAGAATGAATTATAGAATTATGCAATAAAATATAGTGTTTTTCTTTTACACCTTTAATTTTTCTCCCACTTTTTATGTAAGTAAAAAGAACGTAGTGGAAAATCACTGCATCTTTCACAACGCGGCATTCTTTTTAACTAAATGAAATGTATAAATAGAAATGTTTTATTTCATTTTTTTTGTAAGTACTTTATTTAAGTGAAATTCGAACTTACAACTAACGTGCGCCGTCGTTTTAATTGCGCAACGACGACGCCGTCATAATCTAGTGATGTGTGTAATTTTGAAGTGCTCCTGCAAATATTAACATTCTCGATATAGAAACATTTTTTTTATAAAAAGAAATAAATCATACTTAAGTATATTATATTAGGGGCCATTCAAGTATTACGTAAGCAGTTTGTATGTCTTCAAAAATAAGCAATCCTCTTAAAAATATTTCACATCAAAAATAAGCAAACCCAAGAGGCAAAATTTGAACCTAGATACTACTGACTAAAATTAAGTGCACTAAGACTAGGTTTATAAAAAAAATGGAGGTAGTGAACTTAAATTTAATATACAACATTTCTTTCAACTTTTTGCACACATCATATGTTAAACTATAAATCACACTTCATATAACACGGACGCAAAGGGAGCAATGTGATTGATCATTTCGTTACCAAAATGACAGCTTTAGCTGTCAAGCGTTAAATAATAGAGACTCTGGTAATTATGAAATGAATATAAAGATAATCTTAAATGTTAAATTCAATACTATGTATATAGATTGTCGAATTTTTTTTAAAAGAAATGTTTAGAAAGAAAGAAATAATTATATCATTACTATAATTATTTTCTATACATTTGGTAAAGAGAATCAACTCGCATATTACAAGTTTCGAGACGATGAACTAGGAAATGGAACGGTTAAACAAATAAATATGATATGTGTCTATAATATATTTCTTAGCTACCGGTTTAATCTTAATAATAATATTTTATGCTTGATTTTACGTGTTTAAACCATAAAAAAATCGATCATTTATTTAAAATTATTACCCGAAATTCGGGGTAATTCGCAAGTGGCAACACTTACACCTGCAGCGATGCGCTGGCGCAGGCGTTAGGTTAATTTTAGATACTGTTATGTCACAATGCGATTGCCCCGTTTCCTGGTTGCATTTTCGTATAGAGCACTAACGATGTGTCAGGTGGTTATACTGAATGTAATGGCAGAATTCTGATTTAAGCAAAATATAGATTTGAAAGTAGGTCTTATTGTGTTTCGGATAGCAGTTTTATTAATATGTATGTACAAATAAATGGAATTGAGTTCATATCTTTGTTTATAGGTAGATATATGTATGTTATAATATAAGTATGTTTAACATAAAATATATCGGTGTCACAAGAGACAAATTAATTAGTTGGTAATTTTTCGTTTGTACATTCTAGGTTAATTTAAATTCTGATAAAATATATAATTTTATTTTATAAAAATAAATAAGTCTTTTATAAAAATAAGTTAATATAAAAATCATTTATAGTCTATTAAAAAACTAAATTTAGGTTACGATATGTTAAAAGTATCATTGGCTTTAGTCGTAAAATTATAACGATCTTCTAAATATCTATAATATATGTTTTGTAAAAAATAATGAAATTAGCTGTACGCATATAGTAAGCAAAGGGAAACTAACTTAAACAAAATGTTTCAAGTACCTAGTGCTAAGCTTCGTTCTCCACTGTCCGCCCTAATTTACAAAGCATGTTAAGCGGCAGAACTCAACGCCGAGCTTACTCTTGACCAAACCATAAGAATTCATTCCTCTGAGTGTGAATCGAACTCACAACTCGCGTTTACAGTCAGACGCCACGAAGGCTTCAGTATTATATGAAGGAAATTTGAAAGTATTTAACAATACATTTACCACAGCTTCGTGTATTTCGATGAAACTGACGATAACTATGCAAGTATGTATATCACTAAAATTACCAACTTATAATAATTGTAACATCATGAAACTGGGCAGCTATATGTAGCTCAGTTGACAATACAATATGATATCATCGAGCTGATCTGATGATAAGGACAAGACCTCAATAGTTGAACTGTTCACAGGTTACTAGTAAATCTCTCGCGTTTAAGTTAATATAATTGACTCTGAGCATATTCAGTCATGGATAAGTTTAGAAAAGCGTTGTTTTTATTGGTTTTTAACTATATATTATTTGTTTCTTTATAACTAGGAGTATCGATCGAGTCGTCAATTCTTCTAAATATAAAGAACAATAATATGATAAAAATAGCAGCTTCTTTGTTTCATCGTCATCTTTTGGCGACATAAAATTTATACCTCACTTACATTTATTGAGCCTTAGGTTGGAGCCATAGGTTGAGCCTATTGCAAAGGTTACTTATAAGTTAAGATGTGTTTATGATTTTCTTTATATATATTATACGTTTTTTCACTTATATAAACAAAGAAAATTATACAACAAAAAATACCTTTTGCCTTACCCCGTTCCGTCCATCCGTTTTACAAAATCATAAAAACTAATTTTTCCTTAAAGCTTTATCTAGTCTATTAATCATATATCAACATATTTTCACCACATTATTTACAGACTTAGGTACATTATATGACAAACTAATAGATTGTTAATTATTTGCCGCGCACAGACATCGAACTACTGGCCCTGAACTGCCAGATAGCGATCAAAACATCAAATTAAATTAATATACCTACAGTGTAATGTCTAGTTATTAACTCCCAACAGCACAGACAATAGCCTTTAAAATTAAGTATAAGATAATATCGTCTTAAGCATATTGTTCCAATTAAAAAATGAGGCCGTTAAGCGGTCGATGCACGTAGCTTTTTGTGAGTTTCGGACGTTGATCGTTCGTTCACCAAGTATGAAATGTAATATATATTTAAAGATACATTCATTGGGTTAAAAGAGAAATTCGATTGGTTTCTTATGAATTTAAACTACTCTTTCTACTGCTGTGCTGTTGCTAATACAGTAAAATAAAAGTATTTAAAATAAACATTTATATTTAAAAGTAAAATTCTTGATTCACTCGAGTGAACTGCGAAACCATCAATGCGTTGAGCCTTGGCATTAAAACATATTTTTATTGACTTCACGCATCCCACATTTTCATGTATCCATCATGTATCTCACAAATAGTGTGGCAGGCGGAGATAAGGCTCTTCAAAGCGGAACTGCCTTTCGAGCTGGTGATAGCTTTATTTTCATTCGACAATCTGAAGTCTATTTGAATAAAGTTTATTTTGAATTAAATCGACCAAACGTTAAGTGTTAAAACACCCCGTTCCCCACTGTTTGCCACGTCGATGGAAGAACTTAACAGAGCGCGTTGCCAGAGTGAAAATGATAATAATTAATTTCCCTGAGTGGGAGGCGAACCCATAACTGTCGCGTTTTTAGATCGACGCTGCCACGATGACCTCTTGGAAAATCATATTCTAATACAAAATATTTCAACATTTTTCACCTTTACTTTGCATTTATCACGAGGTGTGCCTCCATACCTAAAAACAACCTACTCGCAAAGTGTACAGTGTCGAATACAGCTTTGTAAAGACAGCGTGTATTGTTAAATCTACACAAAGGTTTCCCTTATCAAAACATTTAGTCAGTACAAAGGCATGCTGAATCATAATTTACGAGGTTTCTAAAGATTACCATGACGTTTGGAGAAAAGGGCAGTCTTGATTTAGTCGGACAACTTGTTTTTAATTTCTCTCAGAGATTTTGATAATTTTGATTAATAATATAAGGATCTAAATGGAATTCGTTGTGGTACGGTAAATTAACCAAATGGGCGATGGTAATGAATTCAAATGTCCATTAAACTATTATGTTGAACATATCTAAAATAAGAAGATATGCATTTTATCTATTTCGAATATATTACCTGTTACTGAGTGACTGACAGTCAATGCATAGCCAGAACTATACGGCGTAGAACGCTGAAATTTGACATGTAGCAACTTTGGGCAGTGTAGGCCAGCATTAAAAAACGATTCTCCAAAATTCCTATGGGAATATGGGCAATTTTACATTTTAAAGTCGTAAAATCCACGCAAACGAAGTAGAAGGCGGCCACTAGTATGTTTATGAAAAGTAGGGGTCGAAATAGTTTATCTTTTTTTTTTTACAATAAAAAATTCTAACAAAAAACATTAATTTCATCATTTCACATGTATCCCGCACGCAGCAGGGTAGGCATTTCGTGCTGAGTGGCAGGAACTCAACGCCGCGCTTTGCCTCGGCACCAGAGCGAAAAAATGGAAATATAAATTTAAGTAAATATATCGTCTCCAAAAATCTTTAATTTTAATCGCATGATTTGCATGGAATATGAACATAAATTCTTTTTAAATATAAGTATATATGATAAAAGGTATAAAACAGTATGGCTTATTTTATACCTTTTATCATCAGTATAAAAAGGGCGACGTACTCATCTCATTCGTCACGTTCACTTTGTGGATAACATCGGCATGACCGCATCGATTCTGGCGATCGCCCTCCCATAAACACCGATTACCGATTTGCTAAGTGCATAAGAAATTAAAAGAAGTCTTCTTCTTCTTCTATATTTCATTTGAAATATTTACTCGAGTGGAAATCGAACCCACAAACAATCACGATTGCAAGCGCACGCTTGTGCCACTGCGCACGACGGGCCTAAGTAAATAAGTAAAACATTTGAATTTAGGTACGTTGTAGCGGAGTGGAAAAAAAATAAGATTTTTTTTACAAAATAAAACCCAAAATTATGACAATTCAAAGTATAAACTTTTGGTTTACAAAATGTTATACAAATCCATTAAGCCTGCGCCACTACGACGGCGTCTAACTCATTATGAGGGAACAAGGTGAAAGGAGAAATTTGTATCTTTGTCACTTACTCGATGCAATATTACAAGTAAAAAAATAAATAGCTGTAGTGAATGGACGTGATGAACATCGTTTGAAATTTCAATACTTAATCATTTTAAGATCTGACGTTGTGGCGACATCGAGAAAACAAAATCTACAAATCATATAATAGTTACACCTAATTACAATGAGACGCCGTAGCTTAGTAATGTTTAAGCGTAAGGGATAACAAGTTCGATTCTAGCTAGTGTATAAAAATTTTCTTCAGCATTCTATCTATGGATTTACCGTAGGTGTGGTAGGAGAGGCGGGGGGAGAACCTTTGTCCTTTAAAAACTCAGTATGATGGACACTGGAGGAATATTACGTAAAAAGTATGAAGATCTTTCGGAGGACAAGTAGGAAGAGGTTGATGACAGTGGACGAACCGAAAGAAGTATGCAGAGACAGAACGGACCGTCTTAACACTATAAATAATATAGTCTATTCATTTGGGCTTGAGACAAAATGAAGCCAAACAAAACCAAGTTTCTTAAGAATTTATTGAGTAATTAATTAAATTAAATCGTCTTCACGCTGTATCACGCACACATCAGTGTAGGCAGAGGGAACCTAGTGTTAAGACACTCCGTTCCCCATTTTCTGCCGAATTCTAGAGGCATTGCGTTCTGAGTGGCAGAACTCAACGACGCGCTTAGCCTCGACGCCACTTTATTGATAATATTATATTTGTACGGATATGAATGTTTCGGCCATCTTTCTTCTACGTTTTAGAACACGTTTAAAACAGCCAAATACGCACCGTATTGGAGTTTTTTTGCTTGCTTGAAAATTCAAGCGTTGCTTGGTTAAGGTTATCATCATGTTTTAAAGTACTAAGACGTATAAAAAACAAAAGCTTTTATCTTAAAACTAAAAAAAAAACAAGGAAAGTAACAACGGAATAACAGAATTAAACGAAAATATCTGGAAATAGTTCTTTAGTGTAAGCGAGTTGATCTATTGTAAAAATGGCGGATATAGCCCGACCGACGCCAACAGTCACGCTTTGTTTATAATACAAAATTTTCGCAGTATTTGTGCTCTATAACTTTTAAAAATTAAAACGCGTTTAAAGTTTTTAAATATAGTGCCTTATGGGTGTTTTCGCATGTAAGCTAAATATTTAATAAAAAAAATAAAAAAGATAATATTTTAAGGCGTTTATAATATTCGATTTCTATCAACTCATGAAAGTATTTCATTAGCTCTTCAGTTATCATTCAGTAGTATTATTTACAGTGCTATCAAAGTACAGTTTCCATTATTATCTAACTAAAATATATTAACTCCATTAATCGTGACCTGTAAAATAACCTTTTTCCGGTATGTTTACCTTTTATCTCACGGCTCTCTGAATAGGGTATAGATTATATCGGCCTACCCTGCTATACGCGGGACACAGTGTGGAGTCATCTCCTCCTACAATTATATATACAACATACTAGAATAAAATAAAAATCCACGTTAAAAATTACATACAAGACGTCTATATAAAACACGAAAGTAGCATTTTGTTTACAGTTACATCAGTATGTTGTGCTTTGGCACACGTTCCTAGTCCCATGACTCACTTGATAGACGATTATTGGATATCTTCGTGAATCACCAGGGTTAAAAAGTGGATGTGATAAAAATGCGAATAAAACGAGAAAATTGTGGAGTACAACCAGGTATAGGAAACTTTTTTTATAATAAACAAAAAAGGTTTTTAATTTACACTTACATCCCGCACACGATGATTCTGGTTTCGATTTCCACTTGGAAAAACTGGTGTGGTTTGAAAAAATATAGTGCAAGGCACGTATTATTTTATTATTATGTATTATCGTGCATATATAGAGATATACTTTACGCACTCACATTACTGTCTCTTTTTTTCACCTAATCAAGTGACGTAAATGTCCAAAAATAGGCAGAAATGCAGAAATTGGTAGTGATTTGTCACTTGTATATATAGTTTTTTTTTTTTATTTATCTCAGTTTTGCAGAAACGAAACTAAAAATATATAAATAAATATCTAGCAACACAGCTATGCGAAAAAAACGTAAAGCTGTTCTTTTATTATTTGAACTTAAGGTTTCATTTTAAACAAACATAAGCGACACTAAATTATATCTCTACAGAAACATAATAAAAAACGCGTATATGGGCAGGCCGTCTAAAAAACCAAAAACTTTTTGAAAGAAATGAGAACTCGAATTGGTCCCTGTCACATAACTTCATTTTATCACAAAGTTCGGAACAAAAACGTCATACATTTTAATTACTCTATTGTCGAAGCTTGAGTAATGTTATTATGAAGACATTGTGTTTAAAACTTATGAAGGCACATAATAGTATGTTATATAATATAAAGATTTTGAGGCCGGTCGTGGCGCAGGCGCACAAAGTGTGACTGTAAAAGCGCCTGACTGTGGGATCGAGAGAAAATGAAATATTTATTTAAATTTATATTTTAATTTCTTCGCGCTGGTGTCGAGGCGAAGTATAGCCACTCAGCACGCAATGCTTTCAAAATTCGGCGATCTCTCTGCAATATCTTAGTACTAAGTATTGTATGAAATCATGGTCCATTTATTATTAAAATCTAAATATCCACACATATACCACATTTTTGCTATTCTTATTGATACCGCATTAGATCCGTAAACCGCGGCGTTTATTCGCGGCGTTCGTCGCATTTTTACCTTTTTTTTTTTAAATAAAATTTTAAAATGTACCGAATTTCCTAGTTACGTACGTTCAGTTTGCTTGCTTGAAAAACAATTGAAAAATGGCGGGAACTAGTTTTTATTTATTTATTACATCTTCAGATTTTCATATATAATGGTATTAAAACCAACCAGTTACATTCAGTACAGCCAAAGAAGTTTGATTACTAATAATACACTCAAAATACTCTTGCCCCAACCTACCAACCTACCACCTATATATATAAAACGACAAGCAAAAGGAAATAAATAGGGAAAATGATAAATGCTAACATACATACAAATATAACATAGAATGTACATTTGCATTGCAAAATAATATTTGCAATATTCGTGTCAATTTGCAATGGCGTGACACTTAAATTGGATACCGAGTGAAAGCTTTTTTTGGTATCACTTCCTTTTTAAAAATACAAGTGACGATCGTGTTTTAATTGTCACTTTTTTCAGGATCACGATAAAAAATTAATAAGGATTCATCTCTACTAATCTACATACACTGATTTCACAAAGAAGGACAGAAACTAGTGATAGTTTTACTTATTTAAAGCCGCTAGATAGCGGGTCTCATTAAGGTATGTACTGTTCGCGAGGTGTATGCTGAGATTTGCATTTGTCTCTAAAAGTAAAAAAAAACTTTAAAAATTAAATTAGATTAGATATCAATAGAAAAAAAAATAAAGAATATATCATTTCTATTGCAGCAGACATTGCATTCACATAATTTTCACTCTCAACTGATGAGTTGTTTGTGATAATAATGACCGTTCTGTTATTTCATCAAGAACAGCCAACCTTGCCAACTTTTACTTTTAATAAATAGAACACAGAAATAAAAGAAAAAGATTTAAATATGTTACGCTGTTCAGTAGAAGAGGTGTACTGATAGCAGCTGCATGCTGTCAAAAAGTAGTTTAAGCAGAGGATGCGCCGCGATTGATGTCTGACTCCACACCTACACCTACCTCGCTCTGTACTGTGTCTAATAAGAATTAAACCGTCTAAAAGAAAATATTTTATTTTATTTCTATACAAATAGCCACTCTGATACATTGCTACTGTGCCAAGATAGCTTCTCCATAAGATTAATTTTAAAAAATGTTTTTAAATTATATTTAATAGCCATATACAAAAAACAAACCGCAGTGCAATTTGAATTTGTAACTACCATCTTAAATGAAATATCTACTGAAGTATATATTCATATCAACACAATAATGAAATCAATCATGCGTCAGTGATCAGCGATAAGTTGTAATAACCGTATTTTTATTTATGCATCTAGTTAGATCAGGGAGAGTAAGGGAGGAGAGGATTTCTGGAAGTTCCTACGGAAACAAAAAAAAACATTTTTTTCAATTTTTATCCTATTTTCTAACAGGAGCAGGTCACAAATTCGACTATATTTTTTGTTAAATGTTTCTTAACTTCAGAGCTTTTGACGATTTTGATGATTTTTATAAGCTAATGCTATCCATGTCGCATTGTAATTTTGATCAATTCTGATAATGGTAACCATGAGAAAATCACATAAGTCTTAAATTTGCATTAAGTAGATTTGCATTATTAGATTGTGGGATCCGGTTAAAATTGAAGAAGTAGTTTTATTTTATTAAAAAATATTAAATACTAGGGGACTAGTCGCGGCTTCGCCCACAAATCTCCTATATATACTTAAATTATGCTGTATTTGCCAACAGATTGATTGATACATTTAATCATAAACAAGTTATTTAAAAAAAACTTATTTAAAAAAAAAGTAAAAGTGCACTACGTGGCTTCTTGAGATGTCATCGGAGGAGGTCCTGCGTTATCAAACGTATGGTTGCGGCTGCAATTCGATGGCATCATTTTTGTTATTTCTTTATTTAAAGCTAAATAGGACTTACACTGTAGTGTTATATAGCCTATAGCACTCCTGAAGAATGTAGCTTTCATATAAAACACAAAAAAAGTAAACCGGAACAGTAGATCCAGAGATCTTAGCGTTTGACCAAACTCTGCAGCTTTATTATAATAAGCACAGTTGAAGACGACGAGCTATACATATATAAATAAAAAAATATGTGAGACCAGTCGTGGCACAGCGGCACAAAGTGTGACTGTAAAAGAGACTGGTGGTGGGTTGGATCACCACTAGAGGAGATGAAATATTTACTTAAATTTATATTTCCATTTCTTCGCTCTGGTGTCGAGGCAAAGCGCGGCGTTGAGTTCTGCCACTCGAGAATTCGGCAGAACGTGGGTAACATGTCTTAACACTAGGTTCCCTTTGCCTACCCTGCTGTGTGCGAATACAGCGTGAAGCTGATTTTAAATAACCTAAACGCCTTTAACATTAGCCTATATGTACACACGCGTACAAATAATGTCGATTGTAACGTAACGTGTAGAGGTACTTAGCGACCGAAACGGATCGTGGTTATCAATTAAGCCAATTGAAATCGAAATCTCGAGCGATGACCAAAATAAGTGCATTGTTTGCATTTCTGTCCCGAAAATATATGGGAAAAGATAATAATATATCTCCTTTATTAGAGTATAAAAAAAAGATGTATTATATGATTTTCAATCTAATAAAGAATGAGTCGATGCGTTTTGGGTGGCGGATCTGTACACCACGCTTTGTCTTCAGACTTTGTCAGAGACAAAAAATAAAAACTATTCATTCCCAAAATTATTCGTTCACAGCCAAACATGTAGAATCCGTGAATGTGGCCATCTTAGCGCGGTGTGTGAGTGTGTGTAAATAATGTAATGTTCATTACATTGTCTGGGTTTGAATAGTATTCACATGATTAGATATATTTGAATAATTCTCATTTCCCTACTCTGGTAAAACAATACGCGGAGTTCAGTTCCGCCAATGAACACGCCACGTCGATTTAATTCCACCAAGTTAAAAAGTTTCGAAACTAAATTCTTTTTCATCTGTATATTATTATATTAAAAAAAAATGGCGAACCAGTAACATTAAACAAAATATAAAGTTTCACTTAATGAGTTTTCATAGAAATTCGATTCGGATCAAAGAAATTCCCCGAATTCGAGCTTCGCAAAGATAGCCAGATGTATCGAAACTGTTCCTTCATCATTTTTGTTCGTGCTTTTATTAATTTTACAACGTAAGCAGAAATACATTAGTTATAAATCACTCTGTTCTCCATTTTTCACTTAAATAATTATATACTTTATTGAATAACGGAGAAACCTCGTCGAATTTGAAAATCGAACTAATAACCATCGTGAACAGTCCTATGCCCAAGCTCTACCACAATAATTATGTCGTTACTAGTTTACTAATGACTTATTTCATAAGCAAAAGTACATAAAAAGTAAAAAAGTATGTATATAATAAAATAACCTGCTGACGCAACGGTTGCGGGTTTGATTCCAATTGGGTGGGATGAATGAATAATGGTGCTTAAGACAAAGTACCCTACTTTGTCTTAAGCAATGAAATTCAATTTTGTTGAGTTACCCCAATTAACATTCAATGTCTTGAAAATTGAGCAGAATGTGAGAAACAGAATGTGTGAGTGTCTTGGAACAGCAGTGGAATGCTCAAAATGATCTGGAATGTTCATAAGTTTGAATGTAGTCCAAGCCAACACCTATTAAATTTCTTGCCAAACTGTTTTTATGATGCACCTGCATTTCGTGGGTTGGAATATTGATTGTATTGCTTAAAATTAGTTTTGGTACAGGCTGTCTATTTAGCAAAATATTCATTTAAGAATTAAATAGATATTTTTTTATAAGAATGTAAAAATAGTGATTTTATTATTTTTTATAAAATTTTATTTTAAATATATGTGAATGCCCACAACTGCCCAGTTGTGGTGCAGGGGCACACAGTATGCCTATACAACAACTGCTAGGGGATTTAAACTCCACTCAAGGAAATGAAATATTTATTTAAAATTCATATTTCCATTTCTTTGCTTGGTGTAAAGGCAAAGGGTGGCATTAAGTTTTACCACCCAACATGCAATGCCTTTAGAATTTGTAAGAAAGTAGAGAATAGAGCGCCTTAACATTAGATACCCTCTGCCTACCCTGCTGTGTGTGGGATACAGCATGAAGCTTATTTTTTATAAATGTAAAACTAGTGAAAATTTTTCTAAGAATCACAATAATGAAATCAATTATTGTCAATGCTATATTATATTTATTGTAGTGTTATATTATTATTAAGTTATATAGTGCATAATCTTTTTAGTCATTTGCTTTTTATGTTTGCAAAAACATCATAAAAATGATATTAGAGTTAAAACATTGCATGTTGGGTAGAATTCAATACTGTATACTTATTTTTCTGTAATTGAACCCACTACTATTATACTTATAATCTGACTGAGCCTCTATATAACCAGTATCATTTTTTCCTATATGTTAATGTTCTAAAACATGTATTATGTTGTTTTCAGACAGTAAGTACAAAAATGTTTAAAATCTAATTTCATTGACACAGTAGATTCTTATCAGCGCTAGCAACTATCCAAAGAATGCTCCTAATGGTGATATTATCTTCCACTTAAGACTATGGCTACTGATACACAAATTATACTTTTAAACAAGTTTTTTTTTGTGGCAATCCCATACATAGCAGAATATGCAGGGGGACTTAGTGTTAAGACACTATACTACCCAATGATATTTTTTCCAGAAATTGACTGTTGAGTGGTGGAACTCACTAAAGTGGTGACTCCTTTACCAAAGTAAGAGATGGAACATAACACTGTCACCCAAATAGGAATCGATCCCACAGACTCTGCAATAAGCAAGTAATTTGTGTCTTGGTTTCAGTAAGTATTTTTAACTTTTTTATTTTATCAAATATTTTATTTCATAAAATATAAATAATCTATATAAAAAATATACTCGAATATCTAATAAGATAATTATAGACGTCTATTTCATATATGTTAGATATATTTTTAGTTTGTGAAAGTAGGCGGCAAGTGATGTAATATGAAATGAAACTATTTTCAAACATGAAAATATTTAGGCTAAGGTAAAAGAAATTCTTATTTCAGGTATTCTAACCCTCACCTACTGACACGAATCTATTGAGTCATTTACGTTTGCACATCTCTTCAGCTATTTTAAGAAACTTAAATGCGCGCCCGAAAATCTCATTACAAAACTTTGTGTTTGCGCCAAAAGGATAAAAAAGAAATGTATATAGCTATCAATGCACAGCGTAATGCAACAGGAATGCAAGTAACGCAGCAGATACGGCACAAAGCGTTTTATTTTATTTTTTCTCTTATTAAATATTTCCGCAAGATTGTCAAATAATGACATAAATACATAATTTTAACTTGTCGGAATATAGTAACAAATTGTTTAATATAAAATAAATAAAGTTTAAGTCAAAACTTACGCGTATAATATGTGCACTACATAAAAATAAATAAATTTAAAACTTCACACACGTTCACTGTGTACACAACTGCACTGCAATCTGTCAAATTGTGTGGTGAAAGTGTTGCTAGATTCTTCACTCATTTTCCCCATAAAACAAATATATTATTTGTTATAAAATATTCAATATAAATAATATATTTATTTTTAATGAATGCTATAAATATATTTTATTGGTTTTGCTTTTTATATATTAATACTATGTTTTTTAGAATAGTATAATAAGCTATGTTGCCATTACACATGCTGCAAGTTCCCACATTTTGCACTCGGTAGTTTTGCCAGCTGAGTGGTTCACATTACCTACCTTTTATTATTATTAGTGGTGACTAAAAATAGGTCAAATATTTAAAAATGCCCGCTGGCACGCGTCGCGGTCCTCACCAATTGTAATGATATTGCAGGAATTAAGTGGAAAATATCATATTAATAGGAATATTTTAATTTATTCCAAGGCACAATTTTCACTGTTGTTTAAAAGATTGTTATACAGATACGTTATTCAAAATATTTTATTTTTGCGCGTAATATTTTTATACTTAATTTTGCATTATAAATGCTCAACATATAATTATAAATGCTATCATTATCTGTATTATATATAAAATTGCATTGAAAAAAACTATTTTTGAGCTATTGGTGATAACATACTTATACATTAAACTAAAAACCTATTATCAGATGTTGTTACCATACCATTTATTGAAAGCAAAAAAAAACAAAGTTCATCGCTCTTCAGAGAGACCAGTACGGCAAGACGAAAATTAAAATAAGAAAGGATCCATAAACCTGGTTTAGTAGCTTATGAGGTATAATTTCGAAAATGTTACACCGTGCGTTTATGACTCACTACATTTTTACGACATATTTTATTTCTATTGTAGATTTATATACAGGATGGAAGTGTTAGCATCACTTTAAGTGAAACCATTGTTCTACTACTCCATAAAAGCCTAATACAATATTTTTTTTATTCCCCAAAAATGAAAAAGTAATTTTCAAACTAAATAAATTATAAAATTGTTGTTTTAAAATAAAACGCCATTTTAAGGACGACGCACACACATATAAGCCTATCAAAGGAACACACCACACATACCTCATTCCGAAATCGAATCTTAGATATTGGCGATAAATTTCGAAGCTGTTTAACCTTTAGTTGTATTTTTATAGTAGTAAGTGTTTACGTTATTGCGATCTATGCATAATCACGTCACATGAAATACAGGTACAGATGAAAATCGTGAAATGAAAAAAAAATCCTACGTCCAAGCTGTTGGCATCTTGATTAATTTCTGTATGTGTTCAGCATATAGGACAAATATTTTATCCATATAGGCTGTTTCACCTATATAAGAATGGTGTGTATTATGATTTCAATAGCCGTTATATAAATATCATTTGACTTTAAGCTTAACTAATCATTTTCCAATTTAAAATATACATTTTATCTCTCTCGTATCTCACTCATTTTATTGTGTATGCTGAAAAGCACGACAAAAAGAGAAATAACCTATATATTATAAAGGTTATTTCTCTTTTCGCTGGGTTCTAGAAGTTAACGCCACCATATTAGTACTGTACTAAACTAAAGAAATATATTGAAGTAACCAACACAATCAAGATACAAATCATTATTTGATTGGTTTGGTTCAACTATAAATAATTGGCGTATAAACATACGTAATATCTGTATAAAAATAAAACAACTAGAAAAATAAAACAGCTAAGGAACAGTAAACATTTTTATTTTATTGTAAATATTATTTATTGTATCATCTGACACTCGCGATGATATTTATGGTTTTGAAGCTAAAACTGAAAGATTTTTGAATTGTGGTTCAACCTAGCATTAAACGTTAGGCACATAATAAATTTAATAACGTCTGAAATAGAAGCATGACTTTTATCGCCCTACCTTTATAAAAACATGTTACCTACATGTTATTTGTTGCTTATTGTATTTCTATGAATATAACTTAAAATAAAGAATATTCAAAACAAACTATTGAAATTTATTGACTTAATAAAAATCAAAATACCTATCACGATCCCACAAAAAATATAATATATTTTTTGTGGGATCAGGATAGATCATTAGAATTTTATTTGATGTCATACTACAAAATATATTTTGACGCATTTAATATTTAAAAAATAATTAAAAAATAATTACGACAAAAGTAAATACTCTACGAAAATTAAGTAATTTATTACTAAGCAACATGAAAGAAGTATCAAATATTTCTATTTCAGACATTAGCTATTCGCTAATATAGACATTTATATGTAAACATATTTTAAATATAAATCGGTACAGTGACGGCTTAATAATTTCAATGAAAGCTTTTTTCTGGGAATGTTTTGTTATTGTTCGTATGGGTATTAAAAGAAAGAAAAATATTTAAATAACAATTTTTAAAAGTTGAAATTCATAATTTTTAAAAAGTTTAGTTTGGATTTTAAAAACATAATTTAGCTTTAAATGTCGTCACTGTGTGTGCAAATAGAGCTAATCATCGCGAGTCATCTCATGTGAAGATTTTTACAAGCAATAACTACCTCTATGTAACTTCAGTCGGCTCATTAATGCACTTACTCTATACTTCCGTCCATTGAGCGTTACCTAAACATGAGTGAGATGAAAATTTTAGCTGCAAAAAAAACACTAGTGATTGAAAAAAAAAACACTGACACAATATTTTCAGATTGAAAGTAATATTATTAGCTGAAATATAGATTATATTTAGAACTGATATTGATTTTACTACACATAGTAATAATATATTAGAATAAATGTGATATATGAGCGATATTTTGTACTGTGTTGACTATGATATTTCGGTGCTGCGTATTATATTTGTTTTATAAGTGATGCTTAAGTGGAAAGAATAGCATTATAAGATGCATGTGGTTTCATATACTCAGATACTACATAATAAATATAAAAAATATTATAGAATATATTATTACATAAAAGGATTTGCTAAGTGTAAATAAATTATTTTATAGTAATAAGATGAAGTTTTAAAACGTATGAAAGTGAAAACGATTGAAGTTCAAGACTTATTCCTACACCTCGCAAGCCGTCTTCGAATGTTATTAATAAGGCGAGTCAGCGCAACCTTTAAGTTATAATTTACCTAAAACTTTTAAATTGTCAACTAGTTGTTTAAAATTTGTATTTGTTATTAGCGTAGAAGAATATTTTTGTTAACAAATATAGTTAGTAGTTTTTTTTTATAAAGTTAATAGGTACCTAAATATTTGAAGACTACTCCAAGGTAAAGTGACAAGTCAATTATCGAAGACTTTTATAGATAAGAATCTAAAGAACATTCGAGCTATAGAGATCCATCTACATAAAAACAGTTTATAATCGACGTTATAATTTTTGTAAATATAAAGCGCGAAGTTTTTGTTTCTGGCAACAACGATCTTTTATTAGTCCGCCATTTTGTTCTTTACTATCAATTAATTTCGCGCTATTTTTACAAAAATACTGAAAATTGTGTTATTCTTAAGTTGAGGTAAGTAACTACAGTTATGAACTGATAATAAGTAACGTTATTAGTATATTAGAAAAATATTGCTTTTATTTTAGAAAAAATTGCATTGAAAACTGCACTACAATACCCTACTGTAACACTCAGTAAGATAAAAAGGGGATAAGAGGCTTATTCACATATCAACAAGAGGTAGCTAACAATAAAATTTTATTTAACGTTTCGATAACAAGAAATTACAAAATATTTAATATCGATAGCGGACAATCAGAATAAAACCACGAGTAGCATGTTATAAGTATAAATAAGCCCCTTACGAAAAGGATAAAAATATAATATAGATAAATAGAAGCTGAGAAGAAAAATAGTTTTCATATTATTTAAAATAACGATGGCCGTTCATCAATTTCCTTGTTGGTACATTACTGAATATTATATACTGTAAATATTATTTACTTCCATACATTATACTTGCACAAAGCGATATGTTTCCTTATTGTAGCACTGTGTTTATAATATGTAATAAGTACATATGTTTATTTAATATTTTATTCTTTATATCAATCATGATATCAAATACTAATCTTAATATACAAATCTAATATAATATGTAATTCGCTTCAAATGAATAATGTCACTAACTGTACATAAAGCTTTTTATAAAATAAAATCTAGACTTCGTTTATACTAGAATTCTAAGCTACACGCTTATAATATAATAAGACGCCATCTTGTTGTTGTGACAAAATGGCGGAATTAAACATCGAATGCGAAATTATTTCATCACAGTATGTTTTTAACGGAAAGCTTTTAGAAATCATTACATCGATAAGGGCAAACAAAAATATGCTTTAGTTTGAAATGAAGCATTAAAACCAAGATGATGCTCCGCCTAGTTTCGTTGAAAGCTCGCCGATGCCGCGTCCAAACATATTGCCAACCTGCAATCATAAAATTTCAATATTGTATAGTCTTTTTTGTTTTTATTTTTTCAAACCTATAATTTTTGAGATTTTTGAAGTTCTTTATTTTAAAATATTTATATATAAATAGATCTCACAAGTCGTTTATACTTCACTTATTTAACATCAAAGAATTAAATTTAGTAAGATAGATAATATACTATTTAAAATGACACAAACTGTGTCATTAACAATAGAATATTTAAAAAAAAAAATACTGTATATATATATACAGATATGGCAAAATATCATATCTGTAAAAGTATCACAATAAATTTAGATTTATTGTGATATTTTTTTAATGTGTGTAATTAAGAAAGTAAAAAAAATATAATATCGAAGTTAAGTCAAAATTAATACAAAATATTAATTTAATTCACGTAATTTTATTTATTGTCTTTTATTTAGACTATGTAGGTCAGTTTTTATTATAATGTGCCATCTAGTGTACGCAGTAAAGACTACAAATCAATTTCCTTTTTACAACCCGGCGCATAATTACGAAAAAAAATATATAGATGTCACTCTTTCCGTATATTTTATATTTAGTTACATTTTATACTTCAGATTTAATTTTAAATTAGTATTAAATAATACATATTAAAGGAAAACGTAGCTAACCTTGCCCACTACAGCTGTTACGTTTCCTAATTTTGCTTCCTCTGTGAGAGATTCTAACTTAGATTTTCCACCTCGCGCACCTTCTTCTGAGCCACCATCGTCACCACTTCTGTAATACAAAAAAAGTAATTGTTTTTTCAATTATTAATAAAATAATTAAAAATTATTAGGAACGGCAATGGCATCGCCAAGATAAATATTTTTTATTGATATATTTAGCTGTAACGTGTTTTTGTAAATGGACAATATAAAATTTTTCACAATATATTAACAGGAGACCAGGTTGGCGGTGAGGGGCACAAGTGTGTGACTGTAAATGCGAAAGTTTGTGTGTTCGTTTCCCACTCGAGGGAAATAATTTTTTTTCAGCTCCCACATATAGCAGGGTAGTAACACTAAGTGCACAGGTTCTTCTGCCAATCATATGCGGGATACAACGTGAGACTAAGAAAAATAAATAATAACAGCGACGACTAACTGAACATTTAGATTTTATATACTAATGTGTTGTAATAAATATTTTAGCACATGCCACAACTGCTGACATAATCTAAAAACATATATATCACTTAAGTGGTCTAAAAACGTACAGAACATGATAAATAGAACAAATGTTTTGTTAAAAACAATTGATCACCCTTGATCTTGTTGAGCCAACAGTAGACTGCAAGTGGCTTCTTCAGTATGCATACGAGATGCAATTTGTTGATAAGCTTTAGAATTGAGCTTATCATCAATAACCCCTTGCAGTTCGAAGTCACTGTACATTTTCTGAAAATATATTTTAGTTAATTTATTATACTATATTTTATTGATTTAATTAATTTATCTCAATCATGATTTTTTTCCAATTCTGAAAAACGTCTTAAAAGGCCATTGTGATGGTTCTCGGTTTGATTCCTATTCGGGGAATGATTACTTTAAATATTTTCATTTCTCCACTCTAGAAGTCAACGTTGAGTTTTACCACTCAACATGAAATGTTTCGAAAATTATGTGAAAACTGAGGAACAGAGTGTTTTAACGCCAAGTCCCATTCCTATACTCTGTTATATATGGGACAAGGCGTCGTCGATGTTAATACTGTACCTTGAGAACAATCGACAGGCAGGCAACTTGTTGAGGATGCAGCACAGGGCGGTCATTTAACCACGTACTCAAGAGTCCGATTTGCATACCATACCACTGTTCGAACAGCTGCAGGATCCATAGTTCATCTGTTACCTGGTTTAATTTTGTGGTGTAGTTTAATAATGTTAAAGCGGTTGTAATTCATAAAATATTAGTGAAGTCCGTGAAATACAGACATGCAATTATATGACATAATACAAATTATAATAAAAAAAAACTGGTCTATAGCTTACGCATGGTTATCCAAATGGAAGCCAATTTAAGGAGAAGTGCCTGTGTTATGTTGATCAGACTCTCGGTTAATACACATAAAAGTATGCATATTTTTAATATATATAAACATGAATAAGATCTAATGAAGTTTGTCTTTCAAATATCTGTAGTGCTAGTTAGAAGTCGAACACATGATCTGTGATGGTTACTAAACCTATAGAGTAGTTAATATAATATATATGTAATGCGACTTTTCCTGTATTGAATTACAATTAAACGTATGGAATAATAATGAAAAGATATATAAAGTGTACAAAGTTTTTGTTTACCTTCGATCGGATTTGATCCATAGAATTTCTCATAAAATTGACATAGCCTTGACCTATATCTTTTCCTGATCCAGATACGTTAGCAATTGTCAGAATGGATCCTATTAAACTGTAAATATAGATTATAATAATTTTAATAACACATATTAACTTGTTTGTGTTCAAAGTAGCCAGCTTTTAATGTTTTCAGCTTGTCTATCTACATTTGTATGTATATGTGTGTATGTATGTATGTGTGTGTCATAGCTTTTGTATAGCAATATGATTAAGCTATACTTATGATTTAAGCTACTGGGTATTCTTGGAACTAGTACAATGAATTGATTATAAATATATACTTTTGCTGTTA
This sequence comes from Heliconius charithonia, assembly GCA_030704555.1. NCBI lineage: Eukaryota > Metazoa > Arthropoda > Insecta > Lepidoptera > Nymphalidae > Heliconius > Heliconius charithonia. The sequence goes on from CM060825.1 coordinate 6,008,686, forward strand.
AATAGTATTAGCTTCAAGTAAGATATATAATTACTACACGTATAGAAATATATTCTGGTGTAGAAGTCATACAGCTTACAGCTTAATGCAATTATAAAAATGGCTATTGTGTACAGTATTAAAACGGGATAGACAATATTGAATACCAAATAAGTATTTTTTGTAGTTGTATTCAGCAGAAAGTATGTTTATATAAAATAAATGGTATAATGTTTAATGTGGTGTTAACCATATGTGGTATGTTTGTTGTTTTTATAATTTGAATTTTCAAATTTATTGTGTAAATATTACACATGAAGTTTTCACCATTGGTATAAGAACGCGCCAATCCTTATTATACCAGATGGACACAGCCCACCCATAATCCTTTAAAAATTTATTCATAATAAAAAAAATATAGCACATTACCGACCAATTCTAATACACTTGTTTCTATGTATTCTTCGTTGGAAGCTGGAGAAGCGGTGACGATGACGGACGCGGCTTGCAGACTCACCTGCCCTCGTCGAAGCGCGCGATCTTTGCTAGCGTAGCCTCCAGCACCGCCGACAGGCGCGCCGTCATCCCCGTCGACATGGCTTGCAGACACGCCTCGATCTGGGCATCCATTTTAGCATGGTACTGGTACTGTGAGAGATTGCGGGTGTTAACACTTAAAGCAAGCTTAACACATAGTAGTGGTTACCTTCGCTCCGTTTCCCCAAACTTCAAGTGGTCACCATTGACGCTTGTGGAAAATGCTCCGGCAAACAAAGGGTTGCCATGCACAACTTGCAGAATTGTGCAAAATAAAACAAACATAAAGAAACAAAAATAAAATGCGGTCAGCGGAGGATGTTATAAAATATTCATGCAAGTTAATATTTCAGGCAAAAAGTAATGAAAATATGCTACAAATGCGATGACGTCACAAATTCTGCAAATCATGCCTGACAATCCCACAATGTGCATTCGATTATGTTAGGACTATGTGCTCTATCACGTTCAGTTGCATTTTAGCCAAGTTATTCATTCAAATTTAATAATATATTAAAATACAAAGTGTAATAATTAGTGTAGCTGTTTTGTTGAAAAATCTTAAGAAATTTGTAAGAGAAAGTTTGAACGAGTGTCAATTAAATGTGTGAAGAATAGTATGTGATAGGTAAGCTTTCAAATTAGTTTAAGTAAGTTAGTAGCAACTGAATATGATAAAATTTCAAGAGCCACTAACATGCTTGGAGATTTAAACTGTGTTCTGTGCATGTGCATTTGTGGTGCCTCGTGTTAAAATATTTTAAGTCACTCGCATGGAACTTAAGATGTTTTGCATTTGCAGCATGCTCTGCTTAAGCAAACGCATCGAGAAGTGATTGATATTTATGTATGCTATTTTAATTTTTTAAACTTATTTCTTTTTTTTCTATTTCGTCTTTTTCTATTTTTAGGAAGTTACCAGTCATTCGCATTCATTTTGTCCTTTGTGTGGAACGAAAAAGCTTTTCTATAAGTTTCTTTGAAATAATGCTTTAAATACAACTTTCCTAAAACGAGTAAGCGAAACTTGCAAACTAATTGCACAGTATCATTCTCATTAATTTCATGCAAAAAGCTTTAATTGTCGCATTGCTTTATATGCGTATGTATAATAATGAAATGAGTATATTATGATGTGTTTATACAGTCAGGCACACGAAATGGTAATAAAAAAAATTGGTGTGCAAAAAATCGCATTCACATGTCAGTAGCTCTTTGCGACATTGATGATGAGATTTGTTTTTCATGAGTCGTAACAACTTTTATTTTTGTATTAATTTAGTTTTTTCTATTAAAATAATAAAAAAATTATGAGTGAAAATTTATTAAAATATGATTATTGAAACAGATCACAATAATTATATCCGTAATAAATTTTATTTCTTTCTTTGAAATGCATAAATAAACTAGATTAATACTTTACTCTAGTTGATCCGACTCATTTATTATGTAAAGATTTTTACCAATTATAATTGAATGTAGTTAAATATTGCAATCAGTAATTTTGGCTGTTGTATAAGCAGAATGGTAATCAATCAATCAATCAATCGTGACTTGAGTTTCATCATAAACAACTTGCAGATGTAAACAAATTTATGGAGAATTAAAAGTTTTGACGTCACAAATTTTAAGCATGCATTTTTAGTAAGTGTTTATGAGATTCATGAATACCTAGACTGCTTATTTTTTTTGTGAATGTTGTTGTGCGATCGCGTGTTATCTAAGATAACACAGTATTTAGCAGTTGATGGAGTCAGTACAAAATAAAAACTTCGATTATTTATAGGGGTAATTCACATTTTTCTTTTCAATTGTACTTATTATGTACTGACTGATAGTTTCACGTGGATGCAATGGATGTTGGTTATGATGCGTCTAAAATGAGTTACACTTACGATGTCGACGCCTTCAACAGCACACAGCTTGAGAGCTTGGTTCTTGGCATCTAGAGCTACGTTGACCATGGCGCATGTCTCGGCAGGCAGGATGTAGTCCGTTGACATGAAAGTGACACTTTTCTTCAGCCACGCCTGGAAGTAGAAATTACATATTTTTATTGAATTTGAAAAAATATTTTTCCTCATGGGTCTACCAAATCATATACAGTGGATAGATGATGGGAGACATTTTATGTTAGCTTAAAATTACATTTCTGTGAATCAATTTGGTTTTGGTTCTGTGAAACAATTTCCTAGAATTCATATCAAAATTTAAGTATTAGGTGTGCCTTTAGAAACTTATTAAATTTTGTAATTGCGTTACGATTTTGTAAACAATTTTAATTCAATTTTTAAAATGATCATCTATAACCAACCTGAAAAGAAGCCTCAGTCTTTTGGATACACGTCTCCATCATATCACTAGCCATCAGCTTGAGTCGTTGTTCAAGATGCGAACGGAATTCTGGTTCTGGCCAGTGTAAATCTCTTATGAACGATTGCAAAGCATCCAACTTCCAGAAAAGCTCTTCACTCGTTGAACAACCGTTTCTGAAAAATATTTTTAAACCTTAGGATATTTATTTCAATAAATAATATCTTTTACTTTTCAAAAATAAAAGATTAACATCATACCCTTTAATCTCCCATCGTTCTTTTTCAAACCCTTTATGAAGCGATTGTGCAATAGATGACTCCATAAGGTCTACATAACGCACTACGAGTGGAGCAAACGTATCACGCAAATGCTCGTGGAATCGTCCATTTCGTAAGTTTTCTGAAAAATATTTTAAATAAAATTTATATTTCTTTCTACACATAATTTAATTGTGAATCTATAATATAATATATAATTATTTTTTTTTATTTAAGTTTTGGTATTCTCACCATCAGTACGTAAATAATCATTTAATATCTGGAACAAAGGAAAAGAGTCCCAGGTATCTGGGGGTTGTTCAGACAATACTCGATCCATGTCCACGGCAAAAAGTGCCCAGAAAATTTCTGCGTGTTCCACCAGAAGCTCGGAGAACCACGCAAATGCCTGAATAAGGTACAACACACACGTGTTAAATATTAATTTGTATTAATAGTGTAAAATCACTTTAAATTAAATATATAACTATTTTTTTATCGAAAGCTTTTCAATAAAAAATGCTTACGATATTGTTGTGCAATTAAATCAAGACAGCACAAAACTGAGTCAAAAGTTATTTATGAAATTACAGTGATCTGAGATAAAAGTTATTTATGAAATTACAGTGAAAGATCGGTGCTTAAGGGGATATGTTGATATTTTTTGATTAAATTATAAGAATCTTTTAATTTAATTTAATTTAATTTAAGTGCGTAATCTAATTATCTATCACTGATTTTGTTTTCATAAAGCTGCAATATTGTGCTGGAAGGTGAAATAAATGCGGATGCATACTTACGAATATACTAGATATCTAAAACTAGTTAAAGTATATACTACAGCATAGTAAATAAGGTATTATATAAAATAAAATAGCAAGTGAGTAACTGCGCAATTCTACAAAATATTTTTTGGAAGCTTTAAAAAGTGTTGCGTATTTTCATAATAAACCCAATGATTTTGAGTGATATATATATAATGTATGTATGTGTGGAATGTTCAGTGATATAATGTAAATATTAAGACATAACTATCTTATTTTCCTTTTTATAAAATAAATATTATAATAGCCCCACAAATTTATTATCATTACACACTTTTTATATGGCTACATCTATTTTGTGATGTGTAACACCAATTTTTTTGTTGATGATGAATAAAATATGAAAAATATTATCTAATTTAAAAAAAGTCTTATTCTTTATTCAGTATAAACGTGCTTTTATTCAGTTGTAAAGGTTGTGGTAATATGAATACATATATGTTGTATGATAAAACTACGAAACCTCAACGTAAAATTGTAGTAATTAACTTTACAATTTAATTAATAAATACTTCAACCAAGCACTAAGATGAAAACAAGGCTTAGTTTCTGCATGTTTCGCCCTTCAATGGAACATGCATGCCCTTTAGTTTATTCTAAAAATCTATTAAAGCTGTGTATTTATCTATCGAAAACGCCGTGTCTACGTTTTTATTTGTGATCATATCAAAGTGAAATGATTAAATGTTAGATCGAGTTAACGAATTGACAAGTGATTCGATCAGCCGAGCAATCAATCAAATAAGTAGTTACATTTTGTTGACCGCTAGAGTCCGGTTTTGTGTTATAAACCTGCGGAGAAATAAAAAATAAAATAGAAGTGGAATACAAAAAAGTTATATAATAATTGTATATATTATTATATTATAATCGCAAGTGAATAAAATTAGTATTTAAATAATATATTTTCTTTGATATGAAAGTTTATTGCACTGCCTTGTAACATATTTTATTATATTATATAAATTTTAAAAATTCACTTGAGAAGCGAAGCGACAATAAATATAATGTAAAATATGTACATATATATAATATATAGTTTACAAAACAAAATACCACAGTTTCTATATAAGACAAGATTCAATAGACAACCAAAGACATTTTTTAATCTGTCTTTGACAAATCTATTGACAATTGAGTCATACCTAAGTACAATACGAGCTGAAAATGTTATTGTAGAAAAAATTATATATAAAAATCGACAGACTTTTTATAAAAATAGAAAAATAATTAAAAATTGTTTTTAACTCTACAATTTTTTTATTATTTTTTGACGTAACGAAAAAGGTTGATTCATTTTCACGTTCCGCCTGTGCTGAATATGCAAGCGAGCACGCAGAGAAATTGATAGAGAGGCACGATTGGAATCGGCATGTACAGAAGTTGTAAATGAATTGCAAATAAATGTTAATTTATCAAAAAATAGCTCCCTTTGTATTATACAAAATATTCATAATTCAGCGATAATAAATTAATTCCATTCAAATAGTAATATCATTATCACGTAAAAATATCGTCCGTGAACCGACTTTACAGACAACCAGTTAATATTATTACCCCGGTCCCTGTAGTTCGTCCGCTTGTGTTATTTATATTTATTTAAGTCTATTTAAGAAAAAAGTATTATTAATAAATAAACGCACAGACAAACAAACAAAATCTTAAAAATCATTGTTTTGGGTTCTACTACATTGATAAATGCCACCTCTCTCTCATGTACAGACACCGATCAGTTACGAGTTTATCATAAGTATAGATATGAAATATTAGTCATGGAATAAAATCTTTCATTATTCATATCGGTTGACTGGCTGAAGTTAAGACCACAAATTTCTCACATTTTATACGTACTAGTAATTTTAACTCAAATGAACGTAAAAAAGGGTAAATAAAAATAATATATATTTTCAATAACATTTCCAGCTCTCAATGGTAAGTGCTTTGCCTGCCATCATTCCCCACACTAAGAGCGACAGTAGAATAGGGTGCTATCCAGCGAACATTGACTGTTTATGGTAAAACTTTTTAAGGCAAAACCACCACTTTAAATGCAATTGCAAATTAAAATTCAAATTATTACAAGTATTTGATGTGGTGGTGGCAGAGCCGTTCTTTTCTTCGTTACCAGATCGAGGGAATGAAATTATAAAGGGAATCGAATCTACAGCGGTCGCTTTTACAATCGCAACCTTGTGACCTTGCGCCACAACCGCCTTATGTGACGTGTTTTATCATTCGCCATTTACCTCACATTTTACCTTAAGTGGGGGTCTCACTTATGTTCCACTTAGCAAATTTACTGTTGATATTTTATTATTTTTGTTGTTATTGGTTTTGACCTTAAATAGCTTTACCGTTTCAAACAACATTTAACACATATACGACAATACTTTCGGAATGTAACTTTAAAATTAAATTAAAGATTTTATTTTAAATTTTACTCAAATATAAGTTGCAACTCCGAAATAAAGAAGTTGTTTGATCAATAATGACTGAAACGAAATGGATTATCGATTTGCGATTAATCGATATATATAAAGTATAGAGTATAAAAAAACCGCAAAAATGGATTTTTGTCATGAACGTTCTAGGATATTTTTATGTATAATACCTATAAAACATATTTTTTGTATAGAATAATTGAATCAAACAACCCTTTACAATGTCACGTAACACAACGACCTTGCCCACAACACCAATAAACAGGGGAGTGCGGGCTGAAATCTGATTTGGCATATTTTTTCTACGCCAATTCACATTAATATTTTGTAAAAAAGAATACCTCCGCATAATGTTCCTCATTTTGCTGCAACAAATCTACGCATAGTTCTGCCAAATGAATGAGATCTTCCAGTTTCTTTGCTGGTGTTACCATCGTTTCACCTCGGAGATCCTCTGAAATTACATATGAGATTTTTTTGTATAGTAAAAATAAATTTTGAATTTGGAATCAATATGACTTTACAAAAAGTGCTTTCTTTACAATTATAGATCAATAGCTCTTAACGATTATAATAAACGACATTTATTATGATCACACTTTTTGTCTACTTATTTTACGTATTCCGCATACTCCGATGTTCCGAAGCAAATCGAAGTGATTTGCTTCTTTATTTTGCCCGCTGCGTGTAGTTTCGCGACTCAACACTAAATATCGGACAGAGAGGGAAGAACGAAGTTTCTTAGGTCTTTCCAGCCTGCCATTTAGAATTAAAAAAAATTTAATTGTAATCTTACCTTCAATATTAGCTTTTTGGCTAAGAGTGGTGTAGTTCAGCAAGGCGGCGTTCTCCAAGCTGGTCTGTATCATAGTGCGTACTTCTTCTGGAGCAACCGGAGTAACAACGTCCTTCATCAATACTCGCTCTAACAACGATAAGGTAGCCTGAAATATTTTTAGTGGACACATATTATATTATAACCGAAATAACGATGTTCTAGATAGGATTCGGGAGTCTGGCCATAAATACTGTTACAATTAAAAATAAATAAAATATTACTTTTGAATTTGGAATCGGTCATTTTTATACGATTCTTCATTGATATTGATATTGATATTGTATGGATGGATATTTATATTTTTCTTCTTCTTTGTAACAATAATTATGGCAAGAATACGCAACAAGGTACTATATATTTTAATCTTGTTTTAATTGATATTTGTTAGTGGGTTCAGTCCAGCTCATTTAACTGGGAGTAGAACAGGCCTTTCTACACAAGATTAAGTAATAACTTAGCACACAATAACTGAGCACCTGTGCTGCAGCAGTAGAGTGTAGACTCCCTATCGGGTATGAATTATTTTCATTTTCTTGATCTAGATTCTTGAAAAAGACAAATCGCAGTATTGAATTCCACTACTGTACATGCAACGTCTCAAAAATTAAGCGAAATATACGAGATACTAGCCTTTAATGCTCCCTCTGGTCGTCCAAACGGAAATGCATATCTAAAGTTTGTAATCTGATGTTGCAACAATGTCTTTAGCCTTTCCTTGATTTCAGCAAACTTCTCTTTCTCTTGCACGGTGATGCTGCCCACTCCGTCTGGCCTGCCAGGCAACGTGGCCGTACTGTGAAAATGTTGCTGGCTTACTCTAGTAGGGTGGAAGCAGGAAATGCGGGTGGAGGCCGCCATATTTTTTCTTTTTAACCCAATAACTAAAGAAAATATATTTTTTAATTTGTCCATATTTATTGTTATAATTTTATAACAAATAGCAGCAGCAATATAATATTTTTGGATTTTATATGATATTGCGACCTCCAACCAGAAGACAGATTGTTAGTATGCGTAGAATGTTAGACAAAAGCACATATACACACATATATAGAATATTGCATCTAGGAAGTTAGGTTAAAGATTTTAGAAAGTAAGTAGGTAGTAGATTCTTAGGGACTGTTACATAATACTTAAAATTTGAGCAAATGGTAATTTAGATGTTTATTTCTACTTACAATATAAATCTGGACATATAACACGACATCAAACTTACCTGTTGCCATGCACATGGCTGGCGCAGAAGGCAAAAGAATAATGCATAAGAGTTGGGTCCACAGTCTGTGCTCCGCTCTCAGCTACATCGAGCAAATCAGATAGATAACACAGATGTCGATAGCATCCTCTAACACCATATCGTGCACAGTATTCATCGAGTACGAAAACTTGGCCTGGAGAAAACCAACCCTGTAAAAAAAAGGTACAATTATTTTAAGCTGTATATTATTGCTATGTATATTTATAATTATAAAATTTTGGAAAATCATGACCAAAACAAACTTTTCCTTAAAAGAGAAAGAATGGATATTTGGCATCAAGAGCGGGAACATATAGTTGCAATGTTAAAAGTAATTACCAAGCAATGTTAAAAGTAATTACCAAGGAGCAGTACGGGTCTTGTAACCGATATTTCAACGTAAGCGACTGAAGCATAGTGAAAAGTTGGTGATGATCAAACTGACATGGATCTGCTTGAATGTAATCCTCCATTCCATGTTTACGAGCCTTATCTGCATCTGAAGTTTCAATTAATTAAAATTTTAGATTTAAATCAGAAAAGATCAAATTGCTGCCCCTGAAAGACTATAAAAGCAAAACGTTATTAGTTCTTACATACTACGTGATGTTCCTGTGAAAATACAAAATTGTTATTTATACACTCATATGAAATAAAATTATTAAAGATTTTGTAAAGTATAGTAAGTAACCTTACCTTTCGTGAACCTAAAAAGACATGATTATATATTACATTATTATATAACAATAAAATCATTAAAAGGGTTGAAATAGTTTATCCATGATGACAATCTTACGGCGTGACCAACATACCTCCCATTATTTTGATATGGGTGTCCGAAGTAGTCGGTGGTGTAGGCTTGTGACTCTGTCCCGTAGCTCGATAGAGTGCCATAACCCACAAATGACATTCATTTTCATCACCAACCCCCATGAGAACTGATTCTCCATCGCGGACGGCATTCATGAAGTACTTCGCACCTTCTAGTTCTAAGAATATATTGCTAGGACGTTTAGAATACAGGATTTATGGATTCGATTACATAAGTACTAATAAAGGTAATATATATTTTTTTAAATTATTAGGTATCAAATAAAACTATTTCTCATGGATATATAGTGTAAAAGTTTCTGTACAAGAACTGACTAATACTAAATATTTTCCTGTCTGTGGTCACAAACTGCAAAGTGTTCAAACGTTGGCTGGTTTGTTAAGTATACTTTTTTTTATAAAAACTGATACCTGATATATTTGATGTATTTAAAAGATAACTATCCAAGTATATACCATAGAATAATTTAAATTTTACTTTCTTTTATCCAATAGGGAATAGAAAAAAATATGAGAACGATGTAAGCAGTAGTGATAACAATTATCCTGAATTGAGATTTAGAGGCTATTACTTTGTTGGAAAGAAATAAAATTAACTTTTGATGGTGTAAACTAGGATAGAAAAAACAATAATTTAGGGTTAAATTAAACAGAAATAAATTATATTTAAATTTTAAAGTACTGGCAATACTGTATTAAGAATTTCGGACTAGCGATCTTCAAAACGAATAAGAAATGCACCTTGAGCTTGATGCCCGAGATGCGAGTTAAAATGCCACTGCGTCCAGAAGTTCTTACTTTTTTCTGAAATTAAAAGCCTGGCGTAATAATAAAAAAGATTGGATGAAAAACAAAGGTATAATAGGAACTTAAATAATAATATTTATTGTTCAAGAAAATATTAACTTAAACTTTCTTAAAATTTTAGTATGTCTGGCATATGGTTAAGAAGACGAAAGCAATGGTTAAAGGTCAAATTCTGCCATTTTTTTTTAAATTTTAAAAACAACACGTCAATTAGTTATAAGATAATCTTAATAAGACAAGAACTAAAACATAAAAGAAAAAAAAGACTATAAATGACTAATGAAGACTAATTTCCAAAAATACGACTTTTTGTGTCTCTTTGAACGTTAGTTTCTTAGTAAGTAAGACACTAAATAAGCATTTTAATGAAGGTATATAGATATTTCGATATTTTTCTCGAGTAGAATTTCAAACTACTAAGTTCTTGAAAGGAGAAATGAGATCTAATTAATCTGTACTAAAAGCGTTTTAGTTTCATTTTTTTATTAAATGAAAAGCTCGCGTAGGAACGAAGGAAACTTTTGCATTAAGAGTTTCTTTTCCAAATAAAATATTTACTTACCCTGTCCGACCATCAGTTGCGCTGAAAGTAAATACATGTTACATAATTAGTATAAAATTATTTAAGTAACTTCTTTGTTTTTTTATTATATATTAAAAAAATCAAATTTCATTAAGAATAATCATAAGAACACAACTAAAGGAAAATTTTATTTAACGCAATTTTTTTACCTCTACCTTATAAACGTCAATTGTTTCTTTTATTAAGTTTAGAAATACTTCTACGTAATTTTTTTACCTTCGCGTGCCCATCCTGCTATGTGCGGGATCTATCCGCATCTAGCAGGATAGGCAGAGCGAAAAAGATAACTTAATGTAAAGACACTCCGTTTCTGGTGAATTCTGAAGCCATTGCGTGTTGAGTAGTAAAATTTTAAATATTTAACTTCCTCAAGTGAGAATCGAACCTACAATCTGTAATTTTTTCTTACTCTTCATAAAATATCATATAACTTTTGTTTATAAATAAATATCATATAACCATTAACGATATATTTTGTTTCCTTATAAAGAAGTTATTAAAGTTGTTGAATCAAGACTAAGTTTAAATGAACTCTACGCGCAAAACTTTTATTGTGAGTTTAAATTACATCCCAGTATCTTGACTTGTCAAGAAGATTATTCATGATAAAATTATAAAAAAAGACATAATCCAAAAGTGGACAAAACACTTAAATAGAAAATACAATTGACCTTCAACAATACATTGTTTTTAATACCAGAGGACTAGAAAGTAACCTTTAAAACATTAAAACTCTATGATACGCATAAAGCGGTTGATAACACTAGAAAAATATATTTGAAAGAGTATTAAAATAAATGATTGAAGTTGTTGATTTAACACCTATTTCAAGTTATATTTCTGCTTGAAGAAGTTTTTATTGCGCGGTTAAATTACACCGCGATATCTCAAACATAAATCAACAGTGGAGTGACTTAGTTTCGAAAGAACGTCCAACACTTTATTATTATGCAAAGTCCGTTGAAATTATGATCGCGCTCAGTTAAATTATGTAGTTTTATAGTAAAAGTTATTGAATTCAATACTCTTTGTGGTAAATTGATATAAATTGCTACTATATAATTTTGTTCAAATTGAAGTGCTTACTTGCTATTACAACAACTTTTGTTTCTATAAATAAAAAATTGCCACGAAATTAAAATGTGCTATCCAATATAGATAATGTTTGATCAGGATAGGATCGGGCGCAGGATGTTCCTGGGTTGCAATTCTAGTCTGGTTAGTCAAAAATAACAATAAAGTCTTAGAAAAAAAATAGCTCTCTCTATTTAAATGATAAACGCAGAACGAACTGACAGATGAAGTAAAAAAATCTTACCACTGGCCAATTCTATATAATCCACAGTAAACCCATCGAGTTGCATCATCTCTGCTGGCTCAGACTTCTTGTCTTTATACGAGCAAAGTGCGAAGGTGTATTGGCTTACTTGTACTAGGACCATGTATCGTCGCTTCCATTTACGCCACACATTCTTACCAATCACATGGAGATACCTGGTAGAGAGGTGTAAGAAAAATTTGAAAAAAAGCAAAAGCATAAGTTGCAAAAAAAAAATTAGAAAAAAAGTATTGATGATTGTCTCAAACGCTCAATTTGATAAGATAATGTTCCGTAGTTGAAATTATTATATTTTACTAGTCATGTTTTACTGCTGCTGCCACCATTACTATACATGATGGCATAAATGAATCGTTAATTTTGTACGGGCTTTAAATGTTGGGTATTTAATGTAACTTATTGGTATACTTTAAAAAAAAGTAATTGCGAAATAGCTTACCCACAATGTTTCATATTAAGTGGTTTATCCATCCGGCATGCGATCTTGATCCTAAGATCTTGATCTGGTAAGTTCTTCGGTACAGTCATACGATGCCATTCTGGTGCCTAAATAGTAATTGTTTGGTATTTACTTTTTAAACACTTAAAAAAAAGCACAGAAAATGGTAAAATATATATACTTCATTTCCAAAACTCTATTTTTACTACATGTATATAAACGCAAAATATATTTAAATTTACTGATGATTCTAATAAAAGAGAAAATAATAATTTACTTAAAATACAAATACATGTTCTACAAACCTTACTAGACAAAGGCGTAGGCCTTAATACAACTTTCCCTAATTCTTTATCTTCAAGCGCCAGGACTCCAGGATTTTCGGTGTATAATTTCACTTTAACTGCAGGTAAAGGCTGCGTTGTACTGAAGTCTCCTTGCGTGTCCCACCTTTATAGTTAGATTTACTTATGTATTTATAGTTTTATAAAAAATCTTAATATATACAGGTGATAATGTTACGTAATATTTACCAGAGCGAGAAAAAGAAAATATTGGATATAAGTCTGAGTGGGAATCGACCTCGCAACCTTCGCGTTTACAGTAAGTAACACGTTTGTGAAAGATAATTTAGATTTTTAGTTTACGCTCTTTTTAGATAGCTCACTTACATTGGTTTCGAAGCTTCAGCTTGATCAGTTTGTAGCTTGTCACCACCTTCTACTTCCATAGTGCAGTAAACTATTCTATTTGGAGCTAAAGACTTCAACCCTTTGACTTCCATCACTACGACCTAAAATGCATTTAAATCAACAACAAAAATATTATCGAAAGCTTTAAATTAACAACTTTTATTTTAAATGTTTTTATTACTTATATTTTTAGTTTTTTTTTTAAGTTTCATCATTACCTCGATCTGAAACGTAAGAACCACATCCATTTTGGTAAGTTGCGTATCGGAGTCGCCGCCGTCTGCTTCACCGGTTAACTTGTTTGCTAGAGATCCTTGTGATCTGAAACATAGCTGCTTACTCAACCTTGGACTCGGATCTGGTCCAGCATTTGATCTGATTTCAAAACCGACCACCAATAATAACGTATGAAATTACATGTTTCAATATGTATATCAAAATCTCTTGATAAAAGTTGAGTGTACACAGGCAAATTTGAATTTTCCATGTTTTATTATATAGATCGTAATAAGAAAGTTAGAATAGAAAAGAACAATAATTACATTACAGTTAAAAGAAGTTAAATATATAGAGTGTTATTGAAAAACATAGATTGGCAATTCCAAGCAAATTTACAGACAGGGGGGGTAACATTCACAGGCCCATGGAAGGTGGCATACAATGTAACCATCACCGATACCAAGAATGATTAAGCATAGCAAATGAATTATGTTAGTTTTTGGCACACACATTAAATTCTAGGGTGTTACGGGATAGTGGAGTAGTGGGTGAAATTAGAGTACTGTTTAAATGGATAGTGAAGCCAAAGCGCTTAAGCATTAAGCGTTTAGATCTTCCTTTGAATACGTTACGTAAAGTAAAAGGAAGAAGTTACGTGAAGGATATGTATAGGTAATAAGCCGTGATTTTGTCTTCGTAAGCTTTAATTTGTTCTTGCATATTTGTTGTTGCATATTTCAAACGCATCTATCTTCTAATATTATACTATAGTTTAAAGCTAAATGTATGTTTCTAGCAAAAAATAGCTAACTTGGTAATTATATTACTTCAAGCTTAAAATCGTATTACAAGCTTTATATTCTCTTAACTTTTGTTTAACCTGTTGTCAGACCACATGCTACCAAGTGATAAGTTTACCAAAACACAAACTCAAAACTGATGAAGAAACAAGGATTAACGGCTAATCTAACTGTACGCCCAATTAAATTTCTATATTTATTTTTATTTCAGTTTGATCTTTTGTAACTATTATATTTTAAGCTTATAGGTTTTAGCGGTGTCTATCTAAGCCAATGTCAGTGTAATTTTGTTTGTCGTGTTTTGTATCTTCATTAGTTGATCTATTCTCTACTCTATTCGTTCTATATCTACAGTGGTACAGTGACAATAGGACCGTCTCGTTGGTGTCAGGCAGTGGGTTCCTACACAAGACACGTGCTGATTATCATATGATGGAATCATTACTTGTACTTCCTTTGTACCGTCCAGATTTGTGCCAGGGACAGAAAAATCAAAGAAATCAACAGTAGAAAAGTAGGTGGCTATAGACATTGTTGTTTATGTACCCAGATCGAAATTATATTATGACAAAAAGAAAATTGAAAAGATATCTTTTTTACGAAATTTATAATTTATGCAAGAAATTGTACAATTAAGGCATTTTTTTAATTTTTTTCTAACCAATACGCTTACGATCTGCTTACATTGAAATTACACATTTATTCATATTTTTATGCGCTTTTTGGCTGGGGCTTTGTAATTTAGGTGTATTCCAGAAATATAGACGTTCTTATTAAGGTCAATAAGCTAACACCAATAGTGCAAGGGGAAGTGAAGTTTTGTATTTTATTTAATAGTAGAGTTAGTCAAATTGTTTATGAATGTTTTACAATCTAAATTTTGAACGTAAAAATATATAGAAGACTGGATAGATTATAATATAACTTTCATCACAAATGTAACAAAGATTAAATGAAGATAAATTTAGCTCATATTTGTTTTGGGAGCCATTTAACCAGTTCAACATATATTTATTATTACTTAATGAAAACAACACAATGTTAATTTTAGTGAATACTGACCTGTGATTATACCGCTTGATCTTATGCAGGCCGTACTTAGAATCAGCTCCTCCTTTGGACACCGGTAGACTCTCCAGGTTGGCCATCAGCAGGTTGATAGAGGACTTTAGCTCTTCGATATAAAGTGATTCCATCTCTTTCAGCACGAACTTGGGCATCAGCTTGCGATTCTAATTACATAAGTTATATGTTGTTTACTTTAAAATTAAACATCTTACTAACTGATTGCTTTAGTCAGCAACATTTAAATATTTGATAACAAGAATTAATAAAAAATATTGAAAATTATCTTTATAATATTTTTTTACAGTTCTTATAGATATTTAAAAAATACCGAAAATATTTTTTTTACCAAATATCTAGAATAAATTTACTTCAAATTTGGTTAATGATATTAAAAAATCTATCCTCAAGATATAAGATATAATTAATTTACATAATTTGAAATATTTAATAAAATAATTTTATATTCAACTTTAAAATATATTCGTGAAACCATTCACAATTAACCTACCTTCTCCATTTCATTGACTTTTTGCATTCTGCCATCCAATTCTCTTCTGATGGCTGCCGCTTGTTCATCTGCCGAGTCCAACTAAATAACAAATCAATGACTTTTTTAAAGTGTTATTCCACACTTAAAACAGACGTAGCATAACGTAGCGGGACTCGAACCCGCGCCTTCTGGAATCCGAACTTCTGGTCGGTTTCAGGCGCGGGTTCGAGTCTCGCTACACTCGAATTTTTATACGTTTTCTAAATAAGTAAATCAATGACTTTATCAATTATTCACAAATGTCAATAATAAAACCCAAAAGTACTACCTCACGCAACTTATCTCAAATATACGTATGAGTATGTCTAAAAAGTACTTATAGCTCATCATTGTTATCTTCACTTTATTTAAATAAATTTATCTAAATAATATATAAGGCTAAGCACAATGGTTACTCCCCTAACCAATATTGTAGCCAAACCTATCTTGCATTCAAAAAGCTTATTTTTCTAGAAAATTCTCTGAATAGAAAACTTTCAACGACTACCCATAAATAAAATTTACGTACAGATTCATCTTAAAAGAAAAACCTTTAAACAGCTCTTAGTAAGAACATTCATTTCAAAACAAAAGTTGTTCATAAAGTTTCAAGAATGTAACGCGAAACGGTAATACCTCTAATATTACTGCATTATTTCTACTTCTTTCCAGCACTTTTATGAAGGCTATACTATTATTACCTTCATTTTAACCGTTTCTTTTATTCGTCAAACAACGCAATGAAAGAATGTAAAGGGAATGTTAGTAATGAGTTTTTCAAGGTATAACATTTCAGGAATTCAGAGCGCTACATTTAATAAGACGCTTTACTATGTGTACACCTTTGATAAGTCATAAAGGCAAAAAAAATAAGTTCAAAATTCATGCACGATTTCTTTTTTTGTAATGTCAATATGCTATAATATCACATACAAAACCTACCATAATCTCAAAATTGTACACAGTAATCGCCTTTACATAATAAAACAGTTAGTTTACAGTAAATAATAACAGAACTAAATTTTATAGAAATTTGCGATGAAAAAAATAAACTAATTTTGATCCGCAACGCGGAACATGTATTGCTTGGTTGAGTTAAGTCCAAATTTCAGTTAAAATAAAATGTACATTATTATATGTTTGGTAAAGTCTTGGAGTCCAGAATAAATCTGGAAAAATAAATTTGGGTTCAAGCCAAATCGAACAAGTCAGTATAGTATTCATCAATTTTAGTTTTTACCTACCAAAAGTGCATTGAATAACAGTTGATGTTCAAACTTCTTCACCCCCAATATTTGTTGGAACATGTCGTAAAGCTGCTCCTTGCTCAAAATACATTCTGCGTTAAGACTCTGTTGCTGAGCACGTGACGGTCTCTTGGATTCATCATCACCGGGTATACCTAAAGTTATGAAACTTTTAAGTTTCTTTAACTAAATTAGATTTTAAATGTTTCAAGTGAAATTTTGAATTGCATGTTATTGAACTGTTATTAATTTTGATCAGTGCTGAATTTGTAGAGAATGTAAAATTAGATTTTAATTAAATTAAAGGACAAAATCACTAAAAACCTGTTAAGTTGCAATAAAATCGTTACAATTTAAAATGTTAATAGTATATAAATAATAAAAGTGAAAGTTAAAACAAAATTTAAACAAATCATTATAAAAGTGTACGAAAATGAAATAAAAGTTTGGTTGAAGCACTTAAAGCTTATCAAAAAACTAAGTATTTACTTGACGCAAAAAATACCGAATCCAAACTTCTACAAGCATTTCGTAATGAAAAAGCTGAAGTGAGAAATTATGGAGTTTTTACAGAATAAATTATATGTGTTGTAATCGTGTTACTTTTTAGGGTTAAAGTTTTCATGGCTTCTATAATTTACTTTTGTTTATGTTATAAGCATTGTATACAGCATTTTAGTGTATATAAGAATGTATATAATGTGATTATAATAATTGTACCTGCGTAACATACATATGTTTGCTGTATTTTTTACGTGAACACCTTTTACAACAAAAATATAAGTTAATTTGATAAAATTAAATTTAAAATTTGAGCAAAAAAAATATCCAAATTCCAAAATAAAAAATGTCCACGCCAAACAAAAATCACCTTAAATCTAACAACAATAAAAAAAGCTATGACACAAGACAAAAGCTTAGTCGTAGAAACGAAAATGAACCGATCTCCAGCGTATACCTGTTATTCCTGGGTGGTGTGAAAGGAGAGAAACACAGACGTGAGACAGATGCAAGCAGCACACAGTATTGATATACTTTCAAATGATTCACACTAGCTTTTACAGTCAGGAAAATATGTTTAAACATTTAAATATAGAAAGTCCCATGTTTAATAATAAAAAGGAATATGAGCATGAGATTTTTAGGCTTTCACCAAAACATTTTATCTCATATTTAACGTCAAATATGACTTGTTCTTTTAATTTTAATCGCGTTTTCCATTGGGAAACTTTGGTAAAGTAAATTATGAAGATATTTCTTTTTATTATTATATGGGAAATATAGTTAGATGCACTTGGTATTTTATATTTATTTACATGAAGTATTTTAAACTTTACTGACTGTATCAGAAACAGAACCAATAATTTATAAATTAAAACAAAATAATTATATTCTAAGGTAAAAAGTTTTTTCTGACATATATTTTTTAATTCTGCTAATAACGTTTAATCACAAACGAATTTAACATAAAGAATATTCAAAGCTTGACATAAAACATTAATTATTTTTCAATTTCATATTTTGTTGTATAGATTGTTTGGTTTGTTAATAAGAATTTTCTTTAATTCTACATAGTTGAGGAATGTTTTCACAATAATACTTTTTGTTTAAAAACCTATTGTCTTTTTTCTTTTGTTTTAAACAGATATATGATTGTACAATGAATGGAATGTAAAATTTAATTTTCTTTTGATAATTTGACATTTTTTTGTTTATAATTATTTTCTTGTAGTTATTTACGTAAAACTAAATTCGACTTATATATAGACTTTACAAAATTCTTCTGTGACTGACGTCAAACTATTTCTCTGAGAAACTTTTATCAAATTGATTTGATGATTTTTTATTCTAAGTATTTGGCAAGGCTTTGCAAATATTTTTTACTAATAATTTAGAATGCACTTCAGGCAATACTAACCGTTCATGATATATGATATACCTTGTGCCTGAACTTATTTATCAGTGAACATAAATCTAGAACATTATCTTTAACCAATTTAATACAATTTGTGAAATTAGAATTAAATTTGGATCTAAATACTTACTTATTATCCTACTTCATTTGATAGTTATAAATTGTTTGTAGTTTACATTTCGGATAAAACATCTTTTTATAAAATAATAAATAGCAGTGCTCGATTAGTGTTCTAATTATTTTAATATTTAGGGCTATGGTATAAACAAAAGAGAGATGAGCACACAGATGTCACACACATTCAAAGGCAGCGACTGAAGCTATTCACTCGATGCTTGGCACATTGCGACATGCTATTCATCACATTTTCTAGACAAGTAAATATGAGAACTAAAAAAGTTAAAGTAAGAACTTGGGGTAATTTAAAAAATTGCTTATATTTACTACAGAGGTTCCTAAATTGAGCATTACTTTTTTAAAAAAAATTAAGACTTATCTAACTATTATGATTACGCAAATGCCAATATTTTGTATGTCATCTTATTTTTTACTTAACCTTTAATTCTCATATCTTTTTGGACACTTATGTATCGCCATAATAATAAACTCACCAGTTCCTTTCATGATACAATCTAATTTGGCAAGCCAGGTTGTTAATACTGTTTCTTTACTAAGTCCATCTATTTCTGGTAAAGACCTGCAAAAACCCGGAGGTTTTGGACACCATAAAATATATTCATATAAATTTACAAATATTTATTAATATTTATATTATATAAGTATCCATAAATACTAATATTGAGGAGTCGTGACGCAGGTCTTGTGCTGCTGCCAAGGTCACTGGTAGCCTAAGCTGGGCCTCCCTTGGGTAACCAAGGGTCTCACTCGGCTAGGCTGACCGCCCGGCAGCACTAGCTCAACCATTTCCCTTCCCTCCTTTTTCCCAGCCTCATTAAAAAGACCTAACCAAAGAGGGCCTCCGCAGGTCCACCCCCATGACGCGCCCATATTAATGGGCGGAATATGACTCTCACGGTCAGAGGGCCCTGACACCGTTTCCCCTCTCCCCCCGCGGGGGATTGAGTGAAGATTTAATACATAACACGTGACAGGAGCAGAAAGTGTGACTGTAAATGCGACTGAGTGTGAGTTCGATTCCCACTCAAGGAAAAGATTAATTTGGGAGCCTCCAAAAATCGGTAGGAAGTGGGGAACGGAGTGTCTTTACTTTAGGTTCCCTCTGCCTCCTATCCTGCTGTGTGTACCTCCAGTACAGAGTGAAGCTGATTTTATATATATTTTATTCTACATTTAATAGTATTCTATACTATAATTATAAAGTGGAAGACACTAATCTCAGGATCTACTGATTCAAATTGAAAAAAAAAGTTTTTGTCTAATATTCCTTTTATTTAGGAAGACTTAATATAGAATATTAATCGTTTCGATTTTATCCAGTGCATATTCAAAAGGTTTCAGGTGTCATATAATTGACGACGAAGGTAAAAGTTTATTTCTATAGTACAGATTACAGTACACTAAAGAAAATATGCCCAAAATATTGGGAGCCGTTGAAATTAATTGCTCACAAATAACACTTTTAATTCGGTGATAAGTTGTTGGAATATTCAAGAAGTGATTATAATTCTTTGCGAGACGCTTCTAAAAGACGGTTCAAAAGGCTGAAATACGAGTTTGGAACATCGATTTTGCCTAATTTATCCGTCTATTTTTGGAAGTTAGAGAATTTCATTCTGTATATTTATTCATGTAATAAAACAGACTATTTTCAGCTCCGAGTATGATGGAACAACGTAAAATTGCCTAATGTAAAATCTTTTGGGATTATTATAAATACTTATGTTTTAACAAACAATAATTTTCTTTAAAAATTAAAGATAACATAGATTTTAGTTAATTGGAAGCTATAATTTAAATAATGTAAAATAGCTCTCATTTATTTTTGTTTAGGACAAGTTTTCAAAATCAAAATAAGGAGGACCTGACTTATAATGATATATTTTTTTTAACTTCGACAAGATGACACTCAGAACTGGCTATTGGATTTTCTCTTAAATCTATTGTAGCTATATTAAATATCAGGAATATATTTATATTCCCGAATAAAAATCGCTCAAACCTGACTCGTTTTTCGATATTATTTCTGAAAACCTCACGGAAGTCGTGATGTGAACAAGCCCCTGATTTAACCATCTGCTCCACTCTCTCCGACTTAAGGAACACGTCATAGTAAGATTGCACTGCATTTTGAAAAGCTTCGTCAGCTAATATTTGCGTCTCCCCTTTAAGGAAAGCCTAAAAAAATATAAAACAATAAGAAAATTTAACACATCTATTATCAATGACACGCTGTTTGTCCACTACACAGAAACAAAAAAAAAACTGGTCAAGTTGGACTCGCTTCGGGTTCCGTACGAAGTTCAGAATTCAACAGGAAGTATATTAAAAAAGGTGACAAAGTGAAGTTTGCGGGTGTATCAACTCATTTTCCATTAAAAACCTTTACATTTTTTCTTTTCGGGTTTTTTCATTTATTTATGTTCTGAGTTTACAATTCGTGCCAAATTTCATAATTTTAGGTTCAAGGATAAAGCACTCCTTAGGTTTTCATTACGCGGTGAATATAATACAAAATGCGGTAAAAACGATGCAAAAATATTTATATCTTTTGATTGCATTGACTTGGAAACAGCTTTCTGCTTGATACCTCCGCGAGTTCTCGACATAAATAGCCTTGACAGACAGGCACACTGACAACAAAGTGATTAAGGGTTTCGTTTTATCCTTTTAATGTACCGATCCCTTAAAACAATAATGTTAAAATGTGATCTTTGATTTTCGTAATTTTAAATGAATTAATTTAACCGGATTATTTATTTTACATTTTTGGAAGCCCATGTCATGTCAAAAAAATTTTTTAAAACTCCAAATTTTTTCACCGTACCTGAAATCTGGCTTGAATAGTTTCCAACTGGTGCGGCGTTAGTTTAGTATGTCTCCGGGTCATGTCCGTAGGCTGCTTCGCGTTAAACGGGTGAGCTGTACATCTTGACACGAATACATACAGCTGGAGACGACGTTTCTTATCCTCTTCAAGTTTTTCTATCTTTTCCTGAGGAAATGAGCTTTCTATGTTAGTTTTGTTACTACGCAAAGATTACAAAAAGTAAGACTATTTATTTTTCTTAAAAGTGCGGGCGGGTTTTCCGTGTCAACATACTGTATTAAAAGTATTTTTTAACTTAACGATTATATTTCAAATTGCAGATTAGCCTAGTCGCAAGACATTTCGTCTTCCTTCCTTCGCCTGAAATCGAGTCCTTGTGGGAACCCACTCCCATTGCGTTTACATTAAGACGTTGGCCCACTGTGCCACGAGGGTCCGTTATTCCAAATTGTTTTACGAAATGTAGAAAATTACCTATTAGCACCATCCTGGTGGACTTGTAACTTTATGTGTTTGTAAATTTATTTTTATTTATTCATTATATAATGTAAAATATCTTACTACATAAAGAAATGTCTTACAAAATATTTATTTAATTGCGAAGGTTTTGCTTCCATGACATGAAGGTGGGAGTGAAGATACCCTATTTCCAGTTTTCGCCTAATTTTTCAGACGTTGCGTTGCATTGTTGGTTGGCGCAATTTAATGTTCTCTATATGTCTATCCATAAGTGAAATAATTTTAATACAATCATACCCTTGAGTTAGAATCGAACCCACATCCGTAGCACTAAAAAGTATTTTTTTAATATATGTAAAAAGAACGAAAAAGACGTCAGCGTCATTTGCGTAGTTTTTGTTGCGTGATCTACGAACATTCATGTAGAGGTCTTACAAATATTGCCTCACGCTAGTGTTTGTTATAGGGTTATATACCTACCATTGTTTTTATACTCCAGTGTGCTCAAAGCTTAGTTCTATAGTAAATGAAATACTTTACTTTATAAGGAGATTTCGATTCAGGGGAATATTTAATTCCCGTGTAAGGAAACTTTTATATTTTCATGTCCTCGCTTTCGTAATTGCAAATGCAATACGCAATGCCTTGAGAATTAGGCAGAAAGTGTGAAACAGAAGTATCGTAATGAAAACGGAGTGTCTTAACGCTAGGTTCCCAGGATTCCCTCTGCCTAACTTGATTTGTGCGTGAAATTGAAAAAAAAAATTAAAATATAAAAAAATATATCACCTGAGGATCTTGATCCTTATCAGAGTGGCTGGTGCCAGAGGGGCTGGGTGAGGGCGCCGGGGCTTCCCCCGAGCTCGCGCTGCCCGTCGACGTCCTGCGCAAGAACGATCTAAACGATCTATAGCATTAAGTCGTCAATGTAAGTGATTTTTGTGTACACAAACTGATATTTATTATATGGTTTCATTGCATTTTTGAAATTCAATATTAATATAATAGAATAGAAATTCTATATTAACTTCTTATAAGAGAGAGAGTGAATAAACCTTCACTCCTGTGAATGTTCTTACCGTTTATTCTTATAACTTTTGTTATATCAGTGTGTGTAAACGTTATGGTTATGTTATGATTCTACAAAGCTATTATTAAAATACTAATTTAGTAAAAATACCAACTATTAATATTATTATCTAGGCTATGGTAATTCTACTCAAATTCTAAAGAGAATTCAGAAAATCTTATATTTCTTTTTGCCCTTTTTAAAGATTTGTTATTATTTACGATGAGATATTTTTTCAATATTTATACCAATAAAATGGTAGTAGTATAAAATAATAGGAATCGAACCCATTATTTTTAAATAAAGTTGTATATTACTATTGCACTTATTACAATTCAAATATAAATCCATGATTGGATTTATATTATATATCCAGATAACTTTTCCGTAACTGATTGATAAACAATATGTACTCAAAACAATTGAGAGTAGAGTTTTACTTGGGATTGTAGAGTGTTCAAAAAGAATTTCCCGAAAGGCAAAAACAGGAATATGTATTTATATCGTAAAACATACAAAAACGAAATTGCAAGCGACATCTCGTAATAATAAATATTAACTACAATAGCAATTTATAATCTAATATTTACTTCAATCGGGATTTGAACCCACTGCAACGTTACTCTACAATACTATATCTATATACTATTACTATAGCTCAAACCTGTAATGTCTCATGAAACGAAATGGTCGTGAGCTGTTTTTTATTGGAATATTTAAAGTTAAAGCTCATTTAAATATCAAAAATCTTTTAACTCCTTCTTAAGAATTTTACAATGTTAAAGACTGTAAAATTCTTAAGAAGGATTTTTATAAATTATTTATTTTTGTAACCATTATAATTGTAATTGGGAAGTGTCTAACTGTAGGCGCATTTTATTTTAGCTTCTCACTATATCTATAGCTTCGTAAACAGATCGAACAGACAGCTAAACGCAACGATCACTGCATACTTTTTTCGCCTCGTCCACTGCCTTCAAACCGCACATGCCGTCCAGGGAGCTTTCATGCTGTTTAAGTGACCTTCCTTCAGTATCATCGATACTGTGCTCTTGAGGGACATTCAAAGCTCTCCCCCTGCCTCCCTTACCACTTGCTTCTTAAATATTTTTTGCCATACTTTCGTCACTCATTATTCTCTAACTGCACAAACCACCTCAGTATATAGTATATATATACATGTATATATATATATATATATATATATATATCTCGATCAAATCAGACCAAATGTTGCCTTCGTTTTTTTGAACATTGTTAAATGTTAACATCAGTACTATTTCATTTCACGAAGGAGACTGCAACGAACTAGCACATTGATAATTAGTGAAATTAATTATTACACGGACAATTTGACAAAAGAACGTTTTATTATTACTAAGTTTCTTCCGAACTAAGATCCTTAACCCAAGTTTTATATTATCCTACCTTTAATAGTTTATTTTTTATCATCTCTTCATAATTCCGCCAAAAAATCTTATTATTAAGTTATCAAATTTTTTGGTGTGGTAATACCAAGACAATTTGTATTGTTTTTATTTTTGATTTAGCTCCACGCTCTATACCGTATGTAGCAGGGTAGACAGATGAAACCTAATAATTAAACACTCCGCGTCCGAAGCACTGTCTAACTTTGTCTTGTTAACAGCGAGGAAATAACAATTTTTTTTCCTCAAGGTGGAATCGAACATAGAACCGTCGCGTTTACAGTGAGACACTGTGCCTATAAATATCGTTTCTCATCACACTAGAACATCCAATACATACAATTAGACACATACCAAAAAAATCCCAAATTGCATTAAAAACAACTTATTTTTCTCAATATTTAAATGAATAATTGGTATTTCCGTATACTCACTGGGGTGGTGCTAGCGCGGCCGCCTCCCGCTGTCGGGTCGCCGGGTGGAGCGGGGCGGCGAGAGGCGCTGTCGTCAAAGGACTTGCGCCTAAGTGAATAATTTATAGATTAGTTTCATTCGTTTGTATATTATTTTACTTTAGTAGTTTTTTATGTATGTATATCCATATTTTAGCTTAGATCATAGCATAATGTTAAGACACTCTCGATCTCCTTAGAGACGCTATTTTACGTTAAAGCTTCACTTTTTTCATGTTAAGAATAGGCAGAAGGAACCTAGTGTTAGGACACATCATATCCCGCTTTTAGCTGAATTTAAAGATATTAAGTATGGTATGTGGTGGAATTCAACGTTAGTCTTTGATTATGCGGAGCGAGGAAGTCAAATATTTTAATTATATTCACCCGACTGAAGATTGAACCCATAATCGTTGCGTTTACATTTACACGTTGTTCCACTGCGTCACGACGGCCATATTATGTATTGAGTGTGACTGTAAAGTCGACTGGTTGCGGGTTCGATTCCCACTCGAGGAGATAAAATATTGACTACAACATTTATATTTTTCATTTCGTCGCTCTGGTGTCATAGCAAAGAGCGGCGTTGAGTTCCGCCACTCAACACGCAATGCCTCCAAAACTCGGGGGAAAGTGGGGAACGATGTGTCTTAACACTAGGTTCCCTCTGCCTGCCCTGTGTGTGTTTTATTTTATTTATTTATTATTAATTAAAAATTTCCGGCGGCTGCTAATTGCCAGCGACTGTAACCGTCGTAGCTCCTAAACGGTTTGACGTAACTTTATATCACTTTGTGAGGTTTATTAAATTAACACACTATTAGTTGTTTTTAGACAAAAAAATAAAAGAATATATATTATTGCTATATTTCTGAAATTTCATGTCGTAAAATAAAAACCATTTTTTTTATATAAAATATAATAAAATAATTTAATTTTTAAGTAAAAATATCATTATGCAATTGTGTTGAGGACCCATATAGATTTAACATATAAAAATAACCAAATATATATACATATATACTTATATATAAAAAAAAAAAATAGCTTCACGCTATATCCCGCACACAGCAGGGTAGGCAGAGGGAACCTAGTGTAAGAAACTCCGTTCCCAACTTTCTGCCGAATTTTGGAGGCATTGCGTGTTGAGTGGCAGAACTCAACGCCGCGCTTTGCCTCGACACCAGAGCGAAGAAATGGAAATATAAATTTAAGTAAATATTTCATCTCCTCGAGTGGGGATCGAACCCACAACCAGTCGGTTTTCAGTCACACTTTGTGCCACTGCGCCACGACTGGCCTCATACTTATATATAGATATATATATTTAAAAGTTTTGTATTTCTACATTCATTCGATTCTAGTAAGCTTATTGGCAATTTTGAAAATCTTTGCAGAAGCAATCTCGTTTGAATTGTGAATGGAACTGTAATATGTGAGTTGAAAACGAATGTTACTTTTCCTTTGGGTTTTATTAAAAGCTACATATTATGCTTTCGAGCTACTATCGATTGTATTTAAATCAAAGCTCGATGCTGAACTTGCCTTTATACGAGGCAATCCAATAACATTTATTAAATGTTTTATTTTTAATTTTTTTATTATCATATACTTTCTATCTGACTGTAAATGCAACGGGCAAATACTATTTTGGTTTTATGTCGCTTTGGAAAAAAAGACAAAGCGCGGCGTTGAGTGCCGCCATTCAACCTATTTTAGAAAAATTAAGAGTTGACAAATGTTACTTGAACACCGTAATTCGAGTAAGTAGATCATGGAAATAAATTATTTAAAATAATATTATACATTGAAGCCAGTGGCACAGAGGCACAAGCGTGCCACTGTAAACGCGATAGGTTGTAGGATCGATTCTCACTCGAGGAAACGAAATATTTTTTTTATTTCCTTACTCTAGTGACTCCAGAATTCATTTAGAAGAACGTTTGTTAAGGGAAACAGTGTTAAAGAAAAACATACATGGCATACTAGCAGCAAAAATAATGTCGACAAAAAAATACTTTTTCAATATCAATACCATATTGTATTATACGTATTAAAAGAGTTTCATATAATAAAGAAAGACACAACATTGCTGTGTTATTACTTGAAGCTAGCTTATCCAAACATTCTTTGATTAATGGAGTTGTATTAGAAAATATATGTAGAAAAATATGTTTATTTTATTTCCATTGTAGCAAAATTGTAAATCTCTATATATACTGTTATATGATAGTAGCAGATCTGAATCTCATTCAATTTTAATATTTTTAATAAATATATGCGAGGCCAGTCGTGGTGCAGGGGCACAAAGTGTGACTGTAAACGCGATTGGTTGAGGGTTCGATCGCCGCTCGAGGGATTGATATATAAATATTAAATTTATATTTTCATTTCTTCGCTCTGGTGTAGAGGTAGAGCACGTAGTCGCGCGCAGGTCCTCTGCCTATACTGCTGTGTGCGGGGTATAGCATGAATCTGAGAATAAAAAAGCCATTGGGCTTACTATTGAGTATATTGGGATTAACAGTCGGGACCTCTTTAAATTATGCGGCGTTTCTGGTAAAGATTTTATTGATTGAAGAATTACTTATAGGTCCCGACTGTTAATCCTAATAAGCTATTAGGCTTGTTTATTTTCTTTTTAGTTTTATGCAGTCGGGGTTTTTGTTTTTACAAATATTTTTTTTATTTTTCACTTTTTTGTTGGGATTCATAATGGTAATGATAGTCATGATATACCTTTTTGAAATCCTCGTATTGAGTTCTTGAATTTAATACCAAGGCAATAAAAATGAATAATTCAAAAGGTTGGATATCGAATCGACAACCAGGGCTAGGGCACTTATCTACTTCGCTACGATGTCGTTAATAAAATAAATATATTAGAGAATACATAAAAAAATCTTGTTCATAGAAAATAACAATCATAAATAAATAAAACGATTTCTTGTCACCTATGATAAACTTTTAACAAGGCGAACCGAAAATTACCATAATTTTCGAAGTAAAAGGTGTCGACACTTTAAATAAGTAAAGTAAAAAATCTAACTTTTTCGAAGGAATATAAAAAAGTTTTATCATTAAATTTCAAGGAGGCTTATGTTGGTTTTTTTATTTTTTTTATCTTGTTTTGTAGGTTTCCGCTGTATTCCGCACATAGCAGAGTAAGAAGAGGAACCCTGGAAACCTAGCCACAAATCTGGCCTCAAACTGGCTTTTGTAAAAATGAAATTCATATGTATTCCGCACATAGCAGAGTAGGAAGAGGAACCCTGGGAACCTAGCCACAAATCTGGCCTCAAACTGGCTTTTGTGAAAATGAAATTCATATGTATTCCGCACATAGCAGAGTAGGAAGAGGAACCCTGGGAACGTAGCCACAAATCTGGCCTCAAACTGGCTTTTGTGAAAATGAAATTCATATGTATTCCGCACATAGCAGAGTAGGAAGAGGAACCCTGGGAACCTAGCCATAAATCTGGCCTCAAACTGGCTTTTGTGAAAATTAAATTCATATGTGTTCCGCACATAGCAGAGTAGGAAGAGGAACCCTGGGAACCTAGCCACAAATCTGGCCTCAAACTGGCTTTTGTGAAAATGAAATTTATAGCAATAGTAATTGAGGCATTGGAATTTCGCCTACCACGCGACGGTCAATGATATTAACCTTATATAAGATAAGGAAAGGGAAAATATCCTTAATACTCTATCAGAATACGAACAGGTTTCAATAAAATGAAAGTTAAAGTGGTTATTAGTTTGGCGCAGTGAATTGAAATACGTATTTATTCACGTTATATCAATAATACTGGCAATAGAAGTTAGACGATCGTATTTCCACATCACTAGATCAAATGGGACGAAGTTGCTAAGGTTACAAACATACCCTATTTTAGAAAGGTTCTCAAACTTTATATATATATACGTAAATGTTAAGTAATTTATACATACGTACATTTATATACATTTGGATTCGATTCCCATTCAGAAAAACATCATAATTATTAACATTTCCTCGCTCTGGTAGACAATGTGCGGTATTGAGTTACTTCCACTCAACACACAGGGTCTCGATAATTGGGCGGAAAGTGGAAAGCCGAGTTTTATATAAAGGGGTATGGGGAAAACCGTAAAGCTCTTTTTTTGCTATTTATAGTACATTAAGTTATTCTGCATGGAAGTTAAAAAATAATTTATAATGTATGTACGTACATAAGTGTTATTAAAATTGTTTATAATTTTCGAGATATGTTTATCCTATTTTTCCGGAAGTTTAGAAGGGTATTGGTGTATTATTAAATATGCAGCAGGATTTCGACCTGCACTTCTTGGATTATCACTGTGGCGCTGAAGTCAATCAATATACTAGCCAGCGTGTCCAGTTAAATCAATTTAACTATAAGTTGTAATAAGCTAGCTCTAATTATAATTTTTATAAAAAGAAATTGCATAGCAAGATAAGAATGGGCACACGTAATTGGCCACGGCGATTATTCTCGTATAGTACTTAACGTTAAAAATTACGAAAGTTCTATAAAAAATATATAGAACGTTAGTAATTTTATAAAATACTAAAATAGTAACAAAGTATCTTAACACCAGGTTCCCTCTGCCTACCCTGCTATAGACATAAAATGGTAAAATTGATGTTTTATAATCAAATAAGTTACTTTATATCAATTATTAAAATACTTACCTGGTAAGCCCGCTGTCGAGCCTCTGGGAAGCTCAGGTTTGCCTCTAACTGATGGTCGTCCTCCGGCCAGACCTCCCGGCGGTACCACTGTACACAGGTAACATACATCAACTGTGATATTTTAGTAATATCAAAAAGCATTTAAAGCGATGGAATCTAAGAAATAATATTTACCACACGAAATTTTGTTTTTATCTTTTAAAAAAAACTAGCCAAGTCACGATTAACACGTACACGATTGAGCTGTTTATTTCTTTATAAAGAAATGAAACCTCTAGGTAAAGCTAAGCAAAGCCTGAGGTCATACTGTCATTTTTTTTATTAATAGACTTCAATTTTATGTGACCAACCGTTCCAAAGTTCTTAAGTATAATTACGTGTTGACACAGTACAAGTCAACGGCTATCATATAGCATTTAACTATACAAAAAAAATCACAGTGAGTAACTTAAGACTTGACTTGGCTTTAGCTAAAGATACAGTACATTTAAACAGCTTCATCTACAGGATATTTTGGTGGGATTTCACTACTTTTTGCCGAAAGCAGGTTTTACTTGCTTAGTTTATCAAAGCTCTTAGTGTCATAAATCAAAGTAGTTAGGAATAACAACTAAATTAGACATGGCGTGGTATAATGAGTATATTATGTTTAAAAAAAAAAAAAAATTAGCTTCACGCTATATCCCGCACACAGCAGGGTAGGCAGAGGGAACCTAGTGTGAACACTTCGTTCCCCACTTTCTGCCGAATTTTGGAGGCATTGCGTGTTGAGTGGCAGAACTCAACGCCGCGCTTTGCCTCGACACCAGAGCGAAGAAATGAAAATATAAATTTAGGTAAATATTTCATCTCCTCGAGTGGGGATCGAACCCACTACCAGTCGGTTTTACAGTCACACTTTGTACCACAGCGCCACGGCCGGCCTCATATTATGTTTTCTTATTAGATTTTTTTTTCTAAGAAATATATACATCAATAGAAGAGTCCTACAACGCCGAATAAATTTTGCAAAGGCAGTATGTCGATATAAAATAAAGTATGGTGGAACTCTTGCAGTATATCAACAGGGTCACCAGGTACTTCAAGTCCTCAAAATTCTGACATTTGATAGTTTTCCCTTTATGTAGGCATTCGAGCCTAACGCCGTTCCAAGTTTTAGCTCTCCAGGTCTATGGGAAGAACTAGTTCAATTTTGATGATCAGTGAATAAGTCAGTGCCGAAATAGTCAAGCTTTGCTTTGACGTACAGGTTTGAAATTTGCAGGTTTGAGATGTGTGCTTATAGCTTACTAGAAAATAATAATTTAAAAGTTCTAAATCTGTCTAGAGGTTCTCAAATAGAGGCACAAAAGTAAGTCAAAATGGTTTCAGAAAAAGATGGTATGGCAGTGCTTTCGCGCTCGAGTTGGCGGTGGCACTGCCGTGCCCCCAGATATTCTTTTTTATTTCACGCTGTATCCCACATATACTTATTAAAATAAAGAGATGTAGCCAAGGGATAATACATTAAGTTTCCCACCTTGCTTTCATTTTTTAGATATTGCTTTTTAAGTGACGGTACTCAACGGCATGTTTTGTTTAATCAAAACCGAAAAACAAAAACAACAACAATTGACTCCTCTCAGTAGAAACGACAGTATTTATAGTCAAACGATCCGTCTTTGCAACTCAAAATGTCTTTTTAGTATGTACATAATATATTTCTTTAAAAGTTTATTATAATATAGATAATTACTGTCCCTATAAACGTAGAAAACCTGGTGTAAAATTGCTCTTCTACGTTGTTTCACACATTTACACTGAGTAGCGACACTCAAAGCTGTTCTTTGCTCAGCAGACCGTCGAAATGAAAATATTTAACATATATAAACAGTTTCAGAATTTAAGCCTTTCTGTCTGTCTGCTTGAGGCCAACATGGAGAAGCGACCGAATGTTTACACGACGGTTGTATGAAAACAAAACGCGGCGTTTAGTTCCACCATTAAACGTTTAATGTCCTGATAATTGGTTTTCAGGACATTGAGTGATATGCATAAATAATAATTTTGTTTAATAGGCAAATTTCATTGAAACAGCTAAGTGAATACCAAATATATTAAACACAACTTCAAGTTTATCCCAGGAAATAAATGATTAATGTATTATGAATTCTGAAACAGAATATTTTATTACGAATGAAAATTGGCTCATTTATGTTTGGATAATTTTATTTTAAAAAACCGGACAAGGACGAGTCAGGCACGTCCACCGAGGGCTTCGTACAAAAATTGTAGATCCCGAGCTTTTTCTAAAATTCAGGCTTAGCTTAGCCGGAGCCCTTTCATCTGATATCTCAATTGAACTAGTGGCTGGCAAAATATCTGGTATTAAACCAGATATTTTAAAAAGATATGGAACCCTAAAAAATTACCCTTGCTCATTTGAATTTAAAGAATATTACTGCTTAAAATATTAATTACTTTTACAAATAAAGTAATACATATTATTATTTTATTTTTTAACGAAGTTACCGTATTTTTTATAAAAATAAAATTGTAAATTAGTACGGGAATATCTATTTAAATTTATATTTTCATTTCTTCGCTCCGGTGTCGAGCCAAAGCGCAACGCCTCTAGATTTCGGCGTATCAAAAAAATATATACAGTACAGTACAGTGTATGAAAAAAATAGCAAAGACATCTCAAAAACCTCTCCATAAAACAAAATTGTTTAGGCTTGGCTATCCAAGAGGCTAATCTGAATTGAATGTTCCATTTTACATTATAATATAAATTGATTCTTCTGTAACAGAGGCTGTATTATATTTACGTAAATAAATTTGAAGAACGTGGCTCGTTTATTTAATAAATTGTTTTGGTAATAGCTTTTTTGTGGAACATTTCGTTATGTCTTGGAGCTTGTTGCTAACTGAGCATTTAATTTTGTTCGTTTTGGGTGTACTTATCAGTTAATGCTTTCACTTAATTTTGTGTGTCAACTTATTTTTGAAAGTAATACCTAATAATAAAAAATATATTATCACCACAATTTTTCAGTAGTATTTCTTGCGTTTTGTAGTGTAGTAAAGAAAGAAAAAAATCTTAAAAATATATTGAAAAGCCTCTCTGTTTTAAAATTAGGCTCGTTATAATATTTTGAGCTGTATAGCGAAAGGCGTCTGCTTAAGCAATATTTTTAACTCTCCTTCAATCCTGGTTTCAATTTACAACAATTCATTTACAACCAATTTGTGGGTTTTGAAGAACAATTAAGAAGCGTTACCCTTTTATTTACACGCAACAGCGGGCTCAAATTATGTTGTTATTTTTAGAAATATGTTTGCATTTAAAACCATAATTTCCTAAGAGTCTCTATTACTCAGGATTTTTTTTTCTTTTGAAGCATATTTCATATGTCCCTAAAGACTCTTTTAAAATGCTAATAATATTGACATAAGCGAAAATAATAAAATTTCGACAATTTCGACAAAGCCGGAAGAGACCATGTATTTTTTTTTTTCAAATTAATTAATTAAATCACTTGGACGGATGGCAGTGCAGTTGGCAGATACATCTTGGAAATGACAAAAATAATAAAGTAAGCATTGTGACCTAAAAACCAAATTTTCTATGAAAATAAAATGAAGTACTTAAAATGTACATGGCAATGAAAAATACCATTCCAAATATTGGCAGACTTCCAAATCTACGATAAAACGACCGATGTCAAGGACGAAGCATTATTAGCTGAAGTAAACTAATTTAAAAGAAACCACTAACAGTTGACCCGTTTTCCCATACGGTGCCTTGGTCGAGAGAGATCAAGTTACGTAAAGTCCGTACCATTTTATGTGCAATATACTTTTATTACTTAATTATTTTGTTTTAAGATCTTCTTAATATCTATTTTATTTGCTGACAGGCCAAATTGGTTTGATGGAGGATTTTACGCAGTTGCAAATGGGTTAAATAAATTTAAGAGGGAGGTTGTACTTTCAGTTTTAAAATTGTAAAATAGTGATAAAATATTGATAAAAGTTAAAAAATACTTTACTGACTGACTGACTTTTATATTTACTATACTGACTTTTTTAATTTAATCTTTTTTGTCACTTTAATAATTTTTAACCCAATAACCATGAAATATTTGCAATCTTGAGAATAAAAAGGGTATATAGCGAGATTAGTTATCATATTCGTACAGATAGTATAGAAGTATAGATATTATAAATTTGATAAATTTGTAATATACACAAATTCCATGCTCGTTCATATAACTGACCATTTCTATACAATTGGAATAGTTGAAACATTAGCGGCATTCCATTACCATATGCGGTATAATATACCAACTAATGAAATATATATATAATCCCCTAAGGGATTGTAACTAAACTTCGGTTAAACAGGGGAACTCAACGTCGTGCTTCGTTTTCTAATAACTCATTCGAGTAAATATAGCGACATTAAATTAATTATAATGTAATTTGTATACATAATTTTTTTGTGATTCGTTGGCTTAGTTGATGAATTTTACATATACATAAACGTCTATATATGGGGGTGACATATTCAAGTTAATGACTATAACTCCCATGCAATTTCCAAATTAAAAAACTATATTTCTTATTTAAAAATAAATACACGCAAGCCAACTTTATCAGTCCATACAAACACGAATAAAGTGCCTAAAATAGATATTTCGAATGGCAGTATTGGGATCGGCACCAGCATTTCAGGATATCGAGAATCGATAGCAATTGAAAAGCTTTTCATCTCTATATATTGAATGCATGCGGTCCGTTAAAAGTTTTTACTTTATATTTTTTGGATATCTTTATTAAAAGATTTAATTTTATTGATAGTAAATAAAATTTGATATAGGTATGTATTAATAATAGTATTGATCGTTATTTTTTTACCTGGCAATTTTGCGGGTTGTTTCTTGTGTTCATCGTCACTGTCTTCTTCAGATGAGCTCGGATCAATCATGTTGCTAGATCTGGAATAAAAATATAAAATATATATTTTGGAATAATTGAATAAAATAGTGAAAAAAGCCGTTGTGGCATCATCTTATTTTTGAAATGCGTTGAGTTTCGCCACTCAACACGCGTTGTCTCAAAAGTTGTAAAATGCGGCCGCGAATATCCGAGTAGAAATTGAATCCACAAGATATATATAAGTGTGCACAGCCAGACGCTATCGCACAGTGACACGATCGTCTTTAACTTTTTCATTTTTCACGTCACGCTGTGTCAGTGGTATAGCAATGTAAAAGTGTTAAGACACTCCGTTCTCATTAAAACCATTCCGTTCCTAATTTTTGTCATTGCGGGCTGAGCGACGAAACTCAACGAAGCGGTTTGCCTTGTTACTAGGGAGAAAAAATGAAAATATTTAGAATTACAATCCCTCGACTGGAAACCCGCAACCATTGTGTTCTGGGAGTTCTGCCCCTTCATACGCAATATTTTGAAAGTAATATAGAAATAAGGAAACGGAATGTGTGGACAGTAGATATCAAAAGTTATAAGTAGGAAAAACTGAATTATTATATTTCAAGACCGCTCCGGTCAATTTTAGTAAAATATCGTATAAACTAAAGCTTTTTAATACTAAAATATTTATTTAGTCCAAGAAAAGCTCAACTAGCGCTAGGCAGCTTATTTAGCTTTTAGCTTCCTTAGATCAATCCTCACTCAGGGTAAGCCTCTACACTTTTATATGAAAAATGTTTAGTTAAATCCTTTAAAGGTTAAGTGCTCTTTAAGATATAAATACCGTTCTTTTCCACTGTATATTTCTGTTCTATATATATTGTGAATAAAGATATTATTATTATATATTAATCGTCACCCGCAACTTTGTTTTTATAGATTCTAAAAAAAAATAGGAAATCAAATTTGAATTTCGGAAAATCCTCGAAATTTTCTTAGTGCTTCCCTACATTATCTTAGTCCCTTGTAAAGTGCACCTAAATACAGCTGGCCTGCGAATTAAGATATTGATATATAGACTTTGTACTACAATTATTTTGACCCCTATAGAATTGTGGAGCATCTTCTAATATAAGAAGAAACTACTAAGTGTTCCATGACGTTATCGTGTCTATAGCCGTTACAAGGAGAAGAGTTCAGAGCAGTGCCTGGGACCCAAAAGCAACTCAACGTAAGGTGCTTAATAAAGATGCGTTTTAGCACTCGTGTCTACTCTCCAACGAGAAAAATATAAAAAGAAATGAACTTAGGATTGAAAGTCAAGACTGTTACGTTATAAATTATAAGATTTTTAATTAAAAAACGAAATAGTAATTGACATTATTAAAGAAAAGTATAGTACAAGTGGCTTACAATGTTGTAATACAATTATTTTTCATCACTTATTAGTTCGGTTTGCTAAAAACAATTGAAACCTTATAATTATCTCACCCTTAATGATATCATTTTCGATGTAAAAAAGAAATATTCTTAATAGAACACTTTGAGAAATTGTAAAGAGAAAATGTATTGTTTAGCTTCACGCTTTGTCCTTTGTCATTTGTTTTGTTAGCCAGAGGGATTGGAGCGTCAGATGTTATTTATGGTTTCCGCATACCTCTTTCCCCTCATCCACTCTCATGAACAACTTCTCACGCACAATCTGGGTAGACACTCCTTTCCCTATTTTCCATTAAAATTTTCGAGTTATAGAGTATTGAGTGGTGGAACTCAACGCCACATCTTTTTTTGTTCACTGAATGAAAAAAAAAAATAATTTATTTCCCCGAGTGAGATTCACACACACTAAGCTAGAAATACAAATATTATCTAAAGCCGAGTATTAACCTAAAACCAACTCTTTCATTCTATTCCATCAACACAACGATAATGTAATTACAAGTTCTAAAAGCACAATATTCATGCTGCAGTAGATCAATCATCTCAGACAGCATTCATCTCGCTTCTAAAAGGCAATGCCATCTAAATCGAAATAAAATCTTTTCTTTTGCGAAAAAAACCTTTGAAAGATTTATAAAGGCATGTTGTGTTTTGTACTCAGCTAAAAATAGCAGAGTGGTATTGCACAAAAGCTTTTTTCTTTTATACTTTTTGTTCTTATCTATATTATACTTTTTTTTAAATATTCTTTTGATAGACGTGATAGTTGGTCATTTTGAACCTACGACCAGCACTTCGGAGTTTGCCTGTTTGCTCCCCACGCAAGAAAAACTTAGAACCGTGAAAACATCAAACTTCTCATCATCGTCATCGTTGGGTTACGCCAATCAAAAGATACAGGTGTTTACGCCGCAAATTTTTGAAATTCGCAAGGGAATCAAAACCTACGGCTTACTTACCGTGATCTTAAAATTTGGTATGACGCAACGTCTTATAGCACAGATAAAGAAAAAAATACGAAAAGAGAAATTTTATTGGCTTGTCACAGAAAAAGTTAAATTAGTCAACCTTATAAGTGCAACTTATAAAAGAACAGTAAAAGTTACAAAGAAGGTTAGGTTTTTTCAAGGAGAACTATTACGACTCTCTGTTTCCCACACACCGTCCTACCCCGAACGAAGTGAATCATCGACCTCTTCATATATGCCCTTCGGGGGGTCATCATGATTTTACATGACCTTCCAAGAGTATCCTCGATTCGATCAGCTAAACTGAATCCGCATATCCTACGAAGAGATCACTTCTCCATAGCATTCATCTATTTTTCATTCTTCTTCTGTAATACCCACGTTTCACTGTCGTATAACAGCGTCGGTACTAACAATGAATATTGTACGGCCAAACGCACAGCTGTGCTGACGTCTCAATCAATGCAGCTAAGGCTCTGTTAATCCTGTTACCAGCAGCAATACGCCTTTCTACACACATCTCTTATCTTCCATCTCTACTGAACATAGTTTCAAAATATATCTTAATCTGACACGCTCGAGAATTTTAGAAGATTCTTTTTTTTTACTAATCCGTTTCTTTATCCTAGATATGCAGCGATTTTGTGGGAGTAGTTAACAGAGTGCAAGGAATCCCACAGTATATTAATCTGAAGCGCCTGAGTAAATCCCGAAATCCTCGCTTGGGCTCCCCTACCGTAACATTAAGTTATGAAGATTTTATGAGTAACATTTAAAAATGTTAAATATCAAAAATTAAATAAATAATTTCCACTCAGTATATTACTTATTACTGAACATTAACTTAATAACCAACATTTCTGCCAAAGTAGCTCTTAATTATACGCAATTAAGCGACAAATTGTCTCAATAAGTTATCTCGTTAAGTATAACTGCTTTTAGACGCTGTTTACTTAAAATATAAAATTTCTGGGGAAAGATTTTTTGAAAGATTTCTATAAATATAAGGTATATTTATTTCAGGATATCTTATGATTTTTGTTACGCATAAAAAAAATCGAATTATCCGTTAGTTTGGATAATAACAGATACAGATTTTTAAGAAATTTATAAGATTTAACTTTTCTCTTCCCAGCGTGGGTAATGAAAATAAGTCATCTCCCAAATGGAAGCCAAACCTACAACTACATTTATAAAAAAGGTATAGTGGCCTTTACAGAGATAGGAAATAAAACGAATTACTAGCTATCTCCCGAATACGAAACGAAAACATTTAAATATTTAAGTGCCTAAGTAACTAAATCTGATTAAGACAAATCAATTATTGCAAGAACTGTCAAAATCCGTCAATTCGTTTGGTCTCTACACCGTTACAATGGGGACTAACTATATACTAACTTTGTGCTGCGCAGTCGGGTTAAAATAATAAAAAATGAAGTCTAATTTTACCATACCTTTGTATCGTTAAACATAATTTTTGAGTAATACATAAGCTTACAAAGAACTGACAAACACAATAATGGAACAGGTAAAAACATATTGAAGCTGTCTTAAACAACATTACCTGTAATCTCTTTGTAAATATAAATGAGATTATTTTTGATATTATACAATGCTTATTTGTTATATACTAGTGAACCACTCGCGGTTTCGCCCGCTTTTACTACAAAATTATTTATTTTAACATTGTAATTTGTTTCGTGATCTAATAACATTATCGATTATTATATATTTAAGAATAATATCCAAACATTCATAGCTAAAATTTCAGCCAATTCAATAACACTTGGGATCAACCCCTAGCAAGTCATAGCATTTTTTTAAATATTTATGTGTTAATTTTCGCTCTGCCGACTTTAATCGTCTTTGCCTTATTTGATCCCGTAGTTTTCTTAATTAAGTTGTTGGTTGGAAGTAAAGTTACGACAGTCTCTCAGTAATATTGACTAATAACTTGGCTTCACGAACGCTAGAAGTATCCACCGCAATGCCAGTGATTGATTAAAAATAAAAAAAGAGAGAGAATCAATTTTGTTACACATTTGCTTCTTAAAAACATTAAACATAATTTTTGAGGCTCAATAAAGGGACAGGGAAAAATATATCTGTAAAACTTGTTAGCCTCACTAGATGCTTAAACCAAATATGTACTTACAAATATATAATAATTATATATAAAATTTCTCATAACTAAAAAAATTAAAATTCTAAACGGTCTGTTTCCAAATAAACTAAAGCAAAACATGATTTATATATAATGTACATTTCTTCTGTCACTTCAAGATGCGGGAGTCGTTTAAAGAAAAAAAAACGTGCCCAGTGCGATTTCGACTTTCGCACGAATGGTTCGGTACCATTAAAAAAAATTATGACTGTTGTAAGAGCCCCCATAAATATATTTTTTTTCTGTTTTTTAGTATTTGTTGTTATTATTGCTAGTAATACGAGACCCCCTTTTTACCCTTTGGGTACCGTAATCTGAAAATAGATAATCCGAAATCAATTTTAGTGGGGTAAAACATTTTTTTTTATATTTACACATCACTGTGAAAACAATGATAAGTTTTGCCATTGTATGTCAATAAGTGCTGGTGGTAATCTAATCTGGCTGCAAAAAAATAAAATGAAAAAAGAAACACCATCAGTTATCTCTAAGCATAATAAACGAAACAGTGCGGTACCAATATATGTTATTTTCTAGTACAATATATTACAATTAAATTAATTAATTAATTAATTAATTAGCTTCACGCTATATCCCGCACACGGCAGGGTAGGCAGAGGGAACTTAGTGTTAAGGACACTCCGTTCCCCACTTTCTGTCGAATTTTGGAGGCCTTGCGTGTTGAGTGGCAGAACTCAACGCCGCGCTTTGCCTCTACACCAGAGCGAAGAAATGAAAATATAAATTTAAGTAAATATTTCATCTCCGCGAGTGGGGATCGAACCCACAACCAGTCGGTTTTACAGTCACACTTTGTACCACTGCGCCACGACTGGCCTCACAATATATTCTAATAATACGTTATGTAAAAATAAGTTTTCCAAATTAGTTATTACTTGTTAACACGAGTGGAAAAATTTACTTCTCTATAGAACGAAAATTATATTAGTTTCACTCATAAAGTTGTTATATTTTGAGTGAAACTACTAAAATTACATCGCAACTAACTTAAAGTGGATTGAATTACATAAATTACAGAGACGTTCAGAAAAAAGGTCGACTCAAAGGTGATATTAGAATGAGTTTTTGTACAAAGGTTGCTTTGAGACTTCAAAGCGCGCTTATGAATTTGTGAGCTAATTTTATAACGAGAGTAATGTGACATAGTAGTAGTACAAAGGAACTTGCAAACGGTCACTGTGGATTCGATTTTTCTGAAATGGAAATGATATTATATAATAAAAATATATTACAAAACGCAAGGATGTTTTAAACGCTCTTTGCTTTGGCAAATATTGCTATTACATATCTGATTTATTGTAATCGTGTATTTTGACGCCACTCTTTGCCTAGACACCAGAGAGAAGAAATTGAAAAATAAATTTAAATAAATATTTCCTCGAGTGGGGATCGAACCCACAACCGTCGCATTACAGTCACACACTTTTGCCCCTGGGCCACGACGGCCTATATGTAAATAGATGACCAGATAAAATTCTCTATCGTATACAAAAATTTAAGTCACAAGTAAAATAAAAGGAATTTATAACACATTTATAGAAATAATACGGTTACATATGAAAGGTGTATAAGATTTTTATCAAAAAATATATTGAAGAATCCTCCTTTTGAAATATATTAAAAAATAATTAATAGAAAATATTTTTGTATAAAGTAAGCTTCTGCGTACATACGTGGTTACATTCCAAACATTAGATTCACAAGGTTCCACTAACTACAGAAAATTATCAAAAAACACTAGGTTTCCGAATTGCTTATGAGCCTTGCTATGTGTGTTATACAGCGTGTTAAAAAGAACTGTATCTGTTTTATGGTACAAATATATTATATATTCGGAGGTGGAGTAATTCCGAGGCAGTATCTCCCCACTTGGTTCGTGGAAGCTGAAGTATACTTGCAGAGACAAGAGCTCTCACATTGCCACAATTTTGCATTCACTATTTTAAATATTTATAAAAAAAATAAAGTTGATTCTATGTTTTTGTCACACATTTTAGAAACATCTGGGAACCTGAATTTGGGATGAAAATAATATAAAAAACATATTTGAATTAGAAAATTTATTGGTATATATACTTGTATTTTTCAAGTGCACGGTGATTTTAGTATACAGGACATTATGGGCATATCCAGATATATTTTCCGGAGTTCCAATTTTTTCGGAGTCCCAATGTACGGATATTCTTTACAATTATAATAATAGCGGGATACTAAATATAAATCAGATTAACAAATAAAATGTGTTGTCCAAGCGGGCGAAGCCGCGACTGTGTCGCTAGTATTTAATAAACTCTTAAATAATCATAACTTTCAGCCTTAAATTCGAGATACACGAGGTATTAATGCAAATGTTTATGTAGTGACCCTTGCCTTGTTTTTGCAGGGACCTTTAGTAGAAGCGTAATAAAATTAGCCTCATGGAATAATGTGTTTTTAAGCAAGAAATTTTAAGCCAAGTTATTTTTAAATTTATAATTTCAGAACTAACATTTGTCTACCCTGCTAAAAGCGTGGGACAGCGCGAAATGAAATAAAAGTCTTTAAAAAGAGTCAAAAAAGTTTTTTGTAAAAGTTAATAAATGACGGGAGGACGAAGAAAATAATATTTTTTGAATAATTATAAGGAAATATTTTGGATCCGATAGAATTTTTACAGGTACCCATAAAGTATCTTTTAAAGTTCTTATACTGAACTTTGCAAAGTCACTCTTTTCTTTTTTATTTAAACAAATGCCGATTTTTAATTTTAAATCTAATATTAAATGTTAAGTACTGTTTCAAATTGAAAAAATGTTTTGTGTATGTTTTGTGTTGTACTATTTATCGAGTAAGCATTAATCGTTTCTATATAATTACTTTTATTTGTGTTTAAGTGGGCAAACCTTTAAGTTTTATAATCTATCCCAGAAAGTGTCCTCCATAAAAAAGAAAACAAAATATTTTTTAGCAAAATACTTTGTAATTAATGCTTTTACCTTACAGTGGAACATTGTTAAGTAGAAATGACTCAAATCCTTGACGAGAGACTATAAGAGCCTCACCGTGAATTTATAAAAAATAAGTTATTGACGTTTAGAAATCTAGTAAATTTATATTCAAAATTATATTATAATTATACTTGAGGTCGTCGTGGTGCACGGATACAAGCGTGCAAATGCAACCACTATGGTTGTAGGTTCAATCCCCACTCAGTGGAATGAAATATTTAATATTTTCATTTGTGTACAGTCAAGTGCTGTGCATTCGAATCCTCTTCTACAGTTTTTACATGCACATAAACTCAGAAAAAACGTCAATAGCTTTATAACTTTTGGGGATAAAGACATGAATTAGTACGGTACATTTAATTTCTTGCCAAAAGGGGCAACCCTTTGGGATTAAATTTTACGGCAATTTTAATTACAATTATACGACTTGGATTAGTTTTGTGCTTTAGAATGAATTATATATGAGATTTACTTCTGCCTCCTGGCTTTAATCCCGGCCCGGTATGTTGCCAGGAGCCTTGCCTCTGCCTTCCTGCTTATTCTACTCCACTTTGCACGGTCTGTAACATCCTCGGTGGTTAGCCCATTGTAGTTGTCCAACCAGCGCTTCCTTGGGTTTCCGGTAGGTTTTCCTCCAGACACAGACATAGCAAGGCAGTTCCTTTGACATAGTTCCTAGGCCGGTGCGCAACGTGGCCATACCATCTCAGGCGACGCTCTTAGAGCTTATCCGCTACGTCATGGACACCAAGGCTACCTCGAATGTGAAAATCCTGAGTGTGCCGAGATAGTGCTGGCTAACATACACTGCCATATAAAAGCACCGGTCGAATGATGCTCTTGTATATCAGAGCTTGGAATCTACAGACATATTCTGCGATCATAGACCACCAGTCACACCAGTGACCTTCAGCACTTTAGCCCAGGCATCGCTTATGTGGCCATGGACATTGTGGTCGATGCCTGAACTTTTTCGACTTAGCGGCTGGCACAGGAACAATAAGGATAGTGCTCGAGTCCGGGCTCCCGCAAGCCCGCATCGATCTCAAGCTTACTCTTCCAGAAGTTCTGTTTACGCTCCAGCATTAGACATGTGAGATATTGGATGGTAAAGAA
Source organism: Heliconius charithonia (assembly GCA_030704555.1). Taxonomy (NCBI): domain Eukaryota; kingdom Metazoa; phylum Arthropoda; class Insecta; order Lepidoptera; family Nymphalidae; genus Heliconius; species Heliconius charithonia. The sequence goes on from CM060825.1 coordinate 6,052,271, forward strand.
TATGTTTGTGAAAGAAATTAATTTTGATCTTGTTTTTTTTTTTTTCATTTTATTTATTTGTTTTATATATTTTGTGGATTAAAAATGTAAATAAATATCAGTGATTTATTTACATATTTCGGAAGTAGTTCAAAATCAAATTAGCTTTACGCTTTTTCTCTCATAGCTGTGTAGGAAAGGAATATACACTCTATTCCATTATCCAATTTTCGAGACATGTTGTATTGGGTGAGTAATTAAATTGATAATGACCTACAAAGGATGTTGTTTGATAAGAAAGAAATAAATTTATCCAATTAAAAAAATCGAAATTATGTTATAAATTATTAAGTCTTCTTTATATTGTATGGAAAAACCTATTCCATACATCCATTCTCAAAATCCTCTTCTTTTTTATTAGCCTTTGCACCTTGACATGTAAATTAATTGAACGATATCGGTTTATGACGTGACGATGTCACCTTTAGAAGATATTGCTTACGATAACTCGCGTGATCCAATTATCTATCAAGTTACTATGTGTTTTACCTATTGTGGTGAAAATTAGGCTTAATTAACTAGAGTTAATATATTCCGATCCAGTTTCAACAGAATTTTCGTAATATTGCGTCATGTGTGGCGGAACTCAACGCCGTATTTTGCTTGTTACCAGACAAGGAAATGAAAATATTAAATATTTCTCCGACTGGTAATCAAGCTCTTAACCGTTACTTTTACAGTCACAAGTTAGTGCCACGATGGCCTAATTTTTTTAATGAAGTTTTTTTTACATTTACATGTGAACATGACCGAAGTGCTGTTTGTATATTTTTTATTATTTTCACACTGTAAACAGTACATAACAGGGTAGAAAGAGGGAACCTAGTCTTAAAAAAACTCAGTATCTCATGTCGTTATCAAATTAAATAGATGTAAATTTCGTGTATTACATTTAGGGAATACATAGTTTATCAGATTTCGGACCTGTTTCGCCGGATACGAATAAATAGGATTTAGGATAGTTATTATGGCATTTAATGCAATCTATCAGACAGAGGCGCCTGATAACACCTTTTTCTGTGTCACTATCATGCTCCCGTATTACCGATCTGATAGACAGACAGTTTATCATCCACTTGATTTCACGAAATCTGCCACTTGATAATTGCTACTGCTTTCATTCTCGCTATTAGACAATCACGTCCATATCGGTCACTTGATTCGGCTGATTCCTCGCCATTTTATCTACTAGATAAACAAAAACTTGTAGCATATCTGGCAAAAAAGAATATCAACAAAATGTTGTTATTGTGGACAGATTAAGTAACAAAATGAAAAATCTCATCTTTTCTCACTCCCTAACCTATATACAAGTTTCATATATTACATACGTATCTCGGAATTTGCAAGGTAGGCAGGTTTATCATGAATAGTGGCAGGATATAACGCCGTATTCACTTAGCAAATTGTCCTAATTGAAAATATGAATAGTCTCCGGAGTGTAATTTGAACTCACAAGCATCGCACGTAGACTGGAATAATTGCATTAAAACTTTAAATTATAGTTATCTACTTTATGAGGCTATTGAGGCACAACGTAAAGCGTCTGTCTGTTATTGCTACAGGTTATGGGTTCAGCTCCCAGTCATTCGGGGGAAGAAATTTTCTATTCCCCGATCTGGTAACAAGACAAAGCGCACAGTCAAGTCCTCCACTCAACGCGAAAATTAGGGAGCGAAGTATAAACACAAAGTTCCCTCTGTCTACTCTACTATATGCGGGATACAACCAAAAAACATACATTTAGAAAACACTTATACCTAACTCAATTTTAACGTTCCTTTTCCTCAGATTTTTATTTTTATCAGCTTCACGCTGTATCCAGCACACAGAAGGGTAGGCAGAGGGGACCTAGTGTTGAGACACTCCGTTCCCCACTTTCTGCCGAATTCTGGAGGCATTGCGTGTTGAGTGGCAGAACTCAACGCCGCGCTTAGCCTCGACACCAGAGCGAAGAAATGGAATTATAAATTTAAGTAAATATTTCATCTCCTCGAGTGGGGATCGAACCCACAACCAGTCGGATTTACAGTCACAATTCGTGCCTCTGCGCCACGACTGGCCCGCACAAAATTAATTTATCGCTTAAAAAACTGAAACAATAGCAGAAACAAGTAAAAACTCGTTCACACATTATTGTTCTGCAAAAGTTCAACTACAGTTGTGTAATGCGCCTCAAGGCCGTGTACAAATGCTATTATTCAAATAGCTTACACAAATATACAGCCGACTTTTGTCTGCAGTCGGATTATCCGTTTAGAGCTAGAAATGATTCTGACTGCGTATAATGATACTAATATCGTAAATAGGAATGTAAGTTTGTTAATTACTCAATTATCATGAAATTTTGTACACTTTTTCTTAATGATATTTAGAACGGATGTAGAAACCATTTATAAGGGAAATATGTTAGGCCTTTAGCTATAATATAAAATAAATTTAAGCGAGTCAAATCAAGTTTGAATCTAGTTTTTTCCGGAAAAGTGCTGCGTTGATATCCGCCATTCGCCTCGTCTTGGATTGGTTGGAATGTGGATTACGAAGTGTCTAGACGCTACGTTTTTTTCAGCCTACATTGCTTTACATTATTTTTAGTAGGCGAAAAGAAAGAAACCAGGGATAGGTACAATAATTTTTACTGCGTCGAAAGTATTAGAAAAAACTGTCTTTTCAATTTCTTTTTTTTTAGTGTCTCGCTCACAGCAGGGTAGACAGAAGCAACCTAGTGTTAAGACACTCCAATCTCCACTTCTTCCCGAATTCTGGAGGATTGTTTGTTGATTGGAGAAACTAAGGACTGCGCTCGCGACCAAAACGAAGAAATAGGATAGAATCGGATTTGAATCCACAACCTGTCGTGTTAACAGTCACACTTAGTGCATCGCGCCACGACAAGGTTCGTTTTATATTATGTATCGTTTGTGGCTATACTCGTAATTTTAAGGTTTAGATGTATGTTTTACATTTACAATTCAACTTATAAAATAACAAAAAGCAAAGTTTGAGCAAAATATTCTTTACTTCAAAATTTCGCTTATAACTTTACACATAACAACTGAAGATAAAAAAGGTATATTCCCAAATGGGTTTCGAAGTCACAACTACATAAAATTGTGTAAGATAATAGTCATGTTTTCTATAGCTATTCGGCATATACAATAGCATCTAGGGTATATTTAATATAAAATAAAGTACAGAAAAAGTGGCTAAAGCGGAAAAATAAAAATGAGGTTCGAATATTGGAATAAAAATGTCACTTTTCTTTATCTCGAAGCTGAAAACCGAAATAAAATCACATCTATAAAAACTTTATTATCACACAGTCCCTTCCTATAGATATAAGTCGTGAATATATTTAGTGTATTTTACACCGCTGTGGTAGAGGCAGAGAAATATTTTAATTAGAATTGATGTTATCAGGGCAGCGTTTCAGTGTAAACGATGATTTTGAGTGCAATTCTTAAGGTGTCTTAGGTAAGGTTAGTTCTTACAGTAGATACTGTTCGGGTAGATTCGAACCGAGAGCGGAAAACGTAGTGTCTTAGCACTAAGTGAAGGCAAACCATTCTACTCGTCCTGACTTCAGCTACGTTCAAATTTTAATCTGTTTTCTTAATAAGTAAATATTCATACAGTTCAACTTTTGCTAGGTTTGTTAATAAATTGAATTTCATCGGAATGAATGAATTGGTGAATGGGGACGGAGTGTTAATACACTCCAAGAGTTAAGATTCCCAGGTTCCCATTGCCTACCCAACTATATCCCTATGTAATATAATGTGAATGTGTAAAAACATACAATAAATTAATACAATATTTTCAACAAACCGAAAATAATAAAACGATATGAAAATAATTTAAATATACACATTCTCTTTAGAGTATATCGAACCTACAACTATACCTTGCACAAGCAGCCACTCTACTTCAAATTCTGTATGTAATCTATAATGCAAGATGCGTAAAACCAAAGATTAATAGATAGGTAGAGAACTCAAGAGCACTCGACACGGGCTCTACAAAATGATGATATAGGCAGGGCTATGTTAGTTAGGCTCTTGACGCACAACCCTTTCAGTATACTTAAAATTATTATCAGCTAGCGGTAGGAGCTCGTCGCTTCGTATATTATATGATAATTTAATTGTAGACTAAAATAGATGTTATAAGTCAATATTAATTATTTTAGGTACATATTATAATTATAATATTATAATAGATATAAAAATTATAGAAATTTGTAAAATATCAATTTATCACAAGAAAATGCTATAATTTTTTTATATAAGCAGATTTTCGAAATGGACTTTGGTTATAATTTTAGTATTACGCTGGGTCTCGCATGTAGGAGGGTTAGGGTACTTAGACTCAACCTTAGTTAAGACATTCCTCTCCTCTTTTTTTTTCCCAATTTTTGAGGCATTGCTTGTTAAGCGGTGGAACTCAAAGCCGCGTTTTGTGAGTACGACAAAACAATGATAGAAATTCTTTAATCCAAATAATATGGTGGTAATCGAGCCATCATTTTTAAATTAGACGCTGTTACGCTGTGCTACGAAAGTCTCAACTTAAGACTTGCGTACTGATTGATTGGGTTAAGCAATTTTAATTAAGCTTTTTTAGGGTTCCCTACCCACATTTTGAAAGAGGATCTTACTACTAAGACTCCGCTGTCTGTCTATCTGTCCAATGTTAATATGTTACCTCTTGATCGTTATACTACATTATATACAGAGCATAACATATTTATTTATGATGTTTTACGCACATTGCAATATACAATCGAAGATCTCGAAACTGAAAAATAAATAGCCTAGACGTCAATAATGAAAACTCCCACTGAATCCAATATTTTACTCGAAGAAAATAATTATTTTTATATCTTCCTTGTTTTAATAAAATAAAGCCCGAAGTTCGAAAGAATCTGACGTCGTCCGTCCGACGACATCCGGCGCTCAACATTTATGTCTGTAAAATTGGGCGGTGTGTGGGGAACGTAATGTGTTAACACTACGTTCTCTTTGCCTACCCTGCTTCTATTTCCGCTGCGTCGTACATGTTTTCTATGAACTTCTATATAATAATGGAATATATTAATACTCTTCGTATTCATATTGTATGAAGTATATAATTGCCTTGAACTCATTACTTGGTCCGCACGTAATCGCATAGAAAGTAATCTTCTTAAAGACTCCCGGGGAAATGGAAACAAAATTGTGTAGCGTGTTTAAAAATAAATAACTTCCAAATGAGATAACTTGTAAAATACATTTTAGGATTTTTTTTCTTGTGTGAATAGATTTTTTTAACGTATCTTATGTTTATGTTTTAAAAGTTGGATCAAATTATTGTTATTATTTTAGTTTCAGGCTCTATCCCGCATGTGGCAGGGTAGGCAGAGGAAGCTTAGTGTTAAGACACTCCACCCTCCACATTCCGCCGTATTCTGGAGGTAATGCGTGTTGAGTTGCGGAACTCAACACCGCGCTTTACCTCGATACTAGAGCGACGAAATGAAAATGGGGGAATTCATTATTATCGCTTCCTCGTTTTGGTGACAAGATATATCCCGGCGTTCAGTTACACCACTCAACACGCATTGTCTCGAAAATTGGGAGGCCCGTAGATTGTCTCTACCATCCCCACTAAATGCAGGATACGGAGTGGAACTAAAAAAAATTGTTAAATTAATAATTTGTCTCTAAGTTATTTACATATTGAACAAACTGCAATAGAGATTAATGAAACTGTATGATTGTATCAAGGAGCATTTTTCACGCACTTTTACTAAGTTAATACCTTAAAAGGTAAGATAAGGGTTACCTTGTAACTATGAATAAAATTAAGAAAACTAAATTTGATCATCATAATAATGGGATAAACCACATAATGTTAAATCAGTGGTTTTTTTTTTCACGTTCAAGCTGTATTCCGCCTATAGCCTACACTAGACAGGGAGAACGAAATGGTAAGACACTCCGTTCTCCATTTTTGCGCCGGATGAGGCATGGCGTGTTCGGTGGTGGAACTCAACGTCCTATTACCAAAGCGAGGAAATTAATATATATCTTAATATAATTTATTCCACAGAGTGGGGAACGAACCCACAGCCATTACAAATGCTTGTGTCACTGCGCAATGACGGCCTCGTAGCCTAAATCAGTATTTAAGATATTTTTTGTTGACATGACCAATGTAAAAAATCTACGATATTTATATGATTTATTTGTGGCCTGCCTTTTATACGCTTATCAGTTATCACGCGAGGTCGACTCATGCAATACAATTTATGCCGTCATTTTTTTTTGTAAAAATAGAACTCGCCTGTTTGAAATCGATTTTAAAACAATGTATTTACTTTGTTGTAGAAATATTTGTATCTATAATGTAAGTATAATAAACGTTCAATTCTGTATTATATAATTGAACATAGCGGGACTCGAATTCTCGCCTTGGTGGTTAGAGCACTTGGACGGTTACTAAAACAGTATTTTTATTCGTTTACAAAAATATTTTTCTATTCTATTTTTTTACAAGAAAAATATTTGTAAACAACACTTAAAAATTATTAAATGTAAATACATGTAAATTGCTTCAATATGAAGTTTTTTTTTTAATAATGATTATAATTCTTCCTTAAGGAATTGTAATTTAAAAGTTTCTGATAAATGATTTTATTGCTATTTTAATTATTTTTATTATAAAAAGATTGACTTTTATCTGCGGCTCTGCTCGTGTTATATTAAAATAACTAAAATTTTTGTCACATCCTAAAAACATTCTAAGTGCGGGTAAATGATAGTACATTGGGTTAAATCGATACGATTAACATGATGTAATAAAGCGTTCTTTAATAAGTGGACTGTGCAATACTAAAATATATTTTTTTATTCAAAGCACTAGTTACTGAGAATGATTAGGTACAGAATGGACTTCAGCCACCCTGCTAAATGCGTAAACCGTAAAAAAAATTATAGGTTATCCAGGTTTCCCGAGGGATCAGCGGATCGGGAATTATACGGTAAAATCGCGTAAATCTTGCGCGCATACAACAATTTCAAAATTGTTCAATTCTCCCATGTGGATTCTGGAAATATTTTTTTTTCGATATTCGACGAAGCAAAGTGAGATGCTTAGTTCCATCACCTAATACGCAATATATCGAAATTATGCGAAAAGTGAAGAACGGAGAGTCGTTGCTCTCTGCGGAATATAACGTGAAGCTGAAGATATACCCATGATCCTTTCTTTTACTATCGCAAATGTAAATAGTAATAATTGTCATTGTATAGATAAAAACATCCATTAACAAATTGGAATGAACAGAAAATGTTAATGTATGCGAATTCTTATCATTCATACATTGATAGGTATTTGTGTTAAATCCGCATTTTATGTAAGTAAGAATTGAGGCATTATTTTCATAAAAGGCTTTAGTTAAATAAAAATTGGAGCATTATTTTCATAAAAGGCTTTAGTTAAATTGAGACATTATAAAATGTTGGTTGCAAATCTAAAAAAACGCTGCTGTGATTGTATGTTAGATAATTCTCGTTCCTCGATATTTATATGATGTACGTAGCGTAAAAGCACAATCGAGCGACTAAACGCGATGGTTATGGGACGTACCCGAACAATTAAATGAAAATACTCAATATTTAAATTTTCTCGCTCTGGTAACGATTCAAAGTGCAGCATTGAGTTTTGCTACTCAACACGCAATGCGTCGACAGTACGGAGGAAGGTCTTAATACTAGGTTCCCAAGTACTCTAGCTACTCTGCTATGTACAGGATACGGGTACGATACTATAAATTTAATATTTTCTTTTTACTCAACACGTAACTTACGTTTTCTTTGCTTACTCTGCAATATACGACATAAAGTGTAACGCTAAATAAAATTTTTGTTTTCGTAGCGATATTATGATTTCAACTATCAAAATCTCTAAATTTGACTGAAAGAATAGAGTTAATAATATATATATACTACATAAACACACATGTTGACTAATCTATAAAATACGTTAGATACAAAAAACCGGCCAAGGGCAAGTCGGACTAGCGCACGGAGGGTTCCGTACAATTATTTATAAAATGAGCAAAAAAAATACGTTTGTAGTGCAGGAGCCCCCTTGGAAATTTATTTTATCTGTTTCTTGTGTTCTGTTATTATAGTAACAATAGGGATAAAATAAAAAAAGTAACTATTTCGCTTCTTGAAGTACAGTTTCAGTGATGATGAACGGATCGACGGACAGACATCGGATTCTTTGTAATATTGCCCCATTTAAATATATAATTATGTAAAAAAAATATTTATTCTAAATTAAATCCAATATAGTAAATAGTTAAATAGAAAATAATATTATTTTACCAAAACTAAGACACGAAAAAAAACTTAATAACATTAAGTTTCCAAATAACATAAAATACAAAATCACAAAGCAAAATTACATAAAAACAAAAAAAAGAAGCCTTTCAAAACACTGGAAATTTAATTAAACAAACACAATACACACATAAATTGTTATTACTAATCCCATACAAACGCGGAATTCGCAAAATGTCACGTTATCTCCTTATTAAATGACGTAACCCTACCAACTATTCAATTTCAGGCTTACAGAAGTAATTGCAAAAAATAATATAACTTAAACCAAAAAAAATCTTAAATCTACTTCAAATTCTTCAAATTTTCGTCACTAAAATTCCTTATATTTCTTCAAATCGAGTTATTATATGAAATTTACTTACCGTTAGAGATTTCAGTGTGTCATAGCAAGTAGTTTCAGCAATATAGCTGTATGTTTACACGGCTAGTTTCGCACTGGCTCTCGGCAAACGTCAGTTTGTCCGCATATATTCTGCGCATGTACCCACTATGGGTTCGGGTCGATAGCTGCGTTTGATAAGACGTTAGGGTGCTCGTGTATCGTGTGCAGCTATGGAAGCGGTGGAATGCGATTTGTTGGAATTTTTTGGTTATTTTTTAAATCTTTTTAGATTATATTAGGTTATTATTTAACCAATAGTTCTTGATATATGAATAATGTGTTCAACAAAACAAAATTTTCTTCTTTATAATATTACTTAGTAGAAATCAAGTTTTACACTCTAAAGAATTATATGTTCATGAAACTATTTATGTTATTTTTTATCATTGAAAGTCGGGAGTTGGTGAGCGAAGCGAGCAGGGGTGAAGCCTTCTTGTATAAAAATATAGGTGCATTTTTTCTAAATACTTTTTCTTCATTACTCGTGTTTAGTAAAAAAAATATGAATTTAAAGCTAGTCTGTCTAATTTTATTTATTTTATTCCTTTACCTCTACATTACCGAAAATATTAAACAGCATTAACTTGTACGTCTTATTCTTAAAATGGACTTGACATAGTTCATCGATTTTTTTTTCATTCCGATAATCTCTAGTTCTGGTCAGGTCGTTATGGTAAATTTTAATTATTGCCATAACCTTAGTGACACTAGAAAAGTTAAGACGGAACTATTGATTTAAGAATAAAAAAAAAACTTACGCCTTTGGTTCTCTACGACGCTACATTTTAAATTTCGTAGACTGACTATACTATTAAAAAAAAACCTCCATTTCACCATATCAACGCTATATATCTCCATATATTTATAAAATAGCAGTACATTACCAGGCTAAGCTGCGCCCCCATGGCGGGTGACATTGTAGAAACGGGGTAATGTTTAGAAACGAGGTCACCATTTGTATTTGCCCGCGTTTCCGTCAAAGGTTGCCAGTCAAAACACAGTGTTGCTACCATAAAAAAACTATGCATAAAAAATAACAAATATGTGTGCGCCTACAATATTTTTTTTAATTAATAAAAAAGTTTATAGTATAGTAAATAACTTGATCGTTTTATTTTACATTTTTTGTTATGTTACATCAAAGGAAACATTTTACACTGTCTTAGAGCAATTATAGAGTGTCTGACCGCATCTCACAGCGTCAAACTGTAATCTTGCTTTAGGTTCGACTTCCACTCGGATGAATAGATTATTTGCACGTCCTCGCTCTGGTAATGAAGACAAACCGCAGCGTTGGAACGCTACACGTCACGGGAGATGACAACTAGGCAGGAATACAACACCAAAAAAAATATAATCTAAAATATTGAGTCTAAGTAAAGCTTAGTTAGCTTAAGTTATTATTACAAAATATTATTATGTATAGGCACGTACATAATATGTCTTCTTATTGAAGATGATGATGAGAAGAATGATAAGATAAAAGATGACAAATAAAATAAAAATTTAAATGAAACATTGTTTATTTATTATTTGTCAACAACATTCGATTGATAAGAAATATAATACAATAATTTAATACAAATAGGAACCTATGAGTACTTCACTATTAACCCTTACTTAAATCAATAATAAAACCAAATAATTTCTTAATCATTTACGTCTCTAAAAGTAGTTTTCAATACTATAAACCTATCTATATATTATTAAAATACGAATATTAGTAATATCTGTGTGAGTTCAACACTACATTCATTGTACTGAGTAATTTAAATTGTTGAAAATTAATAATAATTCTTTATATTTAAGTACAAATGTCAAATACTTGCATTATTTATTTCTGTAATATACCAATTATCTAAAAACTACCAATATTTACAGTATTTTGAGTATTATTAGCTAAATAACTTTATTTAGAAGCATCTTAACCCATTATGAGCAACAAAATGCGATCTATTATTTTCATTATTTTAGAACATAATATTATTTCTCGGCTTCCTTTTTATTTCTTTATCTTTGGTAATATTAAAGTGCGATTTTTAAATTTTTCAACGTAATTATATGTTTTTCCACCACTAAAGCGTTTTATATTGAATAATTATTTGTTTGACAAATTATGAAAAATGTGTAATTTGTCTTAACCTTAACTTGCATATTATCATTAAAAATCGTCATTAAAGAGCAATTTTATAATCATTCGTTCTCTCTCCTTTGTACTAAAAAACAAGGTTGTGTCAGTAGGACAGCGGAGAATTTATATTTAAAATATTTTTATTTTTCTTGCTATGGTAGACAAGATGTAGCGCTGAGTTCCACCACTCAATGCGTCAATATCTTTTCAATGTTTTGAAAATGGAGTCAATGGAACGCATGGAGTAAAAAACACGCGTAGTCTTAAATTGTCGATCAACATCAACGTCGATTGATAGAAAACGGATTTCCGGATCATGGTTGATATGTTCTGGCAATCGCACGATAGTGACACTGCCTAATATTCATAGAGAAATAAAAATTTAAGTACATTTGGACTGAAAATCGTGTTTTAACTATCAATCATTATCAACGTCAATTGTTTAACTATCAATCATCATCAACATCGGTTGATAAGAACCGTACTTCCGGATCGTGGTTGATGTGCCCGCGTAATCGCGCGATGGTGCTACTGCCCCGTGATGAACGTGCGACCATCATCACCCAAGAGGCTGCCCCTACACACGCTACTATACCTAATATTATGAAAAATATCTTCCATCCGCTTGAGGTACTTGGTGGAAGACCTGTAAAAAGATTTTTGACTTTGATGAATCCGATATCGACATTTCCTTTTTATATACCTTTAATATATAATTTATTTATACGGGTGAATTGTTAGGTTTACACACAGGGACTAGTGTAAAGACACTTATTTTCTCGTTCTCATTCGATTTCCCCACTTTCCGCCAAATTCTCGAGGCATTGCGTATTAAGTGGCAGACCTTTATGTCGAGCCTTGCCTTGTTGCTAGAGCAAGCAAATAAAAATATTAAGTACTTAATTACTCCCGTTTCATTACCCATTCCCTTCAAGTGGAAATCGAACCCACAAACGTCACGTTTTACAGTCGTAGGCTGGTGCCCCTGTGTCACGATGACGACAGCTCGATTTATATATAATATGTAAATGATACATAATTTTTCTAAAAAACAGCTTACCAGTGATGTGCCTATGTCTTAGTTTCCCTGTCTCAATTTCCTGTTCTTTACGTGCCTTTTCCACAATATCGTGGTAATCATTGTGGTTTTCAATAGTCCTTGAAATGCCGAAAGGCATATTTGTTGTAGTTGTTTTAATTGTTGTAGGAAAAGAAGTAATTGTTGTTTTTAATGTTGTCACAGGTCGTTTGGTAGTCGTTTTTTTGGTTTGTATTACTTTTGTTGTGGTTGGAATTGATTTGGGAGTGGGTAGTTTCTTTGTAGTAGTAAAAATCTTCCTGGTAGTAGTTGTAATTGGAGTATTAATTCTCTTTGTAGTAGTTTTTTGTGTTGTTTTAATTGTGGTTGGGCTTTTTGTTGTAGTAGTAGTAGTTGTTGTTGATGTTTTTGTTGTTGTTATAGCTGTAGTAAGAGTTGTAGAAGTAGTTGTAGGCTTCGGTGTAGTTGTTGTACTAGTAGTTGAGGTTGAAGTAGTTTCTGGGGTGGTAGCTATAAGTTTCTGTGTTTGAGGAACTATTTCAGATACTTCGGAAGTATCACTCGTTTCTGCCGTCATAAATTCTGCAACAGATATAAATAGCGAACTCAATTTATATAAATACTTTGCTCTACTTGAAACTAATCGATTGTAGCTTTACGTAATTTCTTAGTTTTCTTTTATAAATAGGAAATATTAAATTTGATTAAGTACATATGAGTAATTGCCTTGTACCCGACTGAATACAGTGTTTCTAGGTTCAAATAGACTCGGAGTTACAATTTTGTTACTATTAAATATATTTTATTTACATAAGGTGCTGAGCGGAAAGACTAAGGGCAATTTTTTGTACCTTCACACTTTATCCTAAAGAGTGAAAGAACCTAGTGTCAAATACTCCGCTTACCGTTCTCTAACCAAATTTAAAATATTATAATTAAAAATAAATAAAATTTTGTTACAAAAAAACCAGACAAGCGCGTCGGAAATACACTATTAATTTTGATTTTCTTTAAAGTGTCGAAATAAGCGTTTTTTGCGTATACGTAGATATACGAATTTTTCAGAAAATCAAGGGACCATAGGCAAAGTACATAGTTTAAATTTCAACTTGATATCTCCAAGCATTATCATTATACCATTAAAGGTATATCATTCTTTAGACAAAGGCTCTTGACAGACAGACAGACGTACAGACGGACAACAAAATGATCTTATAAGGGTCTCTTTTTTCCTTAAGAGGTACGGAACCCTAAAAATAATATTGGATACCTCAAATCAATTTGTACCTTCCTAAGCACTTTTAAGCATTAAAAATGACATTAGATCAAATAGAACTAGTAAATTATAAATTGAAATTTGTTTATTTAAAAAAAGATCAAAACATATTATGCTATTTTTAGTCAAAAAAAATGGTCAAAAGTAAGGAAATGTCTAACAAAGAATATGTGCATAAATTAAAAGTGAAAACTAGAACTTTAAAATGTCACAAACTTTTGCGTTTCTCGTTTCACTTACATCTAAACTTTAGATTTTCAATAAATTTTTGCTACACAAACAAGATCATAATTCAGTTCTTAGTTCGATCTGAACAAACAATTTTAGGTGCTGGAAAATAGTTATAAATAACTATTCTTTCTATCTTTTTCTTTGCTCTCTATTATATTATTTTTTTCTTTTGCTTATTTAATTTAGAAACTAACATGGCGTGACTAAGTATAAATATAACAATTTAGCTATGTCAGAGTTTTAAAAAAAATATGGCTAGATACTCTTTTCTTCTCTATTTTTTATATAGTTAACATTCGATGCTGGTTTGCGGAACGATGTTATTAATTTAAAAAAAAACTGGTAACCATTAATTCTACGTAGCTAGAACTAAACCTACATGAATTCTAAACTATAAGTAGGTTTTTACTGTTCTTTTTAATTTTTTTAAATATTTTATTAACAAATCGATAGTCAAACAACTTTAACGAAGAATGAATGTAATGAATATAGAAGAATTTCTTCTAAAAGACCTTTTTATCTGAACAACACAGCACTTTGGCCCGAAGCCAGAATCATTCACCCAAAGCAATTTCTTCTAAGTTTAAAATGTATTTCAGTGAGCTTTAAACAGGTATTTGCTGCATTATGAAATAGAAATTGAAAATAATCTATTTTTAATTTTTACATTTAAGTATATCTTTTCTTTTCTAATAATAAATAAGCAGTACTTTAGTAAGAGAATTATTTAAAAATTAACAAGCTCGGTTTGTACAGTAAAATATATTATTAATAAGCGAATAGAAAAGATTTGGTAATTTATTCACCCTATAAATAAAGAAAATTTTGTGCTAGTTTATATGATTAAAAAAAAACTTTTATAGCTTTTATATAACTTCTAGTATAACTAATTACTAAATGTGATATTAATATTTGATTATATTATAAAAAGTATATTTTTTAAACGTTGTAAACAATTTCTTTTTCAGATTCACGCCGTTGAATGGCGGAAATCAACGCCGCGCTATGCCTCAACACCACAGCGATCAAAATGGGAATATAAATTTAAATAAAAAAATCGTTTCCTCGAGGGGGGATCGAACTCACAACCGGTCACTTTTACAATCGCTCATTGTGGAACAGGGGTCGGTTCCACGGCTGGCCTTAATATATTGGTTTTAAAAAAAAATATAAAAAAAAATGACCATCTTGGAAACCCTGTGTAATTTGGTTATCCTATAGTATACTTATATAGTTTTGTACTTTTATATCTTATTTTACGATAAACTTTCTTTTACCAGCTTGAAAGACGCAAATGTCGAAGAAGTCTCGGCAGCAGTTGTCGTTAAGAAAACAGTATTTTGAGCATGAACATCCAAAAGGCTTGGTGTCGTTAGCGAAACACCGCTTTGTGCAAGAGTCCGCTGGAAACAAATAAATTCATTTATTACAACACTATTATACTCATCGCCAATTTAACGCCAGGCAAAACGTAAAAGTAGAAAATAGAAATATATGTTTAAAAAACTTTTACGTTAAATTGGTAATAGGAATTAAATGGAAACGAGATAAATAAAATATTTTGGCAACTTTATATCTTGTCTCGAAAGTCGTCAAACTCAATTTTTAAAAATATCTCGTTTCTTTTGCATTTTGTACTCATTGGAGCTTGGTAAAAAATATAGCTTGGTTTATATTATTATTATTATTGAATTATTATATATATATATATATATATATATATATATATATATATATATATATATATATATATATATATATATATATATATATATATATATATATATTGCTTGAGCTATACTTATTTATATATATAATGATTAGGCAAAAAAATCCATGAATTCTTAATCAGTCTTAGCATATATTCAAAAACTTCTTCATTTTATTATTTATTTAAATTTAATAGTGTAGTATTATATAAAATATTATATTGTTTGCAACTATAGAATACTAGCAAAAAATTATAAATGTGGGAGTCTATATGCTTTTTAATTATTATTTAAAGAAATATAAATTAATATACCTAGAACAGGTACAGGAGGCGTAACAGCCGCTTCTCGTTCCGCAGTACAGTTGCTGCCTTGCAGTATCGCTACATCATCAATGGCGATATCGCTCGTGAAACTGCTCCCGCGTATTCCTTCTATTACAATCTAAATTAAAATAGTTTATATAGAAATTTTCAAAGTCGATTTTTTTTTTAAATAATTTAGGTATGGAAAAACTTTTTTATAAATACCACTACTTAATTAGACACTCCGTGACACGACACACTTTATCCCGATTTTCAAGACATTATATGATGAGTGGAAAAAAAGAAAGTTCCTTTGAGTGACGACTTAATCTCGGTCTCTACATATATGCTACCTTGTGTACTATTGTTTCCCATTTTTTCCGCATATTGCAAGGTAGGCAGAGAGAACCTGGTGTTCATACTTCATTCCATTCTGCTTTTATAATATCTATATCTAATATGTATAAAAAGATAGAAAATATAATACCTGAAAATTATCTCCAACATCGGGCAATTGCGTCACTGAGTTATACCAAACATCGCCCAAGTCTCCCCACTTTTCGAACAAATTATATTTTTTATTATCATCCCCTGGTTTTATTATCTGTTCTAAATCGACGAAATCTGGCTTTATATACACTTTTAGACCACCAATGGATCTGAAAAGATAAATTTCTTATTTTATAAATATGTTTGTGACTTTGCGAATATATGTTTACGTGGATTAATTCCGTGGAATAAAACTGAAAAAAAAACCTCTTGTTGAAAGCTTTAAAATAGATTTTGCTAACAATTGACTATGTTGATTTTTTATATAAATATTTTCTTTTCTTGTTTATTAATTTATTATTTAATTATCAAAAATGTCTTAAAATGTTTTCTCGCAGTTTAACAAAATTATCAGATTTTAACAATACTATTCGAATCAGGTATCTTTTTTTTTCAAGTAAAATATAAAGTTAGATTTGTTTTTTGTGATAGATTTGTTTCTATTTTTTTTAATACTTACTTTCCATACATATGGTAAAAGAATGAAAAACAACCATCTTTCAACAGCTTGCGGTCATAAACGGGCGACACAAGCCGCGCTGTATCGTTCTCATACTTTGACGTCGTTTCAATATACATATAATAGCCTGAAAATTTAATTAATGTACTTTATTTAGCATCTAAGAAGTAATCTTATTTATATATATTATAATTAGTTCCAAGGATTTTATTTTCAAGAGGGAAACCTAGTATTAAGACATTTTGTGTGGTGAGCGACGGGAGACAAGGCCGCGTTTTGCCTCGTCAAAAGAGCGAGCAAAATTTAATATATATTATTTAATTTATTCAATAGGGAATCGAACCCATAACAGCTTCTAAAATATAAAGAAATATACATTAAATCTTACCAGAACCACCCTTCCCGTATGTATGGTCATATGACGGCCCAGTTTTGAGGAAGGAGCTCGGTGTCCCTTTATTAAGTCTCTCCCAGTCAAAGTCGTGTAGTTCTGAGTTAGCCCAACCACAAATATCAGGGTCTTCGAAATCACAGCTCAACGGAGTCGATTCATTTGAATCTATAAAGTGAGTATTCATACAACAATATTTTAAAGAAAGACTAAGATCTTGATGCAGTCTTCTTTTGTATGAAATTCGCTGCATAATCAAAATGAACGGGAACAACCCTGCAGATTTTCTGCAGGGTTCTTCCCGTGGACTTACAGCTATGAAATTTGCTGAGAACTTACAATACAAATAAAGAAAAACCCGAAAAGTGATAGGTAGTTTGTAGAAAAAGAGTACCGAATGTTTAATTTCAGTTCATTTAAACATGCTCAGACATACTGACGCTAGGATAATGTTATCTCTACGTCATAACAATTTACTTAACGTTATAACGTATATATCTTCTCAGTAGGCATAAGGAAAATGCAATTAAAAATATCCTATGACGAACTAGCTGCATAGACTTATCCTTGTACTTCTCATAGTCTAACAGATAGTATTTTAGATTTTGATGATGATGTCATTATGGCGCAATAGAAAGAAGAAAGGGAATCTAGGGTTAAGGCACTTCGTTCCTCCCTTTCAGCGAAATCTGGAGTGACTGGACTCAACGCCGCGCTTTTGAACTGGATTCTGGAGTGATCTACTAATATAATAAATCTAATGGTTTGTTTTGTTAAACATATACAAATTAATAGTGAAAAACACTAAAAATACATATTCGCAAATTTTCAACAAAACATTAGCAAGAAGAATGTAATGAGCTTAAAATAGAAATGTTTACAAGTTGGCAGTCCAAGGTTCTATCAGCGATCGTCCACAGTATATTATACCATGTTTAATGAATAACATGTACCCATATATGACTATTATTTTAATTTGTGTCGACTATGAGGGCGAAACCACGTGTGAAAGATAATTTATAATTTAAAATATTTTGATTCTTAAGCTTTTTTTGGTGATAGATATCAATATAAAATGTTTTATTTAATAAAAAAAGGCAGATAGTCTTTAGAACAACGTAACTTATGAATGTGCCTATTTGTATTTTTATGATATTATTAGTAAATAATTAAAATCGAAAGCTATTAAAATAATCTTACAGTACAGGGGATAATTCGTATAAAGCCCCGATCGAGGCCTTTAATTTTTGGGCTAAAAATCGGGACTTCCCAGCAAAATCGGGACATCTGACAATGTTGTCAAAATATGAAATAATAAAAAAAACAGGAGATAAATGAAGATAAGAAAATTACGTATAATTGTTATCAGAGTGTAGATGAAGGATGACGAATCTGATGTAAATACAAATTGCGTGGATAATATTTATAGACAAAACAGTGTCATGTTGGGGAAACCAACTATCTCAGACGTGAGTATTTTCCAATGTGCAAAATGGCGTAGTATTATGTAAGAATGAATTTTAGAATATTACAATGTAAATAGCAGCATATAATTTATAATACATTTTAATAATAATTTATATACATATATATATAGAATATTTTTGGGTTTACTCTAATATAATATGAAAAATCAGCTCTACGCTATATCCCGCACAGAGCTGGGTAGGCGGAGAGGGACCTAGTGTTAAGACACTCCGTTCCCCACTTTCTGCCGAATTCTGGATGCATTGCGTATTGAGTGGCAGAACTCAACGCCGCGCTTAGCATCGACATTAGAGCGAAGAAATGGCAATATCGGTTATAAATCGGTTTTACACTCACACTACGTGCCACTACGCCACGACTGGCCTCTACTTATACAATATGCGTATTATAATTAAAAAAAAAAGTCTGGAATTATATTGTCTTTTATTAAAAATTGAATTAAAATCCGTTGCGTAGTAGGGGTTGCATCTATTAGGTAAAACAAAATGCGGCTCTACATTTTGCTACTCAGTACACAATGTCGATAATAAAAAAAAATCGCTTCACAAGCCAGTTATAATAGATAATTGAAAAATAAAGTTTATAACTTACCCACGCATATGGGAGCCGAAGCGTTCCACCTTCTGCCATCACAGTATATAGCTGCGGAACCTTTTAGCCTATATCCTGGCAAACAGAAGTACATGATCCAAGCATTGTGATAGCTAGGTATCTGCAATCCGTTTATAATTTCAGGAGCGTCTGAGCATCCTGACCCTGGATACAAATATTAAAAAGGTTTTTAAGTATTTAAATTGCGAATGATTAGCGGAACAAGACACTGTGCCATGCCATGTTACAAGAGCGAGCAGGAATCGAACCCACAACTGTCACGTGTACGTATAATATTTTGAAGACGAGGCATGATATCTATAGGTATAGAGATTATTTTGTCTGTTTGAAATAAATCCTCCAACAACCGTGTTTTTACAGACCTCAGTAAAGTAAATAAGGATAAAAAAACCTTATACCCATTTTCACCTTCTGACGTCGGAACTGAGTATAAAATATAATCCTGTTTGGGTCGTAACTATGATATAAGCGATACATAAAAATAATATGAATAATATAATAATAATAATAATAAATAAGAGACGAAGGTAGGGAACTTAGTCTGGGAACGTGTCTTTCCATTAGGTTCCCTTTACCTATTTCTGTTATATAAGTGATGCAACGTGAAGGTAATATAAATATATAATAAGAAAAATTATTCTACTTACGTATACAAACAGGTATCTGTACGTCCCACTGGCCGTTCCTGCATGTTGCGTAACTGTTACCAACTAGAGTGTATCGTGCCAGACACATGAACTTGACGAGACGTGCTCGTTGTCTCACTTTGACTCTTCCATGTTCCAATCTCGGTATAGTACAGGTGCTGGACAATGAAAATGAAGAATAATCTGGAACGTAAATAAAATGTATTAGTAGCACAATAAATTGGTTGTAACAAGCGTATAAAAATTGCAACATAGTTTAATAAGAACGTATGGTTTATTGGTTAGAGAGCTAGGTCGGTACCTATAAAGCGCAGGTTTAAATTTCGTTACGTTCAAAAATTTTTGTACGTTTTTTAAAAAAGTATGTTTTTGTGCATAAGTATAGTACTTTAAAAATGTTAAAAACATAATGTTATTTATTGAAATGGTTAATTAAAATCGTTAATATTAATAAGGAAATAAAATGTAAGGAAACTAATTATAAAATGTATTTTAATTATATATACAAATAATAATAATTAATTGCTTTTTGCGATTACGTAGAGGGTTTTCTGGAAACTATATATCGTACCTAATCGTTATTTTTTTTTAAATGAAAGGTTTCGGTTAAAGCAGTTTTTTACAGTATTTTTTTTATCAGCTTCAAGCTGTATTCCGCACACAGCAGAGTAGGCAGAGGGAACCTAGTGCTAAGAAACTCCGTGCCCCACAGAACCAACAGAAATAGACACTTTGTTTCGTTACCAAAGCGAGAAAATAAAAATAACTCATTTCCCCGACTGGCAATCGAACCCACAACCATCGCCATTGCAATCAGATTCTGTAACGCTACGCGACGTCATCTTCAAAATCTTTTAATTTACTTGCCCAAATATCAGTAGATCTTATATCAAATCAAACTTATTTAATAAACTGTAAGCGCACTTAAAATTAGAAGCAAACGTAGAGACCATTAATCTATTTTACAAGGTCTCTGCAAATTCAGCCAATTTATGATTTTTAATTAATCTTTTCCTTCACAGAATAGAAAATAGATAGAAACCTAGCAGATGAGGTGTCACCATCGTTATGGAGGTCATTTAAGGTACCACCCACGCAGGACAACGGAAGTCCTATACGAGGGCAAATCGTCAAGAGCGTGCGTCCGGCCGATAAAGCTTATTCATTTCATGTTTGTTACAAATATAATTGTGTGTTTTAAATAATTTAATAATTAGGTTTTAGGATTGTATTTTTGTATAAATAATATCGATAATTATATAATCGATTTTAAGTCGGAGTAACTAATTATTTTGATTTCCCCATCTTGGTAAGATATAGCGATGTTGAGTATTGCTACTTTATAATATTTTGAATTTTAGCGGAGAAGAAGAACGGAGTGTAATGATACTGAGTTCTCTTTGCCTTATCTGTTATACTCGGGATAAATCGTAAGAAAATATAGAATTGAAAAGGTAAGTAATATAACGATTCCAAAAAAATTTTTTTTTTCACATATTTATATACATTTTAGATTTTGCAACTATAGATATCTTTTTTCAGCTTCACGCTGTATCCCGCAACTAGTAGGGTAGGGAGCCTTACCGAATTATAGAACTTAACTTTCCCTCAGCACCAGAACAAAGAAATTAAAAAATATATATATTTGTGGGAATCTAATAATACTTGGTTTTGATGACAGCATGTAATAAATGAAAAAGGGAGGATTACATACATGTTCTTATGATTTTTTATGCTATTTATATATATTTGAAAATATATTATGCTTAAAAATATTATATTATTACCAAATATGGGCCACTTAGGCTCAGCCTACATGTACAAAGTATTTATATACTTTAAAGTAGTATATAAATACTTTATACCTGTAAATATTTCACTTTTTTCATCATTTCATGTTTAATATAAAAATACAAAATATTTAATAATCCTAAGCAATTTATCTTAATAAATTTTAGCAATTATTCATAATTATTGATAGCAAATATTAATATTTTGGGAAAACGCGCTATATAAATTTTATTAAAAAAATATAATGAAGTTATACATTATACATTTAATGACGCCAGTCAATTACATTATAGTAATTATTTTCGCTCTTTAAACTAATAAATGTTTTATCAAATTTTGATGAAAACTATAAATAAAAAATAAAAATTCAGATCTTAGCGATCTCAGAAAGTTATTATTTTAAATTAAATTATAGTTAAATAAAATATAACTAACCTGCAGTAATTGGTCCAAAAACAAAGAAAAACAAAAGGCACTTGATAAACATTTTTAAATTATTATATACACACTATGTCATAAAAAAATGTAAGTTCACTAATTAATTTTTCCCTACGAGGGACTAGAAATTGCTCTGACCGCGGCACATTTTGAAATAAACTGTCCGTTGACAAGAGATACTATATAACATAATGGATGCGTCAAATTACTAGAACTGATAAAGCGGCGCTTGCGCATCCAGTGCCTTTTTTTTACTTTGTGCGTAAAATAAATAAAGAACATTTTTTTATAAATATATATATATATATATATATATATATATATATATAAATATGAATGAAGAAATGAGACAAAATTATTGGATTCTCTTGCTTATTTTTGTGTTCACCTCATGTGACAATATGAGGCTATTGCAATACAATTGAAGGGTGTTAAAGAACTAAGCTGAGGCGATCGTAAATTTAAAAATACTTTATTAAGAACTGTTAAGGATAATCTATTTTTTGCTACTGCTATATAAAACTACTTCTTTATTTAACCAGACATAAGGATTTCATTTAATTCTATTTAAATAACGATTTTGATGATTAGATTTTATTTAAATAATGTCAAAAAGTCAATCAGGAACATTTCATACTCATACTTTCTTAGAAACGGAAATTCACTAGCTTCTAGATTTTAAATAATTTTATAAGATATCTCATTTATTAGCACACGAAAATTGTTGGTTTTAGTTTTGTATTTTGCACTTATATTTATATAAAATTGCTTTATATGTTAATATAAAGCTATTTTATGTCGTAAAAACGAGCATTTTTATAACATAAAATGCCTCGAAAAAATCGATGGAAAGTTGGGAACGGAGTGTCTTAAAACTAGCTTCCTTCTGCCTACACTGTTTTGGGCGGGATACAACGAGATGCTGATTTAATTTTATTTATTTATGTTTAAAAATAACACCAATAATGTTTGTTTAGGCGAATCGTGGCGCAGGGGTACAAGTGTGTGACTGGAAATGCGATCGGTTGGAGGTTTCACCCCACTTCCCTACTTCCCTAAAAGCTGACAATTGACATTGACAACTGACAGTGTCGCCATCCTCTGAATACACCCAAGTTAAAAACTTGACATTCCGTATTTATACTCTACGACATATATTTTAATGCCCTATATAATATAATGCAACATGCAGTACTTCAGCAGAAAGTGTTCAATTCGCCCCCTATAATGTCTTAACAATAGGTACCCAGATCCCCCCAGCCTATCCTGCTATATGCCGGTTAAAGCGTGAAGCTGAAGAAAAAATGTTATTTTAAATACCACATCTACATTTACTGTTCTTTGTCAAAAACGGAATGGCCAAAGTTATCAAAGGAAACAGTTTTAGTGATATTATGAATACTATCAACAACCCACGGAATTCTAAACAAGTAGATTAATATTTTTAAAAAAACCTTTATTGTTATCTTTCAAAATATGATAAAGCTCATGAATCATACAAAAAATATCTGTTATATGTTATTTGAGCCCCTGAAGTAAACGGAGGCGTAAAAATGTAAGGATTACTTAATTTTATAAGCTTCACGTTATACTTATAACTTAACTTCACGCTTTATCTCTAGCGGGGCAGCTCAGAGAAAATAGAGTTACTAACAGCTACGTTATACTTATATATCGCATAAATATCGTTTCTTACGCCCAATTTTCGTGACGTTGCGTGTTGGATATCTGAGAGACGCCATTTTGTCGTGTTACCAAAACGAAGAAAGGAAAATAAATCTTATATCTAGAGTGGAAATCGAACCCACAACCGTCACGTTTACTGTCGCTCGCTTGTGCCCCTGCACCACGACGGTCCTAGCTCTCCTATTTTATATCTATATATTGTTAGTAATTTTCGTTTCCCAGGCCAATTAAAACAAAGTACGACGCCAGGTTCCGTCACCTAACACCCAAACTCTCTAAAATATATTAGATAAAAAAATATTCCGTTGACTATCCAACAGAATATTTTTTACCAAAAATAATAACGTCTCATTTATACAATCCAATGATTATAAAAATAGGACACGTTTAATATAAGTAATTACATTATTTTAAACGTATAAGACATTATTTCTATTTGTTTTCTATTAAATTATATTATTGAATTTTATATTCATGACTACATTATAGTGTGGATTTTTTATGCATAATGAATCATATGTGAGAACTCTTTTAAGAGGCCGTCGTATCGCAATGGCAGCTAAATTTGAATATAAACGTGACGGTCGTGGGTTCAGTTTCTTTGTGGAGAAGTGATTATTTTTAATTATTTTTGTTTCTCCTCCGTGAGGCGTTAATTTCCGCCATTTAACACATAATGTCACTCTGCTCGGCGGTTAAAGAGAAGAAAGAAGTGAAGTTGTTTTTATAAATAAATAAAAAATCAGCTTCATACTGTATCCCGCACACAGCAGTTTTCTCCACTTTCCACCGAATTCTGGAGGCCTTGCATGTTAAATGGCGAAATTCAACGCCGCGCTTTGCCTGGGCACCAGGGCGAAGAATTGGAAATATAAATTTATACAAATATTTCATTTCCTCGAGTGGGGATCGAAATCATAACAAGTCGATTGTAGTCACACTTGGGCACAAAGTGCGCCACGACTCGCCTCAAAAAAATATAAATAACTTTTAAAAAATAAAATAAATCAGCTTCACGCTGTATCCCGCACACAGCAGGGTAGGCAGAGGAAACCTAGTGTTGAGACACTTTGTTCCCCACTTTCTGCCTAATTCTAAATGTATTGCGTGTTCAGTGGCAGAACTCAACGCCGCGCTATTAATAATATATTATTTTACAAATAAAAAACACATATTCAATTTACTGTTTAATGAAATAAATAGATTTATTTATGAAATTACATTATTATATTTTTAGGCACAAAATACTAAACAACACAAAATTTTCCTTCCTCATTCTGATATGTAGATAATAATTATTAATCAATGAAATTAATTGCATTAATACTGTTTACAATATGGGTATTTAAAATGGGTGTATTTAGAATTTTTCCCTTTAATATCCGGGTGTCACATTCCACATGATAGCTCATTCCTATGCAAAATTTCTCCAAATAAGAAAGTAAAAAATCGACTTCAGTCATTTTTTATATTTTGTTTTATAAATTATATAACCATTATTTTAACATTGGTTTTCTGCGTTATACTAATATTTTTTGGCCATTTCAGATAATAGAATCGATATAATTTCTCCACAGTAACATAATAATAAACCATAACCAAATAAATACGATAAATTGTTCTAATAAAATGATTCGTTAATAAAAATTAAAACTAAACAATAAACATATTATAAACTATACTCAATAACGTTAAACACAAGAAAAAAATTGTACATAAAACATAAAATTGGCAATAATTTTCCTTACAGCTAATGATTATATTATTTCATACTTGTACCACTCAAATTGACTTACGCTAATCGAAATTGACTATATAATTATGAATAGAGTAAAATTTTATTAATATTTTTATTTGGAAATCCACACATTCCATTGAAATTAAGAAAAAAAGATTAAAAATTTACTTTATTTGTGTAAATTTGATTTAAAAATATATTGTTCGTACGAAGTGTAGGCCAAATGTTTCTGTATAATAAAATCTACAGTATATCATATTTTGATTGGTCTCAATAGAACACAGTAGTTGAAAGTAAAATTCCAAACAAAGCTATAATCTATTAAAGCTCAACCAAAAGCTGTTATAGAACTTTTAATCATAAAAATAAATAACTTTCCATTAACTTGTATCTATTAAATATATTAAAAGCATCTAATAGCTTAAAACACACAAAATCGCGTCTCAATGCGTTTTTTATAAGTATAAGTATATAATATACTAAGATCCTATAAATATCATTCGCAAACTTACAACTACTTCTTTAAAGGATGTTAACCCGTTAATAACATTCTATAAAATGAACATACACCATGCACTGTTCGCATATATTATTATAATTTCAAATTCAATTAAATATCGATATAAAAGTTTAAATATTCATTTCTAATATAAAGCATTGGCTACATGGAAGACAATAAAACTACTTGTTACTTAAGCCTAAATATATATATATATATATATATATATATATATATATACATATATATAAATATAGTGTAACGTAGAAACGTACATGAACGCGTCGCAACGCACCCAAAGTCCAAAAATTGATGAGACTAAAACCTTATCATAAGAAAACTTAACAATAAATTATTATCAATACAATTAACAATAAGTTCAAATAACTAATTGATAAATTAACTAACAGTTAAATTAACTAGATAGTAACTAAAGAATATTTATGAACTTAAATCTAAATCTAGGTAATATGGCACAAAAACATCGATACTAATAAAATTGTGCGTCACATATTAAAATATGTTAATTATATTTTTTTCTAACATTTACATATAAATAGAATAATAACTTTTTCGATACTCTCATCATGGAATTGGAGAATTGTTTAAGCTGATGCATGCTTGGCTTGCTCCTCCGCCTGCATTTTTGTGCGTAGCGAAGGTACATCTTCGGGGATTCGTACGATCGTGTGGAATTTCTAAAATTAAAATAAATAATGAAATCTATAAAAAATACATAAGACTTTAAATAAATCAAAAAATATCAAATAATAAAAGATGCATTATTATTAATAATGTGGTATTCGTGCCTACAATATTGAGTCAAATACGTAACAATGAAAGATTCTCAAATGAAGAATCTCTTCTTCAAATAAAGAAGTCGTGGCAAAGTAAAACTTTAAGTAAAACTTGTAGTCATGAGTGGTAGTATGTTTTGATTGTAAGCGTGACGGTTGTGTGTTCGATTCCTACTATTATTTTCATTTTCTCGCTCTGGTATCAAGAAAAAGCGAGCTTCCATCTAGCTTTCCTGCTATATGCTGGATATAGAGTGAAGCTAAATAAATAAAAGTGCACTTTACCTCCATCTTAGTACCAGGGGTGATACGCCACAGGTAAATCATGTATCCAGGAATGCATAACATAGATGATAGAGCAGTAAACCAACCGAACGCGTGCGACCACCAAGGGTATTCATAATTCATGTATTTAATTGGCTTCCATTGAACAAGGTTGAATATAAAAACGCTCTGAAAAAAGACAGAAATTATTATTTACAATATTTACAGGCTTTATTTTTTATTTTCCCAAACATCCTAAAACAAAAATTATGTCCAAGAAAAATATATGTACATGATTTCTATATTATCGTGATGAATATTTATTTAAAATTAAACAATACGTAATATTTGCAAAATTAGTTTTACATTTACTAAAAAAATACTTACAATACAAATGGCAGGCGTAAATCCAACCCAACAGAATTTCCACCAAATAGTAGGATAGTAGCCAATCATTTCCTTAATGCCGTCGTAGAAGCGGTTCACACCAAAGGCCCAAGAGATAGAAACGCACTCGAAGAAGATCAGGAACAATAGACAGAAACCGGAAACAGCATAAGAGTCAAGAATTTGGAAGACGTACATACCACCCTGCGAAAATTAAGAAAATTTTGTGATATAAAGAGAAAAACAAATAGTAAAATAAATGCATTTTCGGCCTTATTTAGTTATATTGACCAAAAATATATCTATTTTAAATCTCTTAGTGAATAACAACAAGACATCTTGCAAAACTTACCTCAGATATACAAGACAATCCAACCAAATAAGATATTACACAAGTAATGGCGATGAATATTTCCTTTCTCCTTCTAAGTAATTTTGGCCACTCGTCGATAACTGCAGTTATAAAGCCTTCCATGGTACAGAATTGACTGTCCAAACCTATGAGCAGTAACATGAAGAAAAAGAGACAAGACCATAGAGGAGCACCTGGAAGTTGGAGAACTGCTGAAGGATATGCAAGGAAAGCTAAACCAGGACCTGTAAATAAAACATTTTTAACGTATTTATTATTGTGACAGTGTAAAAGTAAATTTTTTTTTTTTGTTTTATGGTCTGATTAGGATATTAATATTTATATATCTATAATGGATTTAATTGGAAATTCCATATTATTTCATCAGGGTTTTTCCGAAAGGTAAGTAAGCAACAAATAGTATTATCAAAGAAATATCTAAAGTTTTATATAAATTTGAGGCCAGTCGTGGCGCAGTGGCACAAAGTGTGACTGAAAACCGACTGGTAGTGGGTTCGATCCCCACTCGAGGAGATGAAATATTTACTTAAATTTATATTTCCATTTTCTTCGCTCTGGTGTCGAGGCAAAGTGCGGCGTTGAGTTCTGCCACTCAACACGCAATGCCTCCAAAATTCGGCAGAAAGTGGGGAACGGAGTGTCTTACACTAGGTTCCCTCTGCCTACCCTGCTGTGTGCGGGATATAGCGTGAAGCTAATTTAAATTTTTAATTTTAATTTTTTTATATAAATTTACCTGACGCTGCTACTTCCGCGACGGGTCGTTGCTGCTCGTGTGCCATGAAACCGACTACTGAGAATATGACGAAACCGGCAAACATTGACGTACTTGAATTAACTGTGCAGACTATAAGAGCATCCCTGAAAATAAAAAAATATAGTTAACATGTAATTAAAAAAAATTTAAGCCAGCAAAAATTTTAAGCTTTTTACTTATGTTAATGGTAATAAAGATAACAGTTAAAGTTAATAAAGATAAAGAAAATAATAATTTATAGAAACTAAAAACATTGTAAGTTACAAAAATATCAATTCATTTTAAGAGTATAATTTCAATTTTAAATATACCAGTTACAACTTACTTGTAAACATTGTTAGTAAACTTATTGTAGCTTCCCAAAGCTACCAAAGTTCCTAAGCCGAGACCGTACGAGAAGAAAATTTGGGTGACCGCATCTATCCACACTTCGGATTCGAGTAGTTTCGACATGTTTGGCATCACATAGAACTTGATTCCTTCGATGGCTCCGGGTAAAGTTATTCCTAAATAAGTCAATTAAAAAATTATATATATAGTTTGATGATCAAGTTTATACTACATCTTTGTATACTTCTCAAATAATACTAAGAAGCTAAAGAGAGTTATATATATATATATATATATATATATAAAAAAATAATAGATATGCTCTTTTTCCTTCAACACTTTATTTTTTATATGTTTTTATGTACACTAAAGAGATATTGTTTAAAAAATCCCCTTACAGGTAAAAGGATTTGAAAGATATCCATAGTATCTCAATAAAAAGAAAATATACATAAATATGTCATTGTGTATACGCTTGCAATCAAAATGTTCAAAATAAAGGAAAATTACCTCTTATAAGCAAAACAGTTAGCAAAAAATAGGGGAATAAAGCCGTGAAATAAACGACTTTGCCGGTCCACCTCACTCCCTTCCAAATACAGAAGTAGCAAAGTATCCATACGAGGAGAAGTGTTCCCGCAAGCTCCCAACGGATGTTACCAATATGCTCGATGCCGCTTGAAATTTGGAGGGCACGACGTCTGAAAGAACATATTAGTTTCAAACACATATTTCGACTGTATACATATATATGCACACGTATTTATAAAATTATAGGTGCATAAATGTAAATAGCTTACAACTAAGACTACATTTTATTATAATTAAGTTTACTACAAAGATTTATATCGTTTTTACCAAAAGTAAAACAAATATAACGAACTTACTCCCAGAACTCTTTAACGGGATCCGAGAGGATGGCTTTGCTGATATTCTTTCCGTTGAGCGTGCAAAAAGTAGTCATGTCCATATCAGACCAGCATGTAAGATTCTTTCTGTCGTAGGGATTCACACAAGTCTCCGTATTCCAATAATTGTCACAAGAGCGCCATGGGACATCTATGGAAAATGAAAACAGTGATTCGTTTTTATTAAATTTCAAATGATAGAAACCGTAATCATCACCATCGTACACAGTCAAAATTTTCTAATAATACCAAAATTTATATTTCTATGTACTAGGTCGATTTCGAAGCAATTGAATTCGTATCGAATCGGTGATCATTTACTATTACTAGTATTTGCCATAAATATGTAAAATTATGATGAAAATAATATTTATAAAGATAATTTAGGTATTATCACACTGCACGTCCTTACCAGATCTCATTGACATAAAGAAGTAGAAGATGGCCCAAGCAAGGATGACGATATAGTATACATTCATCCAACATGACATAACGGCAGCTGCATATCCAATGCCTACAAAAAAAATACATTTACAGATACATTTAATACTAACGAATTTTATGTAGATAAATCAATGGGTTATGCTATTAATTGCGATAATAATATATACTACTATTTACTCAATCATTTAGGACTTTGTAGATTTTACAAACGTTCTTTGAAATCTTTGAAACAAAAGGAAACGCTAACGCTCCTAATTATGAATAATAATGAAAATCATAAGTTTACTAAAGGATTCAATTAAGGGGTCTAAAAGAGAGTAATAACTGTTAAAATAATGGCATAATTTAGAAAATAGATTTATTTTATTAAATTTCATAGGCAATGGTCTTAATATCTGGATTATATCATGGATAAAATAATATAAGTACAATATTAGTTTAAGTGAAAAATATTTAATGAAATATTCAGTTGTGATTATTTGGTTCTATTTAATCTTGGTAGTTGTTTTGTTTAATTTATTATAAGAAAAATGTATTACAAACGTCATTTAAATTTAATTTATAATAGTGTTTTTAACATACCTTTGAAAATCGGTGCAATTTTAAACACGCCTAAACCACCGATAGTAAGCATCTGTCCCATAGCCAGTTCCATAAAGAACATGGGAATACCAGCCAGGAATAGAGTGAGGAAGTATGGGATGAGGAAAGCACCACCGCCATTTTTGTAGCACAGGTAAGGGAAACGCCATACATTTCCAAGACCGATGGCCAGACCTACTACTGATAGTATAAAATCTAGCTTACTGGCCCACGATCCTCGTTCAGGTAGATCTGATTTAGTTGCCACTTCACTAAAATAGAAATTATTCGTTATTAAGAATATACACAGGTACTTCGATTCAGAGAAAGAAGACTTTCAAAAAATGCTTTATAAGAAATTGAAACAAATGAGCATAGATTTTAAGCTTCACGCTGTATCCCGCACATATATATAGACAAAGAGAAATGAGTGTAAAAATTGCCTGTCGAATAGAGGATCTCAACGCCGCGCTTTAAATACGCAAAGGAAGAAAAACGTCAAATGTTCAAATGTTAAGACTTTTGAAATACTTACCTGGCTTTACTGCTGACTCCCTGAACGCTCAGTTCGATCTCGTCTCCACCATGTTTCGTGTCCATCTCTCTCTCTTTTCTCTTTACTTCTTTCTCAATCTCTACTCACACGACTTTTCAATCTCTCAACGTTTCCCTCACCAGCTAACAAGATATCAGTCAAGGAAACTGTATTAACATTTTTATAAAAGTACGTCGACTAGATAAGTAACGTGTACTGTCTCTATCTGAAACAAAAAATATTTTAAATAGTCATAAATGAGATCTTATCCTATTTGAGTAACTTTGTTTACGTAGACTATAAAACATAAAATTCTGTCTTTCCTGTACCCGTACAAATTTCGGAAAATTCTTTTTTAGTAAGCCTACACTCTGCAAAGAAAATATACGATAAATTTAAGCTGTCTAAGTATGTCTGTCAGACATTTTTTAAATATATAGATTTAACTGAATCATCACCAACTCTCTAATCCATTTAGGCAATATAGATCATAGAAAGAAGACAGAGTTACCAAAACAAGTAGTTAGTTAGGTGCACATATTATGTACATATTAACAAACTTTAAACTTTTTAATCCTATCATATAAACTAAAGGTGAATCACAATTATTGAGAAGTTTAAAATAAACGATCACAGAATATATTTATAGAAGCTAATTGAATAACAACTGTTGATATTCCCAACGTAATTGCAAATTGAGCTCTCGTATATTGAACTGTACATATGAAGGATTTAGGTTTCACATATCATATGGTTCGCTTTATAAATTATCTCTACTGTGACACAGGAAGGTTTTGCGTCAGAGGAAACTAATGGAAATCATCAACATCTCCGTATATTTAGCTTAAAACAAAGTGGTATTTATTTTTTAAACCTTTAATTCAAAATTTTTTTACTGAAATAGATTTTTTGCTAAAAATATATACTGCCTAGTGAATATGAAGATCCTCGAAAAGATTTTTTTCTGCAAAAAGCCAGCAAGAACTTCAACAGTTAAAAATTATTATAAAGATTACAATTTTGCTGTCTTGTATAATAACACAACATTTTAAATATTTAAATATTCTCAGACAGAGTTCATAACTTTTTCTTATTAAGGTTGTTTGTACAATTATTTTAAAATTCTGCATTGGCCAATTTAAAATACAAAACCCTTAAACTACTTAAACTATGACAACATTTTAATGTGATTAATAATCTACTTTTATATGCGATTTATACGATGTTAGTAGAATTGGATAATATTTGAATATCCATTTAGACAAACCACGTATGCTAAATAAGAGTATATATGTATCTTTGTATGTTTATTGACAAATTTCTCGGAATAGAGAGATTAAATAAAAATTAGGTACATTCCAACGAAGAGAGCTTTAATATTGATAAATGTAATTGATAGATATTAAGATACTCGGTTACTCGTTTTCCGCCTAATTCTAGAGGCATTACGTATTGAGTAGCGGAACTTAACGCCGCCTCGACACCAGGGCACAGAAATGAAAATATATATTTAAATAAATATTTCAGTTCCTCCAGTCGAATCCACAATCAGTCGCGATTATAGTCACACTTTGACCATTGCACCACGACTGGTCTCTGGACTGATATTTGTCATGAGTTCAATTTTAATTATCTATACTATAAAAAAACTAAACAATTGTGTCTACACATTAAATATATTTAAAAAAAAAACGGGGTTTAAAATAAGTAATATAATATAAATCTATAGTCTATAATGTTTGTTTGTCTGTTCATGTATTTGTACGCGCACAACCTCTAAACTACTGGACCGATTTTTAATGAAACTTTTTATTGTTTTTGAGACTTCCACATCTGATGCAGAACAGTAGTGTTACTGCTAAACTACAAGAATTAGTTACATGCGTCCGTAATAAAAGTTGTTGAAGGTTTTGAGTAATTTTAATATATGAAATTGAAAATATAAAACATTTAGTGAATCATCGTAATAGTCCAACTATAAAAAATAATTATATGCCGTCTTATCAAAAGTTAAAGTATGATAGACTTTTTCTACTGTCATATAAAAATAAAAGATCTGGAATATCTGATGAATAATTATAGCAGTCTAGCTAAACTATAATGACCAAATCACTATAAGAACAGAAACATCTAAATTAAAGAGTTGGAAAATATGATGAAAAACATGTTGGGGGTGATTGATAGCTTATCTAAATTATAAGAATTAACAAAATGCCAAATGTAACTATAATAATAGAATTCTTAGTATAGGGGACAGTTTTCATCTCTACATTTCTACATACAAATAAACTCGAAGTATCTGTCTGTGATTTCAAAATACCCATGATGTTTTAATGTTTATAGTTATGAACACAATACTAAAATATGTATGTTTGTCCGGGAAAATCTCCGGAAAAGCTGATCTTATAGTATTATATTGTCTGTCCGACAAAGGAGGTTATGGAGCATAACATGTCGACTAGTTTTTATTCCGGAACTCCTGCAAGATAGGAATTTACCTACGGAAAAACCGCATTTGCCGTGCGCTCATATCTAGATAGATATGAATAGTTTAACATTGTTTCAATTAAATGCGACAATTTTTACAAGCAAAATGAAATGAAATCTCAAAGATCATATTAACGATTTATTAAGTATATTGCAGTATAAATAATCATACTAAAATAACCAATCGATTTCACTTGAATACACTTAAATAATTTATACTCTATACTAATATTAATTATTAATTTAAATAATTAAATTTAAATGTTGTTGTGTGATTTCATAATATCCATGTTTTTAAGTATCATACAGTTATTAACACAATATTAATATTAAAAGACAAATAAACAATTTTAAAATTTGTATCTGCCTATCTTGTTGTTTGTCCGGAATCTCTGGAAAAAGTTTACCGATTTTAACCCATAATCAACGTGATTACAATCAGATAATTTATTATTTTTTTTTAAATATTTTTAGCTTGTTTAGTGGAAACCTGGGCCACTTTAAACACTTCGTTCTCCATTCCCTGTACAATTTTCTAGATAGGGACTGTGTTTTGATTGGCAAAACGAACGCCGGAAATTCGGAATTCGTTTTGTTTTTTTTACTATAACGAGAAAATGCATTCTTATCTGTTTTGTAACTACATTACATGGACTTTCAGTTTCATGAATGATATTGTAATATTTGTACTACTTATAATAATAATAATAACAAATTAATAAGCAAGCAGTTCTTAACAATATAAGAGTCTGCTGACAAAAATATGGAGAATAGAGTGATTCGTGACGTATTATTTCTCTGTTTTAAAATTTCAGTGATCAATATTTTTTTACGTTTTGAACAGAACGTAATGTTAGCGCGATTCAAAAACAATCAATGCCATCTACATTGTAGGTTTGTAAGCTCTTGAGCCTGTAATATTTGTTTCATAGTAATAGCAGGATAAGCAGAGGAAACTTAGTGTTAAGACACTCCGTTCCCCACTTTCTGTCGAATTCAACATGACACTGGCCAGGCAATGTCACGAATACGGGAGAAGTGGAGAATGACTGATGCATAGGCTACACTTTACATATGTGTGCAGCTTAAATCAAAATAAAATATTTTGTAAAAGAGAAATTTGAACTCGTTGCTATATATGTACGTTCAAACTGAGTCTGGCGGCGTCATTCCGCCATTGCGAGCAGTAACTAACCGTCCACTAATTCAATAAACTATACACACAACGATCTGTCATAGTTATTGGTATGAGAATATTTACCGCTATATATAGCTCTATCGTCTATCCACTACTATCGTCTCTTTTTTAAGGTTTACACTTTGTGTATCCTGCATAGCAGAATAGGCTGAAGGAACCTAGGAGCCTAATGTTAAGACAGTCCGTTCCCATTAAGACCTAATGTTAAGAGATTTCCGTTCACCGGATTTTCACCGAATTCTGGAAGCATTGTGTGTTGAATGACAGAACACACTTTGCCTGGTTACCAGATTGATTAATGTAACATTACGATATGTGAAAGATATAAAAACAAAAACGCGATGCTAGCTACACTACTTGAAATTAAAATATCCTACTGAATAACGGAGACGAAGAAAGCCACTTGCCAAAAGCAAGTAACGGATGCAAATATCTCGAAGTATAAGGTATCGTATAGTTTTCACGCAACTCAACGCCGCACTTTATCTCGTTCGCTTGTGCCCCTACAGTCAATTTTATTTTGACGTTAAAATATGTGCATAAGTAAAACATAATAAAATATGTGTATAAACTTACAATAAACACACACAGCACGTTCACAACACACACACCACAACCACTAAAATAACATTATATCACTGAACACAATACGAGTATCCAAACGCACAATCAAAAGCGAACGTCAAAACTGACAATATGGCGGTGGAGAGTTTGACAGGTGCGTGTTGTCCCGCCACATGCTTGGACACGAATGTGCTTAAATCGTGTACCATAGCACCCACTTTGTAGATACTAACCCTTTAAATGTCAGTTGTTGAAAGAATTTATGACCGTAGCTAGTTGTAGTTGGAACGGACCCCCCCGGAAGGATCGGATCGCGGGAGCGTGATTCGCCGGCATGGATAAATCGACGATTAGTTCTAATAGTATATGAGTGAGATAGTTTTGCTTTAGTTCGGTTCCTATGTAGCTATTTGATGGATTGTATTAAGATACTAAGTATTGTTAATGCACATACACAAAAAATTTTAATAATTAGAAATTAAATTTATAAAACTACTAGATTACAATTCCTATAAGAACAACCAAGAGAACAATACAGTATCCAGCGAAGTGTAAGGCAAAGCGAGAGAGGTCTCACTAAAAGTAAAGTTCAAAAATTTAGAGATGATTTAGGATAAATTATAAATGGATTTAAACAAAATAACCTAAGGTTCGCCAAAGACATTATTATATTTGCTGAAAAAACTAGCACACTGCAAACAATATTACAAAAACTAAATAATCAGAGCAGGAAGTCAGGCCTAACTATGAACCCAACGATGGCTAAATTAAAGGCAAATATTGAAATAGATCAAGAAGTTACTGAATATTTAGATAAATATATATATTTAAAACAAATATTGTTTATAAATAATTAATATTCCAAAGAAATTGATAGAAGAATACCAAAGAATTTGATAAAACTACCATAATACCAGAAACATGATTGATAACTGAAATAAATATTCAAGAATGCACAATATCAATTAAGCTGCAGCTGCATAATACGTGCATTCTCCAATGTTTTACTTGCGGACGCTAAAGTTGGCTTGTTAGAAGTAAACATAACTAAAAGCATATAGCTTATTAACGAAACATAGAGCGAAGTGCTAAATATAAAATTAGAGGATTGATGGACAACTTAAAAATAAGAGAAAGAACTATAGTGAGTGATATCATTAAAAAAAAGTTAAAAAGGTGAACTGGATTAGTCATATAATGAGAACGAACAGTACGAACAAGTAAACAGGATGGACAAGCGATGTAATTTAATGGTATCCTAAAAACGGAAAAAGCCAAAAATAACAATTTGAAAGAAGTCAAACTAGGATCCGCCACATGCTGTGCATGGCGGGTGAAGCTGAGCGAAGCTATGTTGCAAAAAAAAATGTTTTCGTTGCGAAAACAATTCATCATCAAATTGCGACTTTTTTTGTTTTGTCAAACTACTGGAATCACCGTGTCGTCCACAACGTTCCTACGAAATTTCGGAGCTGAAGGTTTAATTTCAGAGCTGAAGGTTTAGGAGAAGTAGCATGGCAACAAAACACGCTCAATAAAAAGAAGGAAGGACAATGTACCAAAAGGATGGGGATGGCTTACTTTGATCAGAGAATAATAATATAATTTTTTTGGTTACTTTTATTGTCTGTTCACTTTTTTTTTTAATCAAATCGTATCTTAATTAAAACTTGCAAATGGTAAGCGGATAAAGGCTTTATTTATTTATTATTGTAAATAATAAATATTTGTTTTGTGAGATTAGTTTTAAATATGAACAACCCACAAAACTAGAAAAGTAAAATTTCCACATATAATTTCCAACAAGAGTACAACATACATACGTTGCAGGATTTAATTCTCTCGAGACATATATTATAGCTTACAAGAATAATATAGGTACAATCATACATATATCGTTAATTTAAATGTGCACTATGAAAACTTAATTGTTAAAGATCGATATAACATTTGATTATTATGATAAGATTCTTCATAGGGACAAAATTTGTTAATGCCAGGTTAAAGAAGAATGACAATAAGTGTATAGTTATTTCTTAAAACTATAGTTAACATATTTTGGAACTATGTATCTAGTTGGTATAAACTTGAACATAATACCATAAATTAATACCATAAAATGATGCCATAAATTTCGGAGTATCTTGAATTTCGAGGTATCTTCGTCTACTCTTATTTACACACTTATTTAGGCAGAGGAAATCTAAACTTATAAGAAAATGGAGCTTTCTATTATCATTTGAAATATATCGTAAAGCTCGGCTTACGTTTTTTTTTATATATGGAAAATACAATTTTTTCAAACAATTGCAAGGAAGCTCCCATAAAACCTCTAACCTGCCTAAATTGACTTTTCAAGTCTAATAGTTTCATCTGTCTTTTGTCTGCCAGTCACTTACCTTAATGAAACAGTCCTATATATTACTCAGAAGATATATTTTATATAAGCCGCACTCTGTATCCACTTAGGCGGAGAAAACCTGGGAATAATTTAATAAGACATTCCGTTCCATTATGACAATACTGTCACATACTTTCCGCCGAATAGAACAAATCTTATATTTAAGTTTTATAGTCTATTGTGTCTTATATATTTTTTTCATATACCTATAGTAATGTTGTACATTTCAGTGTTTTGATCTTTTTGTTAGTTACATGTACATGTGGAGAACATTTCTAAGAAAGTGGTACGTGTAGAATAATTGCTTCCTTTTGTTTAAATCACAGAAAATGGGTCGAAAATTACGGTTTCACCAGAATATGTCCGCTAAATACGAGCTCGGTATTTTATATTCGTATTTCTACCATTAAATTTAAGAAATATGCTCAAATAGAAATTTGGAATAGCAATATAATTTTTGTCTCATATTTATAGCTTCACGCTGTATCCCGCATAAGCCCGCAGGATAGGCGTAGAGGAAATCTAATAATAATACATTCCGTTATCCATTCCGAGTCCATCCCTTTATCCATTCCGAGACATCCATCCATTGCGAGTGAAACACAACGCCGTGCTTAACCTCGACATCCAAGAAATGGCAATAAAAAATTAAATAAATATTTAATTTCCCCAATCCAATTTGGATCGTACCCACAACCAGTCGCATTTACAGTGACACTTTGAGTTCCTGCGCCACGAATGACCTTTTATTTGTGTGTTTGTAAAAGAATATATTCAACATGCAATAGTTCAAAAATTCGACGGAAAGTGGGAAACGTATTTTAATGGAGAACACAGTGTCTCAACACTAGGCTCCCCGGTTCACTCTGCCTACCCTAATGTGAGCGGTATACAGCGTGAAGCTAAAAAATATATAATAAAAATTATTTTGATCAACGATTTTTTTTTCTTGATTTGCATTGTTAAATAAATTATAAGTGCATTATATTAACTAATATAAATTGTAATGAATCTGTAGGTGTACTATTTAAATTTGAACACAATGTAAAGTAATGTACCACATAAAATAAAAAGGTCTCTAATATCAGATAACTCTGGTCTAGATTCTGCTTAAGGTTAAATTAAAAAAGGTATCATAAAAGTTTAACATTTATTAATAAAATAACAAATGTCACAAGATATTTGTTTTTTTTTTCTTAAGCATCTTATTATTAATGAATTACAAAAATATATAAAATTTTTTGCAACTATTTACTAAAATGTATATTTCCGTTTCTTTGTGGAGTTCTACCACTCAACACGCAATGCCTCCACAGTTCGGCAGAAAGTAGGGAACGGAGTGTCTTAACACTAAGTTATACTCTGCCTACCCTGCTGTGTGCGGGAAGCTGATTTGAATTTTTTTTACAAAACATTTTGCAATTACAAAAATATAAACAATTTTTTTTTAGCTACACGATGTATGCCTAACATAGCAAGATAGACAAAGGGAACGTGGGAACCTAGTGTTAAGATACTTCCCTTCCATACTTTCTACGACGACGACGAGGACTCTAGTGGCAATGCGTTTTGAGTGGGGAACTCAACGCCGAGAGTTTACGTCCAAACCAAGGAAAAACAAGGAACTATTTTTTTTTATAATTAGGGAGTATTATTTTACGCTATGATATTATGAATTATTGTATTAAAAATTATTATACAAAGAATAATAAACTAAAGAACCAAAGATAAAATATTGTAATTCGGGTTCGATATATCAGAAGAATAAATGGAATCTATATGGGATTAAAAGATCACTTTCATGCCCGTCTGTCAAGACCATTTATTTATCTTAAGATCGTGTGGAGGTGTCAACAAAAAATTAATATCAAATACGTAAGAATATCTACTTCCAAGTGGAAGAAGCTATTCTTAGGTATTGTTGTATTGTCGACTTCAACACCGTCAAAAGATACGAGCATTTGTATATAGTTTTGGGAGCATTTGTTTAAAATTCGCCGCGTAATCAAAACCTATAGGGTACTTCTGGAAGGCCAGATGTTATGGAGTTTAAACTCACTGAGAACTTATTATACAATAAATATAAAGATAAAAATCAGAAATGTAAAAATTTTGGGGTATTTTGCATAAAAAATCCTTACATACGTATAATATTAGTGGAATTGCAAATTCCCGCAAACTTCAGTTTGCCAACTTTATGAGCCGCGTAATCAAAAGCTATAGAGAATTTCCCGTAGCTATACAATTATGAAATTTGGCAAGGGGAAGCAAGGAAAAAAAACCAATAAAATCAGCTTCACGTTGTACCCTGCATATAGCAGGGTAGGCAGAGAGAACCTCATGTTAAAATTCTCCGTTCCCCACTTTCCGCCGAGTTCTGGAGGCATTGCGTATTGAGTGGCGGAACTCAACGCCGCGCTTTGCCGCGACACCAGGGCTAAGATATAAAAATATAAATGTAAATAAATATTTTATTTCGTTGAGTGGGATTACTTCCTATATTTCGACATAATCAAATATGTCTTAAACGTCGAAAAAACTCTATAAAAAAACTACCCCTCAAATATATTAAATATTTAAAGTACACAAACTGCAATGCTCTAAGGACAGCTTCATCGAAATAACTGCGTAAATTATGAAAACGCGTAAATTTGATTGAAATTTTGAACATAGTAAATTATATTTTAAGCTTAGTTATAAATTAAACACTTTAATTGATTGAAATAGGATAGTTATATTTATAATTTAATATAATACTTACGTTTTTCCCGCCCTTAGAAGTTAAGATGAGCGACACCCGTCCAGCGGCCGTGTCGGTGTAAGACAAAGGACGATTCCAAGGGATGAAATGTCCTAGGAAACACGCATGCGCACAGCATCACACACCCTACTGATATTACAATTGGACTGTTTTGTATACGCTTAGATTTGTATTTAAATTTTAGGTAAAAGCAAAAAAAGTTTGTGATGATGAATGTTCGTTTCACTTTCACTCAAAAGAGAAAAAACCTGAATTATGTATTATGGATATAATATAATAATTGGTTCAAGCGATCGGCTTTGATCGCTTGGTCAGGGCCACTAGCAATTATATAAATATGAAACTACATTGATTTAACTTTTTCTTTAATATCAATTTCGTTACCTTTATTTTGTATAGTAAAGAGAATAATAAGTTAATACACGTTCGCCCTTTCTAAGTGTATGCCTTAAATAATATATAGTAAATTGTACATTTGAAAACGTACCTAACCTCGAGTGCGATTTGAACCCACAAGTGAGTGAACCTGTAAACCTATTGTTAAGACAGACGAAGCGTTCCGTGCCGTTACTTAACACGTAGTGACTCAAAAATTGGAGTTGCGATGTGGGAGAACGGAGTGTCTTGACACTAGGTTCCCCCTGCATCCTTTGCTAAATGCAGGATATAGTATGAAACTAAAAAAATTTAACTAAAAGACTTAGTAGTTTGTGTCGAGTCAAGGGACTCTGTATACTCGTATATTTTATACATTTCTTACACACTTTATCAACAAAGGCTCCATACAAAGCTCGAAGGCACTGACATAAAACGTGGAAAACTCATTTCCCTTCACGCCAGATTTGCAAACTTGGTTATATCGACATAATAACGACCAAAACGATTTATGTGCTCAAGCAGTTCTTATCTCTATTTACATATTAATCCGTTTATAGAGCAGTGGCTAAAGCTTTTTTCTTCATCTTCATGCATCTTTTCCGGAGGACAGAGAGAACGGAATAGTAAATTTCATTTTATTTATTGCTTGTGAGCAATATAGGTTTACTAATGGCCATGTATTTTTTACTAATTTGAGGTTGACGTTACGACTATGTTGACGTTGGTTGGTTGAAATATGCTAGATACATTTAGTTTTTTAGCTACACCCTATATCTCGCATATAGCAGGATAGGCAGAGGGAAATTAGTTTTATGACACTCTCTATTTTAAACTTTCCGCCAAAAAGAGATATTTTTCAAATATTTTATGTTAACTAGCGGAACTCGACGCCGCGTTTTGTTAGCAAATCGAGGAAATGAAAATGATTATCCCTCGAATAGGAATCGAACTCTCTACGCTATTTAACTAAAAAAATATAATTTTAAATTATCTATTGTAAATGGAGTTGTCTCTAAATGAATGAAGTCTTTTCTACCTCAATATAATATAGAACACACGTGAAGGTAAAAAAATACATA
Organism: Heliconius charithonia; assembly: GCA_030704555.1. Classification (NCBI taxonomy): domain Eukaryota; kingdom Metazoa; phylum Arthropoda; class Insecta; order Lepidoptera; family Nymphalidae; genus Heliconius; species Heliconius charithonia. The sequence goes on from CM060825.1 coordinate 6,094,320, forward strand.
AAAAGGCCAGGGGATAAGCCATTTTATCATTAGCCTTGTATATTTTACGTTTACATGAATCCACATTTTCTCTTTGACTTTGTTGACATGCTTCGCTTTATGTTCATTTCACCTTTTTTCAGTCATAGCTGACCGCGCCTATGTTTTCTAACTGCTAGTGTAGTGGTAGCATAACTGCATATCTGCGTGGAGGTCGCGGGGTCATAAAAAGTAAATGACAAAATTTATTAATTATTTTTTGTAAAGATCGATTTATTAATATGCCACTATCATTAATTAAGTTCAAATTTCTGGGAGAAAACTTCAATTTGTTAGATCATTTCTTTTGTCATCTCTAGAGCTGCGCCGTTATATTATTTTATTAGCTCACACTGTCTGAATACTACTTGTACCATAAATAATAAAAACCGGAAAAATCTTTGTTAAAATATGGTATTCAAAGGCTGTCCTTGTTTAGAAAAAAGTAAATGAAAGATTTTTTTAAATAAATACAGTTCTTTATTAAATCACATATTTCAACAACGCTGAATCACAACAATCTCAATTTGAAATTTTGTGCTATACTACTCTATTATTAATTAATCTCTTCCAGTGACATATCATGTTAGTTATAAATCATGCCTTGCTTTACTTAAAAAATGCATAACATACAACAATTTTTATGAGTGGGCTACGAACGGTCCACATTTGATTTCAGATTTTTACATACAAGACATCCTGTAAAATGAGTAAAGAAAGATATGTAATGTAATAAAATATTGATTAAGTGCATATTTTTTAAAACGGTTTTTAAAAGGGTTTTAAACGGGTTTTTAAGGATATTATTTATTTGTTTTTTTTTTCATGGTGTATTGAATTTTACAAATCAAGCCATTTTAACTTTACACTGTCTCCCGCTTATACTAATATAGCCAGAGGGAAACTAATGTTAAGACACTCTGTTAGGTGGCGGAACTCAACGCCGTGTTTTGTATTAGTGCCAGAACGACGAAATGAAACTATTAATAAATAATAATTAATTCGTTTGAGTGGAATTGAACCCACAACCATTGCGTTACAGTCACATTCTTGTGCTTTGCGCCTGGACGATCCCTTTCACTAGAAAACTATATTGAAATTAATTGTTGCGTGACACTTTATTTACTCAGAATTCAACAATATAGAGTGGAAATTATTGTTTCTTTCTGTTTAAATTGGAATATCGAGAAATCTTCTCTATCGCTTATCGGACTTAAAAAAGTTGAAGGGGAGCAATCACCTTTAACTTTTTTAAGTCCGATAAGCGATAAGAGCGATAAGAGCGGTAAGAGAGGTAAGAGAGGCAGAAGGAGTGCAGGATCTTCATCCTCAGTTGATCTTCGAAAACTTTGACACTCGGGAAAATGAATTATTATTTATAATTATTTTGATTTCTCCGCTCACCAAAGGCAAAAGCCTTGCGTTGACTTCCGCCACTCAACACGTAAAGTCTCGAAAAATTCGGAGGAATGGAGGATGGAAGGGAGTATTTTAACACTAGATTTCCTCTGCCCACACTTTTATATGCGGAAGACAACGTGAAGCAGTTTCTTTCTCCTGGTGAATAGCCACTTTGCAAATGGTAAATTGATTAAACTATACACGGCGTACAACAGCGCTCATTATAAATGAGCATATTTATGTCTTAAAATCGAATGTCGATCTGTATATGCTTTTTGGTAGAGTCGAAGTTGAGAGGTGAAAAAAACACAGTTACAAATAGTCTAAGTTATAATATTATTATTGGAAAGTTTCCAAAATTATCATTAAAAAGCTCTTTTCATCCGTTTGTCTTAAGATTTCTCTTTTCGTTCTACATACACATGTACAAAAATGCTGCAATATGTAAAAAAAATATTGAACTCATAATTAAAAATAAGATTCATACAAAGAGCTACAATACAAACAAACTTTCCTGCACAGGAGTTATAAACGTAGATTAAATTCAATTCCAACTTACAATTTACCTTTGCAACAATCAGTCCCTTAAGCCCCCATGAGAACTAGGTCACGGGATCGATAGAGGCCTTGAAATTCCCTCTCTTGGGATGGAGCATTATGCATATTCGTTGTCACAATGATTGATAATGTTTGGTATTTTGTTTACATTATTTCTTAAAAAAATATTAAAATATTAGCCGTCGTGGAGCATAACGTTTGACTGGGAACACAACGAGTTGGTTGTTTTTTTTTATGTTTTTCGGGGGAATTAATTATTTTCATTTAAGATAAGACCAATCGCGGCGTTGACTTCCACGAAATACTCAAAATAATTATCAAAAATATATCAAAAATATTACAAAAAGTAGGAAACCTCTTCTTGCGGTGCATTTAGGCATCTAACAAGAAAATTCTTGTAAGAAGATGGAAAATAAACACAAACCGATTGACCCGGACTTAGGTTTCAGATTTAAGATATATCTTAAGACTAAAACCTAAATTTTAACTAAAGGTAACCATTTTGCATTAGTCTTAAATTCACAAGTGTCTAAGAGTACTCGATACTGCGTTTATTTAGTGCAACATCAAACACTTTTCACTCTTTTCTTCTTTTCATTCAATTTGTGTGATAACGAAAATACATGTAAAAATTAATGTGTTTCGATTGCCACTATCCTTTATTGTAGGCCTTTACGGCATTATGTATCTGTATGTTTGGAATAAAATCACTCTAGCTATTTTTTTTATTCTTTTAAAGTAAGCAACCCTCTTTCCCCTAACCGAAAAAAAAACTGAATTTGACCCACTTGTAATAATTTGATCATCATGAAATTGCCTAATTTCATAATGAGTTATTCTTAGTTCAGGTGACGACACAAAATAGTAATATATTATTATCGAGCTGGTCTCATGATGGAGCCAGGACCTGAATAGTTGAAAGAGTTTTACGGTACAGAAAAAAATATTTGGATTACAATATTGTGTCATATGACATACGAGTATTTCAACACTTCACAAGTACGATTATATATAATTAAATAGATATCTTATGCCTATCTTCAACTATGATTATAATCAGCCCTTAGGTTTATTATTTTTTATAACTACACCTCTTATTTTAATTGAAATTTGCGACTTTAACATACAAATAAATTAATTAGCTAATCTTTTAATTAGTTTATTCGATTGTAAAGGAATAATAGTCGTCGAATCTGTAAATCTCCGAGCACATTATACAGCACTTGTTTTTGAAATATATTATGTCATCAACATTTATAAGATCTTGAGACCAGTCGTGGCTCAGGGGCACAAAGACTGCCTGACTGACTACACGTGGACTGTAAAATCGCCTGGTTATGGGCTCGATGCACACTCGAGAAGATGAAATATTTACTTAAATTTATATTTCACTTTCTTCGCTCTGGTTTCGAGGTAAAGCGCGGCGTTGAGTTCTGCCACTTAACACGCAATGCCTCTAGAATTCGGCAGAAAGTGCAAAACGGAGTGTATCAACGCTAGGTTCCCTCTGCCCTGCCTGCTGTGTGCGGGATACAGCGTGAAGCTCTCAAAAAACATTTATAAGAGAACATCCCATAAACAATCCGTCAATACTTATATTACAGTCATATTTCAAATTGAATCCAGGAAACATAGGAAGCGTGCGCTGTATCCATCTAAACGTTTCCCGAGGTGTGAATGTACAACGTACTGTACGCTGGCGACCATGATGCTTTAATACGAAGATAGATCTTAACATATATTTAATATTAAATTAAAAACCTTATTACACCTAATTTCTCTAAGAACATTAGTTTCATATTGGTATATTTATTTTAAATCTACAATATTGTTATAAAGAAAAATGGTTTGTTTGTCAGAATTATTGATTAATGTGTGTTGCAGAATCTACTTATAGAGATAGGTTTTAGGCTATATTACATGACGATAATCGTTTTTATGTATACCGCGGTCTATACTGCGGTCAGATATAAATTTTTTAACCTGAGTATAAATCTTATTGGCTAATTAAATTATTAAAAAAAAATTAAATTAAATTAGGTTCACGCTATATCCCGCACACAGCAGGGTAGGCCGAGGGAACCTAGTGTAAGACACTCCGTTCCCTACTTTCTGCCGAATTTTGGAGGCATTGCGTGTTGAGTGGCAGAGCTCAACGCCGCGCTTAACCTCGACACCAGAGCGAAGAAATGGAAATATAAATTTAAGTAAATATTTCATCTCCTCGAGTGGGGATCGAACTCACAACCAGTCGGTTTTACAGTCACACTTTGTGCCACTGCGCCACGACTGGCCTCAAATAATAATTAAATTATTTGTATGTCAAAAGTCGCAAGTTTAAATTAAAATAAGAGATTTCGTTTTGAAAAATAATATATCAAATCTATTCAATCGTATTAGTAAAGCGTTGTACCGTAAAACTCTATCGACGGTTTTCGTGCCACCGATTAATATTTCTTTACACAAAAAAAAAAAAGGCCAAAATAAGATTTCTGGTTGGATAAAATTAATCGAACGATTTTTACAAATCGTATCAAAATTTTAGCATAGCGGGGCTCAAACCCGCGTTTCTTGTTAACTATTTGGAGCGCTAAACCCTATAGCTATTTTAAAATATTTTTTTTATAATCAACATGTTAATAATATTAAAAACAATTATTTTTCTTATCGTTCAAAATGCGGCTTTAATATAAAACAGTTTGTTAGTTCAACAAAATCCAGTTGCAACAATGACTTTATTGAAATATTCTCTTTTATTCAATCCCATGAATAAAAGCTCAACCTGGGGCCAAGAACTTACAACTTAACACATAACATCTCTAAACTGGACAAAAAGAGAAAGGCATACGGATTACCTATCACTATTCGTTCCTTGACGCTACAGAAAGAAACAACAAACGTTGAGCTAAAATAAAAAAAAAATCTTAACATAAATGCCGAGATTTATCCCAACGTACGTTATCCTACGCATCACCGGATCTCAGTACATCCGCGCGGCGGCGGATGAACACGCTCCCGTGGGACGCGCCTCCCCCACTGTAGTCTGTACTTCACATCCTATAGTAAACAAAACGTAGCTTTGACCTGGTCATATATCTATGCCAAATATAGATGTGAAATAAACTGTTTTCAATTGATTTATGGTGTAGCTATAGCTAAGCTGTGGGGGATTTACAAACACGTTATAACCTAGTGGTAGATTTTGGGGACTACGAATATGGGGACCATTTTTTTACTACTTCATAGAAGTTAAAACGATTCCTGTATGACAGTTTTGGTATGTCTTACAGATAGAAATGTGCGGCACGGAACAGTCCAGCAAATTTTTATAAAAGATTTCAAAATAAAAGAGGCAGCTAGTATGCCGATCCTAATTAGTACTTGGACTCTGGTTACACATGTTTTTAGAAAAAAAAAGAGCGAAATTGCCGAAAAAATATTTCGTTGTATACATTTTTTAAAGAAAATATTTTGCTTTCCTAAGGATGGTATAACACTTCAAAAATAAATCAGCTTCACGCTGTATCCCGCACACAGCAGGGTAGGCAGACGGAACCCAGGTTGCCCCATTTTCTTCCGAATTCTGGAGACATTGCATGTTGAGTGGCGGAACTCAACGCCGCAGTTGTTCTCGACACCAGAGCGAAGAAATGGAAATATAAATTTAAGTAAATATTTCATCTCCTCGAGTGGGGATCGAACCCACAACCACTCGGTTTTAAAGTCACACTTTATGCCGCTGCGCCACGACCGGCCTCAAATCAATTAATCTCAATCATCTTCCTTCTTTGTGCCAGTTCAATATCGATATTAACTAACTAACTAAATGCACCAAATAGTGCCATGAATAAATACTGTTTCTATGTTGTTGTTATTGATCAAGACGTTATTTACTTTGTGTGTGTATTTTCAGTCTTTCATGTATTGTATGAATATTTTGAAAATAATAATTATTATATTTTTTTGTTTGGCAAAGTCGTCAAAGAAATTACTAGATTCTCCGTGCTTTAAGGCAAGCTGAGGACATGGAGGCATGGAAGCATCTCATTAGCTCTTCCATCAGGACCTACCAGAACGGGGGCGACCTTCAATAATTAAGAAAACGACGAAGAAAAATAATTATAATAGGAAGATCCAGTCTACTATCCACACAATAGCCTAGTGTTTCATTATATGATCCATTAGAGCCATTTTGAAACCTTAATAATTATTTTCCTTGCATTGATTACTCTTCAAATTTAACTGCAACTGCTGACTCTGGTACATTTTTGTGAGTTCCACACAATGCTGGAAAAAATTACAATTGAAAACATTTGAATTACAAAAAAAGAACTATACACGTTGGTCAGACAGAGGTTAAGAATGTCAATAGAAGTTTGAGAGATTCCTGGCATGAAGAAAAGCAAGGTTCCCAAGATTCAAAGCTTTAAAATAATCAGGGATGACTGACAAAAAACCTGTAACACAAAACGAATCAATGGGAATTATTACAAAAATATTTATTTAAAGTAAATGTTTAAATTTAGGCTTCACCGTGTTTTTTTGAATCATTTCATCTATTAAGTATTAGCAAGATTTTTCCCGCTAAACGTAGCGGTAGAAATGTAATACTTAGTTTAGGAATACTTTTTTTCTCTACTAATCAACTATCTTTCAACCGTTACGTCTAATAGTGATGTACAGATAGAGTTTATTGATATAAAAATTTAATTTAATTTAATAATGAAGTTGTCTTAAAATTATAATTTAAACGAATATTAGTATTTAGAAAACAGATTTAGCAAAGATTTAATATCATGGTTTCATCATTTCACTTGAAAAGTAAGGATGATTTCATCTTTAAATAGTTTTCTATATGAACTTAATATGATTTAACAGGTGAACAGTTAGAATAAACATAGATTTTAAAATTAATCTTCTATTATATAATATTTTGCTTTAAAATACAAGGTAGGCAAACAGACAGATCGTTCATCGTCTATTCTCGTAGTCAAATGGAACAGGAATAAAATATTTCAAATGATGGCAACCTTTGCTTGTGGCAGCTATTTTCCCGCCAACCATGTGTTATAGCGTTGAGAAAAAAATAAGCCTTAATTTGATATATAATTCATTAAGAAACACAGGAGTATCCTGTTTAAACCAGGCAACTCTGGGCTTGCGGCAGTCTGAGAGCTGGCAACCAGTGTTTTTCCAATTCCTTATGCGATTTCCTTTCAAATGATGTGGGATTATATATTTTATATGAGTGCAATTTTCTCTAAAACGCATAACGAATGTTTTTTATTAAAGGTGATTGCGGCAAAATTCTCCTAGGCGTATCATTCTTAAAAGTAATTTTCATTGGAAAAACAAATCCTAGCAGATTTAAGCTATGCGATCTTAGACCATTATTAAAAATCGAATATCATAAATGACTTAATTACTTTCTTAATTTTAATAATTGTTTATTTAATACTTTGTTTTCTTTATTTGTATTTTGTCTCACGGCCAAATTAATAGTCGGCCATCTGCATGGTTGTCTTAAGTTTTTTTTTAAGTAATTTATTCTTAGAGGTTTAAACCATAAAATTAATATAAAATAAGACAATATATATTATATTTTAAATTAATTTATTAATTTTACACTCTGAAATTTAAAAAGATAAAGTTTCAACATCGAAAACCTTAATGTGCAGACAAGCAAGGTTAGCTTGTTAAGCCCAGGTAAGTCGCAGGCACACATATGATGGAAGAAAGAGTCCATGAGTACCAGAGCATTAGTCAAAAGCAGTTCTATCTCTTTAGTGCGAGTTTCTTTATAATATGGCTCATTCAGCTGGAGGTATTCTCTCGCTCGGGTAGAGGTCGCTTTGGCTTCCCGTCCCTGGTGAGTCGCAGGTGCACGAGGCGCACGTGCGTCGCTCGTATGCTGGACTGGGAGAAGGTGGCTTCACAATATTGACATTTGTACGGACGCTCCCCGGTATGTGTACGGATGTGTACTTTACACGTTGCCGCACGCTGGAAATTAAACAATATATATATATTTTTTATCTTCACGTTCTGTCCCGTGCAGTCCCGTGTAGGGAACTGAGTGTCTCAACATTAGGTTTCCTCTGCCTATCTTGCTAAAAGCCAGCCAGCGCCTGACTGTCATCGCATATATTTTAATTGATGTATAATAATATATTTTAATTAATTTTCTCGTCATACTAGACAAATCGATGGCGCTGAGTTCCGCCGCTTAATACACAATGTCTCAAAAATTAAGCAGTGCATGGAGAACGGAGTATTTAACATTAGCTATGGTGAAAAAAATAAAAAGTAACCCGTTTTATGGCAAAAAAATGAAGCAGGTTTTTCTTTTTAATATAAATACTTACATCAAATACTCTATCACACATAGGACAAGGGTACTTCTTGGGTCGTTTGTACCCTTCGTGAACGAAACGTGTGTGTTCCGTCAACGATGAAGAACTTACGTATGCCTAGAAAAAAGGGTAAAATTTATTATTTATTTTAGGTTCCCAACTCGAGGACATTTTCATCTCATCATCTCTGTTCTCATTTTCCCATTACAAAAACAAAAAAAACGTATGTAGTTATTAATAGTTAATAGTTTGTAGGTCATTAGTGGCGCAGAGGTCAAAAGTGTGATTATAAACGCGAGTGGTTGCGAGTTCGATCCCCACTCGAGAAAAGGAAATATTTATTTAAATTTATATTTTCATTTATTCGCCCTGGTGTCGAGGCAAAAAGCGGCGTTAAATTTCGCCACTCAAACCGCAATGCCTCCAGAATTCAACGGAAAGTGGTCAACGCAGGTCTCAACACTAGGTTTACTCCGACTATCTCGTTGTGTGTAGGATACAGCGTGAAGCTGCTTTAATTTGATATTTTAAAGTTGATATGTTAATTTACCTTATCACACTTGTCGCATTGATAAGGTTTTATATTGAGATGTACACTATTCATATGTCTCCATACGTCTCTTTTAATACCGAATCTTTTCTCACAATGCTCGCATTGGAAGCTAAGAAAAAAATAGGAACATATTAAATAAATACATGTAAGATAAAAAAAGTCATCTTGACAGGCATTGATTATAAAATTATATATTGTAAGGTAGTTGGGGGTTCGATCTCTGATTGAGACAATAATAATATAATTAACATTCTCCTCTGTAGCAAGACGAAATTATTAATGAGTTAATTTCGCCACTCATTACGCGAAATCTCGAAATCGGGTATAAAAAGCTCTCTTCCTTATATTTATGAAGTGTAGGTATTTGTACCAACTGTACAAATCGAGCCCTCTTAAATAGTTATTTTCCTTTGTTTTTTTTATTGTTTTTGCTGTTATAGTGACAACAGTAACACATGAGCTTTGAAAATTTCAACGGTCTACTTATTACGGTTCAAGAGATATATCCTCGTTCCAGACAGACAGACGTACAAACAGCGGAGTTTTAGCAATAGGGTACCGTTTTAACCTTTTGGTACGGAATCCTAAAAAAACCAATACTTACGGTAAGTCTTTATAATTAACATGCGGGGAAGCAACTTTTAAATGTTGATTTAAGCCGTGGTGACTCTTGAACTTCCTGAAAACAAAATATATTATGATATATTTTTACATTTATAGAATATTGCCAGATAATATTTAATTCTATGTAATACTTTATATGATGAAAAATGTTAGTAACATTTTTATTGAATAAAAGTTTAGTTCTTTTATTTTTTTAAAGCTTCACGCTGAATCCCGCACATAGTGGGGTAGACAAAGGCACATATACGTTCTATTTTCGAGACAATGTTTTTTTCTACTCATATTATAATATAACTTACCTATTACACTCTACGCAGTAATAATTTTTGTTAACAATATGTTTCATCATGTGAGCCTTCAAACGCGACGGACTTGTGAAACCCGCGCCACACACGTTACATATTTCCTTCTTTACCACAATTTTGTCTAAATGTTTGCTGTAAAAAAAATGTATGAATATAAATACTTGATATCGTTTTGAATATTATTTTTACTTTCACGCTGTATCCCGCACGTAGCAGGGTTAGGCGAAGGGAATGTAGTTTTAAGACACTTAGGTCCCCAGACAACGCTGAATTTTCTTAGAGTTGTGTGTTGGGTGGGACTCGACGCCGCCTGCCTCGTTACCAGAGCGAGAAAATTAAAATGTAAAATTCATTCCTCCAAGTAGGAATGGAACCCACAAGCGTTGCGGTTACAATCACACGCTTGACCTCACCCTCTGTATTACGACGGCCTCATTTTTAATGATGTATTATATGATCATTCATGCACTCTAATATTTATTCACCTTACAAGGAACATAAAATAACTACATAAATATCGAATACACTAACATCGCCTTCCGACGCTGGAACACTGCGTCACGATGGTTAAAATGGATAAAATACTCACTTTATAACGTGTGTTTTTAAAGCCTCTTTATTCGCGTAACTTCTCTGACATTGGTTGCACTTTTGACGTACGTGAGGTGTGTGTCTATTGATCATATGTTTTCTTAATGAAACTTGACGCCTAAAAAAGGATGTGGTATCCAAATAAATAATAATTTATTTAATTAAAGCCAGAGACTAAAAACTCAACTATATAAGAATAATAATAATCAATTTATTTTTAATATTAATTATAAGTCAAGCGAATATATTACTCGTTGAGATCCGCCACTCAATGGAAATATCTTAACACTAGTTTCCCACTAGGTTCTCTCTGCCTCTCCTCTGTCCCATGAGCGGGATAAAATGTGAAAATATAAAAAAACGTTAAAGCTATACTTACTTAAAAGCTTTGGCACAAAGAGAGCATCTATAGACAAAATAGTCTGGCAAATGGTGCGACGTATAATGTTCCCTTATCGTTACTTTGTCTATTCTAATGAGATCACACTCTATACACTTGTATCGTCTGCAATGTTAATATAAACTTATATATTCATATCTAATTGTTAATATTAAAATTAAATAAAAGTTTATAATATGTTAGAGGCCGTCGCGGAAAATGGGGAACGGCGAAAGAAATATATTTATTATAACATAGGAAAACGGACTAATGCACTAATTTTGTATGAAATAAAATCAAATCCAATCACCTATAATTTTACAATTTTCGGATCTTTCTTTTTATTTGTATGTAACTGTTTTGATTACGCGACGAATTTTATAGAAAAGACGGACAGATAAGATAACAAAGAGAAAGAGAATAGAAAATAATGAAACCCTTACTTTTATCCTTTGTGAACTACGTTTTGAGTTACGGAACCTTAAAAAAACTATTATTAAAGTATAGTGTGTATCAGTACACATGATGATTTTTTGTTCGATACCTACTCTGGGGATGTAAACTAATTTCATTTTACCAACATACCAATCTATATTACTGGGTTAATCATTTCAAATTAAAAACAGCCTTCTTATTTTATTATTTCACAAAAGTTGGCATTGTACCAAATAAATTCTATATTTAATTTAATTTATATTAATATTTGACATTGATTAACAACACAATGGACTTTAATGTGGTTTTCAATAAAAAAGTGATTTAAAAGGAACATTTGTGTATATATTATACAAGCATATTATATTACAGTATTAACGAGTATCGAAGACAATAGACTCCATACCTATAAATAGTTTAACACAAGATACACACTATAAATATAATATTTAAAAAAAATATTTGCTAACTTGGCATGGAAAAAAAATATACATTTTATAAAATATGTATAAAACAATTTTTCTTTGAAGGCCAGTCGTGACGCACGAGGCCAGTGGTGTCGCAGAGGCACAACCGTGCGACTGTAAACGCGACAGGTTGTGGGTTCGATTGCCAAATGAAATATTTACAATTTTCATTTCCTCGCCCTGATAACGACAGAGCGCAGAATTCGCAGGAAAAGTGGGGAACCGAAGTGTTTTAGTGGGAACGGAGTGCTTTGCTTTACATGTTGATACACCATAAAGCTACATTTTTTTTTCTAATTTCAGGATAGAAAGAACTTGCGACCCCTTTTACCCAAGCGTTTTACTACGAAGTATTAATAAGTAATAAGTAAGAAGTACGGTGATGCTTACATTCTGTGATATCTTTGATGACCTAATAAATGTTCCAGTGTTTTCATTCTCTGCTTGCAAATGTCGCACTCATGATCGCCATTTTCCTGTAATAATAAAAATATATAAAATTTGTAAGAGATGTTTTTTGTAGATTCCTAACCTAACCTAATGTTAAGACACTCCATTCTCCATTTTCCGCCGAATCATCGCATTGCTTTGTTATTAGAGCGAGGAAGTAAAAATAACATTTCCTAGTGAAAAACAAACCTATAATCTAAGTTCAGATGAATCTTATAACACGCGTCGCGTGTTATAAGATTCTAATAAATAAATGTTGTTGTGTACATGACCGCGCGTTGGTCTGAATTTAGCGTAAGCATCGCGATAGTAGGTTAAAATATAAATTAGGGCTATCAACAACCAACGTTATGTAATATATAGCCTATAGCCTACCCCTATAAATAAACTATCCAATACAAAAAAAAATCGATTCAAATAGATAGTTCCCGATGTTAGCGCATTCAGACAAACAGTCTTCAGTTTCATAATATTAGTATAGAATGTATAAATAAAAAAATAATTAAAGTTATAATAATACCTTACTGTGTCTCAACATATGATTGTCATATGAATCTTTATATCTAAACCCTTTAACACAATCCTCACATTTGTATGTCATATTGACATATTTCGGCTCTTCTAGCATTTTGTTTCTTTCTAACATAATTTGTTCTCGCGTTAAATTTAAAACGCAAGCTACCATATCTGAAATAAAATAATATACTTTTAAAATTATAAATTCAAGAAAACTCTATAAAAAAACTCAAGCTGTTTTTAGAAAACAGTTTGTATAAAATGTTCAATGTCGTGAAATCAGAACTTATATTTGAACGGAAAGAATCTAGTGTTCAGACACTTGTCTTTAATCTCCGTGACATACTTTTATACTACACGAGAATGAATTCTTAATAAAATAAATATAGCTGAAATAATAATCAGAGAGACGGTCCCAACGTACCATGACTTCTAATATATTTATTTTAACAGCTTTCGGTTAAATTAACGCCGTTGTGGCGCAGCGGCACTTTAACCGTGTTGTGGGTTCAATCGCCACTCGGGGAAATGTATTATTTTCATGCTCTGGTAACAAGAAAAAAATCAGCGTTGAGTTCCACTACGCAACACATGTCTTTTTTAGGTCACGTCACACTCTATTGAAATCGTGTGGAAAACCGAAATATCTTAACACTATGTTCCCTTTGTCCAGCCTGTCATATACAATATAAAGCGTGAATTTAAAAGTTAAAAAATAATACTGTTACTAATACTTACTCAAATTATTACTTTTATCACCAGTTTTAATTCTAGTTTTTATTAATTTCTTTTTGTATTTTCTTACTTTTGGTTCTATAGTATTTTCTTCATCTGATATTCTTTTTATGGGTAAATCATTTTCTTTACTTTTTATTATTCTTTTACAAGCTTAAATAAATAATAAACATTTCTTTATATGAACTATATATATTATATATATATATATATATATATATATATATATATATATATATATATATATATATATATATATATATATATATATATTATTATGTAAGTATGTGTGTAATTGTGTATGCGTATTTATATCTGTTATGTATATATTTAATATTGTTATAATTATTTATTTATTTATTTATTTATTTATTTTTTAAATATTCATTAAAATATCTCCTATAGTTAATTTCTATTGTTATAGTAAGTAGTGGATAACGGTGTGATTTGTACATAGATTAAGTTTATTATATTGTACAAGATATATTTTCTCATATGTACAAATGTTTGTTGTCCCAAATAAATAAAATAAAATAAAATAAATAAAAAAGAATTTATTTATATGAACTATATATGTGCCTACTTTAATAAAATCGTAACAGGTTAGTGTCTGTACATAGAATATATATAAAAAAATCAGTTTTTGGGGACATACATGAATGTAACCAAAAACAAAATCCAAAACAAGATTTTTAAAATGATTGTCTATTTGTCTGTGAGTTTGTTCACGTTAATGTCAAAATGGGCTTAACCGATTTAAATGCAGTTTTCATTATAGGATTCTGGCAAGCTTTCTGTAACATATAGTATTTGTTGTTTTATTATAATACATAAAAAAGTTGTATAAATTTAAAATAGTTCGACAAAATTACTAATTGCTAAGAGTTATTTTATTCAACTGTTTTATTGAATTGGCTTAATTTTTAGTTTTAAATGTTTTTGTTTGATGCTGTTTGTAAAAAGATTATTTATATGATCCAATCCGTTGTGGAATTGCAAAAAGATTATTTTTTTACCCAGATTTTTTGCAAAATCGAAATTTACACAGATAAAACTTTGTATGCAATGCGCATGCTTACCACCTACCTAGACAGATGTGAAAAAATAAGTATTTTACTACTAATACGACAATTTTTGCGAATAAAATCAAATAAGTTCACAAAAGCTCACAAAATTACGATTTATTTAGTAGAATAACAATATTTTTTCTTCTATACACTTAAATAAATATTCGTATAGTTAAAAAATAGTGTTAGACGCTTTATTTTGATGGGGGAAATGGGAACACATTCAGTTTTCACTTTCTGGCAATAAACAACAACATATTTCCCCCAAGTGGAGCTTAAACTAATAACAATCACACAAAAAACATATCACACTTCGTGACTTCCACCATGATGTTTTTTTTGCTTCTCGCAATATTTTCATTTTACTCGCTCTGGTAAGAAAGCAAAGCGCGGCGTTGAGTTCGCGTTGAGTGGCGACTCAACTACGCATCCAGAATTCGGCAGAAATTGAGGATTGGATGTTTCTTAATTATAACGAATCTTAAAACTACGCCCCCAGGTTCCCTCTGCCTACAAGATATAGAGTGAAACTAAAAAAACACTTACTTTTAAGTCTTTTAGTTTTGCCTGTTTCATTCTCAATACCACTTTTTGCAAATAGTTCTCTTAGTTTATATAAACACATATCATCTATGTCTACATTCTCTTCCTTGACAGAATTATCAAAAAAATTAGGTGGTTCTTCTATTGTCGTTTCTCGAACATCTATAAATTTCATTCACAAAATAAATTATAATTCAAAAATTTGGAAAAATAAACTCTAATTTGGAATAATGAAGTCTCAAAAGGGACCGTTCAAATATTACGTAAGCAGTTTTTTTGCAATTATTGAGCATATCGCCAAAATCGGCTAGAAGCTTAAGAGCCCGAAACCCATCAGATTTGGGCGCTCTCAAACCCGCCATTAAGCCGTCCGCCAAGGCAGCGTGCTGTCTCCCCCTACGCTGTTTCTTCTGACATCATATCAATGACATGTTAGAGGATTCTAGAATTCATGCTATGATAGCAAGTCCGCGCAAGTCTTTCTCGGGAAAACGTCGACCAGTGCCGAAATAAACTTGTGTCTTCAATTGAGGCATCCCTCGGGAATGTTTGTTTCCTCATGGAGTGAAAGAAACTTGGTTCAATTCGATCCCAAGAAGACACAAGTTTGCGTGTTAACCACACCACCATTTTGTCGTATCTCCAGTCTTCCAAAATACTATATATATATATTTGGTCCTGCGTACATTGGGTCTTAGCGTGTCGAGTGACTGCCAACAGAGTGAAACAGTTCTTCACGCCAAAACACTGATTGGCTATCATGAGTACTGTTCTCATCTGTAGGCTGGTGCACCCCAGTAAGCTTGATCCATTTGATAGCATACAACAAAGAGCCGTTCGAATTGTTGGGGACCCAATAGTCTGTGTAGAGCTTGACACATTGGTCTTGGCTGTGCATTCTCTACCGTATTTATCATGGGTAGTGTTCTGGAGAACTGTCTGGCCTGTTACCTGCCGCCGAATTCTCTAACCGCACAATACGTGACAAACTCAAGTACCATCCACACCATGTGGGTATGTGCGCGCGCCACACAACTGCGGGAATTAGGACCTTACCTGCAGCAGTGTTTCCAGGTTGATACAACCTCGGTACCTTCAAAAAGCATGTCTATCTCTAATTTAAAGTCTTACACAAGGTTGTGGGAGGTGGGGATCGATTACCATCAGTTAACCAATATGCTTGTATGATTTGTCTTTTTCCGTAAAAAACAATATGGTAATGCAAAAAACTTATTTCTGCTACATACAAGCAAAGCCAAAAGATTAGGTTAAATAATAAATTTAGCCCTTACCAAAATCATATGAATCTTCGTCTATATTCTCTTCTTTCAATTTTATTTTCGTTTTATTATCTACACTTCGGCCATACACTTTGCATATTGAATCATCAATAATATTTACATCACTTGGATTAATTTTTTCTAATATAACTTTTTCAACTGCACTAAATTGATATTGGACTTTTGGTGCTTTGGGAGATATACTTGCAATCTGTAATATAATAATATTTTTTTACTTTACTTACTAACCTGAGAGAACCTAGTGTTAAGATACTCCATTTCCCACTTACAAGTTCAGTTTTTGAGGCTTAATTTGTGAACTTGCAAAACTCAATGTTGCATTTTCATTTGTTCCCACAGTAGGGAAATGAAAATAAACAATTCACCAGAGTATCACTGTCACTGTCCTTTAAGAAGAAAGACTGTGCTGCTATGCTATGATGGTCTCTAAATAATGTTATATAAATTAAAAACTTACATTCTCAATATTTTGCATAACTAACTGATGATAGCGGACACATTCTATGAACTGTTCAGCTTTTTGCATTAATCTTTTACAAATGTAACATAAGTAAAGAAAATCACCCTGTAAGTAAATTATTATTTATTGAATATTTAACTTTACATTTAAATAATTTTTCAAAATTATAAAACAATAAACAGTACCTGCATTAAAGTTTTCAAGTTCCCAATTTGTAGTTTATAACAATACAAACTCATTGTACTACTGTGACTTAGGCAGCCTAAACAATATTTCATATCTTCATTCTCACTATCATCCATTTTGGTTTTGTTTCTCTTTATATTTACCTAGGTAATAATATTATGTAGATATATTTCTAGATCTACAACTTATATTACTTTATTTTTTGTTTATTTTATGGCTTATAAGTGAATAATTTGATTTTTATGTATGAATTTATTTTAAACTCAAAGACCATGGATAAATTTTCTTCGTGTGCTTTCCATACAACATGACATGAAAGTGAATAGTGCTCAACTGGCACACACGAAACGCCATAAACTGAGAATTGTACTGAACATTAGACTGACTTATTAGCCATGTTATCATCCGAAAAAGAACAACCCATTAGTATGAGTAGATGCCAAATATTATTTCAGCTTGAATGACATCGAGTATATATATCTACAAGATTTTTTATTAATATGTACTATTTGTTTTCTCTGTGACCGATTCAGCATCATTGTTTCAGTAGCTGAATATAAAAATGGAGAAAATATGTAGCATTGACTTTAACATAATGCTGGTGGAAACAAGATATTTACAAGTTCAGTTCAGATCTTTTAATTTTACAAGGCGAAACATAGCCCAAACTTAACTGGGATATTATTATTATACTAGACTTAAACTTATCGCGACTTAAATTATAAACAACGGCAAATGACATTAGTCAAGCATATAGTGAAGTGCGTTGTCGATTTTATCGTTTTGGTATGTTTAATAGTTTGATAGACGTTAATCGAACAAGTATTCAAATTAAGGATGGATAGTTTTTATACTCCATAGTGTTTCTCATCAAAGGTTCAAATCTTTTTAGGGTTATCCAATTTTTATTTAGATTAATAATAACTAAACCAGTCATCGTATTATTATTGAGAATTAATGATTTATAGAAGTCAGCGTATAAGTTGAGGCTAGTCTTGGTGCAGTGGTATAAAGTGTGGCTGTAAAATCGACTGGTTGTGGGTTCGACGCCCACCCAAAGAGATAAATTATTAACTTGAATTTATATTTTCCATTTCTTCGCTTTGGTGTCGAGGCAAAGCGCGACGTTGAGTTCTGCCTCTCAACACGCAATGCCTTCAAAATTCACCAGAAAGTGGGGAACGGAGTGTCTTGACACTAGGTTCCCTCTGCCTACCCTGCTGTGTGCAGGATATAGCGTGAAGCTAATTAAATTAAATTATAAGCTAATGTTTAATTAAAATAGAATTTAAATCACGTTCTTGAAAAACAATTAAAATATGTGAGAAGTTATCATTTGAAAGATTAATTAATCTGTTAAAAATTGCAAAATGATTAAATTACAATCGATTTTTCACTCGAAATAAAATTAAACGATTATATCATCTACTCACATCAGTAACATCACTAAATACTTGACAAATATTATTTGATAATTTTAATGTTGCTTTATTCATTGTTATTGTTTCTTATCTCTTCTTCCTACGTTCTTACAATGTGACACTGTTCTTAGTTCTTAATAAAATGTGACTTTCAGATTAGATGCTCCATAATTAGAGAACAGATTAGTTGTTTGTTGATATTTTGGTAAGTTTAATTACTTAAGTTTATGAGTGTTTTCTTAACTTGTGACAATTCGAAAATGACTACTAAAGTTTAAGAAGAAAAAATATTCTAAGAATTTCAAAAGCCATTTACAATGTGTTTGCCATTTGCATTAAATATTGTTTAGATCTTGGCACCAACTTCAAATATATCAGTACTTAGGGCAAAATGCTAAAGGTAGTTAGGTTTACATTGGAAGTATTCTAAATTCAATCTTCATTATGCTTTTTAGTTCTTGAAGTCTGTTCTGTTAAACTTATTTGTTCAATTTTTTATTAAGTATGTATTTTTAGTATACTGAATCTCATACTGATGGAGGTAAAAAAATATTACAAATTGATCTGAACTGAAACTAATGTTTTTTAGCCTCATTGTATGTCGCATATAGCCACACCATTCCCATTAAGACACTTCTGTTTTCCCACTTTCCTATGATTTCTCGAGGCATTGCATGTTGAGTATCAGAATTCAACTTTGGCCTTTACTTTTACCTTTACAGAATATTTAATATTTCAATCACTAAGCAGGAATCAAACTCTAGGCAATGACGGCTTTACTAATTTGATGTAATCATACATTATTATTTTTCAGAAAAATACAAAGATAAACAAACCAAAATGGTTGGCAATACAATTAAAGATATGCAATATTGTTTAGGCTGCCTAAATCACAGTAGTACAATGAGATTGTTTTGTTATAAACTTCAAATTGAAAATTTGAAAACTTTATTGCAGGTATCACTTACTATTTTTCAATTTGTTAAAACTAATTTTACATAATAGCTAAATATTTAATGTATAATAATTTACTTACAGGGTGATTGTCTTTACTTATGTTACATTTGTAACAGATTAATGCAAAAAGCTGAACAGTTCATAGAAAGTGTCAACTATAATCAATTAGTTATGCAAAATGTTGAGAATGTAAGTTTCTTCAATTTATTTTAATCTAGTACACTCCTAAATTCAAAATATTCTTTATTCAAATGGACTTACAATAGTAAGCACTTTTGAATTGTTGAATATATTAAAAAAGCTACCACTGGCACCTATCCTGCATCACATTCAATAGACATTAATTACATACATCTTTATTTAGTAAATATTTTTAAACAGTGTAGTAAGCTTTACTTATTAGTATTTTTTTACAGATAATTTAAACTGTTGTAGTGGCAAATTTAGAATATATTGCGGAATTTTATTATTATATACACATATACTTACACATATAGATCCATAAAAAAAAAATTATTTTTTTGGAGGCAAAAACTTGGCGTAACAAGCTCATCTTTATTTCTCGCTCCTATTGTTTGTTTCTCACTATGCTTATTATGAAATTTTATAAGTTGTCGGACAAACAGAATGTTATTGTATACAAATTGTGAAGCAACTGTAATAATACCTGCATTTAGGAAAACATCTCATGCAAGAATTATGGAATGTCCATCCTTAGAGGAGATCCAGATGATTTTACATTATTTATACTAACATTCTGGATTCTTTGGTTTAGACATAAAAACACTCCAGTGGCTTTTTGTGACTTTTCCCACACATCATAAATGTGCTTAAGGAGTGCAGTATCCCTATTTGTAATGGACTTGGACTAAATCATCTATGAAGCTCCACAAGTTTTTCTTAAAGATTCTCTAGAGTCAGTAGTGGCTAGACTGTTTGGTTGTTCATTGTTCCAAGTCTTCAATTTTTCACTCACGTTCACACATGATCTTACATCTTCATATAATCTCATATCTACTCTTGTTATCGTGAAATCAACGATATTGGCATATATGATCCTATGAATTGTAATATAATAAGTATATAATCATTTTTTTCTGCATTTTTCTTTTAGAGGACTTTTTTTGACTAAATAAATTAGTTTCATAATAATAATGTATTATCTTTAGAATTTTTTATATACTGACAATGTTTAAATGTTTAATGCATTATATTTTGTTAAAGACTGACTTCAAACTTAACTTATATTACAGATTGAATTAAATTTATCTTCCAAAGCACTAAAAACCCAATATCAATTTAGTGCTGAAGAAAAAGTTATATTAGAAAATACTGAACCAAGTTATATAAATGAAATTGATGATTCAATATACAAGGTGTATGGCCGAAGTATAGATAATAAAATAATAATGAAGCTAAAAGAAGAGAGTGTAGATGGAGTATTACATGATCTTGGTGAGAATTAAATTTATAATTTACTGCACAATTTTTGATATTGTTTTATTTCTTGTTTTGTACACAACAATTTCCTTGCACTGGTACACCGAGACAAAACGCGGCGTTGAGTTTCGCCACTCAACTCACAATGCTGCCAAAATAAGGCGGAAATTAGGAAAAGAATTTTTTTAACACTGGATTCCCGTTGCCTACCTTGCTATCTGCGGGATACAGCGTGAACGGCAACGTTACGAACTAAACAAACTTTTCATCTGTATTATTTAATCATTTAAATTTTCCTTATTTTCACAGTAAAATTTGTTTTATGGCTCATACTTTCAGATATTCCAAAATCACTAGAAACCCACCAGAACTTTTTTGATAATTCTATCAAAGTAGAAATTACAGGCATTGATGACAAATGCTTCGTTGAAAGTGCAGAAATATTAGCAAAAAATAGTTTTGAGAATGAAACAACAATTACTGAAAGTACGTAAAATTTTATATTAACTATTTAAATGTTGAATGTTTATACTATGTTTGTGGGTCTGACACCCACTTGGGGAAAAGATTATATAAAAAAAAAAATTTTTTTCTATTTACAAAAATATTTTTGAGGCCAGTCGTGGCGCAGCGGCACGAAGTGTGACTGTAAAACCGACTGGGAATTCGGCAGAAAGTGGGGAACGGAGTGTCTTAACACTAGGTTCCCTCTGCCTACCCTGCTGTGTGCGGGATACAGCGTGAAGCTGATTTATTTATTTATTTACAAAAAATAATAAATATATACATAATTTTAAGTCAATAAAAACTTTATTCACGTTTTAATTATTTTAATAGCATTTTTTTATTATTTTAGATGCCGAAAGTATAACAACAAGGGAAAACTGTATAAATGCAAACATACTGGCAAAAAATAGTTTCGTAAATAAAACAACACCAACTGAAAGCAAGTAAAATTTTATATTTTTACTATTTTAGTGTCTGAATCGATGGTTCCCAACCAGTAGTCTGCGGCGTAGTCAACCCTAAATATGGTCTGCGAATGATTTTAATTTGATTACTGGCGATGGTGAGGTGAAGTTTCTGTTTGATTATCACTGTTAATTTTTATTATACCTACATGCATAATGGTCCTTATTACCAAGTATGATATAAAAGTGGTCTTTGATCAAGAAAAGATTCGGAACCCTTGGTCTGAATGTATATTAAGGTGGGTGGGTCACTTAAGTATGGAAAAAAAGTTTGTGAATAGAATTTATTGATATCTTAATAGTTTTTGCAGTTCCTTGTGATATCACACACATACCTACATAAATGGACTCCAGTTCTTTAATTACGGAAACGTGTTTTTCAATAACTACTTGCTTCTCTTTGTGGCAATCTTCAGGATTTTATCTTTCTGACCATTAAAAATATAAAGCAGTTTAAAGGCGATTGATTCTTCATAAGCGCGTCATGTGTTTCTTTTTCTCTCTTCACAGTTTT
The DNA here is from genome assembly GCA_030704555.1 of Heliconius charithonia. Taxonomy (NCBI): domain Eukaryota; kingdom Metazoa; phylum Arthropoda; class Insecta; order Lepidoptera; family Nymphalidae; genus Heliconius; species Heliconius charithonia. The sequence continues at coordinate 6,116,565 of CM060825.1, forward strand.
GATTGACGAAAGACGAAGAGACGAAAGTTTGTCTGCAATTGCAGAAGCAATCGCAGTTCAGATACTTCGCAATGGTTCATATTTGCGATAACACCGGTAAACTTAACACGAATTTCCGTATTATTTTACTACTTATATTCGGTAGTTCCTGAGGGTAGGTTAGTTTCGGTAGTTCGGTAGTTCCTTTTATATTTTTGTGTAGGTTTTCCGGAGATAAAACACTTGTTTCAGAATCGTAGCGATTCTAGTTCTATCTAATTGATACTTGATAACATTAATTCTTGTTCTGGCATTTTGGATGCTTTCAAACAAACTTATTTTGTAAATGTGTAATTTGATGCGAGTCGGCCGATATGAACCTCCAGGCTCTTTAGATCTGTATCGTGGCGTTCCTTACATAGTAAGAAGCCTGGGTCACATGCCATGCGGCGATGTTTTAGACTGAACGGTGATTTCTTGAGTATTTAGTAATTTCATTTCGTTTTTGAACAATTTTATAATTTATCGACTGCTTCATGGCATCGTAACCACCAACCAAATTACGTACTATAAAAGCAGAAGTTTATCGTCATAAAAGTTCCTTAACGATGGAATAACTTTCGCTCCTAAGTTTCATATTAAAAAAAAAAAAATAAATGTCAAATAAAGTGAAACGAAATATAACACCTTTTAATTTTCAATTATTTGTTGTCAAAAAATGCCTTATTGTGACTTATGTATAAGAAATAAATATACGGTGTCGCGGACTTAAAACAAATAAACAAAACTGAATATTTTTGTCATATAATGAACTGACAAATATTTTGCTATGTTTGCAGCGCACGCGTTTAATACCATTCGATGGTATTTATTATTTTGTTATTAGATCACAGTAGATCCCGAGATCTTAGCGTTTAAACAAACAAACAAACTCTTCCGTTTTATTATATCACTATAAATAATATGTTTAAAGTGAATTTAATTGTACATGACACAGATACCGAATGTGAAAGCAGTGTTCCAGGCCCATCAACTATAATTGTACACAAAAAATGTAATGTACATAAAATGTGTGTGACAATGTATTCAAGGCAAGATTTTAAACCTAATGAGACCCAATCAACTGATAATGGATCACGAAGGTGAGTGCGTATCACACAAATTATTGGAGAAAACTAAATTAATTTTAATTTAATTTTTACAATCATTCGTAATTCAAATAAATGAGTAAATTTACAAAACTATAATGATGAAATTATAGGTTGAAAAAAGCACCAAAAACTTCTGCAGAACGTGCTCGAGAATTCAGAGCACGAAGAGCATTGCTTAAAAAACATAGTAAGCAACAACAGGAATCAGACGCAATAATTGAAATTGCTACAGCAGATATTCCAAGAGCTGATCCATCAGAAGGCGAAGAAGCATCTGGACTTTCTGACAAAAGGACAATAGAAGAAAGAGAAATCTCTGCAGAGGCAACATGGCGATGGAGAGAGAAAAAATGCGCCAGTGAGTCATCCAAAAAACAGGCGAAAACTGCAGCTCAACGCATGCGAGAGTATCGGGAGAGAAAAAAATTGTAAATATTATTTTTATTTATAAAACTTGTAACATTGACAGTTTGTAAAATTCTTATTTGTATTTTATTACTTAGAGCAAAGAAAATACTGTTGAAGCAACAAAATGATCAAGATTTGGATGCTATAGTCAGAACATCATCATCACAAGTAAATCGAAGGACTGGCTATCAACAATAAACAGCATATGGATATGGAATCTGCCGCTCTGTGGATATTCGCAGGGCTAGTGAGAAAAGGAAATGGACATTCAAAGCTACAAATTGAAACATCTGAGTTACATTTTTGATAATTGTAGACCCAACATTGGTGGTCACATAAATGATATATGTATCAAAAACATAGTATAGAGCAAACAAAGTTGATTTAAAGAAGATAATAAACTCATAATTGAGGTGTAATATAGAACATAAGGTTAGCGTTTTTAACTTGGATAAATTAAGGAAGAAGAGGACCAGTCATCTGACCGTCCTACGTTTGCTTATACCTTAGGTTTAGACTTGTAAGTATCTGGTACTGGACTTGTAAGTACTTGTATGGTAGTGTGTGTTTGAGATTCTTTAGTACAGAGTACCTAAATATTATATAATTCGGCCATGCCACGAACTGGCACCAGTATTGACCTCCATGTGTGATTTTGCAAAAACTTATTTCAACAGGTGTTTGACTACATATTTTTCTAATTATATCTATAGAATCATATTTACTATGACACATAACACAAAGTACTATAGTACTGAGCTGTATGTCTAGATGTTAAATCTAGTAAATAATATTTGTCTAACATCAAAATGATAAAGACTATCAGAACAAAGAAGAAATTTTGTCAATCTATATAAGATTGACAAAATTTCTTTACCTTTACCAATACTATGTTCTATTTGAGATCTGATATGATCCTTTTTTCAGCTTCACAATGTATATTGTAGAAGTAGATTAATTTGAAATTATGCAGACTTCCCAACGAACATTGTCAATACATTTATTTATTTCCACGCTGATTTCACATATGGCAGGAACCAGAGGGACCCTAGTGTTAAAACAATCCGTTCCCTGTCCACTGGTTTAGTTTTAGAGATATTGCATGCTAAGTGGCTGGACTTAACTTTGTTACCAAAACGACGGCCTCAACATTTTTTTTATAACATAATGAATAATAAAAGCAAAAAAAATTAATATAATTAAGTTATTTTTATAATAACTAACTCTAATTCATTTAAAAATCCTTTATTTTGCAGGTTACGTTCGACTGCACTAAAGATCTTCTTGAAAGAAAGAAAGATGGTAATAAGAGGATACCACAAAGGGATTATTAAAATATTATGATAATTTAGTTTTAAATTTTGCAGGACACGTTTTAAGAAATCATTCTATTGAACCCGAAGTTCAAACAGCATTATCGATGCTAAAGCATAGTATTACTCGTAGACGATTTCTAACAGTCTTGCGCAAAAAAGGAAATGAATAATACCCAAAAGAAAGTAAATCAACGATTAAAAGATGGCCGTCTTTCCGCGTATGAGGCCAGAGAAAATATCTGTTTGCAAAAAAATACCCTTTGATCTGTCCATTGGGATTGATCTTAAGTCACATAAAGAGAAACGCGGTGTAAATGGATCATCCAGAAAAATGCGAGAGCTTGGTAAACTTTTAGTAGAAATAAAAAATAAGACCTTCCATTAATACCTTATTAGAAGCCCTGAAGCCGCAAAATTATGGAACACTAGTTTTGGCTTCTAAGAATGACCTGCATTCTTAGTTTCAATAGCTCTACAGAACATTATGCCATGAATGTTGCAACATCACTGAAACGATGTTGTTATATAGCATCACTTGATCCTTTTAAATCGGAATCCAGTGTTAACGAAGTTAAAATTCAATCGAACCTTAAAACTGTTTCAAATATGATTCAAGCTAACTGAAAATCGGACATCTTAAGCCAAGCTGCGAACTTAAAGAAGCGATGTAATAAAAAAAGAACTGCTCTATTAGCATCGAACAAAAAATAAATATTAATTTGGATGAAGAAATAATTGATGACAATAAAAAAGTTCTCGACGGAGCAGGTTTAACGCCTTAAATATCATTGAAACTACAATGCATTCAACCCCATTTGTTGTAATGAATCAGAAGCACAAAATGTAAAGAAAAAACGTGCTTTAGTTCCATGGACACCACAACAAAAACGTATAGTTTTAAATTTCTTTGCGAAACACCTGAAATTACAAAAAGACCTCCAAGACGTTATGAATGTGAAAATTTACGAATTTCAAATGCAGAACTTTTAAAGAATAAAGATTGGTTAAAAATGAAAGTGTTTGTACAGAACACATATAAAAAACAATGAATGAGTAAAAAATAAATTGACTGGACAAATGTGTGTTTTGTGTAGTTGCTGGAAAATTATAAACATTTATAACTTATAAGTATCTAATGTTTTACTTATAAGTAAAATATTTGTTGATTTATCATGTTTTCATTATTTGTGATTATACTATTTAATTATTACTCACAAAATGGATGAAATGAATTAAGAAAACAATGTTTTTGTGTTTGATTTTAAAGTTATAAATTCAGTTCTTCTTTTATTTACCATGGACTCATGGCTCGTATTTTCGTTAATAATGACATCTAAAATGAAAAAGGATAAAGCCTTTAATCCTCTTTTAACTTATGTGTTCTTTATAATACTGGTGCTTCTGTTCTCTGCATCTTCTGCAGTGACTAAGCTGATCGCATAAGAATAAAAAATAATTGTTAAAATAATTATGTTAGCACATTGCGCATCCTTTTTATTGATCGATATATTTCTCCTTAATATCGATAGAAATTAACACAAACTGAGTTGAATTTTTATATTTTATAAATTGTTATGTTGTTTTTCTTTTTAATTATAATTTAATTTGTTTATATTTTTTTATTTATGTATGGGCATGCGCTTTGAGCCTAATTACACACAACAACTACTAACAACTTTGAGTCCGTCTCCTCGCCTAGGGGGCACAAGCGTACCGAGCATCGACCTCGCAACGGTCGCATATACAGGCTGTATATGCGACCGTTGTGAGATCCATTTCAACTCGGGGAAATATTTTTAATTTCCTCGCTCTAGTAACAAGGCAAAGGATTGTTCCGCCACTCACAACTTTGTTTCCACTATATGGTCTTTTCATAATACTTCCTACTATTTACCACCCGCTATTACTAACATAAAAAAGACAAAATGTAATTTATAGCGCTTTTGTTTTTGAAGTTCAAAAATTATACCATTTTTGGCAAGAAATATGTAAGTAGCTCAATGAAACTGAGAGCACTGTTCTTTTATTTCTTTATCAGACTGATCAAGTGACTGACTTTGAGACATTGCTTGTTGAGTGGTGGTACTTATTGTGCATTCACATGGTTGGCAACGCTCGGAAAGCCCCTCTGCTGTATGCGTGATACATGAAGGTACGAAACAAAAAATTATAAACAACAAAATTATCCTATATTTATTTATTTATTAATAATATTATCCTGAGATTCAATTGTTTTGTTTTATTATTTTGGCTCTATGCAATTCTTCCTATGACTTATAAATTTTTCTTTTGATAGAAATGTCTTTTGACATTTTATACACTTTTGTTTTAAGTCAATATGAAACCTGAAAACAAATATTTTTTTAATTAGTGTCATGCTGTGTACCGCACATAATAGAATAGGCAAAAGAAACCTAGTGTTGAGACATTCAGTTACTCACGCACGGCCTTGTTTTCTAGACATTGCGTGTTGAGTGGCGCAACTCGACGTCGTGCTTTGTCTTGCTACCAGGGCAAGTATATCATGGCTATTAAGAAAAAGTATGTAAAAGTATCAGGAATTTCCTTCCCAAAGTCCTGATGAATGTGAAACTCATATGCCTTTTAATAAAATAAGCGATAATGCAATACAGATAATAAAACACCACAGAAATATGTACAGATGCAGCTTATTCAATAATCTTGTCTTGTCTTGCATTACCTTTTCTAAAAAGTAATATTGTTTTTTTATAAACGTCTTCTGTCCACAGAATTAATTTAATGATTTATGACTGTCAAAGGAAAAAAGCTTTTGCTTCATGTGGAACCAAGCTGATGCAGGTGGTGAAGCTAATCACCTAATGTAAAGGAAGTAACTTTTTATTCAGATAGTTGTGGCGTTGCTATGCATTATTTGCACTTTGTATACATTAATAAATTAAATTAGACAATGTTTTGCAAGGCAATGCATTAGAAATGCTTACGTGGACTCATCACGCAATACCTACATCTTCATTTGTCTATTCTGTGAGCGATAGATGAAAAAAAAATCAGTTTGGTAAAAAAACAAAGCGTAGCGTTTACTTCCGTCACTTAACTATGTCTTGAAAAATTAAGAAGAAAATTTTGCATTGAATGTCTCAACAATCCTTTGCCTACATTGATATATGCGAGATACAGCCGGAAGCTAAAAAAATGAATAAATTTATAAATTGTAATTTACCTCAATATATGTCTCTGTAAGGTACTCTTTCTTGAAAACATCTTGTCACATGTGTTGCATAAATATTGTTTTCCCGTGTGTGTTTGCTCATGTACTTTAAGTGTAAATTTCTTAGGAAATGATTTATTGCAGATACTGGGGGAAAAATAAATTAATTATTAGAATACATTTACTATTTTAAAGCATATATTGTTACTTTTAATTTATGTACACTTAATTTTTGATTTATTTGTAATTAGTTCTAGTTGACGGCAGGCTGTTTTTTTAATTAATAACTTTTATGTGCCCTTTTGCCAATGGTGCCACCATTTCAAAAAGGATATAACTAAAGATTGTATTCGTGTAACCCACATCGACCTGAATAACGTAAAGCAATTTAGCCCGTAGCTTTCCTCGATAAATGGACTAAAATAATTGCTCAATACTGAACCAGACCTTACATAGATACCTTTTTCATGTCAGATTACATTATAACACACACACAGTCTGACTATCCGATTTGGGGAAAGAACTACTTAAAATAAATTTACTTCCCTGTTCCGGTAAGACAGCGTCACGATGGTCTTGTCAAATAAAAGGTGAGAAAATAGCCTTTTCTAGACGAGATAAATAATAAACATTAAACATAATACTCACCCACAAACATATGGTTTTATGTTAGAATGTAGTGACCATTTATGTTCTTTCAACTGTTGGGCGTCTCGGACTACTATACCACAAATGTCACAGAGTATTGACTTTTTTATCACTATGTCATGTTTCTCCTGTAGGTACAAACAAAAAAATAATGTTCATAAGAGTTATAGAATTAAATGTATACATCTCGTTAAAGTTGGAGTATGTCCTAGTAATTGTTTTTTTAGCTAAAAACTGTATTCCGCATAAGACAGAGGGAAGGCAGATGGTACGTAGTGTTAAGGCACACAGTTTCCCACTTCCGCCCAACATTCGAGAAATTGCGTGCGAAGCAAATAAATTAAATTAGTTCATTTCCTAAAGCGTCGCGTACAACTCGATGAGTATTTTTATCAATAAAATAAATAAATAAATTAGATTCACGCTAGTATCCCGCACACAGCAGAGCAGGCAGAAGGAACCTAGTGTTAAGACGCTTCATTCCCCACTTTCCACCGAGTTCTGGAGGCATTGCGTATTGAGTGATTTTCTTCGCTTTGATGCCGAGGCGACGCCGCGCTTTACATTAATGAACATATTTTCATTCATTAATGATCATATTATATCTTATGAAGGAAATGAAGCATGAATGAAGAAAATACAGTAGATTATATTTCTTTTCTTTTTTGCTAGCCGTGCATTTTTTATTACAGTGATCTGTGGTTGCAACCAGAGGCAATCAATTTCAAAATTAGATTTATTAGGCTACAAATATTCATACTAGCCTTCATATGTAAGTTTAATGTGTTTTTAGAATCACAAGGCAGTGAACAGAGTTTACAAATCCATGGCTTGCGGTCTGAAGATTGAGGGTGGACATTACTTTTATGAGTTTTGAGATATCTGAAATAAAAAAAAGAAATATTAATATTGCAAAACACATATATGAAAAACATTGTAACCAATATATCATTTTTTAGCTTTACGCTGTATCCGGCACACAACAGGGTAGGCAGAGGGAACCTAGTGTTAAGACACTCCGTTCCCCACTTTCTGCCGAATTCTGGAGGCATTCCTCTCGAGCTTCTGGAGCTTAGCCTCGACACCAGAGCGAAGAAATGGAAATATAAATTTAAGTAAATATTTCATCTCCTCGAGTGGGGATTGAATCCACAAACAGTCGGTTTTACAGTCACACTTCGTGCCACTGCGCCACGACTGGCCACAAATCATAATTAATGAATTATAAATGTAATACAATAAAGTATTATTAATAATAAAGAATAAAGAAGATGTATATTACTTCTGTAAATGGAATGTCTTTCCACATATATCACAGGTGAATGGTTTGACACCATTATGTATGTTATAATGTTGTTCATACCAGGTTTTCACTTGAAAGCCTTTGCTACAAATTTCACATTTGTACTGAAAACAAAAACATAAAATATAAAAAAATTGTATTATTGTAATAGAAATGTTTTTCTTTGTGAGCAAATAACACTTAAAACACATTTAAATATTGAACTTTTAGTATTTATATCATTTGGCAAGTTAAAAGTTTTTTTTTAGTAAATTGTAAATAAGTTTGAGTAGTGAGTGCACAATATCTCAAATACCATGTTAGGGACAATCATTTCCCTACACATCCAATTTTTAAGACATTACATGTTGAGTAGTAGGATCTGCTTTTTATAGTATATCTTCTCTCTACATTCCAAAATGAAAATACCTTAAATTCCTTAGCATGTCGTTTCTCATGATCCTTTACAACATGTTTATGTACAGATTTGTACCCACACTTGTATGAACATGTGTATATAAGCCCAGTATGCATTTTTCCATGAGCTACTATTATAGAGGCTGATTGGTAAGTTTTACCTGAAAAAGAAGGATTATTTAGCTTCAAATGTTTTCCACAGATATTTTAAGATACTCGGTTCTATACTCTCTACCTGGTTTCCAGGTATTCCCTCAAATGTTGGTCAATCCTGCAACCATTGAATTTCCAGCTTATGCAGTATACCATACCTCTAGGACAATGGCCTCAATATGATTGATATCATTTGTGTTAAATTATTCTTAACAAAATTATTTACATAAATTGTTACTATACAAAATCATTGTTGTAAAAATAATTCAGAAATGCTGCAGGACTTTAACCCTAATGTTGGGAAAAATTCTTTATAACTGTCTAAGTTTCAGAGAAGTGGCTTTGAGTCCGGCCACAATATCATTTTAATTTTGTAAAAGGTTTATATTTCCTTCTAAAGAAAAGATAAACACTTTGAAAATGTTGATAATATCTTACCACATAATTTACACAGAAATGGCCTCCTCTCAATATGTGTCAATATATGTCTTTCTATGTAACTTTTCTGATTATATTTCTTAAAACATTTCTCACATTTATATATTGAAGTACCATTTTCTGAATTCTCTACCTTATACTTAACTAATGCATTGTTTTTTATTTTATTTTTCTCATTAAACTTTGCTAATTCTACAGTTTGATAATGTTTTAATAGGTTTAATTGATTTGAGAATATATTAAAGCAAGTTAGACATTTGTATTGTTTTGTATCATCATTTGTTATGTCTTCTTTTGGTTTTGCACAATTTGATTCATTTAAAACAGATACTTTTGATTCTGTATTTTTTTTAAATATTTCTTGTTTAACATCTATACTTCCGTCTTTGTGTAAAGATTTAGTAAATTCAGTCTCATTTTCATCACAGTATACATTTTCTATTTTTATATCATTATTTATGAAATTGCAGGAGTTAAATTTCTGTTGTAAAATAATTTCATTTTGATTGATAGTCTGATGAAATGTATAAATGTCATCAATTTTTATTTTGCAACTATGGCATATTTTGTTTGGTAAGTTTGATTTTAAAGGTATCTGCAATGAAAGTGAAAATATAAAGTTTAATATTGCTTACAAAAATAAAATTTATAAAAATTGAGGTGATTGTGGCACAGGGGCACAAGGGAATGACTGTAACATGATGATTGTGGGTTTGATCCCCAATAAGAGGAATAAGTTATTTATTAATATTTTTCACAACTTAACACACAATGCCTCAACAAATTTGGCGGAAAGTGAGAAATGGAGCTCATTTAATTTTTATTTATTTTAACAATAATATGGAGCTTTGAGATGTTTGGTTTATTTTTTTCAATAGTTATTTTACTTCAATGTTGGGACCAGGACCAGTAATTTCTGGATGGTAAGAAGAGTTACATTTTCTCTGCTACATATGAAAATATAATGATTAATTAAATGGAATTCGCAATGAATAATTAAATTCACATGTTTTTTAATTCTACGTTATATTATTTTTATGTTTTTCTTTCATAGTACTCGGATTCAAAAGAACCCGGTCTTTGGAAGTCTTGCGTGGGGATACAGGTCCAACACGTAGTGTCGCCTTAGAGAATATACAATTATTATTATTAATTATAGTTGTATGATTGTTAAGGCAGTCAGTTTAGACACTAGTAAACGTACGTAATGAGATAAAGATACGGATAACTTATCCAAAACATCGCATCCATCACATAATTCCTCAATAATTTCCCGTGATTCTTTCAAACATAGTCTGCATGTATTTTCCATTATATACACTTTCTCATTGGGGTTATTTTACTTTAACATAGTTGATTGTAATAAAATATTAAGTTTTCATTGATAACTTATTAAAAATAAAAAACGCTGAAACTTTGTTATTGTTATGTATATGTTGTGTTTTCAATTGTTAGATGTTGTCAGTTGAGGCACAGGCTATACTATACAGGCAAATATGTAATAGATAATTTATAAATACTCCATTCCACTCTACTTCACAATTATGTTTTAAAAAAAAAGTTATTACAAGAATTTTTATTTTTATTAATTTAAAAAAAATGTGTAGTGTGTGTGTTTCATACTTACGGAATCTATCAATAAATTCTTTGACGCATTAATTCTTTTCATCACTGGTCTTATTAACGAGGAAATGCTTACCACTGTAGTCAAGATGTGGTGAAGGGATGGACAGTTACATTTCCAAAACTAGATACTATTCCGTCAAATATAGCAAATATGTTTTTTAAGAATTTCTTGCATACCGTAGTTGACAATCCTTCAGAATTCGATACTATATACATCCTGGTTTTGGAGCATCTAGACTTAGTTTCTTGGCGATTAGTAGTAATGAGGTTCTCTTTTTAGGCAATATTTTCACAAATGAAAATATATAATATTAATGTAAATGAAAATTTTCCATGGCGTAAAATATACTGGAAGAGCTCTTTTTGCTGTGGAGCATTCATTTTATCATGGCATTTCTGTGGTTTATATTTTAAACATTTAAGTACCTACCTACACGGTAGTTACTAAATGACCAATCACAGTAACAATACGCTATTATAATATTTAAAAAACTTTATAAATAAAAAATATATTATTTTAATAATCAATCAGTCTTAATTGTCAATCAAATACTTAATAATCAATAACCAAGGACAGGTAAAGTAATATGATGGATACAAAAAATAACCATGAAAGTAAAAAGTATTTTTTCTATGAAATTATTATTCTGGCGGCGATTTAAAACATAATCAAGAAAATCTATTGGTATAATCTGAGGTGCCATGAAATCTTGAGGTTTGGCTGTAATTAATTCTTGATATTTATTACCTTGAAGAATTTCTATAGAAAAAGGTAAATTTCATAAAACGGTTCATTAAGGTTAGTGTTGATGTAGTCGTCTATATTTTTGTTTTATTCTATCTTCTTGATTTCATGTACTTAGTTGTTATTATGTTGTAGCTGCTGTAGTTATTTGACTTATAAGATTATAAATATTAGTTTGTGTGATGTTTTTTACTCGATATAATTGTTCTATTTTGGTCATACTGAGTCTAGACAGATTTGTTATGAAAAGCAGGTTCCACCTCATTGCCCCCACAGATTCTAATTATCAAAAAAAAAGTGAAGTAGAAGACTAAAACATGATAATTTCTGTTGTAGTAAAAGATATTATTACGTTGACACATTGTGTTAAGAAATATTATTTAGCATACCTCCACCTCCTCACAGTGGCATTTGTTCCTGTTTTCTATCGACTGTAGATACTACTTAAGCTGAATTTCCTTTCGTTAAAAGTTTTGTGATTAAGGCATCCTTTCCTATATTTTAGTCGAAATATTTATGTTTCGCACCCCATCAAACATATTATTTATTATTGACATATTAACTATGTTCACACAAATAACGCCCTAACACACATCTTGAAAACACAGCCTATTTGTTATTTGGACATGTAAACAATAATATTGATTACAAAAATGTTCTATTTAGATATAAAACATCTAAAAGTTCTTTTCGATCAATATAAAACAGTCGTATTGTTTTATACCACTCTTGTTTTATAAAGAATATTATTTATTCTTTTAAGCATACCAATTGCTTGTTCAAGTGAATATAACCGACATACACGTTCTCGCCAAGCTACGTCGAAATTTTTATACGGTTGTTACAACTTATTTATATTGTTAGCATCTCTGTAGGGAGATTTTCGCAAATTTCCGCTTTAGCGTCTGGTCGGTATCCAGGAGGCGCGGGTTCGAGTCCCGCTACGTTCGAATTTTTATATGTTTACCAAATAAGTATTTTTCTTTCTTAAGTGTGGATTAACACTTTAAACAATAATAAAAATATTTAATAAATAGCATTCTCTCTGGCCAGACGATAATTTTAAGTAATTATCTTTGGGTAGCGAAAGTTTGTAAAAATCTCCCTACTAGGCCTGAAATATTTAACATTTTAATTCCTCGCTTTAGTAACGAGGCAAAGGGAGTTGTTGAGTTCCACCACTAAAGACATAATAATATTATTATATATATTATATAATATTATAATGACATATAAATTAATATACAATCTATGTATTAATACGTGAAGCAAATACTTTTAACCCCTTTTTATACAACTGCGCGGAAGGAGGATTATGAAATTTGGCAAACTTATAGCTTATGTAGGAGAAGTGCCTACTGCAAATATATATTTTATAAAAAAACAAGCAAATTAAATCACTAACTGACATAGACGTTGTTATGGCAACGCGTATTGTATGCGTCAATTAATTCTTGTAGTATTTATGCTTTAATAAGCAGTTAATACTGCATGTAAAAAACAGTATTACACTAAATACATATCTAAATGTACAATAATATTACTCCATAACGAAACTAATTGATAACTCGATAAACCGTATCTTTGCTCATCACGTCACACAATCTAAAGACGTGACAAAAACGAGTTAACATTACTATTGATAATGTTAATAAAATATATATTTTTATAGATTATAAGTGCATTTAACGTTGTCAAGTACCCACTTAAACATTTTTAGAGGCCGCCCGCAATTTTTGTTTGAGTGTACTTTAAAACGTAATATCTCGTACTTTTCCGTTCCCGTAGAAAACAGAAACTATCACACAACACATATACTCTAAGGGATATCAGTTAGTTGAGAAAAAGTTCTGTATAATACTAGCGACCTAAGATAAAATAGTGGAACTGCATTTAAATCAGTTACACTTTAGGACTGACACTACTGACAGTTATGTGAGTATGTGCAATGAAAATCTACTTACTACATGGAATAAAAATATTTAAATTAAAAAAAACCTTAACATTCTATAATTATCAGCTTACATTTTTCAAATTTAAATTCCGAAATTTTCGAGTTATCTGAGTTTAGCGATAAAATTCAACGCCGTCTTTAATCTTAACTAATGAGAAATTAAAAAAAAAGCGTTAATCCATTTGCATAACCCACAATCAATTAAATCAAGAGCGACGCTGCAGTACAAACATACCTCGAAGTAAAAAACTTCAATTTTATAAATAATGTGATGTTACAATAATAACCATAATTTTAAAGGATTTACTTGAGTGACAAATAAAGGGCTTATATTGTTTGGATAATGAGCGCATTCGTGTCGCGAGTCCCATCAAGGCCGCATCAGACACATACTCGATTTGCGATGTGCTGATGCTGCGAGTAACTTGGCACACAGTACACACGTGCTCACAACTGGCGGTAAATGGCGACTACGTCTTAAATATGTTATTTATTGTATTATGAATATATTAAGGACTTGCGTAATAAAAAAAAAAAATAGATAACATTTTCTTTTGTTTTATCTACCTTAATATATGAGGCATGTATGTTTTCCCCTTCTTTTTATAAATGTCTGTATAAACTAAGATTACCTAATGAGGTAGTTAGATAGTAATATATTATATATATAAGTGATCACTTATATATATAATATATTACTCTACAGGCATTAATTTGTTTGTTTTCTCACTACTCTATACGTCCGCAATATTTCAGTGTCTGGCCACGAATAATGCGAATATCACAGGCATCAAAGAGACAAAAGCTAATACAACTCAAACCAACAAGAACTCAACGCCGCGCTTTGCCTCGACACCAGAGCGAAGAAATGGAAATATACATTTAAATTAACACTTCATCTCCTCGAGTGCGGATCAAACCCACAGCCAGTGGATTTTACAGTCACACTTTGTACCCCTGCTGTGAATGCGAGTTAAATTTATCTCGAACTATTTTAAGAATATAATAAGGAAAATATTTTTAATCAATTTGTTACATGTGTATAGTTAGTACATATTATCACAAGCTCCTAGTTACAACCGGCTAACGACAGAAAAAAAATGGAATTGAAAAGAAAATATTTTTTGATAATTAATAAAGATGCGGCTTGAGTAACACTATACACATTACTTAATTACTGCATATGAAATTTTTACACAAAAGCTATAGTAGAATAATATAGAAAAATCAGCTTCATACTTTATCCTGTATACTGACAGCAGAGTAGGAAGAGAGGATCTAGTGGCAGGACAGTCTGTTCTCCATTTTCCGCCGAATTTTGGAGCACTGCGTGTTGAATGGTGGAACTCAACGCCTTGGTGACAGAGTGAAAAAATTAAAAGAGAAGGGAAAAGAAGAAAAATAATAATAATACATTTCTCGATTGGCGATCGAACCCACAACCGTCGCGTTACAGTTACATATTCGCGTCCCTATGGAAAAGAAGGCTTCAGTATAATGTAACCATTATATATATTCTGACCAAGGAGAGCTCTCTCTCCTCAAAAACAAGACATTATTTGAGAAACCGTTAATAATCGCCGAAGTTATTTGAGGAGCTCTAGAAATTTAACTCGATAAAACCGACGTCATCTAAGATTTATTTAGCAGAGCGTGATCAGAGGTCACGCGTATTGCAATTTATTTGGAATAGCATTGTTTGCTCATTATTATTTAAAATTGTAGTGTAAAATAACATTAAAATGTTTTCCTATACTTATTTAGTAAGGCTTTTGTCGGGTCTGACTTTGAGGTGATATAACTAGTGAAACTATAACTACTATGGTAGCGAAAATAAATATGTATTATTTGATATTCAAAAAAATTTACTTCCTTTTTTTAAATTAAAAAATTAAGGACCGCGCTTATGGAATTCACTTACTGACTTTATACTGGCTGGCAATCCGTTTCTTAACACTTTTAAAATCAGATTAGAACAACATTTTCTTCAACCACAATTATTTTTTTAGTATTTTGCTTTGTCTTTTCCTTTATTATTAAATATTTTCTTTTTCAACTTTTTTATGTCATTGTAGATATTTATATTTTTGTATGTTGTACACATTCTTTCTTTTATTATGTTTTGGCAATTTGTTCCTTGTGTGGTGCATAAAAAAAAGAATACCCATGTTTAAAGTACTCAGATTTCTTACGAAAAATTACAAAATTTCATTTAAATCGCTCCTCCTCGTAACCTTCCAAGTGACGTGTAAACAAAAACCAATTAATAGATAAGTAATTAAAACACCATTCAATTATTTACAATATATGTATTTGTGTATGAAAGGCAACGAATAAGGAGGATGTCGAAACATTAGGTGAGTAAGTATCGTGACGATGAACAACAAGTACTTCACCAACTAAGTACACGAACATTGAATGTGGCGTACAAGGCTACAAGGTTCCCACATCACGGCGTGCCGTCGTCGCCCACGCAACATCTTCATCGTATAGATAAAAAAAAATATATTATATTAGTTTCTAGTCTCATATGGAAATGTATATTCAGATTCATCTTCACGCTGTATCACGCATACAGGGAACCTAGTGCTAAGACACTGCGTTTATCCCACGACTCACTATATACATATTGTAATATGTATTAACTAAGTCGTGGGATAAACTCTTTCTCGTCTTTTTTCATCTTTTCTCTTCTTTAGTCTTGTGAATATGTATATTATACATATTCACAAGACTAAACAAAAGAAAAGAACTAATAGCTTCACAATAGGGACAGACTCTAGATAACCACGTTCTGCCTAATTTCCGCGACATTGCATGTTGGGTATCGGAATTTAACGCTGCGCTTTGTCTTTATACCAGAAAGAGTAAATAAAACTAATTTATTCCTCCATGTGAATGTCGGACCCATATCCTTTTTTTTTTATCGAGGCCAGTCGTGGCGCAGTGGTACGAAGTGTGACTGTAAAACCGACTGGTTGTGGGTTCGATCCCCACTCGAGGAAATGAAATATTTACTTAAATTTATATTTTCATTTCTTCGCTCTGGTGTCGAGACAAAGCGCGGCGTTGAGTTCTGCCACTCAACACGCAATGCCTTCAAAATTCGGCAGAAAGTGGGGAACGGAGTGTCTTAACACTAGGTTCCCTCTGCCTACCCTGCTATGTGCGGGATATAGCGTGAAGCTAATTTAATTTAATTTAATTTTAATCCACCGTGTTTGCGTCAGGCACGAGATTATCAAATTATATTTAATGCAAAGAAGTTTAATATCGTTTTATTCTAAAATACAAATTTAATAACAAGCCAAAAATAATTAATTAAAATATAAAAAAATACTATTACATGAACACAAACAATATCATTTTCTTTTATTGTTGGCTCAGAAAGAATGCTGTGAGACTTGTTCGTCTACAGCGCTGTATTTTAGGCTCCACTCTTTTTTTAGAAGATCAGCAAGCTCATCCTACTTCCTAATACAAAAAAAAAAATACAGAAAAGGATGCAACAAAATACAACAGCAAAAAAATTTGTAAAAAATACTGCAACAAACAAATTTTAATACTTATGTTATGTATCAGTAATGTACTATTTAATGTATCAAAGCTTCAAGAGGTCTGCCGTACCACAGGGGCTTATGGTTCGAATCCCAATCGAGGTATCGAAATATTTTCCTTTCATTATTCACATTTTCTCGTTGAATTCCGCCTCTTAACACGTATTGCCTCCAGAAAGTGGGGAACGGACGTGTCTTAGCGGAAACGAAGTGTCTTAACACTAGGTTCCCGTTCTCTCTGCCGCCCCTGCTATGTGCGCGTGTAAATGCGCGTTAAGGCTAAAAATCATTTCAATAAAAATTAAACTGCTCCATTAAAACTTGACGTAGGTGACTAAGAGATTCGTTTTATGAATAAATTAATAATTACAATGAGGTCACTACTAGGAAGCACACTAAATAGCAGTGAATCAGTGATCCACGGATCAGTTGCGAAAAGATGGACAATGGGTTCAAGCCGGATATAACGTACTGCTACCGACCGTCATACTCATACGACAGTCGACAACACGTATTGTCATTTTGCGTACATTTAATACACTTATTAGACATACTTGGTACCTATACAAAACATCTGTAGGTACATTACGCTTTATTATTTATTATTTCATCATTAAATTCCATGTATCGTAAAATAATTTATTTATTCTATAAGTTTCACGCTTTATCCCGCATATAGCAGGATAGACAGAGGGAAACTGGGAATCTCTAATATTTTAGACACTCCATTCTCATTAAGACATTTCCATTCCTCTCTTTCCGCTGAATTCTAAAGATATTGCGTGTTAAGTGGCGGAACTCAACGCCGCGCTTTGCCTCCTTACTGGGAAAGCTAAAATACTAAATATTTCATTTTCTCATGTGAACATCGAACCCATCCCTGTCGTTATACTGTGCACGCTTGCCTCTTGCGCCTCTGCGCAACTACTGCCATAGTAAAATTATTTACATTAAAATTACAAATCCAGTAGTATTATGACCAATCCTCTCAAACCAACTTCAGGGACAACCAACAGTTACTTTGTCTCTTTTATTTCGTCAGCAGATAAAGAAGTGAGAGAGACAAATATTTGCGCACACGCACCGGTATGATCTCATATAAAATAAATGTGCATTATAATTTTTACCTCAAAGTATTATTTTCCTCTTAAAGATAAATAAAGATTTTCAACCGTTCGTAAAGTAAGTATAGTGTCATGCACAGTCGTGGAAGCAGCGCGTGCGCAGGTAACAAATCAAAATGTTATGAGGTTTATTTGCTGCATAGATTCATCAATTTTACTTAGTCGAGACTCGAGTACAACCTTCGCTCTGTGCGCTATGAGCCGTACAGTTTTGATTAACAATATATAGTGACATGTATTTGTTTTTTTATTATAAATGTACTGAGTTGTTTATTTCTCTTATACATGAGAATTAGGTACTGTTTGTTATAAGGATATGAAACACTACTTTGTCTTGCGTTATGGTTATGGGAAAATAGAGGATGTCGGCATAGGGAACTCACTATGACATTTTTCCCATAAAGCATAATAATAAACTTAATTAAACGGGAAGGACAGATGATATAAATGATATATATTTATTAAATAATTATAATGCAAAATTAAGTAGCAAGACATCGTAGCGCAGAGGCACAAGTGTGCGGCTGGAAATGACCGTGATGATTCGGGGCTCGATTTCCACTGATTGATTTTCTCACTCTGGAAACGAGGCTAAGCTTGATGTTAACTTTCGCCATTAAACATTTAATATCTAGATTCCCAGGGTCCCTATTTGCCTATTCTGCTATGTGTACGATATGGCGTGAACCTAAAAAAAAATGTGTTTCAATGAAAGTAGACAAGAGACGTAGTACATGCTGACTGACTCAAGTATGAGTGTTTGTGCCGTGATTACAAATAACGTATGTAGGTAGTTAGTTGTTGAGACACAACGCGCCGAATAGTTTCACCGCGTCCGGGAACCGCGCGAATCGCGATCCTTGAGCACGTGAAAAGTTGGCAATTGCGACTAATACTAACGATTTCATGCATATTTCATAATATACACCAACATACATTGTACTTTAAAATATAATAGGATTTTTTTTTTTCATTATGTGAGAATTCAATTCGTCAGAACAGAAAATTGACATTATTACAAATAAAATTAAAATTAAATTAAAAAATTAAAATAATTATTACAAATTATTTTAAATAAATAAGAGTTATTTCAAATTAAACATAAAGACTTTTTTTGGAGCAAGTTTCAAGAAAGAGCCCAGTACGATCAACTGTACTATCTGAAATATCAATGTGAAAGTGAAATATCACACAGCAGGTTAGGTAGAGGGAACTTAGTGTTAAGACACTCCATTTCCTATTTTCTACCGAATTCTGGGGGCATTGCGTGTTGAGCAGCAGAACTTAACGCAGTACCACGCAGTATAACGCCGCGCTTTGCCTCGACACCACCACCACCCTTAAATGGGAATCGTACCCACAACTAGTCGCATTTTCAATCATACACCTCCAACGCCACGACTCGCCTCTATATGGAACGCAAAAGTTGTCGTATTTGATACAAAAAGGTTTAGTTATTTTATATCTATCTATCTTTTTTCGTGTAAATCCTTGAACGGCGAAAATTTCGAGATGAAAATCATAATTATGATGCTTTATAGCCCCCTCTATCTGACAATGAGTCTCATAAACTCGAAAGACATTTCATTGCTGAGGGTGCCCTTAGTAACATCTGTCCCATATTTGGTTGTGGGCATCGGGTACACGATTTTTATACTCTCATCCAGTCCGTAAGAGTGGTTTCCTTCCACCTCTCCTCCGTCTTTTCCTTAGCCTTCTCCTTCTCTTTACCTATCCTACCTCCTCCTATTTTACCTGCTCTATTCCTCTTCTCTCGGTTTTCCCATAAATGTGTATTGGGGTCAGATTTTTGGAGAATATTTTTTTACTGTTATGGTACCGATGTTTACTGACTCTCTTGCGGCTTCGTCCGCTTGAAGTACACAATTATTTAATCATTAATCGGGACGGATTAATTCTGTGTTCTGATAACATTTTAAAGATAATCCTTATATTGAAAAGTAACGTTTCAGATAATCCAATAAAAAATATTTTGTAGTAATCTCTAACCAAACCTACTACTTTAGGCATGTAAATTTAATACAACTTTTTTATTTATAAACCGATTTAAATAAATTACATTTGATAGTCAGGGTGAGTTTTTCAATTTTTAGATCAAAAAACAATTATTTGAACTAATTAGAGCATGCATACATATATTTTTAAATGTCAAATTTTCGTTTTTGTGTTTGAAATGTATGGTTTAGCTTATCTTACTCGTCCTACATTTTATTCATGGTTAAAACCACATACTACTTACTTTGGTTTGTAATTAGCACTACTTATACCTGATAAGGCAAACTTTGAATTGCTAAAGAGATATTATTAGATTAAGGACATCAGGTCTAATGAATGGATTGTAAAAAAACCCAGATAAAATTTACAGCAAAATATCTACAATTTAAATATATAGTCAATGTCTCTAATTGAATAATTATAATCGAAATCTCAGCAATAGTTATAATAAATTACAGTGCAGTAAAATCGACTGATCAGTCCCAGAACCAGAACTCACAACCGCGGGTTCGATCTCCACTAGAGGAAATGAAAGATTTATTTACATTTATATTTTCATTTTCTGGCTCTGGCGTCGAGGCAAAGCACGGCGTTGAGTTCCGCGTGGGGAACGGAGTGTCTTTAGACTAGGTTCCCTCTGGCAACCTTGCTGTGTGCGGGATTCGCTGATTAAATTAAAATAAATAACAGTGCAAAATTAATAAATTATATAGGAATGTTACAGGTACATGTTGTAAAATATTTCCTGCTAAAATATTTCGATATGATCAGTCGTAGTGCGGGCTGTCACTGCCGGGAAAATTAACCCCGACGAAGTTCAAGTACTTTCATAAAATTCCACGCTATCCCCTGTGAACATTCATTTACGATTCTTATTTTGTAACGTTATGCTAATCTTTTCGTTTTCTTCTTTATGTTATAAATAAACTTAAGCTAACTAAAAACATCCATGTACTAAAGTTAAGTACAACACAGCGTACAGTACGGTCAACGAGTCGTGGATTTCCTGAAGTTACCTATAGACGGCTGCGCAGATTTAATTTTAGATATTTTTTACTTCTAAATGTTTTCTTTCAGAGTGAACATTGCGCATAAGTTGACATAGCCTAACTTCAAGGCGTCCACGACTTGTTGACCGTGCTGTAAATTACATGTAAAAAATGTCTGCTCAGTAGATTTTCCTCATGAACATTTTGTACACCGGTCACGTTGCGTAAATTTCTCGTTGTAGTTGTTTATAGCTTTCCCTAACACAATAGTATTTATAGATATATTCTCATTTTAAGTAAGTCTCATCTTTTTTTGAGGCCGGTCGTGGCGCAGCGGCACAAAGTGTGACTGTAAATCGACTGGTTGTGGGTTCGATCCCCACTCGAGGAGATGAAATATTTACTTAAATTTATATTTCCATTTCTTCGCTCTGGTGTCGAGGCAAAAGTGCGGCGTTGAGTTCTGCCACTCAACACGCAATGCCTCCAGAATTCGGCAGAAAGTGGGGAACGGAGTGTCTAAAACACTAGGTTCCCTCTGCCTACCCTGCTGTGTGCGGGATACAGCGTGAAGCTGATTTTTTTTTTTTTTTTCTCATCTTTTATAAAGGAAATACACAGTTTTTGTAACAAGCAAATAAGTATACATAATTAAAATCGATATGTCATATATGTATGTATGTGGAATATATAAAAATTAAAAGCATTCGTTTTAGCGTCAATAGACTTTGTTTTAGGCTGATATGATAATGGCATACTATCATATCGACCTCCACAGAGCTTGCCTCATCACTTAAATGAAGGATATGTGCTATCAGGAAACTTTAATCATATTATATATAGGAAACTCGTTGGTAATATAAAAACTATAATATTGTGGAAATAGCCGTAATGGGTGAGTCAGTCGTGGTATCTGCGACGGGCGGCCTTGCCAGCGCTATTGGCTGTGGCCTGTGAGCTGCCGTCGACGTCGCGGTCCCACCACAACAATAGACAGCGATGTATTTAGTTGCAATTAAATTTGTGTTTGATAAGCCATTATTATGAATCAAATCATGTTGAGAATTTAATTTTTAGTTAACAACAGCATTTATGTGAATTAATAAATAAAAATATTTGAAAAATTGTTGTTATTTTTTGTTATTGCTTTAATTGATTGATATTTGAAGCCAGACGTGGCGCAGTGGGTACAAGTGTGTGTCTGTAAACGTGACAGGTTGTGGGTTCAATTCCTACACGGGAAAATTAAATATTTAATATTTTCTTTTCTTCGGCCTAGTGTCGAGACATAGCGTGGCATTGAATTCCGCCACTAAACACGCAATACCTCCACATTTCGGCGGAAAATGGAGAAAGGATGTCTTAACACTAGGTTTCCTCTGCCTAATCTGCTATGTGCGAGATAAAACGTGAAACTGGAAAAAAAATATTTCCATTATAGTGTGCTTTATAAAATGGGTTGCATTATATAATATTTGATATCATTACGTATGTAAGTCTGCAAATTATATTAAAGGTGAATTTGATATAAAGTATGAACACTATTGGAGTCGGTCCGGACTCCGGGCGTCTCGTGACAGGCGAGGCCGACGCAAAGGCCGTGGCGAGGCGTGAGATAGCCTCTTTTAGCAAAAACTAATGATGTAAAATACATATAATTTCTCATTCAGGTAATGTAAGTAAACTATACGTACCAATAAGTTATCTTTACGTGACTTTCTAAATTATATTTTAGTTCTTTTGTGTGAAATCAGAAAATACATAATTTTTGTAAGTGTATTATAAAATGTTTGTACTTAGGACGCTACAATTTAAGATATTATTTTAATTTTCAACTGCGATTCTTTATAAAATATATTTCGATATTTGTTATTAAAAGTCACGCTATCCAATGATTTATAATACGGATCAATAATATGAAAAAGTTAAAATTATACACAAAAACCTGAGAGAAGGCAGCGAAGTATTTTACAAAGCACTTTAAAACTGCTCTCGTCAAAATATTTTAATATGCGGCAATTATTTCAATAATTTAAAAAAAATCAAGTAATAGCTGCAGAGAGCTCGACATTATGTTTAATTAACTGAACTTAATTGTCCGCCGGGATTTTTTAAAATTTTGTATGCATTGAAGCTTGTTAATAGATTCCATGGTACTGGTAATTTGGCCCCATCATACTTCTTGCGTTATGTTCCCTATTATCCCCATTGTAATAGGGATACCTGTAAGTTCCATATGGCCCCCGCCATATGACATACAGGTATTGTATTGATTCCAAATACACTTTTTACAGACCTAGAAAAAAATGATTGTCCCCGCCTATCAATTTTTGTTATCAGGAGAAAATCGTGAAAGCGGAAGCGGGCTTGGATGCGTATGTCGACGCGGCTATCGATTGCTATGTAACCCTCACTTGATCTCAATTTGTTAAATTTGCATTTATTCGGAATATACATATTTTTTTATGAATTACATATTTAAAATGTTGTATATTTATTTTTTTATGCACTACACGGCTTCTATATTATTTTTTTGTATGTTTACGCCTAAGGTTACCTTTGCATGCTACAGTTATATTTTGTACAAATATATTATCGTTTCTTTTACTTTTTATTAAATTTGTGATTTTTAGAGTGTTTGTCTATCTATCTATTATACATAGATTAATGAATACCAAAACGAGTGATGTATTATTTAGATTTGTATTCATTCCTTTTACTTTTCATGCTGGATTTCAAAAACAACATAGGGGCCACATTACCACGTTCTCCCTATATAAGTCGACTAAGACAGTAAAGAAATTATATGATTCTTAGAGCTATGAAAAAAAAGAAAGTATAATCGGATACTCTACAAGTAGGCTTATAATATAATCCCCATCGGTTCGTTTTTCCATCTTAAAAAAAATATAAACCGGTTGCTTATGAGGTTTTACAACCGATGTTAACTGAGAGTTTAACACAAGATATCTACAATCTTTGACGACCTTAATCATTAAAATTGTTTTCAAACATTAAAAAAAACAGGAAATCATGGTCACTGCATATGTTAAAATTTCTTTAACAACAAAATATGACAGTACTTTATATACATACATACTCACTTGGGATTAATGTTGCTCAACGATTATCTTTTAATTGCTATAAATCCAGCTCATAGTGATTCAGCAACTTCTAGCTCATAGTAATCACATTTTTTGGTTAAAATGCATTATAACGATTGTTGGCTCTGATTTCGTTTTCGTGAATCCATATTAAAATGAGTTAATTTATAGTTATTAATCATGACAAAAACATAGAGACGCTACGAGTAACATGGCTCAGGGATGACGATAAAAGAGATGAGATATAACATGTCTTTCAAAACAGTTTTATTGATCACTCAACAATAATTGCACTTAATTATGTAAATAAATCTAACTACACATTTAGGTAATCATTTGATAAAAATTGATTCTTCCTCTTAAATATAATTACAATAGTATGTATATTTTAAAACAAATTTTCAAATATTTAAAAATTCCTTAATAACGAGCAGTACATATGTACAACATTCAATGGCAATAAATGGAAGGCACGATATGT
Organism: Heliconius charithonia; assembly: GCA_030704555.1. Taxonomy (NCBI): domain Eukaryota; kingdom Metazoa; phylum Arthropoda; class Insecta; order Lepidoptera; family Nymphalidae; genus Heliconius; species Heliconius charithonia. The sequence goes on from CM060825.1 coordinate 6,141,143, forward strand.
TACATTATGTCGGGTGAAGAAGCGGCGCATTAAAACTATACAAAAATAGTACAAGTGAATACGATCGCAAATCAAACATGACTTCGACGAGCACTGATGTCACTGTACGGCGATAAGCGCGGCGACGCAGGTGCAGGGGGGCGCAGCGCCCCGCAGCGGACACCTGCGGCTGGACCCTGCGCGTGCGCACGACGTCACACGGCACACCGCGCACGCACACCGTCGCAACTTACACCTCAGAGTTTCTTCACGATGTCAAACTTGGATTTTAGGTCCATTGGCACCTTTTTGGGATCTACCTTTTTCTTGGCGGCGAGGTGCGCACGCATCTCTGCGGCAGTCATCTTGAGATTGAGACGTGGAGGCTCCGGTGTCGGGGAGTCGTTGCGATCGATGTTCGCCGCCGAGTCCGGGGAGCTGGCGGGTGATATAGCGTTCGCGGGCTGCGCGGTCGCAGAGCCGGCGGAAGCGGGCCGCTCGGGCGCGTCCAGGTCGGGCATCGGGTCTCCGGGCGCCGGTGCCACGACCAGCAACTCGGCGTCATCAGGTCGCTGCTTGATACGTGCTACGACTTGTTTGTGAGTTTCACCCGCAATACTCTGCCCGTTCACTTCAAGGATGCGGTCGCCGCGGCGAAGTCCGGCCGTCTCTGCCGGCGATCCGTCGTCGACTTTTCCGATGTACTGACCAGGTTTACCCTTCTCTGCGTGCAAATTGAACCCGTAGCCGTCGAAATCAGGCACCTTCCGCACGTGGCAGAGCCGCGGCTCCGTGGCCGCCGACCCGTTCGCGGACATGGCTCGGACTGTGTGTGCGCGCGTCGAGTCCCGCACGCGGTGAGGCACTGGCGCCGCGCCCGCGCTCCGCGCCCGCCCTCCTCCGCCGCACCCGAGCGCGGCCCGCGGAGGCTCCGGCCGCCACGCCGCGGCCCGCGAGCGGAGCGGGGAGCGCATACGGCCTCCAGTGTATACCGGGCCGCCGCTGAGGCGCGAAGTATCGCTGTGAGTGTAGTGATTGCATTTTTAACGCAAATCCACCTGTGAGGATTCCTTTAGTATCAAACGGAGGTAAGTACGGGATTACTTAGTTCTCGTGTTTCGGGCGGACCCACGTTCTGCGGGTGACACGTCACTGCGCCCGCGCCTTTCGGGATCGAGGCCGACTCGAGAGAGAGCCGCTTTCCCGCAATGCTGCCATATTCCTTACAAAATATTCCCTTAAACATTCAAATTGTAGTAACATAACATACACAAGAGTTAGATTTTCGGTAGAACATATTTTAGATTCAAGAAACGAGTCATATTGTAAGCGCAACTTTCATAAGTTAATGGTACGACGTATCCGGCCAAACGAGGCCCTAAATTCATAGGTTAGCTACATTCACTCGGAAGTGTTTCGAATTAATTACAGTCATATTATAGAGATGCTATGCTATGAGCGGCAGGACGGCGTGACAGCGCGGGCGCTAGATGGCAGTAGCGGGCGGCGGACGGTCGTTGCTCCGCTGCGGCTCACGTCGAGCCTCGCTCAGCTGAATTCTAATTACAATTTACACCACACAACGCAAACTAATCCAGGATTACTCCAAGGCTTCCGCCAATAAAGCTCACTGACCGTTGTCTCTGGACGTTTATGGAGTTCCTGCGTCTCTGCGGGGTACGTGATCGCGGTGCACAGTGCGCACGAGTGCCATAACACTATAATAAAACGTTCGCACAGGAAGTCTGTATCTGTCACTAGTTATTTCATAATATATGCAAAATTAAATCATTCAAATAAGAGTACACCACAGGTCCCTATGCACGTGACCTACGTTTGTAAAATATACCAAATATATATTTTTTTGTGTAATTTGTTACTTGATGAAATGCTGTATCGACTAATTTATCTGATACAATTGTTGATGAAATATAATTTTTCGTCCCCATCTGGACATAATAAAAACTAAGTAAACTTAATGTTAATACTGTTAATGTGGGGAAGAAAATTTGGAAAATGTAACTCTTGGTAAAAGTAAAAGAGCGAATATATGATAAAAAGATGAGTTAAAAAAAATGTCAGTTTCGAATTACAGACATATCACACAATAATCTTTAAATTATAAGAAAATATTTGTTAAACTTGCCAGCGACATATTTAGTGAAATGAATTAAAATTTCTAACTTCAGGTAACATAATGGAATTAATATGTGATAAGAGTTTTGTTATCTTGAAATACGATCAGTGATTAGTTTCTTACACTTGAAGCTTTATGTAGATAAATATGATACTTAGAAGTACTTAATACTGTCGTGGCGCAGGGACACAAACGTGCGACTGGAGGTTGTGGGTTCGATGAGATGAAATATTCATTATCTTAAGGAGAATGAACTCGGAGGAATTCATTATTTAATATTTTTATTTTCCTCGTTCTGGTAATGGAATAGAGGGCGGCGTTGAGTTCCTCTACTCAGCACGCAATGCGCTAAGAATTCAGCGAAAAGTGGAGATCGTCTTTATGAAGAACGGAGCGTGTTGAAAGTTCTCGGGTTTCCTATGTTTGAAATACAGCGTAATGCTTGAAAAAAGCAAATAATTATTTTATAGGGTACAAAAGAAGTACTTCACGTCGGTCTCACGTTGATCTCTCCGAGTACAAGCCGTTCAGTCCCATCATCGTTTATATCACTATATACGCACCTACAATATTTTATGACCTCAAAGGCCGTCTCCATGTACAGTATATGGGGATTCCTTGTTGATACTTGGGATTACAAGCTATCTAGTTACCTTTGATGATTATATAAAATATTTGAATCTACTGTCATACTTAACAAATCGTGTACGTCAAGTTTATCAATTACTTTTCACTCAAAGCGCCATGATCAAGTCTTTAGCTAGCAACGTAGCGAAGCGAAAAAAGCATTAACGACAAAAGTTAACTAGGCTCACACACTTGCAATGTGTATGTGTGAGAGTATAGAGCGTATACATACACATATGTAATACACGCACACTCGCAAGATGTATATGCGTAAGTGTGCGTGTGTGAGTGCACTACCTGTTCCTTCCTCAAAAGAAATCACAACAGACGAGTAGAGGTATAATGATGACGTTAACGTCCGACTGACTTTCATTGAGAAGTGTTAAATAAGCATATCGCATTAATTAACTCCTGTAAGCAACACCCGAATGTCATATCTAGATGCTAACATTGTAAATGTATGTATTTTAATATATTTATATATATTTATTATTAAAAATGATTTTATGGTTTTGGAATATTATTTAATTAAACATATTTAAAGAGGGAGCCTTGTTACCCATTATCCTTCAAATTCTGGAGTTCAAGTATGTCGTGTTAGGTGGCGGAACTCAACGCCGCGCTTTACGCCAGAACGAATAAATTAAAACATTAAATATTTAATTTCCTCGAGTGGAAATCGAACCCACAACCAATCGTGTTGACAGTCACACATATATAACCGACTAATATTCCATGTTCTTTACATAAAATAATTCGATGACTCAACTGACGTTCCGCGTCGTTAGTAGCGCAGTCACTGTACTTCGAAATTAATTATTCACTAGTTAATGTGACAAAATAATATCAAAAAAAATTCAATTAAAAAAAAGGGCTGTTGAAATCTTTTTACAATTTTTTTTTTTATCAGCTTCATACATTGCGTTGTATCTTGCACACAACAGAGTAGGCAGCGGGAATCTAGTATTAAGACACTTCATTACCCATTTTCTGCTGAATTCTGGAGGCTTTGCGTGTTGAGTGGCAGAACTCAACGCCGCGCTTTGCCTCGACATCAGAGCGAAGAAATGGAAATATCAAATTAAATACATATTTCATCGCATCGAATAGGGATCGAATCTACAACCAGTAGGTTTTATAGTCACACTTTGTTTAATTTTTTTTTTTATTTAGTCATTCCGTAATATCGTCGGAAAAACTGGTGTAAGAACGGAACCTTAAATATGAACCTTCATATACAACATATAAAAGGTTCCGTACTAACCTAACACTCCATTAAATCTATAAACAAGACATACATACAAGCGCGACGGCGGTGCGCAGTCACACGCGAAAGCCGAGTTATGTGAAAACAACGAGCTTGAGACCAACATGCGCTTTTTATCACATATTTCTATTTCTTTCCCTTCAATAAGTCTTCATTTAAGTCGTCTATATCAGAGTTAACTTGTTGTTAATATAATCTCTTTTAGTTCTTAAAGAAACTTCACTCCTCGTTTGATATGATTTTTGCGTTTGGATGATAATATGTTCGGATATCTAGAATAACCTATATCTGTAACTAAGTTAATAATATTAAATAAAACAACGTACGGAAATACACGTGATTATTTTGTTATATATACTTACTAAATATTTTAAATTGTACTGTTGTAAAAATAAATAATTAAATTACTAAAATTTTCTTGCGCAAAATGGAACATATTACATAAATATAATCAATTAACATTTAATTTAACGATATTGACGTTTTTATTATGACAATCTGATTAATTCAAACATTCCATTGCCACTACGATACGTTTCGTTATAATTAATAGAAATTATTATAGATAATGATATCATTTAATACCAAGTCGACTTCAGCTTAGTTATGCTTTTTAATGAGTGACAAAATACGAGTATATACCAAAGTATTAGAACATCACTAAATATTTAAATGTCCATAGTTTATTTGCAAAGTACACGAAGCTCAGTTTAAAATTCTCGTGGTAAGCGGGTTTGACATTCCAGAGGCATGACGCGCTCCCTCGTTCTGCTGGACGCGTGTTGTAGCGCGACAACAACATGCATAAATGGTAAAAACCTCTTTAACTCATATACAAATTAAAAACATTACTGTATTTTTACTTCCTAAAATATTATGTAAAGGAACTAGAAACTTGGCATTTAGTCTTTCTTCGATTCGGGTTTAACAATCGGTAACTTTGCCCTTAACTCTTTTTTAGCTTCACGCTGTATCCCGCATACAGCAGTGTAGATAGAGGAAACCTAGTGTTAAGACACTCCGTTCACCATTTTCCGCCGAATGATGGAGGCATGGCGTGTCAAGTAATTTAACTAAATATTGATCCTAAATTCTCATCAATTTCCTACATAGAGTATTATGCCTAATATCATAATATATCCTCCTTTGATTAGAAATTTGCATAATTTGGTACTTATAATCGTGTCTTTCGTAATATCATCACATTGTTCAGCGTTCAGTGAATTACACATACTGTCTATCTATAACTAGTTACATCGTCCGTGAACTCTGACAGATATTTAAATGTAGATATCGTTTTGTGCTCGTATTTCATATCATAATAATAAATTGTTGATATTCCCGTTCCAAAATTCTTTGGCACTTTTAATAATTGTGACTTAAAAAATGTGTTGCCATATAAACATGCGTAAAAATAAAGCTAATTGACTTGGCGTGTTTATTACTCACTCTTACTTGAAATATTCGAAAAATGTATTCCGCAACAAGACTTCCGCGCATACCTTCACATGCTACGAGTACGCCCATTGGCGACTAGCGTCCACTAAAACTGAACATACGCAACAGACGTTACTACTATTAAATAATATAGTGCATCATAAAAATAGAAAGTTATGTTCTTTATGTAATTCAATAAAATTATTTCAATATTATTAAATAGAAGAGTATAAAATATAAATAAGTATAAAATATTAAGAATTATTTTTAAGTACAAACATGTATAGTCACAAATTTTATGTAATTAACAGCAATAATGTATATGTATTTATAATACTAGAGACTGCAACGCAGATTCGCTTGCTTAAACATATTTTTAAAATAAAGTCAAAAGAAAAAAATATGTTTTTCAATATACATATTTTTGATAAAAACTATCCTATATTCTTTCTAATGCCTGTAAGACGATGTATACAAAGTTTTATAATAATCGATTCAATAGTTTCGACGTAAAAGCATAACAAACAAATTATTTATAATAGTAGTTATAATGTAAGATTTAATCATTAAATTTTAAGATTAATCATTCTTAATTATGTTTTCAACACATGTACAATCGACTGATAGGTATAGGATAGGATAGGAATAGGCACTCTAGTTCCAGGGACGACCCCGTGCTCTCCCGTGGAGCGCGAGACGAGCCCTACAAAAGACATCAACGCAGATGCATCTGTGATCTGACGACAATTATATTGACTTATCTTAATTTGCTACGCTGAGACAATTTTAAACGATCCTAAATTATAAGGACAGTTACTTTTTTATACATTTAGTTATATTTTATTTATTACAAAGTATTATTTTAAATGTATTTTTTCGAATTAAAATTATTATTTTAATTTTGACTTTACTGACGTATTAGTATCAACCGTCGCTAGCTAAATAAAAATAATGCTCACTAACAAAATAATGCATAATCTAATAGAAATTTCTTTAACAAAATTTTGTCAATCAAGAAATAAATGAATTATTAATTGTTACTAGAAATAAATAATAATTAACTATTCGCAGAGGTTTCATTAACAAATGTAATAAAACGTATTAGGTAGATGAGGCAACAGCCACGCCAGCGTGCTATCTATCTGATAAGAAACATTTATTTTGCATCCAACGGATAGTTTCATGTTACTGTTTTCTTTGGCGTGAAATTTTCATATGCAAGACATTTGATTCTCTTTTTTCAGTTCTTTAAAATACACACACGTCACAAATATGACTATTCCCAATAAAGCAATAGATAGGTGTATATTCAATTGATTTAATTATATTTTACTAACATATGATTTTTGTGTCTAGTAAATATATTAGGGTCGTGATCGTGGCGCTGTGGCATTGCTTGTGACTGTTAACGCAACGGTTGTGGGTTCGATCCACTGAGAGAAAAGAGTTATTTAATATTAAATTCCACTGCATCGGTAATAAAACGTGCGGCGTTGAATACGCATCACTAAATACGCAGTTTTTCGAAAATTTGGCGGAAAGTGGGCAAAGGACTGTCTTAACTCTAAATTCCCTATGCCTTCCCCATTACATGTGGGATACAGCAAAAAAAAAACAAGTTAATGATTTGTAAATTCAAAAACTGTATTTTCTGAATAAGATATAAGTTTATCGTGATAATAACATCTACTAAACTCTGTATGACTTATAAAGATATTTCCACAATTTGCCTTATATGTAATAAGACATTTTATGGTTAAAAAATAAACATTGTTAAATATTCTATTTGTTATTTAATGAAACTTTAAATAGCCTCAAATATGCGTTGAGATGATTCGCAAGTCGACAATGTATAAATACTCCCACATTAAACCTACACGACAGACAAACAATATGCCTACGTATAACGAGACTCATTATTATTACACATATCTAAAATATTTTTTAGAAAAAAATAAAAATCGATTGCGATGAATAATCAACTCAACTTTTTAATCTTAACAGAAGGTGGATCTTAAATTGTAGTTATCTTTTTCTTAGTATCTTTACAAAGTTAAATGTAACAACATATACTTAGGTTATGGCCGACAAATCAAAATATTTAAAAATAAATAAAAATTGTTGTTTTTTTAGTTTCAAGCTGTATTCTGCACATAGCAGTGTAGGCAGAAGGAACCTGTGAACCTAGTATTAAGACACTCAATTCCCACTAAGACAGTTGCGTTCCTTAATTTCCGCCGAATTCTAAGGTCTTACACGTTAAGTGGCAAAACTCAACGCCGGGCTTTGCCTCGTTACCAGAGCTAGAAAATGAAAATATTAAATATTTCATTTCTCACAATGGGAATCGAATCCACAACCGTCACGTTTACAGTCACACACTGTGCCACTGCGCCTTCGCCTTTTAAAAGTCTCTCTTATTTATGAACACCTTAGCTCTAAATTTTGAAATGAACACAATTACAATGTTATATTTCATAAATATATTTTCAGGTGTTTTTTTTCAAATAAAATATTTATTTAATATAGATAAATAAATGTACAATATGAATATATTAATTCTTTTAATATTTTTACACTGTATTGAGTCAAGGTGTGTAGAGTCGCGAAGGTCAGTATATTTATCATAATTTATCACATTGATATGCATAACTTCGTCGGAATGCGTGGCTCGGAACCTGTCAGCAGCCTCCGTCGGTCTGACGAAACACACCGGTATCTAGCGCTGGCCGACTACCACATATCTCGAAATGCCTTGAAAATATTATCACAATTCACAATTTACGCTTTTAAATTGTAAAGCTTTTAAATCTAGTCGCTATTAGTGAGTTGTCAAAATAAATGTTGCCAGATAGTTATCATTAGTGCGATAAATATTTTAGTCGACTAATATTTTTTTTTATATATATATTTTGTAACAAAGTACCAAAAATGATGTGAAATTATATGAAAAACCTATGACCACTTCAACTTTATTATTTAATTTAAAGTCTACAAAAGTTTTTTTTATCAATATAAAATTTTATGAAGTAAATTATGAGTTGTCCATCACGTTACTGCGACGTGGTGTTTCATGGCAATATATTTCCTTTTTTTGAGGCTATCATGGCACGACAACGACAACGACAGTTTCTAACTATAAACTCTTCGATTCTGCGTTCGATTCCGACTTGGAGAAATGAAAAAACATTTTTTTTCGCTCTGGTCAGAGTTTAGGTCACAAAGCGCGGAGTTAAATTCCACAACTCAACGAGCTATTTCTCGAAAGTTGTGCGAAAAGTATGGGGACTGGCGTGGCTTAACCTAACCTTTTTATACAAGAATAGTGAGACTTATTTGGTATTACTTTGGTATACAATTTGGTATTAGTTATACATGGAAGTATTTATGTGTGATGTCATAAAAAGAGATAGTCGCAAATACCACAACTTTCTCACTTTTTACTCAAACTGTATTTACCAAAAGCCCTTCTAAACATTACCCATAATATTGTATATACATATGTACATACACCAAGAATTGCTAGAGAAAGTGTAAATGTTTTCTCAATGGTGTTGCTCGGACGCATTCAAAACATTGGGTGTAGTTGAAAGAATGCGACCGAGTTCCGCAATACAAACACAAACGAACAGACACAAGGATTAGAAACGCAACGCGCGTCCCATTGAGAAAGACGTCAGTGCGCGGGGCGAGGGCCGAGGGCGCGGCGCCTGCGCACCTGCGGCACTGCGAAACGGCCCTCCCTTCCTTAGCCGCCGCAGACCGCGGCTACGATGTGCAAACATAGTATGCTTGCTAGTGGACTCGTAAAATTGCAAAATATCAATGTTTCTGACAGTACTGACTACTAAATGCACTATTCTCGTAAATCATTAGATACCACGTTACGCAACGCATCTTCTGTTTCATCATTTCGTTTTAGAGTTGTGTGTTAATCAATTAAAGAATATTTTTATTGACTTTCATATAAGGCTATTTTAAAGAAACACCACATAAAATATATATAAACATAAGTAAACATTTCCTTTTAACCTTGTATAGTTAGTTCAATTATAATTTTTTAAAATATTTTTTAGCTTTACGCTGTATGGAGCACTGGTCTGGAAACGCAGAGGGAACCCGGGACCTAATATTAAGATACTCTGTTTTCCCCCACTTTGCGCCGAATTCTTGGGGCTTTGTGTGTTAAGTGACGGAACTCAATGTCGCGCGTTTTATTCCCTCTAGTAGAAATCGAACCCACAACCTCGACGTGACAGTCGCATGCGTCATGACTTATAAATGATGACTTACAGTATATCATATTGTAAGTCGTCATTTGTAAGTCATCACCAAAAGGTGATGATGATGACGCAAAAATAAACTGTAACATACGAAGTGATAAATTATCTTCGTGTAAAATGTAAACCTAGAATATGTAAATATAATATTTATCGATATATTCAATGAAACAGCATATCATAGATGTATAGTAGTAAGTGTTTAGTATAGTCAGTGTGCAGTGATGGATATCTGTCAAAACAGTTTGTAACTGTATTCAAAGTATGTAATTAGTTTCGGACGAGAGCCCACAGTTGACAGCTGCTCGGACGATGGCGTCCTGACTCTACTAGATACAGCGTGGATAGCCTTTCTTGAATTATAAACAAAATAAAATCAATCGTCTAATGTTATTACTTTTTTGTAAAACAATACAAAATAAACGCGCATACCTCTACAGATATTAGTAAAGTACCTATGAGTTTTATCTTTTAAAGCAAGATAAAGACTAAAATAAAAGATAAGCAGAATATAGCTGACTTAACAAATAGTTCTAAATGATAAAATAGAAATATCAAATATTTAAATTACCTAAAAGTAGTTCCTGGTAGCTAATACCAGGTATCCAATGTTTAATAATAGTCACGTCAAGTGAATAGACAAAGGTGTTTCACAGGATTGTCGCTATCGTTGACAATACAAAATGCAGTCTTACGTACATAGATAGATAGGTACATAGATAGATAAATGGATTCGTAAACATGTCGGTTATCTTAGTCCGTAGTTACATCGTATGGTCGTATTGTCTATTGGCATATGACGCCTATCCAGTGTAAGAAACCAGTATTACCATTATACTTGTTGTTTCCTTCTTATTATTTTAACAATCAAAACCTATAGGGTACTACTTACTTCCTGTGGACACAAGACAAAATTATGAAATTTAGCAAGAAGTGAGAATTTTGGAAAAAACCAAAAAGTGAAAATTTGTAGATATTTCATAAAATAAATATGTATATAACTTCATACCAATTATATACATATATAATTGGAAATAAATAGAAATAAAAACAAAAATTTATTGCAACTACAAAATATTTTTTTACCTTGTTCATAAAAAGTGTAATTATTTTAAAACATAACTTTTTTTGTTACAGATTTGTTTGAAAGAATCTTAAATAAAACTACAATAAAATTAATCGTGATGCGTGAACTGCACCTATCATCGTGAGAGCCCCTAGAGATGGCGCTACGCAACGCTAGGGATGGGGGGAGCGGTCCGAGGGGAAGGGCGTCGGACGCGACCGCTGCTAGGGCTCTGGATGAATTTGAAACCTTAGCAGGCCTTCGTAGAAGTGCTTATGTCCTGGAGCACCTCGCCACCTTCACGGTGACTAGAGAGACCGGCATTGTGTATCCTGCAGATGGCATGAGGAGGTTGCTTCAGTTGGAAAAATCCAACGGTAAATACATTACAATAGGATATATGTCATTATATATACAAATCACGGCGATGATCACCTCCTGCCCATACTTGTACTAAGAAAACATTTATGTGAGCAGTTATATGTATAACTACTTATTGTTCTAATAGAAGCTATAGTTCTGGATGTTACAAATGTTCTCCCGACTTTGAATCGGCAATTCAAGAATTTGTGTTCTGGCAATTAAGTACTCAACAATAGGATTGGAGAAAAATAAATTGTAATTGAGTGTAAAAGACTGATTAGTCTTAAAGTTGGTTAAATTTGATGACAACAAAGAGTTTTAACATTGCACATTAAAGAAGAAAAAAGAAAAAGAAGAAAATTAACGATCAGTTCTATTTTCAGGAATATGGAGTCAAAAAATGCAGCTATGTTTAGAAGACCAATGGGTGTTAGTCATGGATTACGAAACAGGGGTAATGATTTCACTTTACGTATATATTTCCATTTTCTTATCATATGCAAAGAAAACAGTTTGTGATTATCTGTCACTATTTTATGTTACAAAAGTAGAAATTATTTTAATAATACTCATAAATTACAAAGAAAATAATGTGCAGCGACACAGCGTCTGAGTATGAACACGGCGGTTGTGAGCTTGTGGGTAGTAGATTGTATGTAATATAAAAAAGTTCTGTTAAATTTCTTTCACCGGTTCTTTTCAAGTCTGAATAGGCAATTAGGCAATAACATTAAGGAACCGGTGGTAAATTATTTGATGTTCAATAAGTGAAGAATTTAACTTATTATTTTGAATAAAGTTATTTGACTTTGACTTTCACTCTTCGAAAACAATTATTTTAATTATTTGCACACTTCATCAATATTGTTATTAGAAGTATATTTTCTATTGCAGTCTATAATGGAGCGTTTCCCTGTATCGTGGGTGCATTCTCCTACCGCGTTCACGTCTCCCGAGCCCGCTGAGCTCTACAACAACGTGCTGGCGTTCGTGGTGGGCGCGCCCGAGGGTGGCGGTGGAGGTGGTGGGTCGCCAGCCGGGGCGCGCAGGGAACTACATATCTTCCAGTGCCATGACGTCGGCGCGCAGACGCTGGTTGAAGAACTCAATGCACTCAAGTATGAAATGCGATGCTTTAAAAAATTGACACTGTTTGTTTTCCAAACTAGTTCAAGTGAGGTATCAAATGAAAGGGCTAAGCTAAGCTTGAATTCCATAAAAAGCTAGAGACCTCCAATTTTTGTACGGACTCTTCTGTAAGCGAGCCTGACTCGCGCTTGTTAAAATACAAAAAATAAAAAAAATACAAATTGATATTGGACGCCAAATAGGAATTTGTTGAGATCAGATAACATTAGAACATACAATAGCCATTGGTGTAGTAACTGTGGTATGCTTAATATGCACTTAATCTTATCGGAGATAAACCTGGCCTTGTCGAAATTGAGAGAAGAACAATTTAAAATAGCGTATAGTATAACAGTAAGTGAACACGTATGTACTCCTCCGTATAGTATACAGTATTCTTGATGGCATGTTTAATAAAACCTTCTTATTTCCGTTGCCGGTGTCCTCTTATACATGGTAATAAATCATATTAAAACAAAAGAATAGCTTAAGTGTTTTGTGAAAAAGTAATTATATGTGCTACAACAGTATATTGGTTGCTGCAGGGGAGTTGGCGGCGGCGGCTCGGAGGCTGGACGCGACTTTGTAATTGAACGTGAACGAGAACGGGAAAGAGAAAGTGAAATGGACAGACCCCGGCGACAGGTAACTATGTTATCCCATACACGTGTGTCCCATGTTATGTAGGATTGGGATTTCGAGCGTTTGAAAGAATATATAGAAATATGAGAATGAAAGACAAGCGTGTACATGATGAGAGAATGAAACGAGACTATTGTTAGAACACTCCATTTCCCATTTTCCGCCAAATTCTGAAGGCATTGCGTGTTAAGTGGCCGAAATCAACGCCCCGCTTTGCCTCCACACCATACCACCACCACCGTTAGCGAAGAAATAAAAATATAAATTTGAATAAAATTTCATTTCTATTTTTATGGAAAACGAACTCGCAACCAATCGCATTTACAGTCACTCTAGTAGGTGCACCTACGTTATGAATGGCCTCACGTCTCGACCTATATATTTTGATAAATGGTTATGTTACCTTTAAATGCAGCTTTGCTTTAATACTTCCCAATCCCACATATAATTATATACTAACATAAATAATATATTACATTGAAATAAAGCTATTTACGTTCACGTTTACCAATTGCTGCAGCGTGAAATGCTTTGTGTAACAAACGTGACACACGATCTCGTTTGCATATATTGATGACGAATTCAGTAACATACTAGCTTTGACTGTTATATGTATATTGTTCTAGAAGCACGAGGACCGATACGTTTTATCAGACTCAATGAGCTATCAAGAATTTTATCACTTTTCGATAACGACACGCAATCGGTTGAATTTATTATTCGTATAAATCGATTAGATTCCGACGCAAATATAAAAACTTTAACGATGAAATAATATACATTTATTAACGGTAATGATATTCTCATAAATAAATGATGTATTGCGGCATACTTCTTAAAGTGAAGTGAATATAATGAGAAATCACGATGTACCTAATAACATATTATGTAAATTAAAACAATTCGACGAGTAACGACAAATTTGTTACTTACAACATTTTCGAAATCAAGTTTTGATTGTAAAATTCTACAAAATTAAATCAATATTATCACTATCATGCATATCTAATTATGTTACGCAATTTTTTAATCTGAAAAGGTTTTTTATTTTTATTTTACCATAAAATATAGTATTTCAAATTAGCACATTTTCACACGAAAGCTATTTTAAAATTTTGGAACAGAAATAGTAAACAGAGATAAACAGATAGGATAATCCATCCTCACGTTATCAGTGATAGCGATAGAGCGGACGGTGGACGGTCCGAGCTGTCATCAGTAGGGATCTGGGAATCCGTAGAAGGCGACCGCGACAGCTCGTCATGCCGCCGCTCTACCACACTCTCACGCGGAATCAATGGGAAGCAGTTCTTGTTGTGAGTCCTGGGCCCATTAACTGCTTATAAAGCCCAAATAGAATTATTATCACCGTCATATAAAATCATACCGACAGAGTCATAGAAATTCTACTAAAAGCTAGTCTCATGAATTTTTTTTCTTTATGGTTTCTAGCAAATGTCAGCTCAGCTAGGTCGAGGGGACCGCGTAGAGAGAGAACGGGGAGGTTCCGGTGGTGAACGAGATGACGCGTCGTCGACGGGCTCGGAGAGGCTGTATGAGCAAGATATAGCCATACTCAATCGGTGTTTTGATGACATAGAGAAGTTCATCGCGCGACTACAGCACGCAGCGGCTGCGTCGCGTGAGCTGGAGAGACGGCGGCGCTCGCGCGGCGGCGGCAAGCGCAGCGCAGGTGCAGGCGAGGGCATGCTGGCGCTGCGCACGCGGCCCCCGCCTGAAAGAGACTTTGTCGACGTTCTACAGAAGTTCAAACTATCCTTTAACCTACTGGCGAGGCTTCGAGCTCACATCCACGACCCAAACGCACCTGAATTAGTCCACTTCCTGTTCACACCTTTGGCTTTGATCGTCGACGCAGCTCAAGACGTAGCCGACGGTCGCCTCCCCGCCAGAGTGGTGCAGCCCCTGCTTACCCGCGACGCGCTCAATCTGCTGGCTAACTGTGTGACCAGTAAAGAGACTGAACTGTGGCATTCCTTAGGCGACGCCTGGCTTATACCCAGGTAACAACTGTTGCTGCAAAATATTAAACTTTTGTAATATTAAACTTTTAAGTAGATTAAACATTTACTCGCTAAGCTAAGTTAAAAAACCGATGAAAGAGCCAGGAAGATGGAATGTCTTGTAATAAATAATTTCAGTAATATGTAACAGTTTCAGTAATAAGATTTGACGTCTAAAATTAAAAATAATATTTTTTAGATAATCATCTAATTTGATCTGATCAAATTCATTATATTTTATCATTAATTTGATCAGATCAATTGTATAAAATGATATCACCTAGGTATAATGAGTAATAATATACAAAGCAATTTTTTGTATTCTTGCAAAGTAATCCAGACAAAAAATATGTTTGTTTGCTTATTTGAAATGTATATTCTATAAAAATCTGCAGCCTGTATAATGTTGATTATTTGAATATTGAACACTTATACAAAATTGTAAATTCCTTTATTAATGTTCGATCTATTTTATCAAAAAAAGATTTTTTTGAAGCAAATATAATAAATAATTTCAGAGAGCAATGGAAGACAACAATACCGCCGTATCAGCCCGTGTTCATGGACGGCTGGTCCCCTGACTACCAGGTCGACGACCAGCCGCTGAGAAGGTATAATTAAAATACCGATATCATTTCCTTACCTTCAATAATACCGAACTTTTTAAATGTGGGTATAAATTAAAATATCGATATCATTTCTTCAATATTACCGAACTTTTTAAATGTTGGTATAAATAACAATGTTGTGTATGTTATATTGTCATGTCCTATAACAAAAGAGATTGTTATACATGTACTCGTATACCAACATACATGATCCATCATTCATTAATTTCTTATTTGCTTTAAGTTATAAAAATATCAGCACATTATTATTTAGACATTACACTATCGTGTGCTCGAATTTATAACAAATTAAATATCGTTATCTTTATGGTTTATGATTTTAAATTATTATCATAGTTAACTTTGATGTTTTCAAATTCACCCACATGCTATGTGGCAGGAGGTAAAAAGCTGTTTGCTGCTTTTGAAAAAGTATTTTATACTTTTTCATTGTGGTTCATTAGTATCTGTCATCATGTCATGTGTCATTGTGTGTGTTTGTCCGTGGTGAAGGCCGTCGCCGCGTCGCAGCGAGGCGGGTAGGGCGGGGGCGGGAACAGTCGCGGGGGAGGGCAGCGCGGTGGAAGAGAGCGGTGCGGGGAGGGTGGACCGCTCTGAGACCTACGGATATGATCGAGATGAGCCTGATCTATATGGAGAACAATATGCACCGTACCCGAGGTATTACGTTATATGTGTATTTTATTTTCATTTAGAGATAAGATGGTATACTGTACTGGGTCCAGCATAAACTTTCAATAGTTAAAATTCTACAAGTAAGTATTGCTAGTCATTAGTAACTTTGCACCAGTCGCCATTTATAAAGATTGACGTAAACAGATAGTAACCTCTCAAAGCGGCAACGCCGCACATGAGGCATGTGCGGCGTTGCCGCGAACTTACGAAATAGAATCGTAGGTAATGGCGGTTAAATTGAACGTTGTTTAGGTTTATTATAAAAAGTAGGTAATTGCTATATGTAAATATTTTTAATGAAAAGTGGCAGGTCGGCAACGCTTAGTTGTATTTTTGTAGTAGTAGATGTTTACGTTTTATTACAACTTCATTTTTATACTGTAACTTACAGAAATACGCGAACGTTAACTCGCGAAGACTCCGGCTCAGCAGCATCATCTCCTGACAGAGAGCCTGCTTACAGAAGTGATCGTGACGACGGTACGAATTAAATATTTTTCACTCCTTCTTCAAGTTACACTTGAACTAAACTTAACATCTTCTATAAAAAATATGGCACTGAGACAGTGTTAAAAATATAAAATAAACTGAAAGTGTTCGTGTTTGTGTTTTGAGGAAAGTCGCAGCGGCTGGTTGTAGGTTCGATCCCCACTCGAAGAGATGAATGGATTTCTTCGCCCTGATGTCGAGGCAAAGCGCGGCGTTGAGTTCTGCAACTCAACACACAATGCCTCCAGAATTCGGCAGAAAGTGGGGAACCGAGTGTCTTAGCACTAGGTTCCCTCTGCCTACCCTGCTGTACGCGGGATACAGCGTGAAGCTGATGTTGTTCTAAATTAGGTCTTAAGAATAATTAATATATAGGAATATGTTGAATTTCAGACGACCTAGGTGAGGCGTGGGCGCGCGGCGTGTCGGCTCGCGGCGGCCGCGTGGTGCGCGTCACGTACCCACGCACCGCCAACAACGACAAGGAGCTCACTGTCGTACGCGGGGAGTACCTCGAGGTAACTACCACGAAAAAAAACGTAATACAGTACCGTCGACGAGTTATGGCCGCCCTAAAGCTAACTGTTATTTACATTTACATTTCATTATTTTCTTCCTGATAGGAAGACTGAAGGAAGACAGAAGACTTTAGGGCGGCTATGACTCGTCGATTGTAATGTACGTTTAATATATCTCAAAAAAATTAGATCTCTCATATAAAATGTAGTATGGGTTTTAATGGTCATTCATTTGAACCGTGATGGCAACTCATTATGTTTTCGCTTCTTATTTGTCAACTATGGGCTCATAGTACGTACCTACTTTTCTTAATAATTAGTTTATTATTTCAAATTTTCATTATTTAGAGTTTAAATTAAAAAAATAATCGTACATACCTTCACCCTTAAAAGCTCCTTTACTTAAAACAAAAACATGTCAATAAGCACTTTCTGGTTTGTTACAGGTGTTGGACGACTCCCGCAAGTGGTGGAAGGCGCGCAACCGTCGCGGCGTGACGGCGCACGTCCCGCACACCATCGTGGCGCCCACAGTGTCGCCGCCCTCCTCGCCGCACTTATACCCTAACCCCATATATACACATTATCAGGTAATATTTGAAGAAATATGATAAAGGATAGAGCTAAAAAAAGTAAAATTTTCTATACTTTAATTTTCGAAATTTTCTTTACTGTGCTTTTATATTTTATAATTAAACAGAAAGACTTCAATTTCTTCTATTTTCTTAATTTATCATAACTTGTTAAACAGGAGGGCGGCAGAGGCTCCGGCGGCAGCAGCCCCACCAATATGCCCGGTAGGGGAGGCGCGGGCGCAGGCGGGGGTGCAGGCGCGGGCGGGGGCGGGGGCGGCGCGGGGGGCGCGGACTGGGTGCGCCGCGAGCGCCTCGGCAAAAAGGGCGAGTTCCGATACTTCTAGCGCCAACTATCGCAGCATTACGCGCCTTCCCCATACCGGATCATCTACCAAAGCGCTTACCGCACTATGTCCGCCGGACACGGGACACCGGACACCGCTTAGTCATAATTTATGTATCCGTTAAGATATTTATTTCACATCATTCGACACGCAGTAGTTGCATTGTCTTGGGCTCGACAGATGGCGCTAGTATCGGAACGCGTCGCTCGCGTCGCATGTGTGTGCGTGTTGTCGGTCTCCTTGTTGACTGTCGCCGGCGGGAAATCCCACTGGCAGGGCGCGGTTAATCCCCGCAGTCTAAAGCTTGATGTATTGTGTAATATGTATTCCGCTGTGTCGTGCGTTGAATGTAACTTTCTAATCACATTTACCTGTAAACGTAATGAAACGATATACTCACGCTGTAGATGTACGCGGATCGCGATAGTATCGAGCGGATAGTGCTATGTGTTCAGTCTAAAATTCTCTATTATACGTACTTGTTTATTAATTAACAGAGTCTATATTTATATTCATTATGAATAACTACTACATCTCATTTATATTATAGATGTTTTACACGCAGTACGTTGTATCATGTACGGGAGCGGGCGCAGACAGTCGCACAGTCTACCCAAATATACAGTAAAAAAAACAAAAATGTACATAACGTTACTAACATGTTACTAAAGGTACTGTACAGTTTCCTGCAATTATATTTAAATATGTTATTAATAGTTTAAAGTTTAATTTGTCTGTCGACCCGTCACTGGGCGCCCGCTCCGCTCGCTAAGCGATATGCTCATGTTTATACATTTTATACTTGGAATAAAATATTTTATAAAATATTCAAAGTAGTCTATTCTTTTCGCCTTCCTACTAAAAACTGTTTTCAAACTATTTTTTATCGATTAAAAAATACCGTGACATTTAATACATGAATTATTTTGATTTAAAAAAAATACGGTTTGTGTGTGCTTTGCTTTTTTTGTTGTTACCTGCGTGTATGTGCTGAATGCTGTATTATTACATATGAGTAAGTGTCTGCTATTTGTGTGTCCTTTTTTTAAATTATTTTTTAAAATGTTCTATTGGGAAAAAATATATAGTATTATAAATATTAGAAAATGCATAATTTTAATGGGTAATTTAATTTTTTTAATTTTTCAATACTTTTTTTTACGAGTATAAAATATATATGATGTATGTAAATATTTTGTTTAAGATTTAAGTGCTTATGATATTAATAAAGTACATACGGGTAACTGTCAGTTATATGTGTGTGGGTCACTTTTTTTTTTAAAGTTATGGGTTAATTAAAAATATTTTATAATATTTGAATTTTTTGTAATATATATTATATCAAGTTTTGAGTTATAAGCGATATTATAGAGATAATTTTTACAAGCACAATGCAAATTTCTTAAAATTTGTACGCCTCAAAAAGTGCATATAATTGCATAGACAACCGTTTCAGCACCTGAGCCACGTAAAGTAGAGAGGTCAGTGCCCCCTCCGCCCCCTCCCCCTCCGCCACCGCCGCCCGAGCCCCCTGTGCCGGCGCCCATAATCATCCCGGCCAAGACTGACACTATGAAATGTAAGTAAAGAATTGCTACAAAATATAAAACATAGATCGGAAGAAAGTCTTATTTTGCTTGTCTTTGTTGAACTGGATTGAACTTAGTCCTAGTGTTATAAACTCTAATTATGATGATATAACCGATTAAGCTTTTATTCAAAAGTGCACGCGTTATAGTGTCTGCAATGAAAAAACAGAGTATTTATACAAATATAATAACTAAAATAAGTACTATTTTTATTAATATCTTTAATATTAATGTTTTATTTTCGAACATCTAAATGAGTTTTTTTACATTGCTACACCAAGAGCCGCCGTATATATTGGCCGCCACTAGAAATGCGTCCGCTCAAAAAACACAATATAGGCAATGCTAGCAACTCTACACTGGGAATGGAAAAAATATCGTCTAAGGTAGAAATCTGCCTGGCGAATGTAGCTACGAGTTAAAAAACAATTTCTTGAAACCATTTGTTTATAATAGCGACGAAGTCCCTAATGAGTACCGGATCGCTACATGAAGAGCTCAAGGCGGTGCTGCCGCAAATCCAGCAACGAAGACTTGACTTCAAGAAAACACCTGACATCTTCATACATCAGGTACATATGAGAATATGCACTGTTCTACTAATCTTGGCTTAATAGTAATAAAAATACATCGGAAATAATTAATCTACAATCAAAAATGTATAAAAAATATATTTTGCAACTTAACTTAAATCCTTTATGACTGAATGTTACTATTCTATTACAATTCTTTAATAGAACAAAAATTTTTTAGGAATATTTTAAATTTAATTATCTAAGTTTTCTTTTTTTCTATTGGTTTGTTTTAAATGATGCTTCATAAATCTTACTTTTGTATATTAATTATATACATTGTGACAAATATTGTACTTTGCATAGCAGCACCGCTGATCGGTTCGACGGTGGTTGGCCTAATACTGACGCGAATTTACAAATTATTTTAATTTCTTCGCTCTGATATCAAGACAAAGCGAGACTTGAGTTCCTACACTCAACACATAATGTTTCGAAAATTGGGCGTGAGAATTGAAAGGGAGAATGCATAGGGATCGAATACCGATCGATCGATCGATCGATCATTGTTCCTGATTTGCTGTATGCAGCGTAAACTTATAATGTGCTTGCACAGAAATCCAACCCAGACGAAGTGGTAGCGTGGCTGGAGGCGAAGGGCTTTAGCGGGAATGCTCAAAAGCAGATGCGATTGTCGGGCCATCAACTGTTCGCGCTCTCGCGCACTCAGTTCGAGCGCGTGCTCGGCTCCGATGAGGGCAAGCGCCTCTACAGCCAGGTGCTCGTGCAACGGAACGTCTCAGGGGTAAACAGTTGTCTCATTTCAGTTTCACTATTTGTTATGCCTTTAAAACTTATCACAGCCTGATTCTACTCAGGCCTACTATATATATATTAATAAAATTTTTATTCAAATCTGGTGCCGAAATGGTACGTGTAGAAATAGGCAAGCAGATGGACAAAAAAGTGAAATATTTGAACTTTTATTACCATTAAAAACACTTAACTATATTAACTTATCTTAACGTTTTTGTAAAACTAACCTTTATAACTATATTCCATTTTATTTATATTTCTAGTAAATAATAGTAAATTACTATAGCAAATTTTGTTAATAATGAAAATATCTATCATTCATCTATCTTCTTTCTTATCTAATTATCAAGTAAATAATATTTTTTGTGTGTTGGTCGCTTTACCACACTTAGTACAAAACGACGTCGGCCTCCGAGCTGCAGAGCATTCTGCGCAAGGTGCGCGAAAAGGTGGAAGTGTCCTGAAGGCAACAGAACCAGGGGCACAATCGGACCAGGTGCTGCATGTTCATGATTTACCAGATTATCACAGGAGTTCCTCTTATTGCTGATTTTATTAGATTTAATTTTAATTTTTAACAGATTTTTTTAAATTTATTTAGATTTTATTTATTATACCTATGAAATAACTACTACAGGGAATAAGACACATTTTCATTAAAAATATTTCATTTATTATTCTCTATTCTTAAAATTATAAAACAATATACATATAATAAGAATAAATAAATGTACGAGTAACTTTTTTTTACTTACTTTCTATAAATGACGTATAAGAAAAACAACATACTTTATATTTTTCTCTAAAAAAACTAATGTATTATTTATTATATTTATTATACACTATTATGTGATTACAATATAAGTTATTAACAATAAACATTTATACTTTACAAATATTTTTTAATTTTCCATATAATTTTAGTCAAAAATATAAGTGTATATGGCCTAAGATCCGGCTGCAAAAATCTACAAGAGGCAGTTTTTTTAATGAAACTTTTTTTTTATATAAAAGATACAAGGCAGTTTTACGGATTATATGAATTTCCTCGAAAAATTTTACCACAATAATGTTACATAACTTTTACGGTAATATAAATTGTAGATACATGGTTTTTGTAGATACATGGTATTTGCAGATTTTTGCAGCCGGATCTCGTACTAATAATATCGTGTTGGTCTTAAAGTTGCCTTATAGTCTTTCATTTACGTTTAATATCTAAAATCTACCCAACCCTGACTTATCTAATTTGTAGTTACATATACAGTAAAAGTTAATTTACTATGTAAATGTTAGTTTAAGACGAAATCGTTGTAATATTTGTACATAGTCTTATAAATATGTCTTATTTAGTAATTTTATTTTATGGTACTTATTGTTATTTTTTATATTATGGTTAAATTAAAAAAAAAATACATTTTACACTTATTCAGTTTAATATATAATAGTCATAACGTGATACAGAAAATAATATATGGTAAAAAACCATATCAATATATTTTTCGATATTACAATATATTTATAATCCTAAAGATGTGGAAAACATCTTCCAATATTATAAAATTAAACAAAATCCGAAACGATTTTGTATTTTTTTTTTATCTTTTACCAATCAAAGGCACTAAAAATTGAGATGGCAAGACTAACAATAAGCTTAGAACTAATGAGTATGGCACGATTAATAGTATCTTATACACTAGTTAAGTAGTCTACTAAAGTAGTCTACTGATTCTACTTAAGTAGTCTACTCAACACACACAAATACACTACGCTTGTCTCTCGCCCGCGAGCGACCGCACACACAGACATATTCAGACTTAATAGTCGCGGCTAATTCCTTTATCATTCAAAGGTAATAAATATAGCCACGTTTTTATAATTTTATTACACCGAAATGTATATTATTCTGTATATATATATTTAAATATTAGATACCATGCATTTTAATTTATTTTCATCTAAAAATGGAGTCTTTTAATGTAAATATTACACAATAGAGTCATACATAATTATACTTAATATAATTTCAGAATTGACTTACGTTTGTCATTTGGAATGCGAACTTGCTCAAATTGCGAGCAAGTTTAAAATAATATGTTATTGAAAATTTATAATACGTAAACTTTAGTTTTAAAATGCGTTACCGAAAATGCATAAATATATTTTTTTTATTATAAATTTGACTATATTTAAATTCTAGCTTTGGTTAGTGCGCTAGAGGGATTGCGCAGCGATACGCGCCGCAATGGCCGCCGTCAGTGCGCTTCCTTTACCGCTACCATCTTCTGCGCCTAGGAGAGTAAACTGGAACGAATGTGTCACAATTAATATCGTCTCCCCAAATTTAGGTATAATTTGTTGAAAAGGAGATCTTTGTCACAATTTTGTTGTTAAAATATCTTTTATCCATTTTTTTTATATAAAAGTAGTCCTATGATACATTTAAATAAATCAGATTGATGTCGTGGGACGGAGGGCTTAAACACTACAACATGAAGCTGAAAAAAAGGTTAATACCTTATGGTGCGGCGCCAGCAGGGTCACGTATTTATCCATGAGCGCGCGGATACGCGGGTGTCGCTTGAACACGGAGCCGTCCACCGCCACCGCCACGTGCTCGCGCGACATGCGACGCAGCAGGGTCGCGATACCTGCAATATATTAATATTATTCACAATATTTTAAACAAATATATTTTAATTTTTCTAGTTTAGTTAGCTGGCGTTGCGTTTCACCACTCAACACACAATGTTTTTAAGAGTAAAAAAATAGAGATCCTAGTCTGTAAAGTCTAACCTATTGCTTCTCTACAACAGGGATTCCAAACCTTTTCTTGATGAAGGACTACTTAAATTTAGGTTTCTGCGGACCCCTGGTTGGGAACCAGTGCTCTACAGTATGAGTAAAACTAAAACGTACAAACAGAGACGAGTTGCGCGGCGCGGTTAGAGATGACGCGCGCGACGTGTTGCGCGACGAGCGCGTCGTTGCGCGTGACGGGCGCCGCGCACGCGTCGCGCAACGCCTCCGCTGTGCCCGACCACACACCTGACACGTTCTCCCTATAGACAAGGATATCATCATTTTAATATTAAAGATAAAAATATATTTATTTATAACATTTATCAGAATTTGCTAATACTTTTTTCAGAATTTACTTTACTTTTGTTTAATAATTGCACAATATGAACTGTTGTAAACATATAAAAAAACTAAATTAAGTACCTAAAACTAAGAGACAAATTAATAATTTAAGCTTAGCCAAATATAACGAAAATATTTCTACTTACTCTTCAAACATGCTGACATGTGCGGACAGTAAGGAGCCGCGCTCGGGCACGGCCGGGAAGAGGCCATCACGAGCGAGACCACCCAGTACTGCACACAACAATTCCCCTAGATATTTGCCGCCAATATATTTCTCAAACCTGAAATAAATTGTAAATATTGTATTATTGTGTGTTACACTTGACATGAAAATAATATGTAGAAGATAACATCTTAATACTAAATTTTAAGCATTATTCAAGAAATTAATAGCTTCCTTACACATTGTTATTATTACATCACATATAAACATTTAACTCTTTATCTCAATGTATACGTTCTATTTTACGGTAACCCACATCTCATAAATTTATGAATCTAATACATAACATAAAAACTTTACAACGACGACGACGACGACGACGACGAATATCACATACACTCAAGTCAAACTGATAACATCCTTTTATTCGTGATCAGTTTTGTATTTCTTTGGGTTCCTAAAATGTATAGTTAAATTAAGGTCATATTACATATTTTCATGCATATTTCAAGCATTTTAGATTTATGTATAATACAACGATCGTTTTATGTTGCCCATACTCCAGTCCTTCATAATAACTATGGTTATTTTTACCTAATAATATTTTTTACAATAATCTACTTACGTAAAAGACGTAGCCAGCAACGAGTTATCATCCACCTCCTTGTCGAACTCGGTGCGTATGAAGGCGAGGCAGCCGTTGTCCCCGAAGGCGCCCCACTCCACGTCGACGCACACGTCGCGCACGCTCTCGTGCGCCGCCTCCCAGTGCTGCACGCGGCTCGCGCGCTCCATGTAGCATCCGTTGGAGCCAGTGCCCATTATTACACCGATCTGGTGAAAATAAACAAAAATAAAATATTTTTTATTCAATCAGGCCATTATTTTACAATCATCAAGTTAGGTATAAACGTCGGCAGTAAGGACACTGCTGTTTTCAATATCAAGTCTGTTTGGGTTAATTGAATTAAGCTACGAACGTATGTATGCTGCCATTCGGTGGGACGAAATATTTGAACCTGATAAGATGACAACTTGCGGTGTTCAGTTCCACTTCGCAACAAGCAATGTCTAATGTAATATCAAATTGGGTGATGCGTGGAGAACTAAGAGTCCTAATACTATGTTACTTCTGCTTACCCTAGGATATTCGGGATATAGTCTGAAGTAAAAAAATAAGTACCGCAACTTCAGGATCTAGCTGTGCACCAGCCACCAGCGTGCCAGTAGTATCGTTGAGCAGCACTTGCACGGTGACTTTGAGGCCGCGTTCGCGTAAACAGCGCTGAAGGAGCGCCGCCACATCCACGCCCTGCATACCGCCGCACTTGAAGCTCTTGGTCCACGTGATCAGCTCGCCCGATGAGATCGAGTGCTGCTTCATCGGGAATGAAAACGTAAACCCTGAAAAAAAGAATATAATCTCACTAATCCGGCCTTGTAATAGATTTAATACCTAAATGAAGGACAATTTTAAAACTTACACAGTTAATTAATTACTGTGTCGATGACTGTGCAATTCAGTACATACATTCCGTAAGTCAGCAATCTTTAATAGTACATACACACACATACAGACACACACAAATACTTATAAAATTATTACATACATTTTTTTCACCAACTTTTAAGGTAGTACAAAATATTCTTTACCTAACCCTATAAGTCTTTGTCACGATATCATGTTCAATTACAAACTAAATGCTAACTCATTGTTTGAACATAATATTTTTTTTTTCACCAAACAGCTTTACTTACCAAGAGAAAGCTCATCTTCCTCCATGCCTTCGGACCGGAGGAAGTCCTGCACACAGTCTGCTAAGAAGTTGAACAGGTCTACGCCGGGGCCCAGACGTAAGGCGTCACTAAAATAAACAAATAGATATGCTCTTATTTATATTACTTTCAATGTAGTAGCCTCAATACGCATATTATCAGCTTCACGCTGTATCCCGCATACAGCAGGGTAGGCAGAGGGAACCTAGTGTTAAGACACTCCATTCCACATTTTCCGCCGAGTTCTGGAGGCTTTGCGCGTTGAGTGAATGAAATTGAAAATATTAATATAAATAAATATTTCTTCCTCCAGGGGAGATTGAACCCACAACCAGTCGATATTACTGTCACACTTTGTGCCCCTGCGCCACTACCGGCCCCTAAGTTAGTAAAGAAAAATGTGTCTACAATATTTTTATTTTTTAATCCCAAATAATTATGACCTTCTTGAAATATATAAATACTTGTTCAATACCTAATGTGATATTGTTTAACGTCTTCTCGTACAAGTTGTCCGTTCTGCAGCTCCAACAACAGCACCCGGAAATTGGTGCCGCCGAGATCGAGCGCGAGGAACACGCCTTCCTCTGTAAAAGTAATGCCCAAAATAAATAAATAAACACAGTGCATATTTTATTTAATTTAATTCTTTAGGATTGTAATTAACTCAAATACAGACAATACAACAGATAACTTAAATATCTTAACAAAAAAGCCAGACATGTTATCTTTAATTACTAACTATAAAATAGAAGTCACAAAAACTACAATTGCTCAGAATAATTTCTTTCTTTACAGAAACTAAATGACATGCAGTGGGAACTAAGGCATATTCTTTTAGAAGGATTGAAAGTAAATCAATTTAGTGTGTATTATTTTAAATGATTTTGGGAAAATTATTAGTAATAGTGATTAGTCACGCTGTATCCCGTACACAGCATTCCCCACTCCATTCCCCATTTTCCACCGAAATCTGCAGGCGAAGGCGAGGCGAGGTGAGTGGCAGAACTCATCAGAGCGAGCGATCGATTTGCCTCGACACCAGAGCGAAGAAATGAAAATATAAATTTAAATACATATTTCATTTCCTCGAATGGTGATCGAATCCCGCAACTAGTCGATTTCACAATCATACTTTGTGCCTTTGCGCCACGACTGGTCTTATTTGATTTTTTTTTAGCAATTAATCTTCTTTTCTTAACTTATATAAATAGAAGATAATTAGAGTTTCCTTTTTAGATTACATGATTGTGTATATGTCGTTAACTCTCTTATGAAAAAAAACATACCAGTGCCATTAGGCAGTTCAGGTACATAAGTATTCTCCATCTGTAAGCTAGAGGGCCGCTCCCTCAGGCCATTCTCGATCTCTCGCGCGAATACTTCCCCGACTCGCCGTAGCGTCGCGCCGCACAACACCAACCCAGCTAGTCTTGAATCTGTCTGTAATAACATTTAATTTATTATAAAATCAAAATTGATGGAATATTTCTTAAATTAATGGAACAATGCTGAAATTTAAGTTACAAACTTTCTCAACATTATACAGTAGTTAGTGCCTTAAGCTTCAAAGTTTTGAAACTCAATTCTTTTCTATAAATATAAGTATATGATTAAATCTGACAAATATAATTATTTTTCTGTCAAAATGTATGAAACCCTTTATATGATTTATAAGTAAAAAGATAAGGTTTCTACAAAAGACGGGCGACTCGACTCTTATAGACGTCAATGACATCCGAACTACAAATGGAAAAACAGTGGAAGGCTATGCCTATGTATTTAACATAAAAAAACCCCAGACAAAACGAAAAGGAATTTTTGTAAGAATAATTTATAAGTGTTAAAGGTTCAACAGTAGCATATTCCATATAAAAATGATATATTATGAAATAAGTATTGATTAATAATTTTAAAGAGCAATCAAGTTAAATTAATTGGTGAAGTTATCTGGGGGTCGCCGGAGGTCGCCGGGGGTCGCTCTGACCGCGCTATCTCAGAGGGTGCTACATTGTTTATAGTGAACTAGAACTTGTAAATAATATGTTCGTAACAAGAAGACAGACGACAAGGAGTCCGCTGAGGTCGAAATGCTCGATTGTATTGTAATATATTCATAATGTATCCATCTCTTGTGTAATACATTAACACTCGCATATAAATTTACTGTACTCTAATATTAACTATATTAAATATGACCTATACGTACGTACATGAAAGTTTTACTTTTGAACAGGGAAATCTCATTAAAAGAGGAATAAAATGGTTATCTCTTTTAAATGTTTCATTGTTTTTTTATTGAATAAACTTAATGATCGCCATCGATTAAACAACAAAATTATTTATTATATTCTTTTAATTTCCTTTAATTATCTTTTCATTTATTCAGCCTATATAAGCAAGACAGTTAGGGGTTCGAATTCTACCTGAGCAAATTATTTTTATTTCCCACGCCACGTTTTGTTTTGTTACTGCTAGTAACAAAACAAAACGTGGCGTTGAGTTCCACCACTCAACACATAGAGTGCCTTAACAGTAGGTTCCCTCTGTCCACATACGCATAAGTATCTGGTTACTCCACTCTTTATTTTAGTATTTTTAGACGCATCTTGTCTAACCTATCAAATGAAGCCCATTCCAACATTACTGCGATAGCGTCAATTTTATTTCAAATGATATTGTATACACTTTCTAGATTCCACGTATCTAAATAGACCTGATAGCAAAATAATAATAAATAATATAATATAGCAATAAAAAGCTTAGCATATCTTTCCTTCGGTGTGTATTATCTTTACGACGAATAGCTCCAGCTACTGAACAATACGCAATTAGTTAATTGTACACAATTAAAGTATTTGCGGATCGCGAGTGTCGGTGCGAAACGTGACTTGTAAATCTTGATTATGTACTATCTTACGATACTGTCACAAGATATTATCGTAATTCAGCTTCACGCTGTATTCCACAGATAGCAAGGCGGAGGGAACGTAGAGTTAAGACACTCCGTTTCCAACTTTCTGCAGAATTCCGGAGGCATTGCGTGTTGAGGCGTGTGTGGCGGAACTCGGCGCCGCTCTTTGCCTCGACATCATAGCGACTAAATGAAAATTCGTTTGCAGTCACACAGATTAAATATATTTACATAGCTTTTCTTTATTAAAGGGAAGCTATATAATAAGGTAAAACGCACAGAAATAAGTAAAGGTAGCAACTCTTCTATACCTATTAGTTATAAGAACGAGCTGTAATACCCATTACACAATTTGTCTGAATCTACCGTAATTCGTAATTAGAAATAACGAGGTATTTAACTTGTCATTATCTATTATGGATAAGGATAAAAACCAATATCTCCAATAAGGATTAGATAATATAATATTCTACACACGATATTTCGGTAACTTTTACGATATAAAAAAGTTTATAATGTCATCTTTTCCTTAGAAGCTATAAATAATTTCAATTTGAAGTTTTATGAACTTCTATATCCTTTTCATCCATTCATGTCAAGGTTGCTCTAAAGAAAGATCCAATACAATACCGGACAATGCTTTGATATACATATCTATATGATATGCATATCCTCAACAGGGGCTCGGACACGCTATTTATCCTATTACACTGAATTAAGCTTTTCAATGCATAAAAAATTAAAATTGGATATAAAAATTGCCACTTTTCTTTCAATGTATAACACTTTTGTCGAAAATTATTTTATAAATTTGGATAACGGAAATTCTATAATATTTTTGTTTCACATGAGTATGTAGAAAGAACTTTCAATATGAACATTTGCATCTACCCTGCTTTCTACACGACTTGCATAAAGATAAAAAATAAATATAAAAGAAATACAATTATTCTTTTATCTAAAAAGAAAAAGACAGCAGAAATTCATGTACTTTAAAAGTTATAATTTTTCTGAGTGGCAATCAACTCAACTCATAATTTTGACATAATTGACTGACTGACTCACACTCTGTCAGAGTTTGCTGGCTCTGATAAACGACTTTTAGTTGTACCAAAACAGAAGATATATTTTTTAGTAATAATTATAGAATTTACAAAGATATTGTATATAATAAACAAACTAGTATCATGACATTGGTATAATTACATAATATTAGACGCGTGGGAATTTTTTAGTTTTCTAAAATATAAAGTACTAATGAACACAGCCATATAGAGTGATCGAATTGCTAGATTATTATTTTCTATAAGCTTATATTCACAGTTAGTTTAAATTATTGAGAAAATTCTACTTGAATATTCTATTAGGTGAAATTATTACAAGTATCAATAACAGTCGGTTCCCGCAACTAAGTACCGCCACTCCGAGAGTATAGAACGAGATCCCATTGCATAAATCTGCAGGTATCTGTTTTTCTATTAAACTTATTTTTAAAAATCGTATATGATAGTAGAATAGATTACGCCAGGGTTGCCTAGAAAAATTGTGCCGCAATCACCTTTAGTTTAATTTATGTTAATTCGTTTTAGTAAAAAAATTGCATTTACATGTTTTTTATGTGAATCCAACCTCATATGAAATAAAATCGCTGCCACCTCTCAATCAGCCGCAAACCCAGGGTTGTTAGGTTTAAACAGGTTACTTAATGTCGATTAATTGCACTTACGTGTTTTTCAAGTGTATTATTAATCAAATTATAGCTTATCTTTTTCCAAATTAAGTATTATTAAATAACAGATACCTGCGAATTTATGCAATGGGATCTTGGGCCAGTACGTCCGCGTCTCATGCCACTTGCAGTAAATCAGGTCAGACGAATGTAGAGTAAGGGGCAAGGGAACATAAACTAGCTCTATTTATGTTTTCATATATATAAATGTATGTATGTTGTTTTATAAAAATCTTTGTTATACTAATATTATTAAAATAAATGTAAGTTTGTTTGTTACGCTTTCACGCCAAAACTACTCAACCGACTACCATGAAACTTTATACATATATATTCAAGAAGCGTTAGAAAGGACAGGATGCTTTTTTTAATTATATATATTGTCCCTTGAATATACAATATGAAAATAATTTAGCGAAGCGGCGTATGAGTAAATAATTTTAATTAAAAAAAAAAAACAATGCAGAAATAATATATTTTGATTTACATTATCATTCCATATTTAGCTCATAAAAAATATTCAATCAGACATATGAATTGTACATATGCAAGAGGTTAGAGGTTAGGTCAATTTATTAAGGTATTTATTTTATTTCATTTGAACATATTGTTCATAAAAACTGTAAGTCACCTTAATAAGCTTAGCAGAGGCGGAAAGTGGACAACGAACGGAGTGTTACACTAGGTTCCCAGGTTCCCTCTGCCTACCCTGATACAGCGTGACGCAAAACAAAATAAAGATCAAACCACGCTGTGCCGTATTTCATATTTCATATAATAATATTGTACATTTATTAAAACTAGATATATAATCCAAGCAAACCCACAGCAAGCTGTAAGTCATGTCCGCCTCCCTGTCAGTCGGAGTCGTTGAAGTGTATGTCAATCAAGTCGCCATCCATCACAATTTATAATGAAATGCATCGAATTGGAAGAATCAATTGCACGTGCAACTCCTATTTGTGGTATTTATGTATGGCGACATAAATAATGTAGGTACCTATACTTTAATAACTATCCATTTTTTTCTATAGTATCTGTATATTTGAAAATAGCGAACATTTTTATTCCACGGATATGTTTTTTTTTTAATTTTTTTTTATAAAACCTAGGTCAAAATGAAACTAGTCGTAGCGCAGGGGCACAAAGTGTAAACGCTACTGGTTATGGGTTCGACCCCATTCGAGGAAATATATTATATATATATTTTTAATTTATTAATTCCGCCACTCATTCTCTAGGTTCCCAGAGTGGAACTGATTTTTATATTTATTCTGAGCCAAAATCAAAATAAATAACAATAGCGTGGCAACTACAGAAACACAACAATATAGTTCTAAAAAAAGTTTATTTTGGACATCTCTTTATCTGCGAGTTCACCGATAGGAGCTCTTGTATACAACGGAGATAAACTCGTTATCACCGTCCAGAATATTCCAGTTAATTTGTAAATAACCTGCAAAATTACGAGCACATTTGTGTTTGTTTTTTTATTACATTATACATGAGATCCAAAGGTTAAATTAAAAATATTGGCTTCGATATAGACGATTTTTTTAAACTTCGATTAGTTTACATATTATTATATTTTTTTATTTCTTTAATTTAATTTCTCGCTGCGTTCTATGAATAGCAGAGTCGGCTAGACTAACGGAATCTAGTGAAACCTTAAAAAACTCCGTTCCCTATATTCTGCCCAATTTTTAAGATATTGCATGCAGAGTCCTTTTTTTTCTTTTTTTTTTTTTAACGCTGGGAAATGCTTTCACGCAGACGGCATATAGGCCCTATATACGGATGGTACTGTGGGACTCATCGGGCAAAAATAGTCCGATACTACCCACTAAAACCCAGCGGGACCTCTTCACCAATATAGGGACGCCGTAGGATCGCTCGCACAGAGTCCTAATACAACACCTAGTTTTTTTTTTTAATTTATTCCGAGTGAAAATCGAACCAAAGACCGTTTTCAATCAGATGCAGCGGCGTATGATCGATCATCTTAAAGAATTTTATAATTAGATACGTGTTTTATTAATTAATGAAAAAAATCAATATGAAGAAGATTTATTTATATATTTACTTGTTTGATAAGATTTAATAGCAATTAATTAAGAGAAATCCCATGTAAACATTGAACTATAAATCATGCGACACCCATAAACCTTATCTAATCAATTGGACATTTATTGAGCGAAACTTTCCATAAATTACTTTATTTGGTCGGTAAAACTGAATATTGTTTGCACACAGTAATTTTAATAAACTTAAATAACATTATTCCACCAATCATATAAATTCACATGTGCATGAGGATGGATGTTTCTTCCACCAGGCATTGGTATTGAATTGCGGAACTGAACGCCGCGTTTTGCCTTTGCGAGGAAATTAAAATATTATATACTTAATTTCACTCCAATATATATTATACAAGTTAAATTTACCTTAATAGCTCGTACTCTGTCGTCCAGCTGTAGTTGTGGGGGCAGGAACTGCTGTTCCCATGTCAAAACGCCATTAGTTCCGTTAGCTGCTATTCCGTTGGTCGCAGTTCCATTAGTTGTTGTTCCATTGGTGCCGTTGGTTGTGCCGTTCATGAAAACTCGGGTCACGGACGGGCCATTCTCTACCGCCGTCGACATTATGTATAATCGGGTAGCTATCTGTAATTTTAACAATAAACGTCAAATTAGTTAAGGTTTTACTTTAAAGATTTGAATTTTTTTATGGAGTTGAAAGTTTTGATTTATTTTCTTTTAATGTCTCAATCGTAATACATGCATTTGGTCTATCAACTCCTTTTTACGTAGTAGAAAGTCTTAAAAATATTTTTGCGGAAAATCTTATATCGTATCGTGTTCAGATAATTCAGTAACACATGCGATTGTGACGTTATCAATATTGTTCAAATGTAAGTTTAATGTCTTGATAATTTCTTTTAGGCATATAATTATATGCGTGATATATTTTGATAAACTTTATTTATCTACATTTAAGATTAACAAATTTCTGTATATTTATACATAAAAATGAGAGGCCAGTCGTGGCGCAGCGGCACAAAGTGTGACTGTAAACCGACTGGTTGTGGGTTCGATCCCCACTCGAGGAGATGAAATATTTACTTAAATTTATATTTCCATTTTTTCGCTCTGGTATCGAGGCTAAGCGCGGCGTTGAGTTCTGCCACTCAACACGCAATGCCTCCAGAATTTGGCAGAAAGTGGGGAACGGAGTGTCTAAAAACACTAGGTTCCCTCTGCCTACCCTGCTGTGTGCGGGATACAGCGTGAAGCTGATTTTATTTATACATAAAAATGGTTAAGACACTCCATCGTGGTCCAGTAGATAGTATCTCACTGTTAATTAACGTGATAGGTTATAGGACGTTGGTTCATTCTGCGTTTGAGGGAATGATTGTAAGACAAAGCGCGTTGTTGAATTCCGCCACTTATCCGTCTAAGCTTATTGTGCAATATCTCAAACTCAAACTCAGACGCAAAGTTTTGTAATTACTTCACTTAAACTAATTCGTCTTATAAATATTACAATGACTCCATTTCCTCTTATTAAATTAGTCGAAAGTAAGTAATTAAAAGACTCCGACTTTTGACTATATATTAGATTATTTAATCTAATTTCTAGATTGAATTAAAAATTGATCACAAGAATACTGATCGATAACTACAAGTAAGTGTAGATAGAAGTAAGTCCTATCGCGATCGGTTATCGTTCATCAAATATTTGGTGTAATCTGTCTAGTAAGACCCGCCCGCAGTCCGCGACGATAGCGCTCAGTAACACGTTATTTTATACATAAACATAGAATCACGCAACTCATTCATTTTGAAGGGTATATGGACATTAAATAATGATATGTCACTTCGGTCTCCACTCATCATCTGTCATACAGATACAGGATGACGGAGCACAACACCGCAGTTTGTCAAATAAGAGGTAAGAAGGAAGGAAAATGCTACAAACATGAATGAAACAGTAAGAAAATGTATAATTAAGTACGAGTATGGTTGCAGTGATTTAATAAGCGAGATGAAAAAAAAATACATGTTAAATGTTTTGAAAATTATAAATTTTCTGAATGTAAGTTAATATTTACTTAATAATTACTTAGCAGAAAAAAAATGGTGTTGAGGCGAGATTAATAGATTTTCCAGTTTTGCCCAATTTCGAGACAATATTATAATGTGTGTTGGTGCGGAAATATAATTTAGAAGCTTTGTCGAACCAAAGTGGGAAAATTAAATAATTTCAAGAAGAACCTACAGATATTTTTTAAGAAAATATATATTTTAAAAAAAAATACGTCTATCACATTGTTACTTTGTTTAAAAGCTAATGCATCATTTATCTAAATTATTTCTAAAGCAAAATTAAAAAAAACTGACAAGCGGAACAGTAAACATCATTTAGAAGAGGAAGTTGTCGATTATAATAATAGTACAATCATTTTTTACGAGTGACTGTTAACTGAGGGAATATTATTATTTGTTGGTAACTGACTAGAGCTAGCATAAATCCGCGATATCGACTACATACAATTATATTTATCAATAGAATCTATTTAAAGGATTGTTTCTGATCACAGACCCCACACATCCCCCAACCCCGCACAGATCCTTGCGTTGATTTTCGCCACCTAAGACGAAATGTCTCGAAAAAATCGGCGAAAAGTAGGGAACGTGTGTCCTAATACTAGGTTCCTCTGTCTATGTGCAAAACAGCGTGAAGGTAATTTATTTTTTTTTATATTTTAAATATTTTAAGCTTCACGCAGTATCCAGCATATAAAAAGCGAAGCAGAGAGATTACTACTTTTCCACCTTAGGGGTTTAAATGTCACTGAAAGGATTATTTATTTATTTTTTGCCGCCCAATAGTGTGTAGAAATGGGCGGAAAGTGGAGAATGAATGCACTATAATATAATATAGAACTCAGAACTTTTTGCTACTTTACAAACTTAAAAAAAAACGTTATAACAAAAAGTCTTCATATATATATTTTGATTATGTAATAAAATATTCAAATATTACATAAAAATGTGTGTATACAATATATAAAATATGCCGAAATCATTCTCAACACTGATAAATTGTATCGGGATAAATCTAGTATCAAATGTTATCATTCAAATGTCAAGGTGATAACAATCTCAACTCTAAAATGTGAACATTACGAAAATAATCCACAAGCACCAACTGATGGCGGAAGATAAAGTTGATTAAACACAATATGTTATTATATCTAAAATATATGAAAGATAGAAAAACACGCAGAAAATCCGTTAAATGAATAGATATATATTAATATGTTTGTACCACAATATAGCATTATAAATTTGTAAAAAAATAGATGCCAGTCGTGACGTTGACACAAAACGCACAAAGTGTGACTATAAGCGCGATTGGTACGATCCACACTCGAAGAAATAAAATACTTATTTAAATTTATATTTCCATTTCTACGCTCTGGTGTTCAGGAAAAGCGCGGGGTTGAATTCCACCACTCATAACGCAATGCCCCCAGAATTCGGTGTCAGTGTCTTAACACTCGTAGATACGATCTCTCATTCTATATATTCATTTTATACAGATTGTCTTAACACTAGGTTCCCTCTGCCTACCCTGTTGTGTGCAGGATA
The DNA here is from genome assembly GCA_030704555.1 of Heliconius charithonia. Lineage (NCBI taxonomy): Eukaryota > Metazoa > Arthropoda > Insecta > Lepidoptera > Nymphalidae > Heliconius > Heliconius charithonia. The sequence goes on from CM060825.1 coordinate 6,177,626, forward strand.
CAGCGTGAAACTGATAAAAAATCATATCAACACCACAGCCCAATTTTTACATTTAACGAAGTGAAAAAAAAAAATGTTTAAACAACATAACAAGTACCACTCATCGACCAGGGAATTGGTAATAGAAACAATGCATTGAAGAATACTAAATAGGATATAGAGTACTACAAGTATATTGTGATTCATAATTTAAAAAAGTATGCAATATTTGTCCTTATAGATATTTTTTTTTATATGTACATTCTGCACATATTGATATCATCGTCCCTTGTCTAATTTTAAATACATATAAAAAGTGTTTATTTTTAAGAATATTGTTGATCGAAACAGAGAAGAAACGGCGAAATGTATAAATAGCGTAATATAAAAGTAACTGCGCAAGCGCATCGGCGCGGCCGTGACGTGTCGGCGCGCCCACCGCCTCCTGCGCCGAGACGGTCCGCGCCAGGGCGATAGCTGCAGCATGCGATTTTAATATCAAATTGCTTGTATATACGAAATACCTATATTGATACATATTCGGATAATTTAAACTTTTTTTGAAACAACTTCCAATAGTCTATCCAAATATAAATAATAAATATATATATATAAATAATAAATAATAACTTACTTGAATAATTTATTAATGTTAAAGATGTTTATGTAAGTACAAAGTACATAACATATACCACTAAATATATATACTCTTGAGTATAAGTGAAGCTATTAAATTATAATGACTTATATAATATTACAGTGTTTATAATATTCATATAATTATGCTTTGACAATAGTAAAATTTGCTACGTTCTGTGGAAAACAACCTAGCATAATAATACATAAGATAAGTGCGCGGTTAATATAAATATTTACTGAGACATCACGCAACGCGAGATACTGTGATTTATAGCAATCTTGGTTTCCACTTTTTAAATTGATAATGTAAAGTAATAAGTTGTAGATTGTGTTGCAATAAATATGAAATCGTTTTAACAGAACTTTTGGATGCAATAAGATATAAGAAGAATTCATTTAGAAGAATAAGTTCTTATAAATTATGTTTAAACGAGTATTATAGTTATAAATATTATAAATATATATATAGTGAAAAGTGGTGAACGGAGGTGCTTTCATTTCCATGTTCTGCTACTAAATTCTAATCGATACCTCCACGCGAACTCGAAATAAATGGTCTTGACAGACAGATAGTCAGCAAAGTGATCCTATAAGGATTTTGTTTTCTCCTTTTGTGGTACAGAAAACAAAAAATCTCACACAGTGCAAGTACAGAAAAAATTATATTTCTTAGAAAAAAATATTTCCGTTACGGTATTAGATACTAATTACATACATATATCCATATATAGTGAAGTTTTCAATGAGAACAGTCATTTGATCGGCCCTGACTGCGAATGGCCCCTGACCATGACAGAGTAAGCGGTTACAGGAAGTGAATCTATTAACGTAGGAAGAAATCGAAAAAAAGATTGAAAATACAGACAATTATTTATGAGGGTATCATCGTCATCTGTGTATACTCACTCTGATGGATCTAAAATGACATCTCATCATCAATTTTGTCTAAATAACAAAAAAACTACTACACTAAGATAGTCGTTATTTATCAATCAATGAATTAAATAAATTTACAAAATTAAAATAGATTACATTCTACTTTACATATTATTATATTAAATAGAATTTTGTACCTGAAAAGTATAATAATGGGATAAAATAGCGAAAGTAGCTCTGCCTAAATAAACTATATACATATATATGACGAGAATCATTTTTTCAATTGCATAACTATCACTAGTCATTTTGTCAATCGTATAATCAAACTATAGCAGTGTGTCTAACAATAGATGTCTGTCCGTCCGTGGTTTTACACCTCAAGTCTAGAGTTACACTTGATCTATGTAAATCCGCCGTTATATAAAATATTGTTTATTATTTTGTCCAACAATAATATAAGTTAAATTTTATAATTTAACTTATATTATTATTTTAGTAAATGAATCCTCCGAGATCCTTGATAAATTTATAATAGAACGGTTAAAGTGTATGGTTTTTATTTTTTACTAGCGATCTACACGCGGCTTCGACAGCTTAAACTCATTAATAGTATTTAAGATGTGTAAAGTTTTATCTATATGTAATTAGTAGTTTTTGCGTAAAAGTTGTACAAAGATACATTCTCATAACATTCATTCTTATTTGGTATAATTTTATGATAATAAAAGACATTTCTTTATGTAAAATTAATAAAACTATCATTCTATAAGTATACCGCGAAAACTAATATAATATAAATCCTGTAACGATCGATAGTAGTAATCAATTAAGCGTAGTGTTATAGATTACAGGTTTGATTACAGGCGCACGCACTTTCGATTTTTAAGCTCAGCTAAATATTATATACGTTCGGTGACGTCATTCCTACAGAAAAATAAATATATAAGGCAGATGTTTTTGTGTATAATCGTTATTAGAAATATGTTTATTTGTACATAGATGGTATATATGGGGAATGAGCTTATCTCTTGATTTTCGTTATAAATCAAAAGAATAAACTAATTATTATTATTTATTTTAGCTTTATGCTTTGTATCTTATACGTAGCAGGGTAGGCAGAGGGAACCTGAGAACCTAGTCTTAAAACACTCCGTTCCTCACTTTCAGACGAATCCTCAAGGCATTGCGTATTGAATGGCGAAACTCTATTAAGTTTTGCCTCAATACCAGACCGAGGAAATGAAAATACTAAATTTTCATTTCATTTCCCCGAGTGTTCAATTCAAGCCCACCATCAATAAAGTTAAGAAAACAGCCAAGTGTGAGTCGAACTCGCGAACCCGACGGGCGTCCCATACCTATAATAACTAGCAACATAACCATATTTATTGTATGGGAGCTACCTTAAATATATTTTTTTCTGTTTTTTATTATTTGTGAAAATTTCAACCATCTATATGTTCATGAGATACGGGAGAGATCAGGTCATAGAAATAGTGTCCCGTTTAAAGCCTTTCGAGACGAAACTCTGATATCAACTAAAATTACTTTTAGAATTATACCAAAAAAATATGAGAAGTCTCATTGAGACTATTTAATCGAACACGATTTGTAATAGAAACTTGCAGTACTTAATGAACAAAAAGAAACTAGCACTACGGCCAGAAATAAAATGGCACTTAAAGTTGTGTTGTATTATTTGCGAGACTCTTAATAGAAATTTCCTTTGTCGAGCAATCTGCTCCCCCATGGAGTTAAGAGGAGGAGGATACATTGTGTATGAGTATATTGGTTATGGTGCTTACAAGGTCATCATTTTTTTTTTGTTTCCGAAATATTCGTTAGTTTAATAAATTTTGAGGCCAGTCGTGGCGCAGGGGCACAAGCGTGTGACTATAAACGCGATATGTTGTGGGTTCGATTCCCACTCGAATAAATGAAATATTAAAAATTTTAATTTCTTCGCCCCGGTAAAGAGGCAAAGCGCGACGTTGAGTTTAACAGCACTGGGTACATCATCTGACTGTAAACGAGACGCTTCCGGGTTCGATGATCGATCGTTCACATTCGGGTATAGATTTCTTATATTTTCTCCCTCTGGTAGCAAGATTATGGGAATATGGAGAACGGAGTGTCTCATTTCTATTTCCCTTTGCTTAAGCTACATTTATAGTTAATGAAAGTTTAAAGGATATCGGAGTTAAAAACGATAAGTAAGTATAGATATTACCTGTGAAAATGAAATCCGTTTGAGTCACTTTTTTATGTATTTATAAATTTAATATCCCACATTAACAATATAGCGTTTTATTTAAGTTATAGGATATAATAAGTGTTGCCTTCACAAGGGCAAATATGGTAATAAGCATCAATCAGAACGTTGAATGGTTTTAATGAATGTTCCCAGCATCTGCGTCTCAGAGCTCGGGGCGGCGGGTTATCAGCAGGTCGTGCCTCCTGATAGCAGCGTTATCAGCAACCTTCGATAAGACTCTTCGCCATAACTAGACACCTCGATGTTAAAAAAAGGAGCAGAGAAGGGTCGATGGAGAGGACACCAACTCAGCGCTAAATATTTTTTTACTATTAAAATTTTATGTGGTTGGTTTGTATTTAACTGGCGATTTGCCCTAATTCTTGAGATAATTTAAAACCATACGTACTTGAGATTACGTAATTCGTTAATTATAGGACGATATCTATAACTATTAATCACTACTGTTTGACGGCAATCGAAATATGTCCTATTTTGATAATAAAGTTTATTTTTGAGCTCCACACTGTGTCCCACATATAGCAGTGTAGGCAAAGGGAACTTAGTGTTAAGACACTCCGCCTGATTTTGAATGGCACAATTTTCCAAGATATTGTATATTTAGGAGAGGAGCTCAACACCGCGCTTTTGAAAAAATGAAAATAACGGATTGTCTCATCTGGGAGTTGAACCTATAACCGTCGTCTTTACAGCCGGATGACCACAGCACAATAAAGTTTCGTTTTACTATAAACTTGAAAACGAGTTCCACACAGTAAGTTGTGATTGTTTGTTTAACAACAATCCATGTGTTATTCAATTTTGTAGGATAATCATAATCCTACAAATTCCTTATATCTATATAGTTCATAAAAAATAATCGATTTTTACGATACTAATATTTTAATTTATTATTAATACTAACATTTTAATTTATTATTCATATATATAAAAAAAAATACTTTCATATTTTAGGGAAGCTAAAGACCGACAAGTAGCGCGGTAAAGCTAAAACCTTAATATTATTTCATATGATTTTATACAACTAATTACTGAACGAAGCTTCATACCAACTACATAGAGACATGTCTATATAATGGACTTTCACGTGTTGAGTAAATTGTGATTGTTTGTTTTGCGGTATTTGGTAACTGTCGGCGGTAATGACATCATTTTATGTGTCTATCGATTAGGATCAAATAATCGGTATATTTTCTGTCTTTCTTGGTGTTAGATTTAGAAAAAAGAATATTTTTAATAGTTTTATCTATACAATATTATACACTTATATTTTAGAATGTCACATAAAATCTTGTAAATGTCTTTTTTCGCAATACAAGTAAATCTGTGGCTCCTGGGAATGACCTACTTTACCTCGTAGTGTATTCCCGCAGAGCACTGCACTCTGTTGACACTGACATACAAAAATGTGGGACGCGGCTCCGGATCTATTTACATTTTTCAATCGTGGTTTTCTGGGAAATTCTAAATTTAACAAAATATTGATGGCTCTCGTGAAGCAGTGCCACAAGCGGTAATCATGACGGTTATAGGTTCCGTTTATACTCAGGGGAATGACATTTTTAATATTTTCTTTTTCTCGTTCTGGTAACAAGGCAAGCGCGGTGTTTAGTTCCATCGTTCCATCCACCATACGTTGAGATGGAGAACGAAGTATCGTAACAAACAATTGTTTTTAATTTTCATTGCCCTCTACTAAACGCTAGATGCAACGTAAATGTAATAAAATATATCTGTTTCTTTGATATTTTTGTGGTAAGACATTATAAAGAAAATATATGTTACAGTAGAGCAGAATTTTATTGTCATGTCATGTCATGTAGTTTTATATCATGATAAAAAAATATATTTTACTGCCTATAGGTGTATTATGTACTATACAAAAACTTTGAAAGATCTTGATTTAAATTCGATGAGATAGAGGAGTTTCTTGAATCTATTAGTCGACTAAACAAAATTATCATTACGATTATTGATCGAGACATTCTATCGAAGCCCTCGCGTGAACTTGACCGATGACGTCAGTCGCCGGCAAACACCAACAAACATGTGTCTTATACCTAGAAAACAGATGTACTGTAGCGGTGCTAAGTAGACGCATAGAGTATAGGTGTAAAGGAGCTGAATGTAGAGTTCTTTCAATAATCTCTTTTGAAAAGACTCTTTCAACCTTCGAAATCCCAAAACATATTATAATTATAATACATCACAAAACGACAAATAAAAAAAGCACAGATATCAGATCAAATCCATGCGTAAATATTAAAAATCTAATGTAGTCACTGTGGTCCACATCAGCTCGCGTTGTGTCCACCGTACAGTGGCACATAACGCTGTGTCGCGATAACTAACAGCTTACGCAAAACAATGACGAACGCAAAAACAAATTTAAGGTCTTTGATTTGTTAAATATTTAATCAGTTTGTGTATAATTAAAAATACAAATGAGCCTCATATGTAAAATTTAGATGTTGATTTGTTACTATATCGATAGTATCGTTAATATTTGACAAATTTTAGTGTAGAATGTTTTTAACCTGAGTTACTTGGTAGTATGTAAATGACTTTCAAACGTAAATTTCGCAAAAAAGCTGAGCTGTTAAAAGTTGAGTTTCTGTCAATGTGACTGCATGAAGTGGTTCCCACATAGAGCAGGGTAAGGTCAGGGAATCTAAAGACACTCCATTCCTCATTAACACACCTCCGTTTCCCACTACCTATCCGCTGAATGAAAAGGCTTTGCGTGTGGAGATGCCTATGGGAAAGGAAGCAACTCAACGCCGCGCTTTGCCTCAATATCTAAACTCATTCGTTCAAATATATATTACCTGTGCTCTAGAAAGCACTTCACATTATATTTATCTAAATAGACGAAAACAATAGAAGCGAAGTTACATATGACTGTCTGAAACGTATAAATATTTGAGAGCCATGTAAAAAACAAAAATAACCAGAGACAAGAACTGTTGTTATCTACTTTAACTATTTCACTAATTTCCATGAATATTTTCAAGTCGATCTAATGATTTGTTTATGTTAATCAAAATTAAAAATCAGCTTCACGCTGTATTCCGAACACAGCAGGGTAGGCAGAGGTAGTAAGTTAGTTAGGGTAGTTAAGTTTAACTACTAACTTAAATATATCATCCCCTCTCGTGGGGATCGAACCCACTACCAGTTGGTTAAATAACAATCAATTGTAGTAATTCCTTTAATTGCTCAGAATTTTAAATGTTTATTGAGTTCATACAGTAATTAAAGCCATATTGAGTTCTTATCTTAACAGCGCGTGTAAGTCCATATCGCAATAACTACTGAATTAACTCAATTATTATTTGTTTATTTGCCCATATCTCATGACCCGCGTTGCATAACCTGACGTCGTCGTCGGCTTCAGATAACACCTAAGCGCTAACCGAAATCTCGTTAAAGAATTTCTTATCGTTAATTGTTTTAATTTCTCTCCCCATATATGATTTAATTGAAGGTAAGTGGACAATTACATTTTAAATAATTAATTAGTTAGGCTTCGTTCTACAGCGAATTCTATCCCTATCCGATATAAAAGCTAATGATGGCCAAAAAAAATACTAAAATACTTTTCTGAAAACATTTGAACTTAGCGGGATTTGAACCCACGAAGTTTGGAACTCTTGGAAATCATCCAAGAGGCGCAGAGCACAGAGAGGTGATTAAATCTCGCTCTACTTTAATTATATAAAAACACTTAAATCACCAGTAAGACTTTTTGTAATGTGTTCAAATTCCGTTTGCACAATATTTTTTTATAACTACATTACATTCTTAATAAACGTTCCTTTCGGGTTAAACAAAAGATTTTTAAAACTAAAATTAACACCACGAAAAAGAAATTTTCATATTATACAGAAAGTAGAGAGACAATAGAAAATACATTGTACACAAATAGAAGCTTTTTATAGATAAATGAAGATGGACGGCGTGTGAGGGGTGCCGCGGTCGAATTCATTAGACGCCGGGGACCAACAGCCAAATCATATTAAGGTACCAACCAATATGAGATACGTCAATAAATCGTTACTTAAAATAAATGTATGTCGCTGTATCATTATGTTATATTATCTCGTAGTACAATGAACTGACTAACTTTTTAAAAAAAATGCAAATATTGACTTCGGCAGAACAAATAAACTCACAAGCCTTGAGAAAATTATTTTGATATAACTTATAATTAATTTTTACTATCAATACTAACCTTATAAAACTGACAAGTCTGAATTCAGAGTTTGTCCGTTTATCTACTTTTCTGTACTTTTCACGCTAATCTCAGAAACGGCGTTACCGATTCAATTGCAATTTTCACCATTATATTTCTGCAAGCTTTTCTCGACTTTTGGTATTTATTAAAAATACCAAAAATTTACAATTAAAAATTTACAGTTTATAAATAAAAAAGTGTGTGTTTTATTTTTCATTTTGAAAAATGTTGTTCGATAAAATTGCTATAAGCAACTATTTGAAACTTAGCTTTTCAAAATAGATATAGAAATAGATATTGTTTTTAAATTTATATTATTATTAGAAATCGAAAATATTGCAAATTAGTAAATAATTAGGTAGTTTAAACGAGCGAAGTCACAGACAAGACACAAACGCCTTGTACTATAAATACAGTAGGTATCTAATAATAATAATAACGAACTAGCAATCAGCAAATTTATTAATTCATATTTATTTTGTTAAAAGGATTGAGTTGTGGTTTATTTACCGAGTCATAATTATATAATTATAAACTCTTGATGTAACCTTCATAAAGGTCACGTCATTTATTTCGTTATTTTCCTATTTTTATAACAAAATATTAATTGTAGGTAGTTTCCCATTTTCCGCATTCATTCTGGAGGCATTGTGTAGTGTTAAACGGCGGAACTCAACGCCGCGTTTTACCTCTACACCAGATCGTAGAAACGGAAATATAAATTGGGGATAAGGGGGACGTGGAGATCGAAACCACCAGAACCAGTCGCTGCCTCTGCGCCTCGACCTCTGGTTATTTGCGGGATTTACAACTTCGATGGGAAACAACCAAAAGTAAGGAAAATGCTAAAATTAAATGTGCGCAGCCATGTAGATTGAACTTAATTGAGGCCACGACTCGTCGACCGCACTGTACGAGTGTACACTGCGAGTGCAAGCGTGACGCGCCCGCACACCTCCACGACACGCCCGCGCTCGCCTCGCCCTCTACAAACTACTTCTACTGACACGTCTCTGTGAAATATTTTGTTTACCAAACCATGTATTCGCTTGGATGTCGAAACTCTACATTTTTTCAATGGTGGAATGATTTTTTATAATTAAATTTTTATTATTTTAAATAAATTTAAAATATTTTTTATGACTTTAAAGTATTTTTAAGAAGTTAAATAAGCAGCGTTATCGTAACACGGTTTGGTATTCCGCTGCAAGCCGCGACCCTGCCTAGTTAAACAAATTAAAATATACTTGCCTCTATATTAATTATAAATTTTGTTAATAACCCGAAATCAATTATGAGAAAAACAAATAAATGGCTTACCTCGTATAATAAGGTAAGCCGGCACCATATTATTTTTAGCATCAGGCTGCATAAAGCATTATACACATATTATGTAGTACATAACATTGTTTGTGTGTTGCGTGGCGAAACTTAACACCGCGTTTCGCCTTTTCACCGGAGCGAAGGTTAGAATCTAAATATTTTTGGTAAATAATGCTTATGTTTCATTATATTGAAAATTATTTAAAGACCGGTCGTGCCACAGGAGCACAAAGTATGACTGAAAAATTGACACTCAAAGAAATTAAACATTTTTTAAAAATTATATTTTGATTTCTTCGCTCTGGTTCTGGTGTCGAGGCAAAGCGCGGCGTTGAGTTCCGCAACTTAACACACAATGCCTCTAGATTTCGGCGAAAAGTAGGGAACGAAGTGTCTAGGTTAGGCAGTAGGTTCCCTCGGCCTACCCTGCTAAGTGCGGGATACAGCGTAAAGCTTATTTGATTTAATTTAAGAATTATTTATTGTTTTAGTGCGCGTTTTGACATTTATTTATATTTTAGTCAGTCGACGACGTTATAATACGCCGACGACATTTGCATTCAAATTGGGTATTAAATAGTCACTCTATATTCTGTTGGTCGTCGCGTTTGTTATTGTGGTATATAATTTATACTAGCAAATAAAATTTTATTTAATTAATTAAATATTTTTTTAGCTTAACACTATATCCCGCACATAATATGGTAAGGGAACCTGGAACTAGGTTTCCAGGCCTACCCTGCTTTTTCTACGATAAGACATTATTTTACCATTAAGACACATACGTTCCCCACTTTTTAACCGGATTCTCGGAACTCAACGTCGCGCTTTGCCTCATTACTATTTTTATTATCTCAAGAAATGAAATATTAAATATTTTATTTCCTCGACCTCGTCACGACGGGCCTCTTATTAAAATCAGCTTCACGATGTATCCAGCACCCAGCAGAGTAAGAAGAGAACGTATTGTTAAGATACTATGCCGCGCTTTATCTCGACACTAAAACGAAGAAATGAAAATATAAAATTATATAATAATTCCCTTTTCCTCGAGCGGGGATCGAACCCATAACCAGTTACAGCCCCACACTAGGGCAATCGTTTATACACACTTGTACCATATAAAATATAAACATGTATTACTTTTCATATTAAATTAATATATTATCCAATTAAAATCAAATATCAATAATTTGTTCTATCTATGTCAAAAAAACAAATTAAAGGAAATAATTGATGTTCAGCTATTTTCATATCCACGTGGAGGTACTCATCGTAACCTGTGCCTAATGACTTTTGTCATATAAAGTTAATATCTATTTAATGCATTGTTTACAAATAATACTTGTAATAATGTAATACACCCAATGTTTAAATTATTTTCCATCAAGTCTTCTTATATTTTTTTCAGCTTTACGCTGTATCCCGCATACACCAGAGTAGGCAGACCCCGAGGGAACCTTGTGTTATAACACTCCGTTCCGCACTTCTCACCAAAGTTTCGCTTTATCTCTTTATCTTATTAATAGAGCGAGGAATCGAACCGGCAAACGTCGTATTTACAGTTCTACACTGTGCTGTTGCACTACGATGGCCTTTACAAATATCTATAATAAAATACACTAACAATATTGAATAATATGAATTGAATCAAATCAAACGACGCCATTATTGCGCAGTTAAACGATAATATTGGTATTGAATCCCTCAGGAATACTCAAACTAACACGTAATATCTACTAACGAGTGATAGACTCCATATGTCAAAATAAATTCTTAGCACAGAAGCCTTTCAGAGAAATATAGAGATGCATTTGTGAGTCTATCACGCTGTATCCCGCAGTAGTAGGGGGAGAGAAGTTGCAAACCTAGAGTTAAAACGCTCCATTTCCATTCACACACTTTCGTTTCCTACTTTCTGCTGAATTCTCGAATTGAGTGATAGAATTCATCGCCTCGCTTTACAACGGAAACGAAAATATTATTTTTTTTCAATCACCTAAACGGGAATGTAATCCGCAGCCAACGCGTTTACAGTCGCACGCTTCTTTCCTTGCACCACAACGGCCTCCTTAATATAAAAAAAAAATATTTTATTTTTGAAGTTTCACATCGTGCTTGCCTAATGCCAATGCTTCCAGAATTCGACAGAAAATGGGGAACGGAGTGTCTTAACACTAGGTTCCCTCTGCCTACCCTTCTGTGTGCGGGATACAGCGGGAGGCTGATTAAAAAATAACGATTTACTTTAAAATAAATTGTACTCGCGAATGTTCCGTCGGGTGTGCCACGTGAGTGGTCGTGAGCGTCGCCCTGTAAATTGGCCGTACGACGCGGCGTGCGCAGGATTGGGTCAATCAGCAGCAATCAAGCCACAATGATTTATGGTTTTATGGGAAACTTGCGCACTTCATATTCCACCCTCAGGATACACCATAAATGAAGCAATTTGTTCAATACGTATGTCCGTATTTTTGGTACAATCTCACAAACGAATGCACATATTATTTTTTTATTATTAGGCAAACAATCAGGAACTTCAGTTACCATTTTATCGGCATTTAATAATGTTGAATTTTTCAGTCGTGGCCATTTAAGAAAATATAGTATTTAATATTCTAATTTCTTCGCTTTGTGCCGAGGCAAAGCGTAGCATTGAGTTTCGCCGCTCTACATGAAATCCCTCAATAATTCGGCGGCGGTAAGTGGGGGCGGATTGTTTTAACACTAGGCTCTAATTACGCTGCTACATGCGTGATACAGCGTGATGCTGATATTTTAAGATTGAATACAAATTAAAAGCTAATAGATAACTCAGTAAAAAAGTACAGTAAGTAAAATGTTACTTTCTCGCATTAATAATAAATATGCTTGATTGTGTTCAAAGTCAAAGTTATGGAGGGATATTTTTTAGCACCTATGTACAGGCGCGTGACTGTGAATCGTGAACGCACACAACAGGTTGTGGGTTCGATTCCCACTTGAGGAAATGATACGTCGCGTCATCGGATTTATCTTGATGGCGCGAATGTTACTATATATTAGTTTAGTTTATGCAATAGTTTTTTGTTTTGTTTGTAATTGACTTGTTATAATTAGTTGTATCACCACCAAAGTCAAAACCAAACCAAGCCCCACACAAGGGCATGAATATATTTTCATTTTTCCCCATCTGTTAGACAAAGAGTAGCGTAGAGTTCCGCCACTCAACATATAGTGTCTATAAAAGTATAGTTAAGTGGATTTATTATCAACAGTACAATCTAATTCTAGACGCAACTCGCTTTAATTAAGAATTTAAATGAGTAAAATCAGTATTAGTGTTTGCAAAGTAAATAATTACCTACTTGTATATCGATTACGTCTTGTTTTATTCGATGTTTTATACATCGAGCCCAGACAATATATAAAGTAGTCAGATAATATTATTGAGACCAGTCGTGGCGCAGGGGCCCAATCGTACGACTGCAAACGTGACGGTTGTGAGTTCGATCCTACTCCACCACTCGAAAATCTTCTCGCTCTGGTAACGCTGCGAGCGAGCAAAGAAATGGAAATATAAATTTAAATAAATATTTCATCTTCTCGAGTGGCATTCGAACCCACAACCAGTCGATTTTACAGTCAGACTTCGTGCCCTGCGCCACGACTGGCCTCATTATATTATTAATTTCAAATAATTAAGGCTAGTAGCAGCCGCGTTTGCAAATCACGATTTGCTGAGTGTACATTTCGACGTATAAATCAATAGTATACACAATATATTATGAAAATTGTTTAAAATTATAGCAAAGGTGTGTTTATTTACATCGACTAATGCAATGTGTGATTTACGTGCAACGAATAGTGACATAAGTTATCATCGTTTTTTATTTACTTGCCTAAATTTGTATAAAATTTATATTTATTATACATATTAACATATATATATAAACATATTTAGAATGAACAAACGGAACATGACTGATTTAATTTTATGTTATATTATTATATTTTATTATATCATGGATAATTTAAAGAATGTTTATTTAATTATTTTCATCAAACAAACAACAACAATTAATATATTTATGGCAATAAATTGTATCTAACAATGAACGCCATCGAATTGCTTTAAGCGTGTGCGCTGCAAAAATTATAAAATATATATCAGGATATTATATTGAAGAAATGTTCTGTGTTATTAGTTCTAAAAAAAAACCCGCGATACCTTATATGATAAATATACGATGTTATAAATAAATCACAATAAGGCAGTTTCTAACATAAAAGCAATAGAAAATTGCAGGTGTCATGTCAACGTTTTCTATTTGATAAAGTTATTGAAATTGACAATTACGAACTAAGTTATTCTATCATTAAGGAAATTTTATGAAGCTATGCTTTTATAGCATGCAATTTGAAAGTATATTTTTTTGAGAAAATGTAATTTTAAAATAATCAAACGCTCCGTTTACGGCCGCACGCATAGACAGAAATCCTGCGGGGAGCGCCCTTGCCGCCGATTTGGTCTTCGCAAGTAGCTATGTAGTGCTTGAATTTGCTCAAAATTATTGAATGTATAAATAATTTTTATTGTATAATTTATATTATCTTATGGCAAGTACAATATAACCAAATAATTATAACTGGTACGCGGACGAAGTTACGTATTAGTCACAAAATGTCATAAAAAATATAAAATAAAAAAAACTAACACGTCATTATGATTAACAAATGAAGCTTATTCTTTAACCAAGCAATTGTATAAAAAAATATTTAAAAAAAAGCGAATGTATAAATTTAAAAAAAAAATATAGGCTCGATAGTTTATCAGGCCAGTCGTGGCGCAGCGGCAGTGAGTGGCGAAGTGTGACTGTAAAACTGACTGGTTGTGGGTTCGATCCCCACTCGAGGAGATGAAATATTTACTTAAATTTATTTCCATTTTCTTCGCTCTGGTGTCGAGGTTAAGCGCGGCGTTGAGTTCTGCCACTCAACACGCAATGCCTCTAGAATTTGGCAGAAAGTGGGGAACGGAGTGTCTTAACACTAGGTTCCCTCTGCCTACCCTGCTGTGTGCGGTATACAGCGTGAAGCTGATTTATTTATTTTTTTAGTTTATCAGGACTAACAGTCGGGATCTATTCTTCAACATTTAAAAGAAATAAATAGCTCGAGTATTATTTATAAGGATAAAAGAACAATTATCATTATATATTTATATTGAGTGTATTTTTATTCTATCAGTACCGTTAAATTGGTTGTAATTCGTTAATCACTGAATGCCTCTGACGATGAGAATCACGCGTCCGCTACAAGTAGATATCTTATTAGCTCATTTAGATCATTTCAAGTCTTATACCAGGATCTGTTCTTAATAACAAAATTTTATTATTAATCATATTTTGATAAAATTTTGCTGATTTTTACTTGACATTATTCAACAATAACATTTTAGGAACCGATTCTACATAAAAATGATACTCTACATATAAATTTATAGAATATATCACATCAAATTAAATGTTATAAATTCAAAAAAGAGATTGCTATTTCTTATTTTAAAATATAAGTATTTGTAACTTTATTAAAAAAACTTATATCAATAACAAATAGAAGTTGACTATCAAATAGTTGTTTTGGTGTTATTTAATAGGTTTTTTTATATACTAGTCAGTCGCCACCGGACATATACATAGTAATTAGCATACGATGTCGCAACTTCGAATACCGGAGACGACGTCGCGCGCGGCGGGCGCCGGCTGCAGAAAAACTGGCCTCATCGTATAATATTTAAATTTTACAACTCGATGTTTATTGTGGAATACCGTCACTAATAACAAAGCTGTAAAAAAACATTTACTTGTCACAAAGTAGATGCTTAATTTTAATTTTTATTTTTTTAATTACATGTAGTTTTGTATAAATTGTTTTAGTATAAATATCATATGTGCTTACTTTCATAAAAAAGCTTAAATATTTTATTGAGGACAGTCGTGGTGCAGGGGTACAAAGTTTGACTGTACAAGCGACTAGTTGTGGGTTCGATACTCACTCGAGGAAGATGAAATATTTATTAAAATTGATATTTTCATTTCGTCGCTCTGGTGTCGGGGCAAAGCACGGCGTTGAGTTCCACCACTCAACACGCAATACCTCCAGAATTCGATGGAAAGTGGGGAAGGGACACTCTGCCTACCCTGATGTCTGCGAAATACAGAGTGAAGCCGATTGATTTGATTAGCATATTTCACTTTTACTATTTTTATTCTATTTTACTATTATCCAAAAAAACCGTAATTTTAGTTAACCAAAACATAATTCCATAACGTTTAGCTATTAAACATGTAATATCAATAAAACTATAATACTCACACGTGGGTCCGGCTGAGATAATCAAAATAGATCCCAAGGGCGTTATAAAATACGTATTTAGTAAGTATGAGCGTTTGGTACGCACGTACGTATCGGACGGCGGCGGCGCGGGCACTGACGACGGCGGACAACACACAGCACTGATAAAAGATAGCTCTTGACTTAGTACAATGGCTGATCATCTTGAATAGTGTTCATCTGGCTTAGAAGACCCTAACACCACCGCTACTGAGCCGTAGCGGGTAATGATTCACATGGAAAAAGAAGATCTCTAAAAACTCTACATTTTATAAACTCTAAAAACTCTACATTTTATAAACTAAAATTGTTTGGATTGATATGAGTGATAAGATTATCTTTCTTAAATGATTGCTTATAATTATATCGCAGTTAAAATATTTTTTTAAATGTTTTCAAATTTCCCTATAAAATTAATATTTTTTTAAATGGTTTTCAAAACTGAACAAACAATGTAGTTTTGATAGATTTTGTAAAAATGTTCCGTTGAATTGTTAAAATTAACAGTAATTTTTTTTTTAAATAATAAAAAAAATACAGGGATCGTCTCATAAGCTAACAGGCGTTCTCTATGTCTTCTTCGCAACAAATCTGAATTGAGAAAAAAAAGCCTTAGTCACGTCTTAATTAAAATCGACTCAGCAAAAAATAATTAACAATACTTATATACTAACTATATTTGAATTAAGAATAACCTTCACTGCATCCAGCAGCAGCTTTTGTTATGATCTGTCGCTAACCCCTAAGTCTAGCGTCCAAAGGTCCAAAAGGAAATCGCTATTCGATATCGCTAAACTCTGTAATTTAATTTACTATCGAAGAGGTACGACAAAATAAAATGTATTGCCAAAAAATATTTCAAACAATTAAGTCATAAAAAAGATACAAGAAAACAATGAACATAACAAACATAATAATATTTTACAAACACATTGACTATCCAGACGAAGAGTCATGCTCTTGGCACATACCTCTCAGAAACGGACAAATTGCTTATAAAAATTACTGTTTTCTAACAACCAAACCAAACGCAAGTCCAAATAAAAAATGCATTTTTCTTAAGAAGGTGACGTCTAACCTGAACACAACTGTCCCTAAGAACAAAACCAAAAAGTATAGCAAAATTATACGTATTTTTGGTTATATAAGTATATTTTTATGATGGCGCTCCGTTCTCTCTGGCTTACCCGCTAGGAATACAGCGTGATGCTAAATTAAATAAATATTTTTAATATTCATATTAAATAGTTTTGGCGCAGTCCTGCTGCTGCCAGCTGAGGCCAGTCGTGGCGCAGTGGTACAAAGTGTGACTGTAAAACCGACTGGTTGTGGGTTCGATCCCCACTCGAGGAGATGAAATATTTACTTAAATTTATATTTTCATTTCTTCGCTCTGGTGTCGAGGCAAAGTGCGGCGTTGAGTTCTGCCACTCAACACGCAATGCCTCCAAAATTCGGCAGAAAGTGGGGAACGAAGTGTCTTGACACTAGGTTCCCTCTGCCTACCCTGCTGTGTGCGGGATATAGCGTGAAGCTAATTTAATTTAATTTTTTTTTAAATAGTTTTGGCTATAGCACCTAGTTTAATTTGTCAAATTTGTCAATAATTTCATGTAATTTTTAAATTGTAATGTAATTTTTTATACATTTTTTTTCTAAATTTAATTTTAGGGTTCCACACATTGCAGGGATAAAATAAAGGAAATAGGATAAAAAAAATAAAGGAAAGCAGACGGATCCTAGAGTTAACTCTACTTACACTCTGTTCCCTCTTCGCTTCTAATTTTCAAAACAATGCGTGTTTAACACCGCGCTATTATTGTTAATGGATGGGGAAAGAAATGAAAATAATGAGATTTTAAGAGAAATCGTGTTATTTTAAGCATTATAGTTTTATAAACTGACTGAACTGAATAACTGAATGACTTAAATGAATGATGAATTGAAAGCATATAGAGTATAAAATGAGTCGTGAATGGACACGCCCTCGTCCTCTCAGACGTACCTACTCGTTATTGCAAATAAGATAAAGAGACATTGTACGTAGCAAAGTTCGTATCGTACGAGTTCTACGAAATTAAACACAATATTTTTACATATCACACGTTATCAACTAGGTATGTGCTTATTGTTTTAAATTAAATTATCATAAGAAATTTTATTTGCTTTGTAAAATTATTAACTATAATTTTTTTTGTTTTCGTAATTAATTGTCTTTCTTCCTTCTTAATTAATTATCTTCATTTAAAGCGTTTTAATGAAAATGTGTTAAAGTGATGATACTCAGTTTTATATTTATAACTAGCAAATCGCTCGCGGCTTTTCTCGCTTGTACTACACCATTATTTAATTTACCATCTGAATTACTTTTGGGACCTAATAATATTATCATTTTAAAGACAATATTCATACATTGATAGGTAAAAATTCAGTCAATTTATTTTATTGAATTTTAAAAGTCTTATTTTGTAGCAATACTGTCGCATACATTTTTTTTATATTGACATAACTTTTTTATTTATGAACCAATTGTTATTGCACATTAATCATTTAAGCCGTTTCTGAGATTCGAGTGAACATGCGCACAGACAAAAAAAATAAAAAAATAAATACCGCCAATAATAGATTTTCTCTTATATCTTCCATGTACAGACAGAGGTGAGTTAGTTTTATTGTGTGTACCTATAGAAGATGCTATGCACAATATTTACAAGATTTGTTTTCATTTATTTAATATTGATATAATATAAATATTTTCTAAATAGGTTAGAGCAGATTCTTCTCATGTCTGAGGCAGTAACGTTAGTGGACCTGTGGTAAATAATAATATGACATAAAAAAATTAAGCATGTAGTTTCTTCTTCAAATAAGCCCACAGCCACCCCATACATACATGTATACTTATATATTGTAAATGTTAACGTTGTACTAGGATCATTTTGATCTTCGCCCTGGCATTACGATGAACACTAATCGGGTATCAGCTGTATACAAAGACAATTAATTCTCAGTCAATTTTACAGACCTTACGAAGAAACAGAAGAACATCTAAACTGTTACAAATATGAAGACAGACGGAATGCAAGATTGGTTAATGTGATTTTACTGAGAGACCCCCCGGATATGTACGAGGTTGATGACAATGGAGGAAACGAAAGAGATATGCAGAAAGTGTAGTTTGGCGACCTTCTGGTTACCCCGTTAGTGAAAAGGAATGAAGCAAAAAGAAAAAAAGTATTTGTTTTGGTACTCACATATTATTCAGCTACACACTTACATGTGAACTGCGCTACCACGGCGTCAGATTATATTATATTATAATTTAATAAAATAATTTTCCTCAAACATGATTGATTAAATGTTATCAGTTTCCGCAGGTAGCTCTACACACGACACCGTCTTATTTGTTTGTATTAGACGTTATACGTCGTGTCGTGCTACTTACTGTCATAAACTATCACCAACCAGACAAACATAATTATTTAATAAACTATACTAATGCAGCTACGTAAATTAAATAAGTAGATTTATTCCGCAAACCATGCCCTGGTTTGGGGAATAATTCTACTTATTTACAAGCATTTTATCGGCGCAAGAACCTAATGTCAAATTACTCCGTTTAGTTTACACGTTGCACATTGAGAACTTTAACTTAAAAGTTGTAAGTATCTGTATGTATCCTAGTAAAATATTTCATGAACTGAAACGTTCTTTCGTTTTTTAGCTTCACTCTGTATTTGCCACACAACAGGGTAGGCAGAGGCAATCTGGGAACCTAGTGTTAAGACTTCGTGCCCATTAAGACACTTCCGCCGAATTCTGGAGGTATCGCATGTTAAGTGACGGAACTCAACGCCGCGCTTTGCCTCATTACCAAGCGTGAAAATGTAATGTAAGAGGCGACTAAAGTACGTGTGGTAAAGTCAGGTCACCAGCAATGCTCGTAGACTCGGCCACATCATTACCACTCCCGGCATTTGAAACCGGCGTTAAGCATTGACTTTATGTCACTGCATTTCGCATCAGGTAATGCCGGGCTCCGGCACCCAATCCCCACCCCTCCCTGGAATATGATAGCGGCACTTAAAGAGAAACTACCCCAGGAGGGTACCAGCACTTCTGGTGCTGGAGAATCCCTCCTGAGTCTCAGGTTGTCCTTCGAATTCTGGGGTGCCATCCCCAGTTCCGCGCACAGGGCAGGCGTACGGCAACCCCTGCCACGCTTAACATAAACTTTTGCAAAACCTGCCACAACCCACGCATTTATAGTCGCTCGCTTGTGTCCCACGATCGGCCCCTGAAATACTCTTTATTTACAAATTAACAGATAGGTCTTATTATTATCATGGTGATTAGACACTATCTATTCTATATCGCAGTGGGCTCGAATTAATTGATAAAGAAGAATATTTGAGAAATATAATCTCTATATTATTAATATTCATATCTCTTAAGACGCTCGTAAAGACATATATTTTTGGGTCCTATATTATTTATACCTTGGTAAATAAAACTTGTGATTTTTTTTTTGTTCTGCAACAAAGCAGGCCGCAGTCTTGAGGTTAATAACTCAACACACAATGCCTCGAAAATTCGGTGGAATTTGGGGACTCACGCTTAACACTAGGTTCCCTCTGCTATTTCCGGATACAGCGTGAAGCTGAAAAAATATGGCCGTCGTGTATCTGACATCCTACTTTAGACGCGACGTTTGTTGGTTTGTAGCTCCGTCCTCCACCTCCCGCCGTTCCGGACTTGGCGTGTTAGGTGGCGGTCCCCAACGCCGCATTCGTTGCCACTTGTCACACCAGCGGGGACGCACTGGTGCGCGTCGCCTTGGGGGGACGCCCTATCAGTGCGCTCTCTCGCGATGCACGTGGCGGATGGAACGTTGCAGCCCTCGTAAGGGCTGGCAGGGGTCGCTACGAGCAAGCCCTCCATCTTGGACCCCCTAAGTTTCAGTAAGAGACGTAGGGGGAGACTCGGTTGACCTTCGAAAACACAGTATCAAAGATACTGAAGGAAGGTCTCGTAAAAAGCATGAGGACCCCCCGGAGAGCATGTATAAAGATTTTGATGACAGTGGACGAGGCGAAAGAGGTATATAGAGACCGTAGCGCTTGGCGCACCGCTCTCTCTGACTACCCCGCTAGGGATAAACCGTGAAGTTAGTTTAGTTTAGTTTTAGTTTATTGGTTTCGTTACCCACCCACAGGCATGGATTATTGTAATTTCTTCGCTTTTGGTCGTTTATTGTGGTTATCAACTTACTTTTGCAAGTAAAAGATACTTACTTATTACTTTACTTTCACTTTTTTTATTTATTTTTTTAAGAAAATAAGACTTGTGGGGGAGAATTTGGATTTTCAATGAAACATAAGTGATAATTATTTATATTTTTATTTTAAAAAAGTAACCACTTTACACAATAAGACAGAAAAAATATTAACAAAAATATAGTTGCATTGTAATTAGCAACACAAGTGCACACAAGTAAAAACATAAAATTATATATATCGCTTTACACTCAAGCTTCAGCAAACTTAGACAAAATTAAAAAAAAACTTGATACTCTTTTTTCTAAATTTTCATTGAAATTTTACCTACTCCTGCTGCAACATACGTAAACTACAATAATATAATTATAAATTCCAATAAAAATATACATCCGTTTTGTCCTTAAATATTTATTTTTTTTAGAAATGTGTGATAATATGAACAGTCATTTATTTTCATTTATATTTTAATATTCTAAATAATAGCATTGGATGCGCAGGGGCACAAATTGTGACTGTAAAATCGACTGGTTGTGGGTTCGATCCCCGCTCGAAAAGATGAAATATTTATTTACATTTATACTCTCATTTCTTCGCTCTGGTATTGACGCGAAGCGCGGCGTAGAGTTCTGCAACTCAACACGCAATGGCTCCAGAACTCGGCGGAGAGTGGAGAACGGAGTGTCTTAACACTAGGTTCCTTTGTCTACCCTGATGTGTGCGGGGTAAAGCGTTAAACTGATTTTATAAATAAAATATTTTCGTTAAAAACAATAATTAAAGTTAGAGACCACATTTAAAAATATACACCAAAAATAGCAGAGTCCAGAAACAAGAACCTATTGAAAACTTGCTTGTTTATAACAAAGTATTTTCCGTGTCTATAAAAAATCAATAATCGTTGTCCACATTGCAGAAGTATTTTTCATATTATTACACACAAATTACTTATATATTCTTATAGGTACCTATAACGCTGAACAGATATACCACTTTTATTATACATATATATCGTGCATAAAATATTTAAAAACAAAATAAAACAAAATAAAATCGGTTCTCCAATATTAACCGGATCCCATAATCAGATCCTAACCAAACCCATCAATTTTACATGTGGAGCACATTCTTAATACAAATTTAAGACCTAGGCGTTTTTCTTATAGATGCCATTGTCAGAAATGACCATATTTCCACACGAGAAGCACTAGCTTTAAAATAAAACACTGAATCATCAAAATCACACAAGAACAAACATACAGCATACCTTTTACAGAAGTCGGTTAAAAATTCGGATACAATAAGGAAATTATTGTGTACCAAATTAATATTCTACTGTAAGTTATATTAATGTTTATTGATCTACTACTATCTACTACTCTACTATTTGGTACTACAGAAATATTGTTTGCTTTTGTATTCTGACATTGATTGAAAATTTTTAACTTTTAAAATATATATACAGCATGGCCCTAAATATGTTTATAATATATTTTTAGGTCCACCTCCAACCACCAACACATTAGTGTGTAATTCTTAACAACTCTTTCAAAGAATCGTTCATTGACCTAAAAGATAACCTTTTTGTTGAACATAAAAATCTTAGTATTGTCTTTGCCGTATCTTATCAAGACAAATTGAGTTTTACAATTTACTTAACTTTTTATTTAAAAAAATGTTATTTCTTTTTACAGTTGAAATTTAATACATAATTTAACAGAAACGGAAATGAAAATAAATGATCTTTATAATAAAAAAAAAGTTTTTCTGAAATGATTTTTGAACATTTCGATTAACAATAATAGTCATTATACATAAACTAACACAGTAAACAAGGTATATCGAATTACGGGTTAATTCAAAGCATAAAAACATAATATAGCAGAACCATCGCCGTAGACACGCCGTCGTGGCGCCGTGGTACAGGCGTGTGACTAAACGTGGCGGTTTTGGGTTCAATTTCCACTCGAAGAAATGAAATATTTGATATTTTAATTTCATTTCTGACAACAAGGTGAGGCATGCCATTGAGAGAACTCAATGCCACTCAATGCACAAGGCCTCGAGAATTCGGCGGAAGTTGGGGAACACAATGTCTTAACACTAGGTTTTCTTCTGTTCACCCCACTTAATTCAGGATACAGCGTGAAGCTATAAAAAAACCCTCTTTGGTAAGCATTCAAATTTTCGAATCTAGACAAAAATTATATAAAGCATATCCAGGCATAAAACGAATATCTAATTCATATAATAAAAGCCATTTACCTGTTCAACGCGAACACGACATTATACAGTAATAAATATACAAATACAAACAGACCTACAGACACCTTATCACAAATAGAGGCACTTTACCTTACAACTATTTACTACTACATATTTATAAACTAATATATCACGTGACTTCGCCCGTTACGTATTGCAGTGGCGTAACAATAGGAACAAAATTAAGGGGCCCCTGGTTAAATAGGACTTTGGAACCAGGAGGATCAATGAAACTGTTAGCCTACCCACCTTAAACCGCCAAGTAGTACCTACCTAGCCCGTTCAAAGTTAACATTTAGGTAAGTATCGAAAAAAAAGGAAAATGTCACAATAAATAGATAGAAGAATAGAAAAAAAGAAATAATGGTTCACTACGAGCTAC
Organism: Heliconius charithonia; assembly: GCA_030704555.1. Taxonomy (NCBI): domain Eukaryota; kingdom Metazoa; phylum Arthropoda; class Insecta; order Lepidoptera; family Nymphalidae; genus Heliconius; species Heliconius charithonia. The sequence continues at coordinate 6,201,256 of CM060825.1, forward strand.
CATCATATTATGATCGTTACGCCATTGGTTACGTATAACAAATGTTACAAAGATGTGTACCAAATCGACTGTAACCGCTACAAGATATTTTTCTATAATTTACATTTGGACATATATATATATATTCACTCTGCGCCACGACTGGCCGCGTCATCTGCTCAAAGCAAAAAAATTTCAATAATTTATTGTCACTCAATTCAATATGTATGTTTTATTTTTTTTATTTAAAATGTTTTGTCTTTAGCGGGTACAGTCAATGTAGTGGTACTTTGTAACTTTTAAATTATCATTAATAATATTACTAAAATAAAATTAAAACTAAATTGGTATCTTCCAATTTTAATCACTTTTATTAAATAAAAAAAAAAAAGAAAAATGATAAAGTTAAAATAAGAAACAGTAAAGTTCTAAAAAAATTGTTATTTAAGTTTGCAACTTGTGAAATTTTGTGCAAATTAAATATTATATATAGCGTCTTTCATCAATTGTATTAATAATTTCAAACACAGGTAGGTATTTTTAAAATATATTGAAGATATTATCTTTAAAAAAATTGAATCTGATAGTATCGAGGCCCTCGTGCCTATGTGCGGAATACAGCGTGAAACTTTAAAAATATTTGAATCCCCATCACATAAATACACTCCAAGAAGTCTAACCAAATAAGTTCTTACGTATTTCAAAAATTCAACATGTTTTTCTATATATTTAAAAAATAATTATACTTTTTAATATGTTCCAAATAAAGGAATAATTCTTACTGGAAATATAAATTTAAAAAATCTAAATAGAAGCAAATTAAAAAAGCCTTCCGTATTTGATAAAAAAAATCACATTTTATAGAAAAAAAATATATGTTTATTTAGAAAGTTATATAATATAGTTTATAAACTAACTCAGTTATGAGGTAATGTGTTTAGGAAATACAACGTAGCGACGTCAAATGTTAACACAAATATTTGTATTGTTTTCATAATTTGATACATATTTTAATGTGACTTCGATCATTCTTTGATAAAATAATTATAGTTACTTAATATGTCAATGTTAAAATTGTATTTTTTTTAATATTTTAATTATTATATTGTTCAATTAAAATATGTTAACTAGAAATTAAAATTTACTTTTTTTGTGAGTTATGAGTTTTCCAGTTTTGCTGAATGATTTACAATGATATTGAGTCAGAATATTGGTATATATTGGTTACTATAACCAATAAAGTTTTAAATATATCATCATTTACACATAATCAAGACATTTTCATATACATTTTATAAAAAGAACATGTAACATGTATAAAATATGCATGCATAATTTACCGCGTGTTCAGTTTGTGCGCAAGCGCGGGCGGCTCGAGCGCGGCGGGCAGCGCGCGCGCGTGCCGGGCGGCGGGCGGCGCGTCCACGCACGCCGTCTTCAGGTGCATGGTGAGCAGGCCGCGCGCCACGAAGCCGCGCCCGCACAGCGCGCACGCGTAGGGCCGCGCGCCGCTGTGGTACCGCTCGTGGATCACCAGCGTGGAGCGCTGCGAGAACGCCTTGCCGCAGTGCGAGCACACGTGCGGCTTCTCGCCCGAGTGCACGCGCTCGTGCAACTTCAGATTGCACTTCTTAGCGAAGGCTTTCCCGCACACCTCGCACGCGTGAGGCTTGTGGCCGGTGTGCACGCGCAAGTGGAACTTGAGGTGCTCGCGCGACGTCAGTACCTTGCCGCAGACGGCGCACAGGTGGTGGTAGCGCGTGCCGGAGTGCGTGCGCGCGTGGCGCCGCAGCGAGTTGGGGTGCGCGAAGGCGCGCGCGCACAGGGCGCAGCGCAGCGCGGGCGGCGCGGCGGCGGCGGCGGGGTGCGCCAGCGAGCGGTGCGCGAGCAGCGCGCGCAGGAACACGAAGGTGAGCGGGCACGCGTCGCACAGGAAGCGCGCGGGCACGGCGGGCGCGGCGGCGCGCAGCTCGGCCACGTCGTGCGCGAGGCCGTGCTGCAGCAGCGTGTAGTGGTCCCGGTACGTGGACTGGCACAGCCCGCAGCGGAAGGGCCGCGTGTCGCTCGCGTAGTGACGCTTCCAGTGCTTGTCCCACTCGCGCGGGGACAGCTTCTGAAATATACCATTACAAGTACTTTTTAATCGTGAAGATATATAAAAATGTCAGTAGTATCAGTTCTACGGGAAGCTACCACCAGGAACAAAGGAAAGTTTCGTGAGAAGAGCCAGTAAAGCCTCAACAGTTACTTTTATAATATAACTGGCGGCCCACTCGCGACTTCGCATACTACATATTTTTTTTCTATTATGCTGCAATTGCCAACTAATCATGGACAATTTGTATTCATAATATATTAAATAAATTAAGGCCAGTTCGTGGCATTATTGTCCTGTCTCACGTTCGTTCATAAGCCTCAGAATAGGTGACTTCTTCCGCTTTCACACAGTCGCAAAAGAAACAGATCCCTGCAGATTTAAGCAATGAGATCTCGACTTATAAGGTCTCACTCTGCAAGATAAAACAAAGGTAAGGTACCTCACTCATTGTATAGTATCCTAGGATCCCGTATAACAAAGTTTTCCAGGTGCGATATGGTGAAGCTAGATCAAGCTTTTATAATATTAAAGCTGGTGTGCTGCAGGGCGCAGTCATTGGTCCCATTCTTAATTACATATTTACTTATGATCTACCTACCTCAGACCATATGACAGTTCCTACTGCTGCTGATCAATCCATGATTACCTCAGCATAGCCATTATTAAGCAAGAACTTAAGAAGCACACTAGACGCTATGTCCAACGCCTAACAAGCCATCTAAATCCATTAATTACTTTGCTCGACACCCCAGCGGGATACGCCTAAATCGAAAGCACATTGTGTGAGGCTAAATACTGTTGGTTTGGTTGAGGCGATAGCCTCCAAAACCATATGGTCATTAATAATTTAGCTAAACTGATTATCGGCTGATAACAGTTAAAAAAATCCTCGCTCTGGCAACGAAGCAAAGCGCGGCATTATGTTCCACCACTCAACACGCAATGCAGCGAATAGAAGCGTCTTAATATTACTTCAAGAGGGAATGTAACCCAAAACCTGTTGCGTTTACAGTGCATGCTTGTCCCTAAGTAACGACAGCCTTCTCATGGCCCATTTCTTTTTCTGTCCGTTCTCCTAGTGTTTCCTAACTTTTTACGAAATACTTTCTCTAAAACAGTGGAGGAGTGCATAATTAGGGTGACAGTGGATCTCCTTGATGGACTCCTGTTTCAACAACAATGAGTGTGTTCTCTTTCTTTTGTTTTATTACTTAACTAGATTAGATTCCTCCTAATTTCAATCGACTCAAAAGTCTCAGGTGAGCTTCCATGCCACATTTTTAGTGTTAGTTTTGTTTTAGTTTACGCTGTTTTTTAAAGCAGTTTCCAGGTGATATTTCTCGTTTAGTTGATTATTTAGCTCAGTGTTGAGTCATACCATTTGGTGTTTAAACTTCTTTTATATAAATATATATTACTCCTTTGATAATTATTTTATAGTGTATTGGAATTAAAGATATCTATATTTTATTGTATACATTTTAGATTTTTAAAGGTGTTTTTTTATACATGTTTTTAGCCGAGGCAAAGCACGGCGTTTTGATACCTTCACTAAACACGCAATGCTTCCAGAATTCGGCGGAATGTGGGGTTTCTTTACACTAGGTTTCCTCCGCCTAGGGTAGGCGGCTTTGAGCAGGATACAGTGTAAAGCTGATTTTAGCTCATTTATTTTATCACAACTCCTAGTCATTTCCGTCTAACTACGGTAACGAAGTTCGCCTGTAAAACCTGATATAAAAGAATTATAAGAAATTACCTTTTGGCATCTCGGACATTTCAGTACATCCCCGGGAGGGGGCGGCGGCGGCGGCGGGGGCTTCTCTTTTGTCTTCTTGGAACAGTGCCCTCTGGAAATACGAGAACGTTCTATGTCACTATTTATTTGCATATTAGGGCGATATCGTGGTGTCCTGAAAACGCGACCGTTGTAGGTGCGTCCCACTCAGGGTAGTAAATATTTCCATTTTCTCGTTTTATATATACGTCAAAACGCAATGTGACAAAGTGTTTTAACACTAATTTACTCTACCGATTCTACTATATGATTTAGGCTAAGGCTAACGTGCAATATTTCAAAATTAAGTAGAAGTCCGAAAATGGAGTGTCGTCATGATACTCCATTTTCGGACTTCTGAGTACTGAAACTAGTAAGTACTCTCTGCCCTACCTGATACATAATTGTAAGATAGTGTAAAATAAAAAATAGCAATTATTATAATTTATTAATAGAAATAAATAATTAATTGCATACTTAATTACAGGTGAACACCAAATGTGATAACAGTACTTTATAAAATCATTATTTGTTAAATAAGTTTCAAAGCAACATTTTTGAACACAATATTTTTGTTTTTAATAAAAATAATTTTATTCTGCATATTACAGGTTAGGCAGAGGGAACCTTGTATCAAGACACTGTTATCCTTGTACTACTCAATTTTCAAGACATGTGTGTCTATGGTGAGACTCAAATCTACACCTTGTCTTGTTGTTACAAGGAGAATACATAAATTGTTTATTCTCAATCCCTCAACACATTTACAGTCAGTTGTTGTGAAACTGTGCCATGACAGACTTATCAATATTCAAAAGAATAAATGTGCATATATTATTGTCATACTCCAAATCTATTGTCAATTAGGTTTTTTACCAATGAGGGATACAAATTGTGTATTCTGTATGAGTAAAAAAACACAAATGTATGATTAAAAGCCAGTCATGGCGCAGGGGCACATGCATGCTACTGGTGGAAATATAACAGGTTGTGGGTTTAATTCCCACTTGAGGAAATATTTATTAATTTTCATTTTCTTGCTCTGGTAACAAGCACAAGATAGAGTTATGCAAAACAAAATGCCTCCATAATTTGGAGGAAAATGGAGAATAGAATAATCTTAATAGAAATGGAGTGTCTTAACACTAAGTTCTTAGGTTTCCTCTGCCTACCCTGCTATGTGGGGGACATAGCGAGAAAAGAAAAAAGAAATAAATAAAAAAGCTAAAAGAAATAAATTAGAGACCTGTAATGTGTAAGCAATTCGGCGCGTGATCCACACTGTGTGAAACACATGCAACAAATAAACACCTCCCCCTCCCCACTAGCATTGTCCGTGGTTTCCACACTCAAGACTGGAGGCTTCATTTCTATTTCCTGCTTAACTAGACTGAGGTCCACATTGTCTTCTTGTATTACATTTAAACTATTATTTTCTAACATACTTTTATCAATTTTAGGCTTTGATTTCCGTCGACCAGCTTTGACTCCATTACTATCTTTCTCAATTTTTTTTTTCTTCTTGATATCAATGAGAAGCTCCTCCTCGCTGTTGTCAGTGTGGAGGTCGCTATGTGTGAAGACATCATTATTATCAAAGAAATCTTCTTCTTTCTTAATAATGGGTGAAGGTACACTTGGTTCACTTTTTACTTTAAGTACATAATCAAACTCATACTCTGTCTGTGTGCTTTGGTCAAAGTTGCGAGATGGAGGAGATTTACAATTTTGTCTAATAACTTTGACATCCACAGTTTTATTGACAAGAAATTGTGTTGTTAATAGAAGGGTGTTTAATCTGAAACGATTATAATAAAAGTAATCAATATAAGAAATGATCACACTATGCAATATAAAAATAAGCACTCAAAAACAAGTATTCACAAAATAACTTTGACTTCATTTAATTGAATTCATATTTGTAAATCTCATTCACCTATCTAAATAATGTAAGCATCATATTACCATATGATCATAATACAACATGTCATATATTTAAAGGTAAACAAATTTAGTAAAACATAAATTCGTAAATAGCGTCAGAGATATCGGAGTACACGAGATTTTTATGAATGAAATGTCGTAAAATATGCCCATAAATCTAATTGCAGCTGACTCGTCGGGCGCGAAGCTCACCTGTTTTGAACTTCAATGGACTCGTTGCAAAATTGGTACAGATCGTTCACTTTGCAACTGCATCTATCGCATATTTTTTGTGGTAGACGGTCATCCTTCTGCACCTATACATATTAATGTAAAATTAGCTAAAAGTAAATAACTACTATTAAATACCACGTGAATAGTTCTATAAATTATACCATTTATTTACCTTAATCGGCAAATACAACGACATCTTTAAAAACAGAGCGTTCTCTTCATCGAAAATGTAATTATTAACAAAACTCGTGGACGAACAGAGGCGGCAAATATCCTCCATGTTTTGAAATAAAACAATATTTATATGTACAAATTAGCACTCAATGCTCGATGTTTATGCTCTTTTGCTAGAAAGTGACAGATAATTCAGCCATTTGTCAATATTGACCTGGATGCCGGTGTTGCCAGCTCGCGCGCGCCGCACCGTGCATTGTGAGAGACCCAAATATGTTAGAGCGCTATACGTGTACGTAGGTATGTTCCGAAGTGAGCAGACGAGGGGGTGGGCGGGGAAGGCAGGCGCGACAGGGGCTGCGCCAAACTTTTGATTAATGAACACAACGTTTGTAAAGTTAACTTACTCCAGTTAAATTGCAAATATTCAAAACATTGTAAACTTGACTTTCGACTTCACCGCTTTTGTTCTGTTTTTAGACATTCTTCGCCCAGTTGTACGCCGTCGATATTAAAATATTTTTATTTATAAAATAATTGTGATTATTCACTCATTTGACTGACATCGTTTTTCGTATCTGAATATAGTAAACACAAACGTATGGACACTTTGCCTAATACATAATTCATAAATACGAGGAATACCTTATCATCCCTTGATGTAGGCTACGAATGTATGTCATTGTTTTTATATCGTACTTAGATTCCAAGTACAACGTAGCTTAAAATTACTACAATATCATATTAGAAATGTAGCAAGGAATTAAAGTATTTATATATATTAAGTACAATAAAAAAAGTTGTTGTTAAAGTGAGAGTCATAGTGTCTTATCACTATTCTCCCTCTGCTTACCCTGCTGTGTGCGGGATACATATATATATATATATATATATATATATATATATATATAAACATACAAGGAATATTAAGCAAAATGGCAGCCACAGCTGCGTAGGCGCAGCAAATGATAAAGAGAGTATTAAACAATTACACAAGTAGGTACAATATTTAACTCTTATCTACTTATTTTGTAATTACTTGATACGTACTTGCACATTTTGATCCAAGGATTTTATATAATAATAGACCTTGCTTTACCCGTGAAATAAACAAATTTAAGTTAAGGTAAGCAAAATGTACTTAATTTTCATATTCATCCTATGAATTGTTAAATTTACTCAAAATTCGACAAGGACACAAACGTTGCGTTTGACCTTCAACTGATTCATTTTTATAATTACGAATTCACACATTCTTTTATAATATTAAACATAATATCGTAGATATCATGGTAACTTGTTAGTAACCTTGAATATTTTAACTAGTTGTATTTGCTTTGGTTCTTGTGTTAAATTAATATAAATGAAAGTATATTTTGTAATGATTTTACCTCAGTTTGGCATACCGTAACTTCCTGAAGCGAGCTCTTTCGCGATAGCCAGCGATAAAGGCGTCGACTGCCACTTATCTTTATCTTTATCGTGCGCCTTCAACAAATAAACTGTAAAAAACGAGATAAAGTGAAGTACTATTGTAGGTATCATGACGCTTATGAACATTTCACCACTCTTACTTGCGTCCAAATCTCAATATGGTGTACATTATGTCGTTGTGGCTGTTTTCCTAATTCCTACAATATTGTATAAGTTATACAGAAAAACTTAAAGATATTATGGACGTCAATGCCAGAGCTGACATAGAGTGGTGTAGTCATTCATAATCTTTATTTATATCAAATAAAAATGCAAAGTAAAACCGATTATAATAAAGGAAAGGAAAGAAAAGAAAAGGATTATAAAATAATAGTATATAATTTTTGACCTTTTGAACTACTATAATAATTCAAATAAATAAAAAAAAACTTGCTAAGGCTTATATTAAATTTTTAGTACAGGCTAAATAATATAACCTTTATCTATTAAAAAATTCAAAATATAATCTTATAGAACTCAAATTTGACATATATTACCTATTTTTAACCTACCTATTGTTATTCGACACTTAGGAAAGAAAAATACTTATCTAGTATAAAAAATTTAACGTAGCGGGACTCAAACCTTTCTTATAAAAAGTGTTTATAAGAAAATAATAAGTAAACTTGTAAAATAATATAATTCTAATAATATAATTATATATCTAATAATATAATTTTCAACGGTATTTTAAACAAGAAATTATGGATTTGCTCTCCCAAATTTTATCACGTCCTGGTGGTTCCTGGTAGAACAGCGTATATACTGAAAACAATTTTAAAAAAGGAGAAGGTTATTAACAGTATTTTTTTTTTAAATGTTGTATTATTTATTGGAATTGCTCATTGTTCCCTATCGAGTGACCACGCTAGTCTACCCTACATGCGGCCAAGCTTATGTCCGCTAATATAAATAATTAAAATTAAGTAAAGAGATATTTCATAGAAAAACATAATTACAACCATGAAATTGTAGTTTATTCATACACTATGACTATGTATACTGAAATCGGAAGCCTCGGTATGTGAGTCCGACTCGCATTTGACCACTTTTTTATCTATTGTCTATATTGTAATTGAAACAATTTCTTAAATTTACTTTCTTTTATAGTTCTGGTTACCATTTAATAAAAAAAAATAACAGCTTCACGCTGTATCCCGCACACAGCAGGGTAGGCAGAGGGAACCTAGTGTTTTTAGACACTCCGTTCCCCACTTTCTGCCGAATTCTGGAGGCATTGCGTGTTGAGTGGCAGAACTCAACGCCGCGCTTAGCCTCGACACCAGAGCGAAGCAATGGAAATATAAATTTAAGTAAATATTTCATCTCCTCGAGTGGGGATCGAACCCACAACCAGTCGGTTTACAGTCACACTTTGTGTCGCTGCGCCACGACTAGCCAATATAATAATCAACAGTATAAGTTTTATTCGTAATTAGAATAATTGAGCCGTCCTTTTCATATATTTTCTTCATAATGAATTTGCATACATCAGGGTAGGCAGGAGGAACTTAGTGTTGTGACACTCCGTTCCCCAATTTCCGCGGAATTCTGAGGGCATTGCTCGCTTTGTCTCGACACCAGAGCTAAATAGATAAATGAAAATATAAATTTAAATAAATATCTTATTTACTTGAGTGGGGATCGAACTCACAAACGTCGTGCTTATAGTCACACTTTATGCTCTGCGCCACGACTGGCCTCACAGTTTTTTATTATGCTAAAATATATGAATTTATATAAAAAATGTTTTCCAAAAAGTAAATTTTGGCTAAATATTTAAGGAGTACGTAAGTACTAATAATTTTCAACATATATAATTTTTAATGGTAACATTAATCAAAAATGAACAGCAAAGAAGTTGTAGGTTATCGCGTAGTTAATGTATAGTTTCTTAACCTCGACGTGTGTGAATTGTTAGTATTTATCAGGCCCATTTGATAAGAAACCCGAAATATAGGTCCAGGTGTGGCTCGGATTGATATCCGTGGCGTATACCTACCGCGGGCCGCGACCACTCCTTTTACATGAATATATCCCTCTTCTACTTTTTAATTGTTTATATTATTTTTAATTGTCCGTATATTTATGGTCACCACCTCAATTAGAGTAAAAAAATAAAAAATTTTTGGAAAATAAATATTATCTGTTGTCTAATCATCGGTTGCTCGTGCCTACAAATGGCTAGAATTACCTAATTAGATTTTTTCTTTAATATTAATGTCTCCAATAACTTGTTGGAAAAAAATAATCCACTCAGGTTGATAGCAATTGTGATTCCCTTATCGCCATTCGTATAGAAAACCTGGAGTAGGTACCCACACATTGAATGATAGGTATAGGTACCTAATTATTTCTGGAAGCTGTTGTAAAGCTAGAAGTATATATTGTCTGTAGAAATAGCAACAAAGTGGATGCAATTGAATAATAGATACTCAAATGATACCTATTCTTTTCAATATTTTTCTCATAGCAATATTACCCATTTTCTAGAAAAATCATTAGATACTCAACATGGACAAGTATAAACATTTTTTTATTTGCCTTTTTAAATTTTTTAAGGTACATATAGAGAATTTTTTATTTTACTAAAACAGTACACGATGTCATGTTCTACTTGTTGTAGAATACACAATGCATATCATCAATTTTAGTCATTATTTTTTTTTATTCTCATCGACGTAGAACTTGGATCTCTCGTCGATCTCTCAACATGAACGGATGAATGCAGAAACCTTTCACAGTACAAAATAAAAAAAACAATAAAGTATTTTTTACTTAATATTCCATTCATTGAATCTTATAAACGAATTTCAGATGCAAATACATATTTTTTACATTTTTGAGGTCGCCGTGGCGCAGTGGCACCAGCGTCTTTGTATATGCCATGGTTGTAGGGTGTAGTTCGATTTCTGCTAGAAGGAATTAATAATTTAATATTTTTATTTTCTCGCTCTGGTAAAAACAAAGCATGCGGTTGAGTTCCTCCACTCAACACACAATGCTTCGCAAATTCAGTCGAAAATGGGGAACGAATCTTAACACTGGGTTCTCTCTGCTTACGATGCTGTAGGCGAAGCTTAAACTGCAATTGCTTACGTGTTTTATGTACACTGATGTGCAAAAATGTACTCAAATTACGTTTGGCCTCTTTTAGATGAACCCACATTTTTATATATTAACTGCCCATCTAAACTCTACATGTATGCGGTTATATGATAACATCTAAACAGACAAAAAAAAATTATAAACATTTGGCATCACTCTTGAAAAGTAATGTTCTGTTCTTTTTTTCACACAGAAATAAAGTCTCCTCTAAATAAGTATACAATAAGCACACAAATCCCATTTTCATAGAAGACAATATGCCGTTTTTCTTAGTTCATGAACTGAATATAAATGATGCGCAGCGGCGGCGACGGGCAGAGGGCATCCGCAAATTGCGTCACGACTGACAGCACGCGTTACGACACCACCTGCCGAACGTCGCGAGACCATTGCGAGTCCCTAGAAACTTTAATGAATGTCTAATTATAAGAATATTATATTGAGGCCAGTCGCTTGTGCCCCACAAGCGAGTGACTGCAAACACGACAGGTAGTGGTTTCGATTCCCACATGAAGAATTTAAATATTTAGTATTTTTAATTTCCTCGCTCTGGTAACGAGGCAAAGTACGGCGTTGAGTTCCGCCATTCAACAGGCAATGCCTCTAGAAATAGACGCAAAGTAGGGATTGGAGTGTCTCAATACTAGGTTCTCACTACTATACGCAGGATACTGCGGAAACTTTAAAAAACAGAATGTTCCCTCTATAATTCAATTACATATGACAAGATTAGGCGTGTCATAATTCCAATTGACAATAATTCTGTTGACAAACAAAGCTGTGCATCAGATGAAATAACAACGATAGACTAATGATATTCCTGGAAGTAAATTGGATGTCAGAGGTAATTTGCACGATTTTCCATTTTTACCGAATTACATACATATTGAGGCCCGTCGTGGTGCAGCGGCACAAAGTGTGACTGTAAACCGACTGGTTGTGGGTTCGATCCCCACTCGAGGAGATGAAATATGTACTTAAATTTATATTTCCATTTTCTTCGCTCTGGTGTCGAGGCTAAGCGCGGCGTTGAGTTCTGCCACTCAACACGCAATGCCTCCAGAATTCGGCAGAAAGCGGGGAACGGAGTGTCTAGAAACACTAGGTTCCCTCTGCCTACCCTGCTGTGTGCGGGATACAGCGTGAAACTGATTTATTTATTTTTATTTTACATACATATAGCTTTATTTTTATTATATTCGTTATATCATCATTTTTTTTTGTACTAATGTCTAACGCTTATGTAATTTAGTTTTACAATAGATTTCGTTTAAGAATCTTAAAAAATTACTTAATTTCTCATGAGAATAAATTTAATTCAATTATTTTTTCATAAAATTCACACGTGCATATTAAAAAGATTTTCACGTAAAACCCCCTTTTGTGAATTTTATAGAAAGTTTTATATTTTCTCATGTAGAATATTTAATACTATTTATTGTAGAAATTTAATATTTTACTACTTCTACCTATAAAAAGTAAAGGACATTAACTATTGATTATTAACATTAAATAGACCAAGGTTGGGTGGGACACGCTTGTAGGTCCATTGACTTAAGTTTTCCGAGATCGAGTTGGGGTGTTATCTTAACAACAAACCTCACGCTAGTTTTATTCGAGTGTCAAGTAGGCCTAACTGGTCGGCCACTCAAACAAAGTTTTGGATACGCTTAAGCCGCATAATAACCGTAAATTTCATAAAATACTTTAATATATTACACCGTTTGAACTCAAACATGACCTCTCGAAGCCGGAACCTTGAAACATTTGATAAACATAAGATGAAAATCGATACGACAAACTTGCGAGTCAACTTTGCAATCTAGTGAAACGAGCGCCACACACGCCTCTGAACTCTGGCTTAACTTTAACCCACATAACAAAGTTCAATGTAAACACAATACGGTGGAAGTTTTCGAAGTTCCAGTTCACGGCCGCGACCGGCGCCGCCCGCCCTCCGCCCTCGCCCGCCGCCGCCCGCCCTCGCGCCACGCGGCCTGCTCGCGCCCCCCGCCCGCCGCGCACCCCCTCTCACACCCGCGCTGCCTCCCTCGACGCCGCCCAGCGTCTCCGATTGTTGCTCGAACTTCTTTTCTTCAAGGCAAATATTGCTTTCACTTACCAATGTCGTTACGTGATAATCATAAAGGACACTATTACAAAAAGTGAAAGAATAGTTTATTACCAGATCTATAATTCTTGTAAGATACATATATATATGTATCTATTATTTAAACAGATTGTTGTAAGATTTAAAACTATACATATCGTCAACATACCCTGTTATGTGCAGGATGCAGCGTGAAGCTAAAAAAAATATTTCGATCTTTAACGAACAAACACTACATTAGCTTGGAATCTTCTTTATTTTTCTAAAATGAACACGGCGTTGTTTGTTTCGAATCATATAAATCCACCTGTCTATAGACGCCAAGTGTTCCAGAAAGCACACGCCGCGTGTCTTATCAAATGACACCGTTTGATACGCGCCTTTTGCACCTTATCTGGCATGTCGAAATTCTTCCACGTACTATCACGCTGTTGTACCTATTCTTATTTTAATAGATCTTTATATATATATATATATATATATATATATGTCTTATCATATTGCGACTATTTCGATTACTTTTGATATTTTATTGGAAATGTAATTAATTTTTGTAAAATTCATGAAGTATCTATGATTTTAAAATTATCATGTGTTTTAAATTTATTGAAATCGGCGTTTGTTACTATTTTAGATCTCTATGACTCTATTAGGCTACATACACAATTATGGTGAACTCTCGCTGGCGTGTCAACTGTTAAAGGTAGTGCAAGTCATTTGAAATTATCATTGTAATTATGGAGTTTTGTTTAAATCGAGAACAGCCATAAAATATATTTGTAGTTGTGCATTATTGAGGAATTTTTAAACCAACAACACGCGGTGCGTGTCGATTGTGAACAATTACATTTACAAGTTAAACTCGTAGTGTACTTGCAGATGAAAATAGTGAAATTATCTATTGCCAACGAGATATAACGTAATAAACTTATATCTCCATTGTAAACAAGGAGGCACCGTGATGGAGCAGTCGCTAATAGATAGCGTTGCGGCGTGGTCGAAGCGCCGGCCGGAGCGCTGGCCGCCAGCGGAGCCCTACGCGCGGTGACGCGGCGTCCTCGGCACCTCTTATCACCGATGCCCTGCCGATTGGTGGAGTGAAGTGTTTGCGATACCGATACGAGCCACGGGGACCAATCGATTCCCGTCGTATGAAATCTTATCACGATCATGGTGGACATTCATACCTTTTGTCAGTTACCTGATATCGTATCGAAAGATATCATCGAGTGTATAAATATGGGACCATCGATCGATCGAGTCTCTATCGAAGTTTGCGCTGTGATTAAGATTGACTACTCGCGTGGACTCAGGAAGTCAGGACTCATGGTAACTAAGGGTGCTCAGTATCCGTTTCTTACAAATGTTTAGTGATTGCTATTTTTCCAATTTCAAGTAGTCCTTATCTCGGCGGCTCACGTGATCGCTTTGTCTTTATGGTTCAGTGCTTAAATTTGTTAATTTTTTTTCTGACAATTTGCACGTCCTAGTGTTCGATAGAGACGTATCAAACAGTGTCACAATAATTATAAGTAATGATTACGTAACACCATATGGTGGTCCAATGGCACATGTGTTTGCAGATCCCATGAGGCCGGCCGTTATTCACGTCGCATGGAAACTATTTATCCTCATTTAATTCTGTCCAATAAGCGTTGAATACATTCGGAACAGAGCGACGTCGGCTTGCTGACGCGAGGGGAAAAGCAGTGCTCTTATCAGAGAACGTCAGCCGCACCTTTTCGTGTGATAGCGCGCCGAGTGGCTCCGCAACGGGCGCGCGCTGCGATTGTCACACAGAGCAACCAACCACTTGTATCTCGAATATTGCTAATAGTTTCAATTTATATTTCAGAAACTGCAGGACGACGGCACTCCTAGTTAGGCTTCACGTCTGAGTTGGACAGGGGATCATGACAGTTTAAACACACTTGCTGCCAGATCTATCTTTCCAGCTCACGCGTGGAACCTCCAACTGCTCGACGGCGTTGTTCGCGGCCACCACGAACTGTGCAATCGCCGCGTCCTGAAAATATATTAAGCGTTGAGGATTAAGTGGAGGTGTGATCTCTTCACTTTTTAATTTTAAAGTGAGATTCAACTCCTCCAACTTAACCCGAGCCGCAAGTACTACTAACGTGGAGAGCATTGTTGTTTGCACGCCCTTAGCTATTTTTTATTTCTTTATTTATACTTATATGTTACATTATCTATTTGTTTTTTGTAATGTATTGAAAAATGATGTATTGCATTAGTATAAAATGGATGACAAATAAAAAACATAATAAATATTGTGTTTTTATTTTCCTTATAGTGTCTAAGGAGGGAAATAATAATAGTAACAAACACTAGCTACATATCGCAACGAGTACAATATTACACATATAATCAGTAGTCGCGCGGCGCAAGTTGAACGCTCCCGCCATGGAGACGTGGCGGCGCTGCGAGCGCTGCGGGCGGCGCGCGCACGGGTATTGTGCGAGACCGGCGGCGCACGACCGACGCGAAGTTGTGCGCAAATCACTAGAAAAAAAATCACAACACCGAACAAAAAAATGGCCAAAAAAATGTTGGTAACACCGGTGCGCTAAAAAAGCTCGCAAACTTCACGCACGTAACCTGCGCTGGACATCGACTCTTCCCTATCTAACTCTGGGAAAATGTATATTGATTTTTCAAAGAAAAGTCAACCGATGTAACAAAACATCGCTCGCGGAGTGTTTGTACGCGCATCGGAGTGCCGCGGTGGATGTGTATGTGCGCCCTCGGCATGGAGCGACGGGGGCCCTCGGCGCGCGCCCACTGAGCGCTGCCCCGAGCTGCCCGAGCCCGGGCGCCATGGACGCCGCCGTCACCGCCAGGCCGTGAGTATTGCGACAGCGCGGCGCCCGAGCGTGACGCCCGCGCCCGTGCCCTTTGTGCGCGGAGCCCGAGCGCGTGCACGGTGCAGCACGGTGCAGCACGTAGGTAGGTAGAGGGGCGCGCGGCGTACGTCGCACAGTGCACAGTCGCTCGCCTGCTGCGGACAAAGCGCTCGCCCGCACTCCGCACGCCCGCTCTTTGTGAGCTCGCAGCGCCCCGGGCCACGGCACGATCGACCGAGGCCTCGTCCGTGCCTGCCGCCGTGCACCGCGACTCGCGAATCCGCCGTCTTACCGTCGATCGAAATGTGCATTTTGAGGTTAGGTCGTGATTTGAGCCATAAGTGTGTGTCGAGAGTGTAGTGGATGAAATGTTAACGCGCCCGAACGTTCCGAGAGTATCGATTGGCCACTTGGAGCAGAGTGTGACAAACAAAATGTGTTCCGTGCGTCGTGACTCCCCTGTCAAGGAGACCTAGCCGTCCTAGGCGACCGAGGCGACCTAGGCGCGCCGTGTCGCGTATGAGACGTTAGATGCAGCAATTTCAAGCCAATTGGTAAATAAATAGTAGCTAGTGGTAGAAATGCAATCACAGTGTGTTGTAGTGAGGCCCTCCAAGTGATCACTCACTAAAAACCAACACTGACTTGTGAAACATCACACTATAACATAAAATCAATTACTTTATCTCAATTTGTCTGTTTGCATACTTGCCAATTACATCTGTACATGCAAGTTTCATTCATAAAATGAAACATAAACATATCATAAACATATCACCCACATTGGCTAATCAATGTATATAAATAATGGAAGCCCCTGTACTATGGAAGTGGCTTTTTACTCAAAAGAATTTTCATTAATAACCTGAACTGCCACTCACCTGATATTACACTAAACAACTTTTATTATCATTTCAGTACAAGTAATGATTATGCATGGAGAATTTTAAGTATGTGTTAAATATTCATTATTTTATATACTATTCATTTGAATTTTTATCAAAACCATAAATAAGATAAAGTTTGTTTATTCTGAATCACTTATAACAATTTGAAAAAAAAATGTTAGAGTTTTTCTTTGTAATTTGCTGACCTCAAATATAAGGCATCCTAAATTATAATAACCACAAATCCTTTACTAACATAACCTTAATCAGAACTTAGCAACATTTGATTTACTTTCATTTGGACTTCATCAAAGATTACATCTTATAAACACCAAACTCACTAATATACAAAAAAAATGTATATTACAAAACATAAACAATCTCAACTTTGAAGCTTATAAAATTATGAAATTAATTCAATTTACCAATCATAATATGCAATGTCCTTGAGTCATAAAAAACATATGTTTACATTAACAACCACAACACCCTCTTAACAACCGATTTGACATTAAATAACTATTTATGTTAATTATTTAAAATAATCATCATTTAATTAACTGTTAAGTACTCAATAATAATTTTAATGCAATTATTTTGAATTGTTGGAGTGACACAGATTCACTTTTCTGATTGTCTGCCTCTTAGCTGCGCTTATAAATAAATAATTATTGGAAATTTTATCCTTAATTATCTCATTGAACACATGTTCTTGTATTGTAGAAAATATGAAATTAACATAGCGGAACTCAAACCCGCACCTCCACAAAACTGTCCAAGTACTCTAACCACATGTCTTATACGCTTGTTGCATTACATTTTCTTTCTAAAATATTTTTGTATCCTTAGTGTGGACTTTAAAAATGTTTAATAAAATGAGTATGTTTATCCTCTTAGTAGATTTACTTAATTAGAATATTAAAGATTTGATACAGTTTTTATTATTTAACAGTTCTTGAGGTTAAGCTGGCACAGTGCTATTTCACTCTGTACTTTGTTGGGTATGTGCTAGGTATAGCACAAAGAGCAAGTATGCAAGCTATAATTAAATACTTCAAATGCTTTACGAGCAAAGGCCTACTCCGGTAAAGACAAGGTACCTGTCATCTACAAATTATTAAAGATACTATCTCAGCCCAATGTGGTGCAATGAAGCATTGTTGTCGGTTCAATTCCCATTTGGGATAAAAATAATTACAGTTCCTCGCTCTGGTTATGCCACAACTATAGAAATGTAAACAATAATCAATAATTTGCTAATTTGAAAAGTAAATAGTATTTGGAACCTTCCTCATCATATTTTGAACTGTTTGTAACTACAATGACATGACATATTTCAGTAAACTATTTATTTTGAAAATATACTTTGGAAAATTTGTGCATACCAAAACTCAAACCCATTTCTTTGTAAACTGTCCAAGCAATCTGACCACTGAGCCATAAGGTCTTACATATTTTAGTCTTATAGCAACATTTAATTTTTCTATGCTTTTTACAAGTTATTATCATTGTAAGCATCTTTAGAGATATTTTTTCAAATTTCTGTAACTTCAGAGTGTGTTCCTAAGAATGGAGATGCTGACGCTAGATTGAATTTGAACTTGTTACTATCACATAGTGGTGAGGTAATGTAATGTATATAGTATTCATTTGAAAGTAATTAGTTGAACCACACACATAATATATGCTGTAGATATTACTCATAGCGAGATAGTTGTAGCATGGTGTTAGCTACACCGACATACCTACTCTTTGTGACTCACCGCAGTTGACAATGTCTATACCTACCATGTACCATGGAGCTGTTTTGTGGTAAAATTTTTAATTTAATTATATTTAATTAGGATGAAATTGATATTATATGCTATTTATTTCTTATTACGCATACAAAGCAAAACTAACACATTTTTAATTAATTAAAAATATTTTTGAGAAAGGTTGTTGTAGAGATTGTGATATTCATATGCAAAATGTGTATCATAATTTTTGTTATGAGAATTTGGAAATTAATTTTAAATATCTTTGATAACAATAAAGTTTAGGATAAAAATTACTCCAACCTAATATTATTTATTTATTAAATCATCAAAATGCAATGATACAATCAATAATACTCAAAATCTTCAGAGAACATTACTCTTACTCTCACTTAACCGAGGTCACCAAAATTTGAATGTAAATCTAAAAATTATCACATTAGGTAAAATCTTGAGCGGCACTCATTATGTAAATTTGTTACAGTGTTGCTCATTTGTTCATGAGTTAAAGCCTACTTGTTTGTAATAACAATACACTACACGGTTTCTCCTTTACACTTTGTTTTACATAACCCACAGTTTTGACACTAGACGTATACTGTAATGGATTTGTGTATGTAGTTTTCGAATTCATGCAGAAAATTAGGGAACTTGAAATATATCCATAAAGAATTCTACAAATGTAATAAAAGCAAATTGAACCATAAATAGCAATCATTTTGTAAATTATATGAGACTTCTATACTTTTTCAAATCTTGAATGATATATCTTAGAAAACTAAGTAGTAGTTACATATAGTTCCAATAAACATTATAAAAAAAATGATTTAACTCAATTCAAAGTTAGGAAAAATTAGTACTATTGCAAAAGTAATTTATAAATCTCAGTAAGCATTTTCAGAAGATTTTAGGGTTGTAACATTCTAAGAGTCAATTATTATTTTATATAACAAAAAAAAATCATGTTATACAGCCCTAATGCAATGTTCTGGTGCTCTGAGCTCTGACCACCACTTTCAATGAAATGTGAGCTATAATTTAGAGAATTATATAATTGATTATTCCTTAATGTGTGCAAAAAGTGTTGAAGAATGTCTCATAAAAACTTATAAAGTAACTCGAAGTGGACGTTGCTATGCCCTTTTCCATACAACAAATTACATAAAAACACTGCCTTAGTGAATTAAGCTGCTATTTTAATTAGCAATAATACACGTGTGTTGAGTGTTAACTATGGGAGAATATTTTATTTACAAATAAGCTTCAAGCCAAATAAAGCAAAATATAAACAAACTTATATTTTTGAACATTTTATAGCACTTGTCTGTTTGTACAGATATTTTAATTTGTTAATGCCGTTGTTCAAATGAGTATGACTAAACGAAAATATTGGGGAAAATACATATTTCTCTATTATTAGATAACTCAATACAGTAATAAATGAAGAAATGAGACGATAAAACTAATTTATACCTTCTAATATGTACAATTGTTTTAAACATTTTACAGTAGTTTATAAATTGAGTGTGGAGTGTGCGTGACCGTGGACGAAAATCCTTTCTAAATAGTTTAATTGAAAATGATTAAAAATCGTTAAACTAAAGATTTTATTATGATAACTCTGTTATCACTAAGTTGCTTCTGATTATTTCACAAAGGGAAAATCCGAATATTATGTTAAGATAATTTTTCATGTTTACGTAGATACCTTTATTTGTAGATAGAGTAATTTCGATTTTGAGTATGGTTTATGTAATGCGGGACACGTAAAATGTCATGATAAGTCTTTAGTATTGTCTTTTATTTTCTTCTCATTTTAGATACATTATGTGCTTGGCTGTAAAGTTTCCAAAAGTCCGAAAGAAGAAATAAATTGTATAATATTATAAACATTCCCCCATTGAAGCCAAAACCACGTTGTTCCGTCGGACACGTTGTAACTGCGCCAGGATTAAGATATGTGTGCATTGTCCTGAGAAATTTTTATTAGACAGAGAACTATTAAACCAACCATCCAAAATTCTACATTACAGGACCTCCCCTTTTGTAGAATGTACCCACGTCGAACCTGTAACTAAAGTATAGTTTGGTTATAGGGCAGGAACAAGTTATGAAAAAATACATAGTTGCGTGTAAAAGTGAGTTAAAACATCGTCAAAGACGTCGCCAATTTACCCAATCCGGGTGACCCCTGCCTCTTTGCGCCGTTAATAACGTTAGATAATTACTATTCTTAATAGTAATACATGGTTGCTCAAGTATTAATCATACATGTCGTTTATTTTTTTTATTGTTAGCGATGACAGGGTTTGAGTGTTAAGAATGGCTCAAATGCGACAAAGTACTTATGAAATATTAATAAAAAAAGATTTCACCGTATTTACAATTCAAAATTTGATATACTACACTCATAATAAGAAAGATATACGAGCTTTGGCGACTGATAAATTGTGAACAAAATTTTGATTTATATTTCAAATTTGATACTCTTTTGTAAACTGCAATTGACTTAAACGTGATTCAGTAAAAGATAATTTTCGTTAGCTAACTTAAAAAAAAAAGTTTCTTCGCCGAGAAAATTCCACCAAGTGATTCATGCATGTCTTAACGATTGTGCCTCAAAGGTTTCATTACGTGGCTAGTTTTGTCACAATTTATCAAATAATGTAAAGTACATTAGTCTGGAGTGAGGTCTGGACGTAAAAGTAAATGCGGCACGTCCGCCGCACGCCCGCACCCCTAACACGAGACGGTGCGCATCCACCGCGCCGCCAGGAGGATGCCAGGCTAGAGCTAGAGGGTCCGGTAATTACCTACCTACGAATTGGGTTTCGTTGTGTTCACCAAATGGTTAGCCTTAAAATAGTTTTACTACCATATGTAATGGTCGTTGAAAACTTCGTGTCTGAGGTCACGGCTTCGATTACTAATGTTTAGTTTTTTTTTGTTGTAATATGGCACAAGAAGTATAGAGATGTTCGATACAATTTGTGTGTAATATATGTAGAAACGTAACAACATTTTTTCTGTTATGTAGTCTTTGTAATCTTATAAATACATTGCTAACATTCAACATACTTCGTACAATTCGCTTAGTTTTATTTTGTAGAAACGGCAATCAATGGTCTAAAAACTGCTCCCAGTTTACCTTTAGCAATGTGAGCCTGAGTGACGACTACGACTATGTTAAATATTTATAATATATAAGTTTACAAAAATCCAAAAACGCGTACAAAAGCAATGCAAACACCAGAATTTGTACCGCCGACCAACGCCGTGCACTTTAATTACTACGTATTAAAATGAAATACAAATAGCAATCCGTAATAGAAGATAAATATTAATATTAAAAATACTTTGTTGCAAAACGGTCTATTATGTTCCAAATTATCTCTGATTTTTGTTATAGGTACTTGATGTTCCGCGTAATAAACAAACATTTTATATTTTTTAATACATAAGTATCCTTTTTTATATGCATATATTTTTTTACATTGCGTTTAGCTTCATCAAGTAAACAGCTTAAGCGAGAGAATTAGACTGCGTCCTTTGTTACCTGCTGAAAGGTTTACTAAATTGAGAAGTCACTCAGTTTGAACTTTTTTACACACTAATAGTGATAAGTTCGCCTTTGCATATTATCTCTACGCACAATTTTATTTTTATGCTTACTTTTTCTTTTACATTTGTTATTTGTTCTTGTAAAATGCTTTATTTCCCGAAAAAAAAAATATCTATATATCTATCTTTGGACAAATAATTTAATCATTTAGAAGTTTTTTAAGAATCATTAAAAGAGCCAAATTATGTATGTTATATTTAATTTTCGTCATTACCATCAAAATTTACTACATTACCTTGTCAAAAAACACAATATACATAATTGGTCTATTCAATTTTCAGATTGATCATCTCATTGTTGGTTTTATAGCTCGAACATTAATAACTATTTCTAGAATTTCTAGAACAACGAAATGAATTGAATATTTGTCAACAACATTATTAAAGATAAAATGAATAAAATACGTTGATCCTCACCTCACTGTCTCGCATAATATACTATAAATCATAACAATTTCTTGCTCGTTCCATTGCGACGTGAAAGAAAGTCGAACAAACAAACACGCTTTCGCACATAAAACATATTTATATAGTATATACATAGTAGTATATTGAGGAATAGGTACAGCGATAAAATTTTATAAAGCTATGCCAGTGTAGTGTTCTGAGTTCTGACACAGGTCTCGTGTGCGGCTGGTGGAGTGCGGATCGATAATGTAGAGACTGAATGGTAATAACAAAATAAACCACCTAATCCTCACCTACGTACAAACTGCTCTGTCTTATGGCTCCTTCAGGATTACTTGCTATAATTAGCTCGTCTTATGTTTATTATTCATATATTTTGTATTTACAATGTTTTAAAATGTGTTGTTCTTAACATTTCCTCATTAGAATTTTATATATTGTCCAAATTTTCACAATTACCGCTTTTCATCATTATAAAATCGTATATTAATAGATTTTACAAACGTCCAATTGTGTTCCTTTGACTAATATTAGTGTTTTAAATAGCATAACGATGATGCCTGGGAAAAAATATAAAAGGTGAGGGATATAACGGTTGGTTGTCATCTTTCCAATAAGGAGCTTAATATTTGGTCTCAAATTGTCGTTGGTATAAAAAAAATATTGAAGAAAAAAACAGTTATGTAATTAAAAACCTTTTGAACACAATTCTAATTAGTAGTCGTTCTCATATCCAAAGTAGTGTACACGTGATTCGGGCGATTCGATCTTATTGGATAGCGTGCTAGAATAACTTGAACCGGTATTAGAACCTGGGACCTTTCCACACCAAGGCCAAGCCGGCCCAAGGATTTAGGTATTTTCCATTTATTTTTTAATACATTTACTCGTTCATAATTTCCAAATTGTGATATCATTATCTTCTATACAATATTCTTAGCTATGTCGCGATACTTTCGATTTAAAAACTAAAATAAAGAAAAGTTTCTATAACATTTACTTGAAATGAAGTGCGTCGGTCGTAATTTAGTTTTTGTCGATGCTATTGTTGATTGTGCACATTTTATTATATAATATATATATATATATTAACAATTACATTGTGAAAAGAAATAATAATTGAATTAATTAAAGAGTAGAAACTTATAGTAAAAAGTTTCAAACGAATACAAACCGGTTGCAGAGTGCTCGGTGAGTCCGCGGTGCGAATCTAACGTTTGCTCATTATAAAATACTAACTGTAAATAGCACCAGCTAAATTATTGGAGGATTTCAGTACTGCCTAGATTTTAGTTTGGAAAATTTGGACTACTATTTAAATAATAATAATATAAAACATAACGAACGTTTATCGTGATATTAAGAATCTTAACCGATCTATCGTAGTTTAAAACGCAATCTATCACTAAAACCTCGTGTAGTTAATCAAATTTGATGCCTGGTGTTTACGCGAATATCTGCGTGGCTTATATATCAGTGATTTTGTGATATAAGCCACATATTATAATAATTGATATTAAGTATTGTGTGATCATTGCTCTTGACATAGCATTGTGATCTACGGTAAGGTACCAAAACGTAAAATTGATTGAATGAACGTTATATTTACAAATACGGAACCATTACTTTATATATGCGGGAATATCTAAGTATAGTAAAAAAATACATATATTCTCATAAAGAATCTTATCCGACACTTATTACGGTTTGCAGAGTTACTCGTACTTACGCTGTGTGTCACAGCGGCCTTTAATAATAGTCGAATCAGACACGACACAACAGCGATTGTCTCCTCTGTGTAGACTAGGTACGCAGAGACAGCCTCCACCGGAAGGGGCACAGAAATAACAACTATCAGGATTTAATTGGGCCTACGTACGTCACGTTTACAAGTCGATAACTCAAGATGTACAATTTAAGCTTTGTAAGGCCGTCCTTTTAAAACTGCCTCATTTTCTCCAATCTGCAAGGATTTGCCTTCAATGTCATTTTTATTCTATTTTTAGGTATTATTTGTTAATACGATTGTTCATTTTTGTTTGCCTGTTTGTAAAAAAATATTTTTCGGATTTTTATGAATAGTTAGTTACTATTCAAAAAAATCCGAAAAATATTTTTAAAAGTCGAAGAAAATTTATTGTGACTTGTTAACAGACCGTCGTTGATCACTTCAAATAATATTTAAAGTAAACACTCAAATATTGACAATACTAATAGAAGATATAAGACGTATAGATAGACTACACACGAAGTGTACCTTCCATTCTGAGTCACGCCTGCATGAGGCAATCCGTCCTCTCACTGGCATCACTGTATTCTGACATATCTGAATAAATTGCCCTTCTAGCGCCACCGACGATCGCTCCGGCGCGAGAAGAAAAACGCGTCGGTCGTTAAACAGAGACTTAAAATGTTCCATTTTCCTCAGTTTCTGCGGCTACACTAATATTTCTTCTTCACAAGAGTAAAGTAACAGCCGATCGATTTTCCTAAATCCTTTAAGGCAAGAGAATGTAATTGTAATTATGTAGAATTACCGCTTATTAGCATTTTCTTAAATATATAATACAAAGTATATTATATTTTCGGTCAAAGTGAATATGATTTGTACCTTATGATAGTTTGATACATGGATATTGTATAGTTTAGTTTAGTTTAGAATTCTATTCTTATAAAATACTTGCTCGAAATCATATACTCCGATTTAGGAGACATGCAATAGACTAACAGTGTTTAGTGATCTAATATAAAAAAAGTAAAATTGTTGTATAAATAAATACTGAGTTTATGTGCGGAACGCAAGTATCTTAACGGGAACAAAGTGTCGTGTTCCTTCTGCCTACCCTGTTATGTGCGGGATACATTATGAAGCTAAGTTTATTAACTAAAATTCATCTGTTTTTTGTGTTTTGTTTTGTATCCACAATTAGTATAATTAATACAAGTTTAAATTTTATTTTACGAAATAACATACCAATCTGTTAAAAAGTCGTAAAAACAAATCAAGTATATTTTAGATGGAGTGCAGGCAAATTATTCAGAAGTGTCTATTTTTAGTATAAAGATAATTATTTACAATGCTTTATTATATTCGGTTATAAAACGGCACTGCTTTATACAGCGAAAAGATTTTTTTACTTTTAATATTTATCCGCCTCTGCCAGAACTTTCACTGGCGCGAAAAATACTAGTACATTTTATAGCTGTAGTTTTTAACGTGGCCTCTATCCTTTCCGGGATAGCTCGTCCTTATTGAAACGCGCTGAAATCAGGTCAATAGAACAGTCATGAACTTGCGTTCAACTACTTCTATTCCTGGTAAGTGGTAGGTAATATGCAAAAATACCAACCCAGGTAGGTTGGTATGGTATGGTATGGTGTTATGTTAACAAATATAATTAATATGTTTGTACATTATCACGAAAAAAAGTATCTTTCTACAAATGACTCCACACATTAACAATTCGGTCGACCTCTCAAAATATAATTTGAATGATTCACGTCGAAGAATAATAGTATATAATTGGTTGTGTATGGTATAGTGCATAGAAGCGTATTTTATAAGTGTTGTTGCGGTGCGGCGCGGCGGCAGTCGGGCAGGGAGCAGGGAGCAGGGTGCAGGGTATCGGCGCAGTCGATATCGCCTGTTCGTTATCTCGCAAAACTGGGTCGTTGTACTTGATCCTCTGCTCGGCGCGGGTTCCACGCTGCACACTGCACGCCGCATACTGCACCGCCTCACAGCGCGCCACACGCCACGACGCGACATGGCTACCATGTGTTGTGGCATCGATCCGCCTCTTGCGAAAGTTACGTTGCGATATCCGACGTGACTTTCCTTCTTTACTAGTTAAAGTACATTTTGAAAGATTGCGGTCTCTTTGTTCCTAGAATACGCACTTTACATTAAACATCTATTGTATTTGTGTCCGTTTTACAAATGCGGTCTAATAGTGTAGCAGTAAATAAGTCAAGGTCTCTTATCTACGTATTTAAACCATGTTTCGAGATACAGCAAACCCGAATCAAACAAACGCTCTCTCTTAGTTGTAAGATTATAATATATAAACATAAATATGAAATAATGAATGCATATTCCTAATAAAAATATTTTTGTTTTTGAGATACTAAATAAAATACTGTTATTTGGGTATATATTTGTGAGAGAGAGATTCAGTACTCGGTACGCACGTGGGTCGTGGTGGCGGTCGTAGTAGCTACGGCGCGGCCGTGTGCGGCGCGCATATATTAAATACATAATTAGGTGGATAATTGCACGCTTCGTTACCGCCGCCTCGCGCCGCACGCACCGCACCGCACCGCGCCGCGCTCGCTCGCTCGCTCGGGCGGCTGCACTGACCATTTCAGCGTTAATCATGGATTCCCGCTAAATTATATTTATTCATGTGGAGAATTCAACTGACTTCCTTTAAACTGCAGTCCAGCCTAATATATTATATTGACTACATTCAACTCAATTGTCTATCTATAGTCTATTCGTGATATCCTCATTTTAGAGTTTTAGAGTTTTAAACGATTACCACATATTCCGGAAGTATTGCAAGTTGAAATCCAAGTATTTCTAGTTCAAGTTTGCCAGCGCGTCACTCTGAAATTCTGTTTTCAGCGGACTGTGGTCTTGTACCTGCCGTGATTAAAAGATTACACGACGAAATTACAGGATAGGACGCAATTAAAAATGCAGATTGGTCCGCGCGGCGCCGACCACGAGCGACGACGGGGAGCGTCACGCGGTGCGGTGTGCGCGGTGACGCAATCGAACAAAAGAAAAATAAAAGTTCTACAATTAACCCGCTGAGACCTTGAAAAAAATCCTGCAGTATAATTCATAAACGGTCATTAACTTTAAACTTGTTTGTGCCGAGACGAGGATAGATCGATGGAGGCGACCTCTCGCGAGGATCACGGCCTGCGTCGCCGCCGCTCGTCCTCAGCTATGCGCGCTCAATGTTATCATTTACATTATTTCATAATTATTGCACGAAGGCAAATGAAAAGTCGCCGTAGTAGTCACTAGATACGCGCCACGCGAAGGCCTTTGTGTGACATTGACTGTATTAACCGTAGCTACAGCCATTTTGGGAGCTGCACCTTACCGCAGTGCGTGTGAAATGTTAAACTAAATATACACATATGTTTCTATATTTTTTTGCGGAGCTGATAAATGGATATCGCAAGCACTCAATACTCAAATCGCTCAACCGAACGAAAAGCACAATCCTGATTATGAAAGAATTTCTGATACAAAATCAACAAATCGCAATATCTTACTTTATCTGTCCTGCAGTTCAGACTTCAGTGTTGTGCAAACCAAATAATGAACTGTTTTAAAGAGCGTACTAGAGTCGGTTGTAAGGAAACAAAAAGTATTATGAAAGTCCTACTTTTAGTTTATCAAGAAATAATCGCAACCGCCACGACTGTATAGCGGTAGCTGTAAAGTATAAAAACCCTTCTCGTTCTCTGAGATAGCTATTTTGGTAATAGTGTCACTATCGTTAGCGCAATACTTACTACATTTTATTATTAGTAGATGTTTACAAATCCAACTAACTGTATTCTTTGCTGATCTTTGTGGCGTCCAAACGTAAATAAGTAAAATAATAAACTTTATATGTACCTAAAATTCGATAATTTATACATATAAATTCAAAACTATGCTGAAATTTTTTAAACTCACAAAAATATGTATTTGCTATGGCATTCACTGATTACAATTAACTACAAATACAAGAATACAAAGTGAAGTGCTTAATAAAAAATATTTAACATGTTTAAGAATGGGGAAGTTAATACTTCTCGTATTTTAATATCTTGTATTGGAGGTAACCATAAAAAAACATCTAAATGTTTTTTCGATTACAATAAAATTGATTTTAAATTTTAAACACAGATTGCCTCTTAAACAACAAAAATTGTCTCTTGGGTTATGTACTTGAAAATTGAAATAGTTACATGTTTGATTCGAATAATGGTAACTTGTACGATAGTACAACTTATCATTATTAGAATCGTAAGGAGAATGTATTTACTTAAAAATAATGCCGTAGTATTAACGAACACTTATACTCGCTTGCAACAAAAGTACCGACGAGGAGGACGAACAAAAAAAAACATCAATTTCTTCTGATATGTTTCGTAATTTCAAACCGTTCATAATCTTAAGCTAATAACAATCTAAAATAATAAAAAAATGTTTTAGGTATATAAAATTTTATTTCAAACAAGCCTTGGTCGTCTGCAACTTTGTTTTTATATATTAAGTAGAAAACGTAAAAACACATAACCAGTAATTAACATTTCTGTATTAATTTCAAGAAATCCTCTTTTAACTCCCCTACACTGCGCACCCATATAGGTTATATGCCAAATTTTAGCGTTGTACGCCGCATACTTCCATCTGTGCGTTGTCACTGTCAGTCAGTAACTGAACAGTTGGTTACAAATTCGTACATACAGATATAGCCAGGGTATGTAATGTAATTTAAGAGCTTTTAAAGTATATTCCTTGTCATTTGTCACCGCCTCGCCCAGTTGGAAGTAGTCCGCACTCTGCAGTGCCACAAAGCGCTACACGGGCACCGGCAGGTGCACGCCCCGCGGTCCAGCGGCCACATGCATGTACGCATCTTTTGTCGTTGATCTATACGCGATGCAATTTTGTATTATTTGAAAAACCACTAGTAATATTATTTTGGTAATATAGATATCTATGTCTGTATATAAACAGACATATATAAATGTATATCTTATTATATTTGTTTAATTTCACAATGAAATTCTTGTATTCAAAAACTTCTACTCTATATTTTCATAATAATACGTTATAAATATGCAACAGATAAAATATAAGGTATTAATATTAACGTTGTTACTACTACTAGCCAACATTCTCTAAAGTGTTTAATCTTCGTGAACTTATTTGTAAGTTAAGAAGCTACAGGCTATTCAAATAATTTTAAAATGAAAGCAAAGAAAACGAGCGTTCAATAAAATTAATGTCATAATAATAGCTCATTCACGTCGTAGCTAGGGTTGCCATCACTTCTTCGACGAGATATAATATTATTCAAAATAAGCTATAAAAATATAATAGTTACATTTGTAACTACAATAAGTATAGTACATTTTAGATATTTAATAATAACTGGATGTTTTATTAATGAGATATTAGCCCTGTTTCTTTTTTGAATGCCGCTACCGCAACTTCGAACTTTATTGTAGACATTACGAAGTAAAACGTACAATTTCCATTTCATTTTTTTCCGTTATCAAAAATGATTTTTGGATTTTCTTCTTTTAGTTTTCTTCTATGCTCCCCTAGGAACCTATATAACGCATGTTGTCTGTACGTTGTCTGTCAGTCACTAAGTAACAAAAGAGCTATATTTCCATATATGTAGATTGTTAGATTGGCGCTAATGTTTATTGCAATAGGTACTTAACTTTTGTTGTAAACTTAGAAATTTTAACGGCATCTTTATATTACAGTACGGTTGACAAAATGATAACCCTAGTCGTAACCCATTACTTTCCTATAAATACACTGCGACTAAAATATAACTTCTGGACTATTTGATTCGAGACCTCCTTGGCATTGTTTTCCCAGCTCCCGGTCTTAATAAATAAAGTACTTATCTTTTATGTTACAAAAACCAAAACACACATAAATACGTGTGATGGCCGCGTAATAAAATCGTAAACACAGCAGCACGCGGTCCCGCCTCCCGACCGCGACGCGCGCGTCGTAACGACAACGCGCACAAATCACATTTATAGCGGTCTCGATCCAATTGACACGTCGATTTGACGGACGCCAATAAACCAATATCATTACACAAGGTTTGTTTACGATATACGGCGGCGCCGTAAATGGGGCCCATTGAACTGAAGACGACGAGAGCCGCCGCGGGACGCGCCTATGGTCGCGATCAGCTGTTCTGTACGTTTCCGATTCAGGTTTGACGCCCGTCAGTTCGGAAGAGCCGCGAAGACGCCGCCCATTTGTTTATGATCATGATTTATCGACCTGTTGCTCGGAATCTCGCGATTTAAATATAAATTACGACCGCGTTTCAGTTATACTGGAAATATAATAAACGTTTTGCCGACGTATTGTTGCCGCTCCGAAGCTCCGCAACTACTCCACTCGGATCGCTTGCTAATGCACGTTTCGAATGTTTTATATTCAATGTGCCGAAATTAAAAACGACACGTTCACTTCTTTGATTGCAGTTTATTTAAGACACTGACTGCTTCGTAATTGTAATTAAGATAATGTTAAAACTAAGCTACTTTTAATTAAGATATTTAAATTTACATAAACATTAATTTCGTGATGCTGCTCTTATGGATACCCACTGCCACTGTAAGCGGAGATCGTAGCGATAACCGATAAGCAATTTTTTTCACATTTGTCCTTCTTGTGTTGAGGAAAAACGTACGTAGGTACTTATACTTAAGTTATTAGCAAGCGTGAGTTGTAAAGCATAGTTTTGATACGGACGATATTTTTTCTTTCAATGTAGGTATACTAGTATTTGGTAAGTGAAATACCATCAACGTTGCGATGAGGTTCAAAAAAGTTTTCTTCGTAATACTTACTTCCGATGAACGGAACTTTGAGATGATTCGAAACTTTTTTGAATTTTAACACCGATTGGATCTGTATAGTCCACAGGTTCGGCCTCATATGAAGTACTGTTCTTATCTCTGGGTTTGTGCATCCAGGTATCAGTATGACCCATCTGATTGCATACAACGTAAAACAGTTCGAATCATTGGGGACCCAATGATATGTTTTTGCGTAGAGACGTCTTCTCGCTGTGAGCTCTCAGACACACAAATGTCACAAATTCAAACATTCGTAGGAACTTTCTTCCACGCGGCAAGCAACTGTGGAATGGTCTACATGCAGCTATGTTTCCATGTCGATATATATTGGGTACCTTCAAAAAGCGCGTGTAGCTCAAAGGCTTGTAACGTACCTATAGATCCTCTAGTGTTTAGGGCGGCGATGATAACTTACACAGGTGACCCGAACGCTCGTTTGCCTTGTCTCTTTCTATAAAAACAAAAATACTTGAAAGTTTTAGTGTTGCTCAGTGTGACCTGCGTACAGCTATAAACTTGATAGTTATGGGTTCGAACTGCGCGGAGAAAAATGAGCTAGTTTTATTTTCCTGCTCTGGCGAGACAGGCGAGGTTAATTACATTCGTTAAGTTCCACCACGTAAAATATTATTCTTGAATTCTAACGGAAAGCGGAAGACAAAGTGTTTTGACCATAGAATTTCTTTACTTGTATATCTATGCAAACATATAGGGAAGTTTAAAAACAATATAAGTATATATGTACATATACGGTAAAAAAGAAAATTTAACTTTATATTTACAAACAAAAGTAACCTACCTGGTAGATTTCCAATTTTTATTCACTTCCAGTACGTAATGCACATTTCGGCTTAATATTCCAATGTAATTTTAATATTTTTCATATAAATGTAAAGTGTAGTTAAACATGTTCAAACCGTAAGCACACTTATATTGTTTAACAATTAGGAGGCAAAGCAGTAGTTTTGAAGTAAAGTTTCGAGCGGATGTCGCAACCCGCAAGAGCGCGCCGCGCCGCACGCCTTGTAATTCTTCGTAGTACGTAGATATCGGTCGGACGGTTAAAGTTTCCAATGTGAGTGCTGTGCACCCTCGACCTCGGCGTGGATTTGCACCTAAGTTTTAAGCGACCTTGTAAGATCGAGTTTCTGTATTGATGTTGCGTAATTAACGAAGCACAGTTCAGTCGCCGTTTGTCTCATGATCTAACGTTACTTGCGTAAGCGGTTGTTAATATTGTTAAATCTGGCCACCTTCGTTCACTATCAAGTTATCATTCTATAGCAATGTCTTGTGTGTCTACATCAGAATAAATATATCCTTTATAGAAAAATATTTTATAATAGATGTTCCTGCGGTAACCATAAAATATTGTATAAGTGTTTAGGCTGGCATTCAATATAAAAAAATAAATGTTTAATAAGATTGTGCTGTGCGAGCACATGTGTGCTCTAAACTAGGTGCAGATATAGAGTTGGATACAGCACGGTGCAACAGTTGCGTCATAATCAGTTTAGTATTCACGATTCTCCGATAGGTACCTACTCGGGCGAGCGAGTGGCACCGGCGATGGCGGCCGTGAGTAATTGCAACTACTTGTGCATAAGAGCTACTGCAATTGGTATACAAATAGATGAAACCGCACACATATTTCAATGGAAAACAAACGTATGCGGAAAAATCTATAATGCACCGACGTTATTGCTCATAAAAATATAATCTAAACTCAACTTACGGCACACAATAACTTCTGTTGGTTTTTTTATTGTCATGCGTCTCTCAGTTGTTGTTCTACTATTCATATTTGACTTTGTTTAACCGTCATGTTAGGTAATCGTAATACCTAACGTCATCTTATATGTGAACAAAACTCGCTACTGTCAGTATTTTAACAACGCCACAGTGGAGTCAATATTTTTACTCGTCAAAATCAATAAAAGTAACCTTAAACTTTTGTTTCGTTATTTAACAATTGTCTACAGCTGTGTAACTGTATAACGTTAGTATAAATAGTAATTTTGAGACTCTCTTTTAGCGATATAAATGAAACCTCACGGCAAAGATAAGAGCTGCACGATAAAAATCCATTAAAACCCCTTTAGACTCTCAAACGATACAGCGCTCAAACAGACCGACACGTGGACAAAAATTTAAAACTTAGAAAAGTTAAGTTCCATGTGAAGGGGACAATAGAAACAGAGGCTCCGGCCCCGGTGCCACTACACGTCGTTTGTCGGTGCCGCCATGTTTGTCGTTATTACACAGCAAATGCTAAAAATACTCATAATCTTTTCCCTACAGGATACTTAACATCCCACAAACCACAACCTATGACCTAACAAATTCGTCACGATAACTGACAAAATCCGCAATAACACATGTATGTAACTGGCGCATATGTTCGCCTCCAGTTGCGTCCGCCAGCTTTAGAACATATCGTATTTAAACGATATGTACTGTTGAATGGACTTAAAATATTATTATATATCTATAATAAATTAAATATTTATAATATAAATTAACAAATAATATATATTTGTAAACGAAATGAACCCACTATCCTAAAACCCAATAGCAATCATCGCAATGCCGCCACGAATATAATTATTAGTTATTAAGTTTTTCGCCAGAGGCAGAGTTAAGGTAACTTTTTATCAACTTTTTTGACAGTCAAACAAATTATATAATTACTTACCCATTACGCAACCGATTGCAGTGATAGTCGATCCTATTTCGGCGTGTGACATTATTAGTAAAATCGATAAGTTAGATAAACACGACTAGTATTTAAATATCAAATTAAAAATATCAATCGAAGCCGTGACGCAGTTGTTTGTAGTTTTTATACGCAGGCAATGACAGCACTTTCATATCATATACTAGGAAAAAAATATAATATGTATATACGCTTCTACAATCAGAGAGATAATTTTGTGGCTATTCGGTGTACTGTTATTTATTGAATTTTCTTCAAGAAATGCCTGAAATAAAATAATTAAAATTATAAAAAACCGATTAAGTGCGAGTCGGTCTCGTCCACTGAGGATTTCATACCAATTTCAGGATTGTAGGTCAACGGGAAGTACAACTTATAAAAGTTCACCAAGTTTAGTTTGCAGACAGACATACTCGTATGCATTTATTTTGTATGAAGTAAAAAAAACAGCTTCACGCTGTATCCCGCATACAGCAGGATAGGCAAAGTTCTCTCTGCCTAGAGTTAAGACACTCCGTTCCCCACTTTCTGCCGAATTTTGGAGCCTTTGCGTGTTGAGTGGCAGAACTCAACGCCGCGCTTTGCCTCGACACCAGAGCGAAGAAATGGAAATATACATTTAAATAAATGTTTCAACTCCTCGAGTGCCGCCGTACGGTCACACTTTGTGCCACTGCGCCACGACTGGCCAAATACAAGCCCGTAATGATTTTTTTTTATTATACATTTATCTACTACCTATAAATTTTCACTTTTCGAATTTTTTCTTCTTTTGAATTACAAGTTCTCACTTTGCGCCAAATTTCATAACTAGGTCCATGTGTAGGAAGTGCGAAATCGATGCATACAGCAAAGCAAATTGTTTGTATCTTTTAATTGCTTTGACTAAGCTCCTTAGTCTTGATTTTTATTGTACTTCAATGGAGGCTTAGCTTAGCTTGATACCTCCACACAATCTTGAGATAAATGGTCTTGACAGATTCAATTTTTAATAATCTACATTTCTATTTCATTGTTGTCGCTTGGAATTGTCACTAATTTTAGATGACGAATATATTATATATATTCATTTATTATGACAGTTTAGAGATAACGTTAACCAGAGGTTACTGTTTTTACTAGTTTCTTAATTTCTTTTAAAATATTAATGATGTGAACAAATTGTTGTGCTATATAGATTAGGTACTACAGCAGCTATAAAACAGTCTCTCAAAATGTTAATTGGTCCAAAAGTGTTATCAATGTCAATGACGCGTCGGTCTGTGTGTAAAACCCAGGGAATTCATTAAAAGTTATGATGAACTGACTTTTATCATTTTCTATGTTATTATTTAAATAGATAACGTGATTTCTCAGTATAATTTAATCAAGTTTGCAGATTTATAGAGAGAGCCTTATCGATAATGTACGATTTTAATGCTGTTATAAGTAATAAGCAAAGTGATTTAAGAAAAAGGTTTAGGTTAACATTTGTAGAGTCTATGCACATGATTTTTGGGTAAGTCGGAAATATCAAAGATTTGTAACTTGATGTAAAAAAAAACGTATTTTCTTACGTTTAGTTGCTAAAATGGGTGATAACTAAATACGTATAGTTGTATAGATAGCTTATTGGATTGAGCTGCGAATGAAGCACTAGTTTTTATTACCCTTATGGTATACCATACCTTGATGTAGATATCAAACATAAATTTCAATTGTTTTCGTATGAATTTTATGGCACTTTTAGCCGACAGATGTTTAGTTAAAAGTGCCACTGTGTGGAGTGCCAAAAGACGACGCCAGGTTTTATTCTAGATTCCTGCTGAAAATACAACTTATAACCATTATGGATACTACTATTTCGAACACTACATACATGACTTATCTGCTTTATCAACTGTATTAATTTCTGATGTTACATCTGAGGCCGTCATGGTGCAGGGGCACTATCGTGTGACTGTCACTCAATGTTTTTAAATATGTGCGTTAATATTAATAACTTTAATTTTAAAACATGTTTTTTTTCGGCTTTTGTAGTCTTGACTTGTCTTCGGGATATATATTATACGTTTTTTTTTCGCGGTGAATAAGTTGAGAACTTATACTAGTTTTAAATTGATTCAATTTGATTGAAGTCTTGACAGAGGGACAAACGGATAAAAAAGTATTAGTATTAAGGTTCCTTTTCACATACTTAACTCTAAAAATGGGCCCGAAGCAATCAAATTATATTAATCTGTAAAGTACCTGAATTATCAAGGCTAATTAATTCTCATGTATAGTTTTCCTAATCGAACTGTTTCAATGCAATTTGCTTGAATAAATGATTATGTTCTGTTACATATTATTCTTAGTGAAATAATCAATTTCTTTAACGGAAAATGCCAAGCAGATTGATTGCATGCAGATATAACGATAACTTGGATTTTTCATTATTTTCTTGAAAAAAATATATGCAATAATAAATAACAATGCCCAAAATATTTTTTTAACGTCATACATACATATAAAATGTCTGTATTGAGACGCCACTCTGGAGGCACTTAATAATGTATCTTCTTAATTAACGTAAACTGTACAGTACATTGAAACATAAAAAAAAAACATTCTCTCAATATCTTTATAATAATCGCGGCCACGTTTTTGTATAAATAATTAATTTGGTATAAGTAAGTGCGATTGAAAAGAATAATTACTCATAAAGTAAGTATTGTATAAAGGGCTTTTATCTGAGTCTCTTCCGCGGGCTCTGCTATCGCGGCCCGGTTGAGTGCAACAGTTGCACCTGATAATCCGAAATGACGTCTCTCTCTCTCTATCTGTAACTTGTTTAAATGTATGTATTACATGTGTTTTTTAAGTGGGTAGGTACTTCCTAAGTTTAGGTTTTGTCACACTAAATGTATTGACATATAAATTAACTTCTTACTATCGTTAGGTACACTAATATTATAATATGGAAGTTTGTTGAGGGTGGTTGTTTGTTCCACCTTTAAGCTCTGGTATGAATTTAGACAAAACTAAAACATTTATCAGAATAACATGTACTAATGTAAATATTTTGTATAATTTGACTACAATATCACAAAAACTTTAAGCAGGCGAAGCCGTGCGGGTCGCTACCACCTAATATACAACTAGTATGAGGTCCATTATTTACATATTTGTATTTCTCTCAAGATGCTCTTATATTACGTATGATTATCGAAATAAAAAAAGAGGATATTACGATTCGAAGTGTAATTGTCACCATAATTATTAATATAAAAATATCTATATCGTTAAATGTAGGTAGCCCTGTATTTAAATGTCACGTTCAACTATTAAAATGATTGTCCGTATAGTTAGTTAAAAAGATAACTCATACAACACACTGCATTATATAGGTACATATTATATAGGTATATATTTTTGTGTCCTTTGACGAAATGTGGATCAACGTTGTGCAAAATCACCGCCGCCAGTGTGACCGTCGATACGGCCATCTACTATCGCAATGGATACTTTCCAATTTTTATCAGAGAAAGGGAGGAAATTTGACTGGTCGTAAATCAGCGACCGACTTAAACTCAGTTGAAACTGAGAAAATATATCTATTTATATCTCTCAATACTAACCCGTCTTTGGTTTCACTTGCTGCAATTCGAATTTGGTTTATGTATTTTTGTTGATGCAATGGCTGCCGTTAATGTTGTAAATATTTCGTCCTCAATGCCAATGGATTTTTATAAAATAAAAAGAATGTAGGTACGTTATTCTTTGAAATTATAGTTGAGAGTGTCCGAAAGGTTCGTACCAAATGGCTTAAAAGTAATGTTTTAGTTTTTTACATCTCGGTAAGTGCACGCGATATTTGCAGCGCGGACGTTAGGATGAAGCTGTATTGCAATGATCGTAAGTTACGCGATGAGGGCGCTCGGCGCTCGTACGACTCGAACATAACATAAACAATCAAACGATTTGCCTCTGACGCCACTCTTGCACATCGACCACGTATAGCCGTATACTTAAAGTTACCATTATTTTTTGGATTAAAACTGATATCGCCTTTTTTTTGTAATTTGCAATTTTATTTATTTTTTTAAATATTATTATAAAAAGTAACATTCGACTATTTCATGTAGAATAAGACAGTTTCGTTTCGTCTTTCTTTGGTGTTTTTCGTTTTTTTTTTAATTTTATTTCCCCGTTCCGTCGTTTATGGCGCTTGGACACATGTAAAACGGGACGTATGGTCACATTACGCATACCATATTAAACTACTTTTTTGGTTACTATAGGATAGTAAAGCTTCCGCCCAAAGTGCGATACAAGTAAAAAATACAAAATTGTTACTTATATCATCATAGTTAAATCTATTAAAGGTCCTTTTGTATATTTACAACATAGTCGAGTTTAGTTTCTAGTTGCGCAAACAACAGATTTACTGGCGCTAACGTAATGTTTGAGTATCTTAATTACCGCCACACTCGTTTCATTCTTTTTCAAAATTTGGAAAATGATAGTTTTTTTTCCCAATAATGACGTTTCCCGGCGCAGACGAGTCGACAGCGGGCGCCCGTACGTGAACCTTTGTAAGCTTCATTTACCGTTGCTTTCCTTATGTTGCACTTTGGTTCTAAAATTTGGCTGCATGATTTTCGTTTCTATTTAGTGTTAACATTTTACTTTAAGCTTTATAGGACGATACGATGACCCTTAACCGTTCTTCATCTTTATAATAGTCGACTATAAAAGCTACGGGACACTATTCACCAACTTATTATTTTTGAAAATATCTATGTAAATAAATATAAAATTTTTAGTCCAAAAACTTTTTGACGACATTGTGAAAAGAATGGTGTTCATTCGTTGCGGTTTAAAAGTGCGTCCTTGGCGAACACACGTACGTATGTATGTGTTCCGTCGCAAAATCCATAATAAAGGTCACATTCGAGAGCCGAGCACACGCGTAGTGCTCCTCAAATGGCAAGCGCTTCGCATTGTCTAAGCCTTTTGTTTAAAGGTCGCCGGAGCTCGCATCCGCACCGCGCCGCTCCACGCCGCTCTACCGCTACGCCGCCGAGGTTATAGGAGTAGCTCATGAGACAGGTGACTAATCACCTGCATTCAGCACGTGCGTCGGCCCTCGTTATCTCTACACTCTAAATATCAATATTTTCAATGGCTCAAAACCGTCTCGCCGTGTGCTCGGTTTTTGCGTCTCTGTGCGAGCGACGTTGACGTTGAACCGTTTTATGCTTGATCGGTAGTGGTTTATTATATTGGCCGGAAATGCAAAAATCTAAAATTGTAGTTTAGCTACGCACCTACTTCGTATTCGGTGTCATCGCTA
Source organism: Heliconius charithonia (assembly GCA_030704555.1). Classification (NCBI taxonomy): domain Eukaryota; kingdom Metazoa; phylum Arthropoda; class Insecta; order Lepidoptera; family Nymphalidae; genus Heliconius; species Heliconius charithonia. Next base: position 6,240,336 of record CM060825.1, read on the forward strand.
GGACGAAGCGAGCAGGCTTTAGGAATTATATATCCTCGAATGCTACCAGCGATAATTTGAACCTCGCCGCGGAGCGCACCTGCACACTGACGTCACCGCAAACACAACACTCGGTCGAGTCGCTCGCAGATAATAAATACGGGTGTTACTTCACCACTACTTTCCAACGTTAATTAATACGGGATAGATAATCACCCGTCATCGTAATCTTACATCTTCCTAATGTACGGGAAACGCTTTTAAAACATTTTGATGATTTCTTTTTGGTATGAGTAGCGTTGTGTTCACGGTTTGATGTATGCCCGCAGGGAGGAGGGCGAGGAGAAGCCGAAGGCGGCGGAGAGCCAGGACGACGGGTACGAGACGAGCAACAGCGGCGAGGCGGCGCGCCGCAAGCCCTCCAGCGCCGAGGGCTCGCCCGCGCCGCCGCCCGCCCGCTCGCCGCCGCCCGACGCCGCCTACGACCCGCTGCTGCAGCGCCCGCCCGAGCTGCTGTCCCCCGAGCCCTACCGCCACTTCGAGCCGCCGCCCGCGCCCGCGCCCCCGCCCGCCGCGCATGCGCCCGCGCCGGAGCCCGAGCCCTACCAGCACTTCCCCTTCCCTTACGCCTACAAGCGCGAGCCCGACGCGCCCTACGACATGAGCCAGCACCACGCGCACGCGCACCAGCACCCCGCGCACGCGCACCAGCACGCCGCACACCAGCACGCCGCGCACGACCTCTACAACGGCGTGGGCGTGAAGCGCGAGTGCGATGACCCGTACTCGTTCGTGGAGGAGGAGGCTATGTGCGCCATGCTGGGCCAGCAGCACCACCTGCCGCCGCACCTGCAGCACCACGAGGCGCACGACGCGCACGCGCACATGCAGCACGCCGCGCACCTGCAGCACGCGCCGCACGCGCACGCGCCGCACCAGCATGCGCAGCAGATGATGCTAAGCCAGCCCAAGAAGAGAGGACGCAAGAAAAAAATTAAAGACGAAAACGGGTAAGTGTTGTACTCACTATGCCGCCACTCGCATCTACCTACTTCCGTTCGACCTCGACTCGCACTCACGCCACGTACATACTTATATCTGTATCTGTGTAGATATATGTCATGTATATATGTACACATTTTTCTACGTATATTTAACGTCTCCATCTCCGCAGTTTGTACAGCGAATATAATATATTCGATCAAATCACTTTGGAACTTAATTTTATTAACATTCATGTTTTGATTGTTTTTTCTAGCCATCGTTACAATGCAAACATTGCTAATTTCGAACCGGTGTCTTGTTTTTACCGATCAGATGATAGTATGTAAATAAGAAAACAATGAGACACACATTTTTTTTTAATTTTTTTTTGTTCGATGTTGTAAATAAATTACACTAATATTGATTACCGATAACTATCCGCTCGCCGCTTCGCCCGCTTGAACTTCACAAGCATTTACTTACATATCAGAATTTCATTCTTGTTAACAACATTTTATTATTTTAAACACAATATCGATCGATACATTAAAAACTAAAGTTTCAGACAATTCAATAAGACAGTAAATGAAAAATGAAAACACTGACTGCATAAGACTAAATGGATAAAAAAATGCAAACAGTCGGGACCTATAAGTAAGTAATTCTTCAACCAATAAAATCCTTAGCAGCAACCCCGCAAAATTTAAAAAGACCCCCTTTAAATATACAGGACTGTTATTCTTAATAAAATATTAGAATTATGCAGAATTTTGTTTTTTCAATTTTTTTAAATGTAAATAAGCTATTAACAAACGTTACATTGATCAGATGATATTGTGTTTACAAGAATATATGACGCCTATCACCATCACAGCGGCTGCTGATTCGCATATTTAAAAATACACATAAAAAAGCTTGTAATTTTGATATAATTTTTTTAATTGTAATTTATTTTATTTTTATTACCTATAATAAAATAGTAACTGTATCGCTACATGAAAGACAAATGAAAAAATCTAGTTTTACGGACATTTTTAGTGCAATATAAATTTAAGAACCCAATACAATGATTTTAAAAAAATATATTTGTCGGTTTGTCTATGCGTTTGTACACGCTAATGTAAGAAATGGTTTAACCGAGCTAATTGCAATTTTTTCAATTGTATTTTGGCAAACTTCTATTAAAATTTAGTGTTTGTTTTATTAAAATCGATTAATAAGTAAAAAAGTGATATCAATATAAATTATTATGTCCAACAAAATTGCTACATAATAACTGTTTTATAGACTGAAACTTAAGTTTTGAATACATAGATACTGTCTTTAAAATGATAATGTTATTTCACGTAAGTATTTAAGATTAATAAATAAATGTATAGTTTAAGCAGACGAAATCGTCAGCTGGTCGATAGTGTAAACTTGGGCTACATTTTTCTTAATTGCTCGTGCCTAATCTATCTTAATTAAATTCAATTACTTTAATTTTAGTTTTTTTTTTCTGATATGAAATCTGTAACCATTTTAGCCAACTGAATATTCGAATTCAAATTTATAAGTAACCATAGTGGTTATTAATAAATTTTTAACTTCACTTATTGAACTGTACCAAAGAAAGTAGGCACATTACAGTTTCGGTGGTATGTGAATTCGCTATAGGAACTTTAAATATAAACTTGTAACATAATATTATACGTTAAAACATTAAGTAATAAACAGACAACAAGGGGATCCAGAAAACCGTGTCGTAGAGATGCGTCTACGTATGTATTATGTATAGGGCATGGTGTATAGACGTGACCGGCTATTGTGGGTGCCGGCGGTGTGGGCGCGCGGCCGCTGACCCCGCGACGGAATTAGTACCGCGACCCACATCCTCGGGCCGCGCAACCCAGCGCCGCGCAGGATGCCTCTAATACTACTCAAAAACCTGTCCGCGATAGCTCACCGAATGCGGAACGACTCGTTTGTGTCGTTTGTATGCGTGTACGGGAGCTATAAATAAAAAATGATAAGATTTAAGTGACTCCGCAAAATCACTTTGAATAAGAATTTTTGGCGTGACTGCGCTTCGCAGTTCTGCCTGGGCGCGATGAGGCGTCGCGACATAAAGTTTGACGACTCGGCAAATAACTCTGTTTGCTTCTGCCGCTCGCTCACGACGGGCGACAGCGTGACTCACGGCGGGATCCTTGACTGCCCACCATTGACACGTATAGAGCCAAGGCGATGGATGAGATTAGCTGCAGGCGTCACCCGCCACTTGTCCGCCACTCGCCCGACGCCGTGATAAATGGATCGAGAACTCACGACGTGTCTGATGTCCGTTACTCACGTTGAATGTCTTCGAAACTTGGATTGTGACTTTTTAGTAAATAGTATGAGGTATTCGTAGGTATGTCAATTGGATGGCTAGCAGCCTACTCCGCATGTTTTGTATCCTCGGTTAAATTAAGTATATCAGCTTCATGTTGTAACCCGCATATAGTTGGGGAGGCAGAGGAAGAACCTAGTGTTAAGACACTCCGTTACCTACTTGCTGACGAATTAAGAATTTTAAAAAGTAGTATATCTACATCGTTGTTGATTCTCGTTCATTCTCTGATGTCGTCAGCAGATTCTCTTCAGCCATGAATGAAGGCCCATGACTACTACTCTTACCACCAATATTTCATGTTCATGTGTATGTTGTGCGTCTAAAGTCTGAACACATGCCCCAAATACGCAACTTAAAACTTTACACTTTTTTATAACAAATATACGAATGGACCAACGTTTTTATGTAGTGATAAATCGTGGTAAAAAACGTCCTCAATTTGAGTAATATGCTCGAAAATATGCATAAGCAAAACATAATCATAAATTCTAATTAGTGAAGTATAATTGAACGTGTATTTTTTTGTCGATTTCTTGGGAACGTTTGTACAATGATTCGACCGAGGCGTGCCCAGACCGTCCACGGCGGGTCGCGTCGGGCACCCACCGTGTGTCGTGAGCCCGCGCGAGGCGCCGCGGTCACGTAGCGCCGAGAGCCGCCGAGCGCGTGACATCGCAGACTCGCCGTCGAAAACATCTCAGCCGTTGAGAATCGATTTCATGTATTTGAACCGCCTTTCAAAACCACTACTGTACACCTAATCGACGCTCCGCTTCTGCTCCGGATACCCTTGAAAGTCGAAATCGCTTTGGCTACATTGCCGTTAGCACAAAAACTAGTACTCGAATAGAGTAAAACTTTGAGATCACTTTGCGTCGCCTCCATCCTCGCAAAAACGTGAGTTTTTAAACGAACAAGCACTAGAACATAATTAATTAATAAAATACCAGTAGTAATTGGGCCTTCGTCTACTTGAAAACGATGTTGAAATAACGGCTATAGGTACACACTACGGGCTCACTGTATACTTGTATAGAGACGTACGTATATGTACGTATGTATGGCGGTGGCGACGTAGAGCGGTGCGGTGCGGGTAGATAGCATGCAGTACATACATACAATATGTATGTATACACTACACTACACTACACTATACGTATACAGTAGGTGCAGTGTTTGCTGCGTAAATGTAAACGCAAGTTCTCGCTACAAGCTTTGATGACCTCATCTGCTGAAGGAAGGTAAATCGAATGGGACGCGACCAATTTCCGCAACTGGTTCGGGCGTTTCGAAGGTCGGTTCCAATTTCCAGCGCGCTTTAATTGCTAACGACCGAATTTAAGATAAAACTGACACAATGATTGAAATTAAGGGTAGTGAAAGGAGTCGACCGAGCGAGCTCAAAAGGAAGGCCACTCTCGAGTGACCCAACGAACGACTTGGCGCGGCATGTGCAGGATTTGGTGCATACTACAGTACTCGCCACGTACTTTAAACGTAGTAGCTACCTACAATTTAGAAGGAAAGATACGGTTAGCGTTTGCGTTGAGTACCTATTCTTGGCTGCTTTGTTGCTTTTCTAATGTTATTCCAGTTTTCTACGGCGATGCGCAGCGTCGCGTCCCAGTTCTTAGTAATGATAGACACGCGCAGATAGAGATGGTCCTAATGATGCCACAGCGTCCGACCGTGGTGGTGGTGGCGGCTCGGTGGTGGCGAGCGCGGCCGCGGGCAGTGGCAGTGGGATGCGCGCGCAGCCCGCGCACTGTTTACGTCGCAAGTATTTCGGTACCGGAACTGAAGCCCGCGCTATCGCTAGCCAAAAATTCGAGCGAAATAATCAGATCAAGGTGGATTCGTCCGAACCGAACGTTTATAATGCTTTCCACGTTATAATCGTTTTAGCCTCAATTATCTTTTCGTGTTCCGCTATGCCACCTCAAAAAATGTAACGAAAAACTTCATTGAAACACATGAAAAACGCAAACGGTTGCGCCTTCGCAGTTATCAACTTTCTGGGGCGATAAAATGAAACATTTCACCGACTAAATACTTAAATTAAAATTTGAATTTTGTTTAATTGATTTTACGTCCGTTTTGAAATAAATACAAGTCGCGACGTGCCGCCGACGCAAGCGGACCCTCTCTCCACCGAGCGTAGAGCATGGAACGGGAAACTCGTATTATTGTAGAAACTACACGCTTTAGTCTTTTTTGCCTTCATAATTAGTTTTTTTGCTACTATAATAAACACTAAGCTAAAATATACTAGACTAATAATTAGAATGCAAATGGCACCTGAAGCAACGACGCAGCTCAATATTCGAGGTCTCGGAGCAAAAAATTATCATATTTTTGAATCATATGGAAATTAAGTAGCTATCTGCCGCTTCTGCGGCGATATTGTAGTTTTATTACGTTAAAATACGCCAAATTGAATGATTATTGAAAATTTGTTGAGTGATAAAAATAAATGATTTACGAGGGTGCGAGTCGTCGTACGGCCGGCGCTTGTAAATAACAACAATGCGCTCGTAACAACCAACACCTATAACTAGTTGGATTATGTTTTTGAATAGATGTTATTTGTGGACGTCGAAGATGTAGTAATTTGTCAAAACATCGCTGTGTTGGAGCAAATGATGAAACTCCGCGACGCCGGCGAAGCGGACTGCGAGGCGCGACCACGCTGAACGCACCCGACGGAGATTTCCACGATACGGCTTGCATTTATTAGGCTAGCAACAGAGCACAGAATTAAAGATACCTACAACTAGTTTGTGACGCCTCGTTTATGTTCAAACTGTGGCGCAAGCCAATGTAGGATACATTATCTGTACACTTGAGACATAAAGGTCGTAACTGCGCTCACATCCACACCTACATACACTATTACTCAACTGCATTATAAACGCATCATGTTTAAAAGTCTTCTATAAGTTCTTCAAATTTCCTATTGTCATCATTGAAAAATTAAGACAATATAAAATATACGCAGCAGCGGCGTTTTTACGGATCAACTTCACAATGGTAACAAAGTGAAGGCCCACCGCCGCGTAGGCAGATCTTCTGGGACAGGAGATCGGGAAACGTGCCTGAAATATACGCACCACGACGTAATCCGAGACGTTTACGATTGGCGATTTGTAGTGTCGCTTGTCGCTATGGACTCGATAGTCTATTGCTATATACCTATATTGTAGAAGAGTCCGAGAGTCGACGCGACGCAAGAGTGCCTGTACTGGACCTAGTACTAGCCTGGACTGTACTACAAATACAAAATCTAGTAAAATTATCGGCGGCTCGAAACGAGGCGCCACGACAGACCCTCTTTTTTTAAATATAGCTTTCGTTCCGGTCGCGCTCAGCGCTCCACTGCTAAACATATTACTAACAGAATTTGGAACACACACAGACTTTTCTTACTTTTAATAGAAATTAAATACTTATTTGTTTTGTGGACGTTTTATGTGCACACCAGTAATTTTTTTTATAGTTTATTGTGAAAACGTTTATAGAAATAATACAGTAAAATCATTATAACAATTGATTCCCGATTTATCTAATTATTAGGTCAATAATATAGTGAAAATAGCGTTCCTTGGTACTGATCGTATAAGAAACTATGAATGCCGAGATGTTTTGCAAATGGGATGCTGTAGAAAGTCAGCTGACGTTACGTACCATACCTACTATTCATATAACTGTGCTGTTGTTGTAACTTTAGATACTCGGTATTGCCATAAATGGCGCTGTAGGTACCTGTCGCGGCGAATCCATTTGAATTAAGTAACTGTGAAAGATTTATTAACTTAAATTAAGTGTACGCTGTCCGAAAACAGTTTAAATACATTTTTCCCAATAAATTCCCTATATATGGTACTTTAACGTTTTTTTGTGGATTCAAATTCTTTTTGAGAAAACTGTTTGACCACTCCAAGTATGTAGTGTGTTGTTTGTTTCGCTATATAACATGCCTATTATATGTACGCAAGGCGTGATAAATGCAAGAACATGAAACGAATGGACGATACTTTGTGCAAAAATAGCATTGTCATAATGCAAATTTGATAAAAAAAATGTAACGGACACTAATTTCTTGATGAAAAAACTCAACTTTCACATTTAGCATTGAACGCTTAACCATTTTTTTTGTATAGTTTAATTTATAACTTCTTTTTAAGACTTAAATGTTATTAGTAATGAGCAAGACATTTAAGTTTAATAATTTATAAAAAAAAGAAATACTCTATCTGTTAAAATATCGGATATCCTTAGGAAGGTGAGTTTTACATATTAGGAACAGCATGACAATCTGACTGTAAAAGTTTTCCAACACCCCGCAGCATCTCGAATTTAAGTAGAATATAATGTCTCTGTAAGTGAGGAGTGTTGTAAATGAAGTGTTGTTGGTGTTCCAGCATGGAGATCAAGGTGGAGGGGGTGCTGGAGGGCGCGCTGGCGGCGGTGAGGCCGGTCAAGGAGCGCAAGAAGCATGACCGCTTCAACGGCATGAGCGAGGAGGAGGTGTCGCGGCGCACGCTGCCCGACCACCTCACGGAGAATCTCGACATCATCATTGTGAGTACGATCGACCACCGCGCTACTATATATCTCATTTAGAACACTGGAAAACACTTTAAGAAATCTACTTTTCTTTTTACGTGTGTTCGTCCGATCGAACCGATGACAGTTCAATAGAATACCAATAATTCATAATCTTTAAAAAAAATTTGAATCAATTCAACTTTTTGTAAATTTTGTTAACACAACCTGTCCTGCGATCAACATAACCAAACCTCTACTAAATCATAATATAATATATTGTAATTTAAAGTTAACACAAAATTTAGTTTCGTAACGTTTTAATGACGATTACAAAATCGATTGTTTTATAGCGACGTTGAAATACACCGCTCGTCCGCGGCTCCGTATCGCGCTCGCGTTATAATGTTTCATAATTGATTTAAGATTTGACGATTCGAATTGTGTTAAAAAAGTAATTAATAATAGTAGCGCATTGTTTCATTGCTTGCTACCGCCCGCACCGGCGGCAGTTGATGTAAAAAATTATTTTGCATATTATAATTGATAAAAAAATGACAAAAGAGTAACTGTAGTGGAATTTCCCACGGATTTCTCAAGTGTTTGGTAATGTGATTAGCATAGCCGTATCTAGGTATATTTTTCAAGGAGGATCTGGCCTTCAGTAGACACTTGGAAGATCATCTTATCGAAATCGATTTAAAGTTTAATGTACGAAATAAAGTCTTTAGGTACATGATCTATTTAACTTTGTTCTCTTTCGATTCATAAAAAAATATTTAAAATTTTGTCGCATTTACCTTAAATAGATCTTTTTAGATACAAGATTTTTTGTATTTTTCTTTGTCACTAAGTAATTTTGATCTGGTAATACCATTACGCCCATGGTGAGAAGTAATAATTTTGTAGGCATCGTGTAGAGTGGTGGAACTCAACGCACGTATTTACCAAGTAAATAATAAATAGTTTTAGGTAAACTAGACATATTAACAGCGTATACTCACGTGTTTGCAGATCGGCATCAACCCTGGGCTGTTCGCGGCGTACAAGGGGCACCACTACGCGGGCCCCGGGAACCACTTCTGGAAGTGCCTCTACCTGTCCGGCCTCACGCGCGAGCAGATGAGCGCTGATGAGGACTATAAGGTATGTAACTGGCTAAATGTCACATATGCTTGTTTCATTGTAAGGAATAGTTAGTATTAATGTAGTTTTAAGTTATGCTTATAAGTAAATCTGGCAACTTAAATGCCAAATACTGGATTGGACTCTTTAAAGGAGCACGGAAAGTAAAACCATATATCATATAAGTGTTGTTATTTTAAAAATATATGAAGTTTCGCAAAAGTAAAAAACATGTAAATAAAAAAAAAACAAAAGTATAGGTAGGTATAATATATGTACTTAAATGTAAACGAACAAAATAAAAACTCTATTTAACTACTACCAAGAGACTTCATAATATGTATTTCTATAGAAAGTAAACAAGGCGTTTGGTTTCTAGAACGACTCATAGTAACATATATAAATTGGTACAAAGACTCATAGACACATTACTCTTCTTTCGTCGTGCAGTCGGGTAAATAAAGCAAAGTAAAGTCACGAAACTCTGTTTTCTATTTGATTCACATCCATTCATTTTCAGTAATAAATATATAAGTTACACTACGATTTCGGCGTCAAATTATTTTTTAGTTTATAAATTACCTAAAATAACATTTAGGCACTTCCATTCTCACATTTTGTTTGATTTTATTTTTTCAATAACTTTAAAAGAAACTAACTGCCTTGTAATTTTTTTTTTGAAAATAATAAATATAAAAATAAATAACATTTTAGTACTGATATTTAAATGTTAAATGAGAAGACCAATAAATGATGGACTAGTTGTAAGCGTGACGCTCGTGGGTTCGAATCCCACTTGAAACAATGATTATTTCTGATTCACTGTTTTGGTAACAAGACAAGGCGCCCCAAACTAAACGAGCGTTGTCTTGAAATTTGGCAACGGAGTGTGATATTACTAGGTTAATTTTGCTTACCCTGTTATGTGCGGGATACGTTAGTCATATCTAAAATGTAAGACAGTCAAAACTTGCGAAAATATCGATTTTAAGAAAACCTTGCATTATAATAGTAAGTGATGAAAAAAAGTTTAGAAATTTCAACAATAAACCATTAATATGTAGTATTTTGTTTGTTTTATAAATAGTAGAAGTAAATTGATTACAAAGTTGAGTGAGACGGCGCAACAAGCAGATCGCGAACGTTGTAAATTTTAGTTTACTTGTCGATTACATTTGCACCTTATTAATTCTACACTGTTTATTAAATAAAACTAAAGTAAATAAAGTAAATACAATAATAGACTCCACGTTAGTGTACCTAGACCGTTCATTACGAACACAGTCTGGATATTATTTTGTATCACCCAAATAATCTGTCTGGTCTGGTGCGGTGTCTGGAAGAATATTTATGCTGGATTTTGAAAGTATACGTATATTTGTTCTGGAATATTAGCGGTATTCTTTAAGAAATCATATTTTTTTTTATAATTTTTATTATAATATTGGATTAAATTAAAAACTTTAGAACAATCATCGCATTTTTATTTCTTTTCATAAACAACCAACTGTATATGTTCCAAAGTGCGTGCGTGTGTAAGTTTCGTAGAATGGTGTGCAAGTTTTATTAAGGGATTTTACTCTTACCGAGCTTAGTCTAACATTCTGTCTTCTTAGGAAGTATGTGTACAATAGTCTATTGCACGAGATGTCATTGAAACAATGTCATTGGTGCTAGTTCTGTAAGCAGGGAGACCAGTATTAAGACACTCCACTCGCACTGCCAAATTTTTTGAAATTGTATGTTGAGATCAAAATGCAATATCGCCTTTTGTCTTGCTATCAGAGCGAGGAAATGAAAATAATTAATTCCCCGAGTGGAAAACAAATGTCGGACGATGACCCCTATTTTATATTTATTTACATAATTAATTAGTTAGTCATTATAGATTGTATACCAACTCACTTGCGTATTGTGTGTATTGCGCAGTTGCTGAACTTCGGCATCGGTTTCACGAACATGGTCTCGCGGCCCACCAAGGGCTCGGCGGACCTCACGCGGCGCGAGATCAAGGAGGGCTCCGCCATTTTGCTCGAGAAACTGCAAACGTTCCGGCCGAAAGTTGCCGTGTTCAACGGGAAACTCATCTACGAGGTGTTCTCCGGCAAGAAGGAGTTCTGCTTCGGCAAGCAGCCCGACACCGTGGCCGGCACCGGCACCTACATGTGGGTGATGCCGTCGTCGTCGGCGCGCTGCGCGCAGCTGCCGCGCGCGGCCGACAAGGTGCCCTTCTACGCCGCGCTCAAGAAGTTCCGCGACTACCTCAACGGGCTGGTGGCGCACGTGGACGAGGCCGAGCTCGTGTTCCCCGACACCACGGGCCGCCGGCCCCACGAGGAGATGGAAATACGCAGGTGCGCCACTCGACGGTCGGAGACTCTAATCGCTTTTTAACTGTTGTCTCACATTACGAATAAAAACGTTTTCGATAGATTCAAACAAATATTGTCTTGGAAATATGTTGGTTGAACTTTTATGAAATATTTTTATGTTATTTCTATTCTTAATGTGAGGTAAATTTTTAATTGTTATATTACCAAATGATAATTCTTAGCAATTACCATTAGTAAAGTGAACATTTTTAAAAATAACAAACTGAAGAAATTATAAACGTGCGTATAAGAATTTCAAAAATTGCAAAGAACAACATCAAAAAATATATATAACAAATAATGGATAATTAAAGGCCTCTTGTGGTGCAGAGGCACAAGTGTAAACGCGATTAGTTGTGGATGCAAACACGAGGAAATGAAATATTTATTTAAAGGAGGGATGTCAATAAGATAGATGTATTTCCCTGAAGAGTTTTGGGTTTTTATAGATGCCTATATTTACTAAGAGTACCTATTATTAAGATAAAAGACAAATAAGTTAAAAGTTTTATAATTCAATTGTATGTGTGGTAGTTAACAGTAAAAACTCAGATTGATTGTTTTTGCTGCCGTGGCGCAAGAGTACAAAGTTTGCCTGTAAACGTGACTGGTTGTGGGTTCGTTCCCTACTTAAGAAAATGAAAATTTATTTAAATTTATATTTTATTGTTTTATTATTATTTTTCTGCGCTCTGGTGTCGAGGCAAAGCGCGGTATTGAGTTCCAACACTCATCACACAATGCCTCCATAATTCGGCGGCAACGCCGAAAATAGGCAACGGAGTGTCTTAAAATTAGGTTCCCTCTGTCTACCCTGCTGTGTGCATGGGATACAGCGTGAAGCTGATTTTGATTTAATTTTTAATATATGTATAATTCTCCAAAACTCAATGTTTCCTAAATTGGGCGTAATAATAGAGAATAGTCTGCAATATGCGGGGTACAGCGTGAACCGAAATAAATTTATAAGTACACAGAAAAATTATAACTCGTATACGACAGATTAAAAATATTGCATCAAAGCTCGTCCACTTACAGACTGACGATGGAGCCCGAGCCCGGGGACACCATCATCCTGGAGGACGGCACCGAGGTGCCGCTGAAGAAGAAGCGAGGCCGGCCCAAGAAGGTGAAGCTGGAGAACGGCGAGACCGCGCCGCCCGCGCCGCGCGCGCCGCGCCAGCCGCGCCCGCCGCCCGCGCTCGACCTCGCCGGCGACCACCCGCCCAAGAAGAAGCGCGGCCGCCCCAAGAAGATACGCCCCGAGGACCAGCAGTTCCTCATGCAGCAGCAGCAGCAGCAGCCGCAGCCGCAGCAGGTACGACATTTCATTAGTTTTCTTTTTATAAACCTTGAAATGAGTGTATTTAAGTTTATATATGTATTGTTTTTATTGTTTATATATGATAAGTTTTTATATGTATTGCAAAAATAAAGAGAATATGCAAATATAATTTATATTTCGAGAGGGCTCGACAAAAGAAAAGTTGGGAACTTTGCTTTACGGTCTATGTACAGATTTGTATAATATTAATGTATGTATCACGCAGTAGCAAGAAGTATAACGGCGAAATCTTATGATCTATAAAAGATGTCTGTCTAAAACTATCATTAGTTATTCTCCAGAACATACTTCAAGAGTTAGTTCACTAATAGAATCATGCTAAATTGTTTGTCCTGCTCTCTGTGCGTTATACAGACGTACGTGGACGTGGAATCGCAACAGTCGAGCAACATGCTGCAGCCGCAGCTGTCGTCGCACGGCACGCTGCCGCACGAGCAGTACCTGCACGGGGAGTTCCCGGCGCTGGCGTCGCCGTCCATGTACGGCGTGCAGCACGCGCAGCACGCGCACGACGGCTCGCCCTACTACCAGCCCAACGCGGGCGGCGGCATGGACTCGCCGCTGGACGTGGGCGTGGGCGGGCAGATGGGCCTGGCGCGCGGCGGGTACGCGTCGCCGGGCGGCGGCGTGGGTGTGGGTGTGGGCGTGGGCGGCGGGTACTCATCGTCGCCGCGGCACTACGCGTCTCCGCGCTCGCAGCCGTACTCACCGGGCCCACAACGCCTCGCAGCTACTCCGCAGCCGCAACAGCAGGTCTTACTACGTTATAATTATATTTATTGCTTGTATCCCTCATAAAACAGAGTTGACAGAGATAACCTAGTGCTATAGCACTGCGTTCCTCGTGCATCGCCTAATTTTTAAAACATTTTGTGTTGACTAGTAATATTTTAAAAAGTATAAAAACCACCCGGGAAGCGTATATAAAGAGCTTGATGCCAGAAGACAACACGAAAACAAAATAATGAAAACATTTTTTTTAAAGAAATACAATTTATGGTAATTTTGCGTAAATATTAGACAAATATAATAAATTATTTTAGAGTTCTATTAAGAAAATCTTTTGGAATAGATTACGTTTTTTAAATGCGTCTTGAAAAAATTTAAAGTCCATTGTAACTTCACACTTTATCCCTAGCGGAGTAGTCAGAGTATGGAGCGCCAAACATTACGGTGTCTACATACCTCTTTCGCCTTGTCCACTGTGATCAATCTCTTCATACATGCCCTACGGGGGGCATCATCATCATCATCTATTATAGTATCATATACTGTGTTTTGGATCCTATGAAAAGATCACATCTACACGGCATTCATCTTTCTGTCATTCTTTTGTAGAACCTACGTTTAGCTGCTTTATAATAGTGTCGGTACCAAAACTGCATTATGTACGGCCAAACGCGCTAAGCAGCTAAGGATCCGTTAATTCCAATGTTACTGGGAGCAATACGCCTTTCTACATACATCTCGTATCTTCCCTCTCTACTGAACATATTTCCCACTTCAATCACTTGTTCAAATTTTTTAACAATTACATTGATCCTCATTCCGTCCTTTCTATATTTATTTTAAATAGAATCTGGACCTTTGTCTTACTCTCATTATTCAGGATTAGACATTTTCACACCTTTCTTTCAGATTGGTAACTAATGCCTGCAACTAATGAGCACTTCTTTATCTACGTACAGTAGACAATTCACACATCACATTCAGATCACCTACTTTCACTCCCATGTCATTTTGTTTCACTCCTTGGAGACATTCATGTCCATTGTCTACTAAAAATACATTACAGCATTTTTGATGCCTAAAAATTAGAAAACTGTAATTTATAACTATTCGTGTTGTCCTAATGATTGTAATACCTATCCTCCTCAGTTTCCGTCGAGTCCGGCCGCGTTCTCGGCGCCGTCGCCGCCGCGCGCGGGCTACGGCTCGCCGGGGCTGGGCGGCGTGGGCGGCGTGGGCGCGCGCGGGTTCGCGGCGCGCTCCCCGCTCTACGCCAGCAGCCCCGCCGCCTACCGCCAGCAGCCCAGCCCGGCCGCGCAGCCGCAGCCGCGCTTCAGCCACGACCCGCTGTCCTTCGCGCGGGACGGCGCGCAGAGCGGCGGCGCGTCGAGCGGGTTCGCGCGCTCGCCGGCGCCGGTGGGCGTGGTGGGCGGCGGCAGCACGCCGTTCCCGGCGGCGTCGCCGGCGGGCGGCGCGGGCGCGCTGCACTCGTACACGCCGTCGCCGGCGCACACGCCCTACAGCCAGCACTCGTCGCCGGCGCCGGCGCCGCTCACGCCGGCGTACACGGAGGCGCACCACTTCGCGGGCAGCGCGGGCTCGTACGGCGCGGAGCTGTCCAGCGACATCGGCGCGGCCATCTCGTCGCCGGGCCCGGTGTCGCCCGGCATGGCGGCGCTGGACTTCGAGCCGCCGCGCGACGACGCCAGCCCCATGGGCAGCACGGACATGCACCCCGGCAGCAATAGCAACTCCTCACTATCTGACTACAATAAGGTACTTGTTCACCTTATAGAAAATGTACATTAGTATAACACTGAATGAGTTTTTTTTATATGTCCCTCACATAGTAAGGTAGGCACAATAACCTGATAACTTCATGTTAAGACATTCCGATCCTATTAAGACACTTCAGTTCTTCGATTTCTGCAGAATTTCGGAAGAATTACGTCTTGAATGTCGGAACTCAATGCCGCGCATTGCGTTACCAGAGCGTGGCAATGAAAATATTAAATATTTAACTTCCTTGATTGATAATCGAACTCTGCCCTGTCGCGTCTACTGGCCTCTTACCAATTTAACAGTAATAGTCATGGTTATTAAGCTTCTTGTTAATTTTCTTTATTAAATTCGTTTAATTTTTTTATGTCTCCAATTAAATAAATAAGTATTTAAATAATGTATATAAATAAAACTAATTGTAAATATATAAAAAAACAACGAAACTATGCAATCAAAACAATCATGTAAAACAAACGTGAGACTGTAAACGCGACAGGAAGCTACAAAAAATAACACAATAGAAACATGATGAAAATAGTAATGCTATCTGTCTGTATGAGCTTCTGCGCATACGTGAACGGACTTACATGTATATGTGTACTATGTATATATATGTATACATGTTTATATTTGGTGTATTTTTATACTTATGAGCATACAATAAATAGATATCAAGATATATTATCAACAGATCCTCCATTTGATCATAATTGAATATTGCATTGTTAAGAGGTTACAGGATTTATAATAAATTGATAATTAAATGACAATGTGCAGCAAAGCAACCCGGGCGGCGCGGAGCTGTCGCCGGCGGCGGGCGTGGGCGGCGTGGGCGGCAGCTCGTTCGGCGGCGCGCTCTACGACGCCGACTCGCGGCTACCAGACTACCACTACCAACAGGACCAAGGTAAATATACCCGCCATTACTTTGCGAGACGGCTAGCACTGTAAAAGTGAAGAGCGCGAGTTGCAGTCCTATAAGGCTGACGAAGATCAATACAAGCTTTAATTATGTACCTCTCAAAGACAATTTGGAAGGCATAATGCTGCCGGTGACAGAATGAACGGTATATTAGCTGCAATGTTAAGACAGCATAACGTTAGCATAGCACGCAATTGCACGAATACAATGCAGCTAAAAGAAATGAAAGAAAACCAATAAAAATAGTAAATTATGTTTTGTTGTATATATTCTACTCTATCAACAATAACTAAATAATTATATGTTGATTGATGATATTATAATGTATATATTTATTTATCTATGATGATTTCAAGTCATTATCATATGATACTAAAAAAAACACGAGAAATGCTTGGAGCTAAAGACTTTTTTACCAACTAAAAAAATTGTATAGAATTTTTGCATATTTAAGTTGGATAATTTTAGTTTTGATGTTTTAGTAATTGTTATTACAAATAAAATTTAACTGTTTCAGGCAACAGCGTGGGTAATAGTCCCCGGTTAGACCAGCTACATCAGCATCCCTCCATGTATCCTAGCAATTTTAATAGGCAAGTTTTTGTAATTTATACATTAAAATATGACAATATTTTCATAATATTTTTATTAACATAACTATCAACCTGCTCACGACTGATGAATTACATAATCATTAAATTCTTTAATCTGCATTAATTAAATTTTCTAATAATAACATCATTTTAAAAACTATATATATAATCTATACACCAAAATAGCAGAAGTAAAGCTTCAGCCAATTCAATGAAACCGTTATTTATCTAAATCTTGCCGAACAACGTTCTTTAAAATGGTATACTTTTTTATTTATAATCTGAGTAAAATAAAACTAACACAAAATTTTTAAGGCAGCCTGCCAAAATATAATATGGAAAATTACAAGTAATCGGCTAAACCGCTTGTGAGATTACCGTTAACTAGTCTGTTTGTGGATTCTATCTCCACTCGAAGAAATTAAGTATTTATTTAAATTTATATTTCCATTTCATAGCTTTGATCGCGGCAAAGTGCTCAATACACAATGCCTCCAGAATTGGCCGGAAAATGAGGAACGGAGTGTCTTAACATTATATTCCCTCTGCCTACATTCTTGTTTGCGAGACACAACGTGAAGATGATTTTTATTTTTGAATAACATTTTATATTATATATCTTTCATGTACATACACATATATCACCGTTAAGAATTTATTATTAGGATAGATTACACTGGTTTGACACTATAAATCTTTTTTAATCTAAAGTAGTTACTTTAAGTTAGTGTTTCGATATATTTACAGTGTTGTTTCCATGTTGTAAAATAATTGTAGTGATGTACAATTAAGTAATTAGCATTCAAGTTAAGAAGCGAATAAGAGATAAATTGAGGTGTAGATGGAATATGCCGTTAGTTAATGTGTTTTTTTGTACTTTGCAGGTCGACTCCCACAGGCGACGGCGAGACGGGGTTCGTGCGCGGGCCCTTCCGCACGCCCGACCACCTGCACCCGCCGCCCGCGGGCTCCCCCGGCGAGTACGCGGGCGGCGACTCCGGCCCCGGCACGCCCAAGACCAAGGCGCAGGACGTGGCCTCCAAGTCGCTGTCCGGCCTGGAGTCGCTGGTGGACCAGATCCCGTCCATCGCGGAGGGCCCGGGCGGCGGCGTGGCGGGCGCGGGCGGCGCGGCGGGCGAGCAGGCGCCGCCCGTGCCCGCGCTGCCCGAGTACGCGCCCGCGCTGTACCCGCCCTACCCGGCGTACGGCGCGCCCGCGTACGGCAACAACGGCTACGGCGCGCCCTTCGTGGGCTACGGCGGCGGCTGGGGCACGGGGCTCATGCGGCCGGCGCCCGGCTACCTGTCGGAGTGGCAGTACGGGTACGCGCCCGGCGTGCCGCCCGCCTACGCGCCCTACAACTCGGCGTACTACAACGGGTACGCGGCGCCGCCCGCGCACCACCAGCAGTACCTGTCGGCGCCGCCGCTGCTGGACCTGCACAAGGGCGGCGAGCACGCTCCCTCCGTGCCCTCGGTGCCCTCCGTGCCCTCCGTGCCCTCCGTCGGCTTCGGCGGCTTCTGTTAGTGACGCGAATCTCTGGTCTCCCACACGGAGACCCCTAGTGATGTAATTTAATCTTTTTCAAACTGAAGAGCTTAATTTGTAGGATTTATTTGTAAATATTGTACGTATTTATTTCAGTCCATCGCACGTCCCCGCATCGCCGGCCGCGCGGCTCTCTCGCTCGGCCTCGTCGAGTGTGGAGCCTCCAAAAGTCTTGCCAATCAAGTGTTTCGCGTTCTAGTCACTTACTGATTCGTGTCGGCTAGTCAGTCAAATTTTAAGGAAAATTAAATAACGAGGGCCGGTGCCGAGCGAGCCGCGCGCTGTTTGTTTATCTAAGTCACAAGAGCGGCCTATGAGATACGTGTAGATTATACTTTCGTTTAAGTTTACTTGACGAGTTGCGTGGAGTTGAGTGGAGTCGGTCACGCTGTTGCTATTTACGAGTAAACTAAGCATTTTTACAAAGTGGAGTTGATAGTGTGTATGTGATGTACTTATTACACCGCCGTGCACTATTGCGCGGCGCTGTACGGTGTTGTGCACCGCCGGTCGCACTCGACACAACGTTACCGGAACGACTAGCGTCGGTTTCATGTGGTCGTTTATTTTTTACGAATCGTTGCGCCATCTTATCTTAGCGCTCGTCGCATAGGTTTAGTTTAATGTTTTAAATGCATAATATTTACACGAGGTGCTGAGGTTCGATTGTTTTGTTGTTAAACGTCTGCCATAGCGGGCATCGTCTCGCTTTGTACTATTCTTAAGTCTTTTGTATGTTGTTCATGTTTTTATTTCGATTCGAGCAGTAGGGGGGTAGCGGGGAGAGTCGTCTGTTGACATTATTTTGTTTGCACAAACGATAAATTTTAATGTAAGGTAAAAACGAAATAACATACGTAAGAAAGACATATACGTTAATGATAGGTTTACTCGAAAGAATTTATATATATAATAGGGGGAGTGGGGGTCGTCGTATTAGAGGAGGCACCGCGGTGAGCGTGCGGTGCGCGTAGATAGGAACGATATAGAAATATTTAAACACGTTGTCGCTGACTATAGTTCAATTGGAACCTCTTACATGTTTTAATATTAAATTCGTTTACTGCCGTTTTAATGCAATATGTACATAGGGGATATTTTGCCGAGTTTGTATAGGCGCTGTTTTGTTTCGTTGTGCAGTCTCCGTGGGGAGCCGGGAGCCGTTGCACTACACCTACGACGCGTTATATTTATTTATTGTTTGATTCAGAGGACGAACGATATGTTTATGAATGAAATCAACAGGGTATTTAAGATTGCTTAAGATATATTATTTTATATTTATTATTATTTTTGCGTGTTAGCGTTACTTATTTAATGTACTGATATTGTTTACTGTCGCAACACTCGCCGGCCCCGCCCCCGATTTTTAGCGTTTTTGTATAAGTACCCGATTTTAGATTTCATTTGTTTTCTATTAACTATCAATTTAAATAATGTACTACGAAATTGTTCCTCTTACGTTGTATATTATTTACAAATATTTACGTATTAATAATTATAAATTTCTCTATATATAAAAAATGTGTCAATTGTCACAATAGTTTGTGAATAATTTAGTAATTTAGACAAAAAAAAAATATGTATTGTCTTTTTTTATTAATAACACTGTAATGATCTCTTCGTTAAGTTTCAAAAACAATAAAAAAGACGCGGGGACGGGGCCGCGTCGCGGGGACGCGCCTGTGTACATAAACGAGTGCTTTATTACGCTTTTTTTATATTAATTAATTTTTTATTTAATTTAAATCATGATTATATTTTTGCTTTACTATCGTAACCATGTTTGTATTTTATATATCGCGACGCCGACCGCGCTGCGATGGCTCACTTCCTGTCATTTTACGACTATTTAATGGTGTACTTTGCGTACTGGCCATTTTTGTAATAATATAAAATGTGATTCGTCTCTGTCCTTTTGGCATGTTTTGTATCGGGGAGGAGTGGGGAGGCGGGGGTAGTGCAACGCCAGGGGGCGGGGTAGAGGAGCAGAGGGGATGTGGGGTGTAGGTAAGTGTCTATCAACGAGTTAGTGTTAGGCGCGCACGCGGGGCGCGGGCGTGCGCGCGCGGGCGCAGGCGCCGCCCGCGGTCGCCGCGCCGGGCGGCCCCGGCCGGCGCGCCGAGGGCCGCGGATACTATTTGTACAGTATGTATATTTTTGTAAAATTCATTCTAACTTGTGGCAATATTATGAAATTTTAAAATTTATCTCTAATATCGATAATTAGTACAATTGTTATACACATGGTTTTAACGGTCGTTCATTACCGCTCGTCGCGACGGAGAGCCGCCGCCCGGTGCAATATTACATTATACACGAACACTCTCTGAAGCAATAAACTGGGACGGCGGGCTCGCGGCGGTACCGGCACTGCCCGGACGCCCCGGACGCGTGACGATAGCAACACGAGGTGAACAACAGAGCTCTGACGGGTGACGGAGTTCGAATCTAGCTCAATTTTATTGATACTTAATTATTATAATTATTATAGTAGTGCACGCCGGTGCTCGCGGGTCAGGTGCACTGTCGTCACGCGCCCGCGGCCGCCCGAGCCCGGCGTCGGCCGGCGCGGCGGCGACGCGGCTCAAATGTTTGTACAGTTTTTAACGAACTTCTCGTAGTGGTCTAAGCAAGAATTATTTTAGTATATGATAAGATCTAATCGAATTACAATTAGTGTGGCGCGATCGAGTACTCGGAAGTTTTTCAAAATTTCTTTTAAGATTGTGCGTTTCTCGTGAGGTTTCATTTGGAATATACCTAATATTAAATGTCTCATTGGAAACTGACTCCGTAGAATATAATTAGAAATTAAACAGGAAAATTTTAAATAACGAAATACAACCTTAATCTTAAGTAATGTATTATAAAAATAGGTGTAAGGTAAAAAGTTATTAACATTGTATGGAAAAATTGTGACAAAATTATAGTCATTTGTAATATTAAACTGATGTTTTATTCTGCCCTTTATATTATCCTAAGATTCAAAGTATTTAATAAAAATATGTATATGAATGTGCTGCAATTTATTTAACATTTTAAAGTATTTGGATTTAGTACAATTACATTATTGTCGATAATTATATTTTCAAAAAATACATAAAAGGTTCATCATATTTTTAAAATTTTACATTACATTCAAATGTTGAGCAGAAAACAATTACCCAAACAATAAGTGAAATTATATTCAAAAACTTTATTTAAATAAAATTAACATTTGTAATGTTTACTAAATATAAATTTTTTCTTTGTCAAACATTAAAAATATCAAAACCAAAATCTAAATGTTTTGTTTTCCTATATTTCAACTAAATTAGAGTGTATATGTAACATTTAATTGGTAAAAAGCATTTATTTATTTATTATTTAAATTATATGCTTTATTTATTTATTATGAGTTTTGAGAATATTTTTTCATATGCGGTAGCTAAAAAATATCAAAACTTTTTAAATGCAATTCATATTTTAACTCATAATTAATATTTAGAATTTTAGAAAAAAACACCTCTTTCAATGCTGTTTGTAACAATTTTTTATAGGTTCTATATATAATTTATAATATTATAATTTTTTTCTTTATTCCAATATTCAAAATTAAGCGCGAAAGCAAAAAGAGCAATGACAGCCTAGTAGAATCTTGCCACTTACCTACTTAAAAATTCTTGCCAGCAACAATTTAGTAATAAAAAAAATACAAAAAAAAAGCTAGTTTAGCGTTTATCATTCAATTAAAATACATGTTCGCACATGAAATGAAGAACTCTAAGATAGATAAACTAAACTGCTACAAAAATGAAATATTCTATAAAATTGTCCTCCAAATTTATGAATATATGCTATGCTCAGTTTATTTTAGCGAAATCCCAAGTTAAGGTTAAATTATGATAATAGATGAGAAACAAATGATATACATTTTTAAAACATTGTTTTTGTTAAAAATATATATTACTTACAAAAACAAACAAAAATTGCATTTCGTACAGCTGGTATGTGCTTATACATTTTGTGTATACATAGGTATTAAAATCTGCTTGACGACAAAAGTTACGAAGTGTTTTTCATGTCAAGGTACTGCCAGCATTTTAATTTAATTATTCAGTAACATATAAATGGTAAATAAAAAAATAAAAATACTATTTTATCTAAAATTAGATATTTTAATTTTAATTTTATATTATTTATTTAAAATATTTATGTGATTGTAAATTACTCTATTATTGTTTATTATTTTTCTTTGTGTATCTTAAAAAACCTGGAGCAGTTTGATGGCTTCAAAACCATAGACAAGTTGACTTGTCCAAGAGGTTCCCAAAAGATCAGTGGATTGCCTGTAGATTTCGGTGGATTGAGATGTCGGATATCGGCAGCGGTGACGAAGGGATTTCTAGTCAGAGTACGTATTTATTTAAAGCGGTGTAGCCACTGAATCGCGTTACGTTTCGCGCCGTTTCCGCTCACCATCGCGAAAAACGACCGTCGCCGTCGTAACGTTCGAAAGTAAATATCTCATTGTTCCCGTTTCAAAATGGCGAATTCGGGTCTGTTATTAGTAGTGTGTTGAGGCCCCGGCGGGTTCCGGCCCGGGCTAGCGCTGCGGCGGCGGGCGACGGCGCGGCGGCCCGCCCGGCTCGGTGTTAGCACCGGCGGAGGTTGACGACCTATCGATTTTTTCGTCTGCGACCTCCCGTCGGCGGGCGGGCCGGTGTCTGGTGGTGGCGGCGGCGGCCCGGCGGAGCGCCCGTGCCCAGCCCTCGTCTGACGGGTCCACACCATGGCAGGTCAGTGGCTGCGACCTCCCAGCCTCCAGCCTCCAGCCCCCAGCCCTTTGCCCACTGCTCAATGCCCACTAGTCGTATTGCATTCTGGTTAACGCTCAAGTGACTGCATTTGTTTGATTTTATTTCGAATCACTAAGCCAAGATGACTTGTGTTGTGTTTCTTTGTTCCTACTTTTAGTGACTGTCAGTGTGATCAGTTATAGTGTCCAGTGCTTTGTGTGCCAGTGTCAGTGGAATCATTTGCAGTGTATTTTATGCCAGAATAAACATATCTCAAGTAATAGTTACTTTGGAACAAAGGAATCTGGAAGTTGCTAACTGTGCTTTGCTTTAACATGACAGCTATATATTGATTGAATTTGACTATACAGAATTTGACATTTTGTTGCTTATCACATTTATTTTTAAATACTAAAAGTATATTAACTTTTGTCAGGCATTGTAGAATATTCTATATTGATATGTATTTAAATCAAATTTAAAAGATAATAAACACATTTTTAAGCTATCATAGTTGTCTTAAAGTACAAGTATGTTCCCATTTCCTTTTATCTTTGTAGCAATAAAAGCAGGTATCCAAACCAATTCTTATAGATAATTTCCACACAAAAGAAATATATTGAATAAACACTCCTTACTAATTTTCTATATCAAATATTGAGGAACATTTTATTGCTACCAGTGCCTGTAAATAAGTCAAAAAGACTTTTAGTACTATGAAATTGTGTAATGTATAAAAAACATATTTCCAAAGTAGCTGTGACTGATATAAGCAAAACAGTTGGATTTTTTTGTTGTGATTATGTTGCATTTTGTAACTGTGGGCTTAATTATGTTAGCTGAATTGTTTTTTGACTCTTACCTATAACTTTATATACTTTATTTTTCTATTAGCTGAAAACCTATTAAAACCCTTTATCATTTTACTACCGGAGCAAATCATTAACTTATGTGAATTTTTTAATCGAAACTTTTGTACATATTGAGTAATTTATCATTTTTTCTCTAGAAGGGAATCTAGTGAATAGTGAAGCCTTTCTAATCAAATTATACACTTTATAATTAAGTATATTTTTATTAGATAATTTTATCTTCAGATAAGTTGAGCAATGCTCTTAGATAAAAATAGTGTATGCTGTCTTCTTATTATTTAATGTTATATCTAATAAAATCTTTATAAACTATCAAAAATTTTAGCTTGTCTAGAACACCAGTCTACATAAAGAAAATTTTAGGAGGCTTGTCATTCAAATCCAATGAATAGTCTAACTCAATTGTAAATTCAGCTTCTCATTGGACGCTTATGACTTACATAAGTTGATGGTGGGTGCTCCATCACCCAAACTGGATATTTTTCCAAGCTTTAAAGGATTAGACGAATACATGCTGTATTCTTCTAAAGCAAGTAGTAAGTAAATAGGTTTTCTGTTCAATGATATTTTGCCATTAAACAGAAAACCTGTTCGGTTTATTGTTAGATTTTTATATTGTAGAAGTATAAGTGAAAAGTATAATGTAAAAGTCTCTATAATTTGCTAAAAGATCCTGCCTGTCTGAAATATCATCAATTTATTCCTAGAATAAACTTTAAATCATCATTCAGTCATAAGAGACAGAAGATTGCTTGTTGGAGGCAAGTGTTAATGCCCATTTTCAAATGGGATCTGTTAAACCTACAATTAGGTTTTTGACCCTGGGCACTGCATCAATATGGTGAAATCATTAAATGCTAGAATTGCTGTTTCTTCTATTTTTCTAGCATCTTGCTATATCATATGTATAGCAGTAGCTAGCCTAGTATTCAGACTCTATTATCCACATACTGCCCAATTTACAATTGGCATAATTGGTTATAACTTGGTTACAAATTGTTGCTACATGTATGTTGAATTTGATTGGTTTTTATAGAGAATCTTATTAATTTAATTAGCCACACCTTTGATATTGATTTCACATTTAAATGTATGTAGTCCACATCTTTAAGAATTATACTTACATGTGTGTATATATCTTTTAATATACAAGAAGCAGGGAAGTTTTTTGTGAACATATTTGGGTTGGATCCCCACTTGGGGGAAATTATTTTCATTATTCTGTGGTGCCTCAGCCAGATCAACATGCAATGCCTTAAAAAAAATTGGTTGGTGCATGAGGAATAGAGTGTTTTAACACTAGGAGTGTTAATATATTTTTTTCTTAAATTTCGACTTATGTCAAAATTTGAGTTACTTGCTGTCTCTTCTCAGCAGAACTGCTTTCCTTGCTTTTGGTAGCTTTATTTTAGTTTGTTTCAATGTGTTTGTCTATTTCAAAAAATAATATTTTGAATTTAACAACATAAGTTTAAATTGATTTTACAAATAAAGATTCAAAATTTTTTTTTATAAAATTGTTGCAATATTTATAACACAAAATCTCAAAACAAAATTCTATTTACTAATTGCTGTATAAAATTGGCTGAACTCTGTACTAATCTATACTTTATATTCTATTCGTTTGGTGGACTGACTATCTTACTGAAAACATTGTTATCGTAATCGTTCTCATTTGTATACTTTCGACAATTAATTTATTCTTGGCTGCCATTCTTATCAATACACGCTCCTTGTTACTTTCATAGTTAGGCGCGCTCTCCGCCCAAAACGCCGGCCCTAGCGGTCATCGACCTTTAACGGATTGATACGACGTACGTCCCACGGTCGAGTCTGCTTGCTAAAATTCGCACTTGTATAAAACTTTATATCGTTGCTTTATTTGAATTAATACATGAATTAATATATTGTAAAGGGACCTCCTACCTTTAGTCCTAAAACGTTTTGTCTGAAGATAACTAGACATTATGTGTAAAGTGGCAGTACTCAATACCGCGCTATGCCTCGTTACCAAAGCGAGAAACTGGAAATATTAAATATTTATTTCCCCGTGTGGGCATCGAATCCACAACCGTCAAGTCCAAACTCGCATGCTCGTGCCGCTGCGCCACGATGGCCTCGATTTTAAACAATTCCATTTAAATTTCATAGTTGATTTTATGTAAATGATTCACTGATTTGCAATTATTTAAGGTCCAAGGACGAATTTTGTTAACCGATACACTTTCACCATTGACCCATCCAGTGGTATTTTATTTGAATATATTGGGTAACTATTGTGAAACGAAATTTCGCGAGGTGCGAACAGCGAATTTAGTTCCACCCGTCATTGCGTCACGCCATATTAACATGGCTGTCGCTGTATAAGGATCCTTTTACGTTAACATCGTCAATTGTTCTGCAACTAAGAAATATAAGGCCATAAGACATTACATAAATATATATATATATATATATTTAATTATGATTTTGACACATGGTATAATATAAAAAATATACATAATATATTGGCTAGTTAATTCGAGTTTGCTAAAGAAAACAACATTGTACAATATAAAATATGATATGTAAGGCAACCCAAGGTATATTGCCTTATGTGATTTATTTAAATCTTACAAGATTCAAATAAACATGGCGGATGAAACAACATAATATATTTTCCAACGTAATTAATATGCAATATGTATAATTAACGTGTGTACTCGGCAACGAGGCACACGGAGGTACACAAAAAGCCCGTCCCTCCCCGAGCGCGGAGCGGGCTGAGGTGTGATTTCTCAAGAAAAAAAATTATGGTTTCACTTTTTTGTCCGTCTGGCTCGCGTCTGTGGCTAAATTGTGTCTGCTGCCAATGACCCGCCTTGAACCACTTACATAACGACGCAATCCGACTCCGGCTCCACCTCCACCGCCTTATTGGATTTATTCACCACTAACTGACTATTAGACAATATTTCTGTTTATTGCGTTCCAACCCGTGTTTGTCTTCACGCTACCCATTGTTCCGAGATTTAAATTAATTATGAAGGTAGCTCCTTAGGGCGCGGCGCTTAGTGATGCCGTCTGATGGATTGCTTTCACGATTTATATATTATTGATGAACTTATATTGTTTTGCATTATTTGTTTAGGTGTTTTTGTAAAGTAATTGGTCGATTGATGTTCTTATAAGATGAAAGCTTTGCTGTATAAATAAATCATTACTTATTTACTTGTGTAAAAAATTGCGAATAACAGTTTACATTCAGTCACTGAGAAAAGAGATATCGAAAGCGGTTATTTATAGGCGTCATATTATAATAGGACGTTTGGCCTCGAAAAATTATATTCTTGGAAGAGATAGTTCCACATTCACTGTAAGTGTTCTTACCAACGTGCCTAGCTTTACGACGGTGACCTAGAACTGTAATTCTTTTAATAGACATTTTTTGGGATTTAGGTGAGCATGACTCACATCAAAAGATTGGGGCGTAGTCCTGAAAATTTATCATAAAATTATATACAACCAGATGCTCGGTTGATCACCTCGAAGCCTTATTGTCGATATTTATACGTTATTCGGTATATATATACAAATTACATTAAAAATAGAACAAAGTAGATGTTTTCTTTTAAAATAATCCAACCCATACAGTGAAGGACATTTGCATGCAAAATCTAACGCTAGAACGTGCCGATCCAAAACCGCAAACCTAGGTACGTTGGGCGTATCGTGTAATGCGATGGTATGCAGCAACGGGTCATTTATAATTCTTCTTTGTGTTTTGCCTTCCCAAGTGACCTGGTCCGGTTAAGGTAAGGTGCCGGTGTCCCAAAGATGATGCGCAATATCGGTACGCGCGATGTATGCAAATCAGTCATATTTATTGATATCTATGAAAGATCAAAGATGCGTATTTAATTATCTCAAATAATATCTGTGTGGTATTTATTAGTAGTTTTCATTAAGTAGATGCAATTCACTGGGTGGCCAATAACGCGAATATCAGATGTCCACTTAGAGATCTGTAACTACCAACTATAATACTGCAGTTTAATATGCCTAACCCTCCAGCTAGGTCGGAGGCCAGTGTATCGATACTCGCCGGTGTGCGTTAAGCCGCTTTGTGCCGGAGGCCTTGTCACGTGCAATCCGAGCCGAACCACTCGCCCGTGGCCGGTCACACTCCTTACCACCACATTTTGCTCCAATTTAAATTACAACCTGTATGTTAAACATTTGATTTCAATACTATTGCTGATTATAATTAAAATTAAACTTATTTAAATTTTGAGAAGCAGTATAAAGCAAGCGGTTCTATAGAATCAAATCCAGTGTATTTTAGACACTTGTAGAAAAGGAAAAAACAGGACAAGCGCGAGCAGACTCGCTCGTCGAGGGTTGGAGGACTCGAGTTTTTCTCAAATTGAGGCTTAGCTTAGCCAGAGCCCTTTCACTTGATATCTTGAACGAGCGGCTTAAATACTAAATATTGCCCCTCTTTTAAGGCTATTATTTTTTATGATTAACTACAAATGTATAGTTTTCAGATTTTTTTCTAAACTAATACTTACGAAATTTGGCAGCTAGCATCTACAGGTGTAGATGCTAGCTGCCAAATTTCATAATTTTAGGTTAACCGGAAGTACCCTATTAATTTAGATTTTCTTCATAATGTCGAAATACGCGTTTTATACGTTTTTTTTATCAGGAAATCATGAAGACGTAGTATCTAGGTATATTGTTTGAATTTTAACTCGATATCTCCAAGAGTTCCTGAGATAAAGGCTCTTGACAGACAGACGGACAACAAAATGATCTTATTAGGATCCCTTTTTACCTTATGTACGAAACCCTAAAAAATATCATGAAACGCTAATTACTTCTTCGGTAAGCCAGAGCACTGTACTACGATAGCACTGGCGCACTGGCGGTGCGGTTACTTTTTAGTGCTCCTATTTATCGGCAGTCAGCCCTGTCTAGTAACTAACTGTAACAAAGCGAACAAATAGCCTTACTTGTTAAGTTGCGTGTTTTATTACTATAATATAATTTAAGCAAGGCAGAGTTGCACACGCGCGGGTCGAGTTGCATACTCGCGGGTCTTTCTGCAAATAAAATGGACGAAAGTTACAATGAAGACTATCTTTTACCCAAATTTTGTCAACTTCGCCTTTTAAATTAACAAAAACGTGAACTGCTATAAACTGTTATTCTTTATATAATATTTTGGTTGAAAGTACTGGCTTGTAATTTTATAATATTTTGTGCCACCACGAAGAGCCAATGTACTGTACTATGTGTATTTGAACGTGGAAATTACAGAAAAATATGTATGTCTATACGTGGAGCAGTATCAATATTTATTATTATCACAATATTTTTAGCACGAAATTGTAGTAGGAAATGCTTACAAATTTTATTAAATTTGCTTGTTCGTACGTCTGTTCGCTTGAGCATTGCCAAGAAACCACAGCTATTAGTACCTATTATTGTCTGGATTGCGCTTGACGAGTAGTTAGCAACATATTTTATATAATTTAATATAAACATTGTGTTTATAATATAAAATTGAATTCTCCAATATCCCAATTATGTATGCGATGAGCAACTGACAGACGCTATATGTATAAAATGTGTGGAAAGTCGTATACATTATAATAGGGTCCATCATGAAACAGGCGGTCAGATCTTTATTTGTTCAGTTTAAAACCCTCATTTTCTCGTTTCATTCCCTCCCATTATATGTATTATTATGCTATGAAGTCACGTAAAATTCACTTGTTATTTTGATATTTTTACAGAATATCATGGTCCAGGCATGGAGGCGGGTGGAAACAATTTTGACTCCGGTAAGTAATTAAAAAACTTAATGGAATATGTATTGGTAATATTGTAAAATATTTTTAAGTACTACGTCGCCATTATTTGTAATATTAATTTTAATGGTAAGTGTACTTATTTCGGTTTATTTTCTGCTTTTATAGACGGGATAATAATACCTAGGTAATGAAATATTTAATATTTTGAAGTCTTCGCTCTCGTAACGAGGGAAAGCGCGGCGTTAAGCTCCGCCGTTCATCACGCAATGCTTCCCGAAATCGGCGGAAATTGGGGAACGAACACTCAGGAGAGAAAAGTACTTTTAAAAAACGTATAAACATTTTAACATAGCGGGATTTGAAACCGCGCCTCTTGGAAACTGTCCTAGCACTCTGACCAACTAACACAAACACTCTCATCGAGAATCAAGAGATTGAGATTTTTAAAAATATCCCCTATCCAAAGATAATTGCTTAGAATTATCATTTGCCTAGAGACAATGTAATTTATTATATATTTTTTACATTTGAAAGTTTGAGTTCGAATCCCACTACGTACAAATATTTATATCTTTTCTAAGTCAGGAAGGACACTTTAAAATGTAAAAAATAAATCGTAACATATTAATAATTTTACGTTTAATAATATAAGTTACTAAAAAAAGCATTGCCATGAAAAAAAATTACTATATTATAAAGTTGACATTATGGTAAAAGGTGTAACTCAGCTAGTGATATTTGAGGTTCTTCGCTGTCTTCCAGTTACAGCTCTTTGAAAGAATAACATCTGTGTTTAAGGTTTGTTAGCATATTTATATATTTGCCTATATATACGTGTACGTGCGGCGTAGTGCGAAGCAAAAAAAACATACATAATTACCATATAATATTGCGTGGGCCTCTAATTTTGCTAGCACTCGTAAAACCCAGTCGGTTCCTGTTTGGGTTCCAATTGGAGGTCGATGAACTTGTTTAAAAACAACTTTTTATGTTATCTAACGTTTTATTGATGTCGTGAACATGGCGCTGTGCCGCGGCGTCCTATGTTACATATACATACTTATGTTAATTTATATAGTATTATTATTCAATATTAAAATTACAATATATGTTTTATTCGTTCGCAAATTCTTGTATTATGTGGTTATTGACTTCTTTTTGAAAGTCACGTGAAATCAATTGGGCGCCTAATTCCATACTTTTGGCATAAATTTGTTTAAGATTAAAAAAAATGATGTAGTATGATTAAATGAAAAGTTTCGAAGTAAGAGCATTGCCACTATTATCATAAACGTTTTATATACCATTTTTTTTAATATAACTTTAAATACGTTTTTTATCTATAAAGTAGGTACGAAATAGTATATAGATTCGGGCAGCTGCAAGCAAAGCTGTAGTATATTAGGTATGTATTATGTGTATGTAAAAGCATAGTTACTGGTGTAGATAAGCAAAGGAAACGACGGTGCGTGTCTGTCTGTAACGCGTTGCAAAGCTGAGTAATCAATGACGATTTCTAATTACGATCGTTCGAGTTTCGACACCTGCCTGTCGGATTATACATAATAGAAAACCGAATTAATTAACAGTTTTTTTGCAAATTTATTTAATTTATAGGTAAAATAAAATTAGAAAGTACTCTACTATATACAATGAAAGTTGCGTAGTTTTTTTTTATTTGAGTGTTGCTTCTACAAAAACGTCAGTAATAATTTTTCTAGAGAGAGATCCAAAGACAAAGAAAAGCGGTTTAAATGTTCTTGAAATTTGTTATTTACTAGGAATTACTTACAATATATAAGGGCTAATGATTCATATTATACGTTTTTGTTTGCTAAATTCCCTATGCTCTATATACAATTTTTATTATTTATAAAATTTTAATTTGAAAAAATGATTAAAAGCAAATGTACTTTTCTATTTTCTAAATTAAGATAACTTAGTACACAGTAACTAATACTATATATTATTATTTATACTATTGTTGTAGCCGTACAAACATGCCGTAACCGTACACATCAGTGTAGACAGAGGGAACCTAGTGTCAAGACACTCCGTTCACAATTTTCCGCCGAATTCTGGAGGCTCGATACCAGAGCGAAGAAGTGAAAATGTAAATTTAAATAAATATATCATTTCCTCGAATAGGGTTCAAACCCACAACCGGCTTTACCGTTACACACTTGTGTCCCTGCGGCACGTTTTGCCTCATTATTGTTTTTGTAGCCGTATTTTTATAGGAATTTTGGAAAATCCTATGGGAGCCTACGTGCTGAATTTGAGCATTTCTCGCCGAGTAGTTTTGTCTCTGAGTTGTCTGTCAATCACTCGGTAACGGAAGAGTTTTGTATGTACTATACATTAAAATCTGTGAAAAAATAGAAGAAAAAATTTAGCAAACCGAAACACGTGTAAGCGGTAATAAGGCAAAGTAATAGACATTTATCTATGCCACTAATGAGTCGAGGATAGAATTTATAAATATTTTTTGTTTATTTATAATTTAAACACCGTATTCATATTCAATAGCTTTTTATTTATTTTTTATGTTTATAGTACATCCATATATGTTTTATTATATATTTTTTTCTTTTTTTTGTCCTGATTATCCGTCTTACAACTTCTTTCCCAATTTTGGTGGTTTGGAACTCTACGCCGCGCTTATTTTACTAGATCCTTGGAAATGAAAATAATTCATTTCCTCGATCGGATTTACAACCGTTGCGTTTCCATATAATACCACGCCATACCACGATAGCCTTACGAATAAAAATGTATATAGAAAACGTGTATGTTCCAGGTCAACAGTCACAAGAGCAGGAGTTGGCGACAAAAATGCTACAGATACAGTCAAAGAGGTTTTACCTCGACGTGAAGCAGAACCGCCGCGGACGGTTCATCAAAGTAGCAGAGGTTTGTCTTTTGTACTCATTATTAGATCATATTGAAGATTTATAGCTATAAATACTAGTCGTCACCTGCAACTCTTTTCCCCTTCCTGCTGAAATTTCAAGAATTTCTCTAGTATTGTGGAATAGTAAATTATTACTTTATAATTAAAAAAAAGTTGAAAACCACTTTAAAATGTATATTAAAATGATTAAAATGGCTGGGAGCTTTCACAAGTCCTTTGTGACCTAATTGGTCCATTTCTGAGCCAAAGCTTGTAATCACAGCGCCACTGTCCGACGTTTGTACACTGTGCAGGACAGTGACGTTCCGTTTACTTTGTAACCGTTGAACTTTACATGACTAAACGATTTAAACGTATAAATAATTATAAGTTAAAAAGATGAACTTTAAAAGAAGTCAGTGAAAATTAATTTATAACCTTAACAATATAGGATATTGTATCTAAATACAAAATTATTCATACCAATTAAAAATCTTGCATTCCTTGTTATATACTACAAAGATTGCAAATCAAAGAACAAATGTGTGAAATTAGATAGTTGCAAAATATAGTAGTATAGAAACAAAAACAGGTCAGACGGACGTCTGTAGGCATTGGGCAGCTAGCATGGGACGTGGACGCGGCCACAATTGGGCGAGGCCTATATTATAGGTTGGTGTCGTTAGCCGATTGAGGCCAAATTATATTGAAATCTAATAGTCGACAAACTGTCTTAGTTTCGGCTAACGTTTACAAATTAATTTTCAATACCCTTATTTAAGACATATATACATTGTTGTTACTTTACTGATAGTAATATTTAGCATTTAGCGAAAAAATATTACGAATTTCTGTAGGGTTTTATTTGCAACCTCTGTTCGTATAAAATTGAATTGAAAAATTGTCGGAATTAACCGCTTGTATATTTAGTTAATAAAAAACAGACAGACAGGACACGAACGACATTTCCCCGGTTTTAGGTATTGCTGGAAATTAGAAAATTCTCATTGTTCTTTTACCTCCGTACCGACGACGGCACTGCTATTGTAAAAATAAACGGGTGTCGTGCATCCCGACTTCCATTACGACAGACAGACAGGGACACCTACCTGCCTGTACTACGCCCGACTTGATATTCGCGCTTTGTATTTCACGCAGACAAATCAAAATCAGTCAAAGAGTTCACACAGACTAAAATATATACTTTTTAAATCGATTTATTAAATTAGGATCGATTTTATAAATTTAGTGACAAACTTGACGGCTTATTCGAGATAAAACTTGAATCGGTTTTAACAGCTTAAACGCTACCATTACGTGACACATACCCCTTACGTCAAAGTAATTTGGCAATTGTTGTTGACTAATACAAGGCACCTCGCGTTACGTAAATTGACGTCGATGCAATAGATTTCGGATAAGATGATTAGTATGATAGGCCGATGTCGTAATCTGTTTCATTTGCAAGAATTTTAAATGTTTTTATGCCTTTGAGTCCAGATGTAGCGCACAGGTACGAGTGTGTGGCCGTTAACGCGACTGGCAGTGGGTTCGTACACCACTCGAGAAAATGAAGAATTTAATATATTCATCGCAATCCAACAGGCAATGCCCTCAGAATTTGGCGGAAAATGGGGAACGGAGTGTTTTAATATTAGGTTCCCTCTGCCTACTCTGTTTAGTGCAGAAAAAAGCGTGAAGCTGAGTTAATTCTTGTCTGTTGCTGTGATACGCTTTCAATGAAAATAACTATAGGTGTTGCCCTGATTTATATAAATATTCATCAAGATAATCTCTCTGTACCAAAATTCTTTGCCCACGCACCAAGATGGTAAAATAAAATGCTATCGTCTCGGTTGGAGATAGTTTACGACGGACACACAGTCGTTAAGGAAATTTATTTTAGTTTACGTATTGTTTATGTACGTAGTATTATTATATAATGCAATGATTATTTACTTGCTTAATTTAATAATATGTCTTGTTAATATTATTTAAAAGGAATACAATATGAGGCCAGTCGTGGCGCAGCGGCACGAGGTGTGACTGTAAAAACCGACTGGTTGTGGGTTCGATCCCCACTCGAGGAGATTAAATGTTTACTTAAATTTATATTTCCATTTCTTCGCTTTGGTGTCGAGGCTAAGGGCGGCGTTGAGTTCTGCCACTCAACACGCAATGCCTCCAAAATTCGGCAGAAAGTGGGGAACGGAGTGGCTTAACACTAGGTTCCCTCTGCCTACCCTGCTGTGTGCGGGATACAGCGTGAAGCTGGAATACAATATATAATTTAAAAGATATTTGAAGTTAATATACAGTAGGCTGGAGGAAATTATTATCTATAAATATTCCATTCGTTCATTTCTGTCTTTTGCGATGATTAGAAAGTTCAAATGTTCTATTTTAGTACTTGACTTTTTCTAAGTTTATAACTATTTTAACTTTGTTTAAATGTAGTTGTGACATTTATAATAGAAAATAATATAATAACTTTTTTTTTGTTTCAATTAACGTAAAAGTTGCGTGACTAAAAATTGTTTGTTGATTGTTTCTTTTGAAAAGCCAAAGTTCTAAATATCTCAGTATAGTTCCTTTATTTGTGATTAGTTGGAATTAAAAGTTTTTTTATTTGGTTGAATACTTGGAAAACTAAATTTTTATTATTATTTATATCGTAATGCCTTTTCTTAGTTTAGGAATGCAATTTGAAGGAAGTCCAGCCTTGATTAAAATTTCAGTCCCTGCCATATGTTTTTTATAATTTATATGAGAGTTAATTATCTAGAAATATTCTCTATAAGGATGCATCAAGTGCAGCATATAAAGTATATTTCTAGATACTGAAATGATACATAAATCAAGAGGAAATTGCAGCCTATTCTGCTATTCTATGGGTAGAATTTAGAGAGGTGCTATTTAACATGTATGAAAAAAAAAACACCAGCTTGGACAAATTCCAAGTGTGCGAGTTCAAAATCCGTTACACAATTTTATTTATACGTATTTAAAAATAATGTATTTATGCTGGTTTGTATTGTACACGTAGATTGGCGCAGACGGGCGTCGCAGTCAGATCTTCCTGGCGATGTCGACAGCGGCGGAGTTCCGCGACCACTTGTCCAGCTTCAGCGACTTCTACTCGTCGCTGGGGCCGCCCAACCCCGACAACGTGCCCGACGACGGAAAGCTCAAATCTGAGATGATGCTCAAGGTTTTTAAACTGAAAATGTGTTCTTTAAATAAATCCAATTTTGATTTCCTTTGTTCGGTTCATAGTAAAGTATGTACGTAGATAATTCATAGCTGATGAATAACATGCGATAGTTCTCAAGAACTGTGTAGTATCATGTATGAATTAAGGACTTGTGTGATTCACGCGTTTCAAAGATCGTTAAATATTAGAGGCTCACATGTTGCAGCCCCATAGAAATATGCGTTTCATTAGCGCGTTAAACTATGGTAATTCAATGTGAGCTAGTCCAGATGACAACGAGTTACAGTTCTGACTAGTCGTTACATAATTTCCTTTCCGGGTGCACACTACGTACTCTTAATCGTTAACGAGCGGTCCGTGGCCCGCAGGACAACCGTCGCTACTACCTGGACCTGAAGGAGAACTCGCGCGGGCGCTTCCTGCGCGTGTCGCAGACCATGACGCGCGGCGGGCCCCGCTCGCAGGTGGCGCTGCCGGCGCAGGGCATGATCGAGTTCCGCGACGCGCTCACCGACCTGCTCGACGACTTCGGCACCGACGACGGCGGGTGAGCAATCTGCGACATCGGCACTTAGAAATAACGCCGCGTTTTGCCCCGTTACCAGATCCAGGAAATTAGAATATTAAATATCTAACAAGTGAGAATCGAACCCACAACCATCGCATTTTACGCTTTTATGCACGCTTGTGCCCCAACGTATGATGATGATGATGTAGACTGTCGTTAGACCGTGTACATCATCATCATCTATATATACAACTCTAAGCCGTGCACCGATAACCGCTGCGCAAAAAGGAACAACTTCATTTAAAGAAATAATTTCTTTTTATACCTATATATAAGTAAAGTGATTAACACTAGAATTGTTATATCCAAAGGGTATTATTATCTTTGTGAGAACAATACATTATACTACCGTTCCTTATCAGAGTAAACTCTCCACACTTCATTCTTGTGGCAGTCAGTCTATTTCAATCCATTAACGAGAAGGGTTGTTATTTTAAGTAATATAAACACATTACTTTTGAACTAATCAAGTAATGTGTTTTATTAGTAGTATTTTAATAGTAATTTAAACTAATTTCTATTTTCAATATAATAGGTTCAAAGGCGAGCTGCCGGAGGGGCGGCACCTGCGCGTCGACAACAAGAACTTCTACTTCGACATCGGGCAGAACAACCGCGGCATCTACATGAAAGTCAGCGAGGTGGTACCATCGTTGCAAGTAATTGAGACGCGCGACGGCGCTCTTCACTATGCATGGTTCACACCCCGACAACTCCAAACCCCAAGACCCCAAAAACACTAAACCTTGAACTAAAAACCGCAAAAACTCAGAAACCCAAACCCATAATGCATCAGCTCCCGACCCGGAACCCAAACCTCCGAGTGTCTAAACCCCTAAACCTTCCCACCTTGATACATGTCTTTATCCATACAACGTGAAATTTAGAAATTATTTTGATGTGAAAGTATTTTTTTGTTTCTACCCGCATGTATAGTGTCAAATGTGTTTTATTTGAATCCAACGCATTCATTATTTCAGAAAATTGTTACCTCATTTTTGACGCAAATAATCGAAGGGAGTTAGTTATAGTTATTATTTGTTGTTATTTTGATAAGTGTTATTTATTTTCATGTCTATTATATGTGGAGATGTTTCTTGACCCCTTGAAGAAATGAAATATTCTTTTTTATGTATATTTTTATTTCATCTCTTTGGTAAGGCGAAGCAAATCACGGCATAAAGTTCCGTCACTTAACACGTAATGGAAAGTGGGGATTAGAACTGTCTTAATAGAAATGGAGTGTCTTTCCACTAGGGCTCTAGGTCTGCCTACTCTGCTATGTGCAGGATACAGCACTAAGCTTTATTTCATACTAGTGGGCGCGCACCCGCTTATTTGCACCTTATGAATTATAAAAATGAATTATAAAAAAAACCACGAAACACGTGTTCAACAAAACATTTTTAAGAGTCTGAATTTATTATATATATATTAATATATTTAATTTTATAAAAATCCATACAAACTTTCAACCTCTATGTTAACATCCCTTCTAAGTGGATGTCCAGATTATGAAAATAAACATCTGTCCGAATTTCACATTTCTACCGTCAGAGGTTACGGGCTGTGCGTGCGTCTTACCTCAGTCAGTCAGGCACACTTCCTTTTATATATATATATATATTATACAATAGAACAAAAAGTTGTGTATTATTATAATTTTATATAAAAAGAAAAATACTACGATATGTCTATGTAATCTGTTAGTTTATATGAAAATAAATATAATATTTAGTGTATAGCAGTGAAGGTAACAAGTTACATTTCCGTATAATATAATAATATATTACAAAATAAAGTAAAAATAATATTGTTATAATGCAATAGATAGTTTGACTATCTATACGTACGAAAGCTATTATACGAAGTATCTACCCAGCGCGGCTACAACAGGGTTGGTAACAGGTTGCATTCCCGAGTGATACACTGACGTGCAGCTTCTCAGTGTATATTTGTGTATGTGCGTGTTTGTGTGTTCAGGTAAAAAGCAACTTCCGTACAGCCATCACGGTGCCGGAGAAGTGCTGGACGCGCTTCAGGGACATACTGGCGGACTACTGCGACAAGATGAGCCGCGCGCACTCCGCGCCGCACCCGCACGCGCCCGACATGCACCAGGTACGCATTCAATACTGAGTGATAACGAGGATATAAACATTGGTCATTATTTAAAAAAAAATTACACTGCAAAGTACGGCAAGCCGTTATCATATGTTGAAAGCCAATCAGAACGATTTACGTCACGCTTTGGTAAGCAAACAAAGTGATATTTTGTATTATATACAATGGTATTCACAGATTACTAAGACTTGACGTCACAAGACACCCATTCGACGCGTTTTGATATCATTTTTAAACGTATGAATTGTTATTTTTTATTTTAATACTATACTTTTATTTCCTGTAAAAGTTATGTTACGTTGTAATAATGTTTTTTCTATATTATACAACAAAATATTTCTACTCGCGAGCCCAATTTCAAAACTAAGAAATCATTCTCAGAAGGGTTAAAAAAAACGTTGCGTTGAAACCTACTGTGTACGGGATACAGCGTGAAACTAAAAAAATTGATGGCATCATGAAGGTTTGATGCTTTCTTACGGAAACCTATTTCAGTATAAAAAAAAGTAATATTAAAATCAATACAAAATAAATATAAAATAGTAGTATAAATAATAGTATTTAATAAATGACACTAAGGTGAGTGACGATACACTGAGCAGTGCGGGCGCGATGTTTCAGGGCGGCGGCGGGCCCGCGCCGCGAGCCTCCAGCGCGCAGCCCGCCCGGGACGTGGTGAGCATTATTATTTATTTAAATAAATTTCATTTTGCACATAGAGCAGGGTAGGTCAAGAAACCTAATTTTACCACACTCTGTTCTATATTTTCTGTCTTAACTTTCAAGACATTGCGTGCTGAGTGGTGGAACTCAGCACCATACAACATATACAATGTACATACCATACATTTTAGCGGATATACACATTATAAGTAGATAATTAGGTCCCAATAAAAACAAAGTTTCAGGAAAAAATATCTATATTCTGTAAATAACGACTACATTGTCATCATAGTTACTCAATAACATGTGTTTTATAGGAAGTTCCTAGTGTTAAGACTCCTCCCGACACTCCATTTCCCACTTCCCGCACTATATTCGATACATGTGTGTTGAGTGGTGCCAATTCATATTGATGTCAATATGTGATATTATTTATTTACTCCGTTCCTCTCTTTCTATCCATTTTTTACATATTTTTGCCGTGTTTGTAACTAGAGTAAGGATATTAAATTTCAAAATTAAAATTCATTAAATGCTTTATAAAAAGGCAATAATATTAAACCAAATAAGAAGCTTTGTCTCGCAGCAGGACAGCATTTGGAGGCAAACGCTTATGATGTGAATTGGAATCCTCTTCAGGGGAACGTGTATATAAAATTATCTTTAACTTCTTCTGCTCTCGTCGCGAAAAAAACTGCGGAAAATGAAAATTTTTACACTATGTTCCCGCTATCAATGAATGTATATGGTTTATAAAGTAAATTTGTTTCCAGGAATCATTTGCAGGCAGCGCGCCGCCCCGGATTTGATTCGACTGACCGTACTGACCGCCCCCGCCCCCTACTCCTCAACGCGTTGGTGGGAAACCCTAAACAAGAACACTACAAGCTTCATCAACGCTTTCTTCTACAACCACATCTTGTACTGAACTGATTAACCGAACAGATTCGTACCGGATTTTAATCAGATTTTTTTTGTAAAAGATTGCTTGTTAACTCCAATTTTATTCGGTCGTCGATTGTGATTCTAAAATTTGTAAATATGCTTTGGAAACTAATTAATTATGATTATATTCATCTGTTATAGAATATCACTTTCTATGTTTTCATATTGTTTAGTTATAAATGTCGGAGTTAGCAACAAATCTTATTTCTATATATATATAATTATTGACCGGTTTACACGCGAAAATATATTAAAAAAAGCAGCGCCAATAAAAACTATGTAAACAGGGTTTGATGCTGCTGCCACGGCTCTACATTTGTAAATATTACGGCCAACCAAGTGTTTTCTAATAATTCCCCGGGCGTTTGTATAATATATTAAAAAAATCAGATTGTAATGCCACTTGTCTAGTTTGTAGGTGAATGTGTTTTTTTATCATTATTATTACTATTGTTTAATAATACTTTTCTTTCTATTTACATCGAGATATTGTATATATCGGACACGGGAGTGAGGATTGGATGTAGGGTCGGACATGTTTTTTTTTTTTATTAAAAAAAAGGTAAATCTAAAAAGTTTAAGGATGCTTTGGTATTACGATTTGTCGCAACTTTTCTGGACTTTTTTAGTTCGTCAGTGATAGTAGCGTGTTGCGGATCGTAATAACGAAGAAACAGGCAGCGGGTGTTTACAGGCGCGTATTACATACACCACTTTGCCCATAATTACATATTAGTTAATATAATAACAACACGTTAATAAAATTAAATCGCAATAATATTGAAATAAGGATATTGATGAATTTTAAGGAGTTTTTACATGAAAATACTGATGCTACCTGCAATATGTAAGTATGGGCGAAGTGGCTACACTCGAATCTTAGATAAGTAGCGGTCTGCTGTGATATACTCGTAGGCAAGCGGCGTCGCGGCGCATTCAATACCTTATATTTACCCATTCTGCCATTTTTCCCCTTTCCCCAATTTGTATCCTCTCCTTTCCCTATTTTTGATTTTTCTCCCTGTTTCCCCGTTATCCCCGTTTTCCTTCCCCGTTGTTTGTTTACTTCGTAAGTTATTTTTATCGTTTAGCATTTAGAATGCCGCGTATGACGCGGATCGTGGATCTAATCCCGAAGTCTTGAAAATTTTGAAAACGATTGGCTTTTTTCAAATATATTAAAACGTCTAGTTATAAATTGAAAATAATAATAAATAAAATAAAACTCAAGTTGTTACATTATAAATGCATAAATAATTTAGTTTTTATGTTTTATTGAATAAACGTATTTTTATTATATTGAGACGCGTTTTGTGAGTTTGCATAATATCGGGGCGATGTCGTGTCGTGATAAGTTTTGTAATGTTGTAAATTGTGATGGAGACGTTAGTGTCTATAAAGAATGATCAAGTGATAAAAGATAAGTAGTGGCGGGACACTCCCTGTGAGCACCCGGCGCAGTCCCCTCCCCCCTATCACCTTCGACACGGACACAAAAAGAATAAAAGTCGTCGACCAAAAAATT
This sequence comes from Heliconius charithonia, assembly GCA_030704555.1. Classification (NCBI taxonomy): domain Eukaryota; kingdom Metazoa; phylum Arthropoda; class Insecta; order Lepidoptera; family Nymphalidae; genus Heliconius; species Heliconius charithonia. The sequence continues at coordinate 6,282,020 of CM060825.1, forward strand.
TTATCACATGATAATTTTATCACTTATCTATATTTTTGCGATTTTTATACATTTTAAATGAAACTTAAACTGGATTAATTGCGTAAATTTGGTTTTATAACTAGCTAGCCCTGTTGGGAGCCCGACGTTTGGAACACCAGTAGTCCAGTCTGCCCGTGACCACATTCTACTGCAAAGTGATCGAAGCTTCGAGTTTCCAAATATGTATAAGACCGAATATATGCGATTAATTCAGTTAAAGAATTTAATTTAAAATGTATTTATTTAGTTCGAGAGCGAGTTGTGGGCGTCGTATTTTGTGTGGATGTGGAGGTGAAAAAGGGGGTAAAGGGTGAATAGAAGGAGACAGAAAGTATCCTTCTAAATATTATTAGTTTAGTTTAGTTCCGACTCGCATCACTCCCCGTGACTTTACTTGTATTTGCTACGCTCGTGCGAGCTCTTAATTTTTTTTGTACACATCTTTTAAATTAATATAAAAAAATATACAAAAATACAGCAAAAAAATGTAGGCTGTTAAGTGTTTTACGGTAAGTAGGTACGTAGTTATCTACGACTCGGAGTTAGTAATACGCCCGTTCAATAGTTTATGTTGTTCGACCCTCGCACCGAACGATGTTTGTAGGTGATTGTATAATCTATACTAATATTATAAAACTAAAGAAATGGTTTGCTTGAACGCGCTAACCTCAAGAACTATTGGTTCAATTTGAACAAATATTTTTGTGTTGGATAGTTTATTTATTGAGGAAGACTATATAATAGGCTATTTCATTAAGTTAATCGTTTCACTGTACCCCATAAGATTCTGCGTTGTCCTGTCCCTGAATGAATTTTGGGAAATCCTCGTTTACTCTTCGCCATATTCTCCAAGGAACCAATATTGCAAATTTCTACTATTTAGGTACAGTAGTTTCGTCTGTGCGTTTTCTGTCAGTAACAAAGTAACGCAAGAGTTTTATATGATATAAAGGTTGTGCAATCCCTTTCAAATCTCACATGTTGTGTTAATTTCTCCTAATAAGAGTGACCATTTAATATTCCATTCGGTGTGACGGCGTGTCGCTTACGTTCTGTATAGCGTATAGGCAGAGGAGGTGTGTCATACCCCACTGTCGTTGAGAGTTGAATCTTATATTCAAGTGTTACGGTCCACTTTTGGGCGACATTGGTGTATGGAACCTGTTCTCCGCAATGAATTTTACTTATATAATGTATATATTTATTTTAGCAATAGTTGTACGATCATCGAAACGTGAAGTACATTTGAGAGTATATATATATACATAAATATTTTTGTTTTTAGATAGTGACTCTGTCCTGACTAGCAGCTATTATATACTACGTTGCCTAGATTACTCGGTCTGTAAAAGTATAGAGAATAATTCTATTTTTATGTTTTCTTTTTATCTGTGACTAAAGACAATCTTATTACGTATTTTAAATCCTATCACCTGATTTGTGACGGCATCGTAATTGCAAAGTTGCGAACGTTAGGGTAACCTCACGGGATCGTCTATAGTTCGATTCTGGGTTCGTTCAAACTAAGAACGATGCAGTCTAAAGCGGTCCTCGAATAGGTTAATTTACAGTACATTTTCCTCAACCCTATTAATAGTGTGGGATAAGTTGGTTACGTCCGATAACGTTAAAATATAGTAAAAAAAGAAAAAAATACCTATATAAAATCACTCGTCTATAATAAATAATAGAGATATATGCGGAGCGGTAGCGGCGTCAGTCGTTCCTGGGCGCGGCGGAGAGGCGGCCGCGCGACCCCGCCTCGCTCCGTCCCGCTCGCACGCGCGCCTCGCGCCGGCGTGCGAGCGGGACGGCACGAGCGGCCTCCGTGCATGTGTCGTGTGGCGCGGGGACTCCCCGCTACTAGTGGCTTAATTTTAACAACAATTTATGGTACAAAGTGTAATTTTAGTTCCATAGACGTTTAAGATTTACAGAGTTTATATTTAGAGAAGATTAATTAAATAAATAAAATGATTATTATATACGATACGGCGGAGCGCCCGCCCCCTCTCAGTCAATAAAGTTAATATAATGATATATTATGTACGACGAGTGTGGCGTAAAGTTAATATAAATAATATAATATAATAGTATCTACGTGTCTGCGTGTGGTCGTTACGAAGTCGAGTAGTGTACGCGTGAGATGACGTCGGCAACGAGCAGTAGTGCGTGAGGTGTGGCTCTAACGCAAAAGGGTTTTGATTTTCGGAATTTACGTATTTTGTGTCTGGCCGGCGGCACCGTACCCCGTCCCCTTCCCGTCGCGCTTCGGACGCGTTGCTTCTCCAAACTCTTTAGATTATAAGACCTATTTGATTTCGCTATTTTGGAAAAATTCATGATCGTCCCTTCCTACTTTTGTTTCATTTAATCGTTTTAAATATTATTAGTTAATTACATAATTATGTCTACAAATACTTTAGAAAAAGCCTTCCATCCTCCATAAAGCTCGATTAGCTATCGTCGTGTGTGTAGTACGGTGTCCGCCGGCGGGCGGCGAGTGTTCGAAGCTGCCTCCTGTGATACTCGCGCCGCGCCGCATCTCCCGCCGCGCCACCGCCTATTATTTACGAATTGGTTTAGCAGATCTTACTAATTTCCGTGATGTTATTTCTTTTTCCTCCATTATTAAGGTATTCATAAGAATAATGTATAATAAGAAATTTGGGCGCAAGGTCTTTATCGATTTTTTATTCAAAGAATCGATTTTGAAGAGATCTTTTTGATAGCGTTTGTGATCGATTCATGTTTAGTTAATTCAGCGTACTCTTTTATTTTTTTTATCTTTCTTATTTCTAAATGCCCATCCTGGTATCTATATTAGTATAGTACTATACTTTCGATACCAAGATACGTTCCATATTGTCCGATTTATTTTAATAGTTTCCGGATCTAGATCTCGCTCGAACCAATTCCATTATTTCGTTGCGGCTCACGGGATCCCCCTTTCACTTCATCGTTACTATTGTTTTTAAGCTTTTATGAATTTCACGGCTTAACACTGCCACTTACGAATTTTGTACACGAGCAAACTTCATCGATCGCATTTACTTCATCATATTATTTACTGGAATTTGATGTGCACAATAGAAGCTCTCAGTTGATACAAAGCAATTACCGTTATCAATATTAGAGACCATCTTGGCAGTTACGTATCTGGATGATGGCAGCTTAATTTACAGCAAGGTCTCTTTATGCTGAGAGTGTTCGTTCGAGTTTCGTGGAGGAGTCCCGTGAGTCGTCTCATGTGATAGTCAATTATTATAATATTCATTAGCACTCGCGCCAGCGCCGACACACCGCGCTACAATACATCCGAGAATATATTTCAAACGTAAGTTTTGCGCGCGTCTCAATCTGCAGGCTTGCAACATTTAGTGTAATTATAATAAGTACATGACAAAAATAAAGATAAGATGAAATCTGGCGCCGTCTAGCGCTGTCGTCCTCACGATGTGTGTCGGCGCCGAGCGCGCGCGCCGCTCCCGCTCCTTTCGTTATACATACGGTACATAGCACTTAATAGATACTGATCGAAACTGGAAAATGAAAAAAAAAATAAAAAAGATTCAGAGTTATAATAGTATGTTAGTTTTAATTATATTTCTGATATTGATTGATGTTTTGCTAAAAGATAATTTATCTGTGCGTTACGTTTGATGTCGCGGAGCTCGCTCTGCCGTCGCAGCCTCCGCCTCCGCGTCGAGTTGTTCCTCACTTTAGCAATAGAATAGCCGGTAGCGGCCTGACCGGTTATATTCACATAGTCATTATTGCGTATTGATTTTTTACTAATTTTATAGTTCACAGTAATATACGTTGTTTCATGTACTCATATATTTTTATCGTGATTGATTTTTTTTACATTTTATGTCGCGGTAGGTTTGTTTCAAGGCACTAACGGCTGTTCGCCGCGGGTTATCCGAACGTATTTCCCTACAGGCTTCATCACTCACCGATCGCGGCCACCATGTGATACACCTCTAAATTCATATATTACATTTAAGCAATACCAGTACCTGAAATGGATAAGTAAAACGGAAACAGCGGTCGGGTCTCGGCCGGCCGGAATCAGAGTGCAGTCATTCGCGCAGGATAGAGTTCGCAGTCGTTACTTAGCGGGACAGCGGTAGGGTAAGGGTCTGTACGGCGGACGCCCGCGCGGGCGTCTTGTAAGCGCAACTATGTATAGGTCGGGGAGTGTGATATCACGAGAGGGGTGAAGTGAACGAATACTGCCAATCGATTGTAGTTTATATTAAATAATGGTAAATGATTTGTAGGGTTAACGTTTCGAAATATTATGTCCTAAATATTTCATATTGTATGTATAGTATCGGCGCGTATCGCGTGCCAGTGTTTCATTAGAGCGAGGACGGTGGTGGATACGAACTGTGTTCCGTAGGGCGTCGTCTAGTTAGGCATGCTGATTTTAAAATACATAGAACGCAATACAATTTGTGGGGAGGTGCGGTAGGTAGTACGGTGGTACGGTGGTACGGCCATGTTGGCATATTGGGTGTTGTGTATGGAGAGTTTTGTAAAACTATAATTTGAGGTGTCAATATTATCTTGCCGAGCAGCGGGGAGGAGCAAACACATTGCGCACCCAATATGTATAGTTGGTAATTGATATCGTAATGTATGGAAATGTTGACTGAAGTGGCTCATGTGATGAGGATAAATTTTTTGGACTTTAAATTATGTTTTCAAAATGTTTTAACTCGTGTGTGACACGACTCGATTGTCTGAGACTGGTTCAGCTTGGGACGGGCGCCCTCGCACCTCGCCCGCGCGTTCGTGACGTCACGTCACGTCACGCCCGCGATGTGCGATAGCGCCCGGAGATTTGTATCCAAAGATTGCAAAGTGTGATGAATTTTCCTATAGGTTTATTATATTGTAATGGTATTTTATATACTTGTTATTTTCTATTGTACGACACCAGCTTTTGATGACGTCGAAACATTAACAGATCTCCTGATCGAATTATTGTCATAAAACTTATAATTTAGTGTATATGCGGAGTGGAGAGTACAGAGTACAGAGTGATCTGACGAGGTGACTCACTGCCACCGCAGTGATGAAACATTTTATATATAATATAATTATATGATAGTTTCTTTCGCGTCACTGAAGCCGATCCTTAGGGGCCAGTGTCTATCATCTTGTATTTTATGTATTTTTGGAGCGAAATTGTACGCCGCGGACGGTTTTTTGTATCGAGCTATTATATCGAGAAATTGCTAAAAAGCTTTTCGAGTGTAGTTTGTCCGCGGCGTGGTGTGGTGTGTATCGGTAGTGCAGTGGGACGGTAAGGAGGCAGTCAGACTGCGACATGGTGCTTGTGTGTACTTACGATGGATATGTATCGTTTCTATATTTCTTGTAATAAAACGCTTATTTATTTTTCTAATATGTGTGAAATTCAAAATTTCTGTAGACGCCTGTTTTGTTGTCGTATTAAGTTTAGTGAGTTAGGTGAGTGCATGTATCACTCGACATACACAAGGCGGAATATTGGTGCGCGACTGCGACGCGACTGCGACGCGCGGTGTGCCGTAGGAAACGTTTTACGATAAATGGTGAAAAAATAAACAAATTACAACAAAACCTTTCTAGCAGTTTTATTGTCTTACTCAACACCTATTTCATTATTCATTATTAAATAAGTAACTATACATCAACAAGCATGGTAATGCTACACTGTTATTCCATCTTGAATAGTGAAAGATAATACATTAAAATGGATGATACAATTGACAATTTAGACAGAAGACTATTAACTTAGGTACACGAAGGAGGCCGTCGTTTCGCAGAGGCACAAAGGTGTGACTGTAACGAGACGTTTGTGGGTTCGATCCCCACTCGATTAATATTTTCATTTCTTGGCTGTGACAACAAGGCAAAAGCCGCGGCGTGTTTCCAGGTCGATATGACATGTGTACCTTCAAAAAGCACGTCTATCTTAACCTTAAAGGCCGGCGATGCACCTGTAGCTCTTCTGGTGGTGCACGGGGTCGTGGGCGGCGGTAATCACTTACCATCAGGTGACCCGAACGTTCGTTGTCCTATTTTATAAAAAATAGGAGTAAAAGAAACTCACTTTCTTTTCAAATTATGAATATGGCTTAAATCGAAATCTAAAATTATGTAAGAATTTGTTTATTAAATATATCTTAAGTATTCGTATAGCTTCTTACTTTTTCTTCGTATTGGTAATTTAAGACGAGCTGTGGGATCTATTCTTGTCATCAGTATCTAAATGGATGATGAAAAAATTTGTGCCCATAAATAGGTTCATTTCTTCTTGGCATAGCATACGTCTGTGTGTGTCAGCTTTGGTGGTTAAAGGTATGTTGACGTATGCGGAAGAACATCTGTAACCAGGGAACCCGCCTGCTCAATTCCTTACCGCCGATGAATCGCATGCTGAGGCAACCAGCATCGACTCCAGATGTGCCCCGGTGTTCAAAGCGGGAAGCGGCCCTATACGTTTCTTATTTCATGTTCTCATATTAAACGGCCACCTTAACCTTTATGGCCGTGTAAGCTTAGATTGTACATGTTACCGCCCCCCACGTTAGCAACATTTTCAGCTATGACGTAAGGTAGAAATTTTGGGGGTCTTATAATCTAATATTCTTATTTGTTATTATTATTTAAATATTGTAGATTCTATATACGATGTTGACAGACACTTTCAGGCTTTATAAAATAACGAAGGTCTGGCTAATATTGGCTCCCTTTCTATAAGTACTTATGTCTATATATTTATATAATAAGACAGTAAAAATATTTTGTCTGTACATTTAAACAAAACTGAATTGTTAGTAGAGATTACCTTCATAAATCATAACAGTTAAGTTTAAGTCGTAATTAATTAAACACAGAGATAAAGAACGATCTTGAAAGAAATATCAAGTAAATACTAAGATTTTTGTCAATCAATTCTTCTTATTAAGTCAATTATCATGTAGTTTAAACGGGTGAAATCTAAATAATATCGAGATATCTATATATTTTGCCATAAGCGTACTGCCATCATACTCCATATGTGCTTTGCACGACTCTGAACAAATGTAGAAGTCTTGCACAAGAACTGTTATATTACATTACTCAATTTCTCAATGTTTATTATTTTATAACTATGATTTACTTGAAAAAATACTCTGTGAAATGTGAAAAATCAAAGATCTCATTACTAGCGAGTTACTATTGAAAGTAATTAAAATTGTTGAAAATTTAATTTATTTTAAATTACTGGTGCTGAGTTCAGCATGAAAGAATTCAGACACGTATATTTATGATGCCAGTGTCTCTTTATCAAGGAGGTGGGAAAAGTTCCATGAAAATAATGGTTTGAAAAGTAACAAATGCTAATTGTTTAATGAAATGAACGAAGCCGTCGTGGTGCAGTGGTAGCGTGCGACTGTAAATGTGACGGTTGTGGACTAGATTCCCACTCGAAGGAATAAAATATTTAATAGTTCATATTTCCTGGTTCTGGTAAGTAGGTAAAGCGCGAGTTTACGTTCTGACAATCAACATACAATGCCTCGATCAAGAACTCGGCGGAAAGTGGGGAACGGAGTGTCTTAACACTAGGTTTCTTTTGCCTACCACATAACAATGTGTAGCATACAACATAAGACTAAAGTAATAATAGATCAAATATCAAATAAAGCGAGAACATTCCTTTAATTTCAAGAACTAATCAATCACCTTTGACATTATATCAATACAAACCACCTCGTTATCCTTTTGCAATCATATTTCCACGCGTTGTCTTTGATCGTAAAGAGAGCACGCATGGACGCACGTAGAGTGGAGTGACAGAAAAGAGACTAGGGTGACAAACTTTTGTAAAAAAATATTCAGGACAAAAATTAGGTAGGTAACTAATGCTTTTACTAGATAGATCGAAAGAATTTGTTTAAATTTAGATATTTTTCAGTTTTAAATAAATAGATACGCCTCCGGCCTCTAAATATAGGCACACAGCCTATTTTTCATCTAAACTGGTTTTGACACACTTCTTCACATTTCAATAAGTGAAGCTTTTGAAGCATTTCATAAAAAATAAGAACGTAGTGTTATCTTAAATGACGTAATAAATCAACGTTATGGTACTTATTACTTTAATAAATTATTTATATGGCAGCAAATGTGAATATATCTACTAATACTATTAATCTCGTAGCAGTGCCTTGGATTGGCGACCACAGGTGTAGGCTTTATAAGCTCATTAACATTGTACTAACGCTCGCCTTTATTACTCTAGCCCAAAGGAAGAACGCATAGAATATCGGTACACCATGCCATTTCGCAGGGACATAAGCGTGCAACTGGTAAGGTGGCAGGTTCCGTATTTTCCTTTTCCCGTTCTGGTATCACGCGGTGATGTGCGGCGATGAGTTCTTCTACTCAACACGCAATGCCCTTGGAATTTAAGAACGACTTCCGTTCTTTTTTAATGTGAACGGAGTATCTTAAATTGCCAATTGGCTATCCAAAATGCCAAAAGGGTATCAAATAAATCAGCTTCACACTGTATTAGCAAGCAGTGTATTAGACACTCTTTTCGTTCCCTACTTCCTGCCTAATTCTGGAGGCATAGTGTGTTGAGTGACAGAACTCAACGCCGCACTTTGCCTCGACACCAGAGCGAAGAATTGGAAATATAAATTTAAGTAAATATATAATCTCGAGTGGGGATTGAACCCACAATCATTCGATTTTACAGTCACACTTTGTGCCCCTGCGCCACGACTGGCCTGGACAATAGACCAGTTAATAATTAGGCTATTGATTTGATTGAGAAAGGCCAACTTTATGAAAAATCGGGACTGTCGGTGATTTGACCGTGATTTTTCCGGGACTGTCCCGGAAAAATCACGGTGAATGGCAACTCAGTAACAGACAGGCGAAGGCGCGGTGTACTTGCTCATTGAACGTAGTATCGAGCACCCGTACGTGCTCAAGCAGTCGGACCGACGGAACCCTCTCGGAGGTACCTGATGATAATTGTCTGTATGATAAGTGGAAAGTTATACCACGTTGGTATGTATGTTTGTATAGTTATTTATTTAATCTGAAAATATATACAATTTTCTAATTTTTGTTAAAAAATATGATATATTTTTGCATAGGTATATGTATTTTATGTAATAAATAAATAAACAACTTATAGAATATTATATTTAATACGGGGATGCATATTTTCTGTAAATATTTGTATGTTGTTGATCTTACAAAATATCGCAATTTTGTAACTTTTAGTCTATATTTTTAATTTTCCAGTATATAACTCCGCACGGCACCGCTTAAAACTCCCCGTGAAATCTAATCTCATAATGTGCGTCAATGTGGTTTTATACAATAATTTACAGGGAAAATTACCTACATTATATGATAATTAATTAATTATTAGTAATTGGCGTGATTCATTAAATGGTAACTATCAATTTGTGTATGTTATATACTTGCCCATAGGTGCTCGTAATACAATATTCGGCGCAATGGCACATGTATATGCGAAGGTTGTGGGTTCCACTCGTGGCAATGTAAATATTTTCATTCCAAAATAATAGTTGTTTCAAGTCCAAAGAGAACATAAAAACAACCAACATAAATATTTATGAACACACTCAAATAACAACATCTAAAAAACTCAACGATTAGACGCCGTGTAGAGCAACGGGAGGACTTGCTTGTTCGAGACCACTTCTATCGCGACGTTTATTATAATCAAAAGAATGACAACGACTTGCCACCTGCCATTTGCATTTCAAAGGGAGCCTCATCCTCACTCTAGGTCTAAACCTGTGCCGGAAATAGAGAGGTGTTAATTAAACTTACTCAGTCTGTGAACTAACGATCGAGCTTTAGTGAGCTTACTGTACGGTAAATACCTACTTAATTACTTATGTGGGTATTTAGCATAATTGAATTAATGCTGCTTGTGAGTATTGTCATGTTGGCATAGTTAGGATGTGCTGATTATGTGTTAGTATAACACGAGCTTACACAATATTGTTTTGGGAAGTAATAGATTTGCGGTGAATACCTAGGTTGATCTTTGATACTATACTTGATTGATTTTTGATTATGACTTATATACAAAATCTGTCTTTATACTGGGCTCCCTTTGCCTAATCTGTTATGCAGCAGCGTGAAGATGAAGAAATATATACAAAATCTTTAATAAGGGTGAAAAGTGTTGAAACAGTCTGTGTTTTTATAGAAAACTTTGTTTGTCTGTAATACCTATGAAAATAAGCTTGTGAAAGGGTTGAAATAAATTTTTAAATATATTAACCATTTGATTGGATATTTTTGTAGTTTTATTCATAATATTTTTTAAGAGACGAAAAGTACACCAAGATATAAAACAAACATCACAAATACAAAAAATAACTCCACATCTAATTCTAATTGCACTTCGCCAGTAAAATAAAAAAAAACCTTGTCAAAGTCAAAGTGATTGATGAACAAAAGGCCACTTGACGCTTCCTGTCGCTAGACGGCAGGTCTCGCGAGTCCGCCGGCTCCTGATGGGGTCTGACGGGGCCTGGCGGCGACTACAAAGCGCAAGAAGTCGATTCAATTAAATAAATCCTTTAATACGCAAACAAGCTGAAGCGACATCAAAGCCCTCTCGACGTCATCCCGACGACCGACCCTCGCATGACGCCCTCGCCCGGCCGGCACTCCATCGTATAGCCGACTGGCTGTACTTACCTACTGTACTCAATAATATACTTGGTTAGATGGTTTCTATGAGTGCGGTTTGCTGGAATTAAGTAGAGTTCATATTGACACTTGATGAAGGTACACCTAACTGATTATATTGATAAGGAACAATGAATGTCACATATAATAAACACTATTTAAAGCCAAAGCGATATTTAAAGCTTTTAGAAAGAATGTCAGATCGTAAATTTTGTTGTGTTTCAATTCGCAATGAAGTGATCGATTGACTGACTTTACATGTCCTAAGAAATGACGTTTGACGTTGATAAAAGAAAATTTTAAGATGTTTTTTTACATATTTTTGTGGTTTTCACCAACTATGCAGGCTAGATAAAAAAGACAGTGATAAGGGATATTTTTCTGCTTTTTGCTTATCATTAAGATGTTGCTTATACTTTTATATTACGTAGAATGTTATAGAATTACTTTTGGTATTTCTGTGTCTGTTTGAATTTCATGTAATTTTGTGAAGATTTGTTTATGCTTTGAAATATTTTATTCACTTAGATGTATGCATAAACATTTTTAAAATCTTCATTATTATTTCTATATAGATATGAGGTGTACGAAAATTATAGAACTAAGTGATACTTTAATAAGTTAGGTTCCTCTAAATTAAATTCTGTGAGTATACTTATCCTATACATTACACTAAAAACAAAAACTGTGCCGAATCCTGATGCCACCGACCATATTTCTAGTTTTCTATAAGAAGTATTTGACACATTTTATTTAGATACGTCATACATACTTTAATGTGCTAATAGAAAATTTCGTGGGTAGGGGAAACGAAATATGAAGATAAAGTGAAATTTTCAAAATACTTTCCGTTAAGGTCATTTATTTGATGACTAGCGAAATGTACTTACAAAAAAAAATTGGTCCCGAAAATTAAAAAAAAAACATTTCCCAGAAAACATCTTCAGATACGCTAATGTACCTATATAGTTCATTTTACCACTTAGTGCGGTCCGTTTTGAATGCACGTCGCAGGCCAAATGGATCAAATAAAGATTTCCAAGAAATCATATAGACTGACCCCTAATAAGAGCTTGGAAAATAAAATTGTAATTAATTGCTTACTAATGGTTTTTCTTTAAAAATATATTAAATCATTTTGCATTCCTTCCCCTTATTGGGATGCATAGAAATAGCTACCTTAAATTTTTTGGCATGTCCGCCATTTCATATTGTTTATCATGTACCTTTTATTTTATTTTATACCTACCTAATTCATTATTTTATGTCTTTATGACTTTCTAATGCGATACTTATTTTTTCTTTATATTTATAGATAGGTAGATACTTATAAAATTTAATTTTTGAGTGATTGAAATTGAAGTCACAAAAATGCTGATTTTTAAACGTTAATATCTCAATAGCCGTTTGTGTTAAGTTGTAGAAATTTTATATACGTATACTTTTACAAGTTGTGAGGGGCTCAGCGCGTTTTCAGTCCTTTTTCTTGGCTGGACACCCCGGTGCGTGGTGTGCCTTCAAAAACAAACATTAATCGCGATAATTTTGCAGACAGTGTAACGGCACCATAATAATAAAATCGTTTAAGGTTAGCTCTACATTTGCACATTACTCTGTACACGTCACGCAAAACAAAACGCGACTGGCAAGCGTCGTGCAAACACGACTGGACTAACCTAATGAGAGCGAGCGAGATGTACCGATACCACCACCATACGACAGAGCGAGACCACCATATGTGGCGGTTAAAGCGCAATACCTACTATTGAAAAGAAATAGAGATGGCAAAATATGCAAGCCGTGAGAGCGAGTGAGAGAGGTATAGATACTCAGTGTTGCTTGATGCTGAATAATTTAAGGGCCGCCCTTTTGACTCTGTACACATTGAAACTTTGTTTATGTATTTCCATGTATTCGTAAAAGCTCAGCGATCTGAAATATAGAGCTTTATTGATTCTTACTTCAGTATTTTATATCTCCTTTATGGCTGATACGAAGTCATGTGAAGAGAGGCTCTACAATTTGTTTAGCTTTTAAGTAGTAGGTATAGTATATCTTATATTTGTTGAAAAGAAAATATGTTTTTATAACTTCATGCTGTATGCAGCGCACAGTAGGGCTGGCAGAGGGAACCTGAGAATCTAGTGTTAAGACACTCTCTCTTGAGGTATTGACTGTTGTGTGGCGGAACTTAAAGCCGACCTTTTCTTCGTTACCAGAAAGAGGAAATATTACATTCTTCCAAGAGGGAATCGAACTAACAACCTATCACACCTACAGTCGGACGCTTGTGCCCCTGTGCCACGACGACGACGGCGGCCTCGTTTACAAGTGTTATATAACAATGATGTTAAAAATGAACTTGAACTTATGATTTATGAACTTTTTGTATAGCAACCGTAGTAGCTTTTAATACTATAGCGGCCGTGAACAATTACATTCAAACACCTTGTAAGCTTTACTTACTACCACTGACTCTGTTAGTCTAAGTTTCTGATGAATTTATATTTTTACATTCACAGTTTTTGCTAAAGTTAATATGATAAATATTCTAAAAAAAATCTTCTATAAAATGTACATAATAATGAACTGACTTAATTTAGGCAGTGCCTACTAATTGTAGTTAGTAAAAGTTACAGTCGCATATAAATAAATGTAAAATAAAATAAAACGCCATTTGTCACTTGTCACTCAGTAAACGTTACAACAAAAAATAGCATCAGCAAAATTATATACCTTACAAATAATAAATAAATAATATAATTTTCAATCGCCTTCGAGCCGCCTTGGCCTCAGATCAACATTAGACAATTTTGATTTGTATGTTCTTAGAAGAATTGTTATGTCACTCCATTTGGAATTCAATGAAATGGCAACATTAAAAGAATATTTAAGTTTTAACCGAAGAAATGGTTTTGACTTATGTATAGAAACTTTCCAAAAAAAAAATTATGGAAATGTGGTTTCGGTTGGTCTAGTAGTAGTTTTCTTATAGATATAAAAACATTCAATATAAAATACTTAGAGTCGACTCTACTTAGAGATTTACATAGTAGGTACCTACCTACTTGCCCTATTTATTTTATAGACATTGGAAATATATTTAATATTTTTATTATTTTTATTTATTTTAGCTTCACGCTGTATCCCGCATTTAGAGGGTTAGGCAGAGTCTAGTAGTAGTCTAATGTTAAGAAATTCCGTTCCCTATTTTCCACCGAACTTTCATCATTGAATGTAAGATGAGGGGCAGAACTCAACGCCGCGCTTTGTCTTGTTATTAGAATTAGGAAATGAAAATATTAAACAATTGATTTCCCGTGTGGCAATCGAACTCACACACGTCGCGTTTACAGTCAGAAATTTCAACAACTTATCTAGGTGCAAACGCAGAAGTTCCACCGGTAGTGCTTAAATTCCAATAATAAATTCCGATATCATAAATGAAATGGGAAGAATGGATCGGTATCAGGTGCTTTCTGTCGATTTCCTTAAATGCGATAGGCTATTTAAAAATAAAATTAATGTAATGTTAAACTTTTAATACATATACAAGACTAATGTACATTTTTGAATTCAGCTCTTTTCATTTCTTTGTCTTCACACCAGAACGTGGATGAGTGCAGCGTTGAGATCTGCCGATACAGCGTGACGCTGAAAAATTAAAGAAAATTTTAGTATAGACGCTCTTATTCAAAATGAAGATAAATAAAATAACAATCAATAATTGCGAGAAAAAAGAGTAGTAAAAATAATCAAAAATCTATTAAATAAGACATATTTAACTAAATTTTTTAAAGGTGTAGGGCGGGCGGCGGAAGGCGCGAGGGCGGCGTATCGCAAATATTTGCTAAGTGTAATCGCTTCTACGGGATCGCGGGATCGAACCTGATCAAACTTATTTACAACTTCATCTTATCTTGAGTTTTGCCACAACTTTCCGTTGACTTTTGTAGAAAATAATTAACAAGATCAGAATTGCTTAACAAATTTCCTTTATTTTTTGTAGTATAGAGCATTAAACCACAAAAAAAATTGTACTAATTGTCATGGTGCGAATTGTTTAACAGGTACAGCGTGTGACAGTAAATAAGATGATTTTAGGTTAAATTCCCATTAGAACGAATTGAATATTTAATATTTTCATTTCTTCGTACTGGTAACAAGAAAATTCGGGAGAAAGTAGGGAACGGAGTCTTAATATAAATCCCTCTTACTACCCTGCTATATACGGGAAATAAACTAAAAAATGAGTGCTCTTATAATCTATTAGTTAATAACTATACGTACCCACATCTTTTAATATATTTTAAAGTGTGGTTGTTGCCTAGAGAATGGCAAAAAAAATTAGAAACCGTAAGAATATTTTATATGTTTTTTAAATCTGTGTATGTACAAAGGTTAAAAAACATCTATAATGTACCCAACTGCCTACGCGGTTAGTATTTTCTTTTAAAACGATTTAATATATTTTTTAAATCTTGTTTCACAAGGTAGTTAAGGATATTTCACTGATTATAGCTCGTCGTTTTTCCTTCTCGTGTTTAATGGCAGAACATTGTCTTTTGTTTTGTTAGACTAGAAAAAATATTAGTATATCTGATGAAAATTTATATCTTTAGGTACTAAACTAAACTAAAGAGTTTGTGGGAATAAGCACACAAACACACACACACACACACACACACACACACACACACACACACACACACACACACACACACACACACACACACACACACACGACTACTGGTTCGATTGTTTTAATATTCACGCTGTTTGTACTCACGTCACTCAGTCCCTATTAAAACACTTCCTTTCTCCATTCTCCACTGAAATCTCGGGGAAGAAAATGAAATTATAAATATTTGAATTTACAGGTAAGCCCCTGCGTCACGACTGTCTTCTTCCTTTATAAAAAAATAGACACCTCAATTGCCTGTAAAAAGTAATAAAGGTAATAATGAGTTTATATCTAGGTAGTGTTGGTAGCGTGCTCAGGCGGCACGCGCGGTGCGTGCCGGCCGCGTGTCAGCGATGAAGCTACATTTGCTTATAATTAGTTATGGATATTATATTTTATAGGTAGAAGGTCAGTCGTGGCGCAGGGGCACAAAATGTGATAGTAAGCTGGTGGTTGTGTCTTCGATACCTATTCGAGGAAATTAAATATTTATTTACATTTATATTTTCATTATTATATTTTATTATATTTTTATAATATTTATATGTATTATAATTTTTATATTAATTATATTATATTTATCTAATTTAAAAAATACGTATCTATTACTTAACAACATACAACATATAACATTTTAAAAATTAGTAATAAATTACAACTCTACCTACCTTACCTACTACATACAAGACAGTCTAAACAAAAGTTAATGAAATTTCCCAGTAACTGCAATCACGAACTCAACGAGCACCAATAAACTGAGGACTTAGCTCAATGTTTTAATAACCTATTACGGGTTCA
Source organism: Heliconius charithonia (assembly GCA_030704555.1). Taxonomy (NCBI): domain Eukaryota; kingdom Metazoa; phylum Arthropoda; class Insecta; order Lepidoptera; family Nymphalidae; genus Heliconius; species Heliconius charithonia. Next base: position 6,298,260 of record CM060825.1, read on the forward strand.
ACTCCCGCCCGCATCCCCACTCGAAATCTTCACACTCTATTATGGACTTTATTACATATATGTAAGGTTTAATTTTCTTTTATGGCGTTTCTACTGTAATTTGTGGATGAGCACAGGATACAGTGTAGAGAACGGTCGGTTTGATCGAAACATTCGGTTACTTAGAGTATTGCCCTCCGATGCCCTCGTAGGGGCTTCGAGTTAATGGAGGAGAAAATCTCTATTTATTATTTAATATCCGGTATTTTTTTATGGTATTATTTATAAGTGTATTAATTATTGATTTTTTTTATCTTCTTTTCTTTCATAAGGTATGAACATATATTGTACCTATCCTATCCTCTCAACATGCAATGTCTCGATTTGGATGTTTATGGAAAACGGAGTGTTTTTTATCATTCCGCCCAATGATTGAGACATTACGCGTAAAAGTTAACGCTGCACTTAGTTTTATTATCAGAGGGGGAAATCGAACCCACAACCGTCACGTTTACAGTCCCACGCTGTGTCGCTATAGGTACAATCTTAATCAGGTGGTTAACGTTTTTAAATTACCTGTATAATGTGTTAAAGGCGAGGCGAGGCGAGTCGAGGGCGCTAGGGAGGACGCAAGGGAGGGCGGCGGACGGCGGCGGCGGGACCGCGGGGCGGCGCGTAACGGAAATTACTTTTGTTACAACCATGAGAAACTTATAATGAGACTTCACCAATAACTTCAAATGAGTATTGATAACCGCGTTCGATTAAATTCTAAATTACCTATACATTAGTTTTACTTTTGTTTTGTTGTTTATTTTTAATAATTCACACTTTAGATATTAGCTACTCATTTACAAATTGCACAAAGACGCCATATCGCAATCGAACAGCTTCTGACTTATGAACGGTGGTTGTGAGTTTCATGTCTATACAGAGATATGAGTAATTTCGATTAAATTGTAGAAAGATAAAACGCGGTGGTACGTCATCTAAAATACAAGTTCTCTAAAATTGTGCGTAGAGAAAGAAGTGTTTTAACATAAGGTTTCCTGCGGGATACACCGTAAAAAAAAATCTTAAAAAAAATCTTAAAAAATATATATAGCAATGAAACATTAGTATTAATTGAGAAAAGTAACTGTACAATACGCAAAATAATGAAGTAAACAGTAGCGACATATGCGCGCCTCCCGGCGGGACGCGGCCCCTCTAATTTGAGCCAATATTTAATATTTGCGTGTAATTATAATATGTTTGCTGGAACCGGTTAAGACATATGTATGTATGTCTGTTAGAGGGTGCGCGGATTTTGCGGATTTTGATATTGTAACTTTATCTTCTTATAAGTTTAGAAATAATACCTTTAAAATCTAATCAAAATCCTACTTAATATTACAAGGACATTTTTTTTGCTTCACGCTGTATACTGTAGGGTAGGCATTGGGGAACCTAGTGTTAAGACACTACACAAAAGTTTCGAGACATTGAGTTCTGAGTTCTACAACCAATTAGCAACGTCCTCATTGTACAACTAAATACGCAAATTCACGAAAATCACACTTTGTCATTATACCAGAGAGAAGAAAAAAAATAATTAATGCCCCCGAGTGGGAATTGAACTCACAACCGTCTGATTTACAGTGATAGTAGACTCGGACCAGTGACTATTCCGTTTAAATAGTTTCATATAAATGAGTAACTTAACATCAACAAAATTGTTAAATCTGTATTCTGGTATAATGTATAGGCAATGAATGAAATCCTTATCTGAAAAGCTTAATATAAAATGTTAGATAGACATTATTAAATAACACAATCTGTCAAAAACACCACCAAAATAAATATCCTTCAAGGTATTAAGCACTTGAGACAGATGTCGTCGTCTTGAACGTGGCGGGGTTATTGTGTCACTCGAGAGCGTTGAGTGTGAGAGCTGCAATAAGAACGCTGTTGTTGAATCATTAACAAAATTTTGACGACCTTTTTTTGTCTGTAAGTAAAGTAAGTAGGACTGACACTACTGAATTGATTTATGTAACTTGATATAGAAGTGCTTGTAACGCCCCAAAATATTCTCCTGTAATTATTCCGCAGTAAAATCTATATTATATTTATTCTGTTACACAAAGATTTATTTTAATGTAGAAAATTTACAGGAGAATATTTTACATTTACCGATAATGAAACGATTTTAACGGGATTTATCGTGTATCGTTTGGTATTAGAAAATTTATTTTTGGAAAGTATAGACTTTACAGTATTTCATAGTCACAGGTATTTAAATATCCTCGAGTGGGGATCGAACCCAAACACTGTCACATTTTAAGCCGCTCGCTCGTGCCTCTGCGCCACGGCTGGCTTCAATGCCAAATATCACACATTACATAGACAATATTCCAAGATTACAATTTGTCTATTAGACATTTACCCAAATTTACTACAAATAATGTAGAAAATAATACAAAAGATACAATATAAAAAATATATATATCATAATATAAAGCCAAATCTCAATATTGTCATTGAATGAGTCCGGATTCGAACCGCAAGCCCTTGAGTTGAACGGAAGTAATTGTGCAAGGATTTACCGCAGATTATTGCATAAAGCGCGTAATGCTTGAATGGAGGTGGACTGCCTCATGGTTCATTTATACGAATTCTAAAGAAAAATGGAACTAGTATTGATAAAATTAAATATAGTTAGTTATAAATAAATAATAATAGTTCAACAACAAATAATAATAGTTGTAACATTTTTACAAATATTTTTTTAGCTTCACGCCGTTTCCCGCAAATAGCGGTGTAGGTAGGCACGAATCATATTATAATTTTTTAAACATTTTTAAATTACCACGTTCCACCTTACTGTTTTTTTATAGAGATGAACATACCTTAATAAAAACCCTGCAATTTTCTTGAGCAACTTTGAATTCGTTACCATTTCAAATAATATCAAATAGACACGTTACAACTGAACTACAACGTACAGTACTGTATACAACATTAGTAAGAGATTAATTTAAGTTAACCATAAAATGCGCGGATAATCCATATACAGCAAAAAATATCGCAAATTCTAACACTTCTCAATGAATTGCACCATTTGATTTGTACCGACACCCACAAAAATAGGCGGACAATGTAACAGACGGACCGACGGGGTGTAATTATATAATAGACTAGTATAATACTCCATAAGCCCAAGTTTAAGTCGCTTCCGTTCTAAGAGTTCCGAGTAAGACATTATATATTTTTTTTCCGGACATGCGGCGCGGTGGCTGTGGCTGTGGTACACTCGTATAATAGGTTTTAATCGCCATCTAACTTCGTTACGCAGTTGATGCTTTGTGGTGGTTACATATTGAAAGTTTAAAGAAACCCATTATTATAATATGATCAGGGCGGAATCTATTAGATACTCCGTTCCCCACAGTACAGCTTTTGAGAGACATTGCGTATTGAGCATCAGAACTCAACTCCGCATTTTGTCTTTATACTACAGTTAAATCCACAACGGCATCAAATAAAAAGCAAAAATAAAAAATCTAATTCCCAAACCAACACGTAAATTCCAATAAGGAAAAGTGTTGACGACACGAGGTGTCACGCTGAGATGTATGAAGCTACTCCAGCAAATTGGCCTCGTCGCGTCGCCGTGTGGTGTCGTACCGTATGGGCAGATAGCAAGGGGCGATTGCCTGTCCGATGCAGGAACTGGGAGCCCTGGAATTTGTCTGATAAAACCTCGTTAGGTATATGTCGTAGTTGTGAGTAGAAAAAGTGGAAAATTGGAAATCTTGTCGCCGCTTTGGTAGTAAAGAGACAAGAGAGTCAACCCGCATATTAGATGTTTTGGTATCAATGGCGGATAAAATTGATGGTTTAAACGAAAATATATATAAAACATAAATCTTAAATATTTATAACGTTTTTGTTATCTAAAAGAGTTTTGTAGTTGTTTTCCCCGACAAAAGACACCTCTCTCTTATATACCTAACTTAAGGCTGTGGAGAAGTTTCACATATTATACAAAGTGTGACTGTAAAACCGACTGGTTGTGGGTTCGATCCCCACTAGAGGAGATGAAATATTTATTTAAATTTATATTTTCATTTCTTCGGTCTGGTGTCGAGGCAAAGCGCGGCGTTGAGTTCTGCCACTCAACATACAATGCCTCCAAAATCCGGCAGAAAGTGGGGAACGGTGTGTCTTACACTAGGTTCCCTCTGCCTACCCTGCTGTGTGCGGGATATAGCGTGAAGCTAATTATTTTATTTTTTTACTATATAAAAACACTTGTTTATTGAAGCCTATCGTCGTTCCATGACACGTCTCTACATAATTTATGATTTTATTTTTACATAAACGTAAAAATAAAATCACGGCATATCAAAGGCGAAGACGAGACGTTCGTGTTGTTTGGTAAACCGGAATTGAGTCTATTCGTAGAGCGAGTAATCCGGACAAATCCGCAGCATTGTACGGTATTTCCGGAGCTTCCTACAGATTTTTAAATCGGTATACAACCTTTACATATACGGGTATATTACCTACCTATTTACTAAAATGTTTTGATTTCAGGAAACCAGAGAATAGAATATTTGACACTGCTTACGCTCTGTCTTCTCTGACATTTGCGGGATAAAGCGTGAAGCCGAAAAGAAAAACATCATAAATCACCTAATGTTATAATAATAACGTTCAAATCGGAAGGAAAAGCAGTAAAGTTAAAATAAATATATTTCAAATTTATAAAAACTCAATAGTTTATAACTATTTTAAGGCCGCCGTATTGTGCTGTCAACGAGACTGACTAACTAACCAACATTTTTTTTCAGTAATGATTGATCAATGCAATAAAGTTATTAATTATCGCTATTATTAAGCATTTCAAATGGAACTCTACGCGTCCAGATCTATTATTTTCGAGTGATACACGTCGGCCGTCCACCCTCGCGACTCGAACAAACAGATCACTAATAGGCTTATCGCGTATTGTGACACACAGACGGATTACACTATTGTTAATAGATTTGTAGAAAAACTTGTATTTTGCACAATTTCAACAGTTTAGGGAAACTTTATTTCATTCCTTTTAAACGGTGAGATACAGCATATGTATGAATACAATAGATATGTATGTATGTTATAGGTGAAATAAGCGGTATTGCTTTGTGCCATTATATAATAGAAAGCCCAATTTCCGCTCTTAGATATTGCTGGTGGAAGTAGTAAGTCGTTTTTGCAGAAATACCAATGACATTTTTGAAGCTACATATATTGCAATCTTTTTGAAACAACGCTTGTTGAGTGGCGAATCAACAACGCGTTTTGTCTTCTAACCTAAACAACTAAATGAAAACAATTATAATCATACCGTCGAGTGAATTGAACCCATAACCGTTGCATTTACAGACAAACACTGATTGATTCTTTGTTGAACTTAAATAAATTACACTAATAATAATATTTACATGTCCATATCCTAACATTTAACTCGTCACAGAATAAACTAAACATTACCGTTAAAATAAAAACAAAAAAAAACAAAATAACGCATTTTTTACAACGATTTAAAAATAAAAAATATATCAATAAAACTAAATCAAGGCTCAAGTACAAACAAGTAATAAAATAATTTGTATTAAAACATACCCTCAGTTAATAACAACCCTAGTTAGTGGCTGTATATTAATAATGATGCAATAAACATTCTGTTAACTTCGCTCGAGTGGACTTACGGCCGTGTATGAATTTACCATCGACAAGGGGGTTGTTTTTGAATAAAACAATTTAAACTACATAATCGTTTAGTTTGTAAAACACTACAAGTTAGGTAAATAGCAAGTTGTATTTGTTTTTTTTTATTTTCACGCTGTATCCCGCTTAAGTCAGGGTATGCGGAGGGCTAGTGTTAAGATACTCTGTTTACTACTTTCCGTCTAATTTTCGTGATATTGCGCGTTGAATGCCGCTTTTTAACGCTAACAGAGAGAGAAAATGAAAATAATTAATTCTTCCAAATGAGAATCGAACATACAATTGTCGTGTTTACAGTCGTCTCGTGTTTACGTGAAAATTTATAGGTATTTCATACAAAAAGAATCATTAACAACTTTTATAATTTAGTAATGATTATTTTTATTTAATTTTATTTTTATAAGTTGCACTTACTGTTGACCTATAATCAAAGCTTAAGTAGTACAAAAAGAAGCTTGAAGCTTAAAAAAAATTAAGTGTGGCAAAGTAAAACTTTATGTAGTGATTTATCATTATTTTTTCTCCAGCCAACAAAAAAAAATTATATGTCATAATCGTTTGAAAAATATCAATAAACATTTTAAATAAACATCATAGATAGGTGACGCAAAACGTTCGCGCCACTGGAAAATTATAACCGTGTCAAAGAATCATTGGCGTTCAGATGTGATTTTTTTTAAAAGAGATACTATTTACTAATTTAACCATTTATTTTTTTTTTAATATAAAATTATATATATATATATATATATATATATATATATATATATATATATATATATATATATACATAATTTATATTTTATATATCTACGTATAAAGGGGTGAAAAACTTTTTGACCTTTTATTTAATTCTGTTAACCTAACAGAATTTAATAAAAGAAAAGTTGTTTTTTCATAATTTTCCCAGTTTTTCCTGATCGAAATAAGATTTATTTATAGCATATCAAACCGCAAATATCAGTCCTTTATAAAGTCGATATTTAACGGCCCAATATAAGAAAAGTTGTCGGTACCTATAGATATAAAGATGATATTTTTACATTTTAAAAACACATATATTATTTAGTATTTGAACCTGACTTAGTATAATTTTATGATATTTTTCATAAATAATTAAAATTATACCTTTTAATGAAATCGATTTAAATGAGGCCAGTCGTGACACAGCTGCACAAACTGTGGCTGTAAAATCGATTGCCACAACGGATTCAATTGCCACCAGAGGAGATGAAATTTATGTTTTCTATTCTTCGATCTGGTGTCGACATAAAGCGCGATATTGAGTTCTTCCCCTCAAAATGCAATACGAGCAGCTCCAGAGTTCGGCGGCAAGTGCGGAAAGGAGTGTCTTAACACGAGGTTTCCTCTGCTTATGCTGCTGTGTGCGGGTTACCACGTGAAGCTGAAAAAACAAAAAAAAAAAGAAAATCGATTCTTAGTCTTCTAAATTGACTTTTTATCCTTTTTTAAAGACATCATTCCACCTCAAAAATGAATGCAAATAGGTATTAAACGTAATACATCAGTAAATTAGTCTGTGGTGCGTGTTAAGAGATCGCAGAATCGTTTCATTGTGCCCCGCCTCGAGCCCGATAGAGGGCTCGGTAAGGGCGAGGGGCGCAATATGCTCCTCATAACCGCCCTTCGTCAAATGAATAGTATTTATTGTTTTGACGGCTACAGCCCGCGGTATTTCTACCTAAGTAATTGAGTTTTTTATTGTTTTTTTTTATTATTTTTTTTTCTATTGTACTGCGGTGGTGTACGGTTTTTATGCCAGAAGTGAGTAGATCGCTAGTTTGTTGATAATATGAAAAGGTATTCTTTAAAAGAAAAATTTTGTAATGTTTTTAAAATAATAAAAAAATATAACTCCATTTATATGGTAAGTATATAATAAAACAAAACAGCTTCGCACTCTTCCGCAAAAAATCTTTTTACGACAACGCCGCACTGTGTCTGTCAGAACGAGTGGGGATTGAACTGACTATTATTGTGTTAACAGTGAGAGGCTGTTACACTGCGCCATGACAACCTCTCTGATCTTTACATAGTTGATCAATTTTGGGTTAAATATTTTGAAATATTTCTTTCACAGTGTTTTTTGTTTATTTTTTTTTCATTAAATAAAAAGGATTACAACATTTTTTAATATTAAGCACTTCAGTTCATCAAACTTTAACAAAATGTTCCATATATTGCTTTTAATTGATGGAACCACATTACCTAAATCCGTTGCTTTCCATTTCCGTAGGAATTTCGAAAAAAAATCTATCCCCAAGAACCTGCCATATGTCAGCGTTTTACGTTCATCAGTTTCGAATGTTTGTTGTCCGTTCGATAACAGATATGCGTTCATGAGACGGTAGGTGATAGACAAAGTGTGGTCGTAACAGAAGATAACGTGCCAACTTTTCAATTTGCTTCAGTCGATCAAAGATCCATCATTTTACTGGTTTTTGGAAGTACGGTCGTGCTTGCTTCTATTCCACTGTTTGTCATGGCCAATGTACTCTACTCGTTTTGATTGTGTTTTATAACGTATTTTATTATCGCGTATTTTTTTTTAATATGTGGTCCGCGCGCAAGCTTATTTTGGTTATTGCGTTTCAAACGTGCCAGTTTAGGACAAATCACTTCGCCAATTTCATGTTGTGTGATGAAAGTGTTACGATGCTGTTATAAATAGTTGCTCTAACTCACATTAACGCTTATGCGATTTGACGTTTGTCATCTATCAGAAAAGTTAAGTTTTTGGTGTCACAATTTTTTTTTGAGATTGAGAGGTCTCGCCTTGATTATATTTTCTTTGAAGTAATTTTCATAGTTAGGTTAATAAAACGCATTGATTTAGAAGTACCAGGTTTTGTAATCGGCCGAACAATTGTTGGAAATAAAAACGTAATCATATTTTTTAAGCAATAATAATAATTCCCGGAAATAGATCACACTTAGCTTAAGGCCCGTGGGGTTCATAACAACCGAAATTTAAAAAAATAAATAAAAATACAACTTATAATAATAATAACAAAACCGAAGGAAAATATCCTGAAAATCTTAAGCAAACTACAGTAAAAAAAGAAATAACCAAACAGACCCGTAAATTTTGGTGTGATATGTTAGCACGGCGTTGAGTTCCGCTACTCAAAACACGCAATGCTTTCAGAATGCACCGGAAAGTGGTGAACGAAAGTGTCTTAATACGGCGGAGGTGTATTCTAACACTAAGTTCCCAGGTTCCCTCTGTCTACCTTAGCATGTGCGGGATATAGTGTGAAGCTAAAAAAAAGTTTTACTTATAGTACAAAAGCTCGTAATCAATACACCATTGCACCGAGAAATTTTGGTGGCACAATCAAATATGCTGTTTTTTTCATTCTATTGTTCATTTGAAAGTCAGAAAGTCCGTTAAAGCTTTGTTGTAGTTTAATTAAGGCGGAGATCGACTCAGGAACTGTTCTGCCAGCGTGGAGACGTGTGCCGCGAGTGTGACAAAAGCACAGCGAGCTCTATTATTTATATTATTATTACTCGTTCTCGTGTTACCGTATTTGGTTTGTAGGGCACTTGATGTCAAACTTCCATGGTTAATAATTTTAGTAATTACTTTTATTTTTTTAATTGTAAGTTTGTTAAAATTTTTTTAAAAAATATATCATTAATATACTATAAAAAAATGCTTACATAAAATAGTTAAGTTTGAAGGCTCTACTGGTTCTACTTCGTAACTATATGTGATTACATAATTTGACTGTTCAGTTAAATAGAGACTGTTCAGTAACCGAGGGGTCTCTCACTGTCCCTGTAATCACTGGTTTGAAATTAAAAACTCCGTTCATCACGAATGATGCAATTTCTAGATATTGCTTGTTAAGTAGTGGACCTCAATGCCGCGCTTATGTTTATTACAGCGGAGAAAGGAAAATACATTTAAATATTTACATTTTAATACTTTTTTCGTTACAGTTATCATTATTCGTCTCCTGAAAATTAACTTATTTTATGTTATGAGTATTTTACAGTAGCGCTTTGCATTACGATGTCTTTGCTACTCCGCTAGAGATAAAGCGTGAATCTTAAAAAAAAATATTTCTTACATAACATAGGTATATTATAATTTTATGCAACATTTTATTGTATTATATGTTCGTGTTTTTATAAAAATGTTCGAGAAATTATAATAAGTTAAAAAAATTTTGAGGACAGTTTTTTTAAAAATTAATACAGTAGTATTAATACAGTATTAGACAAGTTTTGCATTCACACAATAAATACTTGCATGTAAACAAAAAAAAACTCTTTATGTAAGGCAAGTTAATGATATGAATAAAACTTTATTGTTTTATATATATAGAAAAAAAACACTTCCCAGATGGGCAGTATCTGGGAAGTGTTTTAACATGAGGTTCCCGAAAGTTGCCCTATTAAAAGATTGAGAACAACTGGCTCGTTCAGTGCACAGTCAAGGGCGAGTCAAGGCTACAATTTGACTGTTCAATTGACAAAGCAGTGAGCAGTAACACCCACTGCGACGGTAATCGGGGGTTCTAATAACGGAATATTTTAAACGGTCGGTTTTAGTATTTAATTTGCGTGTTTTAGTAAACGTTGATTATATTTGTAGAAAATAATTTTACTTTATATAGCTTGCTAAAATAATGTAATGAGTTGTGGTTTTATGTTGCATCCCGCATATTGCAAGCTAGACAGAGAGTAATTGTAGTGCCAAGACACTTCGATAGTGTCAAGATAAAATTGGAAACTTGATAAGTTTCCAATTTTCCGCTCAATTTTCCAGATATTAGATATTTATTGGGTAGTGGATCTCACCCTTATTTTGACTTACCTGTTGTCGGAGTGAGTAAGTTTGAATATACTCGTAAACTCACAGCCATTAATTGAATAATATTTTCATTTTAAATACGTTATATTTTAAAGTATATATAAAAATAAAGTATTGAAAACCTATGAACTCGATGATAGTACCAGGGTACAAAATGTAGTCGTGGGAATGTTTAATATCTATTAATATTTTCCTTTTACAGTTTTTGTTTGAGATTAAGTAAGTATCGCATAAATTGTTCTTATTTATTTGATAATTGAATGTGAGTCTAGCGGCTTTCATAATTTTTGTCTCGAATTTTACTGATTTTGAGTTTTCAAAGATACGCAACCCATCGTGCGCAGTCCAACTTAAACTTAGTCGGTGTTTTACTTTTCTAAAACTCCGACTCCGAACCGACAGAGTGTGTAATACTAGCTAGTTTGTTCTATTATAAAGATATTTCAAGCTAAAAAAAATAAATGTTCATATTTGCTTATAGAAGTTATAAATAATAAATAAAACGTCAAATAAATTTTGATAATAGTTTATAATCTCATTATAATAGGTACACTCATATTGCGGTCGCTATGAACATTATGTACAATACGTTACATCCTACTCTATAGTCTATATAGTCACGAAGCACAGACAAACATACATACACATATATTTAAAACTATGAGAAAACATTTACAATATCTATGTATATTAGATTTCTATATATAATTTCTTAAACTATTTTGGAATTTTTTCTATCGCGTCGGTGTTTGAACTTGTATCTCTTTTTAATAATGCATGAATACGGTTATTACAGGATTTATTATTATTTTTATCTAAGATTATGTAGCTTTCAGAATTAAATATAAAGTATTGAAGTAACATTAAAAGATGTAATGGTTATGTTATTTAACCCTTTTTATATTTGTTAAATTTTGCTAAGATTTCACGACTATACGTAATTACATATTTATCAATTTTCATAACTTTGTCTTATATTTTAGAATTTTCTAACAAATAAAATTATCGCTATTTACAAGAAACCTATTTACAATTTACTATCACAATCTTACACATAGCTTTGCATCTATAATTAGAAATATTTCGTCGTCCAACCATTTTTTTAAATAAACCTTTTTCAATAATAATTGTAGAACTTCTACTTCAGCTCACATTCGTAATGTCAGTTCTTAGTTTATATGTCTATATATATATGATATTTGCTACTGTTCAATGGTTTCTTGGATATTTACAATTACATAGTAAATAATAGGTAATTTGTTAAACTCCATCAAATCCATCTTCAAATCGCTTAGTCGTTATTTTCGCTATAGTTTTTAAAATAGTTTTGGGGTCACAAGAGTTTCGAGAAGAATGTATTTGGGGCCGTCATCCGCGCTGGATCCAGGATTCTAGGGTAAGTAGATCCAAGAAATGGTCTGAAAGCAGCTCTGCTAGTCTCTTCGCTTGGACTGGTTGTCGCTTCCTGGGTGGACTCATCTTGGGTATCCAAAGAAGAGTCATTGTTAGAACTGCCAACCCCCATGTGAAGCTTCCTAGTGTGTTTCTTGAGATCAAAATTTCTGCAGAAACCCTTAGCACATATGCTACATGTAAAGGGTTTTCTTTCATTATGAGTGTGCATGTGGAATGTGAGGTTGTAGATCTGGTGGAACGCTTTATTGCAAATGTTACACTTGTATGCTTTTTCCCCGCTATGCGTCAATCTGTGGTTCTTATAATTGCCTTTTTGATGGAATCCTTTACCACAGAACTCGCAGACGAATGGCTTGTACCCAGCGTGGATTCTTGCGTGAGTGTTAAGCGTCGAGGAACGATTGAAAGCTTTGCCACAAGTCAAACATTTATGCGGTTTCTCTGAGGTATGTATGATCTTGTGACGACACAAGGTGGAAGCTTGTCGAAAACCCTTGCCACAAATTTTGCAAACAAACGGTCGAGCTCCAGTGTGGACGGGCATGTGCCGCGTCAAGTTGTAATGAGCATTGAACACCTTACCACAATCACCACAAGCGAAACTCTTGTTTTTTGCGGGGGAGGGAGTCGGGCCTGTAGTTGATGATACCGCGTGGTCTGCTGCTGGAGCTCGAGGACTTGGAGGTCGTTGAACTGGAGACTGCACTGGCGGGGGTCTAGGCAAGTGTAGCTGGTGGGCGTAAGTCAATGAGACCAGATCTGGGCCGTAATAAAGTAGTGGATAATGAGATACGAGTTGCCGCCTCGCAGCTGGAATATACTGTTTAAATGCGGAATCCAGAAGTTGTGCACCATAGGATAGGAACCCTGGTGGAGGAGGCAGTTCAGGACTGACAGACTTCTTTCTGTCAGGTTCCATCAGGCGCGCTATGGAGAAGTTCAGCACAGGTGCGGTCGGGGCCGTCGGCGTGTCCGGGGACTTGGCCCTCTCGGGGGAGGACTCACGCGGGCCCTCAGGGCGCGCCGTCGATTGAAACGGCTGCATTCTTGACAAGTGCCTGCGGAGAGAATAATACTTTTAGTTCTAGACGTATTGTGGCGGTTACGAGACAAAGCTCGCTTGTTTTAAGCAAATTGCGAGGGGTGTAGGGGTGTACCCTTTTCGATTTGTCGCGGCGCCTTTGTGGAGAAATCGTTTGCAAACATTCGTTCGGATTGCGTTTTGAATGGTATGAAATGGAAAAGGACCCTTCAATGCGTATTCAAACCCGAACTCCACTGTCGCTACTAATTAAGGAAGTAGTTGTTTGGATTTTCGAAAATATATTTGACTTAAGTTCTCGTACGTGTAATGTTTTATTTTAAATGGGTATGTGGTAGTATATAATACTCTGTTGTATGTAAATATACCTATGAATCCAACTTTATCGTCATACAACAACACAGCGTTACATTACAGAGATGAAAACAACAGTAATAAATTGTAACAAGCGTTAAGTATTTCGATGTAGCTTGATAAGAACGTAGAGCGCATAGTGGTCAGAGCGCTTGGACGGTATCGAATACGCTACATAATTTTTTTATACGTTTTCTTAATAGGTATTTTTCATTCATAAAATTTTAATAACCCTTTAAAAATGTTAAAAAATATATAAAATATTAATGAATTCTACTATATACTATACTACTATTATTAAGAATTTGTTTGGTTGAACGCACATATCTCAAAAACTATTGTTTCGATCTGAAAATACTATTTTTGTGTTGTGAAAGACCACTTTTAATAAAAAAAAACTTTTTCTGTGATTTTAACATAACGCTAAACGTTTTGATCTTACCTACTGTACCTGTGTTCAGAGTTACCGCGGAGACTTGGAATTATGATGTGTGACACAAATCTTAGTTATTTCACAACAGGAGGAGCAACAAAAAAAGCAATTTATTGTCATTAATAAATAATAGAGACCACTCAATATTCTCTATGTGTCAATCAAATCAATAAATAGCTTTTATATTTAATCTGTCAAGTGCCTTCAATTTTATATCGATTATCAATTATCAATGTAACCGCACTTCCGCCGGAAACACTGTCCCTTATTATAACCCTTATTTGTTGGCTGATAGTTGATGTGGAATATTAGTAATTGTAAAATAATATTGAATATTACAATATTTGGAAAATTGGACTGTCTTAACACTAGGATCTCTCTGCCTACCTCGTAGGGAAGAATACAATGAGATGTTCCTAAAAAATATTTGTGTATAAAGATAGGGTACTGTCTTTCGACGCCGCGTTTTGTCTTGTCTCAGTGGAAAAATAGTTATTAATCATATCCCTGAGAGAGGCACCTAGAGGCACCTTCTAAGTTATCAGGTGACTATCAAGCGTTTGTGGTCTCTGCTTTTATTGATTGAATAATCTCTGGTATTATGTTAATGCTTCTTAATGTTGGACTGATTTATTAACTAGATTTCCTTTATAATAACGCAAGACTCGTGTAATCAAAATAAAGTTATTATGATTTTAAATAAAGTTTTACTGTATTTTTTTATGTGGAAACTTAATTGTTTTTTTTTATTTTATAACATTTGTAATGCTTGTGAACTTTATATTTTATTTGTTGACCTCATTAATACAGACAAATAATTAAATGAGATTAAAAATTGTGAATTTACAACATTCATATGAATAATATGAGGCCAGTCGTGGCGTAGGTGCATAAAGTGTGACTGTAAACTAGATTTGAGCCCTACTCGAGGAAATGAAATATTTATTTTAAAATTTATATTTCCATTTCATCGCTCTGTGTCGGGGCAAAGCGCGGCGTTGAGTTCCGCCACTCAGCAACGCAATGCCTTCAGAATTCCGGGGAAATTGGGGAACGGAGTGTCTTAACACTAGGTTCCCTCTGCCTACACTGCTGTGTGCGAGATACAGCGTGAAGGTGATTTAAAACAGATTTTTAAAAATATTACTTTAATTTAAAATAAATATTGTTTACATTTAAATATAAACACGAAATATAAATTATAATCTCTTAATCATCGTAAATGTAAACGGCCGCCCGCCCTCGACGTCACTCCGTGTCCCGCAATAGGCTTATTACCGCCATCAGACTACCCTCCTGTCACTTACATGTAATCCGAGGTGTTGTCATCGCAAGCGGAATGAGGAGTCACTCATAAATTTGTGTTTTTTTAGTTATATCTTTCTTTAAACGTAAGAAATGAGAGGAAATTATATAATAATAAGGTAGAAATACATATAAGATACATTGTTCACGATACTGTTGCCTAGAATCTAGATACTTCGATACAGTGCGGAATCCTAAAATATTTTAAGTGACATTTTTCCGTGAGATTGAACCACATTTGTTGTATAAAAAGGGTTTAGCTATCCCAGAGATTAGACTGAACAAATAGAAAGACAGACCGACAAAATAATTAAAATAAATAACAAATTAACAATAGGCACAGTTTATTTGTGGATATTTATAAATAATGTAATAATTTTTTAGTATATCCAAATGTATGTGACAGATTCGTTTTAAGGAATCTTTCACATTCATTTATCGATATCGAGGCAAAGCACGGCGCTGAGTTCCGCCACTCAGCACTCAATGGCTCCAGAATTCGACAGAAAGTGGAGAACGGAGTGTTTTAACACTAGTTCTCTCTGCTTACTCTTTGTGTGCGGGATACAGTGTGAAGCTGATTTAATTTCATTTTGATTTACAACCAAACAAATTCGTATAAATAATTCGAATAAATCATAGTAAATTTGAACTCTTAACTGCTTAAATCCAATGAATCACACCAAATGTCACACAATCACGAAAACACACTCAAAATCGAAATATCAACATAATAATAAACAATTTACTTCTCCCCCACACTTGTTATATAAAACGACCATTTTATTCTGAAATTATATCTAATACATTTACTTTGAGGGCGGAGGTCAAATCGTTTTGGTCACACGTAATAACGGTTAAACGGAACGATTTAGCGGGAAGTATGGAAGTAAGATTATTTTTACTTGTTATTTGTCATAATTATAGTATTTCGAGCGATTATTTTGAAATGTTCTTGATTTTATTTAATATTTAGTAGTATATTTTTTTTGATTGAGTGCTCTGTAGAAATTCGGATTTACTGTAGAAATTGACAGTCGTTCAGATTCATTGGTGGTTATTTGTAGATTTGCAATATGTACAGATATTAGTAGAAAGGGCCTACTGTCATTTTATTTTGTATATTCTTTTTTCCATCACACTGTATCCCGCATATAGGTAGGTAGTAGGTCTAGAATTCGTCTAGAGGCATTGCGTGGAATTGAACCCACAACCTGCTGCGCTTGCAGGCACATACTTGTGCCTCTGCGCCACGACCATGTACTCTCAGTCACTTTATTATGAGTTTGTTTTTCTATATAAGAACATTAAAAATCTAAATTTTAACCTAACTTTGAATGCGTTATAATATTAAATAATTCATGTTTAATCTTATAATGTTGGATCAAACGAGCGATATGTGAAACACATTTCTTATAAAATGATACTGTATGAAAAAAAAAACAAAGTTGACTAACGGCAAATAAATTGCTTCATTATTAAAACCCTATCAAAGTATACTTATTTTTATTATTTCAATACAGAACGTCACCACCATGACCCAAAACAAAAGACAAATCCGGATTACAGTATTTAGAAAGAGACCGATACATAGTGTTTAGCGTTAGAAAGAGATGCAATTAATGATATTTGCAGGATATTAAAGTGTTCCCTACTCGTCCAGATTGTTTCATTTTTAGTTCATTTTATATATGAAACCAGCGACTCAAACGTAGCTCCGCCTTCTCAGTTATATTAAAGAAAAATCATACAAAATCCATACATAAATTGTAAGCTGTTTTATTCTTATGTATAAGCAACATTACTTTAACGATATGCCTTGAAACATTCGGCGGAAAGTGGTGACCGGGGTGTCTAGTGTTCACACACTCCGGTCCACTTTTCCCTCTGCCTACCGTGCTATGTGCGGAATACAGCGTGAACTTCTGTTTTTTTTCATCTTAATTCTTTCAATTTAGTCACATATTTCTTCAATTTAGTTATAATATTAGTACAAATAAATGGTCATCAAATGTACTGTAAATAAATCAGCTTCACGCTGTATCCCGCACACAGCAAGGTAGGCAGAGGGAACCTAATGTCAAGACACTCTGTTCCCCAGTTTCTGCCGAATTCTGAAGGCATTGCGTGATGAGTGGCGATCGAACCCACAATCAGTCGGTTTTACAATCACACTTTGTGCCGTTGCGCCACGACTGGCCTCTGACCAAATGTACTGTACATTTCTCAAAATGTACCTGTAGTACAGTAGGTATAGGAGGGTACAATAGGTACAGCACCTACCGTGGGGGGCGCGTTGCCGCTAATGATCTCTGGTAATGACGTCTCGAGGCGACAGACGTCACAGCTCGTAATGCTCTATCACAACTCGTATTGAGTGCAGCTCTATAATTTGTATGGGGAAATTGTTGGATATATTTTAAATAGTACTTTTTTTCCGTTTTATATAAAGACATGGTTAAAGTAAGATAAAGATTGAATAAGATATTAAATTAGGTAAACAGAATATACATAGATATTTACTCTTTTACCTTCTAATATAATAAGAGTATATTTTTTGTATATTAACAAAAAAATATATAATTAAGTAAAAAAATGGATAATTGAATTGGGTGTGGTAATATTGATTTTGTAACAAATTAGAAAATTATTGAAGCACTAAAAAAACTACTTTTTTTAAGTTCACGCTGTATCCCTCACATACAGGATAGGCAGAACCTGGAAACCTAACCAGTTAATACACTCCGTTTCCATTGAAAATTTCCTTTTGTCGCTTTTTGCGTGTTGAGTGGCGGAAGTTAACGCTGCACATTGCCTCGTCACCAGAGCGAGGAAATTAAAATATTAAATATTTCGTTCTCCCAAGTGGAAATCGAACCCATAACTCTTCGCAACAATGGCCGCAACCAGCTACTTCTTTAATAAATTTAAATATCACTTAATCTATCTTTAAGCCTTGATGTACTTGTACCGAGTACTTTTTGAATAAGTAAATTAGTTCGTTTCACGTTCAATCTTGTACTCTATCGCTATCAGCTTAAAGTTGATTTTTACATGGCGTAGTCTTAAGTAGTATGTGCGTAATCTGCGATCATTGAAGGGCCAGATGATATCAGTCACTAAAGATCTATAGATATATGTAATTATGATATTGACCAAGATTATCTTTGTAAAGTAAGCTGATTTGAACGCGATGAGATAATGTGAGGGTTGATAAGGTAGTGACCTAAAAATTATATTGATGTCTTCATGGCGCAGTGGTATATCTATACACTCATTTCTACAGAGGTGGGTTCAAATTGAGAAAAGAAATAGATAGATAGATAAAAAGATAGAGAAAAGTGAAGCTACCACCGCGTTAAAAAGCAGTCTGCATAGAAAAGTTGGCGACAAACCCATCAGTTGCTGGTTGCTGCTTGTTATTACTGCTATTAAAATAGCCATAAATACTTTATTACTCTTAAAAACAATTATAAAAATGAAGTTAAGCAACGCTGGCTAAAAATATTATTATTATATTTGTATGCAGCGAATTCTGGAACTAAAGGGGTAAAACAGCATATAGCGAGGAGACAAAAATATGCAAATAAAGACTGAATGTGAAACTATTTTTTTGTTATTTTGTGTAATTTGAATTTGGACACAGAACATTGTAAAAAATTAGGGTAAAAACACAGTTATTCCGCGGTATTTTAAATGCTATAGGTACTAGTTATTGTATTAAAAAGGTTTTAATTGGTAGTAATAATAGGTACCGCCTGATACATGGACTTATTTGTAACAACATTCTTTAAACATTCTTTAAGTACCAACAAACTATTTCTGCATTATCACAATTTTATATCAAAATTTAAAACAAACAAAAGAACTTAGCCCTTTTAACTCAACAACACCTTTGAAATACATTAAACATACGTTTTTAAGCTCACGAATGTGTACCTACTTAAAAACCCCACTACCATATTGAAATCAAAAATATTTTCATTACAAACAATTCAAAGTTTAAACCAAAACAATAAGTCTTATTGTACTTTTAGTACAATTATTAATACTAAAATTCAATTAAAGCATTATAAAAACGCTCCGTTAACCGTCAAACCAAATGAGTGGTAAAAGAACCGCGACACACCTCTTTGTGCACACGAGTAGTGTTGTATCAAATGCACCTGGTTTCTCATTCTTCCAGCTTATTTTCCATAGGGTCGAATGAAATAAATGGTATTAAAGTTCAAGGTTAAATGACAAATGAAAACATGGCTTTTATTTTTTTTAATTAAAATATCAGACAAATTTGAACCTGTACTTATTTTAAATGAGCGAAATCTGTGAAATGATTGAGTAATATGTTGCCGAGGCATGTGTAATATAATTGTTACATTTTTATGGTTATTATATTTGTGTATCTTTTTTTTTTTAAACACTCCTACTACCTGGAGTGCCCCTGCGGTTTTATACAGGCGACACAACAGTATCTGTCTGCCCAAGAACTGAGCGAGTTCATTTTTTTCTGATCCGGGCCGGTCTGGTCGCTCGGTCCTTTTCGCCTGAAAACTTTTTTTGGTGGAAATACAAGCGTGCAGTATACTTCTGCGAGTTCAACGTAATCGAACGTAGGTGGAAACCCGGCTTTACGCCTATCGTTAGCAGTTAATCTAAAAATAAGAAAGTAAATATATCTGCATAGAAGTATTAGGCCGATTTAATAGTTAATTTACTATAAGGGGACTTTGAAAACAAATTTAAAATATTTTTTTCTCTCATTTAGGTAGAATTCGAAGACAAACATTACATTCAGCCAGCCACGTACCAACTATATAAGTACTATATGTTATATTTATATGGACCAATTACTCTTTTGCAAAGTAATTGAAGTTCACACGAGCGATTGATTGGTTAAATTGCCTATTAATTGTATGGATTAAATCGAAAAATAAAGGGTATGCTATAGTGCTATAAGAGTAAAGGGTGAGAATTGGATTTTTGTGGGTTATTATAACATAGGTTAGAATGAGGCTAGTATATGGTACCATGTACCTACTACTAGATGGACATGTCTAGGAAACTAATTTTATAAATCTCTACTTTTAAAGATTTAAGCTTATTATTTTTTTCGGATAGTCCTTTTATCGAGGAAAGTCGAGGAATATATAACCATCTAACAAATACAGTGTAGGGAGCTACGTCGTGGAGCGCATGGACATGGATTTACGAGTAGGAAAGTGGGTGCCCGATTGCACTACAAAAGTACCTGGAGGCTGACAGGGTTGGACGAGGGCAAGGATAGTGTTCAGTGTGTGTGAAATTTTTGTGTTGTTTTTCTTCAAGTGTTGGTATGTAATGAATATATTACATTTATTTTAAGGCTGCTTGCTGCTTCATGTGGAACAACATTTTGTAATGCGAAAGTCTTGCACTTATAGGTACGTAGCCGGTTGAAAGCCAACTATTTGAATTTGCAGTGTTGGGCTTTACAACTATTATAATTAAACAATAACTTTTAAATTACTAAATACAAAGAATTTAGAAATTGAACTTTTAAATAAATAAAAAAAGCAACAAAACAAAACAATAAAATAAAATAAGAAAACAGATAATCGATAATACAAAAACAAAGATTTGTTAAGATTACTGTTGAATAATTAATCGAGAGATTACTTTACTTACACAAAATACATCCTTTTTATTTGGTGGTACTAATATAGATACATATTTTCTTGATACGGTATCCTAGGATCAATTTTTGTTAATAAATTTGGACAGTCAATTTTGTATTGAAGAACTTTATATAAGAACATGATGTCCAGTACCATAGGCGATATAATCAAGGGGTTGAAACCGTAGGTAAAGTTTATTATTTTATAAAAAAGAACAAAACAAAAAAGCACGGATCTAAGGCAGGGTTTGTTTCGAAATCGCTTGATATGTTTGTATGTTTTTAGTTCATGTCGTAGTTGTGGTGGTGTGATCGTAAATGGTAAGGTGAGTAAAGAGTATATATAGGCTTAAATCCAATACGAAAGAATATTTTTTAAATTGTAATATAACTTTTTTGTGTAGAATAATCCTATGGCAAAAATGTCGTGGAGCGGGAAATTGAAAATATTAAATATTTAATCAAAAAATCCCACTTTTAAGTCTCTGCGCTACGATGGCCTCAATTATCTTACATATATGTATTTATTAAATTTAATAAGTACCAGGTACAATAAAAGTCTGTTTTCAGAGTTTAAATCAAAGACACCAATTTCGACTACCACTATACTATTTCTTTTTAACTCCTAAGGGAACTTGGGAACCTGCGCCACGAGTCCTAAATGTGGAACAACATTTTATAAATATAAAAAATAATTCACTAACAGAACGGACCACTACAGTACCTACTCACTAAATAACTATTCCCATTAACAACAGAAAATGATCGTTTGACACAATTTGTAATTCTAACAACGACCATTGTCGATTTGACGGATCACTCCCATCTCGATATGTTTACTCCCGGGAGTCGCACCGCAGAGCAATTATAAGGCGCAAATATTTACACGACGGCACCGGCAGTGGGGTGCCATGTAGGTTATTTACTATTAATATAGACAAGCTTTATTTTTTATAGCTTCACGCTCTATCCCGCAATATCGCAGGGTAAGCAGAAGGGAATCTAGTGTTAAGACAATCCATGTTAAGTAAGTTCTCCGGTAAGGTACCTACTCCCAGACACCGCCCTATTTTCGAGACATTGCGAATTCAGCGGAACATATAGCCCATGATTTTGTTTACGTAGACTATAAAATATAAAATCACTTTTTATCCTTTTAGTAGGAAATTTTGCATCAGATGATGTAAATATAGTATTCCTTTATAAATTAACTATTTAGCATGGTTTTTTGAAACCAGTAATTCATGAGATTATCGCGTTCAACCAATAACTCAAAGCGAATATATAAAATATATAACTGTCGCGTTCATGGTCACTCGCTGTTCCACTGACGGAGAAGGCCATTAGCGTATTTAGAGATATTTTCAAAGGGTGGCCTGGACATTAGCTTTGACCAGACATGTTCGTGTAAATGTATTTTTTTTGCTTTTTCGGGCCAAATTTTATTGTTAGTACAATTATTGGGGTGGGCACCAGACTCTTTTGGCGCGGTCTACCTAGCTTCCATCCTTCTTACGCCCATGGACAGGGCGAATATTAATTAGTGAATATATGTAGGTAATATGTTTTATAAGGTATAAGAAAACCTCGCAAGTATATAAATTCAACTATACATCTCCTATTAAACCCACACAAAATACCAACTATAATTAATTACCATGATTTTAGACAGATTTAAAACGCCCCTATTAATAAAGACGTGGACGTGGCCGATTGTCATCCCCTTTTAAAACTCTAAGGCATTTGTCACCCCAATTCGCATACACGATATACACGATACTGTGGTGAGGTGTCACCCCAAACTCGCCTCAGCGGGCTAAGCCTGTTATAAAATAGCTTAATTTGTGTAATTAATTAGCGTTTTAAAAGCGATGTTTAGGTTTAAAAATTAGAATACCTAAACGTAAAAATATATCTGTTTATGTTACCAAAGATTATGATATCTTTTTAGTTATAAAATAACCTTTGTATTGTGAAAGAAAAATTGTGAGTGCCACAGTTGTGAATTCAATCTCGCTTAAGGAAAAAATGCTTATAATATTTCCGGCCTCGTAGATAGACTTTGGTTTCGTCTAAAAACGTGATATGAGAAAACAAGACAGAAATGTATCACGGAGTTTCTTTGCGAATTGTTAAATTTTCATATAGATAAAAAGTATTTTACTTTTGAGTAAAATACCTAAAATATTATTAGGCTAAAACACTAAAGCGTCGTTCAATAAAATATCCTCACTGATTCAAAAACAAATTTAAGTAGTGGCGAATGAACTGGTGGTCACCAGTGGTGTAATTGTGAGCCGGAAAATTTTAATATTATATATGTGTGTTTTTCCGGATTCTTTTAAAAAATCTAAATAAGAAAATGATTAATTATTAAAAAAAAAACGATTTTGGTTACAATTGTGAACTGATCAGTCCAGACCCACGTGAAGAATTAATGTAAAAGTTAAAAATTACATTTTTAACATACCATTTAACGAAATCGTAGCCTTAATTTTATTAAAAAACCTTTTAAAATTACAAACTACAAAATATAATAACGACGGCATAACTACCCATTTTAATAGGTGTCAGTACTAATTTAACACTCATACAAAAGGTCTTTAAGCTTAACTCGCGCAATAATCTTTCCCTCATTCACACCTGATGTTTCCCGAAGGGAGAGCAGAGGGCGGAGGGCAGAGGGCGTTATTAGATTAGACCCAAAGCCATACACTTTGTTCAACTGCTGTAAACTGTTAGGCTTTGTGAAAACTCACTATTGTCAATTGTCAATTGTGTCATGTTAGAAAGCCTGCCATATTAAATTTGATATGCTAGAATTCATTTTATGATTTTGCTACGTTGCGTAGCAACTTACTAAGATTTTAAAGAGACGACGGGTCTAAATTTTTATTAACAACCATTAGAAAACTGATAAATCAAAGAAAGTTTATATCGGAATACAAGAACACGAAAGTAATTCAGATTAGTAAATAAATAATTGTATAATGCTTGAAACAATTTTAAACACTTATGGATTTTTTATGCTTCTAGTGTCTCCTTCATGTATTAGGATAAATGAAAATAACCTAATTTTTAAGTTGACATCTTAAGTCACTTGTAAATAACGAAGCTATAGAACTTATTTATACATTCATATTTTTTCTCAATGTTTATTTATTATTTCTTGTTTATTGATTTTATATTTCTTGTTTAGGAAGGCAATTTTTGCCTGTACCTACTTATTCTTTTCAATATTCTCCTATTGGATTCTCCTTTTGTGTAACATTATCTTTTTTTAACTTACCTCCTCCTACCTCTTTCGTGCGTTCTCCATATTACGTGACTTTTGGAGAAGTTATTAATGAAACACTATCACGAGCCATCTGGTGCATTCAGTCTCCTCCGTGATATGGAAAAGAGCGACGGAACTGGATGCACTCCCAGTAGTCCTGTAGTCAGGGTTCTGGACCAATCTCCCCTAGTGCAGTGCTCCCGATGTCTGGTCTATGGCCACACGAGAAAGCTATGCACGGAGAAGACAATGTCTGCAGTCATTGTAAGTAGCTTATGTTACACCTACTTGCAAGATTTGTATTAGGACTAAGATTAACCGCCGTTGTAAACACAAAACTTTCAGCGAGGACTGTCCGATTCGCAGAAAGAGGGAATCGTTGGCTCTCTCCACAGTAGCGTATTGCTAAAGATGGAGAGGCAGACATCGCCTCGAAAATGGCCAAAATACAGATGGTACACAATACTATATACCTAACACAATACAGAGATGGTCGTCTGTGAGCCTTTCCCGGCGAGACATATAATCGGTTTTTAAAATTTAAATTTCAACATATTTATTACACTTAGCGGAATTTCATGCCATATGTAAAGCGACGGAGTATGCCCGTAATTGTACTGCTTCAACCCGGATGGCACAAAAAGAAGAAAAATATAACACCGATTTCTGACCATAATAGATAGTAATACTTATTTTGGACCAAGACGTGAGGCTGGAACTAGTTTGAAAGCACAAAACAATTTATAATCAAACTGTTAAAAATATGAAACTAAGTAAAATAATTAAGACATAAAAAGTATTATTTGAACTACTTCGTCTTTTAGTTTAAAAGTGTAGAAAAAAGATAGAGTTACGATTGTAGAATAACGTGTGTTTTAGCAAATCATAGAGTTTCAAAATAGAAATAGGCACAACAAGTGAACCAAGTGAAACGAATAAGAATTTATAAAACGTAGACGTGAACGTAACATATTTACGTTAATAAAACGTAGCTGTTATGAGGTAAATTAAATAATAAGTAAAACATTAGAAATAAAGCCAGTCGTGGCGCAGTGGTCCAAAGTGTGACTGTAAAACCGACTGTTTGTGGGTTCGATCCCCACTCGGAAGATGAAATATTTACTTAAATTTATATTTTCATTTCTTCGCTCTGGTGCCGAGGCAAAGCGCGGCGTTGAATTCCGCCACTCAACACGCAATGCCTCCAAAATTCGGCAGAAAGTGGGGAACGGAGTTTTTCAAATTCAAAATCAAATAATTTTATTCAAAATAAGAAGTTACATGCTTCATTTTTTTAACGTCAAATAATTTACCACCAGTTCACTAAAATTAATGCCTCAGACCTGAGAAGAACCGGCGCAAGAAACTCAGCGGGACTTATTTTTTTAAAATCAATGTTAAACAAATACGTATTTAATTATCTGTGACAATGATACCTTTGAAACAGACTGGGGCGAGCATTTCATTCCCAAGGCGTGTTATCATTTACAAAATCATTAATTTGATAATAACCTTTAACACACAAACGTCTTTTCACAATTTTTTTAAATCGTGATATAGAGAGAGTGTCTTAACACTAGGTTCCCTCTGCCTACCCTGCTGTGTGCGAGATATAGTACGTTTTCAAACATTACAAAGATAATAGGCTAAGAAAATAAGGTCAAATAATAAAATATTTTATTCTCAATTATTCAATTTACTGCCAATATTTTAGTGCAGCAAATCTTTATATGGAAGGAAAGGAAATAGAGACAAGTAAAAATGCTGGCGAAAGTCAACAAGAATTCACGTTCAAAATTGTTATACAGAATATCAATTTACGTTTAGTAATTGTCACTAGGAACCGCAAACATAACTGAGTCTACTAAGAAATGCATAAAAACTAAATATTATACAAACATCGGAACCATTAAAGGATAAACATTGTAATATCTGTCACTTCCGGTAGCATTCTGTCGGTGTCGGTCGGTGTGTTTACGGTTAAATGGCTATTTACAAATATATGTATGGAGATTAGGAGAAGCTTAACAGATTATTCAAATATTGACCCGTTTAGGTAACTCGTATGATTATTAGTAAGTTTTTTTTGTATTAAGGTGTAGGTTGTAGCGTAATGGCACAAGCATGTGACTCTAAACGCCACAGCTTATGGGTTCGATTCTCACTCGATGAAATGAAATATAAAAATGTTTTATATCCTCGCTCTGGTAGCGGTTCAAAGTGCGGCGTTGATTTCCGCCGAATGGACACATGTCAGAGGGAACCTAGTATTAAAACAACCCGTTCCACACTTTCGGCTGAATTTTGAAGGCAATGCCTGGGGAGTGACAAAACTGAACACCGCGCTTTGCCTCGACACCAGGGCGAAGAAATGAAAACATAAATTTAAAAAAAAATCAATTCCTCTTTCGAAATCAAACCCACAACTAGTCTCGCTTATAGTCACATTTGGTGCCCCTGCGCCACGACTGGCCTCGAATTTAAACGAAATTTAAATTTAGAACGAAATTTATTTCACGACGCTGCCGTTATAACAAATAGAGGATGAGGGGATCTTCACTTGAAGAAACGTATATCTTTTAGATTACCAGTCCCACATGGACTGGTAATCTTAATTAATATTATAAAGCTGAAGTATATTATTTTTTTGGTTTATCGCTCTAATCTCAGCAACCTCTACTTCTAAAAAGAAGAATACCTAGGATAACCTACTGCCAATAATAGCGATGTAACAATGACAAATATAACAAAAATAGGAGAGCCGGAGAACATTGCGTGTAACGTAAGTGTCGTCGTTTGATAACGTGGATGAAACAGCAGCTAAGAGCTAGTTTATAATATAAATATTTTTTGTCCTAAACCGACTGCACAGTGAGTTTTATCTTTTAATGCCAAGATATATGAAATCAAGTCAAGATATACGAGATATATGAAATCAAGTCCTGAGATATCACGTTAATGTAATGAAGGTTAGAAAAGTAAAGCACGGTCTACACCGCGAGCGAACGGGGGCCTTTGAGGACTTGTATTGGCGGAGTCGATCTCCACTTTAAAAGAAGGAGTTGAAATGACTTCTTCAGTTCTAGGGAGGGAAGGGAAGATTAATATAAAACTCATTGTTGGTGGAAATGTGAATCTATTTTATTTAAGAGGAGTCCGCTCCGCCCAAGCATTACTCGCTCATTTCTTTTTGGCGGTGGAAACCCGACAACTAGTCAGTTGTCAGTGAGAGTTACACTTGGTACCTTCCGCTTTTTGTCTGTCGTAGAACTGACAATATACATTTTTTTTATATAATTTGAATGAAAGGTTTAAATTAACCCGCATATGGCAGGTTAGGCAGAGGAAAGCTAGTGTTAAGACACTCTGTACTCCATACACCGCCCAATTTACGAGACAATGCGAGTTAAGTGGCGGTACCCACTTAGCGTTGCGTTTTGTCTTCTTACAGAGCAAATGAAAATGGAAATGCGAATTGAACCCACAACCGTTACCTTTAGAGGCAGACAAAATATTTTATTTCATAAGTTAAGATTTTACATAAATTTAAATAAAATATCATTGACAAATCAGAATATTTACCAACATAGGTTCAGCTACGTTTGAAAATCGTTGAAGTCTTTTGAACTAGCAATTTCTAAAACATTATTAACGTTACATTATATTGCGTGTCTAAGTTAGTCAGGGATGTTTACCAAGCATGATAGGCTGGCTATAGGAATCTCCAGATTAAACGAGACAGTGAAAAAAAATCCTTTCTTCACTGTCTCGTGAGGCGGATTCCAACATCAAATATGGAAACGGATAGAATGTAGAAAACATTCAAGGTTATCGTTGAAAATATTCGAGGTTATAGTGTTCTTCTTATATTATTTATAGTAAATATTATTTTTATTGAAATTGGCTTTTATATTTCAACTGCGTACCCTATATTGTTTTACTTTACCGATTCGTTTAAGCTTTATTTTATAAAAGAAATAAATTAAATGAGACCTGTAATACCGCACAAGCGTACAATTGTAAACGCGCCAGGTTGTGGGTTCGATTACTACTCGAGGAAATGAAGCATTTAGTATTTTTATTTCCTCGCTCTGATATGTTTTGCCACTTAACACGCAACGCCTCCAGAATTTTGCAGAAAGTGGGAAAACGTGTGTATTAACATTAGGTTTCCGTTTTCCCACTCTCTCTCTGCCACTCTATGCGGGATATAGTGTGAACCATAATAAAAAAATTACAATTATGTGATGTGATCAGGAAAAAAAAACCATAATAAGTTAAATTACGATTATGTTAAAATTTTTAGAAAAATAAAAATATTTACCTATTAATTTGAGATCATATCGTAGATTGGCGTATTTTACAGAGGTGGAATCTTCTGTTTATGAATAGAGTTCCTTCACTCACACATCGTATTTAAACATAGTCACAACACTTTAGCACTGAATTTTTTGCAGGATTTTATAGTAAAATTATAATTTCAATTTTTATTTTAGAGATCTACACCCACCTGGCTCTATGTCAAGTGAACATCACGGTCATTGCACGCAAGATGGCGACGTCTAACCGCGAAAGACGCGCGAAAAGTGGCCGTGGCAAACACCCCCGGACCCCGTACCCCCCGCACCCCGGACCCCGTACCCCGCGACCCCTTGTACCCCCGCGGACCCCCAGATGTACCCCAACGCCATTCGCAGCCCAAGCGACGGTCGCCGCCTTCAATAATTCAACTCCGCCCCTCCCTTTCCATTTCCTACAATAATCTATCGCTTTCTCGCTCTGTTGTGATGCGCATTTATCTCATATTGTTGTCTGTCTCTTTCTTTTGTATGTATGTATGTATTTATATCTCACTCGTCAACTCAGGCGGGTCTCGCCGTGCATAATGCAGAATGTTTGGCGAACGTTTTATGAGGTTTGCGCAGTGTGATACAGTGTAGTGATGTGTAGAGGCTCTTTTTGGTTTCAATGTTAATTACTTATTAAGAAGAGTTCAAGTTAATAAATTTTAACTTAATTATGTGTCGTAATAATATATATTTAGTACAAGAATTTCATAAGCACTTTAAAAGACAGTCAGTTCACAATTTTAAATACGTTACACGGTAAAAAGAACACTACATACCTATTATTTATTATCTCATGAGCACGTACTGATGATGTTTAATATATAAAAAATCGAAATCCCGTCGTGCCGTCTAAAGGAGTACAAGCACGGCGATTGTGGGTTCGATTTCCACTCGGAGGAGTGAAATATTTAATATTTTAATTTCCTTGCTTAGGTCACGAGCATACCTCAAAAGTTCGGAGATTTTTGATTTTTGAGATACGCCATCAACTGTATTTAAAAAAATCTAAATAGCGAGAAACTAAGCGACTTATCATAATATAGTTTATTATTTATCTTGCTTGGGTTTGAGACAAAATGCAAAAAATATTTAAAAATTCTCAAACTTTTTATTTTGCTTTTTATGGCTATTTCATTTTTGTAGCGGAGGGTTTCCCATACATGTTTCTAATAGCTAGCTTACTGTTCTCATGTTGTCTTTTCTTGAAGCCTCATTTCATAATAATAAAAAAATAATATAATAATAACAAAATGTGTAATGTTTAAAAAAAACATCTAATTATATGGAAATGTAAAATACAAATAAGTATATTTTTTACTCTATAATTTATTAATATTGAAATGTGTTCGAAGTTTTAGAATAAGATTCGGTTTGGGTGTTTTTACATGTCAACTATTTATTTTAATAAATAATTATAAAGCTAAGAAAAGCTTAAGTTAGCTAAGCTTAAGTTATTTGTGATATTCGATTTATAATAAGTTAAATAAGTTCTACGGACATTGTTATATATAGTACCTATCTATAATTTACGATAGTATCAGCAGTGTTACTTCCATAGTTATTTTTATAAAATAAATGAATTCCATTCGTGACCTGAGAAGTAACCTTTTTATGGTTTGTTTACATTGTACCTCATTGTGGCTCTGTAAATAATATATAAACATCAATAATCTTTCGTATGCAATTCAATAAAAAGAGTATCTACGAGGGCGGAGGGGAACGCGTCGCGCGTCGCAGGCGCAACGCGGCTCCATGTAATAAACGGCAGACGGCCTCGCGCCAGTCAATGTAAACAGCCACAACTTGTATAACACCGTAATAAAGCCCCAGAAATACGTTATAACGTGAATCTATAGATGTTTTATTTCACCGCGTTTCACTTCCTACCAACTTCAGGATTCTGAATATTATTTGAAGTTGATGCATTAATTTTGTATGAAACGATATACTGTTATAAGAATACCACATAATATAAAAATACAATATGAAATACAAAGTGGAAACTGACACACGATAAGTACAAGGCGTACGTCATGAACGATCGTAGAGTACGGTCGACGAGTCGTGGCTGCCTGAAGTTAGACATTATGAACTATAGCGCATTGGGCATCAAATTTACGCAACCATCTATTCTTAACTTTAAGGCAACCGTGACTCATCCGTCTTACTCTTTCAATTCAATCATATCTATGTCATGTCATGTAGATACGTTGAGTTCCGCAATACCAATCAACAGAATTCGGCAAAAGGAGGAACGAGGGTGTGTTAATGGGAACGAAGTGTCTTAACATTAGGTTCCGAGGTTCCTCCTGCTCATACTGCTGCTTTCAATTATATCCACTTAAAAGATGATTAAGCTAAAATTTTGATTACGACTTTCTAATGACAATGGAAGTACATATAATTAATATTGTTGTTAATCCAAAAGGGCCGCCGCGCGCCGTAGCAAAATGGCATATAACAAATTTTCGCCCAACTTACCAAATATGGGTAGGTATTTGTAAAATACAATACACCATTAAAAAAAAATTCTAAACTTGTTTTTCAACAACAGGTTTTTTTAATTAATATTCAATTTTTAAAATAAATTTTACAAAAGTAACTAAGGCGATAAACCAGTCACTAAAACCGAAATATAACTGTGCTAGTCATGTAGCACGACTGCAAGTCGGGAGATGGACAAAAAGGGTGACTTTGTGGAATGGACCTGTAGGTCAGCGACATAGAGGAAGGCCGCTTACGAGATGACATGACGAGATACTTAAGCTGGCTGGTCATTCTTGATCTCAAATAGGGAACATTGGCAAGCATTGGAGGAGGCCTTCACTTGAGAAGGGGCTCTTGCAAACTAAAAAAATATTTCTGGTCGTAATTTCGTCTATGAAATCAGTTTACAGACGATAATTTTTCGTGATAGCATCACAAGACAATATAGATGAAAACAAAGTTAGATACTTGATAATTGTCACTGAATTATTATATTTTGTGAAATATAAAGAATGAGCTAATTGAAAAATGCAATGTTTTCGATAAATTGACATTTATTTAGTCTCGTTAATATAATATTCAGAAAAAAAACATGCATTACAACGAATTATCCCAATTTGTGACAATATCTTACGCATTAAGGGTGGCAAAAACTAAATAGCCTACAGCTAAATGCAGCTGCTTAGCTAAATATATCATTCTTTTGTTAGAAATAAAACAACCCCCATCTAATTTCGGTTCAAATAAAGACTAATAACTAACAAGGGGCAGTACCAGTTCCGGGATATAAACAGGTAACCAGCCAATAGATGGCGGTATACTTCAACGAAAGTACGCATCTTTGCGTGTTAGTTATAAAGAAATTCTATAGATGGATAGCGTTTTTAGAAAATTTGGGATCTTCGAGATTCGTTTTATCTAAAAATAAGTAAAAATCAAATCAGCTTCATGCTGTATATAATAATTTGGTAACCAAAGAATAGTATGGGTCCATGTCTTTTTCTCCATATTTTAACGGAAAAAATACTAGCAACGACGTCTATATATAGAAATTAAATTAATACACTAACGCTTAAGATTTAAAGGCATATTGTTGTTATTATTTATTAGCATTTATGTATGAGTGTTTGAATTGAAACTAAGGATAAGTTCAGAACGCTCATGAACGATCAAGAATACGCTGCCACTCATTTTGTATGAAATGACTTACAATTATAAGAATACAACATATAAAAATTAAAAGATATAAATTTGAGGTACTGACTGGTTTTGGGTTAGGGGAGAGAAATAAAATGTTTACTTAACTTTTTATATTTCCATTTTTTCGCTCGTTGAGATATGCTCAAGACGCAATGCTTCCAGAATTGGGCAGAAAGTGCGGAACGGAGTGTGCTGCTGCTATGTGCTCCCGCTGCTATGTATCCCATACAGCGTGAAGCTAAATTATTTATTTTGGAAACATAAGGTGGTAACTGATAAAAAGAAGAAATAAAGAAGATAACACATGATAAAAACAAGTTAAAATTTATAAACATTTATAAACATTCATAGCAAAGCAGTAACTAACATAGGTTGCAAACGATCGTAGAGGTCGGTCGAAGAGTCGTGTTCGCCCGAAGTTATATACAGCATGGATGAGGTGGCGAAACACAATGCAGTGTTGGTACCGACGTTGTTACACGGCAAAAAAAAGTGGGTATTGCAGAAGAAGAATGGAAGAAAGATGAATGCCACAGAGATGCGATCTCTTCGTAGGATATGCGGAATTGGCTTAGCTGATCGAATCCACAATGAAGAGATACATAGAATGGCAGGTACTAACGAGGATGTCACAATGAGAATGAAGAAGAACGTGCTCAGCTGGTTTGGGCACGTCGAAAGAATGAATGATGGCAAAAAAGATTTATAATGAAAAAGTGAGTGGTTAGAGAGGTAGAGGGAGACCTCGGTTGATCTTTGAAAACACGGTAACAAAGATACTCGAGGAAGGTGACTCATAGCAAAAGCATGAGGACCTCCCGGAAGGCATATGTAAGAGGTTGATGACAGTGGACTCGGCAAAAGAGGTATATAGAGATTGTAGCGTTTGGCGCTCCGTTCTCTCTGACTACCCCGCTATGAACGTGAAGTCAAGAAAAATTAAGTTATAAATATTGGTACTAGTAATATTTGTAGGGAACTATTATTTATATTTATAGTTTATTTAATATGTGTCATTTATATATTCCAATATTATAATTTATTTATTTATCATTTATATAAACACGTAAAATCATACATACATTTAATAGGATTTATATATTTTATAGTAAGTATTCGTATTTAGTATATTTATATGAAAGCGCTCACTGCCGTCGACCGAACCGGTAAGGCGTTCAACATCCACGCCTACCCCCTTGTCGACGGCATATTTTATTATAACAGTCGATGTTTGCCACTCGATGCGCTTTCCATACGTTCCTTTGTTCTCTTTATTAATTTCTTCCAAATCAGTATTTGTCGTGTTCCGTTTAATATACATACATGTTTGTGGTTGACTTTCGTATAAACTGTGTCGTGATTTATTATTTATGTTCAAACTATATGTACAATAAAGTGGTGTTGAATATACCTAGTGCTAACCGTAAGTGAACTTTTATTTATCTCTATCAACACTACATTGGTGACCCCGACGTGATGATGTACCTTCGAGCGCTGACAGGCAATCATATAACTGCCACTGGCAAATTTGAATAAACAAGTAACTAAATAAATCAAATGTCAGATCTAAATGAAACATCAATAAATTTTTAAACCAACTTTATTTTTAGCTAAAATATAATAATCCATACATCAGAGAAGTTATCTAATAAGTATACAGTTAAAATACCGCAAGTAAAAATTATATAAAAAAATCAATCATTAAAAAGAAGGCTACTTTATGCTTATAAAAAATGAAAAGTATGAAAAAAATAGCATTTGTGCCGTTATTTTTTTTTTCAGATCTTAAAACTATATAAAATTAACGGGGAATTTACTTGGACGGTTGTTGAGTAAAACTCAAACGTAACGTAAACAATTAACAATTGTGAGTAATGTAATAAATCACGTTTAGAAACATATCTTTTTAAATTTAACAAAAAAATTACAATCCAATTCGTTTCTAAACGCTGTACAGAAAAAAGTGCCAAATTAAGTAGGTTTATAACATATTTAAAAATTACAACTAAAAATAAGTATACATATTATATAAAAATTCACCTAACACTAAAAAAGTACCGTCAGCAAAAAAGAAAAATAATACAAAAAATCTGTCAACAGATTAAACATGTACATTAAACATTGACATCTCCCAAATCCGGACAGCACAGATAAGGAGAGAAACAGAGAAAAACAGTTAGTCGGTAAGAACAACGTCACTACTGACAAAAAACATCAATTTATAGGTAAATTGCTTACAAACAGACATACATTCTATACTATTATGGCAAATCTATAGAGCTCCGGGTCAAGAGCGAGCGGTACTGTACCTAAAGTAGCAACTTACGCTAGTTTTAGTAAAAATTCTTAATGCATTCAAAATATATATAATAATAATAATATAAATATAGCTGCCGCTAATACGTACTGTAAAGTGTGCTTCAGTTATTTAACAGATCAATTAACCGGACATAACCGGATCGAACCGGTCTGAACCGGATTGTTTGAAATCCGCGTATCTATTATTTATATAATATTTTTACCAACCTTTGTGCCTATACATTTAAGCCGTTTGAAAAGCTCTTACGGGGTAAATGTGTTATTAAAAAGAAAAAAAAATAGAAAAAAAGCGTTCTTATATATATTATTTAATATAATACATAGTATTTGATCGCTTATAACTATCTTATTTATTTTTTCAAAGAGTTTTACATAAATACAGTTAAAAGATAGTTCTACAAGCAAGCACGGGATTTACGTATAGTTATTGATATGACTTTCACTTATTATAGGATCCCCCCGCGATATTTTTTATTTTCTCAATAATTATTTATTATTAATTTCCATATAGGAAACGGAAGTTTGTGCTTTTCAAAATTTGTGACGCAATCAATTCCATATTATAAACAGTGAAAAACTCGCTTACTATCACGTAAGTATATGATAAATTTAAATAAGTTACTTTTAAAAATGAGTTTGTGCTTGTAGCCCTATCGCCTATTACAAAAATTTGCAAGTGGAAACGGGAGAAACGGACTAGCTATGATAAAAATAAATGTATATAGAAAATCGAAAAGAAAATTAACCACAAAAAATCTGATTCCCACAACATATAATATTTGTACGTTTTAAATGCCATTATAAATTTATATTTAATTATCTTTTAAATACAATTATTTATATATAAGCAAGTTATAGATAACCAAGTCCAGTGGTTTTACTAGTAACCTATTTAAAGGGAGTGAGAGCGAGCGAGAGGGGTGTATGTGGTTCGGGCGCGTGTGAACGAGACGGCGATACAATTTACATCGTGCTGTTGTCCCACTCTAGCTGGCTGATGTTCCTATATTTGTGCTGCTTGCCGGACACCACTGGAACGAAAATAATTATATACATATCATTAAATATACCTTTTTAAGTTAAATAAAATATATTAAAGCCGCCGTGGCGTAGGTTTGCAAGTTGTGGCTTCGATCCTCATTGGAAATATATATTTTCAATTCCTTGTTCTGGTAATAAGACAATGCGCGGCGTTGGTTTTCTCTATTATATATTTAATACAATAAGAAAATAGTTTGCAATGGAGGATTGTCTTGTAGAAGAAATATCTTTAAATCTGAGTGATAAAAGTGCAAAATAGCGGGAAAGATAACATGATATATTATAATTTCGAAAATTGATTTGTTTTCTTTAAGAGAAAATAAATAAAGGTCTATTTTGTTAATAAAAGGGTAAGTACAAAACGACAAAAAACAGACTTAGCAGGTTTACACTCTAAGGTCACTGATATTTTAACTAGTTTTACTTTGTTTTGGACTTAAATTAGAGTACACTAACCCTCATCCTCCTCATCAGAGGAGTCGTTGTGCGAGTCGCTGTCGGAGCAGGAGTCGGCGTCGGAGTCGACCGCCGCGCCCGCGCTCGCGCCCGCCACGCCGCACTCTGCTACCGTCTGTTCATACCGAAAATTGTTACAGTTGCTTATTTTTCTATATTTTTAAAGTGTTACAATAGAAAAAACATGTTTTTTAGAGAATTGTAAATATTTAAGCGTAGCGGGATTTGATCACAAACTTGTCCAAGGGTTCTGTTTACTAAGCGAGTATCATATCATAATATATTTAAAATATTAGATAATTCAATAATAGGCATTTTTTTAAGGTGTAGCGTAATTTAAGTTTCGGTTATTGATTATATTGGAGTGCCCGAGTTACAAGGACAGAGGTATAAATTCCAGCCATTTCAATCATTACAAAAAACATACAAATTGCTTAGCGTATGGAGTACCAGTGACGGTTAGAGCTATATCATTTGACGCCAAGGAAAACACAGTATCTTGACACTAGGTTCCAACTGACTTCCTTGCTGTAGTGGGAGCGAAGTCGAAAGCTAAAGAAAGAGCTGCTCACCTCCTCCATAGGGTTGACCGTGATGGTGAGCGCGGAGTCGTCCCACGCCATCTCGCCGTCGTGCGGCGGCGCGCGCAGGCGCGGCGCGGCGCGGCGGGTGCGCGCGCGCGCCACGCCCAGCGCCGTCAGCGCCACCATCGCGCCCACGCAGATCGCCCCTATGAGCACCGCTACGTTATCTGTGCAATTAAATATTGGCCTTTATTTCACCTTGAAATATACATGTAGTAAAAGATATATGATTTATCTCTTACAAAGAAATATATATAATTTAAAAGGTAAAAACTAAATAGAATTTGAGAATGATTGAAGAATTAGAAGGTTATTAGTAAATAGTTAAAATAATGAGGCCAGTCGTGGCGCGGGGACACAAATATGTGACTGACAACACGAATATAAATGAAGTATTTGTTTAATTTTAATTGTTAATTTCTTCTAGCTTTTTTTTTAGTTAGCCTTCGAGGCTAAAAGCAGCGTTGGGTTCTACCACTCAACTGGCAATGCCTCCTGAATTGCGCGGAAAGTGGGGAACGGAGTGTTAGCACAAAATTTCCTCTGCCTAATCTGATGTATGCGGGATAGTACTTTAGAAGGAGAAAATGAAAATATTACCTTCAGTCTCCCGAGTGGGAATAGAACTTAAAATCGTCGCGATCACAGTTGCACGACCTCACTACAAACGAAATTCAAATAAATACATAATATACAAAATACTCACTAGAAGCATGATCGTGCGCATGATCGCGTAAGTCGAGGAGGCGCGCGGAGGGCATCTCCACCGAGTGGGGAGAGTGAAGGGCGTGTGCGGAGAACGCGCGAGGGGCCGTCATCGAACCCTCTATGTTGTTTGATTGTACCTACAACATTTAATTTAATTGATAATTAAATGCCCCCGACACAAAAAGCTCTAAGCAGAAAACAAACAACTGAAATAAAAAACTGGTGATCTGCAGACTGCTGAACATATTTTCATGAATCATGGCTAAGAAAACTATCCATTTAATACTTTCAAAGAAAAAACTAAAACAATTTTTTGCATTCGTTCCTTACAAAAAAAATAAATATAGTAAGTCATTCATCAAGTTTTATTATATCTGCATTGAAGCCCACCTTATCGCGTGCGACGTCCAATTTATCTGCTAAGCCGGACGGGCGCTGCGCGTGCGCGTCACTGGCGGCACGGGGATGTACCACGGTTAGCTGTTAATAAACACAAACATGTTAGAATACTTAAATATTACTTAATACAACATTTATTATATTTTGTAATATTACTTTATTACAGATATTCTTAGTGTGAAATAACATTTTAAAAATGTTAAAATAAATAAAGCGATGTAATAAAAAAAATTGGACATGACTTTTTGTTTTTTTTTTATCTTTAATCGGTTTGTATAGTGTGCACTTACAGTTTGCACATATTCGTTGCTCGTAAATCTTCCGTTGAGCTCAGAGCAGGTGAGCTTGAACACGCGGTTTAGGTAGTACGCTGGTTTCTTGTTGCTATACTCTATTTCACGAAGGATCTGTAAAACGTACATAATTTTGTCTAATTCATCTCCATTTTCTATTATCGTATTTCCAGTAAATACAATTATAAGTCCATCATTGAGGCGTTATTTTATATTTATCATGCTCTTCAGGGCTGAGCACTTATGTTTAGACTAAAATAATTGTATTAATTTCTCACTTTTTGCCGAATTCTTGAGGCAATGTGTTTTAAGTGGCGGAACTTAACACCACTCCTTGCTTCGTTATCACAGCGAGAAAATGTAAATATTAAATAATTCATTAACCTGAGTGGGAACCGAGCCCACAACTGTCACGCTTACAGCCGCAAGCTTGCGCTACGACGGCTTTTATAAGAGATTTAATTTTTAGTTACCGACCCTCATAAACTTAAATCACTTTATTGTATATTTGCACAGAAATGACTACATTTTACACATGTTAAATTTTATATTAATACTTATGTAAATTTATATTTTCATTTCTTCGCTTTAGTGTCAAAATAATGTCTCCAGAATTCGGTAGAAAATGGGAAACGGAGTGTTTTAACACTAAGTTCCCTCCAGGCGGAGGGAAGCTGTATGCGGGATAGAGCGTGAAGCTGGTTTTATTTATTAAATTTTATTGCAATCCCCTAGGTTGTGCAATTCTCAAGTTAACATTTTATTGAAAATTTACCTTTTGATAGCTCCGTACAGTGTCTGCCCCAGTCAAGCTAACCCCGTCTCTGGTAAGAGTGGCTCGTATATCTGACACGGGGAGTGTAGCACCGCGCAGTGCCAGCGCCTCGTGGTCGGGGTTTAACGCCGGGTAGACGGATACCACGCAAGAGTCGAGTTTTTGGGTGTCAACTTCTGTTTAAAAAGGAGAAAATTTATTGAAGAATAAAAAAAATAAGATTTCTTTAAGCAAAAGGTTTTATCTCCGTGGCCCACCTCGGACGTCCCCCGCGCCGGCGCGCGCCAGCACGCGCACGCGCAGGTCGGGGAACACGGGCAGGCCGGCGCGGAAGTGCGCGTAGTCGCGCGCCGCGTCCGCGCTGCCGTTCAGCAGGATGGTGGGCGTCTGCGGCGCCAGCACCATCACGTACGACTCCGCGGGGCGGGCCTTTATCACGCGCCCGTTGTCGCAACTACGGGAACATATATATATATCGTTATATTTCTTTAGTTACAACTTTAATAATGTATATTTAAAAAAAAAACATAATAAGTAATTGAGACCGTCGTGGTGCAGATGCACAAGGTGTGCCGGTCACAGCTAGTTCTCGTATCGATGTCTTCTTCTTTTCATGTGACAAATATTTTCATATATATGATTAGACCGGTACTTAATTGGAACGACAGCATGAACCGCGACTGGCACTTAATTGTAAGTCTTCCCTAAATATTAAAATAATACTAACGTGATAGTGGTAGCAAGGTGTACATTCCGTCTTCCAGGTGTCGGGAAGGCGCGCGCGTCGCCGTATGCGACACGACGGACCAACGTTTCTACTTCCGCTGCTCCATCACCCTCGACCGACACTGACTTTAGATCTATTTGGGAATTAACTTATTTTACTTAATTAATGTAAATATTAACAATATATTTGTATTAAATGAAACGAATAATGTTCTTTACTTCATAGTTAAAGATATCATATGTCTTCAATGCAGCGTTATAGTTGAATAGGTATGTGGAAAAAATAAAAGAACGTTTTTTCTTCTACGATAATTTGAACCTTTAGTATGGTATGTCGTTAAACAGTATCTACAAACAAAACTGCATTACGATTACACGAATCCTATTAAAATTATAAATGTGAATTTGCGAATACTCATTATTCACGCAAAAACTTCTGAACCGATTTAGATGAAACTTTAGTAATATATTATATTATAGCATATACTTCAAGAGCAACACATTGGCTACAAATTTTATAACGAATTTGTACAATTTGGCCAAAACATAGCAATATCTTTAAGCGAATGTAACGACGTTTATTTTAATATTTTTCTAGGATAAGACTATAAAGACTAAACACAATCAATACTAACATAGGTCAGGTGCCAAACTCAGTCCCTCCCTACACCTGGCGGTACAGCGCAAGGCGGCGGCGGACTGCACTCCGCCCACTAGCACACCAAGACCTGCCATCCAACCGTGCATGTGGTGTTTCATGTCGTTTTCTGTACCTGCAATATGAGAATTGAGTATTTATCAGTATATCATTATAATTTGACTGATTATATAACGAAAAGTTTATTGAAAACGTACGTAAACATAGCTTTTCTATTTTTTTTGTGTGATTCACAGACAAAAATAATAAAACACAGACAGACGAATTGTCATGTAATTAAAGTGGGAAACGGTAGACATTTTTATGTATCTTACACAATTTACCGGAAAGTAGATATATACCCACCCTGCCAACAAGCTCCGACCACCAAGGTAGTATTGACTCCGTGAGCGGGGTGCAGCGGCCAGTCGTCAATGACCTCGGGGGCCTTAGCGTCGGGCGCGCGCCACGCCTCGCCGTCCACGTACAGCTCCACGTTGGGGAACCGCACGTTCACTGCGTAGTGATGCCATTCGTTGTCGCACACCTTTTCAGTTCGTGTTGATATATTAAATAGTGGTAATCAGATATGTATATTGAGTTTTAAATGGGATATTTTTAAAGGTTCATGAAATATCCCGAAGATAGCAGGGTAGGCAGAGGGAACCTTAAAGTTAAGACTCCCGTCTTTACGTACTGCCTAATTTTCGGGATATTTTGTGTTGAATGGCAGATAGCAATATTGGCCTTAATAATAGGTCAAAGAAGTATTTTGTAAACGAATGATGGTGTATTATATAAATAAGTAAGTTACAAAAAAAAGACAAAATATTTTAAAGCTATTAATTACTATTCGTAGAGCATCTGTCTCATCATAAGAGGGTCCATGTAAGAACATAATAATATATTTTATAATAATAGTTGTTACATTGATTATACAGTATACTGGTAAGTCCTACAAACTAATAAGTTGTACTGAATCCGTTGTCAATATTTTCATTTCCTCGTTTTGGTATCGAGGCAAAGCGCGGAGTTTAGTTCCGCCGCTCAACACAACAATTCAGGGTCACTAGTCACTAGGGTACGTAGTATCGAAGCACAACTACATACTCAGGCGGCCTCTGCATACCCTGCTAAGTGTAGGATATATATAGCGCGACGTGAAAAAAATGCAATTATTTTTTAAGAAACAGTGCAATAGTGTTATCAATTTTGAGGAAAGTTTTGTAATTAATAAAATAATACTATTTTTCAACAACGAATATTTTAAAAAGAAAAAGATACTAAGTCACTACATACCTCAGGCAGCTTCCAGCGCCATTCAGCAGGTCTGAAGATGTTCAAATCTCCTTCGCCGAAGTCTCGTCTTAGCAAGAGAATGAGTCGGCAGTTGCGTACGAACAACGCGTAGTGGTGTCGGTTCATTTCTGTAATAATATTATATAAATGTATATGGAGTCCCTTTATCTTGTTCAATATAATATAATATTGTGTTCCTCCCTTGTCACAAACTGAGCCGCTACGCCAAGACGGTCTATAATTAATAACATCATCATCATCAGCTTCACGCTGTATCCCGCAGACAGCAGGGTAGGCAGAGGGAACCTGGTGTTAAGACACTCCGTTCCCCACTTTCTACGGAATTCTGGAGGCATTGCGTGTTGAGTGGCAGAACTCAAAGCCGCGCTTAGCCTCGACACCAGAGCGAAGAAATGGAAATATAAATTTAAGTAAATATTTCATCTCTTCGAGTGGGGATCGAACCCACAACCAGTCGGTTTTACAGTCTCACTTCGTACCACTGCGCCACGACTGGTCTCGTGGCGCAGTGGTACGAATTAATAACATATAGAAGATAAATTGGTACTCACTATGATCATCAGCCAAGCAAACAACATGCTCTTTTCTGTGCTTGTCATGGTCTGGTGGAGGAGCATGCCTCAACCAGGTGCTGATTGAGAAGGTGGATCCAAGGGAATGCTTCAGGATTGTCTCCGGCACCACAGCTGATGTGGATTCACCATCGAATTCGAATATTTGCTCCCCATCGCGCCCTGTTTGTGCAGTAAAGGCATTAATATTTTGATCATAAATATTTTTATTGTAAAATGTAGTTGGTATGTTGTTAACTATTATTATTTTATTTATAACTAGTTCCTGTTTCGTTTCTTATTTTATAATTTTTAGGCGAGTCGGTTACATTTTTCCGCAAACTTTGGTGAAACAGATACTAGTCATCTACCTGGTGAGAAGTTTTTCCTTCTAAATGTACACTTACGTACTTAATTGGTCACCTTTATCACAACCATATAATATACAAACAGACACAAAATACAATTATTCATAAATACATCATGCATATAGATCAATGTCTGAAGCGATAAGGAAATATGGTTACGGATTAGCATATCTCTAGAGATATTCCAGCACATGTTAGACTGCAGACGAGCATTTGGGCTAAGTTCCTGCGGTATTCAACTTAGGCACGAAGTTATAGCCGAATTAATACAGTGCCGATCTAAATTGTAGCGTATTTGGTTAGTTTCTAAACGAACGTAAATATATCAAATGAGTTAGAAACGTTCAGTAAATGAGCATACGACATTATTATAATTTAATACATGTTACAAATAAGTGATATGATAAAATATCATAAATCATAAAAGATCTAATTTAATATACATTTCTGTCTTTTTAGATTGTATGGAATCATTGCATACCTGAGTCTGGTTTCAGAGACTTGGCCCATTCATTGCCCGCACCGGGACTTGGAAGGAGATCGATAGTTTTAGAATCCAAGCCTGTAATTTAAAAAAAATAATTCCAATATTATGCATATATTATGCAACCAATTAATATAAGTCTTTATCATTATCATTACTTCGTCAAAATATTTCAAACATTAATGGCTCTACAACCTACCGCAAATAGTCCTCTGGGAATGTAATGTATAAGTATCCCTGTCACAAGCTACACCAGCTCTGGAAGCTTGCAAAGTGACAGCTGCCTGGATCCTGGTGACTCCTGGACACCTCTCGTCACTGGAGCACGCCTCCAACCTTGCAGCAGGGAAAAGAGCAAGAGGACCTGTACCTGGTGCGTAGTCTACACGCTCTGCGAGACCTAGAACATTATCGACGAGTTAGAGACCTGAAGAAGACGTGAAATGATAATAGTGAAAATTATAGAATAAATTGTTTAGTATATTCGTAGCGTTTTAAGCCTGACGTAAAAAGAGGCGTGTATAGGTTTGACTTCTATGTGTTAGTACGTCTGTAGCATTGTGACTCACAAGTAGATGAACCGATTCAATTCTATGTTTTTTGTTTCAAAGGTGACTTAATAAAGAGTGTTCTTAGTCAATTTAAGAAAATATGTTCAGGCGCTTTAATATCATCATCAGCTCTTTTAAAGATGATAAAAGGGTGTAAACAAGAGTTTGTTTATTTTAGTCATAAACATTCTCCAATTTTTTTTCTACAAAAAGCAGTAACGTATTAATTGCACCTTGATGACGTCCATTCTCCCAACTTACACATACTCGTACATACATATGTATGGTTCGCATGAAGACGCATCCGTGTAATTTATTTAATTGTTTGAGTTTATAACGAGCATAAGTTTCGTGTATAATTTTGAAACTTCTATACGTTTAAGAGAAAAGAGCCATGTGATGTCATTTCATAAAATGAAAGTTTTGTATACATCCTTATGTATATATAAAATAATAATATACGTCATGGAATCTGTTTTGAATAAATAGATGTCAACGTATTAATTTATTTTTTATTTTTAGGGTCATTATTTCCTCAAATTTCGGCAGCGTTATTTTTTCTGCTGCTTCGCTATGTTTCTACGAATCGAAAGAAATGCGATCCACAAACGTCACGTAGATAATAAAAATAATAACAATAAATTCTTAGAATTTTGTAGTTTCTATTGTATCCCTACAAAATAATAGTGATATGTATATAGATATACAGATCAATACATTGAATATTCATTATTTCCTATCCCATTGGGTACTTACCCTTCCACCCAGCGCGGCAAGGCTTATTCACTTTGATGGTGACCATGACGGGCGCGGACT
Organism: Heliconius charithonia; assembly: GCA_030704555.1. Taxonomy (NCBI): domain Eukaryota; kingdom Metazoa; phylum Arthropoda; class Insecta; order Lepidoptera; family Nymphalidae; genus Heliconius; species Heliconius charithonia. The sequence continues at coordinate 6,342,389 of CM060825.1, forward strand.
GCATCATGCCGCAGTCGTACGCAACTACCGACAAGATGTGGTTGTGCGATTTGTCGTACTCTAGAGGCTCTGTGTTGCGGATCACACCTGTAAAAGGATTATTTATGTTAAAATTACAATCATTTTCAAGCTCAATCTCAATGTTTGTTTTATTTTTATTTTGTTGTTAACTGGAACACAATTGGTAATTCTATATCTATTATACTTAAATAATTAACAGAATGTTCTCTATTTCACAAATATATAAATTTACATTTTGCAAGTAAATTTCCTCTTAACGCGCAAGTTAAACAAAAACATAAACAAAATCATAATACAAAAAAAAATCTCGAATTACCCTCATTATCAATAATGAATGGTTGGCTGCGGTCCCCATCATTGAGTATCTCATACTTGCACACGTCCCCATACCGCGGAGTGCAATCCCTGTCTGTCGCTTCCACGCGTACGACCTCGTCGTACAGCTTGCCTTCGTCTACGGAGCGTACGTACGCTGCTTGGCTGAATACTGGCGCGAATTCGTTTACGTCGGTCACTGTTATGTGTACCGGGACACTGGAATAAATAGAATAAGTAATTATATTTTATTGAGGTCAGTCGTGGCGCAGCGTCACAAAGTGTGACTGTAAAAACGACTCGTTATGGGTTCGATCCCCACTCGAAGAGATTAAATATTTACTTAAATATATATTACCATTTCTTCGCTCTGGTGTCGAAGCAAAGCGGCGTTGAGTTCTGGCACTCTACACGCAATGCCTCTAGAATTCGGCAGAAGGTGAGGAACGGAGTGTCTTAGCACTAGGTTCCCTCTGCCTACCCTGCTGTGTGCGGGATACAGCGTGAAGCTGATTTTTACTTTAAATAAGGAATTTTAAATAATGTGGAGAGTTGTAGAATTTATTTTTAACAATCACTAGACTGGAGTTGATCTAAATTTGAGCACTTAGATATATGGCTAGCTTACTCTACAAATTAAAGTAAGGATGTAAAAGAATAATAAAACATTAGTTTTAAAACATATTTTATCATACGGAATGAATGTTCCATACGTCATTTCCTGACATTCGAAAAGTGACGCAAAGATTAATTTAATAGCTGAAGCCAAAAGATTAAGTAATTTAAGACCGTCGTGGCGCAGATGTGGGTATAATTCTCACAGGTACAATTGAATTATTTTCATTTATTCGCTCCGTTAATATAATAAAGTGGTATTAAGCTCTGCAACTCGAAAGATGTCGAACGTAGTGTCTCAACACTAGATTCCCCTAACCCCTACCCCCTACCTTCTGCACTGTTTGATGGATACAACGTTAAATTACAAAAAACCATTAAACTTACGTGTTCGAGTAGGAGCCGTCGCATCCCACAGCGGCGATGTCAAACTTGTAGTTCCGACGTTTCTCGCAATTGAGTGGGTAGCGCACGCGCAGACGCGCCTCGTTCTCGTCTATTACCATTATCTAAAAAAGAAAATGATCATATTAATTTATTTATTACTATTTGTACCTACATTAATATAAAACACAAATATCAACATATCTGTGTGTTTTATATTTATATAGATGAGTGTTTCAATTTGGTTTATATGTATAGAGTTTCGTCTATGTTAACCAACCCTTTTATCCATTACACGTCACCATTATTAAGTAACCGTTTAAGTTTTTTTTGTATTTCTTATACGTTTGAATAGCAAAAGATAAGTATAGATGAATATGATGACTTTGGTCATGAGGCGGAGGCGTTTAGTTGCGCCAGTCAATATACAATGCCTCAAGTTCCCTGTGTCTATACTGTTATATGCGCGACACAATGGAAGTTGAAGTCGGTTAAAATAAAATAACTTCTCCCAAAAATAGATATAACTTCTCAGGTAGATATCGATCGGACGTGTCGCGACCGACCGTCGACATCGCATCTATTTTAGTATCTAACCAGAAATGTGAATCACTTGTTATATGTAGGTACTATATAATGCAAGCATGCAGTGTATAAATACACGAAATCCATATTTAACGCTAGTTTTTATTAAATTGATTTTTTTTTCTAAATTAACAACTGAAACTCACAATTGCTTTTTTTATTTTCCCGTTTTGGTAACAAGATTAAGCGCGGCGTTGAGTTTCGGAACTCAACTCCATACCCCATGCGTCAGATCATCATCTGAGTTAACTTAGCACTAGGTTCCCTTTGCCTACCCTGCTATATGTGGGATACAACGTGAAGCTTATAATAAACATACATATAATAAAAAGGTAACAGAAGCAACCAAGTTGAGTAGGCCAATTCTAAAACAAATCTAACAATTTACGAGTCACAACCAATCTCGTCTCAGGTTGCCAAAGACTTAGGCACGTAACAGAGCGTTGTTAGATGCTGTCTTGTAAATTGTAATATAAAACGAGGTGACGGAACAAAGAAGATGATAACCATATAAACTATTATATTTATTTCATAAGATTAGCATTCGAAAGTTATATAGAAAACAAAACACTATAAGTATACCAATGTACGGTGGTGGCGCGATTCAAATGTATCTGATATCATGTCTAGGGTAAAATATGTCTTTTCACAAATTTCTCTTTCTGTTACATTTATAAAAGGAACCTGTTACATTTATAAAAGGAACCTGTTACATTTATAAAAGGAACCTTTTATAAATGTAACAGAACCCAAAATAATTTTTTTTTGTCAGTTTATCTTTTGTTTTGTGTACGCTATTCACAGAAACGGCTTAACCGATATAAATGCAATTTCAGTGAATATTGATTGTATTTTAGCAAACTTTTCATATCATTTCGCTATAGCTACATAATAAGAGATTTATTGATTTGATTGAAATTTTATTTTTCAATCTAAAATAAAAAATTAAATTAAATTAAATTAGCTTCACGCTGTATCCCGCACACAGCAGGGTAGGCAGAGAGAACCTAGTGTTGAGACACTCCGTTCCCCACTTTCTGCCGAATTTCGGAGCAGAACTCAACGCCGCGCTTTGCCTTGACACCAGAGAGATGAAATGGAAATATAAATTTAAGTAAATATTTCATCTCTTCGAGTGGGGATCGAACCCACAACCAGTCGATTTTACAGTCACACTTTGTGCCACTGCGCCACGACTGGCCTCAATCTTTAAAATTATAGATAATGTTACAAGATAGCGAAACTAGTACAGACGATAAAAAAAATCGTTGTACAAGCGGGCGAAGTCGAATCGGGTCGCTAGTTCTTAAATAAATCTAACAAAGTAACGACCAATAACGGTATAACGGTACACGTAGATACGTAATCGAACGATGTTACTCGTTGTCTTGTAACATAAAACGGGGTGACGGAATAAAACAGACCAATAAAGATGCTGCTCTAAAACTTATTGTGTGTCTCGCTTTAAAGTAGAATGATATTGACAGCATAAAATGGATGCCTATTGTTTTGAATGTATAGATAAAGCGCATATTGTAGAATTGAATTCATAGTTATTTAATTTTAATTATTTAATGAGGCCAGTCGTGGCGCAGCGGCACAAAGTGTGACTGTAAACCGACTGGTTGTGGGTTCGATCCCCACTCGAGGAGATGAAATATTTACTTAAATTTATATTTCCATCTCTTCGCTCTGGTGTCGAGGTTAACCTTTAAGCGCGGCGTCGAGTTCTGCCATTCAACACGCAATGCCTCCAGAATTCGGCAGAAAGTGGGGAACGGAGTGTCTAAAACACTGGGTTCCCTCTGCCTACCCTGCTGTAATGTTTTTTTAACTTTCCTATCCTAGTGTTTACACTCCAAAAGATACACTTTTCTTCGAGATTTATAATGAGACTGTGTTTTATGGCTGTACCACTGGGTCACTTCACTATGGCCTGTTGATTGCTTCGCTATGAAGGCAACGATTGTAGTTTAAAAAAAATATATATTTATTTTCCTGCTCCAAATAGTGAAAAGCTAAACACAGATCCACATTAAAAAAAACTTTACTAAGTAATAAATTTGCATCACATATAGTAAAATATTTAACAATAAACAAAAAATCTTCTTGTCTCTTTATCAATTTTACAAAAGAGAACCTTCATAGTTCATCGGTGAGATGTAACTTCAGTCCTAAAGCGATACATAAAAGAAGTTAACTTTATCATTTTCATAACTTTGTTTTAATGAGACTCGGTTCAGTTGTTCAAATTCCTATTAATTCTACTAACAAGCAGATATTCTGTTACCTTAAAGTATAAACGTTAAGACATGATCGCTTCCAATAATTCAGGAACTTTATTGAGAAACACCGTGTTCCGCTTAAGCGGTTGTTTGATGTAACATTATATTTGACCTTATTAAGTTTACAACATTAAGTTTAGTTTAACGAAGTTGTTTTTGTTTCTTTTAGCTATATATTTTAATTATACATATATTGTAAATGGAGTAGAAAAAAATAACAGATATCATACGGGGCAGGCATCTAGAACAGATATATATAGAACCACTAGTCAAATATCCATATATCGAAGTTTTCAAGTCAACGACACTACATATTTGATCATAAGCACAAATTAATTTGATTATCCGTCGAACGAAAACGTAAAACACTTAGCGAAAACTTTCTGCGAGTTCAGAAGTCAATAACTCTATAAGCCCTTCGGAGGTCGGTCGGAGAGAAAGTATCGTGAAAACTGTCGATGTAAATACTACTATAGTTATAAAGGAGTTCTATTCAATTATTAGTTTTATATCTTCGATGTACGATTGCTTGTAATATTATTATAGTAGTTATTTAATTTTCTTTTTATAAGTAGGTGTATAAGATTAGTTATATTATTGTTGTTATTGTTTGAGTTCTATTGTTGTTTTATGTTTTTTTACGTCTTATAAATTGATGAACCGACCGACTGCACGTACGAAAAATCATGACTCATTGTCACGTTTCATCTGCGCCGAGTGTGCAAGCGAGCGCGTGATATAAAAGTTAGAGAGGCACGATCAGCGTAAGCGTTCGACTTAACGCGCATCTATCCACTCATTGTTACTAAATAGAATTAGATTAATTAATCTGGATTATATTCTGGAGCGTGTTTAGTAGTGGGGTGGACTCAACGCGATGATCAAAAATGTTAAAATACTATTTATTTTAACAAAATATGTGTAAGTAGAAAAGGAAAATAAACATAAGAAAAAAAAATGTACATACAAATTTTATGAATTTTATGTTTTTAAGGAATTCTAATCATTAGTTTCAATTTCTTTGTAGGCAGTTGTTTAATCTCCTTTCTCTCAACATCTGGTAATGATTGCATTAAATAAATAATATTCATAAATTCTAATGTCAATACGATTTAGATATGTACGTTTCCATTAACTACTATTTTACACAAATACAATATAACGATGAAAGAAAAATTTAGTTTCAGTTTATATTTTTAAAATTAAACTCATGCGAGATAAAAGCAACATTGCAAATACTAAAACGGCCATGATCGTCAGTTGTCAACACTAAAAGAGTTAAAAATAAGTTTTCACCGTGACAAACCGGTGTAAAAACTTTTGGCATCCCAACTGAAGCATAACGAGAAGAAAATAATAAAACCTAAAAGTTAAAAAACCTCGAATGCATTTTTCAAATAACAAACTTTGTGATAAATCTGAACCAATAAATAATATTGAAGTGATACGTTTTGAAGTTTCCAAACTTTGCGAAACGGAAGATGCAATAAATTGAATAAATATTTTTGCACCATTCGCCCGAATGTAATGCCCGATTTATTGCGGATTGTAGCTAAGACTGTGACTTTGCTCGTGGTTCCAAGTAAATAATAATAGGGAGAAGATTTATGTAACGTTTTGTAGAAACTTGCGTTATGACGTCTTTAAGGGGCAGAAAGTTGTAGATTCGATACCCGAAATGATGAGGCTTAACACTTGTAGTGTAACATTTATTTTTATTTCCTTGCTTTCGTAGCCGAAGTGCGGAGTTGAATTCCGCCAAATAATCCGGAACTTTCGGAGGAAAGCGGACAACGAAGTGTCCTTAACACTAGGTCCCCTCTGCACACTTTACTGCGTGAAGCTGTTTACCTTATTGTACAGAAACTGCATTACGCTTTTGCCCGTAGAGCAGGTCAAGCGGAGGGAACCTTGTAAAAACACTCCGTTTCCTACTTTTTGACAAATATCGTGAATTAACGTGTTGAGTGACGTAACTCAAGTTTTGGTGCAAAAAATGCATGTACATAAAAAATAATAATACAGACAATTGTTCTCAGCTAACTTTTCAGCTACTATTTCAGCAAAACTACAATTTCATATAAAGTATAAGTATATTTCTTGTAGCCTCCAGAACTGCAGTCCTGAGTGGCCGCAGTTTGCAGCTTGCAAATACATATTTCGTTAAAATATCGCGTTGGTGTAAATTTCCCGTGGGAAATTATGTGTTAGTTCTAAACGTTATTGGGGCTCAGTTTTGATGAAATGCTTTTAATTGTCATCTGGCAATGCATTTATCTGGAATTTTTAAATGTAACATAAGTGTAAAAAAAAGGGGAAATATATTAACAAGCAAACCAATTCCTTACCACTTATTTATTTTACCTAAATCGTCACAAATAATCAGCATATTTAAATTTAAATCCTAAACCATTTCAATCACAAAATCATGCATTTTTTTCAAAAAATCCACATCGAAATCAAACTAACGCCAGATCAACTTTATCACGTTTAGAATTATATTTTCGACAACTCTTGATAAAAGCGTCCAAACTATTTTCAATAGACACTAAATTGAAAATACCTATCATATAATACGCACAAAACAACCTTTGTGACGATGAAACCAATCGGTCGCTGGAGCAATTCAGAGGGCACGCCATTCATAAAGTGCAAAAATGTATTACAATATCTATTTGTTTCTATAGAAGTAGCACAATTTGAACACAATATCGGCTTTACACTAAACTATTTCTCGCATTTATGTGACAGGGTGGCCGCAGATCCTAGTGTAGGAAATACCGTTCTCCACATTCGAGATATATTGTTGAGTAGCGAAACTAACTATCACGCTATTATATACGCAATTATATGAAAAAAAGTTATCATTTCCTCGACGCTTACAATCGGACTATCACTGCATAAAAAAGCCATCGTTACTTATTTAAAATTAAACATTAATTCAAACGAATATCGAATCTATAGCCAAAAAAACTACACATATAATCTAAAACGAGAGCAATCAACATTTCAAACCTATCTCTTTCGCTATATCGTTCGCCATGACGCCAAATTTTCAATACAATTTAAACATAAGCGTCTCCAAATGTCACAGAAACGCCACAAGGTGTTTTCCCAAACGCGGCACTTGTATATATATTCATGGCACTTTGATCATAGCGTCGCGCAATACACATTTATATTGTATCGAATTCGAATACATACTATAAGGTATCGAGTGTATTTGATGTCATCAAAATTCAATCAACCACGCTGTCTGGTTCAACAAATGAAGTCCCCGTTTTATATTTTACTCTGAAAAGCTTATATTTAGATCAGGGGTTCCCAATCTTTCCTTGATCAGGGACCACTTTTATAGAATTCTTGTTAGCAGGGAACACTTTGTAGGTATAATAACAATAAATTAATAATTAAACAAAAGTTAAAAAAAAAACTAACATTTTGTATGATGGGGTGTGTGAATTTATAAGTAAATATTAAAAATCAATGAATTTTATATATAAAAATCAAAGTATATTAAATTTAAATGTCAAAATATTTTAAGTTTTACTGATGAAACAACTTAACTGTGAGTAGACTTTGCTCAAACACCAAAATTTTAATTATTCGCGGACCATATTTTAGCTGCTGCGGGCCCATGGACCACTGGTTGGGAACCAGTGATTTAGGTAGATCTATAGACTAAACTCTAAATGAAAAGATCACAACAATATCAACATAAGTTAAGACAACTATCAAGTTATGTCGATAGTATAAGATATCCGAAGTGATGAGATTGGAACGTGGAGTTTAATTAATATGTTTTTTTTTAGCTTAACTATATAGCAATGTAGTGTCGAGATACTCTTTTCTCCGGATCGTTCTACTGCACGAGAATTTATGTGGGTTGGGTTGAAATCGGAAATATGTTAATTCTAATTCATAATAATTATAATGAATACTATAAGACAAATGAGCAAAATGCGAATTAAAATTATATTTTCTATATTTTTTGGGATATTCTTAACATTTTTAAAATGTCATTTAAAATGGAGAATGAAGTGTCTTAACGACAAGCTTCCCTCTGTTTATCCTGCTGTGTGCAGAACACAGCGTGGAGCGTGAAACTCTTAGGTATATATATTTATATAGAAAAATATTAAAAAAAAACGTATAAAAAAGTCACCGCTTTGTATTTAAAATCTACCGATTAAATTAGAAATCTTGTTCTTAATAAAAAAAACCAAATATACAAACGAAGTTCGACTGTATCTTGGCACTGTTCCCGCAAGTGAACACGTGTGCACTAGTTGAAGTCAGCTTATTAGAATCTCATTAGCAAGTGTCGGTGCCGTCCTCGACAAGTCCAATTAGTGTTTACAAAATATTTTGGTGAATAAGAACTGGTAAAGCTGGTGAGTTCTACCTTAGGTAGGTAGGACTCAGTTTTACCAGGAAGTGTCCCACATATAACAAGGCAGGCAATTTCTGTATTACACTCTTTCCCTACGCACACTCCAAATGACGGAGATCAACGCCGCGCTTAACAATGACTTACAATAATTTCAATTACTGTTTTTACATAATGCAATCTTAAACGTTGCCTCCTAACACAAATATCCAAAAATATATGGTAATTGAACATTACAACAGTATTCAGTGTAGCTCAGCTTCTAGTAGGGCAGCTCTAGTGTGACACAGTATAGCCTTCCATGATAATTTGACTATTCAACACAAAAATATCAATTCATTATTTCCAGATATTAAGCGTAATACGTAAGCAGCAATATTTTTTCCCAAAATCAATTTGAATATGTCTTACCCAGCTTAGCTATACTTTTAGAATAGTCTTCGAAGGGTTTTATAAATTAATTAACCCAATTGAATCCCTGACCTCAAAGGGCGCTTCCCCGTGGTGCTTATTATTCAGAATGAAGAATGAGCACAGCAGGTCCCTTTGCAATGTCGTAACGTCATTTGAACCACATTAATTTTTTTTTGGTTATTGCGCGGAATATATAAGTGCGTGAAGCTAAAAAAAATATTATATTTTTTTAACATAACATTGCGTGTTGATTGTTGAAAGTACAAGCCTCGTTTCATCTTTTAACAAAATGGAGAACTAAAAATAATTTACTTCCCGAGTTGAGATCGAACACACAACCAACGCGTTGACAATCAGGCGCTGGGTCGCTGGGAGACATTGCTATCTTCTTAATATTTGTTAATATTTTACAACTAAGTAAAAGGCAAGGCAACTTACCTCAAAAGGCGCTTCTCCGTGGTGTTTGTTATTTAGAATGAGGAACGAGCAAAGGGGTCCCCTCGCACGGATAGCAGGTGTCACCTCCACCAGGGTCTCGTTTTCCCGGATCAACCCATGATACCCTTCGTCTGGCTCCGCCAATTCTAAGTATGGAATGTCTGAAACAAAAGTAAAATTACAGTCATTTTTGAGGTTATCTTTCTAAATGAAGCGCGGTTTCTGTAAGAATGAGTTTTCAGCAAAATAGAACTTTTAATTGCTGCCTATTCCTAGACTTAAAAGATGTTTCAATTTGAACCTGTAGTTCCTGAGGAAAGTGTTGAATCACAAGAAAGAGACGAAAAAAATATAATGGTAAATATAATTTTCGTTTATTTTAATGGATTTACAATAAAATCAACACATTTTATACCTCTTGAGATCTTAAGAGACAATATCACTTTATATAATAATTTACTAAGCTAGAAGGCAGCATACATAAATTATGACGCTCTATTCAACTAATATGTTAATCTTGCATTACTCATGAGGCCCCAAGCGTAATGTGCATGTAAAATATGTATAGAAGCCGCAGGAGCCCGTCATTTGGATAACTGCCAAGGAGTCCACATACACATAATGTTAAATTGGTTGCAGTAATTGAATTTTTTGACCATCGCCGATTTATTAGTTTAGATATTAACATTGTAAAACGTTAATAAAAGAATTGCTTCGCGCTGCTGTATCCAGCAATTGTAGGGGTAGATGCGTGGTGAAACGTGACGTGTGTTGTTACCAGATCCAGAAAATTTATATTACTCATTCTCGCAAACTCACAAACATCGTGTTTTTACAGCCAGATGCTGTGCCGATGTGCCAATACAGTTGTGGTCGTCGATTCCCACTCGAAATAATGTTTTTTTTTCATTTAACAATATAAAGCACCGCAAGATCCGCCATTAAACACGAAACGTTACCAATATTCTGCGGAAAGTAACGATTGGAGACAGACTGAATTTCAGCACATAGCAGGGTAGGCTGAGGGAATTTACCGTTAAGAGACTCTGCTTCCTATTTTCCGCCGAATTCTGGAGGCGTTCTGTCGTCTTCCGACATCTCTCACATAATACGAGTGTATTATGTGAGAGATGTCGGAAGACGACGACGCGGCTTTGTCTCGACACCAAAGCGAAGACATTTAAAATATTTCATTTCCTCGAGTGGGAATAAAATCCATAACCCGTAAGGTTAACAGTCACACTTTGTGCCCTGCGCCAAGACTGGCCTAAAGATAATTTACGGGTATAAACCAGATTAAAAGAAAACAATGTGGTACATTTCATTTGCTTTTGCACCGATACGTATACGATAGGTAGGTACTGTAGGGGCAAATAAAGGAATGCTCGACAAAGTTGTACTGAGTAAAGTCTGGAAATAGCTAAGATTGGTATTGCAGTGGTCGGCATCGTCGGTTTGGCAGTCTCGAGGTTAAAATGCCAAGTAGATTTTACTTATAGGTTAGTCACTACATAATTGTATCTATTTACATACGCTTATAAATACAATTTGAAATATTACTTTTTATTATGATTTTTATGATAGAAAATAATATTAAAATTACGATTATTATTTTACTAATTCATAAAAACGATTTATGTCAATTTCTTTTTTATTGTAAATAAATTAAATAACAATCATTAATACGTCCTGGCGCAGCGGCAAATGATCCGACTGTATACGTGATTCTGTTGTGTTCGATTCCTACTCGGGGGAATGTATTATTTTCATTATTTCGCTCTCGTGACGTGACAGAGCGCAGCATACGGTTCCACCACACAACACTCGAGGTCTCGTAAATTTTAAAAAGAAGATCATAATAAAATAAATAATAAAATCCATAATAAAATACACATTTTATTCTTCTCTTAAATATGCAAAATTATTTCAAACAAAACAAACATAGACCCACGATAAAGTAAATATTTAACAAAACGGGTTAATGTCAGCACATGATGTTGCGTTTAAACCTTAAAAGATTCCCGGAACATCGCCGCTCGTTACACTCCCGCATCGACACTGAGGCCGCGATTATTAAATTTACCAGCTGGAATGTACCATTTGGTTGAATGAATTTTTATTTTATTGGACATTTAACTATGAAAAGCATTTATAACGAAATATTTACCATTTATTTACAAAATGTTTGGTTTAATATTTTTTATTTGAGTGCGGTTGAGATTTAGCTTCACGTCACTAAGTAGAGAGGCAGAGGGAACGGAGTGTCGTAACACTACGTTCCCATTTCCGATACGTTTCATATTGACAGGTGGTAGTGAGTTCGGTACGCATAGTCTTCAAACAAACATCAATATACACTATATACTTTCAGCTTGTGTAAACATATTTGTTTTTATTTCACTTTTATCCAACACACAAATATTTTTCAATTTGAACCAGTAGCTCCTGAAATTAGAGCGTTAAACCATTCAAATTCTTTAGCTTAATAGTTCAAGCATAGATTAATTCAACTTTCTTATCCGATCTCATTAGGACACTGCCATTCCTCACTTATTCCGCCGAATTCTTGTTTAGTTCTGGCATAGTATATTAAATGGCGGAACTCAACGCCGCACTTTGCCTTGTTAACATAGCGAGGAAATAAAAACTGTGTTGACACACAATCATCACGTTTACAGTCACACGCACGTGCATCCCTGCGAGACGACGGCGTCAACAAATATAATCCCTTGATATCTATTATATTTTTCCCTATCATCTTGTAAAAGGTATCTAGAAAAGAGGTATCACTGACCTCTCTGATATAAATCAAACTATCAAGCATTTCCGATTGAAGGGACGAGTTAACAATACATGTTCATTTGACATTCAAGTCGAAGGTTCGCAGTAAAATTGACCCCGGATTTTATGTGAACAGGCAGACGGTTGTTTGTGATAGATGGCAATCTCAAGTGAGGCAAATGCTATCTACTCTTATATTATAAACCTGAGTTTGTTTGTTTGACAAATCTCAGAAACTAGAACTTAAATCACTGTATAAAAAATGTTTTTTGTCGGATTATCGATTAAAGGAGTTAGGCTTTAAAATATTTAATATCGATATTGTAAAGAATAAAAGGGTTTGTTGGGTCAATCTCCACGATCTTTTTCGATATTACTTGTCTTTCTATCTCACAAATGTAAAGTATTGACGATTATTTAAATTTTCTTTTAAAACAAAATTCAAAGAATACAGAGTGGTCTGTCACTATATAAAAGCAAAGATGCAAAAGGAATCAATTCCTAGTGAATTGATTCTCTTTGCTGATACTAGAATATTTAAAAATTTTATAGCAGTAATACTTTCTTGAAAACACACAAGTTTTTGAACTTTTCCAAAGCTGCTTTCCTACCGTTTTCGTGAGAGGTATCTTACAATTTCTCAAGTTCCCCTTCCCAAGACTTCCCTTCTCGTTATTTCGTTATATAAGTAGTTCGGTTGCACGATTAGTAAGTGAGTGCTATTTCGCAGTTATACATAGTACAAAACTAAATAGGGAAAGAAATTTACTTTTATGTACCTAAGTATCTAATAGGTGAAATATTTACTTAAATTTATATTGTCATTTCTTAGCTCTGGTGTCGAGGCAAAGCGCGGCGTTGAGTTCTGCCACTCAACACGCAATGCCTCCAAAATTCGGCAGAAAGTGGGGAACGGAGTGTCTTAACACTAGGTTCCCTCTGCCTACCCTGCTGTGTGCGGGATTTAGCGTGAAGCTAATTTAATTTAATTTTTTAGTATCTAATAAATTATTAGACAAGATTATTATTAATAATATATTCTGTTACAATTTCAGGAAAAAAATATATAATGTTTAATGTGACGAAAAGAGCGGAGAGTGGAGAACGGAGTAACGTGTAAATAATATTCTTTCTGATTATTACTTTCAAATCGCGAGTTAAATGATTAATAAAAAGTAAACATAAATACTTGTAAAAAAATATATTCTCTATTTCAATGAATTAGTAACCTTATAAAGATCCGTTATAATAAAAGACTGTAAGTTTTAATTTTCTATTATAATTTTGTTTGTACGCGTGGCGTGCATAAATAGTATGCGGGAAAATCGACATTTTCCCAACTATCTGAAAGGTTCTTTAAAACGGGCTGCACCTTGTCGCGGGTCTAACTTTGTACAGCCTTTTGTAAATATGTTTACACTGTACAGCGTCTTAGGAACACATGTATGGTTATGATTTTATCGTCTAATTTTTACGTACATTCATATTTTCGTAGACCAAATTTTTGTAAGCTTCTCGATATATCCCGCAGTGTAGGCGGGGGGAACCTAACGTAAAGAGAGACGGCTAGGCAGAGAGAAACGATTTTTTTTAGATTGTATATTAAATATCATGTTTAGCTATCGATATTCCAATAAAGTAGTTACATATAGTATTTTATAATTGTCAAGGATCATTTTGTATAGATTTTTTTCAAATATTTCGAAAATTGGTTGGCGTGTATAACACTAGGTTCCTACAATACTATGCGTGTTTTTTGTATACATTTGAAGTTCAAAAGTTGCAAATAAAATCTATTAAATGTAGCATAAAAAGTTTAATTAACTCGCATACATACATGTGTTATAAGTGAACTGGGGCGCGTTTAAAATTTTAGTGCAGGTTAACAACACATTTTCCCCACATTATCGCAGAGTATAACCTCTTTGGATGAGAGGCAACGTTGCTAACTTTATATAATATAAATTTTACATGCAATTTTTGCACGCCATTGAAATGTTTCGGTATTTAATAAAATTTATCTTTGTTTTGTGTACGGACGTCACTAGTATTTTTTAGAACATGTCAAAGGAAAATTATTTAATTAGAGCTGTTGTAGCGCAGTCGTATAGTTAACATTAGGTTCTTCCTGGCTAAGCTATGTAGCGAGATACAGCGTGAAGATGAAGCAAAAATAAAGTGTTTAACTTGTCCCACTTTCCCAGATCACTTTCATAAATTTTAAATAAATTAGTTTTCTTTAGCTTCATGCCGTATCCTGCACATAATAAGGTACGCAGAGGGGACCTAGTGCTAAGACACTTCTTCACTCTCCGTAGAATTCTCAAAGCATTGCGTGCTGAGTGGTGATTTTCAAAGCCGCGCTTCTCCTTGTTACCAGAGCGAGGAAATAAAAATATTAAACATTTCATTCCTTCGATTAGGATTCGAAGCCACAACAGCCGCGTTTACAGGCGCAAGCTTGTGCCACGACAGCCTTAAATTAATTTAAACATTTGAGTTTTCCTTTTTTAAATTACCTGGTTATAAAAGATAATTTCTCAAACTCGAAGCCACGCTCAGAAATAGTAGTAGTAGTAAGTCGTTTTTAAAAATGAGCGCACAAGGAAACCAGCCATTTTCTATGAGAGAACAACTAAATTGACCGTGATATTGGCCTGTCGTACTGGACATAAATACAGGGAATGTTTTATGAAGAAAATATGATCGAAGATTATAGACCACAATAAAGATATTTAAAAAATCTATGCGGATATACTTTCAAATACTTTTTGAATTAAAAAATCTTATTTTTTTACAATACAAGTGACAAATTTTTTCATCAAATGTATTATATATACGGTAGTGCCCAATTTTTTTATATTACATTTTATATTTTTTAATTATGCGTAAATATCAAAAAAAAAATACCAGAAAACTACCTTTTTCATCCAATTTCTGTTCTGTAAATTCGACAACATTTTTTTTTCAACAAAGAAAATATACAAAAAATAAAGGCAAAAAGAATCCTTATATCTCACAATATTAAAACGGCCCGAGTAACTAGAGCGCACACTGCAAAAACTGTACAAATCATTCATAACATTTTCAATATTTCAATATTTTTGTCGGTGAAAATGTTCAATATTGTTTTGGTGCGTCCAATATAAAAGGAATGTAAACGAAAACATTGATTGTTATGAAACAGAAATTACAAAGACATTGCTATTTACATCCATCGCTTGTGATTTTGAATAAGAAATGTTTATTGAAGCTTTACAATAAATAAGTAGGTTTGTTTGAGCTCTGTTGATTGGAAAGTTATTACAATGTTACGGGATTTCATTTTTTAGATTTTTTATATGTATAGATTTCTATATCAACAAAGTTTTTTTTAAGGACGACAGCCTTCAAGAGTTCAGTTAAAAAGTCTTGTTAACTTTTTGCATACACTATAACTACAGTATAACTAACCTATTAGTATAATACAAATAACTATTAGTTGTTTATTATACACGACATATTCAGAAGATACATCGAAACGATTAATGTTATGTAATATTTCATTTTAAACCTGATCTGGTAGTTCCTGAGATTAGCGATTTTAACCAAATAAATTATTAATAATTATAAAGAATAATAAATAAATAGAATAATAATAAATTTAATTTGTAAAGCAAGATCCTAAACAGTTCCGTCTTTACCATAAGCTCACACGAGGTCCCGGGCCCTCGACCTCGTGGGAGCTCCAAATATAAATATGCATAACGTTGTCTATTAAAATCTGTTTCGCTTTCCAACGGGGATTTACATGTACCCAAGAGCCTAGACATGACTTAACAATGTAGTATATTTATATTACCCACTACTTGGGTTTATATGAAAATAAAAAAAAATAAAAAAAGTTGACCTAGTCTATTTGTATATATAATATTTAACAGTTTTATATACTTAGGCAGAGATTAAAAAAGTGACGTTCTCCACTTTCCGCTCCCTCCTACAAGTATCGATGCCTATAATGCGGTATATGTACTCTTTTGATTATGCATAAACTCAACTATATATTTAAAAGATACTCTCCTAGCTAGGAGAATCTACGTCCATAGCCCAAAAGCATACTTCTTAGTAAACGTAGTGTCTCAATAATATGCTGATGAAAATATTGATAACAAGAAATAATCATAAGAAATTAAAAAATCAACATTTCAATACAAAAAAATGTAGGATCAGTACAAGCAACGAGTTAATACTCAATCCCTTGACTTTCTTTTGAGCAATAACCTTTTGTGAAGACATTTTGAGTTCAGTGTTCATTCCCGGTCGCGAACAACCAGCCATTTTCATTTCGTCTTGTTGTAATCATGGCTCTGCACTTTGATGTAGGGTTGTCACCTGAATTTTTAATGAACTCTCTCCCTATATGTATCTACACTGGCCTTGATTATTGAAACAGTGCCTAATGGAAAGTCACATTTTAGAATTCTAAAAGCTTTTGGAAGGTACGAATTACGTACCTTATTTTTTTTATTATGCTTTTCTTAATTTTTTTATTTAATACGATATAGTGTTATATTATTTTTTATTTCAATATTTGTTGAAAACGCTACTGAGCACGTATTTTTTTAAATAACGATAAACATTTTCAAAATAAAAAAATGGAGTAATTAACTCAAAAAACAATCTTGAATTATTTCACAAACAGCAAGAGATGAGCAAAATTAAAATAAAATACCAAACCCTCTTTCGTAAAAAAACTCACTCTTCTAAATAAAAATTCTTTTGTCTGACAACCCTAACCCACACACGTACTAAGTATAAGTAAACCAACACGGGGCTGTTATGACTGCGAACGGTTACAATAGACTTCGTTCTGTTAAGTACGAGTACACCCTACCATATAGGTTTTGTTATAGCAATATATCCTTTAGCCTTATGGAATATACTAAGTTATTTTTATTTCCTGTTTTGGTGGACAAATCGCGGCGTCGAGTTTGAACACTTAAAACGTAATGTATCAGATTCGAAAGGAAAGTGTAGAATAGAATCTCAACACTAAAAGAAAAAAAGGTGCTCCTTATTGAACTACTAACTAGTAGGTAGGTACTTCTAGCTGCGGCTGCGCCCGCATGGTCGTGGGAAAACAATTAAAAGTTGCAACATTCATATGTATTTATATGATTTGTTTCGTGCACTTACAATGTCTTGATATTTTCTCATTCCCTCTCGTCCGAAGGTGATATTGGGCTATACAATGGAATACACGCAGATACAGTAGGCTACATGAGTTATTTCAAAACGGTTAATTCACTCACTCGATAAATGCCTATCCAACACAAAAAAAAATCATACTAGTATCAGTAATCGGGATACTGATTAAAGCGTTAACTAAATAATCATTTCAACTTTATAATATTAGTATAAATGTCAGTACGTTCGTTGCACGTCGCCCACCGTACCAGGACAGGAGCAGGGTACTGAGTTAGTTTAGCTGAACAATACATTTGTTTCTTGTTTTCTCTTTGGGCTCAGTTATAAATGTTGCCAGTCTGTTATTCGACAACGTTTTCATTTTTACATTCCTGTAATTTGATACGCGTGAAACGTTTTGTTATTTTAGTTTCCCTTTTTGTATGCATTCAGTTACGTCTTTTTGTTGGTGTGTACAGGTGCTTTAGATTTAATTAAGTTTTTGGTTGATATAAGCAGTACTCATTTTTGTTTATTTACACATAAAAGGAATTGGTTCTTGTTATTTTTAAGTATAATATTTATATTTAAATTATTTAAGCCTCAAGGCCGCGCTTTGTCTTGTTACCAGAGCAAGAAAAGCTTATAAAACATTCCCCCGAGTGAGAATCGAACACACAACCGTCTTTTCGTCTTTTGTTGTTGCTGTGCTACAACGGCTTCTACAATAAAAAATACTATATAACGCAAAATTAAGCTTAACTTAAATTTAATCATAAAGATCGATGTTATAATTATGTATCTCTATTTTTAATAAGTTTAGTTTAAAATACAACATAATAAGAACATGTCTATGACACTGATTCATCTATAATGTCCTCATGTGTAATTACCAACTGAATCACAAAATCGAGCTTCCAAACCAATTTCATTTACATTGTATAAAAAAATTAAAAAGCAATCTAGCATAATTTACGGGAAAAACACAAAAAAACATGTACGTCTATGTCATTTCTTTTCAAAAAGTCAAGGTTTCTACATTATTCACGCTCGAGTGTTCCGGAGTGCGCGATATTGATTCTACGCGAGCGACGCATTTAGATTTGGCTTCTCGAATCACGTGTTACGTGTATAAGGCAGGATGTACATACATACATATATTAACAAGCGTCGTCTTTACATTAATAATTCTACACTCTGTACACACCACTAAGCCCAAAAACAGATGGCGTGAATCTATTATGTTAGATTGTCTTAGGAACCATATTTGGAACATCACGGTCTTTGTTAATAAGGCATAAGGCAGAAAGGCATTTGGGTGCCAAAAATAGACTATATATACTGGTTTTTGCAGTCACACGCTTGTGCCTACTGGCCTTATATGCTCAACTATGTACACATTTTCATACAAAATTAGCTTAAAGTAATCAATATCAGAATTGTATGTATAAATGTAGATTTATAATAAATCTTTCCTTTGTAAATATCTGAGTGACAAACAAAGCACAGTTGAGTATCTGAAATTTGGCATGGAGAGTTCTTTGGGAAGTTAAAGAAGCACCGGGAGAGAATTTGATATTATAAGTATAATAAACGCAAACCAACAACTCATGAGGGCAAACGTGGCGCAGAGGTATAGCATGCGACCGTAAACGCGACAGGTTGTGGGTACGATTTCCACTCGAGGTCATAAAATATTTCATGCATATTTTCATTTCCTTGCTTTGGCAATGAAATAGTGAGACATACAGTGTGTAAATGGGAGCATCTTAACACTAGATTCACAGCCTCCCTCTGCCTATCGTAATATAATACACAGTATAAGTATACATTTTTAAAATTACAATAAAAACAATGTGATTGAAATGAACGAACCTAAGAAAAAAAATACATCAAAAGCTTCCTCACAGCATAAAAGTATTTCCTTTTCCTTACTAACTAAAAATTATTTAGGACTTCTTGTCCAAAGTTACACTCCACTATTAGTACCAACTACACAGGAGTCATAGCCTGCAGTATGTACACTTTGTAGTGAATTTTTAACCAGACCCGTGACTTCGTGTTACTGTGTGAGGAAAATTACGCCAGTCCCACATCAGGTTGTGGATTTTAAAACGTTTATAATGCTAATGTTACTTTGTACGAAATTGCAAACTAAAATAGCATGTATATTTTTCTACAGTTTGCACATTTTTTTTTAATTTTTCTCGTAATATCTCACAAACGTTGCGCTATTAGAAAATGTTAGTGGAAAAACTTGTTATTTTTCTGAATATATGTAAACAAATGATGTTACTTTTTGAGTCTGTTTTCAAATATGATTTTCCAACGTTAACATTGAAACCTTTAAGATTTTTTTTGTTTTCATTCGTCCTCTTCATAAAAAGTAGCGTAAAAGTAGTCGCGAATAAATTTGATTTTTCAAGCCCTTCACAATTCATATTCTTTTTATTGTTGGTTTGCATCCCGTACATAGCAGGCCAGGGGGAACTTAGGAACCTACTGTAAGACTCTACATTCCCATTAAGACACTTCCGTTCTCTACAAAAAAAAAAAAATATTAAATATTTCTAGAGTTTTCATTTAATATAGACACACAATTGAATATTTTATTTGACATAATTTTATATCAAAAAATCGCAGGGCAAACTAAAAGGGGAGAGGGAATTCAATTAGTAGCAGCAGATCCAAAATGGAGATGATACGTAAAGGCCAAACGAAAATCACCTAGAGTTTAGCAAAAGGCAATCTATACTACCTACACTATTGCAACTCGAAGATAGAAATAAAAAAAATCCCAAAGTTTTTACAATAAAGCATAGCAATTAGATTTTTCTATAAGGATTAATGTAAAACCGCTTTATAGTGTTAAATCAAAAAATAATTACATGGCTTGTAAGATTGATCTCCGAGTCGGACAAAACGAAAGAGGAAGACGTCGAGATATGAAAAGCAGGGCATTATTTTCTCGGCTCTCAACTCGAGGGCCGCCATCTTAAGTAAGTGTTTCATTTGCAAATGGCGACCGAGCGTTGTCTCAAACCGCCCCACTTCACTCACCTCAAAGGAAAGATGAACTGACATCACGAAATATGAACTACTTTTGGGGTGCTTTTTCCATTTAACACAACATCGTCGTGTCTTAGTCGTTGAATTTATGTAGATTCGCTTAAATTATTCATTTTAATTACTGCAACCTTAATACAGTAGAAAGTTTATAATAAATTATATCTTTATTCACATCACAGTGCCGCTGGTGAAAATTGCGGACCGCGCTCACATGGATGTGAATTCAAATATCAAGTTGGGAAATCTTTTTAATTAAAATAATAGTCGTCGCCCAAAATTTGGTTACAGTGGACTCTGAAACGTAAAATAGAAAAATCCATTTTTCACATCTGCGATTTCCCTTGGTAATTTCTACGAATCCTCTTTTAGTAAAGCTTTATTTGAGACAGTGTCTCTACATACAGGCCCGTATTTGTAGGCCGCTCTCAACTCTGCGATCGATCTTAAGTCTATTGTCAATTCGTTTTAATAATATGTTTTTATAAGATTGATAACAGCACCTCAAAATTGTATGATCGATCTTAGAGTTAAGAGCAATTTAAAATTACATATCTCAATGTCGGTGTTTGGTGAAAACTGCAGACCGAATTAATCTTCTCATAAAGTCCTATTTTCTCTCTCTTAACGAAACGAAGAAATGAAAATAGTTTTTTCTCCCGAGTCGAGAACCAAACAAACAAAAGACCTTTGTGGCTACTTGGTCTGATTCTCCATACTAGCGCCACAACGGCCTCAAATGTCAACGATTTTATAATTATAAATCGATATATATTTCGTTTAAAATGATTTTAACAAATTATCTCTATATTTAAAGTCTCATTAAAATCAAATAAAATTTTATTTACGTAGTCAATTTGGTTTATTCAGTAATGGTGATCAAATTGCTTATATTGGATTGCATATATTAATTACTGTAGTGCTATCGTTAAATATACAACTGGTTAGTTTATTTGTCACTGGCTTTGTTTGCTAAGCTTAACGTTCGAGGTTAAATAGTTCAAGTCTGCATTATTTATTTTTCCAGTATAGCTAGAATGGTAAAAATAATGTCAAAACACTCCGTTCTGCTCAGTTCGGCCTAAATCTTGACATTGTGTTTTGAGTAGCAGTACTGAACGCCACACTTTGTCTCTACTTGTAATAAACTAAAATTTTGTTTATAAAATTTACTTATATTAAAATACATATGAATAATGATTAAAATAAATTTAAAACAAAACAAAAGAACAACTTCGCCCTAAAAACCTGCTCATAATTCAGTATGGCATTTGAATAATTTGCTTTCGTAAATCATATCGCTTTCACAACTACCTTCTACATTCTACTGTATATGTTTCGGTTTATCACGCAAAGGTGAAGTCAGACAGCCTTGGATTATTTACATAAAGTTTCTATGGAATGACCTATTGGCGTGGTGTGGAGTTCTGTCTGTGAATAGAATGTAGGTTAATGTAGGTTCGGAAAAAATATAACGATATCAGTATTACAAAAAAAAATTACAATATTTATTTATACTTTCACAAAATAAAAAATAGGAATCGACAATCATATTTGTTTGAATATTTTATACGCTGTATATGGTTAAGACACTTCGTTTCTTATAAAAAAAAAATATTTCTTAAAAAAAAGACATCTTAGTTAAACTTAACTAGCAGGATTTACTAAAACTCTTATTAAAGTCTTTTTGAGCTCAAATTTTATTTTCTCTATAAAAAAATTGGCCACTATAAACAAATTCAGACTTAGTCCACAACTACCGCCATTTTCCCTTGCAATTACTTCAGCGGGTCAGACGAGTTGTTTAGCTTTATTTACGGTTCAAGTTGTGATCAAAGAAGAAACTATTTTCTTTGTAATGAAACTTTATGATAAGTCTTTTGAAGTAACTACCTTTGGCGGCGACAATGGCTATGTGACTCGAGTTTATTGAACAAAGTATATGGTGATTGTGTAGATTTCTTAGTTTCTTAGAATTTTGTAGTAGAATGTTAAAAGACAGAACCCCTATAGGTTAAGAAAAAAAAGACAAATCTAAAAGTAAACTTTCAATAAAAATTGGTTGGAACGCGATATGTTAAGCAGTTTTAGAACATATAACTGTTAGTTAAATTGAAAATATGACTGCTTTTGATTCGAGACGAAATAGATTTATCTCGGCATAAGCATTGGAGCAACTAATTTAAAATAAGTTATCAATAAAGTATGTAAAGAAAAATGTTTACATATGTAATGAAATCTAATAATCTGGGGTAACTTGTTGTTGATAAAATCATCTTATAACTGAAGGGGTCTTGAATGGATCTAGCATCCTTGTTATTTCAATCTACTACACTACAAAAACACATAGACAGACTTCTAACTAGCTAAGACTTAAAAAAAGTATAAAAAACTTTCTAGAGCCTAGACCTCTTTGTTTAGGTGTCTCACTAAAATATTTATTACAGCAAGTTGTTGAAGCAAAAACATGAAACTAAAAATCTAATTACAAACCTAAAGCATTGTTTTTCTCAATTTATTTATTTACGAAATAAGTTTTAATATCATTTCAATCTTTACTAGTTTTGAGCCTTACGTAGCACATTTCGGTTTTTATTAATGCCAGCAATGACCTAAATAC
Source organism: Heliconius charithonia (assembly GCA_030704555.1). NCBI lineage: Eukaryota > Metazoa > Arthropoda > Insecta > Lepidoptera > Nymphalidae > Heliconius > Heliconius charithonia. The sequence goes on from CM060825.1 coordinate 6,365,469, forward strand.
ATGTTTCAAACTAAAATATACCTTGTATTGATTTTATGATCTGTATTATATAGTTTACTAATCTAGTGCAGCAAGTAGCAGTGTAATTTAAAGTTTGATTTTAGTTTGCAGTGTATCCCGTACACAGCCGGGAAGGCAGAGGAAATCTACTGTTAAGACACTTCGTTCCCCACTTTTCACTGAATTTTGGAGGCATAAGTGTAGAGTGGCAGAGCTTAGCGCCGAGATGTAGCGAAGAAATGAAAATATTAAATATTTAATTTCCTCGAGTGGGAATCGAACCCACCATAAATCGCGTTTACAGTCAAATGCTTGAGTCACCACGCCACAAAAAAATTAAAATAAAAGTACTTTTATTTTTAAATTTACCTATCTTTTTAGTTTTTTTAATAGAACCTACAAATTATTATTTTTAATAAGATAAACAAGTAAGTACCTGAGCCTGCAGTTATATTTCTTAAAAATAATTTGAAAATAATTCATTATTATGACGCAAGATTTAGAATTCTCATAGAAAAAGATAAAATCCACTAAAGAAAATATTGGCTCAATTGAAGTCAAATTATTAAGAGATCTAGAACAGGCATTCAGCGAGCAGAAGATTCTCGAGAGACCTCCTGCGGTCCATTGAAATTATCTTTAGACAACAGATAAAAGATTTTTTGGATTAGTCTGGCTGTAATTGGGTAGAACGTCTGTAGCTATTTATATTTCATTTTAAATTTAACCTATGTTAAATAAAAGTGATGTCACTTTTTAGTCTGGGAGTATTAAAGTTTTTATTTACAGTAGTAGTTAAATACAATATGCAATACTTCAATAGTCCTGATATTTTGAGGCCAATCTTGGCTCAAGGCCAACAAGCGTAAAAGAACAACAAAAGCAACAAAAAAAACAACTGTAAAAGCCACAGGTTGTGATTCGATTCCCACTCTAGTGAAATAAAATGTTTTTATTTTATTAGTTCTGGTCAAGACAACGCGGCGGGTTGAGTTCCGCCACACACCACGCAATGCCTCCAAAATTTTGCGGAAAGTGGAATGCAGAGTGTCTAACACTAGCCCCCTCGGCCTTAAAAATGATAATATAAAAAAAAATTGAATATCATTCTATTTGGATCAACAGTGATGAAAGTTCATTTAATTTTAAAAGTAATACCAAAAATAATATAAGTAACACCGAATAGGTTTTTTTATCTGTGACCACATTTGAGATTGTTGTGGTTGATTTTAATATCCAACTGAATGCGACAGCTGTAGAATCGAAACGCAATACAACATTTTAATTAAAATACTAGTCGCCACCCGCAGCAATCTATATAGTTGTTTCCCGTAATAATTTCGCGAAATACTCTCTTAGAGTAACCCTACACTCCCCAACTTAGCTCGATGCCAAATGCCATACCAAGCTTTCTAAGTTATACTATCAGACTTTTATATCTACAACACAACAGTCAAACTCAATTATTGTTAAAACTAAAAAGAAATAGCCAACAAAATGAAATCTGACAAAGCAATAAAAGTTACATCTAAGTATATCTCCACATAGCCTTACAATAGGAGGAACTTCAGCTGTGAGTGCAAACCAAAGTTCAGACATTGTAAGCAATAACTAAAATAACAAAAACAATGCAACGAAGCAACACGACTTATCCTAGAAACTACTGGACAGACAAAGTTTGCTGGGTCGCGGCGCGTGCTTTTGTGCGACCGCTGATAAATGGATGTTTCTTTTATTTCATTTTTAAGTTTCTATAATACAGTGGTAAATTTTATTAATTATATTTTTAGTGTTTTGATGAGATGAGATACTCTTAAGATGTATTATGAAACATTTTTTTTTAATTCAAGTATAACAACTGGTTTTTTTTTATGAAATAGGGGTAGAGCTTTCTATTTGGTACTTATACAGTTTTTCAGGTAGAGGGAAATTTGTGCCAATACACTTTATTCCCCACTTTCTGTCGAATTTTCAAAAACTTAACGCCGCGATTTGTCTACCATAACGGAGAAAAGATAATCATTTCCTTAAGTGGGGTTCGAAACTAATACCGTCATGTTTTCAGTCAGACGCTGTCCCACTGCACCACGAAATTTTAGAATAATTTCATTTCTCTATATAGACTTTGAAGTTTCCTTTTAAATATAAAATAAGAAGTTCATCATAGATTTAAAAAAAATAATAACAGAAACTTACCTAAAACAGACAGCAATGAGCAACAACAGTCTTTGACGCGGTACAAAGTTTACCATCTGTCAATACTTGTTCCACTTGTAGTAGTAGTATTGGAAACTAAGTTGGTATCTGCATTAGACGTTCTAGTAACATCAGTTACAGTTGTTACTGAACAAGATCTGTGTTTTACGCAATCGATTGCTTTACGATAATGGACTTTGCTGTAAGTAATTGTATTGTAATGATATATAATGATAGCTCAGTACAAAATTATGGTTGTGGCTTAGATTCCCATTTAGGGGAATGCAAACATTTTCATTTCCTGACTTAAGAAACAATACATAGCGCGGCGTAGAGTTCCGTAACTCAACACACAATATTTCGAAAATTGGAATGATGTGACGACCGCAGTGTCTTAAAACTTGGTCGTCTGCCTACACCGCTTATATGGGATATAGTGTGAAGCTAAAAAAGTAATGATACTAGCGGATAACGTTGAACTGAATTCAAGGAAACGTAAATACATACATAAAAGAAAACTGTGTAAGAAGATATATAAAACAAAGTATTATATATATACAAGGTAATTTGAAATGATGTCGAATCATTAAGCAACTGACCTGTATGTCATTTTCCTAAAATTTATTAGTTGTAGTAGTGTAGTAACAAATAAAATTTACATAAAAGGTGTCTTTTTACGTTAAAGTATTATACAGGTATTTTATATAGTTTCTAATCTTCCAAAAATGGATATTGTGACACAAATAATTATCTTATTTAACTAGAGACCTGCTCGCTATGCCTCCTCGAATTACACAATTATGTGTTTACTATTCTGAATTATTTTCTTGATGTAATGACATTATCATTTTAGAGAAAAAATCCATGTATTGCCAACTAAAAATTTAGCTAATTCAATAACAAAATCTATAGCAACATTTAGATTTTTTGTTCACGTTTCAATACTACTAATACGTAGCAATAAAGAACTGTGGTCACAATCTGGTACGCAATCCAAAAACAAAGAATAAAACGAAAAGCATTTGTAATTGCATAGTTGGGTACTTCGTTGCTAACCTCATTCGAAATGGAAACAACTCGTTTCGTTCAACAGACGAGCAAATTGATTCTATAATATAAATGGGTTTACTTTTATTGTTGAAACGTTCGTTCTTTTTTTTATTTTCATACAGTAAGAACATTATATAGGAAATATAAAGGCACAGAGAAGAGTCACTCCGCAAGTTTAAAGATTTGTATATATGAGGTTAGGCTATGGTACATACTAAACTATACTAGTTTCACGTTTTATGCCTAGCGGGGTAGTCAGACAGAACCGAGCGCCAAACGGTTATGATATAACATTTTTTTAAATATTATCGTTCCCCCGAGTTGAAATTGAACACACAATCATCGCGTATACAATCCAGAAACTATTAGAATACACATGCCTTGTTTATATATACCTCTCAAATCTGCCTACATGTATTACATATGGTATTTTTTGTTACAGCCTTTTGTTTTTTCATAGTAAATATAGGCCGCATACAGCAGGGTAGACAGAGGGGACTGGGTTGAGGGGACCACGTTTTACCTCGTTATCAGAGCAAGGATATAACAATATTTAATATATTTTTTTTTTGAGTGGAAATCGAACCCACAGCGTGTCGCGTTAACAGTTGCACCCTTGTGCCTCTGCGTCACGATTGGCCCCAAATAAGGATGAAATCTATATACTATACAAAACTTTTTCGTTACTGAGTGATTGACAGACAACGCACAGGCGAATTAGACTTGGATAATTGAAACATAGCATAAATTTGGTTAGGGAGCGCAAGGAAAAACTAACAGAGGATTTCTTACGCGAAAATTCTTACGCGAAGCGGGACAAATATAACGGAACGGACCGGAATAAAATATATTCCATTTGACGTCTTAAAAACCACGCAAACAAAGTTGTGGGCGACGACTAGTTTACTAATAAGTCACTACAATCTCAGTTTTATGTCCACTATAGAGACGTATTGAATGAAAAAGGAAACCTCTTCCAAATATAGTTAAAGGGACCGTAAAAAGGAACGGAAATTAAATCCACAATAATCTTTTTCAATCACAAACCAATTCAAACATCTAATATTCACGTTATACAATATATGTCCTGAGAAATAGAGCAATATATGCTTGGCTTGTCGCTCAGCTCGTGAGAAAATCAATTAAAACCTTTTAGTATCGAAGTGCACCGGCGTAGCGACAATTACTGTAGAGCCAAGATATACACCGTATATACAGCATGTAGTATATACATAAATATTTAAAATGATTTGATGTCATCGTCATTTACAGCCTTATAACTTAGTGACATATTCCTCCTCCAAGGATGTCACGACTTCAAAACTTTAGGCAACCTGGACTAGATTGTCCGCCCACCAGCTACGCCTGGCCACTGAGTCTGGCGTCATTTGGATATTTCTATAATTTATTAGTTATTATTATTAGTATTCATTTATTAATTATCTGTCTATTCTTTTTATTGTTCAATAGCAAATATATTTTTAAATATTGTCCGCTTTTTCTTACTACTTTTAATACATTTCCTTATATTAATTTAGAGTAGTAAGTAAAAGTACAGTGGAATTTCTTTTATACGGTCAAATGTCTCTTTATGTTACCTAAGAGCCTCGAGCACTTAGAATGTGCCATAAACAATTCATAGTTATTTCCATTCGACTACGCGGGAAAAATCAGAAGTAATCTAGTCAACAATAAAAACACAACTTACTTAACTAACTTAAAAAAATATACAAGATTTATTTCTATTAAAAGATATAAATTATCTATATTTTGCTCTGTTTATTTTAAACTGAAAATAATACTAAAAGGAACTGTAAAACGTTATAAAGGACTCTAATTGTGTGATATAAGTTACTATCTATTATTTTACATAAGTTGAATGTAAAAATCTGAAGTGATAGTTATTGTCTAGCGGCATTACTCGACGATGAATATTTCTAAAAGTTCACATAAAAGGCAAGCTCTCAGTTCACCTACGTCTTCAAGCTCATCTTCAGCCGTCACTTCTGAGCAAATAAGCAAAATAGTCAATGATATTTTTGAAAAAGAAATGTCTAACTTACTTTCCAATATTAATAGAACAATTACGTCGACTGTCAGCTCTTATTTTAAGAGTATAGATACCAAAATAGTGGACTTGCAGCAATCAATCTCATTTATAAGCACTCAGTACGATGATATGAAGAAGCAAATTGACACATATTCGGATATAATTGAAAAGCAAAAGAATGAAAATGTGTCACTTCAAGGGGCTGTTGTAAGTCTTACCAATAAAATTAATGTTATGGAACAGCAAGCTCGATCTAATAACATTGAGATTCAGTGTATTCCCGAGTCTAAAAATGAAAACTTGGTTTCAATTGTAAAACAATTAGCTACGACTGTTGGATATAATTTGGGTGACAACAATATTGCTCGCTGTGCTCGTATTGCTAAAATTAATCCTAAATCAACAAGACCTCGTTCTATTGTAGTTCAACTGAATACACCTTTAACGCGCTATTAGCTGCTGTAATAAAATTTAACAAAAACAATCCAAATGAAAAATTAAACTCTTATCATCTTGGCATTAAAGGGAATAAATCCCCTATTTATGTATGCGAGCATCTTTCAAGTGCAACTAAATTACTTCACGCAGCTGCTCGGCACAAAGCTAAGGAGTTGAATTATAAACACGTGTGGGTGCGTAATGGAAGAATTTTTATGAGAAAAACTGACGTTTCGGACTATAAAGTGATTTCTAACATGGACTACTTAGATAAGCTTACTTAATTGTACATATTTGTTTTATTCTACTGCATGTAATTATTCTACTTATAATTTTTTAAAATTCGATTCGCTAAATATTTATTATCAAAATGTTAGAGGCTTACGTACTAAAACTCATGAATTCTTAAATAATGTATGCAGTAATAACTACGACCTCATAGTACTCACTGAAACTTGGCTATGTACTGGTATTTATGATTCAGAACTTTTTAGTGCAAACTACAATGTCTATAGAAGAGATCGCAACGTGGTTAACTCCAAGAAACTGAATGGTGGGGGAGTATTAGTGGCAGTTTCCAACCGTATTAATTCTAAACGAAACGTAAATTGGGATAGTGTTTGTGAAGACATATGGGTTACTTTAGAATTAAATAAAAATATAAAATTAGCTATTTGTGTAGCCTATATTCCGCCACCAGTCAGTGAAGTAGTGCTGGATCATTTTATAAACAATTACAATAACATAGTTGATACAATTAATTTTGGTGTGCTTATTATCGGAGATTTTAATATGAGTTATATTGATTGGAGTTTGATTGATAATAACTACCGTATGTCCTGTGCTGCAAAAACATTTATAGATTTCTGTCTTATTAACAATCTCACTCAATTAAATCACATAAAAAACTATCAAAATAAGCTTTTAGATCTTGTGTTGTTTAACTTGGATTACCCTCAAGTGTCAGTCGAATCCCCCTCTAGAAGACTAATCCGTACTGACCCGCTGCATCCACCTTTACTAATAAATGTTAGCACGTCTATAAACAAAACAGCTCCCACGTTAAGTTTGAATAGTTCTAGTCTGAAGTATGCTTATGCTAAAGCTGATTATAAATCAATAAATAAATACCTTTCTGCTGTTAATTGGGACACCAGGTTCTCCTTGTGTACGAATGTAAACGAGATGGTGGATATTTTGTATGACGTTATATATAAGTCAATGGATCTCTACATACCAAAAATAAAAATTGTACATGGTTTAAAGCATCCACCTTGGTTCAGTCGTACTCTGATTAAACGAATTAAGGAGAAGGAAATTGTAAGACAGAGATACAAAAAATACAATAACCCTATGGACGAGATAATATTAAAATTACTCGAGAATAGATGTGAAAAATTGTCGATACAGTGCTATAATGCATATGTTCAATTCACTGAAGATAAAGTCACTTCTAATAGTAAATTTTTCTGGTCTTTTTTAAAACGCAAAAAACAAAATATCACCAATTCATATCCAGCTGAAATGAAATGTGATAATATAAGTCAATCAGGAGGTCAAAATATCTGCAATCTATTTGTGTCACATTTTTCAACCATCTATGCTCAAAATTACGATTCACTATACGACTATAAAAAAATCGAACAGAATTTAAGCATTCAGAATTTTGATAGTCGTAGCTTATCCTGCGTACATCTAACCCATAGCGAAATAATTTGTGCTATAAAAAAACTAGATCGCAACAAAAGTTCTGGATCTGACCATGTCTCTCCAGCCTATTTGATACATTGCGCTGAATTGCTTGCTTTACCCTTAGAAAAAATATATAATGAGTCACTTAAAACTGGAATCTTTCCTATTAAATGGAAAATTGCAAAAATTGTACCAATTTTTAAAAGTGGTGACAAAACAAATGTAAAGAACTACAGACCTATTTCAATACTATCTGTGTTTGGCAAAATTCTTGAATCTTTAGTATATCAGAATCTTTTTCATTACTTTAAGCAAATGTTCAATGTTCACCAGCATGGTTTTATCAATGGTAGGTCTACATGTACAAATTTAGTAAATTTTTGTGAAATATTAATAGATGCGGTCGACAAGAGAAATAGAGTTGATGTCATTTATACTGACTTTAGTAAAGCATTTGATTTAGTACCTACTTCCGTACTACTTCAAAAATTGTCTTCATATGGAATCGTTAATTCTTTACTAAACTGGCTAAAATCATACCTCACAGAAAGGCAGTTCTACGTTGTGGCTAATGGATATGAATCTATAAAATGTAATATGACATCTGGGGTTCCCCAAGGTTCACACTTAAGTCCACTTTTATTTAATATATTTATAAACGATCTACCTAATATTATCCTTTTCTCTACTCCATTTATGTATGCTGATGATCTAAAAATTGTCAAAACTATCTATAATCCAAACGATATTCGCTTACTACAGGAGGATCTAACAAGCCTATATAATTGGTGTAAGCTGAATGGCATGATACTTAATACCAATAAATGCTCTCATATAACTTTTACAAAGAAGAAACGACTAACATCCACTAAATATTACATAGGGGGCTCTCCTGTTAATACAGTAGAAACAATTAGAGATTTGGGTATTATCTTCGATAAGGAGCTCACATTTGTGCCTCATATAGACAATATTATTGGTAAGGCCAGTAAAATGCTTGGATTTGTAATAAGAAACTCTAAAATATTTAAAAAAGCTTGTACTAAAATATCCCTATACAAGAGCTTAGTAGTGAGTATATTAGAGTACGCAAGTGTTGTATGGAGACCTCATTACGCTTCTCACTGTCTGAGAATCGAGAGACTACAAAAGCGTTTCTTATACCATCTTGCTTTTTCGTTAGGTAAATCGAGAACACTAAAAAGCTACGCAGATAGACTTGTGTATTTTAGGTTAGACAGCTTAGAAAAAAGAAGAGATATATTAGATTCGCTTTTTTTATACAAAAGCATAAATAATATATATGATAATACCTCTTTATTACAATCATTCCGATTTAAAGTGCCTAGAAGTACACGCAAGCCATCTAACCTTCTCGAAGTACCTTTCCGGAGATCTATTTTAGGTAAAAATTCCCCTATGTCTCGCTTTTGTAAAATATTAAATGTGGATTGCGCCTTAGATCCATTTAGAGACTCTGTGCTTAGATTTCGCAGAAACGCAACAATACGCCCCTGATATTTTCTTGTTTCTTATTTCTCTTTTCTTTTATGATATTTATTTTTATCACTTATGTAATTTTTACCATTATCGTAATTTTTTTTTTTTTTTTTTTAACAAATTATAGTAACTTATCCTTTTTAAATTTATGTAGTTAGACTTTGCCAATAATTAATATATATATATATATATATATATATATATATATATATATATATATATATATATATATAATTTTTTTTATTTTTTTTTATTAACTTTTATCCACTAGTCTCCTATGTTGCATGAGGTATTCGCCTTAAAAGGTAATGCATTTAGTAGTAATATAGAATTAAAATATTAATATTTTTGTAAAATGAATGTAATTTACCACTGGTGAATCTAAATAAATAAATAAATAAATCATTGAACGAATGAGTCGTTATGAATTACATTAAAATAAATGCTATTTCTATAAAATGATATTTTTGATATTAATTGAATTGTTACTAAATATTAAACCTTAACTAAAGCATTTTTTTGCAATTTTTTATTTTAAGCTTATTCATATCATTGCTACATACTAAAAAAAAACTTAACTAAACTTTATCCCTATCGGAGTAGTCAGAGAGAACGGAGAGCCAAACGCTACGATCTCTACATACCTCTTTGCCTAGTCCACTGTCATCAATCTATAAATCTTTCCTTATTCTTTCATGACTCATTCGTTCGACATACTCAAACCAGCTGAGCACGGTCTCCTTCACTCTCACCGTGACATCCTCGCTAGTACCTGCCATTCTGTGTACCTCTTCATTGCGAACTCCGCATATCCAGTAGGATATATGATATTCTTAGTAAAGAAATCGCATCTTTCTTTCATTCTTCTTCTATAATACCCACGTTTCGCTGCCTAGCTAGCTAGCATAATAGAGACGGTACCAACAGTGTATTGTGTACATCCAAAAGCGCAGCTGTGCTGATGTTTCACCGTCACATTAAAGCAGCTAAGGCACCCTTAATCGCATTATCGGTAACATTACGCCTTTCCGCATCCATCTCGTATCTTCCATCTCTACTGAATGTATTTCCCAAATATACCACTTCATTCTCTCCAAAATACAATACAGTAATAAATCGTAGATATTTTTTTTATGTCCAACGGCTAAATATCACAAAATGTTACAAAGCAGGGAAGTAGAGAGAGTCTTAACACTCCGTTCTATCTTGTTTGCTTGCGTATACTACTAATTGTAACGTCTCTAAATATGTATTATAAAGAATAACATGTGTTATTCTTGTATCTGTTATCTGGATATGTCTTCTTAACTTTTTAAAGTTTATCAAAAGTAAACAAATAAAACAAAAAAACCTTTTAAAGCCAAAATACATAAGTTTTTAGCAATGTAGTTTACTATATATATACTTACTTTACACAGTACATACATACATTTACTAATGCATTGTAAAGTTAACTTTAAAATTAAAAAACTGTAGTGTGTTTTTAAATAACAATTGTATGTCCTATTTTGTAGAGCTTTGCAAACAAAACGTATGACTTTCATTATGGCTGGTTAGCTCCACTTTTAATTTTGCTACGTATGTAGCTCTCGCTCTGTATTTGTAGGAACGTACTCTCTTTGTAGAGCCCCAAATTTTTTACTTGTGTGACTATTTTAAATGAAAAGGATGATATTAATTCATGCTTTCTTTTGATAACGTTGGAAAGAATAAAGTCTAAAAAAAGTTTTTGATAATAAAAGAAACTATTCAGTTCAAAGAATAAAAAAGAATAGCTAACGATACAAAAAATTACAAAGTAAAATTGTTTAAAATGTATGATAACTTAGTAATTTCCAATAGAAAACAATCATCATAATGATAAATAATTATTCTTTATTATTCATTTAATATTTTTCAATATCGTTAGATATGGCAAAGCACCACTTTGGTTTTGATATTAACGATTTAACAGGAACACGGAACGAAAATTAAAAAAAATCGCGAAGTGATAAAAACTAACTCCATTCAAACCCACAACCGTCGCGCTAATGACGAGCAGCTACGCATGATGGTGATGTTGATGTCAAAATTACCTGAAAACAAAACGTAATATATAAGTAAATAATAATAGTTTAGCTCGTAATAAAAATTGTTTTATTACAATTAATCAACAGAATACGTATTGACGTATTCTACTACAAGGCACGACCTCCACTTCACCAAACAAGTTGATACGACAATTTTCATTTCAGTAAATTCGTTTCCCTCGCATCCCCATACAACATTTACATGTGAAATTATTTACAGCATTACATACGCTATTAGACCGTTATTACAGTCGGTGTGTTGGTGTATTACATTTATGTCGATTTAGTTCAGCTTGCGGTTTACTCTATGTCGTCTTAATGGCCATCTCAGGAGTTAACATATAAATGGTAAACACAAACGTCAGTACTATTCCTATTCTAAATACGTTCTTGTAATTAGTGCCTGCAATTGTCCCACGTTGGGCGCCATTAATTTCTAGCATGAAGTTCTACTCATAACTTATGCTCAGTTAGTCCAACGCTTACATTTAAATATATGATGTTGTAACTACAGTTTTAAGCATTTTTTTTGGTCTTTTCATACTCTTTATACAGAGTATGCTTGTAATATTTTAAAGATATAAGTGTGGTTATTTGTTTTAACCCTAGGTGTAATTTATGTGTATTATATGCTTATAGTCGTCGCCCGTATCTTTTTAGGGTTCTAAAGCCTTTATTTCAAGCCTTTATTGGGATAAAGACGTTCCTGAGGAAAGTTCGGACATTTCCAGCTGAAATTCAAACCATATAATTTGATCTACAGTTTCTTGAATTCCTTAAAAAAAAATATATATATAATATTAACCATTTATGTCGCAAAGAACTATTTATTTACGTATTTCTATATATATATATATATATATATATATATATATATATATATAATAAAATCTATGACTAATTTAAAAAGATATATCATATATCATCATTACATATAAAACAGTACCTACGTACTCATCAAAAAACTTTTTTTCATAATTAAAAAATATCCACGCCAAAGTAATTAAGGGTATCCTAATAAAAATGTGGTGTAAGCAGAATACATGGTAGTCATCGAGTCTTCATTAATTACATTATGTAGAGACAGGGCACACACTTCGGAAATTTAATAAAGCTTTTACTTGGAAAGCAAAATACACCCGAATTTGGACAAATTAAAACATATGGAGGGCTGACAATGAGTTACTCTTAGTTAAATCTTGTGAATAAGGGTATTTTACGAGGAATTGTTTAATATTATTTAACTTTAAATATTGGCAAGCACAAAAGTTGTGGGGCGGTACCCACTTGAGGAAATTTATAATTTTTATATCCTGGTTTTGATAAGAAGGCACAGCGCAGCATGCAGGGAAAAGCTACAAAAAGAGTTAACATTAAAAAAAAACTAAGAATTAACGAACAAAAAAACAGTATTAAAGTATCAGACATCAATAAAATGAAATTTAAAAAGTGGAAAACAGTTTTAACACAGTATACTGTACGAGCAGTTCCGAAAAACAAAGCGTGTTGAAGTTAAATTGATTACTTTTTGACATGTAATAAAACAGGTTCTACATGAACATTTTGAAGCTCACGCGTCATTGATCGAGTTATCCACAGGCATCTATTCGTTCTCATGTTTCTGCCCATTTTGTTTTAATGAAAATATAAGACTAAGTGTTTTGAAGGTGGTTAATAAAAATTGGTGGAAAATTAACAAGCATTACTAGTTTCTAGAGTCGTATTGAGGTTAGAACAATATTTACTGACCGAAAGGACAGGTAGGTAAAGAAAGTATTGCTTTCTTTTTTTGGTCTTGTTACTTAGTCTCCTTTCTTTGCTTGTTATTTATCACGCAATTAATAGGAACAGAGTGCATGCTATAGAAACTATTAATAGAAAAGAGACAAAGCGCGGCGTTGAGTAATGCCACAAATGGAGAAGTGAAGTATCTTTTTGGGAATGGAGAGCCTTTAAATTAAGTTTTTAGGTTACTTTTAGCGTATGTAATGTGGAACATAGCGTTTTTTTCATTTCATATTCGCATACCAGAGTAGGCGGAGAGAGTTTGTGTTAAGACACTCCGTTCTCCAATTTCCGCTTAATTTTCCAGGCATGCTAGTGTGACGGTTTATTCAAAATCCATTTAAAACATCAATCAATTTAACTTACGCTACATCGATTAAAACTTACATCAAGTGCTATAAGGGAGCCCCAATTAAAATGTTAATATTCATTACTCAAGAACAAACTTTTAGTAATAATTAGTTGGAAGTTAGTGTTGCGCCTTGCACGTCTAGTTCGAGCTATTCATTTATGTCAGTAATGTACGTGCCACGTTGTATATACATACAGACATACTTTATATACCTGTACATATTCGTATAAGTGGCACTTACTAATGGTTATGAGGGACTACCACTTTAAAATATAAAATAGAATGTTATAAAGAATATGTCTTACTGTTATGTCTAGTATTATTTGTTACATGTTTAAACAGACATATAATGGTTTAAATGGCGCAACACAAAGTCGCACTGACTAATTAAACAAAAAAAATAAGCACTAAGTGGGAAACACTTCCGTTTCCCACTTTCGTCGTCTAAATGGGACCCTGCCGCTCTGCCTTCTGGTATCCCGGTGATATAAACAGAAATATACATGTAAGGTCTTTTAAGTAAGATAACAAGCCAACATCATACTTTATATTTAATTTAAAAACAACAAGTAAAAGTAAAAAACATAAGATTTTAAAGGTAAAATTCAATACTACCAAAGTAATAGGATACAGCATAAATATATTGAAAGAGATACTCTTCCATTTCAGATTGAATAAAGTTTAAAATTGGTAGAAGAAAATGAGAAAGCGGAACTCAGGTAAACCTACATACATACATACATACAGAGACATACATAAATATAGGCTACAATGCGGTAACTTTTATCAAGCCGCGTCGTAAGATCTGGGTCATCTCTAATTTAAAAGCTAGCATATGTCGCGCTCTTTGTACACATTCTGTCGATTTATACACCCTGATTGCGAACTTTAGATGGTGTTTTTAGGCTATAGCGTACGAGTATGTACCAATTTTATGATTACAGTTCTTTTTATAGTATATTCTCTCGAATTCGAAGAATGGTGAAACTAATGTATTGCCGCTTGTGTTATGACACTCTGGTCGATATTATCACCCGAATTCCAAGCATTGTATGTGGAGAAGCGGAGTTGAACGCTGCATAAGCATGAAGAACATTAGCATATAGCTTGTAGATTTACATCCATTTCTGGTCAAGTAAACCGCAATCTCGATTCGTTCGAATGAAATTGACGAGGGATTTGTCAAAGGATCGGGGCTAATCAACACTTTGGTAGCGGATGTATCACAATCCGTCCGTCCGTTCGTTTTACATAGATATGTATATATGTGCCTACCAGTATGTATATGTTATTAGTCTTTACTATTTAAAATTTACATAAGAGTCAAGTTGGTTTGTGTTTAACACGCTCGTGTCTTAGCTATATCCCGCATACTAAGAAAGGCAGTGTTGAAACATTCCGTTCTACGCTTTCGAATCAAATTTTAGACTTTGAGGTTTGTATTTTGGTGGGTTTAAAGTTCATGGGATGGGAATTTTGTTCGATTATTTTTATTTTATAAGATGTTATCGTAAAAAAGGTCAAATCAAACATCTTAAATCTTTTTCGTAGTAGACATTTTTTTTATAATTATGGTAGAACGCTGGGTTTTCAGAAATTTAAAAATTTGGGGTTTTTATGACACTTAAACAAAATAAAGTATTAAATTTTAGTAGTTTTTTTTTATAAAAAAATAAAAATAAAAGAGCATTTGATTTAGTTTAACCGACGAAATAAAACGATTCACTCCATTTATTTTCAATATTAGATTCACTAGTTTTCATTTAACTGATAAGCAAAGACGAAGGAAATTGTTAATTTTACAGTATTATTTTTACCAAAGCAACTTTCTTGTGCGATGCAAAACAGCATTCTACCCATTATGTTTCGAGTTTAAATACTTGATAGCTCATCTACATAATAGGAATCTTATGAAATTGCTTCAAGTAAAATTGAGAATCTCCTCAGGTTATTATAAAACGTCTGTTAAAACTTAAGCATTAATCATTTTGTAAAATATTCGTTACTATGTTTTATGTAAACGAATTACGTAATATGTAAACGAATTTATTAGGAAAGTAATTAAAAAGCAAATATAAGACATAATTCCTTTTTTTTTACAAATAATCTTCTCGCTGTATCGCGCACACAGCAGAATAGGCAGAGGTTAAGTCACTCCATTCTCCACTTACCGTCGTATTTTGGAGGCATTGCGTGCTAAGTTGCGGAGCTGTATGCCTCGCTATTCTCCGATACCAGAACAAAGAAATTGAAATATAAATATATAAATATTTCATTTCTGGAGTTGGGATCGAACCCACAACCAGTCGCGTTTACAATCACAGTTTGAACCCCTACTTTACTTTTATTTTTACTTTTAGAAAACAAAATTATTAGAAGTAGTTTTGTTAACTTAATTGTAATAAATTAAAATAAGAAAACATAATTATTATTATCGCCGTTACCTACATATGTATGTATATATATGCTGGATGAAAATATGACAATTTTTTTTTATAAAAAGCAGAGCAGCATATAGCAGAGTAGGCAGAGGAAACAAGTTAAGACATTCCCCTATATCGACATGGTCTTAAGAGCCTTAAGGGGTCATTCAAGTATTACGTAAGCACTGTAGGGGGCCTTTTTTGACGTTTTCAATGAAATATTTCTAAGACGATTGCTTATTTTTGATGACATTGGAATCAATAATTGCAAAAAACTGCTTACGTAATATTTGAACGGCCCCTAAGATATTATGTGAGAAATACCAGAACGAGGCAAGGAATACAAAAAGCTTCATAAGTTAGAACGCTTAATAAATTAGCTTATAAGCTTAATAAATTAGAAAACAAAATAAATATAAAATTTAAAATGATTGTAAAAAATTGATGACCATTTTGCGTTGTCAATTGTTATCTAATATCCGTAATGTGCTTGCAAAGGACAGACATTTTTCATAATATTATCTTTACAGAGGCATTCTTTATAATATTATCTTCCAGGCTCATTTTGAGGATTGATTGCTTGAGCTTAATTTCTAATCAGAAATGATTGTACAATTTTACTTCAACGTAATATAATGTATTTTTTTGATTCAGGCTTATTCCCGTATACTTCTTGGTAGATATAGAAAATCTAGTGACAAGACGTTTTGTTTTGCAAACATATTATGGACACTGCCTTTTGAATGATTTGAATTCAACACTGTATTTTGTCCCGAGTGAGAATCAAACCCACAACCTCAATAAAAAAAAAGTGTTATATATCTGACATATAAGAATTTTTTTTGTTCACGTACATCGTTAAGCGGTTCCTGAACATACTAAAATAGGTAGAGGCAACGAAAAATGGGAACCTAATTTTAAGACTCTCTGTTCCCCACCTGCCACCAAATTCTGGAGGTATTGTGTATTGAATGGCAAAACTCAACGCCGCACTTTATCTCGTTACCAGAGCGAGGAACTGCAAATATTCAACATGCCTCCGAGTGGGAGTCGAGTCCACAAATCTCGCGATTACCGTCACGCCCTTGTGCTACAGCGCCACGATCACCTCCTTTTTTATATTTTTTTTTTTCAGTATTTAATTCTCCTTCCCGTATAACATTTTAAGCTACCGTTAAAATAAAAAAAAAGCGAGATGATCTTAAAATATTGTGACTCTTTAAAAGTTAACTACTTTATACAATTAGTCTCGTTTAAGACTGTTAGCTATCAAAGAAAAACTGAGGCAATCTTGTTAGGCGTAGCGGGACCTTTGGAGGAATTCTTCAGAACACTGAATGCATAATTTTAAGGCATTACTGCAAACTTACTTAAAAGTAAATACGCTTCAGTTTTAAAGAACCATCTTGAAAGTTATTTTTTAACTTTAGTTTTTTTTTTTAATTTAACCCGCTTAATGCAGTTACTAAAATTTAAATATTATACAGCGTCTTATTGTAAGCGCGATGGTTGTAGGTACGATTCGACCACTCGGGAAATATTTATTTTTATTTCCTTGCGCTGGTAAGAAGATAAAGCGCGGCGTTGGGTTGTACAACTTAACGCGCATTTTCATAAGAAAATTGAGTGGAAAGTGGGGAACGGAGAGTCTATGCACTAGGTTAACTGTCTAATCTATTTTTGCCTGATAATGTTAATGAAACGCGGCCTTAAGTTCCACTTCCACCAATCAGGATTTGTCGCTAAAATAATAAAAAACGGAGAAAGAAGTCACTTTTTACTAAAATCTAATATGTTGTGACTATATTTTTAAATAGTTTTTCCTTACAAAAAATAGTTTTTCCTTACAACTATCATAAATTAAATGAAAAAGTTTTACTCTAATCTACCAATACGTAATAAACTACCTAGCGTCTCTAATCTTGCACTCGCTACTCTATATAACAGTTTAAATGGCACAGCTTATAAGGGCTTAGTATACTTTGAACGAGAGCCTTTTGACATCCTCAGATACAAATCCTCTAGCGAAAGATGCAATTTTTGATAAAAATTTAATCATATTTCTGCGTTGCGAGTTCAAGTACATCAATTTGTATCTTTATTTTTTTGCGAGAGCGATGTGTTAATAAGAACGGAGTCTTTGCAGGTGCCCCTCCTCAGAGCCTACCCTCTTATCTGCAAGATCCAGCGTGAAACTCCTGAGTTTTTCAGATGTAGTAGTGGCGCAGAGGCGGTGATGCTTGTGAGTTCGTTTCCCTCTAAGAAAAATGGATAATTTTCATTTCCTCGCTCTGGTAAAAAGAAAAAGCGAGGCGTTGATTTCTGCCACTCAACACGCAATATCTCAAATATTAAGCGGTGCGTAGATAGCACAGTGTCTTAACACTACGTTCCCTCTGCCCACCTTGTTATATGCAGAAAAAAAAAGCGTGAACTTAATAAAAAGTTAGACATAGTATATACGTATAAAAAATACAATAATTTTCTTTTACATATTACATACAGATAAAAAGAATAAACCCTATGTTAAAACAATTTACTACAGTAAAAGAAAGGAGCTTATCGCCAAATCCGGTATTACGTAAGAAACCTATCATATAACATGGTTTACGCCTCACAATCGATGTAATCCATCGAATAGTCGGCAACGATATATAATGTAGAATGAATTGAATTGGCGCTTAAGGGTTCGAATTAGATGGATTCTTGTTCATTAATTAATAATTGTAGCCCGCTACTTTGTTTGTGTAGATTAAAAAAAACTGTTTATCCCGCATACACCAGGTTAGGCAGAGATTACTTAGATTTACGACACTCCATGCCTCACTTTCCGCCGAATTTTTTGAGGTAATTCATGTTGAGAGACGGAATTCAACGCCGGGCTTTTTTTGCTTTGGTGCCAGAGCGAGGCATTAATAAATAATAATTATTTCCTTTGAGTGGGGATCGAATCCACAACCGTTGCGTTATAGTCACACCCTGCCTCTGCGCCACGACGGTCTGTGTGTGTGAGTGTGTGGATTGTGAATCTCGACTTTTCCGTACTTCTAGCAATTTTGCTTCCAATAAGAATCTATTATAGTTTCAAACTCTTGAATCACTTTCTCTATTCGTGAAATCGCATTAAAATTAATTGCTTACTTTCAAAAAGGATTGAATTGTTACTATGTATTTTTTAAAATTTTTGTTGTTACTATTTGTAACCGTAGACTTTTATTTTTCTTTCTTTCTGGATACCCCGTTAGGTGTATATATAAAGAGTGAAGCTAATATAAAAAAAAAATTATTTAAAACCCCACACAAACAAAAGAATATACTTTTGAAACAAACAATATCATGACTGCAGCTTTAAATGCTAAATATTTTCGTTTTCCCGATAAATTATAAAAAAAATGTAACATACATATAACTATAACGTTATATGAAAAAAATGGCACCTAACGAATGTTCTGCATATGATCATCCCGATATGATGAATCCCTCAAAGAAAAGATTCTAAAACGTGATGAATTAGAAACAAACACGACTATTGTATAATAAAAAATCACTGTAGCGTGAGTTTGTGAATAGTCTTTTCCATCCTTATTGTCCCTTTGTACCAGGAGGATAAAGGCTCTATTAGCGAGCGGACACGTTAAGCCCACAATCAGGTCGATATTATAAAGCTCAGAGAATATCTGTTTATAAGAAAAAGATGACCGTTTCTTGAAATATTAAATTAATAAATTGCTATATTAAATTAAAAAAAATAAATTAAATTAGCTTCACTCTGTATCCTAGAGAACCAAGTGCTAAAACATTCCGTTCCCCACTTTCTGCCGAATTCTGGAGGCATTACGTGTTGAGTGGCAGAACTCAACGCCGCGCTTAGCCTTGACACCAGAGCGAAGAAATGAAAATATAAATTTACGTAAATATTCATCTCCTCGAGTGGGGATCGAACCCACAACCAGTCGATTTTACAGTCACACTTCGTGCCGCTGCGCCACAACTGGCCTCATTGCTATATTTCTTTTTTAAATTCTTATTAAATAAAACTAATTACTAATTTTTAGGGTTTAATCAAAAAAGTATAGCTTTTACATATTTTTCCTAAACTAGTAATACCTGTAACTGCTAGCTGCAACATTTTATAAGTCTATGTCAACCGGAAGTACTCTATTAATTTTGAGTCGAAGTGCGCGTTTTTTGCAGTATAATCAGCCATATCTTTTTTTGAAGTAAATGTAGAAATACGTTTTCTTTTTAGAAAATCCAGGTACCACAGAAGGGATCAGAGTATATGGTTTGAATTTCAACTCGATATTTCCAAGAGTTCCTGAGATAAGGGCTCTTGACAGACAGACAGACAGACATACAGATAGACAGACTGACGGACGGACAACAAAGTGATTTTATAAGGATTTCTTTTTAATATAAAAGGTACGGAACCCTAACATATGTATTATAATATGTCATTTAAATAAGAAAGTCTATCTTAATACAGAAGTAGTTCAGATTCACGTAATATTGTGCAATAAATGCCGTAAACCTATTCTGTAAATGCTTCCTTATAAATATTACTGAAAAATATAGTATTTTTATTTATAAGATGTTCTGTTATATAAAGTCATTATATCACTTATACAACTAAAGATACACTACTATGTGCCTTATCATGGATATAAAGTAGTTAATATTTTCATGTTCTTTGCGCTGGTAACAAAGCAAAAAACAGCGTTGAGTTACGCCAGTCAAGATGCAATGCCTTCTTAATTTAAAAAAAAAGTGAAGAACGGAAGCGTCTTAACGGGAATAGAGTGTATCAACACTAAGTTCCCTTTGTTTGTCCTGCTGTATGCGGGATACTGCGTGAAGAATATTTGAATCAATATCCAACGCCCTTTACCAACTCACATAACATCAAACATATTTTTAATTTATTTTATAAAATACTTTAATCTTTTACTCATCTATATTGAAAATCAGTAATAAATCACACCGTAGCAATTTGCTAAAATTTCCTGTATATTTCAGTGACCTAAATATGTATAGAGAATCGCGTCGGTCTAATAGAGGACATGGAGTTAAATTAAGTTGCGGTGAAGTTAAACGAAGTCGATATGATAACTTTGTAAATATTACGTTAATAAAGTGAACTCGACGCCGTCATGGAGCAGTGGGGCAGCATCAGACTTTAGACGCGACGGTTGTGAGTTCTACTATGGCCGACGAAAAGCCGTGTTCAATCCTATCACTCAATACGTAATGTTTCGAAAATTCTGCGGAAAGTGAAGCATGGGGAGTCTCAACACTATTTTCTATATGTCAACCCGTAGAGGATAAAACGTATAGCTGCTTTTTAGTAAACTAAACTTTAAACCAAAACATAATATTTCATGTTGCCATCGCAAAGAACAGTTTCAAGCATTCCGGCCGTCGCAACGCAGTACTAGAGGATATAGGCTATCAACGCGATGATTGTGGGTTCGATGATTAACCGCTCAGGTAAAACAAACTAAATAACAAACATTTTTTTCTCTTTAATTTTCATATGAAATATTTAAAATTAAACCGGACTCACACATATTATTCTACCGACAGTTCTCACTCAATATTAATCCACACACAAATACTTATATCCAATGAAAAGTTCGGCTTCGAAACCGTTTTACGAAGCGCTTATCTTTTGAAAGCAGACTGCGAGCCACCAGCTGTGACAATAAACGAATTTAATAAACAAACAAAACGTTATTGTAAATGATCACTTTGCATCTCATAATTTGACCTGAAAAGTTAAGCTATGTCTTCTTACAATTACCTTTTGCATATTAATTTATTTTAAACTAGCTGTAGCCCGCAACTTTGGTGAATTGATATGAAATGTAAAATAGCGTTTTTTTCGTTCTCATAGGAATTTCCAAAAGAGAGAAGTCGTTTCCGTTACCCATCAACATTCATCTGTATACATGCTAAATCTTCTTTTTCTTCTTTTTTTTTAATCTACTACATTTTGGTGTTTAAATTTATTAAGCAATCTATTTAACCAGTAAAATACATAAAGCAATAAAGTACTACGTACTTTTTGAGCACTTTTTCGTAACTTTTCTTTTTTAATTCTTTACGTATTTATTTTCGAAAACAGGAACAATAAGGACTATATATAGCGTACACAAAGTCAAAATAATTTGTTGAGAAGTCACGTTGTATGAGAAAAATTTATTTGTTCAAAACTCTTTCATAACATTTGGATCACGACTGGAAATCTGATATCGTCGCGTAGTCCTTTGTTTCATAATAAATTATGTTCACGTGTCGCTTCCCGTCATTTATGATGGGAGACAAAAATTTTGAAGATGAAAATCAACAACATTTTGCATTAATAATATAAAAAGACTTCGGTGCTTACGGTTTTTTCCCGTATGGTGATATTGCGTGTTCAATAGTGGAACTCAACGCCGCGTTTTTTATATTGCATTTCATTTTGTTCTAAATTACATTAACAATAGAATGTTGCTTACAAGCAACATTACAAATTTTAAACATTTTCTAGCAATTGAATAGTTGTAGTATTTTCGATTGTTTGTAGAATATACTATATTTCTATTTAGATTCACGCTGTCCTAGATACCCCGTACATAGCAGGGTAGTCAAAGGGAACCTTACCTTAGTGTTTTCCATTAAAACACTTCCGTTTCCACAAAATTTAGGAGGCATTTCGTGTTGAGTGGCGAAACTCAAAGCCATCACCACCACCGTTACCAAAGCGAGAAATAAAAATAATTAATATTTTATTTCTTCGAGTGTGAATCAAACCCACAACTCGCCGAGTCCTACAGTCGCGCGCTTGTGCCTCTGCGTCACGACTGGCCTCAATAATACATGAGTAGATGTTAAAGATATTTTTATAATATTTAGCAAGAACAAAATAACTCCGAACCATAATATTACGTGTAAAATAAAACATTTAACGAAAAAAATCTATTCAAATAGGCAAAATAAATCAGCAAACTTTATTGATTCTATAAAAGCACTCAACATAAACTGAAGCTCATTAATTTTTATGGCGGTAACCCCTTCACTTCCCACGCAAAGGCAACGGCTTAAGCGCGTTAATTTCCGCCTGTGTATTTATTTGTTGAGCCGGCTTTGTACGTCACCTGCGGTACGGGTACATTATTTTTGTATACTGAAAGTATAGGTACTTGCTTTGTTTTGGCCTACTATATCCTACTTCGCACTTATATAAGAAATGTGAAAGTTTGTAAGGATGTGTGTTTGTTTCAATTTCACACAAACTAAACGAACTACTAAAGGCCAGTCGTGGCGCAGCGGCACGAAGTGTGACTGTAAAATCGACTGGTTGTGGGTTGGATCCCCACTCGAAGAGATAAAATATTTACTTAAATGTATATTTCCATTTCTTCACTCTGGTGTCGAGGCAAAGCGAAGCGTTGAGTTCTGCCATTCAACACGCAATGCCTCCAGGATTCGGCAGAAAGTGGGGAACGAAGTGTCTTAGCACTAGGTTCCCTATGCCTTAAGCTTTAAGCTGATATTTTTATATGACAAAATGATAAAATAAATTTGATGTCGCACTATAAAGAGAATATTTCAACTCGTGTTTATAAATTAAAATACTAACATTATCTAAACATAGTGTAAATGTTGTCGGTAAATATATTATAAAGTACAAATTTAGTATTAACAGTATATACAAGGCTCGCCTGAGCAAGACTCTCTATTCGATTGTTTTACGCTGTAATCTGCATACAGCCGCGTAGTCAGAAGGAATCTAGTGTTTGGACACTCCGTAACCTACGTTTCCTTTCTTTACGAGATATTAAATGTTAAATGGAGACACTCAACGTCATCCTTTATCTTGTTATTACATCGGGGAAATGAAAATAGCTCATCCCCACGATTGGGAATCCATGTAACTACCCCCGCGTTTATAGTCAAATAAATAATAGCTGATGAATTTACAATGTTCTTAAGTAAACCTAACAATACTTTAGAACAACTAACAGATTAGATTTCACTTATCTAAACAATGGTTACACATACTACTATATAGTGATAGAGAAGAAACGTTCTAGAAACGCGTTCATCTTAAATAAATTAGCGTCTACGTTCGTCTACAGGCGCTTTGTTCTTGGAGCACTTCCTCTGAGCTTCGAAAGCTTTCAAAAGATATTCATTAGATCTTTTATTTGTTTTAAAACTAAACAACACTATAAAAGAGAATAGGTTGTTTTAATTACTAATTTAGTGATTATTTGTTAAGTATTATACAAGTGAATATAACAATTGGTACCGATGCTGCTATACGGCATCATGGTTTAAACGCGGGTATTATAGAAGAAGAATAAAAAAAAGAAAAGAGAGATGATGCTGATAAGATGCGATCTTTTGTTAGGGGGAGACTTCGGTTGACCTTCGAAAATAAATTAACGATAATATTGGAGGAGGACATGACAGTGGACGAGGCGAAAGAGGTGTGCAATACAGCGTGAAGCTATATATAATACACTAAGCTCTTCCATAATTGAGTGACCGACAGACAACGCACAGACAAAACTACCTTACCTTAGATCTTAGAAAAATGAGATTTTGTAATCTAGATAGATTAAGAATAAATTTCTATGGAAACGGGAAACAACGGCATTTTCCGTTTTACATGCTAATATATTTTTTTTTTAATCAAAAACACGACAGATTAAAATGTAACAGTATAAATATGAATAGAGGCGTTTGTCCGAAATTTCAATGTAACATTTACACATTTTCATTTTAAAATTATACAAAACGTATGCGAAATTTATAACGCCATATATATCAGTTACTGTCAACGGTGTTGAATATACATGACGTAAACGTGGAAATTAAAATAATAATTATTATATGTATTTCCTGCTTGTTTCTATTAATTATATATATTCGAATATCTATATTATCATTCCGGTCCGGCCGGAGGCCGGTCGTGGCGCAGTGGTACAAAGTGTGACTGTAAAACCGACTGGTTGTGGGTTCGATCCCCACTCGAGGAGATGAAATATTTACTTAAATTTATATTTCCATTTCTTCGCTCTGGTGTCGAGGCTAGGCGCGGCGTTGAGTTCTGCCACTCAACACGCAATGCCTCCAGAATTCGGCAGAAAGTGGGGAATGGAGTGTCTTAACACTAGGTTCCCTCTGCCTACCCTGCTGTGTGCGGGATACAGCGTGAAGCTGATTTATTTTTTATTTTTTATATTATTATTAACCCAGTCGTTGCTCAGGGGCACAAGCGCATGAATTTAAAAGTCATGTGCTTGTGGCCCTGAGTTATAGAGTTCTGATGAGATATAGGTTAAAAGAACATAAAGTTACAAAAATATATACGTGTAATAAATAATTAGCTTTATGTGTATTTTATAAATATCAAATATCAACAATAGTCTTATTTTTTTATTTAAAAGAAGTCATTTTAGTTGTCAATTAATTGTGCTTATCAATCAATAATCATGTATTTTAAGCGGGCGAAGCCGCGGGCGAGCTGCTAGTATTAAATAAAACAATCTTTTGAAACAAGTTACTATTAATTTTTACTATATCCAAATATCTGGTGGGAAAATCGATAATCACGCGAGCAGAACCGGTTAAGAAACGCTAGTATAATATATCCCTTATACCCTTTGTGGGTCAGGAAGAAACAACCCAGTCTTAGGCAAAGTGTCTAGTGACCTATTTACAAAGGTTGTTGAGAGACCAACGCAGTCTTTGTTTATCCGTTTTTTTTTTTCATCTCACACTGTGTAGGGTAGAAAGAGGTAACCTGGGAACCTAGTGTTAAGACACTGCGCTCTTCCCCTCCTCCACCTTCCATCGAATTCTTTGGCAGGCGTTGCTTGTTGAGTGAGAAAATGAAAACGTCAAATACATAATTCACTTGAATGGAAATCGAAGCCACACCTTCGCGACCGTCGCTTTTTATTGATAGTGTCCTTGCGCTACGTCGCGCGTCCTTGCCTAATTCGTAATAATAATAATTAAGGTATATATTCAAATAAAAATTAAAAATGTATATACTAAATGCAGTCTAAGTCCCACACCAGACGCCCGCTATGTGAACCCGTTCATTTAAAATTAATTAGGAAGTTATAATGCTTCCAACCATAAACTGATCACGAAACACTGTAATTGGCACGTGCCGCGTCGGAAGTTACACGAGGAAGAGCGTTCGCTTACACTTGTTTTGTGTTTAATATATATATGTTTATTATATTTCAGGCGCATATGCCAGGCGGTCCTGGCGCAGGGATACAAGCGTGCGTATGTAAACAAGAAGGTTGTGGGTTTGATTTTCATTTCCTCGTTCTGGCAACGAGGCAAAAGTGGCGCTTTGTTTTGCCACTCATAACCGACCATAATGCCTCCAGAAGTCGGTGGAAAATAGGGAACGAAAGCGTCTTAATAGGAACGCAGTGTCTTAACACCAGATTAGACAATAAATAGCAATCTCTCTTGACAAATGATAATTCTAACCAATTGTCTTCGGGTGGCGGACCTCAAAATAATAAATGTTGTTACAAGTATACAAAAGCCACGCTGCATACGTGTGTGACTGTAAAGACGACTGTTTGTAGTTCGATCTCCGCTCGAGCAAATGAAATATTCTTTTATATTTTCATATCTTCGCTCTGGTATCGAGGCAAAAGCGTGAGGTTGAGTTAAGCCATTCAACACGCAATGCCTCCTGAATTCAGCGGAAAGTGGGGAACGAAGTGTCTTAACACTACGTTTCCTCTGCCTACCCTGCTGTGTGCGGGATACAACGTGAAGCTGGTTTAATTATTTACGTTAAAAAGGTTAAATTTTTACATACTACTTTACTTAGTTACGTTAAATTTTTTATGTTTTCCAAAAAAGAATTGTTCTTTCATTTTGTCCGAAATTATATTTTAAAAAGATTAAAAAGAGTCTAAAACATTTCAAATAGAAGGATTCCTTATAACTGGCTTGTATCTAGTACTCATCGTTAGGCTATCGCCAGGTACGTCCCAATCACGACGGATTAACAGCATTAAACGTGTAAAAGGTTTAAACAAAAACTTTTAATGGAAATACGTTGTTCCGAATTTTCAATAGCGGTTTTAGTTTAGACCACAATTTATATCATTTATATTTAATGAAATAATATTGAGTGGCATATAAAGAAAAAGTAATTATAATTTGGTTTTTATTTGTAGAGCATTTTATTTTATTAACGCTCTAAACGGGAACCTAGTATTGAGAGCCGCGGCGTATTAAGTGGGGGAACCTAATATTGTGCCTCGTCGCCTAGAGCGGAATAATAAACACAATTAATTTAAACAGAGAACGGATACGGAGAGGAACGACGAGGCAATTGTAGCGCTATCGGGGCGCTCTCCCTTTATGAAATACGTCTACGTCCCATAATTCTATAGCCTATTTAAAGATTTTCTAAAAATATTAAGATGATGAAATATTACGTAGTGCTTAGTTTAACCAAGCCGGGAAACCCTTTCTGAAATTTGAACTCGCCGCTACCTCAGCCCGGCTAGCCCCAACAAAGCCATAATAACGTCTTTATCATCATATCATAAAGTTCTCACTTCTAAGATATTTTGAGTCAATAAGACATGTTATATATATTTTATACAGTAGTTTCATTCTGTTTTTACATAATGAACCGATGGAACCTTGTGTAAATTAAGACACTCCGTTCCTCTCACACTACAAAATTTTCAAGACAATGCGTAAAGAGTGGCGGAATTTAACACCGTAGTTTCTACTAGAGCGGGGAAATTAAAATAAAATAAATATTATTATTCCCCCGAGTGGGAACCGACTAACTCTCTCACTGCGCTACCGAAAGTCTGTATATTTAATACTGGCGACCAAAATGCTACTTAGTCCGCTTATAGTTATTGTTATATTATTACCAAATTATACAAAATGATAACATTATTTATACCCTACGTGTCATTTTATTCTATAAACTATATTGCTATAAAGTTTCATCTAAATCCGTTCAGTAGTTTCCGAGTGAAATTGGAACAAACATATTGATCCTGACAAACTTTTCCTAATATTAATTAATTACCACCGCGTTCGTCTGTAATTAGACTGTATATTCCGAGGTCGGGGATTTTTGAATATCAAGAACCTCCATAACAACAAGATATGCAGTTTTAGGGAATATTTTCTCAAGATTAACGTGGATATGCACAAGGATGTGGTAACCGTTGACGAACGCCTTACTCCTCTTTCCTTGGGCACGGAGAACTGGCGTAGGCCTGTAGTACTTACTACTTCTGCTCGCATGGCTGTGAAGAAGAGCAAGGAGTTGCATGGGAGATTCCATAAAACCCTAGTGGACCCGGACTTGGATACTGCTTCCTTTCTTTGTCTTGGTGACTGTTCGGGGATATTTTCGGGGAAACTGAAGGTTTTTTCTGTTTAATTTATAAATGAAATGTAAAATTTATTTCCCTTATTGTAAAATATATTCCCGTAATAAAAGTATTTGTGTAAGTAGGGCAATATAAAATATTTATTTATAGTATTTTACTAACAACAATACTGTAGTAGTATCTTGGCAAAACTCCTTATTTTGAACAAATTAAAGCAAGTAAAAGCGGGTAAGTCCGCAACATTCGTATGACTTAAGTTTTCAACTTAGTTCACTGGAGTTCCCAAGTTAAATCATTACGTTTAACTTACTATTGATAGTGTTTTAATAGAGCTCTAGACACTAGCTTCTAAGCTGTTGGTAATTTCAAAATATATACATTTATATATAATTAAATACTCTACCGCTATCAAGTGACTGACAGACAACGCACAGACGAAATTACGGGACTTACTGCGGAACCGGAAAAATGGGGTTTATTTTATTTCATGTTTTATGCAAATGAAAATGCGGGAGACGACTAGTATATGTGCTAGCGAATACATGCGCTTTCGACTTTAAAAATTTGGTGTAAAAATATAGCCAAATTATACAAAATCTTAATTATTATATGTAGCATTTATCTAAATATTAACAGTTTTTTTTACTTGAAAGTGATTTACTTGATTTTTAATCTTACAGTAGGTATATCGACCTTAACACTCGTCACATTCATAAAAAATTAAGACTATTAAATAACCCAAATATTTATATATTACTTTTAACGTCAAATTATTCAAAATAGGCTTGATATATTCATAGGGTATTATTATGATAGCCCGATGAATTATTAACATTGTATTATGTATTTTAAGACAACTGTTTAAATTGAACGTAATGTAAGTATGTAATGAATCCTTAGATTAAGATTTGCTTAGACTATTTGGATTTCTATATAACTTTACATAACAACCATACTTATGGTATAATTAGATACTGTCGCAATGGTTTTGAAGATGAATTTTGTATGGGAGGAAAGTATTCTGCTAAGGGGGAAAACCACCAAACATGCAATATTTCTCAAAGAGACAAAATCTTTGTTTCGGTACCCTTATTCAGTCTCAATCAATTCGTGAAAGAAGCCCGAGAAAGACTGCCAATATCAAGTATCACGATCATCTGGAAAGCAAGGCCAAATTGGCCTTGAAGAAACTGGTGGTCATCAGCAGAGCAGATCTGTTACCTGCGCCGAATTTTCTAACCGCACAGTTCGTCACATACTAAAACAACATTCACACCACCTGAATTCGTGGCACTCCAATACTGTGCAGTTTCGTAGAAACTTTCTTCAGATGATCTCTACGCTCGTTTTCCTTGTCTCTTCCATAAAAAAATATATGGATACGGAATGCTTATATTAAGAATGTATGAACTTAATGTTTATATTAAGTTGCCCTTACAAATCTTCTAAAGTCTTTTAAAATGTTAAATTGCTGTGCTAGCTACTAAAATAGAAAAAGCAATTCACATCTACTGTCGACATACTCCGCTTGTCAAATTCAAGACATTCGCGTATTTAATGGCGGAACTCGACGCTGCATTTGGACTAACCAGAATGTTGAAAAGAATACTTACTGCTTGCTTTCCTAATTTTCACTCGAAATTTATCAAACTGTGCGATGATATCCTCCCAAATGACAATTTATAATAATTATAAAGCAATATAAAATATATCAGTATGTATAGTACAAGTTTGTAATAATAGCATTAATGAGCAACCCAACCTCAGGGATCGGATGTGACCCGTCTCGTTACCGCTCGATGTACTTCCGGTTTAAAGCTTATTATATCGGATTTAATATATTGGAAATTTGCTATGTTAATATTGTAGCTACAATATTAACAAATACAAATACATATATAAATAATGGGATGTAAACGCGACGATTGCGGATTCCCTCCCTTTGGTAAGAGGAAAAACGTGCGGGGTAATTTCTACCTAGACTCAAAGCTCTCAAGCGACTCAAGCTCCACGTCTCCAAAATTGTATATGGAGTGCAGAGTGTCGTAACACTAGGATCCCTCTATTAAACCTTTTAAATGGAATATAAACTTTCTTAAGGCAAATACGTATCTAAAATTTATATTCTGGGTTATAGAGAAGAATGCATTATAAAATTTGTAACCGACTGCGACACGTCAAGGGATTTTTCATGTCGAGTCATACCGTTCAATCCGCAATTAGAAAACTGACGTGTTGAGCCCCATACGACGTCCTGGCTTACCTTAAATTTGTTAAAAATGAGCCAATTTGTGAAAAATTGTCTTTTCATTTTTGAAATTCTTAAACAAATTGTAAGTCAAGAACGTGAAGGTGAAAAGGTGTGAAGGTGTTATTTTTTAATAACATTTCCCAAGTGGAACTAAATCCATAATAATAACATCAAATCAGGATCGTCCCAATTGTGTTACTGTAGTGTCAAAAGGGTCAAATAAATCGGTATAAATCTTCCAAATTCCTTATGTTTCGTAGAACCATCTATATTTTATGATCAAATGATCTTTTACGCTTCCAGATCCTTTTACTGTTTGGAACCAAAGTATGATTAACGTTAGGTTAGATTGCCATTGTGCTGTATTTTTAAGGCCCTATAAATATTTTGATGAACAAGGAAATGATAATTCTAAGTAATTATCTTTGGATAGTGGAAATTTGTATTATTCTCTCTACAGAGATGCTAACAACATAATTGGGTTGTAACACGCGTGTAAGAATTTCGACATAGCTTAATGAGGACGTATGGTCAGAACGCTTGGACGGTTTCTAAGAGATGGGGGTTCAAACCCCGCTACGTTAATTTTTTTTTATGTTTTTTACCTACATACTTATCACCTTAAGAAACTGTAACTTCGATGAATTTAATAGATTTGAAGTAAAAACAGAGTAGGTAACGTCTACTTGGGCCGTCCAGTCAAAATAATTAAAATTATATATTTATTAGAAATAAATAGCTTTACGCTCTATTCTGAATATAGCTGGATGGGCAGAAGAAAACGAGTACCTACTCAGAAATTACGTGCTGAATGGTGGAACTCAACACTGCACCTTGTCTTGCTACCAGAGCGAGAAAAATTAAACTAATTTATTCATTCCAGAGTTCACAATCACTAGACGGCCTTACCATTTTTCAACTGCAATATACTAATATTATTTTGAAATGAACAACAAATTTACTAGTTATATAGAGTACGTGTTCAGCGTTTTCTCTGTAACGAGGCGGCGCGCCGGACGTGACTGGCAATGCTTCGTTATCCAACTACGTACTTCCGGTTGTTGTTTAGTGAGTCAAAATCTTTATGGTGAAAGTCCAAGATTTAGTTCCTGGGTAACGCTATTATGGGCTATTTTGAGTAACTTCCAAACACATAGTATAAATATTAGCAAAATAAATAAACTCACAAATGAAGTTGGTATATGTTATCTACTAATCTGCAATAATCAATCTTGATATTGATGTCAGTTTAGTATACTGATCAACTGTACCATGTATCTTGTGGTGTGAAATACATTTAGTTCAGTGCGAGACAGACTCGCGTACAAATTAGATGTAAAAATTTTGTAATGCCAAAGCCCAAAGCGTCGATGAAGATCTTGATATCCTGTTTCTACCCACGTCTATCTTACCTGTGAACAATACAATGATATATTAAGCATTAAATACCAATATATGTTTATTATAAAATATTTATTTAAAGAGACTTTCATACAGATACTGATTCTTACCATTCCTACCTACCCGAAAAGGGAACCAGTAGTGTCAAGACACATCGTTTTCCGCGCAACGCCACTCGCCAATTTCGAGACAATGCGTTTTAAGTGGCGAAACTTAAAACCAAAGCGGGGAAATGAAAATAGTTAAAACAAATATCTCCCACCAGGTGGGAAAACCACCGATAATATGTATGCATCAGGCACGACAGCCTTAGATTGTTAGATTCTTTTCCAAATATTATTTAATATTTTTAATTAAAAGTGTAAAAATAAAAGTTGTACAATTAAAATGAGACCAGTCGTGGCGCAGGGGCAGAAAGTGTGAGTGTAAATTCAACTGGTGTAGGGTCAATCCCCACTCGAGGAGATAAAATATTTATTTCCTTTATATATTCATTTCTTCACTTCACGCCACTCAACACGTAATGACAGCAACGGAGTATCTTAACACAAGGTTCCCTCTGCCCACCCGGCTGTGTGAGGCATATAGCGTGAAGCTGATTCGATTTGTTTAAATTATAAATAGAATTATTCTATACTAAATGCATGAAACATATTTTTTGCATATCCCTAAATATTGTGAGAAATGCGTAAAGATAAACAAGTATTAATAAATAACTGAGAACCATTTACGAGTAAAAAGCAATTCCATGTTTTAGCAAAATCGAAGTTGATTCTTTTCTAACGTTCATTTATCAATCTTTCTATACTAATATTATAAAGCTGGAATAATTTTTTTGGTTGAAATTGCTTATTACATATAAGGAAAATCTTGTCACGAGGCCAGTCGTGGCGCAGTATTCATAACTTCGAGTGGGGATATAACCCACAACCGTCGCGTTCCAGTCACATCTTTATGGCCCTGGCTACCACGGCTTCAACACAGTTATTTTTATTTCACCAAGTAGGCTAAATTGCCAGTAATTATTTTATACAAATATATGATCATAAATTAATGATCACGAGAGAAAATAATAAAACGGTTTTAACACATAATTAAAAACGCTTTAACATTACATCAACTAAATAAATGTTTGTCAAATTCAAGACATTCGAGTATTGAATGGCGGAACTTATTTTCCGTTGATTTCTGTAGACATTTCGTGTTGAACGGCGGTAAGTACTCAGCGGTAAGTTACGTATGAGTTCATTAAAGAAAAAACGAAAAAAGAGATAAACCCGAGTGTTTTGACACTATGTTCGCAGTGTCTATTTTATATGCGGAATAAGTAAAGATAAAATTATAAAATAAATATTATGCTACGTGCGAGATACAGCGTGAAGCTAATAAATAAGTAAGAAAAAACCTTATAGAATTCCCGTACAAAAATAAATACAAGTAAAAATTAAATATATTTTTTTGTATAGAGACTATAAAATTTGAAAAAAAAGCGTAAATTATTCTACTTGACAAAATTGAATTATGGCAGCCCAACAAAACAACGAGTAAGAAGAACTTGATGACTATTAATGTCTAAGAGCTGGAATAACGGTTAAAAACATTTTCGAGGCCGTAGTGGCGCAGTGGAACGGCGTCTGATTGTAAACGCGATTGTCGTGTGTTTGATATCAACTTGGGGGAAGAATTAATTCAAATTATAATATTTTCCCCGCACAGGCAGAGAAAGCGCAGCTTTGAGTTCCTCCACTCAGCGTGCAATGTCTTGGAAATTAGACGATGCTCAGGGATGGAATGTCTTGAAACGAGGTTCCCTCTGCTTACCTATTAAACGCGGGATACAGCGTAATGCTGAATTTAATTATTACGAGCGAGCCCTTGGTGTCAGCGCCCCGAAATATTGGCAAGTATTATTAAATGCAATATAAGTTTTTATGTTGGATCTGGGAAGGCCAAAAAAGTTTAATTTTATGATATTGAAAGGCCGAGACAGCGATTTAGTAGATTCGTTTATGATGGTAGCCAGTACGAATAATAAATAATTATTCATTTAGGTAATGGTATGACGTAAGTATTTTTTTCTTTTGTGCTAAGTAAATATTTACCTCCTAAGATCCTGAAGATCAACTCTTAGTAAAGAAATAAACATTTTGTCTATTTTTATAATATTTTCTTATTAGATTATAATTTTCTCCACAAATATTTTTTTTTTAACATTTTTACGATTTAAAACTTCAGGCTGTATCCCGCACACAACAGGGTAGGCAACAGGGTAACAGGCCACTAGTTTTAAGACAATTCCATTCCCCACAATTTTTTCCACATAGCAGGTTGTTAAAACATACGTTCTACAATTTTGACTTATAACTCGAGACCTCTCATGTGAAATGTCGGAACTCAACGCTGAACTACTAAAATATTTGTACAAACATGCCACGACCAATTACGTTATAGACACACAACTTAATATAACAAAAAGCAATAGAATCCAATATTGCGAACAAAATTTTAATGGATGGATCTTGATGCTCTAAAAACAATATTCGTCGTAAAACATTGTAACGGCAGCAGCAAAACTTTATGGAGCTCTGCTCATCTTAAAACAGGGTTTTTGTCGATATCTCGTAAGTACCGCGATAAAGTGTCGGGAACAGTGGACGGTGATGGGTGATCGATATTGAAAATTGCTTTATGTTAGTAGCTCTTTTTTCCACCTTTTAAGGAATTTTAACGTTATTGATTAACTTCTGGCTTCATATATATTTTTTGTTATATTTTCGTTTAGTGGTAAGTAAGTAAGACTTTATTTTAAATTTTATTAGCTACTAAATGATTAGGATATTGTTTTTGGATTGATACTTTACAATTATGATGGAAGGTTGATCGATTCGATGACCCCACCACCCACTGTACCTGAATCTTCACTCCATGTGATAGATTGTGTCACGTGTCATAAAAAAACTCAAAGCCACAGGACAATTTCTAATAAATTATAAAGATATAAGAATATATCAGTCAGAATTGCAAAATAAAAAAATAATAATTATTAGAACGAATGCACTTTTAATTTAACTAATGTAAAAATAAAGACATGAATATGTAAACCGTTACACGGTTATCCAATCGGAGGACTTATTTCCATTTCCTCGTTCTGGTAACAAGGCAAATGCGGCATTGAGTTCCGGTATTTACTTCAATGTCTAAATATTTTACAAATCGTGGGGAACGGAGAATGTTAACACCAGGTTCGACAAAAGGTCAACTCTGCGGAATACAGCATGAAAAAAGGCATAAATATGTATAATATAAGCAAAAATGTTTAAGCGAAATGGGCGTATCCACGTTACCAACAAGTTATCTTTCGCTTTGAAGCGGACTTCGATTCCCGGATGGAGGTTGATTTGCATATAAATTGAGTTTTGGCTACAAGAACGTTTAAGTAAAACTAGGGATACAATGTAATATAAAACATTACATATTTTCTTGAGACCACCTTAGCGCAATGGAATACTATCCATAGTTTGATTCCCACTCGGGGGAGTGATTTTTTGCCAATATCTATTCTAGCAGTGGAAAGCGGAAAGCAGAGTGTCTTAACATTAGGTTCTCTGTGCTTGCCCTGTTATACAGGAAAGAGCGTAAATTGTTTTTTTTTTATGCAGCAAAGATTTGTTTTATAATACAGATCACTCAATAAAACAAATTTAAGCAAATCAAGAACATCGTAGTGGCTTTGAAAATTTGGGTAGTCTTATAAGAACGTGTGGCCTAGAGTTCAGAGCACTTGGACGGTTTCCAAGAAACGCGGGTTCGAATTCCGCTACTTATTTTTTTTGTAAATTTATTTTCTAAAAAAGTATTTCACAACCTTTTATCAGATGACCACTAAGCTTTAAATTCCAATAACTGTTCAATGTGGCTATGAAAATTTTCGCCGAAACTAGAGGACCAGTCTAAAGGTACATAACTAGAATTATACTCGCAAATTAAGCGGTGGGTAACAAAGCGACCTATCGATGTGTACCTCGATCTGGAAAATCTGAATATTGTTGCTTTAATCCACCGCCTAAAGCAAATTCTCATACACTTTGACATTTATAATTCAGTTTAAAAGTTTCATATAAAATGATTTATCTAACAACCAACATTATTTATCTTATTGGTCTACCACCAATAGTTCAAGGATTTTAAATATGTAAGCTGGACGGTTATGGGTTCAACACCATCCTTGGAATGAATGAGTTATTTTCTTGCCCTGGTAACTAGACTAAGTGTGGAAAAAAGTGTCAATAATTGGGAGATTCTTGGTAAACGAAGTGTCTTAAGTTCCGTCTATCTACGTAAAAAAAAGGTTTCATAGAATGAGAATAAGCATTCAGCCATGATAGTAATATCTTTCAGGCCTTTATTACAAAATAAAAATTAAGCAAAATTGGTAATTTTAATTTACTCAGGCTTGTATACTAAAGACGGTAGTTTATCCCGGGCTTCGTAGATTAGTGCTTATTGCATTCCGCGCTAACGGTTGGAGCTAAAATACTATTACTTTCGAAATATTCAAGGAATTTTCTACGCGACTTCCCTGAAAATGTTGTATACTTTATAAAATAAATTTCTTGCAGATAAAAATATTTGTTCATATCATACAATGTATACGCACGCTCCCGAACTTATGTTTGTCAACTTTTGTAAGTTGTACTTCCCGTTGACCTACAGTCCTTAAAA
The DNA here is from genome assembly GCA_030704555.1 of Heliconius charithonia. NCBI lineage: Eukaryota > Metazoa > Arthropoda > Insecta > Lepidoptera > Nymphalidae > Heliconius > Heliconius charithonia. The sequence continues at coordinate 6,401,796 of CM060825.1, forward strand.
TTGGTGCGAAACCATCGAATCACGTTGATCGGTTTTTTTAAAAGAATTCTAAAAAAAAGATTCTTTATAAACGTTTTCATCGTAGCAGAACACAAAACGATATCATTATTTATTTTTTGATTCATCCCGCGCAAAACAACAAAGGAAACTTGGGAACCTATTCTTAACTCTCCGTTCCCACTAAGACACTTGCGTGCCTCGTTTTCCTCAAATCCTGGAGGCATTGCATGATGAGTGGCGGAACTCAACGCCGCGCTTGGCCTAGATACCAGAGCGAAGACATCAAAATATTACATATTTCTTCCACCGAGTGACGATGAAACCCACAACCGCCGCGTTTACAACGAACTCTTATGCCCCTGCGCCACGACGGCTTAAAATGAACGAAACGGAAATAATTATATTTAAATTATTGTTATTTTTCTGCTCTGGTAAAAAAGCGCGGCTTTGATTTCTACCAATCTACACACAACATTTCGTATGCGACCAGAGAGCGTAGAACTGGACAACGTAGAAGAATCCTGACGCTAGGTTCTAATAGCACTGAAAATAAGTAAAAAAAAACATATCACAATCTCTTATTAATTTTACCAAAAATTAAGGACTTGAAGTAAATAGCGAAAATCAAGAAAAAAAATTGACATAATAATAAATTTTCACCGATTCCCACTCACGAGAAACGTTCCTGAATCATCCATTACCTAATTTCTTATATCCACTGAATACCCCTAAGACCTCGCGTCAATCTCGCCTCAACCCTAATCTTCTAGAAGCTCTCAGCGGTCTGGATGTTCGCATTAATAACTAAGTAGAAGTGTCTCGAGTCCTTTACAAGCGTAGTTTTATTTGTACGTTCTTTTGTGGTTATTGTTCTATATAGTCTTGTCTTTATAATGATGAGTCACTCTCTTCTCTGTTTCTATCTGATTTAAAATTTTCGGCGTCGGAATGGGGGGGTGCTTCGTGCTTTTATCCCAGAATAGTCTCTATATATACCCACGGAAAAAAATTAAAACACATATATTTTCTGCCAAGTGAGATATACTAAACGTAAAACACCAAATTTTATCGAAACTATCGCTATATAAGTTTCCAAATATGTGTAAAAAAAATCAAAAAATATATTCAAATAAATTAAATACTACATTCATAACTCCGAGTGATGATGGAACCTACAAGCATTGCTTTTACAGCCTAACGGTGAGCCACGCTCGCCTACCTTCAACATATAAGACACGATGTCATTGAAGATCTACCTCGAGTGTAATCTTGAAACATACAATCCTTGGATTATTATATCCAATAGTGCCTATATCTAAAGCACCGTTCCGTCGTTTTGTCGCTAAATTAATTTCGTTCGGTGTAATTGGATTGCGGCGCGGAGACGCAATTATAAAGCCGACAGCTGGAATCGCGAATTTTAAACCAAACATTTACCTCATTTCAAGTAAATTTTGCCACTTTGTCAGGTGTACCGCACTGTATACTTTTAGAACTCATTTTATTGCGGATTTCATTTAACTAATATATTATTTATTAAAAACTTCATATGAGCTCTTTGATAGAATGTTCAATATTTTGTTACATGCCATACATTTATATTTAATATAGCGACATTGGTTTTTATAGATTCACGCTATACAGCGTATATAAGGCATACTCTTTATATAGCACCTGTTATATAAAGGTAAGGGTACCTATACAGAGGTAAACTAGTATCAAGACACTCCGTTCCCCTAATGTCACCCAATTTAAAAATACTTAATACAAAAAGAAAACAGAATAAAGCAAGCGACATTTTTTTATCCAAATTAAAAATGAAGCAAAATATCGTCCAAAAACTCCGAAAAAAAACCTTAAGCGAAATTTGACTAAACTATGAAATTAGCGAATTCCTTGCTTCAAATTTTTATAAAAGTCAGCCAAGTAATTAAACATGTCCCGCGTTTGTCAGCGCTGATTAATATTACCCCAAGGGAAGTAATTAGCCTCTCGAAACCATGACAGCCTCTGCCCTGGAGCTCAGGGGCATAAAAGTGTTTTGTTGGATCAACTTTTGATACTACGCTATCGTGGTTCAGTTTGAAACCTTTAGATATAGATGGAAGAATGCTCACGATGGTTAAGGGTTGGAATCGCATTTAGCATCGCATACCATTTATAATCATTATAACATAGTTTTAAGGCCAGTCCTAGCGCAAGTGTGCAAGTGTGCAAGCGTTTGTGAGCACGACAGGATGTGGGTTCGATTGTGGGAATCGGGGAAATTAAATAGTTAATATTTTCATTAAAATAAAAATGTTTTGATTTCATCGCTCTGTTAATAAAAGCGTAGCGTTTATTCATATCACTCAACTCAAAAATATAGAAATTTCCTTTTGATTAGATAAAACGGAGTTCCGCCATTCTAGCACGCAATATTTTCGTGATAGCCTTAAAGTAGACAAGGGTGTGACATGCCTCTAATTTCATATCTTTATACTACGGAAGATGTGAGAAGGAAAAAAAGTATATCATACAAGACAAAACAACGTAGTTTATTAATATTTACTACCATAGCACGACAGAGTTTCATAAAAAAATCTTCACAATTACTTACAATAGCTAGCAATAGCTAGCTCTTGAAATTTCTATGCATTCCATAGATTTACCGTGTCCATCGCGTTTGAATCATTCAATTCAACGAGGATGAAGAGCTCAGATGAGTAACTAACTGGGGTAAACTAACTTAGTCTTTAGCATAAACCAATTGTAACAAATAATTTCTCTAGGCCGTGACGCAGAGGCGCGCGCACACAACCGAAGCGAGAACGCATCGGTTGTGTGTTCGATCCACTCGGGGGAATATAATTTATGAATATTTTTATTTCTTTTCTCTTGTACCAAATAATACTAAAAAGCGCGTCGTTGAATTCAACCACACATCACGCAATACCTCGAAAATTCAACGGGAAGTAGGGAGCGGAGTGTCTTAACCCTTTCTCTGGTATACGTGAGGTAAAGCGTGAAGTTGAAAAAAAAAGAGTTTCTATAAAATTTTCAAACAAAACTAAAGCAAATCTAAAATGGACGAACGAACATTCCCGGAATACGTCAATACAATCCCACCTTTGTTCTTTGTGCATTTGCGTTAATATTTTCTGCACTAGACACGGCATTGTGGCAGTTTACACGCTATTTTATTTGAACGGAGGTACTCTCGCGTTTCAGAATGCTTTGTACATTGTAAACGTGCTTTTTACAGGGAAACGTAGAAACTGGGGTAATTGTGATGATGTATTTAAATACTTATATATTGAAATCTCATCCGGCGGAGTTTATTTTGTGGTGTTTACAGCTTCACGCTGAATCCCACGTTTCATTGGGTTGGCAGAGAAGATCTAGAGTCAAGACTTTCGGATCTCCGTTCAAATTTGAAACAAACCGTATAGTCTTATATTTTACGTAAATTAAGTGAAGTATAAAGAAAACAAATAATCTGACTGCATAAACTTTAATATATATACAGTAACTTTTGGCGCCATCACCACAAACCTAATGAAGATTAACCAAAATCAGTTCACTAGTTTAACAGTTACAAGGGAACTTAGGGACGGACATACATTCATACATACACGCTAAGAACACGACCCTCTCTTTGAGCTTCGCTGAAGGCGGCTAATAAAAGATACATGAAGTTAAATAGAAAATACTAAAAAAAATAATGCATCTGTTCTCCACTTTCAGCTTGATGATTATTTCTGGTATTGAATTAAAGTAGTTTTATTTATATACGTTCATAATTACATTCTTAATAAATTGGAACGAAAACCGAATCCACAACCATCATACAAATAAATTTCAAGTATACCGTGATTACATAATATAAAATAATTCCGAATTTTTTTATTAAGTAACGAAAAAAAATCTGTCATTTACCATAGAACGTTAACAAGATTGGAAGTATTTAAAAATCAATGGACCGATAATTGTATTTACAGAAAATGAATAAATTTCCTTCAATTTGTTTCCTTTAAATATGTTTCTTAACTCCTACCACAATAAAAAAAAAAAATTAATATAAATATGACACATATTGCTACGTAGAACTAGCGTAAAAATGAGGCCATGGCGCACCGGCTGCGCAACTGTGTCTGACTGTAAGCGCGACTGTTGTGGGTTCGATTCCTGCTCGGGGAAATGTATGATTTTCATTCTCTAGCTCTAGTAATTACACAAGGTAAGGCGATGAGTTCCACCACTGAACACGGAATAGGTACTTCGATAATTTCGCAGTGTTTTTTTTTAATACTAGGCCTCTGTAAAATAACAAGCGATCACACCAGAGCAAGGAAATTAAAATATAAATGTAAATAAATATTTCAATTCCTCGAGTGGCGATCGAACCCACAACCAGTCGATTTCTCAGTCACACTTTGTGCCTCAGCGCCACGACTGGCCTTGTACAAACGATACCGATGTTCGTTTTTACAAAAGTAAGAACTAAGTACCATTATTTTGCTGTAACATAATTAATATCGTTATCGTGTGTTCAATATTTTGTATTGCATTCGAAATAATTTCCTGTTAACTCGTAGGGAAAATAATTTCCAAATTAAAAGCTGTTTTTAAAATTTATTCAAGTGTTAAATACAATCCGTTGTCATACTAACGTTATCGTGGCGTAATTAAAAGGTGTAAAAAAAATGATTACCCTAAAAATTAGTTTCAGCAACTTTTCGTCCAAATTAGTGATATTTCCTTTTCAGTTGTGTAGCTTAACGCCGCAGGCTATATAAACGGGATGGGGAAGTAAAAAAAAATATGTAATTCATTCTCTCGTGTAGAGATCGAACTGACTACCTACATAAGATTTACAGCCATACCCTGTTCCATTGAGTTAAGATGGTCGAGGAATATTTTAAAATATAATTTAATCCCAGTCCTGAGAGATAGAGCGTGACCAATTATAAGTTTCTCAGCTTATCCCGCAAATATAAAAAGGTCAAAAATCAGATTAAAGCAATAAAAACATACATTATTTGCTTTACTATTAGGCCGATAAAGCGACGGGTGCGGATTCAACTCCCACTCGAGGATTTGAATCTTGAATATTTTTATTTTCTAGCCCTAGTAAAGACGCAAAGCGCGGCGATGGGTTCGGCCACACATCGCGCAATGCTTCGAGAAGGAATGCAAGTGTTTTAATTGGAACGGAGGGTCTTAACACTAGGTTCCCAGGTCCCCCCTGCCTATCCTGATATGGATGCTGTATATAGCGTGAAGCTCAATAATAGAGAGAGAGAGAGAGAGTTGCTTTATTATTTTACTAACATTTTATAATCATTTGTCTGCTGTCTCCTGTCCTGTCGCGGGACCAATCGAAATTAACTAATTAGTAAGTAAGCCATGTACCTACATGTATGATACATTCTAAGCCCAAAGTAACTCAAAATTACATTGAAACAATTAACGTGATACAACATAACCTATAACTTATAACATTATTCGATAAATGAACTATCCCACACAAATTCGAACAACTAAACATTTACCATTATGATTAGAAACATAAATATGAATCTAAGTAACATTCATATTAGCCTCAAACGCTATAATATTTTTATGACCCATGTCTGACATAAAGTAATAAGACATCGTCCTCAGACCTCAGACCTCACAAACATACACCATTCGAGATATGCAATGCGCTTTTTACGACTCATGCCAAGATTTTATTTGCTATAAACACACTCAATCTCGTTCCCTTTGAATAATGAATGAATGGATCGAACCCTCTAAAAGGGATAGAGTAAAGTGGTAAAATAACGTTAAGAGTGGAAGCGAACAGTATTAGTTTTAGAGGCCCAATAACGAACATTAATGTTCTTTTGAGAAATCTTGTAAGTTTGGAAATGTTTTTGTTGTTTTTCTTTTTAGGTTCCCGCGTATAATTAACAGATACTATATTGCATGTGTACAATATAATAATACATTGCAGGCCATTGAGACGCAGTGAATAGCGTCTGTAGGCGCAAATCGTGGATTTGGTTACCTTTCTGGGGAGTAATTTTTTTTTTATTTTAGCAGGGACAAAGCTTAGGATTGATTTCTACCAACACACAATATCTTGAAAATTTAACTTAAAGTTGAAAACGACGTATCTTAATATTATGTTTCCTCTGCCTACTCCATGCGGGATACACCATGTAGTTAAAAAAAAAACATCATAACCAATACACCTGTTACTCAAAAATAAGAACAAAACAAACATCCTACACAAAAGTCTTTCAAGAACAAAGCTCCGAGCAAGCAATATAACACAAACAATAAAAACGGATGCTTCTATCAAAGTTATACGGCAAAAGATAAAATGGGGTAAGCCTGGTCAAACAATGTCCTCGGTGTATTTGCTATCACGCGGACGCGGACCTCCGCAAACGCGACGATACAAAAATTGAGGGTGTCAGAGAATGATCAAATAGAAAAAGTTACGCATTTCGTTGCTTATTCCTTTCCATTAATAAATAGGCTGTCATAGTGAATTTCACTTCGTGGAAAGAAACTTTATTTCTTTTTAAATCAAAGATCAAAGTTAAATATATTAAGGCCGTACTAAGTCTATTTACTTGATAAACAAGGAAATCTTTAAAATTCTTTTGCCAGATGTGCTAAAACTATAACATGGTAACATATAACATTCTATGTACATAGCATTTAAAAAGGTTGCAATCACTTATTTCTTTTTATTTCTCACTATTGATTACCGATATCTATAAGTCGCTGTGGTGGAGCGGCACAGTTTCTAATTTTACTGCAATACGGTTGTGGGTTTAATTCTCATTCGGCGAAATGAATTGTCTTCATTAATATTCTTTTTATAATACTACTTTCTATTAACTAAACACATCCATATCTACCAAACCATCCAATAACTAAACCTAAATCCCAATCAAACAAAAGTTATCACGTGAATATGTTTCAACAAAAATTTTAAAACGTCCACCTCGTTCAGATGGAAGTGTCCCATTTTCCTTGAAAATATATATTTAAATCCATTAATTCGTTGTCAATCGGGCAATCCCATTAGCGGACGCTAATAGGGAGGAGAAACTGAACACGGACGGATGGACGGATGGTTTTGCAATAATTGTAACTACCATCTTAATTGAGATCAGAGGTGTATTGTTCTTCGATAATTGAAGATTTAATATTTAATACGAAGCCTTGGGTGGAGTTTTTTTTTTTATTGTTACTCGGAGGACGGTCATGAAAAAAATCTGTCCTCGGAGTACATGTAGGAAAAGATTGTTGATACTGGACGAAGCATGAGAGGCATGTAGAGATTGCGCGTTTGGCGCTAGGTTCAGTTCCATCGCTGTGTCTAATAAAATTGCATTCATAAAATAAAGGTATTAGTTATCACTAAATTTCTAAGCTCTCCCTATAAATTAACAAATATACATATACATATAATCGTACACAATTCCTCAATTATTATTACTAATTAATTTTCTGTCAAGGAATTTCTCATTAATAATATTATCATTGATTATATCACTATACGAGAATAATTATATATCATTCCTGTGGTATGTTTAAGGAAGAATCGAGATTCTTTCCTTTAGTGAACTAAAGGAAAACTCATTAAAAAAAGTATAAAATTTAAACGTACCCACGCCTCTTGCAAACTAGACAACAGCTCTCTTTTTTCTATACTCACTAATTATTTTTAAAAATGTTAAAGTAAATGCCTAAGCTGAAAAACAAACACGATACTATTTATTTTTGGAGAAATAACGTGAAAGCTCTAGAAAATATAATGACGAAATATAAACGAGAGTAAGTGGAGGTTTAATATAATGACTTTATAGTTCGTAAGAAAATCTCTGGAGCATCTCAAATATCTTATCATGGAATGTAAGCACCGGAACAGGGAGGCTGCGCAAACAGGAGCAATTTACCCGCCTTAATAGAATTGCTATAATGAATACTGACTTAACTTTACACATTTACGATTTGAAGAGATCAAATTTTGTGAAAATTTAGACTTTATCATGTCTAATAATATAGTAAGTAGATCAAAGAATTTTGAGATAATTCTTTAGTAGAGAACTAAGAAAAATGTTCATAGCTCAGATAATATTAAAAATGGCTTTGTTATGTTTTCACCTTCACGCTGTGACGTGAATCTTAATACGCTATCGAGATACACGAAGAGCGGGACACATCGCGTACTTAGCAGGGTGGACCTAGAATAGGTACTAAGACCCAAGATACTGTACTCCGATTGAATTGGAGATTACGTAGTAAGTGGCGGAATTCAACGTCGCATTGTCTTATTAAGATCATACTTAAAAACTAGTGTTTACAATATGCGTATACGACCCTAGAACATAAAACGACAGTAGCGGAAATCGGAAAAACTACACATTATGTGACTTTAGTTTTATCCGACAAATTAACGAAGATGTGTGAAAATAAAAATAAATTTGTAATAATTATTGAAGAAGCTAGTATAAATAGGTTCTTGAATGATATTACATATGCACATACATAATTCTATCAATTTGAGTCTTCCTCAATCTGGCAACAAGGCAAAAAAAAAAGGTTGACTCCAGAACACAGCAGAAAGTGGAAAACAGTGTGTCTTCACACTACGTGCTCAGGTTCTCTCTGCGTACCTGCTCTGCTATGTGTGGGATGTATAGTGTGAAGGAAAAAAAATGTTCACGCTTCATCAAAAGAAAACCTCTATCGTCAACTCAAAGAACCGTAACTCGCATAATCTACAAATAGAATATAACCACTCTATTATGCATCTTAAACGAGGTTTTCCTGTGAAAATCTTAAAAGTTAACCCCAAATAAGCTGACAACAAAGCTTTTACGTAACTCAATAATTTACCTGGCGTAATGGAAGGAACCAGGGGAGCAGGGCGACAGGCAACTGATTTAAGTGTACTGAAGTGTGTAAGCGTCGAGGCCTGGCCTTGATAGGCAGGTGCAAATTTGAATGACCACCCCTTATTGAGATGCGATTGACAGATAGAAGACCTGATTCGAGGTTATAGAAGGAGGTTCGATTATATTTTTTTGTTTATGCAAGCATTTCAATAGAAATTAGTTAAATAAAAAGGATTCTAACACTTTTTAAATGAACGTCTTTAATAGGATTACTCGCATTAATTTTACTATTTATATATTTATGGAAGACCCGAGAGCCCGAGAGTCCCATCGAAGACGAAGTACTCCGTGATCATAGTCAAAAAAATAAAAGAAAATAATAACAATTAAAAATATGAGGTTGTGGGTGTGTGAACCCACCACACCAGAGGGGGACTTTTAGTCCGTTTAGTCTGCATTGTGAGGGTAAAAAGGTTCATAATATCTCATTTGCTATATAACATAACAATATCAATAGTTTTTAGTCTTATAATAACAAATAATAGTAAGCATATGAACAGTTGAATGGACATTTGGGACAGGAGAGTAAGCGTGCCAACGTTTGTGGGTTGGCACCACAGTCGCAGGTTGATTCATACTTTAGTGCGTACCTACCCCCATTTCACAAGATGTTCCTTACATCGCCCAACCTGGCTCCGTAAGCGATTAAGCGACTTCCAGGTTGGCCACTGCAAGTTGTAACCTGCGGGTAAGCACTCTTTAGGAGGGACAAAGTCCGTAGGTGGTGGGTGGTTTGCCTGCCATAGCCGTTCTCTAGCACGACTCGGATCATAATCTAAAGCTTTGGTAGCTTTTATAAAACTGTGGTGACTTTTTAAGCGGGCACGAGGTGCGGTGTAGCCATATAGTGGGTGCCGGTGTAGGCATAGAGTGGCTCATGTCGAACTTTAGGAGGCGCTATACCAGCCAGAGGGTAGACCTTGTTTAATGGTGTGTACTTAAGGCAACCAGTAATTATTCAACAGGTCTCATTTAATCCTGCTATGTGCAGGATACAACGTTAAGTTAATTATTTTTTTATCTTGAACAGGTAACTCGTGATATTAGCTCGTTTTCTCTAACAATTTTTTCAAATTTGTAAAATTAGTACCTATAGGATATTTTCTTGTTTCATATTAAAATTTTATTTTTTTACTAATTTTTTTTTTATTATTTCATTCAAAATACAGAAATATGACACAAATTGCTTTACTAATAATAGCCACCTTATCAGTATAAAATATCAAAAGAAAAATTAAGAATAACAAAGAATGCGCCAAACGAAATAATCTAATCTCCAATAGTCCTCATATTTCTATAAAATATGTAAAAGAAAATATAAAGCAAAAGATTCGATTCAACTAGAAAGTAATATATCCTTCAAATGTTAGAACGAATGTAATGTGCAGGTAGGTATTCAAAGCGTTTCTAATATTGGGAATTCCCCGGTAGAGTATTTGGCGGAAATATGCCGGAATATCGGTCCGATCTAAAGTTGTAACCAATTTAAAGCTTTTTTGAAATATATTTTTGAAAAAATATGATGACATATTATTTAAAAAAATTGTAATTTAAAGAAATTAAATCGACTTCAAATAATTATCAGCTAACTAATATCATACACATATATTAATTACATTATATTTGTATATATTACGTAGATAGTCATATCTCAAAACCTACTAAAGTAATATGTAAATCGATTTTCATAAAAACTTGGACCGTTCACTAAGATGACATATGCGGCATTGAAATCATAAAATATAGTTCCAACCATTGAAATCATTTGAATATGAATTTAAGTTTCTGAGAAATCTGTGGACAAGCTACCAAACATATAAACATAGTCATATCAAATATACGATTACGAAACTTAACATATGTATATACTTAGAAACCTAAATAGACCATCATACATACAACTGATAACCCCCTTTTTCTGAACTCGGGCAAATTCATATAGAAATACTATATATATAATACAAATTATTACAGAAAAATTAAAACAAAAAAATTGATTAATCTCTACTAAAGGTTAATTGTTATAAAGAGACTTTTTATTCTACCAAAAGAGAACTAATTAAATATACAAGACTTAATTAATATTCATTGACATAATCTATTTCACGGAATTGGAATATCCAAAATCAAATTACTTCAGGTAACATAATTAATGAATCGTAACGTCTTAGTAATTAATTATTTATAACCACCCATATGGAGCAGACAACGAAGTATCTCGAGACAAGGTGCCCTTTCGTCTAATATCATATTTGGGATAAGAGGTGAACCTGAAAACATACTCGTATCCATGTATATACAACTCTTAAGTTACAAAGTGACTGACAGACAACGCACAGACGAAACGACTGAATTTAGAAAATTGATATTTTGTTAGTATGTCTTGTGTAGTAGTAGTAATGTATTCTGCACACAGCAGGGTAGGCAGAGGGAACCCTTATGCTAAGACACTCCGGAATATCCGCCAAAATTCGACATCAGAGCGAAGAAATGTAAAATATTAAATATTTTTAGTTAACGAGTAGCAATAGAATCCACAACTCGCCGTTCACATTCTATTTTATAAAAAAAAAATAATAATAAAGAATGGAGCAATCAATTACTAAGTTCTGTCTGTGTACCTCACAAACTCAATATAAGCACTATGTAATTAAATAAAAAAAATCAGCTTTACGCTGTATCCGGCACACGACAGGTTAGGCAGAGGGAACCTAGTGTTAAGTGTTAACCAATTAATTAAATTTTCAATTTTGCAGAGTAAGCAGAAAGAATTTTGTAACTTCCAACTTGCCCTTCTCTCAAATAAGATCGTAGACCGCAGGCAAGCGCTCATATTGAAAAAAAAGCTACTCCACTCTCTACCCCACATACAGCGAGGTAGGCAAAGGAACCTAGTGTGTAACACACTGTGTTTCTCACGCATTGTACAATTTCCGAGGCCTTGCGTGTTGAGTGACGGAACTCTACGCCGTGCATTATCTTCTTCATAGTATAAAACATGAAAATACTTACGTCTCCCTAACGAAAATTCACTAAAAAAAACCGTAACGAATAAAAATCACGACAACCCCACATTTAAAATCTAAGAACTTATTTGCTACAAAAAAATACAATCGGAATATAAGCTAACATAAGTCGTCGGAATAACACATTTTCTTCATAAATCACACATAAGGGAACGAGTAAAGAACCATTATATTATTCCGAACTTGAATAGTTTGTCCGCAAACAAATTAGACGCTATAAATGGTATTGTCGTCGTCGGTTACAAGTTGCGGACTTTAATCCGATCTAACTTCCTGATATGATGGAATTTGTCGAAGCTTAGCCGTTCTCAGTTATCTTTATCAATATCATATAATAGCAATCTGTTGAGAAGTTTGTTTGTTGATTGAATAATGAAGTACAGCTTTTCAACGCATAGCAGACATAGTAGGTAAAAAAAACATAGTGTCAGGACCCTCGGCTCTCTGCTTTATACACGAATCCGAAATATTACGTTTTGAGTTAAATCAACGCTAAATACCTGTTGCCAAAGTGGAAAACTGAAAATAATTTACAGCCAAAAATAAAGCAAATAATAAAATTTTCTAATGTATTCATATTGACTCATAGAATATGATACCTCTTAGCCTAGAGACTAGGTTCTCTTCGCCTACCATGCTCTATACAAGATAAACATGAGGACGTAAAAACTATTACCAATTCTAAGAGGTGTTCGATTCCCACTCGAAGACATGAAATATTGAATATTTTCATCGCTCTAGTGCTATGAAAAAGCGCTGCGTTAACTTCCGTTTCCTTCCCAACTTCCTCAACACGCAATTTTTCAAGAATTCGGCAAAAAGTCGGAAGCGGAGTGTCTTAACACTAGATTTCTCCTGCCTATCCTGCTATATGCGTGAAACAGTGTTAAGTCGAATAAGTTTTTTTTTCTACTATTACGACAGTTTCAAGCAAAATTCCTCAAAAAGAAAATACATACCTACCTAAGCTAATCATTTGTCACGGCACGTAATCTATTTCCTTGTTGTATCTCCGATATTGCGCTACCTTAATCTCTTAATTTTCCGGGATCCCGGGATTTTTGCCGGGATCGAGGCTATCCCACGGGAATGCTCGAGCGCGAGTGGAACGCAATATGATATAATCGGAATGTTTACTAACTCTCACCTTGCGGAGAGAATTTCAATAGAATTTTATCTAATGTTTTATTTTAAGGAAATATGAATTGATGAAATAAGAAAACTTATATTTTCTTTGCTTTAATTTTTGCTTAAGTCGGGAAGTTGATAAGCGTTTTGTCTTCACACAGCTGTGGGTGTAATAATTAATTCTCTTAAATAGGAATCAAACAAACAACCACTATTGTATATTAAAAATATAAAATATTTTTAAATATATATATAAATAATTTAATGTATTGTAACTAAGTCGTAGTTAACCCCCCCCCCCCCCCGCCCCTTCCCTCTTCCTTTTGTCCTTACGTAAAAAAATATGCGAGTACATGTTTTTCTGATTTGTTAGTAATAAAAAACACGGACACGATTAAATCACTATTATCGCATGTGATAGTCACCTTAATTGAGTTAAAAGGAATATACAGTTAATAAAACTATCAATATCAAATTTATTTTATGTATTTTTTTTCCACCGGTGAAACTGAATATATGTATAAATAAATAATATTTAGAACTTGACAGTGTAAAGACATTTTGATATCATTTTTAGCACATTGCAATAGAGGCAGAGTTCCCATTATGAAACTTCCGTTCCCCACGTTCCGCCGAATTTTGGAGGCACTGTATGTTGAGTGGCAGAACTACACGCTGCGCTTTGCCTCATTACCAGATTGAAGAAATTAAAATATCTTATTTCTTCAAGTAGGAATCGAATTCATAGCCTGTCGCCTTTACACTTTGAAATTGGCTTGGCGCCACGTCTGGCTTCGTTAAAAAAATAGTAGAATATACCTAAATAAAGAAACAAGGTCATTACGCAAGACACTTAGACACGAACTCGTTGTAGGTTTTACCTGTAGACAAAAAAAAACAATATTAGATCAAAATGTATATATAAGATTCATAGCAACATAACGATACTAATTAAGAAAACTGATAAAAATTTCAAATGTTCAAATTGAACGTATGGCTTAGTTAGTCAGAGCGCTTGGACAGTTTCCAAAGAGGGTTCAAATCCCGCTTAAATTTTTATGTTTTCTTAATTAATATTTCTCTTTCCAAGTGTGGAATAACACTTTAAAAATGCTAAAAACATAACGATATTTTACCTATTGTACCAATAGTGGTCGCTATAGAGCGATCAGACGGTGAGAATAACAAATAAAAAGTATTTAAAATAAATATTTAAAAATATGTATACTGTATATTCATGCTTCTGATTGTAATGGCGACGGTTGTGGGTACGATCTCCACTCGAGGAAATTTAATATTTATTTAAATTACTATTTCTTAATACTAGGTTCCCTCTGCCTGCTGCCCTGCTGTGTGTGTGGATACAACGTGAAGCTGATTTATTTATTTATTTATTTTACATATATAATAACAATGGGAACGAGAAACTCAAGAACGCGCGTTATCTTATTATGAATAGAGGACTATTATTTGAATCATAAATTCACCGTATGTTCCGCTCATTTCTACCTTAACTAGAAACGCCCATATAACAAACACATAAATAATATTAAGTGGGTAAAGGATGGTATTTATCTATTTTTTTTTATTTAGGATCGTCATGAGATAAGTCATTTCGTTCTCTACTTAATACTCATATTAAAGACATTGCATTTGTAGCCAAATTTAATTCTTATTTTAACTTACACTACTGACATTTCTATATAACATGCCAATTTAAATGTGCTTGTAATGGCCTTATTAAAAAAATAACATTTTGAAACTGATTTTAAGCATAGAAATGAGACACTTAGTTCTTCGCTTATGTCCGAATGCCTTTACACAAGTCAAGTACCTATATTATAATGCGCTATAATAGCGTCAAATATTAACAGATTTTATAATAATTGAATGTAACGCAGAAGTTTAAAGGGAGGAATTTTAATTAGTTCTATATAACAAACATTTTGCCTCCCAGCAAATTTCTTATAATATAATATAGCTTTGGGAACTGTCGTCGGCATCGCGAAGTTGGCAAGAATTCTCAAAAACCCATTACCGTAATTTATGTTTTATTTCACTTCTAATAAAATTATGTTTTACATTACATCGGGCCGTGACTTGAGATGCGATAATTGTGGGTTCTTTTTTTTAGGTCCACGCCATATCCCGCGCAGTATCCATAAGAATCTGTATACAATTTTTAATGTATACAGGTACCGTTGATTACTCTCGCCTACTACTATCTTAAAACGATTTATATGATAATTAGGGTTCCATATGCAAAGGGTAAAACGGGACCCTATTACTATGACTTTGCTTCCATAAACCGTGATACTTACGTAGTTGAAACTTTCATAAATAAAGTATTTCTATTGCCGATATAACAACAAATAGAATAACAAAAAACAGTTTAACTCCCGTACAGTAGACACCATTTTTAAAGATAGTACAACCCTTTAGGCGCAAGTCCGACTCTTTCTTGGTCGTTCTTTTATTATATAAATCGTTTTAAGACCGTAGGCAGTTAAATCTTCAAAGATCATAATCTTACATAAAAACTTTTCTAACCCAAATATTTGCGAAAAGAAAAACTGCAAATAGTCTGATAAGATCAACAAGTGACAAGGGTACAGCGATAACCTTTTTTTTTCATAGAGTTTGGAAGTGTTAACTGTTATTACTTTCTATTTGTGTTGTATTTTTTTATTTTATTTACTGTTTGAAAACGTACATAGCTTTAGTTTAATTATTTTTTTCTTCTAAAATCAATAATTGAAAAGAAAACTATATATAATATAGGTTATATACTATATATAATATAGGTATATATAATACAGGTTTACGTTCCGCCGGTATCAGACGGTACTAATCAGACTAAAAATACATATAAAATTTAAATTAAAATTATTCTTTACTAAGCACTTCTGCGTCCAATGAACATAAAGCTCCCACTAGGTACTGAGAAGCCCGCAAGAAACTTTAAATTACTAAAGATACAATTATATTGTTTAATATAATAATTCAATGGTAGTTGTAAAAAATAAAAAAAACTATTTCATGAATTGTGAAACTAAATTGAGGAAGTATGTCACTTCTTTGTTTAATATTCTGTGTAATACGTGTAGGAGCGAGAGGGGACGAGAAATATGTTAGATAAGGACAAAATGAACTGCTTAGTCGATAAGGTTGCTAGTTCATTGTAGTCAATATAAGTACAGTTTTAAAAGGACAAAAATCTATATATGTATGTAAAAAACTCTTCCGTCATTGTGTGGACTGATAAGCAACGCACAAACGAAACTACTAGACTGAGAAAGTTTTAATTTGGCTAGTAAATATGTTGGAACAGTCACAAGCCTAGTGCTCCACTACAGATAGAATTTCTCAAAAGTGAATTTCCAATTAACTTGTTAAATTCCACACAAAGAAAGTTGCGGGTAACATCTTTAAGACACAGAGAATTAACTGTTAACACTTCTGTTGTCTTTGACTTTCGACATGCAAGGCGATGATATAGTTAATGGTTTCAATTCATCTATCAGGGTTTTATGAGGCTTCACGCTGTGTTCGCCACGTAGCGTGATAAGTAGAAGGAACCTGAGAACCTAGTATTATGACACACAAAATCATCGCGTTTAAAGTCACAGTTTTGTGCTACCGGACCACAACGGCCTACCTACCCACAATTTTTTCTTTATTAGTAAAATGTATGTAGTGAATAATAATAAGTCTTTATTCTACACTAAAGAAAAGATACAGAAATACAATAAAAATATATAAATGTACAAAAGGCGGCCGTATTGCTTAATAGCTATCTCTACCAGGCAACCTCTAAAGGAAATAGCAAATTAAGGGTATAAAATAAATAAAAACGTAATTACCATACATTACACACAATACAAAAAGTACTGTTACAATATAATAAATTATACACATATTAAAAATATCAGTATACACACATAAATAAATATATACTGAAGCTTTTTTTTAGTCCAAAGATATTTTGTTCTCCGCTTTTTGTCTGAATTAGCGTCTTGAAAGCTGAAACTCAACGCCGCACTTGATCTTATCAACGCGAAAAAGAACATGAAAAAAATTGATTCTTTCAAATGGGAATCGATCCAAAAACATTGCAATTGTCCAACTTTTACAATGACGAAGCATCTACGACGGTTTAACACATAATACGGTATATATAACATACAAAAATTATTAAATTTAAGAAAATCGCTAAAGAATAAGAGAAAAAGCAAGTTTTCCGAGGACTTTGATCGTTACACGAGGCCGTAACGCTTAAATCCATATCGACGGAAACTACTATTGAATATTCTATAAAGCGCTTTAAGATCCCATATTCTAATCCTTTGTATCGTAACTGGTTTGAGATTGTGCTCACCGAGTATGCAACTATAGCGGTATAATATATATTATTGAAATATTAAAATTAGAGTTCTTTGAGTGTGTCTCAGTGAAACCGCCAAATTCGTCGTTTTGGATTTGATTCCTTCTCGGTGATACTCTCGAATTTATTCGCTCCGGTAGAAAGACAAAATGGAGCATTGAGTGTGTCTCTCAATAGGCAATGTTTCGAAATGGACGAAAAAGGGGCTGGAGTGCCTTAACACTAGCTTTAAGCAGTGCAGCGAAAAAATAAAACTAATGTATGGAAAAACTTAGTATACAGATAGGTATCCTATTTAAAAATTTATGGTTTAACATAGTAGATGGAAAACGACTTTCATATTAAAAATTAAAAAGTATACAAAAAAAATGATGAGACCAAAATACTAGGAGTGTCAAACTAACCTATTGTTAATTATATCTAGTAGTATGAAATTCTTAACAATGTTTAAGTAACAGCAGAAAAATAATAACATAATATGCAAATAATATCCTAAACAAAATCACAAAAGGATACAGACTTAAATACGGCGGAAAGTGGCGAACGGAGTGTCTTAACACTCTTTGGCTACCCTGCTATGTGCTGGATACCGCGTGAAGCTGATTTAATTTTATTTACAAACCATGTGACCGCAGAGACTAAAAATTAAAGTACATAAAAAATGCTGCAGTTGCAGCTTCACAGATATTACAACTGAGTATTTTAATTGTTTGTCTCTATCTACTCTACCATATATACCACACGAAATTTAAAACAAAAATTCACGAGGCCAGCCGTGGCGCAGTGGCACAAAGTGTGACTGTAAAACCGACTGGTTGTGGGTTCGATCCCCACTCGAGGAGATGAAATATTTACTTAAATTTATATTTCCATTTCTTCGCTCTGGTGTCGAGGCAAAGCGCGGCGTTGAGTTCTGCCACTCAACACGCAATGCCTCCAAAAATTCGGCAGAAAGTGGGGAACGGAGTGTCTTACACTAGGTTCCCTCTGCCTACCCTGCTGTGTGCGGGATATAGCGTGAAGCTAATTTAATTTAATTTAATTTTAAATTCACAATCTTCAAAAGAGTCTGTAAAAAAACCATAAAACTAAGATATCAATCCAATGGAAAGTGGCCTCAAAACGGCCGTGTCGGCTTTATTTCACTATTCAACAATCGCTTTGTAGGCGAATCCACAACGTACGATACAAATTTAACGTTTTATTGCTGGCAGCGGGCGATGGATATGGTAATACACTTTGTGTTTGAGGTTTACACTGAAAGGTCTAAAAATCTACCTATATATTCTTTCTCTTATATAATATTTTTTTCTCTTTTTATTTTCTTTATTCATGCTTTATCCCGTTTGTAGCAGGTTAAATTGGGTAGGTTTTCCCTACTTAGTGTCCACATACTCCGCTCTCAAGTTAAGCAGCTTTCTTAAGCGCAATGATTACCTTGTTTAGAATAATGTATAAGTCGTAGGTAATACCCGTGGACCTACGAGTGTATAATCAAAAAATCAGTATGGAACTTTAGGTTTGGTCCGACTCGCACTTGATCGATTTTAATTATGAAACTAAATGCTTCAGACAATCTATTTTAAATTTATTTATTTTAGTATAAATTTCATAAAGCCATAGTGATATAATATTTGGTAATGAACAAGAGTATGTAGGAGTATGTATATTTAGATATCTAGAGTTTTAAGAAGTCTACTAGGGTGGTTAATATAAATAGAAATAATTAATAAACCAAAAAAAAATACTAACTAGTTGATATTATTTTTATATAAAATATTTAAAAAAAAATATTTAGTCATTCCAAAAAAAGATTGAAAATATAAAAATATAAAATTTAAAAAAGAAAAGGCATGTCGAAAGTGTACACAACCCGATTAACATATGGAAAATCGCGTAAATATTCTTTCATATTTATTATAGCATGCAGTTGCAGACAAGCTCTCTATAAAGAGAGCAGTCTGTGTGAACATGCATAGGGCCGGAATCGAACTCGGAACCATTGCTTCAATTTCTTATAGTAAAGCCAATACACCAACATAAGGCTTGCAAAATATATTAAAATTGTGAACTATATAACAATACTTTGTATATTTTTTAAATAAATAATATATTTTTGGTTTGGCTTTTATGTTTCAAGATAAGTAAAGTGAACATAATACTAAGACACTCCGTTCTTCACTCCCTGCTATGAAGCAAAAGCGTGAAAGTAAAACAAAAACTTTTATTGTTAAATATATAGCTGAGTAGGAAGAGGGAACTTAGTGTTAAAGCACTCCGATCCTTTCTTTTCGAATGGCACACCATAATTAATGCCATAAAGAACGCCGCGCTTTATCTCTTAGCAGAGAAAATAATTTGAAATATTTCAATCCACGAACGATAATCGAACCCACACCCGTCGCGTTTACAGTCAAACCTTCATATACATTTTAATATTAAAATATCGCATTTTAATATCTATCAAGTATCTCAGTTTGATAACTGTGAGTGTACTTTACTTTTCTAGTGCGCTTTCAACCTCGCGGGGAGGCAATCAGAAGTTCTTATTAATTGTCCCCTCAACTTCAGAGATCTCTGGAAAGGATTTTTGAAGATTTTTTTTTCTAATTTCCTTTGAAGATACTTTTACAGCTTCATTTGAGCGTAATTTGTTCGGAGAAAGTATTTAAATTTCAATTTAACGATTGAGTCTTTATTTTCATTTGAGTAACTAATTTGGTTTCAAGATAATCAATATATAAAAATATGGCAGAGGGAACCTCAGGTAAATCACTCTATTAACCACTTCCTGATTTTTTTTAATATTTTCATTGTTATTCCACACTTAGGATAACGTTTCCTAGTCTAGTAGAAAGAATTCATTCCCCGAGTGGGAATCCAACTCGCACCGTTCACAGTCCACACTGACTGTGATTTCTTTTGCTATTTTAACACAGCAACCAAGTGTTAAATATAAAAATATACACAAAATAGATATATTTCTGTAACAGCCACACGCAAAACATTCATTACGAAAGGAATTTGTAAATGACCAGATTGTTTCATTTCTTTCATAATAAATGTCTTTAAAAGTAACTATTATTACCAACAATTTGTGTAGAAGACGTGGGGAAGATTTATGTTTGGACGCGATGAACGTAGGTTCAAAAATCACTATTCGAACATTTGATATTTCTAATGGAGATGATTTTTAATAATAAGTACTTCCAGCGAATACTACTATTTTACAGGTAAACTGTAAAGGTAAAAAAAAAAAATTTTTTTTTCACTTATTGAATTAACTATTTTCATTTCTTCGCTTTTATAATAAGGGTGCGGCGTTGTGTTCCGTCTCTCATTACGCAATGTCTCGAAAATTGAGCGTTGTGGTAGGTCTACTTAGAATGCCAAAAGCGGAAAAACCGTAAAAATTTTAAAGAAATAAAAAGTAAACATTATACACTGTGTCAGTAAACAAAACGGATGAGTTGAAAACAAGAGGCCGTCAAACAACATTACCGTGTATATCACCCATTTTAAACCTTTTAAAGTAATTATACTTAATTCACGCGGATGTGGACTTTTAATTAAAATTTTATTGTAATTTTCACGAAATTTGACCATAATAAGGGCAAAACAACATTCTAAACATTCAAACGATTATTGTTTTAGATTCGAATACAGTCGACATTTTGCGATGGAATTGCCGCGTTAGGTTCGGAAACTAAACGAACAATATTTATACTCACGACTTTTTACTGTATTTCTATTGTAAATTAAAGACAAGAGCGACGAATAAAAAATCAATTCATATTAACAATAAAAAATGCTAGTGAAAGTACTCTCCAATACATAAAGCAAAGAGGCAAGATTTTTTCCAACGTTTCAAACGCCTGTTGAAATTTAAATAGCAATTACGTATAACAGTACTATTCTTGGTTAAAACATCATCAACATCATCGTCACTTAAATCTTTAATCTTTAGGATATATGTAAGCAAAATTATAACTACAAACTTACAGTAAGCAATAGAAACAGCAAAAAAATACGGTGGCGCTATTGACACGCATTATATAATATTAGAAAACTAAATAACGAATCCAGCCAGCCGTGGCACAAGTGTGCGACTGTGAACGCGACTGGTTGTGGGTTCGATTCCCACTCGAGTAAAAGAAATATTTATTAAGATGTATATTTTCATTTGTTCGCTTTGCAATGCAAAGTGCGGCGTTGAGCTCGGTCAATCTACTCGCGATGCCTTATGAAGTCTGTGGAGTACAGAAATACTAAATTCTCTAGAAGCAAAACTTAAAACACAATCAAAAATTCAATCAAACCAAACATTGCTATTTCAAAAAATATATACTATATTACGTTACATTTATACCTTTTAAATTACTTATCAAGTACTAATGCAAGGTGTTTACTCAACGCCATGGCAGCGGATCGTATAAAAACCCTATAAATCTCACCCGAGATCCTCCCGAAGTGCTATTACGACTGACCGCCACTTACGGCGCGTTAAGATATGGTGGAGGAAGATTGATTTATGATTGCTTAGAAGAAATAGGTGCACTCAAAATAAAGCTACTTTTCAAGTAAGTTTAATTAATATATGTATGTATAATAAAGATTTTTCTTGTAACGTATATTTACGAATATACGAAAGATTTTTTTCACATTTATTGTGTATGGCAACGCAATGATTTTCATTTACTATCCAAATTAAAAATATTTAACAGAACTCAACGCCGCGCTTTGACTTGCTACCAGACAACGACCGCTACCAGACAGTATCTACAAGTAAACGAAAACAATTCATTACCCCGAGTGGAAATCGCATCCATAGCCATTGCAATTACGACTACGGCACAAACATTCGATTATAAACACGATCGTGGGTTCGATGCCCATTCTGGGGAATTAAATATTATATTTCCTCGAAAGCGCGACAATGAATTCTGCCAGTCAACATGCAATTTCTCAGGAATACGGCAGAAAGGGAGGATAGAAGTGTCTTAAGTATCTTAACACTAAGCTCCCAATTCATGAGGGTCCATCAAAGCTAGTACTTTTTCTTCAGATGCGAGCTACTCTCGCCCCTTCCCGCCCGGTGACGCCGTAAAAACCATCCCAGGTTCACAGCAATAAATTCCAATCGAAAAAACTTATAATTAAGTTCCCAGGTTCCCGCTGTCTAACATGCTTTGCGCGGGATATAGCGTGAAGCTATAATACAGTGATTCGTTCGAATAGAAAAAAATATATATTAGTAAGTATTATTAATATAACATATACTATCCTTACATTAGATTGAAACCTTATATTAGAATAAAATTATTAAATGTTACAAAAGAGGAAATTATAGTGAAAATTCCTTTTATATAAACGCATAAAGCGCCTATTCAAATAATTAAGCAATTGCGTTCACAAGCGAGATGTGTAATTGAGGTATGAATTCAACATAATTATTAATATATAATAAATATGTGTGGCCGTGGGTTCCATTTACACTCCATGATTTACGAGTACACCTAAAAATCCTATTTACCCCTTTATCTAATAACCCTAATATTCATCGAGGCAGTCGCGACATGGCGCAACAAACTTAGTGTAAAGACGCTTCATTCCCCAGGAACCGCCCAATTTTAGAGACATTGCGTGTTGATATGCGGAACTGAACGCCCCGCTTTGGCGTGTTACCAGAGTGAGAAAATGAAAACAAATCATCCCTTCAAGTTGAAATCAAACAACCGTTACAACCGTCACACTCAGACGTCCTATACCACGACATTCTCTAATCTGTATACAATTCATAAAACGATTTTTCTGAAACTATTCTATTCTATAACTATACTAGGCATAGTTGTATGGTCAGCCATCAATCACTGTTAGGGTCCCGGACATCCATCTTCATACACCATTATTAGTTCCACACTTTGTTTAGTAACAGCGTTCGCTGTCTAACGTTGTTATATTACTTGTGTTTAACTAAATCAGATTTAATCATGTGTTTTAACTAAGGTTAAAACAAATTATTATTAAATGTGATTTCGTTGACCTATTTAGGTTGGTTGGTTAGGCCATCGTGGAGCAGACGGAGAGTTCCTGACAGCCATCGTGGTGCAGGCGGAGAGTTCCTGACTGTAAACGTCACGAATGTGTTTGGTTGTGGCGTTGAATACCGCCAGTTGAGTGGACGACAATCTCTCGAAAATTAAGCATAAAAAAAATATTAAAGTTAATTTTAATAGTTAAATATGTACGAGTAAATAGCACATGAAGTTAACAACATTTAATATATTTGAGGCCAGTTGTGGCGCAGGGGCGTAAAGTGTCACTGTAAAACAGACTGGTTGTGGGTTCGATCGTCACTCGAGGAGAATTCATATTTACTTAAATTTAAATTTCAATTTCTTCACTCTGTTGTCTGAGTTCTGCCACTCAACACGCAATGCTTCCAGAATTCAGCAGAAAATGGGGAACGGGGTGTCCTTAACACTAGGTTACCTCTACCTACTCTGCTGTTTGCATGATACAGCGTGAAACTGATTTATATATATAGGTATATACATATATCTCTATATACATATGTCGCACTACGATTACGGCCATGTATGTGTATAAGTATTTAAGTGCCCGGATTAAACCGACTTAGATTAGAGGTATTTGCTCTAGAATTCAATTATCACGGAATACGATGCAAGCTGAATGGTGAATTAATTTTTAACTGAATGTAAAAATCTCATTTGAATCTCTTACAAATGTTAATACAAAACTAATTTAAGTGACTTGGTTTTTAAAAGTTTAAATACCCTTTAAGTCGTTAAATTTAAATGTAGTTCGAACTAAGTGTTTCCTGCTTTGACTAGTGTAGGTTGTCATATAAGAGAAGTTTCTATGCTTATAATAAAGTTGTAATGGATCGGTGTCCGTACATGGAAGATATATAAGCCTACCCTGCTGTGTGCGGAATACAGCGTGAAAATAATCAAATTATTTAGCAATTACCTAGATGATGTTAGTAGTAAGTAAGCAGCCTCACGCTTTATCCGTAGAAAGAAGGAATATAATCTTAAGCGACTTTCCCGTTGTTCTCCACTTTCCACTCGAACTATATACATTAAGCACGGATTCCTTGCACCTTAAGCAGAGCGGTGGGTCCGCTCTGCTTAAGGTTAAGGACTATGTTGAGTTTGCAATTTTGTTTACGCCAATAAATAATGGGGCGAATAGGAGGAGAAATAGTTAAAATAAAGTCGCTCAGTTCTAATTAGCGTGGGGAAGGAGTTACAAATTACAAAAAAACTT
Source organism: Heliconius charithonia (assembly GCA_030704555.1). Classification (NCBI taxonomy): domain Eukaryota; kingdom Metazoa; phylum Arthropoda; class Insecta; order Lepidoptera; family Nymphalidae; genus Heliconius; species Heliconius charithonia. Next base: position 6,426,572 of record CM060825.1, read on the forward strand.
GTGTAGTGGATTTGTAAGCTTATTTTATTTGAAAAAGAGTCCATTCCGTCTCAGCACTACCCGCTCATTTCTCTTTCGGTGTGGGAACCGGGCTTTATAGAGCACAATTCAATAAAATGTGTCTCGAGTTACCAACTATTATTTTAATTTGTAACAAACTATACTAAAGGTGTAAGACTCTAGAGATAGAATAAAGAGCCAAATCGCTGTGTATATCATTTAGTTAAGATAAGGAGGTCCACTTGATATCAGGTAAAGGCAGGAATACGTGTGTTTATAGAACTCTAAACGTTTTGTCTCCCTCTTTTTACAACGATGGTAGAAAAAAAGCACTAAAAGACCCCAGGCGATCTTGAGAAACGAAACTCGAACTTTTTATCTTCCACTGCTTTCCGGATATATGTAGGATAGACTACAGGAACCTGGTGTTAGGACTTTCTTCCCAACGTACCGCCCAAATCTCGACATATTACATGTTGAGTGGTGGAGCTCAGAGTTGCGCTGTCTTTTTACCAAAAGTGAAGAAATAATTCATTTATCCGATTGGGAATTGAACCCTCAATCGCCACGTTTACAGTCAGATATTGTAACGCTGTGCCATGACGATCACGATTTTAATTATTAAAAAAATAACTTAAAGGGTTCTACTAAATAAGTACATTAATTCCACTCGTGTGTACGATCCTCACAGATAAGCTCAGCAACCCCATATGCGGTTATGGCAGGTCGTTTAGCCGCTGAATTCTTGTAGGTCGTAACATCATAATAGAGAACTATAATAATATTTGCTTTGTTCCTAGGAAAACTGAGGTGTTAGTAATTTTCTAGAAAGTTCTTTAAATTTTTATTGTTATTTCTCATTTTATTTTGGTTTAAAATAGTACTCTGGAGAGGCAAATGCTGTTAGTCTGACGAAAATGCGAGATCATAATCATTCTTATCGATCAATTTTTAGGTGAAGACCATTATGGCGTAGCGCCACTGTGTCTGTATAGTAAACTTGACGGTTGTATGTTCAATTTCCACTTGAATTAAATTAATTTTGTTTCATCGTTCTGGTAACAAGAGAAAGAGCAGCGTTGAGTTTTGCCACTCAACACACAATGCTTCAAAAATTTCGCGGAAAGTAGGGAATGGAAGTCTTAATGGGAGCGGAGTGTCTAAGCTCTAGGTTTCGAGGTTCCCTCTGCTTACCATGCCTATGTGAGGAATACAAAGTGAAGATGTAAAAAATATATATCTCCCGGTTATTTCGCTTTGACCACGTATATATATATATATAATTTTATTTAAGCTTGCTTAATAGTAAACTTGGGCGAAAATATATATAAAAACGTACTTAACCCTTCAATAAATTTCAGTTACTTCGTAAAATGAAGCTCCAGGGAAAGAAAGCCTTACCTGTAACAAAAAAGAACATTTATATTATTTTTATGGTTCAACGTGGAGAAAGTGAATGTTAATAACAATTTATTATAAATATTACGCTTTTGAAATAATAAGCCGGTTATGATTTGTAACGTCGACATGTTGTAGATAAAATACTACCGTTGTCCGCCTGGTTGTAGGTTCAATTACTATACAGTTTCACGCTGTATCCCGCACACAGCTAGGAAGGCAGACGGAACCTAGTGTTAAGACACTCCGTTCCCCACTTACAATTCCAAATCAATTACTATACGGCATATTATAATGCAGAATTCTAATACACTAGCTACTTCTCATATTTAAAATGTACATTCTGTTCATATTTATACATATATTTGTTATAATAAATGAAAACGGCATCTCAACATCGATTTCAGATTTGAGAGCAATTTATAAATATGAAGTGTAATATCCGAGTTAACTCTGAATGGAGGCACAATGTTACAATGAAATGAATAGTGTTGTAAAATAGTCTAGTAAAGTAAGTATAGTAGAAACTCTACATTATATCACAGACACTTAGTAGGTACTTTCGTAGAGTATGACATGTGTCATACACAGTCATTTCCATATGACTACGGGGAAGAAGACACAATTGAAAACTGTCAAAAATATTAAATAAATTTCAAAGTCTTAATCAATAAACATTCAATTTAAACAGAAGAAAAACATAGTAAGTTCCATTTAAACACTAATGGAAACTTGTTTTATTGTGTTTATTCTAACAAAGCGCTGAGTATTAGCGGTTGGATCCAACCGACAATCTAAGCACGGTTCTGAAGTATCTTTTCTATTTAAATCTTAAGCATTTGCTTTTATCTCTAGATTTTTATTCTTTGGCTACTCCAGAAAGACGATTACTGCATACCTCTCTCGCCCCGTTCACTGTCATCAACCTCTTCATACAAATTCTCGGGTAGTTCTCATACTTTTTCGTGACTTTTCATCCAGTATAATTAGGTACTGTGTTCTCGAATGTCAACCGAGGACTCCCGCTGCCTCTGTAACTCATTCTTAACTCAATAAAGCTTTTTACCGCTCTTTCGTCACGCATTCTTTCGACGTACCCTAAACCACCACCCGAGACTGTTCTTCTACTTTTGGACTATGATATCGGAGAAATATTCTTGTGACACATCACTTTGCCCTCTCCTATTCACTCATTTGGGGCCATAATAATCAATTCTACTTTCCAATTTCAGCTTCATGCTTTACCTCACATAGCAGGGCAGACACACAATCTAGTCTCTGTTTCTTTGACTCTGCCCTCAAACTCACTCACTGCAAACGAGTCTTAAATAATTTAGTTTTTCCAATGTTTTAACATCTCGGGATCTGAATTAGATCCGCCACAAAATAAAAGCAAAACTAATAATTAATAATAATATTATTAATAAAACTTGCATAATAAAATTAGTAACTTCCTCGAATAAAATAATATAAAGTTGAAACAAACAGTAATAACAATTTAAAGTTTAATTAGATACACTTTGTTAAGTACCTTTGGTTGAAGCTCTATGCACTAATGACATCGCGGTTTGGCAAGAGCCGTTTGATCGCAAAAAAAACCTTATAAAAATATGTGATTTAGAAAAAACTTATGTGTAATACACGAAAATGCTTCTTTACCAAATTGAGAAAATGAAAATATTTTATTTGTCCAAATGGGAATCCAATCCACAATAATCGCATTTACAATCACTTATGCCATTGGACCACAACAGTCTGAGATGCGTTTATTTACAAAAAAAAAAAATAAAGAAACCAAATTTAAAGGAATTAACGTGGCAAATTCAAAATTACACTTCCAAAAGGTGATGAACAACAAAACTCATACTAATAACAATATTTCAATGTACATCTTAATTTAGCGAAGTATCAATCTCTATATTTTTGTTTGACAAATACGAACAAAACTTTTATTAACCTGTCCGTCCAGTACAAGCCAAGCCTCGAATAATATAATTGCTTCAGACACCAAAAACTGATCTTATTACTGAGAGAGTAAAAATAACTTTTAAGTGAAGTCGAGTTTAGAAATAAGAAAGCAGGTGAACAACGTTCCGAAGCGCAATTTTCATTTTATACAGCTTTATGTTGAGTTCTCCGTGACTGTAATTAACACTAAGGTGGGTAGGAGATCCTTTGATCTCATATTCATTTTTAAATTTAAATAAAACATATTAAAATTATGTAAAATGCTAAATTATGTTTAAGTATAACTTTTGTAATTAAATATTATATAGGTATATAAGAAATACGGGACAGAGGCCAGTCGTGGCGCAGTGGCACAAAGTGTGACTGTAAAATCGATTGGTTGTAGGTTCGATCCCCACTCGAGGAGATGAAATATTTATTTAAATTTATATCTCCATTTCTTCGCTCCGTGGCGTTGAGTTCTACCTCGCAATGCCTCCAGAATTCGGCAAAAAGTGCGAAGCTTAGTGTCTTAACATTAGGTTCCCTCTGCCTACCCTGCTGTGTGCGGGATGCAGCGTGAAGCTGATTTAATTAAATTTAATTTTAATTTAAATAAGGACGTGATGTTTGTGGGTTTGAAGACCAAATCGGTGTTTTTCCGATTACTTAGATTAATTCTGTCACCTAAAACATAAGGATAAGTACCTAAAGAAGTGTTTGCAAAAGAAATCAATATTTATTTAAATTATAGGAAAATACAATAAAAATGCTACTACGAACAGATTTTTTTTCTTATGATAGTAGAACCGCCTACCACAGTAAATTTTTTTGGCCCTCTATTTTTTAATATTTTAATATGTTATGTCTCAAATCCGAGCGGAAAGAGGAGTGACGTTAGGTCCAGTCTACATATCCAACTACGCAGAAAAAGGCTGCTATTTTATCAATAAAAAAATAATGTCTATTTTTTAATTCACAAAATATATAAAAAACAGTCCAAATATATACATTCGTATTAAAAATATAATATAAATGGGTAATTTTTTCATGCGTTAAAAGTAACGTGACATATTTAATATGAGAATTGAACATTTTAATAAAAATCGTGCTCTTAAAAATAAAATAGGAAAAGCTTCTAACAACTGCACATACATATAAGCTACATTAAGTATAAAAGCTATTAGCAAATTATTTTTTTTCAAATAAAATAAAAATCACGTACACAACACTCAACAAATGGTGGCTTAACAAGTAAATGGTAATAAAATATTTAATTTGTGTTCCTATATCGCTATTCGATTTGAAACTTCACGCAGTATCCCGCATCTAGTATGGCAGACAGAGAAAAAGTAATGTTAAGACACTGCTCCGTTTCTTCCTTTCCGCACAATTATTGAGAAATTGTATTGGATTGCCGAACTTAACACCACGCTTTATCTTGTTACCGGAACGAGTTAATGCAAATAATTCTCTCAAATAAGAATCGAACCCACAACCGTCACCGTCACATTTAACGCCTTGCTACTCTTCAAAACAAGTGAATTATAATAAAAATTGAAAAACGCGACTGCATAAACTAAATCAATATATATATCCAGTAACACTCGCACCATCAAGATAAGATAAATCCAACGTGATATTCAATAAAATTGAGTTTTGTATGTGTGCCAGTTCCTTTGTTCCTTTACAAAGGATCTCACATACGTATGTACGATGTATGTACATACATACATACATACATATATATACACACAAAAATATAACCTACATTTTGGACTTCGCCATAGTCGGGTTTGCAGCATTAAAATAGTAAAAAACATTAATTAATTGGAAAAATAATACTAATAAACGCAGTATTTTGGATTTTCCAAGCCATTACTGAACGTCTACAGTTCCAAAAGTGACATCGTTACCGCTAATGTCCAGGTTAATACGTATATAATAGATATTTATTGATAATATCCAGTTACATATATATAGTGATTATAGTTCAATTTGTTTATTATTGTATTGAGATGACAGCAGGCAACATGAAGTACACTGTAAGTATTAAAAAAAAAGTTTTATTATACTTTTCCCTGATGTCTAGGCAAAGCGCGGTATTGAATTCCGACACTCAGCAGTGAATTCTTCAAGTGCGAAAAGTGAGAGCAGAAGTACCTTAATGGAGAGTCTTAACACTACGTTCTCATGTTCCTTCTCCATGTAAATCTAAATTTTAAAAAAAACCTTTAAAACGACAAAGGTCAGATAACTATTAATGTAATTTAAAAAACATTTTTTTCAATATTTTTCGTAGAACAAAGAGAAAATTAATTATTTTTTTATTTATGTCTTACAGTGTACTTTTTCATAAACATTCACATTTATAACAGATTCGTCAAGTAGAGTATTTTCCAGAAAACCCTCACATGATATGCAATGTAATATGTTAAATTTTATAAATCTTCTTCCAGATATTTTTCATCATACTTTGCTTTGCTAGTCTGAACGCTAAGCCTTATTTCGGGCTAGGCGGAGCTGGTCTAATTGGACAGCAGATTGGTGCTGGAATCGGGTCAACATTAGGAGCTGGAATTGGTACGAGTATAGGGCTTGGCCTGGGAGGTGCCCAAGCGATTGGCCGAGGAGCTCTAGGCCTCGAAACTGGTTTGGCCAATGGACTTGTCACAGGATTGGGAGTCGGCAGTGGAATTGGCCTTGGAGGCTTAGGGTTAGGGGGAGTAGGTCTTGGGGTTGGTGGTCTGGGAGTTGGGGGTGTAGGTCTTGGTGGTGTAGGTCTGGGAGGTGTAGGCCTAGGGGGTGTAGGTCTGGGAGGTGTAGGACTGGGAGGTGTAGGACTGGGATATGATGACATTGGAATAATATAAAACGTATTTTTAATTAGATATATGAAATAGATAGTGAAAATAAACGATATGAAAGTAACAATATTTATTTTTAACTCTCATGTGTTTCAAAAAAAATTTAAAAGTATTTAATATAGGTACATTTCTAAATTTTAACATTAAATAATTTAAGTTAAAAACATATATAAATATCTATATAATTGACTTACACTCTTCTTCCTTGTGAATCATGGGAAAAAGTATATACTATCAATACCAATATAATAAGGCAGAAGAGTTCGTTTGTTTAAACACTAAGATCTCTGGAACTACTGGACTACTCTCGGATGTAATATTTTTTTGTATGAAAGCTGTATTTCCCAGGAGTACACTGTACTACAAAAACATTCAATTTTGAAATAAAGTCCGCGACATCCTATATCTATCTATCTCTTATAAATAAGTCACAATAAGGCACTTTGTGATAAAAAAAATGAAAATTTAAAGGTGGTATTTCACAATTTTTTTGTTTCACGAAGATATTGAAACTTCCCAGTGAAATTTAACAAATAAAGGAAATTTTATGAAGATAATCCTTAGCCTTTATAGCATGTAATTTGGAAGTATACTTTTTGAGAAAACGTAAGATTAAAATAATTCAACACTGTCTACGGCCGTTGTTGCTTAGGCTCGAGTCGGCCGCGGGGGGCGCCCATGCCGCTGATGACGTTTTCGTATGCAGCCTCGTAGTACTTGCACTTTCTCAAATTGATAAAAATAAGTTTTTCGTGATTGAATGTATCCATTATTTAATTTATCTGTTAGCAAATGCAGCACAGTAAAAGAATTATAGGTGGTATGCAGGCGAAGCCGCCAATGGGCCGCTTGTATGTATATAAAGTATAAACTGAGTTATGGTTGTATATATAGAAATATATATATTTTTTTCGTAACCTACGATTTATTTACTTAACATTTTTAACACTATAATAAAAATAAATATAATCATTATTAGAAAAAGGTTAAAATATAACATTTTCTATTAAATTATAAATACTTTTGTATTCATATTTATAATTATCTTTCTGCTATTTTTATAAATGAAATAAAGTTTAGAGGCCAGTCGTGGAGTAGCGTTCAAGGAGATGAAATATTTACTTAAATTTATATTTCCATTTCTTCGCTCTGGTGTCGAATAAAACGCGACGTTGAGTTCTACCACTTAACATGCAATGCCTCCAGAATTCGGCAAAAAGTGGGGAGCTTAGTGTCTTAACACTAGGTTCCTCTGCCTACCCTGCTGTGTGCGAGTTACAGTGTGCAGCTAATTATTTTTAAATAAATAAATTTTAATTAATAATACCATTACTATAGATGTTATTTTAATTTTCTATTAAGACTAAGGTCAAACTTGGATAAAATTAAGACACTTTTTTTCTCTGTATTGCTTATTCAATGGCAAAACTCAACGCCTCGTTTTGCCTCACCGAATGTAAAATAATAATGACCGACGAATATATATTTTGTTATTTATAATTTAATATTTTCATATTTTTTAGATTTAATATTTTCATTTCCTTGCTCTGGCAACGAGACAAAACGCAGCGTTGAGTTCCGCCACTCAACATACATATATTATTTCGTAAAAATAATGGGAAAGTTTGTAACAGAGTGTCAACACTAGTTTCCCGTTGCCTAATCTATTTTATGTGTTATCATATTTTCACATATATGATTGTTCATCCAAACGTGAACACACATCCACGCATGTGTGTATGTATATTTTATTTGTGAAGTATATATACTTATATTCCGTTCCGTTCAGTTTTTTACTTTTTGCTGTGTTTTATTTGACACACAATATCGTGATTTTTAAAATACAATTTATACCAAGAACATTTTTTTTTATTTTATTCCATTAACAGATATTATGCATACATATTAAATGTTTAAATGTTCAGTAATTATCAATACAATTGAAAGTCCAATTACAGTATAATCAACTTAGCAACAACAAGAGCTGAACGGTTGTGAGGCAAATTTAATCGACAAATATAATAAATTCATTTTGCATTTCACGAGTGCTTCACGATTCTATTGGCAATTGATTCGTGATGTGTCGACAGGAAGCAGTTTGACGCTGCTTATTCTATGGTCGTTTATTTTCTAACTAGTCAAATACCCTGACTTCGTTTCATATTCAATTCATGCAAAACTATGTTAAACAGATTCGGCGCTCATTATGTAGGCTAGGCAAAGGAAACCTAGTATAAAGACACTCCGTTCCCCACTTTCCGCCGAATTTTTCGAGACATTGCGTGTTGAGTGGCGAAAGTCAACGCTGGGCTTTTGCCTTAGTGCTAGATAGAGCCAAGAAATTAAAATATTAATAAATAATATTTCATCCCTTCGGGTGGGGGTCGAATCCACAACCTTGTGCCCCTGCATCATGGACCTGCACCATGACAGCCTCGATAAAGCAAGCGACAAATATATAAATTTCTTAAAAAAAAAATTAAATATTTACATGCAATATACAATGCACAGCGTTTACTGATTCACGTCCAAATGGAAGCGATGACCGGAAGTACTCGAACAAAGCTTTTTCTCCGAAGTTCATTCTGTTATGGCATGAGCGTATATAACGAATACCTCTGAAATAAAATGCAGCTGCAACTCAAATTCCAAAATTTCATTTTTCCCTTTTTTTGTATCCCGCATATAGCAGGGCAGGCAGAGTGGACCTAAGGTTTAAATTTGTCAATATAGTTGTGTGACCACACACATAAGTGGATGTGTGTGTCCAATATGTGTTAATATGCGATACAAAATAAAATAAAATACATTAATAAAATAAATCACAATTGAGTACAAAGTATATTTGGTATCTGAATGTCGATACTGCCGATAATTGATTTCCTTAAGCCGAGACAGATCCGAGTTTGTAATTGATTCAAGCAGACAAATAGTCCTATTAGCGGAAACAAATTGACGTCCCAGTAAGGGAAGCCACTTCCTGATGAATGAGATGATTAGAATAAAGTCTAATAATAAATCGATGGCTAAACCTAAAAGGTTTGTCCAATATTTATCCTCAATCTAGTGAATCTTAGGAGTACGTAAAGGAAGTTAGTGATAAGTTCCTCCATTCTCCATTTAGGAGGCGAAAGAACAGAAGACGATGATGTCGAAAGAGAAACAAAAGCAAACATATTAACGAATTTAAAGTATATCGTAAAAAACATTGTGTGGAGGGATTTGAACCCGCGCCTCTCGGACGGTTTCCAAGAGGCGCGGGCTCAAATCTCGATATGTTCAATTCATATCTTTTCAAAGTATGGAATAACGCTTTAAAACACTAAAATATATACGAGTATATCTACATATAGAAGTTAATTTACTTTTATTCGTTTATTGCGGAAGATCGCGGCTATTAATGTATACTTTTTACATATGATCTGTGTCTACTGATAATAATTTTTCAATAAGGACCTGGACCTTGGCTTTGAAGACATTAATGTTTAATTTAATTTCCAGGGTTTTTTTTGTAAGTGAATTTCTGGGATGGCCACAGATTAGTCTGGGGTGGACATGATAGTCACTCGCACCTCACCGTCCTTATACCTGCGCTAATTCCATTTCATATAGCAGAGGCAATTAAATATGTTATATTTTCATTTGTTCACTCTGGCAACGAGGCGTTAAGGTTCGCCATTGCCCACGCAATGCCATCAGAATCATCAGAAAGCGGAGCAAAGTTTTTGTTTAATTGAATGCTCGACCGTTAATCTCAAAAACTATAGTTTCGATTTCAAAAAATATTTCATAGTCGTTTCTGTTTAACCCACTGTCCCTACGACCAAAGCTATCTGGGGCACGAATCCGCGGATAAAAGCTAGCTTGCAAATATTTTTTTTATGAAACTGTTACCGACTATTTTTAGGGACGCGGTGTGTCTAATGATATAATGTTGTAGGCAATATAATATTATAATTTCCTAACAGGTTGTCATTACTAATTTCTGATGTTAAAAGAATTCGAAAAATCGTTAAATAATCACTTTTTCTTTGAGACCACTTAGACAGTAATTGTTATTTAATTGGTTTCTCCTGACAGGTTAGTATATAAAGTTCGGAGTTGATATAGATAATCATTCTGTGATTCCACGTTTCACCATTAACAACATGAAGTGCATTGTAAGTATATCAGTACATTTTAAAATAATTAATTTTTAAAATTTGTATACTCGTGAACTCTCCTCCTCAATTAATAACATGTTGCATATTTTATACTTCACAGGTTTTGTCTTTGCTTCTTTGCGCAGTAGCTCTTGAAGCTAAGCCCTATGGACTTGGCCTTGGGCTTGCTGGCCTCGGTAGCCACATTGGAAGTGGAATTGGGGCTGGAATTGGGACTGGAATAGGAACTGCTATAGGCACAGGCGCTGACCTAGGCTTGGCAGGAGCCGAACTTCTTGGCGAAGGTGCGGTAGGACTTGGCTTGGGCACTGCAGGCCTAGGTGCTGGCCTTGTTAATGGAGTGGGAACAGGAATAGCAACGGGATTAGGAACGGGCATAGGTACGGGCTTGGGCACAGGCTTAGGCACAGGCCTGGGCACGGGCTTAGGCACTGGCTTGGGCACTGGCTTGGGCACTGGCTTGGGTACTGGCTTGGGTACTGGCTTAGGCACTGGCGTAGGCACTGGCTTGGGCACATTAGGTTTGGGTGGTGTATCTGGTGGCCAATCTGGATACGCTCAGGGAGGACAATTCGGCAATAACCGTGTGAATTCCGGAGCAAGTGGTGTTGGCAACCAGGGCTACGTATCCCAAGGAAGTGGTGGTTTCCACAACGATGGACAGCATCACAGCAAAGTCACCTCTGTAAGTTAACATTTATTTAATTTTTATCTTCAAAAATTCTTATCTTCTCTCTATTCTTTATCTTCAAAAATTTTAATTTTCAAGCACCAGCGAGGATGGGCGATATAACTAAATTATAAAGTATTTTATCCTCCAGGTTCAATTTTTTTTTTGAAAATGCGTAGTTTAAAACAAATCCTACTAATTGTTAAACAAAATATTTAATATTAACAATAATGATATTTTTTTTCCCCAGATCACCCAATCTGAACAGTCCGACGGTCACAGTATTGGCAGTGGCCAAGCATACAACCACGCTGGTCAGACCGGCGGTGGTTTCAATAACTACCAAAATGGAGCAAGCAACTTCGGTAGCCAATTCGGACAAGGCGGTGCATCCCAACAAGGCGTCCTCATTTAAATAAATTTCAAAAATAAATTGAAATAAATGATGCTATATAAACATATAATGAGTTTTGTTCTAAACGAAATTTAACTTACATGGAATTACGGTTGTATTAATTCCGATATATGTATATTCTTTATTGTATTTAGTAAAAACACCATAGTAATATTGTTCAAAAAGGTGAAATTATTCATTCAGACAATCTATATGTGTGGGAAAGATTTGTATATGTGTGGAGAGCTTTGGCAGTTGGAAGTGCAAGAACTTATGTGTGTTATAATTTTTTATTTTAGCTTAACGCTGTATCCCTTTAAAAGCAAGGTAGAACCTGTAAAACCATAAGGGCACTTCTGTTCTCCACTTTCCGCCGAATTCTGGAGGAATTTCGTGTTGAGTTGAGAGAGTAAGTTGGGAGAGAGAGACATGAGCAAGGAATTGAAATATTTAATATTTTCATGTCCTTGCTTTTCGAGTGGAAATCGAACCAACAACGTGTCGCGTTTACAGTCGTGCGCTCGTGCCGCTACCCAACGACTGGCCTCATAATTACACAACACACAAATATAAATAAATAAAAATATAACTCGTTTAAATAAACGTAAACAGTATACGTCTACATAGATATTTACAAAATAAAATCTATAAAGAAATCAACTTCACGCTGCATACCGCACACAGTAGGCAGAGAGAATCGAGTGCTAAGACACGCCGTTCCCCTTTTTCCGCTGAATTAATGGTAGGTAATGCCTCCTCAGTGGCGAAACACAACGCCGAGCCTTGCTTCAGTACCTGAGCAAAGAGGTTAAAATATAAATTTAAATAAATATTTATTTATTTCCTCGAGTGAGGATCGAACCCGCAACCAGTCGCGTCTACAGGCACACTTTGTATCCTTGCCTGGCGCAAGACTGCCCTCTACAATATACACATCCGAATACTTCCATTTTCAAAAAAACAAATGTTCAACAGCAATTTTTATTCAGCTTTACGCTGCATCCCACATACAGCTGAGTAGGCCTGAAACCTATCGTTAACACCCTCCGTTTCGAATTTTCCGCCCAATTCTTGAGATTATAATTAAAAATGCTACTATGAAAACATTACCTAACAAAAATAGCATTCTCCACATAAAAAAAAGTAACAAATATACCTTTAGCACACAGCGCTCAATTGTTCCATATATACATACAATATATTATGATCACTAAATTAAATATTTCGCAATAATTAATAATTCATTTATAATTTTTAAGTAAAAATTTATATTTTACCTGAAACATTGAACATAAAACAAGCTAACAATAGATTAAAAAAACATTATATCTGTATTTCTAAAGGCCACCGTGGCCGGCCGACGAACGTCCTAAGACCACGTATGCATGGTAGTTAAAAAAGCGTTGCGTTAAACCCCGGCGTTGGTTTACTAATACCTATAACGCGTACAATTTGCTTGCTCATACCACAACGTGGAAATTATTAATGCTAAATTACTAAGCCAGTCATGGCGCAGAAGCACAAAGTGTGACTGTAAACAGTCTGAGCTGTAACTAGTTGTGGGTTCGATACCCAGAATTTATTTCTAGGAAATACAATATTTATTTAAATGTATATTTTCATTTCTTCGCTCTGCTGTCGTGGCAAAGTGCGGCGTTGGTTCCATTACTCAACACGCAACGTCTGCAGAATTGTGCGGAAAGTGGAGAACATAGTCTCTAAACACTAGGTTCCTTCTGCCTACCCAGCTGTGTGCAGGATACAGCGCGACGCTGATTTACTAGCAATAGTGATTTTTGAATTCATTAATTATATTTAATATTTAATAAATTTATCACAAATTTTAATCTTGTAACTATGCGATGTCAGCATTTTATTAATAATCTAAGTTAATTGTTAAATATGAAATGAAAATAAAGATTCTATATGATTATAAATGCCTTTACTTTTAAAAAATATTTACTAAATAGTTGATTGACATGAATGAACAATTTTTCTCTTTCTTTTCTTTCTTTTTCATTCTCACAATTCTCAAACTTCGAACACATTTTAATAAATCAATCAATCAATCAGCTTCACGTTGTATCCCGCACACAGCAGGGTAGACAGAGGGAACCTAGTGTTAAGACACTCCGTTCCTCACTTTCTTTCGAATTCTGGAGGCATGGCGTGTTAAGTGGTAGAACTCAACGCCGCGCTTAGCCTCGATACCCGAGCAAAGAAAACGAAATATAAATTTAAGTAAATATTTCATCTCCTCGATAAAAATAGAAAGAAACATAAAAGAGAAAGTAAACACTTTATTGAAATAATACAATTAAATCAATAAAAGGTAGGCAGGTGACTGTTTAAAAGGATGTTAAAAAATACTAATCTCCTCTCAGAGATGCTAACAATAAAAGATGTAACACCCACGTAAGAATTTTGGTTAGTAAAATTAGGATTAGTTTAAATAGTAAGAGCGTTTTGACGACGGATTCTAGGAATAATAAGATCTAGGATAATACACTAAAATTGGTCAATCGAAACATTTATAAAGAAAAGTTCTATAAAGTTTTAACACAATTAGTAAATGCAAACAGATTGATATTATTGATTCCTATGATGATCGACAATTCTAGAGAATAACATAAAAAGGCACAAGGCCACCAGAGGGCATGTACGAAGAGTTTGATCACAATGGACAAGGCGAAAGAGGTATGCTGAGCGTTTGGTCCTCTGATCTCTTAGGCTACCCCGCAATGGATAAAGCATGAATAAAAATTCAAAGAATCGATTCTCTTGGCTTTACGTCATTCAACGTTAAAATATTTCCCAAAACCCGGGAATATTAACGACGGTTTAACTAATCACTATTTCCCATAAATCACTTAAAAATAATTATTATTTAATAGCTCTTATTTTACAGATGACTATATAAGGTTCGATTTTGATAAAGAAAGTCATTACATCACCGCTCGTTTAACAACAAACAACATGAAGTGCATCGTAAGTACTAGTGGAATATTATATATATTTACAATTAATTCTATGTAGTTTACCCAAGATTTGTTATTCTACCTATCAACCTACACGCAAATATCTCCTATACAAATATTTACTAATTTTAATTTTTCAGATTCTCTCAGTTCTTCTTTGTGCAGTAGCTATGGAAGCCAAGCCCTATGGACTTGGCCTAGGATTTGCCGGTCTCGGTAGCTCCCTTGGAAGTGGAATCGGAAGTGGAATTGGTACAGGAATTGGAACTGCTTTAGGCACTGGTGCCGATTTGGGTTTAGCAGGAGCAGGCCTTCTAGGTCAAGGAGCGCTAGGACTTGGCTTGGGCACTGCAGGCCTTGGCGCCGGTCTTATTAATGGAGTCGGAACAGGAATAGCCACGGGCTTAGGGACAGGCATAGGCACGGGCTTGGGAACAGGCATAGGCACGGGCTATGGAACAGGCATAGGCACGGGCTTGGGCTTAGGCTTGGGTGGTGTATCTGGTGGCCAATCTGGATACGCTCAGGGAGGACAATTCGGAAATAACCTTGTGAACTCCGGCGCAAGTGGTATGGGAAACCAAGGCTATCTTTCACAAGGTACTGGTGGCTTCCATAATAATGGACAACATCACAGCAAAGTTACCTCTGTAAGTTAATGTTAATTGATATTTTAATGATGTACGATTTTACAAAAACCGTACCGTTGATAATAATATTATAATGATTTAATTTGTTTGCAGATTAACCAAGCTGAATCGTCCGACGCTCACAGCATTGGTGGCGGGCAAGGCTACAATACTGGCGGTCAATCCGGCAATGGTTTTAATAATTACCTAAACTCAGGCAATGGTTTCGGAAGCCAATTCGGTCAGGGCGGTGCCTCCCAACAAGGCATTCTTATATAAATATGTTTTAAAAATATTTGTAATAAACGAAGACATATTTTTATATAAAACGTTTTATTCAATGAGTTAAATTGTAAACTTTACATATTTTTTTTAACATAGCAAGGTCTGAACTTGTACTCATGTGAATACCAGCTTTGTGAGATGTGTAATGATTTTATACCTTATACTAATAAATAAAATGGAAAAATAAATAAAATATTTTTGTAATTTATTGGTGAAACAAAAAAAAAACGCCTTATTTAATTAAAACGCAGAAACATCGATCAAACACATAATATTCGTAGAATATAGTCTCAGTTTAATAATATCTCCTAATTTTAATAATTTATATTGAAATTTATATATATAAGTAGTTTTTATTTTAATTTAAAGATTATTAAAAATGTGATACATGAATAGAGAAATTAATTTGACAACAGTTTTATATGATACCAGATGATTGCAGTATCATAGGCTATATATAATTTCAAAAATTAGGGGATTCCCTCCCAACTTTACTTGCAAATTAACTTGCTGGAAAATCTGATATTTTCAAAAGTAATAAAAAAAATGATGAATTGTCCGACAGACAGGAAAGGCAGATAGATAAGCATTATTAATCGTGGTATACTAAAAAAACTGATGAATATAGTACATTTCTAACACAATTAATTGCTTTAAGAATCAGCGCAAAAAACACAAATAATAAAAAAAATTTCAATACAAACAAATCCATATAGTTGCTTTAAAGAAAAACAAAAAAATATCTATATAATATTACACTGCTATAGATGACGGCTATACGTACTGTTACAACCCTTATTCGCAGGCACAACAGGCGTATATTAACAAATACTGTTCCTTGTTATTTTCCAAAGAATGGAAATAGCGGATCAGTAAATTCGTAATTGCATATCTTTATATTAAATATAAATTAATAAAGTTAATATTTCGTTACATCTGCGACGACACACTAATCTAGGGAAATTATAATTTTGTTTTTTTTTGTGTTTTCGTTAATAAAAGTAAAAAGGAAGTACCGCATAGCAGCACACCGATTTAGGCTACCTTAATAATAACTATCTAGAAATCTGTATCGCACATCAACACAATACGATAAAGTAATTACATATCACGTTTTAGACAGTAATTATTATTTAATTGCTAATCAGATGAGAATATAAAGTGCTATTTTGATATAGAAAAACATTATATCACCACTCTTCATTTTAAAACAAACAAGATAAAATACGTTGCCCAATACATTGAAAAACCAAAACATAATATTTTATTTTTGTACAACAGATGTTTTTGATAGCAATTCGTGGCGCTAGGGAACAAGCACTGTAAATTTTCATTTTAAAAATGTATAATAATAAAGAAATATAGAAAAGGCCTGGTAGCTATAAGTGCTAAGCGATCTCTTCCAGACAACCTTAATACATAGGACGTAAACGGTAAGAGTTGTGAACAGTAATATAATATATGTGACTTAAAATACCTATTGAAACAATGTAAGCAGGTGAAGATTTTGCCCACCTGATATTCACAGTTAAAATATTCCAGTCTGTGCAGTCATAAAAAGGAGTTACTGAAGAAAAAAAATTGGTTGAGATGTCAGTGCATACATCTGCAGGTACGTGTTTTTTTATGAAAGTTATTAAAAAACAGACCGGAACCGGAATAAATTATTTCAAATGGTGATGACCTGTGCTTGCGGCAATTATTTTCCAGGCAACCATGTTTTATAGTGCTGAGAAATAATAAGTTCTAATTTGATAAATGAAAAAAAAAACACACATGGAGACGTGAGAGGAAGCAACCATTGTTTTTACAATTTCTTACGTAAGTTTCTTTCAAAAGGTGCTG
Organism: Heliconius charithonia; assembly: GCA_030704555.1. NCBI lineage: Eukaryota > Metazoa > Arthropoda > Insecta > Lepidoptera > Nymphalidae > Heliconius > Heliconius charithonia. Next base: position 6,443,748 of record CM060825.1, read on the forward strand.
GTTTCACATAAAAATCATATGAATACAATTTTTAAACTTAAACGCATTACTATAAATGTAATTAAGGGTGTGTACAACCCTGGTATAATCTATTCAACTATCGTGTATCGTTCTTTAAAATAAGTTTCATTAAAAAAAAACGGATACCTGCAGACTTATGCACTGGGATCTCGGCCCAAAAGGAACGTACAGATTTTTTTAAAAAATGTGCCTTAAAAGAGAAGCTTTTCTTTATTGAATGCAAAAGTATAAAATGTAACTCCTATAAGGGATCACCGTGATGTCCGTCTGACAAAAGAATTTATCAACAATATAAATAAGTTGTAACAAGTGTATAAGAATTTCGACGTAGCTTGATGAGAACGTATGGCGGAACCGGTTTCCAGGAGGTGCGGGTTCGAATCCGTTTAAATTTTTATGCATTTTCTAAATAAACTTGCAATATACGTATAATATAGTTCATTTCGAAAAAAATCCGACAATTAAACGGAGGGTCCGGAACACTCGGTATGCGAATCCGACTCGTATTTAACTGGATTTTTTGTTACATAGTTAACTACTGATGGCTTGCTCCAACAAATTAAAAAAAATCTTAATGAATTATCGTTGCGTTACAGTCGAATCCTTGTTCCTAAGAGTCACGTTCAAGAAATGAAAATATAAATTTAAAAAAGTATTTAGTTTCCTCGAGTGGGGATCGAACCAACAACCAGTCTTTTACAGAAACACACAAGTGCCCCTGCGCCACGACTGGCCCATAAAAATTAATTGATAAATATAATAATAGAGCGTTATGTATGGTTATGGATGTACTTGATAGAACGCGATTAATGTGAATTTAAATATGAATTATTTTTGTAGCTTCGCTGTATCCCGCATATAGAAGAGATTTAGTAAGATTAAGTCATTCCATTTTAAGCAAACTCAACGCCGCTCTTTATTTGGCTAATAAAATTTTAAATCGAACTCGCAACCTTCGAGCCGATATTTATTTTGAGACCAGTAGCGGCACAGAAGCACATGGTTGCGTCTATAAGCGTGACAGGTTATAATATATAATATTTTCTATTTCTCTACTTAAAACGCAACTCAAAACGCAACGCCTCTAGAATTTGGTAGAAAATGGAGAGCGGAAGTGTCTTAACGGAAACAGAGTGTCTTAACACTAGATTCCCAAATGCTCTCTGCGTACCCCCCTGCTAAGTGAAGCTAAAAATAACCTCGCAACCGTCATGTTTACAGTCGGACGCAATGCACTGCTACAATTCCCTAGAGAGCCTATTTGTTGTTCCATTATTATTCTTCTTGTTTAGCACATCAAAGGCTGTTGTGGAGTTTCCCAGTCAAAAAAAATACCAATTTGTAATATTTCAAGTCATCAATAATGGGTAATCCAGGAAGATTAGCTAATCACTTCTATAAGATCGTTTAGGCAGCCATTATTTAATTGCTTTTATAATTTTTTGTGTATATAAGGCTCGAGCGTAATATAAGAAATCATTCTGTCTCTCGACGTTCAAAGACAATCAACAACATGAAGTGCATCGTGAGTTAAATACTTTTATATCGAAATACTAATTAATTCTCTACGCTTACGTAAAATTTCATACCTCGTTTTTTTTTCTCAGGTTTTCTCCATTCTTCTTTGCGCGGTAGCTCTTGAAGCGAAGCCCTATGGACTTGGCCTTGGACTTGGTAGACTCGGCCTCGGTGGTGGTTTGGGCACAGGAATAATGGGAGGCGGGTATCTGGGTGAAGGCGCGCTAGGACTCGGCTTGGGTGGAGGTCGAGGGATAGGTCTCTATAACGGATTAGGAAATGGTTTGGGTACATTGGGCCTGGGCGGCTTGTCTCGCGGCCAATCTGGATACGCCCAAGGCGGGCAGTTCGGAAATAATCTTGTGAACGCTGGCGCAAGCGGTATCGGCAACCAAGGTTACCTATCTCAGGGAGCTGGTGGTTATCACGACAATGGATTTCATCACAGCAAAGTTACATCGGTAAGTTTATTTTTCATGTACACACTCTTTTTAAGTTATATTAAAAAACAAATTGCAGACAAGGAAATTGATTTTTGCCGTAGCCAATATGTCATACATGTCATAGTCATTCTATTTCTTTTACGACACCATCAAAATAGCTAACAACTTAAATTCTTATGAGGTTATGATGTCTTTGATATAGGACGATAAGAATGTTTAGCTAAATTGATTATTCGTAAAATACTTTTTTACAAAACGTATAAAAATTTTAACGTAATGGGATTTGAACCCTCACTCCCAGCGCCCTGACTGCTAAGCCATACGTTCTCATCAAGATACGTCGAAATTCTTATTCGCTTCTTACAACTTATTTATGTTGTAAGCTTCTTTGTAGGAAGATTTTTACAAATTTCCACTGCAAAAAGGTAATTAATAAAAATTATCATTTGGCAAAAAAAATGCCATTTATTAAATATTTTTTAACAATTTTAAAGTGTTTTTCTTTTATGTGTATAAGAGAAAGAAACATACTTTTTAGAAAACGTATAAAAAGATTTTAATGTAGTGGAATTCGAACTCGCGCCTCTTGGAAACAAAAGTTTCCAAAGTTTTCCAATAATTGATTATTAACGTACATAGCCCTCGCTATGAATATAACATATATTTATATATTTGTTATTGCTATTTTATATAGGATTTAAGTAATATTTTAATTTCACTTCAGATTAACCAAGCTGACGAGTCCGATGCTCACAGTATCGGTGGAGGCCAAGCCTACAACACAGGTGCCCAGGCCGGTGGTGGCTTCAACGATTACCTAAACGGAGCTAATAACTACGGAAACCAGTTCGGTATGGGCGGAGCATCCCAACAAGGCATCTTAATTTAAATATATCCCAATAATTTATTTGACAACTAAACTATGTTATGTACATAATAGTGTTTAAGTGATATTTATACTTAGATAATAAAAAATATTTAAGAGATATTTTCCTGTCTTTTTTGACCCCCGTCCGATGTAAAAAAAGAAGTTTTTGTTTATCTAGTACCGTACCGTAAAATAAATGTTTTATTTCAACTGTTCATGAGTATCAGTACACATAATATTACAATACTAACAACACTAAATTATAAATATAATAACGACAATTGTCGAGAAAAGTTTTGTGCTTGAATTTGATCCCGCGTGAACACAGAACTCAGCACCCACATTCATCTCTATTTTTTTTTTCGGATTGTCGAGAACGACGCAATACTTAACATTTTACTTGGCTCTTATTTCACATTTATGTTATATGGGATTCAAATAACTGAATTGTTCGAGCCTTAAACATAATGTTCATCAGATATATGGCAGAGTAATAAAAAACATGTTTTCACGAATGAGAAAACCGTGTTTTGGCCAAAACAATACTTTTTTATTTTACGTTAAACTCATTTTATTATTTTTTAGTTTATACAAAAATTATAAGAGATTAGGTTGACCACGTAAAAAAATGTTTATGTATTATGATGTGTTATGACCAAAGACAATAGTATAGTAGTTTTTAGTAATTATTTTATAAGTACGGTATCGACTATCGAGCCTCCCTCGACAACAGGCTTGGAGAAGCGCACCGAGGGAACCTGCATGCGCCTACTCAGGCAAGAAAAATACAAAAAAAACTTAACTATATAAGTTAGTTACCACTACTACAATAGTAACATATTATAATCAAAATTGATTTTTTTTAAGGGTGGTTTAGGTTAGACATTTAGAATTTAACTAATCCCCTATAGATGAAAACTAATTTTGAATAAAAACTTTGTCATTATGTACAATGTAAGAAACATATGTTTTACCAAATATTTACAGTCACCTCATGAAATGCTACCGACTCATCAAATCCCAAAGACATCTTGAAATCGTCATTTGTACAAAAAAGATACGATACGTCGAAAATAAATTATTTAAACACGCAACCATTTCACTATAGTTTGAATACAAACAATAAATTGAAAAATAAATTTAAAAAAATTACATTGAAGTTTGCACGCTGCCTCTCCGATCTGTAAATGATTAACGCGTGTTATCAACTAGTAACCCCCGCGCGGCTTCGCTCGCTTCTCTTTTATTTAATGTTTTTAAGTGTATTCAGGAAAATTTGGTGGGTCATCTAAGTATGGTTTACCTTTACTGTTGTTATACACTTAATAAATTTAAAAGAAAAATATTTAATTATTTCAAATGTATGTAGGTACGCGCGCACACCAAGCGCGGTTTATCCCGTTCAATCTAAATCCCGCAGGAATCACGGGATAAAAAGTAGCCTATGTGTTGCTCCAAAACCCCCTCTATCGGAAAGTGAACGTCCCATAAAAATCTGTTCAGTAGCGATTAGCCAACGGCGAATAAAAAAAAAAGACAAAAATAATAAAATATTTTTTTTGTATCGTATTTATCAGTTATTTTAAGAAAGTCACTCAAACGTCAAACGTTACTTTTAAGTTATCAATTATTTTTTGTCACGAAATGCCTAATTGTGACTTATTTGTAAGAGACTAGGGGACTTTGCCACCTGCTCCCTTCGTTCACCAACCCCCGACTTTCAATGATCAAAAAGCAACACAGTTTCTTGAACCTATTATTGTTTAGAGTATAAACTTGACAATTTATACTATATAGGTATAAACAGGGTTTTTTTTATTTAAAACAGGTTAGTTTTGAGAAATTATTTTTATATTGGATAGCCTATTTATCGAAGAATGATCGGGATAAGATTATCGGGAGAATTACAAAAAAACTAAGGGATATTTTCGAAATAATTTTAAGCACAGTATTATTCCTTATTCAATTAAATGCGTTAAAGCATTGAACGTTTTGTATAGATCAAATTTGGCTTTGACAGCGTATCTATAAAATTGTTATTTTACAGGCCTTTGGAGTTTTAAAATACGAGACACCGTGCATGCGTGCGAATGTCCGCGATAATAACTATTATATATACACTATTAAAAAATAAAAATCAATCCACATCACGCTGTAGTGTAGGGAACCTAGTGTTAAGACACTCCGTTTCCTACTTTTTGCCGAATTCTGGAGGCACTGCGTGTTGAGTGGCAGAACTCAACGCAATGCACTTACATACATTTTCCTATATTTGCAGCGAATGCGGTTAAATCAATTTAGTAGCGTTCATTACTATTGTTATGTCGTTATTTAAATCTAACTAAGAATGACACTGTTATGTTTAATTTGGCCGTAACTTCCGGTGAAACTATCTGTCATCCAAAACAAAACAAAATAAATCCGACCAGTAATTCCAGAGATCTTAGCGTTTAAAAAAATAGCTGAAAAGCTATGCCGCTGCGCCTCGATTCACTTAATCGAGAGCCAACCTATTTATTATTATATTTCTGTTCGTATATCTATATAAACATCCAGTTGTGGCGCAGGGATACAAATGTTACTGTAAACGTAACTGGTTGTAGGTTCGATCCCCTATCAAGGTAATTATTCTTATTAAGTGTTAAGTTGCTTAATTACACAAAATACCAGACCATAATATTTCTATGAATCAATACTGGGTATTATCCATAAATGTTAGTTAACTAATCACTCATTTGATATAATTCAGACGGTCATTAATTAATTGATTAATATTTTTTTTACTATATAAGATTCGAGTTAGATATAACAAATCATTCTATCTCTCGACGTCTTACAACAACCAACAACATGAAGTGCATCGTGAGTATATATTTAATTATATAGAATTACTATTTACCAAAATTTACATAAGATATATTATCGCGTTTTTTTTATTCTTCAGGTTTTTTCCATCCTTCTTTGCGCAGTAGCTCTTGAAGGCAAGCCCTATGGACTTGGTCTTGGACTTGGAAGACTCGGCCTCGGTAGTGGTCTGGGCACAGGAATGGTGGGGGGCGAGTATCTGGGTGAAGGCGCGCTAGGACTCGGCTTGGGTGGAGGCCGAGGGATAGGTCTCTATAACGGATTAGGAAATGGTTTGGGTACATTGGGCCTGGGCGGCTTGTCTCGCGGCCAATCTGGATACACCCAAGGCGGGCAGTTCGGAAATAATCTTGTGAACGCTGGCGCTAGCGGTATTGGCAACCAAGGTTACCTATCTCAGGGAGCTGGCAATTTTCACGACCAAGGATTTCATCGCAGCAAAGTTACATCGGTAAGTCGATTTTTCATTTATATATACTATAAAGTCTTTATATTTTTTAAAATAGAATTTAGGTAATATCACAACGTTTTAATTTCTCTTCAGATTAACCAAGCTGAGGAGTCTGATGCCCACGATATTGGTGGCGGCCAAGCGTACAACACTGGAGCCCAGGCCGGTGGTGGTTTCAATAATTACATGAACGGAGCTAACAACTTCGGCAGACAGTTCGGTATGGGCGGAGCATCCCAACAAGGCATCTTACTTTAAATATTTTAAGAATTATTTAATTTAAATAAAAACTAATTAACTAAATTATGTACATAACAGTGGTTAAATGATATTTATACTTAGATAATAAAAAATATTTTAAGAAACTCCTTTTTTTTATGTTTAACCCTTGGCATATAATGTTAAGGCACTCTTGTTCTCCACTTTCCGTCCTACTTTTGAGATATGATACGTTATAAGTTTAATTATTATTAAATATAAAGAATTTCTTAGTAAGAAGTATTTGAAGCGAATATAATATAAAATTTAAAATATTTTTTATATTTAATTTATAAAATGAGGCCAGTCGCAGCGGCACGAAGTGTGACTGTAAAACCGACTGGTTGTGGGTTCGATCCCCAATCGAGGAGATGAAATATTTACTTAAATTTATATGACCATTTCTTCGCTCTGGTGTCGATGCTAAGTGCGTCGTTGAGTTCTGCCACTCAACACGCAATGCCTTCAGAATTCGGCAGACAGTGTGGAATGGAGTGTCTTAACACTAGGTTCCGTCTGCCTACCCTGCTGTGTGCGAGATATAGCGTGAAGGTGATAATTTTATAGATACATTTTTACTTGTATAAACCATATATTTAAATTTAAACGTACAATATAAGTATTTGGCATAAAGTTAGTAACATGCAGGTTGCATAATATGAGTAGGTAAGTAACGGTCACCCAAGGATAACCACGTTTTCTGAATTCCAAATGAAACTGCACAGCTACATTACCACATTTGCATTATAATTTACCTTCTAAGCTAAAATACAGCTTAAAAATTATTCTTTTCTAACTATAAACAACTTTTTTAATGTACGCAAAGGCATATTTGATAATTACTCGTTTCGACAGTTTCATTTTTATTCCTTCAGAAATATAGTGGATAGAGCCTAAAATACTATAAATATTTATTTGGTCGACGTACGAAGCGGCGCGATGTCTGTATGTCGCGATGCTATGGTTGTGGGTTCGATTTACATTTAGCAAATTATCTCCATTTAAAATTCAACACTCAACATGTAATGTTTCGAAATTGGGCAGAAAGGAAGCAACGGAGTAGTTTAAAGTTAGGTTCCCTCTGCCTGTCCTGCTATATGCGGCACACAGGGACGTATAATTTACAAAAGGAAATACAGGAGAATTTAATAAGCAATATTCGGCTTTATAAATATTTTTCCTTTTACCTTTTAGGTCCTTTGTGAGTAGCCTTCTAACTAATATAAAAAAAGTTTTAAAAAATAAAAAAAAAGACTTCGTAAAATGCAAATTTTTCGAACAGCCCGAGCACGAGTAAAGCCAAATATAAAAAAATCGGTCAAGTTTTCAAAAATTTGCAGCATTGGAAATAAAAGCGAGGGATTCAATAAAAGTAGGAATAATAATTTTGTGAAAAGAAAGCCTCAGCCGCTTTGTTAACTGTTATTCTGAATTAATTCCCGTCAATAAACCTTAGCCATAATAAAATGCATATAAAAATGAATTGTAAATCCTACATTTAAATATTTATTTATAAACAACACGCAGTATCTCAAATTCAGATTTAAAATGGAGGACGGAGTGATTTAACATTAGGTTCTCTTTTGACACTACTGTTAGCATAATTTACTTATATTGTATATGGCGTTATTTCTAAATATCCCCTTTATATTAATAGATGCCATTGTAATTACGAGGACGACATTTGATATTGTTTCCATTATCGATTTTATTAAGTGGCGCTAGAGTGCCATGTCTTTTCCGTAAAGTATTGTATATATAAATATGTAGAATTTAATTGTGTATAACAAGAGGGAATTAAACAATTATAAAAGCAGGATTTTGTCTGATTTGTTGGTTTGTCCGACACTACGTACGTTTATAAAGCGTAAAGTTGAAAAAAAAATCTGGTGGCAAATGTCTACGTTTCCTATTCAATAGTAAAAAAAGATTAATATTGGTGTATACTTTAAACCAACACTAAGTCTCGTTATATAATATAACCGTAATCTTAACCTAGGCGTCGCGTCGCACGTCGCGTTACGGTTTGTTTTATTTTTTATATCTAATATTTTTATCTGTGCAAAGTTCGTCAGTTACTCAGTGACGCAAGAGTTTTTTTTTTTAATACTAATGTATATTTATAAATGTATATAATTATAAAGGAATCATACAATTAAGTTTTACCTATATTAATGTAGATTGATTGAGCTGTTGACTTCCTTTTTATCTGCTCAGATTAACTTCCTGTTAAGTTATTTGAGAGATATCTGTTACAGACAAGAGATCCCTGTCCAATTAGACTGATAAGATAACACTTATATAAGTAACGTATGTTATTATATAAGTACGTACATAAATGAAGTATAGAAGAACTACTCTGCTACCAAAGCGATTAAAAATATCTTAAAACCTATAATACTAATATTACTTCAACTAAAATATGAATACGCGATTATTTAAGGGAACTATTTCATATTTTCATTTCCACACTCTGGTAAAGAAAAAAAAACGCGGCGTTAAGTTCCGCCACTCAACACGCAATGCCTCGAGAATTTGTCAATAAGTGGGGAACGGAAACGTACTTAATGGGAACTGAGTGTTTTATTATATTTGAATTTCCCCAATAAATCCGAATCCACAACCACTATTCATGCTACAAAAAACGTCCAAAACTGTACCCTCACGCAATTTATCGCATATAACAGGATAGGCAGACGGAACACCGTTCCAAAAATATAAATTATCAAATAAACTACTATTGTAGTTTAACTTATTTACCGGTAATACAATATTTCCATAAAAACTTGTTTTAAAAATATTCATATCAAAAACTGATTCTTGTACATATTATATGAACAAATGATATTTTTATATATATCATTTGTTTATATAATATGTAGAAGAATCAAAAAGTCTACTTATAAATCATATACTTCCTAGACGTAAATGAAATGCCGCATTCTGTCGAAGTGTCGCAATGGGTGGGTCTAGACTGACGTAAGCTAAGCCTAAAGACTAAATGCGGCTTTCTGAGAATATAAAGGAGCTATTCGTGCTGTTTGATTATTGTTTGGCGTAGAAGGCGCTATTATTTGAAGGATAAAAAAAAGGTTTTGAAACTATGTATTAATGAATAAAGAAAATTATAGCCAAAAATAAAAGGACAAAAAAATACATTAAAAAAACGTTTTTCTACACTAAGTGCCACAAGCACTTTAGAATGTACCCAGAACTATAGATTTTATGTGCCTACACTCGAGTGGTTTACTAGCAACCTCTTGAGAAGTATAACTATGCTCCTATGGTCCTGGTTTTCATAGCAGGCCATATCGATCCCATATTAGTATTGACACCTCAGCTACGTAAAATTGCCAAGTTTCAAAATGATACCAATATATTATAATTGGATATAAATTCAGTTTTTTACTTCTTCGTTCCGTTAAATGCGAAAAGAATCTGCTAACTATTAATCTCGCGTATCATAAAACATTTTTAACCACAGGCGCATAACGGTGTCAATTTTTCCTAGTCTCACGTTTTGTATACTGTATGAAGCATTGCACACAATATATAAAAGCAAAAAATCTAAAAATTTTAATACACCTACATCTGTGTCATTATAAAAATAAAACGATTAAATAATGTATAAAATTTTATATTGAAGCTCAATATTAATAATTTATATCCAACTGTTTGGTTTGCTGTATAGAAAGTACAAATGGGAGGTTCTCGTGATATTTCAAAGTATCGTTTAAAAATATTATTTATTATTTTGTGGAAGGAAACAACATAAACTTATTTTTGTACGATGATATACTTTTCTTTTTTTTATTATTAAACATAAAACGGAAAACGTTTTTTTTGTTTCCGCAAAAATTTCGACAAACTCTCTTTTAGTTTAACCAACATAAACTAACCTACTAACATGCCAATTTTCAAATTACTAGGCACAGTAGTTTCATCCGGCGTTCTTCATCAGTCACTCAGTACCTAAAGAATTTTAAATGCATAGAATTTTATAATAGGTTGTCTCTTATCTAATATATTAATTGGGCTTCTTATACAGGGAATGGTGACCTATTTTTAAATAGTATATAGTCTTTGTTATAATTATTTCGTAAATTACTGCCAGCACTTTGATATATTCTATCAAGTAAAAATTTCAAAAAATTTAAAAAAATGGTGCAATATAATTCGTATAAACTAAAAATCATTAATTCACCTCAATTATAAAAATAATAACACAGTTCGTATTGGTATTTTAAATAATTAATAAATAGTTTGTATCATTACCTAAATAACTACATACATACATCTGTTCATAAATCATTAACCTCATTTTGCCCTGTATATAGGTTAAGGTAGTTCGTTCGATACAATTTACGAGCGCATCTAAGATTTACCGTCGAAGCTAAGAATTTTATAACGATGTATGACGCACAATTGTTAGCAAATACAATATCTTCTTAAGAATTTATTATTTATGTCCAAATCTCGTGAATGTACCAAGCTTAAATTAATATTATATATTTCAAGTCTTCACTGTCTTGCACTTCTCCATTTTTTTAATATCTCCTGCATTTTTGAGTGGAAGGCAAATCTTAGATAAACACTTATCACCATTTTTGGTACTAAATTTATATTTATTAACGAATTTAAAAGTTTTCACATTGGTTTATGGAATAGTCCTGTTGTTTTACATTACTAAATTGTCACTCTCTCTCTATATCACAACATAAAGAAATAGTACAAAGCTGAAAAAAAACCGTAAAAGCGCGATAGTAGTCCTTTGAGCCGGACGCAAGATAGTTTCGTCTTGAATAAAAGTCAACGCCAACATTAATGGGTTTCATCTAGAGTGCAATAACAACGGCTAGCTTTCATAATGTCAAGAATAATCTGTAAGAATTTCATAATGTCATATTTTCAACAGCGTGTATATGATAAAGAATTTTAATAAGGAGTGCCTTCAAAATGGAAGATTATTGCTCAGGATAATATTATACTCATTAATACAGACGAGGACTTGGTAACATTTCTTGGAAATATTAATAAAATTCTTCTTATTTTTATACATTTTTATTTCACTATATTCAAGCTTTGAAAGCATTTATCCTATTAAAGCTAACTAGAGCTTTCGTTTTAAACATCGTTACTTTTTAATTTTGTGATTTAACAGCAATAGTTTCTTAATGTATAATTATTTGAGATCAAATTATACGTACGTTTGCATTTGATAATTATTTTAAAAAAATACTGTCAATCTATGTAAATTTGCCGGATACGAGCGATATTTTACACAGCTTCACGCTGTATCCCGCGTGCAGCAGGGTAGGCAGAGGGAGCTTAACACTAAGTTCCCTCTAACATTCCGTTCCCCACTTTCTGCCGAATTATTCACTGATGATATTTTACACTATATTTTATAATTTAAAGATTTAAAAAAAAAAACCATTTATAATAAGGTAGTCATTATTATTATTTTTATTAATTTAGGTAAGTAATATTATTGTTTTTAGGTATTTTTAATTATTGTTTTAGGTATTTTTTAAAAATATTTGGAATAGATAATTAAATCAGAAATACTTAAATTTTTTTGTTTGTTTAAATATTTTTTTCTTTGATTTCTTTTTAATTTGCCATAAAGATTTCTATTAAACGTGTTATTAAGCGTAAGGAACGAATTTAGATTTCTTCTGTTTATTGTGCGGAATACAGAGTATTGCCAAAAATATGACCATTTTACGCATTTCCATTCCGTGAGTAACATAAAATTCTCTTAACTATTACTTTTGTATCGCTTATATCTCACATTTAAGCACAATCCGTACGCATTTGAGATGGATAAAGGCACTTAGTTGGTGGAAGCGATCTAACCGCGTGAGATATTACCCCCTTTACTGCGGCTTAAAACTAATTACTTACGAACAGGAAACGACATTTGACAAATTTGTGTAAGTACCTGTAAAACAAATAGATAAAATTAGAATTATACATTGTAGAAGAACTACGTCCTTCTGCGGGAGTTGCATCTTTTAAAAATATTTAATTCCCGATATAATAATAGAAATAGAAAAATATGGTGTAGAAGAAACTATCTATAATTAACAGTAATTTTAAAGGAAATGCTCAGCATTTATTTTCCAAAATTAATTAGAAAACCCCAAATACCCCCTTCCAGTTTAAATAAAATCAGTATTTTGTGGTTTAACCCACATTAATTTTAAAACCCTTTGCTCTATAAAGAACCCTGAAAATCTCATTTCGTTATTTATTATCTGAATAGACTCATTGAAATAAATTCTATTTAAGTATTTACTTGAGGATAAATAAAGTGATGTTTTTGTTTTTGTTACAAATTATATGTTTTAGTATTTAGTAGCAACTTCACGATTTGTCCCGCATTAAGCAGGTGTGGCAAGAATTACCTGTTGTTAAGATACTTTGTTTTTCTGCTTTGCTTGTTGAGTACCGAAACTCAAATCGCACTTTGTCGAGCTAGAACGGGGTAATAAAATAACTTTTTGCACCAAATGAGGATAAAACCCATAACTGTAGCGTTTATCGTCAAATGTTGTTCCACTGCGCCATGATAGCCAGCGAAGTTTTTAAGTTTTGTGGATTCAAATTCCATTAAGAATATTAAAATTTCGCAAATAATCGACGATCTAATACAACTACGCAGTAATGGATAAAAAATGAGATATAAAATATATGAGTTTCAGTATTTTACACGGAAATCGTTATTTTCAATGAAATTAGATAAAATCAACAACGCTGCTTTCAAGAAACTGGATCCAAGCATCGAACATTAACATACGCAAACAAAGTTGAACTCTGCATATGCTTAAAACAGTTTCATGATAATTTTACTTTTGTTTTTGAACTTCCCAATTAATTTTGTAGAGATATCTACATTTAATATATGGCGGAACTTATGTTTCAGTTGTACTGAGGTAAACGTTTATATTTTTAGGTAAATAAATGATTCTTTAAATTTTAACCATACAAAAACAGCGCGGATTCCCCGTCGTGGGCTCGATGGAAATATCCTTAACCTACAGAATCTTTTAAGGTGAAAAACCTGACGATACCGTACTTACTAGGAGATCAGTACCAATTTCAGAACCATACTACCTGCATGACTATGTATACAAATGTGAAGATTAATCACAACAGCTGAATTTCTCATTTTCTTCCCGCTTAATCACTTAATTTTTTATAAAAATCATGGCTTAAAATATTTCGATGAGCTTCTCTAATAGAATAGATTTAAGCTAAATCATTGTTTTAAAATTGTAAATGGATTTTTTATAATGAATACTATCAATAATAAAAATGATGCTATGTTTTGTGCTATGGCTACGCTATTGAGTTCCATGTTGAGTAGCGGATGTCAACGCTACACTAGGTCTTGTTACGAGAAAAAGAAAATTTCTCCGAATGGAATTGGGACCTACAACTGTCACGTTTACAGTCAGACGTTGTCCCAATACCTCCTCTTCCATTTTAGTAGTGTTGCGACATTGTGATGACATGGTGATGGTACATTAACGATAAGCGATGATATCATAATGTCAAATGACCCGAATATTTGTTTTACTTCAAGGTCAGGTAGATGTTAATGACTAAACTTTAAATAAAATCAGCTTCACGCTGTATCCCACACACAGCAGGGAATTAATAAGCATATAAGTATTTAATGTACCTTTGAAATTTTTAAACGAGTTTACGAAACATACATTACATTTTGATCTATATAAGTAACAGTATGCGTATATGTGATATTGCTGTATATAGTAATTATTCGAGTATGAGTACAGTTTCCTAAATGTATGAGGTATGTTTGTCTATAAATTTCTCGAAAACTAAAATTTACATCAAGGCGATCATTTTTGAGTATTTCTGTGACTGTAGACGCAACTGGTTGTGGGATCGATTCCCACTCGAAGAAATCAAATATTTATTTAAATTTATATTTCCATTTTCTTCACTCTGGTGTCGAGGCAAAGCGCGGTATTGAGTTCCGCTACTCAACACGCAATGCCTTCAGACTACAGTGCAATCCTACTGTGTACAGGATACAGCGTGAAGCTGATTTAATTTGATTTTTAATTTTAATGATCCTTTTTAATCTAAATTCAATATTATAGTTATCATTATTTCTTTTTATAATCAATGAATTTATAGAATTTATTTGTACACTTCAACGTAAAGTTCTGTTAGTCGTCAAGTAATGTCTGGAAATTCTTGAAAATTAAAGCAATGGATTGCTTTCACTACGTTCCCTATGCGTATCCTGCAAAGTGGAAATAAGCGTGAAAAGGTACTATTATTACTCGCATTACTTTCACGTCTAACACAATTTGTCAGGTCTATAATAATAAAATCACAAGTGGGCAAAAGCAAAGGAACAACCTCTCTCGGTGAAGCCAACTATAAAGTTCCGCCAGACGTTAAGTGAACGGCTTCCTCAAAAGTTTCTCTACGGCTTTACTTTTATAAGGAACGTGAAATATCACTGGCAAGTACTAATCGAAGTTTGCCGGCCCTAATACGTTGTAAATTCAAAAAGCTATGCGAATAATTCAGATAAATCTGTGAGCGGTTTTCTAAAATTTTCTACTGTTATTAAAATTTTATTTAGCTTCGCGCTATATCTCCTCTATAGTAGATTAGGCAGAAGGAACCCATTATTGAAATATTTCATTTACGGCGTCCACGTACGGCTCTATTTTCGAGATTTTGCTTGTTAAGTGCTAGTTGCGTATGCAAAGCCGTGCTTGGACTTATTACAAGTTCGAGGGCATAAAAATAGTCCATTTTCCCAAATAGGTATTGAACCCACAACTGTCGCGTTTACAGTTAAACACTGCGCCATACATGCTCACTATACATTGCACCATATATTGTAAAAATATTTGAACCGATTTTTTTAGGAAAAAAACATTTAGTCACTTTGTTTAGTTGCAAAGTTCGATAAAAAGTTTCAGGTAAATAAAATAAACAAATTATTTGGATGTTTCTCTCGCGGCCATCCTATCAAGATAAAGCGATAATCTTACCTGTAATTTATTAAAGTAGCTAGTATACTAATAAAGATAATATATCTATACCTACTATAAAACTTCTATTTAAAAAAACAAGTCTTATTACAAAAATACAAGTAGTACGTACATGTAGTATAAATGTAGGATAATATAATAGTAATATTGTACCAGCTTCACGCTGCATCTCGCACACAGCAGCGTAGGCAATCCGGTGTTAAGGTACTTCGTTCCCCACTTTCCTCCAAGGTCTGGAGGCATTGCGTGTTCAGTGGCGGAACTCAACGCCGCGATTTGCGACACCAGAGCGAGGAAATGAAAATATAAATGTAAACAAATATTTCATTTCCTAGAGTGGAGATCTAACCCACAACCAGTCGATTTCACAGTCACACTTTGTGCCTCTGTGCTACTGTCCTCATAGTAATATTATTACAAAAATAAACATCTAATCGAATACATAATATGATCACAACAATATTTCTTTAAACACGAACCCACGACAACCTAGGAGGGTAAGGATTTTACCACCCACCTACTGTACTCTAAAAGTAACAAGCAAACGTTAACAATACGAATAACCTCTAGAGTATAGAAACCTTGTTCAAACAATACGACTAATGCGGTGTAGCGAGTGACCGTGAACTCGGCCGTCAACTCTACTATGTCATATAAAGTCTTCCTTTTAGCCTTAAAATTAAAACTATTGAGACCGTCTCCGTCGTCGTCGAGGTACAAGGGTGTGACTGTAACGTGACGGTTGTGAGTTCGATCCAATCCAATCGAGGTACTCTGTTAAAAGACCGGCGTTGAGTTCCGCCACTCAACACGCGAAGGCGTGTCTTAACAATAGGTTTCGTCTTGCGGAATGCGGGAAACAGCGTCGGTCATCATTTCACGATGTTTATCCATACGTGACGCAGTCACAAATAAATACCAATAACGTAAACACCTACTACTACAAAAATACTACTAAGCGTTGCAGAGCTGCCTCTTTTCATTCCCAAAAAACTTACCAGAACGAGAAAGGGATATATCTCGTTCTATTTTATGCAATTCAACATCGCCACCATTACCTACGAGACGATGCCGTGAATGAGGCGTGTGCGGCGTTATCGCTGTGTATGGGGCATTTTTGAAAAATGGCGTTTTCTTGTACAACGGTAATTTTATTAATTATTTTGTTTGAAAAAGACAATTTTTCATTTTTCGAAAAATCTCTACCGTTTTAATTGTATTAAGTATTTTATAGAGCAGTTAAAACTGAGGTTTCATTTAAAGTACTGATGACAAAAACACTCTGTATATGAAAATCTAAGAATTTAATCACACGCACGTCACTATAATACTTAAAAGACCTAAAAATAAAAAATATATTTTCTTCAAACATACTTTAAATTAGTGCTGTATGCAGTCTTTTTAGTTAAATATACCTACTCGTTCTTTTTTTACTCTTTGTTTAAAATGGATATGTATATTCGGATGTATATTCGGATTGTGCATGGTTGTGGATTCGATTATAATTCCGGGAAAAGTTAAGAACGTAGTGAACACAAGGTTCTTTCGGTCAAAAAATGAATAAAACTTTCTAAGAAAAAACATAAATAAATTAAATATAGGATCTACCTTTCCGTTCTAACCCGTTTATTTAAAAAAAACCTTCAAAATATTAATTAAATCTTATTTTTAATCCAGATGAGGGATGTAATCGCATAATAAGATCTGGATTATCGACAATTGCTATCGCTTAGACGCGCCCGGTGACCACATAGCGTGGTGAATATAACGAGCTTTACTTAATCGATATCGGTTATTAAGCCCTAAAGTTGCTTTAACTAACGGTACCACGAAGTAATATATATTCCTTTTTAACCGACTTCTGTAAGAAAAGGAGGTTATCAATTTGACTGTATTTTTTTATGTACCTCAGAACTTTTCACTGGGTGAACCGATTTTGATGATTCTTTTTTTTATTTGAAAGCAAGTGCTTCTAGTGTGGTCCCATTTTATTTCTGATAATAATATTTCATTCATATCTGATAAAAACATCCATGAGAAAATCAGATAAATGTTAAATTTGCATTAAATATGTGCGCGACAAATGGACGAATAACTTCATATTGCACTGTCCGATTTTGATGATTGTTATCGTTGTTTGAAGTCGGTTTTTCTTTTTGATAAAAATTTATTTATTTATTTTCTTTTCCATATGAAACTGTATTTTATTAAGGGGCAGCAATATTCACTAGAGTAAGCCTAAGATTAGGAGTACCAAATTGTAAATAGAATGAGGTCTGATCGAACGAATATTTTTATATTGTAAAATGTGTATGAAATAAACTTCCTTGTACCTACACTGCTAAGCTATGGGATACTGCGTGAAGCTAAAAAAAAATTTTGTATCCATCCTTGCCTTTAAGATCGACAGTGAGTTTCGGACATGCAATTCCTCCAAATTGGACGACAGATGGAAAACGAGGGCTCCACGACTAGCTTAAAGTTCTGAGAAAAAAAAACGGAGCTTCCTCTAATAATATACACCGTGGCTCCGTTAAATATAGCAAAGGGTTTCATAGTCAGTGAGCAGAGAGTATCTGTCTGAATCGGCACTTCCCTCCGAACAAAGGGACAAGGGTTGGCAGATGTCATCTTTTTAACTGAACCCTTTTAGGGGATGTTAATGTTTTATGAGCTTTTAATACGCGTCAACATGTTTTTTCAGATATTCCAGGTTTTTGGGGGAGGGGACCGTAAAATACATACTAATATAATACTTCCGTCCTGGCGCATCGGAATAGTCTGATTTTGAACGATTGAAGTTTCGACTTGGTGTCGAGGTTTCGTTACGGTTTTGTCAGTTTGGGAAACGAAATATTTTCTCATTCTATCAACAAGACAAACGTTAATTTCAGTAACACAACGCACAATATCTCGATAGTTAAGCTTAAAGTGAAGCTAAAAGTTAAACAATTCATGTGACGTATTTAGGAAATATAACTGTCCTATACGCGAAAAGTTTCGATTTCTGTTCTCGATGATGGGAATATTTGGATACACAATGTGCTTATTTCGTTATGGCCATGGAAATACACAATCTCTGCTATCGACGACATACAGAAACCAAAGTGATTTTTAAGTTCATTCTCTTTCTTGGAAAAGGTAGAAACTTTTTATTTTATTATAAACATTGTCCCCAAGTGAGAATCGAATCCACAATCACCGTACAATCAAACAATTTAACAAAACCCATGATATCAAATGGAAAAAACATTTTCCACACATAAATTGAAAACAATATTAGCTCGAATCGAAAAGTTTTCGTTACTTAATACTAGAGAGAGGTCCAATAACCGCGGCAAATGGATTCTGAGTGTATGTAGCCGGATCACTAGATGGACGTCGTTAGTTACATCGATTGGGCCCTCGTAGCATGAGTGTGGCAATCAGGGTGACAGATCTAAAAAAGTCTTTATTTAAGTATAACTAACAATACATATAAAATATTAAAGGTTTTATTTTTATGGTGTAAGATAAATTTTAATTAATTTAGATTAGAAAAGTGGGCAAGGCGCAAAAAAAAATCTAAATATATCTTAGAAATATTTAAAAACAACTTTTAAAATGAGCTTCCTTATTTTTTTTGGGTACTGTATTTTAAAAATCAAACTTTTTCATTTCAAATTATGTGTTGTGTAATTTTAAATCTGCCTATTAGTTGCAACGTCTATTTTGGATACACATAAAAAAATATAATTTCATTGACTTCAAAACTGAAATCGGAATTTATATTTCAGCTCAATCGGACACGGGAAGTGGGTCAAATTGAGCTTGAAGGTACACATACACTACACAAGTACCTACATACATACTCGTAAATAAAATCTTGTTAAAAGTATTACAATATTATTTATAGCTTAGTAAAATTATAATAGAGACTAGCTGTGAAATGCAACGGGTGTGAGTTCGATTCCCACTCGACGAAATGAATTATTTATTAAAATTAATATTTGAAAGTATTCATTTTAATAAATATTATTATATCTTCTCTCTGGCATTCAACACGCAATGTCTCCAAAATTCGACGGAAAGTGGGGAACTAAGTGTCTTGATTAAAAAGAAACTGTTTATTTGGCATTATATGCCTTTCATTTATACTACAAATTAAAAACGACAATAACCTAATTATGATGTAAGGTACAATACCTTCAAGTGTATTCTTCAGCCTATGTCGTGTGGGATTGGCATAGAGAAACCCCCTCCCCACGAATAATAAGCTACTCTTTTTTTATAAGCTATTATTTTCTTTATATTAGAAACATTAGAAACACTAGAAACATTGCTTACAACATGCTAGAGGCTTTAAATCAACGCTGTACTTTAGCTTACAACATCAGACGAGATATAAATTAATTTGTAAACACCTTCCGACTGTCTCAAGATTACTTTTAGTCTCATATTACATAAGGAATATTAATAGACAATATTTCGTTTATTTATTCAAAAATATCCATTAACCTTAAGTGAACTGACCTCGACGTTGCGTCACGAAGAAAGCTCCCGCCGATATGATCTCGCACAGCTTTTGGCCCTCAAGAGCGATGGCCCGCATGGGAAATTAAATACTTCTATCTACAAATACTGATACAATGTATTCAACATTCATCAAATTCCAAGAACGCCATGGTTTGCCTTAATATGGTGTTACATATATAAAGATTACATTCACTTTCTTAGTAAATGAGATATACTTTTTAATGAAAAACATCTGGACAGGATCGAGCCGCAAATAAAAGCTAGTAGGTAATTAGCAAAGCTAAATAGAATCATTAAAAGCAAAATTGAACTAAATTGTATGGATTTTTTTTTACTTTTCAATATAAATCATATGGAGGGCAGGCATATTACAAATTTGTTTTAAATTCCCTCTCTCCAATAATCGACTCCTGAAAGTTGTGGGTCACGTGGGAAATTAAGCTTTGCCTGAAAACGGACTGCTTACTTCCTTTTGCTTTTATAATACAGGCGACTTTCTAAATATCGTAAGCCAGATTCCCTTCTGCGTTCTCATAGCTGTATCATCTGTTTAGCTGAAGTTTTCTTGGGCTTTTCAAGTTTGTATTTTTTGAACAATAGTGTTTAAATTTTCAAATTAGTTTGCTAATAATGTCTGTTTAAATTTATTAGCAAGTTTAAAAGATAAAAAAGTGTTTAATCTTAAATTTGTTTTTAAAATTTAAACCGTACGTTTTTTATTTTCGTTTTCCAATTACTTAATAATTAGAAAATCAGTAATCAAAATACGTGCTTCCCAATTAACGGTTATTGCGAGACTAAAGATCACACCAACCAATGCACTTGCGTGCAAAACGTAATGCCAACATATCATCAGCCTTACAGCCTTACAGCCATTTCATGCAGGTGTAGTTTAATGCACACGCCTCCTCTTCGAATACGTTATCGAATGTTCCTCAGATCCATTCATGGATTTATTAAGATCCTATGCGCAATATATGGAGACTTCATCTGTATGAAAGATAGTTTGTTCAGCAGGAAATTGTGTGTAAAACAAATTTATGTTGATATTCTAAAAGCTGAGGCCAGTCGTGGCGCAGTGGTACAAAGTGTGACTGTAAAACCGACTGGTTGTGGGTTCGATCCCTACTCGAGGAGATGAAATATTTACTTAAATTTATATTTTCATTTCTTCGCTCTGGTGTCGAGGCAAAGCGCGGCGTTGAGTTTTGCCACTCAACACGCAATGCCTCCAAAATTCGGCAGAAAGTGGGGAACGGAGTGTCTTAACACTAGGTTCCCTCTGCCTACCCTGCAGTGTGCGGGATATAGCGTGAAGCTAATTTTTTTTTAATTTTTTTTTCTTTCTAAAAGCTTTTGTATAACTGAAAATATATTTTCTTAGTTTTTTAACCTATGCCTTAAGAGAGCTGTTGTAAGTGTAAATGAGTATCTGTTTGTCTGTTACAAGGTATCTCATATTTTATTAAAATTTATTTTCGACATGTGCGACTGCAAGATGACTTTTCACTTAAACAAAATCGTTGCTGTTGGACGATGCAAACCCAGGTCACCGTAAAGCTTCATTATTTTTGTTTTAGTTTCCTATCAATATTCACTTATTTATTTGTTGATAGCCGCTGTATCAAATAAGCAATAAGCAAAGGGAATCTTATGTTAAGACACTCCGTTCTTTACTTTTCGCAAAATTTTTGGGTAATGAGTATTGATTGGCGGAACTTTGTCTGCTTACCAGATTTAGGAATTAAAAGTAATTTCTCTAAGGATTCCAACCCACAACCACAGCTTTTACAGTCGAACAATGTTACGATGCGAAAAAAATGAAAGCAAACAACCTAATTTATATCAATAAAATAAGAAGTTATAAACATTATAAGTGCCGACCGCACACGAATTATATTTCAATGATTTCGTCACACCACACCTTCCTACATTGTCAAAGAAACCTTCGCCATGAACCTTTTTATAAAATGGTCTATCTAACAAATAAAAAAAAAAACATTCCAAGCTAAATTATAGAAATAATTTAAATAACTTCACAAACATCGCGCTTTATTTTGCCACGTGTCCCCGGGCCGGAATAAAACTCACAACAGTCCCGATTACATTCGCTTGATGTATCGCTGATGGCGTTGTTTTCTATTTTAAACTTCTAAATATTATAATTTAGAATGCATTGTTCTTCTATAGGGAATACCTAAATAAAATGTAGGTACTTAAATGTTTTAATAGAAAATTTTAGTAGAAACAAAATGTCTTTTCAAATTAATATTTTATTACCAAGTTAACAGATATCACTATTGGTCTCGTAAAAAGCACGAGGTCCCCTAGAGGTATGAAAATAGACATGTAGAGGTGTGAAGAAGTTGATTATAGCGGAAGAGGCGAAAGAGGTTTAGCATGAAGTGAAGCTAATATTAAAACAATATTAATTTTAACTTTTTACCAATAGTAAAGAGAAAATAAAAAATAAAAAATGATTTATTGTACAATATATTAGATGAGCCACTTTTCTTTTGGCAGGTGTATGTACACCGAAGGTAAAGCGGACGTGTCGTCTTCGTGACAACAATCGAAGATACGTGAACTGCATTCTAATCTAAGTTCAGAGCAACCGAATGAGTATTGTATGTTCTTTATCACTGTGTATGAAACAATGTTTTTTTTTTATTTAAAAGCAAAGCATAGCGAACTCCGTTTCCGTTGACACACTGCCGTGTCCCAAAAATATGTCAAGCAGTCTTCAGAGTAAAATTAAGACATTCAATACCAATTAGAAATTATATTAAAATATAAAATGAAAGGCATTAAACGACACTTAATCTATAAGAAATTGTAAGAAACAAAAAAATATTGACATGTAAATCTTCTCCCCGGTCACGTAAAATTTGTAACAAAGCGTAAATACATTTATAAAAATATTTATTTTTAAGACAAAAAATCGTTTTATCACTGATTAATAGAAATGTTCAAAATATCACAAAAGCTTTGTGTGTAGCAAGGGAACTTGAAAGGTCTCTTAAATTAAAGAGGACTTCATAAAGGCAGTTCTCATTGAAGAATTTGGAAATATAATATTTTTATTAGTCACCTCATCTGCTTGAAAGATGTAATAACATAAATTAATAATTTAAAATAAAGGAATAATTAATAATTTTAAATAAAAAAAAAAACATCGTTTCATAGTAAGTGCGACAGTTGTGGTTTCGGTTCCCACTCAGGGGAATTATTTTTTTCCATTTTCGCGCTGTAGTAACAAGACAAAAAACGGATTGAGTTCCGCCACTCGACACGCAATGTATTCAAATTAGGAACCTCCAGAAGCGAAAGAGGTATGCAGGGAACGTTGCTGCTACCTACTAAGAAAATATAATTTTTTGCAATATTAAACAAAATAATTAGGTATATTTACTTCCTGTGGGTAGGTACTGTATGTTTTTCGAGTTGACCGAGTTACACGTTAGTTAAACATTACATAATTACTTTAGTCACAAAGAGGTGTTATCGGTTGTTCAACTGCGGTAAGATAACCCAAATTACCTATGTATATAAAAATATATTCATGTTTTAAATTTTTATATAAACGAAATAAAAATGAAATTAATAAAATAAGAACATTTATTTGTATATCAGTATTTTTTTTTGGTTAAAGCTATTGCGTCGTAGTTGAGACAACATCCGATGATACTGAATTTAAATTGTCAATGTCACCCAGTGGAACGTAGAAATATATTGCGGTACATGTATGTCATTTTGTTCTCATCTTTATAAAACGTTCAAACGGAGAACTAAACCCCGATACTCAATCGAACCCCCAACCATCGCATTAACTGCACCTCACATCTTTCCAATGATATTTGTAAGCTATAAACGTTATGAAATAAGCATTTCTTTATTCTCAAACCTACATGGATAAACGATTTACTGAGGATCTCTCAGAAACGCTTGAATAGCTCGGGATTTGCTGTAGAATATTCTACTGGTATTGTTGAACAAAGCTCTATCGAAAACGACAAACTATGGGAGTACAATAAAGTGAAGTGGTTCAAATCTTGCGGAGATTCATGTAGATCAGAAATAAGGCTAATTTATTTTATATTTTTCTAACTTTTTGACCGAAGCTTCACCCGTTTGGAATTGCACTGTTATTATTAAAACGCATGTATTATTACTATCGATCCATTTCTTCGAGCTAATGTCAGAAACGGTTTAACTAATTTACTTACAGTTTTCACTATTGTATTTTGGCAACCTTCCCTTAACATATAGTATTCTCTTTATTACAATCGATTAATAAATAAAAAAGTAATACCATTTTCATAAATTATTTTCGAAAAATTTGTTATACGTAACTTTTTAATTGAATTGGCTTACATTTTAAATTACAACTTTACATTATTAGAAAACAAAATTAATACAGATTATTTAATTATAACTGCGTTTAGTTCTGCCACTCGACGAAGTTTTTTAACACTAGGTCCTCTCTGCCTACCCTGCTGTGTGCAGCGTGAAGCTGATTTATTTTATTTTATTTACAGAAAATTATAATTATGTATCTACATCTATTGACTAACATATTAATATTGTCTATCTACACCTTATATTAATATCTTAGTCGGCTAATTTGAAAATCTGAATATAATAAAAAAAATGTTGATCTGTGACAAAGACCTCATTTCTTAAGCAAATTTAAATTTCATAAAAAATCGCAAATATGACCGCGAGTAAAAAAAAAATAGTAAACTTTAGTATAGTAAACCAATCTAAGGACAAAATGTAAGCGCTTAAAGTTCAACATAGGTACTGATTTCGCGAATTTTATACCTCACATTTCTAATTGAAATTCTCCGCACGTATTATACAGCAGGATATGGCTCCAACTCACGGTTCTCTGTGCATACATAATATTTGTAAATTAAACATATTCATATATGATTTTGGCATGTTACAAAAAAAGTAAATATTATTCAACAATCCATATCTTCTTTTAATTTTTGCGTTTGTATTTTTTTAAACAACTTATAGCAATTCCTTTTAAATTTAAAGCATAAAATCTCGTTTTATTTTTCTATTATATGAATCCTCTCTTTCGATCTCTCTTTCATCCGAATGTTGGTTAACAGTCACTCAGCAAGGGAAGAGTTGAGATATTTGTTACATAAATCTTTATATACATACTCGTATATTTAACATATATCGTTATACATAACAAATTATATATTTATATCTCGTAGTATTAGAATAGCCTACTACCGAATTTACGTGGCGCATTTGGGACATGTCAGACTGCACACGACGGTTGCAAGTCCAAATCTCACTCGAGGGAATATTAACGCTAAACAGCACGTATTTGTCTGAGCCATTTAGATAAAATACGGCGTTGAGATCCGTAACTAAAGAGCTTTTAGGCTTTGGTGGTAAACGCGGACGCGGACGTTTGTTGTTTCAATCCTCACACTTCATTCGAGTGAATTATTTTTATTTCGTCACTCTGGTAAGGAGACAAAGCGCGTCTTAGAGTCTCAAAAATTGGGTTGTTATGTTTCTTCGCTAATCGATAATAATAATAATAAGTTTCGAAAATAAGGTAGAAAATAAGAAACGGAGTGTCTAAATCTATGCCCTCTATGTTGCCATAAGCGAGATACAGTGTGAAGCTAAGTCAAAAGGATTGAAACTAATTGAATACATAAAATTATTTATTAAATATTTCATATTAGAATTGCAAAATTGAAACTTTATAGTCTCATAAAGTTAACCAAATCGCTATGCAAATGAAGCACCCGAACGGCCATTTTTACGACACAGATACATTTTCTTATTTGTTTTATGACTTATAAAATAATAAACCAAATGAAATACAAACGCTGTAAACGGCTATATTAGGTCCCACGTGGGTCAGCTATTAAAGTATCGAAGTGGCTATAACAGGTCTATTGGGGAGATCAGAGAGTTGTGCCACTAAAATATAGAAATACATAATGTTATCTATGCGACTATGGATCCATATAATTGTAAAGCACAAATCAAAGATTTTTAATTTATATTTATTTTAACGTACAACACTACTGTTTCGAAATATTTTTGTATTGTAAAGTAGGTATCTATGGACAACGACGCACATTAAAAATGTTGAGTGTCGTTTATTTACCCACGCGACGCAACCCACAGGTGAAAGCTAGGTATATATTTATTTAATAATAATAAAAAAAACAGTCGAGCAAGATAGTAAAGGAAGGAAGAAAGAATTGAAAACACTCGTATAAGTGCAACATTAGAATGTGCAAAAAAATTATATATTTGTTTACTATTCAAAATACTTATTTTACTATTATACCCGTCACTTGTATTTATATCCATTACAGCATTTAAAGAGAATAAACAAAACCAAAAACGACCTTTCATACGAAAAATTTAAGCTTTCAAAGTTGAAAGATTCAATTGACAAAAAGCTTAAGCTGAAATTCTACATCAAAATAAATTGTGAAAATGTTTTATAAAAGTATTTATCTCAATATAGTTAAAGAGTTTACTACATACATATATACATACATTTTGTATAATACATTTTTAAATATCAAGGAGAGATTACTTCTGCAATATTTTTAACCGTGTCATGGACATTTATTACGGTCGAGGATTGAAAATGCATAAATTTTAAATGGTATATAAAAATGTAATTCTTTTTAACAAATTTATAGTAGCAGTAGTAGTTGAGGGCGTTGTGGCGCAGGAGCACAAGCATACTGTGACGGTAAACGCGACGGTTGTGGGCTCTATTTCCACTCGGGGAAATGAAGTATTTCTTATTATCATTTCCTAGCTCTAGTAACGAGGCAAAGCGCCGTTAAGTTCATTCGGCGTAGAGAGGGCAACAGAAATGTCTTAGAACGGAGTGTTCAACACTGGGTTCCCAGGTTCCCACTACCCTGCTTGTAAATAGAAATGAATCCTAACACCAAGGCAATCCTAGTTCGATTTTGGTTTAAAATGAAGACAAATAATTTCTAACAATATTCATAGTTATTATTTTTTATTTTAAGGCTATTGATGCCAGTAGCAGCACAGGGGTATAAGCGTATATACTGTAAACGGCACAGGTTGTGGGTTCGAAAAACCACGTCTTTTGTCACAGCTTTTCCGTAATTTTGTATTAAATAGATAATTGAAAATATTTCGGAATAAAAGCTTTTTTTCATATTTTGTATTATATTTGTTTTTTTTACATTCCCGCAGTGTCCCGCATATAGCAGGTTATATAGGTATTTGCTCCCGAATTGACGAGAGATTGCGTGTTGAGTGTCGGAACTTACCGTTTATTTTTCTGCTTTAATATATAAATAAAAAAAAAATAGTAGCCTTCCTTGATAAATATTTATATACCTAAATAACCTTTCGCGATAAAAGAATAAACTCAAATAGCATCTGACTTTTAGTAATATTTATAGATATAAATAATCGTTAGTTATAATTTTGTTTGGATAGAAACGAAAATAATAATAATGAAACGAATTAGACTTTTTAGACAGGAAGTAAAATATATATATATATATATATAAAAGCTCGGTAGCTTTTAATTTATTGAACATGTAAATTTCAACAGTGGAACAAATGAATTTAGCCAAATTTATCGATATGTTAACACGTATCGATGACCTTTTTTTATATAATTGCCTCATATATTGCCATGGTATATAGATCCTGAGTCCATTGTGATGGAATTGTGCAATTAAATATGATGATAATGGGTTCAATCAATAGCCATTTAGGGGACACTTACGATGCAATGTCTTCATAATCAACAGAATATGTATTTGAGGCCAGTCGTAAACTCAAGTGGTTGTGAAATTGAATACCTTCTTGAGGAAATGATATATTTATTTAAATTTATATTTCCATTTCGTCGATGTGGTGTCGCACCAAGCGCGGTGTGGAGTTCCGCCACTCAATACGAAATGCCTTCAGACTCCGGTGGAATGGAGTGTGTTAACATTAGGTTTTTTTCTGCCTACCCTGCTGTGTGCGGGAGCGTGAAGCTGAATAATTTAAACTAGGATTTCATTTAGGTACGTTTTATACATTTTTGAAAATAATACTGAACCAACAACCATTGTGTTTAAAGTTACATGCTTGTGCCACTGCGCCACGACGGCCTCATTAAGTAATTTAAAAAAAACTGTACGGTATTTAGGTAGGGGGTAAATACGCGTGTATCGCAAGAGCAGTTTTTTCCGCATAGACTCCTATCCTTCTTATCCTATCTTAAATTTTGAAATCTCGGTATCCTCCTATCATCATACAATCTCATTTTTTTTATCATCATACAAATTGAAAACTGAAGATACAACCAACAAAAAATAAGTAATATAACAATTAGCAAATTTGTCAAATCAAATAATTTAAATTGCAAAATTGGTCAAAATTGGTCTGATTTTGAGATTAGCGTGAACAAACACAGACAAAGAGATAAAAATTTTAAAGATCATTTTTTTGGTTTTTATTTCTTTAATAAAGATGCTCAATAACATTTTTTCTTATATATCTTCCATGTACTGTCAATGTTCCGTTACGATTTTATTATAAGTAAAAATTTTGAATTAGAATGATGTAAGAAATTAATAAAAAACAGCTAGCAACTAGCACTTCACACAAAACTATTCAACAGCAACCTAATTATATACTCAATAAAAACTTTCCATTTAGAACACAAAGAGGAAAAAGCACCAACAGTCCCCCGTCGGGTAGAACCCTGCAAACCCTAAATTGAGTCGGAAGAAAATGTTTAATTGCTCGAGGGACGGGACAATAAATTACAGTCGCATTTTATTTTCAACGAGAACAAAGACGTCTTTCGTGGGTCTAGACTGCATGTAGTGAATATTATATTGGGAAGGGAGTGACATTGGGGAAAGATGGAAACATAATGTACCTACCTATAAACGCACTTTTTTCTTAGTTTCACAATGTATCCCGTATATAGCATATACTATTTGAGTAGGAATAGAGAACCTAGTGTTTAGACACTATCAAACTCTCTCTAGTTATCACGGCTTCGCGTGATAGCTAGATAGAGAACTAGATGCGTGAAAGTTGAAACTCAAGGATATAAAAGTATATACTTCAACTAATTATACGTGTACGTATTTTAGGTAAAAAAGAAAAATAAAGATATTATTTTGTTATATTAGGGATTACGTAAATATTTAGATATAATTGGGGCCGTCTTAGCGCTACAGGGCGTGTAGCTAAAATATTTTTTCATACTTCCGACGGTATGTAAAGAAATTTAACCAGTGACTAAATATAATAAGTTACAAATAAAGAACCGACCAAGGTAGCTACAATAAAGACTTGGATCGAATTAAGCACAATTAAAACAAGTGGATTTAAAAGCTTAACGAATTTAAACTTGAGTACAATGTAACAAACTGCAGCTATTTTTACTAAGAAAAATCTCATTTTGTTTTACTTCAGTCTTATTATAAAATTTTATGGTTACAATAGTCTTTGTAATTTAAATGTTCATTAAAATAACAATGTTTATTTAAAATAACGTAGAATAAATGTTACTTTTATAATATTTAAAATCACTTTACTTATTGATTTGTAGTAGACAGAGGGAACCTAGTGTTAAGACACTCCGTTCCCCGCTCACCATCGAATTTCGGAGACTATTTGAATCGAGTGGCGGAACTCTGCTATTCAACGTTTCTTTCGTCAGAACTGGGAAATGTTTACAGTCTCCATCTACATAGAAAAGAGGTCGTCGTCATCTATATGATGACTTACACAAATCATATTCTTTAAATGTATATAAATTTGAACGTAGCGTTTCTAGTAAGATTATGATTAGATTATGTTTACAGATTAAAAGGGGCGGGTTCGAAATCCGCTACTCTCAATTTCTTGTGCGTTTTCTAAATACGTATTTTTCACTTCTAAGTGACACGTCCCAATTCACTACCATACACTTATTTATTTTATCCCAACCAATGTCGAATAAAGCAAAGTGCGAGATACTCATAAATTCGTCCCAGTTTACACGCTCAAATATCCAATGGAGATCGTAAAAGCTAAATTACACTATAATTAACAAGGCTAATAAAAAGGATTAGCTTTTTTATTCATACTTTGTAAAAGATCTTGTACTAAAATCCTGGAATCCTTAAATAAATAAGTATTAAGCGTAACAAATACTCAAAAACAAACTATTATTTGGTTTTAATTAAGAGGTAGTATACAGAGTGATTTGCACGATTTTAGAAGTTCACTTTGTATGTAAATATTATGTACCTATATTTACATATCTATAATATTATATTAGTCAGTCACTCAAAATCAAAAGAATTTCTCAAATCAAAAGAAAGTCTGATAAAAAAGTGATTTAATTTATAAACTTAAAAAACCGGTTAAGTGCCAGTAGAACCAGCCCACAGTGGCTTCTGTACCAATTTTAAGATTATATTAAAATTGACAATATAAATAAGTACAAATATATACCTATAAATTTTCAGTTCTTAGAATTTTTGTTTAACTTGTTAACTATAGGTACACGGTTTTAATATGACCAATAGGTTTTAATTATGCCGCACACAAAATCAAAAACGATCACGAACGAATTGACTAGTCAATGCAATCAAAAATATGATTTCGGCTTGATCTTTTCTGTACTCTTAGGGACCGTATACTTGAATATTTAATATAAATTTCAGCTTCATACCTCCATGTCTTCACAGAAAGACAGACACACAAAGTAATCATATAAAGGTTTCGTTTTTATCTTTTGAGGTATGGATCCCTAAAAAAGACGTAAAGAAACTTTGTCACTCTATTCTCTACACTAGATCTACTTAACTACTCCGCGTCAGACAATACATATGTATAACATCC
The DNA here is from genome assembly GCA_030704555.1 of Heliconius charithonia. Classification (NCBI taxonomy): domain Eukaryota; kingdom Metazoa; phylum Arthropoda; class Insecta; order Lepidoptera; family Nymphalidae; genus Heliconius; species Heliconius charithonia. The sequence continues at coordinate 6,474,624 of CM060825.1, forward strand.
ATAAATTCAATTTGGATTCAGTATATTTAAATGTTGTTTGTGATAATAACACACAGATGTGCATCAGTAGATGCAGAATGATATTTGTAAAAGTTATACGAGAGTTAGTTGGCAGTCCACCAGCCCCTTTGAAAGCAAATGGACAAGATTGCGCCAACTCGTTATCTAAGTACTGTAATGGGCAGTTTTTATGGAAACATGAATAAATGATTTGGTTAGATGGAATATTTATTTGGTTTTTATATCATTTTCTGTTTTGTATTCGGATTAAATATTACATTAAGAAATTGAAAATAAAAAAAACAATATAGCAATCAAGTACTCCTGAAGGAACTCCTTAGCATTCCGTGGATCCATCATGCGGATGCCCATCACGTTGGATGGCGAGGAATTCAGAACAATCTAAATGTAGATTAAGAACTGGCTTGCGACGATAACATGTTATATATTAATTTTAAATCCATAATGCTTTTCATAGAATTTTTGTAATATATTTTTCAGTTTTATCATCATTACAGGATAGACAAATGGAACCAAGAGTTATTTGCCATGAGGGTGACTTCCTTCCAGTGTAGGGTACTAGATTATGCAAACGAAGTAACGAGAGGCTCCTAGCATATGAGCGACTAAGATACTGCCACACATCACTTATATTAATAAGTCATAGTGTATATAGAATAATGGTATCAGTAACCGATCAGATGATTACACTGCTATGCGGCGAGATACAACGTGAATATAAAAAAATATTTTTACTTCTAATTATATTTTTAAACTGTATAAATATATTTTTATATCTGTCTGTCTACCACCATAAGGTCTTGACTACTGGGGACATTATATAAGTTCACAAAGCAAGCATTATTTGTAAAGTTATATGATTTTCCGCTCGATTGCGATCTAGGTTGAGGGGAATCACAATTTATCTCCTGCTCGAATCATTTTCACGATCAATTGACTGTATAATTGCTTGGATAACTTTCTAATTAAATTCTACTATGTACGTACTCATGGCTGTCGATAACCAACTTCTTGACGTAGTGGAGCGTTAAAGTATCTGGTTAAACCACACTCTGCTTAGAATAGTTGAGTAGGGGAACACCCTACATGTTAAGCTGTCAGCATGTCAAAGATTCCCCAATCCAGTAGTTTAGCCTGTGCTTCGTCTGTCAGTTCATATGAAAAATAGTTCAATGAATTGAGCACTTCGGTAACAATGTATTGGTATTATAATAAACCGAATGGATCACCGAAAGTATAACAAATTATAGCTTTAATTACATGGTAATTCTTGTCTTATTACAATTCGGGATTTATAATATTTTTACGTAAGTAAACACCAGAAATATTCGAAGAAACAATCAGCATTTCATTGTTTATATAATAACCACGAAGTAATAATACAATTTTAGGTTGAAACAATTCTATAATATTGCAAAGTGAAATTTATTTATAAATTCCGAACAAAAGATTTTGATCGAACTCAATTTCTTTATTTACTTGACTCGTGTTTTATGTAATGTTAAGTCAGTTATTTATAATAATGCCCAATTCCTGGTTGTTCGTAAAATATTTTCTGAATTTCTTAGTTGTTTATATATATATAATCACCATTAAGAAATATGATCACCACTTCAGCCACTTCATTTTCATCATGAGCTTCTGATATTTGATATTTTAAACTGGCTTTCACCTGCGTCTTCGTCCTATTACAGCCCTTATTCTAAGGCACAATAGGCTTATATAAGCAAACACTATTTCTGTTGTTTTTCATAGCAGCGGATTTTGAAAAATGGGGATAGCGAATTAGCAAATTATTTATTAAAAATATTAAATATTTCACTCCCTCGAGTGGGAATCGAACCCACAACCTGTCGCGTTTACAGTCACATGTTCTCCTGAGCCACGGCTGGCTTCGATTATTAAATATATATATAGAGGAATAAAGTTAGTTAGATCTCAAACGCAGTCGCTACTACACACTGGTCTTAACCACCCATTGTAATAAATCAATTTTTGTGTTTTCGTGAATAAAACTAATTAGTGGTAAAAAGATAGTTTTTTTTAAAGTGAAATATTTATCACAGCATTGCTATAATTGTTTATAACATTTTAAAGCCTCCTTATTTACTTTACGCTGTATCTTGTAAATTGCAGGGTAGAAATTTCGAGACATTGTAAGTAGACTAGCGGACATCAACGTCACGCTTTGTCCTGTAACCAAAACGAGGAAAATTAATCTTATTCATATATCCGAGTTAAAATCGAACCAACAACCGTCGCAACTATAGTCAATGTCAAATACATACATATATATAGGTATAACATTCATCAAAAAGAGAAGAAGCTAAAAAAGCACGCTGGAAATAAGAACATTCTTAAATAGAAAATAAACCCAATAAATTATATTTAGTTAATTTGCTCGGGTAATTACAAACTTTAATTTCAGTTAAGTAATAACGTAGACTTCATGACAACTTAGTTTATTAGCAGAAGTTTGTATCTGATGCCTTTTCTAATGAAAGAGCACCTTTTAAACTGTAGGTGAAAGGGAGACTGAGTTGGTCAAGTCAGTTTTATAATACACAAATAATAACAAAATTTAATAATGATTCAAGCAAACAAAAGTTAGAAAAGTATTATAGTACTACTTGTTATTATCGCCCGCAAATTTTGTTTACCTGGCCTTTAGCATATAAAATGGAAAATGCCTTTTTTTTCGATGTTCCCATAGGAATTTCGAGACATCCTAAATTAGTGCTTCTCACATTCCATAAGCTAAGTACATGCTCAATTAATACTTTCTAAATCTAGTACGTTTCTAGTACGTTGTCTGTCAGTCACTCAGTAAGAATTTTATATACATAAACATATTATATGGATTTGAATAAGAAAACTATAGGTATCGACAAAAATACATTTATAGGAAACATATCATATTATCATTATTAGTAATCACTTACACGTATCATTAACCATAAGCATATATCAAAGAAAATGATAATATGTATCTATTTATAAATATGTTTTAAGCTTACAGGAAATGTTTCCATTTCAGGGTCACCAGTCACACGTCACTGGTCACCAACAGTTAAAATATTAATTGTTTTTTTTTTACTTAAGTTACAAGGAGGAAGTATAGTGACTTAGGTAGGAGTGTACAAGACGATTTTACAAAAATTTTCCTTTGTTTCATTATAAGCTGTGAATAAAGTGTAAAATTATATTAAAAAAACACTCAAAATAATAAGGGAAGACCGTCGTCGCTTGTCAAATATTTCATATTTTTTGATTTATTAGGAATTTTGTAGACTTATCAAGAAAAAAAAATTGAGACCCTTCATGGCGCGTTTATATTTAAAAATATTTTTGTTCCTTTTTTCTGATAACAGTAAAGTTAATAAAATACCGCTATGTCTAACAAACATTTTTGAATGGGTTTAAGTTAAAAAGTATTATGTCAAAGCAGGTTGTATCGACCGCAACTTTTGAGACATTTTGTCACTACCTTATTAATATAACAATTATTTTAAATACATAAAAATCAAATCAAAACCAAAATACTCAATATTCAAATATTGCACTGCATTGACTTTTACATTGTACACATAAAAATGTCAGTAGTGTCAGTCTACTTGTCCTAACCATCCAGTAACAGTATCCAAAGGATATAGAATACGGCAATCTAACAGAATGATTAGGATTATATATCTAATACGCTCGCACATGGCTAATCCCAGCTTTCCATCGCTCGCGCTCGGACCGCAGCTTTACGCTAATCGCTACTTTAATGTAGGAAACATTATGGTAATGCTGTACGAGGATAACTTTGTACTAACATTTAATAAAAGTTACGGCTAAGTAGAGTTTTGTGTACAAACTCTTAAATAGTTTTAGATTTTAGCATAATTTCATATAAAATTTGAATAAAATAATGGATGTGCAGCGAGCGAGGATGTCACGGTGAGAATGAAGAACGTCATTTGGCTTCGGCACGTAGAGAAAAAAGAATTGTAAAGATAGAGTGAGCGTTCAGAGAGGTGGAGACGTCGGTTATCCTTTGAGAACCCATCGAGTTACTGGTGGAAAGCCATGTAAAATGCATGAAGATCCCCAGGGTGCATGCATGAAGGTTCATGACACTAGAAGACGCAGATATCATAGAAGAGGCGGGATGCAATACCGTAGAAGGTCATGGCGTATAGTCCAAGGTTCATTGCCTTTAATGACTATACAAACTGGTGTGCAAATTATACGCAGTAGTAAAAAAAGCCATCGAATATGTTTAAGGAAATGAAATAAATAATTGAAATCTAGATTTAACATACATATAAAGTCAGGATACATCACAAGTTCATAAAAATATTTGCACAGTATAACGATGTACAAAATTCAATCTCCATTTTCCATCATTCCATTGAAATTTTTAATCCCTGAAAATTCTCATCATAATAAAATTGTTATTTTCCAACACACAAATTTATTTTAAGCTTAAAATTGTGAAATACACGCTATAAAATTGTGTTTGTAGAAAGTGAGGCTAGTTTTAGTTAAATTAGAGATATTCTTTATAATGTGTGTCGTACCAAAGCAGAGAAAATAAAATACTTAATTTCTTCGAAAGGGGACTGTAGGCAGGCATATGCATCACGTTTACAGTCACTATACCTCTATAGTTGCAATTATAATAAATTTGCGATTTTTTGAGCTGAGCGAAACGAAACTTTTACTGGTTAAAAATGTGTTCGTTGTAATGCTACTTCTCCTAGACCGTTAAACCTTCAGCTCTGAAACGTTGTGGACGACACGGTGAATCTAACGAAGTAGTTTTGTGATAATTGTAATTGTAGTTTTCGAGTAAATGGTCAAAATGTGTCCCATAGAGTTGAGCTGTGGAGCGTTTTGAAATTCACGCGCACAGATTGAACTTTGAGTAACCTAACCTAGCGCGTGCGGACAAAACAGAAAATTTCGCAAAATTTTGCGCAATAATCAACTGAAATACCATTGAATATAATATTTTTATTTATTATTAAGAATAATATGTCTCGTGCCAAAAATCTTCAAATTATTCTATTTCTACTTTTTTAGAAGGCGTATAAAAAATTGAACGCTTGATTTGAACCCGTGCCTCATGCGAGACAATTATTCTTATATCATATATGTATGTCTTGTATACAAACAAAAGCTCATGTAATTAATCATTACAGTGCACGGTCGACGCCGACATTTGACAAATTATCCTTCACTTATCTGTTGTACGATGTTACCTTTCGTTTTTTTACCCATTATGAGTGATAATGGAACCTGTCTGATAACAAACAAGGACTGTAACATTTAGAAAGATGCCAAAAAGTTATATTTTCAATTATTTTATATTTTTTTCTTGTAAAAATAACTTTGTTTATATAAATAGCTTATTATACAATTATATTGTTTTATGAGGCCAGTCGTGGCGCAGCGGCACAAAGTGTTACTGTAAAACCGACTGGTTGTGGGTTCGATCCCCACTCGAGGAGATGAAATATTTACTTAAATTTATATTTCCATTTCTTCGCTCTGGTGTCGAGGCAAAGCGCGGCGTTGAGTTCAACGCCGCGCTCAAGTCCACTCAAGACGCAATGCCTCCAGAATTCGGCAGAAAGTGGGGAACGGAGTGCCTTATGACACTAGGTTCCCTCTGCCTACCCTGCTGTGTGCGGGATACAGCGTGAAGCTGATATTGTTTTATTACGTATGAATTTGATGCAATAATAGAATATATATATATATATAAATAGCTTCACACTTTTCTTACATATCGCAGAATGGGCAGAGGAGACCGAGTTTAGATTCCGTTCCCCACGCATTGTCCAGTTTTCGAGACATAGCGTGTAGAGTGACGGAACGCAACGTCGTGTTGTCCTAGTACCAAAGCGATACAATAAAAATAAATGAAATAATTGCCCTAATCAGGAATCAAACATCGAACCGTCGCGTTTACAGTAAGACGCTGTGACCTTACCTGTATACAAATATTTTCGCTAGCATTCAATTAAATACAAATATAGATATGAAACAGAATAGGTCTAAATATAATAGTCTGTAGAACGTATTTTTCGCGTCAGATATGGAAAAAACATAGAAATGGAGTATCAACGTAATAGATCATACATAGCATAAAAATAAAAGAATTCATTTTTAACATTTTTTTAAAATGTTATTCAACACTATGGAAAGCAAAATACTTATTTAGAAAACCTTATCCTCTAGGAGGCGCGGGTTCGAGTTCCGCTACGTTCAAATTTTTATATGTTTTCTAAATAAATATAAAAGAGTTCACATTGGTTTAAAACAAGAAAAATATATCAATTGTAATTAATACAAATAATGATCATTGTATTTTATTTTTGCTTAAAATGAAGTTGCTCGTCGCCGGACGAACCAAAATAACCAGTCTTGAGTCATTGAGCACACCTGCATTCTTATATTATAAAACGAAACATCTGAATAAAACATATATTATGTTATGTTATATTAAACGAGTTTTTATTGTTTTTGATAATTTGGAAAAATAATAAAAATATTTATATTTTAAGGATAAATATTAAACTAAGGAAAAAATATTTATTTTTTTAAAGGTAAATACTGACTTAAGGAAAAAATTTTTTTAAGAGATAAAGATGAACTTGGAATTTGAATACACAACTATTGCATCTAGCGTCTTAAACATATGTACATATGTGGATATGTCTCAAATAGAGAAATTACCTGTAACAAAATAAAATTACAATTAGTAAAATTAACTTCAAACACAACCACGGTCATTTTAGAACCACGGTTCAATTTCCAGATGGGAAATGAAACATTACTTATTTTCTGTTTCCTGCTTGCTGCTCGCTTGCTTGCATTGGTAATGAGATAAAGGAGGCGTGAAGTTTCCCCACTCATCACGCAATGCCTTAAGAATTCGGTAAAAAGTGAAGAAAGGAAGTATTTTAATGTGTTCGACTCCCAGTTAAACTACTTTGTCAAGTGTGGGATACAGCGTGAAAAAAAATATATCAATATGCTTAAAACGCCTACTATTATTAAATAGCAAATAACATTTTATGTATAAAATACACAGTAATTTCCAAGTTTTTAAGCTTTACAATACTATATTTTATACTGTGTATATACCAGAATAAAGAATTGTAATTTTTTCAATATTTAAAGTAACCTTTGGTAAGGACAAATCACGTAGTTGAGATTTATCACTAAGCACGCAATGTCACGGAAATTGGACGAAAGGTGTGGAACGGAGAGTGTCAACACTAGATTCTCTCTTTCTACCTGCGGATACAGCTATAAGCGGAATATATACTTGATGCGGAATATATAATATGACTTGTGAGGCTGCCAACCTAATTATAATGGTTTCCTTAATTAATTTTAACCAGAAATAGTTAACAATTCTTCGTTTCCGAATGGAAAAGGAAATAGAAGGCCGCCGTGGCCCGGCACGACGTGGCCTGGCACAAGGGCTGTAAAAAGAACGGTTGTGGGTTGGATTCTTTTGAGTGTTTAAAATTTAATATTTTCATTTCCTTGCTTTAGTAGTGGTCAAAGCGCAACGTTGAGGTCTGCCACTCAACACGCATTGCCTCTAGAATTTGGCGGAAAGTGGAAAACGGAAATGTCTTAATGAGAAAAGAGCATTTAACAGTAGTTCCTTTGTTCCCTCTGCCTATCCTGCTATGTGCTGGATAAAACGTGAATCTAAAAAATATTTTACATTTTATTCCGCATATAGCAGCGTAAGTCGCGAGAATTAAATGTTTATATTCTAGGAACACTATTTAAGTAATTAAATCAAACGGGGTAACGCACAATGCGTTTGGATTAGCATAACTTAACGCCGCTTTATCTTGCCAGTAATGGAAAATTAAAAAAAATCAATTTGTCTATTTAGAGACGCGACAAATGTACCGAGATGACCTCTTTATAAATTTAATACTTTACTTCTATTAGACATTAGTAAGCTATAGATGTCTATAAAGTCCATATATGGTAAAACAGGTAGACGCGGCGCCGGCGCACTTGACACGTCCTACATAGTCTATCGCCTATCGAATAGATAAGGCTACAATTTTGCAAATAATTAAAATTATTGCAATTAAAATAATTTAAAATTTCTACTGTCAAACGAGATTATTGTAAATAATTTTAATTTCTTCGATCGGTTTTGGTAACAAGACAAAATGCGACGTTGAGTTGCTTTCCTCAAAACGCAATGTGTCGAAAATTAAGGAAAGTGGAGATCGGAGCATCTTAAAATTTTAGTAGTAGTCTATAAAATTTAAACCTTTAAAAAGAAACATAACTTTCTCTTGGTATCGATATAATAATACAGTATCTTCGATCTGTACTTACAGCCTTGACTTCGTTCTTACCCAACCGGTTATTTAACCGGGGAAATCAGAATACTGCTCTTTTGACTATATTTTTAAATTGAACAGCTTAGACCCCGATGAACGAATGACAGACCTTAAATCAATAACTGAATTGATAGAGGGAACCTCCAAGTGTTAAGACAGTCAGTACTGTCCCGAACCATTTCGCGTTGATTATCGGAACTTAACGCCGCTCTTTGTCTATCATAGTGGCAAAATTAAAATAATTATAATACGAATATTCCCCGAATGGAGATCAAACCCACGGCCATCGCGTTTAAAGTCAGAGCCGGACCTATCGCGTCACGGCGGCGGCAATTTAATGTATTGATTTGAACGATAGTTACGCTTATCATTCTTGTTTATCTATTCGCATTCTTACTGTGTTATAATAAAAATATTAATGTAATATTATATTTATTAAGTGTTTCATTTGTTATAGTTTCACTGTATCCCGCATAGAGCCGGGTAGGCCAAGGGAACCTAGTGTTAGGACAGTCTGTTTCCCAATTTCTATAGAACCGTCGAAACATTACTCATTGAGTGGCTCAACTTAATGAAGGGAATGGAAATATTTTTAGTAATCAAAATTTGTCTTATTACTAAAAATATTTCCATTCCACCGAGTATAAATCCAACCCACTACCGTCGCGTTTATAGTTTACAATCATACGCTGTACTGTAACGGTTTTTTTTTTTCTTAAATAAAAAAAAGTCTAATTTAACAACGTAGGGCACGTGGCGTTGAGTTTTACTCAATGTATTGGTATTGTTTAAGAGGGCTCAATATGGTGCTTTACCTCATTTTTCTGTCAAGTTTCAACCTCTAATAATCTTCAGACCTTTACACATTTTCCACTGCGCCGACCAGAGTTAAGACTTCATATGACAAATAGTGCAATAGATGAATATTCTAAAAATACCCACACATTTTTTTTTACATTATAGAGTAGGCAGAGGGCATCTATTATAAACACTTTTCGTTTCTCACACACCGTCCGACTTTCGTTACATTGCGTGTAAATTTCGTAACTCAACACCGCGCTCTATTCAGATAAACACACACACACACACACACACCGACGATTTGAAAGTAAATATTACAATCATTATACTGTTGTGAACCTACATCCATCGCGTTCACAGACAAAGGCCGTCTCGCTGCGACACGACACATTTATCTGAACTCAGTGGAAAGTAGGGAACGGAGTGTCTTAACACTAGGTTCCCTACCCTGCTGATTGCGGGATACACTGTCAAACTGATTTATTTATATGATTTATTTATTTTAAAAACGTAACATAAGTCTTTCTACTGAAAAAGTAGTATTTTTTTATTTAAGGAATCCTTACAATACTAATTATATTAGAAAAATTAGTTACTTTAGTTTTCATATTATCTTTCCATTTAGAACAAAGATAATATTATAAAAACTAAACAAACTTTCCTATACCGGTTGGTATAGTTAGTATGAACGCTGAGTGATAAGGGACAAGCCTACTAAAATAGGCCTGGTAGGCCTTAAGCGATGAGGACGCGAAGCAACATAATAATGTTTCTTTGTATTAGCTACACGCTTTATCGCGCATATAACACCCTAGGCAGAGGTAATTTAGTTTCTTTCACTGTATTACGCTCAATTTTTGAGATTGCGGGTTAAATGGCGGAATTCAACGCATTGAAAATGAAATCAGCTTTACGCTGCAACCCGCAAATAGCAGGTTAAGCAGAGGAAATCTAGTGTTAAGACACTTCGTTCCCCACATTCCAGCGAATTTGTCGAGGTATTGTATATTCAGTGACGGAACTCAACGCCGGGCTTTTACTTTAGTTAAAGAGAAAAGACATAAAATTATTCATAAGTAATAATCCATTGCCATTAGTGTTATTGTCCATTACCACGGATCAAACCCACAACCGTTGCGTTACAGTCACACACTAGTGCTCCTGGAATACAACGAACACCGTACTACATCTACATATTGTCTTCCAAATAACCTGACAAACACACAGCGACGAAGTTTGTACAACAATAAAATACTTCAAACGGTCAAAGAAAATCAAAAAAGCTCACAAATATAATCAGAAGCATAACAGTTATTTTTACAATTTCACAAAACAATCTGCTGCGGAATGCGAAACAAAGCTTTTCAGTCGACAGACCGACCGCGGATAACGAAATGCCGACCTCTGACCGCTTTACTACCTACACTAGGTTGGATATTAAAATATGTTTGTAGTGTTGATGGAGATAAATAAAAGTTCACTTACGGTTAGCACTAGGTATATTCAACACCACTTTATTGTACATATAGTTTGAATATAAATAATAAATCACGACACAGTTTATACGAAAGTCAACCACAAACATATATATACAATAGAACACAAAAGATACGAATTTATAATAAACTACTAGATAAAACAAAGGAACGTATGGAAAGCGCATCGAGTGGCGAGCATCGACTGTGCCGCATAAAATATGCCGTCGACAAGGGGGTAGGCGTGGATGTTGAACGCCTTACCGGTTCGGTCGACGGCAGTGAGCGCTTTGATATAAATATACTAAATACGAATACTTACTATAAAATATATAAATCCTATTAAATGTATGTATGATTTTACGTGTTTATATAAATGATAAATAAATAAATTATAATATTGGAATACATAAATGACACATATTAAATAAACTATAAATATAAATAATAGTTCCCTACATGTTTGACTTATTTTTTTTTTAGAATAGGCAGAGGGAACCTAGAAACGTAAGGTTACGGCGCTCTGTTTATATTGAAGCATTTCCGTTCCACACTTTCCGCTGAATTCTTGAGACATTTGCGATTTCCACTTGAGGGAATGACTTATTTCATATTTTCCGCGACTCAAATTCACACGAAAGAGCAGAACGGAAGTGTCTTAATGGAAACGAAATGTCTAACACTAGGTTCCCAGGTTCCCTTTTTAAAATAAATTCGCACATGTTGTCTTACTTCAGAAAATAACTAGCATTGTTCATTTAAAATAAATAAAGTTGCGTTATGAAAGCATTAACTATAATAATTATAGTCCACGAGAGTTTCCATCAATTTTCGTTGTTTTTGAGTATAACAGAAGGCCGGTACCTCCCGGAGGGTTGTGTTTGTGACAGCGCCCAAGTCGAATTAGTACAAAATTTTGATATTTATTAAGCATTTTCCTAAATATTTGTACCTATCTTGAGAAAATATTCTGAAATAAGAATACGGACGCTTAAAACTTGATTGCTGAACGACTGTTGTTACACTATTAAAACGCAGTTGACGCGACTTGTAGTGGATCAGGGTTCAAATTCTACTGAGGGCACGTTTAAAATTAATCAAAGAATTAATTGTATATTCATCTATAAGAATTCTTCGATAATTTTATAGATAGGGTTGGTTATATTTGCATATTTTTAGCACACGCTTTATTTACCAAAAAATATTGGTCTTTTTTTATGGAAAAGACAAGGCAAACGAGCTTTCGGGTCAGCTGGTTACGAGGTGAGGAGGAGTTACAGGTGCGTTGCCTACCTTTGGTGGGCTACCTAAAGTGGTTGGGCGCTGGAGCCCGGCATTACTTGATGCAAAACGAAGTGGCATAAAGCCACTTCTTCCCGCCGGCTTTAAATGCCGGGGATGGTAATGATCCGGTCGAGTCTGCCCATAAAAGATCTAAAGGAACCTAGTATCCCTTTGCCTAGTGTTTTTTGCAAAGACGCTGCATACCCTATTTCCAGACAGAGTTAAATAACGGAATTCAGCGTCACTCTTTATCTTATTGTGTAAATGTTCGCTGCGCTATAAGTGCTGCTACTTACAGCATTTCCTTATTATAGAGAAATAATATACATAATATGCCTTATCGTCATATGCTTAAATTATCATCATTATCAACCCGTCCTAATCCACTGCTGTAAATAGACCTCTACAACCTACTTTTACATATAAATGAACAAACAAAAAAGTATGTATTCCACTAATAGCAGGATCAATCAAAATGTCAATACACTAATCTAACGATCAACCATTTCTATCTAAGTTTTAGCCAAATGAAAATATACATTAAAGTAACCCATTTGGAGATAATAGTCGGTGATGAATATCACATTTCACATTAACTTGATTGAAATCACGCTGCTGTATACTAAAAGGACGTTATTTGTATTAAACTGGGAATATAATCAGAATTTTTATACATAGTTAAAGAGTGATGGTTGTGGGTTAATATCTAGTTTTATTATCAGCTTTATATTTTATTCTGCGAAGAAGGAAATTTTGTTAATTCATTACCTCTTCTGGTCAAGCAAAACATGGCGTTTAGTTCCGCCTCTCAATAGACAATAATAAGATTAAAATTGAATGTATCTTATATCACACATTTTCAATCTTGATTAAGACAAAATGCACAAAAGCGATCTTATTACTAAAAGTGGCACAATGTATTGAATTCGGGCGGAAAGTAGAGAAAAAAGTGACAGAAAGTGAAGGCTCCCTGAAAATATCAAATGAAAGCTTTTTTTCTTACTCTCTCAGTATACATTACGTAGCGAAGGGTATAGGGCGGAGGAAACCTACTAGTGGAGTTTTGTTCCAGTCGGAACATTGGCAATTTGAAAAGCAGGGTACAAAAAAACGAAGTCAATAAAAAAAAACAAATGCTGCATCGATATAAAAAAAATACATTCGACGTAAATAAAACTGGAACGAAAATTGGAACTGGTTTCAAAGTCGTTAAGGAATTGGAATACATTTTTCATTTTTGCCAGAACATAATATCATTAAAACCTCACGCCCATTTTTTAAGATATTGCGACTTGAGTAGCAGAACTCTCCGTCACGCTATATCTTATTCCCATTTAGAGTTAAACGCTGTGTTGTGCCACAAGGGCATTTATTATCATTGAAAATAAAACATAAAAATATAAAGAAAACTGTATAATAATTAAAATTTTAGTTCAAATTGTAGTTTTTTACACATACACTTAGTAATAATATAGACCTCTCATTAACATTTCAGCCAGCTGAGGTCAAAGGTCGGTGGTATTAGTGAAATTGCTCTACATAGATCGCAATCTACATATAGCCTTTGGACTTAAAATACCAAAATGTATGTGTATTAAAGTAGAAAAGAAAATTTCATAAATAACGTGGTAACTTTAAAATGTATCACGTTATCCGTCCGAGCATGTTAAAGACTGTGCAAAGTGAAGTAGGCTTAACAGTTGGCATCATACGCCGGGATTAATACGAAGAAGAAGAAGAAGAAAAAGAATGTGGTATATAATATCTATTATAGTGACTTCTATTCTCATTTGAAAGCAGGTTTGTGTAAAGAAAGTTTGAGAGAATCGAAAAAAGAGGGAATATGGAACGGAGTGTTTAAACTATGGGAAAAAGTGAAGCTTTTATATTTTAAACCAGTGACCCACCCACTACTTGTTCCGCTTGAACTCATTGTTATATTATAGCCAAATAATGCATAAACTTTAGCCTATGTGTTATTCAAATATATAAACTGAACAAACTTTCACTTAAACTTTCTAGCTTAAATATATAATATTATTTACTAAGATTATGAAACCATTTTTGAAAATATAGCAAAGAAAATAATTGTTGTAAAATATAGCAAAGAGACCTGATCCTTATATTGAAGAAGTATTAACGGTTTAGAGTTTAGAGAGCGAGTATGAACATCCTCTAGAGAGTATCCAGTATTAAAAAACTCTCCATTTTCCCCCATTTTAAAGTGCAGAGGTGAAACCCGCGCTTTGTTTTATTACCAGGGCGAGATAATAAGAATATTTGATTATCCCGAGTGGGTATCGAATATACAACCGACGTGATAACAATCAGTACAGCCTCACCATCAAATCAAGTCGTCAAAATTCTCATACGACAAATTTACTATAATTTTGAATGAATAATAACGTTCAACCACATTTTATACGATAATGACCTCTAAGCTTTACGGTTGATTTTGTGGTTGTATCTAATTATGAACAAAATAAATTGCTGTTTGCGCGTTCAGCCACACTCTACACTCAACGCTCTACCCAAAACACGATTAAGTATAGATTTTAGTTAAATTTTACTACAATATATATGTACATTATTAATGCATACATTATTAGATAATTTCGATTAACAATTACGATATTTAATCATATTTTTAAATAGAAGGAAGGAGAGAAATTTAATAATGTTAGTGTAATATTAATAAATGTTGCCATTTTGATGTCATGTCCAATGATGGTGGATTCGAATCCCATTCGGGGAGATAGTAAACGAAGTTAAAGAGAGAGATCTCCCACTACGATCTTCTCTCAGCCTCTAACGTAAAATGAGGTAAAATTAAGAATGAATATTAAAAACATGTCGGATAAGTCTTCTTAGCAACTTCATACCTTTTCTCCATAGCAGGGTAGCAGAGGGAACTAAATGTCTTAATACTGTATTTTCCACTTTCCACTGAATTTTCAAGACATTGCGTATTGAATTGAAAAGTATCGTATTGAAATGAATTTAAAGAATCCTAATAACATTGTCAATCTAAATACAAGTAAAAATCATACACAAAACAAATACAATTTTATTTATTAATAAGCTGAAAAAGCTTAATATGTACCAAAAGAAATAGAGGTAAGTGAACGTTTTAAGCACACCAAGGCTATCACAGGAACTATCGATCATAAAACCGTTGCAAATGGCCGTCAATTTGTCATCGAAATGTACTTTACTAAAATAGACACTGTGAAATCGGACGCCATGTTATATTGACGACAAAAACTTTTAGAATAAATAGAAGTCCAATAATTGGTATTTATCAATATTTCCAGAGAGATTGAGGCCAGTCGTGGCGCAGTGGCACAAAGTGTGACTGTAAAACCGACTGGTTGGTTGGGTTCGATATTATTAGTAAATATTTCATCTCCCCGAGTGGGACTCGAGGAGATGAAATATTTACTTAAATTTATATTTCCATTTCTTCTCTCTGGTGTCGAGGACAAGCGCGGCGTTGAGTTCTGCCACTCAACACGCAATGCCTCCAGAATTCGGCAGAAAGTGGGGAACCAAGTGTATTAACACTAGGTTCCCTCTGCCTACCCTGCAGTGTGCGTGAAGCTGATTATTATTATTATTATCAATATTTTCTTAAGCTTCACGCTGTATCCTGCATGTAGCAAGGTAGACAGAGTGAATCTCTTATTAACACTCCGTTCTCCACGTAATAACTAATTTTCGAGACAAGACCGCGCTTTGTCTTGTCCCCAGAGCGAGGAAATGTAAATAATTCATACCAGGAGTGAGAATCAAACCCACGACCGTCGTGTTTATCGTAAGACTACCTCGTTAAGCTTACGGCGATCTCATCAACATTTTTAAATGAAATAACTACACACGGAATGATGAATAAAGTTGTCTTTGCTACTTTATAACATACGTATAGGCATACTCGTATGTGTAAACACACACACAACACACAAACGTCAAAGCTGTAACACAAAAACGAAAATTGGTATTGACTTTTAATTTTTCTCTATAATTGCAGTCAACAAAGGACGAAGCGGCTGGGGTTCGCAGGCGAAGCGAATCGGAGCCGTTATAGAATATGATTTTAATTAAGGATGTAAATTCCTAAAAGCAACACACTCTGTATTGACAAATTGACAACCTTCACGTTTTTCTCGTTTAATATATCAAAAAAAAAATGAATTATACATTTCTACGGCAACAAGGCTTGTCTGTTTACACAATTTTGTCAATTCTCGAAAAACGCGTCTAAATAGTTTACGTAAATACACGTTATCATATATTTTTATAGGGTGTTTGTTTTGTAGCTGTTCCATAGTTACTATTAAAGAGAGTCTTTCTTATATATGCATCCAGGGAATTATTTAATATTTTCATTTTCTCGCTGTGGTAACAAGGCAAAGCAAGACGTTGGGTTTCGTCACTGAACGGAGTGTCTTAACTCTAGGTTCCAATTTGCCTGCTCTTCTACAATTATGTAAAATCAATTTAGCATTCCAACCTCGAGACTGCCAAACCGACGATGCCGACCACTGCAATACCAATCTTAGCTATTTCCAGACTTTACTCAGCACAACTTTGTCGAGCATTCCTTTATTTGCCCCTACAGTACCTGTCGTATACGTATCGGTAAAAGCAAATGAAATGTACCACAATGTTTACTTTTAATGTAATGTTTTGTTGGTAAGTGTATTAAAGAAAACCTGTGTTTTATGATTTTTTTTTCAGCTTCATGCCGTATCCTGCATAAAGCAGAGTTCCAGGCAGAAAGAACCTACTGTTGACACACTCCGTTCCCCAGTATCGCAGATATACAGTATCCCCAGTATAGCCGGATGGTTGAGGCATTGCTTATTGAGTGGTGGAACTCAACGTCGCACTTTTAAATTTTTTGTTTATATTTGCACAGGATGCAGCACTTTGGGTGACTCTCGTATACAGCAGCGTAGGCAGAGCCTACTATTAAGACACTACGTTCCCCAACTTCCGCTGACACCAGAGCCTCGACTAGTCTACAAATAAATATGTAATTATAAATAAATATTTCAATTCCTAGAGTGAGGATAGAACCCATAACCAGTCGCGCCAAAAGAGTGAGTCACACTGCCAGACTGCCCTTGGGACAAATGTAATCATATTGTAATTAAAAACCTATAATTAACAATAGCTTTACTTGGCTTACAATGTAAATTTGTTCGAGTAGAATCTTTCAACTCAATTTTTTAAACATATCTTCACCCAAATGAGCTGACATTTTGTATACGTTACAGACAATCTGTATAATTTCGGTAAATCTACTGTACAGTATACATAAAATATAAATAATACAGGAATACCGAATATATAAAATATAAATAATACAGGAATATTATTGTCCATTACCTACTTTACCTCGGTAGGTGATCAATAAAACTAGGGATTGTATAAAGTACCGACTGTTCTATGTATGCATTCCTACATTCGAGGTGCAGATTTGACGGTTTTTAAGCGCAAGTTCTATCAGGAGAGAAACTTCCAAACTTAAAAATAGCTAACATCCACATTTTTGCAAATTTCAATTTAAGCTTGTTGAAGTATTTTTTTTCTTGCTGTTAATTTATACTACCTACTTTACAATTTCTACAAAAAAAAATAAATGAAAATTTTGAACAAATTTACGAAACAATAATTTTTACAGTAAAGTTGTCAGTTTGCACTTATTTCCAAATCGTTCCCTTTGATATTTTCCTTCGTTTCCAACAAATGAAAATAACAACAATTAATTCCGGTACCTGCTAATTAATAACGATCAAATTAAAGAATGAATTCAACAATCTTTTGTTCAAAATATTTACTTTTATGACTTTCATAAATACTTATTAATTCGCTTTATATTGACGTATTTATTCAATTTTTAGAATAAAAAATATAGAACTTATCTATTATTTAAACGTATAAAAATTTTACATAGCGAGAACCCCCATCTCTTTAAGACTATTTGTATATATAAAACAGAAACTCTTACTTCCCATTCCTTCCCATCTAGTTATTATTCATAACAGGGTAGAAAGAGAGAATCTAGTATCGAGACACTCCGTTATGACCTTACCAACGGAAATCGAGACATAACAGGATGAGTGGCGGGTTTAGTCTTTTCTATTTTTAAATGAAATGTAGAGATAATCGAGAGTTAAGACACTGCGCAGAGATACCAAGTATCTCTATTTCCCAATTTCATGACGAGTGTAACAATTTAAACGGATTCAATATGTAAATTAAAAAAAGTACACATTAACTAAAAAATATAAAATACATTTTATAAAACTCATCGTCTCGACCACTTGACAGTGACTTCCGGTTATAGGTAGTCAGGGATCAGGAATCAGAAATCAGGTTTACCTGATAAAAATAAGGTAAATTAAATAACAAGTTAAGTTTATAATAGAATATCAACTTTAATTTAATATTTAAAATGATTCAAATACACACAACTGCAATAAGATATACTACTGTGGTCTACAGTCTACAGTGCTTGCGCAATCGAGCGGATAATATTACAATAATACATCTATCTATAGCATGAACATTAAATACGTTGAAGCATTTGTTCGCTTTGTCCGCAAAATATTCTCGATACTAGTCGTCGTCCGCAAAAATTTTTTGTGTGGACTTTAGACGTGAAATGAGAAATCACATTATTTTTCAATTTTTGAGCTCTCCTCTTCTCTGTCTCCTTTGTGTTCATTCTAAATTCAATAGTTTCGTCTGAGGATCGTCTATCAATCAAACAGTATTTTTTAGGAATTTCTAATGAAGTAGTCGAACAGTAGTCTAGCTGTAGCCCGCACACAGCAGAGAAAGGGATAGGGATAGGAAGAGGGAACCTAATGTTAAGACACTCCGTTTCCCATATGACACCAAATTCTGGAAATATTGCGGGTTGACTGGCGGAACTCAACGCCGCAGCGGTACGATAAAAGGAAATTTTATTTCCTTTATGTTACCTTCACGCTGTATTCCACATATAACAGAGGAGGCAAAAAATCTAATGTTAAAACACTCCATTCCTCCACTCACTTTTTTTTGTTACCGGAACGAGAAAATCTAAACAGTATATTTCCCCAAGTGGGACTCGAACTCACAATAACCGCGTTTACAGTAAAAGTGCCGCTGCGCCACGATGGCTTTAATTGCCTGATTTAAGATACTTTTTTTACAGATTTAACATCGCTTATTCGACGAATCCATTATTATAATATAGACAGTATAATTAAATAAGAGATATTAATCCGACTCGTCCTTGCGACTGACGCGGACGGCTTGTTTAAAGAGGATCGTATTGATTGAATCGGTTAATTTTATTCACAAAGATTCACAAGATTTTGCTGTATCGACTCAAATTATTGTAATTTATGGTGAAATACGTAGTTTTGTTTTGATTTTAATTTTGTTTTTATTATATTCCTTTTTGTTATGTTTTCAGTGAATAGTGAAGAAACTCCTTAGCGTTAGAGTCATTCACGGCGCGAATAAGGCGTCGGCGGCGGTGGGATGAAATAAGAGGACCTTGGAGCGGTACCTGGAACTCCGCAAGCTTAATTGGCTAACGCCCCTCATACACCTTGGAGAAGGTCAATAAGCTGTCAATTTAACCTAAAGTAAGTAATACTGGTACCATCGAACATAAGTGAGTTCACGACTCGCACTTGCCGATTTATGATAGCTTTTTTTTTTTTTATGGAAAAGGACAAGGCAAACGAGCGTTCGGGTCACCTGATGGTAAGTGATTGCCGCCGCCCACGGCCCCGTGCAACACCAGAGGAGCTACAGGTGCGTTGCCGGCCTTTAAGGTGGAGATAGACGCGCTTTTTGAAGGTACCCATGTCATATCGACCTGGAAACACTGCCGCGGGTAGCTATATCCAAGTCTTTTTAAAGAATACCTTAACTTGGAAATTCTCTTTTCCCTATAGAATAATTATCATACAAAACTAATTGTGATTAATAATAATTAATCATATTAAGCGAAATTCCCAAAGAAATATTCCAGAAAACTTTAATCCCGAAGGTGTCATTGCTATCGGAATAACAAACGATTATTTTGCTTATTTATAAGAACCAAAACACTCCTTCTATATGAGCTGTAAATTTAAGCCTAATTTCCATATTCTTCTATCCGCAGAATTTTAATAAAAAGGTGTTTGCTTCACATATTAATAACTAATATAAACAGATGATTTTGTTAAATGAGGCTATCGGAACGCAATCGGATAGCATCTGAGCGTCAACGCGATTGTTGTGGGTTTGATTTAACTTATTAAAACTATATAATTTAACAATAAAAGCTAAAAAAATTACAAGATTTATTTATTTATTCTTAAAACTAAGTACTTATACATACAAATTCCTCAATCCGCCCAGGACTACTGGTTACAACGAAACAATTTCTTTACCTCACTTGATTGAAATACTGAAAGTTCATCAAGTCGACGAGCTTCTGTATTGAGTTGCTAGTTCAAAGCTTTTTTTCAAACATTTCAGATTACACTTCAGAGAGCTCCAGGATTAGAACCTATTGATCCGACGAGATCATCTTACTGTGCCCGTCGTGGAGGCAATTTATTTTGAAAACAGAAAATGAACTCACTGCTATAGGAGTACAGACGGCTATTGAAATAGTATCCTTATTGCACAGCAGGTAAACATTGAATAGAGTAGGATTACTTATTTAAAATTTGATTTTTACTTTACAATTTTTGTTTAGATTTTACAGGTCTATACTTATTCGCTGGCAGTATACTTTTTATTATGTGTGGGATACAGCGTGAAACTGATTTATTTTATTTATCACCTACTATAAAGTCATATTCAAATCCTGGCTCTATCATGAAACCATCTCGATGATTCCATATTATTGTATTGTCACCTAAGCCAATGTACAGCTGCCAAGTTTCATAATGACTCAATTACAACTGGGTAAACTTCACATTACATTTCTAAAGTTATATATAAAAAATTTACCCAGAGGCGCGTATTCAAATCCCGCTACGTTCAAATATTTATATGGGGTAAATAAATATATTTTCCTGTTAAGTGTAAAAGAAATATATATATGTTGTATAGCAAAAGTAAAATCGTCGAATTCACAGTCATCGCTAAGGCACGGTTACCGGGAATTCGTTAAAGTAGAAATATTTAAGTCCCCACCAAAAACGACCAGAACGGAGAACCGAGCGTCTAGACTACTATATACATATATTTGAAATAGATATCTGTTGGTATGGGTATGGTATGGGGCAGAAGTTTTAAAAACTTCGCAGCAGGTTATTTGGCTCTTCACCTTTTTTTGTCTTTACGCTGTATTATAAAAGCATGGTAGGCAGACGTCATCTAGTGGTAAGACACTCTGCCCCTCACTTGCTGCCGAATTCTGAAGGCATTATATATTGAGTGGCGGAACTCCTTGTCTCGTTACCAGACCAAAGAAATTAAATTATTAAATATTTAATTTCCTCAAGTAGAAATTGAACCCACAACTGTCGCGTTTACACTCGCACGTTTGTGCTCCTGCCTGATAACTAACTTTATAATTTCAGTATTTTATAATATTTTTGTAAGTAACCGTAGCCAAGAGGACCCAATACAAAGCGAGTTTCAAATAGTAACAGCCGGCTCCCAGGCCTCATTTCTCAGAACGATGCAGGTAGACCGTTTATTTGTTCTCGTCGCTTTGTTGACTGGGCCAATATACTCTTATACCTATAGGAAATACTTCATTATAATAATTTATCGCGTTGAAAATATCTAAGCTAACGAACTTTAGTAATTTTGAGGCATTGTGAGAGATCTATAGTATATTATTATACAGCGAAATAATTTATTGGGTTCAACGAGCAACGAGCAACGGTTCAAATTGAAAAAATATGTTTGGATTGTATTGTCTGTGTTTCGTGTATAAATCTTTTTGATGGGATGATGGGATGGGAGATGGATGACAGAAGGTTTGCTTGTTTGACTGTACACGCGGTGAATGTGGGTTCAATTTCCGTACAATCATATTTTTATGCAGTCTTCTTTATATAACAGAGTAGGCAGTGTTTTGTATCACTAGACTGGAAAAAGAAAATAATTTCGAATATAATTATGTTCCTTTGTGAACGACCGATCCTCTTGAATAGTTTTATCATATTTCAGTTATTATATTATTAAAATCGTATAAATAGTAAGATAATATAGTTCTAAAAGCCATCAAGTATAAGTAAAATGGGTCCCCAAAATAAGCTAAAAATAAAGAACCAAATAGCATATTGAGATAGTGGAAAAAAGAACAGAAACTAGGACAGTTTATCCGTTACTCTGTCACAGATCTCTAAACTGATTTTAATTAAATTTGACGTGGGCAAAGCTGGGACATCAGGGAATGACAAAAGGCCATGTTTCATTACGGAAATCACATTATTTCCGCGTTAAGCGAATTTTTAATTACTCTTGGTAAAAGCTAACTTAATTGAAACTATTGTAGGTTTTTTATATTTAATGGTTTAAGCTGGCTCTATTTTTTTTCTCTATATATAGCAGGTTAAGTAGGGGGAACCCTGCGTTAAATAAATCCTTCTCTATTATTCTTTGATAAAAGATACATAATTAAATATTTTTGTAATCAGATAGGATTTTACTATCCTATCAAATAGAAAAACAGAGAACAAATCTCAGTTTTATTAGTTAGTAAAAGGAAGCGGTTAACATATAGAGGTTCTATCACCCAGTACTCTAAGTCTAATCACCCAGTAACAATACTTCACACCTAGTTTCCTTCCAATAAGGGCTGTTGTCCACAAGCAACTGCCCCCGATTGACACATCATTTTAATATGAGCATAAACGAATGGAATAGAAATGGTTGTCCTATTTTAAAAACTCAAGTGTCACTTTTATTGCCACCAAAACCGTTAACAGACGTGACAATAATATAAAATGGCTGTTACTTTTAACTAACAAAAACCGCATATAAAAAATATTATATTATTTAGCTTAAAAATATTATAAAAAACAGTATCCTTGCTCCGACAACTGCATTCTTGATGTTACCTGTAACAAGACATTATATTATTAGCAAATGTTGTAAAAGCGAAAAAATAGAATAACATTTTAAGTACCTAAAATTAATATTTGATGAAACTCTTATATTCAGTATTTAACGTTTACAATACTCTGCACAACGCCGTGGTCACAGGTAGATTTAAATACAGTAGAAGTTACTATGGAGTTTAAAGAAATAAAAAAAAAAATTGCTTCACACTGTATCTCGCACACAGCAGGGTAGGCAGAGGGAACCTAGTGTTAAGACACTCCGTTTCCCACTTTCTGCTGAATTTGAAGGCATTACGTGTTAAGTGGCAGAAATTTATTAAAAATGTATAAAAAAATATTTTTAATCATATTATAATGCTTTTTTATAAATCGTTTACTGTTATGTGCGGAGTCAGAAAAGCGTTTTTTTTTTTTGTGAGGAAACCCTTTTAAAGTATCACAACAAAATGCATATAAGTTATCCTTTAATGAATTTCTTATTCTAATAAGAAACAAATATTAAATTGCCTGTAACTGTTCATCATATGAATCACCGATGGGATGGCTACATCGCTTGTAGCCATCCCATCGGTGATTCATATGATGAACGGTAAAAAGGCACCGCTCATGTATTGGTTATAACTTTAAATAAAGAACGAAAGTTTAAAGTGCCCTCGTGGCGGAATAGAAGAGTCTATATCTAATAAAGAAGAGCCATATTTATAAGCGCAATGGGCATGGAAGTATATCTCTGCTTGGCGCAAGTATTTTTTTTCTTATTTTCCTGCCGGGGAAGTTTATGCTATAATTTTGTTTTTAAATAATTAACAAACATATAGGAACATCCTTGAGCGAGATTCGAACCTAAAACCATTGTGTACACTCGTATAATCCTGTAACTAAATGTGCCAAGTCATTCATTACAAGTTCTATTACCTAACTAAAACCGGCGATAATTTTCAAACGACCTCAGTCAGTTAAAACTTACAAAATGAATATAAATGTAAATTTACACCAAAAGAACTATCTTTAAAAGAATATTTTAAAGAAAAAGAAAGACTAAAAGAGTGGAAACTGAACTATTTAGATCGGGGAAAGAAGTTTCTTTCAATAAAAAAGAAAAGGAGTTATAAGTTTCAAAAAAGGAAAAAAGAAAATGAGATGCTGTATTACAACTGGAGACGTGAGGCTTCTTTAATAACAATTAAGTTCTGTTTGTAGGAAAATTATGTTTCTAATTGTTGTGACATTAAAATTCAAAAAAAGTAAGGTTACTAATGAAATATGTATGTACAATAAAATGTAATAGGCCAGCGACAGCGTTACAGCGTCTGACAGTTGTGGATTCGATTCGCCGGAAAGTAGGGAACGGAGAGTATTAACACTAGGTACTCTCTGTTTACCCTGCTATACAGCGTGAAGCTGTAAAATAAAACAATAAATCAGTTAGAAAAATTTTCCAAAACAAATTTGTCTTAACCGCAACTATCAAAGTATCCAAAGTCAAAAACAAAGTCACTTTAATAGTGAATATTTTATAAAAGCGTTAAAAAGCTTTTTGATCGTCAACTAAAAGCTAGTCAAATGTAAATTTACTAGACAAATACATGTGTTTTTATGTAAATATATTATATATAACAAAATTAAATTGTAACCTAACACCTTTGTATTATATTTCTCATTACTAACCCTGTGTTATGTATATAATGCATATATTATTTTTGTTTTTTATAGGTGAAGGCTTCTTTTAACTGGATCTTTTAACATGCATTCTCCTGTTGTGTAACATTGTCTCTTTTTTCCGTCAAACCTCCTTCATGTTTTCTCCACACAACGTGACATTGGCGAAGTGATATGTGCTCTACTCGCACGCTCGGAACGCCATAATCAAAGAACCAAACCAAATACATGTTTTAAATATATTATATTTTTTCCTACGCATTGCGCGAAAGTGATAAATCTTTCCAAAGGTATATTATTTAGGATTTTAAACGTGACTTAAAAAAAAGTTGTATCCCTTTGAAAACCTGTAGCTATAAATATTAGTAAAAATAATATGTAGGTAAACTAATTTACTGACGCTAAAATAATTACCTTAAATTACGATAGAGATATAAGATAAACTATAAATTAACCCACAATTGGATATGAACCCGTTCGTTTAAGTTCAAGTAGAAAAAACATGGAACGACGATATTAAAAATGTAAAAGAAAAAAAAATATTAACACGGCCAATCAATTACGGCTGACATATTTCATACATGCTCAAATAAATAATGACATATTCGATAAACATTTCATTCGGTTATTAATTTTAATTATAGAGCATGAAAGAATTTTATTATTATTTTGTGTTATTTTTAACCCCCGTCGCAAAAAGAGGGGTGCTATAAGTTTGAGCTGACCGTTGTCTGTATGCGAGTCTGTGTGTGTCTATTTGTAGTACCGTAGCTCCTGAATGAATAAACGGATTTGAGTTCGGTTTTTTAATCATAAACCAATGTTAATCGCAGTATCCCGGTTCGGTTACGCTGTGTCCCGCACATAGCAGGGTAGGCATAGGGAACCTGAGAATCTAATGTAAAGACATTCAGAGACTTCCCTTTCCCACTTTCCGGTGAATTCCTGAGGCATTGCGTGTTGAGAAGCGCTACTCAACACCGCGATTTGCCTGGTCGCATTTACAGTCGCATATTTGTGCCCCCTCGCCACGACGGTCTCTAATAATACAATTATAGTCAAATACAAATATATTCATTAATTAATAGTATTCTATAAATAGAAAATTATAGAGTCCTCAGTCTCTAGTCTTCACAAACGAATGCGCACTTCAATGAAGGTCCTAAACTAACACTAGGTATCGGGATTCAATATATCCATCGATAGTTGTTCAAAGCTTTCGACCTCCGTTTGAGAAGATGGTGTATTGGTTTTAGGTAACTCTTGAGCTACGTCTTAATAATCTTTTCTTACTTTGAATTGATATTAGAAATGGGAAAATGGCGATTTTCTCCGTAACTTATAATAAGAATTTAAATTGCAATATTAAATAGCGTTTGTAACAAGAATTGTTAAAAAAATATATATGTTTTTTACCTGCTTATAATGAACAAAAAGCAGTAAGTACTTGTATTGTTTTTTTTTTCCTCCTAAAAGTAATAAATATGTGATTCACTACCAATTATAGATACACCTTATTTTATAACGGTGACGTAAATGCAGTTAATTGAAATTATTACATTAAATGATCGATGTATTCACATATTTTTATTTTCTTTACTTGAATTATATAATATGTATTAATGATTACTTGATTTTTTTTTACACATATTATACAAAAAAAGTCAAGTAATCGGCTAATAAGGATAAGAATCTATATTCCAATCAACCACCGATCTAGATGTAAAATTCGACATACACGCACATAAGAAAATACAAAGAATTCTAACGTTCCAAGAAAGGCACGAAAAAGGTCCTTTCAAATTGCAAATTGAGTTTTCGTATCAAATTATATAGACTCCATGTAATGCATTTAAAAACCAGATAAATACATGGCGGAGGGGGAGGAGAAGATAGAAGAATAAATTTATATTCGCGAGCCATTTCCGTTCGAGCGGAGGCAATCAAAGTTGCTAAATGAAGTTCCACAATTTCGTTCCATACTTTGCCTATACTAGTATGCCTTTGTTGGACTTTAGCTTTGGTCGTCTTTTTAGCTTCACACTGTATCCCGGATATAGCTGGGTATATAGGTTAGAGGGAACCTAATGAATATTAAGACTCCCCCTTTACCCACCCAATTTTCAAGACAATACGTGTCGAGTGGTGTAACTCAAGGCTGCGCATTATCTTGTTACCAACAAGGGAAATGGAAATAATTCATTCTCTAAACTGAATTCGAACCTACAATCATACAGTTTTTACAGTCAGACGCTGTGCTCCTGCATCACTACGGTATTATTTAATTCCATATTTTTATATAGAGGCCAGTCGTGGCGCAGCGGCACAAAGTGTGACTGCAAAACCGATTGGTCGTGGGTTCGATTCCCACTCGAAGAGATGAAATATTTACTTAAATTTATATTTCCATTTCTTCGCTCTGGTGTCGAGGAAAAGCGCGGCGTTGAGTTCTGCCACTCAACACGCAATGCCTCCAGAATTCGGCAGAAAGTGGGGAATGTAGTGTCTTAACACTAGGTTCCCTCTGCCTACCCTGCTGTGTGCGGGATACAGCGTGAAGCTGATTTATTTTATTTTTTTTCATATTTTTATATGTCTTCGTTGGACTTCAACTTTAAGCGTTATTTGTTAATTTATATTTAATATCAAATAAGGCATATATAAAAAAACTGTATTAACAAACTTTTAACACTGTGTATTGATTTCCAATAATCAACACGCAATGTTACGGACATTACTTACTCGGAAATTGTTAAACAGCGTGTCAAAAAAATAGATTCCCTCTGCCTTCCCTGCCTATATGCGGGATGCTGCGTGAAATATACTTTGACCATCAATACTTAATAGTTGGACACAACACGTACCACATCGAAGCTACCATTACTATCCACATCGCGCATCGTCTCATAGAAAGCCCAGAAGCGAGAAATAAGATTAATAGTGGGTCCGGTCTGCATACAAACAGCGTAAAATGGTTATCACCCTCCACTGAATTTATGTTATGGGACAGTTGCCGACGTGACTCTGACACACGGATAAATTATTGAACGAATTGCTCGGTAGAAGTTAAAGTTAACGTGCAGAATGCAAAGGAAAATAATATAAAAATCTCAAATAACCATAGATTTTAGTGGTGCGCGAGATCTTCACTTTGTTCTGATTGTGCCAAAATGGTAATCATATGTCTATCTTAAATTAGCCTTACTTTAGTTATGTTTTGTTAAACTTAGGCTTATAAAATGTATTATAGTATATTTTATTTATTTTAGCAATTGCTTGGACATGTTCAAACATGAGTTGGAAATTTATCAACCGATTATTAGAATTATCAGAAGATGCCATAAGCTAGGATTACAACCCTATCTAAATAACCTATAAGTTTTTGAAATTTTTTGCCAAATCCGAATATTATTTGTATAATGCATTTTAAGATGTAAAATGGTAAAACCCTCCAATTTTTCCCTTTTCTTCAGGAATTTCGAGTAATCCTCTCTTATAACCTACATTTTCTACCTTCAAATATGCTAGCTTACAAATTCCCATGTCCAATAGTTTCCTCTGTGCATTGTCTGTCATTAATTTAGTAGCGGAACAGTTTCATATATTACAGATATACATAGTAATATAGTTAGCTGTCTCTGGCAAAAAAAAATGTTAAATACATACCAGCTATCAATGTTATAATATTTTGTTATATAACATTTTAATTCCTCGCGTATAGAACATATTTTATCAAAATGTTAAAAAAAATCACCAAAACAGTTTTAACCAAAGTTATCCAAACCATCGTAGTTGTAACTAATGTAAGCCAAACGTGTATTACGGTTTTCACCCAAAATAGTTTTAACCAAAGTTGTCCAAGCGCTCATCATAACCGTTAACAGTTTCCTAGAGCAACATGACAGGAGATATAGGATTATCTGCAGATACCGCACCTATGCTACACGACACCATAAATGGCTGTGGCACTCGGTATCAAAGGTCACAAGTTTACTGTCATATATCCATACACATACATACAACAATGGGTACATAACGTTTACTAACATTGCTTTGTTGAAATTTTGGAACGTTTCGTTTAAAATTTGTTTTAGTTTTTGCTGGGTCGTTATTTTTTTCACATTATTATGAATGTATGAGATATGTCTCCTAATAATTAAATTGATATTAAATCATATTATATCTCATCATATATCTGCTTTACGCTGTATCGTCCAGCGGGGTAGGTAAGCCTAGTGTTAGGACACTCCGTTCCCCACTTTCCGCCGAAATTCTGGTGGCATTGCATTGAACAAGTGCAATACTTGATAAAAAATAACAGTCGGGATCTATTTCAATTTTACAGAGCTCCTTAGAAATATATAATTGTATGAAGAATTACTCCCGAAAATTTAATTGGTTCAAGAATAATACCCTGTTTTATGTCGCGCAATAGGGTAAATAGCATCTCCATGCCACATCATCATACGAAAATTTGTAATTCCTGGCAATTGAACTAACAATATTTATCTTAATAGTCTGTTTTTAACCACTACACATAGAGTAAGTCATTAGTAAATACAAGCACAAACACAAATACAAGAAACATTTAGTAGAATGAACATAATTTTAGCAACATCGTAGACTTCAGCGAACGCCATTTCGTAATTAGTTGACTATTCATTTTTAATGAGTTATAAAAGCTGAGAAATAATAATGAGATATTAATTATGAAGAATTTTACATTTTGTTTGTTAAAATTATGATATTTTGTTTATATTATGGTAACTATTAAGTAAGTAGCTTTTAACTGCGGTTGCACCCGCGGTGCCAATTGGAAATGACTTAGAAGTCGTGTATGATACATTCCAGGTGCTGTTGGGAAATATTAAACTTACATAATAACCTTCCTTGATAAATAGATTATACGAAACAAAAAATGGAATGTCTCAACACAAGGTTCCCAGGGTCTGTTTAACTACCCTGCTACGCGCATACAGTAGAGTAGGAAAACTATACAAAATATATTAGTATATACATGCATTTT
Organism: Heliconius charithonia; assembly: GCA_030704555.1. NCBI lineage: Eukaryota > Metazoa > Arthropoda > Insecta > Lepidoptera > Nymphalidae > Heliconius > Heliconius charithonia. The sequence continues at coordinate 6,504,346 of CM060825.1, forward strand.
TTTAATAAATATCCAAAATTTGAACTAGACTACCTAATTCTGAAATTTCAATAGGAAAATTTCTTAAATTTTATTTAAAATCAAAAAAATAAATACATTGAAATATGTACCAATCAGTTTGTTTGCATTGCTCTAAACACACTCGAGCAACACTAATCCGCTTTACTTTAAGCCAAAAGACCAATACGAGGGTACTTCTTAATAATGAATAGCTGGTGTGTTTTAAATTAAGGTATTTAAGGAAAGTTCAGCTCGTAAAGACTCGCAATTAGCTTGGAAAAGTCGCTTTTTACAAATACTTTGGTTTAACTGAGTCGCTTTGCTAACTAGTGTCACTTATTTCTTATTAATAGACAGAGTAGACAGAGGAAACCCGTTCCACGCCTTCCATCCAATTGACGAGATCTGAGGCCAGTCGTGGCGCAGTGGTACAAAGTGTGACTGTAAACCCGACTGGTTGTGGGTTCGATCCCCACTCGAGGAGATGAAATATTTACTTAAATTTATATTTTCATTTCTTCGCTCTGGTGTCGAGGCAAAGCGCGGCGTTGAGTTCTGCCACTCAATACGCAATGCCTCCAAAATTCGGCAGAAAGTGGGGAACGGAGTGTCTTAACACTAGGTTCCCTCTGCCTACCCTGTTGTGTGCGGGATATAGCGTGAAGCTAATTTATTTTTAATTTTTACAATAAGCAAACAAATTGCTATAAATATATGTATTTAAATTTAGCAAAACATGAAGAACGGAGTGATTCTTTAAGTGACACATTACCTCCAGCACAATAAAGCGAAAAAAGCGACTGAAAATATAAAAAAAGAAGTCATGTCATTAAGACACTCAGCGATAAGAAGATAGAATTGTGGTGTCTTGTTTTGAAAGTACTACTAAGTTGAGGACTAAAGGCGGCGGACAATGGAGCAAATGAACAGTAAAAGTAGGTCGCCCACGACCGACGACCGTCGACCGTCGACCACGTACAAAGAACTTCTTGGATGATTTTAAATATTATATTACTTATATATGTTTTTGTTATACATATACGCAAACAGCGTAACGATAGAAAAAATAAATATATTTGAAGGAGCACTATGCATTTTTATTTGTTTTCATAAAACTCACATAACAGTGGTTGCTGCAAGCTGACTAAAAAGAGTTATATAATATCCAAGAATGGAACGTCCAACAAAAAAGATTTTCCAATTCGAACCGGTAGTTCCAGAGATTAGTGCGGTTAACCGAATAAACTTTTAAACTTTATAATACCTATAGGTATAGGTATAGGGAGGTATAATGCTATCTTAGCCACATTAAAAAAGCAAAAGATCTTAATATACCTCTAAAAACACAACAAGCTGAATCGAATTATTCGCTCGAGAGAAATCTAAACTAATCGAATCGTTGAATAATGTAATGTTACATGTTTTTCCGATACCGCGCTTAATGGAAACCAATTATCAATGGTGAATATTTAAAATCGATATAAACCTTTATACTTTACGGTTAGCATTTATACTGTCATTATGATAAAACTAAACAGGCCAATGTCGTGGAGTATTGATTGCTAATATATTATTTATGTTTTAACTTCCCCATTTCCTATTTAAGACTATAAAACAAATGGTGGCGGCGAAATAATATTTAAATTATTTTGACTTTCCTGCTGTAGTAGATTAAGTTGAGTTCCTTCACTTAGTGCGCAATGATCAGAAACTGTTTATAGAACAGAGTATCTTAGGTTCCCTCTGTCTATCCTATGTGGGAATAAACGTGAAGGTTCTTTTAAATTAACTGTGCTTATTCGTGAGTTTTTTTACTATATTCGAATACGACACCATCGTGTCGTATTCCAATTGCTTTGCCAACCAAAGTGCTTGTAAATACAAGTTCTTGTTTACGAAACAGCTTACATTACATCTTATTTTTCAAAACTTAGTTTGTTGGCGATTCGGTGATTGTCACCCGTCTTTAAAATTGCGTTTAAAATATATAGAATCTCCATAGTTTTTATTAAAATTAAATTAAATTCGCGCTGTATCCCGCAGACCGCACTGTGGGCAGAGTGAACCTAGTGTTAAGACATTCCTTTCCACACATTCCGCCGAGTTCTGGAGGCATTGCGTGTTGAGTGACGGTACTCAACGCCGTGCTTTGCCTCGCCACACCAGGGCTAAGAAATGAAAATGTAAATATTTTTTTCATTTCCTAGAGTGGGGATCGAACCCACAACCAGTCGATTTTACAGTTACACTTTGTGCCCCAACGCCACGACTAAAATAGTTTTTATTAATATTTAAAACCTAGAAATATAGGTAAATTTTCGATGTGTTTTATTACCTCTTTAGGCTTGGCCAAGATCAAGTTCTTTTAAAAGCGTTCTAGCTTTAAACAGGTCGAGATTTATGGAAATACAACCCTCCTGAGGTTGAGAGGGTGACAAAATTAGCATAGAAAATACACAAAAAAATCATTAAGTGGCGTAGAACTTTGTACTGAGCATGTTTTGAATCATTTAAAGTTTAAACGTAGACTTCAAAGGGTTAATTTGATATTTAACTTGTTAAAAAGGCCAGTCGTGGCGCAGTGGCACGAAGTGTAACTGTAAAATCGACTGGTTGATGGTTCGATCCTCACTTGAGGAGATGAAATATTTATTTACATTTATATTTCCATTTCTTCGCTCTGGTGTTAAGGCTAAGCGCGGCGTTGAGTTCTGCCACTTAACACGCAATGCTTCCAGAATTCGGCAGAAAGTGGGGAACGGAGTGTCAACACTAGGTTCCTTCTTCATTGCTGTTTGCGTGATACAGCGTGAAGCTGTTTTTAAAAAGATTCAGTAAAATGTTATTATGTGTATTTCATGCGATAAATTTTATTTTTATGTATGATAACGATGAGCACATAATAATCGTGATGGCTTATGATGAACATAGCGTGGCGTTGAGTCCTGCCATTCTACAAAGTCTCGAATTCCAGCGGGAAGTTAAAAACGATGTCTAAACGATACTGTCTAAATTAAGACCTTTTTTTCTTTCGAAATCGTTGGCGGTAGCTTGATATAGTAATTATGTCAACTGACAGACGAATGCCACCTCAGTCTACTCGTGACCACGTACTACTGCTAAGTGTTCGAAACGTCGGGTTTCCAAAAATGTACAAAAAAACGAAATATACGCGATTAATCCGGTTAAAATAGTTTTATTTAAAATGTGTAATAATCGTGAAAATCAAAGAACTTATTAAAATATATACAATTCATTAAAATGTCATCTACAATTTAGTTTTTGTTTAAGTTTATGCAAAAAGACGGTTTAATTTTTTAACTTATTCTATTAACTTAAGTTTGAAATACCAACACAATATTTTTTCAATTTCATGAAGATAGCGATAATATTACAATACAAATTTATTTGTTTAAGCGGTGGCTCTTCGCCAACGAGGACACGATACACAACACAGCAGATGTTTAAAGAAAAAGTTTGGTACACAAAAAAAATATTACTCATACGTACAAAAATAAACGAGTGCACCTTTTATATCACGACAATGATTATTCTTTATAAATAAATGTTGTTATCTGTTTTGCAGGTTAAAATCTGAAAGGTGATGTTTGTTTTTTTTCACCTTCACGCTGTAGATACTTCGCTTATAACAGGATAAGCCGATAATCTAGAGATAGAATACTCTGTTCTTCGTTTTCCTCTCGAAATCAAGACATATTGATTAGTAGAAATTAGCCCTACACCGTGTTGTCAAAGTGGATAAATGAAAATATTTAATCTCCCATGTGGGAACGGAACCTACAACCATATCATCGCATTTATCGCGTAAGTGATGCACTATCATATAGTACATAGTTACAGATCTATTATATATCAACATCAATATTATCCTGGTCTAAAAAACAATGTCTATTTTGGATTTAATAATTGAAAATAGTTTTCTATGTAATTAATAAATAAATATTTGTATAAATTCGAGATATTACAAGTCAAGCGCACTCGACTGCACGTTTGACATAAAACAAAGAAGGACGCATCTTTCAACAGTTTGAATAAATACAAGATGCAACGCCATACTGATTAGAGAACAAAAAATAAGTTCCAGAGAGAATTTTAATAATAAAGCAGCCGTGCAAGATGTTGTAAATATGTAAATTAAATTTAAATATTGAATTTTTATACTTGATTGAATAAGTGGGACACATTATTTACTCTATGTAGATATAAAAACGTAATAATTGTTAAGCTAATCAGCATGTTAATTGATTTATAATAAGTCAATATTTCTTTAATTTACTAATCTCTCTCATGTTACACAGTAGAAACACATAGACTTAGCTAACTCATTCATAAACAGGCAATGGCACTCACACTTTCAAGACATTGCGGTTGAGCTGCACTTTTCTTGTTACCAAAGCAAGTAAATGAAAATAATTAATTCCTCCGAGTGGGAATCGAACCCGCAACCGTAACAGTTGCGTTAACAGTCTGACACTGTGTCGACGACGGCCACCAATAAATATTTTACAAACTAAATGGCTATCGTGGCGAAATCTCAGAAGTCCTAACAACATAAAATCATAGTCAATTTATATAAAAATATTAGTTTAAATTAAAAACAACTTCATTATAACAAAAAGCTATAAAAAACGTGGCTGCTTAAACACGCCAGTGCAACCGTACAGCCTGACCTAATATGAAATAAAGAAAAACAGATGAATGTCGTTCAATTTCCATAAACGAGAACGTATTACATTTTTTAGATGTATGAATAAGGGGCAGATGTTGCGAATGTGCAATACGACGGACAGCGACACCTGCGGGCCTTTGTTTTGTGTAACAATCAGTATTATTGTACAAATTTATTGCACAAAATGTGTTAATAAGAAAAAATGTTTAAATATTTTTTACTACGTACTTTAACCTATTATATCATTTTAATATTATTTATTTTTAGATACAGACATTTAATTCAATTGCACTTTCCGCGATATTGTGCAATAATATTAAGTATTGACGGCTTTACAATTTATACTCTGCTTTTATGACTATTTGCTCTGTAATGTGAATGTTAAATGGTCTTGTTGACAAGACAATGGCAAACAATCAAAATATGATAATTTATTTCCACTAAGGTATAATTTATAGCATTTTGTCACGTTTCCTTGTAAAATCTATACTTAACACTAAAATTCCGCGAAATACGGAGATGCTGATACTGCAAGATGCAAAGAAAAGAAAAAAGGTAAGTAAAAAAACAGCAGGTAAAAGTTATCTTAAATAAATTTGAGTAATTTGAACGTGAAAAATATAGACAAGGCCCGTGCTACGTTTATGTTACTAGGAAATCTAATATAGCAGAAACACAAGAGAACGTTTTAAAGTGTGTTTTAAAGAAATTTTCGTTGTAATTTTTCTTTTATTGTAAGTTGAAAAAATTTTAGTATTTGCATAGAAAAATCAATTGAAAAATTTTCTTCTAAATTAAGAAAGACAGCTAGATATGAAACATTGAGCGTCGGAACTTAACACTGCTTTGCAACTTACCAAATGAGAATAGTAAAAAAAAAGTTTGGTATAAATATTCTCCTATAATATAGGATATTATAGGAGAATATTTATATCCACAACCAGTCAGGCAGATATTGTGCCACGAAGGGCTCACTTATATAAAAATAAAAAAATAATCATAAATAATACTAAGTTTATAATTATAACAATGATGAGCTGTATTTTTCTTTCATTCGACCATAATACATATATTAATTAAAAGAAAACAAATAGTTATAAACATAGTGGTTTCATCATACAAATGATGATGCTTTAGAATAATACTTTTTGCATAAATAAAAAGTACCGCGTCGTTTGTTCGCGATTGACGCGAGTTTATATTTTTATTATATTTTTTTCAATGTATGGTAAATCTATGGCAATCGCCTAGTTTATTTCATTTAACACGCTAATCTCAGGAACAAATTTGAAAAGAAAACTTTTGAATAGGCTTGTGAGAGAGAGCGAGATCTTCAATGCTTCTGTTGCTTTTATCTTAGAAGTCACTCCCTGTAAGTACGCTACAAGCATGTTAATACATGAACAAAAAACAATGAAGTCCGTTGAATAAATAATTGAAGCCGTCGTGCCCAGCGCCAGAATAGGTCCACATTAAACGCGACGGCTGTGGGTTTGATTCCAGGTTATGAAATATTAAACGTTTTTATTTCGTCAGTCTGGTAACGGGGCGAAATTGAGTTCCGACACCTAACAAGCAATGCCTTGAGAGTTTGGTGGAGGTTGGGAACTGAGTGCCTTAACACTGGTTTCCCAAGTTTCCTCTGCCTACCCTGCTATGCGCGGGATACAGCATGAAACTAAAAAAATGAAGTAATCGTGTAGTTCTAACAGGTGAAGCAACGGGTGGATCGTTAGTCTCATATACCTAAATGCACATAGGTACTCAGTTACACTATCAGCTTTGAGGGATTTAGTGATTGTCGATTCAACATCCACTCGACCTTTTTATGTATAAGTCTCACTTGACATGATATATATTATTTAATCACAATTAATACAATTATTTCAATTTATTGACCATTAAACCAAATATCCCCTGACTAACCTCGCAATAACATATAATTTTTCTACAGATAAATTATGGCTTTTACTAATACATCATAAAAAAGGAGACGAAATATATACATTTTTTGTTAACACTTTTTGAAATATAGGTGATATTTTTAAAATAAAAGATAACAAATTAAAAGAAAATCAATCTTGATAGAGTAACGGTGCCAACTGTGATATACGTACACACACGTATGTACACGTACATACGAGTACATGTCACATACGCATTTACACACACATCGAGTTTCCTTAATTACACACAGATTGATTTGCCAATATCTGAATCACCTTTTCACTTTCGTGTTGTAACTACAGCCTTCTATAAAAAAATATGAATATGTTATATCATTATAAATTATTAAAAACGTCCTTGGAAGAACTTAAAAAAAATTAAGTAATGAAACAAGTTTTTATTCTATTCTTCATTTAGTGACTACATCGTATAAAGTGTATAACGATTCAGTGCCTAAAGTGATTTAGTGAGTAATCGTCATAGGGAACGTTAGGTCGGTATTTATATCCTACATTAAGGTAGGTGTCTAGATTTAATAAAAAATAAATAGATTTGCGGAACTCGACGCCACGCTTTATTTTTTTTATTCAAGCAAATGAAAATAATTCATATTCTCGAATGAGAAACGAATCCACATCCACCACATCCATCGTGTTTACAGTCATACGCTGCACCGCTGCGCCCCGAAAGCCTCTTTCGAAAAATACAGCAATGTTATGAGAATAAAGAATATAAATCTATAATATATATACATACATAGAACATCTTTCATATAAGGCTCATATAAAGGCACACAACATTTGCATTTATAAACTTAAACAATGGCCGTACCTGCTCGCGGCCTGGGATTGTGCAGCGATTAGATAACTAAATGTGTCAAACAACTATTTCATATTAACCGGTGTGCGAAGTATGGACCACGCCTACAAATAAGTAAAATCTTATCGGCGATATGGCGAATTAAATTGGCGAAATCGCAAATAATTATAGAATATATATAGTGTGATTTGATTGCAATATGAAAGGTAAAGGAGGTCATCGTGACGCAGTGGGTGATATGATTGTAAACGAGATTGTGGGTTCGATTTCTTTTCGGGGAAATCAAATATTATTTACTCGCTCTGGATAAAACAAAAGGCGCGGCGCTGAACTCCCTCAACAGGCAATATCTTGAAACTTGGGCGGAACGCGTATGTCTTTTGCCTATCCTGCTATATGTGGGATACAGCGTAAAACTGAATCAAAAATAATACAAAGTAAGCAGAGCCCACTGATAGCTCAATGAGATAAAATTAAATGGCGTAACCTAACTCCGTATTGCACTAATACCAATATAAATAGGTATGTTTACTAAACACATAAGAAAATCATTAAAAAAGATTGATCCATTGTATTAAGTCAAACAATTTTTAATAATCCCACGAAAGTGTAATTCTATTTTAAAAATGAATTGATAATTTTTAAACAAGTACTTATAGGCCAAGATCCCAGGGACTCCAGACCTACGTCATTTTAGCAAAGCTGAAATTTTGAGTAATATTAGTCTAATATATAGTTAAGACAGTATGCGTATGCACTAACTTGAAATTCGAGCCCTTTCAGAGGCAGCGCCAAATAAAAGCGTATTTCTGTCTGGGAGTACATATATTTTGGCCCAATTTTAACCTTTAGGACGTCTGGCAACACTAAAGGCCCAAGTAAAGGATCTGGTAATGTATATTTTTTACATTATTCTTAAAGACATTTTTAAATAGCGTTTTACTTTAACGTAGATGAGTGTGTACCTTAAGTTCTACCCCTGGAAGGACCCCACTTTCAAGTTAGTAAGTACGCTTAGAGTCTTAACTACATATTAGACTATTAACCTCAAAATTTCAGCTTTCCTAAAATTACGCAGGTCTGGGAGCGCCGGGATCTAATCTATTAGGATTAACATCAAAGAACTCACATGACATAAGATATGTTATCGCCACGGTTTTATTAAAGTTTATATTTAAAACAAGCAGGTTAAGGCAAAGATTTTTTCTTTACTTTACGGACTATCATAATATTTTTAAAACTATGAACGCGTTAATTTCTACAAATATTTTTTACTTATAATTTGATTGTAGTAAATTATACTATGGAATATTATTAAAATCTAGGCGAAACTAAGGTACGTCATCTGGTTAGGATTACCTAATAATCACCAAGACTTACAAATACAAACTTATCAAAATGTACTCAACAAACACCTTTTGTTAATTCAACTGGTCTCGTGACTTCACATACATACATACATACATACATACATAGATGCAAGAACATTATTTATATGTATACTGTATATGACTAGTAAATGTAGTAGACCATTTATTATTACTAAAGCTCGATACATATTGTTGCACTGAGCGTTTCTCCCTTTGATAAATCAAACAAATTAAATAATTATAGGTGAGAGGAGGTCGTGGCGCAGAAGCGCAAGCGTGTCACTGTAAACTCCACGGTTGTGAGTTTAATTCTCATTTGGGAACAATAATTATTATAAATAATAGTAATAATGTTTTCATTTCTTCGGTCTGGTGATAATAATAGGCAAAGCGCGGCGTTGGGATCCTCCACAAAAATCCTCGACGAAAAGTAAGAACCTGGAGATTCCATCTGCCTACTTTGATATGCGGGTTATAGCGTGATGCAGAAAAAAATAGTAGCAAGTACATACTGGCCAGGCCTAGAATACAAATGTGTATTTCAATTTTGACACATGATAAGAGAAAAGAAGATAGAACTTAGTGCCGGTTCACTCTATTAACCACTCTCTTTTTTTAACTTCACGCTGTATCTCGCATGTGCAAGGTGGCCAGAGTAGGAGACCTAGTGTCTAGACTTTTGCGACAAACAAAGACCAGAAAATGAAAATAATTCATTCCGACGAGTGGAAAGCGAAGCTACAAACCTCGCGTCTGTTTCGAGTCACATGCAGAATTCAATTAGACTTTGTACTTCGTCACTTAAAAACATCTTTAAAAAAATATTTTTAGGATGTGTTATGATTTTTCCTGTGGGCAAGCAAAAAGGAAATGATAGCTTATTATGAAATCTGGTGGTATTACAATAGTGAAATAAGAAGGAATAGTGTGGACCGGGTCTTACAGCACTTGGGGCGACGCTACGACGAGATATTATAGAACAATGGAAGATTACATATATACTGTATATAGGTACATACAATTGAGCGTGTCTGTCTTTTACTAGCGTATATTCTTATTTTGAGACGCAGAAGCATTTCTATATTCACATACAGAACAAACAGTACATATATCAGAAATTATTTATTTTTACATAACCTAAATATTATAAATATATATTATTTTTCCATATGAATATTTACATAATAAATATAAAACAATAGCCAATGATAATTAAAAGTATTTCTCACTCATCACGAAATTACTCTAAAACCGGCAGAAAGTGGAGAACAGAGTTAAATAATATATTCCAAAATGTTCTGCCTAATATAAAGATTTATAAAAAGTGTACTATAAGCGTAATTATAATAGAAAACAAATAGACAAAGACGTTTCATTTTTTCCTTGAGTACAATGGACTTATGGCTAAGGACCAGCTGCTATAAAACCTGTTTGGCGTCTCACGACATAAGCGTCCAAAGGATGTAGTTCCGGGAAACGAGACATTTGATATTTCATGAACTAATCTTGATTGTTGAATTACTAAATTAGTTACACTTACATTTAGTAGAATAAAGATTTAATTACTGAACATTTTAGGTATTTTTTTAAAGGTCAACGATCTCGCAGCCTCATTGTTATGATATGTATTGTATAAAAGTATTTTTACGCCACATAAAAAAAAATATTTATTTACGTATCCTTTCGAATTACTAACTTATACAATATATATTTTACAGATTATACTAACAGCTATTAAATAATTTCCACTATTTCTTATCTGTTGTGCTAAAGTAGGTATTATAATCTATGTATGTAGAGAACTATTCTATATTGTCATTATAATTGGAATGTCTATTTATAATACACGCCCTTAATTACAATAGTCACAGTTAGCACAAATAGTGACTGTACAATTAATTAAGCCTATTTTCAAGGCTCACATTTAATAGGGGTGTTTACATCATGATAAATTATATTTACAAAAAAATATTACAGATATTTTAGTACCGTATGTAATTTGTTTTTTATTTTACATTTTGATTGGATAAATCACCTGTTGTTTATATAATTAGTTACACGATTTAAAAATATAAAAAATGAATAAAATAATAATCTTGTAGAATATCGGAACATGATATTTTGTAAAAATTACAGAGATTTCGTAAGAAAAGAAACATTGTTCGGGGCATTTTTATAAACAATGTTTATATGAATTTGAATAATATTAATTGCATGGTATGGTATGGTTGTGATTATGGCGTTCCGAACGTGCCAGTAGAGCACATATCACTTCGCCAATGTCACGTTGTGTGGAGAAAATACTTAATTAGATGTATGCATATTTCACCATAAATTTGTCATGAAAACGTTTTCTCTACAAAACAGTTTGGCAAATGTCAGATCCATTTAGGGATTACAAAGATTTTTTTATTGTTCATTTTTATTGTATGTAAGTTGACGACATACTGGCGTGCGCTCATATAATATTTATAAAGAGCTCTTCCACTAAATAATACATAAGTACATATTCCTAGTTTCATGGAAAACTATCAAGCCATTGTTTACATATTACGCAAGTACTTCTTTGTGTTAAATTATATATGCATGTTGTAGGTACTTTCTCACAATTTGATACAAAAGTAGAAGCCTATATAAAGATTATTTTTTTGCACTCCATCTTTTTTCTGTTACTTATTCAATAAATTAGCTTCACGCCGAGAGGAAACCCAGTGTCAAGACACTCTGTTCTCCACTTTCTGCCGAATTCTGGAGACATTGCGTGTTGAGTGGCAGAACTCAACGCCGCATGTTACTTATTAATGTCGGACCTTTGTCTTTTCTAAACATTTGCAATTATGTTTACATTTATAGTACATTTTAAAGGTTTGACTAAATAAAATACGTTCATATTTATATATACGTTCATATATATTTTGATTAAAAAATATTATATTATCGACGCGATCGTGGAAATGCGAAAATGTGGAAACGCTATTATATGTATATTAGAAATATTTCTCAGACTTGATTAAATATAATATGGGGAATACAAACATCAGCAGTTCCAGTAAAACCAGATGTTTCTTTTTTATTCTGCATTATGCTAAAAAACTACTGAAACTAGGAACTTTACCTACGCGTTTTTTTTGTCTTATTTGCTATTGTATTGGTTTCGCTTAACATAGACTCTGTTATATAAAAACTTACTATACCACACCCACACCAAGAATACCAATAATTGTACACTCCATAAGCCTGTGTATCTATTTTTAGACCAAAAATTAAATGTCCCGATCGGGACAGGCATTGTCCCGAATTTCGCGGATTATCCCACGTACTGTGACAAATCGTTTTTTATTAATTTAAGATTTTAATAATTACATACAAATAATTTTAGAGAAATACAAAAAAGAGACAGAAATCTTCAAAAATCGCGCGTTTCATCTAGAAAAAAATGTGGCAATGCTGCTGTATACCTACAATACAATAACAAAACACCTGACTGAAAAAGGCCCACCCTCTGGCCGTAATTTAAAGAGGTTAATTATGCAAATTCGCCATTAACTCAGTCACGTTGTCGTGCCCAAAATTCCGCGGACCCGAAAGGATGCGACGGTCTAGAATTTAAATAAAACCTAAGTAATTCATTAATATTAATACGGAACATGGGCCTGTAGCAGATTGTTTTTGGTATTGCGTTATACGATGAATAGTTAGATGATATCATCACATCTATTGATTCATTGTATGGGTGACGCTTCAGGTTCTCTATATAATGAGTGTAATCCCTTAAAAGTTTATTTGTTTTTTGTTTGATTTTTATTTTTATTTCACTTTTTACCGATTTATTGAGAATTTTTATTTACTTAGAAAATTTTAAATATTACGGCGCGCTCAAGACTGATAGTTACGTAATAATGGTGACATTATAAAATACAAATTATATCAAAAGTAGTAAATAACGTAAAAAAAACTAAATATAAAAAAAAAATCAATGGATTTTCTAAACTTCATAACATGTTTCATATGCATAACTGCTTAAACCTCCCATTAAGTAATATACCAGGGATCTATAAAATTTGAACTGTGTAGGCCGATAAAACTAAGGTGAGAGCGCCAATTATAATATTCACTCTATACTAATATTATAAGGCTGAAGAGTTTGTTTGGTAAAAAGTTCTTATCTCAGGAACAAGTGATTTGAATAAAATATGTTTTGAATCACATAGTCCACTAGATGAGCAAGGTCTTTACATGATTGTAAACATTTCAATGTAATACACTGTGTAACAGTGGTCAAAGTTAGTTAGTTTGATCAAACTTGACAATGTGTCATATAAGTTATTTGATATGGCCGCAATCGATCCAGTGCATGAATAGTTAACTTATAAAAACAAATTATATTACAAATGAGCAATAACATAAGATATTAATATATAATGATTTCCTTACAAATACATGACACTGCATAGTCAGCTGCAAAACTCAATACTACATCTTGTTTTACTTTATTATGTGGGTCTCTTTTTTTTTATATTTGCGATGACAGGTGCAAAATAATCTGCCAGTGTCACATATGTAGAAAAGACACGAATGATATGAAGCAGTAAATTTTGAGAAACATGAATTATAGATATGGAAGTGGATGAATTGAATCACACACTAAAACAAACAAGTGGGTCTCTTTAAGACTAAACATTGCAAGCCACTGTATATAATATATTTGTATATAAAATGATGACATAATTCAACAAGTAACAATTATGTCAACTTTTATACAGCCAAAATATTATTAGTTACTATAACTACTTCATTCACTTTATAGGTATCTATTCTAATATTAGAAAGCTCAAAAGTTTGTCGAGTTAAATGATATAATCTCAGGAACTATGAGTTGAGTAATTTCTTTTAGAAACATAACAATGTGTTCGAGTCTCTTGGATGATTTTAAATGGTCTTGGCAGGCTCAATTCCTACTGCTATATATATATATTTTTTATATATCTAAAAAAAATCCTATTTGTCAAATAATGCCTAAAAATGTAAAAAATACCATAGGATGAGAACTTAAATTGTCTTTTTTTCAATTGATTGTCAATTTTTATAGTTAGGTTATACTATATTATATTAATTGTGTTTTTCATAACCCACTGACTGTACCCAGAGTTATGTAGTGTACTTTAAATTTATCATATTATGTTTTTCTACTTGGTTGCAAATATGGTGTTTTATAATTATTAAAAAAATAGAATCTGGATTGAAATCACTACTCCCCAGTTCTTATAAAAAAATGTTTTCAGTTCTGAAATTCCTCTAATTAAACATATGTATTATGTGTATGTCTATTTTTCTTATAGATTACAGGGACTTTAAGAGAACTGTATATCTTTCTCAGATAAAAAAAAATCTAACATTGTGTGTTTACTTCATCATGTAGTTTATAGCTGTTAAGAGTCAGTTTTCACATGAGTGTCATAATTGATATAACATTAGTTCTTCAAACTTCCTGCAACGCAATGTGAGAATTAAAATTTTATTCTACTGTAAATTCATAATTTATATGTTATTATTATTTATTATTTAAAATATTTTTTTGGCTTTTAATATTTTTAGAATAGTTCAAGGAATATATTTTCATACTTAATGATTAAAATGCGATTTTATTTAAGCATATCCTATCCAAGAACAATTTGAAGGTTTGTTAGGCAATCAAATTTATACCAGTTGTAAAATGCTTACACATTAAGAACTACAGTTTATTTATTATTAATAATATAATATGTTACCGAGATTGTCAATAAAAAAATGATGGAATGGATTATTTAAAATGAGCGTTGCAACTTGCATTATTTGCAAGTTTCTGGCTGCAAGCGTAAATTATAAAGGTGATTCAAGCGAAATCTTGCGTACGCCCACCGGTCGTAGACGTGTGCAAGCGGTCAGGCCGGTTCCTCACACCTACACGACCACTCTGTACACCGTAGCCGAGACATTTCGAAAGCCACACCGAAATACCACCCGGTCTACACCACGATAAATAAAAATAAAAATATCGTGATTTTCAAACTAAAACTAGTGCTGCGTCATTATCTATTAAAAAGTCACATAATTAATATATTTATAAGTATTTAATATAACGAGTTAACAGCTTACAAAAGTCTAAAATCGTGACACAAAATAAATAAAAGATATCCCAAATATTACCTTCATTGTCGTTGTTGTCGTGTGCCGCAGCCACCAAAACTCCAAAGCACAGAATGCTGAATAATCTCACAATCATTTTAACTGTTAAAATGGCACAGTTCACAGTTGTTTTTCGTCTGTAATAACAATTTAAACAGTCGACATAGTCGCACTGTACAGTGACACTCGCGCCGCGATCAGCGTACGGCCTTTCTTTCGCAAATGGCGGAGATGACGGATACGCTCATCGATTGCATTCGAGTCTGCGCGTTCGTCGAATTCGTGTCAAATATTTTTATACTGGTCACACTGAATGTGGGAATTGAAGGGGCGTTATGTAACTAAATATATTATAGTTTTAATAATATATAGTTTTAATGGCTATTTAAAATATATTTAATATTTTTAGTTATAATTAATAATTTAGAAATTCTATATACTCTTTTAATTGTGTCTGTCATTGTACAGTTAATCACATGACGTTGACATCGTCTTTTTGAACTGCACTTTGAGTAGGCAGAGAGAACCTATTATTAAGACACTCAGTCCCCCACAATCCGCTGAATTTTCGAGGTATTAAGTGTTAAGTGGCAGGACTTAACGCCGCGCTTTGCGTCAACACCAGACTGAAGAATTTAAGTAAATATTTCATTTCCTGGGATAGGGACTGAACCCATAACCAGTCGCGTGCAATACTTTATGCCCCTGTGCCACGACTGAGCTAAAAATAATTTAACCATCTTTAATTCGGCTTAACATTAAAATCCCCTAATCATAACAATGTAGTTATTCTATTTTCATTTCGTCGCTCTGGCACTAAGGCAAAGTCCGACGTTGAGGTCAACCACTCAACATACAATGCCTCGAAAAATTTAGTGAAAGTGGGGAACGGAGTGTCTTAACACTGGGTTCTCTTTGCCTATTCTGCTGTATGGATACAGCGTGAAGCTGATAATATAATATGGGCCTCATACTATCACAAAAACAAGATTTAAAAAAAGGCATATATACAAATATATACATATTTGTAACACTTTGTGTTCACCATAATACCCAAAACAGCTTTCAAATTATGAAAGACATAAGTTTTTAGTCTGTGCTATTTAATTTTCTTCCAGCACACACCAAATATGTGAAATAAAATAATTTGAACTTGGCAACACAGGAGTTTCGAAAGTTCAATTTCGCATGGCGGACGTGCAAGTGAACTCTGTTATTTGTTGGTGATAATTTCAATTATTATCTCTTAGAGATTCCTTATGGAAAGGCAAATTTTCATGCTCTTATTTCTTTGTGGACGTGCTCTATTCATTCCTTAACCTTAGATGATGTTAAAGTGTTAATTTTAGTTAATAACGTCAGAATTGCACTAGCTTCCTCACAAAATGGGAAAATGTGACGAAGCTAATGTGGAAGTTAGTATGGGGGACTCGGCGTCCCCCATGAAACCTGATAACTTTACGTTCACTGTGCCCCCCGAGGCTCCCGTTTTTGAGCCAACACCTGAAGAGTTCCTAGACCCGTTGGCGTATATCAGCAAAATACGACCCATCGCTGAGAAGTCTGGGATATGCAAGATAAAACCCCCCGCAGTAAGTCATTTTCTTTGTCTCAACTAGAAACAGCATTACGTTTTTGTTGCAAAATCATTGTCTCTTATTGCAAATTTACATCGCATTATAGTTTCTAACCCTAAATTTACGAGCTTAGAAAGCCTTGTGATGCAACCGTGTATAGCACTTGGCCAACGACTATGTTATCCAAGTCTTATTTTAACTGTAAAACAACAAATAATACGTTTTCAAGTTGGCTCCGTGTGCAGATTTGACTAAAAAATGCATATAATTATCGTTGAATGCACTCGCATATTGTTGGAGTAGGCTGGTTGCCATTTTGTGTCGTGCCCTCTGCCTACGTTAGTTTATATAAAAAAAGATGTATTTCGACGTAGTATCATAATTTGCCTATAGAACATGAATTTTCCACGTAGTTTACAATTTTTTTCCCAAATAATCCTTCAACTGAAACAAAAGATTAATATAGCATGAAAATAAAATAAAAAATCTTATTATTGTGACAATCCTTATTTACTTTTTTTATAGAAGAAAATGTTTAAAAGTAACATTAAAATGTAAAATATGTATAAATTTACCATATTCAAACATCTTTTGTCACTAAGCCTAAAAGGGATGTAACAAAATGCATGAGGTCACCTTATTACAAGAATATGGTTTATTAGTACTGTTACAAAACAGTTATACTGAATGTTCTTATTTATAGATTTTCATTACACAATAATATTCTAATTATTTTTATTTTCTCTTAACCTAAATATGTTGTAAAAACCAAAACTAAATAATTTTTCAATAAAAAAAATTGGAAATTTATATATTTTTTCCTAATGCCAGTTTCTTGAATATTTAATGTAACATTTATAAATAACTATTATGGTTCAAACACTTGTTATAAGTGTTTAAAGTCCTTTATAAACATGCAATCATTTTCCTTACTTTAGATTTTAGAACATGCTATAAGTGACTTGTGTAACATTATTTTGTTAGTTTCTATTTATTAACCATTAGAATTCTGTGAAATTAACTTTAATATATAAATTAATTTTGGACAATTACATTTTAAGAAGAAAAGATCTTTTGCTTTCATTCTGATTGTCAAATTATATTTGTTTTATACTGTCATTTTATACTTTGTTTTATAATATGATATTCAATATAGAGAAAAATTTAATGTTTTTGTGTTTGATTTTTAAATGATAAGTTATTTTAATTTCTTTGCTCTAACAAGAAAAGATAGCACAGCTCTTTATTTATACATACTTAACATGCAGTATTTTAAAAAAATGTGAAGGGCATTATGTATGTTAACACTAGGTTACACGCAACAATATTGTACATTAATATATTAAAGCAGTGGTTGAAAATTCTTTCACTTTAGTAAAATATATCTTTCACTAAGTTTGCATGCCAGATATTGAGATTTGTATGGTCAAGTGAACAAGAGTAATTAAAAAGCCTTGAAATGTTGCCAATCTAATTAAATAGGCTAATCATATAAAAAACTAGCCTCAGATGGAGAATAAAGTGAACAGTCGCAACATTTTATTTGTAACTTACAATGTAACAAAAACAATATAAATAGTTTTGTAATTAAATTAGTGCTTTTAACCTTTGATGTATAATAGTAAAATCTGATCGTAAATGTTATGGTAGTGATTTAGATTCCCACAAGAAGGGTATTATTATTTACTAAGATATAAAATAGTGCATATAAGATAATATTACTAGCATATTACGCTACAAATTATAATGTAACATATATGTTATAATTTAACATTATGATTAAAAAAAAATTGTTTTAAATTTTACTCTAAAGACTAAACCAATGTATTTTTTTTTGAGAGATTTAAAAAAAATCATACTAATATTATTGTGTGACAGTTATGTAACAAATTTATATTTCTACTTTCAAAAGATGGATTATTTTTATTGTATTAAACTAAATTAATAAAAATAAATATTAACACATAATATATTTTGTCATGAACTAAATACTGTGTTTCTGAATAATGTTAGGACATTGTCACTGTCAATATTTTAGAAAAATGCAATCTAGTAATTTAAAACAATATTTAAGATAAAAAATTGTATTTTTTATAATAATTAAGGTACAGGAGTGATATTTAAAGTTTAAATGTGTCGTGGTGCAGTGGCACAAAGTGTGACTGTAAAATCAACTGGTTGTGGGTTCGATCCCCACTCAAGGAGCTGAAATATTCCCTGCGCTCTGGTGTCGAGGCTAAGCTAGACGTTGTGTGCTGCCACTCATCACGCAATGCCTCCAGAATTCGGCAGAAAGTGGGTGGGAATGGAGTGTCTTAACACTAGGTTCCCTCTGCATACCCCGTTATGTGCAGGATACTGTGTGAAGCTCATGTAATGATATAGTGGGTTAGAAATGTTTTGAGGCTATCCTAGCACTTGTGTATAAGCATGCAATTGTAAATGTGATGGTTGTGGGTTCAATCCTCCCTGCATGAAATGAAATATTTAATTATTGGGAAACAGTGTTTTAACACAAAGTTCCCAGATTCCTTAAACAAATTTTATCCCATTGCTCAATACTAAATGCTCTATTTCTATATTGCTCATGCTGAAGATATACATATAAAGCCTAGAGATGTTTGTTTTTTAACTTCACACTGGTTGGTATATAGATACAGAGAAGCTGGTGTTAAGACATTTAGTTCCCCACACACTGCCCCATTTTCAAAATATTGTATGTCAAGCATGGCAAGCAGACATGAAAATAACTCTCTGAGTGGTGATTGTGTTCACAACTATCACATAGTTTTACAGTCAGATGATGTGTTGCTATAATGTCATAAAATATTTTATTTATATTGAATGTTTAGAATAACAAAATGATTTGTTTACAATTACCAAAATGTGTGTATAAAATATCAATTTAGGCAATTTTTTCAAGAGTGTTATTGGATATAATATTCCAATTAGGAAGTTCACATCTTTATTCTATATTTCTATAGGCATAGTGGTATAGAATCTAAATGTAAGTGTGATGGTTGTGGGTTCAATCCCTATTTATGTCCACCACACATATACATATTCTCAAATTTAGGCAAAAAGCAGAGATAAGACAGTCTCAACAGTAGGAAAAAATTAACAAAAAATGTTTGGCTTATAATTCAAACACTTTAACATTCTTAACTAAGAAAAGAGAACTAATGCAAATTTACACAAAAATCATATTATGTGAGCTTTTTTTTTTAATTCTGTTATTCTTAGCATAAAATATTAAAATATATTTATAATTACATACATAATTATGAGGCCAGTCGTGGCGCAGTGGCACAAAGTGTGACTGTAATACCGACTGGTTGTGGGTTCGATCCCCACTCGAGGAGATGAAATATTTACTTAAATTTATATTTCCATTTCTTCGCTCTGGTATCGAGGCAAAGCGCGGCGTTGAGTTCTGCCACTCAACACGCAATGCCTCCAAAATTCGGCAGAAAGTGGGGAACGGAGTGTCTTACACTAAGTTCCCTCTGCCTACCCTGCTGTGTGCGGGATGTAGCGTGAAGCTAATTTAATTTTTATTTTTAATTTATATATAATTATGTATCCATTCCCACTCAAAGAAATGAAATACTTAATATTTTCATTTCCTTGCTTCAGTTACAAGGCAAAGCACCACATTGTTCCACTTCCCAACACAAAACACCTCTAGAATTCGGTATACGGGAGTGTCTTAACACTAGGTTTCCAGATGCCTTCCGCCTACCTACCTATTATGTGGGGGATGCAGCATGACACAAAAAAATATTATTAAATAACTTTTTTGGTTATCGTAATTAATTAACAAATAATGAAGTGTATAGTGAAATTTGAGATCTGTAATTCTTTTTATTGTTTAATTTTATTTTAATATAAAATATGTAAATTATTATATAACATTGAGGCCAGTCGTGGAGCAGGGGCACAAAGTGTTACTGTAAAATTGACTGGTTGTGGGTTCCTTTTCCACCCGAGGAAATTAAATATTTATTTATATTTTCACGTCGCTCTGATGTCGAGGCTAAGCGCGTTGTTGAGTTCCGCCACTCAACACGCAATGCCTCCAGATCTTGGCAGAAAGTGGGGAAGGGGTGTCTTAACACTAAGTTCTCTCTGCCACCCTACTGTGTGCAGGATACAGAGTGAAACTGTTTTGATTTTATTATTTTTTATTTATATAACATCAAAAATGTTCAAGGATAATATCATAAATATATGAATGAGATTTTGGTAATATTATGTAGAGATAATTAACTTTTTAATTCTTAATACTTTTAGTGTTCAGTCATCCCTCAAGAGAAGCAAAGAATACTTAGTTTTACTTTTCTGCGTTAGTTTTTCGTTTGTCAAAATAGATTATCTGCTTTTATACTTTTTGCTTATTGTCTTTATAAGAGAAATAAAAAATACTCATGTTTCAAATTCTACATCTATATAGATGTGTAGATTTTGTGTTTATATATTATTACTAATAATATAAAAAGTGACCCTATTAAGCTAAATATTAATTATGTTATCCTTATTACACAGCATTGGCAGCCTCCATTCGCTGTGGACGTGGACAGACTGCGTTTCACGCCTAGAATACAGCGATTGAATGAATTAGAGGTAAAATCAAATAATATAAATATAAGGTATATTAGGGGATATATAAATGTTTTAGATTTTTTTTTATAATATGCTATTTACATTTATATTTTTATTTCTTTGCCCTGTTGTCGAGGCAATGCGCGGCGTTGAATTCCGTCACTCACCACGCAATGCCTCCAGAACTGAGCGTAAAGTAGGAAACAGAGTGTACACTAGGTTACTTCTGTCCTGCTGTGTGCGGTATATATCGTGATGCTGATTTAATTTATTTTTTTTAATTTATAATATAAAAAATATTTGTAGGTTTTTGTTAAAAAATCTTTAGTATTTATCCATTAAATATGATTCCAATTGTAATTTTGTAATAGTCATGGCACAGTAGTTGTAATATTTGAAATATTTGCATGTATGGTGTCCATAAAGGGTTAAATCAGTAAATTGTTATTGCTTAAAAAAAAAATTATATAAAATATATGATTAATATAATATATTGGATCAACAGGCAATTACACGAGTGAAACTCAATTTCTTAGACCAGATATTAAAGTTCTGGGAGTTACAAGGATCAGTACTCAAGATACCGACTGTTGAAAGGAAGCCATTAGACTTGTATGCCCTGCACAAAATTGTACGGGAAGCTGGTAAGATTGAACTCTTTAACAATATATATATACTTAATTTTTTTTATATAAATTATGATAATAGAAATAACATTTAAAATTTAATAAAAATCTTCTGTCGGCGGAACAAGTTCATCATGGGTTAGGGCTTCTTAAAAAAGTGGCAAAAGTGTGGAAAAGTGTCTTAATGTTAAGTTCCTTCTGCAAACCCTGCTGAATGCGTGATACATCGGCAACCTAAAATATGGGATTTTTTAATATATTTATTAATATTCTGATAAGACTTAAAGTGAACTTTGACCTTACTATCAAATGTTTTCGTACCTGTGCATAATATTTTTGCGATATCAAGATAACTTAATATGTGGGTTCTATTCCCACTCGAGAAAATTAAATGTTGAATATTTTCATTTCTTCTCGGAACGAGGCAAGGCGTAGTGTTGAATTCCGCCACTCAACACGCAATGCCTCCAGAATGCCTACTAAGTCATAGTGCCCCAAATTACCTTTGTCGCTGCTATGTGCGGAATACACGGTGAAGCTAAAGAAAAATTGAACCGACTACCACTAATCTACTAAAATCAATTCTTATTATGTCGTATCCATTTTTCACCATTTAGTACTACAAACATCCAAGATGGATGGATTACCGTTATAGGTTTTTTTTCCCATATCCTTCTATCTATATGAAATTGTAATATTCAAATATCACTAGAGACATGAATGGGCCTTCAATAAAATTTTCATGGAATTTAATGAATAAATCTTGTTGCTATGGTAAATTATTCATCTGAATCCTGAGCTAGTATCGTTTTACTTTACCAATATATACAACATGTATATATTGGTAAAGTTTCCGTCCAATTTTCAAAAACAATGTTGAAAATTGGACGGAGAGGATGGCGAAAAGGAGTGTCTTAAAAGTAGTTAGGCAGTTTTTTATGCTAATAATGTAGTTAGATAGGAATAGATTTTTATATCTAATATTGCCAGTTCGATTTGTGGTCGCTAAAAATATCTAAAAATAATATAAATTTGGTTATGGGCTTAAAGTTGGTCAAATGAATCCAAAATGTTTGGGCAAGTAATGGAAGATTGTGTGATGTCGCGTCACTTTTTTCTTATTGGTATTAACTATTAATAAAAAGTAGACATCCATAAAGGCCAGTCGTGGCGCAGGAACACACAGTGTGACTGTAAACGCGACTGGTTGTAGGTTCGATCCCCACTCGTTTAAATTAAATATTTATTTTAATTTATTTCTTCGCTATGGTGTGGCAAAGCGCGGCGTTAAGTTCCGTCACTCAACAC
The DNA here is from genome assembly GCA_030704555.1 of Heliconius charithonia. Classification (NCBI taxonomy): domain Eukaryota; kingdom Metazoa; phylum Arthropoda; class Insecta; order Lepidoptera; family Nymphalidae; genus Heliconius; species Heliconius charithonia. Next base: position 6,527,450 of record CM060825.1, read on the forward strand.
GCGATGCCTGCAGATTTCGGCGTAAAGTGGGGAACGGGAGTGTCTTAACATTAGGTTCTCTCTGCCTATTTTGCTTGTGTGCGGGATATAGCGTCAAGCTGATTTGAAGCTGATTTTTTTTTAAATAGTAGATTGTCAATATGTTTTACTTTTGTTTTGTATGACACTAATTCTATCATAAGAAGCTATATTTAATTTACTTTCAAGACTACTACTTTTCAAGACTCGTGTATTCATCGTATTCATATATTGTTATACATTTTTAGTAAAGTGAAAGTCTATAAACACGAGCTTGTTGCTTTGGCCTATGTTACCCATCGGGTTTATGTAGGAAACTATACTTAAAATCCAAAACAGTAATCCTTGTAATGTATATATATATATATATATATATATATATATATATATATATATATATATATATATATATATTTGATGATACATGTATGTATGTATATATATATATATACATACATACATGTATCATCAAATATTTCCTCATGTACTCGGCTCGTTCATTAATAAATAAAAAAAAGCAATATTGTTCATTTTACCCGGTTCCAATTAATAAAGTGTTGAACTCACGTTCCTACAATGGAACTCCCCGATGCTGAGCAACGTGATATAAAACACAGTACCTATATGGTATTATTCATCATAACAATGCCGTCTTTAGGATTTCATTACCTGTTTGAATTCGTTCGGAGTAGCTAGCAATTTTGAAGATGCTGTATCAGATGTTATTTATACAATGAGACCAGACGTGGTGCATAGGCACAAAGTGTGACTGTAAAATCGACTGCTTGTTTGGTTCGATCCCCATTCGAGAAAATGCAATATTTATTTATATTTATATTTTCATATCTTCGCTCTAGTGTAGATGCCAAGCGCGGCGTTAAGTTCCGCGACTTTACACGCAATGTCTCCAGAACTCGGCGGAAAGTTAAGAAAGGCGGCGGAGAGTGTCTTAACAATTTCCGTCAGATTTCCCTCTGTCCTACCCTGCTGTGTACGGGATACAGCGTGAAGCTGATTTTTTTTCTTAAACTATAAATTATACTTACTTAACAACCTATAAAAATATAAAAAAACCACTTCAGTTAATACAACGAAGTATAAAAGCATCTCTAAGCTTTGTTAGTATTAGTAACATGAAATGTTCGCAACCGAGTTAAGTTTATTTTTAAAATATCCGTATATATAAGCAAGGTAGGGAAATTAGTGTTAAGGCATATTTCGTTTCCTGGCAGTTTGGCGAAACTCAACGCTGCATTTTTAATTACACATCAAAATCCATCCGAGGAAATGTTCCCCTATAAAGCATAACCTGATTTACGAATTGATATTGATCGAACGCGTTTCCAGGAATAGTGTTGGTCGAGTACAGGCCAGCTCTCAATTTATAATAGATTTCACTGTAAAATGTCACTGTAATGTAGGTCACGTCGATACTTTTGTACTTATACAGCCCGGGCTTTTGCTTATGTTATTGAAAATATTGTATAAACTGTAAATACAGTATAGGTACCATCGATCGGTGGCCGCCGGTCATGCAAGTGCTTGCCGTTGACGGCTAAATATATCGTGGTTCATACTTTGTAATATTTTTTGCCTATTTCGTAGTTACTTCCTTTTTGAATATTTTAAAGGATGAATATGAATTTTTTTTCTACTATTATTCTATGTATTATTTAGCGTTTTTTTTTAATAAATTATATTAACTGTATAGGAACTGTAAGGTATTAATTGTAAATCTTTCGGGGAAAGCAGGATTTGAACTGGCGCCCTTTTAGATGACAGTCTAAGCGCTCAAGTATACTAAAGGAAGACTATGAGAAATTATGCCCTTTATCAATTTTTGTATTGATAATGACATCATTCATGTCTTTTTATGATTTTTTGCTAAAATATTATACATACATATTTAAATAATTTTCTACAGGTGGTTTTGAAGTATGTTCAGCAGAAAGAAAATGGTCGAAAATAGCGCGTCGTATGGGCCATCCCCAAGGAAAGGGGATAGGTTCCATCCTCAAGAACCACTACGAGCGCATCCTCTATCCGTACGATGTGTTTAAGAACAACGGCAGTATGGGTGCATCTGCGGATAGTAAGGAGACGGTAAGGATAAGTATTTTCATTTATAGAGTGTGTTTATTACTAATAGTATAAAAAACTGCTACTTTAAGGAATGTATTACTATTATTTACTTCGCACTCGTAAAAAGACAAAGCCATTCAACATGCAATGGAAATTTTAGGTGAAATAGAGGAATGGGGTCTCTTATCATAAGGTTCCCTCTACCTAGCCTTTTATGAGAGAGGAAATGAAAGATTTAATATTTTCATTTCCTCGCCATGGTAACGAAGCAAAGCGTTGTATTTCGCAACAATAATGCCTTTGAAATTCGGCGGAAAGTGGGGAACTCTGCCGAATCTATGTGCGGGATATAGGGTGAGGCTATAAAAAAAAATAATGGTGTCAACTCTTAATATTAGGTTGGCGTTGGTTTGTCCATAACTAGATAAAAAATAATGTAAATAAATATGATTATTGTTAAAAATATAAACTATTATTACACGGAAATTAGGCAGGTTACGCTTGAAATCGATTAATATATAATGTAAATTAATAGTAATGTTAATTAAGATGTTCATTTGTAATCAGTCAGTAAAATAATATTTAAACACAATATAATAACTTATTATGAAAATCTTTGTAAATAGTGAGATTGGCAGAAAAATTAAAAAAAACTTACTGCTGTATAGTATGGCCGAGGAGAGATGGCCGTATTGGGCTTCGCTGCAGATGGTTTCTCAGATTTGATTTTAGGATTATTCATACAATGCATAACAGTTCAGAAAGTCCAACTTTAGGCTGGCCACGACTCATCGACCATACTGTATGCGACATTAGTGTTTCAATCACATAAAGAGTGAAAGAGAGTTGGTAGTAGGTAGATAGATATAATTTATACTTATAAATTAAAAGGAAATAAAATGTCACTGGAATTATCTACTTAAAGTACCCATACAAATTATTACTTAATAATATTTGGAAGTGGAACTGAATTTAATCTGTCTCTAAATAACAAAATACAGATGGTTTTAGTATTTAAGTGCCTTTCGATGTTCGTCGCGACTGTATATAATATAAATATCATGTCAAAATTTTGTCGAATATTATAACGCTTATGCCATTCTATATTACATATAATGAATAATTCACGTTCCTATTTCCAAATTGAATAGTTACAGTAGAAATGAGTTGAATCTCATTTTCATTTTCATGGACTTTATGTGCAGGCCCTGATACATGCGGGATATGCAGAAAGGAAAATTGTGTCGATGAAATTTTTTATTAACAACATACAGACAACTATGTCTGTAATGGTATTATAACCACATTTATGTAGATATTTATATTTTTTCCATATTATTTGTATTGTTAATCTATTACATTCAACAGAAAATCGAAGTAAAAACGGAACAAACACCCGAGAAAGCGGGTCGCAGGTCAAGTAAGCCACCAGCAGCAACTCCGCCTCCACCACGCCGGTACAAGAGCTCGGAGCCCGAGCCCGCTGAAGGCAGCCACACCGAGGGCGCTCTGCCCTCCGTTGATGATAAGAAAACACCCATTAAGGAGGAGCCCGGCGAGACTAGACGTAGTAAGTTATTAGTATTATATAGGGAAAACGTATTATTATTATTGTATATATTTATTTAAAAATGTCTATTTTTTACTAAAATAAGGGTCTTTTTACGATAAATGTAGCGGGTGGTTAGTGCGTTTTTGTTTTGTATAAATAGTAAAAAAAAATGTATTAGACATTTATTCATTTATCATATAAGAATATTTAATTAATTTAATAGTGGAAAGTAAAAGAAAATCCTAAAATCAAGTCGTCCCAGCCATCTTCAGGGCTGTAGCAGTTCGTCGACCTTACTACAGACGTACTTCATGTATTTTTTGCCCCTATTTCATATGCTCTACGAGGCCAGTCGTGGCGCAGTGGCACGAAGTGTGACTGTAAAACCGACTGGTTGTGGGTTCGATCCCCACTCGAAGAGATGAAATATTTATTTAAATTTATATTTCCATTTCTTCGCTCTGGTGTCGAGGCTAAGCGCGGCGTTAAGTTCTGCCACTCAACACGCAATGCCTCCAGAATTCGGCAGAAAGTGGGGAACGTAGTGTCTTAACACTAGGTTCCCTCTGCCTACCCTGCTGTGTGCGGGATATAGCGTGAAGCTAATTTAATTTAATTTATTTTTTTCATATGCTCTAAAACATATTTTATAAATATAGCGCTTTATCAATTACATAATTCTAATTATCTTGAAGACGGGCGTGTTTGTACAGTTTTAAATCGGTTTCTTACACTGTAAGTGCCCTCCCGCAGGTCCTCGTGAAAACAAGTGGATGTCCCAGCCGGGCAGCTGCGGCGCGCGCGCCCGCGTGCTGCGCTCCACGCGCCTGCGCGAGCACCGCCTCAGCAACATGACGGTGTCGGTGACGCCCGCGCCGCCGCCGCTGCACCCTGACGATCCGGTAATACACTTGCCGCATGTTACAGAGGAAGAGAGGGAGACTATTGTTAATACTATTTATTAGTTTTTTTTGTCTAAATAAAAGTCTAAATAGGCGTAAAAGAAAGTGTCTTGGCACTATACTTTTGTCTCGACCTCGATATACAAGAAAAATACAAAGTATCCATTACAGAAGATAATTATTTAACACACATTTTAACGATGTGTTAATGCAGTCGTTTAATATTTTAAGGTTTATATGTCATGATTAATCAGTTAATAAATATGTCTAATGATGCTTGTGCAAAGTATTTTGGTATGGCAAGCTAGAGAATTCAAGTTGCGCTGTTAATTCGTTCTAAATCCGTAATCATTAGGTTATTTTTACTTATCGTACAGCAGAATAAAGCGTAAATTGAAAAAAAAAATGTTCGTAACGTATTTAGCTCTGTGAATATCGCATACATTAGGTTGCACAACTCAATTCCATATTTTGTCCAGTTTTTCTATTTTTGCATTTTCTACCAAGTATCATTTTTCGAATTAAAAATCATTGCATTCCAGCCAAGAAACGTTGCCTTTTAATATTAAATAAAAATTGTATATATACATTATTGCATATGTGTGAAAAAAATACACAACACTTTTATATAAAAAAGAACTCAATTCTATTAGATATCAGAGGCCGTCGTGGCATAGGTAGGTGATGGTTGTGGGTTCAATTTCCTCAAGTTGAAATGAATCAACTGCACTCGTTCGTTTTGGTAACAAGATAAAGCGCGACGTTGAGCCAAACAACAAAATCTAATAAAATTGGCAGTACGTTAGAAACGACGTGTCTTATCAGATATAAACCCTAATTGTAACAAATGTATGTCGCCCCAGCTCGCGAAGTACATGTGCCACGTGTGCGGGCGCGGCGACATCGAGGAGCAGATGCTGCTGTGCGACGGCTGCGACGACTCCTACCACACGTTCTGCTTGGTGCCGCCGCTGGCCGACGTGCCCAAGGGCGACTGGCGGTGCCCCGTGTGCCTCGCTGAGGAGGTGAGACACTATGTTCAAGAGGGCACTGGAAATAACCCTTTTTTCGCCCCTATATGTTATGTATCCATATGAACATTCTTAATTATAATGTCGCAGTAAATATGAAGAATAGCTTTTTATTTATTGATCTTTTCTCTAACAATTTATGATGTCAATATAAAAAGTGGTTGGTATCATTCCTACCCACCACATAATTCTGAAAAATTATAATAATGATTGTTGAAGTACAAAACGGTCAACCATATCTGGTTCCATACCCAGATATGACATCCATATCTGGACGTCATATCTGGGCAACCAAACCTACAGCTAACTTCAAAGCGGCCACAATTTGTCGAACTTAGTGTTGTTGTTTGTCTTATTTTTTATTCTTTTCGCATCAGGTATCAAAACCAACAGAGGCTTTCGGCTTCGAGCAAGCGAGCCGCGAGTACACATTGCAACAGTTTGGCGAAATGGCCGACCAGTTCAAGTCTGATTATTTCAATATGCCTGTACATGTAAGTTCTGTTTTTATTACTTTCTAATGCTAGGGTCACATTACAAAAAACGTAACCTACAATCACGAATAACTAATTTGTATTAATTTTTAATGCTATAAAGTGAGTGGTTACACTTGTAACAGTCAACAAAAATGCGCATTCTTGGTGATAAAATTGGCGTTAATGTTCTTTGAACTTCAAGGCAGGTGGCTGTTGACGTTGTGACTCTGTCCTTGATAAGTGTAATTTTTCTTAATTATTAATATACCCACAAACATGGCTCTGTTTGCAGAATCTCGGGAAATGCAATCACTTTTTCGTTACTCTACTCAATAGCCATAGTGCGTAATCTTAATAAAAAACTAAAAAAAAATCCTATATGTACAAGACGATAACCAACCACGATCATAAGTCATGATGGATACGATACACAGATATATAAAGAAAATATTATTATAGTTTTTTTGCTTATAAAATTAGTAATTAATTATTTGTTTATATACTGTGTAAAAACAGATGGTGCCAACATCGACAGTGGAGCGCGAGTTCTGGCGCGTGGTCTCGTCCATAGACGAGGATGTCACAGTGGAATACGGAGCTGATCTACATTCTATGGATCATGGCTCTGGTAAGTACCGGCCGGCCGTTGTTGCGCAGTTGCACAAGCTTGTGACTGTAAATATGACGATAGTGGTTGCGAGCACCACTGTGGGAGAATTAATTTAAATATTATTTATTAATATTTTCATTTCGTCGCTCTGATAACAAGCCAAATTGCACGGAGTTGAGTTCCGCCACTCAACACGCAATGCCTTGAAATGTCAGCGCAAAGTGGGAAACGGAATGTTTCAAAACTAGGTTTCCTCTGCCTACCCGACTATATGCGGCTTTATGATAGTGAAATAATTCAATTCAAAACTTTTTTTTCTATTTAGAAAGGTTACACTTTTTGTTAAAGACATGTTTATACATTTTGTAAAAAACTTAACAACTGCTAATATTTTGATCCGCACCTTGCCGTCCAATTTATTGTGAAAATAGAATAATAATAGCTTATAGTGAGAAAACAAAAAATAATTAATATACATAAAAAAATTTGTTGTATTACTTGAAATATATGTAGGATACGGCGATATTTCAAATAAATCTTTATCACTTATTTAATAACCCATTTATTATTGTATACAGGTTTCCCAACAAAATCCAGTGCTCATCTCTACCCTGGTGAACAGCAATATGCTGAATCAAGCTGGAATCTGAACAACCTACCTGTTCTAGAAGGTTCAGTGCTAGGACATATCAACGCTGACATATCCGGGATGAAGGTAAGATAATACTTTTTTTAGGAAACATAACAATTTTTTAACGTAGCTGGATTTGAACCCGCGCCTCGTGGAATCTGTCCAAGCGCTCTGATCATAAAAGCCATAAATGGTTAGTAATATATTAAATTATTATTTCGTATATTATTACTAATTATTTATAGCTGACTTGCTATTGGCAAGTTTTGTTTTGATGATCTGTTAACTTTTATCAATGTTTTCCAGTTTCTTCTGTCTAGATAAGTATAGATATCCATATCTGTGGCGGACTTTTTGGCGGGATGTTTTACCTTGCATAATAAACTCTTATGCATGTGTCAGTGAAATTTTATAATTTATTTTAGCAACTTTTGTTCTGATCAACGTCGAAATGAAAAACACATCGTTCCAAACATCATCTGATATTAATTTGTTGACGAATTTTTGATTGGCAGTCACACGTTCCTAAGATTTTCTCAATAAGTTTAAAATAACCCTGAATTAAGACAGGTAGCAGCTCCGATCCATATCCGCGGATATACTTTATTATCGTTCCTGAACGTCACTATTTATGATGTATTCCTTTATAAGGTGCCGTGGTTGTACGTGGGCATGTGCTTCGCGACGTTCTGCTGGCACAACGAGGACCACTGGAGCTACTCCATCAACTACTTGCACTGGGGTGAACCTAAGACATGGTAAGTTTTAAAGAAGGATTAATTATCTTGTTTTTAACTTAGTGTATTATAAAGTATATTGTATAATATGAAATCGTTTTTTTATGAGTACATATTCACAAGATTTAACCACGACTTATGTCGGACCACGGACCAATGCAATGTCCGAAACGCAGGTTTTTCAAATGTTTCGCCATTAATATGGATTAAGAGTTTTATTTAAAATTATTGACCAGATTGCCGGTCTGTATTTAAGAATAGGTATTTGAGTTAGATTTAAACGATTACATCCTTAATTTTTTTGATTAACTCTGGCTGGGTTTCGCCGCTTTCCTTCGAATTATTGAGGCATTGCGTGTTAAGTGGCGGAATTGAACGCCGCGCTTTGTAAATAAGAAATAAGAAATTATGTCAATAAATCATAAATAAATCGGCTTCACGCTGTATACCGCACACAGCAGGGTAGGCAGAGAGAACCTAGTGTTAAGACACTCTATTCCCCACTTTCTGCCGAATTCTGGAGGCATTGCGTTTTGAGTGGCAGAACTCAACGCCGCGCTTAGCCTCGACACCAGAGCGAAGAAATGGAAATAAAAATTTAAGTAAATATTTCCTCTCCTCGAGTGGGGATCGAACCCACAACCAGTCGGTTTTACAGTCACACTTCGTGCCACTGCGCCACGACTGGCCTCTAATTCGAATAATTCTAAGTTTTTTTATTTACGTCCAGGTATGGAGTACCAAGTTCAAAAGCTGAGCAATTTGAAGCGGCAATGAAAGCGGAGGCTCCAGAGCTGTTCCAGTTACAACCAGATTTGTTGCATCAACTGGTTACTATTATGAACCCCAATGTGCTGATGAAGGCTGGAGTGCCTGTTTATAGGTTAGTATATTTACTATATGATGACTTTGAGTAGTGTTTTTTTGTGTTTTCTACAATTGATATAGGTTTATTTTTTGTTTTCTGTTTAATACACTGACAATATTTTAGAATATGTTTTAAAAATGTTTTTATAGAATACTGCTTGTACCCCACAAATTCGTTTGCCTAAAATCGACTTCCGGTGAATCCTCTCTTAGTGTTCCCCCGCACTCCCACTCTCACTAAAGGATATGACAAATTTCACCGTTCCCTATTCTTCAAGTTAAATTATTTTATTTTAAATAGATTCGTCATCATTTTAAATTGCTCAGTTTAAGTAATAGAATTTAACAGTACAGTTATCGTTAGCGAAAATCCATACACATGTTATCCAATAGGGGTTAGATTTTAAAGACGCTTTTTTTCAGAATTCGTAAATGTAAATAGAAGATTTGTAATAACACAATATATAACTTTTATACAGGACGGACCAACACGCGGGCGAATTTGTGATAACATTCCCGCGAGCTTATCACGCTGGTTTCAACCAGGGTTATAACTTTGCTGAAGCTGTCAATTTTACACCAGCTGATTGGGTTAGTATGAGTCTAATGTTACTTCTTGATTTTATCATGTAGATAAGGATAAATCTATAATAAAAGAAACAATTTTTAATTAATTTGTTTTAAATATAAATATTAATCTAATGTGTTGTTACATTTTTCATTGTTTAGTATTTTATTATGCTAAATATAAATAAATAGTAGATAAGATTAAAATATCTAATTGCACTCCATGCTCAATTGGATAAATGTTTTAAATAATGCCTATGAAATTTGTTAAAAAGATACAGTTAAAATCTAAATTACTTGTTATTTGGACCTTTGATGATTTTTACTAACTTTACTTCTTTTGTATTCTGTAATAGAAATTTATTAACATAAAAATACTAAACAGCTCAAAATGGGACGTGAATGCATTACCCACTATTCAACACTACGCCGCTACTGTGTCTTTTCTCACGACGAGCTGGTATGCAAAATGGCGCTTGAAGCAGACTCCTTAAGTCTAACAGTGGCGTTGGCTGCCTACAGAGACATGAGGACCATGTTGCATGATGAGAGGAAACTGAGGAAGGCCTTGTTGGATTGGGTGAGTGGTATTCTAATTCTTTTCTTTTTTTAGCGAGGGTAGGCAGGTAGAACGGGGCGTGAAACGATATCCGCATAAGTATTTCATAATATATATTTTTTATTTTATAGTAATATTTTTTAGTAGTGTAGTTTACGTTGACATGGTATATCATGGTATTCGCGTCATACTATTAAAAATTGCTATATCTTTAAATAAGACGCAATCTGTGAATTTAATGCTTCTCTGAGCTTCTCACCTGCACTGTGACTCCATAGAAGCCTGCCATTATTTTGATCTGTTGGTACGTAGGGTGTAACGGAAGCCGAGCGAGAGGCGTTCGAGCTGCTGCCGGACGACGAGCGCATCTGCCACGAGTGCAAGACCACGTGCTTCCTGTCGTGCGTGACGTGCCCCTGCACGCCGCACGTCGTGTGCCTGCCGCACCACCACCGCCTCTGCGCCTGCCCGCCCCAGGCGCACAAGTTGAGGTAACAATTTTGTTTTTTATAGTGTAAAGACACTCCATTCCTCATTAAGATTTCGATTTTGGGTCGAAGACGCTCTATGGTTTCTAATTATATTTATGATATAGAAAAATGACTTCATTTAAGTACTCAATTTTTTTACTTGCTAACACATTCAGAACCAAAAAAACCACGGTATTTACATGTGTATACCTGAGTATGTTAACCATAGATAAATTTGATCATTATCATTAATTACCTATTCCTTATATCTTTCAACGTTATCTATACACAAATTGTCAATATAACATACTTAACTAATATTTTTTTTTTATAAACAGATATCGTTACACACTAGACGAATTACCCGCCATGTTAGAAAAACTAAAACGCAAATCAGAACAGTTCCGCGAATGGGCGGAAGCAGTACAGAATGCTTTGGATCCCGACACGCCTAAAACATGCGACTTAGACGGACTTAGGGCTCATTTGAAGAGAGCTCATGATTTAAAGGTTAATATTTTTAGAAATTTTAATAGTATGATTATTTTTTTGTTATATTTATTAAATTACATGTCATACATGTATAAAGATAGCTATATAGATAGATATTTGTAGCAATTTTTTTTATCTATTGATAATAATAATAATAAAAAGATAAAACAATCTCAATTCAATTACAGATGCACAAAACGGAATTGGTACGAGCATTAGAAACGGCAATCGAGGATGCTGAAAAATGTGCCTCAGTAATACAACAGTTAGACCTGAACAAAATGCGTACAAGGACGCGCCATCATGATCCTAAATATAGACTTTCAATACACGAACTTACTTTGTTTGCTGCTGAGATTGATGGGTTGGCTTGTGTGCTGCCTGAAGGTGATTTATCACTACATTTTTTTCTTATTGCGCAACTTATAAAATATTTCAAAATATATATTTATTGAAAACTACTAAAGTTGTGTGTTTAGTAGGAAGTAAAAAAATGTATATCCATTTTTCTTTTTTACAATTATTCTTACAAACGTTAATAATATGTTATATATCCATATAGGTTCAGCAGTTAAAGAAGTGTTGCGGCAAACCGCGGAGTTTGAAGACCTCGCTACGGAAATACTGAGCAAAGAACTTGATGAATGTGACGCGACCTCTGTCAGGGAGTTAGAAGATGTAGGCATGGTTTATGTAACAAATATCATAAATAGTTCGGAAGAATAGTTTTTGTTATAAATTGTACCTGTTACTATTGTAGCTGTGTGGTTGGCTTTAATTAATTGATAACAGTATAGTAGTTTTCAATTAGGAAGTAACAAGAAAAATGTGGCGAAAACAATTTTTTTGGATTAAACATGACGCTTGTAGGTACGATTTTCACTCAAAGCACACACAGGACAAAGCGCAATGTTGAGTTCTACTACTCAACAGATATTAAAAAGGAATGTCATACAAAGTTTTCTTTTCTTACCCCGCTATATATTCAAAATACAGCATGAAGGTAAAATAAAACATATAATATACATTTTTTCACAGGTGGTAGATCTAGGTTCTCGTCTCTGTATAGTACTCCCACACTTATCTGCGCTTCAAGCACGACTACAACAGGAAAAGTTTATCTTATCAGTCCACATGCATAAAGAAGACTGTTCAACATTAACCCCAGAACTTGTGGACAAATTGTTAGCTGAAGCTGAAACTGTGGTGCCTCACAGACGGGTCGAGACCGAACGGGCTACCTTATATAAACTTAAATGTGAGTAAAATAGTTTCCTTTTTAAACTAATGTCGCGGGATTTAACTGGCGACTTTTTTGACTAATGTTTCTAAGTATTGTTATTTGTTATATACAATTTATATACAATTATATAATTTTTAGAAACATTAAATAAAATTAATACATTTTAATAGTACAAGTGGAAGATTGGGAGAAACGTGCCAAAGCGATCCTCCAGGATTCGAATACCAACCCTGCTACAACAAAACCTCGTGAATCTGAAACCACTGAATCAGAGGAACATACGACATTGGCGGAATTAGATGCTTTATTAGCAGAAGGCGAAGAAATTGAAGCCGCACTCCCTTCGCATCACGCATTGCACGCAGCCGCTGCTCATGCAAGGGATTGGTTGGCTAAGGTCAGTTTCTTTAGCTTTAAACTGTATCGTGAATATAGCAGTAAGCAAGCAACAAATTATAAAACTACTGTGACTAATTGTGGGTTTGATGAACTCAAAGGGAATTGATTATTTAATATTTTTATTTTCTTCTCTATGCAAGACGAAGCTCGGCGTTGAGTTCTACTCAACACGTAATGTCTCATAAATTTGGTGATTTGTGGAGAACGGAGTGTTTCAACACTAGGCTCCCTTTGTGTATTCTGGTATATGCGTGATAAAAAAAAGAAAAAATTATAACTAAATACTTTTTATATTTGTATGTTTGGATAATTTTATATTATACAACACATTTTTCAACAGGTAGAAGAAATGCAATCAAAGGAACTCTACCCCTACATGCATAGCGTAGAAGCATTATCTAAAAAAGGTGCACAAATACCCATAGCGTTGTTAGAGAAGAAACACCTAGCGTCCGCCCTGCAGTCCGCCAAGGACTGGCAAAGGGGTGCGGCTGATATGTTTTTGAAAAAGGTTAGTTTTTTAGCCTTGCAGTATAAGATTTTAATGGTAAAATTAGTTTATAGTAGAGCATATAATATTTATCTTCTATTTATTTTCAGAACTGGCCGTACTCCCTGCTGGAGGCGCTATCCCCGCGCACCGAGGGCGCGGGGCGGGGGCGCGGCGCGAGGGCGCGGGGCGAGCCCGCCTTGCTTCAGCACTTCAGCGAGGACGCCACGCCCACCGAGATAGTGGCCGCGTTCAAGCACGCCGAGCAGAGGGAGCTGGCCGCTGTTAAGGAGCTACGGTACGTACAACATGGTCGTAAAGTAAGCTGTACCTACCTCCGAGGGTTCGATTTTAGGTCTTTTTCTTACTTTCGATCATTTTGGATGTACAACATGTACATTACATGTTCAGCACTTTTTTATTATGTACCGTAAACTATTTTATAGCTGTCATAATTACAATAAGAACCACGTTACAACAACAAAATAAAACTAAACAATTCTAATCTTCCAATTTTTAGTATTTTTTCCAGAAATCAACACCGCCCTTTGTCTAGGTGCCAGAGCAAAGTAATGAAAAGAATTCACTTTGTTGAATCCATAAACATAACTTTTAAAATCATATAATTGAATAAACATTTTTTACATATATATTTTAAATTAACAGAGCAAAGAACATGCGTAAAGAAGTCCGAGCGCCGCCTACAGCTGGGGTCACCTTCTGTCTCTGTCAGAAGCGACAGTATGGAGTTATGACGCAGTGTGAACTATGCAAGGATTGGTTCCATGGTAAGTAATTTGTATTATTATGTTAGTCACCTATATTTTATACAGTCTGCGAGGCCTAAGCTAAGCTGTACATATGTACAAATGACCACCCAGTGTTCAGCCAAAAAAGTGTTTTGTAAAGAAAGAGAAGAAAAGAAAACGGTCAATCAAATCAAATTAAATCAAAAACACTTTATTGCACCAAAATAAAACATAAATTCTATAACATTTATAATTTAGTACAGTGCAAAGGCGGCCTTATCACTATAAGTGATCTCTTACAGGCAACCTTGTATTTATAGAAACTGATATAAATAATAGAAATAACTAGACTAAATAATAGAAACCATTTATGTATTTTCTCATCCAGCATCGTGCGTCGCTTCGGGACGTGAGGATACAGAGGAGAGAGATGAGTCACCGGAAAGAGTGGAGCTGCCATTCCCCTGCACCGAAACCAAGTTCTTGTGCCCGGACTGTACGAGAACTAAACGACCGCGCTTGCACAGGATATTAGCTTTATTGGTACTTGTGTTTCATAGTTTCTCGATGTATCCCGCGTATAGCATGGCTGGAAGAGTTCCCTCAGCCTACACTGCTACATGCGGGAGCCTAGTTTTATAACTCCATTCCTCTTCACACATCACTGAATTTTCGATACATTACGTGCTGAGTGGTGGAGGTTAACACCGTGTTTAGTTTTGTTACGAGGGCGAGGAAATGAAGTTATTAAATAATTTATTCCTCTGTGTGGGGAATCTAACATACAATCGTCTCATTTATAGTCACGCCGTAACATTGCACCACCACGGCAGTGTTATAAATAATTATAAGTTATCATTAACCAATATGGCGCAATTGCACAGCGTCAGTTTGTACATGTCTATAATGGTTTAGATGATTCTTTTCTAACACATTGCTCTGTATGTAACAGGTGTGGCTACAAAAACTTCCAGTACGCCTAGCAGAGGGCGAAGCTTTACAATGTGTGACAGAACGCGCAATGGCGTGGCAAGATTCTGCCCGAGCCCTGCTCGCCTCCCCACTTTTGGCCTCTCTACCTCAACGCGCCTTGCCTCGTGAGAGAGATAGAGAGCGAGAGAGGGATCGGGAAAGACGAGAGAGGGATGTACACGCGCCTAGGTGAGTGTTTATAAAATAGTCAGTGGTAATAAACTGTGAATAAAATACATATATAAAATAGCTAGTACCAATTAAGCAAAACATACAGATACATAGTATACATGTCAATCTATTTGAACTTTTCCGCAATGTTCACATCTAATCTAAAATCTAATCAGCGCAGATATCTACAGTTAATTTTTGGGCGGCCACGACTCGTCGACGATACTGTACTTACCAGACGTGAGTGAGTTGGTAAATCAACAAAACCAGTATTATAATTTCTGTGACAAAGCAGTTCAAAATCTTTATTGTTAGCTAGAAAGCATAATACATAAATATTATAAATACTATAATTGTATATTTTTAAAGTATATGCTTGAGTAAGCATCTAAGAATTTTCATATAACTTGTTAAAAATGTATGGTTAAACAGACAGAGTGTTGAAAGCCATCCAGCCATTCAAGAGACAAGGGTTCAAATACAAATGTTAAAGTTTTTATACATATTCTAAAAGAGTACTGTGATTTTACCTAAACTTTGATTGTACACACAGGTCATCAGCGAGTGTTGAACACGCATACAGTGCAACGCCTCGAAGTGCAGCAACTGCGCGTGTTGCACCTGCACTGTTACAGAAGCTGGAGGATCTTATGTTGGAGGGAGATCTTTTGGAGGTAATTATATTTGTGTATATTTTTTTTAGCTTCACGCTGTATTCTACACATGGCAGGGTAGGCAGAGGGAATCTAGTGTTAGGACTATAAATGAAAATATAAGTTTAAATAAATATTTCATTTCTGGCCAGTGTCAGTGGTGGCACAGGGGCACAAAGTGTGACTGTAAAATCGACTTGTGGGTTCGACTCCAGTCGAGAAAAGTGTGGCGTCTAGTTTCGCCACTCAACACGCGATGGCTCCAGAATCCAGCGGAAAATGGGATGTCTTAATATTAAATTCCCTTTAGACAAAGGGAATTTAATATTAAGACATCCCACTTTCAGGGTAGACACCCTGAATGCGCAGAATACAGCGTGAAGCTGGAAGTTTTATTTTCGCTTCCATATTATGCTGATTAATTTTGATAATTTTATAAATTGTCTTTTTATTTTTGATTTATTAATTTTGACAGGTCAATACTTTAAAAAGTTTTCTTTGAAATTAAATTAAGATCCTTTTTTTGTACAAACAATTTTTTTTATGTAAAAGTGTATTATTTCTAAAACCTACAATTAAAATAATATAATAATAATAATTAAATTCCCCAGGTCCGCTTAGAAGAGCAAGCGGCGGTGTGGAGTGCGGTGTCGGCGGCGCGCGCGGCGGACGGGCGGCGATCGGCGCGCGTGCTGGACGCCGGGCGGCGGAAGCGAGCGCCGTCTGCGCCCGCGCACAGGAAACATCCGTTAAAACGGACTAGGCCCTTGCATGGTATGGATTGGAGTCATTGATATATCGCATTTAGTAGGGTTGGAAGTGGGAATCTAGTGTGAAAATTTCCTTTTCACATTTTCTGCCGAATTCTGGAGGCAGTGCGTGTTGCACGCACGCCCACGCACTATTTATTATTTCTTCGCTCTGCTAATGAAGCAAGCGAAGAAATAATAAATATTTCATTCTCCCGAATTGAAATCGAACTCACATTGCGTTTACAGTCATACGCTTGTGCCACTGCGCCACAAAGACCTTACTTAGGTTGTTTATACCACCTTAATATATCGTATATATTGTATTGTTAATTAGACTGGATAAATAAAGTTTATTATTTTATGAAGTTATAAAAAAAGTAAAGAAAGTTATTAGTTGTTCTAATGTTTAATATTATTTGCTTCATTAAAAGTTTAAAAATTTCATAACATTTAATTATACAAAAACATTTTAACTTAAATAGATATATATCTCCTTTATTATTTATTACATGATTTATATACATTTTTAGGCACCACCACTACTAAAACTACAATGAAGAGAGGAGGGTCTGCTACTACTACGAATTACTTAAATAGGAAACAGGTATGCATTTTTATTTCAAAACATTGTACGCGCTTTGTTTCGTTACCAGAGCGAAAAAAAAAAAAATTATTTCCCGAGTGGAAAACTAACCCACAACGCATGCTTGTGCTCCTGCGCCATGACGGCGCCAGCTAAGGTTTTTTTTATTATTTATTTCTAGCATATTTATATAATTAGATCTAAATATCCATTTATGTCTCTGGCTCGTATTTATAAACCGCTCTGAACCGCCTGAGATCGATCTTGAGATCTCAAGGCATCTAAGGATTTTACAGATAGGCCTTAGTTAACTCTAACCGCAGGAACAGTGCTGTATATACGGCGTCTTTCTTGGTACCTGTATATTCAAAAGAAAAACAATTCGAATTCAATTCGAACCAGTAGTTGGAACTTTTCAAAGTTGAACTTTCGCTTGTAGTTCTTGAGATTAGAGCACGCTTAAACATACAAACTATTCAATTTTATAATGTTTATTTATAATATTTATATCATTGATATATAAATAAACAATTTTCACAGGGAATGTCGTCAGGCTCAGGACTGATGATGCGTAAACACTACATGGCGCGACAGGAGCGCCGTAAACGGGGTTTACCCGCGCACGGTGCCCACGGTGCCCATACTGCGAGACACCATGGGAGACAGCCTAGACTTGGTATTTGGTTATTTTATATATTTTTATTTAATAGATTGAGGTTGCTATAGATAAAGTCATCTGTTGTTATGTACACACATTATGACAGCCTCCAATAAATGGAAATAAAATAATAAAAAAAATGTACTTAACTGTACTTTTCCTTAAGCAAGTGCTAAATTTCATTAATTTAATACCAAGACTCATTAATGGCGAACTAATCATATAGACGATGGTTTTGTGACATTTAATTTTAATTTCTAACAAATTATATAAATTAAAAATGTGCAACCTTTTTTTAATTTGGTAAATATAGATCAATTTTTATCTGTATTTACATATAGTTAGTGCTTGCGCCTGACTAATAGAACAGTACCAAAAACTATATTTTATCATTTCAGCACAAACACGTGCGACGATATCGAGTTCACGTGTTCGAGAGCGAAGGAGTTCGTCATCCTCTTCTTCGGCTGATGATGATGAGGACTGTGCGGCTGCATCGTGTCTCAGGCCCACGGGTAAGTAATGGTACAGTGCGGCGGACGAATCGTGACCGATCTGATCTTAGGCTTTTTTAACTTTTGAGCATTGGTAGCTTAGGAAAGAAATAATGAACAGTAAGAAAATTCATAAAATAAAATTGCGCAGCCATCTACTGCTATCCTCAGGGTGACGACAATTCGTCGAACATACTGTATCGTGCTACTACTATTTTTATATACGATACCACAAGTGATGTTAATATATCCGCCGTGGCATAGGGATACAGCCCATTCGGGGCAGTATATTATTTTCATATGTTGTTCTAGTAAGCGCAGCGTTGACTGTCGTTACTTAACTGTTATCTGCTATAACTCGCATAAAAAAATATTATAGAATTCTAGTCGTATGCGGTCGCCATGGTCAGAGTGCCCAACAAGCACACTCAGGATCACAGTTCCAATTGAGACCCTGATTGTGCGGCTACAACCACGAACAAGACACCTACTGACACACGTTATTTAAACTATCTCTCCTGAAATTCCTACTAAATAATATAAAAAACGTCATACCAATCAATACAAGTACTTATAGCCATTATTCTCTAACATATATGCCAACGATATCGTCTGAAAAAATATTATATCAACAATGTTCTTAATTAAACAGGCAAAGAAGTAGACTGGGTGCAATGCGACGGTGGCTGCGACCAGTGGTTCCATATGCACTGTGTAGGACTCAGTCGTGGCGCCCTGCGAGAGGACGACGACTATGTGTGCGGTTCATGTGCTCATACACGCTGAAACCACTAACAACGACGACTCTTCCAAAACTACCGACCCGGCTGTCAACGTTACCACCAACACTTTTAGTACTACCAACATTAGTAACGATAAAATATTGTCAATGAAATTCCCAATCGTAAGGAAGTTAGGTGATTTGTATTAAATCTATTTTGTTACCAACTCTTCCTATACTACCAACCAGTCTTAACATTATTACACATTTAATACTAACCAACTACCAACATAAAGGTTATTAACGGTGTTTCCCACTTTTGCAAAAGTACTAATCAAAAGTATGTTGAATGTTTAATGTAATGTCAATAGATTATTTCTTTATATTATGTTGATTTTTTTATTCAATACTTTGAGTTTAAATTTGAGTTTAGCCACAATTGGACATTTTGTTATGGAAAATTAATATGAAGTTCTTTTTTATTGTTTTATTATGAAGTTCACTTTCATATATCATTTGCCTATTTAAACCAAAACATGTATTAAATTCAAGAACGCAACGGTATTTTGTACTTTTACATTTAAGTTTTAATATTGTTTCTCTTCCTATAAACTAAGTAACAAAATAGATAATTCATTTCTTAAATATTTATTAACACTGATATTTTACTAACGCGACGGTTGTATTCGATTACCACTGGGGATAATGCACATTTAATATTTTCATTTCCTTAATATGGTACCGAGGCAACGCGCAATGCCTCAAAAATTCAGCGAAAAAGGAAATGTCTTAATGGGAACTAAATATATTAACACTAGGTTTCCTCTGCCTACCCAGCTATGTGCAGGTAGAAAAGTTAATTCACTCTAAAATGTAATAAAATTGCGAATACTTTAAAAAGCTACTAGATCTGATACATAGCTGGTTAGGCAGAGGGAACCTGAGAACCTAGTGTTAAGACACTCCGTTCCCATTACGATACTTAACCATTTCACCGTCCCTCTTTTTCCGCTAAATTCTGGAGGCATTGTATATTTAGTGGCGGAACTCAACCCCGCACTTTGCCTTGTTACCAGAGCGACGAAATGAAAATATTAAATGTTTCATTTCTTCGAGTAGGAATTGAACTCACCGGTCGCTTACAGTCACACGCTTTATAATTATTTTTTACATAATTGGTTTTTACATAACTATGAAACATAACGTAAAGTGATTGAGTGCTACGATTTTATATTTATTTATGTCCAAGCTTGATATTGTTTTGCATAGAATTATCAATTAGTTAAAAAGGTCAATTAGTTTTTAATTGACATTAATAATTTGATATAACCTAAATATTAATTTAAAATACTGATCATGAAAAAAAATGTACAGATGATGTAGAATACCGAATTATTCTTTAGGCTGAACGACAACAACACAAAATGACTGTAGTGAAAATACAAGAAAATATATTTAAAAGAAAGAGGTTATTCCTTAAGAAAGTATTATTTTACGCTAATAACAAAATAGCTGTGAATGGATTCAATTAAGAAAACTTTATATGATAATGTAATATAATACATAACAAAAAATAACTGGAATTTTACAACATAAATCAATATAAATACTGATATTGAAACATTCATTATTATTAATAACTAATTTATAGTCTCTCAATGTGTAGAAAGTTTTAAAAATATCTGAGTGTTGTATCAATTAATATGCGATTTGTCTTTCTGCTATAAAATGTTATGTTAATTTCTACTCTGTGACAAAAGCAATGTGCATTTTTATCTGTTCACGTTACTGAAACTAATCTTATCTTTCTTTCAAATGCCAAAATGTGATAAATTTTGGAAATTACATAGAAAAATATATTTCTTCATTAACATATAAAACATGGCCAAAGGAGCTTATAGAAATACATTCTAGCAAATTTATGAAATATATGAAAATTCTTATAAATGAACTTTTTCTCTAAAATTTAAACATGGAATGAGAGATGGTGTGAGTATGCCTTAATGTAAGTGCCAAGGTAGGTACATACAATGTATTTCTAGCCATTTTAAATGTTTGTTAATGAAATTTACAAAACGTGTTGTTTCTATTTAAATATTGTCTATTGATTGATTGATTGATCGGATTGATCGATTGATGGTTGCAATTGGAACTTTAGATTAAAATTTCAGCTGTCCATAAAAATTGATACTGTCTAGTAGTTTGTGAAAATTGTTGAATGCAAAACTAACGTTGATTTGTGTTAAATTATTGCTTTTTAGAAAAAAAAATAGTAAATGCACTTGTAATTTACATCCCATATTAATTTAAACAGGACTTATTGATATAAAATATTATTTATTTATATAAAGTGCCTCGAACAATGTTTAAATGGAAATGTGTGGTGTAGTGTTTCAGTGTTAGTGACAATAAAATACGGAGAAAAGAGAGTCGGAGAAGTGATAAAAAGTTCCGTCAAACGTCGAGCCATTCGCGATAAGTCCCGCTTAAATTAATATGTAAATAGTAATGTCTGTCTGTCAAATGTCAATGTCAGTCAAACGTCATAATGACGTACCATAGATTAAATAAAGTGTATATGTTGTCTGTTTGGTGTTTAGTCCATTTTAAAAGTTTCGAGTTGATTCAGTGTTGTGAGTAGTACTTCCTTCTTCCAGACCGAATTGGATATGGGTAAATGTGTTAATGGAAATTACTTATTTTTTTATCTATATGTTCTAGAAATATATAGATAAACGTTGCGAATACTATAAGTTGCCTAACAAAGGTTGTCGTATGGTCATTTATAAAGTACCAACGTTACTTATTTTTTAATTACTAATGTACTTCTTATGACGAGACTATAAATGTTTATGTTAATGAACCTTTTATAGGTCTTAGAGTTATGTATTGTAAGTATAATATGAGAGTGATGACGAAAATATGTCGCAAAATTTCTTAATATTATAGAAAAACATGTAAAGAACTGTAAATATATTAAATACTATTTGGTTTTTAAAGTATTATACAGTTCGCATTTGATAATTGTATGGACGAAATACCAAAGTGTACTAACTGTCAAAATTACTCATATCTAAATTATAAACAATTTATATAAAATATTTCTATAAATTTTACAAAAAAAAATTAAGACGATTTTTATCAAAATTATTATCCATATATGTTTGGAAAATGTGAGTTAGTACAGTTTGGTTAAATTCTCCATATCAAATTATATTATATATACATATATATTAAAAAAATGAGAAATCGTTAACTGACAGATATCGGAGTTTTGTGTAAAGAGGTGCGTATATAAAATGGATGTAAGTGAACGCGGTCTTCTAAATTTTGTAAATATTTTTTTAAAACGGAATCTTATATCTGTAGAGTTTTCTAATCTATGTGTAAGTAGTGTGCGAGTTCTTTTGTATGGCTTCATGCATCGCGCCCTTATAATGACAGTGGCCTGACTTAAATTTTTGTGCGATTACAAAAATTTTAAATCATCTTTTCATTTCTTTTTGGTGATTTAATTAAAATATTTAATTAAAAAAATTTGCAACTTTGCAACAATTTAGTTAATAATTTTACATAAATTCAAATTTTTTAGAAATTGTAAGTTAGGCCACTTTTATTCTAAGAGTGAGATATATAAATTGGTCTGAGTCAGGTTTTTGGCGTATTTAACGCTGCCAGGTTGCAATGTACACTTTTGTTATGATTATTTTTGGAATATTTAATAAATCAATGCTATTATTTGTTTTTCTTTCAAATGGTCAAATCTCAAGCTTTGTTATTATAGTTTTGTTTACTTAAGTGTATCGTAAGTTTTTTATAATGTACATACATACAATTTTAAAAGCAGCTGCAGTTTAAATAGTTCATTTTTAACTAAATTAAGAAATTTCAATTTAATCGCCCCCAAACTGAGGTATTTTTTAAATTATTTCTTAAGGACTTTTTATAATCATTTACGTTATTTATTAACAATGGCTGTAATGATAGTTAAGTCGGGCTTGATCTCTGCTTGTACGTAGCGTGAAATGAATTATTTGTGTCTTTTTTTATTGAACGCTATGTTACTGTTTTCCTTTGCTTATCTGTGGATAGATTTGGTTTGAAAAAAAAAGATTATAACCTTTTAAAATAGTCTTTTTATTTGCCTTTTTTTACTTGAAATAATTATATGATTATTATTATTATTAATATATAATGGTAGGTTTTTAATTTGAGCTACACTTTTTTTATTACATTTATCTATAGCTCGACAATTTTTTTTGATACTTAATTCTCGTTCGTTCTCGTTATTTTCAAACGAAATCAATACACAGATTAAATATCAAGATTGTTCATGTACAATATAATTTGTAAGGCATTGTAACGCACTTTAGTTAAGTGGATCTGATATTTCAGGATGAATGTATACATGTACAGTTAGTTTTGTTGTCTGTGCAAGCGTACCGGAAAACGAGCGTTGTATAGATGTGCATATTATATTGGAGAAATATACAAAAGTTCATATTTTAACTTGGTGCATCGGGAATCGAATCTGCTACCTCTGGTTCTGCGTTTTGCTTAAAATATGTACTATATGAATTTTTGTACGTTTCCTTAATATAAGTGAGTTTGATAGGAAATTTTGTTTAATTATTACCACTATAAAGCTCATCGCCAGTACGGTTGAACAGCGACGGTTATTGTGTACCAAATAATATAGAGAATTATTTGAAAAATATTTGCTGTTTTTTTTTTTATTTTACCTTTTATTTATTTTTCATTAAACATTAAGAAATACAATGATGCAACATAACTAAACTGTTTATCTTTTGGCTAAATATACAGAACAGTATTTTTTTTTAAAGAACGAAGTATACATTTTATTTTATTTAACCAGGGCTAGTCGTTAGTTTACAATTGCTACAACGATGATCAACACCAAAAACCGTAATTTTTTTTTATTAAAATTCGATGTAAGGATGGAATTTAGTAGATAATCTTTACTTAACAGTTTCAAATGCAGTTTTTACTATTGGATTGTGGTAATTACCTTAACATTTAGTATTTGCTTGATTACAATCGTTTCAGAAATAAAAAAAAAATATTTTGTTTCTTGAAAAGGGAAACTTATATTCTTATTTGAAATAGTATTGTTGTGACAATGAAACGTTTGTATATTTTGTTCTGCGGTTGATAAAATATAATTTATACGATTACGCGGAAAGTAGGGAAAACAGTGTCTTAACACTAGGTTCCCTTTGCAACCTCAGCTGTATGCGAGACTTAAGTTTTTAACTTACTTAAAAATTCATAGATCACATTTTTTTCAAGTGGAATCAGGCACTATACCTATTTATTTGTATATATCAAAGAATTAATACCAAAATAAATAGCATTGCTTACATCGTCATATACGTTTTATCGTTTATTCATTTTTGAAATCAATGGGACATAATCAGCAAGCAATTTGAGTTATGGTGTAGATTCATAACCAGTGTCGAGTGCTGAACGCAATCGAATGTCTTGGACAAATCATTGGAATATGCCAAGAGCACCCTGTGTTCTCTCCCAAGCTTCATGGAAACTCATAAGATTTATGAGTATACCAGTATGTACGTATAGTTGAGGGACCACGAGTAAAATTTGATTGCTTGTCGTACAAAGATTAAGTATGTGCAGTAATATTCGATTTAGAATTTAAAAAAAACACCTAAATGAGCGTAGTATAGGTAGATACAGGTCGACAATATATACTATATTCAAATTTTATTATTGAAAAAACTGTTACTGTATTCCTGTTTTCCAATTTCTTTTATTTATTGAATAAAGGTCTCGTATTGATCTATATATTTTGTTTACTAGATTGCTCTTTTTTTTTATGTGACAACACTAAAGACTGAGCTGATGAGGCCGCCTTGGCCATACGTTGCGTTCGCATCGTCTGGCTGTAATCACAGTTGTAGATTCGATCCCCACTCAAAGAATGAAGTAGTACCAACACAGTGAAAGTAAGGGACGTAATGTCTTAACATTACATTTCCTCTGTTCTTCCTATTCGCGAAGAAAAAAAGGTAAGGGGTTTATTTCTTAAAACTCTCTCTCTCTCTTGGCTAGGATTAACAGCATAGCACTCAGTAGGATCATTAAAAAAAAGAAATGGGTAAAAATTGTAAAATTAATTCTATTTGAGAATCATAAATAGATAAGCATACCTAATAATTACATTTATACAAAGTCGAAAATAGTGTTGTTACAAAGTTTTCATCTTTCGATATTCCGATATACTTTCAATATTATAAGGCAAAAGAGTTTGTTGGGCTGAACGCTAATAATCTAATCTCAAGAACTATTAGTAAAGACGTTCACTGTAGTCATGTCTGCGGTTAGGGCTGCCCACACTAAGAATGGGCTATTTGCCGTCCACAAGTATTACTTATTTCCAGTTAGCTACGCGAGCGTTAATATTTATTATCTATATAAAATATCACAATGCTACCGAACTACCAAAGCTCATCTCCGACATCTTCCGTTTATATTTCGCTACAGGATTAAATTGTAACGATTGTTTCACTTGCAATTCTTCTATTTTCAAAGGTCTTCCTCTGAACTCATCCTCTATTTGTTGAAGAGTCTTGTCTTTCGTTTCGGGTAACATTGCCATTACTAAGATTAAGTTAATTAATATTATCGATCCATAAACTACGTATGTGCCATGTAGACCTGCTTTGTCTATCAGTTGGGGACATGTCATAAGAGCAATGAACATAACACCATTTCCTGTAGTCATGCTGATGAATCCTGCAGTACTTCGATATTCTAAGGGAAATACTTCGCCTCCTAAAACCTGAGGCATTGGAACAGTGCCCACGGCTACAGCAAAATATTGCACATTAATCAACAAAGCTGGTAACCATATAGAGTCGTACTCCCATCCATTTGTTCTGGCGTAAATGTATATCGCTATGGTGAAATGCATGACAACAGACAAGATACCAGTAGTTAGTACCATCATTCGTCGTCTTGTCTTGTTGATCACATAAACTGCACATGCATTAAAGATAATTCTTTGTGTGTCCAAGAATACCATCCAAAAGTGAACGTTTGCTTTTGACCCCATAAGTAAACCAAGAATAACTGTTGAGAACGACGCCATCGTCGTCCCACCAGAGAAATGCAACATAACCATGCTATATATCATTATTAATATGGGTTTATAGAATTCTCCTTTATGAAAGACCGCGCTTAGCTTCTTAAAAATATTGATATCTTTCCGTTCCTTGACAACAGCTAGTTCGTAAGCAATTCTAGCTTCTATCATTTCTTTGAGTTCTTCTTCTTCCCCATTGCCTCTCAACCATCGGAAGACTTGTTTACATTCATCATATCTACCTTTGGATACCAACCAACTTGGCGATTCCGGCGTAAAAATGATCATAACAAGACTAATAAATGGAAAAAACACGCAAACTAAGGCAGTTTTTTGCCAGCTAAGCAAAGATCCTAAGAGATGGACGAAGAATATTCCAAACGATTGAGTTAAAGATACAGTAGTAAGAAAGGCTCCACGATTTTTGGGGCTCGTGTACTCTCCTATGAGGACTGATCGCAATGTTAACAGCATACCAGCAGAAGTACCAACCAATAATCTCCCAATCAGTAAAGCCTGGAAAAGAAAATTAAAAAACGTTATATAGCTAACTAAGGTTCTGCTGTTCATACACATTAAGTAGGTCTAATTAAGTTGATAGGGTACGATGACTTGGAAATCTAACACCTTATATTAATAATGTAGATGGTTCCTCAGTCTGATTAGGTAGAGCGAGACAAAGGGCAACGGCTTCTATCGTTATATACCACACTAGTGGTAATTTAATATCTATATTGCGTGCTAAAAGTGAAAAAGCAATACAAATACAAACCTCAACACTTGTCGCCAGTATGACGATGTACCAGCTGATAAGAGCAAATATTGTAAGAGTATAATGCGTTGTCTTCCGTCCAAAACGGTCCATGATGGTTAAATTTAGTAGAGTCCCGAGAAGCATGCTCAAAGCAGGCATGGCCGCTATAAAGATTTAAGATTTTTACATCTCTAATATACTAGTTATAACAAAAAATAATATATTGAATTGGCTGATTTTAGCAATATAAATGGCTCTTTTTACATCTTGCATTATCTACGTAGGGAATCTTATGGCAACTGATTTTTTTTGCAGTTTTATTTTATTTAGGTAGTGGTGACCGGAGTCCTATCTAGTCTAGGCCTAGCAGGGTATAATTTTTTTTTAAATTGTGTAACGTACTGAGACTGCGACAATAGTCCAAAAATAAATGTCATCGTGATACGCAATTTGAACGTAACTGATTGTATTAGATGATAATAGGTTCAAAATCCATTTTCGGAAATATTTTCAACAATATGATCTAAAGCGATACATAACTAATTAGTAACAATCAGATAGATAGTTACAATATAATCCGATATCATTTAGTCTGTTTCAAAAAGTGTTTGCTGTCTTTACTCATTGTACTAGGTAAATATGTTTAGTAAAATCATTATTTTGCTGTAGGTTTACACTGTGCACATAGGACAGGAGGGAGAGGAGGAGGGGTAGGCAGAGGGAACCTAGTTTTATTATGAGTTGTTAGGCGCCACAGATTTTCATTGTCCGTGCTTTTTTGTTCTTAATTGGTTATTAAAGTTGTAGTTTTTGGTTTCTTTTTAAAATATGAAGTGATCATTTATATTTTGAATGGTCCTTTTTGCCAATATTCGAATCTTGTGGTCGTTGATCACGTTGACTGCGGCGCAGTTAATTGGTTACGTGATATTTTTTATTGCCTCCTCGTCTCTGTCGGAAATAGCCATTTTGATGTTGTGTTCCACTATATCAGTCACAGAACCTTCGTTTGCCCGGCGAATGAACCTGCCGATATCGTCTTCCTTGGCGCAATGTAGTAGATGCATCTTTTGCGTATGTCACATCCAGTGGACATCTACATGATCTCGCTAGCTCTTCGCTGATAACCATCACGGAGTTTGGGCCGATGGCCATCGCGTGATTTGGGTCGATGGTCCTCATAATTTTCTCGCAGGTTGCAAACTTGACTTTGTTGGTCTCCCTTGCAATTGCTGTGTACTCTAGGAATGCGTTTTGCATGTGTTACATGGCTTTTGATGGAGACAGGGCAGGTGTTGTTACTTGGCCTGTCTGCTATAGTAATTCTTCCTTTCTTTATAATTTTTTGAAGTGGTATAAGTAGTGTTTGTGGTTAATTAAACTTTTTACTTTGTTCTTTAGCTTCTTTCAGTGTTCCTCTTCCATGGCTATTTTCCTTTTGAGACGCTGCGCTCCGCTCAATGTCGACGTGCTTGGCCTTCCGTCACCTTTATCCCTTGCTCTTAAGAAAGCCTTGTCCATGATCTTCGTTCACAACGACGTTGTACTTTGCCGAGGCTGTCCCGTAACGGCACCTTTTTTTAAGATCTGCTTTCATTACGTCAACGCTTAGTGCCCGGGATCCATATTTAGCTGCTTCTTTCTTCATTGTACCCAGATGGTCGAGCACCCTCGAACCATGTTGAATGGGGAAACTCCGTCTCGTCCGTCCAATACTGCAATGGTCTTGTTTTTAGTTCGAACTATTCAACATTCCCAGTTCCAGCTGCTGATTGTCCAGTTGTAGGATTTTGGATGAGTGTAGAAGGATGCTTAACTTCCTTAGTTACACTTTTTGCTGCTCTTTTCGTTTCTAGCCATGGTTATCTGAAAGATATCATCTAAGAACTTTAAGAAATTTGGGGGCCTCTGGTTGTCAGTTATTAGAGAAAGTAAGCCTTGTCTTTCTAGCTTGGTGGTCATTAAAGTTTCATACTAGTTGACAAAAACCGTGGGCAGTCCAAGATTATATGCCACATCGTTTTTTCGATCCTCGGATTACTTTTAATTGATTGAATATGGAGTAATCATATGGGATAATAGAAAATTAGTTAGAACAAAGGAACCTTTGATTATATTAAATATTTCATTCCCCCAAGTGGGAATCGAACCCACAACATGTCGCCTTTACAGTCGCACGCTTGCACATATTCGATAATATATTACCCCGAGGAGAAACGAATCCAACACCACGTTTACATTCAGATGCTGTGCAGCTGCACAGCGCCAAGACGGTCTCCCAAAAATCGAAATGAATTTATTATAAATAAATAAAAATTGTTGTATAAAGCATAAACAATTATTTAAATTACTAACATTAGATAGTACTAATATGAGTTTTTTTATGATAGCATAACTTTTTAGCTATTATTATTACTTTATTTGTGCACAACAATATATTAAATATGCATAGACATATCTTTATTAAAAACAAAATGCATAAAAGGCGGTTTTATGGAAAGCCATCTTTTGAAGAGAACCTTTAGAGCGAAAAGAAGTTGTACATATGAGCTGGTAGTGAGGGTGGTGAATTTAATTGAAAAATATATATAGAAGTATTGTTAGTAGGTGATACATAGCCCTTTCCAAATAGTTTAGGATCATATAGACGATGTGTGTTTTTAACGTGTTTTTTTTTAAAACGTTACCCACTTCCGATTTCTAACAATATATAATACTTACAAATGAAAAAAATTAATAAAACAATACAATACATACTTAACAATAAATTGATACAAAAATATTTATAATATAGTACAATATATAGGCTAATAGATAATATACAACGAGGTATATAAGCTACGTACAAATAAATATACACACACATACACATACATACATGATATCTTACCTATCCATGATTCACTTTCTTTTGTCAATGGTATTTCTGAGTTTTTCTGTTTTAGTTGTGGCAGCAGGATGGCAGGGAAGCCCACGCTGCATCCAAAACTGATTATATTTAGACCTACTGCCGCTGTGACAAAGCACTGAAATGTAACAAAGTATCACTTACAACCTTCATCTCCGGTTATTAGCTTCATATCGTTTTTAAGAATTCCGTACTTCAAATGGCGAAAGCGGAACCTTTATAAGATCACTTCCATGATCTTGTCAAGACTATTTATCGACATCACATGGAGGTTTGACACCTCACAATTTTTATATGTTTTCTAAAAAGTATTTTTCTTTCCTCAGTAAAGTAGTATAACACTTTAAAATTGTAAAACATATTTAATATCAAATATCTAGTCTATCCTATGGTACTTCGAAGCACAAGCCCTTCTAAGTCAAGGTAATCAAAAGATAGGCGAGATGCATTTATTCATCTATTCTGTTGCATTTTGTATGAAAATCTATATTTCCCGTAGACCTACAGTTATGAAATTTGGAACGAAGTGAGAACTTACAAAACAGATAAAGAAAAAATTTCGAAAAGTGAAAATTTATTGGTAAAAAATAATAATAAATTCATAAAAAAGTAATTACATTAGAGAAAAACCAGAAAAAATATTTTTTTACATGTAAACATCTACGTGTGTATACACGTCACCTTGAAATACGTCAAATTTATATGAAAGGTATTGTAAATATCTATTTACCACATATGGGTTTAAAGTAAATAAAAAATTTCGTAATCGAAATATGATAAGCATTATTTTTACAATAATAGTTCAAGGATTTGATAATATTTGAAATATTGTTGGATCTATAGGCACTCGAGATAAAGATATAGCTAATTCGAAAATATTTACAACAAAAATTAGCCACGGGTGCATTTGCTCGCTAATTTGTTTTTTTTAAAGTAAGAATCAGCGAGTGTAGAAAACTTTAAGACACCCCGCTTTCCAATTTCCACCCTAATAAACTTGACAATGAGAAAAAAACCCTTCTTATAAAAAAATAAACTTGGATTCTGGGACGTTTCTTTTAAGATCATTTTGTTTTCCTTCTGTCTGTCCGTCTGTCAAGCTCGCGTGGAATAAATAACGCTGAAATATCAAATATCGAGGTTTAGAGTAACTTGGGGCACAGGAGAGCCCCAGCTTGCAAGTACTTAGAAGAATATAAATTTATAGTTATATAGTAAAGAAAATCAAACAAACTTATGTTAGTAGTTCATTTCATACAAAATAAGTGCTTACGTCCGCATTATAAAGGTTGTCAACTTTTATAAGTCACGTTTTCTTTGACTTATAATCATGAAATTTGTGAAGAACACTTGGTCGGCGAGTGATAACAAGCAAGTTGAATACGAAAGAAGACAAGATTATCCATTTACTTAGTTGTGAATCAGTACCTACTAAAACTGGAACTTATAATCGTTATCGTCATGATCAACGCAGTCTCCACGATGATCAGTCCTGCGGCATCCAGCGGCTTCCCATAGCCTTGACCAGATTGTCGGTCCAAGCAGGGGAGGACCTGTCCGTACCCACTAAGCGTCGTCCTCGGCTATTAGATCTCCTTTTGTTGTCGGTTAATTTTGTTCTACTATGGATTGTCCTCATGTCTGATTGTACTTTTCTTAAGTAATAGTAATATTTAATATATTTTGGTAACAGAACTTAATGAATATAATATATTATACATATATTAATTAATTGTGTATAATTCATTAATATAAATATATTTTTTGTGATTTTTTGTATTCACCAAGAAAAGTCAGCATTAGAACTTACACCAATTTCAATTTCCGTAAAATTAGATTTTTACGTCGTGATAATTTGTTCATCAAAATTATTTAGTTTAGTTTATTTATTATTAGTTGTTTTGAATATATAGCAGATAATTTAGTTATTTATGTATATTTTATATTTTATCAAAACTAAAGCTAAATTCACATACAATATATGTATAAATATAATGACGTAGAGCCATCACCCTTTTCACCGAATGTGAGAGACTGTTTTAATACAAGTTTCCCCCTGCGTACCGTGCTACATGCGGGATACAGCGAGAAGCTATATAAAAGAGCTGGTCAAGTATGATCACCGCCTCTCCCAATGAGAGTTCCGCGCTCTTTTCAGTATTGTGGGTCTACGGAAAGTAAAATTTATAAAAGTTAACAAATTTATGTACTCATTTTTTATGAATTGAACAACAAATATAAGTTTGTTATGGTTTTTTTTTTGGAATATAAATATGGATTAGATTTTTTTTCATTATTTATATTGTAAGTACACACTTCTTGTTGAATTTCATATTTGTAGGCCCAAGGGAAGTACTATTTTGGTATTGATTAGATTTTATGCGGCAAACAAAATTGACTAACTTAAGTTTCCGAGCGTAAGCACTCATTTTGTATGTACAATACTTGTATTTATTTATATTTGTATTTGAAATTCATTTTAACTTTTCTGTTTTTCCTTTATTTATACTGTAAGTTCTTACTTTGTGGCAAATTTCATAACTGTATGTCCCCCAACTACAGGTTTTAATTACGCGGTGAATTTAATACAAAATGGAGATATATAGTTGCATAAGTGCCTATATCCTTTGATTACGTTGATTTAGAAACTTTATTTTTTCTATGCTTTAAGGGACTATAGATCTAAATATTTGATATTATCTTCAACCTGATGGTACCTCTATCGCGATCTCTATCCGCGATCTCCACATAAATGGTGTTGACCGACGGACAACGAAGTGATCCTATAAAGGTTCCGTTTTCCCGTTAACTATAGAAATATATATGAAAAAACACAATTTCCTTAAACGATTCACTTACCTGTCGATAAAACGGTGTTACTTTGATGCACATGATCTATTTTTACCAACTAATATATTATAGTAGTTTCACCGCGCTTCCCCCAGTGACAGTTTAAGAATGAATTATTTTTTATTGTTTATATCAACGTCTAATCTCTTGATATAGAATTATCAGTAGCTCGTTACTTAACACTATCTCTTCTCAACAAAATTTAGAAAATAACTATGTTAGTTCTTTATTAATGTAGTTTTAAATATTAAATTTTATTATTTAATGAATATATATATATATATATATATATATATATATATATATATATATATATATATATATATATATATATATATATATATATATATTTGGTTCTTTCATGATATTTATTTAAATAGAGGCAGCCAGATATACAAAGGAACAACAAAATAATCTTACAAGAGTCCTTTAAATTATGTTAAAAAAAGCATTTTGCAAAAATTTATATTTATATTAATATTTTTAAAAAGAAACATTTTTTTATCCATTCAAACATGTTTACATGTTTTGCATTGGTGTAATATTTAAAAAAATTAAAAAAAAAATCATATAAAAAAACATTACATAATTTTAATTGAAGTAGTAGTTAATAGATGTAATAAAGATTTGCTCAAATTTAGATGTAACATTTAATCTGCATAATTATAAAAATATCTTATAACACCTTATAACGATAAAAAACATTGAGAAAATAATAACTTTACGTACTATTTAAGATACAGCGTGGTAATACACTCCGGCCCCATAAACTTTCGTTCCGTTCCCCACTTTCCAACGAATCCTGAAGGCATTTGCGTGTTGAGTAGCGGATTTCAACGCCGCCCTTTCGCACGTTAAAAATTCAAGGAAATGAAAATTTTAAATATTTTATTCTCCCAAGTGGGAGTCGAACCCACAACATGTCGCGCTTACAGTCGCACGTTTGTCTCAAGTGATTAGGTCTCAACGCATTAAAGAGCCTTAGTTGTTTTTACAAAATCGCAAAATATTATGTTGTTATTATGATAAGAATCTGTGTGTAGTACTCATCGTAAACGGTTGTAATTAGATTAGATTATCTGAAACAGTGTCTTGGAGGAGATTATAATATGTCGGCTAGTTATTATTATTTTTATTATAAGGATGTTCTTTTTATCAGATTTGTTTTATCATTTAATTTTAGGCCGTCGTGGCGCAATGGTATAACGTGTGACTGTAAATGCGGCGGTCCTAGGTTCTATCCCATTCGGGGCAATGAATTATTGTCGTTTTCTGGTAAGTTCTCATTTTCAACAGACTTCCAAAATGGAAGAGGTTCCCAATTAATTTTTTTTACGTTTCTGTCAATACGCCAAAAGGTTATTTTGCACAAAAATAATGAACTTAAGATTGATTTCTTATATAGGACAACCACTACCTATTTACTTGAGAAAGTAGTCATTATTTTAAGGTCTACCGAATCACTTAAAATCGTAAAATAAATTATTTTTTAACAACAAAAAAGCCAAACAATAAAATAAAAAGTAAAAAATAAATTAGCTTAACATAAAGTAAAAAGTACTTTGTGTTAAAATTAAATAAAGAAAGATTTTATAATTTTGAAGTCGGTGCCAAGTAAATCAAGCACGCTTAGTAATTTGATATGAAGCACTTGTAACAAGATTGTAGTATCATTAGCTTGACACGGACCTCGATATTATTAAATCTTTCTTTAATAATTTTTGTTTAAAAAAAACCAAAGTACGTTTTACTTTATGCGTAGTAAATTCATTTTTTTCTTTTAAATTAATTATTTAAAGGCGTTTTTTTTGTTAAAAATTTATTGTTAGCTTCAAACTATCTCGTACGTATATAACGAAGTAAGTAAAGGGAACCTTATGTCAAGACACTCCGATCCCACTCACAGTTTTCGAGACATTACTTCTTAATTGGAGGAATTATCGTCACGCTTTGGCTATGAGGGTGAATCGAGCCTAGTTT
Source organism: Heliconius charithonia (assembly GCA_030704555.1). Lineage (NCBI taxonomy): Eukaryota > Metazoa > Arthropoda > Insecta > Lepidoptera > Nymphalidae > Heliconius > Heliconius charithonia. Next base: position 6,561,947 of record CM060825.1, read on the forward strand.
TCGCTGACAGTTCTTTCCACGACAGCCTAAATTTTTTTACATCATTACACCGCTTATTATTTAACACCATGACATTATTTTTAATCTTTAACTTAAACTCTCTTCATTTCTTTTTATTGTAAACATTTTAGTGTTATTTATTAAATATTATTTAAATATCAAAGAAAACAGTTTTTCAATGTCTCTACAAATACTAGCCTCTATCTCTCATCCACAACTACATATGGAAACATATTACACAAATTAATCAAACACACTCAGTGTCGAAATTAATTTTTTAGGTCTCTCACTTATATATATGATTTCACATTCCTATATTTGATGACACATCCAAATAATATGAAATTACAAAAATCATGTCTGATCAGGATACAGGACAAACTATAATAAAATTAATTTTATAAAAAAAATTTTTCGACTCCAACTATTATAAAATAGTTATGTAACTACTTTTGTTTAACTGAATTAAAATACATTTTACTTTATATCAGGTAAATTTATTTTATACTTTTTAGTTTACTGTTTAAAGTCGTTTTTTTTGTTAAAAATAATTTTATTACATACTTTCTTTTTCAATCTTGTACGACAGCTTAAAGTCAACTAACTACACGAGACGACACGACGACGGCTTAAAGTTACAACTATTACGATCACAGGGTTTTAGAAAATCTAGAACAGCATTGGTATGCTGCACTAATTCACAGCAGGATTACAAAAAAAAAATCGTAAAATTTGCAAAATGTTAATTTAAAAAGAAATGTGTCCCAAACTATTGAACTAATAATGATTATTTTCTCCTCATTCCCTAATTACATCTTACAATCGAATTGAAAGTCGACCCATTATGTATTGGTCGCTATTTGTCGCTTAATGGAATGTTTTGCCACTTTGCAACCTCTGCAGTTTTAGCTCAGCAATGGTTATAGTGGTGATCGTTGGTGATAAATTGGAAAAAACTTGATGGTGAATGGTTATGGGTAGTGTTAAATTCTGGATCAATTTTTTGGGGCTGTCCATTCACGCTCAATCAGGTTCAGGTCAAAAATTCGAGCTAGCCGTAATAAATGCTGAATATTGATATACTTTAAGTAATCGATGACAACTCCTGCAGTATGTGCTCGATGTTTGTCGTCCATTAAAACAAATTATCGCCGATGAATGACGCAAATGAAGTCATGTATGTTCTATAAATTTCGTTACATGCCTGTGTGCATCATTAGCACTGCCTCTATCGAAGACCAATAATTCTGTACGGGCATCGTAACAAATGCCTTTCTATATCAATATCAAACCTGACTCGCAGTCCACAGTTTTAACCACAGTATATACAGCAAACCTTTCACCGTTGTCTATATACCCACTGACATTCATCAGAATCTCGTAAAGCAATTTTTGATTCTTTAATGATAAAAACTGCCTTCCACGCATATTTACGCTTATATTTCATTGTAAACTGATTGCAAAGAACATTCAAGATGATATAACGATCGATTATTGTGTAGTCTTATTCACTGCACCTGTGGTCAAAGTTTTCTCCATAGAATAGGTCATGTGCCATGTACATTACACAATCAAACATCAAGTTCAAAAATCAAGTACAAAGAGTTGGACAAATTTCAATTGCAATTAACAATTAAATATTAACAACTCACCATTTGTTTCTGCAAAAATAATAATTTATAATAAACTTATTGTTAATTGCATCGTAACAATTACGCAAGAGCCTTGCCACAAGTTTTTGATATACATCAAAAAATTGTATACATTAATATTTATAATATATACTCGAGCTCGATAGCACTGTGATGTTTTATATGTTTTATATAAAACATCACAGTGCTATCGAGCTACCAAAGCTCATTTCCGACATCTTCCGTTTATATTTCGCTACAGGATTAAATTGTAACGATAGTGACACTTCCAATTCTTCTAATTTTAAAGGCCGTCCTCTGAACTCATCTTCTATTTGTTGAAGAGTTTTATCCTTTGTTTCTGGCAACATTGTCATTACTATAATTAGGTTTATTAATATTATTGATCCGTAAACCACGTATGTGCCATGCAGGCCTGATTTGTCTATCAGATGGGGAAATGTCATGAGAGCAATGAACATAACACCATTTCCTGTAGTCATGCTGATGAATCCTCCAATACTTCGATACTCCAAGGAAAACACCTCGCCAGCTAAGACCTGAGGCATTGGAACAGTGCCTACAGCTACAGCGAAAAACTGCATATTGATTAATAAAGCAGGTAGCCACAAAGAGTTATACTCCCATCCATTTATTTTCGAGTAAACATATATCGCTATGGCGAAATGCATAACAACAGAAAAGATACCAGTAGTTAGTACCATCACTCGTCGTCTCGTCTTATTAATCACGTATACTGCGCACATGTTAGAGATGATTCTTTGTGTGTCTAAGAACACCATCCAAAAGTGGACGTTTGCGTTTGGTCCCATAAGAAGCCCAAGAATCACTGTTGAAAACGACGCTATTGTCGTCCCACCAGAGAACTGCGACATAGTCAAGCTATGTATCATAATTAATATAGGTTTGTAAAATTCTCTTTTATGTATGACCGCGCTTAGCTTCTTAAAAATATTCATATTTTTCTGTTCCTTGATTAGACCTTGTTCGTAAGCAATTCTAGCTTCAATCATTTCTGTAAGTTCTTGTTCTTCCCCATTGCCTCTCAACCATCGGAAGACTTGTTTGCATTCATCATATCTACCCTTTGACACTAGCCAACTTGGCGATTCCGGAGTAAAAATTATCATAATCAGACTTATAAACGGAAAGAACATGGCAACTAAGGCAGTTTTTTGCCAGTTGACCAGAGATCCTAAGAGATGGACGAAGAATATGCCAAAACCTTGAGATAGCGATACAGTAGTGAGGAAAGCTCCACGATTTTTAGGACTCGTGTACTCCCCTATGAGGACGGATCGTAATGTTACCAGCATACCAGCAGAAATGCCGGAAAATAATCTTCCAAGTATCAAAGCCTGTAAAGGACATACAATATATTATAGTTAGATAAAAAGACCGTTAACTAAATTATAGACGTATCATGAGACTAAAGGCTATTTATTTAATTTCATTAATCTTTTAATAGTAGCGACATCCGATAGGAAGGATGGCTTTCATTTATAATATTGATATATTCATAGTCCATACTATTAATTAAGGAAAGCGTTTGGAACATGTCAGCATTAAACACCACTCTCTATATATCTACCAAAACGTAGATTAGCAATTTACAAACCTCTATACTAGTGGCCAAAATAATGATGCTCCAGCTGACAAGGGCAAATATTGTAAGAGTATAATGCGTTGTCTTGCGTCCAAAGCGGTCCATGATTGATAAATTTAGTAAAGTTCCGAGAACCATGCTCAGAGCAGGTATTGCCGCTGTAAAGAAAATGTTTTTTTTTTAATATAATATGTATGCATGTACGTGTACATATAAATCAGGTCAGTTGGATTTTTGCCGGAATTCTAGAGCGTGGCTTATATGAAAATCAAATACAGCACTTTTTTAACTAACGCAAAAAGGACATTGTGATAGTTACTAGAACTCTGTGAATTTTTATAACATACAGAAGCTCGTCGGCACATTAAAATTAGGGCCCTAGTTGGCGAGAAATGTGTAACAGAATATTACATAGTAATTTTGTAGCAAATTAAAGAATAGTTAGGGTCCGCTTGATGTCTAGGTACGACCTCTAGGTAAAGTGTGGTATAGACTGCTAACATAACTCTAATATAAATTTAGTATTTCCAAATTATGAATTATAGTGACTCTTTGCTAATCAGCAACAATCAGAGAGAGAGCCACAATATAAATTATTTTGTGAAAATATAAAAATATAACATCTGCTGTCTTTACTGAATTAATTGTGTAGCGAAATAAGCAAAAAAGAGCAGTATGTACGAATCGGATTCGCCCACCGCGTGTTCCGTACAAATATCATCATTGGAATAGGGAATTACAACTTACAAAAGTTGACTAAATAAGTTGTTGAAATAAAGTACAAATATGGATTTCTAATATTTTTTTCTTTGAAATACATATTTTTCACCCAATTTTCACTTTTCTGATATCTTCCTTTACTTGTATTGTAGATTCTCATTTCGTGCCAAATTTCATAACTTTAGATCCACGGGAGGTGGTAAGGTTTTGATTACGCGATGAATTGCAAACAAAATGTAGCAAAACAATGCATAGATGTCATTCCATATAGGTACCTATTTAATATAATTATTATCTGTAGATTATTAAATCAATAATGAATAAAATTCTGCAGTATTAATTCAAGTCATAACCCATTTTTTTAAATAATTTTTACCTATCCATGATTCATTTTCTTTTGTCAATGGTATTATAGAATTTTTCTCTTTTAGTTGTGGCAGCAGAATGGCGGGGAAACCCACGCTGCATCCAAGACTGATAATATTTAGACCAACTGCCGCTGTGACGAAGCACTGAAATAAAAAAAAATGTTACTCTCAATCCGGCTAATCATTTCATATATTTTTTTAGGGTTCCGTCTTACAAGCAAAAAATGGAACCTTTATATGATCACTTTGTTGCCTGCCTGTCCTTCTGTTTAGAATATTTTTCTAAAGATCGCGTGGAAGTATCAACCTAAAATTAATTTCATATATCCAAATAACTTAGTGCAGAGAAAAACAATTATTTAGGAAAACGTAACCAAAATATATGAGTATTTAATAATCGTTTTTGTTACTTTTTGTATATCATATATTTATTGCGTAAAAAAACTCAAAGAATATTCCCGTGGACCTATATTTATGAAATTTGCCACGAAATATACATAAAAAAAATCCGGGAAATGAAAATTTGTTATAATTTCCCAGACAAAAATGAATGAAAATAGCTGTACTGTACGGTGTACGGTGTCGTACAATACAGAGCATTTTCACTAATTACGGAACTCTCAGTACACGAGTCCAACTTACGCTCTACCAGTATTTTATTTTCTCTGAATCTTGCATATAGTAGCGTAAAAAGAAGAAAACAGTATCTGACCTAACTAGAAAAAAACAATTTCTAACACGTACTTTTTTTAGTAATAAGTAGGGACATAAAAAATCTATATAAAAATGACGGTCCATTCCAAATTATACATAAGTCTCATTAATATCCCAACTTAAATAGCAACTTCCGTAGTAAAGTATGGTTTAACGATATTTGAAATATTTATTACTTCAAGGATTTGATAATATATGAAATATTGCTCGGTGATTTGATAATATATGATATAGTCCGATAATGATGACATTATATTATACAAAGTGAAATAATTGTGACAAAAATTAGACATCTTAGTTAGTATTTACTTTTGTTTTCTTCAACCGATTTAAAATAAGAGTTGTCAGTAAGTATGCTATTTGGAATGGATAATATTTGCGTATATTTGATAATTTCGTAACTGTGTTTGTCCAGAAATTCTTCTGAAACTAAGTTTTATTAAAGTGATTTTAAGTCAGATACTTCGCAATTGTCAAAATATTATCAAAATGGGTTCACTAATTTTACCTTCGTAATCAAATAAATAAATGATATTGTTAATATATAAACTAGTAAAATATAATAACGTGTTGTATTTTTGATAAATTAATTGATAAAACAAATAAAAATTAAATTGATAAAATTGCGTAAACGTGACTATTATATTGTACTACCAGAAAAAAAAAATAAGCATTAAAAAACATGTAACGTAAAATTGAAGCAGAAACTTAAATTATTAAATTAAAACAAAGCGGGTTTGAGGTCCTCGTGACACAGGGACGCGACGATACGACTGTAAATGCGACGGTTGTGGGTTCTATTCTCATTCGGGAAAATGAAAAATTTAATATTTTCATTTCTTCGGTGGTCTGGTGACGAGGTAAAACGGGGAGTTTTCACCATTTATCACGCAAAACCTCCAGAATTCTGCCGAAAGTGGGATGCGCAATCGTTCTAGTGAACGAAATCTCTTAATACTAAGTTTCCGGGTTCTCTCTCCGTTCTCTGCGATATGAAGCTTACCTGCCGATAAAACGGATTAATTGAAGTCCATTTTATACACATACTTATTTTTTTTATTAACTAACACTAAGACAAATAATATTCATCGCACTTCCCTCAGTGACAGTTGAAGTAAGAATTACTTTTTATTGTTTATATCAACGTCTAATCAAATGTGATATCATATTAAGTATCAGTCTTGATACGTATCATCATGTTTTCGGACGTGAGACGATGCGAATCGAAAAAAAAGTAGAAGAAAAATAGAATTTATTTGAGGCCAGACGTGGCACAAGTGTGTGACTTTAAATGCGACTGGTTATGGGTTAGATCCCCACTCAAGGAAATAAACTATTTATTTAAATTTATATTTTCATTTCTGCGCTCTGGTGAAAGCGGCGTCAGCGGAATGAGAAACGGAGTGTCTCAACATTTGATTCCCTCTGCCTACCCTCCTGTATTCAAAACACAGCGTGAAGCTGTTTATTTGAATACGGTTTGTGTATGGAGATAATTTTTATTATAAACTGCTCGATTCCCTTTTGCGGATTGAAGAAAAGACTCAAGTAAGTAAACGTATAGTAGAATTTGACATAGTCGTAACATACTAATAAATATTTACTTAAACATTGTGGGTTCGATTCCCACTCGATGAAAAGAATTATTTAATATTTTCATTTCTTTGCTAAGGGGCCAAAGCTCTGGGGTTGAAAAAAACTAGACTGCCCTACCCTGAATAATTATATATGAAATATATAATACATATCAATTGAAACCAACTAGTAATTTTACTTAGTTATTTTGAAAGAAATATAATTTATTTGAAATGCCCCTAACATTATTTCCATAGCAAGTGTTACTCTAGGCTAAAAAAGAAAATTGTAGATTTAAAACAATTATAGGCATCATTGCCCCGGTGGTTAAACTAATAACAAGACGTCTTCGTTTTTTGTTAAAAAATTCATTGTAAAAATATTTATATTTGCATATAAATTCTGCGCTATTATGTCTTATTAAGCCAAATAATTTTCGTAAAACAATAATGCGTATTTATAATTCAAATTTCACATAGCAATCGTTAACCGGCAACCCGTTAAAGTCGCGGAAGAATTCGGTGGGTTATATCGAATATAGTAAATGATTTGTAATTATTTTCTAATTGTTGTATATTATAGATAATTTTTTGAGGAAATCCTGATACTGATACGATTCGAACATGTTACGTGGAACTTATGGACTGGCAGATAGATGTGACTTACATCCGAATAACTGCTAAAATCCACTCTTCGGTTCATAACTTTTCATAGTCGTCCGTTATAAATAATGTATAAGACTCGACAATATTGCATTGTAATGGATTGGCACTGATCACCTTCACCACCATGCAACTGCACCAGGCACCTTCTCGAGCCACAAAAATATAAAATTAAATTACCTATAGGTACATAACCCTTAGAAAAATAAAAATTAAAAAGCAATCGAAACAATAGGATAATGAAAAAATAAAACAAAAGATTTCGTAAAATTAATTCTATTGAGAGTCATAAATAAGCATACTTAATAATTACAGTTCTTCTATTATATACTACAAGTAGCAGTAACCTTACCTTTTGTGTCTGCTAGTTTGCATTAACATAGGTATATTAATATTATATTTATAAAGCAGAAGAGTTTATATGGTTGAACGCTGAGGAAAAGCTGGGCCATACATAACCCTTGTAGTATCTATTCTTATAGCCACTCAAGAAAAGCTACAGCTTTGAAAACGGAAGCTTTTAAACATATTCATTAACATTTATTATGATCTACATAAAATATCACAGTGCTATCGAACTACCAAAGCTCATCTCCGATACATTCCGTTTATACTTCGCTACAGGATTAAATTGTAACGATTGTTTCTCTTCCAATTCTTCTATTTTCAAAGGTCTTCCTCTGAACTCATCTTCTATTTGCTGCAGAGTCTTGTCTTTCGTTTCGGGTAACATTGCCATTACTAAGATTAAGTTAATCAATATTATCGATCCGTAAACTACGTATGTGCCATGTAGACCTGTTTTGTCTATCAGTTGAGGGCACGTCATGAGAGCAATAAACATAACACCGTTTCCTATGGTCATGCTGATGAATCCTCCAGTACTTCGATACTCTAAGGGAAATACTTCGCCTCCTAAAACCTGAGGCATTGGAACAGTGCCCACGGCTACAGCAAAATATTGCAAATTGATCAACAGAGCTGGTAACCATATAGAGTCGTACTCCCATCCATTTATTCTGGCGTAAACATATATCGCTATGGTGAAATGCATGACAACAGACAAGATACCAGTAGTTAGTACCATTATTCGTCGTCTTGTCTTGTTGATCACATAAACTGCACACGCGTTAAAGACTATTCTTTGGGTGTCCAAGAATACCATCCAAAAGTGAACGTTTGCTTTTGGTCCCATAAGTAAACCAAGAATAACTGTTGAGAACGACGCCATCGTCGTCCCACCGGAGAACTGCAACATAATCAAGCTATATATCATTATTAATATAGGTTTGTAAAATTCTCTTTTATGTATGACCGCGCTTAGTTTCTTAAAAATATTGATGTCTTTCTTTTCGTTTGTCACAGCTTCTTCGTAAGCAATTCTAGCTTCAATCATTTCTTTGAGCTCTTCTTCTTCCTCATTGCCTCTCAACCATCGGAAGACTTGCTTACATTCATCATATCTACCTTTGGACACTAACCAACTTGGTGATTCCGGAGTAAAAATGATCATGACTAGACTTATGAATGAAAAGAATACGCAAACTAAGGCAGTTTTTTGCCAGTTTAGCAAAGATCCTAGTAGATGGACGAAGAATATGCCAAAACCTTGAGTTAAAGACACAGTAGTGAGGAAGGCTCCACGATTTTTGGGACTCGTGTACTCTCCTATTAGGACTGATCGCAATGTTAACAGCATACCAGCAGAAATACCAGCAAGTAATCTCCCAATGATCAACGCCTGTAAAAGATATAAAAAACTATTATAGTTAGGTAACAGAGAGTCGTGATGAGAGGCGCACAAAGTGTGATTGTACAATAGACTAGTTGTGAATTCGATCCCCACTCGAGGAAATGAAATATTTATTTAAATTTATATTTTCATTTCTACGTTATGGTGTCGAGGCAAAACCGATTTTATTTATAATATTGATTTTATATCATTGTGGTTAATCAAAACAAACATTTGGATGATGCGATACGGCATTATACGCAGAATAGCAATTACAAACCTCAACACTAGTCGCCAAAATGACGATGTACCAGCTGACAAGGCCAAATATTGTAAGAGTATAATGCGTCATCTTCCGTCCAAAGCGGTCCATGATGGGCAAATTTAGTAAAGTTCCGAGAAGCATGCTTAGAGCAGGCATGGCCGCTGTAAAGAAGTCTTTTTTTAGATAAAATATTTAATATATAAATCTGGTCTGGTTAGCTAGCGTCACTCATACAAAGATGAAATACAGTAGTTTTACATTTATAGACAAAAAGCTTTATTTTAATCCACTTCGTCAATTCCATTAGAAAAGATATTGTGCTGGTTGATAGAACCCATCGTTGTCTTTTGGGTCCTTGGGCATGTGGAATTGGGTCCTAGTTGGCGAGAAATTTGTAACAAATTATGATACGTTGTATTAATTTAAAGACGATTTCGAGCCTCCTTGATGTTGAGGGATCTGGGTACGGTATCTAGGTAGAGTTTTAGTGACATAACAATTTTTTTTAGCAGAAAATGAGAGGAAGATAAAACAAGTAAATACTTATAAAACATATAAATACATAGAAATAAATCAATCTTGGTCTTGTTGTTTTACTACTACTATTCAGCTTTACAATATTATTATCTATAGATTATTCAACTGTGATTGGAGAACATCAAGCAAAATTAATTCAAATTCAATTCATAGTCCTAATATTTGAAAGAAATCTTACCTATCCATGATTCACTTTCTTTCGTCAATGGTATTTCTGAGTTTTTCTGTTTTAGTTGTGGCAGCAGGATGGCAGGGAAGCCCACGCTGCATCCAAAACTGATTATATTTAGACCTACTGCCGCTGTGACGAAGCACTGAAATGTAACAAAATATCCTTTATAACTTTTTTCTCCGGTTTTTATTTCATATTGTTTTTTTTTATTGTGTATTTCCCTTATAGTAGGGTAGGAAGAGAAAACCTAGAGTTCTCAGCCGCTTTTTTACCAAACCGAGAGAAGGAAATTAATACATTCCAGCGAAATGAAACCAGAATCGCTGTGATTACAGTCATGCACTATGCTATTGCGCCACCACATATCGCATTAGCTAAAGATACTAACTCTCATACCCCTTGTATCAAAACTAAATTACATCTTGTAATGCTTGATTTTCCCAAAGGAGACATGGACCATCAAAACCCTAGATAGGCAAAAAATTCCTTTCACAGTTAAACATAAAAAAGACGTCTTTTGACATTTTTTTCGTCGGCATGTTCTTGCTTGCTTGCTTGCTTGGACATACAATAAGACGCGGAGATGTCAGAAACGAAATAGATCTAGAGGCTGCTCACCCACCTCACAAAATTAAATGCCGTTGGAAACAGTCTCATGTAAACGTACAATCTCATCACGACCACGATCTTCAGGCATGAAAGACCGACTCAGATTATTAAAATAGGACCACCTCTCTTATAATCTAAAATGCAAGATGCTTATCTTCTAAAATGCAAGAAACATTTAGCATAATCTTCTTATATATAAAAAAAACAGTAAAAATATTTTGTCTGTACATTTAGTAAATTGAGTGAAATGGATAGAGCGACACTTAAGAAGAAGCATACTTTTTTTTATTTCTTTTCGTTCTGTCTGTATGTATGATCACGCTAATCACCGAAAGTACTGAACAAATTTACTTATTCTTTTCAGTATTTAAAACTTTCACCAATTGCTTTGTTTTACCTCAGCATAATATTTAAAGTTTGTTTCATCAAGATGGGTCATTAAAAAAAAAGTTATCGTCTTTGCCTACGAATATTATATAGCAATCGATATCTACACTTATGCTTATAACAAATGTATAATTGTTTGTAATAAGGCTGTAATATTAATATAAAATGTATTTAGTGAAACGTCGTTTTCGTTTAATGTAATCATATATTAATTGAAATTTAACACAAAAACGGCTTTTTTAACTGTTCGAACAGTTATAATTTAAAAAAAAGCTGTGCATAAAGCATCATTTTCAGAATCGCGCTAAAGAATGACATTCGAAACGTCTTGGACTGTTTATGAATATGTTTTTAAGGCACTATGTACATTCAGCCAATGTAACTAATTTAAAAACTGTACAGGAGTTTATATGTAATCATTTTACAAAGAATATTATGAATCCTTACCCAAATCAATAATTTAACATTTAAGAAGATTTCTTAATAATAAAAAAATAAATCAGATTCACGCTGTAATATAAACATAAAAAATAAAATTAAATTAAATTAGCTTCACGCTATATCCCGCACACAGCAGGGTAGGCAGAGGGACCCTAGTGTTAAGACACTCCGTTCCCCACTTTCTGCCGAATTTTTGGAGGCATTGCGTGTTGAGTGGCAGAACTCAACGCCGTACTTTTTGCCTCGACACCAGAGCGAAGAAATGAAAATATAAATTTAAAAAGTTTATACTTAATATAAACATATATGTATATAACCAAAGGTATTGCTTTCTTGGGCAATATATTTAATTGTTATTCGTAACATACTATTTAATTAATAAGCAGATCCACAAAATTATAATTGGCAATGTCCCTAAATCTGGCTATAAGTATTTTAAGTTTAATAAAAATGGCTATAACCGTACTGAAATACATATACAATGTATATTTGTTAACATTTGAAAATTTTATTAGTTCAAGGATTTGATAATATTTGACATATTGGCCGGTGATTTGATAATATTTTAAATTAGTCAGATAAAAAATCGAATATATTTTGCAAAGTTTTAAACAAAATACAATTCATTTAAAAATCTACAAACTAGCAATCAATCGTTAACGTAACTATTATACTGTTCTAAAGGCCGCCCTCAAATTCCTTCTTTTTGTAATTAATAAAATGTGAAATACCGCTCACTCCCCTTCCCGTAGGAATTTCGTGAAATCCACAGCGTTCTACGACCCGCAGTTCCGCCTACGCGTTGTCTGTCAAAGAGTTGGTAACGGAAGAGTTATAAATAAAAAATGGTTGTGCTTCATTTTTTTATTGCTTTCCTTTTAATTTTAAAGATAAATCGTAAAACGCAAAACGTGTTTTATATTTGTAATATTTTATATGGAATAAAATCGGTGATATTTATTTAAAGTTATTGAATATGTTTTCAACTAATAAAGATTCTTGATCATAACCTAAAAAAAAATATAAATAAATAATATAAAATTTTAATTCAATATTAGTAGTCCTACCGTAGATACTATTATAAATGTGAAAGTTTATGAGGATGGATGTTTGTTCTACTGTCACGCAAGACTACAGAACTGATTTAAGTGAAAATTTACAGTAATATAGCTTTTACATCACATCAACACAAAAACTAAAATTTATGTAAATTTTGTGTGTAATTTGGTTATAATCATGGGCATAAAAAGCCCATCCCATAATAGTCAGGAGCCCACCCCAGAAATTATACTTACATTTGCCCTGAATAATTAAAACAACAATATTTACACGAACATATCTGTTCAAAGTTAAAGTTCAAGCCCTCCCTCAGAAAATATCTCTAGATCAATAATTTGAAACGGGCGAAGCCGCGTTGATAATAAATGGTTGTAGACATATCAAATTCTGACATAAGATTTGAGCAGCATATGCGGAAATATATGTGGGGGTATCCCCCACTACGAGACTACGAGAGCTATATATATATATAAAAAAAATATATATATTATTCACAGCTCACCTGTCGGTAAAACGGTGTCCATTTGATACACATATTTATTTTTTTACTAACTAACACTAAGATAATTGGTCTGCATCGCACTTCCCCCAGTGACAGTTAAAGAATGAATTCTTTTTAATTGCTTATATAAACGCCTAATCTCTAGATATTGAATTATCAGTGTTACATAAACAACATTTTGTTTTCAATTTACATTGAGATTTCGAAAAAAAAAAACTAGATTTTTTCTTTACTTATTTAAGTTTTATTATAAAATGTAGATTTTTCTTTTAATCGTTTTTACGATTGCACATTAAGCAGTAGGTTGAATGAAATCTATCGTTAAGACAGCCGGCAAAGCACCTACTGGTAATAGCTCCTCTAGTGTTGGTGATCACGTACCACGGTGATCACGTACCATCAAGTGATCCGTATGTTTGTTGACCTTGTCTTTTCCATAAAAAACAACTCTGTTTCTCATTTTTCGAGACATTGCTTGTTAAGTGGTGGAACACAATGCCCCGTCTTCTCTATGAGAGTGGGAAACCAAAATGAATATTATTCCTCCGAGTGGAGATCGAACCCACAACTATCACAACTATCGCAATTTCGTTTCTAACACGGCTTATCATTATTATTTTATTGAAAGTAATACATACATATTTTATATTATTGAAATGTTACACAAAATATATTTTTTTGTACATAGCACTCAAATATTCTTAAATTTATGCTCAAGAAAAACCTGAAACTATTATGAAAACTTTAGTAGTATTTATCGTTTTAATTAATCTAAAGTGTTTTATCTAGAGGAGTACGACAGCGTCAACAAATATAAGTGCGATAGTTGTGGATCCCTACTCGGGGGAATAATTGTTTATTTAAATTTTCTTTACTCTAGTGCAGCGTTGAGTACCGCAATTTGATACCAAATGTGTCAAAGTGTGGATGAGAAATAAGCGAAGTGTCTTAAGCTTTTCACTAAGTTCCTTTTGCCTCTATGCGGGATACACCGTTAAACTAAAAAATATTTTTAAGCAATTGAATAGGTAAATAGGTCTTGCCTTTTTTTTAAGTACCGAAGAAAACATTTCGCTTTTTAACTGATATAAGATATATATCTATCTATATTTGATAAAAATGTCTAAAAAATATTATAAAAATTATCTATATAATTTTTTTATCATGGTACAGTGGGACTACTAGATCTTCTTTCTGATACCTTTCTTTCATATTTATTTATTGAATTCGACTGTAAAGAATGTTTTTCTTCTAAATTTTCTAATCTTAATCTAACACCTCTAAATTCATCCTCTATCTGCTGAAGTGTTTTGCCTTTAGTTTCTGGTAACAATGCCAGCATTATTATTAAATTTAGCACTAAAATTGAACCATAGACAATGTATGTACCGTGCAGTCCAGTACTGTCTATTAGTTGAGGAAACGTCTTCAAAGTTACGAACATTACTCCACATCCAGTGGTCAAACTTATAAAACCACCGATCGTTCTATATTCTAAGGGGAATACCTCACCACCTATGACTTGAGGCACTGGTACAGTCCCAGTCGCTACGGCAAAATATTGTAAATTGATCAACAGTACTGGCAGCCAGAGAGCATCGTAATTCCAACCATTTATCTTACAATATACGTAGACTGCTATGCCAACGTGACTAGCAATCGACAGTACTCCTGTCGACAGTAACATAAATCGTCGTTTCGTTCTATTAATCACGAACACCGCGAAAGCATTACAAATTATCCTCTGACTATCTAAGATCACCATCCAAAAATGCGCGTTCGCACTTGGTCCCATCAACAGGGTTATGATGACAGTAGAAAAAGCAGCCATCGTGGTCCCACCAGAAAATTGCATAAGCATATTACCGTTGATCATAATTATGATGGGTTTGTAAAATTCTTTTTTCTTTATAATCCTTATTAGTTTTCTGCAAATATTATTATCTGTGCACTCTTTAATAGCAGCTTGATCAAATGCAATGCGTGCTTCAATCATGTCTTCTAGCTCATCATCTTCGCGTGTACCTCTCAGCCATCGGAAGACTTCCCTGCATTCATCGTACCTGCCTTTGGACACCAGCCAGCTTGGAGATTCTGGTGTATACATGATCATAACAAGGCTTACAAAAGGGAAAAATGCACAAATCAATGCAGTCTTCTGCCAGCTCAACAGCGAGCCAAGTAGATGAGAAAAGAATATTCCAAACGTCTGTGTTAGAGAAACGGTTGTGAGGAAAGCTCCACGGTTTTTGGGACTCGTATACTCTCCGATGAGAACTGATCGTAGCGTTATGAGTATACCGCCGGTTATTCCCACGAAGGTTCTCGCTACGACCAAAGCCTGTAAATCAAAGGAAATATTTAATTTAGAAATCGTTTCGTAAGATTTAATATAGTCGTTACAAAGGACGTTAACCAGTAAAAACAAACTAAATTTCCTTAGATCCAATGAAACATTGCTCACCTAACATACTAAAAATATTCTTACATAACTTGATGGGAAGTCCATACCGAATAACGTAGCATAAAAAAGTGCTCAAATATTTTGCTTTAACTTTGCAAAAACAAAGATGTTTTAGATATTTGTATTATTTTCATAGGAAATCTGACTTTAGAGTAAAATGGATTCTTACTTTTAAAATTGTCCAATTTTTCTTTTAAAAGATAACTCAGAAAAATATTTTAAAATATGATCTTTTTGTATTAGGCCCTCGTGGCATAGAGTCACAAAGGTGTGACTGTAACGTGACGATTGTGGGTTCGATCCCCACGTGAGGCAATTAATTATTATTTATGAATAATATGAATATGTTTATAATAACAAATGTAGCTAAAACACAACTAATAACAAAAAGTTTATTTATTTTTATTTTCACTTAACTTCCACGAATACTACGTGTCGCAATACTGCAATACTTTTTTAATGGAGAGAGAGAACGTAGTGATCAATCACTCCGTTCTTATTGCCGACTTCTTTTAATTGACTTTAAATTTCTATTACGTATTATATTACGTATGATTTGTGCTTGCAGTCTGCGCCACATATAAGGTATCATATCATATATTTACTCATACCCACACACTAGTAGCAAAAATAGTGATGTACCAGCTGGCGAGAGCAATCATAGTGAGGGTATAGTGCGTCATTTTCCGTCCCAACCGGTCCATGATGAAAAGCGTGATGATATTCCCTATTACCATACTCAGAGCGGGCATCGCAGCTGTAAATAATAATTATATAATAATTATATATTCACTTAATTTGGACGAGAAATTTCTAATTTCGCACAAAATGAGCATTAATTTGGAGAAGAAGAAGTTGGTAATTTATAAGTTATAGGTAAATAGCGAAGAAAAAAAATATATAGGTACATCACAGAAAATGTCTACTAAAAGTTTATATTTGTAGTTAATTTTAACAAAATGAACACATTTATGCCAAAAAAAAATTTTGAACTCACACTTAAGCTACGTTTCCGTTTCTCTACAATTATGAAATTGTTACGGAACTTTCTGTGAGTGAATCCGACTTGTGCTGGTTTATTTACATAGTATGAAACAACGTCACCTAATATATTTTTTTAAGCTATACAACGGTATTTAATGTAATTTTCACCAAAAGATTTTTTAAATACATTAGAAAATTATTATATTATCCGTTTTAGCCGATTTGTAATGTAATAACAAGGTAGTAGAGAACCTATTTAGACATTTCATTCTCAACCTTTCGCCGAATTCTGGAGGCTTTGCGTGCTGACTGGTGGAACTCTACGCCACGCTCTGTCTCGACACCAGAGCGAAATGAAAATATAAATTTTAATAAATATTTACCGAATCGTCGGTATCGAATCCACAACCAGTCGCACTTATAGTCACACTTTGTGTCCCATGCCATGACTAGCCTCAATTTATAATGTTGTCACTCGCTAGAAGATACTTATAGTATATTCTTGTTATAAGTCTCACCTATCCACGACTCAGCTTCTTTCGTCAGTGGTATCTCAGAGCGTACATCCTTCAACTGCGGCAGTAAGATGGCCGGGTACCCCACGCTGCATCCGAAGCCTATGGTATTCAAACCCACAGCAGTTGTAACAAAACACTAAAAATAACGTTTAATTACATAAAACACCAGTTGTGGCGCAAGCTTGCTACTGTAAATATGACGTGTTGTAGGTTCGATCCTCAATGGAAATAATTAATACTTGCATATCCTCGCTCTGGTAACGAGACTCTCAACTCACTCAACAAAAGGAAAGAGAAGTGCCTTAATGAGAAGAGAATGTTTTAATACAAGGTTTCCAGGTTCCATCTGCCTACCCTGCTATGTGCAGTATACAGTGACAAGCTGAAAAAAAAAATCATATTATAAAAAGAGATCGTGGCGCATCGGCACAGTATCGGACTGTAAGCGCGACAGTAGTTGGTTCCTACTTCCTTCTGGGGGAATGAGTGTGTTTTAATTTTCTCGCCTTGTTGAAAAAAAAACAAAGTGTTTATTGAATTCCGCCACTCAAACAGACTATGCATGAGGAACGGAGTGTATTAGCACTACCCTTTGCGGAATATAACTAAAAAAAATCAACACATTTTTCACCTGATCACTTCATCACTATCTTAAGTAGTTTGTAAGTATAGGATAACAAAGGTTATTAAAATATGATTTTTAAGTATATAGAAATTTAAGCTTGGATATCGTCGAGACAATAGGCGTGGGTTCAACTCCCGATCTATAAAATGAGACCTTAGTGGTACAGTGACAATGGATTATTGAGTTATATTCTTTTCTTAGCTCTAGCAACAAGGTGCGCAAAAAACAATAAGGTGCGCAAAAAAGCGTGAAGTGTTTGTTGTTGTTCTCGTATTTGTTTTTCAAAAGTAACAAATCAGCAATATAAAGGATTTTTCTAACAAACATACTAAGTACTAGTTACCTGCTTAATAAATGGCGATATTTTGCATCTATTCGCCATAGCGCTGACCCTACACAAGAAAAGAAACTACAGTTTCTTCAGTCTTTCTTTTATTCAGTTAATTCTTCAAAAATGTAATTCAAACAGAAATCACTTTCCCAAAATCACGCCCAGAACCACTTTGTTATATGACATTAAATTTAAATATGACAGGTGACGAAAGCATAATACAATATACAAAAATAATTGTAAAAATAATCTCGCGATATAGTATTATCGTCAACGTCACCAAAGCGAATCAGATAAGGGGGATTTATATTGCTAAACTAAATTTGTATCTGGATAGATAATAAAATTTACAGAATACGTAAATAAATATATATTGTATTGAGACGTAGCTTAAATATATCCTATTTGTTTTTTTTACCTGTGACTTCACACTCATGGTCAGTTATGATACATAAAATAAAAATATATATATCGAATCTATTAACGCGATAATCGACTAACGATAATTATCGAAGCCGAGGTAGTACATAAGCAGGAGGAACCAAGTGTTAAGACTTTCCGTTACCCTCCTACTGCCCAAGTTTTGAGACAATGCATGTTGAGTAGCGGATCTCAAAGTCACGATTTTGTTTTTACCGGATTGAGGAAATATTCATAATTAATACATTGTCCGAGTGGAAACCTAACCCACAACCCCGCATTTAGTAAGTAAGTAGTAAGACGCGGAGCTGCTGCACTACGACAACCTTGTTATAATTATCATTTAACTATATATTCCATATAAAAAGCCTATCTCATCGTAGGCACAGCTCTCTTTGTAACAGTGTATTTGTAACAAGTTTCACCCTTTACTAATTTTAAAATTACTTCTCGATGGCGGTACTTAACTCCGCATATAAAAAAAAATATTCAATAAAAAATTTACGTCACTTATAGTAAATAAATAACGTATCGCCTGTCATATAACAATGCGGCACACATTGATGTCTCGCGTCGGCACATAAACTACATAAAGATGACAACAGTTCCTGTAATAAAGAATTCCTATTCGGATATCTGTGGAGTCGACTCATTTTAGTGTGTATTTTTATTTTTATTTTGTGGGTTCGAGGATCGATTTCATCTCGGGATAAGTAATGATTCTGAATTCTTTGCTCTAGTAACAAAAGAAAGGACGGTGATGAGTTACGCCACTCTATGTGTCCTCTGCCTATGAGGTATATTGTGTGCTAAAAAATACTAATACTGTTTTTTTTATTATTCTATAAAGAACTATTGTGCTCAGTTTGCTCATGTAGGATGTAAAAGTCCTCCTGTATATTTATTATATCACATAAACATAATATACTCACGTAAATCGTGTGTAAGGCAGCGTTGTCAGACATCCCGATTTTAACGGGACGTCATGATTTTTGCTCAAAATTTAAATGTCCTGAGCGAGACAGACACGATTCCCCTTAGCGAAAATTATTCTACGCACTTAGAGATTTCCTTTTTAATTACTTTATTTTTTTAATACTTATTAAAAACTAACAAATCCGAAAGAGATAAAAATTTCGCTTTACCCAAGACAAAATATCGAAACGCTGGTGTGGAGTAAGCGAAAAACACAGAATACATTATACCCTTTACTCTTCGTATTATTGTAAAAAATGAAAAAAAGAATAAAAAATCTAATACGACACTTTCACAAAACATTTTGTTTCCAACTTTCAACACATAATGTGTCCAAGTCTGAGCGAAGTGTCTTAACTCTAGATTTTCCCTTCCATACTATTATATATACATATATTATATGTAATATTTCTGCTTTACACAGTATCTCCCTACGCACCGCTTAATTTTCGAGACATCCCGATCCCGCTTTATAATTGCCAGAACGAGGAAATGAAAATAATTGTTCCCCCAAATGGGGATCAAACCCACAACCTTCGCGTCCTTCCATGCCACTATGGCCTCTCGTTTAAAGTTATTTTATATAATTAATTCAATTAAACAAAACAACTATAAATGACCCCTCCATTAGCTTAACCCATCGTGTTTCGGTTGGCTGACCACTCGGTGGTATACTTCGGAGCAGCGCGCGCGCATCTCACTAACAAAATGTCCTTAGTCGAGGGTGCCTCTGACACAGACAGACAGGACGGTAACGAGAACAAGAAGAAGGAGCGATCATCGGTAAGTGAATTTGTGTTTTTTTATTTGTATTTGTATTAGACTTTTTAATGCAAAAGAGCTTAAAAGGTTTATATTATTTTAAAAAAGGTTTATATTTTGTTAAATATTTTTATTCCAAATTTATTCTAAGTGGATGGCTTAAATAATGTGGCTATTTTATATTTGGATAAGATATAGTATTTTTGTTTCGGAAAATTTAATATATCTATCCAGCATTGCCAGTCACGTAGCGCAGGGGCACGATCGATAGGAGTTTGATCCCCACTCGAAAAAATAAAATATTTATTTAAATTTATCTTTTCTTTTTCTTTCTCTTCGTGACGTTGAGTTTTTAACACGCAAAGCCCACAGAAAAGAAAATGTAACAAAATCGTAATAAATAAATCAATATAATGCTAAAAAACAAAAATAAGGAAAAAATATAATAAAAATATGTTACACTACATTAACATAATTTATTGAAATTGCTTTCTGTTACTATAAAATGTAAAAGGATGATCTTATACGAGTAAATTAACTCGCTCGAGAAAATGAAATATTTTATATTTTCATTTCTTCGCTGTGGTAACAATATAACATGTGGCATCGTTCGTTCGTTCGTTCATTCGTTCAACACACAATGCCTCCAGAATTAGGCGGAAAGTGGGAAGTTGACTGTGACGGAGAACTGAACCGAAATCAATTACTGTAAAAAAATAAAGCTTAATCTGTAAGGGCAGAAAATAGTTTCAGAAAACTTATAGATAAAATTTCATATCACATATGAAATTGAGTTACTTTTAGTATATATATATATATATATATATATATATATATATATATATATATATATATATATATATATATATATATATATATATATATATATATATATATATATATATATATATATACTAAAAGTAACTCAATATTATATATATATATATATATATATATATATATATATATATATATATATATATTATCTCTTAGAGGAATATTTATTTAAAAGTTCCGTAATCTAACATATAAGCGGAAGACGCGTGCATTTTAACGAAGAATAGTTTTTAATTCATTACTAGTACCTTCTTCCTTCCTACCTTCTTCTTAAGCTTCAAACTATAACAGAGAGGAGGATAGGACGTCTTCGATATACTTAAGAAATGTCACGGAAGATTAAAACGGACAGACTATGACATGTTATTTATCATAATATATTTTATTTGTACTAATATTAAATTTATGGTACATTTCATATTAATATCGATACCTCTGAATCTCTAAAAGAACTTGAATTACTTACGATCACTACGAAAGGGTTCTAACTATGTTAGACTTATCACGAGCCATACTAAAATATTAAAATTATTATTTAAATAATTTTATTCAAATGTTTTATTGAGTTTAGGGTGGGACGTCAGTTACAAAACGCGTAGCTAACTAAGTAGCTAAATTTGAACCAAACAATCAGTTCTTACCCTTGACTTTATTCAAGCACTGAGATCAAAAGGTAAACAAAAGCAAATTCACGCTTTTTCTCACATTTAAGTACAGTTAGGGTACATACTGTTAAGATACTAAATCCTCCAGTTTCCACGTAATTTTCAATTCACTGCGCTTAGCTTAGCAGAATTCAATGATGCGTTTTGTCTACTAAGGCATATATACATTCATTCCCAAAAGTGCGATCAAACCCACAATAAACGAGATACAGTCAGACGTCCTACTTCTACAACAGCTTCAACTTTGAACTCATATCCACTAAATCTCATTTCACCATCAATAATGACATATAATCAAGAAGACCTTGTTCAATTGGAGTAACTAGTAAATTAGTTTACACAAACAATATATCCAAACATGGCTTTACGACGCCGTGGGACCGATTCGGCGCAATTACCCGCTTATCTTGTCCACCCACAGCTGCAATTATATGGTATAATGGTGTGCGGTTAACTAATTTTGTTCTAATTCTGTTTATTGATAGCTAGAAATGTAATTCAATTACAATTTCGAAAACCTGATGTTTTTTTACTCCTCGTAAGGCAGAGTAGGTAGAGGTTCTCTACGGACTGCCCCATGTTGGCATTGTATGTTGGCGACGGAACTCAACACTGTGTTTTGTCCTGTTAGCAGAGCTTAGAAGTCAAAATAATTTATTCTTGATTCTCAAGCTATACGTAAATCACATGAGCCTAAGCCGAAGTGGATTTAAGTAACTATTCTCTATTCACGAAGGCATAGGTAAAAGGTAAAAATAAAAAAAAGGTTATTTTATAGGTCTCTGATAGAGCTTAATATGTGTTAAGCAAAAAATATATTCATGGATGTAAAAAAAAATATTCAACGAATCATAATTATTAATATTAATTATGATTATTGCTTTTATATATTAATTGTGAATTTATCATTATCGATAAAATTATATGATTTTAATAATAAACTTTGAAGAAACTTTGTTTTCATATAGCCAGAAACGTTGAAATAGTCAAATTTCAAATCTAAACACGTTTCTATAAATCTCATTTTACTGATACAGTAATACCATAAATACCATAAACTATATTCTTAACTTAACTTATTATCTTCACCCTTTATCCCTAGCGGGGTAGTCAGGAAGAACAGAGCGCCAAACGCTACGGTCTCTACATACCTATTTCGCGTCGTCCACTGTCATTAACCTTTTCATACATGCCCTCCGGGGGATCCTTATGCTTTTTACCTTCCTTCCTTTTCCTTGACCTTCCTCTAGTGTCTTTGATAATATGTAGTCGAAATTCAATCGAGGTCTCCTCCCATCTCTCTCACCACTCACTTTTTGCCATTCTTTCATCACTCATTCGTTCGACGTTCTCAAGCCAGCTGATCACGCTCTTCTTCATTCTGAAATTATATTCTTAATTTTCAATAATAATGTTTAAATACTTGACCTGTAAAAATACCAAAAATCTAAAGTGTTCTCAAACTTGAGAACGCACATTAATACTAAAAAAATAAACTACTATAATTATAGAGCACAGCTATTGTGGATTTTATATTAAAATGTAAAGTTTGTCATCGGTCAGATTATATCGATTTTTTTTACTATTATTCAACCTGTTCATCTCTATCTATACTTATAATAAATCTGTAGAAAAGTCGTTTCTGTACATTGAAAGTATTTAAAAAATAATTGCCAGGGTGTTAAAGGATAACTAACAGAATCCATTTCCAACATTTTTGGATTTTTTGTCTGTTTGTCTGTTTATCTGTTTATGTGACTTTCTTGGTTTATATTTTGTCTCATGCCAAAATGAAGAAAGTATAATTGTTGTAATTGTCACCTAAGCTACCTATAACTATTAAGTTTCATGATGATAAAGATGCAGAAATTGTATAATTTTTCACCATTCGTGTAGAATTGCGAACACAAAACGACAAATGATAGAAAACGGAACAGATTGATTTATCGTTCGTTATATTAATTGATTAGTCGTCGCCCACAATTTTGTTTGTGTGGACTTTAAGACGTACGGGTATTGGATAATCCCGTTTTTTCCCCAATTTTTTCTCTCTGCATTTCTTGCCTTATTTAACTACGCTAAATTGCAAGTTCAGCATTGTAGTCCAGTATTTTTGGCTTACCGTTATATATACTTATATGGTATCAAATTTAAACAGTAATTTAAATAAAGATCTTACTTTCCATATCAGGAACTAGAAACTATAAGCCTTCTCGAGTGTGATACAAAACTAAGTACATACAAAAAATATTTATCCACTCCTCTTTTAACAAGTATAAAGTACTACATTTTTAACGGAAGCCGAGACAATACCATAATTACGATCGGGAAGACGCAACGACCCGCGACCATCCCGGGTCGATGCTGTCTTCAAATATTTATAAGCTATTGTTTTTATGAAGTGCTTTCAAATGTTAGATTGATTCATTCCATCAATTTCCTCGTACGCACCTTAACGTAATTTAACATGTCTATTATATTTGCTATAAATGTTAAGCTTATAGCTAAACATAGTAGCACTGACAAAGGAAAGTAAGTTCAGTTTACTTTCCTTTGCTAGGTCTTTTTAGTTTTTCGTAAAAAAAAAAAAATATTTTTCACACTGTATGCCGCTTTTTACACTAAATTCTTTCTGCCTATCTGCGTATTGGGATATAATCTTATGTTAAGACATTCCGTCTTCCACAAACGGCCCAGTTTCATCATGTATACCAATATTTTATTTATTGATTCATTCTCTGTTATTATGCACTTATGAAACAATTCACTATTTCACTTTAGATAATATTTGTTATTTATTATTTACTTCCGTATTTGTTAAAAACTAGTACTTCATTTGATGGAACATGGTATAGTTAAACATCACAATTTAGAAATCTTCGTAACAGGGATCATGTTTGAAAATAAAAGTACATTTCATAAAAGTACATTCATTTTAAATAAAGTTTTATTAAAAAATACATCATATTATATGAAAAAAATTATAAGTCCAAAATTTCCAAATCAGCAAACAATAACGGCTTAAAACCATTAATCGAGATGTGATCATGATGAAGGGCGGACTCCAAACACTTTTTTAAAGAGCCTTCCTCCTAATGCCAAAATGGCTTAAGCATGAAAAATGGTGAAATGGTGGTGGCATTCAACGCGCATTGTCTTATTACGATAGCCAGAAAATGAAAATAACTCATTCCCCTGAGTGGCTATTGCTCTCGTGGCATTTGAGTCAGTCGCTGTGTCGCGACGCAACGATGATTTAAAACGGTGACCGCTAATTTAAAAAGTAAAATTACTAAATTGGTAATAATAATGTTATTAATATTGATCCAGATGTCAGACCCTTACATGTGGAAAGAGCAGATTCATACTTTGATGAAGGGCGGAGACAGCGAGTCCGACATATCGGACTCCGAACACTTTCTAACTAAAGGAGCTTTCCTCCTAACGCCATCTCACGGCTTAAGCATGGAAAAAGCATCGGCTATTTGCGAAAAAATGGAATTCAAAGGCTGTTTCTCCCTCACAAAAACTGCTACTGGCATCCTGTTCAAGTTTTCCAGCGTAGATGACTACCAGATGGTCTTCAAGAAGGGCTTCCACAAGGTGACCGGCTCCAGGTTCTATAGAAAGGTAATGCTCTGCCCTTCATCTTTTGGCTGTTGTTTCTGCTTAAATTTAAATTTGATCTAATAAAATTAGGTTTAACATTAAAATTTTGGCTTACATGTTCAACGTTGTCTCTTTTTAGCTTCTTTTTAATATAATCAATACAATCATCGACTCTATCTATCATTGTTTATCACGCATGATGCAAAATGTTAACAGTACCGCCGTTAATCTAAGTTACAATTTAAAAAACCAGTGATGTATGTACATACTTCTACAGTATAAACTTGTTGTATAAGGATTTTTCTCTCATTATTATAGGTATGGTTAAACTATGTAGGTTCCACTATATACGGTTTCGATAAAATGTCAAAAATACTATTTATTTAATTAATTGTTTGTGTACATACATAATCATTTAATCGTATGTTCATTTTAGTTAAAATTATATTTTTGAACGCATGCACATTTATTTCCCACATGACCAAATTGGTTGGTAAAAAATGCTTTATGGCGTAAAGCCTTCCTCTACCCTGTTTGTTTATTTTTTTAATTTCCCCTCGTATCCCGCATATAGCAAGGTAGGCCGAGAAATAGGTTACCTCTGTTAAGACACTCCGTTCCCCACTATCTGCCGTGGCGGAATTCACGTGCTTTCAATCACGAAATCGACATGCTTTCTTATGTCACATCCTGGGGCGGCACAACGGCTTCAATGTGCAATAGAAAATTAATAAATAATAGAGAATATATAATAAAATATTACTCTCTTTCAGATTGCAATTCCTTGTCGTCCACAAAAGACGTTCACTATTTACGTCTACGATATCCCAGATGACGTGCCCGAAGAGGATGTGCGTCACGCGTTATACAAATTCACTTCTGTAGTAGAAGCTGTGCGTTTGCACTTTGCTGGGTCACCTCGCGAAGGGAACACAGGTACTTTAAATAAGTACTAAATTTTTATTTTTCTTTAATCACGCTATATCCCGCACACAGCAGGGTAAGCAGAGGGAGCCTAGTGTTAAGACACTTCGTTCCCCATTTTCTACCGAATTTTGGAGGCATTGCGTGTTGAGTGGCAGAACTCAACGCCGCGCTTTGCCTCGACACCAGAGCGAAGAAATGAAAATATAAATTTAAGTAAATATTTCATCTCCTCGAGTGGGGCTCGAACCCACAACCAGTCGGTTTTTTTTTACTTTAGAAAGACGTAAAAGTTAATCTGCCATAAAAACAACCGAAATTGTATTATTTAGCCCTTAATATATTAAACATTGTCACATTTTTTTTGTCCTCATATATCAATAATATTTTTGTTGGCATTGTTAATGTATCGAAAAATGAAGATTCCTGCTAATTTAAAAAACATAGACCGAGGACTGAATAGAATTCTAATATTTATCCAAATAGATCAGATCGTGAATACGTTTGGGGTATCTATGAAAATATGTCAAATTTCTCTCTTTTTTTATTTTTTATCTTCACACCATATCCCACATATAGCATGGCAAGAAGAATGATGAGAAATGGAAGATGGTATCTAGTATTAACACACCTTTGCTCATTTTCCTCCTAAATTTTGAGACATTGCGTGTTCAGTAGTAGAATTTAACGTCGCTCTCTGTCTTAAATCAAATCAAATCAAAAACACTTATAATTTAGTAATAACATTTATAATTTAGTACGGCTGCTTATCACTATAAGTGATCTCTTACAGGCAACCTTTTATTTATAGAAACTGATATTAAGAGAGCATTGTAGGCGGATAACTTTGCATAAACATATTTTTGTTATTTATTATATCATATATATACATACACTATTCATACATAAATACATAAATACATACATACATACATACATACATACAAACAGACATACTTATATAATACATATATATATATATATATATATATATATATATATATATAAGTGCATACATACATACATTTATATAGAGATACAATTAGACAAACTTTATATGCACGAAACAGATACAATGACTATAGCGATAGATAAAACTCTTTAAGACGACGCTTAAAGATATTAGCTGATGGTGACTGCCTGATGAACCGGGGTAGCTCGTTCCATAATTTCACCGTTTTTACAGTGAATGATTCACTGTAGCACTTGGTGCGACATAATGGTACCTCCAATACGTTGTCATATCTTGAACGGAGGATATCAGAGAGGAGTTTATGCACCCATCAAAACAAAATAAAACCACATAATTTTAGGCACTTCTACCCCGAAACCTTTAGAAAAGACACCACCACGTGCCATCACCAACATCGATGGTGAGCTGGTCAGTAGTATGGTACCAAAGGAGGCTTCGAGCGTGATGAGAGTGACACTAGCTAATATCGAAGAGGCCAACATTCTACTCCAAAATGGTTTGGACTTTTACGGTGCAACTTATTTTCCTACTGAGCTGGCCACTCCTGCGCAAGCTGCTAAATTAATTAAGCCAAGCCGGTGAGTTTTGAATAAGAATAAATATTTTTATTCTATTTTTCTAAAAAAGCTCCCCTTGTAATTAGCTAACTAAAATAGTAATAAACGATCGATTTTAATTGCCGTCAGGTACTGATTAATTTTAATTGAATACTGAAATTATCATGAACCATATATCACATAGAATAGAAATAATTGTATATAGAATAGTATAGAAGTAATACCACCATAATTCACTTTAGTTGTAGTAGCAGTTAGAATGCACCCTAAAACCCAAATTATTTGTTCACAGAGGCTATGTTTCTAGGGTGACGGGAGGTACAGTGTCAGCCCGAGTTAGGGATCTTCTCCCAGTCTTCGATCAGCAGGGCTTTGCAAAATTCGCACCTCCTGCCTCAAGACTTGTCAAGCCAAGATCCAAATAAAATTTCATGGATAATACAAAAATGTTGTCAATTTTATGTTCAAAATGTTGACTTCGGGATTTATGGTTTGGCATAACTTAATTTTAATTCTAACCAGTAAAAAAATAATTTAATCATGATTACGAATCTTGAGCGTTTTGTAAATTTTATTTTCAATGTGATTTAATAGGAATTATGAACTTTTCTTTTTTAGCGCCTGAATTTTGAAAATAGCAACTGGTCATGTTCTAATTTGTAGTGTATGTACAACATACACTATGCTTTCTTTATAAAGTTTCAATGCAGTTGAGTTAAGCTATGGCGTTTTGAACGTGCTAGTTAGGTAAAAATACCTTTATATGTTAAACAATTTAAAAAAGGTGCTAGATGAGCACAAACTAAAACAGTTTGACAGTTATATTATTTATATATTGTTTTAAATATGAGTAGAGAATGGAATGAGTGATATAATAGTAGAATATTCTTAGAAACCGTTCAGAAATTCATATATTATCTATAAAACATTTTTTCTATATTGTGAATAACGCTTCAAACATTTTAGAAATATTATCTATCTCTCACATACTTTTTGTTTACCTGTTTTTTTTTTTAAATAAACAACACGCTCAAGAGAACAATAACTTCATTGACGTGACGAACTTAAACACATTCACTAATTTATAGTAATCTTTATAATAATAAGTAAACTAACTAATAATAATGACAAGAAATATTGTATTATTATTTTATGTACCGTTATGCATTTATTTTTATTACCCGTAAAACGTCATATGTGCCATTTTTATATATTTTTATTAATTTGTTAACTAATATATGCATTTTGTTAATTTTTGTTTGTTTTATTTGATAATATTGTATTTTATATCCCTTGTTATAATAAATGTTTTTCAATTAATACTAGACTATATAACTAAGCGTCTGACTGTAAACACGACTGTTGTTCAGACTCTCTAGTGGGTTCGATTCCCACTAGAGAGTCTGAGTTATTTTCACTGCTTCGGTCTAGTAAAACGACAAAACGCTCTGTTGACTTTCGCCACGGTTATTATACTAATTAAAAATAATGAAATAAAATATCACGATTAGAATATAACATATGTATATTTATTATTTTTTTAGTCTATAATATCACAGATAACAAAAATTGCGCTTTGAGCGAGTAAATTTCAATGGAATATCTTAAAGTTAATTAAAATTACATTTAAAAAATATATAAATAAAAATTATGCTATACTTATTTTACCACTTTTAAACTTGTCTTCGATCTCTTGGAGACTCTTTCCTTTAGTTTCTGGCAATATAAAGTATAGGATACCGGTACCGATAAGTGCTATAATACCGTAGAGGAGGAAAGTGAAGACCTCTCCTAAATTCGTCATCATACCTGGAGCAGTTTTGACTACAATGAAGAAGGAAACAAAAGTTGTTGCTGAACTAATACCTGAACCAAGACCTCGGACCTTCAATGGGAATACTTCACCACACATCATCCATGGTAAAGGAACAAGTCCTATGGAAATGGCACATATGTAAGCCATTAAGCATGACAATGGAATCCAAGTCAGGTTAGATGGTTTCCCATCAGTCCAATATAAGAACATAGATAATCCAACCATCGACAGAGCGGTGAAAATCCCACTTATCATACACAATGGTCTACGCCCATACTTCTTACAAGTGATACAAGCCACAACTGACATTACAGTTCTCAAAGAATCGATAACTAACATGGCCATGTAATGATCTATACCCTTGCCAACCGCCTTCTCTATAATCTCTATTGAGTAAAACGCAACAGCATTCACGCCAGAAAACTGACAGGTCACAAAAAATACAATCATGATAAATAATGGCTTCATAAGTTCTGGTGATTTTAAGCTGTTTATCTTTTCTCGTAAAGTTGGTACAGGTTCTAAGTCTGCAGCTTTCCTTTTGTCTATAATGCCTTTTAGTTCAGCTCTTGCCTCATCGTCGTAGCCTCGTAACCAGCTGAAAGCCTTGACACCATCTTCTATTTGACCTTTAGATATTAACCAAGTTGGGCTCTCAGGAATCATACTCAATAATATCACAGACAAAATTGGGAATATACAGCAAACTATTGCTGTCCACTGCCAATGAACGTAAGTACCAATAAGATGCGAGACGAAGATACCGAAAGCGATGGCCAACGATATACCTGCGAGGAAAATGCCTCTCAACTGTGGGCTTGATGTTTCACTGATGAAAACTGGTCCAAGAGGTCCTATGAGACCAACACAAAGTCCTGTGAAGAATCTCCCGAGGAGTATAAGGGCGAGGTTGTTAGCTGCAGCTATGAGGATCCAGCCGAGTAGAAAAGGTGCACAGACCATGTAATGAGCATTTCTTCTGCCAAATTTCTCCATCAGCCATCCTCCAATTAGACAGCCGGGCGCCATAGGAAGAGCTGCCATTGCCGCTGTAAGAAGAAAAATTACGATTTAATTAAATACGAGGCCGCTGTAGTGCCAGTGAGAGACTATAAACGCGATGGTTGCAGGTTCTATTTTTATTCTGGGCATGTAATAGTTTTCATTATTTGTGGAAATAAGACGCAGCGCGATGTTAGGTTTTAAGATAAATTCAATGTCAAGAGAACCATTATTTAAACGTATAGTAAATGTAATTGATTGACAATGATTCCTTATACATTTATTTCGTATTAATCAATACGATTTACGATTATTGGTCATAATAATTAAACTTAAACAGTAGGTATTCACGGCGCTACAGACTATGACAAAACATAATCTATATTTGTACTAAAATCCTAACTGATCGTTGCACTTGTACATGGAATATATGTAAAACAATGATTTTTGTCTGCTTGTCAGTTTGTGTGTTTATCTGTGCGTTTGTTTACACTAAGCTAAATGACGGCTTAAATAATTTAAATGAAGTTAGGTAAAATATATATTATAATGAATAGCTGTAAAATAATTATTTTATTAAATTGTCTGAAACTTGAAAAAAAAAATGGAAAAATATACCATACTTAGAAATTATACCAATTTGGCTTACTTTGTACCTGAGGCAGCCAAGCCAGAGCCTAATATGTTCACTTTAGAGTAGATATATGTATTATAAAGTTATAAGTAACTCATTAAAAAAGTAATAAAACAAGATCTCTCACAGTGCGTGGAATAGGTACTCTACAATGAGCGGGATCATGTCTGTCGCGCTCGTGACATCCTTATTTTGGGCTATAAATCGGATCGTCCCGTCAAAATTGGGACGTCTGGCAATGCTGTCTGCCAGTGTCAGTAACAGAAAAGCTATATAAATTATAGCTTAAGAGTAACTATAATAAATCTGAAGTTAAACGGAAAGATAAAATAAAAATCGGTATTGTGACGAGAGTGGCTTATGACGTCACTCGCTCTATGTAATAAACACTATTATTACGTACATACAGCTACATTTTAATTATACAAATAATTTATTCTTACGTATAGACAATATTAATATTTATTTGCTTTGTTTGTTTATCAATATAATATAAAGCACAAGGTTTGGCTGTTGATGTTATGGATTCAGTTCCAGTCGTGGGATTCATTGAAATTTGACATAAAATTTTGAATTAATTTAAGTTGTTCGGTTGATTATCACTACCTACCTACCTTACAGTTAATTAACATATTTAGAAAGTGGAGAATGAAATGTTTTAAGATTAGGTTCTAATCTCTCTTCTGCGGGAGTACAAAAAATAGATATATGTAATAATAATGTTTTATTGTTTTTATTGTGATACTACTTGTAGCAAGCAAATTGTATGGACTACAAAACATAAAGTGCCATTTTTTCCCGTTCCCATAGTAATTTCGGGAAATCCCTACTTAGTACTCCCCTATAATCCTTAACCTACCTACAAAATTTCCATTTTCTAAGTCGAGCAGTTTTATTTGCGCGTAATCGCCCCGCGACGAAATAGTTTTATATTTCGTCGTCTTAGATGGTAAACCTGGTAACAGCCTATCATGCAAATTATGAGGAGAGCCAAAAAACGTCTTTAAAATACTAGGAGTATAATTATGTATTATATAAAGATTTTTATTATTTAAAAAATTGATTTGTGTTCTTTTCTGTTTTTTTTTTCAGCATTGCATGTAGCAGGGTAGGCAGAGGAAGCTTAATGTTATGACACTCCGCCCATCATCCCCACTTTCCACCGAATGCTGTAGGCATTGCTTGTTGAGTGGCGGAACTCAACGCCGCGCTATGCCTCGACAAAACGGAACACAAAAAAAAACAGCTTCACGTTGTACCCTGCATACAGCAGGATAGGCATAGGGAACATAGTGTTAAGACAATCCGTTCGTCACTTTCTGCCGTATTTTTCACGGCATTGCGAGCTTAGTGGCGGAACTCAACGCCGGTATTTTGCAATGAATGAAATTTACAGCCGCAGCGCCATGGTTGGCCTCAATAAATATTTTCTACTGTATATTTAAAATAAAATAACGGTCAATTTTGTATTTATTTACACTTTTAAATCGTATAAATTTGTACCTACATAACAAAAAAACACAAAACGGATTTAACAAGTCTACACTCTGTACCGACAATATTGTTATCTATAGTTAGTAATAATTTAAAAAAATATTACTAACTATAGAGAAATTAACAATAATTACGAATTACAAAGCAATGTTCTTCAGTTTTGGCATCAATCGTTGCTTGTACCTCGCTCTATTTATAATTGAAACGGGGAATCTAAATTCCTTCAACAATTTTATGATATTCCAATGTTACGATCGCATTGAAATTGTAACAACGATTAGACTAAATTTATGTATTTCTATGACAAGTATAAAAATATCAATTCCGCGGAAACTTGGGAGCGGAGTGTCTTAGCAATAGGTTCCCTCTGCCTATCCTGCTGTATGCGGGCTACCTTGTATCCCTGAAGCTGATTTATCACGAGCTTATTGTTCCTCGAACTTTGACATTTCGCTAAAACTGGTACTTACTTGTAGCGCAATCGTTTGCATCACCTTTCTACAATTACTACAGAC
This sequence comes from Heliconius charithonia, assembly GCA_030704555.1. Classification (NCBI taxonomy): domain Eukaryota; kingdom Metazoa; phylum Arthropoda; class Insecta; order Lepidoptera; family Nymphalidae; genus Heliconius; species Heliconius charithonia. Next base: position 6,595,053 of record CM060825.1, read on the forward strand.
AGATACTTAACCTATTGCGTCAGTTGCGGGTTCAGTTTTTTAAAAAAAATCTTTATTTTTAAATTTTAGGCGAAGTAGGGCAGCGTATGCTTGTAATTGTGATAGTTGTCGATACCATTCCCATTCTGAGGGCTGAGCTATTTTCATTTTCAAGCTCTGGTAGCTGGACGAAACGCAGCGTTCAGATACGGGCTATATACTATATACGACTATATACGATAACTTAAGCATTACATTCGCTTACATATTTAATAACTATGTTTTATATATTATGAAGTCATATGAAACTAAATGAATTCAGTTTTTGAGTACAGGGAGGTGAATAAGGTCGTTTTTTTTCAATTTTAATATTAAATTATCACTTTTAAGATAAAATGTGAAAAATAAACCAGTTCGAAGAACAAAGGAAATTTGAATTTTCGTTGAGTTCTTGTTATTTAGGCTTGGGATCATTGACATACATACATATTTCCATATTTTATGTATTTGAAGAGTCATTACTTCAATTAATATTGTGGACATATGGTTCATTAATCGAAGAATCTAATTTCGAGACACTGTACTTTCTACTTTTACATACGGCTTCGAGATGTTTGTTGACTAGCAGAACTAAACGCCGCGCTTTATTTTCTTAACAAATTCCTCGAGTGGGAATCGAATCCACTACCTTCGCGCTTACAGTCAAAGGTTGTGCCATTTTTATTAGTATTTTCTTAAAGACCGAACAGAAAATAATATATTTTTATTTTACGCGCACATTTCTTTGCATAATCTGTATTATTAATTAAACTCTGTACTTGCCCGTGATTAACGCGATATCAAATTGTTTTAAGCGACGTGTAAAATTAGGCAACGGCTCTAAGCTGAAGGGTCACGGACAATCGGAACGATAATTGCGAATAATCTGTTCTTGTAGATAGTGTAATGTTTTTATAGATTAATATTGATAACATTGACTTTCTTTGATATATGATTAAAAAAAGGATAACCACCCTATACTCTATTTATTCTAGGACTACATTTATCATACCACTTCAAAGAGTTTCTTTTTAATGTCATAAGTCACAAATTATATATAAAAATAATAAGTGAAGTATACAAAACGAGGTATACACAGATTTTTCTGTGATGCAACTTATTGATGATGATGATGATTACTACATTTCATATGAAAGCTAAAACCATATTATAGCCATATACAAGAACATTAGTACCAACAGTCCTTAGTACCATTTTTAGCATTTAACTGTACAAATAAAAAAAAAAAAACGATTTCCAATGAAGGTGACCTTGGACCATGGTATATATAGGGTAAAAATAGATGAAAAATGCTCCAATTTCAACCAAAACGACTCAATCTACCAAATCACTTGTATATTACAAAAGTATTAATTAAGCCTTAAAAGATTTTCTCATTTTAATAACTAAGTCACAATAACGGTTATTGTTCGAATTAATCAAACTAAGCACGTGCTCGTGTACAATCAAAATATGATGACATTCGTATATTGATATCATTTCTTATCCAACACAATCTTTTCAAGGCCGACAATTGTAGCAAAAATAAAAAAGATTGTTAAAATTAATTATTTGATTAGCGTGTTTGATTCTTACTCTAGGGAATAAATTATATTAATTTGTTTGGGCGTTGCGTTAGGAACTGAGTGTACAGCATGGAGTGAAAAAACAAGATATATTTACCAATCCAAGAAGCAGTGCTCTCATCACACGGTATCGTATCAGAAGATTTCAGTTGGGGCAACAAGATGGCTGAATATCCTGAAGTTAGTCCAGCTGTGAAGGTCATCAGTATCGCAGCTGTCGAGGCCAGGGTCTGGAATTCCAAGGTAAAAAATATGAGGGTACTTACTTATACCTATTGTTGTAACTGCGAAAGAATTTTAATGATTCATACATACATACATATGTATATGCAAATTTATTATGTTTAAGCATGACTATTTAAGAATTGAATGTTACTTTTACGCATGACCTACATTTTAGTTGTAGGTGGAGATAAGGTAAGGATATAGTCAGAGATATTAAGAGCGTGTAGTGATAAAACAACCTTCACGCTTTATCCTTAGCAGGGCAGCCAGAAAGGACGAAGCGCCAAACGCTACGGTCTCTGTATATCTCTTTCGCCTCATACACTATCACAAACTTCTTCATACATGTGCCCTTCAAAGGGCCCTCATGCTTTTTTCGTGATTTTTCTATTCTAACATCAACGCTGCTTCCTAGAAAATCAATCGAGGTGTCCCTCTGCATGACTAACCAGAATATATGTGTATTTGAATATAAATAATTTTAGTTCGAACCTGACCCAAACCAAAAATAAAGCTTAAAAATAATGGATTAAAATATCTTAACTTAGGTTAGGTCCATCGCTTTTCGTACTAATTCGAGATATTGCGTACCATATGGTAGAACTCAACGCCGTGCAAATAATGTAGTGCAAATAATATTTTTTTAATTTATCAACTTTATTGTACAGCTTGCTGTTGCTGGTATATATATATGCTTTAAATCATACGTTGTCATTAATGTCTTGGAAGGTAGTCGCGTTGACATCTGACTAGTAAATCAGCTTTTGTCCCTTTAATTTATTTTTATTTTTTCTTACATACGACAGAATTTAAGCAATCGAAATCGAAATCGATTTATGTATATCGATCAGAATAAAAAATATAAATTTAATTGGATTCTATACAAGCATAAGAATATTGTAAACAACGGGGATACAAATTAAGTTTCATTAATTTTTATCGTTGTCGCATGTATTGATATATTTCGCCAAATACAGTTTGACAATAGACAAAGAAAAAATATCTATTTCGCAAAAAAAAAACAGAGAGCCAAGTGATACATATATTTTTTTGTTTTTTGTTTGTTATTATCGATGTGATTTTAATAGAAATTAATTGATTTCTTTAAATAAAACATAATTACTGCAAAGAGCAATCTTTACAATAAGGCCACGAAATGCAAAGTCATAGTTTTTCAGACCGAGACGTACTTTTGAGTAGCATTATCCAAAAAAATTGAGTTCCACGGAAAAGAGAGAATGGAGTGTTTCAACATTAGTTTCCCTTTGCCCTTTTCTGCAGAGAAAAAAACAGGAAGTTGCTTTTTTATCCTGAACTATTCTTTAGTATTCCACCATGTTCCACCAAATGATTTTTCGAGCAAATGTGAATGTGTCATAAATTTGCATATAGACGGTAGATTAAAAAAAAACATAGTTAATATGCGAATCGTAGTCAGTCAGTTCTCAGACACAGGGCGCCTTGATCTTTTAATGCTAGAACCTTTCAATTTAGTATCTTATGAGTTATGATGATTTATGTAATCGTAATCATCTGTATTAGTTTGCAATAAAAGTTGAAAAATTGTGGCCTTTGCAATTAAAAAATGAGGCAAATGACGGATATCGATAATGCCACATTAGTTTATTTTAGTTATTTTCATAGGATTTTCTGTAATTCTATTTGCTAATTTGTCCTTCAAAAAGGAAAGTGAGATATAACGATTATTATCTCGAGGTTGTTTGTGGGATGTTTTTAAGGATACCTCGCAATAGATTCAGTGTAATAGTAAAAACAGTCATATTGTTGTATGTTCTATAGAGACGAGTAATAAAGACAAATTTGTAACGGCTAGTTATCACGTCAAAAAAGTAAATAAATCTTTTCTGGGTCTGAGTGAAAGTGTTTATAATAAAATGTATTCTAAATGGACAACTACAAGAATATAAATTATAAAAACAATACGAACTTAAATCTTATTATTATTGAATTAATGTCAATCGAAACTTAAGCAGGATGTAATAATTAAATTGATACATTGAAAAGAATAACTGTTGAGTTATGAGCTTCTCAGCAAAACTGCTTTCCTATTAGATTTATGTTATTGTTGTTGTTCTACTTCAAGGAAAATATTTTGATATTTATTGAGTTAAAAATATAGATCTGCAGAAGTTACGGTGTAGAGGATTACATAATAGGTTGTCTCTATACTTCCCTACGCATTTCTACCCATTTATGTTGAAACGAATACAAAATTTCAAACAAAAATAAAAAATATATATACCTGCTTCCAAACAGGCGAAAATCTAGCAACAGTTTTGGATTCAGTCATCAAACTCTCCTCATTGTACTCCCGCACACTGATCCCTGAATTAGAGTTCTTAATAGTTTGTATTATGTACGACTCGCGTTTCTCATTCTCACGCTGTCTAATTGCGTGGTCTGAATATTTCTTTGCAAGTTCTTTATTTATGGTATTCATTTGTTTCTGCATATTGTCCTCGTCTGGTTCAGGTTGAGGCTGGGGCTCTTCTTCTTCGTTTGCTGCTACGTTCTCTTCTGTTTCGTTCTTGTCTTCTCCCATGATTCCCTGCAATAAATGTTAGTTTAAGCTATTAATATCGTGTCAATTACTTAAGGGCTTCGTACGGGGTAATGCTTGTAAACACGACGGTCTTGAGTTCGATCATTATTCGGATGAATGAATAAATATTTTTTTAGCGTGAACGCTGTAATTCTCATAGAGTAGGCAGAAAAAACTAAGTAGGGAACCACTCATTCAAACACTTTCGTCAATCACTTCGGAATTCTGGAGGCATAACGTGTTGAGTCGTAGAACTTAACGTCGTTACGCACAATATATAACAATGAAAATTATGAATATTTCATTTCCTCGAGTGGGAATCGAACTCGAAACTATATAAATATATACTCGAAACGTACCAACACTAGGCATTCTACCTATACATTTGCATAAGTTTATAGATTTTTTATTAAGTGTTTTTTATATAAATGTAATACATAATAAATTAACATTTAATATTGTCAATAAAAAATGTTAAAATTTATTGATTTTACACGACTTCGATTTTGAGAACGATTTGTATATAAGATTTGTAGATTATACTCGACAAGCAAAATTTTCTGTTATCGCAAAAAAAGAAGAAATAAAGACTATTCGTGGTGCAGGGGCACAAAATGTGACTGTAAACGCGACTGGTTGTGGGTTCGATCCCCACTCGAGGAAATGAAATATTTACTTCCATATTTCATTTCTGGTATTAAGACAAAGCGTGGGGAACGGAATGGAACTCCCTCTGCCTACCATGCTTGCGGGATACAGCGTGAAGCTGATTTGATATCTTTTAAAAATAAAAAGTATTTTATACATTCATATTATAGCATACTCAAGTATGAGAAACTGGTACAGGTTGACTAGGTCAGTTGAGATTGGGATATAAAAACCTTACAAGACAATCTATCACAACTATAATACAGCATCAAATTACCACTTACACAAGTGTTAGTTATTAGATATTTACAAAACTCTAATGAAAACTTTTTTTGACCATTTTTTCTTTCTTAACCAATAATCATTTATAAGAAAAAGAATATAAAAATATTTACTTTTTATAATAATAGTGACTTAGTGACTGACAAACAACGCACACGTAGAATGAACTATTGGTTTTAGAATGTTGGTATTTGGCATACCTCTGTACTTGAAGTTTAAAAGAACACGAGAGGATTTCTCCTTATTCTTACATAAATCAATTTCACGCTGTATCCCGCGCGCAGCAGGGTAGGCAGAGAGAAACCTAGTGTTAAGACACTCCCCCACTTTCTGCCGAATTCTGGACGCATTGCGTGTTGAGTGGCAGAACTCAACGCCGCGCTTTGCCTCGACACCAGAGCGAAGAAATGGAAATATAAATTTAAATAATTATTTCATCTCCTCGATTAGGGGTCGAACCCCCAAACAGGCGGTTTTACAGTCATATTTTGTATCACTGCGCCACGACTGGCCTCCCTTCTAAATAATCTAATTTGCCTTTACAAAGCATGTCAAGTTATCATTTTTAATAATTTATACAAGGATCACTTCAGAACAACAGCATATTTACTAAGCAGTTCACCTTCATACTACATGCTGGTACAGTACTTTCACTCAAAATTTCCGCAATAAGCGAATACGCGATATCGTAAACCAAGTTCATGGATTTATTTTAAGAAAATAAATTTTTAAGATGTATGACGTCAACATAACGCTGTTGATGTAGTGTTCCCAAATTTGGACAGCGGTCGAGAATGGGTTGAACAATAGAAATAAAGCATCATTAAACTTTCTCTGTCTATTCTTTTTTTAGCTTCAGGCTGTGTTCTGCACATAGCACAGTGGGAGGAAGGAACCTAGTGACACTCTGTCTCAGATAACAGACTTTCCCCCCCAACTTTCCGCCGAATTCTGGAGGTACCTATTGAGTGAGACCGACGTTGTGCTGCCACATACCGTTTCCCTGTTAACGCAAAAGCTGTGGTTCGATCCTCATTCAGGGGAGTAAATTATTTTCATTTCCACGCTCTGGTAATAAAAAAAAACGCGACTCTGAGTTCTGCCACTTAACACATGTCTCAGAAATTGTGAATTGTGGCAGAGCTTGGGGAACAGAATGTCTTTGTTCTATTTACCCTGCTACGGAGGATACAACGTCAAGCTAACAAAGAAGAAAAAAACGGAGAGTGATTTATCACTAGGCTTTTCTCCTTCCTATTGTAATATGTATACGTTTATTTCCGCTACTAAATTCTTATTGCAATACTTGTGTTTTTTTATTTAATATTATTATACAACAACTCCTTTTTTATAGCCGTCAAAGATTTGCCTCGGTTCCGTATCATTGATTCCATAGAATAGTCTAAATTAGTTTTTAAACTTAGATCTTATATGAAACTACCGGCTGATAGCGGCTTCGCCGGTTTGAACAATTTATAATTATTTATTTACTAATTTGAATTACTTTCGTTTCAGGACTCAACACCGCGCTTTATCTAGCAGAGAGAACTAAGTCTACTTTTCCTAGATTGAGATTTACCTACTTTACTATAGTTATATAATTAATTTATTTATATCCATCGAGTTTACTGCTGCTTTAGTCATTGTTATACTGCTTTAGTCATTTATCATTCACTTTTTATTGTTTATTATGTCATTAAACTAGTTTAATTGCACTTATTGTTAGTAGAATATTTTATGATACTAGCTCTTTGAACGTGACTTCCTTTGTTTATTTAGAAGTAAGAGGAATTAGCAGAGAAGTCCTATTGTGAAGACATTTCGTGTTCTTTGTACTGTCCAGTTATTTTGAGCATTTTTAAATTGCTTTTCTACATTTAGGAAAGAAAACTATTTATTTAGAAAACGATTCAATATTAAAAATATTTAATAAATAGCATTACTATCTTACCAAACTATATATTATTATAAGAATTGTCTTTGGGTAGCGGAAATTGTTAAAAATCTCTTTGCGGAGATGCTTACAGCATTTACGAATTAGTTTTACTAAATGTATAAGGGATTTCGACGTTGCTTGATGACAACGTACGGTGATCAGATCGCTTGGACGATTTCCAAGAGGCGCGGGTTAAATTCCCGCTACGTTCATATCTTTATACGTTTTCTAAATAATCAACTGACCAATTGATAGATATATTACACAATCGCAGACCAGGAAAATAAAAATAATTTAAACCTTATCATTCTCCCCAGTGAGGATCACGCTTAGAACAATCGCCGTTGCAATCCGACTTTCTACTGCGTCACAACGACATATAAGTTGTTTAGCTTCACGCTGTGTCCTTGGGAAACTTAGGAACCTAGTGTTTAGTCTAGAGAAGGGTCTGTCCCCGTTATTAACATAGTTCCGTTTTCCGATTCAACCTAGTTCGAGTGTTGATTTTCAGGTTTGGTTCAGGTGCTGATTGGTGAGTGGCGGAACTCAACACCGTGCTGTATGTACCTCGTTGACAATGAGGTAAACGAGTGAGGCAAAGCGAGGAAATGAAAATATTAAATACCTCAATCTCCCGATTGGAAATCGAACTCACAAACGTCGCGGTTACATTTAGGTTGGTGCATCTGCAATCTCTTTAAAATTATATTTTATTAATATTTATTATATTATATTATTAGCGTATATTTTTATTATAGGAAAAATTCTCACCGCCAATTGGCAAATGTCTGTCTGGTTTACGTCTGTTCCGATGTTCGATTAGTTTAATATTCAAGCAAGTATAAAATTTTGATTATGTGGCGCAGCGGTATAATGTGTGACTGTAAAGCGCGACGGTATAGGGTTCAATACCCACTCTTCGGAATTATAAAAATAATTCAAATTTCCTTTATTGCGTTGCACAATCGTTTAAAAAAAGATTAAAAGACAAAAGTAATAACTATATTTTTAAACTAACCTTGACCTTGACTTTTTTTTTGGTACACGCTATATCCCGTATAGCAGCGTAGGTAGAGGGATGCTTACACATTGCATTTTTACCGAATTTTCAAGGCATTGCCCGTTGAATGGCGGAACTCGACGCTTTTGCTTTGGTAGCACAGAGGCAGAAATCAAAATATTCACAAATAATAATTCATTCACCTGAGTGAAAATCGAACCCACAACCACGTGACAGTCACACACATGCGCCCCTGCGCCACGACGGCCTTACCTGTATAATATACATAGGTCATAATCTATGTAGGACACGCCACCATCATACTAAGTATTCACACTATCATAAGTAGATATAAGTTTTCAATAATTATATCTCGTGCACATAACAGTTTCAAGGAGACTGCTAAGTAGTCCAATCGTGGAGTGCGATTAGATCTTAAATATTTTAACGAGATATCCTTATATCTAGAAGTCATTAAATTAAATAAATCAAAATCAGCTTCACGCTGTATCCCGCACACATCAGGGGCAGAGAACGCATGAACCTAGCGTTAAGCCACTCCGTTCCCCACTTTCCGCCGAATTTTGGAGGTATTGCGTGTTTAGTGGCGGAACTCACCGCTGCTCTTTGCCTCGATACCAGAGCGAAGAAATGGAAATATAAATTTAAATAAATATTTCATTTTCTCGAATGGGGATCGAACCCAAAACCGTTGCGTTACAGTCACTGTAATCTTAAATTAAACAAAATATAAATTAGTGTTTTTGTGAGTGAGTGGAGCGGGCAAATTAAGGACTTTGAATTCATAAGAGTGACCTTCGCACTTGTATTTTCACTTAAAAATAGGCGGGTGGAAAAGAACCAGAAAGAGTGAGCAAATGGAACTCCCTCAAAATTAGAGAGCAGGGCCAAAAAAAATTAAATAAATAAAATATTTTCTAACACAAAAACTAACCGCCACACCCACTGTTAGACATACATACGTACATACATACTATTACATAGCAACAGCGTCATTTTTGTCATCAATGAAAGTTGTCACTGTGACGGGACTTGCCACTTGGCACGCGCACCCACAACGTCATATTGGCGATAATAACATTTTTTTCAGATGTCACGTCAATAAATGTTTGTTTGCTATAACACAGCTGTTGGCTGAGTGAAGGTGAATCTTGCGAACGGAATATTTTAGAAAAATTTATTTGTGTTAAATTGCGTTTTTTCATACGTTTAATGTATTTATTTACTTTGGATTTCTTTATAATGGCAATGTTTTATTTAGGCCAGCTGATAATGTATTTGATTGTAAATTGTAACGGACTATGAGTTTGATTTTCACTTTTTGTAATGATTTTTTAAAATTTCATCGTTCTGATAATACGACAAAGCACGGCGTTGCATTCTGCCACTCAATATGCAATGGAGTATCTTATTCCATTGTTATCGAGATACAAAATAAAGCTGCTTTGTCATTTTATATTTTTGGTTAGAACAGTGATAGTTTTTAAAGAAATCAAGAGAAAGTAGTGACATGCCACTCTGTTCTTTATTTAAATGACATTAATAACCGTCGCGTGTATTCAGATACTTACATATACTTTGCAATTGTGTCAAGATGAAGTAAGTTCATATTTATATTAGCTATATAAGTAGTTTGTGTAGTTCTAATTTCAATGTTGTGTCCTTATCCTTCTAGGATTTCATGTTAATGATCGGAGGATAAATCTCTCGATCACAATCATGAAACTAAAGCTTATTTCTAGATAAGCTGTTAGTTTTGATAAGAACCTACCTAAAGTTCACTTGACTATATCATATCGACGGCAGCAAAGAACATGAAGACAACTGCATTTTTGCCAAAAACGTTTTTTTATATAATTCAACTCAGAATTCCATGTTTTATCTGATAGTATTTTTTTTTCATAAAAAACATTGTTTTTTACCCCGATTTTCTCACGTAGAAAAAGACATGTACACAATTTTTTAAGAAATGCCTAAGTAAACTCGGATATATGTAATAGTCCGTGTGTACGTGGGGAGATTCGGCGCGTTCGCATGTTATAAGCAAAGGTATCTGGCACTTGTTCGTTTCTAGTTTGTCCGATCATCAGTTATCTCACTATATATGCATTGTTTAATTACTTTTTAGTGTTATCAAAGTATGAATAATGTAAAAATTTGTGCATTTATTACAATATATGTAGGTAATTTATTCATATGCAAAGAATTATGTTGAATTTTTGAAAAAACAAACGTGATTTTCTTTTATAACAACGGGGTTACTGAATCTTATTCATCAATAATAAGTTGATGCAGTCAAACAGCAACAGATATGATTTTTTTAGAAAATATGTAGATTTCCGAATGATATGATGAATAAAGATTCTCTTTAACGTTGGAACTACTTGGAAAATTGATGATGTTGGCCATCCAAATATTTCGACAACAAGTTTTAATATAGAAAACTCAGCTAATGACGACGATAATAATGAACAATATTGTTATGAGATTCTAATATATCTTAACGATCTGTTAGACATTTCTACGGCGAAAACATTATTACAGATATCCAAATCAAGATCAAGACTCCTGTTTCTACAGACTATGCTTCCTTTGCTTCTTGTCCTATTAATTAGTCCCTAACCAAATAAATCCGGCTACATGACTTAAGGAAGTAATCCAAGATAGCATTCGATTATTTATTACTACAGTTTCATGGAGAATAAAACTAAAATCAGAAGTCAAAAAGCTGGCACAGTACGAGCCAGCAAAAGTCAAAAAGTTTCAACAGTAACTTTTAATTTCCAAGAAATCTTTCGACCCCTTATGGTGAATAAAGTTCCTTTTACTATAAACATTTACGTTTTCATTTCACAATTTTGATATAGGAAACAAAAGAGGATTAGGTTATATGTTGGCCGAGATCGTTGCTTGCTTGTATAATTATATAGTCAAAGTAGGAATTAAAGGTAAACAATCTGATAACTGTGGATGCCAAAAATGTAATCGATCAGTATTTCTAATATACTTGTATAATGCTGAAAAGTTTAAAGTGCATGTATGTCATAGATTCTTAAAAAAAGGGACAGGTAGGCAGGGCAGGAAGTTGACAGTGTGCATGCCCTAATCGATTGATCTTCCAAAAGAAAAATAATATATACACTCCAAGAATGGTATACCTGTGTAAGGTGGTCAAAGTTAATGGGGAGCCTTAAAAAGTAATTGGAATCTCCTTAAACGATATTTGAAACTTTAAATCTTACACGAACCCAATATACATGGAAGAAAGATTTTAATAACGAAAAGATTAAATGGAGCTAGATTAGAAAGATAAAAGTGGATCCAAATGTTAATAATCCATATGTAATTCATTACAAATATCATTTAAATGAAGCCCAATTGACTGATTGTCTATGATTTTATTAATATGATTGTGGTCGATATGCAAATACCAGTAATAGACAAAATAACGCTGAGGCCTACAAAGTGCTTACACCAATGCCTTACTAATAACGACAAAATAGCAATATACAAAGATCCGATTTCTTTCTGTGAACAGAATTTATTTTCTTGAAGATAACACATTTTTTATAAAAATATAATTTATACAGCAATAGAAAATATGTTTTCTGAAAACTGAATAAAAAGACAGATTTTTTACTTTGTAATTGTAAACTTTTACTATAATTTACTATAAGAAAAATGCTAAGATGGTAATCGCTTGTGATATTATTTAAATAAGGTAATTCAAACATCAATAAATTGAAAATGATAGGGGCAACATACAGCTTTCTGTAGATTTACTCAAATGACATAAGAATGATTTAGACATTCTGTCTTCTCTATTTCGATAAAGCTTGTATAAGATTTAATTATTTTGTATGTGAGATTTCTTTTAAATGCGTTCGATTATTGCGATAAAAATTTGCTTTTATTATTTAGAACACTGAATTAATATACGTTTCGGTTAACTATTAGAGGTTAAGGTTAAATATTACGTATGGTTGATCTACCTTAGTTAGTGCATTACAGCTTTTTATCAATTTGAACTTCTTTATTAGGCACCTGAAACTTATAACAATTTTAATATATCTGCAATTATCGGAAGCTACAACTTTATAATGGCGAAGTATTTTGAGACAACTGCAGTATTTTAGTGGCAATCATATCTACATGTTTTTTATTGATGAAATTAGTTATATATAATCAAAAAGAATAGTAATAACTCATTATATATATCAAATTATTTAAGGATAATTAATTACAGTGTCCCAAGTAAAAACGAATATATGGCAGTTGACTCAGTTTGTTTGTTATTTCGAGCGGACTAGATAAAGATATCTACCGTATTTTTAAAACTAAGAAACTTATTGAAAATTAGTCTATACTAAATAGTATATAATCTTATAACAATTAACTATTTCAAATTTGAGGAAGATAGCTTTTTTATTGTAAAAGTTATTACATTATTTTCTTAAAAACGCTCTCAAAACTAGTGATTTTGTAGATAGCCGTTTGCTCTTTGCTGCCGTCGATATGAACGATATATTATTTATTTGGAACTAAACATAAAAATGTATAAGATAAACGTGATATGTTTTTTGTTTATTATTTAAATAATATGAAGAAAAAAATATTCATGGAATAGTTTTCAGGATTGCGCCACGTTATGCATTTATATTTATTGTGAGATTTCAGTGATTAATTTGTGGATATGATAACAAATTTTAGTCCATATATGTATATGTAGTAACTAGCGACTCAAACGCGGCTTCGTCCGCTTTAGTTTAATATTATATTATAGCTAAATTATTGAAAATGTTTACAAAAATCGTAGCCTATTCTCATATACACGCTATATTACTGTAAAGTTTTATCTAAATTTGTTCAGCAATTTTTGCGTGAAAGTGAAATAAACATTTATCCTTGCATACTTCCACATTTATAATATTATTAGGATGATATTATTTACTTTTAAACAGCAATAATAGCTATAGATTTCTATGTTAAACGAGAGTGAAACGATTGCATACATTCTTGGGTCTAAAATTTAAAGAGATGGAAATGATGTAAAAAAATCCGTGAGAAATAATTGTCGTTGAAAATATGAAACTAATGGAAAAAACTCAAAACACATCCCAATGAACAAAACTAGTGTTGTGTGAAGCAAAAAATGTAAAATTATTGGACAAAGTGTCAATGTCAATCAGCTGTCAAATCTGTCATTTAGAATATTATTAATTTTAATCGATTCAAAATTGGTTTCTTTTGGTTTTTTCAGTAATTAATTGACTTTTTCTTCTTTTTTACTGTAATTATATGCACTAATAAGTGCGTTAACATACTAAGCCCTAATTTTTGTTTGAGAAAATTATATTTTTTAACTTAAATTTTCACAATAATAATTTTCACATAAAAAAAATGTTTGTCTTCGTCAATTTTATCTATTTTTAGGCTTGGATTTTCAACTGGGAACCTTATATACCGTTGTTTATAATAAACAATAAAGTTAGTTAGATAAATGTTTAGGTGTGTTGTTATTATAAAATCTATTATATATGTAGGTATATATTATCCAGGAAGTTATTTTATAATAACATTTAAAAAGATATTTATAAATCAACAACTCGTGCGTTTCCAATCTGTATATAATTAAGACTAAAATGCTCCTGTCATAGTTACCAGTATAAGATTGAACAAAAAATAAGAATTGAACGTTTTTGTTGATTTAAATTAGCAATATTTGCTTCGGTAACAGGTTCGACGGCCGTCTGATGTAATTTGTAAGTCATTAAAATGCTGTATCTATTGTCAATTCAATTAAATATATCCGAAAGCAGTTTAACAGTTTTCCCGCAATGTAGATAAGATAGGACAGCTAACTGGGTGTCTGGTTCTGGGGAACTCTCCAGATATCAAATTTTAATACTCGAGACAGTATGTTGAGTGAAGGAAGTTAACGCCGTACGCTGTATTAGAGCGCAATGTGAAAATAAATAATAAATATATAATTCCCGGATTGAAAAGGGCAATATTCTCTTGTTTTAGCTTTGGTATATATTTCTGATACTTATTACATTACTATGTAGATAATAAGTTTGTATAAATGTGTACTGATCGTGTTTGTAAATGAATGGTTATTATGTAATTGTTCCTGGACTATTGTATTACATTGTTGAACTGTACTTAAGCAGCAAGCAAATCGTTTGAATTATATCTATCATTTTGATGTAATATGACGGCTGTGAGTTGAATATGATTATTTGAGAGGAGAACTTTTACAGATTCAGAATTAGGCCGAAAGTGGGCCCCGAAAGCGGGGAAGTGACTTAATGAGAATGGAGTGACTTAACAATAGGTTCCCTCTGCCTACCCTGTGGGATACATTGTGAAGTTAAAAAATATTAATTTATGTTTCAAAAACTTTCTAAATAAATAAGCCTAACCACATAACACGGTAGGCAGAGGGAACCTATTATTGGGACTCCGCCTCTCACGACACGATATTGAGTGGCGTAACTAAGCGTCGCACTTTGTCTGCCAGAGAGAGGAAGTGAAAATAAATATTATAATCATTCCATCAGCAGATACTATCCCATTGTGTACTAACGGTCTCTTTTAAAACTTTATCTAAAATACTTTATCTTTTTTCTAGTATGTAATTTTTTTTTACTTGAATACCGACAAAGCTGCTACAAACAGGCCCTTTGTTCAGTTTGCGGAAGCGCACGTATAAAATGACGCACTACCTTGACATTACGTGTTGATTTGCAAATAAAATAAATGTAGGTTTGCGAGAAAACTCATTCATCTGTTAATAATTATATTTAACCTACATTTGAGAATAAAAAATATATCTTTTTTTTCCTATACGTTAGTGAGTATGGATATCGGATTCCAAATCAAGGATAGGCACTTACACAAAAATGTTTAATTATTTATGTTATTATTTTATTTGTATGCATTGTTTGTGGCCTGTCGAGGTGCAGCAGGGGCAGAACCACAAAATTCGGCGAAAAGTGGGAAATGGAGTGTAAGACACTCACTAGACACACTAGATTCCCTCTGTCTACCCAGCTGTCCGCGGGACACAGCGTGAAGCTGATTTATTTTTTATTTATTCTATTGTTTATTGGCAGTCTAAACGTAATTCGTTGTGATTGAATATTGAGCTATAATTTAGTTCTCAGCAAATACATGTCTTGTCACCCATATATACTCGGTCATATATATGTATATCTCGTTTTTTTTTAGGTAAAATCGTGAACTTGGCTCACATTTATTTGAGATTTATTTTACCACTTTAAGGAAAAATTCTATGTTATTAAACTTATTTCTTCTTATTTTACTAATTTCTAAATTTATAGAGCTATATTATAAAATTTTGTTTGGTTAAACGTATTTATCTCAGGAACTACTACTGGTTGGAACTTGAAATTACAACATTCTTTTTGGAATATTACCTATATTATTATTACAACATTCTTTTTGGACTATTACCTATATATATTACATCATGTTAACAGTATGCGGCCAGAGTTATTTATGATATATGCATGACAGTGTGTTTTATATACAAATTCTTAGTTATTTTCATTTCTCTACGGGAAAGCCGTTAAAAGCTACTCTAGTATAAACGTGTATAATTATTTAGAGCAGGATTCGAACGAAACGTAAGCACGGCGGATGTGGGTTTGATTCCCACTAGGGGAACTTAATTATAAATATATTTTCGTAACAAGACAAAATGTGATATTGAGTCCTCTCACTTAGTGTCTTGAATCGGCAGAAAGAGGGGAACAGAGTGTCTGAACTCTAGTTTCCCTCTGCCTACTCTGCTGTATGTGGGATAAAACGTAAAGCTAAAAAAATATTTCTTTCTTCACTATAGAAAACATTCCGATCAATAAATTCTAGTCTAGAATCATTTGAGTTGACATTACTGAGGTTAATAAACTTTGTTGCTATCTGTACAAGCATTTTTATTATTTAATGCTATTTTAGTCTTACATACTCTCACGTTCGCCTCAGTCTCATGACTCAGCGGTTTTATCACTACTAAAGTGTTAGCGGGTTCGATTCTCGAAGGTAAATATGCAAAGTGAATATTGCAATAACGGAATTCTCAAGTGTAAAAGAAAGTATAACCCCCATTATGAGATTAAAAGTGAAAATTACCTACAAAAAAATCGAATGCTACATCTATATACTTATGTATTTGTGTGACTTTCACTATAGTGCCCTCTAGGTGATATTCGTGTAAGTTCGATTATCAAGCGAAAAAAGTCTTACTAATTTAGAAAAAACTTACAGTGACTACCTAGGTAGCCTAGGTAGATGGATTGAAATCGATGAACGGCTTCTATTTCTATCTATTTTAATAAGCTTTTATTAGGTCGAGAAGTAATAAACTATGTAATAACACCTAAGAAACTGAATTTGACCCCCTTTAATAATTGTATCGTCATGAAACTTGGCAGTAATAATATCGTATAATCGAACTGGTCTGATGATGGAGCCAGGACCTGATTAATGGAACTCTTCAGAAGTTACTTAACGCTTCGAGAAAAATCCACAGCACTCAGTGTGGAAAAGCTTGGTTTTAATATTTTTTAAATATATAATTACGTTATTAACAAACAGTGCGTGTGGATTGGCGGAACCCAACGCCAGAATTTTTTATCACATTGGAGGAAACAAGACATTTTTAAAATATAAGCATTACCACGATCAAAAATCAAATTTATTATCATAGAAAAGCCATTGCGTACATTCAAAACATTTTTCTAAACTAAAGTTTCACATGTTAAGACAAATTACTTAAAAGAAACTCCACAGCCATCTCGCTAGACCAGTTTTACTTTTATTTTTGTTCCGCTCCACGGTTAAAAATAACCCGTCAATATTATAAGTTTAACTTTAACTTAACTGGTAAATCAACTTTGACGTATACCACATATGGTGTGATGTGTGAAATTATCATATATTATAGTTCAATGACGGTCGATTTAGTTCCCGGTTCGTTACTACTACATTTGCATTATTTTTTATATCAATAAGTATTTTTAAAATAAAATGGAAACTGTACTGTCTACGTGGATATATTTTTTAGTGCGGCGTTTAGTTCTGCGACTCAAAAAGTAATGTACCTCGATAATTGTGAGATTGGATTGCCTAAACAGTGGGTTTTGAGAGTACCGCCTTTATAGTATAATTTTTTTTTAGTCTTTATAATTCTTGTTACCAAAAGAAGATATTTACAAATTTTCACTTACAAGCATCGAATGTCAAGTGGCGCAACTTAACGCTGTGTTTTATATAATCACACCGAAGAAATTCACAAGATGAATACAAAAAATCTCTAAGTGAGATTAGAATCAGCAATAATCATCATCATCTTTTTAGTGCTTTAATAACGCTGATATTGTATTAACAACTCAATTGAAGTCTATGAAATAAAAAAAATGTTTATTCCGGCATAAGTATATCAACAGAGGGAGCTTACTATGAAGGTACTCTGTTTTCCATGTACCACCCAATTTTGGAACTCAACGCTGCACTGCGGGTAACTCAAATTAACTCATTCCACCCAATGGGTATTGAACCTCCAACCATCTCTTACAATCAGAAGTTGTGCCGCTGCACCATAAGGGCCTCACAAAAAAAAATATCTTTCATATTTAAAGCGAGAGTCAATCAATTCTTTATGAAAAAATTCTAGTACTTTAAAATGGTTAGTGCGAATGACAGCTTAAAATATTATAAAATGATTGTTAATACTGATAACTAAATAGGTACGTAAAAGCGGACTTGCATTAATCAAGACGAAACTAGGTTGAGATTAAAACGACGCGACGACACGCAATACAAATAACATATCATCTTTAAAACTTTGAGTGTTATTTCTTGTAACGATTTTCGTTTTATTTTCACGCTGTATCTCGCATGGAAGAACCAGGAAATAAAAATCATTTCTAAGGGTGGGAATCGAACTCATAATCATCACATTTACGAGTTCGATGCTGTGTCGCTGCAAGGAATTTAGACGTATATGTAGCTGGATTTCAAACCACGCCAAAATTTTACAAAGGTTGACAATAAGAGTTTGAACGACTGAATAAAAATATTGACAGGCCGTTTAGCCTAGGTTATTATGATACAGCTATCCCTGTAGAAAAGAAATATTTATTTTAACCCGCCTGCGGTTTCGCCCCCTTCGACCACTCCCATTTTTTTTTATAATTAATAAAAAATTATATCTAATATACTTAAAATATAATCAAATAAAATATAATCAAAACGTAACGTTTTAGCCAACGTAAAGTTTAATAAAACAGCTATTTTACAGCTGTTTAGTTGATTTAAATAAACAAAACACTAAATTTTAAGGTGAGTTTTTCAAAATAAGTAAGTGAAAACTATTTACAATTTGGTTAAGCCGTTTCGGAGATTAGCGTTGACAAACAACAGACAAATATTTTAAAAATGGTTTTTTTGGGTTCCATTGATGACAGATTAACCATATAACTTTATAATAGAAACCAATAATAAGTTTTCTCGTATATATAGCTATACTCGTACACAATTAACAGTATTTTCTCTTATAATTTGATCTCTCGTTCCGAATTAAACGACCAGTACCAACGTCTAATCAAAATCAATTCGTTGATTTAAATAAAAAAAAATTTGAAGAAATTTCATCGATAATGCTCTTGTTATGTTACTTAAAATGTCTTAATAAATTATTAATTTATTTGCAGGTTCAAATATCTATTTGCGTAAAAACTAAATTCGACGTCAGTTAAATATTTTAACATTAGGGTGATTTTTCGATATTCCCGCCTAAAGAGTTTTTATCTATAATTAATAATATTGTAAAATATTTTTTCATGTATTTTTTTTATTTTATTTGTATTCCGCACGCTGGCGTCACGCTGTATTCCGCACACAGCAGAGTAGGCAGAGGGAGGAGGAGAAGGGAGGGAGGAAGGCTGGAGGCATTGCGTGTGGAGTGGCGGAGCTTAACGCCGCGTTCGCGCTTTAACACAAGAGTGAAGAAATTAAAATATACATATGTCATTTCCTCGAGTGCGATATCCAATATATCAATATTTATTTAGGTACTCTTAAGCCGGTCTTGTCGAACGGAATGCTGAGAGTAAATATACGTACATATTATATACACAGGCATACATGTATATGTATATGCTTGTAGATACATCATAACGCATGATGAGATCTATTAAGATTTTAAGAGATTTTCTAAATTTTTTACTTTTCGAGTATTTTCCAGTTCCAATTTCATTTATGTTACAGTCATTCTATATTTCGTTTGATAACTAAGTTTTAATATGTATATATTTCATACTTTTTCCAGCATTTCAATTTAAGACACCTATGAAAACTTAGTTTTATCACACTCCGTCCCCCACTTTTCCCCTAAATTCGAGACATTGCGTGTTGAGTGGAAGTCAATGAAGTTTTTTCTATATATATAAAAATAAAAATATATTGATAAAAATGAAAATAATTAAATACCATGAATCGGAATCGAAACCACAACTGGTGTGTTTACAATACAGAAACTGTACCACGTCACTTAGTTACTTTACTTTTAAACAAAGCCAATCATTGCGTCATTATATTTTAAAAAATATCGATATTTCAATATATAAATATTCAGATGACTTTAGAACCTGTAACTATCGCGTGCACATGCAAAAACATTTTAACTATGCCATGATATCAATTTAAATACAAATTTGTAACATAATTAGAATTATAAAGTAGATCGGGCTATTGTCTGTTTTGACTTTAAAATTATATATTTAAAAGTAACTGTATAAAACATTTCAAATTATTAACGTAAAATATTTGCTCTTTTTTTTGTTTAATTAAAACATTTGCTGGATCCGTCGTGGTGGGTTGGGGTGTGGATTCGATTTCCAGTCAATAGGTAATGAATCATTTTCATCTCCTCGTTTTGGTAACAAGGCAAAGCGCGTCGAGTTTCCACCAACAGACACACAAAGTTTTAAAATTTAGCTGGTGTTTCTTAATTCCCCCTGTCTTCTCTGCGATATGCTGAATACAGCGTGAAGATAAGAAAATAACTGCAAACATTTTGACAATAAGACTTGAAGACAACAACTTAACACATAAATAATTAGGGTTGCGTAGTTCAACAAAACGGAACCCTTATAGGATCACTTTGATACCTGTCTGCCCGTCTGGCCAGACCCTTAATCTTAAGAATTAATTTGTCTAAAGGTTAATATTAAATGTAAATTGTATTATTAGTATAAAATCAAAATAAAATATTAAGGGGAACTATGCTCACTTATATGAGTTCTTTAACAAATACACTTGAAGACTTCCATTAAATTATAAGCCATTTAGGTATCCTAAAAAGTTAATACTGTACATAAATCATAATTACCTACAAAAACAGTACTAAATTTAGTTTAATAATTTAGTTTATTATAAATACTAGCCGTTGTAGCGCATTTATCACTTTTAATAACGAGTCGAGGCTGGACGCAATAGTTGTGGGTTTAAATCCGAGTTGGGAGTAATATTTTAATTTATAATTTAGCTTAGTTTAAGTGTCACACGAGACGTCTTAGTGTCTCTTAAATAAGCTAAAAGTCAATAAATGAGTGACAGTATGAGAGATGAGTGAAAATAATAAAAATGCAATTTAGCCTACATATATTTTTTTAATAAATGACATTAATAAAAATGTAATACCTATTAATTTTTTATTAAAAATAATATTATTAAGAAAAATTTAATAAGTATATCATTTTTAAAATAATATTTAGCTTTTCGACTAACGAATTCAAAGTACGTACAATCTTCGATGGTCGATTGTCCAAACTCCGAACAACTTGTATTCTGGAAAGCTCCTATACAGTACAGATCTGTTAGCTTTACGAGACTTATCATACTGAACCAAAACTGTGCTTAAAATTATAAACACACGTCTTTTCTATACATAAAATTCTAATTAACTTATGTAAAAAAATATTTGCATCAAAATTAATTAGAATTAAAACAATTAATTCAGTTTAATATTTAAATGATTTATAATTTACGATAACGATATATACAGTCGTTATTTGATGAAAGCACTCACTCACTATTACATCAGAAGCTCAATTATAATTTACCTCAAAATTAAAATTACACAAAAACACTACTAAACAAAAAATATAAAAAACATATATATACCTTTTTTTATATAAACACAATAAAAATAAACACAGTAACTCTGTTTCAATTTTCAACGCAAGATGCGTACGCGCAGTTTGACGACAAGCAGTTAACTGATACGCGTGTCCGTCGAAACACGCAACACTAGTAGTAGTGATGTGCTTATATCGATATATATACGTATCGATTTTTAATCTTACCCATATATCATCGTTTATCATAAACAAGGCTTTGTTTATTATGGGTTTTAACTTGTCTATTATATTATTTGTTTATAAGTATCCTTAAAATGTTGTCAATCTAAATAAATCTTTTTATGGTAGAATTTAGTGTAGTGCTGAATGAATTATATTTGTATGCTGTGAATTGATTCTTTCTTAAAATTGTTAAAGAATATAATAAAAACGGGCAATTTTAAAGTTTTTTTTTATATAACGGCATTGTTTGTTGCTTAATACATCATATTTTAATTTGTATAGACCATAGAGTAATAAAAGGCAACACTGATACGCCTGAATAAACTTTTGACGATTATGGGTTCAATTCCCATTAAGACATTGAAATGGCTTGGTTGGAATTTGAATAATTATTTGAATTCAATTAAATTTCAATTGTAGGTCTTGCTTGATTGGTTTTTATATAATTTTTTACACGATTATAAAACAACAGTTTTATTAGTATGTATATGTTTATGTATGTACGTCCCTTATATCCCAAATAACTGTTAAACTAGTGAATCGATTTTGATAAACGATATGTCATCGCTTTTTTATAATTCACTTGTGATGTACCGCACCACACTGTTAGATTGTTGTTAATCCATAAATGACCGCTAAAATAAATCTAACGTAATATGGGTATCAAATTAAAGGACTTGGTTATAAAATACAATACACCATAAATAACTACTAGGAAACTTGTTTTCAAAAAGATTTGATAAATTAATATTTTATTAGACACTGATAAAAATCTATCGCCGCGTTTTATCTCTGCTAAAATTAATATGGACCTTTTTAATGGTTTTAATTTGTAAGAGTTTACTATAGTTTCATTGTACTCTATGGTTATGGGTCCAGTTGTTACGCAGCGGCACAAGAGTAGGTAGTAAAGCAAAATGCGTTGGTTGTGGGTTCGATCCCCACTCGACGAAATCAAAAATTCATTTACATTTTTTCGCTCTGGTGTTGAAGCGAAACGTGATGTTGAGTTCCGCCACTGAACACGCAATGCTTCCAGAATTCGGCAGAAAGTGGGGAACGGAGTGTCTTAATATTAGGTTCCCTATGCCTACCCTGTTGTGTGCGGAATAGAAGCGTGAAGCTGATCTGATTTTTTTGATTTAATTGTGGGCTCAAATTCAATATGCAAATTTTTTTATGCTCTATGCCTTTTCCTTAAAATATAGCAATACCATAAGGAGGCCGTTGTGGTGCAGCAGTTTAATCGGAGGCTTGCATTGTCTTAAATATTTTCAATGTTTTGAATTGCGGCGCTGAATTCCGATTCCGGTCTCGAAAATTTAGAAATGGAGTATGGGTATATTAGGTTCCCTCTGCCTACCCTGCTATATGCAGGATACAGCGTAAAGAATAAAATATTTTTGACTTACACAGTACAAAAAGTATGATTACCCATAAAGTTTTATTTCGGCTTTTCACTCCGAATACGTCGTCATTTGCTTTGTTAAGTGACCGTGGCCAAAGATTCTGCAGCAAATTCTCAACACGTGTTATACACGTGATCTCCATAAATTTTTACTATTTTTTTGTGTTTTTCAGATTAGTTAATTATATTTTTAAATTGCACTTATTAGAGTTTTATTGTATTGTTTTTTTAATAATTAGTTCAAAGATAAGGATAAGATAGATAAGATGGAGAGCGCACCTGGAAAAACGTTAGGTTTATGTCTAGTCCCTAAAATCTCCCTTCCAGCAGAGGTATTTATATAAGAAATAGAAAGAGAAAAAGAACTACACAGTAGTTTCAAAGAAAACACTTTTGCCTTTAACGTCTTTATAAATTAGTTTTCATATTAATTTTGAGATACTTAGTTTTTTAAAGACTATTAAAATGCTAATATATTACTTAAATATGGAACGTTATCTTTATTTATATTAGTAACGAGAAAAATTTGGTGCCGCATTGTTTTGCTGATTTTGTATATGCACGACTTATAGTCTGACGCTGTTCTGGTCCGGTGAAACAAGGGTAAACGCGACAGTTGCGCGACACTTGGGACAATGACAAACTTACTATTTTCTTTTTCTTGCTCTGGTAACGAGGCAAAGCGCGCCGTTGAGTTCCGCTACTCAACACGCAATGACGAGTATTCGGTTGAAAGTGGGGAATTGGTGTGTCTTAATGGGACCTAAGTGTCTTAACACTAGGTTCCAACGGTCCCGCTGCTTACCCCTATACAACCAAAAAAAAAGGACTTATAGTAACTAGTTCTTATGATTTCACACAAATGCATGCAAAAAAATATGCATGTATACGTTCGGATAACATGATTAAGTGAATTCTATTTTAATAAATTTACCTGTGTTGGTTATGCAATCCTATACATTAAGTACAGATAAACCTCATATAGCATTGTAGACAGGAGGTTAGTACGTTGCCTACGCACCGCCCGTCTTTCGGGACGTGTTGTATGATGGAGCTCATCGCCGCCTTTAGTCTGCTTACCAGAGGGAGAAAAAGTAAACGTGATTTAACAAAGAACATATAACAGATTCAAACATCTTAGGTAGAGGTTCTCCTTCTCACTGACTACCATCCAATATACGGAATAGAGTTAAAAAAATAATATAGTCTTATATATTTATTATATTTACACTAATAGAAAGAGAAAAAAAAATAATCATATAGTATGTAATAAAATCGAAGTCATCACAGTGAAGTATTTCTAAGAACCAATTTAAGTGTCAAGTAAACAAAAAATGGTATGGCGGGTGCAAATCCGTGTCCATTAACTAGAAACGACAGGTGGAGTACGTATGACTTATGTGGAGGTACATATAAGACAAGTATTGCAACTTTTTGCAGTGGAAGGTTAACGCTCCGAGTAACTTACGTTAGAAATAACCTTTCACAATATGAAACTATAACAGATTAATGAATTATAAGTTGTTATGTAAGTTAAGTATGATGTATGTATGTCATTTTCATTCGTAACTGCTTGTAGGTTCGATTCTCATTTAGGGGAAATTATATGAGAAATATTTAATGTTTTTATTTCCTCGCTCTGGTAGCGACACAGCGCGCCTTTTAAGTTTCGTCGCCTAAAACAAAATGCTTCGAGAATTCGGTGACAAGAAGGGAACGGAATTGTCTTAATGGTGAACGGAGTGTCTTAAAACTAGGTTTTCAGGTTCCGTCTGCCTAGTCTGCTTTGTGTGGAATAATAATATTAATAATATGCTTTATTGTACACCACAAAAATACAAAATAAATAAATAAAGGAAACATAAAGAAAATGTACAGCAGGCGGCCTTATCGCTATAAGCGATCTCTTCCAGGCAACCTTAAAATGTAGGAGTAGTTAGAACGGTAGACAGTGCTAAAATGGATTGCAAAGTAAGCAAAAGTTTGAAGCTAAAGAGACGTGACAAAATTACAAAAGTTACAACTGTGTTTCTGTCAATCAATCAATCAGTTTCACGCTGTATCCCGCACACAACAGGGTAGGCAGAGGGAACCTAGTGTTAAGATACTCCATTGCCCACTTTCTGCCGAATTCTGGAGGCATTGCGTATAGAGTGGCAGAACTCAACGCCGCGCTTAGCCTCGACACCAGAGCGAAGAAATGGAAATATGTAAATATTATAAGTAAATATTTCATCTCCTCGAGTGGGGATCGAACCAACAACCAGTCGGTTTTACAGTCACAATTCGTGCCACTGCGCCACGATTTGATACCATATTATCATTACACATAGTTTACCTGTAGCTGTTTACACTTTTGCTATATCATTGAATTAATTATCTTATGTAATTATAGTTTATTGTTTTTTTATGTCACGCGATAACAATACAACGAATTGTTTAATTTAAATAATATAATATTGTCTGTTATACAATTTAATTTATACGGTGGTTGCGGATTCGATTACGGGTGATGATATTTTATTTCAGCTTCACATTATATCCTGCATAGCAGGGCAAGCAGATGGAAGCTAGTGTTAAGACACTGTGTTCCCTACTCACACCAAATTTTTGAGACATGGCGTGTCGAGTGGCGTATTACTACGCCGTGCTTCATTATCGTATTCCCCTGATTGGGGATCAAACACGCAAACGTTCACAGATAATTATTTCTGAACATAAATACTAAAAAACAGAATAAAATAACTATTTAAGAGGACTTCCCACACATTATGAAAAATGATTATTTTTTTGCTGTTTTTATAGATTATTAATGGTACAGAACCCTACGTGAGACAGATTCGTACTTTTCCAGTGTTTTTGGCATAAGAAATTTTTAGTTAATAGGAATAATACTTTTTACAGATAAAAAAAGTATTTAAAATGAACCTGTAACAATTTCAATCGTATCGCCTTTTGTCGTATCGCCAGTCTTCCAAAACACTTCCCTTACAGCCGCGCCCAGTATCAGCACATTGGACGTTAGCATTTCGAGTGACTGCCAGTATCGCGATCATCTGGAAAGCAAGGTCAAGTTGGCTTCAAAGAAACTGGGGGTCATCAACAGAGCGAGACAGTACTTCACGCCAAACACCGATTGTCCCCAGGATTGATATAGGGTCCAGGTTCGGCCTCATATGGAGTACTGTTCTCATCTCTGGGCTGGTGCACCCTAGTATCTGCTTACCCCATTTGATCGTATACAACGTAGAGCCGTTCAAATTAGCACACATTACACACATTAGCTTTGCATAGAGATGTATCCTCGCTGTACGTTCTCTACCGTATTTATGATGGGGAGCGTTCTGGAGAACTGTTTCATCTTGCACCTGCCTCCGAAGTTTCTAATCACACAGTATGTTACACACTCAAGTACCATCCACACCAACTGGATATATAAGACTCCACTAATGTGTGGTTCCGAAGGAATTTCCTTCCACGCGCCACTCAACTGTGGCCTGCGTCAGTGATTACAGGGCGATACGAACTAGGTACCTTTAAAAAGCGTGTCTCCATTCCACAAAGCGAGCGACGCACCTGTAGCTCAGGTGAGTACCCATACGCACGTTTGCCTAGTCTTTTTCCCTTTAAATATTAAGTCTTAAAAAATTCGCAATATTTTATTTGTACCAAATACATATTTTTATCATATGTACGCCGTATTTTGTCATTTTTATTTGCATTTTGATTGTCGTAATTAAATTTTCAAGAACAAACTATACATATTTTATCACTGTTATCACAAGAATATAATTTTATACAAGGATCTTTTGTAGTATAGGTACTCGAAAATAATAATATCTGACTTTCGCATGTTGCACTTTTATCAATTAAAATTATACTACTGCACGTATTATTTTTCATACTTTTCCCCACATAACATGGTAAACAGAATGTTAAGACACTCTGCCCCCTACGCAAATAATTTCCCTGCGGTTGCTGCTGCTGGTTCCATCATTTTCAGCCTAGAACCCACTACCTGCATTAAAAAGTAGCTTAAGTGTGAGTCGAACTTGCCCACCGAGGGTTCTGTACCAATTTCAGTACAACACAAACTTAAATTACGTATGCACCGATTTATAAAATGAAATAAAATTAAATTTGTTTATTTTATACCAACAGTTATACTGTAATATAAATATTAATTGTAATTTTTTGAATTTTTTATTTATGCAAGTTCTCACTTCTTGCCAATTTTCATAATAGAACCGTACCGGTACCGGAAATGATTGTGATATGCACTCATCTTGTATGACTTTCTTGTATGAAATACTTGTAAATGCTCACTTTTCGGATTTTTCCTTTATTTGTATCGTAAGTTTTCACTTACGCGGTGAGTTTCATAAAAATTGCAGCAAAAACGATGTCTAAATAAATGCTCGTATCTTTTCATCGCGTCGACATATTAGAAGCTTGGTTTTTATAAAAGTGCTGTTTTTACCTTTAAAATAAAAGTACTATACCCTATAAAAAAAATATACACAATGAAAAACATACTTATGGCGTTTTTACGGCCATCGTGACTTAACGACACAGCACTGGAAAATAAAAAGGGCGGTTGTGGGTTCGATTCCTAGGATTTCGAAGAAGATATTTTCATTTTCTCGTTCTGATAACAAAACAAAGCGTAGCCTTGAGTTCAGCTACTCAACATACAATGTCCCTAATTGGGCGGCTCTCGAATACTAGGTTCCCTCTGATTACCCCTATGTTTATATATAGCGTGAAGCTAAGAAAAATATTATTAAAATACGAATCCATCACTTAATTTTGAATCTACAATATTGAAATAGTAACAACAACAAAAAAAAACACAATATTTCTATCGACATTATCGACAAGTGAGATCCACGCCTACTATATGACGTATGTCGTCACCCGATTTTGCCTTCCCCTGACCTTTAATTATATCATACGTCACGTCATACGACACGAGCCACGCATATGTATGTATGTATGTCAACCTAAATATCATTAACGAATTTATTGATAAGCGATAACCTATATGCTTTATAAAATAATATAAACGGAAACTGAACTGCCTTGTCTTCTATAGATTTAGTTTTCGGTAATTTTTTTTTATTTATGTACATCGCCTTTGCCTTGATAGAAAAGATAGAGGAGAGAAGTTAGAGAATGCTTAGTGACTAATTACTTTGTTTTTAATATATCAGTATAGGCACAGGAATCAAACCTACAACCAGCTCCTGCACCACAACTGGCCTCGACCAATTAATTAATACGTATTATTTTGTAACTTTACTCCATTCTTTAGTCAACGTATTTCCCTTTGGTTAGTCAACTTCACTATTATTGTTCTACAAAATCATTTGATTCATTCCTTCAAAGTCGACGTCACAATTGAAAATTCGCAAACTAAATTAACGAAAATGGCTAAGCATTTTTTTAGGTACCTTTTTTCTTAAGAGGTAGTGGCGATTCAAGATCTAAATATTATGTAGACAAGATATATTTTACGAGAGTACACGAAGGTGATATTATAAAGTCAAAAAACTCTTGATATTATAATTTTTTTATTCATGACTCAAAGTACCAACACCACAGAACATTAAGAAAGGACAACGAAATAGGATTTTTTAACTCTTTACACTGCTGAATTAAATTTGCTACTTTTACTCATTTCATAGATCCATGTAAACCAGTATGGATGGCATCTGAAAGTTTTACCTTTGGCATTTTACTTCTAATTTAGCAGTATTTAATTATTTTTAATTTCTTCAAATTGCAATAATTACACAACAATTGTTTACAGATATTTAACCGAGCATACTTTTATACCATAAATTGTTTGTGAGTTATTGACTTATATTTCGCTATGCTTTTGTAATAGCAAGACTAGTCTAACCGTGTAGGACTTCTAAAAAAATATCAGTACGACGTGAATAGTTTGAATTAGGACAGATTTCTGCTATGTTTGAACACTCCACACCCTACTAAAAAAATGTTTAGCTGTTCCAATTGCTTCCCCATGGACGAAGAAAGGGTTTTCCCTGGCTTTAACCTTATCTAACTAAATTACTTTGGCAAGCAAGAATTTAAACAGTATTCTCTAATAATCATAAATTATGGTGCATATTTTTGGAAAAATAATTCATGATTACTCTCAAAGCTAATGGAATACAGAATACCCCTATGATTATGAATTAGTCGTAGTACTCGTTTTGCATAATACCTACACTTTATATTTATCGTCTCATCATGGTTAATTCCAGATTTAATAAAGAGGCCAGTCGTGGCGCAGTGGTACAAAGTGTGACTGTTAAATCGATTGGTTGTGGGTTCGATCCCCACTCGAGGAGATGAAATATTTACTTAAATTTCTATTTCCATTTATTCGCTCTGGTGTCGAGGTAAAGCGCGGCGTTGAGTTCTGCCACTCAACACGCAATGCCTCCAAAATTCGGTAAAAAGTGGGGAACGAAGTGTCTTAACACTAGGTTCCCTCTGCCTACTCTGCTGTGTGCGGGATAAAGCGTGAAGCTAATTTAATTTAATTTAATTTTTATCATGGTTAATTAAATATTTTATTATGTTAATATCTTGTACGTACAAACCTACTCCACTTGATTGTGCGTCTATCAAAGATTGTTTACGAAATTGAGTTCCTGACTCCGGTTACGGCGCACTTCTGAAACACGTCTTTTAAATAACTTCCGTAAAGAGAAGTATTTGGTTATGGTTATCAATTCGACTGTATTTTATTATGTTTGTGGTAACAGGATTTTTGACTGGGTGAACTGATTGTAATGATCCTTTTTTTATTCGAAAGCTGGTGCCTCTCGTGTAGTCCCATTTTAATTTAGTCCATTTTTGACAATGGTATCCATGAGAAAATCACACAAGTCTTAAATTTGTATTATGTAGTATGTGCGTGACTAATGGATGAATAGAGCTCAATATCACGTCAAGCGATTTCGATGATTCTTTTTTTATTAGAAAGGAATATTTCAAGGAAAGTTTGGTTAGATTCTGATAATGGCGTCCGGTGGAAGTCGGTTTTTTTTATCATCACTATTTAATATCACTAGATTCTGATTTTTCTGAATATATCTTATGGCTATCGAGTTCATAGAGCCCCGATGTTTTTACTATATACTACCTCAAAACGATTTATGCCTCCAAATAAGGTTAAAATGTTTGCGTTATATGTAAATTAATTGTAATTATTAAAATTCCTCAGAATGTGTTGTTGACATCGTATACGTGGTAAAACTAATATCAACGTGATGTTAGAAAATCGTCGAACTTCAAGCAATTTATTGATGGTATAAGTTTAAGGAAAAAGCGCAAATATAATATGGCAATAATTTGATTAGATTGCCAACCCCCATTATGTTGTTTGATTTTCTCATGTCTGCGAAATTGTACTTTAACGTTTATTTGTTGATTCAGTTGATTGTCCGTTTTGATTACAATGAAATTACATATAATCAATATTGTCTTTAATCCCAAATGTCAAAATATTTATATATATTTTATATATTCTTTTAGATTTTTACTGCGCCGCGGCAGCCTCAGATCTTTCTAATTAAATAAAATAAATATATTAATAGAATTGAGCAAATATATGTACATAATTCTTGTTATCAAAAACATGGTGAGTGAGTTGTTGAAGTGACGTCTGGAAAACACGCGCTGAGAGGAAAACAAGCTTATTTTTTTTATGTCAACATTTTTGTAAATTTGTTATGTAATGTATGATCAACATCTTTATTTATTAATAAACTAACAAATTTTGATTGTCATTTTGTAGAGTATGAGTGTATAATTACAGTAGCAGGGTCGATTTCCACCTGTTAAATATTTTTAATTTCGAATATTATGCATCTTTCTGGTTTGGTCAGTTACAATGCTTAAGTGTATATCAAGAAAAATTGCTAAAAATATTATAAAAAGGTCTATTGAATACAGGTACGGCCAGGAAGGCATCGTGGCGCAGTGTAAGGCGTTTGACTATAAAACGCAATGGTTTTGGATTGGTTCCCTATATATGTATATGCGAGAATTTATTATTCTCATTTTTCTGTTCAAGCAAAGCAAACGCAGCGTTGAGTTCTACCACTCATCACGCAATATCTTGAATTCGGAAAAAACGGAAAACGGTGAGAGTTCACACAAAGTTCAGTCTAACGTTGCAAAATCTAAAGCTGCATACAAACGACGCGTTTTAGCTAATTTATATGTATACCTCAACGTCAAAATTTTCAGGCGACATTTAAATTTTTTATTGTTACCACCTCTCTAGGAAAATTTTAGCAAAGTTAGTAGCTCTTCTCTTTTACGCTTGTAATAAAAGTTATTCTATGTATGTAACATATAATTGATTAATATTAAGCATATTTGTATGTAGATTTATTATTATTAACGTAATATCCGAATCGTTTCTCTTAACATATCCTATATTCAAAGGTTTCTGGTAGAGATGTCTATTAGAGATAAGATAACTGTAGTATACATTATTTCTGTTATTAAATGTTTTCTGTGCTTTCTTTTTTGTGTGGTACATAAGTAAATGAACAAAAATATATACATACATATTGTCATAAGCGTACCTATGTATACATATACATGCATATTTATGTCACATTGCTTCGTATAATAAGAATCTTATCGTTCTAAAACATACAGACTATTCCGGTAATATTAAGGTTTACTCAATTGTAGTGTAGTTTGAGTCGTGGCGCAGGGACACAAAGTGTGACTGGTTTTGGGTTTAATCTCAACTTAAGGTAAGGAAGTATTTGTTGAATTTATATTTTCATTTCTTTTTCTGGTCTCGAGGCAAGAGCGCGGTGTTAAGTTTCGCCACAGCAAAATTTGGCGTGACGTGGAGAACTAAGTATCTAGACACTAGGTTCCCTCTGCATACCCTGCTGTGAGATGGATGTAGCGTGAAAATATTTGTGTCCTTAGTTTAGATGTCTGTCTGCACCTAAATGACTATTTAACAAGGTTTTATTACGTCGACTCTCTCGTTCGTCTTGTACTGAATTGGGCCCACTTGGAATAATTGTAAGATCATGCAACTTGGCACTTTTACATAGTTTCAGTGAAAACGTAATAATAACATCTAGCTGATCTGACGATGGAGCCAGGGTCTGTAAATAGTTAAACTTTTCAGAGGTTACCAGTAACAACGTAACAAAGTATACAAC
The DNA here is from genome assembly GCA_030704555.1 of Heliconius charithonia. NCBI lineage: Eukaryota > Metazoa > Arthropoda > Insecta > Lepidoptera > Nymphalidae > Heliconius > Heliconius charithonia. The sequence continues at coordinate 6,627,346 of CM060825.1, forward strand.
TCGAGTACAGGTTCATGTACTCCAATCTTACAGGTATACTTTTTTTATAAAGTATAATTTTTCGTCTATTGTTTTTTAAAATGAAAATAAAGTAGTAGCGTATACTGAAAATAAAATGTTAACAAAAAAGTTAGTTTTTTTTCTTGTAGTTTAACGATTTTTTAACTGTGTAACTTCATGGCGGTCACGACTCGTCGACCGTACTGTACACGTGTATAATGAAAATCGCAGTGGGTGTTGTCTAACGTTCTTGCAATCAAAGAATTTTCTTGTGACTTTACATATAGACAATTCTTATACAAATCGTGTCATTATTTTTTTCAAACATAGGTGACAAATTTAAAGATCTCGCTGTATCCCGCATAGCAGACGAAATTTAATAAAAAAAGAAAATGAGATACGAGGCTTTGTAAAAGTTTTCTCGCTAAAATATAGAAGAACAATTTCTTCGTAAGCAGCAAACCAAAAGCAAAAAACAGAATAACGCACGTCTGAAATTCTATTTCCGAATTCTGTTATCTTTGAAATACTGTCAAATTAACAATCAGGTATATTTATATTTAGATTTTATATGACACTATTAATCATAATATATATAACCTTACATTAACATTATATATATATAAGATTGATAAGGGCATAGTGTCATATAAATCAAATGTAAACAAATCGTAGGGGGCGTTCTAGCTTCTTATCTAAGCGTGTTTTCCATTTTTCAAACAAATATTTATTTTTATATTCTCTTTGGCCTTATCACTTTATATACATATATGCACTAGGTTTTGCTGCAGCTTTGCCCCATGGTCCAATGGAAGTAACCAACACTTGAGTATGACACATGACACAAAAGTGCATGTAGGTAATTATGACACCACGTAAAGTGGGTTACATGGAAACGATTAACGGGCTGTAATATATAACATATTGAGACCAGCGCGACTGCAAACGCGTATGTGGTTAATTTCCCACGATTCGAGAAATTATTTTATATGTTCATTTGTTCGCTCTGGTAACGAGACAAAGGGCGGCGTTGGGTTTCGCCACTCGACAGGCAATGCGTCCAAAATTCAGCGGAAATTGGAGATCGGAAATGTCTTAATGGGAACGGTAGTGTCTTAATACTAGGTTCCTAAGTTTCCACTGCCTATCCTGTTTTCTCCTATGTGCAGGGTACAGCGTGGAGCTGAAAAAATATTGTAATATAAGGCTATATTCTCTATAAATTATTGACTATTCGTATACTCGTATTCTATAAAAAGAATTTTTCAATTCAAATTAATACAACCATACAAACTCTTCAAATTTACAAGATAAGTGCAGATACATGCATTATGCCATATAAATAATTTCTTACAACATTATTAATGTAATGAATAATATTTTTTCTCAAATTGAACTCGAGTTCAACATAATAATATACATCATAAAGAAATGACGTAATAACGATAATTCGTAGATTTGGTTTGAGTTCATTTTATAAAATTGTGATTGTCACATATGTATTTGATATTATTGTTTCTTTTTTCCTGAGGATGTCGGGTTCCGGTCTTTTGGAAGGCTTGCTTGGGGACACAGGTCCAACACGCAGAGGCCCCGTAGAAATCATAAAAATGTTTTACTGAGACACGTTAGCCGGGTCCATATCTAAGTAACAGGTAATTGCTCAGAAATGGTCGTCGATTAATATGTAGGAACAATTGAATATATGGAAATCTAAGCTAAGACTATGAAATGGAATTTGGTTGGGCTGGTTACTGGGTTATTGAATGAAACTAACAGACGTGTGCCTTAACAATAGTCTCAAATTAAATAGATGAAGAACTGACTTCCATGAGTTGGACTCCCTCAAGACGGCAAAGACTTGGTGACTTGGTTTAATCGCTATTACTGAAGGAACTTGGCTCAATTCAAGCTCGAGAAGATACGGCTTTTACGGATTAATATATTGATGCCTAAACTAATTATTTACATCCATAAATCCATAGATATGTTTTTACTTATATAGTATATTAAGTTCCATCACTAGTGATTAATAAAATAACCTTTTTTTTAATTTGTTTACATTTTATCTCATTCCTACGTGAATAGCGTATAGTTTATATGATTTGTAAACGTCATAAAGACTGAATATGTGGTAGAATACATATATTAGCTATAAAATACAATAAATGAAGAGTATGATAAGTGAGTCAATCACCTCGTCAAAGTCCAGCATTGTTAGAACAAACGATTTGGGGCATTTGATAAAGTAATGTAGGAAACATGTATGGATGGATGTTTGTATGTAATTATGTATGTATGGTAAGTGATTTTCGTGTTTATGAGTAATATAATTAGTTGAGTATTTAATCTTGTTACATTTTGCTAGAATTCTTTCTAGCTAAGTTATTAGTCTTTCTTTGAAAAAATAGGTAAAAATTATAATGGCAAAACATATTATGTCTCCAGCATTCCAATATGAATAATTAAACCCCATTTAAATTTTAGAAAAGGTTCACTGACATAAATAATAAAATATTTTATAAGATTTAAACTTACAAAAACTGAAGTAACTTATATGAAATTAATTAACTATTAATTAATAATTAACAATTTTTGCTTAATAAACTTTGTCACACACAGTTATATAAATATAATAAGAAGCTATAATAAAAAGATAAATTATGAGTAAACTGGCAACAATGCAATGTAGTATTTAAATCGAGTGATAATAGTTAACATCACAACAGATAACAAGAGGTCACTACGGTTACAAAGAAACGTAGTAAGGTGACTGTTACATGACTTACATACATACATTCAACATGAATTGATAAGAAATTTCTTAGGAGCTCGAAATTTACGTGAGGCCAGTCGTGACGCAGCGGCACGAAATGTGACTATAATACCGACTGGTTGTGGGTTCGATCCCCACATAAAAACAATAGATAATATAAATTATTTACGTATTTATTATTTATACTCAATAACAAACTTCATTTTATTATGTTTAAAAGATAAACCTTATTATTCATCATATGACCACTGAGCAGCGTAAACACAAATAGTATTTACAATCTAATATATCTCAATTTACTTTTCGTCATTGGGGAAGGAAGACTTTAAATTAATCCGTTCTCCACTCTCCTGCCTTTATTAAGAAAACATTCCACACTGGATGGCAGAACCTAACCCTACACTTTGTCGGTCTTACGTACAAAAATATAATATGTATTATTCATTCAATGATCTAACAACATTCTTGTTTTGAATTAATTTACGTCTAAACATCCGTCTCTGTGCGTGCGTAAATATTACAAACTACTTATTAATATTATTAATAGTAAATTGTAATTTTTCACACTCTATGCTGACGACGAATAATATATGTTTCTTTTTTTGTACTATCTTAAGATTGAAATCCGTAAGTAAGCAATACTTTCTCGAGAAAACAGTTTTTCTGGAGTATTAATGACTTTGCTAAAAATGTGTCTTTTCAAAGACAATGAGCAGCTAAAATTTATAGTAAATAAGTTCAAATGAAGAGTGAAAAATAATCCCCCATTGGGGGAGTGAATTATTATGAAATAATCATTTCCACTCATGAAATATTTAATACTTTCTGTTTTGGCTAGGGTCACGAGGCAAAGCGCGGCGTTGAGTTCCGTTGTTCAACACGCATTTTTTCTTAAAAATTGTGGAAAGTGGGGATGGAATGCCTTAACACTAGGTTTCCATGTTCCTTCTGCTGCCCTGCTATGTGCTATATACAGGATGAAGCTAAAACACAGAATCCACTCTGGTATACGGTGTCAAGAGGTTAAGTTTCACAATTCTACTCAGAATGTTTGAAATTTATTCGGAAAGCGAAAACCAAGTGTTTTAAAAGACAGTTGGGACTTTTACAAAAAAAAAACGGGTTTTTCAATCCATTCGAATCGCAATGTCTCGAAAGTTGTGTGTACAGTGAAACAGAGTGCTTTAACAGAAGCTTCCTTCTGCCTTACATGCTAGACAGTTATAAGAACCAAAGTCTATTTGACATGTTCCAAAAACAACTACAGTTTAAGTTAAATGTACCTATACAAAATATTTTACAAGAGATAAAGTTAACGTAACGGTTTTTTTTTTCACAAAAAAATCCATAAAAAAGTCTAATTCAAAAGCTATAAGGAAACGAAAATAATCAATTTATATAAAAAAAAACACAATTAAGAGTATACAATTCTATTAAAATATATTTTGATTTGTTCTTTCAAAACTCATTTCCGCGTTTTGACGAAACGTGAGATATTGTAAGATAAGGGTTAAATACACTTGAACAAAATAAAGCTTAGATACAATTATATAATAATATTTTGAGACCATCGTGGCCCATTGGGTTTGATTGATTGCAAATGCTGAGGCTTATGGGTTCGATCGTCGCTCTGGGTAATGATTTTTCTTTTGAATGTAAAAACATAATGGATCGTTGAATTTCGCCAATAAACAAGCAATATCTGAACTGATCTCTGCCTTATCCACCGAGTAGATGTGAGATACAACAAAATGATTATAATAATTTAAATATAAAACAATTGAGTTATACTAAGCCAGCAAATTAAATTTGTTTTTAAACATTTTACCTCACTTGAACCCACTACCGTTAATTTCAAAACCACATTCTTTACTTTATACATCTTCCGCATATAGCAGAGTAGGCACAAGAAATATAATGATAGAACATTCTTTACTTTACTAATACGCCTAATCTCGACATCCTCAAAAATGCCATTTTCTCTTAGTAAAATTGATGAACGTGAAACTTGCTGGGCTTTAAAATTCAACAAAAGCCCATCCCAGATCTTTTAATGACTATAAAGTATGGCGAAAAAAAGAAAAAAGTGATGATTTTGTCGTCTTTTACTAAATTGCATGCTCTTTTTTTTCGGCCTCACGCTGTAATTATTCTCGAAGCATTGCTTTGTTGAGTAGCGGAACTCAACGCCGTGCGGCTTTTTCTTATTTTGATTTTGACAAAATAGTTAAATGTTTTGCACATTAAACAACTAAACACTAAAGGCTGGTCGTCCCTGGAATATACTTTAAGATACGCTCATGACGATACCAGTATCTAACAAGATTTGTGTGTACATGCCTTATAATTAGTACCTACAGCATATACAATAGGTTATAAATATAAAACCTTAGTTAAATAATAAATTATACTTCTATACAAATTGATTGACAGTTAAATGTTGTTTACAACATATAATAAAAATCTATATTTCATATAATTAAAATAAATAAATTTATTTAAATTTACACATCTTCTATCTATTGTCAACGCGTCAGTTATGGGTTTGATTTACACCATTTTAGGGTTTTGTGAAAAAAAAATACAGAACCCTTATACGATGACTTAAGACTAAGTGGCCCATCTGTCTCGAGTTCCCGTGATCAAAAGATACGGGTATAAGCTTTACTTTTGCTACATTTTGTATGATATTCACCGCGTAATCAAATCCTATAGTGTACTTACCGTAAACAAAAAATCGGAAAAATCGGAAAAGTTACCGATAAAAAATATTACAAACTTATAAATATAGTTAATTTCATACATAATGAGTACTCACGCAAACTTAAGTTGGCTTACATTGCTGAATTTAGTACGCAGCCCTTGGTCGAGTACGATTCGCACTTGACGGGTTTTTATTAATAAAGCCACAATACATAGATACATGTATTAAGGATAAATATAGTAACAGTAGTACATGACAACATCTTGATATTGGAATGAAATGTTTGTTCGTATCTTTATCAGGCAACGTTCTTGAAATTGTTATACGCAAACTGTAATTATACATAAGAGGTGACCTCAATATCTAGGTGATTTAAATTAACCTACAATTACGTAATGTTGATAGCTCAGTTTGTATTATGCGTGTTGAGTAGCGGAACTCGACAGAGCGAAAGAAAATTATTGCCGAACCAGCAACCGTCGTTTACAATTAGAAACTGTGCCGCGGAGTTAATCAAAAAATATATCAATACGTAAAAAAAATGTATTATTTTTCTTGTAACATTCCGTTTTCTATTCACCTTCTCAATTAAATATGCTGAGTGGGGAAACTAATCAAAAATCTTCATGAGTGAAATATGATTCATGGGTGAAGACCCCAAATCAATAAATAAGATATTTAAAATAAATATTTTTTCATACGTACTTCTACATTTCCAGTTCAACTAGTTCTAAGTATTTATATAACACAAGTCTTGTTCGAACATCCATATAAGTTGAAAGGCGACATTACGTGAAAATAGTTAGAAAAACTGGTATCATATGGTTACTGAGATATATATAGATCGCGTCAACATCTCTTCTAATTACTACGTAACTGTCTTTAAACAGTGCCCGTTAATGTATTTTTTTTAATGACGCGGTAGAGAAACGTAGTTTCTAGTTGAGTAGCGATGGTACTGGATTCTAATTCCACTTAGTATTTCATGAAGATTTACAAAAAAAAAGTAAAAAACCACAAAAACATCAATAAAATAAAAATGGATTTTGTCTGCTCTGATGCGATTTACATATATGCCTTTGCACGCGCGGAATACTTGGAGCATTAATATACATAAGATAAGAGATAAGATGAGAGAGATTATAGTTTTTTTTTATTTTTATTTCATTACCTCAATATCGCAAAAACAGAGACTAAAGTTTTCTGTTTGTGCTCTAGAAAGTTTAAAAAAGATAAAATATATAGTTGTAAATTTTCAGCTTTTGCTGTTTTCAGATGAGTTAAATATAATTAGGTTAGGTAAGTACCTACTACAATTTTTATTTGAATTTGAAAATGTTAAATATTTTTTGGAATTTTCTTTTCAATATAACTTGTCAATTGTAAGTAGCCTTTTTCTATAGATATAACATCTTTTCTTATACATTATTTTAAAATGCCATCGTTGGGCAGGGCGTGTATATACTTAAATTTACTTCTTACTCCATACCTTAGATGGATCCATTGGCGCCAATATGCTTTTTATCATAGCAATGCCATCTAACGAGACCGGCGTATGCGCATCTAGTCCACGAACGGAGAACCGGTGTATATAGAAATAACTTGGGTAATTTATGTTGCTTGTGGTTTTTATGGTACTGTAAGGTGAAATAACTCCAGTGCCATGGGAAATTTATTAATTTATATGTTGAAAAAAAATTATTTTTTCTTTCTGTTATTGTTTTTTTTTTTATTTTCAGCTACCCGCGTTTTCCCCTCATATCATACCCACTAGGCACACAAAATCTAGTGCTAAGGCATCCCAATCCCCAGTTTCCGACCAATTGTAGTTAGATATTAAGTGTTAGATGGCGGAGCTCGACGCGGTACTTGTCTACTAGAGTAAAAAAAAATATAATCATTCCCCCGAGTCGATATCGAACTCACAGCGTTTAAGTCAGACGCTGTTCCACTTCACAACAAGAACATTTTGTATAACACCTACTTAGAATTAACATAGACAATAATAAATTTGTGTTAAGAAACAAACTTCTTCTTCATTGTCCGTCTATTATGTCCGTCTAATTTATAATATGTTAAATATTAGTATTTCTTCGAAATTTCTTCGAAAATTCAATTAGCCATGCAATGGAAGTATTCTTCCATTGCATGGTGGCTAATTGATTTTCTTCTAGTTTTTATGGCATTATAATGGTAATTAAATGATGTTATTGAGTGGAATCAACAACAGGACAAATCTTGAATCGTTTTCTTTGTATTGAATAATCTGAATAAATTATAAAAATTCTATTATGAGTTATCCAGTTATATAAATACTTTGATCATAACATTACCTGAGTCACACCAACACATCAATATTTAACTATAACAATTTATCGTGCAAATAATAATAATTTTTGTTTCATCAAAATCGGACAAGGAATTTCAAAATTACAGCCTTGTAAGGTTTCACCGCTTTTTAAGGTTTGCGTTTCTTCGAGACGTCACGTGACGTCACGCAGTAACAGGCGTCGTGTTTACGTGCAAGAAAATGGATCTTTAAAGGGGTTTGCGCTTATTTTTTTAAGTTTTTGTTGTTTTGTTGGTGCTTGTAATTTCTTTAGAGATTATTCTTATTAATTTACCATAGTAATTAATAAATTAACTTAGTATACACTGTAAAAGGTCGGTCGGTCGGTCAGATGGCCTACCAAGATAGGTAGATATATAATGATAGATATATATAGATATAGATATAGATATTTTTATGCTGCTTGATATTTATCTAAGAATGGTGATAATGGAGAAATATAAGTGACTGAATATGTAAACGTTTAACTACTGTTTTATGTTAGTAATGTTATCAAGTTTTGTTTAGTAGCCAACTTTTTTTAGTGGAGTTTATGTCATAAGAAACAAGCATTTTCCAAGTTAATAATGATTTTACGTATATTTCCAAAAATATTAAACGATAATAAAGACAGTTTATTAATTTTGTGTTTAACAAGCAGAAGCAGCAAACAAAAGCTATAAATGAACAACTTAATAAATATATTACTAGAACTTTTTTACAAATTAATAAAGATTACAATTTTCGTTGAATTTTTTTATTATAAAATATATCTAAAATAGTATTACTAAAGTGAACACACACACAATTTTAACCATTACATTCATTGTCATTCCTGCCATTCCTTTCCACATGAATATTGCCAATCGAAACTGCAATTTATTTCTATTCATACAGTATGCCGTATATATTAGGATAGATAGAGGGAACCTAATAATATAATGAGAGATGACCTCCTCATAGATCGAACTGCCATTGTTGGGAAGAAGCAACTGGGCAGAAGCTGGAATATGAAAAAACTGTGTAGAGACTCTAAAACCGTTTGAGGCAGTCGTGGCGCAAGAGCTCGAGTGTATTACTATATAGGAACGACGATTGTGAATTAAGTGCCCACTGGGGGAATTGAAATATTTCATAATTTTATTTTCTTGCTTCGGTAACGAGGCCAAGAGCAGATGGGGCCAGAAATGACAAAAGATATTGGGCGAAAATGTTTTAATGGGAACGGAGTGTCTTATTACTAGGTTCCCTCTGCCTATCCTGCTATGTGCGGGATACAGTGTGACGCTAATAAAAAAAAATGATACCTAGATTATATAATAAGACATCCATCATTAACTTATACACAGACTTAAACAACTTTGTGATCTTAAGCAGAAATATAGATGTTTTTGTACCAAATTCGTGAAGTCTGATAGACGGGTAATGGACTTCGATCCAATCAGCAAATAATACAAATTTCCGCATCTATATATAAATACTTATTTTTTTATACAAATGTACCTAATGTAAAAAGACCATAAAGACTCTACCAATATCAACATACAATGATTGTATCTTATTTCTTGGTCAATTCAATGTCGTATGTAAAAAAACTTTTTTTGTTATATATTTTGGATCGTTTTTTTAAGCGTAGCTTCACACGGTATACCGCATATAGCAAGGTAGGCAAAGTTAACCTAATATAAAAACACTGCGTTCCTCTCTTTCGAGGCACCGCATATGAGGATTCATGATACGGAACCCTAAAAAAGAATAATACACGCTTTAGGCTAATAATCGTAAATGCTAATAATACTCTTGACAATACAACTGAATCATACTGGTTGGTGGCTCTTGGCCGGGGGAACGGGAAGTCGACGTCTCTAGTATATTTAGAAATTTCAATGGCTTCTTGCATTAACGTTTAGAGGTCATGTGATGTACATACTTACACACCTACATACGCTTTTGAATAAATATTTTTGCGTTTACGGTTTATCTAGTTTTTAATCAGTCAGTCTTACAACCATAAGTTGGTAGGTATAGGGTAGGTCGGTATAGGGTAGGGTGGTCTGTGCCCACCCGGGTACCAGCAAAAAAATTGCCCTAAAAAACCTTTTCACGAAGAAATATCGTCAAAGATTCTCGACGCCATTTACAAATTATTTGATAAATTGCCAAATTCCAAATCCTACCGACGACGTAACGTAGTATGGTAATTTACTGGCGTAATTGGTGTTTCTTAGATTTATTACAATTACAGTCTCACTCAGAGATGTCTATTAATGATTAACTGATACTAAAATTTGTATACCAATTGACAGATAGAGAAACAAATTGTGAGTCACTCCACTTTTTGCTCATTTTCTAGGCATCTTGTGTAGGATGACGGAACACAGCTGTTTTACAATGTGATTTAATTTAGTGTCGTATTAATATTTTTTTTAGCTTCACGCTATATCCCACACTGGGCAAGGCACCAACAGAGTTAAGCTGTGAACTTAGTGTTAAGACACTCCGTTCTAAGTTCTATAAGTAGGTACGATACAAGCATTTATAATATAAAAACATCAATGGGTTTTTGTGTTTATATATTTATGTTAGTTTATTATGTTTAAGGGTGTCGCTAGTTATATCTATATATTATAATGTTTAATCTTAGATTTATGGTTGACTTTCACACGGGCGCTAGTTCGCGGTGATATGCGCCTGTCACTCGATACAATGATTATATCGAACTATCGTAATTGCTTTGCGTAATGCCCTGGATTCTTGATATATTCTAGGGTTTAAGTAATCGTAATTTAATTTTTTTTTTATATGGAGATATTGCATGCTGAGTAACGGAACTCAACACCGAAAGCAAGGGCAATCTCAATCCACTGATTTTGCTATCAATAGGTTTCTTGGATTGCCACCGTATGGTAGGTAGACAATTTATAGACGTATACAAGTCCAAAACAAATTTAAATATAATCTTTTCCATGATTAAAATACCTTTGCCATTAAAATCCGAGAAAGTCATGTTATCGGGTCGGAAAATGAAGAAATCAGTGACTCATTACTATGTTCTTTATTGTTTATTGTCTTTTATAATTCTTTTTTAGCTTCTGAGTTGCAGAGAATGTTTTAATTTTCGGCTAGAATTCTAGATATTGCGTATTGAGTGGCGGAGTTCTACGCCGTACTCTTACTAGAGCGGGGAAAAGATATATAATTTATTCATTATCGACCGAGCCACATTTTGCAGTCACTACGCCACAACAGCCTCAAAAAAAAGTGATTGTCTCTATAATCCTTTTTTTGTCCAGTTAATTTTCGCTTCCGTTAAGCAACAGACAGGCGGTTACGATCTTGTATAAAGATTAGTCGCGATAACGATCGAAAGTCTCAATACAAAATTAGTTTACTAAATAAACTGAAGGACAAATTAATCGTTATAATTGAACTTTAATTTATTTCGTTAGGAGTGAATGCGGCATTATACAGTATTATGGGGCATTCGAATTTGTGTACAACATACAACAAGAGGAAAATAAAAAGTAAAAGAAGCAAGTAAATATGAAAAACAAGCACCACGTGGAGATATATGTATATAGTCTATACAGACTTTGTATTTTCGATATGATCCAAGTATCAAGATTATTGAGGTTATAATTTTTGCCCTAAAGAATCGATAGGGCCCAAGTCTTCTAAAAAAATACATGCATATAACCCCAAAATAGGATGCCGTTGAACATAATACTACGAAAGTAACTATAGTAAACAAAGTCTTTTATAAAATATAAATCTTAAGCACCAAACCAAAACCTAATGGTGAATCACTTACAAATCAATCTATTATACTATAGCAGTCACGCACTAGGAAACGTTCAGACAGCGCTACCGTTACGGAAATACCTACTAGCAAATTATATTAATTCATTCTTTAGTGGTAATAACAAGCGTTTTACACGCGGATTTCAAATTATTGATCTTTATTTGTTTGTGTGTTTGTTTGTTTATTGCTAATATATATAATATATTAGCACTAATCGTCGATATGGGTGAGTTTTAAAAACTTAAAAAAGAAAATTCCGTTTCTCCCCGGTTTCGTAGGATTTAAGATTCGCCCCCTCTTTGTTCTTTTCAACGCTCCCTAACATACGTACGTGCAAAAATTCAAATTTTCTTAGTCCAGTAGATTCATTTGGTCGTTGTATTTCAGTCACTCAATAAACGAAGAGTTTTATACGGAGTGTTTTTGTCATAAAACCACAGCTTTTACTACTCTATAAAAACCTAATACAATTAAAATATAAGAGATTTCTCCTGTATAATACTAGTGACACGTTCGCGGCTTTGACCGCTTGAACTGCACAATTGTTAATCATCTGGATTACTTTCGTGATCTTATAACATTATCATTTTATTATCTTCGCCGTGTCAAGCACAAGGCATGATAGACAAAGCAAACTGTAGTTAAGACCGTTCTGTTCCCATTACAACACTTCCGTTCTCTATTTTCCCACAGAATTTTCGAGGCATTGCAAGTTGTGCGGCGGAACTTAACGCCGTGACTGTTATTTTTATTTCCTAAAAGGAAAGGAAATAAAAATATTAAATATGTCATTCTCACTAGTGGGAGTCAAACTCACAACCGTAACTTCGAACGCATATGCGCCTGCACCACTTCTCAAACCCACAAACATCGTTCTCAGTCAGACGCTGCCCCATTGCGCCTAATATAAGTTGTATGTGTTATGTGGATATTTATATGTAGATGTAGGCTATAATTATCGATACTAAAAGTAAAAAAGATTACGGTCAAGAATCAAACATTAAAATATGATTTTTTTTTTATGATTACTGATTAGTGAAAGTATTATTTTTTGTTGAAATTAATGTGGAAGAGAAAATATCTAATTGTTAAGGCAGTGAAATGATGATCATTGCATTCAATTCAGAATGCCTAAGTTTGAATATCGGGGAATATATTTAATATTTTAATTTGCTCTGGGACTGAGGTAAAGTTTGGCGTAGGGCAAACTCAACACACAATGCCCTCAAGAATCCGCGGAAAGTCGGCTACGGAACTGTTTTAGGGAATGGAGTGTCTGAACACAAAAAAATACGAAAATTCATTTATTTAGATGTTCTACAATATAAAATGTACACTTTTAAATTTATTATAATATGTAAAAATGTGCATAACGAAAAAAATAAAAAAAAAACCTAAACAACGTTCTACTCCACCTCGAATACTCGATTTCGGGAAAAAAATACTTTTTCATTTTTCGCAAAATATCTTTTGTTTTTAAATGTATACGATTTTTATAGATTTTTATAGTTAAAACTGTGCTTTCACACTACATTTCCAACTCTTGCTTTCATTTAAAACACAGTGTTTACGTACGTACGGAATAGTTAAGCGACATCTATTATCGATAATCAACTAACCTGAACATCACAAGGCACCCACGGCGCACATTATGCACACACAGCACTAATATTTTTCCTTATTGGCACAGATATTAAAACTAACAGTTCTTTTCAGTATTTGGAAACGCAACGAATGTTCTATAACTGAGTGACAGTACGAGCTGTTCGGAGAAGGGATGTAAGTATGTAGTGGGTAGCGTATCGATAGTCTGGTTTAATATCAGTTCAACTTAATATTTTATTAGTGCCATATATTGTAAATATATGTGATATTAAGCAAAAAAATGTGTCTTGATGAAGAATGGGGTGTCTTAACAGTAGGTTCCCTCTGCCTACCCTACTTTGTGCGAAGTACAACGTCAAGCAAAAATAATAAAAAAACAACTTTAGCTTTCTTTAATCTTATTTACTAGTTCATTTACAACAACAGTCGTGGTCCAATGGTTGTGGGTGCGATTCCCAACCCACCTACACACACACACACACAAGATTTCAGTTAAAAGTGAAGAACGGAGTCCCTTTACACTAGGCTCCCTCTGGATACAGCGTGAATATTAAAAAAAACAACAAAAACAATCGATAAAACCATCAGGCATCACAAGTGGAACCGTCGTTTGCGTAAGTATGATACTTTCGCTGCACCACTCCTCGGCGAAGTCACGTGCACTGCGGTACAAACTATTAATTAAATATATATGTATGTATGGACGTATGTACACTTTTAAAACTCGATTTTGTAATGGATGTGGTAAATAAACTTTGTGGGTGAAGGTTACAGCTTCGAATTCCACTTGTGTAAATGTCTTAAGGTATTCTTATATTCCTTTTAAAATTATTATACAGGATTAATATATAGAAATATGTATTTTTTAATGGGAGCGGAGTGTCTTAACACTAGCTTCCCTGGTTCCCTCTGCTACTCTGGATACAGCGTGTAGCTAAAAAAGGCGATGATGAAAAAGTATAACGTTTCGTTAAAATCATATTTAAAAGGTCCTATTCGTTGGTGCAATCTCAATAGATAACTGTTAAATACACCGAACAAAAGCTTATAATATAAATAAAAACAATTGGCGCGGACTTCGAAAGTAACGGATTTAAAATATTGAATATTTATCCATATTAATATCGATATTTTTTAAATATATTTTATTTATCTTTACTTCGAATTCATTTAATCTTGTATATTGCTTGGGTGTTGGTTTGAAATCGGTTTTTGTTTTATTTAATGAACGTTACAAACAATTCATTTTATCGATAATTCTCGTACATTAATTAATATGTAGGTATACAGTACGTTGTACGAGTCATGGGCGCTCTGAGGTTAGCTGTAGATGACTGCAACGATTTGATTTTATGTTTTTTTCTTGCTTTTCATTATATTGTCCGCAGTGAACAAAGCGCAAGTGTTCAGAAAGCTCAACATCGGGACGACCACGACTCATCGATCGTACTATATCTATATAAAACTTTTACAATATTGAGTTCAGATAACAGGCCGACCAAACTAGACCTAAAAGCTCAAAGTTCCCCTATGAGAATTATTAACTTCACGCTATATCCCGCACACAGCAGGGTAGGCAGAGGGAACCTAGTGTTAAGACACTCTGTTCCCCACTTTCTGCCGAATTTTGGAGGCACTACGTGTTGAGTGGCAGAACTCAACGCCGCGCTTTGCCTTATGAGAAGATTTCTGGAAATTCCCACGGGAACATTATTACCTGCAAAAAGCCCGTCTATCTCCAACTTAAATCCCGGCGACGCACCCGTACCTCCTGTACCTCCTCTACCTCCTCTACCTCCTGTACCTCCTGTACCTCCTGTACCTCCTGTACCTAATCCGTGGTTATCCGAGATAGTGGGCGACGGTGATCACTTACCATCAGCTGACTCGTACGCTAGTTTGCCTTACCTTTTCCAAAAAAAAAAACATAGCACAGATTATACTCACCTGGTTTATTTTTTCAAGTACCATAAAGAATATAAATACAATACGGTCAAACTATATTTCGCAATGCCTATATAATCGTTGTACCCATAGGTACTATGTAAGTATATTCAATCAGGTCACTTAAACCTTAAAATAAAATATGCGCTGACTGAATTTTATATTCTTTTTTATTATATTTTTCGTAAACTATAATAAAATGTATATCACATTTATTTTCAAGCAGTATTATTTTATTTTTAAATAAATATTCAGCTGATTATTGGGTTGAGGATTTTTTGTATATTTTAACTGATTTAAGCTAGTGTGAAGACACTTCGTTCCCCACTTTCCGCCAAATTTTTCCAGGCATTGCGTGTTGGGTGAAGGGACTCAATGCCGGGCTTTTTTGCCTCGGTGCCAGAGCGAAGAAATGAAAATATTAAGAAATAATAATTCATACCCCCGAGTAGGGATAGATAAAGTATACAATATAACGACGTTCAGGCGTTAAAGTACTTTTAAAGTTATTCACGTTTAAATTTTAAAATAAAACAACGCCCCAATATCGTTATACCTTATACTTTAAAAAACGACGCAAAATATTTTTATTTAAGATCAATCTCAATTTCGAATATTCTTTTGATTTTTTTTCTGTTTTATAGCTATTTTTATAGGACACAACTATCTCATATGTAGTAGGTCAGGCAAAGGGAGCTTAGTGTTAAGACACTCTGCTACCTACTTTCCGCCGAATTCAGGAAGCGTTGCCTCGACACCAGAGCGAAGAAATGAAAACATTAAATATTTAATTTCCTCTAGTGGGAATCGAACCTACGTTTACTTCGCCACCACTGGCCTCAATTCTCAATCTTGAATTCCGAAAATTGTACCTCCAAAAAAAACATGACACGTCACATGTCAGTCTTGAATATCAGGTTAAAAAATAAATAACAAAAATTTAATTCATAAAATATTTTTATATTTTGTAACGGTTTCCCTTCATAAAATAAGAGCAAATGCTAAAAAAGGTAGGAGCAGACATATGTTGGCCTTCAAAAACAAAGTATATATGATACTTATTTAAAAGTATAAAAATTTGGACGTAGCGGAATTTCCTATGCCATACGTTCTCATCATGCTACGTCGAAATATTTTATACGCTTGTTACAACTTTTTTATGTTGTTAGAAGTTAGTTAATTTTAATACGTTTTCTAAATAAGTACTTTTCTTTCTTAAATGTGAAATACGACACACAAGCATTTAAGAATTTAAGAATATAACAGCAGTTTCTCCACACTTAGGAAGGAAAAATACTTATATAAATTGACATTTGAAAAAAAAATTAAAAAAAAAATTAACCTGGTCGGTCGGGTTGGAGTCCCGCTACGTTTAGATGCAAAATGCAACAGAATGGGTTAACAGCGGAAAAAAGAGAAAGCTTTTACTATTTATATCATTAAAATATTGTAAGGAAATTTGAGAATACGTTATTGTGGATTCTTACGTAAGGCCGATCTGACTTGATTGGTCAGCTTCTGACTGTAAACGTGTGTTGTGGGTTCGATTTCCACTAATAGGGGAAATAATTATATTTCAATGCAAATAGCATGTCTTCGCACTGGTAGATAAAGCGCTGCGTCGAGTTCCGCCACCAACAAACAATGTAACCAGAATATTCTTGAAGCCGTCGTGGCCAAACGGCTCAGTGCCTGACTGTAGACGTAACGGTTGGGGTTTCCTCGTTCCCACATTGATTCCCGTATATAGGGATACTATACGGGATAAAATGTGAAGCTTGGTTACTAAATGCCTAATATTTTGTTTGTTTTAATTGTGCCAAAATGAAAATAGTTTGTAGGTCAACGGGAAGTAGGTATAATTTATAAATGTTGATAAAGGCAAGTTTGCGTTTAATTAGAAGCTTGATAATCTTGACGAACGGACTGTTGGACCACAAAGTCATCCTATAAGAGTTCGGTTTTTTTTTATAGTACCGAACCCTCAAAATAATTTTATCAAATGGTAAACACTTGTTGTGTTTATATTAAGAGATATAAACTTTAAACTTTTTGTTGGCATGCATATTTCTAGAAGCTAAATAGGCACATTTATTGATGACAGTAAGTAAACACATACATACGAGGGATTGTTCTATACATAATTAAAATATTTTACTTGTCTTCATTAATCTTTTTGTACTTTAAAGCCAAGAGAGCCCAGTGAATTAGCCCGTATTGTTTAATAATTATAAAACCGTAAAAAGAAGGACTCTTTAAGAAAAACTCGTTATCCTGGTCTCACATCTCGTTATCCAGGACTTCTGACTTATGCTATAAATTATGCGAACCTAGATTTGAGTAGTTCCCTAGTAGCATCTGAAAATGGATGATTCCACTACTTAAGTCCTAGTCCTGGCATTCACTCCATTATTAGACCAGGTGGATAATACCCTATTATTGCATTGATACCTTAGCTACTAGATTTTTATATATATATATACATATACAAAAAAAAATTAAATACAATACATAGTTCAAGAGTAAAAACACTTTCCCGAATAGAATTCGCACTCACTACCACTAACATGAACCATTTTCCAACTACGCAACCACGTCAACAAATAAATACGTCATTATATATTTTACAATATGGTTGTGGCAATGCCACTGCTATTAACGTACTTGACCTGATTCCGTCAAATGATTCCGCACATAATTATAACTATACACACGTGAATAAATATATGAGCAAAGACGCTTAAACGTGTGAACTGTTTCGAATTATTTATTAAATAAAGTTATTAAAAAAATTGGTGGCTTTTAAGTTTTTTTTTCAGTTTCACGCACTATCCCGCATACGCCGTATAGCAATGCAAGCAGTGGTAAAGAAAAGCCTCTCCGCTCCCAACTTTCCTCGATTATTAATTGAAACCACAACCTGTCGCGTTTACAATCACACTGTAGTCGCTACGACTGGTCTCAAAATATATAATATTTTTAGCAAACTCATGTAAAAGAGAATAAAAGAAGAAGGTGAAAAAAACAACAAAAGCGATGGAATTGTGAAAATATGGGGGTAAAAGCCGTTATCGGAAGTAAATTCGTATAAAGTATTTGTTATTAGGTGATACATATCACTTATAGCAATTATAATAATCTCTTCCCAAATTATTGAGAAACAAACATATAGACGATATGTATTTTTATTAAATCTTGTTTTTAAAAAAACCAAAATAAACTGAAATCTAAAAACAAAACAAAAATTTATAAGGAAGTATGTACGTACGTTTATTATAAATAGATAATTATATATTATTATATACTATGTAAGTTATGTATCTAGGTGAAGGCCGTGTCATGTGCATATAATTATCGTTCAGTTTTCTATAAATAGCAGCCACTATACATTACTAGCATATTAAAAATGAATTGGCCCTCATTTCTATTAAACAGTGGTGTCTTTATTAATAAAAATATATAGCTATTAAAATTTTAATACCTCTTATATACCATCGTGGCGCAGTTGATATATCGAATAAAAGAGTCCAAAATTCTATTCTCGAATATTGTTGATACTGGAGGAAGGTTGTAAGAAACGGATATAAGAATCAATATATAAACAGCCATTTCTTATGTGTATTTGAAGGCATCCAAATATTATTGCTTTTAAGAAATTTATTCTTGTAACAAATAACAAGATAATTTAGATAACACTAAGGTAACTACGTTGCCATTTTATGTTATCCTTGTATAACAAAGTAAGATAAATATTTAATGTGTTCTGTCGCAATTAAACGATATTGCTTATCTATAAATCAACATTTTCGGAATTATGAAGTCTAATAATTCCGGTTTCTTATTGGAAAACTAAAATCTGAATTATCTATATTTCTATAAAACAATTATTTAAAAAAAAAATAGATAATCAGATTTGGTTTGCAACATGTATGTATATTGATCTCGAAATATTAGTGTGTCAATGTTCACCTAAAAATTAATGTCTTTAAAGTGACAAGTTAAGAGTTATATAATATGTTTAAATTCATAGGTATTTAAATGAAATGAAATAAAAAATGTTGTAACCCGTTTATTATTATTAATATTATCTTACATTTAAATAACTTCACTGTTGATTCTTTAACTTATTTACATATATAAAATCGATAGGTCACTCACACTCACATTAACACATCACGAAATCTCAAAAACAACAAGTGCTATTAATCTCAAATTTTGCATATAAGTGTAAAAATCACGTACACTACGTGTTCACTAAGACCGCCGCGTTTCACAGAAGACTATTGTCCCTGCGTCTTTGGATGGCCTACCATCTGCCAGTCCGCGAGTCCCACATAACCCGCTCGAGCCCCCACTCGGGCCGGTATCCTTAACAGGATTTCCTCACGTAAAAAAAAAGGTGTTCACTAAGACGGGAATTTGAAAAATTTTACTTCTACGGAGTTGTGTTTGGGGTTGATAGTTTGCAAGAAACTTTGTTACTACAAGTGTTCAGTCTCAAAAATTGAATGGACGATATTTATAGGACGTAAGTGCTCACTAAGATGGGAATTTAACCCCTAACAGAATGTCTTTGGAGTTGATACTTTGTATGAAACCCCTCTACTACATATGCTAGAAGTTTCAAATTTTACATGAGCGTTATTTATAGACCGTAGGCGTGCCCTAAGATGAGTAATTATGATATTTGACCCCCATGAGCTTAAATTTGGGGTTGATAATTTGTATGAAACTTCATAAATAAGTGCTAGGAGACTCAAATTTTGCAAAGACGTTATTGGCACTTGACACTATTATATGGCGCGTAGATGCTATGACGGGATTTCGCGAAATTCAATTCCTAAGGATAAAGGTTTGGAGTTGATCTCAAATATTGCTATGATTATTTTAGCTACCCTGGACAGGATTTTGAAACGTTTTTTTTTTCGACCCCTGAGTGTGTGTTTTGAAAATTTTAAGTTGTGACATCTATTAACTATGTTATACAATGTATTTCATATTCTATACATATATAAAAAATGATAAAAAGTATATAGTAATATAAAAAATGCTAGAAAAGTCAAATATGCATATAAGAGATATCAAAACATATAATCCGTTAATGTATCAATGACACAAGCTAAAAACCACTCAGCAGATTTTTTGTCTGCCGTCCCGTGCCCGTCTCTTTTTGTCTTAACAACATAACACACGGTGTTGAGTTCCGCCACTCAACACGCACTAACCCCTGAAAATGGAGAACGGATCCGCCTCAATGGGAACGAATTCCTCTGCCAGCCCTGCTATGTGAGGGATTCACTAAATTATAATAACACTTATGTAAAAATAAATGTCTTTTGTTCAAATTAATACTATATAGCAAAAATTCACAAAAACATGATCAGAACCCCTTTCTGGAATGAATCCTTAACAGGCCAGTTATTAACACATTAAGTGTGCATTGTAAATTTATTTTATAATTCAAAATATTTTTTTTCTACAATGTAACAAATTTTAATTTGTCACTATACTGCAAAACACTAAGAAAAACTACCGAATCTACGTTATAAAAAATCGCTATAATTGCGCTGCATATATAAAATATTAAAACACGATAGTAATTTAATGTATTAAATAAATAATCGAGTAGTTCAATCAGGCGAAGCCGGGGGCCGGCCCCTAGTGTTATACACCTACAATTAACAATATCACAAGTTTTATTTAGGAATCATTTTCAAATTAGCTTCTTCATCTCTGTCTTTCTCGTCATCTGTGAATTTACCAAAATTGAAATAATTCTCAATCTGCTGTAGAGTCCTATCTTTAGTTTCTGGGAGTATAAAATATAACACTATCAGAGCCACTGCCATGAGAGAGCCGAAAACTGTAAATGTACCGTATACTTTGACACTGACAAGCAAATATGGTGTTACTTGCATAGCAGCCAAGACGTAAATAGAGAGAATGAGCCCTCCCACAGATGATCCAGCTCCTCTATGAGCTAGAGGGAATACTTCTCCTAATAAGGCTAAAGGTATCGGTGTACAACCCAAATTAGCTAAAATAAAGTAAATTGAAAACAAGCCAATTGGGATCCATGACTGCTGATTCGATACAACACCAGCAGATACCAAATATAAATATAAGCAGACACATATTAACACACATAATGAAGCAAACCCGCTGCCGAGAAGAAGAGTTCGCCGTTTCATTAGTTTCACAAGGACAGATGAGAAAAGAGCACTCGCTGTAATAATTAAATCTATAGCTAAAGTGTAATAAAACGATGAAGATTTGCTTCCTGTAACTTCCTCGATTATTTGTAGAGCGTAAGCTGGGAAGATATGTCTCCCACAAGATTCCAGAAGCAGTCCACTAAATATAATTATAAACACTGGCTTAATAAAATCTCGTTTTGTAAATTTCTTTAGAAATTCATCAAACTGGGAGAATATGGACAAAGGAGCTGAATATTCAACTTTTTCTTTCTGAGCTCTTATCAATTCCTCTATTTCAGATGTAGATTCTTTTGTTTTACCTCTTAACCAATAGAAAGAGTGTCTACTTTCTTCGTACCGCTTTTGGGCAGCTAGCCACGCCGGACTTTCGGGCCACGTAAATATAATTATTAAAGCTGCTGTGTGTGGTATAAGAGCTACTAAAGCAACAGTTCTCCAGGAATAATAATGACCGAAAATGTGCACGATCATATTCCCAATACACACTGAAGTTGTCTTAAGGTTAAGAAACATTCCTCTGTTTTTCGGACTTGTGTATTCTCCGATGACGACTGCTCCAAGAGAGACCGTGGCTCCAGCAGCTAATCCGCATAAGCATCGACCAATTATAAGCAAAGGGACATCATTTGCGCTCCATATGAGTACCCATCCAACTATAACTGGTGGTATCACTACCGCATGTGCCATTTTTCTTCCATACATGTCCATGAGGAGGGAAGACAATAGGAAACCAGGCATACTCGCAATACCGATACAGGAAGCTGAAATTAATTGTAATAATTTTTAAATATGCATGTGAAGAAATGAAAAATCGTAAAGGGTCGACATGGCGCAGCGACTCATCTTCCGACCGAGGGTTTTGGGTTTCAACTCGGTGAAGCAACTATTTTCATGTAACATGATGATTTCATGTGTGTCTCGCCTTGGTAACAAGACGGAGTGGCGCCGAGATCGGCTCGCATCGTCTTGAAAATTGGGCGGAAAGGGGGATATGGTATAAATATGTTATAGTATAAAAATATATATAGTATGGTGGCGTCAGAGCTCCTTTTACGGATAATTTTATGATTTATTTTGTTTGAAAAAATCACTTTTTCATTATTGAAAAAAAAAAACAAAATTCTATTAAGGCACCGACGCAATTTACCCCATTGCTAGAGTGAGCAAATAAACATATTAAATATATCACTCTTCAAAATGGGAATCAGTCCCATAACCGTCGCATTAACACGCTTATGCCCACTGCGTCACGACGGCCTTTAATTAATTGTTTGTAAAAGAAAATTTATATAATGTTAGCTACAATATATAATTTAGAACAATCCATATAAGCATCGGTGGTTCAGTGGTAGAATGCTCGCCTGCCACGCGGGCGGCCCGGGTTCGATTCCCGGCCGATGCAAGTTACTTTTTAATTTTTTTCACTAATTTTAAATTTTAAAATTCAATATTTCCTTTTTTTTCATAGTAAGTGAATAATCATATATTTTTATGAGATCTAAAAAATGATTGTTATTATAACGTCTTGGCTATATCTAAGGTATAAACTGAATGCCAAATATATAAATTTTGTTTACGATTATAATATAAATAAGTAAATTTTGTCGCAGAGGCACAGCGACTGACTAAACCCGAAGATTGTAACTTCTATTCCCGCGAATTTAATTATTTTAAGTTAATTATTTCCATTTCCTCGCTTCGGTAACAAGACAAAGTACAACTTTAAGTTCCGCCACTCAAGTCACAATAAATATGTCTCGATAACTAGGAGGAAACTGGGGAACGGAGACCCTTGACCCTAGGTTTCCTCTGCCCAATCTGCTAAAAAAAGAAATAAATAAATACGTACCTACCCAAGAAGCCGTATGTAGATCGACTTTTATATCAGAATCTGGTTTCAATATAGCTGGTAGTATTACTGATGGGAAGCTGAGTACCATGCCTTGTCCCAGCATGTTCAAGAGCACGCCCATAACCGTCCATGTCTGATAAAAAAGGATTAAGAAACAATAAAAACTTTTACTTTATTAAGTTAGTAAAAAACCATCTTAAGAATACATTATAATACACTTTTATGGCTTAAAATAAATATATTCAAGTGGTCGTAGATTGAAATATGAGATATTTCTACATGATCATAATTCCTACATATCAAAGAGAACCTAGTGTTAAGACTCTCCGTTTCAATTTATTTGTTCATAAATGTCTCAGGAACTCAAAATAATATTCTCTTTCTTTTAAATGAGGTATCCAAATTACTGAAGAGCCCAATGAGTAATATTCACTTTACTTTAAATGAGGTATGAATCAAAATTACTGAAAAGTCCAAATGTCATCAAAATCGTTTCCATACTTTTTAAACTGTTTTTTTAAATATGTTTGTTATGACTTATCTTTACAAAAATATTATGCTATCTGTTAAAAATATTCCCAAATCTAAACTAAAATTTGGCCGGTAACAAGAGAAATTGTATAATATTATCTTGTGTACTTAATGACTATCCTTAAAAGAATAAAAAGTCTTTTTAAAAAGATTTAGACGTTGTAAATATGTTATTGACGTTGTAAATATGTTATTGGGCTATTTTATCTTTTAAGTAATGTTCAGTCAGAGGCCACTCGTGGCGCAGTGGCACAAAGTGCGACTTTAAACGCAACTGGTTATGGCTTCGATCCCCGCTCGAGGAAGTGGAATATTTATTTAAATCACTTATACTTAAATAAATATACTTTCATTTCTTGATTCTGGTCGGTCGGTCGAGGCAAAGCGCGGGTTTACTTCCGCCACTCAACACGTAAAGCCTAAAGAACTCAGTGGAAAGCCTTACCTTTCCGATGAATTCTCACCACGGAGTGCTTTTTTGTCTACTCTGCTGTGTGCGAGAAAATAAATATTTCACCACAACTAATCGGTATTACAATCATATTTTGTGCACCTGCGCCACGACTGGCCTCATAAAATTCATTTTATAAATTATTAAAAGGTAGGCGCCTATTGTTTTAATTTTATTATTTAGTAAAAGAAACTATTGCTATTTATTATTAAATGATTAATTGTACTGAGGCCTTATATTATAATATTATAGTTATACTTCATCAAATATAGATCATAAACATTATCTTTAGATAAAGAGAATGGCAAACATAAAAGAGACGCCATTCATTAATCTATACTAACACTATAAATATGAAGTGTTTGTTTTATTCAATGCACTAATCTCAGGAACTGCTAGTTCAAATTGAAAAAATATTTTTCAGTTCGATATCCATTGAGGAAAACGGTAGATTATACTGTTATATCAGACACTTAGAATGTGTCATACAATGCCGCACGTGCGCGAACCCGCGGGTTAAAGCTAGTATCTACATTATATAAACAAATAATGTGTAAGCCAGTCGTGGCGCAGAGGCAAAAAGTGTGTGAGTGAGTGACTGAAGTGAATTCCACCGCTCAACACGCAATGCCTCCAAAACTTGGCGGAAAGTGGGGAACGGAGTGTTTTAACACTAGGTTCCCTCTGCCTACGCTGCTGTCTGCGGGATACGGCGTGAGGCTGATTTGAATAATGTTTATTGTGAAGTCATTTTTATTTAGTTAATATGATTTTTATTTTACTTTTCTTATAAAAAAAAGAATATATTCGAAATATACTCGAAATGATTTGAGGTAGAAAGATATACCTATTTAAAAGGGCTTTTTCCCTATAAGGCATAGTGCGTTGGGTGGAAGGAACGCTGCGCTTATTAATTCTTCTGAGTGGGAATAGAATTCATAACCACTGCCATGGGTGTAGGATTAAGAAGAACCGGGAGGGCCTCTCCACGCCACTCGAGAATAGCATTGTATATCGATAATCTTGTATAATTAGTTATGATTTTTAACCTGTTTTTAGGACACCTTTTGCAGAAGCCCTTGGTAACGATTTTCTTTCAGGCGATATGAATAATATTCTATGAAATCACCACCGATATTTTTTTATAATAGGCGGTAGAAGTAGGAGCAATAGCAGGTCATCAAGATCTAGACATTTCTAGAGTTATCGGCACTAGTAGTCATTTCGAATTTGGTTTTGGTGGAGAGAGACGGTCGCATTGAATATGAACGTTAATACGCATTTAAAAAGGCATTTAGATACTTTTCACTTTTCAGTAACGATTGTATTTGAGGCGATATGAATAATATTATATGAAACTACCACTGATATTTTTTTATAATAGGCGGTAGAAGTAGGAGCAAGAGCAGATCATCAAAATATAGGCTTTTCTAGAACTATCATCAATTCATTTCTAGAACGTACTTCGAAGGAGGCACTAGCAGAATCATTTCAAATTTGGTGGAGAGAGGCGGTCGCAGTGAAGGTGACCGTTAATATGTATTTAAAAGTGCCTTATTGCTTTCTTCTTCTCTTCTTGGGACTTCAGCCCAGATGTAGGCTTAAGAATACACCTCGATCACAAGTCCCAAGCACTGCGCTTCTCGATCCGCAACCCGATGCGCGGTCACACAGTGAATCTATGTATTGTTAAGTCGTCTCTTCCATTACGTTTTCTATGATCGCAATGGACGTATCATTCAATTGCAATTTAAGTTTTTCTTTACTTTTCAAGATTTTCAAGATTTCAAAGTCAGTCGGTATTGCTCGTTAATCAGTCTTTGGTTCTATAGTAATTGAATTTATATATTTATTATATTTTATTCGGGCGGAAAGTCGAGAACGGAATGTTTTAAGGCTCGGTCCACACTGCCTACTACGCTATTCAAATACAGAACAAAAATGAATCAATTCAAAAGTTTGCAATTTGTGGGAAATCACTATATAAACTTAACATAAGCTCTCAAGATCCATTTAAGAAAATCAAATTAAAAAAAATTTGAGCTTACTCTGTTCAAAAGATTGTAATTTATTTAATTAACTAAATAATAAAATAATGACAAACCTGTTTAATATTTGGAAGCATGCTCCCTTTGCTGAGATTACAAAGATACTAACAAACTAACTGCACTTCAGTATGGGTTCAGTAGGTACCTACTATCTAACAGCGACAAGACTGAAAGGATTATTCTGATCTAACGTTTTATTGTACGGTGTTACGGTGATTATGATATCTGTAACCAAATAGACTCATAAAAATATATATACATTATATAATACTAGTGGTCCCCTTGCGGCTCCGCCCGCTGGAACTATTCAAGTGTTTATTTTAGAAAAAACAGGCCAAGTGCGAGTCAGACTCGCCCACCGAGGGTTATGTACCAATTTCAGTATTGTGATTGGGAAATACCGTACAGGTTTTGAAGAGACAACCAAAAAAACTTAACAAACTTAAGTTTGCGCTCATATACACTTATTTTGTACGAAATGAACTACGAATATATGTTTGTAATGATTTTTTCTATGATATATCTATAAATTTATAGTATTACGATATTTTCCTTTATTTGTATTGTAAGTTCTTCGTTAGGTTCTCTTCTTCAATACGTTCGCTACTTCGTCCTAAATTTGATAACCGTAGCCCTACATTTGTGTAGGTCTACGTTGTTTTTTTCCTTTTAAGGGCAGAACCCTAAACATGGATATATTTAATAGTCTAATTATTTAAATTCAAAAATTAAAAATTTAATGAAATTCAATCAGCTATATGAAAATATGAACAAATAATAATTCATTGCCTTGAGTGGGGATCGAACCCACAACCGTCGCGTTACAGTCATACCCCTGCGTTAAGTTAAATAAATTGTAATATTTTGGGAATTGATTTGATTTTGTTGCAAAAGTTGTTGTATTAAATAGAAAAATGTATTAAATACAACAATTTTTGCAAGTTATTTCACATCTAACTAGGTAAATCGTAATTGCCCAAACGTTGATTTCCCCACATAAATTCCAATTCCGCAAAAAAAATGGGTACATGCATATATCCGGGTATAGACAAAGATTAAAATTCAGAATTCATACAAATCTCTGGATAGAGATTTGTAATAATTAATAATTTAATAATTTCTCAATGATTTGAGAAATCGCAAACTCTATGGTGCTGCTAGAGATGGTGTCAACTTACATTGCAGTATCCTAAATCTACAAATCTTAGTCTATTTTATAATCATATTATTATTTGAGGTTTTTTCCATCATCATACAAATAATAATGAACAAACAATATCAAACAACAAAACATTGAAAACTAAAAATTTTGTTATTTAATACAACCATTAAATAACACTATCATACAGTACTTAGTAACTTTGTGAGACTAAGTGTTAAAATTGATTTTTTTTTTGTATTTTGATATTGTGTAAATTACTATATACACTTAAAAAACACAGTAATGCTGATATCACAGACAGACTCTTCAATTTCATTTTTATGCATATATTGATACAGAGTAATTTAAGTTTCATTTTTCAGCTTTTGCGCTATATCTAACATCCCGCATAGATTATGCAGCAAGAATCTAGTGTTAAGATACTGTTTATCCCATTTTTTACGCGATTTTCGAGGCATCGCGTATTGAGCGGCGAAACTCAACGCCACTCTTACCAATGCCACAACGGCCTCATTAATTCATCATATCATAGTGTCAACTTTGGAATAATAGTTGTAAATAGTTCTAGGTAACCTTCACATTCACAAAATGGCACATAATACATTTTATGCACAGTGCCATCTATTGAACTTAAAGTTGAACCGTAACCGGATTACAGTTTGGACATTTAAAAAATATTGTTTTTACTTTAAATAATATATTATAGTTATTTTAAATAGAAACGATATTTTGACACCCTAAAATACATAAATTATTAAAATGATTAATATGCCTTCTTATTAAATGTTTAACAAATATTAAATCAACTATTTGCTTCGTTCGCTATCAAGATTTATTAGTACTTACTATTTGTTGTCAATAGACAGCGTTGCATGTATCTGTTTCTACGTTCTTAAATAAAATTCTTGAAAATTTAATTTAATAATTTTAGAACCTATATCTTTTGTTAGAATGAAGCGAATTCAGTGAAATAAAAAGTAAGTTTTATGTTTCAAAATTAATTACTTTTGTTTTGTATTTTCTACGTGATACCGAAATAACTAAATAAACAGACAAAAATTCAAAAAATGCCTGGAGTGGACATGGATTCTGTTAGTTATCCTTTAATTATTCCTTTATTCTAATTATTATGTTTTTTTTTATATTTCCAAGATATATGTTTAGATTAGATGTCATGTTGCTTACGATAAGATAACATAATGTTAGATAATATTTTAAAGTATTGTGCTGGCATTATCTGTATGTGATATAACAATTGTTTCATGACTTTATTTTAAACATTTTATTTATCCCGTGCAGCAGGAGGTTGAGGGAATCTAATGTCGAGACATTCCCTTCCTAACATTAGGACTGAATTTAAGATTTCAAGACATTGTTGATTGAAATATCAAATATAATCTACAGATACCTATAGTATGAAACAAAGTGGGGGGCGCGAGGTCCAAACGTACCGCGAGTTTGCCGATTGCCGTGTAAAAGTTAATATCAACCCAAGTGCATTAGCCAATTTACGACCTGTGCTAAACTTTACGAGCTTCTAAAGTCCTAAATAAACGTTTATGACAGGTAATTATTTTTTTTAACATGTTTTCTAGGGTGCTAATAATTGATCAAATTAAAAAATAAAACGATCGGTCAATTTTACAAGATTACGAATATCTCGGGAACTAAAATTCCGAAAGTTGTACCTTTTGCCAAACACAGTCACATATATTATTATAACATTTACGTTTTTCAAATTTTAAAACATATTAATTTGAGTTTAGCCCTTCATTTATTAACGACACAACGGACCTCAACTGCGGCCCTTCTTGCCCCATCGTGATGTTGGTTGTGTCCTTCTGCTGCTGTTCACAAATTTACCTACTGACTATTGAGTGATTAACAGACAACGTACAGACGAAACTAGTGGACATAGAAAGTTTAAATTTGGCATTTGGTAGATTATGCCATTATGCCAGGAATAAGAAGAAGAAGAAGACGGGCCTGATAGAGGCTTTCGGAAAAAAACTAAATTTTCCATCTTATGTTTTGAAGTCCAAGCAAACAAAATGGTAGATGATGACTTGTAATTTAATATAAAAAAATTGAAAATTGAAGCAAATATACCTACTTAATGATATTAATATTATACGTATCGAAAACGTAGCAACACTTAAAGTAAGTTATGATAAAAATGGATAACACTACATTGGAGGTGGTTGTTATTGTAAAAGATTATATACGAGATACATTGGCCGAAAACTTGGTTTTGTCTGTCCAATATTTGTGGGTATGATTTCAACTCAGAGTAATCTATAACTCCAACTCAGCAGGCAACGTCTCACAAATCTCGAACGTTACTCTAATCCGCAATAGACGGGATATACTATAAATACTCAAATAAATGGTCGTAATATGTTTTTTTAATTCTCGCATCCCCACGTATAACAAGCTTGTCAGACCGCAGTAAAAACCTAGTGCTAGGACACTCCCTTCTTTTATTGTTTTTTTTTTTGTTTTTTCACAAATCATTAGATTCCGTACCTGAAATGATAGCATAGAACCCCTAAAGAATCACTTTCCGTTCCTCGTCCGTTGTCCGTTTGTCAAAACTATTTATCTCGGGTCGAATATAAAGTATACGGTGTCTTGGAGCACAAAAAAGAGCTTCTAGAGGCCAGTCGTGGTGCAGGGGAACAAAGTGTGATGAACCCAGTAGTAACCCAGTAGTTCGAACCGAGTAGTGATCGACCACTGCTCGAGAAAATCAAATATTTGTTAAATATTATATTTTTGTTTCTTCGCTCTGGTGTCGAGTCAAAGGGCGGCGTAGAGTTCCGCTACTTAACACGCAATGCATTCTGAATCCGGCGGAAAGTGGGGAACGCAGAACGCATTTATAAACGGCATCTCTATATCGATCTCAGATCGATCATTCATAATTAATTTAAACGTCATCTCAAGATTAACATATAGGGCACCTATTTCCCGTGGACCTAGAGTTATGAAAATTGGCACGAAGTATGAACTTACAATACAATAAAGGAAACATCTTAAAACTGAAAATTTATGGATATTTTAATTAAAAAAAATATATTTACAAACTTAAATATATTTGTAATTCTTATCATGGATAACGGTTAGAATTAAAATTATGAAATTTGGCAAGAATTTGCAGTACAAAAACACGTGGTCATGTGGCCAGTGCCACCACCCCTCCCTATTTCCATGGAAATACCCACTCTTATGTATGACGCACGATGACATGGCACATTCGACTACCACACGGTACTAACCAACTAACATTTCATAATCATAAATTGAATTAGCAATGAAATAATATATTTCATAAATAAATATTAAGAAAATAAATATGTTTTTACTATCGTACAATGTGCTAAACGCTACATTAAAAAGAAAAGAAAAAAATAAAAAAGCATGCATCGGCCGGGAATCGAACCCGGGCCGCCCGCGTGGCAGGCGAGCATTCTACCACTGAACCACCGATGCTTGTACGGTGATGAGTGAAATAACAGAATACTTTTTAGTTATATTGCGTTACTTATTAATTATCTTTTTATTACATTAAGTTTATTTATATAATGGAGAGGTATATTTTTTATTATATCATAATGCGTTTCTTCGTCGCGGGTGATTTATTTATAGTATATAAACCGCGTCTGACATCGTTGCGGCTATAGACGGTAGCTCGGCATAGCGTGCGATATTTTGCATTATATAGTCATTTCATATTTATTTCAATGTTATTTTTTAACCATTGTAAGTCAGGGATTGGCAAGCGTAGGGAACAGGGTGCGTATGTCTCTTTTATCTATAAGTACATATCATAAAATCGTAATGGATCGATGTTTGTACATGGAAAATATATATAAAAAAAAGTTTTTATTTTATTAATGTAATGGAACCCAAAACAGTCTCAATCATAATCCTGAAATTAGTACAGAACCCTCGGTTAGCAGTATAGAGTTTTTTTGTATCTATTCCAAAGATTAAAAAAAAACTATAATGCTTATTAACATGCTATCAGGCAATTAGTACGTAATTTATGATTTACATTATCTTGACGATAGTATTATCTATATTATTACATACTAGCAACCCGCTCGCGGCTTTGCCCGTTTTCACTATCTGAATTACATTCGTGTTCTAATATTAACATTTTAAACAATATATCCATACCTATATGATAAATTCGAAAGTAACTCTGTCTGTCTGTCTGTCTTTTACGCAATCAGTGCCAATCCGCTTATTCAATTGTGATAAAATACTCATATAGAGATACTTGAGGTTCTTCGGATGAACATAGGTAACTCTTTTTTCTCATTTTTGGAATATTCTCGATATATACAGATAGATAAATATTAAAATACGTTTCAATTAGACATGTAATTTATCGTCGCTAAGCAACCGTTGCTGGGCAACAAGGAATTATGTCGTTTTAAGAAAAAGGCGCCCAAAATGAGCTTCCTGAACGCTTACATGGCGGGCGTTAACTCAACTTTATGAGATATATAAAAACTATGTTTTATAAAAATTTAGTTTTTTTTAAATCTATTAAAAAGTCCACGGTGATGTTTTTTTTATCCCTGAAGGTTCAACAATAGTAACCATTTTAACAATTTAATTTTTTTTTTTTTGGATTATTGTTAAAGTATTTTCTATAATTTCGTATTCAATCCTTATCAACATAAATACAATAGTCACCTTTAGCATTTCACCTAGATTAAAAATATATTTTACTGTGCATCATTCTAATAAATACTTAAGGAGATATCACTGATTCAATATGAGTTAGCTTACGAACCGCACGGCGCGGGGCCGGGCTTTGGTTAACAGTATTAACCTCAGTTTGAAAAAAAAAAGCAGCATACAAGTATTAAATATATATAAATATAACTTAATTCATGAATAAACATCCGAAGATATGTAAATAAATACCTAATGAAATACATTACACACATATATTATATATAAATACTTACATATATACATATTTGTTATAGGTATAGGTTAGGTTAGGTAGGTATAGGTAAGAAGGCAGTTCTGAGGACATGGAAATTTAGTTTAGAAGTCGCTTTTAAAATTGTTAAAGATTTTGCCCGTCTGATATTTAGAGGTAAAGCATTCCATAGTCGAAAGGTTGTAATAGTAAAAGAATTACTGAAGAAGAAAGAGGAGAAAGAGGAGTTAAATTTTGTTCCCCAAAAAATCGAAACGCTCTTTTAGATATGGTGGGGTTAATGGATAGTACACGTAATATAGTAAAGAGGATGGATAATATGAGAATTCCTGCGGAGAATGGTTGGAAGCCACTTGAGCTTTCTACGGAAGTCACAGTCTGTCTTTGGATTAAAAAGGACACGTTTGTACTTTTTTAATCAGGTGAGTCAGATGAACATCCATATCCACATACATATAAACACAATTTTTCGTATAGTGACGGTCTTGTCACCGATACGCAATATGTATTAAATAAACGTCTATATTAATATTACAAAAGCTTCTTCATCTCAGGAACTACTAGTTATGAGGGACCTGTGGTCATGGCCATTACCTTAGATCAGGGGCTCCCAATCTTTTCTTGATAAAGGACCACTTTTATATCATACTCGATAGCAGAAACCACTGCCATGCACATGCATGTAGGTATAATCAAAATTCACTGTGATAATTAAACAGAAACTTCACCATCCCGCCATAAAATTAAAATAGCTCGCAGTTTATATTTAGGCTTCTGTGGACCACTGGTTGGGAACCACTGCCTTAGATACTTAGATCTATGTCACTTGTCATACAAAACTTTAATTATATCTATTTGACCATGAAGTTGAAGCCGCAAGAAAATGCGAGTATGCAAAATGGAAAGATATGTTAAAATAAAACGATAAAAAGAAATTATTATACTTCTTTAAGGCTTAAGATAAGAGTTTGAAGATTGTCGACTGTTTACATTATAAAGTATACAAATGTTATATCATTTTTGACTGTCTCACTCTGTCGCTTTCGTTAATATGCTTGTCCCTGGAGTTAGACCACCTGGAAACCCAGGAAACGATGGCTGGATGTTACAGCATAGGATGCTGAAAACCGTAAAAAGTGGAGTAGAGTAAATCAAAAGGTAGATTCTGGCAAAAAAAATGGTCCAGGTCAAATTTAAGTCGTTCTATCAATAACGCCCATAATAACTCAGCATTATTTATATGTAACAGTTATGCATTATTTAACATATTCCATGAGATTTTGGACAATGATCATTGATTGAATAATACTATTCATCCAGATACGACGACGATGATGAATGAGATTTTTTTTTCGGAATTCCATTGTTTTCAGTGTGTTAAGTGCTTTAGAGTATCATTTCACATGGAAGATACAAAAACGTCTTAAGTGGCCTTAAAATGTATAAAAATTGATAACTGACTTAGCGAGATTCGAACCCGTGCATCTTGGAAACCGGCCAATGATTGCGTAAAGCTGTTTGAATTTTTATACGTAAAGATAGTATATAGTTTATTAAAACCTTCCTTTATATCCTAAATCTTTACTATATATTTTAGGTAATATAATGGTGTAGCATCTTTATGCCACACCATTATATTACCTTATCAGTTGGTGTTGCGGAATCAACTGTGAAAACTAAAATACTTTTAAATATCAATGTACTTAATATGTATAAAATGCATATTACTCAGGGGAATAAATTAAAGTTACATTTCCACGCTCTGTTAAGAACGCAAATTATGACGTTAAGTTTGCTACTAAATTAGTATCTTCCAAATACGACAGAAAGTATCAAAGGGAGTGTTTCGAAATTAGATTCCCTGTCTAATATGTTACACGCGGAATACGGTGTGATGCTAAAAATATGCCACACCATCAAACATTGAACCCACAACCATGGCATACAATTTGATACTCTCTAAATGCGAACTTATTAGGCACTTATTCCATGTCAATTACTTTAAGTGTATTTGTTCAAGAGAATAATATTATGACAATGACGTCGAAAATGAATGCAGTCGTGGCGCAACGGCACGAAGTGTGACTGTACAGACTGGTTGCGGGTTCGATCCCCACTCGAGAAAATGAAATATTTACTTAAATTTTTATTTCCATTTCTTCGCTCTGGTGTCAAGGCAAAGCGCGCCGTTGATTCCTGTCACTCAACACGAAAGTGGGAAACGGATTGTCTTAATACGGCTCCCTCTGCCTACCCTGGTGTGTGCGGGATACAGCGTGAAACTGACGTCAAATATTTTAAGAAAATAAAAATTAATTATTTTAATATAGTTAAAATAAAGTAAAAATAATATTATCTAGATTCACTAGATTGTTGTATGTTTAAACCATTATGCCTTTAAAATAAATACAACTGAATGATCACATTCAGTTACAAATTTGGTATTGTCGTCTCGTCATCGTCCCAAATTTACAATCGGCTTTTGAGCCGATTGTAAATTTGGGATCATTCTAATGTTTAGCTATAGGCAGAGACATTAGTTCTCTGTTAGTTTTCTAACTTTTTTTACAATGAAATAAATTTAAGAATAATAGTGACATTACTTTCACATATAATAATGTGTAATATATAATATGTATTTCGATTCTCCTTATTCCACTATTGGCTCTCATATCCAGCCATTGCGGGCGTCCTGGTGGCCTACCTCCAGATAAGACATAACAAGGGAAGTGACTGAAGGGAATGAATCACTTAAAAATTATATAACACACTTGTATATTTTATAATGTTGTTTACATAATGTTGTTGACAGTTTTCAAATACTTATCTTAAGCCTTAAAGTAATATAATAAAAGATATTTTTCATCATTTTATCTTAACACGTGCTCTCGTTTAGTATACTAGCACGTTCTTGCGGTTTCGTCCCATAGTTAAATGGATATGATTAAAGTTTTGTATGATATGTGACACAATTCTAAGAACGTCACTGCTTGTGCTATCCTGGCCGCATTAACATCCGCGTCCAATTGTCGCTTCTGCTTTCACGATTTTCTCCTGATACCAAAGATTCGCACAATCGATAGCTAGAGATAACAAATTTTGTCTAGGCATCTGTAAACAAGTAAAATATTCAAATACCATATCTGTATGTTATATGGCCCTCGGGACCATAATGCAAAGAATATGAGAGGTTAAATTGCCTTTATCATGGAATCTATCAACAAGCGCATTTAATATAAAACATTATGCACATTACCTTAAAATCCTGTAGGACAACGTTAATTAAAGATAATATCGAACTCTCTCTCTTTTTTTATGTGGAAACTTGATTGGAATGTGTAGAAATCAAATGAAATGTGTATTATCGTAAACTGTGTAAAGTTTGTGAATTTTATGTTCTGTTTGTTTCCCTAATAAAAATAAATAAATAAATAAACTCCCTGCAGCTATGACTTCATATTTACAAACTTATTGCAACAATTGCAGCACATTAAAAAGTTTTGACTAATTTTAATATTGTTATAATAATGTTTTTTTCATGGGGCCACGATACCTGTGGGGGCCACAATACTACCTTCTCCTACGTAGACGTCTATTTAATACATATGTATGCTTAAAGAGGCACTCTGCCCTGAATTTCCTCACAATTAAGAGGCAATGGCAAACGGTAACAATATATTTTAATTAACTAACCAAAAAGAGAAAGATATTGGTAGAATTTGAGTTATTAACTATTGTAAATAAATATATCGATTGACAACTGATTCATGATTAGGTGGTCTATACATACAAAGATAAGTATCCGAATGAGTTATTAACTGACAGACAATTACTGGGCATGGCAAGACGAAATTTGGCAAGTGGCTCCTCTCAAAGATTGTTTCCCGAAATTTTTGCGGGAACGGGAAATATTTAACTACTCAAAGTCCATGCTAACAAATGCTCTCAATCTCATAAATGATAAAAGTAGCGATATCAGTCAAACAAAGCTGTACGATGCTAGTGAAAAAATCCATATACGTTGTACATGCGCAGTGTAAGAGTTGTAAATACAATATTTAATTTCATATACAATAGTTACGATCGCAGTGATACTGCCCGAATATCGCCGGTTCAAATTTGTTTAACGATTAACTTATGATAAAGAATTTATACTATGAGAAGAGTTTATTTGATTGAACGCGCGTATTTATTTCAAGTTTAGGCTCGATAGACCTGATCTATTTAAAAAATTAAATTAAATGAGTTTTTAAGGTCAGTTACATTGTCTGATTTAGTTGGAATTGATAAATTCTTTTTGTATTTTACATTCCATTAATCAAGGAAGACTAGTACCTAAAGGCTATATCACATCATGCTATTCATTTGCCACGGAGGCGAAGCCGCGAATAAAAACTAATGTTGAAATAAAAAAGTGATAGTGACAAAACTACATCGAGAGATATTTTAAGCGTAAACGCGGGAATAAAGGTTTTTTCTCCTGTGACGTTCAGTGTTGCCCGTAGCTAATTTAAAATTTCTGACCATTCAAAATAAATGTTAGATGTCATCTCACTAGTAGATTAAAATCGGCGATACATGTAGATCAATTCGATAGGAGTGATATAGGGCCGTACAAGTATTAAAGTAAGCAAATTTATTGCAATCTTTTGCTCCCCCCTGCCCCATGCCATCAAAAGTAAGAAATGCTCTTACCCCCAATGCTTACGTAAATTTTGGTATGTTATTATTAGATTTTATTTTTATTTTAATATATTCCGTTTTTTTATTGATTCGTGAGCAGCAGTTATTATTATGTAAAAAAGAGAATAAGTTAAGGTAAATGCATCACTAAAATATTCATTTTAATAAACTTTACTGACACAACGTAGTAGTCAACATTGCTCACAAATATCATAATCTTGAGCATTATTACGAACAAAACAAACTTCGTTTAAATTAAAATTCTTTAGTAAATGACACCTGAATCTGTGAGTCTATGTTTTCTAGTCGATATTGTGTGTCTACACTCTGCTCACTTTCATCTTTTTTTGAGATCTTGGTGCTCTAAATGTTTTATGATGCACATCAGTTCATGTGCATTAATTAACTACAGTACATTTTGCACTTGTATGAGAAGAATAAGCAATTAAATTTCACGACACATTACCTTGCTTGATATGCTTACAATACGTCAAATCGAACAAATTGACTAGCAGACTGCAGAATAACGCGCGGTAGTTATTCCTTTTTTTTATAAAAAAATACAAGGCAAACAAGCGTACGGATCACGTGTTCGAAGCACTAAAAGAGAAATGTCATAAGGCCCACTCTGGGTGTCCAAAGAAGACAGAGCTGGCCTAGCAGCTTTTAGGTTGAGCTTAACTTCAGGCATTGAGCTCTGGCATTGTTCCTCGGTCATCCATTGTCGAGTTCCAGGCAAAGACAGCGGCCAGGAGACCAGCTTTTTCTTTCGACGTATGAAACAAGATGTAATTTCCCGGCGAAATCTTTGAGAGGGCTAAAACTGACGAGTTTCGGATGGATAGTTATCAAGCTTGTCACCGATTTTAGCGATTTATTCGGACTTTGCTCTGAAAAATTGCCACTGACAATTGCCACCAACCGAACCTCTAGGTAGACGTTCGATCACTCCTCGTGATAAATACGGTAGAGAACGCACAGCGAGAAGACATCTCTATGCAAAGCCAATGTGTCAAGCCCTACACAGATCATTGAGTCCCGAACGATTCGAACGAATCTACATTGTATGTGATCAAGTGTATGAAGCTGATACTGGAGTGCACCAGCATAGATGATGCCCTTATACAGGGCCAATCGGTGTTTTGGCGTAAAGTACTGTCTCGCTCAATTGATGACCCACAGTTTCTTTGAGGCCAATTTTGCCTTGCTTTCCAGATGATCGCGACTGGCAGTACCTCGACTCTTCTTGGAATTCAATTGTAATTCAGTTCAATTACTCCACTCCATCTTCGAAGGATGCCTTAACTGAAGGCAAAAGTTTATTTCAGCCCTGGTTGACGTTTTCCCGAGAAAGACTTACCAGATGTATTTCTATGTAAATCAAAAATTTTCTCTCAACCACAGTGATCATCAACCTAATAAAGCTCCGCCACGGTAAAGTTTTCGGAATCATCAAATAAGCTCATCAGTCTTGTTTGGTGCTTATTTCTCTAAAACAAATAATATAACTCGCTAGACATCAACTTCATAACATATACTTGTTAATTCAGAGTATAACAATATATTTTTCAGCCAAGTGGCAGTAAAATTATAACATAAACTAATACTCACGATTTTGTACAGCGGCAAAAATTACAATAACCAAAATGTCAGTGGAACGCACGTGACACAGCCGCACTGGAATGTAGGAGCGCAGAAGGCGCGCAGGACGTATCAATACGTTGTGCGGGTGCGCGTACTGCTAGCGCACACCATATTTAATTTTTTTTATATTATTATTTAAATTATTCAAAATTTAGTCTACGTGACAGTAAAGTGAATTCTAACTTGAAAGAAAATTGAAAATGACCGTTCTGTCGTAAATATTATTTTTATTTGAAAATCATCGTACGTTGTGCTCGTCGTCGTCGTCGTCGTCATAGCACTCACTCACTGTTTATCGACGTGAGTGCGATTACGAATAATGACATTTTATTCGCAAAAGTGTTCAATAATAATGATTCTATTATTTCTATAGGAAAACGGGCAGACTTGTAATAAAATAAAAAAAACATAATTCTTTTTCGTGGTAATCTCGTCTTTTGAAATTTGAAAGACGTTGTTTCCTTTTGTGAAAGTAGATAACCTTCACAAAATAAAAAAAAGACAATAGAGAAACTATCGCCTTTCACAAGTACAGTTATTAGAAGTAAATTAAAAAAGTGAATTTGTGCACAAATTAACGATAAAATGTTATTGACGTCATAGCAGTATAGTTGTTACGATTGTTATGAATTCGAAGCCGACTATAGGAAAACTATATATATATATATACATTATATCAAATATCTTTATAACTCGTGTGTGGTTGATAAAGTCCGGTGTTGTATTCTCAAGCTGGAAATTAAAAACCTGGCAGTAAAAATAGTTTAGTACGTTTGTTTGTTTTTTTTTTAATATGTGATTTGTTTTCATATAGAGTTCTCAAACTTTCGGCGGTAAAGTGTCATAACTTGAGTTTTAGTAATAAACTCTATATATACTTTTATTATCCAAGTGAAAATTATATGTTTTTAATAAAATTAATATAACAATACACTTAATATATGTAGCCATAGCCGTAGCCAGAGCTCTTTTCATTTGATACCTCACTTGAACTAAAGGTTTAATACAATTTTTTTCCCCTTTTTTAAGGCTCTTATTTTTTTCAATTTAAGTAAATTTTGTTCCTGAGCTAGTACTACTTGTAGATGCTATGTGCCAATTTTCATAATTCGATGTCAACCGGAAGTTCCTTCTTAATATCCCTTAAATACTGTCAAAAAATCGTTCTTTGCCATTTAAACGGCCATATCTTCTTTTTTAAATAAATATTAAAATACGATCGAATTTTCGGGAAATCATGGGGCCGTAGATATGGTTACGTATATGGTTGAATATGTTTATGTATATGGTTAAGTAAATGGTTTGAATTTCAATTCTATATCTTTACACGTTCCTGAGATAGAGGCTCATGACAAATAGACGGACAGACAACAAAGTGAACCTCTATGGGTTCCGTTTTTATTTCGACGTATGTAACCCTAAAAATATGAATGTATGAATTTTAAAATATTCAGGTCAGTTTTAAAATTTCAGGTGCGTTTATCAGAAATACACATTCGAAATATTCTACATTTTAAATGTCCAAAAAACTGATATTGCGGCTTTATACACTGAATATCATATATTCATTTTCATCAGGAATGAAAAAAAAATAGTTACGGACCACAACGCTGCCATCATTAATTACCATCAGATTCAAACATAATATTTAAATTGTACATACGTACATTTGCAAATCTTCATATATAAAATATTTTTTCTATAGGTATATTTTATTCAATAATGTGACTTATCTGAGTGTGTGTGCAGAAGAAGATTGTAGGTTCGTTTCCCACTTGGAAAAATATAATATATTACGGTTATAATACAAAAGACGACGTTGAGTTACGCCATTCAATCCCCAATGTCTCAAAAATACGGCGTAGGAATTAATACTAAGTTCGCTATGTCCACTCGTTACGGTCACAAACGGGTTACGGCACGTAAGTAAAAAAATGTGACTTATGCCATTTCAACACAGACCGTCCGATATAAGCTTCTGAAATCGGTTACACTAATTCAGTAACACCTAGACTTTGACATTGGTTAGTGAATTTGAGGTTGCCTCTTGGCGCGTCGCCATTACTCGCAAGTCTTACTACACGTTCAATACAAATTGTGAAAAAAATATATATCTATCTATATATCGATATCAATCGATAAAACGTTTAT
Organism: Heliconius charithonia; assembly: GCA_030704555.1. Classification (NCBI taxonomy): domain Eukaryota; kingdom Metazoa; phylum Arthropoda; class Insecta; order Lepidoptera; family Nymphalidae; genus Heliconius; species Heliconius charithonia. Next base: position 6,668,209 of record CM060825.1, read on the forward strand.
TGAAGGATACATGATACTATAGTGAGCTATTATCGTGAAACCACCGAAGTATGTGATCGTTTTCGCTAAAATGTCTAAAGGATGGATCACACCGTTCAAAAAACAAGTAAGTGTAGTTTCAGTTACTAAATTTGTTATGAAATTTAACTAAAAATAAGTTTTTGAGGTTATAGTTTGATTGTTAGTTGGCTCTTAATATATTATTTTATATTTTAAATTGTATTGTTATATATTAATGTATAGGCATGACAATACAATTTTTACATAATTATAAGAAGAATTTGAATACATTCAAAGTGTTTTTAAAATACAATTCAATGTTTTATTCATGTCATCCACCACTGGTGACAGCTTCCTGTACGACTGATACTGGTATTTCTATGTAAGTTGACGGAAGATTCATAAATGGTTAATGTAATGACTTGGTTTTTGGATTTAGTATTAAATTATATTTTAGGCATGTTAGTACATACGGAAATCCCCAATTACTTATATATAACGTGATACTATCGTACGTTACATCATTTTTATCTTCAAACGTTTGAATGAAGAGAGATAGTGCGCCAAATACATTTTGGCCGCCACTCTCACTGAATTGTAAGTCATCGTGAAAGTAATCTTATGTAAACGAATATATGCGCAATTGTAAAAGTTCTTATGAACGCAAAATAGTTGTGGGTTCGATTTGCACTCTATTTAAATCTTTTCAGTTTGGTTATACAGATATTTTTTTATAACATAGCGGGACTTCAATATGCGCACAAGCACACCACACGTTCTTCTAAAACTACGCCGAAATTGTTATATGTGCGTTAACCACTTATTTATAGGCTCAAATAGTTATTATTTTCAAATATCTAATATTATTTTTTTTCTTAGTGGCGGATAATATTTAAAAAAAACATACGAGTAGTATATATGGACGTGCTAAAATAAACTAAGTATTGTTTTTAAATTAAGTATTCTTTTGTATAATTACTTTGTAAACGTTGAATACTTGTATAATAGATATTTTAGAATACATGTCAGTGTTGTACTTTGGTACAAAGACCTTTTGTTACAAGGTTATTATGCAAATAACGTTCATGTTAAAAATACTATAAATACTATATGTCATTTTTTTACGTATCTACATTTTTTCTTAAATATCTTATATAAATTGGATTAAAAAAAATATATAGAATGAGTCACTACGTGACTGTTAGTCCATAGAATGTTTGTATATTGCGTTCCACCCACGAGGACGATATAAATAAAACATGAGCTTTATATAACATATTAAATATATATAGTCAATTCATAAGACATCAATCTGTTTATTAATTAACAAAACAATATATAAAAAGAAATATTGTCCTAATACCTTGCTGTGTTTCCCGTTGGATTATAGGTTCGATCCCCACAAGGAATGATTATGTTTAAATTATTTTTATTTCCCCGCACTGGGAAAGAAAGCGAGCGAGCGCAACGTCTTGAAATTTGGGCGGTGCGTGGTGAACGGAGTGTTTTGACACTAAGTACCTTACCAAAGCGGGAAAAGGCAAACTGGCTAATACCATACACAATTGTTTTTAACAAAGTAAATAAATATTTAATTATATTTAACACTTTGTGGAATTAGCAGAGTGACATGACGTTATTCTTCACTTTCATGCAATGTTTACTATTATGAGTAGAATTGAGACCACTATTCAAAAGAAAATATATGGGCAAAGAGTGGAGAATGGAGACAATCACAACTTTATTATTTTTCTCTTTATTACTATAATTAAAGCGTATAGACATTATTGACCAACATACCGCACCTATCTGTCCACACCTTTACTGGTTTACTGTTACTTCCTGACGCGACGGCCAGTTACATTTAATTACAAAAATATATATTAATATATTTGTTATATATCCGCATGTTTTATAGAAATAACTATGGAATATAATTCAACAGATTTGTTTCTCTATAAAAAGAAATATTTACGAATTTCAGGGGTAACCTGTATCTAATATATACCAAGAGAAATTGATCGCCAGGGAGTGATTATTCACTATTTTTCCAATATAATATTTACGTTGTTTAATGGTAAAAAGAGGAGATAGGACATTGGAGGCGAGCGTTAAGTGCGCGCAAAGTGGGGAACGGAACGTCTTAACTCTAGGTTCCGTCTGCCTACCATGTTGTGTGCGGGATACTATATATATAGCATGAAGCTGATTTAATATAAATCAAATATTTTTAATATATCTAATATAAATAGATGCCTATGCACTTACTTCAAGACTTCTAGCTGATTCCTTGAACACTGGAAATACTGTTACAACTTGAGTTCTTTTAAAATTAAAAGAAGAAAAACTCCACTGTCCTGTGCCATCTCCTTGTTTGTCTTTCTAAATTATGAAAAAAAAAAAAAACAATTCAACTACACAAGCTATACCAGTCATACAGTTAGAATAGTCATATAAATATTTCACTCTGCCTTACTCAATCATAAAGGTAATTTATTATTTATTTGATCTAATGCGAATCCACTACAAACACTTTTGCTTTTGCCTCATGCACACACCAGGAATTATCAAAGGGACCCTGGAGCCTAGTGTTAAGACACCCCATTCCCATTAAGACAATTCCGTTTCCCACTTTCCACCTAATTATGGATGCATTGCGTTGAGTGTCTGAACTCAATGCCGCGTTTTGCCTCGATCCCAGAAGGCGGAAATAAAAATATTTCATTTCTCCGACTGCAAATCGAATCCACCACCATATAAAGAGACAAAAACTTACTATTAACGAATATAAATAGGTACATACCATTTTACATATCACATCAACATCTACGTAGAACAAGAACAAGCGTTAACTAACAATAAATCAAATTCAATAATATTACTATATTATAGAAAGCAAAGTGGGTCAAAATTCTAGGTTACCTATAAGCGATAAAAAAACGGGGCTATCTTCTGTAGTAATACTGATATAATATCGATATACTAATGTGAGTATAAGCTCATTTCTTTTCATTATATCAATTACGTGCACAGTATTTTATAGGTAGATTGGTAACTGATTTTTCTTTATTACTCTAGAAATTGAATATTTTGGTTATTTTTTCAATAATAGGTGCGCGAGACGCAAGCTGAGCTTTCCATTTGTGTGAGTGTACACCGATAGTATAAGAGCGAAGATGGCTTTAAGCGTGGCGTCCCTTGCTCAGCTTAAACTGGCTAATACTGCTTTTTGACAATAAAAAAAATCGTATCAATTTTTGAAGTAATTCCCATTGACGTGATTCTTTTACTGGTAGCAACGTCGCGTGTTTTAACATTAATATTTTTTTTTGTTGGATTTATTAAAAATGTAGAAAAAGGCAAAGAAAAAATCTTGTACAGCGATCGTGATCCTGTACAAGATTAGAAAAATGTATGGCCAAGCAGTAAGAGAATAACAGGACAATTAATTATATGCACAACTAACACAACAGACAAGAGTGAAAATGATGAGGACACAAGTCCTGTGTCTATTTTAAAGACTAATAATAAATTTTAATATTTTTTGTCTTGTTCTGCTTTTGGTGGTCACTCTTACAAATACAAAGCTCAGCTCAGGTACACGGAGATTGAGAGGTAACTGTCTTCATATATAAGTGGACTAGAAAATCCAGATTCCTGGAAAACAAGTAAATCTACCTAACAAAAATCGTCTTTTAAATTAGAGAGAAAAAAGTGATAGAAAGAATAAGAGTCACAAATTCTTCAAAGACATGAATAGCGCACCTATTATTGCTTTTTTCAGCAAACATCAACAACATAATCACAAATGACATTACACTATCGAAGACTGTAACAATTCATACTTATCAGCTATCAAATTTGGGTAGCACTTATACTTATCAGTTTATCATCAATACATAGTAAATACGTAATAACCAATTTTCATGGAAAAATTGGGTTCATCAATATTTTGAATAAGCTTAACCGTTCCAAGGTCTTCCAGAATTAGGATTTCCAGGTTTGCTTAATTGAATTGAATATGAATTTAAATATAAAGGTTGTATTCCAAATTATAAAAATCATATTAAACCTAAATAAGCAATAAATATAGGGTAGAAACGTCTGCGCTCCTTTTACCGGAGCAGCATATAGGTTAAAACATTTAAAACCTATACGTAAAGAAATTAATCACGATACCTCAACACCCTTATAGGATCACTCGAGATATCGTGATGTCGAGATGTCGAGTATCATGTATCGATATGAAATTAATATCAAATATTTTGGTCTACGGTCCTTTGGGGCACAGACAAAATAAAGCCTCTAAGTAACGCAAGTAAAATGATGCATGCATAGATAATTATTACTGCATTTTTGTATAAAATTCACGGCGTAAGTAATCAAAACCTATTGGGGACATAGAATTATGAGATTTGGAAAGAAGTAAGAACCTGTACTATGAATAAAAAGAAAAATAAAAAAATGTGAAAATTTATATGTAGATATATCATAGAAAATTATCTTGTATAAATCGACTTTTTTATAGCATGCAATCCGAAAATTGATACAGAACCTTCGGTATGCGATTCCGATTCGCATTTGACCGTTTTTTTATTTTGAGATCATTGATACAAAGTAGTTACAGAGTACAGAATAGAATCAACTTATTTGGCCTAGACTGAACTGGTTTATCCTAATGGGTTTAAGTCGAACTATTTTATTCTATATGTGTAGGTGGTAGGTTCCATCCCCACTCGGGAAAATGAAATATTATTTATAAATTTTTCAATTCCTCGCTGTCACCAAGTCAAAAGCCCGACGTTGACTTCCGACATTCAACGCAATGCCTCGAAAAATCGGTGAAATGTAGGTAACTCGCTTGACACAGAGTTCCCTCTAGATGCAGGATACAGTGAGAAGTAGATTTTTTTAGGTATTCCAGTTAATCCTATCGCGGATAGACAGTACTAAGTAGTTTAACCTAGGAAAAACTAGTTGTCCTTAAATTGGGCTTGTACTACATATGTACCTATATTCAGTACTTGTATACAACTTAAATACTATGAAATTATATATTTTACAATGGGTTCGATTGCCGCTCTAAGAAAATTTACATTTACCCGCTCTGGCAAGGCGACAGAATGCGGCGTAAAGTTCGCCATATCTCGAAAATTGGGCGGAAAACTAGAAACGGAGTGTCTAGACAAAAGGTTTCATCTGCCTGTCTGCTGAAACTTAAAAAAACCTATTTTTATATGTAAAAAAATGTAATTTATATAATTTTCCAGTGTTTCGTGACGTTGGGCGTGTCACTGAACATGGCCGCCCACGGGTTGGTGATGGGGTTTGCAGCGATCCTGTTGCCGCAGTTACGTCTTCCCGGCTCTCTTATACCGATAGATGATGCCTCCGGGTCTTGGATAGGTGAGATTTTGAAACTTAAATTAGCTTCACGTTGTATCCCTAGCGAGATAGTCTGAGGGAACGTAGCGCCAACTCCCCGTACCTCTCTTACCGCTCACTAATCCGCCATAAATCTTTTGTGCCATTCTTTCATCGAATGAGTATTCGTTCGACGTGCCCAAACCAGGTGAGTACGTCTTCTTCATTCTCATTGTGACATTCTCGCTAGTACCTGCCTTTCTGTGTATTTCTTCATTGCGGATTCCATGAGCTAAGCTTCGCATATCCTATGAAGAGATCGCATCTCACATTCAGGTCGTTGTTTCACTCTTTGAGAGATATAATATAAAATCAATAATATAATTAATAAATATAAAAAAATAATAATAAATAAAAAATTTTTTTTTTCTAAATAAAATATTTTTCAATCAGTAAACTAGAGTCCAACCTAATTAATAAATAAACTTATTAATTATTCGTTTTTAAAGAGCTTACATAATATGCGTTTATTTCTGATCCGTCAAATTAAAAGATAATTTCACAAAGAACCATATACATACCTATTATCTACTATACAAATAGTCGTATAATGTGTATTATATACATAAAAAAATGTAATCTTTAATATTTAACTATTTCAGCTTCTATCCTTGGATTCGCTCTGGTAGCCGGCAACTTCATAGTCCCTACTATAATGGCAAAGTACGGTCGACGAACTGCCAACCTTGCCAGCATAGTACCCTTAATAGTCGGCTGGTTCTGCATCCTCACTGCCACGAGCATCACTGCCCTGCTCATAGCCAGATTCCTGCAAGGTTTAGGTATGGGCATGAGCGCATCTCTCGGACCTGTTCTGATTGGAGAGTATACCAGTCCAAATAACAGAGGAGCTTTCCTGACTTCTATTTCTTTATCGATTGCCACCGGAGTCCTTTTCGTCCATACTTTGGGATCATATTATACGTGGCAAGTGACAGCACTGGTTGTGGCTTTCGTAGCATTTAGTGATTTAATAATTGTAATTTTTTCCCCGGAGTCCCCAAGTTGGTTGGCTGACCAAGGCAGGTACGATGAATGCAAAAAAGTCTTCAGGTGGCTTCGAGGCGACACTGAAGATGAAGAATTGGAGAAAATGATCGAAGCTAGTAAAATTGTTAGAGAAGCTAAAAATGAGGCGAATGTTACAGAATCCTTTTCAAAGAAAGTCAAAAGCAACTTGGCGTACATAAGAACGACTGTACAAAAAAAAGAATTTTATAAACCAATTTTTATAATGATTCACATTTACACATTAGGCCAGTGGGCCGGTGCTAACATTCTGGCTTCGTATACAATAGACATATTCACACACATCATAGGGTCAGACGCAAATATCTCTCTCATGATCATTACTTTAGATATCCAGAGAATCATATCGAATACATCAGCCGTGTTTGTGATTAAGAAGATCAAGCGTCGCACGATGTTATTTGCCACTGTAGGGATTAATCTTTTTGCGTTTTTGGCTACCGCTGCTTACAGCTACTGTCGGGGTCACAATTTGCTACCCTTCGATCATCCAGCTATTGGAATCGCACTGATCCATATCCACATGTTCTCCATAGCGACTGGTACGGTTCCTCTGCCTTTTATAATCGCTGGGGAATTATTTCCACTTGAATACAGGAGTTTAGCAGGTGGGTTGAGCGTTCTATTTTTGTCCTCAAATCTTTTTATAACTGTTAAGACTGTGCCATTCTTGTTCAATAACGTTGGTATTCATGGAGCATATATTCTTTATGCGGGAGTGGTAGGATACTGTTTAATAGTCACGTGGTGGCTCTTACCGGAAACCAAGGATAGGACATTGCAAGAGATCGAGGAGGAATTCCGAGGACGACCTTTGTCTCCTGAAGAATTAAAATCTACCTTGTCTTTGACTTCAGTCATGCATTTTAACAGGGACCGACGCTGTAGTAGTCCTGTTGTTTAAAGAAACGAATTTATGTAACATTTAATCGAATTTTAAAAAAGACTTAGGACAATTATAGAAATGATAATTAAGTAATCTACTTTCATACTTAATTTTGTATGATCTTAAGTGACAAACTAAAAGACTAACAAAATATTCGAGGTTAGTTTTTTTTTATTAAGACGTATTTTTCGTTCCAATTATTGATGTTAAATTATTTTATTATATAGATAATAACTGTTTACTGATTATTATTATTAAGGCTGTAAATAATAAAGATAAGATATTATACGACTGTTTATTGCATTTTTAATAATTTATTGCAATTTAAGAATAAGATTGCAATTTGGGGAGGAGGAACAGGGTAACAGCATGTTAACCATTTCATTGAAACTATATTTTTTTTAGCTTCCTGCTGGATAGAGCATATAGCAAGGTAGGCGGAGGAAACTGGTGTTAAGATATTCCCTTTTCATTAAGACACTTCCGTTCCTCACTTTTCGCCGAATAGTGAATGTCTGATGATCAAGTGGCGGAATTCAATGATGCGCTTTGCCTCGTTACCAGAGCCATGAAACGAAAATATTAATTATTTCATATCTTTACGTGGAAATACAACCCGCAACCTATTTACAGTCGAACGCTTACGTGCCACTGCGCCACTACTGGCCTCAAACTTTATCTTTTAATTGATTATAAATGATAACGATTAGATAGAACAATGGCGCCTTTAAAGTATCAACTAGTAGTCTAAGTAGTAGTAGTCAAAAGTAAGTAAGTATGTAAGCTATTGAGAAAACTGTGGCGTATTTACCAACAGGCCGTATAGGGCGGTATATCTTTTCATTATTCAACAGTTGAGCAAATGGGAACAACCACCACCGAAGCAACAAGAAATAAGTTAAATTAAATTAATACTAACACTCTAGTTACAAAAATAATGTAACCTTTGTAAACAGATTTAACCTAAAGTTAACATATAATCTTCTACTTGGTCGGTGTTTGCTGAAATCTAGCGCTTCGCTTTGTTTTACCATACTGGTATTTTTTTTTTGTTTCTCTCTCTATCCCGCTTATAGCAATTTAGGCAGAGAAAGCTAAACTACTATAAATATCTAGTATTAAAACACTCTGTTCCCCATGCACTGCCCAATTTTCGGGATATTGTGGATTGATTTTTTTTATCAAGAAAGCGTACTACGATCGAAAGATTACCCCTGCCTACTACGTTGTACCCACAACCATCGCGTTTACAGTCAAACTCAATTGAGAAGGTAAAAGATTAAGTTTAAAAAAAAACACAAATAGATCTAGAAAACTCTTTTTCGTCACAACAATATACATTTTACTTATACGCGTACATACAAACTTTACGTTCAATGATTTTACGTTATTATTAAACTTTTACTATCATTATCATCGTCATCATTATCAACATGCAAATGTAAAAAGCTACTTTCTGGGCGCTGGAGCTTTATCTATTTAATAAGCGTTTTTATTCTCTGTTTGTTGAATATACTAAAATAATAGCTTTTTTTAAAGCTAAATTTCATATGATAATGGTTTACTTTAAGGTTTTACATTTTTTATATGTAGGTTTATTTTACATGTGCATGTTGTAATTAAACGTAAAAATCCAATGTTATATAGAATATAAAATATATAGGTATATGTTTCGTTCTAACGTAGGCTAAGTTAAACTATACTTTTAGATTTTTTTCCGAAATTTTTCAATGCAAAAGTGTTTAACAAAAAAACGAGCTTGTACTCAAGTGCTCAGTAACGTCTCTGTGTACGGTTAAAAGTAACTTAAAAAAATGTAACAATACGAACAATTTACAGAAATGCAAAGAAAAATATTAGTCAGTTCAATAAGATCTAGATATTTAGGTCACAGGTTCAGGTTGTGCTGTATCGAAAATTAAAAACCATTTTAAAACATTTATACAGAAAAAAAAAACTCTTTATACACTTTTGCACTAAAAATATCAAACGTATATATATACATATTTCATGTGTATATAATAAATTTATATACATACATCGACGCTACACTACCTTACAGCTACATAAATAAACGATACTAATCGAGGCACTATGATTTATTCGGTTTTATAATTTTTTATGTGTGAAAATTTACATTTTAGACTGGTATATGTACTAATATAATATTATTATTATTATTGATATATTGAATTGGGGGTTGGTAAAAAAATATATATATTTAAGCACTTTCCCTATTAAGAAATAAGTTGCAGATTCAAGTCTGGCCCATTTGTTTTGAGTTATTGTGTTTATATTGTTCATGTTCTTAGAAAATTAAAACATAAGATTCGCGAAGCTCACCATTAAATATCTGATAGCACGCGCGGTAAATATTTCAAAATATTGAAATCCATAAATTCTACTCTTTTCAGTGAATTTAAAGCAAATTTTTTATTATCTAAAATATAAAGCAAATTGTTTCAAAAATCTTTCAAAACGCCCATGTCAATTTACCAATACACAAATACAATATACGTACATATAGATCATCATACATAAAAATATACACAATAATATAGAGACACAAAATAATTCTAGAGACGAAACCTATATAGTTTAAATTACAAATACGCTGATGCATATTATATTTTCAGTTAAATTCATTAACTGGAAAAAGAATATCTGAACGTAACTATCATATTTCATGTAAAAAAAAACTCACATCTCTTTACAAAAACCCAAGTATGAAAAAAATACTTCTTTGAAATATATTTATTAAGTATTTAAGACGTATGTTTAACTTAATGCTAGTTTCATTATATGGTTACACCCGCAATAAAATAAAGTTAAAACAATCATAGCACTTCAACAGTTATTGTTATTTAATTTAAATAAATAAAAATTTAATTTTATATCATATTTTACGTCTAGGAGGTCTTTCAGTGTTTTAAACAAGTCGTAAATAATCTATTCTTACAAAATACAGAGAAAAGAAATACAGAAAGATTTTATTTAAGTTTTTATAAGGTAAGAGCCTTTTCCCTGTCGTGGTGAATCGTCTGGCGTCGCTTGTAAAGTAATGTCTTAGTACTCTATCAATATGATTACAAAATACAGTACAAAATTTTAATTTGACAAGTTCACTGTGATTGGCTTTCAACAATTCAACACATATTAATATTTTGTAATTTTATACAAAAAATAATAAATCAGCTTTACGCTGTATCCCGCACATACACTCCGTTCCCCACTTTCTGCCGAATTCTGGAGGCATTATGGCCTTACTAAATAATTGTTAATGGAACCAATTACCTAATTAAATCAAGGCATTAAATCAAACAAACTCGTCAGCATTACTATATTATTATAGATTACTTCGCTACAAAAACTATATAATAAAAGACCTCCCAAGCAAAATATGTATCTAAAAAAACGACGAAACCAAACCAATTAATAATCTAACGTATGCCATTAATAAAATTTAACTAATAGAAAACAAGAAAATTTAACTATTTATAAAAAAAATACAAAAATATATAGAAAAAAATATATAAAACTGGGATCAAATATATTGCGAGTATGCTATGCTATAATAAATTAGTGCACTGCATATGCAAAAAAAAACATCTAAATCATATCCTTAAAAGATTTAGATGTTTTTATTTTGTTAATTTGTTACTGTAATATTTTTTTTCAGATTTGCAAATACTTCCTTATAGTACGTTATGTAAAATAAGTTTAATGTACTTAAAAAAAAAACCAAGATTTATATTTATATACTCACAATATAAATTAAAAAAATAGCAATCATCTTAAAGACAAAAAAATATATAACGTATCTGTGGTAATTTTATAAAAAAAAAGAAACTTAAATAGCAATATTGTGTTTAAACTTATATCTATATTAAACCCTGTTTGTTTTAATCAAAATAATTATTTTAATAATGACAGGTGCAAATTTTACTTCAACATTCCACAACTTTTTAAGAAAACATTGACATAATTTTTTATTATATTGACACTTTATTGTTATGTATATAACGTTTTTGGCAAATTATTCAATTGTTTATAAAATAAGAAAATACGATACAAAGAGAAAAGGTAAAAAAAATTACAGCCAATGAAAAAAAAACATATTTTATTGCATACAGATAAACAAAAATTGCACCTATCAGTGATTTGACGCCTTAAGAAAAAATTATAATAATATTAAGCAATAATCTTAAAAGCTACTATCACTAAATAATAACAACAAATCCTTATCAAAAAATGTTGTAAAACAATTTTTTTTCAATAGATTTTTAATTTTTTTTTTGATTCGGTGGTGAGTTAGAAGTTTACGTTACTACATAATAATATTATACATACAAGTATATTAATTATTTCGTCTATAAAGTTAAGTAGTCAAACGATTCTGAAGCTATTTACAAATTGAAAAAAAAAAGTCATATGTCATAATTTAGCAATAAAAAATAAGAAAATGTTTTTTGTAGTGTCAAGTGTCAAGAAAAAAACAAGCAATGTAAACAACTTCAGTATCACAACACACAATTTTTTTGTTTTAAACAGACAGGCGTTTAAAATGAAAACATTCTGAACTCTGTTGACGACTTACGAGTATAATTAAAAATATTAGACATTTTAATATATATATATATATATATATATATATATATATATATATAACGTATATATATATATATATATATAACGTATATATATATATATATATATATATATATATAACAGGGTAATAGAGTGTGACATAGGCATTTACTTTATTATTCCAATTAAATATTTAATAATTGTCTAATTTAAAGCCGTTCCGCCACTTAACAAGCAATCAAGAAGTCGGTGTTTTTTTCGGCGGTGTCTTGATGAGTAACGGAGTGTCTTAAAACTAGGTTCCCGGAACCCTTTTGCCTATGCCTATAGGGGACATCAGGATTCTATGTGCGGGATTCAGCGTGAAGCTAAAAAAGGTCGAATGTATTGTTCATCTGTAAAAAGTATCCACAATAAAAAAGGTTGTAATATTTCATTTATTATAATAATATGCGCCTGTCTAATTAAAACTAAAAGTATATATGTATATAAATATATATTGTAAAATGATTAAATCAGATCTTTCAGTGACAGTCACACTTATAAACATCAATTAGCGTTTAAATTGAATTAAATTTAATACAAAATAAATACAAAGCGATAACTGTGTGGATGTCAAGATATCAAACATTACAATACAACCAATATAAGTGTAGATTAGAATAGATAAGAGGCCATTCATAATTACGTCACAGATATATTAAGATTTTGACACTCTAGTGTGACATCACACATTTTGCATTTTTACTTTTATTTGTAGCTTTACACTGTACTAAACGTAGCAACCTAGTGTACACTCCGTTCTCACGTTCGCCACTGTCCGCCGAATTTTCCAGGCCTTGCCGAGGCCAGAAAATATTAAATATTTTGTTCCTCCGAATAAGAATCGAACCCACAAACGTCGAACGCTTGTGCCCGGGGCCACGAGGACATATAAACAATTACAAATTTAATTAAAAATACAGTTTTAAATTAAAATTTTAAGCCGGACTAAACGCGTTTATTTAGTTTACTCCGTCAGTCTACCCATGACCACGGACTATAGCAAAGTGCACAAAACGGCGGATCCAAAAAGGTATAATATTAAATATGCGCAATTAATCCGGTTAAAATGGATGAAAATAGAGAATAATAAAAATATTATTAAGTGAAACAGTAGTTACGACAAAATAACGTTTCTATATTATATTTTGAAATGTGATGATGTCATAAAATGTCAAGCTTTTCGACCCCACAAAACCTTTTTAACACGCTGCGTCACGCTGTATCTCGCGTAATGCAAGGTAGGCAGAAGAAGGATCCGTTGAAGTGTGACGTAATTTATGTATGGCCGCTAAAAGTGAAAAGATTAAGAAGAGAAAATATCATATAAATATACAGGATAAGTTTAATTTTTATAAGGCTTTAAACCCTAACTAAATGATTTTTAATTAATAAAGAATTAAGAAAAAATCAAAATAGTAAATAATTACTATCACATTTGTTTTCAACTGTTGTATAATATAATGAATATTTACATACAAACAAAAAATGCATTTTTAATCTGTTTAATTCATAATTTAAATTGATTATCTTTATTTTTGTTTTAAGTATTGAATATTACAAAAAAAAACAAGACAATTTTGTATATCTAACTTTTATATATAAACAACAAAAAAAAACTTTAATCGGGAATCGAATCGACAATCAAGTTCAAGTAAATAAATAGCAAGAAAAGGACATTAGTAAAATTATATAAAAAACACATTATAACGGTATCCAGCCGTAAATATTAGAATATAATCAAACAAAATCGAGATAAATCAATAGAAATCAAGACGTGATCTAAAAACACATATTGGTCCGATCTAAATACATATATATACGTATATAAAATATAACTCTACACATTCGTATGTTAAATTACAACTAAATATTACACTAATATATCATTTTGTGTATTTTGAGGATTTTTCCGAGGCGCTGTTTCGCCGTCTTCATACCCTTTTTCAGTCTTATATCTGCAATAAATAAAAATAAATATTACTAATATAATAAATATGAAGGTTTATAAGGATTGATGTCTGTTCCTCTTTTGGGTGAAAACTATTGAATTAAGGTGACATTTTACATTAATATAGCTTATGTAACAGATTAACATATGCTACAATTTATGTAAATATTTTGTTTTATATAGCTATTATACAGAGTGTCTCTATCTTTACTAAGTCAAATGAAAGCACAGTTTTAACTACTCTATAAATGCCTAATACAATTAAATTAAAAGAGATTTTTCCAAAAATGATAGTAATTTTTTCAAACAATAATTTGTTAAGAATGCGAGATCAAAGAGACAACAGCGCACACGCCTCATTCACGAAATCGGGTCGTAGGTATTGGCGGCGCAGTTGAACGTTGTTTAGGTTTATTATAGAAAATAATAGGTTTATTATAATATTATTCCGTAAAATAGAACAAAATAGAAAGTGGCAGATCGGCAATGTTTAGTAGTATATATTTACGTTATTGGTATCTATTTATAGCTGCCTCACACGTTATACGGTATGGATAAAAATCATGAAAAGAAAACAATCATTCTACGTCTAAATTATTGAGGAAACTTGATTATTTTTTATAGGTATACATTTGATATATTTTACCCCGCATGCTGCTGAAAATAACGATAAGAAAATGTAGACGAAACTGCGGGCGCGTATTCTAGGGAGTGTATTATATGATACTCAAAATCTACATATCATTTATTTGACGCAACAATATACATATTTAAATAAAAAGTGCAATTACGTAATTGCAATTTTTATTTTAAATATGTATGTCAACTATTATAATGTATCATAGAGTTCTAGCACTTTTAAAAAAAAAAGGAAAATATATCTTTGTTGCATTAAATGAGTGATATTTTAAACGTAACGGGCTTCTAAATAGAGTAATCTAATAGGGAAATCCTTCGAGAAACATAGTTTTTTATAATAATTTCTTATTTCTTAATAAAAAATAAAAAATTGCTTCAAGCTGTATCCCGCATATAGCAGGATAGGCAGTCATCAAAATTAATAATATATTTAAAAATAAAATTATTTATTATTTAAAGATATTACAAATGACTTAAAACTCATAATAATAACATACAGAACAAAATATAATAGAATAATATATATAGTGACTCACTCCTGTTGCTCGCAGCGGCGTGCACCGGCGGCGGCGGTCGCTTGCTCTTGGACGCCAGCACCGCCCGCTTAGCGTTCTAAAACGACAACGATTCATATTATTGTCAGCTTTGTGAAAAATTGGTTTCACGCTGTATCCCGCAGATTTTTATAGTAGTTTATTTATACCTACAAATTTCCATCTACAAATTTCTTATTTCCTTCTATTTAAGAATCCGTCCATTTAATCACGTGATGTTTTTTTTAATTATTAGTTAGTTAGTCAATTTTAATTATGTAATATCCTCACTCCTAACATCGAAAATCCAAATAAATCAATTTCGAAACCACAAAATCAAAAAACGGGAATCGGAATTGTTTTAATAGGAAAGATATGTCTTAACATTGGGTTGACAGGTTCCCTCTACCTAGCATGTGAGCGGGATGAAGCGTAAAAATGAGAAAAAAAAATTAAATATCATCTATCAACGTCAAACCCCACCTGTACAACATCGTGCGCGTTTCCGCTGCCGTGTTGGTGCGTGTTACCGTGCGAATGCGGGCGGTGCGCGGCCGCGTGCAACGCTGCACGCACGCATTCACGCCGCACGGCGGCGCGTGAAGGCCCGCGTGTTCGCGGTAACACGCGGCCAAGACGTGCTCGCGGTGACCATGACTCATCTCTGAAAGGGAAATTATATAAATAGATAAGGCCTTTAATATAAAATCTGATTTAAAAATGTCTCAATGAAAACCACTCTGTCTGTTTGTATTATGTCATTGAGTCGTGTCGCTAAATTGATTTTCGAAATTTCTTTTTTTTTTAAACAATACGGTCCAAATATCCTAACTGTAAGTCGGCAACGACTCCGCGACCGCACTGTAACCACATTCGCATTAGGCAAGTGTGGATGAGTGTGTGTGTGACATAGTCTTTGTACTAATTGTCTTCTGATATGTTACTCTTGCTGAAGAGAGCGAGTACGTCCGTTGGAGGTTTTATTTAAATTTAATTTATGAATATAAATAAACATGTAACTTACTAACTTACTTTTGTGTTCAATTTTGTATTTCGATTTATTTGATGTATTATGATTATTATGTTCGATTACGATTTTGTAATTATTTTTACAATTTCGAATGGTATAATAATGTAGATATAGGATGTACATAACGACAACAAAACTTAACCGATTTATATCCTAAGCCGACAATAATCACTTACTTATCAGTTTTACTTTTGCTATCGGTCCGGTTGCGCGGCGTTTTCCGCCGTGAGGACCAGTCTTCATCTTCATCCGAACTCATTTCTAACGATGGATACACTGTGAAAAAAAAAACAAAAAAATATAATAATGCGCATTGCGGGTTGAGTGGTGGAACTCAACGTCACGCTTTGTCATGATACCAGAACGAGGAAAACGTCATTCCCACAACTAGAAATTGAAATTTTTATTATTTATTTTTACAAGGATGAATTATATTTTTTGTAATATTTATTTAATTTAAATAAAACTTTTAAACCAGATTAATCGTGTTACATATTTAGTATTATACATTTTTTGAAACACAATATTGGGAATATTTTGTAGTACGTGGCCATGAATCTACCAATTAATCCAGTTTAAGAGTTTCATTTAAAGGACTATACTATATTTTTTTTTATTACTTTATCCTATCAACCAAATTATTGGAAGATGCAAAAACGTCCTTAAAAAACTAGGAACATATAGGAATAAGTATTATAAGAAGGTTTTTACAATTTCGAAAATATATTTGTACTCTCTACTACATAAAATACAATAAAGGTATATTTTTTTATTTTCTTACACTTTCGTATGATATAAAAATGTACATAACGAAAAACTAAAAACGGATTTGAGCAGATTTACACTCTAAGCCGACTTTATTCATTTCACACATATATCTATCTATAACAACCAAAACATTAACTAACCATACTCCTCGTCTCGATGCACCTCCTTTATAACGTCCTCCTCATCGTAGTCTTCATCAGCGCTGCCCGCAGCTTTGCGAGGCCGTGATTTACTTGTACTCGTTTCACTGTGTAATATTAATTTATATTATTATTGAGAAATTAGTCTGTATCCCGTACACAGCAGTGTAGGTGGAGTGAACTTAGTGTTAAGACAGTTAGATCCGTTCCTCATTCTCCGCCGAATTCTGAAATATTTAATATTTTCATTTCCTCGTCCTGATAACGAGGCAAAGTGCGTCGTTGAGTTCCGTCACTCGACAAAAATTCATCAAGGATTCGACGGAAAGTGCTACTAAGTAATTAAGGCACTTTTAATAAATCATTATAAGAAAAACAAGCGAAACAAACGTAAAATCAAGAAATTTCGACGCTTTATTGAGTGTTTCGTTTAAGTGACATTATATGGACAATATACTTTATTTAAAATCAGCTTCACGCTGTATCCCGCACACAGCAGGGTAGGCAGAGGGAACCTAGTGTTTTTAGACACTCCGTTCCCCACTTTCTGCCGAATTCTGGAGGCATTGCGTGTTGAGTGGCAGAACTCAACGCCGCGCTTAGCCTCGACACCAGAGCGAAGAAATGGAAATATAAATTTAAGTAAATATTTCATCTCCTCGAGTGGGGATCGAACCCACAACCAGTCGGTTTACAGTCACACTTTGTGCCGCTGCGCCACGACTTTATTTCTCATACAAAAAAATCTAAATAATAAAAACCTTTCAACCCTCGACGTATCAGTAGTTGGCTGTGGGGTCTCCACTGCAATACCGAATGTTCTTGAAGGCGCTTCATATCTCTCGCTTATGCTTAGCATGCCGGCTACTGCTGCGTCTTCACTGGAATGGAAAAGTTAAATAAATAGATGTAGATAACTATACAGATAACCTAAAATCTAAAAGTGTTAAGACACTCCGAACACCACTTTCTGCCGAATTCTGAGTGGAAAAATTAGATTAGTTAAGATATTTTTGGCTTTACGTGTTGAGCGGTGTGACGAGCAAATGAAAATTATTTTCATTTGCCTGAAACAGCAACCGTGCGTTTATAGTCCGACGTTGGATTCGCACATGCAGTCATTTCCACACTTAGGAAGGAAAAATAGTTTTCTATAAGCATGTAAACATTTTACAAAAAATTCGCAATGTTTGTACGTTTCCTTAAAAAAATATTTACTTTTAAAAAAAAATATTACACGAAAACACATACGTATCATTATCAACGGGCGGTTCCGTTTCATCAGCTAGTACTGACGCCTGTATTAGAGACTCTATACCGTTGGCCGGAGCTCGAGACGGTCTGTATGTCGTTGAACTTGTGTTACCTGTCAAAAAAAAAATATTTATTTTGAACGGTGATGTGGAGTTAATAATAGTGCAACTGACTAAATTTAGATAAAAGAAAACAAAAAAGAAATCTGTTGTCATTACATATTCATGTATGGTTTTATAAAGTTATAAAGAAGACTAAATATATCGCGGTAAGTAATGTTTTTTGTGTCGCATATTTATCCCTCGACAATAAGCCATAGTGAACGCTTACACTAAATGAAAAGAGAAACATCTTTATTACATAATGTATATTAATTTAAGAATTGAAATCAATATATACAAAAATTATTATCTTTGTAAGTAGATGGGTTCCAGTTTAATAAAGGGGACCTATAATCCAGTTTAAGAGTTTCATTTATAAGGACCATACTATATTTTTTTATATTACTTTATCCTATCAACCAAATTATTAGAAGATGCAAAAACGTCCTTAAAAAACTAGGAACATATAGGAATAAGTATTATAAGAAGGTTTTTACAATTTCGAAAATATATTTGTACTTTCTACTATATAAAATAAAGTAAAGGTATATTTTTTATTTTCTTACACTTTCGTATGATATAAAAATGTACATAACGAAAAACTAAACCTTAAAGATAAATAAAACTCAACACACCAGTCCTCTGTCCTCCGTGCCTCGTCTGTTTATTCCGAGGGGCTCGTCGTCTTGTCGGGGGCGGGGCTTCGTCTATATATAGGTCTGCGTCTTCATACTCGTATGTACTGGAAACGCGTCGTCGCACTGGCCGCTCTGATCGACGCACTGGAGGTGCCTCAGAGGGGGTAGGTTGAGAGGCTTGAGGTGTTTTTTCTTCTACCTGGGGAGTATTAATAAAAGAAAAATATAAAGATAGGTATATTAATAATAATACTATATTGCACAAATTATTAGAAAATATCATACGACACATATTATATGCAATGGCGGCCTTTATATATATTTACCGTTAGGGACGTCGTGGCGTAGGCACAAGCGTCCTACTATAAACGGGATGGTCGTGGGTTCGATTCCCACCCCGGGGGAATGAATTATAATTATTTAATGTAATACTAATATAATCATTTATACATTGAAAATTCAAGTTTCTGTAAATTAAATAAAACAATAAAAATATTGTCTATTTTTATTCTGCAATTCATGAACCGATTTTTCTTTTTTGTTAAATTAAAAATTTTGTATGAAAAATTAAAAATTAAATATTATTTAACGAAAATACCATTAAGAAGCCAATTTAATGCGGTATCTATTCCACTACTTTATATATTTATTTATTTGTCATTTATTAATACTCGATAAAGAGATTTGAAAGAGTGCATGTCCACCAGTCACTCACGACATTCAAAAATATAACACTAGAAATAGGCATAATCTTGGTGCACCTGTAACTCGGTTGCATCGAATCCGTAATTCTTTTATGGGACAATGTGTACGCTTTTACAATAGGATCCCAGAAAACGTCAGGGAATTTTCTATATCACGATTTAAAAAAATTGTGAAAAGACGTTTGTGTGTTAAAGGTTATTACCAAATTAATGATTTTGTAAATGATAACACGCCTTGGGAATGAAATGCTCGCCCCAGTCTGTTTCAAAGGTATCATTGTCACAGATTATTAAATATGTATTTCTTTAACATTGATTTTAAAAAAATAAGTCCCGCTGAGTTTCTTGCGCCGGTTCTTCTCAGGTCTGAGGCATTAATTTTAGTGAACTGGTGGTAAATTATTTGACGTTCAAAAAATGAAGCATGTAACTTCTTATTTTGAATAAAATGATTTGAATTTGAATTTGAATTTGAATTTATATATTTCTAAATATTTTACTTACATAACTACTTTGATACTGGTGCGCTACTGCCGCATCGTATGAGGGCAGTTGTGTATGTGTATTATATGTAGTGCCACTGTAGTTGACTGTTTGCTGTGAAAATATATATCTATTTTATATACAGCTCGAAAATTAAAATGAATATATAAGTTTTTGCCGCATTGCACGGTAGGAAGAACGAATCTATTGCAATTTTTTTTTAAGCACTGCATGTTGAGTGGTAGAGTTGTACTTTGTATTGTAACCAGAGCGAATCGAACCATGGGAATCAAACGCACAACCACAGTGTTTACAATCACGCTATGTCCCTCTGCGCCCCGATGACCTCTTACTATATATATTGTTCTAAATTTTTACTAATTATTATGACGATGCTACAAGCTGCACAAAAAATATTTATTATACATACATTAGTAGTAATCTGAGCGTGTACAGTATCGGGATAGCGTGCATAATCGTAACCCAGCTCCGGCTGTTGATAAAACTGATTGTATGTTTTTCCCTCAACATATTGATATTCCGTCTGCATGTCCTGCGCTGAATACATGCCTGGAATAGGAAAATTAAAAAAAATAATTAATTAATATTTTTAAAGGCACTGACACTACGGTCGAAGGTTCATGGCTGACACCTTGATGTTACGCTTATATAATCAACGTAAGACGAAATATATTTGATTTTTTATCTGTATAGTATCTACATTAGATTTTGATTAACTTTGGTTTTGGTTTCCGGAATTAAGCACAACGCTTTGCTTCGTTATCAGAGCGACGAAATGAAAATATTAAATAGTTCATTTTCTCGAACGGAAATCGAACCTACAACTGTCGCAGGCGTCGCGTTTACAGTCGCACGCTTGTGCCCCCGTGCCAAGTCGGCTACGTTGTTTTTGATATTCTTTAATGACTTTTTGACATGGTTCATTGTTGCACTGGTTTAACAGATTTCGACATCAATTTTACATTCACTAAATAAACTAACCTGCTCCATAATTAACATCCTGCCCTTCCAACCGAATATTTCCTTGTAAATTATCATTAGTGAACAATATTTGCTCTTCATGATAATCTCCGATGTCCTTCTTAGATATAGTCCACTGTTGCACTGGTTTAAGACGATCAGCTCTTATTAAATGCGATTTAAGTATAGAATGTTCCGGAAGGCTGTACGGTGGGGGCTCCTCACGGGACGATGATGGAGAATTACTGTAAACAATATAAGGGCAAAATTGAAATATTGAAAATAAATTATTATATATATATTTTTTTTTTGATAGATAGTTGCGGCGCAGGTAGTTGCGCAGATTCTCACTCGGAAATGAAATATTTAATATTTTCATATCTTCGCTCTAGTAAAGTGAGAGATTACCGCTGTACCACTCAACACGTAATGTCTCCAGAATTCGGCGAAAAGTGAGGAACGGAAGTGTTTAATGCCTACGCTGGTCTGTACAAATTTTACTAGATCTATTTATGGATAATTTATGTATATTCTTTTGATATTATATATTTTTATTGCCAGAGTTACATCCATATTTATAATGTTTTGAATGCATGGAGAGCTGTTGTAAATTAAAAAATCAGAAATGTGGGTAGCCATTTACAAAAAAATCATATAGAAAATACGTAATTTTTCTTTTGGAACTGGCTAAATATGCACATGTTGTTGTCTCAGTCCTATTATACAATATACACAGTTTAGTTTTAATTTCGAACAAATAAATCACAAACTTTACATAACACCACATATTCTTCACATAAAATAAAGAAAAATATATAATAAATAAAAAAATACACAAAAACAGAAACTATTAACCTCAATTTAATCTTTAGTCCCGTCTTCTTGTCCTGTCTATCAACAAAACCATTGCCATCCTGATATGTAACGTCGTCATACTGATACGAATATTTATCACCCACTATCTCTTTCGTCTCTAACGCATATTTCTCTGGAACTCCGTTAACAAACTTCACGTCACTAGTGACAAATTTTTCCTCAGTAGTGACGTACTTCTCATCGTTAGTGACGTACTTGACATCTTGGACAAATCGTTCTGGATATATAACTTCTTTATTATCTATGTAATATTTATCGGTGTATATTTTCTCCTCTGTAAATTCTCCGTTCGGAGTCATATGCATTATTGGTTTAGGAAGAGTTAGTTTAACAGATTTTTTTGGTGTCGCTTGCTTTTTGCTTTGAGCTTTCGTTGGTGATGGATTCTTTGCTTTGACATCCTAAAGAAAGTAATTAACATTGTCACAAATTATATGAATAAAAAAAAATATTGGGATTACTAGAATTATATTTTTAAATCATTAATTAATAAAACACTTATAAAGTGAGATCTAAGTGCAGCCTGATGTTTTAGTTTTTTACTAAACCCTGATAGTATCTCTATGACAACACACCACCGCTAAGTTCAAACTGGGAATATCAAATTTGGATGGTGGTTACTTTGGCTGTTATTAATTAAATAAGGTAACCGTCCGTTTCCGTGAAATTATAATGCTCAATTTTTTTTTATTTCTTAGGAATAATAATAGAAATTACGTGATCTATAGCACGATACTTAGCATGGTTTCAACACCCTGCCAGAAGACATCCCTAAACCCTAATAAATTATAAACGTCTACGAAATAAGCCATTTTTTAAATTAAGTAATTTTTTAATCGACATTGACGAAAAAATACAAGCTCACCTTTTCTTTATTATTAGAGCCACGTTTTTCTAAAGTACGCAATTCTTTACACAATTCTCGTACCAATTGACCAGAATTTAGACATTTTGGTACGTTGTCCCTTTTAGAGGTGTCCGTCTGAAAAAAAGAATGTTGATAATGTGCATTTATAATACCTTTAAAGACTTTGAAACGAAAAAGACAGAAAGATTGATAAGTAATTATATTTTAGCCTATAAACGTGATAGGTTGAGAGTTCGATTCCTATTCGAGGAAATAAAATGTTTAATATTTTCAATTCGTCATTCTGGTGACGAGGTAAAACACGGCGTTAACTTCCGCTACTCAACACGTAATGCCTCCAGAAATCGAAGGAAAGTGGGGAAGGGAAGTATCTTAATGGGAACAGTGTCTTAACACTAGGTTTCCAGGCTAGGCTGTACATCGAGATTGCTTTTGTCTGTTTGAACGAGAAATATTAAGTATATCATATATTTTATACTTTATATTATAATCTGTTTAAATTAAAAAAAAAAAGGATGTATACTAACACTCTTAAGTGCATGCCACTCTTTAAGGGCATTCGCTAATATCTTTATTCCTCTCAATAGTAACGGAGGCAATTCCGCTGGTGGTGTAGTAACACAATTTTCACTTATTGTAAAATCTTCATCCTGAAATAAAAATAATAAATATTAACAATTATATTTTATTTAAAAAAAAAATACTAGCTTTTTCCCAAGTTTTGACGCAGTGGTTAAACGAAAATAACAAATTGGGTATGACACATAACGAAAGATACAAAAGGTTACATTGAAATGATTAATGTGATGTTATATAGAGTATAGCCCAATACTCGATAAGTGGATATAAAGAACGGAAACGACGGCGACGGCGACGACGGACGAAGAAAAAATACGGAACAGTAGTTACTGAGATTAGCCTGTTCAAACAAAGATTTTTTTTTGAATATTTATATATATATATATATATATATATATATATATATATATATATATATATATATATAAACCACACTCACTTTCGCAAAGCATTTTTGAATTGTCAAAATGTCCCAAAATTACTTTAAAATCCACAAAAGAAAACCACATTAAAACTCACCTGAGTCTCTTCATTGTGTCTTCTCAATACAGTGAGTAACTGAGCCGCTGCATACCAGTGTAATGCCTCAAAAAGCGGATAACGGAACATCATCGGTGTTTCCACGCGTGATTCTATTTCGTAGATTCTGTAAGCAAAATTATATTTATAGCGACACAATAATAACATAAAATAATCTGTGTCTGTAAATAAGTGCATATTGATTAAATGATCATTTTATTTAAAAATTTACATGGTTTTATTTTTTTAGGAGCAAGACAATATGATCTTTCACGATTATTCCATGTCCAATTGTACTTAAGGGAGGTCGGTTTATCTATATACACATGTCACACGCAATCGCCTCTGACAACACCCGTTAGTTTCCTTTTAGTTTAGTTTCTTCACGCTGTATCCCGCACATATCAAGCTATACTAAGGAAACCTGGGAAACCAGTGTTAAGACATTCTGTTACCATTAAAAAACGTCCGTATCGCACTTCCCGTCGAATTCTGGAGGTCTTGCGTGACAGCGCTCAACACCGCGCTTTGCCTCGTTTCCAGGGTAAGTCAATGAAAATATTTAATATTACTTTTCCTCGAGTTGAAGTCGCGTTTACAGTCACACGCTAGTGACACTTCGCCACGACTAGCCGACCTCAAAATATTTCTATATTACTTTAAAGTTTCGTCTAAATTCATAAAGTAATTTTCACGTGACAGTAGAACAAACATCCATCCTCACACTTTCACATTTATAATATTAGTAGGATAAAAGAACTCACTGCAACTGCATTTCAATTGCATAAGAATGCAACAAGTTCCCTCCAAACACCAATGAATCAGATGGAGTATATACTGCATGTATCCATCCTGTTGGTATGAAAAGAGTTTCCCCGGGTCCCAACTCCGCTGTACCGTACCATTCCACCTGTAAATAGATTATATTATATAATATGGATTTTTTTCAATGTGTTCCCTATTATTCGCCAAACGTAATGTTTTAGTTTAATGCATAAGATTTATTAGTAATATTTTATACTGTCCTACTTCAATATTTACCATATCTCCAAAAAATCTTTCAGTTTGATTGTTCGCTGCACTCCATTGTTGGTAAAGCGCGAGATTTGTCGCCGTGGGTGGTATTAAATAGAATATCTGAAAATAACAAAGTTAAAATTTGAAAAACGTATTGACGTTGTCGTGGGACAGTCTAACAGTAAATGAAATGATCGTTCAATTGTCAGTTGAGGGAACAAAATATTTAATTTTCTAATTTCCTCGCTTTGGTAGCATGGCAAAGTGCGATGTTTGGGCTTGTTATATTTCTAGAATTCTGTAGATGGCCCATCATAGGAAGAGTCTTAATGAAGAACGATGTGTCTCTACCATGCGATATGGGGAGACACTTCGTACCGGTCGTTCTGTTCATTATTCGGGGTGTTAAAAAAGTAGAGTGAAAAAACCAGATAGTAAATACATACAGTAGATCGTTTCGACCGTTACCTTCCGTCCAAACATGACGTGGTACCACACGGTGGTGCCGCCGAAGTCCACGTGGAAGTCGGTGTAGGAGGCGGCGGCCGACATGAGGCAGTAGCGCTGCACGGCGGGGCGCGCCGGCGCGCCGCCCGCCGGCCACGCCGCGCGCGCCCAGTCCAGGCGCCGCGCCGCGCCCGGCGGCTCCACCAGCGCGCACATGCTGCAACCACCACAGCCACGCTACTAGTACACTCACTTTGTATAGAAATTCCCTCTACCTACCCCGCTATATCCGGAATACACTATAATCCATTTTAATATTTATCTATCCTAAATATGAAACAACAACTGACAACAATAAATTGTAAAAATAAAAAAAATAACAATCAACATACAAAACACTCACTTAGTGTCAGTAAATTCTAAGCTGAGTACATTGAGTACTTTCTCGTCACGATGCTCCAGCGGCGTCTCGAAGTACTCCACGAAGTCAGCTAGTGGCATTCTTAGAGTTGACTGTTTACGTACATCTATCACTTCTACCTGGGAATTAAATGTGTTTACTATAATCATATTTAACTATAAAAGGTCAACCACTGTGTTGCCATTGCAAAATAATAGATATAATTAACATGTAAACAGTGTATTTTGATTCAAATAAAAGTAACTAAATTGTATAAAAGGCAGTATTTATTTAGATTGCTATTAATAAGTCCTATAATACATAGAGCTAAAGCAAAGAAGGCGGAGTTAGGTCGTAAAGAAACAAAAAATAGTCTACACTTGCATTCCAGGTCCCAACCACTGCTGGGAATATTTAGTATAATAAATATATAAATAGAATTAGCGTGGCGCAGTGGCACAAAGTGTGACTGTAAAACCGACTGGTTGTGGGTTCGATCCCCACTCGAGGAGATGAAATATTTACTTAAATTTATATTTCCATTTCTTCGCTCTGGTTTCGAGGCGAAGCGCGGCGTTAAGCTCTGCCCCTCAACACGCAATGCCTCCAAAATTCGGCAGAAACTGGGGGACGGAGTGGCTTACACTAGGTTCCCTCTGCCTACCCTGCTGTGTGCGGGATATAGCGTGAAGCTAATAATATAATCTCTTTAAATATAGCGTTTCTTTTATGACACTCGTTAGATGTCTATAATTTATTGACAGCCACGTAGAAGGAATAAAATAATGAATATATGTAAAGACAAAAGCAATGTAAGAAAATAATGATTATTTGCTATAAACCAAAGCAGAGTGGATAAAGATAAGAGAGAGAGACGAATAAGTAACTGTAATTGACGTTGCCCTAATTTGCAGGTAACTTGTAATGTTTGTTCACATTGTAATTATGGTTATAATAATATTTATTATAATACAAACTCTAATTTACAGAGAAAGAAATTTAGTTAATAAATTCCAATCACCAAAACCTGATATAAATTACATTACTGTATATATAGTTTTGGCAATTCTGTTTCAAACACATTACAGGGATCCGTAGTCCGTAGGGTAGAGTACCCTAGCACCTATAGTACCCGTGACCATGTACGCCGCGTTTCCAAAAATGTATAATACAAAACAACGCGATTAATCCGGTTAAAGAGTTTCATTTAAAATGTGTCATAATAACGAAAATAAAAGTGATAAAGTTGTATACCTCTAGTTGTGCTCCACAATATCTTAAAACAGATCTGACATTGAATGTGGAGGAATCTGGAACTTTCATGTCCAAACCTTCTAATGTATTGAAAATCACTGGTCGAGTGAATCCTGCGAAGGATAAATGATACATTAGTAAGATTTTGGAAAATTTCTATGTTTAAAATGTAATTTATTTTCTATGTTTAAAATATAATAAAATATCCTGAAAAAGTTTAAATTTCGAGACATTGCGTGTTACGGAGCATAACTCAACGCTATTAATCACGGTTGCTAGAACGAGGAAATAAATCGAAAATACATCTAACAGCATCAAATCCAAAACCACCATCTGTATAGTTTAACACTTAACAAATGCTCCATCTTGGATCTTATCAGTAAAATACTTATATATAAGATATAGATTATAATAAAATTGTCACTACAAAGCATCTAACAATAGAGCATCCTCACAAAAGCAAATTTGAATTTATATCTCATATAGAAAAGACGGTTGGAGAAATGCCAAGTTTAAAAAATAAAGTTAAATATTTGACTAAAAATGGTTGTGTATACAAAATCCAAGTGCTATTCATATTCACTTCCGGCAGTGTATCAGTGTCTAGTGACTCCGCCTCCCCTTATTTACCATTGTTCTTGACAAACTCCTCAGTAGATGGGCTCTGTATCGCCGCCGGAGTGGGTTTTTGGCAATTCTCCGTCTGGGAGGGACGGGTCTCCTACCATATTAAGTAAAGGCTCTAGTGTGTTATGTCCAAGCACTTACCATTGTCCCTGACAAACTCCTCAGTAAAATGTTGCGGTCTCATTCTCTGTAGCGCCGCTGCAGTGGGTCTTAGGGGGCGAGCGGCGAGCGCCCGCACCCACGCCGGAGTCCCTGCTTGCGAAGGCCGGGTCTCCGCCCCTATCTCGTATCTGTCCGCACGATGGTTGTTGGTTGGGATTTTTACTGTGAAATTATTATTGTAAAACTTTACTATTTAATAATGGTATAATGTTACTGTTTAACGCTTTTTATCAAATTAAACATTATACTTGCAAATGAGAGCAATAATATTAAAAAGGGATTAAAACATCTGAATGTAAATATTTATTTATGCAGAGAGAACATAGTGTTATGGTATTCCATTGAGATACTACATGTTATATAGGAAAACAAAGTTCGGCTTTGTCCATTGGAGCAAAAAAGGAAAATCATTTAAATATAAACATTCTCCTGAGTGGAAATTTATGATAATTATGGCTGAGTGGTATATAAATCGATACCTATAGTGTGTATGATCTTAGATTCTGGCGATTACTAAATAAAACCCTTTAACCTGATTACGTTTCAATCTGAACACTTCTAAACATTGGATTTAAAAAAAATTATAATATTAAACATATGCAATTAACCTATTCCTATTGTATTCAGATAGGTATATTTGAATTATGCCACAAAAATGTAAATTATAAACATAAAGTATAGAATAACTATAAAACCTTGATAATGATGAAGTCATTGTAGAAACTCGGTAAACCCAATAATATTATCTCAAAAAATCACATAAACATGATATAAGTCATCATCCAAATAATCATGATACAAGTTTGTCTTGCACTAATTTTTAGACATATAGGTTTAATTCCAAGTGATGAAAAATATTTATGATTACTCAATACAAGTTTATTTGACAATGTGAATATACATAGAATATACACATGTGCACATGTGTGTATGTTTCTTGCTTATGTATGCAAGCTCCGATTGCCTAATGAGAATTAATCAATGAAGTTATTTAATTAAAAAAAAAATCAAATATCATTTAGTTTAAATATAAATACTGTAAGTTTAACATTAAATTATTTTAATATTTTAATCTCTTTATTGATATAACTCTTTAAGACACTTTAAAATGTAAGCACCATACAAAATATATTTTGAATAGCAAGAAAATATTTAATATAGTATGGGACTACCATTTTTTTTAATTGTTTTTTTTTCTAGAAGATAAAATAAGACCAAATAAATATATGAATATAATCAAAACAAGATTTCTATGACAATTTGTATATCGTCAATAACATAAATTTTAAGTTTAAATACATATATTCTATATATTTTTTTAAGCATTTTTATTTTAGCTTCACTATATATCCCGCACACAGCAGGGTAGGCAGAGGGAACCTAGTGTAAGACACTCCGTTCCCCACTTTCTGCCGAATTTTGGAGGCATTGCGTGTTGAGTGGCAGAACTCAACGTCGCGCTTTGCCTCGACACCAGAGCGAAGTAATGGAAATATAAATGTAAGTAAATATTTCATCTCCTCGTGTGGGGATCGAACTCACAACCCGTCGGTTTTACAGTTACACTTTGTGCCACTGCACCACGATTGACCTCAGCATTTTTATTTCATTTTATGTATAACAAAGCAGACAATAAAGAACTAGAAAACTCATTTTTTTTCATTTTAATGAGTTTTAGATATACTGTATTATATATTAGGTGGAGGAACCAATACAAAATGATATCTAAAAATATTGGAACCAAGTAAAACAAATATAAATTAAGTTATCCCTTATGGGATTATACGTTGAGTTCTGCCACTCAACACGCAATGCCTCTAAAATTCGGCAGAAAGTGGGGAACCGAGTGTCTTAACACTAGGTTCCCTCTGTGTGCGGGATATAGCGTGAAAAAAAATTATTTTAATTTAATTTAATTTTCTCCCTTATGGGATTGAATCCACAACTAAGGTCAATACCGACAACCACTGTTCTACTGCATTTGGATGGTATCAAAACTAATTAAGTAATTATAATGATATTTTAATAGATAGATCTCATGTTATCTAAATACATATAAACACATATTTCTATTCATCAGTTATTAGATGACATGGCAAATTTATATATTTTTGAAGGTCACCTTGATGGTTGAAACTGACTGTTGAAACTTTTCCAGTGATATTTTTTTATTCTGGATTAATTGTAATATTATATTAAAGCTACAATTTGATGCAGAATGCTTACAAAGAATTTATAGTTTGTATTAATTTATGTTTGAATTTGACACCATAAAAGGTGTAGAAGCACAGTGTCAGACTCTTCTATATTTCTATATACATTTCATAGAAAAAATTATTTTTATTTCCTTGACAGTGTTGTGTCCTGTGATTTAAAATGCCTCACAATTAAAGAAATGGAATACAGTGAGAGTCCGACTAAAAAACAAGCAAAAAAATACTTAGTTGTATGGGGCAACATTTAAATATTTATTATGTTTTTTAGTGTTGTTTTTATAGCAAAAACAGAAATACACCATCTGTGAAAATTTTAACTAACTATAATTTATAATGAGATGGCAGATGGCTAGATATAAACAGTCTTAGTATATATATTAGTCTTACTGATAGATTCCTGAGTTACCATTTGGGTACAAACCCTAAAAAGTAAAGTAAGGCAATAATCATATATAAATATTTTTATTAATTATGAAAACTGCATATTCAGAAATTTATTTATTTTTGTATTGAAACAGCAAGAAAATGAAGGTAATCCATTTGCCAGAATGAGATAAGTCTACGACACTCAGGTTTGTAATCAGATGCTTTATACAGCACTTAAAATAAAAAAATTAAATTAGCTTCACGCTGTATCCCGCACACAGCAGGGTAGGCAGAGGGAACCTAGTGTCAAGACACTCCGTTCCCCACTTTCTGCCGAATTTTTGGAGGCATTGCGTGTTGAGTGGCAGAACTCAACACCGCTCTTTGCCTCGACACCAGAGCGAAGAAACGGAAATATAAATTTAAGTAAATATTTCATCTCCTCGAGTGGGGATTGAACCCACAACCAGTCGGTTTTACAGTCACACTTTGTGCCACTGCGCCACGACTGGCCTCGATACAGCACTTTGATGGCCTTATTTGATAATTATTTATTAGTTATTTCTTTTTATATAATCACTAATATTGTCATGTAGTAAGCCATTTTGTTTATAAAAATCATATTTTTCTTCAATAATGGACAGCACAGTCAACATTTACAGGTGTTTTAAACCTTGTAAGCAGGTCTGATAACACATCAAACAATTTTAGTGAAACTAGTGAATATATTCTGCCTAATAAACTATTATAAGTATGATTTTGCAATATCTCTACAAGATTCTTAATAAAGCTTATATAACATTTTAAATACTACAGCCAAATGTTATTATTTTGTTTTTCTTAGTGTATATTTACATAATATAGATCATATATAAAAACAATAATAAAAATATTACTTACACACAGAAGGGCCGTAAGTCTGCGCACATTTTGGACAGTGGTACTTGTCTATATCATCCGAATTATATATTTTCACATCAACACAACTGTAAACCAAATACAACAATATTTTTAAACAAAACACGTGTTTGTTTTTATATATATTCACTTGCAGTCTATTAAGACTAATATAAATTATATTGCAATAACGTAATTTTTTAATAATGTAATGGGGGCTATAGGAATTAGTCGTTTTATTTATAGATTTAAGTGGACAAAGCGCTATTATGTGAAACGCGCATTTCTTGGTCCCATGGTGACCATAAGTGTAAACAAACTATTGCACTAAAATAACAACACAAAATTCACTTTCAACAAGTAGCAAGTAGTAGCACTTTGATTAATTATAAACTAATGAGTAAAATTATGAAAAATAAAGAAAATTGTATGAAAACATAAATTCACAACATGATGGCCGAACAGCCGAGTGCTGTCAAACACTTTTTTATTTTTTTTCACACACAAATCGGTTTTCACTGCAAAACTATATTCTTTTCCACTTTACCTTCCATGGAACCACTCGCGACAGCAGTCACATTCTATCATAAATTGTCCAATATTATATGGTTGGCCACACAAACAATAGGTTTCCTTCGATGACGCCATTTTGATGGCGAATAGACAATTTCTTTTTTTTTATCCACGTCGCTTTTTGTGGCCATAATAAAGTTTAGTTCAAGCCATAGACTAAGCACATTAATTTAACATTTTTAATCTTAAAAGATAGAAATATGTTACATAGAAAAATAAAACGAAAATGTAATTGTGTTAATGTGGTGGTATGTGGTATGGATATAAATACTTCACGTTCACATGAATATTATTTATTTGCATGCCGTCTTAAAATAAAGTGCAAAATAAATGTTATATACAATTATCGGTGCTATTTTGTTTGTTTTTTTAATGAAAATTACACTTAAATAAAATGTTATTTTAATTACACAAAAGGAGTAGCGCAAGGGCCCATTTAGAACAGGGCTATTTTATAATTTTTGCTTATTACGTATGTTTTGACGACACTATGGCTTAATTTCAGTTAATTTAATAAGATTTTATAAAAATAAATATTTAAATGAGATACAAAAATAAATTTAATTGTCTTTTAAAATTTTTTAAAGTTTTATTCTACACTTTGTGCCCAACACTTAGCAAAGAAAAATATTTTTTAGAAAACGTATAAAAATTTTAATGTAGCGGAATTTGAACCTGCGCCTCTTGGAAAACTAAGTATAAGCGCTACGACCGCTAAGCCAAAATACGTCGAAATTCTTATATATTAAATTGAGCCTTTCTCCACTTTATAGTAAAAGTACAAAAAATATAGTAGGGATTTTATTTTTATCAGTGTGCCACAACGTTTTACGTACAAAATATATATTATTTTACAAAGCCGGGGATACCCAAAATTCTAA
Source organism: Heliconius charithonia (assembly GCA_030704555.1). Lineage (NCBI taxonomy): Eukaryota > Metazoa > Arthropoda > Insecta > Lepidoptera > Nymphalidae > Heliconius > Heliconius charithonia. The sequence goes on from CM060825.1 coordinate 6,701,081, forward strand.
TATTTCGCAATTAGACTTCTAATCAACAACTACAACGCCCAATTAGCTGTGTTCTAATTGTTGTGCTACTACAACGTCACAAATAAAATAAATAAACACAAAAATGCTTTTTCAACATGCTTATTTTTAGCCTCTCTCTCACGGAAATGCAACGCTGTGAGTAGGTACTTGTAGTTGTATCACGTCGTTATTTTTTATTGCGATTTTTAGTCAACAAAAATATAACAATGGCTGTTATTCTAATAACAATACCGTAACTAGATTTTTTGCGAACTCGCAAACACTTACTATGACACGTGTCACCCAGTTTAGATTAAGTGTCAGATAAAGCTTTATTTGAACTTTAAATTACGATTTATGTTTTTAGACTGCTCCAATCGCACTTTGTAGATTTAAAATAAGTATTATTGTCATACAAGTTGTAGACCGTAACTCCATTTGCTTTGCCACTTAAAGTATATCTCCTTGGAGATTGAAGTACAACCGAGTCGCTAGGTACTTTTAGTGGCAAATTGCTAGAGCAAGGTCCGACTATATCGCCAAAATCAGTGAGAAGTTTGAGAGCTACCCGTACGGAACTCATTACTTTTGAGCACTCTCAAAAGTTGTACTTGACAATTTGTCCATACGGCGAAAGAGAAAGCTGATGTCCTGGGCGCTCTTTGCCTCGAACTTGACTATGGCTGAACAATGCTGCCTAATTCTGTCTTCTTTAGACATCAAGAAGTCGAGAGGATCAGATAGCAAGTGTCTAGTGATCCGTCCATGTACTCCTGAGCTAAAACCAGTGGAACTGTTATGTCGGAGTAGTCCCAGACTCGTGGACGAATGCTCTTATCCATCCGATCCCGAAGAAAGGTAATGGTTCCGATCCATCTTACTACTATCACCTCCATGCTCTCAAAAGTGATGGAGAGCATAATAAGTAGTCAATATTCCGCCATCGTCGCTCGCTGATTCTTCTGCATATCAAAGACATCTTAGAGGAATTTAACATACATTCCTATGCAAATAATAGCCGTACTAACCTTTCGTGGACAAATGGTGCCAGAGAGGGATTAACTATAGCTCTGTTTTGTCACTGGAGCCATACAAATTGACCACAAATCACAATACAATGTATAAACTGTTGTCATTTTTACCACATTAAAGCTCAGTGCCTATGGAAGCATAGATGTTATATGTGCACACAACCTCACAGTGTGCTTGCTTGAATTCGCACGGAGAGTCATGTGAAGTTTTAAAGGACTTCTCTTTATGTAAATACAGCACATCTAAGGACTTTGCTATTGATAAGACAACAATCTATAAAAAATATAATGGATCTATATCTCTATAATAAATCTTATCTCTGTCAAGATGTCATAAACTCATATACCAACTGGATACCTGGCACTCGACTACTGTGCGGTTTCGTGGGAACTTCAAAAAGCGCGTCTATCTCCACCTCAAATGTCGGCAACGCATCTGTAACTCATCTGGTGTTACAAGGGGGCGTGGACGGTGGTTATCACTTACCATTAGGTGACCCACACGCTCGTTTGCCTTGTCGTTTCCTACAGATTCTGATTTTTCACTCTTAGTGCTCCCCTTTATATGTTCCATGAATCATGATTGAGTAAAATTTAATTCACAATTGTCTTGAAAAATAATTTTATTCCAAATACACCCATATATGTATAGGTATAATATTAGATTGATTGATCAAGTAAAATTCAATCAATAATTGACTTATAAAAATTGACGTACTTTATAAAAATATTGAAAATTTGACAGAGATAACTCTGCTTTCTATATACTACACCATACTACACCAGCTTCACGCTTTATCCCTAGCGGGGTAGTCAGAGAGAACGGAGCGCCAAATGCTACGGTCTCTACGTTAGGTTCTATACAACCACATTACAAACATTTATATCACGTAGTCTGGTACAGTCCGTATACGAATGTATGTACAAATGCTGTGCGTGCTGGGTAAAGAAATTTAATGTCGTATTTTACCTGTATGTCATATTTAGAAAATGATTATTATTTACTTAACACAGGAAATTACGTTTATGCTGCAGTATGTGATTACAGTACTGCAGTAGAAAAATTGGTCCTATAAAAAAATAACATTAAATATTATTACTATCTAAGATAGGTTTCTGTTTCTGTTTTTTAGCTTCACGCGGTATCCCGCACATAGCAGGATAGACAGAGGGAACAACGGGACGAGGGAATCCCAGTCTCGCGTGAATGTCGCGTCGGTGGAATTATTTTTAGTTGCCAGAAGAACAATATGAAAATTACAAATAGTTCGTTCCTACGAGTAGGAAACAAAACCCACACGACCTACAACCGTCGGTAATAGCGTGATGTTAAGAAAAATACAAAATTGACTCTTCTATCCTTTTATTATATAGAGAGATAATTTAAATCGCCGCGCCGTTCAATTTTTTTTTTGTATTTTGCTTCTCTCCCTTCAATCAGAAAAAAACCTTGTAATCTTCAGTTAACTGTTTTATATTTTTCTTCATCATATTTTCTTTTTATCAGCCATTACTTTGAACATACTACAATTGGAAATCGAACTCACATACAATATGAAAAGTCAGACACTGAAGAAACGTGTTACAATGTTGCATTCTACTTTCTAACAGTTAATAATTCTCAAATTGATAACACCCAAGTTGCCACCCAAGCGCGCTCCTTATTAACAATCTTTGTCACGTTTAGGAAACAATAGTGGGTAATTCAATACAGCCTTGAACTGTAAGCAATTCTGAGTGTAACAACTTAATAAGTGAATGGAGAAGTAGTCAAGTATCTAAGAGAAATTAATGATTTATTGCCTTAAGCGGGTCAGGCTGAGAGAACTAAATACAAACATTTTGTATTTCGTCCTCGTGGCGGGTCCTCGTGTAAGACTTAAGGGTTACAAATCAAATGAATCAGCTTCACGCGTTATCCCGCACACAGCAGAGTAGGCAGGGGAACCTAGTGTTAAGATACTCCGTTCCCCACTTTCTGCCGAGTTCTGGTGGCAATGCTTGATGAGTGGCGGAACTCAACGCCGCGCTTTGCCTCGACATCGACAATGTCTGGTCGACTGTGGAGGACTATCCTCCACTGTCGACCAGACACTGCGTGTGCGGTGGCTGACCCATGACTGATGTACCAACTGACTGATTGGCCGATAGGGAGGCAAATTTTGGGGGGGAGACGAACCTTATTTACTTTCTGCTACTTCAAAGAAATTAGACAGATTCTGTATGACGGTTTTCGTATGACAGACTATTTATTCTATTACTAATGTGCATTCAAGTTTGAATGAAAATAAAAGTTTAACTAATTCCATTCTCTGATTACCGCCAAAGTTTTCGAGACGTAGCATGTTAGGCGGCAGAACTAAATACAAAACAAAGTATTAAATATTTCATTCCCCCGAGTAGAAATTGAACACACTACCGTTGCGCTCACAGTCACAAGCTGTGCCACGTCGCTACGTTGACCTCATTTCAATACGCAGTTTTTGTATCTTCAACCTAATAGGTTTGGTGTTAACCACTATAACGGTGGTCAGATCCTGAGCCACGTGAATTGTCAGCACCTTAGAACCTGTTCTTTCTCCCCATCCCGGGTCGATTGGAAAATCTTTGTCCTCCTGGGTAAATATAAGATACAATTTGTATTTTAGATCTCTCGGTACTGGTGTCATCTTGATATCCTTCATAGAACGGGACCGTACTATCTTCTTAGACGAGTATATACCATGATATGACTCTCGCAGGACGTGGGCGACACCCATGAGGCTTCTGTGAGTACACACTAAATTTTGGTTCATGAAGACTGCCATGCCACTGCCATGCATCGTTATTATACGTTGTGCCCTCTGCCTTTTTAAGTTTTACTTCAAAATTGATTATCCACCTTGGAAAGCAACGTTCTGGTCTTGACTTGTTTGGTAACTTTCAGGACTACAAGGAATTCCAGCATGGTGTTCTTATAATGGTCCTTGTGCTCTCGAATTGGTGAGAAGTCTGGTGGTTGTACAATATCCATTGCCGCCTTTGTAGGTTTTGGCCGGCATGTTATCGCTGGAACTCCTCCAGTGTACGTTAGAGGCATTGCGTGTTAAGTGGCGGAACTCAACACGCAATGCCATCATAAATTTGTATTTAGTAATAAAATAAATATTAGAATATATAGACTTGGAAAATTTAAGAAATATTTATTTACATACACTCCAAAGTTTACGATAGGCAAGTCACTAAAATGACTTTGAAAATATAATATGATGGTCATTTAAATGCTTAATGGAGTTAAAACCCTGTAAATATAGTACTTATGTGTGAAAGGCACCGTTAACTATGTTATGTCAGCAATAAATTGCATAAATATGACGTGTCGCGATGTGACACAACCTGACGTGACCTGAGAGGCAATGTAAATAATTGTTGTTTTGTATTTATTATTCTGGACGTAGATTTGTTTGTATAAAAATCTATATCACACGATTATTTAGATACGACAAAATCAGTTCGCATAGTATGACCTGTAAAATTATAAGGGCGTTTTCGAAGGACGGTGAAATTTTAACACGATATGAGCGGACTCTTACTGCAGACTGTAAAGTCTCTTTACAGAGGTTACTCAGCCTGCGTGCAAGTTCGGATAGCTTTTTCCAAGGAGAAAAACGAAGTGACATGGAAGTGAAAGTAAGGGACCTGACGATAAAGTGCCTGTTGTACGCGGATGATGCAAAGCTTATTGTGCTAATACGAACAGCCATTAATAAAATAGCTGGTTCTAGCGAGGACGTCACGATGAGAATTAAGAAAAACGTGCTGAGGTGGTTTGGCCACAACGAAAGAATGAATGATGTATGAACAAGAAAAAAAATATGAAGGAAGAGAGAGATTAAATGGTAATCTTTTACTGGGGCGAGCATCAAAACCACAATGTCGATTATACCGGAGGAACGTCACGTAAAAAGCATACAAGCACCCCCGAAGGGCATGTATAAAAAGGTTGATTATATGAGACGAGACCTTAGCGCCTTTTTTTTGGCGCCCCATTCTCTCTGCTTGCTAGGGATAAAGTGTGAATCTAAAAAAAATTATATTATAGACAATATTTTTGATTTTATGAAAAAATATCACAAAAATTATATGAAATCGAAATCTAATGTCACAATTTATTAACCTGACAGGGAACATTTTCACGCAAGTCATAATCGTTGCATTCAGTCAAACGTGCCAAACGTGCTACGACACTAACAAGAAATTTTACTTTTGTTATTCTATAAAGGATAGTTACAAGATTAAAAGGCGAGTTGAGTTTAGCTTTTAATATATTATGAGAAACAAGAAAGCTTCATAACTTTATGTATCTATTTTAAAATCTTTCTTCATATTATTTCCATAGAAGATGTCAATAGGAATATGTGCTCAAATTCCTTTGTACTAGTATAAATAGCAGATTAACAAACCAGGTTTTCTGTGGACCGACAGACGTGCACGTCCTTAGCGTTTCAGAGAAAGAAGCTCCAAGAACCAAGTGTAGGTTAGAGAAGAAAGTAGTAGGGAATGCGCTTTATAACATAGACTAATAAAATTCGAAGTGATTCCGCTAATGCTGCCAATCAAATACGTAATTAAAAAAAATATACCCTCCGTTTTGTTTTTAACGTTAAACATGCAATTTTGAGCCAATTTTGGATAATAACCTCCATTGAGGTGCATTCACATTTTTAACTTTTGTAATTTAACATTTTATCAGATACATGCCCTTAAAAATAAATATTTAATTATTGTAATTTAATTTATCTTTTGGACAAGTAAATAAATTACAATAAAATAGCGTAAAAACACACCACAAAAATAAAATTAAGAATTTTATTAAGTCTATTTTTAAAAATATATATTTATTAAAGGAAATGCTTTAGAAGAAAATGGACTTGTCTTTTTTTTAATATTTTTTTATTTTACTTAAATATTGTAGCTATTTTTATTTATATTTTAATGTAATTATTAGCACTTGCGATTTTTTTAGTCATATTATTATACATATATTAGTTGAACTTATAACCGTCGCGTTTACAGCCACACGCTTGTGACCGGCGTACGAGGTATTCACGAGCGACGGAACACCTCCGCGCCGCGCTTTGTCTTTGTTTTTGTTCTGTCTTAACAGAGCGACGAAATAAAAATTAATTAATTCCCTCGAGTAGGATCGAATCTACAACAATCGCGTTTATAGTCAGACGCTACCCCACTACGCCAGAACGAACCCTATTTATTTATAAATATAGATAAAGTTGCGCTATTCATCCCAAAATCTATTTATATCCAGTTTCCGTAAATATTTCCGGTAAATTGATAGATTGCAGGGTCCTCCTTGACATTTAGTTTGTCTGTCCTTACGTACGATATGTCTACCTCATCATATATGGTATTGATAATAATCGAAATTTATAGTGCTTGTTGATTTCCTAAAGAATTAATTCGTTATATGGTGTTTTACATGTATAATGTTCTGCACATGAAAAGAAAATAAACCGATTACTTACAACGTGGTCCTTCCGTAAAACTTTTAATCTGAAATGAATATCAAATATGTAAATATAAAAAAATATCCACCAAACAAGTGCAGTGCTTGAGCTCAGAAAAAAAATAGTTTCTAAGTTAACAGAAATAAACGAGAGTACAGCATCCTTTTGCCGTATTTTGTATATAAATTGCCGCGTAATCAAAACCTAGGGTACATTCTTTGGTTACATTCTTCCGTGGTCCTGCAATTATTCAAATTTGTTAATTAACAGACAAAATCAGCAAAAAAAAAAGGTTCCTAAATTAACACAAATAAAGGAAAGAAACATTAACAGAAACATTTTTTACATTATAAATAAGTTCATAAGCTCGGCTCCAAGAATGATGGGCGAGTTCGACTCGTACTTAACTATTGCTTAATATTATGAAAGTAAAAACTTTGTTTACAGTTAAAAGTTGGAGCAAATGTGGAAGAATTGCGAGATTTTAACATTTATCAATTAAAATCACCCATAGCTTAGTTATGTTTGCCCAAAATTGTTGTATGGACATTGAATAGTATTTCTAAAAGAGGAGACTGCATAAGAGAAATGAGTTCGAGATAACAATTGTAGAACTAAAGTAATATACATTGAGATGACTGTTACAACTAAAATATTGCGGAATGTTGATAATAAAGACACGTGCAGATAATAAAAAAAAATAATATGTTATGTAATTACAGTATATACTGTTAAGGTAAATAACAGACCACGTGTCCGCAGTGATCACATAAAGCAAAAATAGCTTGAAGCAAACTAAATTTTATTTTTTGTTCTATCGAATCGAGGCTTCGGCACAACAAAGAAAACTATATTTGCCTTTGTTATACTTCATACGGTTGAGCTTATACAAGTCCCGTAATGCAGGAAACAGGTGAGTCTTGATCGACGGCACTGGCATAAAGTTTGCGATGAGGCAACCTCAAATCACAAAAAAAACCCTGTAAGGCAAAGACCCTGTTAAGGTGGTAAATTAACTTTAACACGATTTCTGCGGTTTGAGGTCGAATAAAAGCATACGTGTGAAAATGTATAACATTGTAGAAGTATAATAATTATGTATAATGTTATCTCAAGAGGCTATCGCTGTGTGCTGAAGGCTGAAATTGCATAAAACGCAACGTATCGTGTGCCAAAATCCTAGATATAGTACTATTGGTTTGAACCCTTACCCTGTCTATCATTTTAAATATATTATTATATATATATATAAATATCGGCATTGAGTTCAGCCACGCAACACTCAATGCCTCCAGAACTCGGAGGAAAGAGGGGGCTAGATTCCCTCTGCCTACCCTACTGTGTGCGGGATACAGCACGAGTCTAAAAAAAAATCATAAATAAAATACAATTATTTATTATTTCCTTTAAAATTAAAGTAATAATGGTAGCTAGTTTATTGTTTACCAAATTTTGGAGAGCGGAAATGATTTTTTTTTAAATATCCTCTCACTTTTATCATTTCGAAAGTCACATATAAATGTGTGTAAGGAGGTTTTTTATATGTATTTTTGTATCGCGTCCTTTCTTTTGTTATTGCGGCCATGGATCCTGAAAATTGGACTGTCATTTTTTAAAAATACATTATTTACGTATTTAAAGTAATGTATTTAAACATGGAGAATAGAAAAATCTTTTTATAAGAAGATTTCTTTTTAACGCATAGCGGGATACGAAAAGCAAATCTGACTTCAAGAGACTCCTTTCCCAAATAATATCTATCTTAGAAAATGTGGAATATAAATCCATACAAACATACGTTTGTGAATTGATATATGAACACATTTTTATTTAATATTTTCGTATTCTAGTCAAAGTTTTTTATCAGGTACATAATAGGCATGCACTTATGATAGACACCGTGAGAAGCTATACTAAGATATAAATATAAGAAGAGGCAAATGTATTTCTTTGCGGTTATAAATACATTATTACATTTATGGTGAAATAAATATTTCAGGATCGCATACTTTGATCCCGTAATAAGCTACTTTATATCTATAGGCACTAATATTATGAAGATAAAGAGCCTGTATATTATAGAACGCTAAACTCAAGAACTACAACATCGTATTTCAACGATATATTTGTATTGGATAGTCAATTAAATTTTACATTTTTTTCAAATAGGTATGAAGAAAGGACATAAATTAATAATCAAGTGATGTACCTATCCATGATTGTAGATTTAAACATGGTCAAGTAATTAAAAAAAAACTTGATCTTTCCTCAAAGAAAGATCAAGTTTGCGTCCTTTTTGGAAGGCGTATGTAGTATATGTCTATATGAGAGAATTACCTACCTGAAATTTCAACGGTAACGGGCAAATATAATATTTTAAGGTCTTTCCAGACGATGCTTGTAGACTGGAAATGTCGAGCCCGTATTCGTAAACCTCTCTCAACTCTGAGATCAATAATGCTTAAGCATTACCAAATAATTTCCATTTTTCCGGCAGGTATTAGATTGTAAAGTAGGAAGGCATAAAACAATTATAAATATTGTTTAATTGCCTAATGATTTATTTATCACCGAGGGACCATTACGATTAAAAAAAATTACTTCTGTTACGTAGACTTCTGTAAATAAGCGTATTTTTTATAAATTCACGCTGTATATTGTATACAGGAGGATAGACAGTGACAAAATTAGTGTGTGTTAAAACACGCTTTTCACGACTTTATGTCCAATTTTTCGAGATGTTGCTTAAGTGGAACAATATTAAATAGCATGGTCTAAACGATGGATCCGCACTCACACAGAGCTGAGAGCACCAACCATCCCAATCAGGAGAAACTCTCATTCTTCCTCTACCTTTTTACCTGTTTCGAATGAGCAGTATTGTTAGCCCTACTGGCCTCTACAGCGTTACCGGGCTTTGGGAGGTCGAGCTAGAAGAGTGTGACCTTGGCTTTCCATGCTGCCAGCCATCTTCTTTATCATTTGTGACTTTCAATCATCGTAACCTGCAGGGCGTCCTACGGTTACCGAAACGTGGTGTCTCTACTCACGTGCCGGGTCCGTCGACCGTCGGAACGTTAGTATATAATTATTATATTTATTTATATATATAAGGCATAACATTTTATTAATAAAATATTTGAATAATAAGAATAAATATGTTTAAATTTATTCAATCCGTTTAGAACTTGTTTAAAGTTATCATGTGTCAGTTTTTGCCATTTCTTCTATTATTTATTGTACAAGTATTGGAAGTTGGAATTTACCTGTTACATTTCAAATTCAAATTAAAAATATTCTTTATTCAAATAAACTCTTATAAGCACTTTTGAATCGTCAAATGAACATAAAGAAAAAAGCTACCACCGGTTCGGAAGGCAGTTCTGCTGAGAAGAGCCGGCAAGAAACTCAACAGTTGCTCTTTTCAAAGTCAATGGTATTATTACATTATCTGGCAGCTATCCTGCATCACATTCAATAGACATTCCTTCCATACATGATTATCATCTAAATATTCTTGAACAGTGTGATAAGCTTTACTTGTTAGTATTTTTTTAAAGTTACTTGAAATTGTGCTAGTGGCAAACTTAGTATACACTGCGGAAGTTTATTATATACGCGTATACTCAGACCCATAAAAGATTTTTTAACTTTTTGGAGGTGAAAACTTAGCGTAACAAGTTTATCTTTGTTTCTCGTTCCTATCGTATGTATATCACTGTTTTTACTGTGACGCTGTACATTTTGCCTGACAAACAGAGTATTATAATATACAAATTTTGAAGTAACTATAATAATACATGCATCTTTAAAAACATCTCGCAGAGAACCTCGAGCTCTTAAGGCATAAATATATCTCACGGCTTCTTTATTTACATTTATTATGTTATATTAAAAATATTTGAGATAAGAAAAAAATCTATCGTTTATCTTAAAGTTATACCAAATAATATAAAGCATAATGTTATAGTAAGCCTTTTTAAAATGTAAAGTTTACGGTCAATCTATCGCGTTGAAGCGTGAGAAACTCAGAAACTAGGAGTAATGTCTGAGGTTCATAAACCAAGTGTAGGTTAAAAGGGGCTAATAGGAAAGGGGGGGAAAATATTCTATACTAATATTATAAAACTGAAAAAATAATCTGACTAGCATTTCTAAATTTTGCATTATTTCTAAATATATTAATAATATTTTTAGAAATAATGCTAAATAACGCCAGTCGTGGCGCAGCGGCACGAAGTGTGATTGTAAAAACGGATGGTTGTAGGTTCGATCCCCACTCGGGGAGATGAAATATTTACTTAAATTCATATTTATATTTTTTCGCTCTGGTGTCGAGGCTAAGCGCGGCATTGAGTTCTACCGTTCTACACGCAATGCCTCCAGAATTCAGCAGAAAATGGGGAACGGAGTGTTTTAACTCTAGGGTCCCTCTCTACCTATCTTGCTGTGTGCGGGATACAGTGTGAAGCTGATTTATATTAATAATACTACAGCTTGTGACTGTAAACGATACGATTGTTGGTTCGATTCCCACTTGGAAAAAAAAACATATTTTCATGTTTTAGCTCTAGTAACCTGACTCATAATACCTCTATAATTTGGCAGAAAGTGGAAAAATAGATTTTAAGCGTAGAGCCAAAAAAATATAACTAAAATTAGTTACCTTAATAAACAAAGGAGCAAGTAGAAAAAGAAGAACAGCCATATTATACATATATTTTAAACGTTTCTTATTAATGTAATAAATAATAATATTCACACCTCTTTCAACTGATGACACTATCATACTAATACGTAAGTGAGGAATTCCGCAGAAGTTTTTATTCAATATTTCGGCTTTGTTGATGTTAACAAATAATAGTTAAACTACTTCGTGGATCGTGTAAGTTCTATATAACCAAACACCATGGTAGCGCAGTGAGGAAGTGATTGTGATTGTGGTAGGATCGATTTTTCTCTTAAAGAACACTTATATTAAAAATTGTCGTGATTGCACAGAGCGAACCGCGGTGTTAAGTTCTCCCACTCAACACGCAATGCCTACAGTATTCGGCGCTAAAGGGGCAACATTTAATGAAACAAAAAAAATATGGCAACGTTAGGTTCCCAAGTTTCTTCTACCTTCCCTGCTATGTGCTGGATACAGTGTGAAGCTAAGAAATATAGAATTATCTGAATACTACTTTCATTTTTTCATTATTTAGACAACAAACGTACCTTTACTACAAGAGGTTCTTGTCCGATCATTTAGTTTATTAGATGATTTTTTTATGCTAAAAATTATTAAAAAAAAATATTATTTCACAACGTATCTCCATCTACCTCTATACGTAACATCGTATTGCATCACTACAAACTGTCTGTTGAGCTCGCGTGTATCAAAGACTGTTCGAGTAGCGACAGAGAAACCGTCGCGTCGACACTTTCCCCTTAATAATGAATAAACTGCCTTCACTTTAAATTTTAAACACAAAAATGTAGGTGAATGTTCGGTAATTTTTTTTTCTTTGCGTTTTTTTTAATGTTTACAGTTTTAGTGACAATGTTCGGCGTAGTGTTTGTGTGCTGATATGTTTGTTTAAATTAATGGATTTTGTGAGTATTTGTTTTTCTTTTTGTTTTTATGTCGTTAATAAAAAATATATCTTATAACTTAATTTATGTATAAAAGCACTAATTTAACTTATACGCAAGTTATTAAGCACTAGTACACTTAATAAATATATATTTTTTATTTTGTTACATCTTATATATAGTTAGAAACTATATATGTATATATTGGACGATTTTTAATATCATAGTGCTGAGTATCATGTATTGAGTGGCGGAATTTAACACAGCACCTTAAGTTGAGACAGCGAAAAAAAAATAATATTAACTCTTCTCAACAATTCTATCTCGAACCAATAAATAAAAGCTAAATACCTCTATTAATTACCACTAGTTATTATAATATTTTTTAACAAAAGAAAATCGACTTCAACCGGATCCCACAATCAGAACTTAAACTCACCTAGCCACCCTTGAATTATATATATTTCCAACAAAAAAGGAATCATCGAAATCTGTTGGTATGATATTGAGTTATTCGTCCATTTGTCGCGCATCTACTTAATGCAAATTTAAGACTTATGTGATTTTCTCATGGATACCGTTTACAGAAATGGATCAAATTATAAGGTAATCACACGGGAAGCATTGAAGTAAACAAAATAATCTTCAAATTCGGTTCACCCAATCAAAATTTCTGAGGTAACGCAACATAAAAAAAAGAATCGAATTTATAATAATTTTACAGAAGTCGCTTAAGAAATGGAATTTGCATTTAATACTGTCGTGGTCAGTGAAGCTTAGTGATTTTAAATTAGCTATTGTCCATCCCATCTTTCTTGAGCTTAACTTTGAATGATCTTTTAGTATAAAGTTTTTGTGTAGTTTTTTAGCTTATTTTTCTTTTCTAATAACCTCACGATACGATAACCTCTCCCATTTCCACATCCACGATATTAACAATAATTATTGATATTCTTCTTTTGCAGCTTAGGCAAAGGGAGTCTAGTGTTATATATTCTCCGTTTTCTCCAATGGTCGCGCTTACAGTCATATTTTTGTACCACTGTGCCATGACGGCCTCTTCGGTCAGCCTCTTATTTTTTCCCTTTTTATTTACCAGCGACCCGGTGCATCTTCGCTAACTTGAACTACTCATTTATTTATTTTTCTGAATTACTCCTGTTTTAAATAACATTAAAAACCGATGAGAAAGAGGTATGCAGAGCTCCGTTTTTTCTGACTACCCCGTTAGGAATAAAGCATGAAGCTAAGATAAATTAAGTAAACTTTTCAAATAACATCAAATGAGCTTCACGCTGTATCCCGCACACTGCAGGGTAGGCAGAGGGAACCTAGTGTCAAGACACTCAGTTCTCCACTTTCTGCCAAATTCCGGAGGCATTGCGTGTTGAGTGGCAGAACTCAACGCCACACTTTGCCTCGACACCAGAACGAAGAAATGGAAATATAAAGTTCGATCTCCTCGAGTGGGGATCGAACCCACAAACCGTCGGTTTTACAGTTACACATTATTTTAAAGACAATATTCATACATTGAAGACTAATCTTTGAGTAAATTCAATAAAACAGCTATATCCTGCAATTTTGTTGAACAAAATACTTTATATTGATATATATTTTTTTTAATTCACAAATCGGATATTTGATAAAAAAAACTTGAGTACAGTTCCTATTGCAGCACTAAAAGCACACAGATTCATTACCTTTTACCATTTTTCAAAGATTTATAAGGTGATAAAAAAGACTTCCAGACGAAGATGTTCTGCTTCAATTTTATAAATGTGTTCACCACCATTATTAACCCGTCAAAAGTCTGCAGAAATCCTTGCACAAATATTCTACCCTGACGCCAATATGTCGATCGATCGATGCAAATCGGACTACAGATGAATGAAGATGTAATTGAAGAATACATTTTCGTAGATGAGGTGATTGATTGCGGCCGCCCTGGAGGAGTACAATCATGCGGTTAAACGAAACGTTATGGATTGGATGAGCTTGCAAAGCACGGCGTTAAGTTTTGCCACTCAATACGCAGTATTTGAATCCTAACATAATTGATGTACATAGAGAGCGTCCAGATTTTCTCTGATGGTAGCACGATTAATGGGAAAGTACACAGCAGTGAAAAATTCTGTCAGTATGTACTGACTGTCAGTATGTGCCTAAGTGTATGTGCCAGCGACAACCGAATAGTAAACATTTTAAGCGACTCCAGAAATTATGATGCTCAGTACACGTGGGTAACGTTTAGGTAAAGCATTAGTTTTTAATACCATTGTCGAATGGACACAACACCCCCTACCCTCCTCCCCACCCCCTTCCTACACCAATACAATAAGATTTTAATCGTTTCGATCTAACTGTGACTGCCTGTGTGGTAAATATGTGCAGTAAGTTTTTAAATGTTAAAATAGAGATAGATAAAGTTTTTAAATGTTTTTATCATTATTGGGATAAGTCGGAGTTTACAGATACATGAAAAAGTTGTAGATTCAGTGCCCGCTCGAAGAAATATTTATTCTTTATATATCTATTTATGTACTCGTTAATGGTATGAGCAGGACTATTATAGACAAATAATTAAAAGAATCAGGTAATCATGAGGTTATAAGCGACAGTTGACTCTTGGCAAGGATCCAAACGATTTCACTTTCATTTCACTTTGACCCTATTTGTACGTTACTTTCACACTTAAATATTTATTATAATTAATATATTTTAACACAATTGTAGCGCAGTGGCGATATATCCAACTCAATCTGATATTTTTGTATAAAAATGAATTAGTTTTTAGCAAAACACAAAGCGACTTCAAGGAAAATAAAAAGCTTAAAATAAATTTACTCATTAAAAACCAATAGTACTTTGATATTGTTAAAAAAATAATAAAAAACGATTTTTTAATTTTGAAGTCGGTGCCAAGTAATACAAACAGGCTTAATAATTTCATATGTAGTAAGGTTGTTGTAGCATTAGCTTGACACCGACTTGATTTGACTTCAAAAGAATAAAATCTTACTCTAATTATTATTTTTAACAAAATCAAATTATTATTGCTTTATAATAAGTAAATTTATTTTATTATTTTTGGTTTGTTTGAAGCCGTTCTTTTTGTAATTTCTTTTTTTAAATCTCAATTCTGGCGAAACGTTTTAACAATGTTTTTCTTTGTAACTATTACAGTTAAAGTAGTACAACTCCTTAGGCCCTCTATAGTCTTCATCATCAGTTGCATGTCGTCAGATTGTCATTTCCGAAAGCAAACACACGAGTTTGTCCAAAAAATACTGAAATTCTTGTAAGTGTGCGTATAAAATTTAAAAAGTTCCCACAATTTCTCCAGGATCCCATTGTCAGATCTTGACATGGTTACCATGGTGCCACCTGTGAGGCATACACTTTCAAACAAAAAAATATATCTAAATCTCAGCAATAGTGGGGCATGGAGTGTCTTACCACGAAGTTTCTCCGACCTAGGGTAGGTTTTTTACTTAAAAACACCGGCTAAGTGCAAGTAAGACTTGCCCACCAAGGCTTTCGTCTTAAACCCACCAATTTTAAGATGGTAGGTCAACGGGAAGTACACTGAAGTACACTGTGTAACTTTTAAAAATTCACAAAATTAAGTTTGCGGGCGGGCATATTGCACTTATTTTGTATGAAATGAACTACAAATATAAGTTTCTAGTATTTTTTTCTATAAAATAGCTATAAAATTTCACGTTTCGCAATTTTTCCTTTATTCGTGCTATAAAACGTTGCTTCGTACCAAATTTCTTCGTACCGAATTTCCGTTCCACGTGCACCGCGCAATTTCCAAGACGAAAGAAATACTAATTATCAGAGCAAGCAAATCAAAATAATTCATTATCCAAATAAAAATTGAACCCACCACGGCCTTAATAGATCTTTAAACGTGAATCCTCTATTAAGTGGTACTAAAACTTAGTAATCACTGCGTTCAACTTCTTTCCAACTTCCGTTAAAATGTCCAAGAACACGTTTATAACAAATTTGCCACAATTATTACATAATATTTCCAAATCATAAGGAAGAACATAAAGAGACAAAAAATGTTAAAATGAAGAATATCGCAATTCGCGTCTATTATGACAATAACGCTACTTTAGATCTCTGACCCACTTGTATTAGATAATGACTTATGATTTTGTAAGTAATGTTTACCCAACGGAGGAGGCACACAAAACACAAAACACTAAGTAAATCGCAGCTCTTACGCTTGTAAGAGCTGTGATTTACTTAGTGTTTTTGTTCACGCTGTATCCCGCGCAATGTAGGGTAGGTATAGGGAACCTGGGTACCGAGTGTTAAGACACTACGTTCCCATTAAGGTCTTAATCCATTTCACACTTTCCGCGAGCGAGGCATTACTTGTTGGATAGTGTGCCATGAAATACGTGTTCAATGAAATATTTTTAAGTCTAAATTTCAAATGTTGTAAGAACCGATGCCAATTAATTTTTTTTCCATACAAACTTTCAACCTCTATTTCATCCTTTTAGGCTTAAAATTTTTCAAAATTTCCAAATCTGTCCAAATTTCACGTTTCTATGCACAGTAATTACGGCTGTACGTGCGTCTTACCTCAGTCAGTTAAGAACATGTTCTTTTATATACATAGATTATCTCAATTTCTTTTTATATTGGGGCCGCCGTGGTGCAGTGCAATAATGTTTAATGTAAGGAGACGGTTGTGGGTTCGATTCCCTCTCGAATGAATGAGTTTCCTCTTGTAATAAAATAAAACGCGGCGTTGAGTTCCGCCACTCAACAAGCAATGCCTCCAGAATTCGGCGGAAAGTGGGGGAAGGAGTGTTTTATCACTAGGCACACTTTGCCTACCCTGCTGCGTGTGGGATACAGCGTGAAGCTGTTAAAAAAATATATATTATTATCATTTTCTTTTATAAAAAATATAAAAAATGCCTCTCTTTCTCTTAAAGATTATAAATAATCTTCATATTATTTCTCAAATTGGTTGTAAGGCTGACTTTGAGAATTAAAAAAACAACCAATTAAGCCGTAACTGTCCCGAGCAGACACTATATCGAAGAAACACTTCCGTTTATTCTGAATGTTTTGTTGTTTGTACTAAAATTCGAAAATAAAAGGTTTTTTTTACTTTACGCTGTTTCTGGACATAGAAGAAATGGAAAAGGAATCAAACCTTGGGGGTGCGATAAGGGTGTGCCCGTCGCGTTAACAGTCACTTTCTTGTGCCACCGGGCCACGAAGGCCTCATGGAGCAATTTGGTTTATCATATTATACTATAAATCATATCATGATTTTTCTTTTATATTATACCTATTTACATTTTAGGTTAAGCATTAAGGCCGACTCTTGAATTTTTTTCACAAAATATATATTCTATTGAACTGTCCCAAAATATTTCAAGTTAAAGCTTTACATATTTGTTTTTATTACGCAAAAGCTATTTCCAACAAAAAAAAATCTACATTACATTCTGTTATTAGACAACATATACGTTACGTACGTACAACTAATACATTGTTGGTAATGAGATCGGAAAGCAAACAAAATAATCAATACATACATTTGTAGAAAAAGTATAATACGGAATATAAAACGGGATTTTAACCTGCGCTTCTTGTAAACCGTTTGAAAATGCCTTTTCGAAATGGGGAATAACCCTTTAAACATATTCACATTTTTGGTGTGCACGAAGGAAAGAAAAATATTTATTACAAATTGTATATAAATGTGCGAGTACATAGCGGGATTTGAACCCGCGCCTCTTTTAGAACATACAACTATGTTAAATATAATCAATAACTATAAAATGACACATTCCTTCCACGAAGTAAAATCCCCTCCACGCCCATCAATCACTACCTAGAACACGTACAAAGGGCGCCTTAATGAGATTTATTGAAATTTGTCATGATATTATAAAAAAATACGGGCTAGATTCATCATTACAGTTACATCACGAGATTATTATTATTGTTATACTATCTATTGTTTAAATGGTTCGCAGTCATTATAATTTGCATCAATTATTATACCGTCATTTCAAACTTGTTTGCATTTACTTAATTCGGTCTGGTTAGATTTTTTTTCTTCACTATAACTGTAGCGTTGAGTTCCGCCATTCAATACGCGATGCCTCCAGGATTGCCAGGAGGAGGACGGAGTGCCTTAACACTGGGAAGTTGGAACCTCTGTCTATTGCCTGCGCGATACAGCGTGCTACATAACCGTAAAAGACAGAGAGGAATTCCTTTCAAGTAATGAGACAAGTAAGTTATCTGAAGGAATCTATCTAAATATTTCAATTATATGTTTTACATCTGAACATATAAAATAATCTTATGTTGTGCAAACATTTTGAAATATTTAGCTTTTTTTTAGGGTTCCGTATGTTTTAAGGTAAAAAGGAACCCTTATAAGATCACTTTGTTGTCCGTCCTTCTGCCCATCTGCCTGTCTTTCTTTCTGTCGAGAGCCTTTGTCCCAGGAATGCTTAGAGATGTCGAGTTTAAACTCAAATACCATATATTCTAATCTACGGTCCCTTGATTTTCTAAAAAATCGTATTTCTACATTTAGTTAAAAAAAAGATAAATCAAATAAATCAAAATAAATCAGCTTCACGCTGTATCCCGCACACAGCAGGGTAGGCGGAGGGAACCTAGTGTTAAGACACTCCATTCCCCACTTTCTGCCGAATTCTGGAAGCATTGCGTGTTGAGTGGCAGAACTCAACGCCGCGCTTAGCCTCGACACCAGAGCGAAGAAATGGAGATATAAATTTAAGTAAATATTCTCTCCTCGAGTGGGGATCGAACCCACAACCAGCCGGTTTTACAGTCACACTTCGTGCCACTGCGCCACGACTGGCCTCAAAAAAAAGATATGACCAGCAATATCGCAAAAAACACGTCTTTTGACACTATAAAGCACCGGTTCCCAACCAGTGGTCCGTGGACCAGTAGTAGTCCGCAGCAGCAGCAGCTAAGATATGGTCGGCGAATGATTTAAAATTTTGGTGTTTGAGCAAAGTCTGCCTACAGTTAAGTTGTTTTCACACTAAAACATAAAATATTTTGACATTTAAATTTATTAATATATGTTTTAAATTCTTTGAAATTTATTGATTTTTAATATTTACTTAAAAAATCACACATACCATCATACAAAATGTTAGATTTTTTTAAATTTATTTTTCTTATATCTCCTCCGGTTTTTTTAATAAACATACGATAATTACGTCATTGTTGCACCAAATGAGCGACAACAGCGACACCATAACGACATTCTTGATATAGGTCGATTTCAAAAATATATATTTTTTTAAAAAAATCTCAAAAATATTAAAAATTTTTTTGGTTGAAACAACTACGACATTCTTAATATAAATGATATTCAGATGAACCAAAGACTTTTTCGGTCAAGCACTAGAGAAAACAAATAAAATTTTCGTCATTAAAATTCGTAACATAGTGTGATGAGTGATGAAACTGATGTTTATATTTATGACAGGTCGAGTCGAACTCATATTTACATTTAAGGCAGGTTTCAAGCCGCGCAACGTTGAGTGCCGTCACTCAACACGCAATTCCTCCAGAATTAGGCGGAAAACAGGGAACCGAACTTCACATTATTATTTTTTTTTTTTTTTTTTCCCTCTACTTCGTCATCAACTAAATGTCCTCGCGATTTGGTACGGGCGACAGATAGATTAAGATAATTGGTTTACACTTGAGTTATTTAATTGTTATGATTATGTTATTTGTAATAAGATATTAAGTTATGGCTATTTTAATATAGTTGACTGGTTTACATTCGAGTTATTTAATAGTTGATTTATTTTAAGTTACAGATACATTGAAGTCTTTTAATTTACCTATTATTTCTTCTACAAATTTTTTGAATGAATTTATAGTATCCGGGCTATTGCAAATTTCTATTACGTCGTATGGATCTTGAATATTTGTAACATTACATGTCATACAGTGTTGAAGTCTTGAGCGGGTAAATTTAGGACAATTTTTAATAAGATGGTTCAGGCTCTGGGTGGAAACGCCATCGCATGGGCACTTGTCTGTGGTTTTAATCTTAAAACGATATAGATACTCTAAGTGGTACCCATGCCCCGTAAGTATCTGGGTCATTGCGAATGAATATTTAAAGTGACCCATGGCTTTACGAATATCCCCAACGGTGGGAAGTAAAGACCTGGTGTGCTGTCCCGTGGTAGAGTCAGAATACATCTGTCCAGCTTCAACCATAGTCGCTTCCTTTAGCCTTTGTTTCAGATAGGAGACAGGAAAACAAGTATAGACGTAAGGATGGTGTGACACAGCTGCAGATTTGGCCGAATTATCTGCTTTTTCATTGCCTACTAGGCCAACATGTGCTTTGACCCAGACAAATTCTACACTTCTCCCCCTGTCCCTCATCCGCTGCAAGTTATTGTGTATATTGTGAACTAGTGCATGTGTGTTATTTTTATCTGCTATGGCTTGCAGCCCCGAAAGCGAGTCTGAAAGTATGATGATATTGTTTTCCATCGATGTTAATGCCCATTGTAAAGCTCTTCCGATAGCCAGAAGCTCGGCCTGAAATACCGAGCAACTAGGATGTAATTTGTATTTGCGGATAACTGTTCTGCCATCCATGAGGTAAGCCACGAATGCCGCTCCAGTCCTGTCATCGCTAAGTTTGCTGCCATCAGTATATATTTGTGTGGTGTTTTTAATGGTGAATTCGGCTATTTCGTCTGAAGTTATCGCTGTGTGAATGTCTATTGATTTCCTAAGAGCTGGATGTGAAAGTTGTGCGTGATTGACTGGTCTTTCAATATATATATCAGATGGAAGGAAGTTACAAACTCCTGTATGTTTAGCGTTGTGAATGTCTAGCGCTTCTTTAATTTTGAGATGTAATGGATCAAGTGATGCCAGGGCTATGGCGGCGGTGGCTGAAACAGTTCTAAATGCTCGTATAATTTTGAGGGCGAACATACGTTGCATGGACCTTAGGGCGTCGCAAACTGTTTTGTAACTAATCGCACCACCCCAAATTCCAGCAGCATAGGTTATTATTGGGACTATAACATTTTCATAAATTATTTTTACATTTTCAGGATTGATTCCCCAGGTAGGACGGATGTATGCACAAATCGATCTGTATATTCTAATAGCTTTCTGTATTATATATTTCGAATGATGAATAAATTTTAAATTGTGATCAATAATTACGCCTAAAAGTTTTATTTGCTTGACTGGTTCTAATATTTTATTACCTATTGAAATTTTTATGTGTCTGGACTTTGCAGTAAATGAAATTATTTGGGTTTTTGCTGGGCCAAATTTGAGTTTTACTTCACTCCCCCATGTGAATATATTTTTTAATGCCGCGTTCATTTGTATCTCGAGACTGTAGATATTTTTATTCCCAGCTATGACTAATATGTCATCTGCGAAAGCCTGGAGATGGCAACTCTCTGGCAAAAGCACTTCAAATAAGTCATCGAGAATAATGTTCCAAATGATAGGACCAAGGACTGATCCCTGGATGCAGCCCTTGGTCATAGTCTTTTCTTTGACCACATCTGCGAAATGTAATCTTACTATCCTATCCTGTGTATAATTTTGAAGAAGAACATACAGTTGCCGAGGGCAACGCATAGTTTTCAACCTTTTAAAGAGGACTGGCCACCACGCGTTATCAAAGGCGGCTTGTATGTCCAATGAAGCAGCGATGACATGTTCTTTGTTATTTTTCATTATATTTATTGTATCTACGGCTGTTTTTAAAGCTTCAATAGTAGATTTTTGTTGCTTAAAACCGAACTGAAGATGATTATCTAAATTATTATGCGAAATATGAAAAAGTAGACGTTGGGCTATAGTTTTTTCCAGAAGTTTGCCAAATACATTTAATAGACCTATAGGCCTGTACGAAGATGCTTCATTGTAATCAGTTTTACTTATCTTAGGAATCACAATAATATGTGCTATCTTCCATTGACGAGGGAAATAACCTAGTTCCAGACATCGATTTAGAAGCGCGGTTATTATTTGAGGGTATTCTGCAGTGAACTTAAGGCAAATATCAGCTGTAAGATGATCAGGTCCAGGGGCTTTGTTAGGGTTAATTTGTTTAAGACAATCAATTACTTCTTCTTCTGTGAGTGGGAGGTCATTGAGAGTATCAGGCGGTTCAACAGATTGTGTACGAGTGTTTATATGTGCTTCTAGTATGTCTATAGTATCATCAGGGTAAAACCTGTTAAGAAGGACGTCGGCAGTATCTGATGCAGAATGGGTATAGGTACCGTTTTCTAATTTGAGAGTGGATGGAGGAGTTTTCCTAGGACCGGATTTAATAATCTTATTGGTGATAGACCACACATTGTCCTTGCCTTGGATGGTACAAAAATCTCTAAAACTACGAGTCGATTCTCTCCTCAGCGCATTTATATATTTTTCCTTAGCTATATCTCTTTCAGCTAATATATTACTTAATGGCTTTTTACCCTTTTTTAAATCCTGGATCCTGTGATGAAGCTTGACTACCTGACTCTTTAATCCATCAAGTTCGTCATTCCACCAAGGAATCCTACAAAAAGAATCAGACTTTGGCCGAAGGGATGTCTCACAAGCTGCTTGTATTGTCTCCGTTAGGTAAGTAACATAATTTTCTATTTCTTGTTCAGTGAAATTACAGATATTATTTATATTTAACTGCTCTTTACTAATATTTGCTCTTATAGTTGTAATGAAATGACTCCAATCTGCTTTTTTGGTTGTATATTTATATGTACTTTGTTTTCTATTTTTCTTTATATAATTACGATTGAGATTAATGTTAAATTCTATAGCATTGTGTTGAGAGATATTACACGCTTCTAGGTTTACTCGCCAGTCAGTTATAAAGTTAGACATATTGCCAGAATGCATCGTGAGATCAATTATGGAAGACCTGTCAACTGTAAGTGTCACCGTTTCAAAAGTGGGAGTGTTACCAGTGTTGGATATAGCTAAATCATTAGCTATTATTAGATCCATTACCTCTCCTCCTCTCTTGTTGTTTCTGACTGATCCCCACTGTGTGTGCCATCCGTTGAAGTCACCGCCCATCACAATGTTAGCATATGGATGATTTTTTAAAAATTGCTCTATACTGTTTATTGTGTTAAATTTATCTTCTTTTGGTTCTATGTATGTACTGACTATGTAAAGCTTAAATTTTTTCGTTTGCAAATATATAATTGCTAAATTAGACGTGGAATAGGCACTGACTCCGACAGTGGCACCAATGCCGGCTCTTACTATTACCGCCGCCTTGACTCTTTCAGTTGATTTGAACTGGTACACGTGGGCCCCAGGAATAGACCTAATAGAACCCACGCTACCAATGTACGGCTCTGAGATCAACGCAACATCGCATTTCTGTGATGTAAAATATTGTATTAGTTCGTGTTGAGCTTTATGAGATCTGTCTACGTTACATTGTATAACTTTAATATTAGATCCAAATCCCACTTGTTTATTAGTTAAGCAATTGTATATAGCTTTCGGATTATTGAATGTCATAATCGATATTAATAACAACTTTATCAACAGCCGCCATTCTACGCGGACATATTGCTGATGTAAATGAGTGGTTTGTGTTATTGTTGAGCTTAAATTTTTTATTGTGGGACTTGCAACTGAAACAACAGAGTAGCGATGAGATATTGTGATTGGGGCAGGTGCGATATATGTGACCAGCAGAGGCGCAATGGGCGCAATTCTGGTCTAGACTAGTACAGCGCTTCATAGTGTGGCCAAATTGAAGGCACTTGAGACAGTGCAAAAGCGGGATATGTTCTGACACATGGATCTTCTGATGGTCCACATTCAGGCGACCTTTATTAAGTGCAGCATGGAATATTTTAGGCGATACCATAAGAACTAAATTGTAAAGTGCTTGATTTTTATTATTAAAAACGTATTTGAGGGATATGTCGTCGGCGTTACTGATCTCGGCAATTTCTGGATTTTGCGTATGAATAATTCGTGCAATTTCAGCTTTATTTGTGTGCTTGCTGATGCCCTTGAGCACCAACATAGGCTTCAATTTTTGGGGAACAGTTGCGATTAATTGGTCTGAATTATCTAAGATTTTAATAATTTCGTCTCTGTGTGAAGTACAATCAAAAGCAACAAGTAATTTATGATTTGAAATAGGAACAACTTTATTAGGAGCATAACTTTTGTTTATAAAAGAAGTGTTTCTATGCCATTTATCAAGCAATTCTGCTTTAGATCTAATAGGAGCTTTAGTTGTGACCTGAATAGTTGGTATAGATTTATACTTTTTTAGTAAGGGCGGGGTAGCTAAAATTTGTGCATAAGTAGGCGAAGCTTCAGGTGGTGGCAGCGGCGGAACCGAGGGCATCGGAGAAACATTACGTGGAGATTTATGAGAAGCTACTAATAGAGATAGCTCCTCTTTTATACAGGCCATTTCTTTTTTCACGCATTCGGAGATCTTAGACTCAAGTTTATCCATAACTACGTCGTCATTTAAGGTGGTGGGTACAGAGAGGACGCAAGGATTCTCGATAACTTCAGTGGAAGTAGGGTTGTCGGGTGTTTTCGAGATATTACATAATATAAATGTGTCTAGCGATTTCCTAATTTCTAATGCAGCCGAAGCTACTATATGTCTGTTTCTTGAATTTACACTTTTTCCCTCTGAGATCGCTACGCAGATGGCGGTTACCAGTCGACTGACAGTCCTGTCCAAAGTATCGAGATCTTGGACATCTGCGGCGGTTGCAGGGAGAACGATTGGTTCTTTATTAATTACTCTTGTTTTCTTTTTTACATGAGTAGGCGCTAGTACAGGCATTCGGGGCTCTTCTGGTGCTATAAGTAATTCAGGACTCATTCTTAACATCTCCATACAACTTTCTTCACTGTCAATACTATCTCTTTCTCTTTCCTCCAAGTTCCGCTTTGCGCGTGTTTTTGGCGGTGTTCTAATCATGGCTAGTGAGTTTAATTTATCAATTTAAACCTTTAGCAATTGTAATTAAAAAAATAAATAAAAAAAAAAAAAAAAAAAAAAAATATTTATAAGTGTTAGAATTTAATTATTTTAACGTTTGGAGTTTATTTTACTAGCGTTTTTGGGTCCAAATATCTCTAATTCAGAATTTTTTAGGCGTTTTTGGGTCCAAATATCTCTAATTCAGGGGGGGGGGGGGGGGGTTGTTGGGGGGGGGGTGTCTGTATTTGTAATTTAAAATTTTACTACTAATGCTAAAAATATTCAATTTAGTGAAAACCGCTTCTAAATCAGTCTATTGGTTGTTAAGTTACGGAATTTATTTATTTTTTTTGATTTTTAAAATTTTGTATGAAACCGGTTTACGTAAGTGAATTTGAAAATATACTTTTTTATTTATAGTCGGATTTAGATGCGGTTTCTTTTTAACAGATAGGTCTATTGAAGAAATGTCTTTGACAAAGTAACAAATTCCTGTCACAATTTAAAGTTGATATTTTAGATACTTAAAGTTCACTAGTCACTGGAGTAAAAGATGGCATTTCGTCGTCGGTTAGAGAAATCACTATAACTTTATTGCTTAACTTCAGAATCTTCTGGAATTTCACTTAAGTTTTCTTTAATAGTTTAATTCTGGATATATACAATAACAATTACGGGTAATGGATTAAATTTAGAGTAAGATAATCTTATAAATAGGGATTCTTCAAAATGACGTCAGAATTTTGGATTTTCTTCAATAGCTCTCGATCCCGTTGTTGGATTTTCAATATTTTTTCACTCTTAGGAAGCTCTCATTGCGTGGATTCTGATGATGTATAGTACTTTACTATATAGCTATCCGTTTCGAAACGAGCCGCAGCATCAGTTTTAGGTAAAATTGGGTTTTCTCCGGAGATCCTGACCAAAAGTATCCCAATTTTTGCAGGGGATAGAGGATCGATATATACGTCACTTACTACTTTAAAAAATGGGGGTTATTGATCTATACAGAACGCCGCATGCAAAAGACTGTCTATTTTATCCCCTTAACACTATATTATACACAATCACTTATCACTATGCAAAAGATTAAGAACAAAAATAAAAGAAATAAACGTATCTTTTTTGATATTTAACACGTAATTTTACGACAAAACGGTGTTTTAACAACCTTTCCGCCTGTCGACGCGCAAAACGCGTGCTATTGCGACCGCGTTCCCACCCGCAATCATTAGGTTCACATTAGGCAACTTCACATTAGGTTCCCTCTCCCTACTCTGCCGTGTACGGATACAGCATGACGCTAAAAAAATAAATAAAGGATGTTAGGTAAAAGAGCAGGCAAGGTGCCAGCCATTGGAAATGTCAAATTATATATGACAGTTGTAAATTTGATTTCCACCAACGATAATATCTATATATGCGACATGATTTCTAGAAGTCCGTTTCGATCTGATTATGAACTCCACTTAATTATGCCATTCAAAACAATGGTACAGTATTTTTTTAATATTCCCAGTCGGAGAATAAAATATTTAATATTTTAATTTCCTCGCTCTGGTAACGATCCAAATTGCGGTGTTGAGTTCCTCTACTCAACACGCAATACCTTGAGAGTTCAGCTGGAAGTGGGTAACGGAATTGTCTTAATGGGGAATGAGAACGGAGTATGTTAACAATATGTTCTTACGTCTCCTCTACCTACCCTGTTATACGTGGCATACAGTGTATTTTTTTTTAAATCTATTAAAATAAATAGGTAGATAGTAAGAAACAGTGTCTCGACACTAAGTTGTCACTGCAAAAGTCGTAATATGCGTGTAATAAAAAAAAAAGTTGTAACAATTTCTCGTCACCTTCGATTCGAAGCTACTTACATAAAACACGACAATATTGACAATCACGTATAAGTTATAACCAAAGCCTTTGTTGTAGCAGGACGACGTGCTTCAACCAATCAACTCGATATTTCCTAGTTTCAGAGTACGCAGTTTAGATTAGTTTTCTTCAAAGTCAAGGTCGTCAGTTAATATGCTTATAATTTGTTCGCTAACTTCTAAATTCTTAGTGTTGTTCTGTCACTGGTCCACTATGGAGGCTTGATTTTGTATGTGAAGTGTGAGAGCTTTTTGTTTTTGGTAAGTTTAAGTTTAACTATTTCAGTTTAAATTATGTTTTTTTTTTATTTAAGAGTTGAATAATGTTTTAATAAATTAGTTTCAGTAAACTATTTTTTTCTAAACTAATTTTTTAATGTAATTTTAATGAATGGAAATTAATTTTATTATTTTCATTTTTTTTTTAATAAAATGTGTTTGACATTATATAAAGGTAATAAACGTTAAAAGTGATATTTTTATGGTTTATATTATTTAAAACTAAGTTATATTATAAAAAAAATTTTGTAATATTATTTTTCTAAAAATATATATTTATTTTTAAGATTTTTCAAAGTAGCGGGATTCGAACTCGCAACTCCTGGAAATCGAGCATGTCGGTTATTCGGTTTTGGTCAGTCAGTCGGAATTTTTATACGTTTTCTAAATATATATTTAACTATTACTAACAGAACTGTAAAAGAACCATTTTCATTTTACATATTGTATTTTTCGCACTTGAATGAGGTAAAAATTAGCTAAAGATTATGAGAAAAGTCAATATGTGTTTTTTTTACTAAGCTGTAAAAAGATAAACTGGGCTGTAAAAAGAGTGTTTGTTTAAATGTTTTATAATTTCAACAATGATGAAACGGAGATATATATTATCTAATTTATGGTTAGATTTAGTTTTATATGCACAACTACTGATTCTGTCGCCATGGAAACGAAATTTGGTAAAAGATTTAAGATTCCTCTTTTCTTCAATGAATCCAAATCTCGAGGCCAGTCATAGCGCAGCGGCACGAGGTGTGACTGTAAAACTGACTGGTTGTGGGTTCGATCCCCACTCGAGGAGATGAAATATTTACTTAAACTTCTATTTTCATTTCTTCGCTCTGGTGTCGAGGCAAAAGTGCGGCGTTGAGTTCTGCCACTCAACACGCAATGCCTCCAAAATTCGGCAGAAAGTGGGGAACGGAGTGTCTTAAATTTAGGTTCCCTCTGCCTACCCTGCTGTGTGCGGGATATAGCGTGAAGCGTTCTGGGTGTGTGAATATAACTTTTAAAGTGTATTTCTTCATTTAATAAAAATATATTAATTTTTAAGATATAGTATATGGGCATATAGGGACAATAAAAAGATTTTTAGTTCAATTTGTAATATATTTATTAATATTATGCTTTTAAGATATCCACCTTTAAATATATAATTAATATACAATTGAATGCCGTCCGATTCCATTATAACTTGGAGAATTGAGTTATTTACAATATTTTTTAGAAACGTAAAAAAAATAAACGTAGCGGGATTAGAGTCCGCGCCTCTTAGAAACCTTCCAAGCGCTCTAACCACTAAGCCATACTTTCTTATCTGACTATTAAGCTTCGTCGTAATTCTTGTACGCCGGTTACAACTTAGTACGTCGTTAGCGTATCTGTAGGAAGTCTTACACATAGAACTATCATCTTATATTCAAAAGATAAATACTTATTTGGAAAACGTAAAATATAATAAGGTTATTATAATTTATGTGTTATGGCTTAGTGGTTTTAATCTCACGCGTTTAAATTTTTAAACGTAGTGGGATTAGAACCACTAAGGCAAAGCGTTTCTAAAAAAATATATTTTTTTACATTTTGGGGCAGAAAGTGGGGAACGGAGTGTTACGACACTAGGTGCTATCTGCCTACCCTGCGTATATCATATGCGGGATGTAGCTTGAAAAAAAATCCATTAATAAAAAATAAGTGTAGGCATTTTGAGGCCGTCGTGGCGCAACGCGATGGTTTTGGATTCGATTCTCGTTCGAAGAAATGAAATATATAAATATATTTTCACACAAAAAAATATATAAGCTATACAATATCTAAGACACCACACAGACACATCAAAATTTATTCATTACTTTATTCATTTGTTTCGTTTCTTTTCTTGTTATATCAATATTAAAAATCCATACATTCGTATAAGTAAGTAAAAATTGTTAAGTAAACGCACAAAATAAATATAGAATCGGTGCTAATAACCTGTACTTTAGCGGTCGTAAGACAAATATGTGTTTAAGGAAAAACTAAAAATGGCATACTAAAGCTCATTTTAAAAACAATATTTATACAGGATAAATAAAATGTAGGGTAAATTAATGAAAATAAGTTTTTGTTCTCGTTACTAATGAATATTTACCCTATATGCCGTTGTGGCGCAGCGGAATATCACATCAACACTGTAAACGCCACGGTTGTTGATTCAATTCCTACTCGGGGGAATGAATTCCTCTCTCTGGTAACAAAAGACGAAGCGTGGCGTTGAGTTTCACCACTCTTTGTAAATTGTGCCATGCGTGAAGAATGGAGTGTCTTACCTTTATGTTCCAATGCTAAAACAGAAAAAATGCTTATATTTTCAAGCAAACTTGTAGCATATTTAGTTTAAAATAAAAAAAAACAGCTTAATAGTTGAATAGGTTAACCGGAAGACCCAATAACATTTACTTCATACAAAACGTGGAATTAAAAAAATAATAGAATACATTCAATTTGCCTTAACTAACATAAATAAGGAACCAGCTGCCATATAAAATTGCTCTTCAATCAACACAATATATAGCGGATTGATTATAAATACATAATTGCAATCAAAGCGAAGCAAAAAAAATGCGGAAATAAATTGCTGTACTAAAATGTCTGTTACTATTACCAATTAAGGGGTCACGTCGGATTTTGTTTCTATTGAAATCGTGATTCGTGACGATATCGTGGCTCAGTTGTTAATTGTCTGATAGTATGCAACGGTTGTGGCTTCGAATTTCGCTGGGGGGACCTATATTTAAGTAAAAACAAAACTATTTATAAAGGGATGATAGAGAAGGGAGTGACTTAATATTTCTCTGTAAGTGGGGTAGGAAAATAAATAGATAAAAAATATCGTATAGTAGCACTGCTCCACGATTCCGCTTTGAAGCTCTTCTATAGATATTAAATATTTTTTTTGTTGGGTAGTATTTATTTATACAGGATATTCTTGATGATAGACTGCTCCCCTGTATAAAAAAATTTCAAACAAAACTTTTTTCATAATAGATTTTTTTAGCTTCGCGCTGTATTTCGTACATAGCTGGGTAGGCAGAGGTAACCTGGGAACCTAATATTAAAACACTGTGTTCCCGTTAAGACACTTCCGTTCCCTACTTTCCGCTGAATTCTTTTGCCTTGGTACGAGAGCAAAAAAATTAAAATATTTATTAAGTAAAAAATAAAATACAGTAAATAAGTTACAGTCACACGCTTGTACCTCTGCGACACGACGGCCTTAATATATTTTCTTTATCATCATATCTAAAAATATATTTTTCAGCTTTTGTGATTTGAACTGGCAACCAACACGCACATTATTATAACTAAACCATGACTATCTATTATTATCTCAATTATTACATAAAACAGCGTCCTTTTATGTATTTTATTGATTTAATAGTTTTATTCAAGGTGAGTTTACTTAATTTATAGATAGATGTTTGTTCAGATATATAGATAACGGCAACTGGCTGGGACTGCCTCACGACGCACATGCTAATTTGCAATTAATTATTTTAAACAATACCTATTATATTATTGCACCTTTAGTATTTTTACATAATATTTATTCTTTAAATTGCTATAGCTAAGTTAATCAGCATCACGCTGTATCCCGCACACAGTAGGGTTGACTGTGGGAACCTAGTGTTAAGACACTCCGAATTCAGGAGACATTGCGTGTTGAGTGGCAGAACTCAACACCGCGCTGTGCTCTTTCGCTATTTCTTTTCTGTTGTATCGACACAAGAGCGGATGAAAATATAAATTTAAGTAAATATTTTATCTCCTCGAGTGGGGATCGAACCTATTATACAATCAGACGGTACAGTCACACTTTGTGCCCCCGCGCCATGGCTGGCCTCTGACATATTGAAGTTCGTAGTAAAAAATCAAATTATGAATCTGTGTCTTAAATATATCTATAACTGCTAATCAATGGAAGGTTTTTTTTTGGCGTCTCAAGTAAAAAAATTATCCCATCACCATACAAGAAGCCCTTTTCTATATTAAGAAAACAAAATATATAGTACTTTAGACTTTAGAGCGTATGTTTTTACCTCGAACAATAGTTCCCCGCTTCGTGACTTCAGACGCGGATACGATCTAACCTTAGATTTCTATAAAATATTTTTTTTCTTACAATTTTTATTGAAAGGCATATGAAGTGACTGGCGTGAGCCAGAGTGGACAAAAAGCCGAGAGATAAATAAAGTAGAAAAAGATAATGTGTTTTTTACTAAAGTGTCACTTTTTGTGTAATAAAGTAAGTTAGTATCGTCAAAATGTAAAAAAAAATAACTTTCGGAAATGATTCAAAAGACGTCTTTTGATCGTTTCTGATAGATGTGGAGTTTCTTATATAATCGACGCTTTATCTATTAATACATAAAATGTTTTCAAAAAAAATATATTTTGATAAACCTGGTTAAAAAAATTCATTTAAAATATGCAAATATCGCGATAATCAAAGATCTCATTATATTTATAGATGTCATAACTGTATCATTATTTCGTATTATATTTTTAGCTTGCTTTTTTCTACATGATCTATATGCAACATAAACAAGTAGGTACCTCTACATAAAACACGTTTTCTATATAGTTCTAATACTTTTTTAGTGTTACAACACTCCGTACCCCACGCGCCGGACAATTGCTCTAAAATTGCCTAGTGAAAATATTTATATTGTAAATAAAACAATTATGAAACCAAAAATATAATCATGTAGGAAAAAAGGGTGTCACCAGACAGTCCGCGATGACTAGATTCCAGTAGCTTTATTTAATTTAGCCCGTAAAAATTAGAAATAAAAATATTAGGATCGGTTTCCAGGAGGCGCGGGTTCGAGTCCCGCTACGTAAAATTTTTTATACGTTTTCTAAGAAGTATTTTTCTTTCCTAAGTGTGGAATATCACTTTAAATATGCTAAAAATGTTTACTTATTTTATCTAAATGTTTTCTTGTTTTTTGGTAGGCGGTAGGCACGCGTGCATAACAAACGCGGTCTTATATTCCGATCCAGCGAGAATCCTAGTTTAAAAAATTGCCTTTACGTTCCTCCACAAGTCCGTTTATCTTCCCATAAGAATTGGTTCAGCTCTTCCGGTGATTACCACGGACAAAGGCAGACAAAAACTTTAAAATTGTTTTTTATGTTAAATATTGTAACTACATATATGTACCGTACCAGAATAGAAAAATATATAATAATTCATTTCCCCCAGTGGCAATCAAATCGTTGTGAGTTGTTCCTTTTTACATTGACAGCTATAAAGATACAAACAGACATAGGTTCATGAGAAGATAGTAATAAAATTTTCAAATATACGCATTTGACCAGTTACAAAAATATCCTAGGTTTTCTCGGTCTTCTAGAAATGTTTTCACATCATATAGTTAGTAACTTAAGACTTTTGCACATTAAAAGTAAAACAATACCCATTTACAATATTATGAGTGGAATAATTTAATTACTTGGCGTGATTATTAGATATCGTTGAAGGTTAGTTAGGTTTTATAGCAATGTCAGGGTTACACCTGTACACACCTGTTTGTTATACTCTCAGACATAGCCCCACAGGCTTAAAATGATTAATAGATTATTAATCAATGATTTTTATAATTTTTATTTGTATTTGAACAACTTTTGAACTACTGGAATGAGTTTTCTTGGTTGTGTAGCCACTAGGTCTAGGCAGGTTTTAGGCTATATTTGAATAAGCTACCACCCAGACTAAGACCAAGACCAAGACTTCCACTAACTATAATAACTTACCTAAATTATGATGATGGTGAATTATGAATTAATAATATGTCACTTTATTATAACATGTTCAGTATGTAATGTTTTATTACATTCTGTGATTTAAAATCTTTCTATCAGATGTCCGGAGTGACCGGGCTCTTCTTTAACTTTTAAATATTATGAAAATAATAATCATTATATAGACGTCGGATTATATGCATTTTTATGTTTGCATATGCAAATGTATATAATTCTTACTTATTGGCTTTATTGCATATTTTGGGACTTTTCCATTGATAGTGCTTTTTCTAGTAGTTACATGTACGTGTATACGTGTAGGCGTGTTGTATAAAGAAAGAATAAAGAAAACTGATGCATTTATCAACGGCATGAGACCAACTCTACCTGAGGACGTTTCCGTAGAAATGGCGCCACATTTTAAAATTCTATCCGGTACCATAAGCTGACGTTGAAAGATCATTTTCAGCCTTTAAATTAATATTAAGTTAGAAGCGTCCCAAATTTACTGTGGAAAACCTGAAAAATATATTGTTGTCTATTTTCTTAATAATCTGCTTCACGTTGTATACCTCGCGCTGTGTACACAAAGTGAAGGTAGGCAGAGAGAACCTAGTGTTAAGACACTCCGTTCTTACTTTCCGCCGAATTCTGGAGGTATTGCGTGTTGAGTGATGGAACTCGCCGCGCTTTGCCTTGACGCCAGAGCGAAGTAATTAAATATAAATTTAAATATTTTTTTTTGAGTGGGGATCGAACCCACAACCAGTCGCGTTTCCACAGCCAATCACACTTTGTATTCCTACGCCACGATTGTCGTTTATTATACATAACAATGTATGCATATTTTGGTATTTTGATAGTTCATATTCAATGTTTAATAATTTTTTATTTCTTTAAGTATTAAAAAAATATTGATGATAAATAAAAAAAACTATTAGAGCTATCTAGATCACTCTTATAAATTTTAACTGAAATATAGGTCGCGATATTATAAAATCTTTACTAAGCACATAGTATTTTTTTTTCACATAGATTAAAAAAGGTATAATGCTTAGTTGAGGTATGTATACTACTCTTTTTTTTAGCTTTACGCCAAAGTAGGTAAAGGGAATTCGGTAACCTAGTCTTAAGACACTCCGGTTTTCATTAAGACATTTACGTTCCCCACTTTCTGAACATTTTTTTAAACTCGGAGACTTGAAATGTATATTATCTAGTTCTGGTAAGGAGGAACTCTAGATGAATTCTTCTATGTGCATGCAGCTTGAAGCTAAAAAATAGAAAACATTATTTTTATGTGATACTACCTATGGGGCCTAGTTTTAAGACAGTGTTTCCCACTATTCAATCCCAACGCAATTTTCGAAACATTACGTGTCAAATGGCAGAACTCAACGCCGCACTTTACAGCGCGTTACTGGAGCTAGAACGAGGATATGAAAATAAATTCATTGCCCCGAGTAGGAAAATAGAAATCGAACCCACACCCATTGAGTACAGTCAGAGGATGTTTCTCTGTAGCACAACGGCTTCATGATGCCTACGTATAAAGCTAATGTGAATGTAAAAATAAAATTCACATTCCACATATTATGAAATGTGAAAACGTACATTTCACTAGATATTTTCCATAAAATTGAACTCTTTCTAAATGCTCTCATCTGAGTACTGTAGTGTGCATTACGTTGCCTGTGATTATATATAATGGCTCTCGGGGCTTTGACTTTACATATTATAGCTGCACGCGACTTTGTTTCATATAACCTGGTAATATTTAGCATTAATAACGATTTTTTGAATGTAAGTCAGGATTTATTTTGAAAGTGATAGACGGAGAGTCATGACACAAGATTCTCTCTGATTATTCTGATTTACGGGAAATAGCTTGAAACTAAAGCAATTGATAAAAGTAGATACAGATTCAATTCTCGAGTAAAAATAATTAGTAACATGATTTGATAAAGTCTGAAAGCTCCATATGCGTATCAGTTATGATCAGAAATTAACTTTTTTTTATAAAATTCTTTCGATTTAACTTGACTAGAGATATTTTTTCAGAGGGTGCCTTGACTTTAGTTTTGAATTGATATTTTAGTTAAACTAAAATAAATAATTATATAAAGGTATCATCACGCTATTTTTGTTAAAAAAAATTAATAAACGAAACGATCACAATCTAAGTAATTAAATAACCTCTTATTCATTAATTAATATTATTGAGGGCAGACGTGGCGTAGGGGCACAAAGTATGACTGTAAAATCGACTGGTTGTGGGTTCGAGTCAAGAAGATTAAATTTTTATTTACATTTATATTTTCATAGCTTCACTCTGGTGTCGAGGCAAAGCAACACTCAGTGTCTCGAGAACTCTGCGGAAAGTGGGAAACAGAGTGTCTCAACACTAGATCTTCTCTGCCTACCCTGCTATATGCGGAATACAGCGTAAAGCTGATTTAATATTTTTTTTATGTTTTTAAAAACATTCAAATGTTTTATAATATTCCGGGCAATAACGTAAGCCGTAACTTTCAATCGAGCCGCTCCAGTTAGAGCAAGTGCTTCAATAGAGTTTTATTATTTTCTTACTCATATATTTTGCAAACTTTTGATAACATCGGGTCTAGTCCGGTATTGACTTCGATGTGATAGCGTCTTTATTAATGACCTATAGAAATGTATACCTACATGAATTCTTATGAAAAAAAGTTTATGAAGTTATTTGATCGGATGCACTAATCTCAGGAACTACTGGCTAGAATTGAGAAATTATTTTTGTGTTTGATACTAAGATGTAAATTCGACGGTCCTTAATATAGTAAATTAATAGTTCGTAATATAGTAAACTAATATAGTAAATTATCTTTATTATCTCGCTCTGGTAGCAAAGCAGAGTACGGTGTTGAGTTCCGCCACTCAACAGGGTGACTTAACACTAAATTTCCTCTGATTATATGTGATAGCGTTAAGACACTGCAGTTCCGCCGCATTCTAGAGGCACTACGTGTCGTGTGGTCGAACCGAAAGCCGCGCTTTGCCATTTTCCAGAACGAGGAAATAAAAATATGAAATAATTCAATTTAACGAGTGGAAATCGAATCCACAACCTGTCGTGGTTACCGTCGGTTACACGCTTGTGCCGCTGTAACACGAATCTGGTCTCAACTAACTAACTTGAACAAATAATAAGAATATAAGCATAACAAAACTGTTTAGTCGCTAAAACTATAATTGTTCTAAATAAAGAGAAAAACTAAAACAAGTTAATCTTCTATTATCTAAATCGAACCTGTACTAACATCAAGCAAACATTAATAAAAGCAGCTTAAATTTAAATTAGTGGGAATTCTCATTAATATGACTACGATTGTTGAGAAGTTAATAATAGATTATTTGTCATGGTATTGAATGGAATTTTCGCGTCATCTACTAATTACAATGCCTCATTCAGGAATGTTAATAAAAAAATAATAATTATATCTTGAGAATCTGTTGAGATGAGGCCAGACGTGGCGCAGGGGCATAAGCGTGAAAATGCAAACGCGACAGGTTGTGGATTCGATTCTCGAGGAAATTAAATATTTAATATTTTCATTTAATACTGGTGTCAAGGCAAAGCGCGGGTTTGAGTACCGCTACTCAACACACAATGCCTCCAGAATTCGTCGGTAAGTGGGGGTGGAGCGTCTTAACATTAAGGTTTCCTCTAAATATTCTGCTACCTGCGGGATACAGAGTGAAGCTAAAAAATATATATATAATAATAAGGTAATAAGGGATTTAGTTAATTTTTCTCGCTCTGGTAAGAAATCAAAGCGCGATGTTAAGTTCCGCCACTCACAACCAAATATCTCAAAAATTGGGTAGTGTGTGGGGAATGAAGTATCTTACCACTAGATTCTCTGAAATAATATAAAAAATATGTACATATTATTTTACATTTTTTAAGCGTTATTCTACACTTAAAATATTTTTTTAGAAGACGTTACATTACATATATTTTTGTATGTATTCTTAAAAGGTAATATAATTTTATAAATTGAGAAATGAGATTTTTTTTATGCTTGATACTGATTTCAAAGAAAAAAGTGACAAACAACTACGGTCAAATTCGTGATTATCATTAATAAAGGCACTTTTTGGAGTTACACTCTGAGTTGAGAAGTAAAAAGTAGTTGAGAAGTAGTAAGTAGAACTCTCTTTCTGACTCCAGATATTAGATAAAGAACGCAATATTTGTATTATTAAAATTTCATATAATAATACATAATTAAAAAAAAAAAACACAATTTAAACTAAAAAGTCAAAATTGGGTTGTATGTCGCGTTTGTACTTAATGCAAATGACTTATATGATTTTCTCACGGACTGGATCAAATTGAAAGGAGACCACAGGAGAAAATCCAGCTTTCACTTTGAGAACTCAGAAAGCAGTCGAATTGAGGACCTCCTCACTTTATTGAAGTCGGTGAAAACTATACATACATAAACTCCACGTAGAGTCGATGCCTCTATCCTTGTTAGCTTAGTAAATGCCGGCGTGTTCGAACGTAAAAATATAGCATAGGACTGAAAGTGAAATCAGTAAAAGACATTTAATTATCCTCAATAATATAATTTTTAAGAACATTTATTTTTTGTTACAGATCAAGTTCTTCATGTATTTCACATAGGAAGATGAAGCCATTTATAAAACAGGTAAAGAATTAATTTAATTATAAGACAAATAATAATAAACAAAAAAATACTCAACTTTGATAGCGAAAGTAATAAAAAAAATACAAATATAAGAAAAAAGTTTAAAATGCCGGTAATTTTACCGGCATCATCTATTCTGGATTCAATGATAAAAATATATTTATATTTTTTCCGATTTTACAATTATTTAAAAATCATGTTATTAACGTACAATTCATAAAAAAATATATAATGTAGCATTTAGGTGACACTCGATTAATTATACTGTTGATAAAAGCCTTTTTCAGAGGTTTTTTTTTGTTTTTATTTGCTTCACGCAGCATCCCGAGTTTAGCAGGATAGTCAGAGCTAATCTGGGAAACTAGTATTAAGCACTCTCTTAACTCATTAAGAGAGTTCCCCATTTTTTTGAATTTTAGAGGCATTTCGTGTTGAGTGGTGGATGACAACGCCGCGTTTTGAATGGTTACTAAAGGGAGGAAGTAAAAATATTAAACATTTCAGTTCATTCAAAGGTTATTTATATTTATTAACTATTAAATTTTATAGTAACACCCATTTATATGTTACAGGCATTCGTGGTATCTGGCGCGGCGCTAAACATTGTAGGCCATGGTTGCGCTCATGGTTTCCCTGCTGTTCTATTCGCCCAGATCAAAAGCGACGGTGGACCGGTCACACTCACTGATCATGACACTTCTTGGATTGGTAAGAAATCTGATGCATTGCTTAAATATTTTAGTGTAGATTTAGCATATAGTGTTGAGTCACTCTGTTGACTGTCCACTTTAATGTCCAATTTTCGATACATTTTGTGTACTATACAGTACTATATGTGCAGGATACAGCGTGAAATGGTAGATTATTATTTATATAAAATTGTAGATTTAATTAAATGATTGCTATTCTAATATGTTATAACAAGTCTGTAACTTTAACCACAACCTTTTTTAATAGATAATACTAATATAAATAAAAATATTTTATAAAAGCTAATAAATATCATTTTTATTTTGATTTCAGCGTCAGCAGTTGGTGTGATGGGCATCGTCGGCAACTTCATATCGCCAGTGCTCATGACACGCTTTGGCAGACAAAAGGCGCACCTTATGTGCACGATACCCGCACTACTGGGATGGATCGTCTTCGTTTTAGGAAACACCGTCCCACTGTTCCTGCTAGCTCGACTTCTACATGGACTTGCTCTAGGTCTACGTACACCGTTAGCCGCTATCCTCGTTGCGGAATATACTGAGCCAAAGTATAGGGGGGCATTTCTGGGTACATTTGCCATTTCACTGGGACTAGGTATCCTGCTTTCTCACGTTTGGGGCGCACATCTGACGTGGAAGATGACTGCGGTTGTCTGCTCAGCATTTCCAATTATAGCCATGGCTATTATAAGCTTATCACCGGAATCACCTGGTTGGCTTGTATCGAAAGGAAAATTCGAAGACGCGAAAAAAGCTTTCAGGTGGGTCAGAGGAGAAGGTCCAGTGCAGCAAGAAGAATTAGAAGGAATGATAAGAGCTCAAGAAAGAGAAATACATTTAAAAGAGTCTAGAAAGAATAGAGACGTGCAACAGACGTTTAAATTAAATAGACTGTTTAAATCGATATCAGACGCGATCAAAAGTGTTATGAAAATATTTAAGAAACGAGAATTTTATAAGCCATTAATAATAGCTATATGTATGTTAATAGTTTTTGAGTTTGGTGGCGCTCATATGGTACCTGCTTATGGTAATTTGATTTTGCAATCAGTACTAGACAAAGACGACCCTAAGGACGTTGCATGGCAATTTACAGTTATAGATTTATTGAGAACTATATGTGCTTTCCTTGCCATATTTTTATTGAAGAACGTCAAAAGAAGGACTATATTGTTCACTAGTGGTGCTATGACGGTTTTATCACTAGCGTTGATATCCGCTTTTATATATTTGAGGAAGGCTGAGGTTCTTACACAAGGACTTATATTAGACACAGTGCCCATGACATTAATGGTATTATATTCTTTGTCGTTTTGCTTAGGCCTTGTACCGCTTAATTGGGTGATATGTGGAGAAGTGTTTCCACTGACTTACAGGAGTTTAGGATCAACACTTTCCACCTCATTTTTAACACCTGCATTTGTTGTTTCAATGAAAACAGCCCCACATTTTTATTCCTCCATAGGGGTGGAAGGTGCTTTTCTAGTCTACTCAGCTACCTTGACTGTGTGCTTACTGGTCATGTATGTCATGTTGCCAGAAACTAAAGACAGAACCCTGCAAGATATAGAGGATAGTTTCAAAGGTAAAAAGAATAGTGATGTCGAAGTGCAACTTAGCCTTATTGAAAATAAAACAATTGTGAAATAGATATTATTGCACGTGACAGGATATGAACCTACACTGTCTTGGATAATCGTATCCATCCAGAGATCTATAATATTGAACACATAGTACGGTTAGTAAAATAATAAGACTTTAATATATAAGATATACAATTATATAATAATTCAGTGGAATTTTTATTATATTAGCTTTTAACGAGCTGTGATACAATACACAATTCTTCCTTCTAATAATGAATTATGTTTAAGAAAAGGATAATTAAAAGTATTATTAACGATAAACAATGTTATCATTTTTCTCTTATTAATCATAGATTTTTTTACACGTGGCGCTCTAGAAATGTGACTCACACACTACACGCAATAGGTATATAGCGATTTAAAATGAAATTGAAATGTTAAGCTTTTTAGATATTTTACATAAGAAAAATATAATGATATTTGTAAACTAAATTCATAAAATTATACATAATAAGTGAAAGGGGCTCTCGTCGGGGTGCCGTAAAGTGTAACTTTTATTTACATTGTACCGCGATGAACACATGTTGAATGTGGGATCGATTACCGACCACAAGAAAAAATAATTGTTTCTATTTACTCGCGGTGTTGTGGTAGAGCAGGAGTGGCAAGCGAGCTCGCGGTACTGATTTCTACCATTCAACATGCAATGTCATGAAAACTGGCTGGAAAGTAGGGAAAAGAGGTTAACACTAGGTTCCATTTGCCTACCAGCAGAATTTTATACAATAAAGCTAAATAAAGAAATATAAAATGTAAATTATCTATTATCTGTAAAGGTCACTTAATAAGCATTTGCTGAAAATATGTTGTCAACATTAGCCGGTGTCAAAGAACTTAGCAAGGTCCACTTAACATCCAGCAGACGTGCTTGAGAGACCGTGTATTTTCCACAGCAATAGCTATATACAGAAAATCAAAAGCAAGTATACATTTATATAGGTCAAGATCATTTCTATTTGAGACCGTCTGACTGTAAACGCGACGGTCGTGAATTCGATGTCCACCCAGGGGAATAAATTGTTTTCATTTCCTAGATTTAATAACAAGACAAAGCGCGGTATTCAGCTACACTTTACCCCTCAATGTTTCGAAAACAAAGCGAATAGTGGGCAAGAAGCTAAAAAAGTTATTTACATTTTTACCTTCACACGTGTCCCGCAGGATAAAAGAAAGAAAGAGTATTAAGATAATGAGTTCTTCACATAAACATCTAATTTAGAAAAAAAGCTATCTTTTTTTGTGGCCTTCGTGGGCACAAGGTTGTGACTGAAACGTGACGGTTGTGGGTTCAATCCCCATTCAAGGGAAATAATTATTATTTAGTGATATTTTAATTTCTTCCCTCTGGCACCAAAGCAAAGTTGAGTTCCGTCACTCATCACGCAATGCCTCAAAAAAATTAGCTGAAAGCTGGGAACGGAGTGTCTACACTAGGTTTTCTCTACCCTACCCTTCTATGAGTTCGTGGTTGAAACTGATTGAGTGATTACTGACTTTATTCTTCTTTTTCTCTTTATAAACAAAGATAAATTAATATAT
Organism: Heliconius charithonia; assembly: GCA_030704555.1. Taxonomy (NCBI): domain Eukaryota; kingdom Metazoa; phylum Arthropoda; class Insecta; order Lepidoptera; family Nymphalidae; genus Heliconius; species Heliconius charithonia. The sequence continues at coordinate 6,742,761 of CM060825.1, forward strand.
TCCTCGAGAGGGAATTGGTACCACGATCATCGTGTGCACTTGGACTTGTTACAAATACTTTAAAATAACCAAAAAATATTTTTTTCAGTTAAAATTACAAATCGACAAATTAATATTTCTAAATTACAGAAATCTTAGTCAGAAAAATAATAACCTCGAAGTTCAAGGTTTTTTTGTATGAAATGTACTTTTTAAAGTTAATTTATAAAAATAAAAAATATACCTATACAAATTTTATATATTGTAAAAAACTCGACGTTTCGAACACTTTACGGTAGTGGTCACATGTAGTCGCCAGTTACCACCACATGTGGCATCTGCACTGAGTTGCATCATAATCACCGAGATGGCATAATTTACTTAATTGCCTCGCGTATTTCTCTGGAGTCTTGCAGAATGAGCTGACTGTGTCTTGGCTGTGAGCTTTTATGAGTGGGTTGCAGGTTTCAGGAAAGTTTCCAATCGTCTTTTCTATGTGCTTGTATTTCAACAGATTCGCGAATCATTCTAGGAGTACATCTGTTCTCCCTAGCGAGGATATGGGGTTTTTCAAACGCGATGTAATGGCGGGGTTTATCCTCTGTATGCTCACACAAAACTGATTTCGATATATGCCTATTTTTGACATCTGAGATGTGTTCCTTGACCCTAACATCGATGTTTCTCTTTGTTTGGCCAATTTAGGGTAAACTACTTTGTTTTGCTTAATTTGCATTTTCTCTCTAATAAGCTATTTTATAATAATAATAATTATATACTGTTGACATACTGCGGCTTGAGTACTTGAAGTGTATATACACTTATAGTACACATACGGCAAGATAATTTCTACAAATAACACAATACACCTAATCCAATAATATACAGGAATTAATATTTTTCAACCATTGAGGATCTATTCAATAAATAGACAATACAATACAAACAAAAGAATGCATTTTTCATCTTTTTTTTTTTCAAATTAACCTGATTTTGTATCGCCACTTTTTCTATGAGTCAATAATTAATAATCAAATAAGTACCAGTAGAATACGCTCTTATGAGAAATTCTAATACATCTATATTTCTTTAATTTACTGTCTAGTTGATATTGTTTTAAAAATATTAGTATATATTTACATTTTATGAGAAGATTTTATTCAAATCCCAATACGCATGTGCAGAATATATTAAAAAAGCTTTTTTACGTCGCGTCCATCATTGTTTCGCGCGCTTTCGACGGCATCTGTGAAAATTGAAACTCCGCAGCGAAACTCGAAAAATAAATATAATGTTTAGATTATAATGTTAATATTTTGTAAATGACAAAAAATAGATAGCGTTAGTTCAATTTAATTTGTTATAAAGTGAAATTAAATGATTCTTCTTTTTTTATTTTTTCTGGAATATTAACAATAGTATGTAGTTAAAAGTTATATAAAAAAAAACAAAAATGGCCGCTGAGAGGTTGTTATGGTTGTCAATGTTGCTGATACGTCTGTGGCTTGGAGCCGGTGACCTGTGTTATGCACAGTAAGTATATAAATTGTGTATATTATCGAAAATTACTCCTAAAATAACTATATACGTATATAAACTTATCTATACTACATTAAAATACATAATTATTACCATTTTTTTAAGTATTAAACATATAGTAAATTTTACTGAAATAAACTATTTACAAAATTAAAATTAATTCAATAGGATATTTTAACTTATTCAAAATTATTAACTACCTATTTCCCAATTCAATTAATTAAATAAATATATTTCTATATATTTTAATAAAATTGTAACTAATTCACAAATTTCTTTGCAAAAATCAGTAATTATAGGTAAATACCACCACAACTCATGCCTAATATAAAGAGTAAAGCAACGATAATCGCTAGCTAGCTGAACATATACAAAAGAATACGATGGTCAAAAAAGCATTCCAATTAGGGTGCATATACAAAATTCAGTCCTTAGACACGGCCTCTTGACACGGTTGTGTTTATTCAGTCTCTGAAACGAAAGTAAGATGATGTGTTTTTTGACAAAAATAGATCACGTGATATTGTTTAAAATATATAGCAGATTTTGGTTAAAATAAAGGCAAGGAATTGTACGTTATATATTTATAATCAAAAGAGATTATGTTATGCCACAATATTTACGTCTGATCTGAAAGAGTACTTCCGTTCTACATTTCATCCCTTTGTAATTTCTGACTACATACCAATACTAGCGCAGTTACATTAATTCTGACTGTAAACACAGCGGTTGCGGATTCGATTTCCACTAGGTGGAATGAAGTCTGGTAAGAAGGAGAAACCAGTAAGAAGACGAAGCATGGTATTGAGTTCCGCCACGCAACACACTATAATTAGAACATTGCATAAAACACGGAAAAAATTCAAATATATATATATATATATATATATATATATATATATATATATATATATATATATATATATATATATATATATATATATATAGATTCAGGTTTCCCGATTTGATTTGACAAAGTTTGGTAAAATATATTACAATTGGGTAAATGTTCACACACTTCATTCTCTTTCTTTCTTTCTTTTTTTCTTTATAATATGTAGAAAAAACCAACATTTAAATTACTCCGTCCTCTATTTTAAGCCCAATATCACAATGTTACGTGTTGAGTGGCAGAAACTTACAAAAAATTTAATTAGCTTGACACTGTATGCGGGCATTGACTGATAGGCAGAAGGTATGGAGTGTTAAGACACTCCGTTCCCCACTTTCTGCCAAATTATGGATGGCATTGCGTGTTGAGTGGCAGAACTCAACGCCGCGCTTTGCCTCGACACCAGAGTAAATATTTCAAATGGAATATAAATGAAATTTAAATGGAAATATAAATAAAAATATAATGGAAATATAATTTAGGCGAATAATTAATAATAAATATTACTTTTTTTATTAGCACTAGGTTCCCTCTGACTACGCTGCTGTGTGCGGGATACAGCGTGAAGCTGATTATTATTATTTTTTTAATATTAGTTATGCCAACTATCTGTGAAAGACTGGCATTCGCTTTATATAAAGACCTCACCTCGCTGTGCTTTCTCTACCGCATTTATCAAGGCGAGTATTCTGGGGAAATGTTAGACCTGGTATCAGCTCACGTCACTTTCTGGATGCGTGATACTCCACTACTACACTAACGCGTCCATCTCCACCTCGAAGGCCAACAACGCTCCTGTAGCTTCTTTGGAATTTGTCTTCTATTTTTCCAAAAAAAGAACTCTCTACTTACATAAATGAAGCAAAGCTCACTTAGTTACACTAATTGAACCAAATAAAAAAATGACAATATTCTTCATTCAATTACGCCGTTACAAGCACTTTTGAATCGTCAAGTTACACGGCAATGTTACCAGAGTCAGACAATGACTGACAATGTAATTGGGTTGTAAAAATAAGGGCCAGTTTCACCGGTTACCAATAAAGTTTCAGATAGTTATATAAAAATTAATGCTATCTTACAGACAGAGGATGAAAATACAAAATAACACTTTTTTATATTTTCAACAATATTTTTTTCATTAATGAACGATAATAGTAGGTTTCAACATTTTATAAGATTTTTACATTTTTAAATAACGAATAAGTATGTATAAAAGAAATGCATTTGCCAAATGTGTATCTACTAGATATTGCTATTTGAGACCGGTGAAACCAAAAATTGTAGCTTGTCTGGCAGATAAGTTTGTCCGGTGCTTTATCAGACAGTGGTGAAACTGGCTCTAAGAGTTTAATTTAAATTAAAATTGTTAAGATATAAAAATATAAATAAAATTGTTTACCTATTGCAATTCAATCCATAGGGGACACCGAATAGTAAATTATAGGTCTAGAAGTAGGTCATATTAAAAATGTCAACTGTAGATATCAGTTGACATTTTTAATATGACCTACTTTCTTATTTCTAAATAAATTTGAACTTAGTGTGATTGTTATCAGATTTTTAAATTTATTTTATTTTTAAATAAATAAAAATATGAAAAGAGGCACAGTTTGCCGCAGCGTATTAAGTGGTCATGCTCGAATACATGTCCCGAATATGAGCGGAAAGTATTGAAATAAGTGTCTTAATATTTAGTTTCCTCAACCACCCTTGCTATATGCGCCACTGTGATAACTAATCATATTTGTCCACTGTTGTCCTTGTTGAAATTCACTTTCAATCCAATTCTTGCTTAACGCTATCGTAAAGATTAGAGAAATGTTCTAAAGATTCCTTTATCTATGCAAAATATTTAAATCTTTATTATTTTTTATTATAACCACTAAGTTAATTACTAACATGGTTAATTCTTTACATATTGAAGAAATTGAATATACCAACTACTTACTCCACTATTTTGTGCTATTTTCTAAACCATTTTGTTTCCCACGCAAAACTATTTCCACAAAAATATTTGTGTTTAGGTTACATGGATAAAAATATTTGGGTTACGATTTCGCGTGGGGTATTAAATGAAAGAGCTTTCTCAATTCTCACCGTGACATCCTCACTAGTACCTATCATTCTATGTATCTCTTCATTGCGTATTCCATCAGCATACTCCTGACTCCGCATATCCATTGCATGCATTCATATTTCTTTCATTCTTCTTCTCTAACACCCACATTTCGCTACCGTATAACAGCGTCAGTACCAACAATGCATTGTGTACGACCTGACGTGCAGCTGTGCTGACGTTTAGACGTCTCATCAATTCTTCCCAAATATTCATTCACATGTTCTAATATTTACATTGATCTTTCATTCCGTCTTTTCTTTATTTTTTTTCAAATACCAGATTCTTGGTCTTATGTCCAATAAACAAGTAACTAACAGTAATAAGTTACAAAAAATCGAATTAGTTGATATCTCAAAAATAAAAAAAAACCATCGCCCTGGATACTTTCATACGTAAATTAAAACCTCAAATCAATATTCACAATCAATAAACATTTTATAAGCCATATCCCATAAAGCGATATAAAATAAAAGCTCAGTTTAGTTAAGGTGAGATAGTGAGCAACGTCACGTCTGAAATGTACAATATTAGCAAGTTTTTTATTTCCCCCAAGTGGAATGAAGCTATTAACATATGATATCTTTTTAACGTCATGACATAAACATTAAAACTACTACTAGACTGTAGACATATCATATACTATAGAAATATTTGTAGAAATATTTTTTTCCGGTTTCTTATAAAACTGTACTTAATTTTAAATTACAACTTGACATTGTGTAGTTTACAAAACATGCGGTTTCTCGTGACCCAATAAAAAATAAAATACTTTAAATTATCGCATTTTGTTTAACCACAACCATAAAGAACAACTATTAATCATCCGATCGAAAGCCGAAAGCGTACGATTCGTGTCCCGCAGGGGTTACTCTTGCCGCCGTCAACTTTCTCTCAAGCAGCCACATAGTGCTTGCAAATTCTCTGGGATTGAGTACTCTCCTCTCTACCCACCCGGTGTCGCTGTAAAAGTCAACATTAATCTCATACTCCAGAAAAGGCGCACGAAGTTACGACTGTAAATAAATTATATCTTTAATAATTCAGTCAGGTCGATCGTGGCGAAGGGACATAAAGTATGATTGTAAACGCGACTATTTGTGGGGTCGATCCCCACTCTAGTGTCGAGGCGAGGAGCGGCGCTGACTTCCGCCACTTAACATGCCTCCAGAATTCGGCGGAAAGTGGGGAACAGACGGCCTACCCTGCTGTGTGAGGGATATGGCGTGAGCTGATATAATTTTTTTTTTCAATATTCCTTCGCTCTGGTAAGTAGGCAAAACACGGCGTAGAGTTAGAATGTGGAGAATAGAGTTTCTTAACACTAGATTCCCAAGATTCCTCTGCCTACCCTGCAATGTGCATACAGCGTGAAGCTAAAAAAATAAAGTATTAATCCAATTTATTTTAACCTAAAACGAATTATACTTAGTAGGTCCAACAACCTAATTGCACCAACACATATTTTATATACATTTTTCATATATTTATAAACATCAAGGGAAATGCTGATTAGTGTTCCCACCATATATAAATTACTATTACAATTAGAGTAAGCATGCAAGTTTTTTATTTGTAATGTAATTGTTTTAAGGGTGACGTACCTTAAAAGGAAGAAACGGTACAAAATAACTTTTTTGTACGTCTGTCAAGCCTATTTATCTCAAGATCATGTAAAGACATCAAGCTGAAAGTATCAAATGATCAGGTCTACAGTCTCTATGAGCAGAAAAAAAAATTGATTTAAAGTCAACGCAATCAAAAGTTACGAGCATTTACATTTTCTGCATCTTGTATGAAATTCGCCGACTAATCAAAATCTATAGGGTAAAGTTAGAAAGCGCAATAATATATATTTGATAATGAAAAATCCATAACAAACTTATATTTGTATTTCATTTCATATAAAATGCGTGCATACACACATCAACGTTTTTTCACCTTTATTCGCCGCTTAATCAAAACTTATTGGGTAGTACCCATAGAGCTACATATATAAAATTTGGCAAGTAACATTGGAAAATCCTAAATGTCGATCTATTTTATAATCATACATTCTCGAATGTTCTATCATCATACTCTATAATAATTTACAAACAATATCACACAACAATCCCACACATACCATATCATTGAAAACTAAAGATTTAGCCAATTCAATAAACGCAACAGTTGTATAAAATAACTTTAACAGGAGATCAAATCGACTGTATTTTTGTTTAAGTTTGTTACCTCAGAACTTTTGACTCAGACCAATTTTGAGGATTATTTTTTATTTGAAAGCTTGTGTTTCCTGTGTTGTTTCATTTTAATTTGATCCATTTCTGACAATAGTATCCGTGAAACAATCACAGATGTCTTAATTAATGCAAATTATTAAGTGTGCGACAAATGGACGAATACCTCGATATCCCTCCCGCCAACCAATTTTAATGTTTGATGAAAGTTTGGTGAGGTTCTGATTATAGGACCGGTTGAAAGACAGAAGTTTATTTTTTTAATCACAATTATTTATTGCATCAAAATAATCAAGTTTTTATGTTGCCCCACAACCTCCTTTATCTCTCAATATTAGTCCCATAAAAATCGATTGAACTGGTCCAGAGGTTAGCCTGGATAAACAGAAAGACATACAGACAGAAATGTTAAAATTGTTTATGTTTTATAGTAACGTGAAAAAACACACTGACAGACTGCTTAATTCTATTTACTTTTATATAGATATATATTCAGCTTTGCTTCTTATATCTTATATCCCAAGACACTGCTTTCGCCACTTTCTGCGCAATTTTCGAGGCATCGTGTATTGAATGGCGAAACTCAAAGCCACAATTCTTCTAAATAAAAATATTATTAATTATTATTAATTTGTGTCAATTTAGTTGTATGTGTTAAGGAGAGCTTGCCAAAATGCAATAATAAAAATTGCATTTAAATCAGATTAGAAGAGAGAAATACTTCGTTTCAAACTGTCCGCCGAATTCTAGTGGCATTGTGTTGAATGTCGGAACTTAACGCTGCGCTTTACTAGAGTAATTAAAATATTAAGTATTCCGTTTCGTCAATCAAGACTCGAACCCACAATCTGTCGTGTTTACAGTCACCCGCTATTGCCCCAGCGCCACGACTACGCTAATTGTGCAAAAGAACTAATGCAATGTTGACCTAACTAGTTTTAAAATATTATTGACAAGAAATTAAAAAATAATATATTTGCTTTCTATTATTCTTTTTAAGTGTCCCTCTATCCATTTCAGTCAAAATTACTAAATGTACAGACAAAATATGTTTTCTCTCTTATTATATATAGAGATAACATTGGGATTTGAATGCAAATAATTATGGTTAAAGTACAAAAATAATATTTTGGAAAATCATCAGCATCTCTTAATATTTTGGCAAACAGGAATCTCCATTATGGTAGAACTAACATCATGATATATATTTTTTTTACAGTTACTGCCTAACAGATATAACAATATTAAAATTATGTTAAGCTAATATTATGTTTGTATTATTTAAATAATAAACATTTTTTACTCGAATAAATACACATTACATACAAAACAAACAGAATACTTAGAAACTGGAATCGAACCCACACCTTCTTGTACACAAACAAAACCAGTTATTTCTTGTAATTTAACTTTAATTTTATACCCTGTAGAATAGAATCGCCTTCAAAGCCAAGAAGTAGGTGAGTGTTTGAATAAACGTTTTTATTATGGTATGGTAAGTTAACATAGAACTATAGAATTGTCATGAGACTTTGGCACTAAAGTTAAGAATATTCTGGATTCAATGAAAAAAAAATGACAAAAAAGTGTGACTGAAAAAATAACTCTTAAATGCGTAGATTATTTTTTAAATTTCACTGATTATTTTTTAAATTTCACTGATTATTTTTTAAATTTCACTGATTATCATGTTCATGTTTTTTAAAAAAAAATCGGACGTTCATTCGTAAAATAATTATCTAAAGACTATAATTTTTTTTATATATTACGCTTATTATATACTATGATATCTGATATACAAATTTTCACAGAATCTTAAAATAATCTAATTACTTTCAGGTTTTTGTAATAGCATTTAAGAGTTAACACATACATACATAGACACTAATACTCCTTGTACTTTTGTATATTCATACAAATAATTAAATCATTTACCGTAAATCCATTGCAAATATTAAACTTTAGTAAAAAATAAAAGTTAGCTCTGTGCAAAGAAAAATAAATGATAGGCATTTTGTGGTAGCATATGCTAGTGCTAGTACAAGAGGAATCAGCAATAGTCCGGACTAGACTAGGCTAGACTAGACGCTTTAATACAATTTTAAACTTTATAATATATAATTTTAATTACGCCCAATATGCCCAGATCAACACTCTTAGCATTCCAAGATCTCCTGCCCGATGACCCGCGGCTCTACGATAAGATGAGACCGCCTAAGAAGGATGATCAACCTACGATAGTCAATTTCCACGTCACTGTTATGGGGTTGGACTCTATCGATGAGAATTCTATGGTAAGTATGTAAATTGTCATTAGATCATATGAAATATGTCAATCATTAGAGAGGTATGGTAAATCTTCGATTGATATTTGAGATCCTAGTGGAAGGTTACGTAAAAAACACGAGGATTCCCCTAAGGACATGTGTGAACAGGTTGATGACAGTAGACGAGGCGATAGAGATATGTGAAGACTGTAATGTTTGGCACCCCTTTCTCTCTGAGTACCTCGATTACCCCAGTGATTGAACCCCCCCTAGTGTTTTATATATAGTCATGATTAACTTCAGGTTGAGACTAATGTATAGGTTGTAACAATGAATCATCCAATACTATACTATTAAACGAATATTACAAATTGGTCAGGCTTACGCAGAAACAGCATACAAGATAAAAATATATACTCACGATATACTCACGATAAAAAGTTAACAATGGTTTTTTTGTATTATATTTATTATTCGTGTACAGTTCGATATTCATAATCTTGTTAAAATCAAATTTAAATCCAATAAAGCATAATAAACAAGATCAGCTAGTAAACTTATAAAATAGCTTAAGTATCTTTCATATGAAGTAATAATATGTTTAAAAAAGTAAACCCATTGCCTCTTTAATTAATGCCGGTTTTATAAAAAGTTGATCAGGGAAATTCTCGTTTTAATTTATCAAAGTAGTTCGTTCAGTTTCAGTTACAAACTCGTTGAGTTGCCTCACTGAAGAGTTCGTATTGAAAAATTAATTTTTCTACCAAACTTTATATTTGGATGGAAACTGAAACATCGTGTTTCTCATGAAAATTTATATTATATTTATATACTACTAATACATTCTGGATTTACTTATTAGGGGCCCGTGTCTCACAAAAAACGGAACCCTTAAAATTATACGTGGTATCCAGGTAATTTTTTTAAGGGTGCCACGGCAATCCACTACTGTGCGGTTTCTTAGAAACTTCCTACGCGCCACGGAACTGTGTAATGGCCTACCCGTAGCAGTGTTTCCAGGTCAATATGACATGGGTATCTTCAAAAAGCGCGACTTTCTCCACCTTAAAAGCCGGCAAAGCACGCAAAATAAGCAAGCAAAAGAAGATTACTTATTAGCTATCCATGTAAAAAATTATAAGTATTTCATAGAAAACTTAAGTTTGTCAACTGTTATATGTTGTACTTCCCGTTGATCTGCAATCCAGACTTGTAGGTCAACGGGAAGTTGACCCACAATCGTTAATCTCAATATAATTGTGTGTTTCAATTCGTCTGTAGGCAAGCCCGATGCGCACTTAACTGTTTTTTAATATGTCGCTCGCTTTGCTATAGCGCGCTCCGACCAGCGACGTATATCTCTCGCGACAAATCTAACAAATCAATCAAAATCCCAAATCAACAATCTAATACAATGTTAATATAAACAAGCGTAACAAGTGCTTGGTTGGAGGCTTCAGAAAGATCACAAATAAACGTCCCGGAGGGTTTAATGATGAATGTTACAGCCGCGATCTGGTCGCAAATCTTGGTGTAGTTGCGGTTTGCTGTTCTTATACTTTCTTCCTTTTGTTGCAAGTTAAGAACGGACTAACAACTATCGTAATTTAGGAGGAGTTGGTGTCACCAACAGCAGTCCCAACCATAGAAACGAGCTTGTGGTACATGACTAATAATTTCAATATAGGCCTCTGGGATCCCTTTGGATCACAAGGCCAATCGATACACTGACGAGGCACACATTCAAAGGCCTTCTGCAGATCTAAAAAGGAGACATGCGAATCTCTCCGTTTTTCCTTGTATGCCTCCGTCAAGGTTCTGAGGGCAAAAATGACGTACCGTAATTCCGTTACCATTCTGTCTCGGATGAGTCTGTGGTTGATCATGCGCTTCATGGTATGACTCATAAGCTTAATGTGCCTATAACTACAACAATTTTAAACACTGCTCCTACTACGGCGGTCGCGAAAATACAATAAAAAAATAGCCATTAAAGATAGAAAGGAAGTGGTCATGTCCTCTTTAGTAGAAGTTATGACCACTTCGGTAATACCGTTCACATTCAGAACCTACTATCCTCCGACAGGCATTTAAAATTGCATTATAAAAGAAAAAGAAACTATAAACAAAACATACAACTGTGAATAAATAATGTAATAGTAAAATTGTTATAAGTATTAATTTAAAAGATATTAAATTAAATGTGTAGAAAAAGGCAATCTAAAAATACCCGGACTCCCTTAGGAATTATCGATAGATAATTATCTCAAGCTAAAAGCCTAGTTTACGCAGCTTAAGAAAAGTATGGACCACGTGTCAAAAAAATACAATCGAGGCCAGTCGTGGCGCAGGGGCACAAAATGTGACTGTTAAATCGACTGGTTGTGGGTTCGATCCCCACTTGAGGAAATGAAATATTTATTTACCATTTCTTCGCTCTGGTGTCGAGGCAAAGCGCGGTGTACCGCCACTCAATACACAATGCCTCCAGAATTTGGCGGAAAGTGGAGAATGGAGTGTCTTAACTCTAGGCTCCTAATTTCCTTCTGCTTACTTTGCGGAAAAAATATTAAAACAATAGTACATAACATTTTATATCTTTTTATTGCCGGAATTAATTACAATTCCTAACAATGATTATATAATTATAATTATCATCGTGTTAAATATTATTTTGCTTGTATTTACAGACTTACGCCGCTGACATATTTTTTGCTCAAACATGGAAGGATTTCCGCTTAAGACTACCTGAAAATATGACTACTGAATACAGGTAATTTTATTGCTATAATAAAAATTAAAGTGCTTAAATTAAATTTTGCCTCTAGAATTCAACACAAAATGGGGACCAAAGGGCGTTTTAATGAGAACGAAGTGTCTTAACACTATGTTCACAGATTCCCTCTGCCTACCCTGCTATGTACGTGATACAGAGTGAAGCAAAAAAATTATAGAACAACATAGACCATGTGTGCACTGAAAAATAAATCTTTTAAGATTTTGGTAGCAAATTGACTTTTCCCTTTAAGCTTTATCAAATCAAATCAATGTGATTTATCTAATAAATTGTTTGATCAAGACAATAGATGAATTGTTATTTTTACATTCGATTTGGTTATTTGCTTTAAGAAGTATTGTCCTTGATATAAATTCTTCTGTAAGAAAAGGTGGTTATTAATTCGACCGTATTTTATTTATGTTTGTTACCTCGGGACTGCGATTTTGACGATTATTTATTTTATTAGTATTAGTATATGATACATACATATATGTTACTTACTTTAATTTTTTTCAAACTTGTAATTTAGATAGCTAAGTAATATGTATATAATATATATAGTTTTGGCAGATTTCAATACACGGGACGGTACATAAAAGCACCCTCAAAAAAACAACTTACCATTTTCGACATCTTATAATTTGCCAAAAATTTTCGAAAAAATATATAATAATGAATTTATTAAGCCACGTTAAGTTTAAATTTCGTAAAGATATCTTCAATAGTAACCAAGAAAGCAAATTTAACCTTTAAGAGATGTTATCCCCACTACTCCCTTACTGAAAAGATTAGAGACAAAAAAATTGGTGTGTCACTATATTTTCAGAGAAAAAGCGATACATTTATTACATCTACTCTCTGCAATGTGCAGGATATATTGAACTTAAACATTACAAAAATCTTTTTTTTTACCCTAACAGACTTTTAGAAGTGGATTGGCTGAAGCATATGTGGAGACCAGACTCCTTCTTCAAGAATGCCAAATCGGTGACGTTTCAAACTATGACAATACCCAACCACTACGTGTGGTTGTACAAGGATAAAACCATTTTATACATGGTCAAGCTCACGTTGAAGCTCAGCTGCGCTATGAACTTCCTTATCTATCCCCACGACACTCAAGAATGTAAGCTGCAAATGGAAAGTTGTAAGTATTTATATAATATAATTTTTTCATTTCATTTTTTTTTGAGGCTTTAGGGGGCCTCCCCTGGATACAGACATGTAGAGATGAATAAGTAAATACAGATGTAAAGAGTTTAAAATAATCGATTTGCTTGTAAGGGTTATTATCTGTTATTTTTTTATATTTTTATTAAGACAATAAATAAGTGTCGCTATGAGATTTTGTTTGTGGCAGAATCGTAAGAGGTATTTTCAAAGTAGGGCTTCCAATCTCGGCATACCGGAATCTAGGTATTGCATTGTCTCGATTCATTATATCTTGTCGCGCGCGCTGCGGGATTACAGGTGCAGGATCATTATATATAGCCGCGCGTGCTGCAGGATTACAGGTGCAGGTTCCGCGGGACTGGCGGGACTGGATGAAATGTCGTGCGAGGCATTCAATATTTTGTAGGTTCTTTGATGAGAATCAATTTCAGTCATTTAAGTTCGATATACTAGTATTGTGATGAACAGTGTGGAAGCAATACTTTAGCAGATTATTGTACATAAACTGTGACAAAATAACTTAACAAACAAACTAATTTAACATTAGAAGTAATAAATAAGATCCAGAAATGGCCCCAATAATAGATTTTCCAATATATGCACCATGTGGGTACAGTCAGGAATAATGTATAGATCAGCTTCACGCAGTATCCCTCATCACATCACACAGTATATTTTAAGAAACTCCCCACTTTTCGCCGATTTTTGAAGTCCATTGCGTGGTGAGTGGCGGAACACAACGCCGTGTTTTTTCCTTGGTGCCAGAGCGAGGAAATGAAAATGCATTACCCCGAATGGAGATCAAATCGACAACCGTCGCGTTTCAGTCACACCCTTTTACACATACCGACATAATATAGAAGTGCCACGACGCGACGGCGTCTTCATTAAAAAATTGCTATTCAAGTTAATTTCTGGCCCATTGACATTGCCCCATCCGTAGCTCTCAGCGTTTTAGCTAATGTGTGTCAAGGTACTTCATTATTGGAATAGTACTTGAAATTTTTTTTCGAGGCTACAAAATAGGGTTTTCGAAGGTTTATACCTACTCTTTGTCGTTTTTTAGAACTTTTGAATATATAATAGTAATTATAATTTTTTAATATATTTTACCGCTATTTACGTACTAAATAAAATAAACAAAGAGAATTTAGTATTAAGATATTTGTTATGCTCTACTTTATCCCTTCTCTATTATGCATTGCTAGCTTGTATAGGCGCTTAACCCCATAGTCAAATGGAAATAACTAAAAGTTGTCATGACACACATGACACATGCTTAATGCCCAAATAATATTTGACCGACGACTCTATGGAAAATAGTAATTGTCACCCAATTTGAAGACTTTTCGTAACCCACGCATTGACCTAATTTTAAGATATTGAATGTGCCGGAATTTAATAAAACTATAATAATTCATTCCTCCAAGTGGGAATCGAACCGATAAAAGTCGCGTTTATAGTCAGATGTTCCGCCACGTCGGCTTTTCACGTCGTTAGAAATGTGGAATGTATAGAAATGGAATATAAACATATATTATGAAAAACGAGCAAAATATTATCAAAATACAATGAATTACCGAGACAATGTATGTAATTCTGAGTACGTACCTATAATATAATAACTTCTGTCTCATTTTTAATAGTAGGTTGTTATATTAATTATTCAAATCAAAATCGATTCACCTACTCATTATGGACACGAAAATGCAATGCTTTTTACATGATATTTCATAAATTTTTTGAAGGGTTATGTTTTTACGGGTTACTATATATCGTCCAATTCGAAGAAACATTCACTATGGTTTTTTTAGATTAAACCATATAAGCATAATATTAATATTATATACAAAACATAGTAATTGTCTTAATAATCTGTTAAGATCCAAACATACATAAACCTTTTATGTTTGAAGATATGGGCATATTGACTCTTTGTATTAATTTGATAATCAACTGCTTGGAGAGCGTCCCACCTAAATTAAACCTACTTTGAAAAAAGAGGTTATCAGTTTCACATATTATTTGAATGAAATAAAATATTTAATATTTTCTTAGTTCTGGTGTCGTTTTATGCAGCGGGAAACTAGAGTAACCATATGATTTCCTATTTTCTGCCAAACATTCGCGGAATGGCGTTCTGACCGGTGGAACTCAAAGCCACGCTTTTAACTAAGCAAAAGAGCGAGGAAAATGAAAATATGGAACATTGCATTTTCTCGAATAGATTTAAATCCATAACCAGTCGCGTTTACGGCTGCACGATTGTGCCACTGCGCCACGACTGACCTCGAGGTAATCATATCGCAATTTAATTATATATTGTTGAATGTTATAATTAATTTATAATTAAAAAAAACTGTATATATAAAACAAACCTCGCGAAACTGCAAAATAATGACTGTCTCTGCGTACTTCACGCTTAATGAAGTTTGTTCGCAACATTTTTAAACCAAAAAACATTTGCAAGCCGTGTTGAGTTGAGTACGCTTGATATGTTGTTGTATTTTTATTATTATAAAAAAAATCTGCTTCACTCTGTATCCCGCGCATGGCAGGGTAGGCCAAGGGAACCTAGTGCTAAGCAAACACTCCGTTCCCCATTTACCGCCAAATTTCGAAGGCATTGCGTGTTGAGTGGCGGAACTCTACGCCGCGCTTTGCCTCTGCAACAGAGCGAAAAAATGGAAATATACATTTAAATAAATATTTCATTTTTTCGAGTGGGGATCGAACCCACGACCAGTTGCGTTTATAGTCACAGTTTGTACTCCTGCGCTGCGATTGGCCTCGTGGTATTTATAATTATGTTATAGAAAATATAAGAAGGTATTGATGCTACTGTTTATTGTACTGTGTCTCTATGATATTATGAGTCTTCACAAAATGTTATCAATAAAATATATCCATGTTCTAAAGATAGCCTTCGATATGTATTTTTATGTTTTATCTACTACTAAAAAAATATTATTTTAAAGAGTAAAGAAATGAAAAATATATAATAATTTTATTTACGTTAGATCATAATCCCATCCCATGAGGCCAGTCGAGGCGCAGTGGCACGAAGTGTGACTGTAAAACCGACTGGTTGTGGGTTCGATCCCCACTCGAGGAGATGAAATATTTACTTAAATTTATATTTCCATTTCTTCGCTCTGGTGTCGAGGTTAAGGGCGGCGTTGAGTTCTGCCACTCAACACGCAATGCCACCAGAATTCAGCAGAAAGTGGGGAACGGAGTGTCTTAACACTAGGTTCCCTCTGCCTGCTGTGTGCGGGATACAGCGTGAAGCTGAAGCTGAGATCATAATCCCTCTCTTTACATCATAACATTTAAATGATCATCCTAGAAGATATGAAGATTTGATACAGAGACCCCATCGCTACATACGCTTATGTTTATATTGTCTCATGTAAAACAGCTTAAAACATGTAATACTCTATGAGTCTATTATTATGTATTACCATTTACCAGTTAATAGCGACCAACTCCGATATAATAAAGATATAATAATTATAGTTATGAGGCGACTGCCCTCAGAACTATAGTTAGTAGAGAAGTAGTTAGAGAAAATTAAATTTGTAGCGGCAATGAGTTCCGCCACTCGATACTGTTTATCATATTCTATTAACGCGTCCAGAAATAAACGGAAAACTGGAACGGGCAAAAAAAAATAGTTATGTTTCAATAAATGTTTTTGTTGAAATTAAACCTTTTCTAGAACTTAGATAACCCTTGTCCAACAAACGGCGTTAGAAAGGTTGAAATAAATCATATAAAACAAACTTAACTTAAGTTAGGTTCACGCTGTATCGCTGGCGGGGGGAAAGGAGCGCCAAAGGCTTATTTCTTTAGCCTCGTCTATTGTCATAATCTTCTTCATACATACCCTCCGGGGAACCTTGCGTGCTTTTTCGTAATCCATTTTATTTGTAGAGTATTTTTGATACTGTTTTCGAAGGTCAACCGAGGTCTCCCGCTATCTCTCTCACCGCTCTCTTTTTCATCATAAATATTTTTTGATATCATTTCATCACTCATGTACCACATACCATTTCAGTAATTTGTTTCCGTCCTTTACCTTTGTTTTACTCCTTGGAGACCTCTATCCAAATACAAATTAAACAATCAAGCAAGCCCGTCGACGCCAACTCCTACTTGCACGCAGGCTGAGTGGTCTCTGCAAAGAGACCTTACAGCCTGCAACAAGGATAGGGGTAATATCTCCCATAATTTCGTTCTCACAACTCTGTCAAAGGCCTTTTCTCAGTCCACAAAAGCGCATAAAACTTTTTGGTTAATGACCAAGGATTTTTCCGTGATCATGCGCAGGGAAAAGATCTTATCCATACGCCATATTCCATCCAGGTCTAAAGCCTGCTTGGGCTGCTTTTAAATAAAACAAAACAAACTAATTCTCATTCAAATCAATTATTTAATCATTTAGGCTATTTACACAGTAGTAAGATAGTAAGTAGTAGTTATCCAAATCGGTATATTTGTCGATTTAATTTTTTTTACTGGGGTCCTCGTGCTATTACGTGGCCATCCTCCAGAACCATCTACTAACTGTTCTCCAGGGTTGACTGAGCTAATAAATCTTTCATGCCATTCTTTTGTTTCTGAATTTCTTTCAACGTATCCAAACCACCGGTCACATTCTTCTCCGTTCTCATGGAATACCTACCTGCTATTCTGTGTATTCCTTCAATACATATTCAGTCAATTAAACTGACTTAGCATATTCTTATAAGAGATCGATTCTCCACAGTATTCTACTTTCATTAATTATTTTAATGGCGTTTGCATTCTTTTGAAACTGTGATAAATGTTATAAAAAACAAAGTTGTCCGTGATTCTTATATTATTTACCCCTCTATAGGAACATAAAATAGGTATACGTTATTATATGAAATCACAAAAACGTAAACAAAAAATATATTAGAAGACGCTATAAGTGCTTTTTAAACATATTATTAAACTTCACCGCCCACGCACCTCTGTAACTCCAGAGGAGCTACAGGTGCTTTGTGGACTTTAAAAGTATATAAAATGTATAGTAAATAGACGCGCTTTTTCACTTTTGTCGTCTCTGCCTGGAATCACTGCCGCAGCTAGGCCATTCCGCAGCTGCGTGTCGTGTAGCGCTCGAAAGAAAGTTCCTGGGAAACCACGCAGTAGTGAAGGACGTATCTAGATTATAGAGATGGATTCAATGGCAGGCGTCAGCTCAAGGAGTTCCCTTGAATACTTCTCATAATAAATGCGGTAGAGAACGCACAACGAAAAGGCGTGTCTACGCAAAGCCAAAGTGATTCAGCCTTCCACAGATTATTGGGTCCCTAATGAATCGAACGGCTCTATGTATGCAATCAAATGGTTCAAGCTAATACTGGGATGCTCACGCCAAGAAATGACAACCTCCATAAGACCTATCCAGCCAGATGGTTAAACCAGTTTAATATATATATAATTGCGTTGTTCAAGCGAGGAATGCCACAGGCGGGTGAAAACAAAGATACAGGTAAAAAAATCGTGGTGTGGTGGTCGTCGCTCTTTATTACACTGTAAACTGAATGGTTAAGGATTCGATTCCTTCTCGGGAGCTTAAACACTAGGTTTTCTTTGCCTACCATGTTATGTGGCTGCATACAACGAAAGCTAAAAAGTAACTCCTGTATAAATTAAGCGGCAATTTCGCTTAACTTCGAGTGCACTTAAGTATGTCAATTAAATAATTTATTATTTTAATAGTTAAAGTTTACTTTTAAATAGGTGAAGAGGCCCTCAGCTTTTGATTATAATGTTTGATATTATATGAAAAGAAATAGGTAAAATTATGTCATATGCAATTAAAAATGTGCTCTACATTTTAAATATAAAAAATACATTTAAAAATACAAGCTAGCGGTCCGCTCGTGGCTTCTCCTGTTTGTGCTATACGATAATTTATTTTCTAACTGACTGAAATAGATCCAGCACTAAATGTAAAGGGAAGTTTGCCAAAATACAACAGTGAAAACTGCATTTAAATCGGTTAAACCGTTTCTCAGATTGGCGTGACGAATTTTTAAAAACAAAAAATTAAGTGATTATTGTTTATGGTCCTGTTACATTAATAAATGTCCAATAAAAGGTTTTCCCTCTCTATTTGTACTGATAGCAAAAAAATTAAATTATTTGGAATTATAGATATTGATTTTAAATGTACTATTTTTATAAATTTTATATTATTAAGTTTTTTTTCTAAAAAGTATTTAACATCACTAGTAAGGTCGTACTCCACTTTTCCTGTACACACATCTCGACCTTAGTTAAGAATCTACCTATAACAAATTAATATTCATAAAATTATAAAAGAGACGAAATTAGACCGTCTGTGTCAGTGTCGTCTCAAGAGCTCTCAGTGGTGGCGAGAGCCTCTACGCCCTCTTAAACTACGGATTAACCTATATATAGAACAATCTATTACCATCGATATTACGATCTACTTAGCAAGGTTACAAGTCCTCGAGTCTTCAAGTTCAATGACGTGAACTTTAATATTTGAGGGCACTTTAAGTTTCTTTAGAAGTATGGCTTTTGGGATGGTTTTGTAGGCTTTGGTAATTATAATTATGTAGAGTTGCTGCTAGTCGGTTCAAATTCGAATCGAGTAGTCGGCATATATTTAATAAAAACTATAGTTATAGATTCGAATTTTATGATATCATTGTAGGATCAAAATATTTTTTTTCTGTACAGACTATTTATATATTATCTCAACGTACTAGAAAATTAACAAAAAAATCTACGATAACACACAATATCTTAAAAATAGGCGGAAATTAATAGTAGTAGCAAACGAAATTGCTAATTCGGAGTTACTAAATTAATTAATTACTTAATCACGACAAAAAATAACTTTTTAATATTTTTTAATACTGCCTTAAAATAAAAGACATCATAATTAAATTTTTATTCATACTCGGAAAAATGCTCTCGATTTTCAATATTACCATAGCGCCACAACCGCAGTGTTGTGTGTGTTCTTGTAACTTTGCTCTTTCATTTTATAGCTGGCTGAGCAAAATTACAGATTAATATGTAAAAGATGCACTCCGTGTAGTGGAGCGTTAATTAGTGTACACTTTTATGAGAGCAGTAATCTGCTACTGAGTTTACAAAAATTGCTTTCTAGATAGATTGTAAAATTTTTTTAGTTTCAAATTGTTGGGAAACAGTTCCTTTAAGGCCATCAGATGCTTAAATTGCGGGAGCACTTTATAGGTAGGCATAGAAAACCTAGTTTAAGATACTCCGTTCTCTATTAAAACACTTGGTTCCCCAATAACACACTTCCGTGCCACCTTTGTGCCAAATAAATATTTCATTCCCCTAGTGAAAATCGAAACCACATCCGTTGTGTTAACAGCCGCACGGTAGAGCTCCAGTGCCACGGATGGCCTCAGTTTTCTGATACTATAAAAATAAATCGGCTTCACGCTGTATCCCGCACACAGCAGGGTAGGCAGAGGGAACCTAGTGTTTTTAGACACTCCGTTCCCCACTGTCTGCCGAATTCTGGAGGCATTGCGTGTTGAGTGGCAGAACTCAACGCCGCGCTTAGCCTCGACACCAGAGCGAAGAAATGGAAATATAAATTTAAGTAAATATTTCATCTCCTCGAGTGGGGATCGAACCCACAACCAGTCGGTTTGCAGTCACACTTTGTGCCGCTGCGCCACGACTGGCCTCGTCAATGGTAATTGCTAGTTTCATATAATGTAATTATTTTTTATCATTAAATGTTTGTAGTCTCTAAATGAAAAAACAATATATATTTATATGTAGTGGCGCATCATGTAAATATATATATGTATATTAAAAAAATAATAAATAATAAAAAAATAAAATAAAAAAGTATCCGTAAAATATTTAACATAGTTAGAAATTTATATTTAAATAAAACATTATTAAAAAAAATATAAATTAAGATTTTGTGAAGACATTGTGCTTTATTAAAAAACAATGTACGACGAGGATGGGATTCGAACCCACGCGTGCAGAGCACATTGGATTAGCAGTCCAACGCCTTAACCACTCGGCCACCTCGTCTTTTTATAGTCTTATATAATGTTCTATAGGTACATCACACTTTCTTCGTACATATATTTTATTAGATCTTCACGACGTACTACTTTAATAAACTATTTTTTTTTATTGTTCGCACGTATTCTGTTAATAAGTAAATTTAAATGAATTAATTGTAAACTAGTCGTTTTTAAAGCAGACAGTGACACATCACAACTCATGGGACACCTTAATTGAATTTATATATACGAGCATAATGTAATTAACAACAATACGATTCGTTAATTTTCTATTTTCTTTATACTGCTATACTAAAAACACTGGTTAAGTGCGAGTCGGATTCACCCTCCGGAGATTCCGTAGGTACCAATTACTAGATTGTACTTCAACGGAACCATGTAAAAATTGACAGATTTAAGTTTGTGGAGGGAATTTTATTCTATGAAAATATAGGTATATTTTCACTTTTTTTATTATTTTTTTTCTTTATTTGTATTGCAAGTTCCCTTTCGAACCAATTTTTTTCATAACTGAAGGCCTACAGGAAATACCCTAGGAGTGATGATAACGCGGCGAATTTCATACAAAAACAAATCAGCTTCACGCTGTATCCCGCACACAACGGGGTAGGGAACCTAGTGTTAAGACACTCCGATCCCCACTTTCCGCTGAGTTCTGGAGGCATTGCGTGTTGGGTAACAGAACTCAACTTCCCAATTTGCCTCGACACCGGAGCGAAGAAATGAAAATATAAATGTAAATAGATATTTCATTTCCACGAGTAGGGATCGAAATCACAGAGTCGGTTTTACAGTCACAATTGGTGCGCCTGCGCCACGACTGGCCTAAAATTTTAAATTACATACAAAATACAGCAAAACACACAGTAACATGACGAGTGGTAGTACACAAAGCCTCGCTCCAGCCGGAGCGAGGAAATGAGAGTAACTAATTTCCTCAAGTGGTCATTAAAACAGCAACTGTCACATAGGCGTCACTGCACCACGGTTGCGTCGACATTCAAACAATACCCTTTATAGTAGATATCTTTATATATCTATAGTACAGACAATTGATATTTTCGAGATAAATATAACTAAAATTGAATCAGTTCGGTAATTGAAAAAAATTACCGAACTGATTCAATTTTATTAACTTTTTTACAAAAAAGGACATGTACACACAATTATTGATAATTAAAATCCAATTTAATTAACTACACACTCCATACCAAAAAGCATCATTACGTTTGAAATGGAAAGCAAATATAAATATAAAAATATATGGTAGTATTTTAAAAATATCGCACAATGGCCTCCTCGGTTGCAAATATTTGAAAGCTCTCGTAGGGTAAAGTTTGTGGGGCGATACAGAAAATTGATTCGTCGAGTAGCGCCTTAAATGTAGGCCAAGTGTTCTCGTCTCTTGTGATGTCAGCTCGTTTTATCTGGAGATGCTTGAAGCCAGCGAAGCCGATCGAGCGCCATAAATAGGTAAGACCCACTAGAAGGTATTTTTGAAAGCTTGTTATTTGTTTGAGATCATTACGTACTTTACTTTATTTGAGTCGAGTTTCGTCGAGTTGAGTGTGTGCGAGTCGTTTTCTTTACCTCCAAATACTTGGAGGTTTTTGGATTGAGCCTTGCGACTGGAGGAATGTTTTTGTTATGGACTCTTCAATTCGAAAGTTGTTATGTCAAAGTTAGTTTTTACTTTTTATGTCTCTTTTTGGTTCATCTTACGATGGTGTTTCTGGTCGATTAACTGATAGGAGTAAAAAATAATATCAATCAGTAGTAAATGAAAGGGTTTTTTAAACGTATCCTAACAAAAAAATTGGCCAGGCTAGGCCAATCGTGGCGCAGTGGCACAAGGTGTGACAGTAAAACCGACTGGTTTTGGGTTCGATCACTACTCGAGGAGATGAAATATTTACTCTGGTGTCGAGGCAAAGCGCGGCACTGAGTTCTGCCACTTAAGACGCAATGCCTCCAGAATTCGGCAGAAAGTAGGGAACGGGGTGTCTTAACACTAGGTTCCCTCTGCCTACCCTGCTGTGTGCGGGGTACAGCGTGAAGCTGATACTAACAAAAAAATACTTTTACACTAAGTGTTTTTTACCAGCTTTAAAAATATAATAGAGAAAATATTATTAACATTAGCTTAATATTTTCGAAGATAGAGTTATATACATGTATAGACGTTGAGGTATAAATTTTATAATTTATTAGTCGTTAGCAACAACACATATGAAATAAGATTATAGAAAAAAAACTCTATTACCTAATGAGGAAGACAGTTCAATGTCAAGATCACATCGCCCAATATGATGCTCCGTAATACATCTTTTCAATAATGCTCCAAGGTCTCTAGGATTTGATTGTATAAATTCATGTATTGTGATGCCGGTTATGTGATTTCTACCGACGTGATGATTATAGATAATTTATTTTTTTTGTCTTTTAATATATTTTAGTTTTTAGGACGATACATACGAATATAGAATCGACAAATGCTATTTAAGAGATGAAATTAGTCGTGATGTTGTTGCATGGCGAGGAGCTGAAACTCACAGCACACCACACCTGAGACACAAACCTGAGATTTGGGACCAAAGTGTAGATTAAAAGGGCCCTTTCAACACACTACCACTGCCTGTTGATTAACAATAACTCCATCATTCGAATTGCATCTAAATGGCATCAATTCTATACTGTTTGTTTAAAAAAAATCCTTAAAATGTAAAGTAAAATATATTCGACAACGGCTGATATGAAAAAAATTACACTTTATTTTTACTTAATAATTTTAAGTGTACAATTTTACATCTCCTTCCAGTGTCCCATACAACAGATGACCTGATCTTCCAATGGGATCCCGAAGTACCATTAGTAGTCGATGAGAACATAGAGTTGCCTCAATTGGAGCTAGTTCAGAACAGAACTGCTGACTGTACACAAGTTTATTCTACAGGTATTTGTGTAAATTATATTTATAATTTTCTTACATTTACCAATCTACAGTTAGGATATCTTTGGGAATACTTATTTTTGGCTTCAATCTGGTTAATAGATTCCCATTAAGGCATTTCTGTTTCTCGCTTTGTATTTGGGGTCATACGTTTAGGGGGATTAGATAAAAAATATACTTTTACTATTGTTTTACCTTGATCCACTCAAATTATAACGCTATCAAGTTATTTCGAGAGAGATTACTTTTATGATCCATTTTACCGGCCGATGCTCAGTTAATCTCGCATTTCTATTACCATAAGCAACCTCGCCCCAAATTGTTATACTATTCATTATTTGTAAAACTGTTTAAACAGTAAATATAAATGTTAGTATTCAAAAAAAATATTTGAAATTTTAAACTATCTACTACATAGTTAGTAAATCTACCATATATATGTATATATATAAGTTAGTAAAGGGTAAAAAATTGTCTTTATCCTCAGTAGTAGGCTTAATAGGATTGTTTTACTTTAAGTCTCAATTATGTCCTTAAATGACCATCCTCACTTTGATTTAGTAGTAAGAATCAAGGCAAGATTATTAGAAATCGAATTTTAAATTGTTAAGGTGAAATAAATGAAACAAATAAAACTTTTTTTCTCAATTTAATTAGGGAAAATAGCTGTCTCAAAGGTTTTATTTATTATATTTTGATGATATACGTACATAATTTGTTGACAACAATTTGTATTTTTATTAATCGCCT
Source organism: Heliconius charithonia (assembly GCA_030704555.1). Taxonomy (NCBI): domain Eukaryota; kingdom Metazoa; phylum Arthropoda; class Insecta; order Lepidoptera; family Nymphalidae; genus Heliconius; species Heliconius charithonia. The sequence continues at coordinate 6,767,539 of CM060825.1, forward strand.
TTTGTTAAAGGATATAGAGGCCAGTCGTGGCGCAGGGGCACAAAGTGTGACTGCAAAACCAACTGGTTATGAGTCCAATTCCCACTCGAACCGATGACATAATTACCTAAATTGACATTCCAATTCTTGGCTCTGGTGTCAAGGCAAAGCGCGGCGTTGACTTCTGCCTCTTAACACGCGATCCTCCAGAATTCGGCAGAAAGTGGGAAACGGATTATCTTAACACTAGGTTCCCTCTGCCCACCTTACCGTGTGCGGGATACAGCGTGAAGCTGTAAAAGGAGATAATGTATTCTATTCTATTGTACTTTTTTTTAGATGTAAGTTTATATGAGTATTATTATAAATTTTCAGGTAACTTTACGTGTTTGGAGGTGATCTTCAAGCTGAAACGTCGTCTCGGCTACCACTTGTTCAATACCTACATACCGACCTGCCTTATCGTTATCATGTCTGTGAGTTAAATTATATATTAGACTAGCGGGACTCGAACCCGCGCTTCGAACTTTTTTATACGTTTTCTAAATAAGTATTTTTCTTTCCTAAGTGTGGAAGAGCACTTTAAAAATGTTAAAAATATTTAATAAATAACATTCTCTCTTGTCAGACGATAAATAGTAATGGAAATTTGTAAAAATCTCCCTACAGAGATGCTAATAACATAAATAAACTGAAACAAGCGTATATATAACGTAATAATTTCGACGTAGCTTGATGAGAACGTATGGCTTAGTGGTCAGAGCGCCTGGTCGGTTTCCAGGATGCGTGGGTTCGAGTCCAGCAACGTTGAAATTTTTATACGTTTCCGTTTTCTAAAAAAGTATTAAGCCTACATATTTTTTCATACTTAACGTGAATCAAAATAAATAATGCGCATAAACCACAAGATTACCTATAGTCGGTATCATCTGCACAGTCGCATGGCAAGTTACCAATTACCGGGAAACCTCAAACGTGACTTTATTATGCATTTATGGCAATAAATTACAATGGATGTAACCGCATTTACTTTGTATTAAATTAATTGGTTTTAAAAAATGAAATGTTTAATCATTTTATTTGAAAGGCATATCCGGCCGGTCGTGGCGCAGAGGCACAAGCTGTGACTGTAAAACCGACTGGTTGTGGGTTCGATCCCCACTCGAGGAGATGAAATATTTATTTAAATTAATATTTCCATTTCTTCGCTCTGGCGTTGAGGCAAAGCGCGACGATGAATTCCGCCAATCAACACGCAATGCCTCCAGAATCCGGCAGAAAGTGGGGAACGGAGTGTCTTAACACTAGATTCCCTCTGCTTACCCTGCTGTGTGCGGGATACAGCGTGAAGCTGAAAGGTATAAAATGACCGAATCACGGAACCCTTTAGGATCTATCCAATACATACTAAGATTATGATTGTAGTTCTTTTCATGAGCGTATCTAGAAACATTGTTCAGGAGAAGGCTGAAAAATATGTTTTTGTCTGATCTTGGTCTAATCGATTAAACAAAGAACAGTGCAACTGCCCCGGTTTGTCAACAAACGAGATGAAATTACCCTTAATTTTGAATATAGAAACAGACAAAAAATTCAAAAAACATATATTTCCCATTAGCGGTTTCAAGCTGCCGCATTAGTTCTTTATGCACATTTTTGTTGACCGAAAAGTAACTCACACAACAACAACAACAACACACAATTTCGAAATAACCTAATAAATAACAGAAATAATATATTCCTCCTTACATTGTCTAGTGGGTATCATTCTGGATCAAGCCCGACGCGGCGCCCGCGAGGGTCACTCTCGGCGTGACGTCACTGCTCACGCTGTCCACTCAACACGCTAAATCTCAAGCGCAACTCCCACCTGTTTCCTATCTGAAGGCGGTGGACGCATTTATGTCGGTTTGTACTGTGTGAGTATATGTTTTATAGATTTTCTCTCCTTCTTGACTCCTTTGATCCCATATAATGTAGAGCTGTTCGAATAATTGGGGAACCCAATGTTCTGTGAAAGGCTTAATATTTTGGCTTTGCGTAGAGACGTGTCCTTGTTGTGCGTCCTCTAATGCATTTATCATGGGGAGTGTTCTGGGGAAGTGGGATGTTTTTTTTCCACTAGAGTAACTATGACTGCATTGCTAAATGCCGAAAATGTGTAAAAATTTAAAACATATAATATCATATTTTGTATATAGGTACATTTACTTAAAAACTTTACTGAATAGTAAATTAAAATATATTTGATAACTTTTTTAATTACTCAAACAGAGAAAAAATTGTAACGTATCAATTTTTTATCATTACGCTGTATCCGGCACATAGTAGGCTAGGCAGAGAGAACCTGGGAACCTAGTGTTAAGACACTCCGTTTTTCATAAAAACATTTACGTTACCTACTTTTCGCAGAATACTTGAGACATTTTTGAAAGGTGGAGCTCAAGGACCCAGTTTCCTTAGTTATAACAGTGATTTCGTTCCCCCGAGTGGAAATCGAACCTACACCCGTCGCGTTTACAATATACGATAGAAAAAATACTTATTTTCTTTCGTCTCTATTCTACTTTCTTTCAATAATTTAAAAATTATATTTTTAAACTTCTGTTTCTAGTTTCGTGTTCATGGCGCTGATGGAGTACTGCTTGGTCAATATCATACTAGATGATAGAGGTGGGAAACCTAAGGTGAGAAATTTCTCGTAATTTTAGTGGCAGAACTTAACGCCACGCTTTGCCTCTAGGAGGCCGCCAGCTGCGGTACATTAAGATACAATCCGACAGAAATCAATTAACCCCTAAATATTATAAAACCAGTAGCACCTGTTATCTGTTAACCTTTCAAAAATGTTATTTCTTATGAATATTTAAATTAAAGTAAGCTGTCTATCTGTAATTTTCCATTTTATCTTCGAAGAAGTGAGTAAATTTGTAGCGTATCTATGTAAGATTTCTATTTATTTATCGGTCATCGGACTAACTAGACCGATTGAGAAAGCATTTACCTACTATATTACAATAAATATTGACACGATCTCAAATGCAAACAAAACAAACAAGAGCGAAATGAAAACGGAGTGTCACAACAATTTAACATAGATATCTTGCCTTTGATTTTACATATGAAATTAAAAACGAAAGGATAAAATATTCATAGATATTCAAAGTATGAGTTCGGTACACACGTAGCACTCCGTTCTCTATGGCTTAACAATTGGGGATAAAGTTTTATGTTATTTTGTTCTAGCTTCACACTTTACTTTTATTTTCTCAATTTTCTTATATGTATAATAATTTGTTTTGTATTATGTAATTAAGTTCAATTTTATTTTTTTTGATAAATTTAAAATTTACTTTTGAAACGACGCTTGTGAGGCGGGCGTTAATAACTGCGACACAGTTTCATACTACTGTAGTTATTATCGTCTTAAACTGTTTTTGTTATGCGCAATTTTTTTGAAATAAATGAATATTATATTTATTTCGTATAGAGATCCACAGAGAGATCGCAGGCAGAGGGAATGTAGTGTAAGGACACAACTTTACGCCTAATTTTTTGACGCATTGAGTGTTAAATTCCGTAATCCATAATCTAAAATAAAAAATATATTCGAATCAATGGCTATCAATGAAATTTCAACTGTTTCACGATTCGACCGTCACTTGTCCCGACAAAGGATTATCTAGACTCGATATCGAATAGACTTCATCATGCTTTTCATTTATTTTTATCAGAAAAAATCCTTTCAGAAATCTGTGTCAAGGAATTAAAAGAAAACAATAAGAAATTGTTTGCAAAATCCATCACCAGGGATTTGGGAAGGATTAACTTGTCAAATATATTTAGGACGGTGATAAGTTTAGTTTTTCACTCATTTAATGTAGAGATACGATGATAACATTTTGCTACTGTTTTTGTAATCATTTATTAAGACTACACCAAGTCCAAGAGTAACGTATTTTCAGCAACCATGTTGCGTCATGCATCATACATCGCGTACCTTAATAATAATACTTGTATATATATTGTTAAGATTCTTGAATCTTAATCCACAGTTGTAGGTTCGAAATGAAACATTTAATATTTTTATTTCTTCGCTAAGGTCAGGCACAGCGCGGCGTTGAGTTCTATCACTCAACAGGCAATAGGTCCAGAACTCAACGGAATATGGGGAATAACGGAGTCTCTTAACACTAGGCTTACTCTGTCTACCCTGCTACATACGCGATACAGATCGAAGCTGATTATTGATTACCTTTATTAATTGTGAAATTCAATTCTTCTTAACAATTTTAAGAATTTCCTGTGAACATGGTTATGGTGTCGATCCTCGCGCGGAGTAATAAGTATATATAAATTTTATATACTTATTACTTATTTATCCTACTAATATCATTTACCCGCTCTGATGCACAAAGCGTGGTGTTTAATTCTGCGACTCAACACGCAATTTGACGAAGTCTTACCACTAGGATTCATATTTACAAACCGCTATCATTGCTGAGATCGGTCTAGAAATGTCGTTTTTTATTTGCATAAATTATATGTATATCTATGAATGAAAACATCATCTCTAGAACGATCGCCAACCTGAGAGCGATTTATAAATACATGCCTGGATTCCCTCTGCCTCTCCTGGCTATTCCGCTTCTATAACATGAAACTATTTTTTTTCCAATGCCTACAGGAGCCAGCAGAAGCAGCCAAAGCTCGTATGCGCGCGGTCAGCATCGATCGTTTCTCACGCGTTTTCTTCCCTTTACTTTTCGCAGTACTGAACGCAACATATTGGATCCAATTCGCACAGTACATCTGATTGTTCAAAATCTATAAATATTTAATGATTCATTCAGTTAAAGAAAAAAATGTATTAAGAAGCAATATTTTGGGAATTAGATTTAAAAGTAAAAAATGGGAGACCAAAGTGTCTAGGTGGACATAAAGTACAATCACCGTCTAATTTAGCTATTATTTATCATAATGTTTGGTTTCTTATTTTAAATTTTCTAAAGTTACATTTAAATCTCTCACATTTCAATGTGTTTTTTTAACTCGTTTATTGTGTTTATTTTAAGATTTCAATAATGACAAGAATTGCATGTAAAATAATAATTAGAGAGAGAGATAAAAATAGAAATAGAAAAAAAATCATTAACTGATTCAAGATTGAGATTTTATTAGTTTTTTAAGTTGTAAATGAGTCAGAACAAATAGTGCAAGTTAATAAAATATTTATTGCAATTTGGGATTGGGACCTGTTATTAGAGATAATTTACTTGAAATTGTCTTAGAATCGATCATAAAATAATTATACAAATTCCTTACGTATTTTACTTAAGATAAAATAAACACTTATCTTTACATAAACCAGAATTACCAGAGCGAAGAAATGAAAACATCAAATATTTCTTTTCGGGTTGGAAACGAACCCACAACCTGCCGCGTCTTAGTGGCACGCTCGTGTCCCTGCGCTATTTTTAATATTTGATATAAAAAAAATATTGGTAGCGCATTAAAAGTGTATTCAGATTCCCTTAAATACGTAACGCATTAATCTGATTAATCTGATAATGAAGTTATAATTTTCTAAATCGCTCACTCATGTAGGTACTTTTTATATAGTATAGAAATAATATGTTTATTATATACAGATGGTATTTTGTAATTTAAGTGGGTATTAGGTATACGTAGAAAAGTTCAATGTACCTATAGTTCTATTGTTACTGTTCTACTTCTAGTTGAAACTGTCAGTAAGGTTTTTTTATATGTAAACATTACTTAAAAGTAAACTATAATAAAATAGAATTAGCTGAACATCCTACAAATAATTCCGCTTAAATCTCATTTAAACCATTATGTTTATTGGTGGAAATAGATTAAGGAAAACGTTCAAAGAAAAGTTAATAATAAAAAATAGTTAGTAATGCCATCGCTTGATTAATTTAACACTTAAAGTTTTTATTGCTTTTTAAATAATAATAATATTATTTTTGTCATTAAATTTTATACAAACTGACAATTTCACTAGTATGTTAATATTTAACTATTTATATATTTCTCATTAAGTTCCTACCTGTTGTATTATTTATAATCTGTGTATTAACTATTTATACTCTGTGAACTAATATTGTATATAATCTATATTTCTATAATGTAATATTTATTGAAAATTATTATTATTTAATTGCTTTTAGAAAAATCTATATTAAAAATGTATTCGTTATTGTTTTAGATGAATGAATAGATTTTTTTTTATATGATGACATATTTTATGAAATAATATATAGGAAAAGTAATAATGTTATTTCTACACTTCCAGGGGAATACCCTAGCTGTGTTGTATGAGTCGTACTGAGTGTGGATAGACTCTTAACGCACATTCGAATCTTAATTATGTACCAAAAGTGGAAAAATATAAATAAATATATATAATTAATTAATAAATTTGTTTGAAAGTTTAAGCTATGTTGGTATCTTCTACGGCTCAATTGCCTGATTTTAATCCTAGGTCTGGATTTAGCTCTCAACAATAAAGCATATTATTGATATCTCTGAGATCGATCTTGAGATGCTGTTTTCATTCATGGATTATTAAATCTGGATCGATCTTAAAGTTGAGAGTGGTTTATGAATATGAGGTCTAGGATGCTTGAGAACCTTGGGCACGTTTCGTATTCGCCGTACATTATTATTTTTCCATAAGAATTTGGTTAGCATATAGTCTTAGTTATTATTAGATATGTATAATAAACTGTATAAACTATAAATATTTAACAAGAGTTTCTTAGAAAAGCTAATAAGGATAAAACATAGTTATTGACAATTTGAAGTTAAATTGTTGGTTCTTATCTGTCAACAGGAAATGTTTTTTTAAATTTAATTTTAACCAATTTAATATTTATTTTTATTTTTTTTTAAATAAATTATAGTGGCGTTATGTTTTGTTTTATTTAATCTCAAAACTTAATATTTATCACAGGATCAAGACTAAGTTGGTACGTATCTAATAAATACAATGGCTTGGGTAAATTCTACTTAAAAAAATAACTTTAACTTCAGGCTTCTCTTCCACTTTCCGCTGAATTCTTAAGGCACTGCGTGATGACTTTAGCTCGACTCCAGAGAGAAGATGAAAATATAAATTTAAATATTTCATTCCTCAAATAAAGATAGAACCCACAACCAGTCGCGTTCACAGTTTACAATAATAGATTTCTTGTTTTTAAATCAAATATATATCATTTACTATCAACCGATATGATTCCCTTTACACAGGACAACAGTATTAAATACAAAATATGTTATATTTTTCCATCTATGCTCTAAAGAATAATAAATATACATAAATTAAGAAACTTATAATTTATTAACTAAAAGAAGAATCCACTTTATTTTATTAATGAATTGAGATTATCACATTTTTTGCCAGATTTGACCTTGTCAGTAAACAATAATAAACTTTCACTTCGAACACACTGTGTCGTAAAAAATATCAAGGTTTGCAATTACACCAAAGTGACCAGTACACGAAATATTTGTGCGTTTTGGTCAAGATCAAGAACAGAAAAACATTTTTTGATGGAAAATATTACAGTATAGAAAAGTAAAAGTACAAGCCTGCGGCTGTAAACGCGAGGGGTTGTGGGTTCAAATACTCATATCTACGTTCCCTAAGAGCAGAAAAATCAAGCGTCTAAGTCAAAGAAACTAAAAGATACTTGCGAGCGATTTATACATTAATTTTAGCTAAATTTTCTATGAAATTTATCAGGTTATCAAAACCTGTAGGGTTATGAAAATCTATATAACCAACAATAATGAAATTTGACATGAAGTAAGAACATAGAAAAAAAATTAACAATGTTTGCACAAATTGTGCCAATTGTGTCGAAAGTGCCAGGATACTTGGTATCGAGCACAATCAGTAATCGAGTTCTTGCCGTTTTTAAGAGAAGACGTGCAGCAATCATACTCTAATGAAGACCGACTCCACTCTGTCTTCAGTCTGTCCCAGTCTATACTCCAGTACATAGTAGCGAATCGTGCCAGCAAAATAACTTTTGTCAGACAAACTCGTCAAGGGACATTGGGACAATAAGTCCGAAGTGCCTTCGACGCATATACGACGGAAGAGCGATGGGATGTGTTGATATCCCAATCGAATCATGAAATTCGATTGGGATATCAGCACATCCCATCGCTCCACCTGCAAAAACCTGCTGAAACCAGTCTATTTTACCCATATCTTGGATAGTGGAAAGTCTGTCTAACCACAGAAAACGTTACAGCCCGTGCAAAGTGGAGTATGTTAAGCAGTAAGGCAAACGGCAACGGCTGGTATTAATTATCTCTGCACTAATTCCATATTAAGACCTTAAATTCCATTTTTAGAGTTTCTTAACCCTATGACAAAAAACAAATATATCTTCCTATTCAAATAGAAAAAGATACATTCTTAAAAACTGTACATACTTATTCCCTAATAAACCTTTTAATACGCAATCCCAATTTAAAATCTATTTATTTCGTTTAGCCGACCGTGAAATTGTAACACAAACAATATTTAAATCCAATTCGTGAGATAACAAAATCAGCTAAAAATAAACAATTAATGAATGACGTTTTGACGCAAATTGGTTGTTATAATGCACGTTTATTGAAGTAGCGTCTTAATTTTATTATTGTTAAAAAAAAATTCTAAAAATGTGTTGTTACGCACAAAGAAAATTATTGATAATAATGATAAGCATCTAAAGGAAAGTAATGTTGTGATACCAACAATGATATACAGTTTTTACTAATTCATCATATAAAAGAGTTAAGTTTTAATTGCCTTAATGTTTTTTGGATTCAGTGCATAGATAACTTGTTTTATGGTTTTATATTAGGATGGATGTATATCTATTATAAATAAAAAAATATATTAAAATTAATAATTAGTACAAAAATGGTTACATTGTTGTTATCTCTGCTTTTAGGTATATTAAACAAGATATAATTTATGTATATCCTATTAATTATGTCCTTTCATTTGGATTGGTTAATATAAATAAAAGCACATCCTTTCCAACTTAGTGTCGTGACGACATTGTGACAGCAACAGTAGTCGCGTCAAAATGAAAGCATTCATTATTCAAATATTGAAAACTTTATGTTACAAATTGCGATCTGTAAAATATGCGATGATTTTAAGAACACTTTTGGGTTCCTATCATAACATAAACAAGCCTAAACCAATCGTGTACTGCGTTAAGCTGTATTGTTTAATGTACAATATTGCAAATGTGTGTGTCATGTTGGGTATTATAATATTTACCAATGTGTTTTCTAATAAGATCTTCGAAATCTATTTAGTACTGGAAGTTTTTGGCCTTTTACTTTTCACTTTGTTTACAGGCGAGTCCTATTTTCTAAATTATTGTAGTAGAATTCAAACAATAAATAGATTATTGTCGACGTCACAAATTCCATTGGAAGCACAGTCGCTTTATTTATTGTACTCACAAATTTTACTGAACATCATCCACACAACTTTTCGAGTATGGTATACAACTACCGCTCTTTTAAGATTTTTAACGTTTTATATCAATAACATGATCTTATCAACCTGTCTAAATAGAGTGCCTACAATAGTAACATTTGATTTATTTCGTTCCACAATGGAGCGTATAAGAATATCTTTAGAAATACAGCTTAACGCAGCAGATAGGACAAACGACATGAAAGCGGAAGTTATAACAAAACATTTGCTTATTTACAAACATTTATTAGATAATATGCGAGACAACAGCAAAATACTCAAAATATTTGTAAGTATATAAGGGAAATGTGTAATTAGTAAACGTCTAAAAGATAAAGTGGAAAGTAATGGCGCGATTAGATTTATCTATGGATTGGAATGATAATACGCATTTAGCGCTCTAATACTATAAAATAGATATTTTTACATCGATTACCAAAATATCGCGTTTTAAAGATAGTTGTGGCGCCGAGGCACAAAGCGTGACTGTAACGCGACTGAACGCAGCAGATTGTGGTTTCGATTTCCACACCAGAAAATGGAATATTTAATATTTTCACTTCTTTACTCTGGTAATTGTACTATACTGTACTCTGGTGAGTATCTACACTAGGTTCCCTGGCTCCCTCTGGCTACCCCACAACGTGCAGGATACAGCGTGAAACATACATATATATAGACATTTTATATATAGAAGAAAATGTATTTTCGTTAACTATTGTTGTTGAACGCACGAAATGAATGTTCTGTTTTAGATGTTCTATAATATTGTGGCATGTTGTTTGAAAAATGTTATTTTCATTTCTCGCCGTTTTTTGGACATGGATGAATTAAGAAATGTAAGCTAATTCTATTTTTTCTTTGTATTTAAGTATATATGGATCTAAAAACAAATATTTATAGTTATAATAAAAATTTATAGATCACGCTACTTTCTGTGCTGTCACCCATTGTAAAAGCCCTAGTAGAAAGTTCACAATTGATTATATGCGATGCACTTGCTGAAATGGCTTTAATTGAATTTGAAAAAATCAGAATTATTTTAGGAAAACAGCTTCTCTTATGCAAAAATGGTAACGTTTTTATTATCTTTACTTATTAAGTATTATTTTAACTTAACTCAACCTAGCTTCATGCTTCATCCCTAGCGGGGTAGTCAGAGGGCACGGAGCGCCAAACGCTACGGTCTCTTTATACCTCCTTCGCCTCGTCCACTGACATTAACCTATTCATACATACCCTCCGGGAGGTCCATGTGCTTTTTACGTGGCCTTCCTCCAGTATCTTTCATACTGTGTTTTCGAAGGTCAACCGAGGGGGAGACCCCTACCTCTCTTACCGCTCACTTTTCCATCATAAATCTTTTTTGCCATTCTTTCATAACAAATTCGTTCGACGTGCCCATGTATTACCAGCTGTACACGTTCTTCTTCATTCTCACCTTGACATCCTCGCTAGTATCTGCCATTCTAAGTACCTCTTCAATGTATTATTTTAAATTATAAACGTATTATTTGAAATTATAATTATAAAATCTGAGCATGCAATATTTTTTATACATTTTTAAATTGTTATTCCACACTTAGGGGAGAAAAAAAGATACTATTATTATACAACATAAAACATTCGTGTTTTCTAAAAAGACTGAGATCTGTTAATAGATTATACCTATAGATATTTCGCTATAGAAAACGTATTTAAAAACAACATAAATAAGTTGTAACAAGCGTATAAAAATTTCGACGTACCTTGATGAGAACGTACGGCGTAGTGGCCAGAGCGCCTGGTCGGTTTCCAGGAGGCACGGGTTCGAAACCCGCTACGTTCAAATTTTTAAACGTTTTCTAAATAAGTATTTTTTTTCCTAATTGCGGAATGACACTTTAACCATATATAAAAAACTGATATACGATTTCAGTTTAAAGTTTATATTCTATACATATATTGGGGCCAGTCGTGGCGCAGCGGCACAAAGTGTGACTGTAAACCGACTGGTTGTGGGTTCGATCCCCACTCGAAGAGATGAAATATTTACTTAAATTTATATTTCCATTTTCTTCGCTCTGGTGTCGAGGCTAAGCGCGGCGTTGAATTCTGCCACTCAACACGCAATGCCTCCAGAATTCGGCAGAAAGTGGGGAACGGAGTGTCTAAAAAAAAAACACTAGGTTCCCTCTGCCTACCCTGCTGTGTGCGGGATACAGCGTGAAGCTGATTTATTTATTTTATTTATTCTATACATACATTACAGATTATCACTTCCGGCTCGTGATATACGATGCTTTGGACTACTTAGAGTGCAGGCCACCGGTCTGTTCACTTCTGGGGATGTTTTCAATGGGCGTCGATAACTTAAAAGGATTTATAATACTGTGTGTTACTTATATCATTATTTTATTACAAACTCTAAATTAAAATGTTGATATATTTATACTGTACATATTATATTATGTACTACAGACCCGCTCGCGTCTTCACCCGCTTAAAATACTGAATTAGTTATTTAATACACTACATTGTGTTCGTGTGTTAACATATGAAAATGGCATTTTGTCGTGGTCATTTTAATCCCAAATTTTTCCAAGCACTACTCTCATTATATACTTTAACGGCTTCGATTAACGGTAAAATACAGTTTAATAAAATGTTTTCTCAGATAAAAAGTCTATGTTTTTTATTATTATAGATTCGTGTGCCATCAGCACCAACTTGATCTCAATTTTAATAAAAAAAATAAAACAAGTAAAGTAAAACAGATGATATATTAATTATTTATTGTACACAAAACAAAATTACAACAAATACTACAATAATTTATATGCGATGCACTAGCTAAAATTGCTTTAATTAATTTAAAAATTAAATTAAATTAAATTAGCTTCACGCTATATCCCGCACACAGCAGGGTAGGCAGAGGGAACCTAGTGTTAAGACACTCCGTTCCCCACTTTCTGCCGAATTTCGGAGGCATTGCGTGTTGATTTGCAGAACTCAACGCCGCGCTTAGCCTCGACACCAGAGCGAAGAAATGGAAATATAAATTTAAGTAAATATTTCATCTCCTCGAGTGGGGATCGAAACCACCACCGGTCGGTTTTACAGACTTCGTTCAGCTGCAACACGACTGGCCTCTGGACTGGATTTAATACAATTAATAATATTAAATTATTTGAGGCCAGTCGTGGTGCAGTGGTACAAAGTGTGACTGTAATGCCTCCAGAATTCAGCAGAAAGTGGGGAACGGAGTGTCTTAACCCTCTGCCTACCCTGCTGTGTGCGGGATACAGCGTGAAGCCTTATATATTTGTCGACAGCGTACATCGAATAATCACAAAAACTTTATTTTCCAATTAATTTATCATCAGTTGAATGTAGTTATAAACCTGATTATAATTCGAATTTTTAGAGTGTGTGCAATAATCAAAATTTCAGATAAAGAGTAGCTATATAAAATAATTTACTAGGTTTGAAATTTTGAGTTTATGTATTATTAACATACCAGGACCTAAAAGGCCGAGACAGATCCGTCCTCGTAGTAAGTACAGAGTATATAGGTATGTATTATTGTTTAAAAAAATTAAAGCATTGAGGCCAGTCGTGGCGCAGGGACACAATGTGTGATTGTAAATCGACTGTTTGTGGGTTCGATCCCCTCTCGAGGAGATAAAATATTTACTTAAATTTGTATTTCCATTTTTTCGCTCTGGTGTCGAGGCAAATCGCGGCGTTGTGTTCTGCCACTCAACACGCACTGCCTCCAGAAAGAAAGGCAGAGAGTGGGGAACGGAGTGTCTTAACACAGGTTTTCTCGGCCTAACCTGCTGTGTGCGGGATACAGCGTGAAGCTGGTTTTATTTATTTTATTATTACAGTTTATTTTTATTATACCTACATAGTACTCCCGGCTCGCACTAATGATATAAGTGGTCCTAGATCAATAAAAGGTTGGGAATCCCTGATATATATCGCACGCTTAATCAAATAAAGAAATAACTCAAAAATTGCTCTTTCTGTTATGTATGCATGTATGTATACGTATGTAGATATATGTTTTTTTTTAATATATCATACTTATATTACATTTTTTTATTCTTACTTATTTAGAAAACGTATAAAAATTTGAACGTAGCGGGACTCGAACCCGAGCCTCCTGGAAACCGATCAGACGTTCTGACCACTAAACCCTACGTTCTCATCACATGACATTTTTATACGCTTGTGACAACTTATTTACGTCGTATCTTTACATATTTCCGGTACCCAAAGATAATTAAACTAACAGTTATCGTCTGGCAAAACAGAATGCTATTCATATATATATATATATATATATATATATATATATATATATATATATATATATATATATATATATATATATATATATATATATATATATATATATATATATAATAAGTGTTATTTCGCACTTAGGAAAGGAAAAAAAAAACAAAAACTTTATAACAAAGGAAGGAATCTCTTTTAGAGATATGTCCACCTTTGTTTCAAAACTCATTTCTGTAACTTTATTATCCTTGTTTATTTTATTTCTAGTGCAATAAATAATATAGTTAAAATGTTCAACTGTAGGTTTTTAATAGATATTAAAACGTGACTATAATTTAAGCTTTGCACAAACATCGCTGACAAAAAAGTTCATAAAAAGAATGTCATTGATCGCTCAAGATTTTTTTTTAAATTGCCACGAAACGGAACATTAGGTATACTACTTATTTTAGCTAATGTACCCTGCGCTTCCATTCTCTCTCGGTGCACAGCACGCTACAGAGGCTGCTGCAAGGCATAGATGCCTTTTATATTACATTCTCCTAATTTTACCACATCAATACTCATTAACATTTCTGTATTTTACTACTTTTAAAATAATAATACTGTACATATACTATTACCGTCGCTTAGTTTGACACGCCTATTGTCATTACATTCCTTTTTAGGGTTCCGTACGTTCCGTAAGTTGTACTTCTCGTCTTCTCTTCTCGATAACCCAAAATTCTTAAATTATGACGAAACTCTCAGCGGACGGCGGCAGCGGCTAACACTTCATCGGTTTATTTTCTAACCTGCCAGTTTCACGTGTATAACACAGTTTTTGTACTGTTTGTGACCTAAAATCCTGAAATTGATACGGAACGGGCTAGTTTGACTTAAATGCATACATTTATCTCTTCGAATTTGAACTGACAATAACCAACGACATCGAGGTAACATATTAATACTATATATTTAAAAAAAATATAATTGTTACAAATTTCAATAGATATTATGTTAAATAATCAGTGTTTCAAGTGCAGAATGACGAGACAATGGCATGAATGGCGTTTGTTTAAGCAATTGTTACACTTTTATGCTCTTTGGTTTAGTTGTCACGGTCGTGTGTAATATAAAAGTATAAAAATATTTATTATGTTTCATTCACCAAGTTTTGAGAGAGACACTTTTGTTCCATTTATAAATAAATAATAATATTTATTTTGGTATATTTGGTCTGTATCCAAGAAAACTGGTGGTGGATTCATTTACACTTATAGAAAAAAAATGTGTTTAAAATAAACTTAGATTTTATCTCAGGCATGTACACTTGACTGGATTTAGTTGCTGTGAAACGCGCAAATACAAAAGTTGCAGCTTAAATGCACTCTTGATATATAAGTGTCTTAAATGCACTTTTGAAGTGAATAACTAATATAATGGCCGTGGCTTAACCCGCTTGGACTACACAATTATTACATCCGAATTGCATTTGTGAGCTAATAACATTATCATAATCAATACACTGATAGTTAAAATTTCAACCAATTCAATAAAGGGGCGTCTATATCACGTGAGGCGCGAAGGGGTGAGGATTTCGGCAAGAATCAGGATATATCATCAGGGGTGTAAAGAAAGATATTACGTGTATTTATTTTCGAAGGTGCTCCCTAATACGATGTTTCCAGAACTATGTTCATTAAATACTTACAAAAATGCTAAATGCTAATTAAACATCACAATGGACGGCCCCGGGACACTTATTTTGTAACAATATTGTCGCATGGAATTATTTATATCTTTATAATCTTTATATTTACATAACTTTTTTATTTGTGGACCGATTGTAATAAAACAAATATTTTATTTTAAAGGAAGCTTACCAGAATCCAATAGTGAAAATTGCATTGTAATTGGTTATTGTTTTAAGCGTTAACATGAACAAACGCACAGATAAAAAATAAAAATAAAAACATTGTTTTGGGTTTTATTACATTACCTCATTGAGAGATTTAATAATATTTTTTCTTATATCTTCTATCGGCAAAAAGCCAAAGACACAAATATTTCTTAAGTAATCCGCCTCATTCAATTCCGTTCATCAGACACACGTAATATATGTATACGTATGTTATACATTATACAGTTGCTTTGTTTTTTGTTTATTTAATTGTATATTATTTATAAGAATGATCATACTACAATAAAACGTAATCAAATTGTAATTTAATAATATTAATGTTATCTTATTGCAAAGTTGTTAAAAGCCATGGAAACAAAGGAGTAATGAATTTTTAGTAATTATAAATTATTACGGTTAACAAATATATAAAAAGGGAACTAAGCTAAAATTTTAGATTATTTGGCTTAAAATCACAGTATTGTGCGTAGGTTAATTACGAGATAAATTAATTGGAATGTAAATAATATATTTTTATCTTTATTTATATAAGTATGTTTTTTTTTTATAATAAATCTTATCACAGATAAGCATACATTAAACAAACAGAGGCATGTCAAACGGAACAAAAATCATAATATTATTTAATTATACAAAATATCGACAATCATAGTCGATTTTGTAGATCATTCTTATAATATACTTTATTGATACCGATTAAATAATTATGTAGATTGGATACATATTTGATAAACTCTAGTTGATCACTAACTTACAAAATTATAATTATTGTAGGTATAATAATTTAAAATTAAATAACTCTAATGTAAGAGCTATTGCAGATTAGCGATTCATTTAAATTTAACAACTGGTAGGTACTTAAGTATATACTATCCATTTTTTTCATTTTTGCTATACAATATGTATAGCTGTTGCGTATTATATAATAATAGATAAGGCATTGTGATTAATATGAATGTTTAACAAATAAAAAAATATTAATAATAGTTTAGGTGGTAAAAGTGTAAGCTTTACACTGTAAAGAATTAAAGATGTTGAATAAAGTATACTGTCACCGACTCACCGTTCGCGGTGCGACGTCGCTACTCGCTAGTATACAAATACATTCGTCAACCGAGTGTCAGTCGGTCACTGGACGGCTTATTATTTGAACGTCTAGAGACTTATCCTGTACGCGACTCGCGACCAATTTGCATGAAATCGCGTTTATTCAATTAAATAATCATCTAATATACACTAGCTGGGCCATGAATGAGGTTGTACACGTACGGACGTATGCCAACGCCGGTTTCATGTTTTGAAAAAATAAACCTAAACAAGTTCGCGCGCAAGTGACTATTCTTTATGTTTTGAATCATAAGTTGTTTTTTGTTTTGAGTGTTTTTTTTGATAATATTGCTTAACAGACATGAAGGAGCCGATTAAAAAGGATGAAACGTCTGACGATGAGTCCGGACTGGGATATCAGAATACGTTGGTAAGTTTGCAATAAGTTTATAATATTTTCAATGCGTACTTTCTATTCCGTAGTAAATTGCATTAAACGTGAAACTGACACAGATTGCACTTTTTCCCACTCACAATAACGTCGAATTGATATTTATTTTAGTTTAACTATAAATTATTACAAACGAATAACTTCTACATACATTTTTAATTAAATTCAAATATTGATTATTGATAGATTATCAATTTCTAGAATATTCTATCAGTATTGTTAATTCTGATAAAAAAAAATTATATGAAATGAACGTAAAATACATTATAATGAAAATGCGTTATACTGTAAATTAAATAATCATAAAATAAATATTTTGATACCATTAAATTGTGACATTTGTAACAATTTAAATGTGAACTATTAACACATTTTTAACCACTCATTATCAAACAAAGTGAATAAATACAAACAGTTCAATGCTTATTACAGAAAATCTTTAAATTTATAATAATATTTAATGTTATTGTATATTAAAAACCAAGTATGGGATGTTACTGACTGCAAAAAAGAAAGTGTTTAATAATGCCATTTAAGAATGATAAAAAAAAAAAATTATAAATATTGTGATATACTTATTTGATAGTAATTTATTATTATTAAATGTTTATAATTAATAGTATTAATAATTAATATGAAACTTTTATAACAATAAAAGGGTTTCATTGAGACGAACCATATAAAATTAAACACCAATCTTCTAGTTGTGTAAAATGTATATAAAAATTAAATATATATATAAAATTAATTTATTAAATAATATATTATATTTTATTATATTGATTATTTTGTATATTTAAAATATAAATCTACAGACACTTGTTTTTAATATAATTACAGTAACAATTAGAAGAGCAATAATTCATTGGTCAATCACTTTTGTAACTTGTAAACCAAGTAATAACTTGACAGAAATATATATATATACATATTTATTTCCTTTTATTGACAACCTTTTAATGTATTTAAAATGATTACTTGGATGGATATGATTTTTTTATGAGTCTAAAAACATTTTGCAATGATATTCGCTTATTAGTCATGCACTAATTCCAAGTAATTAATATAACTTGTGCAGTGTTAAGACTAAACTACACTATGAGAAGTAGTATATAGATTAAAAAAAAATGAAATCAGCTTCAAACTGTATCCCGCACAGCAGGGTAGGCAGAGGGAACCTAGTGTTAAGACACATTGTTTCCCACTTACCGCCTAATTCTAGAGGCATTACATGTTAAGTGCTCAACTCAACAACACTCTTTGTCTCAACACCAGAGCAAAGGGACAGAAATATAAATTTGAATAAATATTTCCTGCTTTGAGTGGGGATTGAACTCACAACCAGTGGCATTTACAGTCACACTTTGTGCCCCTGTACTACGACTGGCCTGAAACATAAATAAATAAATGAGAAATATGTGAGTTAATTATCTAAGAAAATTAGATTATATACTTATTGTTATTCAAATTATATTTTTTACACATTTAAATGGAAAATATAAATTTACTGTGGTATCTTTACAAGTATTTAACTTTTTAATACAAAAGTATAATATAATGTTGTACTCTTGATGATATATTCTACAAATATACTGATACAAAGCTGATATAACAAATTTTACAATGTTGACCAGAAAAGTGCAATGGAATGTCAATATAAGTGATCTCTTACAGACAAAAAAGTAGAGAACAGAGTGTCATGATACTAGGTGCTACATGTTAATGGTTCCAGACTAAAAATAAAAAATAACACTTTTTCATTGACATAGATTGTTGCTAAGATATTTTTTAAAAACATGACTCATCAAGCCCTCAAACACAAGTGCTGTTAATCCTAGGTAATCTACATATCTTAAGCCACAGATTAATAACACTTATTTTATAGACTAATTAGGTTTTACTCTAATTGTCTATTTATTGTTTTGCACTTGCAATAATAGTTGGTTTTAGTAGATAATTTTGGTGATATTTGTTTCATATAATGACATTTTTAAAAGGTTATCTAATATAATCATAATTTTTTACATACTGGATTTGCATTGCAATAACATTCAATGCAAATGTATAATATATTAAATAAATATAATAGGCACAGAATCAATTATGGATATATTTATATTTTAATTTGGGAAATGGTGTGTCTTAATTTGGTGTTTCTTTTCCACTTCCCAAAATAACTTAAGACTATAAGGTGCGGCGTTGGGTTCCGTCACTTACATTATGCCTCTATAAATAGGCAAAAAGTGGAGCGATTCTTTCTGTTTACCCTGTGATATGAATCCTAATCAAATAAATAGTAGATAATATAAACTTTATAATATTTTATATAAAATTTTATTCACTCTTGCCTTGCAATTGTATGTAAAATGTCACCTACATTGCACTGCCACTTGAGCAAGTGATTATTTATAGATTATAATATAAGCACTTTCAAGTGTCCCTACAATGACTTTCCACATAGAAGCACTTAGTTTATAATGATAGGATAAATAAACTTATACTTATTCTATGTTACAATATAATTGTAACTAGGTCAAAATAGTACTTTTTTAGCTATACGCTGTATCCTCATATAGAAGGAGGCAGGAGGAATTTAGTGCTTAGACACTCAGTTTCCTTATTATACTCCCGATTGTCGAGAGATTCCGTGTCGAGTGGTGGGAATCGATAACTCGTCTTTGTTGTGTTACCAGAGCAAGGAAAAGAATACGGATGGATGGAAGATACTTAATATATTCATAGAGATAATAATGGGTAGAGGGGAGATGAAAGGTTGGGTTCGGTTAGTTTAGTACTTGCCGACCCTAAAATAGTCCCCAGAATTTTTACCTTCACTATGATCACTGGTTCCCTATGCCTACTTTGCAATGCAGATTTTGCAGATTTAGCGTGCGGCTAGAAATTAAAAAAAAAATCTTAATCTTATCTTATTCTTTCGTCCTAATTTACTTAGAGATTTTTTTTTGCCCTAAAATCATATACAAGTGAATTAGAAAATACATAATAAGTGAATAAATAAGTACTCAAATATTCTCAAACAATGAAAATATAATTATTAATTAATTATCTAGTTCATTACTGTCATTTTTATGCTACTTACTCGCTGCAACGTGCAACTAATAGTCTCGTATGGTCGGAAAAATGTAAAGATACAATTTTTCCGAATTGATACGGCGAAGAAATTTAGGGACTAGAAGTTGGCTGTTGCCCAAAGTACTAACTAATGTGAGTAGAAAAAAAAATTAAGCTTTAACCATTATCATTGCTTATCAGGTAATAAATAAAGTCAGGGGAATAAAAAAATATATTTATATTTTTATTTTCTCGCTACTTAATACACAATGCCTCCAGAATTCGACGGAGTCTGTCTTATTGGGAACGGAGTGTCTTAACACTAAGTTTCCAGGTTCCCTGTGTTTACCCTATTATATGCGGGACACACCGTGAAACTAAAAAGAAAAGTTCAAAAGAAGCTATTGCCTAAATACACTTAAACAGCAAACAAAAATACATTAACGCAATCATATATCTTAGTCATTATTATCGTACATACATGTCTCTAATGTACAAACAATACGCAAATCTTTTGTTTTGGAGCTACACCATAATCTCCTTTTAACACGATTATAATTAACTTTAGATTATTAAAAATGTTTTAATTCCCTTGAAATCTTGTTGTTTATACATTACATTTCAGTTGCTGCTTTTTAAATAAAATAAATCTTTTTAACCGGAAAGTAACTATTATCTTTGGTGCCATTACTTCAATATTATTTAACAATACTAAAATCGACCATTCAACTGGCAATTTCTCTAATCCGGAGAGAAGGTAGTGTTTTGATATTAGCTTTCATTAGTCCACATTGCTACATAAAAGAAAGTATGTGTACTCCATTTCTTCAATATGGGGAGTAATTGTGGTAACATTGTTTTTATTTTTTATCTCAATCAAAATCGCTGTAAAAATAGGATCATTTTGATGATTCTAATGTTTTTCATATTATTTTATTTGTATATTGATAATATGTACAAATTATCTGAAAGAAAAAATTGAATATTTTATATTGATCTGTATATTTAAAAAAAATGTCTAAGCATTGTCGCACAGACGGAACAATAAATATCTATTTGAAGTAAACATTACGAGTTAAATTATGTAGCGTTTTACAATTCATGAAAAACACCTCTTTTCTTGAAAAGTAATTTACCGAGGCACGAAGGTATGCTAACTGCAATTGCAGTGTGCAATATCAGATGCAAGATAATATCGAATAAGTAATTTTATTCGTTTCCTGTTACACAGCACTAACCAGTTTCCTGAGATTTATACGTTTAGTTTTACAATTTAGGACTTTGATAAATGTCCTAGCCTGAAACAAGAATGGTATAGGTTCAAATTTTAATTGTAACGTCCTTTCTAATGGGAATTGTGTCCACTATCATCATGTCTAAAGTGACACCTTTCTATTGCGCCACAATGGTGTATAATTTTATCTTTACGTCTTTTATTATGGTTGACTTCTTAAAGTAGATAAATTAATGTTTTTGTCGCTTGAGATACGTAAATATAATAGTATTTTAGTAAATTTTATATAAAAATATTACTATGTGTATAAAATTCTTTACACATTTCACTAAACTAAACTAAACTAAACTAACTTCACGCTTTATCCCTAGCGGGGTAGTCAGAGAGAACGGAGCGCCAAACGCTACGGTCTCTACATACCTCTTTCGCCTCGTCCACTGTCATCAACCTCTTCATACATGCCCTCCGGGGGGTCCTCATGCTTTTTACGTGACCTTCCTCCAGTATCTTTGATACTGTGTTTTCGAAGGTCAACCGAGGTCTCCCCCTACCTCTCTTACCACTCACTTTTCCATCATAAATCTTTTTTGCCATTCTTTCATCACTCATTCGTTCGACGTGCCCAAACCAGCTGTTCTTCTTCATTCTCACCGTGACATCCTCGCTAGTACCTGCCATTCTGTGTACCTCTTCATTGCGGATTCGATCAGCTAAGCTGACTCCGCATAACCTACGAAGAGATCGCATCTCCACAGCATTCATCTTTCTTTCATTCTTCTTCTGTAATACCCACGTTTCGCTGCCGTATAACAGAGTCGGTACCAAAACTGCATTGTGTACGGCCAAACGCGCAGCTGTGCTGACGTTTCGCCGTCTCATCAATGCAGCTAAGGCTCCGTTAACCTTGTTACCGGCAGCAATACGCCTTTCCACATCCATCTCGTATCTTCCATCTCTACTGAACATACTTCCCAAGTATACCACCTCATTCACTTGTTCTAATATCTTACTATTTACACTGATCTTGCATTCCGTCCTTTCTTCATCTCTTTCAAAAATCAGAACCTTTATCTTATTCGCATTGAGGCTTAGACCATTATATTCACACCCTTCTTTCAGAGTGGTGACCAATGCCTGCAACTCGCATTCTGATGATGCAATAAGCACTGCATCATCTGCGTACAGCAGGCAATTCACATTCAGGTCACCTACTTTCACTCCCATATCGCTTTGTTTCACTCCTTGGAGACAGCTATCCAAATACAAATTGAACAACCAAGCTGACATGGCGCAACCTTGTTTGACACCCGATCGGATGTCAAACCAGGGCGACATGCCAGCTCCTACTCGCACACAGGCTGAGTGATCTCTGTAAAGAGACTTTACAGCCTGCAGCAAGGGTCCGTTCACATTGTACCGGGGTAGTATCTCCCATAATTTCGCTCTAACAACTCTGTCAAATGCCTTTTCCAAGTCCACAAAAGCACAGAAAACTTTTTGGTTAACGGCCAAAAATTTTTCCGTAATCATGCGGAGGGAAAAGATCTGATCCATACACCCTCTTCCAGGTCTAAAGCCTCCTTGGGCCTCCCACAATAACCTTTCAGATCTCTCTTGCATTCTTCTCGCTAAAACCTTAGCATAAACTTTACTACCTAAGCTAATCAAACTGATAGCCCTATGGCTTGCGCAGTCTATCTGTGAACCTTTGCCTTTATACAAAGGCACGATGACTGCACCTCGCCAATCGTCTGGGACCTCCCCTGATTTCCAGCATAAATTGCACAAAAACCAGAACAAGTCCAAGACGCGTGGCCCACCATATTTGATCATCTCGGCAGTAACTCCATCTGCTCCCGCTGACTTACCACATTTCAGACTTCGTATTGCACTCTCAACTTCTTTTACACTGATTCCGCCATCAGCTACATCAAGACTCAGCGTTTGGCTGTTACTTGAGACTGAGGCGTCATCACATTCATACATCTCCTTGTAAAATTCCGCCCATCGCTGCAAAACGTGTGGTTGTTCTGTTAGAATTTCACCGTCCTTCGAAAGCACCCCTTTCATTCTACAGGTTAGCGAGCAACCTCGAGAAGCACTAACTTCTCGCCAGAAAAGCTTCGTGTTTTCCCTGAAGTTGTTCGTTAACCTTTCATCTCTTTCATTCTCTGCCCTTTCACGCTTCATCTTTATCAGTACTTTCGTCTGGTGCTTTTGCAGCTTATACTCTTTCTTTTTGATCTCTCTCATACTTTTATCCTTACCAGAGGCTTTATAGTCCTGCCATGCCTTCTTCTTTCTTTCTACGGCATCTTGCACTTCATCGTCCCACCATTCGTCACGCTTTTTGCTAAAGCCTCTTTTTCCTTTTCCACATACCTCTATCGCTGCTTCCTTCATACAATCCCTAAGGTTCTGCCAGCATACTTCAATATTTCCATTTCCAGATTCACTGCTGTCTAGCTTTTTGGAAACTCTTTCTTGATATTCCTTTCTAGTAGGTGGGTCTTGAAGCTTCCAGCTTCTTATGCGGTAATTCGACTGCAAGTCTGGACACCTCGTGTAGCTGCGCCAACCTGCGAACAGACCCCTTATTCTAGCAACGACTAGATAGTGGTCTGTTCCCAGATCAGAGCCCCTAAACACTCGTGTGTCCATGACTTGTCTTCGAATACGCTGATCCACTAGGAATAAATCAATCATACTTTTCCCTTCCGTTCGCTCCCATGTATACATGTGAATTTGTTTGTGGTCAAACATAGTGTTTGCCACAAACAAATTCCTTTCCTTGCAAATTTCCAATATAAGCTTACCAGCCTCATTTATTCTCTTGTCACCATACTGACCTAGCACTCCCTCGTAACCGCTTCGTGCAGTTCCGACCCATCCGTTCAAATCGCCACATATTATTAACTTTTCATTCCCTCTAACGCTACCTAGAACATCCCTGACACTCTCCCAAAACTCCTCAAGTTCACCTAGTGGAGCTGAGGATACTGGCGCATACGCCACTAACAAGAATACTCTTGTTATCCCCAGCTTGAAGCGAACCCAAAGCAGTCTCGGGTTGATCGCCTTGTATTCAACCACTGCACTAACCAATCGAGAGGACAATAACACACCTACACCTTGACAGCCCCGCTCGCTCTCTGGTACGCCGGCCCAGAAAGCGACCCGACTGCCCGGTAAATCGGTAGTATTATTACCCTTCCGCTTGGTCTCAGTCACGCAGACGACATCCAAATCTCTATCATCCATCACATCTAATAATTCATTCATCTTTTCTTCCATCCCTCCTCTTACATTCCACGTAGCTATTTGTAGCTCCGTTCTCCACCTCCCGCCGTTCCGGACATGGCGTGTTGGGTGGCGGTCCCCAACGCCGCATTCGTCGCCACTTGTCACACCAGCGGGGACGCACTGGTGCGCGTCGCCTTGGGGGGACGCCCTATCAGTGCGCTCTCTCCAGATGCACGTGGCGGATGGAACGTTGCAGCCCTCGTAAGGGCTGGCAGGGGTCGCTACGAGCAAGCCTTCCATCTTGGACCCACATTTCAGATTACGAAAATATAAAAATTTACTGTTTTATTGAACACCTAAAGGAAGAGAATTTGGACTCCTCTAAGTTAATATTATGGTTATATTTAAATGCTTAAAACATATCCGAGGAGTATATTTTTCAAATCAAAATCATGGTAGGGAAGCTACTGTTAACACTTCATTACTCACTTTTTGGCAATTTTGTGACATTGCGTGTTAAGTGGCGGAACTCAACGCAGTGCTTACCAATAATGTAGTTTAATAAAATAGTCATCATATCAACGAAATCTACTGATGAAAATTTTACGACAGCGTATATTATATATATATTTACTTATAAATGTTTAAAATGTTACTTATATCAATATAAAAAGATTTTTTACAGTTCACAAATTGTCGGGCACATGACCGCTTTATCACAAGATAGGAATTACGTCGTAAGTCCGAGTGATAGCGGATTTGATAAGATAACGAGAGATAATCCGATGAAAGTCAATGTCGTGTGCCTTGAAGGAGCTATAGGTACTTCCTAGTTTCCAGTTAATATGTCATATAATGTATTGTATATAAAAATCTACGGTGCGTATGTTCATTGCAGGCTTGATCTATTTTATTGTGATTATATTAGTTTCACCTCGCCCTATCTTAATGGTCTCCCAATTTTCGAGATATTGGGTATTGAGTGGGCGAAATTAACGCTGCCCTTTGCCTGCTTACCAGCGCAAAAAAATAATTCGTTTTTTCGAGTGTTAGTCCAGATGCTGTGTTGTTCGGGTTTTATGGTGTCTTTATTGGTACTTCAACATAGGATGTTACGGTTATGCCTTTTGCATCAATCTAACCAAAGGTGAATGCTATATTTTTGAAGATTCGTGAATTCAAGACTACTATAATTACACCATAATATTATACCTAATACGTTTTTTTATTTCATTATTTTATAATCAATAATGATTTAATTATTAAATAAATAATGAATATCAAATATTTGAAATGTTGATATGTTATTATAAAACTTATATACAGACTTGTTTCCTTTTTTTTTAATAATTTCACCGAGAGATTTAATAATAACAGAAAAAAACTTTGCCGTGTGGGAAATATCTTTGTTATTAAATTGGTTACAAGTGGATGGTATAGCTTTACATCCATGTACGCTTTAACCTTTTAAATTACACTATGTATTTTAGTACAATTTTCTATATAAGACAGAATGATTGAAGAAAAAGACTTAATGTTATATAAGAAAAATGTTACATTTGTATTCCTTAAAAAGTATAAAAATAGCTATGATCGGATAGTCCACGGGGGCCAAAACACGTGCGGGACACTAAAAAATAGCAACAAATAAGAAATATATTCAATTCATTCAGATGTAATAGAGGAAAAAAAATCATTTAAAAAATACTGGTTATCTAGGACAAATTACTTTTCCTTAAGCGAAAAATATGCAGGCCACACTGTTTTTCCCCTCAACAGAAATGAACCCAATATAATATTATAAATTCAAATGAAGACTCATACTGGTAAATCCACTTACACATATGTACATACGTTGTGTACGAATAAATCTTTAGAAAATTAAAAATAAATTAAATTAGCTTCACGCTATATCCCGCACACAGCAGGGTAGGCAGAGGGAACCTAGTGTGAACACTTCGTTCCCCACTTTCTGCCGAATTTTGGAGGCATTGCGTGTTGAGTGGCAGAACTCAACGCCGCGCTTTGCCTCGACACCAGAGCGAAGAAATGAAAATATAAATTTAAGTAAATATTTCATCTCCTCGAGTGGGGATCGAACCCACAACCAGTCGGTTTTACAGTCACACTTTGTACCACTGCGCCACGACCGGCGTCTAAATCTTTAGAATAATCTGTAATATTTTACAAACAATATTATAGTATTAAATATACATATAAGTTATATTTTTATATTTTTCAAACAATATATATTTTAGGAGTACTTATCGTAATCATAATTCATCATACCAGCAGCAGCCGTGGACGAATGAATCAGCGAAATCGTATAGAATATCCAACAATAAACCCAATTAATTGTGTTCTATATTAAGACTTTTGTACTATCAAATGTCTAAAAATAGACTGCAATCAAGGCTTTCTTGAATGAGGAGTTGAAATATTTTTACTGTTCAATTTATTTGTGTATTAAAGTAAAATAAAACTTAAACTCAAAGTTTTGTACTAGCTATCTATGTATACTCAAAATGCCAAAATGATAAGCCATATTTTGCGAATATTTTATAATAAAATCACAATTCAAATATTTTTTATTCAATTAGGCCATTACAAGCATCTTGAATTGTTATATCAAAAAATAGCTGCGGACCTAGAGATGTACGACCAGCGGTGAGGAAGGCAGTTCTGCTGAGAAAATCAACAGTTGATCTTTTAAAAAATATACATATATATATTTTATCCTTCCGCTGTGGGCACATAGCATGGTAGGAAGAGAGAAACTGTGAACCTAACGGAGTGTCTTTAGAGACACGCCGTTTCGTTTAAGACACTTTACGCTAAATTCCGTAAGCATTTAATATTGGGTAGCAGAATAAAGCCGGGCTTTTCCTCGATGCCAGTGCTAGGAAATGAAAATATTTTATTTCTTCTAGTGGATATGCGCGACGGATTGTGGGTTCCCACAATCCGTCGCGTTTACATGCACGTATAACATGCATTATTATGATTTCTTGTATGCCAAAATGGCAATTTAAGAAACGTCTGATTTAAATATTTTTATAACTGATGATTTATGTCTACATATATTATTCTGACCTAGCTTCGTTCCAAAATTAATGGATTCCATTATATTTCACTTAGAATCATATAGTGTCATCAGGCTTCCTTTACCCATCCGCACAGAAAGCGTGATTAATATAGATATGAGAATATAAAATATAGTTTTATTTTTTACTAATTATATTGAAATTAACAACTTATTCCATTGTAAAGGCGACGGTTGTGGGTTCGACAAAATCGAATCGAATGTCTCGAAACTTTGTCGGAAAATGGAGAAAGAAATGTGACGTTTTTATTTCTTATTCTCCCAAATAAAATACACAGAACATGATCAAAATAATTTATGTAACCAAAACAGACATAATTTATAATAACAATAATTCACTATCGTATCGGTTGTTATCTATTATTTGCTTTTGTACCACGGCAGTTTATCGTTGAGTATACTGTGTCCACTTTCATTGTACTGATTTATGCTAACGCTGTTCAAAATGTGGATGCTCGTGTTAAACACAGTTACAGTACGGTTAACAAGTCTTCCCAAATTCACATTTCTGATTAATTGTATTAATTTACGGGATACTTACAATATATAAACCTATAGATACATTTTAGCGTCAAGGTTGATCCCTATTGGAGTAGTTAGAGATGACGGAGCCCTAACGCTAGTCTCTCTTTCACTTCATCCATGTCATGAACATCTTTATACACACCCTCCGCAGTGTCCTCATGCATGATTTCTATGTAATCTTCTGGACACTGTCTTCTTGAGGGACAGCTGATATCTCTCCTTGTTTCTCTTAGCGCTTACTTATGCGGAAATAAAGACATTTTAATTTAAATAAATACTATTTATACTGTGTTGCAGTTAAATTGTATCTGATCTGTAGTTGTGAATTAATATTATATTCTATTATTCAGAGTGACACTGCGGACACTGGAAACTTTATAATATTACCTATATTGACTGGTGATCTATAAACAGAGCAAATGACTGACTGACTGGTGTGGACAATTAGTCAAATCATTCGTCTCTTTGCGAAGGTGACTTTTGTGACGAAAGTAGCTTCTCTCCGTGACCTCAGTCCATAAATAAACATGAAAATAGACAGACTGAATTTAAAAGTGGCAGATATTTTTTTAATAAAAAATCTAAATGTTTTAATACATATAAATACGTATAGTAAAGTTGTAAAGAAATTTCTAGAGTTACAAAATTGTCGAGAGATAATATATTTTATAGATGCTATAAAACAATATTTTGATTAAAATAATGGTTATTCTGATTTGAATTTTCTTAATAAATTACCTTTTTATAAAGTATTATAATATTTTTTTTATTATCTTGACATGTTACCAAATCGGTTATATAACCTTTGTATATGAAACAGTGAGGGTTTTTCTAATATTTACTAAGTCTTTAGGTGACTTACCTACCTTACTGCCTTGTGTTATGACAGTCCGTGTTTTAACTTTTTTAAAAGTTTTACTTTTTATCGGAGTCCTTGTCACTAAAGGTTTCTGGAGTGATTCGCCATCTAAAATAGATAAAATCATTGTTACATCTACTACAATATAAATATCGATTTTAGTTCTATAAAAAGAACTATACTTTATAATTTTATTTAAATCAAATTATGAAATACGGAATGACCTTAGTAGATAAACATCATTCGTGCCAACAAAAGATACCAGATAGCGGTACCCAAAATCGCAAAATATTTAAAGTACTACCGTACGTATATATTTAACGAAAATTAAAGCTACAAATATGATGATCAGTGTTTTTTTTTATTTATTTTAATCTGTTTTTTTCTGTATCAGGATTGGCGGAGCGGAAAAAAATTACAGGCTAAAAAATGAAAGCACTTCGTTATCGATTTTTTGCCCGAATCCGAGACATACCTATCGTTTTTATTGCTCGAATTCAACGTTCTGCTTCGATTAGAAATAAAGAAAAAAAACGTTAAAGCCACAAACTTCATAATCTCTGGTTTTTTTTTAATTAAATAATAATATTTGCCATAGGTACATACGAGTAATATAACACAGTATTATTAATTGTTTTGGTACACATCTAAGAACCTACGTAAACTCCAGACTCGCTAAATAAAACCGTTCATATTATGTTATTACAAGTCAAGGTGACGTCTCAACATTTCAGGCAGTTAGAGCTTTCAAGGTGATATTTTTACTGTAATCTTATATTTACTAATATTCCCTCCCAACTAATTGCGGCCAAGGCGATAAAACTGACTCGCTCTCAATATTGTATGTATTATAGAACATTCGATTCGATTTTTTTTTATATCTTTACAATATCTCAACATCTAAAATTCGTGTTAACTTAATAAAAAAAAAATCGAATCTAAAACTTTTTTTTAATAGTTTTTATCATGGTCCTTAATCTTCTAGAATAAAATTAGATAATACTACATACCTGTATTTTTTTAAAAACGTGATTTTTAATGAGGGGGTTATTTTAAAACCACATATCACCAAGGGGGATGGAGAGTTAAAAAAAAACTTTAAAAACATTATGTGATTAATGAACACAAAAAACATAAAATACCATAAAACATATGCACAAAATTACAGTAAGAAAAAAGAATAACTTACTTATACAGTACTTAAGTGTAAGTGCAAGTGGTATGTTACGTACATACGTTAACTGTAAAGCTGTAGTTATTTGTAATTAGTTCCGAATAACAAAAAATGTTTTAGACATTTTAAAAGTCACATGTTGTTAAATAAAATTTGGTGCAGTTTGTTCTTAAAATTCATTTAATATAACTTACAATCAATTATTTATACTACGTATCTAGGTAAACGTATACATACATATGTACATTTATATGAATTGATAACGCTAGCATAGTCTATTTAGGAGTACAGTTGTTGCGGAAACCGACGCCGAAATCTGTCTCAAAAAAGTGGGCAAAGTATTTTAAATTTTTTACTTAATTATTTATTAATCAACCAGCGGCCCATTCGCGGCTTCGCCCGCATACCACCTATATCCACCTATATACTTTTATTATACTGCATTTGCCAACAGATTGATCATGAACAACTTGTTGAAAACAAATTATTTTAATATTTTGAGAAAATGCAAGCAGTACGTGGATGTTATCGGCGGCAAGGGCGCCCTCTGCAGGGCTCGAGCCTCGAGGCTTGTGGCCGTAAACAGAGTGTAGATTTTTTTTTTAATTTTACATTTTCTCAATATAAGTCCAATTTACATTCTATAAAAACCAAATATTATCTTCATTAAATAATCTTGATGATGGAATAACTTTCGCTCGTAAGTTTCAATATCTTGAATGTCTTATTGCGACTTATCTATGAGAAAAAGATATAAGGTCTCGCAAACTTTATTTAAGAACATATATTTAACTATTTCCGCAGCGCAAACATACTCTTTCGCTTTATTTATTTATATTAGTATATAGTATAGACTATAGATTATTATAATCATTCCCCTTGGTTTCGATGCCGCAAACATTGCTTACACTGTTCTACGGCACCGCTGCTATTATATTAAATCTGTCTGTAGATTTGTTTATAAGTCAGTCAAACATCATAAGTGTTGAATAATATTTTTTTATCATTTGACCCGAACAAATATCAGAATCGTATCAAGATAGTGAAGCTACTAATAATGACATATTATGTTTATTTATCACATTTGTGAAAATAATTAATTCCACCGAGTGGGAATTGAATCCACAACCGTCGCGTTTACAGTCAGATTTTATATGAAATATATTAGAAATTCTAATTTTATTCTATCTATTAATAAAATAAGCGACACAGAAATACATTTTTTAACAAGTCTTTTAGATATAATAAAATAATGGCAATAATGTTCAAGGACGCGGCAAATGACCTAAGTGAGCACTTCCTCTATATAACGTTCATAATTCATATTGCAAAGGTCTGAGGGGTCTTAAAAGAACGAGTAAGTTACCAAGAAGTCGTAGATGATTTAGTTTTTTGTGATTTTAGTCTTTACTATCTAAACTGTGCAATTTTTTGTGAGATCATATGATTTTTTTTACTTGATTTATGAACGTTGGTTAAGTAGCCAAGTATTTAACCAAGTATCTTTAAGGTTATTCGTTAATTATTATTAAAAAATAAAATTATAATAAACTTGTATTTTAATTTCCTCTGCACGAGTGGACAAGAACAGGTTGATGATTATTTTCATTCCCTCTTTCTAGTAGACAATGGGCGGCGTTGAGCTTAACACGCAATGTCTTGCAAATTAGGCAAAAAGTGGGGAAGGAGTATCTTAACCTTAGCACTATGTACCATCTGCGTACCCTGCTTTTCGGGAAAAAGCGTGAAACTGCTAATAACTATATTCGATTTTTTTTAAATATCTAGTCTGGCCGTTTTCAAAATGGCTTAACCAATTTTGACATGGCTTTAGGCATATTCAAGACGTCACGTCAAAATATCGAAATTCTATTAGTTTATCACCTCGGGCTATTTGTATTGCGGTGTAAACAGAGAGGTTAGTAACACCACAGAGTAACAACCACATTATATCTTACACCTGTTTACAGCATAAATAATGACATGTCAATTTAGCTATGATCAACATCAAATTTTGTTTGTTAATTATTATATTTCTGACGTATTTATTATAAGTAAGAGTAGAGTTTTAAAAAGTAAATCTCTATTTTTAATTTTTGTTGCCCATAAACTCTTTTAAAGCCAGGTAGAGTACGATCAAGAGGGAATCATGGCCTTCCTGAAGTTATCTGTAGATAGCTGCATATATTTTTTTTCTTACTTTTGTTGTTTTTCTTTCTAAGTGAACATGCATAAGATCAAAAAGCCTAATTTCAGGGCGGCCACAACTCGTCGACCGTAATGTAGTAAAGAACAGTATAGAAAGTCATTCCAAGTTTATTTTTTATAGTTTTTAATGAATACTTTTCAGAAGGACATAAAGAGGTTAAAAGACTTTGGTCACAAGGTGCCGAAAACAGCAATAAATTCTAAAGTTTTAGTTTTAATCTTTAAAATATTTTGCTATACGAAACTGAATATTTTCCAAGTAAATATTTCAATAATAAATATTGTATGTATGTATGTACAATATATTTGGATGATATATTATAGACATATGATTTCCGCCAATTCCAGCGTCATTGACGCGCTAACGTTCTGCACGAGAAGGAGCTGGCATAATGGTCAATTGTCTACAACATAAGGGGAGATGATGCGCGTGTCCATTACCTAGAAGCGATTTATAATATGGAATGAATGAATGTGACGTAAGCTGACTAATTTTAATGATTAAACTTATATAGAATGGCGAAGCTCAACGCTGCGCGGAAGAGTGAGGAAATGAAAATATTAAATATTTCATTCCCCCGAGTGGGAATCGAACCCATAACCGTCGTGTTTACGGCGGCCTTTTTAGTTTATATTTAGTTTATTCTTCTGATGAAGGTAGTTAATAACATTTATTTTGTTTAATATGAATTGATCTGATTTTTATTACTTTATGGTGATAGTGATTTAATAACCGGAGACAGCAGTGTCTTGATACTAAGTTACCTTGACACCTGGTAATAGGGCATTTTTACATTACCCTTGTACATTACCCTTTTATATTACCCTAGATATGAAAAAGTTGATTATAGTGACGATTGTGGGTTCCGTTCCGTTCTCACTCTGGTAGAAGACAAAATGCGATATAAGTGCGGCCCCTCAACACGCAGTCTTTTATATTAGGCGATGCATGGGGAACGGAATGTCTTAACACTAGGTTCCCTCTGCCTCGCTAAAGTTGCTTATAAGTATTTGTCAACAATTTCCACTTAACAGAATTGACATCCCTAACTACTTTTACAGTAATAGACTATTCAAAAGCATACGTTAATAAACAAGTCATCGAAAAAATCTATATTTCGATTGTCTTTCTTCAGAATCATAATAAAACATATTACTGATAATAAATTTGATAATCAATTGTCTATATTTTGTGAGGTAACTTTCCACAACCGGTGATACGATGAGTGGATAATTTAATAGCCTTAATCTAATTTTCTTTATCTTCGTTCAATCCATCGTTCAAAACACCCAAAATTTTAGATAGTATTCATGACTAAGTTAAATGTTAGGATTTTATTAAAGGTGATTTATAAGCCGTACATAATAAATACGTTTAATTTTATTCACCGAAACGCTATACGTATTATACCGAAGGAGGTGCCAAATCAATGATCGAAGATCATTAAATTACCCTAAATTGAAAAAAGAAATTCCTGAGTTGGAATAGAACTCACAACCGTCGCAATTACATAGGTCAGACGATGCCCTGCTGCGCCACGAAGAACGCGTATAATTACTTATATATTGTTTTTAAATAATTACATATTACTACTAAAAAAAATCGTTGTAAATGGAAACCAAAAATATATATATAAATATTTTACACCAAAATTTGTTAAACCTTTCCTAGGTCACCTTATGTTATCACGTACGCTAACAAACCTATGACCTTAAATATGATATAGCGACAAATACGCTAAACGAATGTTAGTTTCTATACTTATAATACTCTATGAATATTAACATTATTGAATTAAAACCCGCGTAGTCGCCTATAAAATTTCTCAAATGCTTTTAGGTGTGCCTATGAAGTTAAAAAAAAAATCCTTCGATTTCTCCAGGTTCCCATCATTAGATCTTGACATGACATCTGTGACGTATACTTTTTGAAGCAAAAAAATAATTATCCGCGAAATTCAAATATGTGTATTAGGTCGAGCTGCAAACAAACTATCTAATAATCTGAATTACATCCTAATTGTTATATCATCATGATCCTTGGCAGTTAAACGAAACTTATGGGACAGTATCAACGAGCATTTATCTATTGGAACTCTTCAGAGGTTACTAATAAACTCTTCGAGTTTAGGCTCATACAATTTACCTATAGCTCCGAGCTCATTCTATAGCACCTACATGACTTGTTGTAGAAAAGCGCTTTTTTTTTATAAAAAAAAAAATCAAAATCAGCTTCACGCTGTATCCCGCACACAGCAGAGTAGGCAGAGGGAACCTAGTGTTTTTAGACACACCGTTCCCCACTTTCTGCCGAATTTTGGAGGCATTGCGTGTTGAGTGGCAGAACTCAACGCCGCGCTTAGCCTCGACACCAGAGCGAAGAAATGGAAATATAAATTTAAGTAAATATTTCATCTCCTCGAGTGGGGATCGAACCCACAACCAGTCGGTTTACAGTCACACGTTGTGCCGCTGCGCCACGACTGGCCTCTGGCTTTTTTTTTATGCTCAACATTTTCTGATTGAACACACATTGATAAATTGAATTTTGAAAAGAACTGTTATTATCTATCTGTAAGAAAAATATATAAAAACATTCCGTTCCGTTACGTTCATTGAGGAGTGCAGGGGAGCTGTAGGAGGAGGATTTTAGCTGCTTAGTAGTTTACTAAAAGTTCCATGCTACAGCTCGTATTTCATATAAATATTACATAATAGAAGCATAATCATAATATAATATGACGTAGTCTATTTCGTAAATAGGAGATTATATTTGTAGGTATTATTATTTAAAGTAAATATGAATTGAGGCCGTCATGGCGCAGTGGTACAATTGTGTGACTACAAATAAGACGGCTATGGGCTCTATTCTCATTTGAGAGACTAAATTATTTTCATTTCTTCACCTTGGTAATAAGGCTAAGCGCGGTGTTGAGTTCCGCCACTCAACACGCAATGCCTCTAGAATCGGTGGAAAGTGGGGAACGGAGTGTGTTAATAGGGTCATATTTAAATTATTTTCATTTCTCCGCTCTAGTGAGAAGCGCGCGCGGCGTTGAGCTCCGCCTCTCATATAGGCACGCAATGTGTCCAATACTAGCGCAAACCGGTAAACGATCTGAAAAGCTGAAATGGTTTGAAATTTTCTCCGCATAAACAAAACACTTGGTAATTTATTATTATCTTACGAGTAATAAATTTTAATGTAGAACGTAAATATTAAAAGTATGTATCATGTTCTTGTTTTCAAGTGCTGTCGATAACGAATACTTACTTATAAATTGTGTAACCTTATTTTTGTTTTTTTTTTTTGGAATAAAAAAAAAACAATGATTATATAATTTCACTGTATTATTAACATATTTAAGATTTCCTAGGTTGTTTTAGCCTCACGTTGCATTCCTGTCTTGCGTTTAGCAGGGTAGGACCATGATGGCTCCATAAGGAAGACTAGTTATGACACTCCGTTCTCCACGCCCTGCCTACTTATAAAGACATTGTGGCGGGGAGTGGCGGAACTTGTTAAATAACATTCCGATAATCTCGCACCGTGAGAGTGGACGGGAGATATGTTGAACCTACAGCCGTTGCGCTTACAGTCAGCAGCTTTGCCACTGTGCAACCATGGCCTTGGCCTTTTTACATAGGTTAAACAGCAGCGCAGTGCCTAATTTCCTACAACGATTCTTTAAATAAATACAAATTCTAGTTTTCATATTTATGTAGATAGATACTGTAAGTGACATAAGAATGTCAATATTCTGTCTACGGCGCGCTAATTTATTTATACCTACAGAAGTTATTTCGTAATAATTAATATGGAACTAAATCTTTGATGTACGCATAATACATGTAATACAAATGAAATCAGCTTCACGCTGTATCCCGAACACAGCAGGATAGGCAGAGGGAACCTAGTTCCCCACTTTTCGCCAAGATCGAACCTACAACCAGTCGATTTTACAGTCACGCTTTGTGCCCCTGCGTCATGACTGGCCCAGAAAAAAAATAGAATACAGATATAAATGTAAAGGCAACATATTTAAACAATTGATAGTGAATAAAGTATTTATTGTTTAACTTCAACTATATTATTCACTAATTTAACTAAGTATTATGGATATTTTGTAGAACGCAAATAAAAATAGTACCTCTATCAATTTTATTTTATCAACGTTTTTATTTATACACATCCATGTTTAATTACAATTGCTTGTTGTTAATAAAATAGACCTAAAAATATAGCAATTGCATTTTTTTGGCATTGCGTGTTGAGTAGCGCAACTCAACGCCGCGCAACACTATTAGTTATATATATATTTATTTTAATCTCAACAATTAATTAATATTACGTTATATGTATGTACAGTGTAATGTGTGTGTATCAGGTGTAGTGTGTCTTATCGTTTGATACAATGAGAACGGATTCAGCGCTCACGGTCAACATCACTTCCGCGCGAGAGACCTAAGGTATAGGATATGCTTAGATTCTGATGATTAACTTGTTTTATTGCTTTAATTATTGAATTAATGTTTGTTTTATTTATAAATATGTTTGTGATTTTTGACCTATCAGACACCTATACGGGCCGGCTCGGCGGTATATGGAGTACCGATCTCATCCTTCGGTCGGTGCACCCGAATATCAGCTTGAATCATTTGGTCGCATTCGATGTTAAACTAACATATCCATCATACCATGACCTAATAATTTGTAAAAGGCTGGCCACTTTGGTTGGTTTTGCGTAGAGAGATGTCTTCGCTGTGCTTCCGTATTTATCATAGGGAGTCTTCTGAGGAACTATTTGACCTGGTACTTTCTTTGATTGACGTACGCTTATCTCAGAAACTTTTTGTCGAACTAAACTATTTAAAAAGAAATTACAAGCTTCATTATTTGAACGTCAATTAAATTACCACTGACACTAAAGTTACTGCCTCAAACTTGAGAAGAACTCAGCGGGCAAGAAAATCAGCGGCATTTCTTTTTTTTTAAATAAATTGTTGACTTACATATTAGTGACAATGACACCGTTGAAACAGACTGGAGCAAGCATTTAATTCTCTTGTTATCAATTATAAAACCATTAGGTTATTCCCAAATTGAAAAAATTGTAAAAAACATTCGTATGTCATACAAATGTTTTTTACAATTTTTTTAAATTGTGATATCGACCACTTTCGAAATCCTTTTTCGAAGAAGGTGGCTGTATTACATAATATTAATAGTTTTCTGCGGTCAATGTTGCCTCTGGAACTTAGAACGAGTCATGCACCATACACAACTCTCAGTTGCTTTTCTTTGACAAGCAGGCGAATCCACAATAGTAAAAATTAATAAAATTGTGCAATAATACAGTTGTAGGTACCTAGAATCATTTAGCCACCCTTTTCAGTTAATATACCTACCTACCTCTAAATAATAACAATAACAACATTTGGGGCCAGTTGTGGCGCAGTGGCACAAGGTGTGACTGTAAAATCGTCTGGTTGCGGGTTCAATCCCCACTTGAGGAGATTAAATTTATTTCCATTCCTTCGCTCTGGTGTCGAGGCAAAGCGCGGCGTTGAGTTCTGCCACTCAATGCAATGCCTCCAAAATTCGGCAG
The DNA here is from genome assembly GCA_030704555.1 of Heliconius charithonia. NCBI lineage: Eukaryota > Metazoa > Arthropoda > Insecta > Lepidoptera > Nymphalidae > Heliconius > Heliconius charithonia. The sequence continues at coordinate 6,805,753 of CM060825.1, forward strand.
AAAGTTGGGAACGGAGTTCCTTAACACTAGGTTCCCTCTGCCTACCCTGCTGTGTGCGGGATACAGCGTTAAGCTAATTTAATTTTTTACATTTCAAATTTAATTGATTATGGTGTATAAATAAAATATTGTTTAATTTTTAAGAACATTTAAGACATGTACTAACCTAAGTTAATCCAATAATTTCTTGTTATTTATTACATAGGAAAATGGCGTGTTATTTAAACATAGGTACATGATACATATATCGATAAAAACATATAATTTATTATCCATTGATCGCCGTTGGGTATTTCACATAGAAGAATTAAGGTTTTTTTTGGTGCATTTTACCGTAGTGAATTCTTTTTGTGTTTGTTTCTAAATTACGTTTAATGACAATATGTGGGCCTAATGTTTTAAAAAAAAAATAAATAAATCAACAGGGGATCGAACCCACAACCAGTCGGTTTTACAGTCACACTTCGTGCCGCTGCGCCACGACTTGCCTCTAAAAAAAAAATAATGACAAAAAATAGAGAAAACAAATGACTATCGGTAATCTAAAAGTGGCGCAGCAGTACAGAACCTAACTAACCGCGACCGCAACCTGTGCAAACTGTGGGCTCGATTCACACAGTGTAGAATGAATGTGTCCCCACACTGGTCTCAAGACAAAGAGCGGTATCGAGTATTTCCACTAAATAAGTAATATCGAAAAAAAATTGAGAGCTGTAACTTAGTCCAAATTATCCATTCTTATTAACAAAAACGAAAATACTTAAACTTGCAAATTTACAGAATCTGTAATAAATTCACATTTGAGTGACTCTTACTGACATTAATAATACAATATTTTATAAGATTAAGTTATAAAATGCTATCATAAAATATAATTAAATTATTAGTAAAAACGTGACTGGAATCTGATTCTTGCCTTAGTACTGAAGAGTAAAAGAAATATATTATTATATCATCATAGGCAAGGAGAACATAGTGTTAAGACACTCCGCAACCCACAAATTTCTAGACAATGTGATGAGTGGTCCTTGTAACCACAGCTAATATTTATTTCTTTAAGTTTTCTCCGCCATAATACAGAGTTTCCAGTGTTAAGACATTGTTCTTCACTTTCTCACGTATTTCCCCTAATGAGATTCGAACTCACAACAAAGGTGACTGCAGTCAAGTTCCAACTGAGCTACAAAAGCAACTACCAAAAATTCGGGTGCAAGTAATTAACAATATTAGTATATTGTAAGAACGTCGATTAACGTTATAGTTATCGGTGGCGGAGGACTCGCTAATCGCAACGCAAACCTTATTATATGAGGCAATGCGTAAGGCCTTAAACATATTGGTATAGTTGTGTACTTACTGCTTACACTGTAAAATGTTTCTATGTGATAGGTACTTTACATAGAGCGGCACTGTTGGAAGGTTTCTTATTATACGCGTAGGTTGTGGATTCAGTCCCGTTTCGGGTAATTTTGTATGTTCTGTACTATATTGGCTATTTTCATTAATAAGATAGTTGTTAAAAGCAGAGTGATTTGAATGCAGAAAATGCATCAGATGCTTAACAGATATAATAACTTCCCATAATATTAATGTACATTGGCTTATATATAGTCACAGTTACTTTAGTCTCTTTTCACATGCGACTGGCCGTCCAGAGCGGGGGTCGTCTTCAATCGACTCTCGACCATGTTTAAAGAGACCATGCCACTTATAAATCATGGATTTACCAGGGCAATCCTCCCCATAAACGGCTTGCATTTTATCACGGCGCGGTGTTCAAATTTTCTCCATAGTTTCAGTTTTCTTCCGGAGTGACTTGTTTAGCAGGCGAGTGTTCGTAAACGACTGACCCAACAGTTCTGAACCTCTATTTACATACTAATGATGAGTCCCCAAGTAGTATGACATTAAGCGAGCGCCCCTATCCCCACTCCATCCCCTCCATTCCTCGAACTTTTAGACTCCGCGTACCTACTAAATTATTTCGCGTTAACCCTACAACGATATGTTTAGAATTAGATGAATATCATGTGACTTCACTTTAACTTTTACGTTAAACAGTCTTAGTGTTATATCAAAATTCAAATACTTAAGACAATATTAATTATGGGTATTACTGCAACGATTGGTCTTTCTGGAACCCTTTCACTTTAGTTATATATTTTAATACAACATAAATATATATTGCATTTTAAAATTTATTAATTAAAAATTAAATTACCACCAAACTTTTTAATCTATAAAAATATTAAACGAAAATCGCCATAACGACACTTCACCAACCAACAATATTTAAATGAGCTACAGATCTAATTATTGTAATGTTCTTACATTACGTTCTCACGATCACGTTATATTATAGTCTTAAGTAGGTAATTTGCCACTGTGTCCGCGGCTTACGTTTCAGTTTTCAGCGCGGGAGCTAGTTACCTATGTCAGTTAGTTCAGTCTACCTGAACCGACTCGTCGAGATCGCAGCTTCCGCGCAGTTCTAAGAAAAGTCGACAATATCGTGTAGTGGCCTCAAAATATTTGCTTTTTTTTAAATACAATTTTTTACTGATTTTGTAAAATAATATTTACTTAATTGAAGTTGTTTTTTTTATTGTATAGATAATAATTTTAACAGAGATCGACAATTATTATTGTTATTTTTCATATTTTTTTTGTTTTTTTTTTCATAATTTAAAAATATATGATAAAATGTATTTATAAATTTTATTATATATATGTTTATTATGTAGCGAAAACTTTTAAACAATTTGTATTTAAGCAAATGTAATCGTTAAAAAAGTGATCGAAAATTGAATATTTTAAATAAATATAATTAAGTGATAGTGAAAATGAAATGGAGGAAAAACCAAACGCTGGTGTCAGGAGATACGTCGGAGGAGGAGATAGGTCACAGTTATTTGGGGACGTTGGTAAGTTAATGGTGAAATTTTGACAATGTAAAAAAATCATTTGTTCATTAATTTATGAATTAAATAAAATAAATGATATATTGAAGATATACAATTAATATTTTAATTTTATTAATTATGACAGTTATTTTTTTTTTAATTAATGGTTATTTATTAACCCAACAAAGAAACTAGAAACCAAACTAAAAAAAAAGTTAAGATTAAGCACAATCTAGTTATACCAGTACTAATAGGCTGTTTACCTAGTAAACTACATTGAACGATCCTTGTGGTAATCTTAGGTTTTGAATCACCCTTATAATAAAAGAAAACAAGGAATTTTTTTTATATTTGGTAGGTACAGTACCTACTTTATAAAGAATAAAAAATTTGTCAATTTTCTTAAATTTGTCAATATTCTTGTCATTAATATCATCATCAGGTCCTGTGCTTTTTATCAATTCAAATATCTCGTATTTTGCGGAGTGTTCTAAAAGAAATTATTCACTTTTTATCAAGTCACGTGTGTTTTTTTATCAAAATGCTTTTTGATCTAGTTATTTTAGGAGGAAATATCGGCTCATATCGGTGCCCGGTGGAGTTTTGCCCTTCAACATGCAATGCATCCAGAATTCGGCGGAAAGTGCGGAGAAAATATAATGAGAATGAAGTGTCTTAACACTTGGTCCGCAGGTTCCCTCTACCTACCCTACTACGTGCGGGAAACAGCGTAAAGCTAAAAAAAATAACACACATTTGAACCCTTATAATCAAACAAATAATTGCGGTTAAAAAATACGATTCTTGTAAATGCCCGCGTAATATAGAGTATGGGAAATCCATACATTTTACGTTTCTTTTAGAGTTTATATATCGGACAAGGAAACTAAATTTATTTAAATTCAACCTTTCCCCGAATGTAAATCGAACTCATAATCAAAATTCTTATAATAACACATTCATATTCTGCGTTATAATTTTACTCTATCTCTATCTATCAGTACGGCAGCTCTAAGAGCTTTATATTAAACAAGTAATGCTATTGAATACACATGGAACATAAAAAAAAAAATACAATAAAAATATAAACAATTGCACATCTTTTCATAGTAAAATTGATAAATGTATGTATGTACGTCAATGTAGGAAGGAGTAAGACTTGTCTATACACTATTATTCGAACCATTTCTCGTGACATACTTTATAAATTTTAATCGTTCTCCCAATATAGTTGAATAATTTTTCAACGTATTTTTTTACATATATCAACAAAGATCGCAAAAATGTTAATATTTGTATGGAGATAATTTTTAGTGTACTCAAATATTGAAGTAATGCCTACTTTTTAAATGGATAAAGTCAACATAATGTAGTCATTGTAATGTAAACTTTGCTTAGTAACATATGTATTGTATGTATATTTAATTCTGAGAGTTTTAATGTGAGTTTTGTCACTCAGCACGCAATGCCTCTAGAACCGGCGGAAGGTGTCTTAATAGGAACGGAGTGTCTTAGCACTAAGTTTTCGGGTTCCGGGCCAGTCGTGGCGTAGGGACTGTAAACGCGGCTGATTATGGGTTCGATCCGCACTCGAGAGTGACACTCCAGAATTCAGCGAAAACTGGGGAACAGAGTGTCTTAACCCCTAAATGCCCTAAATATACTTATATAGATGAATATGAAAATTCTGCTCTTATTTTTACGTATCTAACGTCGCTACGTTTTTATCACCAAACAACAAATATGTCGCCGCACGTGCATTTTTGATGCATTGCGCTTTGGAACTAGAAAAGAGTAAACATCCATTTATAAAATAGTCATTTTTATAATCATTATTCTTATATGTAGGATTTTTACTCTCTGTCGTCAAAAACAAACGTAATTAACCGACAAAGAAATACGGTTTTGCTTACTATATGTTTCAACGCCCGTTGCGTATTGAGGGGTAGAAGGCGAAATTTGCGATTGGCTTCTTATAAGAGCCACGACATAAAAATAATTTATTTCCCCAGAAAGTGGAAATTAAGCAAACCTACCTATAGTTAGGTTAGTGAGTGTAGAGAACTAATAAATAATTTCTCGAACTTCCTACCGGAGCAGGAAAAAATATTTTTCTCCTTTATCCATTCCATCATCATCCACGTGAGCAAAGTTACGGGCGACAGCTACTTTATGTACAATTGTTATCATATTAAGGTAACGATCTATTTTCAAACAATGCTTTCTTGATAAAGTAACTATGACGTAGTCTACGCATACTTAAGGCATTAATTTCCCAACATTAAACTTATTATTATATATTGTCTTGTTGTTTTATATGTCTATTCTATGTATTTCCCGTATCTTAGAACGTAGTATAATTAATTAATTTATAAAATTGTGCCAAGAGTCGACTCCACATTTTATTCGACATTAGTCGTCGCCCTTAACTTTGTGTGGACTAAAAATGGAAAATCCGATGTTTTTACGTTCTCGCAAGAATTCAAAGAAATCCCATAGGCCTTCCTTTCCTCTCTCACTGCTTCCCTACACTACCTAGCGCAAGTTTCATGTCAAACTTATTTGTTTTTTACGTCGAAGAGTTTTATTTATATTATAATGGTACCTATAGATTTACTGTATTTAATCAATCATGTCTCATTAGGATATCAGTATTATAATCATTTTCTCGTAGTATTTTATAATTTTATGCATTTTTCAATGTTATATTTGCAACATTAGTTAAATAAGTATATAAATCGAGAAATCAGTCGTTAGGCGTTTGTGGGTTATTTTGTTATACCAAGATCTACTTTGCATTTCACATTTTTTTTTACTTTCAGTCAAGTTTGAAATATTTCGTTTTTAGTAGCAGAATAAAGATATATTATTTATTTATGTAAATAGAAAGTATCTGAATCTTTAATTCAAATAAATATATGTATAGTTCAGTACAAGTTTTGCATATACTTTTTCATAAATATGTGTAATGCGAGGTATACAAGAAATCTAGTAATATGTATAGCTTCACGCTTTATCCGCGTTTATGGCGGGATAGTCAGCGAGAACGGAGCGCCATCGCTTCAGTTTCAAGACATTTTGTTGTGCGACTCATTCCGCCACTTACCAGGCAATGTCTCGAAGATTGGACGGAAAATGGAGTGTGTTAATACGTAGACACAAAAAATACCTAATGTTTATACAAAAATTATTTCCTAAATACGTTAATGTTACACTAATATGTACATAATGTTGATAATTATTAATTTGCAATGCTCCGACTGATCATGTGATGTTAGTCGTGCTCGATAGTTTGCTTTGCCTAATTTGTCTACGCTAATCACAGCGCGAAAATATCAAGTACGCAGCCAAGGAGAAATTATTTTGGATTTGAAGCACCTGTTGGATCGAGTCATTTTTTTTTTATAATTAGTATGTAATTTTCATTAAAAAAAACATGTGTTATCGACTATTTATATAACATACTTGGAAACAATTGTTTAATAGAAATCGATTATCAATATTTCATAATATTGTGTAACATTAAAAATAGTATTATATAAGAATTAAACTATTTATTAGATTATATACGGTACAAGATATAGGTATAGGTAATCAGTCTTTTTAAGGTAGACAGGCATGCTTCAGTAAAATTATCAGTATTCTCTATTTTTTAGGATTCCGCGCCTTTTAAGGAACGAAGGAACCCTCATAAGATCACTTTCTTGTCTTTTCGTTCGTCGGTCTATCTGTCTGTTTGTCAAGTGCCATTATCTCCAGAACGCTTGCAGATATCGAGTTGAAATTCAAACCATATACTCAGATGAACGGTCTCTTGATTTCCTGAAGAAATCGTATTTCTACATTTACTTTAAAAAGATACGGCCGTTTACATCGCATTTCGACACAATAAATGGGATCACAGGGTATTTCCGGTTGACCTAGAATTTGAAGTTTGGCAGCTAGCATCTACAGGTACAATTAGTTAAAAAAAAATCTGAAAACTATACATTTGTAGTTAATTTCATAAAAAAGGGGATACAAAACCCTCGGCGTGCGAGCCCGACTCTCGCCTGTCCAAATTTTTCTCTATTTGAAGATATGGTGCGTTAGCTGACAACACTCAATTTTGCATTTTTTTTTTAAAGCGTGGGGTGCGTAGCGTCAATAAATCACAATTAACAAGCATCACCCGCTTTTTACATTATTTTTTTAATTATATTTTTCCCAAAAGTTTATTTTTTTGTTAATTATTATTTATATATACTTAGTTGTAATTTCCGTTGACCTACTATCCGTAAATTGGTACGGAATCCTCAGTAGTATCGAGTTCGACTCGTCCTTGACCGGGTATTTTTCTCATATTATTGCATGGTCATCGGTCCTTGACATGTAAGCAAAATTTCAAATTATTGCGACGTCTCATTAACCGTCAAAATCACGTTCAAAGTTCTCGTTACACAAATACATATATCCATACAAACGAAGCTAATAAAGCAGGTTAATAATGTATTTAGATCCATTCCCCCAGATAAGAGATCGAATTCACACTAATCAAGTCAACAATCTTTTCCACTGCTCCACAACGGCCATGTACGTAACACCTTCAACGCAAATTAAATAATTAAAAACAAATTATTCTAATGAATATCACGAGCTCTGATAGCAGCCTCACTATTAAGCAGATAATTACTGACAGGTGGTCTTCTACAATCTTCACTTTATGTATTGAGTTAACTAAAATAGCATTTCATGAATGACCGCCATTAACTCATATAGTTTTAGTATATTAAAACAATTCATGTAATTTTTGTGCAAATAGTCATTGTACTTGATAAATTATGTTATATGTATATGTTACCGGTTATCTGCATAATTCGGTATTCCATACAATAACTAGGTGATGTATAGAATATCTGGGGCGTCTGGGGAATGTATGAAATATTATAAACATGATTGTCCAAAACATACTTTACCTATAGACTGAGATCCCAGACCTACGCCATTTTAGCAAACATCATTTTTGAGGATTAATAATAATAGTCATAGTAATGTGTACTTAAGACGGCGTGCGTACTTACTAATTTGAAAGTGAGGCCATATCAGTGGTAGCCACTATTTTTAAAAAATCAAGCTGTGCGTTGGGAACGGAGTGAATTAAACACTAAGTGGGAATCGAATCTACAACCTATCGCGTTTATAGTTGCACTCTTGAGCCATGACCGCCGGCGGCATAATTTTTTTTAATTGTATATGTTTAAAAATATTCCTGAAGCCTATTAATCCAACATTGTTTTGCAATTTGACAAATATTTTTTTTTAATTTATGACTTATTTTCTTATTAAACATAATAAACAATAATATTCCAAAACTATATTCTTCCTTGTACAGCGTCAATAGATACATAGAATCTAAGTAATGTTAACAACCGAACGTGCCTACTCCAATATATCACGTTTGATTGCACATCGCTGCTATCTGAGCAAAGCAAGTTCATATTACAAGGATAAAGTATGAAACCCTATACAGAATGGACAAACATAGATATTTAACTAGGTGCATCATCTGGCTTTCATCATGTTACAATTGCATGTTGATCCTGGAAAATTCTAGGATCAATTTGCTGTTATAAATATAACAGCAAATTAGTGATAATAACTTGAGAATGATCTTTATATTATTCCCATCATCTAGAACCTAGTCGAAGCTTGGAACTCAACAATTATTTATTTATTTATCTGAATTGTCAAAAAAAATAATTTAGTAATAGGTAATTCTTATTTTACAGCAAAATCATTTTATTATAGTTATAAAAAAATATATTATTATAATTTTATTATCAGCTCCACGCTGTATCCCGCATATAGCAGTGTAGAGAGAGAGAGATCCTAGTGTTAAGACACTCCATTCCCCTTCTTTCTGCCGAATTCTGGAGGCATTGTGTGTTGAGTGGCGACATTGAATCCAGAATTCGGCGGCTATGCCTCGACACCAGAGCGAAGAAATGAAAATGTAAATTAAAATAAATATTTCATTTCTTCAAGTGAGGATCGAACTCAAAACCAGTAGATTTTACAGTCACACTATTATTACTTATATAATTTTTATTTGTAAGCTGATTGAAATAAAGCAAACACTAAATGTTGAGAACAGCTTATCAAAATACAATAATGAAAACATCTTTTAAATTGGTAGGCTGTTTCTAAAATAAGCGTGCACAAACACACATAGAGAAACATAGTTTTGGGTTTCATTATATTTATTGATAAACGTCATGCTGTGTTATATATCTTTCATATAAAGACAACGATCATTTTTATTATATGTATTGATTAGTAGGCAGTGTGAGAAAATTTAGAAATAATAATATTAATTTAAATTCTCATTAAATCTTTATTTAAATAGTTTGCAATACGAATTCGTTCAAGTTAAATATAAAGATAAGGAGTCGTTAACGCTTATTCAAATATCAATGCACTATTAACTAGTTCAATTGCTTCGAGAAAACTTAACTGCTTCTGGAAGTTATCGATCTAGAAACGTTATAATATTAGTGTTATTATTATTATTGCCAAACAATTATTCAACACTTTGTATTCAATTTTTACAAATTTGCTTTAAATGTTGATGTTTCCTAATGGGCTTCAATAACGGTACTTCAATAGGTACCTGTTCTTTTGCGTTTTGTTATCTTCGGTTCAACATCATAGATATTTTTTTTTGTCAACCTTTTTTTTTCTTTCTTTTAAATCTCTTGTCTTTTGTTCACTACCAAAAAGTACCAAATTGTTTAGTATGATGTGAGTACAATTTAATTAAAATACGAAATTAATGAAACTATAACATAAAAATTCTATAATGAAATACAATGTTCATACATTTTCCTTTAGCCTTAACGGTAACTCAAATCCGTTTTCGCTAGGATCTCTGAACAAGCAGGACAAGTTTAAGAGCGAGGTCGAAAGCCACCATTTATCTCATTATCCTATCCTTAAAGCGTTAATGCGTGCAATGCACTTCAAATTGCAACCACTGTTTGTGAGCACACATAGGATAAAGGTCGAGTCGATTTTTAAATTACCACTTATATGTAGTTGTGCAATGATCGGGGATTCAAATTCCGCTTGAAGTAGGTATTTACTTACTTTTGTAATATAATTTGCCTATAGTCTGGGTTGTCGGCTTGGACAAATAAATAATAAGAATAAATAAATAATAAAAATCTATATTCCTCCAGTTCCAGCGTGAACGCTGCATCCCGCATGCAGCGGGGTAAACAGAGGAAACCTAATTTTAAGACACTCTGTTCCCCACGCCACGCCCAATCCTCGAAACATTGCGTGGTGTGGCGGAACTCAACGCTGCGCTTTGTTATGTTACCAAGTTTTACTTAAAGATATTGCGATGTATGGGAGGTATATAAAGTGTACACTGTATAGCGGATCACTTTACTTACGCAAGAATTTTAACAGTTGTAAATGACACTGTCCTCTCGGACGCACTTCCTGTAAATAATTAACTATATCATCAAGAATACTGTGACTAAGGTAATTCTTATTTAGGACCCTGAATTAATAGTGGCGTTAAGTTCCTCTTCTCAACACGCATATGTCTCTAAAATTGGGAACGGAATTAACACTGAGTTCTTTTTTAACTCAATGCTACGCTGCCATATGCGGGATACAGCGTGAAGCTTTAAAAATAACCTTGCCACAATAATAACTCCCTAGACGTGGCTTAGGAGCTAAGAAATTTTATTGGGCGGTCCTGTTTTTTGGCAAATAATTTTATTATATCAAGTAGACTAAATTAACCTTTGATATTTGTTAAAAAAGAATCATATATTTCTCCATCTGACTACATGTTTTTTTCTTTTACTTTTATTTATTTTCAATTTTTATGTAAAAAAATACAGTGATAGAGACTTTGTGTCCCGTCACTCAACACTCAATGTTTCAAGAATACGACGAAAAGTGGAGAAGAGGAATGTTTTGATAGGGGAAGGACCTCACACTAGGTTCCCAGGTTCCCTCTGCCTATACTGTTGAGTGTGGGATACAGTGTAAAGTTTAAAAATATGTACATATATAACGATCTATATTCTCAGTTTAGTTAGTCCGTTATGAGCACTGAAGTTCACTGATTGAGTCGAACTTGACAATAATGGCGTATAACACGCGATGTCTGGAGGTAAACCGGTCTAGATATTTGTATCAGCGCCGACTAAATTAGATCAGGCTCGGCTTAATCGAGGAAATAGAAAAACTATATACCATTTATATTTTTTGTCGAAATTTTACTGCTTCATTTTCTTATTTCTTATGTTTTTATTTTTATATTTAGAAATTATTAAAAAAAATGCCTTTTTAATTGTAGCTTAAAGCGACCGTGGCGCGGCGGAATGTCTAAAAACTAGGTTTCCTTTGTTTACCTTGCGTAATATAGTTACACTAAAAAAGCAGCAGCTTTACGCTGTTTCCCGCATAACAAAGTAGATAAGTAATCTTCTGATTATAGAAAATATAGAATTAAATATAGAATTATATTATATTTACGCCAAGTACTGATCTCCTCTTTTACTTCCTCAAAGGTTCTATACCACTGGGTTCAAACAAAAGGCAAACAATTGGCCTATTTAACCATGTTAAACCTTTACAAACACCTGGCTTAAGTCACGGGATCGGCATTCCGTGGGCGTGGAGGATATACACTATGATGAGGTAAATTTCACAATTAGGGTAATCGTATGTAATTCGTGCAGCAATGATGCGGTGAAACATGAGTTTGATTTAATTTGTACAAGTGAATTTCCCTTGTAACTAGATAGGGTGTGGACTATGGCGGGGTAGAGTAACGTTGTATAGTTGGTACGTAGTAAAAATGGCTGGAGAACGGTTTACTTTTTATTTGGTTTCTTTTAGGCTACTCTCCTTTATTGCAAACTGTGAATAAGTTCAGACACGTCACCAGCACCAGCACGTCACCGTCACCAGCACGACAGACGCCTCACTGTAATTCATTTAGATTCGTTAAAATGACAAAAGACTTACTTTACTTAGAAAGTGACGGAAATAGAAGGTGGGATTTGGCTTATCACGCAAGCAAAACTTTTCGATTTGTAATTTAAATCCATCAAGAGAACCTCCCAACGAAAAACTGCCCTTAAATGCATTCCGATGTTAATTTAAATAAGGCTTTAAATAAGGTTTAGGCCATTGCTTAATTTAAAAAAGCAGCAGAATAGGTGCAGTGCAGCAGAATATAGTGTTAAAACACTCCATTATCCACTTTTCATCTGATTTCCGAAACACATCCTGTTGATTAGGGGAACTCAACGCCCCGCTTTATCCTGTTACCATATCATGGAAATAAAAATGTGTGAATCGAACTCACAACCGTCGCGCTTACAATCAGACGCTGTACCATTGCGCCACAACGGATTTTTTACAAAGAATAATAAAATGTTAATAAAATCAGCTTCACGCTGTATCCCGCACACAGCAGGATAGTGCTAAGACACTGAGTTACCCACTTTTCGTCGAAATTCGTTGAATGGCGCTACTCAACGCCGAACTTTGCCTTGACATCTCATATATAAATAATCTATGTTAATTAGGTGTTAATTTCTATACCGCTCTACATCGTGCACGTGTCATTTAAAATTTCATTACAATACAGTAATAATCGTTCTAAGATAGTGAATATACTATTATAACCACTAAACAGTTTAAATGTAGTTTTTTTGCCATCTCTTGGTTCTCTGCTGAGTAAAATTATTTACAATTCAAGCAATAATAAAGCGTATATTGTGTGAAATTTGTAACAATATTTCATATTTATTAAATATTTTAAATTTCTTAGTAATGTTATATGAGAAGGACATTACGTATAATCTTTGTTTTATTTCAATATGTCGTCGATATGGTGCTCCACATACATTTTTTTAGCTTCATGCTGTACTGCGCACATAGCAGAGTTATCAGAGGAAACCTGAGAACCTAGTGCTCAGACACTCTGTTCTATTTAAAAAATATATTTCGCCACGTGGAGATGGTCATAAACGCACTGTCAGATGTCCTATAACCCTGGTACGGAAAAGGTTGAACATAAATTGTGTTTTATTTCGCTTCACATTGTATGCCGTATAGGTAAAAAAGGTTAGGCAGAGGGGAACCTGTTATTAAACACATCGTGCTCCACTTTTTGGAATTGAAGTCACAACCATCACACTTTTATCCTTAATACCTACCACCATACTCTAATTAGAAGGCTTAAACACTAAAGATAAATTTAATTAGAAGGATTCATTTTTGCTAAGAAAGTGAATCACGACGCATATTCAAAATATTATATATATTATATATGATTGCATATAGAGCATATCGCTAATTTTCCTATAAGATAAAATCCTGCAGTTTACGTCGTCGGTGTACGAACGAACGCGTTATATAATATCACCGCTATCACACTAGTCCATACAAACCTGACGTCATATATGAAAATAAATAACTCCAGTCATACAAACAAGCAAATCGTGATCTAGAAATTAAATAGTAACGCAGCCAGATTCTTACAGATGCTAATTTAGCTGTGTGCTAAAATGTTTTAAAATACTGTTATTGATGTATGTATGAATGTATGTATGTAGTACACTCTGATGGCAGCAATTGCTAATAATTATATAAATACGTACATTGGACTCCAACTGTCCACATAGTTGGAATTGAATCCACGACTGCAATTTAGCTTTTCTAGAGTCGAGATGTACCGACGTATATATTTTAATACTTTAACAAGTAATATTTAAATAGTACTTATCATGACATACATACATATATATACATATATATATATATATATATATATATATATATATATATATACACAACGTACGAAACTACTAGGTTCCCAGGTTCCCCTTTGCCTACCCTACTTTGTGCGGGAATATATAAAACTAAAAAAATATTTCGTATTGTTATTTTCTTTTCCTCATTCTGCTAAAATAATCGATGATAGCGGCCAACATTCTACAATATGTCTAATTATAGGTTTATAATTAAAATAAAAGTCAAGTGAATAAAAATGATGCTTTCTCCGCACATTCCACAAATAATGGCAAGTATATTATTGACTATAGGTAGCGGATGGATACGAAGAGCTCAAGATCGGGTGTGGTGGCGAGAATTGGGAAATGCCTATGTCCAACAGTGGATGATTAACGGCTGTCGATGATGATGATGATGATGATATTATTGACTATCAATATTTCAAAATAATTATAATATACTTGCTGGAACATAATTCTGTTCCAGAATGTGGAGAACGGAGTGTCTAGGTTTCCTCTACCTAACTAGGTTTCCTCTAACTTACATTAATAAATAAATTTTTATATATAAATTTTAAATCTATTCAATTTAAAAAATTAAAATTCCTCCCAAGTCCAACCTTTCATAAATTGAATATATGTCCTTCTGCATATAATTTGAATCACACAAATCAATTTTCCTTTCGATGTTGAATATCGATTTTGCACTACCGATTATCCTATAAATAATGTTTTATTTATTAGCTATCGTTTAAATGTTTAAGTGCTTTATTTCATATTAAGTTAGCCAAGTCAATACTTTTTTATTAGTGATATTTTTAAGTGACATAAAAAAAGGTTCTTCGGTTGTTTTTCCGCGATTATCTCGCGTTTGGCTGAATTGATTTTGATCCGTTTTTCAGAAAAAATTAAGTTGCACACAGTTGAAGGTTTTAGTATTTAAACCGACTAGAAAAAAAAAACACTTGTTCCAACAACCTGACAAATAGATACAGGCAGTGGCTGTTGGTAAAAGAGATTTTTAGATTTGGTTAAAAAGCATTTAAATCTTAGATCAACTATACTGTATTTTGTACTATAGTTGGATCGAAATTTTAAATTCACATTTATTAGATACCTACTCGCCCCAAGGAGAACGTACTTTAATTCAATAGATTGTTATCTTACAGAAAATATCTTAATTTTCTTATAATATTTCAGTAAGTATTTTTTTCCACGATCAACTAATTACCTTTTTAATTTCGCGAGTATCCCTTATATAGCAGGGTAGACAAAGGGAAACTAATGTTGAATTACACCGTTCACTACTGTCCAACGAAATCTAGAGGTGCGTGCTGCGATACTCAACGCCGCGCTTTGCCTAGTTACCAGCGTAAGCAGAATCGAAGCGGGAATCAAATCCACAATCGTAGCGCTTACACTTACACGCTTTTGCTTATGCGCCAAGAGCACGATGACGATCAATCAACCTCGACGGCCTAGTAAAGGGATGGTACCTAATATAATGCCTCTAATTAAATATTTTAATAATTTCAAATACAAGTTTAGAGACCACATTTACATTCTGCAAGGCGAAATTAACAACTCAATTGAACAAAATGCCGCCTGAATAAGAATTAGTTGCACTTTAATTATTCAATCTATTGAGGATATTGCGAGAAGATGCCAAAGTTAAGGCCGTATAGTGACTTTACTTGCATATAAATATTATACGCTGCGTTAAATTTGTTATAAGAAATAATTATATTTTTGCTTTGCCTTTTTATTATCCAATTTCTTTTTTTTAATCGACTTCTGTAAAAGGAGGAGGTTATCAGTTTGACTGTATTTTTTTCAAATTTCGGTGATTATTTCTTTTGTGCTTTCATGATTTTATTCGTTGATTTATTTTTTCTTGAGAACGATACATTTCGAGGGTAATCTGATGAGACTTTGGCTAGTTCTGAATATGGACTGGTTGAAGTCGGCTATTTTTTGATATAAATTAAAATTATTTGAATCCGTTTTGCAGGATTGGCTGATGGAACCTTGTATTAAGATATTTTGTTCCCCACTTTGCGTTCTATTTTCAAGACATCGAATAGTTCAACTTCTCGCGTACTGTGTAACTGTGTACTATAGCGAGGAAATAAAAATAATTAAAATGTAATCATTTTCCCGAGTGAAAATCGCATCCACTATCATTGCGTTCAAGGTCAACACCGGTCCCACAGCACCACGCCTCTCATAACAAAATATAGTCATGCAAATTAGCACATTGAAATTAGATCTAACAGCGTAACTACCTATAGCCATAATCAAATATTGAGGTTGCACATATTTTCTCAAATCTTAAATCTTGGCAAACTTTGTCTCAACTTACACCTATCTCTGCTCTAATCCTATCGGGATTAGAACAGAGATAGGTATAAGTTACAACAAAGCTTAAACAAATCAGTTCTTGTAATCTTTTTAGGTCTTTATACAGAGTAGGTTACCGGTTTATTTTCTTAGCTTTACCCTGCATCTAATCAATTCTAGAGGCACTGCATGTTGAGTCACGGAACTCAACGCCGCGCCTCAAGAAATTTAAACATTAAATATTTCATTTGTACAAGTGGAAATCGAACCCACAATCTCGTTACAGTTACACGCTTGTCCCCTTTTGCCACAACTGGCCTCAACGAGTTTTAGTAGAGTAGTTTTTTTTTTTATATCAATATTAGTGAATACGCCTAGCCTTAAGAAAAATATTAATTTTCCTGTGCTTTCATGATTTTACTTGTCTCAGATACAAATAAAATCCTACAGCCATTTACCCTTACAAATGCCTGTTAATTTTGTCACTTGCAATATTGCTTCAGTTAAAACTAGGTATGCCGTATGCGTAGTACGCACAAACGAAATATAATACTTACTCAAATAAAAATATTTCGAAAATATTTTAACTCTTAATGACTGATTATATAAGTATTCAAAAAGAAAAAATATTTTTCTTATATATTTTATACACTTAGGACCCACACGAGGCTTCGCTCGCTTTCACTTTGATATGAATTGAACTAAAAAAAACCTATACGATAAAAGAAATAGAAAACATAAAAAAAATTGTATTAATTATAAAATTTAATATATTGTCTAATATGATCCCGAGATCGCTAATATTTCGATTTATAGAATAGTTAAAGTTAATATTTCTAACTTTACGGCCAAAGGTTATATTGTAACATTTGAAATTATTCCTTAATTTGTTACTAATACACCACAATGTAAGTCTATCCAAATCTTGTTGTAATTTAGACGAGACAGTGATGTTTTTATTTTATTGTATATTTTAAGACCGTCAGCGTAAAATTGAAATCTACAATGCTTAAAACACTCGTGTATATCGTTAATAAATAACGTGGGGCCAAGAATGAAACCTTGCGGGACGCCTGAGGTTGCAGATATACCCCTATGACTACATTAATTTTACAGTTAATCAAATAAGTTTCAAGACATTAATATACACGAAGTTTATTTAATAAAATATTATGATCGAAGACGTGGAATGCATTGGCCAAGTTTGTTTGTGTTTCAACTCGATATGGAAAACATAGTAGAATATTAACATTGTGAAGATCATTATATTTTATAGTTTTTATAATTACGTACATGTTGCGCGATCGTTATTGAAAATTATTTTGTAAATGAGTTTCTACACTTATGTCACGTCGTCGTTAAAATTTGTTAACAATATTGAAATATATATTTCATTTAGCTTCACACTGTATATTTCTCGAATAGCAGAGTAGGGAGTCCGTTACCCATGCTCCGCATATTTTTTTTAAAAACGAACGTGTAAATGTCGAAGCTCAACATTGCGCTTTATTAGATTGCTATTATGATTAGAGGGAAAATGTTAATAATTCATTCCCCCGAATTGAATTCGAATCCATAACAGTTGCTTTTATAGTCAGACGCAGTGCGGATGCGCCATTTTTTCATCAATAATAAAATAATAATATTTAGGTATAAGATACTGTTATAATAACTAAAAATATGTATATATTCGTATCAAACATAGTTATTTCATATAAGGCCCTTAAAAGAGAAGGGAAAAGGGCAGAATTCCTTGAAATTAATCTAAAAGAAATTAAAAAAAATATATGTTAATGTCCTATTAGAATAAATAATTAGTTTCAGCTAGATCCCGCAGACAGCAAGGTAGGCCGAAGGAATCTTGTATTAAGATACTCTGTTCCCCACTTTCCGCCTTATCTGGAGGCATTGTGTGTGGAGTAGCGAAATTCAACGCCACGCTTTGCCTCGACACCAGAGCGAACAAATGAAATTATAAATTTAAATAAATATTTAATTTCCCCAAGTTCGTCGAATCCACAATCAGTTGATTTTACAGTCACAATTTGTGCCCCTGCGTCACGACTGCAATGTATTAGTTTTCATGTTAAAAAATTTAACAAGGAAATATTTCGAAGAGACTAGTCGTGGCGTTAGGGGCGGGCACAAGCGACAAAACGAGACAGGCCGAGGAGACATTGCGTGTTGAGTTCTGCCACTCAATGCTTCTAGAATTCAGTAGAAAACGGACGGACGGAACGGAGTGTTTTAACACGGTTCTCAGGTTCCCGCTACCTACCCGGCTCTGTGCAGGATATAGCGTGAAGCTAAAAAATTGGAAACTTAAGGTACATTTACCGAAAACAAAAAGGTACGTCACGTACGTACGCACGTAAGGAAACATTGTTAGTTCATTAGCTACTGGTATCACGGCCTCAGTGTATAAATAATTGCACATGGCCGATCATTTATCTCTTACAAATATTTGAGATTAACAGATATCTTCTGCAAACGGCGGATTCAAGGGTACCGGATAATTAGACCATTAGTTGTACAGCCACATTATAAGTAGTTACAGTACGGTCGATGAGTCGTGGTTGCCCTGAAGATAGGGTTTTTGAAAATTAGAGCATTTACTCGGAAAAGAAATAATCAAAGTAAAGAAAAATCCTAAAATCAAATTGGCGCTGTCATCAACAGCTAACAGCATCAGGGCGGCCACAACTTGTCGACTCTGCTTTGTAAAGTTAACTTATATTCTATGTAGGTATGAAGCTTTTAATGAAATACGACTGATATAAAATAAAGTTAAATAAATATTCGAAGTGACTTAAAATGGATCAAGAAGAAATTATTGAACGTGGTAAACGCGTTGTGGTAGGAATTTGTTGTAAAAAATTACTAAAATTAAGATGTACTAAAAAAAAATCTTAATTTATTTCATACAAAGTAATTTTAAGATTTCTTAAGAAATTTTCTTTCTGAAGGAATTCATTAGTTTTCAATTTTTACTTACAAATTGTATGTTTTATGATTTTATAATAGAAGTATTTAGTGCTTATTTCTCAAGTAAAATTAAATGGATTCAAATTATTATCGCCTAGCTCTTTAAACATTTAGTTATATGTATAATTTTATATAAATTATATCTATGTGGTAAAAAATGGAATCATACGATCGCTTGGTAGATTCAATGTTCCAAAAAAATCTAGCTGCTTAAAATTTTCTTTTTTTTCTGAACAAATAAATTTAGGGACAAAAATTTGGTATTAATATTCGTACTTAAAAGATTTTAATTCACATCTAGACACATAAGTATTAAAAAAATTAACAATACATTACAGATGTACCTATATACACTGTACAATTTATATATAATTATATTATTTTAAAAGCGAATTTCGTTTATAATATTTATTTAAGAAAACGTATAAAAATTTAAACGTCCAAGGTCCCTGTTCAAATCCATCTACGTTTAAATTTTTATACGTTTTTTCTTTTCTAAGTGTAGAATAAGCTGATAAAAATATTCCATAATATTCAATATATTATTTAATTCCAGATGTATGGCCGCTACCAACGCGACTTAAGCGAAGCGGCCAGAGAAGAAGCACGAAGACTCAGAAGACTGCGTAAAAGACGTCGGAAAGATGACAAACTTCGGCAAAAAGAGCTTGAATCGACGGGCAAGCACCGGCCACGGGGAAAATTTTTTAAAGTGTTGGGTGAGATTTCATTATATATTGGCAGTTCCACATAGTTTCCCGCAAATTTGGGTAAATCGAGTTGAGACTGTGTGTTGTGAATGATGGAATTCTTCGTCGTATTTTTTTTTTCTAGAGAGAGAAGATGAAAATATTATAATTATAATTTTCCCTGAGTTTCCCTGAGCCTTGTTATGCCGATTTTATTCATAGATATGTAATTTATGAGTTGCCGGTTAGACCCGTAAACAGGCATTACACAAAATTTAAGTTCTTTTATTTTATTGATTTATTGAATATACAATTTATTTAAAAAACTAGTTCGTCGCACAATGGGCTATTATGTTATGAGTTCGATTCCCAGTCAGGGAGGGAATACATTATTTCCATTACTCCAGTGAAAAGTAAGACGCTTAACATACAGTGTCTCAAATTCAGACGAAAAGCTGTAAAGCTTTCTTCTTTTAGCACTTTAGGTTCCTTCTGCCAACCCTGAAATGTAAAACAAACTGTGGAACTCTAAAAAATGATCAGACAACAAATAAGTAATCAATATTTTGAAAACTGTAAAATGTTTTTTAAACTCGGTTTCTTGATAAAAATATTAATAAATTTTATAGTAAATGATGAATGATATAAAGTGTGTTAGGGTACATATGGAGGCACACGTTCGCCAGGCTTGGCGAGGACTGGATCTTCCTGGCGCTCCTCGGCATCATCATGGCGGTGCTCAACTTCGCCATGGACAAAGGCATCGCTGTTTGTAATAATGGTAAGAAAATTTATTTAAAACTCATAGATTCATAGGTCATTTGTTAATTTGTTATATGTACATATTATTTATGTCTGTTTTCCACTTTTTAAAAAGTCGAGTATAACGTTAATTTATATGTAAGCTTCCCGCCTGTAGCTAAAATGTGTATTTTCTTGTATCTAACGCTGTATTCCGCAGATAGAAGGTTAGGCAGAGGTATCCTGGGCACTTACTGCTAAAATACTCCGTTCCTATTAGTTTTAATAGGGATGTTTTAACACTACGTACGGAAGCAAACACTTCTGTACCCCACTTTCCGCCACATTCTGGAAGTATTGCGTGTTGAGTGGCGACTATGCCTTGTTCGTTACCAGAACGACGAGATGAAAATTTTAAATATTCCATGTGAATCGAACCCACAGGCTATCTCGTTTACGCTTGTGCCGCTGCGCCACGACTGACCTGAAATGAAATATTAAATTTATTCCATTTGATAATTCACATACCCATTAATCTATTGCTTTCTTTTTATGCTGTCTTAGAAGTAACTACTAGCTTACACGTAAGTAACTAAATTGTAATTTGTGTTAGTGGACTCATTTTCATTTTATAATTTAAAAATTGTTTCAATTTATAGGTTTATTGTGACACTGTTACTATTTCAAGATTTTTTAATCCTGAAAATAAAAGATAAAATTAATAATAAATATTTATTCCAGCGCGTATGTGGATGTACAAGGACCTAGCGACGTCCACGTTCAGCCAGTACGTGGCGTGGGTGTCGTTACCCATCTGCCTCATTCTATTTGCCGCTGGCTTTGTCCATATAGTTGCAGCCCAGAGTATTGGTAAGCTACAAAAAATCTATTTATGTTATTAATAATAATAATAATATACCCGCAGGGCAATAATAAGACCCGCAGGGCAGCTTGTGGCGAGCTGTTGGGGAGTGGCGACCCCACGGACCTGAGTCCTCCGGAGGGGAATTGTAATCTATCCCCCGCCTCTGGCTTGCCTTTATTGGCCGGCAGAGTGGAGCGCAAGAGCTATATGCTCGAAAGGGTGGAAGTGCTCAATCTGCGTAATAGCGGGGAAACCCGCTCACGAGCTCCTCGTGATGGTGAAACCGGTGCACACCTCTCTACACCCTTAGCCGACCACGCCGATTTTGCGCCCAAGGCACTACGCCGCTTTGTGGGGGCCCATCTAGTGGGAGGCGAGTCACCGTCCGCCAACCGTTCAATTTGAGACTATTGTAAAGGCGGACGTCCGTTAGTCTCACTCAATAGCCCAGTAGCCAGTCCATCCAAATTTCATTCCATAGTCCTAGTTTAGATTTCCACATTTTCCATAGTTTCTACGCATTAACCGGCGACCATCTCTGGGCAATTACCTGTAGTTACCCAGAGATGGATCCCGGCTGATGCGTCACAGTAACACATTTGTATATTCTCTAAGGGGCCTCTACGTGTTGGACCTGTGTCCCCACGCAAGCCTTCCAAAGGACCGGGTTCTTTTGAACCTGAGTACTGAAAGAGAAATAATATATTAATATGTTCCAAATTACAGTAAAAAAAAAATCAGCTTCACGATAGGTAGAAAAGGATCCTAGTGTTAATACATTCATTTCTGCATTTTTACTCTGCGCCCCGTTTGCTTCGAAACCAGAGCGAAGAAACGAAAATATAAATTTAAACAATAATTACATTTCCTCGAATGGGGATCGAGCTCACAGCCAGTCGCGTGTACACACACTTTTACCACTGCGCCACGACTGGTTTGGTACTTTACATTATGTACCTTGTACATCAGAATAACACATAGGCTTTCTTAAAGTATTTCTGTTTCTAGAGACAGCCAGGTAGTTTCCTGTAGAAATGTTAATGATTATTTTAGCGGTCTTAAGTTTTTGCTATTATGTTTTTGGACCAAAATTGTTGAACGCGAGATTCTTAATGAGAACGGAGTGTCTTAACACTAGGTTCCCTGGTTTCCCTTTGTCTACCCCGTGATACAACGTGAAGCTAAAAAAATAAACTTTATTTTTTTTTTCTAGGCTCCGGTATACCAGAAATGAAGACAATTCTGCGCGGTGTGCACTTAAAAGAGTATCTGACGTTTAGAGCGTTGATATCTAAATTAATAGGTCTCACCGCTACACTGGGCTCTGGACTGCCTTTGGGCAAAGAGGTATAGCTCCATAATAAATTATTATATTATATAATTTTTTTTTATAAAATTTTGATATTCTGATAAACATTTCCCCTCAGGGTTTTTATATAGTTGTTACTTTTATCATTCAGCATAATTTATGTGAAAGTGGCAATGTTTTTTTTTCAGTTTCACTCTGTATCCTGTGTATAGCATGGTAGGCAGAAAAAAACTAGTGTTAAGACTCTCAATTTACTAGTATTATTAAATGTTTATTGTTTATATTTAATATATTAATATTTCACGACAAGTTACGATACTAAAACGTAGCAATATCTTCCCGTCGTCTTATAGAGTTAATTAAATTCCCAGAATTTAATTTTGATTTTCCTTTGGAACCTAGTGGTAAGGCACACCGTTTCCCATTTAATTTTTGGTACCAGCGCAAAGTCCGAAAGATAATCGAAGCCACAACCTCGATGGCCTCTTCGCCTAAAATTATTTCTATTATAAAAAATTCCAACGTATAAAATTTGAATCTGCAACCTCCCACCTTATACATTGTGATTCTTGCAGGGTCCCTCAGTGCACATAGCGTCCATGGTGGCGACGCTGCTGTCCAAGCTGGTGACGTCGTTCCAGGGCATCTACAGCAACGAGTCGCGCACCACGGAGATGCTGGCGGCCGCGTGCGCCGTGGGGGTCGCGTCCTGCTTCGCCGCGCCCGTGGGCGGTGAGCACTCTACTTTAGAGACATGAAAACATATATCACTTTGATTCAATTCACTTTTACACTACTTAGGTAAACAAACAATCGAAAACGGTTACGCCGTTATACATAAAATTAAAACTGGCTTCAATACAGTCCGGTATATTCTAAACAATGGTAGCATCATCTGGAGTTGACTGGAATTAGTTAAAATTGTACTACTTATTTATTAATTAATATGATTGCTAGTTATTTCTGTTTGTGTACAGACAGACATTTATTATTCAATTGACATACATAATATATTGACACATTTACACTGTTTTTGCATACTAAAGACATTATTTTGTAAATAGTTTCTTATGTTAAACTAATATTATATTTTGACTTTAACTATACAATAAAGTGTAGAACGGTGGGTCTTAACACTAGGTTCCCGAACACAGCGTCAAAGTACAAAAAAATTATAATATAATAATTGTATGTTCAAAAATTATAATTTCCATATTCCTTTTAGTTTTTGAGAAATTTTTGGATAAATATGCATAATATATCGGCTTAGAGTGTAAACGTGCTAACATTGTAAGCCGACCTCTACTATATATTTGCTTAGAATGCGTGGAAGTAAATAATTTATAGGAAGTTTAATTTATGTAGAATACAGGTTTTTCCAAATTCATACTTTGACGCACAAAATTCAATTTCATCTTTTCACAAGTAAAATTCATATATATTTACTTTGATTACTAATTTTACACTCAAATTTCGCCGTTTTCAACCTTAAATTAATACGTTTAAACTTCAAATTCGTAATTTTACACTACAAAATACGTTATTTTTCCAGGTGTACTATTCTCAATAGAAGTAACGACGACATACTTCGCTGTAAGGAACTATTGGAGAGGATTCTTCGCAGCCTGCTGCAGTGCTATTGTGAGTTTTATCTTAAAAATCGTAATATACATACATTTATAATTTGGATGTACTTGTATGTTCATGGATAAATTTGTAGGTACATATATAACTTAAATCATCAAATGGATAAGTTAGACGCACAAGCGTGCGATTCACTCTGTATTCCACACATAACAGCGTAGGTGGAAGGAATTTGGGAACCTTACGTTAGATATTCCGTTTTCTATATTTTTTTTTACTCCATTCCCCGTTTCCTTTAGTTCGTTCAGTGTTGGGTGGAACTTGACACCGAACTTTACTTCTTTCGAGCGTGGAAGTAAAAATATTTAGTATTTAATTCCCCTGAGTGGAAATCAAAACTACTACCCTCGCTGCGCCACGACAGCCTTTATATAGTAATATTTTTTTTCTAAGAATTATTATAAATTTTACATTTAATATGTATTTGTATTATTACAGATGTTCCGCCTGCTATCAGTGTGGTCAGGCGCCTTGCCCACCGTGAAGCCGCTTTTCCCAACAAATTTACCACAAGATTTTCCTTTCGATCCTCAAGAATTTGCCGTTTTTGTTTTACTTGGGTATGTTTTTTTTGAGTGAAAACAAATTAAATTAAAAAGAGAATAATTCGAGTCAAAAACTCAGCGTTGAGTTTCGTCACTCAACACGCATTGACCCTAGAATGTAGTGGAAAGTGAAGAACAGAAATACCATAATGGGAACGGAATGTCTTAACACTAGGTTCCCAGATTCCCTCTACATACACACTGCTATATACATTATTCATCGTGAATTCGTGAAGCTACAAAAATTAACATTCCTAATTTGAGAACTTAATTAATAACGCTTATATTGTAAAATATACTCTTATCGTAAAATTTATATAAATGTATGATATTTGTATTGTATATTAATTCTATGTAGTATTATTTTAAATTATAAGTTATGAGAATTTATATATCTTAAATGTGTAATTTTTATGATATTACTCTCTTATAGTATTGTGTGTGGGCTGATGGCGGCCTTTTGGGTATTCCTGCACAGACAGTATGTCTTATTCATGAGGAATACTAAAGTTCTCAGCAGTTTCCTGCAAAAGAAGTAAGTAAAATAGTTTTAAGGCACAAGCGTGCGACTGTAAATGCGATGGCTTAGGGTTCTATTCTCAGTCGGCGGAATAAGCCGTACATTGAGTTCCGCCACTCAGCACGCAATGCATCAAAAATTCGGAAAATGGGCAACGGAGTATTTTAACACTAGGTTTCCTCTACTTTGTATGATACGATTGGATTATTTAAATTAAGTAGTAATTGAGACTTGCTAGTGTTTAGCCTCGCTGATCGCGTTGTCCATTTCCTTTGCTTACCCTATTTAGTGCGGGATATATTACGTGAAGCTAAATAAATAAATTAAAGAAATTATAATTTGCCTGTAGCGGGCTAACAGAACGGAGCGCCAAAAGCTATGGAGGCTTATCGTTCTTTATACGTGATCAATCTTTAACTAGAAGCGGGTCCCAGGTCTTACGATCTTTAGATCGACACTGTTTTCGAAGGTCAACCGAGTTCTCCCTTACCCTCCCTCACCACCATTAACTCTGTTACTAGCAGCAATACGCATTTCCATATCCATTTCATATCTTCCGTCTCTACTAAACACACATCCCAAATATACCACTTCATTCACATGTTCCAATATATTTTCATTTATCTGTTAAATATTTCACTGTCGAGGCAAATCACGACGTTGAGTTCAACCACTCAGCACGTAATGCCTTCAGAATTTGGCGGAAAGTGGGGAACGGAGTGTCTTAACACTAGGTTCCCTCTGCCTACCCTGCTGTGCGGGATGCAGCGTGAAGCTAATTTGAATTCATTTATTAAATATTTCTATTCTTTAAAAAAATAAAAATAATAAGCGAGGCCATCTTGGCGTATTGGGACCTCGTCCACCTGGGATCGCTATAGTAACTGACATAAAAATTAAGCTTTTCTTTTATTTTTCTTTCAGTCGTTTTATCTACCCGGGCTTTATGACTCTAGCGGTAATGTCCATTCTATTCCCGCCCGGTATTGGAAAATATATGGCAGCAGATCTCGGGAATCAGGAACAGGTAAGTTATTTTTTTATAATAATAATTCACACTAGGAGGTGTGAATTATTATTATTTCCTCGCCCTGCTCTTTGGTTCTTAAGACAGCGTTGAGTTCTGCCACTCAAGTGGAGTGTCTTAACACTATGTTCCTTTTGGCTTTAATTACTTTGCGGGATATAGCGTGAAGCTAAAATAATAATGATAATATAATATAATTTGAATTATATTAATTAAAAAAACTATGATAACTTTTTGCTTCACACGAAAGTTACAAATATAAAATTCATACGACTTTATTTTTTTTTAGCTGCACGTTTTGTTTTTGCACATAGCAGGCAGGCAGAGAGAGCCAAAAAACATTGTGTTAAAATACTTCTAAAATAATTCTTAAGGCGTTGCGTGTTGAGTGACGGAACTTAACGCCACGCTTTGCGTCGTTACTAAAGCGGCGAAATGAAAATGTTAAATATATTATTACCTCGAGGGGAATTGAATCCACCAGTTTACAGTCGCACGATTGTGCCGCTGCGCCACGACGGCCTCTATTATATTAATCTATATCTGTAGATACTGACTTTGAACCCACTATCCTCAGGTGTTATCCCTGTTCTCAAACTTCACTTGGTCGGACTCGTTAAGCGCGGAGCAGGCGGCAGTAGTGGCACACTGGCAGACACCGGAAGTCGACCATTTTGGATGTCTCATTATTTATTTTTGGTCGATTGTAAGTATCTTTTGTTATTGTAGAATATTTTATAAATTTATAAAAGGTAAACTTTTTTTAACATGTGGATCTAAATCATTAGTTTTTATTTCATGTTTTTCCAAATTAGACAAAAATGTCTTTAATTATAGGCATTGATGCGATAAATTTATTTTTTATGAATACTTTATAAACACTTGATATTATTGCACAAAATAGAATATTGTACAATAAAATGAACATATGCTTTCAATATTTAAAGATATAAGGTATATCCTTGTAATTTTGTAACAACCACAACCAATAACACATTAAAAAATATTTAAGAACTAAAAAAATTACCCATAATATAAAAAAATAAAATTCTTCGAATATCTTTTCGTCGTTAACGTCTAAGATATTCGAAGAATTCATATTTATTGCTGGTAATAGCTAATTTAATATTCAAAGCGAAACAAAATATATCGACGAGGATGGGATTCGAACCCACGCGTGCAGAGCACATTGGATTAGCAGTCCAACGCCTTAACCACTCGGCCACCTCATCTTGTATTATATATACCTAATATTACTATAGTACTTTATAAGGCCGCCGTGGCGCAGGGGCACCAGCGTATGACTGTAAACACGACAGGTTTTAGGTTCGATTCTCAATCAAAACGCTGCATTGAGTTCTGCCATACTACACAATGGCTCTATAATTCGGCGGAATATGAGGAACGAAAGTGTCTTAATGAAAATGGAGTGTCTCAACACTGTGTTCTCAGGTTCCCTCTGCCTACCCTGCTATGTGTCCCGCACAAATTCAGCGTGAAATTAAGAAAAAAAAATAGCATAACAATACATCATTATCTTGTAACATATATTTAAAAACAATGTTTGCACAATTGTTACGGCTGTCGTATCTGTAATAGCTTATTACGACAATGTTAACGTTCACTTTTATCACCACACGTGGTCTCTTAGTGTTTGAAAATTAACTGTGAAATATGGAATAGCCGTCGAGTCGGTCGTAAATGTATGTATATTGTCGTTTATGGGACGTTAAATTGATATGTATTGGTAATGTATTAGTGGTTTAATGATAGTTAAACGATCGTTAGCTTTACACCAAAACTTTTTGCTTTGAGGCACAAGCATGCGACTGATAACGTGACGGTTGTGGGTTCGATTCCCACTTGGGGTCCCCCAAAAAATATATAATATTTTCATTTGCTCGCTCTGGTAACAAGACTAAACGCGGCATTGAGTTTCGTTACGCAACACGTAATGCTATGAGAAGTCGGTGAAAAGTGAGAATAGGAGTGTTTTAACACTAGGTTTCCAGGTACTCTCTGCCTACCCGGCTATGCTAGATACTAAAACTAGCGTGAAGCGAAAACAATAAAAAATAATAATAATAAAATAAATAAATGACAATTGATGTCTCTAAGTGGAGCTGTATATTTGCAACATGTACTTTAAGAGGTTTATAAAAATATAAAGTGAATAGTTTTAACTGAAACTCTTAATCCGGATTAATCACGTAATCCTAATTAAGAGACTTATTTAATTGTTTATAAATTGATCTTATTAAGTTAATAAGATTTCATTGTTTCTAATGCAAAACGCTTGTAGATATAAGCTATACAGGATATTATAAAAAGGAATATATTAGTCAATATAGCCTAAATAAAGAAAAAGCTTTGTAATTACAAAAAAAAACTTTGTAATTACAAATCAACTCTGCCAATTAAGTGATAGTTATACAAGACGAGGTGGCCGAGTGGTTAAGGCGTTGGACTGCTAATCCAATGTGCTCTGCACGCGTGGGTTCGAATCCCATCCTCGTCGGATATATATTTTTTAATTCATACATACATGTTATTTAAATTTATAATGGAATAAAAATAAGAAACCAATATTAGAGTCTTGAGATTGAAACATTAATTATAGTTTATCGTCATTTTTATTCATGGTTCCATTTTAACCATGTAGCATTTTTTTTATTTACGTTGATTTATGAAACACTATATTATCTAAAATACAGGTACATGCATAGTTTCAAAATTATTAAAATTAAAGTTTTTAATGAACGTAATCGACACAGGCAGTCCAGTATTATCCTACTAAATTTAAAAAGACACATAACCGACATAAAAAAATTACGGGGAAGTATTTTTTCCTTGTGAAGAACGACTAGGTCACGACTGTTAATCCTAATGAACCACTGAGCTTGTTTTTTTTCCTTTTTAGTTTTAAATATTAGGGTTTTAGTTTTTCCCGACTGCTAAGGCAGGGTTACCTTTTTCGCGCATTTCTTGTATATTCATATATATGTAATATCCTTTACAACCTCATATCTCCAGAACCACTGAACGGATTTACATAATTGAGGTATCGTTAGTTTTGTCTCAGTAGCATAAGTGTTCTTTGATAGGTGACATTAAAAAATATCTGATATGGCAGCTGTTCAACGCCATGGTGCTTAGTCAAAAAAAATGTATTTTTTTTAATACTACAATATGGGTATCAAATTAAAAGGCTCTACACAAGAATTTTAATTTCAAGGTATATCGTTGGTAATACTGACAAAAATAATACGATGCATTTTTTTTTTTAATATATACTCAGGGATAGTAGCAATGATAAAACCTTGTAGACTATGAAAGCGGGTTTAAATCCTCGCGATATTGACCTTTTAGGAAATAACAAGATTGCAAAATTTTTCGTTTTATAATCCTAATGAATCCTAACAAAAACATGAAAAATAAAAAAAAATATTTAAAACCAAATAAAATGACTAAATAATTAAATATTAGATTAAAGACTAGAAAATTCCGTATAAAATTAAAAAGGAAAAACATAATAATTCTTCAAGCAATTTAATCTTTACTCGGAACAACGCATAATTTAAAGTGTCCTAATAAACTATTGGGCTCTTTTACGTTTTTTAATTATTTTTTTTTAATTATGTTTTATTAATAATATTTTTTTACTAATTATTAAATGACATCATGATATATATATATTTTAAATTCTTGTAGCGAGTCCTTTAATTCGATACGCATGTTGCAATATTAGGTATATATAATACAAGACGAGGTGGCCGAGTGGTTAAGGCGTTGGACTGCTAATCCAATGTGCTCTGCACGCGTGGGTTCGAATCCCATCCTCGTCGATCTATTTTATTTCGTGTTATACATTAAATTAACTATTTTATATAACAATTAATACGAATTATCGGATATCTTAGATGATAACGTGCAAAGATAAAGATATTCCAAGAGTTTGAAATTTACATTTACGACTCAATTTTTTTTTAGTTCTGACATATATTTTAATTTTTACCCACAAGAATGTTACTTATTAGTTTTCAATATTCGAAAAAAAATCATTTTTTATTTTGACCGGTTTGCTTGGAATTTCCATAAGGTGGTTTTAAAAAAAAAAAAAAAAATAGCTTCACGCTATATCCCGCACACAGCAGGGTAGGCAGAGGGAATCTAGTGTTAAGACACTCCGTTCCCCACTTTCTGCCGAATTCTGGAGGCATTGCGTGTTGAGTGGCAGAACTCAACGCCGCGCTTAGCCTCGACACCAGAGCGAAGAAATGGAAATATAAATTTAAGTAAATATTTCATCTCCTCGAGTGGGGATCGAACCCACAACCAGTCGGTTTTACGGTCACACTTCGTGCCACTGCGCCACGAATGGGCTCAAAAGGTGGTTAATATAACATATTAAAAAAGTTATACGTTTTCTAAAATAATTTTACTGCAGTATAAGAAAGTTAGTACAATAAATTAGTTGTGTCGCAGTTCTTCCTGTCGCTAGTGTCCTGCACGCTGCCGGTGCCGGCGGGCATCTTCGTGCCCGCCTTCAAGATGGGCGCGGCGCTGGGGCGCTTCGCGGGGGAGCTCATGCACTACTTCTGCCCGCTCGGAGTGGCCTATGGAGGACACATACAGAAGATTTTACCTGGTTAGTTCACTTTTATTAAAATATAAACTTTAAATTTATACACAAATTTTGATATAAATTTACTTACTATAGTAATAACTATAGTAATAGCTGTTTGTGTATATTTTTTCGTAAATTTTTTTTATAAAATAATAATAACTGTTATATTACATATGTATATGTATAATTATATAAAAGTTAGTATATAGTGTGGAATGTTTGTATTTTGAACAATTTTTGTCTCCTTGAGATGAAAAAGAGGTGCGTTAAGTTATACGGCACTCAATGCGCAATAGGTTCCCTTTGCCCTCCCTTAAGGTTACAGTGTGATATTAAAAATAAAATTATAATTTTCCAGGTGGATACGCAACTGTAGGCGCTGCGGCGTTTACCGGCGCTGTCACTCATACTGTATCTACTATAGTTATTTGCATTGAAATGACTGGACAGGTAAAATATTTTATTAGATAAAAGTGGATATGATGTAGTATATTATTTAAAATAAGAAAACACATAAATCGGTTCACAAATAAACTCAGCGCGAGGATTCAATCGTTTCGTTTTATCGATGATAACGTCTTATAAATCGATGAACGCCGGAACAGCATGAGTCATTGTCACGTTCCCCCTGAGCCGAGCGTGCAAGCGAGAGCGCGGAACCAGCGATAAAGAGGCACGATCGGCCTAAGCATTTGGATTTCGACGCATCTATTCACTCATTGTTACTTGTAATTGATCTGTATAATTTAAGAAAAAAAATTAAACGAGTTCAAATAAATATTAATTTATCCAAAAAATCTAATTCACAATTAACTCCTAATAATACAAAAAATGATAATTCAGTGATAATAATTGAATTCACTACAAAAAAGTAATAGTGAAATTTAACAATGTTTTCTTATGATTTTGTCACCTAAAATTATTTTCCGTAAACCGACCTTAGAAACAACCATTTATTTTTTAACTATAAAATCAAACATACAAATTTTAATAATCTTCACTCTGATATATAATTAATTCCGTTTACTGCTCTATGCCGTAATGAAATCCACACCCTTTAAACTAAGAAGAAACCTATAAATAAAAACTTTCTCCTCAATGAAGATTTGAACTCGCGACTCTCAGTATTGAAACAATTACTTTGTAAAATACTAATTGCAGAATTTTATGGTCATTCTTTTCTTTTTTGTTAATATTTAATTACTTTTATTAGTTATGTATTTTTTTATTACATATAAATATTATGTGCACATGGACTCATGGTCGATTTCCAAGAGACGCGGGTTAGTATCTGGCTGCTTTATTTTTTTCTATAATTTTACAAAATATTTTTTCTATCTTTAGTGTGGAATAATACTTTAAAATTGTTAAAAACACCTTCGTTTTTTACAGGTGACTCATCTATTACCAATAATGGCCGCGGTCTTGGCAGCGAATGCTACAGCCGCGTTGTTGCAGCCATCATGTTTTGACAGTATTATACTTATCAAGAAATTGCCTTATTTACCGGATTTGCTTTCTTCTGCTAGCCGTGAGTATTATATTTATATCATACATATGTGTGCCCATTCATGAAATTTTAATTGTATTTAAAGATTCCATTTCAATCCATCCAGTCCAATTTAATTAAATACATAGCTATAAAAATAATTACAAAATCCAGCGCAGGAGTACTAACGTGTCATCAGCAAATCGTGGCTTTTAATGCGGTCACCTAACACGCCCGAGAGCGGCGAGATGAACATATTAAATATTTAATTTACTCGAGTGTCCCTACGTCACTACCTCAATAATATCGTAATAAAAAAAATAACTAAATATAATTATATAAACTAAAACAAAAAAAATCTAACTAAATAAAATAACTTAAATTATGAATTTAAAACATAAAAGATAATTGTTTAATTGCTGCTCCCCATTACTTATGTTGGTTCATATATACATATGTATATAGTATTTATGAAATACACAAAAACATAGTAAAAATTATATATGTCCGACGAGGATGGGATTCGAACCCACGCGTGCAGAGCACATTGGATTAGCAGTCCAACGCCTTAACCACTCGGCCACCTCGTCTTGTATTATTGTATATGAAATTACGTAATAAAGAAAAATATGTTTTATTGTGCATTTAGTTTAAACAGTTGTTTCGTGACAGATCAATAATGTAAAAGATTTATTATTTTGATAATATTATGAGTACCTAAAATATAGAAAATGTTACATATGTAGATTAATTATACATAGGTTTAATGTTTTTGAATATTTTATTTTTTTATTAATCTACAATGAAGATCCCATTTAACCAAATATTGATAGTAGTTTTTTATTAACATGCAATTTTTTTCCTATTTTTATATCTACTATTTCTCTAATTTATTACGTCTGTTTATGACAATCAAAATAAAGACAATGGAATGGACGGAATTATTATTAGGGATTCAATAACACGTATTTAATAGTG
The DNA here is from genome assembly GCA_030704555.1 of Heliconius charithonia. NCBI lineage: Eukaryota > Metazoa > Arthropoda > Insecta > Lepidoptera > Nymphalidae > Heliconius > Heliconius charithonia. Next base: position 6,839,220 of record CM060825.1, read on the forward strand.
ATTCAGAATAGAACCCACAACCGAATACGTTACGGCGACATCAATCAATTTGGTTAATAATGTGTTTTTAATATGCAGGAATGTATGACATATGCGTGGAGGACTTCATGGTGCGAGACGTCAAGTATATATGGAATAGAATGACGTTCCAACAACTTAAAGATATTTTGAAGGAAAATAAGGTAATTATAATATATATATATGAAATAGGTCACTTGTTTTGCTTTTTATTAAAAGAAATACTATTTGAGCAAAAAAAATCAATCCTCCATGAAAGGTTGTTGCAGGATTTTTTTTTAGGTTTAAACCTATTAATAGGTTTTAAGTTAAATAATAATTAGAACTTTTGAAAGTTAATAATTTTAAAGTGAAAAATTTAACATCTTCTCCACAGTCTATCAAAAGCTTCCCACTAGTAGACAGTCCGGCCTCCATGGTATTACTAGGTTCAATCCATCGATGGGAACTAGTGAAGGTGATAGAACTACAAGTCGGCAGATCTCGACGACTACAAGTAGCTGCTTTATGGCAAAGGTCTTAATATTTTTTTTAATATCACGCTGTATCTGCATTTACAACCAGAAAGCCAAGAGGTGCAGCCTCGAGTCCCGCTACGTTCAAATGTTTATAACCTATAAACATTTGAACGTAGCGGGACTCGAAGCTGATTCTAAAATTATTTTTCTATCTTTAGTTTGCTATAAAAAAATAAAAATAAAAAAAATAAAAATAAACAAAAATATGACAATTGCAGAGAGGCAGAATTAAGAAGACGGGACGAAGAAAAAAAGAAGACGAGAAGACCATCGCGGTTCGAAGTGACTCCAGCTCCCGACATGCTCCAAGTCCCTGGTACAGGTATGACGAGGGGAACTTCCTTGACCACTCAGGACCAGGGTGGACTTATACCAGGTAAGATAATATATTAGGAAAAATATTTATATATTATTATAGCTTCACGCTGAATCCCTGTAACACATAGCCAAGTAAGGTAGAAGGAACCTGGAAAACGCTTATCCGCCCAATTTTCGAGGCATTATGTATTGAGTGGCAGCACTCAACGCTGCACTTCGCCTATTACCATGTCGAAGAATTGAAAATATTAAATATTTCATTCCTGGGAACTATATAACTAAAATATGTTTATTTGCAGTTGTCTTACAGTTTAAATATTGAAATAATATTTATACGTTTTTATAAGGTGTTTGATTTTCTCGTTTATAACACGTGTTTAATAACGGATTAATCGCGTATATTTAGTATTGTATACTTTTGGAAACCCGACATTTCGAACACTTTGCCTTTCACAAGAACTTAGACTGAAGTGACATTTGTCGTAACTTTTGTCACCAGCCAGGTGGTCACGGTGTATTTTCCTATTTCATTGCCTATTATAGAGACATTGTGAATTGGTTTGCTCATATTAAAGCCTACTTTTGCCAACCATATAATAATCAAACTTAGCGCACATCCAATTGTACAACAAGTTTTATTTATTACAAGAAACAATTAACAATGTATTTTTTTTCCCTCGATTTGCAAGACAAAGCACGGCGTTGAGTTTCCTTAGCTCAATACGTAACATCTAGAAAAGTGATGCGTAGGGGGTGATGTGTTTTAGCACTTCTTCGCTGCCTTAGCACAAGGAAGACAGAGGGATGACAGATCTCTGCCTATCTAGCTATACAGAATACAAGGTGAAGCTTATAGGTATATAAGACGATTTCTTTTTTCTTTTTAGCTCCAGGCCAGCTGTTCCGTCCAAAGTCAATATTGAAGAAGACCAATTCGTTTACATTAAGTCGCGGCCTCGTGCCGGGCTCCCCCGCGCCCGCGCCCGCGCCCGTCTACACCACCGTCACCGGCGCGGAGACCAGGTACCGCGCCAGCGCCGCCTTCTTCCTCTTCTTTTTTATTTTAGATTCACGCTTCTCCAACAGCCTAACAGCAATTTCCTAAATATTTAATTAAATGACATCTTACAGGATCCGAGCAGCCTTCGAAGCTATATTCAAACGTTCGACTCTTCTTCCTGACGTGGAGAGCGGACTGAGTCCGGACTCGCTGGGACTGCCACGGAGCCCCTCCATCAATAAGAAAGTACAATTGGTAATTATTTGTTTTAATTGATTATTTATTTTACATACACAGCCCTCATTAACGCAACCAGTCACTTACTTTATCCTTAATTTTTAATAAATCCAACGCATACATAAAATATGAAGAAAACAAAGAGAAAAGAAAAATATATGAACCTGCTATCAGTACAAGAGTCAGGTTGGCCGGAACACATGGTCCCACAAACAAAGTAGGAGGATTTCTACGCACTAGAGTGTTCTTTATTCAAATACTGTAAAATGTTAGTTTACACCGTAATGTATATATATTTAATTTTTTAAAATTTTTTTTAGCCCCGAGAGCGTGTTTGTGACATGTCACCAGAAGACCAACAGGCTTGGGAGCAACTTGAAATGGCTAAAGAGATCGACTTTGATAAGATGCTGCAAATAGCACGGAAGAGAGATATGGTAATTGTATTTGGTTTTTTTTAAACGGTAGATTATATTTGTTTTTTTTTTGCTTCACGCTGTATACCGCAAATGGCAGAGTAAACAGAAAGAACCCAGTTTTATGACACCCGGTTTCTAACTTTCTGCCGAATTCGCAAGGCATTGCCTCGTGAGTGTCGTAGCTCAACGCCGTGTGTTGCTTTGTTACCAGAGCGGAGAGATTAAAATGTTTAAATAATTCATTTCCCAGAATATGAATCGAACCGTTGCGATTGATTATATTTGATGAAATGATTATATTTGAGTAAAATAAAAATAATTACGCTCACTTCACCCTGTGAGCAACCTTAACTAAATCTAATTAAAAATAATAAATTATAATAAATAACAGTTTTCTATTATTTATCTATAATAAAAATATATGTATTTATGTATACGTTTTTTAGAGAAACTCAGCATTATAACATTAGAGCTGACTTTCTCTAAAAAACGCGCTAATCTCAGCAACTACCGGTTCTAATTGAGAAGCTATTTTTGTGATAGATAATCCATTTATTAACGAAGGATTTGTATAAAATATAAAATCACGTTAAACGTGTCGATGTAACCCACTGTATCTGCGGGCAGTAACCTGGAATACTTAAGATATATACTTATTTAGAAAACGTATTAAAATTTGAACGTAAGGGTAATCGAACCCGCGCCTCCTGGAAACCGACCAGGTTAATTTAAAAATGTTAAAAATACACTTGAGATTTATCATTTGAAGTATGATAATACACAATTAGTAGTCATATCGACGTACGAAGTCGCAGGAAAAGCTAGTATATAATATAAAGATATCATTTCAGCAAAACGACGATTCTGAGTATGAAGATGAGACTCTATACATCTGCCACATTGACCCCGCACCCTTCCAACTCGTGGAAAGGACTTCTTTGCTTAAGGTATTTTATTTTTAATTGTTAATTTATATATATTAGCTTTATATAATATCGATTTTTGTGCCTTTGGATATTAAGCAATTAAGAATTTTCGATTTTAATTTTACTACACACTACACATAAATTTTCATGATTGTAGATTTAACATTTTTTTAATGGTCACAGGTTCATTCTCTGTTCTCTACGTTGGGAGTGAGTCGAGCATACGTCACCGCTATTGGGAGGCTCATTGGAGTTGTTTCTTTGAAAGAAGTAAGTAAATTTTTAAGTGATTTTTATACTTAATTGTTTAAGATTAGGAATGTTATAATTACCACCTGTTCACACTCCGTTATACATAAACATAATAATATTGATCTCTCATCTCTCTAAGGCTAAATAACTCAATATGAGCAAGAACGCGATCGACGAGTTTTTAGGCTTTCTGAACTTCTCTTCCTCGAAATAATCCTAAGTCCATATCTACAGCTAAGTTCAGGGCGGCCAGGTCGATCGTACTGTAAACATTAATTTACACAAAACCTAATTTTATTTTTCAGCTCCGTAAAGCAATAGAGGATGTGAACTCGGGTGTTCTTACACCGTTGACGCGGCCCGATCCTCCTACCCTCTCGCCGGTACTCATTAAAGTACCGAGAACCGAACCCGCTCCACCCTCTGATAAGGACACTGATAAGCTGACTACACATTGATAACAGATGACTTGCCCTGAGGTATGTTTGACTATGTAATGTAAAGATATTTGATATTGGATACATAATATAAAGATTAAGGTCGTTGTGGCGCAGCAGGGACACAATCGTGCGACTGTAAACAAACGCTTGTGAGTTTGATTCTCGACTCGGGGGAATATTGAAATATTTTAATTTTCGCGTTCGTCTAACGAAGCAAAGCGCTGCGTAGACTTCCGCCAACATCAACAGGCACTGATTTGAAAATTCGGCGATACGTCTGTAACGAAGTATCTTATCTTAACATTAGTTTCCCTCGGCCAACTCTGCTATACACAGAATCCAGCGTAATAATAAAAATATATATTACTTAATTATTTGTTCTCTTATTATATTTAATATTATTTTTTTCATTTCAGGTAAAAAATAAAATAAAACAAGACTTTGATACAAACAGTATTTTAAAAAGGGCTGTATCGGTGCTTTAGAACGAGAACCCACAAATTATTATTACGAAATGTATTTATTTAGTTAGTTAATATTTTATACCAGTCGGCAGCTGGTACGCCATTTTGTTTTTATGTTTTAGTTAAACTGAGTATTTTTTGGCAAAAAAAAACAATTTCAGTTTTTATTTTATACTACCTTTTACCTGCAGTCTTAAACATCGGAAAATAAATATAACTAAGATAAAATCAACGTGATGTTATATAGCCCCGATAAATGGACTATCCAACACGGTTTCCTTAATCCTTACATTAATTCAGGAGAGTTTCTCAGGAAACTGGTTTCAAGATCAAAAAAACTTTTTGCTTTATAATATTAAGTTAAAAATGAATGCTTTTTGTGTATTCAAGATGTCTATATGGCTATTTCAATCTGATGGTTGCTGCTTCAAACGCCACTAAAAATATATAAAAATGTAAGACAGATTTCGACTACCTAAATTGCAAGGAAACTAGATTAGAAACGATGCGATTAATAACAAGATAATCTTAATACTAACGACCCAAACGCGGCCAAAGTATACAAAATGATTTCATAAATTGTAGCCTATGTGCTATTCTGACGTACACGCTAACACAATAGTACTATAAAGTTCGTTCAATAGCTTTTGCGTGAAAGTGGTACATATATATATAAATATATATATATATATATATATATATATATATATATATATATATATATATATATATATATATATATATATAAAGTCTTATTCTTTTTTTTAACGCGCTTTTTTTACTAATTCACTCAGTTTTACTAAAATATAAAAGTATAAATATCGTCACAAAGGTTGTGCCTATAAATAAGTTAGTATAATACGGAGTACAGTATCTATACATTTCCTACTAAAATAAGGATTTTTTAAAATACTTTTAAAAATAAAAAGTTTTTATTGTTTGATGTTGTTTACATATATAGAAGTGCTGTAGACTTGTGATACATATATTTGTGGTTTTCTATTAAATTCCTAACACATTAATGAACATTTTGAAATATTGTATTGTATATTTAGGTATGAGAAGATAACGATTCAGTGAAATGTCAACAAAAATTGGATACACTATGTATTTGAACTTGAAGACCGATTGATTCGAATAGTACGCGTTGTTATAGCAATGTGTTTGTCACTTGTTGTATAAGTGTAACATATTGTCAAACATATGATAGTGGGTGTTACGTTTATTTTATTAATTTAAAGTATTTTTATTCATTATTTTAATAAAATATTAACATTCCGCACTCCTTTTCTATATGAACTATAACTGTGCCATATTTCATACCGGGAGTCCGCACAATTTTCTTATAAAAGGGGACAAAACTTTTCCTTCACATATTATATATAGATTGGACGTCATTATAAATTTCATATCCTGCTACAATTTATTTGTACGAACCTATTTATTGGTCTTAAACGTGAATAATTTCATAACTCAAAATAATGTAACAACAAAAATAATTAAAAATGTCGAACAGTTTTTATGTAAGATGTTTTTTTATAATAATAGTCTATAGCACTCGTATATGAGTATAAAAACGTTATCAAGGCTTGTGATTGTTGAAATCATTCCAAATTAATTGAATAAAAATGTTAAATTGAAAAATAAAATTAACAAAAATTGTCTAAATAAAGTCTAAAAGACTTAAAAAAATTGTGCCATTCCGTACTCTTAGAAAGTGATCACGCTTGACTCTATACTGTTTGTAATATTAGATATAGATTATAAAGAATATATTTATAAAAAACGTGAGGCGTTTTATGCCGTCTGTGATGTCTATTAAAAAGCAGATTTTTGTCTGTCTGTATGTTTAACATATTATTATTATATTAAATGTTTTAGAGTATACTAGTTTGTGGTAGTAGCACAGGCCTGAACAATTTGCATAATCTGTGGTGTATCGCTATTTAATGGTTTTGTTAAAGAATTATGTATAAATATATTTTATCATGAGGCTAAAGTTAAAAGTTTAGAAATTTTAAGAAATTTTCTTTAAAAATTATATATATGGAGAAAAATTGTAAAAGCTTGAGTGATAAGTGGTCAAAGCGCTATAAAATTTTTAAACGTTTGTTTAAAAAAAATCCTGGAATAATAACAATTTAATATATAAAAAAAATATTTGTTAATGAGATTTGCAAATTGTTCAAAAGTCATTAATCAATGCCTAATATTTGAGAAAAAAATGCATGAAATTGTATTTAGTAGTGAGCGCAGTTTGATTTATTTTATTGTGAAAATGAATAACTTGTAGGGAACACTACAAACTAAGACAAAATACCATGGTAATTTTTACTTTCATTAAATGATGTGTTGTTATAAGAATTGAGAAACATTTTTTCAAAGGAAATTATTTTGTATACATATATTATTACAACATTATTTTGTTCGCAGGTAGTTATTTAGAATCTAGTGATAATAATCTTATCACTAAGTGCTATCTACCTACCCTTGAAAACAACCATTTATTTATTATATATTTATTAATTTCGCTCATTACTGTACATATGTACATGTATGTAGTAAATAAGTAATGTATGGAATTGACTTGTTGCTTCATATTAAACATGTTGTGCGTTTTATATGGTTTTTTTTTTATTATCCTACAGATCTGTGTAGAAAATTGAATCCCTAATGACTAATGTATAGGTTGTTTTTTAGTTTCTCGCTGCATCCCACACCTAGCAAGGTAGGCAGGGGAAAAATCGAAACTTAGTGTTAGAACACTTCGTTTCCATAAAGACACTTCCGTTCCCTACTTTCCGCTATTCTGGAGACATTGCGTGTTGAACGCTGAAACTTAACGCTGTGCTTTGGTATTAACTGTCAAGATATGAGAAGAAACTCTTTTAACTACACGAATACTAATAATAGTTCCCATCCAATTATCTAATTCTCTCCTAATTCAACGGAAAACAGATAAAGTTGTTAATTGTGTAAGTATGGCGTACTTAAGTGTGTAGTGCGCCTAATCTATACCCATACTTATAATATAATCGTAACTGATCGGTGTCTGTACATGGAAAATGTATCAGAAAAAATATAACTGGGGCACTTAATAGAAGCCAAAACAATTTTTTTATTCAATTCTTGTCTGTTTGTCTGTGCGCTTCACGCTAATCCCAAACACCGCTTAACCGTATATCGGTTAAGCGGTGTAATGTTTTCACTTTTGGATTCTGTCAAGTTCTACTTAACAAATATTGGGTTTTATTTATTACAATCGGTTCATAAATAAAAAGGTTATGTCTATTTAATGTATGTTGTTCGACAAAATCGCTATTACATATTCAAGTTATTTTATACAACTGTTTTATTGAATTGGTAAAATCTATAAAAATTATAAATTTCAGGTTACCTTCAAAAACAATAATAGCCTTAAAAGGAGGCAAAATTTGGTATTATACAAAAAAAATATATAAATATTTGAAATATCTGATGAATATCATAGCAGACTACCTAAAACATAGATTTGGAAATGGCAACTACCAATCCCGTTGGACAACAACAATCACAAAACATTAAGATTTAAAAATTTAAGGAATTTAAATAGAACTAAGGTGCTTAGCTTCTATACCTGCTTAAGCAAAGCACCTTAGCTTCTTATAGACTTGAAAATTGTATCGCGTCTGTATAACAATTTTTAAGTCTACACAAGGTGATCACGATCAACGGATCAAAGGTGGTCGGTCTTTGGGTAGAGGAGCTCAAACACTGAGCTCCTGTACTGAACTAAGGTTAAGCACCTCAGCACCTCACCATCAGCAGGTAGAGATGCCTGTTTCACCCCCGTGTATGTGTAGCAATTTTTAATAGTTCGGTAGATGTTTGGGAATTTGCGATTTTTTTTGGAAAAACTCAGATTCTTGAAGCACATCGACAAATGCAGCCCGAATGCTGCTGGGCTGTAGTGGAAAAAAAATACTATAGATTTTTTTTTAGCAATTATTTTAAAAACAACTGGTGTTTGCGTAAAATAATCTCTGAAAGTATCATAAGGCTATCATAATGAAAACATGTTAAAAAATGCACTTGAATCATGAAATAGCAAATAATTCTTAGTCACATTAAGAGAATTGGCTATCCTTAAATCAATTTCTTGATGTATTTAAATTTACCGAAGAGTCGGTCATCGATAATTTTTCACCAGTTCACTGTTTTTTTATATTTTTAAATATATTTTTCTTATAACTATTTACATACAAAAATGTAAATTTAGAAACATTGCGTCTCTTCTTGCACATGCCACAGTTTATTTAATGTACAAAACCGTAATAAATAAAAAATATTTCGTCCAAGAACTTTAAAACTCAGAAATTACTGAAAGCTAGGACAGCTAGTTGCTAATTTTATATATAGATACTAGTGAACGCGAGTACATATAAATGGTTTAAATTATTATATCAATAACAATGTTTTCACAATAAATACAATCGAAGCAATTGACGAAATGTTTGCGTCAGCACGTGAAAAAAATGTAAGGATACAGAACCCTTGATAGCGGTTATCGGGGGCGGAGGTCGCTAAACATAAACTTACTATGCAATATGCAAATTTTTATAATAAGATTGTACTAAAATTGTATTATTTTTATCATCCCCATGCTGTTTTTTGAATATAGCAGAATAAGCAGAAGCAGAGACGAGGAAATGTAGTGTTGTGACACTCCGGTCTCTACGCCCCGCACAGTTTTCAAGACATTGCGTGTAAAATGGCCATTACCAGAGCGAAGAAAAAAAAGTACTTTGTTCCAATTCCCTACTAGGGGAGTAAACGGAGGAACTGCTAGCACCACGTTCGCCCCCGGTAATTTTATTTTGATTTTATAATTTCTCTTCTGTATTTTACGGAAAAAAATCGTGAGCTTGGACTTCAAAAAATTTCTTGGGAATACTTCAATTCTTTTTACCCAATTTCGGTCCAATCGTTCAATTAGAAATCACTATTTACCGAAAATGGATGAATTTAACTTCAATTTAAAAAAAATCCGACAGAGGCTAACAAAAATATTTAAATCTCGCTATGGCAATTACCTATTAGTAGGATTTATTACCTATAGTTTTATATATTTAGTTAAGATTCAAAAGCTTTTTCTATCGCTAAAAAATAATTAAATATTATACCTAAAAGATCGATTAAAAAATAGGTAAGTACCTATGGTTAGATGTGTAATGACAAAAAATTTAAACGACGACATTGGCGCAAGTTACTTATTTATATATAGGTATAAATTATAATTCTATAACGTTCATATTTTTAAAAATACAGTCAATCAAAATCCTCAGGTTTACGCTATATCCCGCTCTGCACGATAGCAGGGTTGGCTGAGGAAACCTAGTGTTAAGACATTCCACTCCCATTATGAAACTCCGTTCCGGACTTTTCGCCCAATTCTTGAGATATTGCGTGTTTACGGGTGGAACTCAACGCCGCGCTTTGCCTCTTTACCAGAGAGAGGGAATGGAAATATTAAATATTTCATATACCCGACCGGGAACCGAACCCACAACCTATTATTCGTATTTTCCATTTGCATGTTAAGGCGCTACATTTTATGTTAGATACTTATTTTAATTATGCATCTAATTGTCTAGAGTTATTGTTTAATAGGTAGGTCTTAGCAAATTTATAAAAAAAACTAGTGGCCGCCTAGAGACTCCGTTTTTGGGAACTTAATATAAATTTTAAAAAATAGTGTGTTCTGTTAGGAATTTTAAGAAATCCTCCCCAATATTATCCAATTTTAGAGCCCTATACTGCCCATATAATTTGTAAGCCTATTTTTTACTTTCTTAGTGTCATAATTCCTTTTGTGCATTTTCAGTCACTCAGTGACCGACGAGTTCTATGTATTAGATATACTTATATATATAATCGTTTTAGTAAATTCACTTTCACTCTCTAAACACGAAACAATACAATTTTGCCACTAACCTTGAACACTTTCACGCACGAATGTCACTATACAAAATTCTATGTAAAACTAAAAAAATATAACAAATTGACGTTTACTATGGAGCCATATCCATACGTCAATTAGTTTTTTTTCCCTTACAAAAATAACAAGACATAGGATTAGAATAATTTAATCTATTATGTAAATCAATAATTTTAACAAAAAAATAATTGTTCTTCTAACATATTTACAAAGTCTATTATAATGATTCGGGTAATTTTTATACACTATTTTTATGCATTCAACAAAAATAATAAAGGTGAAATGGTTTTACAAACACTTCTAAAGACAGTATATAATTATATTTATTTTTATATTAATTTTTAACCAAATATCTTCTTTCTAAAATAAATTCCAAGGATTTATACATAAATAAGTACATTCGGTTTCGCACATTTTGCTTTTTTTAAATTTAAAATTTAATAACTTCAATTCACTGTGTTTCATAATTTTCGTATAAAATTTTAATAAATAAAAGTAAACGTGTTATTGCTTTCAATACAAACGACTTCACTAGCTGTGAGTTAATGTAAAAAGGTGGAACAAAACAACATATGATGCAATTGACAGGCTAATTGTCGAATTCAACCTTATTTTCTTAAAGGAGATAAGACAAGAGTAAATGGAAATTATTATATAAATAATGTGACGACTTCGTGGGAACTGTTTCACTATTTTTTTTTAATTTAATAAACATTATTATTTCCTAGTGTAATTACATGGAAATTTCATCATAGAATATACAGTAAGGTTCCGTAACTTACCTAACATGCATTTTTCTAATATTTCCGTAAGTGAATAGCGGAGTAACAGTTTCCTCCACTTATTTCTTTTTTAAAAATAACTTTCTTAAAGCCTATTTAGGTATTTTTCATAAAAAAACTAAATACAGTAAAAATATTTTTTTTAAATACATTCATATATGCAGGTAAGAGTTATAGTCATATTGAAATTTCATAGAAAACTTAAAAAAATTATTAGTATGAAATTTCCAAATTATTGTACTAACTCTAATTATTTATATAATCTAAATTAACCTAGAAAATATAAGACGCGATTTCAAATCAAATATAATAAAAAATAAATATCTCTTAATAATTTTTCCAGCATATATTGGGCACCACGCGGGAATCAACGTTTGTTTAATCATCAATAGTTAGGTAGATACAATTGTCAGAGGCCAATCCGGGTCGAATTTCCACTTATCTAAATGAAAATAGAACTAAATTGTGTCCATACGCCGCTATATGTTACCGGGCAGCTTTTTTATAATTATTTAATTAATTTACTAAATATAAGATAAATCAAGAGAAAATTGTGAATGAGTCATTACTTATATCTCTATATTCATAAGTAAACACCTACCATTGTGATATTGTGTCTCTTAACAGTATTATCGTCATCTTTACCTAATATCTTTATATACAGGCTAAAGATGATATTCAAATTATTTTGATCTCTTTTAAGCAAAAGGCACAGTGTATAGATTCTATACAGTACGTTCCCACTATTTAACCTGCTATGTGGAAAAATGCTTGAAACTGGGTCTTAAGATCTCGTTTATGTTTCAAATGCTGATTCAGTGCAACATATTAAATAATTTTGAAAGCCTAGCTTTAAGTAAATGAGGTGTAAGACGAGGCCAGTCGTGGCGCAGTCGATTGTAAGGGCGAGTTTGATTATGAAACTTTGATTTTAAAATATTTTCATTTCCTCAATAAAATATATGCTTAAAGTAATTTTGAACATACGCTGTGATTTAACATACATAAATACCTACGTATATTCAAGTATAAGGCTTATGTAATTCCAACAAAATATTAATATACACTGTACGACAAGGTTATCCAATCTAACCTTGCTTTTTGATATAATGGTTAAAAAAATAAAATATATTTTTTGCCTATATTAAAAAAGGAGGACGGTCCCACAACGGTTCGGGACCTCGCGACATCCAAACGCTTTGATTGGCCAGAAACTTTTTAGTCACAGCAAATCCGCGTCTGTTTAAAGTCGTAAATCTTACTTCCCCACTGATACGCTCAAGGTCTATTTAATTATTTTTAGTTATATGTATTTGTATTTTAATATTATTTTATGTTATCTGTAATAAGTATGTTTTTATGCTCTCCTTGGTTTTGCTGAGTAGGCATGGGTAACTGTTTTCCAATGATTCCAAAATGTTTATACTAATTTAAGTAGTATTTTTTTTAAGTGTTTGTGTCTCATTTCTTCGCTATGGTGTCGAGGCAAAGTGCGGCATTGAGTTCCGTCACTCAACACGCAGTGCCTCCACACTATGGCAGAAAATGGGGAAACGGCGTGTCTTACGCTAGGTTCCCTCCTGCTGTATGGAGAATACAGCGTGAATCTGATTTTTTGCCCTGCAGAAATAACGGCCATTGATAAGGCATTAATAAAACATTTTTATTGAGATAATAAAACATTTTTATTTAAGACCAGTCGTGGCGCAGTGGCACAAAGTGTGACTGTAAAACCGACTGGTTGTGGGTTCGATCCCCACTCGAGGAGATGAAATATTTACTTAAATTTATATTTCCATTTCTTCGCTCTGGTGTCGAGGCAAAGCGCGGCGTTGAGCTCTGCCACTCAACACGCAATGCCTCCAAAATTCGGCAGAAAGTGGGGAACGGAGTGTCTTACACTAAGCTCTGCCTTCCCTCTGCCTACCCTGCTGTATGCGGGATATAGCGTGAAGCTAATTTAATTTAATTTAATTTTATTTATTTCTTCATAATTCTTTGAACTATGTCATCAGGACTTGCCATAAATTTCGAAAAATTCGGTCGATAAACGTTATATGTAAATTATACTGTGCGATTATATGTAAACAAATATAACTGGTATTACATGCCTTCTTCGGCGCATAAAATTTCTATAGCTGCAGCTCAAATTATACAGTACTATGCAATTCTTCGTATCGAACAACTTTCTGAAGATGTTAAAGAAGCAAGAAACAAGGATCACAAAAATTACAGGTTGAATCGAAACTAAGAATGAAAATGTTTTTCACATTTTACTACAAACCTCTGACTCAGACATTTCACTTCTTCTTCAGAAACTTCAGAACACCAAGTGTAACTATATCTAAAGAACTGTTTGACGAAGCTAAAGAATTTCTGCAAGTCATAGAATAAATTCATTGTTTACGTCACTATAATTATTTAAATAAATTTTACATCACATATAAAGTGAAGTGAAGTGAAGTGAAATTCAAATCAATCTATATCAATGAAAATGCTTAAAAAACATATATTTATTATAGAAAACACATACAAAATTGCAAACTCACGAACCGTATTGTAATGTGATTTATAAAAACATCGCTCTTGCATTCCTTGCTTTTTCACAAACAAAATTAATGACTTATTGAAATAATTGCGTCATATTACGTGATTCAGCAACAAATGTTGATAAAGGAGGCTGTAGACCGGGCGGTATTCATTTTTAGTGATGTAATTTACAGACTACCAATAGTTAGACTATTTATAGACGAATGGGTTATGGTTGTGGGTTCAATCACCATTCGAGGGAATAAATTGTTGTTTCTTAAATATTATTCATTTTTTCGCTCTGGCTCCAAAACAAAAGGTCGACGTTGAGTTCCACCTCACATCACGCAATGCCTCGAAAAATTCGTCAGAAAGTAGGAAACGGAGTAAATTAACACTATGATACAGCGTGAAACTAATTTAATTTTTTTTATAGAGTTGTATGTACAATATTTTTATTTAAAATATAGCAGACAAGTGAGGCCTTCATAGCGCAGCGGCACAGCATCTGACTGTAAGCGCTACGGTTTGGAGTACAATTTGTGGTAATTGAACTCGCAACCGCATGGACAGGAAAATTAATTATTTTCAGTTACTCAGCGGTATAAGCGTGAAGCTGATTTGATTTCATTTCATTTCCTCACTATTCTAACAAGACAAAGTAATTTGGAATAGCTTTAAAATTTAGTTAAAAAATGTTATATTTTTGGCAATTTATAAAATCAGCAAAAAAAACTTTCACGACAAAAAAAATAAACAATACCTTTTGCTGTACATCTTAGCAATTATGTAAATAAATATTTTAATAACCTTATTTTTAGAAATTATATGGAAACATTAAAAAAGTTCAATCAAAGATGCTTGTCTGTTACTGGTGCTAACTCTACCTACTTAGCTCTAACCCTCAAACATTGCTTGCCGGGACGAAAATAGCACAGAGATTCATTTCTCTATTTTTCTTCTTCTTTTATTGTTTTATTAATTCACCATGAAATATTTGAGAGGTAAAAAGGAAATGATGTGTAAGCATAGTGCTGTTCGTTTTTATTCGTTATATATATTTAATATTTATATAAAGATTGCATTAAGTTATCCGTTGCCAATGGCTTGAGTTCAGCCGTGGTGCAGTGGCATTAGCGTGTGACTGTTAACATGGTTGTGGGTTTGATTAACACTCGAGGAAGTGAAAAATTTAATGATTTACTCGTTCTGGTGATGAGACCAAAGACCGACTAAGCTATTCAATTCGACTAAAACTGGGAAATGGGAATGTTTTTAATGGGAACGGAGTGCCTTAACACTAGGTTCACAGGTTCCTTTTGCCTACCGTGCTATGCCAAGCCAAAAAAAAATATGCAAAGCTAAAAAAAATATGTTACTCCCAGCACTATTTTAGTTTCAAGGAAGCTAAAGTAGAAATAGAATATTTTGATGATGATCTTTCTAAAAAGTGAAAGATGATTTTAACATCATCATGATGAAAATACTAAATTAAAATCAAATTACTTTAATTTTAATGCTATCTCGAGAAAATTCAACCTTCCCACTCCCTCCACACCTACTTGTTTAGATGACAATGCCACTTTATTATGAAATTTACTTATCAAAATGAAATTGGTTTCGTTTGTTTTTCGTAACAATTATTTCCGCTCTTAATAAAATAAAAGGATAATTAATATTTTATCGAATTTTCAACTCGACTCGTCGATCTGTAACTAAGTAATTACATATGTAATTAAAATAAAAATCTGAATTACACGCACTTGAGCGAGTGATACTCGTATCACTTTTGCGGAGAAATTATGAAATAATCATTATTTCATATATACCTTCCTCTATTCTTTATTATTATACATACTAAAATGGCGAAATTATTAATAATCAGAAAGAATATAGTAGGCATATATTTTTATAACAACATTCTCTACAAAATCAATGTGAATATCGTATCCCCACTACATCGTCGACATTTGAACCCACTATCACTGCCTAGTAGGCGGTGTCTATATAATCATGTAAATCGTTTTTTAATTGCTGTAAATTAAATAGAATTGCCAATAAGAATAGATAATTACAGTTATATAGTATATATTTATAATAAAATATATAAAACAAATCTTGATTATACATAACACAAGATTTTTTTCACAATTCTGCTTATATTTTATGATAAAGCCACACACGTCGACCCCTAATGCTCAGAAAACCAAAATTTGGTGATATTTTTTTGTCTAATATAACCAATTTAAATTTTAAAATTTTTTGATTTTTTCCTTCATATGTATTATAAGAACTCGCTCCGTGAATAATTTTATAACTATAAGTACTTCCCGTAGTCTATACATTTTGATTGCGCGCGCGAGTTTGAAATTAGGAAACACGAAAAACTTTTAGTGTTGCAGTCCCAAAGAAAAGCTGCTTCTGCAAGAAACAGACTAATAAAAAGACCGGAAGGAAAGAGGAGACAGGTTAAAAGAAAAAATCTGTGATATCAGATCGAAAAAAAATTATACTTCGAAAACATTTTAGCATCAAAAAAAAGCGTTTGGAATCATCATCGACGACAGCTTAGGTAGTGAAGATTTTACATACTCCATCTGTGATCTGTTTCCGCTTTCCAAGCCAAGTGAAGCTGGTTACGGTGTATGAAAGGAACAGCGATTTATTTGTGAATTGTCTTCTTAAAATTGTTAAAAGATTTTATTTTACGACATACGTATGGACAAAATATATGATATATACTGTTTTTTATGACTCTGTCATTTATTTGTATAGGGGAACTTTAGGTAAACTTTAGATGGGACACGTCGACGTGTCGACGTAAAAGAGCACACGTTTATTTACTATATGGAGATAAAAATTACGTTTCAAAGAGATAAAAAAGTAAAAAAAAAACACGCTTTTACCCAGTGGTATGGAATGTACTCAGAGCTAAAAGTTATATGAGCCTAAACTCGAGCGGCTTAGTAGTTACCTGTGAAGAGTTCCACTATTAAAGTCGTGGCTGCATCACCAGACCAGCTCGTTAAAATATATTTTGTTACTTTATCTACATGTTACTGCCAAGTTTAATAATTATACAACTATTAAAAGTAGGAAAAATTAAGTTTCTTTGATTTTATTACATAATTACAGCTCGACCTAACGAGTGCGTGTTACAAAATTAAGAATTATTTGTTAAAAAAAGTTATATTTTAAAAATACGAAAAGACTAAGATTAATAAAAATACCTAACACATTGACAGCTTACGTATTATTGTACTTCGTTATTCTGATGTAATTATGAATAGCGGTTTCATACTCGTCACGCCTTATCTTGGCTGTGAGTTAAATATAGCCAAAAATATGTATGATAGGAGTTATAATAAGGTTTCATCATATAGAAGCATAGATAATTAGACAAGTAGCACCTGTGCAGAAACAGAGAGATTGAAGGGAAATTTGATGGTAAATAACTTTAACTTTTGTTTGCTTACTTTATCATCACTAAAAAACTTTATAGCGGTATTTGAGATGGTTAGGTATCAGCAAGCTTAACTGGGACAAAACAAACTGGGTATAAACGCAGATGATGAATTCATCAGTCACGTAAGATTAGTCGATGATATTATTCTTCTATCGGAAAGTTCTGAACAGCTCTTCTAGCATTGATACATTCACTGAAATCAACAATCACGCAATGGGTTTAGAAAGAAATTCTAACAAAGCCAAAGTCATGACCAATAGTAAAGATTACCCTTTGAACGACGACTAAAAACCACTAAAATACGTGGATAGCAAACAAACATGCAAGGCAAATAATTAGACGTTAAAAGAAGAACTTTAAGCGCGTTGAGATAATTCTGGAGTCTGAGAGACTGTTAAGTAAAATTCTGCTTATAAATTTAAAGAAAAAAGTCATGAACTCCTACGTACTCCCCTCTCTAACTTACGGATATCAAACGTGGAAATTTACGTTAAGGGCAAAAAACAGAAATAGATACTGCCAATGAAGCATGGAGAGAAACATCACAAATGTGAAAAAAATACAAAAAAATGTAGCACCACTCACATTCAGGCCATGTAACTAAGTTGAACGAAGACCGCTGGAATTCCACACTGATGTTGTGGCGGGGCTCTGCAGATTTGAGAAAGAGAGGGAGACCAATAACTCGCTGGGAAGACATTATATTATATTTTAGTAAAAATGACTGGTAATAACTTAAGCACAACTGCCAAAGTCATAAAGGGAAATGTCTGACGAAGGCCTAAGTGAAAATAAATGTATTTAAATTATAACTGTTTATCTAATTTATAGTTATAAATATAAAATACAGTAATTTAAATTTGTAAATAAATAGTTATTTAAATATTAGTCACTTGTAACTCTTTTCTTATCATTCAGTTTTTATTGTTTTTGTCATGGAGAAACATATAAGGGAAACCCTTACAAAATTAAATAGCAATAAAAAGGCAAAATAAGAATTTAAAAAACTTTGTTTACTTTCTTTAGGTTTTACCTCAAATCTCTCAAAATATGAATAGACTATAGTTTTTCTCAGCTTACTCTTTCATGCTCGAAAAAACCGTGAAGCTGCGTTTTTCTATAATGTTAAAATAATTGCCTCCCATTTCTTCCCAGAGTTTTCCCAGAGCAAGAAAGTGAAAATTACTGACATAATGAATCCCCCCACTGTGTATCGAACAATAAGGGTTTATAATTTTCTATGAATTTTTATTTTTCGGATTTTTTGCTTTATTTTATAACTTTATTCTAACTTTCACGTTCAATTTAATTCCATATCTTTAGGTACCTTATAGATTTTGAGTACGCGGCAAATTTTCTTCAAATGCAGCAAAAACGATGCACAAACATATCTTCTGTGCTCCAAGTGACTCTGTGATATTCATTTCAGATTGATTTGTACACGCGATCTCGAGTTAAATGGTCTTAACAGACGGACAACAAAGATATAAGGTCACCAAGTCTGCAACAGTTACATTGCGGGATATAAAAATTAAGTTTTTAATTTTACCTGAAAGCAAACAAGCTTAAATAAATTTTAGTTTATACAAAGCCGAATGTTGGTTGGAAAATCGGGAACCGAGCGTCTGCCTTTTTTAACTTAGTACTTCCATTCTCTATAGACAATGTGAATAATATAAAATGATTACGAAATCAATCCAATAGGTATTGTAGATAGTTCATAAACGGAATGTTGATTCCAGATATAAATATTATCGGTAAAAATATGTGGTTATCATCAGTTCAATGAACCAGCCAATTTCTTAAGATGAATAAAAAGAAGAGGCCATTCATGGCGCAGGGGCACAAGCGTTGCTGTAAAGGCGAATGTATAGGAGTTCATACCCACTCGACGAAATAAAATTTTTGATATTTTCAATTTTTCGCTGTAATATTGAGGCAAGACGTAGCGTTAAGTTCCGTCTACTACAGTGAAGAAATGAAAATCCACCCAGTACGCAATGCCTCCAGAATTTGGCGGAGAGTGGGCAACGGCGTGTCTTAACACTAGGCTCCCTCTGCCTGCACTACTATATGCGGGATACAAGGTGAAGCTACAAAAAAGAAGAGACGAGAAATAGGTCGGATGCGGATTATAGACAGACTCACAATTTTTATTTTATATTAGTGAACTTAAGAAGTATGCATAATTTATACAAAAAAGTTTAAAGGAGCTAAAGGAAAGCTCATAATTATTTTTGCTGAGTCGTTGTGTCGTCAAGGACATCTCTGAGAGTGAGTGAGAATGTTCTGATGCCATTTAAGTTCGATATCTTATAAATTTCTCAGATATTCTATAAATACCGATGTAAAAATATTTCAAATCAAAAAACTGTGCTACGGCGGCTTCAATTATATTTTTTTCCCTTTCTATACACATATTAATATATTATGGAGTAATTTAAAAATAAATAATTAAATTCCTTTTTATTGCTGAATGAGGTCATTCGTAACGCAGGGGTACAAAGTGTGACTGTAAAATCGACTGGTTGTGGGTTCAATCCTCTCTCGAGAAAATGAAATATTTATTTACATTTATATTTCTGTTTCTTCGCTCTGGTATCGAGGCAAAGAGCGGCGTTGAGTTCCGACACTCAACACGTAATGCATGAACTCGGGCAATGCAATGCGTGGGAAACGTTTTAGTTTGAATGCTGTATTATTTATATTTCTGTCTTGGAACAATATTAATTACGTTTGCTGCTGCTGGTACTACAAAAAATTATATAATTTTTAAGAAAAAATGAACTATTTCTACCGAATTCCAAAATCAAAATGTAACCAAATTCCCATCAAACTACTCTATAATGGATAAAAAGAATTATCGATGGTGTAATATTCAGTTATTCGTCCATTTGTCGCGCACATACTTAATTCAAATTTGATACTTAAGTGATTTTCTCATGGATAACATTGTCAGAAATGGATCAAATTAAAAGATGACCAAACGGAAACCACTGGCTTTCAAATAAAAAAAGAATCATCCAAATCGGTTCACCCAGTCCAAAAATTCTATATTAACAAACAAAAGGAGGTCCTTCTTACGAAACTTACTTAAAAAATTTACTCGACTACATTTTTTGTACCTACAAACGATACTAAAAAATATTTTTACCTAAAAATAAGCAAAAAATTGGATTTTTCATGAAGGTTCCAGCGTGATAGAGTTAGTTCAAGAGTTAAAAACTTAACTTTACAATGCTGTATAATAATAATATAATAACTTTTTAAAATATATATAGAGGTACATAGTTTATGGCCACGTTTTGTTGACCGTACCTTAATACTATTTTTAACTATCTACTACAAATAAAGAAAATGTAAAAATTGTAAAGGTTACACAAATGCCGGCGACCTCAATGATTCAATATAACAATCAATTAAGAATATTATTTTCGGATAATTCTTATAATCGAAGTGACGTTATCAGAACACGTGGTTATCTCCATTATGAGAAGACAAAGCTAAAATTGCGTCATAACGGCTTTTTTCAACGAAACTATTATGTAGAGTCCCTTTTTGACTGTTCCAGCGTAGTGAGGGTATTTGTAAACGTCCACTGTAGTTCTATATTCGAATTTAATTTTAGAATGTCTTATTTTTATATATATTCCAAAGCTAGCTGCTCTAAAAATAGCAGTAAATTAAATAAATTATGGGCAAAAACAACATAACAAGCGCGAGTCGGGCTCGCCCATCGAGGGTTCCGTAATAAATTGGAGCTTTAGCTTAACCAGAACTCCTTCATTTGATACGTCACTTAAACTAGCGGCTATTATTTTTTAGGATTTAACCACAAATGTTTTTAGATTTCTTCCTGAACTAGTATTATTTTTAGATGCTAGTTACAATTTTTTTATTATTCTAGGTTAACCGGAAATATCCTATTAGTTTTCTATAAAAATATATTAAAAAAACACGTATTTTGGCATTATAAAGGGAACCAAAACTGTAAAGTTTAGAAATACCTATAAATTTTCACTCTTCCGATTTTTTCCCTTTATTTGTATTGTAAGTTCTCACTTCATGCCAAATTTCAGAACTGTAGGTACACGGGAAGCAGCTTATGATATTGATTACGCGACGAATTTCACACAAAATATAGCAAAGTCGATGTACAAATGCTCATATTTTTTGATTCCGTTGACTTAGAAGCTTGTTTTTTTTTCTCTGCCTCAAAGGACCGTAGATATTTGACATTTCATTTTCATTTAGTTTTTACCTTTTGAGGTACGTAACTCTAAAATAGGGAGGAAGAAGGATCAAAAAGGAAGTAAAGAAAAAAGATAAAAAGAAGGATCTATCTACCAAACAAATTAAATATATATTTTTTTTTTAATTAAATTAGCTTCACGCTATATCCCGCACACAGCGGGGTAGGCAGGGGGAACCTAGTGTTAAAACACTCCGTTCCCCACTTTCTGCCGAATTTTCACAAAAAACTCCACAAAAATACTTTTTAGAAAATCTTGATGATTTATGAAAATCAGATTAGTAGTTTAAAAGCATTTTGCCAAGGTGAGGGGGTGAAGGTTAATGATATTATCGGTCGGGGGTTTAATATTTTCATGTTGTTGTTATTGTTCACAGGGCGTTCACAGCATGCATGCATTCATATATAAAAAGTAAAGGATCATAAATAAAAAAATATATCAAATTAAATTATTTTGGAGTATACCTATACATAAACCAATAGTTTTATCATATTACATTAAACCGCATACCAAAAAAATAATAATAAAACGAATCAAAACATTTAAAAGAAAAAAAAGCTAATTAAATCAACATAAAACAATTACTAAGCTCCCTTATCACACGTTATCAGTAACCCTAGCTTATCAGTACGGAACACCCCTCTTTATAATAGCGTGTGGAGCGATGCGCCGGCGCAGTCGTACACCGACCGTTGATACGCATGTGTCTCGATCTTTTATACTATTTCAATTTATTAAGACGAAGGAATTTGCCTTTAGCAAGATGAATTGTGTTTTAGTTCGTGTGTTTGTTCTAGTCATTATATATATATCTAGTTTGGGGGAGCGGGCTTGTGCTATATGTGCAAATTCGGAACTCAGTGTAGACGTGCTTACTGAAGCTAGGATTGAGTTTGTTAAACAGCAGATTTTGAAGAAACTAAGGCTGAACAAGAAACCGGATGTGGCCGTGCCAGTCAATAGCCTGCCGATGCCGGTCGCCCAAGGAGTCACTTATGACCAGGCCACTGATAAACCACCAGAGTTCGATGATTATTACGGAAGGACTGAACAGAAGATTATATTTCCAGTGGAAGGTAATATTATATTTATGTTTTTTATTTATTCATCACTAGCGACGACTCGCGGCTTGTTCCGCTCAAACGTATTCTTATATGATAGCCAAGTTATATAGTATTTACACAAATTGAAGCCTATGTGCCATTCTAATGTATAATGTTTAAATTATTCTGTTATTTCATCTTGATTCTAGATTCGTAGTAGACTTTGCGTAAAATTGGAACAGACATCCAACATCATAAACCTTCACATTTACTTATAATATAAGTAAATGAATGTAACTTATCTCTATCTATAAATTGAGATTCGTAATTCGGGGATGAACCTGTACCATTTTTCAATACGAGGGCAACGGAAGAGAGCACAGGGCCGAATTTTGAAACTTTCATTACGAATTTCAATATGTGAACTTAGTTACATTTTCTACTTAAAACCGTAATAATGATAGATTTAATATAATTAACTTAATTGGTCATTGTTTCATAAATACGTCGTTTATACAGCTTGTACTATTAAACAGATAAGGTTACTAAGACATATGTACATAAATATTTAAAGTTTAAAATAAGTAATAAAATTAGTACCGTCGAAAGCTTAAGTTATCTTTTACGTTTCGATGTAATAATATATAACACATTGAAAGGATTCGTTTGAGGTCAGTCGTGGCACAGGGGCACAAACGTGTGACTGTAAACACGACAGGTGGTTGGTTCGATCCCTACTCGAGGAAATGTAATTTTTAATATTTTAATTTCTTCGCTCTGGTAACGAGGCAAAGCACGGTGTTGAGTTCCTTCATTCTACGCGCAATGCCATGCCAGAATTCGGTAAAAAGTAAGGAGCTGAATGTCTTAACGTAAGGTTCCTTACCTACTCTGCTATGCAGGATACAGGATACAGTGCGAGGTTGACAAAAAAATATTTTATTACATAACGAAAATCTTAAAATTGATTAGAAATCCGAAATCAGTCAAATAAAATGTAAAGCTCGATAAACATTGCTCTAATAAACTTGAAGGTTCAAAACTTAAAAGATTTTTCTTAGTACACGAACATGAAATACAATATAGTCTTACATAAATGTAATATTTTTCACTTTTAGATTCGGTGTCTGGTAGTTTACATTTTTTAAAGAAAAATATACTGAACTCCTAAAACTCCTAAAGGAATCATTGTCACGAGTATCTACAATGAAGTTATTGTAATAGTGTGTACATATTGACAAAATTTGTCATTTTTAAAGAATTTTATATAAAATATGAAGAAGAATTATAGAATTCTTCTTCTTATTTTATATATAAGCCATTGATTGAGTTCCGCTACATAGAGTGCAATGCCTGGTAAATTGGATCGTGTTATTGAGTGTTTTAATACTAGATTCCCTTTGCCTACTCCTCTACATAATGTAGGATACATTTTTTTTTTCAACTACCTTCCCAAGCATTAGGCAAATCACAACCTATGTCAACTAAGATAGCTTTACAATATCAAAATATTGTTCGACTCTCGTGGACCGATGATTACATATAAGCTAAGCTAACAATGTAAGCTGAGTTTTAATTTAATTAACAAAAAGCAGAAGATAAACTGTTGTAGTCTTAATTTTCTCTTTTTTATTTTAATTATTTTATAATTTTCTTGTTTTTAATAATTTATTTCCATTTACTTTTTGGAAACAAAGTGCTTTATAAACCTTGAGCCTAGGTTAAATTGAGACTTTTCATATAAGTCTATAATTTCATTACAGATTATTTTCATCTTATAGATGACGAAAGCAACTAACCTAACCTAATCTATTTACCTAATTTACTCTGAACTTCGCACTCACGCGACAACCTGTCTAGCTGGTAAAATCACATCGCAGCTATTTTAAATATTATGCCTATTTTATTATATATTTGGACTTTGGAACTGATTTAAATATTACTTTTACATAATTAAAGGTTCTTTCATTTTCAATAAGTAGAAATGGAAGATTTTGAATTTTTTTTGGATTTACCTTCAAATAAGTGTAGTATTTGAATGCATATCCAGTAAGATTACATGAAAGATGTAAAAAATCTTCCTTTACTGACAGACCACGAACTGACTGAAACTACTAATTTCAGAAGGTTAGGAACTGTTAGACTGCTTTGCACCAAGAATAACTTATTTTATGTAACGTGAACTTAAGAAGTAAAATCGCGTCCTAAAATCCACTCAATCAAGTTTGCTTGCGACGACAAGTACTAAATAAATTCTATTAACAATTTGTAAAAATAAGATAAAATATGATCGTTAATTAAAAAAAAATGTTTTAAGTGATAATAGAGGAAACTAGAGACGTCAGCGCCGCTTGACTGCATAGAGCATACCTATCAGCTTATGCAATATTTAAGTCATTTGTATCAACTGATTTTATTTGACGCACGTGCTTATAATTTATTAGATTATTTTCATTCCCACACTGTGGGATAAAATGAGTTTCACCAATCAATATACAACGTCTAGAATATTAGGCTGTACATGGGCAAAGGAACTCTACTGAGAAGACAAAATAAAGAGAAACACCCTGGTATTATATCGCTTAACATGAATTTTAGGCATTAACTTTTTCAACTCAAATCCTTAAATTTTTGTTTCTTCTTTTTTTTTTATATACCTTACTATTAACATTTTTTTTTTTTTCATATACTGTGTTTCAAATAAGAAAATTACTAAATTTCATTTGAAACTGAAAACCGAAACAAAAGACTCGTTACTATTACTTATTACAATTTTTTAATGAAATATATTTGATTCCTTTTAATCTTTATTTTTTTCTGTCATTTCAAGTTATTTTTGGGGCATACGAGGTGTTGGGTATCGCATCGACCTCTTTCATTAATAAATAATTAGTTGGGGTCGATCTCTATCTACAGTCTCGCAGCATACGCTCGCGTGATCTTAGATAAGTCAAATTATTAGTATTTCAGAGATATGAGACTGTAACCTTTATTTTGGTAATTATGGATCCAATAATTTAAATTCCTTAAGTTCGTTAAGATAATTAAAGTAAATAAATATTTTTCTATGTGACTCTATTGATCATTAATTTTTAAGAAAACTATAATATTACATAAGTGTGGAACGAAGAAGCTATTTTAAAAAACGTTGTGTTTCAAAGTTAACCGAAATGGAGAATGAAGAGATACGTCACTATCATGTCTTTCCTCTTATTTCTAGACAAGGAAAAAAAAGAAGACTTCTGTCTTCGGCCCTTTCCTTTCCTTATGAAGCGGATATTCGTAACAAACAAATCACAACACTAAGCCGTCCGATAAGATATTTAAAATACTATTCAGGTTCAATAGGGCAGTGTATTTTTTTAATTACGACTGCGACGTGCCCCATATTGATAACCATGGAGCCGTTCCCAGAATAACCGCTTCAAGTCCTGGTTCACAGTGTTAATTACTGTTATAATGTTGCCCAACGGAAAGATAGACAGACCTATACATATAATAGGTATGATCTCTGTCTGTACATGGAAGATATATGAGAAAATCTATTATTAAGTATTTATCACTGTAATAGAATCTAAAAATTCAGTTTCGTGTTTTGATAATTTTTCCTAATTTTTTTTTGTGTTTATTTTATTTCGACCGCTTTATAAATAAAAAAGTTATATCAAGCAAAGGAAGTCACGGGTACAGCTAGTATATTAATAATTGTTTCGCTTCGTTTGTGTGTCGCAGTACAAAGTTCAAGTAGAAAGTGTTAGTGATAAGTTACATTTTATTTATTTATAAAGCTTAGGGTAACTTGGGATGAAATCGGGTACGTACCTATTACTAGAACATGATAGTGTTTCACAAAAAAATTATCAAAGAAATCGATGTTATATATGACATTTATCTATTCGCTTATACAAAAGAGGTCTGTTAAAAATAACAGTTCTAAAGTGTCAAGGTCATCGATTAATGTAGGTAATCTTCCCTAACTTTCTACTGCAATATAATGCATACATATATTCTTATAGAAATATGTTATACTAAATATATTACAATAGATATAAGAAATCGGCATTATTAGAATAACTTAAATTTAGCCAAAATAGAGAAAGAGAGAAAGAGAATGTCTGGTCCTTTAGCTTTACGTGTTTATAGGACATTAAATGGACAATTTAAAAAAAATCCTACCTACAAATCTACATTCGGTTGCAATTTCATGGAATTTGTGTTTACTAGATATAGAGATTTGACAACGTATCACACGCCGTCTCATCAGCAGATGCTACTACTTTAGCAGTCAATCTTGTGAATTTTTGCAATGTAAAATATAATTTGTATCTATTTTTTTAATCAATTTAGTGTTAATAATTTGTTTTGTTTAATATTCACGATTATTATACATTTTAAATGACTGATTTAGTATTATATATTTTTGGTAACTCGACGGTAGACTAGCCGTGACCACGGACTGCTGTAAAGTGTTCAAAACGTCAGGTTTCTCAATATGTATAATTTAATAAGATAAATCCAGTTAAATAGTTTCATTTACAATTTAGTTATTAGGCGATAAAATAGTTATGTATCGGTAATTTTGTTTATGATATATGTTAAATTGAATTACTCATGTCATTATATAAAGGTTCACAAAATTATATTATTTTGTGAACTTCAATATTGAAACACGGTAAAAGTAAAATTCTATTCAAACGTCGTCCACCACGTGACTTCCCTGGGTTATCATTATTTCAAGTTGTTTATACTTTATGCTATTGAATGTTGTTTTTTTCTCTCGTTCGTTCGTTCGTTTACCCCAGTTGTGTGCTTTTGAAAAATATTATTTAGGAATTCCCTGTTGCAGTCTTATCGTATCCTGTTTATTAGCTCTTTTTTAATTGCTTTTGATTACATTTTCAAAAATGATAAAAAAAGTTCGACCCTGGAGGGGAGATTCCGATTTTAAATATTATGATATAAACTGATCAAACCACCCATTCGCGTTATATAGTTAAGTTCTGAGCTAATTTTCACTCATTTCTATAATAATAGACGGATATTTATCTTTCTACTATTTTTTTGTTACTGTTTTTTATGATTTTTTAGATTTAGATTAACATTTTAATGAAAAAAAATATCTGTCTTTTAACGAAATATATAATTATATATATATAAGTATTATATTTTATAAAAGCAGCACCTCTCGCTCTGGCACCACGGCAAAAGCCCGGCGTTGATTTCCACCACTGAATGCGCAATACCCCGAAAAATTCAGTTGAAAATGGGTAACCGAGTGTCTTAAAACACTAGGTTCCCTTTGCCTGCCCTGCTGTATGCGGGATACAGTGAAACTGATAAAAACAGCATATAATTACATTAATATACTTCTTTTAAAAGGACTAAAGAACAATCAATGTATTGTGTGTAAGCGCACTCTTATCACGAGTATCTTAGTTCGTTTGACTGAACGGAGATTTAATTTAACCTGCCGTTATCACGCGGTAGCCGCGTGCTCGCTGATACGCAAACCACATATAAACATATAATATTATGTATTTTTTAACGTTCTAAATATGTAAATAAGGAAGCTATGTTTGTAAATAAATAATGAAAATATTTATTTAACATCTGGCATGATGGTTCTGACTTCAAAATAAACGCCGGGAAGGTTTTCCTCCGTTTGCTAGCGGCGTTAGATTCCAAAATATATTTTTTAATTTCAATTCTGTTAGAGCTTTTGCAGAGAAATGTTATATTTTTATAAAAAAAATCAAATCTGCTTCACACTGTATCCCGCACACAGCAGGTTAGTGGGTACTCCGTTTCCCACTTTCTGCCGAATTATGGAGGTATAGCGTGCTCAGTGATGGAACTCTACGCCGCGCTTTGCCTCGTTACCGGAGCGAGAAAATAAAAATATTAAATATTAAATTTCCTCAAGTGGGAATCGAACCCATAACCTGTCGCACGCCTCTGCCCCTGCGCCACGACTTATCCCAATACTAATTTACTTAATACACTTTATACCTATACGTATTCGAAAACAGTTCTCGTGAAGATAAACTTTATTTACATCTGTAGAGTATGAGTATTTATTTATCTTGTAGTGGCCTCAGAGGTCATTCCTTGTTCCAGTTGTCAAGAGGTCAAATTAGTGAAATAGTTAATTAATACGAGCGTCGGGGCTATTGTATCATAAAATTTATAAAGATTGCCTTTTATATTGTTATACATTTTTCTTATTAGGGTTGGCAAAGAGAATCACTTCGCTGAAATCGTTGTAAACAGGTGGGAAATGTTGGAACTTACACCGCAATCAACCATTCCTTTTCTCTTGTTTGTTTCATTGAATTCCAAATTTTTCTATGCAATTTTTGTGGATATGCACTTACTTACCTTATTAGTAATCATGAAACAGTTTAGGAATGTTATCTATATAATATGGTTACGTACGTTAGGGGGAGTGTATTATGTATAAATAAATGAATGTATTTTGTTTGTTTCAGGTGAATGTCTGACGTCCGGACGATACCCTTTCACGTGTCTACAGTTTGAGTTGCCCCCTGATGTACAGCCTGAGGAGGTCACGGTGGTGGAGCTGTGGTTTTATAAGGTGTGTTTACTTTTTTCACTTATTTAGTAGGATAGGCAGAGGGAACCCCGTTACCCACTTTCGGCCAAAATCTCTAAGAATTGAGTGTTGAGTGAAAGAACTCAACGCCTGTTTTGCTATGTTACTAAAACGAACTAAGCAATCACTGGTTATTCAATATAAAATAAAACAATTTCGGAATAGTTCCTTAAGTTTCTTCTTACAAAAGCAAAATTATAGTCAGAAAAAGATTCTAAAAATAAATGTGGTTTTATAATGGAACACCCAAGCTGAACCAGACTCGACAGCAAGTTTTATAACTGACAATTTATCAATATCAGCATTTTCGTAAAGATGCAGTAGTTACATAAATTACATCTTTCATATACGAATCCATTCCAACACCAATTTCTAACAATTTACTTCTTTTTCCACAGGAGAGCGATCCTCTCGACGAATACAATCAAACTTTCGTAATCTCTGAAGCAGCACATTGGGACAGCCAGCAACAGTTCAAGAAGACCAAGCCCATAGCAATAAAGGAGACTGATGTGGGCGAGGGCTGGGTGCGGGTCGAGCTCGCCTGGGCTGTCCGTGTGTGGTTGGAGGGCAGGGAGAGACTGCATACTTTACATGTCGCTTGTAGAACCTGCCAGGTACGGCAATGAACATTGAAATAGCATATACATATTAAGAGTATTTAGTAATATTTAAGTTTTGCTTCTAACCGTACAGTTGTAAACGCAACAGGTTGTGGGTTCGATTCCCACTCAAGGAAATGAAATATTTTATATTTTATTTTTCTCGCGTTCGGGGTTTTTCTCGGGCAAAGTGTGGAGTTGAGTCACCACGCAATGCCTGCAGAATTCGGCGTAAAGTGGGGAATCATATCTTAACATTAGGTTCCCTCTGCCTACCCTACTGTGTGACGGATACAGCGTGAAGCTGATAATTTTTTTTAAATTTCCTCGTTCTGGTAACGCGGCGTTGAGTTCTGCATTAAACTTCTAAACACAAGCAGACGTAAATATTCTCAATATTAACACTGACACCATAGCGTAATGGAATGGATGATTGTGGATTTTATTCCCACTCGAAGTTAATTATTTTCATATCTCGATTCTGACAAGATATAGCGCGGTATTGACTACCGCCACTGTGAACCAGTGATGTCTCTAATTCGTGCCTTATCAGACCCTTATTATTATATGATTAAAATATTTTTTTGCGCTACATTATTAAAAAAAACTCTATATTTTTTTAAACTAAATATTTTGATATTTTGTTAATCAATTAATGAAACAAACAATTTACTCAATTTTAGCAGATAAAGATGTTTTATTTTTATGAATTATCTCCAAAGTGACATAATTTTTATTTCCTTGTAAGATATAAGAGGAACATAAATAATATTAAAGTACACAACTCACGCACTACTGTTGCTGTGTTGTCAAATAGAATATGAAATGAGTAAATAGCCTTACTTTTTTTTGTCTACTTCGAGACATTAAGGAGTTAGCGGAGCTCAACACCGATCTTAGTTCCAACTATGTACTTAAACTACAAGCTATTTTAAATAATGTCTGGCTATGTAAGCATATTTTTTTGAAATATTTGCAAAATTAACACTTTTTTTATTTCAACAGCTGCGCAGATCACCTCTCTCATTCCACGAGAAACATCGACCGTTCCTAGTCGTTTATACCAAATATGCTGGTAAAAGGCGTCGCGGTAGGACCCTGGAGTGTGGAGCTACTACCAGTGAATGCTGTAGGGAACCCCTTTATGTGAGCTTCAAGGAACTTGGCTGGGACGATTGGATTATACGACCAGCTGGTTACCATGCGTACTTCTGTAAAGGCACCTGTGCCCCCATCTCAGCTGTTACGCAGGCTGATAGTCACTATTTTAATATTATAAAGGTGAGTTTTCACAATTTTTAAGTGTATCTATCTAAATTGTGTTTATTTTGTTCTTGCTCGCCTTTTCGTTCGTAAACTTTTTATTAATAATGGACAAGTGAAGTAATTAACTGTCAAAATACATGTATTCCAAAATACTTGTAATCAAATATAACAGAAATAGAGTGTCTTAATAATACAAAATAAATTTACGTAAATACTTTTTACTTTCTATAAATAATCAATGTTATATTTCAATGAGTATACTAACTTATATTGTAAATTGTCCACAGAAATACTTCTACTCGGTTTCAAATGAAATGAAGGCTGAGTTCAAGCCGTGCTGTGCGCCGACCACGTTCAGTTCCTTACAACTGTTGTATATGGACTCCAACAACAGCGTCACGCAGAAGACGTTACCTAATATGGTGGTGGAATCGTGTGGATGTATGTAGTTGTATGTTAGTCTTAAGGTTTAAATGTCTTTAAAATGTGGTACGTGTTCAAATAATGTTTGGATAAGACAAATACAATATAGTTACTTGAAGAATTTCTTAGAATTGATACTGGATCAATGTCCGTTCAAGAAAAGTTTTTTGGTAAATATGTGATATTGTTTTGCCGAAAAGTTGATATCACTAATTTATTATTTAGTATCATATTTTTTTTGTGAGTGAAGTGAGAGTCACTTTTTAACACTGCAGGCTATTTAAAAAATTAAATATTATTTGAACGTCTATCAATCGCCTAATATAATTGTGTTATAATTTATTTGCTCTGAAGTAAGTTTATGTGTAATTGTATTACATAGGTAGATATTGCTGAAATCTTATTGTAGATATAAATATTTTGTTTATAAAATTTTAATTTTAAAGTGGAACGATATTATCTTAAAACTTAGAAGTGAAAGAAAGAAGAAACATTATATATAATCTTTTTGCATTTTTTTATTTAATGTTTATGAACTTCGAAATCTGAACATTCCACTATTATTGACAGCTTCTTATTCCTACAGTTACCAAATGTCTTTGTATATAATATATTATGTCCTGATTTCCAGGTGATATAATTCTACTTATAAAATAAAATTATGTGATATAACATATTATTAACTCTAAATTAATTTGTAAATTAAGCTTGTTGTGATCTATTTATAAGATATTTCAAACCTATGTACTGGGCGTTTGCGCAGGATTTATTCAACAGTCTGACGATTCACTCTCCGCCGCCGTAAGAGGCCTGTCCCATCTCACAGCACGTCCGCGGTTAAACGGTCGAAATCCCCCCTCATTAGCGTATGTAGCGCATTCCCCTGCGATCGCCAACACTTCACGAGCGTCCATCAGAGCTCGTAATTTTTCTTCAGGAGCAAGCTATTCTCGCCCCTCCCCACCCGATGACGCTGTCAAGACTAGCCCAGGTCAACAGCAATAAAGTCCATTCGAAAAAAAAAGAAGATAATTCAAACAATGCATTTATTGAAAATGTATTTTAAACGATCGTTAAAATAATTACTGTAAATTGTTTATCTAATTGTGTAAATGAACTTCACGCTGTACCCCGCACTCGGCAGGGTAGGCAGAAGAACCTAGTGTTAAGACACTCCGTTCCGCATTACATTTATATGTGTATCCTATAGATCTTTATTAAAATTGTAGGTAAAAAATAATTTATTAAGTTAGTTTTTAATATTATTTATTTTTTACTTAATAAAAAAATATGAATCAAATAGATATAAAATACCTCAATATTACTAGAATTCGCGTATATTTTTCGTTAAAAAAATACGCTAGTTCAATATAATTGTATAGGATAATATAATTAGTTTTGGTAAACATTCACAAAGAAGAATGTCTTGTTGATATAAAAACTGACCTGTCATTGCGAAATGTATTTTTTACATTACGCTATTTTTACGTGATTTGCACTTTCTCCCCACAAACAATGTTTTTTTAAAATTCAAATACATACTTTTATTCGACGACTTGGGTATATTTAAATGCGTCTTATTTAAAAGTTATGTACAAAAGATACGCATATCTGTGCTATAACTCATACGTAAAATAAACGAACTTTAAATGATAAGTAAGTTTCCCAGTCAATGAATACGAAGGGACTTTGGTCCAAGTTAATTTATCATGTCATAACTATATATCTAATATGGACAACAAAACACGAGCCGCTCAATTAAATAATATAATTGCTGAACAATACTTTACATATTAAATAATTATCTGTATAGACAAAACAGATCATTTTTAAACATAATTGGGTTAATTTAACAAATTTGAAATTTGAAAATCAATAAAAAATAACAAATGTCGTTATTGATATTAAACATTGTGTTTTGAAGTAATATTTATTTATATTAATATTTTTTTTTATTAAATAAAAAATATTTTCATGGCGTTCTTCTTTAAAATGGTACCGAAATATTTAAGTATGATAAATTATCAAATAATTGTACGTACTATTATGAAATTTACTATTATTTATAAGTGACGTTAGATAATGTAACCCAGAATACCTCGCTTGTATATAATCTTCAATCGTCATTTAATTGAAAAATTTTCTCTTTAATAATCCCAGTTAAGATTGCGAAGATGTTAGAACAGTCATGTGTTACTTTAGATAGCCTAGTATTTGTTACTAGAATAATATAAATTTGTATAATTTAAACTATTGTGAGGCTCAAAAAAATTAAAAAATAAATGGATCAGAATATTTATGTTACTAAATTGTTTATATGAAATTTATGTTTTTTAATAGTTTAAATGGAAATTCAACTTTTTTTTGGTGGCAGTAAAAAAATTTGGAAATATAATTTTATATTTTAATAAAACAAATCTATATAAACAGACATTTTTCCTGGCAACCAGTGACATTCTCTGTAAGCTGTAAGTAACTTTACGATTAAAGTTTTAATTATGTAGTTAATGTATTTCTTTCTTATTATTAAAACTGTGTTTTATGTAGCAAAGATGATTTTTGAAACTCAAGCCATCATTGTAATTTTTTTTTATTTATCAGAAAAATGACATTTTGACAATTATCAATAT
This sequence comes from Heliconius charithonia, assembly GCA_030704555.1. NCBI lineage: Eukaryota > Metazoa > Arthropoda > Insecta > Lepidoptera > Nymphalidae > Heliconius > Heliconius charithonia. The sequence continues at coordinate 6,873,396 of CM060825.1, forward strand.
TTTAGCTCTGTATTTAATATTAATTAATTTAAATAACTTTTGCAGATTTTTTAAATTTTTTCATACTGAGCATTTTTTTTTTTAAATACTTTGACTAAGGTACTGTAAGGTAACTATATGCGTGAATAACTATTATCTGTACTTAATACAATCATTCCACTCGCACTTCAGTGCCTGAGTATTATAGATTTATAATTTGATGTTAAATAAAATTTCAATAAAAATATTTGTGTAAATCATGTAAGTTTTTTATTTACGTAAGCTTTCATTTATTATTTCATCCATCTATTCTATTCGTTTAGACTTAACGATTTATTTTTCTAATATTTTCTGAGTACCTGTTAGAATAATTCTAAGTAACTATCAAAATTTATAAGACATGAAAAATATGTTTTATTTCGTTCATATTTTAATAAAATTATTTATTCAACTGTATAAAATATTTTTAGTATAAAAAATTGAAGTAAATGCGGTTTTAAAAAAATAATATTTTTTGCTTTCATCCATCGGACAAAACGTGTTTTTTAGGCTATAGCAAGTTTAAATCAATAATAATATAAAATAAAACAAAAATAAGTTATAAAAACCCCGTTTATTCTAGCATCATTGTCGATACACTATAAGTATATACACTATACACATATTCACACAAATAAATATAGTAATAAAAAAATAATAAAATAAAATCAACAGCCATCTTTGATAATCTCACGTAATACAAGACACTTCGTTTCTTTTACACCAAAAAAATAAAAAAAAGACTAATGATAACATTGTATATTCTTAGTTATTAAGAAAAAAAATACAAGTATATTCTTAAAAAAATCATAATTAACAAAAATGTGTACCTATCTCGGTTTTATTATTTTGTTTAAAGTTAACTAAAGAACTATGCAAATTCTAATTTTACACACACACATATATTAAAAATAGCCCAACAATATTTTTAAGACGTAAACGTCAAATATATTTATAAATAAAAATCACATTTTCTATAATTACAAGTAAAACTGATTCATACATATAATGTTTATTGAACTAGTTTTATTTTAATATAAAATATAGTTTATTCACATATAAATAATTATTTTGTATATGCTACACAAATCATTGTGATGATAAATAATCATGACGATGATTATGCACCGTATAAACAAAAGTTAGTTAATACAAGAAAAGCTTCCAATGAGTTTAACATTTATTTTTATTAACTTTTAAAACATTTTAAGTAAAAAGATTTAATGTAATTATTTAAACTAAAAATACATAAGAGGAACGAGGAGAAAGATTTGAATCTTTTAGTATATCGAGTCGCTATAACAACTTATAATTCAATACATAATGTAATTGTCTTGAGTCTGGAAATTAATAAAAAACTTATTTTTAGTTTTTTTCCAGCCTGAAGCCTGAGCTTTGTTTCTCGATTTTCTGCTTGATTTTTGAAACATTGTAACTTAAGTGGCGGAAGGCAACGCAGCATTTTGTGTACTAAAGTGAGACATGAAAACGATTCATTCCCCCGAGTGGGGACCGAACCCACAACCTTCGCGGCTCTACTATGCCACGATTTAATTATCTTTATAATCCTTAATATATGGATACCAAAATATAATAAAATACATTGAAAACTTCGAGTTATCATTATCGCTACAATTATCATTATTGCTATAATCATCACTATCATCATTTCTTTATCATTTTAATGATTGAAAGCTTATAATTACTTTTGGATCGGATCATTTTAATTAGACTTTGCGATCTTATGTCTTACGTTTGTCTTAATATAAAACAGACTAGTCTAAAACCCAGTATTAAGAATATTAAAATATTTTTATATATTTTTTAATTTTCATAAGAGATAAAAAAATGTGAACTATATTCATCTAATAATATAAACGAGTATAGCAGTATAGCAATTAATTCAAATAATGATTTTATATTTTGTTATTTACTTGAATTAAAAAAACCCAATATTGACTGGTTTGATTGAAGTCCATTATAGTAATTAGAATAAGTTTATTTTTCGTTCCTTTTTTATTATAAGCTAGTAATAATATTTATAATTTTATCATATACATTTGTTTATATCTGCATATTTATTTCAAAGTTAAGAAATTGGAAACATAATAGGAAATTTATAAAAATCGTTAATAATGGTCATACCTGCATTTACGATCCCCACCAAGATTAAGAACCTGGCTTAGTACAAGCGTCAGTCTCACATGAATGTAAGCAAAATTTTTATAGCTGCACGGTGTGTCGCATATAGAAGGTTCCCCACTTCCGGTGGAAGTCGATGCTACGCTTTTGTCTTGTTACCAGAGCGAAAAAATAAAAATACTAATAAGTTCATTCATTGCTCCGACACAAATATTGTGTCGTTGCCACAAAATTTCATAAATAAAAAAAAACGAACATCACGAACAACTTATTACGTTATCACGTTAAAGTATTGTCCGTTACCCAACTTTACAGAAAACCAGTAAATTACATTCTATTGAAAAATATAATATTTTTATTATATTGAATTATTTATTGCTTTAAATGAAATTACTTTAATGATGGTCCCAATCATTGCAATATTTTGTAGAAAAATTGTTGACAAGAACCTAAATAAGTAAAAAATTTATGATTAAGTGCCTAATTGGTGTGTTAAAAGTTTTCATAAAAGATTTCACTTCATCACTATTATCAGTTTCATATTATTTCAAGGAAATTACTAATGATTTATGTAAACCACTATTTAATGTAATATGTGCATGTACGATTAAATAAAAGTCAATATCACGAATGTCGCTTAATCATCACAAAATCCATCACATCATCATATTTTAATGTCCTCCTTTTCTTTAACATTACAAAAATTACCAACACATACTAATTATGCTACCGCATCCATGGTTGGTGTTTTATCAGTATCATGGTGTGACGTGATGATCACTCGATGGTCGGTTCTTTGTCACTATCATGGCTTGGTGTGTTAGTGTCTGTAATGCGTGGTACAGTGGGTGTGATGGCCGGAGCGTCCTTCTCTAAGGTCCTGAACGACCAACCTCCGGCGCCATCGAATTCTAATACATGAGTGTGGTATTTCCTGAAAGTTGATAAGAATAGTTATATTAATAAATTAAACTTTTTTTTGAGGCCATCTAACGATATTTTGATTCCTTCTCGAGAGAATTTATTATTTATATTTAATTTTTACATTTGTTTAACAATAAATACTGTATCCTACATATAGCAGGGTATCAAGAGGGATATCTAACATTGCGACACTCTGTGTCTACTTTCCGCCGAATTTTGGAAGAATTGTGTGTAGTGTGGCAATATTAAACATCGTACTTCGCCTCGTTACTAAAGTGAAGAAATGAAAATATTAAATATTTCATTCCCCTGAGTGGTTATCGAATCCACAAACATCGCATTTACAGTCACACAGTTGTGTCACTGTGCTACAGCGGCATCACTATGCTGAATAAAAGAATATATGATAATAATAATTATAATGAGCTCACCAAACACTCGGTCGATGCGTGATGGAGAGTAGAGTGATTCCCTCCTTTATAGCCTCTTCGTACATCACTACTTCAGTTTCCATGGACACTGCGCTCGTGCACTCATCAAGGAGGGCGTATACTGGTCTGAAAATAATATATTTTGATGATTAAGTGAAATAGAAAGAAATAGAGAATAACAAAGAAGGTTAAATATATAATAAATTGTTTTTTTGTCAAATTTAAATGAATAACGATATGTATTTGTGTTGTCAGAGTGGAAGTATTTATGGTTTAGTGGTCAGAGAACTTGGATGATTTCCAAGAGGTGCAGGTTAAAATATCGTTACGTGAAATTTTTTATCAGTATGAAACAAAATTTGAAAATATTATCAAGTTGGACTGGACTTTCGTTAAAGTTTTTAAAAAGATAATTATTTTGATATCCACGTACGTTCACTGTTTATGTATGGAATATGTAAACATCTTATAGATTTCATTGTTTTCAATATTATTTAAATATATATATATATATATATATATATATATATATATATATATATATATATATATATATATATATATATATATATGTAGAGGCACCGCAGCTCGCGACTCACCTGTGGTAGAACATCCTGGCGCAGGCGAGGCGCTGCTTCTCCCCGCCCGACAGCGTGGCGCGCCAGTCGCGCACGGCGCGCAGCCCGCCGTGCCGCGCCGCGCACGCGTCCAGGCGCACCACGCGCAGCGCGTGCGCCGCGCGCGCCTCCGCCGCCGCGTCTGCGCGCCCCGCGCCCGCGCCGCCCGCACCCCCCGCGCCCGCGCGCGCCGGGTACGTCACCTGGTCCAGCAGCGAGCCCTCCGACATGTACGGCCTGACCACACCGCGTTTTATAGAGAAAAACAGCAATCGTTAACTTCCCGAGGAAATATCAACGATGATGATTTCTTGTTTAAAATTATTTAACTGCACACGCAGATAACTAATAAATTAAAAAAATGTACTCTTGTTATTTAAACAAAGAGATATTTTTTTATTACTTATCAAAGTAACTAAAATTGCGTAACAAAGACTTCACCGCCGAACACCAACGCGACATCGTTTACACAAAATACTCTCAAAGGAAACGGAGTGTCTTAACACCGAGTTCCCACGTAACTGACCTCTGCGGTATGTAGAACATGACGGGGCGCGCGACGCAGTGCGGCGGCGCGCCCGCCTCGCCCGCGCAGTGCGCGCACTCGCACGGCTTGGGGATGCTCAGCTCGCCGCCGAACACCGGCCACAGACCCGATATTATGCGGAATAGGCTGCAAACAACAACGACCATCACTTTATTAATATAATTTATAATAGATTCAGCTTTTTTCAAACTTTGGTTAAATCCATGCTGCACGTGTCTGGCAATCGACAAACCATCACATATTAATCTATAAATAAATTATCTAAGACAAAGAAAAACTTCTCATTTCGATTCAGTACTTACTGAAATTAGTGTGTTCAAGCAAACAAACACTTCAGCTTTGATAATGCTATAATATAAACGACTCACTAACCTGCTCTTCCCACAGCCATTAGGCCCCACAATCAACAAATGAGTCCCAGGTTTGAGGTCCAGGCTCACCCCGCTGGCGACCACGTCACACGCCGGAGTCACTATGGGCACGTTGTGGAGACTTATTGACAGATCCGTTGTGTATGAGATTTTACCTGGAATGTAATATTATATTAATTTATTAAACGACTACTTTTTTTTCTATATTTTTTACATTACGTAGGATAAGCAAAGAGAATTTAGCAAGCGACAATTATGCACATATATGATAAGTAATCACACTACTACAATTTGATCACAAATCCACAAATGGGACCACATATCCACACATGAGATTACAGGTCAACACATGAGATCAAATCTATATGAGATCACAGATCACATGTGATCACAGATTCATAAATATGATCACACATCCACACATATGTGGCCACTCAGCTACAAACACAATGTAAAAGTAAAAAAATAAAAACTAAATACAAGATTAAAACGAATTAGGGCCCACTCACCCTGAGGCACGGGCTGTCGATCCCTGAACGTGACCTGGAAGCCGGTGGGCGCGGGCGCGGCGTGCACGGCGCGCACGCAGCGCCCGCGCGCCACCTCGCCGAACACCACCAACATGTCCGACACGCGCGTGGCGTAACCGGCCAGGGTTACCACTTCCTGCGGATAGGGAGTTCAAATTCTAAATAATTAAAGTTGAAAAGACAGTCCATCGAGCCCCATTAACACACTCTTTTTTTAATTTATTGCTATGTTTTTACGTCAAAGTTATATTACATTATTGTTACAATTGTCAAATCTATATGGTATATTAAAATATATTATAATAATTATTTTTAAGACCAATACAGTCTCCTCGCAAGCAATTGTATCTCCACTCTAGGCTCTCTCTGTTTACACTGTTACATGCGGGTAAGGAAATTGAAGAAAATAAATGTTTCTTTACCTTATAACTAGACATGAGCCTCTCTATAGCATCTGCGGCAGAGTTGAGCAAGTTTCTTGAAGTTGTCATGTACTCTGTTCTCTCACTTATACCCTGTCCTATAGAACCTGTAAAAATACATTTAGATTAAAATTATAAATTAAATCAGCTTCACACTGTATTCCGCATACAACAGGGTAGGCAGAGGGGACTTAGTGTTAAGAAACTCCGTTCCCCACTTGCCGCCGAATTTTTGTAATTGCGCCAAATAGCTGATTAAAAATAATATTTTTTTGAGTTTCAGAGAGTCAACTCGGGTTCCTCAGAGTTACAGCTAAATGATTAATTTACAGCTAAATTATTTGGCCCCCTTTATAATGCACATTAACAATTGCCGTCGTAGCGCAGGAGCATAAGCGTATGACTGTTAACGCGACGTTTGTGTTCTCGATTAATACTCATGGGGATAATATATTTAAGTATTTTCTGTTTCTCGTGTCTAGTAATCAGACAAAGTGGTGTTGAGTTCCGCCAGTCAACATGCAATGCCTCCAGAATTCGGCGAAAAGTGGGGAGCTGAGTGTCTTAACGTTACGCCCCCTCTGTCTGTCTACCTTGCTACATGCAGGATTCAGTGTGAAGTTAATAAAAGAAATAAAAAAAACGCAATCTCAATTAATCCACATCTCTGAATGCCACTCACCATCAACCCTGCTCGCGGTGAGTATGGGCAACGCCAACATCACCATGCCTGTGCCGGACCACACGTACTTCATGCAGAACTGCTCCAGCATCACGTACCAGAGTTTCTTGTTGAACACTGACGTCATTTGTGTTACTAGCTGTTTGTAGGCGGACTGGAGTTGGCCAAGTTCCACCTTAAAAAAAAAACAAAATATATTTGTTTTAACATTAGATTCCCTGAGCCCCTCTACCTACCATGCTACGAGCGGCATACTTCGTGAAGCTAAAAGACACAAAAAGGCTCCAAAATGAAACTAACATTATGTCCTCCATAGAAAGCTACTTCCTCCGCATGTGCAATAAGTCTAGAATGCACGTGTCTTAGATTCGCCTTCATTTTAGCCTCTTCTCCCGCTAAAGCACCGAACCTTGGACTAAGCAGTCTTAATAATTGTCCGGTTAAGCATATAACTACAGTGGCCATGCCTGGACCTGAAAGTTTTATGAAAATTTTGTTAAAATATCATTTTAAGAGCGTATATTAAGTAGAGATATTTAAGATTTAGAAAATAAAGATGTTTGAGTTTTAAATGCGTCCCTAATCTTACTTTTTACAATTATGTATTTTGCATCACGTGCTAGTCCCGGTTTCCATTTCGATTATTTTATTTAAAAAAACCCGCATAACTAAACCTACACTTGCTTTATAAAAATATCTACATAAATATAATTCTATTTTTACAAAAGTGGAATTCAACCCACAGTTATCGCGTTCAATTACTCTAACGCAAAGTATTTTACAAGGAAATTGTCTCATTTTTCATAAATTTCTTATACACAAAATAGCATATTCAACAGTCGCATTTTCGATTCATGCTTCATTCACAGATATTATTTTTTTGACTCAAAAAATTATAAATATTATTAGTGCCTAGTCTAATTTCCTTACCAAGGAATATATTTCCTTTCATCTTACTGGAGTAGCTGGCCAGCGTCAGGACAATTAGGAGCAGGTCGAAGCAGGGCTTTGTTAGCGAACTGTATAGATGCGCCACCGACTGGGTGAATGTTGACACGTCTTCTGTTAATCTGAGGATGTCGAGTTTTATAAGAGTCTATCAAAAATCTAATATAATAATATTATGTGCAATTATTTGTTGGTTTACATAAAAAGAGGAATCTTTGTAATACTTTCTCCAGTTTCCATATTAACTCATCAGTTAAATCAAAAACGATCAAATGAATTGTCAAGATAAAACTGTTAAGATATATATCCAATTTTCTTCTTTGCATTTGAAGGATAAAGGAGAGATTATTATTGACACCTACTCTGGTCACTACTTTCCATCTTTTTGATACAGAAAAATTTCCTCCGAATTATAGAGGCATTGCATGTTGAGTGGCAGAGCTGAACGCCGCCCATTACAAGGAAATGAAAATATTACTTATTTCATTTCCTTAAGTGGGAGTCGAATCCATAACCTACGCACCACGACAGCCTTTTTAAAAAATATTAAATATTTATTTGAGACCCACACTACTAATCATGTATAGTATAATAATGCGCTTACTACTAATCAATTCTCTTCTTCTTCATTTCCTTCTTTCTTCAAAATCTTCTTCAAAAATTTAAAACATGTTTAAGTCTTTAATACATGTATAATAATATTCTGAGTAACTCACCTATGATCAGCATTTTCAATCCTCGCATCGAGATTGGCCACACGGTAGTAGGTTTGATTCTTGAAATACAAATTGTAGGCATGGTTAACTAGCCTTGTTCTGAACGCCAAGGCTAGTTTGCTCTCTAAATATCGTATCATTGAGTTAATGAAGGTAGCTGGTATGGCGATACCGAACCACTGCATTAGAAGTGCTGCGAACGCTCGGAGATCCTTTTGGACTATGTGTTTTACTAAAAGAAATAATATAATTATATTAATATTTATTATATAATATATATAATGTATTTATTGTCATAGTTTAAAGATACTAGCTTCTCGCTATATATCAAACACAGTAGAGGGAATCTAGTATTAAGACACTCCCCCCCCCACCCCCATTTTTTGACCGAATTCTGGAGGCATTGTGTGGTGAGTGCGGAACACAACGCGTTGTGTCGACACAAATATAAAATTACATTTGATACATAGATCTATCATAAAGTGAATATTCCTTTTTTTCTTTGCAACCATCTCTTTAATAAATGTCTGTATTTATCACTAATAGTAGTAAAATAATATTTTGTATAAATCTTCCGTAAAAGGCTAGAAGAAGACGTTCTAATATCTTTTGCTTAAAGTCTAAAAAACTCTCATCTTGTTACTCACTCCTCTATAAATATTATAAAAACACAAGTTTGTTAGGATGGATATTTGTTAAATTTCCAAACAAAAATTTCTAAATGGATATACTAGTATATAGCTTTACAGCAATATAACATGCTTATACGAATACATATAGGCTAGTACAAAGTACACAAACATTATATATAATTTGGATATAATAAAAATAAAAAAATGTCTATATTTGGGTCGCTATCCGCTATTATGTCATAAGCGCATTATTCCATAGACAAAATCTTAGTTGAAAAAATCATTTTTTTTTTACATTTAAACAGAGATGACCTCCAATACGTCAAAGACTACGACTACGACTGACATAATCGATTAATTAACGTTTATTACCTATAGATCCTTCCAATGAAGCAACATATATAGACAGGAAGGTCCTAGAGAAGAGGCACACGGTGTGGGCAGCTAGCAACGCCACTTCATGACTCCTGAACCCTGGCACCATGATCTTGGCAAGGCTGATCAGTTGACGCAAGAACTCCAGGTTTAGGCCCGGCACATGTTCCTCTACTGATTGTGTTTCGTCTGCATCTTCCTGTAATGCATAATAAATAATTTTATAACTTATATGATTTATTGTATTCATCATTCATTTAATATACAAAATTCGATTAGATTAGAGATTATTCTAAAACTGTTTTGGCTGAACGAGATGGTAAAACTATTTAAAAAAATTAGAAATCAAATAAAAAAAAAAAATCTACGCCGGACATCCTTTTCATTTTTAAAAACTAAAACCAATGTCCCTAATGTATACAGGCTATTAAAGTATAAATTCCAACTTAAAAGTAAAAAAAAATCAATGATAACTCACAATATTCTGTTTATTATCTGTATCCGCATCGCCCCTGCAGAGTGCGCACTGCTCCGCCCCGCACCGCCCCCCGCAGGTTTGCGCTTGACCATTGTCCACTGGCTGGAGCTGACCATTTTTTGCTATCTGAAATGAGTTTAAAAAATAACATAGAACATTAATCAAATACACTAAGAAAAAATATTAAACATATCCATAAACTGGAAAAATTAAATGAATTATAAAACTTATATGAAACATACGCACGAGACAAAGGATTAAAGTTCACTTGCGTAACCCGTAATGTATGTACAGAAAAGAGAAAAATACAATTAAAATATGTTAAGCAAAGCCGAAGTTTCTAGTTATTGGCACAAAATATATCATGTGTTACCTCAGTGTTTATCTAACTGTACTATTTTATGCACCATATTTACCTATGAACTGCCGAAGTAACCACCACCTAAACTTCATATACCGTAATAGCAGTTACCGGTCTTGTGTAATTTTGTATCATATGATTATTTAATTTGTATGTATATGTAAGAAGAAAGAAGCATTCAGTTTTAATGTAGAGTTGTAGATGATCTATATAAAAAGTTTTTGATTCACGTATTAACGTGAAGAAAAATAATATAAAAAATATTATTTGTTGCAAAAAAGTAAACAAAAACAAAACAATAAACATTAAAAAATTCCAGGACAACGGGAAGTACATACATAAATAAGTAATTGTCTTAAAAATAGTTTAATAAAAAGGAAAACAACTAAAATACTGAGGAAGTCCTTGACTAATTGAGGGTCGACTTCGGAAATGTAAAGAACAATCCCGTTGTGACATAAATAAGTTTATATACAAATAGTTTGCGCATTACTACATACTCTGGTAACAAGACAAAGCGCGGCGTTAAGTTTCGCCACTTAATAAACAATGTTTTGTTAATTAAGCGGAACGTGGAGAATGAAATATTTTAACACCTATCCTCTGCCTATCCTGCTATAGGTATGGGCCACATTACCGTAGGAAAGAGAAACAACAACTTTTTTTCTATCTTTCATTTTAAATTATGTGAAAAATATAATATATATTCTATATGAACTCAATCAATTTATTAACGTATTCCGTTGCGCGCGCACCCGTTAGACTCCAGGAGATCTAACACAAATATAGCCTGTTAAGTTGTTGATATTATGGAATAAAAACATTGAGGGAACGTCTCGTGAGAATTACAATGCTGACCTTGACCTGAATATTCAAGAAGTTAATTATATCACCGTATTAAAAAAAATGCAAATATGTCATTATTTCACTAAATAAGCGACATTCGGTGCACAATTATACCTCAAATAAAACATTATATTAAACATTATATAACGCACGAATCCCGGGGCCTACTGGTTCGAATTCAAAAGTAATTTCTTCCGCCACTCAACACGCGATGCCTCTAGAACACGACGGAATGTGGGGAACGGAAGTGTTTTAATGGGAAAGGAGTCTTTTAACACTAGGTTCCTTATGCCTATGAGCCAACCTATGGCTATGTATGGCCAACTTGTAGTTTTTTTTTATTAACAAAACAACGCCCTGTAACGTTGTCGATTTCATTCAATACATTCCATCGAATAACCATAAATTTAAAATATTATATTATATTCAATAATTAATGAACTTGAAAAAATCTGTTTCAGCCTACACAAATATTTAAAATAATGAATTACAATTAATAAATTATTAATGGAATACAAGCCATTGTGGCGCAGTGGATAGACAGCATCTAGATATAACTCAGTGAGGGCTGTAGGTTTGATGTTCTCGTTCTACAAAAAGTGGCGTTAAACCCCGCTTCTCAACATACACTGCCACGAGTTATAAACTAGATATTATTTCATATTATTAAATTTCAAAGTACTATAAAGATTATATTTTTAATATAAAACGCACAGACACCTTCGAGAAACGAACAAGTCATTAAACATAATTCATATTTACATGGAGACGTAAAAATTGTAATTGCGCGATTTCCTAGCATATCTATAAAACATAATATTATCTAATCTCTTACTAATACAACCCCTAGAATAACTCATACATTATACACAATTTTGAGTTATCGAAGCCGCAGGTAAAGTCTATTATATATAGTATTAGTATAGTATAGTTAATTATAAATTACATCTTTTTTTTATATTCGCACTGGGTTACCGATAACGAGACGTTGAGTCATTGAAATTTATTTTTTTACAGTAAAATTATGTATATGTATGTAAATGTGGAAATCTAAACTAAGACTGGAGTTTGGATGTATTGATGGGTTATTTATTGGATAAAGAAATCGGTCATCGTTGTTGGTAGGTCTTAATATTTAGTATTAAATAACCTTGTTGCTGTTGCAAATTATACGTGGAAAATAGGTATAGAGCTATTTCGGTTCTTCGGACTTCAAATAAAATATCTGGACGTTTTAAAGACATTTTATAGCAAAAAAAGAACTATTACACTATTATATACATGATTCACAAAATTTTGTATTTACTACAATTATTTATGTTTTTTGTATATAATAGTTTAATGTTTCAATTTCGTTGACAAACTTAAGTTTGCGAACGTGTCCACTCATTTTGTATGAAATTAACTAAAAATATAAGTTTGTAATGATTTTTTAATGAAATACCAAAAAATTTTAACTTTTCGGATTTTTAATAACTGTAGGTCCACGGGAAGTACTCTGTGAGTTTTGAATACGTGGCAAGTTTCATACAAAATGCACCATAAACGATTCACAAGTAAGCGTCTTTTAATTGCGGTGACTTAGAAACATGATTTTGGTATGTGCCCTAATGGACTGTAGATTAATTTTAACTTGTAAATTAAGTTTACATGCAACCTGGAGATTAATGGTCTTGACAGACGGACAGCAAAGTGATGCTATAAAGAATCCCGTTTTTTCCTTTTGAAGCATGAACCCTAAAAACCAGCCTCACACTTTTTTATCCCACAAAAAGGAGATTATTAAGATTTAAATTTAGATCTTCACAATCTCCTTTTTGTTAATTAATGAATCATATACAGTGTGAAAGCGAATGCACTCCTTTTACGGGAGCAGCATATAGGATTTAAATAAAAATAAAAAAAAATCAGCCTCACGCTGTATCCCGCACACAGCAGGGTAGGCAGAGGGAACCTAGTGTTTTTAGACACTCCATTCCCCATTTTCTGCCGATTTCTGGAGGCATTGCGTGTTGAGTGGCAGAACTCAACGCCGCTCTTAGCCTCGACACCAGAGCGAAGAAATGGAAATATAAATTTAAGTAAATATTTCATCTCCTCGAGTGATCGAACCCACAACCAGTCGGTTTACAGTCACACTTCGTGCCGCTGCGCCACGACTGGCCTCTATAGGATTTATATTTATATTTATAGCAACGGATTTTGTTTCTCGAAAACAAAGACGTAATTTTGCACACACTTCACAACATAAACTATATAGTGGCTCGATGCTTCCAAATTAGAACTAGAATTAATATAAAAAATGTAGAGACCAAAGAAGCAGTTTTGCAACATTGTCTCTCTTTGCTATAGAAACTAAAAATATACAGGAAACGTGTAAAAGCAAACAGACAAACAAACAATTCGATTTGAGGCTCGTGTGTTCAGTAAATTAGGACATTGCTTACAAATGTACATATGTATGTATACAGCAATATGTAATAAGCCCTCCTCAAGGTTGAACGCTAACCTTCTGACATTTTTACCGAGACCTCCGTAATATAACCTTAATTATAAACGTAAGTATGAAACAAATGATTGAGGCCGTCGTGGCGCGGCGGCAAAACCTCTGAGCGTAATGGTTATGTGGTTGATTCCCACTGGGGAGAGTAAATAAAGTAAATATTTTCTTTTCCTCGCAATCAAAGCAGAGCAAGAAGAGCGCGCGGTGTTGTGATCGGCCACTTAAGTTATGGAGCTCACAATATTTCGAAAATTAGCCTTAATATTAGATTGCCTCCGCCTACTCTATTTAATGCGAAATACAGGATGAAGCAAAAAAAATACAATATCAAATAATATATAATTAATAATAAAAAAACCTATAGTTTAAATATTAAATTCACAATATTAAATAATGTAAGGCTCATTTTTACCTTAAATATACGACAAGTGTCTACGCTTGTGTAGGGTGACTAGAGAACCCAATGTTAGCACTAAGTTGGAATAGGAATTATAATATCTTTAAATATAAACATTTTTCTAAGTGGGAATCGAACTTTCAACCATTTTGTGACTTTATATTACATAATATATATTGTATATGTACTATGTATATTGGCATCCATTTTAGAATAAAAAATATATAACAAAAATATTAAATTTAAAACGAATATTAATTTAAAAAAAAATTGTCATTACTGGGCATTTTACACTAACCCATTAATTCGAGTTATCATATTATACGAAAGTCCCTGCTTCAATTTCCGGACAGATATTTTGCGGAAACAGCATAACACATTTTTTCAAGCATTTACACAAGATTTTTAATACAACAAAATGTAAAGTAAAGTTAAACGTAAAGTTGCAAATAAATCACATAAAAATGATTATAGCACTAGTAATTCCGTAGTCAAAGTGAGAAGCAGGAGGGCTCAAATTAAGTAAACCTACAACAAAACATCCCTTTTAAGCATTTATCCATATATAAAAAATAGTTTAAATAGAAAAAAAAACAAAAGTGTCGTTTACTTAAGCATACATTTTTCGAAACTAATTATTCCTAGCCATCTAAAGCTATTGTGGAGAAGTGAGACAGCATCTTACTATAAGCGCGACAGTCGTGGGTTTGATCCTCATCATGGGGAATGAAGTATTTTTCATACGAGAGCGCGGCGCGGCGTTGAGTTCGTCTACACAACGCGCAAGATCTCGAAAATTGGAGAGAAATTGTGGCCCCTCTACGTACCCTGCAATATACGGGATAGACCTGAACGTAAAAAAAACCTACTTTTGGCAATATTTTTAACTATCTTTAGTCAAAGCTGTCTTTACTTTAAATATACCTACAAAAGATCCGCAACGAGGTTAATCTCGTGCACAATTATGGTTGCGCAATGCGAAACCAGTCTGTCGTGCTTCTTTTTGTGAATGTTACATAAATATTATTAAATGAATAATAATTTAGTTGACAGAATTATAAATAATATCAAGTAAATTACAGAGTTTACCTACTGAGGTAAATAAAAATATGTACGTACGGATAGGCATTGAGGTCGTGGCGGAGCGGCAAGACATCTGACTGTAAACGTGCTAGTTGTGGGTTCTATTTCAACTCAGTAGAATGGATTGACCTTGTACCACACTCGTACTTTAGTTATCGTATAAAAGTGAATATTTTTTTAGCTTCACGCTGTATCTCGTGTATCCTAGCAGGGTAAACAAAGGATACCTAGTTTTTACTATTTAGTAGATCCTATATAGTATTCTACGCTTACTTCTATATGGATACTTATTATAGTACTAAGGCACTGCGTTCCCATATATAACTATATATTTACAAGGATGTGGTGGCGCAAGAGTGTAAACGGGACGGTTGTATGTTATATTTCCACACGGAGCAATGAAATATTTAAAATTTTTTTTCCTCGCTGTGGTATCGAGGCAAAGCGCGGCGTTGGGTCCCACCACTTAACACGCAATACCTCAAGAATTCAGTGAATAGTGGAGAACGGAAGATAAAGTCTCATGACTATCATTGACCGGTTATAAAGGAATAAAAAAAACAAATTATATATTGCACTTTAAAAGCACTTTTTGCGTTATCAGTATCTCGACGCATATAAAATTAATGTTAAAAACTGCATAACTTTAATTCTAATTAAAGCTATGATGGTGACCTTCGGAGAGCTATATGTTTTACTTAACAGATTTCGTTTCTTCTTAACAGAAGTTCGTTTCGCATGCATCTATTTTTCTGATATCTTTTTAAAAGGTAGTTTTGGTTTTTTTTCAAATAAAAACATTTAAAAAAATACCTGCTTACTTCTCGTAGCATATAATTTTTATAGCAAATAAAAAGTGCGGAATGACTTCTTTTTCATATTTTTTTCATCTGTTGGACAAAAACCTGCTAAGTTCACTGACATGTGCGTTGACATATGTGAAAAGGTAAAAATTCTGCACAAAAATTTACCATTTCGAATTTCGAATGAGCATACGGAACTTTAACCACACTTTACTTCAGCTTCAAGCTGTATCCCGCACACAGCAGGGTAGGCAGAGGGAACCTAGTGTTAAGACACTCTGTATCTCACTTTCTGCCGAATTCTGCAGGCGTTGAGTGTTGAGTGGCAGAACCCAACGTGGGGATCGAACCCACAACGTGGCGCAGCGGCCCGAAGTGTGACTGTAAAACCTGACTTTACTTAATTATTTATATTGTATTCATTGGAAAACCCCCCTCCCCCCTTGGTTGTACAATTTGTATAGCTGATAAGATTAAGGTTTAAACGTATAGCTTTATTATAAAAAAATAGATCTTATATAATATTTACATATAAGTGTACATGTCCCATGAATTTCAACATACATTACAAAATACAGAGAGGCGCCATCATTAACATTGTGATATAATTTGCGATATTTCATAACGGCACGTAACCTTTGCGATAATACACAACTTATATTTGACCGACTTATGAGACAAGTGAATTGCCTAATGTATTAAATAATATAAGTATGACATAATTAATTTTCAAAATTATCTTTAATATTATGTGTTATTTATTTATATTATGTACTGGTGATAGGAAAAGGGACAAGGAAATAAAGAAAGATTCCGCTTATTCACTATTCGCTATCACTTCAATCACGTGGTCACATAGAGTTAAAATATCTAAAGTGCGTAACGTCCGTAAGTCCGTAAAGAGAAGAGAACGGTATCTCCAGATCGCAACCGAGATCGATCTCAGAGTTGAGATTGGTTCATAAATAAAGGTCTGAGAGTTGTGCTATGTTATTTGAAAACTCTTACATTTTAAAATACCTATTTTAAGTGTGGGAGTCAATTCTAACAGCACCGGCACAGTGGAAAAAATCTAACAGATTAATGTGACGCCTCAATAAAAATACTCAATAAGTATATAAATGTATATAGATATTATATACAGATTTTATGACACGTGAGTAATTTCTAGAAATATAAATAAAGCGCTATAATAAAGGCATTAGCACATTGTTAAAATGCAAATATTCAGCTTGATCTTTTGCCTGACCGCTGGATAAAAGCTATTTTTAACTTTAAATAACAAGGAAAATCTAATCAAATACAATCAAGAAGTATATATTTTCTTTTAGTTTTATTAGTGGTCTTAAATGTGTGTTGTTTAATATATTTATTTTTATCTGTATTACTTTAGGTATTATTAGTCTTAGCCGTCCTGATAGATAGTTACAATGATATAATGATTTAGTTATAAATATTATAAACTAGCGAAAAAAATAGTTAATCTTAGCTCCTGTCGTGTCCTCATAAAATTATCACTTTAATTAATAAATTGAAAATTGAAGTATCGTATAAGCGGGAATCCTATCTGCTCTCCGCACAATTTTCTGAACATTGCGTGATGAATTGCAAAACTCAACGCCGCCCTTTATTAATCAAAACCACAGCCAAACGTTTACAGTAAGAATTAAAACAATCAAGAAAAAAGCTTACCTTATAATTATTGTTATTATGACAAGGCGGGCTCTGTTTCTTCTCTCTGGTGCCATACACGGCGCAGGCAGCCAACGCGACACCCACACCCACCCCAACCGCTATCGTCGGTTGTACTTTGAACGCTTGTTCCTTTATCTTCGTCAATATCGCAGGCATTTTGACACTTATTTTTGTTTACACTTTTCTTAAAATTATCCAAAGTTCAGGTAATATTAATCACTTTTTATTACTTATGTGTATTTTATCTTTTAAGAGATCGTAGTTCACTGAGTTTTTCGATTATATAATCAAATCTAGAGGGCACATTCGACTTTTTTATTTTTAAGTTATTGGCTGAGTGTGTTTTATGTCCTCCATTTTTCTGTAAAAAAGAAAAAAGTTCATTAAAACAAGAAAAATATTATTAATTTACCTTATACATATACTTATCTAACAAAAACATAATAATTAATTATTAAATAAAAGTAATTAAATATAAAGAAATATTAAATAGATACGATCATGTCGTGATGTTAAAATAATAGTCATACAGATAAAACAATAGTTAATTACAAATGTCGTGAAAAGCTATCATAATGTAATAAAAAAATGACACTAAGTATGACAATAAATAAATACTACATAATATAATGAAAATAAAATATTATACAGTGTTTTTATATATAAGGACTGTTTTTATATATAACAATCAATAAATGTTTAGTAGTTGTATATGTATATATATGTATAGCAGGCTATGCAAAGGAAACCTAGTCTTGTAACAAACACTCCGTTTCCCACTTACTACCCTCACAATTTGAGACATTTCCTGCCGAGTGATGGAACTAAAGAAAAAAGGAAACACTCCTGCGAGTGGGAATCGAACCGGTCACGTTTTAGCCGCTGCTGCTGCGTCACGATAGATTTATACCTCAAATATAAACAGTCATATTTACTTACTATACGTAATTGCGCATAGTTAGGCTCCATTACAAAGTTTAAAAATTAACGTAACTTAAACCTACCTAACCTTTAATAATTACGTGTAAATTTATATACTAGTAAATCCTTGAAAAGGCGCTAAAATTATAAAACTTGCAAAAAAAATATTTAAAAAAACTCGAGTGTTACAAAAAAAAAATGTCAGACAAATGTAAAACTAAATATTAATATGATTGATGTTTATGACTAATATAGACTTAAATTCGTTAACTACAATAAGCCTTGACATTTCTACGTTAAAATGTCCAGTAGTCTTAAAATTATATGATTTTTTAAGCCGTCGTGGCGTAGGGGCGTGTATGCGTGTGACTTTCAAAGCGACGGTTGTGGATTCGAGCCCCACTCGGGTGAATAAAATATTTAATATTTCTTCGCGTTGGTAATGAGGCAAAGTGCATCGTTGAGTTCCGTCACTCAACACTCATTGTCTTGGGGGAAATTGGGCGGTAAGTGGGCAACCGAGTGACGTCACACTAGGTTCCATGTACTTTTTTTATATGCGGGATACAGCGGCATTTGTCTTGTTGATAATAAACGCAACGGTTGTGGGTTTGATTCCCACTTGGGAATCAAATTCCTCTAGCAATACAAATAGATATGTTAGACAAAATTTCAAACTGTAAAAAACATGATATTTTACAGCTCCCGGTACGATTGAAAGATAACTCCTTCTTACATTACCTTAATGAAGAAGCGTGTTAATTAGCGGAACCAAACGCCGCATTTTGTGTGTACGAAAGCGGGTGAGTAAAAATATTTAAAAATATTCTTCTAAACGATCCACAACAACTTTATCATTTAGAGTGACAACTGCACAATGCTTAGTGTAGATATATAGGACATAAAAATTCAGACAATAGTTACAATCGATATATATTTTAAAATGCTTTCGTGTTTGTTTTAAATACAACCAAATAGTGCTGTCTTGGTTAATGTCAGACACCCTTGAATATAGGGTCCAGTGAGAAAGGAATAAGGAGGTACCAAATTATTACACGCAATTGTATATGTATAGAACCTTGAGAGCTCCCGTAAAGAGCCTTAAGTAGGGGTCCCAAGCATAGTATGGTAAAGGTGGATATCTTTAAGCTATTTATTTTATAATGTAAGAAAACTAAAAATAATATGAATATAATTATAATAAAGTAAAATATATTTAAATAAATAAAATAAAACAAATTTATTCTCGGTATTTAATAAAAAAAAAACAAATTAAAAAAAACAGGTAAAGTGGAACCTCTACTGTTTGTAACGTAATATTAAAAAAGTACTATATTAATATTACATTACTAACAAAAAGTTTAATATAAATTATATAGAAAAAACAAACATAAATCAGTCACGATCTTATACATGAGGAATCTGCGCTAATTAGAATATTACATTAGTCATTTATAATTTAATATAATCATAAGTATAAATAAGTTGTTTAAATATTTAAATTATATTATTAGGACGTCGATGTTTTTCGTACATTCTTGTGCATTGTTTATTAAATGAATTAAATATAGGCAATTCGTAGCGCGGAGGCACAAAGTGTCACTGCAAAATTGACTGGTTGTGAGTTCGATCCCCACTCGAGGAAATGAAATATTTTATTTCCTTGAGTGGCAATTAAACCTGTCGCGGTTACAGTCGCACGTGTGGTGTGTTCACCACGACCAACGTTAGCTTAGTCAGGATTAACAGTCGAGACTAGGAGTTTTTATTTTACGGGGTCCTTGTTGTCAATTATGACTCCTTACTATAAATTCTGATGCTTGTTTTTTTTTTCTTTTTAGTTTTTAACTTTTTTTTAGTATTACGGTAATTGATAATTATGATAGGTAACTATAACTTTTCGAAATCTTTGTATTGAGCTCTTTAATTTGATACGAATGTTGTAGTGTACGAAAAAAAATTACCTTAGGTCGGCTTCATACATATATAAAAAATACGCGCTAAAAACATAACCCATCCCTTAAAGTCAGGTAATTTCCTTTTTATTGGTTTTTTATAATCCGTTAAAAACTTCTTGTTGACGTTTTTATTAATAAATTTAATCTTGTTCATTTTTGGAAATATAAATATTGATCATATCTGGTTTACCAAAATATAGTAATTCACATTCAAAATCACGGGAAAAAAAATGTTTCCTACACATAAACTGTAAGTGTACCCGTAGCGCGTATTTTCGTAATCAGGACTCCCAAAGTTTTTGCTTCACAAATTAATATTAATTTTAAACTGTAAAAAATTAAATCCTCAGTGATTTTATAACATGATTTACGTATCCAACATATTGAGGCCGTCGTGGCGCAGTGGCATAAGAGTGAGACTGTAAACGTGAAGGTTGAGTGTTCATTTTCCTTGCCTTTGTGCCACTTAACGCAAAATATCTTGAAAATAGGGCGGAGGCTGTGGGACGGACTGACTTATCACTAGGTTCACTCTAAAAAATATTACCTAGTATACGAACTCAGTTACGACTTGGTAAGGTATCCCAAAGGTAATGGTAATATTTTTTTACATTTTATTTACATTAATCATTCATTCATGTGCATGAACACAGAACAACAGTTTACTTTATGAGTCACTTTATGAACAGGTTGATTAAGTGTCGTCAATTTTATCTCATTGTATAGATAATGAAGATTGACAAATAAATATGTGTACAATAATAACATTTAAACTGATATCATAAAGCTATATGCTCGTATAGTAATAGGAATGTGTTTAGTTCCGCTGCTAAAAAGTCACTTATTAGTACGTTCTTCCTTCTCAACCGTAGTAGAGTAGATAGAGGGAACCTGAGAAACTAGTGTTAAGACATTCCGTCCCTGTTGAGTCACCTTCGATCTAAATATTTCATGTCCCGAGTGGAAATCAAACCCTCAACGGTTGCGATTAAAGGGGCACGTTTTAAACGCGACCCTGAATCATCTGAGTAAACTCCGGTGACGTTTTACTGAACTAGAACTAGCTTTTACCCTTCACTCCCGGTGGTTAAAAAGAAATAATTAAGTGTTCATTGATTAGGGCTCGAAGTAACTTTAACAGACGATCTGAGTGATGATAGCTATAATTATAACCTAATATAGCCTTCTTCAATGCATGGACTACCCGATCAAATATTTCTTCAATCCCCACTAAATGTTTATAAGAAATGAATACGTTATGTATTTGCGCAAAAAAGTATCATAATGGATACAAATTGTATCCGTTTAGTATTTTACGAGATTCTTTAGTAAAAATGTTTTTAATACCACACACAGTCGGACAAAGGTCACCTTTAGTGGACATTGGCGATGGTCGATCGATTGCAATACACCAGTCTTGCATGTCAATTTTAACGGAACCATCCATCTAATTTATAGCGGATTAACAACTTATCAATATTCAGATATAACTCATTGAAACGTGGACTGGATAATTAAATTTAAGGTTGAAATGAGTACATGAATAGATAAGCAAACTGTTCATTCTTATCATATAAGCATATTTTATTTATTACTTTATTTTTATTTATTTTATTTTTATTTGAGGCCAGTCGTGGCGCAGTGGCACAAAGTGTGACTGTAAAACCGACTGGTTGTGGGTTCGATCCCCACTCGAGGAGATGAAATATTTACTTAAATTTATATTTCCATTTCTTCGCTCTGGTGTTAAGGCAAAACGCGGCGTTGAGTTCTGCCACTCAACACGCAATGCCTCTAAAATTCGGCAGAAAGTGGGGAACGGAGTGTCTTACACTAGGTTCCCTCTGCCTACCCTGCTGTGTGCGGGATATAGCGTGAAGCTAATTTATTTTTAATTTATTTATTACTTCATCTAACTCTACATGGATATATAGACAGACAGATTTTGAAAGCAATCATGGATTGATCATCATCACATCGCATCACATTTAATGATAAATCTCCACAAAAGGCCTTCATACGCACGATAGCTTTTCACGTACAGGCTTTATTACATTTACAAATTAGTGTACTTTCTTGTCATTACTATTAGTTTGTATTCGATTATTACGTTGATTTTTGGTTTGGTGAACGTATGGCAATTTAAACTAACTTTTTTTACTTTATATAGTAGCAATAATAAAGGTAAGGGTTTTTAACAAATGTTGCAAAATAGCTTGAAGTGGTTCGTATAAAATCCTCATTGCGCGTTTCTAACTTTTTGACTTAACTGAAAACGCTGGCGCGTGTGTTGATATATTGTATGATAATACCTCCTTACTTTTATCAGCGGATTTGGACAAATGGAAATAACCAAGAAACAATTGAAGGACGTTATAATATGCCTTCTTCGATAAATAACAACACAAAACGATGTTTTACTCTAATTTTTCACCAATTATTCATGAGATTAGCGCGTTGAATCACACAAATTCATGAGCTATAAAAAAGAAGACTAAAAAAAATATACCCTGATACTTAAACATATAATTATCATAATTTAAATACTTATCTTTTCACAATTTATTTCAATCCTCAAATAAGCCATATGAACGTAATAATAATTGTTATAAAGAATAAATTAAAATAATTACAACATAATTTCTTATGAATCACTTTAACCTTTTTGAACTCCACATTAACTTAATACTAAAAGCGGAAAAACTAACTCCTCGAGTACTTGAGTGGTTACGACGCATCGTTACGACCTGTTTCTATATTAATATTAAAACATAGCTTTAATTTTTCCAGCAAATGATGATGACATCATTGGCTTAAATAGCAGGGTGGGCAGAGGGAACCTAGTGACCAATTTTGAGACTACGCGTTTTAAGCGCCGGAACTCAACGCTGAGCTTTGTCTTGTAAGCGAGGAAACGAAAATACAGGATCAAACCTACAACGGTCGTGATAACAGTAAGACGCTGTGCAGCTTTGAACTGTTCAGAGCACAGAAAAATATATTTCACGTGACTGCTTAACAAGCTGTCTTTGAACAGAAATTATAACCATCGATACATTACAATTATAAACGTTTAGACTTTAGATGACTATCTTATAAAACAAGTAATATTTAACATCCTAGAAGAAATCCTGCATCAGAATACAATGAGCCAATTATCTATATAAAATGTCTCACAATATATATATATATATATATATATAATTACCTACTATTGCAAAAATTATCTATGTTGTTGTATTTTTATGTCCATATAAATCGTGCTCTAGTGTAGATCTAGCAAAGCGTATATAAACCTAATTTGTGATAATAATTTCATAATCAATCAATCAATCAATCAGCTTCACGCTGTATCCCGCACACAGCAGGGTAGGCAGAGGGAACCTAGTGTTAAGACACTCCGTTCCCCACTTTCTGCCGAATTCTGGAGGCATTGCGTGTTGAGTGGCAGAACTAAACGCCGCGCTTAGCCTCGACACCAGAGCGAAGAAATAGAAATATAAATTTTAAGTAAATATTTCATCTCCTCGAGTGGGGATCGAACCCACAACCAGTCGATTTTACAGTCACACTTCGTGCCACTGCGCCACGACTGGCCTCGATAATTTCATATTGTACAAGATTTTGATTTGATAACTTAAGACCAGAGCTTACCAGGGTGAGGAAATGAAAATATTTAATTTTTCATTTTTTAATTTAAATATTTAATTTATTAGGCGGTAAGTAAGTGAATATGACAACAAATACAACTAAACAAATTATAAATTAAAAAAATCGTTTGCATAAAATCTGAAAAGGAAACGAAACGCCCCCAACAGTTTATAAGGATGAACAATCGAGACTCATTTAAATTTTACAGGACTCTACAAAGTCATTTAAAACAAACATACATAAACACATAATACTCTTTTGAGTCGCGCAGTCGTGTAAATATATTTATATTTCTTCCATATCTATTACTAAGCCTCTACTATAAAGTTTAAAAAGATTTCAAAGCGTGAGTAATTGCCCTCCATGATATCACAGTTCTTGTTGGTTCTCGTTTCCTAGCGTGCTCACGTGTTGCACGCGACGTATCTCCTTGACCGTAAGACAAATCGTTTGAGATTATTCGTTTGAATTAATAGATATTTATGAAAAAAGCTTCAATATTAATTAAATTAAAGCGATTTAGCCTATTACGTCTTTAAACAATTCATGAGGCGGTCGCGGCTCAGTTAATATATTATTTATTTAATTTATTTCTAAAATATCAATTTACATAACAGAATGTAAAATATAAACCAAGTAAACTATTATTAGAAACCAAGCATGCAGATAAAGAGACATAAACACAAGTAATTTCATATTCTATATATATTTATGGGGACAGCGTCTACCTGTAATTCATACATTATTTATTTCCTCGCTCCAGTAAGAAGACAAATCGCGGCGTTGAGTTCCGGCACTCAACACACAATATTTCGAAAATTAATCGATTCGTGGAGTCTTTTCCGTCAATTCCCTCTGCCTATCTTGATTGAGCGTGAAACTAAGCAAAACTATACGTAATATAAGTACATGAATGGAAGCAAAGCAACAATATCATAGCACAGTAGCCTAATGTGACACAGCGGAGAGCATCCATTGAATTATAGATGCACGACGACGTGACGTCCATAACTAAAACATTTAAAGACGTTGAACATATATTAAACTATCGTGTTGTAAATTTAATCGGCGCCAATGTCCTGTCATTTCGGCAAATCGTGATTATTTTATTGGATTTTTTAAGTGTTGTAGGCACATTGAGAATTTTAAATAAAAAAAATATATAAAAAAAATAAAACAGCCTTACGCTTCTACCCGCATAGTAAAGCAGGCAGAAGCAGGGAACCTAATTCCGCCAAAACCTAATTCCGGGTCCCCACGTTCCGCCCAGTTTTTGCCTGCAGCAGTTAGACACTTGTTCCGCCACTTAACACGCAATGTACCATATATGGACGTGGTAATGTAATGTCTTACGTGAATACATTGTGAAGCTGAAAAAAAATATAATATAGGTTTTTCTTCGGTTTCATTATACAGTATTTATGTAGTTGATTTCACCACAAATTCTTTAAAACATTTTTGCCATTTTCAATTTTATTTAATGTATCTGTATCCAAAAATAACTTTACTCAGTGACATAATTAGAGGAACGTAAAAAAAAGGAGATAAATCCTTATACATATAAGCACATTCATTTGGACAATAGAACTATTTTAAAATTTTAAACCTACGTAATTTTAGCAAAGCTGAAATTTTGAAGACTATTAGTCTAATATATAGTTAAGACAGTATGCGTACTTACTGACTCGAAAGTGAGGCTCTTTCAGAGTTAGCGCCCAATAAAAGTACTTTTCTGTCTGGGAGTTTGATTGAGCCATCGGTTTGATCTGGGTGCTTATAAGGGCACTTGATAGTAGTTAAATATTATATGTTAAATTAAAGTTTGTAAGTATAACTTAGTTTGCCCATATTTCAAACAACCTTCAGGACGTCTGGCAGGAGTAAAGGCCGGTAAGTGTCGGGTAATAAATAATAAATATATATTTTTTACACTATTTTTCAAAACATATTTAAATACGAGCGTTTCAGGTTTAACGTAGGTGAGAATGTAGCTTTAGGTGGCGCTAAAGGCCTGACTCTGAAAGATCTTCACTTATAATTTAGTAAGCATTCATACATTCTACATATTAAACTAATAATCCTCAAAATTTTAGCTTTTCTAAAATGACGCAGATCGGGGGTACTGGGATCTCGCGGTCTAACTAGTATAGGTGGCCAGTACGAAATAACAAATTATTTTATTTTAAACTACCTTACTACTACCTAAAAATAAAAAAAAAACACGCGTGTGCATATGAAAAAAAAACTGAAAGGATCATAGTGTCAAATGTTGTACCACCAAGGTTTTTATTCTCAACACGGCAGTATGACGGCAGTGATACTTCTGATTGACGTCAACGTCAACTTCGCATCTTATTACTGTTACGCTAGCGAAATATAATTCAGCTTGTTAGTACGATATGAATGTTAATAGCTTATATTATTACATTATATAACGAAACTAATTTAAATGGACATGTAAATAAAATTAAAATATATGTGTGGGACAAATGTAGGTAGTTCCGATATTGTTTCAGAGGTTTATGGAGCGATCGTTTCAATCTTTTGTTGGATATGGAAGCCTACTATTAAATTATATTGAGGGAAAAAATTACAAGCGTACACTCAATAGTTAGGCTGTATTTTCCAATTTTTTTTGGGAATCTTGTATTTCCAAAAAAAATCTATGATGAAATGGATAGATAGGTGATGAGGTAAACGATAGTCAACGATAGGTAACTTACTTTTTGTATATACTCTCGAACTTGACTATGGCAAATTTATTAGTTCTTAAACAGGAACATTCATTACATACAATAATATAAGAATGGACTTGCAACTCGTTCACTAATTACTGTGGAAGACCTTGCACTCGTAACATTTTAATTATTATATTAAAGTTACTTTTAGGTTTAAATAAACATAGAATAATAAGTACACAGTAAAATATTTAAATTGAGTGGTTAGTGGTTAGTACTTATAAATATATTATTTTGAGTAGCAGGTGCTATGTCTACAAATGTTGGTAAACTAAACAACATTTTATATCTTCACTCTTTTACATATTGTGTGGTAGTTAATACATTTTTGAGTGGCACATACTTACTTATTCAGAAAATATTAAAATAAATTTAAAAAAAAAGTTAGTGACACATCACTCTATTTTCCATCTAAGAAACACAGTAAATACTGCATACCAGTCATGCAGGGGCACAAGCATGCGACTGTTAACGCGACAGGTTGTGGGTTCATAGCCACTCGAGAAAATGTAATATTGAATACGAACGAGGCAAAGCGCGATGTTAAGTTTCGGCACTTAACACGCAATGCATCCAGAATTCAGCGTAAAGTGAGGAAGTATATTTATCCGTACAGAGACTTGAGTGTCTTAACACTAAGTTTCTAGGTTCTCTCCGCCGAAACAGTAAACATATTACAACAGTACAATTTTTCAAGAAAGATTTGGACTTTTAAGGACTGTGCCAATAATAAGGATGCAAATATAATATATAATATGATAGGTAATATAACAACTTTCTATAAACCTACGTATCATACTAAATCATACTAAGTATAACGAATCATATTAAATCATGTAATAATACTAAATTTTTGTTTTGGACATTGTGTGTTGATTGACGGGTCTAAACCCTGCGGTTTGTTTATCTCAAATCACTTTTATCATAAAAAAATTGACGTAAGCATTTTTGGTAGTTT
Organism: Heliconius charithonia; assembly: GCA_030704555.1. Lineage (NCBI taxonomy): Eukaryota > Metazoa > Arthropoda > Insecta > Lepidoptera > Nymphalidae > Heliconius > Heliconius charithonia. Next base: position 6,901,143 of record CM060825.1, read on the forward strand.
TTTTTTCTGTGTGGAAATTTGTCACTGTTTGCATTCATTAAGGAACTTTGACAATGAACTTCTTTTAAATGTTGGCAGCAATGTTGTAATTGTTCGAACAAACAATATAGCTAGTATCAAGGAAAACATAAGAAATAGATACTAATCAAATATACGGATGTCTTTGTAAAACGATGGAATAATAATTACAATCCAAACGCGGTTTCGCCTTTAAACTTATTGTTCATATATTTATAATTATTTCTTTATTACAATATTAACATAATCTGCATACCCAATCTCTTAATAGAGCCTTTCAACGGAAAAACACGCAATGTCTCCAAAACTGGGCGGTGCGTGGGAAATGAAATGTAAATACTAGCGGCCCTCTCGCGGCATCGCCCGCATACCCTCTGATAATATATAATAATTCATGTATTATGCTACATTTGCCATAAGATTGATCATATAATTTATACATTCAATCATATTTTTTAATTCCCAGAAAGTGCATGCACGCAAGCAAGCGAAATCGGCGGCAAGGGTGCCCCCCGCGGGACTCGAGCTTATCGGAGCTTACGGCCTCCGTAAACAGTTGTTTGAATTATTTTAATTTTACATTTTCTCTAACAGTATATGTCCAAATTACATGCTGACAATGTAATACAGCCAATGCTTATGTTCATAAACTTCTTTAACGATAGAAAAGCTTTTGTGTGTGAATTTCAATATTTTTGACAAATAAAAAACATTGAAATATCACCTTGCAATTTGAATATTTTTTTTATCACAAAATACCTTAAGGTGACTTATTTATAAGACATAGATATACGGGATCGATTTTTTGAAAACTAATAAAATAGAATATTTCTGCCAGCTGCCATTACGCAGCGCATGGGTTTAAAGCAACGATGGTATTAATTGTTGTTGTTATTTCGTCATTTAAGGCTGATTAACAACTACACCGTATAGTTATATGTATACCTGTAGCACCCCTGAAGGAAGCAGCTTTCAACAAAACAAAAGAAAGTTAATAGGACCAGTAGATCCAGAGATCTTAGCGTATAAACAAACAGACTCGTTCGCTTTATTATTTTGGTAACTATAGATATAGATTACATTAATGGCACAAACTATATTCAATGCATAACATTATCATATTTGACCTACATTATACGTAAGCAGAGGTCTATGGGGTTACAAGCAAACGATAAATTATATAATAACTTCACGTTGTACTATAATCTTAAAAGGGTAATTATCTTTTTGAATTAGCTTATTGCTTTGCATAGGAATGCAAAAGATAACTAACTAACTTCAAAAAGAAACTATTAATCTCTTTAGACTGAAAGGTAAGGAAATATATTACTAAAAGATTAATAATTATTGAGGCAAGGCGCATTGGCAAGACTTCCGATTGTAGAAGCGCGATGTTTATGAGTTCGAACTCCAGTATGGGGAAAAGAATTAGTATCATTTTCTCGTTCTGATAAACCTGTAAAGCGTTTGAGTTCATGTCCTGAAATTTGTTTATGCTTTTGTGTACCTACTATAATTGTTTTTCAATTTTTATTTCTTTTTTCACAAAGTTGAAATTTGGCCTGTAGATAAGTGAGGGGGTGTTGGGGAGCATTGAGAAAAAGTTTCTCTAAATTCCTACGGAAACGATACAAATATCTATTTAACATCTTAAAGAAGTCGGCGACGACATGTTCATAGGATATGAATATAATATGTATATGTATAAAAAAAATGTATAAAACTAGCGGTAGATATAACGTAATATCTATAAAAGTCACAATTACGCTAAACATATTGTATATTGCTATTTCAAAGAATGAATTAGCATGAAGTGTGACTTTTCATACGATTGTTATATTTATAACATTGTTAAGATTTCATTAAAATGTAAGTTTATTTCTTTATTTTCAAGCAACACAACCTAATGATGAATCATTTTACAGTTTATTTACGAAAGATTATGTCTAAGTGTATTATCCAAAAGCAAAATCGAACCTACAACCATAGTTTCATGTGCCATATACTCAAAAGTGTCACAATGATACAAGCTATCAATTATTCAATATGCTCTATGTTTATAACTTTTATCATTTAAAAGGTTTTAACAATGACGTGCGCAAGTCTAACAAACCATTACTGTACCCATATATAGTCTAGATCTTTATAAAATTAATGATCTACTGATCTAACTATCTATTAGTCTTCACTTAATTATATACTACGCTGATGTAGTTGAAACTTATCGCTTTAAATGAGTGGAAAATAACATCTCACTATCTATCATTTACTTTTTTTTCGAACACTAGGTTAATTCTAGTAGTTAGGTGGCCCTTTTGGCTTTTACAGCAACATCATCTGGATAGAAAATAATAAAAAAAGTCTCTACAATCAGTCCACGCACCTGCACATATAAAAAAACCTTCTGTCTGAGTTATTGATAGATAACGTACAGAAACTACTGGAGTTACAAAGTTGAAATTTGGCCTACTTACATAGGTTAGGTTCAGGGTGTGGACAGTAGCACTACGAGAACTCACGCTGTATCCCTCACATAGTGTTAAGACACTTGTTCCCATTAAGACACTGCCGTTAAAAGAGGGTTTCTCGAAATTCGTAATGAAACCTATATTTTATATTGGATATTATATAATATTGGATATTTTCTCTTATTCAGTCAATTAATTTCAATAACGTAACATTGAGGCCGAGCAAAAGCGTGTAACTAAGACGGCTGTGGGTTTGATCCCCTCTCGGGAATGGATTATTATTAAATAATATTTTCACTTTTGAGATCCGCCACTCAACACGCAATGCTTAGAAAATTCAGCGGAAAGTAGGGATTGTCTTAACAGTGGGTGCTCTCTATCTAGCTTGTTTATGCGTGAAACTGAAAAAAAGAAACAAATTGTTAACATAAAGCCTTGAGATTAAAACACAAGCATCTACTTCAATTATCTTCACGCAAACTTCTTGCGCAACTGACTGTATAAATCTGTCTTAAGCCGTGGTATTATGCTATAATGCAGTATTATTTAACTGCAGTAACTACAGCAATAGTAAGCAATAGTGATTTTTTTGTTATATGAAGTAAAATAATTAAATGAAACATAGTAACCCACGTTCCGCCAAATTCTGGTGGCACTGCATGTAGAGTGGTGTAATTCAACGTTGCGCTTTGCCTCCACACCAGAGTGAAAAAATGAAAATATACATTTAAATAAATATTTCGTTTCCTTGAGTAGGAATCGAATCCATAATCAGCTATTGCCACTGAACCACGACTAGCCTCAAATTATTGAAAAGAACTAAGGCCACAGGGGCACAAGCATGCTACTTACTGTAAACTGTAAAGTTTAATTCTTACTCAGGGGAAAGAAATATTTAATATTTTCATATCCTAGCTCTAGTTACAAGAAAAAATATAGTTGGCTTAACTCAACGCCGCGCTTTATCTTGTTACCAGACTTCAAAACGTAATTGTACTACGTAGTTTAAGAGAGACGAAAATATAGATACTCAAACTTAGAAATTATTGAACAATTACATAGTTACATGTACGCATAATTTACCTCTGTTTTTCGAAAAATTTGCAGACGCATATAAAAAAATATTGACATAATGACAATACAATAAGACAATATACGAAACAAAAAATATTTATAAAATAGTAGCTACGGCATCAAAAGATAATATTTTAGTAACCTTGTGGCACAGTTCAAGGCGTTAAAGTACGATGACGCGTTTTAACGTTGCCACAACAGCAAAACGTAAACAATTGTAGGTTTTTTTGGAACAATAATGCACACAAAAAATTAAGAATAGTATAAAGCGAGCAAAAAACAAAAATAATAAGAGAGATGCAGTTTTACGCTATCCTGAAACTATGACAAGCTAATTCCTCGCATAGCAGGTTCTACCCTGACACACCTATCTCCGTTTCCCGAATTCTCGTTTTTTAAGATTGAAAATTGTCTCGAGATTGCATGTTGAATGGTGGAACTTAGCGCCGCGCCTAAATTTAATAAATTGAAAGAGTGATTTAGATCGAAGATAGTGTATTATCAATTTAAATTACATAATATTTACAAAACCTTAAATTTATAAATATATAATAATAATACATATAATGTCTATACATACACAGAAAAAATATTTTGTCTGTACATATAGTACTTTTGACCGAAATGGATAGAGGGATACTTAAAGAGAATAATAGTAAACATTTTTTTTTATTTCTTATCTGTCTATCTGTACGTATGATCACGCTTATCTCCGTAAGTAGTGAATCGATTTATTTAAAACTTTCACCAATTGCTTTCTTTTAACTCAAAACATTTACAGTTCTTTTCATCAAAATTGGTTCAGTAAAAAAGGTAATCGTCATTTAAATGAACTTAACGCATTAGTTTGCCTGCGAATATATAGCAATCTATACTTATATTAAAAAATAAAAAATAACTCTGTCTATATGTCTGTCAGTGACGCAATCACGGCCAACCGCTGATCCGATTGTGAGAAAATTTTATATAGAGATACTTTAAGCTTTGGGATGACCATGGAGGCTTTATTATTATTAATATTAAGAATTTATTTTAGTTACTTTTAGACCAGTTGTGGTGCAGGGGTTAAAACGTGACTGTAAACGCGACTGGTTGTGGGTTCTATCCCCAGTCGAGAAAATATATATTTATTTAAATTTATATTTCCATTTCTTCGCTCTGGTCTTTTTTACTTTCCTTTCACGTATTTTGTTTTTTCATTTTAATTGCTCAGGTATATTTTCTAATATTAAAACTTTATATTTCCCTTACTTATGTCAACTTGTTATTCTTTTTCGGTTTTCTTAGATCATGTAGGCTTATATTTTCTTACCTCTAATCCTACAACCACAACAACTGAAAATATATAGGTATAGTATTAGTATAGATCAAGGGTCCGTTAGTTGTGAATAAGTACAAGTATTCTCTTCTACTCTTTATATATAGTGTAACTCTAACATGTAAAAAGTAGTTCAATTTATTAACTTATACTAAAATATAATATATATAAATTACACTGTTGAAATATAAATAAGTTTAATATCACAATTCTAACGTGACGCTGCTCGTTTTATTATTCCCATATTCAAACCACTGCGAGATCAGTAGTTTTTGCATGAAAGTCAGACAAACATCCTCACTAATTTTCACCTTTTAATTATTGGTAGAAGGACTCACTATTTATTTCTATCACTTTTAATTTCGACAATAATGTAATAGGTTGATTTTCTCTAAATAGTAACCTATCACTATATTTTATATGTTGGCACCTATCGAAGATGAGAATAAAAAATATGGCGGATAAAAAAAATAAGAATCATTCGAGACTCATTTTGCGGTAAGCGGAAATCGAACTCACAACCACCTAAAGCAATAATCCAACGATATACGTCACACGCTTCCGTATAGTGTCATATTGACAAATGACCTAATCACCATACGTATAATAATATAAATTGTTTATATTATATATTTATATATATTTATATTGTTTATAACGTTCACTTATCCTCCTATTATTTATTATTTATAGCTGGTGTCTTTTTAATCCTTATAATTACCGCTTACGACACATATAAAGTAAAATGATCAATTAAATGTGATGCGAATATTATTTTTCATATTTTATTATACCTATATTTATTTTTCATATATTTATTTTTTAATTTCACGCTGTGCAGAAGTAGTAGTACCGTTTAAAATCGCACGCTTGTAATGGACGGCCTAATATTGTTATTATAAATAAATCATCATCATCATCATTAGTTGATTATTTATTTATAATGTTATAGACAAATCATAAATTCAGGAGTCAAAAAACCGAAAAATGCTCTCCATTTGTTTATTATAATTACATTACTTTGCTTACTTTAACAACGTACCTATTTATCGACAGAATTGTTAAGGCATGGTAACGGTGTGTCCGTTAAATTTTATATAGGTTTAATATAGGCTATATATGCCAAGCCCATAAACAGACAAACTAGCAAACAAGGAGTTTGTTATAGGGTCAATATATCTACATATATACTTACAGATTCAAAAAATAATATTGATAATTGAACCTGTTAACAACTGCCTTAAGAGCTCCTCTAACATCCTAACCAATGAACATCAATCTATAGTTATACTTGTGTTAGACAGTAGTAGATAGATACATCATAAAAAACCAGTAACCGTGTTTCCACAGTGACCGAGCACAAAAAGTGGGTGCACTAAGTAGGTTCGAGAAACTTTTTGTACCGCAACGCAAGTGAAAAATGCATTACGAACATTTATTGGACGGTATTTATGTCAATTATTGTATATTTTTTGCCTTTCACTTCGCATGTTACTTGTGAGCCGCTGTGTAAAATACAGCTTCTGACGTGACATTCGAAACGATGAAGTGATTGGTTATTATTATCGAATAGTAATCATTTTTTTTTTATTGTAAACAAAAACAAAATTCGTATCCTTGTCGTAAAAAAGAGAAATTTTCCGCTAGGACTTTTATTTTTTTTTCCTTATTCCTCTCGAGTTATTAAGCCGGAGGTCATAAGTTTAACATCAACAATAGAGAACATCAATTTGCGTAATGATCTTGCGAATGCGTGTCTAAGCATAAATTTATATAAATATACGGTTTACCTATACCACACCACCATAACAAAAAAAGGCAGAGGATTATACATAGTGTTAAGACACTTCGTTCCATACGTAACGCAATTATTTTTGATACACTGAGTGACGGAACTTAAGGCCGCTCGTTGTATTGATTCATGAATTAATAATGAAAACAATTAATTCCTCCAGTGGAAACCGTTCCAACCGTTGCGTTTACAGCGATGTAAGACTGTCCAAAAAAAATATTATGTACTTTATACTGCTGTGATAATCTTAATTTTCAATCACAAAATGACCTTAATACATAATCCGATTCTCACTTTCCAAGATATTTACAAAGGCCGTTGCATTATATTGCCCTTACAAATTCTGGACGAATAGAAATTACCTTAACGTACCACTTTTATGTAACAAACGAGTATCCAATGTGACATTGACAGAAAAAATAAAATGTTTTGAATTAAATATCAGACCTTGACAGCTGTGATAGCACCGGCGTCGAGTTATAATAAAATGATACATACGTCGTACATACATACATACATACAAACATGGTATCAGAAGGTCTTTGTACTTGAACATCGTAAGAATATCAAAATTATAAATGTGATTAAAGTATGATAAAAAGAACCTACAAGCACTATTCAACCTACCTACCTCCGAGTATTGTTCCTTGTTTCGGACACTAAAAACGCAAGTTCTCAAAAATGGACGGAAGTTGAGGAGCGGAGTATCTTAACGCCGGGTCGCCTCTGTCGGCCGTGCTATAACCTATAATATTGTACATAATTATAAAATTCACAATATGTACATATCTTCTAGTGACAATGTGTGCACTCTCAAATTCTAGCGTAAAGCGAACAATGGAGAAACCAAACCAAATTTCCATGGTCATGTAGTTAAGAAAAAAATCCTTTTTCTTTTCGTTAAGGCAACGTCCATCATTTTACGTATCATTAAGCTATAAAAAATAAATTGAAGGAGAGTCTTAACACTATGTTTTGTTCTCTTTGTTTTTTTATATTGTTTGTATATAAATATCGCAGCGTTGAGTACCACCACTGAGGTGTTGAGTGTTGAAATTTAACCGCAGTGCCTCCAGAATTCAGTGGAAAGTGGGGAACGGAAGTGTCTTAATTAGAAAGGAGTAACATTAAGATTTCTCTGGCAACCCTAAAAAAAATATAGCAAAAATATAGCGATGTATATATATTTTAGTATTTCCATATTTTTAAGGTTATTTATTATATATGTATATTATGAGCAGCAGCACAACACATCCCGATATAATTTAGAGTTGTCATTTGGGAAGTATTAAAAAAAACTCATATTTTGATGAAAATGCTATCGTAGCCCAAATGGAACGATTTTCAATCGTGGAAATAATTTTCATTTCCCTAATCTGATAGATAACCCACGGCAAAACTCAATTTTCACCACTCAACAAGCATTAACTCGAATTCAAGAGAAAATCGAAGAACGGAGTATCTTAACACTTGGTTTTTTGTACATACCCCGCTATATACGAAGCGTGGAACTAAAAAAAATATTCCAGCTTAATGATTCTCGGAATACTTTAATCATACAAATAAATAGAACGTTTGAATCACTTTCTAAAAAAAAAATATTTTAATTATTCCATTTTTTTTTATAGAAAAAACGAGTAACACATTTTTAAGAGTTGACCCTATATGTACATATGTTTAAACTTATTTTCGTAAGAAGCGTTAGCAACGGAGTAGCGTGTCGCAATATTCCGGACCGGTCGGCGATCTAAGGCCCTAAGGTGAGGACTTCACTTAACATAATAAAAATTTAAATTGTATATAAATTTCACATTTCCCTGCTCATTTTTGTTTTTGTCTAGGTTCACGCTTTATAATGGGGGGTTCCTGCATACCTGTTTCGCCTCGTCCACCATCATCAACGTCATTTATACGGGCACGTCGGTTTTTATCAAGCAGTTTTTACAAAAATGAGCGAGTAACTAAGTATAAAAAAACGTCATCTGGACATAGTATTTGAGTGCGGTTAGATATATTTTTTTTTTTCATTCATTTTAATGGAAATTAAGCCAAGCCCAAAAAGCTAGTCAAATGCTGAAAATGTATTTCCCACTCCACACCTCTCTTTTTTTCTCATTCTTTCTCATATGAGTACATTGTCATTACACCTGACATCTTAGGTCATAGGTCCAGATTTGTTTTTAATACACGAACAATATCATTAAAAAAATAAAATATTGTTAAGTATCATATTTAGCACGAAGTAGATGAAAATGAATGAACTGATGCGAACGACCAGTCCAGTAGATAATTCTACTGATGATAATGAAGATTAAAGGTATTTTTTTTTATTTATTAAACCTCAATTTTATGAAACCCTTTTCTTTATTTACTCATTATATAATTGTTTTGTACTGTAGTAATTATACCATCCAGTAATTTTTTTTTTACTGTCTGACTATAAAAAATCCTCCACAGACTTGTTAGATTATTACTCAACACGACAAGAACCTCATGCTGAACCAATTGTATGTTATTCTGACGCACTTGAGTATAATCAAGCTGAATTGTTTTTTGTTTTTCATTTTCAAAAATCGTCGAGTTTCAGTTTTGTCCAAATTATCAGTCTTTATAATACGACATATTTTAAGGTTCATCTAATATTCGCCCTGAATATATGCCACGCTCAATTTTTTTTTGCACCCCTTCACCGGTGACAGTCACTCCCATTCTAGCAGTCTTAGTGTCTCTCTTTTTTTTAAAGGTTTGAAAATTTATATTCGCACCCCTCTCCTCTATTATAGTATATATAATATAAACTTCTTTTTTAGCATTTAATCTTCAGAATGCAGTAGGTGTAGACAACGCTCGAGTAATTAACTACTCATTTAGCATCCAGCCAGGTCAGCAGCCAGGTTAGCTTAGTGGTAAAAGAAAGTAAGTATAGATACTTTTGGTAATTACTATTATTATTATTTTCTAATTAATCTTAATTTAATAATATGAAAAATGCTTGCTGTTTTTTATAATAAGTAAAATCAAAAATAATCCTTTGTCAATTCAAATATGTAAATAGAACTCTTCAAACAACGTAAACATAAAATAACCGGCTTCACTTTCTCTATCGTTATGAATATTTAAACTAAAAAAAAACAGATCCAGTTCTATATGACACAAACTGACACCGAACTCTATATACTGAATATTATGCACACGACTGTACCAGTGTACATGCGCGAGTTACACTCGTGCTTGACTTTTTAGCACTCCTAAACTTCCTGTCATATAGCTATAATGTCTCTACCAATAATAATAGTCTCTACCAATTATTATAGGACGTAGGAGTAACTCAATCTCGCGGTTTGCGTTACTACGTTGGGATAATAAGTCGTTATTATGACCGACGATCGAACTGACGACGACAGATCTATCTATCGAGTCTGACAAGGCAATAATGGAATATGAGATTTCTCGAAGTTCCATGTGAAATGGGAAGAAATGGGATATTTCAAGCTTCATTTTAGATTTAAAATCCACGCAAGGAAATTTCAGGTGGTGTCTACTATAAAAAAATTATTATGTAGGTACCTATATAGTAGGTACTGAGTGTCTTAACACTAAGTTCTCTCTGCTTACCTTGCTGTGTGCGGGATACAACGTGAAAGTGATTTTTATTTAGTACGTATGAAAAACCAAAGCGTCACCCTAGTAAAACAAATATTGTTGTTTATTTGAAATTTCCCTTATGAGAATCAACAAGGATAATACATGATATTACGTGTATGATTAATCTATTATTTTCCTATTTCCAATAGAGACGCAGTCAGGAGCTTACAGTAGGCACGAAAAACCAGTGAGTGGCCGACCTGAAGTTCTAGAAGTTACATATGGTTGACCTGATTCAGATTTTTCTTATTTTAATTATTTTCTTCCTTAGTAAACAACCACGGAGACAACCACGACTCATCGACTGTACTGCACACATCATATTCACACGTTTTTTTTCTTATAGCAGAGTAGGAAGAGAAAATAGAAGAGTCAAGGCGTTTAGCTCTCTTCTTTACATCTTAATTCGATTTTTCAGGAGTGACAGTACCTCAACGTTACGTTTTGTTTTACTAGCGTGGGGATAACCGGGGATAGCGAAAATAAATTTAATTTTATAATATTTCATGAAAATATGGAGGTGAAAGTGTCACGGCGCAGCGGTACAAGCGTGTGACTGTAAACGCGACGATAATGGGTTCGATATCCACGCTGTGCTAACAAGGCGAAGCGCGGCGTTTAGATCCGCCATTTACTTGGTTTGAAGTGAGAAACGGATTGTTTTAACACTAGGTTCCCAGATTCCCTCTGCTGTGCGGGCACATAGCAAAATAAAAATAAAAATCCCAAGCGGGAATCCTACCGTCGCGTTCACTCATACGGCCTCACAATAATAATGATTGACGGGCAAAATTTAGAAAGGCTCCGGTACAAGCAGTATCGTAGGTCTAAACTAGTATAATAATATCAGTTGGCGTGTCAGCCCAAATCGGCCATAATCAACTTTCACTGTATCTCGCTAACTTAGAAAGTCTTTACCTACTTCATCATTTTCTAAGCCACGGTAAATATACATTTAACAAATGTATAATACTCGTTTTAGGAAGAAATATTGAATTCTTAAATAACTCTAAAAACGTATGTTTCACTCGAATTTGGGAAATGGAAGTTGTCGCGGGCGCAGCGTTTAGTTCCGCCACTACATAATACTTACAAGTTTCACGGTGTATCCCACATGTTAAAGAATAAACAGTGGGTGACTAAGGTTAAGACCCCGCAAACGTCGTCTTTACAGAACGACCCACCACTGCGCCTGCGCCAAGATGGCTTCAATAATATTATAATGTGAATGAAGACTAATTACGATGCTATTTATTTAAAATATAATTTTTATTTATAATACGTTTCCGATCGATGATTATCGATTATTTTTTGCTGATAAAAATCATGTTTTATAAGCACTAGGTGTGCTAATTTATACACTTAAATAATTCTGCGTGTTAAACAGTGATGGTGCAGTGATTACAACTAAACAAGTGTAATAATAGTCAATTCGAATAAATTTATGTACTTACATATTTAATATTCGAATTCTATAAAACGTTACATTCTGTCAATAAATCTCAATATAGACGTTTTAATTCACATTATATAATATTGGATTTCAAAACAAAAAATATATATGTCTTATAATAGCAAATCTTATTGTTTACATTGTCTGTTTATATTTACGTTGTACGTTAAGTGGGAGAACCCAACATGACGATCTGAGTAAATAAACGAAGAAGTAATTATATATAATATAAAGAATTCCTCGAGTGTGCTTTGAACCCAAGACTATCGTCACGTATTTATTAGATTAGATGTATTAAATAAATTCATTTTCAGCCGTACGCTTTATCCCAAATATAGCAGGTTTAGAGTCAGAGACAATCAAGTGTAGTGTAATAGCAAGTGACGGAACTTAACGCCGCATTTAATTTTACAATTTATTAGAATATTAGTCTATAAGTAGCATAATATGTAAAGTTGTAAAATCCTCGTAGGTTATATACTACATACATATATTATGCATAATGCATACAGACTGCTAAATAAATTGTTTTAAAAATATTTGAGAAACCAGTTTTAAAATGTTATATGCTATTTTGTATGCCAAAAATATAAAAAATAAATAAAAAAAATGTAATTCTGAACACGATAATATAAATTCGTCTGTATGATATATTATTAAATAAAGAAGGCGACGATGAACAATTGTCAACCCCCACATGAAAGCTTAAACAGGCCCCTAGAGGGGCTTACCTAGCCCTCAAAACACACATCATACGAAGACTTATAAACATCAAGGAATTACAAAAACACCAACAAGAGATGACAAAGAGAGACAACAAAGAGACAACGGCACAAAAAGGGTCGTAGAGCATTTATTAATATACACCAAACAAAAAATAAATTACGATTACGATTTGGCACAGGGAGGTTACGGATGTAACATTTCTGATCTGGACTAGCTTAAGTTTTGGTTATAAAATGTTTTTTTTTGTTACGGCTACGAAGCACCATAACCTCCTTGATTTGACCATATTTACGAAACCTATACATATATATATATAATTTATGTATAAATTTATTTTATTCGTAAGAGCCTTAATTCAGAGCCTTAATCTGTATAAGATTAAGTTTTTAATAAAATATTTCTTACAAAAATGAAGAGCACAAAATAAAACAAATAAAAATATTGTACAGAAAAGAAAAAGGAAAAATCGCACAGTATTTATTATTAATTAACAACCTTGATTATTAGTTCGTGTTCGTGAATATAAATAGATTATTTAAAAAATAAGATTTTTTAATTTATAAAAAAACTAAACACCTCCTAAATATAAATATTATTTTTTATCTGCATCGCTGATGTCTATAACGAATTCTGGAAATGTGAACATAATTTTGACAATACATATAATAAAAATAAAGGAGCAGTCGTGGTGTACTATCAGACTATAGGTTCGATTCCCACTTAGGGGAATTATTATATTTGATATTGATTTACATTCATTTCCTCGCTGTTGTAGATAAAGCACGGAGTTAAATTCCGCTGCTTAACACGCAATGTGTCGAAAATATGGCGAAAGGTAACAAACGAAGTCTCACTAAGAACCTACTGGTTTCTTTTGCCTATCGTGCTATGTGTAAAAAACAAGCGTTAAGTTTCTTTACTTCAAAAAATCATTAGATATTTGAATCCAACGTAAGGTAAATAATAAAATATACGATATTCAATTTAAAGACACGTGTACATATTACTACAATAAAAGAAAATCTTAAAAAGTTATCGCAATCATCCACTATTTATCAAGATATTAAAACATTTTTGACAATATAAGCAATTACATCAATATGCGAATTTAAAAGAAATTGTTAAGTCTTTAGTCTAGTCGATCGTTTCAGGTACAAAGTGTGGCTGAAACGATACTTTTTGTGGGTTCGATCCCTACTCGAGATTTTGAGGCAACAACTAGTCGTTCAAAATAGAAGTAAAATGGGAAATCTCATTAATCCATAAGCAACTTCGAGAAATCCTTTTTTAAGACTCCCCTAGACTCTCCCAAACATAAATGTAAAATTTCAGCGTTCGTCACTTAGTAACGGAAAAGTTTTATACATCGATTAAAAAATAACGAATAAAATAAAAAATACGTTCTAAGATAGTACGTTATTAAATTTTAACTGTATAAATGACTATCGTAAAAAAAATATTTAATAAACGGTATTTAAAAAATAGCAACGTTTTCAGTATCAACGTTTTCTATGGAATTAGCTTGTTTGCGAACTAAAGTATTTATTTCATTCGAGGCCAGTCGTGGCGCAGTGGTACAAAGTGTGACTGTAAAACCGACTGGTTGTGGGTTCGATCCCCACTCGAGGAGATGAAATATTTACTTAAATTTATATTTTCATTTTCTTCGCTCTGGTGTCGAGGCAAAGCGCGGCGTTGAGTTCTGCCACTCAACACGCAATGCCTCCAAAATTCGGCAGAAAGTGGGGAACGAAATGTCTTAACACTAGGTTCCCTCTGCCTACCCTGCTGTGTGCGGGATATAGCGTGAAGCTAATTTAATTTATTTATTTTAAAAAATAGCAACGTTTTCAGTATCAACGTTTTCTATGGAATTAGCTTGTTTGCGAACTAAAGTATTTATTTCATCGATTTTTAAATTACAAGAAATGTAATTTTCTTCATTATTTTAGTAATAAAATAAGAGTAATAAAATTATTTTGCCCGATCACTGTACTGTTTTTATGGTTTCTGCAAATATATCTGAGGCATGAATCATACAATAAATATTAATAATAAAAAAATATAAACAGTTTTAGTAGTGTGTAATTAAAATTGTAGAAAAAATGTAATTTTAAAACATTAAAAAAAAAACCATTTTTTTTATAATCTTATTTTTTTGCCTTAAAAGGAATCAACATATAAAAATTTTAAAAATAAATAAGAGTAAGAGAAAAAAAAAAAAGAAATATAAGAAAAGTAAACATAACATACATAAAACAAAACAAAAATTATAACAACTTTTGTAATAACAATACAACACTAATCGAATTATCAGACAAAGAGCTGTAGCTTCGCTATATTCAATAGAACGGCCTTCTACCGCAAGATAGAGTCTTGATAGTGACTAAAAATGATCATAGTGACACTCACCAGAAATCGTGTAACAATCACAGTTATCACACCACTATCACAAAACACGATAATCTCTTATCTAAATCTATTTTGAATCGCAATTGTTAGGAACAGAGGCGTACGTCCTCACCGACGGGCAGAATTGTACTGACGTTTCCGAATCCAACGCGATATGAATTTGCTAACTCTATGTTAAATGATTTAAGCAATTTTAATAGTTGCGGTTAATGTTAGTAAGGGTCAAAATTGTATTTAATGATATTATCACCTACCCGTTGTATATTATTCGTGCGAACACTGAGTTATTGTATACTTTGATTTACTGTTTTTGCTTTTACGTTTAATGAAGTTGTGAAATATATATATATATGTTCATTTGTGATAATATATATATTTTGTGCGTTATATCTTGTTCTACATATTTTACAAGCCATCGTAGTAAAGTTGCCACACGCTTGACTGAACGCGGTAGCTAGGAGTTCAAATAGTACGGTCAACAAATCGTGGTAGAATCGAAACCCACAACCTTCGCGTTTACAGTCAGGCACTGTGGCGCTGCGCAACGACAGCCTTATTTAATATTTTCGGCTAAAATTTAATTTTATTAATATTATTAATATTCATTTTGATCACAAAAATTGCGTTACCTCTAAATAAATCCATAAATTACACAGTTTTGAATATTTTCTACTATAAATTAGAAATAAATAATGTTTTTTAAAATTTGTTTCAATTATTATTTAACGCTATGAATATGTTTTTTACTATATTTTCAGTATTATTTATTTATTGGCTTTTCCTCTCATAAAAACGTTTATTTTATGAATCTATGTATATATATTTCATGCAATCTATGTATATAGTTTTTTTGCAAATTAGTGTGTATTGAGAGGCTAGTCGTGGCGTGTGTGGCAATTTAAATATTTATATCAATTAGCTCACTTTAAGTGAAATATTAAGCCTTTTCTAGGATGGCTGGATAAATAGAGAAAACCTAGTGATAAGTCGCTCCATTCCGCACTCTCCACCCAACTTCATAAAGATTGTATATTGGGTGGTGAACCTGAAAGGTGCGAATTGTTTATCACAAATAAAAGGCAAATAAACATAATCTAACCTCTAGTAGGAATCAAATATAACCCTAACTTTATCTAACATAAGATATTTAATAATTGAAATATTCCCTCAAACGAGATTTAAATCCACAACCAGCGCGTTTTTTGGTTTTCATAAAAACGCGGTACAAAACAAAAAAAAAACAATTAGATCCTCTAAGTCTACAGTCCACACTATGACTCAGCACACCTGGCACCAAGCCTACTTTAGAATAAAGACATTATTTTATCTCCAAATTTTTATTGCATTTTAAAACAGTGAGTCTTCATTTTTAAATACTTATCGTATTTATAGTATTATCTGCAAAATATCTAGTTATTTTATTTTGTATAATTATTTATTATAACACTGTTTTATTGAGGTCGTCGTGACACAAGGGCACAAAGATACGACTACAATTCTGTAGGCATTGCGTGTTGAGTGACGGAACTCAACGCCGCGCTCTGTTACCGCTTTCACGTTACCAGAGCGAAGAAATTAAATTATTTATATGTTTAATTCCCGCGAGGAGGAATCGAAATCATGACCGCCGCCATTGAATCCACACGCAGCCGGTATAACGGCCTCTGCTATTTATACAATTTACACGTGTAAATTTCCCTCGTCTATTATTATTGGAGCTTGTAATATAAATAAAATGTTATTTTAGGTTACGTACATGAAATTCTAAACTGTCTGAAAGCTAATGCTTCAACAGCAGTAGTAGGGTACTACAATGTCAAATTACTAAAGCCCAACAAACAGTTCTACTTGGCACCGACTTCAAATTTATTAAATCTTTCTTTTGTTAATTTTGTTTAACACAATCAAAGTACCTTTTACTTTATGTTAAGTAAATTTATTTGTTACTTTTTACTGTTTATTGTATGAAGTTGTTATTTTTTGTTGAAAATTAATTTATTTTACGATTTTAAGTGATAGGTAGAGACCTTAAAAAGATGCTTCTCAAACGAGTAGGTAGTGGTTGTCCTAAGTAAAACTTCAATCTTAGTTAGATATTAGATTTGCGCGAACTGATATTTTGGCATTGATTGACAAGAACATATATAATAAGCCATCTTAAATATTTATTTTATTAAGTATTTTTTATATTTATTGTTATAACGACAGCATAAATACATAATTTGCGATAATTTCAACAGCCTCACTATAACGATTCATGTGATATGTAGTTATATACAGCCTGGTGCCAGGCAGACAGACGGACGGACGTATAGCGAGCGGAGTCTTAGTTATATATAGGGACCCGAGTTACCTTTTTTGTAAGGAATCCTAAATAAGAAGAAAAAAAAACTATATATGTAGTTTCGCAATTGATCACCAACGTTGTATATCATTACGCCTACACTCGTATCTATTCTGGAATAAATAGGCCCCTAGCAATTGTATGGTGATTTTCAACACATGATCTTATAACATTTTATAACTGTTTGAAATTTCTTTTATGCTTAGATAGAATACAGCATGGGAAAGCCTTATGTTAAGACACTCCATTTCCTACTTTCTGCCGAATTTTCGAGACATTGCCTGGTTTGTGGCAAAATTCAACACTGCGCTTTGTCTAATACTTAGCATGATGATAATCTAGTTATATTCAACGTCAAAATATATTTTTTAAGGGGAATTCTATGTAAAGGAATCGAACCCAACATCGCATTAGTTTAATTAGACCACGAAATAGTCTAAATTACAAAACATATATATACGTATAAACTGCGCTGAGAAAAAAAGAACTATTACAATCAATTGTTTCAGCGGCAACAGTCTCAAATGTCCTAAAACCGTTTCAAGCTCTACATAATAACTTTCCGAACCGTTACTCTGTAACGGGCCTCCGTTTCCGCAATATTCACCGTTTTCACGTAAACGTCTGTAATGAGATTTACCAGAGATTACCTACATTTACAAAAAAAATTAAAATTATAATACAAAGTCTGTCATTTGTTTCATCATATACCTACTTATAACTTACTTTCCCAATTGCCACAAGGCAGTTGTGGCACAGGGACACAAGGGTGTAACTGTAACTCGATGGTTGTAGGTTTGATTCCTCTCTAGGAAATTAATTATTATTTATTAATATTTTCATTTCTTCGCTCCGACAAAAAAGTCCGGCGTTGAGTTCCGTCACTCAACACGCAATGCCTTAAAAAAGTCGGCGGAAAATGACGAACGGAGTATCTTAACACTAGGTTCCCTCTGCTTCCGCCTACCCTGCTGTGCGCGGGATAGAAAAAAAATAGGCTGGCTATTTTCTAAAAGACTACAAAGACTTCTTTTTTATCGCTTCATTTTTTTTCGTTGTAACAAAGGAATTCTAGTGTTAGTCCCGCTCTTACTGCTCTTTTCTATTTTTGAGTGCGATTTTAATGCCTTTTCGTAATTACACTTACCATCAGGTGACCCAAACGCTCGTTTGCCTTGTCCTTGTCCATAATTAAAATACAGAAAAATGATAATAATAGGACGTAATAAAAAAATATTATCAAAGCGCAATGTCCATTATTTATCACATGTACTTGTACCTAATTAGTAGATAAATTTATTAATATAAAATTCCGCTAACGTGGTGAAAATATTCAAATGTAACAACTAGATTTTAAGGATTTTTATTTCAGTTTCACGCTGTATCCTGCAAACAGCAGGGTAGGCAGAGGGAACCTAGTGTTAAGACATTCCGTTACCCACTTTCCGACAAATTCTTCAGGTATTGCGTGTTGACTGGCAGAACTCAACTCCGAGCCTTACCTCGACACCAGAGAGAGGGAACACATGAAAATAGAAATTTAAATAAAAATTTCATTTCCTTTAAGTGGGGATCGAATCCAGAACCAGTCCATATGTGTCCACACAGATACACTTTGTGCCCCTGCGCCACGACTGGCCTATCATTAATCCAAAGATTGTTTGTTATAGGTTTAAATTTCAATTTCAGTTATAATGAGTTGTATTTAGTATGTAAATATTTTAGGTAGAGTTAACAAAAGGAGGCGATCGCTGTCATAAAAAGCAAGTTCAAAAACACACAAAAACACACATAATGAGCCAAAGAAAGCGAATATTCAATAATAAGTTTAAGTTTTAAGAAAATTTATTCTCAATATAATAAAGAATGTAATAAGCTGTCGGCAGTAAATGATAATCGAACTCGTTACTATGATTGATTACGAAACTTCCTTCGCTTCCCCCATCATCAATAAAACTGGAAAGTTTTAATATACTCTGCCGGCATTCAATTTTGTATGAATTCAGGAAACACTACGACTGAATGAAAGTGTACGTGTACCTTTATTTTGAACAAGAGACGCTTCACATTGTGATCCGCATGATCCGTAGGCAGGGAGGACTTAGTATCGCGACATTCCAATATTTTTTCCCTCAAATTTTACATATTTTGTGCTAACTGACGTTAATCAGCTCCACAGACTCTTGGTAAAAGCAGTTCAATGAAAATAATTCAATACATCAAGTTTGGAACGAACCCATAACCATCGCTTTACAATTAGACCATTCCACTGCACCTTTAGTTTTAACTTGAGGCCGTTCAAGGCAAAAATAAATAAAAATGTTGTTTATATTTTTGTTGAAAGACAGTCAGATATTTTTTTGAAATTCAATAGTACGTAATACGTTATTACGTAAAAGAAAATCAAATCAGTATTTGTATTTATCTATACATTTAATGATAAACGTGGCTGGATAATTGTAATTATTTAATAATTTCGTATCTTAAAAAGCAAATATTTCAAATTATTATGCCGGATTATTTTGATTTTTTTTATAGTATTCAAGATAAACTATAAATTATACTTACATGTTTAACATTCATAGCTGGTTTTTGGTTTAATTATGATAGCCATACAAATATGTACATGGCATTTCTCTGTACTTAAATCAATTATTTATTAAATTTTATTTTACTTTTTTGCTAAATTTTAACGTTGATTAAGCGCTAGTAACCTTTTCTGAATGTAACTTTCTATAAAATAAGTATGATATTACAAGATTTCAATAGATAATATAATGCCTTACATAACGCACATGATTGAACGATGAACAAGATCAGAAACCAGTTGTTAGACCGCAGTAAAAGTGATGTCAGTGAGCCAAAGGACTTGAATAGGCACACGGCAAATCGAGGAAAGCAAAAGCTTTGCGAATGACGTTTCATAATCGCAACTAGTGATGTGACTGAGATGCGACGATAAAACATTGGAAAGTATGTATGACTACTAAATATTACTTTCTTTTATTGTTTTCTTTTTTTTTCATTTTTATTGTATCCCGCATTCGGCAGGTTAGGCAGAGGGGACTTAGTATTAACGCACTACGTTCCTTACGTACAGCTGAATTTTTGAGACATTTCGTGCTGTGAGACAAATCTCAACGTCGGTTTTTGTCTTTTTACCGGAGCAGAATTTACACAAAAGGAGCGTATACAGAAAAACGACACAATATGAATGTACGCAAAACACAGTTAAATTGAAAATCACTGTAACCAGGTACACGTCATATAATCTAATCTATACATACAATAATTCTGAATATTTTTTTATCTATAATAAAATCGTAACGAATCGATGGTCTACACATGGAAAATAAATGAGAAAAAAACATTGTTAGTGACATTTGGTAAGGTAATTTAAAATATTTGTCTATAGTTAATATTTTTAAATATATTTTATAATTTATTAATTTATTATTTTTTATTTTTTAATGCTAACAAATATTTGATTTAAATTAAATATTTTTTTCGCGGTATTTATACATTTTACATGAAACATTTTAATCAGATTAATGGATTGATTGGATTAAATATTATACATTTTTGTAAACTCCATCGTCGTTTCGAACACTAGCAGTAATCCGCGGCAGTCTACCTGTGACTACGGACTGCTGCAAAGTACTCAAAACGTCTAAGTTCCGTTCGTCTCGTCACTACCTCATACCGCACTGATGATACCTAAATTTCGTTATATTAAATCGCTATACTTCATCGATATTGAGTAGCGTCTCTTTGAGCGCGGACGAGTGCCTAATGGCGGGTAATATCTCGTATATGGAGTGGTTAGACGTAACGACTTCAATCCCGTGACACACTGTAACGTTGCGTAATATGTTTGTGCACCGTTTTATTATCGTATAGCAATTATGCGTTTTTGTGTTATTGTCGAGATATTGCATACTGAAGTGCAGAACTTACTGTCGCGATTTGTCTCCTTACCAGAGCGGAGAAATGAGAACCGTTCCACCGGGACGGAATCAAACCCACATCATCAAAAACTGTAAGTTAGAAACACAACAATGTCTCTCTGTATTTTGGATAGGAATCGAACCTTGATCTTCAATTTAGGAGTAATTAAACTAGAATAAGAGGTAAATGGAATTCTCCTTAAGGACAACCAAGACATAATAAACATAATAATTATCGTATAAATGTAAAGCCTCAACGTGACACGGGCGTCACGGGGGCGTTTAAAGGAAAACGAATGGGCAAAACCTGCACGACTCCGTGATCAAAAGGAAAAAGTGGGATGACATCATTATGTATTAGATACAAAACGTGAACATAAGAAACCACTTGTGGTTGCTCTAGTTATGATTTTCAAGAGCTCAAAGGATTTCCTTTTCGCTATGGTGATACGAAGCGTGGCGTTGAGTTACGCCACTAAGCATGCTGTCTCTAAAATAAGGCTGTCTTGACACTAGGTTCCCCTTGTTTACCCTGCTATGCGATGAAAAACGTAAAGTTGCTGTTTTTACTATTTTAACAATACAGCACAAGTTGTATTTGTATACAATTCACACCATAAGATTTCTAATATAAAAATAATAAGATTTCTATAGAAATAGCAATAATTAGCCGTAATTTCCGAGTATTTTAAAGTTAATATGGTTGACATTGAAATAGGTGTTAATTTCAAAATACATAGATTTAACTTGAACAATGTCTCTTTACAAATTCAACAATAAATTGCCTCTAATATTGTAAAGAAGTAGAATTATAAGTAATAGGAACGGAGTGTCTTAACACTGGATTCCCTCTGCCTACCCTGCTGCTGCTGATTTAATTTAATTTAAATGGTATCTACTTATTTAATGCTTTAAGAGATGTAATTTAAACACATACGTACCTACTATATTAAATGTACAAAACATAATAAGTATGTCTCTGATAATAATTACAGTGAATTCATCTTTCTTTCAATTTCATTTAACAACACGTTATTGAAAATTTATTTAAATTTTGCACATAAATGAATTGATGATTTTTGATTTGACGAATTTTTCATTCTTTTTTATTCACACACACAAACACTGTATCCCACATAAAGGATACACAGAAAGAAAGAAATGTCATGACACTGTTCTCCTTCTCCACTTTTTGTCCGAATTCAATACATTGTCGGGCATCGCCATGATTTCTCATACAATGGCCAACAAATAAAAATAATTCATGCTGACTAGTGAGGATCCAACCCACAACGTAGTTTACAGACAGACGTTGTCCACTGCGCCATGATGGCCTCAACATTTACATACTTAAGCAAAATAATAGAAAGTCTTAAGTTAAACGGCACACAAGAGAGAAATTTCTAGAAAACACAGCGTTAGTTATAAGTACTTATATTAAGTAACTATTATGCGTTGAAACTCCTTTTAAGTCTACATTTAATAAGTAAGAGGATGTTGTAGCGTATTTACTAAATCTAGTATAGATTTTGAAGATCAAAAAATTAAAATTAGTTATCTTTTAAACTTTTTACGAATCCTCAATTTCAGTTTCTAAAAGGCGTGTAGTAATATGATCTAACAATAAATTCTCGTACTGCTACTACCAGTTTTCCCTATATTAAAATATGATGTTGGGTAACACCCAACAACCATTAGACAGATAAACATAAAAAAAGAAAACAAATTTTAATCCGTACAATTTTCTAATAGTTATTATGGCAATTAGGTCTAAAATAGGTGTCCTAACAATCATCTAAAAGTGCTATCGCCACTAACGTCCCAAACACAGTGTAATCAAAACCGAGATAACCGCAGAGAGATGGGAGGAAAGCTACCTAACACTTTTCAGTCAATCTAAATATATTATTATGTTGCAATATTATCTGACCTCAAATTTCGTGTTATTAAATTAGCAATCATTCATCATTATTTCATTATTCACAAATAAAATGGGAATGAAATCAAAAGAATGAGTTAAAACAGGTTTTTTTTTTACTTAACACGTCATACGTTGGTTCTATAGGGAGAATCTATAAAAGAAATAGTCACGTTTGGTACTGCACTATTGGTAATTTGATGTTGGGATATATATTTCTACCATTAGCTTTTGTCTGCGGCTTCGGCCCCGTCAATATTTTGTTGTGTTTGAGACACAGACAATAAAACATTACCTACACGTTATATGTGCTCGAGGCACCTCTGAGCGCAAGAATAGATTCCATAGATTAAAACGATAAAAAATAATGTAGTATCTATAGCCTCCCTCAATAAATGAATTGTCCAATACAAAATATTTTTCCTACCTGAGCCAGTAGTTCCTCATATCAAGAAGTGATTAACAAAACAAATTCTTTAGGTCTGTAATATTTGTAGATATAGATAGAATATTAGTTAACAGAGAAAAATTCTCAAAGATTTCTACTTCTTTTCGACGCAGCAGTATCTGAAAGCAATGCCAGTAATGTGGTAACTAACTTAAGCAAAAAATGTTAATGAAATAAATACAAACATTTACATTTATACATAATATAATTTATATATATTGTGATAATGATTTTTATGACATTTGGTAAACGCAATACAAAGTCGTCCACACGTTTTGAGTTCCGCCACATAACGACAAGAAGCAAAGAAGAAGGTTCGTAACGGTCTGGTAAAGAAGTGAAGCGCGGCGTTGATTTCCGCCCTTCAACACCTAATGCCTCGAAAATTCGGCGAAAAGTGGGGAATGGAAGTGTATTAATGAGAACTGCGTGTCTGTTGATCTCTCCATTTTACAATTCTATTTTGGTTATTTGTTTACAGAAAGTGTTTTTGTTATGAGCCACATCCGCCTTACTGTAGAGACTTCTCCCCGAAACAGTGTTGCAAAATATTACGAAAATACGCTGTATTTTAAGCTTCATTTGATAGCTAAATGTAAACAATAAGGAAACAGTACTTTTTAAGGTGTATTAGTACGTATTCAATTTGCAGATGGCAATTTCTAGAGCTACTTAAATTTTTCCGCAAAAAAAACGAGAAAGAAAAACTCTCTTTATTTTTTAGTCTACGAGAATATTATTTTGCTCTTTGGTTTTATGCAACGAAAGGAACTTAGCTGTTAACGCGTCAAGCCGACCGTTGCATTTATTTCATGTTACATATATTATTAATTTTGAATGCAAAAGTGAATCTTAATTTACTTAAATAGAGGTGTATTTTGTTTGAAATGTGCAATATAGTAGTACTCTATTACATCGGATATGTGAATGCAACATCCACTGTGTAAAGTTAAGAAATGTTTATTTATGACGATCGCAGATACTTAACACGCACTGTCGCGAAAATTCTGTGAAATATTCTCACATTTCACTGATTTTCTTTTTAACTTATAATGACTTTGTTGAAAATCGACAATCTATATATTTATTTAATACTTTATGACACTAACTTCATAAAACATATACAAGATCTATATAAGTAATTATAATTAAAAAAATGTAATTCTTATATGAATACATACATATTTATTTATACTTATATGCGTATACAAATTGACTTATTTATTTACTTATGTACATACAAAATGTGTCAGCAATTAAGTTATTTCTAAAATTAATACGCTGAATTATTTGTAACCAATTTCCTTTTAATTTTTTTTGTTTATGGAAAAGACACGACCAACGAGCGTTCGGGTCACCCGATGGTAAGTGATTACCGCCGCCCATGACCCCTTGCAACACCAGAAGAGCTACAGGTGCGCTGCCGGCCTTTAAGGTGGGCTGGGCGCCGGAGCCCGGCATTACCTAAAATATATAAATGCATAAAGCCACTTCTTCACGCCGGTTTTAAATGCCCATGCATGTTTGCCCATTGCTGGCGACGTGACTCTAACACACGTATTTTAGTCGCCTCATACGACACCCCCAGTACCAGGATAATCCTATTCTAGGCCGGGATCACACGGCAGATCCTTAAGATGGAGGTTATAAATTCGACTGTATTTTTTTATGTACCTCAGAACTTCCATTAAGTGTGGGCGGGACAAATAGACGAATAACTCAATATCACGCCAACCGATGATCCTTTTTTTATGAAAAAGGATATAAGTACTTCAAGGGTAGTTTGATAAGTTTGGCTAGGTTCTGATTATGGGATCCGGTGGAAGTCGGTTTTTTTATTAAACGTGCATTTAATCGTATTTTATTAACTGCATAAAAAAATATTACTTGTCACCGGAAAATATGAACACATCAGAAATATAACATTAACAAATATTATATTTTTAACACAAAGAAACCGTCTTTAGCCACTTCTTCAATTTCAACTTCAACTTCAATACAAATACTGAGTGTAAAAATAGAATATAAATGAAATAACAGGACAGGCCTTTTGTGGCGGACGAGTGTGCGACTGTAAACGCGATAGGCTGTGGATTCGTTCCCGTTCGTTGGATCCGTTCATAAATAAAATATTTATCATTTTCCGCTGCGTTGAGTAATGACCGACCGAAGGTTCGGTTTCGACCAGTTACGGTCAAAAATCGTTGTTTCGGGCATAGTTTCCGTTTCGGCCAAAAAATGGCCGAACATTCGGCAAAGCCGAAGCTAAGTACTTACTTGCATTTAATTGCTTATTGCTGCATACTTGCATTTAATTCCGTCATTTAACACACAATACCTCTAGAATTTAGCGGAAAGGAGGAAATTCAAGTGTCTTAACACTAGGTTCTCCAGCTCCCTTCGCCTACCCACCCTATCATTTTACACATCATGAAGCTAAAATAAAGTTGAAGATATTGATTTAACCATTCCGTGCAATTTAAAAAACGAAACATCTGAGCCCTTTTTTCTGCAAACAGTAGTTTACAAGTAAATTACCATGTAGGTACGATTTATGCAAATCCGTGACAAATGCAACCATTCATACACTTTGCAATGTGTATACATAAAATATGAACAAATACTTTATGCTATATGGTCATCATCACGTTAGCAGCCGTCGTTTACTTCACTCTTCTTATTTTCCTTTGAGATTCGCCATCTTAGACGCAATATCTATAAGTAGGCGGAATAGGTTGCAATGGTAAACGGAGTGTCTTAACATTAGGTTTATAATTCGGAAATTAACGCCGCATTTTGTCTCGTTACCAGAGTGAGGTAATCTTCAGACGCTGTGTTTCTTTCGTCACGACGTATCGTATCGTATACGTATATACAATAATTATAAACATTATCTAATAGTGAAAATGAGAATAAGATAGTTGGTTCATTCGCCAACTCTGCAAAATCAAAGAGATAAAGACAAAAAATATATAATTCAAATAAACATTTATCTATATAAATTAAGTAAAACTTTCGTTACTTATTAACTAACAGAACTACGCGACGTAAAACATCTGAAATTGAGCATGAAGATTTATTAGGGAGAGGAGAGATCACTACTACGTGCTGTAATTAAACAATAAAAAAATATATCTATATAAAGCCTAGAAGCCTAGTTTCCGATCCCCAGTTTCCGCCGAATTCTCGAAACATTGTGTGTCGCAGAACTGAAATATCAAATATTTCATTCAACCGAGTGGGAATCAAGTCCACAACTGTCTCATTTACAGAAGACGACACGACGGCCGCAAATAGACACACTAGGTAGATGTTTTTATGAAAAATATTTTATGGCAATGAAAAAATAATAATACAACATGAATGAATATGTTATAAAATTGAGGCCATCGTAGCGCAGTGGATGGTTAAAAAAAAAATCAGAATCACGATGTATCCCGCACACAGCAGGGTAGGCAGAGGGAATCTAGTGTTAAGACACTCCGTTCCTCACTTTCTGCCAAATTCTGGAGGTATTGCGTAATAAGTGGCAGGACTCAACGCTGCGCTTTGCCTCGACACCAGAGGGAAGTAAGGGATCCTCGAGTGGGGATCGAATCCACAGCCAGTCGGTTTTACAGTCACACTTTGTGCACCTGCGCCACGACTGGCCTCAATTCTGATTTCATTTGATTGCGATGGTTGTGAACTCGATTCCAACTCAAAGACATACCAAACTATATATATTTAGATTTTCTTTATTTCCCTTCAGCATGTAATGTTTCGAATTCCGAAACAGAATGTCTTGGCACTAACAAGTTTCCATGGCAACAGTCCAGAAAATTAATATATAACCCATGTAAACAGATGCGCAATTTGATAAGCTCAAATGTATTTTATAACTAACCTAGATTATTGTAATTTGTATTACAACGTAACAACTTGCAAGCTATAGAATGCAATACAAAGCAAAAACTTACTTATAAGGCAGTATAAGTAATGTTCGAGCAGTTTTCATATTATAAAAGTGACAATTTCAAGAAATCATCGACCAAATCATGACATATACATAGATTACTCGATGTGTGTTGACTAAACAAGCGTGAGTCGGGCTCGTTCACCAAGGGTTCCGTACAAAAATTGGAGGTCTCGAGCTTTTTCTGAAATTCAAGCTTAGCTTGACCAAAGCCCTTTCATTTGATACCTCACTCATTTGAACTTGTTTTCATATTTTTTCCTGACCTAGTATTATAGATGATAGCTCCCAAATTTTATAATTCTAGGTCAACCGAAAGTTTGGAAGCGGAAGTCTATAAATTTTGATTACCTTTATAGTATTGAAATGCGCTTTTGGCGATATAAGCGGCCATATCTTTTTTTAAGCAAATACGTTTTTTCAGGAAGAAGGGAAGAAAGGGAGAAATTTTATGGGGCCGTACATCTGATTGTATGGTTTGAATGTCAGCTCTATATCTTCAAGCAAGTTTATCTTGCTCCTGGGTCTTGACAGACAGACGGACGGACAACAAAGTGATCTTACTGACGTTCCTTTTTTCCTTAAAAGGTAAGAGTGGTAAAGTTCGATAAAGAAGTTAACAAATAGCAAATTTCTTCTTGATTTACAAATAAATTGTTTGAGTAAACCACAAACCTTTTTGCGCGTTTATTAGCGTCGCTAAATTATTTCTTATCATTGATCTGGTGCACGCTCATCATGATACACAACAGAAAAAAAATAATGACTTCATGAAATGCGACCATTTTATGATATCGTCTATGGTTTCATAAAATCGTCAACATTTCGATATAACCACAATACAACATGCTTTATTTATGTAGTTAGATTTACATGATCTTATTATTTTTAAGTTTCAAAATATTCACGCATGCATGAGCATGTTCAAATAAAGTAAAACTTACTCTTAACCTTTAACATTACAATTAAAAAGAAAACACTTTAAATGTTATGGAAATATAAGAAATACTAGAATATGCTATAACAATGGAAAATAAACTTTTCTCTTTGCTCGGCCAACAACCACTTGTATGGTTGCCTACGTTTCTTATTCTTATGCATTTCTATTTACTTTCTGGTTATATTCGTTTTAAAAATTAGTTAAGAAATTTGAGGCCAATAACTGTAAACGCGAAAGGTGTGGATTCGATTTCCAGTCGAGGAAATGAAATATTTAATATTTTTCAATTCAATCTGGTATTGAAGCAAAGCGAGGCGTTTAATCCATCAATGCAAAAGATACAGAATTCGGCCTAAAATGAGGAGACGCTCCGTCTTAACTCTAGGTTCTCTCTGTCTATTGCTGTGTTCGAGATACAGCGTGACTCTAAAAAAAAATACTTTTCTTATATAAAACATACTTACATGCTCTTCTTATTGAATCATCTGTAATAAAAAAATAAAGGCTTAATTATTTTAATAACTACTGTAAAACATTTTAATTATATATTTTTGTTTGAAAATTGCTTTATTTAAGCAATTTTAAACAAAAATATATAAACTGTAAGTATAATAAAGTTGAATTATACAAAAAGTAATAAATAGTATAGACATTTTTTTTTTTTCATTACTTTTACTGTACTAAAATTGAGGCCAGTCATGGCGCAGCGGCACTAAGTGTGACTGTAAAACCGACTGGTTGTGGGTTCGATCCCCACTCGAGAAAAATATTTACTTAAATTTATATTTCTATTTCTTCGCTCTGGTCGTGAGGCTAGGCGTGGCGTTGAGTTCTGCCACTCAACACGCAATGCCTCGAGAATTCGGCAGAAAGTGGGGAACAGAGTGTCTTAACACTAGGTTCCCTCAGCCTACTGCTGTGTGCGGGATACAGCGTAAAGCTGATTTTATTTATTGTACTAATCAGCTTCACGCTGTTTCCCAAATACAGCAGAGTAGGCAGAGGAAACTAGCGTTAAGACACTCCGTTGCCCATTTTGCGTCTATTACCGCCACTCAGTAAACGATGTCTCGACTATTAGGTGGAAGGTGGAGAACTTAACATTAGGTTCCCTCTGCCTACCCTGCTAAGCTAAAAAAAACGACAAGCTATTTTTTTAAATCTCTTTCATTAAAAATCAGCTTCACGCTGTATCCCGCACACAGCAGGGTAGGCAGAGGGAACCTATTGTTTTTTTTTTTAGACTAGTGGCAGAACTCAATGCCGCGCTTAGCCTCGA
This sequence comes from Heliconius charithonia, assembly GCA_030704555.1. Taxonomy (NCBI): domain Eukaryota; kingdom Metazoa; phylum Arthropoda; class Insecta; order Lepidoptera; family Nymphalidae; genus Heliconius; species Heliconius charithonia. The sequence continues at coordinate 6,930,880 of CM060825.1, forward strand.
CACCAGAGCGAAGAAATGGAAATATAAATTTAAGTAAATATTTCATCTCCTCGAGTGGGGATCGCACCCACAACCAGTAGGTTTACAGTCACACTTTGTGCCGCTGCGCCACGACTGGCCTCATTTCTCATCTCATTCATCTCTTTCATTCTTCTCATTAATTAAAGCATGTTTAAACAAATTATAAAAATAATAAGATATATCATATTTTTTTTACATTACATAGAAGTATCAAATGTAGAGTACAAAGACGTACTATAATCACAAAATGTACAATTGGAAGAGTAACATACATTTTAGATGTAAACAGTACCTAATACGAAATCCACACGGAGAAAGGTAACTTGGCCGCATTGCAAAACAATTTCGAAAGAATCGACGCGAATTTGAGTAATATCTTTATATCACTGAGGAAATCGATACGTGCATACTTCGTTTGACAGAAAGTCACATAGAAACATTACATTGACACCTGGCCACCCAGCAACACAAATATATTATTTGTGAAAATTTCAACTCTCACGGTTCCTGAGATACAACCTGATGAAAAGACAGACAGCGGGGTCTCAATAATAGGATCTCGTTTCACCTTTTGGGTACGGAACTCAAAAAATTTAAGTTCCTGCATAAAAGCATATTAACTGAGGAGGTCCTTGGTCTAGCAGCTTATCAACACTTCGTTCATCATTTAACGATGTTAGTGACATGAATATAAATATAAATAATATAATTCTTATACCTATCCAATATTAGGACAATAATAAAAAAAATAATTGATTTTATACAAAACCATTAACTATACAAGTATGAACTAATTTTGTTTTCGTCAAACATCAAAAAAAAAGTTTCGCTTAAACGAAACTACGTTCAAATCGGTAAACCCCCACGGGAACGTACATGTCTTTGCATTGTTTTTTTAAATTAAAAATGATGATAGATGACCATAGATAACTATGGTATGTGTTAACATACGATATAAAATATTGCGGTTTAGTCTTCCTCGTATATACGTGACATTGACTAAGTATAGATATGGTAAAACGACGCTAACAAAAGATACTCATTTAAGCGTAGAATATAAAATAATACTATAGATACTGACAGGTATAAATGATATTTGCGGAAGGAAAATTATTATTATCGACGAATAAATCGTAATTAACCAATGTCAAGCTCAAATAATTATATCCACAATTACCAGGGAGTAGGAGAAGGCAGTACGTGCATCTCCTATTCGACGAGCTACTACAGAAGAGTCGGGGAGACCTTTCTGCTGTTCATAGAAGCTGCAGGTGTTTTAGAAGAAGCAATGGGACACCCTGAAGTCGACGGTGCACAGCATTACACAAGCATTTGATTGAGGCTTCGTAGTAGTAGCATGCGCAAGCGATCCTACGGAGTCTTAATTAGGTGCAGAGGTTACTGCTGGGTTTTACTGATCCACAGTACCGTTCATTTGTATTTCGTACGTTATATTTCTTTTGCACTCTAGCGACCTGAGTAAATTTTCCAGCGTCAAAAAAAACATTATAATATCATTATTACTGAATTACATGAATTATGGAATTTCCACAAGTCGAATTTGTACCCACATCATGCACATAACCATATATGATTATACCATTATTATATGATTATGCGCATTTAATCAATACACCTCAACTGAGCCGTAAGGTGTCATCGAGAAAATTAAAAGTATTCCACATACATAACTAAATTATATATTATATTTAAATGTGTACCTAACATATACAAGCAAAAAGTCTCAAAGAGGGGAGGCGGGGGTTACGACAAGGAGACGCTTTTCGCTTCAAACAAAGCAATTCCAAAGAACCCTGTCGCAATACCTCTAGAAATAACGAGTGCGCCTCGAATAGCCGCAATTACTGAGCCGACTCGTCCTTTTGATATTTAAACAAGAGGCGAACGTAATTTACTGAATGGACTCTAATAAGAAAATTGTTATGATGATTTGAGTATTTTGTGTGATGTTCATGTAATATTTTATTATTCAAATATACATCGAGGCCGTCGTAGTGCAGGGACCCAATCATGTGACTACGTAACGCTACGGTTTTGGGTTAGATCTCCATTCCACAGAATGAATTATTATTTCTTATCATTTTCTTATTATTTCTTATAAATTGCCCCGTGTTGAGTTCCGCACTCAACACGCAATTCCTCGAAAAATTCGGCGGAAAGTGGGAAATGGAATCTCTTATCATTGGGTTCTCCTCCTGGCTTGAAAGGTTATGAAAGGAAAAAGTAATTGATTGTCATTTCAGCATTGCTTATGACAACTTATTGCTTAAACACATATATATATATATATATATATATATATATATATATATATATATATATATATATATATATATATATATATATATATATATATACATACATCTATATATACAAAAAAGCGACTTGTAAACTAGCACAAAGGGGCAAGGCAAGGCATATGTACGAGTAAGTACTTCAAATTTTGATCAATAATTAATAATTAGTCATAAGGTACAATGACCGTTCATATTTCTTCTTCTAGTTTTAATAAAAATTAAACGGTAATTGGTGTTTCTTCGTGCCATTTTTTTTTTAATCTGAATTTTCAACTAGCAAGAGAGAGGCATGTGTCTAGCCTGAATGGCCTTAAGCACTCCCTCAACGGAAGTCTAACCCAGATTAGACGCAAGCCCTAAGGTTTACTTACAGTTTTGCAATTCGTGATGAAATAACTTATCTACACATTAAATATAATTTAAAATTTTAAACGAAATTAAGAGTTATATATTTCCTTATATCTTTGTATGTCTTTAGATATGTTTTTAAACTACTAAGGTTTGGACTGTACGAAAAAATATAATATAGTGTCAAATCACTGCGTTTTTCTCTTTATATATGTCATATCTCTTCCATGACTAAACGTTGTTAAAAAAACAACTCAGCCGAAATGTACATTCGTAGAACTTTATAAATCGTGGCTCAAAGATAAGTAGGCGTTATTTAATTTACTATTCACTAGTTAATACTAGAACTATGTATGACATATAAAACCTAACTGTATTCTATTTCAACAATACAGAGAAAACGAACTGTATTTTCTATACAAATAATAATTTCGTGTGAATAAGATAATATCGTAAAATATAAATATATAACAATACGTACACGTAGATAATATGGATATCATATTTTACATTAAACCGACAATTTTATTATATCCATATATATATATTTTTATCAGACATGGCAAGTCGTGGAGCAGGACCACAAGCGTGAGACTATAAACTGCAATGTATCAGAATTCTCCTCTTTCTCTTTTTTCCCCGGAAATTGGAGAACGACTACCTCTTAATGAGAACGGAGTTTCTTAACACTACATTTCAGGTTCTTCTTCTAACGTATATGCAGTGCTACGCTGTTATATACGAAATATGCGTAAAAATAAAACTTAAAAAAAATAACAAACACGCAAAAACTATTTGGACGGTCAAAGGCGCGAGTTCCGTTACTTTTTTAATACGTTTTAAAAAATATATATTTTTACACGTTCTTTTAAAAAAATTATAACACAAGTGATTTCTTAAAAGATTGTTTTCTAAATAAGAAAACTGGTAGAGACGCTGTGTATATTTACGAAGTACATACAACTTGTTGCATGAAGTCCTTGCTCTTACAAGAGTGCTTAAAGCTCAATAGAAATATTGGAAAACAGCCAAGGTTTTATAGCGCAGTTAACTCTGTCGATAGATTACATGGCATTTATATTATTAATCTTTTTTTTCTTTTTATCAGCTTCACACCGTAATCCGCTTAAAGCAGCAGAGAGAACCTAGTATTAAAACACTTCGTTCATCAATTCGTTTTCGCCGAATTTTTCGAGACATTGTGCGTTGATTGGCAAAACTCACTTTACCTCGGCATCAGAGCGAAGAAATGGAAATATTAAATTAATTAATAATTCCTTAACCTTTATGGGGTTCGAACAACTGTCACGTTGCAATCACACCTTCGTCCCCTGCGCCACGAGGGCCTCGATATTAATCTTACGTACCTATATAATGTGCACTACGATACAGCATTCGACGGTACACGCGACGGTTATGGTTTCGATTCTCGATCGGAGAAATGGATTATTCTAGCAATCACTTTTTCTATATTTCGTTAGGTGTTTGTCTTATTTTTGTCTAGGTTTGTACCTATGTAATAAACTTTAAGAAAATTAATTTAAATTAATTGAAAGTTGAATAATAATATCATCATGAAATTTTAATGTTATACGTAGCTTAATGTCAATACAATAACATGGTATTATCGAGCTGATCTATTGATAGAGCCAGGATCTAAATAGCGAAACTTTTCAGAGGTCAATGGTAAACTACTCGAGTTTAGGGCACATACTAAAATATCTACTTGGTGTAGAAAAATAGGTTTTTTTTTTCAACTAGGATATGTATATTTAGTAAGCGCATGGTATACTAAAACTGATGGAAAGAGAGCCATAAAGTAAAAGATGTATCAATAGACTCTCTACGTGTGCTCGATGACAGATTAAAAAACAACATAAACATATAATTATAAAGTTGTCATATTAGCGCTGGCTAGGTAGCGTCAGATTTCAAAACACATGTCGCACGTTGAACGATGTCAGTGTGTCAAACGCATTTGCTCTCCTGTGAGAGATGCGAACGTTTGATTTCTGACAATTTTCCATTGAATATTTTTGTTTGACTATAAATATTATATTATCATTGACATTTTGATTTGTAAATGTTTATAATTATATTAGTTTTTTTTCACATATAAGTGCTAATAACGTTATTTAGTAACAACTTCAAGCAGAGAACGGATCATCTTTACACTGAGCTTTTAAAATAATAAACAACTGTATATAAGATGTTGAAGCACAGCGGCGCAAACGTTTAAATACAGCGGTCGTGGGTACGATTCCCACTCGGGGAAAACAATTAAATATTTAAATTTCTTCGACGCGGTACCAAGGCAAAGCGGAAATTGGGAAAGTGAAGTATCTTTATGCGAACGTATTACCTTAATGCTAGGTCCCCAGGGAACCTCTGCCTACCCTGCTATCAGCGGGATACAGCGTTAAGCGTGTATACACAAAACTAAGAAATTTCTACATGACGAACATAGTTTAACATAATTGGCTTTAAGTCGTGAAAGTAGCACAAGCTGTTCAAACAATATAGGTTATATAAAATAAAGTCATATGCACAATATTCATAATAGCGACGACGTTTATTATTTTTTAAATATTAAGTTTAAAAATCCATTGCAAATAATACCTGATTTAGCGAGTAATTACCAAATAAAAGGTGCGAAGTGTGAATTAGTAGTCGTTAAAATATTCCACGTGTTGTAGTCGTGATACGACAGAGAAACATTTGTATTAACCTAATTATTTAAGTAAAAAAAAAAAAAGTTCTACTATAGTCAATTTAAGTATCGACGTTTACCTATAGATTGACTTTAAATGAGTTTTATTTTAGACAAATTTACCATTTTACTAAATTTCCCTGGCACTGCGCTGACCTTCTCTTCCTACAATGTGATGTGTGGCACAGTTTAGAAGGTAAAATAAATAAACTTTTACTTTTATAAGTTAAAATTTTACTATGTGTTCGAGTAAGTAATTTAGAAGAAATTTGTACAGCATAAGACCTTAACAGGCGAGGGGAAAGATGCTAAGGGATGCTCGGAGGATAATGATAATTGATGTAAACAAATAATGTACATTTCAATAATAAAATATATTGCATCTATAATTTTTAATTTTGTGTAATATCACTCACGTTACACCAACGATGATAAAATGTCTAGTATATAAGATCACAATATTTGTACAACAATAACTATTGTTATACAATTTTTACATTTGCATTTAATATTTTAATTTAAACGAGTGTTACAATACGCAACCAAATACAACTAATAACTAAATATTGTTATCTTAAAATTATGCACAACAGAAGTAAAAAAAAAATCATTTATTACGTCTTTTATCTTGTTTTAAGACTTCGACGTCACTATGTTTCAGTTAGTGATTTAATGAACTCAATTCTTGTAATTTCGAATCCATAACAACGGCAAATGGCAAACACGCAGTCTCACAAATAGAAAGTGAAGAACGAAGTTAAATGAATTTGCGAGAGATTGTGTGTTGAGTGCCGCAGTGTAGGTAAATGAAATAATTTATTGCCTAAAGAGGGATGGAACCCACAACCGTCGAATTTACAGACCACAGTTTAGCTCCTACGCCCCCATGACTACTTTGAGCTCGGCCACCGTTTTGTACATAAAAGGCATACATATAGATAACTCATAATTTGATTAAATTGTCGTGTGTGGTCGCACAAGTGCAGAGTGCATATACCTATATAGCCGGTTGAAAATATTTGCATTCTTCACGTTAAACGTTTAATATAAGTACTATTGTATACTTTACAAACACTTCAGAGGATATCCAACTTTCAGAAAGGCCACTTTTAAAACAAAAACAAATGACGTTCAGTCAGATCCTTGACTGTTGACAGTACATGCTAGTTTTGAAGTAGGTTCCTCTTTTAAGCTTCACGTAGTTATTTTGCGCAAAGCAATATAGGCAGAGAGAACTGGAAACCTATTTCGCTCCCATTAAGACACTTCCGTTCCTCACTTTCCGCCTAATCCTGTAGGCATTGCGTGTTTAGTGGCGTAACTCAATGCCGCGGTTTGCCTCGTTACTAGAACAAGGAATTTAAAATATTAAGCATCCACAATGCTTATTACAGCATTTTAACAGGAACAGGAGATCTAAAAAGTTAAAATCTAAAGTACGAAACTACCTAAATAAACAAATTACGGCTTCGGTTGGAAAACGGTTACGCAAATATTTTTCTTTTATTCTACAGGAAAGAAAAATATATTTTAGATGTCGTGAGCCGAAATTAGCTGTCACCCTTTAAAGAAAAGTGTTTTTCCAAATTAAATGTAACCCTTACTAAAATCTTTAATAGAAGATAACTAACGTTTAATACTGTATATAAGAAATGAGCCAGCTGGGACCAATCATCATGACGCTGCAACTAGAAAGTAGCCCATAGTAATGGGTTCATTGCCTCGACCTTGCTATATAACCATTACTTGTATTACTACAAGACAAACAAGAACATGCCTTAAGAACTCTAGACGGTTGTGGGTTCGATTGCCTTTGCCCTTGAACTACAATATATTTTCTATAAATCATTTAAAAAAGTGAAGGTTAGAGGAAATGAAAACAAATTCGTCGATAAATATTTACTTTGAATAAGATTTTAATAACACCGGAATTAAAGCTACTTTTTATGGTAGGTATGATGGCGTAATAGTTTTCGAATTTCGAATATTAATCTGATAAGAATTGATTGAACAAATAATAAGGTTTTATTTTAACATACATACATGTATACATACATTATTATATTCTTTATTTTTGTAAAAAAAACCTAAACTAGATTATATACAATAGATTATTCACTTATTCACTCTCCCTTTTCCGTAAAAACCGGAAACACAATGAGATAATAATATAACTAATTATTTTCTGTTTAGGGTCATTGCGTCCACGCGCCCAAGATCTGTCGGTCAAGATGCATAAACGGTTTCATTACCATCAAATCAAGGTTAATGTAAAATAAATTAGTTCAAATCACTCGCGGCACAGTTTCGTAATTCGACCCTTTTAGTCGTATACATTAACGTTTGGAAAGCTAAAATATCTATTCATTCAGTACCACTGTGATTACTGTCAGTTTTACTCGACTGTTTATTGTATTTTTACATGTCTCTCGCTGAATGTGAAACAGACAGAAAAATCCAGTTATAAATCAATTCGCATTCCACTTTCCGTTTATTTTATGTTCAACTTGAGGCCAGTGACGCATGGGCACAATGTCTAACTGTTGACGCCACGTTTGTGGATTCGATTCGTACTCTGGAGAATGAATAATTATCGTTTTCTCGCTCTAGCAGAAAGACAAAGTTTGGATTTGAGTTCCATCAGTCCAGATAGATTTAGCTAATATAATCTATAATATGTGAAAAGATACACGCAATGGCAGGAACTAGCGAGGATTCAACAGTGAGATGAAATGAAAGAATAGAAAAAATAATTATGAAACAAGAAATAATGGTAAAAGAGGCAGAAGGGGATTACTGTTGTCCTTCCATTATATAGTATCGATGACACTCAAGAAAGGTCACGTAAAAATAGATGCATCTCAGAGAGTAAATATAAAGAAGTTGGTGATATACGAGATGAGGGACCATAGCGTATGGCGCTCCGTTCCTTGGTTAAAAAAATCTAAGTACGAGCTTTTTTCATTGATGATTACGCTAAAATCTAAATCCCATAATAAATTGTTTTCCATATAATATGTAACAAGTATGTACAACAGGCAGAAATTTGAGACATAAATTGACAGTATTACCTATCATAAATTTAAAGGCATATGCTATTTTTCGGCTTTGAACTGTATCCAAGTTTACGACATTTGCATAGCTTAATAAAGAATATTACATTTAGATATTTTCTTTTTTTTTTAAATAATTTCATTTTCTGATTTATGAATGGAATAATATCGATTGAACCTAATTTACTGACTGGACCTTCAAAGCTTCAAGATACAAATGCTCGATCGAACCAAATTTGATCAATCAAAAAAAAATTGTAGTATATTACAGCACAATATTATATAAAATTGTGCAATATATACTGATATTGGTAAATACGCGAAAAGAAATTGTATCTTGAAAATAAAAAAAATGTTTTTCTCATTTATGATGGTCTGCCTCTCAAATGCATATCATACCTCGTTCACTGTCATCAACCACTTGGCCCCCGGATCCCGTATGTTTTTTATCTGACCTTCCTCCAGTATCATCGATACTGTGTTTTCGTACTGACATCTCCCTACCTGTTTTACCAAATAAAACTTAATACAAAAATAAACATAAAATTTATCCAATAAGTCACTAGCTTCAAGACCGATATACACTACCGATATACACTACCGATATTCACTATGCATATCATTAAAGGCAAATAATAGTCTACTACGCTCGCGTGTTTATATAATAGCAGGTTAATATCCAAGAAAATGAATGCTCACTTCCGCCTTGGGCAGTAGTTTATATTATACTTTACAGGTACCTAGCTGATACCTAACTTAAGTAAACCATTTAACCTAGACGTCCGTCCTGGCTTGACTGGACTTGTCAGTTAAAATACCAACATTGCTTGATACAAGGTCACTAGTTCAAAACGAAATGAGGTTTTAACGTAAGTATATATGTAGTTCATATTACTTTTTCAGCCCAAATGTATAACAGAACCTAGTGTTTAGACACTCCATTCCCTGATGATGAAGTATACATAAATGAAGATAACATATTCACTTAATTTTGATATTGCTGTGTGTTCCGCTACAAACCGCACATTATCTGCATGGGGGACTTTTTATAATAGTCCCCGTTTTTTACGCGTTTTTAGTAGACGATAATTTTCAAATGGATAAGTCCCATTTCTTTAATATAAATTTATATTTTAAACAAAATAATTTGTACAAGTAATGTATAAAAAAATATTTATTTAAACCCTATAATAATAATAAACAAAATACTACATGCATATAGGCCGTGACATTTTACTGAGGCAAAGCAATTATAAGAGAACTGTGTAAACTTTAATTTGCCTACTTTACGTTAAAGTGTAGAGCTCTATAAAAAAATAAATAAATAAAAAATGGGATCGCTACTGTTATATGAAAAGAAAAAAATATTCTAACGATTATTATATAATAGTAAGTCGTTCTGTTAATACTTATAATATTCGACTACGTTTATATCTATCATGACCATAAATAACATCAATTAGTCAAGATTTTATATTTAACATGAAAAATTACTTATCATAACTCTTATATAGATACATACCTACCTAATTACATCATGTATCTAACAGATTTATTTTAACTTCATAATTCAGAAAAATATATAAATAGGTACAATGTATATTAAATACGCACCGTCGTGGCGCAGAAACATAGCGACTGAGTGTTGGTTGTGGACTCGATTCCTACTCGGTGGAATTAATTCAAATTGGGCGAAAAGTAGAGTATTTTAACACTAGATTTTCTCTGCATAACCTGCTTCTGTGGACTACAAAATAATGTATTTATATGTTTGTATAAAACAACTATTTCCATAATTTGTGAGCCGATAAGACGACACTGCTTAATTAGAACAATCACAGTGTACGAAATATTTATTACATCAGTAGTTTCTGTACGTGACGGTTGTGGGCTCGATCCCCACTCGAGGTAATTAAATATTATTTATTTATATTCTCATTTCTTCGCTTTGGCACTAAGGAAAAAGCCGCGTTGAGTTCCGCCATTCGACGTCAAACAAGGGAATGGAGTTTCTTAACACTAGGCTCCCTCTGTCTAGCCTGCTGTACACGGTATACAGCGTGAAGCTGATTTAATTTTGATTTTACTTTATGTAACTCGACGAAAAATAGGCAAATTTCGTCGAGTTAAATTTTAGGTATCTATTTTATCTAAAGCTATAGAAACAATTCAATTTATTTATGAAAAACAAGCCACAAGCCTTTAACTGCGGCTTCGTCCACAAGGTTCAATGGAAATCACTAAGAGTTGTGTACGACACATGCCACATTTAAAAGCACCCGGTGGAACTGACCGTTTGTGCATCGAAACTTAAAGTATTCTGATATATATAGCCTATAGTGTTTGTCAATAAATGGACAACCCAAAAGAAAAATATTTGTTCAAATTGAGTCAACTGTTCCTGAGATTACCGCGTTAACTAAGACAAACACTTCAGTATAATATTCGTACAAAAGCATATATAGTATAGACGCGTAGTTGAACAAAGTGCTTAAGCGAATAACCCAAACTATCGCATTATCTCGTGGATCCATATTGGAGTTATCATTTCATACAAACAATAACATCATAATGCGATCACGCGATGTTTTGAAGTAAATATGTTTGTTGTATAGATAGAGGTTTGGAAATAACCGTCGTTCTCAATTAGGAGTTAAGAGACATTAGAACAGTGACATTGTAGGTACACATTTTTCAGCGGCGTAATGTCAATTAAATATTAATTTATGTTTACGAAGGACGCTTTATGGTGCCGCAAATTACTAGATAATTTAGATTTATACAGCCCTATAGATGATTATAAATTGACAATAATTTATTCTAATCCCTGATACCGTAACCAAATATGCAGATTTGTCTGGCTTCAAAGATGCGCGAAAACAGAAATCATACAATAAATAATAGATTAAACCTTGTTGATTGTAATGCGGATAAAGATAACGCTTGTATTAATATACTCTTTGGTAAGATGTAGTTGCAATGTCAATGTTAGCATGGACTCCAACAAAAACAAAAACTTATTAAACAATATAATAAATCACATCAATTTCAAAATCTGTTTGAATGCAAAAGTAAAAATCATTTCTAGTAACTAACGTCCCCATGTCCTAGACATGTAGGCACTGCAGTAACTAGCATAATGCAGATATTTTACGATTTCGAGAAAATGACATATAAGTATACGTACACCTTAATGAATGCCTATAAAATATTAGCTAAGTATATGTACTTGCTGCAGACGATAGTTCCGCAATACCCAACCTTCGCCGAATCCCTTCACTGCGAGCAAACTGCAAACTGTTAACTATCCAACCCTCAATAACTAAATATTTTAACGCTTGAGAAATGGAAAAATTTCAACGACTAGATAGGAGGTAAATTTGTACTCCGAGCCTTGCCTCAATTTAATGATAGCTCGCGACTAAATAATTTGCACAGGGCAAAAATAGTTTGCACTAGCAAAGCATCCGGCCGGGTAGGCAGAGAGGATCTAGTATTAAGACACTAAGTTCCTTAATTTTGGAGACATTGCATTCTGGTTGGTAGAATGCAACGCCGCTCTTAGTCATGTTTCCAGAGCGAGGAATAAAAATGTATATTTTTTTCCCCACGATTGGTAATCGAAACTACAACTCCCGCGTTTAAAATCATACGCTGCACCGCTTATAAATCTAAATTGGATATTCTAGTTTTAGAAAACAATACTGTTGTCTTGAAGACTTTGGTACGGTTTTTAACTTATGCCTAAGTAGTGGTGGACAGAAAAGGGAGGTAGCTACATACTAAGTATGTAAAATGAATTAATCATTTATCATAAAACGTCTATATGATCACGATCCTTCCAACGAGCGAACGAACTTTAGCAATACTACATGTAAAATTATTCCATGACCATCAACGATCAGGTAATAAATGGCGCGTACATAAACTTTGGTATTTAAACTAAATATAACAACATATCGTGATATGTGTGAAACTTTACGAACAAGACGGTATTAGTTTTATTGGATACTTTTAAAGCATTACGTATGGATATAGTAAATATAATTTCCATTTTTACGCTTTCGTGTCAAGGCAATTCGCAGCGTTGGGTTCCGCCACTCAACACGCTATACCTCCTGAGTTTGCTGGAAAATAAGGGAACGCAAGTGTGTTAATGGAAACGGGATGTATTAACACTAGTTTCCCAGAGTCCCTCTGCCTACCCAGCCCCGTGCTAGATACAGCATGAAGTTAAGAAAAATGAATCTAGTGTACCTATAGGATAATGAATAGGAAAAGAGGCAAATGGAGAGAATTCACGTACATATTGAATTTATAACTAATACGCCCGTTGCTGACCCTGTTATTAAACACATATTTTATAGCGGTAGTAAAATATATACATAGATTACAATAAAATTACAAGAAAACTTTCCAAATATTATCTTTACAATCAGATGCACATAGCATATAGCTATAGCATGACAATTATCATGAAAATACATCTAACAATTTAAGACAGTGAGAGACAATATACTTAATAAATAATTAGAATCAAACATAAATAAGCTGCTAAACAGCTTTTTTTTTCAGAATTTACAATGTCATCTTATAGTAAAATGAGATAAGTAAATTTTATTAAAAAAATCTTTAACTATCAATATAAAACAATAAGTACTGATTATATCTATTTTTTTATCACCCATCTTTCAGTATTAACTATATTATTACTATAATTTTTTTCATTACCCTACAGTAGACTAAGTGCGGCATTGAATTCCACCACTCGACATGCAATGTCTCAAAAAAAATGCAGTGCCTGGGGAATGGACTCTCCCATTACTAGGTTCCCTCTGCCTTCACTGCCATGCATGAAGCTACTAATAATAATATACAGTAAGCAAACCAAAGTTTAATTATTATATTTTCTTTGTCTCTAAACACAAAGACATGTTTCAATGTGAAAGTGACTCATCATTTGCAACTGTCAATATTAATTTCACTTAATGTTGAAGTGTTTATATTCAATAAAATTATAGTGTGAAGCATATAAAAAGGAAGTGATAAAAAAATAAGACATTTCTATATTAGAAAGTTGTATTAAATACTACTATGTATGCAGTCATGGGACAGTGGGACAGCATCTGCCTGTAAATACAATATTGTGGGTCCCAACACAAGGGTTGGGTTCTATAAATTAAGATTGCAATCAAAATTTCATATTTGCATTGAAATTAAGTAAGTGCAGCATTAGATTCTGCCACTCAACAATCAATTTCTTGAAAACTTAGTAAAAAATTGGGAAATGGAATATCTTAACATTATGTTCTCTCCGTCTATTCTGCTGTGCTTTTTTTATTTTCAATAAAGGTAAATAAATTGTATGTCCAATTTTCAAGTTTCAATTTATGTTAATGTAAAAAATTGATAAGCTGATCTAATTTACAATACATAAAATAGGTAGCTATATTTAAAAATAATATATACAATATATACATATTATTTATAACAATTAAAATATATAAAACACACAATTATGTTCATTAATACAATTAAAAACCATTTATTATGTAATTAGTAAAAATTACTGATCCCATTGACAGAACAGAATTGATTTCCCATAATTATTATTAATTACAGTTTGTATGTGTGTGTTTTGTATTTGATTATGCCACAATAAAAATTATGTAGAATTTATAATGGATTATTTTATTTAATCAACATAGTTTAATTTCAGTATATAAAAAATACAACATTAAGAAATGTGTTATTTTATTTGTTCAAATAATATTTAAAATACAATACAAAAAGTCCAAACGTGAATTTAAAATAATTATGTATGTGTAGTGTCTCATATATTTTTTAACTGTTTTTGCTGTAGCTTTACTTTTATAATTACTTGGTAGTTTTAAAAGATTCTTATTGGAGCCACAATAACAAAATTAGAGATAATATAATAAAGTAATAAATATGAACTAAGAAAAAAATAAAGATTTTATTTTAATACTTACCTAATACCATAAATATTGCAAATCTTCAACAATCAAATAAAAACACAGAACAAATTTTAATGTTTATTCGCAATTAAACTGCTTCAAAATCCTAATCGTCTAGGATTACGAGAGTAACACGATAGATTTATTTATTATTTATGTTTAAAATTTAATTAAAATACAAGCCATTTTTTATAATATTTTGTAAAATTATAAACGCAATACAATGTAAACAAATACGCTTTTTGAATACAACTTAAATGACTAGTCGCTAGTTGCCATTCGTAATTCACTTTATGTTATAAAGTCTTCGTCAATTTCAAAACGTTTAAAAAAAAAAACAATTCTGACAGCGGAAATTAATTTAACCACTATTGACGTAAAACTGCAGTAATCGACCAATGGTAAGCGCGAGACAAAATCGATTTTATTTGATTACCCAATCATAGAACACCAGAAGTTACCAGTAATAATAAATAGTTTCTTTTTCTTTTAAAATTTCTTATACATTAATTAATATAGTGTATATACGTATATTATAATATCATTTTCATCGGCTTTGTATGTTTTAATTCTTAAGTAAAATATGCCAACATAATTTTTTGTTATTCTTATTTTATCAAATTCAAAAACTTAAGAGTAGAACATTACAATTAAATTCAGATTCAGATTTTTATTACAAAGAATTATTATTTAAACCAACATAATAAATAGTAAAAAATTAAATAAATTGTATTGTATTTTATTAATATTTTTTTATTTACGGGGGTTTTAACTTTTTCAAATATGCCGGTTCAAATAAATTATAATAAGACATGAAATATGTTTTAACATTTATAAGTCAGTAATTTATTATCTAAAAAAATATTACTATGTAAAATATAAAATTAATGAGGTTCACATGTATAAATTGATTGTCAAGAATCGATAGCGAATTTATTATTCCCTTAATTAAATATACTATATTACTATATTTTAAATTCCAAGCAATACACACTAAATTTATTATTAACAAACTATGCTAATAAAAAAATATTTAGCGCATTGGTAAATAAATAATTCATAACGCTTACTTATTTTTGTAACACAATGGTGTTAAAAAAATCAAATAGTGCGCCATTTGCATCTCACGCCCAGTTTGACGTCACTGTACGGGGTTCTCGTAGCAGCCTTACCGCACCCTGTTACATTTCTTCTAAAACGTCATAAGCAGATATAGAACGGATTTTACTACAACGTATTACAAGGTACTAAGGATGGTTTTCTCATGGCCTAAGTTTTAGTTCAGTATTGCGGATCCAGAGGGCGCAATCGAATCTATCCACAGTAGCGCAGAACTCGCCAATAGGATTGAAGGAGCTTTGACGCAATTTGCAAATGGACGTGAAAACTGAAAAGGATTGAGCTCGAGGGTGTATGAACTGCTAAATGGTGAAAGAGTCCGTGTTAATAACTTTTAAATATCCAGTTTAGTGCAGTGTTTGTTAGATATATACAAAATGTGCCAAAAGAAAAGGATCCAATCTTAATGGTGGTTTAGGAAGCGCCCGAAAACCACTGGAGGATCTATCGCAAGAGATTCGCTGATTGTGGGGTAAAGTCGTTCATATATTACTACTTGTAAGCTTAATTTCATGTCAATATTTCATAATGGTTATATACTTTTCAAGTTCTACACTTTTGGGTGTGACTCGAACGAATTCGATGAACCCTTGAAATGGTCGCCGGCCGAATGCGTGGTAGATACACCCATGTCTGAAATTATTGTTACTAGGATGAATTAATCAATTCAGTAGTTACTATAGGTTAATAGTATCGCTTAGGGGCCTACTTTACGGAAGGATATCCTGAATTTGTCGTAAACTAGAGGAAACTAATAGTATATTATATAGGTATATTTAAGGCACGGCCCTGTTATATAGAGGGACATCGATTCGTGCGTTCGCCTTATCAATATGTAATTTTCCCCCATGTTTTGGGCGTTATTTGTTACTATTCGTTTCTATTTCGCGGATTACATTTTGTTATGCTCCATACGATTGCAAATTTAGTCTATGTAGATTCTTCACATACGTAAGGAAGATTTTTGGGATATATCCTTCTTACTTACATAATGTATGTTAATTATGCTAAATCTAGCTTACATATTCTTAATTTATTGATATAATAAAATGTCTTTAAAGTTTGAAAAAATGTTATTTTAAATATTTTATTAGACATTTTAATGATTTCTCTAAAACAAACATAGTCCAACATTACAATGAAGTACATATTTTCTAGTAATAATTAGTCATGACAACAAAAATAGAAGAGTATTGCTATTATTTAGTGCAAAATATGTTATTTTATAGATTTAACCTTGCTCAAACTGGCTAATTTGTTTTTTAGCACATATTGTAATATATTTATATTAAATCAATAGTTTCTTTTTGCATATTTATATTAATTTCTCATACCTGAGTAATATATTTCTGTCAAATAAACATATTTTTACATGCAATACATAGATAAATTATCTATACCATTAAAAATATATATTATTCCAGAAAATAATACATTAATATGAACGGTTAAATATAAATAAATCATATATGTACTCATATACAGTTTTTTTTACTTTGTTCCAAAACAGCATTCTTTTATTTATAATTAATTACTATTTTTAGAAAATTATATGTTTCACAATTTTGCATTATTTTTATTGAGAAGTCCTTGTGTGTGCAACAGCACATGCTCAGATTTCAAACACAACAATAAATTTTGGGTTATATTTCTGCTTCAGAGAATTTATTATCTATTATTATTGTTTTCTGTTCTCTGCAATCAAGGCAAAGCTCGGTGTTGAATTCCTGAATGCTATACTGCTTTATACAATGAAGCTGTTATAATAATACTTTAAAAAGCATATTTTCCATTACTAATGTGAATATGGTTTAATGATTTGCACCTAGGTGGTGAGTAATTGTTATTGTAACAAGTTAAACACTAAATTGAATTTCAAAGAAATATATTCTCGATTGGCTTAAGGAAGCAATGAGTGGATTGAAAAATATTGTATTCAAGGAAGATTATTTGTTTTTTATAAAATTATAAATAATTTTATTGCTGGTGTCTATATTAGTAGTATCTATATAGATTAGACAGAAGAACTTTCTCTGACTCTCCATTCTCCACCACCCAATTATGAAAATAATTTGTTACTAGTACTATTTATAAAAAATTAACATTTGTTACTTTTATTACAAAGTATTGCCAACTAAATAACACATTTTATTAGAATTTTACTTTCCATTTTAAATTACAAAACAAATTTGGCAATAAACTGCATATATGATGTGTTGAAAGTCAGAACTAAATCAAGAGCAAAGTGTCACGACTCTTAATAACCTCCACATCACATGTTGCTAACTGATATTATGATTTATACTAATTTGAGTCTAATCTTACATAAATTATTGTCATTTTATTATTATATATGAAAAATAGCAACACCTTTTTGATTATAATTAAATTTTGGACAAAATTAAAGTGTGAGTATGTACCGTGTAAGCTTGTCTTTGTTGTGTGTCTTATGTCATGCAAAGCCTTTTTGTTCTCCACATAGTGTGACATTTGTACTAAACTATGAAATATTTGCAATCTGCACTAAACATTCTCTTGAAATTGCATAAATTTACCTAAAAGGTATTTATGAAGTAAAATACAGCATTTATAAGAAAGTTCCTAGCATTCATTTAATTGGGCCTGCAGCCTGATTGTAGACTCATGTAATGGACCCCTTTCATATTAGGCCTCGCCTCTGTTATGAGTTTTCTAGATTGAGGTCCTTTTTCTACCAACACTTAATTTGAAATAATGACTTGTGATACCATTGTAGTGTGTTGAAGATGTGTACTGATGAGAACTCTCATCTTATAAATATCAAAAAGTAAAACACTAAAAAATTATTTCAATTGATTTGTAAGGTTATACTTACATACAACATCAAGAAAACTTTCCGAGAAATAATTATTACTAATATATTTTCTATTTCAATTGAAATACAAGTACAGAAATAAGTCAACAGGTTTATATTCATTTTACTGTATATAATGCCGTAAGAGGTTAGCCCTCCATCTGCAACATCCATACATGGAATAGAATAGGCCATTACTCACATTTTATTTTATTTTTAGCTATTTGCCTGAAAAAGCTTCCTATTAAGGCATTCTTGATATAATGGTATCATAATATTTTTAGTAGCAACTTTTTATGTGTTTTACTTGTGTTATTTGATGTATTTGTTTCCTATAATAATTGAGCTTCATACTTGCTATTTAATCTTCAGTAACCAATGAACACATAAGACAGACAACCTGTCTACTGTTAAGTTTATTGAACCTAGAACTTTAACTTGATTGTTTGCAATTGTCATGTTTAGTGTTGCTAAGGTGCGGGGAATACCCAAGTTAACCCCACTGTTATCTAAATTGAATTACCTTTTTATATGTTCTTATTTGGATTAACTATAATCTGTCCAACAGTGAGTCACTGGTTTATATCTAATGTTAAAATAAATTGGGCACATTTTGTGCCTTATTTAAATTGATATTTAGTACAAAACATGATAAGAATTATTAGGTTTTTAGGGTCGGCTATAAGTAAAATAAATTTGCATAAAAAAGGTGGATACTAAATCAGTAGTAGCCTCGACATTTTGATATTTATTATATAGCAAAAAAACCTTTTGACATAAATGTGTTAATAGACAATTTTTTTTTGTTGAGCAAATCGGCAGAGCTAAAATGCAAACAATAACAATATGTTTAGTGATTGACTGGCACGATCAGAACGCCGTAATCAAAGAACAGACCATAATTTCTTTTACTTTTCAATAAAAGAATATAATCGAAATGAGAAAATCAAATTATTTCAATGGCAATATTCCCTCAGGCCGTCGTGGAGCAGGGGCGGGGCACAAGAGTGCGACTGTAAACTCACCGGCTGTGTATTCGATTGGGAATGATTTCTTTATTTTCATTTCTTTGTTCTGGTAACGAGGCAAGGCGCGGCGTTGTGTTACTAAAATCAACACGTAATACTTCAAGAGTTCTGGGGAAAGTAAGGAATAAAAGTGTCTTAATGGGAAACAGAGTGTCTAAACACTACCTACCCTGCTATGTGCAAGATACAGCGCGAAGTTAATCGAACCCACATAGTTGTGGACAGAATAGTTCGTGTCGCATTCTAAATGTGTCAAAATTGTGCAGTCTGTTCGTTATTAACGGAAAAATCGTTTTAACTAATTTTGTATAGTTAAATGTTTCCAATTTTATTATGTTATCCACACGCACTAAAGATTTCACGCGTCATAAATGTTAAAATACTTTGTAATTTGATACAGTAAGGTACTATCGTAGAAAAAATCTTCCTTTTGTTATCTATTAAAACAATATATTTATTTTAAGTACTAAAATTTTGATATTTATTTCTCTTCATATTACATTCAATACCTAATTCTATTCAAGAGAAAAATATGATAAATATTGTTTCTTTTGATAGAAAATTACAATTTTAACAAAAGAAACCGACTTTCTATTATCAGAACCTAAACAAACTTTCATCCAACTACCTTTTAAGTGTATCCTTTCCAATAAAAAAAGAATCATCGATATCGGTTGGCGGGATATTGTGTTAATCGTGCAATAGTCGCGCACTTACTTAATGCAAATTAAGGGCTTATGTAATTTTCTCATGGATAGCATTGTCAGGAATAGAACAGCTTAAAGCACTAGCTTTTAAATAAATAAAAAAATCATCAAAATCGGTTCACCCAGTCAAATGTTCTGAGGTAACAAAAAAAAAATAAAACTAATATAATAGTCGAATTGATAACTTCCGCTGTATTGAAGTCGGTAAAAAGACTTTTTTTATAATTCTTCTCTTAATTCTCCTCCTCCTCGATTTATGATGAAGATTAAATTAATATCATATCAGATTTTAGTTTCGATATGATGTAAAAATCTACCTGTTGCCCATAATGATGCAGCACTTTATCACGAAATTTTGCCAAATCTTAGAAAACTTCTTTTATTAATTGGAGCCCTGCCAATCACATGAAATGTCCATAGAATTATGGTTGATTTGTTTTGGAAGACTTTGAGAAATGTAAAATAATACTTACTAATTTCATTGCTTAACTAATATTGTCAATAAATATATTTTTTAACCTTCATCCAAAAAAAGGTACTATCACTTGCAAAAGTGTCTATTGTTGAAAGTAGACAATTAATATTTGAGTATAATCTGTTTAGACTTCCAAGCGTTGTGTTAATTTTCGTAAATGTATCTACAAATTTCTTGTAAACAAAAAGTCATATTGAGACGATTCTTTTTGATTTAAATGTGATATTTTTTATTATGTTTTCCAAAGAACAATTACTTTATTTATAATAATCTCTCGTTTATAATTCACAAAGGACGATACAAAAATATGAAAGGTGACAGTGTCTTATATCACACTGGCATCTTTAATTCGTCAGATACACCATTGTTTGTTTTCAATGCCTTCCTATCGATACATGATATCGATTTAAACGTGTTGCGAATATACAATGTTTACAACGCTGCTATTAAATGATTTCAATTTAAATCGATTTAGAAAGTACTGGCTTGGAAAAAGAAAGTGTTTTTTGTGAAGGTATGTTCATTAAGTCTTTGATTGATTGAAGACGTTACCTGTGTTTTTAAAGTAAATATAATTTCCTTTTAGTTAAATTTTTATATGAATATCTTACATGTCATAGTAACGTCGTCGGATATTTGATTGTAAATGTGATAGTTGTGAGTTTGACTCTTGCTTTGAGTGTTTACTTTAAAAATTAATTTTGCCATTTTATTCTTGTTTTTAAACTGGCTGAAAATTGGGTAACTGATTGATATGTGTACCTTAGTACTACGGAAATATAGGACAATTGTAATGCTATAACGGCAATTTTGAAATCCATAAACACTCTGTTTAGGCATGATTTAATCGATAGTTAAATTTTCAACGAATTTTGGATTAATGATAAAGTAAATTTGGAATCCAGTGTTATACCAGTTCGTAACGTAACAATATAAATTAGAAACTATATATAACCGTCTTAAAAACCGTGCTACGTGAAAGCATTGATTTACGAAAAAACAAACACCACTACATTTTATAATTAAAATATTCATATTTTTTATCTTCACATCTTCAATTGTTATTTAAGACTGTCAAAGAATGAGAAATCATTGTTTATATATTATCACAAATCCATCTTCTACTATCTCTAGGCGGGCCCGATACTTATATCTAACTAGCCAGGCTGTCAAAATGGCGGATATCCTCGACTATTGATTTTAAAAAGTGGCCGTGCAATAAATCATAACTTTGCAACAGAAATGCAACGTGACCTAATATCTTCTCTCTCGCAACTCCTAACTGAATAATTGCAAAAAATTGCTATTTTTCGATCTTATCGATCGTTAGACGTTGTAATTATAAATTTATACATTTGTATATCAGTTGTAACGTGTTCGATGTCCGTCGGTGATATTAGTTGCCAGACTTAGCTCGAGTGGTCGGTGCGTTGCGCGCACTGCGCATGTGCAGTGTAAGGACCCCTGGGACTGGGAAATCTAGGTAGGGTAGGGCTACTGAATATGCGCTGTTGTTTTGTGTTGTAATGTTGTAATATAGTGATTTTTACTACTAGTCAGTTTTTAAAAGACTTGTTTTTTCATATGTAATGCTATTTAGTATGTGTTTTGGTCTCGATTTTATAATATTTTTGCTTGGAAGTGCAAATTATTGATTTTTTTAAGAACCAATGATGGAACACAGTTTGGTTGTAGTAAAATTTAAACCCCTTTTAGTGTTTTGCTTTCAACTTTAGGTACGTATTGTCTATAATATGCAATTGTAATACGCGGATCGATAAAGTTACAATTTGATTGATTGATTTTTATTCCGATTTTTATTGATTTTCAATCCGATTTTTTATTCTAATTAATATTCTATAGGAACAAAATAATTTATACTCACCGTTCCACTGTGTACTGAACGCTATTTATGGTGAATCATATGGGGTTTTCCCATGCCTTATTCTATGAATATTTCATTTAATAGCTCTTTCACTACTAACTTTGGCAACTTCCGTCGAAATTTTTCTTCGTTGATAATAAGAAGGCTGGAAGTACGCTCCTTGTTATTTTATAAGTTTTACATTTTTAAAGTGTTATTCCACGCACAGTTCCTAAAAAATGTAATCGTTTTTAATCAATTTAAAGTATTAAAAATCACGCGAATTGCTATTTTTCTTATTTTATTGTTATTACTAGCTTGCTTGCCGTTTATTGTAAACTAGAAATAAAGCAATGTGAATGTTTATTGTTGGCGCAAATTTTAAACTTATGATATGACTTGGATAAAGCAAACAAGTCAAACTAAAACAGTCTAAATAATAAATATAAATAATGTAATGGTCTTGAATAATAAATAGAAATGAATTGGGCGTTACCAACTTTTTCAATATCGAAAGTAAGAAAAATATAAAAAACGTTTATTCAGGTACATTTTTTAGTACAAATAACCATATGAACGCGATTACGACTCAATTAAGAAATAATATCTACTTGACACGCTATAATATATAGCTAATATAGTAAGTTCAACTTAAAGGTGGGCAAAGCCATGGTTATTAGACAAACGCATTTATAATAATCAAAACAATCGTAAATAATTAAAATGACAGTTGAGTTTTACATTAGCACATTTCATTCATTATCGCAAAAAAATTGTCATGTGAGAAATGAACCGGCGATCTCCTACTTATCATACGAGTAAAATGAACTACTAGTCACTTATTAAATCTAATAATCGATTAATTTAATTATAATACTATGCTTTAATATTATTTTTTCATTTTAATCTGTGGAAACTTGAGTGGTTTGTGTAATTTTTTTTTTTAATTTTATAAATGTATAATTGATGTATTGTTTGTTACCATGAAATATAAAATAAATAAAATTTTGTCGCTTTATTAGTTACTGTCGCACGACCCATCAATACATCATGGGCGTGGCAGAGTTGTGCATGAATTGTAAAACTGCATTTGCACTAGTTTAAAATGTTTAAGTTTATTTACTCCTTAATTAGACAATCACAGTCGAACCTCTAAATCCTTTCAAGGTGATCTATTTTAATGTAATATATTTTTTTTAATTTATTATTTTTATACCTTCACACTGTATCCCGTATTTAGCGGGATATGGAGAGGGATCCTAGTGTTGTGGCACTCCGTTCTCTGGTTACGTCAGATGACCATGTCAGTTTCTGAGATTAGCGCGTTTAAACGAACAAACTCTCTAGCTTTACAATATTAAGTATAGATATGTATATTTATTTACGTATCTAGAATATTATCCACATTTGAACTTGGGTACATATGTAGGTGTATGTATTATGTACAAAAATGCTTTTTTAAATATGTTACAAAGTTTCCTTGATATAGGTTATCAAATAAATTGATTATTTATTATGTTTTTATAAATAAGGTCATTGGTTTGAAAACAACCTTGGAACGATGATAGCATACGTTACTATGGTATATGAGTTTATTATTATACGTTTATAACTTGGTTGGTTTATTGAATAAATAACATTAAAACAAATGTAAATGTAAAAATTTTGATTTTTTTTATATTTCCACATTTCAGGCTATACTCGTTTTGAGAGGTAGAATATATTACATATTCTTCCAATTCCCACTCATTCGAAGGAGTTTTTTGTGGCTAAACTTAACGCTGAACTTCTAAAAACCACGTAAATTCGTCTTTTTTATCTTATTTATTATTTTATTAAGACAAACCAATTTAAGCCAAGTTCTATACAACTTTGCATCAGTCATAGCTAACTTTGCTAACTATTGTTCCAAGTAAGTCGTAGAGGAGTCCAAAACGGTCATTTCAGGTCGACTCCACACAACCAAATACAGCTATTTTTGTCTTATTTCGTAATATGTTTTCTACTCGCAAGTAGTAGGTACATATACATACATATATCGAGCAGCCTCTCGTTTACGTAAGAGGTGTGAAATGTGTTAAGAATAGCCTGACATCTACACGCTTGCCACTCGACGTCTAAGTGTTCCTTGTTTTCGGACTAATGAAAAAAAAGTACAAAGTGACGTGAAATGTTACGTTTCTGTTAACCAATGTCAACTGAAACGGACTTTGTTTTAGAGCTTACAATTTTGTCTTATTGTTAGTTGGTTGGTATTGAAATATCATGGATGAAATATGAAGGAATACATATTGGTCCATTTTTCATATAGTTCTTTTTTTTAATATCTATCTATACATCATAAAACTTTAGCTGTTAGTGTGTAGTTAGAAGACAGACAACCCACAGAAACATCACTACTGGATTTAAAAAGTTTAAATTTGGAATTACTTACATAGTAATATACACTACATAGTAATATACATGTTAGTAAGTGTAAGATGTCGCAGTTTTAAGCGAAATATGCTGACCATTTTTTTATATTTTCACGCTTTGTCCTGCACATAGCAGGGAAGTTAGACAGAATATGGGAACCTAGAGTTACGACACTTGTTTCAATTACTCACTTTCTGCCGAATTTTTGATGAGTGGTGGAACTTGAGGCCGTGCTTTGATGGTAGTCTTAACTAGATTAGGGAAATTAAATAATTATAAATAAACACTACTTTATCATTGTAGCCATATTTATATTTTTTAGTCCTTTTACTTAACCTAAAAGTGCCAGTGCAAATCATTTAATCGAAGGGTATTGAACCCACAATCGTCGCGCTAAGATCGCGCCTCTACAAACATATTGAAATTAACAAAAACGCTACATAAAAAGCATAGCATGAACTTTTTTTCATACCAAATATAGCAACAGAAAGTAAATGCTAAAAATGTACTATGAATATGTAAATGGTTTTTTTTACACATAATGGTTACTGTTCTCACATTATCATTATATTTCACTTAAATCACCTTCCCGATGGCATAAATATGAGGAATTATGACTTGTCTGTCTGTAATTATCTTTCTTTATGATGTAGGAGTCTGCTTCCTTGTATCGTCCTTTTTAAAAATTAAAGGCTTTTTCTTAACTTGTTTATATTGTTAACTTTTTGAACGGTTAGTAGCACTGATATATAGGTTCTGGGTTCAATTTTATTTGGCTGATTTTATTATATCCCAATACCGAATATTTTATTAATTTTTTTTTTGATGGATTAAAAGAAATTGTTTTATGTTATAATAACATTTTTAATATCTTTAAACTTATTAGTCTTTAGTTCACATTTTTTATTCTGCAAAGAGATATATCTCATACATTTATATAAAATAAAAATAAATATTTAGTTCAATTTCATATTCCTATATATGACTGATCTTTTTTGTATTTTTTTAATGACTAGTGCTCATAATATTAATAGTGGTCACCTTTACATGCTCTTCTAATTATTATGTCATTGCTTAACATAAAAAAGTCAAAATCATCTTTTTTGTTACGCTGTATTCTGCATATGACATGGGTAGGCAAAGGTAACCTTATATCAAAAAACGATTTTCTGTTCCCCAACTTTCCGCTGAATTTTCGAGACATTACGTATTGGGTGGCGAAACTCAACGCCGCACTTTGTATTGTCACCAGGGCGAAAACATTAAAATTAAAATTATATATTTCTAGTGGAGGGAATTAAATATTTAATATTATTTGTATTAAATATTTCATGTCTCCGATTGGGAATAGATCTTACATACACACTTGACCCACTGCGCTACGACGGATAACTCACACGAATATATATACATAATATACAGTTATTAGAAGTCTTAACTAGTAAATCTTCCACTGGAAAGAAGAAAAGACAAATTTTCTTTTTAATTAGATCTTCTTTTTAATTAAAATAATTTAAGAGAAGAACATGAATCCTAGAGTTGCATTTACTGATGCGGATAAATATTTGGAATATCTGCACACAACGCAGTGGGATATTTACTAATTGAGTCACTAATTACGTACCTTAATTAAAAGTTACTGCTTCCTGTACCGCCGTTTCCTGCAAATTGCTGAATATGTGTTTATATATGCTTGTAATAAATTGCTTTGATTTTTTTTGTTCCTTGTATATTAAGAGTATGACTATGCCTCTTCATTAGTGGAATTAATTTTTTTTCATAGTGGCCTAGTGGTAATGCATTTGCGATGTTTGTCGGTTTGATTCCCTTACTCGGGGTATTTATCTTAGATACTTCTTATCTACGATCTAATTGCAACTAAGGTGATTTCTCAAGTATAAAATTAAAAAAAAAATCGCTGTATCTCGCCTATACAGGCGTAACGCGATTATAGATCCACGCTGGTCAATGAGTTTGTTGTTTGTAAACGCCTAAGTATTGTGTATTGTTATATGTCAGTAGCCATAGGAAAAAGTTTTATCAGAAACAATTGAGAATGATAATTGTTTGCAACAGATCATTACAAAAGTGTTTGAAGTAGGCCAATTGTCAAATAAGAAATACGGTCTGTGCGAGTAAAGCTTTATAATGTCAAAACGGCTGTACTCCACTAACATTGTTTGACTATAGTTGACTGGTGAAACATGCAAATACTTATATACGGTGAATACCTGAAAAAATCGATTTAATGGTAGTAAATTCTCATAATGAGATATAGCTGAGCGATAACTATTAATTACTATTTTATGATTCAAGTACCTTTTTTACATTTTGCTATTGATCCTTATAATTTTTTTCAGAGATTATTTTGCACACGTACCAGCAGTTTTTAAAATAACTTCTGAAAATTAATAATACCACGATCCCAACAGCTCCGCTCAAAAAATCCGATTTTTTCAATCAAATGTTGTGATTTCCAAATATCTTCTGAACCACTAAAAATCGCTAAACATACAGGGGGGTGAAGCGGATAGATATTAAAGAAGTGTCCTACTCATAGACTACCGTTGATCCGTCGTTCGCGTTACATCCTGTATATAGTTGGGTTGGCAGAGAGACCCCAATGTCACTCAGTTCTCCGCTTTTGTTACTAATTACAACCAAGAAAATATTAACTTATAAACTTACAATTGCGCCAATTTCACTCTAATTACATTGTTTTTATTATTATATTATCATTAAACTTCTTGTAATGAGTTAAATGGTGTTTTGTGTCGCTTTGAGATAAATTCCACTAGATATCGCGGTAGTTGTTTTATATATTTTCCTGATAATTAATTTAATCACTTGGATGATATCAATCGTCAATCGGTTTTATTATGCTTCGTTAATGATAAAATAATAGGAGCGACTTGGTGTGGTCAGAGTTTTTTTTGGCTTCACGCTCTTTTCCTGCACGTTACTTACAAACCTATTGTTAAGACACTCCATTCCCCAATATTAATACGCCACAATGGCGGTTTATCATTAATCGTTTTATTTTTAATTTGAATATTATCTACATCGAAATATTATAGTACAGCATCTGTCTGAAGACGCGGCGGAAATCGATTCGATTCTTACTCGAGGGTATAAATTACTTTCATTTCCCCGCCCTGGCAACAAGACCGTGGCGTTGAATTCTTTCACTTAACACAAAATGTCCAGAAAATCCATCATCATTTACTTTAATTTTAATGATTTTGTCTAAGATGTCATATATATTTTTATTCAGATGTCTTTAGTTATCAATTTATCTTTAATCATTTGTGTATGACTACTTGAATACACCATTGTGCCGTGTATGGTGCTCGTTGATGACTTGATTGAAGGCGCATACCTATGTGCATAGTGAAACTGTATTAAATATTAATTTGTTTTTAATGGTGGCCATGCTTAAAGTAATCATTTTTCACCTTTAAAATTATTATTTATAATTAATTATACATTACAAGGACCAAACTTCAATATATAACAAATATTTTATCATTTTTAAGTTATTCTTTAAATTTAGATTAGACTTATCAATTGATTTCATAGTTCACAATTCACATATTGGTACGTCTATTGTTTGTTTGTGTTTGATATTGTTATTTTTACATACAGAAATGATAAAACAAAACTCAATACTTTATATAAATTATGGCTATGGAATGCGCACTGTTTACAGTTCGATAGAGATAGATTGATATTTGTGGGAAATAAAAAGTTACACATCCTTATAGATAATTTTTATATTATAAGTCCATATTTTAAATTATAAGCCAAGCATTTTATATTAGTAGCCCTTGCCTGTGGCCGCGTGGCTCGTGATCAATAGGAAATAAGTAATTTAGATCATTTTTTAATTAAAATAATTTCATGCAGTAGGTACATAACACAATAGTAGCTCCATTGTACTTACAATTAAATTGTAATCTCCATATTGATAATTTTAACAAAAACATAATCAAAACCTGACCAACCTCATCAAACTACCCTTGGTGTATTCTTTCCAATAAAAAAAATAATCATCGAAATCAGTTGGCGTGATAATGAGCTATTTGTTACTCTGTGGGGACAGTGGGTTACATCGAAACGATTTCTGTTATGTAAAATATAGCCTTTCTCGATAATTGCACTACCTATCAAGTTCTAGTTCCTTAGATTAGCGCGGTCATCCAAATAAAGTTCTTCTTCAGTTTATTAATATTAGTATAGATATTTTCATGTAAGTTATATAATTTTTCCATTATAACAAAAATAATAATTTTAATTTTTGTTCCTAGGTTGGTGCAGTGTGCGTAGCAAGAGGCGCGCGCAGTCTAGCATAAGCAAAGAAGGATATTGAGCTAGTGCACCATGAACGAACTTGACAGCTTACGCCAGGAGGCGGAAACACTTAAGAATGCTATCCGGGTACGTATGTACATATATATTATGTTGTGTTTCAAAACGAAAGCGATAATTGTTTTGTATTCACTCGCCTCCCTTATGCTGCTTACCAGGTGACTAGCTAAAGAAGCAAATTTGGGCTGTATCCATAAAGATTTTTTTTATTTTATATATATTTTTAAAGGTATAAGTTTGGTAGGTTTTTTTTTAATTATAATTTTAAATTTGAGAAATAATTAATTCTTCAAAAAAACACACAGCTGTGTACATATAATATTTAAATTTCATGCCGCATTGGCATCATGTAAACCACTAGAGGCCAGGCCCCCTGCAAAATATCTCTAATTACGCTCCTATGTGTACATATGTCGTTACTTCACTACATACTAGGATTTTTCATACTATATTATTTACCCTATACAGTTCGTACTGTCGATGATCCGTGGTCGCCCTGAAGTTAGGCTCTCTCAACTTTTGCGCATAGTTCACTCGGAAATAAAATTTATCAAAAGTAAGAAAAGTTGTAAAATCTAATCTGCGTAGCTGTCTACAGCTAACTTCAGAGCGGACACGATCCGTCGATCGCGTTGTACGGTACTTTAGGTGGAATTAGAATGGTTTACGTTAAAGTATGATAAACTCAAGCCAAATTTAAATATCCTCGAGAGCTGCGTGACCGACGGATTTAATCGGCCTCGCGATTGTTCCTGCTACCATTGCTCAACGTTTACGCACTGATGGCGGACAGTGGATACGGTGCTTGCGGGTACATATGTATATATAATTAATATATTTTAACTAATTGCTGTTATTATTAAGAGACTGACGGAGATTGAATTATTGTCTTTTTTTTCGCTAGGTTGAGTGGAAACGCTTTCTCCGCCCCATTTTGATTTATTATAATATTAATCGCGTTTAAAAATAATAGAAATAAACAAGTAGCTCGTTATAAGAGGGAAGGAAATACAGGGTTTTAATTGCATATAGTTGTTAATATAAAAAAATTCCTTCTGTTTTTGTTCATACCAAGGCCGTTCGTTTCTTGCGTTTATTATTAACAAAAGTTTCCTTTAGTCACAAGCGTTTTTTGTGTTGTGGGTTCGATTCCCACTCGGTGGAATGCATTGTGTGATTTATTAATATTTTCATTACTCGCTCTGGTAAGAAGACAAAACGCAGCCTTGAGTTCCGCTACTTAACACGTAACGCCATGTAAATTTGGCGGTAATTGGGGAACGTAGTGTCTTAACACTAAAATTCCTCCCTCTAGCTGTAGCTAAAAAAATCTTGATAAATCTTATTCGTTGATATTTAATGTAAATACCAATCGGATTACGTGTTTTCCTTGTCCGAAATCGAAAAATCAAATATATACTTACGTGATTTTGAGTACTGTTTCTGCCACACAGGAGCAAATTGTAGAATGGAGTTATTTTATCGTAATTGAAAAAATATACTTACTAATAAATTATTTTTTATTTAATGTAAGAAATTATCAACTAAAATGAAATATATAATAAATTTTAATTAGGCATTTAAAAATACTTTCATTGCAAAATATTTACTATATACACATAAAGTTAGAAAAAATGCACTAAGTATAAAAATATAACCAAACTTAAAGAATGATGTCAAAATAAAGAGTGCGTTTGCGAAACAAAGCTTATTATTCTGCCTTAATATTTTGTAAGCAAAATGTGTGGAATTAGGACATGATATTCTCACGTGGGATGAGTACCATATCGTATAGCAAAACTGATGTAATCGTATGTTATTTAGATACTCTTTTCATTTATTTCGACGATTTTCTTAGCCTAAATTGCATCCTACGTGCATAATATGCTAAGTCGTTTATAATCAATTGTTTACTTTGTAAAAAAGCAAAGTAAAAAAAGACATTATTGTTGTATCAATCGTATCGTTTGCGAATTGCCCGTAGCGTTTGGCGCTCCGTTCTCTTTGACTACCCCGCTAGTGATAAAGCGTGAAGTTAGTCTTTTTTTTTAAGTTGATCATTTTTTTTAAGTTGAGTATCAATATAAATACATGCCTTTTTTAGCTTCACGCTATATCAAACTAAACATAGCACTCTGTCTAACCGAAACTAAAAAGAAATAATTACATAATTCCCCGGAGTGGGAATCAAACTCATAACAGAGTCTGCAATCACGCTCTGTACTGTTACGCGACAACGTAATTCGTTTTTTTTTTGTGTTTGAAAATTTAGTTTCATCAGAACTCATATGATTATCGATTTAGTTCACAAAGTGAAATCTAAAATAACCGAAATGTTGTTTATATTGGACTCGGCGCTAACGATGCTTATAGGCTATTTATTGTATTGTACATATATCCTGGTGCTTTCGCCGTAATCTGAATGAAATTTTCGGCGAATAGTAATCACACGCTGCGCTTTAGTGATGAAACTGATTGTTCTTAGTTAAGATATAAAAATTCACAGGAACTATTATAATTTATATGAGATTTCTATTAAAATTTGCTTGTGAGTGAAGTTGTAAAGTTTTCGTTTCCGATTCTTTAAGATTTTCCAATTTTGTGATGGGAAATTCACTTTTAAATTTATTTTACATTAATTTGATCTAAAGATTTGAACTAAAGTGTCCTGCATTTATATCAATCTAGCGATTGTTATAAGAAATATTTTTATTGGCTATTTATCGTCAGAGTCATAAGTGGTTTAAACCACAAAAACAATGTTTTGGCTTTTGAGAGAAAGTGCCATCGACTTCAAAGAATATTGTTATAATTGCAACTAAACACAATTTTTTTCATATCACACAAATAATATTCCTCTACTATTTTATCACCCATGCAAGTATCTAATCCACAAATATCCAATATATCCAATTATTATTTTCAGAAGTTCTTTTTCATCACCTCTGCAGTACGGCTGTCGAGCTATGACCGTGCTGTATTTAGCTGTAGATAGTTGCGTAGATTTGATTTTAGGATTTTTCTTACTTTTGTTTATTTTCTTTCTTAGTGAACATTGTGCAAACGTAACTACAGGGCGGCCTTGACTCGTAGACCGTAGTGTACTGAGGAAAGATTTTTTTTTTAAATAATCTACAATCGATGTTTTCCAAACAGGATGCCCGCAAAGCGGCGTGCGACACGTCGCTCGCGCAGGCCACCGGCAGCCTGGAACCGATTGGGCGCATACAGATGCGCACGCGCCGTACCCTGCGCGGCCACCTCGCGAAGATCTACGCTATGCATTGGGGGAGTGATTCGAGGTTAATATAAACTAGTGATTAATATTCTTAAAAAAATGTATATGTTTCTCAACTGGTATATATAAATAAAGTTAAATATTTTTAGAATCTACTATTATAAACAGAATCTGTCTCTTATGATATATTAGCGAAATATAATTACTAAAATTTAATACGCACTTTAGCAGTTAAAAGTAAATAAATGTAATGAATTTTGTGTAATATATTTTTTAGTTTTTAATAATTTTTATATATTATGGAGTTATGGAGAAAAATACCAAGGATGTAGTGCCCTCTTGGTATAAAAAACAGGAAACAAAATAAACCACTTATTATACAATATTATTATAATGACATTTATCATTATCTAACTCTTAAACAACTTTCTTTGTTTCCATCTTAGCCATATCACTGACTTACGTCTGTTTTTTTAGGTCATGAAATGTACAATCTATATCAATTGTTGATATTTTTTTATTTTGGCTAGTTTCAAAATACAAGTACTAGGTAAAAAAATCACGTAAAAAATTTAAATCCTCTTTGATTTATTTATAAATCGTTTGCGACTTCTTTTATAATTAATAATTTTTAATATCTGAGTCATTAGTTATAAAACCTTTATCAATTTAAAAGTTTATGAAAAGGCAGCCACCCAATTACATCTATTTTCTGTTTTATTTTTACCAGTCTAAAAAGTGAAATATATATACATATAGTCTAGAGAGCAATGACACGCTTTTAATTTAACTAGCTAGTCTTGTTAATATAATAGACATTTTCAGGATACATTTTTGGTATTTGTGTCAGATAAATTTAAAAAAAAAATTACGTAATGTACGTGTACAGCTTCTTACCTAAGCTGATTCTCGCGTGACGCTGTATTCTATTGTAGTAATATATTGAGTCAAAATATATCTAAAAACTTGCGCTGAACCATAAAACTGTTTACAAACATTCACGTATTCACAATTTCCAAGAGACGCATATAAAACTTCATCGTGTTGAGTTTTCCTCAATCGAAAGAATAAATTGCGGGATAGAAACGATAACATTGGTTTCCGGTGAAATCGGCAAATTCCACCTGTTTTATAGGTCACCGGTGTGTACAATATTTCTTACTTGTTACTTGGATGAACTAGCTTCTGCACTTACGATTTAGTGTTATTTATGCTGTCGTAACCCAGAGGCACAAGCGTACATCGATTCGATTCCAACTCGGGAGAAGCAAACATTTAATATTTTGCATTTCCTGTAAGAAAGACAGAATAATTTGAAAAACTATAACAGTTTCACGAAAAGCTAGATATTATTCAGTTTTTATTCATGTATTTGTATACAAAAAATATTAGTCAACATTACATTTGCTTAATATATACGTCGTTTAACAACGATATTGATAATTTCAAGAAATTCTTCTAAATCCAATTATCTTCTCATTGTTCTACAATACCTAATATATTAAATGTCCAATAATTATATCTAATCGTCTTATAGTTAACACGCAACGCGACGTTCCTCGTATCCGTAATAAAATAATACAAACTCTTTTCTGTGTATAATACAAATATTTCATCTCGTTAAATAGAACAGGTGGCCTTCGATAAACTTTACATATCGTTTGTGACTATGAAACAGCACTATGGAATCATGCGGGTAACATTTTCTAAAGTATTTTAAAAAAAAAAAGTTATACATATTCATTTATTTAATGGCCGTATTACGTGACAAAGGCGTATTTAAAACTAAATGCGTCGTAATATCACTGTTTACTCCATGTCTGGTAGAAACTTAGAAAGTAGGTACTGTCTTACCATATTTAGAAAATTTCATATGAACAGATGGTAAAATGGAAATTATATATAAGTTAGATTCTGCCTGTGGTTTCGTTTGCCCCGTCAAGTCGGAATCATTAAGTGTTTGTGTATGACACATTATAAGTGCCCGAGGTACAGTGAAATACATAAACAACATTTAAGTGATGTTTATAGTCTTCAGCCCTTCTCGATAAGTGGACTTGGTCGATAAGGGCTGTAAGTTCAAGAAGGGTTATGTTTTCAATTTGAACCCGCAGTTCCTGACGGGTTGTGTTTTCAATTTGAAGTAGTTCGTGAATTTAGCCTGTTCTGTATAAATTCTTTAACATATGTTAAGATTTTATCATCTGCGTCATAATTGTATTTGGATCTAGAAGACACCTCTACGCTTTATTTCGTATAGGCATAGCAGGGTAAACACGGAAAACTTAGTGCCAAAACACTCAACTGTCCACTTTCCTGCCTGAATTCGAAATATAACGTGTTGAGTGCCGAAACATAGTATAGTATGAATATTATCACGTTACATTTAAATAGTCAATGCTTTAGTCGGAAAGACCTTCGATGATATAATAAAGTAGTTTCGTTTCGGCCTTTCGTTCAGTTATTTTTGTCTAAAATCGCTTAATCAAATAAGCTCCTATAGTGAATTATCGTATCACCAACATAAGAGCGAGACGGGAACAACACAAAATGAGATGGTTTCTAAAATAACACACTCCTTCACTCTGAGAGTGACGTCTCAGCGTTGGATGTTTATTGTTGGTGTATTGTTGTCGTTAATCATTTTAAATATCATGTCATGCTCGCTGAATTTATATGACATTTTATTTGCTAGTTTTTAGAAATGAAGAAGAGGGAGTATATTATATGATTCAGTCAAACATATTTAGAATTTATTTATGATATTGGTTAAAACTAGCTTCGTTATTTTATTTTTATTTGTGTAAACAGAATATTTATCGTAAAATTTTTCTTTACTTCATTTACATATTATGCATATTGTTTCGTTAGTCTTAAAATTTGATGCGACAACTCTCTTTAAATCTATAATAATGACATATATATGTACAGATAGATACGTAAAGTTAACAAAATATCATGTAACAAAATTTCCGAACAGGAGCAATAATAGGCTAGTAAAATATATTTTATTTAGATTAAGATTAAGCACCAGTTTCAAATTCGAGGGGAAAGTGCAGGTAACTGTGTTCTACGTTTTCTTTAAATATTAAGAAAAAAAGATGCTAACACGATTTCCTAAAATAAACTAAAATGATGAACCGAGTTGACAGCGATTTCTAACGTGTCCATCGCTCCATTCTCCCAACTTCAAGAATAAAGACGTTAAACCGATTTTTTTTCTTTTACGACTTTTCTAAAATGATATAATTTCCCTTCTCACAGAAACTTGGTGTCGGCAAGTCAAGACGGCAAGCTAATAGTATGGGACAGCCACACGACGAACAAGGTGCACGCCATCCCGCTGCGCTCCTCGTGGGTAATGACGTGCGCGTACGCGCCCTCCGGCTCCTACGTGGCTTGCGGCGGATTGGATAACATATGCTCCATTTATAGGTGAGTTGCGGTTCATATTTTTTTTAGTAGCGAGCGAAACACGGTTTCGCACGATTATATATTTTATTGCTATATCATAATATCATACCTACAATAAAAGCTAAACCCGTTCAGTAGTTTATATGTGAAAGTTAAACAAAACACCCATCTTACAATGTTTGACATTAATAATATTAATTAAAATAGAAGATATTTATGTTACTTTTTGTATCTTTCTGCCTTATTACCTGTTATTTAAATGGTTGCCTTTAAAAGAGACTACTTGTAGTGATACAGTCGTGCTATTGAAATAATATATGCTCCATTTTAAGATGGATTAG
This sequence comes from Heliconius charithonia, assembly GCA_030704555.1. Taxonomy (NCBI): domain Eukaryota; kingdom Metazoa; phylum Arthropoda; class Insecta; order Lepidoptera; family Nymphalidae; genus Heliconius; species Heliconius charithonia. Next base: position 6,967,110 of record CM060825.1, read on the forward strand.
TGTTCCTATATGGTTATATTTTAAAATATAATAATATAGTAAATCTTTATTTTGCGATATTTGCGATGTATGACATTTATATGGCGTATAATACCTTTTTCTCCGATTTTATAAAAATCCAAAAAAATGGGCATCCTGATTTCTATTTCATATCATTTTTTGTTTTGATTTTTATAATAAAAAAGAAATACAATTTTATTAAATGTATCTAAAATATTTAAAATAAAAATCATAAATATTTTTAAATGTATCCTTCTGTAATATGAGGTCACTATAAAATTTTAATTTTTACTCCACTAGAGTATTAAAATAAAAGAAAGCCTTAATGACTGGCTGGATGGCATTCGTAAAGTAGTAGCGTTTAATGTACGTGAAATTACGGCTTAGTATCTTTTTAATTGCTACAAAAGCCTGAGTTTATAGGTTGTTATGACGACTATTTTATTAACTTTTCTTATGTGCTTTATTATATTAGTATTAAAAATCAATAAAATAATCATAATGCAAGATTTGTTTATTGAATTTGTGTGATAGATAGATTGACATAAGCAATTTGGTCTTGAATAAGTAGAATTTGAACTAACAACTGTAAGTAAAAAGCTGATATAGAATTGATGATGAAGATATTTAAGTTATTAAATTGTTCGTTAATTAGTAATTAGACAGAGCCTATTGTGGTGTTATGAGACATCTTCAGGCTGGAGAGTTAAGGGTCTCCACTTGGGGACTAGTTATGTTTAAATTATTTTCATTCTAAGCACCAATAGAAAATTTAAGGTTGATTTTGGTTTCTACTCAATATGCAATGTCACGAAAGTAGGATACTTCTGCCAATTTCACTGTGCCAGAAAAAAACGTGATGATGAAAAAAAATATAGTTTAGTATTTGTATTTAGGTTCGTAGATATTATATCTCTAGAAACATTTTCTTGTGATTTTTTATTTGTAATAAATTAAAAATAATTTATTTTACATTAGCCTCAAAACTCGCGAAGGCAATGTGCGCGTATCCCGCGAGCTACCCGGCCACTCTGGGTATCTGTCGTGCTGCCGTTTCCTCGACGACAACCAGATCCTCACCAGTTCCGGTGACATGACCTGCGCCCTCTGGGATATCGAGACCGGGCAACAGTGCGGGCAGTTCACCGGACACACCGGGGACGTAATGTCACTGTCCCTCGCTCCGGATCAGAGGAGCTTCGTGTCCGGGGCATGCGACGCCTCCGCCAAGCTGTGGGATATCCGGGACTGCCAGTGCAAGCAGACGTTCCCGGGGCACGAGAGTGACATCAACGCTGTCACTTTCTTTCCATCTGGCTTCGCTTTCGCGACGGGCAGTGATGATGCCACTTGTCGTATGTTCGATATACGTGCAGATCAAGAGTTGGCCATGTATTCTCATGATAATATTATATGTGGTATCACATCGGTCGCGTTTTCGAAGTCTGGGCGTCTTTTGTTGGCCGGATATGATGATTTTAATTGCAATGTATGGGATTCGATGAAGAGTGAGCGCGCCGGTCAGTATATACTATTTAGTGTTCATCTTTTTTTTAAATAAGTGGAAAAAGTATTAAGTATATGTTAGTGTATTTTTTTTATTTGTCAACAAAATAGTAAAATTTTAAAATGAGAATTTTACATGAAATTTTAACGATTTCGATATTTATTAAAATATCATATTAATATTATAAAATAAAATAGTTATTTTGTTAACAACACTACATATGTCATGATTTTAATGTAAAATTAAATCAACAACTAATTATGAATATCGACCTGTTTCCAGGCATCCTGGCCGGCCACGACAACCGCGTGTCGTGTCTCGGCGTCACCGAGAACGGGATGGCCGTCGCCACCGGCTCCTGGGACTCGTTCCTGCGCATCTGGAACTAAGCGACATCCCGGACACCCCCCGGCACCCCCTGACACCCCCCGACTCCCCCAGAATCCTGCCCGCCCTGTGCGTGATTGTGCATCGCTTGTTTTGTTTGCTATTTTAATATATTCTATATAATGTTATTATTACGGTGTTAACATTATATATGAATGTTTAAGATTCTGTATATTGCAAGATGTATCTTGGAATGTACAGTATTCAGGTTGGTCGTAATTTCGTATATTCGATTACAGTTAGTGTTAAGCAAAATCGATATTTAATCGTCTCTTGTACTTGTGAGTTTTAATCGATGTCTCGTTTTTCTTATTATTATTATTTATATAGCAAAAAAGATTTCGGTGCATTATCACGTGGCTTACTGTATGTATCGAGTTTGTATGGGATTATTCATTATATATGTTATACTTTCAATGATTTTTATATTAGATCCACTTGTCCTTTTTCTTAACTAGATTTTTTAATATGTATAAAGATTAAGCTTATTTAATTTTCCTATTTTTATTAATAGATTGGTTAATCATATTATGCTATATCATTGTAGCTAGCTTCTTAATATTATTATTCCTACAAATACTTTATTCCTGATGAGACAATTGAATCTTTTTAAAGCATTTACAGCAATTTTTTTTGCTTTTTTTTTTCTAAATAAAATCCAATATGCAATGAATGTTTTTTTTATTAAGTGATTATTTTGTTTGCTAATGCTACATATTTTATAATTTCTCGGTTACAGTAAAATAATATTTGTTCGTAAGATACACGTATTATTTGAAAAGCCTTTTTCTTGCTTTATTTGCTTTTATTTGATTCTATTATCTCTTATATTATATAATAATCATTTTCTACAATAAACTAATGCATTTATTGTGTTCATTTAAATAATTATATGAATATTTAAAAAAAAACAACTTTCAAACTCGATACACACTATACAAAATGGCCGCTCATCATCAAAATAGCGGTTGCCTATATTATCCCCCACTCGTGTGAATGATGCTTTTTCTATGAGAATAATTTTAAATAGTTTTTTTATCGAAAGTAAAAATATACGCTTTGGAGATTATTTTCGCGAAACGGACGATAGCTCTAAGCTAACCTGATCGACATTTTTACACCCTTTCGCCGCCATATTTGAAAACAAAATCTCTTATAAATTAATTAATAATATAAAAGCAAATATAGTAATTTCCATTCAATTTTTTTTGGAAAATGAAACATAATTACATAACACATAACTATATTAGAAAATGAAATAATCTCTTAATTACTACAAAAACATAAAAAAAGTTATTTAGTACTATTGTTTAATTTGAAAAAAAAAATGGATATTGCTATATTTGCTGTATGATTCAATTATGCATTACTATTGCATTGTGCTGCCATATTTTAAATAAAAAAATGTAATAAACATCTCGATTAGTAATATTTTGAATGATTCACAAAGTATAGTGACTGGCAACATATTAATATTTGTATTTGTCAATATGGCCGTTCAACGTCGTTTTTTTAACATGGCACGGTTTATTTATTATTTATTGTATAGTTAATCATTAATCGTCAAAACAAAAGCATTTAATGGAGCGTTGCGTTCTGTATGTGAGATGTGTGTATGTCTATGTATTTATTTATATATATAATAAATTAATGTATAGATAATATAGCCTTCGGAGCCTGTCTGCGAACGCTGTCATTTTGATTCTTTTGATTGGTGAGTTTTAATTTGTATTTATTTACATAATCTTCATCCTTTATATCGCATACAACGGGTTGGCAGAGGGAACCTAGTGTTGACATTCCGCTCCTCAGTTTTCGCCCAATATTTGAGATATTGCGTATTGAGCGGCGGAATTTAACACCGCGCTTTGCCTCGGCATCGGAGTGAAGACCTGAGACCTCGAGTCGGGATCGAACCCAGATAATTTCACAGTCTCACTTTGTGTCGCCACTACTGCTCTCATTTTATTATTTTCATTCAATAATAATAAAAAAAAATATTTTACTGTCTATTCCTTAATTTTTAACTCATTATTATATTTTATGTCTGTCTATTAATATATACTAAAGAGTATTTACAAAACTCTTTCCATACTAAATGACTGACAGACAACATATAGATGGAACTGCTGGTTCTAAGTCCAGTTTTGTATGTTACGCAGTGTGGAGGATTTCCTCCCTGGGAAAAACTAGGAAACTCAAAACACTGACTGATAATTCTATATAACTTACAATTTATAAGAAAAATAAATCCTACATACAAAGCTTTCACAATTTTGTGTATTCACATGTTTTAATAAAGTAAATACTTAAATTTAATTTAAATGAATGAATTGAATTATAAAGTAATCGCTAGTATACAAATTTAATTGATTAATAATATATTTTCTCCTGTCTTTACAGATATGAGCACATCGCACAAAAATATGGTGAAATGTTCATTGAATCCTTTACTAAAGAACCAAATATTAATATAATCGTGTTTTTGAATGGGAATTTGTTTGTCGCTACATATATGTATATGTATAAATATGAATCGTATAAAAGCAAATACAGTAATATACATTCAGAAAGACATTTGGGAAAATTTATAAAAATCAAGACTTTATAGACACATAATTTTAATACCTCCTCTGAGTTACGTAGAAATATATTATTATTATTTTATCATATTACAACATATTCTATAACAAAAAATAAAATATACTTTTTTTAGTTATGTAAAAATATGAAAAAAAATATTGAATATTGCTATATTTTCTTTTATATGACTCATAAATATAATTGTTTGGGCTAATTTATGTTCTTTATATATTAGATTATTATAGATAAGTCACAATATGATATAAATAATAACAGATCGAATTCATGTAAAGATCTCTTTGGGAAAACACTTGTAGCCCATTGTATGAATATTTAGACTAAAAAAGTATAAATAACAACTCAAATGTTGCCATTTGATAATATTCACACACAAAAAAAACTGTATTTGAATGGAATTTTTAATAGATTTAAGATGTAGGGCGATTTATATCTTATACAATATATACTATATATTTGTTTACTACTGATTCTTGTATAAGTGTTGGCCGGTGTTGCCATTATAAAAAAATTCAAGCCTCATCCGGTTATTTAATGTGTATTTATTATCTGTACGCTATTAAATCAAATAATCGATACTGTTTTTTTTTCTTTCCACTTAATAATTTGTACCAGTGAATTTACTGTGCGGTAAGGAATTCATTTTGTAAACATTACCACCATCTTGCACGGTAACATACGATTATTAGTACTTAGTAACCGAGTATAGTGTGGGTTCGATGCACGTGCAAGTGTTGGGTACGAGACGGCCATCTTGTCTCGAGTTCGTAGAATAAGCTAGTATAGGCTATTAATTAACTAAGCATTTGTAATTTCTACATTTTGTTGCTACCAACAGTTTTTTATATCAGTGTTTTTTTTTATTTTGAAAATATGCAGTATTCATTTTGTTAGCGCAATTGGCTTTTTAGTCAATGGATGGTTGTCGCTGGTTTTTTTATTAAGCCTCTATCTAGATAGGTTACAATGTAAAATGTAGATGTTTATAATTAAGGGAAAGCGCGTACGGTCGCGTCAATATGCGCATGGGTTACCGGATTGGCTGATCTGAACCACGTATAATCGCACACGCCTCTCAACTGTTCAAATATATCATGCTCAATGGTAATTTCACAGCACAAATTTTTGCGTACTTTTTTCTTATTTATTTATTTATATCCTAAAGACAACGGTTTGAGAGTGGCATATCAAAGTACGCACCGCCATTTTTTTTTATTATAAAAGTTTCAAGCGGCATGTTCGTATTTTTTTTAAATAGTTAATTTTGTACTATGCATTCAATAATAGATTTAAAATAATGCATGATCATATTTGTCTGTGTAAGGATGTTTCGCGGCTGTTTTTATCTGTGCGACTCGGGAGCTATCAAAATTGGCGCCAAAATTTTTGGCGCTGGTTACGTCCAATTAGTTTCACAGATAAAAACAAAAAAAAGATAGCTCGAGATTGCTAGAATTACACATACATAGGTTATAAGACTTTTTTAATAATAAAAAAATTGTTTTCTACTGTAACGGCTTCTTTCAGATCGGTGTACGACAATCTATGATAGCGTAAATAATTATATATTATATGATATGATATTTAATGGATAGTTTAATGGTTTCCCATTCGGTTTTTTTATATTTTCTATTCAGACCAATTTTTCTCAATTTTACATCGTGGTAATTGGATGGACTGCCATATTATTAACCTGTAACTGTAACTATTATATAAATCTTACGATTGGGGACGTTATTTCTTAAAAAAATATCCGTAATAAAGGAGATTCCGGAGAGTGATTTTAAAGATGGCACGGAAAGTCCCCGTCAACAGATTCCTTGACACTTTATTGTAAAACAAGATTTGTATAAGTTAACTTTTATTTGCTAGTCCACTTGATATGTTTAAAAGTAATTATTCTTAGTGGTGTAATACTAATTATAATGTATTGTGTAAAATATTTTTTTTAGTTATTATTATTATCAATAAATTAAAATTTGTTTATTTTATCGTGTTGTTTCTTTCTCTGCGTTGTGTTTATAATTTTTGAATGAGTCACGGTTTTTTTTGTGATTTGGCAAACGTATGAAAATGCTTCAGTTGTTTGCAATGTATATTTTTTATAGTTTTTGTTAAGAAACTGCGTATTCTAGTTTTTCTCCAATATTCGTTACATATTAAGCGTTGCAACTTTACTTATTACCAGCAAGCATAGTTTATATTAATCGAATTCACAACCGTCGCATCTACGGCCAGACGTGTCACTGTGCCGCTACGATCTCTTACGGGTTTTATAAACAGTTGAGGCCAGTCGTGGCGCAGTGGTACAAAGTGTAACTGTAAACCGACTGGTTGTGGGTTCGATCCCTACTCGAGGAGATGAAATATTTTCTTAAATTTTATTTTCATTTCTTCGCTTTGGTGTCGAGGCAAAGCGCGGCGTTGTGTTCTGCCACTCAACACGCAATGCCTCCAAAATTCGGCAGAAAGTGGGGAACGAGGTGTCTTAACACTAGGTTCCCTCTGCCTACCCTGCTGTGTGCGGGATATAGCGTTAAGCTAATTTAATTATATTTTTTTTTATATCATTACACTGATTGAGAAATAAAATGTGTTATGTCAACAAACTATTGAGCTTAATCTTCAATAGATCCATGTTATTATTAAATTAAGTTAAATTAGTTACATTTAAATGCACTGACTATAAAAAAATACATGAAATATATAAAGTGTCAAACATTGACTTCAGAAAATAACTAGATTATTTTGAGCTTCATGTACGTAGAAGCACAGGGATCCTAGGAATCTAGTGTAAAGATACTATTTCTATTACGATAGTTCTTACCCACTTTCTGCCAATTTCTGGAGGTATTGCTAGTTGAATGGCGAAACTCAACGGCACGCCATGCCTCGTTACGAGAGCGAGGAAATGAAAATATTCATATTTGATTTTATCGAGTCAGAATCGAACCCACAACCTGTCGCGTCTAGTCGCACTCACTTGCTCATGCTCCTGAGCCACGGCTCCTAAAAATTAGATGAATTATATAAAAACTGGAGCAGTTATCACGTTTTATGGTGTGAATGATATAGTTCTTGGTGTGCACAAATGAAGTATTTATCACACTTGGATTTACAACGATTTAATTATTATAATTAACATATTCGGTATCGAGGCAGAGCGCGGCGTTCGGAGGAAAGAGGAGAACGGAAATGTTCTAACTAGGTTCTCATGTTGTTGCTGTCTATTTCTTGCGGAATACAGTGTAAAGTTAAAAAAAGATTTAAGTGGTTTAATGAATCACGCAAAAGTTGATTCGAATTCTATAAAGGAATATGTTAGAAAAAGGTGGTTTTTGGAAAGTGTATTTGTATTAGGCTAGGTATTTTACTAAATTTATCTTTCAAATGCATGAAAATGCATAATAAAATATAGTCATCACGTCTTAATTTGGCCGAGCTTTGTTTCATATACTTATTTGTAAGACTTATAATTACGATCAGATGACAATACAAAAATATGTTATTGAGAAGTTGGTCTTGAGGTCGATTATAAGAGGATATTCTGAGATGTCTATTCGATAGTAAAACCATAGAGTTTGCAGTGCTGGAGTCCGGACACTAGTGACGGAACTGGAAGGTGGCTGATGGAACCTAAAACGTCTACAAAGTTTTGAAAATTAATCATTTATTTTAGTTATGTTATAGATAGATGTAAATCACCGCTACACTTAACGTCGATAACATGGTTAATGTGTAAAACAATTCTTGGCATCGTTTCGTGAATTTACATACTTTCGTCGAATAAAATGCAAAAGCAGTTTATTCTTTATGTCGTTAATAAATAAAGTGCATATTTCTTCAACATAAATTCTATGAGATGTTTTGAGCCAAGCGCAATAATTTGTATTAATTTGTACGGTGAAAATATGGCGGTAACCGTATGCGTATGATGTGTATCAAGGTCAGATAAATTTTAGAAGTAAGTAATAGAATACTGATAAATAGCATCTCGTTAATCAATAAAATCTATAAATGTTAACTACTCAATACATTTTTGTTTAAGCACTTTATAAAGTGTTCGTTGGGTTTTTTTAAATTTGATCGTTAATTATTGGTAAACAAGTATAATATTTTATCTATGTACTTACTTATCTAGTATTTAAAAACTCATGAAATATACATATAAAACAAATACCTATTCGGAAAAAGCGAGGAGCACGAAGAAAACAATATAGAAGCGAAATAAATGGCATGCCACATAAAAGTAAACCGACGTCAAAATAAATATAAAAACAATAGATTCGGTCTGGATGATAATATAAAAGTATCGTAAATTTAACCTTTTTAAAATATTGAAGAGTCTGTCACAACATAATACACACAACAGTCACACAAATTAATTATGAAACAAAACGTGCTCATTTTATTTAGAAAGGTTATGTTAATGACTAAAGAATAGCAAAAAAGCAAAGCAAGGTAACTGATAAGAGAGATAGGGAGAAAAAGCATGAGCACCTCTCGAAGAGCAAAACCGCCACTGTCCTCACTTTTATCTAAAAGCAAAACACATGATAATGAATTTTAGCTTATTTTTCATAATTAAAAGAATTAAGCCTGGACTTTGTATAGAAATATATAATTATATATCAATAATTTCAATTTCACATATTAGTTAAACTAAATGGTGTATATTTTCAAAACCCATTAATATATAGGATGCTAGATACATCCGATATATTAACATAATTGTTTTGTTTAACTTTGACAGAATACAATATTATTTCCACGAATTGCCTACCAGGCTTTGTATGTTTATCTGTGTGTTCCGAAACAATATGTAATTGTAGGTATAAAGCCGTGAATCATTTCCTATTCAGGTGTCAACCGAGATGAGTCGCGTCGTGACGTAGAGCACGTATCTAGTCTAAAAACATGTTTATTCACTTTGAATACGATAAGATTCTTTTTTTATTAATAATTAGTGTATAATAATTGTGGTTGAATAACAAGAAACGGCCGCAAGTGACGATCGTTAACCAATAGCTTAGCCGTCGAAGACTTTGGAGACACCGCAGTCACGAATTTGAATCCTGATTAAGGGTTGCTGTCAGAATAATGCTTTAATAATTTTTAAATTTATTACAACATGTCTTCAATTTCTCAGTTAAGTTGTGAGCAGTTCAATGTAACTATTCTATACGTACATTTAGTATAAATCAGTGTAAACAGAAGATATAGTAGTTATATTACTATAATATTTGTATATAATGTCAGTTATGTTTATAGCTTTACGCTGTATGCAACCTGGAACCTAGTGTTGAAACACTCCGTTCCCCACTTTCCACGCTAGTGCTCCTGCGCCATGACTAGGCTCGAAATTTCATGACTATTTTAAATAAAATAAAATTTGGATGGCCGAATTAACTAAATTATACAATCCGTCTCCTCGTGAAGTCACGACCAACTTGTTAAATCAAAATCTCTTCAACTGCGCCACAATGGCGTCGTCACTTTCAACAATTGTCAGAGACGTATAATGAACTACTAATCCATTTACTCAAGAAGATACTAAAAGTTAAAAGTATTGTTTTAAAAACAATAAGAAAGTGTTTCGTGTCCTTGCACGTACAAAAACAGCGGGGAAAGTCGTGAATCATTTACCATATATGGTAATTATGTACCTACTTGGATCGGAAATGCCTTTTTTCGTAAATATTAGTTATTGTTTTAGCGTATACACATGTTTGCAATGTTTTTTTTATTATATCGTCATTATCAGCTTCACGCTGTATCCCGCACACAGCAGCGTAGGAAGAGTGAACCTATTGTTAAGACACTTCGTTCTCCACTTTCCGCCGAATTCTGGAGGCATTGCGTCTCGAGTGGCGGAACTCCACGCCGAACTTTGCCTCAATACCAGGCCAAAGAAATGTAAATATAAATTTAAATAAATATTTCATCTCCTCGAGTGGCAAGCGAACCCATAACCAGTTGATTATACAGTCACACTTTGTGCCCCTACACCACGATTGGCCTTTTTTAATACACAATATTCGAAACGCTCTTTCAGGTGCTTATAAAGAAGTGTATATAAACGTTGAATCTTAGTGAAAAAAGACTTTTGTGCAATGGATTAACGGATTGAGGCCAGCCGTGGCGCAGCGGCACAAAGTGTGACTGTGAAACCAACTGGTTGTGGGTTCGATCCCCACTCGAGGAGATGAAATATTTACTTAAATTTATATTTCCATTTCTTCGCTCTGGTGTCGAGGCAAAGCGCGGCGTTGAGTTCTGCCACTCAACACGCAATGCCTCCAAAATTCGGCAGAAAGTGGGGAACGGAGTGTCTTACACTAGGTTCCCTCTGCCTACCCTGCTGTGTGCGGGATATAGCGTGAAGCTAATTTAATTTAATTTATTTTTTTGATTAACGGATGCCTAGACTCAGGCTCTTCTAAAAGTTATTTCACGCATACTACTTTGTTGTATCTTTTCCGTAACCTTAGCGAGTGTTTTATCATTTCTAATATTAAAACCTATGGCGTAGGTGAATCTAGAGTCTAGACGAAAGTAGTGAGTACGAATCGTTGCAAATGAAATTATTTAACATATTTCGATTTCCTCGCTTCGGTGAGACAACATGTGACTGTATTGAGTACCCACTCTGTTTACACACGTTCGTTTATTAAATGATTTCTTTGGTAACATGTGAAAAGATTTAGAAGTCATGTTTCTTTCTTTCTGCTTCTTATGCGATACGTTTATTTAAATAAATATAAGATATGAATCAATTTACAAACAAGAGCCTATGATCACATAGATGAAAAATCGCAAAGTTTTCAGTAAAACTGTAAATATGATTCGGTGTATGATGGCGAAACAACGGCTGAGGCGGCGCGCGGACCAAATTAGACTCTGGCACTGGACGCGCCTGGCTACTGTCACCATGTGTGCGAAATATATCGGATAAACAAATTAACCAAATAGGTAGTGAACCAAAAATTTTTTTAGTATCAGTAGGGCAAATATATTTTTACTTGTTTGTAACTTATGTGGTAGCCACACGAAGTTAATTTATTACTACATATTATCATTGCGGGGTTGAATTTATATTTTTTTAGAAATCGAACAAGAATGATATATTGAATTTCTTTTTGGAATTCAAATTTCAGAAAGAAATCCAATATCAAAAAGAATCATTTGTAAGATAAAAATACGAAGTTATTTATATTTTTTTAAATAACAATTAGACGTCGCATTCATAGAACAATTTAATAATAACTTGAAATTGGTAACCGAAAACCAGCTGTTGAGCTTCGACGGCTGGACGGATTTTGAACAAACACAGCGAAGAACTACCGTGATTGAATTATCTTTCGGATACAAAAACTATACTGGAAGTCGATCCATTCGTTCGAGAGCTGCGATGCCGCAGATAGACACACACACACACACAAATACACAGACAAAAAGGCCAAACTTATAACACCCCTTATTTCCGTTTCTTCTCGGAGGTTAAAAAGAAACCTACTTGGGTAGGTTCCTTCCTAGTTATCATACTGACATATGCCACAATGACTTTTGTGTAATTTTTCATAAATCACATTATTTACAGATTGAACATTTAACATAAAATAAATAAATAACATATAAGTAGCATAAACAGTAAAAAAATACTAAAATTGCAGCAAGAGGAAATATAATCATCTTATAAATTAATTTCCTCACTCTGCTAACAAAAGAAATACCGCGGCGTTTAGTTCCACCACTTAACATACAAGACTCGAAAATTGAGTGTGAGATGTTCAATTCAGTGTTCTCCCTGTTTATCCTGATATAAGCGGGACACAATGTAAAGCTAAAACAGCATATATTTTTAGTTGTTATTAAAACTTATCCACGAAAATCCCTGTATCATTGTTACAATACGCAAAACGGAGCTTTTCTACGCGTTATGCAACCACGCTTGAGACGCACCAGTCGGTCAGTAAGCGTCAGTCAGGTCAGTGCTGTCAGTGTCAGTGAAGTGCGTGGTCAGTTGTCACTCAATAATATTATAATTAAAGATTATCGAATTACAGTCAAAAGTTCGTTTATGTGTATGTTTAATGGCTTCTGATTCCGACTAAAAATATTTTTGTTTCTATTGGAAGCTCGTTAAAGTCTTTGGTATTTAATGTCATATATTCAGTGCTTTTTATAGCTTAAGGCTTTATAATGTTTACAGTAAGTACTATTCGCGTTGACTTTTTAACTAGAAAATTTGAATAGCATTTTTAAGCTAAGCTCATTCTAATAGAAAAAAAATGGTAAAAGAAAAGCTGCTGTGAATTGTCTTAACTTTAAATAATTTAATTTTCAATACTTACTGTTTATTATAAGGCTATCAAGAATATTTATTATTTCCTTCACTCCCATCCAGTCCATCTCCCGCATTCATAGTAGCGAAAATTACCCTAGTAATCATATAATTTATCCTTTCTATATTTAACCTTCCTTAATTTTTGTATAAACCACTAAAACTATCGGAACTGTAGCCAAAGCTAATATTTTGTATCAAACATTTTTTTTCCAAGATTTTCTGTACAAAAGATAAAAAAAATACTTCAAAGACGAGTTTTTAATACACTACAATTGCTGAGTAATGTGAGGACAGCTGTACAGACAGACAGGCTCATTTGTATTTTAGTTTTTTATATTATATAAAATATTTTCATTTTTCTTTTAAGAAACAATACATGTTTGTAGGTGAATACCGTGAGCTAACTATTCATAGATGCTTACTACATTCGTGACGGTAATGTTATTTTGTAATTGCTTTCTGTCCGCAACTTCAGTCTATGTAAACTTCAGAATTAAAGAAAAGAAAATATTTAATAATATTTCCTTTCCTTAATTTTTTTTTGGTGCCGAGGCAAAGTGTGGCGTTGAGTTCCGTCTCTCGCAACAATGCCTCCAGAGCTCAGCGGAAAGTGTGGAACGCAAAGCAACTTAAGAGAAACGATATGTCTTAAGATTAGACAGATTTTCTCTACCTATCCTGCTATATGAGGGATGAAGCGTGAAGTAAAAAAAAAAATATCATGGATGTTTTTTTAGACGCTTGTCGATTTGTAACTATGTAATCATATCAAAGAAACTGAAACTGACTCGCTTGTAATGAATTATAACATTATAAAACTTGGCAGTTATACGTAGATACGGTGACAAAACAATATGTGGTATCATCGAGCTGGTCTGATGATGGAGCCAGGACCTGAATAGTGGAACCTTAGAGGATACCAGTACCCACCTACCTACTCAAGTTTAGGCTTATATTAACTATAGCTCCGAGCACATTCTATAACACATATAGAACTCAGTGTAGAAAAAAATGTTTTTAGTTTTCATACAATAGTTATTTGCAATGTCTAAAAGAAAACACTCTATAATTTTTCACAAATTTTAAAAGTGAAAAAATTGTCAGGTTTTTTTATATTAAAATAAGAATCAAATCTTATTAATAACGAAATGCGGAAGGTGCGTAAAGATTAAAATGTTGAAAACATTTAAAATGTAAAGAATTGGCGTAGGTGAGGACACGTGACTTACAACAGGGAACGTCATCGCCATACAATTCGGGATGACCCAATATTTTAGCGTTTTTCTTTAGAATTGGACAAAATGACGTTTAACAATACTTGAATTAAAAAAATTAAAGATTAACAAGATGCCGATTATTAGTGCAGTGTAATCAGAGGGAACCTTGTGTTAAGCTAAGACACTCCGTTCCTCTCGGGTCCGGCACCACTTAATTTTCTGGACTTCATGTTCAGTGGCGGAACTCAACACCGCGCTTTATCTTGTTAGAGCAACTAAATTATACGTACAACATATTCAAACAGATACTTACTATGATATATTTATAAGGTTAAACTAATTAAAAAAAATAATACATTTTAATATTTAACCGATATATGTGATATGGAGCCAATGAACTTTAGACACAGTCATGCAAGGTCACTTTCTGTGAACATAATTTTTTTACGGATTTTGTTCTAAACTTTGTAGTTGTTATAAGTTTTATTAACTAATGTTTACTTTCTTCTTTGTTTAGGTTATTATAACTATTAAATATATAATATTTATATATATTTGCCTACTTATATAATCTTAATCTAAAAAATTAAAATACCTATTATAAAATGTCGCAATAGGTTTGACACATACAAAGAAACGTAAATTCATACGTCATTTATTTACTTTTAGATTAAAAATAGAAAATGTAGAGATGCATCACTGTAGTCATAGAAGATATTGTTACCTTTTTTTGTCTAGGCCTGTTTACGTAAATACGTAATTTCTTAAATATAGGAAAAAATGAGACCTGTGACTAAAAACACGATGGTTGTGGGTTTTATTCCCGCTCGGGGTAATAAAATATTTAATATTTTCATTTCCTTGCGCTGATGACTAGTAGAATGAGGTGTTAAGTTACGCCTCTCAACATGCAGTACCTCGTGAATTCGGCGGAGAGTAGGGAACGGAGTGGCCTAACTAGGATCCTTCTGCCTACCCTAGTATGTGCAGGATACAGCGTGGAGGTAAAAAAAAACTTACGACCATGGTGGATACTCAGACCAACTTTCCATCTGTATCAAAATGACGTCACCTTATGTTCCTACTTCCAATTATTATTATTGTTATATATCTGTTTCATGAAAACCAAGTAACCTACTAAATTTAAACAATTCGTGTAAAACGATATTTATTTGATTAACCTAATAAAATTTCTGTAAAATAGTTTTATGTATTCCATGAATTATTATTATTAATAATATAAGGAATTTAATATATGTTTATTCATATATTTGTAACAAAATACAGTAGTAGTTTACCTATAGCTGTAGGGTACATTGATTTCGTTTTCAAGGCTCAACAATGTTGACTAGTTGACTGTTGGAGATGTAGATTATCCCATATGTACAAGAGTAGGCAGAGGAACTTGGGAACCTCGTGTTAAGACATTCCGTCCCCTTTAAGGATAATAAGACATGAAATAATTTCATTTCCTCGATTGGAAATCGAACCCACAACCATTTGTTTACAGTCGCACGCTTATCCCCCTGCGCCAGGACTGGCCTAATTAATTTACTTAACCAACACATTAGATCATTTATTTTTTTAATCTAACATCAGATCCTAGTTTTCTAGTTTCCTAGAGAAAGTACAAATCTTTGTGTATTTAAAAGAAAATTAAGGCTAAAATCATCATTAGGGTTAAGCATATTTCCGAACCGTCTAAAAGCCAAACTGTTGCTCAACGGCCTCAGTCCGCGTAAACAACGTGTAGAGCTCGCCCGACAACCGTCTAAAAGCTATTTATGTAGCAAAATATCGCAAAATAATAATATATCTTATGCAGTTGAACATAGTGGTCATATTGCTATAATGTATGTTTAATTTTTTATAAGCAAATTGACGCTTTTACTTAGATTCGCGTTTAAAATTGCAGTACATTTATAACGTACGTTGAACATTTTTTTAAATTACTTTTAAAAAAAATGTTCAAAGTACGTCGTCTTCCTAGTCCAACGAAATCGAAGCTGTTTTTGTTGACAAACATCAATCCCTAAGTAGGAATTTAACCTAAAACAATCGCCTGTACAGACTCATAGTAATAGGCATGTCGGTCTGTAAAAAAATACAATCGAATTGAGAATCTCTATTTACAGAAGCCGTTCAATAACCATAATTCATTGCAGATCTAAACAACTAGTCATCTAAAACGAACTTTTGACATAAATCACCAAACCAAGATATTATAGCTTTAAAAAGTGCAAGTGTTAAGTGACAAAAATGATGACAATAAGCGAGAGCCAGTATTCCTCCAACAAGATGTCCAGCATCCACAAGATCAACGACCGCGTGGTACACCGCGATAGCTTCGACGACGTGAAAAGCTCGTCCAGCGTGAACAGCTCTCTGATCACCAAGCGCGGGTTCAAGCCCTCCGATATGTATGATCCGAAAAAAAAAGAATTTCTCACCAATTTGAGCTACAAATTATTTCCTGTAAGTTGGGTAAGTTACTGTATTTTTAGTCGTAAGCTTCGATGGTCGCTTCGAATTATGGTATTTATGTATGTATTTAAGTATATTATTTATTGTAGTTAGATTTACATTACATAACTAACTTATATATTTTTTTTTATTATAATTTATTTAAGCGTCTTAGGTGCTAAAGATTTTTTTAAACTAGGTGCAGGTTTTCGTAATATTTTCTTGATCTATATAAATTTTTATACTTCCGAATTATTAGACGGTTTTTAGGACTCTCTACATTTTAAGAAAAATGGAACCCTTATAAGATCACTTTGTTGTCCGTCTGTCAAGAGCCTTTTAGCCTTGAGCTAAAAATAAGAGCCAAGCTAAATAATAGTTAAGCTAAGCTTGAATTTCAGAAAAGAACTCAAGACCTCCAATTAATTGTCCGGACCCCTTCTTGGCCAAACCTGACTAGCGTTTGTTTTCTTACAAATTGGGTGCACCGCTACCCACTGGGTTAGGAGTAATAGAAACAAGACAAACATACGTTCACAACAATTATATACATAAGATTTATATAGCATATAACTTAAAGTAAATAAATAATAGTCTGCAAAATTGCTGTCTTAGCGCCTTATCCTCTCGAGTGGGCAAAATTAAAAATATGATGTTCTTAAAATATATATTTTTGGTACAAGATTTCGATTTAGTAGTAGTTGCCCTTTTAAAAACTCGCTTGCGAACTTCAGTTTGTTAACTTATATGTTGTATTTTCCGTTGACTTAGAGTTCTGAAACTGGTACGGAAACCAATGTGGGATTGCCCGACTCGCACTTATTGGATTTTTTTATAATATAGATTGGGATGTCTATTTGATAGTAAGAAAAAAGTATTTATTGCGTAAAAGTATTTATCGCATTTTGGAACGTAGGCACGAAACGTAGGGTTAAGGCGTTCCGTACTCCACTTTTTGTCCCATTTTTGAAACATTGCGTGAAGTGGTAGAATTCAACAAATTTCAAGAAATGAAATTACTGTTTCATTTCCCTAGTAGAAATCGAACTCATAACCGTCGCATTTTCAGTCAGACGCTGTGCCGCTGTGACGTGACTACCATACATGAGTTATCGTTTCTGTCCATGTGAAAACGTTGTTTGATTTTGGGACACTTTGCCGACATTTAGATTAACGTATATGACGTGTTTACGTTACCAATTCAATATTTTACTACTTTTAAGTGAATAACAACTAAATATTAGTTAAAATTTCCGTAAAATCTGTAATTAAACATAAAGTTTATCGTGGCTGACTATCGCTCGATACGACTGCATTTATCGTATCTGGCTCCAATCCAGGTGGCTGTAGAAATAGATTGTTCCTTGAACGCGTTGGGATCTAACAATCGTTATATTATGTGGGCAGATTGATGACAAACTACGTCTGGCATAAATAAACTATGGTTCGTGTTTACAACACGCCTGATAAGTCCAACTGTTGAGTTTCTTGCAGATAGTTCTCAGGAGAACTACTTTCTTCGCCAGTAATGAAAAACTGATTGCTTCTCGTAGAACTGACACTACTGACATTTTTACATAAGTTTACTACTTGATTTTAATGGCCTAATTGAATATAAAGACGATTTTGATTTGGAAGATTGTAGATTCGATCCCAAGTACAGGTATTTGTTAGGTAGAGTATTAAAATTTTTAACAATGTGATTTTTATGTGAGGTTGTATATGTAACTTCAGCATGATTCTTCCACCAAAATTATTTTTTTCTGGAGTTGGGTAAAGATTGTCTACCTGCATAGAATTTAAATCGAAACGCAATCAGAGCAGAAGTTTAAACCCTGAAGTAAAAATTTAGAACCTTTCATGTATAGTTTACATTACGCAAGCTGTTTTTTTACGTACCTCCTTGTGTAAAATATGATCTGCTCCTCGATCGATATTGGCTTTGTCCAAAACTATTTGGCGTATTTTCAAAAACAGACAAACACTCCATCGTGTAGGTTCTGGTACGTCAGCGTCATTAACTATCTTTAAGTGTAAACAAATTTCTGTGTAACGCTGTCTAGTTCTTGAAGGTGCTACTAACATGTAACTTATGTTGTTCCTAAAAACAAAAAATGCTTTATTCTTGGCCGACCCGACAATCTGCATCTGCAAACGCGTTAGATTGCCCCAGCAGTAGTATTAACCATGATGGAATGTCATGTCTGTAGAAAAAATCGTTTATGCTACACCTAATACACCTAAATAACTTTTAAAATATTGTATTGCCTTTTTTAGTATTAGAAAACTGATAGTTTTCTAAAGTGCCTGGTGCTTAAGTGACGGACCAGGGTTTAACATCTGTTTAATGCTGACAAATCGTTACATCATCAAACATACAACCTTAAACGTATACCAGTCACTATCAGTGCCTATGTCTTGGTTCTCTCTTCTTTTTCCAGGCATTAATCCCGGCTTTTGCCAGGGTCTGCCTTCCTACTCAATCAACTCCACTTTGCCCGATCTTTAGCGTCCTCGATGGTTAGACCATTAGTCTTGGTTCTCTATTCGCCTTCAATATAGTTAATATACCTATGTTTATTTGTATATATGTGATATTCGCACAAAAATATTTTTTTACAATACATAAGTATGGTGGTATGAACTAGGTATCGCAAAATAAAAGAGAAGACTTAACTATTAAATTATAGTAAATTATAGCCATTGCGAATAAAGACAACGGTCTTATGAACCCAAAGCTACGGCGGCACAGCAACAAGCTGGAACATGGCAGTTGTGGGTTCGATTCCCGCTAGAGGAAAAGAAATATATTTATTTTTTCATTCCGGTAAGAAGACAAAGCTATGTGTTAAACTCGAAATCCACTCAACACGCAAAGTTTCACAAAATTCATAAGACAATGTGTCGAAATATCGTGACAATCGATAGAATTCTGGCGAATATTCAAAATGTGACGGTATTTCCTCGTTCGGAAAATTAAAATATCTCGTCTTCTGTTGCGTTATAAACTAAAGATGCTTAAACATTCCACTCGACAGATTAACCCAAAAATCAGGGTATTTTAACCAAATTAAATTGTTTTAATTCTTATATGATGCCAGAATATTTACGTAGACTTGAAGTGAGTTTCAAGAGAAAGGAGTTGTCAAAGTAAAAGATACAATTTTGAATGTATACTACACAAAACATTTTTTTATTTTCATATTACTTAGTGCAATGTTAACGCAACATCTACTTGCCTGTAACTAATTATAAGTATAATGTATTTGTATATCATATAGATGTATAGAGGTCAGTAGTGGCGCAGGGGGGCACGAGCGTACCACTGTAAACGCGACAGGTTGTGATTTCGATTCCATTTTCGTTTCCTCACTCTTGTAACAATTCAAACCGCGGCGTAATACCTCCAGAATTCGGCGGAAAGTGGAGAACGGAAGTGTCTTACCACTAGGTTTCCAGGTTCCCCCGGCTCACAATGCTATGTGCGGGATACAGCGTAAAGTGAAATAAATAGATATTTATTATATAAATATATATACCTGTAGTTCTTTCCATAGCATGGTTATACTGTTGTTGGTAGACATTTTCGTGCGAGAAGCTGTCTTCAAACAACTCCTCGCAGGAAATGTCTACTAATTGATCTACGGTCATAGTGGCTCAAAATTTTATGAAAGCACAAAAGCTTATAACCGCTCATGAATTCAATTTTGTTCCAGGCAAAAAAAAATATGTTATAAATAGATTAAAAAATATATAATACATATATATACATCTCAGTCTCATCCACGGAAGAATTAATTTATACTATTAACATTATAAAGTAGAGTTCGTTTGATTGAACGTGCTGATCTCAGAGAACAAGGAATTAATGGTGCAATTTTAAAAAATATTTTTGTGTTGGATAGACCATTTATAAAGAAAGCTATCGGCTATAAAGCTATATCGCGCTAAGACTTATAACAGTGGAGAAAAAAATTAAAAATGTTGAAAAACGGGAGAACTCGTAAACTGCCGTGCACGCACTGCGTAAATTGTTAAAGCTATGGAACATCAGAGCGAGAAAATGAAAAATTCACTCTATTGAGTGGAAATCGAACCTGCAACTATCGCACAGACGCTCTGTGTCTTCGCCACGACGTCTTCAAAATGATAGTTATCATATAAACTGAAAATCTAACATAAAGTATGACTAACCAAACCAAACGATTCAAATGGTTTTTAAATTCAAGTATCTACTCTAAAGTGATCATTCTAATATAGTTTTGATTGATTTAGAAGCTTCAAATGATTTCTACGTAAGTGGACGGCCGGCGGTCTAACGTTCCCATTCCCGGCTGGGCGTTGAACCTGTGGCCGCCAACGCGACTTTGGAAAATACCTACTATGTATTTGCATATGATAATATGCTAATGTCAAGTGTTTTTTTTTATTCTAGTACAATGACATGACGTGACTCGTTTGTTTTGCATTTAATTAAAAGTTGTATATGGTGCAACTAATAGATCATTCGATTCATAACTGTTTTCAATCTTGTACCTGAATTTTTACGTTTTTTCTCATTTTACAGTATGAGAAATTGGGAATATAGATATTAAACTTCATAAGAATTTAGAAGCCTGCCGTGGCGCAGGGGCACAAAGTGTGACTGTAAACGTGATTGGTTATGGGTCCCATTCCCACTCGCTCTAGTGGAGGGAAAGTGCGGCGTTGAGTTCCGCCACTCAGTACACAATGCTTCCAGAATTTGGCGGAAAGTGTTTAATTTCCAATTATTCACAAAAATAGAGTGTCAAGACATTCCATTCTCTGTATAGAGAGCACTAATAAAACCATACAAGTCTGTATTGAATCATTAAAAAAATCCTTTTGCGTAATTGAACCTACGAACTTACACACTATCCATAATATACGCATACCATTACATGAAATAATTAAAATGGAAGATTAATGTGTATCAAATGATACAATCTCTTGGCTCAACATCGCTGGTGCCGAGTGCCGTGTGCCGTGTGATGAGGGGTTATACTAATGGATTAGATGTTTGTTTGCTTTTTGTTCTACATTGCGTAAGTGGTCTGTTATATATCTGAGTTACTGAAATTTTAACGCGTTTTTAGTTTAATGAGGTTTATTTATTCAGCTTTACGCTATATACCATACACTAGAGGAGGCAGGGGAAGGAGGACGGTGGGCCACTCCGTTCCCCACGCTTCGCCCAATTTCGCGGTGTTGCATATTTGATTGTATTGATAACTTATAATTTAAAAAGAAGAATAATCGCTCGTGGCTCACTAAATGAATGCGACAGGTTGTGGTACTCAAAATGGAAGTGCCTTAATGGGAACGGGAACTAGGTTCCCAGAGTCCCTCTGCCTATCCTGCTATATACAGTACACAGCGTGAAGGTAAAAAAATGCTAAAAAAACAACGATCGAAATACAGCCATCAAATTGACAGGTTTTACTACCTACCAATTGCGATTCAATTACAACAAATACAATCGATATAGGATTCAAAATGTAAAAATCTAGTTTGTTTGTTTGTTTGAATGCGCTAATTTTAGAAACATAATAATATTACATCAATCATTTTAATGTTCTTTTCTATTTGACAATGCACTTGACGAAATAGAACGAGAGAAATATTTAATATTTCAGTATTGTTTATGACCTATCCATGACTGATACATGACTTCCTATAAAAATACATCGAAATTCATCAAAGGAGTTCCGTTGTTAACCTGAATTTCAAAATTAAAAAATATACGCTTGATCCCAATCATAAATTAGTGCCTCTGGAAACGTGCCAAAAGATGCGTCAAATCATATTTTTTATTTGGGCCTTCCACATGTATTTTTTTAGAATACTTCACTTTAGTAACATTTCAGAATTAATAAATCACTTGAAAAAAAAACCTTTCATTTATACATTATTGATTGCTTTACTAGTTTGTCATTTTTAATTACGCAGATAAGATACTGTAAGATAAGTTACAAATTCAAATAGAAAATTCTTTTCTGTGTGTCATGTTAAAAAGAAACTAGAGATCGGCCTCCAGTCGGCGGCTATCTCATGTCTTACTTCGCATGTATTTTTCAGTAAAATATATGTAGAGAACACACTTACATCAAAACTTTGTTTCTAATCATCGTTAATATTTTGTTGGTACAAAGTAGGCACTGTAAAGATATTTTTCACCTGCAAACCGCGAAATATTATTGAAAAACGAGATTTATATTGTTACCACGTAAAAATCTTTGATCTAGAAAAATCGCCAATCACGTTATCGTCTAATATCGCGTTTTGTCTTACAAAAAAACTTAACGCAAAGGTCATGTTTTTAAAAAATAAAACAAATAAGTACATACATAATATGTCTATGTAATATTTATTAAAAAACTCATGAACATATAGGTGTTATATATTTATTTTAAATATTTTGAATCAAATTTATAATGATTTTGTTTAAGCAACAAGTAGGCAGTGTACACACATTAAGGAATTTGCCAATTTATTATTGAATTGGCTCAAATATTTTTTACCACGTTGTCACTACTTAGTGATTACTATTTAGCGACTATAAGATATAATTTATTTTTTTTTATTAGGTTATTGATCATTATTAGTGATTCTTAGATGTTAGTGTTTAGTGATCACTATGTACTTTTAGATATAAAACTCAAATAAGTTTACTATAACAGAACGACGTGGAAGTCCCCAACACTACATCGCCTCCCCTGGACCTGCTTACTGTAAGAATATACTCGAAATAGAATATTTTCCGTTTAGTTTCATTTGTATTTTTTTATATCACCATAAATTAGTTTCTGAGTGAATTTCGTTTATAAACTATTTTGTTTCAAATTATGTCATATTTATACTAACAATATCGCTTTTTAAATTTACTTTTCTGTATATATTTCATATCTAATTGGCTATATACTTACCTAAGCTTTTGTATTTAAACCAAAATTTCAAGCAATTTTGATAAGTTCCAGACAAGTTGGGACCACTTTTGAAAAATCTTAATGTGTTTTTTATATTTCTTGTCATTTTATTGTTTCACACATAGAAAGTTACATAGAAACAGAAATGAGCTTGCAGTACGGCCGGTGTGTCGTGGCCGCCTTAAAACTAAGTTTTTTAATATTTTACATATTGTACACTTGTGAATAAAATAGTAAAAAAGTAGAAAAATAGCCTTAAATTAAATCTTCCACAGATAATTTTAGTGCGGCCACTGGTCTTCTGCTGTACTGTATTTTTGTATTAATAAACATAAAATTAATTATTATCATTTCATACATTGTACACGATTGCAAAACAAAATACATCGGTACAAATCTACATTGTACAAATATAGTTATATCTTGTAGTACATTCAATGAATTTCATTGTTTTTTTCATTTTTTTTTTAAATGATACAATAGAATAGAATTAAAAAAGACATACAGTGTAAATAAAAACTAAATCAGACGTACATCGAATTAACTCGCATTTTGTACGAAATAGTATCACTATTTTGATTTTTCATGTACGAAACATACATACTAAATTAGTGCATGTAAAATACAGTTATTATTAAGGCTTCCCATGATTTTGTATTACAGGAGGATTTGGAGAACAAACCTATCATTGTTGGTGATAAGGAGGTTGATTTAAACAAGATCTTCACCCCAGCATCTGATGCTGAAGAGCACATTATCAAAAAAGACCGCAAATTTGGTAAGGATAAATATGAAAAAGACTCAAATCTTTTTTCTTTTTATACATAATTAGAACTATATTTTATTACATCTTCTCGTCTCACTGTGTGCCCCACATGTATAAGACACTGTTCTCCACGCATGGATAGTTTTCGAGACATTGCGTGTTACTTGCATATTTTTTAGTCAAATACAATTTTTATGTGTTCTACGCAGAAGTTCCAAGTAGCATCTAGAAATTAATATAGGCCATCTACCTACCATCTACTATGTACTGTCCGACATAATGATTCTAAATACTGCTACAAGGAGAATGGTTATAAGAGACTGTCATTTGCCAACTCTGTTGAATATCGAAGAGCAAGGCGAGTGTTGGACTGCATCACCGCGATGGTATTAATAGATGAACTCTCTAACCTTCAAGGCTAGAAGTGACTCGAACATGCCTGACTAATAGGCAACATGCTACTACACGACGCGTCGCGTTATGGCAAATGCAAATAAAAACTAAAATTTTTTCAAATAAATTAGTGATTATAAACTATTCTCATATTAAGGTCAAAAAAAGATTTAGATGTAGTCCAATTTACTACAGTCCAAGTTCAAAAAACTAGTACTGAGTCGATATCTAAATACAAACTACTGCAACGTCAAATAATATATATTTTTTTACATTAAATGTGTTTCTGTAATAACAAAATATACTACAAAAATTATACAAGATTTGCATATCCGAAATAATATAATGAGTTTTTTAAATTCTTAGAAAAAACCTTCGCATCGTCAGCATTCTACGTGCCAGGAGTACATCCCACTGTGAAGGAGCAGATGGACCTAGCGAGAGCTATCTCCAAGTCACTGTCAGATTCCAGTAACCAAATGAGCAAGGGCCAGAGCATGTATGTGAACAGAAAGAAACGCTCCGTCAAATGGGTACATGAAGGAAGAGGTAGGTATCTATTTTTTTTTTATTTTATTAGAATAGTAATTGCTAAAAATGCTACTTGTATTTTCAAAAATAACAATATTTATAAGTCTGTCTGAAAGTGGGGAGTGTTAATCTGAGAAGGTTCCCTCTGCCTACCTTTCTGTGTGGATACCTAAAGTTAAACGGAAACTAAAAAAAATGTTATAAATGAGCAAACAAGAAAAATAGATCGTCATATTACTAAGTTCTGTCAGAGGTAGTGTATAAATTATAAAATACACGATACTTACATAAAGTATATAACAACGATGTGATCATATTATTATGATGCAGTCTGTGTATCCAGGACACCAAGTACCAAGCGACATCGCTCTCTTATTTCACCTGGTTTACTTAAGTAAAACTTGGTGCTTCCAACATTAGCTGTTTATATACAAATCTTGTGTCTGATATTTGTGTCAACTTCATTAATAAATTTATTGATTAATCATTAATTTAAGTTTAATTAAATTTCTGACGGATATTTTTTAAGTCTAGTTTATAAAATAGTAACATTAATTAAATTTCAAGAAAAACAGGCTGAATGCAAGGAAAAGATAAAAGCTACCGAAGATAACAATTTTTTGCGTAAAAAAATTAAAATAATGAATATTTATTTCTCTTATTTCAGGACGTAATACATCGAACACTTGCACAACAGCGACTCCAGTGGCCAACCACGACACGCCATACCGCCCGCCGTCCAGCCTCCGAAACCAAAAGACGTATCCCAAATCTGCATTAAAACATACTTCGAATTTACCAAAAATGGAACCTTTTCCCGTTACCCCACCTACAATTACCGTACAAAATGTAGAAATGCCAGTGCCTTTAGCGCCTACAAAGTTAAATGATGTTTATGCTTCACCAAAAAGCCCGCGTTTGCCGCTCGTCTCTGGTCCGAATTTTAATGTAGCGCCACGTGGTTGGGGCGAAATGAAAGATTACTACAGACCCGTCTCGCTAGATGGCGTTGGCGGCGCGACAGCGTACACAGATTATTAATTACATTTATTTTAAAACCAAGGCCTTACACAATGTGCCTTAATAGATACTCAATGTAATATAATTATTTTAGATTAATTAATTATGAATTCGAAATTTTTATGAGTTTTATGTATGTAAAACAAATTTCGATTTTGGTAGATCGCATTTTAATAAAAGTATTTTAGATGCGTACCTAATAATATTATTTATAATTTATTATTAACTGTGTTGTAAATGTTTGCTGTTTTAACATTTTAGTCCATTGACTAGTCATATTATTATTTATCTTATAAATGACATAATAGTTATTGAAATACAAATATTAAATAAAATAAATATGAAGGATGAAAATGGTTTTTCAAACAAAATATCTATTGGTTACTTAATTCTTCATTTTAAATATAAACATTATTATAAAAACATATATATGTAACATTAGCCATAATGTTGGCATTATTTTCAGAATATACGATTGTCTTAATATAACATTAATATAGGTTCTCCTAAATAATAAATAAGAATAGTAGTTTCTATATTTGTTGATAATTTTATCTATGTACAATATTATGTATTTGATGTGTCTGTGGTATTTTTGTTAAAAAAATAAATAAAATAAAGTTAATTTGATGGATGAATTTATTTTATTTGATTATAACTCTCAAATATATTAAAATATAAGATGTAGCATATAGAAAGCTACTCAGTTTTTAGTAGGTACCTGGTGTTAAGATAAGAATAAGAAGAGATATTGAGTGTTGACTATTGTTGGCGGTAACTCGACGGTGCGCCTTGACTGTTTTATTTATATTTAATTACGTAAATAAATGTATATATATTTAAGGATGATGTGTCTTAAATCTTAAGTTCTAAAATAAGGAATCTGTCTAAGTTAGTCCCTATACCTTTCCGGGTGTCTTAACACTATGTTCATAATTTCCTTTTTTCTACCCTGCTGTGTGCGACATACAGTATGTTGTAGTATATTGTTGTTTTATACAATTACTTATTTATGTAATAAAATACATACTCAGATATAAATGCAGCCTATTCATGATACTGAATGAAGTCCGCTTCAACAGAGGAATATTTTAAACCTAAGAGTGCGATTAAATGCATTATATTTTGACACTGGTACATTTCGTCATCTCATTACCATAAGTATTGAGATACGTATCAAAGGAATCAAAATATAAAAGTTATGTAGAATAATAAAAAGATATTGTATTTTCAACTACAACAAATAATTTGTAGGTATACTATTATACCCTTTTGCTCTCAGTCGGGTAATTATTACATCTTATAATACACAAACGACATGCAGTCACGAATTTGACTGTTTATTTTGAAAGGTTACATACATTGTTTCTCGTGAAACCAAGGATTTGGCATATCCTTGGTTTCACGAGAAACAAAATGCCACCGAGTGTACTAGCATAATGATGTATTGCAAAAGCTCTGCGGTTAATCTACTTACAAAATAATGTAGCTCGTTCCTAGCGCGCGTTCGTAATTTTTTGACACCATTTTAGCGTGGGTTATGTTTAACTACGGATATATGACGATTTGAGGCAGTGACGTGGGGAAGCTGAGTGCGGGCGAAGCAGCAGTACCTGCAAATTAAAGGTTGTTGCGGTAAAATTTTTTAGACAAGAATGGTGTAATCTGTTCTAATACCATGTAACATTCATGAATATTAATTATAAAATCGTAACTAAAGAAGATATATCAGAAACAATAATTCTGGGAGCATTTATTAATGTAACAATGAGTTTTAAAAATGTTGTGTGTTTGTCTGTGCATTTGTTTACGGTAATCACACGACTTCATCCATTTTAGAACAGTTTTCACTATTGGATTGCTTGCTTTCGTTACCATTTAGTGTTTGTTTTATTAGCATCGGTTCACTAATTAAAAAAATATATTAATTTTAATTGTATTGTTCGACAATCTTGCTACTTGATACCTTTTGATTTAGATTACTTGAGAATATTTGTTAAAAGAGTTATTTTATACAACTTAAGCATATATTGAATTTGGCAAATCTTTAGTTTTAAATGTTTCGATGTTTGATATTGTTTCTAAAATTATTATTTGTATGAAAAAATGGAGATTGTATGATGATAAAAAACACCGAGTTTTCAGGATTTAGAATTTTTCCAACTGGGCACCTCTGTTCAAGGTACATTAGAGCGCTAAGTATAATTTGATATGGAATAATTCTTTGGCTTATAGCGTTCCGAGCGTGCCAGTTGAGCACTTTTGAGCAATTGAGCACTGAGCGTTGAGAAGACTTTTTGATATACAGTAGGTTCCTAATTCCACTTTTAATTTTGCTTTCATTACAACTGTCAAAAACGCGTCAAAAATACCAAACAACAATTGTAACGAATTCTAAATTTTTTAGTTTACCTAACCCTCAGGTAGTGGACGGTAGTCGACTTAATAAGTAGTAATTCGTTACCGTTAAGAGCACGAAATTACATTTATTGAGGATTGATCATTGGATATTGGTTTCAAGAGTAGGGCCTCAGATAACTGTAGATTTTTGCAATAGGATCTCGTACTATAAATCTATATGTATATTGTTTAACGCTCATCCAAATATTGTATTCAAATATTACTAACTAATACTACAGATATGATATGATATTTTGTGACCCCTAGTGGGAATCAAACCCATAACTGTCGCTTAAAGTAAAAAAGTCACACGCTTGTGGCTTGTGCCTCTGAATTTCGTCAGTCTCAAGTTTATTTACATCAATTTAAGAAAAACCAGACCAGGAGACCAGTCGTGGCGCAGTGGCACAAAGTGTGACTGTAAAACCGACTGGTTGTGGGTTCGATCCCCACTCGAGGAGATGAAATATTTACTTAAATTTATATTTCCATTTCTTCGCTCTGGTGTCGAGGCAAAGCGCGGCGTTGAGCTCTGCCACTCAACACGCAATGCCTCCAAAATTCGGCAGAAAGTGGGGAACGGAGTGTCTTACACTAAGCTCTGCCTTCCCTCTGCCTACCCTGCTGAGTGCGTGATATAGCGTGAAGCTAATTTAATTTAATTTAATTTTTTAATTTAAAAAACCATACTAATTACTAGTAATATTTAATTGTAATATAGACGTCAACAGTCAACACTCCTACAAATAAAACATATTATTGACCCGGTGATCTCTGTCGTACAAGTATAACAAATGCCCGGACTGGAGTACGTACTGATTTGTACTTATCAAACGATATTGAATTGCATCATGCGAATTTTACGACCCCGATAAGAGTACATTTTGAAATTTCAATGATTGTTATGTGATTTTAGTTTATTTATTTTGTGTATGTGGTATTTTTGTTGATATTCATAATTAGTTACTTTACGTTACTTTTTTAGCTTGACGCTGTATCCCGCGTGAATGAAGGTAAAAATCCCATGATACCACCTCTGATTGAGCTGTGGGAACGAAACTGAGTTTATGAATAGGGGTAGTTGTTGTCAACTTTACATTTGTTTTTATTCTGCATGTAAACCTGCGTTTGCAAAGTTTAGTTCGATTTTTAAAAAAAACTTGTTAATGCCCCGCAGTTTAAGACCACTAGCGTAGCAATACTAAATTAACTCCTAGTCTGGTAGCCTCGTTACCAGAGCAAAGAAATGAAAATATTAAATATTTAATTTGTCCAAGTGGGAATCGAACCCACAATGTGTCGCATTTGCAGTCGCACGCTTGTGACCTTGATTACATTCCAGTCGGACGCATATGATTAGTATTCTTTATGGAAAAGACAAGACAAACTCTCTAAGACTGCTGGTCTATCATCGATCGCTTCTTAGGTCGACTAGGCAAAACCCGAAAAAGATTATTTCTGTTTTTACATTTCACTGAAAAATCTGTTTGAAAAAAAAATCGAAAAACCTTGGGTTGACTAGTCCAACCTTGGAATACCGGATCTTCGTAATTAGACTATAACATAATGTATATATTTACTAACTATTTAATTACAAAAATAACAGCACACAATTAAAAAGAAAATTTGACAGCTCCACTTGAATATCGCTGCTCTTTGTCTTACTACTCGAGCGAAGAAGTATAAAGAATTCATTCCTCCGAGCGGGAATCGAACCTAATCATCGCGTTGTCAGGCGCTGTGACCCTGTGCTGCGATGCATTCACAATTAATAAGTTTATGTAACAATTATATCTTAATGATATAATTGTAAAAATAAACTTATAAATAATAAGCAAAGTAATAAACTTAACGAAATCTCCACACGAACTTTCATCGGCAACCTGATTTCAGGGTTCCCTGCAAAATATGTAAGACTTTCAAATAATTAAATTAATTTCTTTAGCTTTGCATAACTCACTTAATTAATATATTAATGTATTTCATAGTGGCACTCAGAGTCGACAACCTGCGAGTAATTGAAATTAAATCTGTACAGTTTACAAATGTACAAATTTATATATTCAGTTAATGATAACTCAATAATTGATGTATTTGTTGATGTGTGGTAGGTTGATTGTAGGACCAATAATGTATAATTAAAAAAATTAAACAACATTTTTTGCTACTAATGTTCTCTGAGATATAAATTATACGAGCCTTTACTCGTATGGTTTAGTAGAAACCTAAGGAGAATTATACTATTCAGATTCTGGTCTCATCATCATTGTTGCTATTTTTGTTGTTACACATTTACACAAAACGCAAAAAGCATTTTAATATAAATATTCATGTCATACCGTGGCGCAGAATATAAGCGTGTGACTTTAAATGTGACAGGTTTTGGGTTCGATTTTCACTCGAGTAAATGAGGTGTTTAGTATTTTCTTTCTTCGCTCAGATAACGAGGGAAAATAGGTAAGTAATCTGATTTGTGTACACTGTGTGAAGCGAAAACAAAAATAATAATATAAAAAAATATTTGACGCAAAAAAATGTTTCTGCAATGTGCTCTTTTGTTCCTTTGTTCTTTGCTTTTTGTCTACCTGAGTGTTTAAGTACCGATACAATACGAGTAGGCATTGGACATGTTTAATATTTTTTTTCAATTTGTTTATCATATAAAATTATTGCTAGAATAATTTTAATATTAATATTTTCCTTGGAGGTATTATATTTAATCAAAATAACTTATACTTACTAAACTTTATTGAGTTGAAGTGGGTTTAAGATTACCATTTTTATTACAAACGCATTGTACCGTAGAAAAAAAACAGGATTTAATAAGGCAAGGAACTTAGGACCCTTGAACTATTTATAAGGCAATGACTTACTAAATTTAATCGATAACAATGTATGCATAAATATATTGTATTTTTATGTAAAAATATACATATTTATTTTTTACAGAGAGAAACAAGAAATCTAGTGTTAACTCTATCTAGACTAACATAATAAAGAGGAAAGTTGAGACTTTGTTGGGTGAATACGCAAATCTCAGGAACTACTTAAAAAAATACTTTTATGTTTAATAGTCCATTTATCGAGGAAGTAAAAGTTTAAATATATTACATAATGTTAACCGTTTTGATGTAACCCAATAGGTGCCTGCGATTTGAGTTAGATTGATTTGACTACAGTAGTAGATATAAACAGTAATATACGTCCGGTTTCCACAAGAGCCTTTAAATTAGTCCAGAATACATCCACTTAGTTAAATACTTGAGAGTATTTAAATTTTGAACCCACAACCATCAATTCAATTAGGCATGTGCTATTTTTGCCACAATGGCGAATGTGTAAATTAATCAATTTTGATTTGTTATAAATAGAATCTGGAGACATCAATGATTTCAAATAAACGCAGCACACTTACATTCTTCATTGAAAGGCGGTCTTGTGATTCCGTTTTAATAATAATATGGTACAAAATTGGGGTTCACATATTATTAAACCATTTAGATTTTAGACATTGATAAAACATTTTATGTAATTTGATCGAGAGAATATTTTTATTATTATTAGATAATACGTTAAATTCTTATTATTAAATTAATATTTAATTTATTATTATATAAGGGAAAAAAATATAACAATCAATGAAGTAATTAATTAATTAAGCTTTAAGTGCTAATTCTAATTAAATCAAAAACAGAGCAAAATAATGATTATTAATAATGTTAGTAATTATTCAAAACTATCGCACCGTCGATGGAGACGTCGTGGCGCAGTGACACATGCGTGTGACTGTAAACGGTTATGGGTTGAAATCACACTCGGAGAAATTAATTATGATATATTTATATTTTCATTTATTTGCTCTGGTAACAACTTAAAGCGCGACATTTAGTTCTACCATTCAAGGCACAATGACTCGAAAATTCGGTAGAAAATTCAGAAAAGAGTGTCTTAACACTAGGTTCCCTCTCCGCACCCTGCCATTAGCGTGACGATGAAAAAAAAATGAAAATAATTAACAACAATTTTGACCACATATTCAACGCGCTATACGGAACACACCAAATCGATGATACAAAACGCTTCACTGTTTTTTGCTATAACTAACGCACACAGGCGCGTCCACTACAGTGCCAGTGTGTCGTCGATCGTCGACCGCATGGGACGCGAATACGAAACTAATATTTTATAAATAACTTTGTGTTACCAATTACCATACGTAGTGCTAGTGTAACTGACATACTGCCTGCAAATAATCTGTAAGTTATTTTTTATCTGTCTGTTTGTTGTTTTGTTAATTTAATAAGCACTGTACACGCTATAGTTGATAAGTAGGGATTTTTTGAAAAAAAAAAAACGTGGAAGTAAATTCGTAGATACACGCTATGATAATGAGTATTATGTGTGCAGAAATATTTATAGTATTTATGTATCCGTAAGAATTCGTCGGAAATTGGAGAACGGAAGTGTCTTAATGGGAACCCAATGTCTTAACACTAAGTTCCTTGGTTCCCTTTACCTACCCCGCTATGTGCAGGATATAGCGTGAAACTAAAAAAAACAAAACGTGGCGCTAAGCTTCACCACTCAACATACAATCATTGGGAATTTAGCGGAATGTGGGGGACGAAAGTATCTAAACACTAAGGCTCCAGGTTTCTGTCTAACTTGCTACGTGAAGGTAACTCCAGAACTCAGCGAATAATGAGGAACGGAGTGTTTTAACATTAGGTTCCCTCTGCGTACCTTGCTGTGTACGGGATAAAGTATTATATTCAAATACTATTCCCGATCTATAAAATATATAAAATATATGTTTGCCTCTTCTCGAATCACATCTACATATATATATATATATATATATATATATATATATATGTGTGTGTGTGTATTAACTCTAAGTTCCCAAAATCCTTCTGTTTACCCTGCTATGGGCAGGATACTACGATATAAAATCCATATTTAGAAATTGACCTGTGTGTGTAAATTATCCTTACATATAAATGAAATAAATATATAAATTATAAACCTTTGACACAAACACATACATACATGTGACTGCCCGAGGTAGTTGTGACCGAAACCACAAAGAGTTAAATCAAAACCATTCAAAGGACTTTTCAAATCTAACCAGTAGTTCTTGAGATAAATACGTTGAAACAAACAAACTCTTCATTTGCCAAACAGAAATAACCAAAAGCTTTTTTTGACAATAACACATTCTTACTGCCCCACATAGCTGTGACCGGAAACTACAAAAGCTACATAAAAACTATCCAAAAGGATTGTTCAATTCGAACCAGTAGTTCCTGAGATAATTGCGTTTAAACAAACAAACTCTTCGTATTATAATATTAGTATAGCTGAGATAATTTGATACCTTCAGTGTTATACTTAAAAGGAAGCGGAATTCTACCATTCTCCGTCGACATTTATCAACTGTCAGAACCTTGTTTAATACTTGTAATTGTATTGTTTTTGTTTAGGTGACAGGAAGTAGTCTTGTCTTTCCTATTTTAGTTTTAACTTAGTAAGCCTTAAAGATTATATTTAGACTCAAAGATATGATAAGTTTTTTACAATCGTTAATTAGTCTAACTTTTTGTCAAACATATAATAGAGTAGCGTTAAGAAATCTTAGACACAAAGCGCGGCGTTGTAATCGCGAACGCGACTTGACACGTTATTTCCCGAAAATTGAGTGAAAAGTAGGAAATAGAATATCATAAAAGTTATAATTAAAACTCCCTCTGCCCCTTATTTCTAGGTACAGCATTAATAAGCTTTGTAATATTTTATTTCGATGAAAAGCGGAATTTTTAAACACTTTTAGCCTTTTATCACGCGATTACAAATTAGTACGAAAAGTTGAGAATTTTCCGTCCTAACTTGAGATGGTGTGTGTTAGTGTTTTCTCCGCCAGACTTAACATGAAATTTCTTGTTAAAAGTAAATCTACCTTTGCCGTTTAGCTTTTTACCCGTCTGCGCGACGCAAGAAAGGGTTACGTGTTTATCAGTCCATGTACATATATATGTAATTATAAAAATTATACATGTTTCTCTTATCTATTATTGTTATTATTCTCTACGTTACACTGTCAATATCGTTTAATAAAAATATTAAGGTTATTACATTTAAATATAATAACATTTTATGTAACAAGAAATATTATATTTTTGTTATACAAAATTAAAAATGAACAAGACTTACTTAGAACGACAAGGACAGATACACCTTAAAAGGCTCTAATTTTAATGTAAATTTTTGGCGCAATTTAATGTTGAGAGTTAATCCTTCTTTATTTCAACTTCACGGTCGATTTACCTTAGCAGTAGTGAATCAGCAATTAACAATATTATCTTAATTAAGACATTTAGGTGTTTAAAACAAAAAAGTCTTTAAAATCTATAAAAAATACATTTAAAATTAGACATGGGCTGTATAGATTTATACGCTTGTCACGTAATTACGATATGGATATTAAAAAGTCAAATGTCATGAGACATGAGTGGACAGTTTAGTTTAAACATTACTATGTACGGCCTTCACTTTTTATATCTTGATTGTTTTATTCATACATATTACTAATTGCTGACCTCCGGCTTCGCTTGTCAATGACTCTAACAATTTAATCATTAAATAAAAGCGCTCACGTAATTTTATTATATGAAAAATGTAGTGCAAAACTTGGCTACGAGAAGTTGAAAAAATGCATAAGATATAATAATGTTTTTGATGATTTGATACTCTAAACAAATATTATACACGGCGGAAAGTTGGGAACGGAGTGTCTTAACAATTGGGTCCTGCCTACCCTGCTGTGTGCTGGGTACAGCGTGAATCTGATTTTTAAGTGTTTGTAATAAGGTAATTTTATATAATTCTAAAAATATATGTTGCATATGTAGGTACATAAGTGGCTTTAGGTATATTTTATTTATAAGATATCCATAATAACAGATTTTCTTCAACTTGTTATTTTCATTTATTTATTTTAAATTACATATTATGTTTTTTTTTATTATAAAATACCATATATAAATATCACATCTCAAATAACATTAAATTTATAATTTAAAAAACCCTAAAGCAAAAGATAAATATATATTTTTTATTATTTTGGAAAAGACTTGATACTCTTCATGGTGGTAGATCAATTTTAACTAAACACAGCTAAGAGCTACCACCAGGAAACTGACTTCCGAATGAATAAAAACCACATCGAAATCGGTCCGTCCGTTTTAGAGCTACAACGCCAAAAAGAAACAGACAAACACACAAACGTCGTCGAGTTAAAACTAACAGGAAAGTCAATTGATACTATGATGTTTTAACATAGCGAAAATAAATACTTCCTATATAACATGATTGATACCTAAAAAAATCGAACCTACAACTAATTAATCGTTACGCCATCTAACATTACATTATAGACTTTAATTAGACTGCATTATAAACAATTTGTGACGTTTAATTACGCGGTCTATATAACCAGGTATCTATATTTATTAAAAATTATTGTGTAATAATCTGATGCAACGTTTGTCAATAGTATATAATTGCAGATATATGAATGTATGTATATGATGTAATAATATCCTTCAGCTATAGCCTCAGGGTAGAAAGAGAATTCAGTAAGACACTTCGCCGTCCATTTAATTTGGCGGAATACAACGCTGTGTTTTAACAACAACAGTATACTGTAACGAAAAAATAGAAATTGGCTTAATATATTTTTTGAGGTCAGTCGTGGCTAATGGGCACAGGTATGTGACTGTAAACGCGACTGGTTGTGGGTTCGATCCCCAGTCGAGGAATTGAAATATTTAAAATTTTTATTTCTTCGCTCTGGCGTCGAAGCAAAGCGCGGCGTTGACCTCCGCCACTAATTAAGCAATGCGTTCAGAATTCGGCGGAAACTGGATTAGATGGTGTAAAGTGGCTCAATGGGGACGGAGTGTCTTAACACTAGATTTCCAGGTTCCCTCTGCTATGTGCAGGATCTAAAAAAATATTGTTCTTTTGTTTTCTTTTGATGGGATATAATCCTTAGAAATTATTTTTTTATGCTTTTATCGGGTTATTGGAAAAGCCACTTGTATTTTATCTAATCCTTTAAGCTTGACAAACAAAGGCATTTGTTTTACCTTTATCGCCATATACCGGTCAATGTTCATTCCACTTGTTTTATGAGTAATTAACTTTTTTCGGTAGATTCGTCCTCTTGGTGTCTCTAATTCATGAAATACACATCAACGTGTGAAACCCCCATCTCAATATCGATCTCAGACTTGAGAATGTTTTATAAATACGGGCCTTAGTCTAGTGTATGACACATGTACCGTTACCAATAGTCCCAATTTTACCCCAATTTTAAGCCCAAAATTAATAATCCGATCAAGGCAGATATAGTCCTGCTTTTTACGAATATTACACGTCCTGTACGTATTGTAGAATCCATCAATTAAAAACGACTGGACAGAACACAGCTTCTGCACCTGGACAAGCAATCTAAAATTTATTAAGTGACTCGTAGATTTTTTCAGAGATTTTCTCAGTTCATGTTTTGCAGAGGAAAAAAGTTAATGATATTACAATGCAAAAAACTGCTGAAATCTTTCATCAATATTGACATAACTTATGTCAATAATGTTTACCTACACATAAAGTGATTTTAAATTTTAAAATGCTTTGCACACACTTATGACTATTGATTGACATTTAATATACAAGTTTTTTTTTGCTGATTCACATTTTTTCTCACATAGCGAGGTAGACGGAGGAAACTAGGTTTCTTAAGACAGTCATTGCATTTTGAATTGCCGGACTTAGAGAGAGAAGAATGAGGAATGTTTACTAAATTTAAATTCTAGCTCTTCGTGTTGTCTATTAAAAACAAAAAATACATTGAAAAAGAAATATATGATATATACAAATTGACGTATCCATTGTACTTATATAGAAAATAATTATTTGTCGGTTCACATTACTTGAGCAAAAAGACTCGAGTATATAAATAATTTAAATATATATATATGTTATTTTGAGTGTTTTTTTATCTTCATAAATGTTATGTACTTTTTGTTTTTGAAGTCCATGTCAAGCTTATTTTACAACAACCTTACTGCAGTATCGAATTACTAAAGCCTGTTTGTTGTACTTGACACCGACTTCAAAATTATCAAAAGTTTTTTTAATTATTTTTCTTTAAAATATCAAAGCACGTTTTACTTTATGTAAAATTGTTTTTACTTTTTATTTCGCGATAGCAGTTTGCTCTTTATTTGTTTAAAAAATAATTTATTTAAGTGATGGGTAGACCTTAAAAGGATGCTTCTTAAACGAGTATTTAGTAGTTGAACTATATAAAACTTCAATCATAAATAGGTTTTATTTTTGTGCATAGGTACTTACATTTTGGCATTTTGTAAAAAAATATATAAAAAATATTCGAGCGAATTGGAAACCTCTCCCTTTTTTGGAGTTGGTTGAAAGAAATGCAACGATGAGGAATCCCACTTGCTGACACCAACTTTTAACAATATTTCTCCTTGTAACTATTACATTATAATTATACTTTTTACCTAAAAAGAAACAAACTTGTTCAATTTCAACCGGATCCCATATTCAGAACCTAACCAAAATTTAACCAAACTAACCTTGAAGTAAATCGTTTCAAATAAAAAAAGAATCATCGGAATCGTTTGTCGTGATTTAGCTATTCGTCTATTTGCCGCGCACATATA
This sequence comes from Heliconius charithonia, assembly GCA_030704555.1. Taxonomy (NCBI): domain Eukaryota; kingdom Metazoa; phylum Arthropoda; class Insecta; order Lepidoptera; family Nymphalidae; genus Heliconius; species Heliconius charithonia. The sequence continues at coordinate 7,005,435 of CM060825.1, forward strand.
CCATAGTTAGAAATAGACTAAAAAAAATGGGACCACACGAGAAGCACTAGCTTTCAAATAAAAAAAATCATCTAAAGTTTCGAGGTAACGAACCTAAAAAAATACAATCGGATTGATAACCTCATTTTCTTACAGAAGTCGGTTAAAAAGAAACAGCTAATTAATTCACATATTAATCCAAGTGAGAATCGAACCGAACGACCGTTGCATGTATGTACATTCAACTGCATCATACATATAATATCTGTAATACATGTAGAAGCACCTAGAATTGTTTTAATTTCAATACAATGTAAGTTCAGCGACTGATCCTTATAGAACGGGTTTGGCAAGTTTCTGCAAGCTCTGTATGCTTCCTAATATTTTGCGAACTGGAACACATAGACAGCGTCTGCGTAAGAACTATCGTGACACGACACTTAGTCTATCTTAGAACTGGTTTAAATTGAAACATTATTTTTGTATTTATTTCAACGTCACGCTGTATCCGGCATACAGCAGGGTAGGCAGAGGGATCCTTGTGTTAGGACACTCCCTTTCCCTATTTCCGCGGAACTCTGAAGGCTTTGCTCATTGAGTTGAGGTGAAGAAATAAAAATATCAAATATTTCATTTCCTCGACTGAAAAAATGTTTACTGCAAATTAAACCGCTTAACTTTTTTATTTAATGTTGGTCAAAGTGCTAGTAGATTCTACATCCACGGTCCAAATTTTCAGTTCAGCTCGATTACATAGTACCAAAGGCAAAAAAATCTATGGTGACCTTTGGTTAACCTATCCCGGTTTTACCGAGTGGGATTGGAACCCACGACCGCTGCATTTACACCGCGCTGCTCCATGACGGCCCCTTAGTATTTTAGTCAAATCTATTACTTTATAAGTTCACTCTAGTATAGTAGACTATAGAATGGTGTATGAACATGGCAAAGTGAAAGGATATTTTAGAAACCTCCACTGCCTCTCCTCGTATACTGTATTGCGTAAAATTGCACAAACATTGTTTGACATCTTCAAATGAGCTACTAAATAATAAAAGGTGTGTTCGCCTCGTGACTGTGACATACGTGTCCTTGTAATATTTTTTTACTTTACACTGTATCCTGCACGTAGCAGGTTCTTCCTCCTGCCATTAATCCCGGCGCATGTCGCCAGAGTCTGCCTTCGCTTGCACGGTCTGTAACGTTCTCAGTGGTGCCAGCGCTTCTTTGGGCGAACCGAAGATCTCACTCCAGAGACATACATATCAAGGCAGTTCCATCCGACATAATTCCTATGACAGACGCTCTTGGAGCTTATCCGCTACGTCACGAACCCCAAGACTAACTCAAATGAATGTGTTGCAAATGCGATCAGACCGTGTTCCGCCGCACATCAGCATGTTCATTTCCTTGGCGTCAAGTTATTAAGTTTACCGATATAGTGCTGGCAAACATTTGCTGCCGTATAAAAAACCGTTCGGATGATGCTCTTGTGTATGATCCCGTTGAGTTTGGGCGGTATTCTGCGATTGCATACCACACCAGTGACCTGCCGACATTTATGCAGAGGGAACCTAGTAGTAAGACACTCCGCTTACCACTTTCCGTCGAATTTTCTAGGCAGTGTGAGTGAAACTTAACGTCGCGTGTTGATACCAGAGCGAACAGATAATGATATTAGTCAATAATATTTTATTCCGAATGGAAATCGAACGCACAATCGTCGTGTCCAAGTCACACGCACGGCCTGATTACTAATTTTGTGTATATAATATAAAAATAACGTTATAAATGTAAATAATATGCAAATATTTTTTATTACAAACAAATAGAAGGCACGTCCTTGGCCAAAGCCTTGGCCGTTGTTGTGCATTGGTACAAGCATTTGGTAGTAAACGCGACGGTTGTGGGTTTGATTCTTCCGCGGGGAAATAAATTATTTCATGTTCTAGTTTCCACGCTCTGGTAACCAAGATATAACGCGACGTTAAGTTCCGCCACTCGGAATGTCTCTCAAAAATTCGGTGGAGAGTGGAGAACGAAGTATTTTTGCACAAGATTTTCTCAAAGTCTGTAATAACAGTAACGTATCTCCCGGTTTTTTGTTGCGTTTTACGACGAAAAATCACTATTGATATTATTATACTACAATATTTTGAAATTACAATATTTATGTTTTACCGCTAAATAAATTTTATTTACTTTGCAAAACGGCCATCTGGGCTCGTAACCATTTTACCTTTGTTCTTTGCTATATGCCCTTTGACCCAAAGGTCGTGGATTCTATGTTTACTTGGGTCAAACTTGCATTAACATACGTAAATACACATATAGATACATATTGCATTGCATCGTATTAACTTGCAAATTTGACAGCCAGATATAATACAGGGCTGGGATTTTGGACTTCTTGCATATCTATGTCTTGTTTTCTTTACTTTGTATCTCGACAGTCCGTTCTCCACTTTTCACCAATTTTTAAGGGTAAGTGGCGAAACTTAATACCGCACTTATTATGTTGCTACCATAGCGAATGAAAACAGTTTCATTTCCCTTAGTGGGAACCGAATTCACAACTTACAAATAATTACTTTTACTTTACCAAGTAACCATTTAAAATTGAATTTTAAACCCATTTTGTTCCCGTAAATTAAGATATCTCACTACTGTACCATTAACATACTATAAAGTGTATTTAAATAGTGAATGCAATCGGAACATGATATTCGATCTGCCTGTAACGTTAGTAGGATTTATGACTACTGATGACAGCAATAATAAACGAGAGTATAGTGTAAATAGTAGGTATTATATAGTTCTATAGAGTTGGTAGGAACTATAGATACTAAATTGTTTAAAAAAAAAATAAAGTATGCAAATATTTTCTCCAAAATTTGTGTTAATTGATCTTATTTCTTTACCCAACCCGTGTCGCTGTACTGGCTAACAGTATTACCTTCAAGTTCGAAAAAAATCCAGGAATGGAACCCACAATCGTCACGTTTAATGTGCCGCTCCGCTATGATAGCGTTTGTTTTCATTTTTAGCTTAAGAAAGATAGGTAGAAGGAACCTGGAAAACTAGCGCTGTTGTTTCAATCCCTGTTAAGACATTCCTATCTCTATCTTTCGCCGAATTCTTGAGGTATTATGTGCTGAATGGTGGAACTCAACTCCTCGGTTAACTTCGTTACCTAAATGAGAAAATGCAAACATTAAATATTTCATACCCCCGACCGGGAATCGAGCCCACAACCGTGGCATTTTACAGTGACACGCTTTTGCCCCAAAGCAATGACTGCGTTTACATCTTGTAAGACAAATTGTGGCGTTAAAATCCGTACATCGCGTCCCGCCTTAAGGCGGGGACCAGGGGAGGGAGTGTTTAAACACTACTTATGTAGGCTACCTTTCTAATAAAGAAAATTGTTCACATTGCAGTGAACTTGAGTTTACTTGGTGCTGACAAAAACACACTGTATAACTTATATCCTACTTATAAATAGGAGCATTATGATAATAAATGTGATTTTCATGAATAATTCAAACACCTTGGAGATAAATTAAAAAAATTGACCTCAAAAATTAACTGGTTTTAACAAAATTATTCCATTGAGTTGCTATTTTGTTTTGCAAAACATGTTTTTATAATAAATATTAGAATTTTATAGATTTATGAGGTCAACTGACTGTAAACGTGACGGTTATGGGATCGATTCCCACTCTTGAGAATTTATTATTATTATTTCTCGGTTTGGTAACAAGACAAAGCGCAGACAAGACAAGTCCGCCACTCTTAGCTCAATGTCTCTTGAAGGTGCGGAATACATCAATAAGATAAAAAGTGTTTTTATGAGTACATACGGTACGGTCAACAAGTCGTGGCCGTCCTGAAGTCCTGATAAAGCATTGAGACAAACGAAAATAAAATAAAAATAAAAGTATTGTTGGTATTGTTTTTGTAAATTTTTAATTGCGGAAAAAAATATTAATTATATAAATATTTTCTTTTCAGAGGTTCACGGACATAATTAAACAAAACATGTATTGATTTATGATTGGGTTTTAATAAGACACGGGCAAAATTTAAATAAAAGAATGGCGGAAAAGAAATTGGAAATTGTGATGGGGGATATCGATGAAAAGCCACGGTTTTCACCGTTCATGAGACAGGTTCGTAATTCCTTCCTTAATTATGACATACTAGTATTTAGAAGTAACTAAGAGTTGTTTATAATATGACATCCATTATTCATATACACTTGGCAATTATATTAGATTTGAATCACTTTCTGAGATTTTTGCCAAGGTTAAAAATGTATCCCGCGCATTACAGGCTAGGCAGAGAGAACCTGGGGACCTCATGTACAGACAATCTGTTCTACGCTGCTATGAGTGAAGCTGAGAAGAAAAAGAATAGGAAAAGAACCCACGACAATCAGTTAAACAGACACAATACTACACCATTATGTTATAGCAGCCATAGCAGGGCAGGCAGAGGGAAACCAATTTCAATAGAATTTCTGACACTGTCCCATTACACGACTAGAAACTGATGAAAATAATTTATTTCTCTGAATTCCTATTCACGATTCCTATCGTACCCACAAAAATCAGGCTTAGGGCCTTATTACTATTTGATTACACTAATTTATCAATCTATATTGTCTAGCTATTAGCAGTCAGTGGAATTATAATGTACATGATCGGCACTGGAGCAAACATCGCATATCCAGCGGTTCTCCTTCAGCAGTTAAGGCAGCCGGACACCGCCGTGCGTCTGACTGCTGAACATGAATCTTGGTTTGGTAACTAATTTCTATTTTAAACGACGTCAGTTTTTTAAATTATATTGCTGGAGACGCATTGTTGAGTTTGCAAATAATTTTACTACAAACTTTAACATATAGTACGCGAGGAGTACGCTGAGCTAAATCGCTATTTAAGGTTTAATTTTGACACGACGGTGTTAGTTTGTCCTTGCCATTTTTGTTCTTCAATTTATTGCCTCATGATTGACATAATTGAAGAGACCTTCGAAAAATCAATTCCGATCTTCTTCCTTGTACGCTTTGTCCTTATTGATATTCCTGTAGATCACCTAAACGATGTTACGGAGGATGACTAATATATTATATAACTATTAGTTTAAGTATAAGTTTTTCCGGTGGTTATTATATCGAGTCAATTCGAGTAATAATATATAATTGACCGACGACGACAGAAATAAAATAGTTTTATATGCTTGTAAATACGATATTAAACGATTCTAGGAAAATAATGTTTTTTTATCGTATGTCTAATTACAAGAAAAAAATACAAGGTTCTATGAAATTGCCACTTCATAGATAGGAGGAAATGATATACATACATATCTACATATATACATTTTAGGCTTAAAAAAATAATATTTTTTTTTATGTATGACTAAATAAAATCTAATAAAATATATAAATAGATATAATTGAGAAGATATATAATACAATTACAAATCAAATTTATAAGCGTTCTATAATATAGAAGAAAAATATGGTAAACATTATAAATTGCAACATTACATATTTAGATGTTTGTGTAAGGAGAAAATATGTATCTAAAGCAAGGAAAACGTCGTCACTCGTGGAAATGAAATATTTATTTAAATTTATATTTTTGTTTCTTCGCTCTAGTGTCGGGACAAAGGGCGTCGTTGAGTTCCGCCACTCAACACTCAATGCCTCCAGAATTCGGCGGAAAGTGGGGAACGGAGTGTCTAACACTAGGTTCCCTCTGCCTGCCGTGTGCTGGATACAGCATGAAGCTGAAAAAAAAATCGTATAATTTGGATATAATATAACAGTAACATAGTAGTTAACTTAATACATAAATCAAGTTTTTGTATATTGTTTTATTTCAGCATCAATCCTAGGTCTGGCCCTAATCTCAGGTATCCTGGTTGCACCATTCTGTCTACAAAAGCTGGGACGTCGTATGACTAACCAACTGAGCACTCTTCCAGCAGTGGGCGGGTGGGCTCTCTTGGTAGCTGCTAAGGATCCTATCACTCTGCTTGTAAGCAGATCTTTACAGGTGTGTAAATACGTCTAGTAAACTTTGACCGCCGGTTTTGAACCCGTGGCCAAATGGATTTAGAAATTAAGAGCTGTATATTAAACATAGCATATTACGAATGCCTTAGGTAACTCACTACACGTTACTACAGTATTTTTTAACGAGAACTTCTTAATATTAGTCACAATTTCTTTAGTATTCTACATTGCTTTTCATGTTTTCTTTAGTAATTGGAAAAAATATCACAAGATCATTTTGTCTGTACACTCAAATCCTATAAGTGCATTTTGTACTAATTTTATAACTTAATGCTCGTTCAGGTGCTATAAAAAGTATAAAACAAGAAATATGGGAAGAAAGACTTGTATGTATAAATCAGTTTTAAATTTGAAATTACAAACCAATATAATTGTTATGAACTCATAATAATAAATAAAAATAATACTTGTATAGGTATATATTTTTTATTTGAATGCTCTATAAAATCTATTTAAAATCAATAAAGTATAAAGTATTGTATTTAATGTAAGACACTTGAATAAATAATATTAGCACCATTTAGAATACACCTAGCATGTACTTAGAATTGCGGTTTTTGGTACCTACTTTAGACCGAATCATTCGAGTAGGTTTGCGTTTGGTTCTGTCCCCATATATTATAATAAAAGTTATGATTATTCCTTACAGACAGATTAAATTTTTAATAATTGTTGACAGATTAAATTTTTATTTTATTTATCCATTTTAGGCTAGAAAGAGTTACATATGCTCATTAGCATGTTTGAATCCAGTATGCTACTCAAATGGATACATTTGCTTTTATTTAGCATGCTTTGTTTACAAAAAAATATATAAAATCAGCGTTACGTGAACTAGTGTGAACTAGTGTTAAGATACTCCGTTCCATACTTTCCGCTAAATTCTGGAAGCATAGCGTGCTGAGTGGCGGAACTCAACGCTGCTCTTTGCCTCGACACCGAAGCGAAGAAATAATAATATTCATTTAAATAAAGATTTAATTTCTTTTATTGGGGTTCCCCACAATCAGTCACGTTTACAGTCACACTTTGTGCCCCTGCGCCTCGACCAGCCTTAAATATAATAAAATAAATATAATATAGATACTTATTTCTTATTCCAGGGCTTCGCCATGGGCATCCAAGCGGCCTGTGCACCGGTTTCGATAGCTGAATACTCTGCACCTAAATATCGTGGAGCTTTCCTCGCGACCATTGCATTTTCATTTGCAACTGGCATGTTGGTGGCTCATATCTTCGGTACTTTGCTATATTGGAGACCAGCTGGCGTAGCCTGTGGGAGCTTTTACGTAATATCCTAATTTTGATCTCTTTGATCCCCGAAACCCCACCGTACCTAGCATCTATTGGTAAAATTAATGAATGTAGAAGCTCATTCCATTGGTTAAGAGGCTACAACGAAGAATCGGAACGGGAATTAGAAATTCTTCTTAGTAGTCAAAAGAGAAAAATGGTTATTACTAAAGTGTCCAAACTTAAAATGTTGACTGAAATCATTATGAAACCTGAATTCTATAAACCAACGGTGATTATGATGTTTATGTTTGTACTATTCCAAATTTCTGGTATGACGGTCGTTCCTTCATATACAGTGCCCATGATGGAGGAAGTCACGGGGAAGGGTATTGAGGCGTACACCAGCATGCTAATGGTCGACTTCGTGAGATTCGCCACAGCCATATTAGCATGCGTTGTAGTGAATAAGTTTAAGAGACGAACTGTCCTGTTTTTGGGCATCTATATAAGTGTAGTGTCCCTTTTCTTGACTTCATTTCTTTTATATTTAAGAGACTTCGGTTATATACCCGATAAATATAAATGGACTCCGGTTATACCAACATTAATGTACATTTGTGGCAAAACGCTAGGCATTTTGCCTATACCTTGGGCGATCGCTGGTGAAATATTTCCCTTAGCCTACAGATCTTTGGGAAGTGGAATTTCTGGAATGTTTCTATCTATTATGTTCTTTGTTGTTGTGAAAACTGCACCAACTTCGTTTAGACAAATTGGTGTGAAAGGAACTTTTTGCGTGTATGGGCTATGTATAGTAATCTGTGGGATCTTTTTATTCTTTCTTCTGCCAGAGACTAAAGGCAAAACATTGTATGAAATAGAATGCCATTTTAAAGGCGTTAAGAACGACGAAACCCAAACTAAAGACACAGAAAAGGATAAAATGTTGGAGTTACAGAAGGTCGAGGAAGGATGATGGGACAGAATTAACACATAGGAAACGCCTTCCAGCTTTATAGAGCTGGCCTCGTAGTTAGGAGATCTTATGACGTTTAATATAAGCACATCAAATTGCGACGCGGTTCTGAAAGGATTTATTGAAAAAAATGTAAACTTCAATAAAACGCTAGTAATACAAACATTGTTTTTATTTAAGTTAAATAAATACCTTGAGATATATTAAAACTAGTATAAATTACTTCACATAACACGTTAGAGTCCTGTATCACAAAGTTTTATCAGTACAATATATGCGAGCTACATCTACGCATTTCGTTAATACTACCATTCAACGGCTCCGTAACTTTTCGATCGGCTGGCGATATTCCGCGAAAACTGTCTTCAATTTCTTGTAGAGTCCTATCTTTTGTTTCTGGCATCATGAAATATAATATAGATAAACATAGCACCACAGCGCTAGCATACATTAGATATGTCAAAGGAAGACCAACAGCGCTCGTAAGTACAGGGAAGCATTTAACTGCTATGAAAAAGTTCATTGATAATGCTAGAATGCTCAATCCACCGCCCAACCCTCTGTATTCCAATGGGAAAATTTCCCCTGAAATTGCGAATGGTATCGACGATATTCCAACAGTCAAAGACGCCATATACAAGGAAATCAAGACGATAGGTATCCAGGGGTGATCGAAAGGCAGCATATCATTTTGCTTACCATAAACGTATAGCCCTTTACCAATATACGATAAGATACAAACAGCTCCGCTACTGAATAACAATGTCCGGCGTTTTAATGATCGCATGAGGAAAACCGCAATAATATTACATACAACTCTCTCCACATCCAGCATTACCATTAAAAATTTTGCATTGGCGTCCGGTCCAACTACTTTGTGAATAATATCCATCGCGTACGAGCTTATAACGTTGATTCCTGCAAACTGGAACATCGTGTATAATAAGAACATTATGATAATCGGTTTGTAAAACTCAGGCTTTTTACTAGTGCTACCTAAATACTTGAAAAATCGTTTAATCTTTACCCCTAGGGGTATTTTCTGATCTGTCAAACTTGACTTTCGTAGCATTTTCTGAGCTGCTATCATGTCCTCTAATTCTGCTTCTTGCTCTGAACCTTTACCGCGTAGCCATAAAAATATTTCTTCTCCTTCTTGATACCTGCCTTTGGAGATCAGCCACGATGGTGACTCAGGGTTACAATATATGATAAGTACAAGACTTGTGAACGTAATAAAAGAACATATTAGAGCATTTTGTTGCCAGCTAAAGTACGTACCCAAGACATGGGTGGTCATAACTCCCATGGTTAAAGATAAGGATACACTAGTTAGAAAAGCACCACGGTTTTTAGGGTCTGTCATTTCTCCTATAATAATTGAACCTAAGGGTCCAAGCATTCCCATAGAAATCCCTTGGAGGAATCTAGCGGCTATCAGTCCACCAACAGTATTTACGAGCAGGAGCATATACCATCCTATGAAAACTGGTAATATTGTTAGCAAATGTGACTTCCTTCTGCCAATGGTGTCCATCAGAGGAGTGATGATGAAGTTCCCCACGATCAACGCAAATCCGACGATGGACGCTGAAATTGTTAAAATATTTATTTTTGGTTTTTTATTGCATAAACGCTTTAATTCTATTCATTGTAATAATCTGAGGGAAAAAAGTAATAGTCTTATAATTTGAGCTCAGTCGTGGCGAATGGGCAAAAGTGTGTGACTGTAAACTTGAGAGGTTATGGGTTCGATACCCACACGTGGTCAATTAAATATTTGTATTAAATTAAATATTTTAAATCACATAAAAAAATATAATTATAATTGCCATAAAAACTAATCCTATTTTTAATTATTTCCTAAAAATACGCGTTTTTAATACGGTGGCTTAATTTTAATATGATAAACCTTCACTGCGGATACAGATTCAAATCCAAAAAAACTTACTTGGATTACTTCCAATGATTGTGTTCGACCTTCTAACTCATAATTTATTTTTTCTATGATTTTTTTTAAGAAAATAAAATATATTTGTATAAATTTTTATATATATTACTTATTTTTCAAAAAAGCTAAAATAATTTTAAAATAATAATAACAACCATACAATAAAAAATAATAACAGTTTATGTAATCAAGATATGCATTAATGGCTTTAGAGATAATCTTTTTATATGTGGTATGTTGCTATACGCTAGAAGCATATTTTTTATAATTTTAACATCAGGTATAACAAAAAATAAAGTCTTTATTTTTTTACATTTTTAAAGTGTTATTCGACATTTATCGGATAGGCGAAAACGACTACTAATACTACTTTTCTCTCTAACCTACTAAAGAGTCGGTATGATGCAAGAATTCTTCAGTAGCAGAGTAGGGATAATAAATCCATATTCAAAATCAATCCATATTCTACTTCCCACCCTTAAAAACATTTCAAACTGAGAGGCGTATCTGAGAGGCGCATTATCTTATCAAAACAAGGAAATGATAATGATTTTAATAAGATCTTTGATTTGTGATTTTTACACATTTTAAATGAAACTCTCTAACCGGATTAATCGCGTTTATTTAGTTTATACACTTTTGGGAACCCGTCCGTTCGAACAATTGCCCGTAGACATGGGTCTTCCGAGTGACCACTAGTCCCTCTAGTAGAGAGTTTTCAATAATTTTAACATTCAGTCAGATAGTTCCTACTTAGCTATTAATAAAATTACAAACAACAAGTAAACTAACCAATCCATGACTCCTCGCTAGTAGTGACTTGGATATGAGATTCTGGGCGTCGCAACGCTGGTATCAGTACAGCTGAGAACCCGATGATGCATCCGTGCGCCACTATGTTGAGTGCTACACTAGCTGTGAGTAGACACTGGAAAATATTTGAAAATTTAGGTTAAAGTTTATCTGACTTAACACAGTTGTAGGTTCTATTCATTCCAAATTCGAGGGAATGAATTATTATGACGTCGGTTTGGTAACAAGACACGTCATGGCGTAGAGTTCCGCCACTTAATACGTAGCGCCTAAGAAAAACAAGCGGTGCTCTTAAAAGTAAAAAGAAACCGGTCACGTACGAATCAGACTCGCCCAATAAGGGCGCCGTAACAATTTTAGGTCAATCCGGAAGTACAATCTATAAAAGACAAACGTAAGTTTGCATTCATTTAGTATGAAATGATCTACAAATATAAGCTTGCCATATTTGTTGAAAGGAAAATAGTTCTATATGTATTTATATGTTTTTCGTGAAATTATAATCTATCGATACATTGACAATGTCGGTTCACAAAGTATCGATAAATTACAATATCGCAACCGAGACTGAAATATAATATCAATTCAAGCCACAACCATCATATGTGCAGAACAGACATTATTTAAATGAGCAGCGATAGGGTTTCGGTTATTTAGTAAATTAATCATTTTGTATTTAATACACGTTAACATAAATAATACGAATTAAAAAAACATAACCATTCAATGTTATTAATCAATTACATGTTTTTCTCGCATAGTAGAGGAACTAGTGTAAAGACATTTATTTTTTTTTTTTCTAAAATTCAAGACAAAACAACACGCAATTCATCCAGAGTTCGGAGAGAAGTGGTGAACGGTAACGTCCTAATAGAGAAAGGGTGTTTTAACAGTAGGTTCTAAGGTTCCCTGTGCCTACCCTGCTATGTGTAGGATACAGAGTAAATGCATAAATCAGCTTCACGCTGTACCGAGTATATAAAAAACTAAAATTGTTGAATTAAAAAAACAATTAATATCCGCTACCGAAAATAGTGTCAAATATCTAAAAAAAAGATAACACATAAAAAGTATCAGTATTTATTGAATACGTAATAATACAGAAAAAATTGACAATCTTGATTGATACACTACGATTCATTTTTATAAATCCACAGATCGATAAAATCTTGAGACGTGTTCAACAAATATCTTATCTTTCCTACCAATTGTTAATTGTAATTTAAATTGATAATATAAAGCTTAGCTTAGTTGCAACTGGAAAATAAAGGAAATACTTTCTTTCATTTTTAAATTTCAAAAATTAAAGAGGTTACCAGTTTTATCTGTATGTATTGTTGAAATTGGATAATGTCTGAGAATGATTATCTATTTTGGGTACTTATGTATGTTTATTAACAAATTTCTCGGTAACTAAGTATTACCGAGATAGTAATCTCATAGTTCATGCTATATCACAGACAGTAACTGCTGCTTAGTTTTTTGTGTTTTACCATCAAACTCCCTGAGAACTAATCTGGTAAATAATATTTAGTCACTTAATACTTGACAGAATGGCAACGACGCAAAGAAGATATTTTTGCGTTTCGTTACTACATCGTAAATTATCATCAATTGACATATCAGCCATTTGAATCGACCGAAACCGACACTTCCTTGATATTGCTATTAATTATCGTCACCAAACATCTATAGTTTTTAATATCAGCTAGTTGCCTGGCAAGAATTTTCGGCAGTTCTTACTATTTATTTGGACATATTAACTAGCGGTTTGCTGAACTCAACGTACTTGTCTACCAATGGTAACGTTTGTATCCATTTGTGTCACATCGCCAGCTGGGTTATACATAACGGCTCGTTTTTCGCCACATTAAACACCAAATAAAACAAAAGCAAACGTTTAAAAACACATACTTACAGCTCTAAAGAAATAAAAGCATGCCTCTAAAAAAACATGAAAAAATTAAATGCCACTTTCTCAATACAATGGTGAATAGTACAAATAGGAAAAATTGTTTGTAATTAATGTGCTTAAATCGAAAAACGAAGTGACTTATCGTTATGTCTTTGTGCCTATTCTATAATATAATGAGTTTAAGTTATAATAAATAAAAAGAAATGTTTTTAAAATTTTAAAATTATAATTAATTTTAAATTTTAAGAACTCCCGAAACAAAAAAAATAACAACTAAACTAGTTAATGTGACAGGATAGATTATGTGGAATCGATCAGACCAATGAAAGTCGCTTACGTCCTTTCATCAACTAGCAAATATATGATAATTTTCAAACAGCAGAACATGATTTCTTTAATCATAGCTAAAAATACTTTTGATTAAGTCTATCTTTCAAAGAAAAAAACTAGATCAATCCGTTCATCTATAATACGGACAGATACACATATATAAACATGCAAAGACACATCATTTGCGTCGAGACACAACAAACAGTTAGTTCGAAATGTGGGGTCTTTTTGATGAGCAACACCAAAGACCAACAAAGGCTGAGAAGGCAGTTATAAAGAAGAGCGGCAGTTAATATTTGATATTATTTTTCTGAGACCCTTTTAGATATTTTTAATACATTCCGTTATCAGTTGCTGGGTAGTTACAAAATAAATGTAAAAAAACATGTCTACATGATAGCGTATTTTAGTGAAAATAAGATTATAATGCCAACATATTTATACAGCACAGTGAAATAAAATAATATTATTTTTTATTAATATTATTAATAATGAGGCCAGTCGTGGCGCAGTTAAACAAAGTGTGACTGTAAAATCGACTTGTTGTGGGTTTGATTCCCACTCGAGGAGATGAAATAATTACTTAAATTTATATTTACATTTCTTAGCCCTGGTGTCAAGGCAATCTGCGGCGTTGAGTTCTGCAACTCAACACGCAATACCGCCAGAATTCGTCAGATAGTAGGGAACGAAGTGTATTAACACTAGGTTCCCTCTGCCTATGGTCGAAGCTGATTTATTTATTTATTTATTGCTATTAATAATAAGTTAAATTAATAAAAAAGTTTTCCATTATGTTCATACAAAGATGATGTTGATCATACTACAAATTTATTGCTGATACATACAGATTTTTTACGATTTGAACTAAAGGTTCAAATCGTAAATTACCATTACTCAAACCATTCAAATAATATGCTTAAATTTCGTCTCATGCAAATTACAAATAAATACAATCAAAGAGATACAAAAAACCATTCTAACAAAAAATCTCTTCCATATTTCGTTTATTTAGAGTACCTAGACTTAGACCATCTAAGTCTCAAACATCCATTTGGTTAGGTAAATTTGGGTAACACGTGACCCTAATACGTATTATGAAATTGACAGCTGATAACAATAATTTAATAATCAATGTCCCTGCAATACGTGATATCAACACGCTACTGGTATATCTGTAGTCGAATTATAGAATAATACCAGACTATCTAAACCATAATATTATAGCAATATACTCTATTTTTTTAAGCGACTTCAATAAATAGAGAAGGTTCTCAGTTGGATTGCTTTGATATTATTGCTACCAGAGAATTTTCGACTGAGTTAATTAATTTTGATGATTCTTTTGTTGCAAGCTGGTGATTTCCTTGTGGCACCAATCTTTTAATTTGGTCTAGTTCCAAAAACCATGTAAGTCTTAAATTTACATGAAGTATCTGCACGATAAATGAAAGAACAGTTCAATATCACGTTAACCGATTTCAAGGATTCTTTTTTTATTTTCTTTCTTCTAAAAAAAAGAAGGAAGGAAGTGGTGGTAATAAATTGCAAATTACAATAATTACAGATTTTAGAGTCAATTGAGAGACAAACCAGACGGTTAATCAACCATAAGACCCTAGTTGATATTTAGCTGCAGAGACTCTTGCCTCGTTATCTGTTTTTTACAGTTTACATTTCTAAGAATGCGCTTCCTAATTTCTTCTGCTCCTTTTTATAATAGAAGCTCAAGGAATACAGTAAGTGTCATCTGTTGATGGTGGAAATTCCTAACGTACGAACGAAACGCGTCGAGGCTACTTTCCTTATCCGCAATGCGAGATATTGAATTGGAAAGATGTATTTCAAAAGTGGTTGATGAGAGTTAGGTTAGATTCTGATCACCCATGACAAAGTAACGGCACTCTTCAATTCTCAGGAGACAGACAGACAGACAGACGAACAAAAAAATGATCTTATAAGGGTTTCTTTTTTCCTTATAAAGTACGAAACCCTAAAAATGTGTAAATGTACTTAATATAAAGTAATAAGTATTATGATTTAGTTAAACAAAAATCACTAAAGAAGATAATTTTTAGTTTCGAAATCGGTGTCAAGCTAAGGCTACAATAACTTTACTACAATATCAAAATTTGTCACTTCAAGTGTTGTTTTCGATAATATATACATTTAAATCCCAGTTTTGGGACACAAATAGCGGTGTTGAGTTCCGCCATTATACTCTTTGCCTTTCTTGAAATGAAGCGTGAAGCAAAAAAAGTATTGTTACCTGTCGTAATAAAGGAACGTAACTCCTTTTCCCCTCCATCTTGAAGTACGATCACACCGCCAACATTGTTCTAAGATACAGTTTCTTCTACCGTATCCAAGCAAAGACTGAACATGTCAATGATATTGATAAAGTGATTAGATATAAAATGTAATGTTATTATAATTTCTTGATTGTATGTTAGTTGATTTGTGTTACTTTTTAAATTGAATTATCTTTTTTTTATCCGCTGATAAAATAAGCAACTGTTAATGATGATGGTAGTAATGATAATGCAGATGTCACATACGTTTCGCACGATTACAGTTCCTCCCACAAATTGGTAATTTTAGTTAGCTTAGCTTAATGATTTTAAGAATAGATTATATTCTTAATTATTAAATAAATATATAATTACTTGAGAGGTGTCTGGTTGTGTTAAATTGAGTTACAACATATTATACCAAGCGTGTGATTGTGAACGCGACAGGTTGTGGGGTCGATTCCCAATCGAGGAAATGAAATATTTTATATTTTCTTTGCTCGATTTGTCAAATGTGGATTATTTTCCAACATCTTCTTGAAGGCTCAGATCTGAATGAAATTTGCTAACCATGACAAGAATGAACATTTACAACATCTATTCACAAATACCACACATACATTTTTACATTCAACCGATGTGTTGTTTCATACACTGTATCTACTGACATGTTTTTCACCTGACAGAACAGCCAAGACAAAAAAAATTGAGAAAATTTATATACATTAAGAAAATTTAACCTGACGTTTTTTATAACCACAACTTTAAGAATAAACAATAGTTATATAATTATGATTTAAAATAGTAAATAGCAAAACCGCGCCATTTAATATAGCCATCATGATGCGACGGTCATTTAAAAATGAATTTTATCTCATTAAAGATAATCTCACTTGTATAGAGGTTTGTTTAACAATCGAGAACAAAGGACGAGTAATCGTGACTCGTGGTGCTGAAATAACAATCTACAGTAAATACGTTAAGCTGGAGTGTTTTATATTAGTAATTATTAATTAGTTATTATCTCGATTGCGCTCGTGTGAGTATAATATAGTCTCCCATTATTTATATAGCCGCGATTCTGATCCCGTGGGACCTAAAACGTGGGAAGAAAATAATGCATTTGTCCCTACTTGTCCGTAAGATCGTTGTGTGCTACGTAGTACTGGTCTAGGTCTGCTGATGTCCTCGAAATTAAAGCATGTATTGTAAGATAAGATAATTTATTCTAAGATTTAAATCAATATGTTTATCAGTTCACAAAGCGAGGGCTTTTATTGAGATTAATTTATAATAGCTACTTTGTCGAGTGCGAAATGTGTTTTGAAATATAGTGACATGAGTAGATAAATTATTTACATAAGGATTTTTTATAATAATCAGAGGGCTTGTAGCTTCTACTCGTTTCGCTCACTCCTGATTTTCAATGCTCAAAAAATAACATCATTTCATTAAACTACTTCTGTTTAGATTATAAAACTTGATATTCCATAGTAAGTAATATTACAAGGACTAAAATGTTATTTTGTTAAACGTCCTGTTCATTTATCAGGAACTACTGGTTCGATTCGAGAAAATATTTTTATGTTGGATAGCCCATTTATCAAAGAAGTCAAAAATTAAAAAAAAACGGGAGAACTAACTTTGTAGTTTTATTATTAAAATTATTTCTCTAAATTACAAAAGAATAAAGGGATATTTTCAAAATTGTCTTAAGCAATACAGTATTATTCCTTATTAAATTAAATGCGTTAGATGCATCGTACGCTTAACCCTCTAGGGTTTTGGGCTTCTACGCCCGTTCTAATTTAACTGGCTCTAAAGCACAAACGTAAAAATAATTATTATTAGGTTATGTGGTTATGAACTACTTTTTGCATTAGTTTAAAAATACAGTTTTAATTAGTAAATGAGATACATTTCTGATAATATATACTATTTATTAGTACAATCACAGTACTATAACTAAATCATACAAGAATCAACAAAAAAATTACATTCATTACTTATATTTTTTCTTTTAATTAGGTTAATTTTTACAAATAAACTAGTTTCACACTTTTTTCAAAAATAACATCAACATGTAAAAATGCTTAATTAGTAAATATCAAATGTAAATATCAATATTATTATCTTCTTAGTCATCCGTTTTTCTTTTGTATAAAAAAATCCGCAATAACATTCTTTAGTTCTGACTAATCAATAGTATTGTTTGGAGATGTCGCAACAGATTTTTTAAAACATTTTCTATTTTGTTAGGCAGAATCATCTTCAAAGTGGCAACCACTTTGAAGATGATTCTGATATTCCATCTGTCATTTTTATTTTTCCTATTAAAACTGTGCTCATTTCTTTAATAAAATCTATGCGACTGAATATACGACCCATTGATTTTTTTTATTATTTTGTCTTATTAGATATTTGATATCCTATAATATTTCTATATAAGAAGCTAAACAAAAGAATTAATTCAAGTTTATCACAATAATAAAAAATTGACAACAAGTTCAATATAACAAAATGATCGAACTTACCTTACTTACGTTTTAAATATTCAGTATTCTATACATTGCCAAGGTGTTGTATAAAATACCGATTGTAAATTATATATATTACTGGTAGAAACACGAGAACACCATCTATTACTAAATAGTAAAACTTTTCACATACATTAACTTTTCCTCAATAGATGGCGCTCTATTTTAATCTATATAATTACAATAGCACATATTTTATATTTACAACAGAATACTTTTCAATTTATATCTCTATGTATTAAATTTATTTATCATTGTTTCTTAAACAATTTTATTACTTTATATTCTTTTGATTACAAAGTAAAATTAGTTAACTGAGAGGTGGCCATATTATTAATGAATGATTTTAGATTAGTTTTATATGCGCAAGCTGACTCGCGAGTGATGGCGTCACTTGGCCAAGCAATTCTCTCTCAAACCAAACCAAATATATAATCTCATAACAAATGTTTTCAAGAGATGTATGTATGTAAAAATGTTTTTGCCTCACTATGTACATATGACTGAAGAATAGTTTATCGGTATAAAATATAAAGGTGTAAAAAATTTGTTATTTAATAATACATCAATATATTTACAATTACATCTTGAACTAAATCTCCAGTCATTATTTACATACAATTTTTTTTTTTCAGTAATCACTAGTTAAGTAATACTTCAAAGTAGAGATAAATAATATAAAACCAAAATGAGCTTAAATAATAATTATTTATTTATTGAATCCAACAGATATTTAAGAAAACAAAATCAAGCAGATCATAACTTATCAGTCTTAACATATATATCACAAAAATATTAGTAAATAAAGTAATTAAGCAATAATTATAAATTAGATTAATCGACTTCTTCTACGGTGGGTCCATTGGCGTGGGCTCCGGGGGTGGGATTGGGATTGCCGGCTCCATGGAGCTTGCTCATGATGGGGGAGCAGACACGCTGAATTTCCTTCAATTTGTGCTCATATTCTTCCTTTTCAGCTAAAGTATTGTTATCTAGCCAACGCAAGGCTTCGTCGCATTCGCTTTTTGCACTATTCTTGTCTGCGTCAGATAGTTTGCTTCCAGCGTCATCCAGTGCTTGGCGAACACTGAAAATGTAGGATTCAAGTTGATTTCTTGCTGCTACTCGCTGACGCTGCTTCTCATCTTCTTCCTTATAACGCTCTGCTTCAGATAACATTCGGTCAATATCAGCCTGAGAAAGTCTGCCTTTGTCGTTCTTGATTACAATGTTTTTGCTACGACCGGTGCTGTTTTCTTTAGCGGATACATTAAGGATGCCATTCGCGTCAAGATCAAATGTCACGTCAATCTTTGGCACTCCACGAGGTGCTGGCGGAATGCCAGTCAAGTCGAACGTGCCAAGCAAGTTATTGTCTTTGGTCATGGCTCTCTCGCCCTCGTAAACTTGAATTGTCACGGCCGGTTGGTTGTCGGAGTAGGTGGTGAAGGTTTGCGATTGCTTGCACGGAATCTTGCTGTTGCGTTCAACGATCTTTGTCATCACTCCACCCGCGGTCTCGATACCCAGGGATAGTGGGGCCACGTCGACGAGGAGGACGTCCTGAATTTTTGAGTCAGTTTCGCCGCTCAAAATGGCCGCCTGTACTGCCGCTCCGTACGCTACGGCTTCGTCAGGATTGATGGAAAGGTTAAGTTTCTTGCCGCAAAAGAAGTTCTGCAGTAGGTTCTGAACTTTCGGTATACGAGTAGAACCGCCCACGAGCACAACGTCATGAATTTGACTCTTGTCCATTTTCGCATCTTTTAAAGCTTTTTCCACCGGTTCTAGAGTACCACGGAACAGATCGGAGTTAAGTTCTTCAAAACGGGCCCGTGATACTCTCGTGTAGAAGTCAATTCCCTCATATAGCGCGTCAATTTCAATAGACGCCTCAGTGCTCGATGATAAAGTGCGTTTGGCACGCTCAGCGGCGGTGCGGAGGCGTCTTAATGCACGGGGATTAGTTCTCAAATCTTTTTTATATTTACGCTGGAATTCCTCAGCTAGGTGATTTACGAGCCTGTTGTCGAAGTCCTCGCCTCCAAGATGAGTATCCCCAGCGGTCGCCTTGACTTCGAAAAGGGAACCTTCGTCGATTGTTAAAATAGACACGTCGAAAGTACCACCTCCGAGATCAAAGATTAGTACATTTCTTTCACCCTTTAAGTTCTTGTCCAAGCCGTATGCCAAAGCTGCAGCGGTGGGTTCGTTGATGATCCTTAGGACGTTTAAGCCAGCAATGGCTCCAGCATCCTTCGTGGCCTGTCGCTGAGAGTCGTTGAAGTAAGCGGGAACTGTGATGACAGCATCGCGAACAGATGTGCCAAGATATGCCTCTGCGGTTTCCTTCATCTTTGTCAAAACCATGCTGCTGATCTCTTCAGGGGCAAATCGTTTGGCCTCGCCTTTGAATTCAACTGGATCTTTGGTTTACCGCAATCATTAATTACCTTAAATGGCCAATGCTTCATGTCCTGTTGAATCTTTTGGTCGTCGAATTTGCGTCCGATCAGCCTTTTCGCATCGAAAAACCGTGTTGTTGGGATTCAAAGCCACTTGGCTTTTCGCCGCATCGCCAATTAAACGCTCGGTGTCAGTAAAAGCAACGTATGAAGGTGTTGTACGGTTACCTTGGTCATTGGCGATGATTTCCACATTGCCATGCTGCCAAACACCAACACAGGAATATGTGGTGCCAAGATCAATTCCAATAGCTGGCATATTGATTTACTTGCTTATAAAGACTCGTATAAATAATACTCTTAGTAAAATAGACTCGTATAAATAATACTCTTAGTAAAATAGCTTCAGTGTGTACTGAACTCTCACGTCTTCACTGTATCGTATTTCAAATTATTCTGATTTTCCGCGCCAAGTCGGCCGCTTATATATTAAACAAATGGGTGATCTCGAATATTCTACATGTTACTAGAACTCACCAATCAGGTCAAAGCAATCGTCGAATATTCTAGAATGTCATTCCATTGACCAATAGAATCACGGTACAATGAGATAGCAATATTTTTTATCGCATTTTAGGGCTACCAGCATAATATTTTTACCATAGTTATAGAAAATGAGTATAATGGTTGTGTTTTATTTGTTTTTAGTAAATTTATTTATTTCATAGAATTTAATTGTCTGTTATTACAATCAGCTTAGTAGTATATTATGTTAAGATTTTTATTGTATGGTATTTGTTGTTATATATTTATTATGTAATTTCCTTAAACATATTTAGAAAACTATGTGTAACTACATATATAATAACTAGTTGGTTCCTTATTCAATTTTGACACGAAAAAAAATTCAGTTTCTCCTCATTTCACCAAATCAATTAATAAATTTATAGCATTTTTTTAGATATGTCTTAATTATTCTTTTTTGACTAAAATAATTTAATTTGGTGTCTCGATAAGCACTATAAATTAAAATAATTTGAAAAATGGCACTTTTTGAAAGTATTAACTTTATGTACCACATAATGGTGCTAAAATAATAATAACACCTAGCAACACCAAAAAAATCTCCAGTCGTGACGTAAGCAGTGTGAGAGCAAGACAACAATACATTGCTTACACTCGAAAGAAAAGGCGCGAAACATCACGTCTCTTCTCTTTTATGGTAACAAACAAGAATTGAGGACTGGAAATTTCTAGATTTATTCTGAATGAAATTAAAAATGAAAAGATTTTCTTGTAATTTTCTGTATTATTTTATATTAAAAAATCAAAAAAAATCAGCTTGACGCTGTATCCCGCACACAGCAGGGTAGGCAGAGGGAACCTAGTGTTAAGACACTGCGTTCCCCACTTTCTGCCGAATTTTGGAGGCATTGCGTGTTGAGTGGCAGAACTTAACGCCGCACTTTTGCCTCGACACCAGAGCGAAGAAATGAAAATATAAATTTAAGTAAATATTTCATCTCCTCGTGTGGGGATCGAACCCACAACCAGTCGGTTTTACAGTCACACTTCGTGCCGCTGCGCTACGACTGGCCTCTATATATTTATTATATTATTTTAAACTAATAGCTTAAAATAATATCAAAATAATGTAAGTAAACAATAAATAATATTGCTATGAAAATAAAATGTTCTTACTATTGCGTATATATATTGTGGAAATCTCATTAAAATTTATGATTTTTTAAATATAGTCTTAGTTTGTATGGGTTTTTAAAACGAAAATAAAATTATAGCACAATTTTATTTATTTCTTAAAAATAATACGTATGAAAAAATACTGTTTTTTAATATGTTATAAATATAATAAAATATTATTTGAATATATTTTTAAATAAATTATTACTTATTTATATTATAAAGATAGGTCTAGAATTATTAGGATTACATATATTACTATTTCATGATTTTTCACACAACGCAAACATCTATAGTTTTGTAAGTTAGTCAATTCTTTTGTTTTAGTGGAGAATATTAAAATTACAAATAAGTAATTATAGGTCATTTTTAAAAGGAAGACAGCATAATTATTATTAATCGCACTTTTATAATTATATATATATTATATGTAAATAATAGTAAAACGTAAATTCTTAAAATATAAAACTTTTTTATGTTATTTATATTTGAGGCCAGTCGTGGCGCGGGGGTTCAATTTCACCACTCATCACGCAATGCCTCCAGAGTTCGGTGGAAAGTGGGAAACGGAAAGGTCTCAGTGGTAACGGAATGTGTTAATTTCTAACAAGTATGTGCAGGGGCGTCTCTAGTGTAGCGCCAGTGTGCAACGAAACCCCGGCTACCCCCAGGCCTGACCCTTAATTTGATATATAATTCACTTGAAAACCACATAAGTTAAATAATAATATTAAGTGACATGTCACTTAATGTCGAAGCCAGTCACGAAGAAGGGACACTATCATGTGTGACTGTGCGTTTACAGTGATTGTGGATTCAACTCCCATTATTTTTTATTACTTATATGATTTTCTGTTAAAAATGATGTTGAATTCAAAGAAAAAATGGAAACCGTAATTCATTAACGTATTACTTACATAAACAAAATTGGTAAATGGTAAAGAATGATTGCAGCACAACTTTTCTAGGCAAAGTAAGTTTAATTAAAAAAAAAAACAGATTAAGACTTGCAAATTTTTGGAACAGAATCTCGTACTAATTACTTCCGAGATGAGCACATTCAATCGTGTAGACTTAAACATAATATAAAATATTCCAATTAGACTAAAATAAAATATAATTAAATAAATATTTACTATATTTACTAAGCTTTACATCGTATCATCGTATATATACAATATTATATTTTTGTGAAGAAATCTCTACATATCGAAATAGGTCTTCTAAAACATAATTTATGGAATAATAAACTTTATGTCTATAATCATAAGAAGTCTCACCAGTAGAACCCAAATAGCTCGAAAGGTGGGTGTTTATGACTCATAATGTTCTAAAAATATGAAGATTAAATTGATATTTCAAAACAACTCTATCCAGATAGGTGCCGTGATTAGACGTCCCGTTTTGAACGGGACTATTGCGTTTTTCGCTTGTGTCCCGGTGTATCGAAATATGCCGCCGGGACCAACACATGTCCCGATGTCGGAATGGCATGTAATTTTAGTCGATCGAAACAAGTGTTTCCGTGATTACTGCAGTACGCTAGTTTTCAAAAATATATTCAAAAATCGGAAGTAGATATTAAATTGTTTATTAAAGTGTCAATTACCCTACAAAAACGAAAGCCATCCTACATTATCCCGTTTCGAGCCTACCAAAAAATTGTCACGTTATATATGAATCATATTCGTCGTCGTTTATTGACTTGTCTGTCTTTGGTTTCTTTAAAATATATGTATATGTTTAAATTATAACATAATAAGTTCATACATTACATACATACTGATACCACACCAAAATTGGACTAGTGATGAATTAAGAACAAAGCGTTTTGATATTTTGTTGTCTGTCTACCCTGCAGGGTAAGGTGTAAAACTGAAGAATTAGGTGTCCATATCTAACTAGAGCTTAGAGAAAACGAAAATAATAAATATTTAGTTTCCTCGAGTGGGAATCGAACCGATCTGACGCTTTTACAGTCGCAAGCAAGCAGTTTAACTATTGAACACTTTATAACTATACTGCAACCACTAAAAATTAGTTTGTCAAAATCATTGTTTGTAATCATTGCAATCATCTCCACATATAAATGTGGAGACTCGCCAGTTTCTGTTAATATCCACCTACAAACGTCATTCTAAGCTAATTATTAATTAAAGGTGGGCAAGGTAGACGTAACATTTGTTTTATTGTTTATTATTATTATACAGTAAATAATAATATTTTAATATTATTGAGGTATTTATAATTGCAGGTTCGATTCCTACTCGCGGTTATGGGTAACGCTTACATTTTAAATATATTAGTACTTTTTGTTTAAGTCGCTTCTGCCTCGCTGTGGTTAAACAAAGTGTGGCGTTGAGTTTCGCCATCCAACACACAATATCTCTAATGGGAAGAAAGCCGGTAACGCAGTAATGTCTGAGTACGCCCTTTAAAGTAACACAGCGCTATGTACCTAAGACTCTTATACAAATAAAAAAATATTAGCAGAATCCAACTTCTACTTCAACATCTCAAGTAGTATTAACGGACAAATTCGGTTTGTATTTAGTGGATTGCTTGTGGAGATCTTAAGTTCAAATACCACGCATATGTTTGTATTATAAAGTAAAAAAATATCTTTACACTTTTTCTCACATATCAGGGTAAGCCGGAGCCTAGTATTGAATTGTTGAGATACTTCAATCCCCACGCTAGGTAAAATTGCGTGGCAGAGCTCAACGCCGAAAAGAAATGAATAGATTTAATTCACCCAAATCGAGTCAAACCCCCAACCGCTTTGTTTACAGTCGCACGATGTCCCACTGAGCCATAACAGCCCTAATTTCTAATATAATATATAATATATTACCCACAGAACCTACATAAACCTCTGGTAGGTTAATCTACAAGAATAGAAATATATACCTCTGATTTGTTAGTTTAAATCAATTATAATAGCTTTAAATATATAGCTCTAATGAAGCGTTATACAGCAACTCAATCAAATATAAAGTTGCATGCTATATGAATCTGGGCGGGTCCCGATCGATGGACTGCATCTAGGTCAGACACGCGCAGTGCCTAGGTGATGTTGTTAGGTGGAACTCCCAAATACATGGAGAATGTTCTGGAAGATTTAACCTATACTCGTTCCCTTTGTCTGTTTGAAAATAAGTTATTAAATTATTTCCTTACGTTACGGATATGGGAAAATAAATATGTTGGCAAATTCGTTTGTTTCCGTTTTTGCTATTTTATTTTAAAAGAGCTATCTTCTAAAAAAACCTATAATATTTTTATAATTCTTTGTCTCTTACAAATAATGTGCAGTCTTATCTTGTAATAAAAATAATAAAATGATCGATGTTTGAGTATAATACATAAACAACGTTATGTAGATTTAAGGTAGATTTATGATCAAAAGATATATAACATATGATTGTAATATAATATGTCAATACTTTATTTATTTGAAAATTTAATCTCACATAAATCATTACAAAAATAATTTGTGGAACAGTAACTTTTTTCTTAAAATGCGATATAAAAATGTATGATTATAAACATAAAACCAAAAACTGCATCAATCAATGTTAATTTGATGACATGTGCTGCCATCTGTTGAGGTGTGTACTGATATATGACATTTATGAAAAATTGTATGAAAATGTTCATCTAATTTATATTATTAATTATGAATCTTGGAAACAGTTTTGTTCCTAGCTATTATTTTCTTTTATTAATAGGTGGAACAGTAATAAAAAAAATACAGGATGAATTAAAAAATTACAAAATATTATTAATTTAAAATGTTATGTAGTTCTCATGTCGGAAAGGAGTTGTAGAAAATTTCATTTTAAATATGTATTTTTTCTATTTGAAATAAGTAGAACTCAGAAGTATCTATCTATTCCAAATTGAAAGCACATTTTACATAGGTAATGTAGGTATCAACGCTACGGTTGTAGGTTTGATTTCCACTCATTATGTTATATTTAATATTTTCATTTCCTTTCTAGTTCAGAGTGAATTCACTGTCTAAAGAATGGAATGTTGTTGAGAAAAAAATGTCTTAACAGGATATAATGGCTAATGTATACGTAGGTATGTATAAAATAATTAAAAATGATTATTTTAAAGGAATGTAATTGTGAAATACAATCAAAACTATTTTTATTGACATCTACCTAATATTACTTTATAAATCATATCTGTATTGAAAATATCTTGACATGTAATAAAATTATTTTATAAATATGTATAAATATACAATTTAATAAACTTGATAATTCAAAAATAAAGTAAAACATATTTTTAATCATATTTTAAAATCCTTTATTGATTTGAAATTCTAAACAAGAACAGCTAGTCCACAGTAGTTAGGTCTTAATAGTTAACAGATAGTTCTTAAATTAAATAAGGAAATGAAACTACAAAATTATTATTAGTTACATTAAATGTAATCCTTTATTAATTAAATGGAATTTGAACTAAAATCAGTCTTTGGCTGTACACCAGTGCACAAAAAAAACTTGCAATACACATACATAGATACCATTATAACATGGCTAGGAGTAGGCGGGGTAACTTAATCTACTTCTTCCATGCGGGACGCATCATCAGCATCTCCTTCTAGAGGTGGGACATCTCCAGCGCTGGCTTCCTCAACTTGAATTGGCTCCTCCTCATCAATGCCAAGACCAAGCTTGATCATGCGGTAGATGCGAGAAGCATGCACTTGAGGCTCATCAAGGGTGAAGCCAGATGATAGTAAAGCAGTCTCGTATAATAGGATGACCAAGTCCTTAACAGCCTTGTCATTCTTGTCAGCATCAGCTTTCTGGCGAAGTGTCTCTACAATGGAATGGTCAGGGTTGATCTCGAGGTGCTTCTTGGCTGCCATGTAGCCCATGGTGGATGTGTCACGGAGAGCCTGAGCCTTCATGATACGCTCCATATTAGCCGTCCAACCATACTGAGCAGTGACAATACAGCAGGGTGACTCGACTAACCTGTTGGATACAACTACCTTCTCAACTTTGTTATCTAGAATGTTCTTCATTACTTTGCATAGGCCTTCAAATTTGGCCTTGTCTTCCTCACGTTTCTTCTTCTCTTCCTCATCTTCTGGGAGTTCCAAGCCTTCCTTGGTTACAGAGACCAGAGTTTTGCCATCATACTCTCTCATCTGTTGAACTACATACTCATCAATGGGCTCAGTCATGTAAACTACTTCATAACCACGTTTCTTAACCCTTTCAACAAAGGATGAGTTGGCCACTTGGTCCCTGTTTTCACCAGTGATGTAGTAAATGTGCTTCTGGTTCTCCTTCATGCGTGAAACATATTCCTTGAGGGAGCAAACTTCATCACCAGAGGCAGATGTGTGATAGCGGAGTAGGTCAGCAATCTTGTTGCGGTTTTGAGAGTCCTCATGGATACCAAGCTTCAAGTTCTTGCTGAACTGTTCATAATACTTCTTGTAGTTTTCTTTGTCCTCAGCCAGCTCTTCAAATAGCTCTAAGCATTTCTTAACCAAGTTCTTCCTAATTACTTTTAAGATTTTATTCTGTTGGAGCATCTCACGAGAGATGTTCAGAGGCAAGTCCTCGCTGTCAACTACACCCTTAATGAAATTCAGGTACTCAGGGATAAGGTCTTCACAGTTGTCCATGATGAACACCCTGCGGACATACAATTTGATATTGTTCTTGCGCTTCTTGTTCTCGAAGAGATCGAAGGGAGCGCGACGAGGAACGAACAAGAGGGCACGGAACTCAAGTTGACCCTCTACACTGAAGTGCTTGACAGCTAGATGGTCTTCCCAGTCATTGGTGAGAGATTTATAGAAGTCACCGTATTCTTCCTGGGTAATGTCATCTGCATTGCGTGTCCAGATGGGCTTGGTCTTGTTCAGTTCCTCATCCTCCGTGTACTTTTCTTTGATGGTTTTCTTCTTCTTCTTCTTATCCTTGCTGTCTTCATCCTCATCCTCACCTACGTCCTCGATTTTGGGTTTCTCGTCCTCCTTCTCCTCTTCCTTCTTTTCCTCTTCAGCTTCGTCATCAGAGAGCTCCTTCTCGCGTTCCTTTTCAACTACAAGTTTGATTGGATAACCGATGAATTGAGAGTGCTTCTTGACAATCTCCTTGACCTTGTGTTCCTCCATAAACTCGGCGAGGTCCTCCTTCACGTGAAGTACGATCTTTGTACCGCGGCCCAGAGGTTCACCGGGGTCAGAGCGGACGGTGAAGGAACCACCAGCAGCAGACTCCCACATGTATTGTTCATCGTCATTGTGTTTTGAGTGTACAGTCACGCGGTCTGCGACTAAGTAGCAGGAGTAAAAACCTACACCGAACTGACCGATCATGCTAATGTCGGCGCCAGCTTGCAACGCCTCCATGAACGCCTTTGTGCCGGACTTCGCGATAGTACCGAGGTTGTTCACCAAGTCGGCCTTTGTCATACCGATACCGGTATCAATAATGGTGAGGGTACCCTCGCTCTTGTTGGGCACTATCTTGATATACAGCTCCTTTCCGCTGTCGAGCTTTGATGGATCAGTGAGAGATTCATATCGGATCTTGTCCAAAGCATCTGAAGAGTTGGAAATCAACTCACGAAGAAAGATCTCCTTGTTAGAGTAGAATGTGTTGATGATCAATGACATAAGCTGGGCAATTTCCGCCTGGAAGGCGAAGGTTTCAACTTCACCGGATTGAGTCTCCATTTTTTCTTCTGGCATTTATAGAATAAAGAAATATATACCTTTCAACTGACTTGAAAGTTGTATTAATTACTTCTTGCTTCGTATCCGTAGCGTGGTTTATACTCGCACGTGTATAATTATCACAGAACACTTGAAACGCTGTTACCGCAGCTCGATTTTACTCAATGACGCCGGCGCGAGACGTCACGGTCTTATATACAGTGCGCATCGGTGCGACATCTGTGAACGAATAGAATTTTCTGGACTTGCCGCCCTTATTTACAGATATATGCAACATTTTTAATAAAACTTTTCTAAAATGTTATTTTTCATTAACAATACGTTTAAATGTTTTAATTTAACCATTATGTAATGCACTATAAGTCTATTTTAACAGATATCAACAATTTACGTGTTGATATCTGTTAAATAGACTTATATTCTACATATTTACATATTTAATGCTATAAAACAATTATTATTAAAAAAATCATACGTAGACTTACAGGAAAAATTAAAAAACAAACCTATACAAGGAAATTTTTATGAAAACGTAGCACATATTAAAAAAAACATAACCATATACTAACGTACGTATAAAACAATATTAACATAAAAAATATGAATAATTGATGTAGTAAAAAAATATAAAATTCATTATTGCTAGTAAAATACACTTTTTTTATTGAATAAAAAACAAATTTAAATATAATTGCATCCTTACAAAGACATCATGAAATTTTAATAATTTGGAAAAAGGTTGGTTATACCGAACACAATTTTGTTAATTCCGCTATTCAATACTACGCAGCAGCACTAGCGTTCGCTTACAAATCCATGGAACATTCTAGAACATTCGAGATCTTTCCATGAATATTTTTCAAAAATATACTTTACCTACGAAAAATGCACATATTTATATACACATAAATAGATTGAAATATAAAATTTTAATAAAAATATAATATACTGATATTTCATTCAAAATTATAATTAAAATAATAAAATAAGCATTCCTTCTAGAACATTCGGTCAATATCCGGTGTGTGTTGTGTCTTCCCGCCGCATGAGGCGCTGTCAACTTCCTATTTCCTCTACTGTAACTACCGGCGTGAATCTTCTAGACTCTTGTACCAAGATATTATTGATTTTTGTGCATAATAGCCTAAAATGACTGAATGCACTGTATATATAAATTATTATTAGCTATATTAACGGTTTATACGTTTGTTTTGTCATATGAAACCAATATTACCATGTTGTTGCATTAGACAAAGCTAACTGCTCTACAAAGTAAATATCTATATAAATATCTATATTCCCATAATTTAGTATAAAAATGACAAAAGTACAGCAATATAAGTTTATTAATTGAATTCTTACTATATTTAACTTGAAACAATACTTTTATTATGAAAAAGAGAACAATAGATTGTGCCGTGTCATTATTACTGACCGAAAATAGCGAGTAATATCATAAAAATATTCAAAATATATAAAAAAATATTACATAATATAAATTTACCTTTGCCTGTATTTAATGATCAACATCTCATGACTAAATATACAAAATAATTGTGTAAATCTAACCTCTAAATACTGTACAAAGCTTAAATTATATGTAAATATAGTTTAAAAAAGCTAAATTTTTACAATATTTTAAAGAAATATCTCTCTTATTCTAATTTTTCAGTATATTCTTTTATAAATAGCCATAATTATATACATATATATATATATATTTGATATTGATTCATAATATGCCGGTGTGTGTAACATAACCTCAAAATGTACGTTTATCGTTGAATAGAATGTAAGAAAAAAGAAATCGTCTCAATTAATATATAATATAATTTTAGCTTCGTTATTTTATATTTAGATTTCCATTTTTTATTACTATTATAGTAAAAATGATAAGAACAATAAGATATTATAAGACAATTATTATTGTTATTATATCATTTTATTTTTTAATCAATAATAAATTAATAATGAATTTGTATTTTTTTTATGTACTTATTGATCGAATAGCAGCCTATTTGTCATGAAGTATTAATTAAATTTTAAATAAGTATTTTTGTTTTTATAAATAAAAAAGAACTTTTGTTTTGTTTAATATTTTTAAAATTCAAGACACAGCGGGTAATGTTCGGAAAGAAGAAGAAAAAAGAAGAAAGAAGAAGAAGTGTTTTAACACTAGGTTGTTTCTGCCTATCCTGCTATTTGCGGGATAAAGTGTGAAACTTACAAGTCGGATTTGAAACTACGGAAATAGTGAACTTGAACTCACTTATCTTATGTCAAAGTAAAGATAGTAAATTAAACATTATAATTATTAACATTTAATTCAAGGGGGCTATTCTTATAATTAAAAAGAAAAAATCACTCGGTATTTTTATACTATTATATTTGAAAAATATTTTCGTGAATAAATGTAAATTTTTATATTCTTAGTCTAAAAAGATAAACCCAATAACCTATTTTATGCTATTTTTAACCAAATCTTTCACCATATTATTATACTGTTTTGGACTTTTAGGTCTAAATTTAAATTTCAGTCTGAGTATTAGTATAAGATATGGATTTGTTCCAAATTATATTCTATGTACCTAATTTGTATGATGTGGCCGTC
Organism: Heliconius charithonia; assembly: GCA_030704555.1. Lineage (NCBI taxonomy): Eukaryota > Metazoa > Arthropoda > Insecta > Lepidoptera > Nymphalidae > Heliconius > Heliconius charithonia. The sequence goes on from CM060825.1 coordinate 7,036,986, forward strand.
GTGTTGCAGTGGTACTAGTACGGACGTATGTAGGTTCGATTCGAACTCAATAACAAGACAGTGAATTGTCAAAAATTTTAGTTTTTGCTCTGGTAACAAGACATAGCGCGACGTTGAGTTTCGCTACTCATAAAAATGGAGTGGTAATAGGATGACTTTGAACTCTAGGTCCCCTTTTTTTTTCTGATGGACTTAAATGCTGTTGACCTGGAATGGTCTTGACAGCGTCACCGGGCTGGAAAGGTTCCCAGGTTAACTCTTCTTACCCTGCTGTAGCGGTATACCGCATGAAGCTAAAAAAAACAGGGTATACCTAATACAATTCATGTTCGGAACTTGTACAGTATATTTATACATCATTTAATTAGATAATATCGAACAAATACACAATAGTTTCTATTATAAAGAGCTTTGAAATAAAAACTATGATTTGTATATATTTTTCTCATTGCCTTTTTTATTTTTTATAGTATACTGTAGTTATAAATTCAAAATATTTCTGTGATAACTATTTTGTTAAGTAATCTACAGATGTGTCATTGCACATATGAATCATTTAGTTTTAATTTTTACCGTACGAGGAAATATATAAAAACAGCTTTAAGCGTAAAGTTAAATAGCCAGTGCTGCCATCTAGACGTTGTCATGATATTTTTTTCCCCTTTTGGTTGTCATGTCATTACTAAAATCGTACAAAAGATGGCGTTGGTATTATTATTTTATTTAAAAACCGAAAAATTTGTTGTTTTAATTAAAACGTAAATAAAATTAAAAAAATAACGTTAATTCAAATATTTATCTTAGAGTATTCATAAACTTTGTGGTTTTTGTAATTTAATTTATAACAAATTAATTTCATGCAATAAGCTTCAATTACTAGTTAGAGCTACTGCTCACTAGATGTCACTAATAAAAATTCACGAACATTCCACAAGTTTCGAGTGAAGTACAGAATAATTTAGTTCAAGTATATAAGTGTCGCCCTCACTTTCAAGCTGCAGTTTGAAACAAACTACGCTACAGCGAAGCGTTTTCCACGCAAATTCAACGAAAAAATATAGCGTTTATACTAAAAGTTAATCAATCTCTAAGTAAGCAAAATGGCCTTACTGCCTTTATTAATGGACTACGAAATGAGACCTAGGCGTTTACGCGACATTTACGGTCTAGATCTATCCCCTGAAGACTTCATAACCGATATCTTCGACCGACCATCCCGCAACTATTTACGGTCCTGGAGAAACCTTGCTTCTTTAACAAAAGATGTAGGATCTACCATCAAAACCGACAAAAACAAGTTCCAAATAAACTTAGACGTTCAGCATTTTGCTCCAGAGGAAATTATAGTGAAAACTATCGACAAATACATAGTGATTGAAGGAAAGCATGAAGAAAGGAAAGACGAGCACGGGTTCGTATCCAGGCAGTTTAAACGCAGGTACGCTATACCAGAAGGATGTAACCCTGAGATGATAGAGTCCAAGCTTTCTTCTGATGGCGTATTAACTATATCTGCGCCTAAAAAGTCTGAAGAAATAGGTGAAAGAATAGTACCTATTGCCCAAACTGGTCCGGTGAGAAGGAAAATCCAGGATACAGATGATCAAAATGATGGACAGGCTGGACAGGACCAGCAAAATGCTCAGCCTGAAGTTAAAACGCCTCAAAAGAAAAAACGACGTTGATTTTGTGTGTGTGTGACTTCTAGGTTTAATTTTGGTAATTTAATGTTAAGAGTTAAGACTGATTTTTATTATGAAATATTATTATATGAATAAATAAGTATAAGTTGCCAATAATTAGTGTTTTTTTTTAATTTATTATACCAGAAAAAAACAGATGAAAAAGAATTAAAATAGTTACAGATACTATTTTTTAATTATGAAAATTACTTAATAATTACTAATGTCTATAGTCATAAGGATTCAAAATAAAAATCAGTGTGGAAATGTGAAAAAGCTGCTAGATCTTTAAATATTTTTGATTTTCATTTTTTTAGTCTCGATAAGTGACGTAATTCAACGCCGCGTGTTGTCTTATTGCCAGAGCAAAAGTAGTAAATAACTCATTCGTCCGACTCGGAATTGAACCCAAAACCATCGCATGTATGTGTAATCACACACTATACCAATGTGCCACGACAGTCTCGCTTTTAAATAATCTTATATATTGATATATATATATATATGTATATATATTATTCTCATTTTAAGAGCTGATTCACTAATTTGTAAAATTAAACAAATAAAAAAAATATAGTTTTAAAATCTTCTGCTGCCATCTGTCGATAAGAATTAACATTAAGTTGTAAGTGGGCCATGCGTAGAAATTACATAAATAAAGTTAAATAATTTTGCTACAAGATGGCGGTGAAAAAAAAATTTATATACAGTCACAATACTTATACAATTTAAAAAAAAGCAACTTTAAAGCAGTGGAAATCAAATCCATACCCGTCGCTTTCACAGTTCAGTTCTCAGAAATATGCAATTTTAGAGATACTAATACTATGTTACTAGGTGTATTCTTTTAGCTTCACGCTCTATCCCTAGCGTGGTAGCCAGAGTGAACGGATTTCCGAATACTTCTCTCGCCTCGTCTATTTTTACCAACCCGCACATGCCTCCGGGGGTCTTCATGCTGTTCATTTGATGTTCCTCCACTTGTCATGGATGCAGAGTTCTTGAGGGTGAATCGGTCTTACAAGGACTCCAATCGACCAATAAAAGTCTTTAAACCTGATTTAAAATCATAAAAAATATGTGAAATATACATAACATAATATATAATACTTTATACGCAATAAGCCAAATATTTCAAACGATATGCCGAATTAATAAAAAGTTCTATAGCGAGTTATAAAGTTTGGCTTCCGTGCTCCCTCTTCCTTGAAATATGTACATACATGTATATACTATCTATTTCTTGAAAATTTCCATAGATATTTTTATTTCTTTTCACAAGTACCGCTTTTAAAGCAATAAATTAAACTAAAGAGTGAACCCTGCTGAAATGTTTCTTTAATTTATATTTTTTTGTTCTAAAGAATAATATTTATTATAACACAAGTTAGACAAATCACATTGTTTTCATTCGCGATGGTAGACAAAGCGCGGCGTTGAGTACCGCCACTAAGCACGCAATGTCTCAAAAATTTTATAGAAAGTGGGGAGCCTGCATATTTTCCATATTACTAAATTTTAATTGGTCTATTTATGCAATATTATTATACAACAGGTTGTAAAAGTTTTTAGTAATTCAAATAAGAAAACGGATAGCAGAGGTATACAGCTCTACTAATAGAGTTATGTTCAAAAATATTATAGGCACAGCCTCTTTAAATCGGCCTAATGTGACTCGGGATTGGGATTCACTTGCGATCAGTTATCGTTTTTTTGTTCATCGTGCCCACAACGTCAATCGTTAATCTCTTCTCATAATTAAACTGAAAATCTACTAAATAAACTTATTGGTAGTTCAAAAAGAACGTAAGGCTTAAAATGGTTAGTAGTAGTGTTTTCACGGCATCTAAGAGGCGTGGGTTCCGTTCGCTTTTAAAGATTTATTAAAATATATTTCTTTTATAGTGTCAAGTAACATTTTAAAAAGATTGCATAGTAACTAATATAAAGTTACGTTTTATTTAATTAACTACAACCAAGTTTGTAATTTTCTTCATGTATCGATCCATTATTTTTGCTACTCTAGTCTAGTTTGAAAACAGCGTTAAGTTACACCAACTAAAAGGCATCCCCTACAACAGTTGAGTATATAAAGTGATTGGCATTATCTCTAGATTATTGAGCGAACGATATTAAGACATAAACAAAAAAAAAACAAAACAAAAAGAAAATTCTTAAATCTCATACAATACATACATACATAAATACATGTATGATATTAGAAAACATAATAATACATCTCGAGCCCACCCTGTTTCTTATTAAGAAAATGTTTAATTGAACACACACACAGACAGCAGAGACAAACACTTTGTATGAATAGTTCAGTTATATAGTAATAAAGTATAAATGATGAAAGTTACATATAGGAAAATATTATATATTTGCTCGCATAGCTACAGCCTATATATCGCCGCTTGATAGAATACAAAATATGTGGAGACTTGTTTGTTTTTGCTCGACATAAAATAAAAGTAAGTAGGAAATGCAGTTGTTCTTTTTTAAATTTCACGCTATAGCTATAGCGCGATAGATAGATAGTGACGTTCACGTGAACGTCAAAGCCCAAACTCATTATTATTTATTAAATATGTACCTATTATATGTGTATTATTGTATCGTTATTATATTTACATTATTATTAAATTTATGTATGTTTTAAATATTATTACTAATAGTATACTATTTAATAATCAATAAACTGTTGTGTCGCCTGTATAAAATCGCAGGGGCACTCCAGGAAGTGTGTAGGAGTGTTTAAAAAAAAAAAAAAAAATATGTACCTATTCGTATAATACCTATTCGTAGGTAGAGGATTCAGATTAGGTAAGCGAATAGGTACTAAAGAAAAGACTAGAAAAAGAAAAGACTGAGCGCGGTGGCTATGATTTATGAGTAACACAAGTAATATTTATTATTTAATAGCTTTTACCTGTAACTTGGTCACATGTGTAAGTACTACAAAGAAAACTTTTAAGACAAATAAATTGAGAACAGAGTTATTTGTAACAAGAAAAGCAGGACTTCGAAGTAAGAAGCTCATGTGTATACCCTTCAAATGGAGTATGAGTAATATTTTAATCAAATTAGGTGGGTAAATATTTACGAGCATATTTTCACGTTTTATTAACTACAACATTTAAATATATATGATGCAACCTATATTGAGTTAAGACCACCAATCGTTTGTGGATTCAAAACCCACTGGGTATTTTTAATTTCCTTGTTCTGGTAACAAGATAAAGCGTGGCGCTAGGTTCCACCACTCAACGCACAATATCTCGTTAGGCGATATCAAGTTAGGCGGTGCGTTGGAAACGGAGTGTCTTAAGGTTCTAGGGTATCTCTGCCTATCCTGCTAAAAAAAGCGTACTAAAAAATCAAAACATTGAACTCTCACAACATCTCCACACCACCCGAGTCCGGAACACACATACGCAGAGCGAGGCGTTCCGTCTTAAGGACGACATATGAAGTAATTTTTTTTCCAACTACCCTACATTACAAATTGAACCTTATCATCTTTTGTATACAACTTAAATTGCGTTTCAACGCGAAATATTTTTTCCATTTCATATTTACGAATATGCCCCAAATTCCCGAAAAATTAGAACCGTGAAAGCGGAGGGGGTCGGGTGGTAGGAGGGTGGGGGGAGGGAGATAGTTTTAGATATATGTGTTATCCGTCAGCGCTTTTATTTGATTTGTTTTAATTCTATACTCTAATGACGTTAATAAGTTTAATTTTATATTACTTTGCTTAAATTGATTTATATCAAGTGTTTAATATCTGATGTATTTCGTTGTGAAACAGGGTTTTATTAGGTTGGTAAAAGCAGGTTCACTTTTTTTGGTTGAATTGGTGGAATCGGTGAAAAATTTTTAACGTATCGTGATTTGAAACCACGCCTCTTGGAAACCGTTTAAGACCACTAAGCCATACGTTTTGAGAAAGTATGGCTTGAGGACGAGGTCTATTAACATTTGGTGATTCTTGGAAGAGTCTTACATCTCTACATCAAGAATGTAGACGACTAAGAGATTTTTCACAATTTCTTTTTAAATTAAATTAAATATATTATTGTGCGATTCATCATAAGTATAAACTGAAATTATAAAAAACGTATTACAAATAGAACGTACCGTGACTTGAATCAGCCTGCGTCTCTTCGAATCCGTCGGTCAACCGCCTTTAGACAGACTGCAAGAGGCGCGACTTCAATTCCCGCAACGTTACAATTTTTACACTTTTCTAAAACAGTTATTTTGCTCGGGAGAATCTTCTTTTTGTTACATTTCTCTATCCAATACAACACTTTAAAAATTTTAAAATACTTTTTCAAAATTTTTCTTATAATTTTAATTTGATTCCGGAATCAGGAACATCGAATACCTAAGATAACATTAGGTAATAAAGATATCTTCAAATAAAATAGCTATAAATAATAACACATTGTACGCCACAGATATTTAGAGACCTAGTGTTAAATCTGTCTTTCTAAAGAAATATACCAGAAAAGAATTTAATAAAGAGACTAATGGCTCTATTGTCTAGTTTATAAAACAAATTAATACTATAATGACACAGAAGGAAATGGCTATAGTATATTTTTATTATAGATTTTTTTTAGTATTACGCTGTATCTCGCATAGAGTAGGGCACGCAGAGGAAACCTAGTGTCAAGAAACACTGTTTCGCACCAGCCAAATATCGAAACATTGCATGTTGAGTGGCGGAAATCAACGCTGCGAAAAATGAAAATAAATTCTTTGCTTGAGAAGTAACCGAACCCACAACTATCGTGCATACCCTAAGCAACTACGGTAAATATATTTTACTTATTATAATACAACTTTCTAAGGTTATTACAGAATAGTACTCAGTAAGCCTAGACGAGGCTTGTAAATAAAGGATGTTTGGGTCCGTCACCGTGTATCTCATATTTTAGTCCTACCCTCATATTAAATATCTTTTCATCAATCTTCTAAGGAATTGTCCTTCTTAGAAACTGACAGCCACTCTCAGATACTTCAGTTAACGTTTAACTGACTTTAAATTAATATTTTAAGGCTGTCGTGGCGCAGCGGTGTAGAAACTAACGGAGTGTCCTATCACCATTCTTCCCCTGCCAACCCTGCCATATATGAATACAGCGTGAACCCGTAAAAAATCCAAGAATTTCTAATAGTAAAGTAAGCTACATCACAATCGTCAAGCAATTTGTGAAGGAACATCGACACGAATATCAAAATGTGGGGCATGGGGATATTTTAAAGCGAGCAAAATAACCGCTCTGGGACGGGGTGGCGTTTATAGGGGTTAACTGGGGGTGGCCATTGAAGTTATAATTTCTACTAGTTTAAAGAAAAAAATCTTAGTGAAGAAATAAATTTTAATAAAATAAGAAATACATTTTAGTTCAATATTTGGAATAAATCGTAAAATGGAATGGATAATGAAGGTATCTAAATGGAAACTAAGTGTCTTAACACTAGGTTCCTAAGTTCCCTCTGTCTTTTGTGCTATGTGCGGGATAAAGCGTAAAGTAAAAAAAAAAAGAGTAATACGTGGTGGTACCTTAAGTGCAGTGAGTATAATAATATGGTGTCATCGAGTTGGTCTAATAATGGATCCTGGACCTTAATAGTGGAAATTTTCTGAGGTTACTGGTACATTTTTATACTTTTTAGTGTCCGATAAAAACGATACATTTTTTCAAATATTTAAACTATTTATTTTATAATGTCGACTCTTAAATGTCCTTACATTGTTTATAAGGGTAGTAATCAGCATTGTCAGATTTTTTCTACGTGAAAAGCGGGTTTTTTGAAGATTTTAAGTAAAAAAGCGGAACTCTGTAGCCAAAAGCGGGACTGCGAAATTAACTAATAAGAATTCAATTTATTATTTATCTAGTTATTAAAGTTTTAAATAAAGCTTCCAATGGTGATAGATAACAATATAAAATGTTTTTTTAATAGAATAACGTCATTGTGCTTCAAATTTAAATTTTGGTTTACAAGTTTAAGTCAGAAAAGTTATACATATCTTACGAATAAACTTATTTGTATTAAAAAAAAATATTTATCACAGTACGTGAAATACTACGTAAAAACGGGACAGTTCCTGTCCCGATGCGGGACATTTAATTTTTGGTCTAAAAATCGGGACGTCCCGCCAAAAACGAGACGACTGGCAAAGCTGGTACTAATATTGAAAAGTAAGTTGACGCACCGCGTGGCCACAACCGGTCATATCTATTCGTTTGAAGATTGTAAACAGTGCACGGCTCTATATTTTTACACTTATATTTAATTTTTTTTTTTTATCTCTTATTACTAAATATTACGTAAGTATCAATAGAACAGTAGAATAAGGAAAGAAATTAGCTTTATAGGAAGAGGCAACCAAGTGTCAAGACACTCCGTTTCCCACTTTTCGTCTGATTTCTCGAAATTTATCAGCAATTGTTCTAAATTCAAAGCCGCGCTTTGCCGAAAAAGGAAGGTGAAATGTTTTGATATATATAGGTATATATATATCAAAACATTTCACAAAAGGAGGCGTTCATTTCATTTCTCGAATGTATATATATATATATATATATATATATATATACATTCGAGAAATTTGCTTAGATAATATACAAAAATATTTCATTTTATTTATGAGGCCGTCGTAGCGTAGGAGCACAAGCGTGCGACTATTAACGCGACGCTTGTAGTTTCAATTCTCACTAGGGGGAAAAATATTGAAAAGTTATTATACTTCGATCTGGTAACAAGAAAAAACGCGGCGTTCTGTTCCACCACTCAACACGCAATGCCATTAAAGTTCGGCGGAAAGTGGGTTCCCAGATTCGTTCAGCCTACTCTGCTAATCAGAGATGCAGGTGAAGCTAAAAAACATACCTACCTACGTTACAATAAACAATGTCAATCTGTTAAAAAAATTCCGGCGTTAGGTGCCGCCAATAAATACGTCATTTTTCTAAAATGGGCGGAGTGTGAAGAACATGGCGCCTCAACATAATTTTCTCTTCGCCTACCTTGTATCCGCCTACCTTATATCAGGACAAAGGTGCACTCTATGCTTGAAGCTAAATCAGACGGATAGACAAACAATTATTTCTTTTGAATTCGGCGGAAAATGGGGAATGGAGTGACATAACACTATTAAGCAACGTTAAAAAAAGAAATATAAGCGCTTACTAACATTTGAACCTGCTACCTCTGTGTGCTATGGACAAATACTAATAACATAATTCATATTCTATAGAATTTAATCTAAAAAAGTAATTATTATACGTAACAAAAGGGAATATTTTTTTATGTGGAAAATGTCAAACAACGCGTAATCTATTTGATTATGAAGCCCTAAATAAAATAATTATTCTCCAACGAACGAATTACTGTATGGTAACGTATTTATATAGAATCGGCGAGACGACGACGACGAGATATTTCTATGTTTTTTTTGGCGTCACGATATATATCCTGCAAACAGGGTTGCCTAGAGAACCTAGTGTTATGTCACTCCACGACCCCATTTTCCGCCGAATTCTGAAGGCAGAGCGAAGAAAATGGAAATATGAAATATTGCATTTCTTCGAGTGGGAATCGAACCCAAGAGCTGTCTTACCAGTTGTCTTACACTTTGTGCCCTTACACCACTACTGATCTCAAATTCCATTTTTATACAGAGTTTAATTGAAAAAGCTTGTGTCGTTCATCAATTTTAGATATAATCTACTTAATTTTATATATACCGAAGATTATATATATAAAACTTTTCTGTTGTTAAATGAATGATAGACAACGGACAGACAAAATGACTGAACTTATTAATTTCAGTTTTAAAATGTAGGTAAGTTAGGGATTGTGGGGGTGACTAGGAAAGAAATACAAGAGGTATGTCGTGAAAAAAGGAAAAAGGACTTGGTAATGCCTTATTTGGTTTTCTTCTTTTTTCGATTTAATAGACAATGTGGACAAAAATGAACCCTCTAATTTGGCTTATTATATCTGGAAAAAAATCTTTATTATAAATACTATCTCCATTGTGCGATTTGAAACTCCAGTTATCGTGTAGAGTCAGATACGTCAGTCAGTGCGCCATTATTGTTTTAAAATTTTAGATAATTTGCAATTAATTTACTTCTGATATTGTTAAAAGTTAAATTAAATCAGCTTCACGCTGTATCTCGCACACGGCGGGCAAAGGGAACCTAGTGTTAAGTTCCCTTAATCAAGTACTTATCTAATATTTTGTTAATAATATAGAGCTCCAAGATATCTATCGAGTGAAGCGACACAATTTGTAATTTCTTAATTAAAGTATTTTATAGTTATTTTTGTATTTAAATTGCAATGTAGATGCGGAACTCTGATTACATATGGAGGAATAGTCCTTTAAACGGACAGAAAATGACAATAATTCATTCCCTGGGAATCGAACCTAATACAACGCACGCAATTTTTAGTCAGTAGATGCTGGCTCCACTATGATCTCAATTAGTTATAAAATAAGTTTAAAAATGTCGGTAAATCCATCAGTGATCCACCAGGTTTTGTCTATCAACTTAGTCAATCAGATCAATCAATGAAAATAAAAACTAATAACAATAAAAAGAAGTAATACACGAACACCACCACGGTATGTATTAGTTAAGTTATAATAAATTCAGACACGTGTAACTCTGTAAGAGATACTCTAAGCACAAAAATGTTTTCCTCCGCCTTGTTTTAGTGGAAAATTGAAATTGAAATTGTTATTAGGCAATCTGGCTTTAGACTTTGATATTAATGTTGTAAATGTATCAAATATTACGCGGTTTTTTTTTTCACTTAAATCGTTAAATTTTGTGTGCTCTGCTTTTAAATTAAACAGTAATTTTAATGAAATTTACATAATAATTAAATACTTATATTTGCTATATTTTTGACTAATGTAATGAACAGTGAGGAAGTATTCGTGTAAATACATAATTGTTTTCTCTTCTATGTCAGTCGATTTTTAAATATAAGAAATTGCTAACTTAAAAAAAATTAAGCTACGTGCTTTTTCCCGCATAGCACGACGGAGGGAACCTAATGTTAAGTCGTTCCGATTCCTAATTTTGCTATGCTATGCCATGACGGCCTTGACACAGTCAAGGAATTTTCTTAACATCACTTCTCTATTCGAGGACTAGTGTTATCAGTACCGTTATGGAATTTAATTTACTAGAAATGTGTGTGATACTGAGTTAAACTATTAAACAATTTCTTCAAATGGTGAGGTAAATTCTTTAAATAAAAAAAAAAATAAAATTTTAACCACATTGCTAATCAAAATATGGACAAAACAGATACCTAACTAAGTTTTCGAACCTTATTTTGTTATTATTTTTTAGCACGCTGCATCCCGCATATAATGGAGAAGAAGAGGTAACCCAATAGTGTTCAACCCAATTTTCGACACATTACCCGTCTAGTAGTGTATTTCAACGCCAAGCCAAATGATAACATTTTCCCCCCGATTTCAAATCGAACCCAAAACCGTCGCGTGTACAGTCAAATACTAACCCACTTCGTAACGACGGCACGACCCCAACAGATAGTGAAAATACATTATTTTATATAAAATTTGTAAACTGTCACAGCAAATAATGTGACAGCTCCAGTTATTGTTGTAGTCTCAGGTGCGTAAAGGTAGTATTTGTGGTAACATAAATATGTTTGTACCGACTCAGTAGGTAAGGTAAAGCACCAGGAAATAAGAAAAGAAATGAAAAGCGAAAAGACTCTTCTTTTGATTGTAACGAATAAAAAAAATATTAAATTAAATGTGTTTAATTTTTATTTGTAGAAAAAAATTAAATATCTTTATTTTTAATTACTTAGTTATGGAAACACTAATGCGCTGCTCGATCTTCGGCAGATTGCGAGTTAAGGGGCGGAACTCAACGCCGTGGCCTGCTTCGTAACCAGAGCGATTAAAATATTTGGTATTTTATTCCCCGGAGTGGGAATCGAACCTACAACCGTCGCATTTACAGCCGCACTCTTGTTTGTCGCTGCGCCTCGAAACTCAATTAATTTTAAGGCTTTATTTTTTTATGCATTCTTTGGTTATCACAATTGTCATTTGGTTATCAAAAAAAATTATAAGAAATAACCATTTATTTATTTTATCATGCAATGTTTGAATAATGTAGAGCAAAATTATATATCAATTTTGTTTTTATTAAAAATATTTGTTCCTATCATAGGTGATGTGAACCTACAACCATCACGACTTTTATTTTTTACAATAATAGCAGCACGAAAATATTTAAATTATTTATTATGTTAATATAGAGCGCTGTTACTAGGCCCGTATACAAAATATGAATATATGGAAATTGTGAAATATTCGTCTTCAATTTTGTTTGGCTACGGTTTTAAGATGGGGCGCAACATCATTGACTGTAAACTCGGTTGTGAGTTCGAATCCCATTCATAGAATGTCTCGAACATTGGGCGGAAATTTGGAGCACTAGGTTTCCTCTACTTACCCTGCGTTATGCGGAATACAACGTAAACGTAAAGCTACACCTATATTTTAATTTCCATAAAAAAAATAAGTTTAATTCGACCAGTTGATTGAGCTTTGCTTTAAATAAATAAGCCGATTATCATTTTTTGTCTATATTTTTAGATCTATATTTTCGGATATCAATGCGGGGTAGTTGACTGATTAAAGGAGATGGATATAGGATCAATTTTCACGCAGAGCTTAGTCTTTATTTTGAAAAAAAAAACATATTTGTTAAATTTACTTCCCCACTTTGGTTAACCTAGTGTATCATTAACAACCTTTGTAATTGAAGGTTAACGTTGTGTTCTACGGTTTAATAGACTAGAAAGAAGTACTATTTTAATAAATGACAAGTAAAGACGAAGAAGATATTTACGCCGTAGTGGCGCAGTGGCACAAGCGTGCGACAGTAAACGCTACGGTTTCGAGTCCGTTTCGTTGTAGGTTCGAGACGAGATCGGGGGAATGAAATGTTTATTTTCAATTCTACGCTCTAGCAACAAGCATTGCATTAACTTTCGCCACTCTACACACAATGCTTCAAAAAGTAGTAAATCGCCGGAAAATGAGGAAAAGATGTGTACATAATGTGAACGGAGTGTCTTAATATTAGGTACCCAGTTTCCCTCTGCCTACCCTACTATATATTGGATACATGGTTTAGCTATATTTTTTAAACTAAAAAAAATAGTTGCAACTTAATATTACAGCAGAGTAGTTTCAAACACAAGCGCTAGGTTTTTGTGAATTGTGACGCAAATGTAGAGTAACTTTGAATGGGTTGTAAAGGTCATTCGCTCAATCTAAAAACTGTTGGCCACGAAACATGGACTTTGTTTATTTATTATTTTATATACATCTTATATTTATATTTGTATTAAAAATCAGAAGAGTTTATTTTAAATATTAATAATTAAATACGTCATTTGAGCAAAACTTGGGTGGAAAGTGTTATAATAATTATATAGATTTTGGATCGTAGTTGTGCAGTGGGAGCGTCTATCTGAAGTGTGACGTTTGTGGGTTTGAATCTCACTTCAGGAGGTGATTATATCTAAATGATTTTCATTTTCCCATTCCATTTAGTCAAAGCCTGACGTTGAGTTCCGTTTGTGTTAATTCTCTCTGCGGAAAAAATCTTAAGTTGAACACTCAACACGCAATGCCTTCAGAATTCGGCAGAAAGTGGGGAATGGAGTGTCTTAACACTAGGTTTCCTCTGCCTACCCTGCTGTGTGCGGGATACAGCGTGAAGCTGATTTATTTTTTTATTTTAGCTAAGTAATAATAATGGAAACTATGGACTGTAAATGTAAAAAATAAGTTGCAACGACTAGTTGTGTGACTCGAAGTAGATACCAATGGCTTTAATACTCATCTACAATAAGATATTTAAGAATTGAAACACGTGTTCATATATTCAATGCATAAAAATTAGGCCCTTGTAGCGCAGGATGACGTCTAACTGGAAACACGATGGTTGTAGATTCAATTCTGATTCATGAAAATCAATGGATTTCTTCGCTCTGTTAACAAGATAAGTCGTGGCGTTCAGTTACGCCATTCAACATACAATGCCTTAAAAATTTGGAGGTGCGTGGTCCTACTGTCTACTCTGTTATATTATGCCAACTTAGAATGATTATTGAATTTCATTGTTTGACACCAAATAACACTAACATGTCATTATTGTACTTTTTATTATTCTTTTTGGCAGTTGACATATTTATTTTTATTTTATTTTTACATTTAAAGTTAACAAATGGATTATATGTAACTATAATACTTATTGTAATAATTAATGTACAATAATTTTAAAAATTGCCATTTTTTACATATTTTATATTAAACATTTACAACAATTTCGCCTGCCTATAGTTATAAATAATTATAAAATTATACAGGCCGTTTTAAAAAACATAAACGAATAAATTACAATATAAAAAACAATGAACTTTTTTCAGTACAAAATGAAAAGGCGCTTTAAAAATCGAATCAGGCCCGTCCTTGAGCAAGAGAAAAGGAGGCGTTCTTGCCGTCAACATATAAATCATATTTCTGGAGAATTTTTAAAAGTCCTATTGCTTTCGCGTATTTGCGATGTACTCCCCTAGGGGTGGGGGTGTGTACTTACCCCCGCGTTTCCTAGTTCTGCTTGAGGATACAGGGTGCCGTGTGATTTGTGGCCTTGGAATGGTTTCCTTAATGATTAAATTTCATTTTTTTTTCTCATATTTACGATTTTGATACAAGTTAATTTTAGATGTAATCGCTTCATGTACATCCTAGATGTAACGCTTAAGTAAAAAATACAAATAAAACACACACTTTTGTAATTATTTCTTAGCTTTAAATTCTGTATTTAATTAGATCTCGTTGCGTTTATTTACGTATGTATATAAAGTAAGTTTAAATAAATAATTTAACAATATAAGCCACTCTAAATACATATTAGAGCAACACTAAAACATCATATAAGAAAAGAAATAAAAACATTCAAGTAACTAATCTCTTGAATTAACCACACATACATACAAATAAAATATAATAATATCTCCTAAACACAACTAAGAACTGAATAATCAATAAGATGTTATATTTCTTGTAAAAATTATATATATTTTGTTGATATAATAAAACACAATTAACTTATACCCGAAGCACGCTGTATAGCGGTAAGGCGCTGGAGGAGGGGCGCCCGCACGCGTCGCGTAGAGCTTACTAAAATTTAAGATGAAGATGCCATTTATTTTTATATATACATGATATAGTTTGTTTTGTTTTTCATATATTATAAAAGTGTATTTTGAAAGAAATATCGACTAAATTTATTATTTATAATTTATAATGATTTGAGATAAAAAAATGTTTGTAAAATTTAAAGAAACTATAATATATATACATATGTTTTTACAATTTTTTTGTAAGTACGTATATTTTTAATATTATTCCTATTTTTAAGGCTTTACAATAAAATTATGCAGTTAAGTGAAAATTAAGAGATTCAATGACAATTCGATGATAAAACTATCATCGAGATTCGAGTTCATAAGTGTCACATATATTCTGAACATATATCAACTTCATATCAATAATGCTAATATATGAAGACAAATCAACCCTTTTAACCGAATATACAAAGAGTTATATCAATTTTTTTTTCTATATAATAATTTTATATGAAATTTTTATATAGCGCATGAAGTTTTACACTGTTTTACACGAGCCTTTTATGTAGCACATAGATAAATAAATAAAAAAAATAACCAAACCGGAAACACGTATTGATCTAAATCTTGTCCACAGCCTATACTTAGCACACATGTGGTGGGGCACTAGGAAGAAAGCCGAAGAAAAAATGAGGGAGAGGAAAAACTAGAGAGGGACGGAAAAGTGGGTGAAAAACGAAAAATTTCACCCTCCACCCCACAGCCACCATGACTCCCCACGCACACACGCGTGCGATACCCGGCTGGCCGACTCTTGATACTTACAAATACTTTCACTTTTTTAGTTTCACGCTGTCCACATATATATAGCAAGGCAGGTTAGGGTATCTAGTGAAAAAGATGCTCCGTTGCCCACACACCGTTGAATTTTCGAGAAATTGCATATTGTTCTCTTGAGTTCCGCTAAACAAAATAGTTTCTCGAATTCAGGCCAACGAAAACCAACTCTCCTTCTATTCTGCAGAAAAGAAAAGTTATGTCGTGTGGTCTTAATATATATAGTGATTTTCATACAGGGTAGCAGTTACAATATCATTTTCTTTAGAAGACATATATTGAAATGTTATTTTAATAAAAAGACAATCATTTTATATATTTTTAACATGTGTTATTCCACAGTTAAACAAAACAATTTTATGCTACTGGAGATTTAAGTTATAGAGAGAAATATTCGCATATACAATTTAAAATATTACATTTCAATAAATTTCTGTTACACTTCAAACATATAAAAAAACCTGATGAGGGCTCCACAGTTTTATTATAAAATTTTCGATGCTATAATTTTGTATAATATATAATTAGTCTACATATTTAATTTAAATTTAGTACGATTTTCTATTTACCTCAGCGAACAGAAAAAAAAACAGTTTGTATGACCATAGTCAGTTATGCGTGTGACGTCATATCTTTATATTTAAATAATATTTGGATATAGAACGAGTTATAATAAACCTGTCATAAATAAAAAAATATGCTTAACAGATTTTTTTTGATATATGTACGTATATCGTTGGTTTTATTTGTAAATGGCTTAGAAGATTTTTGATCTAGATTTTTCATGATTATCACTGTTTTGTAAATATTTTAAGCTGAAATTTAAGCTATTTGCTGAAACTGCATGTCCTTATTAATATAAAATATTCCTATATGTTTTTTTAAGAATCAATTAAAATTTAGCTAAAAATAGTAGTGTGTTTTAAGAGCAAAATGTATGTACTATGTAATATTATTTATATTTTATGCTATGTAATATTTTTTTTTTGCGAGTGAAAGTGTTCCTAGTGAAAGTATCAAGAGGGCGCAATCCTCCAGGAGGCTATTGTAGCATGTTTTTATACCCAAAAATTTTAAGTCAGTAGGCGCTCGCACTCTGAGCGGCTTGAACGTTTTTATTATTAATATATATTTATATTTCGTTCCTTTACAAGTTTTCCATCGTTCATAATTTTAATATTTTTATACCGTTTTATACAAAAGTGTTTATAGATAGGCGTAATTACATTATACAACTTTCATTTGTCGGGTTGCGGAGTTTGACAGTTGGGATATAAAAAAAATTCAAATTTGACGTTTGAGTAAAGATGGCCGACTGTGTGTCTGTCGGTGTGCTCGCCGGGTTCGTCGACCTACACTAGGATGCTAAACTTTCAAAATATTTGACGTTTACTCTACCCGTAAGTATAATTTTAATCATATAGACCTACATTGTATACAATATAATATTTTTTACAACTTAATTTGTCGTTCCATGTGTACCTCCTTAACAGCAATAGGGATTTAGTTCCAGTTTTGAAAGTTCAAGGCTACTTAAGTAACTTGGTGAAGTAATAAAACAACAAATGAAACAGATTAAAAAAGCTGCGATCACAGATCTTAAAATAGTGTTCCTGTAAAGACTCTTTTATAAATAGATAAGAAAAGGCCATCAATTCAAAGCGGTCACGTGATACATGCGAATGAACGAACAAACATATTTTTTAATTGCCAATATAATATTTCGATGTCGCCGAATGTGAACTAGTTGTGTCCGCTATTATTTTTATCGTATCGTAAATTAGAGGCCGATAGTGGCCGATAGTGGTATTGATTTTTTTCCCTCATTCTGTTAAATTTCATTTATTTGGGGGTGCGACCGAGGCGGTGACGTGGGGCTATAACTTAGCTGACCGCCAGTCTCCGGATAGACTTATAAAATATTGTGTTTATTCCATAAACTTTGTATTGAGATACTAAGTTTTAGTCGTCCATCTTCCGTATTCTTTCCTTATCTCTATTTTTACACTAATATTATAAAGCTGAAGTTTGTTTGGTTGAACACGCTAATCTCAGGAACTACAGATTCAAATTGCAACAATGTCTTGTATTGTTGTTGATTTGTCTGGAAAATCTAAGTCGTTTCGATATTACCATGCTGCGGTCGATTTCCGTGGGATACAAGTACCTCGGGCACTTAAAATGTATGTGACATAACTTTAAGTTATTTAATTTTGACCACGCGGGCAAAGTTGCGCGTAAAAGCTAGTTCTATATATACAGAATATTATAATGAATCACTCCGCTTTCTTCCTGCATGTATGTAGGTACATTTATATTGCTTTTGGGTTTGATTGAAATAAAATATAGATTATTTTTATTTCTTCGCACTGGTAACGAGGAAAAGTCAGATGTTGGAGAAACGTCTCCACTCAATACGCATCGCATGAATCGAGAACTCGGCGAAAAGTAAGCTTCTTCCCAAATATAAGATTTGTACCCACATTTATCTCTACGTAGTGTACTACCGTACCGGACTTTACTCTACTATATAAATATATGTATAGTTTTAAATAACAATCGCATTTTTAATTGATTATATTTGGTTTTAAGTTTTATATGTTGAAATTGCCTAATTTTTTGTAGTTACCAGTTAGAGTCCGCGACGTTGTCTGCTTGTTTTTTTTATAGTTATAGTTTTTAAATCGTGCCATTTGCGTTAAAAAAGGAATAGAAACGCGTGAATCTAGTATGTAAAATATATGTTTATATAATAAGTATTAATCTCTATCATATATGGTGATGTCTAAACTTATACTGTTTCTAAACGAAAATTAAAATTTTGTACTGCACTAGCTTTTGCCTGCGGCTTTGCTATTGTGGTCAAATGGAAATAACTATGGATATATGCACTTGCTCTTTTATATTATCTTCATTGGCAGATGGACGATCCAATACAAATGATTTTTTTTTATTTAAAACTAATAGTTCCTGAGATCAGCTAAAATTCTATAATTCTTATTCGAGAGGGTTTCCAATCGGTGGAATGAATTATTTTCATTTAGTCGCTCTGGTAACAAGACAACGTGTGACGTTTATTGGTAAAAAACATTTGTTTATATTTATTTTTAATATAATTATGACGTAGAACTAGATTTAAATGACTACATAGATGTAGTTCCCTTAAAAAGCTTTAACAAGTCCCTTTATAACTTTCAATTAAAGAAGTTGCCAAATTAAGTATACGTTTTTAGGGTTTCGTACCTCAAAACAAATCGGAATATATATTATAGGATCACTTTGTTGTTCGTCTGTCTAGATCATTTATCTCGATATAGATAGATTGCGTGGAAGTATCAAGCTGAATTTAATATGAAATATTTAAATCTACAATCCTGTTGACCACAGAAAAAAAATCAGGCATCTAAAAGTTAACAACACAATCAAAAGATACGATGCATCGTTTTTGCATCTTAAGCTAAATTTAAAGTACCCTATAGATTTCTTTTACGAGACGAATTTATGAAATGGCAAACATCAAACAATACAAAAAATATATTTCTATTTTATTTCATACAAAATGAGTGTCAACACCTGCAAACTTTAGTTTGTTTACTTTTATAAGTCATTTTCCTATTGATTTACACAATTATGAAATCGGTAAGGCCCTCGGCCCTCATTGGGTGATATCGACTCGCAGTTGGCCGATTTTTATATAATTTTGGTGTAACCTGCATACAGCAGGAAAGGCAGAGAGAACGTAGTGAGAAAACCACCTAACACCCAACCGCCGCGCTCATAGTCCAACTCTGTGCCGCTGCGCCACGATGGCCTATACTTAAAAATAAAAATCCTTAATTCTTAACGCGCAATACCTTCAGAGACCTTTATAGTGCAGAGTGTCTTAACACTGCGCTCCGTCTGCCTACATACATGCGTGATACAGCGTGAAACTGAAAAATAACTTAGCTTATAACCTTAAATTTTTAAGAAACCGATTTTTTTAATAAAATTTATAACCATTTCGTACGTCGTTGATCACAGAGGTGCGACGTCATTTGAGTGTTTATACCAAATGTAAATGTCAATATTGTGCGGCGTTATTACTTAGGACTAGTTTAGGCACTAACCGTCATGGCAGCATTTTTCCTAAATAAAATATATAAACATGATTGTAAACTATATATAACTAATATACGAGATAAGATATCTATTTCAGACCAGTTGTGGTGCAGGGGCTCAAGTGTGCGACTGTAAACGGGATAGCTTGAGGGTTCGATTCCCACTCGACGAAATGATTTTTTTATTATTTTCATATTAGAGGCCAGTCGTGACGCAGCGGCACAAAGTGTGACTGTAAAACCGACTGGTTGTGGGTTCAATCCCCACTCGAGGAGATGAAATATTTACTTAAATTTATATTTCCATTTCTTCGCTCTGGTATCGAGACAAAGCACTACGTTGAGTTCTGCCACTCAACACGTAATGCCTCCAAAAATCGTCAGAAAGTGGGGAATGTAGTGTCTTAACATTAGGTTCCCTCTGCCTACTTTATTTCATATTGTTGCTCTGGTAACGAAGCGAAGCGCGGCGTTGAGTTTTATGAAGGTAACCGTGAATTATGTCGTAGCTTGAGATTTTGAAAATGTTAAATTCCACAAAAAAAATCACTATTAGTAGAATCACTATTTAATACTAGAATAATGTGATTGCAATTCAATAGCTTCCGATTTGTATCTCGCGATCAGCTGTGGACGACCCAAAATGACGTCACACGTCTCAGGTACCAAGACTAGCAAAAGCAGTCAATACGCAGATTATAAATTATAAATTATTTTAACCGACGTCGGTGAAATGTGAGTTATGTGTTTTATATTATGTAAAATAATTAATTTTTTTTAATTAATAATTTATGACATTTATATAATATAATTTATTTTGAATAAATAAATATGTGAGATTATATTTTGTATAAATCCAATATTAAATAAATTAATTTAAATTAGTTGGAGTAGCCCACAAATAATATACTATATGCAATTTCTATAAACAAAAACAAATACATTATTTAATGTTTTTTGTCGTATTAGGTTCTATCCCATAACCAGTTACAAAGCGAAAAATATTGATTTAAACTCTCACCCTTTAGATGTCCAATGTCTTGTATTGTTGTTGATTTGTCTGGAAAATCTAAGTCGTTTCGATATTACCATGCTGCGGTCGATTTCCGTGGGATACAAGTACCTCGGGCACTTAAAATGTATGTGACATAACTTTAAGTTATTTAATTTTGACCACGCGGGCAAAGTTGCGCGTAAAAGCTAGTTCTATATATACAGAATATTATAATGAATCACTCCGCTTTCTTCCTGCATGTATGTAGGTACATTTATATTGCTTTTGGGTTTGATTGAAATAAAATATAGATTATTTTTATTTCTTCGCACTGGTAACGAGGAAAAGTCAGATGTTGGAGAAACGTCTCCACTCAATACGCATCGCATGAATCGAGAACTCGGCGAAAAGTAAGCTTCTTCCCAAATATAAGATTTGTACCCACATTTATCTCTACGTAGTGTACTACCGTACCGGACTTTACTCTACTATATAAATATATGTATAGTTTTAAATAACAATCGCATTTTTAATTGATTATATTTGGTTTTAAGTTTTATATGTTGAAATTGCCTAATTTTTTGTAGTTACCAGTTAGAGTCCGCGACGTTGTCTGCTTGTTTTTTTTATAGTTATAGTTTTTAAATCGTGCCATTTGCGTTAAAAAAGGAATAGAAACGCGTGAATCTAGTATGTAAAATATATGTTTATATAATAAGTATTAATCTCTATCATATATGGTGATGTCTAAACTTATACTGTTTCTAAACGAAAATTAAAATTTTGTACTGCACTAGCTTTTGCCTGCGGCTTTGCTATTGTGGTCAAATGGAAATAACTATGGATATATGCACTTGCTCTTTTATATTATCTTCATTGGCAGATGGACGATCCAATACAAATGATTTTTTTTTATTTAAAACTAATAGTTCCTGAGATCAGCTAAAATTCTATAATTCTTATTCGAGAGGGTTTCCAATCGGTGGAATGAATTATTTTCATTTAGTCGCTCTGGTAACAAGACAACGTGTGACGTTTATTGGTAAAAAACATTTGTTTATATTTATTTTTAATATAATTATGACGTAGAACTAGATTTAAATGACTACATAGATGTAGTTCCCTTAAAAAGCTTTAACAAGTCCCTTTATAACTTTCAATTAAAGAAGTTGCCAAATTAAGTATACGTTTTTAGGGTTTCGTACCTCAAAACAAATCGGAATATATATTATAGGATCACTTTGTTGTTCGTCTGTCTAGATCATTTATCTCGATATAGATAGATTGCGTGGAAGTATCAAGCTGAATTTAATATGAAATATTTAAATCTACAATCCTGTTGACCACAGAAAAAAAATCAGGCATCTAAAAGTTAACAACACAATCAAAAGATACGATGCATCGTTTTTGCATCTTAAGCTAAATTTAAAGTACCCTATAGATTTCTTTTACGAGACGAATTTATGAAATGGCAAACATCAAACAATACAAAAAATATATTTCTATTTTATTTCATACAAAATGAGTGTCAACACCTGCAAACTTTAGTTTGTTTACTTTTATAAGTCATTTTCCTATTGATTTACACAATTATGAAATCGGTAAGGCCCTCGGCCCTCATTGGGTGATATCGACTCGCAGTTGGCCGATTTTTATATAATTTTGGTGTAACCTGCATACAGCAGGAAAGGCAGAGAGAACGTAGTGAGAAAACCACCTAACACCCAACCGCCGCGCTCATAGTCCAACTCTGTGCCGCTGCGCCACGATGGCCTATACTTAAAAATAAAAATCCTTAATTCTTAACGCGCAATACCTTCAGAGACCTTTATAGTGCAGAGTGTCTTAACACTGCGCTCCGTCTGCCTACATACATGCGTGATACAGCGTGAAACTGAAAAATAACTTAGCTTATAACCTTAAATTTTTAAGAAACCGATTTTTTTAATAAAATTTATAACCATTTCGTACGTCGTTGATCACAGAGGTGCGACGTCATTTGAGTGTTTATACCAAATGTAAATGTCAATATTGTGCGGCGTTATTACTTAGGACTAGTTTAGGCACTAACCGTCATGGCAGCATTTTTCCTAAATAAAATATATAAACATGATTGTAAACTATATATAACTAATATACGAGATAAGATATCTATTTCAGACCAGTTGTGGTGCAGGGGCTCAAGTGTGCGACTGTAAACGGGATAGCTTGAGGGTTCGATTCCCACTCGACGAAATGATTTTTTTATTATTTTCATATTAGAGGCCAGTCGTGACGCAGCGGCACAAAGTGTGACTGTAAAACCGACTGGTTGTGGGTTCAATCCCCACTCGAGGAGATGAAATATTTACTTAAATTTATATTTCCATTTCTTCGCTCTGGTATCGAGACAAAGCACTACGTTGAGTTCTGCCACTCAACACGTAATGCCTCCAAAAATCGTCAGAAAGTGGGGAATGTAGTGTCTTAACATTAGGTTCCCTCTGCCTACTTTATTTCATATTGTTGCTCTGGTAACGAAGCGAAGCGCGGCGTTGAGTTTTATGAAGGTAACCGTGAATTATGTCGTAGCTTGAGATTTTGAAAATGTTAAATTCCACAAAAAAAATCACTATTAGTAGAATCACTATTTAATACTAGAATAAAATTATTGAATGAAAGTTAGTTCTTTAAGTTTTTTTTCTATATTTAATTTTTTTTTTAAAAGTTATGAAAATTTGAACGTCTCGAAATCGCGCCTCTTGGTAGTGGTTTCCAAAAGGCGTTTACAGGTTTAAAGGTTTTTACGTCTTGCGTTTAAAGGTTTTTACGTCTATACCTACACAGTTTAAATTAGTTACCGAATATTTCAACTGAAGTCTGTGATGTAACATTAAAGCTAAGAAAGTCATAGTGGATTAGTCTTTTTTTTTAAAAAACGTTTTTCTCATCATAGACACAAAGATGTTTGTGGCGCAATATAATACATAATAAATAGGCTTTCATCACAATGATTGTGTGTTCATTAGACAAAACGCGGCGTTGAGCTCCGCCAATTAAAAACCTCCAATGTCTCTAGAATTTGATCTGTGAAAGTTTATGGAACGAAGTGTCTTAATATTAGATTTATACATATTTTTTTAAGGAATTCAATAAAATTACTTTTATATGACATATTGTACTGTTGTCATGGCAACACTAGCTCCATCTGGCCCCTACATGTTTCATATCAAAAGTAGGTTAACATGAATATATTTTTTTAGATCGTGCATCTCCCGTATTTGGCTGGGTGTCAACAATATTCATTTTAGAGGTATTCGTGGCGTGGTAAAAGTGATGGTTGATTATAATTCGATTCCCACTCGTAGGAGTGCGGCGTTGAATTCCGCCAATCTAAAAGCATATCAGCTATTTCGAATTCGTGGCCTCGGGGATGCTGGGAAAAGAGTGCTTTAACATTAGGTTGAATTCCTCTACTCGACATATTAATGTCTCGTAAATTAGATTTCCTCTCTTTACTATACAATTTTCTTTAAAGATAACGAAAAAATATTTAAACATCGAATGATATCTCATTTTTAACCGACATCTGTAGGAAAAGGAGGTTGTCAATTCGACTGTATTCTTTTAACCGTCTTCTGTAAGAAAAGAAGGTTATCGATTCGACAGAATTATTTTATGGTTTTTACCTCAGAACGTTTGATTAGATTTTAAAGATTTTTTTTTATTTGAAACCTAGTGCCTCCCGTGTGGTCCCATTTTATTTTGGTCCATTTCTGACAATGATATCTATGAGAAAATCACATAAGTCTTAAATTTGCATTAGGTATGTGCGCGATAAATGGACGAATAATTCGATATTTCGCTAACCGATTCCGATGATTCTTCATGAGGATAGATTGGTGAAAGTTTGGTTGGGTTTTGATTGTGGGATCCGGTTGAGCTTAACCAAGTTAATTTTTTTTTGGTAAAAAATATAATTATTATTATGCTGTAATAAGGAAAAATATTGTTAAAATTGGTGTCAGAAGTGAGATTCATCTTTGCATTTCTTTTTAACCAACATCAAAAAAGAGGATGTTCTCGTTTTCAACCGACTTCAAAAAAGGGAAAGGTTTCCAATTCGCCAGAATATTTTTTATGTATGTTCTTGTCCAAAATGTTAGTATGCATATGACAATCACAAACTCTCGTTTGAGAAGCATCCTTTTAAAGTCTATCTATCATTTATAATCGTAAAATAAATAAATTTTCAAACAAAAAAAAAACCGACAACGAACTAAAAAGTATTTTTACTTTAGACTTTAAAAGGATGCTTCTCAAACGAGTTTGTGATTGTCATATGCATAAAGTAAAACGTACAAACGCAAATTAACATAAAGTAAAACGTACTTTGATTTCGTTAAAAAAAAATAGTAAAAAAAGATTTGATAATTTTGAAGTCGGTGCCAAATAAAACAAACAGGCTTAGTAATTCGATATTGTAGTAAGGTTGTTGTAACATGCATTTTTCCTTATTGCAGCATGCTTCTTGCTTTATGTATAATTAAAAAAAAAGTAATAATAATATATTTTTTTAATTTAATTATTACTATATATTACTTACTTACTATATATTTTTACTGTTTAGTTCGTTGTTTGAAGTCGGTTTTTTTTTGTTAAAAATTGATTGGACCATAAAAGCGAAAGGTATTTGGTATGCTTATATATAATTTATATCGTCTCGACAAGGAAAAATAGTTTAAAAAATTATGTTAGTCGATTATATTACTAACATAGTGACAAAATATTTTAAATTATTGATTACATAATAATGTTAGCACATCATGAATAATATATCAATTAACTAATCGTGAATCGTGATGCTGTTGTGGCGCACTTGGCGCTGTTTGATTGGACGCGATTACTGTGAGTTCTAAACAACACATAGGTATTAGGTATGTAGGGCTTCCAATGCAGCAGCCAGAATTCAATCCCGCTATAGCGGGACCGGGATTTATTTTTTAATAAGTAGAAATAGAACATTTTCCAACACCAATTCCTTTTATAATGTAAAATCGAAATCGGATTTCGACAACTCTGCATTGTTGATTATCGCAATCGCGAGAAGTCCTATTTTCTTCTTACCAGTCCCGCAAATCCCGGGGATCCCGCACCAGAAAATGATGCGGAATCCCGCAATATGGAATGTCAGAATACCGAGATTGGAAGCCCTACCTAGCTACGAGTATATATGTAAGTACTAACATAAACAAAAACTAAAAAGTTCAAAGTACATTTACTTTCGCTTGTAGATTTTTTCTCTCTCACAAAACTTGTTAATACAATAGAAATAAAAAATAAGGAAAATAAAACCTTAGAGACAAAAAATATAGTAAGGAAAAAAAATCATAGAGACGAAAAAAATATTGACGTATGGACTCTCCCACTGCCAAATAATGAATAGTAAGGATGTTACGGAACAAGAACGGTTACTCACACTATCGTTCAACGTAAAAATGCGTAATCATGAATGGACTATTGAATACTCGTCTAGCAAAAAATGTCTACTTGCCATATATAGTAAGGGATTTAAATATGTATATGTATAATTATAATATTATTGTGTGTTTGTATCACGTATGTACGCAGTCGGGGTTTTTTTTGTATTCAGGCTGAGCGATGGTTGTGGATTCAAACGTAAAGAGCAAAAATAAATGTTTTTATTATTTAAAATTACTTTTTTTATTTCTTACTCAACACATTTAATAATTTTTTTTTCACCAATTTCATACAAAATCAAATTATTTTTAGCTTCACACTGTGTCCTGCACAGCAGAGCAGGCAGAGAATTTGTGAACCTTGCGTTAGGACACTCCGTTTTCCATTTTCCACCAAATTTTTGAGCAATTCGACAACAATTGGGTGAGTGACACAACTCACAGTTCGCCCTTGCTATGTTCCCAGAGCGCGAAAATGAAATATAAAATATTGGACTTCGAACCTACAACTGTCACGTTTAGCGCACCTGCTCCTGCGTCGCAACAGCCTCTATAATATAGTTATTCATATTTTTTAAAATAATTAATAAATTAAGCACTTCAAAAATAAGTCGGCTTTAAATGTCTGACCTTGTAAATGTTTTTTTAAAGGCGGTTTTAATTATAATTAAAGTTACACGCGAATGAAGCTAATTAGCTAATGATAAGAAGTAGGGAAAAATGGTTTGTATTAATAAAAAAATGTATATTAAATGATAAATAAAAAATCAGGGTAAGGTTCCGCAACTATTAAGATTACCATAGTGTAATTTAAAAATGAAGACAGAAAGAAACAAATTGAGGCGGTAAATTTCCATTGGGAGGAATGAAATGTAGATTTTTTTCTTTGTCTGTGGTAAAGGCAAAGTGCGGCGTTGAGTTCCGCCACTCAACACACAATGCCTCCAAAATTTATTGAAAAATGGGGAAGGGAGTTACCTTAATGTGAACAAAGTGTCCTTAAACTTTGCCAATTCTCCCTATACGGTACTACTATTTAACTAGAGGCAAGTCAAGTAAAATTTAATATGTCTGTTTCTTCAATTCTTAGAAATTTCGACAGGACGTGCGTATATGAGCACATATGTTTGTATATAAATGTTTACACTATTCAATGGACTAACTAAGTCACTCCGTTTTCCATTTTCCGCCGAATTCCGGAGGTGGAACTCAAAAAAAGAAAGTGCGGTGTAAAAGCTAGTAGGTATATGTACAAACAAAAATATAAGTACGAGTATATTTAATTCCACCAAAAATTTGCGCACGCGCACATTCAAACGTGACATTTAATATGTGGCAATGAAATCTAAATTTTATTAGATAACATCTAAACATACTCTAAAAGACCCAAGAATTTCCCTAAGTATAAACAATAAGGAAAATAAGATAGATGCTTTAAATGTGTTATTATTACGAAATATAAGACGTCTTGTGTTGCAGTGTCAGTGTATAGCTGTAAACGCGGTGGCTGTAGGTTCGATTCCAACTCAGGGAATGATAATATTTTTGATTCAGTTTGCAGTTTCTTGGTTTTAATAGACAAAATCAGATTATGCACTTCAAGGTGCAATGTCTCGGACTAATATGTACTTATATCAATGGAAAAAGTTTTTTTTATCTTAAGGTTAAAACAATTAATTAATTACAGCTCAATTACAGATTAATTAATTGCAGTAGCTGTATCCCGCACATAGCAGGGTAGGCAGAGGGAACCTAGTGTTAAGATACTCCGTTCCCCATTTTCCGCCGAGTCCTAGAGGTATTGCGTGTTGTGTGGCGGAACTCAACGCCACGCTTTGCCTTGACACCAGACCGAAGAAATGGAAATATAAATGTTAATAAATATTTCATTTCTTTGAGTGGGGATCGAACCCACGATCATCCGATTTTACAGTCACACTCTGTGCCGCTGCGCCACGACTGGCCTTCTGTAATTTTTTAATTAATTAATAATTTAACGGTATTTGAACCTGTATACCGAAATATTTTTTAACATAGCTATAATATTCAGCCATTTTATTGCCAAGTGACAAATTACTTAATTTATTTGAGGAAACCGTGAAATTGAATTGAGAATACACAAAAGGCATGCGGTTTTTTCCAACGACATAGGTATAAATTGCTATTTTTATACTTCAGAATTTGGAATTTGTTATAGACGATGTTTAGTAACGTTTTTGTCTATGCGGGTAAATGATATTTTTTTTACGTTTCCTTATTTAAAGGTTTTTGAAAAATTTTATATTATATGTATTTTTTACCGAGGCTGTCGTAGCGCAGGAGTAAAAGCGACTGCTGTGAATTCGATTCCCACTCGGGAAATGAAATATTTAATATTTTCATTTCCTCGCTCTGGTAACGAGGCTAAGCGCGACGTTGAGTTCCGCAACTCAACAAGCAATGTCCTAGGTAGGAACAACGGAAGGGTCCTGATGGGAACCAAGTGTCTTAATATACCTGTGTATATTTGTTTCTATTAAGGTGTATGAGATACAATAAGATAATCGTAAAACATAGTAGGCTCCCAGTGCAAAACCCAAGTTAATAAAAGACAATCGGCGTAACCCAAGGAGATACTGTCTGTCTGGCTTAAGAAGATCACGGTCACAGTGTTTAACTCTGAAATCTTTTTCTCCTTCTCCCTTAGGATAAGGAAGGTAGGTAGTCATAGTAAAATCGGTATATATGAATAAACATTATTTATTAGTAATTACGTTGAAAACTATACTATAATAATGTAGCATATTTGGAAGGTGTGTGTGTGGTGATAATTTAAATTAAAAGTTTGCTGACGATTAGTAAAAATAATCAAGTCTTTTAAAACACAAAATATTTATAACACATAAAAACCAAAGTCACCTGTATATACGAAGGAACACAAAAAAAAAATAGTCTACATACAGTTTATAAAGAATATATGAGTGTAAATAAATATAAGAGGCCAGTCGTGGCGCAGTGGCACAAAGTGTGACTGTAATACCGACTGGTTGTGGGTTCGATCCCCACTCGAGGAGATGAAAAATTTATTTAAATTTATATTTCCATTTCTGGTGTCGAGGCAAAGCGCGGCGTTGAGTTCTGCCCCTCAACACGCAATGCCTCCACAATTCGGCAGAAAGTGGGGAACGGAGTGTCTTACACTAGGTTCCCTCTGCCTACCCTGCTGTGTGCGGGATATAGCGTGAAGCTAATTATATTACTATTATTATTTATTATGTAAATAAATATATCGGAT
This sequence comes from Heliconius charithonia, assembly GCA_030704555.1. Taxonomy (NCBI): domain Eukaryota; kingdom Metazoa; phylum Arthropoda; class Insecta; order Lepidoptera; family Nymphalidae; genus Heliconius; species Heliconius charithonia. Next base: position 7,066,562 of record CM060825.1, read on the forward strand.
ACAAAACTACAAGAACGTTCACTGAAAAGTAGGTACGTGACGTAGTGACCGATAGTATAGCAAGTGCAAGGAATCCGCGACGGTTGGGTGATTGCAATTCAATAGCTTCCGATTTGTATCTCGCGATCAGCTGTGGACGACCCAAAATGACGTCACACGTCTCAGGTACCAAGACTAGCAAAAGCAGTCAATACGCAGATTATAAATTATAAATTATTTTAACCGACGTCGGTGAAATGTGAGTTATGTGTTTTATATTATGTAAAATAATTAATTTTTTTTAATTAATAATTTATGACATTTATATAATATAATTTATTTTGAATAAATAAATATGTGAGATTATATTTTGTATAAATCCAATATTAAATAAATTAATTTAAATTAGTTGGAGTAGCCCACAAATAGTATATATATGCATATTTCTATAAACAAAAACAAATACATTATTTAATGTTTTTTGTAGTATTAGGTTCTATCTCATAACCAGTTATAAAGCGAAAAATATTGATTTAAACTCTCACCCTTTAGATAACGCTTTCAAGATTTAAATCTTAGTCTGTATACATTTTAATTTGTTTAGTATCTTAAGTGGAATAACATTGTAAAGTACCTAATAAAATAAATATTTGTATATACTTTTTACACGCGAGGAGCTATGTTCCGTAACACAACACACAATGCTCTAAAAATTGGGCGGAAAATGGGGAACAAAATATCTTAACCCTGGGTTCCCTCTGCCTACCTTGCTATATGCGGGAATCGGCGTAAAAACATATCATTTTACTGTTTTGTCTAGTTATTAATTTAAATAAATATTTCATCATCAATTTGTTTATCCATGTTTAGTTATATTGCATAAGGAAATTTCGGTATGGTTATATTATCGTTTGCGCAAGCGCATACCGGCGGCTTACGTCAATTATAAGGACAATATCCCATCCCATTAGAAGAACATCTGGATGGAGTTGATTGCGTAATGTTACAATTAATGTGGTTTTTTAAATATTTTTTTATTTGTAATAAAAAAATGTTTTTGTTTTTTTTAAATTTGTTTTATCTTCTGTATAAGTTATTTTAATTTAGTCACTCTGGTAACAAGACATAGCGCGGCATTGAGTTCCGCCTGAACACGCAGTGTCTCGAAAATGTCAGAATAATAGGCTTCCTTTGCTTATGAAAAATAATAACCATATTATTTAAATACTTTTCATATATTTGAAAATATTTTTTTTAGTATAAAATATTAAATACGTGGTATTGGCACTAAAAATATTTACTATAGTTCTTGAATCACAATTTTAATCCAAATTTGATTTTACATTTGTATAAGCCTGTTTAAGTGTCTCTGGTACCACTTTTAAAGAAAAAATAAGATTTTAATTTTGAAAATTCAAATATTGCTCCCAAAAGACTCGAAATTGTAATCATTCATGCAAGTTATTAATATATAATAAATAATAAGGCCAGTGTTGGCGCAGGGGAACAAAGTGTGACTGTAAAAACGACTGTTTGTGGGTTCGATCCCCACTCGAGAAAATGAAATATTTACTTACATTTATAGTTTCATTTCTTCGCTATGGTGTCGAGGCAGACTGCGGCGTTGAGTTCCGCCACTCACCACGCAATGCCTCTAGAACTTAGCTCACACTCGGTTAACTCTAGGTTCCCTCTGCCTATCCTGCTGGGTGCGGGATACAGCGTGAAGCCGATTATCATTAAGTGTGTCATAATATTATTAATTACTTGTATAATTTATTAAACGTATATTACGCGGTATATTAATAAATAACAATTAGTTCTCGCCACTGATATGATGTTACGTACGACTACAACTGTATTTAAATTAATGATGCAATGACGAATCGGCGATGGGTTAGTCCAATTCCAATAATATGATTTTATATCTTGTTTATTGGACTTATTGTAAACGGTTCTTTTTAATACTTTTTTTATTCGAGTCAATCCCGCGCCCCGTACGTTAAAGTTTTTGTACATTTACTAAAAATAATTTATACCGAAAATGCCAATTACACTTAATTTTTTTTTTTTATTATTTTTTTGTTACTTACTACTCTACTGTAACTTAGAAAGAAATAGCTGTTTTTCTCAACTTTTGTCCTTCAATTTTTGAGATGCTGAGCGAGGCGAAAAATTGTAAATAATCCATTCCTTTGTATGAGAATCGAGCCCACAGTCGTCGCTTCTTTCTATTGTGATAGACATACGTATACAGCTCTGATGGTCTCTAAATTATTTTTATGTTTTGATTATTAATGAGATTTGGGTAGGTACGTTAACGTCTATGAATACACTCTGTGTAGTATTATTTCTCTTTAACCGATTTCTGTAAAAGGAGAAGGTTCTCAATTTGACTCTTTTTTTAATGTTTGTTACGTCATAAAAAAAACACCCCATTCGCATATTCTTAAGTTAAGGTTCGTTTAATAATATGTCGAATAGTTTTGGGGTATGATGGGTAGTGGCTTCAAATACATAAATAAAATATTATGTTAAAAGTAAAGACACTTTCTCGACCATTTTTAGTTATAGATCATCCAGTCTTTGTTAATTATTTACCTGTCATTATAATTATTTAATCATAATATACTAATTAACCTATATACAGAGGTACTATTTAGTTTTGCTTTGCGTTGCATCCCGCGAATAGCAGAGTAGGCAGAGGGAAATTAGTGTTAAGACAGTCCGTTTTCCACGACGTTATCCACGTACTCAATTCGAGGAGACAATGCCTGTGGAGCGGTGTAACTCAACACCGTGCTAGGTTTCTGTCTGACTTTGGATTCTTAAAGATATATTTTTTAAGCTTTTAATGTGCGGGACATTGCGGAGAGGCAGAGGGAAATTGTCTAGTGTGAAAGACACTCAATTTTTCATTATGTCACTTGCGTTCTCCATTTTCTGACGAATTCCTGAGATTTATTAGATTTTTAAGGTTTTTATTTTGATTACACTTTGTTACCAACATAATTAGTAGTATTGATGAAAGAAAAATAAAACATTGTGCAACTTTAAAATGAGATTGAAGAAAAAAAGCTTAAAATAATTGTTTGTAATATGCTAAAAAATATATATTTTAATTAAAGTTAATTCATTAAAATCACAGTACGTATTTTAATTTAAAAGCAATTTAAATGGGTGCTTATATCTTGACTTTCCAAACATTTTTAAATTTTAAACAATATATAAGGAGGTACATAATGTGTAATTGATATTGTATTTCATTATCATGATAATAAGACAAAAGCTCACGACCAAAAACTTTTACGTTTCAAATAAATATATATGTACTTACAATAAACATAGGACTATGGATAGAAGAAGAATGTTATTAAAACAACAAAATGTATAATTTAATTAATAATTTATTTATTATACTATTAAAGCTTCTTATGGCGTTTGAACACACATTTAACTTAAACTATAAACTAACAAACAATCGCTATGCCAATTTGACACATCTAAAGGCTAACCTATAATATCCAAACGGGCACTTATTTCTTCGCCAAGAAATCAACAATCCATTATGCCTTTTCTTCCTGCTCTGAGTTTGGCACGGCACTAGAGGTGACAGCTCTCCAGGTATTACAGGAAATTTGGACTCATTTTCCATTTTGCTTGGTAAATTTGCTAGGAATTCACGTAAATCCTCCACATCTCGTTTAGTTTTCTCATCACCATTGGAACACAGTGGATTTGCCGATATAACGGCGAGTATTGACAGTATTATAACAGCTTTTACAAAGGCCATGTTGATTCGATCGTGTTCAGCGGACGACAGTGTAGAGGTTCCCATCGTAGCGCCTTAAATACGACGCGTGAGTCACTGTGATTCACCCAACGCTAGTGGTCTAATATATAAAATAATAATGAGTCTCGTGCTGACGTCTTGTATTATGGTTTTGTTATCTGTTGTTATTTTTTTTATTTACCGTCTAAATGGACGTCAGTTGGACACAGTTGTGATTAATTAATTAATTAATTAATTAAATAACATATGTTTACTTAATTATTCATTTTAAGCTTATTCTGTAGATATATATTAATAATAGTTGTCGACAGCAACTTTGTTGCGTGGAGTTTAAGACGTAAAATGGTACATGTCGTTTTCCCGTCCTCGCGGGCATTTCGGGAAGTCCTGTCTTAAATTTCCCTGCATTTCCTAACCTACCTCCAATCGAACATTTCACCTTTCCAAGTCCAGTGGTTCTACCCGTGCGTCAGTCACAGGGTATCAGTATAATTGTAATAGAAAAAGTATTTCGCATGGCGAAACCCAAAAAAACTGGCGTGGCGCTTTACCTAATCACACCGGGGAAACACGTCCAAATAAAAAGCAAATATATCTCTTCTTATAGTGCGTACTAGCGACTCGCTCGCGGCTTCGCCCGCTTGAATTGTACTATTATTTGTTTACTAATGTGAATTACATTCGTGTTCTAATAACACCATCATATTTTTAACTACAATATCCACTAACTAACTGGAAACTAAAGTTTAAGCTAATTTAATTACAATTTTGTCGAACAAAGAACATAGTTTAAATTGATATAATTGTTATATCTAAATCGATTTAAATAACAAACACTTAATTTTAAGGTAAGTTCGTCAAAATACAGTAGTGAAAGTTGTATTACAATCTGTAAAACCGTTTCTGAGATTAGCGTCCACAAACGCACGGACAAACAGACAAACCGAACATTGATAAACGATCCCAATAAAAGATTTTCTCATATGTATATCTTCCTGGTATAGACAGCGATACGATACAATTTTATTTAGTTTCCGTAAAAATTTAGAAAAACCCTCTCTTAGTAGATTTTTTATATTCAAGGAAGTATATTCTTTACATAATTTCGGCAAATCACGGCCTTGTTTTTTCTATTACAATTTTCTAGCCAATTCGAATAATTATATTGTGTGGTGAAACCCAAAAAAGTAAGGCGCTATGTCTTATCACACACGGGGAAACACGTCCAATATCCATATGAAACAAATAAAAATAATGTTTTCTATATATATATATATATATATATATATATATATATATATATATATATATATATATATATATATATAAATAAATATATATATATATATAAAGATTTCTTTACGTTTCTCCCATAGCATCTGTCTTCTAGACAGAGGGGTAGGTTCCCTCAGCCTCGGCTGTTAAGACACTCCGTTATCCACAATTCGCCCAATTTTTGAGGGATTGAGTGGCGGAAATCAACGCTGCGTTTTGTCTTGTCAACGTCCAGATTCACATATCTATGTATACATTCATGAGTGTAATAGTAATTAACGTTTAGCGCCCCGCCCAGTCTATAAAATTTAAATAAAGATAATTTCAAAAAAGTAGGCGGCCATAAAAGTGATAATGGCAAGTAAACAGCCTAGTTCGGATATTAGCCCCGTATGAATAAAGCAATAAAAATACAATTCTATTTATTATGGGAGGAAATTGGGCTTGGTCGGACTACGAAAATAAACGTTTTTTGACGAATAATCATCATCTAGTTAGTGTTAGGTATCTTAGTCAGTTGAGGCTGATACCGTACGCAACGAGGATTTAGTGACTTCATTCTTTTCTTATTTAGTTTTGTACCTTAAAAAAATGGAAATGAGAAAAAATCATCAGTTTAAAAATATGTTTTCTATGTTATGAAATTAGGGATACTAAAATATATTGTAGAATAGGCGGGATCTTGACCCAGCGGCAGTGTCTTACTCGGTTCCCATTCGGGAAATATTAATGATTATCATTTCCTCGATCTGGTGGTATTCCACCATATCTCGAAATTTAGGCAATGTTTGATAAAAAAGCGTATTCAAAGACAACTATATATATTTTTTTGTATTATAGCTTTTGCTGACAGTGTTCCTCTTACACGATATTTTCGATTTCAAATCCTTCGGCAGGCTGATCCTTTTGTCGTGTCGAGTGCTAAAACATACTGTTCTCAAATTAGGATTAGAATAGTTTTACAGCGGTACATCTTTCTGTCACATTTTAATCAAAATTATTAATAAAAATTATAGATATTTTTTATAATTCCAAACTTAAACAAGAATCACCAAACACAGTCAACGTTGTACACCAAAACACCAAATCTACCAAACTAAACACATTTCCTTCCACTGAAAAGAGCTACATAGATGAAAAAAAAAACCTACGTAATGCCCCCACAATAATTAGTTTAACAGTATTCACCCCGGCCCACCCCTTGCCCCCGGATTATATGCTACCCCCACTATTGGGAAAAATATACCGGAAAATTGCCTTAGAATTAAGAGTTTATACATATGTACATACATATAACAAGTGCATGTATTGTTTTGTTCTATTACAATTTATTATGAGATAAGGGAAATGGCTTATGTTGCTGTTCTAGCTGTTTTAGATAAATATGTTTTATATTACAGATTATCCAGTTTAATAGATATAACATAAAAAAGAGGCTGTGGTGGTGTAACGGCATAGAGTCTGTCTTAAACCGCGAGGGTTGTGGGTTTCATTTGTAATTTGGCGGAATTAATTATAACTATTTCATATATTTATTGGAAGAAAAATTAGGAAAGAAATTGTACCTTTTTAATATTGCCCACGATTTTTTTTACACTATATATATTATAATTATATGGCGAACAAGAACACGCTTTCATGCGCGTGTTGAGACATTGCTTTCTCCGCTCTCCGTCCGAAACTGAGATATTGCGTGTTGAATGGTGATTCTCTGCTCTGCGCTTACAGCGGAGAAGTGGAAAAAAATCACACCGTCGAGTGGAAGTCACAATATAATCGACATTAAAAAAATCCGTAAATTGAAAATACGCAATATGGCTCAGCAACTTCCACTATCTAGATTTAAGAGGAGTTCCCAGATGACCTGGTTCCAGTGTATACTATGTCGCGTAATTTGATATCGGTTACAGTTGTTTACTAATATGTTTCGTTAGTCATAACTCATAACCGTCATTTCCTATTAGGTTTCCTAGATATCTTATGAGTCTTCCTTTTAATTAAATGTAATTTAATGGAAGTAAGACAGAAATAACAAAATTTTATTTGAAAACTACTTTTACGTGCTACTTGTACAATATCCCACTTTGCTAAGTGGGATTTTATCTACAAAAATAAGTTACTCAAAAAAAATTGCAAAAAACTGGATTTTCTATCATAAGTCTTAAACACGCGACAACTAGTTTTCTATAAAATATACGTTTTTCATACACACAATTTCCTTTAGATGTATGTAAAATACTAAAATACATTGACCTTTTAAACAGGTGGCATCTTGAGTCATTGAGTAATAGGTATTTCCGGAGGCTGGCTACTTACCTTTCTAAGTAATTTTGTGTCAAATTGGTTGCTCCATATGTTTTCGCTATTGCAATTATTGTAAAAATCTAAGGTTCGTGTCTATAAATGACACTAATTTTTAAGATCGATCTTGAGACGTCACTTACATTCATTGGAATCGATTACTAAAACGACATCTTAAGATCGACTTTAGAGTTGTGACACAATTGTGTAAAATTGATCCAAATCAAATTGATTTTGGCTGACTGACTGTAAGGCCTGTATTTTACAAATCATTCTCAAGTCTGAGATTGATCTTAAGATTCCGTTCTTTTTTCTAAGATATCTGAAAACGAAATCTCGTTCAATTGAGTACACACTTCTGAGAAGCCCGAATCGTTGGGGTTAAAAAAATATCTAAAATAGGTAGCTACCAAGTAATTTTTTACACATTTCATAAAATGTGTAAATAAAATGCGAAATCTTTAAATCGTTAGAGGCTGTCGTGGTGTAGGGGTAAGGTGTTTGATTCCCACTCGGGAATGAAATATTTAATGTTTTTATTTTATCACTCTGATCGCAAGGGAAGGCGCTACTGGCGTTTCGCCAATCAACAGGCAATGCCTCAAAAATTCGGTTGAATGTGAAGAACGTAGGTGTCTTACTGGTTACGGAGTGTCAGAGCACTATGTTCTATGGTTCTATGGTTCTCTATGCTTGAACCTAAAAAAACTTTTTAAATTACGTTGCGCAGAATGCATAGAAAATAGAAAAAGAAATGTGTTTGCATAATGCAACAAAACAATGACCAAAATCCAAAATAATTTAAACAAACCTATACCTATACATAATATTTCATTTACCAACAGATCAACAGCAACAGTTCCTCATCTCCACTCAACTTTAATCAAAGTCTTCAAACACGATGATTTATTCAATGCAGACCTATAAATATTTATACAGAGAGACCTCAGATTTACGTGTGTGATAAATTAGGGATCTAGAGAGGGAGTTTTAAATGAACGCGCTAGTCTTATTGTTAGTTACCCCCAAAGATAGAGACATGTGTACTTTCAGTTGTTTGTATATATTTCCCACTCTTACCGGGGAAATATGAAATAATCTAGTGATAGGATTTTCCTTTTTATTTATTCCTCATTTGAGACACTGAGATACTATGTGTCGAGACATCTTGGCTTTTTATAGGTTCAAGTCGTATCCCGCACAGAGTAGGTTAGGCAGGGGGAACCTTATGTTAAGACTTTTCGTTGTCCACGCATCGCATTGCGTATTGAGTTGGGAAACTCAACGCTGTCCTTTTAGATTTCATTTTAAGAAAATTATTAGCTAAGTAAGACAAAGGTATCAACTTTTAAATCCGAAACTTAAATTAGGTTTCTCTGTATAAGAGTGCACTCCTTATTATCTTTATTAATGGAAGAAAAAGTGGAGATATATTAGTTTTTTTAACTTCAGGCTTACTTTATGTACTTATATACTTAAAATTACTTAAATTACTGTAGCGTCTGAAGTGGTTCATATCATAAAAAGCTCATAGAGACCTTCTACTCTTAAAGAGAACTTATAAATATGTACGTGCAATTACAACAACAGGCAGTTTGTCATTTGTCACATATAAAAAGTATAAAATAAATTGTATTATTTATACAATTTAAAATCGTTGTCCTCAAATCGGCATTTGACGATTTTCTTTTGTCTGGACAGAAGAACTGTCATTTCATCCCGAATTTAATGATATGCATTAGAAAAATATGCAAGCTATTCCCGAAAAAATGGTATTGACACCTGTATATAAACTCCCCGATAAATTTAATTAAATTTTGAAACTGAATAATATTTTAATCAAAATTCCTTCAATGAAGAATGTTTTCAGTTACATGCAATATAATAAACATATGGTGTTTTTTGTTCTTATGCACCTTAAAAAAATTATAAATCTATTTAACCCGATTAATCGCGTACATTTAGTATTATACATTTTTCAAAACCCGACGTTTCAAAAACTTCAGTTCAGTTTCTTAATTGCCTCGTGTGCAGTACACGGATTGGATCTGGACTTGCAGAATGAGCTGACTGTATCTTGGCCTCTGGTATAGTTTGCTTGCGACTTCAAAGATTTTATGAGTGGGTCCCAGGTGATAAAAAGTTACCAACCGCCCTCTCTATTGAAATTAGGTAGTTTTTGTATTTCAATAGCCTTGCCGATCATTCTAGGAGTATTTCAGTTTTCTTTAGCGAGGATTTGGGGTTATCAAACCTGATGTCATGACTGGATTTATCCACAGTATGCTCGAACACAGCTGACTTAGATACATGCTGATATCGGAGATGTATTCCTTCCACCGATGCTTCTCTGTGTTTGACCGATAACGTACTAAAGGTAACGTGACGGTTATACTAGACACAGATGAGAATAGTCAAAAAATGTCATTATTGCTATCGGTTGACAAAGACCCTACTACAAAAATACTAAAAAAACAGAAAATTAGAAATACACGACAAATATACAAAACACTAAGTTAAAGTATAAATAATAAATATTAAAGACAATATGACGCGGTGTTTTTGACTATAATATTAAAGAGGTCACAATTACAATTAACTACAAATTAAATGTAAGAGGACCAACTAACTACCTATGATCTACTTAAGATACCTCACAAACATTTTTTATTGTGTTTAGATAGAACATCCAACCTATGGATTCAAAAAACAGAGTGCCTGAGCAGAAGCACTACGATCTTTTTGTCAAACTACTACTAGAGTATTATAAGTTTTATATTTGTGAAACTAAACAACATGAGGTCTGCGGTCACGGCGCAGTGGGTCACGGTGGCAGTATCTACGTAGATACTGCCGCCGTGACCCGCCGTTTGGTTTGCAGTACGTACTGTAAACCAAACGGTTGTGGGTTCGATCACGACTCGGGGGAATGATTATATTTAATTTATTGTCATTTCCTCACTTTGGTAGTGAAAGCGCGGCGTTGAGTTCCCCTACTTAACAACCAGTGCCTCGAAAATTTTGCACAAAGGGAGTTAATATACATATATGTAGTTGAAAAAGAGAGTACATAAACAATAACATTATATACCTATAGCATCACACAAAATTGGATTTTCTTCATAAATTCCCTACAATAAAGTTAAATTTCATTAAAACCACAGTGTATACAAAATGATCGTTAGTAGAAAATGTAAGAAAAAAAGTTATTATTCCGTAAATATTGTATAAAGCTTACACGTGTCGTCAAATAAGGAGACGCGAAGTATTAAAGATTTTATGTCCGACAGAAATTGTGAGTACTTAACAGCTTAAAGAAAGTGGGTGGAATATATAATTTTTGGTTATTATTTTATTGTAAATTTCGTGTTACTATGTCTTCAAAAATTGATGAAATTGGAGGAAGGCCACGTGAAAACCATGAAGTACGCTCGGGCATGTATGAAGAGGATGATGACAGTGGACGAGGCAAAAGAGATTTGCAGATAGAGGTTGGCAACTTACTTTAGGCCAATTTTGACTTAGCCACGTTTTGTCTTGTTACCAGAGAGGGGAAGTAAAAGAAACTTATTTATCCGAGTGGGAATGTTACCTAAAACCGTTCACTTACAGTCTAACGCCGTGCCGCTGCGCCACTACGGTCTCATATTTTTTGTGATTTGTACTCAGAAATTCAGACCACTGCGCAAATTAAATAATTAATTTTGATGATGAATATTCTCCAATACGTTTTATTCAAACGTGAAGATGTTGAATACATCTTCGATCAACCCTAAAGACAAAAATCGTGAAAAGAGAGTCGATGTATCATATAAAACTAACGATAAATAACATATAACTGAGTTCTTCATTAGAATGAACTTCCCCGCATCCGAATCCACATACACATAGCCATATATTGATTTTTCCACCCCATGCTGTCGCGAAATTATCGAAATCTAACAAAAACATCCCACCGAAACTCGCAAGAAAACTAATAACTGGCCTTACACCGCACCACCCTGTATAGCGTGTGTACACGGACAGTACGCACACACGCGAACTTTAACAACACACACATACGCACAACTCCCTAATTATATACGTCTACAAAGAAAATAAAGATCGGGAAAAATTTTACAAGAACAAGTGAGCCGGACGTCGGGCGGGGCGTTGACCGCTCCCGTCATTACCCCCCGAGCAGGGGGTTCCCCCTGGATGTTTAATAATATGAAGAATTGGAGATAATTTGCGCGAAACTAAATAAGAAATGGTGGACGAAAATTGAAAGCTCGTGAGGGCTTGGCGAACTTTTGGAATATTGCTATAGTAGGTACTTTATATATTTATGTATGTATGGATGGGTGTGCGTTTCTAGTGAATACTTCCTCCTGTTTTATGGATAGTGCGTGTATGGAATTGTAAGTGATATCTTATTGGAATTTAGTTTTAATTTCGTTTCAGACAGTTATTTTTGTTTAGTTTAATTGTACAAACGAAATGAGATAATACATCTCCTTATATAAAAGCTTTCCGCTTCCTGGATAATAAAAATAATTCTCCTCTATTTAGGCGTCTAGGTTCTTCATTTTTAACTGACAGAAAGTTAAAAACCGGCAGCGGCCGGTGGGCCAGCGGTCCCATTGAACTACGGTGGATGTGGGTTCGAACTCCTTGAAGAAATGAATTATTTAAATTTCCTCGCTGGCTCTCTGGCGCCAAGCGCGGCGTTCAGTTCTGCCAGTAGCATATCATGTGGGCGAAAAGTGAGTGAAGATCAACAAATTAATAAATATATTTTTTGAGACTGCGTGTTGAGTCATGAAACAAAATGCCGCCGTTGCTAAAGCGGGGAAAAGAAAATATTAAATAAATAAATTCCTCAAATGGGAATCGAAACCTACCCACTTGCCGCCAAGTTTCTGCAGGTATTGCGTGTTGAGTAGCGGAACTCAGCGCCGCACTTTTACCTCGACACCCGAGCGAAGAAATGAAAATATAAAGGTAAAAAAATATTTCATTTTCTCGAGTGGCGATCAAACCCACAACCAGTGGATTTTACAGTCACACTTTGTGCCCCTGCGCTACGACTGGCCTCTAAAATTAGAGGATCGGAAGAATCGAAATAGTTTGATATTTATATAAATATATAAATATCAAACTATTTCGATTCTTCAACAAATCGTTTTACTTTATATAAATTTATATAATATTGTTCTTTCTGTATTTAGAATGACACCCAAGTCTAATTGAACTCTTGTCTTTTGTGATAAAGGTGCTAGTTATTTTTAGATACGGTTTTATGTTATATAGAAGAAATGAAAATCTGTTATAGGATAATAAGAAGGTTTTAACAGGTTTGATTATGGCGTTCATAAGTAAATATAGGTGGAAAAGGATGAGTATAAATCATAATTACATAATGTTATTTTAATATATATTATTATATACTTTAAGTACTTTTAGTACCAAATTGTAAGTACTATTAAAACAAATTGAGATAAATATTTAGAAAAAATATTTGTTGATTTAGTATATTTTATTTAAGTAAATAATTAGATTAAGTTTCTTTTAATTCTGTTCCCTATTTTATAAAGTTTAGCTTACCCATCAATTTCGTTTTTCGTTCAGCCATGTCATATTGTCATATTTATTACTACTAAAATAAATCTTTCATATCGTTATATTTTTTACAACAACATGTAAAACAACAAAATTTTCTTAATCTGTTGTAGTGTAGCGCAGCGTTGAGTTCCGCTACTGACTTACACACACGTAATGTTTCGAATTTGTCCAAAATCTGGACAACATAACTATGTGTGAAGACGATTTTTTTTATTTAATAGACACTATCTAAACTCTATCATGGTACGTTCGACTCCCAATATCTCAGCTTCACGCTGAATCCGGCATGCAGCAGGGTAGGCACAGGGAGCCTAGTGTTAAGATACTCCACTCCCCACTTCCCAATATTGAATTAAATACATGCACGTAATTTACATTTCTCAGATATGTTCATGATAAAGTACGGCTTGTAAATGAATGTGTTGGCAAAGTGTTTCTGATGGCGAAGTCCTCCACCTCTCTACCATAGAGAAGTGAATTATTTTCGTTTCCTTTCTTTGGTAACACGACAATGCGCGGCGTTGAGATCTCAACACGAAATATCTCGAAAATTCGATGGTGCGTGGGAAAAGAAGCTTCTTAACACTATTTCCTTCAATTTGCGGTAGAAGTGTAAAGCTTTTTTATTTTATTTATGAAAAAAATATTTAGTAAATACATGTTTTGTAATATATTCTATTATATTATTTGTGTTATGCAAAGTTGTAATTTTTCAAAATACATAATAAAATGAATTCCTGATTATTATTTATTACCGCAATTGTCGAATCTGAGCACAAACTCTTTCAAATTAAGTATCTACTTTAAAAGTATTTTTTTTGTAATAAATTATTAAACAATTGAAGAGATTTTGCGGTTTATATTGTTTAGTATTCAATTCAAACATTCTTTAGTACAGTGAGTAATGACCTTGGAATTTCCGGCGAAGGTAGAAAAAAAATATTTATTTTGCGACATCCTTATAAAACTAGCAAAAAAAGTAGAGCAGTCTCTAGCAGGTATTCGATTAGTCATGTCTTAATAAAAACAAGTAATAATATGATATATTTAAATAAATAATATGATATATTTAAATAAATAATGTGATATATTTAAATAAATTGTTTAAATTATTAATATGTTAATCCAAATTTCAGTAAATACTTCTATTTTATATTTTCATTTCTTTTTCTTTAGTTTCACAATGTATTCTGCATATAGCAGGGTAGGCTGAGAGAACCTAGTGTTCACACTGCTAACCGCTTACCGTCTGACATGGCTTCTTGAGTAGCGTAACACAACGATGTCTTTTATCAAGTAAAATAAATAACATCGAGTGTGGATCGAACCCACACCTATTCTGTTTACATTTCCTATTGCGCTGCATTGTTTTCATATCTTATAAGATTATACTAATTAGATATTTTTTTATTTGCTTTCATCAAACCGTCACATGGTATAGAATATAAAAAAACACCCATAAACTAACTATATCTAGATATATTTTAATTTCTTAGCAATTTAGCGATACCATAGCCATATAATATACATATTACTAAAATATATTTTAAAAGCCTGAATTTTCATCATTTTCCCGCTGGTGAGCACCCTATAGCTGCAGGGTGAAAATCGAAAAACGTTACGCCTTGACATTAGGTTCTCTCTGCCTATTCAGCAGAATAGTTTTATAATTCTGCTTCTCTGAATATATAGCAATATATTCAGATAGAAGCAGAAGCAAAGCATGTTTATCTTTATATAGAAAAGTTTCTGATGTACATACCAATATACTTTTAAGTTTTTATCTATTTTTATTTTTCCTTTATTTTTCTCAAAAATACATATTGTAAGACAAAAAATGCTGAAAACTTATCCTCTATTGTGAGGGGAGCGCAGAAATGTAATAAAACTTTGATTGCTGAACATTTGACATTCTATAGATCGCTCCACACGTGTAGCGGTTTTGCTTTTATCAAACGAGCGTTTAAACGCTCATATGTTATTGATATATTTATAAGGTTTTGTTGTTGCTTTATTTTAAAACATTGAGATAATTTGTTATAAAACAATTACGAAGAATTCAGAAGAAATATATTTCTTCTGTTAAATAAACAGTCAATTCCAAATTTCTTTATTTTTTAAATTATACATTGATTAATTAACATAACCTTGCATTTCATAAATTGATAAGTTTATAATTTAAAAAATAAATAAATTTGAAATTTCATGATTATTTTTATAATTTTATTGTGAAAATAAAAATGAGAAATATTCTTATACCATTGCTGCGTTACTGTTGTATTACATTTAAATAGTTAATAAAGTAATAGAGTTTTGATTGATAGATTTTTTAATAAATGGCGTATCGATAATAGAGTTTAACACATGTCGTTCTTTATCTTGTTACAGAACAGAACGAAGAAATGAAATTATCTTATTTTCTGAGTGGAAATAGAACACAACCGTTTCACTTACAATTTATTAATAATAAAAGTAGTGAGACCACTTATCAACTACGTAACAGTACTAGCACCCCGTCTATCTAATCCGTCCGTCTACCTCATCTATACGTCTGTCGAAAACGGGATCAGAAAATTTTAACCACTTAGTTCCCAAGTGGTGTATAAAATGGTATAGTATTCAAATTAATAATAAAAATTATATATGAAAGAAAATAAAAAACAGCAGCGAAACGCGTCCAATCTGTACACCACTTAACAACATGTAAACAGTACTAGCGGCACCCCGTCCATCCATCTCTATCACAATTTATACGTCTGTCGGAAACTGGCTCAGAAGATTTTAACTAACATTTCTTATTGCCTGTTTCCAAGAAACTATGTTATTTATTTTCATTTATATATTCTTAAATAACGGATATATAAGTTTGTGAAGCTAGACTGGGCTAGTCGTAGATATATAATATTAATCAAATATGTATACATTAATTTTGTGATAATACAACTTACTCAGCCAGTAGTGGCGTAGTGGTACATACTGTGACTGTAAAACCGACTGGTTGTTGGTTCGATCCCCACTCGAGGAGATGAAATATTTACTTAAATTTATATTTTCATTTCATCTCCTCGAGTGGGGATCGAACCCACAACCAGTCGGTTGTACAGTCACACTTTGTACCACTGCGCCACGACTGGCCTGCTTTGATTTTAATTTAAAAAATATATATAATCCAATGATTATATATAATTAAGTAACGTGTTGTGTGCCACTTAGTTTCATCATCTAGTGTATATTGATTCCATTATTTCCTTTTCGTCACTCAGTCAGTCAATTGCGTGTGATTTTTTTATTCATACCACCAAAATACGCCATTACTTTGTCAAAGAATTCATATAATTTTTTAATAACTTAATATTTCAAATATATTTCTTATTTGGACCAAATATTAGTAGTTAATTTCACATTTTTATGTAAAAACTATTTGGTGGAACTATAATCTGTATGTTAATTAATTTAATTAATTACATTGGGTTTTATTAATAATTTCCCGGAGAGCATGTATGAGGACGTTGATGGCAGTGGACGAGGTGAAAGAGGTATGCAGAGAACGTAGTGAGACCGCTTTCCCCTGCTAGAAGAATGAAGCGTGAAGCGTAAAATAATATTTGATAGTATTTGAGAGACGATGACGTTTGAAATAATATATATAGATGATTTGTTTTAAGTTTCATCATCATCTAAGACCATATTTTCATGGTGACGATGATGATGATGATGATAAATTATCATAATGTTTACTTCAATTATTGTAAGCTAGGATCCGCCACATGCTGTGCACGATGGGTGGAGCTGAGCGAAGCAATGTTCCGCGAAAAGTTTTTGAGAAAATTTTGCGAATTTTTCTGTTTTGTCCGCACGCGCTGGGTTAGGTTAGTCAAAGTTCGATCTGTGCGCGGGAATTTCAAAACGTTCCACAGTTACTTAACCCATTTTTCCCATAGAGTTTCACATTTTGGACATTTTCTCAAAAACCACAATTACAATTTTCACCAAACTACTTCGCTGAGATCACCGTGTCGTCCACAACGTTCCTGCAAAATTTCAAAGTTGTAGGTTTAACGGTCTAGGAGGTAGTAGCATTACAACGAAACTCACTTTTGACCAGTAAAAACAGAAGACCATTGTACATACTATTTCATAACTTAGTATATTCGGCAACAAAATGAAATTGAATTCGGTTTTCATTTACAAATAGATAGGTAGAGTGATAAGAAAGGCAGAAACAGTATTAATTTTCATCAATTTTTCGATTGTAAATCAAAATTTTTTGTGATTTTTTTTGATTAGCTTAAACAAACGGTAAATATTTTTTTATTTTCTACAAGAAGAATTTTAATAAAGCTTCTTAGGATTTTTGTCGTCATACATAGTTATAGTTCATTTGGACTACAAACAGAAAATTATACTAAAGTTGTTTGTTTTCCATTAACCGCTCCTTTTCTAAAAGATGTCCGATATTATACAGTCCAAACGCTACATTTTAATCAAACATAATGTGCTACCGTCGTATCGCACGGGCATAAGGTGTCAGTTGTAGGTTCTATTCCGAATCAAGGGAGTGAAATATTTAATATTTTTATTTTCGCGCTCTGGTTACGAAGGGAAGTGTGGGGTTCAATTAGTAAGAAATGTAGAATATTAAATAATTTACACCCTAGAGTGAGAATCGAACCCACAACAGTCGCGTCTGTAGTAACGGTGTACCTCTGCACGACATGGTCTCATTATCACACTTAAAAAAACCTTAAAACGAAACATGATAAAAAAAAGATATTTCAAAACAAAAATACAATTAAAAAGAACGTCCAAATCGACCAAGAAACGCCATATTAATCTAATCACACTCCAAGGATGTGTGTGTACGTCTTTAATAATAACCGGGAGGGTGACTCCCCAAGGAGGCAGGGGGAGGGGGGTGGACACCCTACACTAGTGAAAAAATATATCCGTAGGAAAACAATATTATAAATTGCGCTCTGTGCCGTATTTCGGCTCTATTTTACGTTATTCGTGATGTATTTTGCAGTTTTATTATACGATTTAAAAAAATAGGCTTCTTTTTTGTATTCTTTCTTGTTGTCTTGTGTAGTGGATGGTGAAGAAAAATCGGTGGAAACAGATTCTTGTTTTTTATATTTTTTTATAAAAAAATCTAAAAGTCACTGAATCTTTTAAGATTTTATAGTATTTTAAAAGGACGTCCATTCTCAAGCAGTTTTATTTTATGATGTAAAAAAATAGGACGTCATTTTCTTGTTATAATTAGAATCCTACGTGGTGCAGAGGCACAGTGTCTGACCGTAAATGCGATTACTGTGAGATATGTGAGTTCGATTCCCACCAGGGAGAGTGAATTCACTATACACACATTGACGTAATTGTCGGGTTCCGCAACCAAATATAAAATAACTCAAAAATTCTATTCATTTGATTCTTCTATTCTATGATTTCATGTAATGGGAACCGAACCCAGAACTATAATATTAAATCAGGAACAAGACACCTACCAACACGCCTCTACGAATATATAAAATAATTTAATTTTGTTATATAAATCCATATTTATAATAAGACTGATTCTACTTTCGTTTTTATTATAAAACATTTTTCCGATAAAATTATGTTTTTCACGTGTAAGGGATGACCTTGTACAGTACGCCGACTGTATGTGCGCTCGTTATTTAGGAAACTTTTAATATTTTTATAATAATTATTATGTTTATATAAATATCTAATATAAGAAAATCATCAAATTTTAGAATTGTATAATATATAATCGTTATGATTTATCAAATAAATAAAATCAAAATAAATCAGCTTCACGCTATATCCCGCACAAGGCAGGGTAGACAGAGGGAACTTAGTGTTAGGAAACTTCGTTCCCCATTTTCTGCCGAATTCTGGAGGCATTGCGTGTTGAGTGGCAGAACTCAACGCCGCGCTTAGCTTCGACACCAGAGCGAAGAAATGGAAATATAAATTAAAGTTAATACTTCACCTCCTCGAGTTGGGATCGAACCCACAACCAGTCGAATTTACAGTCACACTTTGTGTCCGTGTGCCACGCCTGGCCTCTTCTTTTAATTTCATACATCTACAGCATAACTTAGAATTGATTAAAATTCATCCATCTCCGCCTTAAAGAAATTTATGGGCGGCGTCTGTGACTAGTATGTAAAATAAAATTATGAAAGAAAACCCACAATCGAGTCGGTTTTAAAACTGTCATACATTTATAATGCGATTTTGAGAATCGTTTTACATTTAATGTATGGCTTCTATTAATCGCTTACAATATGCTGTTACTTTGGTAGTTTGTAAATTGGGATTGTAAGTAGTAATGATAAGCTTTATATAAGCATATAGATTTAATAAAGCGCGGCGTTGAGTTCTGACACTCAACGTGAAACGTCTCGAAAATTGTGCAGAAATTGGGTAACGGAATGTCTTGTTACTAGGTTCTCTCTGCCTTGATTTGATTTAATGATGTACCTACATACTTGCAGATCAGCAAACTCACTGGGCCAAAATAAAAGTTATGTTAATGTATGTAAAAAATTGTCTTTTACATAGAAAAATATATGTATATAATGGGAATAGAAATATATTAAAAAAGATTAAACTTTCAGCGAATTTACATAATTTTGCGCTGAGTATGAGGTGCCCTATTACAGGGTTCAGTGGCCCGCAGATGATAAATGTTTTAAGAAAAAAAAGAGAAAACATCATTTTATACTCGTATATATAATAATACTTTATGATTTTGATTTTTTTAACTTGTTAGTTTATAATTTGCTACGTAAAATATTACTTTGAATGACTCAAAGACATTTGGAGCAAAATTGCAAATCATTTTTTTCTAGAATAACTTATGAAACTACTGACAATCTTGGTAGACATATTGGTAGTAAATAAAAATAATTTAGCTTAAGGGAACTTAGTCTTAAGACACTCCGTCTATTCATTGGCTGAATTCTGGTGATATTGCGTGTAGAGTAACGGAACTCAACGCCGCGCTTCGCCTCGAAACACCTCGGGTGGGGATCGAATCCACAACCAACAATCCGCGTTTGCAGTCGCACACTTGTGCCCCTGCGCTACGACCGAGTTAACTGTTTATTGGTGGAACCTACAAATTAAACTGAAGTAATGTTCATTTTTAAATCATGAGTTCTCCGCCTTACGTTTACAAAATATGTTGAGTGCCATTGCTGTTACGGCACTCATTTTGCAACGGCGCGGCGTTGATTTCCGCCATTTTATAAGTAAAAAACGAGAAAATGTTTTCACATGTTTAGATTAATTAAAAAAAGATACGCAAAAAAATAAAAAATAAACTTTTTTAAAAATCATACTACATTGCCTGTTTATTATTCTTTTGTATATTTAAACATAGAAACTTTATCTTCAAACAGTATATACTGGTAGGTATCATATACCTCTAGTATGAAATAATATAGAACACACGATGTCATATATACATATATATAGAATATAAGCATATATCAATGTAACATGAAGGACGGCACGGATGTGTTACGCGGTATTGATTTCCCACAAAAAATATTTTTTTATTTTTATCACTGCCTTAAAGATAATGTTAGATAAGGTTAAATTAAAAAACTCACAAAATCGACTATCGATTGACTTATCGTTGTAATGGGGAGAGTTCTGTCAACTATGTTGCGGCTCCCGGTTTTAGTTCATGTTTAGGTTTATTTATTTACTTTTAATTAGTTTTATTTTAAATTTATTTTAATATTTTAGTAATAAAAATTGAAATTATAGTTTCATATTATGATGTAGAGGTACAGGTGGCGCAGTAGCGCAGTGTCTTTTCCATTTCCACTTGAAGTAGTGAATTATTTTCATTTTCTCCCTTTGGTATCGAGATAAAGCACGGCGTTTAGTTCTTACTCAACACGCATTCTCACTAAAACTGGGCAGTGCATGGGAAACAGAGTGTGTTAACATTAGGTTTCCTCTGCCTACCCTGCGTTGAAGGAAAAAGGTTGAATGAAAAAAATATTAAAGTAATAAAATATAAATCATCAACTTCCCACATATTTCACATTTGCGAGTTACGCACGGAGATGGTAGTCACACGTATTACATTCTTTTCACCCATTTTCTATTTTTATTGGCATATTCTGTTATATAATAATGAAAATTTATAAGATAAGGGAGGATTTACAATATAATGCGATCTCAGCCTGTAAAAGTTCTTAAATTAGAAACAACAAGAGCTTTCATACTCTCTTTCCGGTCAAGTTCTGGTCCAATCGCTCATATCGGAATATGGCATTGGATCGAAATATGCATTCTAGTAGAAATCGTACTGCACGGCAAACACAAAAATATATATATATGTACCTTAAATATAAGCATTTCTATATGAGAATCGAATTCATAATCGATGTAATCCACATCTAACAATATCACACTGTCAACGTACGGACAGACACCCAATTCACAATTTTATATATACAAAAAATATTTAAAACGCGGTAGGTATGTATACAAAACGTTATTTAGGTTACACGTGCTATGTGTCACGATGAAAAAATTCAGATTATTTTTATAATATACATTTGTACTGAAATTATTATTTTCACAGGTTTTAATGTAACATTAACACTTCATAGGTAGACGAGATTTTGGAATTTTTGACGTTACTGGATTTTATTTATTACTGTTAGTTACTGGTAAAGTAGTCATTTGTCGTGGTGGTTGTGAGTTCGATACGTTTTTTTTTATTCTTCTAATTTAATGTGCTTTATATTAGGTATTTTTTATTTGATGTTTCAGTGAATTAGTTGGCGCTTGGTCTTTCCTTTTTTTACGCTGTATTTCGCACGCACCATCAATTTTTGAGACATTGCATGTTGAGTGGCGGAAAACAACGCCGCGCTTTGTTTGTACTAAAGTCGAAATTTATAAAATAAAATCAGATATAAGTTTTATAGCGTGCTCGGAGCTTTAAATTATATGAGCCTAAACTCGAGCGTTTAGAAGTAACCTCTGAAGAGTTCCACTACGCGAATCCTAGCTCCATCATCAGACCAGTTCGATAATACCACTTTTCACTTCGGCTATAAGTGGCAATTCATGCTGATACAATTTTTACAAGTGGGTCAAATTCAGTTTCTTAGGTTTCTTTTTATAGTTACATGTCGACTTAACAAAGACATGTCCACAATCTTAATAAATAGATATATATAATAAGAAAAACGCCACAACCGAAAACTAAATTAACGATTCAATTCACAATTTACCAAAAAATTGATCACCAAAACTCAAAAATTGACAGCGTGTCAACAAAATATGATGCCAGGGAGTTCACCCCCATTAAAATTACAATTGACAATGATAATTATAAAATCACCTGGCGGTCGTGGGTTCGATGCCGATCGTATGATTGAAAGTAAACATTCGTATGGCGTACGGTGGCGTGGAGTGGCCATTATACGATAGTCGTTATTTTTATGATTTCATGAATACTTATGTAAATCGACTTTTTCGTTTTGTATATTGATTTTGTGTTGAAAATAGATTTTGGTTCCACTGTCTTTTTGTGGAGTTTATGTGTGATATTTTTAGTAACAGTGGTACTTTTTAAATATGTCTACTTCTTTTATTAATATATAAGTTCGGGAGGCTTAAATTGAGCTTTGTACTTGTGTGAGTGATTATAGAATTAGAGCCAGAAAAAAACTATTAAATTAAAGTTTATTAAAAATAAACAATTAAATATTTTTTTCTGCGTTGGCTGTATATTTATAAATTTTCAGTCTCGTCTGATGTGTAGCTTGAAGTAATAATGAATATTTCTGTTATATCATTAAGAACAGCGTTGTGCCCACGATTGTATATATACTTATTTATCTCTTGGATAATTTTTTTTATTCCCTTACATTAATAGACATTACATATGTAACCTTTATTTTGTATAACTATGAAGTAATAAGCTAATTTCTATTATATAAGACCTAATTCTTTTCATTTATTGTTTAGATTTTGTTAGCAAATTTATTTTTAACCTTAATTACTAATATTATTTATAAAGCTTAAGAGTTCGTTTGGCTGAACGTGATAATCTTAGAAACTACTCTTTCTTATAAAAAAAATATTTTTGTATTTGACAGTCCATTTATCGAGGAAGGCTTTCTCGCTAAATTATAGATAGCCTATATTACATAACATTAATATTCTCGATGTGAATAGTGGATTACCCGCGGCCAGAGAACCACGCGGGCAAAGTCGCAGGAAAAAGCGAGTTATTATATATATTTTTCAAAATCACGCTTTATTCTCACTTTTTGGCTATTGACGATGATTAAATTTGATGACACAAAATTTGCACAAGAAAACGTAGAAATTAATCACTCTGATTTGATTGTGATTTGATTTGATTGCAACCAGATTTGAAAACTATATTAATACTATGTATATAACAAAAAAGTTATCCGTTACAAGGTAACTAACAGACCAAACTATTGGACTTAGAAACTCGAAATTTGGCACTATACGGTAACACCAAGAGAGAATTTCTCCAAATTCCCGCGAGGACGAGTATTTTTTTATTTTACATGAAAAAATACTCGTCCTCGCCGATCCGAATCCATATATACTTTTAAATAGAACATAATGACATACTAACAAATATTCAATATCAACAAACACCCTTACACACAGTATAATAAAATATTATAGCAAAACTGAATACACATCTAAATTTTAAGGAAAAAAATATTGCGTAAGTTGCGACTCCACGCATCCCGACAAAGCGGCGCCCGCATGTCATTGCCGGGGCTTTAAAATGTGCCTTTTTTATTTCGTGGGGGTGTATTTAGGGTGGTGTGCGGGTGGGAGTGGGAGTGGGGGTAGCCCGATATTTCAAACTTAACGACTACGCAGAAATATATATAGCACTCGAAATTCGGATGTTTCGATGCTTATGCTTATGTAATATAATTGTGGGAACGTAAATAGTTTATTATGGGATATGCTTTTGTATATAATAATGTTTTAATTCTTTTTAAATATATAGAAAGGTCGTGGGGTAGTGAGACAGCGTCTGTTGTAAGCGCGACGGTTGTGGGTTCAATTTCTACTCTATGGAATGATATATATATATATATATGCTCACCCTGGTAACGAGGTAAAGCGTGGCGTTATATTTTGTTTCCTCATTTGGTAATGGGAACCCATACCCGGTCACGTTTACAGTCACACGCTTTTACTGTTACGCCACTACTGCCCTCATCACATATCGTGCATATAGCAGGGTAGTCAGAAGGAACCTGGGAGACTAGTGTTAAGACACTTCCGTTCCCCACTTTGCACAGGCATTGCGAAATTTAACGACGCTAAAATTTGTTTCTTGAGTTTCCCAATTAAAAAGTGAGTTGAGTTGAGTAACCCAATTAAAAAGACAAGAATAACGACAAAAGCTTTTTTTTTAAACATTTTTAAAGTGTTATTCCACACTAAGGACAGAAAAATACTTATTTAGAAAACGTACAAAAATTTGTACGGTTTCTAGGAGGCGCAGATTCGAGTCTAAATAGATAAAAGTTTTCTAATAGATAAAAGCTTTTTTCCAAAGTTCACTTTCGATAAAACTAATTTTTTTTATAAGCGCCATCTATGAACAATCTATTGAAGTAACAAGTACATTGTACGTAGCACGGCAATTTTTTTATTGTCCACAAGCAAATGTAATTTATCATTGAATATTATATCATAAATTACTGTAAATTTTTATATTGTTTTTATAAAATATTCCTCACTGTTCGTAGAGGCGAACTTCGCGCAGCGTGCAAGACTAAGTGCGAGGTTGTATGTTTGATTCCCACTCGAGGGAATGAAATATTTTATATTTTCGAGGCAAAGCGAAGCGTTTATTCAACACGCAATGTATCGAGAATTCAGCGGAATGCTTATGTTTTCTTTATGGTGACGGAAGAATTCGGCGGAAAGTGAGACACGGAGTGTCTTAACACTGCCCCAATGCCATGCAGTGTGTGGGGTACAACGTGAAACTGATTTAATTTTGATTCCATAAATTCTAAAAAAACCTTAGTTAAACTTTAACTAGTTCGTGTAACATACAACCAGTTAGGTAATTTAAAGTTTACCGGCTAATGAGTTACAAGAAATTAAATAACAATGTATGGTACAAGCCATTATTTATGAAGTAAAGGTCAAAACAATCGATAGTCAGGTGTTTAATTTATTTCAGCCTGGGTGGTTCGCCTCAATTTTTCACTCTTTGTCCTATTTATAGCAGGGTATGTCGAAATAATTAAGAGTCAAGGCGTTTCGATTAATTTTCGACATATTGTGTGGCGGAATTCAACGCCGCGCAACCAGCCCTACTGCTGATTTAAACAGGCCGGGTTACTAGAACAATTTTCAAGAAAATATATCCATTATTATTATTCATTCTTTTAGGTAAAAAACGAACCCACTATCATCACGTTTATATACAGACACACCACTGCGGCACAATGGCTTCAATTAATAAAATAGGCTAAAATATACCTGAAATACTCTGTATTAGGTATTATTTTAGAAATCTAGATGCGTGTATACATTTTAGTATTTATTTTTTTATTATAATATAGGAATATAGGTCTCGTTATATTTTCTGAGAAAGTAATATTAATATTGTTGGAAATTATGTGCTACTTGTTAATATTTATAATATAATAATTTATTTTATTATTTATATTTATAAAGAAATTTATATGTGGCGTGGTTTTGTACTCAGATTTCTGCTTTTTATTGACCAATAGTCTGGAAATGGTTTTTGCACGAAAAGGCGGTATGATGACCCATAACGTCTGTAAGCGTTTGTCACTAAACAAAATAGAATTTATCTCTAGTTTATTTCTGCTTTCCAAAAAAAATTGAATCCTCTTAGTTTTTTCTTAGAACTGTCCTTTAAGTCTCCAATTCAAGTTGGCATATTGGGATGATAAGTATTGTAAGAAGAAAATACTGTGCAAATCTTTTTGAAATATTTCTACAGTATCGATGTTAGAGGACGATGGTAACTTAAAAGCATGAGTTCCATATGTATAGATTAATGACAGGGGACCAGCCTACAGCTTCTTCAAATTATAAACAATAACAAGAAGAACAAGAAACCGAGTCACCCAATTCAGTAATAGATAAAACAAGATATAATTCACATAGACATATTTATCTATTAAATACAATATAATAGAAAACTCGTACATACGTTCTTTATTTTACAAATTGCACCTTGTAAACAACGCGCGACATTTATGAAGTCCGCGGGGTGTTGTAAATGTCAAACGTAAACCTTTATTATACCCTTGTTATTGGATATTGAAAACTATTATGTCATTTGCTAGTTCTTTTTTTATCTGTGCTCTTTAGTTTTCCAGAATAAGGCCTAGTATTGGAATATAAATGACCTATTATAAATACTTAATCTTTTTTAAATATTTGCAGGCGACGCCGTAAAAATTTAGTTATTCTACATATGTTGTTGTATATTCGCAGCCAGTGGTGGCGCAGTTGCGCTACCGAGCGACTGTAGTTGCGACAAGTTTTCGGTTTTGTTCCTATCTATATAGTTGTACAATAAATAAATAAAAAATATATAAATATAGGCGATTGTATTTTAAATTATTTCTATTTGAGGCCGTCGTGGCGCAGTGGTGGAGCGTATGCGTTTTAAATCAAATTTTGAACTTACCACATATAGAAGAACATACAGTCAACTAATAAACCCACCGATAGCTTTCCACCGATGTAATTAAACTTGTTTTTTTGGAACTTAACAACTGAAAACTTTTTACTCGAGCGGGAAAAAAACATCGCTAATGAAAAAGGGCGCCAACGGGCTCGCCACAGTTTGTTTATACACCAAATAATAATATGAAAACTTTTCCCGTATTTTTCGTTACAAAAAAAAAGTGAAAAAAATATTTTTTTTGGTAAGAAAGCTGAACTTAAATTTATTATGCCATTACTCTTAATCATAATTGTGGGAAAGAGAAGGAAGACGTGTGTGCTAGAGTAAGACGGAGGTATGGATCGGGTATGGGTGGGAGAGAGATAGCGATATTTACAAAGCGCCTCGCCCTTTCGATAGTGTTTCCAAATTTTAGGAAAGCCATGTATTGTTTGCTGTAAAGTCGGGCTTACATGGTGTGAGTTGAATATTTTTTGTTGGCTATTTTATAAAGAGAGTAGGGGAGAGTATTGTTAAGGTGCATGGTCTAATGCCTAATACTAAGTGATAACAAAATAACCTGCAAGTATTTTATAAATTTTCTTAAAAAAGTTCCGTCGATATATTTATATGGTGAATTTTGTACTTGATTTATTTACAAAAATCCGTCAGTGCGTCAAATTAAGCCGTAATGCAGGATAATTCATAGTCTATACCATCAAAAAATAATAATTAACATGAACTAATAAAACTATAGTCCATAAAGTTTATAAATATTTAACAGTCTTACATAAAAATGAGTAAAAAAAATATTGTACCTCTTAAGTTACATATTACATATATTTAAATTTAAAAACATTTTATATTACAAAAAATATTATTAAAGCATGATCAAAACTAAAAAAGAAACAAAACAAAATAAGTAAAATTACTATTACACACAAAATAAACTGACAAATTATAACCGCCATGTAACCCCAACGCTATCTAATGCACCGGCCCCTAATCAAACGTATGTAGGGGTGGCCGGGTGGGGTGGAAGACAGATTTTTGCTTATTTTCCCCAAAAAAATCATATTATACGTTTTTACCTAAAATACAGTATATTTGAGCGCACGCGCAGGCAACACGTGCCATAGATCGTTGAAAATAAGATTAATATCGCGATAGATTTAAACAATCTTATATTTTAAAGTATCTTAAAAAAATATTTGTTTTTTTATAAATTTCCATAATAACATTTTGCTAGTTTGTTAGAAAAAAAATTTTAAGCGATGGTGATAAGATAAGTGTTGTGAACAAATGGATTTTGCAGATAACGAAAGGTGAATATTTTTTTTTATTCTTGCTTCATGCACAGCATAGCAGGGTAGACAAAGGGAACTTGGGGACCTAGTGTTAATACACTGCCTTCTCCTATATCCCCTAACACACTGCCGTTCCTTACTTTCGCTGAATTCTGGAGGCCTTGCGTGAATTATTCTTATTGGAATCTTTTTTGTTTTCTTTTATTTATTTTTTGACGTATTATTTCGCAGATCACAGCAACCACGTAAAAAAAATTTACTTTTCTCTCATTTTAGTTTGACAATCATAATTTAAATCATCTTGTAGATATCTTTTATTAGTCATCAATATATCATTGTAGAGACGTGGTCATTTTTATACCTAAATTTAGTGAGGCTGTCGTTCGAATGCAACTCGGGTGAATGATTTTTCACTACCGTGCTCTGGAAATAAACTAATGAGCGACGTTCTTGCGTATTTATGTATATTTTATTGCGTTTTTTCGAATTAACGGAGGGTCTCAACATTAGGTTCTCTGTGTCTACTTTGCTGTGCGTGATATAACGAGATTAATTGATTTTGATATTGATAGATCTAAACCAAGACATATAATACGTGACTTTACTAAATAAATGCACCTATTTGAATTTATATTGAGGTCTACAAATATTTTATTCTTTTCAAAGCTTATTTATCCTCATTTTAATGTTTGAAATAAACCACTTTAATATTTTTTTTTATAAAATTCCCAATTTTTTGTTATTACAACTTTTTTAATATTTTAATTTATAGTTTTTTTTGTTATTATTAAATTTCCAATTTCTTTATTAGCTACTTCCTTATTTTACTTTACTTATACAAAAAAAAAGAGAATATTTATTTTGCCAAATATTTTTATACATTTGAAAAGAGTGAGTGACACAACTTAATCGCTCTAACTTTCATTATTTGCTAGTCCCCTCTATTTTTTGCAACATATGTATAGGTAGGTAGACTGCTACTTCTCTACACTTTTCAAAGAACTTACATGGAAAATTTCAGCGTTCTATCGTATAACTGTGGCTGCGCGTTGTCATTCAGTCACACGGTAACTAGCACCCAAACGCGGCTTCGCCCGCTTGTTTTATAATAACGAAATTATTAAACACTCAACAATTTATGTAAATCATAAATTGTTGAGTGTTTATTCTTATATATAAGCAATACTACTGTAACGTTACATAATTTTTTTTTCTGTAGATTTTGAGTGAAAATGGAACAATCCTTACGAATTTTCACTGTATATTATTATTATCATTAATTAAGATATATGTATGTAAATTGTATAAGTAAATTACGGAATTCACTAGCAGTGTTTTACGGAACTGCCTTTAAGCCCAGAACTAACTTGAGTTGAACAAGTGAGTTGTGCTTAAGTTTATTAATCGTTACCAAAGCAAGGAAGTGAAAATATTAAATATTTGAGTCCAGCGACGTCCAGTGGGAATCGAACCCACAACCGTCGCGTTTACAATCACATCCTTGCACCACCGGATCAAGCCGGCCTCACGAATTAGTAGTTCGAATTGAAAAAATCTTTTTGTGTTCAATATTTAATCCATTTAATTAGAAAGGTATAAGGTTAATACTACATCACGTAAATCGTTTTGATGTAACCTACTCTGCGGTCAGAGTAACCTTGGTCACTTAGTAGAAATTTGTCATCAACAATTCTTAGTTATTTCCATTTAAATACGCGGGCGAAGCTGCAGGAAAAAGTTAATTTCATGTAAAAATCTAAAATAATAACGTATTCTGTCAGATCTATAGCTAGACGAAGCTAATTTGGATTTTTTCTTTCCTTATAAAACTTCCTGCCTGGTAGCTACCATTTTGCTTTAAATATAATTGAGAACTTAAAATAATTTTATAAATTACGAGGTCCGCCTCAGGCGTCCTGTGGGCTTTGAGTAATGGTTGCTTTACCTGGATTTCGTAACATTTTTCCTCGTTACGGTTAAATTATTATATTATGAAAAAAATAATAGATGGAAACTGTACATTGTAAATGTATATCTGAAATAAAAGTAAGGGGACATAATTAGTTAACATCGTCAATTAAAGGCTATCAAAAAGATGATTTTTTTATTAATTCATGACCACCAGGGACTCCCACGGTGACCTTAAAATTAATCAAACAACAATATTTTAAAAAACCAACTTTAATTTTAAGAAAAATAAATGTGCTAGTTTTTAACTTGTTAATTTGGTTGTGGTCAGTAATTTAATATAATATTTATCTCAATTCCAGATGCGGCGGTGACGCGATGTCGGTGGCGCCGGCGGTTAAGCGCGAGCGCGACTGTGCGAGCGGGGGCGGCGGCGTGGGCGTCGGCGGGGGAGGCCCGGGGGGCGTCGGCGCGGGGGAGAGCGACGGTGGCGGAAGTCCTGGTCGCAAGCGCCGCAAGCAGGCAGCACCAGCTCGAGCACAGCCACCGCCACTGGACCTCCACGCCAAAATGGCAGACATCTACAAGAGCGCACTCGCCTTCGGGGAACTTACTCTACCTACGTTTGATCCTCTGGCCGCCTTCCGTCTTTTACCCAGACACGATCCTCCGCGCATTTTCAACCCGGAAGCCTATTGCGATCTTTGCTGCAAGGAGTTCTGTAACAAATATTTTCTGAAGACGCATCGAGCGAACAAACATGGCATCTATGATGGCGAGCAGCAGCCGCATCTCAATCTTCCGAGCCAGCCGCAGCCGTCTCCACCGCGACGCTCCTCCGACGAGGAGTCTGGGGGGACGCCACGACGACTCTCACCAGATTCAGCAAGACGCGCTCGTGAAGCAGCTTTCCAACCTGACGTCCTCCGCCGACTGGGAGTTATAAATCCGGAAGCTTTTTGTGAAATATGCTGTAAGGAATATTGCAACAAATATTTTTTGAGAACACATCGTGAGAGAAGACACGGCGTCCCAGTGCAAAGATCCCCAGTACCAGAAAACTCACCGGTCGCGGCGACTCCTCCGATGATCACGCCACACTCCTCGTCACCGTCAGCGCCGACACCACCGAGGTCGCTTTCTCTACCTCCACCTTTCGACACAGAAGAACCTCTTGAAGTAAAACAAGAAAGAGAAGATAGAGATGAATTTGAAGCTGTTCTGCGTGAAGGTCAAACTAGCCCCTTAAATTTGATTGTGGAAGAGCGTGGCGCCGCGTCTCCTGGATCAGCGAGCGAGGAACTTCGAAAGCTCCAGACGATGATATCGCAGCTTAACGAGCTTGCAGCTGAACGCCTGGCGGAAGAACCCAACGAGGTCCCTCGGCCACCTTCCTCCTCACCACCACCTCAGGACGAACGAAGATCGAGCGGCGGTGCCGGATCAAGTTTTTGTGAAATCTGCAATAAGGAGCTCTGTAATAAATATTTTATGAGAACACACATGCAGCGGATGCACGGTATATCATTGGAGAGCGGAACACAACTAGGCGGAGTCACGTGCGACATCTGCCATAAGGAGCTCTGCAGCAAGTACTTCCTCCGAGTCCACAAGCACAACACGCATGGCATCCCCGCGCCGCCCGCTCCCGCCAACGCTGCACCCGCAGAGCCCTGTCCGCTGTGCGCGCGCCGCTTCCGGGGTCCGCGCGCGCTCCGGGCGCACCTGTTGGCCGAGCACGCACCGCCCGCACGGCCCCCGCCGCCACCACTCGCGCCGCCTGCCCCACCACGTGCCCTGGACCTGCTGGCGCGCGATAAGCCCTACGCTTGCGCCTACTGCCCCTTCACTACCGACGTACTGGCCTTCCTGTTCGCGCACGAGCGCGCACACGTGCAGCGAGCCAGCGAGCACGCCGAGGCGGGTGAAGGTGAGAGCGAGCTGCCCGTTGATGAAGGCGAGGGCGGGGAGGGCGTGGGCGAAACGGAGGGCGAGGACGCGTACTCGTGCTCGCGCTGCGAGTTCCGGGCGGAGGGTTTCGGGGCGCTGGAGGCGCACGTGCGCGCGGTGCACGGCGGCGCGGGTGCGCTGCTGGCCGTGCCGCGCGCGCCGCGGGCGCCGCTCACTATGCAGCCCTTCGTGCTAGAGGAGGCGGGCGGCGCGCTCAGCCTGCTGCCCGCGCTGGTGTTCCTGCCCGTGCGCCGCCGCGCCACGCGCCGCGCCACCGTGACGCTGACGCTGACGCCGGCCTAGCGCGCCGCCCCCGCAGCGCGCCCGCGGCCGTCGACGACACCGCCCGCGGGCGCGCCCGATCGCCGTACTGACTACATGTAACGCTGTGTGCCTTCGAGCGATCGCCGAGACAGGAGGATCGTTCCCGAGGAGCTGTCCGCGGCCGCCCGCCCGAGCGCTCCACCGCGCGGCGGCCCCCCGCCTCTTTTTTTTGACAGAGTCTAACTTCGTATATTGAGAATTATATTCACGGGTGATATATGAAACGTTGCCGCTTATGAATCGGTTTATTTATTATCTCCTCGACGTTGGGTCGATCCGAGACGAGTTTTTGAAACGTCGATTTCGATCGGGAGAAGAAATACACCCTAGGATTAGTTATTATTATTTAAAGGATACGTATTGAAGTGGTGGTGCGATGTTGATCACCGCCCGCGCCGCGCACTCACCTAGCTGTATGCGACAACCGCTCTACCTCACGCTAGCTCGAGTAAGTCGTTATTGTATAAATACGTACGTACATATACTTTATACATTCATATATATATTAAAGTTCACTTTAGTACAAATGGTGCGACGCGGACGGAGCCCGCGCGACTTCATATATGATATATCGTTGTTAGGAGAGATTTAGCACAAAGATACGTACTAGAGTCTAGAGGGCAGTGATCAACATTAAACGTAACTTAGTATAATCTGATAGCCGTGTTACCGTGTTACCGTGTTACCGCGTAGTGACACGTCACTGCGAGTGCGGCGTGACGCCCGGCCGCGTGTTGTTGCGTCAGTCAGTCATACGGGTCATTGTTAGGCGGCTCGAGCTCAGCTTCGCGCCGCCGCCAGTCGCTGGCCGGGCTTCACGTTTTATATTTATTTCTAGTGATTTATAACCTAATGTGTTACAGCTGGCGTGCCTTGTTTGTCTTTGAAGTCATTTGTTCAATCCGCCTTCAAGATACAATAGTATTATTTAATTTAAATGTTTTCGGATCTTTGTCTTTAAAAGTTATTATATTAGGGAATTTGTTACATACTTGCGATAAACATTTTTAAGACAAAATTCTTCAGAAAAATATTTTAGGAAGGAAAATATGTTTATTTCTTAAAATATTTCAGATACAATAATAAATATTTATATAAATATAATTGTAAAACACTCTAGTCTCAACTATCAACAAATGTTGTAATCTAAATGGCTTTGAAGACAAAAAAGGTATTGTCCAAAATTTATTATTATATTATATTGGTAAAAAAAGTAATTATTTAAAGACAGGTTTATTTAAATTCATTATTGGTAGTACATTGTGGAGGTTAGCTTGTATAAACCATGCAGCTTCTAAAGAAAGTTCCTATGTATGTAAGTAAGAAGTAATTTAATGAATAGAGGTCGCGCGCTTGACCGCTCTCGACGGAGCATTGCCACCTGATAGTGAAAATGTGATGATGATGATGATGATGATGATCAGGGTAACGGTGATAATATAATAGATCTAAATATATTTCAAAGTGTAGATAAATACAATGTTCCTATATCAGTTCCTTAGACAGTTCCTCGGTTAAGTTTAACGCAGGACTTCCTACTTGTCTTCCTCCCTCCACGTCCCGTCGACAGCGGAAACGCGCGCGCGCGGTACAACAAATTATATTAATAATGTTTTAAAATAATACAAAATTAATAAAAATGTACGCGTGGTCACGATCTTGAATGCTATTTAAATTCCAATTGTTACGCGCTCGATTTGGAGGTAGCGCGAAATTTTTACTGTTTTGGTTAATTTGTTTTTAAATATGCGACAATTTTTGGAAATATTGCTAATCCGAAATCATTATTTTTGGATGAATTATAAGAGTAAGCTGTGCAACATTTAGCCTCGTCAAAAATCATTTAGAAAAATAATAGGTGTTATGTCACTGCCATTAAAACACATTTTTTTTTTACGTAACTAAAAACCAAAATTACCTCGAAAAAAATTGTCGCATAGATAAGAATAGATACACCGGAGTTTAAATAGTTATATTGATCGTAATGAATGTAGTCAAATAACTTGTGTTCAAGATTGTTTTATCTTAGCGTTGTACGCCGAGGGTGTTAAAAAATAGTTTATATAGATATAATTACAGTACAAATTTAGTCAGAAGTACAACGGTGATATAACTACAAGTACAAATTAATTTTAAGACGGAGTGACTACAACTTTAGACATAGTGACACTCGGGTACAACGCCTCTATGCAGGTTTACAGTCGCACTAATTTTATTGTTCATTTTGCTTAGTGTGTGTTTCCGAACGCTATTCCTTTTAATGTCAAATGGTCAAATGTCAACTCTTTATGTCATTTCTAATCATTTGATTTGTCTTTACTTTTAATTGTCATTTTATTAATCTTAATGCAAATATCTATTCATCTATTGTGGTAATGACTGTTTCCTATTACAAAAGTTAATTTGATTTTCATTTCATCAAAATTTAGAGTTGACAGATTAAAAATGACGAATATATGATGTTTAAAGAAACAAACATTTTCTTGTGTCAATTTTCAGAGTAGAAGTTCAGATAGGGCTCAGTGGAAATATATCGTCGTAATACATTTATATTGTATAGTGGGGTAAAATAGATATCTTTTTACTAAGCAATGTTGTTGAACGGATTTTAAAATACAAGGCGACGTCGCGTTCTTAAACACCAAAATGGTAAATTTTAATTTAAGCTTTATACAATTTTATAATAAAAAAATTATAATATACAAAATGAACTGAACTATTCCAAATGTATCTTTATTTAATAAAATAATGTAAATAAATACAAACAAAATACGTAAAAAAACTTGGTAACGTCATACTGACGGAAATAGGACTATTGTTTTGACAGACAAATATTGTCAAATTATATATAGATTATTATTAGAATTCGCTTAATGTCAAAATCTTAATGTTTTAGAGGTTAATTATTATAAATTGCAATGGTTTTGACATTAATCGAATTCAACTTTACTTTCCAGTGACATTCCAAATATTAGGTTTTTATTTATTTGTAAGTGTACTCTAGTCATAATATTATGTTTTGATTTTCGTGCGACTGTATATAATAAATGGTAATATTTTTTAGTTTTTATGAAAACTATGTTGTTTCTAGTCAAAATTATTTTGATTTCGCCGATCGTGGATGTCCTTGGCCTAAGCACTGGGTGTTGCCATAAAATTTAAAGGAGGGTAACACTATTTAATATTTTTAGATAAAATAGAATAAAAATTTTCGAAAACTATGTACAAATTTGAAAATTCTTTGAGACAAAATGGTAGACGTCCACGTTGGTTATATTTAAAAAAATTAAAGAAAATTATATATTGGCTTTAGGTGGAAGCCAAATCTTAAACCGTAACTTTGCTTATTACTTGCTACAATATGAAATTATTATTAAAAAAATAAATATTCATGAAAAATGTTACTAAAATCCTTATATTTATAAATAATATACGTTTGGTCATATAAAATACATAAAAAGCTTTATAAAAAATATAGCCTTTATTTCCTATAATGTCCAAGTGATAAGCAAAGTTGTCGATCGGTATATGTTCCTAGATCAGTCTGTTTGTTATTTGTTTTCCATTACTACTAAACATTTCTACCGTATTCAATAAATTAAATATACAAATATGTTGTACTTATTTTACACATCCCCTCCTATTTGTATTCAAAAATATTTTATATTATGATTTTTGAGTGATGATTTATGAGTAACGCCGCGGACTTGATTTTGCGTCCCCTGCCCGCGTTGTAAATCATCCAAGGACTCTAGCCTACTAACTAAGTGATTCGTTCCTTTCGAGCTACGTAGATTTTTTTTTGTAACAATTTTTAATTGTTGTAAACATAAATAAACATAGATTATCATTAATAATTATCATTTGGCAAGAGAGATATTAATAAATTAATATTAAAAAAGATAAAAAAAACATAGATAAAATTTTATATTTTAAAATTGTGTAGAAAAACGTGTTTCATTCAACTTTATATTTAAAGTAAAATAAAACACATTTTTCTACACAAAGTGCTGCAAATGTTGTAGATATCCTCAGAGCTATAATTATAGCTATACTTAAGTATAATTATAATTTAGTTTTTTTTGTATCTATTTTATCTGAAGAGAATAGCGGATACTATTGAGGTTTTGGCTCCATCATCAGACCCCGATGATACCATATTTTCGTATGGAATCTTAGCAACGTATTTCTGTCTAGGTTCATAGCAATACAATCACTAAAAGCAGCTGAATTTCTTAAATTTTATATTCGATACACACTTAAAATTAAATTTAAAATAAACGCATTAAAAATTATACTCTGAAAATTTATCATTATTAAAAAATTAATCGAGTAATCACTTAAAAAAAAACCCTCTATATTATGAGTTATGACATACGACAAATAGCTTGGAATATATGCGTGTATATTACAAATTGCATTTGATTTATTTATGCAATGCTTTAACCACTTTCCTCTTAATGTTCACTCAACCATGACCTACCTCATGTACGTCTATTATAGATATGTCATGGACTAAGACCTCACGAGAGGACGAGGACAATCTATTTTTTTTTTTAACTTCAGGCTACTGTCAGCAGAACTGCATTCCGAGCAGGTGGTACTTTTATGTTCATTTGATTCAATAATGCTTACAAGTATCAATTTGAATAAAGACAATTTTGATTTTGAAATTAAAGTAACGGGTGATGCAGTTTTTCTCTGCCTATTCTGTCTATCGTGTGCAAATGACCCATAAAAAACAACATGTTAAATAAAGTTGAAGTTGTAAAAAGCAATAAAGAAATAAAGTGGAGGCTAGTCGTGGCACTGTAAACGCGACCGATTGTGAGTTCTATTCCCACTCGAGGCAATGAAATATTGAATATCTTAAATTCTTCGATACGATCTCAGGGCATAGCGCGTTATTGAGTTCCGCTAATCTACACGTAATCCCTTCAGAATTTTGCATAAATTGGGGAGTGGAGTGCTCTTACACTAGGCTCTCCCTGCCTAAAGTAAAATATTTCATAAAATTTCTACATAAACTATTATGAAAAATAAAATTATAAATAAATAAATCACACAATTTAGACCCCATTGAATAAAAACTATTCTTAATTAAAGATTATGTTCGCGTCAACTGTCAGCTTTGGATTGCTAAAATCGTGTTTTATTAAAAAAAACTGTCGATTTTAACGCGTGTCGTTTTTAGGGTCGTGTGCATCTGTCAATTTTTTTTGGGTAAACTGCGTTTTTTTTTTATTATTTTTTGGGAATTATAGAAAAATGGGTTAAATGTTAGAGTATAATGGCAAAACATTCAGCGACACGGTTAGTTCGGTGTCAACACTGAGTTAACCCGGTCGGAGGGCGACACGCATTTTTGAACTTTGTAAAGCTTAATTTTTATATAGATTTCTTGGATAGCTTTTCAATTTCAATTATTTTTTTATTGTATGACATTTTTTCCTAAATAATTTGCAAAATTATGGTAATATGGATTTTGATATGTAATCATAAGTTTAAAGTTGTAGTAGTCACTCCGTCTTAAAAATTACTACAAATTTACACAGACTCCTAAAAGTAAAATGTTAGTTTTGGGGAAATTTTATTCTGTTCATGCCTTAATGGCACTTAATATGAATGGAATAAAAAAAACAAAAGTAAATAAAATGACGTAACACATGAAAACAAACGCAAATAGAATGATTCACTTTGTAGAGTAATAATTAAATTACTAAATAACAAGACCTAACGTCATGCGTATACGCATCACAATAAATTGCGCATTCATTCCTACCGTAAGAAGTTTATAATTTTCCTTATAAACGTTGATTCCCGAATGTCTGCCTGTTTTATTATTAATTAAAACATACATTCATATTCATAGAACTCAAAACTCAAGTTTAAATAAATAACATTGATTCAATTTTATGCTCGTAATAAAAAAAAACATTTATACTAATATAATAAAGCTGAAGAGTTTGTTTAGCTTAACGCACTAACCTCAGGAACTGCTGATTCATACTGAAAGAATCTGTTCGTGTCGGATAGTTCATTTATCGATGAAATTATAGGCGAGCCATAGGTTATATTACACCACGTTAATCGTTTAAATGTAAAACCACTGTAGCTGTAGTCAGTTATCTAAAAGATTCAGAACGAGTATACAGGATAAAACTCTATAAAGTTAACAATGAGCGATCAATCACAAAATAATTCACGTTCTTGACATTGCAATTTTTTATTACTCAAAAATAAAGTTTTGTACAAAAAAATTAATGCGTTACGAGATTAACCAAAAAAAAACTCTAAATCATTTTATAAAAAGCCATTGTTTAAACCCTTGCTTTTTCCTTGCTTTCCGACAAACACGCGCCACGTTTTTTTATGTCACAAAAAATACAAAAACTATTTAATTCACTAAACACCCACTGACCTAAATAAGGCGAATCCCTTATTTTCCAAAATTCTGCAAAAACCACCCTTTTATTACAAGTTTTTTCATCACTATAATGTAATTGAATTCAATCCTTTGGAAAAGGGGTAAAATTATCCGATTTTTTTATCTATGGCTGTCATTGTCAAAAATTTTACGTACTGTCAAAATTTCGCGCCATTTACTTTGGACATCTGCCGACGAAAAAAGTTTAAACACAATGCAAATAGGGGCGCAGGACATTAATTTTTAAGGGGAAATAACAGTTTTTGTGTAAAAACGAAAAGTGCATTTAAAATATGTCCGTGTCCCCTCATTTCAATATGTCCGTGTGTTTTAATGGATTATAAACTGTATTGGAGGAGGGTAAGCTGCGCTCTATAATGTTATACATTTTCTATTTTAGTATCGTTTTGATTTTTATTATTTCTTTTATGGCCATTATTTATAACGATCTTTGCAAAATTGCCATTTTGTAAGGTTTTTGTTGTTTTGCAAGTACCTACTAAATTCACATTTTGTAAGTTTTGTGTTTCAAATGTTTATAAATATCAGTATTATGTATAATATTTAGTATTCTGCTTAATTGAAACCACATATAATTGATATCTATTTTAAAGCCAGCCGCGCTTAGATTCTTCGAAATTAATTTGTGTAAACACGTGACCTGTTTTCACCCATTTATTACTTGACTAATTACAATAAATAGCATATATTTTAGGAAGTTTAAATAAATTTAAATTTACCTAGGGTAATCTCACTTAATAAAATTTTCTAGATATTTATAATATTTTATATTGATATTATAATACTTTATCTAAAAGTAATCTGCATTGTGTTGAACGGTAAGAGAAATGAATTATACATATTTCATTATCCAGTGTCAAGACACTCACTTCCCCACACGCTGTCCAATTTTCGAAACATTGCGTGTTGATTTATGAAACTCAAGGGCTCCGTTTTGTCTTGTTCCCAGAGCGATATTCTTGTAAGAATTGAACCCACAACCGTCGCGTTATCAGTGAGATGGCAATAAGTAATCAAAATAAAAAAAATACGATGTTCGTAAAAAACAAAAAAAAAGAGTAAGTAAGAAGCACATATAATATAATAATAGTTTATTGATAGTAATTTTAATAAATCATACATCATAATACATGTAGTCGAGGATTATTGTTGTAGCAAGTAACAATGCCTTCTCTGTGACAGAAAGATCTCTCTCGAAAGCCACGCCGAACCTAAAAAATAAATATTTAAAGCGGAGAGAATCAGATGCCTGTCGGAGGCGCGGGGCAACGCGACGAGTTGTAGTTTCTGAAATGAATCATCTGGCAACGAGGTAAAGGGCGGCGTTCGGTTCCACCACTCAAAAAAGTGTTTCAATGGGAACAGAATGTTTTAACACTATGTTCCTAGGTAAATAAATAAATATTAAAAAGACGAAACCTGCACATAGCCCTCTACAAATTCAATATTAGAGTTCAAAATACATATTACTTCTTATATTTCAACGTCACGCGGTCAGCTCTGGGCCGGGGGAACCAGCGTAACCTAGTGTTTATACTCCAATCCACTCCACCCAAAAGAGGGGAACACTTTTCGCCGAATTCTTAAGTAATTACGTGTTGAGTGATGGAACTCAACGCTGGGCTTTTCCTCGTTACTAGGACGAGGTAATAAAAATATGAGATATTTAATGTAATTCCTTGTGTGATGTGAGTGAGATCGAACCCACAACTGTTGCGTTTACAGTTCCTCGCTCATGCCACGGCGCTACAACAGCCTCATCTTTTTCATAATTAAAAAGTGTAATACCTATCAGTAACTGGTGCTAAGAACATAGCGTGCACGAGTCCCTGCCAGCGCTTGCAGGTGCTTCCGACAGCGGCGCCGTCCCTCTTGTATATGTGGAACTGAATGTCGTTGAAACAACTGATTGTTACGAAC
The DNA here is from genome assembly GCA_030704555.1 of Heliconius charithonia. Taxonomy (NCBI): domain Eukaryota; kingdom Metazoa; phylum Arthropoda; class Insecta; order Lepidoptera; family Nymphalidae; genus Heliconius; species Heliconius charithonia. The sequence goes on from CM060825.1 coordinate 7,107,082, forward strand.
GGACCTAACATATATTACAAATTGATTATATTATAACTTATTATGTGAATACAAAGGTAAATCTATATATCTGTGTAATTTTTTGTTTCGCGCTGTATCCAGTATCTCGAATATTGCAGGGTACGCTGAGAGCACATAATGTTGAGACACTCCGTATCTCACGCGCCGAAGAATTGTTAAAAAAATTGTGTGTTTGTGTTGCGCAACTGTAAGCAAAGCGAGCCAAAAATATATATATTTAAAACTTAAAAAAACTTTTATTATAAAATCAGAATTTATATTCAACAATATAAACGTGAAAAATTGTTTTATTATTTTTAAGAATAACTCAAAAACAATTTAATTTATTTTTAAGTCCAATATGCAATTTTATACATAGAGAGAGTAAGTACCATATACGAGTATATGTATTTATTTCTTACATTACATACAAATTAAACCAATAATTCAGAAATTTACCTTTTACCCAAAATATTTGTTCGCCGTCTTCTCGTTTCACGACATACTCGGGCCGCACCGGCGTCCACTGCTGCTCAATGATACCTATGGGTGTTTCTGGTGGAGCGAATACCTAAAATATCATAAAAATCGAATATTTAAAAATTTATACTCGTATTCCTAGCAAACTCGTGTAAAAGAGGGTAGATTTATTGGGAAAGACTATAAAAGCAATGGAATTGTGTCAATCGGGGGATACACGAGCGCCCATCAAAGCTCGTATTTTTCTTTAGGGGCGAGTTAGATTGTCAAGATCAGTCCAGGTCAACAGTAATAAAGCCAAGTCAAAAAAGAAGTCAATCAGGGTCAGTTGCTTGAACGCAACGGTCCTTATCAGAAGAAAACTCGTGTGAAGTATTGTTATTAGGTGATACGTATCACATATCGCAATTACATAGAATCTCTTACCAAATAATTTAAAAAACATGTAGATGTCTTTTATCGTATTTTTTTGAAAACGTTAGTTAACCGCTTCCGATTTCTAACAATATTTTATTACATAATTAAGTTCTTAGATATTATAATTGAAGTACATATCCCAACAAAAAAAAAGTAAAATGTTTCCAAGACACACCGTAAAAACGTATTAAATGTCATGTAGAGTGCCCTAACTCTATGTACATTGTTCAAGCCTTTACTCCATAAACTACACCATACTATTTTTATGATAAATATTGAAAAAGTAAATTATTACAGACATGCAGAGTATGAAAATACAAAATTACTATTTCTTAATATTTTCAACAAAAATATTCCCTCATTAATAAACGATAACGGTAGGTAACAATTAACACTTACAATTTGCTACATTTCTTTAAATTATAAATAAATTTGTAAAAATAAATTGTGTCAAATGTGTATGTACTAGATATCGGCTATTCGAGACATGCTGAAACCAAAAACTATAGCTTGATTGGCAAATAAGGCTGTCCAGAACTTTATCTGCCAGTGGTGAAACTGCCCCTAACATATTTAAGGATACGTCGGTCGAAAACGACTTTGTATTATTTCTATGTAAAGATAAATTAAAGCAGAGGGTAACCTAGTGTAAGACACTCCCACTTTCTGCCGAATTTTGGAGGCATTGCGTGTTGAGTGGCAGAGCTCAACGCCGCGCTTTGCCTCGACACCAGAGCGAAGAAATGGAAATATAAATTTAAGTAAATATTCCATCTCTTCGAGTGGGGATCGAACCCACAACCAGTCGGTTTTACAGTCACACTTTGTGCCACTGCGCCACGACTGGCCTCACTTTAAATAAATTTCTTTGCAATACCTGTATCCTCTGCAACTGGCAGGGTAGTATACGCGAGGTGCACGCGTAAGGGCGGTCGATTCTCATCACTTCAGCCCCTTCATTATCCTTCACGTGTAGCTGTAGCGGCCGTAGTCCATAACAAAAGTATCCCATCCACCAACTTTAACAAAAGTTTAGCCTGAAGCATCTCTCTTGACTCTGGACAAGCTTTCCTTATTTAATGTTTTTTGTATCCTAATTGGTTTGTAAATATAAAAGCTATGCCATTTTAAAAAAATATGGTTCGTCAAAATTGCTATGAATAACTGTTTTATTGAATCAAAAATGAATTTTACTTTTTCATATAGGTATAGATATTATTTTTGAAATTATATTATTATTAGATAGCGAAAACAATGGAGATTAGTTAGTTTATAAATAGGTAGTTCAAGCGGGCGAAGCCGCGGACACGTCGCTTGTATTAAATAAAAAAGAAGCGGGCGAAGCCGCTCCACGATCGCTAGTCTATAATATAATTTGCAATTGTGTATGTAAATAATGTTTACCTATTGCCTTCTACAGTATGCCTACGAATAATTTTATAGTTAATCGAGTACATTGCTCTTTGCATGAAATAAACAAATCGTGAGTCAAAAGAGGGATAAATAAAATTAATGAATAATTGATTTATATATTTTTTGCATTTCGTATAAACAGAGAAAATCCTCTTTACAGTTCTCGCTATTGTATTATTTAATAAATAGATAATCATTCAAATTTTAATCTAACAACATTGGAATATAATTAATCAAATTGTAAGTGATCGCCGTCTGTACATGGAAGATATATGGAAAATCTACTATTAGAGGCATGTATATATGAAATAGACCCCAAAACTATGATTTTTTTTCTGTTCGCCTATGCGTTTGTGCCGCTAATCTGACTGATTTATAATAAACACAGGTTTCACTTGTTTCAATTTAAAGTATTTTGCTCGAAAGTGCTGAAATTGCATTTTCAAACCATAAAATAACTGTTTCTTGAATCGGCTCAATTTTTTTTTACGTATATAATATTATATTTATTATAATACCAAACTTAGTAAATAAAAAATAACTAAGTAGTTCAATTGAGCGAAGCCACGAACTACGACCGCTAGTTATAAATAAAGTAGTTAATAAATTTAAAAATTAGGTTTTATTTAGACAAATCAATATTTCTTTTTTACTTTCTTTAAAACTCTCCATTCTCTATTTCCAGCTCTTCCTTTTGATGCAATGTTTGTAGAGTGGCGCAACTCAACACCCCGTTGAGTCTTGTTACCAGAGCGAAGAAATGTCACGATTACTTGAACCCATAACCTTCGCTTGCCGCTGCGCCACGACGTGTAATTTAATTAATCTAGTTGACAAAGTGTGTTGTGCTGGATTCCTCTATTACGAAATACTTAAAATAAAACAGAAAAAATTAAACTACAAAATAACAAAATGAACAAAGTACCTATTTTGTTCCTCAATCGTATAAAGCAGGTTCTGTTCAGGTGTTCTAACAAAAAATCTATTTTTCTTTCCCCGAAGAAATACTACATTCCTTACTGTCGATCGCTTGGTGATCAAAAGACGGTCCGCTGATGACAGCTCTCGAAGTGCATGTTGTTCTTGAACCAGTGGTGTCTGTTGGTATAGTGGTTTATAGTTTTTATTGCATATTGAAGGTGCAAGTTCAATTACAGCCTTATTTTCTTTTGAAAGTACTACTACTACTACGTACCTACTAAAAGTTCATTTTCCTTTTAATTTCTCCATGCATGTATCATAATTTATAAAAATACTTAATAAAGGTAATTAAATTATATTAAAGCTAATTTAAAACTTATTTAAAATGAATATTTAACGGGTTTTTTTCTAAACAACATTTAATTAAGAAATTGTATTATAATTTTCTATTTTATTTATTTTCTTATTTAATCCATTGACAAATGACTTTGTATCTACTCTTATCATCGTTATTAAGTATAACCCACTAGCGAAAGCGACACAAACGCGGCTTCACCCGCTTAATTATATAGTAATATTGTAGAAAAATTATACAACATATTTACATAAATAAGTGCCCTATGTGTTATTCTGGTATATGTATAGGAAATATTTTCAACTAAATTAGTTCCGTAGTTTTTGTGTTAAAATGGAACAAACGTTAACTAATATTACAAACACTCTAGTTTGTAATATTAGTAGAGTTGGAATAATTATGGCGTCTTAACTTGGGCAAGAAAATGCTACTATGGATGATATGGATTCCCGTAAGGGGAATCGAACCAACAACTATTGTTTACAATAAAGCTTGTAATACAAAACGTGTTTCCATGCAATTGCATACTCTTTCTTGGAAATAAATTATTAGTATTATACACAAGATATTATTACATTACGCATTGCTCGTGTTTTCCTTCAAGAGTAAACTTGAATTTAGTACATAATTCGTTTAAATAATGACTTATGATTTAGAGACTCCTCAATATGGGTCGTTTTGAATTTTTTGTTCATCTAATATTATATATATGACAGTTTGTTAGAGAAAAGGGATTTTGCTGAAATTTGGACAACAAATGGACACTCGAGGAAGTGAAATATTTATTTACATTTATATTTTCATTTCTACCTCTAGCGTCGAGGCAAATCGCGGCGTTGAGTTCCGCCACTTAGCACGCAATGCCTCCAGAATTGGGCGAAAGTGGGGAACGAAGTGTCTTAACACTAGGTACCTTGTGCCAACCCAGGATACAACGTGAAGCTGATTTTTAAATGGACAATATCATCATTTATTAAAATTTTATATTTTATATAAGGCAATGAGAACCTAGTGTCCAGACACTTCCTTTTTCGATACATAGCATGCTTTTAGTGCCGGAATACAACATCGCTTGGTATATATATATTTAATGCACAATTATATTTTAATCTAATTATGCGTTAATATATTTAAAATGCGGTGCACAACCTTAACGCACAACGATATTTAATACACTCTTTTTACACATTTAATAAGAATCTTTATCACATAATGGTACCTGTTCAGTAGGTTTGACGATGCCCTCCAGGGGCTCCTTCACAGCAGCGTAGGGCTGTATGGATATAACTGGTATGGGAGTTTGCATCATCTCTGTATTCTTCTTACATTTCTCTATTATGCACATGTATGTATGTATATATGACAGTTACTTTACTTTTGACAGAAGAAATTGCATATATTACTATTTTATATGAGATTGGAAGAAGGATAAGGTTTTATTGAGAGAAAATTTCAAATTTAAGAGCAAGCAAAACTTATTTTAGATATTTAAGTTGCATGTCTAATGGCATCTTATAAAATAAAACTTGATCCTTTCCAAAGAGTGTATGCAGAGTTAGGAGAGGAAACCTAGAAACTAAACCTAGTGTTCATTCTCATTAACTTCCGTTCCCCACTTTCCGAATTTTAAATTGCATGTTGAGTGGCTGAACTCAACGACGCGCTCTGCCTTTTTAAATTAAAACACATTTAATATTTCGTTTCATAGAGAGGAAATCAAACCCACAACCAGTTCCGTTTAAACTTGAACGCTTGCGTCTCTATGCCACAACTGGCCTAGAAAAATGGGGAACGGAGTGTCTTAACACTAGGTTTCCTCTGCCTACTATGCTGTGTGCGGGACATAGCGTGAAGCTGACTAGCCTCAGAGAAATAAATAATCCAAGTATAAAAAATCACACTTATTTCGTAACTGTATTTGTTTCTCCACGGTATGTGACGAAATATAAAATATTTTACGCTCTATAATTACTATTGAAAAGACTTTTTTTTGCATATAATATGCATTTGAAGTAAACGACACCATGCAAATGGCGCGAGGGGAGTTCATTTAAATTTGTGAAAAAATATATATCACAAACGGTATCGCTTTTATCAATCCGCTAACAATGGAATTGGTCACAATTAACTTGTGGTGGCCATAATGTGTTGCGAATAAAATTTGTTATTATGTATTCACTTCATATTACAGATTTCATTATTATAAGATTTCATTATTTTCATTTCCTCGCCCTGCTAACAAGACAAAGCGCGGCGTTGAGGTCCGCCACTCAACGAGAAATTATCCTAATTTTGGGCAGTGCGTCGGAATGGAGAGTCTTAACACTAGTTGTAGAATGTATAACGTGAATCTATCTATGACCCGCTCGATGGTGATTTTTTTTATTTTTTTTACAATATCATGATTTTTTTTTTCATGTTATTATTTTAAAAAAAAGTAATTAAATTTTCTAACTTTCCTTATTTTTCTTATAAACTATAATACATTTATTTAAGACATATCACAAAATTACCAATATATTGGTATTTATTACGAGATACAAAACCATGGTCACCGCCATCCGCAGTGCACTGTACACTGCGCACGCGCCGCCCCGCGTTACCATTTTATGCAAAAACGCAAATTTCCTCGAAATTTGAAACGCTACATTGTATAAACGAAGAATGAATAAAAATAATAACTTCCCAACTTCATTTTTAGGGGAAAAATGCATTTGCAAAAGATTGTCCGCCATTATTCTAGCGGTGCGGTGTGTGAATAGAATTAACGATCGGTTTTTATGCGTACGACAGTTTGAATTAATAAGTATTTCTGCATGCTCCATTTCAATATTGGTTGTGGGGCATCGATTTTCAACTGCAACTGTTTGGCCGGACAATGGGTAGCTATTGTTGATTAGAAAGAAAATGGGTTTTTTGAGCGTTTAAGTAGTTTTGTTTCGAAAGCTGATGAAAATATAGTATACATTTCATTTTTTTATATTATTCCTACTATTAGTTAATGGATAATTATAATATAAAACATGGAATTGATTTTATGAGTATTTTTTAATTTATGATAGACTAGCTTTTATCTGCGACTTCCCCCCGAGTCGCTGAACGAAAATAATTAACACTTTTGCGTGCAACATGACGCCCATCGTGCCCGTGCAATTAGCTTCACGTAGAATTGCTTAAAGTCCTCTTCGATATATTGGCTGTCCAATACAAACATAATTTCAAAGACGTCTTTTTTTCAACTTCACGCTGTATCTTGCATATAGCAGGGTAGGCAAAGCACACCTAGTGTTAAAACACTCCGTTCTCCACTTTCTGCCGAATTTTTTCGAGGCACATTCTGGGGGAAGTCAACGTCACGCTTTCCGTTGTCACCAGACTGACAAATTGAAAATATTAATAGATAATAATTAATGACACTGCACCACGACGGTCTCAAATCAAGTCTTTGTAGCGGTGTAGTCTATAAAATCTCCATATATAATAAAAGGATAGAAAAGTCAATTCTGTACATGAAAGATATAAAAAAAATAAAAATTAGGTCGGTTAATATGTCGATTATAGAACCTAAAAAACCACTCAGCAGAATTCTTGTCTGTCTGTCTGTCTGTCTGTCTGTCTGTCGGTTTGTTTGTGCGTCAATCACGCAAAAACTAAGATTGATGAGAAATTGATGAATTTTTGCATGGTGTTAGCCTAGGGCCTCAAGGTACATTTTTTTTGGGTTTCATTCCGAATTTCATGATAGTTTTCTTTAAAAAAAATAAAAACTGAAAAATATAAATTACCTAAAATACCGATAACTACTGTATGAAATTAAATTATTTTGGCATGGTAATAGTTCAAAGCCTAATGTCACTTATACGATAGTTTTTATCATGGATTATAAAGAATTTTTTGTAGAAAAAATTACATAATTATATTTTTTAATAAAAAAAATCGACTTCTTCAAATTCAAACGGATTTCACACTCTGAACTTAACTAAACTTTCACCAAACTACCCCTTATATGTACCCTTTCTAATAAAAAAAGAATCATTAAAATCGGTTGAATTGATATTGACTTATACGTTCATTTGTCGCGCATATACTTAATGTAAATTTGAGATTTATATGATTTTCTCATAGATACCATTGTTGGATATAAACTAAATTAAAATAAGACTACACGGGAGGCATTAGCTTTCAAATAAAAAAAGAATCATTAAAATCGGTTCATACAATCAAAAGTTCTAAGGTAACAAGGCTAAAAAATACAGCCCAATTGATGACCCCTTTTAAGAAGTCGGTTAATAGTAATCTGACATAATTAAATTACGACTATTTCATTTAACCACATTTTAAAAGAAGAAAGTAAATTGAGGCCGTTCGTTGCACAGGGGCACAAAGTGTAACTGTTGTGGGTTCGATGACCACGCAAGGAAACGAAATATTTATTTAAATTTATATTTCCATTTCATCGCTCTGGTGTCGAGGTAAAGTGCGGCGTTGAGTTTCACTACTCAGCACGCAATGCCTACAGAATTCCGAGAAAAGTAGGGAACAGAGTGTTGTTGTTAACACTAGAGGTCCTATGCCTACCCTGCTGTGTGCGGGATACAGCGTGAAGCTAAAAAAAGAAGTATAATCAATATTTGTTCAGTCTACCATAATTATTATTTCAAACGTCAACGTTGGTGATATTAACAAACATAATAAAGTAGGTATATTTTACGGAATTAGCTCATATGGCGATGTGTAGAATAAAAAGTATATGTATTTGGAAAGTAAATTCTGATTGTGAGTTCATAGTTTATAAAAGTTTATATTGTGTTTAGATGGATCACGTGGTGATGTCAATACGTTTTAATGTCATCTTATGTTATCTGTTAAAATAGCGTGAAACTGATTTAACTTAGTGTTATATTCAAAAGAAATTAATTGTATTGTTAAACAGCACGAGCAAGACCATATAGAATATTTCTATCTATTATCATATACTTATTTTAGTACTGTTAAATATCACTAGCAACACTGTATAGAATTATTCAATTTCCTGTTGAGTAACTTTTATCTTAAGACCTATAAACAATATGTTATTCTCAATTCAATTATAGCTAATAATTAGTTCATCACACATTGATTTATATAATATATGTATAAATACATTATATAAAAGAGCAACTGTTGAGTTTCTTGCCGGTTCTTCTCTGCAGAACTGCCTTCCGAACCGGTGGTAGCTTCTTTTTGTTTATATGTTCATTCGACGATTCAAAAGTGCTCATAAGAGATTATTGGAATAAATAATATTTAGAATACTTTAATGATTGTACAAATTTAACATGTAATAGTTGCTCATTTGACAGTATGTCCAAATATATATAAATAGACGGTTTCGTTAGCCATGATCAGTCGAATAAACTAAACAGAATGTGACGCTGCTCGTTTTATTATTCCCATATTCAAACCACTACTGGAACACTTCAGAAGTGGGATGATATGGAAATATATAATAACCACGGCCCACAAATTTTGAAGTCATTTTTTTTCTTCTACCTACAATATCATTATCTGATGCGTGCCCACGTATACTCTGAAAGACGAATCTTTCTGGTCAACTCAATTTCGAGACGAAGAACTCCACCCAACAACAGAAGATCGAGCTATGACGATGGAAAGACTACGTATATCTACAACGTTGGTTGCAGGTTCAACGTGATCGAAACTATGAAAGGTTAGTAAAAATGTCATATAATACCATTGTGCCTTAAAAGATGTACACAAGAGTGGTGTGGATGGTTAAAAAGTGTTGTTTCGAGTTAACGTATACAGGAAGTTTTATCACAATTATGGATATGATATATGCCTTAATATATATAATATATGTATAATCTTCAATTTCTGGTCTTTCTACATATTTCAACAATATGTGTAAGTAGTAAACGTTGAACGTACGAAGTATACAAAAGATATTACAAATAATAGCACGTTTTTAACAAAGACAATGTAGTTGCGGAGAGGAGTATGATATTATGATTCTCTTGTATTAAGTATATATCGTAATGATGGTAGCAAACAAGTATGTATGCAAAACAAATAGATATATCAGTTCATTTAGGCGTTCTTATTAAGAATATTATTTGTACGGGAGGGTAGCTTATTAAATTATGGCGGTTTCGGAGCTAGGTTGAAATCCAAGAAGTAAAGACATTAATAGTAGACTATGTTAATACTGCAGGTACTATATAGAAGTTTCTTTTTAGAGATAACAATTGTATATCCGACACGTTACTAATTAATATCAATATTTGCTTTCTTGTTGTGGGTATTTTAAAATAAGTCGTGGCAATTACATAGGATAAAATTTATTCTAAAATGATTTTGTTTCGAATCTCGAGGGGGGGTTTGCCTAAATACGATATTGAAAATTGCACTGAAGCGTACCGACATACAGTTAAACGGACAGAAATTTTCAAACTGATTGTTTTGAGTTTTATTAATGGATGAGTGCCTCCAATAATGGATGTTTTCATAAATCGTGTACAGACGGCGATCAGTTACTAATTTTATTATAAGTAAAGATTAGTACATTAGAATTGATTTTTATTTTTTAGTACATTAGAGACTTGCAGTTCACGCGTAAGTTATATAATTAAGAGTTATATTTATTTGTCGCGCGGCGTCACGCTGCACCGGTACGATTATTTCTATATGGAATGTCGAAAAGGTTGACCTTAGTGAAGCGTTTAGTTACAGGCTAGCTTTGAGCTTCCTGTTGTATAAACAAATACTATCACACATTGTGCAATTTTACAATAAAATATTTTTGCTAATTAATTGTTATTGCCATTTATGCTGTTAGCTTACAAATGTGATATTGGAGAATCGACAACTATTTTTAATTTTTAATTTGTTAACCAATGTTTCCATGTAAGTGGCCTATGTCTTTAATGGAAAATAAAAATATCTTTTAACCCGGAGAATACTTCATAATTTCACATTAATAAAAAAAAAACATCACTTATTAAAAAACCATATTATTCCATGTGACAGGTACATACAATATGTATGTATATAACAATTATAAACGTTCCTGATATTTAATAATACTTAAATTATATGAAAGTTTAGATATCAATATACAAAAATGGAAATATAGTTATAAAATATTTTAATTAAATTTTAGTTCTTATTTTGATTTTTGTGCAATATAAACCTATTGTAACGTCTCGTGTAACACGATCATATATCTAAGTTAAGTTCAAATCAAGGGCGACAAATATTCTTAATGTGATATCATGAATCCTAGTTTATTTAACTAAAAACCGCCAAAACGAAAAATAATCTAATAGATAGCCAACATATTGTTGTTGACGAGAGAACACTGTAGCGGATTGTTGTTGTAAGTACATTTGGTCTATCAAGCAAACAAATAAAAAGAAATAAATATTTAATGTTCTCAAAGGTCATTGATACGGCGGCTGCTGGGAAATATTTAGTATTAGTTAGTTTATTATCAGTTAAAAAAGGGAAACTTTTAAATTTGTAAAAAAATATACGAACGTATTTTGCTTATTCCAGTATAGTACATTTTATTACAGTACAGTTTCATGTTTAAGGACAATCTAGAACTTTAAAAGAATACATGTATAGCTATACAATGTCTTTAGTAAAGACTGAACGAGAGTTTGCCTGTCAACGGTTTACGCTATCGATCCGATCATCTACTAAACGATTGGTCATATATAGCAACGTATAGCTTACAAACACTAGAACAATTATCCGCGACTTGAACAACATCGAAACGTCATTTATTATAATTATATATAAATATATAACAATAAAATATATAACTTAATAAATATCAACAATTGTTTGAAATAATTTATGAAACTTAAATCATAAAGCATTTGCTTAAAGATTTCAATAAGACTACGACATAAATAGAATACATCAAGAAATATATATATATTAATATGTAGGTATATATAGTTATAGAGATCTATTGTTTACAGAAAGTAGTAACAACATATCTTGATAAACTGCCGTGTCGTCTGTATGAAGTCGTTGTTAGGTAGTAGTGTCAAAAAAGTTTACGAATGTAGGTAGGCGCGGGGGTGGCCGTTGTATATCTGATGAGTGAATAAAAATGATATAAGTTTGAGTTTGTTTGTAAATTAAAATATACAATTAAAACAAATCTCAAATGAAGATATATACAATTTTTTATAATTAGGATGCACAGTTGATCACGGATATTTTCATCATTTCGTATGGAAAGTGAAAACGGAAGAAACTAAGTTTATTTCTTCAGTGCTTCATAAACATGAAGATCACAGATTGGAAAACATACTAAACACCAATAGCACGACGCGACACTTCCGTATGAGTTTAGTAGTTCCTTTTTTTAAAAAAAAGGAAGAATTATATCTAACTTTATTTAGTCAAGATTTGTTTCGTATAACTTATTATTGTTCCCTGTACATTATTAATTTTATTATTATATATTATTCTATGAGAGCTAAGATATATAATACTGTGTGAGCTAGTGTAGTACAATTTTATGAAAGCTAGAATACGGAACGTATGTTCTGTGAGATAAATAGCATATAATAGTGCGTGAGCTAGATTGAGTTGAAAAACGTGCTGTGTGAATTGTTGTAATATAAAAATATTTAAATACTCAGAATATCGAAGTAAATTTAAGAGGTCCATAAAATGACACCGTTTGAGTTTGTAATTCTATTATAATTGCGGACAGGTGATCCTTAAGTTTAAGTTACTGGTTATAAGTCAAAATTAATATTATTTTATATTTTGCAATAAATTTCTTCAGAATTAACATAAGTACTAGATACAGTTCAATTGTACAACTTTAGTGTGCAGTTAATATTGACTAGACATAGATACTGTTACAAAAGAGTGGTCAAGTTTATTTAATGATTATATTATAATAATAGAAAATTAATATAAATGAAACAGGATTGTAATTTAAAAACAGTGGCAATCACTTCTTAGATACGCACGAGGTTAATAATATTGTAAATAAACACATTACTAATGTATGTAATGTATGTAATGTATGTAATGTATATCATCAGGGGTTCCAAATCTTTTATTGACCAAGGACCACTTTTATATAATTTTTGTTAACAGAAACAACTATGAAGGTATAATAAAAATGAACAAATTTTAATTGCTAACTCAATAGGAGCTTACATAGAGAAAGAGACATAATAATGTTTTAGCAAAAATCTTCTGTAAATTTGTATTAATAGAATTTCTAAGTAAATATTTAATAAAATTAAATAAACGTATTTTAATGAATTAAAACATCAAAACAATTATTGTTGACTGAGGAAATAATCCAACTGTAGGCAAACGTTGTATAGGCCTTCACCGAACCAGAGGCTCCACTATCGCTCTTTTCACTCATTGCAAGGCCCACAATGACAAACCGACTCCAATTTTGGCTGCTGCTGTTGACCACTGGTGGATCACGGATCGTTGCTCTATATCGTTCTACTGTTAGTCTAGGAAGTAAAACGCTTTAGTACTTACTAAGCTAGTATGTTATGAGCTATCCGAAAGAATTGATAGAACAACATTACGAGCTGATAAAACATATTCATGAGTTGAGTGCACTAAGTTTAGTGATAGTTGTAGAGATTATTTAATTTTGTTATAAAAAGTATCTGGCAACTCGTAACTCGTGTGTGGCACAGCTCTCTGTGGCTATAGACATATACATATAGGAGTATATGTAATAGATAATACTGTGTGTAAAATATATAGCTGAGTGCTAATAGATAATACTGTGTGTAAAATATATAGCTGTGTGCTAATAGATAATACTGTGTGTAAAATATATAGCTGTGTGCTAATAGATAATACTGTGTGTAAAATATATAGCTGTGTGCTAATAGATAATACTGTGTGTAAAATATATAGCTGTGTGCCAATAGATAATACTGTGTGTAAAATATATAGCTGTGTGCTAATAGATAATACTGTGTGATAAAATATATAGCTGTGTGCCAATAGATAATACTGTGTGTAAAATATATAGCTGTGTGCTAATAGATAATACTGTGTGTAAAATATATGGCTGTGTGCTAATAGATAATACTGTGTGTAAAATATATTGCTGTGTGCTAATAGATAATACTGTGTGTAAAATATATTCCTGTGTGCTAATAGATAATACTGTGTGATAAAATATATAGCTGTGTGCCAATAGATAATACTGTGTGTAAAATATATAGCTGTGTGCTAATAGATAATACTGTGTGTAAAATATATAGCTGTGTGCTAATAGATAATACTGTGTGTAAAATATATAGCTGTGTGCTAATAGAAAATACTGAGAGGAAAACGATAATACTGTGTGTGGTGTGTTAAAGATTAATGTGGTAAGGAAAACTGTTATAAATTGCATTTAGTCTCTATTTGAACATAAGTACCCAAAAAAAATATTAACAAAATAATGCTTTCAGTTATAATATTGGTAAAAAAAAAGTTAACTTTGATGTTGATCGTGCTTATTTATTATAGGATTTTATATTCTGTGTTATCTGCCTACTCTGCTTTGTCCGGGATAGAGCGTAATGCTAAAAAAATAAAATTCTATGTGCATATTAATTCTTTTACTTTTTATTTTATGATAATAATAAATGATGCCAAAAAAAAAGGAAGTCTCTTAGCAATTCAGAAATTAACATTGTTTTGTAATAATTAAAAAAATCAGTTGAGAAAGTTGTATGAAGTATAATTTGTCCAATACAATATTACTGCTTTAAAATTTTATGTTACAGTTTGATTTACGAAAAACGGCGTATTGGTGATGATGATAGCAACGATTGCAAGACCAGCCGTGAGACAGTGTGTGCCAGACCAGCCGTGGGACACGGCTTCGCAGGATGGCCGAGTGTTAAACAGCACGAGCAAGACCATATAGAATATTTCTATCTATTATCATATACTTATTTTAGTACTGTTAAATATCACTAGCAACACTGTATAGAATTATTCAATTTCCTGTTGAGTAACTTTTATCTTAAGACCTATAAACAATATGTTATTCTCAATTCAATTATAGCTAATAATTAGTTCATCACACATTGATTTATATAATATATGTATAAATACATTATATAAAAGAGCAACTGTTGAGTTTCTTGCCGGTTCTTCTCTGCAGAACTGCCTTCCGAACCGGTGGTAGCTTCTTTTTGTTTATATGTTCATTCGACGATTCAAAAGTGCTCATAAGAGATTATTGGAATAAATAATATTTAGAATACTTTAATGATTGTACAAATTTAACATGTAATAGTTGCTCATTTGACAGTATGTCCAAATATATATAAATAGACGGTTTCGTTAGCCATGATCAGTCGAATAAACTAAACAGAATGTGACGCTGCTCGTTTTATTATTCCCATATTCAAACCACTACTGGAACAGTATGTAATACATAATATGTAATTTATTAATACGTTTCAAGTATGAAAAAAAGAAAAAATGCAATATAATTGCATTTGTGTTTCCTTCCTATATTTTGTATTTCTATTATTTAAATCGATATATCAGGAACGTAAATGTGGGAACAGAGTTGCATGCCATTTTAGTACAGAGTAACCTCTAAAAAATGTATTTACTAAACTGAATAAAAAGAATATGTGATTCCTCTATACAATATATTATTCTATATTATACATAAAACAGGTTAAAACTGTGCATATGAAGGTCCTCCTGTAGTATAACTATTTTCAATTACTTTCAACACTACATTGTCGATACTAATGTGGTATTACAATATGAATGAAATTTTTCCGCCATTATGATGACATAGACATTTTTTTTAATTTGGAAAAATAATATATTAACTATAAGAACGTTGGTAGTTTTTTAAAAGGAATTCTTATAGAATAAAAAATTGCCTAAACTATGCTTCTTCGCAAGTGGTTGTAATAACTATTGGTGTCAATTTTCCAAAAAATCACTATAAATATTAAATATGCTCAATTATACAGAGTTTTTTTGTTAGGACCACTTTAAATGAAACCACAGTTTAACTACTCTATAAAAGCCTATTACATATTAAATTAAAAACCCGAAAATAAAAAAGTTATTTTTTCAAACAAATTTTTTTTATATATGGAGATATATAATAAAAGGATAGAAAAGTCAATTCTGTACATGAAAGATATAAAAAAAATAAAAATAAGGTCGGTTAATATGTCGATAAAAAATTAATATGTTTAAAGTTAATATGTCGACTAAAACTTGACGCTATGACGGTACAGTTGAGAGAACTGAGATTTCTGGTTGTAGCACTAGTTGTATTTTAATTAGGTTAAATTCCCACTAAGTGGAAGAATATATTTATTTTTCTGCCCGTAAAAACAAACGAAGCGAAGCCTTGTGTTCCGCTATACTATCTAAAGAAATTGGAAAGTGCAAAATTGAGTAAGTGCACCACTATCTTATTTGAAATTCTTTCTTCTCTCCATTATAAATTTTCATAGGATTGAAATGTAATAGTGACGTCTTCGAACAATAGTATATGTTCATAACTGTTAAAGTTAATTATCGAACAAATGGTTTACAACTCTGATGATACAAAGACATTCTGCTTCAGCTGATAATTTAATTAAAATGTCTACCGGATGATCAATTAG
Source organism: Heliconius charithonia (assembly GCA_030704555.1). Classification (NCBI taxonomy): domain Eukaryota; kingdom Metazoa; phylum Arthropoda; class Insecta; order Lepidoptera; family Nymphalidae; genus Heliconius; species Heliconius charithonia. The sequence goes on from CM060825.1 coordinate 7,123,324, forward strand.
CCTGCAGTTTACGTTTTAATTGTTATTATGTATGATGTTACGTAACGTTTCTTTACGTTTATTTATTTATATACATATTACATTTAATGAATTAAATACATTTTATAAAAGGTTCACATATGTGATAACATGTTCACACATGTGGTCCACATATGTGACCACATATTCACACATGTGGTCCACACACGTGACCACATATTCACACATGTGGTCCACATATGTGACCACATGATCACACATGTAATCTTCATATGTGACTACATATCAGACATGTGATATGCCCATGTGAATACTTATTCACACATGTGGTACACATATATGACCACACGATGCCACATGTGGTCCACATATGTGGCCACATGATCACATTTGTGGTCCACATATGTGAGCACATAAACACACATGTGGTCCACACACGTGACCACATATTCACACATGTGGTCCACACACGTGACCACATATTCACACATGTGGTCCACATATGTGACCACATGATCACACATGTAATCTTCATATGTGACTACATATCACACATGTGGTCTACATATGTGACAACATATCACACATGCGATCTGCACATGTGAATACTTACTCACACATGTGGTTCACATATATGACCACACGATGCCACATGTGGTCCACATATGTGACCACATGTTCACATATGTGGTCCACATATGCGAGCACATATACACACATGTGGTCCACACACGTGACCACATATACACACATGTGGTCCACACACGTGACCACATATTCACACATGTGGTCCACATATGTGACCACAAATTCTCACGTGTGGTCCACATGAAAGACCACATATTCACACATGTGGTCCACATATGTGACCACATTTTCCCACATGTAATCCACATACGCGACCACATATTCACACATGTGGTCCACATATGTGTCCACAAATTCTCACATGTGGTCCACATGAAAGACCACATATTCACACATGTGGTCCACATATGGGACCATATATTTACACATGTGGTCCACATATGTGACCACAAATTCCCACATGTGGTCCACATATGTGACCACATTTTCCCACATGTGGTCCACATACGCGACCACGTATTCACACATGTGGTCCACATATGTGACCACACATTCTCACATGTGGTCCACATGAAAGACCACATATTCACACATGTGGTTCACATATATGACCACACGATGCCACATGTGGTCCACATATGTGACCACATGTTCACATATGTGGTCCACATATGCGAGCACATATACACACATGTGGTCCACACACGTGACCACATATTCACACATGTGGTCCACATATGTGACCACATGATCACCCATGTAATCTTCATATGTGACTACATATCACACATGTGGTCCACATATGTGACCACATTTTCCCACATGTGGTCCACATACGCGACCACATATTCACACATGTGGTCCACATATGTGACAACATATCACACATGCGATCTGCACATGTGAATACTTACTCACACATGTGTTTCACATATATGACCACACGATGCCACATGTGGTCCACATATGTGACCACATGTTCACATATGTGGTCCACATATGCGAGCACATATACACACATGTGGTCCACACACGTGACCACATATTCACACATGTGGTCCACATATGTGACCACAAATTCTCACGTGTGGTCCACATGAAAGACCACATATTCACACAGGTGGTCCACATATGTGACCACATTTTCCCACATGTAATCCACATACGCGACCACATATTCACACATGTGGTCCACATATGGGACCATATATTTACACATGTGGTCCACATATGTGACCACAAATTCCCACATGTGGTCCACATATGTGACCACATTTTCCCACATGTGGTCCACATACGCGACCACGTATTCACACATGTGACCACACATTCTCACATGTGGTCCACATGAAAGACCACATATTCACACATGTGGTTCACATATATGACCACACGATGCCACATGTGGTCCACATATGTGACCACATGTTCACATATGTGGTCCACATATGCGAGCACATATACACACATGTGGTCCACACACGTGACCACATATTCACACATGTGGTCCACATATGTGACCACATGATCACCCATGTAATCTTCATATGTGACTACATATCACACATGTGGTCCACATATGTGACCACATTTTCCCACATGTGGTCCACATACGCGACCACATATTCACACATGTGGTCCACATATGTGACCACAAATTCTCACGTGTGGTCCACATGAAAGACCACATATTCACACATGTGGTCCACATATGGGACCATATATTTACACATGTGGTCCACATATGTGACCACAAATTCTCACATGTGGTCCACATATGTGACCACATTTTCCCACATGTGGTCCACATACGCGACCACGTATTCACACATGTGGTCCACATATGTGACCACACATTCTCACATGTGGTCCACATGAAAGACCACATATTCACACATGTGGTCCACATACGTGAGCACATATTGACACATGTGGTCCACATATGTGACTACATATTCACACATGTGATCTATATATGTGACTACACATTCACATAAAAAATTTTTTACTACACGAATAAACTTCAATAAAAGTTTTATAATTTAAAAAAGTTTATTTTTTATGTAGGCTGTCTCCTATCTGAAGTGTAGTTAAATGGAAAAACTAGGAGGACCAGTGTGTGTGTCAGTGATGACCTATTGCGTTGAGAGACAAGGTCCTTCATCCTTAGCCTCATTCGCAGGCTCCAAGTCAGCTATGGAGACAGCTATTTCTCTAAGCTACTGAATTAGAAACGATGGTACGACGAAAGAAGGTTACCGACACATTGTTTCGGTAAATGAGCGATGTATAAATGCACTTTGTCACGAAAGGTATTTTAAATTTGTATTGAAACGAACTGAAAAGTCAAAAATTAAAAGGAGTTATAAAATGTAATTTATCACATGAATTCACAAAACAATCTATACCTATTTTTTATTTTAAGAATTAAAAAAATGATGTTAGTTTTGTCTTGCCTGACCTTGTCGCACTCATTATCTTATTAATGTGATTAATCTCCATCTCCATATATAATAAACGGATAGAAAAGTCAATTCTGTACATGAAAGATATAACAAAAATAAAAATTAGGTCGGTTAATATGTCGATTATAGAACCTAAAAAACCATTCAGCAGAATTCTTGTCTGTCTGTCTGTCTGTCTGTCTGTCGGTTTGTTTGTGCGTCAATCACGCAAAAACTACCTGACAGAAATTGATGAATTTTTGCATGGTGTTAGCCTAGGGCCTCAAGGTACATTTTTTTTGGGTTTCATTCCGAGTTTCATGATAGTTTTCTTTAAAAAAAATAAAAACTGAAAAATATAAATTACCTAAAATACCGATAACTACTGTATGAAATTAAATTAATTTTGGCATGGTAATAGTTCAAAGCCTAATGTCACTTATAGGATAGTTTTTATCATGGAGTATAAAGAATTTTTTGTAGAAAAAATTACATAATTATATTTTTTTATAAAAAAAATCGACTTCTTCAATTTCAACCGGATTTCACACTCTGAACTTAACTAAACTTTCACCAAACTACCCCTTATATGTACCCTTTCTAATAAAAAAAGAATCATTAAAATCGGTTGAATTGATATTGACTTATACGTTCATTTGTCGCGCATATACTTAATGTAAATTTGAGATTTATATGATTTTCTCATAGATACCATTGTTGGATATAAACTAAATTAAAATAAGACTACACGGGAGGCATTAGCTTTCAAATAAAAAAAGAATCATTAAAATCGGTTCATACAATCAAAAGTTCTAAGGTAACAAGGCTAAAAAATACAGCCCAATTGATGACCCCTTTTAAGAAGTCGGTTAATAGTAATCTGACATAATTAAATTACGACTATTTCATTTAACCACATTTTAAAAGAAGAAAGTAAATTGAGGCCGTTCGTTGCACAGGGGCACAAAGTGTAACTGTTGTGGGTTCGATGACCACGCAAGGAAACGAAATATTTATTTAAATTTATATTTCCATTTCATCGCTCTGGTGTCGAGGTTAAGTGCGGCGTTGAGTTTCACTACTCAGCACGCAACGCCTACAGAATTCCGAGAAAAGTAGGGAACAGAGTGTTGTTGTTAACACTAGAGGTCCTATGCCTACCCTGCTGTGTGCGGGATACAGCGTGAAGCTAAAAAAAGAAGTATAATCAATATTTGTTCAGTCTACCATAATTATTATTTCAAACGTCAACGTTGGTGATATTAACAAACATAATAAAGTAGGTATATTTTACGGAATTAGCTCATATGGCGATGTGTAGAATAAGAAGTATATGTATTTGGAAAGTAAATTCTGATTGTGAGTTCATAGTTTATAAAAGTTTATATTGTGTTTAGATGGATCACGTGGTGATGTCAATACTTCGCAAGTGGTTGTAATAACCATTGGTATCAATTTTCCAAAAAATCACTATAAATATTAAATATGCTCAATTATACAGAGTTTTTTTGTTAGGACCACCTTAAATGAAACCACAGTTTAACTACTCTATAAAAGCCTATTACATATTAAATTAAAAACCCGAAATTAAAAAAGTTATTTTTTCAAACAAAATAAATAATAAAATTATCGTTGTAAAATAAAATACAATTTGTCAAGAACGACGCACGCACACATAAACCTATCAAAGGGAAACCGCCGCATACGCCTCATTGCGAAATCGAGTCGTAGGTATTGGCGGCAAAGTTTAAAGTTCTAAACATTTTAGTACTATTTTTGTAGTAGTATGTCTTTACATTATTGGTACCTATGCGTAACCGCGTCATACGAAATATAGATATGAATAAACATTGTGAAATAAGAAAAAAAACCTACGTCTTCACTGTTGATGTATCTTAAAAACTATTTTACCCTATATGCCCAATTGTAACTGTAACGTGACGTTGTGGGTCTGATCCACACATGCAGGATTGAGTTATAATTTAATAATATTTTAATTTCGCACATCAGTCAAACATTATACCCAATATCTTTAGCGTGATAAAGCGTGGATCTGGTTTTAACTTTATGTGAACCGATTAAAATAAAGTCCAGTCCAGTTGAGGCCAGTCGTGGCGCAGCGGCACAAAGTGTGACTGTAAAACCGACTGGTTCTCTGAGTTTGATCCCCACACGAGGAGATGAAATATTTACTTAAATTTATATTTCCATTTCTTCGCTCTGGGGTCGAGGTTAAGCACGGCGTTGCGTTCTGCCACTCAACACGCAATGCGTCCAGAATTCGGTAGAAAGTGGGGAACGGAGTGTCTTAATACTAGGTTCCTCCCTCTGACTAGCATGAAGCTGCTTAAAATAAAACTAATGCTTAATATTTAAGGGCAGTTTGCCAGAATACAAACAAAAAAAGTATTTAAATCGGTTAAGCCGTTTCTGAGATTATCGTAAAGAAACGCACATATAGTAAGTATCGATAAGTTGTGTTTTTATTTCAAACATTCAATTGAAGATTCTTATGGGAGGTACGAAAATGCGACCTAAAGTTTTAACAACTTTCTTATAAAAAATCTTCATTACATTGCAAACATACATTATAAGTATATCAAGACACGAACATAATTCAGTGTGTTAAGTAAATAGTTCTGTGGTTTAAGCGGGCGAAGCCGCGAGCGGGTCGCTAGTAATTAATATAATGAACAATAACTTTAAAACTTGTAAATTGATCTTCTCTTGTGAATGGACCTTAATAATATTCTACCCGTCCATTTTCACAGATTAAGAATTTATATTGGAAATTTTAATATAACAGAATAAATAAAACAATTATAAATATAGTTCTTTTTATTCCCGACTGCTAAGGAAGAGTTATTTTATAATTGCTTCTGGTTTCCTTTATATTTATATTGATTTTGGTGTCATTTAATATTTCTTTATTTATAAAAACGGTTACTTTAGTTTTTTTGTCAAATTTACCAATTTTCTCAATTGCGATACAAGAAAATACCTACTATGTACCCACGTAAGCAGTCAATATATAAATTACACTTAAAAAAAAAAGCTTCACGCTATATCCCGCACACAGCAGGGTAGGCAGAGCGAACCAAACCAAAAAAAATTACACTTTTGAAAATGTAATTTTAATTACATAGCTGGGATTTATTTTACTGTGTTTGTAAAATAATCGTTTCATTGTATGACACATATTTTAAAATACGAGATTTTTTTATGTATATTAGAAATAAAAGACGAATTTAATTTTTAAATTGTGTAATCCACGTTTGTACTTCACAACGTTGTCGTAATCTCATAATAATGAACGCCCTCGACACTCCGCTCTATGCTCTACGTTCACAAAAAAATATCTAGTTTATTGCTCTCTGACACAAGAATTAGATGATAAGTCGACATTATTTATAGGTATATTAATAAATCATAAAAAAAATATGTAGTGGTAAAAAATGCATAAATAATCGCATTTAAAGAAGTAACTTGACCAAAAACTTTTATTACTACTATGATTTTACTATGATTTTGCTCAAACTGACTATAGAATATATTGCTAAAAATCTAAGATTTCATACTATTTTATTATTTAATGTAATTTTTCAAACAATGTCAGTTTCATTTTGAGCATGCGTTGTAAAGGCATTAAGTGTTATTACATAATATATTAAATATTATATTCATTAAAAGTGAATGAAAAGTGGAAACAGAGTGACAAATCACAATTCAACCAAAAAAAAAATATAATTTAAGGTCGACTCATAAACTAATGATGCTATAAACATAATATTATAATAATAATAATACTAAAATTGGCGAAATTATCATTTATCACTTAGGAACTAATGATAAAATATATGCCTAATTTCTTGTGAGATAAGCCGATTTCGTATACAATAATTTATAAAATATATATATATATATTTTTAGATATTAAATAAAACAAATTGCAACATTGATAAACATTACATACATATCCCACGTTTATTAATAAAAAGAAATAACGACGATAAAATGTAATGTAAAAAATCGTTTATACGTTATAACAATTTAAAAAGAACATAGAAGTTCTCAATCTTCACGCTGAATCCCGTATTAAATAAGGTCATATCATTTTTGAATTGCTATTATTAAAACACTGCCCAATTCACGAAATATTGCATTTTGAGTAACGAAACTTAACGCCGCGCTTACCATAGTGTAGAAATGAATATAATTTTACATAAAAATTACACCGACCTGATATCGAACTATCGAAAAATAATCTTTTTATAATTAATAGAGCGTATTGTATATAAATATATTTTTTATTACAATACATATATTATGTAAGAAATTCGAGCGAAATACAGCTATATTACACAAGTCTAAACAAACTAAGGAAATAACATAAACATATATATATGACATTTAATTTTTGTTCGATATTTAATTAAAATAATAATATTATTATTATAATATATTGTAACAATGAATAATTTACAGTGAAGTCTCGATTAACCGGCCTTCTGTTAAAAGGGTATAGGATTATCCGAACTGCTACTGTTTAATATTTTAATATATTTGTTTCATATGTAACTTCTTTCGGTTATCTGGGTGTTTGTTTATTTATATAAAATTATTAACAACAATTAATAATACGGTTAATCAAGCTTTTACTGCGTCACTTTTAAGTAGAAATGTATGAATACTTAGAAATTTCTGCATTTTCCAATAACAATTGTGGTTATAAACTAATACTATATAAATATGTAACTATGTTTATTAAAATTTTCATATAAATGACTGTGAATAATGAAATTTGAGCTGTAGTTTAAACATTTTAATATATTTTTATCTATATATAGACAAACTTAACAATTTCTGTGTTTTTTTTAATTATAAACCAGTGTTTTAGCCAATTATACCGATGGCCAACATCTGTCTAAGTGGCTAAGTGGCTAACAATATTTTATTAACAATTATAATTATTTTAACAATATATTATTTACAATTAATCAATTTATTTCTAAAAGGCACTTCGGGTAAAATCTACATAATAATAGTGTATATACAAAAAAAGATAATCATCTAAAAATATATTTTATCACATTTATATTACTTTTCTTCAAACGCGGTCACCCAACCGTTTATTAACGGAGCGAATGACTCCTAACCAATTTTTTGGTTAGCTAAAAAAATGCGTTTAAGAGCACCAAGGTTTTTTTAATACGATATTTAAATATTTGTAGATTTTTAAGTTAAATCAACATGGTTTCGATGTCTTATATTATTTCACTTATTAATAAGTTGGTAACAAATGTATCACGATTATTAATAAATATATAGTTTCGTTTATTAATTCGAGGCTCTTCGTGATGATTGATTCATTTTTTTATAATAATCCGCCATTATAAGACTTTATTAAATATAATTCATAAAACCTTTATAGAAAAATATGTCATATTGTTAAATAAAATTTCTGTCTATGTTGTATATATACATATATAAAAAGCAGTCCAATTAAGAAAATTACATTTTTTCCGTTTAAATATAATTTTGAATATATTTAAAAAAACGTACTAAAACTTAATATATCCTAATAAATAAATTATGAACAGCAAAATAAAAATAATTGGCTAAATGGCTAATGGACTTGGCCAATTAGCGCCATCTACGTTTAGTTTGTAACAATTATATCATAGAGTAAATCAGTAAAAACTTTACAAACAAAGTTGACAAAGTGCAATTAGATTTATAACAATTTACAATCAGCTAAGTGTAGTTAGCTAATCTACCAAATATTGTTAGTTAAATGAGGTTATTTTGGCTAAGTGATAAATTGGCTAAGTCACCAGTTAAGCACCGTGTGTCGCATAACATTCACTGTCTAAGAATTTAATTATATAACCAGACGAGAACCACTTCAATGTCTAAATAGGTAATTAGCTAGGTGACTAATACCTGTCAAAGTAGCTAATTAGCTAAAAATAAATCAGCTTCACGCTGTATCCCGCACACAGCAGGGTAGGCAGAGGGAACCTAGTGTTAAGACACTCCAATCCCCACTTTCTGCCGAATTCTGGAGGCATTACGTGTTGAGTGGCAGAACTCAACGCCGCGCTTAGCCTCGACACCAGAGCGAAGAAATGGAAATATAAATTTAAGTTAATGTTTCACCTCCTCGAGTGGGGATCGAATCCACAACCAGTCGATTTTACAGTCACACTTCGTGCCACTGCGCCACGACCGGCCTCATTAGCTACACAACTAAAATATCCAAATCGCAAACTAACTAATAGCTGTCCAAGTCTAAGTATACAATTGTCTTGATGACTAACACCTGTCGAGTTGTTAACCTGCTAAGTGGTTAACTGGTTAACTAAGCCCCCAAGTCCATATCGAAGCAGGGCCTGGGATGAGCGTGGGGTGAATGGGGGGCATGTGTTGCTCCCAGTAAAAGGGGGAGACCTTCACCAAGGCCCCCGAGGCCCCCGAGACCAAGGCCAAGGGACATTGCATTTTCTGATAGAAGTGAGCCTGGAAATAAATGATTCATCAATATAGAAATTGTAAATGAATATTACAGTAAGATGTAAAGAATTGAAAAAATATGAACAAAAAATACATTATATTTTAATATTAATTGTATGTAAACTGTCTAACTAAGTTAGACGCTTATTAACTAGTTATTATATGACTATCTAAGTGAGTAGTTAATAAACTAACCAAATAACTAACTAACCTGGTATGTGTGAAGACAAATCTATATGCAACATAGCGCAGGAACGTTCATCGCCTACGCCTAGACCCAGTGAAGTGGGCGACGAACACAGCATGGGGTCACCTGAAATTTTATATTATATAATCTTCGATTTTTGCGACCTTTTACACATTTTATATGCAATTCTTCAAACGGATTGAAGAAATTTTATTTACAATGAGTATTATTGACATTTGTAAACTCGAAGTTTCGAACTTCGAATATCAACTTTCCATTTTTTCGAATTTTACAAAATTATTATATCAAACTGATAATCACTAATGGTTTTTTTAAACCTAGCGCCAACGCTAGATTGGCCCCTATTGACCCGATATTTCCAAAATATCGGGTTTCCAAAAATGTATAATATTCAATTATTATTAATGGCGCATATTTATTTTCATATAACGAAAATGGTTCAATATACGCGATTAACGTGGCTTACGTGGGTTCAATTCCCACTAGGGTTATGATAATATTAAATTTATTTTATTTTCCCCGCTTTGTTGTCAGACGAAGCGGGGCGTTGAGTTCAGCCGTTCAATACGCAATTTTAAGATGTTTGTTTATTTATATAAAATTCAATACGCAATTTCGAAAATTGATAAAAGTGAAACGAAGTATTTTATATGTAATGAATAATCTAAATATAAAGATAAGGATTAAAAATATGTTCTTGCGTTCATGAAATCATATAAAGAAAATATATATAAAATATTTATTAATAATATAAATTAAAACTATTTAGGTAATACATTTATTGTAAAATTTTTCGAAAAAAAAAAATTATAAAAAATGCCTTGCATCGGCCGGGAATCGAACCCGGGCCGCCCGCGTGGCAGGCGAGCATTCTACCACTGAACCACCGATGCTTGTACCACAGTAGTCAAAAATTATCTTGTAAATCAAAATGTCCTATATTTTTTATTATTATTTAATAAATTTTAAAGATTTTGAAAATAATTATTTTTTATAAGCTTCATTAATACACATTCCCCATTTTTTATCTAATTCTGGGGGTATTAATATATAGTCATGTGTTTTTTAAAATTGAAATTCGCTAACTCCATACGTTACTTCTATATTTTTATATGAAATGACACCTTATCAATATCATAATGTATATATTATTTATTATATATAATAATTGTATATACATTGTGAAACAAAAACTATGCACATCACGACATTTGTATGAACTGATAAGAAATATAGCAGCAGTTATAGTCTGCTATATAGAGGAGTTCAGAATTTTTTTTTAAATATATTTATGTATGAATAGGTTTTCTTTTAATTATTAATCATATCGACAATGTAAGTGTAAATAAATATAGTTAATATATTCCATATATAAAATCTGAAATATTAAAATACTACCTTGCGTAACAGGGTTATGTGAGTCGTCGTCCATGAGGTCTTCAATCTGTGCCAGGTTTAACACCGCGTCGTTTTCATCACCACCGAGTAACCCTGGACTGGGTGATAGACGCATCTGCTAGAAAATTTTATGTTCATTATACGGAGTGTTTGCGTCAGCACCATATTAAATGAAACATAGTTTTAACTACTATAAACGCCTAATACAATTTTTTTTTCAAAAACGAAAAAGTGATTTCTCCAAACAAAATAAATAATAATATTATCGTTATAAAATAAAACACCATTTGTCAAGAACGACGCGCGCAGCCTATCAAAGGGAAACCGCCGCATACGCCTTTTTTGCGTAACTGCGTCACACGAAATACAGGTATGGATAAACATTGTGAAATGAAAAAAAAAATCCCACGTATAAACTGTTGAGGTATCTTGATTAATTTCTTTAGGCATGAGTTTTAAATATTTTACCCTATATGCTGTTTTCGTATTTCATATATTCTTTATAATTGTTAAATATATATTTTTGAATGTTTTTTTGAACTGAAGACTTACATATATACTACTATTATTCATAAACATTTGAGTATTCATTTTTATTTTGGGAACAATATTTCAACTACGACGTAAGCGTACGCTTACGGTTTAGTACAGTAAACTGTAAACTTGACGATTGTTGGTTTTTTTAACATTTGACATACAAAACATAGAAATAAATCACAAAATTTTCTACTTCATCAATAATCCAAATTAGAGAACTACTCATAAATAATATAATTCAATATCAAATTGGTTTTGCACCAACTTTTTTTTACACAATAAGTTAATTTAAATACCATACCTTAATATCTTTATGGTTAAACAGGTGATCGGTAACTGGTTCCAAACAGAGATCAGGCTCCAAGCAGCTGAGTGACAGGCCCTCCTCGCGACTGAGGGGCGAACACGAGCCCAGCTTTAGACCATCTGTAAATACATGTAAATGAGGGTAAATGTGTGAAAATAGAGATAAATTGTTGTTCCCGAGAAAAACCGTCTAGACAGACAGAGAGATGAACAACTGTTTGAGTTACGGAACCTTAAAAAGAATACATACCTAATGCATCTAAAGCAGAAAGCGCTTCACCGGAGGGCGTATCTCGTAGTAAATCTGGTGGAGGGTCGCTCAGTTCCATCATAGGTGCAGGTTCCGTTTTCGGTAGAACTACCTCCTGGAATAATAAAATTTAAGATTTTGTATAATTTTTTAAACAAAATGTGTTAATTCATACTAACAACAGAAAAAAAAATTATGGAAAACGTATAAAGAAATTAAGGTACCGTATGATTTACTGATCTACTAAAACAAGGTGCATTAAGGTTTGCCCCACATTACATAATAATATTGCCAAAATAAAATACAAAAATATACGATAACCAAGTTTTAAATGAGTATACCTTCTGCTTACCTACTTCGTAAAATGATAGACATGAAAAAGAAAAGATTTGCCTCAAAAATGCAATACCCAAGAAGAACAAAAAAAATATTGAACATCGCGACGCAATGAGACAGCGTCTAACGGTTAAAGGGTGATTGTGGGTGCGTGGATGTGGACCATAATGTTTTAAGACTAAGTTTCCTCTGCCTATATGCGGGATACAGCGTGAAATAAAAAATAAACACACATTAAACACTTACAGGCAATGCTCTAGCGGGTTCCGAATAAGTTTCTGAGGGAGCCGTCTCGACGCCTGAGTCGGAGTGAGGTGACGACCATCCCTCTGATAAGGGAAGGCCATGGAGACGAGCTAGACGTTCTAGTTCCTAGAAAAATTATGATAAAATAATATTTACTAAAAGAGTTAATTTTTAAAGGTATTTTTAAGTATATAAAAATGTTAAAATTTTGTTAAAATAAAAATAAAAAAAATTGTTAAAAAAAAATAAAAATAATGTTCAAATTTTTTGCTACACACGTTTTGATGATTAAGAGATAATTAAGATGACGATGAAGAGACAGAAATTATAAAAACCGGGAAAACTGTTGTATATGATGTATTAACTTCGTGTTACATAGACAGCCCGAGAATAAGATGTGAGCGGTAAGTTACAGAAGCCCGCTTGGGTTTCTGCGACAGTCTCAACAGTTATTTTTGAGCGAAAAAAAATATATAACTAAAAAAAACAAATGGTAATACGTCAGAAAAAATATATTTATATTATAGTATTATCTTCATTTCCCCGTTCTGATGAGGCGAAGCATGGCGTTAGTTTTCACCGCTTAGAAGAATAGACGGAACATCAAAAATAAAGCTACTTAATACAATTTTTTGTTCTATCTACCCTACACGAACTAAAAAATATATGAGACTAAAATACAAACTAAAATCGACTCCACTACCCACCTGTATCCTTAACATAAGTTTCCTATTATGCAGTTCAATTTGCTTGCGTCGTTGTTCACTTTGTTTCAATCTGTTGACTTCGTCTCTTAAACACTTTATATAATCGACACTACTTTTTAATATGGTCCCTTTATTAGGCCGCACGTCTCTTATGACTTCGTAGAACGGGTCATTTGTTTTGGGTAGAAGGGTCCCGAGCTCTTTTATCCTGTCGTTTATGTTAAAACGGCGACGGCGTTCGACTGAAATAAAAAAAAAAATGTTTTCTGATTAACTGTTTTCTAATGTGTCATGTAATTAATTATTTTAAAAAATATAATATTTTTAGATTTATAGTTTTAAAATTATTAAATCCTTGGATTGGAAGTAGGAACGAACATACAATTTGATAAATGATAAATTATATTGGACTGATTCTCATAGACACGGAGCCTTTAAGAATTAATTTAAGCGTACACCTTTATTTAGATTACATTATTTGAAACTATTAAAGTATATAGTCAATTATGATGCATTCTGCACTTGATAGTTGTAGTTTTAGATTATATTTTAGATTACATTAAAATATGTTTTAGTTATCGATTTTACATAAATCAATTGGCACGTCAAATTAAAGTAGGCGATGTACACACACATACACGCACGCACACACATATATGTTGTGGTTAAATAGTGGCTATATTATAATAAGTCACTATACACACACACACACTCAGACACAGCCGGCCACTCACTCATGTTGTGGTTGTCCTTCTTCTGGCGGTCCTTGGCGAGCGCGTGCATGTCGGCGTCGCAGAGCAGCGCGCAGTCGCCGGCCACGGAGCTGGCGGCCGACGCGGCCTCCGACGACGACAGCGGCGTGTCCAGGGACAGGATGTCGTCCAGGAACTCGTCCGCCTGGGATCAAATCATTTATCGTAAGTATTAAAGAAGGAGGGAGGATGATGATCACTTTTACTAAGTAAATTTAGATAGTAAGTACGGTGGAAAAATAAAACACTTCTACAAAGTTGAAAAAAATAGCAACACCGTCGAGAGATTCCTCATTAAATATAAATGAAAATGCGAGATATATCAAATTAGACAGAAATGAAAAGGATAACCAAAAATATATTTTAATTCCTTTGTTTTTTATTTATAATTTTAGAACAAAAATGTTTCGTCACAACATTGATGATTGATGCTCAGTGAATCAACACCACTTTTATAATACAGCGTAAAATAATTAACAATGGACACCTCAGATAGAAATATACACTAAACTTTAGACAGTTAAGATTAAAATTCAAACCTAGCTTACTTCACGCTTCACGTCTACGCCTAAACTAAGTCTCAATACCTTTTATATGAGATTACGTTTTTTTCGCACTTACCTCAGAGTTTCCTCCTGCAGAACAAAGCCCAGGACTCAAGAGACTCGACGAAGACGCTCTATCCGGGGACTGAGCGCGCGCCCCCAATTCTGGCGCACTTTGGGCTGGAGCGCCTCGAACTGGGCCTGGCACCTGAAAATAAATTATAAGCATCATCCTCTACATTAAATTTATACGTTTACCATACGTAGGAATAAAAGCGTATATCAAATATATGACATACTTGAATGAAAGCACAAGTTGTGGGTTCAAGTATCAAACGGAAACATTAGAAAATAGAGGAAACGGTTAACAATTAAAATTTAGGATTGTGTCAACAATTTTAAAAATAGAAGCATAAAAAATCATGAAAAGAATTCATAGCTTCACGCTGTATGTAACCTAGTGTTAAGTCTGTTGCCCATTTGCCGTCGAATACTGGAGGCATTGCTTGTTAATTGCTGCACGGCTAGTTTTGGGGATCAAACCCACAACTATTTCCAGACTTGTGCCCATGCGTCACAACTGGCCTCAATGAAAAGAATTTTTAATTTATATATTTTAAGTATTATGTAAGTATTACAAAGAGAACAACAAAAGAGAGCACAGCAAAGAGTGGAATAATGTATCACAAAATTCTTCTGCTGCAAAGTAATGGAAGGCCAAATGCAAATTAAAAAGCTGTCTCACTTGAGGTTGTGGTGTGAATGATTCGCTGAGGTACTGTCGCACCTGGCTCTTCTGTTTCTGAATCACGTGATACCTGGTGGGATTTTCCAGAACTGTTCGCACCTGCAAATGTTTGTAACAAATATTATTATATTATACTTATTAAATTATTATGTTGGAATCAAATACAACTGAATATCTAATTTGTATACTTTGTACAAACAGCTTCGCTCTGTTTCTGATAGCCAGCAAGGATCTAGTTTTGAAGTTTTTTTTACGACAAACGCCCAATGACAAACTTGACATATTGCGTACTGAGTAGCGGAGCACAACGCCGCGCTTTCTATTGTTACTGGATCGATTAAATGAATTCGTTCCCCAGATACTACTTACAGATAAATGTGATCTCATTTGTAAATTCAATTTCAAAATTTCATCGAGGTTATGCTGGCGTTATGGCTAAAAACTCTATAATTGTGGATTTGAAGGAATAAATCGATTTTTAATATTTTCCTTTTCCATGCTCTGGTAACAAAGTAAAGTTTTGTGTTCCGCGACTTAACAAAAGCGAAGCAAAGGGCAAAGCGTCGAAAATTGATCATTGATAATTTGGTTGTCATAATTTCAAGGTAGTCTCAAGTTTGATTAGATTAAATGCAACATAGGTAAGTGGGCTATCACCTGCAACACCTGTGGCGGTAGGTCGACGTGCGGCGTGATGCGCGGCACGTCTGTTGGACTCGACTTCTTTTTGTCATCATTCTCTTTGGACTGTCCTGCTTGTTGTACCTGGAAACGATTGTTGATATTTTATTATATAGCTTTTAAAATAGTAAATTGAACTTTTGGGATTTCTAAACGTTGAAATTTATAGTTCCAAATTAAAGAGAAGGGGAACTATATAATCTATTTGTAAGTATATTAAACACATAAAAATGTTCGTATCTGCGTATTGATAACATTATTTATTTTACTAAAAATTTTTTTTCGATTCGTATCAAAATCTGTCAAAATCTCTTAAAACTAGAAACAGTATCAAAAACTCACTTGCAATGATTCTCTTCGCAGCTGTTCCTGTGCATGCTCTCGCATCAACTGTTGCTTGAGCTGTGTTCGCGACGTCGGCGTTAGGGTCTTAAAGGTAGGCGGGCTGGAAAAATTAAAAACAGGTTAATTTACTTAAAACTGATATTGTTATGGCGAAGTAGGTATTAATATGAACGTACATATATATATTGTTATATATATATATATATATATATATATATATATATATATATATATATATATATATATATATATATATATATATATAAATTGTAAAATGAAATTAAAATTTTCGAGATATACAGAATGCAAAATTTTTATCATTTTTCGTCTTAGTTTTCTTTAAATCGCGTATTGTAATTACTTTATGGTGTAACATCTTGTTAAGATGATTGATTTAAACGTCCTTCTTAATTTTAAGACGAAAGAAAATTCTAGCGATACAATAGATCGAGTTAGAAAAAATACAGATTATAGCTCTGAAAGGTTTGATTTATGTAAATATTATTAAGAAATAACAGTAGAATATCTTAAAAGCTTAATAAGCTAAAGCTTATTAAGAAGTACTAAGTTATATAATTTAAACATGATTGTCATTTTAAGTATTTTATTTTTATTGGTGTCAAGCCAAAGGCATAAGTGTATAAAAATAAATTCCAAATTTTCAATTGCATCATTTATCACTACTCGGTTGAAGCAATTTAGATGCGACCCACGATTATGTGAGGTGCATCGACATGTTTATTGACAAGTTGACTACGGATCAGTATTTACATATGTACTTTTTTTTTAGTTTTCCGCTGTATACTGCATATAGCAGGGTAAGTAGAAGAAACCAAGTGTTAAAACACTCCGTTCACCATTTTTCGTTGATTTTTCAGTTGCAGGTTGAGTAGTGGAACTCAACGCTTTGTGTTGTTTCCGCAACCAGGAGGAGGATATGAAAATATTAAATATAATAAAAATAAAATATTACTTTTAATGTGAATATAACTTTCTGTAGTACTGACACTACAGACATTTTATACAACTTAACGATTCAAAATTGCTTGTCTTAATTAAATAATAAATATTTTGATTTTTACTTAAAGTAAAAAAAAACATGTTTACGGAGAAAGCAGAAAGTAAAGAAATACTACACTGGCTTTACCAAATACATTTTTTACCAATTATAAATGTATATTACATAATACATATATTGATATATATTAGAGTAATGTAAACAAAAATGCCGTATCAGGTGCGCGAGAACATATTGGCTCAATTAGTGGTCAAGGCTCGTCTGACGCACGCCTGGACGGTTATGATATAAGAAAACAGTCATATTTACATTTTATGTATATAATATATAAAGAAATTATGTACATTATATTATGTTTTCCTATAAATAAGACCAGATACTGACATGGCGCAGGAGTGCAGTGTACACATAAATACAATAAATAAAATATTAAAACATGAATAAATGTAATAAATTAGTTAATCAAATTATAATATAGTTTAATTATAATAGAGACCATTCGCAGGGGCACAAAGTGTGACTGTAGTCAGCTGGTTGTGGGTTCGATCCCCAATCGAGATGAAATATTTACTTAAATTTATATTTCCGTTTCCTTCGCTCTGGTGTCGAGGCAAAGCGCGGCGTTGAGCTATTGAACACGCAATGCCTCCAGAATTCGGCAGAAAGTCGGGAAAGTAGTGTCTTAACACTAGGTCTGTCAAAGAACTGTCTGCCTACCCTGCTGTGTGCGGGATACAGCGTGGAGGTGATAAATTATAATAAATAAATAAATAAATAAATAAATAAATAAATATACCTAACAAATTAATAGAATGAATCGAGTTAAAAGTAATCATTTCACTCGCCACATACCGTTTGACTTACTTAACTTACATAAGTATAATTAAATTAAATATTATATAAGATAGTAAGTATAATTAAGTCAAATTAAGAACATAATCTGTTTACTTCTCACGCGGACGAAATCTCAGGTAAGAGATTATAATTTCTATATAATTTTTGTGGTCTAGTTCACACGGACTGTATAGTGTAGCAAAAACTGTTAAGCCACAGGTCAAGGATAATTATTGATTTATTGGTTATCGCCTGCGGCTTTGTCTGCGTTTCATTTATATTAGTTACTATAGAAAAATATTACATAATATGTAATACAAACATATGTATAGCCTTCCGTGATGAATTTACTATACAACACAAAAAAAGTCAATTAGAGTCATTTGTTCCTGAGACGGGCACGTTTAACCAAACAAACGTTTGTACGGAACGTTTGTTTTAAAGTTTCAACGAAATCTGTTAAACCGTTTTACGTTTAGTTAAATATATCTAAACATTAAGTACTACCATATTAATCATATTAGCAAATTATTTTCATATAGCTTCATATTGTATTCCGCATAACTATGGCAGGGATGGTACCAGTTTTAGGACTCTCTTTTACTTTGACACCTCCTTTTTCGAGTTATTGTCTGTTAAAAGGTAGTATTCAAAGCCGCGCTTTGTTTAGACAAAAGATGGCGAAAAATTAAATAAAGTCATTGCTCCGAGCGAGAATCGAACCCACAACCGTTGCGTTGCACTGCACCAGGACAGGCTCAAAGTTTTTTTTTATTATTTCATATTTGGCACATCATTAGGAGTAGTTCTAGTTGGTCCATTAGAAAACAACTACAGAACACAATAACAACTAACATTCTTAACTATCAAGCTCAGCACATGGTCTTAAAAATCAATTAAATGGGTTTTATTATTGATATATTGCCACACAAATGACAAACATAAAAATATTTTTAATAGAAATTATAATAGACAAATTCGTAATCCCCGATTATAGCTCATTTTATCTAACCTTCACGCTACTGAGTTGACATTCGATTTTTCTAACCTTGTAAATAGTGAGGATTGTCGATCGACAATTTTTGATAAAGTACTAAGTACGAAAAAATATGTATATTGTTCTATAGTTACTGGACGACCTTAACTTATTTATGTATTCATTTTGCTTTAACTATTTAAGTAAGAAACGAGGAACTTGATGTTTTATTTAAAGGAAATATTGTATTTCTTAATACGTCTTTAGCTTCACGCTAAATAAGTTTTCATGCTGTATCCTGCATAAAGCAGAGTAGGCAAAATGGAACCTGGGAACCTAATATTTAGACACTCCATAACCATAAAAACAAACTTTTCGCCCGAATTCTCGAGACATCGTGACGGAACTAGGCTTCTCTCTCTCTCTCTTCGGAACTTATAGGTAGAAATTGAACAGAAGCAGCTTACATTTAATTTTATTTTAAAAGTATTAAACATTTTTTTTTATATATTTAGTTTAGTTATTATTTTAAAAATCCGGGTACGGTACGGTAACCTTTGCTAAAAGCAGTGCCAAAAAATTTTATGTCAACTTTCTCACATTACTTATTCATAAAAGAAACAAGGCTGTTTATACAAGACGGTATATATGTTCAATTATTATACATTTAAATCTTAAATAATAAAAATAACACAAAAAATGTACTTTATAGATATTTTCGTCAATATTTTCTTATTTAAATTAGTTAAAAATGTAACTTTCATGCTGTATTCCACAGGCAGAGGGAGTCTAGTGTTAAGACACTCCGTTCACCCTGTTAAGTTCAAGACAAACAAAAACTAATTTTATAGGATGAGTAGATACATACATACATAAATACACATACATTAAAAAGCTTTCTCATTTTGCCAATGTCACACCTAACACTCGATCCTTGAGTTTTCGCGTGTATCTATTCAAGGCACGCGTCGCGATTTCGGCGATGCGTCCGAAATACTTCACGCGGTGACGAAACGCGTGATTTGTATGTAGTGTGGACTGTCATTAGGGTGGACGTGGCTGTGTGGCACAACAAATATATATATACATTTGTTACTTTGTTACTATCATAATATTTATTTCATCATAGTAACTGACAGACAAATCCATAGACAAAACGTATGGACTTAAAATCTTAATCTGTGAAACATTTTATATATTAAATCACACAATAAATTAGATTTTAAATTTTAACCCCGAAACACGTGTTCCATAAAATGTTTTTAACAGTCAGATTTTTTATAAAAATCGATGACGTCTGACGTTTTTTCGTATAAACTTTCAACCCCTTAGGGGTAAATTCTAAATCCATACAAACTTTCAATCCCTATTTCTTCCCATATTAGGGTTAAAAAAAATTAAAATTAGTAGTAGTTTTTTAAACTTAGTGAATATCCAGATTCTGAAAATAAACATCGGTCCAAATTTCACGTTTCTACGCGGCGGTGTTTCAGCGATTACGGCTGTGCGTGCGTCTTACCTCAGTCAGTCAGGGACATATCCTTTTAGATTTATAGAGATAATTGATTTTGGTTCGAAAAATTTGGCGTTTAGCTCCGTTTACGTTGAGTGGCGAACCCAACGCCGCGCTTTGCCTTTACACCAGAGGGAAGAAATTAAAATATTAATTTAAATAAATTTTTCATCTTCTCGAGTGGGGTCGAACCCACAACCAGTCGCGTTTACAGTCTCATTTGGTGCACCACGACTGGCCTCTTTGCTATGACACGACAAATTATGTATTTAAAACCGAAAATTAAATTTTAATTAAAGTTTTCAGCCACACAACAACAATAAATCATAAATACATTCTATTAATGGATAAAAGTTAAATATTTATATAAAATTTCGTTACCTGCCCAAAGTGTTACAACGCAAGGCGATAGTAAGTATATTTGATATTTTCATAAGAGCATAATCTCGTGACAGTCTTGTTATCGAATGAACAAGGACGAAATGCTACGTAAATCGTTATAATATCCTAAATAAATAAATTTAAAGTGAAAATGTCGAGGCGATGTGTAAGCATTTAGCTATCTTAGGTACTTTACTGATTCAAAAAAAAAAAATAGTTAACAAAAATAAAAAAAGACACATTTTTCACTTTCAAGTGCTACTACACATCTGGCTTCAAGATAAAGTGTAGCTTATATTCTTTTTACCTTCACGCTGTATCCTGAACATAGAAGGACGGGCAGAGATTATTGTTAAGATTTCCCCACTTTCCGCCAAATTTCGAGGTATTGCGTGTTGAGTGGCGAACCTCTTCGCCGCACTTAAGTTCATTACCAGAGCGAGCGTTGAGTTCTGTCACTCAGTACATAACGCCTCGAAAAGTGGGTATATCTTAATACTAGGTTCCTCTGCCTATCCCGTTATATGCGAGAAACAGTTATTTATAAAAACGCATTGTTTCTAATACGGGCGGAAAGTAGAGAGCTGTGATTAGATTCTCTTTACACATCAAACAAAATGCGAAGCACGCCACGAAGAATGTGTCAGTGTGTCAAGATTCATATAAGCTTGAGGAATTCATGAAAAAACGTGGGTATTTTCCGGAATCCATTTTGATAGCTCTTATCAAAATGTTTAATCGTGAGGTGATTTTATATACCTACCTACGCATAAATCGATTTTATTTAGGTACAATTAAAAAGATTGTAAACAAAACAAATATTTAAATTTTTATAACCAAAATATTTAGGGGCCATCGTGGTGAAGTGGAACAGCGTTTGACTGTCAACGCAACGGTTTATGGGTTCGCTACCCACTCAGGGGAAAGAATTATATCCATTTTCTAGTTCTCGTAACAAGACAAAGTGCAGAGTCGAGTTCCTATACTCAACATCCAAC
Source organism: Heliconius charithonia (assembly GCA_030704555.1). Lineage (NCBI taxonomy): Eukaryota > Metazoa > Arthropoda > Insecta > Lepidoptera > Nymphalidae > Heliconius > Heliconius charithonia. The sequence goes on from CM060825.1 coordinate 7,145,627, forward strand.
GTCTCAGAATGGCGGATAAATATCGACAATAATTATTTATATCCCTACATACCACTACAGCCAGGTAAATACAAACATTTTAATTACAGAATAGAAACAGAATCAAAATCGAACCTACAACCGTCGAGTAGTTAGACACTTACTATGTAGCCAATCGCACTACGACGATCATGTTATTTTCCTTAATAAATAAATTATTAAGTATCTCTAGTTCTTGCTTACAGATATTGTGGTTTCATAATAATGACACTATGTATAGTGCAGGAATATTAAATTTTAATAGAAGGATTATTTATATTAAACTAGTTGTCGCCTGCAACTTTGCGTCGTGGACTTCAAGATCGTTTTCTCCTGTTGCCGTAGAAATTTCGAGAAATCCTTTTCTAAGTATATGTTTAAGTGTTACTAAGTGAAAACAGGGAGCCAATTTTTTTTTGTAAAATTCTCATCTTGTGTTTAGTTTATGTGCTTTTAAAAGCAAAGCAACATTTTTTTAAATATAATCATGCCCCAATTGGAAACGCGATACATTGTGGGTTCGATTCCCACTATAGAAAATTAAATATTAAATATTTACTTATCCTCGCTCTGGTCACGAGGCAAAGCGCGCAATGTCTCCGGAATTGGCAAATAGGGAATGGAACTCTTAATACCAGGTTTGTAGGTTACCTCAGCCTAATCTGCTACTAAAATAGAACCCATGATCATCGTGTTTGCAGCCAGATTCAACAAAATACAAGCTTAAAACAATATAACAATTTGTCCATCTGTGACAAACTCTTTTAGCTCGCAATTGCAATATTCAAACACTGATAAGCACGCGAATCGAACACGCTATCAACAGTTTAGTAAACATTTATTCTTAATGCATCTGTTTAGCTTCGTTAGAGTCAGAACATCCATTACAAATTCTACTATGTATCTTTGACTTAAATGAATTGTTAACTTTAGCGTCTAAAAACATTAAAAAAAATCTTTAGAATCAGCAGTGAGTTCCGCCACTGAACATGTAATGTCTCGAAAATTGGGCGGTGCGTGGGGAACGAAGTGTCTTAAAATTAAGTTCCCTCTGTCTATCCTGTTCACGGGGAAACGCTTCGTGCGTTCGCTGTTTTGTTGTGCTTGTGCTTAAAACGAATAAGAAATTAAATAATATATTCGATATATGTAGCTAGATAGGAACGTATCGTTGGATGGTCAAAGCACTTAGACAGTCGCGGGTTCGAATCCTGTTACAATTGTTACATAAAAAAATACGAATCTTTTGTAAATCATTATATAATTACAACATACTTTTTATTATAACATTCTTTTTCGTTATTTAAAACTGATACAAAATCTATCAGAAATGATTTAATTTTGATTTAATTTTATTTGATTAGATAGTAACATTGCGAGTTTTGTTTATTTCCTTAAACGAAAGTCCCTTATTTACATATATATATACTAATATTATACGTTTGTTTGGTTGTACGCACGAATCTCAGAAACTGCCGGTTATAATATAATAAAATATTGACGCGTTAAATAGCTCTTGACCACTATTACATTATGGTGATTATGATAAACTTGAATGAATAATTAATACACTATTTTCTTTTGTTTATTTTATATTACAAAACAACAAACAACGCAAATGTCATTCGTCGATTTGTGAGTAATTATAATGATATATATTTATTTGTATAATTTATGAAAGATTAAAGTTAGGAACGAAAGTTTATTTTATTTATTTATTTATTTATTTATTAAGGACAACTAACAAAACATACACTTAATCGAATATTACAATCATGTCTTAAAAACTATTGGCTTAGTGTTGCTTTACTTATAAGCTGCCACGGCATGATTCGGGACAGTTTCATATACTAAATAGGAACCGAATGTCATAACATTAGGTTCCCAAACTCCCTCCGTCTACCCTGCTATGTGAAAGGTACAGCGTCAAGCTAAAAAAACATTGCGTCTTGTGTGGCGGAACAGAGCATCACGCTTTGTTTTCCTAGAGCAAAGAAATTAAAATAATTCTCTCCCCTGAATCGCCAGCTTAAAAGCTTTTTGCTGCTTTCAATCTATTCCTAGAAAAATATTAATATAAAAGTAAGGCACAACGGTAGACTAAAAGCGCGACGGTTGCAACTTCGAATACCGCTGGGGAATTTAATTATTGTCATTTCCACTCTCTGGTAAGACGGCTGCATTGATTTCCGCCTACCAACACCTCCACCTCGTACTACTAGGTTCCCTCTGCCTATATGCGGCATACAGAGCGTAGCTCCTAATCAATCAGGTTACATAAAAGAGGTTGTATGAACATTTTTACGACTCTTGTAATATTACGGATTAAATGATGGTAAGCAAGGACGGCGGGTCGCGTGACAGTGCGCAATCATCGTATCGTGCCATTATCGTTCCGCAATTGTTAAATAAATACATAGAAAATGTTCAAAATATGAGGTGTTTTCACTTTACTTTAAATCAAAATTCTAAATATTATTTATACTTATATTTATTGCTATTACTATATATTTATACTTATATTTATTGATTTTACCAGCGGCTTCGCTCGCGTGATCTAATGGTAACTATTAATTTAAAGTTGTGTATACAAACAAACCCTTCAGTTTTATAAAGATGTGCCGTGGAGATATTTAAATCGATTAACGTTAAAATGTGATGACAGTCCTTTTAAGACTTTCATAGGGAGGCCGTTCCACCGGAAAAAGCCGAGGTTATTGCGGTATCTTAACTTTTAAGAAACCAGAATTACTAAATTAATATTAGTAAAAGTAGTTTAATCAGCTTTGCGGTGTATTCCGCACACAGCAAGGTAGGCCGAGGAAACCTAGTGTTAACGACTCCGCTCCCCATTTTTCGCTGAATTCTAGAGACATTGCTCGTTGAGTGGCGAAACTGAACACCGTAGTTTCCCAAGACACCAGAGCGAAGAAATGAAAATATAAATGTAAATAATATTTGATGTTCTCGAGTGGGAATCGAACCCACAACCAGTAGATTTTTCAGTCACACTGTGCCGTTGCGCCGTAACTGGCTTCAAGTAAGTAGTTATATAGAAATAAAATTATAAAAGTCATCCACTTCTTAATTTAATAAAATGGTCTTATATCAATACTCATTTAAAAGACCTGTTTTATTCGACGAGACATTACTTCAATAATGCTATAGGTAGGTATGTATGTACCTGTATGTAAAGTGTCACTTTCGCAATATATATTTTGCGTAATCCTCATACGTTGAATGTTTATTACTCCACTTTAGTTTAAAATTAATTATTATTAGAGAATTTTGCAACAATTAATTATTAAGATAATATTCTACTTGTAATTTAAAGACGTGTAAAACTGTGAACCATGTTTCTCGTTACCGTAGGAATTTCGAGAGCTCTTATTTCTAAAGAAACAGTTTTATATATAGAAATAAAGAAAATTGCTGCATTCATTTAGATAACATTTTTATATGGTTGCTTTATAATTTAAAAATCAAATAGTAACCAAATCAAGCCTCTTGGAGGAGGAAAGACGTCCAGGATAATATATTGCGTGAATTACATAACTTTACCGATTAGTAAGAACACAAATACACAACAACAACTTTAAAGTGAAAAATTTGTAACAAGCCACTCCAGGTCTTTTTCTATATATATTTAAGGCCCAACTTTTTGTTAATTGCATTTAAATATGTATGCCGCACACAGCAGGGTAGGCAGAGTTGTTAAGACACTCCGTTCCCCACTTTCTGCCGAATTCTGGAGGCATTGCGTGTTGAGTGGCAGAACTCAACGCCGCGCTTTGCCTCGACATCAGAGCGAAGAAATGGAAATATAAATTTAAGTAAATATTTCATCTCTCCAGGTGGGGATCGAACCCACAACCAGTCGGTTTTACAGTCACACTTCGTGCCGCTGCGCCACGAATGGCCAAAAAAATATTTAAATATATTTCACTTATTTCTTAATGACATAGAAATATAGCAGTTTCAGCACAACGTAGCCCAGCGGCGATTAGCGGTCGTAATGACAGGAAGCCCCCAAGCTTCCGCGTCAAACACAACAGTCACCGCGACCACCATCATTAGCTGTACCTATGTAGCGTAGGGCACGTCATGGGAGATGATTTGCTTCGCATTCAATATTATATCAAGATTTGTTTCACACGCTTTGTGTGTACAAATATCTAATCTAAGAAGACTTAAGAAGGTTACAGATTCATATTTTTTTCGAATAGGCGAATATTTATACAATCTGTTAAATATTTAAAGCTTTTTACTGAATCATAGAGAGATGAAACTAGTGGACTTCGAAAGTTGAAATTTAGTATGTAGGTAGGTTAGGGAGTGTGGGGGAGCAATTATAATTTCCCGTGATTCAAAAATATATAGAAGGGACCCTTCTACTCTCGAGACATTACGTGTCTTGAGGTGATGATGATCTCAGAAATTAATTAATTAACTAGTTCATTAATTAACTATTAAAAGTGCTATGAAAGAATGTGCTAATCTTTTTGTTCTCCAGTATGTGACGTACTTCATTTTTTATAAATAAAGTCAACATTTTTAAATAAGCAATCGTAATCACGTTAAAAATGCAGTCATTTAAAATCAACATAATACAGAACTTAGCAACAATAAAAATAAATAGGACAAAAAATCTAAAAAACTAAAACGTGAAAATTAAAAAGCAACGAAACGACAAAATTGAATACAATTTCTAAAATGTATAGTAAACAAACACGCTAAGTTAAACGGAACGACCAATTAACCGCAATGAGATTCATGAATGAATAGTAAACTATTATATGCTAATGCTATCGTAGCATCGCGTCGACCAACCGCCGTGCGTCGTGAGGCGTGAGGCAACGAAATAACCTGCATCCGGAGATAACGAGATGCTTCTTTGTATGCAATTTAATAGTATATATTAATAGTATAAAGTAAAAAATATAAAGTCACTATTACATATATTTTAACTTCACGCTGTATCGTACGCATGTAGGGTAGAGTGAGCCTAGTGTTAAGACACTCCGCTCCTCACTTTTAACCGATAATTTTGTGGAATAATTTTATAGAAATAGCGTGTTGAGCGGCGGACACCAGAGAAATCTATATTTATTTGATATATTATGATGAAAATTGGAAATTTACTATAAAAAAACCTAGTCAAACTATGTTGAAAGTTTCAACGTAGCACTGTACCTGTGGTCAGTCACCTTCTGCACTTGGATTGTTTCATACACAGTTCTCAAATTATTTCTAACAGACCATACGGGCGCAGCCGCAAGTAAAAACTAGTATAATACTAAAATGGACACTAGTAACACAGTGGATTCTATTAGCGTCTGTGATGAATAGGGGTTGCCATATAAGCAAATTCTATTTTTTATTACATTAAGTTAAAAGTAGATTATATTGGAAGTTCCAATAAAAATATGGAGTATTATATTACATTATCACAAAGTACGACGACCCATTTAAAAAAAATGAAAGATTGATTTTCAAGACATTGCGTGATAAATTTCGGAAGTCACTTTTGAGCTTTGTCTCGTCATCAAAAGACGAAAATGAAAATCATTTCTTCTCCCGAGTGAGAATCAAACCAACAACCATCAAGTTTTACAATTAGAATTTATTATCATATATTAAATTAATTTAAGTTAAATTTTCCTCATTTTCACGAACCGAATAAAGATATGTAGGCATATAAATAAATAAAAGTAGCTCCATAATAAGGTCAACACTTAGCGACTACAATACATTTTTCATATCTTTCATGTGATGAAATGTACACAAAAAACGAAATATAAACTGACACGCCGTGTTAGACGAACAAACACGGCTTGGAAAAATTATTAAATATGATATCAAAATCACGCTTACATGACATAATTTTACAAAATACAAAATATAATAACCTAGCACATAATACACAGTACATTTAACAAAGAAAATAGAAAAAAAATACCAATATAATATACTCACTCTTTCTTATTGTTGACTACAATGACTAGCTTCACTTTCCGAGGGCCCTTGGTCATTTTGCAGATATCCTTGCAGTGTTCCACCGGGCCCTGGGTTCGAATTTTTAACAGAGGAATGTTTCTTTTGTATTTAACACTACAGCCCAACGGCTTGAGTCCAACGGTCACCTTACAGACATCTTTCACTATCTGAGCCCGTTCGTTCGTAACATGTTTACGGTAAAAACAAATTCACTGTTTTTCAATACTGATAATTCACTCACAAAATCACTGGTTGTACAATAAATAACACTTTAATACTGTCTAATACTGTTGTCTCACACAATTTTTATTTTATCACCTAGAGATTTGTTAAAAGTAATGATTAAAATAAACATAATAAAGGATTACACGATATGATCGATGCATTCGCTTTATTTGTTATCATTTGAGAATTTTTTTGATAAACCAAAATGTAATTAATTGTTCACGTGTGCGCTGATTGGTGGAGCCAAGTTGTAGAAAAAAAATTAAGGGCTATAAAGTACTGGTTGGGTAATTGATTACATAAGTAGTTATAGGTAATACAAGTAAACGCAGCGACGGAGTCTACTTAAGTGTTGGATTTTGGCAGAAAATTTTATTGAAACAACGTCAAGATGATGATGAATGATGATGCATGGTGACACGGCCCCGATTGCGGAGATAAGATCGACGTCACACAGTCCCAGTCTACACCGATTATCAAATATTTGTCGTTCGGCCGTCAAAGGATTGGAATTTTTTGTTTCAACTTTTAGTTAACGCTCATTTGATTATATATGTTTAATAAAAAAATCAGCTCCACGCTGTATCCAGCATACAGCTGAGTAGACAGAGAGCATCTATTGTTAAGACACTCCGTTCACCACTTTTAGCTGAATTTTTCAAATAATTAAGTTTAAATTAATTTATGTAGCGGAAGTCAACGCCGGGCTCTTCCTTGCTGCCAGAGCAAAGAAATGAAAAATAATTATATGTTTGTTGTAGAAAAAACCATGGCGTTCATAACGTAACATAACTACACTAATTCCTATATAACTGAATATTATCTTTGTGCGATATGCGTTGTTGTGGTGTAAAAAAGTTACATATTACGAATATCCATTTTCTTTTATATGTTAAGAATGTAATATTACGAATTTTCCTTGTTAATTTGTGAATGAAAAAGTTTAAAAAGTAAAAGCGGCCTAACTGAAAAAATATATTTTTTATATAAATAAAAATTAAATCAGCTTCACGCTGTATCCCGCACACAGCAGGGTAGGCAGAGGGAACCTTGTGTTTTTAGACACTCCGTTCCCCACTTTCTGCCGAATTCTGGAGGCATTGCGTGTTAAGTGGCAGAACTCAACGCCGCGCTTAGCCTCGACACCAGAGCGAAGAAATGGAAATATAAATTTAAGTAAATATTTCATCTCCTCGAGTGGGGATCGAACCCACAACCAGTCAGTTTACAGTCACACTTTGTGCCGCTGCGCCACGATTGGCCACTATTTTTTATATAAAGACGTGTCAAATAAAATGGTTTCAATAATTACAACGGAAACCATAATAATAATTAATAAATAATAATATAGACTTAGTCCGTTAAATTACTGCGAAACTGATTTCAGTTAAGTTAGTTTAATAGCGAAATGCCTCGACCAACATCTTAAGAAGTTATCGCTTAACTGTTGGATCAAGTTGAACCGGATATAGAAGGCAGTGGTGCAGGAGACGGGATGTACGGTGTGAGGAGGTTTCTCTTTGTGAAGCCACTGAAACCCGGGACTCTTGTCCCACCAGCAAAAAACTATAACGCTATACACCTAATATCAGAAAAATTAAAATTTAACTTAGACCACGTTTCCATACAATATTACAGTACCTAATTGATCCCCAGTAATTTTTGCTATCTAAATCATGTTTGATCACCAAGATTTAAATACAATCGATCATTAATCTAAATCCGTAATTATATCGACACGGGTAGTACTAACTTTATATATACGTTTTAATGGAAACATCGAATAATCCAACATAATCCAAAATAAAATGCGACATTCTTTAAAAATAACGAAAAAACATGAATTATTTGTTTTGCTTGTGATGTGAATCATTAACTTTAGAATACATATGTGATTATTTTATTTTCTGTTTTCCGTAGGTGACGTGGAATTCCGACACTCACAACACAGATTCGGGGCAAAAGAAGAAAAAGAAGTGTCACAATACCACTAAAAATATATATATATTATGAAGGCCGTTTCTATTCTTTTGCACACACAGTATTTACTTTAAAAAAAAATACTCCTCGCGTAGAATTCGTAGCCAAAACATTTAAACGCAAAATGATTTACAACAATTAATCAGCCATCTATTACGACATTCAATTTCACTTAGCTACCAACAATATCAACTCACACATAAAACGTGTCAATTTATTAAAATCTAAATATATTTATCATTTCGTCATAGTTAATTAAATATAAATATGTACGACTATATCGCGCTCGCTGAGAAAGATCAAAATTCTTATACATACGTCGATAGGAGTGTTTGTGTAATATTAACTTTAAACTTAATTACTCTGTAGAATTAAAAAATTACAAAATTACAAAGTTATATATTTTAGAATTTTGTATGAAATTACATTATACAAAGTAAAAGTTAATTGGTGCTCTGAGTTGTCGATATTGGCACTAAGCAAGCGAATAATAACCAAAATTCATGTAATATTACATAGAGAAAATAAGCTATGGTTGAGATGCTTCCTGTAAATGAAGTACCTACAAATAGTTAAAATGTATAAACAAAAGCTTTAAGAAAATTGATGGTGATGAGCACTCTCGGTCTACATATCTCATTTCCCTTTTATGTGACTTTCCTACAGTGTTCTCGAAGGTCTTCCTGCCTCTCTTACCATTCATTCTAGCTCCATATTTTTTTTTGCCATTTTATTGTCACTCAACCCATCGATGCGCCCAAGCGACCTGACCACGTTGTTCGTTAATTTTACTATAACACCCTCGCTACCAAGTACCAAGTTTATACCTGATCTTTGTTCAGCATTTAGGTAACTTATTACATGTCTAATGTATGTATCTGTAAATTAACAATGTACATACTTATAAATATGTATAGGTGTGTGTATATGTTTATAAACTTGTATATGTAGATGATCTATTAATAGCATGACTGTACTAATAATACTGTAATAATTGATATTTTTATTTTGAATTCACATATTTGACAATTTATTAAATATTTTGATAAAAAAAATGATAACAATTTAAATATGTATTAAAATTTATTATGATAGTAAATAAATATTTTTGTATAGACAGATTAAATATTTTGAAAAACCCCTAAAAATTATCTCTGACGTATTCTAATGAAAATATGAACAAGTTGAAAGATAAGTGTATGACGCGAAAGTCAATTATATTGATAGTATCGTTTGTGTTAATTATTATGTGATATGTGATGAAAGTAGCTTACCTTCATATCAGCTTGATTAAATTAAATTATTATTTATTTTATTTTAATATAAAAATAAAACATGAAAAAGCTAAGCGCTGAGGGTATTTTTTTTATTTTACCTTAACCTCTACTTCCTAGGCAAGAGTCTATGTACGTTCTTCATTTACATTTAACCCCATTTGTCATAATCTGGTACAATTTGGCAATATGTTTGAACATAAACATTAAAATTTAACATACAGCACACTTACAGAGGGACAGTATCTGATTGTAAATGATGGTTGTGGGATCCATTCCCACTCATGGAAACGGAATAATTTGATTTCCTTGAGTTAAGTTTTTCAGACTTAACACACAATGTAACAAAAATGTTGAACAGAAAATAGGGAACAGGGTGTTTTAACACAAGATTTCCTCTGCCTGTGTGCTTAAAGTTTTTATACAATGTAAAACGAAATAAATCTACCCACACACACAAAACTATTAAAAACAAAAATTTCGTGAATGCGATTTAATAAGGTAAAAAAGCTGAATAAATAGCTGTAACAACGTAACTATACAATAGTGCAATATATTGAGTCAAAGACCTAGCCAATTTGTGTGTCAATATTAGCAATGGAAAATGTTTTTAATTTTGCTAAGTTTAAATGTTTTAAATTTTTATATGTGTATCTGTATATAATATATAGAACTCTTCTGTTACTAATAGACAGACACGCAGCTGAAACCACTAATAATAATACTAATTTGGTTTGTATATATATTACTTAGAGCATGGATGCACAGACCGCGGCCCGCGGACCAAATGCGGCCCGCCGGTCGAATACTGGTGGCCCGTCGACAGGAAAAATAATACTCTCGAACATTCGAAAAATATTGAGTTCTATTACAGAATAAAACTAAAAAAAATATGTTCGAAACTACTGGTGGCCGGCCCGCCATCAGCTCATGATTTGCCCGAATGGCCCCTAGTCTTAATAAGTCTGTGCCACCATGACTTAGAGTGTATGGGGACCCTGAACTGATTTCCTAAAATTCCTACGGAATAAGGAATTAAGGAGATAATTATATTTATCCGCACAAACGTTGCGAATTATAATTCGTTATTTCATTAACTTAAATGGATTTGCAGTAAAAGTGAGGTAAGAGGCAGGTAGAGACCTAGATTAAAACAAAGTCTCGATTATACTGGAGGAAGATTCCGTGAAAAGCATGAGGACCCCCAATGAACATTTATAAAAAGCTTGATGACAATGGACGAGGCGAAAGAGTAAGCGGAGACGTTTGGTGCTCAGTTTCTTATAGCTACATCGCTAAGTATGAATATCACGTTTTTTAATGTGACTTGATCCAGAGACCCAACCATCGATAACCAACAACAGCAACATACTATAATAGATAAAGTAGTTTAACGCTTTATACCGCAATTAGCGTGGTAGGCAGAGGAAAACCTAGTGTTAAAACACCCCTTTTCTTACTTTACATACCAGTCAGAAGCAGGGAAATAAAAATAATTTAAATAATTATATTCCCTCGGGGAATGGAAACGGGGGGAAACGAAACCCGCAACTATCGCGCTTACAGTAAGACGCATGCGACTATGTCAAGATAGCCTCCATAACGTAGAGCTATAAAATATAAACTGACATCTTAACAACGACGTATTTCCTAACAATAATATGCAATTTACTATGTTTCCTATATAAATACTAGAAACCATATAAATAGAAATATTTCTTCATAAATCAATTCAAGCGGAGTCATAAATAAACTGGAGCATATCATCAAAGGAAATCTAATGGAAAACAAGCAACATCGCATTCGCAAAGAAAGAGCACAAATATGTGATAACCGATAAAGGAATAAACAGTGAAGTGATAAGATAATTGCATCAGAACTCGGGCAAATATATGGCGTCTCTTGACCTACTGAAAAAAATCACAACTATTTCATTTTATATACCAAAAGAAAATATATAAATGTTGTCAAAAATTAGTTTTCTGTCGCGCATCACCCACGCTTACATGGGTCATGGGTCAGAGAATGCTACTTAGTTAGTCATCGACTCTGCGTCTTTCGGAACCCAATTTTCAGTTCTATATTTTTTTTATATGCATATACATCTTTTTACGTCCTTTTCAATCGAACAAACTTTTTACGAACAAACACAACTACTTAAACTAATGCATGAATGAAATAATTCATTCACTCAATTTGAATTTGAACCACTGGAAACCTGGTGAAGTCATTCACATTGTCACTAATAAGAATGTCAGCAACACGTAAGTAATGTCAGTGAAATTCAATTAGCCCCATTTGCCAGAAGTTGTAATCGTGGAAGGAGGTAAAGTGATTTATCATGAACAATCACTGAAGTGTATTATCGTGACGGGTGTCGTCGGGGGACAGATTTTTTACCTGTCCAACTTTATCGTTATCAGTCGTGATAAAAAAACCCGTTTATATGAAAATATCTTTGGTTAGTTCTTTTATTGTACCTGATGTATTTATTATGCAAGCTTCCGATTATTTTGTTCATATTGTGAATATTTAGGATTATAACAGATTATATATATTTTTTTAACCCGCGCCTGTTTCGTACCCCTCAGAAGATGATATCAAACGGGCGCGGGATCGAGTCCCGCTATGTTCAAATTTTATACGTTTTAAAAAATATGGAACACTAAATAGAAACAAAGTATAAAAAAATACACGTGGTCTTAAGTGGTAGGGAGTAGTCTTAAGCCTCACCAAATACCACCAAGGGGGGCACCAGCCCCCAAGTTAAAAATGGTAACAAAAACATCAAGTGATTAATGTACGGTAACTTACTGTTATTAAATTAATTATTATATAAATATTAAGTGGCGTTGTTTCTAATAAGACAGTTTTCCCCCATGTGCCAATCAGTGTGCGAAATGCCTTCTTCACGAATCACGATAGCGCCGCACTTTTTACGCTTACGCTTGTCACATATTATAAATTAAAAGATATAGATTGTGCTAACCGATGTAATTATTTAAATAACCTATAAAGTATACAAAATTCATGATTTTTTTTTAATGTTAATATACGCAATGCTTTAAATATAAAAAAAACCTAGTGTTCAGACAATATGTTACCTAATTTTCACCTAATTTTTAATGGGTATTGAGTAGCGGAATACAACGCTGCGCTGTATCTTCTTCTTACCTAGTAATAGAAGTTTTAAGTTTGTATACATCAATTCATATTTTAATTAATTTGTTTTATAATATTAAACAGATTATAAACAACTATATCTTATTATATTATGATAAATGTGTACCTATAGCTACAGTTTATAATATTAAGTAACAGAATTATCGTTATCCTTATTTATTTAAATTATTTTTAGCAAAAGAACAGCGTTGAGTTTCGAATTTTACAATGCAATGTCTCAGAATGGACAGAAAATGGGAAACGGAGTATTTTAACTCTAGGTTTTGAGTTTGACATAAAGGGTGAAGACTACAGAAGTGGGTTATTTAAATATGTACATCACATTAAACTAGGTTACGCTGTAATGTAAATAGTGCATCGGCTATCAGTACTATCAGTGCACTTGTACGTGAGTAATTAACATATCATATTACAGTTAATCACAATTTGATTTAGCTCGTGGCGACAACAAGAACAAGAACGAAATGATGATGATGAAACGTGATCATCAGGTTCTCTTTTAAAAAATATAGTAAAATTTATAATAAAGACGCCGTCGTGCCGACGGCTGTGGATTCGATTCCCACTCGGAAGAATGAATTATTTTCTCGCTCTGGTAACAGAGAAAATAAGCGAAACCGCGGAAAATAAGCGAAGCTTGTGTTGCGGGAGCGTGGTTTGAATTCTAGGTTCCATTTTTCTATCCTATTATATGCGGGTTACAGTGTGAAACTGTAAAAAAATGTTTAAAATAAATGCTCTACATAATGTATACGTTGCATAGAGTAGGTAATTGATTTCTTATATTGCTCAGATGATGGTATGTATGTATGTACCTATTTTATTTTTCCTCCATTTGATAATAATAATAAATTTCACGCCACAATTGTTACATAATTCAATTTAAATAAAATATCTTGTTACAAACAGACAAATCGATGATGTATTTATTTACGTACATCCTTAGACGTAAAATATATTATAAAACTTAAATATATAAATATTAATGTTATTTTTGAATTACATAAAGACTAAACATAAACAGTATCCTTGAGACTTAAGATGGCGTTGGGAAAGCGACGTACACGAGATTATATTGTTATTCTAGATGATAAAAATATCATTCTAATCTGGTTTAACTAAACGTCAAGTGTTTGATAGATGTATGTGATAGTAACTTCAAGGTGACATGTCACCATAGTGATTTGAAAGAGCAATTTTTTTTGTGTAATAAGCTAGAGCCTACCAAACCGCCCTGTAGGGCGGAACCATATGTAGTCTTAAAATTGACGTTTTAATAAAAACACTTTTAGCTTCACACTACATTACGCACATTGCAGGGTAAGTAAAAGGAACCTGGAAATCTAGTGTTAAGCCTTCTTTGTATTAAGCCCTTCCTTTTAACACTTACGGCCAAATTCTCGTGTTATGGCGTGTTGAGTGGCGGCATTCAACGCTGCGCTGTACCTCGTTACCAAAGCGAGGAAAGTTAAAGGATAAAATATTCCATTTTCTCGAGTGGGAATGGAAGAACCCATAACCTGTTGCGTTTATAGTCGCACCCATGTTGCCCTTACCTAGTAAGTTAATATTACTTTTGTAAAAAAATACCATTCGATTTCTTTAAAAAGATTCTAATTATTTGAGTAATTATGTAGATTATTTCATATTTTATGCAGATTCACAATATTAATTTACTTAAAAGAATGAATGAATGAATGACACTTACAATTTTCCTTATAGAAAAAGGTACCGTACAACGTGTAGGTAGATAGATACCTATAGTATTTTTATGATAATAAAGTTATTTATTTATATTAAGCCCACTCGTGTGCAATAGCCAAGTCATCATATTATCGTATTATCGCATTATGCAACTGACTGATTATGGTTAGAAATATATATTTCGTAATATATAGAATGCTTGAATGGTATTGCTTTAAATACACATGTTATATAAAATGCATCTTAATCGACGATAAGAATGTTCTAAATACAAATTTTTGATTTTTGTTCAAATACAATTATATTTACTTTCCTAAGTTCGTGGCGCATTGAGACACTGCGCGACTGAGTGTAAACGCGAAGGTTATGGGTTCAATCCCCACTTATCTAGTTAATAAACCGTGTCAGTTAGTTTCCCCATTCAACACGCAATATCTAGAAAATTGCGAGAAGTGAGAAACGGAGTGTTTTAGCACTATGTTTATTTATCTCTTTGCATATCTTGCAAGCTGCTTTCTTACATAGAAAATATAGCTCAAATCCCAAATGGGTTAAAATGAAGCGGATGAAATCTATGGGTTATTTTACTCTACTGTTTTAATGAGATAGTATGTAGATACGATTGCGTATTCTGTGTTAATGTAAAATTTTGTAATTAATTATTACTTAAAATATTCGCAACGAGCAGAAATCGAACCCACTACAGTTCTCAGAATAATTAGGTTTAAAGATCTACCCGTCGCTACGACCGTCATGTGGTATGACAGTTCCAATTAGCACTCCATAGTTGTGTCAATATGTAGGTTAATAATTTAAAATCGGTCAAGTATTTGTTTTATAGGGCCTTGACACAGTGTTTTAAGTACTTTAACGTTATTACCGTCATATCTTAGATATGTTTCTCTCTTATACAAGGGTAGTTTCCCTCAAATAAAAATATTTTATTTTCGTTTTAATAAACATAATTTTTAAGCGTTATATAAAAGTTTTATTACGTAAGAAACTATCCTCATTGATTTGGGATTAAAGAAGAATGCAGAGTTCAGATAGAACATCTCTATTAATTTAAAAGCTCTAATTAGTATGAAAAGGAAGAAATACAGCAGAATTAATATTATTGTATAATAGGTTCTCTCTGCCTACCCTGCTATATGCGGGATACAGCGTGAAGCAATTTTTAATACCACTATTTTTTCGTAAAACCTACTCAATACCAGCTTCAAGACAACTAGGCACATCATCTATTTACTACTATAGTCCGCTTCACGCTGTATCCCGTACTCAGCAGGGTAGGCAGAGCGAACCTAGTTGTTGTTAAGACACTGTGTTTCCTATTTTCTGCCAAATTCTGGAGGCATTGCGTGTTGAGTGGCCGCGCTTTGCCTCGACACCAGAGCGAAGAAATGGAAATATAAATTTTAATAAATATTTCAATCTCCGCGAGTGGGGATTGAACCCACAACCAGACGGCTTTACAGTCACACTTTATGCCTGCGCCACGACTGGCCTCACTACTTTAGTAATAATAATAATAAGCAAAACAATAAAGTGGCCACTCATTTGAAATTCACTTCGAACAGTGAATACAGTGTAACAATTTACAATCACACATCATGACTTAGTTACAAGATAAATGAAAATATATTTTTAAATTATTATCAACATTTACATAGTATTTGCGTTTAAATTGAAGAAAGTATAACATTGTAATCTCTTAGAGGCAAAACTCGATTTAAAACTGAGAGTGGAGCCAATAGAATACGAGATAGAGACCGAGACGAATTTCCAAACAATTCATCATACATAAGCTTGAACAAACTTAGTAACAGATAGCTCTTATTTGAACGTACTCAAAGTTGATACTGTGAACGAATTTTTAAATGATCACAACAAGTGAGCAATTAAGTAGAACGTCGAAAATTTTGTATTTTTAAAGGAATTACATAACGCAACGTCCTCGACGAGACATTTAGGTCCATTATGTGGAATTACGGCGTTTTGTTTGACGTTAAGCGCTGACGGACGTGTGGATGTCTAACAATTAGTCGTAATTTCAAGTTTTCAGTGGACTATAGTTTCAACATTCTTCACTTAAAAAGTAACTTAAATTAAGTGGAGTAGCAAGTGAGCCATAGTCGGCTAAGAGAAACGTGATGGGCTTTAGAGATTTGTGCTATCTGATATATTCTAAAAACAACGTCAATTACTCAAGTACTTTACAATATCAGTCGCGACAGTTGTAGCTATCGATCAAACGGCTGAACGTTTAAGAGCAAAACTATTTTTTGCCCCTTCCGACAAAATAAAAAAGTTGAATAAGATTTTTATAATATTGAACCCGCGATACTACAATTTATTTTGAAATAAAACAATATATGATTGGCGTCTATTAAGGAGCTCTTACGACTGTGACAAAAAAGCTACCGAGAAATAATTTAGCAAAGAAACAAAAAAAAAAACACTTAAAAGATGTGTCGAACGGAATGAGGTCAGTCGAATTAAATAAGCTGAGACGACAAGCATGAAACTAGACAAGGCTGAGCAAAAAACGCAAAACCAAGCGACTGGAAACTATTATCGAAGTGAACTTGTAATTAATAAATGGAGAAAAAAATATATTTATTTATACGAAAATTATAGAATCAATCGTTTAGACGCGCGAAATATGTTTTAGTCAATCTTTTTCCAAAATAATGTTGGTCAGATAAGTTTTACCAAAGTAAGGCAGGCACTTCCCTATATATTAACTAACAATATAATATTTACTTACAAAAATCTATAAATCACCGGAATATAATACGGAACACAAGCATATATGTATACATACATACATACATACAATATGTAAGTTCTAGGTACATATAACGAGTGCTGTTACACTAACGTTTTCAGAGTTCACGTTACGTTCTGTTACGTCAAGGCACGACGCGCGACCGAGAGGTACTGATGGTGTTTTATCATGAAAAATAAAATACAAATAAACCACTTGACAATGATAAATTCGAAGTCGATAGTACGCTGTTGGCGTTCGCGGCGTCTACACGATTTGACGTGCCGTGTATACATTCATGTTTGCTGAGAACGGAAGTGACTTAATGGTAAACGGAGTGTTTTAACACAAGGTTATCATTTTCTCTTTGCCTATCCTTCTATGTGCGGGATACGTGATTTACAATGTTAAAAAAAAATCATGTTTAGGGGCAGGTATTCAGGTCAACGGGGTATTCCTGTTGTGGTGCCCGTCAAAATTAGTAATCAAAAAGTTTAAAGTTCAAAAACACTTATTATTTTTGAAGTTTAAATAAGTTCAAAAATAAAAACTATTTAATAATTAATATGAGTAAATATTAATATTTAATATGAGTCTCACATGAGATTTGTATATCTAACCACTATAACAATTAAAAACGATACATATTAATAAAATAAAACTTTTAACACCTTTTTTTAAAAAATAAGACATTCATTTAGTTTTGGTTATTCATTAGAAATTAGCAGAGTTTATTTATTTCGAAGAAAACTTTAAATATACAATGTAAATATCAATATTTTATCTCCTCATTTAGGTTATTTCAATTGGCTACCTATTGTTATCAAGATTCCTAATAATCGCATCCATCCATCCATGCCATCTAAGTTTTACGATAAGTGAATGATACATCATACATAACATATATCTATAATAAAACAAAACAGAACTAAATTGTTTCTCTGCCTACTCGCCCATTCATCAAACACCACGGCGGCGTTAATTTCCGCCACTGAACACGAAATGTCTCAAAAAACTCCACCTAAACTAAACAAACCACTAAAAAAACCTGAAACCACAAGCACCTCGACATTACATGCAGGGCGGCGGCGCAATTAACGAGTGATTTAATCTATTTCAGGATTAACACGACTTTAATGTGATATTATATAATCTATAAGTACGTACGTACTTGATTTTTAGTCTGTAAGTGTTGATTGTAGAGTATTTTCAGTTTTCCGTAAACTGTTTGAAGATAGATATTACATGCATTCTATACTAGCGGCCCCCGCTTGATACATACGTATGTTATTTAGGCGCATTTAAGAAAAAAACCGGCCAAGCGCGAATCAGTTTCCTCCGCCGAATAATACTAACAATTTTAATAATTATTTTTTTACTTTTTCGGATTTTTTTTTCTTTATTTGCATTGTAATATCTTACTTTGGCCTAGCTTTATTTATTGTAAATTTTAAACCTGAATATCTGATATTAATTTCAAATTATCTCATATTAATTATTGACAAATTTGAAGCTCTATGAGGCTCTTGGAGAGGGTATCAACATACATTGAAGAATCCTAAATCATGAAATGTCAGTCTATTTTATAATAATAAAATCTAAAGCTTTTTCTATCATCATACAAATAATAAATTTACAAACAATATCAAACAACAAAACATTGAAAATTAAAATACTAAAGATTTGGCCTCGCTGAAGTTGCTTAAAATAACCGTTTTAGAAAAAAGCGATTTGTCAAACAACATATTTTGAATTGATATAATTTTTTTATTTGTATCAAAACAGCCTTTACGTTGCTCCACAGCCCCCGCTATCTTTCAGTGCTGGTCTGATAATAATCGCTTCAGCTGGTCCCGAGGTTAGCTCTGATAAACATAAAGACGGACAGACAAAAATGTTAAAATTGTTTAATTGTATTTTGGTATTGTGTAAATAACTACGTACTCGTATATGCACTTGAAAAAACACAGTTATATTAATATCAAAGACAGACTCTTTAATTTTATTTTTATGTATGCTCTATAGATAAAGGTAAAAACATAGTAATTTAAGTTTTATTTTCAACTTTACGTATTTCATAATATCCCGCATATTGCAGAGGATGCAGAGGGAAGTATGTGGATGTTGTGTGTGAGTCTAGTGTTAATGCCGTTTTCCCACTTTCCGTGCAATTTTCAGTGACTCAACGCCATGCTTTGCCTTGTTACCAAAACGAAGAAATAAAAATATTAAATCAAATCAGCTTCACGCTGTATCCCGCGCACAGCAGGGTCGGCAGAGGAAACACATTAAGAAGACATTCCGTTGTGAACTTTCACCACCACCAGCCCACAACTGCCCAACGCAAAGTCATACGCTTATGCTACTGCTATAGCAATATGAAAGCAAATTCAACGTGAAAATATATTTAAAATTTTATGGAGAATGCTAATTTTTGTTACATAGCAAGTCTTTTACCATGTCTCTTATATAAATAACCAAAATAACAGCTGTCCTACCAGCAAGACATTCATAAACACAAAAATATTTTCTTATAGGAGTAAATTCGTTTCTACATATGTATATAAAAAAAATTAAGATAATGGTCTTTATGAAAAATTTATCTTACAAAATGACAACATTGTTTAACAGCCGGTTGGAACCGTCCCTATAAACTACTGATAAGGTTGTATCAGCACACCTGTACAGACTACTTCTTTTCCAAAAAACTATTATATCATGCCTTTAACTTACCTCTGTTGTTTGCTAAAATATTTATCTATATTGATTTAGTAAAAAAGATATAGCGATATTTATATTTATATATATCTGCTTGAACTACATAATTATTAATTTACTCGTTTGTATTTCTTTGGTTTTCAGTAGGGTATATTTAGGTGGAAAATAACTATAAAAGCAGTGGAATTGTGTCAATCGGGGGACAGTTGCTTGTAAGTGACGGCCCCTATTGGAAGGAAACTAGTGTAAAGTGTTGTTAGTAGGTGATACATATCACCTATTGCAATTACATAGTATCCCTTACCAAATAGTTTAGAATCATATAGACGATGTGTGTTTTTAACGTGTTTTTTAAAAACGTTACCCACTTCCGATTTCTAACAAGTAATGATATTATTTTAAAAACACTCTATAAAAACATTTTATTTAACTTATTTTTATAATGCGTTGCAGAAACTAACAATGTATCCCGCACATATTAGCGTAGGCAGAGGGAAATTGGGAACCAAAAGTTCTTTAACTTCGATCACATTAAAACAAGACAATTCTGTTACCATTTGTTACCGATTTTTAGATGCATTGTGTGTTGAGTGGCGAAACTCAACGCTGCGCTTTGCTTCGTTAGCAGAGCGAGGAAATGAAAAAAAATAAAAAATAAATTTCCTCGAATGGTAATCGAACTCTCGGACTGTCACGTTTACGCTTGTCTTCCTGTGCCACGAATGGCCAGAAACCATCGCTTAATCCTATATAATCAGTATAGGGTAGTACGTAATTATATTTTATAAATTTAGATATTTTATCAAATATAATTTTAGTTTGTTACACGATATTATTTAATATGCGTGTAACCAATTTTTTTTTTTAAAATGTTCCTTAATTTTGATTATAATAAAAAGATCTATGTACATTTTAAGACGTATCCTCTTACCGACTGGACGTCACATCTAACAAACTCGGTACATCTACATATGTCACGAAAAAAACGATTTCACTAAAAAAAAATGACGAAATAACTGTTATTTGCAAAACGTAATTATATAAAGTTATCTAATTTTCGATATCCCTTGAGTCAAATTGGAAGAGCACGTCTTGCTAACCAATCCTCGTCACGATTTTTGCTATTGTTTACGGTGTCCTAATAACAAAATTGACAAATTTATTACAAATATGCTAGAGCGTCATCAAAATTATAATTTATTGATATTGACATTACGTTTGTATAAATTTGAACCTGTACGTTGGGATGAACGCAATGTACGTACAACGCACCATATCATTACAACGAGAGCCACTGGTGAAAGCTTATACGTGTGGGTAGTCTATCCGTTGAGTGGGTTCCGAACTTGAAAAAAAAAAACAGAATCCTCATAGTATCACTTTGTTATCTCTCCGTCTATTAAACTGTCTGTCTGTCCGTCTGTCAAGATGTTTTTTTAATTTCGCTTCAACCTTTGCGCTGTAGCCAGAGAGAACGGGGCTCCAAACGCTAAGAAATCGATGTCAAATAAAAATTATCATATAATTTACGCGAAACTTTAAGTATTTTTAAAATTCGACTCAGTCACGATTATATACAGATATAAAGTGATCAGTCACGAACGATTTTGTACATCCAGTTTTAAATTCAAGGAAAAGTTTAAAAGTGTATGAAAATTTATTCAAATGGATAAATATTTTTTTCGAATATTTCAAGTAATATACTATACCTAATTTTATACATATATGCAGCATTGTACAGAGTCTGTTTGTATGTACGGTTTTCTTTAAGATCAGGTTATTTCTTTAAGTTCGCCCAAAAACGCATGAATCTTACCTATAACTTGAAAATCGTTGGAGGAATTTAAACTATATTTTTAATAAAACACTTTTGTGAATTATTTATGAAATTAACAAATACAACGGACTATCCAAAACAAAAATCGTTTTTCAATTCAAACTAGTAACTCCTAAGATAAGCGCGTTCGTAGCGAACAGCCTCTTCTGTTTCATAACAATATGTATATTAAAATAAAATATCAGCATTTACGCTAATTTTAGTTAAGATCGTTTTATTCAACGACGTTCTCACAGCCATCGGTAAATTTCAAATTTAAGACGTCTAATTACAAGGAAACAGAACCGATTTAGAGACGAAGGCCGGGCAACAATGCGCCATATTTTATTTTATTAGCGCACGTGGCCGTCTCATCTGTAATCTTTGTCGATGTACGCTTACATACAGTCAAGCTATTGATTTAACTTCCATTCTATACTATACAACTTAGTATGATGATGCTAAAATTTAACTAAATTGAAACTTGATAATTTGTTTTTTTAACTTCACAAAAAGAACTACTGACTAAAGTCAATTCTTTTTCTCCACTTAAGACACTACATGTTATGTGACAGAATTCACACATGACCTTTAACTCCTTCTAGAAGTAGAAGAAGAACACAAATATCAAAACTAGCTAGCGTTAAAATATACTAAGGAAACCATTATTTAATGTTGAAGTTCATCAAATACTCCTTGATATCATCAAAATCTTATTTTTTTTTAATCTTAAGCCGAATTAAACACTTTTCTGTTAATACATATTTTTATGAAATCCAACATTTCGAACATGGTCTATGATCCATAGCATAGTCAATAGTCACAGGACACCTACATCCTTGTAGAAGTCGCGAAAATCAAAGATTTCATGAGTTTTAACTCCCACAAAATTTGCATACTATAATATAAACTGAGTATAAAATATAAAAGATACGATTCACGTAGGTAGCACGAACAAGTCTTTTGTATTTATTATAAGCACAGACGGTTATTATATTGTCTCTCATTTGATATGCTCATGCTAATTATTGCATTTCGAGTTTCTGTTCCCGTAAGACACGTTGTACGTACGTACTAAGACTAACAACATGCATACAGATTTACTTGTAATAAACATGAAATTAATAATATTTAAATTTAAAGTGTTACAAAATCCCCTTATTACATCCTTCATCAACTAGACAATTTATAACTAGGTCCACGGGAAGTATCTTTTGATTGCGTTGACTTAGAAGCTTGTTTCGCCATAGATTAGAGTACTATTTGATAATAATTTCAGCGATAATCGTTATAATACAACCCACTGTATCTATAGAAAAGTTACCTCGTGCACTAAGAATGTGTCTTGTGTCAGTTATTTTCATTTGATCACAGGGGCGGAGCCTCGGTTTATGAATATAACTAAATTTCAGACTAATTTAGTAAAGTGCGACATTTTTACAAATATACTCTAAAATCCAAAATATAACAAACGAACAAACAAACAAAATCACTATATATGAATAAAGATAATAACCTGTTAACGCCGGCTTAAGCTGAACTATTCGGAAACAATATACATAAGCGGAGCGTGCACTTTTTACATAATAATTATTGCAAATGAGGTCGTGACGACCTTACTTTTTACTTTTCTGAACATTTTCTATAACCAAGGATGGATTTACATTGAACTTCGTTGTCGCTATAGAATTCGGCCTAGATTTAACAAAAGAGGAAGGTATTAGATTAAATGGCATGTATTATTTTATATGTATAAGTGATTTTTACTGTTATGGTTATGAACACGATGCTTGCCCATTCACCATTCGATTACTATAATTTTTTGCTTACCGCTAACAAAAAATACAGGGGTAGCCAAACCCAACGCCAAACACTACGGTATCTGCACACATCTTTCGCCTCGTCCACATCATCAACCTCTTCGTACATGCCCTTACAGACAGGCTTCATCCTTTTTAAGTGACCTTCCTCCAGTACCATAGATAATGTAGATACTGTAGAGAAGTCTAGGCCTATATAATGATACTATTAAAATGTTCCGTCCATTTTAATCTTGCACAAAATACTATTTTATTAACAGACTTCTGCAAAGAAATGTTATAAATTCGAGTGTATTTTTTATATTTGTTATTTCAGATTTTTTTTTGAAAGCTGGTGCATCCTATATCCCAACGAATAACTGAATCATGCTAACCGAAAGTTTGGTTAGGTTCTGATTACGGGATCCGGGTGAAGACATTTTTATTTTCTTAAAAATTATACTTATTTCAAATGTATGTATCATTAATTAGTTCTTGTTCATTAAGAGATTTATGTAATTTCATCGCCATTAATAATCCATGATTTCAATAAATTCCTTAGAATACTTCTTTATTCACAAAATCGTTTAGACTATTCTCAGTAGACTGATATCATTCACAAAGTTATTGGCCTAATATTAACAACCAATATCTTTAAATTGATAAAAATATAAGTCACAGTATGCAAAATGCAAAGTACATTACTGTCACTACGCAAGGTACGTTGTTATCATGTAAAGCAACTCTTGTAAGCGCTATGATTATAGGCTCGCTTCGCTGTAGTAGGAATACAGTAACCAAATGTGGTAACGGAGTATCTCATATTCCGTTCCCAACGCACCTCCCAATTTTCGAGACTTTGGGTGTTAAGATTGAGTAGCGAAAATTCAATACATATACAGATACATATGTATACAGCATTTGGCGATGATATAACTACTAGTACTATACCTCTATACGTATCTTCAAGTAAGAGCTAAACAACTCGGTGTTATTTAAAAAAGTAATTTGTGACAGCCTTCACCTTAAGAAATCGGGCCACTTGTCGCGAACGACCCAACAATGTGCAATAAGCACTACTCCATTGAACACGACGGCACGATATAAATCACGAGATGGGATTTAAAAATGTAGGATCACTGAAGCTTGGTGAAAGAACTTCTTTTACTGACTCTTTTTAGGAAGTACATTTTAATACTTTTATGAGTCAAAATATAATTAACAAATTCTAATTTTCATTTAAAATAATGCTTATTTAAATATGTCTTTCAATCGTCGAATGAACGTTAACGTACCTTATATATCTATATTTGTTATTTGGTTAATCGTCCTTAAGAATTTTATAATAATAAAAAATCTCCTGTTTTATTTGAAAAAAAAAAATTAGGTTGAAGTATTTTTTGAAATTTTCGCACATGTTACTGACGTTGACTAACAGTACCTATGCAAAGGTTTAATATTTTTTTGAAGAAAAATAATCTTTCAAACAAGATAAGCTTTTCATACATCAAAACTTAAAAGTAATTCCCAGGTATTTTTTATCCTTATCACAAATTCTATGTAAAAATGTACTATTATCACAACATGTTTATTGTAGGTGTACATTTGAGTGGCGTGTATCGCCAATTTGTGTAAGATTTAGCACTTATATTATATCAAAAAAATCTACTATCGAGAGATAGATAGTCTAGTAGAAATAAAATAAATTCAGCTTTTTAGTTAAATAAGAGAATAATTTTACAAAAATCTTTTACTGTTAGGTATATATAAGACGAGATAGATTAGATATATAGAAGTATATTCCATCCGAAACCAAAACGAAACTGTAATGTTAACGTAGTAATATAACGCATATAACAATGGAAACAGTCTCCCACAGGCAGTTTAATTTCTATCGATAATGATAAATTATTTTTAATGTAACAACGTTTGTTCACTTGCGGTGCGTTTACGATGTAATTTAATTTAATGCATATAAAAGCACCCGTAAATTCTTTCATGCTGCAATTTCTATAACGGCTTGCCACACTGTGACAAAGGGGACTGTTACCCAATATGCATATTTCAATGTTTGTATTTTCAATAGAAAATGTATATTTAATATATTTTTTTACTTCACGCTGCATCCCGTAGGATTAAGATTATTTTTTTGTCTTATCACCAGAGCGAAAAAATAAATAAAAAAATCTACAAGTGAAAATCGAACCTGCAACCGTCGCGTTGTCATTCCTACGCCGTGGAACTGCACCACAATGGCCTCTTTCAAATCCTTAGATTCACAAGTAGAATTGGTGTAGGTATGTAAAGTTTGTAATTCATTTGTGCGTAAATATTATTATGCTTTCATATTATTTACGTATCGGCATTATTGTTATATATATTAACAAGTTACTCAGTATGGAATTGAACCTATTGTTAACTTGATAGAGGCGTTGACTACAAATGGATGTGCAATATTTGATATTGCACAATGAACTCACTCTTATAGCGATTACGCTATATCTATACCATATAGATAAATTGTATAAAACAAAGTCGATAATATTACACGCCATTAAAATTTTAAACATATAATACTGAAATATTTTCAATTCATCCGGATTTTTTTTTAATGTATAAGACTTTGAAAAAAACGGGAACAAAAACCATCATCAAACCTATCCCATATACATTTAAAATCAAAATACCTAAAGCAGAATCACATCCGATCTAACAACTCCTTGTGGCCGACGGCGATAGATTTCTTTACCCGTTACTGCTATTACCAAGGTCGACGAGCACTCGCCCGCCGTACTGCGTGCATACGTACATACATACATACACATGTGCCATGACTTACATTGATCTAGAAATTAATCTATAAAAATATTTACTTCACACATTTAAGTGTTACACAATTTAATATTTCATATTTCATAGCATTACTTGTATAACTTGAACTATATTGGACGTTAGTGGTTATTTTACGGTTTTCCTTTGATTTGCGGCTTAGATATGTTTATTATTGAAGATGTATAAGGTTAAATCTATTCTATCTATATTTTTATAAAACTGAAGGATTTGTCTGGTTGAACGTGCTAATCTCTGGAACTACTCGTTGGTATATAAAAAATATTTTTGTATTGGATGGTATACCATTTGTCGAGGAAGGCAAATGCTATTAGGAGTGGACTAACAATGAAAAATGTAGCAAAAATGGGAGAACTTGTCGGTTTATGTCGCATGTGGCGAAGGTATTTCGTGCGGGCGAAGCCGCAAGTACAACCTAGTAAAATACATATATGTCAAGTACATTTAGACGCATTCGCAACTAAACAATCATTTGCTTAAATGTTCCTAAGATATTTTTCGTATTAGAAATGTTACATTGCGTTCATTGCATTGCATTGCATGGATTCAACAATCGTCCCATACCACACTTTTCGCAAATTTTTCAGGTTGAGTGATTGGAACTCAACGCTGAATAGAAAGAACCTGGAGTAGTCTGAAAAATAATATTTATACAGTATGTATGTAATTAAAAGTTTTTTTTTTTGTGTAATATAGTCCAATTTTATTTGTTTAAGAGTTAATATTGATTTTTATATCGAATTTTAATAAGTGATTGAGTCATCTTTATTTTTATACTGTCGTATATTACAATTAAACAAATTAATATTATTTAATTATTTTTAAGTTATTTACAATCCTTTATTATTAAAGAAAATTATAATAATTTCTATAGATTAAGAGTACCTAAGATAGAGCTCAGTGGCATGCAATTGAAGAGGCGTATGTCCAGCAGTGGACTAGGACAGGCTGGTGATGATGAAGAAAGAGTACCTAATTCAGTATAATCCTACTTTTTTGTGATTTTAGAAGTAATCCTAACAGTTTACTTATAAAGATACTAAACATAGTATTTTCTCCTACAACTTTATGTCTAAATCAGTATTCCTACCACTCTTTCAATGTGACAGTCGTAAAAATTTAAAAAGTGAATGGCCCCTCATTAAAGGGGTTGTTTGATGGTGTGAACTACATACTAAAACTACGAATATGTAAATGACGGCCAAAATAATATAAACAAACTTTAGCGAAAAGTGAGCCAATTTTTGTCTTATATGCGTCATGCACGAACCATAAGAATACTAACAAGATACAAATTTTCATAACACAACAACAAAACAAAAAACCTTGTGCAGTTTCAATTATTATTGAATAGAAATGGCTTAAGATAAAATCGAATATTCAAGTTTAGATTAGATTCGAATGATGTTATTTAGATAAGATAATTAAAATGCGTAATATGGGATACATACGGTAAAATAATAAAAATGATTCTTTAATTTTATTGTTCAATGAAATAAAATAACAGTGTTACTGATATATGTATGTATATCAACTTCACGCTGTATTCCGCACACAGCAGGGGAGGCAGAGGTAGTGTTAGGACACTCCTTTGCCCACTTTCTGCCGAATTCTAGAGACAGCGTGTTGAGTGTGCGCTTTGCCTCGACACCAGAGCGAATAAAAAAAAATTATAATCTACAATTATATTTGTATTTTAAAAACATACTCAGGCAGATAGAAGCTCACACAGTGAAGGTAAGCATTAAAAGGGGCCCTTAAACCTATAATTAAGTCGCATCATCGCATGTCCCAGACTCCGCTGTGTGCTCCTCGCCCTGCAATGCGATGGGCACGCTGAATAATCATCAATCACGACATCTAGTTTTCTTCTCTTAAATAAAACATGTAATATATAAATGTTTATATTTTAAATATTTAAACAAATTCTTGTATAGTTATCTAATTAATATTATGATATAGTGAAAACCTATAATAATATAACACGAGGCCGCTGATTCACGGGATAGTGACGCCAATTAGAGTGACGCCACGAGATAAAACAATAATCTGTAATAATTTTATAAGTTTATTACCGCAATGCGTACAGCGTACCTACAAAATTTGGACGTGTACATTATTCTTAGTCAGTCACTGATTCACTATCCTATAAAGTGTTAGGTATGTTATTGCAGAATTATGTTATATGTAGATATATGTCACGCAATCGTGGTTGTAGGTTCGTTCCTCAGTCAAGGAGTGTTTTTTTATTAAAATTATTATGCCTTCGACGCTCCGTTCACTCTTACTACCCCGCTAGGGATAATGCGTGAAGGTAAGAAAAAAATTAAGCCATTTATTTTTAATTTTTTTTAGCTTCTCGCAAGGAACTTCTAGTAATATCGACGGAAACCGGAGAATTGAGTGTATTTAGAACATTTAAGATATAATATACCTAGATCCTATCGGCATATCTTGCTTTATACGAAAAAAAATAAAAAAAAAATACCGCATGTAATGAAAAGTCAAAATTACAGAAGCTGTAAAACACTATGTCAATTAATAAATATTTTACAACTGTGTAATAATAAGTAGAGGCTGTCGTGGCGCTGTGGCTGTCTTTCTGCGTTTGACTGTAAACGCTGTTGTTGGTTCGATATCCAAACAAAGGTAATGATTATTTTAATTTTCTCTCTAATAAAATATATAGTGATAGTGTAGTTGATGATTGACATGATCAGTAAAAGATAAATTGGGCAGAGCGGAGGGAGCGAATTATCTCAATCGGAATAATTGACGAAAAGAGGTACCATATCTGTCTCGTTGGGATATTTAAATTTTGGGCAAAAAAATGGGGATGTCCCGCCAAAATCTGGACGTCTGACAACGCTGGTATTAACAATGCAGACCCCACCCCTCCTTCCCTTTCCAACCTTCTATATACTTTATAGATATTATAGGATCAAAAAAGAGATTTACATACATATAAATCTCAACATACCTATGTTATTTCACACGATTAGGAACGTAACAACATTTAATTGGGGCAGTCATAAAAAATCACGTATACAACTTGTCGACTTAGCGTATCTTATAATATATTTGATAAGAACACCTACTTTTAATTACGGAAATTTCACTTATTAATGCTTGCTTGATCTTGTTTACTTTTTATGACGCCTATCTTTTTTATTATAATTGCTGGTGCTTAATGTTGTAAAATATACGAACAATTTAAAAATATCGTGATATAGTTGCTAAATATACTACATTGAAAGCTGTGTTTTTAACTTAAGGGGATACTGTTAGATTCACGCCGTATCCTACATATAGCAGGATAGACATAGAGAGAACCGAGTGTTAAGATACTACGAGGTGTTAAGTGTCGAAACTCAACACCTCGTTTCGTCTCAGCAAAGTTAAGTAATAAGAATATTTCTTTGCTCTGAATAATGGTTAAACTCACAACCATCACTTTTAAGTAAAACGATGTCGATAGATCTTCATCTTTCCGAATGACTGTTAAAGGAAGGAGCGGCAGTGGGTGGTGAAGGAAAGGGGACTCTGGCCCTGAGAAATCACAAGCACTACTACGTGGGTGCTTAAGAGGGGGTCGTCGGCGGCAAAAAGATCCAACACCTTTTTTTTCCACCATAGCTTATTTAGGGTAGTTTACAATTAATTACTAAGAATCAAAATACACATTTTTGTTTTGATTGTCTTATATCATAAACGCCTCTACAGCTTTGCTTGATATTCCACACGTGCGCGGTAAAAATGTAAACATTTTCACAGGATTTTTACAGGGAAAATGTTTCATATATTGTGTTTAGATACTTGTTCGAGATTTTAGATAAATATTTTTCTTTTCTTACATATTTATATGTTTTTCTACTTGATGAGGCATGTATGTGCAGAAGAAGGCAGAAAGAAAGAATTTTTAGCTGTATTTCATACAGCTAAAAATCTTTTATAAAAAGTATTGTTTTCAGATGACGAGAACAATCAGTTATCAAACAACATTTATTAATTTTTACATCTATCGTAGCGTGGTAAACGTGGTGATTGTGGGTTCGATGCCCACTCGGGAAATGAACTATTTTCATTTCCTCGCTTTGGTAAGGAGACAAATCGCGCCGTTCCGTCACTTAATACGCAGTGTTTTTAAAATTGATCACAGCGAGGGGGAACGAAATGTCTTAACACTAGAGACACTCTGCCTTTCTATATAAGAGAAAGAAAAGTTAGGCATCTTTGCTTTCTAACTTTAGAAGCAACAGAAATCAGTAAGAATTTAAACATAAAATTAGGTACAAATTCTACATTTTTATTACGACCAGTCTCCCGTGACCCAAATGATAACAAGAAAAATTATGACACTTGCAAAGGAAAAATTATAAATGAGATATCTGTTAACTTTGATCTAAGTAGCATATGGTGGCTGAAATAAGATCTACTGATACTGGAGGAAGATTACGTAAAAACTTGAGGACCACTCGGAGACCACACCTCTTCTTACATGCATGCCGTATTGAGTTTGATGACAGTGGACGAGGCAAATGAGGTATGCAGAGAAAGTAGTATTTGGCGCTGCTGTCTCTCTGAGTCCTCTGATCTACTCCACATAACAGTTTCGACATTTTTGTTTAATTTTAAGCAAAGATATGAGAAATGTGCTATTTTCACATTAATTAAGGAAGTGCACAAAAGATTAAAAAACTAAAAGTTAAAGTTTTAAAAATTGTTACTATTAACTTCTTAAATAATACATCAAAAGACTATTTAATCAGTAAAGCTCTGCATTACAGAGCAATCAGCATCATACATGGATTGTTTTTTAATAAAAAAAATAGTGTTCACGGTGCATATAAATGAGGACACACGGTGCACAGTGTCTGTGTCTTGTAAAACGCGATAATTGTGGTTTCGATTCTCAGTCGCGGTAGTAAAACAAATTGCGGCATTGAGGTCCGCCTTTCAACACGTCTCAAAATAGCGCGATAAGTGAGAAAACGAGTGTTTCATTACGGTTTTCTCTCAGCTAGATACAGCGTGAAGCTTATAGTTATTTTATATATCTAACGATTATTAAATGTTTTTGAATGAATAAGATTTTAATTAATTACATAGAAAAATGTTCAATGCCTTTCTATAACAACCCTGAATGCACTTGTAATTATATTAATCTAGAATCTAGTTTTAATACGAAATTTAAGTCAAAAATACGTAAATATTCTTGAGATTATCTTGTGCATTCGACATACACGATGACGACGACTTTGACCCAGAGATGAATACAACGAAAATATTTTACAAAAACCAGTTATTTTACACCGCAACCGTAACTTATTTTTTTATATAAGTGCAATAATTAAATATGTTTTTGTAAATGACTTGCTTACTTACTGTAATATACGCCGATTTTTACTTTAATCTTATAAGGAGAAAGTTAAATTGTTCGTTTGTTACACACTCATGCGTTAACTACTTAACCGATCATAGATATTTTAGAACTGTACATCAAATACTAGACAACAATATAAAACAATGAAACATAATATTTTTGTAATAATAAAATTATTATAACAAATTTATGTTTAAATTAGCTTCACTGTATCTCATAAAGCAGACAGAAGGAACCTAGTGTTAAGACACTCCGTTCCCTACTTTGATTTTAATTTATTTGCATATGTTTCACTTGAAGATTGCATCAAACTCGAAACATAAAAGTAATACAAGCTTTAAGGAAAAAAACGCGCATAAATAAGTTTTGTAATAGTTTAAACACCTGCTGTCGGTAGTTTGGTACAACATATAAAATAAACGTATACTATATAGATAAATATATTATTTACTTTTACTTTACTTTATTCACTTTTTATATTTACTTTTCTCACATATGTTTTCTTTTTTTAGCATCACTATGTAGGGGGGTAAGACAAGGAGAACAAAGCGCCAAACGCTATGATCTCTGCGTACCTCTTTCGCCTCGTCCTCTATAAACCTCTTCAAACAGGCTCTTCGGAAAGTGCCCTTATGCTTCTTATGTGACTTTCCTTCAGTATCATCGATGTTGTGGTTAGCCGAACACTCTAGCGAACACCGGGATAATGCCAGGAGGAAAAAGTTTAAGTATACTACACAGCGACAGTCTCTATGCAGTTTTTCCTAAAAGACGGCTATTAATAAACCTTAAATAATAATATTCTAAGAATTTAAATTAACTTAACGTGCTATTGAAAAATTGAAGACCAGTAAAAACCTAACACGATAGTATACGTAGACAATTAGCGGCGCCATAAAACGCAATGGTAGATGTGATTACCACGTTCAAATATAGTGTAAAATATTTAATATATTTGTGTAATATATTTAGACTATATTCAATAAAATGCCATTTTTCCATTTCTCGGAGATATTTTGAGAATTTTTTCTTTGTGTTACATACAGCATCTGGCTATAAACGCGGCTGTAACTTATATTTACTCGCTCTGGTAGATTAAGTTTCGTCACTACGTCACACAAAAAATATCTCTAAATATCAGTGGTAAGTGGAGAAGAGAGTTTTTTAACACTAGGTTCCCTCTGCGTACCCTGTGCTAAACGTCAGTACCCTGTACCCTGTCCGTAAATTTCCCCTCGGCTCCCATTCGTGGGAATTATTTATTTTCTTTTCCAAGCTCCAGCATTAAGACAAAGCGCTGCGTTAATTTCTGCCAATCAACGCAAAATGTGTCGAAATCAGGGTTGGGAAACGGACTGTCCCTAGGTTCCTCTACATACCATTTTAGATGCAGGATATAGTGTAAAGTTAAAAAATAATAACAATATAGTCTTTGTTCGTTTGCTTAAATAATGCTCAATTAACATTCATTAATCTTTATACAGTAAGTACTATAAACTATTAGAGTTGAAATTATAAAACGATTATAGGTAAATTGTAAAAAATCCAATACAATTTCCGTACTTGTAATAGTTATTTTAAAATTTATTTTTGTTAGGTGTATTATTGCTTTACCCAACAAATTATACCTTTATCTGATAGGTAGATCTATTTACTTATTAGCTTATGTGTTGGCTGTTGAGCGGTGGAAGTAAACGCCGCATTTTATCTTGTTATGAGAGCGGGAAAATAACCCAAATATAAAAATTCTTGCGAGATCGAACCCGCTACAGTCACGTTTACACTCAGAAGCTGCCACTACACGAAGACAGCCTTACTTAAAACGGTAATTCTTATCTTACGGCATATTATTGCTCCTAATTAACATAAAATACCACTATCTATGTGAAGAAAATAAAAAAACAGAAGTGGTATGCCAATATGCCATTACCATCAATATAGCACATTATGAACCAAACACAAAATTTTACATAATTTGAACCAGTGACCTCTATTATAGAGTACCTAGTTATAAAACGATTCATTCCGCTGAAGGTACAATAATAATTTTCGTAATTACACTGGCTCATTTGATACACTAATGCCATTTTACGTCAAGGGCAAGTCTTATTTGATGATTTTTTGCTAAAAAATCCCCAACTGACTGACTGTGACTGACGTGTGTTGCGGTTTTTATAAATATGTCAGCACCGAGTTTACTATTGAAGGATAGTATTTAACAAATTAACAGTATATGGCTGTAATGTATGGCTTAAGCCACAGCTGAGCTTTAGAATTGTGTGAGTGTTAATATATTGTTAGCGTATTCGTGTAAAAGAGGGTAGATTTAGGTGGAAAATAACTATAATAGCAGTGGAATTGTGTCAACCGGGGGACAGTTGCTTGTAAGTGACGGCCCTATTGGAAGGAAACTAGTATGAAGTATTGTTATTAGGTGATACATATCACTTATTGCAATTACATAGTATCCCGTTCCAAATAGTTTAGAATCATATAGACGATGTGTGTTTTTAAAGTGTTTATTTTAAAAACGTTACCCACTTCCGATTTCTAACAATATACATATATATGTAAAGTAAGTATAAGGTTAGTCGTTAAATGCGGCGCATCTTTTGCTGTCTTAAACCGGTTTATACTTCGTTATGATAGCAGCGTCACAAATTTAATTCTTCATATTTTATTCTTGTATTCGATTTATAATTAATGATAGATAGAGTAGGCAATATCTGTGTACAAGTATGGGAAAATATATATATGTTAGGAAGCATAAAAAAAATCAGGAACATAACTGTGCTCGTGCAGGCGACATCAGACGTGGGTTAAGTTTAGGAAAATTACCGTAATTTTTTCAATGCATTTTTATATTGATATTCAGTGTGTATTTTAATAAACACTCATAAATACAAAGCTCAGGTTAAGCCTCGCGAACTGCTCTCATTGGCATATTTTCATCCCCCATGTTCCGCCGAATTTTCTAGGCTCTGTGTTGGGTAGCGGAGCTCAACGCCGCATTTTGCCTCGTTACCAGGGGGAGGAATTGAATATATTAAATAATCGAACCCACATCCGTCGCGTTAATTGTCTCACCCATGTGCCTTTACACCACTACGGCCTCCTAAACATAAATATTTTTATAGTAACACATATATACATAAGTGTAGGTATCTTTATTGAAATGTATACTACTTAACCTTTGGTCGTTTTATGATAGGCTCATATTACAATATAAACAAATTGAAATGTTGATTTTATAATATTTTGAAGTTATATAATTCAGTATTAAAGTTTAATAAATATATATTTTTTATGTTTCACGTTGAATCCCGTACAGCAGAGTAGACAGAGGGAACCTAGTATTAAGATATTCCGTTCGCCACATTCAACCTAATTGTCGAGACAAGACATTGTGTGTCGGGTAAACTCAATGCCATGCCTTATTCTTAATAGGGCGAGATAATTAAGATATTTTCCGCCAATTGGAATCGAACCCACAGTTACCGCAATTTACAATTCGACGGGCCACCCTTAAAAAAAGTTTATAATTACACAATATATATATATATATATATATATATATATATATATATATATAGGAAGGAATGTATATATATATATATATATATATATATATATATATATATATATATATATATATAGTGTGTGTGTGTAAATAAAACTTTTGACCTGACTGACCCCTGTGGAGATAAATTACCTAAATTGATTATTAATTTTATAGCAATTAAATTCCGTTATTTTCTTAATTATTTTATAGCAAGTACATTTTACATACAAATTATATACTGAGTGTTATCTTAGGATAGGTTAAGGATGTAAAACCTTATTTCATGCTCATTAGTTATTTTTCCTTAAACTTGTTGAATAAAAAGTTTAATTACGAAGCAGTAAGAAATAAAGAAATAAGGAAAAAAGCAAAGTTAACATC
Source organism: Heliconius charithonia (assembly GCA_030704555.1). Taxonomy (NCBI): domain Eukaryota; kingdom Metazoa; phylum Arthropoda; class Insecta; order Lepidoptera; family Nymphalidae; genus Heliconius; species Heliconius charithonia. The sequence goes on from CM060825.1 coordinate 7,181,287, forward strand.
TACTAATTCTTGCATCTCTCTTTTTTATTTTATGTGTCTCTCAGAAGCTAGTCCCGGCGCCAGTAGATGGTGAGTTTCATTTCCACTTGAGGAAATTAAATATTTAGTATTTTCATTTTCTTGCTTAAGTAGAGGCAGGGCGAGGTAAAGTACAGCATAGAGTTTCGTCACTCAACTCGCAAAACACGTTTCGGCGGAAGTTGGAGAACGGAAATCTTTTCATAGAAACGGAATATCTTAACACTAGATTCCCAACATCCCTCTGGCAACCCTGCTATGTGCGGGATTCAGCGTGAAGCTTAAATAAAGTCTCTCTCATAAGGAAGTGGAAAAATATGTAGATATAATATTAAAAATATCCTCAGTGAAAGATTTGTGGAGATCCCCTAATACAGGCTCACACACATTTAGCAACATGTACCTACTATGTATATTTAAATAGTAGATTATAAGAAACTTGTATGCATAAGAGTTTATGCATACAAGTTTCCTATTATTGCTTGTACGTAAAACCTTTTTGTGTTCTTTAATATTTGAAATGTTAATTCTTAACATTTTAATAAAATTGATTATGAAAGTTTTCATTCTATATTTTATAATTTATTATATTTCATATTTTCTTTTTATCTACACTATAACAATAATAAATATCCAAATTGGCATTTTCACATATCCATTGGAATTTACTAGAAAATTGTTTAATATATTACATATATGTACATACATAGGATAGACTTGGTCAAATAAAATGCGAAGGTAAGGAGGAACGTAAAAAAATGTTAAAATGTATCCTCGTTTCCTGTATCAATAAGGATAAACAAAAAAAATTGTCATGATACAGATTTCAACATTAAATCGTCTAACTGTTGACGGGTGAGGGTTCATTACGCTGAGTGGAATGAAATAAATATTTATTAGGTAACGAGATAAATGGCGCATGGCGTTGAGTTCCGCCACACAACACATAGAGTCCCTAAAATTAGACGAAAATTGGGGATGAACGTGTCTTAAGACTAGGTTTCGTTTGTAAATAAAATAAGAGAAGCGTGTAAAACCGGTAGCAAAACCACGTGTACCACCAACAAACACGTTTCATTTAACACGTGAATATTATCTAACTAGTGTCGTAAATATACACATATATGTGATTGTAATAAAATATTTTAATGTAAATGTTAATTGATTAACTCATTAATACTATTGTTGTTATTTTTAAACAAATTAATTTTAAATTAAAAAAATATTGTCCATTTTTCGATTTTTCATCGGTTGAAGATTGATAATTGTGATGGCTATAGGTTCAAATATATCTTTTATATTTTCATTACAAAATTGTTTTCTAAGGTCCGGTCTTAAAAGTCTACGCCTTTTACTACTATATTTTGAATATAGTACGCAAAGTAGTAAAAGCCATTACATTCCAAGAAAGTAAAACCTCTAAATACGAATCATTTAAGTTTGCCCACAGTTCTTCTCAAAAACACTGCCTTCCGAACTAGTGGTAGGTTTATGTTCATTCAGCTATTCAAAACGTCCTTGCAAAAGTCTATTTGTATAAATAATATTTGAAAACAATGTATATTCAATATATTGTTTTATGTAACACTGCAAAAAAACCGAGATTTTACTTCTATCTGTAAATAAATAAGATCTTAAAATTTCTTAGGTTTAAATTTATTATCTGGATTAACATATGTTTAAGATACGTTAAATAATTAGATAAATTACATTTTATCAAATTAATTATCTCAATTAGTGTTGTCGAGTTGTGTTAAAATAAACATCCTTGTATTTATTTCTTACGTCTCACTGATAACTGATGTAAATGACTGGCTTTCATCCACTTCGCCAGCGCAGTCATTTGGAAATTCCTTAAAGTCGTATATGACACAGACTGGTACAAGTTAGCTTATCTTTCCGCGTCTTAAAACTTCTTCTTCTGTCTTTTTTTCTTCTGTGTATCCTGCGGGATACAACGTGAAACTCAAAGGGAAATATACAACATGACATGGTCCCGTATTAAATATTAAATTTGTTTCTAAGTATCTGACTAAACGCGGCGTTGAGTTCTGCCACTTAACACGCAATGCCTCCAGAATTCGGCTGAAAGTGGGGAATGGAGTGTCTTAACACTAGGTTCCCTGTGCCTACCCTGCTGTGTGCGGGATACAGCGTGAAGCTGATTTGATTTGATTTGATTTGATTCTAAGTATCTTTGTCCGGAGCAAAACATAGTAGAACTATATTTACACAACGACAACAAAACACGACAATTCGTTAAAATTAGACAATTTAAGTGAATACAAAAAAAAAAATATTTAAACGAGCCAAACGACCCTTAAAAACATTTAAGTAAATGATCAGGAAAAGCATAATGACGTAAGTAATTACGAATGAAACTAAGTAGTTTCAGTCATTATTTTCAACGGAGAGGTAAAATTTGTTTAAATTATTGTATAGATAAACATTTATAAGGGGTATAGGTAAGCGTTTACGGCGACGTAACTTAATGTTAAGTCACTCGAATACATGTTAGTTTAAAAATATTCCATATCTCCGTTTATATATTTTGCCCATATCGACAATAGGTAATAAAAAAAAACTGTTTTACGCTGCATCCCGCTCACAGTAGGCTAGGCAGAGGGAATTTAGTGTTAAGACACTCCGTTCTCCGCTTTCCACCGAGGCATTGTGTGTTGAGTGGGGAAGCGCCGAGCTTTTTTTGCCTTGGTGCCAACGAGAAAAAATTTAGATATTAATAAATAATAATTCAATCCCACGAGTGGAGATCGAACCCAGAACCGTCGCGTTATAGTCACAGTAGGTAATTTAAAAGACATTTATTGTTTATGATATAATTCAATTTTTTTTTATCCGAAAATCTCTGTTTGTAAAGACATGTAGTCTTTGAAATGATTGAAGAGAAGTGACTTTCAAAATAGGTATAAAATTTCAAAATCAAGTAGCCAACATTTCGTTTTAGTCGGTTTATTGAACCGGAACAGGTAGGATCGTTTTACATATATTAAATTTTGTTGTAGTTTATAAGCGTGTATCGTTATGTAGATACATAAGGGTGTTTAAACATGCATAGTTTAAAAATGATAATATATTTATTTTTTATAGTTAGTTATTTAACTCGAGATATCGGCAGAATGTGGGAAACGGAAGTGTCCTAATGGGAACGGAGCGTCTTAACACTACGTTCTCAGGTTATCTCTGCTAACCACGAGTACTAGCGTTGGGACAATAGGTTTTTTTAAAATATAGGAGCAAAAATCGTTTAGGTATGTGCTTATTATTTATAGTGTAGAATCTTATACAATAGATATATTCTTTCAGGCGCGATATGTGCTCCATGTACAAATGGAATAGGGAAGGATTTTGGATGAAATTTTGGTAGGTTCTGGAGATAATTTAAAGGGCTAGAAGAATAAAAAAGAAGTCAAAGAGGCTGGTAGAAATATTTTGTAATTAATATTATACCCAGAGTTACAATATTAAAAGCCAGCGTAAATACGATTTCGTTGACCTTACCTTATAAACCGAGATCCCAAGGACCCTAAACCTACTTAATTTTAGCAAAGTTGAAATTTTGAGGAATGGTAGTCTAATATGTATGTTAAGACTGTATGCGCCCTTTTAACAGGGACCTTTTCAGAAGTAGCGCTAACTTAAGGTACACGCTAACCTACGTTAAGGTAGAGTTGTATTTTAATTAATTTGTAAGAATAATGTACAAAATGTAAATTGTTTATTACCAGAGCCAGACAACATACCAGATTTGCCAAAATGACGTAGGTCTGGGGGCTCTAAGATCTTAGGCTATTAGAACTATTTGCTTTACTTTCAAAAAAGCATATTATTTTGACGCAATAAAAACCAAATATAACACTTCCATACATACGCATGTTGATCTACATATAAGTATGTATGTAAGTAGAAAGTGAACGGGTCACGGACCTCTAATCGAACGTTGCAAAGATAAAAATATATAACATTTGCAATATAGTGGATTATGGTAATAAATGTATAATGTGATTAAGCGACTTTATAGTATTTTTTTAGCTTCACGCTGTATCTCGTACACAACAGGGTACGCAAAGGGACCCTGGGAACCTAGTGTCGCTATTACTACTTTTTTTTCCGCCGAATTCTCGACGCATTGCGTGATGAGTGGCGTAATTGAAATGTTAAAATATTTCATTGTTAGGTAGGAAACGAACCCACAGCGGTCCCGTTTATAGTCACACGCTTATAGCGCCATAACGGGCTATATAGTACTGTAAACAAACGAATCATTTTGTTTGACGAATTGACTAAATGCGATTTTCGTGTTTTAAAGTGTCAATTGAGGAAATATTTAAATTTATAACATTACCCACTTTTTCCCTGGATTAATGAGAAATCTCTGTGACACAGTGGGACGCGAATGACTAAATATTAAACCGCTATGGCTGTAAACTCAATCCTCGCTCGTCGATTGGTTATGTTATAATTATTTTTTACTTTTACGCTACTTCTCCTATTTGAGCGGAAAGAATAAAACGAAAAATTTTGACACTATCCGATACTGCGAGTCGATATTCCAACTCACGTTCATTCGTTCGTTCATATGAATAATATTTTCGTTCATATTTTTACCAATACACAATTTAGACACCTCATGCTAAAGAGGATTGAACTCAGGATACTAATTAAAAACATGTTTACTAAGAGCAATGCCTGCAACATGTCATGTGAACTGAAATGTGATTACCGTTATATCAAGGATTTAATAGTTGGTCGGGTCTTAGTTTGATAAAAAAAACCACTCGTCGTGGATAGTCAAGCGTGTATAGAAAAATTATAATATTTTTTTAAGTACTTCATTATAATAAGCTGTCAGTACAAAATTAAATTTGAGATGTTAAACGATTTTATATAAGACTTTTGATCAATTTTATATATGAAATTAAATTTACATTTGATTTATTGATAAATCTGATTGGGAAGTAGATTTAGTGAAAGAAAAGGAGATTAATTTGTTGAAAGCTGATTTATTATATTTTTATATTAAATACGTATGGTCCTTTAACAGCTTCACGCCATATCCCTCATACATAGGGGGCAGAAGGTAGTTAAATTAGTGTCTCAAATACTTTAGACACTCTAATTTTCGAATAATTAAACTTTGGGTGGGATTCAAACTCACAATACGCACAGACGCGTACTATAAGCCACTGTACCGCTGCGCCTACATATATAACTACATAGACATATTTTAACAATTTCAATTTACAAAGATTCTTTAAATCTAGATATAATTATGTTATTATTGAATAATTTAAATATTATTGATGAAAAAGAAGCATTTTGACACTGACTCAAAACTTGGCACACATGAGAGAGTATGAGTTCAAATACCATTCGAGGAAATACATATAATGTTGCATCTATTTACAAATTTTTTTTTGTAAAACTTATCTTTGAACACGTACTATAAATGCGGGCGTAACTCGTTTACGTATCGAGTAAATGAGTCATGTTATTTTAAATAAAATTATCATCTGTCGATAATAATTACATAGGTATTTATTTCTGTTACCATAGAAAGTTGTGAACGTCACACTATAATAAAGAATATTAAATTGTACTGGTACTGAGGTCAGTCGTGGCGCAGCGGCACAGTGTGACTGTAAAACCGACTGGTTGTGGGTTCTATCCTTACTCGAGGAGATGAAATATTTACTTAAATTTTTATTTCCATCTCTTCGCTCTGGTTTCGAAGCAAAGCGCGGCGATGAGTTCTGCCACTCACGCAATGTCTCCGAAATTCGGCAGAAATTGGGGAACGGAGAGTCTTAACACTAGGATCCCTCTGCCTACTCGGCTATGTGCGGGATACAGCGTGAAGCTGGTTTTTGATTTTTTTTACACTGTACTAGAGGTGCATGGATTGTTATCTCCGAAAACCCCTATTCTTATAGCTCCGTGTCGTCATATTAGCAGGGTTATCGTTATCTACTTTTTGCTAACCTTACGGGACCCTCGTATTAAGTGGCGAAACTCAACGCCGTGCTTTATCTTTTTAGCGAGTAGTGGAAATTTAAATCACAACCGTCGCGTACCGTCAGACCCTGAACCGCTGCGCCACGATGGTCTCACTTACAATATTAAGGATTAACAATATATAGCATACGAGTACCTGAAAAGATTTTAAACATTAAAGGATGTTAGCTGAAGAATTTTTTGAAGCTTTACAATAAATTTCAACAACAATATAGTTCAATAAAAATATTCCTAGCGACCTACTAATAAGCGAGGTGTTATGCAAGAGGTCGTGGGTTCAAATTTCGTACTTCCTAATCTATTGACATTGACGTTGCTGGCTAGACCTTAATATAATCATAGCGCATTACGATAGCAACATTTATATAATTATGACGTTGATCATTCTTCATCATTTTATCTTTTATTTAGGTTTTCCGGCTTAAAAATTTAGTCCGGCTTTAAATTTCTTAATTTAGTTAAATTAAAATTAAACAAATTATTCTTAGTACCTACGTCATATGAAATAAATGAAAAATGTTACGACATAGAAAAAAAATATAAAATGAAAAAATCTAAATAATAAATTTAATTTTTGTTTAGCTAAAAGTGAAAAATGTATACAGAAATATATATAGAGGAGTGTAGCATAATGTGACAAATAATATATAGTATTATTTGTCACATTGCGTGTTGAGCAGACCCGCGCGCGAGTAACTCAACGCCGCACTTTGTCTGGACGGAGCTGGGAAGTGAAATTAAATTATTTTCTATAAATCATTCTTCCGAATGCATATCGATTCCATAACCAACACGTTTACAAGCACACGTTTTCTCACGACGCCATAACGGCGTCGCGATGGATCTAACTAACAAAATATTATAATAGGTAACTAAGATACTAAAAAATCTCTAAAGAAGAACAAACAAATGTTAAGCATTACATATATAAAATCTATAAATCAACACAGCTTCCTCCAATGATTCATTGCTGACAATGTGTTTGGTTTTTATACATATACCATACGACCTACGTGTATATATATATATATATACTCGGTAAAGTTGTGCGAATACAATCTTTTAGTGAACTGTGTATAAAAATTTTCCACTTTAACATTTGTAAATTATTTAAGCCTCAATAGAATATATAACTAAATTAATATCATTATGATATCTTATTGAAATGTAAATAAGACACGGCATTGAATTTACTCAGATGGTGTTGAGTTCAAATCTATTCAATTTTGAATTTTAATTGAATAGATTTTTTTTAAAAACGGACATACAAGAAAGTTGAAAGCAAAGAAATCGCAACGATACGATAACGATACGTACGTGGGGAACATTGTGTCTTAGCACTAGGTTCCATCTGCCTACTCTGCTATAAAAAAAGCGTGCAATAACACTTTGCAATTCCTTTCCATCTATTTAGACTCAACAGTGACATAGAATGTTAGACATTTTAAGACAATTAATCACACATTTTTGTACATTGATTAACAGCGGCCGTGACCCGCGTACAATCCATTTGTTACAGATCAGAATCTCATAATCTCTATACTGACAGTCAGCTAAACGGCTTAACTCGCTCGTTTCAAACTGACATGGCTGACTGACAAGTTTCTTGCAAAATTTTTTTTACACTAGTTTTGCTTTCGACTTTCATTGCGTGATTAGTTTGTTATGGTACAATTACCATCTTTACCCATATGAAAGAGCTAGCGGTCCACACGCGGGTTCGCCCGCATGCCATCTTTAATATTTTAGTTTTATCAGTTACGATAAAGTTTCAGATAGTAATCCAATAATTAATGCTATCTTACAGACAAATCATCATAATATAAAACTACTGTTTCTTATATTTTCAAGAATCATTTTCTCATTATTGAACGAAAAATACGATTTGTTACATTTTAAAATTAGAAATAAGTATGTAATAATAAAATACATGTGTCAAATATATCAGTAGATACACTGTACATAAACTTCTGTTCGAGAACTGTGGAACCAAAAATTATAGCTTGTCTACCAAATAAGGGTGACGTGGACTTCATCAGCCAGTGGTGAAACTGGCCCTTATTATGTTACATTTTCCAACAGCACAATTCTGAGAAAGTGCAAGCACTACGTGGTTGTATGAAAGGATGTCATGTGCATGTCTTATATAGACGGTGTCGTGGATTTTTTATTAGAAGTAATAAAATTTAATATTTTTGTCATGCAACGTACTGAACATAATATGCCACTAATTAACTATTTTTGCAGCGCACGCGCTTAAAGCAATTCGATGGCATTCTTTATTTCGCTATTCAAAGCCAAATAAGACCGTAATGTTATAGCATATAGCACTTCTGAAGAATGCAGCTTTCATACAAAGCAAAAAAAATTTAAATCGGATCAGTAAATCCAGATATCATAGCGTTCAAACAAACAAACAAATTCTTACGTTTTATTATATTAGTAGATGTTCATATTTTGCTAAAAGTTATAAAATTCTTATAAATATTTTATATTCATATTAAAGTTTATAATTTCTCGATATATAGACACTTTTTTCATTTTACCTATTAAACAATCTGAGCTCATTCTTATATGATTTGATGTGCTGAAAATGCATAAAACATAAAATCAGGAAATGTCTAAGAAGTTGGAGAAAGTAAAATTATCACTATAATGTTTTCTATGTACTTACTGGTACTTACCATACTTGAGTATTAGGTTGTAAAAAAGAGGGACATTGTCTCACTGTGAGCGCGACGGTTATGGATTTGATTCCCGGTCACTTTCATTTCCTTTCTCTGGTATAAAGACAAAGCGCATTTTTGAGATCCGCTAATAGAAAAGTAGGTAATAGAGTATCTTAAAACTTGGTTCCCCTGTCTACCCTTTTATAAGGGTTGTTTTTAAAGTTTCGTAAAAAAAAATTACCATGTTAAAATATCCCTACACGTTCAGCCAAAATAACAACAAAAAATAATAAAAAATTAACGAAAATGAACCACAACATTTTCAACGTTTACAATGCGATGTTGTTAAACTGCGCGGCCAGTTGGTAGCGAGGTTAATTCAGCTCGTTTAGATAGTTAATTGTAGGGCTTTATGCGTCATAGCTTTGAAATCAACTGAATTAAATGCCTGTGAGAACTTTTCTAATGGTATTTTTGTTAATATTGTCTTCAATAGACCCAAATAATATGATAAAAAATATATATTTTTCTTATTTTTATATACTTGTATCTTGTGTAAAAACTACAAGCTAATATAGATACTTGATTGATTGACAAGAAATATATCTCGGGTAACTGACATTCTGGTACATCTTACAAAAAAATTGGATTTGTATTCATGTCTATTGAACAATATACCAATGTCTATAAAAGTAAATTTGGGTTCTATTACTCGTACATTAATAAATGCCACCAAAACCCTTTTTCGACATATATCTTCTATATACAGACAGCGATGAGTTACAATTTTATTAAAGGTGTATTGTAGGTACAGATTAATATGCCAAATTTATTTAAATTTTTGAAAGAATTTCTTGTGATAGACATTCTCTTATGTCATACAATTTGGAACATTTAGAAGTAACGACAAGTGAACGAATAACTTCATATTTTAAAAGTAATGACGATTAACTATTTATTATTTGTATTATTAATTATTAAAGAAGTTCAAAATGACAAAAACAGTATGTGAGTCGGAGTGCTTGCGGCAGTCATTCGCATTATATTTTTAATTAGTAATTAAGCGCAATTAAAGCGCTGGATGCCAAACGTCAACCTATATAACTATTCGAAACTAACATTCCTTATGATAAAGGTGATTAAAATGAAATATAAATAATATTGTGTCATTATTTGATATAATAATTTTTGTATATAAATTTAATAAATACAAACAGACAGAGTCACAAATAGGCAGCCATGGGCAATATACTATTTCAAATGTAACTTTAGCAATCTTTTTTTTTATTTAAACGTAGCATGATTTGAACCCGCGATCAAATTCCGCTACGTTACAATTTTTATAAAAAAAAAACAAAAGGATTTATTAATCTAGGTGAGATTTAGCCAAGAACAACCAACAACAAAAACAACCGTCGCCAAAGATCCGATACATCTTCTATTTATTAGTTATTTTATAAAATTACAATAAAGTTTATACAATCTGCATATTAGTTTCTAATAACTATGATTGATTATAAATTGATGCCGGACGCGAACACTCCAATTGATACCCTTTTTACATTAAAATCAAGTCAATAGGGGCGATGTAGTACTATATACAGTACAGTTTCTACAGAAATACTCAAAAAGTACTGTAAGAATTTTATAAGGATTTCACTGGTTTTGCTGGAGGTCTAACTTTTAAGTGAGCGTATTTATGAAAATAAGCATTTTCCATTGACATATAAAAATTAAAAATCTGAAACATCTGATGAACAACAAAAACCGTCCAACTCAAAACAAAAAATATAAAAAATAATAAAGTGCCACCTTATATATGAGTAATAGTAAATTTTATATATATTACGACAGGATTCGAGAGAATTGTGTTAAAGTAATAAAAGCCCATATTGTGACAAGGTTTCTAAAGGAATTCCTGCAATTGCCATTATGGTCATGGTATACATATACATATATTTGTTATTAATAACACAGATGCGGGTTCGATGCCGTGTCAAGTACATCGAAATCAAATAGATTTTACTTACTTGTGCGGTACTGATGATTACTACTAAATTAATTAAAACAGTAGTTTGCCAAATAAAAATGAGAATGGAGTGTATTAACACTAAGCTCTTTGTCTAGTGCTGTTTTCAAAATAATTTACTTTGTATCCATGGATTCATGTGTTTGCTTTATAACTACAGAATGCTCTACCTAATAGTTATTATAGCATTCACATTTGTTGGTTCGATTTATATACGAGGATATTATTTATTTACATTTAGTTGCTCTGGTAACAAGACAAACCGCAGCGTTGAGTTGAGTTCCATCACTCATCACGCAATGTCTCAAAAATTCAGAACTTAAAACAGTCTTAAAACCTCTAGTGAAGCAGCATTTGTCTATTACCTATACCAAAAAAATACTATATAAAAAAAAAATATCTTTTAATTTTCATAAACTTTATTGTGAGAATGACATTTAAAATAACAATAAAATATTAACAAACTAATTGTTTATATTGTTTTACCCAAGACTTTTTTCTCAATTGTATTAAATGCATTTTACATAGCGTCCGTTCCAAAGTAACAGTGTGTTATAAGATGTTCCCCTCCAACGCTGTCCCCTAGCAATTTGTAAGTATATAATAGGAAACGATGAAACCATCAAGGCGCAGTGAAACAGTATCTGAGTAAGTCACACGGTAGCGGCTTCGATTCCCACTTGGCACAATAATTATGTATAATGAGGTTCAGCTATGTCGCGACTCTACATAAATGGCTCAAAATTGGACAGAAAATGGTGACTAGGCTGTCTTTTACCACACGAAACGGTTACTATCTCTAAAATTAACATAAAAATATAAAAAATACAATCTAACAATCTATGAGCAATGTGACGCAACGGTTACTCTATTTTACATTAAACGATAATTATTTGCCTTGAGAATTATGATAACATTATAAACAAGATTGTAGTTTTATAAGAAAGTTAAATAACTTTAGGTGATATGTATTCAAAACATTTTTAAATTGAATTTGTACAAAAATATTATAACTAGATGAACCTTTGAAGCGTGAAATACAGATTGCCATATAATAGCAACGTGTGCTCGTGACATAATCACATTATACAAAAGTGTTTATTATCAAACTTATGGTAGTGTATGTCTTTTTTATTTTATTAATTTAATATAGTTTTTATGATTCCCGCACACAGCAGGGCAGGCAGAGGGAACCTAGTGTTAAGACACTCCGTTCCCCACTTTCTGCCGAGTTCTGGAGGTATTACGTGCAGAGTGGTGAAACTGAAAGCTGCGCTTTGCCTCGACACCAGAGCGAAGAAATGAAAGATAAATTTAAATAAATATTTCATTTCCTCGAGTGGGTATCGAACCCAAAACAAGTGGTGTTTACACACAACTTTGTGCCTCTGCGCCACGACCAGTCTCAATTTTTGCTTCAAGTATTAATATATATTATACAGATTCTACACGCATATACTGACCATTATTATTAAGTTTAATAGTATATATGAGGGTAAGTCGAGAAAACCTAGTGTTAAGACACTCCGTTTCCCACTCTCCATCGAATTTTCGAAACATTGCGTGTTAGGTGGCTAAATTCAACACCGCGTTTTGCATAGTAACCCGAGCGAAGAACATAAAACTAATTGATTCTCTCGAGTGGGAATCGAAACAGAACTATCGCCGGGTCACGACCTGAAGTACCTATACAAGCCTTAAGTATATAAAAATGCGGTAAATCCCGCTTCGTCGTTCGCTCGACTACATATTTGTATGTAAATAATGTAATTCTGTATACTATAAAGTACCTACGTCACTAACATTACCGCGTAAAGCTTATATTGTTCATTTGAAATCTAGTTAAAGGTTGATTTATTATTATCGTTAAACGAATGCGCCGGCGCAAATCACAATTCTATAACTAAGAAGAAATTGCTTTACAACAGCTATTTGTGTTACGGAACAGTCCTTCAGATATCTTTCCAATGTATTTTTTCTTTTCTGATTTTTATTAACGGTACTATTTATCAAATTCAAATCAAATTTATATTATTTCTCTGAACGCTAACCGAACTGATAGCTATATAATACAACTAGAAACGAAGAAACGAAACTCAGTTTTTCCCATTTTCTGCCTCATTTTCGTCACATTGCCTCTTTACCAGAGTAAGGCAATAAAATTGTCCTAAAAAAAGCACACCCAGTAATAAAAAAGCGAAAATTTCAAAAACGAGTATAACATAATTTCAAAAACTATATAATATTAAAGAAAACATCTCAGTTTCTCACACACTCACATAAGGCCGTTCACAGCCAGCGCTAGTGAGCAAACAATAGGAACAAATGCAACCGTAAAAATTGCAACTAATCATGCAACCATTATCAAGGTCAAATAGTACATACATACGTGTACATGTAAAGAGATTTATTACTATAATACGATAATCGATCTACGGATATAATAATGTAGTGGAACTAAAAAATATATACATTTATAAAAAAAATTACAGCTTCAAACTAGCACTCAAGTATAGCAGGGTAAGTAGAGGGAACCTAGTGTTAAGATAGTCTCGTTACCAGACGGGTTAAATAAAAATAATTCATTCCTCCGAATGGGAATTGAACTCATAATCGTCGGGTATATAGTCAAATATTGTTTCGCCGCGCCACAATAGCTTTTAACACCTGTAATCTTAATACTTATTACGCATTTAGGCGTAAACTATTCAACTGACCGTCATGGAGTGTTCTATACATATATGTAAAGCATTGTCAGGGAAATAAATATTAAAAAGAAAACAATATTGATGAAAAATACACAAAAAAAAAATCAAAAACATAAATTTCATGTGAGAGCCAAGTTAAATCTTTAGTAATGCGTCGTCCCCGATTTCACCAACAAAAAATGTGAAATCTATATTGGTGCCGAGTTCTGTGTTCAATCGGGATAAAATTCAAGCTCTAAATTTCACTCGACAATGTTTTAAGTGCGATACTTGGCTACGATATTTGATAAGGTGTCTTTTGAAAAAAAAATCAGTTACGCAACCCAGCATCAGTTTATTATTACTAAATCGGTAAAAAATAGAAAATAAAGGTATTTTCTGGTTATTCAGAAATTAAATCAGTTATAATTATAAATAACATAAGGAAGGTAATGTCACTTAGTTATGTTCGTTCACCTTATTGCTTCCAATTAAATTTACTTTCTACGATTATCGTGAACCAATAATCACTTGTTATATTGAATTTGCGCTCAATTTTATATTAGTTACGCTTATAAACTTTTCAATTTCACTATTAAAAATAAGCAAGATTTTGTTTGTAGAAGAGGGTATATTCTATAATATATAATAAAGAAAAGATGCCTTTTTGGGGCCACAACGCTAAATCCTAGCCGTATAAGTACATATTATGTAAGTACCTAAACCCAATGTCGCATTGTCGCGAAGAAGTGAAAATAATTGATCCCCTCGGGTTAAAATCGAACCCACAACCGTAGATTTTAGTCAAACTACTACTATATTGTAGTTTGAAATTCAATAAATGAAGAATACAACTAGTGCCATTATTACTGTAAATATGCTCATTAAATAACTATTTATTGTAAATTCAGATTTTAGAGCGCAATAGAAATCTTGAACGCATAACTCGTGATGACGGAACCAAGGAGATTTACCACGGTACGAAACTTCAAGCTAAATCTTATATACTACATACGAGTATGTGGATAAGAAATTAAAATTATTTTATACCTCATCGCGGTTGTTGGTAAACTGAATCATAGATATGTTATTTTAATTGTTTCTGGGAGATGTGAGGTATTTATTGTTTTGATTAAATTCTTTAAAATCTATATAATATAACTCTTTCAGGATGTACAAAAGGAATAACTAGATTGCAAAAGACGTGAGAGAGTTGAAATTTGTCTTTTATTTGACTGTACTGTAACGTACCAGATCAAAAGTCAGTCAATACTTAATGCATCCAGAATTCATCGGAAAGTGGGGAATGAAAGTTTCTTAATGAGAGTATCCTAATACTAAGTTTCCAGGTTCCCCTCTGTCTACCCTCCTAGGTGTGTGCATAATACAGTGTGTACCTAAATAAAAAGATTCCAACGGGAACGGGTAAAAATGGAGGAGTCCCATATTACGTCTTAAAGTCCTCGTAAATAATTACATTTGATAATAAAATGATTAAGTAAGATTATAGACGAAAAAACAAAATTAACATCCATGCATTATTTCAATAAAAGGAAATATTTTATGCATTTTTCGACAGAGGAAACTCACTCTTTCACTTCTGAGTTCTCCAACCTCTGTCATAATTGATAAATTATACATAATAGTTACATAACTATTATGTATAATTGATGATTATTTATCATAGCAATGTCCGTATATTAATATCTTGAATTTTATTCATGAAGAATATCTAGATGTCCTTCTAGACTTCTAGATTCTGACATTATTAGTAAACGTTCCATTGTTAAAATTAATTTTTCTATAAAAAAAATGTAATAACGTCAGACAACGATTAAAGCAATAAAGACAACAAACAAAATGTTGCTAATGTGTTTGTTATCACATGTGAATTAATATTTTATATATTTAAAGACTTATATATAACTCGTTTTTAATTATTTTAATAGAAACAAAACAATGTAGGAAGAATCATACATTTTCATTACAAGATTTAATAACAGGCAGCGTAGTGGCACAGCTTCTCACTGTAGATGCGATGAGTGTGTGGTTCGAATCCCATTTAGGGAAATTAAATATTTTCATTTCCTTACTCTAGTAAAAAAAATGGGCGGTAAGTTGGTAACGGAGTGTCCGGACACTAGGTTTACTCTGTCAACTCTGCATATGCAAGATAAAGCGTGACGCTAAAAAAGAAACAGTTTTACGTGTGAGGGGGCGTAACCTAACGTCACTATTAGTGTTAAAGGCCGATATAGGACGGATCATCTATGTTGTATAAACATAAATATTTATATATGTAAAGTAATATTTAAATATAGTAGCATTTTAAAGTATCAAGAACTAAATGTTATAAATAAAATATAAACATACAAATAAATGATGGAAGAAAAAAAATATTTTGGATAAAACAAAAAAAATCAGTTTTGAAACAAGATATGCGCAATTTTACATAATAATTGTGTTAGTAAATTATCTTATAGGTTTACGAGTTTTTAAAACATATATATGCTATACGTATGCGTAATGTAAATACGTCTACATATACATATAGATTAGTGTTATTTAAGTCGATACTCTTCATATAACTGATAAAATTTAGATGTACATACGTAGTTTCGTTTAATAATCATATTAAAAAAACCCCAAAAACATGGTTAAATAACTTAAATGACAAGTATTCTTACTCATAACGAAGCCGGTTAAGAATGTATAGCCTAGTTAAGTTAGATACTTGTTATCCAAAAGGACGTAGGTTAAAGTTTACTAACTATAAAATATTCCATAACCTCTCCAATAAGAATCCAATTTAAATTTTAACTCTATTAATAGTAGAGTAGGTTACAAAAAATATAATTAAATCATTCTCGAGCTAAAAAAGTCGTTGAATTTCCGCATAAAAATACATCACATTTGCTTTAGAAAATTTCAGTTATGAATGTGCAAAAAATAATTATCTAGCAATTAAAAGACTTAGTAAAAAAACATAAAAAAAAAACAATAAGCAAACAGTTGAGACGCACACGTGGGTAAAATAGTAAATAAGAGACGCTACCGTGTCCCAGTTACATATATTTTTATTATTTAAACTTTTAAGGGAATGTTATTATTTAAAAATAACACCGTTTCACTGATTTAGGAAGACTCTGAGTAGTGAATGGAGGATAGAATAAATAACCTTTTGTAAGGAAAAAAACTAAAACACAATTTAACCTTTTGAGCTAGTATTTAGACGGTGTTAAATAAGCCAATCGACAGCGTCTCGAGTGTCGAGAGGGATACACCTTGGAGAGGTTGACTTTGACCCAGAACCTCAAGCAGTGCGATAAAATGATACATTAATAAACAGAAACGCTCTACACATGTCGAATAAAAATGATATATATCTTTGCAATTTAACATTATATTAACTGTTACGTACATTCTTGTTAAATTGGACGTTCGAAGCTTCGTCATGATACAGTTTAGGTTATTATTTAACTCATTGATAATGATGCCGCCAATAAAATCATTAGAAACAGCCCGCGCTCCCATTGCCCGTTGTCAGTCAACGTACTGATTGTTTTAATCGTTCGGGGAATTTTTCGTTTGTTTTTATTCTGTACTGAGAATAGCTTTTTGTTTGGTTCATGTAGACACAAGTACATCAGTCAGATACATAGTGGCTAATAGAGTAAATGGTGGCGATGTTTTGGATAGTATACATAACAAAAGATCTAAAATACGTTACGTTGTCAAAATAAACAATGGCACAGCGCGGCAAATCGTGTAGCGAATCGAGCTGTGGTAGGCGCTCGAGCAATCCAATGTGTCTGTCACTAACTAGCACACACACTGTAGTCCGGTTCAATTGACACAAATTGTCCACGCTTATTTACTCACAACAACACGTGCTTTACGCGAGGTCAATACGTCCGTCCGCGTCGCCGGTCAGAGTGACACTGACTTGATACGTAACAACCGGCGCCTGCGCAGGTTGTCGGCTATTTAACGGGTAAATTGTGATGGAAATTATTTTCAAGGTGTGATGCACACCTCATTTTCCTTCCTTCATCCTTTGCCTGGACGATATCTGCGATCTTGTAAGAGAGCAACACCTGTTACATGCCATTGGAACGGCGTGGCGGGTTTAAAAATAAACTTAGCTCTACGCCGATTTGAACTGCATAGAGTCTATATGAAAATAAAAGTCGAAAATTTTCGTTTTGGGCAACTTTCCTGAGTGCTTAAGTAGAATGCAAAAGAATTTGCGGTCGTCTCACCATGTGCCAAAAAACGTTCGAACAAAAATTTCACAATGTAGTATTACAAAATAAATACAATGGTATAATCGACATACTGCATCGTAAATAACGACGCCTGACAACCACGGCCGCTACCCTCTTGACGTATAATTCAAACCTGGTAAAGGATCTGTGATCCCATCGTAGACAGGACTAATACTAGTTATTTTATTTACTAACTGATGATATATTGGCACAATTAGGTTGCACCTGGATAATACAAATTTTAAGAAACAAGAATAAACAAACATCATTTCGTTCAAAAATATCGTCTTTGTTTTGTTTTATCTTAATAATATAAGGTATAACATGCTATCACGACATGTTCATCCTCCAATTAATCCATTTCTCATATAAATAAAATTATAAGTCCAATATATGAATAAAGTAATTATGTTGCTTTATAATTTTTTTTATCATGTCACAACGAGGCCTTTAATACAACAAAAACCAGTCTTACTTCAAAAAGTTTAGACGCCAGTGAAACTTCTGAGAAGTATTAAGTGAGATTTGTTCATAGAATCTTTATCATAACAGGTAAAATTTTATTCTAAAAATATTTACTGAATTTTTTTTACGTGTTCAATAATTTTTAGTTGATGTTTTACAATTTTTGCGCTAGTCCATTTTAGTCTTCGACATAAGATTCATAAACATAAACAGAACATAAGCTTAAAAGTGTATCAAATAGAAAAAAAAAAGTGAACTATACTTAACCCAAAAGTGTACTTCACTAACAGCAGCTAACAGGAGTAATTCGTACAATTTCAAAGCTGTACAACAAATAGCTTTTTATTTGTTTCTTTTAAGACATACATAGGCTATGAATAGAATAAGTGGAGATCAAGTGTCGTATTAAGAGATGCGGATGTCAACGAACTTACAGCAAAGAGATAAATGACAATTCCTACCTACGCGTCAGATGATCATAAAATTTAGACCTGCATTATGAACTCAGGAACTGACTGAGGAAGAGCACTGTCAAGAGGACAAGTATTGTCAATCAACGCAACGCACGAAATTTTAACTTTTAGTTATTATGTAAATAACTAACTTACAGATATTTTGGTTATTGTTAAATACCATCACACCATATACACTAAGGTTTAAAACACACATCACTATAAAACCTCCTTTATAACAACATATCCGGCACATTGCACACACTATCTAAGCACAAGGACAATTTAAAACAGTAACTAAATTGTCATATTTTCGCGGCAAATCTGAAGTTTGTAAGCGGCATGTTTACGTGAACTTTTGGCGCACTACAATCGCGCCGCAGCGTTCTAAAATAAACGTTGTAATTTGTATCGGCCGGCCAGACGGCCAGACTTCGAGTGGCTTCTCAGTTCTCACTGATCCCACAATACGATATAATGAATTCAAACATATTTATAGAATTATATATAAATAGATGATATACCTATTAGTTAACATCAAGATAAACGAAAATAAAATAAAAGCGGCAATATATTTTTATAGTTTGACGTATGCTACCAAAAAATTGATTCATGAGAGATATATAAGATGTTTGGAATTTATTTCCAATGACTTACCCCATGGTAAGTAAAAGGATATGATTGTACGACATTACACGACGGTTGTAGATTCGTTTTTCAATGAGGCAAATAAGTCAATTTTATTTCCTCGCTCTGGTAACGAACGAATAACACGAAGCTCTTGTTAATTAATACCAGTCAAATCAAAATATTATTAACGTCATATGGCGAAAATTACTAGGGCAAAAGGTATAAAGGTGAGCGGAGTGTCTAGATCAGTGGTTTCCAACCAGTGGTCCGCAGAAGCCTAAATATGGCGATTTTAATTTTATGACTGGGGATGGTGAAGCGAAGATTCTGTTTAATTATCACAGTTAATTTTTATTATACCTACATGCTTAGTGGTCCCTGCTACCAAGAATGATATAAAAGTGGTGCCTGAACAAGGAAAGGTTGGGAGCCTCTGGTCTAAATACTAGATTAGAGGGAACTATATGTGAAATTTTTTAATAAAAAAAATAAAAAAATATCGCGATACAGCCAAATATGTATACATAATATGTGCAACACAACAAGGTCAAAGTGAATAATCTCCGAAAATACTATTCTGTATTCCTATCTTGTACCTTACCTGCCGCGAGTTTGTTTATTTGTGTGATAAATTATGGTAAACTTGTCCAACATTATGGCGGCGCAGTTGAAGGAAAATAAACATTGTACGGAATTCCTTTAGACTTATATGAGTAATTAATTGTGACCGTCTTGGCACGGTGTCTATTTCTAAAGCGCACATTAGTAGGTTTGAGTCTCGCCTGGGAGCATTATTATTTACTCGGCGGCAGCGTTGAGTTACGCCATTAGATTCCCTCTGCCTATCATTGTGTATGGGGAATACAGCGTGAAGTATAATTATTTCTTGTATTAACGCCTATGTTGCTAATAATGCTACGATGTACGGTGGTAGTGCTTACAAATTCGACTAAGGCTTTTTATGGCTTAATTAATTGTGTATGCCTAAACTACAATATAAGATGCTTTTAGGATAAGTAAAGTAAAACAAGGTTTATAATAATACTACTACGTATTATTTTCATAGATACACACTCTATCCCGTATAGTATGCAGATAGGGCCTTATAGGATAATTCATGCAGATAGGGCCTTATAGGATAATGCCTCCAAAATTCGGCAGAAAGTGGGGAACGGAGTGTCTTAACACTAGGTTCCCTCTGCCTACCCTGCTGTGTGCGGGATATAGCGTGAAGTTAATAATAATAATAATAAATAAAAATAAAATAAATAAATCAGCTTCACGCTGTATCCCGCACACAGCAGGGTAGGCAGAGGGAACCTAGTGTTAAGACACTACGTTCCCCACTTTCTGCCGAATTCTGGAGGCATTGCGTGTTGAGTGGCAGAACTCAACGCCGCCCTTAACCTCTACACCAGAGCGAAGAAATGGAAATATAAATTTAAGTAAATATTTCATCTCCTCGAGTGGGGATCGAACCCACAACCAGTCGGTTTTACAGTTACACCTCGTGCCGCTGCGCCACGACTGGCCTCAAATAATAATAATAATAATAGGATAATTCATGTTAATGCCCGTCTCGTCTGTCTATCTGTTCGTTTGTCCGCCAAGATCTTGAAAGAATATTGTCCACAGTTCTGTCAACCACAGAAAAAATAAACTTCGAAGTCAATCAAAAATATTAGAAACTATTATTTTTTTACATTACTGTATGCAATCAGTCGCGTAACAAAACTTTTAGGTACTTTCCGTTGATTTAGAATTGTGAAATTTGAATTATGACATTTTTTTCTTACTCGCTTTCTTTCTTAGATCCTTATGTTCACACTTTTAGTTCAAAGTGCTGCAACTCACATTCTGTTGATGCAATGAACACTGCATCATCTACGTATAACAGGCAATTGACTTTTAGGTCACTTTTTAAATTCCCATATCGGTTAGTTTCTTTATTTATTTGAAGACAGCTATCTAAATATAAATTAAGCAGCCAGCTGACATGCCACAACCTTATTTATTACCAATCGGATGTCAACCAAGAGAATATGCCAATTCCTATTCGCACACGAGCTGAATTATCAATATAGTGAGACTTTACAGCCTGCAGTACTTGTCTATACACATAGTGTCCGGGCAGTATCCCCTATTTTCTTTACTATAACTCCGTCAAACGCCATTTTCAAGTTCACAGAAACACACAAATCATCTTGTTTTATAGAAAAAAAAGAGGGGAAAAAAATTAAGACAGGCAGGGTGCAGGTCCTTTTTGCCTCTCACAACAGGCTTTTTCATCCTACATTTACTATGCAAACTAATTTGAACCTGTATCTTTATAAAAAAGCACTATAATTCACGTCGCCAATGGTTTGGAATTAGCAATGTTTTCCAGCATAAGTTGCACATCATTTAAACAGTCTAAATCTAATAATTCATTATCTTCTGTTCCGTCCATCGTCTTACTTCCACGTAGAACTTTGTAGCACTGTTAACGGCGGCGTGCTGGATGGCTGTCTCTAACACCGTATTCGTCGCTAGTTATTTCGGCGCAGTGGCGCCTTTATAGAATTTTCAAGACAAAACATTCCATGTTTTTTTTTTTGGTTAACAGAGCCAGGATATGAAAAAAAACATTACTCTAAGCGGAAATTGATTGCAACCATCTCGTTTACAGACTGTGCTGCTGCGCCACGACGTCCTCTCTAATGTCCTAATGAAAAAAAAATGAGAAATTAAATTACATTAAGTACTCACTACTCTGTAAAATTCAGATTTGTCCAAATTAGAAAAGAAATAAAGCAAGAATTAACAAGAATAGCTGTTTCTTATTATTGCACATAGAAATAAAAGAAGAATCAAAAGACATACATTCTATATACAACATCGATAATGTTCCTCCGAGTTTACATTACATACAAACAAACGGACAGACATAACGACAACTATGTGATAACAAAGCGCTCCTTGTATATAGTGATTAGCAAAAGTCATTTTACAAGTGAGTGTACAGTTTACCAATTTAAATAGCAGAAAATGTTTAAAGCATTAAACAAATCGAAAGTTCGTGAGCGTGTAATGCAATTGGTATGCGGCAGGCGGCTATCGCTTTAGCATTTTTATTGGTAGATATGAGGGTTTATGGTGTTTGAAGTGGTTTCTCTTAAATCGTGTAACAGTAAACAGTGGTGTGAGAGAATGTAGTGTCTACAGATTCCGTTCTCCATTTTTCCCTCGAATTCAAGCTAATGTGTGTGTTGAGTGGCGGAACTCACGCCGCGTTTATCGCGAAGAAATGATAATAAATATAAACATTTCCACGAGAAGGGATCAAACTCACAACCGTCGCGTTTACAATCAGACGCACTGCGTCATGACGAAAGTTGCTTTGTAAAATCATAAACCATGTTATTACTAATATAAGTATAATTAATAAATATTAAATTCAATTATTTTTTGAAATTAATGTGATTGCCGTAAAAAACCTATAAGGGACAGAAACTATATTAAACGGATTGGCACATTTCAAAATCATTGAAAAATCGTTAGTATTATAGTTATATAGCTTCACGTTGTACCTATATCGCATGTAGCAGGGTAGACAGAAGGAGCCTAGTGTGTTAAGCACACCGCTTCCTACTTTCTGTCGAATTTTCGAGGCACTGCGATTTTTTCGCATTCGCTTTCGCCACGCTTCCCTCAATACCAGAAAATGAAAATAGAAAATTTAATAAATATTTTATTTTCTCGAGTGGGATTCGAACCCACGACCTGTTGCGTTTACTGTAGATTGGAAACAGTTCGAATTGAAAAAATAATACCATTTATGTATGAAGGCTATAAGCTAATTCACTTTAATCCATTTCCTATCGTCACAGTTACCTCGGGCAGTCAATTTATGTCATGTGTCATACACAACTATTAATTATTTCCATTTGACCAAGCGGGCAAAGCCGCAGGTAAAAATTTATTTAAAAGTAAAAGCTTTGATTAATTTACACGAAAGAAATTCCAAACAATTAGGAGCATCGGCTAAACCTGAAGTTAACTTCGAGACGTGTAGTACTAAGGAAAATGTTATAATAGAAGCTATATATAATATCAGCTCTATATCCGTGATTACTAAGAAATTTATAGTAACTATTACATACAACTGTTGTACCTACTACATTGTTAACCTTTAAGCCATAGGAATTCGGAAAACGGTTTTGGTGTCTGATGGTATGTTAGGCTGGACTGGTTCTGATAGCTGATCCATGTAAATTTTCATAAGTATCAGCTTCACACTGTATCCAGCTCACGGCAGAGTAGGCAGAGGGAACCTAGTGTTAGGATCCTCCGGTCCCTACTAAATCTAGGTTTTATATTTTCTGTACTGATATTATAAAGCTAAAGAGTTTGTTCGATTGAAGCGTTAAACTCAACAACTACTGGTTCGTGTTTGTACCGATTTTCGAGACATCGCGTGTCGAGTGGCGCAACTCAAGACTGCGCTTTGCCTTATTACCAGACCTGGGAAACGAATACTATTCATTCCCCGTAACGTTTACAATCGGATGCCATGTCGCTTCGCTACAGCTTCAATCATACCTACTGTGTAGGAGTATATTAAGGAATATGCGTAGATCTAGCAAATTTAGACGATACACGGATGACGTAGGCCCGCGTCACGGACGCTCCGTGACGTGTGTAGACACAATTTGGCAGAAGATAGGGGCGAAAACTCATCTGTCTGGAGTCAGAGCTATACAACTTATAAAATAGTATTTTCTGTAATAGTGCTATTATTAAATTGTTATGACAATGTTTATTTAGTAAATGTATACAAATTTGAATGTAGTGGGATTCAAACCCGTATTTGGCGACCGTCCAAGTGGATGGTTTCCAAGAGGCGCAGGTTCAAATCCCGCTACGTCCAAATTTTTATACGGTTTCAAAATAAGTCTTCTCGTTCCTAATTGTGGACTAACACTTTAACAATAATGATAAAAATATTGTTATGACAATTATTCTTCTGGAACTAATACATAATTAATATATAAATTAGAGGATAGAATATGAGAATAAATCGTAATTTTTACTCCGTTGTCTACTTTTTATCAGTTTATTAATATAGCGTGTTGATTGACGCCTCAACACTTATTTGACATTACAAATCTACATCCCACTAAAAATACTATCCTGTAAAAAACCAGCTTAGCGTAGCCATGTTTCAATGAAGCTGTTTGTTTCTCAATAAAAAACTAGGGGATCTGCGTGGCTTTGCCATCTTGATCTGTACGAATATTTATTAAATATATGTATAACTCGGTACTAAAAAGAATTCTGCCAGGCCTGTACTCGTTAGGTTTTCAAGTCTACGGCTACGTTCCAGCGTGTGGAGGGCAAAAACTTTATTAAAGGGTACCAAAGTAACCATGACAGAATTCTTAACGAAATCACGGCAAGAGGTCTTTGTATCAGCGCGGAAATACTTTGGTATAAAGAAATGCTGGTCATCTGACGGTTTAGTTGTCATATTACTTGCTAATAAATCGAAAGTGAAAATATCTTCGTTGCCAGAACTTAAACGGCTAATTGTACAAAATCCGACAGTGACATACAATGAAAACAACAAACCGGATAGCTAATTTCTTTATACCATCTCAATTTAGTCGGTTTACACGTATTAGTTTACTTACCAATTTCCTTTTTTTTCTTTTTTTTTTTCTCCATGTTCATCCGACTATAAGATAAGGTACACTCACTTACTTTCTTTTTTTTTTTTTTTTATTATTTTGTGAAATCTTTAAAATTTTAAACTTATTGTGTTAAAAATGTGATAGGCATTTGTTTAATAATAATTCTATAGTATACATTTGATAGGTGTCATGTATGTATGTCACAGAATGTAAATTACACAGATAATAGTTTTTAAAGTGATTGATCGCTGTACTACTATAATTCTTTGTTAAAATAATTTTTTAATTATTTATTTTTAACATCCGCATGGATATTTGTAGATATTGTTTTTTCGTATTGTTGTTGTTTACAAATTTCAAACTTTTTTTTTTTAATGATAGTCAATACAGTAACAATTTAAACGTGTAATTTAATTTGAGTCAACTTGTGCACGTGGATTTTAAATTGTTAGTTTTTATAGTTTTATATTATTTTTTATTATAAGTATTATAATTTATTTATTTTTTTATATATTTTTATTATATTTAATTTTTAATTATATATAATACATAAACGCATACTATATGAACGTATCATATAGTATCAAAAATATGAATATTGATGATGAGTTCTTCTCCTGCTCCTCTAGCAACTGTGATAGTACTGATACCGAAAACACATCTTTTTCAGATAGCGAAACCCTTGTAGATAAGCTGTCATCTACTTTTAACTATCCTTCAATTTCTTTCTCCTTGGTGCATATCAACGCGCAGAGTATACCTGCTCACTACAATGATCTTCTCACATCCTTTGGCTCTGGTATAGTCGATTGTATTCTTGTCTCTGAGACCTGGTTAAAGCCATCCCTTTCCTCTGCTTGCTTTTCCCTTCCAGGTTATCAACTTTTCCGCAATGATCGCACTGAGCGGGCTGGTGGTGGCGTTGGTATTTACCTTCGCAACAACATTCCTGCCAGTGTCGTCTCCTACTCTCTTAATCAACCTATAGGGTGTCTTGAATATCTTTTTGTGGAAATACAACTACGTCATAAAAAAATTCTAGTGGGAGTTTTATATTCCCCAAATGATAAAATTAATTATTTTGGAACTTTGGAAGATGTGCTTGAGAATCTAACACCACAGTATGAACATATAATTTGTATGGGTGACTTGAATACGTGCCTGTTAAAAAATGATTCTCGAGCTAAACTATTTAAAGCTATTAATGAATCATACAATTTACATATTTTACCTATGTCGTCAGCTACTCATTTCTTTCCTAATTGTAGGCCTTCTCAGATTGATATTATTTCTGTCTCTAACCCAAACCTTGTTATTTCTCACGGTCAAATGACTGCTCCTTTCTCCTTCCACGATTTAATATTTCTCTCATATAAATTACGCCCTCCCAGGGTTAGAGGCAAAATTTTTCTTCAGCGCAATTTTAAGCATATGGATATGGCACGCCTTAGAGAAGATATGAGAAACATCGACCTGTCACCCATAATGTCATTAACCAACATTGATGACATGGTGGAATATCTAAATACGGAACTGATTAATATTTACAATATTCATGCCCCAGTAAGACCGGTTCGAATGAAACATGCACCTGCCCCATGGTTAACGTCAATTATTAGAAGAAGCATGTCCAAACGTGACAAAGCGAAGGCTAAAAATAGAAAATATCCTAGTGAGGAAAATCTCGCAACCTATAAAAAACTACGCAACATTTGCAACAGAATGTGCAGGGATTCCAAACGTCGCTATATTCACAATATTATTCAGAATCTCAGTCAAGCTAAAGTTTGGAGGTTCTTAGAGACGCTGGGTGTAGGTAAAACCACTGAACGCCATCAAACTTCAGTGGATCTTAATACCTTAAACTCCAATTTCACTTCACCTATTTTAAACATACATTCTAAAATAAAATCACAGACACTTGCTTCTTTATCTCGTATTAACCTACCAGGCTCGACTCCATTTTCTTTTAGAACTGTATCAGAGGAGGAAATCAAGAAGTATATCCATTCCATTTCTACTAAAGCCGTCGGAAGTGACAATCTCAGTCTTGAGATGATTCTTCCTGTGTTGGAGATCATTGCACCAGTGGTTACACACATTATAAATTTTTCACTGTCATGTAATGTCTTTCCTTCACAGTGGAAGAATGCTTATGTCGTTCCATTACCTAAAACCTTGAATCCCACCTACGCCACTGATTATCGTCCTATATCCATTCTGCCTATCTTCTCCAAAGTCCTTGAATCCATCGTTTACAATCAACTCTACTCCTTTCTTTCCTCTAATAATATACTTTGTCCATATCAGTCTGGTTTCCGTCCCTTCCACAGCACAGTTAGTGCGCTGCTGAATATTACGGAGGACATTCGGTGTGCCATGGATAACACCAAGTTCACTGTAATGGTACTACTGGATTTCAGCAGTGCTTTTAACTCTGTTGACTTTGATATACTTCTTGCTACGCTCCGTGCAGTTAATATACCATCCTCTGTTATCTCTTGGTTTCACTCATATCTTACTGGTCGCCGGCAATGTGTAATAGCCAATGATACCACTTCAACTTGGCTAGATCTCACTGCTGGTGTTCCTCAAGGCGGCGTTCTTTCTCCACTTCTTTTTTCTGTGTTCATTAATAATATCTCAAAAGTTATTTCTTCTCCCTACCATCTGTATGCAGATGACTTGCAGTTATATCAACATGGCTATTTAAACGAACTACCCGAGATAATTGGCTTTTTGAACTACAACCTAACTGCTATCCAAAGATGGAGTGATTCTTTCGGTCTCGCGGTAAATCCAAAAAAATCACAAGCAATTATTATCAGCAGTAGCCGACTTAAAAGCAAAATCAATTGGGAATTGTTGCCTAATATTATGTACTCTGGAGTTACAATTCCATATTATGATAAAGTAAAGAATTTGGGCTTAACTATCGACAGCAACATGACTTGGACATCTCATATTAATGAAATAAGTAAGCGCATGCATTTCTCGTATCATTCTCTTAAGCGTCTCCAATACTTCCTTCCTCATAAGACCAAAATTATGCTAGCGCAATGTCTTCTCCTGCCAATTCTTGATTATGCCGACGTTTGCTATTTGGATGTGACTGAGGAGCTACTTAGCAAATTAGAGCGACTTCAAAATCTTGCAATTCGCTTTATTTACGGTTTACGTAAGTATGATCACGTCTCTCAGTTTCATGCTCAGCTTAAGTGGCTCCCTATCCGACTTCGCCGTGATATGCATATCCTATCTTTGCTGTTTAAGATACTCAACTATCAAAATTTTCCTTCCTATCTGCGTTCCCGATTTAATATCCTTCCAAGTCCCACTCGCTCAAGGAGATCATGTGTCATTCCGACGCTTGACATCCCCAAGACTAACACAAAATTTATGCGAAAGTCTTTCTCCGTACATGCTGCATTACTTTGGAACAAGCTTCCTAAGTTTATCCAAGAAAGCCCATCTATAGTGTCTTTTAAAACATCATTGAAAAAGCATTTTATCAAAGAATTAGACAGTACTTATCATTGAAGATTGAAGAGAAAAAAATAAAATATAAATCTTCATAATTATACTAGTATTAATGTATTGTATGTATAATATGTATGTATGTATTCATGTATGTATGTATGTTTGTATGTGTGTATGTATGTATATGTAAGTATATATTTTTTTTTCTAATATATAATATTTCTGTTAAAAAAAAAAAAAAAACTTTACGAATATTGCACAATTTTGTCATCCCGCTATGTTTCCTTCACCCACATCCACAGGTTGACTGGAAGAAATCTCTTTTAGAGATAAGTCCACCTTTGTCAACCTCATTTCTGTAACTTTATTCTATTTGTCTGTTTTATTTATAGTGCAATAAAGAATATATATATATATATATATATGTATTTTATTATTTTGGTTACAGTGGAAGACTAAAAAATAACTAAATTATAAAAAATACAAGTGTATGTATCTAGAAATAGCATAAAATCCAAAACTTCAGCTATAATATTTACAGCAACTATAACATTTATATCCGCTTCGTTTCGCTTCTTGAAGCACATTAAGGATCACAAACGTAGTCTGGAATAATTAAGATCAACCGTTCTGAGAACAAAGTCGTTTTGATATGTAAAATTAGATGATACTCGCATTCGTGACGGTGGCTTGCGTCACCGCGTCTATGACGTATGGACAACATTGAGATTCTACATTGTTATATGTCTATAGAAAATTATTTTTACGCCTCTCATATCACACAGTGTAGGCAAAAAAGTGAGTGTTTGCTTCACGCTCTATACCACATATAGCAGGGTAAGCAGAAGGAACCTTGTGTTAAGACACTTCGTTTCCCATTTTTCCAGATATTGCGTGTTAAGTTGCTTTTTATCGAAGCTAGGAAATGCAAATAATTCATACAAAAACATAGTATAAAATAAAAATAACATGTCACCCTTTTAAAAAATATTTTTAGTTACTAATAGTTATCCGTTATCCTATTTATTTTGTATTAGTACACAAAATGGAAAGAAATTCTGTTGATGTTCACTCGGCAAGCTAATAGTTGTTGTACATTTATTGTAAGCAAGAGCAACCATTGAGCCGCCTCTTTTCAGCAGAACTGCCTTCTGAGCTGGTGATAGCTTTCTGTAGAACTGACATTACTGACATTTTTGTGTGACTTGGGGATTCAAAAGTGACTTCAATAGTTTAATAGAACAAGCAATATTTTGAGTCAGACTTAACCAACTTTAGTTATGATGCAGTTGTGTTACAGCTTTACGCTGTATCCCGCACACAGCAGGCAGATGGAACCTAATGTTCCCTCTGCCTACTGTGCTTCAAAAACACTTCGTTCCTCACTTTCTGCCGAATTCTGGAGGCATTGCGTGTTGATTGGCAGAACTCAACGCCGCGCTTAGCTACGACACCAGAGCGAAGAAATGGAAATATAAATTTAAGCAAATATTTCATCTCCTCGAGTGGGGATCGAACCCACAACCAGTCGGCTGTGGGTTGTACAGTCACACTTCGTGCCTGGCCAGTTGTGTTCAAATAGTACGTAATTTAAATCTAAATGTTTCGGCTGTATGACTTAACAAGTGCATCATTGGTCCGTAGTCTCTAGGGCTGTCAGTCAGATTTATAGAACTATTTTTATTTATATAATAGCCATTATAGAAAAGTCAAGACTATAATAAGCAAAGCAGGGTGATTATTAGTTTTTTGGATTGTTTTAAATATCGGCATCAGTAATATTGGACTTTAATAATATTATCTTTGAACGATGAAGAAAATGGAAATTATTTTTTAATATGCATTTTTTCTGTCTCTCTTAAATACGATATAGAGTACACACAAAGTAACATTATCGGTCATTCGGTGCAACAATGACGTATTTGAACTTTATAAAATATTGCGTGAGAAGTTACAAAATTATTCAAGAAGTCTCTCAGGATACATTGACATAATTATTAAACTAAATTTGAAAAATGGAATAGTCATTTTTCTACTAAATCACGGGATTTTCTTTCCTACATACATTTCTATAGTTTATTTTTCACTCCATCTTAATCGTATCGCGTGCTAATAATTCTACACTCAATAATGTCCACATTCATATGTTACAAGGGCCCCGGCCTGTTTAACGACCTCAAAAGCACAATTACAATATGAACCGTTTATTAATACCGCTAGTAACTGGCTCGCGGCGGCGTAAAGCTGTATTTACATTGTCTTATCAGTACATCTGAAAATTATATTGGTATTGATTAAATGATACGTCGCGAGGGGAACGGAATGCCTCCACTCACTCACATCATAGGGAACCTCCGTGTTCGTCCGTCTTGTTTGGTCTACCTACTCGTTACGCGTGACCTTATAATTTTTTTATATGGCTCATGGCTGGCATGGCATGGAGAACTGAGTATTTTAACTTTAGGTTCCTTCTGGCCACATTGCTATATGTGGGATACAGCGTAAGCATAAAAGACTTAACAACAAGAGATATGTTTAACTTATTATATTCCAAAATGAATTTATACATCGACAACCTAGTGTGGATAAGTAACTGCCATGTTCGTATTTCGTCATAGAATCTACAACTATTTAAGAATATCTCAAGGTACAGGTACAAACGCAATACAAACAATTCATTAACGCCATCACCAGTTTAAGTGTTACAATAATGTCATACATGTGTGACACTGCCTTTTTTAAATTTTTCAAAATAAAAGAAGTTTTCTTTGGTTTCACGCTGCACGGTATACCGTACATAGCAGTACCGTAGGTAGGCAGGGAGAAGCTAATGTTAACATAATCTGTTCCCATGAAGACACTTCTGTTCCCTATTGCGTGTTGAGTATCGGAACGTAAAACCGAATTTTTGTCTCGTTACCAGGAAAGGTAAAAAGGAATTAAAAATATTATTATTCATATATATATTATTATTTTATGTCCTCGAGAAGGAATTGAATCCACAACCTGCCGAGTTTACAGTCGCAGACTTGTGCTACTGCGCCACGCCCTAGTGTTCTAGAAAAGACTAAATCATTTTTTTTGTAGTTTTTATTATAACTTAGACGCAGCTTCACACTATTCCTCGCATAGCAGGGTAGGCACACAAGACCTTCATGCTAAAAAAGACACTTCCTTCCCCACTTTCTGTGCAACTTTCGAGACATTTCGTGTTGAATACTTGAGCTCAATGTCCACCGTTAAGTTAATCTTTTCAATATAAAAAGCGCCTATCTATTAATTTATTTCTCCCTAAGCTGTTATATACAGAAAAAAAAGTTAAAACGATATAAAAAAATAAATTGTTCATCGAGGTAAATCATCACAATTTGGTATTTATTATATTTAATAATAATAATTTAAATACGTCTATAATTTAATACTAATATTATAGATGTATTTAAAATTTACACAAAAACTAGATAGTAACTCAATTTGAAAGAGCGCTTCGTGAATATCAATAAGCACAAAAAATATTAAACCACTATGTAATACGTCAATCATAGTTAAATATTATTAATTTAAACATTATTTTGAACGTTACAAAAATATTCTGCCATTATCTGTTACGAATTATCTATATAAAATACTAAGTCCCAGTGGTTCAGCGTCTCACAGTAAAGGCGACAGTTGTGGATTCAATGCCCACACGTGGGAATAATTTATTATAATTTTTCCACGCTGAGCTGTGCATACGTTACGTTCTCTTTAAAAAATCTTAAAGAGTAATCCAGACCATTCATTTCCTATGAATGATCTGGATTAATCTTTTAGAATTTTAGATTGGACGCAGACATAAAGTTCTAGACAATAACTTATAGTACTTACTCACGTGTAACTTTGAAGTGAGTTGATATGAAACCATTATTTAACTTACCTGTAAAATGAAAAGTAAAATTAATTATTTTAAAAATATTAAATCAATCTAATTCTAAATGGCCCTACTGATAATCAAATAACATTTTACCTATATGCGTCTCCCGTATATTATAAAATATAGTAGTTAAGAACTAAAAAAAACAAAATTCATAGAGTAATTAGCCTCCCTTTTTATAAATACGTATATACTTAGGGAAGTGATCTCCAAATGTTCCCCAACACTCGCCAAGGAACCTAAATGCCTAATAATCAAGACAAATAAAATATATTTAAAAAAAGAAAATGTATTAAAATTGAAAGTAAATTCTATTCATGTATAACGTTAAAGTGCACTTAGATACAAGACACTGACCATGAGCACGTATGGAGGTCAAAGAGATGCATCGTAGCGTCTTAATTAAGAGTCGAGAGACCGCGCATTACACCAAGGGCTTACCGAGTATGAAAGTAGTTATTTATATTTTTTATTAATTGTTTTTTGGTAACAAGCGTGCGACTTTTTAAACATTTTTTAATGAATTATAGTTAAAATCCATTGGACATATACATATTTTTTACATAAGACAGAGAGAACAGAGCGCCAAACACTACGGTCTCTCTCTCTCTCTTTATCTTTCGCCTTGTCCGCTGTCATCAGCCCGCACGTACATACCTAAGGAGTCACCATGCTTTACGTGACCTTCCTCTACTATGGTCGATACTGTGTTCGCAAAGGAGATATATAAATATTAGCTTTATCTTATTTAAATACGACAATATTGTTAGTAAAACGGAAGTTCGGTTAGATAGTTCAGAAGATAATTACACTGTATCAAGAATGATGACTATGACTTATTTAATGAGTTAAACTGAATGCGTTTGACCAAGCGCGAAGGTCGCAGATACATAGCAGTTTAATGGAAAACTGCATTTTATAGTTAAAGATAAATATGATATTTATGCACTCTATTCTTTACTACAATGTATATAACATTTTTAAATTAATATATTATCAAAATAGGGCGGGGATGTAATAACCCTTATAGAATATGAATATAGGATTTTTTAAATTTCAATTAGTTTGTGTGTTTCTACACGCACCACTTCTGATCTACTATCCGGATTAGAAAAATTATATTTTTTTAGGCCCAAGCAGGACAATATTTCAAGACTAGTACACCTTACATAGAAAAAAAAATTAAATGGCGCTTTAGAAAGTTGTTCAATTTAGTAGACAATTTTAATTCAAAAATAAAAACCATTAACAATTATTGACGACATCGTGCCATGAATGCCTTTGCGATAGATGTAAATTTTTTGTTATTATTTTTATTAGATAGTATTGCTAGAAGCTAGAAGAGTTAAGTTGTCCTCTTTACTTACTTGCTGCAAGTTTCAATCACTACGAGCAAGAAATGGAAGCTGCATAGCAAGAGTCATAAAATCCATACAAACGAGGTTGTGGGCGGTCACCAGTTATTAAATATATTGATAAAATTAAACAATTTATTAACATACACATCTTAAAACACAGATATGGATATCGTTTTTCTATTGCATAAGATTAAAAAAAATAGTAATTTTTTTAAAACGCTTTTATTAATTAGATCGAGCTTACTACTAAGCTTGAGGTAAATAAGTAACTGTGTAATAAAATCGAAGAATTTGAATTATTTTATCGTCATGTAACTTGGTAATTATATGTAGATTAGATGACAATACAGAATTGTGATACTATGGAGTTGGTCTATAACGATGGAATTGGAAGATGGAACCTTCGACTGCCTACTAGTAAATAAATCGAGTTTGTGCTCATTGCATTCGTCTATACATTTATTTATTTTTTTAAGTATTAGTAGAGATGGCAGCCATAACAAATTAGTAATATGCTCAATTTAATATTTAACAAGTTAACACCATTTAAAAAAATAAAATTTTGAAAAGTACTTAATCCAAATACGGCACAGCGATTTTTTTTTCAAATCTAATCAGTCAGTTCTTTTCAGTGCCAGTTGAGCACATTTCAATTTGCCAATGTAACTAACGTTAATGGAAAAAACGCGACGTAGACTGATCGGTAGATAAATGATAACTATACACAATTATAAAGTTTTCAAATCTAAATCAGATAAAATGTATGGGCATACTTAGTTTTATGTATTACAGAGGATACTTAGTTTTGATAGCCAGGCCCCAAATTGAAAACAGATTGACTCTCTCACTTTTTGATGTAATCAAATAGCGCTAAGTTATTCTTTACAAGACAGGAAATAAAAAGAAAAACAATCTATAAAATATAAAAAGCATAGCATAGATTAATAAAAAAGCATAGCATAGATAAACCTTTTATTTGTTGATACAAATGAACTAATCAAAATCGGTCACTCAAAGGTACCACAGTAAAATTTTCCATAGCACATCGACGGCCGTAAGATCTACAGTCCATATAGCGTTGAGGACAAACATTCAGGTCAACACCGTTACATACTAACGCGTGCGACCGGTCGCGCTCGTTGAATATGTTATAGCTGTCCTGCTGGTTTATAGTAAATTGATGGGAACGTGTGAATTATCGATGGTGCCTTAATAGAATTGCTAGATTTTATTGACTTACAATATTGATTCTCTTTATGCTTCGTATAATTTTGATGTTTATAAGTGTTGAAGTTAGAACGCTATGATTTATCTTGCTAGTCCATATTGAAATTTATGAAATTTTAAATGTCACAAAGAATACCAAATTACAGCGTAGTACATGGGCACAAGCATGCGACTGCAAACGTAACATGTTGTGGGTACGATTCCCACTCGAGGAAATGAAACACATATTTAATATTTTGATTTCCTCGCTCTGGTACGAGGCAAAGCGCGGCGTTGAGTTCAACCACGCTACATGCAATACCTCCAGAATTAGGCGGAAAGTAGTAAGCAGAGTATCTTAGGTACATAACACAAGTGGAATACAGCGTAAAATTAAAAAAATAGTTTTTTTTTTCAAGGACTTAATGCTGTTAACCTGGAATGGTCTTGACAGCGTCACCGGGCTGGGAGGGGCGAGTGTAGCTCACCCCTGAAAAAAAAACAGTATTATCCTTGCCATTATTCTCTCACTCAAAATGGCAACGTCATTGACATTTAACGGAAAACGGAAAAGGAATAACGTCACCAAAAAAAAGCAAAAATAAATTAAGTCTACTATTTTAATTTAAATTATAAATGTAAAATATTTTTGTCGGCAACGCCATCTATCGGCTAACCGGCGAACACTGCGTTTGGCAAAGATTCCCGCGGCCATCGCCAGTTAGGGCTGGTATGCAGTGAAAGTTAAAAAAAAAAATACTCGGAAACAACTTTCCTTTCTGTTACTAATTAGATTTACCGTAAATAAATATTAATGTTAAAACATATGAGAATATTTAATATTTATTTATATAATTTAACTCGAGGAAATCTAAAAATATTTTCTATTTACATTTCATCGCTTTAGTAAAAGGCCATAACGCGGCGTTGAGTTTCGCCACTCAACACGCAAGGCCTCAGAAAGTGGGGAACGGGAGTATCTCAGTGGGTATGGACTATCCTAACACTACGTTTCCAAGTTCCCTCTGAGTTAAGTTACGCCATTTAACACGTATTAATGTTTCAAGAAACAGCGAATAAATTCACATAAAATTGTTGTATTACCAAGAAAAAGAGAGATGAGATGCAAATCAAAAAGGCACTGAACAGAATTTGTATAACGCGTACTTATTACATGTTTAATCTATGAATTATATCACACCTGCATTGCGGAATTGATAGTATAGGAATTATAAGTAAGTCTTAGCCAAACAAGTCTCTGCTTATTGCTTAGAAACCTTACATTAGTAACTGATGCTACTTATAACTTGTAACCACAGTAAAAAGTAAAAGTTCAGCTCAGTGCAGTTCTCCAGGTATGGCGTTCCGAGAGGTGGTGACAGTTGAGCACAATTAACTTCCCCATAGAAAGTGAAGTCTGGAGTTGTTCTTCGCAAATTTTATCAGATTTGACGTCTTTACGATTTACAGTTAATATTATCATCATAAGTTACATAAAAAAACTTTAATTATAATATAAACAGTAAAATAAATAAAATAAATACGAAAGTGCGAAGGACCTTAATAATTTAAATGAAAATATTTTTACAATTCATTATTAAAGGTCTTATTGGTTAAATTAAGAAATCCCCTCTCGACTCGAATGTTTCCATTTTCTTCGCCCTGGTGTTGAGGCACGGCGCGGCGTTGAGATCTGCAACTCAACACGCAATGCCTCCAGAATCCGTCAGAAAGTGGGGAACGGAGTGGATTAACACTAGGTTCCCCGCTGTTTGCGAGATACAGCGTGGAGCTGATTTATTTTATTATTTACTTGTATCAGTAAGCATTTAATGGATTATACAACATAATTTTAAATAGCTAAGGGAAAATAAAATCCACTAGCTTTGCATATCTAAAGATTATTGGCAAATTGCAACATTAAAATGAATTGTAATGATAGTGTTATCATATTCTACTATGTTTCGCGATCTTGCTT
Source organism: Heliconius charithonia (assembly GCA_030704555.1). Classification (NCBI taxonomy): domain Eukaryota; kingdom Metazoa; phylum Arthropoda; class Insecta; order Lepidoptera; family Nymphalidae; genus Heliconius; species Heliconius charithonia. The sequence continues at coordinate 7,218,145 of CM060825.1, forward strand.
ACGTTATCCATATTAAATTATTAAACAAAAAAATATGAACGATATTAGAAGTTCAAGTACTGTGTGACATGATTATAATAAAGAACAATTTTTTAAGAAAATACGATAAAATAGGAAGCACTCAACGCTACGATATCTACATATTATTTTCGCCTCTGCCTTTTTTATCAAAATTTTCAAATGTTGGCCCTCCTGATCTTGGCGTCACCCTAGACAAAAAGCTCAACTTCCCAGACCATATGGAAAAGTTTACCAAAAAGCGACATTCGTAATCGCCTTTACCCGCTGGTCTGTGTCAAATCTAAAATGTCCCTTAAAAACAAAATCCGCCTGCACACGACTTGTGTCAGGTCAATTTTCGAGGGAGGTTGCACAATTCTAATTTCCAATATGGTGGCCAAAGCTTTACCCGGTAGGCTGAGCTCGACCCGAGCGAGAGCACTACACGATCGACGAAGTACGCAAGCCGAAGACAGCTGTTCTAGCTCAGCCTAGCAAAACTCGGTGCATATAGAGTTAACAGCATATATATAAAATATGAAAATAATAATATATCAGAGACAACCACTACGACCGCTTAAGCAAAAAAATAAGAAAATTGAAACCAGTATAGAATAAATGAAACAAAAGCATCATCATCATTTTAATTAATTTAATTAAAGATCATCATTGTTCATTCTAATTAATATTTAAGTGTCATTTGATACATTAATAACGACCACACACATGCGGTCAAATAGTAAGTTATAGTAGTCTTATACGAGGACAAAAGTTTATTTATGAATAATTTTAACGACGCCACCATTGTTTGGAAGAATAGAGAATTAATATCAACCTTATCTGAGCATCAATGAACCGTGGTATAAACAGATACGCCACTCTATCCCGTTATAGAGTAGTTAATTTTAATCTCATATCATATTTTTTTGTTTTATTATTAAGTCGATTTTACCGTTTCCGTTAAACAGTATCATATTAAATGATAGTGATATCGGGTAAAAATAAAAACTGGAATCTTATTATAAAAACTCATCCATTTTATTTATTTTTAGGCATTCCTTACAGCAAGTAGGCAAGCAGATAACGCGATGGTTGTTAGTTTGATCCTGGCTTTTAGTTTCAGCTACTAAACATGCAATGTCTCGAAGTCACCCGAAATCCATCCAAAACAAAGAATAATAAAATTTAGACTTTATAATATAACACTTTAATAAATTGGACTTTTATTAAAAAGATATAGCATAAAAGGTTCGGTGACTCAAAAGCATGCGAATTAATTCGATATTCAACAGTTACTCTAATAACTAATAACTTATAGATCACATGACATAAATTAAGAAAAGAGATAGCCATAAGTTTTGATGAGCTCTTACGCTTGCGCGCTCTACTCTTTAGCGCATTCGAGATTGTATATATAGTTGAGTAGATGACATTTGGGCACAGTTCGATCATGTCTAAATAAATGTGATGACTGTGGATTACAATCTGTTGAAGGAGTGTTATGTTTTAAGGTACCTTTATAATTGAAAAGTATCTTATTTTGTTTCTGTGGTCTGATCATAAGGAGTGCCTTGGTTCCTCCACCCACTCTGTTTCAACTTTAAAAAACTGAGAAGAATGAAAAAAGGAAATTGAGATAGTATCTTTCCACACACCAATTAACTCCAATAAATATTTCGATCTACAGAAAGTTTCCGTTCAATATAAATTGTCACGTATTATTGAGTGAAGGTCGCGTAGCGCGTGACGCGCGACCATAATGGACTATGATATTTTTTGTAATAAAACCTGAATGACCTGAAAAAATGCCATTGAGCCGGACATTATCAGGATCTCGCTAAACAAACGGTTTTACAATGCAATGTTTAAAAACTCAAATTTCCTAAATACGTCTAAATAATGTTTTTGAGTAAAGATTTCAGCATGTAATTTGATTGATTGATTTTAGTTTTGTGCATACTCTCATATTTCTTCACTTTAAACTTCTCTCATATAACAGATTACACTAACCGGTACGGTTTATATCATACAGTTTTTATAATTGGACCACAACTACTCTTTAGATCGACACCTCAAAATTGACCAACGGTGCTTACAATTGAATTACAAATTATACAATTTCTATTTAATTCGTTTAATTTGCAATAAAATACAACAACCAAAATAAACCACAATATCTTCACGAAAGTAGAAAGGAAGAAGTGTTAATAAGAAACTACGTTGCCTCAACTCCTTTCCACTAGTGCAACATTATGTTGCAAGGCGGAAGCTAATTTCGCCGACTTAATGTACTCGTATCGTAGATATGCTGGTCAGAGCATCGTAATATCTACTAAATTATAAAGTGTTAGCGTATTCGTGTAAAAGAGGGTAGATTTAGGTGGAAAATAACTATAAAAAGCAGTGGAATTGTGTCAACCGGGGGACAGTTGCTTGTAAGTGACGGCCCTATTAGAAGGAAACTAGTGTGAAGTATTGTTAGCAGGTGATACATATCACTTATTGCAATTACATAGTATCCCGTTCCAAATAGTTTAGAATCATATAGACGATGTGTGTTTTTAACGTGTTTATTTTAAAAACGTTACCCACTTCCGATTTCTAACAAAAGGATATTAAACTATTCGATTATTGTATATGTGTTCCAATATTTTTCATTGCTACTCACAGCCCTTTTGGCCGCATCGTCAAGAGGTTTATAATTCGAACCATTAGTTCGTAAGATCAGTGCGTTCAATCAAACACTCTCTTCAACATTATAAAATTAAGTATAGATGGACAAATTTACAGACGTCTAAGAAAGTATTGTTTTAAAATTCACATATTATATTCTTATGTCACTTTTTCAATAAGTCTACTATAACATGAAAGAAGGACAAGTGCCAAATATGTATATAATTGTATGACTCACAAATCTCTTATTACTATTGGCTGTAAAATGTTTCACATAAATCATTACTTTGTTTTAAGTAGGTTTCTTTTTCGTCTAAGTATTTCAATAAATTTCACCCAGAGACGTAAATTATAATTAATCTCGATTAAATGGAGTAAGAAGAATTCTGGTATGAAGACAAAGTGCAGCGTTGAATGATGCCAATCAAAACGTAATGTCTCGTAACTTTTGCGGCAAGTGGAAAACGGTGAAATTCAAATTCTGAGAGCGTTGTTGCGTGCGAATGTTGAGTGGGACAAATCAACGCTGCGTTTGGGTCATTACTACAGCGAGAAAATGAAAATATTAAATATTTCATGCTCTCGAGTGGGTGTCGAATCCACAATCCCGCGTTTACAGCACACTACACTACTGGCACACTTGTGCCAATATAATATTTTTTTTTATTATTATACCTATGTAAATTACGTTATATAATATGATAAACAAAAATGATAAAATTTATAAGAACAATTTATAAAAGTTATGATGATTCAATTATTTCTTTTCTATATCATATGCTCAATCTTTTGATCCGATGTTGACTTTTATCATATTTTTATCTATAAAAAATGTTCGTGTAAATATTGTATGAAAACAACAAGACAAACGGTTTAATTTATTGGGAACTTAAATTATTAAAACTAAATTAATTTTTATTGAAACTTAACTTATTAGCAAGAAGCCTAAATATAATACATATTTAGTACGTATCTATATGCACATAACATAATATAATGGGAGAGTTTCTTTGTTTGTTTAAGCGCTAAGATCTCTGGATCTATTGGTTTGATTTACTTTCTTTTAATATTGTATTATGCTATATAACATTACGGTGTTAGTCTTAGTTAGCCTTAAATAACGAGATAGCAATGACAAGGAGTGCCATCGAATTGCTATGAAATTGTTTTAAGCACGTGCGCTGCACACATAGTTAATGTATGTCAGTACGTTGATAGTACGAATACAGTAATTTGTTGGCAAATTCAGCACAATAAAAGTATTACAGGTGGTATACGGACGAAGCCGTAGGTGGGCCGCTAGTTTTATATATAGTAAATAAGGAAGGAACTGCTCACTATGTACACCAGGTTAAGGTATCGGTGTAAGGGTCTCGAAGTGTCTGGAACTAGTTTTGCCAGTGTAGGCTTCCCCACCAAAATGCGTATTAATTTTTGCCTCCACTGTAGGCGGCTACTCTCAATATCTATATAATGTATGTAAAGTTTACACTCCATATAACACTAACATTTTATGTCGTTATAGCCAGTTGTCGTAAAATAGGGCAATAAAAATAAAACCTAACCATTTATTTTTTAATTGTCCTCTGTATCTCATATACGCGAGATAGGGAACTTAAAAGAAAGAAAAGAAACGAACAACGACAAGAAACTGTTTGGTGTTAGTTAGAGCAGAGAAGACAGAAGAAGCCTGATGTTAATTTCGTTCCTCACATTTTGCCCAATTTTCGAGACATAGCAGCGTGTAGAGTGGTAGAGCTCAACGCCGCGTTTTGTCTTGCTACCAGAGCTAGGAAATAAAAAATATTAGATAATTCATTCCTCCGAATTGTAATCAAAAACACAACCGTCGCGCTTGTGCTCCTTGACACTAACAACATTGACTACCACATATTTATCGTGCTACCCCATCATGAAACATAATATAAGCAGAGAAAATATTTCCCTGTAAGGCTGTAATGATATGTTTCTGTCTACAACAGGGCTTCCCAAACTTTTCTTGATCAAGGACCACTTTTATATAATTCTTGGTAGCAGGGACTATGCATGTAGGTATAGTAAAAAAAACTGTGATAATCAAACAGAAACTTCTCCTCACCATCTCCAGTCATAAAATCGTTCGCGGACATTTAGGCTTCTGCGGACCACTGGTTGGGAACCACTGGTCTACAATATATGAACATTAATAAAATTATACTGAAAACTCCGATTTATTTTTAAAGAAGTACATAATACAGTCTAAATAATTATTTTATATTTACATTTAAAAATTGTTTTTTTTTTCTGTTATTACGTTTGATTTTAATAGAGCAGGTAAAATCTAAAATTTTTTATATGAGAAAAAACTTTTATCATTGCTATACTAATACAAAATATTACATCATTGTTGTTCTTTCTTTTTCATTTCAACAAACTGAGCCAGCGACGGTTGAATGGTGACCAAGGGGAGAAGTGGTGAGGTGAAGGCCTAGTATAAATGTGTAAGAAACATTTCTTTAATAGTAAGTAAGGGATCCAATTTGCAAAAATATTCACAGAGCTTTAAAATATGCATTGCAATATGTGTTTGTTAGTAGTTTTGAAACTAATGTAAAGACAGTTGCTGAAAAGAGCCAGCAACGAACTCAACAGTTGTTATCTCAATTGATTTTGCAGTTTCATCCGTGTAAAAAATAACTATGTAAAATTAACCCACAACACCTGCGTATATAATAAATTCAACCATTAAGCCTAAATAAAATAATCATAAGAAAAATATTATGCAAAACGCACAATATTTTAGTATAAATAGGTTCATTTTATTTAAAAGTGCGTGGATGAAATGTTTGTTTAAGTTTTAGTGATGTATGCAGGTACGCACTCAAAATAAAGTGTTACAATTCGCATCATGAAAAAGCAGATACAAAATATCTGATGTATAAATAAAGTTAGCTAAACATATTTTTTCATGAATCATGCAATCAACGTTAAAATATTAATAACATAAAATACAGTTTTAACTCTAAATAAAGACACCGACGAAGAGTATTTTGTGGCGCAAATGAAGGAGACACAAATAATACCTGCTATTATTTTTTTTAATTTATACAGCAGAAAAGAGAGAAGCAACTTAGTGTTAACACACTCCGTTCCCCGCTTTTCGCTGGATTTTTCGAGGTATTGCATTTAGAGCGGCGGAACTCAACGCCTAACGCCGTGGATAATATTGATAAATAACAATTCTTTGATTATTATTTATTAATATTTTCCGCGGCGTTTGGAAATTGGGGATCGAACCCACAACCGTCACATTATAGTCACACCTTTGTACCCCTGCGGCACGACGGCCTCACCTATTTACTATTTTACTGTATATAAATGGCAATAGTAATAAATAATTGTTTGAAACCTCAAGCAGATGTGAAGCATGGTGACGCTAAACTACTTAGGAAGTAAATATACGCGTAGTTTGGCAGTTAATTGTATAGAATGTAAAGACAAAGCGAAACTTGGCAGACAGTCAGCTGCGGTTAGCGCTATTTCGGTTCTCCCGTGCCAGGTTCAAGGGTTTCTGTGTTTATTACTAAATAATACGTAATTTAGGTTCAAATGGGCTAAATATTTTTTTTTAGTATCACGTTGTAGCGCATATACCTGGGTTAGTAATTAACAATCTACTGTACTGTCTGTTTTTAACATTTTAATGTGTTACTCTACACTTAAGAAAAAAAAAATTAGAAAACGTATAAAAAATTGAACGTAGCGCGACTCGAACCCGCGCCTACTGGAAACCGATTAGGTGCTCTGACTACTAAAGCCATACGTGAGAACGCATGAGAGGCGCGAGTTCAAATTTTTATACATTTCCTACATAAGTATAAAACACATGTTATGTGTTTGTTCCCATTCAGTATGCAATGTTTATAAATAGACGGGACGGAACCCTATTACTAAGTCTAAGCGCTTAATAGTCAATTATACTTAATATAAATAATGTTTAAATAGGCTTAATCTAGCTTTACTCTGTATCGCAAAACAAAAGGCAGTAAGCAAATGAAGTAACTTCAACTATAACAATGTTATATAATATAACACCGTGATACTTGAGGCTAGCTAAAAGCCCATATAAATCTCAGCTCATATAAATTTGTTGTTGAAAAGTTGTCACTAAAGCAAAGATAATAAAAAAAATACAAAACCTAGATTTCGATTGTGTATTTTTTATACTTTTGATTTCTTGGTAGCCTAACATACCTACCATACCTAACATACCTACCATACCTAACATACCTACCTATATTATCGAATAGTTTACCAATATATTCGTAAGAAATTCTGATATACTTATATTGCATATAGAAAAAGTTACCAGCCCAGTTTTAATATTAGACGACACCAAGTTAGTTGAAACTTGTGTTATTTTAATAAAATTATTCTACCTTCTGTAATATAAATAAAAGTTCACGTTGAGGCTTTCGAGGCGCGGCGTACAGCGTCTGGATGTGTAAGTCATGGTTAGAAGGCTAGAATGGTTAGAAGAAAGCTGGGCGTTGAATTTCGTTACTCAACGGAATGTCTTAATAATCATACTATACAGGTTCCCTGTGTGTTCCCTACGTTGCGATATGAGAATACAATGTGAAGATAAAAAAATATGAACAATTTTAAGAGTTGGTTAAAACATGGTGGCTTATATGAAGTAAAAAGCTTCAAAATAATTGAACGCCGTTGAGTTCAGCTACGCAATAAGCAATGTCCCCAAAAAAAGCGGAAAGTGAGTATTGGAGTGTTGTAACACTAGGTTCCCTCTGTCTGTCTGTGCTAGTTAAAGTTTTTAAGTATTTATTATACTTTAAAACTTCAACCTTCAAAATAAATTATATAACTCATATTTTAGTTAATTTTATATATATATGACACTTGTGATAATATTTGTATAATATTTTGTATATGTACCTTGTTAACTTCATATATCTATACTTATAATAAAATTGCAACGGATCGGTGTCTCTACATGGAAGATTTGCATATATGTATATGACAAAAATGTTATTAGCGGAATTTAGTAATGTAATAGTACAAACAATGCTATTTATAAATTATCTGAGAAATAGCTTAACGAATTTAGTTGCAGTTGCACTATTGTGTTTTGTTTCTTTGTATATTTTTGTATATTGTATTCAAGCGGGCAAAGACGCAAGAGGGTCGCTAGTCAAGAAAATTTTAATTTTTTTTGCGATGGACATTTTAACAAATTTAAACATTAGTCATACTCATACAGCAGCTTTCGTTTTCGGCTTTACGTTGTAGCGTACTGCGATGATCGCAGAAAAAATATTTGAACTAAAATCCTGCTATATCCAAAAAAAATCCTGTCATTCTCAAAAATGAGACATTAATACGTCCCGGTAACATGTTTCGGGACAGTCCCGTTCAAATAGGACGTTTGGTCACGTCAGTCATACATACTATAGTCCATACACTGCTTGCCTTGAGAAAAAAAACTATTTTTTTGTCTTAAAATACCTTGCAGTGTTATCTAAAGCTATTTGATAACACGACATTACGACAACAGATCTTGAGTTGAGTGTACAAAATTAGTATGACATCAAAATATTATCCATTACTCATCTCTTGCTTGAAAATCTACTACAAATAAGAATATATATATTGAGGCCAGTCGTGGTGCAGTGGCACGAAGTACGACTGTAAAACCGACTGATTCTGGATTAGATCCCCACTCGACGAGATGAAATATTTACTTAAATTTATATTTTCATTTCTTCGCTCTGGTGTCGAGGCAAAGCGCGGCGTTGAATTCTGCCACTCAACATGCAATGCCTCCAAAATTCGGCAGAAAGTGGGGAATGGAGTGTCTTAACACTATGTTCCCTCTGCCTACCCTGCTGTGTGCGAGATATAGCGTGAAGCTAATTTAATTTTAATTTTATGTACATATAAAAATAAACATAAATACATAAAACACTATGTACGTTACAATGTTGCTATTAGAGTCGTGAGTGAACGCTAACTATCGAAACACGAAATTTGCTATTGAAGAATTTTCAACCAGTTTGCCCTTTCTTTAACTATACCTACTATAATTAAATATATATAATTAGTTCCCGAGTCACTAGTTAGTGCTAGTAAGATGTAAGACTGAGGTATACTTAATACTTACGAAATTCAATTTGTATATAAACTTGCTTATATATGAATTAATTTGTTTTACATGAATCCAGGTCGCTCTCGGTTTCGTATAGTAAGATACTTTCTATACGGTTCATCCTAAAGCTGAAACCTCACGACCTTGTTATAATTAAGCAAATCACTTAGATTGGCGGGTAAAGGGTCATACACCTACAAGTAATTTTTAGCTTATAGCACAATCTCACACTGCATCATGAGCATACTTTTCTACGATATGTAAACGTAAAAGCATTTTTAGGGTTTCGTACTTCTATGAAACAAATATGATCCTTATACTTTGTTGTCCGTCTATCAAGACTTTATCTGGAGGTCGCGTGTTTAGCGCGATATTAAAGCTGAAATATCAAATATTGACATCTACGGTCCCTTGGAGCAAAGAAATAACTAAGCTTCTAAGTCAATGGAATCAAAAGATACTCGCTAGTATTTATTTATGCATCATTTTAGCATGCATTTTGTATGAAAATCGCTACATTGTCAAAACTTATAGGTTACTTCTCCAGAACTCACAGTTACATTTGACACGAAGTTAAAACTTGGAATACAAACAAAGGAAAAGAGCCTATAAAAACTATTACAAACTTGTAATTGCGGTTCCTTATATACAAAATCAGTGCATACTCAGATTGCCTCTTTACCAGACCGAGAAAATGAAATATTTCACTCGAGTGAACATCAAACCCACAATCTGTCGCGATTACAGACGCACATTTGCTTCCCTGCGCCACAAGTCACGACTGGCCTCTTTGATTCATTTAGTGGTACAATACGTAGTATGTGGTATGTATACAATTGGTTTCTCATTGGGTTTCACAATGTAACCATATTTATAGACAATAAAACTTTAAAATCTACATGACTAATAATATAACTTGTTCATCCATTGAGCAAGTCAGTCATATCAGTCAGTATTATTGTTTGACTATTAGGCCGTAAATTACGGCCGTAGATTTTCATCTAAGAGATAAATTGTAATTATGTTATGTATATAAATTTTATATTTGGTTGATATTCATGTATCAATTTATGTAGGAGTTTAGAAACATAAAAATGTTCTAATATATTAAATAAACAACAATATATCTTGCCAGACGATAAATCGTAGTACATAGTTAATTATCTTTGAGTAGCGGAAATTTGTAAAAATCTCCCTATAGAGATGCTAACAACATAAAAAAGTACAACAAGCGTATACAAATTTCGACAAAACTCGATGAGAACGTATGGCTTAGTGATGAGAGCGCCTAGTCGGTTTCCAGGAGGCGCGGGTTCGAGTCCCGCTACGTTAAAACTTTTATACGTTTTCTAAATAAGTATTTTTCTTTCCTAAGTGTAAAATAACACTTTAAAAAAATGTTTTAAAATAATAACTATTATTTTATTAAATTCAAATTCAAAAGTGTTTAAAGTTGTGGGATAGTCAAATACATTCAGAAAACTCATATACATTCTAAAGAAATAAACATTTACTATAGATACTTACAACAACATCACCATAAGTCGACACTTGTTTTAATATGTATTAACTTTCGCTGACGTTATAACTGATATCTGATAACTATGTCCATATTTGGACTGTCAAGTCGTATACTCTCTTTTCAGTGATAATTTCTGCAATAAACGATGAGTCACATAGTTTTTAATTCAAAACTAAAATATTTTATATTTTTACCTTCATGTTTTCGTTGCTTAGCCGCTTAGTCAGTCTGAGTTGACTGGAATGTTTTGGGCAATAGGGTATAGGCATAAAAGCAAATTATGTGGCGTAACTCAACTCCGTGCTTTGTCTTGGTACCAGATAATCAACTCCTCTGAGAGGGAAACCCACAACCGACAAGTTCACACTCATCGAACTTGCGTATAGCCTAATTAATGCCAAAATCTTTTCGCACTTATAACGATTTTTATAAGAAACGTAGCTCAGGGACCACAATGTAGAACGAGAAGCTATTTAAATATTTGCCTTTTAAAATATGGAAAATACGTAAAGATAAAAATGAATAAATATTAGTGCTTATGTATATATAGTAAGTAAGAAAAAAAATTAAAGGCCATAGTCCAAATTATTTTATTCCACTTGTAATTATTTGATTAGAGAAATATTGACTTTACAAGATAACTAGCAAATAGATATCCTTTATATTTGTTGATTTCTGCACATATTGAAAAATGAGTGGAATGTGAAAATGGATGTGACTTATCACACCGGATTTTCTTTTCTAATTGACTTCTGCAAAAGGACGAGCTTTAAATTTGACTGTTTTTTTTTTGTGTTTATTACCTCGGAACTTTTGACTGAGTGTATTTTTACTGCAAATTCCCGTGTGTTATGGTCGAATTTGGTGCACTTCTGGTAAAAGATACCCAGAAGTTGTCTTATAAAGGCTAACTTTTTCCTTAAAAGGAACGGAACCCCAAAAAGCAAGAGTACATTACGTGTCGTAATAGCCCAGATATTTGTAGAGCTTCTGTGTAGTTATTTTGAGAGTTGGCTGTTTAGTTCAAACAATGATTTATCTCAATTTAATAAAGATTACGGCAAATATTTGGCATGCGGTTAACAATATATGATTTATTAATGCCTGGTCTCTTGGACTGAATCGATACAAAACAAAATTCCACTGTAATTTAAATTTTAAAGAAAATGAAATATACATTGAGGCATAGGAGCAGAAGTTTTCGAATGCTAACACGACGGTTGTGGGTTCGATCCCCACTCGGGGGAATGAAATATTTAATAATTTTATTTCTTCGCTCTGGCAGAAAGTAAAGGAGCCAAAGCGCGGACAGATCAATTTCGCACGCAAGTTTGTTTGCGGGGATTAAAAATAATGTAAAATCAAGATTTTCCCTATTCCCGTAGATCAGTAGGAATGTCAAGAATCCCTTCTTAGTGCTTACCCTTTACTCTCCGGTCTGGCCACATTTAAAATTGTAACTATTTGTCTGTGCGTTTGGTTTTATTTAATTTACATATAATAGAAAGCTTTGCGCTCGAGGTTTTTGACCGCTGAAAATGTTTTCTGCGACATTTTATAGTTATATATTATTATTATATTAACGTTTAATTGTCAGTCAATACAATTCTTTTCTTTCTTATATACATATATATATATATATAAATATATATACAAGCTGTCTTTTTTATGAATATTTATATTTAATATTAATATTAATTAATATTTAATACATTAATATTTACATATATAATAATTGCACTCAAAAAGCCTCTTATATTTTAAGTAATTCTAAATCATTTTGAAACTAGAAAATAAAGCGGCGAAACTTAAAAGAAAATATTTTTATATACTTATACTACATGGAGATGCTGTGCACGGCGGGTGGAGCTGAGCAAAGCTATGCGCAATTTTTTGCGAAATTTGCTGTTTTTTCAGCATGCGCTGGGTTAGGTTAGTCAAAGTTGATTCTGTGCTCCTGAATTTCAAAATGTTCCACAGTTTAATTCTATTTTAAGATTTTGACCATTTACTCAAAAACTACGATTACCACTTCACTGGCATCACCGTGTCGTCCACAACGTTCCTGCACAATTTCAGTGCTGTAGGTTTAACGGTCTAGGAGGAATAGCATTTTAACGAAACACGCTTGTTACCAGTAAGAACTTTGCTTCGCTCAGCTCATTTTTTTTTATTTATATGATTTTCATATTCCAACATAATTTTTAAGGTTCCGTACCTCAAAAGGTAAAAACGGAACCATTTTAGGATCACTTTGTTGTCCATCTGTCAAGACCATTTATTTTGACATCAAGTGGAAGCATCAAGCTTAAATGAATATCAAATATCCAGGTATATAGTTCCTTTAAGCACTTAAAAAAATTAAGCTTCTAATTTAACGCAATCACAAGATACGAGCATTTATCGCATCGTTTTTGCCGAATTTATATGAAATTCGCCGTGCAATCAAAATCTATAGTGAATTTCCTGTGGACCTAAAAATAAAGAAAAAAATCCGAAAATTTAAAGGTATTTCATAGAGCAAATAATAACAAACTTAATTTGTAATTCATTTAATGCAAAATGAGTGCATATGGGCCTAGGCACTCGTGTTTTAATTTGTCAACTATTGTAATATGTACTTTCCGATGACCTACAACCCTTAAATTGGTTCCGGAAGCCTCGGTGGGCGAATCCGACTTGCCCTTAAGAGGTTTTTATTTAATATCATCACATATCTTGAGTATACAAACAACACATGTCTATAATAATAATTATAATTACATATAGAGCCAAGTTTTTTTGTATTCACTGGCAGTGTTCATAGAATAGTGAACGAAAATTGCTTCAATAGAAACAAGATTTATGTACCCACAAAGAATGCAGGTGAGAAGGTACTTAACTGAGCCAATCTTGGCACCGATACTTAGTTTTATATACAATGGCAATACGGCAACAGACAAACTGTCTGATCGACGTACCTAAATTATTTCATAATTTTAATTTAAGAAAGTTTCTCACATATTATAATAATTTGTTATTACAACAGTATTTCAGTTCATCTATTGAAATTTGTTGCATATGTTAAGACCTAGATATCTACTTATTACAAAATTAGATATTTTGCAGTTATCAAGATGATTATGTCATAACTGAGTGTCCTGACACTAGGTTCTCTCTTCCTAAACTAGTTAGGGCAAGAGACGCGCGATAGTTACTATTTTATTGTCAAAAGACGTTTTTTTCAATATAAATTGAAAAGTCTACACTAAATGCAATATGACATTGAAAGAAGTACACGTGATTTGTCAATAAAAAGTCATTGCCGTATAATTCAAAGTTTTCATTTATGTGTTGTTAAGATAGATGTATCTTTATTAGGGCTGTATCGTTCATGAAATGAGCTGGCTGTTGTGTCTTTATAAAATATCAAAAAGGATGTCTAAAATAGATACCTCGACACTACAACGAAGATATGAAAATAATAAACATTTATTCTCGAGTGGGAACCGAATCCATTATATTCACTGTGCTTTTACAATCACACTTTATGTCCCTGCGCCACGACTGTCTGTCCTCACAATTCTATTATATACTATATAATTATTATTTAGCCTAAGAAAAACATCTATAGACATTTTATACATAAAAGCCAAGATGCATTAAAACGTAAGATATAATTTACGACATTAAATCAATGGACAATGATCGTATCAATTAACCCGCTCCCCCCGAGCTCATTGGTTGATATGACGCAGCGTCGTTGCGCCGGCGCATTGGACCAATCAGGACGGCTTACGAATTGATCGCAATATGTTTTATTAGATAACAGTTACTAAGCGCTTATCTTTAAACTTCTTATATGTATATTAGGACAAATCGCGACGTTGAGTTCCGCGGGCGGAAAGTGGAGAATAGAAGTCAGAAGTGGGAACGGAATGTCTTAACGCTAGGTACCCAGGTCCCCTCTTGCTATCTTGATTTGTCTTGGAAAACAATTGTTCCTAACTATATTATAATAACGCCATGTCTGTACCACGACTGGGTCTGTATCTGATTAATCACGGTGGTTGTAAATTGGATTGTTACTATAACACATATTTGTATTTATAAATATTTCCGGTGTAAAAAGTAAGATGATAAATAAACATAACAGAAAATATGAAATTTGCCATTATAATTTCTTCTTTCCTTTTCGCCTTCAAATTGGCATAGTGAAGGAGAAGAATTGTTCTATAACTCTTAACGCCACAATGTGAGGAATTGCGTGAAGATAAAATAGAGTCATTAAAATTCCTACGGATATACCTTACAGATTTTCATGATGCGGCGAATAAAGTTAACAAACTTAAATTTGCGGGCTTCGTTGTTAGTAAAAATGTAAAAATGTTCATTTTATACTAAATAAGTGTTTATAAATAAGTTGTGAATAAATTTATGAAGAGGTTGATGACAGTGGACGAGGCGAAAGAGGTATGTAGAGACCAAAGCGTCTGGTGCTCCGTTCTCTCTGACTACCCTGCTAGGGATAAAGCATGAAACTAGTAGTAGTAGTAGTAAAAAGGAAGAAAAAATGGAGACGCCTGAAAGAATGGTAGGAGAAATGTATACGTTTACTCACTTCGTTGATGTTATTTACTTAATTTTATGGTGTCAAGATATGTATTTATATTTATATAAATTATTTATATTGTGGCAAATTTGCAATTTTTAAATATTTTTTTTGGAACGAGATTAAAAAGATATTATGTTTTATATTTTATAATTTAACATTAAGTAAAACGTACTTTGATTTTGTTAAACAATATATTTTTAATACTATTTTTGGGTTCGATCTCCACTCGAGGAATTGAAATATTTACTTACATTTATATTTCCATTTCTTCGCTCTGGTGTCGAGGCAAAGCGCGGCATTAAGATCTACCACTCCACACGCAATGCTTCCAGAATTCAGCAGAAAGTCGGCAGCGGAGTGTCTTAACAATTCGTTTCCTCTGCCTACCCTGCTGTGTGCGGAATACAGCGTGAAGCTGATTTAACATTAATATTGTAAAATGAGAATTATTTACGACAAAAAAAATTAAAAGAATATGTTTTTTTTTAATTTATCATTTAAAATTAAGGCCATAAAAATAACGTCATTTTTTGTAATATTAAATAAATAAATAAAAAATAATAGCGAACCAGGTAAACGAAATGCTAAATAATCTCCAAATATCAGTACTGTACACGATGTTTAATCGTGGTATCACAATGTTTACTTTGATTTTTTTCTACTCGAGCATAAATAGTCTTAAGTTCATATCATTTGTGTTTGTTATGACTTTGTAAAAATATAAGTAAACGGCATACAGACGTAGGGATAAACGTAATTTTTTGGTAGGCAACGGGAATCTTGTGTAAAGGAGTGTTTGTCTTGTTATCGAGCTCTATTAAATAATTAATTGCCTCGATTGGAAATCGCACCCACTACCATCGCGTTTAATCACGCGCTATGCCTATGCTCCACGACGGGCTCTTAATAGGTTATATTATGTGTTAATTTTAATTATTTACCATTTTGTTTATTATCCTAACTAAAGTGGCACGTTCACTATATGACGTAGCCTATTAGCGGATGAAACGGAATTCAACATTTTGACATAAAAGCGGTCAAGTGTGAATTAACGTTAGTTATAAAATGGTTCAGTAAACGCCGATTATTTGCGATTTATTTAAAAATAAAAATTATATTATTTATTTAAAAGTTTGCACATAGTAACTTACATATTATATTTTTTTTATTTTCAATTTCCTTTTTATACAAAAGGATAAAAGTCACTCGTTCAACTTCTATCACATTATTTATGAAGGTATTCACTAAGAACAGGCAGGCAAGGCAGATGACATTGACTGTTTTGTAAGTTCTCATACATTTTGTATTTCTTTAAATTTTTAAGTAGTTATTTGATGTCTATTATTAATTTATATTTTTCTTCGTTTCTTCGCTGATTCGATTAGTAGTTTGGTAAACCCGCGCCTCTTGGAAACCATTCAAGCGCTCTGACCACTAAGCCATACGTTCTTATCATGCTACGTAAAAAGCGCTTGGAATGTTTCCAAGAGGCGCGGGTTCAAATCCCGCTACAGTCATATTTATACTTTTTCTAAATAAATAAATACAATAAACCGACTCCCTTGAGACACAGAGTCTCCATTAAGTTTATTTAAATAATAATATTTTTTTCGTTTTTCATATAATCTAGACTGTGTAAGTATATGCATATCCTTGTACGTAAGATAACCTAAAGAATGCTTGTGATGAGTGCAACGGTCAATATACAGTATAGATAAATACTATAAAAACTTTTAAAATAGTACTTTAACACTTTTTTAATAATTAGTTGTGCCGAGCACGCATCTGTTGGTTGATATCAACAATACCGGCAATACGCCTTTCCGCATACATTTGGTATCTTCCATCTCTACTGAACATATTCCCCAAGTATATCACTTCAATCATATGTACTAATTAATATCTTACCATTTACATCGATCTTGCACTTCGTGCTTTCTTCATTTCTTTCAAAAACCAGAACCTTTCAATGCGAGTAAAACACCCCCCGGAGTGCATGTATGAAGAGGTTGATGACATTGGAAGAGGCAAAAAGAAGTATGTAGGGGCCGTAAGCGTTTGGCGCTCTGTTCTCTATGATTCTTCAACCTTGCGGGGTAGTCGCTAGGGTGAAGCTAAGTTAAGTTAGTGGATTCGAATACTCATGAAGCAATGTTTATTTAAAGTACATATTTTGATTTCTCTGCTCTGGTTCGCTAAAGTATGATGTTGAGCTCTCTAACAACATATAAAATGGTTTTGACGAAAAGTGAAGGTAAGATTGATCTTACATTATTATTTTAATCTATCCTGCAATATAATGCAATGCAATATGCTTAAAAAGATTCCTCCGACCAATTTGGGCATGATGACGCTTCAAATCCTATTAGTTTTTTACAATTATATACAATTGTATGTATTTATAGAATTAATCTCCAAACACAAGACCCGTTCCGCATAAAAAAAACTTGGCGCTGAGCTGGTGAATACGGCAAAAAGTAAGCTCCGATCTCTAATTATTAGCGTATCATAAAAAATACGTGTTTTAAAAAAACTTGCCTAACATATTATGTGTATACCAATAATAGTATATATCATAAGAAATAATAATTATTTTATCATTGATAACGTTTAGTCATTAAACATGTTTTTTACAAATTAAAAAGCAAATCACAAAAATATAGTGAAATCACACGTGTTCAACCCGACTGTCAAAATGAAAAACAAAATGATGTTTGGACATAAATTAAATTAAAAAATAAATAGACGATAGGACAACGTTATATCGTATACTTCAAAGTCACCCGCGACTGTGTCGACGTAGCATAATGTCAAATGATAGAAAGATAATAATAACAATTGCATAAAATTGATTATTTACGATTATATGCCAATAAAAATATAACAAAAACCAAATACTTGCGTGTTATTATAATATTGGCATTTCCTTTAAAGTTGTTTTTTACTATAGAACATCTATCGAGGACGGAAAAACCAATCTTGTATTTTTTAGCTTCACGCTGTATCCCGCATTTAGCAGGCTAGGGAACCTAGTTGTATATATTTCGTTACCCTCTTTCCGCCATTTTTTTTCAAGGCATTGCCCGGAATAGCGAAACTCTATGCCTCGCTTTGCCTTGTTACCAGAGAGAGGAAATGAAAATATTAAATAATTAATTCCCGCGAGTGGGAATCGAAACCTTCTCAAAACCGTCGCACTCACAGTCACACGCTTGTGCCATTGCACCACGACGGTCTATATGAACACTGAACAGCCAATCTTCACTTACAAAAAATATCAAAGATCAACTGTCACGTGATTCCGCAGTCAGCATCAACTAACAATATACAAGTGGACCGAATTGATAAACAACCGTCAACTATCTAATAAGATCTCGAAAGATGTTTTACTTCACTTATTAGAGAACCATTGCTGTAATTTTTATTGATTTATCGTATTTTATTTCGTTTTAAAATTAGATCTAAGTTAAGAGAATAAGGTCAACGTTTTCGGCCGATTTACTCATATCTTATACAAATATTTAATAACCTGTTAAAAAAGTTATAAAGCATAGATTAAAAATATTTCGTTTTTATTTTTAAATTAAAAATATGGAATTCATTAGAAAAATATAGTCATTGGATGCCAAGGAAAAGGAGGACAATTTCGAAAGTCACAAGACGTATTTTAATAACTAAGTATCAATACAACATTGTTGTATTACATTATATATCAATTCGAGTGAAAAAATCACTTTAGGATATCGGACATCAACCTTCAAAAAAATTATATATATACTTTAATATAATAAACAATAAAGATTTTTTTGCACATCCTTGAACAGCAATAATAGAGAAAAATATGAAAATTCTCGATTTGAGGCATTTGGCCCATTTTTTATCAGAATTTTTATTATAATTAACAACTATTCTTATTTCTTGTATGAAATTTGGTTAATTTCATAGAAGGAAAATAGTGCAGTCACCTCTCATCCAGCCAAAGAATGTTACATGAATCGCAGAATGGACATAAACATAACGAAACTGGGGAATTTGCCAAGTCGTTCTCAGGGTCGCGGACGTTTCTGTTTAAGTGAAATTGTTCCTCATACGTATAAAAACACATGCTAAAAATATTCTACATATATTTGCGAAAATAAAATGTGTATTTTTATTTTAAACACGTATATACCACTTACCTCTCAGTAACAGGTACGGCCTTGGACTTGAGCTCGTAGAACATGAAGTCCTGCTGGGGCTGGCCGGTGGTCATTTCTTCCAGGATTCTTTGATCAACATTGAAATCATTCGTTAATAACGAAGCGAGATCGTATCCCATATCAATACCGGATTCATCCATGTTTGAACACAAATACACAAACTTTATCACAAATATCACGTATGGCTAATTAAATTTTATATATAATGCATATTTAAAAACAAAACATATTATTTATATAAGAATAGAATGAATTTCTTAACAGCATCCATTCTCCCAGCTGTCTACTTGTTGCTATTGTTGACTAAAGTTATACGTATGAAATATGAGTGACTGCAATACAGCTCATTTTAGCACAACACGATTTTCTTATAACCTATAAGATTTTTCACTACATTCGCATTTTGCCGCTTTATTTTGTGATCTATTATTTTGTATTGGTAACATTTGGAAACCTCAAACAATAACTCAATGTTAAAAAACATTATCATTAATTTAAAGTTATAATTATATTTGTAAATACTTATAAAATTTAACTAAATAATAGAAATATGATACAAAATTTATAAATTTTCTTTTTTATAATTTTCAGTTGACGTAACATTTATGTCACAACAAAAAATATCAAGTCTATTAAATTTAAAATTGCAAAAACTAAAGATAGTTCTTAAATTTTAAGATAAATAATTAGTGAATGGATTCGTATTTTGTAAAATAAAATTGTCTATGACGATAATTTTATATCTATTCTATACCTGGCCTCACACGTACAATAATATTGTCAATATAGTACGTATTTTAAATAATAATGCGAATTGTTTTTCAATATTATTTAAGATTTCTAGAAATTGTGTTTTCGCCATGAAAATATCGGGAGAGGCTCAGTTATTGACAATATTTTAGTTGAAAAAAATATTTTAAAGAAGGCAAACGCTTCTGCTTTTTATTCAAAATAAACGACAAATCTGAGTAAATAGCAAAAATTATGTTGATATTACTACTCCCGCGGAAAAATAATATTTAACAGTTTTTAATTTTTATTAAAACATTACAAACTTATCCAGAGCTATAAGATACGTCTATTAAAGTATATCATGATAAAGTTAAAAGTATTGTGCGTTAAAGAAGCTTCTCGATAGTTGCAAAAAATAACGATCCAAATAGAGAATTTTTTTTGATATCGGATATCTCTCACCCTCATGTAATTTTTTAAATCATTCTCTGTTAGTAAAATTAGCTTCACGCTGTATCCCACATACAACTGGATAGGCAGAGGGAACCTAGTGTTACATTCCGTCTCCATTTTCTGCCTACTTCTGAAGGCATTGCGTATTGAGTGGCGGAACTCATCGCCGTACTTTGTCTCGACACCAGAGTGAAGAATTAAAATATAAATATAAATGAATACGTGAGATATTAATCAATCATTTAAATAAATATTGAGGCCAGTCGTAGCGCAGGGGCACAGAGTGTGCGTATAAATCGACTGGTCATAGGCTCGAACCCCACTCGAGGGAGTAAAATATTTATTTACATTTATATTTCCATTTCTTTGCTCTGGTGTTGAGGGGAAAGCGTGGCGTTGAGTTCTGCGACTCAACACGGAATGCCTCCAGAAATTGGCGGAAAGTGGGTGGTTATACTTTGTGCCCCTGCGCCACAAATGGCCTCTGTTGTAGCTCATTAATAATATTTTCATTCCTAAACTTAGTTATTTTTTTAACTAGTTTCTTTCTTAGTCTTTGATTATTTTTTTATTTCATTGTACCTATTTTTGATGAAAAACGTACACATACTTATAAATAAAATATTGTCAATAATGTTGTGTAGTTAGAGGGGTAATAAAATTGAACAATATTATTGTCAATATTGTATTGACAATAATTTTGTTTGGTGCTTGGCTAGCCTTATTCATATTTTCATATATATTGTCTATGGATAAGTCTCTGATCTAAGTTGCGCTTGTTGTAGATTTGGTCGGCCTTAGTAAATAACAAGATTAATAAGTGTACATTTAAATCTATAAAAAGCTTAAATTCTATTTCAAAATGTCGAAAGCACATCCTCCAGAATTAAAAAAGTAAGAAATATTTACATTTATAAGTCATCTGGGCTATAGAGAGTTAGCGTCCCGCGTTCATAACCTCACGTCTTTACCGCGAACTTTTAGTTAATGCATAAATATTTGTTGTAAGTCAATACATTATACATTACAATTCATTATTTGTGATTATAGATTCATGGACAAGAAGCTATCAATAAAGTTGAATGCCGGACGAGCGGTTACCGGTGTACTCAGAGGTTTTGATCCTTTCATGAACTTAGTTTTGGATGAGTCTGTTGAAGAGAGCAAGGATGGGCAGCGAAACAATATTGGCATGGTGGTACGGTCGATTTTTTTTTAGATTCTTCTGTTGCACGCACATAGTATAGTAGTTAGATACTTCCTATCGACGTTTCACCACTTTCCGCCGACATCTGAAGGCTTTATGTGTTAGGTGGCTGAACCCAACGCCGCGCTTTACCTTAAGGCTCCGGTTCCCAACCAGTGGTCCGTGGACCAGCAGTGGTCCGCAGCAGCTAAAACATGGTCCAAATGATTTAAAATTTTGATGTTTTAGCAAAGTCTGCTTTCAGTTAAGGTGTTTCCTCAGTGAAACATGAAATATTTAAATTTATTATAATTTCATCGTCATTTAAATTTATTAAACTTTGAAATTCATTGTTTTTTAATATTTAGTTAAAAATTCACACACCCCATAATACATAATGTCAAATTTTTCTTAAAACTTTAAAATTATTATTTTTTTGTTTCATTATCAATTTATTTTTATTATACCTACATAGTGGTCCCTACTAACAAGAATTCTAAAAAAGTGAATACTGATCAAGAAAAGATTAGAACCCCTGCCTTATGGACATGAAAATATTAAATATTAATAAATAATCAAGCCCAAACCTGTTGTGTTTACAGTCTCACACTTGTGCCCCTGCATTACAACTAGCTTCCATAATGGTTCAAATTTATAATGTATTTGATTTATAAAATGTACCTTGCAAGATTTGACCTACACTAACATCAAATATATATATAAAATCTGTGAATTTATAAAATATAACTTGAAACATATAATATTTTGAATATAGAAGATTTATTGCAATGCTGTGATGCAGTGTTATGCTTGAGTCTCACTCCAAGGACTGAATTATTCATATGATCTCATTTCAGTAAGAAGATAAAGCCCGGCATTGAGCTCAATCACAAAGATGAGAAATTTGTTAGGAATAGAGTATCTTAACAATAAGTTTCCTACCTACTACCCTGCTATATGTAGGATACAGCATGAAGCTAAAAAAATATTTGATACAATTTTAATTTTTATCTGTGGTTATTTTTACAGGTGATCCGAGGAAACAGTATCATCATGTTGGAATCACTAGATAGAATATAGTATTTAGTTAAATGTCTTTATTTTAAGTTTATATTAATTAAGGTCCACTGAATTGTAAATGTGCAAATTTTTGGAAATGGTGATATGTATCCACATGTTTTACAAAGATGATGAATAAAAAATAAGTGAACAGAAATATGTTTTTTATTGAACTTTATTATTAAATATAATAATGTTTAATATCTACACAATATTTGTAGCTAATAAACACATTTCATTATTTCTCTCACATTGTAACTTTATTTATAGTCAAATTTGTAGGGGCTAGTCGTGGTGCTGTGGCATTAGTGTGCCACCGTAAACGAGAGCTGCTGAATTCGAAGGTGAAGGTGGAGAGGGGATGTGTCTTAATGAAATGAAATATCTATCATTATTACATGTAAAATGTTCATAAATCATCTTTATGTCGTGGGTTTCTGGTTACCATACATAGCAGAGTAGGCAGAGGGAGAGCGGATATGTCTTAATGGGAATGGAATATTTTAAATGATAACCTACTACTAAGTGATCGCCGCACTCAAATAATATTAATATTAAATAAATATTCGTATAAGGAAGCGGGCGAAGCCACATGGGAGACGCTAGTATATTATAAAACCATATTAAAATTTCTTTTATTTTTTTCACTTAAAAAACCATTGACCAAAGAATTTATTTTAATTTATTAAAAATACCTTTAAAATAATAAAATAAATATTCATGAATATATAATGAAATATAATAATAACGTAGACTTTTAACATTTATATAATTTTTTAGACCGCAATTAAAAAATCATGATTAAAACGGTCTTCGCAAATGCACATTTCGCTTACGTCAAAAATACGACAGGATAACAAAGAAATTCCCGAGTTTGACGTTTTAATCATAACTGCTATTAGTTCGTTATTTGTTGTGATAATTATTATAAAATGATAAAATGTGTAACTAATTTAAAACTATTTCATATGACCAGCGGAGGGATTTAATAATTAATAGAATAATATAATTTGAAGAAATAACAGACATAAAAGGAGTCTTTAACCTTTTTTCTGCTGTAAGTTATTTGGCTTCTTCCTGTAAATTTAATTCTTAAACATCTTCTTACTTTCTTCGCTTATTATTATTATTTATATTATAAACAGTTTTGTAGAAAAATGCGTCTTCAGAGCGATGAAATAGATTTTTTGGTGATAAAATTTTATTGTGATGAGGTCATCTAAGTGCATTTTTATAGGTCATAGAATAAATATTATACATTGTGACTATGTGATAACATTCATTATATTATTATAATTGGATCATGCAGATGTTATAAGAACTCTTGAATGTTATTATCTATCAATTATTGTTCTAGAATATATACTATTAACTCAGATATGACATTGAAATTAATTTACTAAACATGCAAGACATACATTTGAGTAAGTCATATTAGATTTTTTTATACACTAATAATTGTTTATGTTGTAATAGTTTATAATGTATTTGTATCATTTACATATTTTGATAAAAATAATTACACATGATTCAGTAGTTTCTTAAAGAAGGACTAGAATAAGATGTTATTAGTATCTTTAGCCTAAATAGCTCTGATAATAAGATAAAACAAAATTGCCATGCAACACAAAATCGCTGTAAAATGTCCTAACAGCTTAGGTTCTATCTGCTCACTAAAAATTATAATTAAAAAGACAAATAATTTATAATAAGCTTGACTCCAATAAAATCACAAGTGATTTAAATAAATACAATCCATTGTTCTGTATAAGTCAGCAGAGGATTGATAAAGAAAACACAATTGACAAATTGAGATAATATGAGTAATAAATATTTTGTCTATCAACAATTGTTACATATTTGCATATCAAGTAGCCTAATTGTTTAATTTTAATAAATTGTTATATTTTATATTTTGCTGTTGTGGAGCGGTGTGAAAGTACCTGTCTGTATACAGTTATTGAGAATTCCATTTCCTATTGGGAGAGTGAAAGATTTTCATTTGTCTCTGTATATAAATAAATATTTTCCTTTTTCTGGTAATAAGCTAAAGCTCGACAATGAGTTTCAATACTAAACATACTGCGCTGTAGCTATATGTGGGATCTTATGTTAGAAGATTAAAAAAAAGGTTAATTTCTTGTCTTTTTAAATATTTTTAATACATAAAAAATATTTTAGTACATTATAAAATTTTGTTTGCAAAAAGAAACAATTTGTGTACAAAATAAATAAATTTTCAATTTTGAGAATGTTAAAGTTCTCCCTGTCTAAGAGTGTAGTGAATGTAATACACAAATAAATATTTTAAAATATCGTATAGTTAAGTTCTGTTTGTGGCTAAGTGACACAGCTGAATGTAAACATGAATAATTAAGTATTCTAATTTTCTGCTCTGGTAATAAAACAAAGCATGGCATTCAGTTCTCCCACTGAACATAGAATGTCTTGAACATTGCACAATATTTAGTCCTAGCTCAGATTTAATACTATATAAATAAATCCAAACTTACAAATGACACTATGTATATTATTCAGATTCACATATTTCCTCTATTTACAGGACTGAAACCAGCCACCATGGCTGATACTTTAGATCCCCTTTCACCAAGTCTAAATGATTCTGTGAGTCCAGGACTCATGCGGAAGCTGAGAATGAGATTTGGGAGAAATTCTCCACCAAGATCTCCGGGAGATGGTAAATATTTCACATTTATTTTTTATTAATCCACTGCATATTTTTTCTACTGGTATGAAAGAAATCAGATCGGACAAGGACATTTTTTCAGGAAATCATGGGCTCGTAGATCTGAATATATAGATTTCATTTCAACTTGATGTGTCCAAATGTTCATGATAAAGGCTCAGTTCATGATAAAAATGATCTTATAAGAATTTCTTTTTTCCTTATAAACTAAGAACCTATCTTAGTTACGGTTTTCTCTGTTGCTATACCTTGATATGTTGCAATACTTTTTGGCAAAAAATTATAACTGTTCCCTACATAGCATGGATAGGCAAAGAGATTCTAGTGTCAAGACACTGTCCGCTGCTTTCCGCCCTATTTTCTGACAATGTCTTTTGAGTGACGGAACTGAACACTGTACTATGTCTTACCACCTATTATGATTGAACCCTTAGGATCATGCTTAAAGTAAAATTTTGTCCTACTGCGCCATAATCGCCTATATGTTATGAATTTTAAATTCAAATTCAAAATATTCTTTATTCAAATAGACTATTATAAGCACTTTTCAATGTTTGAATGAACATATGTAAACAAAAAAGCTACCACTGATTCGGAAGGCAGTTCTGGTTTTATTTAACCTCATAATAATACAGTTTAATAAATAAAATTATGTACAAAATTGACCTGATTGACCATTTGTATAAATAAAACCCAATTTATTAGGTTGCATTTAGTTTTTGTAATCAATGAAAACTGCGGTAAGCCATTGTGCTCAACTGTTTCAAGGTGAACAAAAAACACATCTGTCAGGTCATTTTAAATTACACGGTAATCGGTATCAGTTGTAAAACAATCGCGGTCTCGTAAGCACGATATGGTGGAGAAAATTAGTAGTGGTTGTTATTTTTTGTTGTTATAGATAATAATAAAATATAGAGTTTGATGTGATAATGGATTTAGTGTTTTTTTATTAGCTTCAAGCTATATCCTGCCTACACCAGGGAAGGCAGAGGGAATTTAGTATTAAGTTTCGTCTCTTACATTCGCACTGGCCAATTTTCGAGATAGTGTGTGTTGTGACATGACAGAAATGAGCGTTACGGGCTGTCGTAGACAGCCTGATTAATTTATACAATAATAATATTGGCTTTGTATATCTTCGTACCTTCTCCCCTGATCTACGGGGAAAAGTGTGGAGCTGAAAAGAAAAAAAATAATAATAATGAATTCGAAATATTTTTAATTTTATAATTGGGTAGCAACTCTCATTTTTTCCCGATTGTTAACAAAATTGGAAATTAATTGGTTTAGTAGTTAACACAACGTTAAGCAAAGCTACAGTTACACTTATTCAATAAATGGTATACATATTAGCATGCGTAAAACGAGAGTACTTATCAAGAAAAAAATGAGAAGGATATAAAATAATGAATTTTAGAGTTATTCGTCACCACAAAGGGATATTTTTGCAGAGCACCTCCGTGAGATAGATACTAGCATACTTGATAAGCAAATATGTTCACGCGCTCAAAGCACACCCAATTTCGCCCGTGCTGCAGGTAGCATGCCTAAAAATCGAACGGCTGTCGATTTTCAAGTCAGCTCGAAATGAGCATGCTATGATTAAGAGTAATGAGCATGTGTAACTAGCTTAAAAGAATTTCGACGTTTTTTTATTATAACATTTGCAATTTCTTTTTTCGTTTTATTTTAGTTACAGAAAATTACACTATGAAAGCAAATGTTGTCGCCTAATCAACATTACACCATTTAACCTGATTACAAATTTTCTTAAGCATACAATATTATGGCCTTGAAGCGTTTCTTAATTGAAATGATAAATGTCATAGTAATAATAATATAGAAAGGCATTTTTAAATCTTTACGTATAGAATACATAAAGGTTTAAAAAAAAATGAGTTGTGTAGAGAAAGCCAGAATTAAGGCACCTATTTCTCTAATTGCTATAGTTTTTCATTGGTTGGTAGAATATGACCGAAAGTATTTATCCTTGTCAAGTTTATATTGAAATAAGACAAATGTTATTAATATTAAATTACTGCTAAAAATTCTTCTTCAAAAATATGGATAGTATCCTGGCAAAAGATACTATGCATATTTTAAAAAGACGCAATTAATCTGTTCTTACCCATGTGATAGTGTATGTTTCATTTCTTACAGGATATGTGGAATTCGGCGACTTCAGGTCCGAACGACCTGGTATCAAGAAGGTTGGTACCTTCGCCGGAGTGTTCTGTCCTGTCGTCCTTTCAATGTTTAGTGCGCTTGTTTTTATACGCATGGGTGAGGTTTTTTTTTATTTAGATCTAATTTAAGGTATTTTGAGGATTGGAATTTTTATTGGATATGACTATGTATTTTTTTACTTTTTACATATTAATATATACAATGTTGATCAATATGCAAAGGAACGGCTCTAAATTTTGTTAATCCAAAATTAGCATAACATAGCAACTATTTATATAATACTAAACATCTCCTTCGTTTGATTTCAGTCATCGCGTTCTATCCAATCATCGATTTTATATTAATTAGAATTTTCAATTTTGACAGTTAACTTGCTTGTTTTTATTATATGTTTAATCGTAACTCTTCGTATTTTGGAAATTGAACATACCTAGGCTTTTAGAAAGATTTTACTATTTACCTATTGTATTATGTGAAATATTAAAAAAAAATACAACACTAAAGAAATTAATTTTGTTTTGTCCAGGTTATCTTGTTGGAAACGCAGGTCTCCTAGTGACTTTAGCTCAATTCGGCCTTGCGTATCTAATAGTGGGTTTTACAGTCATGTCGATATGCGCCATATCGACTAACGGTGCAGTTGAAGGGGGCGGAGTTTATTGTATCCTTTTTTTAAATTTTATATTAATATTATAAAGCGGTAGAATTTGTTTGGGAAAACAGCAATTAGTGATTCGAATTAAAAAAATCATTGTTTCATATTATTATTTTTATCCTTCTTCATACTTAGAGCCAGTTTTGAGGCCAATTGTGGCGCAGTGGCACAAAATGTGACTGTATAATCGACCGGTTGTGGGTTCTATACCCACTCGAGGAAATTAAATATTTATTAAAATTTATATTTTCATTTCTTCGCTCTGGTGAAGAGGCAAATCGCGGCGGCTGAGTTCCGCCACTCAACACGCAATGCCTTTGGAACTCGGCGGAAGGAATTTATTGATCGAATACATAATAACACCGTATTTTTATTTAATATTTAATCTGGCATTAATTTTTTTTACTGAGTAGTTGGATAACTTTCTATACAAACAATCAGTCATGATAAGCAGAACTCTAGGACCGGAGTTCGGCGGTGCTATAGGTACACTGTTCTTTTTTGCGAACGTAGTGTCCAGTGCGCTTTGTATTTCTGCCTGCACTGAAGCGTTGGTTGAAAATTTTGGACCCAATGGTAAGTTGTATTGAGTATTTTAATATCGAGCGGAAAATTGAGCCACTAGTTTTTTTAAAATATGATATAAGAAAATTAGTACATTAAAAAACCTATGTAGATTTAGAGGTTTTTGGATTTTTATCGTTATATTTTACTTACAATTAGACTCTCTTAAAAACTTGAGTTTTCCATATGTGTTGGTGGTACATAGACAATGTAAGCATGGCTACTTTTCACTATACTCGTAATTAAAAAGTAAAGACGATAGCGTATACACAAAATGTGTATGTGACCACACGGTAAAGAAAAAACTTTTGTGGTTACAACGTTGTTCTTGATGATATGACAGGGCGATAACATCGATATAAGACGAGAGTGAAATTTTTTTGTTCGCAATGTCCAGTGTATAAAATTTTATGTATTTTTTATTTTTCAATTGGTTTTATTGATAACTAATAATATATGATATTTTTTAAAAGTTTTTGTTTCTGAGTGCACTATTGGTTATCACTCACGCAAATGCCAAACTCAGCTCAAGGCTGTGATACTAAAAAATATTTCTCGCCTTTTACCATTTTCCGCCTAATAACTTTTCCTCTTACTAAATATCAGTACTAATTTTTTTGTGATATAAATTTAGTTTTCTTAATTATTTTCAGGTTACCTAGTGGAAGATTCACCTGGCTTACCCAATGGTTATTGGTACCGATTCCTTTATAGGTAAGGAATGTTAAATGATGTGTTGTTAAAAGAGTCTAAAACAAAAAGTATTAATAGCATAAACACTTTCCAACAAAGTTAAACATATCATGTTCTTTGTGAATATATTATATTTTAATTAAAATAACTTATTAGGCTGAGGTCAGTCACATTTTTTTAATTAAGCAAATATCTAGAAAAGTCCGTATGAAAGTGTTCGTACAAAAATACAGAGCCCTCCCAAATTAATACTTACAACATTATTTTTGAACAAATATAAATAAAATATAATGTAATAAAATGGCTTTTCCTAAATCTCTTTTCAGGTCAGCGTTAAACGCTGCGGGTCTGGGCGTGTCTTTGGCCGGCGCGTCTCTCTTCGCTCGTACTAGTCTAGCAATATGGTTGACGACCGTTGTTTGTTTGTGCAGCGCGTTTTTGAGTTTTTTCATCACATCCCCTGGACAGGTAAGGTTTAGTTAAGTAATCATATCTTCTAAGTATAAATTATTTAATTATTATTATATATGAATGGATATCAACAAAATGACACGTATTTTTAGTCAGTAAAAGTTATTGGAGGATAACAATGACGTTTTTCTCATAAAATTTATAAATATTTGAATGGATATGAGGGATATGAGACCGCGCTTCTTATGTAGTGTGCCCGCGCACCGACCACTAAGTTACATATGTATAATTATAATTGATGTTATCGGTTCCTGTAAGGAGATTATTACAAACTTCTGGTTCCCAAAGATAATTGCTTAGAATTGTCATTTGACAAGGGACAGTGCTATTTATTAAATATTTGTAAAGTGTGAGTAACACTTTTCTTAACTATATATTTTTCTTAAATATAAAAAATGGTAAATAATTGGGTTCAAATCCCACTATATAAAAATGTTTGTATGTTTCTAAAACAGTATTGTTTTGCCATTAGATAGAGAAGCCGGCCACAAACCAGCTAGTGAATGCAACAAATTTCACATACACCGGCCTCAGTGTGTCAACTCTCCGCGAGAACCTCTACCCCCACTACGGCAGAGACTACAGTACAGAGAGTGGAGAGATGGTGGACTTCGCTTCGGTGTTTGGTGTTCTGTTCACTGGAGTCACTGGTGTCATGGCGGGGGCTAATATGAGTGGTATGTATAGTATATTATAAAATTAGGGAACAAATTTAAAGTCAAATAGAAACTATAATTCTATTGCTTGTTATGTACTTTTTAAATATTGTGCATAAAAATATCGTTCTACTTATTTTCGGGCAATATTGGTTTTCTCGATCTGTTATGATATGACAGAACTTTTTTGTAAGAAAATTGTTGAATTAGGTTTGGTGTCTGTACACGTGACGACGTTCGATACCCACTCGAGAGAAATAATAATTCATATCAATATCATCTCCTGGTCCTGGTAATAAAACAAAGTGATGCGTGAAGCTTAGCCGCTAAGCACACGATGAATCAACGGAATCAGGAAAACAGGGTGTCTTGATAACTAGGTTCCCTCTGTCTACTCCGCTGTAAGGGTGTGAATCCCGCGGGAAGTTGATCTATAAAAATATTTTTGTTTCAGGTGAATTAAAAAGTCCTTCCAGAAGTATACCCTTAGGCACATTGACAGCGTTGCTCTTCACAGGGTTGTCTTACGCTGCTTTATCTGTGTTAACGGCTTCAACTTGTTCTATGGAGTTATTGCAAAATAACTATGTATATTTACTACCTATAAATGTATGGCGGCCTTTTATTGTTGTTGGTGAGTGTGTTTTTTTGTTTTTTTTCGGTGAACGGGTCGCAGTTTCTTTAAAACATTAAATGCATATTGTAATAAAAAGCCTAATTTTGTTAAAAATATTCATAATAATAATTTATTAATTCATATAGCTTACAAAGTTAGTTAAGAATAATTGATTCTTAAAACAAACATAATATGTTCGTCCATCCACTTAACACTAAATGTCTCGAGACAGTATAAACTAAATGTTTTTTTTAATTTCTAGGAATGTTAACAGCAACGTTTTCAGCTGGTCTGTCCAATCTCATCGGTGCGTCGCGTGTGCTCGAAGCTTTAGCTAAGGATAATATATTTGGTGATTATTTTGTTGTTATTTAAACTTGTTAAATAGATTCATTTTATAAATAATACCATAGGCAAATATTAGGTTACTTGTAAGAATTTTAATGGACGATTGGAATTCGTGTCTCTTAGAAACCATTCAAGAACCAATCAAAATTTTTGTATCTCCATTTTTTTTTCTTTGTTAAAACGTTTCAAATCTATAATTATATTAAGTTTATGTTGTATGTTCTTTGCAATTGATTTGCTGCTTGTAGTTCCTAATAAAAACTGTTTTTTTTAAGATATGGTACTATTATAAAATATTTTTCCAAATAACATAGAGAAATAGATTTATATATATATATATAGTGTTTATACACGTACAGATATCCCTTTGATAGAGTATAATTATTATTTACAGGTTTCATCCTGCGTCCGATGGTGTCGCGATCCGGTAACCCAGTGGTCGCGGTGATAGCGTCATGGTTGCTGGTTCAATTAGGTATCATGGCGGATTCCCTGAACACTATTGCTCAGGTAAAATATTCTGTAATTTAAATAATGTGAAGATGTTATATAGGCACAGAGAACTTAGTGTTTAAGGCACTCCGTTACCCATTAAGATGTCTCTGTTTCACACTATTTTCATGAATTTTTATTTTTGAAAATATAAAAAAAAACTGATATTATGTGGTGTTGCTTAAAGCAAGTTGCTTAAGCATAATTCTTTTTTAAATTATTTGTAACAAGATAATATCTATTAGATTTTTATTTATTTATTTGCGATTTCCAACGCCTTAAGGTTGCCTGGAAGAAATCGCTACTTCAGCGATAAGGTCGCCTATTGTACATGTTTTTATATTTGTATTCTGTTATTTCTTTTTTTGGGTGTACAATAAATACTTTATTATTATTATTATCTATAAAAAATACTTATTTTCAGGTTAATTCGGTACTTTTCATGACAAGTTATTTTGCTATAAACCTAGCGTGCCTAGGTTTGGATCTAGCATCTGCTCCTAACTTTAGGTAATATTTTTATATGGCTTATTTACGTAATATAATTGTATGTTTTATATCTTATTTTAGTTTTGACTTATCACTTTGATATATAAAGCACTTTATAAAAAATGTTTAACCCATGATTTAAAAATTATATATTTATATTTAAAAATTATATATATATATATATATTTAAAAAGATCAATCCAAATCGTGTTGAAAAGGATTAATTAAATTTACTAAAACTTTTGCTCATGGGTGATATATGTAAATATATTGCAGCATAAAAAATATAATTTTATAAGTTAAACATAATCTTATCCAATATAGCAGCATCAGTACACGAATGTTGTTAGTAAATGCATACGGCGGTACTTAGTACCAGTTTTATTAATGTTGTCGTCAGGCCGACATTCAAGCAGTTCTCGTGGCTGTCGTCGCTGCTGGGGCTGTCGGGCTGCGCGGCGCTGATCTTCTCGCTGCGGCCCGCGTACGCGTGCGGCGTGGCGCTGGCGTGCTGCTTGCTGGTGCTGGCGCTGCACCTGCTGTCGCCGGCCGCCGAGGACCCCAAGTGGGGCAGTCTGAGCCAGGCCCTCATCTTCCATCAGGTGCGCATACCTCTACTCGGTGACCAATAAGCACTTGTAAAATATATGAC
Organism: Heliconius charithonia; assembly: GCA_030704555.1. Taxonomy (NCBI): domain Eukaryota; kingdom Metazoa; phylum Arthropoda; class Insecta; order Lepidoptera; family Nymphalidae; genus Heliconius; species Heliconius charithonia. Next base: position 7,251,241 of record CM060825.1, read on the forward strand.
ATACATATAAACTCTTCATTTTTATCATATAAACAAATTTAAATATATTTTCATAATTTTATTAACGGTAGGTCAGAAAATATCTTTTATTGCTGGACCCTCGACGGGAACACGTCAAGTTCTGGAGACCACAGATGCTGTTGCTCATCGGTTCACCAAGACAAGCTGCTCCTTTGATTGACTTTGTTAATGACCAGAAAAAGGTAATACATATGAACTTTTTGTAATAACTAAATATTTCTTTATTTAGAAAAGTCCAATGATACATTTAATTTTAAAATATTCTTATTTATAGGATTGATAACTGTTTACTGTAGTCAAATAGTCATCGTTAACTTAGTTTTTATATTAGTTTTTTTTTATTGTGATACAACATGCAAAATAATATATAATATTGTTGCAGGGTGGTCTATTCGTCATTGGTCACGTCCGAATCGGTCAATTAGATGGTACTGGAGATCCTCTGGCAGAGGAGCATAAATATTGGCTGAAATTGATTGATCATTTGAAGGTAATTAATAAATGTCTTTTTATGTGTGTAAAATTATAACTTTATATTATAGTTATAAAAAATGCCGCTTATTATAAATTAAAATATCTTCAATTTGTACCTTCAAGCTACATAGCTTAATTTCTCTTTTTTGTACATAATGTCATGTTTTTAATTGTACATAAATACACAAGTTTCGCGAGATTCCATGTTGAGGGTGGAAACTCAACGCCATGAATTATCATGTTCCAAAACAAGAGGACCCACAAGCGTCGAGATTATAGTCACATGCTGTGCACCTCTACAACCTAATATATCTCATGGCTTCAATTCTGTCCACATAATTAATATTTATTTCCTAGGTAAAAGCATTCGTAGAACTATGTCTAGCGGAATCCGTGCGTTCTGGTGCGGCACATCTAACTCGACTATCCGGACTCGGCGCTATGAAACCGGACACAGTGTTATTGGGTTTCTGGGATACGGCCGCACCGAGGGATTTCTTTAGAGAGTAAGTTACAAGCTAACTTAGTTATAATGGATTTTTTAAAAATGCTATTTTTGGCGACGGCCTTTAATATTTTTAGCATATTTTAAGTCGGTATTACTACTGATATGAGCTCCACAGCTCTTTGGCGAGTTTTATTAAAAATTAGTTTATAGAGAAAAAAGTGATTTTATTGTTGCTTAGCTGTAATGTTAATGGTCCCCGCAGCCCGTCGTCCCCCTACAACACGCAGCAGTTCGAGGTGGAGGGCGCGTCGCTGTTCCCGGCGCGCACGCCGCACTGCGCGCGCGCCGCGCCCGGCGAGTACGTGCGCGTGGTGGCCGACGTGCTCTGCGTCAACAAGAACATCTGTCTGTGCCGGCACTTCCACCACTTGGACATGGCTGCTGTTGAACGGTTGGTGCTCGTTGGTGGTCGACAGGGAGACCCCAAAATTAAGACTTTTTTTTTATCAGAGCGAAAGAATGAAAATGATGTAAATTTAATTAACCGCTTTTCGTTGGCCATGAATCCCGTTTACATAGAGACATTTCCTCACTACGCCACTAGGTGTGAGTGGTGTTCATGATCTAGTTTAGTTATTTAATAAGGAAAAAAGTAAAAGATGCAGTTTGCTCTTTGTTTAACCACTCTTCTTTAACACTTTAAATTTGTTCGGTAATTTTAATAGGTATTTTTGTTCTTTTTTGTTATTCAATATAATAAAACTCATCTGTTTAAATTTGCTGTACAAATGAATTATTTTAGGATATCGCTTAATTATTTTGCACGATTTTCAATAATTCACAGCGTCATATACGTATAAAAAATATTTATCAACTTTTTCCAGTAAATCATCGTCACTAAAATACATCGACGTATGGCTAGTAGAAATATTATCACCATCGAGAGAAGAAGCTTTCACAGTGCGAGCTCTGTTCGCGTTGCAATTGGCTGCCGTAGTGCGCTCAGCGCGAGGCTGGCAACATCTGCGGTTGCGGGTTCATGTTGTCGCGGCCACGCCTTCTGTAATGGTGGGAGGTAAGTAGATGAAGGTAGGGTTAAGAGACAGGCAGTGGAAAGTAATTGGGGGGAAAGATCATATCTTTACTGTCTTGTTTGCATTTGTTATTTATATTTACAACACCATTATGATGCAGCTTTTATGTAACTGCGATGAATGGAAATGTGACTGTTTTTAAATAAATAACATAACTTATTTTAGGTAAAATCTTTTCTTCTTTCTATATTTTTATATACTAGTTAATAATTATTCATACGTATTATATTATGTTGAAAATATAATTCGAAATAGACTAGTATTATTCGTAAGAAAAAATAATCTAATGATAACTTTAATTCTACAGAAGCAGGTAGAACCTACCCCGCAGGCCTGGATCCATCATTGGACCCGAACATCCCGGAACTGTCACCGGGAAGACCGGTTCAGGAGCGTCTGGCCCAACTCCTTAAACTGTTGAGAATTAACGCTAGTACTCATACTGTGAGTTTGATAATATATGGTTTGCTTGGACAGTATCTTAGTGAAGTGTAATCAAGTCTTGCTATATGATTGTTTTTTTTTTTTTTTTTTTAAATAAATTTTAATTGATTTTGATTTAGGTGGTTTAAGTGCAATATTTTTGGAGCTTTTTGTTTATAATTTTGTTTATGTCTTTCTTTAGATTTATAAAAAATATAGTTTTTTTTTCTACAAATACTTACACATTCTTTAAGTTGTTTTCTTTATCAAACAACTATTATATTACATTATTTGTTCAGGTAAATGAATGGCCAACATTAGAAGATACAAGTCGATGGTCAGACTCAAGTTTGGATGAAAACAGTGTATATCAACGAGTTCCTTTAAGTTATTTACAAAAGTATGTATACTCGTAAATTTAATGTTATTTTAGTAGTATATCTAAAAACGCTCTGACTACACGCGATGACTGTGGATTCGGTTCCCATACGGCAGAGTGAATTACTTTCATTTCCACACTCTACCTAATGGGCAAGCTGAGCTCCAGCAATCTGGATATTGCATAGTGAGTGGGGAACGGAGTTTCTTAATACTAAGACCTATCTTCCAACCTTTACTATAATCATACAGTTAGATCAACTTGTTTTATGTTATTATTTCAGAGTAAACAGAATAATAAAATCTCGCTGTGATGAGGGCACAGCGGTAACGTTTGTACAGCTCCCCCCTCCGCCCAAGCTGTCCCCAACACCGTCGGATGCAGATGACGCTATATGCATGCAGTATTTAAAGGTATGCTACCTTTTATACATATATATAATTTATATAAGATATTCGGATTTTTGGTTCGATTCGGAGGTTCGGATAATCGAGTTTAAACTTATAAATCAGTTAGATAGTTTTGCGAGTATACGGAAATAGTCATATACTACATTATAAAAATCTTTAATTTTTTATTAATAAAAGGACTACGCCACGACTGGCCTTAATTTTTTAATTTCATTTTAATATTTTTTTCAGGTATTAGACGAATTCACAAAGGACTTATCTCCGACTATTTTAGTACGAGGACTCAAATCTGTCACATCGACGTCATTATAAAACTGACATTAATGATAGGTTTAATATATTTTTACAAACACATTTACCATATTATTATTGATTGACTTTGTAAGTTAGACGTTTTTTACTGAGCGGTTTAATTGTATGTATTTTTTAATAATTAAATAGAACACGAACTATATATGGATTGTTATCCTTTTTATTCTTAATACTATTTTTTTACTAGAGACTATAAATAAAAATATAACAATAATCTTTCGTTTGATATAAAAATGTAACCAGAAATTAGAATTTAGATCTATATTTTTCTTTTATCGATCATTTTGAAAGAATTTGTTTTGATTCATAATTTCATTTTATGTTACATTGTTATAAAGAAGTATGTGTTAAATAATTGCAGGTAATTAAATCGCTTTTCTGTAAAATTAAGAATTTTATCACTCTTATATAATTAAAATTTTAACTGTGATTTTAGTTTCAATACGCCTAAAGAACGTTGTATATGGAGTGTAAACATAAAAAAGAGTATTATTTTAGTTAAAAACGTTTAAACATTTTTTGTTCTTTATAAATAGTTTACTATTTTAAAATAAAAAAAAATATTTTTATTGTTCTGTGTTTGTTACCATTTTTCTATTTAAAATTATCTGTAAAACTTTGAGTAACTTTTATACAGCAAGGTTGACAAGTTGTGACTGCTATGAAATTTGCTAAGCTTAAATTAGTAGGCTGCGCAAATTTAATTTTAAAGTTTTTTTTACTTTTGATTTTCTTTTTTTCCAAATTTTTTCCAAAGAGTACAATATTGTATTTAAATGAACTCATCTCATTGAAATATATCTCTTTCACTTAATTTCATATGTGTTTATACTCCATATTTACGTGATGTGGTGTGATTTATTACATTTGATAATTTTTTAAAAAGTATTAATTTAAAATTAAGTTTTAACTTCGATTAAGCCTTAAAGGCATATTTATAATTGTATTTTTTTATTATACACTAGAAAAGTAAGTCTATTTTCTATGGAAATGGTGACAAAATCATGTTTCATTTGTTTAGTTTGTAACTCCATGCTTAGACTAATTGATTTTCTAAACTAATTGACTTTCTAAAGAAAGTTATCTGGCAACACTGATAAAAACAAATTAATTATCATTAAAAACAAATTATTACAATAAACAAATTATTATAATAAACAAAAAATAACCACAATTATATTGTGGTTATTTTTTGTTCACGGAAAACTGAAATTTTTTCTTCAAACTACACTAAACTTTAAATTTAGTGTCGTTATATAGAATAAATATGGATACGATACTCGAATTTACATATATTTTATGAAAATGTAAATTTAACTGTAATATTAAGTAATTAGTAATGAATGTCCATTAAGATAATTTACTCTTTATTCTTTTAGACATTATATCGCTTTATTTGGGTATTGGGGTTGGGGCTCAAGGACCTTACACAGAATGACTGGTAGTTCGATAGTTAAACTGATATAAGCAGTGGATCATTGCCAACTATATTTCTCTCATTTCTCCTCCATGTAGTATTGTCCGAAGTTTCACTGTTTTTATCCAACTTTGGCAAAGTCCAAGCGGAAAACATAAACCGTTTTTAGCACGTATGTATGTATGTATGTATGTCGGTTACTTTTTTGATTGGACTTGTTGGATTTGTCTTGATGGCACGAGTGTTATTGGATATAGTAATTTAGTTTATGTAGTCGAGAGTTTCTTTTGTTTTTAATTGAGATAATGGCCATTTTTTTGTATATTTCTTTCTTTATATATTTTCTTTTAAAATACTTAAGAATCTTCATTTTGTGTGTTTTATCGCCGTCTATTGGTCTTATAAAAAATATTTCTGATGTATAAAAATAGTTGGAAATGGTCTCCTCTCTATCTTCTACAAATTAATCATATTTAAATTTATCACACTTCCGTTCCCTTTCCGCCGAATTCTCTAGGCATTCTGTGTTGAGTGGACCCCGCATTGCCTTGTTATCAAAGCAAGAAAATGCAAATATTTAATATTTCATTCCTCCGAGCGGGGATGGAACCCACAATCGTCGCGTTTCCATTCGCACATTTGTGGCACTGCGCCACGACGGCCTGTCTTACATGTGTACCATAATATTTTACACCAAAAGAATCTAATGATAAAACACTTACACTTTCTTTTATGACTTCTTTAGATGAAATAAATACTGCTCTTCACGTAAATCGAATCATGACTATAAATAATTGTGTTCCATTTGACTTATAAATTTATTTTTGCGATCATTTTTCATATTTGATCACTGCATATTATATATTGGTTATCTTCGTTTTGACCAACTTTAAAAAGAGGATTTTCAATTTTCAAAAAGAAATGTTTAAATATGAAAATATATCGACTTCTCTAGATAAATAAATAACGAAACTTGTCAATTGCTTATGAAAATGCCTTTAGATAATTTTTTGTATACAATTTTTTAATAATAATAGTTAATGTCGTAGTTACTATATAATAAATAAATATTTATGAATCTATATGTCTCTTTTCTTTTCTATATCTCTCTTTCTAGCTTTACTCCGTTAAATAAATAAGTAATCTTAATATTATTCATATTTCTTTTACTATATTCTTATTTTATAGATAATAAGATTTAATATTATTATTGTTTAAGATATATACATATTTTTTGCCTTCATGCTATATCTCGCACATATACAGGTAGGTAGAAGAAACCTGGTAATCTGTGTGTTCCGTTCCCATTAGAACACTGCCGTTCCCCACTTTTTGGCTAATTCTCGAGGCAAGGCGTGTTGAGTGGAACTTAACGCGGAACGCTACGCTTTTGCGTCGGTACTACAGTTACAGTGTGCGGAATATAGCGTGTAGCCGAAAAATAAATATTATTGAACGCCACACATGTAACTAGCGACACAAAAGCCTAGTGTATTGCAAAAACCAAAAAGCAATTTTGAAAATATAATTAATTTCTTTCGTAAATATAATTAATTTATTTATGATGCTTTGTTCTGCTTACTTTTTCGCAATTTTTATTGGCAATTTGCAATAATGACAAAAAGTAAAGAAACTCGACCTGGTGACATGGCGACTCTTTATTTTGCTCCAAGAAATTTACATACATATTATATGACATAATTATAAGAAAATACCAAAATAAGAATCAAATCCACAACCGCTGCGTGTAAAATGAGGCATTCTTCAAACACTGTAGACGTATTAAATCGATTTTAAAGGCCCAACGATCTGTACCGATTGTAGCACCTGCCGCCTGTTAAGCATTATAGGCGGTTATTAGTTTCGTTTGTGGTAAAAAGTTACAATACTAAATTTGTTATCTTTTATTTCTTTTTCTATTAAACAGTAAATTGTTTTTTTTTTTAACTTAAAGAAGGGGCAGCTGACATAAGATGTAAATATCGACTCATCCGAAGAATAATGTCGTATTTGCATTGAAATAGATTTTTTTATTTGATATAGTTGAAATACAGATTTTCATTATTAAGTTTAAATTAAATAAAGAAATATTATAGATATTTACAATAATTTTGGACATAACTTACTACATTAGGAGTGAATACACAAACTCGTACATAATATAGAATACGATTGACAAATTCTATACGTAACTTCCATCGCCTGTGCCGGCGGGACTTTGAATTTTGAACTAATTTAACTTTTCGCTTTGCCAAAGGCAATTTACATATTGCATTTATTATCATATATTGTATGTAAAGTTATGATTTTTTCACGCTTTATTATCTAGGATGGATGATGGCAAAATAAAAGCAGGTTCACTCCTTTTCCCGAATTGCAGGGTACATAGAAGGAACCCAGTGTTAAATCACTTAGTTTAAGTTTAGTTTATGACAAGGGCCCCCCCCCCGGAACCTAGGATTCCGACCATAAACAAAGCGTGGAAATCTTTTAATTTTACATTTTCAGGAAAAGTGTACATCTCAATTACATACTATACAAGCTAAAGTTTATCTTTATAAAACTTTTGCCCATAAGTTTCAATATCCATGCTCAAAATCTCCGCAGCACACGCATTTATAGCAGTTCGATGGCGTTCATTATTATTTTTATATTATATATTTTTATTGCTATTGACTAACTAAAATTTTCACCGTAAGTTTCAGCCTATAGAATTTTTAGGGAATATAGTATAGCTTTCATACAAAAAAAGTTAATTCGAACAGTAGATCGAGAGATCTTTGCGTTTAAGCAAACAAACAAAAACTTTTTTTTTTCAATATATAGTAAAAAATAAAAACCCTCTAATACACTTGCCACATCCAGGAACACATGGATATCCATATCTTGTAACCAATACCAAACCAATCTTGATGTAACTTGGACTATTTCTAACTTGAAATATATCTCATTAATTCAAATGGAACAATAATCTCGATATGACCTTATGTTTCCGAGAAATTTGTGAGCAAATATATGTATAAACTTACATTCACTTATTATTTAAAATACGTGTTTGAAAGCGTATTTAGGCTTCTAGTATGTATATATTAGCAAGATCAAATATTAGGTTATGAAATTGGCGTTTTGTATGGAAGGAATTTATATGGAGATTTATTTAATCAAAGTATGAACCATTGTTATTTATACATTTTTGCTATCTCATATGTCGTTCCTTACTAAAAAAAATTCCTTTACTAAAAAAAAAATCTTTTCAAATTTCGAAAAAAATGGTAATCTGTTGGTGAAATGTCTTATACATTCTAATGGAAGCTCTTTTAATGTGGTTGCGTTCTGTTATGCAGTGTGTGGTCTAGCGTTGTCGTGAAGCAGCAGTGGCGTAGAGCGATTGACCAGCCTCGCTTGTTTAGCAGATAGCTTTTAAATCATGTTTTACAATTCGTGACAGACAAAAGACATCTGCCCTAATCGTCTGGACATATTTGAGAAAAGTGTAATGAACGACACCGGCACAACTCCACCAAACGATTACAGCTAACTTTTTTGGGTTAATTTTTGCTTGGCGTAGGATTTGGCTTGTTTGCGAGGGTCCAGCCATTGCGATGAGTACTTCCAATACTTTGCATCACTGGAATGGTTCGATTTAAAAAGCCTCCGTTGTTGTGCCGGTTAAGTAATATAATGGTTTGCTTCATTCAATTCGTAAAGTCCACCCACCTTTCAGCTTGTTAATCTTCCCAATTTGCTTCAATAGGATTAAAACAGTTTTATCACTAAAACCGCCAGCGGTTAACTTGAACGTTGTTTGCGATGGATGTGATGCTTCCACAATAGCCTCCAATTCTTCATATCAACTTGGGTCTCCAGCCCTCCACGGGCTCCACGGGCTTGATCTGCAGGATCGAAATTTACAGATAGAAAACATTGGAACCAGAAACGCACTGTGTTTTCTTTTGCGACAAGAACACATCATCATGAACCATTAGAGATATTTCCCGATCACTGGCGCCACTGTCGACCTCGTACTCGTATATAACAAGATATTTCAAGTCTTGAGGCGGAAATTTACGTGTCGTGGCGTGTCATGATGCTTACTGTCGTGACGGTGAGTGTGCATATTTACGTGTCATGTCGTGGCATGCTATGGCATTATTTCTGAACAGTTCTTAACAAACCTTTGCAGCACTCAAACAATCATAATGTTTTCTAGTAATATTGATGAAGATCTGTGATTTCTCTTAGCAATGAAAAAAGAAAATAAGATACTGAACAGGACATCAAATAATCCTTGTACTCTTTTCACTTTGAGTGATATATAGCTTGTCTTTGACGTATAAGTTGTTCTGCAAATATAATAAATATAAAATGTCCACTTGTGCTCTCTCCATCTTTTTCAGTCTTTTTTTGAATTGGGTTAAAAAATACCTATCTATTATTTCATAAAATGCCTTACAATACCGTAATTTACTTTAATAATGCTTGACAAGCTTATCGCGCGGCTAACGTCCTGCTAAGCAATAGGGGGTTACCCCCTTTTAGTGGGGGATCCCCCTTTAGAAGAATCATTATTCATTTGCAGTACATGAGTATTCGCTAACATGAAATACAGCCGCCACAGTGGCGCAGTTTGACGTCATCGCGTCGTAGAATAAATATTAATTAAAGGTGCTAGTTGTAGGTTCTATTACTTAAAACTAGACTTATGTTCCTATATTTATAGAAACTGCATCAATATGGTCATTTGTAGGTATGACTGAATTCTTCTTAAGAATACTATATATTCTTAAAAATATATATTTTAATCATTTTAATGAACTACTTTTAACCATTAAATTCATATCATAAAATAAAGATCATATATTATTTTTAATTTGATGAATTTAAATTTATATTTGAGATTTTAGATTTATACTTTGTTTTATAGAGTAATCGTCCTCGCGTCAAATGGTTGTAGGTTCAATTTAGGTAGAGGTTACCTTTATCTAGCCATTTTTTTCTACTTCATGCTGTAGCCTGCCTATAGTAGGGTAAGCAGAGGGGAACTAGTGCTAAGACACTCCGTTCTCCACTTTCCGCCGGATAAGGCATTGTCTGTTGAGCGTCGGAACTCAACGCTGCGTTTTTGCCTTTTTACTAGAGCGAGGAAATTAAAATTAATTGAATTAAAATAAAATCAATAAATAATAATTAATTCCCCTAAGTGGGAATCGAACCCACAATACGTTTATCTATGCACATGTTTCATATATCTTAAATTGTTTAGGATATCTTTTATACCTGGTTTCTGCAGAAATTACCAAATCAAGTGATTACTACGTAGGCGGAGAGAAACTTAAGATCCTCCGTTCTCCGCATTTTGCCCAAATTCGAGTCTTTGTTTTTAATTAAATGATAATATAAAAAGCAGAACCATAAAGATAATCCTAAATATTTTTTTTAAGTTTCACACTGTATCCCGCTGTAAATAAGACAGAGGTAGGCTCCGTTTCCACTAATACCTTTTTCTTTCCCCACTTTCCGTCGCATTCTAGACTCTTGGAGGTGTTGCGTGTTGAGTGACTGAACTTAACGTCACGTTTTGACTCGTTACCAGAGCAAGGAAATGAGTTAATGAAATATTTAATTTCATCGAGCGGAAATCGAACCTACAATCTATTAAGTTTACAGTCGCACGCGTGTGCCCTTACGCCACGACTCTAATAATTCAACATGGCATAATCCCAACACTTACTTCTAGTTTCCTGAAAAACGCTATCATAATATTGAATATCAAAACTTGAACCTTATTAACTAAAGTTCCACTGATCCGACTTAATCAGCAAAAAAAAAAACAAATAAAAATATAGATGCAAATGTTTAAGTCAACATCCACATACTGTGCTTAATTTAACGAACCCTTACACACAAATTCTACGTGTTTACACGAAAATTACACACACATTGACAGCGAATGGATGTACCCACACATTGACATCGTATAAGTACATGATGGATTACGCACACAGCTGTGTAGCTGGTTGGTTCCGTATTTCTATCCAGGACGAGTAAATTCAACGGGGCAGGTGGCATCGAATTGTATTACCTAAGTTTAACAACAGGTTATATTTTATAAATATAAATATTTAATATATATTATATAGTATAGTATATTTAACGAAATTCTGACATAATTATCGAACCTACAGCTATTATAGCGCTCAACAGCCTCTAAATTGTTAAAAAAACATATCTTTCAAAAATCTGCTATTAAGTCAGTTGTGAGTTCCACTCTCTTCCCTTCGTGCAGCTAACAGCACCATAGTTTCTTAAGGAAATAGAACATAAAAAAAATATTTAAGAAGACCAAAGACAGTCATCAGTTAATATCAATTTCATAATTGTCCAATATGTAATTATTTTTTCTATATTTTGCCTACGTCGATATATTTCTTAATCTGTTTTGTATTATTGTTATTGACATTTCATTATTTTCTTCAATTAATTTGTGAACTAACTATATCCATCCAAAACCTCCTTATGTATTAAGCTAAAATTATATATCGGCAGTAAGCACGGAAAAAAACAAGAAGATTTTAATTTTAAATTTTGGGTTTTTAAATTTTAGACATAGCAATTAAAAAAATACGAGCATTTATACGTCGATTTTGCTGTATTTATTTATATTACAAACAAATTCCTATAAGGTACTTTTCATGGACCTACAATTTGTAGATTATTAGTATTTACTAATAAAATAATTCCAAAGTGAAAATTTATAGCTGTTACACAGAAAAATATCATAACAAATTTATATGCGTAGTTTATTTAATAAAAAATTTTGCAAATTTTACTTTATTAACTTTTATAAGTTATACTTCCTATTGACCTATTCGCAATTTTTTGTTATTGTGTAGTGGATCCAATAAAAAAAATATATGAAATAAATAAAAAAAAATTTCTCCCACGTTAACACAATTATTGCAATCGATGCCACCGTCCACAGCCGTCATACTGACGCGGCCACCCCCTACCCCCGTGACGTCACCCCCCTACCACCTCCCTCCTACAACAAGTTCATTTACTAATTGACATTTAACACCTTTGAATACCCTTTGTTTTATCTAATATGACGTGACAGCTGCAGTTATTTGTGTTTAGCTATATATAATTTTATATGATGATATCATAGCTGAGGCCAGTAGTGATTTTATTTCTATTATTTTCTATTTTATATTACGGTAGATAATGTGCGGCGTTGAGTTTCGCCACTCAACACGCAATGTTTCGGAAATTGGTCGGTGCGTGGGGAACAGAGTACCTTAAAATTAGGTTCCTTCTGCCTACTCTACTACAAGTATATGTGGGACACAGCATGAACAAATTAATTTCTGTCAATAAATTATTATAGTGACACATACAAATGATTTTATTTTGTTTAGAGTAGCGGAACTCAACGCCGCGCTTTGCCTCGGTACTTAGAGTATAGAGTTATTATAGTTACTTCGTTAATTAAGGCTTACTAAGACTTACACCGTTTAGATTGTGACTTAAATTTTCTCGAGTGGGAATCGATCCTACAAGCTGATGCGTTTATAGTCACCCCTGACCGAGTTCTAGAGACATATCCTCTTTAAATTTTGATAATTAAAAATTAATATTCTGACGTAACAAAGTAATTTGTGTTAACAACATTTACATTATAGAATTGAAACAAATCTTCAGTGCAAATTCTGTACAAAGACGCAGAAGGTAATTCTCATTATGTAGCATTATATTTGTGAGAGTGGAGGGAAGTACGGGAGTGAGTAAAGGGAAAAAAAGGATACTACAATTTTACAAATACCAATTATTAATAAATCAAAGTTACAGTAAAAAAAAATATTTAAAATAAATTGCAACTTACAATATCAATTTTTTGAACTCAATCATTTTACCACCAGTTCAATAAAGTTAGTGCGTCACAGCCGATAAAAACCGGCGCAAGAAATTCAGGTTATTAAAATGAAATAAAATTATGTGTAATTTATTAAATAAATCCACCACTATCAAATAAGACCGCTCAACACGCAATGACTCCAGAACTCGGCGGAAAGTAGGGAACAGTGTCTTAACACTAGGTTCCCTCTGCCTACCCTGCTGTATGAAGCTGTTTTTTTTTTATTAAATAATATAAACAATGTACATTTCGTATTTCGTGTTGCGAAAATTTGTAATCTTCATACATTATGCAACAAAAGTTATTCCAATTTTTCAATACAGCACGTACAATTGATTTTTATGCGATAGCAATATGGACGCGACGCGACCCATTTCGTGATTCAGGTCGCAGCCGTATTATAATAATGCAACAAGTTACTCCACTGGTTGGTTGGACCGTTTGGATTGTGATTTTTTTTTATTAAATTGTATTATGAGGCCGTCGTGGCGCAGGGGCGCAAGGGCGTGGCGCGAGGAAGTAAAGCGAGAAGATACTTTTTTTTTTCAGTTCGTGAAACTACGTATCCTGCATGTGAGTCAGGGAGAGTAAGCCTTATACTAAGATGCTCTGCTTCCCATTTTCCGGAATCTGGAGGCACTGAGTGGTGAATCGTGGAACTAGATTAATAAGATAATATAAAAATAAGAAAATAGAAAAATACGGAAATAAGATAATCAGCTTCACGCTGTATCCCGCATAAATAGCAGGGTAGGCAGATGGAGCTTAGTGTTAAGACATTCCGTTCCCCACTTTCACCACATTGCATGTTGAGTGGCGAAACTCAACGACGGACTTTTGTCTTGGTGTCAGAGCGAAGAAATGAAATTAAAATTAATAAATAATAGTTCATTTCGCCGAGCGGGGATCAAACTCACAACCGTCGCGTTACGGACACATTCTTGATCTTGCGCTACGACGATCTCAGAGAGTAATACATATATGAATTAAATGTACAAAAAGCTTAACCTTAAGATTAGACGGTACACAAGAGGCACACGTTCGAGTCCCGCTCCGTTCATATATTTTTACATATTTAAAAGAAAATAGATATTTAGAAATATTTTTAAAATATTTTTTGACTTTTGTATATTAATTTTGATTATGAGACCGTTTCGCGAGTAATAAAGTACCTTTGTTTTAGATACGAGATCAAAAGTACACTGTTTGTACAAGCCCGTAGACATAACAACTTGAGCTTTGGAGAAGAATAGCTGATTGAGTTGTATACAGCGAGTGAGCATGCCAAGCCTATGACGCTTCTTTTCTATTATAATCGTGAAATAGAGAGATTGAGTGCTGAGTCTGACTGTAAACGCGACAGTTGTAGGTTCGTTTCTCCTCCGGGGACATAAAATATTTAAATTTTCTCGCTCTGGCACATGACAGAGCACGGCGTTGAGTTCCACCACACACGCTTTATCTGGAAAATAAAGTAGAACGTGGGGAAATGAATCTTGATCTAATGAAGGTAAAAAGAAATTATCTGTAGTACTCCGAGCATCGTTGAAACTCAAATTTCGGGAGTATTGTCAATTGCGCCAATAAGATTCATTCTTTCCAAATATTAAAATATCCTAAAGAAAAGTAACGCCTTCGTATAAAGTACAAGCTCATAAATCAGTTTAAGAAATAGGTAGAGAAATACATTATTTCATGTATAAACAATACAGTACTTTGTGGACAAACAAATAAAATAACTGTAGAAATAAATTTGAATTTTTATTTTTGCTCTATTTTGATATATTTTCAACAAATTTATATAAAACAAATCCCATATAAGCTTTTTAGAAAACAAAGCTTACACAAAATGTAAAGCTGCTCTATATTTGTACGACTGTATGCTGCTAAAAGCCGGCTCTATAGGCAGCTTTAAATTTTGGTTTGCTTGGCAGAATGATATGTGATATTGTTAGAAATTATTTTCTTGTATAGAATCAGCTTCATGCTATATTCCGCATACCTACCCAGAAGGAATTTAGTGTTAAAACACTCCGTTCCTCTTTTTCCATTGAATTCTCTAGGCATTGCGTGTTGAGTTCAGAATAAATATTTCATTTCCTCGAGTGTAGATTGAACCCACAACTAGTCGTGTTTACAGTCACACTTTGTGCACCTGCGCCACCTGCGTCTGGCCTCATTTTATTGCATAGGTTTTTATGTTATTTGTAAAGTAAAATTCTAAAGAGGCAGTGGGAGACCTCATTTGACCTTCGAGAACACAGTATCGAGGATGCTGAAGCAATTCACGTAAAAAGCATGAGCGCCCCTCGGACGGCATGTAAACGCAGGTTGCGTTGCAGTTCTACATACGTTTATAGTTTGACGACCGCGAACTGGGTGAAAGAGGTATGCCGAGACTGTTTGGTGCTCAGTTTCCTTTGGCTACCCCGTTTTCTCTGCTAAAATCAAAGTCAAATAATTTTATGTAAAATAAGAAGTAACATTATTTTGAATAAAATTATTGATATGCTTTATTTTCTGAACGTCAATCAATTAACCACCAATTCCTTAAAGTTGATGTCTCAGACCTGCGAAGAACCGGCGCAAGAAACTCACCGGGACATATTTTTTTAAATCAATTATACAAAAACCATATAGAGGCCAGTCGTGGCGCAGTGGCACGAAGTGTGACTGTAAAACCGACTGGTTGTGGGTTCGATCCCCACTCGAGGAGATGAAATATTTACTTAAATTTATATTTCCATTTCTTCGCTCTGGTGTCGAGGCTAAGCGCGGCGTTGAGTTCTGCCACTCAACACGCAATGCCTCCAGAATTCGGCAGAAAGTGGGGAATAGAGTGTCTTAACACTACGTTCCCTCTGCCTACCCTGCTGTGTGCGGGATACAGCGTGAAGCTGATTTATTTATTTTATTTAATTATACAAAAACGAATTGTTAACATTTCTGACAGATGACAGTTATGCAGAACGTTAAGTTACGTTTTTTTAAATCATCATTTGATGTAAAATATATAAAAAACGGTAAAATATAAAAACGTTCTTTAACATTCGTTACCCGTACACCCGTTAAACGACTAAAGAAGGCGTGAGCTCGCATCAGGTGGGGTCGGGGACGTGTTAATTATTTAGTCACTAATCGATTTTAAAACTTGATTTGTCAAGGTTTTATAAGACACAGCGTACAGTTTTACAATTTTTTCGCTTCGTTTATATAGGTATTAATTACCCTTTCATAAAAAACTTCAGGGAAGTCGTTAAGTTTCATGTCAAAAGGTCAATTTTATATTTATTATCACTTACTCTAGTGTCAGTTGGAAGTCATATTGGAGTAGTTGGGCAGTAATTGAAGTGTAGACGCGATGGTTGTAGGTTCAATACCCACTTGGAAGAATTAAATATTTAAATTATTTTCATTTTCACGCTCTGTTAGGTAAAGGGATTTTTTATTCAACACGTCATAAAGAACGAGGAGTGTCTTAACTCTAGGTAAGCAGAGTGCGTACCACATACATTTATACATATAGAAAGCATTAAATAAAAAAATACTACTGATTTCTGTATTACACAAATGTTTAATTAAATTATACTCAACAAACGTAAGTTTTGATTTAGTTGGCAAGTAACACAATGGAGCGCGTACAAAGCTGCGACGGATGTCGGTTTGTCTGTCCCCGTTCCAGTTTAAACTACGGTTTAATGTTAGAGTTTGAACTAACACTATTGAAAGTTGGTCGATGTTTTTTTTTTTCATTTAGCCATCGTATAGTTTTTGCAATTCAATAAAAAGGATAAGATGCAACAAAACGAGGAGATTTAGAAATTTACCTTAATACCGAATGTCATCAAGTTGTCTCACTACGTGTACTTATGCATTTTAATTTAAATGAGAAAGTATATAAGTAAAAAGAAACAAAATAAAATATGTTTTTTTTTATCTAGTGCTATAAGTGCAAGCTTTGCTGAGAAGAATTCCACTATTCAGGTCCTGGCTCCATGACCTACTTATATGTCAATACAATTTTTATAAATGGGTCAAATTAATTAATAATAATTAATATTTCTTAGATTTTATTATTTATACTAGTCACCTGCTCGCGGCTTCGCCTGCCTGAACTACACTATTATTTATTTACTAAAAATTAGCTTCACGCTGTATCCCGCACACAGCAGGGTAGGCAGAGGGAACCTAGTGTTAAGACACTCCGTTCCCCACTTTCTGCCGAATTTTTGGAGGCATTGCGTGTTGAGTGGCAGAACTCAACGCCGCGCTTTGCCTCGACACCAGAGCGAAGAAATGAAATATAAATTTAAGTAAATATTTCATCTTCTCGAGTGGGGATCGAACCCACAACCAGTCGGTTTTACAGTCACACTTTGTGCCACTGCGCCACGACTGGCCTCTAAATTTATTTACTAAACTGCATATTTAAAGACATCCTTTTAAGGACATTACCTATACACATAAAAAACAAAATTTCAGCTAATTCAATAAAATAATAATTTTATACATATTTATATATCTTTTTTATCTATGAATCGATTGAAACAAAATATATTGGTATAAGACATATAACTACAGTGTAAATTATTAGACGTTCAAAACACGAAGCATGTAACATCTTATTTTGAATAAAATTATATATTTTAATAGTGTGACCAAAATCGAAATTGAACCCATGACTACAACTTGACGTTATGCGATAAGAAAGTCATCAAAGTCAGGAAGAATACACATAAAAATAGTAAAACCTTGTAGATACGAGTAAAATGTATTGATATATTCAAACGGGGTGCGCCGCCACCCCCGCTCAATTGATTTCCACCCCCATTGCACCCTTGGTGTAAAACATGAATATATTTAGTTATAACGACTGTGTAAGTAAACGTCTTAAAGAAATGTGTTACAAAATAATCTAGCCATACCATCATGGCGCAGTGACACTGTAAACGCTAGGGTTCGGAGTTCTATCCTCTCTGGGGGAGGATGATTATATTTAACTCGTCTTCATTCCCCGTTTTGGCAAGAGTTAGCGCAGCGTTGAGTTCCGCCATTAAACACACAATATCTCAAGATTTCGGCGGAACGTGGGAATCGGAATTGTCTTTTTGGAGAACTGGGTGTCTTAGCACTAGGTTCCCAGGTTGCCAGCTATGTGTGGGATATATTGTAAAGCTCTTCTTCGATAAATGAATTATCTATCATAAAGCGATTTTTTGGGTGTACTACCAATTTTTTTTTCTATATTTTCGCGTTCTAGTAATAAGATAAGAGTGCGGCGTTGAGCCCCGTCAAAACACGTCATATCCCAAATATTGAACAGAAAATCAATTTAACTCTCCAGTGTTACCCTGCTATTAACAGAATATAGATATAGTTTTTTTTTCTATAGATATTATTATTCTATAGAAAAAAAAAATCTATATTTAATGGAAAATAAAATAAATAAAGATGTACAAAAGCAATATAATACACTTTGGGGGCCAACACTATCTAGTACGTATTTATTCAAATTCTTTCATCTCGTCCCTTAGAACATCCCTTTACGATCTCATCTCAACTTACCGCCCTATATTTGCTATGCATAGAAATAATAAGGAAAAGTATGTTTGTAAATTCGATATTAATTTTTAAAGTCGATAATAAATATTAGGGTTCTTTATTTCATTTTGACATGTTCCTTTGTTTCTTACTTTATATTCAAAGAAAATCTGTAAAAACAGCATTAAGCTATGTTTAAAGAGACTAAGGAAATACTACAGACACAAACTGTATTTCGATAAATATTTTTAAAAGTTCATCTTAATATCATCTGCCTCTATATTTTCAATCAACATTAAATAAAAATAATAAGTAAGTGTATATGTGTATTATACGTCACTTACATCAAGATCCTTATTGATTTTGATTATTTTTTTAATCAGGCAGAGGGAACGTAACTTACCTCCAATTTCATCCATTGCATGTTACTCAACTCGACGGAGCTAAACGTCACTCTTGTCTAATACAGCGGGGATATGAAAATAATGTAAACACAACCATTCCCCCGGTAGGGGATTGAACTCACAACTTTCGGACTTATTTGCAGCTGGAAAGTGAAGTTAGGTGATAGCACAATAATACGGCAACCTCGACGCTGTAAAGGTCAGATATCAAGCCCTATATATAAATGTATATAGAAAATATTTTACGCTCTGGAATATTAAAATGGCTTATTCTTCTTACAACTTCTATCGAGAATACAAAAGTTATTTGTATAGTTATTATACTTATAGGATATGGCTATTTCATAAGAATCATTTAAATATGTCAAGAGGCCAGTCATGGCGCACAAAATGTGAATGTAAAATTGACTCCTTGTGGGTTCGATCCCCACTCGAGGAAATGAAATATTTGCTTACATTTATATTTTAATTTCCTTGCTCCGGTGTAGAGGTAGAGGTAAAATGCGGCGTTGAATCGGGACTCAACAGCTGAGTAGCGGGCTACTCAACACGCAATGCCTCTAGAATTCGGCGGAAAGACGGGAACGGAGTGTCTTAACACTAAGTTTCCTCTGCCTACGCTGCTGTGTGCGGGATACAGCGAGAAGTAGATTTTATTTAATTATCGTGTTTATTTGATACGGTTATTGAAAATAGTTGTGACACAGCGGCATAATGTATGACTTGACTTGAGCGACGTGATTATTCGCTTGATTTCTACTCAAAGGAATGTATTATTTTCATTGTCCCGCTCTTGTGGGCAAATAATGTGGAGTTTCATAAATCAATACACCCTGTTTCAAAAATTGGGCGGTGCGTAGGGAACGGAGTCTCTTGACATTAAGTTCCCACTAGCTATCCTGTTGTATGCGTCATACAGCATGAATACTAACAATTTACACTGTCTTATCAATAAATCTAATAGAAAAAACAAAACATATCATAACCCCGGAAATGTGTAAAGTAAACAAAATCATATGGTACTATACCATTTAGAAGACGAGGTACAAAACAACAAGCGATGAAGGAACTCCAGCACGCGCCGCCACGTGTGCCGCATCTGTGCTGTGTAAACACGGAAAGGTCAACATTTTATGTAATGGTCAAAATATTATTTTTAAGTTATTTTTTTTCTTGTTTTAACTTTATTTTTCTGAAACACGAAGTGTCCAAACACAATGTAGACACTTCGTTTTGTCACACATGTCTACATTTTTTTATAGATTTTTCAGATATTGATCTACCATGATGGCCTAAAAGACAAAGCGCTGAGTTACGCAAATCAACATGCAGTTTCGAAAATTTAGCGAAAAGTGTGGAACGGAGTGTCTTTACATGAGGTCCCTTCTGCCTACTCTTGTGTAGGTAAAATAGCGTAAAGTTGTTTTTTTAAAAGGTTACGAGCCCCTGTCCCATATGATAGCATAAACAATGAGTACAATTGTGACTGCTCGATAGGATGTTGCTGTACTAATTATCGTAGTGTTCATTGTCTGCCCCAACTACCGTTTCTTGGTCTTGGTCAAATTCACGCTTCGCTGTATCCCGCATACAACAGGGTAGGCGGAGGGAACCTAGTGTTAAGACACTCCGTTCCTCACTTGCTGCCTCACTTGAATTCTGGAGGTACGGCGTGACGAGTGGCAGAACTTAACGCCGCGTTTAACCTCGACACCAGAGGGACGACATGGAAATATAAATTTGAGTAAATATGTTATCTCCTCGAGTGGGTATCGAACCCACAACCAGTCGATTTTACAGTCACACTTCGTGCCGCTGCGCCACGACTGGCCTCCTTGGTCTATTTTATTAGCTTAAAGTAAGTTTAGATTTGTTAATTTACATTATCAATATCTTTGTAAAAACATTTTAATTATATTAATTATTAGAAATACAGGTAAAGTCTCTGTTCAAAATATATATTTTTTTTCATTACAAATGAGTCTTTGTAATACGCTGGACTTTAGCATTGAACAGATATGTTCATATAAATGTTGTTTTTTTTTATTTGTAGGGGGGGATTTTTTTATAAGTAAAACTTCTGGGGTGGGCACCAGAATATTCTGGGGTGGGCACGGCCCACCCACAAAAAGAAATATCAAAATATAAAGTAATACAAGTACGAATAGCTGGTATATCAGCACATAAAGGCGAGAGTGGTCGATTGCGCAGGCGCAGGAACAAAGCGCTAATTGTGATTGTGTAGGCAAGGCCGTTTTAATCAAAGCCTCGGGGATTATTATCTCAGTACTGTGGATTAAAAATATTGTGTTCATTCTTTTATTTTTATGTCTTAGATTTTAAATTGACTATAGATTAAAATTGGCCTGGAATGTCTGGATTTAGCTGACGTGTTCGTAGGTTCGATGCCAACAAAAGGGTATGCAAAGGTGAGTGCCTAGTGCTAAGACACTCCGTTGAACACTATCTGCCCAATAATACAATATTTTTCGAAACAGAGTTTCTGCTTCTATTTTAATAAAACGATATTCTCCTCTTAGCAATGCCCGTCAAAAACTCTCCAAGAAAGCTAAATCTATAGAAATAATGTTAATAAGAACCGATAGAAATAAGTCGACGTCGTGACGCATATTTTCATTTATCATTGTAAATTTCACGTTACATTGTTAATTTCATTTGGTTGCTTCTTTGAAGTTGGGGTCTTTTAATGATGTTCGACCTTTGTGTAATGCAGATACAATATTCCTAATTTATATATTGCATTGACTTAAGAAGTTAGGGTACAGTTTAAAGTTAAATTAATATTCAAAATGTTTATTATATTTTTATTTTTGTTGGTTCAATTATTTTACATAAAAAATAGTATATGAACTTTTAAAGTTGACTGTACACGTTCCTTTTGATGTACGTGCGGAACAACACTATAGAGATAGGAAAGATGAATCATAATTTATTCATAACTAGCAATCGCTCCCGACTATGCTTCGTAAGTATTTTTAAAAGAAGTATTTATAAACATGCTTATTTATACTAATATGTATACTACTATGTGGCGCGGCAGGGTATAGGTTCGATTATCACTGGATTAAATAAAATATTTAGTATTTTTATTGCCAGAGTGAGATCTGATGTGAACCAAAGCGCGGCGCTAAATTCCGCCACTCAATGGTCAATATCTTCAGAATAAGTCTCCCTCCGCCTAACTTGCTTCATGCATTCCATGCATGAAGCAAGTACAGCGTGAAAGCTGAAAAAAAAACTAATTTAATAAAATAAAAAAATAAACAGCAAACGGATTGAGGGTTGTTACATTTAATATTGCTTAATTTATCGCTATTATTTAAAAATTGCCTTGGTTCCAGTATCAGTCTTGTGTAATACACAACCCTCGGAGGAGGTACCATTTAACCAGGCGAGCGAAACCGCAGGTGAAAGCTAGTATAATATAATTAAAGTTCGCTAATATAAATACCTGGCAAATATTTTAAGCGTAAAACGTCCATAAACCAGTCTAACCGATGCGATAATGTTGCACCAAATTGAATTGATAGTGACCACTTTAATACACTAAGTGGCGTTTGAGTTAGTACTAATTGTATTTTATCGTTCAGATTAATCACGGTACGGCGGAGCTGTGAATAATATTTAAATTCTAGATCAGTTGGTATCCTGAGAACTATTTATCCTCCATGAGTATCTATATAATCTTATAATTATATATCCAATGGGCATCCGCGATGGAAGGCTTGCCCGCAGCAACCTTACGGAGGCTGCAAAGTTTCATCCTCTATCTGCAACTCGCAAGAGTGTACTGGTAGGTTGTTCCCACAAGGCGACGAGCACCAGTGCGTCTCCGCTGGTGTGTCAAGTGGCGATGAATGCGGCGTTAGGGACCGCCACCCAGCATGCCATGTCCAGAACGGCGGGAGGTGGAGGATGGAGCTACAAATAGCTACATGGAATGTAAGAGGAGGGATAGAAGTTCCAGTTCCATTAGGCGAACTCGAGGAGTTCTAGGAGAAAATGTCCCTGCATTCTAGGAAGTTTTAGAGAGCATGATAATATTAAGACACTCCGTTCCGAGGCCTTGAGTGTTGAGTGGCAGAACTCAACAGTCAAGGCGCGCTTTGCCTTGACACTAAAGCGAAGAAATGGAAATTTAAATTTAAGTAAATATTTCATCTCCTCGAGTGAGGATCGATCCCACAACCAGTCAGTCTTACAGTCACAGTTTGTGCTCCTGCGCCACGGCTGACCTATATTACAAATGTGCAAAAAAAAAGAAAATTGTTTGTGGCAAACACGATGTTTGACCACAAACAAATTCACATGTATATATGGGAGCGAGTGGAAGGGAAAAGTATGATTGATTTATTCTTATTGGATCAGTATATTCGCAGCCAAGGACACGCGTGTGTTTAGAGATTCTGAACTGGGAATATATCGCTCTAGTTATTGCTAGAATAAGGGGTCTGTTCGCAGGTTGGTGCAGCTACACGAGGTGTCAAACTTGGAGCCACACTGAATTTTGTTACCGGAGCTAGGAAAAGAAAATAAATTGAAATACCCAAGTGGAAATCGAACAGACAACCTTTATAGTACGCCCCTTATAAAGGTGAGGGTAATAGAAACAAGCCTACCTTAGGTAGATAAGTAGATATATTAAAAATATATATTTCTAACGTTGAGGTCGTCGTGGCACCCGGCGCCTAAGGGTTATGAGTTCCAATCAAATTCAGGAGTATGACATGTTTAATGTTTCCATCTCTATGCTCTGGCGATGAGACAAAGCATGACGTTACTCTACTCAACACTTAATGCCTTTCAAATTTGCCGAAAACTGGGGAACGAAAGTTTTTTAGTTAAGTTTTCAGGTTCCCTCTGCGTACCTTGCTTAGTGCAGCCTGCTTAAGCTACCTGATCAGTCATTACATTCAGAAACTAGAACATTACATCTGGAGACCTAAGTAATTAATTTAGTTCTCAGTGTTCAAGGCAGTGTAAAAGCAGGTAATTTATGTAGGCACAACATCCGTTATTAATTATACAAAATCTGACTAAATAAAGTCAAATGTATAGAGTAAATGGTAACTTAAACGAATATACCTGATATTTGTAAGAATTTAACCGATATGATTTGTTTAGATTGTAATAACTTTTATAATGATTTAGTTTATAAGAATAGAACATACATAAAAAAATAAGCACTTTATTTCATAGACTATACTATATGCTGAACAGCAAAAGAGTAATCTTCCAAATCGAACCAATAGTTCCTGAGATTAGCGTATTTAACCAAACAAACTCTTCAACTTATAATATTGGTACAGAAGTATAGATACGAGCTAAGATGAGCAACCCTAAAGGAGGCTGACACAGTTTAAATCTCAGTTTATTGAATAAGGCACGTCGAGCAACACCTAACTAAGTTGCATTTCGTGATGAGATATTTAACAAAATTCGCAATATTTTTGTTCAAATAAAAGTTGGAACTTGTACTAAAATGTCAATTTTCCGGTTTTTGCAGATTATGTAGAAAAAAAATGTGGAAACTTATCTTTCTTTTTAAATAAAACTATTTTAACCGGATTAATCGCGTATATTTAGTTCTTACATTTTTGGAAACCCGACGTTTCGAACACTTTGCAGTAGTCCGTGGTCACGGGTAGACTGAGGTGGCATTCGTCTGTCAGTTGACATAATTACTATATCAAACTACCGCCAACGATTTCTTAATTTCCTCGCGTACTGCCCTGGATTCTTGCAGAATGAGCTAACTGTATCTTGCCCTCTGGTATGGTGGGTCTGAGACTTCAAAGATTTGATGAGTGGGTCCCAGGTGTTAGAAAGCTTCCAGCCGTCCTCTCTATTGAAATTAGGATATTTTTGTATTTCAATAGCCTCACGGATCATTCTAGGAATATATCTATTTTCCTTAGCGAGGATGAGGGGTTTATCAAACCTTATGTAATGGCTAGGTTTATCCACAGTGTGCTCACATACAGCCGACTTTGATACATGCCCATTCTTTATATCTGAGATGTGTTCCTTCACCCTAACACCGATGCTTCTCTTTGTTTGACCAATGTATGATAAGCCACAGTCACAATCTAGTTTGTATACACCTGCACACTGTAAAGGAATGTTACTTTTAACTGGTCTCAAGAATTGGCTCACTTTCTTGTTAGGCTTGAAAATAGTTTTTATGGAAGCTCTTCTTAAGATGTTGCCAATCCTGTCCGTAACCCCCTTCACATATGGTAGAAGTGCCGGCTGTCTCTCTACTGTGGGTGGCTTGTTGGTCTTCTGACAACGCTGGCGGGGAACTGGCAGCTTGTTCTGATGAAGGGAATTCTTCACCTGGCGAAGCTCGTCCCCTAGATGTTCAGCGTCACAGAGGTGGTGGGCTCTCTGAAACAAAGATTTGCCAACGGTAGATAACTGTGTAGGGTGGTGATGTGATTCACCATTGAGGTATCTATTGGTGTGCGTGGGTTTCCTATATACTGTGTGGCCTATTGTGCCATTGGGATTTCTTATAACTAACACGTCAAGGAAAGCTAGGGAATTATTGGCCTGTAACTCTATTGTGAATTGAATATTGTTATTAATAGAGTTAAGATGGTTTAAGAATATATAACTATAGTCCGTAGGTAAAATTGTAAAAGTATCATCTACGTACCGCTTATATATCCTAGGTAGACAAGGCGCAGAGCTAAGAGCCATCTCCTCAAAGTCCTCCATGTATATATCAGCTATTACCGGGGACACAGGCGAACCCATAGCAATGCCATCTATTTGTAAATAGAATTCTTGATTGAACATTAGATATCCAGATGTGAGGCAATGTTCTAAAAGTTCAAGATATTCCATGGGCATATTGTTTTCCTCTAGTTTCCGCTTGACAATCCTGATGCAGTCCTCAATGGGTATACTGGTGAACAGCGACTGGACATCAAAACTGACCATGGTTTCATTGTCAGCTAGCTTAAGGTCTTTCAGCTCGCTAACAAAATGGTAAGAATCCCTGACATAAGATGTTGTGTGGCCACGCAGTGGAGAAAGTACTCTAGCGACATGTTGAGCCAGTTTATACGTTGGTGTATCGATTTGGCTGACTATTGGTCTAAGAGGTACATCTTTTTTGTGTATTTTTGGTAACCCATACAACTTCGGAGGTTTTACACAGCTAGGCACGAGAGATTTAATGTCAAGATGTAATGATTTCGCGTGTTTTTTGATTAAATCGGATGTCTTTTTAAGTATTTTCGTTGTAGGTTGTTTCGTTCTAAATATACGCGATTAATCCGGTTAAAATAGTTTTATTTAAAATGTATAATAATCGTGAAAATCAAAGAACTTATTAACTTATCTTTCCTTTACCTGTGTGTTAGACTGTCAAATAATAAATTATAAATCACGTTTATCTTTTATCGATTTTTTATTTGATTGTTTTCCAAGATATTTGTCATTCCTTAATGTGGAATAGTACTTTAAAAATATCTAAATATTACCTAAATATACCGCTCCGTACTTACTTGACTTTTAAAATATTCCGTCATATTAATAAGAAAATAATTCCTACAACAGATTTCAACCTACGACCATCGCTTAACAGAAAAAAAATATATATTTAAAATTCATGTAAGGTTGAACGCATTAACCAAAGGAGGTACTGGATCGAATTTGATAGTTCTTTTTGTAACGGGAAGTCCATTTATCGAGGGAGGCTCTAAGCTATATATCATCACGTTAGTTGTCATTAGTCATAGCGTACGAGTAGTAGCACAAATAAGAAACTAATTTGGATATAAAGTTATTAAATTTAATTTGAAGCTAGTTATGAGGCAGCGACTGTAAACGCGCCAGGTTGTGGGTTCGATTCACACAATATTTAATATTTTCATTTTCTTGCTCTATTAGAGCAAAACGGGGCAAGCAGAATTAGCTTATTAATAGAATATTATTATTAATAGAATTAGGCGGGAAGTAAGGAATGGAAGTGTTTTATTATTAACAGAGTATTTTAACAGTAGTTTCTTAGTTTCCCTCTGCTTACGCTATAAAGGAATGGAAGAATGGAATCCTAAAGCTACAAGGTACGCATCTGCTAAACACCTGTTGGAGGTCGATTAGTCAGCCTTGATATATACATATGATCTATTTATACGTATGTAGTCGGTTAATCTGTTTATCAACCGCCAAGGTCTGGTCGGAATTAACGGTTGGTATATCGGTAAATGAAATCTACTCAGGACATTAAATGGCTAATGAAGATCATCGTGGTTCAGTGGGATAGCGTGTGGTTTTTAACTCCGTGGTGGGTTCGATTCCCGAGAGGTGGTTTTTTATTTTCCTCGCACTGGTAGCAAGAGTGGCGCGGCGCTGATTTCAAACAATCGACATAGACTGCCTAGAAAATTAAGCTGTGCGTGGGGAACGAAGAATCTTAGTCTTAATAAAAGCGTAACGTTCAGTTCTGCCATACAACAATGGGAAACGGAGTGTCCTAATATTAGTTTCACAATTCTACTGGTATATGTGGGAAAGGGCGATTTTTTTTAGGGAAATTTACGCTTTATTCCATATAGATATATACTCGCACATGAATATTTTAATTTTTACACTTTAATACTAATCAAAATAAAATAAAAATACTATGCAAAATGAAACGTGCATAAAATTTAAATGCAGAATCATCTTTTTGTAAAATTATACAACGAAAATAATGAGGAGCGTTGAGGACCCTCGCTGTTGCAATATGGCGTCACTCACAGTATATGGAAAAGTTAGAAATGGCACAAATTACTGTTAAAAGTATAATTTCCAATCAATTTTCTATATTACGTATAACTACAATTTTTTAGTAATTTTATAAAAAAAATATATCTGCACTGTATTCTTGGGGCCTCCAAATCTTTTCTCCCAGACATACATTTTTGTCTGGAAAACTTGAACCAATATTATTTATTAAATTTATATATGTTTATATTAAAATCATTATCATTTCCCAGCTCTGATTAGGCAAAGTGTGGCATGGCAGGCAGTGAATTCATTTGAGTGGAAAGTGGAGAACGCAACATCTTGAGTTCTCTTTGGCTAGCCGATAAGTAAAAAAAAAATTTTGTACGTATTATATTTGTTTGTTAGAAACTAAAGAAAATATCCTAGCAAAATGTGAGAAATTTATCATAATAACATAATAATATTTACTTCTAATTCATCAAGTTGGCAGCTTTAGAGAACACCTTGTAAGATGTAGAATTGCGCAAATTCTAATTAAATTCCATCGAAAGAAAAAAGGAGAAATCTAGAAATTCAAGCCATTTCTCCATTTACTCTGTGACGAATTTACATCAGCTGATTTTAATATTAATTGTTGAAGCCTTTTTATGCAGAACGTTTTACTTATGAAAGAGTTTTCGAAAGATTAACTCCAAACCTGGTTTAATTGTTTGTTTTTGGGGACAGTTGAGGATATATTTATTTTTTATATTTATTAAGATTTCTTTGGATTTGCGGCGTTGAGTTCCATAAGTCTTATCGAATATATCCAAATGAAATGAGCACGAGGAATTAAAAGGGGAGAGGAGTGACTTAATACACGGTGTGTGTATACAAAGTCAGACGCGAGAAATATTTGAAAGTAAAAAATCTGTTTACAAAATTTATTACAGTTGAGACTTTAGATATAATAACTCCAAAAATTTATGACAGCAGCAGTTTCTTGTGCACCGCCTGATGCCGCGATGGTCACCTTGCGGTAGAAAAGTGCAGTGGATCCATAATAGAGGCCAGTCGTGGCGCAGGGGCACTAGTGTGTGACTGTAAATGCGACTGGTTAGAAGTTCGATTCCCACTCGAGGAAATGGAGTATTTATTATAATTTATTTTTTCATTTTATTGCCCTGGTGTCGAAGCGAAGCTCGGTGTTGAGTTCTGCCACTCCACACGCATTGCCTCCATAATTCGGCGACAAAAAGGTAAACGGAGTGTCTTAACACTAGGTTCTCTCTGTCTAACCTGCTGTGTGCGGGAAACAGTGTGAAGCTAATTTATTTTTTTATTTTTCTTAATCCATAATAAAAAATTGTGAATATCCACTATATATTTAAAAAAGAAAACGCCCAACACAAAGATATATTCTTACATAAACGTAATGTAAAATCCTACGGCGTGTTGGAACATAACATTTAAGTAACACTTTGTATAAAACAGCGTTCCAAATGTACGTCTCGTAAAATATGGCCGCTATTTTCATTAGCGTCATAAAAATGTGTTTTAGAATTTCATAATTAAAATTCCGATTTATATAATTAATGCAGTTACTGTCAACGATAAAAGTCTCAACAAATGTTTAGATGTACAGACGTGATGGAATTTGCGCGTATAGCTTAGTAGTTTAAAGCGTAGCATCAAGTAGACGCGGCTTCGAATACTTCTTGTCTTAAAATTCTCTTAAGTTTTTAAATATTGAGACTATGTTAAGAGGCACTGGACTCCAATTTTCGCTTATTTTTCAAGATATTACGTGTTAATGAGTCACGGGATTTTACGCCTCACTTTCTCCATAAGGACGAGGAAAACGTAATCATTTTGAAATATTATTTAAATATGAGTTAAATTATAAATCAACTCGCACTTAGCCGTGTTATTTTAGCTGAGCGTAGGCCATGTGGCGTATTAACGGCCTTACATCAAAGAACAAAAGAATCAACTTTATGAACAAGGTAAAAATAAAACGAGTTACAGGGTGTTTTTATTTGGGAATAAAGTATTATTATTGTATAGATTAATGTGTGGTGGATTATTAATGTATTTGAATTCTAATATCTTTGGTTGTAGGGATATTTTTTTATTTTGGCCTAGCTTTTGAATTCTTAGCTAGGTATATCAATAAATAATAAAAAAACAGGGAAATTTATCACAATACCTTTTTTTAGCTATGCAGGTGGAACCCAGTGTTCAGACACTCTGTTCCTTACTTTCTGGAATTTTTTTTGGGATATTTCTTGTTGATTGAAAAGTTGAAAAAAGTTACGCTGTATTCACACAGTAGGGTAGGCAGTGGGAACCAAAGACACTTCGTTTCTTACTTTCGCTTAACGCCGCGCTTTACCTCGACACCAGGGCAAAGAAATTAAAATGTACGTGAAAGTAAATATTTAAATTTCTAGAGTGAGAATCGAACCCACAACCAGTCAATTTTACAGTGACATTCTGTACCCTTACGCCACGACTGGCCTACAAATTATAATAATTCACATTAAAAGTTTAATCAGCTTATGAATAGGTAATTTGTAAAAAAACATTTATGTTTAACACTTAAGAACACGCTGTACATGTCCTGTCGGGCCCCAATATCATACGCTGCCAAAACCGGGCACTGAACTTTGGACATCTGGTGGTTGCGCACGCGCCGCCCCGCGCTGGCTCGCAGTCGCTCATCGCATATCATTACTTGCGATTAGATTTCGTGCCAATACGTCAGGTTGGATGTGCTTTATAGAATTATGGAATAACTAGCAACTCAAAGTGCGATTTATTACTAAAACTTATTGTTATATTGTATCAAATTATTTAAAATCTTTACATAAATTATAGCCTATGCCATTATTTGTTGTATGAGCTGTGTTACTGTATTTTATCAAAATCAGTATAGTAGTTTTAAGTGAAAGTAGTAAACATATTTTTAAGTAAAACTCATAAACCTATATTAAGTCAAAGCAGCGCATAGCAAATTTGAGAACGTCGTTATAATTTAAGTATTTTTATTCAATTTACCGCTTTGAAAAAAAAACGAACCCTATCTTGAAACAGAGCACTGACATCCGTCGAGCGGAGTCACCCATAATCTTATGGTTAGCATAGCACTATGTCATAGTTATATACATCTGTGTAATATTATTTTTAATTAATTTCTATATATTTTACAAGAATATGTTTAAAGTCATAAAGTATAACTAAAATATATAATTATTATAAAATAAACTTTTATTTAAGGCCGTCGTGGCGCAGCATTTAGCTGTAAACGATAGTTGTATGTTCGCTTTCCACTCAGGGGAATAAATTGTTTTCAATTCCTCATTCCGGCAACAAGATAAAGCGCGGCGTTGAATTCTGTCAATTAATACACAATGCGTCGAAAAATTGTTTAGAAAATGGGAGGAAGTGTTTTAACGCTAGGTTCTCTCTCGTCGTCTATTTTGCTATATGTGGCATACAGCTGAAATATGAAAATCCTAACGTCTAAAAAAGGTCAAATTAATACACGAATTGCCCAAAACAATCAAAAGTAAACACCGTAGGTCATATTACACCCAAGATCTTCCTGATATACAATTGTTCGCCTGGGAATCTACCAGATGTTTGAAAGATAAGAAATAAGTGCTATTTATTGGATGGCGTCATACTGGATTTATAAACTTTTTTGTTCTTATCCAAATTTCTGATTTTATAGAGTTGCTAAAGGGAACTTAGAGACAGTGCTATTTTACACTTCCCCAATTAGAATTCGCACCAAGAACAATTATGTGTATGTTAAACAATTTTCAATTGCGCCATGATAAGGTTGTTTGCAAGCTAGGTCTACTCCAATTTCTTCGTGAGATTAAATCGGGTTTCTGCCATAACTTTTTTTACATAATGTAATGTATGAATGAGCCCACAGGTACTACACACACTTAAATAATACTGAGAATACTATCACTGGCTCACCAGTACACCAGATCAGCAGCAGCACGAGAGCACATCCGACTTTTACCACGTCAGTGACAATACTCCCCTCTCCTCTACTGGTGTACATGAGACAATGCTACATAGCTATTTAATAGATACAAACACTACACATAAGTTTTTAATTTTCGAAGATTGAAAACTGACAATGGAGTTTTTATTGTCGCTGCCGATGTCGATGTCGGACATTTGAGGCAGTGGGACTCATAGAGATGGAACAGCATTATTCACTAGAACCCAGCCGAAACCCTTTCTACCTGTATGAGATGTCGTAAATTCGCTCGCGCGTGCCACTACGACGCCTTGGTGTAAACCCAGCCTATTGCGGCCTACCGAAGTCTTCCCGGCACTCAAGGGTTTCTGATAACAAAAGGAATAGGAGGATCACCGTGACCGTCCCATAGTTCGTCCTTTAAGGTGGCGAAAGTTGGTGATGCGTCTTCTCCGTCCTCTTGGTCTAGGGCAGCGGATCGGGTCGAACTAGACTTACACACCCTCTGGGGTTCTCATATTATACGGAATATAGTGTGTTAACTCTTAATTAACATGAATAAAGGAAGTGTAACTTATAAGAGATATTCAAATGTAGTATAGCATACTTTTTTAATAGAAACTGGGTCAATAGTACAAATATATATTAATATTATTCCTCACGTTGTCTGTAACTAGGTCGTAAGTGTATTTGAAATTTTATGCTATAAGTCCATTTAGCAGCGGGGTACTGTCCGAAGTAAACAAATAGGCGCCTTGTTTTACTTTGAAACGTTGAATTCATTTTGATGACATTTTATTTTCTTTGTCTTAGATTTTTTTTATCTTCACGCTGCATTCTCCGTAAAGCAGTGTAGGTATAGAAAACCTAGTGTAAAGATTCTCTGTTCCATATCCACCGCTGAGTTTTCGAGACATTGTGGTGGAACTCAATACGTCTCTTTGTCTACAAGAGCTAGGAAGACATGAACGTAATTTTTATATAAACATTTCCTAGAGTGGAGATCGAACCCACAGTCATCGTTTTTATAGTAATAATAAATACATATTAAAATAAAAAATAGCACAGAATAAAATTGATCCCAAAAGTCCTGGACTCCCGGAACCCATATTTTACATACATTAGATATAAAATTACCATATTCGTATGTATATTGTATACGGAACGGTTCAAAATGAATAAAACAATTTTTTGTGCCTTTGTTTCAAGTCGATATTATCATTAATTTAGCAAAAAAATTCCTCAAATGTAGGTAAAATTTTTGAAAATACAAAAATCTATTATACATATTTACTTTGTGTGGTGAGACATCAAGATGTAAAATAGAAAATGTAGTTTTTTTCCGTGCCTTTAGATATTTAAATTTAAAGATATCCTCTCAAAGTGCTCCCCAGTACAGTATGGTCCCTGACCTACCCACATGATAAACCTCAAACTTATAAATCTTGTAGTCTTTGGAAAATGTTGTGGTGGATAATTAAAATTAAAACTGAATATTCTAAATTTAAAATTTTTATATATTCTACTCTCAACTTATCACAGATAATTTTAATTATCAAGCCTTTTTTCTCTACACGTTTTGATTTTTCTAAATGAATTGTAAAGCTTTGAATATTTTATGCGGCTTTATAGACATACACAGTCAGACTTTCCAACCGTAATTTTGTGGTAATAAAAATCAGGCAAACGTGGGTCAAATAGGCCATTCGGACCCGAAATAAACATGTAGGGTTAAGAGCTTTCTCGCAAATAAAATATGCCAACGATTCAGTCCAATGTTATAAACTGCTGGGTAACCGGAGCTTTCAGATTATAAAATTATTGAGCTTAAAATGTTACATTAACCGAAAACCCTTATTCACAGCTTCACGTTGCATCCCGTATATAGCAAGATAGACAGGGGGAAACTAGAGATACAATAACGTTGATAACGTTGACCATACATCACGCAATTTTCAAAACACTACGGGTTGAGTGGTGCAACGCCATGCATTGCCTTGTTTCCAAAGAGAGTAAGATAATTCAAAGAAAATTAATAAAACAATTTTTTCCACCACAATGTCTCGATTCCTTTCCCCTAATGCAAATTGACCCACAACCGTACACCAATCTTACGCTAAAAAAAGAAGCCTAATATTGCAAGACTTTATATTTCCAAATAGATATAACAAAATAAAATCTAACACAATGTCTAATAAAGAAAATCCATAACATTCACATCACACCCAAGGGTCCTAAAATATCAATTGCTTTCAAAATAACACTGCAAATGTCAAAATATAAATGCTAAATCACGACATTTCAGCGCAAATCCCTCCACGGTCGGGTGACCACCCTCTATAGTCTGGACACGATTGTTTCGCATAATAAGGAAATTTTGTTAACACCCTCCTGCTTCTGCCTTTTCGTTTGAATTAATGAGGTCACTCTCTATTGTCGGTGATAATTGATAACGATACTGTTACTTAGTTCACTTCCTGTTTTATTTATTAAGAAAAAAATGAAGACTTCTTTTTAAAAAAAAAGTATTTATTTTAATTTTTTAAGTTAGTTTTTATTTAAGTTTTGTAGGGAACAGTGGTGGATATTTTTTGAATATGCAATAGTCTACGTTCATTTATATATTTTTTATAAATTTATTACGTTACTAATTTAGCCAACGTATGGTCGAAACTATTAGACTTAGATAGCCTAAATTTAGGATCAAACACTACCTATTTCCTTGATATTTTTCAACTTCGTAACAAACACTTTATTATTATTTTAATTACTTTCATTATTATATAGGGATTAATAAAATCCCCAACTTTGTCGAGTCACCTACAGAGGGTTCCGTACAAAAATTGGAGAACTTTTCACAAAAATTTCAGCTTTTTCTGAAATTTAGGCTTAGCCATAACCCTTTCATCTGATACCTCACTTAAACAAGCGGCTTTAATATCAAATTTTGCCCTGTTGGGCCGTAGATCTAGGTATACAGATTTAATTTCGACTCGTTCAATCGTCCTTACAATCGTTCTTGAGATAAATGCTCTTAACAGACAGGCAGACAGTCGGACGGACAACAAAGTATTCTTTTAAGGGTTCCTTTTTTCTTAGAAAGTACGGAGCCCAAATAATAAAAAATGTGTTGCTAAACAACATTTTCGTTTTTTATAATAATTCTCTTTTAGTATGTGATCAACACTTTGAAAAATATTAAATTATTCAATTTCAGATATAGGATTAGTAAAAAGTTTCATTTGCATATTGGGAGCGATAAAAAAGTATAACAGATAGGTGATGTACCTTTCGTCCAAAGTACAATTTATAGGATTTTGTAAGTAATGACTTTTGTTCTTTAAATCGCTGTATCCTGCATAAAGCGGAGTAGACAGCATATTTGGCAGCTAGCATCTACAAGTAGTATTAGTTTATAGAAAAGTCTGAAAACTATATTTTTTTTGTTAAATCCTAAAAAATAATATCCGTAAAAGGGGAAAATTTGATATTAAAGCCGCTAGTTAAAGTGAGTTATCAGATGAGTACAGATGCTAAGTTAAGTCTGAATTTCAGGAAAAGCCGGAGACCTCCAATTTTAATGAACGTACACTCACTTTTCTCGAGATCACGTGGAGGTAGATACATCCGTAGACCTACATAGGTCTACGGTCCTTTGAAGTACAGAACTTTAAGTCAACGCAATCAAAAGATACAAGTATCTTTGCATAGTTTTAGATGATTTTGTATGAAATTGGCGTCGTAAACTTATGCTAGTAGTTCTCGTGGAACTTCAGTCATGAAATTTGACACGAAGTGATAGAAATTTTGTCCACATTTGGTGGTTATGCCATGTGGTTTAGTGGTCAGAATATTTAGACGGTGCTCAAGAGGCGCGGGTTCAGATCCCGCTAGGATCACATATCTATGTTTGCAAAAAATCTAAATAAATATAATTAAACATTCGATCGGAAATCGAATACACCACTATCGCGTCGTGTGTACCACCACACATTTACCAAATGTGCGTCGTAAATCGCGTATTAAATACCGGCGCGTGGCTCAGCTTCCAAACAAATCCGGACCGTTTCATGTGGTTTCATTAATACTTTTAGTATTCTTAGTTTAATGGTTCTCGATAACGAATAAACATTAAGTGGATCGATCATTAAATTTTTGATTGCGTTCAAAAGGCGGTTATAAAGTTGTGCAAGAAAAATTTCCTACCTTAAATCATTGAGACATTCAAAATTAAATTAAATAATCTTACAATCACTCGAGCAATCAACAAATACAATACAAATTTTGTGTTGCCTTCAAAAGTATTATTAGGTTCGTTAAATACAAAATAACGAGGAATACTATTTCCCGCCCTTTACGTCATTAATCGCGGCCATCTTGTGGTGCGATAACATGGCGGAGATTGGACGATTTTGTTTTTTATTGTACTAAATGTTATAATAATAAAATGCGCTAAGTATAGAAAGTATGTAAGTATTTTTACATATTTTCTACATTATGTACGTTTTACTAATATTCTAGTGATATGACTTGTTTGTGATTAATTAGCTTCACGCTTCATAAGGCCTGCAAAATGAGGGATAATGCGGGGTTAGTAAAGAGAACCCAGTGTTTAGACCCACTCTGTGTTTGCCCAATTTTTGAAATATTGAGAACTACGTCACCGCATCTTTTTTCAGAGCGAGGTAATGAAGTTAACATATTGCCCCTTATGTAGATGTTGACTATAAGTAAGAAGATATCAAGAATAAAAAAAAATTAACCTTTAGTGATATTTTAGCCGACACCATAGTAATTACAAAATATGGAACATGCGTATTATATTTTTTTAAGCATCACGTTTTATTCTTGGTTGAGTAGCCAAATAGAACGAGCCTATGCTAACGCTAGCGTCGTATCATATCTTCGAGAGATTCTCATGCTGTTTACTTGACTTTCTTGCAGTAATATTAGCACTGTGTTCTCAATGACTTGCTTCTCTCTTTACTTTTTATCCTTCTTTATCACATCAAGCAACTTGCCAGGATGCAAAATATAAAAATGTTGTTAAATCAAAATCAGCTTCACGCTGTATCCCGCACACAGCAGGGTAGGCAGAGGGAACCTAGTGTTTTTTAGACACTCCGTTCCCCACTTTCTGCCGAATTCTGAAGGCATTGCGTGTTGAGTGGCAGAACTCAACGCCGCGCTTAGCCTCGACATCAGAGCGAAGAAAATGGAAATATAAATTTAATAAATATTTCATCTCCTTGAGTGGGGATCGAACCCACAACCAGTCAGTTTACAGTCACACTTTGTGCCGCTGCGCCACGACTGGCCTCGAATGTTGTCGAAAAATGTTGTTAGTTCTTGTTTATTAAAGTTAGTAGTATAGATTAACAGGAAGACAAAAGAGATTTATAAAATACTGATCCTAAATAGCAGTCTAAAAATCAAATAAAAATAAAATTATTGAAGGCAAAATCTTTACTTTATTTTATTTTACCAACGAGACATTAATATTTATCTCAAGAATGAAGAACTCCTCAAATAAAATGAAACGAATCCTCAACTATCACATATAAAGAGATACACACAAACCGCGCCACACGGTCGTCACAAAATTATCTCTTTATTACAATTCTATTCAGTTAAACGGTCTGAATATTTTGCGCCCTTTCCTTTCCGTCATTAGGCGCGGCCATCTTGCGTCGCGTCATCGCGGAGTTATAGCCGATCGTAAAACACGCCAAAATTAACAAAAGGTTTGGCAGCTGACGGATTTTAAATATAAAGTTATGATGAAAATCGCCCGATCGGTTATCGGGCTAAGTTTAAATATAAACAGGGAGGTGGCTAGTTCTTTTAATACGCGAACCTGGAGCTACGTTAAAAATCGGAGAAAAGAGAAAAAATACATAGTAAGCATCAAGCCACTCCGTGCTCCAATTTTAGCTGGAATCCGAGACATTGTTGAGTCCGAGTGTTGAGTGGCGGAACTCAACGCCGCGGAATTTAAAAAATATTTTTATTTACGCAATCTAGTCTCGCGGTAAATCAATTCTAATATTAAAAGCTGAGCAAGACAAGTCAAATAGAGTTTGTTTGTTTGCACTCGCTAATCTTAGGAACTTACTGGTTAGAATTAAAAAAATATTTTAATACATTTAACTTGATTATGATTAATTTGATGTAACATAACCAACTGTACGTTTACTTATTGACGGATTTCAAAAAAATTAAAAGATATTTTAAATTTTTAACTTTTATTTTTATTATATTAAATTAATAATATCAATTTTATGAAACTTTTTCATTGACTCAAAAAGAGGTCGTTGCGGATGTCGGGACTTACAAAGATCAATATATGTACGTTGTGTATTATGGGAAATTATTTGTATGCATATATATATATAAATAGTATTTTTATCTCTTTAAATGGAAACAATATGGTGATGTTCTTACAGTCCATTTAAGAAGTGTGTGTGATGTATGTGGGCTCGATTCCCCAAAATTTCATGTTTAAAACATTAACATTAAAATGGGTGGCAAATTATAAAAAGTTCACTCTGCCTACTTCACTATATATTTATGGTAATTTTTTTACTTATAAATTAAAATAGTTTAAATAGGATTCCCACTCTGAGGAATGAATTATTTTCGTCTGCTCGCACTGACAAAGTAACAAGACAAAGCGGGGCATTGAGTTTCGCTACATATACATACAGCCAATGTCTCAAAAATTAAGCAAAGCGTGGGAAACATAGTATCTTAAGACTAGGGTTCTTGTCCCTACCCTACTATATGCGGGATAAAGTTCGAATCACAAAAAAATAATACATAAAAAACCCCCAAAAAATCCTAACAAACCCAAATACAACTTTCACATGATCACATTCCATATACATTTACATTATAGATGTAGGAGAGACTCCTGCTAGTGGTGGTACACGGCGTAAGTGGGCTAATGACAGACTGTAAAACAATGGTGTCCGCGCTATGACCCCGTGACCGGGTCGATGGCCCCACCCGACCTATTGTGGCTAGAGTGACCAAATGTTTTATAATTATTTGGGAATAAAATTCGTTGTTAAATTATTTAAAGTATTTTTTATGGCAAAAAATGCCTAGAAAACATTGCAACAAAACTATATACGAGTGCTTTTCATTTTGTTTAATTTGTTTATGGTTGACTGAACTGAACTTATGGTCTCAAAAATCCGACTGAAAATGGAGAACGTAGTGTTTTAACGTTACGTTGTGCCCTCTCTTCTTCTATCTATCTAGATTATACAATATAATGAATACATTTATAAATATTAAAAAATATAGGATGTTATTTTAGTCTCTATGGATTCATGATGATCTAATATTGTACATATCAAAAACAGAACAAGGGAAGCTTATAATAGTTAAAATACCTTTCTATTATTAATGTGGGGCGTTTAAATGTCGCTCGAATGTTGCAGCATTTCCACAGATTTGATTAAATTCTTCACTTTTCACGCACACTTCATCCGCATTTAGCAGGCTTAGATGAGATTCAGTTCAGGTAAGTCGTTTTCCAATTTCTGTCTATATATGTAGATAGAAATGATGATGATGATTGTATTGTGAGCGAAATTGGAAAATGAATTCAATGCATAAA
This sequence comes from Heliconius charithonia, assembly GCA_030704555.1. NCBI lineage: Eukaryota > Metazoa > Arthropoda > Insecta > Lepidoptera > Nymphalidae > Heliconius > Heliconius charithonia. The sequence continues at coordinate 7,290,433 of CM060825.1, forward strand.
AAAATATCAAACATGGTGTTCCTCGCTTGTTTAAGATTGATTTATCATAAACATGAACTTATCCTGAAACTACACAAATTGCTTGCCACACGATCGAAGCTGGTGAAAAACATGCTCCATTAATTTAAAACTTTATCGAATCCGGGCGTTTTTGGGCGAAATTAAAACAATGAACGTTTACAGAAACCGACCGAGCAGAGGTGAAAGTGTTTTCTAATTGATGGCCTATTAGCGATGCGCTGGTTAATATATTTTTGGAATAGAAAAAGTGCTTCCGTCTTACATTTTAAATGGTTAATTGGTAATATTTTTTTTTATTGTTGAAGTAATAATGAAGGTAAGTTAGTAAATTTGGATAATAATCTAGGTGAAGTGTATGTTTTCAGATATTTTTACCATCTGATCACATTTTTTATGTTAATACATATATCAACATTTTAGTAAACGTTTCTTGAAAATTTGCGTTCGTGGACGTGGTCGTTTTAAGAATAAAAAAAATTGGCTAAGACTGAGTAGGACTCACCCACCGAAGGTTCCTCTTGTCTTTCAGTATTATAAGGCAACGGCATATACAACTTATAAAAGCTGACGGTAAATTTTGCGAGCTTACATTAATTTTGTATGAAATGAACTACAAAAATAACTTACTTATATATTTTCTCTATAATACCTACTTATAAATTCGAGATTTGTGAAATTTTTCCTTTATTTAAATCATAAGTGTCCAGTTCTTGCCAAATTTCATATTTTTAGGGCCATGGAAGTACATTATAAGTTTTTGTTAAAAGGCGAATTGCATTGACTTACAGACATAATTGTTTTGTGCTCTCAAGGACCTGGATATTCCATATGAATTCTAACTTGGGATAAATGGTCTTAACAGACGGACTGGCGTCGTTCAGATAGACGAATAACTAAATGATCTTTTAAGGTTTTTATAATTTTCTCTTGATCTACGGAACTAAAACACGAATTTGGTCTGAAATTTGGCATTACATTGTCTTGGGGAGTATAGGGGAGCACTAAGTGAGTACAACAGGAGCGGGAAAAAACGGGATTTTATATTTATTGTCTACGAAAACGAAATAGTGAGGTAAAAAATGTTGTCAATGTATATATATATATATAAAAAAAAAAAAATCAGCTTCACGCTGTATCCCGCACACAGCAGGGTAGGCAGAGGGAACCTAGTGTTAAGACACTCCGTTCCCCACTTTCTGCCGAATTCTGGAGGCATTGCGTGTTGAGTGGCAGAATTCAACGCCGCGCTTAGCCTCGACACCAGAGCGAAGAAATGGAAATATAAATTTAAGTAAATATTTCATCTCCTCGAGTGGGGATCGAACCCACAACCAGTCGGTTTTACAGTCACACTTCGTGCCACTGCGCCACGACTGGCCTCAATATATATATAACAACTGGTAAATACCAGTTTTTGTCGTTAGTAGATATTTTTCAATCCTACATATCCTAGACATTGTTAAGACGCACATTGAGTGCTTTTACTGATTCTTATAAAATCAAATAAAACTTGTGCCAAGATAGAAGCCTTGAAACGAAGGTATACCAAATTAAACCATATTGCTTTGTGGAAAGGTCTAATTTCTAAATAACATTCTATTCAGGATCTCTTCCTGTCTTTGCTATCAATCCTTATGCTATATTTTAAATATATCAGTTTCTAATAAAAGAAAATACTTCATCATCGTCATCATCATCATTATCTTGTTGATCCTCCCAAAGACATGATGAGAAAATATACGGACGATTACTTAAAAAAAAAAATTGGACGAACTGAGAAAGAACCTAACGTTAAAACAATCTTTTCTGAACATTCTATCCATTTACATGTATGTAGCACTCTATTGTAACAAAGCAAAGCGCGGAGTTGAATTCTGTTACCCAACGCGTATGTGGGTAACGGAGTGTCTTAACACCCTGCATGCCTTCGGTTGGGAATTGAACCCAAAACTCCTACCCACAATTATAGCTGCCTTAGCAGGCACTTCCTAACAAAATATCTACTTTCCAAACGTATAGCTCCAAAAATGCAGTATATCAAGGCCTTTATAATTGCGATTCTATGAGGGACATTGTATATTTTGAAATTTGACCTCTACCATTAAGACCTTAAAGTCTTTTCGTAAAAAGCTCCTGTGGAATGCAGATGTTGATTTAGGGTCAGCAATGTATGGCGAAAGGAATCTCATTCGATATCTCGTCAAGGATAATATTTTTTTACTATTTATAATAGATATAGCTGGTAAATATTTTTGATGTTTTTTTTGTAAAGCTGGTATATGTATTCTATAATTAATAAGATTAATAAAACTATTTACTATTATTATTATTATTCAATTTATATGTTCCGTTGAGATAATCATCGTTGATTTTCGATTCCCATACGAGAGTATCAAAGAAACAGCTGTGATAGGAACTACAGTGGTGGGATGTTAATTTCTTCGCTCTGGCAACAAGGCGCGGCGTGGAATTCTGCATTTTTTTATTAGGCGGAAAGTGGGAAACGGTAGTGTCTTAAGACTAGGTTCCCAGGTTCCCTCTGCATAACCTGCTATCTACTATGTGTGGGATGAGGCGTGAAGCTAAAAAAATACAAAGTATTTAAAAAATATATGATGGCAGTGAATAAACCATTATAATTAATTTCATATAAAAAAATATTGGGCCGTCGCGCGTCGTGGTGCTAGTGACAGCATCTGAATGTAAGCGTGATGGTTATGAAAAAATATTTTCATTTCCCCTCTGCGTTGCGTTGAGTTCCGTCTGTCAACACACAATGTCTTGAAAATTAGGCAGAAAGTAAGAATTGGAGTGTTTTAAGACTAAGGTTCCCTCTTGCTATCCAGCTATAAACAAGATACAGCGTGAAGTTAAAAATTATAATAATTAGATAGCACGTACATTTACAGTATACACATATACATATATAAATTAAATAAGTCGATTTTTTTTATGCGAGTTTTTAAGAGAATAAAAAATGGCAATTTCTTTTACCACAACATTCTGTATGTGTTACTGGAGCGTGTAGACCATCGTATATTGTCTTGCAAGAACAGGAAAATGAAAATAATTTTAAATAATAACATAGTATCAATAATGAAAGGCTTGGTGTGTATTTACTGATTGCAATAATTTAGGTTTGAATTCCACTTGATTATATTGACTCATCTTTTATCATGGTTGTGGTAATACGGCAGTGTTTGACTGTAAGTGCGATTTTTGTGAGTTCGATCCCCGCACGAGGATATTTTTAGTGTCCCATTGTATCTCGCATATAGCAGGCTCGGCAGATTGAACCTGGGATCAAACTGGCATGCGTGTTTCCTTGCGCCACGACGTCCTCAGCATGAGGAAATTATAGTTTTTAAATCGTTTTGATTTTCAAGACTTGCAAGACAGAGAGCGGCGTTAAGTTGAGTGAGATGACGGCGGTGTTCAGAGAACGGAGTGTCATGATACTATCTGTATTCGCTCTACTTTATATATTATTATGCGTAATTATGTCAATACTTAGGTATAAAGACTATCCTTATTCATCGGTCTACATTCACAAAGTGCGACTTTGATGTTCGTCACTTACCGAGCAAAATATCTAAATGAGCTGAAATTAGATATAGATGCTACTTCCTACAAGTTCCTCTCATTTCTATTATAAAATGCGAAAAATGCGTGAAAGTAAAGAAAGCTTTAAAAGAAAAATTATAAACCTAGGCAGGGGTGCTCAAGCTAACATTGTAGCCTTTTTTTTAAACATCTTGACGTCTTAAGCACACTTTACTCTGTCGTGCACGAGATAAAAAACTAAAAATCGTGACGCCCGTATCGCTAGTGTGCGATAGCCCTAACAATTACATTATTATAACTTAATTTCAACCTTATTTTAATACACCATAAGATGTATTTTCATATGTTCTATAATTATTTTTAAAGACAAGGAAAAAATATTTTTATTACTATTAGTGGTAAGGTTTAATTTTAATAATAAGCAAAAAAACATTTGTCCTGAGTTGGGAATGCACGATTTCATTGAACTTGCCTTTCCACTTTCGCAGTTAAATATAATCCATTTTAAAACCTGGCTTTTGACCTTAGATGGTATAACTGTGTATGAATTACCACTAACCTAACCTAGGCTAATGTTTATAGTTTTGTTATTTAGGTTCTTCCTTCCGGTAAGAGAGGTAGGGGGAGACCTCGGTTGATCTTCGAAAACACAGTATCAAAGATACTGGAGGAAGGTCACGTAAAAAGCATGAGGACCCCCCGGAGGGCATATATGAAGAGGTTGATGACAGTGGACGAGGCGAAAGAGGTATGTAGAGACCGTAGCGTTTGGCGCTCCGTTCTCTCTGACTACCCCGCTAGGGATAAAGCGTGAAGTGAGCTTAGTTTTAGTTCCTAGAGTACAAGTTCAGACTTAAAGTAGATTGATTTCCTTCGAGTAACTAAATAAATCAGCACACAGCAGGGTAGCCAGAGTTTTCAGTGTCAGTTCTGTTGAATGGCAGAACTCAACGCCGCGTTTTGCCTCGATACCAGAGCGAAGAAATGGAAATATAAATATAAGTAAATAAAAAAAAAATCAGCTTCACGCTGCACACACAGCAGGGTAGGCAGAGGGAACCTAGTGTTAAGACACTCCGTTCCCCACTTTCTGCCGAATTCTGGAGGCATTGCGTGTTGAGTGGCAGAACTCAACGCCGCGCTTAACCACGACACCAGAGCGAAGAAAATGGAAATATAAATTTAAGTAAATATTTCATCTCCTCGAGTGGGGATCGAACCCCCAACCAGTCGGTTTTACAGTCACACTTCGTGCCGCTGCGCCACGACTGGCCTCTATAAATATAAGTAAATATTTATTATTTATATTATTTATTGCATATTGTTTAGCTTCGCTCTTTATCCAGCATATAGTGGTAGCCTAGTAACACTACTATGGCAGAGGAACTTGGTATTGGCCTATACGCATTGCCTAAATCAGAATAATTTAAGACCTCCGAGTGGGAATCAAACCTACAACTGCTTACGGTACAAAAATGTTGTTTCTTCGGTTAGGTCAGACAAAGTACAGCGTTGGGCTCAGTTGCGGTGTAGGTGACATTGTGTATTGGGTGTTGCAGCCTACAACAATTTGGGTTTCAATTAAAAATTTCCGTAATATCCGATTTAGTGGAAAATCAATAAAAAAAGTGGCTGACTGACGTGTCATGGCGTAAGATAGTGCCTGACTGCAAATCAAACCCACAACCAATGGGTTGTGGGTTTGGCCCCCAGTAAGAAAATTAAATAAACAAAGGAAAATTATCATCTTTTTATTACTTTCATTTCCTCGTTTAGATAGATAAAGCTCGGCGGCGGCGTTAAGTTTTGTTATTTAAAGACAGTGTATCGAATTTAGCGTCTTAATTAGGTCCCGTCTGCGAATGATCTATTTTGTCAAAATCTATTTTGCATTTTTTTTCTGAGATTTATGCCAATATTTTCTAAACCTTTAAAAAAAGTTGTAAAACTTAAAAATTAAATTAAACCAATACAAAGGTGAGTGTTCGAGCTTTTCAATCAATATATTCTTAGATCCCTTCAAAGTCCTAGCACTAAAACACATGGCTATCTCGACTGGAATCGCCGTTAGAAAACATAAAACGTGGTGTAATTAACAATCGACTTTAAGTTTTAATGTTTTAGGTTCATTATTCTTTATCATATATTTTGGTTACAGCTTTTGCGATTTCCTTTTGGCAATTGAATTTCTAACTAATTTGGTAGATTTTAAGGGTGATTTTACCTTCGCGAGATATCGTTCAATTAAATTTAAGCCTTACGTTTAAGCATTACGGTTAATTTTTCAATGATATTAGATCCTATTTAGGTTGAAATAGTGGGGGGATCTATGTGTAAATCAATCGATCGATACGAAAGCGATCGCGCCTGCTGCCGATCAAATTCCGTTATTTTAAGAGCGTTTAAGGCAAGAATGATTTTTATTTTTTTTTCTGTTGAGAATACTATTAACCATTGAGGCAAGTCATATCGGGTGTAGATTTGATTCCCACTTTTATTACCTCATTTTGGTAAGGTAAAGCGTTTCGCTGCTTACTGTATCGATAATTGGGCGGCAAAAATATAGGCCATAATAAGTTTATTTATAAATAAATGAAAGTATTTATTGTTTACGACCTAATTAATATTTGAGAAAAAAAAATATTATCAATATACTTTTTTTGCGATTGGCTCGTTCTCGAGGAGGATTACTAGTACGCAGTTTCTAAGCAATTTCTAGAAATTATTTAATAGATTGCCTCTTGGCAAAAAAAGATTTTTTTGCCAATTGCTAGTTTTCCCTGTTATACCTCTCGCTCTTGTTTCTGTCGTATGCAAATTAACTCTTATTACTTGCAATGTCGCCAGGATTCTGTGGAAAGTGGGAAACAGAGAGTCTTAATACCAGGCACCCTCTGTTAACACTGAAATAGGCGGGATGCAGCGTAAAGCAAAAAAAAATTATATACCTATTTCTGGTCAGTCTTCTGTTAAATTTTACTATTTGTGAGTAATTAACTTTATATGTGGAACCAATAAGGAATAATATTAAAGAACATTTTATTACGTTATGCCACGTGAGCGTGAACGTACGTACGAGCTGGTGAAAAAAGAAGAATAGAAAAAAAAAAGAAATCAAACTGCCTCTTAAGTTCACGTGTAACGCAGGGTTGCTGGCCACTTTACGTTACAGAAAGCCGTTCGGATATAAAAATAGTGCTAATATAATTACAGTATGGTACGTAAAGGTTTCAGACACGCCTATAGAAAAGATGACCTAAAATGAGATACTAATATTCGAGGTTATATATTATTCTGTAAGAATATTGTCTTTTAATATTTTTTTTTATATTCAAAAGACAATAAATTATGTATTTTCACTATAATAAAGAACATTTTTACTATAAGCATCGCATATCTAATTGTATAAAACATCAATTACTGTACTGTGTGTAGGTGGTTTACGAAGTGTAATGGAGCACTAACAGAGGATTTTTCGAAATTTATACAAGAAGTAAAGAAATTAATAAGAGATGGAAAACATAACATCAAAAATAATTTATATATAATCATTATCCAAAATTGGTATTGAAGCCACATCCGTCACTTGTAAAGTCACAAGCGATCTCACTGCACCACGACGTAGTTTAGTCTTTTTGTATTATAACAGCAACCGTTCGACATTTTCACCGTCCCAAAAAGTCAGCCAGGTGTCAGTCAGTCTCACGCACAAAGGGTTCCGTATCGTTATCAATAACAACGGCAAAAAACACACTTGTTATATGGGAGTCCCTTTAAATATCTATTTTACCACTATATCAACAAATAATTAAATACTGAATTATTTAATTATTTGTTGATATAGTGGCCATAAAAATGCATCATCTATAAAAAATCAACTGTCTAACTATCAAGTTCATGAGATAGAGCCTATTGACAAACGTACGGAGAGATAGCAGAATCTGAGTAATAGGTTTTACCCTTTGCGTAAAGAACCCTAAATTATACCTTGATATAAAATTTTGAAAGACCATTCTTAATAACTTATTGCAATAGGAAATAATTTTAAATTATATATTATTAAAATGGCACTTTATTGAATTGTATCGTGAGGTTATTAGAACATATCGTGGCGCTATTTCACGAGTAGCTTTATGTTTAGGAGTCTTAGATCTGTATCACTACATGTACCACTGCGCGAGTATTTTAGAATTAAATTAATGCCAGCTAGTGTTTGGTGAAATAGATATATTTCACAAAGTAAATGTTGATTGAGACCATTGTGGCGCAGTGACGTAAATGCGGTGATAGTGAGTGCGATTTCTACGAGAGGGAATGGATTATTTTAATTTTCCTCGCTCTTCTTCGCTTCTGATAACAAGATAAAGTAAGTGAGTAAATAAATAAAAAAATACTGGCTACTACTGTAGCGCTGATAGGCGCTGCATGTAAATGTGTTGGTTGTGTGTACAAAGTGTAAGATATGAGTAAATTGACAAAATAATGATTAGTTTTATGCTTTATCCAGAATATAGATAGAATAGACAGAGCTATGACACTCTGTTTACTACTTTCCTAAAAATAAAAAATTACAAAAATATTAATATTTTTATACACATTTTAAATGAAACTATTTTAACCGGAGCTATCGCGTATATTATGTATTTTTATACATTTTTGGGAGCCCACTACATTAGGTTTGATAAACCTTAAATACTCGCTACGGAAAACAGATACATTCCTAGAATGATTCGCGAGGAATCATTCTATTGAAATACAAAAACATAATAATTTCAGGATAGCTGGAAACATTCTACCACCTGGGAACCACTTATAAAATCATTGAAGTTTCAAATCCACCATACCAGAGGGCAAGATACTATCCGCTCATTCTGAGGAATCCAGGGCAGTCTGCGAGGCAATTAAGAAATCGTTGGCGGTAGTTTGATATAATAATTTGTTTTTTTAGACTTTAAACAGTTCTTTAACAAGATTCAATTGAAATGAAAAAATATTACCTTTTGTCCTCAAATAAACTAAAATATTAATTAAAAAAAGAAAGTCTCCACTTTGTGAGAGTCCCAATAAAATCAAGAGCAGACAAAACAAAACCTTGAATATTGACCTTGGCAACTTCCTATGAATAGACATCTATAATCATAGATATAACGACCAGGATTTCTGAACTCCCCTCATGTTACAGACCAAAAGAATTTGTTTCTAAACCACGAAACAGTAAGAGATCTGAAAGACCAAGTTGGTCTGGTCCCAAAGTATATGAAATCGTTCCATCCCCATCAAAAGCAGGGTGGGGTGAAAAAATTACATTATTTTATAGCAGTTTTATTTAAGGGCGAGGTTTTTTAATATGAAAAGATAGGAAATTGATGTGATCCTTAAAATTTTCACCAATCTCTTTAAACAAATTTCTGTGGAAAGTTCGTTTAGAAATTACTCGATTCGTACTTTTGCATCCAGAATTTAAGCTTCGATGAAAAGCTTCAATATCTTTTCCTATCTACTTTGCAACAAGTTTTGAATTTTTACATTTTCATTTCATTGAGATTTTTTCAAAGGAAATTAAAAAAAACGTAGACATGACTGGAATCTTCTTAGTATATTATTTAATTAATTTATTTCTTTATGTTATCTACAAGATTTTAAATTTATATATTATAAATTTTATAAAGATAAAAAGATAAAGCACCCAGACTAATCTGATCATCCTACCAGACTGTGATGAGAGGTACCGTTATTTGACGCTACCTCTGGAAGCGCCCTACTTTTAAGTTAGTGAGTACACATACTGTCTTAACTACATATTAGTCCTCAAAATTTCAACTTTGGTAAAGTGACGTAGTTCTGCGGGCCCTGGGATTTCAGTGTATTAGTATAGCTTAAGGCATATTCAACGAACGAATTAGTTGGTATAGCTATTTAACCATACCCGCAGAGCTGCAGATAAATACATTATTTTATGGTACACTCAAAAAATACTTTGTTACATTTGAAAAAGCAATAATTTTAAAAGTATTGAATTAGTTAAATTTTGTAACTATAAATCACTATATAGGAACACTTTAATTCTATTTAACACATTTGGGGATTCTGCCGGGTGAGCTTCAATGATTAACAATTAATACAAATTTTAAAATCAAATCAGCTTCACGCTGTTTCCCGCACACAGCGGCGTAGGCAGAGGGAAGCCAGAAGGAAGCCCAGTGTCAAAACTCTGTTCCTCACTTACCGCCGAATCCTGCAGGTATTGCGTGCTGAGTGACGGAACTTAACGCCGCGCTTTGCCTCGATACTACAGCGAAAAAATTAAAATATAAACGTAAATAAATATTTCATTTTCTCGAATGGGGATTGAATCCGAAACCAGTCGTGTTTACAGTCACACTTTGTGCCTCTGCGCCACGACTGGCCTCTTCAATACGAATATAAAATGTATTTTTATAGATAATGTATTAAAAATCTCACTACGCAGATCAAATTTCGAAAATTTGACTCTACCCAAAATATACTGCGTCAGGCCGCCAGCTAATAATAGCGCTCTGATTACGCCGCTCATTCACCACCTATCAAAGACCACGGATATTTTATTCCAGCATAATTCAAAGGTGAAATCCACAAAGTATTACGAGGCGGGGGCAGTCCCGAGGGTAGCTGCAAAGAATTTAATCAAAAAAAACGAAATTGAATGTGCGAGCTAAAGCCACTTTGGATTGTCGGTAGACGATTTTTTTATAATGTATCGTTTGTAGAATCAACGACGATGCCTAGCAACTGTATGTGATTTCTCAGATTAATATTATGTAGTAAAATTAAAAATAATTGCAGGGTAACCAGAGGGAACCCAGTATTTAGGCGCTATATTCTACATGCATCGCCCAATTTTCGAGATAGCACGTGTTGAGTGATTTAACGTCGCGCTTTCTTTTACAACTTTTTGTTACAAGAAAACGAACTCACAATTGCCGTGCTTACGCGCTATCGACGATGGACACCTGTGCCACAAGTAAAAAAGTAAAATTAGATTTTATAATATTTTCACCTTGTTGTTAAGACAAATCGTTGTGTTGACTTCCATCACGCAACAGAGTCTCCAAAATTTTGCGGAAAGTGGGAAGTGGAGTGTCTTAACACTAGGCTCACTCTGCCTAGCCTCAGATAGATAGATACAGCATTAGGCTGAAATAATTTATTTGAAATATTTTCGAATGAGAATCAAATCTACAACCATTGAATTTAAAATTATACGAACGACTGCGCAACAAAGGCATCTCGCTACGAAGTATTTCTATAGCATGTATATTTTAATATAAACTTAAATTAAGCTTGAAAACTTGAAAAAGTAATCAAAAGTTTGTGAAAATTCTTTTCTAAAGGATTATTTGATGAAATTCCCCGAAAGAAGTCACGTGAAACATTTTGTTTTGCAAACCGGATCTCGCTGTTTTATTGCTTGTAGATATGAATTTGTTTATGTCTGGTGCTCGTATTACGCTACTACGCTGTATGGGGGACTAGTGGAGAAGAGTACGCATGAGACTGTATTCTTTTTTTCAGCGTCGGGTTGTATCTCCGTGTTGAGACACTCCGTTTTTTATGCGTTGGCCAATTTTTAAGATATTGCGTGTTGGGTTTCAGAGCTCAAAATAAAAAAAAATAAGCTCAAAAGTCCCAGATTCTCGCATCAATTACGGTCAACCAAACACCGATATAGGTCAATATTTATAATAATTAATTAATATATTAATTATTTTATGAATACAGATTAAAGTGCGCCCTTTGTTTTGTGATTAGAACGAGAAAAATCATTAGGGGGAATTCACGAGTGTGAATCGTACCCACAAACGTCGCTTTTATAGCTAGAGCGAGTATTAGGAGAGATTTTTTTGAAATTCCAACGACAATGGAAAAATCAAAATTTAACATTTTACTTCTTTAAGTCCTTACAAACAATTTTGGGGGCGACTTGTCTTTGTCTTTTACTAAAATTTTACATTTTAATCGATGTTAGAAACTTATATTAGTAAACATAAAATTAGGAACATTTTAAATGTGAATATTTTCATAAATATAAGTACATATTTTAAGCGTAAGGGCTTCTAAAGAGATTCAGCTTGAGCGGTAAAAAAACTGTTTATAACAATATATAACCCTGTCTTTAGTCTGCGTCCGCCATCAAATGTCTGGTGAAATAGGTAAAGAAACACGCCCTTAGGGAGCGGTTGAATCCTGATTCGCGCCAATTTGCTACTTTTATACCAAATTTATAGTTTGTAGACGCTGAGACGAGAGTATGTTTTTATGTATATATATACACGTTACCCAAGGTCATCTTTGTATTATAATTTTTATTATTTATTTGTGAATTCCTTTTAAATGCTTATGCAAGAATCTGGTCTTGAGAATTTTTAAAATAAATAGTTTGATATCGTCGCGGCGCAATGGTACAGCGTGATTGTAATCGTTGGGCGTTGTGGGTTCGATTACGGTTCGACTTGAAGAATTTGTGGAGAATGGAGTGTCTTAGCACAATGTAGTACCCTGCCATATGCGGGAAAACGCTGAATCTCTTATCGGGAATGGAATTTCTTAACACTACGTTTGCAGGTTCCCATTGCCTATCCTGCTATAGAAAGATAAGCGTTAACTCATATTTGTACATAAGAAATAACGTAGTGCTTCAATTTATGTCGTTTCACTCAGTAAATTTTAAAAAACTGTTGTATAGAAATGCATGTTTGTAAAACCCATCAATATATTCCTCCTCCTTCTACTAAGTTAAAAGCCAACATGTATTAAATGAAGCGTGAAACAAACAGTACAAAGTAGAGTCCCAATTCAATTAAGGTACAGTATAAATCCAGAGCAACAGGTGTTTTGTAGAGTTGGCACCTACGAGTACGTTCCCGACGCTACATATAACGCTACAGTATCAATATATTATTTTGTATGAACACTTTTTTTAAATATATTTCTATCGTAAATGTTAATACTTTTTAGCTTCAATCTGAGTTCTGATTATAGAAGACAGAGGGAACCCAGTGTTTAGACATTTTGTTCCTTACTTTTCGGAAAATTTTAGATATTGCGTGTTGAGTGGCGGAACTCAACGCCGTGCATTTGTCTTGTTACTAAAGCAAGAACAAAAAAAAAAGAATAAATTTCCCCAACAGAGAAATTTGGAGTCGCGTTTACATACAGACATGGTACTACGCCTTGATAAATATTGGAAAATTAATTTTATGTTATAAATATTGGAAAATTAAATCTTTTGACTACATGCGATGCTTATAGGTTCAATTCACTTTAGTAATAATATTTTTTAGTAATGTTTCCTTCGTTTAGTCCAAAGTTCGGTGAGTTATTTCAATGGATAATAAAAAGATCGAGACAGAAATGTGACGGCAGATATGATAAGAATTTAAAAAAAGAGAGAGATCGAGACAGAAATCTCAAAGTTCTCGCTACCTATCCTTGTTATAAGAGAGATAAAAAATATATAATTCCGGCATTCATTAATAGTCCTTGATTTCATGCTATAAATTCAATCAAAAGATTTCTTTTTTTTAAATAAAAAATCTTAAGTATATAACTCTTCTGTTACTGAGTCTGAGAATCAAAACTGCTTGACGTAGAAAAGAGTTTAGAGGGAGAGAGAGTTTAGAAGAGACAGAGAAACACAATCAAAATTCCCACGGGAACGGAAAAAAAGGGAATCTCCATTTTTCGTCATAAAGTCCACGCAAATTAAAGTTACGGACGATGACTAATATTAATAGTTTAGCAAAGTATATAACTAAAAATATATGAAAATTTAGTTTAAAATAGCTCAGGCTTAATCGTCTTTTTCCGGCAGATATGATAAGAAATTAATATAGTTGGCACATTTGCTGTGACCCTCGTCCAGATTAACTTGTCAGGTCATTGTTCTTCTGGGAAGACATTTTGATAGATCCCAAATCTTTTACATAATATGTACTAAATATTTTGGGGGCCGTCGTGGCGGAGTGGGGCGACGTCTGGCTGCTGATAGCGCTAAACGCGATTGTCATGGGTTCGATTTCCACTCGAGAATATAATAATATTTATGACATGACGTTCTCTTTAGCTGAACGTGTACTTATATCATATCTCAAGCTATGTTTACAAAAGTTTCAAATATATTGATTTTAGTACTTTTCCTGTGTTGTTTCGGGCACAAAATATCTAATAATATATTCTGTGATCGGAGAGTGGAGAAAGATAGAGGTTCCCTACGGATAATAGAGTATTCAATAATAAAACCAAATGAATATAATAACTTTTAAATGAAAAATAATTTCTGTAATTTTTTACACTAAATTTTAGATATTGCGTTTTAGATATTTGAGGCCAGTCGTGGCGCAGCGGCACAAAGTTGTGACTGTAAACCGACTGGTTGTGGGTTCGATCCCCATTCGAGGAGATGAAATATTTACTTAAATTTATATTTCCATTTTCTTCGCTCTGGTGTCGAGGCTAAGCGCGGCGTTGAGTTCTGCCACTCAACACGCAATGCCTCCAGAATTCGGCAGAAAGTGGGGAACGGAGTGTCTAAAAATACACTAGGTTCCCTTTGCCTACCCTGCTGTGTGCGGGATACAGCGTGAAGCTGATTTATTTTGATTTATTTTTATTTTAAGTTGACGAGACAAAGTGTTGCAACTTGGTCTTGTTGCCATAGCAAAAAAAAATAAAATAACTAACACAACCAACGCGATTACAGTCAGACACAGTCCCACTGCGCCAACACGGTCCTATTCAATAAATTGAATACCTAAAAAAATATATTTACATTACATTTTAAATCAATAATTTCTCAAGTACTTATAACATTAAATCCACTCATATTTAGACTGTTAGTAATACCCGGAGTAAAGTATTATTGAGTATACATACAGGGTACCCTTCTCGGAACACTCGTTGTATGACTCACGATTTATTAAATTGATCCCTTCATACTCTTAATTAGATAGGTCAGTTAGACGTGGATCCGTTGTTTTGTTACTAGTGTATGCTTATAGTGACTAGAATCTAACGCTTTAGGTTTCCTCTATGGTTTATGGTAAATATTCTATGCGGCCGATTCCATAAGGCTTTTGTGGTGCAGTGTCGTGTGACGGTTGTGGGTTCGATTATTTTCATGTCCTCGCTCTGATAACAAAATAGCATGGCGTTAAGCCAAAACTCACGAAATTGAAATTGAGTTGATTGAAAAGGAGTGCCTTTACACTGAATCTTCTATACATGCTTTATGCAAAATACAAGGTGAAGCTACAAAAAATATATAATATTTTTTTGAATTTCATGTGTACATAAAAGAGTAGGCAGAAGAAACCTGGGAACCTAGCGTTAAAACATTTCATTCCCCACATTCCACCCAAATCTGGAAGCATTGCGTGTTGAGTGGTGGATCTCAACTTCGCGTTTTGTCTCGAGAAAATATTAAATATCTCATTTCCTGGAGTGGGAATCAAACCCATAACGAATGTAATATTTACAGGTAAATATATAATAAGGTGAAGGCTAAATCATAACTCTTTCTATATATATCTAGGACACTGCATAACGACGGTTACCACATTAAGGTACATTAACACAACAATAACCCATCGATATGACAGAGCTCATCCATTAAATAAAGGAAATGTTCCAAATGCTTTCCTTCCTCTCTTCCTGTCTATTAGAAAGCCGGTCGTTTACGATTCAAAAAATATTTTTATTTTGTAGTATAGTAATAATATTTGATTGTATTATTAGTACTTTCCCTTGGTTGTTCCGTTAGCGAAAAAATACAACATTTATTGATGTCATACAAACCTTGCGGAGCAACCTTATTTAAATATGTAACCTTATTATCGACATAACAGGTTGTATCGCAATCAGTTAAAAATAACTAAGATTCTGTATGACACATGTGTCATGACATGTTCTAAGTTCCCGAGGTAGCTTTCACCGCAGGTACTGTGTTTATAAAGATTAAATAACATTATACTCGAAAAATGATCTATCTTCATTCTCTATATTAAAAAAGGAGATCCGGAGATCAGCGTAATGGAGAAATAAATATTTATCTTTATATTTATCATGTTAGTATAAATATTTGCGGCGTTTAGTTACTGCTCTTGTTGCTTACACGCTGTATACCGCATACTGCAGGACTCGAACTCTAATGTTAAGATTTCCACTTTTCGCCGATGTTTTTAAACGAGTCGCGGAATTCAACGCCGTGATTTAACATCAGAGCGAGGATTTGAAAATTATTCATATTCCCGAGTGAGAATTGAACTCAAAACTGTCAAGTTTACCACCACTCAAGGATCCAACTAATGTAGAAAGGCAATATATAATATAAACAATTCAATTTTATATGAAAGCTGAAAAAAGCTGGTAAAATATTGAACGAAAAATAGAAAAGTAAAGCATGATTCAATTACACTGGGGCCCAAATATTTGTATAGGTATTGCTGATACTCGTTGGCCTTTTACATTACGTGGGTTATAGCGGACCATATTTTACTTTGTTGAATAAGTTTTTCGAGGTCAGTCGTGGTGCAGGGGAACTGGCGTGCGACTGTTAACGCGACTGGTTTTGGGTTCGATCCCCACTCGAAGAAATGAAACATATCATATTTTAATTTCAAACGCTCTGGTAAATGAGGAATTGACGACGGCGTTGAGTTCCGCCTCTTAACACGCATTGGATCCAGAATTCCTAGGAAAGTGGGGAAAGAAAGTGTCTTAACACTAGGTTTCCAGGTTTCCTCCTCCTACCCCGCCTGCCCATGCAAGATAGATCGAGATGCTCTATCGTGGCTTGTCTACCAGAACGGGAAATAAAAACTTTAATCCTTCGATAGTTAATATTTTTTTTACATAATACAGTTAAAAAATAAGTAATCATATTATTTTTTTAGTAAATAAAACTAGTTTCACGCTGTATCCCGCATATAGCAGGGGGGACCTAGTGTTGAGACAATCAATTTCCCACTTTCTACCGAATTCTTCGAGGCAAAGTGTGTTGAATAGCAGAACTCAATACAGGGCTTTCTTGCCTTGGTGCCAGAGAAACTTGCGCTCCTGAGCCACGAATGCGTCGTTTTTTTATAGTGTGTGATATATTTAATATTTACAAAAATTCAGAAAAGGTCACAGATTACAAAGTTGCTCTTGAAGAAAAATGAGTCTTTCTAAAAAGAGTTTTCATAATACGGACTGAAAGTAGTTCTATTATGGACCATCCCAAGGGATGTAAGATATGACACTATGAGAAAAGGTTACTATTATCTAAATAGGAATGTATTACATGTTTCTTTTGATTATTCACTGAAATTCTGTCTGCATATAACTAAGAAAGTAGTGAGGTAGATTCAAAGGGACACAGGTTCAAATTTGGCCATGTTCTAAGACATTTTTATATGTAACTCTACGCTTCATCCTACACATAGCAGAGTAGCAGAGATAATCTAGTGTGAAGAAACTACAGTCTCTACTCTATTTTCCAAAGCCTCGGGGTTGCTTCTCGTATTGAGTGGAGGAAGCGAAACTCAACGCCGTGCTCTCTTGCCACAGCGTGGAATTAATATAATAATTAAAATTAATGTAATAATTAAATTATTCATAGAGACATTACTCATAGCATTGTAATGTAGATTACCTCCAACTATACCTATATATGATTCAGCAGACACTGTCTTTGTGAATTACTTATGTCACCTGTCATTCTTATCTTATTAAATTTGGATTACTAGGTCAAGTTAAACTGTAGTCAAAATTGTACTGGTCGTTAGATTTAAGATAGATGTAATTTGTCATATAATTTTTTGATGCGATTTGCTGTGTCGAATTCTGCCACTCAACACGCTATGCCTCCAGAATTCGGCAAAAAGTGGGGAACAGAGTGTCTTAACACTAGGTTCCCTCTGCCTACCCTGTAGCGTGCGGGATACAGCGTGAAACTGAAAATAATGATGAGATGTTTCTTTTTTATTCTGTCGAAAAAAATAATAATAAATCAACTTCACGCTGTATGCCGCACACAGCAGGGTAGACAGAGGGACCCTAGTGTTAAGACACCCTGTTTCCCACTTTCTGCCGAATTCTGAAGGCATTGTGTGTTGAGTGGCAGAAGAAATGGAAATATAAATTTAAGTAAATATTTCATCTATTCGAGTGGGGATCGAACCCACTACTAGCCGGTTTTACAGTCACACTTCGTGCCGCTGCGCCACGACTGGCCACTAGGATATAAATCATAATACATAATAAATACACAGTTATATAATCCAAATCGCTATAAAGAAATAAATGTAAGAAAGCTTTTTAACAATTGATCTCGAATTCTTATACACTGAGGTCAAGTACCACTTGAGGTGACCTCAGTAATTATCGTGCTTTCTTTTTAACGTTCGATTTAAGAAGGACCGTTGTCTGACGAGGTTTACAAGTGGGTTTTCTTTATTTTTTTTTTATTTGTTTTGCAGAAAGAGGATGTGGTATTGCAAAATGGTGTACATACCACCCTGTAATCCAGGAACTACTTTCGGATCAATATGCTGTCGTGACACAGTAGATACTGTCTGATGTGATGGTTTTGAGTTCTATTCCTACTCGGTGGAATGATGATTATATTTAAATTCTTTAGATTACCCTGCTCTAGTAGTTTAAGCGCGGCGTTGAGTTACGCTATTCAACACGTTATGTTTTGTAAAATCGGGCTTTAAGAGTTACTTAACACTAGATTCCTTCTGCCTAGCATGGAGTGAAAACGGAGAAGCTGTATACACCGTACACCGTGGGTACTTTTTAATTGCCAGTGTGCCAAAAGTTTCTAACGGTACCAGAATGATATGTCAAATAGTTAATATTATCTAGAGCACTTGTAGGGTATCAAAAAATAACAATATCTAGGTACAAGTATTGTAAAAATACCGCATTGAGACCGGCATAGTTTCTGTCTGTAAACGCGATAGTTTTAGCGTTCGATACCCATTTGGAAAACGGTGGACTCAAAAATTGCTCGGGTAGTAGGAAACAGAGACTCGGATAGTAGGAACAGATTCCCTCTGCCTACGAGATACTGCTTAAAGAAAGCTTAAAAAAAATCATACGTATATTCGTATATTCGAAACTTTATCATTCTTGTCAAATATATAAAGGTCGTATAAGTATGTATGTTAGTTTCCGCTTTTAATAATACCGCTCATTTACCTCGTATTCATAGTAATACCGTGTAATTTTTTAGCATTCATTTATCATTAGGTCATTACAGGTTTTGTAGACTTGCACTAAATCCAGCTACATAACGATGAAGTGTTTTATCCAGTAAGATTCTTTTCTTTATTTTGTAATTTTTTACTATAGATACGCCAATGTATCCCGCATACAACAGGGTAGGCAGAGGGAACCTGTTGTTAAGACATTTCGTTCCCCACTTTATGCCGAATTCTAGAGGCATTGCGTGTTAAGTGGCAAAACTTAACGCCGCGCTTTGCCTCGACACCAGAACGAAAAAATGGAAATATAAATTTAAGTAAATATTTCATCTCATCGAGTGGGGAACGAACACACCACCAGTCGGTTTTACAATCACACTTCATGCCGCTGCGCCACGACTGGCCTCAAATGTGAGCAAACGCAAATAAAATTAATATAATCGTTTATTAAAGTGAGAATCGAACTTACACCCATCGCGTTCTTCAGTCATTTAACGTCAACATGGCACCGTTCCAGATCCTAACTGCCTATAATGTGATTGACTTTATGTAACTCAATAAACTATGATTAATTTTATGTTCCAGGAAAAAATATTCAATATTTATAGTTATATCAGGAGGTTGGTGAAGTCAAATAAGATTTTTACTGAGTGTGCCTGGCGTCGCGCCAATGAGAGACGCACTATAGAATAGATAGCGTATCATGATGTATGACAATTTATGGGGGCTATGTTGTTTTCTACTGTATAAGTTTGTTCCCTTTTTTATTTTTAAGGGTTGTTTTTCTTTTTATTTTCACGTCTAGTAGTGGGACACCGTCTGTTTACGCAAGGGTTGTTAGTTTTCCATTTAAGCTAATGATTATATTTCAGTTATCTTCATTTTATGTTTTGCAAAGTTTTTTGAGTGGCGCTACTCAACGCGCAATATCTTGTAAAATAGGTGGGAAGTGGCGAGCAGTTTGTGTTCCGTTCGACAGACGCAAGCCGAGGATCGAGTCCCGCAGGAAATTCCCGTACCGCCATCGGCACCCTCATCTTTTTCAGGGACAAAGTGCCTTTTTGCCTACTTACCCCGTTTCGCTGTTAAAAATAGTAGAACTAACAGCACTAACTTTGATAAAAACAGAGAGTTTTAAAATACAGATACGTTGTAAATGTTTTTTGTGGGCTATAGAATATGAAAATAATTTATATCCAACTTCAAAAAAGAGGAATTTCCATTACATGCCTCAATTCTTACATTATACGCGACTAGTATTTCGGTTTGTCTTGCGGCGGAAGTTTATAGTGGAGAGTGGTAAAGATAAGTTTTTTCTGTCTAATATTGAACTTAATCTAATTATAGCATGGCAATGTTGTATTTTATACATTTATATTCTGGGGAATGAAGTGTCTCTAACCTTTAGTGCCCTTCACCTACGTTTTTTATAAACATTGTTTCGACAGGAGCTGAACTTACAACTAATACCCCCTGTACTTTATTGCCCTTACTCCCCTTATATTTTTAGGCAGATGACACCAGGAAAAATAGTGTTAAGACCTTATTCTCATTAAGACACTTCCATTTCCCAATTTCCGTCGAATTTTCGAGGTATTACTTGGTGACTGGGGAAACTTAAGCGGCGCTTTGCCTCGTTACCAAAGCAAGGAAATGAACATTCAATATTCCATTGCCTTGAATGGGAATCTAACCCACAACCGTCGCGTTTACGGATACGTTTAAGGACACCTATACTACGATGTCATAGAAAAATAAAATAATATTAAATAAACCCTTTTCTATATAATATATTAAAATATTCTAAAAAGTCTTTTCGTTCTACAAACTAGTACAGATAGGGGCGTCTGTACGCCGAGGCGTCGCCTTACAAAGGAAGTTGAAAGACAGTTGCGGAGATGGATAGTGTTGTGCACTTAGAAACTTTCCAGCTTTAAAATAATGTATGTTATTTTGCAATTGTACAATGTTTTGATTGTTTGCTTTGCGTAAGTCACTATTTGTAATGATTTAAGAGCGATTTTAGAAATGTTACTATTGTGGTACAATATGTTATTATTGTAAACACGATTGTCTTGGATTCGATTCCCGCTCAGGGAAATAGATAATTTAATCTTTTAATTCGCTCGCTTCTGTAACAAGGCTAAGCGAAGCGCTGACCGCCATTCAACGGAAAATGGGGAACAGGGTGTTGTAACATTAGGTTCAGTCTGCTTACTCTACTATATGCGGGATACAGTGGGAAACTGAAAAAAAGATTATTATAATTATAGGGTGGAATAACGTCACTTCACTTGAAGAGCTAATTGCTTGTTAAGTTTCTTCAGCTCTTCTCATCAGAGCTCCCTTCACTATCAGCAGTAGCTTCCTGTAGGACTGACACTGCTATTTTATCATTTAATTTATTTATTAATAAGATAGCTATGAAAATTGAAAACAAAGGGGTGATTAATATAAAAACAGCTTCTCGCCTTTTCTCGCACTCTCCGTTCCAAACCTTCCGTCGGGATCTCGAGACATTTTATATTGAATGACGGAACTCAACGTTGAACTTTATCATGTTACCAGAGCGAGGAAATGAAAATTAAATAATTAATTTCAGTTAGTCAGTTAGTTAAGAAAGTGGGGCGAGACATTGCGTATTGAGTGGCGAAACTCAACGAAGTGCTGTGATTGACTCTATATATTTTCAATTCTTAGTTTAAAAGACAAAAAGTACTTATAAAGTTAACTAAATTATTTAGTTTAACAGATAGTTTTATCTGAATAATAAATTTGAAAAGATCTGAACAGAATCTTTTTGAATCTATTTCAGCACGATTGAGCAACGAACACCCAGCTACTCAAGCGAGATTGACGAAGGTCTAAAACATTGAAAGAAACCAAAACTTAAAATGAATCAAAAAATGATTTTAAAATGAAAAATATATATTTTAAATTTAAAATTACTATTTTTCTACTACTTTTAAGGATTTTTATTTAATGCCACTTTTCAGCCGTGTAAATATTTGTATTATAAACTTTATGGTTTGTTTTTTATAGCTAGGAAATACATTTACACAGGCATCCCACACGGAAGGCAAGTACTATCTTACGGATGAACGTTACTGTGGGACTCATTGGTGAATCCGATCCCACTCACCCATATGAGACGCCGCAGAATCGCTCGCGCATACGGCACTCATAGTGCCTCGCCTCAGTGGATCATCCGTCTACTGTGGACCACCGTCGCCTTCAGAATGGCCCGGGTTTTCTCCTAGAGCATAAGCAGCCTTAATGACTTACAAGAGGATCCCACAGTAGCTCCTCTAGGTCAGAGAATCTGCATTTGCGCTGAACTCACACACCCGCTTCGTGGCCTTCTTTAGTGAAATAAGAGATTCGCAGAAAAAGACTATTGTACACGAGTTCGTCTCACTGTTCAGCATGGACCCACCGCACTGATTTCTACCGATGTGCAATCTGATGCAAGTATTTGTCGAAAAAACCATACTCCGTCAGTGCCTACACCAGCCTGAACGTTATAACCCCAAAATTACCCACCTGACCAGGCTGCTTCCATTTCCTATTGCGAGCAGTGAGAGAATCCGCCCCCCCATGTGTATGTGGATTCCTTCACTGCTTTATCATCATGGTATCATGGTTTCCCTTATCTCTACAATTAAATATCTAAAGGTAAATATATATGTGTAGTTATAAATGTAGTTCAACTTAGTAGTCAAAATAAAATACAAATAAAGCTTATAATTTAGCAAAAGTAGAAAAAAGAAACGAACGGCGTGTCCGTAGTGTAAATTTAATAATAATAAAAAAAAATATGGTTAATTATGTTCATCATTAACACTATGGCACGTACTAAGCTGAGAAACTGAAAGTTCGTTTCTCCATTTTCCGGAAATTGAGTGTTTGGACACCGTGCTTATTTTATGAGAACGGGAATAAAAAATTTTAAAAGTCAAATAAAATATTTTGTCGTGAGTTGATGTCAAATCGACATGTGCACAGTTGTTTGTCTTACGATGACGCCAATATTTTAATTTAAGTTCCCAAATAAAACGAAACAATACAAAATAATTAACAAAATGTCTCTGTTGTCCTTCTGTCGTTATTGCAAGGGATAGAGGGTGTATTAATTTCGAGAACAATAGACTAACGTAACGTCAGTCAGTTCATTAAGCACGCGATCAAATCACGAAAAGTTTGGAACTTAGATATCGCCTGGAGCCCTGATTGGTGCTGACCGTGTAGAGTGTCCTCATTTTTTTTACTCGAGGATATTTCGGGGATTTCCTTTTATTTATTTAAATTCCGTTTTCTTTTTCTAACGGTTAACGAGAACGTGGTGTCTTGACACTGAAAAGAAAGACAGAAATAGAGGTGATAATATATCATTATAAGTATACAAATAAAACCTAGTCTACTTAGTTAACGCGTGCTTGCAAATATGCAGTTGTAATCTCATATTTATGATAAGCACGTTCCCCTGATCTTATTAGAAAAAGTTCCATATTGATAATCAACCAGCATGCTGTGTGTCTCTCTACAATGAAGGGAAGATGAAAAAAAATAAAAATATATTTTGCGCAAAATGCCAAATTCTTGACGGATTGGAGGCATTGCGTGTGACAATGCCTCAACACCAGAACGAAGAAATGCAAATATAAATTTAAGTAATACTTCATTTCCTCGAGTAGGGATCGAGACCACAACTAGTCGCGTTCACAAATGCACTTTATGCCCCTGCAGCACGATTGGCCCTCAAAGAAAAACAATACATAAAAGTAAAAAGAAAAAAAATATTAAAAATAAACCTGTTGGGTAGCGAGGTATAAATGTCTACCTACCTACCAGGTACTCAGGTATATTCTAGGTCAAGACAAAAGAAAAGTAAAATATAGGCGCGATATTCTTGACATCAGTAAATATGTTTAAGCTCTTAAATTATACCGGCGTACGGTAAGTCTACAGTGATTAATGGATTCAAATTAGTAGGCACCGCCTTCCTCAAACGTATAAAATTGTCGTAACTTTTACAATGTAAGGTAACATTTTTATTTTTATATATAAAAGAGGAAGGTGTATGAAATATTTACCATTGGTTACTAGTTTGAGTGCGTGTAAGTGAAATATTTAAAATTATATTTTTTTCTGCAACTGATTTCGTTTTGGGAATAACAAACAATTAAAAAAAATCAGTCTTAAGTTCGCGGGCGCACTCATTTTTTATTATTATTGATTAAATAAAAATCAGCTTCACGCTGTATCACACAGAAGAGTAGGCAGACGGTGCTAAGACACTCCTTTCCCCACTTTCTGCCGAATTCTGGAGAATGCCTACAGAATGCGTGTTTAATGGCAGAACTCTACGCCGCGCTTTGCCTCGACACCAGAGCGAAGAATAGAAAATATAAATTTAATTAAATATTTCACCTCCTCGAGTGGGTATTGAACCCACATCCAGTTTACAGCGACACTTCGTACCGCTGCGCCACGACTGACATCTAATGATTATTTTCTATGAAATTCATATAAACTTTCACTTTTCGAATTCTTTCTTTTTTTTGTATTATTTTCACTTCGTCCCAAATTTCTTAATGATATTTCCACTGGAATATAAATATTAGATTTTAATTTTAACTTGTAATCTCTACACAAATATAAAGACAGACAGACTGGCATATAAAGTTGTAAGTGTTCCGTTTTTCCTTTTGAGGTACGGAACTCTAATAAACTATATAATAAGTGATTTTTGTGACGTTTTCATATATTTTGGTCACCATGCAATCCGTCCGTTCGTGAAACAATCGATTAGAGAAAGTAATTGAGTGTTTCCAAAGGGAGCCAATTCTACAAACACTACTAAAAATATAATCCAGATTTTGATTTGTCATGTCATTTCTGATGTTTGCTTGTAATTTACGACTATGTTTCATTTCGGGTTATTAATGATTTTGTTGTAGGATAATTAATTGCTAGGCGTGTTCTTGCTTTAATTAATTTCAGCTTTCTGTGGCGACGCGACATGAGTACAACAAGTAGAATAATTATTGTATGCCGACTCTATATCTATAGATATTTTTTTATCAGTTCTCGCTTTATCTCATATAAGAGAGTAGATATAAAGACCAGTTTTTAGACACTCCGCTCTCCGACGTTCGCTTGAATATGAAACATTGCGTGTTTAATGGTGGTGTAACTCTACAGTGCACTGTTGTGGTTAATAAATATGCTTTTTTTATTTTTTTATGCAGAGGAAACCTAGTTGTAGGTAGACATACCGTGAAATATTCGAGACATTACGTGTTATATGGTGGAGTTGAGCGCAACGCTTTGTCTTCTTATCAGAGCGTAAAAATAAAATAATTGTACCCACAACCGCCACGTTTACGTTTAGAAGCTGTACCCCTGCGCCACAACGTTCTCAATAGATTTTTAGAATCTTTTATAATTATAAAATAAAAAGAAGATATTTTAGTACCGTGATTTTTAAAAGCTTTGATATTTTATATTGTTGACATCAATTCGTTCAGGTATCTAGGTAACAAGTTCAAAAACTAGTATAATAAAATAAAATACAATATTTCATAAAAATATATATTTTAAACTGCACTTAATAGCGGATGCGCCAAACTTCTAACAGCGCTTGTTAGTCTTTAGAACTTGAACTATATTTAATGGTCCTTCGATCCGGATACAAGAAGTGTGCTAGTAACTTTTAAACTGGATACATGTTTATAAATCAATTTATAATAGTTTCGATTTTTTTTTAATAAATAATTAAAATAAAATATACATGTCATATTTATTTAAATTGTAATATTATGTCAACATTAAATAATATATATTTTAATATTTTCAAAATTCCTTATTCTTTGTTCAATATTTTTACCACTGTTTGTGCATTTCTCATAATAAGCAATGTTTATGTAATATAAACCGGTTTCTAAATGTTTTCGCTTTAATAGACTAGAAAAACGGAATTATTTTTTATATATTATAAGGACTGACATATTCAAATAATCAACGAATAGTCCAAGCTGCTATACTTAGCATATGTAAATTTTGCACAAAGGTTCTTAAGAGATCGTAAGAGAATATTTGGAACAGAGTTTATATACTTTATATACAGAGTTTATATATAGAAATATCTAAGGTTATAATATCTTATGAAAAAATAGTAATAGGGGTTGAATAAATTATCGCAAAAATCAAAGATAGAAAGAAATACGTAAAAATATCTTATGAGAAAATCAAAAGCCGCAAGTGATATCTAGTGTTAAATATATACAATTCTTTGATTTTTTTTCTTATTTATAACCCATAAGGGGCGCAGGTGACAAATGACGATTCTAAAATAAAAAAATAACACTATGTTTATGGTAAATCCATGCTTTTAAGTCAACACTTAACAAATATTCTAATTAGTTAAACAAATTCTTCACCGGTGCCCATATGTTTACATGTCACCTAACAAATCAGTGGCGGTAAGATGACAGCTGACAGGCGTCACTCAGGAACAGTCTTTAGAGCCTCGACTCTACCAATCAGAAGTGGTGAAAGATCTGTCAAAGTTAACTGGAAATGTCGTTATAAATGTACGTATAAAACTCTTGCGTTGCTAAAAAAGTCGTGAAAACGTACAAATTTAACTACTGACTTTGAAAATAGAAATTTGCTATGTTTGCAGGTTAAGGAGTGTGGAGTATATGTAGATAGATTTTTTGAAATTCCTAAAGAGACGTAAATAAATCAGATTTTCCAAGCAAAGTTGTAGGCGACGCCTAATTTTGTATATCTATGCTTTATTTTTATGTATTTGGTTCACTTTTTCTACTAAAATCTAGAGTTAAAATATTTTATTCTCTCTCTCTCTCTTCTTCTCACCTATTTTAAAAATAATGTTTTTTATTTGAAAATCTCTCAAGTGAATATCGAACCTACAATTATCGAATATAATCAGAAGTAAAACTTGTAGAATAAGGCACGATAGCGTCTCTTTTTATTAGGTTTGATTACGAAAATGTACCTTTTTTAACTATTAATTTAGTTTTTAGTGTTATCTCGAGATCTAACCGATGGTTTTGGTCGTGTCATCTCCATGTTTGGTGTATTTAGCGAAGTTAATTGCGCTCCAGTGGCACGCCTAAGTCATAAATCTAATAATAAGTTAAGCTTATATTCTAGTTTACCCATTAATAATCGTTAATAGGTACTTATATATTTTTTCTTTATTAAAAGTAACTTTTGTGATCAATATATATTTGCTAAAATAATTAAGATGCCTATAATTACATCTATCAGGCCTATTAATTAAAATTAGATTGTAGCAAAAAAAGTTTCCCGGCCCTAGTAACACAATGACTTCAGAATTCGGCGGAAGGTAGTGTCTTTATAGGAACGGAGAGTTTTAATAACAGGTTCCGTTTAACGTTTTCTCTGCCTTCGTGAAGCAAAAAAAAAACATAGCAAAAATTTTAATAATTATGTTTACATTATTTCACTTAGGTACTACTATATTACAAATATATTATTATTTAAAACTTATTTTATGTAATTGAGGCTGCCGCGGCATAGTGGCATATTGGCACAGCGTCCGACTGTATGTGATGTGGGATATGGGTTCAACCTCGCTCGCTCGCTTCGCCACTCAACAGTCAACATACAATGTCTTGATAATGGTTGCGGTGCGTAAAAAAGGGATGTCCTAACACTAGAATACCTTTGAGGTAAGGCTGTGGTGGCGCAGTGGCACAAGCGAGTGCTTGTGGGTTCGATTCCCACTTGAGGAAATGAAATATTTGATATTTTAATTTCTTCGTTATGGGAACAAGGCAAAACGGGGCGTTGATTTCCGCCACCCAATACGCAATGCCTCGAACAGCAAAAGTGGGGGACCGAGTGTTTTAGTCTTAACACAAAGTGAAGCTGGGAAAAAACCTTTTAAATATAAACATTTCCGCCAAATACTATCGAACTCCCAACTGTTATATGTATATAGTATCTTCAAGTATTTTAATAACCGCTAATGACTGTAACTTTTTATGTCAACGCGTGAATGATGGATGGTGTCTTTCGGCATATTTTTGTCAGATCTAAATTTACATATTGGGGTAGTTTCTAATTTGTATGGTATAATAATAGAATTTAATTAAGCGCGGTGTGCTTTTTGAGTACAAAGGAGCTTATGTCGAAGTTTTGAGTTATAATATTATTTATATATGTATGAGTCTGTATAATGTGTTCTTGAAATTGTAGACTTTGGAAGTTGCGGGTAATTTTCAGAACATTGCATGTAGAAAACAGATGGTCGTGTTGGGGACTAAATTAGTCAAATATGTTTTGTTTATAATATCAATGTCATCATTTGTTTATAATATCAATTATAAATAAACAAATTTATCTGTTGGCCCGTTGGTCTGTTGGCTAGTTGGTCTGATTTCCTTTTGGTCATTTGCTCCGTTGGTCTATTGGTTCGTCAGTCCGTCTGTCACCCTCAGTGAGTGTCCGACTGGCGCTAGGTTATTTTGTTCCTAATTACACTTAGATAAACATTTGTATAGTTCAAGCGGGCATAGCCGCATAGGGGCCGCTAGTAAAGGAATATACCAGTAAAAGTTTATATTTTTATGCAAAAAAATATTACAAACTTACATTTATACACCCGCAACTTTAAATTTGTCAACCTTTATAAGTTATACTTCCCATTGATCTTCAATTCAGCGAACACAAATCGCACTGACCGCTTGTTCTTCTTCTGTTGGATAATATATAATGTTTCAAATTAGCCAAACATTGAAAGGGCGTAGTGCCTTAACTTTCATTTCTGTTGCTTAACCTATCAAACGACGACAGACGCATCAAAATAAAAATAAAATAGAAAAAAACAAATAAAAAAGATGACCACGTCATTATGTACTTGACATCCATTCTAATAGGGAAAAATGTCAAAATGACATATTATTATCGTGTCATACCAACTGAGCAATGAACAATCACACATCACAATTGTTTTATATGACTATTGACACGACTACACCATTTTGAACTTATCTCCTTGAACTTAAGATTCAAATTTCAATAATAAAACTTAGAATACTAGAAAAGAGCATTCTAAATTTGTTTAAAAAAAAATAAACTTAATTGTAGGTTACATAGGGTTGCTTTTCCATTGTTTCTTTTGTAAGGGGAGAGTAAGTTTAATATTTGTCAAGGGTAGAATTAATTAAATCCAGCAAGGGCGGGTTTTATGGTTTGTTAAAGTTATTGTGTAATTTATCTGATTGTATATAGATAGTAACTTGTAGCTTGTCCCCTAAATTTATTTAGTTAGAAATAGTGTGTTGACATACTTGTACTAAAGAAAAAAAAATAAGTTTTTAAGAACCCTTATAAGTAAAAATCTACCTTAATGAGTAAAAATCTAAACTTAACTATAAATCATGGTTTTTTCAAATACTACGTTCCCCATTTTACATCGCAGTTTTGCATTGCGTATTGAGTGGAAGAACTTAATGCCTCATTTTGTTTTATTTAACAGAGCACAAAAATTAAAATATTAAACAATTCATTCTCTGAATGAGAATTGAACTCACAACCATCGCTTTAATAGTCACAAGCTGTCTTAGATATATGTTATATTATGGCTCAGTTTTATAATATACAGGTGTAGCGCATTCAAATCCTATACAAATTCCATCTTTGCCAACCGGGGTTACTAGAATTTCTTATCATAATATCCAAAAATTGCTAAAAACTCGCTCATAACGAATATCCGGCTTTAGAAAATCGATTTTTAATGGATGTTGAACGTTTCTATAGCGTCCTGATTGGAACCAAGCTGGTATAAAACGTACAGTGTTAAATATAAAAGCAACCCATCAAAAACATAAATGTAAAATGAGAGCCAAGTTAATGTGTCGTTCCCGACTTCGCCGACAAAAGAATGGGACTTCTATATGGGAACCAAGTTCAAGCTTCAATTTCATTTGAAAATTTTTTACGTATATTCTTTATTATATTCGCTAGTAAATGTAGTTCTAGCTTGTACTGGACTATTAGGTTGATATTTGGTTTTGTGTCTGGTTGTGAAAATTTGTAAAGTCAAAATAAAATAATTCAAAAATCAAATAAATCAGCTTCACCCTGTATCCCGCACACAGCAGGGTAGGCAGAGGGAACCTAGTGTTAAAACACTCCGTTCCCCACTTTCTGCCGAATTCTGGAGGCATTGCGTGTTGAGTGGCGGAACTCAACGCCGCGCTTAGCCTCGACACCAGAGCGAAGAAATGGAAATATAAATTTAAGTAAATATTTCATCTCCTCGAGTGGGGATCGAACCCACAACCAGTCGGTTTTACAGTCACACTTTGTGCCACTGCGCCACGACTGGCCTCTAAAGTCAAAATAAAGAGCTCAAATTCTTTTTACCAGAGCGATTAATTAAAAAACTTCTCCCGAAATCGAACCCACAACGTCGCAGCCAGCCAGACGTCACTATATAATAATTTTAATAGATATATCTAATATTACATATTATGCAATTTCTTTATACATACTTTAACGTCTTTCAGTACATTTAATACGTTTCTAATATAAAATGCATGGACTGCAGGAGACCATGCATTGCTGAACGCTTGCGTTTGTTAGGGAGATGCAGATTACTTTGTACAAGCATTTGAATAGCAAAGTATGAATTTGGTTTTTAAATTGTGATTTATACACTACGTGTTTATGTAAGATAAATATGTTAGTACTAGCTTTTACTCAAAGATTCGTCAAAAATAACAGATAACACTGAATGTCTTGATAATTTGGCGGAAAGTCGGGAACGAGTGCCTTAATGGGAACGTAGCGTCTTAGCTAGTGCTAAGATGGTTCCTGAATTAATATATAAGACCTCCATACATAGATTTATGGTAAAGTTGTATAGAAATAAAATATTTTTATTTTCTATCCCTGCTATCTAGCTGGGCTTGCTTGGGCTAGGTTCTTTATATATCTAGTATTTGAACCTACTATCTCCACACACATTTAACCATATAAATTTCTATAATCTAATATTTGCAAGCATATGATACGTAGTATTGCAGAACAGCGATTCTTTCATTTCATAGCTATCTGGCCTTGTTGCTTTGTTCGCTCCATCGGTTACTGTCTGTCTGTGAGTGCTCAACGCGCCTACTTCCCGCCGCTCCCTTCTATGTAAGGGGACGTCTATACTTATTTTGTATGAGGATATAATTTTTTTTTAAGAGTGATTTAATGTACTAATTGAAGCTCAATGGTTCGTTTTAAATACGTTAGTTATTGTATTTTTATGTTTTTTTTAAAATTAACAACACCACATCTATTAGCTAAGTGTTTTAAATTGAAAACTAAAAATGTTTAGCCGTTCTTCAATTTACTATTCTATTATTCGTTCATATCGTTACGAAATACAAAATACGCGTTTTCAAAAAATGTTTGTGTCTGTCCACCTGATCGCACGTGGCTTTGATTCCCATTCGGGTGAATGAAATATTTTTATTTCCTCCTTTTGGTAACAGGACATTGCATGGATTGGGTTCCGCCCCTCAACACGTAATGTCTCGAAAAATAATCGGAAAGCAGAAAATCGTACGATATTGGAAATAAAAAAAATATATATTATAAGGTACAATAAAAAAATCATATTAATGTTATAATACAAAAAAAAACTCATATTAATGTATACTACATTGTGTACACGTCTCGCAAACATTAGGCCGCGCCCTGACCAACCCACGGCGATCGCTTGCTTTTAATTATTTTCGCTATTATGACCCCATAAAGCTACTGACGTTGAACATGAAATTTATACTCCGTTATGGAGAATATTTTTTTCGTGGAACTTGTTAATAGTGGGACATGTTATGTTTTTTTAAGGAAAATTTTTAATTTTGGATTTTGAAAGGGCGGAACGGTGGTGTCATAAAGGGGCCAAAGTGTATTAGTACTCAGGTTCCCTCCGCCTACCCTGTTATGTACATATGATACAACATGAAGCTAAAATAAACTGATTTTGTAGCCGTCATCTCTAGTGAGCGCTCCATAATATAATCTTAATAAAATAATGAAACAACTTTTTCGCTTATTCCGCTTCGCAGGCAGGTTCCCAAGGAACTTAGGAAAGAAAAATACTAAGCCATGCATGCGTTCACGTGGTCAGAGCGCCTGGTTGGTTTCCAGGAGGCGCGGGTTCGAGTCCCGCTGCGTTCAAAATTTTTATACGTTTTCTAGATAAGTAAAAAATATTAAATTTATTTATTATTCATTTTACTATAAAAAGCTTTTCGTCTCCATTATGAGTGAAGTTCTCACCAACGTAATGTAATATGATATAAATGTCAATTAAATTCGTTATACACTGATTAGGTGGAGGGATGCTTCGACAGGATCGTGATAAATGATCATTATAAGGTGTCTTCATACAAACATTTTATATTTTTTGACTTCACATTGTTTCTCGCTCAAGGCAGCGTAGTCAGAGGGAAATGTAATCTAGTGCTATGACTCTTTGTTTCCTACTTTTCCCAATTTTCAAGACACTGCGTTTCGTCATTCTTCTCTTCTTCAACCTATGAATGTTTAATTCAAGAGGAATCCTGTAAAATTTAAGTTCGCTCGACTGTAACACTTAATAAAATCCTATTAATCTTCATTTTCTTTTAGTTTTATGCAGTAGAGTTTGTTTCCTTTTTTAATTAATGTTATTTTTGTGTTTGATAATACGAAATAAGGGATAAATAATCCCTCAAAAGAGAAATATAGTGTATTGTGGGTACACTTGAAGTCAATCAGTCAAGATTGTTTGACAATCCTCTATCAACGTAAAACAAATTGACAAGCGACACATCGCAAGTGCGCTCAATCGATGTATCAATACGAGTTTTTTGTCAAAGCTTCCGTAATTCCATATAAAAAAATTATGTATCGGGATTTGGACTCTATAATATATAAGGGATTGTAACAATCGAGTAGTAGGCATATAAATTTGAGGCCATTATGGCGCAGTCGAATAGACGGTCTGACTGCATGCGTGATTGTGAGTTCGATCCTCACTATGAGATACTATTGTTACGACACCGTTTCCACTTTGAACCGAATATAAATAGCTTATTGATGAGTAAAGAAACTTAACGCCGCACATTGTCTTCGCTGTCCAAATTACGTAACGACAATGACGTCTCCGATTAATATTTCAACATTGTGAAATAAATTAAATGCAAAATAAATAATCATTTCACTATAATAAACGTTTCATATACAAATTTCAGGCGAAAAATTAACAAAAAGTGAGAAAATTACGTCTGGAAATACTTTGTAATAGCAATTTGGTAGCAGTTTTAGGGCTTTAGGCGCCGCATAATTACGTTAACCTGGCGTCAGAGAGCCAGGACGAACGCCGACTCGAGACTTGGACTTATGTAGGTAAATGAAAATAAATCTATGTTATATGAACTTTATGAACAGTTAGAGAATAATTCCGATACAATTATTTAACATATGTACTTTTTCCATTACTGTAAGTATACTAACTGATAAACGATGAAGTGACGAAACTTCTGGTGTGTAGGAGTGTAGGGGAGCACTAAAGGAGGATTTCCCGAGATTTTTGCGGTTATGAGGAAAAATAGGATTTTCTATTTTACGCCTTAAAGTCGAGTAAATATATATTATCTAAAAGCAAAAGATAAGATATAGATACTCGTAGATCATCGAGGTTTTTGTGACGCTGTAGTCTATGTGTAAATGTATTTTCATTTCCACGCCTTGGCTCAACACGCAATGCCTCAAAAATTCGGCGGAGAAAGGGGAACGGAGTGTCTTAACACTAGGTTCCCTCTGTCTACTTTACTGTGTGAGGGATACAGCGTGAAGCTGATTTATTATTTATGATTATATTATTTATTATTTATTTTTCACGCCTTGGCATTGCCGCGGTGTTGTGTTCCACCATTGAACGCGTAACATCTCGAATATGGGTGAAAATTACTGAATAGAGTGTGAGTCCTCAACTTGACTTTCCAATAAGCCAAGTTGAGGACAGTCGTGGCGCACGAGCACAGGCGTGTAACTTTAAGCATGAAATGTTCGATTCTCACTTGAGAAAATGAAATATTTAATATTTTCACTTTGGTGTTGAGACAAAGCGCGGCGTTGACTTCAACAACAACGACTTCACAACAAGACACACAATGCCTCCAAAATTGGTCGGAAAGAGGAGAACTCAGTGCCTTAAAAAAATAAAAAAACAATTAAATGTGGGTCGAATGAGGTAAGAAAATATATCAAAATGTGATATAATTTGTAACATTATAAAATACGCAAGCGAGTGCGGCAAAATCAATAAGAAAGTAATAAATGATGAAGCCTTTATCGCGAGCGAAATGCGCTGTTTAAAGAGCTTTTTACGGCCGATAAAAATCTTTCATTTATTTTACTCATTTATAATTTTGTTGAGTAGAGACTCAGAGAGGGAGTTTTTTTAAGAACGTTGTAAATTAAAAGCGGGCAAATTAAGAGAATATGGTGTCAAATCGCTTTTGTTTTTTTTTTTGTTTTATCGCATTTACATATAATAATATAATATGCGGAATTAATAAATAATAAAATTAGGACCTACCGGAGGGCAGGTACAAGGAATGGCAGTGGATGAGGTGAAAGAAGTATGTAGAGACGGTAGTGTTTTGCGCTCCGTTCTCTCTGGCTACCCCGCTAGGGATACAGAGTGAGGCTAAATAAAAATATTTTTAAGTAAAATAAGCAATAATACCAACAATAAAATAAACTTCACGCTGTACTCCCGCACACAGCAGGTTAGGCAGAGGGAACCTAGTGTTTAACAATAACATTAATAAAGAAACATGACAATACTTAGCTTATAAGAGACCTTATTTGAACGAAGATTTTCTGTCACCTACGATAAAATGTAAATTTACAACAATATTTATATAAATTTACCTTTTAATAATTTTCTCTGTGACGCACTTAAGATTAATTGTGGGTCTCCATTATAAATACCGTATACCGGTTAACATAAATTAGAGATTTTGAAAGGTTAGGCATCGGACCTATGAATAAATGAAAATCTTTATTATAAACCTCATATGATCTAAAAAATCTGTTTTGAATTAAATAAAAGTAGTAATAAAAAGGAAAAAGAGTGAAGTAAAGACATTTCTTTTTTTATCCGTTACTTATTTACGGACAAGCGCTGGCTTCGTCTTCGTATATGTATGTGGTGGACCCTAATATCGCACGTTGTCTAGCGAAATTAGAATAACAAAAAATCATCTTCACGCTGTATCCCGCACACAGCAGGGTAGACAGAGGGAACCTAGTGTTAAGACACTCCGTTCCCCACTTTCCGCCGAGTTCTGGAATTGTGTGTCAAGTGGCGGAACTCAAATTGCCTCGACACCAGAGCGAATTTATATTTTTATAAACGTAAATAAATATTTCACTTCCTCGAGTGGAGATCGAATCCACAACCAGTCGATTTTACAGTCACACTCTGTACTCCTGCGCCACGACTAGCCTTAAATAAATTTAATATTTGAATAAAATTTTTGATAAATCTTATATATTGTTAGGCTCTATATCTCTAGATCAATCTATTTAGATCAATCTAATGGTACGAATAAACTGCGACAAAAATTCCGACATAACAATTTCTGACAAAATGTCAGACACTAATGTATGTACCGTTTACACTTTTACGTATTTTTTAAAGTTGTAAATAAATCAGTTTCACGCTATATGCAGCACATAGCAGGGTAGGCAGAAGGAACCTAGTGTTAATACACTGCGTTGCCCATTTTTTCAAATTGTAAGTGCACGGAGATTGTGTCGGAGTAATTCATACACAAACTGATGATAATATAACATTTATTATGCGCCGTGCGGTGTGTTGAAAATGTCAAAGCTGTGCTGAAACTTTTCAATTGCATTAGACACTTGGACACAACATGTTTAGTTCACAACATAACAGCTGATACTAATTATTGTGTCACAATAAATTTAGCAATTTGAGACACTCGTGTTCATACAGAGATTATCAATATATACACTGAGAGTATCATGTATAGTGTCATAGTGCAGTGTCAGGAGTGTCAAAAATCAACGATAGATTGATTGGTCGATAGATGACAGATAACTAAGTGATGAATGTATTTTTGCACTTACAACAGTGATTCCTCACGCGCATGTCCTTGATAATGTTTTATAAATTTGACATTACCAACAATTTTTGTATCATGGAAACAAAATATATACATATATACATATTGAAAGAAAAGCCAAATAAAGTTAATAAGAATAATAATAACAAAAGCCGCCGTATCGCTGTGGTACAGTATTTGACTGTAAGCGTGATGGTTGTGGGTTCCACGTACACGGTGGAATGATGAGACAAAACCTAGCGTTAAGTTCCGTCACTGTTATTTTACATTTGCATTACGTTCTTTTTATTTAATGTGCGGCAAAAAATGCGGCAAAAAAAATTAAGCTATTTTTTTATGAACTATAAATAGTGTGAAGATATTTATTTCATTAAACAACGAACAATAGTGTAAAAAGTAGGTATTTGCTTTACTAAATAAACGTTTTAAAGTGATTTTTCACGTTCAAAAATGTAGATCAGATGAAAGCTTGTTTGCATTAATACGCTCAGTTAGTCGAATTGTTCCGAATAACTTAAATAGATAGGTATTTTAGTAGTTTCGTTTATTAAATAAATGAATTCAAACGTTATGGTATTTAAAGGAGAATTTATATTCACGTAAAAAAAAAATACTATTTTGCTATTAAAATTATTAGCTTTTAAAATTTTGAGATTTGAAGGTGTTTCGCATTATTTTGAAGTTCAACATCACGCTTCGTCTAATTAATAGTTATAAAAACACTATGAAAATAAAGTAAATGAGTTAGTGGGAGAACTCGAATCAATTTTTAAAAAATGACAAGGACATCGATCATGAAAAAACGGACAAGGACCCCTCGGAGGATATAAAGTAGTTAGTAACAGTGATAGAGGTGAAACAGCTCTCTCTGGAGACCCCCTCCATCCTCTCTGGCCACCAAAAAAAAAAAATTGTTTAAATTTAACACTAATAGAAAATCAATGAATACTTGAAAAATTTGATTATCAATTTGTATTTAGTATTTTCTAAGTATTATGTGTACCACACATATAAATATAGAAATTTTTACAATTTATATCAAGTAAATGTTGTCCTATATTCATTTTCCTAACTTCGTAGAGAACGAGTCGGATACGACTCCAGCTACATAAAAGACTTCAGTGAACCGTTATCTTCAATTTGGAACTTTTCTCGTGATTCACGTAACAAAGTTTTATTTGCGCCTAAATCTTTATTAAGGTTCCCATTGTGTTCATAATAAAGGGGTCAGGGGTCAAAAATGAGCTTTTTAATATTAAATAACGTATTTGTAATTTGTGGAGATTATTTATAATAGGAGTTTGTGATTGAAGGATGGATTGTTTGTTACTTTATTGTGGACGTATTAAGAGATATTTTCTAGGGGACCCTCGAATTTAGTTTGAAACTGATCTTTTTGAGTCTAATATCATATGCATGAAAATTCTTCGCCGGACATCAGTGTATTCTAGGCAGGGCACAGGTTATCCATCTTATTTTTACGCCTATGCATTAAAATTTTTGCTTGAATACGTTTTCACACAAAGGTAGAGAGAACTTCAATCAGCATCAAGACAATTGACACATTCTCCGTTTTCATCTGAATACGGAAAATATCGCTTTTAATGAACCAACAAGAAGCCAGAGGGAGCAAAGGATAATAACTTTGTACATATATCATAATTCTCCCTGAGGGAGATCGAACCCACAATCATTGTGATTACAATATGCTATTTAATAACGCCACAGCAGACTATCGCTCTCTTTATACCCAGGAAGACCACCTCCAGGAACATCTGTAGGTAGACAAATTTATAGGGGCAATAATGCCAATAGGGGCAAAGGGGCAAAAAAAAAAATTCCAACAATTTCTAAAATCCTAATCACAATTTACGGACAGGTATACATTTAGAAAAGTGGAGCTAGATTAGCCACGACGACCAAGGGGCGCGAGTTCGATGTTCGCTACGTCAAAATATTTATTTTGACGATAAGTTTTTAAATAAATATCAAGTACATAAAAACCTCGAGATAAAGGCTATAAAGTTAAAAATTAAGATACTACCAATCCAATTTGTTTAATTAAAGATCCGATTTAATTTAGTAGTTCTAGTTTTTCCTTTGATTTCGTCGTGTATTTAAAAGAATCGTTTTAGTTTCTTTATCCCCGGCACGAAAGTGTAAGAACTTTCTTTGATTCTTAATTGCACTCATTTATTTCTACCGTAGAATTGATAGGTTATTTTAAGTGAAGCACCAGAGAAAGTGTTTTAAACGTCACAAATTTAATTGGTGAGGCCCGTCGTGGCGCATCGGCACAAGCGTGCTAATTTTAACGCGACAGTTGTGAGTTCGATATGCACTAGGAAGATTTTAATATTTTCATTTCCCGCTCTGGTAATAAGACGAAGCGCGGCGTAGAATTCCGCCAGTGAACACACAATGTTTCCAGAATTTGGCGGAAAGTGGGGAAGCGTCTTAATGAGAACGGAGTGTCTTAACAGTAGGTTTCCAGATTAACTCTGCCTACTCTGCTGTGTGCGGGATACAGCAGTAAGCTAAAAAAGATTGAAACTGTAGATGGTTTGGCAATTGTATTGTACTTACAAAGGGAAAAAATTCTGCTATTTTTGGAAAGTAAAATTTTTTAAGCTCTATTAATATTAGAATTGTTTACAATTCGAATGGATCAAATTCTAATGGATTCTGTTGTATATATGTGTGGTGGAAACTAAACTAAACTAAATATTGGCGGAACTTAACGCCGCGCTGTTTTGACCAGAGCGGGGAAAGAAAATTTTTCATTATTTTCGTGTACTTTCCTGCGTGTAGAGAGGGGTGACATTTTGTAGCAGTGTAACCGTTTTATATAGGAATTCAATTTACGGCATTTGCTATCTGAATAGGAAATGTGATAAGAACCTTTTTTGAACACTTCCCAATCTATTAATAGGAATTTGATAGCTAGGACTCCACATTTTACTGCAATATTCTTGCATATTTCGCATAAACGTTTTAAATATATGATTTTTTTAAGAGATAAGCCCGCCGATTATACATTGAATTCATCTATTATGTATTTTCAGCTTTTTATTTTTCTTCTTTGTTATTTTTTAATTTGTTTTTCTTTTTTAATAATATTTTGGTTTGTATACAATAAAGAGGTCTATTTATTTAAAACTACTTTTAATATTTTTGTAATAAAAAAGGGAATGACTAAATATTTTTTTATATTTCTCTTTTTATTTCCTCTATAAATAATGATTGTTTCTAGATCATTAAATCACAAGATACGAGTGCCACACGCCATGGAAGTAATCTTTACTTGCGCACATCTGCTTTTTACATATGCATTTTATAGTGGCACTACAGGAACATGTTATAGAATGTAGCGATTTACGAAATTTCAAGAATTTGCTAATTTGATGTTTTGATGTTGATTAGAATAACTAAAAGTGTGGCGTTGTGTTTCTTCGTAAGTTTCTTGAATTCGTTGGAGAACGGAGTGTCTCGGCTCTAGGTTCTTTCCGCATTACTTGCTAGTTAAAAAAAATTGGAAGAGAAAATTAAAAATTAAGACTCTTATTAAGATGGAAGAATCAAATAATAGTACAGAAATGGATCATATTTTTTGTCTTTATTTAGATTTTTTTTAACTTCATTCTTTATCACTTATTATAGCAGGTTAAGCAGAGGAAATCTTGTTTAGACGCTCCGTTAAAAGTGTCGTCCAATATTTTGAGACAATGCATGCGTTATCTTATTACTAGAGCGGGAACATAAAAATAATTCACTACCCTAAACGCATATAGATATATACGTTTTTGCTTTATAGCAAAAAATACTTATGAAGCAAGAAAAACGAAAAAGCCTATAACTTGAGAACTTCCTAAACTAAGCCACATTTATTACCAATATTGAAATAGGTATATTATAGAAAAGTAAACTTTTTAATTGTTTCAGAGAGACCAATCGCCCGTAAATTACTCTGATTTCTGACTGAAGATAAAATAATATCAGCTAATGAATGAATGCATCGTTCGTTTGAGTGCATCGATATGATATATTCCCCTTTAAAGATAGTAGGGAAATAAAATATTTTGGTTGTAAATCTATATATAGCTTTGATTCGTTGTTATATTTTGTGGATGGATATTGGATTATAGATAGTGTTGTGGCATATGTATGTAAGTCTGAATAGAATTTTTCAAAATTGGGTACAGTCTCTTAAAACTAGATTTCTTTTGCCTACTCTGCTATATGAGGGATGCAGTGTCGGATGTATAGTATTATGCATTTTGTATGAAATGAGCTACAACTAGAATTGTAATAGTTGTAACCTGTAATATAAATATGAACTTTAAGTTTTCTATAAATATAGAATAATGCTTTCATTTCTTTATTTAATTGTGACCAAATTTTATAATTGTAGTTCTACGGGAAATAACTAAGAGTTTGTGATAATGCGGCGGTAAAGTTAACAACCTTGAGTTAGCATTGCGTATGCACTAATTTTGTATGAACTGAATTGCACATATAAATTCGTATGAAATTTCATTATTGTAGTACCACGAGAAGTATCCTATAGGTTTAGATTACACGGGGAATTCGTAAGAAATGCTGTTCATGCTGCATTTTGCTCGTATCTTTTGATAAAGTACGTCGGTTTAGAAGCTTGATTTTTGCATTGAGGGACCGTGGTCATAAGTATTTAATATCATTTCAAATTGATTCCTCCACAGGATATAGAAATAAATAATTTTGACAGGCGGGCACGTGGACAACAAAGTGGTATTATAAGGATTCCATTTTTATCTTGAGGTATCGAGACGTTAAAATATATACATCTATCCATCCATCAGCCTTCCAAAGTCCACTGCTGGACATAGGTCTCCCCTAATGCTCGCCACTCCGTCCTGTCACGCCCTTTTAATCCAGGGGATTCCCCCTGTCTTCC
Organism: Heliconius charithonia; assembly: GCA_030704555.1. Taxonomy (NCBI): domain Eukaryota; kingdom Metazoa; phylum Arthropoda; class Insecta; order Lepidoptera; family Nymphalidae; genus Heliconius; species Heliconius charithonia. The sequence continues at coordinate 7,331,382 of CM060825.1, forward strand.
TTAGGTCGTCGGTCCACCTGGTTGAAAAATATATATATACTATCACAATATTTCAGGTTCATTTCAATTTTGTCATCACATTGTAGTCTCATGTATATTTATATAAAGTTTTCATCTGTCAACGTGTTCATTGTGATTTCGCGATATCTATACATACGAATAGGCAAAGGTTTAAGTGCTTTCTGAGCTATTCGTTTTCTGCACTATTTCAGTAAAGCCCGTTTGTGATATATAGACTAATAGATTGTCTAGAAGTTATAGAGATATTGCTTATATTTTTTTTATTGTTGTGATTATGATTTAACCATGGTACTAAATTTGCTGAGACAATAGCAAAATATTATATAATAATATTTCATCGATAATACAATTTCTAATTTAAAAGCATATCAATAATTTAATTAACAAATAGATTAGTTTACATATAATAGTTTGTAATTTCCAAAAATATTTATTTTCTGGTAAGACAAAAAGCAGCACAGAATTTTCAGTTGAGTTGCATTTCTAAAGTGGTCCCAAACTGGTGACCAGGGTCATGCCAACCAAGTGGGAGGAGCTGCTGGGGCTGCTCATCTTTATACTATCTTTAAACTCTACTGTGAGGGAAAAGAAACAAGTGAAAAACCATTCAATTATCTTATTTTTACAAACCCAAAGCTTATTTCTGAATGTATGCCAGTATCATTTACACGTGGTCAGATATGCGTACTACTACTGTATATCGTTTATCCCAAACCTATCGATTTTAAACGTGCCATGTCTACACGCCTCTATGTGCTGAGGTTGGTGGCAATCCAAAACGTATTTTACGAGGTCGTCGCCTCGAGGGTAGTCAAAGTTTTTTTTAAACATTCCGGGAAAACCATTTTGGAACGCTCATCGGTACTATGCAATAAAGTAAGCTGTAAAATGTACTATACAGACAAAGTGTACCTGTTTAGCGTTACTGAGATTTATTTAGTGAATTTGTACTTTGATTTGTATCTGTTCTATAATGGATATAATTGATAAATGCTGATATTCTTGTATGTATATGAATGTAAGATTTTGCGTTTAAAATTGTAATTTTTAATTTGACTTATTTAAATACAAACAAAATTTTTATATTTTTTAAATACTTCTAGTTCATATTTTATTAACTTATTAACTCCTGACGATAAGTGAGGGAGGTCATATGTTGAAGTGCATATATATATATATGTATGAGGGTATGTGTATATGTTTTTCTGTAGCATCGTAGCTCCAAACGAAGGAACCAATTATGATTTTTTTTTTGAAAAAGGCCATAAACGAGAGTGAAAAATATGTTTTAAAGATTATCAGCAATTTTCTAAATGTTTGCGTTTTTTAGAACTTTTTGTATCGAGGGTTTTTAATTATCAATTACTAGTGGTCTGTTGCGTTGTTTCTTTGATTTCCCTTCTCTATAACGCCTAATATGATTCTAGAGTATTCAGGGGAACTATTTGTCTTGATTCCTAACGCTGATATTTCTAATAGCTTCGTACGTCACTTTTATATATATTTTATATATTACCATCTGGATAAGTGGTGATCTACTACTGGGCGGTTTTATAGGAACATGCTTTCACATGCCATATATCAGTGGAATGATCTCTTCTGAGCTCTTCTGTTGTTACACGAGGTCGAGGGCAATTACAGTGTAAGTGGCAATTACATGACATGAGATATCCTTATTTGCCATCTTAAAAAAAATCGAATCTTTAATAATTTTTTGTTTAATATAAAATGTTATTTTAACACTATGTTTAATCATACTCTGCTCTTCAAACAGCTCATTAGTAGTTCTGCCTTCACCTTTACGTAAGCACTCTGCTAAGAGCTACACTTTAAGACGTTCGGGGTTTTCCCGAAATATATGAGTTGTTGCCCGCAACTTAGCTTGCAAAGACTATAAAAGTTTTTTTTGATTTTGCTTCACGCTGTATCCCGCATATAACAGAGTAGGCAGACGGAATCTGGTGTCAAGGCATTCCGTTTCCCAATTTTCGCCTAATTACTATCAAAATATGGAAACAGTATAAAATCGGTTTTTTCACCTAAATATTATAATCGATACAAACAAAGTTTCAGGCAACGACTAGTATTAGTATTAGAATATAAATTTAAATAAAAGTATGGCTAAGCAGAGAGAACCTACTCTTCACACATTGTCACACTCCGTTAATGAACTTTATATTCGTGCAATTCCTATAAATGTAAAACTGCGCATTTAGATCGTGGTCTTTGCTCCTTATCCAATAAAATATAATATTTATAAAATTCATTTAAAATCGATGGAAAAGAAAGGAATTTTGACTCAAGTATATTTTACTTTAAAATTACCTTCGTTGAAATGGAGATCTGGTAATACGTGATCTCCTGTTAGGGTGTCCATGAGAATTGTTTTTCTAATATAATTAATTTTTTTGTTGTTTAATATAATGTTTAATATATTTAACATACTTGTACGTTCAGAATCAAGTATTTGTGAATCTTGCATAGTTATTTTAACTTAACTGATAATGATTGCGAATGGGGAGTACAATGTTTCTCTCTGCTTGACCCGACGACGTTAAAAACATGCAACACAGCACGCCATGTTCAGAATAGCGAGAAGAATCGAACTGAACTTCAAGTCAAATCAACAATCAAGAAAATGTAGGGAAGGGAGAGAATAGAAACAAGGAATTTACATTAATTTTCAGCCTCCCGCTGTATACTGCAAGTAGCAGGGTAGGTAGAAGGAGCTTAGTGTTAAGACACTCCGCTCACCACATTTCGCTGAATTCTGGAGGCATTGCGTTTTGCGTAGTGGTTGAACACAACGCCGCGCTTTGCCTCGACACCAGAGCGAAGAATTGAAAATATTAAATATTTGATTTCCTCGAGTGGTGATTGAACCGACAATCTGTCACGGTTACAGCTAGTCACACGCTTGTGCACCTGGCCTAATTAATTAAGGTTTATGATATAGAAAATAATCCACGTGGTTGAAGATACAAGCATATGTATTTCTGGTTAAATGCGCTTATCTCAGAAAGTACTGATTCAAATTGACTTTATTATTGAGGCGACAGAGGTATGTAGAGACCGTAGCGTTTGGCGTTCCGTTCTCTCTGACTACCCTGCTAGGGATAAAGCGTGAAGTTAGTTTAGTTAGTTTTTTTTTATTATTGTACCTACTATATATATATTACCTTGAGAATGTAACATCTATCATACATTTAAGCGTGCAGGTAATAACTACTTAACTATAATTATCTAGTATTCGGCTAGTATAATAGTATATTTATTATTTCAGAGTAACAAAAAGCCAGGTCACCCTCCTCCGGCGGCGTATCCGCATCCTCATTACGTCTTCCGAGCGCAGTTATTTTCTTCCGTCCGTCTGTCTCGACTAATTCAGTGAACTTATTTACTTGATTAAATGCTTTTCTTTATAATAATTTTGTTATGCAATTATTTATGTATTAATTTCGTTTTGTGTTTTTTTGTAATGTATGTGTAGTGATTGTGGGTTCACTTATAAGATATATTGAAATTTGTCGTAAAATTTCATTAAAAAGGCGAAAGTAGAAACGTACAGACATCGGAGTAATTCGACAATCTGGCGGAAAAAGTCTTATTCTATATAAAAAGAAAAAGTCCTATATAAAAAGCGGAGATCTATGAGTTTGACATTTGCGTATATTTTCGTATATATGTATACGTGAGAATGTTTGTGTGACTGGGATGCCCAAACGAATGGACCAATTAAGTTATTATGTTAAAAAAAAATAAAAGAATGTTTGTGCAAATTTGTATTGATCATCAATTCCTTTTTTTATTTTCCTATATCCATAATGAAGCAAAAAAATATATTTAGACTATATAAAAAAGACTAAAAATGCCTGAAGTTTAAATAAATTTGTATTCTACAATGAAATCTAACTTATACTTTAACCACAACCTACGATATTTGCACACACCATACTATTTTAGAAAAGCATCTTTTAAATTCTTTACTTTAGGAGAATCTCAAACCTCACAAAAATGTAAAATCTAGAAAAATCCCCAAAAGCATATTCTGCTCTTCAAAAAGCTAGACGATATATTTTGCTCGACATTTCAAAGATAGATATAATCCTTCGTAGTGAACTGTAGTTCCGCATCCTCATTATTCTTAACGTACGTCGTTACCGTCTTCCGTTCGAATTTACTCTTTTACCTATAATATAATAGAATTCTTAAATATCACGTGTGTTATGGAAAGTTATATAATTTTTTAAGACTGCGGAGCGCGGCGTTGATTTTGGTAAGCGGATAGAAAGTGGGGAAAGGAGTGTCTTATCATTGGGTTTCCTCTGTATAAACTGCTACATTGCAGGATCTCGCGCCAATCTAAAAAAAATATTAAATTCCTCAAATGGGGTTATAAATTATCAACAATTATCTTTACACTAAACTAAAGTCATTGCTATTACAACATTGTATTAAAAAAGTGTACATATTTGAATCCAGAATCTCATGTAGTAGAAGCTCACAAGTGATAAGCTCAAATATCGAACTAGTGGTCAATCAATTCATCTATAAATAATTTAATACGTCGATATCTTAAATGTATAGAATTTTCCTTTACGCTGAGCTTTTGATATAGTAAGAACAGCCTGGATCGAATAATCTTTCCATATTATAGTACCTTAAAAAATATCCTTATTTTTTTAGCTTCACGCTGTATCCCGCACATAACAGTGTTAGTGGAGGGAAATATATTGTTAAGACAGTCCATTTTTTACTTTCCATACAATTTTCAATTCATTGCAAATTCTACGTTACTATTTAGCTAGTTGAAAATGATTCAGTTCCACGAGTGGGAATCGAATCTGCAACCGTTATATTTACAGTCAGTTTCTGTGTTCTCAATATTGTTAACCATCGTAGAAATATTTAGACGGAAATAATATATTTTTAATTCCTCATTAAATAAGAGCTGATATCGTGTGTGATATGAAGTATATGGATCATTGAATACAAGAGGAATTCGAATTGTAATTTACTCAGTCTATTAATTATAGTATAATGGAATGTACTATGACTTACTTATTTTTATTTATTCCGTTTACGCCGTATATTTCGTATAGCAGCATAAGCAAGAGAGACTATTAATAATAGGGACTGTTAAGACATTCCACACTTTCCGCTGAATTTGAAAGATATTGTGTATTGAGTGGCGGAACTCAACGCAGTGCTTTGTCTTGTTACCAGAGTGACCAAATAGAAATTATTAATTCTATTGAGTGGAAATCGAACCCATGACCGCCGCGTTTACAGCCATATTGCCGTATACAGTTGTGCCACTGATTGAGTTATCTTACCTACTCTTATTTAAAGACTAGCTTTTATTTGCGGCTACGCCCCATTAGTTGAATCATTTAGAATTTGGTAGGCAGAGGACAATCGAGATTTGAGGGAATGAATTATTATAATTTTTCCGCTTTGGTAAGAAGCCAAATGCGGCGTTGTGGTCCGCCAATGTCAAAATGAATGTCAATGTAGAAAATAAAGAAACGGAGTGTTTCAACACTAACTTCCCTCTGCCTACCTATATGCGCGATAGAACGTGAAGCTAACCTCAAATTTAAAGTTAACTTGGGCCATACGAACAGAAATTAAATATACGCAATGGGCTGATATGAATAATTTTAATAAATGTCAAACTATGCTCTCAGTTAACCAAAGTTAATTAAAATGTGACATTCTATTAATTTTTGACCATTTTCGCTTAAAGCTTTTATATAAAGAGCTTCGGAAAATTTGGTTGTTTTTGCCTTCATTGTTCATTAGTCGTTGGTGTAATGTAGTGTTTCTGACATTGCTTAACATGAGTTATGACACAAGTACATATTTCATTTGATATTGCATGTTTAGTAGCGAAACTAAACACCGTAATTTATCTTGCCGTAATGAAAATAGTTTACAAGGAGGATTATCAAGGATCACCATTTTAATAAAAGGAACTTGAAAAACTTCTACAATTCTTTAAATATAATAAATATTCTATCAGATCAAGACATTGCTGATGCTCTAACATGAAATAATTCATTTTTTATAGCATTACGTTTTACCCGTACACAGCAGGTTAGGCAGAGGGAACCTTGTATTAAGACACTCCATTCTCCATGCGCTCCCCAATTTTAAAAACTTTTTATGTGGTGTAACGCCTCCCCTTTTCTTGTTACCAGATTGGGAGAATGGAAATAATTAATTCATACAAATAGGATTCGAGCCCACAACCGTCGTAGTTACAGTCAAACGTGTGCCAAGAAGACTGAAAATTAATGGAATAGAATTATAAAAATTGAACTTACAGCCATCGTGAACAATCAAACATATTTTAACTACGATACAATGTTTCCTAAGACTAACTCTACAATATAATTCCTTATATAAATTTCGGAAGCTTTTTAGGGAAAGCTCTTATTAAAATATTCTTTTGTCCGCTTAACTTGAAATAATATTTGGGTGGAAAATTCTTAGCAAAGCTGGGAATTGGGTCAAAAGTTTAAAAGATTTTTGGTCTTCAATTCAATTATTGACATGACAAAAAAATGTTTCTTTGTATGTACATATATGTATACATATTTGATTACATTTGTAGGGAGAATCTTTTGTTAAAACATTAGAGGAAACCTTATTTTAAAAATTCATTCCATAATGTAAGAAAATGGTAAAGAATTATTTAAGACCTAAATGTAGTTCTTCACTTACCCACTGAATTCGAAACATTATGTATTGAACTTAATATCGCGCTTTGCCTTGTAAGTCTTAGAGCAGGAAAATAACAATTATTTATTCCCCGAGTATGGATCTACAAGCATGTTTAAAGTTCCCTGTTCTATTTACATATGATGGTCGCATAGAAATAAATATTCTTAATAATAATTGTTCGAGGTATCGACGTAACAAAGGGAAACATTGAGTTCCTTCCACTCAAGATTCGGCGGAATAAGGGGAACGAAAGTGTCCTTACAGAGTGTCTCAACACTGGCTTCTCAGGTTACATTTGTAGGGAAAGACCTTTTAATGTAATACAAATAAAATCAGCTACACGCTGTATCCCGCACACGGCAGGGTAGGCAGAAGGAACCTAGTGTTAAGACACTTCGTTCCCCACTTTATGCCGAATTTTGCAGGCATGGCGTGTTGAGTGGCAGAACTCAACGCCGCGCTTAACCTCGACACCAGAGCGAAGAAATGGAAATATTAATTTAAGTAAATATTTCATCTCCTCGAGTTGAGATCGAACTCACAACCAGTCGGTTTTACAGTCACACTTCGTGCCGCTGCGCCACGACTGGCCTCAATGTATACAAATACACATAATGTAGGTAGCGGCACACCTAACGCTATAACGCGTGAAGCTTAAAACGTAAATAAATTAATAAATCATACCCTTAAATAGGAATCATAGAATGCGCTATAAGAATAAGTATTATCATACAATATTTATTTTTTTTAATTTTTTCTCTATATTTTTTTATTCTTTTAGATACAAATATGAACGAACAACACTTATAAAAAATTAAGTATATTACAGATCATCGTACATAATTTTATTAAGATATAGCTTCATTGTATGAGAATATGATTACAAATAAGTCCAAATATCAAAATCAAAGTTTTGTAGTAGTTATAAATAATAATAAAGTTCCACCACTCAGTACGCAATGTATAGAATTTACATAGAGAAAGGAGTATTTTGACACTAGACTGCCGCTGCTAGGCGCAAAAAAGTGTTAAGCTGATAAAAAATATAAAAGAACAAACCAAAAGATAGAAAAAAAGAAGATAAAACATTGAATTTCATTCATTGTCTCTACACAGCGACTAACATAGTTATACTATATATTTTACACTCCTATATAAAAGAACGTAGCGCGTAGCCATCTATGAAAAATTAAAAGCTTATTTAAATACTTTACTGAAATTAATAAGTGCATTTTACTCTGTAGGTGGGGCAGGGAGGGGCAAGATGGCGGTATTACGTCACTTGAAGCATACATTTGGAATTAGATCAGTAGCGTGCATAGAGCCCGCCGTACGGCCGTGTCTCTACCGTTATGAAATTACGCAATTATATTTAAAATATAGTGTATTTTATGTTTAAGTGTAAACGAATGGAGATACCGTTTTAGAGTAAGTATTTAATCTGTGGTCTTTTTCTTTTTTTTTTAATTTTTTTTTATATTTGTGCAGGCTATTGTAGAGTTTTATCGTTTTACTTTTGTGTATTTTTATTATGCATTGTCTTTTGCGGTTTTTTGTTACTGAGTTAATTTTTTTACTGTGTTATGTGTGTGTGTTTATTTTATTGTTTTTTCTTGTGTTGAGATAATATTTCAATATGTTTTTGTACTTAGTTAATACAATAATCTTGAGCAATCGGTGTTTTATATTGTCTTATTGATGTAAAAATCTTTTAAATTAGCTCTAAGTTGGTGGCGTACTTAAAAAAATATTTGCGTAATTTTTTTTATGACTTTCTAATCAAATCCTTTGTATGTAGTTGGCGTATGTTTTTAAATATTTGTAAAAAATATTAATATGCATATCTTTAACATCAAATATGAGAGACCACAATAAAAAATTAAAAGTAAGGTAAAAAGTAAAAAATTAGCTAAAGTTTATGTCTATTTAATGTTTTTGAATAAAATTAACTTATGTAATATGAATTTGGAGTATCTTAGAATATTTTTTTTTCGTTAAGTATTATTACAATTTTTAAATAGTTTTTTAATTTTCTTTTATTACTTTACAATAAAATTAAATAAATAGGGTAATTTAGCAGTAAAACATAGAATAATTCATTCTTGCAGCTAAAATTTGGGGGCTCTACGTAGTCTCTAGTAATTAACAAATGACGGCCCCTATATTGCTCTAATATTGACACAGCTATTATTAAAGCACGCATGATACAGACATAAAGAAAAGTGCTTAGTAGATAATTTCAATTTAATATTTAAAATATATTTATTTAAAATATTTGTCCGTAGATTATATCAAAAAAAATCTATATTGTGCAGTAGTATTCTTGTAATTATATGATTTCTTATTTAAAATATTATGCATTGTTTATTGATAAATATAATAAATTATTTTAATTACATAAATTAACTACTTAGTTATTTACTACTTAGATATTCTCTGTCTCTGTCTGGCTCTATATTTAACATAAGGTAATAAAATATAACTAAAAATTGCACACTAGCCCACTTTCAGGTTTCATTTAAAAACATCATATACGTTTTCTAAATAAGCATTTTTTTCCTAAGCGTGAAATTACACTTTTAAAATGTAAAAAATATCACAAACGAAAATTCAAATATTTTGTATTTAATGTAAACCCTCTCTATCAAATTAACGTCTAAGCTTAATGTCCTTTTAGAATATTTAAAAAAATCAATGCGCAACCTCGAATTTATGACTTCCGGCTTACTTGTCAGTGCCTTATGCTTCTTTATCAATTTTTAGTCGCCTAAATTTGCTATAGTGGGAACTAATAAAAACAAATAGAAAAAGAGAATCCACTGACGAGTCCTTATCTTATGCCCGTTTTGATAACATAATAGCTGAAAAACATCACTCATTTTGATGACTTACTACAATCCCGACCTTAGGTTCTAAAAAGTCAGCAAATCTTACATTTAATGAAGAGAGCATCGAGGTCATGCGTGCCAGTGTAACTAGAGCTCTCCATCTACACCCACACATTATATCTATATAGCAGGGTAAGCAGAGAGTAAGTTTTCTGATGTTAAAAGGGTCCGTTCTTCAATTTCCACTTAAAATCCAAATTTTATCAAAATAACCAACATTATTATCCAAATTCGATCTTGTATTGAATAAAGAAGACCATCGAGGTCATATACACCACTTTAACTAGAGCTCCACGTCCCCCACTACTTGTTACTTGGTCGTGCTCGCGGGGGGTCTGGGGGGTCAGTCGACACTGGTCGGCACACACTGTGGGCGTCGACCTAGATATAGCAATTGCTGGATGCGTCTAACAGGCGCCTTGCCTTGCCTGCTAGTGGGTGGTACAGTGTCGTTGTATAGTATTGTATGAATTTGTTTTTAGTTTCGTATGCTTTTTTCTTGTAATTTACATGTATATAGTTTTTTTTATGATTCATTATTTGTATCCATTTGGATATGTTGTGTTAAAATCATTGCACTTTTTCTATTCAAAAACAACATGACGATTGAATTAAATATTATATAATACGATATGACAATAAATGTGAAATGAGAGCCATCTTCAATATATTCAATATCTTTGTTTTTGGATTCATCTACAAAAGACACGGATGTCTAATAATAAAATTTCGTATTTTTGATATTACAATTTCACTACAATAAAATTTTATAAAAAAAATGTCGACTATTATAAAAAAAAATATAATAATATGAAACTGGAATTTTTATAGCTTAATTTATTCTTTAACAATATAAATTTTATCTCAGTAATAAATATCATCAATGAGGTATCGAGGACTAAACATAAATGTATCTATAAGATGAATTAAACATATTTCCTTAATCTTTATACAAATAATTAAAAAAAATAGTAATCAAGATATCTTGGAAATGTCGTAAATAATTATATAATGAAATACCAGTATTTTGTTTCAACTTACACAAAGTATAAATGATTGCTTAGTTGGAATAATTTACTAATATAAGGCCATTGGTGTACAATAACATCGCTTAGTGCTAAGACACTCCGGATTTTATTTTCCCCTCGAATTCAGGAAATTAATATTGAGTAGTAGAAAATATGGGGATACAGAATATAAAAATACGTTTTCCCCGAGCAGGAATAACTAAAAATAAGTACATTCCAAATACGTCGACGAGGTTCAATTTTATAAATTAACATTTTTTTTTATAAATTAACGCAATTTAATAAACAATTGAGTAAGACACTCACACTGTATACCATAGTGTGAGTGTCTTACTTGAGCGTGTGAGTGAGCAGAGTAGGCAGGGGGAACTTAGTTTTAAGACATTTCGTTCCCCACTTTCCGCCGAGTTCTAGAGACATTGCGTGTTAAGTGGCAGAACTCAACGCCGCCTTGGTTGCCTCGACACCAGAGCAAAGAAATGGAAATATAAATTTAAGTAAATGTACAGCCACACTTTGTGCCTCAGCGCCACGACTGGCCTGTTAGAAAAGTACATTTATTTTATTTAAAACGAATCTCGACTAAGCATTATCCGCTCATTTCTCTTTCGCGGTGGAAGCCGAGCTTTACAAAAATAAAGCGTTTAAACTACAATCGATTCTCACCACTGTTCTTGTAAGTATCTAGTACATGTACATAGAGATTTATTTTTGTACAAAATGCTTGACACGTAAATTTTGTGGTCTGAATATTAACTAAGATCAAATTTATATTGTTGTTTCAAATAAAACGTTAGTGTTTTTTTAATCGATCAACTATATCCGGAATAATGTTATAGTTTCACAAGTTAAGGTCGTCGTGGTATCATAGAATAACCCGTGACTTTAAACACGACGGTTGAGAGTTCGATTCTCACCAGGAAGTATTAATAATTTAATATTTTCATTTCATTGCTCTGAAAAGGCGTTGAATGAGAAGAAAATGGAGAAGAAATTAAATAATTATTTCTTTCTAGCATCATCTGATCGGATACATGACAATTGTGTGTTCGATTTTTAAATTTCCACTCAGGGGATTTTACTTGTATTTTCCTCGCTGTGGTAACAACACAAAGTGCCACTTATAACACAAAATTTTTAAAAAATCTATATCGTATATTAAGGTAACCCAAATAATACTTAAAAAATAGAATAAATCAAAATATAACAAACAAAAATCTTGCTAATATTATAGATACAACAGAACAATACATAAGCTAAAATTTATGCAAAAATAGTGTATACAATTTTGATAAAATATAACAATGTTTTTAAGCGAAATCGCATTTGGCCCAATAGTAATAGTAACGAAAAAAAGAAAAAAAGTATATAAAAAGAAAAAAAGAATATACCAGACCACCAATAAAGTACAAATGAATATTTCTTCACAAGAAACTTGGGAGATTTTCTCTTTAAGAGAAATATAAATCGTCGACGTAGAAAATGGCTGCGGGCTTTCAGTTTACTTAAAAAAGTACTCTATAATTTTATTTTCACATAACGGTATGAGGAATGTAATACATATTTTTTGTTCAACTTTTTTTTATATTTGGTTATTACGAAAATGTAAGTGATAGAGCAGGGACAAACTAATACTTTTAGTGACTAAAATAAGACGGTTTTTAACGTTGCTTTAACGTTTAACGTTTAATATTCGTGCTGATATTATTTTTTTTATATTTTTGAAGTACTATATTTTTAAAGCACTAAGTTTTTAGGGATTTGTACCTGAGCCTCTTTCATACCATACAAGGTCCAAAAGGCGCAGGTTCAAATCCCGCTACGTTATTTTTTTTCTACTTTCTAAAAAGTAAGAAATTATTTAGCGTTCCATGGATTTATATGTTGCGTCACAGAATGAGGAGCTTAAAGCAGTTCCTAGAACCTTTAAGCAGTTCCTGGACCCAAGTGTAGGCTTACGGGCACTTCTAAACGCTATAATGAGCGTCTCTAGTGGCTAAGCTGCTCTCTCTATTTAATCATATTACACAATCCATTAAGAAGTTAGAGGTTCGAGGCGGTGTTCATTTCCACATGAGGGAATTTATTTCCTGGTTCCGGTAATAAGAAAAAATGTGGTGTTAAGTTCCGCAAATTAACACACAATGTCTCGGTAACCAGGCGATCCATGGGCAACGGAGTGTTTTAAGATTAGATCTACCGAGTTTAATGATAAATACAGCATTATAAAATTGAAACAGAGCAGTATCTTATTTAACAGCATTTCTAAATAGATATAATACTTACAATTTACATTACATTTTCTAATATAGAAGCCGAAAACTTATTCTCCTCGGTACTTTAACTTTAGTCAGTTACGACGTCGGCTTGTAGTCAAACATTGTGTGGGAATTGAACCCACGATACTTTATCATATTAAGCCATATTACAAAACACGAAGATACGTGCAAACATTAAAACACAGCTCGTATCTAAACGTGGGCGAGACCTTCACTTTAGTTTGCATCTCGATAAAATACAAGCGCGATAGTACAAGTAAATAGATGATAAAAGAGGTATTTTAATGACCTTCGCGGCTTTACGAATACTTTAATTAGGCAGTTTAGAACTTGTTGGATAATATTAATTACTTTTGCTAAATATATTAGTACGAAGGCCAATCGTAGTGCAGAGGCACCAAGAATGAAATTGAGAATTCGATTCCCCCTCGGGGGAATGGGGAATATGTAGTTCTGCCACATATATCATCAGGTTCCCAGGTTCCATCTGCCTAAGCTTAAAAATCAGTACGAAGGTTCAAGTATAAACGATTATTGTTTGTTCTAAGCCCGCTAAAAGTAATGAAGTTTTGAGTTTATAAATAAGGGATTTTTTTTTGTTAAAAATGTAGATTTATTTAACTTATCCTAGTGTAAATTAAAACTAAATTCAAATTAGTTTGTATTTCCTATATTACGGTAGACACAAATGCACGAGCTTATTGCTTAATCTTACCTAATAGATTCTACACAAAATATAAATTTATTCTATTTTCCATTTCACTTAATCGAATCTACGACTATCACGTTTAATCAGAAACCAACTGCGCTACAATTAATTAGTATTGACTAATAAAAATTCAAATAGAACTAATAAAGGCAGATGCATTTTTATCACAATCTATCTTTTATGAAAACGTAATTAAAAAAATACAAATATAAGAGCGACGGTTATTGGTTCAATTTCCTTTAGGAGGCAAGAATTATTCTCATTTCCTAGCTATGATACAGCGTGAAGCCAACAAAATAATTATTACATAAAATAGTGTGCTTTACTCCTGCTTCACTCAATTATATTATGGTAATGAAAATATTTAATTTCGTTAGTGGGAATCGAAATCACAACCGTCGCATTTACAATGTGCTGTGGCGCTGTGCCACAACGTGCGTCGACTATGTTGTTTTTTTATGATATACTCAAAAAATAATAATTTAGTTTTAATAAAAATTAAACAATATCCAAATAAACATTTTTTGTTATATATATTATTCTATCTATAATATCTAAAACCAATATCATCTGTCGATGCAAGTAACACCTTTAACTAAAAAAAAGCTTAGCACTTTCGTGCGCGTGCGCCTGATGAGTCATGGCGCGTGTCCCGAACATCTGCTTTCTTAATATGGGAAGGGGATACGGTTAAAAATAATAAGCTATATTTAAATTTCATTCTATATATAGTGGAGAAAGTGATTTGGGTTTCTTTTATAAATTAACGTTGAGAAGCAAATTTTACAATGTTGAATTAAATAATCAAACAAGGCCGTTATGGCGCAGCATCTGACTGACTGTGAACACGACGATTGTGGGCTCCATTTCTACTCAGAGGAATGAATAATTTTCATTTCATTTCACTTTGGTAAGAAAACAAAGCAAAGTGATGAGTTCCGCTACTGAATACGCAATGTTTAAAAAATTTCGTGGAAAGAGGGGAACGGGAGTGTCTTGACACTAAGTACTTCCGGCTTTCGTCTTCTTTGCGGTGTAAATTTCTACCATTACACCGGGAAAGTATAAAAGAGTTCTCCTAAATATTAATCGCACACGATTTGTGTATTTTTGTCGTTTTAAAACTTACTTAGAACATTTGACTTTGACCTACAATCTGTGATATTTAATACCACATCTCACTTTGATCTAGCTCCCAAATCCTTTCTAAGGCCTTCACGTGCGCGTCGCGTAACATTTTATATTTTGATGCATATAAAATTGATATTAATAGCGTTATACGTAAATTTTTAAAACTAGTCGTTGTATGCAACTCTGTTTGCGTGTGCTTTGTGAGACGTAAGATGAAAAATCCTGGTTTTCCCATTTCTATAGGAATTTGGAGAAAACCTCTCTGAGTGTACCCCTAAACACCCTAACTCACCCTAACTTATTTAATTATAGTTTCATAGTTTCAACTGAGTGACTGACAGACAATGGACAGATGAAACTACATGACTTACAAAGATTTAATTTGACATGTAGTTACGTAAGGAAATGTAGAGCTGGATTTTTTCGAGGATTTTACGGCAACAGAAAAAAAACTGAATTTTTCATTTCAGTTCTCAAAGTCCATGTAAACAAGGTTGCGGGCGGCATCTAGTATTATTTATAAGCATTAATAATAATATTTAGTTTGGCTGTAGCTCAAACTTGCGTTAGATGTAATCTGGTAAGCTTCTATATCGTGTTCGCATCTCGAGTTATTGGGATTGCTGTGTAATGATACCATTATTAATAATAATATCGATTGTATTGAATTTATTACTATATGCAAATGACACAATACGTATTTTTTTGTTTCATATTGTATCCCGCACATAGCAGGGAAGGCAGATTTGAACCTGAGAACCTAGTGTTAAGACACTCCGTCCCATTAAGATATTTCCGTTCCCCACTTTACGCCAAATCCTGAAGTCATTGGGAGTTAAGATTCGGAACTCAACGCCGAACTTTGCCTCGTTATCATCATCATATCACACTCAAATCCACAACCGTTGTGCTCCTGCGCCATGACGGCTTTACATAGTACGTACATAGAGCGTACTAAATAAATCAAAATTTATTAGTGGATTTTTTTTCTACACTGTACGACTTAACATTCTATATAGAAAGGTCTATCCCGTATGACGTACAGTCAAAACTACTGGTCATAGAAACTTGAAATTTTGCATAAGCATATGTGGGTTAGGGTGTGCAGGAAAACATTAATAGAGAATTTCCTGAAATGGTAGGATGTCCTAAAATCCTAATATAACGTGGAGAGGGAGTTTACCGTTATATTTGGCACTCAATTTTTGACATGTACTGATTATGAAGAAAAAAAAGAAAAAAAATACAGTGAAATAAAAAAGAATATATCATAGAATTTTATATGTCATTTAAAAAAAAACATTATGATAGATGCTTACAATATATTAACAAAAAAAAATCTATAAGCATATAAAACAAATTAGTTACTACAAAAAAAAAGTATTACTACGAACTAACATTTACCATTTAAGTTACATAAAGATAAGTGAAACTGTACCCAGTTGATAACTGAACTACACGTGTGCTTTTAATTGCATACAATATGAGGCGTTTGATGGATATGGATCTGTAGGATAACCATTATTTTAAGTGAAACTTATATATTTTTTTGTTAATATAAAAATATTGTATTTTTAGGAATTTTATAAGAAACTAAAGGTACCGTAACTCGTACCTACGCTTCTTGGCGACCGGTCAAGGGACGCGGGTTCAGATCCATATTACTACCACTAACTCGCCAAAAAGAGAAATAAGTGTCAAACAAATAATTTATAGTTTGTACTGTAGTACCTCGACTGTAATGGATTCGATTGCCGGTCGGGACAATGAATTTTCATTTCCTCAATCTCATAAAAAGATTAAATGTTGCGTTGAAATTTGCCATACAACATACCATATCTTAAGAACAATGTTATGAAAGTTTGGAACGAAGTGTCTTAACACTAGATTTCCCTCCCAATTTACTTCCAAAAAATATTATAGTAAAATATGTCCTTCTCCAAAATATCCTTTACTCGCATGAAATGAATGCCACACCACTCCCGCGTCATGATTATCAATTGATAACGCCCCCTATATAGGGCCCGCATAAGTGCTTTATTGTACACGCAAATAACTTATAAGTTCAAAAGCTGTAATAAAGGAAAATTTATAGCATCTTCTTTTTAATTTAATTGTAAGGAGAATTGAGATATATTTCAACGTGCGCCGTAAGAGAATGGAATTTTTGGTCTCATGCGAAGCGGAAAGCAATTGCGGTAAGATCTTATAGTAGTGAGTATAGTGTAAACAGAGAGATATTTGTGTTAAGACACTCTGCTCTCTATCGCGTAAATCCGAGACATTGTTGCGAGTTGTATTGCGAAATTGAACTCCGCATCAGAAAATTATTCAACAATCACGTGCAATAGAACACGGGTACAGAAGCATATTATTTTTGTTACGGCAAATAAAATTAGACAATTTCAAACTTAGTTTCTAGTATTATTTATGTTTTTTTATAATGAATTTTCTTTACTAACAGCTAATATAGTATTTAGCAGCATCACGCTGTATAACGTACTCAATAGGGTAAGCAGAGAAAACTTAGTGTTAAAACACTCCGTTATATACAACTGTTCCGTTATATTATGTTATACAATACTCCGTTATATTAAACAGTATTATATACTAACTAAGGTTTAAAATATTAAACTAATTATTGTTGTTCTAAAATATTAAGCCAATATTAAATAAACTACGTCCGGTTTCATTTTGTCTGCAAGCAAAGATTTTATACAAACCACATTGTTTCTAAGAACATTGGAATTCATTTGCGTAGGACAATGAATTTGGAAAAGTGTAGGTGATGTTTGAAATAATGACTATAATGTTTTATAGTGGGCTGATGTATGAAATCTTTAATCATTGAGAAATTTTGTATAATGGCTTTTTCTTAGCTTCACGCTCTATTCCTTATATAGCAGGGACAGAGGAATCCTAGTGTTCAGTCACTCCGTTCTTCACGATCCATCTAATTCATAAGACTAAAGTTGTTGAACAAAATTTTTAAAAATTTTATCTGTTTATCTGTGTGTTTGTTCACTTCAATCTCAGAAACGGCTTAATAGATTTAATTGCAGTTTTCACTATTTGACAAGCCACTTTATTGTAGTTTATTTTATTTCAATCAGTTTAAAAATAAAAAAAATATACCATTAAAAAAATTTAAATTAAAAAAAAAAACTATCTATCGACATTATTATTAGAAAACGAAAGTAATGCAGATCAGTAAATTATTAATTATATAGTCCAAGCGGGCGAAGCCGCGAGCGAGTCGCCGTTATATAATGAATATACGATTAACGTTATGAGTCATATGACAAAGAAAAAACTAAATATATTATTATAATGAAATATTATTGTCGCATATATTAATTAACAACGGGTTTGATCTTAGATAGAAGGGTCAATTTTTTTCTATACGACTAACTTTATCGCTAATAATAAGTAGTTTTAAAGAAATTTACTGTAATTTTTATAACAATTTATGGCCATCGCAGTTGACACCGTCTGTATGTAAGTATATAGGTTACAGGTTCGATGCTAAATAAATCATGTCTAATAATATTATTACTATAAATAGTTTGTTCTCACAAATAATTTTACCATTCGACAGGACAATCGCACGTCAACCCTAGTGTCAAGACACTCCGTACTCCACTCCTTTTCGATAATTTCTCCCCAAATAATTCTTATTCCAAACAACTGCAATAATCAGATAACTAGAACACACAAAGGTAATAATTTATATAATGAGTGACGTCATTGTCGACCAATTAGTATTTTTAACGTATATTAGAAGTCTGCACAGAAATTTCACACTTAGCACCACTTAGAAAGAGAGAAGTAGTTACTAAAGAGATATATTTTTTTACCTTCACGCTGTATCACGTATAGAGCATGGTTGAGTGGTATCTCCAGTATTAAAGCACTCCATTGCCCACGTCAGTTTTAGAAACATTACGTTTTGAGTTGCGGTAGATGAAATCTCATTATCAGATCGAGAGGATATGAAAAAAAATCAGGGAGTCGAATCCACAACCGCCGTGCTGCTGCAGTTGCTTAAACTGCATGACGACTTTATAGAAGATAGGAATGGGGGTGGAGGTGTATAACAAGGCATGCATAATATATTTTAATACAATACACTTGAATACTAGACTATACCAGAAATCATCATAAAGTAATAAGAGAGGTTGCTTTTAATTCCGACCGATACGAGAAAAAATGAGAACGTTCCACAGTTCTAAAACTCGTTTGCATTTGCTATATAAATATGTTTAATTTGACGAGACTTGATGGCATATACATACCATTCTACCCATATGACACGTTTGTAGGTCACGCTCCTTCATCACGCTTATAAAATCTTAAGTAGGTTAATAATTAATTATATTTTTGGGCTCCCCCAAAAATAAGTTCAAATTCAACAGCTTTTTTTTAATATGTACGTGTATATATGTAAATGTAGAGAGAACAAAAATAGATACTTTTTGTAATCTATCTTACGTATGGTATCTTAGAAAAAATAAATAAGTAAAAGCTTCACACATTAGAAAAAGTTGCAATATACGAAATTACAAAATTTGACCAAGTTAAAAGAAAATAAGACTTAA
The DNA here is from genome assembly GCA_030704555.1 of Heliconius charithonia. NCBI lineage: Eukaryota > Metazoa > Arthropoda > Insecta > Lepidoptera > Nymphalidae > Heliconius > Heliconius charithonia. The sequence goes on from CM060825.1 coordinate 7,350,765, forward strand.
GATATATTTGACATAAACCAGTACAATAAATAATGACAACTTCCCCTTTACATTAATTTTTTAAAAGTTTCTGGCACTGATTTCTTCAAAAACGACAAAGTAAACGTCTGGTAAATGACAAAGTGCGAATCAATCTCACGAGAATTGGGCGGACAGTCGAGAACGTAGAGTCTTAACACTAGGCTCCTTCTGTCTACTCTTCTCTACGTGGGATGCGTCGTAAGCTATAAAAAAATACATACAACTACTTAATTGCCAAAGCGTTAACCTTCACACCTATATTATTTTTTATCAATACAACGAGCGAAGCGAATCGAAGCGAGCAGGGAATGTCAATATATTTTTCCGAGAGGATTTTCTTTTAATGTAACCTAGTAACGAATTGCATAATTGATATGGACGTTGACCCAAAATATAAACGGTGTGTTTTTATTATCAGTTAAAATTAAGAATAGTTAACTAATTTCAATTATGAACGCTTATTAATGTACAGACGTGTTGAAAAGGAATTTCAATAAAAGATAACAAGTTGACATGCTATAATATATAAGCTTTTGAAAAACATATTTATTACTTATAAAATATAGGTTTTTATACTAATTTTTATGACAAAATTAAATTACTTAATCTGGCAGTCGTCGCGGTGAAGTGGTACGAGCGTGTGACCGTAGACACGATGGTTGTCGGTTCGATTTTTATTCGGGAAATTAAATATTTAATATTTACATTTCTTTGTTCCGGTGACTTGACTTGACTTGAGCAAAGCGCGGCGGTGAGTCAGCCACTCAACACGCAAAGACTTGAAAATTTTAGCAGAAAGAGGAAAATGGAGTGTTTTAACACATGAGTTACTGCGCTACCATGGCCTCTTCCATAAAATATAATCCTTAAATTCTTTTTCCCAACTATGACTAAGTTTTTTCCTTTCAATTTATACTATTGAGTTGCAAAATTGGGAGTAGCTTTATCTTTATCAGAGCTGAACAAGTATCGTCATAGACAATTATTTTCATATTAACATACAAATTTCATCATCTTATGATGTAATCTATTACTAACATTATCCCATATGTGTCATAAAGCATTTTCCCCAACTTAAGACATATTCAAAAGAACCGTTGTGACCGTAGTGACGCGGTGGCAGCTTTTGGCTGTAAGCTCGATGGTTGTGGGTTTGATTCCGACTCGGTGAAATTTAGCATTTTCATTTTTTTGCTTTGATAAAAAGACAAAAAGCGGGGTTAAAAAAACGAGAGCTTTGATAAAAAGATAAAAAAGGGGAATTCAATTTTGCAGACATTTCGTAATGTCTGAAAATTTGAACTCCCCTTTCCATGGAGAGCCTATCCTGCTATGTGCAGAATACAGCGGGAAGTAAAAACATGTTTATGTAATACTCTTTTCATTGTCACTCTGATGTAAAACTCAAAATAAAGCTTTAGTGTGAAAAACCGTATTTCTTAATATTAACAGTCCCCCGAATGGCATAGAGCCCACAACTATCGCGTTCAGACTCGAACATTTTTAATACTTTTACTTAAACATACTTTTTTTACTTTTCCTATCTAAACATTTAAAATGTAAAAAAAAACATCTACAAAATTTTAAATGGAATGGTTTCATTTAAAAAACGTTTTGCTACGTTACGTAGTATAAACTGGCCTTAGCTGTTAACGCTAATAGACTAAATTGGCGTCCCCGGTGGAAGTGACTGACGGGTACTCTTTCGCACAGTAATAGTTCTAGGCGTATATTAATTGGTAGTTCTGTTCTATGAATATTGAGAATTTGGTAGTTATAAAGCAATTTTGACATTTTTTAAACTATTATTCCACACTTAGGAAAGGAAAGACAGTTTTGAAAAGGTGTAATAAGTTGAAAGTAAGTGGACTTGATCCTGACTTTTTCATTGCCGTCCAGAAATCATCCAAGGCCTCTGACGACTAAGCTATAGGATGCTATCAAGCTACGATACGATAAAACAAATATATGATAATCTTTTTGCCTAACGCTGTATATAGCAGGGTAGGTAAAGTACATCTAGTGTTAAGACATTTTTAATATTTTTAAAGTGTTATTCCACACTTAAGAAAGAAGAATACTTATTTAGTAAACGTATAAAAATTTGAACGTACCATACGTTTGTGAACGTATAGCTTAGTGCTCAGAGCGCCTGGTCGGTTTCCAGGAGGCGCGGGTTCGAGTCCCGCTACGTTACGTATTAGTCTTAAGACATTTTGTTTCACACATTACCAAATATGTTTTGAGACATTGCATGGTACATAGTACTCTACGTTGAATTTTTTCTTGTTTCTTGTTTCGATGTAAACACGGTTTTCACCGCTAAAGGGAAATAAGTGAATAATGCTTAGGCGGAACGGACTTCGTTTAAATAAAATACCTTTAGATTTTCTTCAACAAACAATTTTGTATTTTGTAATTACTTAGCTCCGCTTCTTAGAATTGAGCATATTCATTTCACCTTCGCTCGGTCCTTTCCGCTCGACTATTCATTGGAAATATAAGCAAGCATTTTCACACTCTTGCGAGGTCTACGAAGTCCTTAATGGGCCCGCCCCGCTCGCGGTGGAAACTGGGGTTTAGATTTGGTCCCACTACCATCACATTCCGAAGAGTATAATATTATACTTTTATTAGCTTTACATTGTATAACGCATGTAGGTAGTGGGTATGGTAGGCAGGGGGTGCATAGTGGTAAGACACTCCGCTCACCACTTCCCGCCAAATTCTAAAGGCATTGCGTGTTGTCTGGCTCTCAACGCCGCGCTTTATCTCGAGGCTCGTACACAACCTGTCACGTTTATAGGCACCACGACTGGCCTCAAATAAGAATATAATACAAAACGTAAAAAGCATTTTATTTAAGAATAACATATAAAAATATTCTTTCTATTATAAAAAGGCCCTCTAAACAATATTCACGATTAAATTGTGTTTATTTTTGCTACCATTACTCACATTCACGTCATGCAGTGAGTAATCATTTTGTATTGCGTAACAAGTAGGTAACCATAGGGTGTGTGATACTAGTATGTTTTATTATTAGAATTTTTATTTAGGTGGTAGTCTATTCGTTTACTGTTTGTGACAAATCTTTATCGGGATCTATATAAAAATTCTAAATACGACAGTTGTGGCTCCGATGTCGGAATTAAATATTTAATAATTTATTTAGAAGGAGGCAATAGGGATGAGGATAAGAAGGAAAAATGTTATGTTTAATCTTCTATATATTTAATCTTCTCGCTTGCACGCTCAGCTCAAGCGAAACGTGACAATAAGTTATGCTTTTTCATATGCGCTGCCGGCGTTCGTCGATTTATGAGATGTTATCAAGTCAAAAACTCTTTTGCTACTATGAAACTGACAGACGACGCCAGAACTATTATTTGGCATACAGATTCTTGCAATAGAGTGTAGAGAAGCACTAAGAGAGTTTCACTTCATTAGTTTCGAACTAGTCGTAGGTATATATAATACATAAGTATATTTACAATCTTTATTATTCACATTATTATTATTGTATTGTAAGGAATCTTGCAAAGCCATAAATTTAATTAGGAATCATTTAACAAAATGAGAGAAAAAACTCATAAAGCAAGTACATATGTATGTAATTATTTGAGACGCAATATATCACATGACACGTATATTGACATATACACACATATAATATGCTTATTATAATAAATAGTAATAAGTTTATTGTGACGCAGTGGGACAATATGGGACGCTAAACACGACGGTCGTGGGTTCCTCATTCGGAGAATGAATTATTTTAATTTTTTCGCTCCCATAAAATAAAGTGCTGCGTTGGCTCTTGCAATCCATTATTCCGTTCATTTGGTGACCTCTGGATACGCTAAAGACCGTGCAAAGTGGAGTAGGTTGAGTAGGAAGGCAGACCCTGGCAAAAGCCGGGACTAATGCCAGGTAGAAGAAGAAGAAGGTGATCTTTATGAAACATTGCAGGAGATGCTATCGAAGTCTTTCTTCATACTATAATCTCTCTAGGGTTGCACGGGGTCGTGGGTGGAAGTGATTACTTTCAGGTCACCTGTACTGTACCTTCCAATAAATAAAAACACATATATTACTTTATTAAAAGTGCAATTACGTAATTGTTGCACCAAATGAGCGGTACAGTCTTCGATTTGGGCTGAAAGTGGAGAACGGAGTATTTTGACACTAAATCTTGTATATCTAACCCGCTATGCGGGATAAAGCGTGAAGCTAATTGAGATTTAACAGAAGCGCGGCAGTTGTGAATCCGATTATGAATCTGTGACGTTAATGGAATCAATATCGTTCAGATTACTCATCGATTTTCCATTACAGCTCTGTTCTGTGGTTGTGAGATTATTTGATGATTCAGTTTTAATATCTTAGGTATATATAATATTATATAGAGGCCCGTCGTGGCGCAGGCGTGACTGTAGATATGATTAGTTGTGGGTTCTATTACCATTCGAGGAAATTATATTTTAAATTATTATTAAATAATATTTGATAATTTCATTACCTCAAAATGCATTTAAATTCGTATCCGGAATGGTATATGGAATGTCTTAAGACTTTGTTCCCAGATTCCCCTTTGTCTATCCTGCTACGTTGTGTATACAACAACAAGCAGCGTAAAGAAATAAAAAAAAATTATATTTGCAATAATTTAAAATGACTACTTCACGCGTAGTTTACAGCCATAAGCTGCCTCACTGTAGAACGACCGTCTCAAATGTGTATTACAGTAAACTAATTTAACCCTATTATTTTCTGCAGAGATTTGCACTTGTTGGGCGATTCGGCCGAAATGATCTATTTTAGTAAACATTTATATTAATAATTTGATTTATTTGTTACAGATACAACAATATGGAGATTGCTAAGAAATCCAAGAAACAACCAATGTAAGTTATATTTTACAAAAAGCAATCATTAAAGAGAATCAATTACATACTATTTTTACATATTAAGCTGACTAGCATCATCTGCGCGGCTTTGCCCGCTTGAACTATACGTATATTTATAAAATTTAAAGTTACTCGACATATTTAAAAGATATATATACATCTTCAGTTATTGCATACTGCAGTATTAAGCGATAACAAAATTGTTATTATTATTTTTTTAATTTAACTAAACACTACAGACACGTGGTCCGTACTTTTTGAAACTTTTTCATGATTACCAGCTTATCAACAGTTTTATATTTATCTGCTACTTAAACTTTATAACTAGTGGTAATTATCTAGATATATTTAATTCCTAAGTAAGTCCAGGTATTTTTAGATTGCCTTTTTGTTTCACTTATTCTCTAGTAACTTAATACATATTACAATTTTACAATTTATATATAGTTGTGTTTTTTATTACAAGCCAGTACTTCATAAAAATAGATATAAAATAAATTAAATTAAAAAATACAAAAATACTCCAAACTAGTAAAATTTGAACTAACGATCATTAACATATACTAAATTGTAGTAGGAATTATAACATGTGTCATACGCACTCGCTATCGACGATCGATAAATATCTACGGTAAGAGCGTTTGAATAATTGAATACCCGACTGACTACGTATCGTTTATGCGGCTATGATAGTGTATTATGTATTGTAATTTTCGGCTGTCTGAAGTTCAAATGAATGTATCACTTAAAGGCAATTTTTTCATTGAAATGTAATTCATTATTTGTGTTTATAAATTAAGGATAGGCTTAAGAGATAAAATGCTGCGATTAGTTTCAGCACGTAAGACGAAAATTTTGTCCCTTATTCTGGGAAAGTTTGATTCTAGTTATAGCAACTATATTTATTGTCCAATTTTCACTTCTCTACCCAGCTCCATATCGAAGATGCGCGTAACTAAAAAAAACACCATCTACATTCAGCCACAAATATTTTAGAACAACGTCCTCTCCATATTATTATATATTTTTGTTTCTTTTTTTTACATCCAACTGTATATTCCTTATGCGCACTGTGTTGTCTACTTGTTGCCTAATTTCAAGATTGTACCTACAACCGTCGCGTTTACGGTCAGATTGTGCCACTGCGCCACAATAATCTTACATGTGTAGATTTCAAAATCTCTCTAGGGCGGTCGTAATTTGAGCCTATCACATTGTTTGAAGACGATAAGAAGTAAACATTCAGAATCATAAAGGACATAGGATTTTTAAGATTATCTTGTTCTATGGCTTATGGCTTATAAAATGGCGGTCAGTGATAAGACTGATAAGCATCTTAGAACTTTTTGGTAGTTGCTTGTAATTTATATATGTATACACTATAATATATAAAGACAAGACAAAGCACGGTATTGAACTCCGTATCTGAACATGCAGTGTACCGAAAATTAGATGGTGTGTGGGGAACGGAGTAACTAAGCCTAACCTGCTGTATATGGGATACATCGTGAAATTAGTTTGTTTAATGTTTGGACTTAACTCATAATATTGCTTTGAGAGAGAATCAAACCCACTATCATCGCATATAACATCTGACGTGTCAGAAGTCTCTTTTACATTGATTTTTAATTTAGAAGTTAGAAGACACTGTGATGGATACATATTCCAAAGTTTAATAATCTTTAATGCTTTGATCAAAAATTGAACTCCCAAGCACATCGTTTCAGCTCAAACACTGTTCCACTGCGTCACGATGGCGTTTATATAAAATATTAACATGCACTTTCTTGTTCCGCTTTGATGTGTGTTTCCGACCGCTCCCTTTGAAATGGAGCTTTGTTTTCTCCTCATAATGAATGGTTTAGAATGTATGAATGAATTTCTTTCTTGAATGGGGCCAATTTTTATTCGTTCTTTTCGTGTCGTGAAGTTATATATTGTGGTGTAACGGGGATTATATGCATAATATGTTACAGATAAATATATATTATATAGAAAATGTTTTTTTTTTATTTTAGCTCCGTATTTTCATGCTGTATTGCATGTTAAAAATGGTAATTTTCTTTCTCTTGTGTTTGATGTCTCTAATCCACGTCTGCTGATGGCCTAAGTTTTAGTAATGCATCAACAATCTTAAATATTTATTTCTTTGAGGATTTCCATTTATTTTGCAACTTTTATTATCAATTTAATCAACATAGTCAGATATCTATAATATAAATACGAAATTCTTTTCTCGCCCATTTTTTTTTATCAAAAATAAAATGTTGACCAATTTAACTCAATATATTGAGCTTACGTCTTATCAATAATCTTATGTTCAACCAACTACCCTCGAGATTACAGTTAAACGTTGTGCCACTACGCCATGATGGTATCTATAGACAAAATGACAATACTGAAATACGAAGTGATTTGTCACTAAGCGTACTTAATGTAGATAGATAAAAGATGTTACCACACCTCATGTAATTCTCTTATTATTTGAACCAGTATATAACCCAAAACGCAGCTTGCATACGTAATCACCTAACACAAAGACGGTTGAAGTCGACTTCAATTTAAGCAAAGTTACCAAATAAGAGTTATTTTTAGAGGATTTCCATAGAAAGGATTTCTTTTGAAATAAACTTTGTTTATTGTTAAAAAATAAATATTTTCAATAAGAAAGTCTTGTAAAGGAATAAATTATGTTCTTTAAAAATTATAATTGGTTAATTTTCGAACACTAATAGTATAAATAAGTTGATTAAAATATAAGCAATTGAAATCGAATTGTTACTTTTGTATCTATTTTTTCATCATCTCCAAATAGATAACTGTGGTACTATATTCAGTTTTTAGCTTCCCATCCTTTCTTACAGACATTGCCTCTTAAGTGGCGGAACCCAACGCCGTACCCTGTCTAACTAGAATCAAAAAAGGAAATTAAATTTATATATAATATTATATTCTCCCGATTAGATATCACACCTATAAACATCTCGTGGTTTAGTTCTGACATAACGGCGGTAGCCTATTTTATCATAACATTTTCTCATAGCAGTGGCTAGTGCTTAGACACTCTATTTTCCACTTTATACCCGAAAGGTGAAACTCAACGCTGCGTCTTGTTACCCGTTTCATTTTCCTTCCTTTCCAAAAGAATGGAACCCACACCCATCGCGGTTTTACCATCAGGCTTCATATCCTAAAATATGACATCTCATTCCACATATGGGTTCAAAACGAAACAAAGACCAATAACATTGAAAAACTTATTTTAGATCGAATTAAAAATCATTACAAGCCAAGTATGGAAGCTCTTGACTCGCAAAAGAATTTAAAATGTTACATTAGACCTAGTAAACACAACCAGCTTAGCTTTAAGCTCATACAAACAGGTTACACTATACACAGTTCTATTTTTAATGCCATAAGGTACTTTTTGTTTGATTTATAATGGTTTTGCGGCAAAAAATTATGGTGTAACAGATGTGGAACATAGCTCTGTTACCATTATATGTTGAGCTCTTAGGATTCTTTGTGTTCGTGAATTTTGAATATTTTGTTAGTGTAGAGCGGGGGAAGGTAGACCTCGTCGAGCTGGTCGGCCGTGATTTATTCTTTCTTTGTTTGAAACCGGGACTAAGTTGACACATTTTTTTTAATTCGGTCAACGTAGTTTTTTTCTTTAAACGATGACTTATTGCTCATTTCGTTTAAAATTTGTATCGAACGTCTGTTTATTTCGTGATTACGTAAGTAAGCTTTTTTATGTAAGCTTCTTACGATTTTGACACGTCTTTGTTTTGTGAGGTTCATTTTCTTAATGTTATTCCTATTAATTTGGAATAGACGGAGAAAATAAAGAGATTTAACACTCTATTCTCTATTCTTCGATGGCTTTAAAAACATTGATTTTCGTGTGATCACTTTATTTTTTTTGTACTTATTTGAATATATGTGAAGGAGATGGGAGTTGCAGAAATTTTAATTTATAATTACAAAAACTTCTTCTTTTTTATATTATATATAATAATTCATTTAGTTAACGTCCTCTGTGGTGTAGTGGAATAGTATCTGCTCTGACTCTAATCGTGATTGGTCGAGATTTCCTCGCTCAGCACTGGCGAAACAAATCTCGGCGGTGAGTGTGTAACTCAATGCACAATATGTTATATTAGGAGAGAAAGAGAAAAAATTCTCCATACTACTACTTCAAATAAGCAATAATTAATTTAAAAAACTTAGTAAATAAAAACATTAATTATTATTTAATTATAAAAGTGAGCATATCATACCGTCTCTACCTTATATTTACTTTCTAAATAAAGACAAAAATTTCCTATTTCAATATAAAGGCATCTTTAATACGCAACATTATTCAGTTCAGATAACACCTCATTTGTGCATTAAAAGACTCCATTCATACAGACAAGCCATTCTTTGAGACGTTCTTCTTACATTTTATTTACTATTCAAACAAATTTAGACGACTCTATTCATTTATAATAAGATCGAATTTCCTTTGAATCACGAAAATACGTTTGTAGAATTAAATTTGTACCTCGTAAACCTCTCGAACTCTATTCCGAAGCAGTAAAACGTATATTTCGTTACCAGTCTGTAGAGATGGTAGATTTAAACTGCAATTTCGATAAGACTCTACAATTCTTATCACAACGGAATAAAGTTTATTTTCACTTGAAATATTCAAATTTACATTGAATGGCATTTTATTTTTATTTAGGACCATATTTATGGGTGCGGTAGAGTTGAAATTTGTTTGCCTGTTTGATTGTTAAGCGGTGTACACACGTGTAGTGCCCCAGTTATAAGCGTATGTAAATTTCTTTGTTGTCGATTGCGTCAAAGTAACGGGACCGGTGTGCTACAAGCCTTATAGGCTTTATTATTTTTAAAGGATGAATATCGGAGGAGAATGTTATCTGTATATTTGAATGTGTTACTATCTAAAATAGTCTTTTGTTCAGAAAATTTTATTATATAATTATAGTCTTTACGAACCTATTGTTAAGATGCTCCGTTTCTCATTCTTTTATTTTTTATATCAGTTGTAAATTTTTAATGACTATTTTTTTTATAAAGATATATATAATATTATAAAATGTATACACAAATATTGTAGAAGAGCGCAACGAATGAGCAAATATATCTTTCATCGCAGTGCAGATCAAACATCCTCCGTGTGATCATTAAAAAATCTAAATAAATTACTTATACTTTTGCAAGCACTTTGTAATCGTCTAATGAACATGAAGCTACCAAAAGTATGAACGGCAGTTTTGCTATAAAGTGCTGGCTACCACCGCAACAATTTAGGTTAAAGTTCATATCTTACTTGGATAATAAATTTATAATTAATATTTAAGATATTTTTGAGGTCAGTCGTGGCGCAGGGGCACAAAGTGTGACTTTAAAACCGACTGGTTTTGGGTTCGATCTCCACTGGAGGAGATGAAATATCTACTTAAATTTACATTTTCATTTCTTCGCTCTGGTGTCGAGGCAAAGCGCGACGTTGAGTTCTGCCACGCATCACGTGCAATGCCTCCAGAATTCGGCAAAAAGTGAGGAACGAAGTGTCTTAATATTAGGTTTCCTCTGCCTACCCTACTGTGTGTTTTTTTTCTCAGATAGTCTTGCTCTTGATCAAAAATATAAGTTGAATTTCTCTATTCAATACCCCGTGTGTATTTCGACTGAATACTGTAGAACTGATTTTTCCGTATAGATAGATTTCCCTAACTATTAAATATTTTTCAAAATCATTTTTAATTTAAAAATTCCTCAAATATCCATTCCATTATATTTGAGGAAACGCTTCATTTTATATTCAACTAAAGCATTAAAATTAAACGATTTAGTTTCCTCGTATCCAATTTGAACAAGCATATACGATTTTAAACAGATCTCTGATTTTATAGCAAATCTAATGCCAAGAAATTGATATTAGTTTATTATTTCTTAAACAATATTTAAATATATCTTTCATGATATACCGCTGAGGTTTAGTTGACGTGTATTGCCAGTTAGAATCACACAGAGGCTAGTGGTAGTAGCGGGTACACTAGAAAAATTAATAAAAAGAGTAGCTTTATAAAATAATAAAATTCGTTTAAAAAAACCTAGTATAAATACAGTCTTCATCTATTATAAAATAAATCAATATTTTTAATATACACACAGAGTGTGAGGTCAATAATAAATAAAAAAAAATATGGTTACTTTACTATCAAATTATATAAATTTCGTTATTCAAAAAAAGGTAAAATGACTTTTGATATCTCATCTCATCTCTCATCAACTACAAGGGAGTTTTAAAACGAAATTTATATTAGATACAAATTTAAACCAATGAACGGCAAACGAAATAGTTTACAGCGAGTTTTCGACATATTGCCAAATGCATGTTTATTATTTCTTAAATATGTTACGGGCGTACGTCATGTAACTAGAATATATTATAAGCTCTACGGTACGTGCGGTTTAAAGTAAATTATAGGAGGTATTGTAAAACAATATTACTATAGTAGTTCAATGCAGATTTTTTTTTATAATCAAATGCTACGCTGGTATCTTAGTCTGTTTTGGATGATATAGATTAGGTACCTCTAAAAGGTCTCCATTTTCAAGTTCGTAAAAGTACACATACTCAGATTTTCAGCTTTGCTAAAATGACGAAGATTTGGAGGCCATGGGATCTCATCTCATCTTGAGGCTAATTTAACTCTTACCTGGCACCGGAGTACAAGTGTCTGATTCTTCAGTTTCTAGATTTGATTCTCATACAGAATTCGCGAAAAAGGGGCAAGAGAGTGCCTTAAACGAGGTTCCCTCTGCCTACTTTATTTTAGTTACAGCAAGAAGCTGAAAAAAATAGTAGAACACGAAAAAAAATACTAAGTTATTTTATTATAAACAAACGTAAAGTTTAATTTACAGAAGTTAACATAGTTACAGACAAATATCATAACTCTAAGTCAACAGGAAGTACTCTATAGGTTATCAAAATGCGAGGAATTTCGAACAAAATGGTAAAAATCGAAGCAATTTATGCTCATATTTTTTAATTCCGTTAATTTAAAAGTTTAATACCTCTTGATAAAAATGCTATTGACGCATAAACAGACGAACATACAGACGATATACACAAAGGTTCCGTTTTATTTTCTTGTGAGAGTACAGAACTTTAAAAACAATTTACATTTTCAACGTGATAAAGTGAGCAATGGTATCCAATAAATATTGTAGAACTACATGTGTGATGACAAGAAGTGATATATCGGTTCACAACGATACAGTCGTTAATTATAAAGTACCTTCAGTGTATTTCTATTTTGATAACATTTTTATAGTTTTAAAAGATATTTTTTTAGCAAAATATCCAAATTATGCAAAAATATTTATTATAATAATTTTAAAAAATATTTCAATGAAATAAATTATATAGTAAAAATAGTACTTACATTGCACAGACTAATGTTACACAAATAAACGTTAGTAGACAGTAAAACCCTAGACGTAGAGTCCAGTAAAACAAGAATAGTCTAATAAAAAGACACTCTGCTCTCAAATTTTAATATTTTATAGAGACTACGTGCTAGACAGTAAAAAACTTTGCCGTACATTAGAGATTTTAAATTAGTACTTATCAATTTCTTTCCCCATTTTCCGCCGAATTCTGGAGGCTTTACTCTTTCAGTGGCGGATCTTAACATCGCTTTCGCAGTTTGTTGTCCACCTATTCATGTGTCGCCAGAACGTATTAAGCTAAAATATTAAGATTATGAAGCTGCATTAAAAAATCAAGGTTGTTAAACAACGCATTCATAACATTCGAGATTATTTTTGCTTTGAGAATTGTAACATGGACGAGAGTGCTACCTCATTCACCATATTCTTCATTTTATACCGCTAAATGAAATTATCCACAAAAAATATTTTCTTTTTTAAGTATTCTATATATTAAGTATTCAGGAAAATAAAATAAATTTGATTAATAAAAATCTTTTCTCGCTCTGGTAACAAGACAAAGCACGGCGTTGTCTTTCGCGTCTAAACACACAATTTCCTGTCTAAACTATTTCCTCTGCCTATTATGCTATATGCAGGATACAGCGCGATACTATAAAAAAGTTCTTTGTTTTCTGTGTCTTACACTGCGAGAATAAGCTTTGAATAGCTCTATAAGCAATAATCGTAGCATTTCCAAAAAACCATTTCAATGGCACCTTTCAATCATCGGAAATGATAAAACAAATTTACTTTACCATAACCTAAGAAATAGAACAACAACTCTTTCAACCGGGATTCGAATGCGGGACCGCGTTAATAGTTAAAACAATCGCCGCCCATTAAAATAACTGGCTACCGGTTTGGTACAAGGTTTGAGTGTAAGCGATTTATAGTAAGTACTAAAAATATAAGCGTAACACGTTATCGTACACAAGCGTTTGACTAATATTCTTCTGTTCTTTTCTATATCTACTCGGGAAGTGTCCTTACTTAATTTATATTTAAAACTGGGAAGACGAAACATGTCGTTATATTCCGGTCCCTTTTGCCTTTACTTTACTTTGTGATGTCCCAAAATTTGTCCAAAAATGCTTCGTCGAAGTAGGGAATAATGAAAACGAATCGTCTTAGTCTAGTCTTAGTCTTACCGTTAAGAAAGAAGAAAATATACATATATAATCATTTTCCAAAAAGAGTATTATTTTTTGTCTCTGCGCCATAATAGCTTCTTTAAATGTATTAAATAAATAATAGATGACTTTTTCTAATAAAACGCTTCCTTATATCAACTACATCGCACATTCATTCGTTCAATAATATTGGTCGATGACTCAGTGGAGGCTACTTCCATTGTTAGGTCGTACGTCATGCTCATGTGCCAGACTAGAAAAAAACCACTTTGTTATATATAAAATAGACATTTTCTAATACAAAAACCTTGACGGGTACCGATTTGGGCTGGATTTACTTAGTTTTAATGTTTATGTTCATTTTTTACACATTTGAACTGGTCGCTTTGATTATGCTCACCATAAAATTTTGGAGATCGCAGTAGTGTAGTGGCACAATGTTTTGCGTCTGACTTCAAGCGCGCATTCTTACAAAGGGAGAATGAATTGGTTTCTTTTTTCAATCTAATAACTAGACAAAGAGCGGCGTTGACTTCTCTTGGATTATTATGATGTGCAGAGTAGAGCATAAAATCTAAAAGTATGGCTATAAAGTTATAAGTTAGGATTAAGAGAAAAACTGATGTTAAATTGTATTTGGACTCAGTTTTATTAATATTGAAGGTACATGTATGTGCGAGCATTGTTTAGTTTTGCGATCTCTCTACTAAGTCAGAAATAATATGCACGCAAATATATATAATAAATCAATACCTCGCTCTGGTAATGCCTCCAGAATTCAGCGTAAAGTGGGAAACTTAACACTAGGTTCCCTCTGCCTACTCTGCTATATGCGGGATACAGCGTGAAGCTAAAAAAAATGTAACTACCTCGAAACTACATGTTTACCACAAAGAACGAAGGGTTAGTAATAAAACTTTTAGCAATCGCATCAATATATGTATGTTAAATCCTTATAAACGATTTCATTTCGGCTATTATGTTTTTGCTATTTCCTTGTAAGTAAATTCTGATGGATGGTATTTCCTTTATCGTATTATATTTCGTATATTTTATCCCTATAAATCTTGATTGTTCTGATATTATTGTGGTATAATACTTGTGTTAAATGGTCGTCGGTTCAAATCGCTGAGGAATATTTTGAAAATTAGATATTTATGCAATTTTGTTCTACTTTCCTATTTAAGACAAATGCTATATGTCTGATTATATTGCGAAAAAAAATCATACATAATTATGTTTTTTTTTCTATTTATGTGATAAAAATGTTTTTAAAAAAATATATTGCAAAATTAGTCCGTTCGAAACTTCTTAATTAAAGAACTAAGAAAAGTGCAAAAGAGTTAAAGAAAAAATACGATATTAGTGTGCGGCGTTCAGTTTCGCCATTCAATACGTAGCTTAATACGCATTTTTACAAAAGTATTTTTTCTCTCGAACCAGTGGTTCCTAAGATTAGCGCATTCAATCAAACCAACTTTTCAGCCTTATTAATATAAATTTGACCACCAAAATGTAATCTCTGCTTAGTTAGAAATGTAATGGACTATCGAATCCCAAATTAAACACAAAGAAATATATAAAACTTATTAACTTATTTCACTAGTTCGAATGCCCTTTGAAATGGAACATGGTAAACTGTTTGACCCCCTTAAACTAAGACTAAACTAAAATGTCATATTGCAGCAAATAGCCGTCTATTTTATGGTGGAAATAAATTGCTTGTACACATCATATATCTATATATAGATATAAATTATCCGCTTTGTAAGGAACCAATTGTTTTATAGACACGTATATGTATATGTACATACCTATATAAAGTCGTTAACCGGCCGTCTTTCGATAAATTATGTTTGCGAACACATAAAAACGCGATAAGGGTTGAAACGTAAAGAGCATTCTGCATTTACCGGACTATCTTTCACGTTTGATAAATCACGATACCCACCCCGGCGCACCCTGTGATAAACAAAACGCTATTCTCCTCGGCATTTGCTTATAAAGGGTGCGCCGCTATAACTCTATTACTACGTTATTAGCCGACCTCAATAACAAAATAATAAAGAAAACGACCTTAAAGTAAAATAAACAGATGATCTGGTACCTGCAATAAGGGTGTGTACAGACCACGACGCGCCCCAACTAATGAGGACAGTTTATGGGGCGAGTTAGCATTTAGGTTTATTGTTTCTGCGCGCGCACCCTGAACACCCTGTGCAGTGGCTTTATAAGAAGTGACGTTTCAACTAAACGTTCAGTAGTACACGTGCCACGGAACAGCTCACAGCTCGCAGTAGCTACGTTTATTAAGTGACTCAGCTCGCCTACACTCGCTAATTAGACTATAGCCTAGAATTTGAATCATCGCGTGGGCATATTTTAGGTTAACTAATATTTGGCCGTGTTAATTGAGTTCAAATAAATTACTTCCATGTTGCATCCTTAGTTATGTTCATAGTTTGGCATAGTTTGCTCCAGTACTTCGGTAATCTTTTAATCTTTTGGTTATATAAATACGAGGAAATTTAAGCCGTCCTGAAATAGAACGAAGTTGTTTTAATCTTTCATAATTTTGATAAACTTATTAGGAATGCTTGATGAACACGATCCCTTCAGACCGTAATCCTAAATAGATGAAATTTTGAGAGATTATAATTATTTGCGGTGTTCCCATAATTTTGGATCATTTAGACTTGGTTGGAAGGAAGGACATTTCGTTGTTACAAGTTTTTTCAACACTCCTTAGATTTCACAATCGGGTAAGTTAATAAAAGTTACTATTAAAATCTTATTAAATTAATAGTTTAGCAGCAAAAAAGGATTTTTACGCTTTTCCCGGAAAACAAAGAAGGTGGAAGTTACTGTGTAAAACAATCCTTTCTCTACTATCTTCCAAATTTTCGGGACTGAGTCTAAAAGTATTTTTTTTCAAAAAAAGACTGCTTGGTTATTGAAAATTGAATATACTACATTTTCAACATAGCTACAACTAACGGGTAAGTTAAGAAATGTAAACTTTAAATCAATTACCAACAAACTTTGGCAATTAGGCGCAACTTCGATCGCACTAATTCTTAATCGTTATTCCAGAACTTCCCATCAAAATATTACGTACAAAAGTTTGTGTACTTTGAAAATATTATTTGAAGTCGAAAATTTTCATTTCATACAACATGTAGCAGCGTATAGTCAAGACATTTCGTTCTTGTTTTTCCATACGGGACTTTGCCCTACTATACAGAAAAAAGCATGAAGCAATTTTTTTTTTAAAAAAAACGTCATCTTCACGTTGCTTTCCGCGTACAGCAGGGTCCTTCTGCCTGAATGAACAGTGATAAGACACTCCGTTCCCCATTTTCCAACGAATTTTGTCAAGGCATTGCGTGTTGAATGAAAATGTTAATAAATAATAATTCATTCCTTAGAGTGGGGATCGAACCCATAACCGTTTGTGACCAATTCATTAGGTATGCTTACGCTTATCATAGACTTTGGTCTCATTATATTATTCATATAAATATATAGAACAGGATATAGACCGTTATTCATACTAGAAGTTCCACAAAAACATTCTAGATCACGTACTAAATGTATTAGACGCGTGTTCTAAGAAAGATATATTTATGGTAAGCGTTTTGATATATCAATATAGATTATGTTAATAGAATATTAATTATATAATAATATTTATATACCTATATATATATATATATATATATATATATATATATATATTTATACAAAAATAGTACATATGTAACTTTGATCTATTTAGGAGGTTCAACTCTGCAAGCTATCTCTGAGACATGCAATAGAAATAACATTTTTTTCTTTGTCTGTGCTAACATAGAAGCTTATGATTTGATAAAAAAAATATTAAAATATTTGTAGGCCACAATTTCCTTTTCGTAGATTACGAAACATTAAACCAACAATTTGCCTGTTTCTCTAGGAATTTGGAGAATTTCTCTCGTTGTGCCCCTTGTTTGAGGAGTACAGCTCTCTAGCAATCCAACATACCAATTTCCATCTTTCTGCGTACTTATTCTTGTCTGTCTGTTAGTCATTCCGAAACGGAAGAGTTACTTAATTCCATATTGAGTTTTATATATTTGTCTATTTTTCTTTCTCAAAATAATATTTTTCCTTTTACATAAACTTAATGCAATATAGAAATTACCAATATTTAAAGTTTTCCTAGTCGAGAGAAAACCGATAAATAGACGAATTACATTCTGAACTGCAAAGGATCAATCATACCGTTTTCCTTCTTGGAAATTGAAATTGATAGTGGTTTACGAGATTTTACCCTCGAATCATTTTACAATAAATACAAGGTGACGCTAAAAGTAATTTAATAAAAAATAAAAATAAATCAGCTTCACACTGTTTCCCGCACACAGCAGGGTAGGCAGGGGGAACCTAGTGTTAAGAGACTCCATTCCCCACTTTCTGCCGAATTCTGGAGGCATTGCGTGTTGAGTGGCAGAACTCAACGCCGCGCTTGTCCTCGACACCAGAGCGAAGAAATAGAAATATAAATTTAAGTAAATATTTCATCTCCTCGAGTGGGGATCGAACCCACAACCAGTCGGTTTTACAGTCACACATCGTACCACTGCGCCACGACTGGCCTCATAAGTAATTTAATATTCTAATATTTTTTTGTATTATTAGGGATGTGGAAGAGCAGCAACTGCGTCTCGTTATACACGAGATGATTGTGGGTATATATTAATCTAATTCGATAAAATTTATTATTTTATTTTTTTTTCTCTTGAAAATTAGCAAGACGAAGTGTCTTAACATTAAATTACCTCTGTCTGCTCTATTAAATGCATTGTGTACAGTGTTAAGCATGCATATAGCTGAAACAGCCCGTTCTTACCTTATGGCGCTATGCAAACTTTTTTTTTCGATTTCCAGGTAAAGGGAGAGCTACATCACTAACCCTTAAATCTTTAAATAATATCACTATAAATCTTAACTAATATAACAAATCTATTAACACCATAATAAAATAAAACAGAGTGCACACAACAAAATAACTCATAATAACTTGAAATGAGAATTTCTTATGTGTTTTCTAGTCGTTAGCTACCGCCATTAGTTCCAGGCTGATAGTGGATCACAGGCCTTAATCTTTTTAGGGCAATCTATCTTCCCGCTATTGTTGGTACTTAAGAGAAACGTTATATTTAGATTTCAA
This sequence comes from Heliconius charithonia, assembly GCA_030704555.1. Taxonomy (NCBI): domain Eukaryota; kingdom Metazoa; phylum Arthropoda; class Insecta; order Lepidoptera; family Nymphalidae; genus Heliconius; species Heliconius charithonia. Next base: position 7,369,559 of record CM060825.1, read on the forward strand.
TGTTATTTATGTGATTGATATTGTTATTTATAATAATTGTTGCCATTGTAGCGCGTTAGAAAGTATGATGACGGTTGTGGATTCGATTTTAAATCGAATGGAACGTTTTTTTAAGGGTAGGCAAAGAGAATCTAGAGTTTAGACACTATGTTGTCTTTTCTCTTATTTTCAGAGCGAATAACTTATAATAATACATCCCCGAGTAAGTCTTGAACCCATGACTGTCACGTTCACAATTAGTTACGCCACAACGGCCCCTAGAGTGTCGTAAAGTACCTTTAAATAGATCTAATTCGATTTTCGGTCTTTCTGTTTTAAACTAAAAGGATATTACCCACGCGAATAAAATAAAAAAAAAAACTAAATGCCGTATTTCCTTTTTAGATAATACAATATGTGAATAAGTAGGTTTTGACTCGACAATTTGAGCTAACCTTTGTAGATTTTTTTTTATTGTGGGATTTTCTAAACATATTAGTATTTTTTAGCTTTATGCGATATTAAAACTATAATAAAATAAATAAATCAACTTCACGCTGTATCCCACACACAGCAGGGTAGGCAGAAGGAACCTAGTGTTAAGACACTCCGTTCCCCACTTTCTGCCGAATCCTGGAGGCATTGCGTGTTGAATGGCAGAACTCAACGCCGCGTTTAGCCTCAACACCAGAGCGAAGAAATGGAAATATAAATTTAAGTAAATATTTCATCTGCTCGAGTGGGGATCGAACCACAACCAGTCGAGTCACCCTGGCCTCAAATCCTACCTACCTAATAGTAAATAGTACTGAGATTGTAGATTCGATTCTTAATCGAAGGAACGTATTTTGCAACGCATGCTTATCTCGCGGGGAGAACTTAATGTTGAGACTTCATTCTTCGTTTCACTTTCCGCCGACTTCTTGAAGCATTGTGTGATGAGTTACTAGAGCGAATATGAAAATATTAAAAATTTATTCCTCCAAATGGGAATCGAACCTACAACTGCGCGTTTACCTGCCCTGCGCCTAGAGGGTCACAAAATGAAAATATTTGCTCTTAAAAGTTTTGTTTTGCCATTGAAAATGTTATGTCTTCGAAGCAAAAAAAATATTTATATTTGCGGAATTAGAAAGAATTTAGTGTTAAGACTTACCGATCCTAAGGTACTGCGGAACTTAACGTTGTGGTTGGCCTTGCTACCACAAATTAAAATAATTTTTCTCCGAGTGGAAACCGAACCCACCACCGTCGATTAGTTTAGTCATTCGTCAATGGCTGTGCCACTGGCCACGACGGCCTCTCTATACTCTTTTTTTAACACAAAAAAATGTAAAAATAAAATTATTTTGATATATTATAACCTGCCATATTACTTTACCAATCAACTGTTTCCATTAAGAGAATCGCCTGAACGTCTAATCTACAGTCCAATTTATATGATCATTAAGTCTTGCCTTTGTAAGTGTAATTTATCAGATTTCGCCACTCCATTCCTTTCCAATTCCAGTCAGAGATAGATGCCCATTGCTTGAGTGTTATTGTTCTATTACATATAACTTCAATCAGCTGTTCTTAATAGAATAATAAAATGTTGGAGTCGTCCTCAATTAGTTTTATGTAGAAAGTTGTGCAATTTTATTTTACTTAGCAAATTACGTAGTTAATGTAATAATATATGCAGGATTCGTTCGACTTAATGGTTTTTTTTTTTATATTATCCAGATTTTTTTTATATTTCATGTAAATAGACAAAGTACAATGCAGTAAATTTTCTACAGGTTTGTGTAAAAATGCACTGATGTTTATTTTCATAGTTATGAAGAAAACTAATAAGTACACCTTTTAAATGCACATAGTAGGTATTTAAAATGAATACTTCAAACAATATTATACAAAGTAAATTACAATACCCGGACACGACCTTGCGTGCGTCAATATATAACATATATATTTCAGCCTCAGCCTCAGTAAAACGATCTCTCCATAGGCAGAGAAACCTTCCAATACACTCTCTGGACACGGCGTGTTGATTGACAGAGTTTAACGCAGCGCATAAAAATCATAATTTCACGAAAAAATAAAACTAGAAATAATATTAATTTATATATTAATTTATAAGTAACACCAATATCAAGTTCACATAGAACAACATCTCTTGTTAAACCGAAATGGAACCGTGAAACCTTTTTATAATGGATCAAGTTACTTAAAAAGGCGAACCAACATCGTTACGGTAACAAATATCGTGTGCTATTGAGATTTACTCGAGTTACCTATAGATTACTAGAAACGTTTATTTTTTAAGCAAGTTTCTTTATATATCTGCTTTCTTTGACATTTTTTTCCGCAAAAGGGGGCAGAGGGAACCTAGTGTAAAAGTTGGTTACTATATTCGACTCTTGTCTTGTCATTTACAAATTATTTATAAACAATGATTGTTTTGACGTATTTGAAGATGATGAGAAAGGTATAGATAGAACCAAAATGATGATGTTTTGTTAAATCAATTCTTTCCAGTAGTTCCTGAGATTATCGCGTTCAACCTAACTAGCATTGCATATTAGATGACTGACCAAAATTTCTTTTACCACATACCACTATCTTACTTTAAATATCCGAAAAGATCTTTTTTAAAAGAAAATATACCATATATACATATATATATATATACAAACTTTTATTTCCGACAAACGCAAATTGTAATACTCTAAAACGTATCCTGTGTAGTTACTTGGGAATACAAGTCTATTGGATTGCGCGACATGCCCCTTTGGAGTTTGGCTAGAGATCGAATGCAGTGCAATGCCTTTATATATTTTTTTTGTTTATTTTTAAAATCGTTGTCGTTGTATTTCGTATATAGTAAAGTAGGCAGAGGGAACCTGTTCCACAATTTCCAAGATATTTCGTACTCAGTGGCGAAATTCAGCGCCGCAGTTCAATCCCTACTCGGAGGAACGATTTACTCGATCTGTTAGAGCAAAGTGCGGCATTGAGTTCTGCCTCAAGGAGTTTTATATTTTATGTTTTTTTAATAATAATAATATTGTTGAATAAAAACTTTGTTGTGACGCAGTGCGCAGTGGGACAGCACATCGTGGCGGATGGTCTACGGTTATGGGCTCGACCTATTCGGTGAAAAATAATAATTTCCAATAGCCGCACCTACCAAAACACTGCCGCGCTGCGGATTTCGTCAATTACCACGCAACGACGCGAAATCAGGCGGAATGTGGGGAACCTAACAATAGATAGATTGTCGAACTGTAAATATTCTAAAAGAGATGTATTTGTAAAAATATTTGGTACGTCCTCAATTGATTCCTTCTTCTATACAAAGTTTCTTTAGCAAGTAAAATTTATTTTATTTAAGTTCAGCTTTTGTTGAACATAAACTTTTTGATTTAAACTTGAAATAGAAGTTCGATTGCTTATTTGTAACTGACAGAAATTTTATTCTATTTGTTGTAACTTTACATTATGTATCCCATATAAAGAAGGATGAGCTATATAGGGAACCTAGGGCTAAACGACTCAATTCTCGACTGTACCGAGTGATGGAACTGAACACCGCGCTGTGTTGTGTTTTAAACAGCCCACACATACATATATATATATATATATATATGTAAAAACCCAGGAGCCTATATAAAATATATACCCTATATTAAATATATATATGTATATATATATATATATTTAGTAAAACTTTTACGTTGAAATATGAAAAGGAGGATAGTCGTTTTTAGGCTCAATGTAATTAAAAAAATAGATGGAGGAGATATAATAATACATACGAAACAAAGTATTTCAATTTCATGTTTGTTGAAACTAGCGAAAATATATTAATCAGCAGAGCCAGATAAAACTCAGTGTTAAGCTCCACTATTCAACGCATGTGAAAACAAAGTGATGTCTCCATGTATTTTCTTTGCCTACCTAAATAAAAATGTGATAGAACTATTTCACATCGCGTGTGATACCTTCTAACGCTGTTCTATTTACGCAGAAGCCTGTTTTTAATCAAGGCATATCAAAGCGGGCTCTGCCAAGTTTGTCAATTAGTAATTTTTTACACCAGCGTGTGCCAGGAATCTTTGAATAATTCTACTGGTGGTTCTGTATTTATTTGGTAAGAAAGTGATCGATAATCTTGTATATCATTTTAAATAAGGAATTTGACTTACTTTAGGCCATAGATTTTTTTTGTATATTTGTATGAATTAAATTTCAATGAGAATGGTGTTGGCGGTGTTGTGTTCCGAAACTCTCAATACATGGGAAATGTAGTGTGTTAACACTGATTTTTTTTTTATTTTCTTTTAATGACTTTCGTGAATGGAGAATGGAATAATAATAATAATATATCACTCTGTTCTCTACTTTTTAAGAATTTGACCGCCAGTTTTTTGTAACTGGGAAGAAGAGACAAGAAAATAAATTTGCTCTTCCGAAAATTCAAACGCAGAATCCACACGAGTACATTCATAACACATTTATGATTTTATTATATTATTATAATATAAATAGTAAATGATCTAGCCAATCTGTATCTCCTCTCTCTTTCTTGCGCGATGGAATTCAACACCACGCTTTGTCTCTTGTATTAAGATAAAGTGCGGAGTTAAGTTTCACAATTCAACACGCGGACTCGAAAATGGTATCTTCCCCGCTATACGTCGAATATAGCGTGAAATTAATTAATTTTTAAAATTTATTTCGATTATAATCATTCTATAGAATTATCGATTTTTTCCACCGTAACAAAAATGAAATACGTCGGCAGGAATGCCTAGTTGTCGGTGTAGTTTTGAGTTTCTGCCAAAAATATTAATCTTGGCTCCAGAAATAAATTTAATGTAAGATCAATCCATTTCGTTTATATCTGCGGTTGGTGTAAGTGATACATTTTTAGTGTTTCCAACTGGAATTTTATTTTAAACATTAGTATATACATAAATAAAAATAAATTATTTTTGATTGAAATATGTTTGTTGCTTTTGAGTAATTTGCCATTTATCTTTTAGCGTCATCCCAAAACATAAAAAATAAATCCCTATATCACATCATCTTCATATGATTTGATTTAGGCGAAGACAATTTAATTCTCTATTGTGCGTCTCAAACGCCGTAATCTAACGCCACGCCGTGTTTTGTTAGAGAAAGTTTTAATTATTTAAAATAATATTAATTAACACTTAAATTATAAACCTGATTTTTTATAATATTTTATATTTATATGGTGGCATACTAAGCTACGTAGACCTAAGGAGAATATTTTCAAGTCGCTACAGTACTTCAATTGTTAGCAATAACCCTGAACGCGTGGCGTGCGTCTGTCACCCGCGCCGGATATATTGCAGCTCGGTCGATAAATCTTTTAGAATATCCAATTACATAACTTTAATGTATTTATTTATAAATAGTAAATACCATATTAGTGTCCAGTGGCACTTATTGGAGTGCGGATTCGATTTTTTTTTGTAATCTGGGTTCTATTGTATTTGATAAAGTGCTACAGTCTAAATTAAAAGAAATACCATATTTGCATTGATAAAAAAAAATCTGTAATTAATTTTTTATTTTTATTTTGTGAAATGCTTTTTTTTCTATAAAAAAATTCTATAGATCTCTTAATATATCCAATTACGTAACAAGCTCTGAGTGAGTACTTAAGATATTCTTTGTGTTTAACAATATTTTAGTATTTTTTTCTAGATTCAATTGATTTTGACAACATCCTAAAAAAAATTTTTTTATTTTTAATTGATATCTAATAATTAATAAGTTTAATGTTTTATTTTATTAATATTATTATTTTTTCTTTTACAGATAATCGAAGTCGTGGTCATCAAATGCTTATAAATCAGTATGTACTTTAAAAATAAAAAATACATAGAAAATAATAAAGTAAACATGACATGATGTACTCAATTTTTATTTAACATTTTTTAGCGTCAATGTCTTTTCTGCATATAGCAAATATGCCATGCTTTGTCAAGACAAAAAGTCTGGTAACAATTACCAGAGCGAGGAAAAGACAATAATTCATAACAACAGTGGAAATCGAACCCACAAACGTCGCGTTCTCGGCCTGCTTTTAAAAGAATATATATTATATTATAAAAATGTAATATAAAACCTTTTACAAAATAAAACTGGGTCAGTTCACTATCAGCTTCATAATTGCTAATTACTTTCAGTTTATTTGAGTGAGTGCCTCATAATTCAGTTGTATGCAAATTTTCTTTGCTCTACCTGCAATTAAATATCATACACCTTTTGAACAATTTCAATTATTGTTTCATTTTATTTTGCATCATTTTAAATTAAATATTTTTGTTTTTCATTTGAATTGTTGATTAAAGGGGTTTTTTTTATGTTAAAAATAATTTATCATGTTTTTTTATTTTCGCCTACTTTTGAACTTATTTACGATACTTTTTCAAATTTCTGTACAATATCTCTGTATTGTGTACTAGGTGGTGGAACCTAACGTCACATTTAGTTTGACTATTGAAATCATAACTATAGATCAGTGACGATATTGTTTGATTTCATATTATTACATTATACATGTACATATTTTGTTGTCCCTATATTGGCGTGTATTATGGTACTCCGCTCTACATTTACCGCCCGATTTCGAGACACTCCGTGATGAGTGGCGTGGCGTGATACTAAATATAAATAGATATAATTATGTTTATATGTGATATAAGTAGTATCCATTAAAACTTTTTTCACATTAGGACAAAAATCTAAACCATTTAAATTTATTTATTTTACACAATTTTAAAGCTTTTTTAAACCACAACATAGTAATCATCTCTTAGACTACAAATTTCTGGCCAGCACAACATTATATTCGATTTATTAAGACATTTATCAAAACCGTTCGGTGCTCCCTGACTAATTTATTTTTTAATTAACCAACCAATAAAAGTTAAAGTAATGGTTGCAATACTTCGAGATTAAGTGGATGGAATTGTTGTTAATTCAATTAGTGTAGGCACTGGTCACGCGAAGTAGCCAGTAGGCCAGGGGCTGGATGTTTATTTCCATATGTTAGTTGTATATAACTTTCTTATTAGCGGCCAATCGTGGCACATAGCCACAAGCGCGGCTGTGAATGCGACAGGTTGTGGGTTTGATTTCCACTAAAGAAAATGAAATATTTAATATTTTTATTTCCTTGCTCTGGTAACGTGGCAAAGCTTGGCGTTGTGTTTCGCTACTCAACACGCAATGTCTCCAAATTCCATGGGAAGTAGAGAATGAAAGTATCTTATTAGGAAAGTACTCTGTAGGACACAGCGTGAAGCTTTTAAATTTGTGACGGCTGTGAGTTCTATTTCCACTCGGGGAAATGAAATTATTAAATTTGGAAAAAATGTAGAAAACTAATTTGTTTTAACACTAGGTTTCTTCCTCCTATCTGCAGCTATATGCAGGATATAAAAAAAAATATTTTTGCATTTTTTATTCGTAACCTTTGTAAGATTAATATTCATATACGTACATAGAATATAAATGTAATGTTTTGTTCCCAACACCGTATATTAATCATACGATGTCATATCACGTGACAAAGCAAATTTATCTAGTGTGCATCGCGTGACACTCTAAATACGTTGTATTAGTAAAGTAAAACAATATATTTGTGTATTTTTTTTCAATTGTTAAATTTATCTCCGCTATAGCGGCTGGCTGAGAGAACCTAGTGTTAGGACACTCCGTTTTCGACGCACCGCCCAATTTTATGCATTACGCGTTAGGTGGCAAATCCCAACTTCTTTTAAAGATCTTAAGTTAAAATTTATTTTTTTATAACTTAATGCTACATCCGGTGTACACCAGTGCAGAGTACGTATAAGGGCAATCTGAAATCCACTATAAATTCATTTTTGGAGACGTTGCGTGCTGAATTGTGAAACTGAACGCCGCGCTTTGTCTTGTTACCAAAGCGATGAAATTAAAATATTTCATTCCTATGAATGCGAAATAAGCCCACAACCATCGTTTACAGTCAGACATTGTGATGATTATTATGAAAGGTTGACAGTTTTTAATTAATAATAACTAATAGAAAATAATACAATATCGTTCGTTATATTACTGTCAATAGATATTGAAGTTAATTAAAAAAATACCACTTGTTGAAGTCACGCGATGATGTGGACCGATAAGGAGTTCTATCATCGTATTAAGCAACAATATATAATAAAATAGGTAGTAAAATTATAAAAACAATTGAAATATATCCTTTTAGCACTTTAGATTCGGTTAGGTTAGTACTAGTTAGGTCTTATCTTGCATCTTCGTTGCGGTTTGATTTTTGCTTAACCTTAAAAATGTAACAAAAAAAATTAAAATGTATACTTTTAGCTAACAATGTTATTAAAAAGTATTTTTTTTAAATTAACCTAACAAATTGTAAATTTTCATTTCTAAACTAGTTGTTTTATATATATTAATATATAAAATTTAAAAAGCCTCTAGTTGGTTCGCCAGATGCTGCCCCACTGCACCGTAGTGAGTCCGATCACCACTCGCGGAAGTGATTGTTTAAAAAGTGTTTTTATTTCCCCGCTTTAGCAACAACAACCAAACCGGATATTGGGTTTTGGTAACCGTTTATAATTAAATAGGACGGTCGGTTGGGACACACGGTAGATGGCCGATCTCAACGCCGTGTTTTCCCTTGAAACAAAGCGAAAAAAAATATATATATAAATTTAAATAAATATTGAATTTTCTCTAGTGGGGATGGAACCCATAAACAGTAGCGTTTACAGTCACACACTAGTACCTCTGCGCCACGACTGGCCTCAAACTAATAATAACGGTACTAAACCTAATGTTAAGATGCTCTTACCACATTACTCTACTCTGTTACCCACATTCCGGGAGGTGAACGCCCGGTTTTGTCTACCAGAGCAGAAAAATCTAATAAATTAAAATATAACTACTCTCCTGAGTGGAGTATGAACCCACAGTCATCGTATTCACAGATTACGGCTGTCCCACAGCGCCACTAGGGACTTCAATAAACTTATATACACTGTAATTTTATATAATAACAATTTAAAACTCCTTCCTCAAGGAGACCTAGTTTATATCATTTTCCCACGGGCCTTAATTCAAACGGACACACTAGTATCTAAAGCAATTTAATTCTAATAGATAATTATTTGGAATTCTATTCGTACGTTTGAGACCAAAATAAATGTCACTTATCTACAATCTAAGACCATGAACTATTCGATGATAGTTTCAAATGACTTAAGTACTATTTAGTTTTTGGGTATATATTTTTATATGTCAGGCCATTCGTGGCGCAGGGGCACAAAGTGTGGTAGTAATCGCGACTGGTTGTGGGTTCGATCCCCACTCGAAGAAATGGAATATTTCTTTAAATTTATGTTTTAATTTCTTCACTCTGGTGAGTTAGTTCCCTTACTCAACACGCAATGTCTATAGAAATCGGTGGAAAATGGGTATCTCAATGTGAACGGAGTGCCTTAACGCTAGGTTCCCTTTACCAACTCTGCTTTGTGCGGGATACAGCGCGACACTGTAAAATACATCCTGCTGCTGTAATGTATATACTGTAATTTATATAGAATGATCAAATGTTCAATTCTGCCATCTCCTGATTTTCTCTTAAAACTGTTGACTGTTCTTTTAACTCGGTTCCCCTACATTCCAGTTTTCTGGGAAAGTGGGAAACAGAATGACTTCCCTCTGCCTACCCGTAGCTTGCATGCCAGAAAAAGCGAGTGAGCTTTTATAAAAGCTGCCTAACTTTAACAGAAAGCAAAAAACATTATAGCATTATAGAGGTTATAAATTTTATTTCTGTTTCAAATCATTAAGTTATTTGTTCAATAAAATACTGCGTATTACATCCCTTTAGACAGTTTAAATTACATTATTACAAATAATTGTGCGAATGAACTTGTAAGATACGATCTAAGTATCGAGTTACGGTTATTAATTTGATAAACATTATTTATCTATCTTAAAACGTTCTAAATACTGTTTTATCAGATTGCTTTTGGTTTAATTAAAATGCAATTGGAATTACAGCTTATAGATATATATCTCTGGGGGCAGTCTAGGCAGGGGCACAAAAAGTGTGACTATAAACTCGACTGGTTGTGGGTTCGATTCTTCTGGGTCTTATTTCTTCTGATGTCAAGGCAAAGCGCGGCGTTGAGTTCCGCCGCTCATCACAACGCAATGTCTCCAGAATTTGACGGAAATGAGGGACGAAGTGTCTTAACACTAGTTTGCCTCTACCTTGTTGTGTGCACGCAAAAAATGCATGACGCAAAAAATGTTTCGTATGGATATAGGAAATACATATAATACCTATATATATACGTACCTTATCTAATAAAAATAATTATTATATTCAAATAAAAACATATAAAAATTTAATAATATTAAAATTTAATTAAGATTACCCTTGACGTGTATGTAATATCTGGAAAAAAGAGCCGAAATTGGAAAACGTAGTGTCTTAGCACTGAATTCTCTTTGCCTTCTTTGCTACGCGGTAGCTGTTTTTGGTAGTATCAGAGTAAAATTATTAAAGATTTGCAATAATTATGTCAAAAAATATTTTCGAATCTTTGTCTAGGCCAGGGGCAGCACGGTAAAGTAAATACCCCTTTTTTATATATTACACAACTATATATTTCCATGTTGAAATAACAGTATTTTTCTTCCAATATCCAAGGAACTTATTCACAGAATCTTATTGACGTTGGCAAACATCTTGGCAGTATTTCAATCCTATCCAGGTTTTGTTACTTTTATTTGCTTGAAAGAAATGTTTTATGGTAAATCTTACTTATTTCATATACTTGTGAATCTAAATTATTCTTATTCAATTAAATGGAAATAAGTTTGTCAATGAATTTGGGAATCCTTGAAAAGTCTGACTCGCACTTGTCCGGTTTTATAAAATTTATTTATCACCTATATGTAGAGCGATTGACACAAAATATCACAATAAATCACTATTTTTTGTGATATCAAAATAAAAAGTGTTTTATTTTTATTTATTTTTTAATTTATAGTTTTCAAAATAGCATAACTGTTTGTTTAGTTAAACCTCTTAATTATATATTATTAAATATTTATGTGTGTTACATATATAAATATTTAATAGTTATCTATATTATGATTCATGCAACACCCACGTTTCGGTAAATCAACTTTATAAAGGCTTAATTGCAACGCCGGCGGTCAACTGTGATTGGTTTGACGAGTTATGGCAGAAATATTTGTTAGAGTACACTACTACATAGTATGTCAATTTTATTAGAAACAATTTAGTATTGTTATCTATTTATTGAATAAAATTCTTTGGGGATTTATGTTCTACGCCCAATAGTAGGCCATAATTTAGTTTGTTTGATATATTTTCTGTTACCTTTACGTTGTATTCCACATATAGGGATAGGCAGATGGAACTTAGCGTTAAGACATTTCATTCCTCAGTTTCTTCTAAATTTTCAAGGCATTGTGTTTTAAGTGATGGAAGTCAACACTGCGCTTTGTCTTCTCACAAAAGTGAGAAATGAAAATAATTTATTCCCAGAGTGGGAATTGAATTTACATTTGCGTTTTCAGTCAGACGTTGTGCCGCTGCGAAGCAATTGTCTGAAGTATAATGCGTTAAATTAATATTGTAATAAACTATTCATTTACAATTAAGTTTAATAGTTAAAATTTATTAGTAGCGCAGCTAATTTTAAGATTATTAATAGTTAAGTAGTAAATACCATTCTATTTCTCAACTTTGACTAAGTTACACATAAAGTTCTAAGTCTGATTAAAATTTTTCGAGTTTATTGTTAACAAAAGAACGATGTTAGATTAAAGAAAAAAAACAGCTTCATACTGTATCACATACAAAGCAGGGTAGGCAGAGGCAACCTGGGAACCTAGTGTTAAGATATTTCGTTCCCATTAGACACTTTCGTTGTTGACGAGTTGAACACCCACAACCGTCTTGTTATAATTATAAACATAACGGTTGTGGTTAAATAAAATATTAATCAAAATTAAATTAATTAATTAATTAGCTTCACGCTATATCCCGCACACAGCAGGGTAGGCAGAGGGAACCTAGTATTAAGACACTCCGTTCCTCACTTTCTGCCGTATTTTGGAGGCATTAGACATATACAGAATAACAACATCAAATATTTTCAACTAAAATATTAAGTTTAAAATACAATCAATTACTTTTAATAATATCGTATTTTCCAGTTTATACTCCGAGATTTTTTAATAAAAGTAAAATTGCAGTAGTCTCCTGTACTTCGGAATGCTTTTAGCTGTAAAAAATGAATTGAGATGGATGGCTATTAAGTTGACATATTTTAATAGAAAGTTTTTACATTAGATACTAGTTTTGCAATACATCATATTGAAATGAGTTTAGTAGAAAAACTCTGTTGACGTACCAACATACATACATATGTGATTAAAAAATAATTAGGTGCTATAGTATGTCTATTAAAAAAATAGAAATATATGTCATTTATAAGCAACCGATACTCTTAAAGACGTCATGTCACAGTGGAACAAGCGAGTGACTGTAAACGCGAGGGTTGTGGGTTTGATTACCACCCCGTGCGGTTAAGTATTTTCATATTTTTATTCATATATTTATTTCATTGCTCTGGTAACAATGCAATGCAGGCGTTGATAAATTTCGGCATTCCCGACGCAAGTCTTCGAAATATAGGGTGGAATGTGAGAATCGGAGTGTTTTAACACTAGATTCTTTCTGCCTATCCTTCTATATGTGGAATACAACATGAACCAAAAAAAACTTAAGGTAAATATCTTTACCTATATTATACAAAAAGATATAAAATATAAAAAAATCATATAGTGCAGCCATGATGGCGATGTCTTATAAATGAAACCACTTAACCTGAACCCAACGCCACGCTCCATCTTAAATATTTCGTTAATATAAACACTCCCTGCATAAGCTAGCAACGTTATTTATAATGCAATATCATTTGATATAAAACACACGTGTACAAATTCTTTATTTGATTTCTTAAAGAATGCAACGGCCACACACTAAGTTCTCAGAAGCGATAGCAATATTATGGCTACTAGGTTAATATTTATTTAAGACTTTATGATATAAATAATTTATAATTTTAAAATACCAGTGTAGCGCAGTGGGTAAATATAAAAGCACGATAGACGTGGATTCGAATTCAGCTCGTGGAATAATATTTAAAGAGAAAATCAATTTTGCGCTAGTAAATATTTGCATTGTTTCAAGTTTACTTTTATTTATTAATTTAAACCATAACCAGAGAGTGCCAAACACTATGGACTCTACATACCTCTTACGTCTTCTCCACTCTTAGCTTAGAGTAGGCAGAGGGAACCTAGTGTTAAGACACTCCGTTTCCCACTTTCCGTCGTATTCTGGAGGCATTACGTCCTGAGTGGCGGAACTCAACGCCACGCTTTGCCTCGATACCAGAGCGAAGAAATGAAAATATAAATGTAAAAAACATATTTCACTTCCTCCTGTGGGTATCGAACCCAAAACCAGTCGATTTTACAGCCTCACTTTGTGCATCTGCGCCACGACCGATCTCAATAATTTATTGCTTCTAAAATTGGTAGACAAGGATATACTTATTGAAAGAACTTACTTACTTAGTAAAAAATTGACTAATAAAAATCTTCATTATCAAAACAGTGTGGATAAAGAATTCTTTATTCGCATATCTTATTTTAGACGACAGGTAAGAGTTATTGAGCTGTCAGTAGTAGAGTGCAAGCTTCCAATTTGAAAGGAAATACATATGTAATTTAGATCCAGCACTGTGTGTAATAAATAAAAGATTTATATCCTACGGTTCGCTTTACATGTGATATATGTTGGTATATAATTTTGGGTAGTAAGAGAGCTTACTAAATAGAATGTGCTATATTTTATTGCTATTTGACATAATAATATAATAAAAAAACTGCATCTGCTGTGAAGTATCACAGCATCGGTACGCGACAGCTTCAGTTATATATTTACATAACCGGTAAAATATTGTTTCGAAAATTTATAAACAAGGAAAATATTGAAAATAGGTCAAAGGCTTTTACTATTTCCTCTATTAAATATCGTTGTCGTATCGTCCTATAATGGGATCCGATCCATTTGTCACTGCCTAATTGACAGCTGTCAAATGTTCCCATTTTCGCTCCCCGCCATATTGTTAACATAACGATGATACAGATAAAATATTTAGATAACGCTTTGGACTCGTGTCTTTTTATTGTGTTAATTTGATTGTTAGGTTTACTGCGTTATTTGATATTAGTAGATATTGTTAGTTGAAGGTTGCTATGCTAGATGTGGAAGATATATGATATGAATATACTAATCTATATTCTATTTACGACTGCGTGACACAATAGCGTGGTTTGAGTTATATAGCTAGATTTTTCATTTGTACTTTTTGAACATTTATTTGCTTTGATCTAATTTTTATAGCTGTCAGTCGAGATGTTTATTTTAAGTATAATATTTAATTCTGGAGGAATACGTTTATATAAAAATAATTGTACTGTGTAAACTAATAAATTATTGTATAATAATAAAAATATATATATATATAATGTATACATATCCTACCACTAATACAATAATATATAATCAATAAAGTAAGTTATTGGATTAAAGAAAATCCTCTTAGTTATTAATAGAGGAAACCTTTAAGGTAGCTTAAATTAGGGCTCATGAAAATTCTATGCCACTAGTGGTAAAAATTAATTTGCTAAATAAAGGCGGAGTTTCTTGACACTAGGTACTTCAAGAAAACAATTTTTAAAACCCTTTTTTTATATTTTTAGTCTTGCATTTTTCATATATATATATTTTTAAAAAAGGAATTCTTCCTTTTTTACTACTGATGGAACTCCAACGGGAAATAAAAATATCTGTTTAAGACAAAAACTAAAATTATTTTAATATGAAGAAAATAAAATTACATACGTACATTTAAGAAAATAAAACTTCCAGTACAAAATCAACATACAAGAAGACAGAAAAAAGAAATGAACAAGAATAAAGAAGAAGTTCGGTACACTGATGGGCCTGAACTGTTGCTCTTACCTGTTCTTTTATACTAGGTGAGCAAACTTTCAGGTGTGTTAGTGCCGGCTGTACATCGTGGAAGAGGTTTTATATACGCAGTTAGAAATATTTTTAATGTTTATAATATGCTGTTATTATGTGTACTTGAAACCATGTAGTAATATATAGAATAACTGAATTTGATCCATTTGTAATAATAGTATCTTCAGTGCAATTATACGTAACATAAAAAATATTAATTAATTATATGTATTTTTTTCAGCTTTTCATTGAAGGTATGCAAAGACAGCCTAGTGTTAAGACACTTTGCTCCGTAATTTCCGCTAACTTGTCAAGGATTCGAGTGTTTAGTGGCGGAACTCCGCGCCGTGCTTCGCCTTGATACTGTATATAATATTGTTAAATATTTAACTCACATTTTTCCGATATGTATTTCCATGATTCCAATATATATAATAAATACATGATATTAACTTTGTTTATTTTATTATTATATCTACACGTACTGCGTTGAATTTTAATTATTTTTTTAAAATAATATACACGTAATATACAAATTAAAAACAAATGTTGATAAAAATACATTTGTAAACTAATATATTTTTACCAATATTTGTTTTTAATTTGTAACGTTATTTTTTATTTTAAGTCTTATCTATTTTTTAAGCATTGTTCAATGTTTCTATTAATTTCAAACTAGCGCCCAATGTCGTCTCTGGTACTTCTCTTTTGATCACTTTTGAAACTTACTCTTACCTATAGTTGAAATTGCTTCGTGACTCCATCTAAACCACCAGAAATCCATTATATGTAAGGAAATTGAATATTATGTACGTCATTCGAGGTACTAGGTTCTATAATGGAGAATCCACACTACAGTTCGTTCTTGGTCTAATCTTATGTTCATGTATACAAGAAATATAAGTGATTGGACCAGAACTTGATCGGAATGACTGATTGACCAAGATCGAATCGTGAACGGCTTTAAAGGGTGAAGTTTCCCTTATTTGCTCTGTCTCCTTGTACATTATGCTCCTGGCGCTTCTGATAAAGTCACAAAATATTGAATGCAATGACGTCTTACTAAATAATGTCTTCTATATGTATAAATATTCATCAAGTTACTTATTTACATGAAACATAAACGAACGACTTTGGCTATTTTTGTCCGACTGTCTTTCTATTTGTCTGAGTTAAGCTCCGTAATAGTTTAACCAAATTTTATCATACTGCTTTTTTGAAAAGCAGGAGGTTTTATATTCGTTAAGTTACAAAATTTTTGTACAGCGATTTTTCCGTTATTTGTGAAAGGATTTTAGAAAATAGTTTTTTGTTTGCATTCTTTCAGATTAGTCTCATTACTACTAAATCAGGATCTGATGTTGGAATCCCATTCAAATTGAAGGAAACCTGTATATGATGGACCACCGACTGAAAAATAAAAGATTTTAAATCTATGTACTTATTATAAAATCGTCTGTTCACGGAAGATATATAAAGAAGTGTATGGTTATGAAAAACATATAAAAACATGTTATTGGTGGCAAAAACAATTATTTTTAAAATCATCGTGTTTATTCTTAACCGAGCAGTTTTCATTATTGTAATTTGGCTTTTTATTTAGTGTTTGTTTTGTTTTAATCTGTATAATACAAATATATAATATTAAAAAACAAAAAATAATGTAGATTAAGTAGTAGTAATAGAAGCAGGCGAAGTCGCAAGCGTTTCGCTAGTAATAAATTCGCTAGTAACCCATATTTATAATGACATAATTATTTATGTTAAATATACTTCTTACATATTAATAAATGCAAAGCGATGAAAATATTTTTGTGACGTCATCTGAAGTCCCAGGAGTGGATAACTTACAAGGAGACAAAGCGATATAATCCTGTTTTGATATGAAGGGTCCATGAGAGTGTGACGTCATCGAGAGTACCAGGATATGGGGATGCACGAGGAAGGTGAGCATTATTTTTTTTATATAAAGATTTCTATTATTGAAGTGAAAAGAAGGATTTATTTTTTTATTTATTAGCCAACGTAATAGACAATTGACACAAAATAATTCTTCATAAAAATATAACAAAATATAAATGTAGTGTAATTACAAAGAAAATACATTTGATAAGTGCTCACGACTTCGTCTACACTACTTCGACTACACTTTAAAAAAAATTAGCATTACACATAATATTAACCTTTCTTGAATCATTCTATCTTTTATTGAAAGTTTCATTAAAATCAAGTTCTTCCCGATTTAGGAGAATAAGCTATATAAATAGTTTTACATATATGCATTTAACGTCATTGTTGCACTAGATTAGCCATTATAGTATTGTTAAATATTTATTTATTAACTATAATAAAAGGTTTAGCTTTTTAGAATGATCTAGAAAAATATAGATTTTGAATAAAGATACTCCACTCCCATTAAGGCACTACCTTTCCCCACTTTTCGCTGAATTCTAGAGGTAGTGCGAGTTGAATGGTGAAACTTAACGTTGTCCTTTGCCTCCCTACCAGAGCGATTATTTTGTTCGAGTGGGAATCGAATCTACAACCTGTCCCATTTACAGTCACAAACTATCCTACTACGTGCCCCTGCATCACGACTGGCCCCTAATATAAATTCTTCAAATAAACATGACATAAACCCGTATCGTGTCACCTTTTTTGTCATCTCTCAAGTGCCCATTAAATAGTTTAATAAAACACTCTCTTCAATAATAGCTTTGCATCGTTATTCTCAAATGGGGCCAAAGAGGTCATAAAACGTTGAAACTTAAAATTTTCTACTTTTCTTCCCGCTCAATCTAACATAGCAGTGCAGGCAGAGAGAGCCCGCCGACAATAATCTCCTTTCCCTGTGTTGAGCGGCGTAACTCAACACCGCTTTTTTTAACAATAGTCTTTCATAAATAGTTTAATAAATCGTCCTCTTCAATAATGCAGGATCGTTAATCTCAAATGGGGCCATAGAGGTCATAAAACGTGGGGTATGTAGTATAATTTTATATTTTCATTCACAATACGTTCGTACGTAAAAGATATGACGCGTTTTATATGCGTGCGGCAGATTTTTATGATGGTTATGTCTTAATCTATAGTTTAGTCATTGGAAAAATATATTTAGCTTATGTTGGATATGCGTATATGCTTGTATTGAAATACTATAATAGCACTAGAATTGAATAAAATTAAAATTATCAATAATTACGCATCCAATTTTTGGGAGTTTTCAAGTTCTAACGTTTTTGCAACATATTTTATTATTACTTTGATCCTTTTGGTCATTTGCGCGATATAATATCCATAGCTTTTGTTGATATGTGAACTATCACACAAAAGGATTTTTGATGTGAAACATCTATAACAAATAAATAAAATGAAAATTAAAATGAAAAAAGTCTTTTATTTTTTGGTGGAAAATTTATTTACAAAAGAGTCTATGTAGTTTTTTTTAATAACAACATTGTTTAGTTTGCAAAAAAACAATTTTCAGGTGAAGGCTTTCTCCAATGTTTGCCAACGTTCCCTATTTTGAGCAATTTTAGTCTATTTTTATTTTTAAAAATATATTGGACGAGAGATATGTCCTCTTTTTTCTACTGTATTAGGAGAAACGTAAGAAAATTTTAATATATTATGTGATTCAATTGTACATATTTGTAAGCAATATAATAAACGAACTCTATTTATATATTTTTGGCATACCCATATAATATAATATGAATATGCCAAAAATATATAAACTATAGTTGTTGCGATGTTAGGGTTCAATTTCACCTTTTTCCAAATGACCGCTCTTTGACCAGTGGCCTATAAAATGTACTACCTGGTCTGATATTGGCACCTCGTCTTTAAGATCCTATAATTAATGTTTCAGTGAAGCAAGAACATTATTATATCTACCTATAATATGGTAACAAGCAGAACTAGTATACAGTTTACAATATTTTAATATATATTTTAGCTTTACACTGGATGCCGCTTATAGTAGGGTACATACCGGGAACCTAGTATTTAAAGACTCCTTCTCCAACATTCTTCTCAATTTGAAACATAACACTTTAAATGAAACTCAACGTCACGCTTTGTATACCAGAGCGAGAAAATGAAAACAATCCGTTCCCCAATTGTGAACCGAACCCGCAACCGACGTGATTACATTACACAATTTAATATATATTTAAATTAATAACAATAATATAGAACTATCTGTATATCTAAATCCCTATGCAAAGTAGATAACTACTGCAGCGACTTCCTGTCTGACATAATATTAAATTAAAATTGCAGGCCGATTATCACATCTATTATGGCACATGTACAGGTTGTTATAAATTTATATATTAAAATATTTTAATATATGGTTTTATTTCCATTCAATTTGGTTTGAATGGACTTTAAAACGGAAAATAGAAAATTTAGAAAAAAGCCTCTGTTTCCGTTTCCCTACATCCCCTAAACAATGCTAAATTTCAACTTCAGTAGTTTCATCTGTGCGTTGTTTGCTAGTTGCTCATTAATCGGAGAGTTTCATATGAATAGATGTTGCTGTATGCAAAATTTTTGATTGTTACATAAAAAAATCTTTTACATATATGTAGAATAGGTTACCGGAAAGAATTGATTAATATGTTAGTAGATCTGCATGCGTCAGCTTCACATTCAAACTGTAAAAAACGCAAAAAAAAAAAATATATATATTTTTCTACTTTTACGCTGTATCCCATATGTATTAATCAGGATGGGTAGAGCGAGCCTAGTGTTAAGACATCCATTTCCTAATTTCTGATGTACTTCCGATATGTGCGTGTTAGTTGGCGGAACTAAATGCGTCTTGATATTACTTAAAAAAATATAAACAAAAAATATTCAAACACCCTATATACATTCAAAGGACGATTCCGATCACGATTAGACCACGGTGATGTCACTTCATTGTTGTACGCAAGTACGTAGATAGAGATGTACATACATACATTCATACAGCTATAACCATAGGTGCTTATGAGACAATGCTTTATACGTCGGAACGAGGTTAATTGCTTACTTTATGCCCGTAGTGGACTGTACTTTGAAGGACAGATCTGAAGAAAGACTTTAAGCTGTATTATTTTGTATTCTTTTAGTTTAAATTGAGAGGAATTAGTGGTAACTCACTCCGTTTTACTTTTCCTTTTCTGTGTTTATTTTGTTTTTTTTAAGACGTAAAATAAAAAAATATATATTTTTCACTTTTACCTACACGTCAAATTTAATTAGTAACATTAGTTTTACACATCACTCCCATAGTAAGGGAGAACAAAATGTCTTGACACTAGGTCCTAGATGATATGCCAGATAAATTAAAACTGTAACATACTGTCTATATTTCCCTGAGTGAGATTGGAGACATCATTTATCGCATTCAGACACGTCCAAGCTGCGCAACAGCGCCCATTTGGTACGTGTTGGTATCTTCTATTTATTCTTTACACCATGAATACTTTTTTATATAAAAAAAGCAATAGTTTTAAGATTTTAAAAGAAAAATACTTACTAAGAAAACCTATAAAAAATTGAACGTAGTAAGATTTGAACCCGCACGTTTTAGAAACTGCCCAAATGTTTTCACCAGTTAATCATAATACGTTCTTATTAAGCTACGTCGAAAATTAATACAATTTTTTTCTTATTACCAAATGACAGCTTCACGCTGTATCCCGCACACAGCAGGGTAGGCAGAGGGAACCTAGTGTTGAGACACTCCGTCCCCCACTTTCTGCCGAATTCAGGAGACATTGCGTGTTGAGTGGCAGAACTCAACGCCGCGCTTAGCCTCGCGAAGAAATGGAAATATAAATTTAAGTAAATATTTCTTTTCCTGGAGTGGGGATCGAACCCACTACCAGTCGGTTTTACAGTCACACTTCGTGCCACTGCGCCACGTCTGGCCTCAACCAAATACCAAATGACTACCTCCTAAATTTAATAATATAATAAATATAAAAAAAAAATATATATATTTATTGTGTATTTAAGGAGAATTATTATTTTAGTATGGTTATCTATCTATACTGCAATACACTTAATAAATGTCTATTTAAGTATCTTGGGATTTTATTAGATTTTGCTGGTCATAATTGTTATAGTTAATTGAAAAACGTTTAGTTATGTCATATCTATATAGTACGAGCGCTCAGCAATTGTTTTTTTTTTTGATAAATAGAAAAACGAAAACTATAAATTAGAAATTAGAAAAGAAGTGAGTGAAGCCGTGCTGGGGCCGCTAGTTAATATTAATTTAACAATAATTTTGGTAACATCACCAAGTTATATACATATTTCCACCCTCCTCAAGCCGTATCAACTTTATAATGAATGAACCACTCCTATAATGAATTATTAATTTTTAATTTGGCGTTTATGTTATAGTTAAAAATTCAAAATAATTTCTAAAGAAATTTAACTAAAATTTTTGTATTCTTATACTCGTATTACTCGTATTAAGTAAGAGTATGCATAGTCAAAGGTGCTGATGGTACAGAGTTCTAGCTCTATACATAAACTGTTTATAATTAGAACCTTCTTATATAATAAGAGTACAGCAATCAGAAAACAAAAGGTAGGTAGGTATAGATGCAGGTAGATCGTAGTGGAACAATATAATTTTTCGGCATTTTTAACCGACATAAATCAATTGAAAATAGTGTAAAACACTTTAATTAAATTAAAAATATACGAATTTATGATTTTGATCACATATTAAAATAGTAGCACGGAGTCGTATACGGTATAACTCAACACCACCTCGACATGCCAAAACGGTGAAAAAATATAATTATTTTCCCCATGTCATCCCTCTGCGCTACGACGACAAGAATCATTAGATAGCATAAAATTATCTTTTCACTGTCGAATATTAAAACAAGAAAAATATATATATTGTTACCAATTTATTGAATAATAAAAATAATTATTTAACATTTTCTAAGCGTATATTTCCCTTTCCAGCTCCCACAGTGGCTTTATTTCCTTTGTAACACCTCGAGCTGTGTTACTTGCGGCATGAGCACGTGAAGTACAAGAACATTTCTTCCACAACTCTATTCATAGGATACTTGCTTTATTGTCTAAAATCTCTTTGACGTTTAACCAGCTTTACAAATTTGTAATTTTGTTGACTCAGGTAGGCTGTTTTAGTCAAGTTGTTTTAACTAAAATTCTTACAATTTTTGTGAATAAGCATTGGTAATGGTAAGTTTTTTAATATTTCTAGTCATTTTTTTGTTTTCTGAGGAGTACTCATAAAAAACGACCTACAGTGTATGCGATTACAAGCTTATCCTTCATGTATTCTATCATACGGTCACTAATTCATACATAAAAATATCCATTTAAAATAGTCAGGATATTTTCAGTAATACATAATACACATCACTAACAATATTATTTTATTAAGTTTCACATTCGTCACAATTTAGCGGACCGCTAGTCTTTTAACAAATACATAAAAGAGATGTGTACATCACCATAAAACAGACAAGAGGTGGCAAACAAACTGTTTAGCGTATAAATGGTTTTAATGCAAAGAAAAAGGAAATAAGGTAACTTAAAATTTACATAGGTACATCCATATATTTTTCATGTATCTCTTTACCTGTCCCGCTATGTGCGGGATACAGCGTGTAGCTAAAAAAAAAACATCCTATGCTCTTTCTATAAAATATTTTCCAAGTGGTCTATAACTAAACCAAAGTTATAATACAGTAGAGACTAGTAGTATATCATGAAAATAAATCTCTACAAAACTAAAACTATAATATTTTCAAGAAAATTATTAGATACTTTGTAAAGCACTTCCATTATCTATCTCATAGATAATGTATCGCAACCTCACAAATACAACATTTCAAACGCGATTCTAACATTAGTGGATCTAGTGAATTTTCAATGCCTACGTTTGTATGTTTTAATACTACAGTACAATAAAATATTGAAGTATTAAACCTGTACTTATCGGTATATTGATTAATATTTCTTTTAGCATCCCTCTGTATCCGATCTTAGCAGGTTAGGCAGTTGTCCGTTCCCATTAAGCTTATATATCCGTCAAATTCTGGAGACATTGCAAATTGAGTGGCACAAGTCAACGCGGCGCTATGCTTAGTCACCAGAACAGATAAATGAAAATATTAAATATTTCATTCCCCCATTAGGAATGGAACCCACGACCATTTCGTTTAAATTCACGGTACACCACAACAGCACTTCCCCAGTGCAGTTGTGTGTTTGTTTATGAGACTTGATAAACCCCTGATTTCCCCCCTGTCTGATGTAATGGTTGGATTTATGCTCGTGCGCTGTGTGCTCACACATAACTGACTTCGATATATTCCCATTCTTTAATTCGGAGATAAAACATCTATCAAGAGAAGCACTTGTGTCTGGATGAAGTAGATCCTAACAGGTGCTTCTCTTTGTTTGATCACGACATACACCACGACGGCCATATTCACTTAGTATTTAGAGTTGAAATACTCGTTATATTAGTACGTAAAAAAACGTTACAAGCTAAAATTAATTCCATATAAAGTTTTAAACGAAGGACAATAGGATTTAAATATCCAATTTTTTTAAAAAGCAGCGCAAAATTTTTGTTACTGGCCAAAAGCGAGAAATGTATAAATGATATAGAAATTAGATTTAGGTCAAGTTAGGATTACAATACCTTATAAAGTTACTTGCACAAGTTTTGTGGTTAAAACGATGTGATCAAAGTTATAAGTTTCCTCTAATCTATCTAATCCACTATTATAAGAACTGTTCTCGTAATAAAATCTTTGATTTTCGCGATTATTACACATTTTAAATTAAACTTTTTGTATTCTCATATATTTAGTCTGTCAGTTAATATAATTTATCAAACTACCGCCCACGATTTCTTAATTGCCTCACGTACTATCCTGGATTCCTGCTAACTGTATCATTCCTCTCAAACTCAAGACTAAAAGCTTATAGGAGTGCCAGGTGCTTAAAAGTTTCCTACAATTTTCTTTATTCAAATACGGATGTTTTTTGTATTTTAATAGTTATCACGAATCCTTTAAGGAATATAACTGTTCTCCATAACGAGGATGTGGGGTTTATCAAACCTGATGTCAATATTAATGGTTGGGTTTTTACGCTTTGTATTCACACCCAATTGACTTCTATATATTCCTATCATTGAAAGTCATAACGTAGTCAGCATGTAGCAAAATACTCAGAAGGAAAGATATCAGAGATATCAAGAATGGGTATATATATATATATATATATATACCCTAACACAAATGCTTCTTTTGTTTTACCAATGTATGATAAGTCACAGTCATAATCTAGTTTGTAAACGCCTGAGTACTTACAAGAAATATTACTTTTCACCGGTCTCAATAATTGGCTCACTTTTATGTTAGGCCTTAATGGAAACTCTTCTTTAGATGTCGACAATCCTATCAATAATCCCATATACATAGAGCAGAAATTCAGACAAAGCTGGACTTATAGCACATTAGGCCACACAGTATACGGAAACCCATACACACCACGTAACATAATTACCACCTACCGTGGACAAAACTTTGTTTCAGAGAGCCTACTACCACACTACTTTTAAATAAAATAGATTTACATTCCCACCAATAAATAATTTAGTATTTTGTAATTCCTACTCTCCGCTCCACAGTTCTATAACTGATTGATTCATTTCAACTCTTTTTGCTTGCTTGGTCCTCTCCTCCCGACTATTTAATATTTATTGATGAAAATATAAGTACGCTATTTATTATTTCAAGTTCATCGTAGCTCCTAATGGGCCCACTCCGCTCGTGGTGGAAGACTGACTTTTGCGACGCTGAACACCTAAGGGACGAGATTCGACAGGTGGAGAATGCCCTTCAAAATGCTTAAAAATTCCCACCAGTGTTGTCAGAAGATCAACAAGCAACTTACTGTATAGATACAGTTGTCAATTCTCCCATATATGAAGGGAGTGACTTTTTCAATTTCTCGCTCTGATAACAAGGCAAAGCGCGGCGTTGAGCCGCTACCTACCATGATTTAGGTGTGGTAATTTTTTTATCTCTCCGCCTAGACATAAAATTTGTTATACAAATTCTTAATGGGTTTTGCATACTTAACAAAACGTACTTAAAAAAACTATCTATTCTATAACATACTGTAACAATTCATCTTTTGTTGTTTGTTTGACACGTGTATCTTATTTCTTAATATGAAAATGAAAAAGAATTTGGATGTCGTTAGATGTAACGTACTCGTACATTATTGTTGTTGAGACTACATATATTGTCGAGACTGTTTTATGTATCTTAATAGCGATAGATAAAGGTTTAAATTGTAGAAAGGGTCTATATATCTAGAGCAATGAACTTATTTCACTTGTTCTCATTTTTTAGCCCCAAACTGACATCACACATATATTTACACTTATTAAAGAGGTGCAAAACAGTAATAATTAAACACGTGACATTGCTGGGGATGAAAATAATGCATTTTCCTATACGGGAATCAAACTAACAATCATTTTCCAATGAAAAGTCGAGAACGGATAGAATAACTAAAAAGTATCCTATAAGCTTACGGTGAATAGTTGTGGATCTATATATTTTTTTCGTATTAATTTAAGCTTAAAAAATTTTAAGACTATTTTAACAATATTCTATATATAGTTTCAGATTTTTTTTATATTTGTAGACAATTCTTAAAGTCTTTTAAATAATACCTAACATACATAACGAAGGTTGAAAAATAACGTCTGGAATATCGTTTGTTCGTTTACTATTCGCCAATTGAGAGCATCTAGCGACCTTGCGGGCGGTAATTGTTAGTATTACAAAGCCCATCACACTCATAAATATGTATACGTAGATGTTATATCTATTTAAAATTATAGGACAACTAGTTGCAGCCCGCGACTGCGGTCCATGGATTGTATGATCCTTGACATGCTTCTTTCATTTACCAAAAGTAAAAATGTGCTTAAAATTTTTACATCAGAAGAAACTTTCACATCAGATTTTTCTTTTTTTTAAATCAACAGATGGCGATCATAGTCTTAAGTTCTTAATCAATTTATCTCTTTTTTTTACCAATTTTTAAGTGTTAATCTACACTTAGAAACGAAAAATATTTATTTAGAACGCCCAGGTCGGTTTCCAGGAGGCGCGAGTTGGATTACCGCTACGTTCAAATTTTTATACGTTTTCCAAATAAGTATTTATCTCCTTTTGTTTTCTCCAATTCATGGCCTATATAAACATATGTTATAAGTTAAACTACATGCTATTGCTTCACATCTATTCAGATCTACAAAATAAATTGTAGTCTATATGACGTATATATCATTTCAAATTATTATATAAAAATGTTATGGTGAGAAATATTTTTCTTTTACTTTTATGGACTAAAGAACACTACAATTTTTTTTTTTAAATTTTATTTGATTATCCTCTTAATTCTACAGTTTTAATATATTTAAAGTTAAACAGAAATATGAAATCGAAGTTGTGGTTATCGGTTTGATTTTTTAATTGCAATCACGTCATTGTTAAAACAAATGCAAAAATTTAAAAAGAACGTAACATTGGATATCACTAAATTGGTATTTCGATTTGTATCAAAAGTAGAAAAAGGAGAGTTTTTTTAAGGTTCTCTGTTTTTTTCACACAAAATCTGAAATATATATAGTAAGTAGCCTGTAATAATTTAACCTGTTTATAAGCTTTCAGAGTCCGTAATTTAGAATTTAGCATGATGCCACTTATCCGTTAAGTGCCATAGCCATACATTATCATCTAAACCAAACGTGCATGCGAAATTTCGGTTTAATTAATTGAGCGTAGCTAGCTTATATTAAATATGTTTTATAATTTAAATTATTATTTCGATGTAGCTATATTATAAATATTGATATACTATTCACTGTTGGAAGACATCATTTGAATTTTGGGTTAATTTCTTCATTAATTTCCTTTTAATGTTTTTAAAGAAAATGGGAAGTTCTTTCCAAGGCATAATCTATTGAAATTTGCCATAAATACGGTTTTTAGATAAATCAAGGTCTTCTTCAACATAATATATTTTTTGAGAATGTATGGCTTAGTGGCCAAAGTGCATGTGCAACTTCTAAGATACGTAGGTTCATATCCCGATATGTCCACATTTTATAAGTTAAAAATGATTATAAAAAAATACAAAATCTACAACGCAGCCAGCATATAGCAAAGTACTCACAAGGAACCTATTCTTAAGACACTCTGCTCCTCACTTTCCATATAATATCTGACATGCGTGTTGAGAGGTGGAACTAAACGCCGCACTCTGCCTTTTTAACACAGCTAGGAAATAAAAATAATGTATTCCCTTGACTGCACTACATCGTCGTTTAGTAATGTGTAATAAAAAAACATCAAGTTAAATTTATTAACGTAATGTAGCAATATTGATCTAAAAAGTAACAGAAGGGCGATTGTTATTTCACAATTATTGAAATGAACCAATTTATTGTCTCAGCGGGAATCGAATTTGCATCATCATTATGGAAATAACAACGGATTAAATCCATTAAAGATTACTGTTACAAAATAAAACAATTCAAATTTAGATTTCTTAAACCTTAGGCTGACTATTTAACTATATTGACGTTTTTTATTGTATAGGTATTAGGCCTTAATCCTATTTAAGCTTTATTTGATTTTGAAAACTGGCATACCTAATGTTAAAATACCTGATAGAAAAGAAAAAATATTTTAGAAATAATGAAATGTTGTTTAGAGTGAAAATCACTTATAGAAGCTGATTTTATAAATCGTTTTATAAGTACCAGAGTAGGTAAAAGGAACCTAGTGTTAAGACACTCCGTCTCGCTTACTTATAAACTTTAAATATCGGTATCAATCATCAAATCAGCTTAAAGTTATAGAACAGATTGTTTTATTATTAAATTATATCTGTTTATTCCATTAGAGTGTAAACAAAATAGCTGTGGTTTAAGAGGGGATAATTATTTTTTTTTACTTTAGTCTTAAAGCGCAGCGTAAAATGCCGAACTTAACGCTGCAATGCAATTAATTGTATGTTGAAACATACAATGTCTCGATTTCAAGCGAGAAGCTATGAAAGGAATGTCGTGACTCTACTTTCTCTGTCTACTCTCCTATATGGTATAATTCGTGAAGCTGACTAAAAATCGTATTATTATTTCAAGCTTAATTTTATTTAAAACTAAATAACATTGATAGTTAATATTTCGTGTCACGGATGTAGAGCACTGTACCCGCGGCGGCTGATCAGACGTGACGGTGCGCGTGCGCATTGTTTGTTGAATAAATGATTTATTGCTTAGAATTATTTTTGAATGGACAGGTGTATTTTGTATTGGTAATAGCCAAACTAGTTTTGGACTTATATTTAATGTTTTGTCTGTTGCAGTGGAGTTAGGAAGAATTGGATGATATATATTTGTATAATAACTTTGCCATAAAGATGTGTTTATATATACATATTTACAAGACATCTATAGATACTAATACTAGGTATTAAATAAAGAAAACAGATTTTTTTGCCTCTTTACCTTTCCTATATTATTAACGTAAGTGAGGCCTAAAGAAGATTTTTAAAAGTGAATAGTTATAAAATCGTTTACCCAATTGATATAGATAAATATTTAAAGCGTAGAATATAGTTTCTTTTCACAAAAAGCTTTTTACTTATTCTGCGGAAAAGGTGTGAAACTGAAAATCGTTACAATTTATTTGCATTTTAATTAGTAAAATAAAATATATCAATATTCATATTAATGCGATAAGTGCGAGTCGGACAATCCACCGAGGGTTCCGTATGAATTTAAACTTAAGGGAATTGGACAACATTTATAAATTTGGCATAGTTTTTAATTGTAATATTAATATAAATTCAATTTTTTCTGATGTTTCTCTCATGTAGTACAATTTCTCATTTTTCACAAAATTTCATAATTAGTTGTAGGTCTACGAGAAAAATCCTACAGGTTTTGATTACGCGGCGAAAAAAGTTGACAAACTTAAGTTCTTCAACTCATTTTTTTTTATGAAATACCTACAAATTTTCGTTTTTCGGAATTTTTACTTCATTCGTATTGCAAGTTCTTAAGTACTTCTTGCTAAACCTCTATAGGATTCTTTTAGGCAGCGATATTTCATACAAAATTCAGCAATAACAATACGTAAGTAAGTAGTCGTATGTTTCGATTGCGTTGATTTTAAAGCTTGATTTTTTCTGTGCTCCATGAGAACATAGACTTGAATATTTGATATTGATTTTAGCAGAAAACTCGAGATAAATGATATACGAACAGACAGATAGACGAAAACATAAAAATATAAAAAATATCAATTGATTCTCGTAACAAAAATACATTTTTAGTTTAAGTTCTAATACCCTTTCACTTCACAGACATAGTACAAAAATTTAACTAGTCTCGCTAACAAAGTGCCACCGTCCACTCATATACTCCACACAAGTGCCGTCGCACAATGGAGCTCTGTCACAAAGAGATCGGGGTTCAATGTACCAGCCGTACTATGAAAGATTCACTGTTTCTAAGAACCAAACGTTTACAAGATCTATAATTATTTTTAGGTTTGAGCATAATAGATTTTTTAGATTTTTTTGTTTACGTAGTTCGAAAATTTACTTTTACTGTTAAAATAAAATGTGTTAAAAAAAATTACAAAATTTTTTTATATATTTTGAAAAAAATCATGAAAACATTTTTTTCTTTATAAACTACTAACCACAGGTAACGGCTTAACACCTGTGGTCAAATGGAAATATATAGAAAGCGTCATGGCGAGCTTCGACTCCGACGTTCCTAAATTTCATTAATCTATCCTCGGCATTATCCCTTACCCAAACCCAAAACAAATTATGTTTTTTTGGCATTTTACTAAAAAATTTTTACTCAAACATGGAAGTTAAATTTTCTGTCAAACGTCGAAATAAACATAATTTGTCGAGCTTTGCTTAGTCGATCCAAGAAGCTTATCTATTGGTGGTAAAGAATCAACTGAATTGATATACTGATATATTTTTATTTGGCGCTACTAAGGGCTCCACTTTCAAATTAGTGAATATCCATATTGTCTTCACTATTTATTAGACTAATAGTCCTCAAAGATTTCAGCTTTGCTAAAATGACGTAGGTCTGGCGGCCTTGGTAGCTTGGGCTATTAAAAGAAGAAGATCACTGGAGGAATTAAAGTAAAACTGTAAACTTTTAGAGTAACATCAGATGTGACAAAAGTTTGTTAATAAACATATTATTATTAATAATTAGGCAAATACAAAACGTATATCTTATTAAATAAATACATTTAATCTATGTCAGATATTATTATATTGTGAAATATGAAAGAAATATGGTCCACGCTTATGACAAGTTACGATACGCTGATTGGTATTGTAGTGTAATTCGTAACGCGATACGCGTTTGTCACTCAGCGCACGAGTGACTGTGCTGACGTTACCTTGAACGTGTACAGTTGGCTGTAGATTATAATTGTGAAAATATTATTATGATTATTATTTTATTTTCCTTAGTTGTATTGCTTATCGGTTGGCAAAAAAAGCTAATAGTTTTTACATACATTACATACATACATATATACATTTTACATCGTTTTTTTTTCCACGCACCGGCCAAATATAGAGGCAATGTGGGGGAACTCAACCCCGTGTTTTGTTTGACTCTGACGAAGAAATGAAAACGGTTAAATGTCCCCGGTGAAAAAATAACGCGATTACATTCAGATGCTGTGCCACTGCGCCACATTTAATTATTTAATAATCCGTATCTCAAAAGAAAAAAAATGGAACCCTTCCTAGAATCACTTTATTGTCTGCCTGATATGTATGTTTGTTCGTCAAGACCATTTATCAATGGTCAAAATCGCGTGGAGATATCAAGTTCAAATTAATATCAAGTTTCCAAATCGTTCCTCCAAAGGAAATTTGATATTAATAACATATAGAAGAAACACAAAAAAAATAACTTCTAAGTCTACGCAACACGCAATTCCTCCAAAATTCGGCAGAAAGTGGGGAACGGAGTGTCTTAACACTAGGTTCCCTCTACCTACACTGCTGTGTGCGGGATACAGCGAGAAGCTAAGTCTACGTAATCAAACGATATACGTTTTTATGCATCGTTTTGCTGGATTAGTTTGATTTTTGTATAACTAACTTCCCGAGAATTTACAATATAAATTTATTGTCAAATCATAGAAAAAATATTACGTCTGCAAATTTAAATTTGTCTAATATAATAGGGATATTCCCGTTGGCCTATACTCATGTCTAATGTACCAATAAGTAAACACACACAGTCGGTGGAGTGACTGGTCAAGTGCGAGTTGGTTTCGTAGCACTATGCAATTTGATTGATTTCAACATTTTTAGCCTAATTACAAAATATACTCTGGAGATTTTGAATTCTTACTGGTGCAGACACATTTCAACAACTTTTCGATAGTGTTAATAATATGATTGATATAAAAAAAATATACAGTCTTTAATTTGGCTTTAAAAGCGTAAAAAAAGAGATTTTTTTAAATTGTTTTTTTTTTATATTTAATAAAGTAACGGAAGAATTTTCTAAATTTTTTACTTTTCAATCACATTTAGGTTATATTTATGGAATAAAACAATAAGCTAAAATAATTTAAAATAGTTTTTAGCACTTTCAAAAATATTTTGATACAAAAATACAATGTTTATTTTTAACATGTCACATGCACGCAAGCACTGATATACATATTTGTTATTTTTCAAACGTCACAAAAATGGTATATGAATTTTGAACGGAAATTCGAAATATTTCATTATTATTAACTGTAATTGTAGAAAAAAGCTAACAATGATGTTGGGTTTCAAAAATAAATATTAGAAAAATATATTTCTTACTTTAATTTGATTCTCTTTCTATACAAGATTTTCTCTTTCTCACATGAAGAACAGATAAGAAGTGTACACAACAGTGATTACTAACTTCATACAAATAGCGTAAGTACGTAAGTGTAAGTGCGTAATTATGAGTAAATGGGCATATACGTACATATTATCGTCTATTCATTTATATGTCTTACTCACATATAAATGAATAGACGATAATATGTACATATATGTTTCATCAGTTATTTTCAATAGTATAGAATTTTCCTTTCAATTACATTTCCTTTCCATCCCAAGAATTTTGTAATATAACATTTAATTATTTTATTTGTATTTATATTATAATTAATTGATAATTATCGGTCATTTTAATATAACGCATATTGGTTAGCAGAAACTTTACCCTATAACGTTACCACAACTTTTAAAAGATATACGTTTAATAAAATAAGAAACAGCATTATAACTAGATTGTACAAAAATTATGATTTCGACCATCACAGCGTCATTTTTTAAGAAAAAAAAAATCTTCCCCTATGTATATTCATATTGTCATTAATATCTTAAGCAATCACCTCTCGTACAGATCTGTTGAAAAGCTAAGTTCTCACGTTTAACATTCATTAATCAATCACAGTCCAATGCAACCATGTTCGGTACACACCTACGTTGTGATCGTAGCCTTATTCTTGTCGCAGACCATTTGTCATTTTGCCTGCATTTTAAGTGTTGACGTTCTGTTTAGTTTATTGCTATTGCAAAAATATTTTTCTGTATCAGAGAGTCTATTGAAAATACTCCATAGTCTTTTTATTTTTATTTAGCATAACTATAATATATATAATAATTAGTACAAAAATATATAACGTATTTTTTTATGTTTATGAGGTTGTACTAATATCACATTATAATATTTGTTTACAATAAAAACTTTATATTTAGAAATTTAATTTGAGCAAACTATGTGGTCGATATGTAAATGATAATTTAAACCCATTACATATTACATAAACATGTAATATCCAATTTATTTAAAATATCGTTATAATTTCCAAAATGAAAATAGCTTAATAAAAATATTATATAAAAAACTTTAAATTCACTTCTACTTTATTTCTGCGCTGACTGTACCAACGTACGTCCGCAACTAAAATTAATATTCAGGATGTGAATTAATTATAATATTATAAATCCGTAATGTAGAAATATTTAATCATTAATAATTTAATTACAATATTTTTTATTAACGTTTTGACAAATTCTTTTTTATATTCATAGTTGTAGTATAACGCTTTAGTTATCTTAAAATTTTTCGTATTTCTTCAACTTTGAACAAAATCAAAATTATAGTCTATTTGGCCATTGCCAAAGGGAATAACAAAAGAAAATTTCTGAGAGCGAAATTGAATTCCGATATTTTCATATAAATATTAATTGATATTTTAGCAGTTATTTTTTTAGCTTCACACTGTATCCCATATATAGCAGGGTAGGCAGAGAAAACCTAGTTCTAAAAATTAGTGGCTAAAATCACCGATGCGCTTTCTCTTATTACCAGAGCGAGGATATCAAATATTTTATTCCTCTAAGTTGAAATCGAACTCACAACCATCACGCTTACAGACGCTATGTCTGACGGCCATAAATTAACAATTTCGAAATAGTTAGAGATAGTAACTGGTTCTATAACATATAACGCAGTTTTATTATAAAATTAATTGCAAATAGTTTAAGAGCTGTTTAGCACTAAATAAAATGAACAGCAATATGCGTTACTAAGCTATTAAAATAACATTAGTTAATTAACGTACATATATCGTATTAACGTCAATATTAGGTTAAATTTACATCTAAGAATATTTAAGGAAATTAACATAAATAAAAAAATTGGCGGTTTTAGCGCAGCGGGATAACTTTTGACTCTAATCACGTTGTTTGTGGGTTCGATCTCCGCTCGGAAAAATTAACATTTTCATTTTGTCGCTCTGGTGACTGAAAAAGCGGCAAATTTAGGACATTTAACTTAATAGCAACATGCAGAAGGAGAAAGAAGTGATTTGATATAAGATATACAGCAGATAGACTGCCTGTGCTGCGGAATAAAGCGACTGTCGTTGTTTTGATTTATGTTTGAACCAATATTTCTAATAATTTCGTTTGAAAGTGCTGCTTTAAATTACGCCGTTTAATATGCCTAAAAGTAGACAAAGTGTTTTCTGTCTTGTGATGTGAATTGCGCGAGGACAGAAAAAAAATATATTTTTGTCGAACCATTAGTTTTATCGTTCATATCATTAATTAAAAGAGAAACATATTTAGTGAAGTTAGAAAATGGCGGCACAGGTCAAAATTGACTAAACATTGACTTATCATCATCATACTTTTTTGCACTTTTATGACACTCCCTGCTGCAATTTTGCGGTGCGTGAAAAACGGAAAACTAAAAAAAATATTATTTTAAAGAATAAAATTTGGTAGATAGCTCAAACCTAGCACTAAAAATACACTATGGTGACGTCGTCGATTGGATTTATTTGATTAAGTATTTTTTTAATTCTATTATCCGTAAATTTCTTCGTTTTATATAAAAATGTATTGACTTACGTTCATTCACTAACTTCATTAATCATTGGGTCTTTCCATACATAAATCAGGATATCCGCAACGAGATCCTTCTTATATAAAATAAAGAGGCTTAAATTAGTCTTGGCAATTCTTGATTAAAGTTGTGCAATAAAGAATATTGTGATAATACAATGCCCTTGGTTAAGTTCATTCACCAGTGAGGACAATAATTTTCATTACTCCGCTCTAAGGCTTTCCTTCATATTGAGTTCTGCCATACAACATGCACTCATCAATTCCAGGCTGTTCGATGGTTACAAGACCAGGATTCTCTTTCAAGCCACGTAATGCTTGCGAGTCTCCGGGACTTTATCCTCCTCCTTCCCCTGTTAAAGCCAGTATAACTAACGTTACGCTCTTGCATACATTTTAAAATAAACTCTTACAAAGGATTAATTGCGTTTATTTAGTTCTATAAACAGTAGTTTGTGGTCACTAAGGTGCCAATTTGTCAGTTGTCAGTTGATACGAGTATATATCAAACTACTGACAACGATTTTTAATTAATTCGCGTACTACTCTGGATTCTTGTAAAATGAGCAGACTGTGTTTTATTATTTGATGGGGTAGGCTTGAGACTTAATTTTTTTTCAGAGCGAGTCAAAACATTCAACCAACTTTTCTTTTAAAATTAGGACGATGTCGTATTTAAATAACCTCGCAGATTATTTATGGGATATAACTGTTTCCTAAAATTGTTTTCTGAAAATTATCATTTAGCCAGAAAGATTTTTAAATATTTAAAAAAGAAAAAAAAAATCAGCTTCACGCTGTATCCCGCACACAGCAGGGTAGGCAGAGGGAACCTAGTGTTTTTAGACACTCCGTTCCCCACTTTCTGCCGAATTCTGGAGGCATTGCGTGTTGAGTGGCAGAACTCAACGCCGCGCTTAGCCTCGACACCAGAGCGAAGAAATGGAAATATAAATTTAAGTAAATATTTCATCACCTCGAGTGGAGATCGAACCCACAACCAGTCGGTTTACAGTCACACTTTGTGCCGCTGTGGCACGACTGGCCTCAATATATTTTTTTTATTGTACAACAAAGCAGTTTTCTAACTTAGCTCGATGAGAACTTCTGGTTTAGTGTTCAGAACGCTTTTTCATAGAAAAGCAAACGATGGCAATATCATTCTTTCTTGCTTGGACAATTTTAAAGAGGTGCAGATTCAAATCCCCCGACAATTTTTTATACTTTTCTAAATAAAAGATTTTTTTTCGATACACGACTATTGTTGACATCGAAGATATGTTGATGTTTTTTTTTTATTTGACAAATGTATGAAAAGTGCAATCTAGTTTGTATACGCCTGCACACTGCAACGGAACAATACCTTTCCACTATTTTTGTTAGGCTTAAATGTAGTTTTTATAGAAGCTCTTCTTAAGATATTGCCAATTCTGTCTATTCCCTTCCCATATAGTAGAAGTGCCGGCTCTCTATAGTGGGTGACTTGTTGGTCTTTTAACGACGTTGGCAAGGGACTGACAGCTTGTTCTGATAAAGGGTAATCGCTCGTTCTCAACGCGGTGAAAGTGGTGGGTTTGGATGGAAAAGTTGCTAACGGTAGATATAACTGATAGCAACGATGAGATTCGTCGTTGAGGAAATAATCTTCTAACTACCCCTGGGAAGACAGTCGTGCTATAAGTACATGAATAAGTTATTTTTCTTTTATTTTAATAGAAATAATTGTACAGATGTCTGTCATATGAACGGATGTCACAAAATTGACTTATTTACATGGAGACACTGACAAAGTAACGTATAGCTGAAATTAAAAGTGTTTTAATGTTTACTGCAAGCAGTAACTGTGGTGGGAGTTACCACCGGAACTGAGTTTATGGCTGGTCTAATCGTGGAAAAGCAGGTAGGAATCGATACAAAAATAGACGCGCTTCCGCTGACGTTTGGTGAGAGTAATGAGATGAAAGCGAGTTAATACATATTTTTTTAACTTTATTATTGTGTAATACAAACATTTTAGAAATAAGGGTGGACATATTTACGTTTTAATTATTTCTTACTTAAAGCATAGGCAGAGGAACCCTAGCATAGTGTTAAGACACTACCTATCCCTTTTTCGGTACGATGGCGTTTCTATCTGTTGACTCTGCTTTTGAAAACTTGCAACTCGAAGTATTTATAAAAAACATAATAAGATTAATGAAGATCTTAAGTTAACATCATTCTTTGTTTTATACGGACTTAAAAAATAAAGTATCTTAAAGGTAAACTTTTCTATATCATATATTGATAAAGGCAAAGATCTACTTGCAGTCTACAGTCAGTTCCATAGTTTTTTTTCTATAAAAAAGACAAGGCAAGTGAGATGTTGATAAGTATACATCGCCGACCCTATGTAGCATCAGATACCAGAGCCAGCACCAGAGCTGCAGGTGCGTCGCTGGCCTTTTAGGTGAAGAAATAGAGCATTAAACGCTTTTACAATTTAAAATGTTTATCAATTTTGATTCCCTACAAATTTGTTTTGTTTTCGCTTCCTCTTACATTTTGTGCCACACGCAAAAGACTACGCCCAGCGTAAGGTGCGGCCTGCATACACTCTTACTAATGGATTGCTTTTCATGCCCCTTATTATCGTTACAGATTATAAACCTTGTACTATTATATACACAGACATTTACAATATTACAATGTTTGCCAAAATATTGCTTTACCTCTAATAGCTCAATACAATGTACTAGCTGCTGTGCTCACTAAATAACTAAATTAATAATAGAATTGTAAGCTTAAATCTGGAAATTTATTTAAGCAGGTGTTTTTTAATAAAGCTTTAGGATGTATTTCGCATAAAGCAGGAAAATCTAGTGTTAAGACACCCATTTTTCCACTTTCCACCTAATTTTCTGGACATTGAGTTGCAGAATTCAATGCAACGCTTTGTTTGTCCTGACAGAGCAAGTAAATGAAAATAATCATGGATGGGAATCAAACTTACAACCATCATGCTCATAATCGGACGTCGTGCTGCTGCACCCCAACGACAATTCGAAATACAATATCACAAATAAATTTGGAAGTTATGAGTGTTAAGTTATGTGTATGTATTTACTCTTTAATTTTTTTTTATTCATATTCTTTATCTTCTCCAGCATTTTTAAAATTTTTAGATCGTTTTTTGAAAACTTTTATGTTGTTATATTTCTTCACTGCATTATAAAAATTACCATTATTTTTGGAACTAGCAAATTATGTTATGAAAAAACGAACGAAAAAAATAAAAATAAAATCTAAGCAATAAATCACTTTATGAGATATTGCATAACATTCATACTGAATCCTGAACAAAAACACTAACCTACTTTAAATTATCACACGTGCCAAGGCTCGTTATTCGATTTTGTAAATGTAGAGTGTCCTCTACTATCTTCATTGAATTTGGCGATGCAAATTAATTATGACATACAAGATTGCAGATTGTAATTAAAATGTTTTAAGAAAATTTTACTTTTGGCTTTGTCTTAATACTAGGTTCTTATTATGTTAAGCTTTTATACTAATATTATAAAGCTGAAGAGTTTTTGGACGCGCTAATCTCAGGAACTATTATACAAATTGATAAAAAATTTTAATGTTAGAAAATCTATTTATCGAGATATTGTCTCGCCACCGGAGCAAATAATTGAAAATATTAAATATTTCGTTTCCTCGAGTGGGAATCGAATCCACAATCTATCGCGTGTGTCATTAGATTAATAATTTTAATAAAAAAAACTCTTGCTTTACTCAGTGAATGACTGACAGACAAAATGATAAGACAAAACATTGTAACGCTGTAATTGTTAATAACTAAATTAATAATGTACCAGTAAAGGCATAAAATTAAACTGTCTTAACACTAATAAAGTGTTTAATTTCATAAATCACTGGTTAGCTTATACTAACTATTAATATCAATTTGTTTATAATAGACAGTAAATCCTATATTAAAGTTCACTGGAACTGTTGAGCTTACGTAAGTTCTATATTGTAATGGTACCAGGCGGTGTCTATGCGTCTAAAACTAAAGATGGGGACAAACTAGATTTTATTTAACTTTATAAAGAAAAACCAGAGGTTTTCTTTCTATTTTTTTTAACAAAACGTGTAAACATTTGAACATAGCGGAATTTGAACCCGCGCCTCTTGGAACCCGTCCGAGCCCGTTTCAAGCTGCGTCAAAATGCATACATGCTTATTAAATAAATTAGCTTCACACTGTATCCCGCACACAGCAGGGTAGGGTTATTACAGCTTCTTTAAATTTATTAAAAATGCTAAGAAACAGCTCTGTTCTTTAATGTTTTTAGCTCTACGCTGTATCCTGCTTTTATAAATGCAAACAGAGAGAACTTGAGAACTTAGTGTTAAAACACTTCGTTACCATTAAGACACTTGGTGGAATTTAACTGTTTCATGACAATCCTAATTGGTTAAATTAACCTCTACTATATATATATATATATATATATATTATTTTTGTAATGAATGGGGATCGAACCCACCTCCGTCGCGTTATAATCGCATCCTCATGTGCCTCTGTGCCTTGACGGCCTTTTCTCGTTGATGAAGATATGTAAGCAAAATTTGTTATTGTGTCAGGATTTTTTTTTAAATTTTATTATAGTTTTTGTTTCACGATCTATACATTGCCTTAAACATAATCCTCACTTCATAGAAAACCGCGAACGAATTCGAATCAGTTGTAACTTAGCAACACAATAACAGCTTTAATATATCTCCTAAACCAGTACCATCTGATAATAGATAGTGAATACACGTATATCAGACTTACCACCCATAGAGTGATTTAAATAGAAATAAACAATTTGAATAGAGAATCATACCCGCCATACCAAAATTAGATGTGCAGGTATTTTTTTTAATATTATTAATTTTTATAAATGAACAAAGTGCGACGTTGAGTTCCGCCATTTAACAAACAGTGTCTTAAAAAATATGGGCGGAAAGTAGAGTACCACTATTATGTGCGACGATACTGTGGATGTAGGTTCGATTTCTAATAAAAAAACTACATTATCATATATAAAATACTTAAATTAAATTTTCGGACTCAGTTAGCCAAATGGCGATTTGACTAATTGAAAGTAAAATGGATATAAATTAATTACTTATTACTGTGGCCAGCCAGTCGTGGCGCAGTGGTACAAAGTGTGACTGTAAAACCGACTGGTGGTGGGTTCGATCCCCACTCGAGGAGATGAAATATTTACTTAACTTTATATTTTCATTTCTTCGCTCTGGTGTCGAGGCAACGCGCGGCGTTGAGTTCTGCCACTCAACATGCAATGCCTCCAAAATTCGGCGGAAAGTGGGGAACGGAGTGTCTTAACACTAGGTTCCCTCTGCCTACCCTGCTGTGTGCGGGATATAGCGTGAAGCTAATTTAAATTAAATTTTAATAATTACTGTTCACTATGCCTATTTAGCTTCATATAACTTACTTTTATCTGCAGCTTCGCCTGCGTTGTCATATTTAAATAATTAAGTTTTGTATGACAACATATTCATTACCCGAAATAACTCTGACAGCAAGTACAGTGGATTACATAGAAACACACTGTAATAGTATCACTATAATACGTATGACTTTTGCGGCGTTGAGTTCCGCCTCTCAACGTGGAATTTGGTGGAAAATGGGAAATAGAAGTGTCCTAATTGGAAATGGAGTGTTGTAATTGGATCTCCAGGTTACCTCTGTTTACCCTGCTATGTTCGTGATGCAGCGTGAAGATACAAAAAAATATATAGCTTAAAGTATTCTTCGTTAAATGCATAATGCATTGCACATGCAAGCACAAAAATATTTATCCAATTCGAATTAATAGTTGCTGAGATTTGCGTGTTCAACCAAACAAACTCCTCAGTTTTATAACATTAGTATAGAAGTATAGATGAAGAATAAACTTTAAAAATCAATATTGACCTTAACATTTCCTAGTGCATTATTGATTGAGCCGAAGTAAAGTAGCACAGGTGAGTTTTCTTATGCCTTATTTGTTTTCTCTTTCGCACTTAGGAAGTTGTATAAAGCCGTCTCTTTCACCAATTAAAGTTCTCATGTAGGACATTGAAAGCGAATTATTTATTTATATTTATATTATATGTTCGTGGCTTAGACGCTATTCTGTTATTAAATTTTCATTTTTTATATATTTAAGTTATTTATCTTTGTAAACAAATTAATTTATCTTTGTAAAAAATAAAATAAAATAAAAATAACAAAACTTTTGGAGAAAAAATTTAATATTACGGTTATTGGTTCAAAACTGAGAAAAAAATATTTATTATGGTTATTGATTTTTAAAAAATAACACAAAGGAACGGAGTCTCTTCACAGTTATATTTTTGAATTGAAATAATACCATTACATAACGTCGTGACGCAGTTGGACTGAGTCTAACTGCAAACGTGACAGTTGGGAGTATGGGTTCTATCCTTACTTGGGGGAACGATTATATATTTTTTTATTTTCGAACGATTCGAAAATTTACCGGAAAGTAGAAAACGGAAAGTTTTTAAAAGAAAATGTGTTACACTTTATTGTCTAAGATAAAAATATAAAATATCATAAGTTTGAAAAATATCATAAGGATTGCTAAAATGTTTTAGAAAACGTAATAATTCTGAACGTAGCGGGATTTGAACCCGCGGCTCTTGGAATACTAGTTCAAGAGACGGACTGTTGGATAACGGCGAGGACTTAAATCCCACTACTTTAAGAAAATTATATCTTCTAAAAAGTAATTTTCTTTCCTAAGTGTGGAAAAACACTTTCAAAATTATAAAAGTCACTTTTAAATACAAAAAAAGAAATAATATCAATTCCTTATATGAAAAGCAAAATACAAGTTGTTTTAAATTAATACGTACGGCATTTGGATAGCGGATAGCCATTAGGGCGCCTCCAACGATTTTTTCAGCCTTCAGTTTATGTACATTATACTGTCATTTAGTGTATTTTTTCAGGAAATTAGAATGTTATTCATGAATAATATATCTTGTTGTGAAATATGATATAATTAATTTATTATCCTACAAAATGAAAAATATAGGGGAATGAACTACTTTAATTTCCACGCTGTGGTAATGAGACAAAGCGCGGCGTTTTATTTTACCCCACAGCCCGCGTTGTCTCTTACTTGGGCGGGATAGAGAGCGAAGACATTAAGAAACGAAACAGAACGTAAAATAAAAATAAAATATTCATGTGATTTTCTTGACTTGACAATAGGTGATGTTTGCAAATACAAAATTCTTATCGCATCGCATATTTTACTTAAAATATTTTTACTTTAGCGGCTATTTTAACAAGAATCGAGGCTATAAGGCAATCTCTCTAATATGTTTTAAGAACAATTGCGATATTTTTTTATCC
The DNA here is from genome assembly GCA_030704555.1 of Heliconius charithonia. NCBI lineage: Eukaryota > Metazoa > Arthropoda > Insecta > Lepidoptera > Nymphalidae > Heliconius > Heliconius charithonia. Next base: position 7,411,702 of record CM060825.1, read on the forward strand.
ATAATATCTTATACATATTTACTTATCATGAATTTTGTTATCTATTTATATTATTGTATTATTAGTTTCTCTCTCGTCGTGGTGTAATTTTACAATTAGAGGGAATATGGAATAAGGAATAAAGAACAGTCCCAAGTATCAATAAATTAGGTTCCTGGTGCTTATTATCTTCTGCTATACGCGGAATACAGAGTAAAACCTTAACAGTTTTAATACAAACAAACTAAAAATGATTTCTTTTTTTACAAATTTAACATAGAAAATACGAATTAGGGACCAAACCGCACAGCCAAGTCGATTCTTTTGACGAAAAAGTAAAAAATAAACTCACGACACTGAGTGACTGCCGTGACGTGAGAGTGGACGGAACTAGCCTACACTCAACGCCCCAATTCCGATACAGATAAATCAATATTCATATGGGATGTGTGTGTGGCTTTGTGTAAAATTTTACTTTTTAAAATCAAATAGAGGTTTTGAATTGACGTGAAAATAAGTATTTTATTGAGGCTGTCATGGTGCAGGGCACAGCTACGAGTGTGGGTTCGATTGTCACTTGGCAAACACCTGTAATATAAAATTTTGTATTGCCGAAATTTATATAATCACCAGATACGATTCAACAGTATTGTATATTTTTTTGTGATTAAAATTTTTTATTTCAGAAATGGATGGATGGATTGGAAATGAAAAAATATTTTACTGTTGGATAATTAATTTATCGAAAAAGGTTATATTACGACACGTTAATTCCTTAGATATGATACCTTAGTAACTCAGTTAGTTTTGTAATATGGCATTCTCTCCAACAACTTTGGTGCAACGTAGCGCAGGGGCTCAAGTGTATGACCGCGACAGCTGTGAGGTTGATCCTCACTCGACGGATTATTGTTTGTTAATATCCACCACCACCAAGGCAAAAGCGCGGCGTTGAGTTCTGCCACTCAACACGTAATGTCTCGAAAAATCGGCAGAAAGTGGGGAACGTAATGTCTTAACACTAGATCCCCTCTGCCTACCCTGCTGTATGTGGGAAACAGCTAATTTTTTTATATCTTTTTCCGAGCGTGAAAAACAACGTGCAAAAGCTAGTATGTTATATAAACACTTTAACAAAAGCTTCACCAGTCACCTACATTGGAAACCAGGCATTATCGATTTATGCAATTTCATGCAAACTTTACTAAGTCCTTGACAGAGATAACTCGTGATTGCGTACACGATGTAATAAATTTTAGCGTTTATCAAATAACTACTTTAACTGATCAATATTAACGGTGCTTCAAATTTATTAGGAAAATGACACGTACCTACATGACGACAAATATTTTTTTTTTCATTTTCCTTCCTTGAGGCCAGTCATGGCGCAGCGACACGAAGTGTGACTGTAAAACCGACTGGTTGTGGGTTCGATCCCCACTCGAGGAGATGAAATATTTACTTAAATTTATATTTCCATTTCTTCGCTCTGGTGTCGAGGCTAAGCGCGGCGTTGAGTTCTGCCACTCAACACGCAATGCCTCCAGAATTCGGCAGAAAGTGGGGAACGGAGTGTCTTAACACTAAGTTCCCTCTGCCTACCCTGCTGTGTGCGGGATACAGCGTGAAGCTGATTTATTTTTTATTTTTATTCCTTCCTTAAATGTCTTAACACTAGACTAGACTAGGTTCCCAGACTCCCTCTGCCTACTGTGCTATATGCGGAATACAGAGTAAATTTAAAAGAATGTATCTACTACTACTATACTTGGACACATATTGGCATTTAATAAACTGACAGTATTTTCGGGCTACGTAGTGATAGCTTTTGTCTATAAATTTGATAAGCAACCTTTTAATGTAATTGCCCGGTGTCGTGATTAAACGCAATTTGTAAGGTAGGTTATTTTCTAATTAACCTATGCTGTTCCTATCGATTGGGCTAAAGTAAATACATTGCAATTTATACTAGTTTTAAGTGTGGCACGATTTGAACCCGCGTCCTTACGTAACGAACAAAATCGGTTTTAATTCAAGGTTTATATGGAATATTCATTTAGAATCTATGTTTTGTTTTAAATGTATTAAAAATGACATATAAACACTGTGAAACTGACAAAATAATGTAAGGGAATTTTATGAAAGCACCTTTTTTATAAAAATAAACATGAAACATGTATAAATTAATAAATTTCTAGTATAGTTAAGTTATATTTTGCACCCAAAAGTATTTTCAGCTAGAGGCGGGTTGGTGTTCAACATTATTTTTAGCTTCAAGATGTATCCCGCATGGAGCAGAATAGGCCAAGGGAACCTAGTGTTCAGAGACTCCGTTCCCAGCAGACCGATGTCAATGTCAATTTTTGTGACATTCCGTGTTGACGAAATGAAATTAATTCATTGAGCCAAAAAGGAATCAAACTCACAACGTCACTTACAGTCCGACATCTCGCTGCTGCGCAGTGACAATCTCAACTAATAAGCATTTTTTATTTTTTTATCAGATAACTCGTTACCATGGATGACAGAACGGTAGACCTAATTTTCGGTGGCTCCTTGAAGTCCTTGCCACCGGTCAGCTCGAAGATCGTCAGAATCTTCACCAGTTCCACATTTACAGGTAAAAATATTTTTTGACTTAATTTTTTAAAATAACTAATAAGAAGATAAGAAAATCTATATTGGTGACAAAAGTTTATTGAAAACTTTAAATTATGCTGCTATCTTGTATAAATCTTTGTTACTCGGTAAATAATGAAAGTTTTTGGCAAGCTTTCGCATATTTAATGAATTTGGGTAGATGCCATGTTTTACCTGTAAAAAGACTGTAAATATCTTATAACGATATTTTAATAAAAGTTAATATACATACATAATTTAGGTAGTAAACTTAACAGCAGTATCATTTCGTCGTGACGCATTAGCATATACGTACGACTGCAGATGCGACGATTGTTAGTTCGATTCCCACTCGAGAGAATATTTAATATTTTCATTCCCTTACTCAGATAACGAGGCAAAACGCGCGGTGAGTTCTGCCACTCGACACGCGAACGAAAGTATGTTAATGGGAAACGTAGTGTTTTAACTTTAGTAACCCCCCTGCCTACTTTTCTACGTGCGAGATATAGAGTGAAGATATACGGAGGGAATCTAGTGTTACCAGCGCAAGAAAATAGAAATAACGTTTCCCCACTATCCGTCCAATTTCTGAGACGTTGCGTATATTGGCGAAACTAAACACCGCACCTTATCTGCCAAAGAGAAGACGAGAGAAGAGAATTTAAATAAATATAATGTAAATTTCAAACTAATTATGTAAAGTATATTATACGTATAAATCTCCAGGTGATTGTGTTAAATGTGACCATTGAAATGTTTCAAGCAAATATTATGAAACAATGTGAAATATAAAACAATAGAAGTAGAATCCTAACCCAATATTTTGATAATGAGCTAGTAATTTTGTTAAAATGCTTTCAAAGTTTATTCTATTAAATAAAGGTATGTATGTACAATTGTACAAATACAAAATTGACTGGGCTATCATGGCGCTGTGGGTTTGATTCCTTATTTAGTTTCACTCTGGTATATAGATCAAGCACTGAACACACCATTTAACAGAGAAGTGGGGAAAGGGGAGAATAAGTGTCTTAACTTTAGTTTCCCTCTGCCTACCATTCTATATACTGGATGCAGCATACAGTGTGCATGCACATAGCTTCACGCTGTATCCCGCACCCAGCAGGGTAGGCAGAGGGAACCTAGACTTCCACTTTCTGAAGGCATTGTGATCAACATCACACACAAACATCAAATAAATGTTCTATTTTAGTATATCACAAGTGAGACCGATCGTGGTGCAGGAACACAAGTGTGAGACTGTGAATGCAATATATTGTGGATTCGATTTCCAATTGTGGAAATGAAATATTTAATATTTTTATTTCTTCGCTCTGGTATCGCGGCAAAGCGCGTCGTTGACTTCCGCCACTTAACCTTTACAATTCCACGGAAAATGAAAGACGGTCGGAAATGTCTTAACACTAGGTTCCCTCTCCCTACTCTGCTGTTTCCCGGTTCATTATTGCATTGCTTCGATTCATTATTGCATAATTAATAATTATTTCCAATAAAGATATGAAATCGCTTGTAATGAGTACAAGAGAACCGACAGATCGGATTACAATTACGATGTCAGACTCAGAGTGACACTGAATCACGTTACTAGCCTATACGTTTCTTTGCTTATATTTTCTTCTCGTTTTAGGGTTCCGTACCTCAAAAAAAGAACCTTTATCAGATCACCCTGTTGTCCACCTGTCTAGATAATTTATACTGAGATCGCATCTTTCAGGTCAGTCGTGGCGCAGTGGTACAAAGTGTGACTGTAAAACCGACAGGTTGTGGGTTGGATCCCCACTCGAGGAGATGAAATATTTACTTAAATTTATATTTTCATTTTCTTCGTTCTGGTGTCGAGGCAAAGCGCGGCGTTGAGTTCTGCCACTCAACACGCAGTGCCTCCAAAATTCGGCAGAAAGTGGGGAACGGAGTGTCTTAACACTAGGTTCCCTCTGCCTACCCTGCTGTGTGCGGGATATAGCGTGAAGCTAATTTAATTTAAGCATCTTTCAGCTACATTTATGTGGAATTCGCCAAATATTAATTATTATATATAATAAATATTATAGGTCCTTCCGTGGACTTTAAATTACGAATCTTGGCAAGAAGTGAGAACTTGCAGTACAAATGAATCGAAAAATGAGAGAATAGGCAATTATAATTTATTTTACATACAAATATTAAAAAAATGCAAATTTATTGCCCCTAACTTAAGTGTGCCAACTTCTATAAGTTATACTTACCGTTAACCTACAATCCTGAAAAATTGGAACAGAACTATAGATGGGCCAGTCCGACTGGCGCTTGACCTTGGCGGGTTTTTATCATTACATTCATTAAAATTCGAAGTGTCTATAGGCAGAAGGAGAAAGTTTAGGGTTAATGTCTTATTAGCACTAACTTCTCAATTTTCCATCAATTTTGAAGACAAGCGAGATCTATAAAATATAAATATGAGGCCACGCAAACGCAATGCAACGGGTTTGGGTAACTAGACAAAAAGCAACGTTGAGATCCGTTACTCAACAAGTAGTGATTGAAAATTAGAGCAATGCGTAGAGGACAGAGAGTCTTAATATAAATTTTCTTCTGCCTGTTATATATGGGGTACCACGAAAAACTGTATAATTAATATATTAGCAAAATATCTTTCAAGTGGAGCTCGAACCTATAACTGTAAAGACACATTTAAATTAAAACAGCCCGTCTATTAGAAGTCAATTTTGAAGTTAATTTCAATGATTTATTATAAAATTGAATATTTAAAATGAGACCGAAACAACCGCGGCCAGGTTTGCGGTGTCCCGCGGTAGAGCTGCATTTGACGCACCATATTACTACATTTTGACGCTAATACCACCGCGTTATAACTAATTAGTCACGCAAAATTTTCACACCATACAATTATAAAATAAGAAATATTTAAAGAAGCTGGAGATAAGGTTAAGCGTGATAGGATTTTCGATATATTTTATACCTACATACGTATATCAAAACTAAAATCATTATATATTTTTTGTCAAATAAAATATTTTAGATATTAATGTTAGTGAGAATGTAAGAATTAAGTAGAATGTGCTCAGGTGGCTCGAGGCGAGAAAACCAGTGACTTGAGAATGGCAAAAAAATTACGAAGTAAGAGTGAGTGTCAAGAGAGACACATGAGACCTCGGCTGGCCTTTCAAAGCACAGTTTCGATGATAATGTATCATGATGACTAAGCGGAGGATATGTGGTTGTGGCGGGAAAAAAAATATACTAAGACCGTAGTGCACCGTTCTCTCTGACTACCTAATTTTTTTTGTATATCCATGAAGTGAAAATTGAACGCCCATCCTACTAAGGTACAGACAGGCTCTATCTGTTTGTGCCACGATTTCTGATTCTATTTTTGTAAAGATTGTTTCTATAAAATAAAAATCAGATTAACGCTCTAACCTAGAATTAAAACACTTCATTTTTGTTCAAAGTAAATTCAATTCAACATTAGCTTTAAAATGTATATTTTCGTTATTTTCCGCAGAATATACAATATAATATGAAGAGCGAAATCGCGTGTTAAAACCGAATAAATTATAAAGAACTTTTTGCCACGTAATAAACTAAGTGGCTTACGTTTGCAAGATACTGCAATGCATTACTTTAAAAATAATACTTTAATTCTAGTAAGTATAAAAGATAAGATCTAGGGTTAAAAAAATCTACACTTTATATATATATATATATATATATATATATATATATATATATATATATATATATATATATATATATATCTTATCTTTATAATTATATAATTGAATTTATTAATCTTTATATAATTGTAATAGGTGTTAAGTTAATAGATAATAAGTAAAATGTTTACGAAAAGACAACCTAAAAATAAATACTTATTTAGAAAACGTATAAAAAATTGAACGCAGCGGGACTCGAACCCGCGCCTCCTGGAAATTTATTCCTCCAGGAGGCGCGGGTTCGAGTCCCGCTGCGTTCATTTTTTTATACGTTTTCTAAATAAGTATTTTTTTTTCCTAAGTGTGGAATAACACTTTAAAAAATGTTTAAAAACCTAAAAAATACCTGGACTTTCTTAGGAATTAAATATCTAGATTCTAGGTAATTATCTCTAGTTATAAGCCTAGTTTAAGTAGCAAATAAATACTCGTATAAAACTCTTGATTAGCTGATAATAATGAAGAAGAAAAAAAATATAGACCACGTGTCTAAAATAAAAAAAAAAATCCTACGGTTAGGTCACTCCGTTGCCGATATATTGCATATATTGCCACTCGAAATATGTCAAACCGTATTTTTAATGCATAAACTAAACCGATTATAAGTATATTTTTTCGGATATGAGTATTGTTTGCGGTGTGGCGGCGTTTGACTATAAACGCGATAGTTATAGGTTCGATCTCCTTGGGTGTCTTAACACTAGGTTCCCTTGGCCAACACTGTTATATACGGAATACAGTATAAAGCTAGAATAAATGAGTATATCTGGCTCCCTTCTTCTATCTTATTTTGCCTACATTATTCATTAATAATTTAATGTGACATTATGTTCACTTGTTTATAGGTCTTCATAGCTTTGAATAAGTTTTATGTAAATAATAAGCTCTAGTTTATTTTCGGGTTCCATTCTGTTCAAAGGATGAAACGGGAACTTATTACTATGATTCCACTGTCAGTTATTAATTACAGCAAATGTGATTTTTTGTCGTTTTTATAGATATTTTTTAACAGAGAGTATAATGATACCAGAGCTAAAATAAGTTATTCCTTCGATTTGGAATCGAACACATAAAGGTCGTATCTACAGTAAGACAGCCACAACGATCTGAATAAAAGTGGGAAAATGGGATTCGAAACCAAAAATCCCATTTTCCCATTTAAAATATAACGTTATAAATTAATGCATAAACGTTTTGATTACTGACTCACTTTCTTAAAGTTTTTCTGACAAAAAAAGATAGCGTGAACGAAGTAAATTTAATAAAAATAAACCTTTTAGTTATCCACTTGTAGTAAGCCCATGGGAGACCAATGAATATCAAAGTTAGTGCCACTCAAGTTGAGTGGTCAGTTTTGCATTATATAGATTAAATTAGAATTCTAATGCATTTTGGGATATTACATGTATTGAATCTTGTAATATTATGTCCTCGTGCCACTCTATTTTCGAGATATTGCGTGTTAGGTGCGGAATTCAACGCCGCGCTTTATTTTCTTACTAGAATGAGGAAACAATTCATTAATTAAGATTACAAACAGTTAATTGAGATTAAATAAAAAATACATTTTAATTTTAAACAGGTTATTTCTGGATGTTGTTTTTTTTTTCTCATACTCACAGTGCCTTTAACTCTACGCGCATTTTCCCCGTACGTTGCGCGCTAAGACCTTGTTGAAGAATGGGGCCAAATGTGTGAAAGTATACACTTTTCTTAATAGCAAAGATAAATTCTCTCATTTTCTGTATAAATAAAAAATACAAAAATATATAAAAATACAAAAGTCTTAGCTTTTGAAAGATTTCAAGAGGCACAGGTTCAAGCCACATTATTTTAATATTTTTTTTTTGAATATCAAAGAAGCGTAGCATTTCAAAAAATTTTTTTCGATTAACACTACGAAAATACATTTTTTTTTTATATTCTTTTTTAAATAAAATAAAATAATATTAACCATTCCAGGGATTTCAAAATGGTTATATTTATTGAATTTATTGTCTTATTTTATTATTAAATATTATTATTAATACATTACAGACACAACTATGGAAAGAAATACTCTAATGGCGAAATGCTATCCACGAATAAAAGACTACTGCCGTGAAAAACATGGCCTGGAATTTCAAGTAAGTATTTTATTACTGAAATAGGTTTTTTTCAGCGTTTTACTCCGTTATGCACTTACTAATCCAACTTTTGAGACATTACGTTTTGAGTGACGGAACTCAACGACGCGATTTGTCTACCCGAGCAAGAAAATTAAATTAAATATAATCATTACTCTGAATGGGAATTGAACCTACTACCATCGTGTTTTAGTGAGATTTTTTTTCCTGTATTGTTTAAATGTTATCCACCACTTCCTTTCTTTAATTATAGCGGTTTTTTCCACTATAAGATATTTGTTTATAAAATAAGATTTGTATGTATCTGTGTAATTGTTTAATATAATGTAATAATACAAATAAAGTGTAATAATAATAAATAATAGGCTCGAGCTTTTGGACAACATCCAAGAGGCGTGGGTTCTATTCTTGTTTCCTTTAAAAATATATACTATTCTGTCTTCAGTATAAACAAACTTTTATAGAAAATAGACGAAATACAATGTTATTATTTGCAAAGATATTGCTATTCCTCGAATTCAAGTGATCGTCTTAAGATACTATAAAAATTTATATCTTCCGCTTCCACTCTCTAAATCCTTCGATTTCCTTAAGGGACAGGAAAAAAAATTGCATATTTTTAAATTCACGTTTAATTTCAGAAATATTAAAATCAGTCAAATGCGAGTCGGACTTGTCCACTGAGGATTCCGTGCTAATTTCAAAATAGGATAGACCGGTTTTAATGTTTTACCGGTTGTAATGCATAAGCAAATCTACAAAATAGAAAATACGTGAATAATTTAATAGTTTATCCACCTAATGAGAAACGGTCAAAAATGTATATATTTTTTTTCCCTTCATGCTGTATCCCGCGCTTAGCAGTGTAGGCAGAGGGATCATCAAAACCTAGTGTTAAGACACTCTATTCCCATTAAAGCAATTCCCATCCCCCGTTTCGCCGAATCCTGGCGGTATTATGAGTTGAGTTGCCGAACACAAGACCGCGCTTTCCTGCTATGTACTATCTTGAGTTTCGCTAGTCAGAACAAAGAGTCTTAGACTCCTTCTGCCTACTCCATATTGCAATATGTACATACCGCATATTGCAATATGCGGTATGTACAGGTCTAAGCTAAAAAAAAAGAAAAAAAAATCCCTACGAGATATTAAAAAAAAATACAAAATCATACAAGGTATACGAGAATAATAACATAGAATCGTAAAATCGATAAAAACTTTCGTAAAATATAGTAGAACAAAAAAAAAATTAAATAATATAATATTTAATACAAGTTAGCTTCCCCTTAAAATTCTTTTGATTTGTCTCTCATAATAATCCTCAATGAATCCGAGATTTTTCCAAGGAAATGCAAAGGGACTTTAAAGACATCGATCTGTTGAACAACAAAGTGTGGGTTTTGGGAATTCTACAAGTATAAATATTTATATTACATTCTTATGAACTCTATATATACACGTTAATCTGTACCTAAATAAAATGTCTCTGTTACTGAGAGACTGGTCGACAACGCAATGAAATTAAATTGAGCAGACACAAAAAATTGGCGTATAGTCCTTAGGTAGTATAAGGGAACCCTAAGTGAAGATTTCCCGAAATCCTACGGGAACGGGTAAAAACGTTGTGGTCAAAAGAAGAGACTAATCATTCTTGTATTTTAAGGACAATGTGTCGAGGAATTTCTGATGGAACTAAAAAAAATTTTCAAATTAGCTAAATACACGGCATCGAACGCTTAAAATTATATTTTTGTAACTTAGGTCGTAATAGCCAATAGGCCCTCTTGTCCAGGACCATGTTAGCTAAATATAGAAGATATAAAATTATATTTCGTTGTGCAGCTGTAGCTAATTCAATTCTAATTCTACGCTTTTCCTACTTCTGTTGAATTTCAACTCAATATCTCCAAGCGTTCCTGAGATAAGGCTCTTAACAGCCAGACAGACAGACGGTCAGCACAATGATCTTATAAGATTTACATTTTCCTTAAAAGATACGGAACCCTAAAAATGTAGAGGTGTATTACATACCTGCAATATAATAATAAAAAAGTAAGCAAACTATGAAATACACAATAAATATTTACATAAAAATTACAAAAATAGAACACAAGAGTTTACTTTAAAAAAAAAACCGTTGAAACGTTCCATCAATACTGGTAGTACTGTAGGAATTTCGTTATAGTTTCATAGCTGGATTGAATAGTATGTACTTGTACGCTTAGTTTAGTACAGCACGTGGGTAAGCTTCCGTCGACAGAAATAAACCCGCAACTGGGGATTGTTGGTTATTATAAGGAAAGTTTACATTGTGCTTAGTACCTAGCACTGTTTTATTCTCCTAGTACTTTTCTCGGTGTAAAATGGAAAACGGAGTGTCTCAACACTGCATACCGTCTACGTATCCTGAATTACGCACAATACAGTGTGAAGGTAAAAAAAAAGAGTGGTTTTAATAATCTAAATGCATCTCCCTTATGCAGAAGGCTAGCTTTAAAGAAACTAATGTTATACCAATCCTTCTTTCTTTTAATATTATCTTTCTATTAATTATGGCGAAACTTCAGAACAGCTTCAGCTTCAGAACCTTTTTATACGGTAGCGAAACGTGGGTATTACAGAAGAAGAATGATAGAAATATATGCGAAGTCAGCTTAGCTGATCGAATCTGCAATGAAGAGATACACAGAATGTCAGGTACTAGCGAGGATGTCATGGTGAGAATGAAACAGAAAGTGCTCAGGTGGTTTGGGCACGTCGAACGAATGAGTGATGAAAGAATGGCAATGACCTTCAAAAATTTTTTTCATTCCTCCAGTATCGAAGATACTTACACTTTCACTTAAATAACGTGGAATTAACTAGATCATAAATATTTTCCGAGTGGTATTTGAACTGATAACCACCAACCACCTTTAATTAGAATTAGATTAGACGCCATGCAGACTAAAAAAAAACAAAAAATGCCTATCGTTTTTGCGTCTATATAAACTAAGCTTAATATGTTTACAAATCCAACGCTGCGTTTGTTCAGAAATAGTTCAATATTGTAATAGAAAACATGGCTCAGACAATTAAACAATGAATAAGAACTTCTAATAATACTTTTGAAATTGGAACGGTCTAGAAATGATTTGTACTTTTAGCCGTATTGTTTTATACCTAAGACTTTCAGTTACATTTTTATATTTTTTCTGTTTCATATTTTACATAATAATATTTTTTCGTGTAAGTTACAAATGCTCCCATTTTTTCAATTAGAACCTGTAGTTCCTGAGAGTAATGTGTGCAACGAAACAAAATCTTCTGCTTTATAATATTAATAATAATATAGAAGTATAAATATAAACTTTTAGGTGGTAGACATGCGATGGGGGGTAAGAGATGAGGCGACTGACGACCACATGACTACAGAACTGTGTATGCGGGAAATCAAGAATTGTCAACGTCTGTCCATGGGTCCCAATTTCGTTGTATTTTTGGGACAAAAATATGGATACAGGTACATTTTGCATTTAATTAATTTAATTTAAAATCAAAAATCAGCTTCACGCTGTATTCAGCATACAGCAGGGTAGGCAGAGAGAACTTAGTGTTGAGACATTCCGTTCCCTACTTTCTGCCGAATTCTGGAAGCATTGCGTGTTGAGTGGCAGAACTCAACGCCGCGCTTAGCCTCGACACCAGAGCGAAGAAATGGAAATATAAATTTAAGTAAATATTTCATCTCCTCGAGTGGGGATCGAACCCACCACCAGTCGGTTTTTAGTCACACTTCGTGCCACTGCGCCACGACTGGACTCAATCTTTAATTTAAAAAAATAGTATATTTATAGTTTTCATATTTTTGTGTATTTATGACTGATTTAGAGACCAATAAGTAAATGTGTATTCAATAAAATATTTCAAAAATTTCCAGACCCATACCGACGTACGTCCTGTCATCTGAATTACAAATGCTGAGAGATGAGCTCAACGCTGGTGGTGTCGATGTCATTTTACTGGACACGTGGTACAAAAAGGACTCAAATGCGGTACCACCGGTCTCTGTGCTGCAACCTATTTCATCTATACTAGTGAATTTTAATAATAAGGTAAAATTTTAACTATTAATATTTTGAAGAACTAATTCTTTAATATGTTGGTTTCCAATAAGATAACGATAAATCACAGCACAGCGTTAAGCTCCGCCATTCAACATACAATGTCTCGATAATTCGCTAGTGCTAAGCTTTCCGTTCTCAATTAGGCTTTAAAGTAGGCTCTTGCTATATGCAAGATTCAGAGTATAGCTAAAAAGAAAAGATCAGGACGAGACGCGTTGTTCCACTCGGTGGTATGGATTATTTCCTCGCTCTGGTAATAAGACTAAGCGTGGCGTTCTGCCACTCAATACGAAATATCCTGAAAATTGCTTATTTTGCTTTCTTTTTTTCTTAACACTCTTTAACTCTATAGGTATGTATGTAGTAGTTAAAAAAGAAAACTTTAAATAATTTTACTTTCTACAGTAATAATAGTCCATTATAAAACACAATTTGCGGTGTGAATAAATCAGCTATTCACTGAACAATTAATAAAGTTGTTTGTTCGAAACAAGAACAAGTTTAAATCAAACTTCGCTCAATGAAGCTTAAGTATTGGGAATTGATTAAGTTCAGAATTATCTCTCACCGTGTTTGCTTTATTTTGTGTTTTGTGTGTGATTTTGTTTGTTTTCTTCGTATTTATTTTATAATCACCCGACTGCGCGACGCGATGTAAGGAAATTTCTTACTCAGTCTATACATGCAGTCGTCACTTAAGCTCATAGACATGACAATAATAAAATTACTCAATAGCAAGAGCCATATTGCCAAAATAAAAAAAATATGAACAAAAAATTGAGAAACTATGTCAAATGTGCTGAAACTAGGAGTGGAGGACATAAGGTTTCCTCTACCTACTCTGCCACATGCAGGATACTGCGAGAAGCTGAAAGAAAAAATATTAACATTTTTAGATTACGTTTGTTTAATATTTTAAATTAAATTAAAAGATAAATTTGAAACCATGAATGAATATATTTAAAGTTTTTATCATCACCGCTCTAGTAGAATCGCGCGGCGCTAACTTCTACCATTGAACATACAGTGTCTTCTAAGAAAATCATAATAAAATCAAAGTTTCTGTTAAATAAAGAAATGTATATGGTTCACATACATATTTATATTATAGAACATTACTACGCCAGATTCCATCAAAACTTAACCGAATTTAAATTAAAACTTAAATTTTAACTTCAACGTTGGATTTCAGCGCGTTCCAAAACTTCAAGCGGAGGACCAGGCGGTCTGGTGGGACACGCTCACCAAAATGCAGAAATTGTTCCGCAAAGCTTCCCTACAATTGTACAATTCTGGCAAAATCGATAAGGATACTATGCATAATTATTTTATGTCAGGTCACTATTTTAAGTATTTTTTTTTTTTGTATAAAATAACGAAATAACGAGAAAATAATAAGAATCTTAGAATAAGGTACATGCATGTATCCCGCACACAGCAGGGTAGGCAGAGGAAACCTAGTGTTAAGACACACCGTTCCCCACTTTCAGCCGAGTTCTGAAGGCATTCGTGTTGAGTGGCTTAACTCAACGCCGCGCTTCGCCTCGACATCAAGGCGAAGAAATGAAAATATAAATGTAAGTAAATATTTCGTTCCTTCGAGAGGGGGTCGAACCCACAATTTGTCTATTTTACAGTCACACTTTGTGGCCCTGTGCAACGCCTAGCCTCAATATTGTATAATTATTTTAATCTTAACATTTTTGTATGATCTTCTGTAGTTTCTATTTACGTACCTTAATATATATATATTTTTAGCTTCACACTGTATCCCGCACATAGCAGGACAGGCAGAGGGGACTTGGGAACCTAATGTTAGGATAATTCCTTCCTTCCACCGATTTCTGTAGGCAATTTATGCAATGCATGTTGAATCATGGAATTTAACGCCGCAGTTTGCCTCTTTACCAGAACGAGCAAATGAAATTAAATATTTTATTTCCTCGAGTGGGAATCAAACCCACATCCTGTCGTATTTACAGTCGCACGATTGTGCCCCTATACCACACGATTGGCCTCATATAATCTTTAAATTTATATAATTTGAACGTAGCGGGACACTAACACTCACAGCTTTGAAGTCGTGCAAGAGGTGCGAATTTCAATATAAATGTAACTACTGTTATTTTTTTGTAACTTTAGATCAAATAATATACCTGACTGACTTAAATGTGCTATTAATAATATTTTGACGCAGTGGCATACAGTGTGACTGTAAACGCGACTGGTTGTGGCTTAGCCCCTTACTCGCGGAAATTCAATATTTATTTATTTTTATATTTTTGTTTTTTACTCTGATGTCAGGGCAAAAGCGCGGCGTTGAGTTCCGCCACTCAACGCCATTAAATTTGGCTGAAAGTAGAGAACGGAGTGTCTTAACACTAGGTTCCTTCTACCTACCCTGCAGAAAGCTCTAGAATTCGGAGGAACGTAGGGAACGGAGAATCTTAACACTACATACGTACTGCCCATCGTGCTATCTGTAGGATACGGGTAAAGATGAAAAACACATTTTTTTTTAATAATTTCAGTAACGGAACGTGAAGTAATCAACGGTGTTCTCAACGTGAAGAACACAAAGAACCACTGTTTAGCGTACGTACGGTACATAAACAATATAAATCTTCAAAATTTGAAAAAAGCCAGCAATTTCGTTGATATCCTCAATAGAAGTTTGGACGCTGAAGCTTCTAAGCTTTTAGCCGACTTACGAGATGTCAGGTTACCGGAGAAAATCGAAACGACGAACATACAAAAGTTAGTTTTTTTTTATTTTAGTACATTTCTCTTATATTATGTAATTAAGTATAATTTATTAAAAATATCGCAGTCCAAGATTTGTGCACCTTTAAAAACTTTATAGAATTACTTTCTTAGTTCACGCACTTGTCACGATATTATATACTCGTTTGGTAAGAAAGTTTTTTTTAAAAAAACTTATAATATATGAGAAATATTTACATTCAGTTAAATTGCATATACATTTGTGTTTTCCTTGAAGAAAAAATACTCCCAGTTTAATGTTGCCGTCTCCTTAGGGTCCCGTATCTCAAAAGGAAAAAAACGTTACCGTTGCTTTGTTGTACGATTGTCTGTCAAGACCATTTAAGTTTGTTAACTTTTATAAGTTGTACTTCACTTTGACCCTAAAATTGGTAGAGAACCCTCAATGAGCGAGTTCGACTCGCACTTGACAGGTTTTTTGTTGCAATAGTCTTTAGACTAGTTAAAAAATCTACAACTAATAAAGTATTATTCATTTTCTAATAAAAATAAATAATACACCAAATCTCAAGTGGAAATAGAAAACCAAAAGCAATATAAAATGAAAATTAAATGATTAATTCTAAATTTCGTGTAAAATAATGATTTGATTCCATTAAATATTGTTGGGCTTCCTAACTGATCAATTATATGTAGCGCAGAAGCCGTATTCAATGTAATCAGTATAAAAGTTAATTAAATAATATGAATGTTGAGCTTGCTTTGGCGCAGCAACACAGCGTCGACTCAAAGCGCGACGGTTGTTGATTCAATTTCCATTCAGGGGAATAATTTATTTTAATTCCCCGCTCTGTTAACATAGACAAAACGCGCAATATTGAAAATTAGGTTGAATTTGGATAAAGGAGTAACCTAACCTAACGTAACACTGAAGCTAAAAAACGTAATACTTCTCTAAAATATAATTAAATTATTATAAACATACGTACGGCGACACTCAACACTCAATGTCTCAAGATTTCGGCGGAAAGTAGGAAACTGACCAGTGTTAACGGCAACAGAGTGTCCTAACATTAGGTTCCCAGATTCCTTCTGGCTACCCTGAGGTGTGTGGAAAACAGCGTGAAGCCAAAAATAAACATACTTACAAAATTATAACTTATTGCAGATACACAGTGGAGTGGATCGGACGGGATGGTCTCGACAACGAAACACATGGCGAATATCTTAATCATTTTATATCACATTTCTATAAAAATATCATTAAGTTAGTCGACAGGTAATTTGTTCAAATTTGTATTTGTTCAAAATTAACAACATATACTAATATTGCTGTCGTGGCGCTGCGGCACAGCCCCTTACTGTAAACTGTTGTGGGTTCGATTCCCAGTTCATCTTACTGGAAAATAGAATATGCATAAAAGAAAGCGTCGGACCTTCACCTTACCCCGTTTCACCTTACATATGTCGTGATAGTAATATTTATAAATGAAACTTTGTATATATCCTACTAATATTATAAATGCGAAAGTTTGTGAGTATGTATGGATGTTTGTTACTATTTTACGCAAATACTACTGAACCGATTACGATGAAATTTGGTATGTAGGTAGCTGAAGACCCAGAATAACAAATAGGCTACCTTTTATCCCGGAGTTGCCGCGGGATTGATTCCTAATTGAAAATAGATATATATATATATATCGCTTCTCAAGTGAATGTGAGATCTAGCGGAACGGCCGGTAATGGCACATAACATAGAGTTTCCACGCGGACGAAGTCGCGGGCGGCCTCTAGTTTTTTTAATTAATTTATTATGTTATTGTTATTATTATGTTAATTTAATACTTAAAGAGCTATGCGCAAAGAAGACAGCAGTGCCCAAGGACAGATAGTGACAGAAATACTCCAGCATTTGCACGCATGCAATAACTCCGTCAAAGTGTTCCACGGGAGAGAAGATGATTTGAACTTCATAGAAAATTATATGACGAATACTTCTGATAAGCCTTTGGTTTTATATGGCGAAGGTAAATAAAGCAACTGCAATTAGTGTGTTACTGGATACATAATAAAATAATCATAAATAATATTAAAAAGCCTTTAGAGACCACGCCGGCACAGCGTCTTACTATAAACGCGATGGTTGTGGGTTCAACCCCCACTCGGCAGAATGAATCAATGTAAACTGTGAACTTAGCAGAGCATTGTCCAGTGGCTCAAAAATAAAATGGAGTTTCCTACGCATGCAGTTGAGTTCTATAGGTTTTAGAAATAATTTTTAGCATTTTTACTCCAAAACAGTTATTTAAAGAAAAATTATGTGCTAACTTACTTTGACAGATAATTTTTTTGGAAATAAAAATCGAGGCGAGTATTGCACACATAGGAATGAATAAAATTGTTCTTAATCATTTTTAACAATAGTTCTGTTGATTTCACGTAGAAAAATAATTTTAAACAGAAAAAAAGAACCTTAATTTCGTAAATTGTTCGAATCGTAAAGCAATTTAAAAAATAGACATAATTATGTAGTGCTCGTGGAACTCGTGTATTTTGAGAAAATGGTAACATCGTGCTCAGACGCGGCAACTCTTACTTTTTTAGCAGAATATAAGTAGGTCTATGATATTTAGCCTGAAAAAGATAAGAACTTAGAAACAGCTGTCAGCAGAGCAAACCTCTGGTATACAGTTTCTACCATTATGAATACTTTCTGCTTACCATAATGCTAAAGCTACAATTTGCATACTAAAGTTAATCTTAGATCCTCCCAAATTGTGTGTTTTTTTTATAACAAGCAAAATTAATATTCTATCTAAAAACAGGTGGTTGCGGTAAAACTAGTCTGTTAGCGAAGAGTTCTGCGATGTCCTTGGACTATTGGTTTGCTGAAGTCCGTCCAACTAACATTATCAGGTTCCTCGGGACTACTCCTGACTCCAGCGCATTGACACCAACACTTATATCAATTTGCCAACAGGTAATTTAAACTGTATTTGTTCTTAGGGAGACATTATTAAAAAAGGAAATGGGCCATGATTTTAGAATATATTTGATATATAAAATAATAAGAAGATTATTTCAACGATTGTTTATACATTGCATATATGTACGTGTTATGCTTAGTCACTAATTATAGTGCCGTCTTGTATAGTAAGTGATTCAGCGTCTGACTGAACGCCAGTCTCATGCAACGTCTAGAAAATTAGACAGTGCGTGGGAAAAGGAATATTTTAAACTCCTTCTGCCTACTATTACTACTTTACTATCTATGTAAATGTGAAGAAACAAATAACATTAATTTGTTTCAGATATCCTATAACTTCGCATTGCCTTTCGAAAGCATTCCTGACGACCTGGTCCCGCTCACGGCACATTTCAAGCAACTATTAACAATGGCTTCTCAACAACAACCCTTACTGTTATTCCTTGATTCCGTCGACCAGCTCACTGGTATTGGGACTGAAAACAACAAAGTGTCATGGCTACCCACAAGATTACCACCACATTGTAAAGTAAGTGACCGATTCTTTTGTGATGAGGTTACAAACAATAAGGATAATATTTTTAAATATTACGTAAAACACATCTCGTTACCGAGGGTTTATTTCAGTAACATACATATTTATTATTAGTCGCCTCCACGTGGCTTCACCTGCTTTTACTATATAATTATTTATCTTATTATCTGAATTACTTTCGTGGTCTAATAACATTATAATTTTTAAGACAATATCCATACATTGATAGCTAACGTTTTAGCCAATTCATTAAAATAATTATTTTGTTACAATATTGTCACATGATTTCTTTTATTGACATAGCCTTTATATTTATAAACCAATTGGGAGGGGAACCAATTGGGGAGGATTGGGAATTAAGGGAAATTTGCCAAAATAGTGCATTTATATTAGTTTTGGGTTCTATTACATCGATAAATGTAATATCTTTGAATATATTTTTTTCTTATGTATCTTTACCATATAGATATCGATCCCTTATACAAATAAAGGATTTGTCAATTTCGATTTATAAAAAGTATAAAAAACATTTATAATTTCTATGTGCTAAAGTAGCCATTTTGCCGCAACTTTACACTATTATATGTTTCTATTTATTGTCAATTATAAAGATATAACATATACATTAATATATAGAACGGGACAACAGGCAGCTTTACGCTAAGAGAGCGATGTCTGTTCAAACATTATTTGTAAATAAAAATATAATTCATAATGTAATTCGTTTGTGTGTTTTAATTATTTTTTCATATCTAAGGACTTATGGGCCACCTTGTATAAGTATTCAAGGTCAAGGTTCAATATAAAATACAGATTTTATATACAAATATTATCATATATTTTTTTAACTGCGATGGTGCATTTATACCAAAGATCCCAATTGTGTCACACAAAATCGTGATTTATGTTATGTCAAATTCAAAATAAAACTTAATTTTCTCAACATAGACTTCTTACAAGATTTTATAGATCTCTAAACATTATTCATAAGCATATCATTAACAGATTATAGTAACATGTGCATGTGAAGAAACCAATCCTGAAGTCTCCAAAGAGTATGATGTACTTCGTAGAATGATTGATTCCGAAGAGAATTTTCTAGAAGTAACAGCTTTAGGTGAAGATCTAGCCATGCAAGTCTTAAAGTAAGAATTATGTTAACTTATAATAATTATATCTAGGTATATTATGCTATTTTTTTTTAGAGTAACGTTGTATCCCGCATATGGCAGGGTAGGCAGAGGTAACCTAATGTTATGACACACTGTTTCCCACTTTCTACTGATTTTCGAGGCATGTCGTGTTGAGTAGCGGAAGTCAACACCGCGCTTTGCCTTGTTACCAGGTTGAAAAAATTAGAACATTAATAAATATTAATTTATTACCCCAAAAAGACATCGAATCCACCTAGTAACTAACACGGTTGATTATAATCTTTATTTCTGCCCAATTTGGTATATTGGATTGTATAAAGTAACGCATCACTTTGTTTTTCCATTACGTCTGCTATAAATATAAATATAAGATTTTATATTTACCTAAATTACCCTTTAATACTGTAACTGTTATAATATGTTTTTTTTCTTTTATCACATAGATTATGGATGGCATCAGCAGCACGTGACTTAAGCAATTACCAGTGGCGCCTAGTGTCTAATGCGATCGGACAATGTTCTTTACCAATATTCGTTAAATTGGTATTTGCTGAGGTAATATTTTATTGTTTATTATTTTCTTGTAGTTTATAAGGAAACAATGATAAGTTACTATATAATCCATCAAATCCAACGAATCATGATTTTTGCTCATACATCAGTCAACTTTTACTCAAAGTAACTATGGTCTCGGAATCAAAAAGCTAGCTATATCTAGTTATAAATAATCGATGATTAGAGATTAAAAAATAATCTCGGTGTCTCGATGGTTGATCGGCAACCTCTATAAATTTATGTAATAAAAAGAACTTAGTCGATGGAGTGCACCAATATAGATTTGTGAAACTTAAAGAACTCACATTTGGTAATGTGAGGTTCCTCCTCGTCATGATTAATAATACTAAATACCATATTTGAATATAATGCTTTTTATTGTTTTAAAATTTGCAGGTATGCCGGTGGCGGAGTTACACGAAACCACAAGATACACACTTGGCTTCAACTGTCATGGACTCCATTATGATGCTGTTTGAAAGAATTGAGAAACAGGTGACAACTTATGAAACTATATTTTATTACAAATAAATAGCATGGTTTTTTTTAGTAGTATGCAAAATTAGAAGACTATATTCGCATACTATTGAAAAAATGTAAATAAAGAACTATTTTTTATATTTTCTTTAGTGTTTTCAAAGAGTATTTTTTTTTCTAGACCAATAGTTAAATTTCTTTCTTAAATGCAAATATTTATGAAACGCAATTATTATGTTTTCAGCATGGCCGCTTACTAGTGTTTCATGCCCTTGCCTATATAACAGCTGCAAGGAGTGGACTCTCAGAAACTGAATTGGAAGACTTAATTTCTCTAGACGATAAAGTGTTAGATGATGTTTACCAGTATCATTTGCCTCCAGTACGCAGAATCCCACCTTTATTGTGGACAAGGTTATTTAAAACATATTTATATATATGCTTATGTTAACGTGTTAATTATCTGTGCTAACTAATATAGAAAATAGGATTTTTAATTTGATACTAACCTAATGTTACAGAATCCGCAACGATTTGCCCAACTACCTATCAGAAAGAGAAGCAGATGGAGTTTCAGTTATGAACTGGTACCACAGACAGTTCCGCGACACAGCACGTGAGAGGTACTTCAAGAACATGAATATGGCCATGTACTTTCATTCTATGATTGCAGATTATTATTTAGGTAATTATTAAGATCTTTTTGGGGTCCCCTTCCTAAAAAAATTAAGAAAGAAGAAGGTCCGTTTGACAGTATATCTATCTTTCCGTCCGTCAAGACTGCATGAAGATGAAAATCTAAAATTTATATGACGCATAAGCCCGTAAACTAAAGTTTTTAAATTCTTATTATTTTTGTTGTTTTTTTTTTATATAAAACAATAAAGTAAAAAAGTAACTTAACAGAGTATTCATAACTTTATATATATTTTTAAAAGGAGTCCAATTATAAAACCACCATAACGAACAAGGAAACATAAATTTGCAGGCATTTGGGGTGGTGGTACACCAAAACCGTTTAAATATACTGAAATACAACGTCATAGGTTTAATCTTGCGGACAAAGAGGGCGTTGCTGACAGGAAAGTCCCGTTACAACCGCTCGTCTTCACTTCTGCTGATGGTTCTTCCAAAAGATATAACTTGAGAAAGGTAAAATTGTTAAAATCTACATTTAATTTTATCATGTACAATATTTTTGGGTTCAATCCCTAACCAGGGAAATCGTTAAGTGTTGATTTATATCTCAAGTTTGGTTGGTTAAAGCACATATTAAGGTCTAAAAATCAACAAGAAAAGTTATTATTAGATTCAGAGTGGATGAAAAATTATTTTTTTACCTAACGAGCAAATGCAAGAATTATTTAACTAGGCTTTTAAATTTTTAGTCCAAATTTTGTCCAAATTTAAAAATAAGAATCATAAATACGCAATAGTAAATATCTATTTAATTTTCAGTTCGGTGAACTCCCATTCCATTTAGTTCGTTCAAAACGTTTCACGGACTTATACGCGGAAGTATTGTTTAATTATGAGTGGCTCCACGCGAAGCTCAACTGTTGTCCTCTTCAAGCAGTGTTAGCAGATTTTGAAGATGCTAAATTACACGTTAATAAAGATGCAGTCAGGTTTGAAATATTAATTTTTAATGATGAATTTATAAAGATCAACTATAATGATAACCATAAATTCTTAAATCTGTACATACACCACACTCGAAGTAACAGAGACAAAAAAATACTATTTGCTTTTTAGTACAGTTAGAGCATGGACGGCTGTTCACAATAATTATAGGTCCCACTGAAAAAAATATTAATATTTACACAAACGAGAGCATAAAAACCATCGTCAAACTTACAACGTCTTAAAATCGTAACTGACCGGTATCTGTATCTGGAAGATAAATGAGAAAACTTATTACTGGGAATATTTATAACCCAAGACATATATTTTTAAAAATGTTGTCTGTCTAGACAAAACATGAGTGTAAGTTGCATGCTGTACGTAGATGATGCACTGCTCATTGCATCATCAGAATACGAGTTGCAGGCTTTAGTGATCTCTCTGAAAGAAGGGTGTGAAAATAATAGTCTAAGCCTGAATGCGAGTTAGAAAATTTCTGTTATTTGAAAGTAAAATAAGGAAATACGGAATGCAAGATTAATGTAAGATACTAGAACCAGTGAATGAAGAGGTATATTTGGGAAGAATGTTCAGTAGAGATGAAAGATATGAAATGGATGCGGAAAGGCGTATTGCTACCGGTAACAGCGCTAATTGTGTCTTAGCTGAGACAGTGAAACGATAGCACAGTTGCATGTTTGGCCGTACACAATGCAGCGTTGCTACCGAGCCTGTTATACGGCAGCGAAACGTAAATATTAAGAAAGAAGAATGCACGAAACATTACTGCTTTAGAGATACGATCTCTTCGTAGGATATGCGAAGTCAGCTTACCTTACATATGGTGGGGGTCCTTACGCAGGTTACAACTTGCAGTGGCCAACTTGGAAGTCGCTTAATCGTTCACGAAGCCAGGTTGGCCGATGCAAGGAACAGCTTGTGAAATGGGGGTACGCACTAAAGGATGAATCAACCTGCGACTGTGGTGCCAACCCACAAACAATAGCACACGTACTCTCGTTCCCCAAATGACAATTCACCTGTTCATATGACGACTTGATCAGGGCAACAGATACCGCAGTCAACGTGGCTAAATACTGGCAAAATATGATATGAATTTTCAAGCATTGACACGAAGAAGAAGAAGTAACGAATATATACCAATAACGTAAAAACATTCTACTCAAAAATACTGCTAAGCGTTGTCAATCAGCCACTTTCTCTCAAAAAACATACTAGATCGAGAAAGGGATATGTGTCGTTCTATTTTACGCAATTTGACATCGCCGCCGTTACCTACGGCTTGAATTGGCGAATGAGGCGTGTGCGCCGTTATCACTTTAATGTGTTTGTGTCTGTGTGCGTTATTCTTGACAAATAACGTTTTATTTTAAAACGATAATTTTATTAATTATTTTGCTTGAAAAAATCCCTTTTTTTATTGTATTAAGATTAAGTTTTTAAGACTGTAGTTTCATTGAAAGTAATTATAATAAAAACAGTCTGTTTTATAAATCAGTTAAGAAGAGCAAGGTGCAATGCAAATACTTAATTTTTTAACAACCTATTTATTAAATTTACAATTACATCATAACTAGGGAACTAATGCTAGTAGCAGACGCATTGCGCCTTGGTGGTGCTATACTAGGCGCATTCCCGGACATGCTCGCACCACAACTTGCAGGAAGATTACTGCCTGAGGCACCTCACAATCCTGCTGTATCGTCTTTGTTGCAACAGTGCCACGATAAGGGAAAGAATCATTGTGCGTTGTTGCCGTCCCATCATTGTTTGCATACACCTGGTGGACCTTTGAAGGTAAAATTCTGTCATAATACAATATTTTGAGTTATACAGCTTACCTCCAAATATAAATTAAAGAGTAGAAAATGACTACGGCAATAGCTTAAATCAAAAATTATATTAACTATAATTTTATCATGTTTCAGTAATACAGATATTTTAAGAAATTATTTACTTTTACTAATTATTTACTATTTAATCTTGAATGAGTCAGAGTGTTTATAAGGAGGACAGATGTAATGACGAGAAGTCTATATAATATTATACGAATACAACGATGGTAAAATCTATCCTTTAACTATTTATTGTTTTTAATTTCCAGTACTCCTTGGAAGGTCACCAGTTCGCAGTGTTCGGGTTCCGTCTAAGTTCAGATAAGCGTTATGTAGTGTCCATATCTAGCAGAGTAATATCATGGGATCTATCAACCTCGGACCTCGCAAGAGATCTTTGTCCTCAATTGGAAGGAATTATGCAAAATCTAGAACTTTCTTCAGACAACAAGTGGGCTGCAGCTTCTACCAATAATTCTGTTGTAAGTTCTAATAGCTTGTTATTTTATAGAATTTCAAATTTGTCATCTGGCACTCATAACGCCATGCGTGGACTCGGACAGAAAACGGAACATAAAGTGTCATGGTTCTTTCTGACTCTGGTATACGAGATAACAGTATGAAGCTTAAAAAAACTTTAATTACGAAGCGTATATATACTGTAAAGCTTAATTGATATCCATGAAAATTTATGAATCTTCAAATCTTTAACTATATTTATTTTGTATGTGTATTTGTTGTATTTCTATGTGTAATTATGTTTTTGTGCCAAGACGACCTCACTAACATATTAACGTGGTAGAATATATTGTGTAAAAAAATAAATGCTTCTGTAAACTCACAACCCCACTAATTTCAGGTCAAATCACCAAAAATTTGACATAAAATGCAAAATAAAATAATATTACAAGTACACAGTTTAAAAAACCATTCAACAAATATTTTGTGTCCATTTAAAAAACGACGAATTCAATTTCACTTCAATTTGTTTAATCCTTTTATATGTAGATATATAATAATATAATTTTAGCCTATGTTTGGAATAGAGCTTATGGGATAACGAAATATTATGATATGTTTCAGTCAATACTATTGAATATGCTGACAAGTGAATACGTTACTATTGATAATCCGTTGGATGAAGGTAAAATATCCCAAATGTTGTATTTATAAACAGGCATGACTGGCTTTTAAAACTGATATTTTTAAATAATTTTACGATTTCAATCAAGCTGGAAGATTTAATTAGCAATCAGCTAAACCTAAGAGAATACAGAAAATTTTGAATAAAGGACGGTTCTCACCGCCAAAGAGTAATTAGCGGCGGAAAAGGTCCTTTTTAAATAAAACCGGTTTATATTTTCACCAAATTAGATCAACCTCTTAGTGGACTCGCACTGTTCGCAGTGAAAACCGATCTTAATTTTGTCTCAGGTGATGATGTAATGAAACTGAAATCATTTATTATTCCTTTGACATAATTGTCTTTTAAAATGTTCTTCTTAATTTGATGGTTTCAAGTTAACATTGTCTATGCATTAAATCATCAAAGTTTAAATTCTTCCGTATACAAAGGTGAAACAGTCCGAGGGGTGTACGTATTAAATCATCACATGTTCATATATGGACCAAATTCCTGGGTTCAATATAATATGAGAGGAGAGCTCGAAGATACCAAGCTTGCTCCGGATACAGCGCCTTATGATGATGTGTCTTGGGAAATTCTCTGTAAGTTTTTTGATGTTTTAAAATTATACATTTATAAAAAAAAAATTAAAATATTATTTAAGTTGGAACGGTCATACTAAATCTTATATACTATTATCGTTCATATAGAAGTGGTCAGTTTAATTTGCAGTCATAATTTTTTTTATATTTGAATATTTTGGCTCTCCTTGTCTGCTCAAAGTGATATTCAATTTGCATACAATGAATTGGATACTCTAATCGAATATTACCATGATACAACCCCTACCTATCATTTGTACCATTCTCCTAGTTTATCTACCTTCGAAAAATTAAAAAAAAACTTACTTATGAAGTGGATATTTAAACTAAATGTAGTTATTCTTTTTTAGCCATCGAATTTCGGGACCTAGAAAATCTAGTCCTTGTAATGTGGAGTGGAGACCTCGATGATGACAGGCTTTTGGTGCAGTTTTCCAAGTCTGGGTCGTGGTTACAGCCACTAAGGTGCAGAGGTGCTTTCACTTTAAACAAGACCTGGACTAAAATCTATACGAGTGATCCTGAAAGGGGTTACCAGGTATAAATAAAGAAATGGGTATCCATTCGTGTAACTAATTAATTTTTTACACATTTTATGATCTAAAAATATTTTAATAGATAATCATTTACATATATTACACGCCTCTAGATTTCCTAAGCGCAAGAGCTATATGCTCGAAAGGGTTAAAGAAACATAATAATAAATTGAATAATATTAAAATTAAATGAAATTTATTTCAAAAGATTTCGTCAGTCAACATGACAAGAAAATGGTAAACTGAGGATAGAGTTAGTAAAGTAGATATAGTTTCAGAAATGCTTAAATATATCTACTAATAAAGTACATAAAAATAAAATAAAAAAATATTTTACTTTTAGATATCAATATATGAATTAAATGAGACTGAGCTTAAATGGGATAAAATTGAAAAACTCCACCACCTAGAGACGGACACCGCTGAGGCCATGCTCCAGTTAAAGAGAGGAAAAAAGGACCGAATGTTGCTTGGTACATTATGTTTACATTTATAATGTTTTTCTTATTATTTTCTGAGCTGGCTGTACATTGTGATGCAACGGTACACTGTTCAGTAGTACTCAATTGTTCAAGAACATATATAAGAAGTATAAATATTATTTTTTGTATTATAGCAACAACAACGTACAGTTTCGTTGTTTGGGATTTTAATAATGTCATACCACGCTGCAATCATTTTGAGCCCCAAACAAATGAAGACGATCAAGAGAAGAAAGAAGAAGAAGACGTAAGTTTTAAAATATATATTTTATATATATATTTTGTCGGAGTAAAACTCGAAATATAAATTACAACAAATACAGAATATACAATTATATGTATGAATTCACTCATTATTCCTAATAAATCTCTATTATACCCTGGTTGGTAGAACCTAGTGTTGTATTTTCTATCGCTAAAGCAACATTAATATGTTGCATTTTTTCTTTTTTTAGCTGTATAACGCGCTTAACAGGGTAGGCAGACTGAACATGATAACTTTGTATAAAAAAAATTCGTATTTCCATTACGATACCGATCACCGCTAACCGTTCCCCACTTTCCTCTCAATTCTGAAGGCATTGTTGAATGATGGAACGTAACACCGGACTTTGCTTCAGTATTATATTCCAATATATTCTTGTCTAAAATACATTTTCTTGCCATACTCACGTTCTTTTAAAAAATATTATTTCAAATAATACAGTTATTTTTAGTATAAAAAATCTTATTTGTCGTTTTTTTTCAGGAGGAGAAGCAGGATCTGGAACAAGAAAAGGACTTACATTTGGAGGGAATAGTCCTAAAACTTCCACACACTATACGAAATATTTCTACTAAAATGACTTTGTCAAATTCTTTTATGATCAGTAATAATAATATTTATGCTGTGGCTGGAGTTAGGTTTGTTATCATTTTCTTAATTTTCAGAGTATTTGATAATATTTTATATTATGTTTAAAAATTAACGTAGCAAGCCCCGAACCTGCTCCGCTCACCATGAAATCTGTCCAAGCATTTGTCATTGAGCCATACTACTTTCTTAGAGCTACGTGGTAATTCTAGTAAGCTTCCGCCACCCAAAGTTGTACAGGATTGTTTTCAAAAAGCCCGAGTATAGTTTTTAATTCCCACGGGTTCGAGTCTAGCTACGTTCGAATGTTTATTTTATTTTTCTATATACATAATTATATTTCCTTTATATGTGATTAACACTTTAAAAATATTAAAAATATATTAGTATTGTTGAAGTTTTTAACCAGCTTAATTTAGATACCATTACTTTTCACCATATTTTTTTTTTTAATATTTTTTTTTAACTGAATCAGTATTATGAGTTCAATATTTTAAAATTTTGTCGAAAATATGGCCAAAACTGTTCAAAAATGTAAGTCTGCTGAACAAGTATATGTGAATGTAAGTATAAATGCTGCAAATAATGATATTTTTCTAGAAAGAACCTCTACGTATGGAGCTTAGAAACAACAAAGCTGATTAAAGTCCTAGATGCACACTTTGGTAGAATTGTTCAGTTGGAGCCGCTCACTGTAGGAGCGTGGAATAACGTAATAACTTCTTCCATAGATCGAACTGTGAAGATTTGGAATATCGATAATATCTTTGAACAAGTTCACAAGATTGATAGACAGGAGCTGCCCATTGATTCTATAAGGTAGGCTAATTTTTTTGACCGATATAAATAACCTATGTCACTTATATTGATTAAGAGAGAGGCACACGCGTGCGACTGTAAGCTCAATGACAACATGTTAAAAAATAGACTCGAATTATGAAACAGAAATTAAAAAAATCTTATTTCGTAATAAACCATTTGAATTCAGTACATTTTAAGTGATTTTTTCACCACTCTACTATAATCAGATAATGTCCATAAATAAAAATCGGCGTCATCGGAGGGAACCTTGTATTAAGACACTCCGCTTCACAGCACAATACTTAGAATATTTTTTTTTTAACACATTGCGGCATTCACCTGCATTTTTAATCCCTGATACCTTTTAATATTACTTTAAGCGATATACAATGAATTATGATATACGAACAATAAATCTAAAATTGGATAAGTATTGTTAAAAATTGTTCTTTTAAAATATTTATTCATATTTTTAAAGTTATTATTTTAAATACCTAAATAGTGGTATTTTTTATATATTGTTGTTGCATAAACCAGTCTTTCTAGTTTCCTTAAACTTCTGTTTTGGAACATCATCAAAAACGCTTATCACGTTGAATCAATGATTCTAAGGTGATTTATTCATACTTCTTAAAGTTAAAGCAGTCGTGGTTTCACTTCAGACCTTAGTTTTTTTTATGATAAACGACCCTTTCGTTTCATCATGATAACCCTAGAAATCATATTTTATACATGGTTTTATTTTTCAAATCACGAGTTTTTCTTAATCTTCTATTACCAGTACCTATGTATACCTATGGCTCTACTTCCAGCCTAGCCCGAGATCAGCAGCTAGCAGTAACAGTCACCCGCAGCTGTTGGGGCTTATGGGACACGCGTGCGGGAAAACTATTAGCACAACTGGCGGACGCTCCTCTCGGCGCTATCGTCACGCACGCTGTCATCACACCGAGTGGTGAGAATGTTGTTACTGCGGAATCTGGCAATGTTGTTATATGGGACACACCCGAAAGACAGGTAAGCTTAATGTTGTTATAAAATGA
Source organism: Heliconius charithonia (assembly GCA_030704555.1). Taxonomy (NCBI): domain Eukaryota; kingdom Metazoa; phylum Arthropoda; class Insecta; order Lepidoptera; family Nymphalidae; genus Heliconius; species Heliconius charithonia. Next base: position 7,441,628 of record CM060825.1, read on the forward strand.
ATGCGTGACGTTGAGTTCCACTACTCAATACGCAATGCCTTGAGAAATTGGCAGAAAGTGGAGAACGGAAGTATCTTAATGGTCAAAGTCAAATATTTTTTTTTAAAATAAGAGGTTACATGCTAGATTTTTGGACGTCAAATAATTTACCACCAGTTATTGCCTCAGATCTCAGAAAAATCATAACACTCGTCAAAATATTTTTTTTTTTTTCCTTAAGCAATCTTTAGGGCTTAAGTTATGTATTGCACGAGTGGCCTGCTTCTGCAGGACAAATATTGGTTGAATACCGGCAACGGCCTAAGAGAGATAAGACATTTTGTACCAACTTAATGGAGAAATATTTGTAATCAAATTTATTTCAAGATTTTAATTGAATTCTAGGTAGCATTTAAAGAAGAGCAAAAAGGAGTAAAGCAGCTTCTTCTTCTAGAAGATGGGACAAAGCTTATCACTATATCCATGGTAGTTTCTACCGATGATGTTAACAATATGGCCATAGCTCATATTGTTGCGAGGACGATACCAGGTAATTCAGATTTGGATTTTTAAGCCAATTTTAATATAAAATACTAGATACTTAATTTTGAACGAAATTGTCTTAATGATTTGATGAGCGGATTATTTTAACACTAGGACCAGGTTTCCTCTGTCTACTCAGCTATGTGCAGGATACAGCATAAATGTAAGAAAAAAATGTATATTCTAATTTCATTTACAAAAACCCAACAGATGGTGATAAAATATACACAGTGGATTATGAAGTAAGAGGCACTGGATACCGCTCAGCTGTAGTCTCTGCTGATGAGCACCACGTGGTTGCTCCTGGACTAGATAAAAACTCTAAGGAGTGTCTTCATGTATTCCACGCAAAGACTGGAGCTAGGCTTCACAGGTTATATAATACATACTATAAGCTACTGAATAAAATTAAACCGCTTTCCAAGCTGGAAGTAGTTTTCTGTAGGACTGACACTACTGACAATTCTATGTAACTTGACGGATTTAAAACTGCTTGTAAGTACCTAATTGAATAAAACTATTTTGATTTTAAGGCTTCGTTTATAGTGGATAAAGCCCGGGTTGAATTTTCGGCATTGGGTATTGTCGGCTCAATCTTAAAAGTTGCAATGTGTTGACAGACATATGAATATAATTATCATTTTAAAAATATTCGCCAGTCGTGGCGCAGTGACAAAGTGTGACTGTAAAACCGACTGGTTGTGGGTTCGATCCCCACTCGAGGAGATGAAATATTTACTTAAATTTATATTTTCATTTCTTCGCTCTGGTGTCGAGGCAAAGCGCGGCGTTGAGTTCTGCCACTCAACACGCAATGCCTCCGAAATTCGGCAGAAAGTGGGGAACGGAGTGTCTTAACACTAGGTTCCCTCTGCCTACCCTGCTGTGTGCGGGATATAGCGTGAAGCTAATAATAATTTTAAAAATATGATTGCTTAAACGTGTTCATTTAATTTTTAGAATGCATTTTTTTTTATATAACGGTCATTAAATTTTGTTTGTTTAAAATCAAATGAAGTCTAAAATCATTCAGTTACATAATATAATAAATAATTAGATAAATATTATTATTAAGAATTATTCCTTTTATATTATTAAGAACTGTTCGACACACACACGCAACTTTAAAATAAAATAAAAATATAAGTAACTTATATATAACATTTTATTTACTTATAGATAAAAAAATGTTTCCAGGATTTCGGTGAAAAATAGTGGCATTAAGGACATGCAGTCAATAGTGGCACTTCCACACAAGCCGCACTGGGTTGCCGTCATCGGGAACGATAAAGCTGGTATACTAGACATCAAGACTAAGAGACATGTCAGGTACTATTTACAACTATTATTTAAAATTGGAAATAATAAAATAAAAATAATAAATTATAAAAGTGAAAATAAAATTACATATCATATTTTAAACCCAAAGCCTAATAGATTCAAAAACAGAAAAAAAGCATGGTTTGAGTTTTTTTACATAAATTCGAATTTTATTTACATTTAAATATCCGTGATAATAATTTAAGCATATAGCAGGGTAGTCAGAGGAACCTAGTGTTAAGAAACTTAACGTCCCCCACGTTCTGCCGAATTCTGGTTGCATTTCGTGTTGACAGGCGGAACCAAACGCCATACTTTGTATTAAAACTAAAAATAATAAACTAATTGCAATCTAATTAATTACAGGTTCGTTCCTCGCTGGAACGGTGCATGTACAAGAGACGGTAAAATTGGTCTGTGCGCTCCTTCAAGAGGCGGTTTAGACCTCATAGAATTGAAGCGAGGGACGTCTGTCCAACAGCTGATATCAAGGGCAGCTGAGGGTGTTTTCTCAATCATAACAATGTTCAGCTCGGACGATCAATATGTGTTTTATTATCATAGTGGACGGAAAACGTTGAGAGTTTTTAGGTAAGAATATATTTTTTTAGTGATATTATCTTTACTTTTGTTTTTTTACTTCTGCTTCACTGACGTTCTTTTCTGATTTTTGTTAAAATTTTCAATAGTTGTTATTAATACTTACTAATCCATAATCCTTAGTGAAGTAAATAGGAGCATATCAGAATGTAACTTAAGCTGTTTACATTATTAAACTAAGGGCTAATAAGAACAAGGAAATAATAAAAAAATGGGAAGCATTACTAAATTTATGGGAACTAAAAATAAATAATGGTCGTCGGCATCTGCTAAGATTACATTCTATATAATTGAAAATCGTTGTTATATCCTTACAGTCCTTTGTTATTCTTGGCGTTATTTTAATATAATGTAATGTGTAATCTGCATTTAATGATAACATAATATCTACTTTCTTCTCAAATCAAGCTGTCTATAGTGTATATTAAGATACCGATAACGTAAATTATAATGTATATTAAGGTTCGATCCGTAGTGTAGATTGAAAGATTGAATCACATCGGTGGGGTGTCCGTTCTTATAATACTATATAAAGATTCTAAAATATGAGGCCAGTCGTGGCGCAGTGGTACAAAGTGTGACTGTAAAACCGACTGGTTGTGGGTTCGATCCCCACTCGAGGAGATGAAATATTTACTTAAATTTATATTTTCATTTCTTCGCTCTGGTGTCGAGGCAAAGCGCGGCGTTGAGTTCTGCCACTCAACACGCAATGCCTCCAAAATTCGGCAGAAAGTGGGGAACGAATTGTCTTAACACTAGGTTCCCTCTGCCTACCCTGCTGTGTGCGGGATATAGCGTGAAGCTAATTTAATTTAATTTTTAATTTCTAAAATATAAATTTTCAGGACCGTAGATGGTAAAGCAATAGCAGAATATCGAGCCCCAGCAGAAGTGACAGGAGTCGCGAGCGCTCACGGCGGGAAGGCGCTAGCCATTGCGTCTCAAGATGGATGCCTTACTGTACTTAATATTGTTGATCCATATGAATAATATGCAAACATAAGTATTAGAAAATATTTAAAACAGATAACATTATAATTAATAGTTTATAAATAGAATATAGTATTATATTAAGTATATTTACCTTACTTAACTTAATATAGTGGATCTGTATGAATAGACAAGAATAAACATAAAAATCAGTTTCACGCCGTATCCCACAGCAGGGTAGGCAGAGGGAACCTAGTGTTAAGACACTCCGTTTCCCACTTTTTGCCGAAGAATTGGTAAAAGTACAAAAATAAGTATTAGAGCAAGAATAATTTACACTAGAAGTAGATTAGAATATAGTAAGTATTTTATGAGTAGAATATAGTATTATATTAAGGAGACAGTTGAGTATTGATAATATCAATAATTAGAATGAGTGAAACTTTGGAAATAGTAAATATTTTCATTTGAAATTGAAATAAAATTGCATTTCCTTTTAATTTTCTTTTTAAATGTGAACAACACAATAACTATACCATAATTATGAATATATTATTAATCGCAATATTATAGATTTAATTTATTAAGTACCTGAACAAGAAACAAAATAAGAGGTTTAAATTATTAAAAATTCTTCGAGTTTTTAATCCAAAAAAAAACTGATTTGCTTGTGGCTGTGATATGACAATGTGTAGAGTAATATTTCAATACTGTGTTTACATAAATCGCTATGGATAGACAAATTTCTGATGTTTTTGATAAATTGCGTTTAATCTGAATATATATTTTAATTAAAACGATTATTTAAGTTATATAATATCTATAATCCTAATCTTAAACTGTTAAATAAACAGATACATCATTTTAATAAAAAACATCTCACTTTATTTTACCTTTTTAATTCTTGTTGTGTGATTTTTTATTGGAAAGGCTACCCTTCAAGAATAGCTTGGTTAGGTTCTGATTATAGGATCCGGTAGAAATTGAAGTATTCGCTTTTTTTGTTAAAAATTATTAAAATTAAAAAGCAAAGAATTGAAAATAATAATGGAACTAATTGAAAACAAAGAATTTATTTTGAAAATTAGAAGAAAAACCAAACAACTGTAATTGAAAATTAAATAAAAATTTTGTACTTACAAGACTACAATCAAAATGTTAGAATTAAATTAAATATATAGGTAATTAGTAACGACACAGCGATTTCTGTAGACCAGTATCGAATTAAATAAATAATGTTTTGAATACGGATAGATTGATAAAATTATATCATAATAGTATAAGTAATCATTATTGTTATTGTGGTTTCCAATAAAGAATTTACCAGAAAATCTTAGTATTCTTATTATTTTTCACGATAGTTTCCAGTAGGATTATTATTATTTTAAAAAGACTATAGAAAACTAAAGGAGGAGTATATAAGACTGCGACTATAAACGCTAGTAGTTGTGGATTCGATTTCCTCGAGGAAATGAAATTTATAATATCTTCATTTTCTTCGCTCTGGTGTCGAGGCAAAGCACAGCGTGTAGCCATTCAACAGGCAATGCCTCCAGAATTCAGCGGAAAGTGGAACGGAGTGTCTTAACACTAGGCTCCCTCTTCCTGCCACAATCAGTCGATTTTACAGACACACTTTGCCCCCCTGCGCCACGACTGGCCTCAATTATTATCTTTCAATTGGAAAATTTAGACGACGCCTAAAAGAACTAGGATCGAGGCTCAAAATGTAAGTATCGAAACAACCGTATTTTAAACAATTTAAAACTTTATTTCTTACAACCTATTGCTATGCGTACATCTAAAACTCGTATTCTGACACGTAAATGTAAATCTTGGCCACAGCGATGCCGCCAAACTGCCCACGACTGTACAACTCCATGGAGAGTTCCAACTCTATGCTTTGTGGTCCTTCTAGAGGTCGAACTAGTGACATTACTGCTTGGTTTCCGGTTTGAATTAACCTAGAAATAAAAAAAGAAAGTTATTTTTTTTCTCTAACTTGTAGTGCCCTACTCTCTATATTGCCCCCGCAACATGGGACTGGTCCCATCAACATGGGACTTGAACACTTTTGTCTAGTCAGATATTAAAATGGTAAATATGTTAAATACTAACATTTAATAGTCAAAATTAAACCTTTAACCTTGTGCAATTAAAATTAAGCATATCCAGACTGCTTCGTCAATAAACATATTAGTCATATAATATTTAAGTTTTAATAATAAATACTTACAAAAAAGCATTAATATCAGCTTTCTGCTTAACAGAGGGAGGTGCATCCACATCGACGACTCGCAGTTCAAATCTTATTTTGGCGTACGGCCATCCGGGTCCACGCATTGTGAACAAATCAACCTAATATAAAAAAATACATATTTTTAACGTATATAGTGTTATTCTATATTTAACAAGAAAAAATATTTGGTAGAAAATGTATAAAAATTTTAACGTTGAGCAAGATTTGAACTCGCGCTTCTTGGAAAACGTCCAAGCACTCCAATCACTAAGACATACGTTCTTTGCTTGTTACAATTTACTTAGGTCTGAAAATTTTTATACGTTTATATTAACATCTTTCAAAATTGTGATGCCTTTAAGTCAAAATCTTAATTTACCTTAGATTCAGGAATATATAGATTTGAAACGAAAGTGATGTAATTATACGAGTAAGTGCTCGGTTGATGCGAACACGCCCAGTCCGCTGGTGGACAATACGTTTGTATTTTTGTACATCGACTGAAATAAACAAATATACATTAAAATTAAATACAATACATTATGTAACAGATAAAAGAGACTGTTGTGGCGCAGTGGCAAAATATTTGATGGCGATATCCTCATTTTCTACATAGAAATTTAAAGATACCCAATTTTCTAGATAGAAAATTGCGGGATACTATGCTACGTGTAACTATAAAACAAGGGAACTATACTTACTGTCTACTTTCTAGTTTATATCCAGGTGGACAAGTAATCCTCTGACACCGATAGCCGCCGCGGGTGTTCAAGCAAACGTCACTGGAACCTTCATACTGACCGCCGCTCGCACATGGCGCTTCACCAGTTTCACATTCATCTATATCTGTAGGGTCATTTAAAATAAGTTATTTTATGTTTCTATTTCTTTTATAGCTTAACGCTTTTATTCCGAAGAGTGGGGTAGGCAGAGGAAAACTAAGTTAAGACACTCCGTCCCTCACTACACTGCTTAATTTTTGAGACATTACGGTTGACTTATTGAGTTGACGTATTTGCCTTAATACTAGAGCGCATTAAATTAAAATATGAAAGAATACAATCCCCGGGGTGGAATTGAACCTATAACAGTCATCGTCGATATAATCACACCCTGCGCCACTGCACCAACACTTCAAGATTTCTTTATTTTTAACATTTTTTTATTGTTATTCCATACTTAAGAAAAACCTCACGCCTAGGACGGTTCCCGAGGCTCGGGTTCAAATTAGGCTACGTTCAAATTTTTAAACATTTTCTAAAACAAAGCATAACATAAAGTACAAAAGGTTTCTTCAGTTAATTGGACTATTTATATGATACACATTTGAAGGAATAAATTATTATAGAAATATTTACTTTACTTACTATTTCTTTTAAAAAAAAAAAGTTGGTTGATCTTAAGTAAATAACAAAAAAAGGAATTCAAAATTTTATAATGTATAGGTTTTATTCCAATCGAATATTCAAATCGAAATTTTTATTTGGTATAAGAAAACTTTAATTATTTCTTAGAAGTCGTATTAGTAGAAGCTATACATAATATCAAATAAAGAAAAGATTTTTTATAAATTATAAAATATTTTACCAATGCAACTTCTTCTGTCCTCTGAGAGTCTGTATCCAGGTGGGCAGGAACATCTAAAACTGCCGGGCTCGTTCACACAACGTCCAATACACAAGTTTTTGTGTCTAAATTCCGTACATTCATCCACATCTGAACAGGTTCTGTTAAATTTAATATAAAAATTTTTAATTAATTTTAAAACCAATTACTATTAATCACTGGGCTGCAGTGATTTTTTGTTTTTTTTTTTATTTCACGCTGTATTGTGCACAAAGCAGGACCGACAAGGGAAACCTAGTGTTACGTTCCCTCCTCATTAAGATTTCCCACATACTGCATTGAATTAGTTTCTGTTTTTACCGACCTTTGCGGAAAAAAGCAATTCTATTTATAAATTTTGCACTTTTTTTCTCTCGTATTACCTTCTAGATATCAAACCGTTAAGCTAGATAACATTTAACATTTTTACTTGTGTTTAGAGTCGTGGCACAGGAGCACTAGCATTCGACTGTAAGTAAGGCAAGATATGAATTCCTTTTCTAATCGAGAAAGTATTTAATATTTTCATATTCTCGCTCTAGTAAGGGTAATGAGAGGAGAACTGTAGGTCTTAATGGGAACTTACTCTTCTATGTGCGGGATAAAGCGTAAAGGTAAAAAAAGTTAATGCATCTGTATGCATGTACAAAAAGATAAATATTATCTTACCTATTATCAGCATTTATTCTATATCCTCTATGGCAGGAACATCTATAACCGCCCCATACATTGTTACAGCGTTGTTGACAAAGTTCTCCCGGTCGTGTGTCTGTACATTCGTCTACATCTACGCACACCTAATATTCAAAGAATATAATGTTATATATAAATATTGAATAATTATATAATTCAGTATTAGTCTTAATTTGTATTATATATAAGTAAATATAATATTAGTGCGTCAACAATTAAAAAGATCATTTCACTAAACTTATTATATTGCTTTAGTATTTATTTACCTTATCATTTACAGGCGCAGACTTGAATCCTTCGTGGCATCTGCATTGGTATGATCCTACAGTGTTAATGCAATCCGCGTTTTGAGAACATATCGGCTGAAACAGTGTAAATTTATAATTAAAAATATTGTCTCAAAAGTTGCATTAAAATATAAGTTTTTAGACTGTTTTTTTTATTATTTTTGTTAATTTATTAAACATCTACCAGAACTAAAAGTTTTCATAAATTGAAAAAGAAACCATAGTATTAAAAATGGTTATTTATTATATAAAACTCAAACTAATAAAAAAACAACATTTATTATGTTTAAACAAATAAACAAACCAACAAACATTATACAATGTTACCATTAAATATTCGGCAATATAAAACATAAAGGAACCACAATTCCTTATAGTAAAAAAAAATAATTCTTTCTTTACTATCACTAACTGTGGCACATTCATTAATATGCTCACAGCATTAACCTGTTTTATTGTGTAGACTAATACAACAAAAAATCTTATGCTTATATAAGAAATAATGATTTCCTTACAATAGATCCACCGATTGCGCATTCGTCAATATCTTCACAAACATGGTCGCCCACTAACTTGTGTCCTGACGGGCAACTGCAGGTATATCCGCCGGGCAAGTTTGTACATATTTGTAGAGGACCACATAAAGCTTCGCCTGTTGCACATTCATCTATATCTGGAATGAACAATAAAAAAGATAGTCTTAACACTAGGTCCCCTCTGCCTACCCTGATACATAGCGTGAAACTATGTATCAGGGTAGGCAGAAGCAAAGAGTAAATCTTTTTTTATTTCCTCAGTGTAGTCAAAACTTTGGCAAGTCGCGGTGTTGAGTTCTGCCATTAAACTAGGTCTACTAGGTTTCTCGGCAGAAACAAGCCGGTTACTGCTTAATTAGCTTTTATGTTAAGTAACTTTTCTCAATCAATCGAAGTCCATTGCTGAACGTAGGCTCCCTTCATAAAACGTCATCTTTCCGGTCGCGAGAAGCTAGCATCCATGCAGCCACCTGTGCTGCAAGGCGTATTACATTATGCTTACCTAAACGCCATGCGCTTTCAGTATAAAAGCACATAATCAAATGCGTCAGGGGCCAGTCGTGGTGCAGGGGCGGCGTGGCGTTTAGCACCGCCACTCGACACTCAATTTCCAAAACTCAGCGAAATTTTACACTTAATTGGAGTGGAATGTTTTAACACTACATTCCCAGGTTCCCTCTGCCTACCTTGCTATGTGTGGGATATAGAGTGAAGCTAAAAAAATACCTTCACAAGTCTTATCGTCTCCAAGTCTGGTTCCCCACGGGCAATTGTAAACTGATCCTCGATCTTCAATTTGAGTAATTTCTGGTTCAGCTATTTTCTTACCACCTTTTGAACCTGGTATTATATTCTTGGGATCCATAGGTGTATACGCTGTAAAGAAAAATATCGACAATTTATTTACTAATATTTTTTTTTATATGATAATATTTTTTATTAGTAGTAGCCGTCGTAGAGCAATATATGGGGTAAAAAGTAAACAGAAGGAATGCCTATATTCTTAAATAATACATTGATTTAACTATAACAATCATAGCACAGGTTGGACAGTCCGTCACTCAATATTGTAAGTGATTCTATATTTATTGAATCTAATGGTTTGAACCTTTCATCGTTCTGATCGTGAATATCCCAATAGTGCTGACCTGACGAGTTAACTCGTCTTTTCGTATTCAACCTTATGTCTTCTTCAATATCGGTATAAAAAAAATGGCTTTACTAGAAGAATACAGCACACTATGAAATAAATCCAAGATAAAACAAAATGTTTACTGACCGGTGACGAGTGAACTTATCATTGCACTTTTTTATTATTCTTTGATTATTGCTATAATTACAGTCAATATAAATTATTGTTGTGTACAATACTCACATGGTATATTACCATATCCCGGTGGAAACTTCCCCTCCGTCCACTCTGGCACACATTTATTTCTATGACGATCAAACGTCCAGTTTGGTGAGCATTCACAACGATATCCGCCTTCTGAGTTTATACAAACTTCCACGGAGGCGCAAGTTGCTTGACCGTTTGTGCATTCATTAACATCTTGAATTATAAGAATAAGAGATACATATCTGTACTTAATAATATAAAGCTAAAATTTTTCTTTGGTTAAGCACGATCACAGGAGTATATAATAGTATAAATTAATAAGTTCTTTGAGCCTCTAGTGTAAATTATTTTTGTGTTACCGATAGTCTGTGTTGGGAATAGGGTTTAATAACTCATTGTACCTATGAACAGAATTGCCTTGGGCACCTAAAATGTATTATATGTATATGACAACCCTTTATGTATTATATGTATACACAATTTTTACCCAATTACATACGCGGGTTGACGCCGCAGGTGATAGCTAGTGTCGAGTATATTAGAAAATAAGTTTTTTTTTTATAAGATTTCTAATAGAATTAATGGTACTGTATAATAAATAGAATTGCATGCAGTATGAAGCATATCGCACTTCATAGATAAATAGATTATCATAAAAGATAATTTAAAAAAGATACTATAAAAAGTTGCTCTTATTTTTTTTTCTATTAATAAATATTAAAAAATAAACGTTATAGTGATTATTACCTTCACATTTTCCAGTTTTTGAGTTCAGATAAAACCCGATGTCACATATATTTCTCGGTCTAAATGGTCTTGAAGTAAACCTTTGATCTGGATAGCCCCAGAAGTAACCTACAATTTTAAATATACAATAATAAATTTTCATATGGCCTAAGCAAATTTAAAATAAAATGAAATAAAATAATTTTTGTTAGTTATCACAAATTGATTACTTAATAATTTTTATCCGAGTTCTGTAAGAAAAGAAGGTTATCAATTCGACTGTATATTTTTTATATTTGTTACCCCTTACATTTTTGACTGATTGAACCGATTTTGACGATTTTTTTTAATTATAATTACAATAATAAAGTTAAACAAAAATTGGTATAGTTTATACATCAAAATAGCATATAGGCTACAATTTATGTAAACATTTTGTATATAAGTTTATTATAATAATAAAGTTTAACCTAAATTGGTTTAGCACTTTTTGCGTGTAAATCGAACAAAAATCCATCTTCACATACTTTCACATTTATAATATTAGTAGGATTCTTACTTTGGGTACTTGACGTAGTTGGTGCTGGAATGGTACTAGTGGTAGTACTAGTGGTAGTGCTAGTGCTCGTACTAGTGCTCGTACTAGTACTCGTACTGGTACTAGTGCTAGTGCTAGCAGTATGTGTCGCACTAGTAGTACTAGGTGTAGTAGATGTTGTAGTTGAAGTAGTTGTAGATGATGTCAAAATTAATATACAAGCTCCAGTTGATAAATCTCTACGGAATCCATAAGAGCAATCGCAAAGGTATCCTCCCATTGTATTTCGACATATTTCTGTTAAACCTGAACAGCTGTGTTTATTTGTGGCACACTCGTCGATATCTGGAAAACATAAAAAAAACAAGTTTACGATGTATCCCGCACACAGCAGGGTAGGCAGATGGGCCTAGTGTTGAGCCACTAGGGTCTCTCCTCCTCCCCCTTCGTTCCCCATTTTTCACCGAATATTAGAGGCATTGCCTGTTGAATGGCGGAACTTAACTCAAAAAAAATAAATTTATTTATTATATAATAAAAATTTTAAATAACTCTAACGCTAAGTATAGATAAATATTTTTAAAAAATATACAAAAATAAAAATAACGTCACAATCCGCACTTCTTCTTTAACTGAGCAATATTTAACGGGATAAGATACTTCTGTTTCCTTTTTTTTACGACATTTTCGAGATATTGTGTGTGAGCGCAGGAATTAAGCGCCGCAAATTGTCTTCTTATTAGAGCGAGAATGATATTTCATTCTCCCGAGTAGGAATAAAGCCTGCGATCGTCGGATTTATAATTTAACGCTGTACCACTGCGACTCGTCAGTCTCAATAATATATAATTTTAATAATATAAAAATCTTACCAAAACAAGCGCCATAGGAGTCCATTTCAAATCCAGATTGACAAATTGTTGGTTTCTGGTTTATTTTAGTCCATTCATTCTTTGGTATTTTATTAGTGTCTACTAAAACGGCGCCATCTTCAATTGTTTGCCCCCTTACGGTGGCTGTTTCTTCACCTACTTTTAAGACGACTAATTTTGGTGAAGTTGACACTTCTGGAGTACTTGTAACTACCAATGGTAATTCATCTTCTTTAGATTTTGCAACTTTATTAGGTTCAGTGGATTCATATTTTGGTTCAATTGGTTCTTTGGGTTTTGGTTCATCAATAGAAGGCTCTGCTTCTGGTACATCAATGGCATTAGTAATTATCTCATTATCAATATTATCCGTACTTTCTATTTTTGGATTTATATCAGCATTATTGTTAGAGTCTGTTATTGATTTTGGTTGTTCAGGTGGAGAAATTATAACTGGAATTTCAGGTGTACTTTGTATTGGTATTACCACGGTAGGAGCAGAGATTGTAGTTGTATTAATTTCATTTAGTGTTTTATTGGATGATTCTTCAATTTCTTCTCTAAAATAGTTAATTGTACACATATAATTACCATTTTATTAGATATTATTAAATATAGAAAATAAAAAAATAAAAAAGAAAATATATGGGAGTTGTTACTCTCACTAAGTTTGGTTGATTAATTCGTTGTTGATACGCAGAAAAAAATATAATCACAAAAACCTTTTAATATGCAAAGAGAAGAGAACAGAAGTAATGCCATAAATCTATATATATATATGCCACTAGTTAGCAGCTATAATATAGTTGGAAGAAGTAACTCAGTGCCAAGATATTCCATTTTCTACGTAGTTTATATAACAATTTTTAAATATAATGATTTTCCCTATTCTCTAGTTTATTCTATTGAACTAGTACTATTAAATAACAACTTACTCAGAATCATAATATTCATATTCGTCTTCTGGTGCTGGGGCCACAGTGGTAGTAACACGTTTTGTACAACGGAATGATCCTGGTATATTTAAACATTGATATTGGGGGCCTGCACGATCACAGTTATGAGTACCGAGGGCACATTCATCTATATCTGTAAATATTATTATAATTGAAACATTTTTATAGCTTCACGATGTATAGCAGGAGAGAGAGGATTTGTATTTAAATTTAAAATAATTAAACAAAGTCAGCTTCACGGTGTATCCCGCACACATCAGGGTGCGCCGATGGAACCTAGTGTTAAGACTGCGCTCCTCACTTTCCACCAAATTCTGGAGGCATTGCGTGTTGAGTGGTGGCACTCAACGCCGCGCTTTGCTCTACACCAGAGCGAAGAATAAGTATTTCATTTCCTCAAGTGAGGATTGAAACCACAACTAGTCACGTTTACAGTTACAACCTGTGCCCCTGTGCCACGATTGGCCTCTCTCGTTCTAATAACAAAAGAAAGCGCGACGTTCAGATCCTCCAATTAACACGCAATATCTAGAAAAATTGTCGGTGTGTAGAGAACGAAGTGGGTGAAACACTAGGTTTCCAGGTTCCCCTTGCCTTTAAATGTTCGAAATACAGCGTGAAGCTAAAAAAAAAATTCAGTCACATTAAGCAATCTATAAATTATGTCACTTGTTAAGTGGCTTGGAAATGATCGATGAAGTGTGATATTGTGTGACAAAGAGTGGAGTCCTTCAACAAACTCAAGACAACTCGTTTGTAAAAATAATGGCAAAATATTAAAACGTGAAATATGTGTAAACAAAAATAATTTTCGAAGTGCAGTTTTCAAGGTGTAAAAATGTTAAATACATATGTGGTTACATACCAGATAGATGGGGGAGATAACAGGTCAGAAATTATAAAATTCTTGTGTCGTGATTTGTGAGACCATTTACAAATCACGACACAAGAATTAATAGACAAAAAGTAGATTTTTTTTTCAAGTCATACCTTCACATGTACTAGAGGAATGGTGTATAATATAACCAGTTCCACACGACAAGAGACGAATACAAAGAAACGATCCAACTGTGTTGTCACATCGTTGTGACTCTGGAATACAGTTATTTTGCTCCGTAGCACATTCGTTGATATCTAAAAACATATAAAGCTGTTTATAAATTTTAAAAAGATTTATTTTTGGTATTTTTATTTACTTTGTATTGACGTAACTTTTTCATACTTTTATTTTCACCATAAAAAATATTTCAAATTTAACTCTTTAAAATTCTGCGTAATTAACAAAATGGGTCTTTAATAATATGTAATACTTATTTTTTTAATTCCATAATTGTTAAACAACTTACCAACACAAGCTCCAACGGTGGAATCTAATTCAAATCCAAGTTTACAATGACACTCGTGACTTCCATTGGTGTTTAGACAATTTTGGTACTGATCACATAGGTGAGTTCCTTCTACACATTCGTCGACATCTGCAAAAACATTTCTTTCATCAATAAATGATGATGATGATGTAAATTAAAAGCAATAGTTTTTTTTTCCAATATCATTATCATTACTTTGACTTTTTTCCGTATATTACGAAATAAAAGGCAAAGCAGCTGAATCTTGTATTAAAGTATTGATTAAAAAAAGTTCCTAAATTTTTTCTCGGTTATGATGAACTGAGGCAGTAATAAAAATTATATAATTTCTTACTTTGAATAACGACTCATTACTTTCTGCCCGAATTCAAAACCTTGCGTTCATTCAAGAATAATGGGGCGGAACTTAACTTTGCGCTTTATGATAAAGTTTACAATAGATTTTGTTTTTTTTTATTATGTCTTTGTTATCTATACAATGAGGATTAAATAGTGAAAAAAAAGTTACGATATTTTTACTCTTCCGCTCTCTAAATTTGAAGAAGCATTACTATTTCCATTTCTATCTAGCACAGTGTTTAAAAGAATCACAACAGCTTTATATACTTTGTTTTATTGTGAAGCCTAGCCACACATAACCACCCTCAGTGGCATCCCATATGGCCGTAATCTGGGCTAAGTCTAAATATTTATATAACTTTTCATTTCACAAAATTATTATCATGTAGGATATCGATATCAAAAAAAATATGATACTAACCTTCGCATCTCTTAGTAGCGGGATCTAGCCTCATTCCGTCAGGACATTTTATATTTAACTTTCTGTAAATAATTTTACAAAATATTGTCAATATAATTTAACAACATTGATGAAAAATATTATTCATGTAGACAAATCAGTCATAAGAGTCATCTAGTAAACACTATAAAGCTATAAGAAAATCAGTTCTATCATTATAAATCAAATGAAGAGACTCGTTATGTCAGAAAAGCAAAAAAAATATTTTACGACTATAGCAATAGCAATAGCAATGAAAAATGTTTGAAACACGGGACAGCTTGGAAGGTGTGTTGCGTACTCTTAGTTAAGGAACCGCAGGTAAATCTAGTAATGTATATTTATATATGTAACCTCAAATCCATCTTTGGCTTGCAATCATATTCACCGAGCTCATTCACACAAATCTGATCTGGCCTACAAATATCTTGACCGTCTTCACATTCGTCGATGTCTGTAATTTCCAATTTTGACATATAATATAGGTGACAGTTGAAAGGTATTTTTTAAAATGTATTTATATTGTAAATATTTATCAAAAATTACATTCTACAAAAAAATACCTTCACATTTATTAGTAAAAATATTAGTTTTGAATCCTGGCGGACAATGTTTCGAAGCTTTATCTTGGCAGTAGAAGGACCCTTTAGTATTAATACAGAACTGTGACATTTTATTACAATCGTCATTGCCCAAACCACACTCGTCCACATCTGAAAATAAGGAACAAATATATTTTTAATATTTTTTTAAAGTATTATTCAGTGATAGAGAGATATCGAGTTTTGTTATAAGATATAACATAACTCATAACACACACAATCTTAAGTACTATCTACACATTAATGAATGGCGCAAAAATTGCGTCTAGATTCATATTTTAATTACTTTAAAGTTTTCTAAGATTAAGGCGGTCATGGTTCATGAAGCCAGATTATAACTATAAACGATGATCGTGGATTCATTCACGGGTTGGAATTATTCACTTACTCAACACGAAACTTGTAAGATATACAAAGTAAAGTATTGAACCCGCCAACTTTTCCTTTTAAGTATTGAGCTCCCAACGTTTCCGCCACTTAATATTCGGGCGGAAATGTTGGGAGCTCTCAGACCGGGATAAACAGGAATAAAGCATGAAAATCTTGGTTATACATACCTTTACATTCTTCATTTACACCGCTTTTAAAGCCAGGTGGGCATCGATCTTCCATATTCGGTTTGGGTTGATGTCCTAAGTTAGCTGGATCACCAGATATACCATCACATTTGTAACCACCGATGGTATTTTCACACAAATAAACCGGGCATGGTGGTGTTGGCAACTTGCACTCGTTTATATCTGTTAAACGTAGGACAATCAATATACCGGTATAATATGTAACTCGATAGACGGATCAACGGTAGTCTATTGGTAGCAAGCCTCAGTACCTATCCATTTCACTCGTATATACCACTGATCGCTGTGTTCAGTGATTTTCGGTGGATTATCAGTTATATGTGAATTTATATATATATATATTTTTTAAAATATCGTATTCCTAAAGCTTACACTATCGCTAACACTCCTGAAAGTTGATGATAAAATATAGCCTTTTAGAATACGACTATTGTTTCGATGTTATTTATAAATCGATTGTTTTAAACTATAATACAATGCCAAATGCTTATTTTCTAGCTATATTACAAAAAAATGTTCACGAGAACCAATGGGAACCAAGAACCAATGGGAACCAAGAACCAATGATTTGATTTAGAAGCCGATTTTTCCCAAAAACTTCCTAAATATCTGCTGAACCATTGAAAATCGCTGAACATACATGGGGATGCCATGGACAGGTACTGAGGACTCCTACCTATTCACCATCGTTGATCCGTTGATCGAGTTACAACCCTGTACAAAATATAATTTTCAAAATTCCGTATAAAAATTACTACCTTCAAATTAACACCTTCAAATACCATCTTAGTGCGTTAATTAATTATGAGAACTGCCAGATTGTGTAGTGCGTGTGCATTTGTTACTCTAGACTCTAGGACCTAGAGCATACGTACTCAGACTAATACTACGCACAATTACTAATGCACATGCATTTGGTTTCGTATTTTTCTCGCTACGCTTTATATATTTTTTTTGGGGGGGGCGGTTAAAAATATTGAAGTAGTACTTCCAGGGCCACCAGGATTTTTTGAAATACAATGTTTAATGGCCTTGTATCTCATAGTCAAGGAAAACAAAAGCGGCGCACTTTGGAAAATTGCACCGGAAAGACCAAATTACATCTAAGCCACGCTATGATGGCGTCTACAATAATCAAATAGTATATTTTAATATGAAACAAATAATACTAGCCCAAACTTACCATCGCAGGCATTATTCAACAAATTTCTAGCAAATCCAGGTGGACATTGTCCTTTTTCTAAATTATTTTTGGGATGTTTCAGAGGTATACATTTGTAAGATCCTTGTATGTTGTGGCACTGGGTGTTTGGCAAACATACTGGTGGGTCTAAGATACATTCGTCGATGTCTGAAACAAATAATTCGAAACATATGAGAGACCATCGTGGAGCAGCCATATGGGTTCGATTCCAATTTAAGTTATTAATTATTTTTCGTTTTTCTCACTCTGTTGACAAAACAAATTACGGCGTTGAGTTCGGTCACTAAATATGCAATATTTAGTGACCGGTGCGTAGGGAACGGAGTCTGTACCCTGGGTTTCCTCCTTTACCTACTTCGTGCGAGATACAGTGTGCAGCTGAAAAAAAAAAATCTCACCTTTACAAGATGTTCCATCGGACATGAGCTGGTATCCACGTCTACACGAGCATTTCACTTCTACTCCATCATCATTACATTTGTATTGACACGGGTTGTGAGGTTTGCATCTATTTTTTGTTACCTAAACAAAAAAATTATATCTTAAAAATGACTGTAGAAATAATTAATAGGAATATACATTATATGTAGATTGTAGATATTATATTAAAAAAATATTTGATAAAGATTGCCGGTAATAATTTTCGTATTTCGTGAATAAGTTAGTTAACTATCTATGTATTTCCTTGTATGAACATTATTACATATATACACCTTGTATTTCACGACGTCCAGTCAAATCTAGGCCTGTATAAAAAACATATACATATAAATGAAAGTGTGTATACTGTTATATGTGGGATAAAAGAAATACCTCTTTACAATTTCTTCCATCAGCCATAAGCATGAATCCATCGTTACACTGACATTTATATGACCCAGGAATTGGTATACAGTGATGTGCGCACAGTTCATTGGGTGCATAATCTTCACATATCGAAGGCAATGATGAATCTTGAAAAAAAAAATAAAATTAATTTAAATATACAACAGTAAAATATGTTAAATAATTTTCTATTTTCAAGTAAACTTTTGAATTGTCAAATGAAAAGCAGTTATTTAAGGTATTCCCCTTTGCTTTTTTCCATAAGAAAATAAATAGGAGTTTTTCTGCGCAACTTTAATAATTAAATTTAATATAAATAGAGAATACTCAAATAAATTTTATTTAAAACATCTTTAGCTATTATTATTTAATCTTTAATGTTAATAATATGTAGGGAAAGAAAAATAGTTATCCACAAATTCTATGTACATCACATATATTGTATGTAGACAATTTATAATAAAACTTACGTTTATCAGTGTGGCTCGATACAGATTCCACATCAAATCTCGATTTACCGATGTCTTCTCTCGCTACGCTCTGTAATACATCAAACAGATTGATTAATCTTTTTTTAGATTCGCATATAGCATAAAGAGCGTGCAGAATCTTGTATAATTTATGTTACTTGATATAAATGAATTTCGTATTACCGAGGAAAACGAAAATAATCAAGTTTTCCGAGTGGGAATCGAACTCAGAAACGTCGCATATTAGTAATTTAAAAAAAATCGAATCTTTTTTTCTGATTATCGATTTTTTAATATCTAAGCGCTCTTTCTAATCTCTAAGCTTAGTGTAGTTAATATACCTAATATATTTTACTTGAGAACCTTCAAGAGCAAAAATATTTTTTATGTTACCTTGCAGCACTGTGAAAATGCATCGCTAGCTAGTAACTGTTCAGCATTTTTTCCTTCTTCAGACACTTCACAGGAGTTGATCCCACTACCCTTGCCCGCGTCTACTCCTGATATGCACTGGTCACAACATTTCTGTAGGAACATGATGAAATGAATGAATTTGTTGCAGGAAGTCAAAATCGTATTTACGTTATGTGTATTTTATTCTGAAATCATTTCTTTTGCTTTATTTAATATACCGACACTCCGCGTAACTATTGAATGCAGGACTCAACGCCACGCATTGTCTCACTTAAGCAGCACAGAGTAAATGCAGTCCTCGCCGCTGCTAATGCTAGCGTGACACTAAAAACTAATAATCCAGTATTTTAGGTTCCCTCTTCCTATTTTGTTGTGTGCGGGATGCAGCGAGAGGCTGATTCATTTAACGGCACTTTGTATAGTAGTTTTATTTTTTACTTCAAGCTGTATCGCAGGTAGAGGGAAACTGGGGATTTAGTATTAAAACACTCCATTTCCGGTTAATTCAAGACGCATTGCGTGTTACATAGCGAAACTCAACGCCATATATCTCGTTTCTAGAGCGAGCCAATGCAAATATTAAATATTTAATTTTTTCGAGTGAGAATCGAACCCATAACTTGTCACGACTGGCCGCAATAAAAAATTATGTTTATCAAGAAAGATTAACATACATTATTTTATGGGTCAGATAAGATTATGTACTGTAACTTTCTCGTTGAATTCTGTGTCAAGAGCTAAAGAATCTAGGCTTAGTAAAATTTTAGTACTATCTACTAGAATTATAATGTGTATGATGGGATCACTTATTATGATGGGATATTTATTTATCTGTGTCAAGACCATTTTTCTCAAGGTCTCGTTGAAGTATCAAACTGAAATTATTGTCAAATATCCAGTCCTATATTCTCTTGGAGTATAAAAAAATAAAATTAGAGCTTCACACTGTATGCTGCACACAACATGGTAGGGTAGAGGGAAAATAGTGTTAAGACACTTTCGTCCCACTTTCCTTCATATGCTGAAAACACTGGCCAAGCAACGCTTTGCCTCGTTACCACAGGGAAGAAAATGAAAATATTAAACATTTCATTTCCTCGAGTGGAAATCGAACCCACAATCTATTAACTCACGGTCGCACCGTCGTGTTCCTGCAACACGCCAGGCCTCAACCTAACTTTCCCTTACATTCTAAGTTTATAATATGTGATATGACAAAAATCTATTGCTCTTATAATTGTTTTTTCTTATAAATCCATCTTTTCTCTTATATTTCCATGTTGATTTACCTACAGTCGAGGCCGGTTGTGGCGCGGGGTCACAAAGTGTGACTGTAAACGCGACTGGTTGTGGGTTCGATCCCCGCTCGAGACAATGAAATATTTATTTAAATTTATATTTCAATTTCTTCGGTCTCGTGTCGAGGCAAAGCGCGGCGTTGAGTTCCGCTACTCAGCATGCAATGCCCCCAGAATTTGGCGGAAGGTGAGGAAAAGAGTATTTTAACACTAGTTCTTTCTGCCTACCCTGCTGTGTGCGTGAAGCTGATTTGATTTGATTTTGATTTACCTTCACAGATTCTTTGGTTGAGGCACAACTTTGAACACTCGTCGCTATTTCGATACCATATTGGCAGTCAGACTTCTTTCTGAAATAATAAACAAAAACTATAATTCAATTAACAGTTACGACTTGTATAACGGCGATAGATGATTGTACATTTGAAAACTGTGTATAAAAAACATTAATAATATTTGGAATTTTAGACAATCTAAAGATATAAGTGTAATTTACATATAGAAAAGTGTCTTTAAATCCTACTTTAATAAACTATACCTAGAATACTTTTAATTATAATTGAAATCCTGTGTAGATACAAATAGAACCCACAGCCGCCGAGTTTACAGTGACCCATTGTGCAGCTGCGCCACGACGCGATGGCCTCAATATCGAAAAATAACATTATATTATTTATGCCAACATTAAGGAAAACTTGTACTATTTTATAGTTCATATAAAATGATATGACTTCATTGAGATCAAGAACCAAACCGCAATATGTTTAATAAAATTAAATATTAATAATTACAAGGTAATAATTCTAAAAATAAGGTGCCAATGTTATTCTAATCGCTAATATTTATTGTCATTTCTTATAAGGTTAAAAATAAATATATATTTTAGCTTAATCGGTTTTGATCGGTTTATCTCTTAATAAAATTAATTAAAAAGCTTTGTTAATTGTATAGTTTTTGAACACACAAACACCAAGTTAGAAGTTAAAAATAGTTTTAAAGAGGTAAGAGAGGCATACAGAGATCTCTGTTGACCTTCGATAACTAAGATGTAAGTGCGATGATATGTGAGGAGGTAGGTCAGGTAAAGAGCACGAGGACTTCCCCTTAGGAAGAGGGGGGGATATATGTGCGGGTTAATGGCAGTGGACCAGGTGACACAAGTATGCAGAGACCGTATCGCTGCATCCATATGCATTTGCTTAGATTTTTTTGAGGCTAGTCATGGCGCAGTGGCACAATGGTGTGACTGTAAACGCAACTGGTTGTGAGTTCGATCTCAGGATCGAACTCGAGGAAATGATGTATTTATTCAAAAAAACTTCGTTCTGGTGTCGCCACAAAGCGCAGCGTAGAGTCCTGCCACTCAGAATGCAATCCCGCAATTCAGCGGGAAGTGGAAAGCGGAGTGTTTTAACACTAGGTTAACACTACTCCCTTTTTATTCATATTACACATAAAATATGCGTTTATGTTGCAAATCAATAGTCTATTTTTTTTCTTTTAATTTACTTTCATGTTTTATCCCTTGCGGGGTAGCCAGACAAAAGAACGTCAAAAGCTACGGTCTCTCCTCGTTCACTGTAATCAATTTCTTCTTCCAAATCTTCCGAGGGGCCCTCATCAACCTTTTGTTCGGTCAACCGAAACCTCTCTTTGCCTCTCTGCTAGTCTACATTCATATGACCTATTCCACAACAATATGGACGAAATAATACATTAAAGTAGATAACGTCTTAGTACTTGAGAACCAAGTGACTAGAGAGACTATACATGACACTGCGGCGTTGAGTACCACCAATCGAAAAGCAATGTCTCGAAAATTAGGCGAAAGTATATAATCAACTTACTTCATGAATTCCTTGCAACATTGGTCCATTGCAAACGAGCACATCTGCTTAAACGTTTCATGGACTGGGGGCGGTACTGATGAGGAACAATCGTCAGTAGTATGGTTCCTTGCATACGCTGTTCCTTGATTACAGCAAAGTGCCATCGTCTCTGACATTTGATCCATAAGACTTCCTAAACAAAAGATATACAACTTAGTCAAGTATAGTAGTATAAATATAAAATTTTGAAACGATCGTGCCTAAATATGGTTATCAATATTAGATCTAACATTCAATCGTTAATGCATCGAAATGCGTCGGAAAGGAGAGATTCACAGGATAGGTAGAGGGAACCTAATAAGAAATCAGAACCCCCGCACCTTCTAATTTTATTGAGAGACATTGAGAGAGATTAATAGAGACTTTGCGTAGCGCAGTGGCACAGCTGTTGACTGTAAACGCAATGGTTGTGAATTAGATTCAAACTTGTTAGAATTAATAATGTTTATTTCCCAACTCTGGTAACAAAACAAAGCGTGGCATTGAGTTCTGCGGAAGTAATCTGACACTGAAATGTCCAAGATCTCCTGAAATATCCTCGAAATATTCAAGTTAATTTATATTTTATTTGATATATAAAAAAATCCAAATACATTATATACATATATTGTAGAACAAGGAAATTTGAATGAGGTATACATGAATGTTCCTGCAAAATTTTGCAACGCTTGTTGAATCCAATTCTTTTAACCCTGACCCAAACAACAAGGTGATTGTCGTTAATTGGCAAGTGGCTATCTCACGACGATGTTTGCATAGACAGCATTTAAAAGCATACAATATGTAAATTGTGCTTTTTCCTTATAAAAAAATGCTGGGATGTTAAAACTTTCAAGCTATTGTTATAGTATGAAATAGATTATACTAAAAAAAACAACTGACGTGTACAACAGTCATGCTTGTTTTATGAATTTTATTTATTTATATGCGTTATTTAAAAAATATATATGAGAAATAAAGTGTGAAATAAGAATAGAAGTTGTTTACAAATCTCATTCCTAACAATTCATAAGATCACGACTGCCATACGCCTGTCATCGCTATGTCGTCTCTTCGTATGGATTTAGCACTTTGGCATACTGATCTATAGAAGTCTAATAAAATGTCACATAAATATATTAATTTACTACTAGCTTGTAAACTAAACTCTGAAATAAATGGACATTGAAGATCGCAATGTCTTCATATCAGGTTCTCCCTGCCTCTCTGATATAACTGACCAAAAAAGTTTTAAAAAATGCTAACCACATCCATATCTAACCTTGGTTATAGTCGGAAAAGAATATTAAAAATGAAAAGGGTCATGAAAAAGGCTTAATATAATGTTAATTCAAGGTAACATGGTGCAGGTCATTCATGTATGTATTTTATGATATAAGGGAAGGTCGTGTAATGATCGAATTTCTTTTGCATGTTTCCGCTCTTACGCTAGCCACGGAGAGACCATCATGGCGCAGCAGCTCGGCCTGTGATTGTCAACCAGTTGTGGGTTCAGTCCCTACTCGGGAAGATTTCCTGATATGCTTTCATTTTACTCGCCCCGGTAACAAAACTGCGCTTTATGTTCCTCCACTCAATTACAATATATCCACACAGAAAATCATAGACAGACACATAGTGACATTTTTGCCAGACGCAGCGTATTCAAAGACGTAATAAAAGCTATTGTAATTCAGCTTTGTTTTAATAATTCATCTATTAAAAGAAGTTTATCTAATTAATAAAGCTCGGCGACATGCAAAAAAAATACCTACAGAAAAAATAGAAAATAGTACTAAATGTTAAGTAGTTAATGCTAAGATCTGATAAGATCTTTGGATTTCAAATATGTTTTTTTAGGGTCACATCATATTCCCCACATAGTGGAGTTGGTAGGGGGAACCTGGGTACCCAATGTTAAGACACTCCGTTCCCATAAAGACACTTCCGTCCCCTTTCAATATGTAATTTAACTTAAAATGTATCCGTAATGTTTAATAAGAAACTATAGCACTATATTTGACTATTTTTAATTTCACTCTATATTTATTATGCTGTATTCTTTATTATATTTGATTAAAAGCTGAAGTATTAACGAAACCAAAGCATATCGCTAGTATGCTCTACTCGTTCACGATTAACAGCAAGGCAAAAATCTATACGCAAAGCGTGGCCTATTAATCTCAATGTAGAGTCACAAGTGGTGATTCATGCTCTCATTTTCGGCTCATAAATTTTATAAACATATCTATATTTAAAAAGACAGCTGCATGCCTTCCAAAAATTGGAAATACGATTTATTTGTAATTATGTATCTAATCTAAGCTAAAATAAAATATATGTCGCTAATACAACTCATAAAAAAATCTCAATTTTTTATGAAGTGGTATTAGCGACATTTATTATATTTTAGCTCAGATTAGATGGTAATAGTGTTACCTGGAATGATACCTGGTAATAGTGTTGAGATCGTAATGGCTGATGTTTGTTTATTCAATCTACACTAGGGATCATCATTAGAAGATCAGAGTAGACAGAGAGAGAGAGAGAGAGAAAGTTTCTAAACATCGTGTGTCCCGAGCCGGAACCACTAGCATAATGACGAAATGGCAAATATTCCTTTCTAAGAGTGGATTGTTTTTGTCACCTGAGCTAGGAAATAAAAAAAAATTATAAAGGAATCGAAGACACAACCAACGCGTGTACAGATAAACAATCTCCAATTCACCACAATCACAGTCAAATTTGGACGGCGAGTCATAACTATAATTTCTCTCTGTCAATCCTGCTGCACTAAATTATGATTAATAAAATTATTGAATTCCTAAGTTCATATAGACGAAAGTATAAATCTTAAATAAAATGTAAGTATGATATAATACAACTTCACATAAACATATAGATACACATTAGGATCACAGTTACGGAAATAAACTGGAGATGCCGTAATCTTTATAACAAAGCTGAATGTAAGCC
The DNA here is from genome assembly GCA_030704555.1 of Heliconius charithonia. NCBI lineage: Eukaryota > Metazoa > Arthropoda > Insecta > Lepidoptera > Nymphalidae > Heliconius > Heliconius charithonia. The sequence goes on from CM060825.1 coordinate 7,467,174, forward strand.
ATCCTTATCACTTGCGATTATCACTGAGTAAACATTTAAACAGAACAGTTTGTCTACTTGAAAGTAATGTTATCAGTAGTTACTAAAACTGTATTAGATGTCTCTGGACATACAGAGTTAAATAGGTAAGAAATATTTTTTTAGCTTTATGCACAGGTAGAGGAAATCTCGTATTGAATGAACGTTCCCATAAAAACACTTCCATTCTCTAACTTCCATAGAATTCTGGAAGCTTTGAGTGTTGAGTTGCGGAACCAACTAACTCACTTTATTTTCTCGAGTAAGAATCGAACCCCCAACCTGTCGCACTTACAGCCACATTTAAAAAGATTTTTTTTCCATACCAAATTAACATAGCAAAATTGAATCCATGTCAGAAGCGCTTGTATGCTTGGAAGCTTAAAAGCAATACGATCTAATCAGGTATCAATGGAGGGTATTTGCTAAAACGATTTTTCAAACAAGTACCAGTGTAATCATTTGAAAAGAATAGCCGCTGTTTAATTAATATTATATATTTTTTATACTATATATTGAAATTTTGAAATTTATCTCATCTAAGTGGAAATACGTAAGACGTAAAAATAACTCTTTAATACTCACTACATACAAAAACTTTTAGTCGATGGATAAGTAATCATAAAATCAGATCAAATTTCACAATGTAGAATGTGATCTATAAACATAAAAAATATGAAAATGTTTTGATCTGATTACACAGACAGACATTCCAATAAGAAGCCACTCTACATTTAGTATGTCATAGAAGGTGAAAAATGCAAAGCATAAAATTAGCAAAAAAAATTGAGCATTACAAAAAAAATCTAGTCATATATCATACATGTATTTTAAATTATTAAATTTAAAAACATCAAACACAAAACCATCTCTATACGCATTCTTATAATAATTAATCGTTATTCAAACGAACTTTACATTTTTGGAGATATAAGGCTCTAGGCAAAACATCGAGGTGATTTTTTATTCGGAACCTTGATTTAAATGACTTCTATTACAAAATAATATGTGTAGGTTTCAAAATATTTTCCGTGATTGGAAATATGACGGACTTTGACAAATTTCCTAATACATTTTTATATCTCTATTTCTTTTATATATTTCTCTAAAATATTTCAATAACAAAAAGGAGGCCCAATTAATAATGCCAATGGACGAAAATAATCAAATTAAGGATATAGAGGCTGTTGCGGCGCAGAGGCACTAGTGTGACTTTAAACGCAACAATTGCGGATTCGATTTCCGCTCGGGAAAATGAATTAATAAATATTTCCTCGCTTTGGTAACAAAGTGCTTGAGTTCCGTCTCTCAACACGTAATGCCTCGAGATTTTAACAGAATGTGGAGAACGGAGTGTCTTAATACTAGGTTGCATCAGCCTACTCTTCTATATGCGACATACACCGTGTAACTGAAAAAAAGATATTTTTTCTGAACTTTACTCATTTATTCTTTAAGACATACATCAACTTAACAAGTATTTTTATATCCAGTTTCTTTTTTCATTTAAATAAAATCCCGTTTTCAGACAAAGCTCTTGAAAAGGAGCTGAAAGTTAATAAATTTACCCAACCCCAAAAAAAGTATTTTCTAAATTGACATATTAATTAATAAATAGAATAAAATTCAACAATAACGAAATCTTACCATTTGATCGTGGAAGGCATAACAAGAACAGTACAATATAATAACACCACATGTTCACAAAATATATATAATAACAAAATTGAGTGGGAAAACACTATTTCTATCACTATCACTACATTTCAATGAATTCACGTGATAAGCGAGGATTAAAGTTAAATGTATTAACTTTAACAATACGCGGGAGTGGCGCGAGAACACGACGTAGTCTATTTCGGTCGTCCGACAAAGTACAACTGCCATCTCTGTCGGTACAAAGATTAACTTTGGCAGATGTTTGTATAATAAAATTATTATATTCTTATATGTAAGTGAATTCGCATTTTTTTTATTTATATTTTTTTTATTCTTTTAATATTATATCCTCTTAGGGATTTCGCATTGGGCTAATAAAATCTAATATTCTGGAAGGGACGCAAATTTGAAAAGATATTAGATGATATATGTATAATATTCAGTTTATAGAATAATTTAAAAAGTTATATACTTCATAGGTTCAGCTATTTTTTTATTTGCTTTGCTTTAGCTGATTTCTAGATCTACTGATAACGCTAAGCAAAATTAAATTAAAATTGGAATATTATAAATTTTATAAATTCTTGTTTCATATTATGGCACATCTGATACTCACCAGATCTATAGTATCCCTACCGAGTATGCATCTTAAGCAAGAAGCTGCAGGACGAAAGATGCCTTAAGCGATGTGCTGCTTCAATAAATCTTTTTATACCCAATGTTTTTTGAATGTTAAAACAAATGAACTTTACGAGCTTTTCAAGTTTTTTATTATATTATGTGGTGAAATTTAAATCGAATTTTGTTTTTTTACAATGATGCATTCATAGGGCAGGGTTAAAGTGGTATATCTACTATTTTCGAATAATATATTTTTTTCTTTTTTTTTAGCTTCACGCTCCATATATAATGCGAGGTAGATTAATGTTATTAATTATTTAATTTTAGAATCACTTTTAGTTTGAATGTTTTTTTATTGAATGCGATGGTTTTAAGGCAAGGTTTAAATTGTTGGAATTGAAAAGATCGATTTCATTTTTTTTATTATTTTTTTTACTATTTATAGATAATGCCTGAGTATAAGAAAAGGTAATACTTATTTTAGAAATACACGATCATCCTCAATTTGAGCAATGTTTGTGTAAAAATATGATTAAATTATGAAGATTGACAAAAACTAACTTTGAAACATAAATGCTCTCTGCAAAAATTGTTTAAAGTATCAGTCATCATGAAATAAAGATTTATATAAAATGTTATTTATTAGACATTGCGCAGGGACACAAACGTGTGACTATAAACGGGAAAAGCTGTGGGTTCGACTCTCATTCGAGGAAATGGATTATTTAATATTTTTATTTCTACGCGTTGGTGTCGAGACAAAGCGGCGTTGAGTTTCGCACTCTGCATACGCTGCATTATAATATATAGATACGATAGGTAGCATTATAGGCGGAAGATGTAAGAATTTAAAAAATATATTTTAAAATGTATAATTACGTACTGCAGCTTCACTTGTGTGGTCATTTAAAAAAAATAACCGTATCTACGTATCCATCACGCTGAAACTCTCCACGTTTTCGGTTTTTGCAACATTTTTAATCCATTTGTGTGTTAGTGATATAATAAAGCCTAATATAGTATAGTATTTCTCGGTTAATGGACAATACAAGAAAAAAAATGTGCATTTTGCTATTTATACCACTATTAGTTACCTGAGCTCAAAGCGCTCATATAAAAAATGTATAGATGGATTTTTAGTATAGATAAAAAAAATCAGCTTCACGCTTTATCCCGCACACAGTTGTACCTATGCAACCTAGTGGTAAGACACTCCGTTTCCCACTTTCTGGCGAATTCTGGGGGTATTGCGTGTTGAGTGGCAGAACTCAACGCCGCGGTTAGCCTTGACACAAGAGCGAAAAAATGGAAATATAAATTTAAGTAAATATTTCATCTTCTCGAGTGGGGATCGAACCCACAATCAGTCGGTTTTACAGTCACACTTCGTGCCGTTGCGCCACGACTGGCTTTAGATAGAGATTTATTAATGAAAGTCATAGCATATAATTTTAGGATAATAATAAAACATTGTACTATTGTACTATTGCACATATTTACTTTTTAAAAAATATATAGAAATTAGATTTGTGAATTTTAGGTTTAAAAGTAGAAATTTTAATATTTAAATTCAAGAATTTGTGTGTTTAATGGCGTCCTGCCATTAAACGCCACGTGTTGTCTTTACTACAGCAAGAAAATGAAAATATTTGTACATTTGGTTATTTTCCCACTGCACTACAATACCGTATATATCTATTAATGATAAACAAGTTTATTAATAATATTCATAGTATTTACTCACAATGCACTCAGTCACGTCTAATGTCTCTTATCGCTATTTTATTTGTTTACGTTATCTCAGCTTTTCTTCGAAAATACATATGCTAATATGAACATTTGTAAATATTTGTATGTTCGTTGAAAAATTTCATTTTGTTAGTTAATTTGTTGAAGCTAGTTAGTTTAGTCGTTTATTATAGATATAAAAGTATTGAAAGTGTTTAGTGATTTTCAACAAAGTAATGTTTAATATTTTATAAACGACTTTTTAACACGTTCTCTGTTCACGCCGGTACGTGTTGTTTATTTATAATTCCATTTGAAAAACAATTAGCAACAATCCCATAACTTTTAACAAAAAAAAAGAAAACAAGTAGGTAAGTGAACTCATTACCCAAAATATATCGGAAACATAGGGCAAAAAAAGACCTCAACCATACTAACTGAAAATTCTAAAAAGTTTAACATGTTAATGAGTTTTTACAATAATGTTGTTGTTCACAAGGTTTTATTTGATAAATTGTTGGTAAAAATAATGCATTTTTAGTTACATTTAAGGTTTGAACTTACAACAACGTCATAGTTAACAAATTAGTAGATTTATTTTTAAAAAGGCTAAAAATTGATCGCTTTAGCTCTATTTTATAAAACAATGTCTCGAATACAAGCGGAATACAAAAAACGGAGTGTTTTGAGTGACAATTGTTTTTTGTGGTCTGCTAAAAAGCTTCAAGAATAATAATAAAATATAGTAAGTAAAGTTTTTAGTATAAACATTATAATTTCTAAGAAACCTCTATTTTATGATTAGGATTCCTTCTGCGAAATAGCTTTTATTTGTAGAAGGATATCTTTAATCATTTTCATTGTTTATTTGTGTCTGCCCAGGCTGGCACGTGAACTCGCGACCCGTGCCCGTGCTTCATTGTTGACCTCAAGGTCACATACGTAGTATCTCCAAGACTTATTATAACACAAGTTTCTATATAATAATTAATTAAAATGTTGTTTGGATAATTGTTTGTTGTTAAAAAAAGTCTTAAAAAAAAAGTTTCGATTACACAAGATCCTATTAAGTATCCTATTCACAAAAGTATAAATATTTCAAAAAGTTTAAATATTATTGAGTCTTAAATTAACTTAGACGAACTATTTGATCAACATAGGAGAGAAGTAGTTATTGAAGTTCTTTTTCCTTTTTTCTTCATTTTCTTAAGGTTTAAACACTTGAAGCCATAAATTTTAATATATATATATATATCCATAAATACAAAACTACATCGAGGTTTTAGAATGTTATCTTTACGTGACTAAATTAAATGAATGTAGGATTTTTTTTCTTGCTTTCTAGCAAATTAATATGTACAAGTAAGTGGCGGAACTCAACGCCGCGCAAATAGTCTTGTTACTAGAGCCAGGTAAAAAATTAAAATAGGCAAAAAAAACTAAAAAGTAAAGTTAAAAGGTACAAACTAGTAAAAATTTTAAAGTATAATGACCACACACATACCGGAAAATTTTACTCATTCAATTGTCTATTTATATGCTACGGCACGGATTACATGCTTTTTCAATATGCCATCTTGAGCCCAATACAAAAACAAAACATAATGTCATTCATGATAACCGAAGGTCACTTCGAGGTGTGAATAATAATTTTAATGTTTTAGTAGCTACTGTGTTCTTGTTCTTAAGCTGTAATTTTCAATACCTATTACATTTGTTCATTTTTATGGTTCCACATTTCTACACGAAAAAACCAGTAAGATTTCGCCCACCGAGCTTATCTTCAATACCTATAATTTTTTTTTCTTTCCGTAAATGTAAGTCCTCGAGAAGGACCCCATAGGTTTTGATTATTATTTCGAAATTTCATGCAAAATGCGGCAAGACGATACATTAATGTTTGTATCTATTGGTTGTGTTGACTTAGAAGTTATATTTTTTCTGTTTCAAGGGACTATAGATCTTAATATTAGATTATGCCATCAGCTATATATGTACTTTCACGTGATCTCCAAATTTTACAAAGTCTTAGCAGACGGACAACAAAGTGATCTTATACGGTTCCGTTTTCCCTTTTCGGAGTACGAAACCGCAAAAACCAAACTCGTATAAGATAACTTTTTTGTCCGTTTATTTGTCTGTTGTTCAAGATTCTGTCGAAATCATTTTTCTCAAGATCGCAGGAAATAAAATGAATATCAAATATACAAATCTGCAGTTCCCTGGAAAATAAGAAACTGGAGCTAAATTAAATTTAAAGTCAAACAAAAGGTGCGAGCTTTATGGTATTTCTTCTTGAACCATTATGAAATTTGACAAGACGTGAGAACATGTATTACAATTACAAACAAAGAAAAAATTACAAATATTGGTAAGTTATAGGTAAAATATTACAGAAAATAAGATTGTGCTGGACACAATCTTATATTTGTAACCTTTCATACAAAATGAATGCAAACCTGCATACTTCATTTAAGAAGTTTGTCAGCTTTTATAAGTCGTACTTCCCTACAACCATGAAATTGGTACGGAACCGTCAGTGTCTACTGACAGTTCTGACCCACATTGGATCGATTTTAAGTACAATGTTTTAGCAACAATGTGGTAAAATATTAAAAAGTAGCAACATTTACAGAATGATCGAGGTCAGTCTGAGAAGTGACATAGCGTATGGACGTGTTTTCCTTTCCTTTTCTATATAGTCTAGTAAACTATAAAGATAAAAAATCTTATTATATGTATTAATGTATATTCTTTTTTATCTTTTCTTTACTTTTCTTGTTTCTTTTTCATCTTTCTTTTCTTGCTCTGTATAGAGATCGAGAAAAGTTCTCCCCTCTCCATTGACTAAACAAGTTTTCGCAAGCTCATAATCAAGTTTTAGTAATAATAAGGCGTGATTCTACCTAAAACTCCTGGTCGTCGTGATGAAATGGAACAGCCTCTGATTATTACCGCAGTGGTAGAGGAATCGTAGTGTTATGACGCAGACGACGTAGAAGAAGAAAGTAAGATGGGATCGAACCCACAACCGCCACGTTTACAATTCCACTGCGCCATAGCAACGTCTCAATTGCTTGACAACACAATTATAACATAGATTAAGAAACCATCAAACCCACGTTCAAAGATTTATAGCCATCTTGTTAACATATACGACAAACGTATTAATTTCGCAAGCTAGGCTCCAAGGCAAACATCACAACGGTTACATCATCCTATAATGTATTGTTAACTTAACTATTTACTTGGAAACGCTAAAAACCGTACGAAAAAGGTGTTAACACCTACAACACGTGGCTTTGAAATAAGGGCGGTGTACTATTGTATGCGACAAGATAGCTATAATATGGATATATTATTCATATTTAATTTTCAAATTCATATTTAAGTACATTCGCTATAATTTTTACTATTTCTTAAACTACCTTTACTTCACAAAATAATCATATAAGCAAATATGATTATTTTGTGAAGCATTGTACTGATATTATTAGTATTAGATTATTGTAATTTTTATTGTAATATATTACTATGTCCGCCTACTCGATATATCGTTACTGCTTAATAATTAAATTTTCTCTTTAAGTGATTTTTATGTACATCTTTTGAGAAAATAAACCTCTCAAACAGATTCTTTGTTGAATTATTGTGCTCAAATATTACATTATGGGAAAAGGCGAACTAAATATAATAGCAAAGAATTTGCCACCGTTGATTACTATCGTCCCAACAGAATATTTATTAGTTTCTCTGTATGGTTAAAGATCCAAATTGTTCGTTTGTTTTATTTCAACGTAGATCATACAAACTTGAATCATGTTGAATTATGTTTTTATAAAAATATCGCACCATTTTCAGAGGAAACAAAACCGCTAAAAAAGGGTGGGTATATAATCGTTAAATGGTTGGCAATATTCTATACTAGCGAACTGCTTGCGGCTTCTCGTGTTTACCACAAACAAATTGCTTTCCTTGCAAATTTCTAATGTAAGCTTTCGAGCCTCATTTATTCTCTTGTCACCATATTGATCTAGCACTCCCTCGTAACCACTTCGCGCAGTTCCGACCCATACGTTCAAATCATCAGATATTATTATTTTTTCATTCTCTCTTAAACTATTTAAAACACCTGACCCCCTCCTAAAACTCCTCGAGTTCGTCTAATGGAACTGATCTACTAGCGCATACACCGCTGACAAGAATCTCTTGCTATCCCCAGTTTGAAGCGAGCCCAAAGCAGTCTCAAGTGAATCGTCTCGTATTCTGACTCCCCTTCGCCCCGCTCGCTCTCTGGTACGCCAGCCCAAAAAACGACCCAACTGCCCGGTAAATTAGTCATGTCTTTGCTTTTTGCTTGGTCTTAGTCACTCAAATAACATCCAAATCTCTGTCATCCATCACGTCTATTAATTAATTAAAATTTTCTTCCATGCCTCCTCCCACATTCCACGTAGCTATTTGTAGCTCGGTCGTCCACCTCCGCCGTTCCGGACAAGGCGTGTTGGGTGGCGGTCCTCAACGTCACCACTTGACACACCAGCGGAGACGCATTGGTGCGCGCCGCGTTGGGGAGGACGCCCGACTAATACGCTCTCGCGAGTTACATGTGGCTGATGGAACGTTGCAGAACTCGTAAGAGCCGGCAGGGTTCGCTGCTGGCAAGCCTTCCATCGTGAATTCCAAACCTTTATTTACTGTTTTATCATAAAATATGTATTTAAAAATATAAGCATTTCTGTAAGCTAGAACAAAGTAACATAAAATAATATTAAAATGTTTAATGATGTTTATAAAATAAATCAGACTGTATCACTTAATATTACATTAGATTAAACAACTCATCTCATTTATAATCTCTGCCCCTTCTCTTATATATGATGCTTGCATGAATTTTGTTTGCTGAAATTAATTTCAGAAGATATGAGCTTCATATATAACTGTCAATTTATTTATTTTTAACTTTGATCAAAACACTGTTAATTTCACAAATTACGCTAAAGATACACAATATCACTTAATTATTCCGAGAACCTGGATTCAAGTAATGTGGAATAGTTAACTATTCCACATAACTTGAATGTGTCGGCCAGTTTACCAAATTTAAATCCAAACATATTCGTTTTCAATTATTATTTTGTTCTATGTTAGAATTCTCTCTCACAAAGCATCCCACACCCCGTTCACCCAGCTCAGGAAACCTGCGTCATACACCTACTGTCCACCTACTGTACTCTTATCACTTATATTTTAAGATATATTAGAAATAAGAAAGAAATTATGAAATTGATATGTTTGTAAAATGAAAATAAAGAAAAATATTACCACTGCGGTGAATCGAGCAGCTGCGCGGGGTCCGCGGCGGCGGGGCAGTGCGCGCGCCGCCTCCAGCAGCGGCAGCAGCGCCTCCGCCGCGCCCGCGCCCGGCCCCCTGGGCCGTGTCCATCAGGCGCGGCGGCAACTCTAGTAGCAACTCCTCCCATAGCTCCGTGCGTATAATCACGCATTTTTCTGTTTTAATTAAAGCATTAATTTAAAGAGATTTGTTTTAATTATGCAATTTAATAGTTTTGATTATTAATTATATTAAAGCTATTATCACACATAGTTGCAATAATAATAACCTTTTGCGAGTACGTCTTGCAAGGCGGGAGGCGGAGACTCGCGCGCACCCCTCGTCTGATGCCATCAAAGCCGCCTCCGCGTTGCACCACTCCTCCTGCAATTTGTATAGTATGTGTTTGAATGTTAAACTTTAATTGAAACATCTATTCCTGTAAATATAAAAATCAGCTTCATACTGTATCCCACACACAGCAGGGCATTATAGAGAAAGCTAACAACATTTTGAAAAACATTCTCTATTTAAGAGAAATGTAAAACTTGTAAAACTAAATTTCATACATAGTAAATACCTATTATAAATTAAATTATTTTTAAATGTATTTGTATATATTTATAGTTGTTTTATATGTAATGGCAGTATTTTAAATGAATCTTTTTTAAACATAATAATAATAATATTTGAGGCCTGTCGTGGCGCAGCGGCACAAAGTGTGACTGTAAACCGACTGGTTCTGGGTTCGATCCCCACTCGAGGAGATGAAATATTTACTTAAATTTATATTTCCATTTCTTCGCTCTGGTGTCGAGGCTAAGCGCGGCGTTGAGTTCTGCCACTCAACACGCAATGCCTCCAGAATTCGGCAGAAAGTGGGGAACGGAGGGTCTAAAAACACTAGGTTCCCTCTGCCTACCCTGCTGTGTGCGGGATACAGGGTGGAGCTGATTTAATAATAATAGTCAGCTTCACACTGTATCCCGCACACAGCAGGGTAGTCTGAGGGAACCTAGTATTAAGACATTCTGTTCCCCATTTTCCGCCAAATTCTGGAGGCAAAGCGCATTGTGTGGCAGAACTCAATGACGCACTAGAATAGGAATATAAATTTTAATAAATATTTCATCTCCTTGAGTGGGGATCAAACCCACGGACAGATTGATGATTAAATTATTGAACTGTAAATGTTTATAATTTAATTATAAGTACTTACTATAGTCTTTCATGATAGTATAATGTTGATACTTGAAGATTTCCATGTTAAAGCTTGCAATCAATGTAAAGGTCCTTATTGCTTATGTCTGCACTGTATAAAACATTTGAAGATAGATTGTAAATATTGAATATATAATTAATACATATGGTTTATCGTCTCCTGAGTTATTGTCACTAACTAACAATTGTAACTCTGTTGGTTAAATATATTTTACAAGACATTCAAGTCCTATGTGGGTAAAACCCTTGGCTTAAAGTTGCAGGTTGAACTTTTAGTAGTTAGCTAGACCACCTAAAAACACAGTCCATGAGAAAAGTTCTTCTATTTCCATGGCAAGATGAGGAATATAATGAAAATGTTCAGCAGAAGATGCTTCTTGTATTATCCCACAACTTCAAGAGGTGTGACAATAAGTCTTGCTTATCACAGGCTAAGTGTAAAATACAGATTCACTAGTGACCTGGTTCGTTCCTGTGTTTGGAGTACACTTTGGGCACTAAAATAACCATGACGGAGTTCCTAACAAAATCTCGTCAAGATGTATTTACTGAGCACCTTGGTATTAAGAAATAGTGGTCAGCATAAGGCTTAATTGTTATTTTGTTGCCTTATAAATCAAAAATCAAGATTTACTCCAGCTATAACAATTGATAGATTCGGGATTTTTTGTTTATATCACTTCAATATGGCCGGTTGATAACTTAATATAGACGTTTTTTATAACTAATTATCATTGCAGGGTATATTAATATAATTATTCTAGTTTAAGAAAGTTATATTAACGTTAATTTAACTTAACTGTGATGTATTATTTTTATTTACATTCTACTTTTTGACATATGTCATTTATGTCATATTTCTGTTTTGTACACTTTTGTATTGTTTCACGTTCCGTTTAACTTTTTTTCTTTTTATAAATAATATTGTTTTGTTTTTTATTTTTCATTTTATGTGTAGTGTGAAATTGTATTTAATTTGACTTGTACAGATAAATTGTAAATTGCCACTCAACACGCAACTCCTCCAGAACTCAGCGGGAAGGGGGGAACGGAGTGTCTTAACACTAAGTTCCGTCTGCCAACTGTGCTGTGTGCAGGACACAGCGTCACACATTAAACAGCGTGAAGCTGATTTTTTTAAATATTGTTAAGAGCACAGTAAGCATATTCTTCTACCTACCTTATGAGTGGTATTCTGGTCCTGTGGCATTCTGTCCTGGTGGCATTCAGCCAGATAAACTTTAAAAATAGTTTGACTATGATACGACCTATCAGGAGCCATCTGAAACGCTTTGGAAACACTCTGTGCTAAATTAGTGTGCACTTTTATGCATGAAATATTTTGTTACTTATCTATTAGCTACTCCATTTACTATTTTAGCTGAATGAAAATGCAACTGGGAAAATATTTTTTATAACTTTAATAAAGCACGGTGTTGAATTGTGCCGGAAGTATTAAACAGGAAAACTCGTAAAACTGTTTTTTTTAAACGTTTTAAAATATAGGGAACGTTTGCTATATTGTACGAATTCACTACTCTGCAATTTTTGGAAAAAACTATTAATGTTATCTATATGTTTTTTATCTTTAATAAGTAAATAAGGTCTTTGAAATTGTTTTTTTTTAAGTTTGTTTTGATGTATATATTAGTTAGAGATCAATAATGGTACAATGTCTTATAACTATCTCCTTTTCCTTATCAAATTATAACAGCCCTCGGATAAGAGATTACTAAAGTTGAAAGTACATATAAAATTTCTTAAATATACGCTCTTGGTACAATTTAAGATATGGTTCATTCAATTTGTACCATATCATTCCTAATGTATATTAGAAGTCTTGAAATCAAAATAACAAAATATAGACTTATACAAAAATATTGAAATATACACCTTTACCTTGTTATAATCATTTTAAACGCAAAAAGTTTAATCAAAATATTATTTTTTTAACGAGTAAATCAGTCCTCTGATTTGAGATCATAATTTGTATTTATATTAGTTAAGTCATTTCGGACAAAAATCGAGAATTTCACAGCAAGTGATATGGAGCCACTTGTAACATCTTATACATTTTCATCTATTCTACTGTAGTAGTAGTGCTTTTTTATATAAATAATACCCCTTGCATATTGAACAATAGTTTTCATTATATTCTTCCTCAATTTCCAAATCAGTATCATCGTCTAAAACTATTTCCTCTCCAGTTTCAGACTATTCAATCTTAGATTTTTTAGCTATGTACTTTCTTCTTTTTGTTTTGAGATGATCCTTTTTCTTTAGGTTTTTTATAGATCCACATTTTTTAAGCTTTTTAATTACTTTTTATTTTTATTTGTATCAGTTTTTTTATTCTTCTTTAAATTGTATTTTCGGCTTTTTTCCTTCTCGTTTTTTTATGGATTCGTCTAGATCTGTCTTGTATGGACTCGATGTTAATTCAACCTTTTTTCTGGATCCCTTATTTCCTCATATTTCCTTTGTCTATTCCTTGGAAATGGTAAAATAGATTTAATATGACTTTTTAATATTGGGCTTAATGCGTTTGTTGACATAGATGTACCCAGAGTTAACAATATCAATGGAGCTTATTGAACTTGTAGGGAATTATTATTTATATTTATAGTTTATTTAATATGTGTTATCTATTTCAATATTGTAATTTATTTATTTATCATTTATACACATACATGCGTTTAATAGAATTTATATATTTTGTAGTAAGTATTCGTATTTAGTTTGTTTATATCAAAGCGCTCACTGCCATCGACTGAACCGGTAAGGTGCCGTAAGATTTACGCCTACCCCCTTGTCGACGGCATATTTTATTATAACAGTCAATGCTTGCCACTCGAAGCGCTTTCCATACGTTCCTTTTTTCTCTTTATTAATTTCTTCCAAATCAGTATTTGTCGTGTTCCGTTTTATATATATATGTTTGTGGTTGACTTTCGTATAAACTGTGTCGTGATTTATTATTTATGTTCAAACTATATGTACAATAAAGTGGTGTTGAATATACCTAGTGCTAACCGTAAGTGAACTTTTATTTATCTCAATCAACACTACAAACTTAATTGCATTGTTAACGTGTTGTTTGATCTATGTTCAAATCTGTTTTCCTATATGTAGTTTGTTACTTTGAGCACCACCGAAAACGTTGTCATTAGTGTGGTTTAACGCGGTAGTTACCAAGCTGATAACTACATCTTTAAACTATTCTGAAGGCTGATCGTATTCTGAACCTTGGACAATACTTGTGTCATTCCAAATGTTAGTGCTATGTCCAAGGAGGGATGGTAATTCGCATACGGTAACATCAGTTACAGGAGAAAATATGTATTGAAAATATACTTGTTTTATATGAAATATATACATGTCACGTGACAAAGTGCACAGTTCAAGTCAGAATTAAAATCCCGATTATTGCATAATTCCAACTGCAAGACCACAAATGATTGCTCTCTCTCTCTCTCTCTTGTATTTATGATTAAAACTGTTAACGTAAACGCAACGGATAGATAAACGTAAAAACGGATAGATAAAGTAAAAATTTACATTAATAAACCAACAATAAATTTCCACTTGTTTCGTCCAGTTCTGATATAACAATGTAGACCGACGGAGACCGAGTTCAAAGACATACAAAATAAGTTTGTTTCCAACGATTTGCCGTTGAAATGCAAAATACACCTTCTACTAAAAAACTTTCCAGCGTCGTAATACAACCCGCGATAACTCCACTCAGATCGAATTCTCTTATTCAATTATGGTTTTCATTGCAAGAAAATAGAATTTTTAAAGCAAGTTAAAAAATTGCTTGACAGACTGTGCAGAGTTTAGCAAGTCTTAGATCTTATATAAATAAACATTAGAAAATTTAATTTCCCTTCGTTCCTTCCTTTTCGTTTGATATGGAGCAAGCCTCGGTCGTTATTTCTTAAGAGATGGAAGGACCCTACAGTGGAGCACCAGATTGGAACGAGGCCAAGGAACTAGTCGCACATTACTGATAAGCTTAACTGGGAGAGTTGTTTTGTAATTCTATGGCCTTATACTCTGTGTCTTACTTTCATATATAAAATTGTAGGCGAAATAATATATCAAGATATATTATTTGGCCTACAATTGTCTCGTTTGTTATTTGTAACGAAAAATATATTATTGATCAAACAATCAAGGTGACTGTCTTTAACAACACTTATCGTATTGCGGAGGTATAAGAATATTATTAAATTAATTTCGATGAAATTCATTAGCATAAAAAACGTTCCGACTAAATTTCCATTAAGAGTAATACAAATATAGCATATATAGCTTTTCTTAATTAAAAGACCATATTTAAAAATATATATTTCTCAATTTATTAAAAATTTGCATTTCTTAAGATTTAAAAAATAACTTTGTGAGCTATATAATATTAGAAAAGATCCAAATTTACAAACACAAAAACAACATTATACAAAAGTTATTTTAAAGTTCCAAGATGGTACCTCATTTTGTACTTAATATACCATATCTTTTACATAAAGACTCGCTCATGCCTTCAGGTTCGAAGACAGCTCAGCGTAAAATCTAGGTTCTGCTTTACATTTTTATGAACTAACTCCGGTATATTTTTATAGTATCAAGCCATCTCTGTTCTAGATGTTCACTTCATTATAGCCGGTGAAAGTTTACTTTTATGCAGTTAGCATATTGTTATACTGAGAACTTACATTTTATTTGCATTTTAATAGTTTTAAATCATTTTTTATTTTATTTTCATATGCTTTATGTTAACGAAGTTCAACGAAGTTAGTAAACCTGTGCCTTTCTCCTATCATTCTCTCAAACGCCTCCATGTTTTTCTTTCGTTCGAAACCAAATTATGCTCGCACAATATCTTCTCTTGCCCATCCTTGACTACGCTGATGTATGCCATTTGGATATAATGATGAGGAGCTACTTAATAAGTTAGAGCGTCTACAAAATATAGCATTACGTTTCATTTTTGATTGGCGTAAGTACGATCACGTCTCCCATTTTCGTGCTACACGTAATTGGCTTCGTCAAGATATGCGTATCCTATCTTTACTTTTTAACGTTTGAAGCCGTTTGAACCTCCAAAGTAGTAATAAAGAAGTAAGAAGAAGTCTTAACTTAAGGTTCAGCAATAAATAAAAATATTTTAAGTAACTAATAAATTTATTTACATATTCACATATAGTATATTTAACATTCAAATAAGTACATAATAACTTATATCTAGTACACACGGCAACACAGCTCACGGCAACACATCAATAATCAAATTGACACTATTGTCACAATTTTGTCTGACAATAAAAACAAATCCACTCATCCGACATATAAACTTTGGTTGCCGGTTGTATGTATCAACTATTACTTATTATATTAAAAAGACCTTGGGAAATCAAGCCATTTTTAATTGTTACTTTTGTGTTATTTAATTAAATGTCGTTATAAGTACGTGTTTCGAGCTTACTTTTACATAATTACTTCGATTTTCGAAAATCATAATCAAAATACGGCTGTAATAAAAGGAAGAAGGATTCTAAATTTCGACATCGTAGATCCTTTATAAGATTTCAACACGCATCTTGCTCTATTTGAGGCTTTAAAAAAGGAGGCAATAAAGAATTTTTAAAAATCAGCAATTGGTGAAAATGATTTAATATGAGCTAATCTATAGTCCAAACCATCCACTATCGGTATCAAATATACCGATTAAAAAATGGCTGAACGCAAATCTTTTAATTTTGAATTAAAAATATGGCCTGATTTCTATAAGGTCCTTAACGTCTATTACAACATTCAGTTTCCTTAAGATCTTACGATTCTGTAGCATGATCATAACTGGTGAAGTAATACAGCGCAGGCGCAGATGTTCGATAAGAAAACGCTGTGGCCAAGGATAGCACCTGTGAAAGAAATATTCAATTTATTATTGTTTTAGAACACGTATAAATATAATAACACAGTGGAATTTAAACAGGCGCCTCTCGGAAGCTGTCTAAGCGTTCAGCTCAATGGTTTCCAAGTAGCATAAGGACGACTTCCGCTATTTAAAGATTACGCTTTCAAAAATATTTTTCTATCCTTAGTGTGGAAAATTTTAAACTTACTAAAGGCTAGTGGATTAAAAAATATTTAATTTATAAATATTTTCTCATTCAAAATTTAACATTGAACATTGCATAGTCAGATACAATTTGAATATGTCAGGCTGACTTCAAATAAAGTCACCTAACAATTTCTAAAACCGAAGAAGACCATAATAAAAAGTCAAACTTTTTCATAGTGTGTAATTTAAAATTAAACTGTGCTTTATGTTTATATATTTTATTACACAATTATCAATTATGTAATATATAAAACCGCTACCGACTGACAGACAGACAACGCACCGACAGTACTATGCCATGTAGAGCGCAGAATTTCTTTATATGGATTGGGAAGTGCAGGGGATAACTAAAAATTGCTAACTTTGACTAGTCTGATATATGTATGATATAGTGCAAATGTTTTGAGTTTCGTTTTTTTACCCGAAGAATCTTCTCCAGTGACTGAAGCTGAGTGGGGGGCATCTTCTCTAATGTAGGCTGGTTCACTTTTTCGTGCGTAGATGTCGAAGATTGTTGCTACGCAGCCAAGAGCGAACAGACCACTGTGTGGTGGGACGATAGCGTATCTGGTGATATTTAGTAAATAAACTTTTAAATTATCTTATTAAAATATTAGTATTTTAAGTCGCATTTATAGTCACATTTTGTACCCATGCGCCAGGACTGGTCAGAATTGTAGACAAAAGTGTAGACTCAATGGATCAAGGTTCAATCTTCATTTAAGGATTTTCATTTCCCCGCTTTGGCAAAAAAAAAAACACACTAACGGTGCTTACTATTGTCACAAAGCAGAAAACGGTGTGTGTTGACACTAAGTTACTTGGAAATAAGTATTCAGCTGAATAAAGACACTAACCTTACAATTTCTTTATCATTTTCCATTTCACGGTCGTATATGTAGTGATCCTGATACACTCGGTTCAGACTCGCGCTGGTGTAAGTGAGCCCAACTTTGTAATTCTCGGCTTCTAATATCGTGAGCTCTAGTTGGCTAAATGCACCCCGTTCTTTGAAGTCCAATTCCGATGACCTCCATGACACCGTTTCTGCGATCTGTAATAAAAAAATAATGATTCATGATGTATATCAAGAGGAATAGGCAGAATGGACGTAGGGTAAAAATTGCTTGAAAATTTGAAATATAAATATTTATTTCTTTATAATTTTAGTTTAGTTTATTTAGGAGACAATTATCTATTTTTTATATTTATCTTTCCATTAAAAGTGACAAATATTTCAAAATAAATTAAGGACAAGCATCAATAATAATAAATATTAATGTATATTTACAAGTAAAATAGTTCATATAATAACTTGACTCGACTACTGGAATAATGCTCTCTGAAAAGTATGAAAAAGTCCTTTCATTTGATACCTCACACGATAACATTATGTCGCGTAGATTAATAATTCAACAAAAATAATTAATTTAGTTAACTTCAAAGAAATCATTTACATAAAAAATATATTTTTTGAGGCTTTTTTCAAAAGGTGAATATCTATCCTGGTTTACCCTAATGATAAATCAATTTATTTTGCACTCAAATTAAAGGTCCAATACAAAAGAAATTGAAATCCAATTTTTAAATCGACACCATGGGGAAGAAATGGAAATATAAATTTAAATAAATATTTCATTTCCTTGAATCGAACCTACAAATTGTCGCGCTTACAGACGCACTTTGTACCTCGCGCAAAGACTCATACACTCACATTACAGAAGAAGGATATTAGACTTACATCATTTTTCGTGTTAATCGATGGAACATTGATTATTCGAGAAGTTGAAGGCTACGAACTATTAAGAGTGCATCGAGGTAACCTGCTGTATTTTCTTTGTTGAAAAATCTTTATTTTCATTACTTACAGATGGCGCAAACGATTTTTGTCACCCATCATGATAACAAGATATAATTCATTATTAGTAATATCTTTCTAATTTAAAACATAAATTTGTCTCTCGGAAGTTTTGAATGTAAAACTATCGCAATTAATTAAAAAAAAAACTTACCAGCACAAATGTCGAAATCTCGAATAAGCCATTGTGCTGCAATGGGATAGCATTTTCGTTTCACCGTTCTTACAGACGAAACGCGACGTTGAGTTCCGTCACTCAACATGCCATGTTTCAAAGTTTCATCAGGACGTGGAGAATGGAGTGTCTTAACAGTAGGTGTTCCCTGTCTATCCTGCTCAGACGCTATGAGAATAATCCTCAAAGGTTCATCAGAACAGCAGACGAGATAGTAATAAACATGTAGACAAAAATACAATATACTATATTGTATTTTATTAAATCAAATTGATAAAAAAAAATTAAATTGAAATATAGGCGCCAGTCGTGACGCAACGGCACAAACTTGAATACTTATTATTCTAATTTCTTCGTTCTGGTGCCTCCAGAATACCGTGGAAAGTGGTGAGTGAAATGTCTTACCACTAGGCTATGTCTACCCTGCAACGTGAGGGATTCAGCGTGATGCAAGAAAAAATGATACAAACTATTTTAATAAACATATACAATTTATAACGTAGCTAGACTAAGACCTGCGAATCTCGTAAACTGTCCACTCTGACTACTAAGTCGTACACGTACATAATATTGTTAGCACATGTGTAGGGCGATTATTACAAATTTCCACTACCCGAAGACTATAAGAATGAGCATTTGGCCAGAGTGTTATTCTTCACTAGGAAGTCCAAGGAACACGTTTTCTAAATTTTTGTTTCTTGCTATAAAAAAATGTTAAAAATGAAAAAATCACTTTCATTTCTTCTTTATGGTTACCTACAACTGTGCGCTTACAGTGCGATGTGGCTCTAATTTAATTTTACATTTGAAAGAGTATTTAAAATATATAATCATCGACTTTGTTATGAGCACAAACTTCATCACAATTTCCAGGAGGTATGGAAATGTCCCCGAAACACCGATGCCGTCCAACTTTTGATTGTTCATGAATTTTAAGTGCTCTTTGTTTTTGTATAATTTAAAAAGCACTACAATAGAATTGCTAACTATCAAAAAGACATTTAGAGAAAAAGTTATCGGTGTCTGTTATTTCAAGTCGAATAGTTTTTATTTTCTTCGGCAGCTTCATTGTTTTTGATTGTACATATATTCTTATGATTATTAGGATTTTAGAAAAAGATTTGAATGGAACAAAAAATATAATTGCTAAATACCAAAGACTAAGTCTTTGGTACTAAGAACTAATTCTTCATTAATATTAAAATTATTTGAATATATATAGCTTAGAAGTTAAGGCAACAAATAATAAATCCAGAATTTTAGTATTCTTTTTACTGCTATCTATATATAAAATAAATTTATAAATATCCACACCTAGTATAAGACAAAACTTTTGTTCCTTTTGGCCATTTAAGCAAACAATTGGTATCTATATCCCAAGAATATCCCAAGATAATACAATACTCTAAGAGCTGTTTACACAGTAATCCAGAATTACTTACAGTGGAATAGAAATTTGTGTAAAAATTAGGCTTCAGCCGATGCTTATGGAGGAGTTAGTTGTATCCATGTCATGGTCGTCTTTTCTTTAATAGCATTTCATTTTAACTTGAGCACATGTATTTTTTTATTGTCATTATGATTTAAAAATATTGATCTATGCATATGAATATTCGTTACTGATAGATAACCTAATTATTAGCACTGTCGCTTTTTTTTTCAGTATATTATTTGAAGTACCTAATAAGTAAATATATTACATCAGAGCCTAATATTATGCGCCATTTTCGTAGAATAGTGATGGACGGAGTGTAACTTGTTAGTTCTAAATTAGTAATTATGAAAATTGAAAAGCAGAAAATGATCTGTGTTAACTATAACAATAGAATGTACTAGCTAACGTTCCATTTGTATTCAACGTTTTCGATATTTATAACTTTCTAAACATTTCTAATTTCCCGAAATATTCAAATTTGTAAGTTCTATTCAAACTTTCAAGTAAAGTGTTATGTAATTGTATTTTCAACATTCTATTAAAATTTGTTAAGACTTACTTATTTCGTTAATGATTTTTATATAATACAATTTATTGTAAATATTATTATTATTTAATATTTTATCATCCCTTGCACTCTCAAGAACTATATAGGTTTTTGATTGTGAGGCAAATTTCATAGAAGATGAAGCAAAATCGATGCATAAGTGCTTGTACCTTTTGATTGCGTTGACTTAGAAGCATATTTTTTTCTACACTCTTGAAGGTTCCATAGAAATTTTAATATTTGATATTAATTTCAGCGTGATACTATCACGCAATCTCGACATAAATGGTCTTGGAAGATGGAACAAAAGATCCTATAAAAAAAATAATAGATCCGTTTTTACCTTTGTGGAACGGAACCCCAAAAAACAGCTTCACGTTTATTTTCCACATAACAGTTCCCTAATTTCATCTTAACTTTCAAGATATTGCGTGTTGAGTGGCAGAAGTCAGTTCCACTATTAGTCTACCAGAACGGGACAATGAAAATAATTTATATAATTATACCACAGAGTAGGGGCCAAACCCTTGTTTGAAATCGAACTCTGTTCCATTGCAAGTTACTATTTTCATTAATAATAATAATATGAATCTGTATATAATTAATGTCAGCATCAATATAACAGATATTCTATGCCAAATACTTATACATACGTACTCAAAAGTGTAACCAATTTGCGGTTTCAGTTTAAAATGCGACGCGGTTAGTGAGGTAAAATGGTATTTTGCATATGTATAATGTTTCAAAAATGTTCTGTTTTAAACAAAACAACCAATAAAGAGGTTCTCTACTCGATGCGTATATTTTTTTATCTTTAAACACGCATACACTTTTATGCAGTTATTCCATTTTTGTTTTTTTAATAATCTTTTTAAAACAAAAAAAATGTTTTATCCGCCACTCAACACGCATTGCATCGAAAATTGTAAACAGAGTGTCTTAAGACTGGGTTTTTTCTGCATTCGAAAACGATTTTTTTATATATCTAGTAACAGATACTTAGGCTTTAAATTAAAATAAAATTAATCCTCCTTATTAATAAAATATAAGAACTTGTAAAAAATTTTAAATATCCGGCTTTTTTATAAAAAAATAACGCTTGATTTTCTCATTTCACATATAATTAACTTCAATTGTTATAGCACCTTAAAAATAAGTTAGCCTATATAGCTCAAGTAAATGGCATCCAAAAAAAAAAAAACGTCTCGGTCCCAACTCCAACTGTTACATATATTTTACAAACCCACTTATTAAGATTTACACAAGTCTAAAATTTTATACTTTGAATTAAATTTCTTGCAGGTTCTTTGGACCGAGTCCTCGGAGATTTGCGTCGTTCAGGCAATTTGTAGGATCGTAGAGTAGCGCAAAATTTATTTATATGTCCGTAGAACTCCAGGGAACGAAGTGTGATATTATAAAAATAGAGAAACTTCTGTTGCTCTTTTCAGCGTTAGGCACTCGAATGGCATTAAATTTAACATTGCGCTCGTCATATTTATCTTTCTGTCTGTTAGTATGTAACAAACGAAATAATAAGGACCCCCTAGATGTATTCTTTAAGCCGTTTTGATAATTTTTGAATGCTTTCCCGTATGTTCATACCAACTACTGTTTTATTTTTCACGGATTTTTTCTCAGTAATCACCTATTTTATAGAGATTTTCTATATATTGTGTTGTGAAGTTAACCACACTTTAACTATATCTCCAATAACTCAGCTTTCAGATAACCAAAACTGACAGAATTTTCAGTGAGGGAATGTTCCTGAATGTTCCTGAATCTATTAAATCATACCATTCTATTTTCTTTATAGTCTGGACCCAAGAATGTATGCAATCGTTTCAGTCTCCTTTGGGTATTTTAAGCATATCGACTTCATACAGTATCTCGCACAAAGCAGGTTAGGCAGAGGGAACTTTGTTAAGACACTCCATTTCCCACTTTCTGCCGAATTCTGGAGGCATTGCGTGTTGAGTGGCAGAACTCAACGCCGCGCTTAGCCTCGACACCAGAGCGAAGAAATTATATATAAATTTAAGTAAGTATTTCATCTTCTAGATTGGGGATCGAACCCACAACCAGTCGGTTTTACAGTCACACTTCGTGCCACGACTGGCCTTAAACCTATATCCATGGCCTGGCACGACTATCCTATATCTATTATATAATTATAATTTACGTGTTTAACTACACAGTACAATATTCTACCTTAGTAATATATTTTAATAATTAAAAATAATAAAACTGATTAAAATTTAAATTATAAATCTCTTTATTTTATTTTGAAGCTATTATATTTTCTTAGTTCTTTTGGGCTCATTTTATTTTTATTTTATCGAAAATATGAAAATCTGGAATGTTGGAAACTACTGGCGGGGCGTGCCTGGAATAAATAAAGTCTTTCCAAAAAGTCAGGGAAATCATAGAAATGTCATGCTAACCTTATGATCATCTAATATCCACGTTATATTCGGTGCAGGATAAGCTTCGTCAATGGAACAGTTGGCACGAATGACATCACCTTTTGAATAACTTCTATGAGATACGATCAGACGTGGTGCTCGAAATGGTGGATCTGTAAAAACACATATAAATAATCATCTGTTTTTAACAGATACACAAGGCCATTTAGAGGTATTATGAGCAAGGTGATCTATCTATTTAATATATCTATAAAAAATGTCTGAAAATATTTATCATAATAATTTTATTGAAATTATTTTCATTCACCGCCCTTTAAGGTGTAGTGTGACGTTGAGCTCCGCCAAAGTGGGAAACGGAGAACGGAATGTCGTTACACTATGTTGCTTCTGACTACGCAGATTATATAGGGACAAGTGGGAAACGGCAAACTGTGTGTAAATACTTTTCATTCAGCCAACATGCCTGCAATCCTTAATAAATAGATATCTATATCTTACTTCGCGCGCGAAGCGGCGTTGAGTTCTACCACTCAACACGCAATGCCTCAAAAATTCGGCAGAAAGTGGGGAACGGAGTGTTTTAACACTAAGTTCCCTCTGCCTACCCTGCTGTGTGCAGGATCTAGCGTGGAGCTAATTTAATTAATTTTTTTTTTATCTAACTTACACCAAAAAAACAAGTTTTAGCTAGAACTTTTATGTAAGTATTTTTTCATAAAGTACTCTGAAATGATGAAAGGATTCTTCATAGTAAAATAACAGTGAACTATACATATTTAGACGGTATTCTCTAATGTTATACGAGATTCTTGACTTGTTTGCTTGAGCTAACTCAGTAACTACTGCTTACTTTAAATTTATCAATATAATAACAATTATTAAAGATGTAAATTTTAGCATTTTGTCAGATCAAAATTTTATAGATAAGAAGACAAAAACATATACAAAAAATATCTAGTAACGAGATAAAATTGGGCAGAAAGTAGAAAACGGAGTATCTTAACACTAGTTAAGATGTAGATTAGAAGGCTTCTTCTGCTTACTCTGCTATATGCACCCATATCCAGAATGAAGCTAAAAAAATAACATTTACATTTAAACGTTAACTTACCTACTACAGTGAGAGGAGCTGATCGTATATCAGTATGGAACAGGGGCGCATCTGCTGACACTTCACACTGGTAGTCACCACTAAGACGCCTGTTGAGATTCACTATCCGGACTTGTTGATGGTCAGATTGCGCTAGCTGATAATAATATATTTTTTATAATAGAATATATATTGAGGAACGTGGCGCAGTGACACAAAGGGTGACTGTAAAAATCGACTGGCTGTGGGTTCGATCCCCACTCGGGGAAATAAATGTCTATTTATATTTTCATTTCTTCACTTTGGAATCGAAGCAAAGTACGGCGATGAGTTCCACCACTCATCCCGCAATGCCTCCAGAACTCGGCGAAAAGTGGAAAACGGAATGTCTTAATACTAGGTTCCCTCTGCCTACTCTGCTGTATGCGGGATACAGTATGAAGCTGATTTAAATTGACATATGAGAAAATGCGTAAATATTTTCGGCGTATTCCTTACAAAAAAAAAATATTTTTTTTCTTTTAACTGAGTGAATCTGGAAGCCCAGTTTTTCTTCCCCGCTTTTCGCTTCATTTCTGAGGTATTGCGTTTTGAATGGGGGAATTCCATATCTAGCATTGCCTGGTTACCAGAGCAAAGAAATAAAAATATTAAACATGCCTTTCCCCCGAGTAGAGGCCAGTCGAGGCGCAGCGGCACGAAGTGTGACTATAAAACCGACTGGTTGTAGGTTGAATCCCCACTCTTGAAATTAAATTTATATTTCCATTACTTCGCTCTGGTGTCGAAGCTAAGCGCGGCGTTGAGTTCTGCCACTAAACACGCAATGCCTCCAGAATTCGGCACAAAGTTGGGAACGGAGTGTCACTATCCTACTGTGTGCGGGATACTGCGTGAAGCTGATTCTCCCGAATAGGAATCGAATTCACAAACTTCGTGTTTACAGTCACATGCTTGTGCCACTGACACTCCGTCACTCAACACGCAGTATTTCTCAGATTGAGCGATGCGTAGGAAACGGAGCGTCTAAACACTACTTTCTCCCTGTCTTTCTTGTTATATAGCGTGGTGAAGGTAGAAAAAAATACTTACATCCACCGACGCGCCAGGCAATGGAAATACCATTGTCGGAGGCATTTCTCGAGGCACATATCTATAGAATTCTGTTTCAGCGCGATACCATCGTATGGAGTATAGGGCAGCTCCCTCGAGGTCGTAGGAACATCGTAATACTGCGCACTGACCCTCCCCCGAGAGGACCGCTCGGGGTACCGAGATGGATAGGTTTCTAAGGGACCATACTCCACCTGCAAGAGAAAATTGTTTTGAGCTTATGAGTGTTAAAAAATTTTGAAAAAGTTATGTAGAAGTTCTTGGATGATTTCCGAGAGGCACAAGGTCGATTCAATATTTCATATTGTATCCCGCATAAGAAGCAGGATAGAAGGAGAAAGCCTTATGTAAAGGCACTCTTTTCTTCACTTTCCTTTTTAGTGGCGGAACTCAATGCCGAGCTTGGTCTTGTTACCAGAGTTAGGAAATAAAAAATAATTATTGCCCCCGAGCGAGACTCGAACTCACAACCACCGTGTTTACGGCAAGACGTCGCTACGCCACGACAACCATTTTTCTTGAAATATTTCCTAAATTTCTAGATTAATTCTACCGTTAAGAGAAAGCTACACAAAAAAATGTGTTTAAGTATTAAGTTAGTAACCATTGTATACCGTAAGTACTCGTACTTGAAAATAATCATGACTTGGTCTAAATTTGGGGACGTTCTTACGAGCGTACGTGAAAAAAATAATGATGTTCCGAGATTGTAATTGACACTATCCTCGGTATTCTTGAAATATAACCAAATTTTCGCTTTGCCTCGTCACCCGAGAAAGGAAAATGTAAATATTTAATATTTAATTTTCTGGAGTGGATATCGAACCCATATTTTTACAATACGACTTTGTGTCCCTGCGCCTCGACTGACCTCTGTACTCATGTTGCTTGAATATTCTTGTTAGGGTTTGGTACCTCAAAAGGTAAAAACAAAACCCTTATAGAATCACTTTGACGTTGTCCGTCTGTCCTCTGTCTATCCAGATAATTTATCTCGACATTGTCTAGATGTCAAGCTGATATTAAAAAGTCTTGAAGCGGAATACAAATCAACGCAATCAAAAGATAAGAGCTTTTATGAATCGATTTTTCGGCACTTTATAAGAAATTAGCCGAGTAATACCAATAAGAAAATTTGGCACGATGTGAGAATTTACAATGCAAAAAAGGAAAAATATCCAAAAATAAGAGACAACTATTTATTTCATGGGAACAAGAATATTACAAACTTATATTTGTTGTTCATTTCAACCAAAATTAATGTATATGCACGCAAATTTAAGTTTGTCATCTTTTATAAAATGTCCTGAAATAGGTAAGGAAGGCTCGCTGGGCAAGTCCGACTCGCACTTAACCGTTATTTTTTTTTTTGGCTTATGCAGTATCCCGCACATGGCAGGGTAGCCCGGAGTAACTTAGGAACCTAATGTTAAAACACTCCATTCCCATTAAGACACTTCCGTTCCTCACTGAAGTGTAAAAAATGTCTGTAAATTATTTACTAAAGTTTTCTTCCAAAACACAAAATCCTTTGGGAAGACCCAAAGGAGAAACGTAAGAGGAAATATTTGAAAAGAGCATAGACCGATATTATTTTACAGGTGTTGGATAAATAGATTTTTTTTTTATTTTTATCCAACACCTTTAACATACAGTCATGGTCATAGGTACAATGCTGATGATATTAAATCTTTTTAGGGTTCAATATGCAAAAGGTAAAATGAGACTATGTTACTTATATAA
This sequence comes from Heliconius charithonia, assembly GCA_030704555.1. Taxonomy (NCBI): domain Eukaryota; kingdom Metazoa; phylum Arthropoda; class Insecta; order Lepidoptera; family Nymphalidae; genus Heliconius; species Heliconius charithonia. The sequence continues at coordinate 7,494,270 of CM060825.1, forward strand.
TAACCTAGAGTAGAATTCGAACCTACTCCTGCAGCCAAATTTCTCTGCTCCATAACAAATTCTATCACAACTTTAATAAATATATCGGTCAAGTTTTTCATCATAACATTATGTAGATAATAAGGTATTATCTTGGTTCTCGTTAAAATTAGAAAATATGGTAACTTCAATATGTTTATTTTATTTGTAAAACACGTAGGTATGACGAAAGAAAATTCTTACTCTAATGAGATCGTTGTCGCGAGAACGTTGTTTTTTATTCACTAGCGCTAAGTTGCTAGTTAGTTACGAGCGTTAGTAAGTAGGTGAGAACGTGATGAGATTATTTTTTTACTTTTCGCTAGAGTTTCATGACATTATGGGTTGAGGTAGAACGCCACACCGCGGTTTAAAAAGTACGGAAATTGACGTCAGCGTGCTTCAGTTGGGAAATATGTAACTTTAAACTTAATGATTGTGGGTTTAATTCGCTCTTGATATATTTTACAAGTTAACTTCCAGTTATTTTTCACAAAATACTTTGGGTTATTCTATCAAACCTAAATCTAAATACATAACGGAGGGTCTAAATAAAAAAAATCTATATTTCATTTTTCTGAGTGGAAATCGAATCAGGTGTGGGACCTGTTGAACGTGCTGATGCAGGTTGCCCCTGCGGCATGACGGCCTCAACCCACAAAGTTGAAACTCTAAATAAAATTATAATTATATTATACATGCACACCAATAGAAAATATTAATATTAGTAATGCGAAACAAGGTCGCGTAGCTTCATACTAAATATCCGAGTGTCAAACATCGACATCTCAATCTGCGAGTGCTCGCTCACGTTTACATATTTCACAAGAATTGAGTGTTCCTTGAAAATTATTTTAGAATATATAGAACTTCAACGAGGCCAGTGGTGGCGCAGCGGCACAAAGTTTGACTGTAAAACCGACTGCTAGTGGGTTCGATCCCCACTCGAGGAGATGAAATATTTACTTAAATTTATATTTCCATTTCTTGGCTCTAGTGTCACGCAATGCCGCCAGAATTCGGTAGAAAACGGGGAACCGGAGTGTCTAGACATTAGGTTACCTCCGCCTACCCTGTTGTGTGCGGGTTACAGCGTGAAGCTGATTTTTTTTATTTAGAACTATAAGAATTTATGATCCGAATGTTAACTTGTTATATATTTTATCTATTACAATAAATATCTGACCTAATTTGCTGTGGCATCAGTACTTTGATTTGAATAATGGAAGCACTGTTTCGTTACACTGATTATTTTTAATTGGCCATATTGAGCTCAAGCAGTAACAGTAAGTCTTAGAGAATTGGAAGGTGGCAAATCTCAGGCAATATTTTGTGCTAAAGAGTTGAACTAAGATAATAAACGACATGATTATAGTAACCTTTGTTTTTAACACATCATTTGAATACAAAAGATAAGACGATATAGTGTGCTCTGATTTTATTTAATAAAAATAATAATAAAAAATAAAATAAAATAAATCAGCTTCACGCTGTATCCCGCATACAGCAGGGTAGGCAGAGGGAACCTAGTGTTAAGACACTATATTCCCCACTTTCTGCCGAATTCTGGAGGCATTGCGTGTTGAGTGGCAGAACTCAACGCCGCGCTTAGCCTCGACACCAGAGCGAAGAAATGGAAATATACATTTAAGTAAATATTTCATCTCTTCGAGTGGGAATCGAACCCACGACCAATCGATTTTGCAGTCAGACTTTGTGCCGCTGCGCCACGACTGGCCTCAAAAAAATAATGTTGTTTCCATTTCTACGTTCTGGCGAAAAAGCGCGGCGTTGAGGTCCGCCTCAGACTACTGTGCTGTTTCTGTTCATTATACTCTGTATAACACACTGTATAATATATATGGGGATCGTATATAACAAATAACTGTATTTGTTATATATAAAGGTAACTTCAGGTTGACAAATATAAATTATAAATAGCAAAGAAACCTTTTTGTTGTTGTTTGTACCCTTTTAGAAAGAGTCTGTAAATTCGCATATGTTACACGTGTTAAAGGTTAGGCTACTTAATCACACGACACCTGCCCTCTTAAGGACGACCCTTAAAAAGTACTTTATACAAAACTTTATATAGATTTGAGTAAAAAATATATTTCTCGTCCGAAAAATATATCCTTCGGGAGGTTTTCATGGTTCAGTGGCATATGCATGTGTTTGGGTTGGTTCCTGTTCTCGGGGAATTGATTGTTTAATATTTTAATTTCTTCGCTCCGGCCAAAGTGCGGCGTTGAGCTCCGCCGCTTAACATGTAATTCGTGTGTAATGTCTGAAATAGTGTCTAAACAATAAGTTTATCTTGCTATATGCGGAATATAGTGTGTAAATAAAGAATAGATTTTTAAAATTGAATTATAGAGACCGACGAGTGTGATGGGAACGATTTTATTTTTAGCATCAAGCTGTATGTGACAGAACACAAATCCACGCTTTGCCTCGTTGCCAGAGTGAGGAAATGAATATGATAATATTGCCCATGAGTGGGAGTCGAACCCACAACTGTCGTGTGTACAGTCGCACGTTTGTGCCTCCGTGCCACGACTGCCTCTATGGGATTCATTATATTAAAAATATTTTTATTTTTGCGCCGGCGTGGCTTTTAGTTAGGAATTATCCAACTTACATCTTAACATCTTAGGGTGTAATCCTAGCCAAATGGACTTGCCATTTGTTTGCTCTTTCGTTATGAACACTTTTATACCATTCGAAACTAAAAACTAACCTTTATTTTATTTTATACTAACAACCTACTCGAGGCTTCGCCCGCTTGTTCTACACAAATATTTATTTTCTTATACGAATTATTTTCGTGATCTCGCTCGGACAGAATATTCTGAAGTCAAGCACCGCTGAAAGTTTTGTATGCCCTTTTAAAAGTTTTGTAATCTCGCCTTTTATAAAAAAAAATAATTACAACCAATTTGCGGGATACAGCGTGAAGCTGATTTATTTTATTTATTTTACAACCAATTTAGCCACGATTATGCTTAACTCTTAACAGCTATATTGAATTTCATAACCCACTAAGACTATTAACATCTTATTTTTAAAAGTAATTAAATTGGTAATTTATTGTAAAAAAAATATGAACAACTTACTTACCAGTTAATTTTTGTCTATATTAATAAATATTTGTAGTTCTTTGTACATGTATAGTTTAAAAAAAAAATAAAAAAAACTCGTGTAAAAAAATCGAAAAAATTGGAGGAGTGGGGACTATAATGTTTTCTTTTTTATATCAAAATGAAATCCAAATACAAAACAAAGTTTTTATTTCTGTTAAGAACAATATATTGCCCGTCATCATCTTGATGAATATCTACTTCTAATAAGTTCTTAAAGTAAGTCGGCTCGTCGGTAAATGCTAGTACAGCCTTGATTTTAACTCGTGGTCGTTCGTGGACTCATAATCCAAAAAAACAATCCCCATTAGGGAGGCTAAAGCGCCATTTTCAAGTAAATGAATAATTTAAAAAATCACAAAAAAGACTCTAAACTTTCGTTGTTACTCAATTGGGCACTATGACTATTATGCGTAAAACTATTTTTTTTTTCAGAACTGCTCCAAACGGTTTAATTACGATTCAACTATTGTCAAGGCTTACTTCAGCATAAAAAAAGTCCAGCAAAAGTCGAGCATCAATCAGGGGCACTCCAGATAAAAGCTAAAACGATCTACATTCGATTTCATCTGGACCCATTCAAGGTAAATTGATTCAACAATCTTGAAACTCTTTGAAGGTAATTTCCTTATGTCGGTTCAGACCGTTCTATCATTGCGCGTTCGCTTGTATCTAATGAACGTTATAAATGTTCTAACATGTTCGTGCAAACGGCAATGTATAGATGCCATTCAGATAATGACGCCTGCAATAAGGGCTAGAATAGGCTGATAATACCCTCGATTTATTTATGGATGTTTTGGTTCTGATGTATGATGAGTTTGGTTTAAAATTAGGTCTATCTGTATTTTATGTGGAGCATCTTGTCGCAGGTAGTTTTATGATTACTTTGTTTTATGTTTGTTAGCATTTTCTGTATTTTTTTTAGTTTCACTCTGTTTTCCGGACAAAGTAGGGTAGGTAGAGGGAACCTGGGTACCTGTTAGGATAATTCGTACCCGTTAAGACACTTTTGTTCTCCACTTTTTGCTTAATTCTTGACTCATTGAGTGTTGAATGGCGAAATTCAACGTAGCGGTTTGTCTCATTACTTGAGTAAGGAAATAAAAATAATAAATGTTTAATTTCGTTATATTACGGACGCGGACTTACCACTACGGTAAGACAAGTACGGTTATTTTTAATATAAATAATTCCTGGTTTTACATGTGATACAGGAAGTCAATTTTAAGATTTTAAAAATTTATCAGTAATACTTTTTAGGTGTTTTCTTTAAACGAGTGCAGGCACAGGGAACATCCGTTTTTAAAGACATTGTATGTTGAGTGGTGGACATCAACGCCGTGCTTTGTCTTCTAGAAGCATGAGAAAATTAAAGTAATTTATAACCAATAATTATTCCGAGGAGGAATTGAACCCGCAACCATTCCGCTTACTGTAAGACATCGCTTATATACACAACAAGCTCTAAAAAAGAAAACTTATATAAATTGAAGTATTTGTCATGAAGTTCATAAAATAAATAATTTTAAGTTTCATCGCGTACTTGATAGAATTTCGCAATCGTTTTGCGTCTAAAGAATCTGTGATGCGATTTAGAGGGGGAATGTAGCTAGCATTCTTACCACCACTCCATGCAGACACACAGCCAGTGGGCTGTGAAATGCATTTATATTGTTAAATACAGATATATATATATATATATATATATATATATATATATATATATATATATATATTATTTTGTGATCATTATGGTGTAGTAGTATTTTTTTTTATGGAAAAGACAAGGCAAGCGTGCGTTGTGTGAGCGTTCAGGTCACCTGTTGGTAAGTGACCACCGCCGTCCGTGACCTCGTGCACCACGTACCAGAGGAGCTATAGGTGCGTTGCCGGCCTTTAAGGTGGAGATAGACGCTTTTTGAAGGTACCCATGTCATATCGAATTGGAAACACTGCCGCGGGTAGGCCATTCCATCGTTGCGTAGTGCGTGGAAGGAAGTTCCTACGAAACCGCACAGTAATGGAGTGCCACGTATACAGGTGATATGGATGAGATTTAGGCTTGTGACGTACATCAGTACATCGTAATAAGCTATGAATCTTTACAACGCTGTAACTTGTGAAATCCTGATTTTACTTAAGTAAAAATTATTATTATTTGCGCGAGTACACGTATTAAATACAGTAACTGTTATAGTTCAATTTTGATGTGTTGGAGCGACTCATTGTATTTTAAGAACTATATTTTCTTTCTAACTATACTCTCTTTCTTCAAGCAATATTTTCTTTCTTTCCTTTTTCAATTTTAAAAAAATCTTAACATTTATTAACAAAACAACCTAATTCTGTCACGAATGGAAAATTGCAAGGAATTTCCGTTTGACAAATAAGAAAATAAAGTCATTAGCGAGTTTCGTAGAGGATTTACGACTTTAGCTCCTACAGCTTAGAAAATAAAGTCTTAAACGATAAAGTATTTGAAACCAATATGTTTGTAGCCGTCATAGCAAATAAATGTCTTTGTCGTGGTGTAACGGAAATAAGTCCCAGAGGGTTGGAAATTTATACAGACAAGAGATTTGCTCTCTAAAATTATGGGAAACTGCAATCTGCTTTGATGGAGCAATTGCAAAAACAAAAATTATTAAGACTTCTATATATATATTTTCTTATTAATTTAAGATGAATTTCATATATAAATATATATAATTAATAAGTAATAATATTGTCGAGGCTATTGTGGCTGAGTGGTATAGCAAATGACTATTCATACTAGGGTTGAATATGCTAAAAACACAAAACACTCTATAGAGTGATGGAAGTCAACCCGGCGTTGACTTCCATCACTCTATAGACAATGTTTCGAAAATTGGTGAAGCTTTTTAGCTTTACGTTATATTTAGGCAAAAAGTCAGTTAACTTCGAGTTAGACTCGCCTTACTTCGGATTTATTTTTTCTTTGTTTGTATTGTAAGTTTTCATTTAATGCCAAATTTTATAACTGTAGGTTCACGGGAACACGGCGTATTTCTTATAAAATGTACTAAAAACGATTAAGGAATACTCGTATCTTTTGATTGCGTTGGCTAAGATGTTTTTTTTTTCTGTAATTCAAGGTACGATGGACCTAAATATTTGATATTCATTTCAGCTTCTTACGTCCATGCAATCTTGAGATAAATGGTCTTGACAGACGGACAACAAGTGATCCTATAAGGATTCCGTTTTTACCTTATGCGTTACGGAATCTTTAAAATAACAAAATGATATATAGATAATCGAGTCGAGGCAAAAGTGCGGCGTTGAGTTCTGCCACTCAACACGCAATGCCTCTAAAATTCGGCAGAAAGTGGGGAACGGAGTGTCTTAACACTAGGTTCCCTCTGCCTACCCTGCCGTGTGCGGGATATAGCGTGAAGCTAATTTAATTTAATTTTTAATATATAGATAATAGATTAATTTACCTATATTTAAACATATATGTGTATATCTACGTTTAAATATATATGTATATGTATGTTACCCATTATGTATATGAATACCATTATAATACTGCTATCATAAATTAACTCTTTCAATAGTTTATAATTTACGGTTATTTTTATATGAATATTTCTAAGTGTGGTGTTACACTTTAAAAATCTTAAAATATAGTTTTTTTTTTAATTTAATAATACCTGTCTAAATAAAATAAAAATAGTTAAAGCTTAGACACATAAGATACAAGAAAACTTTAATGACACTCACAATCTCAAATAGAAACTATTATTTTGAAAAATAAAACTAAACAACTTGAAATCAGTTGTGTTAGAAACGTTGAAATTAGGTTGAAAGAGAAAGAGCTTTAGAAAATACTATCTTTACAAAGGCGAGCTTAAGATGGGACATGGGGACAATAATGCTGAACGTCAAAATTGTGGGAGTAACATTTCTGAGCAATGAAATGTGGAGCAATGTATTTGGTGAGTGGAGATCCCGATACATATAGACAAATAGGTTATAATTGCAGGACACTACGTCCATTAACTTGAATTGGGTAGTATTAGATTTCTAGACTTCATTCCATCCTACAAACATCTGTATGTAGATTATTGCTTTTATTATTTCTAATAAAAGGCCAATAACACCTAATATGCGATCGAGTATTTTAGTTTTAAACTCTTCGGTTCAATCTTTTCACCAAAAAAACTTCTTGGCCATCGCAAGTATAGCACTTTTTCTTCATGCTTTTTCCCACATAACAAAAAAGGCCAAAGGAACTCGTGTTATGCCACTGTGATCTCCACTATCGCACGATTTGAACTCATAGAGTGCTAAGTGGTAGAACCCAATGCCATGTTTCTACCAGAACGAGTAAACGAATATAATTTAATATTATCATTCCCCCCAATGGGGATCGAACCTGTAACTGTCGCGTTTTGGAATCAAACACTGTTTCTCTGCGACTCAACAATTTTACTGTTCTTATATTCCAAATTACATCAATATCCTGTTTCGCGCAAGCAACAAAGTTATCAACTGCACTGATCGATATCAGCTATCGCCCTGCGCTGCAACCATCGAATTAATTCGTTAATATATATTCATAGTAACGCTATTGAAGGCAATAGATCTTTTAAGAATTATTTTATCTTTGTTAAGATGTATTGGTTGGAATTTATCTTTTTCTAAAAATGTTCGGTAGACTTGTCCATAATAGTGATTGGTTTTTGAATAATTTAAAATTTAAAAAATCCTATCAATTTTGATAAATTTAAAATAAACATTATCAAGTTACTTATTTTTATCACATTTGTTGATGAACTTGAGGCCAGTCGTGGCGCAGCGGCACGAGGTGTGACTGTAAAACCGACTGGTTGTGGGTTCGATCCCCACTCGAGGAGATGAAATATTTAATTAAATTTATATTTCCATTTCTTCGCTCTGGTGTCGAGGTTAAGGGCGGCGTTGAGTTCTGCCACTCAACACGCAATGCCTCCAGAATTCGGCAGAAAGTGGGGAACGGAGTGTCTTAACACTAGGTTCCCTCTGCCTACCCTGCTGTGTGCGGGATACAGCGTGAAGCTGATTTTTTTTTTTTTGATAATAAGTAACTTGATAATGAGATCTACTATGATAAATATGACAATATATCTACTTTGTTTGACAGACATTTTTTTCCGAAACTAAAAGTTACTAAGGCTTTCGCGGCGCAGGGGTGACAAGGGAGCGATTATAAACATGATGGTTATAGATTCGAATATCATTCGAGAGAATTAAATATTTAATATTTTCTATCACGTGGCAAACCATATGATAAGAGTGACAAAATGAAAATTTGAGGCGAGGCATTGAGTTTCCCCACTCAACACGCAATGTCTCAGGAATTCGGCGGAAATAGGGAAACCGAAGTTTCTCAATAAGATAATATTTTATCTTTACGTTCCCAGGTTTTCTCCACCTAGACTGTTATGAGCCAGATACAACTTGAAGCTAAAAAAAAAAAGAAAAGAGAGTTATATGTCAAGTTATAATCTTTGTACGTCTTGGTACTGAGAATACAAAAAGTTAAAATATTAACTTTGAAAAGAAATCATTTTTTTATAATTGAATATTATAAAATATGGATATAATTTCAATATTAAATAAATAAAGAGAAATTTAAAATTAAAAGGCGAAAAAAGATATTTACCTTTACTATTTCCCAAAGGTCCGCTAACATAAGTTGCCGAAAATCTAATTTAGGCCCACTATTTAAACCTTCATAAGCTGTAGACTAAGAGTATTAACAAACGGACGGAACGAATAAATCAAATTGAGGGTAGGCTTACAATGGACTCGATGATGAAATTAGGTGACGTAGGTAGTTATGAAGATACGTTATATATAATATATTTATAGCATAATATAAATATATTATATATATACGATACGTAAATATATAATATATTTATATTATGCTGAATTTGGTGATGGTGTGATAGCAAATAAAAATATGAAAATGGGGTATAGAATATTCTTGAAATTATGAAAAAACATCCTATTGATAATAAAAATCATGTTGATCTAATGTTCCATTAATACACCACTTATTTATAAGATATGTACACAAAATATTAAATATATAATTTCCTTGAGTGGAAATCAAACCTTACAGTCACGCGCTTGTGCCCATAATCGTCTTCATTTAAAGAATTTACTTGTTTCTATCTTATACAATATAATAAAAGTAAGTACTACAGCCTACATATACTATACCCCAACAATACTAAAATTCTTTATATATAGATTTATCTGAATTTAGTTACGTAATAACTTCAAGTAAGGATAAAGTAAAAAGGAGAGTCTATTCATATTTTAAAAAAACAGAAACCGATGTGGCGCAGGGGTACAGCAAAGGTAATGAATGGAGAGTCTTTACTCTAGGTTCCCTTTGCCTAACCTGTTTGTGATATGTGAAACACAGTGTAAAGCTTTGAAACACCATAAATTATTATTATGCAATATCTTGTATATCTTAGCTAATCACAAATATTTTTCTCCCACACTCTGAAAACGGCAAATATAACGAAATTAGAGCGTTATAAGGGAGCGTTAAGTAATGCAATGTTAATAAATCCACTAAACAAATTTCTCAGTAAGCATCGATGTTATCGGTGATTGTGATTGAGGCCGCTGCCATCGTTAGTATTAGCGTGTTCGTACGTTAGGACGGATGTGATTAACTTTTCTGTTGATGAGGGTGAACTGAGGTGTTTGGATTTGTTTGACAATTGTATATTATACTAAGGGGTATGAATTATTTTCATTGACTCGCTCTACTAATAAGACAAAGCACAGTGTTAAATTCTGCTACTCTACACGCAATCTTAAAAATATCGCGAAAAGTGTGGACTACAATGTCCTATCTCTACTACTAATGAAAACAACAGAAAAAAATGAAAACGAAATATCGTATTACTAACCTTTCATAGTATAAATAGAGAAATGCATGTACTTAAAAAATCCTATATAAAATCAGTTTTCTGCTCAGTTTGGTTAATGTTTCTGATGAAATTCATTGCAAATTGACACCAACAACGGTGTATAATTTATATTGGTATCAATTTAGTATCAGCTTCATGCTCAATACAATCGTGATTTATTAGCGTATTTAGTTAATATACTGTTGACTTTATAATAAGGATATAATTTGCTAGTGTTTGTAAAATTCAACCTTTATTAAAATTTAAAAAAATAATCAGCTTCACGCTGTATCATGCACACAGCAGGGTAGGCAGAGGGAACCCAGTGTTAAGACACACCGTTCCCCATTTTCTCTTTATTAAAAAAAATATACTAATATCAGGCCAGTCATGGCGCTGTGGCGCACGCTTGTGTAGTAATTGTTGTGGGCTCGATGCCTTCTCGAGAAAATTAAATATTTAATATTTTCATTTCTTCCCTCTAGTGTCGAGCAAAGGCAAAGCGTGACGCTGAGTTCTGCCACTCAACACGCAATGCTTCCAGAATTCCTCGGAAAGTGGGAGGCGGCGTGTCTTTACACTAGGCTCCCTCAAACTACCCTTTCATATGCTGGATACATACATATAGCATGAAGCTGAAAAATAAAAATGTATTTGGATATAATATGTATTTCAAATAAGATTTTTCTTATAGTGTTTCGCTGTATCTCACATATAGCATGGTAGAAAGAGTCTATGACTACAACTATAATTAGTTTCACGCTTTATCCCAAACGGGATAGTCAAAGAGAACAGAGCGCCAAACGCTGCGGTCTCTACATACCTCTTTTGCCGCAGACGCTGTGCCACAGATTCTTCGCAATTACAGAAATATATAAATAAATTGCTAAATAACTTTTTAGTGATATATATCTCCAAATATTAAAAAGGAATGAAATAATTAAGTTTCGTTGCTCACTAAGCCATCTGTGGCCATAATTTCTATGACACAATCACAATATATGAGATGATGATTCAATGATTAAAGTTACCATAAAAGCTCATTCGAATTTTCACCCTCATCAGTCTGCAGCAATTGGACAAAATGAAACGCTACAAATATTTCGCCAAAGCTCATTAAGTGTTCAGCGTATTAATTGAGTCTACGAGACTGATAACGGGGAATGTCATAATCTTTAATGAAAATAATTAACAAAATAATCATAAGCCACGAATCGAGTCGTATGGATACAGTAAAAATGTATTTGGTTAGCATTTTTAAACTATTTTTGTATAATATATAGTTGTGTATGATGATCTGTTTAGACTACCAAGCACATGTACAAAATTTCGTCAGTGTAAGTATGTATTTGTTCAGATTTCTTCAATTTACTTTATTGTTAAAAACTTTTACTATTTACTTCGTAATTTAGTTACATTCATTAATAAATTACTAAAACGTATTTTTAGCATAACATAATTGCTAATTGATTGAACTAATTAATTATAACGGACCAATAACTTTCAGGAAAAACTTACACACTGTATATAATCACATAGAATTGGTATTTTAATTAGGCTTGAATTGAAAAGGTAAACATTTTTAATCAATATACATAAATTCCTATTTAGTAACGGTCTTGCAGCGGAATTTAATCTTCTTTGAGATCGTACCTGAAGGCAATAAATTGTAAAAAGTTAAATGGTGCGAGAGTTTTTGTGATTTTTTTTTATATATTATAATTTATCTTTAAGTTTATATATTAATATTTTAACTTAGTTATAAAATAATAGTGTTTCGTTCGTGGCTTGGGTATCCTACATGGACTACACGATTAAGGTACTTCGTTTTTTATTGACAACCCATTAGGAACCTTTGAAATTTTCAGATGTAACAGTGTAGGCAGATAGGATCTAACATCAAGATTTAGTTTCCTTCTTTTAGAGATTTTCCATCGGTTACATTTACTTATTATTTTTGTTTACTTTAATTAGTTAGGCAATTTTTGTAATATTAAGAATTTCCTTTGGTTACATTTACTTATTTTGTTTGTTCATTTAAATACATACTTGTTATTTTTTTTCGGTTTCTTTCGCTTATTTAGGCTTAAATTTTAAGACTATATAATAAATATTCATATAGTACTTGAATACAGTGAATAGAATACTAGGCTTAGTTGTGATAGTCCAACATATTTCAATCAAACTGTCGCTAAATTAATGTTGTTGTAAATTAATTAAATTCGTAATATAGGATTTAGAGGTCGTTATAGCACAACGACACCATCTTGTTGTAAGTAATTATTATGTAGTTTCAAAGAATATATATTGTAACTTTTTTTACTGTGCTGCACAGGTAGATATTGCATGGCGTTGAGTTCCGCCACTCAACACGCGATGTTTGAATTACAAGGCGGAATGCGAGAGTGCATTAAGACTGAGTTTCTTCTTCGTACCGTGTTATTTACACTAAATAGCGTATTACTACAAATATTTTAAGTTATGTCAATTGGTTGTGCTTAGAAGAATAAAAACATTTTATTAGAAGTCGTTTCTAAGTATGAAGGCGACTTAGCGACGGGGAACGCTGAAGCTGGAACTTTGTTGGCTATAGATTTTTCTTATCCAACTTTCATTTCTTGTAAATATTCCTTAAGTAACTATTGTTAAGTTATTTTGTAAACAATGTAGCTTAATTATTATAATATTGTGTAGTTAGATATTATTAAATAAAATAATAAATAAATCAGCTTCACGCTGTATCCCGCACACAGCAGGGTAGGCAGAGCGAACCTAGTGTTAAGACACTCCGTTCCCCACTTTCTGCCGAATTCTGGAGGCATTGCGTGTTGAGTGGCAGAACTCAACGCCGCCCTTAACCTCGACACCAGAGCGAAGAAATGGAAATATAAATTTAAGTAAATATTTCATCTCCTCGAGTGGGGATCGAACCCACAACCAGTCGGTTTTACAGTCACACCTCGTGCCGCTGCGCCACGACTGGCCTCAATTAATATTGAGTGGTTAGATATTATTAAATAAAACAAAAGAGAGCCGTGAGATCTATTTATATCCTAAGAGCTCGAGATTCTCTGCGAGATGTTATTAAAGATGCAAGTATTATTACAGTTGCTTCACAATTTGTACAAAATATACAATGTCTTAATAAATATAGGATAGATATAGGATAGGAACCAGAAATAAAGATAAGCTTGTTATACCAAGTCTTCACCTCCAAAAATTTTATAAAAAAAATGGTTGGGTTTGATGATACGTGTATATAATAAAATTCCGCAGTGTATTCTAAGGTTGCCACTACCACAATTTAAAGTATCTGTAAAAAATACTAAACAAGTAAAGCTTATTACCCTGTATATTTTTTTTTTATTTATTTTATTCTTGAACAGGGTAATAAGCTTTACTTGTTTAGTATTTTTTACAGATACTTTAAATTGTGCTAGTGGATTAAATAGATCATCATTCTCAAATATTGTCAATTTCCAATTATATTTTCCAATTATACATATTTATGTCAAACAGATAACTTATTTTTTCTTCAAATCGTATGGTTGTACTTATTGGATTATATTTCGTTAGAAGGCATGACTCGGTTTAGTAATCCCTTTATAGCAGCCATAAAACAACGTTACAGATCAGGTACTTGGTAAAAATATATGATTCTAACGATAAAACAAACGCTATTGCCATCTAAGTGAATATATATATGAAACTTTATTTATAAGTAAAAGAAGTTATTAATTACTGGTTTTATTTTAAATATAATTGTCTCTTTTTTAAGTAAAACGTCCTACAAAAGGTACGCAATGCAACATTCTTTGGAGGCCGTTTTAAACACGGCACTACAATGTTCGATCTACCTAAATGGTGTATTGGAATATGATTTTGTTAAAAACAGCTAAGAGTCCACGTTAAATTCTGCGTTTCTGTCCAAACAATTTTTTTCACATTTAAAACGTATGCCATCAACAACCTTGAAAGAATATAATGGTTAATGTAGCTATGTATCGCCTTGAAAAAATACTGACTTATCCATTTTCTTTTGATTTAAACACGATGTATGCAAAGCGAATTTGAAGCCTTGATGCCAGTGGTGGAGGCGGGGCAAAAAAAGGTGTCTGCGCTCAGAGCGCAATGTCTATAGAATTAAGTGAAAAGTGGGGAACCAAAAATCTTAACACTAGGTTCTGCCTACCCTGTTGTGTGCAGGATAAACTGATAAAAAATTAAAGTAGGACGTCAATCGGAAAAGTAAGTAAAAACCAGTTGAGGCCATCGTGATGCAGGATCACAAGCACGCGAATGTAGCGCAACGGAAAGAATATTGTTTATGAATATTTTCACCAGGGCAAAAGCGTGGCGTTGACTTCCATTACCCAACACGCAATATCCCAAAAATTTCACAGAAAATAGGTAAAGGAGTATCTAAACAATAGCTTCCCTTACTCTACATACCCTGCTTTATGCGAGTTAAAGCGTGAAACTGAAAAAAATATAACGGCCATTTCAGGCCAAATTAATTATTGGAAAACTTAATTTTACATTTTTTATTTTTTGTAGCAGAGCAGGCCCCCGCCATCCTAGTCCAAGGAGTATACAATTGATATAATATCGAGAAAGAACATCGTTAGGGAATCATTAGTGAATATTCAGGTTACTGGGTATATACACGTGCCAGCCCGTAAGTCCCATATAACTCATAACTATCCTCACGTTGAAGGGGGTTCATCTCTCTAAGACGATTATGTATATATGTCGATTCATCATTATAATAAATTACACTTTTGGAAGTATAGTCTTTACAAATCAAAATAAAAGAAATGTCTTAACAAAACGGTAAAAACAAAAACGTTAAAAAATCATTGGTCTATTTGGTATAAGAGAGTTTTCTGAGTGCCAATAAAGTCATCTAAACTCACTAATAGAAGTTTGCGCAATAATATTTAGAAGAATCAAGGAATTACAAGAAATTGGAAAAGTAGGTAAGTGTCTTAGCTTTTACCAAGACGCTGTAACATTAAGATAAGACAAGAGAAAAGAAAGGACTTTGAACTCTTCAACAGGGAACTAAGGTACAATTTTTAATGGTACCGCAATAAAAATATTCCAAAGATCGCATTCGTTGGTATGATCATTGCTAACGAGACTTTGTTTTTTTCCTTTGAAAACATTATGGTTCCTCACTCTTATTTTGACGCTGATATAATATTTTGGTCTTTAAATTACGTTATGGGGCGCCTCGAATTTTCAAGCTCTGAGATTTGGTTTTGTTTGGCAAAAGTTAAATATGTTTTTTCAAATACTGTTCGCTGGTTGTAGCTAATGATATTGTGTGCTCAATGTTATCAGATTTATTTTGCTTTGACTAGTAAGCTTAATAGTATCATACTTTTATCATACTTCTTATAGCTAAATCTTTAGTTTTTTAGTTAACTATGCAGAAGTAAATTAATTATAAGTTCACTTTTTGACCATTTATAAAAATTGTATGATAAGAGGAAAAAAATATATCAGAATTATAACTAGTTAGATTATAAAACGTTGTGAGATTTTCACAAATATTATCTGTATTACGTAAGATAATTGTTGTCGCGCAACCTGTCCAGGACGGTGGTTTTGATTACCAATATAAAGCGCTGTGTTGTTTTGCCAAATTTTTAAATAATAAAAATTTGGCGGTGCTTCTAAGCTACAATTTCTAATTACAAAAAAACGTTTTGAAGTAAACGTTTTCCTCTCTATTTATTTCATTTTAATCAATATTTTTAAGTAAAAAAATAGATATTTTACTCCCATAGATTCTTCGAATTTCAAGATATATTTTTATACCTATAATATCCTCAAGGAGCTCTATAAATAGCATTGAAAATATTTACGTCTTAAATCATCTCATTCGGTACTCGTTGTCCAATATTAAATCTACTTGAATCTATTTTTTGTTCTAAAATTCGACTCGATGTTGGATAAAGAAATCTGAAATTTTCTGAATCCACCGACAGATTGCGTCGATATTTGATATCCTTCTGGACGATAGTAAAGCTGTGGAATTGGATTTTATTATGTTTTACGGACTTTTTATGTGCAATTTTACTTTATTTGGAAAATATCTAAAATTCTAAGGAACTATTGGTAATACCAACTGTGGTTGCCATTGGGACGTGCATCGAATGCAATACTTGTTTGTTTAAATCCAATAAATATACGAGTCATTAAATATTTTATTGGTCTCGTTGAGATATGATAAAGTTTTATCAGGTTTTGACATCTGTTTGTTTTTCAAGCTCTCCTGTAATGGGAGAGATCTGACGTACCCTAAATGCATAATGAAAATAATATTATTTATTAATTTAAACTAATACTATCAATAAGACACTTTTATAAATTTTCACTTAAATCTAAACAAGTAAAATGCTTACTTTTTTTATAGCCAGCCAACAATAAACTTCTCGAAAGGGCTGAATATAAAAAACAAAGTTTTTTAATACTAGACTCTTTCTCCCTTAATCGCTATATGAAAGTGAAGCTGAAAATAATTAAAGTAGATGAAAACATTACAATTTCGGATAGTGGTAAATATATTCAATTTCTATTCCTCTGCACAACAAATGATCTAACAATATGAAGTATTATTATCAACCCATCATTAAGTAGTAATAAATTATATAGACAATTTGCATATTATAGTATGTTATACCTTTGCTCGTATATTAACGTAATGTATTCCGTCAGTGGACGGACTGACGGTTGTCGACTGACGATTATTCATTATGTATCTTGCACAGTTAGGGAATCATCACGAGACTATTACAGTGCTGGGTTATTATCAGCTTCACGCTGTATCTACCACACAGCAGGATAGGCAGAGGGAACCTATTGTTAAGACATTCCGTTCACCATTTTTCGCCGAATTCTGGAGGTATTGCGTGTTGTAGTAGCATCGCTCTTTGCCATGCCACCGGAGCCAAGAAATGGAAATATACATTTTAAAGAAATATTTCAATTCCTCGAGTAGGGATTGAACCCATAACCAATCAGTTTACAGTCGCACTTTGTGTGTTACGCTACGACTGGCCAGGGTTATAATTGTAATGAATATTTTATTGTAACTGCTCGCTCGCTATAGATAACTTGAGTATATTGATTATTAACATTATATTAAAGACGATGAGAAATGAGCGGCAGTGTGACAGCATCAATTGTGATTGTTATTGTCGTGGCTGCGATAAAAACTTTAAGGAGTTATATTTCTATATATTTTTTTATCTGTTTAGAAATTGGGATTTTTATTTTTAGGATTGGGAAAATAACTTGCCTTTGCCTATCCTGCTATGACTGCTATGATATGATATGAGAATGACTTTCGCAACTCAAAAGACATTGTAATAGGCGGAAAGTAGAGAGCATAATATTTCTTTAATAAGTTCTCTGTATCTGATACGTATAGAAGAGGGGTTGCCAATCTTTTCTTGATCAGGGACATTAGATTTTTGTTACCACTACGTGGGTATGGGGTGTGTGAAGTTTTAAGTAAATATTAAAAATCAATGAACTTCGAAGTATATTAGTAAATTTAAATTTGAAAATATTTTATGTTTTACTGAGGAAACAACTTAATTGTAGGCAGACTTTGCTCAAACACCAAAATTTTTAATCATTCGCGGACCATATTTTAGCTTCTGCGGACCACTACTGGTCCACGGACTACTAGTTGGGAACCGGTGGAATAGAAAATACACACATATATACAACTAAAATTCATAATTAATCGATGCAATAGGTAAGATCAAGAAACTACGCTGATAAAATGACAATCATAGTGCACCGGCAGTTTGATCGACATCAAAATTAGATTCGCTTTGATTTAAAAAAAAACTCTAACATTTGTTTACAAAAGTTTGTAAATCAATATGTAATATGTATGTATTAGCAAGCATTGAATAAAATAACACAATACAATTTTATCAGAACAATTTTTAATATCACTTTAGACCAGAAAATCCATTTCTATATAGATTTCATCGACATGAGGATACAGAAAGCTGTATAATATTTAAATTAGGTTTTTTTCATTATCTTTAATAAGTTATAAAAATTATATCACCGTTACGCAGTAGGGTTTTGGATACGTAAAGCATTTTCGGTCGTTGTAGATTTAAATTACATTATTAATTGCACTCCGTTCTCAATCTTAATTTTATGATATTGCCTTGGTGGAACCTAACACCGCGCTTTTGCACATTATAAAATCTCATAATTGAATCTCTAAGCAAGCACAGCCAATAAAGCTGATTTCAATGTTACTGAAGTTGAACTGCATACAACGTAACTGACATCATTAACGACGACGATTTTACACGTTTTTAGTTAGTTCCTACTTTAAAAAGACTAAGTTAAATTTGCACCTAAGATTTTTCATTTAATCTCTTGCTTTTAAATTTTCAAACACCTTTATCTCAGAATCTTTCTTTTCATCTCCGAATTGCGTCCTCAAGTCCGCCTTTAGCAGAATTCAAGTACTTAAGTGTTCGGTTAATCTTGGAAACAAAGAAAGTATGGGAGGTCTTATCGTATTGTTCTAAAGATGCGTCCGCGATACCAAGCCAAGTCAAAATCTATTAATAAATGATAAATAGAAGATTTCTAATTTTCCATCATCGAGCTAAGAGGTAAGAGTTCCAGTAATTTTGTCAGTAAAGTCAGTAAAATATAAAACCAATATCCAGCTCTAAACCATTTGATCGCGTATAAATTGATCTCGTATCCTTTGGTAAGCGTAAACATCGTACATCAACATTTTATGTCACCATGAAATAGTCTCTTTTTGTTATTATTTAAAGTGGTTTTAAAAAATACATGTTTCTTATATTCTAAATAAATTCATCGACAATAAGATTCGTAAAGAGCTGTAATTTATAAAAAGTTGCGTCGATTTGAAATAAGTTTGGTTAATGTAACAGCTTCACGCTGTTTCCCGCATGTAGCAGTGTAGACAGAGGGAAGGTCTAGTGTAAAGACACAATATTCCCCTGCTTCCACCTAATTTTCGACATATTGTATGTTAAGTGGCAAAACTAAACGCCTATCTTATTATCAAAGCCAAGAAATAAAAATAACTCATTGTTTTGCGCCACAAAGAAGAATGCCCATTTTGTGAATGGGTCATCCAAAATTTACTTTCAACTAGTTCAGTTTTTAATTAATTTTACATATTGGTAATGTAAAATTTTAACATACTTTACCCGCAATATTTAAGGTATTGGAAAAAGTTCTATAACGCCTGATCGTATTATTTATCAATCATTACCGTCTCAACCGTATCAATAGTTACCGCCCGACGGCTTCCAAGAGGCGCGACGACGACGAAATGGTTTAAATTTTTATACGCTATCTAAAAAAAATATTTTGCTTTCCTTAGTGTGGAATAACACTAAAATTATCAAAAATATCATGGAGACATGTTTAAAAAAAGTATTGAAACCGATATGAGACAGTATTTTGGGAAAGACCCGGCTGAAAAATACGAGGGGTGTAAGGCACAAATCAATTGCAATTTAACTTTATCTGGGATAACTTTTACCAGCTACCGTGATTCACTTTATGGTTTATACGACACTGGGTACATACATATATATGATACATACGTGTCTCGCTAACTTTGCCAAATAGATAACAGATTTCGGGCTACCGGGTTCGTGAACTATTTATTATTTATATGCCTGTACGAAAGATGAGCACGCTCATTCTTATATTTAAATCTGTAGTCAGGAATCTATAAGCTTCATGCTAAATGCTGTATACAGTTACTATATATAGTAGAGGCAGTGGGAAACTAGTACTCGGACTATCTGTTTCCTATGCAACATTAAATTTTTGAGACATTGCAGGTTGAATTGTCAATCTCAACGCTACGTTTTGTCTTGTTTATAAAGCGAAGATTATTTTTTTTTCATTCTCCCGAGTGGAAAACGAACCCACAACCGTCGCGTTTATAGTCAGACCTTGTGACGCCAAGATATGAGATATGTTTATATAATTTTTATGTTACTAATTTTATATCACTATTGTCGTCTTCGAAAAACGTATTAGTAAAATTCTATTTCATCTGTCTACACAGAATAGGATCTTATTATTGTATAATAATGAAGCACAATTTTATTATATTAATACATTTTTATTATTACTATCCGATTATTTTCTATTCACTACTGTAAGCACGACGGTTATGGATTCGATTTAGTTTTCTATGGTATGCTTACTTATCTATAGATTGATTTGTTTTTATTTTCTTGTTCTGGTAACAGGGCAAAATGCGAAATGGAGTTCCACCATGTAACACTCTACATCGTAAATATTGCTCGGTGCATGGAGAAAGGAGTGCCTCGTCACTAGATTCCCTGTTCCTACACTGCTAAATGCGAGGTACAGCGTGAAGCTAAAAATTATATATATACATATCATTTCACATGCAAATATATCAGTTCTGTGTATTATTTATGTGGCTGTATCATATTAAGCAGAAAATTAATGTACGACAGACCTTTTGAATTATTATGCAACATATTCAACGACTTTTCACGTTTACACAAAACAACAATGTTTTTTCGTCATCTGTCATATTTTAATGTAATTTTATTGCTTTGGAGATGTCTGTTATTGCTATATGAATACAAATCTGTATCAAGCTAGATTTTAAAATATTCTCTCTAAATTTAAAGTATTGTTAGTTTTGAGGCCAATCGGTTCGCTCTGGTTTCGAGGTAAAGCACGGCGTTGAGTTCTGCCACTCAACACACAATGCCTTCAGAATTCGGCAGAAAGTGGGGAACGGAGTGTCTTAGCACTAGGTTCCCTCTTCCTATCCTACTAATTTTAAAAACGATAAAAGTATTATAAAATAGAAAATTATACAATGCCATCCAAATTTCTATTATGATGCAGCTGAAGTTGACGCTGCCTGAAAGGAACAACAAGTTTTATCAAAGAATGTGCGCGTTTCGTAAAAAATACTACCTTTTCGGATAAAACCCTCAAATGCTCGCATTATTGTTTGTGGAATGTGGTTTTTTCTCGAGTAATTTGTTTTATCATTTCACTGTAACTCCAACTTAGGAGTCTTGAAATATCCATTTATTATTGCTACCATAATAATATGCACTCATCACTGCATTTTTACTAAGACACTAACCTAATTTAGCTTATTGGTTTTAATTCAGTAATATAAAAATCTTTTTGTATTTGTCCTTTAAATTATAATTGGAATGATAATTGCATAAATGTTACTCTGATGTCTGATAAATGAGGTCCGTCCGGTCGTGGCGCAGAGGCACAAAATGTGACTGTAAAAGGTTGTGGGTTCGATCCCCACTCGAGGAAGTGAAATATTTATTTACATTTATATTTTCATTTATTCGCTCTGGTGACGAGGCAAAGCGCGGCGTTGAGTTCCGTCACTCAGCACGCAATGCCTCCAGAATTCGGCGGAAAGTGCGGAATGGAGTGTCTTAACACTAGGTTCCCTCTGCCTACCCTGCTGTGTGCGGGATACAGCGTGAAGCTGATTTATTTATTTATTTAACAAAATAAAGGAGTTACCAATAAGAAATTCAGTAACATAAAAATCTCTTTCTATTTGTCCTTTAAATTGTAATTGGAATAGTGAATGTAAAATGTTACTCTGTAACGTAAATCCCAAGTATCTACTTGCCAAATTTCGTCACAAAACAACTAAGGTCTTAAAATGTCACTTCTATGTCACTACTGTTTTCAATCTCGTGTCTCTAAAGGGTCTCCGTCAACATTGCGGTCACAGATTTACAATAAAATAAGGGAGGCGAGTAAATTCACATTCCTTTTGAAGGTGTGGGTTCGACTGTGGAATAACAATGAGGTGGCAGATACGATTTCACGAATTATATGTATAAACCGCTATAAGGGTGCCGCAAGGTTGTGTTCTGGGGTCTCTTTTATGATTTATGGATATCTTGTGATTGTGAATGAAGAAAAAAATTGTTACTTTTTATTTTGTTGTGAATTATTATTTTCGTTGTTAAGCTTCGCAATTAAGCATAGTAATATTAAAAGTACTTTAATTTTATTTTATGTCAGTGGTCATCGTGAGACTGTTTGATTATGAACGTTACAATTGTGAGCTCGATTCCCAATTGATGCAATATCTATTTAAATTTGTCTTCACCCTGGTTCTACCGCTTTGTCTACAAAATGCAGCGTTGAGCTCCTCTACTCAACATTACAACGTCTCGAAACTTAGATGGAAAATATGGACAGAATATTAATACTATAGTTACGTCTGCGGCAAAAACACATTACCTTAAAAAAATGCTAAATTTAGAACAAATCAAAACAGCACACACACGCACACACGACATTACGGAATTTATCAAAAAATCTCAAGAGCAACGCAAGCCGTAGAAAGAACATACAAACTGAGAATTTCAACATTATTCATGTTGTACCAGTACATCCGAGTAGTCCCATTTTAATGAGGCCAGTTAAACAAACCCAGCTCACAACCGCATCTAATACGAGATAGCTGACTGAAATTTTAAACTGAAAGTTCATGAATAGTTAATAATATATGTATACAGAAACTTGAGAAATTAGCGCGTGTTCGTGTTCACATTATATATGTTACTTTTAGAGACGGTTGTTTTTAAATAAATAATTTAATGTTAAGATCCTCTTTCTGCCCAATTTTTAAGGAGTGTAGTGTGGCGGAACTGAACGCCACTCTTTGTCTTGTTCTGGTAGGGCAAGAAAGTTACTTTTAAATTATTACGTCGTTCCCCTGAGTGGATATCAAACCCACAACTATCTTGTATAGAAATTATTATAGTTGGAAAGTATTTAGTGTGATGGTTGTATATACCAAATCAAGTTAAATTTTAATTCCAAATGTGCCAGTCGTAGCCGCAGGAGCACAAAGTGAGACTGTAAAAACGAGCGGTTGTGGGTTCGATCCCCACTCAAGAAAATGAAATATTTATTTAAATTTATATTTCCATTTCTTCGCCTTGGTATCCAGGGTAAGCGCGGCGTTGAGTACCTCCACTCTGCACGCCGTAAAACTAGGTTCCCTCTGTCTACTTACTACTGCTAAGTGTGGGAGTGTGTAGTAATTATAAGTCTTTATAATTTACTAGGTTTTAACGAAACTCCACGCCGGGGGTGAATAGAAAAAAATATAAGATTTACGACATCATGACCATCACCATCATCTACAGTGAGTCACATCGAAACTATGAACGTGACGCAAAACAAGAACAATTTTACTAGTACTTATTTAGATTACTACTTTAAGTTACTAAACAGACCCTTGAACTTTATAATAATAATATAGAATAGCATATAACATTTAAGCCAGAGTGTTTATTAAAGCACGCGCTTAGCAAAATTTATATGAACTTCTTATTCTATTCCATACACATATTCATGTTAATATTTCTGCGGCTAAAATTGAGTTTGGTTAGTAGAATTAGAAATAACTGCTGTATTACTTTTTATATAGTGTAACATCTTTATCTTAAGTAATATATATATATATATATATATACCATAATATATATATATATATATATATATATATATATATATATATATATATGGTTCACCGAGTCCATTGAGACACAATTAAAGCTTAATTATAAGGATAGAATGGAGTGACCCCACTATTTATTTTCCGCCCATTCTTTTTTATACATACATGAGAAAATGAAAATATTAAAATTAGTAAGGTTTACTCTCCATTGATTTATTAACGAAGACATAGTATTGATGATATTGGAGGAAGGTTACTTAAAAATCAGGAAAAAAAATACTAAAAAAAAACAATTCAGTGGGAGTACGGCTTGGCTGTGCGTAAACGACGCACAATCTCTGTGCCTCTGTGGGCGACCAACAAATGCGGCAAGCTTTATACAAAATGCAACAAACTGGATGCATAAATGATCGTATCCTTTGATTGTATTAATTAAGTAGTTTTATTTTGATTTTATACTTTAAGTTCTCATAAACACTTGAATATTTCATATTATTTACAGCTTGATACTTCCACGCTATTTCTAGATAAATAATATTTATAGACGGACAACAAAGTGGTTTTATGTATAAGAATTCCGTTTTTTTGTTTTGAAGTCTAAAAATACTAATTATGATTGTGAAACCAAAAATAAAATTCAACACCGTATTGTTTCTTTAAAGGCATACCTATGAACACAAAAAAAAACAAAAGTTTCCAATAGAAAAGACTTAGCCTTGTTTATTTTAAAAATAATATCTAATAATTTAAATTAAAAGCTCAAATAAACGCCGTAATAGACATAAAACCATCTAAACGTTCTAAAAACTATCAGATTTAGATTATATCCCCTAGTAAAAGTCTATCTATCTATAAGCGATAAACACATTAATTTCATGAAACACGTGTATCTCGATTTTGCACCAATTCCGCACGTCACCGCGAATGACGAATAAAAAGTCTGGAATCGCTCCATGCAACAGTTTCAATACAAGCCCGCATGTTTTCATCAAAACGAAACGAGTGCAGAAAGCTTTATCCCATAATACTTCAAAAGCCTTCGTAAATTTTTGTAAAGTGGTTTTGGTTGTCTGTGGGACCACTTCGGGCTGTAAATGCGATGGTTGTGGGTTTGATATTCAATCAGGGGCTATGACTTGTCTTTTATTTATTTCGATTTCCGATTATGATACACAAAGCGAGTCAATGAGTTCCGCTTGAAATTGGGGGCAAATGGGCAACGGAGTGTTTTAGCACTAGATTCCTTTCGTCTATCCCGCTAAATACGGCACAAAGCATCAATCTGTCATCCTGTGAGGTGGAAGTGGATAAAAAGAATCTCTAGTGGTTCTTATTTTCATTTTCCTCTTATTATAAAAATATGCGTATTGAGTGGTAGACGGAAATGAAAATATATTTTCTTAAAGTTTTCCGATGGTGAGAGCAAGCCGTAATTAAGTCACTTTTCAAAGAGTGTCTCTAAGATGGTAGCGAAGTGGATGATGAAGTGTCCTAAAACTAGTTTATTACTTTGTCCAAAAGTAAACTTATCTAGATCGCCATGGTGGTGTAGTGAGTGCCACAGCGTCTGTATATAAACATAGTGGTTATGGGCTCGAATTTAATTTTCTCGCTCTATTAGCAGGACAAAGGCGTTTAGTTCTGCCGCCAAAAACACAATAGTAACTAATCTTGGTTGGTGAAAAATGGAGACCGAAATGTTTTGACGTTAAGTTCCTTCTGCCTACCTTGGTATGATCAAATCAAGCCTCTAAGTCAACGCAATCAAAAAATACAAGGGTACATGCACATTTACATACGACATACAACGTAAGGCTATTTATTTATTTTTTAAGTAATCTTACGGTACATTTACTTAAACGCTACTAATAAAATCAAATGGTAAAATCGTGTTTTATCCTTCGATCAGCACAAATCGTATTATGTGGCTAATAAAGGCCGAGCTATAAATTAGCATTAGAAGGAAATCGTTTGATGGCCGGCGGTGATCAAACGATGTTTTTGCAACCTATTTTTAGTATCAGGGAAAATTCTATAATTTTATGGAAGAGAACAATTTTCGGGCCGCGAATCGAACTCACAACCTGTCACGTTTACAGTCGCACGCCTAAGCGTAATAAAATAATAAGAGAGGCAATTATGGCACTGGGGCTAACCCCAGTGCCATAATTGGCTCTTATAAAACGAAACCCTTTTCACTTTGTTGTCCGTCTATCAAGAATATTTCTCTCAAGATCACGTGGATGTATCAATATGAAAATAAATTCAAATATTCAGATCTACAGACAAATCAAGCCTCTAAGTCAAAGCAATCAAAAAATACGAGCGTTCATGCATCTTTTTCCTGCATTTTATATGAAGTTCGCCTTGTAATGAACCTACAGATATAAAATATCGAGGCCAGTCGTGGCACAGAGCCACAAAGTGTAAAACGACTAGTTGCGGGTTCGATCACATTCGAGGAGATGAAGTTTGAAATTGCCTGCCTGAAGACTAAACAATAATGTTTCTTTGGTTGTAAACTTAGAAAAGCCAACAAAAAGGTGGCTTTCAAAATTCGGTTCTCTGCTTTTAGCCGAGACCAATTCTGAGAGTGTGTTACCTTAGAAATTAGATTCATCGTTTGGTGGTCAAAAGGGTCTTTTTAGGGACCGAAACTTAACGTAATTCATCAAGTTGTAAGTTTAACACAAAAAAAGGGTTATTACGTTTACAATTAAAGCATTACAAAATTTATCCTATTTAACAATATAAAAAAGACTTGAATTATTTTTTTGCGTATAATTAAAACTATATATTTTATTTTTTTTTAAGATTATTTAAATTAATTTATCAAATTAACTCAACAAATCAACTCATATATAACATTTACGTAAATAAGTAACTGACAGAAAACGCACAACTAAACGTACACGGCGTAAAATTCTTTTAGTTATAGGTTGAGTAGTGATGGAGAGCCCCAAGAGAAGATTTTCCTCAATCCGTATGGTAACGAGGAAAACGGAAATATCCGTTATTTACATCAATCAAAGTAACTGGCAATATCTTGTTTATTTTAGGAAAATTTAAATATCTGGTCCATAATTTAATTTTTATTTTCAAAATTTCGTTTATTTCATTGAAATTATTTCTCTTTATTGCGAGACTAAAAATATCTACTACAATATATCCTAAATTTGAACTCTGCTAACACAGTAGAATTATGTTAATAACTTTCACAAGCTCGCGTTACACTGTGTAAGGCCAATATACTTTTATGTTTCAGTGCTTAATAAATGTGATACACCAGAAATGAGTTTGGAAAACGTGGAAGGATTACATAATCTTTTTCGTTGTTAGCTTTTAATTTTTGTAATCTTTTTCTACTTTCGCACTATATTATCAGCGGAGTAGTTAGACAGATTGGAGCGCCAAACGCTGCTGTCTTTAGATTCTTCTTTCGTCGCGTCCTCTGTAATCAACCTTATCATACATGCTCTTTGGGGCTTGCTTCACGTGACCTTTTTCCAGTATCATTGATACTTTGTTCTCCAATTTCAACCGAGGTTTCCCTTTGCCTCTCCCATTACTCACTCTTAGACTCTCCGCATGTGGGCACGAGGCCTTGGGCTAGGTAAACCCACCCTGACTACAGATAATCTTAACCTTTATAACTTCTATATTTGGCATATCATATTTATAAAGTTGATTATTAGAACTATTATCTTGTACTGATTTTTCGTAAAAGAACTGCATATTTAAAAAAAAAAATTAAGGGGTTTGAACCTACACCCTAAAGGTTATTATTTGAAGGCAACATTTCATTTCATTTTGCACAACAAAACTCTATTTTAAAAATATATTTTAGATACTCGTCAACCTGAATTCGAACTCGTGACAGTGTCGTCTACGCTAATAACTCTACTGGCGTAGGCTAGACGACACGGCCACGGTCACGGCCACTCGACCATTTTCTTTTCAATTATTTATTTCACGGACGTATAACCTAGTGTCAATGCGAGTGGGAATGTAATCAAAACCATAGCTCTTTCAGTCAAACGCTGCTCCTGTACTTATAATAGGCTAAACAAAATCAGCGATTCTTTACGAATTTTGTTAGATAATCGACAATATAATTTCAATCTTAGGTTTCAATAGCGGTACACTAAATTGTACAACGGATTGAGAGGGGATCTAAAACGGCGCGTGACCGATAGAATGTAAATGAGACTTTAGCAAGTCAAAAGTTAGCAGTGCTTAGGCGTTGTATTTTATTTACGTGCCTAAATCCAGTTGGTTACAAAGCTTGTAGTGAAAGGCTTTTCATAGGAATTTTGATTTCGTTTTAATATGAGAGATTATGTATAGTTTTACGATTTGTGCTTATAAATGTTGATTAGATCCACATAAAATATTTTCAT
The DNA here is from genome assembly GCA_030704555.1 of Heliconius charithonia. Taxonomy (NCBI): domain Eukaryota; kingdom Metazoa; phylum Arthropoda; class Insecta; order Lepidoptera; family Nymphalidae; genus Heliconius; species Heliconius charithonia. The sequence continues at coordinate 7,522,327 of CM060825.1, forward strand.
ATTCCACATAAATACATACATATAAAACTATTCCGTTACTGAGTGACTGACTGACTGAGTAATATAATTTTCTATTTATATCTTAAAGTCAACGCAAATAAATTACACGAGAGTACGAGAATCTATTCTGTTTTCTGCATTGCTTTCAGCAAACAAACAGTAAAATTTGGTAAAGAACTAGACTTCAAAAAACATATTTCGAAATTAAAGTATCTTATTATTAACAATAACTGCTACTCGCATAGACTATTTGCTTTTCCGTTCAATTATTAAAACACTTCAATATATGAAATCCAATCCAATTCTATCTATAGAAAACAAAAAACATCAGATGTGAATTTGATTTTTCGTTAAAAAAACAGAACCGGAATAATCTGCAATTGTATAAGAGTTATGCATTTGAAAAATAAGATAATAACGAACAGAAAGAGCCCTTAAAAACGGTCCGCGGGCAGAATTCAAAAGTGCGTTATTTATCCTACTCTACTGACATTCACAATTTAGCAAGTAAAAGTGAAAGTGGCATCAGATTTTAAAATATTAACATAATAACGTAAGTGATATATCACTACGTTATTATGTAAATAAGTAAGAAAGAGAAAATTCACTCCACAGTAAACTTTTGTAAATGAAAATGAAGAGGCCGTCGTGGTGCAGCGGCACTGCGAGCTCTCTACATATGGAGAAATCATTATTTTCATTTTCACGTGCTGAGTGATGAAACTTAATGCCACGTTCCGTCTTGTTACACGAGCGAGGAAATAAAAATAACAACAAAACGTAACGAGCGTAGAACCGACGCGCTTACAATCGCTATCCCGCTGTGCCTCGACGCTCGTTCTACAATTTACAGTTATACGTTAAAATATTGTATTATATACGTACCATTCCCACAATATTTTGCAATCTAGAATCAACCCCTTTTATATAATATTTTTTTTTAACAAATATATTTGCATTTTTATTTCGCGGTTTATGTTTTATAATGAACTCTTATTTGGTTAATAATTGTTCGAATTTCTTTGTCAGTCAGGGTAACATTATTAAATTGTCATTCCACACTCAGGAAAAAAAATTAAGCAAAAAAAAGCTATTAAGCAAACATATAAAAAGTTAAAATCCAGCTACGTTGAGATTTTTATACGTTTTCTTAAAAAAATGATTTGGGTTTAGTTTATAATAAAAACTACGTTACTTATTAAAATTATTCTATAGAAAATATAAATTTCGTTATATTTTTTTTAAAATCCTGCCAGTGTCTGCGAAAAATTTGATGAAAACAGGTTTAAGAATAAGTTCCGCTGAGTTAACAAAGCAACATATCGATACGATAGTATCGCATTATCATAGCGGCCGCTACTGTGATTTCGAATCAATTTACGCGCTGGTCGGTGGCACCGCGCCAAATCGAGAGATTATTTTCGTTATTCCTTTTATTATTATGTTTAAAAAGAAGTTCACTGCATGCGATATGTTGCTTAGGTTTTTGTAACCGACTTCAATTAAAGTTGATTAATTTAACAATTTTTTTAATTAGACATTTATGTGAAAGATTGTAGTATTTTTTTTTATGCGAATTAATTTTTAGCAAAAAAAAAACCGACTTCAACAATGAACTAAAAAGTAAAAAATAATTTTAGATAACGTAAAACTTTGATTTTGTCAAACAAAAGTAATTAGAAAAATTTAATAATTTTGAAGTCGGTGTCGGTGTAATGCTACAAGAACTTTCCTACAATATCGAATTACTAAGCATGTTTGTTTTATTTGGCTTTTGTTTTATTTAAAAACCCGTCGAATTGATAACTTCCTTGAAGTCGGTTAATTAAAAAAATTAAATTAAATTAAATTAGCTTCACGCTATATCCCGCACACAGCAGGGTAGGCAGAGGGAACCTAGTGTTAAGACACTCCGTTCCCCACTTTCTGCCGAATTTTGGAGGCATTGCGTGTTGAGTGGCAGAACTCAACGCCGCACTTTGCCTCAACACCAGAGCGAAGAAATGAAAATATAAATTTAAGTAAATATTTCATCTCCTCGAGTGGGGATCGAACCCACAACCAGTCGGTTTTACAGTCACACTTCGTGCCGTGCCGTGCCGTTATAAACTAAAGTAAATATAATTTTGTTAATTGTGTATTGTGAAATTCTTATAATATCTTTAAAGTACTAAACATTAAAACTATTTGCTTAAGCAGCACAATAAGCAATAAAAATTCGGTCGTATAAATGACAAAGGAGACTGAAACGATTGTATACATTTCTAGACCCACAATTGTAAAGAAATGAAACTGGTATGTGAGGAAATGAAAATGATTTAATAGATTCAGATACGTGAAAATTTTGTCACTTTTGGCAATATAAGAGCTGAGTTATTAGAGATTTGGTGAAAGTGAATTGAAGTTCACAGCAAAATTTCTATAGAATCAACCTCTATAAAATAAATGATTACTGAGAAAAAATCCGTGAACAAAGCAGTAGTCAATTGACATTTTCTTTTTTTATCCTGTGTATGAACTGTGTATGAACTAATTTACTGCGTGAGAATCCTTAGACTTAATTACAATTAACATTTTCGTAGTACTTTTGAGGCCAGTCGTGGCGCAGCGGCATGAAGTGCGACTGTAAAACCGACTGCTTGTGGGTGCGATCCCCACTTGAGGAGATGATTTTTTTACTTAAAATTTACATTTCCATTTCTCCGCTCTGGTGTCGAGGCTAAGCGCGGTGGCTAAGTTTTGCCCTTCAACACGCAATCGCTCCTGAATTTGGCAGATTACTATCTGAGAGGAAGAGTGTCTTAAATCTAGGTGCCCTCTGCATTCCCTGCAGTGAGCGGAAAACAGCGTGAAGTTGATTTTGTTTTTTTTCGTAGCATAATTACGCAGCAGAATAGGCAGGCATAGGGAGCTTAGTGTTAAGACAGACCGATCCCCATTTTCTGCTGAACATAATTTAAGATTGAGGATCTAAAACCATTTCTTTCATTTTTGTCCTCTTCGAAATTGTCAATTTTGCTGATTTTTTGTATACTAAAATTAAACAAAAAATAAAAAATATTTTTTTTACCTCTTAACTCTTTACATTCGGGCCAACGATTTTTCTCCTTTTTCCAAGTAATAATAGAATTGTTTGTTACATAGATAAGGCCAGACGTATCACACTCGACCCTCACATTAGTCTCTAGAGACGCCTCATTGATTATTACTTCTATTTAAGTATTTTTCTCTATACTGTAGCTTCATGCTGTATTCATCACAGCACAACAATAGCAAACATGGCATAGCACTGTTTTGAATTCCAACGCAGCGCTATGCCATATTTACAAAGCGAGGAAATGAAAATATTAAATATTTCATTTCCTCTGGTAGGAATCTTATTCACAACTTTTCGCGTTGCACGCTTGTGCCGCGACGACTGGCTTGCACCACCCATTACCACATAATTCCGTTTTTTCTTCGTTCATATTAATATAATATGGACAGCGCAACTTAACGCCACCGCCGTTACCATTTTTTATGCTGCTTACACTAAAAAATAGACTAGCCGTTAGAAAAATTTTCAGTGAAATTTTCAAATAAACGCAGTGCTTCCAAATCATAGAGAGCATTCCTTTTTGATCCTTTCACGTTTTTGATTAATTCTATGAAAGTTGTTTAGACTTTAGTAGGATATGCAGACAAGGCTATGTACTAAACAATATTTATTGACGGTGTAGTACAATTCATGACTAAAACGTAACTTCATACTTTTTCCCACATATCTCGATGCCACCGACCAAAACGAGTAAATAAAAATAAATAATTTCCCTAAGTTTGGATATAACCTACAATACGTAAGTCAGACGCTATGCCGCTGCGCCACGACGGTCTCTAGTTATGTAATGTATTTAAAGACCTTTTCAAAAATAATCCTAGACTTTATAGGATCTAGCTTTTCTCATTTTAAACCGGAAGTGTCATTTACACAAGCAAAAGAATTCTCCTCGACGTTTATAGAACGGAGCGCACAGCTAAAACACTCTGCTATGAGAATTCCAGTTGAAATGCAAATAGATGCTTTGAAGTTGTTTAATTTATCGTTAAATTATATGATAGTGCTACAAAGAAATTAGTAATATTAACGCAGGCTACTTTTTTATTTTGTGTAGATATATTTAAGACTTTTATTTGTGGCTGTTCGTGCTTTTTTGTTAAAAAAATAAATTAGCTTCACGCTCTATCTCGCACACAGAAGGGTAGGAAATCTAGTGTTAAGGCACTCCATTCCACACTTTCCGCCAAAATCTGGGGGCATTGCGTGTTGGACGGCGGAACTCAACGCCGCACTTTGCCTTGACTCCAGAGCGAAGAAATGAAAATATGTACTTAAATAAATATCTCATGTCTTCGAGTGAGGATCGAACCCACAAGCAGTCGATTTTGCAGTCACACTTTGTGCCTCTGTGCCACTGGTCTCTGTTTTTTGTTCTATTATATATTCATAATAAGTCTATTCTAGGGATACTCCGCTTTCAAGTGCTGCTTATTATTAGATTACGTTATTTATATAAGGCATACAAGACATCTCAAAAGCTATTTTGATGTAGACTATTCTCTAAATATACTTTATTTAAATCAAAAAATATCGTTTGAACACGACTCCAGTTTTTGGGCTCATAATCAAACACAGAAACTTAGCACACAAAACTCAATTATCTAATTCCAACAATATCATATGCATCAATGTCAAAGTGAAAAATGTAATTTTTAAAATTGTGTTAAACATATAGGTACATAAAAATATATAGTCAGTAAAGCATCGAATGTACGTTCTTTACAATCACTTTAATTAAAAATATAAGTCAAATGGGTAAAATTTGAAATCGAAGAATTTGAGTCCATTATGAAGTAGAGATATAAGCGTGATGATTATTTGTTCAATACCCACTCCTCTGGTTAATCAAATTGAGTTATGCGACTCGATAAACAGCGAACGGATTGTCTAAACATATTTTTCGCCTACCTTACTATGCGGGTTAACGAGTGAATCTAGAACAAAAGGTTAAAATTTAATAAAATGTTTACCAAAAAAAACTTAAAACATCCCAACATTATTTCTCCATCTGAAATTCAGGCGATCCGGCAAACAACAGCGTCGCTAAGCGGGAGCCAAATTCCTCTGCAAATGCAAATAACCTCATGTTATTACTAATTTTGGTTTAACTCGTTGTCTGTAGTATTATGTAAATATGTAAGGGAAATTAATGAAAACATTTTCTCGGTGTTATTGTTTTACATATTTTTTTTTATATTTAAATTCGTTTCTTGGTCAGTTGTACGATTAATGGAATATTTTTTTCTTTTTTTAGCTTCACGCTGTATTCTGCATTTAGCGGGATAGGCTGTGCCTAACTAAATAATCTAGTGGTAAGACACTCCGTTCCACTACCTAGTTTTGAAACATAACGAATTGAGTAGTAGAACTCAACGCTCTTCATCTATCAGAGCGGAGAAATGAAAATAAATCACATAATTATAATCTTGTTTCTCCAAGTGAGCATCGAACCCACAACCGTTGCATTTACAGTCATACGTCCCACTGCGCCACGACGCTCTCAATAAATCAAAATCTCACTATAATCATTCGTACTGTTAGACAAATTTGTCCAATTAACCAATTTTAATATCAATCAAATTAACAAAAAAGTAATTTAAGACTTCATCAAACGTAAAGGCCAGAAGGTTCATTCCATTTAAAAATTGTACAATTTGCAGAAAAAAGAAAGTATTTTACAGTGTGACAAGCGTTTTAGAAGATTGGATAGCATTGTAATTAACACTCTATTGAGACCCTTAAATAAAGGAGCTATAATTGATTCGAATATAAATCTATTCTTAGTGTACATTATTTTACTTTATATTTTAAATGTTTTTCAAATATTTATTTACTTAAAATACTCTAAATAACAATTGTAAAATCATGATGGTTTCATTGAAGCACATCTGACTGGTTCAACACTACAACTTACGGATTCACACTTAAAGCATGGTGGGTAGCGGGAACCTAGTGTTAAGACACTCACTTAGTGTTCTCCTCCAAACGTATATAATAGAGTTACAATGTTACGTTGATACATTCAGAAATTGAACGGTTTTTTGGCAGAATTTTTACAGCTAATATTCAAAGTTTCTCAATCTATTGTTACCATTTGAATTTACAAAATTTCATGCGAGTTGAGAATATTTCAGTCGGGTATTTCATTCGTTCGAGCCGGGTTTGTAATTTCACAGCCATATTTAAAGTAAATACTTCATATATACTAGTATACTTATTTAGAAACCGTATAAAATCTTTATGAGGCCAGTCGTAGCGCAGTGGTACGAAGTGTGACTGTAAAACTGACTGGTTGTGGGTTCGATCCCCACTCGGAGAGATGAAATATTTACTTAAATTTATATTTCCATTTCTTCGCTCTGGTGTCGAGGCAAAGCGCGGCGTTGAGTTCTGCCACTTAACACGCAATGCCTCCAAAATTCGGCAGAAAGTGGGGAATGGAGTGTCTTACACTAGGTTCCCTCTGCCTACCCTGCTGTGTGCAGGATATAGCGTGAAGCTAATTTATTTTTTTAATTTTTAATAAAATCTTTAATGTAGCAAATTTGAACCCGCGCTAAGCCATACGTTATCAACGTGAGACGATTCGCTCAAATTTTTATACGATTTCTATGAAGTATTTTATTAAAATTAAAAATTTGTTTAAAAATACTTCATATATACTTGTTGAGTAAAATATTATTAATTAGTTACTAGAACTGATAAGTTTTCCATATTAAACTGCATCTCAAAGTACTGAGTACTCTAGAAATTAGAACACCATATATTTCTGCTTTGGGAATTGAGTCAAATAAAAGTTGTATTTATATTTTTGCCTCTAATCGTTAGCTTGATATTACTGGATCATTTATTATGTATGCACTAATGCTGTTTTTAATACAGTTAGAAATATTTTACTATTATTGTCTAAAAGACATAAAATCATATATAAACAGTTTTAGATAGATAGATTATGTTAAATAATATTTTAAAATTAATTCAGCTTCACGCTGTAACCCGCACACAGCAGGGTAGGCAGAGGGTATCTTGTGTTAAGACACTCTAATCCCCACTTTCCACCGAGTTCCGGAGGCATTGCGTGTTGAGTGGCGGAACTCAACGTCGCGTTTTGCCTGGACACCATAGTGAAGAAATAAAAATATAAATGTAAATAAATACAACCAGTGGATTTTACAGTCACACTTTGTGCCTCTGCGCCACAACTGGCATCATTGTTATTCATTTAATAAATATAGATTTCGGTTACACTAATAAATAATTTAAAAAATCATGATTGTAGGTTGCAAACAAACAAACGAACAACACTTATCGGGAAACGCGATCATTTATAATAACATAAAATATGGGATTTTGTAGACACCAAACCCTAAAAAGTAAATAAAAATAATGAACAATGCAAGCAACCTTTTGATATTTAAGACTAAGGTTTAAATTTTATAACGATATTTTATTATTTTTTGTATTTTTGTTTTTTTCTTACAAAAAAAATTAACTCTCATTTAACGACAACTATGATGAGATACATTGAATTTAAAAATTGTAATATACATAAATCTATTGTTCCAATTAAAGTTCATACAATGGTCACTTTATACGTTCAAAATAGCAAATTGTTTTGAAACATAAAAATCTTACAACTTTTCCATATTGAATTAAAATATTTTTATAGCTAAAAGCATTTTGAGTATTGAATCAATATAAAATTTGTTTGTAGTCTAAAATATACGCTTTATGCCTGGTTGAGGAAAATATTTTGTAGCATCTTTGTTTATTTGTTGAACGCGGAATTTAATACTGTAACTTATCTTATCTGCCGACCCACATAATATCGACATTAGCTTCACGCTGTATCCCGCTTACAGCAAGGTAGGCAGAGGGAACATAGTGTTAAGAAAGTCTATTCTCTACTTTCCACCGGACTCTACTACAGGCCTCAAATATATTTTTGGAAAATATTTGGAATTTTCCAATTTCCAAGAATTTTCCAATACAAGATACTGATAATTATTTTTTTTATTTCTTGCAGATAGCGAAATGCCAAATATATTTATTTAAAAAAATTACCTCTAAAAATAGTTTTAACTTCCAAGTAATTTTCTGAATTTGTTTTAAAAAATCAAATATGGTGCTCAAGCGGGTTCTCAGTATCGAGTTTATTTGCCGCAATGATTAAAACTCGACTGCGCTACGTGGGTAGTGCAGCGGCGGATTAGCGATGTTTTCGTCCTTTTTGTACCGGCGGGAAATTATTTCTATTACATCCTCCTTGCATAGAGGTTGAATTAATTGATAGAGTAGTGGGTTGAATTCTAATAGTGATATATTGCTAAACTTAGACCGGTTACATTTTTTCCCGACTGTTAAGGAAGTGTTATAATTGAACTTAAAAATTATAAACTTGGAACAAAATATTTTATCATAAAATTATAGAATTTATATAATTTTGTTTTCTTTGTTTTCTCTTTTTTATTTGGACTTCAATTTTTAAAAACTTTAATGTATTTAAATTGAAAAACCTATAATTATCCTTATTAATCGACTTCTTTTTCTTTTGTATATTTCTTAATTCTCTTAGATAGCAATACTACCTTAACACGGTTTCTATGAACCACTCTGTTGAATGCCACCATTCAAACAAAGAAGCTAGTGTTAAGAAGCCTCGTTTTCCTAACCCCACTCGTTTAATAACAAAATATTTTAAAGCTTTGTTTTATCGAATCGTAGGAGTTTAAGTAATTAAATTAATAAGACCACCAGCGAGCATCGAACCCATGACCACATCAAGTACAACTTCCTTGCCTCTATAATGCTTTACCCTTTCAAAGCTCTACTTAGCGAGCTAATAAGGAACGCTTTGTACTAATATAAACAGCGATTCGCTGCACTCTACAGCGACGGCTCCAAAATTTATAGGCATTTTGATTTTTTTAATAAAACTCGACGAATGTACGGAATTTCTCAGCTATTGATTGTTTTACTTTGTTGTGTTTTATTAAAATATTTCATGTAACAGTGTAATTTTTCGGTGTTTTAATTTTACTAGTGTTGTATTTTATCAAGAGGCAATTTTGTATGCGTGGACTTACAACGAAATATCTCATTCGTTTCAGTTACTGGAGATATTCTGATAGTGGTTTCTTGGTGCTCATACTACCTACCTAGCTATACACATGCAAAATTGTAACTTTCTTAGTCCAATCGTCTGTGTCTTGTCTGTCCGTAAATATATCTACTGCTACAGGAGATATATGCATATTATAGAACTCATATTATTATACATTATTGCATTCAATTTTCTCCGGATCTCAGTATCATCAGATAATATTAAATCTATTTATGCATTAACATTTCTGTACTTAAAATATAAAAAAAAAATTTAATTTGGTTTCGTGTTTAATAGTCCAGAGAAGCAGAGAGAAGACAGTGGAGATAGGTATTCATTGGCATTTCAAAGGTATCCTTTGACACAAACTTCGGGCGCAAGTGCTATGAGCTACTCGCTCTGCAACACAATGGAATCCAAGAAATGCTAAGTAGAATTCCTTTATTTACAGTTTTTTAAAGTTTAGATAGAATCTATTATAAAATAATTTAATGAGCTTTATTTAAATAGTTTTGCTTAGCTAGATTTGAACCTACGGTCATTTCAGACGGAACCTGGTGTTAACCCCACCACAGACCCCATAATCAGTCGATTTTACAGTCACCATTCGTGTCACTGCGCGACGAATGGTCTCACAAAATCGTTAATTTGGTAATAACCATTAACTTACAAACGTCTTCTCAAAACTCTTTTCAATTTTAATATTTCTCTCAAACTCTAGATATACCTCTGCCTACCGGGTTGTATGCGGGTTTCAGCGTGAAATAAATATTAAACAATTACATCAACTTCACTCTAATTTCTCAAATTGATATCCTTAAGACCTTTTTAGGTTTTTTAAACATATTAAAAAAAGCTGCTTCGGGCTATTTTCCACACCGTAGAGTTGATACAGATAGATATAAATGGATAGAGCGAGCCGTTTACATTTTCCACTCAATTTTCAAGACAATACGCGTTGTGTAGCGAAACTCTACGCTGTGCTTTATTTTGTCACCAGAGCGAATAAATGAAAATGATTCAATCCCCTGAGTGGGAATCGAATCCACAATCGTTGCTTGCAGTCAGACACTCTAGAGAATATTTTGGTAATAATAAAGTAATTTATTATTTTTTTTGTCCGCAACAGTATCTCGTTTTTGTAAGAGCATGTATATTTATAAGATAGGCTGCAGTCGTATTGTTGGATGGGCTATGACAAATTTAATATGTTATATTAAATTAATCGGCTTTGAGCCGTGAATTAATAAAGAAATGTCACTATTTTCGGTCTGTAATGCCAGCCAGATTACCTTCATGCTGTATCCCGTATATTACAGGGGAGGCAGAGCTAAGCATACAAAAAGCTTGAAAATAAATCATTCTGCCGAGTCAAAATCGAACCTATAACTGAAAAATGGAGTATTCAGTACAAAAATATTTTTGATTTTTGAAATGTTATTCAGCACATAGATGTTTTTAATACTTTAGATTTACAATTTATCTAATCTTTAAACCTTTTGTTATTTTTTTCTTAAATCCTTTTAACTGAATATCTGGAAATGTTTTTGGATTCACGCAAACATAATCCAGATTTATATTAGCAGCGTATGACGATAATACGACATCAACTTCTCGCTTGAGTCCAGTAAGCTCCACTTCGTTACAAAATAAATTGGCCTGTCTCCAACCAACATTTTTGTGCGAAATAACAATTTTTGCTATTCTATACAACCATGTGTAGAAATATAAATGTAACTTATGTTCATTTGTGTGTGTTTGGTTTGTTTCATCTTTTTACATGAATATTATGGAATATAATAATTTTGGTCGTTTTTGAGTTATTTTTTTTGATGGGATTTCCTTCTAGGAAATCTTTTATTATTATTTTTTTGTTTCACGCATATTGCAGGGTGGGAAAAAGAATTTAGGGCTAAGAAACTTCGTTCCTCCTAAATATGCTGCGCAATTTAACGCTTTATTTTGTTACCAGTTAAAAATGAAAATATCCCAATTGCTAAACGGGAATTGAACTCACAACCGTTGGGGAATTCGAAATCAGGCAGAGAATTACAGAGTAGCTTACTACTAGGTCACCACTAATTTTCCTGTAATGCGGTAAAAAGCGTGAAACTGCCTTATTTTACTTAACACTAGGTTCCCTCTGCTTACCCTGCTGTGTGCGGGATACAGCATGAAGCTGATTTTTTTACTAATAAAAAATCGCTTCATGCTGTATCCCGCACACACTCCCAAGACACTTCATTACCCACTTTCTGCTAAATTCTCATTCATTCATTGCGTATTAAGTGGCGTAACTTAACGCCGCACTTTGCCTCGAAACCAGAGCAAAAAAATGTAAATATTAAATATTTAATTTCCTCGAGTGGGATCGAATTCACAATCTGTCGCGTTTACAATCAGACTTGAAGCTCTTGCGCCGCAACTGCCTCCCATTTATTTTAGCGTTTTCATATTGATATAGCAAAACAAACATAAATGATAAAATTTGTATGTATATTATACAATAAATGTACATAGAAAATTCATAACGAATCGTTGCTTACTATAAACTCACAACCACAAGCATTTAATATGGGTTTATTCGAATATTTAGTAATTTGTAAATTCTATTTGAGATCTAGTTTATGCCGAGTCCCATTAAAACTGGCTTGAAAGGGAATGATCAAAGGGCGTAAAATAAACTAAGTTTCGTGGTATCATTATGTTGAAATGTTAGTGAGGAGTGGGGGTAGCAAATTAACTTGTGTTTAGTTTATATGTACATGTATAGACATATATACGAGTATGTATATATGAAGTCATATACAAAAGAGAAAAACTAACATGTCGTTTAAAATTAATGTGAGGCCATCATTGCGCAGTGGTTGATACTGCACAGAGTTGAGCTCTGCCAATTAATACACAAGGTCTGAATTTAGGTGAAAAATGTAGAATGTAGTCTATTAACACTGTATTTTCTCTGCCTATCCTGCTATGTAACAATAACGTGCAGCTGAATGAAATAGTGAAACTTTATTGGTTATTTTTTGTTCATTTAAGAGACACTTATGCTCTAGAAAGATAATCTAATGTTAAGACATACAATCTTAAATAAAAAAAACCGGATAAGCACCAGTCGAGCTCTCCCGCCAAGGGCTCTTCGGGTTTTGCGATATAAACGGGCATATCTTCCTTCCTGAGATAAAGGTTCTTGACAGACAGACAGATAGACAGACAGATGGACGGACGGACGGACAATAAATTGATCTTATAAAGGTTCCTTTTTTCCTTAAAAAGTACAGGAACAAAGTCGCCGTCACGACGTGTGTCTACTAGGTTCTAACATAAGATATTGATGTTTGCTCGTACTGGCCACTTTAATCACAATTTCTCTATTTTGTTAGAAACAACTCGAACTTGACTTACAAATGTTTATTTTAATAAAACAAGATCTTTAGATTTAATTTAGTCTTAAAACGCAAAAATCGACTCTCTCATTAAACTTCATAGCAAACAGGATAGATAGAGGAAACCTAATATTAAGGCATTGTCTAAGTGTTGAAACACTGTGTCTCGTATTGTCTACCAGAGCGCAGAGGTGACTACAAAATTAAAATGCATTGATTATGTAATGCTACGAACTAACAGACACGATGCTACGTATATTCTTAACTCATATGTGACTGATCATATGCTATTGGTTTTGTGCTTAACATAAAATATGATAGGTCTAAAAATACCATCTCTAGAATAACATTGAAGCTGTATGAAGAATATATTATGAAGTCGGAAGTAAAACAAACAGGTTTAGTGTTATATTTGATATGAAGCATATGTATCACCTTACTACATAAGGTTGTTGTAGCATTACCTTAACACCGACTACAATTATAAAATCTTTCTTTAAAAAGTAAGTTTCACTTTATGTTAAGTAAATTTAATTTTTTTCTTTGTAGATATTATTATTTGAAGTCAGTTTGTGTTTGTTAATAAATAATTTATTAATTTAAGTAGATTTAAGGTTACAAGATGGCTTGTATCTATAATAATATCATCAATTATCACCAATTAGGATTCGAAAAGTTTGTTTGGTTGAACGCGTTATTTTAAAAGCTACTAATTGAAATTGTAAAATCAAAGGTATTTTGGAGTTTTACAGTCCATCTACCGAGGAAGAGTAACGGCTATATTACAAATCGTTAATAGATTTATTATAATTAAAATAGATTTATTATAAATATATTTTTAAATTTAATACATTCTTTGAACATTGTTTAAAATTAAAGTCACATAGTTTCATTTTAAACTTCTTTCAAATGTTCAGTTTTATTCTAGAGTATAGAAATTGCAATTCTGTAAATATCTTTTATAAGTGAGTCCACTTCAATACTCGCGTCTCAGTGGAGCGTACGTGCAATTTTTTCCGGAACGAGCCGGCTTGAACCACCTTGAACCGGTTCCAACTGGATGGCGGTGGTCGGTAGTTCCGAGTTTATGGCTTGTTTAGAGATTTAGGATAATTATATTAATTGAGAAATGTGATATCCAGAGGAAAGACTTGTGAATTTATTCTGTCACTTAACAGGCAATTAGCATAAGTACAAAATCAACAAATATAATTTTAATTTAACTTGAATAAAATTTAAATTTTTTTAGCTTCATGTTTACACACGGCAGTGCCCTGCTGGGACAAGCGAGGGAAACTATTGCTAAAACAAATCGTTTCCTTCCAATCATTTTCCTTCCAATCGCTAGACATTGCATGTAGAGAAACTCAACTTCAGGTTTTGTCCAAGCGGAGAATATAAACAATCTTAAATATATTCTATAATCATCGCATTTGCGGTTAGTCGCTGAACCATGGCGCCACGACAGCGTTAAGTTTCTATAACCGTAGTTCCTAGATAAATTTTACAAATTTCTATCAATATAAAGAAACAAAACCAAAACATCCTATAACAAGAAAAACACTGTTATAAAGATAAAAAAGTATAATAATTTTACCATAATATGTGAATTGGAGTCTAACAAGGGCACAAAAGTACGATATACAAGCAAAGGTGCGGCACAGGTGCGCGTTACGGGAAAAATCAACAGTAAATCTCCAACGAGGGATCGCTATACATTATATTTAATGAGATTTCATATTTTCGTAATTGCCTATATTGCGTAATGATAGAGTATTTTATTTTATTATGCTATGTATAATATTTTCTGTACGAAGCCTACTCGCTTGCTAGAGACAAAAAACAGCGTTGACTTCCTTCACTCTACAAGCAATATTACAAATTCTAGCGGAAATTGGGAAACGGACTATCTTTACAATTTTCCTTTCTGTCTACCCTGCTATAAGCGGAATAAAGCGTGAAACTGTAAAATGTTGCTAAGTATGAGAAACAGAAATACGGGTAGCTAAAAAAAATAAATAAAACAATTGATCTCTATAAAACAATAATACATGAACTCATTACTCTCAAAGCAAACCAAAAATTCAAATTAAAGTCTTAATATTTTACCACGTTCAATAGTGCTTGTTCAAGAAGTTCATGGATAGTTTGGACGGAAAGGGGGATGGGGATGAACTTAATTATATTAGAAACTAAGCAAACTCCGTGCACGCGACTCGCGAACTAACCGGCGTATATTTTCCTCCGTTTAGTTTAATTAAAGGGCCGCCGAAGTTCGGGGAGTAAATGCTGTTTACTGTGGAATTTGGTTGTTTATTAAATAAATTGTTTTATGGGATGTTATTACCTAGTGGCGTGAATGGGATTTAGATAGGCTGTTCGTTATATTGAATCTCTACAAATTTAGAATTTAATTTTAATATGATTCAAGATTGAAATTTCAAAGCTTTGGTGTTATAGTTTATAAAAATATCGTTATGTCATGCTGAGTTATAGAATCGGTGACAACTAATTTTTTTTATACTAGTTAAAGAAGTAGGATTATCTGAAGATACTGCTATGAATAGCAGAGCAGCCAGAAGGAACTTAGTGTCCCTCTGGCTATCCTTCTATAAGCGGGATACAACGTGAACGTAAAAAATACATATATTCTTCATCTGTAATTTAACAAAGTTTCAATTTTAACAGAAAATAATAGTGAATTATGTAACAGAATGAACATTCTCTTTTGTAAAATAAGGACATTCCCTCGATATTGATATTTGTATTGGAATCTTCAGTTACGCACCCATTGTTTGAGTGGAAGTTTGAAAGCTTTTCTGAATTACTTCGGCAGTGTACAAAATGTAAGTTATGAGGTGACGCGACGATTTTATATCAAATTTAGTGAATATTGTTCGATTTTTGTTCATAATAGATTTTATAACTATAACGCAATCTAATCTCTTATTACGAGTACATATACTGCTTTTATATATTGTGTGCTTTATGATTATAAATCATATCTAAAAAATCGGCCAAGTGCGAGTCTAGAATTACAACTTATAAGAGTTGACAAACTTAAGTATGCCGGCGTATTCACTCCTTTTGTATGAAATTAACAATATAAGTTAAAATTTATTATGATTTTTTTCAATGAAATATCAATAAATTTTCTATTTTTCGTTTTTTTTTTATTTGTATAGTAAGTTCTTACTACAGCGAGTGGCGAATTCACTCGCTTTGGGTATTTCACGGTACCTCCACACAACCTCGAGATAAGCGATCTTAACAAAAGAACAACGAAGTGATCCTTCAGTCAATGTAAATTACTATAATTATTTTAAGGGTTCCGTACATTTTACAGAAAAAAAGGAACCTTATAAGATCACTTTATCGTTTGTCCGTCTGTCTGTCTGTCGGTTTTTGTTTACCCTTTATCTCAGGAATTGTTAGAGTTGAAATGCAAACCATATACCTAAATCTGCGGTCCCTTGATTTCCTGTAGGCAATGTAATTCTACATTTACTTAAAAAAAGATATGGCCATTCATATCGCGTAAGTAACCAAATTACATTAGTTTTTCTTAAAAATAACACAAAACAGATCTGTCTTTTTACAATGTTACAAAATTTTGAATTCTGGAGATCCGATCCGATCTTAAATATATATTTTTTTCTTATAAGCAACACCTCGAGAATTTAGGGGAAAGAGTAGAGGTATATCTATATCTATATCTTTAAAGGTCTATCTTAAAAAAATATATTTATATATTCTCTTTTTTTATTATTATTAGCTTCACGCCGTGTCCCGCGTGTAGCAGGTTAGGCAGAGGAAACCTAATAAAAGATAATAAAATAACCTTTTTCCCCGCACCGTACAATTTATGAGACAATGTGTGTTAAATACCCGAAGGTCCCTTGTCTTTTTGTAACATTTTTAAAGTCATATTCCACACTTAGGAAAAAAAATCTTATAAAGAAAACGTATAAAAACTTCAACGTAGCGTGATTTGAACCCGCGCCACAGTCTCATCGGGCGACGTTGAAATTTTGTACGCTTATTTTATTAAAAATTAAATTAAATTAGCTTCACGCTATATCCCGCACACAGCAGGGTAGGCAAAGGGAACCTAGTGTTAAGACACTCCGTTCCCCACTATCTGCCGAATTTTGGAGGCATTGCGTGTTGAGTGGCAGAACTCAACGCCGCGCTTTGCCTCAACACCAGAGCGAAGAAATGAAAATATAAATTTAAGTAAATATTTCATCTCCTCGAGTGGGGATCGAACCCACAACCAGTCGGTTTTACAGTCACACTTCGTGCCGCTGCGCCACGACTGGCCTCAAACTGGCTTATTTTATGGTCCTAATATAGGTAGATTTTGACAAATTCAGGAAATTTGTAAAAATGTTGTATCAGTTACTCTATCTATAGTTATTGATTTATACTCTACTATCTATTTACTGATTAATTTAATATTAAATATTTCTTCTATAATTTTTATTATTCACGTAATGACTCATTGCGTAACTCATTGCGAATAAATGATTACATATAAAAAAATACTCTCAAAAGGATAATATGAGAATTATTTTATCTTACAATTTTGTAGCAATAACGTTTCAAACAATTTCATAATTCGACCCTGGATATGAGCTCAGCTGGAATCACCGCCAATGAGACTGGATCTTTTATGATATCGTAATTTCCACAAAGTTCTAACATCCCATTCCCCGCTTTTACGAAACAACCTTGTCACATTAACCGGGAGTTTCAATTGTAATTACTCCCGTAGTAATTAACAGGACAGTTAATAAGCTCAAGGGTTGTTTGCCGTTCGCTCATTTTTGGGGTAAACATTTCGGCTGTCGCAATTGTTGTTTTATGATAGCCCTTTCATAGTATATATATATATATATATATATATATATATATATATATATATATATATATATATATATCATTTCAAAGGGAAATTTTGTGTTTATTAAAAATGTTGTGTTCGTAAATTTAATAAAATTTGTGTACGAGACTTTGGTTGTTCCGTAGAAATATGTACTGTGAAGAAGTAAAGGAAAATAAGGAGTTACATAGGCTTAATTTTTTGTACACATTTTAGAATGTTAAATTAAAATCTTTATTTTACAAAAAAACTTTAGAAAAGAGCAGAAAAAAAACATATTTTTATTGAGTATCTCTTCATTACCATACAAATTCCTACGTGTGATCTTCATACAATGAGACATTGGCAAAGTGAATAGCGTTCAACTAGCTCGTTCAAAATGTCAATAATGGCAAAGAACCAATCAGAAAAAAAGATAAGATAAATAATCACTAGAAATATATAAAAAGTACATTTACCTGCAAATCTTATCTATCTCAATATTTATCCAAAAAGTTAAATATTCCAAAGTTTGAGAAGCACTCGTATTAAACCCAGTTGGAAGTGGTCGTAGTAGTTTGTCGTTTGCTTTCAATTGGGAGGGTTGTTACAACTTGTGAGTACTTTGCGACACTTGCGAACTGAACTTTCCTTTCCTTGGGCTAAATATAAATTTAATTGATTGTACCTTGTAACCACTTGGATTGATTTGAAATAAGTAAGGGTTTTATGATGAAAACTTTATTTAAGAAGTTTTAAAATATATTATATTTTTTTTTTAGTAATAAATGTTGATTTAAGCATTTCCACATTTGCACTAGGCAAAAAAAGACATGTGAAGTCACTCCGTTCCCTACATTCCGTACAATTTTCGAGACATGCTTGTTGAGCGTCGGAGTCAACGTCGCGGTCTTGCAGATAGCAAGAACGGAAGAATAGAAATGTTTTAAATAAAATCTTTCTCCCTACAAAGGATCGAACCCATAATCATCGTGCATACAATAAGACATTATTTTACTTGTATATTGTCAGAATGTGATAATAAGTATTAGTAAAAGAAACTATCTTAATGTATTCCGCATATAATGTCAGGCCTAATGGTGAGACACTCTGCTTCCAATGGGAAAGCAGTCGGAGGAGTCAATAATTTTTATTCCTAGTTCTGATAACAAAACCAAGTAGGTCTTTGATTTCCGCTATTTAACTCAATGCCTTAAAAATTGAGCGGTGCGTGGGTAACGGAGTGACTTAATACTAGACTCCATAGGTTTAGTAATCAGAAAAAAAGAGAAAACGCATAACTTTAAAATTATATACAAGATTTAGTTTTTTTTAACTGCACGCTGTATCCCGCACACAGCGGGGTAGGTAGAGGGAACCTAGTGCTAAGATACTCCCCATTTTCGGCCGAATTCTGGAGGCATTCCGTATAGAGTGGCGGAACTCAGCGCCGAGCTATACGTCGATACCAGAGCAAAAAAATGTGAATATTAAATATTTCATCTCCTCGAGTGATGATCGAACCCACAAACAGTCACGTTTACAGTCACACACTTGTTTCTCTGCGTCACGACCTCAATACAATAAGACTTAGTGCGATTTCAAAAGTGTGTCTTTTTATTCCAAAGGTTGACAAAAGTTTATAGATAGAAAATTGTGGTATTTTAAAGCGTTTGGCATTTACTGTGCTCCGTACATGCTCGTGCTCGTAGGCCACGGAAATGCAGTTAAAAGTTAGTCGTGACATGTAAATTTTACCAGGAATTTGATAACGGAATTCGATCGTATGCAACATTGTTTAAATATGCTGTTGAATGTTATAGCGTTAGTCTATCTAAATATACTAGTATTTTTTTACAGCAAAAAAGCAGCGGCATAAGGCCGGTCGTGACGCAGTATCACGAAGTGTGACTGTAAAACCGACTGGTTGTGGGTTCGATCACCACCCGAGGGGATGAAATATTTACTACAATTTATATTTCCAATTCTTCGCTTTGGTGACGAGCCACTCAACACGCAATGCTTCCAGAATTCGGCAGAAAGTGGGAAACGGAGTGTGTTAACACTAGGTTCTCTCTGCCTACCCTGCTGTGTGCGGGATACAGCGTGAAGCTGAATAATAATAAGCAGCATCATGTGTCACTATAGTACTCGCTGTTAACCACTCTACGACTATAATAAAAAAATTAAAAGAGCGGTGAAATGAAAATAATTATTTCCTTGTGTGTTGGGCAAAACTTCGAATCGTAAACAGAAAAATCATATAAAAAAATTATAATCAGTTTCCAAACTAAGCCATGTTCGCGTTTCCCCTATCTATTAAACGAATTTAAAGCCAATATATTTTTAAACCGATCGGAGTTTTCAACTATAAATTATTATTCAAAAGCTTTAGCTGGGCAAGTATTTTTCGGTTTTCGCCAAGCTACGAAATTTGTTTTAAATAAACTCGAACACCTTTCGATTTCTATTCACGGATATAGAACGTGAATTTTTCAGTAGAAGAGAATCGGGCGAAATGTCAGTGGTGTCAGGACGCTCACAAGACGACAGGTGTATATTGAGTTTGACATTTTTCCGAATTTACGGTCATACAAGATTGGCTTGGTTTTTTGATATCCACACTTGTATTTGTTGTTATTTTATTTCAGATCCTATATCATGTGAGTGAGGCGGACATAATGAACAGTAAAAAAAATATTTATTTACATTCCGCGTCGTTAGCACGAGTTTGCTCAGAGTTCAATTATAATTTCTATATATTTTTTTAGTACAGCATCCAGCAGTTATAATGCACTCCGCATAAATTTGAATAAACAGAGGAAACCTGGTGAAGACACTCCGTTCCCAATTTTTTGCTCAATTTTCAAGACATTCCGTGTTGCGGCGAGGCGAGGCAAGAGGCGTTGCGCTTTAACTTATTACCAGAGTGAGAAATGAAACTTATTCGGTGGCACGCGTAGAAATCGAGTCCACTTCTTTCCTGTTTACACTCAGACGTTGTACTACAACGCCTACCTCAAATTAAAATTCAAAATATTATTTATTAATATAGGCTTCTGCAACTAGGTACTCGTCGAATGAACATAAATTTACATGCCATAGTATTTTATAAATACCAAAAGAGAACGTAAAGCTTTCACTCACTCACTCACGTCACTAGCCTATTCGTTACGGAGAACGAGCGTACAAACATACATACATAGCTCCACGCTTTATCCCCAGCGGGTTAGTCAGAGGGAACGAAGCATTAAACGCTACGAAAAACCGCTGTACCAATTAAACCTACTTAACGAAAATCATATTGTAGCTTAGACAGACTAGAATATTGCTTTGCAATAAACTTAATTAACAATTTGGTTTAGACAAATATATTTGAGACACATTTGTACACGCGGCAGGTTGTGGGCACGATTACCACTCGAGGAAATGAAATATTTACCATTTTCATTTCCTCGATTTCTGGTACCGAGGCGAAGCGCGGCGTTCAGATCCATCACTCAATGCCTCTAGAATCGGCGGAAATAGTGTCTTAGCACTAGGTTCCCTCTGCCTACCCTGCGTTTTGCGGTATACAAACAAAAAATATCCTTGAAGTTAGCAAAATATGATGTTAATATACTCTAGTTTCCGCCTAATTTCGAAATGCCATGACGTATTAAGTAGTAGATAAAGGCAAACAAAGGTCTAAAGATAAAGTATGAATACAAAAATAAAAAAAAGAAATTCATTTGTGGACAATAGAAAACTCAAACTGTTATATCTATACAACGCACAACAGCTGTCTGTAGGTTTGATACAATTCTTCTCCAATTTATACCAAGAAGTTTCAACAATTGGAAAGAAAATGTTGAAATTTTAAACGAATTGCAACGAACGCTCTGACGTTAGGAGCGAGAGGTAAGTGCTAGTGACACTTAGAGAACTAATGTCGACGATTGTACTGCCCTTTTGGTCTGTCCTCTGTGTGTTACTTATGTTGCTGCTGCAATTTTGTCAATTCAGTACAAAATTAAAATTAGGATTTTTGCTCTTGTTATTGTCTTATCTTGTCTTGTTATTTTAAAATGTATTTGTTTTATTAATATTTTATTTAACGCATTTCAAATTGAAAATTGCTTCACGAACACAGAAGAGTAGGCAGAGGGAACCTAATGTTAGGACACTCCGTTTTCCATTCGTGGCGAAACTCAACGCAACGCTTTGCCAACAGAGCGAAGAAATTAAGATATAAATTTAAATAAACATTTCCTTTAAGTATAAACAATTAAAATCTGAAAAGATTTTTTGGAGCACATACAAAAATCAAAATACGTTTTAAACAAATTTCAAATTTACCTCCAAGGCAACTAGGAAAACTATAGCGGAGTAAATGTCTAAACTGCACATAAATTTTATCATATATGAGTGCAATTATTTAGGGCAAAGTTAGATTGCGATTGCGGGTTCGAGTCCCGACTCGAATGAATTTGCAAAAAGTTGTTACCACTTTGTGCACTTTGCCAGCTATTTGTCATTGTGATCTGATTTAGTGATAAGTTTGAAAAAGCTTTAATATAGCATAAGCATGAGTGGCGGAACTTAACACCGCGTTTTATCTACCAGAGTAGGGAAATAATAATAATCTCTCCTCACATTATGTTTAAGTTATGGCACAACCATCGCTTTTACGCCAGAAACGGTCACACTGCACCACGAAGGCATATTACCATATTTAAGGAAATTTACTCTACAGCCATTGCTTATACTTTCTGATGCTTCCATTACTACAATAGCGTCTCAAAAACTTAAAATCACCAGATAAATTAACATCTTTTTACTTAAAAGAACCCCTTTGAGACTTTTAAAAGCTTTACTACTTAAATATCGTTGCTAAGAATATTTAACGAGAGTGGATGCTTATCACATTTTAATCTGTATAAAATGTTATTTTTATATATAAATAAAATGTATAAACGAGGGCGTCGTACCACATTGGCATAGCATCTGACTGTGAATTGTGGGTTAATTTTTCACTCGAGGGAATGAAGAATGCTCATATTTGTATACACTGTTTAATTTTAAAAAATCCTAACAAACAAATAAAAAAAAATACTAACTAAAAGTAAAATACAATAAATATAATCTTTAAATTAATTACAGAGAATAATTAAAATAATTGGTAGGTGTTTTTTCAGTCTGATTTTAAAATAAATTATCGTATCTTGCCTACAAAGTTATAATAGTTTATTTTAATTACTTAGCACATTACGCACAGTTCAACATGTTAATATAGGAGGTGCAGGTTCAAATACAGCAGATTTTTTAACAGCAAATATACTTATTATGGATTATCGAAACCTTATTTGACATTAGCCAACATTTCCCTAAGCTAA
Source organism: Heliconius charithonia (assembly GCA_030704555.1). Lineage (NCBI taxonomy): Eukaryota > Metazoa > Arthropoda > Insecta > Lepidoptera > Nymphalidae > Heliconius > Heliconius charithonia. The sequence continues at coordinate 7,545,155 of CM060825.1, forward strand.
CAGCGGTTATTCCACATCAGTTGTAAGCATTTTGCATAATTCATACATTACAGTCAAATTTGGTCCAAATTCAGCTAATATAAACGCTTTATAAACCATATCATAATTCATTGTATATATAGGGGTAAGCATAAATCGATGGCGATGACTAAAAGTAGTGGACTTATTCAGTTGTTATTTATTACACGTGGTATTGGCGCAGTATATGACTTTAAACGCGGTAAAATGGTTGTGGGTTTGATATCTATTGTATATTGAGGGTAGGTCCATAACTAAATAGTTGCTACGCCCAAAACACAGGTTACGCCACGAGGCCGTTGACAAATCAGTGCGTATCAAGCGTTCGTCGTTTAGCTTGTCCTCATCCTTATATTCAAAAATATTATAAATATATTTGAGGCAAGTCGTGACGGACACAAGTGTTTGACTGTACGTTAGTGGTGGAGGTTCGATTCCAACTCGAGGAAATGTAATATTAATTTAAATGTATGTATATTTTCATTTCTTCGCCCTGGTATCCAGATAAAGCGCGGTGTTGAATTCCGCCATTTAACACGCAATACCTTCAGAATTTGACGGTAAATGGGGAATGGAATGTTTTGACAATTGGCATACTCTACCAACCCTGATAAAACAACTTGAAAAAATACCTTTTACCTGAAAAAAATACTTTTTTCCCCTCTCCTGTACAAAAAATGGCGATAAACTTAGCCCTATAAAAGATCATGTCTATAAGATTAGTCGGAACGAGAAAAACTGAGTGCCTTAACACTAGGTTCTTTGTGCCTACACCAGAAAAGCTAAAATAAATAAAAATTTAATTTAAATTTTCATATATGGGCTATTACTCTCCCTCTCTTCTTCGTCTCTAGCATCACACGTACCGATAGAACTTAAACTAGTACGCTATAATTTCACCAGCCGTAAAGTTAAAGTTGCAAAGTTTAGCAATAAAAGTTCATCGTATATAAAATATTAAGAAATGTTACGTAAAGTTACGTAGCTACGTAAGGCACGGTTGTAAAATAGTCTCTACGTAAAAGAAAACTGATATTAAAAATTAGTTTATCTTCAGCTTCAAACTGCTTCTACTTACTCTTTTATATGCGAGATAATAAAAGGAATTCGGGCGGAAAACGGAGAAATGACTATCGGATATACTGTCTCTGACTGAAATTTCTCGGCTATTCTCAAGTCTTGCATTGTGACTTTCAAAGCCTTTTGCTTGTAATGTTTATTAATCATGTATTATAATATTTGATTTTTCTGGAATATGGCAGCGTGGTTGTGGAATCCACATTATAAGAAATATAAAAATGATAGAATGTATGACATATCACAAGTTAAGCTTGTGCATATTTATGAAGACCGACTAAAACATTTTCAATTGTTATCTGTATGCAATGAAGAGATTTGCTTGAAAACCTTTTTCTATTCAAACTCTTAAGGGGTTCAATTGATTCAGAATGGCTCTTACCTCAAATAGAACTTTCCATGCCATCTAAACTAGCTAGATTTAAGAATGTAACAATCTTGGTCATAATGCACGTCTTAATAGAATTATAAATTTAGAAACAAAATTAACATTTTGTATATTTTTATAAGAGGAAAAGCAAAAGAACAACTAATGATATTGATATATTTTTTATTCTCTTAGTGATCTCAAGGATGCCATAAAGTAATAAGGTTTTATTTTGTTTAAATGAATTTTCAATAGCATGAAACATTTTTTAATATATTTTTTATCTTACTATAATTTTTTTCAATAATACATTTTTTATCTTGACTAAATCAAGATAAACTGAAAACTGAAGCTACAAACATATGTAACATGCCATTAAAAACCATCTAAAATCAAAACCGAAAACCAAGTCCAAAATTTCTAAACAACGCCTTAAATTAAATCACTTCTGTTATAACGTACATACATACATATATTACAACGACAATTCTCTATAACGACCTCAACAAGTCATCTCGAATGGTTGGCATTCACGCCTTGCACACGCACCCGAATGCACAACACCAGGGTATACAAATGTAGTCCTTCCTCAGAGGATATTGCGTTCAAATTCGCGCGCATCTAGTAAACGTTCCTGAGGCAATTTTGAAACAGCATTGACATGAAGTTACAAAGAGGTGCCCCGCGTGGTTTAATTTATCGTGTAGTGCGTCTTATTTTGGTATTAGATCTGGCCTAATGTTGCTAATTCGGTGCAACATGGTGCATTCGGTGCTAATGGTGGGTTGGAGAGAGTTTGGATATCTAATCGTTGGCGTTCCGTTCTGTTTTGTGGGCGATATGGAACTTAATATTTGTGTACGGTTTTATTTTGTTTTTTTTTTTTGTGGGAATACATAATGAGTGCTTAAGGCCTTCGTATCGTAGTGCCTAACTACCAACCATTGTAGAATTTTTTTTGTCTGTCTGTCAAGGCCATGTTCAGAGTACCAACCTGAAATAAATATCAGATATTTAGATTAAGCTTCAAATTCAAACGTAGTTAAAAGATATGAGCATTTATGCATAGTTTTTGCTTCGTTCCTTCCCTTCGCTTTATGAAATTCCCCACCTAATCAAAACCATAGTACTTTCTGTGGACCTATGAACTTAGCCTAGTTATGAAATTAGGCACAAAGTAAGATCTTACAATACAATTTTTAAAAAAAAATAAAAGTAAAAATTTATAAATATTTTTTGTAGTCCATTTCATACAAGATGAGAGCATACGTGCAAACTTAAATTTGTTATGTTTATTTTATTGTTCAAAACTGATAAGATATTATTACAAATCCTTTACTTTTAGGTTGACGAGTCTGACACGCGTTATCTCGATTTTTTCCTTAAATACACTTAAATAGTCGATATCTATACTTATAATAAATCTGTAGAAAAGTCTACGGTGCATGTCAATAGATCCTTATTATATTATTATATTATTTGTCATTTAGTAATTGTCACAGCAAAAAATATCAATAGTTAAATTAAAACATGTAACGAATAATAATTTAAAAGTTTTAAGCCCACTTCGAAAAGGAAACGAGTTTGCCTCAAATCGCAATGTCGATTTTGATTTGTCTGTTCTTAGATCAACTATTATGTTATTACGTTCTATTAAATTTAAATCATCAATTCAATGGGATGCTACAATTAAAAAAAATATTTCAATAAAAAAAAATATATACTTTTAACCTAAGTAATATTTCTTTTAATAATTCATTTTTAATATATTTCCTAAATATATTTATAGGTTTGCCAGTACAGTTAAGAATAATAAAAAAAATCAAAACAATATACAATTTATTATAAAACAATAATCAAGCGGACCTTCCAATTATTTCTATCCGTTCCTGTAAGTCTATTATTTAGTCATCTCGGTTCTTCGGAACGTAATTTGTTTCAAAGTAGCTATCTGATTGTATCGCCATCAGTCACAGACAGGAGCGTTTCCGGCTGTCTTCATCTGGTGTTTTCACTTCCATTACACCATTTTATGACAGTGGTTAAACATTTATTAAATTTTAGTTTCTTTCAGTGTAGTCAGAATTACCGCCAAGTTGTGTTATTTAAATTTTCGAATTAGATATATATATCGACACGTTCTACGTTGAAAGGCTAATTGGTCCAAATGCATTTTTTTGCAATATTAAGCTATATAAAAAATTTTGAATCAGCGGTTTTTCTACATCTTTTGAGTTCGATTTCATAATTTTCTGGGCACTAATTTGGCGTTTGAACTCTTAAAGTACATTGCCCTCATTTTAAAGTTATTTGATCAACCGACATAGAAATCATAATATTTTAATAATAAGTCGCTAAAACCACTCATTATATATATAAATTTAAATATAAATAAACTAGCAGTACTGACTCAACAAAGTAAATCTGATTCTGGACATGAATTTAATAATGTCATCGCTAATAGATCGCTAGGATTTTTCGAAGAATCTAAATCAATATCCTAACATTTATAAGTGAATATTAAAGGAGTATTTATTTTCTTTCCACTTCACCGTCGCCGCTGTCGTAATCCCATAATTGTCTGGCACAAATCCGAGCAAACACAGCATTAAGCAAAAAGGTTCTTCACTTCGGACCAAAGCCCTTTTTGTCGACAATTTTCATTATTTATTATTCATATTCAGCTTCTGAACTTTTCCAATGAAGTTTTAATTTCGATTCAGTTTTTCACAGCACATTCGTCATTTCTTGTGATCATTAATATGGGACAAGTTGATTTATTAATTTTCATTAATGATTTTTGTAATTTGCTTTCAATAAATTTTTGGTCGTTTCATTTAATAAAAGGCAGTATTTTTGATATTTTCACGTTTATATGGTAATTAATTAAAGTGATACTAATAAAACAAGATACAAATTAAATAAATCAGCATTCAAATATTAGTTACCACCCGTATAGTAACTAAGTAGGCTTATATTTATTTTGTAATCTTCCAATTTTTATTTAAAAATATGGACTTGGCAAGACAAGTATGACAAAAACCCCAAAAATAGATAAGATTGTACATAAATAAAGCGTTTCAGTAAAGCAAAAGCGTTTGATCGGCACATCCATCACGGTGATCACGGTTATGACGGTATGATCATAGGTGACACCTAACCCGAATGTTTAGTAATTTTATTGTTGTAATAATTTATATTAAGTAATAGTTTAGATGTTGAAGAATATATAAAACGTAAAAGACTCTCCCTTCGCTACACAATGCCCAATTTTCTTGGTCGAATGGAACCGAAAGTAATACTTCATTAAATTAAAATAGAACAAATATTTTACAGTATTATGAATGAGAGAAATATTTTAAGGCCATCGTGGCGCAGTGACACAAGCCTCTGACAGTAAATGTGATGGTTCTGGATTCGATCGCTACTCGAAGAAATTAATTATTATTATTTATTAATGTTTTCATTTGTTGGCTTTGACACATCCCTCAGACTACTCTGATAGTAGGCAGAGGGATGTGTGGGTTTTAAATAAGATGTAATAAGGTGCAAAAATAATTGAAATGCTATTTATTAAGATGTAAAAGTGTATATTTAATTTAAATAGATATGCACACCCCAACTGTACATAAAGCAACTAGACGGTATAAATAGAGTTTTTGAGAAAAAAGTGTAAGAACCGTGATGACATAAAGTACTATATCAATTAAGTATACGTATCCATTTTAATTTTTAGACATTTTCTTAATTAAAATCTTCATAAATAAGAAATTAATTTATAAAGAAACACCATTAATTTGCAAGCTCAACTCGCACAAACATAGAAAAGGCACACAATTTTTTCAAAAACAAAAATATTTTGCCTCCAAGAGGTGGTTTAATTGCATCAAGTTCTAAACACCCTCACTCTGACCCGTCTCAAACAATTTGGAAGCTTTTAGTTCTACACACGAGTTAAATTGAAATTATCTTGCGGTAAGCTCCGACGGAGATTATTTACATAATATTACTGTGGAACCATTAACATATTAATGTTTCTAACATAAGAGGATAGGTATAGTTGAGAAATTGATAATTTGCCAAATTAAAGGTTTGATGTGTTTTTGCCAAAAAAATATTAGGTATAAAATCTAATGGCTTAAAATTAAATCCAAATATTACAAGCGCTACTTTTGTTTTATTTCCATTTCTCCGCTCTAGTAGACTAAGCGTGAGTCCACCACTCAACACAACAATATACACCAATAACTTTTTATAAAAAATATATTTGAGTGGAGCATAAAAGTCAAAAAGTCCAATAAGTAAGAATTTAAATATTGTCAGTGGTATATTTATTGAGAAAACGTATAAACATTTGAACGTATCGGGATATTCGCTCCACTCTTGGAAACCTTGCAAGTGATCTGACTATAAGCCATACGTTCTCATCAAAGTACTTGGACAAAAAATCCATTTTTTTTATAAAAAGCATTATTAAGCATTTACATTCAAAAATGTATTTTTCTTTATTAATGAAAGCTTATCAACCTAAAATATTTATGTTCATGTCTATTGATATCTATTCTATCTATTATATCTATCTATTATACCTATCTATTATATCTATTGATATATCAATGATCTTTATATTCTCCACAAAAAGTGACAAAAGTCGCAAAATTGATGCTGTCACAATTGTACACCAAAGTGACACATTGTAAATGAGTTATTTTGCTTTGTCTAGGAGCTTTAAAAAAGGTATAAAAAGCTTTGCGCATTAAGCTGATTCCGCGCTCCTGTTGACTCAATTAAAACAAGAATATGGTGAATGTTTTGAATGGTAAATGGGATATGTTTTTGCGCGTCGTGTCGCACCGCCCTCGTGGCGTAACTGGGGCTTAAGAGGAAAATAAATAATTAAAACAAATGTTTTGTTTTTACTGTTCTGTCATTATCTTTTGTATTGTATGGCTTTGTTTGATGTGACAGAGTGAATATGATAAGTTTAAGTTTTATTGCTTGGAAAGGAATATCTTGGCATTCGGCAGAATGTCTACGTTACTAAATCGCGAGTAACGTGTGCAAATCCGACTTTTGTGGGCTCAATTCACAATTATTTTCAACAACAAAGCACAGAATTCATTACACTACTCAACACGTACCTGAGGGACGTAGTGTTTTATCACTAGATAGCCTCTGTCTACCCATCTATATGCAGGATACAGCGTGAAGCCACTTTAAGAGATATATAAAGAAATTTAAATTAAATTTAAATTGGGATTTTGTAAATAAATTCACTTTACAAATAATTTCAGCAATAACAACGTACGAGGCTGCTCGAGCTGGGATGGCATTAGCACCTCGTTCCCCCTTATACGTGTGTACGTGTCATGTACAGCCGGTTATAACTATTCTACCTAACGCTACTAAGAATATAGTATATATCTTTATGAATTTCTTGCATTTGGCGAGTAGAGTAAAATAATGAGGATCGGTTTCTCTATTTCCTGCTTAAAAGTAATATTTCACCACTAATGAAAGGCACGCGGCAAACGCTAATAAATATGACAATATATATATATTTTCTTATAAACATACAAAGCAAAACGATTCGAACTTTTATAGGATAGTTTTTATTCCAATAATCCTGCTATTATACATTATATGAAGAGATCCATATAATTAAAGTCCCTTATGATGAGTAATATTTTTTTTTTCATCTTACTCAATTGAGCTTAAAGGATAATTACATTTTTATTAAATAGAAATATCATGTAAGTTAGCTGAAACCTTTATAAGATATATAGTTTCACGCTGTATCCCGCAAATAGCAGGTTAGGCAAAGAGAGCCTGGGAACCTAGTATTGTTACCTATTGTTACAATCGCATTCTCCACTTTCATCTGAATTTTAAAGGCATTGAGTGTTAAGGAGTAAATGAAAATATTAAATATTTGTTATTATTGTGGGAATCGAACCCACAACCTATTTCTTTAACGGTCGCACGCTTGTGCCGCTGCGCCAACATCAACTATTCCAATATAAATTACACAAACTTTTTCATTGACTTCTCTATTGGAAAACTAAATCACTAATATTGTTTTATTCATAAAAGTTTTAACTAGGTCCAGACTAAACTTTTAACTGTATGTTTGAAGCCATTTCCCTCCAAGTCCGCAACTATGATGTTAATTCACCTCACTTCGTTAACTCTGATATAATGTAAAGTGAATTTTACATTCCAAATTTTGAACAAAAATTTTGTAAAATGGTCGTTAAAGAAGGACTTTTAGTTTTTAGTATTGCATTTTGTAAGTATATTTTCTTTCAACTTTAAGCGTGTTTCAGGGAAGTCAAAGTGAACCTATCGTTGATATACTTCGTTTTCTGCTTTCCTTCTAAATTGGTACTACGTCAGTCCAAATCGGGATTTGTCATGCCAGAGTTAGGGAATAAAATATAATTCGGGGGATCGAACTCCTAATCGTCGCGCTTACAGTCAAACGCTATTATAGTCCACCATGAGAACTTTATATCAGTTATTAGCTTCACGCTGTATCCCACAAATAGCAGGGTGAGCAGAGAGAACCTAGTGTTAAGACACTCCGTTCCCCACTTTCTGCCGATTTTTTTGGGGCATTGCGTTATGAGTGCCAAAAGTCAATGCCGGGCCTTATACTTGGTTATTATCTCAAAGGGGAATCGAACTCACAACCGTCTCGTTACAGTCACACCCTTGTTCCCCTGTGCCACGGTTGCCTTAATAATATAATCATTATAATTTATCGAAAATGTATATTATCTTATTAAATTGTGAATTGAACTTTGTAATAAATTATATAACGGCGTGTTTTCGAAGGCAACTTCTTAAAGGGCCGGAAGTGAGGTCAGAATCAATTATTAATTTTAATGTGAATAATTGCTCGCTAGCTTTTTGCGATGTTTGAAAGAATATTATAGCATATAAAAATGTTTTTTTAGTTAAACTACACTTAAATATCGTATAGGTTTTGATGACGTCCCATTAAAATGTCGTAAAAACGATACATAAATACGCGTATCCTTTGATTGTGTGTGATGTGTGAATTCTTAATTCCATAACCAAACAAGAAGCCTGTCTAATAACTACTTACTACACAAAACAAATTATCTTTTTTTTCTAATCATCACAAAACCCAGCGAAATTTGGGCTAAAATCTTCTAGACAAAGTCCAATAGGACTTATAGAATAATCTACAGATCAAAAGCGCAATAACTCAAAGTGTGATCCGGCCATTACTGGAGGGCGAGACACGTAAGGCCAATCTGTTACGTGTGCTCTAGGTGAGATTAAAGCTCTAAGTTAACCGGAACTTCGCTTTGGCAGCTCGTTTATTGGATTGATATATTATAGATTTTTTCCTCTATAATATTAGATACAATTAATTTTATACAATTTGGCTTATGAGATAGAGATAAAAAGGAAGAAAAGAAGTTTTAAGATTTTTAATCTTTGTCCTATGATTGTCCTATGACCTATTTGTTTTTCATATAACCTTTTAATATAAAAATTATTTTTAATATTTTGCAACATCAAAAAATTTGTAATAAATCAATAAATTCTTCTCGTTTCGTTTGGATACTGAAATTAAATGTGTGGTCACCCACACACAGATTACATCTCTGTTACTTACGTAATTACAACTTTACTTTTTATTTACCTTAATAGATCATACCTTTACTTTTTGTAAGGTTGATCATGTCGGTGGTAAGTATGGCTTTATCGATTATTCATTTACAGCTATTAAGTTACCTTTCATGCCGTCCATAATGTTCAAATGTTCAATTGTACTATATTAAAGGTTTTAGTGAAAAATAGAGAACAAAGAAGTGTCGCGTTCTGGTTTCCTTAAATAAACTATAATAAGTAAAAGTGAGGGTAAAAATACTTAAAAACCAAAATATATTCCTAAACATTTTTATACTAACTCATTGGTTTAATATTAGTAAAATATCGATCTACCCACAAATTACTACTTAAACATCAATAGTCATAAACAATTGACATTAATTAAATTTAATTAATCATAATTACGCAAAAACACCGATTTTCATTCTGTAATCACTGAATCATAACTTTCCGTTCAGCATTTACATTCCGTTGCTTCCGTTGTTCGATGGCGCGCCCACTTACCTGGAAAAAATAATAAAATATATTAGTAAGCTGTGTTTTTCCATTTCCCGCATAATGTGGAAAAAATGAGATAATAAATAGTGAGTTAGGGGGTCCAAGATGGAAGGCTTGCTCGTAGCGACCCCTGCCAGCCCTTACGAGGGCTGCAACGTTCCATCCGCCACGTGCATCTGGAGAGAGCGCACTGATAGGGCGTCCCCCCAAGGCGACGCGCACCAGTGCGTCCCCGCTGGTGTGACAAGTGGCGACGAATGCGGCGTTGGGGACCGCCACCCAACACGCCATGTCCGGAACGGCGGGAGGTGGAGAACGGAGCTACAAATAGCTACGTGGAATGTAAGAGGAGGGATGGAAGAAAAGATGAATGAATTATTAGATGTGATGGATGATAGAGATTTGGATGTCGTCTGCGTGACTGAGACCAAGCGGAAGGGTAATAATACTACCGATTTACCGGGCAGTCGGGTCGCTTTCTGGGCCGGCGTACCAGAGAGCGAGCGGGGCTGTCAAGGTGTAGGTGTGTTATTGTCCTCTCGATTGGTTAGTGCAGTGGTTGAATACAAGGCGATCAACCCGAGACTGCTTTGGGTTCGCTTCAAGCTGGGGATAACAAGAGTATTCTTGTTAGTGGCGTATGCGCCAGTATCCTCAGCTCCACTAGGTGAACTTGAGGAGTTTTGGGAGAGTGTCAGGGATGTTCTAGGTAGCGTTAGAGGGAATGAAAAGTTAATAATATGTGGCGATTTGAACGGATGGGTTGGAACTGCACGAAGCGGTTACGAGGGAGTGCTAGGTCAGTATGGTGACAAGAGAATAAATGAGGCTGGTAAGCTTATATTGGAAATTTGCAAGGAAAGGAATTTGTTTGTGGCAAACACTATGTTTGACCACAAACAAATTCACATGTATACATGGGAGCGAACGGAAGGGAAAAGTATGATTGATTTATTCCTAGTGGATCAGCGTATTCGAAGACAAGTCATGGACACACGAGTGTTTAGGGGCTCTGATCTGGGAACAGACCACTATCTAGTCGTTGCTAGAATAAGGGGTCTGTTCGCAGGTTGGCGCAGCTACACGAGGTGTCCAGACTTGCAGTCGAATTACCGCATAAGAAGCTGGAAGCTTCAAGACCCACCTACTAGAAAGGAATATCAAGAAAGAGTTTCCAAAAAGCTAGACAGCAGTGAATCTGGAAATGGAAATATTGAAGTATGCTGGCAGAACCTTAGGGATTGTATGAAGGAAGCAGCGATAGAGGTATGTGGAAAAGGAAAAAGAGGCTTTAGCAAAAAGCGTGACGAATGGTGGGACGATGAAGTGCAAGATGCCGTAGAAAGAAAGAAGAAGGCATGGCAGGACTATAAAGCCTCTGGTAAGGATAAAAGTATGAGAGAGATCAAAAAGAAAGAGTATAAGCTGCAAAAGCACCAGACGAAAGTACTGATAAAGATGAAGCGTGAAAGGGCAGAGAATGAAAGAGATGAAAGGTTAACGAACAACTTCAGGGAAAACACGAAGCTTTTCTGGCGAGAAGTTAGTGCTTCTCGAGGTTGCTCGCTAACCTGTAGAATGAAAGGGGTGCTTTCGAAGGACGGTGAAATTCTAACAGAACAACCACACGTTTTGCAGCGATGGGCGGAATTTTACAAGGAGATGTATGAATGTGATGACGCCTCAGTCTCAAGTAACAGCCAAACGCTGAGTCTTGATGTAGCTGATGGCGGAATCAGTGTAAAAGAAGTTGAGAGTGCAATACGAAGTCTGAAATGTGGTAAGTCAGCGGGAGCAGATGGAGTTACTGCCGAGATGATCAAATATGGTGGGCCACGCGTCTTGGACTTGTTCTGGTTTTTGTGCAATTTATGCTGGAAATCAGGGGAGGTCCCAGACGATTGGCGAGGTGCAGTCATCGTGCCTTTGTATAAAGGCAAAGGTTCACAGATAGACTGCGCAAGCCATAGGGCTATCAGTTTGATTAGCTTAGGTAGTAAAGTTTATGCTAAGGTTTTAGCGAGAAGAATGCAAGAGAGATCTGAAAGGTTATTGTGGGAGGCCCAAGGAGGCTTTAGACCTGGAAGAGGGTGTATGGATCAGATCTTTTCCCTCCGCATGATTACGGAAAAATTTTTGGCCGTTAACCAAAAAGTTTTCTGTGCTTTTGTGGACTTGGAAAAGGCATTTGACAGAGTTGTTAGAGCGAAATTATGGGAGATACTACCCCGGTACAATGTGAACGGACCCTTGCTGCAGGCTGTAAAGTCTCTTTACAGAGATCACTCAGCCTGTGTGCGAGTAGGAGCTGGCATGTCGCCCTGGTTTGACATCCGATCGGGTGTCAAACAAGGTTGCGCCATGTCAGCTTGGTTGTTCAATTTGTATTTGGATAGCTGTCTCCAAGGAGTGAAACAAAGCGATATGGGAGTGAAAGTAGGTGACCTGAATGTGAATTGCCTGCTGTACGCAGATGATGCAGTGCTTATTGCATCATCAGAATGCGAGTTGCAGGCATTGGTCACCACTCTGAAAGAAGGGTGTGAATATAATGGTCTAAGCCTCAATGCGAATAAGACAAAGGTTCTGATTTTTGAAAGAGATGAAGAAAGGACGGAATGCAAGATCAGTGTAAATAGTAAGATATTAGAACAAGTGAATGAGGTGGTATACTTGGGAAGTATGTTCAGTAGGGATGGAAGATACGAGATGGATGTGGAAAGGCGTATTGCTGCCGGTAACAAGGTTAACGGAGCCTTAGCTGCATTGATGAGACGGCGAAACGTCAGCACAGCTGCGCGTTTGGCCGTACACAATGCAGTTTTGGTACCGACTCTGTTATACGGCAGCGAAACGTGGGTATTACAGAAGAAGAATGAAAGAAAGATGAATGCTGTGGAGATGCGATCTCTTCGTAGGTTATGCGGAGTCAGCTTAGCTGATCGAATCCGCAATGAAGAGGTACACAGAATGGCAGGTACTAGCGAGGATGTCACGGTGAGAATGAAGAAGAACGTGCTCAGCTGGTTTGGGCACGTCGAACGAATGAGTGATGAAAGAATGGCAAAAAAGATTTATGATGGAAAAGTGAGTGGTAAGAGAGGTAGGGGGAGACCTCGGTTGACCTTCGAAAACACAGTATCAAAGATACTGGAGGAAGGTCACGTAAAAAGCATGAGGACCCCCCGGAGGGCATGTATGAAGAGGTTGATGACAGTGGACGAGGCGAAAGAGGTATGTAGAGACCGTAGCGTTTGGCGCTCCGTTCTCTCTGACTACCCCGCTAGGGATAAAGCGTGAAGTTAGTTTAGTTTTAGTTTAGTTTATAAATAGTGATAAATTGAGGCCGTCGTGGTACACGACGCTTGTGGGTTTGGTTCCCACTTAGGGAAATTAATTATATTAATTTCCTGGCTCTACAAGTAAGACGCCATAAGGATTGAGTTCCGCCATTTAACACACAACATTTCCAAAATTGGTCAATGCCTAAGGAACGGAGTGTAATAAAAACAAACTAAATTACAATGTAAGGTGACAAAGACAAAGTGTAGCGTTAGGTTCCGCACGTAAATAAAATACAATTACGTAAAACTGAACTGAGAAGAGATAGAGAACAAATATAATTAGATAGTGTTTGCTTTCACAGTATTTTATACTTTTCTTGCTATGTTGGCCATATAGTGCCGGGCCCAATAAAGTCCCTAAATCAAAAGCAAGCTTTGCGCTTTGTATCGCATACTGAATAGGCTGAGGAAATGAAATATTTAATTACCCCGAGTGAGAATAGAACTCACAACCATCGTGTATACTAAGTTAAATGTCTTAGTTAAATGATGCCCGACTACCTCTGAACTTTGGCCTTGAACGAAGTTACTTGCAACATAAAAATTGCATTTATGGTTGTAAAATGATGTCTTATTATGATGTCTGATTATGATGAAATTATTTAAAATGTGGGTAGTCACATTTTAAATAATTTTATTTCAGTCGTAGTAGTCCTTGTAGTATCTACATATATAAGCAGTAAGAGAAGAACAAAATCATCACTAGTTTTTATCTATCTCTTTTCACAAATCTCTTTTTCTAGAAAAACTGAACGTCTAACGAATCGTTATCTTAATCTTAATAAACAATATTTTTTCTTAATCATTCTGTATCCCGTATATAGTACGATAGTTATAGGTATTTCCCTTTTTAATCCATTTTTCGATACATTGTAAAGTGAGTAACGTAACTGAATGCCGCAAATATTCAGTATTCAATTTTAAAGAACAAAATATCATGTCAAATCATCACGTCATCTCGTTGACTATTCCCCACGCAACTCTCGACGGGCCTCCCATTCTACGTACTATTAAAAAATTCATATTCACGTCATGACGTCTCGATATGACGCTGTTGACGATGGAAGAGAAACTAACCGTTATTCTGGATTACATACGTTTACTATTTTTTAGGGAAAATTTCATATATTTTTATTTTTCGTATACTTTTATTTCTCATATTATCTTTATTTTCGTGTGTTTGGGTGTTGAATTTATTTGCGAAAACGAACGAGGTAGGTACTTATTTCAATGGTAGATTAGACAAGTAACTTTAATAAGCTTCACGCCGCATCCCGTTTAGTAGGGTAGGCAAAGGGAGGTTCCCCGTCAAACTACACTAGGTAAGACACTCCGTTCCTATTAAAACATTTCCGTTCCCTACTTTCCGCCAAATTTTGCAGACGGTGCGTGTTGAGTGGCGGAACGCGAACATCGCCGCGCTTTGCTTTAATACCAGAGCGAAGAAATAAACTTTTTAAAATTTTATTTTGTCAACAAGGAATCAAATCACAACCCGTCGCGTTTATATATATACATTTTTGCCCCTGCGCCACGACTGGTCTCAACGTCGCTTTTACAAGTAAGTTATTTGTACTTTATGCATCCGTCTCTTTGTGCTCAAGAGATAATTGAATAAAAAGTTTGTGTGTGTGTGTGTGTGTGTGTGTGTTTGTTTAATTGTCATGTAATACACGAATTTTACTTTTTTACTTAAAAAATCTAATTATTATCGTCTAGTCATTATAACCACCATAACTTTTAAATCACTACCATTATTTACAATTCAAAGTAGGACAAACAGAAAACGATTGAAGAAACGAAAACTACTATAAAGTTAGTAATATATTCAAAATGCAGAAATAATTCGCAAAGAAACTTAATAAATCAGCGATGCAAGTTCTGGTAATGAATGCCGCTTTGTTCTCTTCGAAGGAAGCCGATTTTTTTTGTATTTTTTGTAACTTTTACTTCGCCGCTGCGACCACGACGTATATTATTGATATAGCTTTAGATATCAGATCAGGATAGGGAGTGGATTCTAGTCTTAAGACACTGTTTTCACAGTCCATTTTCCGCCCGAACTCGTGATACAATATATGCATACATGTTTAAAGAATTTGTTTATATTAAGTTTTATATGTACAAAAAAAAAAATGGGAAAAGAAAATTTAATCCGTCGAGGCGCAGTGATACAGCGCCTGACTGTAAACGCAACGGTCGTCACGTCGCTATCGTGGTCAAATTTCTTGTCCTGGAAGTGTTTTTTAAATGAAAGAGAAAAAAAACACTGGGGACTAGAATTAGTGAATTGGAGTGTCTTTTCTCTGTGGTAGCCTCCCGCAATCTTCTCATTTATTCTGCGTAGTAGAACCCTTACTCTGTTCTAATATATTTGAAATTGAATTAATGTATTCGAATTCCATTTTTTTTTTCAAATAAAAGCTTTCTCCAGCTTCTTTTGCGTACAAATTCAACGATGATTTGAAGTTTTACGCGATAACAAGTTACAAATTTGGGTTATTTAAATTAATTAAGACGAAATATTAGTTGAGCTCCTGTAATACCGATCGGAGACTCCCCGGACTTCGCTTTAATTGCCGCGGACCCGCAACATTTCACGTAACACGCAATTTTTCGGAGATGAGTAAAAATTAATCCATCATTACTGGATTATCTATGTTTAAGAGTCGATGTGTAGTTGTAATTACACTACCAAGGTTCATTACTTTATGAACAAAGTTCATCAATTTATGAAGTTGCTACGTTGCGTTGAATTCCAACGCAGGGGTTTATCTTATTACCAGAGCGAGAATATAAAAATATTTAATTTCCTGAATGTGAATTGAATCCACTACCTTCTTTCTTCGCCTCTAAAATAAATTATAAATAAACAAAAAACAATACCTTACCAACATTATATATATATATTAAAAAATATAATCATGACATTTTAATTGTTCGCAACAATTTTCTTAAAAGCTCGATAATTACGCTAATTAGCAGTCACAAGGCGAACTGAAACTGAGTGTAATGTATCCCGCGGGCACCCGCCGGGGAAAAAGTTCAAGAGACAACTCGGTGGAAGTACTACAGTAGATAAAAAGCTTCATGTAATTTTTTTTTTTAAATATGGCAAAGTTTCTTTTTAATCGTGGATGGTAGAAGAAAATAAAAGCTAGGCAGTTGTGTTTGTGTTGCATATAAGTTGGTTTTATTTAGCTTGACGTTTATATAAGAGTTTGCAGAAGGAATCTAATGTTCAAAAACTCCGTTTGGTATTTTCATTTTTTTTCAGCTTTACGTTGTTTACCGTATGTAGCTGGATAGGTAGATTAGGCAGTCTAGTGTAAAGACACTCTGCTCTCCATTTTACGCCGAATTCTGAAGGCATTACAGTTATACAGTTGTCCCACTAACTAAAAAATACGAAGTGTTTTAACCCTATGTTCCTCCACCTACCCTTCTATATCTGGAATTAGGCATGTAGCTTAAAATATATTTAGGTACGTATTTAGATATAAGTATTTCTTTTGTTCTAGTTTCACGCTTTATCCCGCATATATTGAAGAACTTAACACCGCGCTTTGTCTCTACCCGAGACCTTGGCATTGTCCTGACGACCTCACATACTTTTAAATATATATATATATATATATATATATATATATTCCTACACAAATAATATGGAAAACATAATATATATTTGCAGAGTTAAAACATAGAATATATCTCAGATCGCGTCGCGTTCAAACATTGTGATAGGTAAACGGCTTCGTTCATCGAATTTATGTTAAAGCGAGTGGATGAAAACCTACTATCAGTTTGTGTTAAGCTTAACTATAGTTTACACTATAAGTTGCTTAATGTTTTAGTGTTGTTAGTGATGCTATAATATTATAAATAGTCATTTAAGGTATTTGAGCTGGTCACAATATAAATCACAGTTTTATAATTTCTGAAATCAATATCCAATATTTATAAAACTAGGGGGCAAGTGGTGAAAGATATCCAAAGAACAGTAAGAAAATGAATAGAATAAAATATTTAAAGACAAGACAATTTTCCTAATCTCCGGACAAAATGCTAGTATTAGCTTCATTGGATCGTTTCATCAGATTGACTATTCCAAGCGAGCCGTATTTACATTTCACCTCCCTACTAATTGGTTTCTTCTGAAGTAAAGCTAAGCCTTTGTTTTTTTGGTACTAACTAATCGTTGTCTACTTTACACAGTTTGTTTTTGTTTGAGACACGAATATATGTGATATTTAAGATGTTCTTAAACATATTATATTACAAAAGTCTATATAACCTTATATAGGGATTGGCGTTCCGTTCTATCTGGCTTCCCCCTAGGGATAGTGACTTAACACTAGGTAATATACCACTACTTTGGTATTAGGGATATTCAAGCCTCAGTCGTAAGAGAGTCGTAGATCTATATTACGTAGTTTTTCCTATATTTGTTACAATTTTATCGGCGATATCAGTAATTATTACGAACGTACGTACGAAACAAGCCCAAATCAAAAGTATTAATATTTACATTTGAACTTATAATGAAATGTATAACAATATATTAAACTTTCATCAGATCATTTAAATATAGAAGACAACACGTGTATGCTAAGTTTACTTTAAAGTTATCACAATAAAATAAGAGAGAGTGAGGAATAATAAGTAGGGTATCCAATCAAGAATTTAACTGCATATTATATTACCTATCGCTCGATGTTCACGAACTTCGAACTACGTCCTTACTATCGATGCTCGTTTGGTAGACGCTTGTTAAAACTTTTGCTTTTGTTTGTCTTCCGCTGAATAAATAAATAGAGGTGAACTTTCTTGCTTAATTCACTTTCGTCAAATATTTACTATGGTTAATAATCTTTTGTTTTCATTAAAAGTAAATTAGATAAGTATAGGCCAGTAAACGATTCAATTATTTTTTTAAAACGGCGGCAACGGCTCAGAATTCAGTTCTGCTTAGAAAACCCGGTAACAAGTGTCAAAATGTCAGGAGGGAAGTACGACTTCCAAAAAAATACCGACTACCAGCTGAAAAAAAATACCTAACAATGTTTTTACCTTTGAAATAAAAAATATAAATCCTAATATAAACTTTGAATCTAATCTAGCAGTATTAGCAAATATTAGCACAGCTTATTCAAACATATACAGACCACATTCAGTTCGTCTTGAAGGAAATGTCAGTATGATTTACGATTCTTTGTGATTTCTATCTACAATGTACTTGTAAACGAGTTTGTTGCAACATTAATAATGTCCCATTGTTTAACTATCACTTACCAGAGTGTATTTGCTTTAAATCATTCTATTATTACATAAATGAGTGGCGTGTCACATTGTCTGGTACATGTATCAAAATTAGGCAAAACTAGATTATCCTAATAATCAGGTTTGATCGGTAACATGTATATCATCATGTTAATATAATGAATGTAAATGTAAGTTTGTTTGTTACGCTTTAACGCCAAAACCATTCAACCGATTATCGTGAAACTTTGACACTAATGCTTAAAGGTACTAGAGAGGAAATAAGATAATAATAAACATGTTTAAGCGATGGAAGCGTTTGCGGCTAAATAGCTTTTCGTGAGTGCAACAAATATACAAGCATCTCCACAAACTTACACATTTTTAATACCAGTAGTTTCCTACTAGTATTAAAAATGTGAAAGTTTGTGGTAAGTCTCGTGTTTTTAAAAGATTAGCATATTATAGAGCAGCTTGACATCATCTTTCCAATCACCGGAGCAAAGAATCCAATCTAACATCGAATACAAGTTACTCTATGTGAAATATAATTTTATACTTTCAGCCACTCTTTTTATTTTCATTTTATATAATCTTTTCATTTTATATAGATTTTTTTAATAGCAAATGAAGAGCAATTTTTAATTTAGTGACGAAAGGTTACAGCAGGTACATTTTATATACGAGAAGGATAGTTTAGTTCTTTAATTATAACGTATCGAGCGTGCCAGTTGATCATAAAAACATTTTGCTAATGTCAGGTTGTATACCGAACACGAGAAGCCTATTTTCGATTCGTTACTTAGTTTATGGCGCTTCGAGAGTGCTAGTTGAGCACTAACCACTTCGTGTATGGAATACAAAAAAACCTATTTTACAAGAAATTAGAAGTATCCGCTATCATGATAATGTTGGTATTGGCAGGTCTACAGGGAGCTTGTCTTCTTGAAAGTTAAATAATATGATTAAAACAATTGTAAAATTCCAGTTTATTAAATTAAATAGAGAAAGTAGCTTCATATTAAATGTAAATAACCCCCTTGTTCATTTTGTGTAAACGAAAAATCCAATCAATCCAACTCATACAAATGTATGAGGTTAAATGTGTGATCAAATGTCCAAATGTCTCCAAGTAATTTACAATTATTAAACTTTCTTTCTTTTTTTAAATCCTTGGATTAATATTATAGAAAAATAAATAAAGAACTACGTTGGATAATATATTTTGTCTTTTATTTATGTTTGTCCTTCTTTTACTTTTAAATATTTTTAATTTTTATCACATAGAACAGCTAAGGCGTCAAATAACTAAAATCATGATTTCTTTGTTTATTTGTATAGTGTTCTTCTTTAAATTATGAATTTATTAATTAAAAAAGGAGCCACTGAGGCCAGTCGTGGTACGTGGCGCAGCGGCACAAAGTGTGACTGTAAAACCGACTGGTTTTGGGTTCGATTCCCACTTGAGGAGATAAAATATTTTAAATTTATATTTCCATTTCTTCGCTCTGGTGTCAAGGCAAAGCGCGGCGTTCCGCCACTCAACTCACGACGTTTCGAAAACGTGACTGTAAGTCACAGAAGAATCAAATGTTTTTATACATGTTGTAATGTTTCTTCTGTTGACGATCCTAAAAAAATAAATAAATAAATAAATAAATAAATAAATAAATACTAGAACTTAAAATATTTTTTTACTGCATTTTATTAAATACTTTTGTTCTTTTTTCAGCTCTTCATTACATGAGTGCCGTAACAATTTAAAAAAAAATGTGAAAATATTTTTAACATATTGATAATGAATGAACAATATGTAAAAACATTTTGTCGCCCGGATAAAACTACTGAACTTAGAAAGATAGAACTTAGAAATTTAGCATGAAGGTAAGTTAAAAAGTGTAAGATAGAACTAATAGAGAATTTCTCCAAATTCCTATTGGAGCGGAAACAATCGTGACTTTCCATTATACATCTTTTAAAATCTACGCACGTCACACGTTTCTTAAGTCATAGTTATTCACGAGCGACGACTAGTTTAATATTAAATGTAAAATCCAAAGAGCGGATATTAAAATCAAACACACACCAAAAACCTTTTTTTCAGTAACTAAAACGTACGCATAATACTAATTCACAATCCATATCTAACAAATTTGAGCGCCATGTAGAGGATCGCGAGGGATCGGAACGACCGCATCCGGCTCGAAGGATCAACATCGAATATAGGGTCACGCGCTTAGCAAATTATCAATACAAACTACGCCAATTGTGAACACTAACCGTTATTTAAACCCACCCGATACTACTCTCACTACTCATTGAGTGAAGCTTTATTATAATTTTGGTTGGGTCTGAATAATTACTTGTATGTTTTTATATACTCGAATAGAGTTTTTAACATTTTTTAAATTGTAATCGTGTTGTGTATTCCATTCTAAAGAAAAATATATTTGGAAATCGTATAAGAACGCGTTTCTTTTTACCGTCCGGCGGTTCCTAAAAAAAGCAGGTTCAAGTCCCGCTACGTTAATTTTTAAACGATTTCTAATATTTCAAATTTATTTTTTGATTGTTTAAATTTGACTCCACATTATTTATACATATGTATTTTAACTGAAGCAAACGTTACGTATAATTAAATGAAAGATTGTACTTTGAAATTATCTTTTAAATTGCATCAAGAGCAGTTTGAAGGATGTTGCAGAGAAGTTATTGGACGTGCGATGTTGAAACACTAAACTATAAGTCGTGACAAAGAGCACAGTGTGGAGTGCATACGAAATCACGTATCCAATATGTCTAGTTTCTAAGGTAGAAATAATGCAATCTTGGTGCAAGTGAAAATAGTTTCACGATAGTTGCTGTTTCATGCTATATTGCTATGCGCATAGAAGGATAGGCAAAGGGAATCTAGCGTAAAGACTAGACTACACTAGACTTAAGCGAGGATATAAATAAATAGAAGTAGTTGAAAATAAAAGTAGTTCATTCCACCAAGTGGGAATCAAACCCACAATCTTGATGTTTACATTCAGATGCTGTGCCACAACATAGACAAGTATAGCGGGAACCGAATTCTGGAAACATATGTATTAATATAGAACTACTTTAACAGTGCGCTGTAAAAATATTTAAATATCTGAAAGTATATTTTACTACAAAAACATTCAATTTCATTAATTAGCTCTAAAATAGAGTCCGCGACACCGTATCTATTTGTGGCAAATAAGTCACGATACGGAATTTAGTGACAAAAATAATTGAAAATTGCAAGGCGATATTTCACATCTTTTTATTTAACATAGTATTATATAATTTAAAATTAAAATAATTCAAAAGGCCGGTCGTGGAGCAGGGGCACAAAATGTGACTGTAAAACCGACTGGTTGTGGGTTCGATCCCCACTCGAGGAGATGAAATATTTACTTAAATTTATATTTTCATTTCTTCGCTCTGGTGTCGAGGCAAAGCGCGGCGTTGAGTTCTGCCACTCAACACGCAATGCCTCCAAAATTCGGCAGAAAGTGGGGAACGGAGTGTCTTAACACTAGGTTCCCTCTGCCTACCCTGCTGTGTGCGGGATATAGCGTGAAGCTAATTTAATTTAATCTAATTTTTATTTAATAGATTTAAGTAAGTGAGTTTCTAATTATGCAAGAATATTTATTATATCATACAAAATTATTTTGTTAATACTGCAGTACAAGTAAAAACCTCTGAACCTCTTGTAAAGATGGTTCTATTTTCTGTCTTTTTTGAAAAGAAATACAGAGACACTCTGTCCCTGCTATAAACAAAAAAAAGTATCTGTCGAGAGCATACAATATTCACTTCTTTTGACTATAAATAGTTTATATTTAGATAATAATTACTTAATGTTTATATTTATTTATGTTGTGTTTTAATTAAAATTAAAAAAAATAACAAGTTTTCACCAGACAAGGCAAAAAGCCTTTAGAGAGGAGTTACTTAATTTATATTTTAGTGTTTCAAATAATTTTAATAAGTTTTTGTTTTTATTAAAATAAAATAATACAAACTAAAAGATGTTTCTATTTGATATTTATTGACAAACATACAAACATGTCTATATACACAAATGAAATTATTAAAATACTTGCTTAGAGAGCAAAATTAATCATCATATTCAAATATTATTCAATTCAATTGGTAGACCAATATCACATACAGACATGTCAAACTGGTAACCTCCTTTTTTGAAGTCAGTTTAAATATTGATCCGGAGATGCAAAGCTCCAACCACTAGAGATGCCGCTCAGACTCTGCTATTATTACGTAGACTTTCGTTAAGAGGATTTTTGAAAATTCAATCTCATGTGTCAGATGAGATGGTAAAATTTGTATTGAAAATATTCAACGAATCAGTTCTGTTAACACATTACGTTAACATTTTTATTATAAACATAAAGCAATGCTTATTTAATAATATGACAGGATAGGCAAAGGGAAGTTAGTGTTAATACGGAGTGCTTTTTACGGAGGAGTTTTGGAGATTTGACGTTTGAAGTGAACATCACGCATTGTCTTCTTACAAAAGCGAAGTACTAATGAAAATATTTGCACTGCGCAACGATCAACTCATATCTTTTCTTATCTTCGTTTACAAACTTATTATTAATGAATGTTAAAATACACATATAAATCTGTACTTATTTGTAGAGAACTTTGTAAAACGCTATACCTAATACTTATATGAAAAAAAAATCATTACAATTTCCAAATCAATCCAACTAATCATTTATTCAAAGGAATAGTCTTGGTTGTTTAAAAATTGCAATCTACGTTTTTTGCTGAAGTTTTTCCAAGCGACTGTCGGTGAGAGAGCCCGTATGGTTGAGTTTAACTCCCTTTGTTTCATTATATACAGCGGGCGGGAATAATTAAATTATATGTTTCATTCCATTTGTTTCTTACATTCAAATATAATTTATTAATACTTTTGTATCATTTATGAATTGACTAATTTGCTTTTGTGACAATAATTTAAATATTGAATGTGATTTTTTTATAATTTTGACACAAATGAATAGTATGAAAGCGTTTAAATAGTAGATCATACATGGTAATAATCATTTTCATTATCCTGCTCTAGGAGATAAAGTGCGGCGTTGAGTTCCACCATCATAACGCTAGCTTTTTGACTGCTTTCGCTATATGTGGGACAGTGTTTATATAGTGGAATAGTGGATGTGGTAGCAAATATGTACACTCATTAAATATTTAAGTATATAAGAAATATTTTGTAGAAACCAATTATTAAAATTTGTATTTTGTGTTTTTTTTTAGTATCATCCAGTATTCCGAATCTACTCAGGGTACAGAGGAAACCCAGGGATAAGACAATCCGTTCCTCAAGAACCGCTGAATTTCGCTGAATTTCGCTCGATTCGAAGTCAAACCCACATCCATCGTGTTTTCAATCCACAAGTTGTGCCACTGCGTCAAGATGGACTATGTATTTCATTTTATATTTCAAGGCTTAGAATTCATAACATACTCGTATAAGAAAGTATTCACGCATCAATAGAGCACAATACTAGCGGACGGCTGACTGGAGTTAAAGAAGTTTCTATTCAAGGCGGTCGGGCAATACGACCCGTTACTGTACAATATCTATATATGTACAATTACATATATTCTCGAACACGGCGATTGTCGATTTAATTCCTAGTCGGGGAAATTGTTCATTTTTTTCATTTCCTTGCTCTGATATCAAGGCAACACATGGAGTTGAGTTTCACCATTCAACCCAAAATGTCTCAAAAATTGAGCGGAAAATTTGAAACGAAGTGTCTTGACCAGGTACATAGGTAAATTTCATCAAGCTGCTTCCACCTTTCCCAGCTTTTTAGAAATATTAATCAAATTTGGACAGAAGAAGAAAACAGAATGTCTTGACACTAAGATTTTTCTCTTATGCTATACTGCTATGGAGACAAAATGTAAAACTGCCTTTTTATACATATCGGAGATTTCCAACAAACCTCGAAACTTCCTTGTAAATAAAAATCTATTGATCCAACCTCGCCATACGAATATCATTCTCGTACAAAAAATATTTTTATTTTTATTGTACTCTAGATTACGAGCTCGACTCTGAAGGGAAAATCTTAAACCTAATATTGAATGTCGTAATAATTCTTCATGTACCCGTATGTATATATTTATAAACTTTTACCTAAACAGTAAACATACAAATGGGTTTTTTATATTTCGCTTTTTAATTAAAGAAAAATATTTGACGAACATATGAAATTTGATAAAGAAATCAAAAACCAACCAATAAACAGCCAGGAAGCTAATACAATACAAAGTTGCATAACATAACGCCGCATTATGTTAGTGAACATGTCGCACATTATTATGTACATTACTTTGACAGAAGCATCGGATTCAGATTCAAAAGCAATTCTAACATCTGACGCTTTCCACAACAGGATTACTTGGCTCTTAGTATGTAGTAGTATGTATGTAATAATCAAATTGAACAATATAATAGTTTAACAATATTTCGATAGTTTATTTTTAATTATTAATTTTCTAGTTCTACTTCATCTAAAGTAAGTAAGTTCAGTAAGTGTTTTAACCGACTTCTGTAAAAGAAGGAAGTTACCAATTCGACAGATTTTTTTTTTAATTTTATGTTTGTTACCTCAGAACTATTGGGTGAACCGATTTTGATGATTCTTTTTTTTATTTTAAAATTTGTATTTTCTATGTAGTCCCATTCAAATAAACTATTCTGGCAATAGTATCCAAGAGAAAATCACATAAGTCTTAAATTTGCATTAAATAAATTAAATGAAGGAATAACTCAATATCCTCCCGCCAATCTATTTCGATGATTATGTTTTTATTGAAATGGATACATTTTAAAGAATTTGTCATCGAGAGCGGCGTTGAGTTCCGGTACTGAACACGAAAGGACTCCAAAATTTGGGGGAAAGTGGAGAACGGAGTGTATTAATTTTATCATATTATTAAGCTTCAACTGAATAGTAGTTCATAATAAAAATTTTCTCTAATTGCTGATCTGATGAATAATTATCACCGACAGTAGTTTTACTGAAAAGAATTTTGAATTCAACTTGTATAAAATCGAATCGCGCTGAATTGTATTTTTTTACATTCAGTAATCAAAACCTATAGAGTAGTTCGCGTGAACCTACGGGTATACAATTTCGCATGAAGTGAGAACTTACAGTACAAATAAAGAAGGAAATTTATAAAGTAAATAATTATACATATTTCATAGTAAAAAATCAATAAAAAAATATATTTGTACTTTAACTTTTAAGAATTGTACCTACTTCCCGTTGCTCTATAATCCTTAAATTTGTGTTGGAGCCTTAATAGACGAATCCGATTCGCATTTAATGGTATTTTTTTGTTAAAAAAAATTAAATGCAGTAGAAAGTTAAAATATAATTTTAGCAATGCAGAATCGGACATATCATTCGATTATAATTTTAAATATGAAAAATCTCAAATTTAACCATATAATAATGAACGAAACCACTCACAGTCAAATATAAATCTACCAATGGTCACTCACAGACTTTAAGCAGTCTTAGTAAGACTGCTTAAAAATCAATCAAATCAATTGTTATTTTTTTTTTATTTATGTATCGATTGGAATAAAACAAATACTAAATGTTAACGGAAGTTTAGCAAAATACAATACTGGAAGCTGTTTTTTAACAGGTTAATTAATTTCTGAGTTTAGCGTAAACAAGCGCACTGAAATTTTTGGGTATTATTTTTTTTTTATAAATGCCCTCAATAATAGATTTCCACGTGAATATTTTCTAAACAGCAGTTAGTTTGTACCTTTTATTATATGTTAAGATTTTATTGAACGACATCAAAAATTCGAGGTTTTTTTTGAACAATTTTTACTAGTTTTTAACCCAATAGTATAACAATGTGACTAAAATAATCTACATCGATATTATTATACCTAAAATAATTCTCGTCTCGTCTCGTCAATTTAGTGCGGCTTTAGGTATAGGACCTCAATAATATTTATTTATTTAATATTTATTTAATAGTTTTAGGTGTTTCCTCTAAATACTATAATACAATAATGCGGCACAGGCTGTGCACGGTGAAGCTGTGCTGCGAAATTTTTCCGAAAAGCTTGCGAATTTTTCTGTTTTGTCCACACGCGCTGGTTTAGGTTAAAGTTCAATCTGTGCGCGTAAATTTCAAAACGTTCCACAACCTTACTCTATGGAACACATTTTGACCATTTACTCAAACACTACAATTACAATTGCCACCAAACTTCTTCGCTGGGATGGGCACAACGTTCCTGCAAATTTCAGAACTATCGGATTAAAACTTTTGACCAGTAAAAGCTTCGTTTCGCTAAACTTAATAACTTTTTTATTGCAAGAAATATATGTGTGTATTTGTGTGTATTATTTTCATAACATATTTTTTATCATTACGACTAAATCATATCTAAAGAAACTTCCTTTACAAAGTAAATTAGATCATAGATGCTTTAGCGTCACTTTAGACAAAAGCAAACTTAGAACTCCATTGGCAGGTTCCACAAGAGCAAGCAAATGTACACGAAGTTTGTCAAAGTTGCAATACAGATACCAGCAGAATCAACAACTAGCAAAGTATTAATATTATACTGATATCTTTCAATTTCTTTAGTAGATCATTTGGTTAACATTAAGCAGATTCAAAATTGTATAGATGTTACTGTACATCTTTTTACACGAAATTTAAATAGGTAAATGTTCAAAAAATTATACAAGAGTTAATTTTAACATGTATTGCCATGGTAATTCATAAAACTTGATCGGTAATAATTAAGTAGACTATTAAAAAAAATATAAATTCTACAATAGCTGTATGGAAAGAAATGTCTACTACTTTTTTTTTATTAAAAAAAATCTCTAGTACTCCATATAAATCTGCAAATTCAGCGTCAACTTCAGTTTAATAGGCAACTAAAAACCCTTGCTAAAGTCGTGACTAAGCTGAATAGTAGTTTGCTATCATCAAACAGACTTCGCCCTCAAGTAGATAATTTACAAAGATCATTGAGAGACAGACGGCCGCATGCGGCCCGAAGGACCAACAGTAGATTTAGGGTCCCTTGCAAATAATTAACATTAACTATGCCGATTGTTAACAACTAACTGTAATTGATATCCGGAACCGATTGTACCGTGCGCGGTGTTGGAATTAGGATATCATCAAATTAGAGATTTCAATCTTATACTTATAGTCTTGTTTGTACCTATTTTAATTATTAATATTTTGAAGAATTATATTTTATAAAAATAACAAAGGAAATAAAGTTACAGAAATGAGGATCAAAATGGTGCACTGATTTCTTAAAGTAGTGAGGGGAAGTAGGTAAAAGAAACATATTGTGGGACTACAATATTGTCCAGGAAATGAAAATAATAAAAAAAATTAACATAAATGTAGCATATTAAAAAATATTAACAAAAAATGATTGGATTTTAATTTAAAAATATCATAGATGCGAATTCGAAGTTCGATTTCGATTCGAAGTTAGTAATTCAGGATTAAACGTGAGTTAATATTTCCTTTCCAATTTTCATCATCTATACGCTAAGATGGCATCAGATAGCAAAACAAAATTAACAACCATAAATGTCGGTATTTGAAACAAAGATACAAGTTTTATGCGAAATAAAACAGTAAAAGTATAAAACAAGCCAAAATAAACTTTTCAAATAAAGTAAAAGTTAAACACAAATCTAAATGTAGGCGAAAGAATTTTTGTTTCTTGCTGTTGAAACTTTTTATTTGATATGTAGCTAATTGCTTGTTAAGTATATCAATATTTCCGTAGATTAGAAATTAATAAAATGACCTATATACTTTATACATACGTATGTTTAACTGGCAAACTGTCAAAAGCAAACGATTGTCATCCCTTAGCGCCTTTCCCAACTTTTATTCATCCTTTCATTTAATTTTCCGCAGCAAATTAGCCACCCTCATTACATATGTCCGGGTGCAGGACATAAAAAGTTCTATACAATTTGCCTCCAGTAAAATTATATTGGAATAAACCTAAGCTCTTTTATGGTGAAACCTTTGTACGTTTAATTTAAATTTAGAAAAATTATGACATTTGCAAGTAATGTGGTAGTTGGAAAATTGTTAATTAGCTAAATTTAAATTAAAGTTCAGTGATGTAGAACTTAGTTCTCGATTTTATAACTATATGAACATGCCAATTCGTTTTGTTCACAGCAAAGTGGTTTCTAATGAAGAAACTCCTTTCTCCATAAATCACCTGAATGTGGAACTAATGACTGGACGGAGCTCAATGTGAGGGGGAAAATAAACATTTTTTTTCCACAACTAGAAATCAAATTTACCTATTTTTTACAGTGTACACATAGCAGGGTAGGTAGAGGGAACCTAGGAATCTAGTGTTAAGATTCTCAGTTCCTATTAAGACACTTCTGTTCCGCACTTTCTATAGACATTTCATTTGGAGTGACGGAGCTCGACGCCACGCTTTGAAAGACTGAATAATATGGAAATATCAATTATTGGACAAATACTGGAATAAACAATCGTGGCGCAATTTAAATGATAAAATAAAAAAATATAATACAAAATGTTTCCATTAACCTTACATATTTAACACAAAATCACACATTGGAGACCACACTCCTAAAACAAATAAACAACCAACCAGGTCCGAAATACGAAACAATATATAAATAAATTATAGTAATCATAATTTAATTACAATAAAAAAGTAATTAGCTCAGAATTTACTCTCGAATAAATCTCAAGAGGCGTTAATTAAGACTATTAACAACATTCTCGGAAGTAACCGTAGCGGTTAAAGCTAATGTTTTAATGTTACCAACGTTCATTAATACTCAATTATGCATTGTACTCGTTTCCTATTAACTAAATTAGGGATTCCCAATCTTTTCTTGATCATCGACCACTTTTATACAATTCTTGTTACCAGGGACCACTTTGTAGGTATAATAAAAATAAATTAATAAGTAAAAAAACATCTGACATTTTGTACGGGGTGTGTGAATTTATACGTAGATATTAAAAATCAATGAATTTCAAAGTATATTAAATTTAAATGTCAAAATATTTTATGTTTCATTAGGGAAACAACTTAACTGTAGGCAGACTGCTCAAGCACCAACATTTTAAGTAGTTACTGGTAGACCACTACTGGTCCACGGACCATTGATTGGGAACCGATGAACTAAATAGATATTTGAAAGTATCTATTTGCACTTATATCATAAAACTAAAAAGATTCTCGAATAGTGTATCGAATGGAAAGTTATATTAAGTATATATCGCGTTCATCATTTGAATGTATGCCACTGTACCTGCGGTCAAAGTTGATATAATACTTGACTGTTTCTTTTTGAACTCGCCGGCTTCTATATTGATTATACAAAGCATTTTAGCATTCTAGTGAGTAAATTACTCGTCCAGGAAACCGGAAGTTATATAACAAAAAAATAAGATATTTATTACGATTAAATAATATGAATATCTTTATGTGTTTGCTTGTTGTGGTTATATAATATAATTAACTCCTCAATAGGTACATTAAGAATCGAAGAATTGTATTTATATCTAGATAAGTTTTTGTAAAGCCACAAAAACTTCCACGTATCGAGATCAATACAGAAATAAAAAAATAAATCAGCTTCACGCTGTATCCCGCACACAGCAGGGTAGGCAGAGGGTGTAACCTAGTGTTTTTTTTTTTTTAGACACTCCGTTCCCCACTTTCTGCCGAATTCTGGAGGCATTGCGTGTTGAGTGGCAGAACTCAACGCCGCGCTTAGCCCCGACACCAGAGCGAAGAAATGGAAATATAAATTTAAGTAAATATTTCATCTCCTCGAGTGGGGATCGAACCCACAACCAGTCGGTTTACAGTCACACTTTGTGCCGCTGCGCCACGACTGGCCTCTACATATATATTACATACTATGTATGATGTACATTGTATGATATTTATGAATATTTTTAGATTTTTCTCAGAACTAGATATTGGCTGTTGTGGTGTAAATATGAGTTGGTGTACTCTTTTTTAACAAAAAACCAATTGTACTGGTACTTTCTTCGAATTTGATATCGTATTCTGTGAAGTGAGAACCTTGCAATACAAATACGTTACATTAAGTGATGACGACTAAATACACAGACCAAAACCATTTTTTTTAGCTACACGCTGTATCCTGCACACAGCAAGATAGGCAGAGGGAAATGAACTCAAAACCATCGCCACGACAGTTTCTATATTAATATAAAACATTAAATAACTAAGAAGAACGTAGTAAATTGAAATTTCGTATGAAAAAACACGATCTCTATCGTTAGTGAAGTAATTAGTCGCCCTAATTACACTTAAGTGGTGAAAAGTACAATGCTTCACGTTATGCTCCGATTCACGGCTAATTTTATAACAAAAATCTTTGGACGATGTTGGTATACGTGTTACAGTAACTATATGTATTGATAAAATTTTTGTATAATTTAAAATCTATACATCTAAATTATTATTATGAAGCGAGAAGAATTTCTTTAGTTGGACGCGCTAATCTCTGGAACTATAATTCCAATAAAAATATATATGTTTGTATTGAATAAAACTATTGAAAGTCGTCTCGACGTAACCTAATATAAAGCGGTCAGAATACCTAACCTACCGCTTTTGGAATATGTCAAGTGTCATCCACAATTCCTAGTTATTTGCATAATGTGCGGACTAAGCCCCAAGTAAAATCTAGTTTAAGATAAATATATCTTATCTAGTTAAATACATCTTATATAAAAGATTAAAAAAAAATCATTTTTTAGGGCTTCTTACCACAAAAGGAAAAGACGAACCGACGAGACGGACCTTTATCACTTTCTTGCCCGTCAGTCGATCTCGAGATCGCGTTGATGTATCAATCTAAAAATTAATTAAAACATCTAAATCTAAGATCCCTTAGAACACAGAAAAAATCGAGCTTCTAAGTCAACGCAATCAAAATATACAAGTGTATATGCATCGTTTTAGCTATATTTTGCAAAAAAACATTATAAACTTATAATTGTAGTAAACTTATTTATGATGAGACCAGTCGAGGCGCAGAGAGTGTGATTCTAAAACTACTACAAACGTGTCAACAATAAGAAGACCTCTATGGTTATATTTCAGCTCACAAGACTTAATAAAAACTTTGTTCAAAAAGTTCTATCAAATATCACAATTTTGAAAACAAAATCAAATAAATGACCAAATGAGTTCAATTACGATTTATTTAGTGCTCAAGAGAATATAAAATATTAAAATAATTAATATTTTTTGTTAAGTACACTTCAATAAATATATATATATATATATATATATATATATATATATATATATATATATATATATATATATATATATATATATATATATATATATATATAGTTAAAGCGGGCAAAGCTGCACATGGAGCCGCTAGCTGTAAATAAATCACAAAGTACTTTAGACCACGTAGTGTATTAAGAGCCATAAATATTTGTTCGCAAGAAGCACGCTTGAACAGAGAACCGCAGAACTTCTAGTTTAAGTTGTAAAAGAATAAAGAAAACGTTCCGGCCGATTAACAATACAAATTCGCTGTTCAAGTTGCCATCGAAGTTAATTCAATATTCCATTAATTGAAGAATTCATTAGAGCAATCAGATCTATCAAATGTAGGAATGGGCAGTTATAGTAAACGGTACGGTTCAGTGGTAATGTTAGTTCAGTGTAAAGGTTTAGTATTTAAAATCAGATGACCCATACGCTATTATCACTTGTCTTTTTACATAAAAAAATGTATAAGTTAATTATTTATGTTTTATGTCACAAATAACCCTAACTAACAGTTTAAAAATACGTAATGGAAGTTGTAAAAAGCAATTAGTCTTCAGACTCATTTCTAGGTATAAATGGTTATACTGCAAGTTGCTACTATAAAACTTCTACTACAATTACCTCATAAAGGCAGCCTGTAATAGTTGGCGTTAATTGAGTTTAATTAGCACTGTTTTAATAAATATTGTATAATTTTAAACGTTTGCCTAATTTTTTCATTCGCTGTACATTTTTTATTGTATGATAAAACTATCTATTGAACTATGTATACCGTAGACGATACTTGGATTACATTTATCTCACTTTATAAAGAAACCAATAAAAAAGTTTCTTAACACTCTGATAAGAATCTACGGCTAGAGTGTAGCGTTACTATAGTTTATTTAAATATTAATAAGAAAGGGAAGATAATTCTGAATATTACGTGAACCAAATGTAAAAAGACGATGTCAATATATCAAAAATGCATGCCACAATTTTCTTCAACTGTTGTTTTTTTTTGTATTTTTTTAATTTGACATCAGGCCAGTCGTGGCGCAGTGGTACAAAGTGTGACTTAAAACCGACTGGTTGTGGGTTCGATCCCCACTCGACTAGATGTAATATTTACTTAAATTTATATTTTCATTTCTTCGCTCTGGTGTCGAGGCTAAGCGCGGCGTTGAGTTCTGCCACTCAATACGCAATGCCTCCAAAATTCGGCAGAAAGTGGGGAACGGAGTGTCTTAACACTAGGTTCCCTCTGCCTACCCCGCTGTGTGCGGGATATAGCGTGAAGCTAATTTAATTTTTAATTTTTTATTGAATATAGAGCGTATTATAGCGAAGCAGAGTACTTACTTACATGTGACCAATTAAAATGGAAACACCCATATATGGAATCGGAATCAGAAATATAAACAAACAATGGCAAAATGTTGCCAAATTTCGTACTTGTTTCACTGAATAAGGAATAATAATATTGGCTAAAAAACAGTTTTGATTAAAATTTGTTAATGCATCGACAAACTGTATGACAAAGTTACAATTCCTGCAAATGTGCTTATACCAAAAGTTTTTAGTAAAAAAGCGCTTGTGCTGTTTCGCTAGAAAAAATTGTAAATACCAAATGCAAAAGGGAAAGAAACAAAACTTTTCAAAGGTCAAATATACTATAATTTGATGAGATAAAATAATATATTAAAATATAAATCTTTGAAATCGTAGCAAGCAGCTAATAGTTTTTTTTTTTCTGGAAATACTTTAAAATAAAGATATAATAATTTAAAATAAAAAGAAGAGATACTGGGAGAAATAATAATTTTTAAATATCTATTCTATTCGATTTTTTGTTTCATTTTGACAATATGATGATTAGTTTCTGCCATGCGTATTAAATAATTTGACATAAGAATCGTGTAAATTGGTCAAAGAGTTTGATGCTACAATGCACATACATACATAAACATATAAACACATTACCTTCCTTTGCGTCGTGCAGTTGGGTAAAAAATGGCCCATTAGAACAGCGCGTCACTCTGAATACGATGTTTGCTTTTTTTATTTTTAATCAAGAAGTATGTATTAACGCCAAAAGTATGTATTGAGGCCAGTCGTGGCGCAGTGGCACAAAGTGTGACTGTAAAACCGACTGTTGTGGGTTCGATCCCCACTCGAGGAGATGAAATATTTACCTAAATTTATATTTCCATTACTTCGCTCTAGTGTCGAGGCAAAGCGCGGCGTTGAGTTCTGCCACTCAACACGCAATGCCTCCAAAACTCGGCAGAAAGTGGGGAACGTAGTGTCTTACACTAGGTTCCCTCTGCCTACCCTGCTGTGTGCGGGATATAGCATGAAGCTAATTAATTAATTAAATCATTAATTAATTTAAGTATGTATTATTTAATTTTTTCTCCTCTAGTGTACAAAACGCGGCGTTGTACACCGCCATGGCGAGTGCAATGTTTCGAAAAAAATGTCCAGAAAGTGAGAATTGGAGTATCTTAATGCTAGGTTTCCCTCTGCAACCAGGCCTTGTGGGAAAAGTTATAAAGTTGTAAAATAATTTTAATCGAATACCCAAACACAAACGGAGTTTCTGCACTAAGCGCAGAACTAAGTTTGGAGAACATTCTCATTAGTAGAATGTAATTAAAAGAACTTCGATTGGAAAGTAGTTGAATAATTCAAATCACATCCACGCGTTGAGCTAACAGGAATGTTGAAGGCGCTCTTCCTGTCAACAATGATGGTTTAAACGGTTTAGGCAAATCTACTGGCATTACCAAGTCTATGAAAATAACTTTTCAAGTCTTTAAGAACATTTTACATTTGCTTTTAAAGGCTTAACTTTTATTACTAAACACAATTTATGTATACAAAAATTGAGTGTAGGCAAAATAACTTTCTACTAAGATTCTCGAAGTCCCATTATCTTAATCACAATGCTTAGTAACAATACAATCAGTTTGACGCCCTATCCCGTACATAGCAGCGTAGGAAGAGGGAACCTAGTGTTAAGAAATTGTTCCTCATGCACTACCTAATATCCAAGACATTCTGTAAAGTGGAAACTCAATGCTGCGCTTTGAACAGTGACAAAAAAATATACATAATTATATTTAACCTTAATATATTAGTACATTGTATAATCTTGAATCTATCTATTCTTTTGATCACAACAACGCAGAACTTTAGCGTACCTCGATAAGCTTTAACTTTAAACAAGTGTAGCAGCTTGGTAACATAAACATGGTGATAGAGTTGATTCAGATTTACGTACTAATTGGAGGTCTAACTTTTTTATTCGTTTTCTGTCCTAACGAGATAAAATCAATTAATTCGTTTAATCAATTAATTTTTGAGACAAAACGAGTTTTTAAAAGCAGGAAATATTATAATTTTGTAATTTTATTCATCTTGGGTGAATCTATCTTGTACTTGCGCTTATTTATAGGATCACAATCAACCATTATAGAGCCATTATCTATGTTGTTCATCTGTCCGTCTGTCAAGACAATTTACCTCAAGGTCGAATCCAGGCATGGCTGAGATTAATATCAAATGCTTGTGATCCCTTGAAGTACAAAACAAGCAAGCTTCTCAGTCAACGTAATCAAAAGATACGAGCATTTTTTTTTTATTTTACAAATTCGCCACGTACTCAACACAAAAATAATAAAAAGAATCAAGAAGAAGATACTCAGTTTGGGCAGATCGAAAGAATGGATAATGAAATAATGATAAAAAGATTTAAGATGGATAAGTAAGAGATTTAGAAGACCTTTGAAAATATCAAAAATACTGGAGGAAGGTCACATAAGAAACACAAAGACCCAGCGCATGGTACGTATGAAGATTTTGATGACAATGGACGAAGCGAAAGAGATATGCGGAGGCTGTAGCGTTTAGTGTTCTATATTCTCCGACTACCACTATGGATACAGCGTGAAGCTAAGTTAAGTTATCAAAACCTAGGGCACTTCCCGTAGACCTAAAGTTATGAAATTTGGCACAAACTGAGTGAGTACTTACAATACAAATAAAAGAAAAAACGGAAAAGTGATAAATTGTAGATATTTCATGGAAAAATATAATTGTACGTTTTTATTTGTATTTTATACATAATGAGTGCATATGCCCGGATATGTACGTTTGTTAAGTTTTATAAGTTGTACTTCCCATTACCCCATTAGATTTAAAAAAAATCACATTACAAATGTTAAATGCGCTACATGCTTGTATTATATATTCAAATAGGAGCGTCATTCAGTATATTAAGTAAATAATTCAGTAACTTAAGCGGGCGAAGCCACTAGCAGGTCAATGGTATTTAGATAAAATAAAGCAAATAATGTATTTATAAATGAATCGCAATGACATTTTAACGTTATCCAACGACAAGTAGTTTCCGTCTTCTAAAGTCTGAGAATAGTCGCAGACATTTCGCGGCCAAATTGAGTTTTTTACAGCAATGAAAACACAGTGTCGGTTCACGCGGCTTTTGGCAACATGCCAAAGTTGCTCAGCTTTTTATATGAAGATGACGACCGGAAGTGCCATATCTGTTATAAATTTTTTTAGCTTCACAATTTTTTTATAGCACGGTTGGGAAAGATACCTTAATATAAAATAATTTATTCTTCGCTTTCTATGCTATACCGAGACTTAACGTCGCATTTTGTTTATCTATAGATAGATAGCTTGCTCAAAAACGTTTATTTTAGAAACTACTAGTTTGAAATAAAAAATAATAACTCAACTATTCGTTTTATAACAAGAAGCTGATGTAAAGTATCATTCATATTGATTTACAGCATTCTTCATAAAAAATTCACAACTTTCTACACTTTCGTTACAAAACTGTATATATTAAATCCGTTACAGCGTTTACTCTTCAAAACGTGTTGCCCTCGTTCCATATAATGTATTGTTCACATAAGTTTCTTTGTCTCGCCTTTGTAGATGAGTGTTTACACTAACAGAAGCGTCGAACTTTTGTACTAAAGTACCACTGAACTTGAAGGGAATTTAAATAAAACAACTATATTGACCTATCCAATTTGAACTCAATTTATTTAAGATTTTGCTTATTATATACGTTTGCCGTGAACTAAACGTTATCGCGATTCAGAAACGGTCAACGCCATCTCTTTAGCTTAAGGACAATTACTTACAACAAACGCACAGCATGTTATATTTAACGGTCGTTAACATACCGCCCACCAAGGACATTTAGTGATGAAATGTCCTTCATATTTTTCTTTCAACAGTAACAGATTTATGTCTTAAATCTAAATGCTAAATTAACAATGTTACAATAGGTTGTACTATAGCTTCCTACAAGAGTTAGGTAAAGCTTGAACTCATTGATCTTAAGATTAAAATTATTTAAAGGAAAGTATACAACAAAAAATGTCTTAACAAAAAATATCACTCAAAAATCTACAATTGCAATGCAAAATATACAACAAAAAATGTCTGAACAAAAATATCGCATAAGAATCTCCAATTACCATAACAAAACAATGAAACCCTTTAACTTCTAATAAAATTTGTAACAACAAATTATTCCTTATGTATATAAAACAAACATGAAGTAAACAAACATGAGTATTAATAAAATTAAAGAAACGGCTTAATTACATTAATCCGCTATGGGCAAAATACACAATTTATTGGTTGGCCTTTTTATCGTACTATTTTTAGTGCGTAGAGTGACAACGCGGGTGACTTTATCATCACCTGGATGTTTTTCTAAAACCCGTCCTAGCATCCAGCGGCTAGGTGGTAAGTCGTCTTCCTTAATGAGAACAACGTCTCCTATATTGGGTTCAGGGATCTTGGAAGCCCATTTATATCTGTTCATGAGACCAGCCAAGTATTCCTGCGACCATCTCTTCCAAAAGGATTGCACCATCCTTTGGACAAATTGCCAACGTGTAAGAGAACTAACCGATGAACTTTTGACATTATAATCGGGTACAGAGATTACCGGTTCGCCTATTAAAAAGTGCCCGGGAGTTAAAGGAGTTGGCTCCCCTGGATCCTCTACGTTAATAAGGCTCATAGGCCTTGAGTTCAAGCATGCCTCTACTTGACTAAGCAGCGTACTTAGTTCCTCATATGTGAGAGTCGACTCGCCTATAACGCGCTTTAGGTGGAACTTTGTGGACTTTATTCCCGCTTCCCACAGACCTCCAAAATTGGGAGCGTGAGGGGGAATGAAGTGCCATTCGGTACAACTAACTTCTAAGTTACTTGCGATAGAAGATTGTAATTGCTTTAACTGTTGTAACTCCTTGGACGCCCCTACAAATGTAGTGCCATTATCGCTCCATATTTCGGCGCAGTGACCTCGTCTAGAAACAAACCGTTTAAACGCAGCTAAAAATGACTGAGTTGTCATATCACTTACAACTTCAAGGTGTAGCGCGCGAGTGGACATGCATACAAATAAGCATATGTAGCCCTTGTATGAATGATGACCACGACCTTTTGTTGTTCTTATATTTATGGGCCCAGCATAGTCCACCCCACTATGAAGGAATGGTCTAGTTGGTGAGCATCGAATCGATGGAAGCGAACCCATGAACTGACTTTTGATTGTGGCCTTGTGTTTGGCACACGTAACACATTTACGAACGCATTGTTTCGTAAGATTCCTCACACCTATGATCCAATAAGCGGTCCTCAAATAATTGATCATCATTTGCGGGCCTCCGTGAAGGGTCTTCTTATGAGCATCTGCTACTACTAGGTGAGTAAAGTGCGAGTCATTGGGTAAAACTATGGGATATTTCATCTGTGCATCAAATGATGCCTTATGAAGTCTACCCTGAAGTCTCATGATACCCTTATCATCAATAAAAGGGCATAAAGATTTAAGCTTACTACTTCTTAAATCTATGTGACCTTTAGTTTGTAATTGTGCGTACTCTAATGTGAAATTTTCTCCTTGTACTTTCTTTATGCAACAATTTAGTGCCTCATCTATTTCCTTCTTCTGCAGGTAAGTTTTACGATTTGTATTTCTATTTAAAACTCTTCGACAATATGCTACTACTCTTAATAATTTTGATAATGATGAAAATCTATCTAATATGTTGTAACTATCAGAACCGACAACAACGTGCGCTTTAACTGATTGCTCTAGCT
The DNA here is from genome assembly GCA_030704555.1 of Heliconius charithonia. Lineage (NCBI taxonomy): Eukaryota > Metazoa > Arthropoda > Insecta > Lepidoptera > Nymphalidae > Heliconius > Heliconius charithonia. The sequence continues at coordinate 7,583,925 of CM060825.1, forward strand.
CTATCCTTAAATCATTTGGCCTTTTGTAAGTAATTGTCTTTGCCTTCAGGAACTGTGGTCCAGAAAACCATGTGGTAGATTTTAAGAACAAACTTGGCAACATACCTCGTGATGCACAATCTGCAGGATTCTCCTTTGTTGCGACATGGAACCATTGCGAAGAATTTATAAATGTTAATATTTCCGATGTGCGATTGGCAACAAATGTTTTCCACCTGCTAGGATGGCTATTTAACCAAGCTAGCACCACGGTAGAATCCGTCCATGCATAGATTCTGTCCTTACCTATATTTAAGACCTCTGAAGTTTCAATCAGCAATTTGGACAGCAGTACTGCCCCACATAACTCTAAACGTGGTATACTGACTTGTTTTATAGGTGCTACTCTAGTCTTTGACACTAGCAATGACACATTGACCTCACCCATACCATCTATCAGACGTAAGTATACTACAGCGGCATATGCTACCTTCGAGGCGTCACAGAAACCATGCAGCTCTAGCTTACTCTCGGGCGTTGTACCCAGCCAACGAGGTATATGGATATTGGTGAGAAGCGCCAATTCTTCACGGTATGTATGCCATTCTTTTATTAATTCTATATTTAGTTGTTCATCCCATCCCATACCAGCTAACCATAACTTTTGTATAAAGATTTTGGCTAGTACAATGGTAGGTGCTAACCAACCCAAGGGGTCGAACAATCTAGCTATATCTGATATTACAGTTCTTTTTGTTACAGGTTCACTATTCAGCGGCGGAAGGTTCACCGTGTACCGGAAGGAATCTTTTAGGCGATTCCAGGTAAGTCCCAGTATTTTCATTGTTTCATCTAATTTGATCTCAACCTTTTGATTATCTTTATTAATCCTTTTGTCCTTTAGTATATGTTGTCCTTTGTCCTTTTCCTCCAGTATTTTAATTTTCTCCAATATTTCTTTATTGTTGCTATTCCATTTTTGTAACTTAAACCCCCCTTTACCCAACATTTCTTTTATTTGTTTATACATTTCAATCCCACTGGTTACTTCAAAACATCCAGCCATTAAATCATCCATATAAAATGAATTTAATACTTGCTCAGCAGCCATTGGGTACATATCTCCCTCATCGTATGCAACCTGATGAAGAGTTCTTACAGCTTGATATGGTGCTGATGCCGTTCCAAAGGTAACTGTAACCAGCTCATAGTCTTGAATTTCATCGGTGGGGCTGTTTCGCCATAGGATTCTTTGAAACATCGCATCGTCATCGGAGACTCCAATCTGCCGATACATTTTAACGATATCTGCTACTAGGGCAATAGAATATCTTCTCCATCTTAAAACGGTATGTCTCAGATCCGCTTGTAAGGTGGGCCCAATCATCAGAGTATCGTTAAGCGATACTCCTCTGCTGTTCTTTTGGGATGCGTTGAACACAACCCTGACTTTTGTAGTCGTTTTGTCCTCTCTTAAAACGGCATGATGAGGTAAGTATACCGCTAAATGTTTTTTATCGTCTTCTTCCTTTACAGATCTCAGGTGTCCTAACTGTAAGTATTCATTTATTACTTCTGTGTACTTATGTTTTAAGTCTGGATTCCTTGCTAATCGTTTCTCTAAAAATTGCAATCGTTTTTCAGCTATGGCACGAGAATCGCCTGATGTGCACTGAGGATCTTTGTCCTTGAAAGGCAATCTTACCTCGTATCTACCATCCCGTCTTCTCTTTGTAGTGGCCTTATAAAACTCGTCACATTTCTCTTCCTCTGGTGAAAGAATTTTATTTGTACTAATTTGGTCTTCAATTTCCCAGAATCGTCTGAGAATTTGATCTGTGTTGAACTGTGCGTGCATTACAGCCACGTTGGGACTTACGTAGTTTGCTCTACTAAGGGTTGAACTATTTACTAAACCCGTAAGTATCCAACCTAAGGTGGTACTTTGGGCGATAAGCGTAGACGATGGACTCTTTACTATGCCTGTTTTTATTATACAGCCATATACATCTGCACCCAACAAAATATCAATTTTGTTTGGATGATTGAACTCTGGATCTGCCAACTCTAGATTGGTGATATCAATGCAGTTAAAGGCATTACTATATATTTTCTGTTCTGGTAAATATGAAGTAATTTTACTTATAACATAAGCGTTTAAATTTAGTTCAAAATTTGGATCCACGCGCGATTGTAGCTTAATATTTACCATATATTTTGCTGTTGTGGACTTTTCACCTAAGCCTGTAACCACACCCTGAACGGGAATTTTTGGCAGTCTAAGAAATTGTGCTGTAGCTTCGGTAATAAAACAAGCCTGTGAGCCTTGATCTAACAAGGCTCTTATTGTTTGGTATTTACCGATTTTTGACTCGGCATTTACTAGAGCAGTGGCTAGTAAAACCTGTCGCGGAATCTGAACTTGATTTGTAGATAAACAAGAAACCAAAGGACTTGAACTAGTGGAAGGAATAGGGCTAACAGCTGATTTGTCAGTTTGAGGTTCCACCACCCAGTTTGTGTGCAATAAAGAGTGGTGGCGTTTTTTACAAAGTTTACAACTCGTTTTATTTTTACAACTTCCTACTGTATGGTTGCCACCTAAACAGTTGAAACATATTTTATGTTTCGCTACGAAATCGCGTCTGTTCTCGAGGGATTGTTTAGCAAATTCTTTGCAAAAGCATAATTTATGAGGCTCGCTACAAAATTCACAACGTATTCTACTACTTGAACTCAAGACTAATGCCTTTGGATTATGTTGGTTATTAGCATTATTATTTATATTAATATTCCTTTTAGGCTCTGTAAATTCTAAGGCGCGAAAACGATTTTCTATAAACGCGGCAAATTCTCCAAAGGTCGGCAATTCATTGAAATCGTGACTACTAACACTAAATTCCCACTGCTTACGCGTCTCTGAATCTAACTTAAATGAAACTATATGGATAATAATGACATCCCAAGTTGTCACATCTATGTTTAAATTTTTTAAGGCATTAAGACAATCGTTTGTGGTGTCAAGTAACTCCTTTAAAGAGGTTGCTGACTCAACTTGCATACGCTTTTGTGCGAAGAGTCGTTTTAATATACAATTAATTAAATATTTTTTATTATTATATCTTTTTTCTAATTGAGACCAACACTGTTCGTAGTTTAACTCGCTTACCGGAGTTTGCCTTACTAATTGCTCTGCCTCGCCACTAAGATGACTTTTCAAATAATGCATTTTTTGCACTTTATCTAATGTTTCATTTTTGTGTACTAATGATAAAAATAAATCTCTGAAAGTTATCCATTCTGAATATCTGCCACTAAAAATTGGAATGGCTATTTTTGGTAACGTTACGAATGAACTTTGCTTATTAGCACTATTAGATGTGGACTCTTTAGTGATTGTGTACCTACTAAGTATTGACTTTATTGTGCATTTATACGTGATATAGGTATCTTCTGTATTTTCATATAAATCAATCAACTTAGAGTTGTCTTTAACCGAATACATTTCATGAAGTTTCGCATGATTAGAACAAAATAAGCTCCAATCTCTTTCTAATAACTCCTGCTTCGTCTCAACATATTCCTTGCTTAGTCTATCCTTTGGACTTTTCTTAAAGTTAACTAAGCTACGTTGTATTATTTTTTGCTGTTCATTCAAAACGTTAATTAATCCCTCCATTTTATTTTAAATAACTTAGACAATCCAAAGTAAAATACGAATTAAAAAAAAAAGTTCTAAGTGTGTATAGACTACCAGTTAAATTAAAAACAAATTACAAGTGTTTTTTAACATTAATTTAGGTGGGGCCTAAATTGGACATAGGTTCCCCGTAACTCCGTTTTTTATACAATTATTCTAAGTCTAGAATGCACACTTTATAACTACTTAAAATAATAAACCGAAATATTACAAGTGTTTAGCAACATTTTATGTGGGGCCTGAATGGGACATAGGTTCCCCGTTCCCTCGTTTTTACTAAAACTATTCTAAGTCTACTATAACACACAACTTAAAATTTTACAAGTCTTTTTAAATCTACGTTAACTGTCTTTTAAAATTTGATTCACTTTTAATGCACTTTGAGAAATAATAATCACAATTGTACTCACAGTTTTAACTCCACATATACAAACACTTGTGGGTGGCGCGCCTTGTAGCAACTCGCTGAACTGACAGTGACCAACACTGAACTGCGCCTGGCGACGGCTGCGACTGCGGTGGGCTTCTTGATTATGCTGTCTGGATTTGTCCCCGGAACAGCGGCACTCATTGCACTCTGGTCAGCCTTTGCTACTTCTGAGCAAGGCAACCAGTGCTACTTGCGAACGTCGACGGTGGTGGAGCGAGCGTAATTAAATGCGTCGCGTTACTTTCGCGGAACCCTTACTGCGGGAACCGAGTGCGGGCCAATCAAGGCTCACGCTGATGCAAAAATCGTCCGAACGATCCGGCTCGAAGGACCAATGTTTACACTAACAGAAGCGTCGAACTTTTGTACTAAAGTACCACTGAACTTGAAGGGAATTTAAATAAAACAACTATATTGACCTATCCAATTTGAACTCAATTTATTTAAGATTTTGCTTATTATATACGTTTGCCGTGAACTAAACGTTATCGCGATTCAGAAACGGTCAACGCCATCTCTTTAGCTTAAGGACAATTACTTACAACAAACGCACAGCATGTTATATTTAACGGTCGTTAACAATGAGGAAATTAAAAAAAAACCTTGTTGGCAGCTTAAGTTAGTATATGTATATAAATATTTTGAGACACTGTTCCCTTTTTTCTTTTAATTTTCAGACATTGCATGCTGAGTGGCGGTACTCAACGCCACGTTTTGTGTAGAGACCATCTACCGAAACCTGAACTTTCAAACACATACAAATACATAAGTAGAATGAGTGGCGGACTCAACTCGCAATGCCTCCAGAATTCGGCAGAAAGTGGGGAACCGAGTGTCTTAACACGAGGTTCCCTCTGCCTACCCTGTTGTGTGCGAGATGTGGCGTGAAGCTGATTTTCTTTTACGAGTAACTATCAATGAATATCATTGCCATAGATTTATCCAATTAAAGCCTAAGAACTTTGTTGGTTATAGTTTACAACAAAGCTTACGTATTTAACTAGTCTAGTTATTTTATCATATCGATATTCCAACTCGAATACAATCGTATAGCGATATGCCAATACCAACAACGCACCCGTAGCGGTCGTTACGACGCCGCCGAGTAAACTTTCTAGTCAATAGCCTTAAGTTTCTCTTTTGTTTAAATTTATTCATAATGGGAACTGTTTTATCAGATATCGTAGGATAAATTTGTAAATTGTGGTATAAAAATGTAAAATTATGAAGGTGTACATAAACATAGCATCGTTGGTGTTATATCGATAATTACATATGTATTAAATAGACCTTCTAACTTCGGTTTTATATTTAATATAATACATTTTTGCTATGAGGTTATGTTTAACGATTGCAAAATAAGAAAAAAATTAGTTTGACATCTAATTTAATATTATTTAATTGGAGAAAGTTCTGGATTGGAGAAAGTCTCATTATCTTTTGGATGAAGCTTTAACGCACGTGTATTAAATGCTGTAATTAGCGAAAACTAAGAGTTATGTTGAATTAATCCTTCCTTACATAAATTATATGTATGTAGTACATACAAAAGGAAGACAATATAAAATACACCCTTTTTTATTTTATTCATCACTTAGAGTAGAAAAATCCTTTTTGCTAGACTATATATAAAATTTTACCGTAGCGGGAATTGAACCCCATCCTCTTGGAAACCGTCCAAGCGCTCTGAATATTAAACTGTACATTTTCATAAAGCTATGTTTAAATTCTCATACGCTTGTTACAATTTATTTTGTGAGCATCTCTTTAGGGAGATTTTTACAAATTTTACTTTTTTAATTGCTCAAAATTGTCACAAGAGAGACTATTGATTATTTGTTATATTTTTTTAAATGTTTTTTTTTTAGAAAATGTAGGAAAATTGGACGGACGAACTGTTTCTAAGAAGCGTGGTTTGAAATCCCGCTTCGTTAAAAAAAAAAACAAAATGGTATCTTTTTTTGGTAACAGATTTAACATTTGTTTTAGGCAAATTTAAGTAATAACAAATATTAATCCAAATTGATGTTGCATTTTAAATTCATTGCAAATTTCCAAACCGATTACATTTTACAATATAACAGAAAACAACAAGAAGTTTTTAACATTATAAAGATAACAATCCAGTATAGTTATTTCAGTCATAATAGAAACTAAAGCTGACTTAAATTTTTGGCACAGGTAGAGCATTATAACTCACGTCACAAAAAGATTTGAGTGAAACATTTAGGAACATTTTCATGACCCACTTTCCAACGAAAAACATCAAAATAATCTGTTCTTTAGGATTTTATAGCTACCTAATTAGTGTTGAGGCCATCACGGCGTAGTAGGACATTGTCCAAGTTATACACGCGATGGATGTGGGTTCAATTCCTATTTGAAGATATGATTATTCGCTCTTATTGGTTAATCTAATATAAGCCTAGATAAAAGTACTTAATATTTTTCAAGCGCTTTCACCACTAAGCCATACGTTCTCAGCAAGTTACGTTGAAAATCTTATATGGTTGTTACAAGTTATTTATGTGTTTTGCATCTCTATATAAAGAGTTTTACATACTTCCACTGCCTAAATATAATTAATTGCTTTAGAAATATCGTTTGGAAAGAGAGATTTTTTTATTTTATGGAAAAAGACAAGGTAAACGAGCGTACCGGTCACCTGATGATAAGGAATCACCCTGCCCACGATCCCGTGTAACACCAGAGGAGCTACAGGTGCGTTGCCGGCTTAAAAGGTGGACATAGACGCGCTTTTTCAAGGTACTCAGTTCGTATCGTCGTTTCTGTCGTTCGTTCGTATCTGTCGTTCGACCTGAAAAGAGGTCTAAAAGTTCTCCAAAACATTCCCCATGATAAATGCGGTACAGAACGCACTGCGAGGAGACATCTCTACGCAAAGCCAATGTGTCAAGTCCTCCACTGAACACTGGGCCTCCAACGATTCGAACGGCTCTACGTTGTATGCGTTCAAATGGGTCAAGTTGATACTCAACTACTCCATATGAGTTCGAACCTGGGCCCTATCTGTATTGGCTCTGTAGCCAATCTTGTCTCAGCCAATATGAAAATGTCTTGAGCCTATGTCTCACTCTGTTGATAACCCCCAGTTTGAATAATGAATGCTTTACTTAATCGCATATTTTTTAATCGTTGTTCCATACTCAGGAAAGAAAAACTTATTTGGGAAACGTATAGAAATTTGAACTCAGCGGGATTTGAAACTACGTCTCTTGAAACCGTTCAAGCGTTAAAAAAAGAAAGAGTGTGAAGGAGAACGGAATAAATGTACATTTTGCTCTTAAAAAAAATAAACTTACATGTTTACGAGTATACAATATAGCTACGGACTTTACTATTATTTTAAGGCCCCATCGTATGATACACAGCAATATTTCAACAACACAACAAAAATGTCTGATTAAATTATTTAAATTCATTTTGTTGTGCAGTCAATTTTGTCTTTGTAAAGCTCAGCTTTTAAATAAATAAAAGTTCATTAGTCTCTCTTGTCTCATAATAAAGTGTATTTAAATAAAAAACTTTTAGAAATTTTATTTAATTTTCCTAGATAAATAAAGCACATTTTTATAATAAAAGATTTTTTAAAGTTATTTTTATTTTGAGAATAGTAATTTTTTCTTTGAAATTTCTACTTCATATCTACGCAAGGCGTGGCGCAATGGGACAGTATCGGACTGGTGATGGTTGTTGGTACGATTCCGTTTCGGGGGCTCACTATATTTTATTTATTACTATTTTATTTCATTGGCAAGACTGAGCGCGGCGTTGAGTTCCGCTTAGGTATTTTTCTCAAAAATTAGACGGTGCGTGGGCTACGGAGTCTTTTTTTTCAGACGTTGGTACTAATTATTGTATAACTAATAATAGATCAACAATATGTTTTATGCGTTAATAACATTCATTAATATGTGTAGTCAAGAGATATCGTTGCGTATCTAAAATAAAGTAATATAAATTTCTTGAAAACTTTAAGTACATTATGTTTTGATGAAGTATAGTGATAACCTTTACAAACTATTCAATTTTATTTATGTTGTAACTTAAATATGCTTGTTTAAAAAATACATATTTTGATCAATAGTCTTATTTTCTGCTTCTTCTTTTAGACCGAGGGAGAGAGTGGCCGTGAGTGTCTGCCTCCGCCAATAAATGTTGGCGCGTCCTAGGATTGGGCCTTCTAGACCCTGGCGCTGGTTCTGAATTCTGATATTGATAATTCTGATGGGAATTGTGGGGTGCCACTTTAAATAACATTTACCGATAACTTATTTTTAATAAGCCGATTTTGATGAAACAAATTTGAAATGTTTTGCTGAGTATTTTTGGAGATAAGCGTGATCGTACATACAGACAAAAAGACAAAAAAATCTATAATATTTTTATTATTTAAAGTTCTATAATTCCATTACTAAATATATGGCTTTAGTATCTTAGAATATACGACAATTGTGGATTGTTATCCCATTGAATTAATTATTACCAAGAATGATTTATATGTTTATATGTATGTAAAATACATTCCCCTTCTCGATTAGAATGGGCAGCAGTACCCGAACTGTCAATATGTTTATTGGACGAAAAGTAAAGACATGATGATCTCGAATCTTTTTCTTTTTACAATATGAACTTTGAACTATTTCCAAGTGGAGATTCGGGCCCCACAATCTTCAAAATTTTTATACGTTTTCTAAAATATCGTTTCTACACTTATGGCAAAATAAAACATAAAAAAAAAATAATAATACAAAAATCAGCTTCACGCTGTAGCCCGCACACAGCAGGGTAGAGGGAACCTAGTGTTAAGAAACTCCGTTCCCCACTTTCTGCCGAATTCTGGAGGCATTGCGTGTTGAGTGGCAGAACTCAACTCCGCGCTTAGCCTCGACACTGTGTTCACCACGATCACCTTGGAAATATAAATTTAAGTAAATATTTCATCTCCTCGAGTGGGGATCGAACCCACAACCAGTCGGTACAGTCACACTTTGTGCCGCTGCGCCATGACTGGCCTCAGAAAAATTAATATATTGAAATTTTTGTGTTTATGAAATATTAATATATTAAAAGATACAAAAACGGGAACCATTCTACAGCCTTCCAGCAATACGTAACGCATCGTTCTTCATCTATATAATAGTTACCCTGAGTGGAATCGAACTTTAAACGTTGGGTGCAGTCATACTTTTCTAAAACGCCAAGATATTTTCAATAAAATATAATGGTATAATTTTATTACAAGCATATCGATTTTTGTAATAAAAAAAAAGCTTATTCATACTCTCATATCCATCAACCCACTCCATGTAATAGAGCCTGTAAAACACCATTTAATAAGTGTCAGCGCTTAAAAGGGCTCTCAAACACCGCATTCAAATTTAATTTGCCGACGAGATACATCAGCCCACAAATTTCTCAGCCGTCGGCGAAAATCGGCAGTTTTATCAAAAAAATCCAATTTCCCTTTTTCCGTTAACCGCGTATGGACAGACTCATCGAGTTCATATACATATATTGTATATACTAATATATATTTTTCTTTCTCTTACTTATTCCAGTACTTAAAATAGACAACTGAGTTTTTAGTGACATGACATTCCGATCTCCACATTCTGTTCAAATTAATGACCGTTTGAGTAGCAGAATTCGACGCCGCTCATTATTTCTTCTAATTTTTCTTCTCACGGCCGTTGCGTTTACATCTTTACAGTCAAATGCCAATGCCGCTCCAACACAATGGTCTCTATATATTTTTTTTTACAAGTTATCCTCTTTGCATTCATTTTCAAGACACTGGCCATTGAGTGGTTAAACTGAACACAGCCCGCTATTTTACCAGGTAGGGCAATTAAAATTTAATCAAATACAACCAGGGATTCAATTTCACAACCATCGAACACTGCCCCACGATGATCTCAATTTTCTTTAACATGTAATATCAATTTTTGAGGCCGTCGTGGCATAGGGACACAAGCGTGCAGTACAGTAAACGCGACGGTTGTGAGTTTGATTACCACCCGAGGGAATGAAATATTCCTCGCTCTATTAAAGAGGCAACGCACGGCGTTGAGTTCGTCCACTAAAAACGCAATGCCTCGAGAATTCGTTGGAAAGTGGGAAACAGAAGTGTATTGATAGGAACGCTACTTAATGCTAGGTTCACAGGTTCCCTCTGCCTATCATGCTAAGTGCAAGATACAGATTTACCTGATATTTTATTTTAACTCGAAGCTTGGTTAATTACCTAGTGTGAGGTAAAGATGCTTTACCTACATTAAGACGGCGTCAAAGTGTAACTTTATATACGTGCGCTGTGAAATTCTTTTTAAAGTATCAAGTAGTAGCATGCATCAAATAATCCGTAGGTTAAGTTATATAGCTCGTAAGGAAATATCAATACTAAGTAGGAAATAGCTAGAAATATTATAATAAAATATATATGTGGGTTCTAGAATGTTCGTTACGGTCTATAACGGCCGTTAATATATGTGGGTATAAAAAAAAATACTTTATCGGTCTGGCATAGATTTAAAAAGTGTTAAACAAAATAACTTACATAGATTATTTCAATCTACACCACTAAATGAAAAAGATATTATATATTTTTTCTTTTACTTCACGTTGTATCGTTAGGCAGAAGGAACCTAGTGTTAAAAGACTCCGTTATCCACTTCCCGCCCAATTTTCGTTGAGTGGGAGAACATAACGCGCAAAAAAGCAGAAATGCAAATATATAATAAATAAAAAAATAGTGGTATTTTTTATATGAACAGTGAAAATTATTATAGTAATAACTATTCAGATATGACGCGCGTGTAAACAACCAACGTTTCAGCGAAATACTGATGACAAAAATGATTACCTTTACGATTTTAACATTCACCCGTATTTTACAGTGAGGCTTATAAACGCGGGGAATGCTGTACGACCTGGTTCATTTCAGTTTAAGTAATTTTTTTTAAATAATGGTCTTTCTATTTATTTTTTTATATATTTACGTATCTTCTGCATATAGCAAAATTATTCTTTTTGAGTTTCAAATAAGTTCTTTTTAACTTTGAATTTATGTTTTCATCTTAGAAGTCATTCCAAATTCTTATTCATCACGAGTCGAACCGCAACTTCGTTTGCGTGAAATATAAAATACACCCGTTCATTACTCGTTGCTGTAGTAATTTTGGAAAATTTTAGAACTTCTTACAGTCTACAAGGACCTACATACTGAATTGATCTTCATCGCGTAGTTCGAGCTGTGTGTTTGTCAGTAAACTCAGTAATGAAAGTAGTGAAATACAATTTATTATTAACACAATAAGCTTCAACATCAAGCTTCACATTCTATCCCGCCACATAGCTGGGTAAGCCGAGGGAATCTGGGAACCTACTGTTAAGGCACTTCGTTCCTATTAAGACACTTCCGTTCCCCATTCTCCGCTGAATTCTGAAAGATGTATTATTTTATATAAACAATAACATTTTACTATAGTAATGGCTATAAACATATTATTTTTGTAAGTTAACAAAAAAAAAACAGATCAGATACAGTCTATTAAAATATTCTGAAACAGCACTATTTATTAGCGACGCTCGACTCGGAACGACGAAAACAAATAGTTGCAAGATTCATCATTTTCAATTTATTGTCAATTATGTAGGGAGTTGAATGAATTCCGATAATGCTCTCTTGCATTTTTAAAATAATAACATTCGTAGGGAGTTCTTGCAAAATATTCCTTATTTTATGAACGCGATGAATAAAAATAGCTTTTAATAATGAAATTGCAATCTCGTACAGTTTTAGTGTATCCAATTTTCTGAAAGTGGTATGTTGTTTTGTTTTCTTCATATAAAATAACAACGATCGATTTGTATTATTTATTGAATAGATTGATAGGAGAGAGCATTCCGTTTCGTCCTTTGAGGTTTTTTATGAGTAGCGGATCTTAATGTTACGAAAGCGCGCGAATGAAAATATGAAATAATTCATTTCTCTGAAGGATAGTCGAACCGACACTCGTAGCGTTTATAGACATGCGCTTAAGCTACTTCGCCAAGCCATGACATAACATCTTACAAGCTATAATTATGCAAGAGGCTGTCGCGATGGTTGACGTGATCGCGAGTTCAGTGCCCAGGTTCGGGAGTGATAAACTATCAAACATACAATTTATTGTTAAAATAAAATCATTTTTAACATTTTTAAAATGTTATTCCACACTTAGCAAAGAAAAATACTTATTTAGAAAACTAAACGTTTTATACGTTTTCTAAATTAGAAAAATAAAATCACTCCATTACATACAAATTGTCAATGATGCTGAACATTTAACACCAAATTGCGTCGAAATAGTTTTAACAGATCGTTTATTTAATTTATGTATCGAACATTGGATTGACATTTGATTTCTTTTTATTTAAAATAAGTTTATATTATTATTTGTTTTACAAAAAAAATGTTAAGTGCAATCCATTGACATGAGCATCTTGTCGGTTAACCTATTTGGTCTATACAACGTCATATAGGATATACAAACTTACGTGAACTTTAGTTAAGTTACGATAAAACATCATACTTTGACTGTCTCGAGTAAGATATTAAAAACTTAAATTTGAAATACTATAGTAAGATTAACTGGTGTAAATCTCTTAATATTTAATCAATCGTTTGTGATGTGAACAGACCGATAGTTGGCTACGGATAAAATGGCTTTATTGACCAATCCCATTACTTCACTATAGTGTGAAATCTATATTCTATTCAAATAATCATATTTTTTATTATAATTTTGGATTATAGTTAATCCGACAGGAAAATAAATAAAAACATTGGTGAAAAGCACAATTCTGTAATCGTCCGTTATTTATTGCCATTAAGTGATAATTAATGATTGTTTAATTATATCTGATAAGTATCTAATAATAAGTGCAATGATTCAAGATTGATTGAGACCTGCACGAGAGAATTGAGAGACTACATTTAATGCATTATCATTTTGTCGGTTTTGTCATTTCGACGTTGAACTCCGTATTCAATGGCCAATGTCATGAAAATTGAGTGATGCTGAGGAATCACAGTATCTGAACACAAGGTTCCCTCTACCTACTCTTCTTTGCAGAAAAAAAACATGAAGCAGCAAAAAATATTTAAATAGATTACGTTAAGGAAATATGATGCAAGTATTTTTTACATAAGGCCAAAATATGCCAATGATAAACTAAATTTTCACTTTATTTCATTTCACATACACCAGTTATATATATATATATATATATATATATATATATATATATATATATATATATATATATATATATATATAATAAAAATAAACATACGTATGTACATACACACCGGCCACTAGAGTCAATCAAACCTAACAAATAGCACCCATACAATCCCAGGGGATATTAAATCCTAATTACCCTAGCGGAGGCATTCCTAAAGTGATACTGGTTGTTGCGGTCGATCTAATTGTGGTCGCATTCCCGCCGCGCGACCGCTGTAACGGTGACCGGCTGTTAGTTCGCGTCAATGAAATTCATTTTGGCTTTTCGAAACTATTGACAGACTTTGATTAATAATAGTTGATGTAAGACTTGGAGTATGGCTGAGTAGGTACTTGAATTAGTATGAAACCCGTCGTGTTTCGGCGGCACAGCGTGTGACTGAAACGTAAAGTTTGTGGGTTGGTTCCCTACTCATTTAGGATACAGGGTACGGGGAGGGTATTAATTATTTCCGTTTTCTCATCATTATAACAAGACCAGCTACAATGTCTCAAAAATAGGGCATTGCTCGGGGCGTAGTGTTTTAGCAATAGAATTCCTCTGATCAAATTTTAATTATAAAGTAATGGAATTACATATATTTTATTTATATTTTAATTTCAAGTTTAGAACTATTGTTGTATAAATATTCTATGTTATTACTATATAAAAATAAAAAATAATATAAAAATAGTAAAAGAAAAAAATGCCGTATCAATTACGAAAACAGCTTTTGCGACAAAGTTGAAATAATGAATATTTCATAATTAATGGGAAAACTACTAAAGGATGTTTCAAACTAAACTGGAGTTGAACAAACAAAAGGCAGCAACACTCGCCTTCCGTTTTGTTTTTGTTTCATCATCATCAGAAACTTATTGTTTACTTAATTTTCTTCAATACACATTTCATTAATAATAATTTGGCGCTATAATTGAATCTAGTATGGTTGTATAATACTGAAACAGAATGAGGAAGGTACTGTGGAATATAAGCTGATAATAAATAAACGGAATATAGTAATTTTTTTTGTTACAAACAGAGAAAATATTGAGTTTTGAGTGCTTTCTCGTTTGTTTTCTACTTTGCACTCTTACTTCTCCAGAGTACCATCGAGTACCAGTTATTTTGAACTCATATTATAGATTTTTCTTGTTAATTTTTATAATAACATGTTTGATTTTCTCGATCATTACACATTTAACATTAGAGTGTTTAACTAATTTAATAGCGTATATTTAGTCTATCCGTGATCACAGACAGTCGTCGTAAAGTAAATTAAATATACGTAGTCGCGTATATTTAATATTATACAGAGTAAATCAATCCGGTTAAATAGTTTCATTTAAAAATATGTTGGATATATTTGTGGTTACCTTTGTTTGTGGTTATAGATAAATGTAAGCTATTGCGTGAAGTTATGATTTAATCAAAGTGTCACAGAAATGGTTAAAAATATATATATATATATATATATTTATATATATATATATATATATATATATATATATATGTCTTTGAAAACTACTGTTAAAATAAGTTTATTTTAAAACACATTAGCATGTGATAAATAATATTTTTTTAAATATTATTCTAAAAAAAATACTATCAGAAACAGCTTCAGCTTCACGCTGTATCCCGCACACAGCAGGGTAAGCAGAGGGAACCTAGTGTTAATACACTACATTCCCCACTTTCTGCCGAATTCCGGAGGCATTGCGTGTTGAGTGGCAGAACTCAACGCCGCGCTTAGCCTCGACACCAGAGCGAAGAAATGGAAATATAAATTTAAGTAAATATTTCATCTCTTCGAGTGGGAATCGAACCCACGACCAATCGGTTTTGCAGTCACACTTTGTGCAGCTGCGCCACGACTGGCCTCTATCAGAAACATTTCAACAAATTCCCTGTCAAAGTAAGTACATCCGTTGTTGGCGGGAGACCTTTCTGCCTCTGACTAAGGAAAGCATTGTGGCGCGGAAATTATGATTGCACTTAAGAATAGAAAATTTCTGTAATTTTTTTCTTACATAAAAAATTCTACATTTTGTGAAATATGCCTTCACTCATAGTCTTGCTAAGTAAGTAGGTATAACCAAGATTTCACTTGATTTGTCTTGAATGATCTTGTTAATATTAAATAATATCTATGGTGTAGAATATTTTCAGCTTCACATTTTATCCGATATCCGGAGAAATAAACATATTAATAAATTAAATTAAATCAAATGAAATCAGCTTAACGCTGTATCCCGCACACAACAAGGTATGCAGAAGGAAACTAGAGTTAAGACACTCCGTTCCACACTGTCCAGCACTTTCCAGTGCCGGAATTCAACGCCGGACTTTGCCTCGACACCAGAGCGAAGAAACGAAAACTCAAATGTAAATAAATATTTCATTCCCTTGAGTGGGGATTGAACCCACAACCAGTCGATTTTACAGTCACACTTTGTGCCCCTGCACCACGACTGGCCTCAAAGATATTAATAAATAATAATTAATTTCCCCGAGTAAGCAATCGAACAAGTGTTTTTCATTTTTTTTTATTGTGAATAAAAATTTTAAAAAATATTCTATTTTATCATTAACATATGTATATTATTTGGAGTTTAATTTGACCCTCAGTCAGCTCCTAATTGCTCTACAACAGAACAACAACAACCTCAATGTTGTGGAATAATTGTAGTCAACAATAGATCATGTAAAGTAATTGGATAATTAATTCAATTGAAGTTTCCATTTCCGGTGCAGGCGGCACGAGGAAGAGGGAGGGTTTTGTAGGGCGGGTTTTTAGGCGGTACTGTCCTAACGCATTTTCATCACCCGCTTGGACGTTTTCCAATTCACTGACGTTATCACGACAAGGGAAATAGATTACGCGTTTTTCCACTCTCATGCGTTGGCTGATATTAGAGTTATTGTAAAATATGGATTTTTCCATCAAAACATCCTTATGAGAAAAAATTTAGTTCATCATTCGTCTAACGAAAATTAGACTTTATTAAATCAGTTCTTTGAAGCTTATTCGAAAGAAGTCTTCTTTTAGTTCTTTAAGTCCTCAATTTTTAGTCTAGCTCTTTAAAAATATTTAAGCTATATAAAGTGGATATTTTAGTGGACTTTATTTGCTACAGATAAAGCTTATAAGATTTGAGGCGCTTTCACTAAGATTTAAAGAGGAATAAAAATATATTTTCTATATTTTATCTAGAAATTGCACAATATTTTGAATATGTCTATTAAAAGATAACAAAATGTTATGAATATATTTTACTGAAATGTTATTAAGAGTTTAATTCTTGTCCAAGCTTCGATACATTTTTTATAACGACTCTGTCAAACACAAACTTTTTAATGTTATTTAATATTTTATCACATCTTTAATATATTTTTATCTTACACAAATATAGATAATTATCTTACATTAATAGACATATTAATAAGACCGTAGTGGCACAGTGGGACGACGAATGTAAACTTGATGACTTTGGAACACTCGGGGGGATGATTATAGTAATTTACTTCGTGATAGTAATAGTACGTACTCGTAATTTAATTAGGCGGAAAGTGGGAAACGGAGTGTATTAACTTTAAGTTCACTCGGCTTATCCTGCTTTATAAGAAAAAAGGTGAAAGTGAAAGATGAGGAGGGTAATCCAGGCGCAGGTTTAAAAGCGTGCGACTGTAAACGCGAAAGGTTATTGTGGATACGATTCCCACTCGAATGTATATTTCTGTTGCACAAAAATACACCTTTTTCACCTAATTTAACAAAAGATTATGATGTTCTTTGGAATAATTAAACTATGATATATTTAATAGAAAAAAAAATCTCAAATTCATTTATTATATTGTTTTAGAGATTTCTTTTAAAAATAAGCACCTCGTAAACTAACTTTTCATTTATATTACTGTATGTTTTGTTTTGTGCCATAATATATATATATATATATATATATATATATATATATATATATATATATATATATATATATATATATATATATATATATATTGTTTATTTCACTAGAAATAAAATAAACATAATCAATTGCCACTCGTAGAAATGAATTGTTTAAAATTTTTTTGCAATTTCTCGCTAACAAAACAAAGCACGGCGTTGAGTTCCCCCACTCGTCACGCAATGTCTTCAAAATTCTACGGAAAGAGGAGAACAGAGTGTCCTAGCACTATATTTCCTAAAAAAGACACGAGGCATTAATCAAAATCATAAATATTATAAATTGACAGCATCATTTAAGGAAATACTTGAGTACTTTGTTACGGTAGAGTCGGTAGAGTTTGTATAACAATAAGCTTTGAAACGTCTACCGGGAGCTTAAAAGTGATAAACACGAAAGTCACATAAGTCCTCGCTTTACTCAAGCGACGCTTGTTATGGAAACGTGACCTTCCCTATCTTGCGTTGTGACCTTTAAGATATATTTCTTTTTACTCAATAAAGACTTATTACCTTGTAGGTAGTTGGCCAAATATATATATATTTTTTTAGCTTTTCGCTGTATCCTGCATGCAGCAGGGTAGACACTCCGCTCTCCACTTTCCGCCAAACTCTGGAGGTATAGTTGAGTGACTGGACGTCATGATGCAGGGGCACTGCCTCGGAAATTCGACAGAAAATGAGGAACGTAAGTGTCTTAATAGGAACGGAGTATCTATATTTCTAGGTTCCCGCTGCCTACCCTGCTATGTGCGGGATACCACGTGAAGCTAAAAAAAAATATATAAAATATTATGGACTCTGTTACCTTTTAACTCGAGCTGTTTAAATATCGCTCCGTGCTGTATACAATTAATGACGTTTATTTCATGCCACATTAAGATAATTGTTTTCAAATTTGCATACCAATTATAATGACATTGCGTGCATTTTAACAGATACATTAAAATTTTATTTATGAACCGATTGCAAAAAGTAAATTATTAACTATATAAGTATAGGAAAGCGCGGCGTTAAAATTTGCCACTCAATAGCCAATTTCTCGAGCTGTTTAAAGCGGTGAACAGTTGACGCCGAACGACTATATTTTGTACAAATAGTGAATAAATATACAAACGTATAAGTATATAGTTTATACACTAACGCAGCTTAGTTTACGTACTCGGAAGTTAGTGCAAGAGTATCGCTAACACGTGTTGTACATACTAGAGAACCAATACCAAATGACGTGTACAATAATACAACTTTATAAATATAAAAGTGTAAATATTGTCAAACGCAACAATTCACAATGTCTCGAAAAATTCAGCGAAAAGTATGGAACGGGGCCCCTCCTATATGTCTTATATGCGGGGCCCCTCCTATATGCGGGATATAACGTGAAGTTGATTTATTTATTTTATAAGTAATTTCAATATGTTTAAATCTTATTACCTATGGTATATTCTTTTTCCTATGGGAAGTGCTTAGTCTAATGTATGAACATCACGTGCTTGGACAGCGTCCAATGCGGGTTAAGAGAGGTTGTACTCGTTTACTTATCACACACGAAATGAAATCTTCACTATTTAAAAGTAGTTTTAATTTTATTATCGGTGGATAATTTTTAAATTCAATAAATGAAAAATCACATTTCTGTTTTGATAGATACTTTATTAGCTCTTTTATATTTAAAAAAAACGTTATATCTTTTATATTTTTTAAAGTTATAAACGAGTCGAAGAACTATCTGATGGTAAATTAAATCATATAAGTATAATATAAATGAAGCTAAATCATATAAATACATTTCCAAAGTAAAAATGTAACAATCAAAGTAAAAAGAAAAGTCACTAAATTAATAAGCATCGAAACGTACTGTTCACATTAAAGCTACATAATATACTAGCGGCCCACTCGCGGCTTCGCCCGCATACTACCTTTAATACTTTTATTATGCTGCATTTACTTCTTTCTCTTTTGATTAATACATTCAATCATGAACACAAAGAGACTGTAATTAGCGTGATTAGAGTCTAGGCTTTCGACCGTGAACAGAGCGTTGAATTATTTTGATTTCACATTATCTCCGAAAAGTATACGTCAAAATTACATCCTATAAAAACCAAAGATTATCTTCATAGATTTTCCTTAGTAATGAAATAATATTCGCTCATAAGAGATGAATAGATCCAGAGATCTTAGCGTTTAAACAAACAAACAAACTCTTCCGCTTATTATATTAGTATAGATGACCACAAGCAAAGTGACACTATGAGTAATACACGTAGCTATAAATTAAAGAGAAAGCCAACATATTCATATCAGAGCTTATAATGACAAATTCTTGAAGTTTGCAAACTAAATTACCTACATATAATATATGTGTGTATGTATGTGTATATTAGAAATAGTTTATAGTCGTGACGACGGTTAGACAGCGGACCGATACAAAGATCCGTTATGTAATTTAAATTTCTATACAAAATAATTGGCACAAACAAAGAAAGTTTAACAAATTAACTTAATGGAAAATCGAATTCATAGAGTTTGTTTTAATTAAATATATTATAACTTATTATATATCACTGTTAGTAGTCACAGATAAATTTAATCGCGACGGTTGTGGATTTTATCTCCAGTCCTAGAAATTTATTTTTAAACTATTTTCATTGTCCCCACTCGTTTGAGCCACTAAGCACACTTCTTAAATTCATGTGGAATTCGACTCTTTTTTTGTATGCCTACTTTATTATATAATTATGTTATATACGGGATAAAGAATGAAGTTTTTCGATTTATTTCCATAAAGTGTTGTAAGGAGTGGGTAGTTTAGTTTTCATTATATACTTGTTACGAACTTCCCCTGTTCACGAAATATAAGCAGTAGACTTAAAATAAAACATTTCTTAATTGATTTTCGTCGAGATAACAGATATTTTATGCTTATAATGTTTTTGTGTGACGTCATGTTACCAGAATCAGGGAATTCAGTCGTCGTCGAGCTTATATTCAGACACGGCGTCGCTGTGCACGACAGCCTCAAGCTTAACAAAGTTAGTTAGACGTGTAAATTTATAATAATTTATACACTTATTAACTTCAGGCTGAATCGCGCATATAGCAAGATATAGATGAAAATATGAAATATTTCAATTGCCCGAATGGGAACCGAACCCACAACCTATCGCGTATTCAGTCGCATGCTTGTGCCTTATTATAAATACATATACATTGCACTACCTTTCTATCATGTAAAATGATGATGTTTCGCAGTAATCTTTAATAACGAGGTTCGGGCGTTATTTTATTGGCAAACAATACTGAAATGATTGCATACATTTTTGGGCCCAGAAAGTAAAATGATGTGATTTGATATAGATTCAGGCACATCATTCCCTCCTTGAAATTTCTGTCAGTTTTGGCATTAGGAGAGCTGTGCTATTAGAGATTTAGTAAAAGTAAAAAGCCATAAGCTAACAACTAATACAGCGATCTGACATACAGATTTCAATTTCCACTGAGGAAATAAGGGTCGTACAAAGAAGAAAACAAACAAAAGAGTACTCAAATCGCATCGAAACGAACGAATCGAATGAAGCAAAAAATAACAAAATCATTATACAAGATGTCAATATCAGTCAGCTGTCAGTCATTTAAAATATGATTAATTTTAATCGATTCAAAATGGATTTCATTTTTGATTTTTCAGCAATTAATTGACATTTTCTTTATTTATACTGTAACTGTTTATTTCGTTACGTCGTTTCTTTGAGTGTTAACTTACTTTAAACCTACTTTACCATCTGAACATCGTTATATCGTATATTTTTGATATTAAATTAACGCGCTTTATGATATCAATGTATATAACAGCTACTATCGCCCGCCGCCCGCAGATATCGCGAGTGTTACCACGCACGACGCGATGCAAGTCAAGGATTGGTGAGCGAAGCGGGCGGGCGGCGAAGCTCTCTAGTTTATTATAATTATATTTACAAAGTAGGCTACAAAGAGAATTTTATTACATTTACTTTTAAACATAATATAATATTAAATTTTATGTATATACCTAAATAAAATATTTTTACGAGACCGTCGTGGCGTAGTGGCACAAGCGTATGACTGTAAGCGTTATGGTTCTGAGTTCGATTTCCACTCGGGGGAAAAACCACCAGGCAATGCTTTGAAAATTGGGAGAAAGGAGGGAACGGAGTGTCTTAGCTAATTTTAAGACACTCCGTGGCTTCTGCTACACTGTTATATGCAGAATACAGTGTGATGTTGAAAAAAACGCCTCACCGGGGGTTGCGTTCAAATATTGGAGGTCTCAAGATTTTTTTTTAAATTCGTACAGACAGACGGAAAACAAAATGATCTTATAAGGGTTCTTTCTTTCCTTAAAGGGTATGCAACCCTAAAAACAATAAAATAACACTGGAGCCACCGTGGATCAGCAGCACAGCATCTGATTATGAGATTATGCCTACTCATGAGAATCTATTATTTTCATTTCCTCGTTATAGTAAATAAGTAAAGCGCTGCGTTAAGATGCGCAACTAAACACAATTTTTTTCTAAAATTGGGAAGTTTGAAACGTAGTGTTATACATATATTAACTATAAGTTCCCTGTGCCTATCCTGCTATAGGAAGGATACAGCGTGAAACTATTAAAAAACATTGACCGCACATCGAATCTACTACAACCATGTCGCTATAGTTTATATTCAAAGAAAAAAAATAGAAAAAAAAAACTACAAAATTAAACTCAAAACCACAACAAATATCGATAAACTCTGAAACTGAATTTATAATATCTAAATTATTCAAATTGTTTTTATCGATACTTGAAGCCGGCGCTTCAGTGAATTAACGTTTATGCTGCTAACGATTATATTGTCAACGTTATCGTGTTATCATGTTAATGTTACCACTACTAATAATGTAGAAGAGTTAGAGAGAAAGGGAGGAGGGATAAAAGGGGAAAGTGAAAGAGGGATGTAGAAAGGGTTAATTCATTGCTTGTCTTCAAAATTCGACGTAAACGTCGAGGGTCTTGAGTGTCGAGGGATGTCGAATTTCTAGAGCATTTGGTTAGTTATTAGCTGAGAGTTATAATTAGTTTCATGATTGCTTTGGCTTACTTTTGTTTATATATAGGAATGTGTTCGTATGCCGAGCAGGTGGTAACCTGTAAAATTGACACTACTGATCTTTTTATATGACTTGATTTAAAAATATTAGAAAGAGTAATTGAATAACGAATATTTTAAAAAAATTAAATAATAAACCAGTATTACGCTGTATCCCGCACACAGCAGGGTAGGCAGAGGGAACCTAGTGTTAAGACACTCTGTTCCTTTCTTTCCGCCGAATCGGGCGGAAAGCCTCTTAGCCTACACCAGAGCGAAGAAAGGGAAACGAATATTTTGATTTTTCTATACCTGTATGTATGTTTGAAGCCATTGTGGCGTAATGGAACAGAAGATTATACGAACATGATTACTACTTCGTACCTCTGCTATTCTTATTTATTTCATACTTGAACATTCTTAATGACTTTTATTGTCAGCTTAGTAATAAATAAATTCAAAAAGTATAAATTTTATTTAAAACGATTATAGAACAAAAAAGATATGCAAGCAACTGTTCCAACTCACACACAACATTCAAAAACAGTGAATTTGAATTCAGTCACTATTAACTTTTTCCAAACGCATTGTATAGTGTTCAGTTTCATACATTGTATAGTGTTCTACCGGCCTTTTTTGGCCAGAAAATGTAAATCAGCTTCAAGCTGCATTCTGCATAGCGGGGTGAACAGAGGGAACCTAGTATTCACTTGGACATAACCTAGAAATTCACTTTGGTGGTACTCAATTCGTGGTGCAAGTGGAAAGTATTTATAATAATACCGACATCTTAAAACCATCTCGCAGAGGATCTCAAGCGCTTAGGTTATAAATAGTTGTCACACCTTTTTTTTTGGAGAATGTATATTCAATATACATATGCAGCAATGCTCCATTGCAGCAATCTATAAGACAGAATACTATAAAATTAGCTATAGTGAACTAATTTGAAAGTATGAACTGCCGTCATTTGTTCTATGTTTTTTAATTACGATCGCGGCAAAATTGAGTTTACCCGCAAGTGCTTCCAGGTGGGTGTTTTACTGGAGTTTAGAATCTATACCTAAGAAAATTGCTGATTTCATCAAATTTAAATTTACAGTGTTAATTATAAGACTAAATTTATATATATATTTTTTATATTTAGCAATTTTCTATACATTTAGTTTTTTTTTTACATTTAACATAAGATTATTTACATTCCACCAACGATGAATAGGTCCTTGTGGAACATCTGTCCTTAGAAGAGATCCATATGAATTTACAGTATTAATATTATATTTTAAAAATTAAAGAAAAATAGATATAATAGTATTAAGCAGTATTAAATTGAGACTTTTGAACTTTTTGACATTTTCATGTTAAGTGTAAAGTTAGGTCTACAACCTACATGTTTTCTTATAATTAAAACTGCTTCCGTAGGAGTTGATGGCAGTGAATGTGCAACTTTAATAAGAATTTCTAAAAAAAAATCCAAAAGTGCCTCTTCTAAATCTAAATATAATATTTAATTGTTAATTTTTAATAGATTAACTGACAGCTCTAGATCTCATTATTGCCGTAATAATATCCCATGTAGCATTATTTTTAATTTTTTTAAAAAAAAAATTCTAACTTTTAACAAGAACGCCATTCCGATTCCATTGCGTCGTGCTATATATTTTATACAGTTTGATCATGCTTCAGTATATACCAAAAATTGCCGAGTCGCTAAAAGTCAATTTCAAGTTTTTATACATTTTTTCTTATTTAAAAATGATGTAGAGCTCTTCAGCTCTCTCAAGAGTAAATTAAGAATTTTTCAATTTAATTAATAAAACAGTTTTCCTTTAGAAAAACTACAACGTGAAATGATAACAGTCTTAAACTAAAAGGTTTTAGTCCAAAACGATTGAGTTCGTGTAATAAAAACATGACCTGCAAATATACCCAACTCTACTTTATAACGCACTTAATTTCAGTGGTTTTGGAATTTACCTAACGAAGTGCTCCTTCCGACCGAAGATACCCTCTAATTAAAACGTCCTAATCGAAAATATTAATTACCGATTAATTGGGAACGAATGGTTTAGATTTTCGACTTGGTTTTCAGTATATTAAAGCTCAATTTCGAAGTAAATTCAATCGAACTGTAATAATCGTTCGAGTTAATCTGTTGACTTTCGAGAATTCATTGAAACACGTAATTAAGCGGTTTTAAAATATTTCCATAATGTTCAAGTTTAGAAATGTATGAGTACAAGCTCTACAGATGTGGTAGATGCAGGTTTTTTAATGGAAAACTTGGTATAATTTGTATTGAATATTTAAGCCAAATTATAAATAAAGACTAGCGTTCCGCTCGTGGGTTCGCCTCCCTAGATAGGATTACTCAGTTTTCCTCGGTTCTTATGTAATTTATATATATGTATTATACAAAAAATATTTTTTCCTCTTTAATTATTCTATCAATTAGCGAGAACTACAATCCGTTTTGTAGTTTTAAAAACCTAAGACCTAATCTAAAGAATATATACAAAATCTCGCTAGATTTTTTATTATATGACATAATTAACAAAGTTATTTGTAAGTGATATTTGAATATTCAGGATTATAAGTAAGCGGTTATAAATGTAACTATTTAAATTCAATGGTACAATTTAAATCGACGTATTTCTATTCGTTTACTTCTCCCAGTATAGCAAGTAAGGTAGAACGTGTTAGTGCAAAAATACTCCCACTTTCCCCTGAAATTTCGAGACATTGTTTATTGATTGGCGAAACTAAACGCCTTGTTCTGTATATACACTTAAAAATACTAAATAAACATTAAATTAGAGCTTACATTTGGACCAATGCTACTGATACAGAGGTAAACGCCGCAGCTGATTTTACTTACATAAGTCTTCAAAGTTCTGAACTAGAGAATTCAAAATTAGAATCCATCGAATAGTTCCTCCGGTATGCGCTTTATAACACAATGGACAAGTTATTATAATATTATAAACTACCTTCAAGCGTAAATTACTATACGTTGCAGATATATTATATACCTACGTCAAATTTAAATTTAAAAAGGTTGAATTTAAGTTTTAAATTTAAATATCAGTGAAAAGGTAGAGGTTGGATTTATTTTAAAATTGAAATCTAACTTAAGCTTCTTCTAAATTCTTTATGGCGTTGCAGTTAAAAAATGTCTGACTAGATACACAAGACTTTGACGGTTTGATTTGCATTAACCATACCCACGTTTCAAAAGCAATAAAAATAAAAATCAAAATGAGTACCCGCAAATACTATATACCGCGATTATTTCGGCGTCTCTTCGTCTCTCTTATCGATGGGGGTATCCCCCGTTCCCCTTGGTCCCGTCGACCCCTGTCATTCGCTGAAAGCTTAACTAATAGACGCCTTATCTGAGATGTTTAGTACTTTTGCATTTATCTGCATTTAAATTTATACTGTTAATGTATTGGAGCTTAAAATATGAAGTAACAGCTTCTTGCGTTAAGTACTTACAAGATTTTCTTTAAGACTTAAGGTGGTAGTAGGCAATGTAATGTTATGTATATAATGAATTATGTTACTGATAGACAACGCACAGACGAAACTATTGCGGTAAGTTAAGGAAATTTAAATTTATCATGTAGGTAGCTAAGGCTGTTTTAGTACTCTCTACTGAAAGGAAATTTCTCGAATTACCTACGGTAAAGGAAATACAGCGGCCAAGTGCAAGTCAGTCTCGACGACCGAGGGTTCCGTACCAATTTCAAGATTGTATGCTAACGGAAATTTTGATTTATAAAAGTTGATAAATTTAAGTTCCCGTTCGTACTCATTTTGTATAAAATTTATTACAAATATAAATTTGTAATGTTTTTTTTTCTATGATAACACCGATAAATTTTGATTGCTCGGATTTGGTCTTTCTTTGTATTTTCAATTTTCACTTTGTGCCAAATTTTATCACTGTAGGGCCTCAAGAAGTATTATATGTATAGGTTTTGATTAAGCGAATTTAATACAAAATGCAACTAAAAAGAAGCAAAAATGCTTGTATCTTTTGATTGCGTTGACTTTGAATTGATGTTTTTTTATGTTTCAAATGAAGTAGAATATAATTTGAGTTTAATACTCTGCACGATAAATGGTCTTGACAGACGGACAAGTGGAAGTGACCCTATAGGGGTTCGGATGTTTCCATTTTCTTCTTTTTAAGTCTACACAAGCAAAGAAATCTTTCTTTGTTTCATAATTTAATAAACTGTTAGTTTTGTTTCAACATTGATTATTAGACTTTTTTACGTAAAAGACATATTTTGGACGATTTAATTGAACCTACAACTATAGAGTTTATAGTCATACGCTCTGCCACTGCGCCTCGGTGGTAATCTAACGCAGAGTTATCAAGCATAGATTCCAGGATCCAAATTAAACAGGAAACAAATTTTAACAATGTAACCATTTGATCAATCCATGGATGTAGAGATTTAGGATTTCGTCGATATTTACAAACAAGGTCTGAAATTAGCGAGCTTGTTCATACTTTAAAAGCTTTACTAATTGCGACCACATCTCTACTAAATATTTAAAAGTTCGTTTAAGTTCGTTTATTATATAATAATTCGTTTAAGTAAGGATATTCTTATTGAATACTGTTATTTGTTTGGCAAATCAAGACATTTGTTATCCTCACTGAGATTAGCGTCTGGGGGCGTAAGTACTTTACTTTATTTTAGTACTCCTTTTAGTCTGGCTTATACTTATGATGTTCAAATTTTTTTTGTGCTAGACATTATTGATCGCTGAAAATCTTTTATTATTTATATTAAGATTCATTATAGTAATTAAAAATATTTTTCTTAATATTATTTATCAATTATAATAGTATTTACTTTTACATTCTTTAAGGGGGCCTCCACATGCAAATACGTAAGCGTTCCAGAAGACCGGTTTCTCTGAACTCGATGAGATAAAGATGAAAATGATGATAATCTTTCTATGATATATATTTTTAAATATACGATATAACGTTATCCGGACTTTTCTTTATTTTTAAAATTAATTTACACCCGAACATCGTTGAGGCTGCGGCGGCTATTTTTTTTATTTTTATTTTATTATTAATTAAGCTATTATAAATATTTTGTTAAATATTTACCCGTCTTTCGCCATTTGACTGCATTGCAGAGGAACGTTTAAATTTTCTTCGAAGTTTTGTCAGATTTTTTTTTCAGTGTTTCCATTCGTGCAGAGCGCGAGATGAATTGTAAATGCAATTTATGCACTTGAAAGAGTCCGAGGTGTTTTTAGTATTCGGTACGACTCAATGAGACGGCGCGCTTCGAGACCATTGATAGAAACTTATAAATTATAATGCTATATTATTTTATTTCTTTAATTTGTTCCAGTTGCTACAGATACAATAAATGTATTCAATTTGTTCACATTTCATAGAAATACAAATCTCTCTATTCCTTAATACTTTATTTTTATCTATTATGTTATTGAAAATACAATCTACTATTAAATAAAGTATACACCCCGTTTCTAGAACTAGGTATCCGCTTATAGCAAGACATCACATATTGGGTGCCGGAACTCAACATCGTGTTTTTCTTTGCCAGAATGAGGAAATGACAACAATTAATTTCCTCGTCTGGGAATTGAACCTATAACCACCACTTCCACAGTCAGACGCTGCGTGTATTTGAATCTAACCTCAACATAAATGATTTCACTGTCCCTTGTCACACAGTAACGAAATATGTAATAGAATTAAACAAAGACTTTATAACAATTGTAGTTTTCTTTATATATATAATTTTTTTTGCTTAACTTCTTTTTACATATTACGTTGGATAAAAATTGCTGGATGTACATTTTTTTATTCTCATATTCAGTTCATTTCACGAATGATATCATTCTGTGTGACAAAGGACAGTGAAATCATTTATGTTGAGGTTTGATCCGGCTCACTGAGCGGAAAACGTTGTTTTATTTTTGTAGTATAAAATGCGACGATAAGTATGGCCACTAAATACTCTTAAAGATCAATAAATTATGTATATGTATATCTCGAAAAAATGTATCTTGGAAATAGAAACGGAATATCTTAACACAATGTACCCTCTGCCTACCCTGCTGTGCGGGAAAATGCGTAAAGGTTCTATTTTATTTATTTCTTATTACATAGTTTTTCTAGCTTTACTTATCTGAAGTAAGCTAGGCAAAGTAAACCTAGTAGTAGCACACTTTATTTAAACCACATTTTGTCCATTTTAAGGGTTTCCTACCATAAAACAACAGATCATTGCCGTTATAGGATCATATTCATATTTCATATTGTTGTATGTTCGGTCAGGTACAGGTATATCGCAGAAAAAATATTACAAATTTGTATAAGCGAGCAAAGTCTCTCTAACTCTTGGTCACCTACAATCATGAAAGTGGTACGAAACCCTCCGCGACTCCGACTCGCACTTGACTTGACTGGCAACAGGTGAAAAATTAAATCCTATGACTTACGATGATTTCATAAAACGAAATAAAAAAAAACAAGATAAGCTACGATCAATTTCAAATCAACATTGTCATTAAATAAGGTAAGAAACAGTAAACAACTCAAGTTCAAAGAAAATCTGTACAAATAATAAAATATAACAGTTACAATAACAAGTATTTCCATAAAAAAATATCTCAGAGTACCTGAAGAGATCTCTCGTTTAACAAAAGTTGACGGCTTTTCATATCAATTATCTTTGTACAATCTTTGTGGTTTTATATT
Organism: Heliconius charithonia; assembly: GCA_030704555.1. Taxonomy (NCBI): domain Eukaryota; kingdom Metazoa; phylum Arthropoda; class Insecta; order Lepidoptera; family Nymphalidae; genus Heliconius; species Heliconius charithonia. The sequence continues at coordinate 7,613,167 of CM060825.1, forward strand.
TATTAACGTTTTGAATTATTAGCTTTGTTATATAAAGTTATAAATGGAAGGAAGGGATGTCAATCATATTTATAAAATGGGTAAATAGATTTTATCAAAAATTGATTATTGAGTCTGTAGTTTTTGTTATTGTCGGTTCGATTCCCACTAGGTCTTTTTTTTCTCCTCTTTGGCAAGATAACATGCAGTATTATAGAAACGTGAAGTCGTAAAAGAAATGTTATAACATTTCTTTTCTTTTAAAAGATGAACTTCTTAGAAAACATAATTCTATAGAAACTTAGCCCTTTGTTTGTTATAAGCCTAATTTAATTCAATTCCTTTGCTCAATTGGCTCGGGAAATTGTATAATCTAAATTTAACATTAACCTATCGCATTTAGAAATCTGCACTTTTCTCTAAGACGATGTTAAACCATTGAACGAGTTACTTCCCTAGATTATAAATTAATATACGAATAACACTTTCTAGCTTAACTTCACCCCAAAACGTAAAGCCAAAAATAGACGAATTGAACCATTAATAAAACCAATTAATGTCAATATTATACCCATTTTATTAGATCCGTCTGTCGAATAAATGTAATGAATTGCCGTATTGTATCGGCGCCCGGAGCGTCACGCCGACACTCCCGTACGAGGAGTTAACTAGAGAGGAGCTTTGTTTGTACAGCCCCTGACAATCCAAGGATTGCTACAAAACAGATTCCGAATGTAGTATTAGACCATTTTTAAATTGTATTTGTATTGAATTATTTGTTACTTTGCTTTGCCCAGCTTGTTGATTGTAAACTGTTTGTCCTCGAGGCCGATGCTTGCGTATATTCGATGTGATTTGGATGAAATTGGATGGAGATTGTGGATGGAAGTTACTACTTTGATTAATTTGGAGGTAAATATTGATAAAAATGCCGTTACGGCGGGTACGCTTACACCTCTTTTAAATTGTTTACATTTTATAACAAGAGAAGATGAAATGGCAAAAAACTGAAAACTATATCACCAGATAATACTCGTATTATGAGAAAAATACAAATATTAAATATAAAGTAAGTGTATCGCTACCATCCGTAACCTAGTGTTCAGACACTCCTTTTCGTGATCTCCGCCCAATTTACGAAATATTGCGTGATAAGTGCCGTAACTCAACGCCGCGCTTTGTCTTCCGGAACGGAAAAATGAATATAAATGGGGATACAACACACCACCGTCCTGCTTACAGTCAAACACTGGCCGACTGTGTCGAAAAGGCCTTTTGTTCTCTACTTATATTCCGTTTTAAACTAATCCCTATCCTCCTTATCTCATAATATATTTAAGATAACAATACAATCTAATATAAAGAAAGCCCTCAGTAAATTAATAACGACTAGATAAATTCATTATCATGCCCAGACACTGATTTATTTAGCTCTTATAACATTATAAAGCGAAAACAGCGTTAGATCTTGTAGTACATTAATTATGACGGAAAATTATCAAATATTATAGACATGCAAAAGTATGTGACATATGTATATGTAAATATTTTTTACACGGGGGTAAATGTGCGCCCATTTAAATATTTTAGGGTTCCAAATTTTAAAAAACGGAACCCTAATCTCTTCATTGTCATCTTACTCGGGGACTATGGGTTCCTACTGTATGGTTGAAATTAAGAAAGTAGGTGTAATTTATAAACTGCTTATAAATTATGTAGTATTGTTTTTAAACATAATATTACTAAGAGTAGCATTTCATACATACAGTTGAGAGAAAAAAAAATCGGGGAAATATACCGTTGGTTATTTATAAAAAGTTTTTTGATTAGGCGAATGCTTTGTGTGAAAAAGGTGTGATCATTTCTTCATGTTCCCATGAGAATTTTGAGCAAACCTCTTACTTCCCTACATTAAGGCCATAACGTCTGATCGTAAGCACAATGTTTGTAGGTTCAGTTCCCACTAGGGTGATTAAATTATTTTTGTTTCTTTGTTCTACTAACACAAAACGCGACGTAGCTGTGCGCCACTCGACTCGCATCTGTGGAATTCGGCTGTAAAGCTTTGACAGTACTAAGCCTATGTATAAAAAATAGATTTTAGAAAACATTGAATGAAATACAAATTGAATGTAGTAAATGTAGCAGTAGATAAAAATTATAGAAACAAATAGTTTATTAAGAAGATCACAGCAACAAGAAAGGCACGAGCCATCGAAGTCTGTGGCGTAAAACAACACACAAATAAAAAAATTAGGTCATAAATATGTGCAAAACGGGAAATAACCATTGTGTTAAGGTATACACAATATTTTTTCCCAATTTGTCATATAAGTCGTTAAAAATAAATGATCTGATTAAATTAAAAGCTTTATGCTGGGTCCCGCACACTGCAGTATAGGCAGAGAGAACCTAGTGTTAAGACACTCTACATTATATTAAATATAAATTCGTAAAAATATTTCGTTTCCTCGAGTGGGGTTCGAACCCTCAACCAATCGTATATAATACTTTGAGCCCCAACGCCAACACTGGCTTCGCTCACAAAATAAATGCTGTGATAATATAAAATAAATAAAAAAAACAACCTTTATATCAACCGATCAAGCATTCGATCGACCTATAAGTCATTATTTAATTACACCCTAAATACATATGAAGTGAGCCCTCGACATACACGAGTATGAAACAGCTTCAGTAGTTCACTCCTAACGAACAAATTACGAACAAATTATCAATATCAATGAACGAATCATATCAAATCATATAAAACAAAATATTTGTTCTTACATACCTTTTTTGTAGCTTCACTTTTTTCCCACATAGTAGGCTAGACAAGGAGAACATAGTGATAAGACATTTCATGCCCCATGCTATTCCCCAATTATTTCGCGAAGCAGCGACGTAAACATAATTTACATACTCCTCTCTAGTAGGAATCAAATGGTGTTCCACTAACGTACTTTGTTTAACAAAAAAACTTTTTAAATATTTAATAAAAGGTATTATGTAATTTTAGAAACATCGTTCATCGAACCCAATACCGACAGGTTTGTATACAGTTATTCTCTTCATATCTACCACGTTGGTACATTCTATTTCTTATAAATAAATAAAATAAGCAAATGCGAACTAGTCACAAATATGGCATTTGGTGTGACGCCACACACCCACACGACATCGATATCACATAAAATATAAATATATTTTTATTCCTTAATATACTTGCAATTTATCTTGAAACGGAAAGCTCAGGACGAGGGGAAGATCCTCGCGTTCTCCATCACAATAGAATAACTAAAACTGGAGCAATATTCACTGAATGAGGAAAGAGGGAGTTGTCGCAATAATTTCGAGTTAGTTACATTTGCTACCAGTATGTAGTGAATTGTATGATATTTCATATTTTGTTGTAACCTGTAATATGCACGTCTTTCATGAAAAATTCGATGTCAAATAGATAATAAAAATTATCGATCAATTTTTTTTATTATAAATTAGTTGTAGATGTTATAAGAAATAAATAAATATGTCAAACTTCTATTTATGTTAAAATAATAAAAAAATGTATTGGTTTTTTGCCGTATGCCGTATACACAATGTATAGAAAACATCGAAAAAAAATCGTACTAGTTTACTGAATCCAACTGTAATGTACCACTAAAACACTACCCAAACAAAAGTGCGTAATGTTAGAAAAATCGAACAACTTTTGCCACAGTTTGATTAACTTGGAGAGATTTATCAACATAAGCAACCGACTGATAACTCGATATTAGACAAGAACATGAAAAATACATATATCACGGGAGTTTGAAGGTGTTTCTCGAAGTGTAAGTAAGGAACGTTGTCGGGTCGGAAATCCGGCGTTCTAATAAAAAGAATGTTTATTGAATTGCCAGATTACCCCAGTGCTGTCTCCGCCGAGTGGCTGGAATCAAAGGATACATATCGTATGCCCAAATATAAGAGGATTATCTTATTTCCTGGCTGTGCGGGTTTGATGTTTGTGCAAGCTAAACTTATGGTCTTACTTCCGTCGACTTATTACTGGATTCTGTTTTGGTCTTCGATTAAAGTAGATGTACCTTTATATAAAAATAGTGATAGAGTTGCTCAAGTTTAATTTGTTTTTAATTTTTGTAAGATTAGATATTCTATGAATTCTTAAATATGTATACTGTGGTGGCACAGCGGCACAGGATCTTAATAATTATCAATTTAAAAGCATCCCGATATATATATATATATATATATATATATATATATATATATATATATATATATATATATATATATATATATTTAAACTTGCTAAAGAGGATTATAACATGACTGTAACAGTTACAAAGGTTGACAGGAACCCGACTGGTGACGAGCGAGGTGAGAGTAAATTATTCAACGGTCTGTACCTTCGTATGATGACATATGAACATTGTTAATTTTAAAACTATAATTTTGGGTAACATGTTGAATATATTATTTTAATATTTCAATTTCATAAGTGAACAAGGTACGTATTAATGCCACCGCGTCAAAATCCGTAAAAGGATTCCTCACAAAAAAAAAAGGTTAGAAATTTGCCACGACTCGCGCTTAAATAAACATTCGTTTATTTTAAGCGGTCGTAGCCGCACGGGAGCCGCTAGCAATTTTTAAATTACATTATATTTATACTGAAGCCGTTATGGTGCAGTGGGCAATATCCGACTGTAAGCGCAATAATTATTATGATTTCGATTCTAGGGAGTCGTTTTATTTAAATTATTTTCATTTATCTGGTAGACAAAACAGAGTAATATAAGCATAGACGACTATATATAAGCCTAGTTAATCAACTTTAACATTCTATAATAAATTTACCCATTTAGAGCAAAGGAAAATTAATAAAGGCAAAATATCACTCGGGGGATAGCTTCAAATAATGATATACATATATGTATATTTTCCAGATCTGGGTGGTTTGGTCTGCATAAAGAGTAATAATTAAATTCGTCATACAACAGTTATATCTAAATGAGATAAAGGCGGAGAAACGGGAGAAATGAATCACTATATTATCTCTTATAAAACTTTTAATTACTAAGTACGGCTAAGGATTGTAATTCAACACTTACATGCTGGATACTATCTACTTTTTTCTATAACTAGTGGCTCACCGCGACTTCACTCGCTTAAACTACATGATTATTCATTATTAATTTAATAAACAGAATTGACTGACAATTATGCCTTGAGTTCATTCAAATGACGATAACTCTTTCTAATGAACCGATTTTGATGAAATAAAATGTAAATATTTTGCTGAGGTGAAACAAAGCAATTATGTTTAAGTAACGATTTACTTAAACATAATTCCAGTACTTTCACACAAACAGACAGATAAAAAATATATATTTTTTGCTTTATATTATTTTTTTAAGTGTCCCTCTATCTTTTTCTACTCAAAAATCAGAAATGTACAGATATTTTTTAAATGTACAGACAGTTTTTACTTTATGTATAGATAAAGGGTTATTCATAACAGTGACATTTATTTATTAGTGTAATATATAAAACTATACTTATAACATATAAAACTACAACTATTCAGTCTACGAATATTATAAAGTAAAAGAGTTTGTTAGCTTGAACGCGCTAATCTCAGGAACTAACAAAATTGATTTTTTATATTAATGTTTTAAGAAAGACTTCAGGCTGTATTTATTACATCACGTTTATTAATTCACGTTTATGTAACTACCTATGAAATGTATAATTTGTAAAGCACAAATTTTAGATATTAGGCCGTCGTAGAGCAATGAGGTCGGACTTTAACACTAGGTTCCCTCAGCTTCCCTTCTATATGCAAGACATAGAGTGAAGCTAAAAAAATCTCAAATGTTTTACATGACAACGCGACCAAAGTTGCAGTTAATAGCTAGTATGTTAAGTAAATTGCATAGTAACTATTATTATAATATTAAAACGTACATGTTATTCGGCCGCCTCGGTACAATAGCGCGGTGACGAGGGTGTCGACATTATGAGAAGTGACAACATGTGATAGCACGTAAACGATTTAGATTTAGATCATGTTATATATTTTATGTTCTTGTATGGATCATATTTTAGAAATAATATTAACATACTTAATAATGTATGTTGAGGCAAGTCGTGGCACAGAGGCACAAAGTCTGAATGAAAACCGACTGATTGTATGTTCGATCCCTACTCGAGGAGTAAAAATATTTTATATTTATATTTCCATTTCTTCGCTCTGGTGTCAAGAACAAGCTGTAACAGTATGTACCTGGGATATAAGTTAAAAATAAAGAAATAAATAAAATAAAATATGCATGGCAATACACATAAATAACATAGTTAATTATGAATAACACAAACGAAATATTTTTCATAACATATTAATCGAGACGAGTTCGTGTATTGTCGTCCCGAATGTCGCAACCGTCGTTCTGTATATATAGGTGGTGGTGATGCTGGAAGGCAGCGGTCGAGTCGAACTATTAAGTACTACGGTACTAATAAATATGATGCACATAAAGACTCGTACCAAATGTATAATGAATATAATATGATAATTCGAAGTCTATGATGGCACGATCTTTTAGGATCGAATTCCTTATAAAGGAATTATATGTGTAGGAGCGACACATATTATGGATTAAAGTTATCTTTGACCAATGTTATAATATTGAATGTTGCTTGACGTCGCGGAAGCTGACGTGATGGGCTTATGCGAACTGTTGCAGTGACATTAACTATGTCTTGGCTGATGCCGTCTCGCAGTACGCTCGCGATACGTAAGCTGTGTTTGTATGGCGTTAGCCATTGATATATTGATATACCATTTCTACGACTTGGTATACGACTAGTAGGTGTGTGGTGCTATTTTATGTCCCAGCTCCGGTGTATGTAGTAGTGTCCGCCCGTCTCATGCGGGTGTGTGGTGCTATTTTATGTCCTGGAACTCTGGTGTATGTAGTAGTGTCCGCCTACGGTTCGAGACGCGACTGTGGGGTGTGTGCCGTGCGTTTATTTAACATATCGGCCGCCTTGCGGCAGTGCGTTCGTTCCAACGACTTATATTGATCTCACAAATCAATCAACATCACGAATCACAATTCTAACATAATAATCTTAATATAAACAAGCGTAACAAGTACCTTCAGACTGATCACACACAAACGTCCCGGAGAGTTCATTAAGACTGTTGCAGCCGCAGTCAGGTAGGAATTCACGGTGTAGGGCGGGGAGGTGCCCGTACTCTTTCTTCCTTTTATTATAACTAGTTCGTAGTTATAGTGGAGAGGAAGATAGGACGCGCTCTTGGCTTTTCTTCGGACGAGCTTCGAGTTATGACAATGATATATTGTCGAGTTTCCAGTTATCTAAATAACTGACACAAGAACAACTTCTGATGGCAAATATGTTATTAAAGCGATACCTTCTAATGGCATAATATAAAGTTCTTAATACTGTTACCTCTGAATCTCTAAAAGATTTTGGGTTCTTCACGATCACAACTATAAACGGTTCTACCCACTAGACACATCACGAGCCAAGGCATTATTTATTAAATAATATTTTCAAAGGAGTTGAGATAACAGTTACAATTTGGTGCCGTGACCAGAATGGTCAAACGGCTTTGTAATAAAATACATATACATATATACAAATAGGCTTACGCCTACAATTTGTTGTCCGTGAAATGGAATGAGATAGAGGAGGTTTACAGTGTAAGGAATATTCATGTTTGGGGATTTTCAAAACAAAGCATAGTGAGGTTGGGGGGTTGCCTAGTCTGGGGGTTGGTAATAATTAAATATATAAATAAATGTAAATTCTATTTCGATGAACTCCATAGAATTTAGGGGGTTGAATGTAACAGTATGTACCTGGGATATAAGTTAAAAATAAAGAAATAAATAAAATAAAATATGCATGGCAATACACATAAATAACATAGTTAATTATGAATAACACAAACGAAATATTTTTCATAACATATTAATCGAGACGAGTTCGTGTATTGTCGTCCCGAATGTCGCAACCGTCGTTCTGTATATATAGGTGGTGGTGATGCTGGAAGGCAGCGGTCGAGTCGAACTATTAAGTACTACGGTACTAATAAATATGATGCACATAAAGACTCGTACCAAATGTATAATGAATATAATATGATAATTCGAAGTCTATGATGGCACGATCTTTTAGGATCGAATTCCTTATAAAGGAATTATATGTGTAGGAGCGACACATATTATGGATTAAAGTTATCTTTGACCAATGTTATAATATTGAATGTTGCTTGACGTCGCGGAAGCTGACGTGATGGGCTTATGCGAACTGTTGCAGTGACATTAACTATGTCTTGGCTGATGCCGTCTCGCAGTACGCTCGCGATACGTAAGCTGTGTTTGTATGGCGTTAGCCATTGATATATTGATATACCATTTCTACGACTTGGTATACGACTAGTAGGTGTGTGGTGCTATTTTATGTCCCAGCTCCGGTGTATGTAGTAGTGTCCGCCCGTCTCATGCGGGTGTGTGGTGCTATTTTATGTCCTGGAACTCTGGTGTATGTAGTAGTGTCCGCCTACGGTTCGAGACGCGACTGTGGGGTGTGTGCCGTGCGTTTATTTAACATATCGGCCGCCTTGCGGCAGTGCGTTCGTTCCAACGACTTATATTGATCTCACAAATCAATCAACATCACGAATCACAATTCTAACATAATAATCTTAATATAAACAAGCGTAACAAGTACCTTCAGACTGATCACACACAAACGTCCCGGAGAGTTCATTAAGACTGTTGCAGCCGCAGTCAGGTAGGAATTCACGGTGTAGGGCGGGGAGGTGCCCGTACTCTTTCTTCCTTTTATTATAACTAGTTCGTAGTTATAGTGGAGAGGAAGATAGGACGCGCTCTTGGCTTTTCTTCGGACGAGCTTCGAGTTATGACAATGATATATTGTCGAGTTTCCAGTTATCTAAATAACTGACACAAGAACAACTTCTGATGGCAAATATGTTATTAAAGCGATACCTTCTAATGGCATAATATAAAGTTCTTAATACTGTTACCTCTGAATCTCTAAAAGATTTTGGGTTCTTCACGATCACAACTATAAACGGTTCTACCCACTAGACACATCACGAGCCAAGGCATTATTTATTAAATAATATTTTCAAAGGAGTTGAGATAACAGTTACAAAGCGCGGCGTTGAGTTCTGCCGCTCAACACGCAATGCCTCCAGAATCCTGCAGAAAGTCAAGTGTGTGCGGCCTAGTATTAAGAAACGCAGTGTCTTAACACTAGGTTCCCTCTGTCTACCCTGCTGTGTGCGGGATACAGCGTGAAGCTGTTAAAGCTGATCAATAATGTAGAATGTACAAATGGAGACAATCTATTAATGAAATAAAACTTTATGTTAAATAATTGAGATTTATACCACAATTACTTGTAATTATTTTATTTTGCTGACAATTTCACTCTATCAAACACATGGAGATAGCAATTTGTAATTCTGAACTTATATGCTACGTAAATATATATTATAGCATATATATTTATGTAGTATTGTAAGATACTGTATTTTGTTTATATTAAATTATCTTTTTAGGTATATATATATACAGAATTGTTTTTAGCGTTTAACCAGCCTTTTGTTCATATATATTTTTTTTATCAATATCTTCAATAAAGAATAAAAAATAAATATAATATCTAGAATTGTGAACAAAAACTAATTATTTCATTTGTAATATAATACAAGAATGGATAGATCTTTTAATAATAATTAATAATCACCTTTGTCTACGCCGCCGCTACCTACGCCGTTTATTGTATAAAAGAACAATAATACAAGCAAAAACAATATATAGTAGTATATATTTATTTGTACATAACTATCGAAGGTTACCGACTCTCGTTGACCTTTCAGATCTTACTGTAGATAAAATATTTTAAAAAAGTATTAACCTCTAGACTAGTCTCGTAGAGTACCTGTCATTTGTAAGCATCCCAAATAAATCACGAAGCTACTTAATATTAATATATTGTAAAAGTTCTCTAATCAAATTTGCAAGGTCGAGTTTATTACAGGTGACTCCAAATATAAGATAAAATCAAAATTTAATAGTTTAACTTTTTTTATTTATTTAGTTTTTTCATACTTGATACCACTTGAAACGCATTGTATAGTGACGTGTAAGCGCGACGATCGTGATTTCAATTACCATTTCGTGAAAATGAATTACGGAAGGAAGGCAAAGTACGGTATTTTTGCAGCAATATATCGATATCCAGGCGTAAGGACCAAAGTGTCTTAACGCTGTTGTTTACGCTCTCTGTGATATAAATAATATTAATAAAACTTTACTGCAAACAATACTTGAAAAAAGAACTATAAAATACAATTACCGGTGACTCTTCAGGCTCTACAAATGCCGTCAGTATCCGCTTTCTTCAACAGCAGCAGCAGTTTACTTCACAATCGCTTGAGGGCTTCGTTTACGTGAACATAAATATTGAACGTAGTAGTAACGTAACATTTCTAACGTTACCGCGTTTTACTTTCCGCTTCCATTTATTAAAGTTAAAATGTCTAATACTATAGTTACGTTTATACAAGAACTCTATTCAGAAATTCCACCGTATATGGAATTCAATTTTGTTTTTTGATATAATATTATCTATAAAGTATATAATATATAAGCCTAATAAAGACAGTTTTAAATGTTAATTTTGTGTATTATATGTACAAACGAATATAAATATGTAATGATACAGCGTCTATTCATTTATGCAAAATATTATCAATTTGATGTCATCGTGGTCAAATTTTTTTATAACTTTAAGTTTAAAGTTAAGTTTAAGTTTTAAAGTAAAAATAGTATTTTTACAAGGTAAAACTGAGTTTGTAAAAATACAATATTATTTTATTTTTCATATTAACATTATATTATTATATATATAATTTTTATTAGAAAAATTACATTTTAAAATGGCGCTAAATACAAAAACACACATAAGCTAAAATAGACACAGTATGAAAAATAACCATTTTACTGACGACGGGGTAGTCTCGTAGACACATTGTTCCCTCCACGGAGAATAGAGTGGGCCCCCTGTGACCATCTGTTGCACAATATCCAAATCGTAAGATTATATCGCGTATCATTACAGTGAGGTACTGAAAGCGGAGGTGCTTAAATTTGAAAATCGGTGGTAATAAAACGAATTTTGTATTTTGCGATGTCTATAGGACGTTAGTCGCTTGGCCACGACGATTTAATATTTTTATTCAATAAACGATATTTTCTATGAAGTATTCAAATAATAGCGAACTGAAAACGTTATTCTAAAACGTTGCTTTGAAACATTTTCAGGTTAATATTTTTATTACATTCTCTTTCTGTAAATTTGTTTATTTTCGTTTTATATTTGGTAATTTGGTAAGCATTTTACTAATCTTATGCAAACTCCAGATTTGCCGAAGGGCGTTATGTTGAAAAGTATATTCTGTGTTTCTATTACCTCTATATTATATGCAGGAGAGAGTAATGACTTAAAATGCTTAAATTATAATTATGATCCTTTGATCTTTCCCTTTCCCTTTACGGAATTTATATAAAAGCCTGTTATGAGACAGGAGCATAAGCGTGCGACTGTAAACGCAGCTGTTTACGGATTCGATTCCTACTCGATTAAATTAAATATTCTATTATAATATTTTCATATCTTAGTTCTGAGAATGAGATAATGGGCGGTGTTGAGTTCCGTCACTCAACAACGCAACAGACGCAATGTCTCCAGGATTCGGCGGAAAGTGAAAAGTTTTTCCTGTCCACTTTGGACAAGAAAAAACTAGTGTTAAGACACTCCGTCCACTTTTCGCCTCAATTTAAGATATTTCGTCATATTAGAAAATAATGAAAAAAATATACATGTGTATCCCTTATAATCAAAACATTACAAGATTATAAATAATTATATATAATTAATTATTAGTTTACTCTACACGAAAAAACAAATAAGTTAATAACGGCTCTCTCTAGATCAGCTTCTATAATTAATACGAACAAGGTGAGAAGTAATATACATGGTTGTATGTATGTATGTGTATGCTGTATAGTAACGAACGCTTACCGAAGCTGTTCCCGAATTGTGACCAACTTTATAATTAGCTTTAGGCAGGTATAACGAAATATACGACTTTAGTTTCTAACTCACCGTGTTATCCAGATTTCTCTTAACTTAATGAAATTAATACTTAAGGTGTTCTTCTTTTATATAGTGTATTTCCTCTCTTTTTTTATGGGTAAAATATAAACGTGTAATCAATGATAATTCGATTATTTTCCTTCGTCTTAGCTTTGCAAAGGGAGGAGTCTTCCAGGGAGATCAATTTTTAGAAGACAATTAATAAAACGTCTCTCTAAACAAACCATTATTAAAAAAAGACGAAATTCTTTGTCTGCAAAAACAGCGCGCAAATTGAAACATAATTTATTATGTTTTAATTTTCCCTCTTTACCTCCTGACGGTACCTTTTATTGACTTACTATATTATCGAAGTCAATTCACGGTGTATGCTTCGTTTATCATGTTTAGTGCATCAATATTTTATTTTTTCATTGAAACTATTTTAATTGACGTTAATAGTATGTATTATTAACCTTTTATAATAACGTACGTAATATTATGTATGCAACACAATACACAATTGTCTTATAAAAATCTTACATCTGAAGTATAAACTAGAAAATGTACAGCAAATTCAATATAACTAGCAAATACAATATAGGAGATATATACATAGGTACATCAGGATTTCAATTGGTTTTATTCTGCCTCACAAAATATACTCTTTCCTTAATACTTATAAAGCTACGTATATACTTACTAAAAAATAAACTTATATAATTTTCAAGTTTATATATATAATAGTCCTTCAAAGCCTTATGCTAATTAAAATTAGTATTTTCTTAGAAACTACGATAAATCTGTTAGTTTGTCTCGCATATAATTAAATAGAAAACTTGGCACATTTTAATGCATACAATTGGAACATAATCAAAATTCTTTAATTAAATAACCGAAAGAGATCTTATAAAAAGCGCGACAAGAAATTTGAATTAAAAAAAAATATTACAAAGTCGTATAATTTATAAAAACTCACCGTCGAGGAGAAACAGCAAGCGAAAGATGAGGTGACAAATCCTTTTCATCTTAATCATTTAATTTACTCCGTCTAATTAAGTTTGGATGGAATCTCTCCTTTGAGTAACACTTGGCTATAGGAAACACAAATAACACAAACACGATTTTTATTATGATTTTAATAGTAATATTTTTTTGTATAAATAAAACTATCACGTAGTCGTCGTTGTGGTCGATCGTAGCGCGTCGTAGCACGTAGCAAGTCCGTCCCCGGCACGGTTTCGCGTAGCACTAACGGCGGCGCGATGTCGGTGCTACGCCGTTAGGTCTACAACGCTTGTTAGAGTTCGCGCATTCTCTATTATTTAGTTTAACGGTCTCATGTGCACCGTACGAATACGCTCCTCTAGTTGCACTATTCATGCTAAATTAATATCACTTTGTTCTATAAATATACAATTGTTGACTAGTTATTTTGGTTCCCTTTTCAACGTTGTCGTTTATAGGGTTCCATACATCTGTCTGTTCGTCTGTCAAGACCATTCTAATTATCTTGAGATTCATGAGTTCAGAGATCAAGTTTTTAAATTTTATTCAGTATTCTTAAGTATTATTTTAACTGTAAAATATTTAATAAGACAAAGCGAGGCTATTTTATATCAACTTAAAATGTGTAACTGTAAAATCGACTGGTTGTGGATTCGATCCCCACTCAATATAGTTAATTATTTATTTACATTTTCATTTCTTCGCTCTGGTATAGAGACAAAGCGCGATCTTTAGTCCCGCCACGCAACACGCAATCGTCCAGATCCAGAACTAGGCGGAAAGTGGGGAACGGTGTGTCAAAACACTAGGTTCCCTTTGCCTGCCTTGCTTTGTCCACGATAAAGCGTGTAGCTACAAAAAATTGTTTGTACAATCAAAAATCATGATAGAGTCATTATTTAAAACATCAAAACCCTCTTATGGAAAAAAATTGTTAGCTCCGTTAATTTCTAAATTTTAAGGGCTTCAATAGATATAGTTAGTTAATATAATATCTATTCAGACCTAAATTATAAACAAATATTTAATATAATTATTGGTGAGATTTTTTCTTTATATAAATAAAGAGTAGTATAAAAAAAGAGTTTCTTTTTTATATAAAGATTGAAGAGAAACTCACGAATTATATTATTCTAAAAACCTATAAGTTTATATAACGGCGTGTGGATACATTTTATAACTACTAGTGATAAGACGCGAGCGCCGTCGTTCTCATTAACTTCAACGCCACGAGAGTGTATATTGGTATACGTACATATGTTCGTTACTCGAACTGTAAGATCGACACGAAACAATTGATGATGAATTTAATTCATAATTTGACGAATAACATTTACGATAGTAATGAGTGATACAAAATTAGCAATTAAAATATTAAATAAATTAAAATATTAATTAAATCAAAATTAAATCAGCTTCACGCTGTATCCCGCACACAGCAGGAAGCACTGCATCTTTGCCACGGTACCAGAACAAAAACATGGAACCATAAAATTTAATATTTTATTTCCTCGAATGAGATCAAACCTACAACCATTCGCGTTTACAGTCACACAGAATAATTAAAATAGTAATTAAAGGCTATAGAAGTAAAAAGACATCAAAATTTATACATATATTAGTATAGAGGGTACAATACAAAGTTAAAATGAAATTTCAAGATTCTGAAGCTGACTTCACCAGAAGTACCCTGTAGGATTTATTCCTTTGCGAGTTTAAAAAAATTTCAAAGCTCCAAGGGGCAGTAGACCTGTGTACTTAATATAAATTTCAGCTTCATACCTCCACGTGTTTCTGAAGAAATGGGTCTTGCTCTTGACAGATGGACGGACAACAAAGTAAACCTGTAAGGGTTCCGTTTTTTACTTTCGAATTACGGAACCCTAAAAATTAAGCGAATTTATAAAATTCCTTAATATCAGCAAACCGCATTCGGAGTTATATAAAAATAAGGTAAGAAACAAAAAGATTTAACAGGTAGCTGCTGTAGTGCGACGGCTAACGACCGTTTTTATAGCAGTTCCCAGTATTGTTTTTATCTATTCAATTTATCTGCGGCACGTTAACTCTACTTGTATACTGTTTTTAGATACTTCTTTGATTACGATTTGTAAATAAACTTTTAAATGTAAAAATATCAATCGTTTTTTTTTAATATCTATTTGGTTTGTGTTAATTTGCAAAAAGTTAGCAAATTGCAAAACTTAAAAATTAGTTTTAGTAGTTACACTTGTATGCTTGTTAGTGTTTCTGACGTTAAATTAGTGACGAAACTGAGAATATTAAATTAATAAAGTTCACACTTAATCCAAGAAAGCAGGAAACCCAAAGAGAAATGAGCGAAAAACGTTTCAGATTCTTACAAACTTCTTTGGCATACCTCTTCTGCCTAATCCACTGTTATCAACCTCTTCTTATACACGCCGTCGTTTAACGTGAAGGTCACGATCCAGTGTCGACAATACTGTTTTCAAAAATCAACCGATCCTTTTAATAATAAAAAAATATAATTTTATCCAGAACTTATATCGATTTCATAAATAAAAACTCCAAATCCGTAAAAAAAATTGTAAGCTATAAATTATAATGCCTTTGAAGTGGCTTAAAAAAAGAAGAAGAGAAAAGTTTTGACAAGTTAAAAACTTTAAAAGTATCAAGATTTTTAAGAAGGTGGAACTAAACATAAAAAAAACCTGATGACTTTCTATTGCCATAAGTAGGAAAATGTTAGCTTTCTTTTAATAAGTGTTCGACGCTGAGTGCTTTGTCGTGTCGTCTCTTCGCTTGCGTTACGCTGATACCATAAACTGTCAATGCCTTATTAATAATATCTTATTTCAAGAGACACACATAGCAAGGAACGCAGAGTTAATAGGTTAATGAAGGAGTCATCAATCAAGAGTGGCGGAACACAACGCCGGGCTTTATGTTATTATCAGAGCGAGGAAATGAAAAATTATTCTTTTTCCCGAATTCCGAATCGAAACTAAACATTGAAGAACACGAACAACATCATTACAAGACGTAGTAAAATTACGAAAAAAAAATGTTATAATAAAAATATTTGCATATCCAAAGTTTTTAAACTAGTTAAAAACGGTAAACGGTAAACTAGGCTAACTATGAATAAGGCATTCTAATATTAACTTTATATTTAAGAACCATCTGTAGACATATATTTGTAGCATACATTCTGAAGGCACCTAACCTCGTTACCAAAACGAGAAAATAAAAATATTAAGTATTTCATTTCGTCGAGAAGGAACCGAACCTACAACCTGTCGCGCTGACAGTCGCACTCAAACTATTTTTGAACGGACAAAATTAGAATATTGCACTAATATTAGATAGTCAGTGACCAAATTGTCTATAAATAATCTTTAAATTCATATACTTAATATTAATAAAAACCTGCTAATATTATCAAATGTGATTGTTTGTGGGATTGTATACTTGTTCCACTTTCAAATAAAGTTTATATAAGAATTTTGTATAACGTGTTTTGTATAACAAAATATCTGTACTGGCTACCATAATAAGGTCGAACAGACCTTATTTATTACCTTTGAAATATAATTTGATTTTAGTACAATGTAACAATAAACGTCTGTTCTAAGATAACATTTGATTGATAATATCCAACAAAATTAACATTTTTGATTTAAATTAGGTTTTTTTTTTGAGTCGACGTATTTAATATATTCATTTAATATAATTATTTATAAAAACAATAAATATAACATGGAGTGATTCCATAATATTCCCTGCTCATAGTCATTATCATTGTACATCGTTTATTTTAGGAATCTTCGAATAAGTTATGGCCACTCACGTTCTGCGCGTAAAAAAATCAAATATTTCAACAAAAATAAACACGCTACTATCGTCACCTGAACATTTTTGCACGCAAATATAATATCTATTGTATTAAAAATATGAATCATTTTAGAATTTTCTCAATATTGAAAATATGTGCCTTGGTGTACGCAAACACATGAAAAATTGAGTATTTCTCAATTTATTGAATACATAAAATACTAGTGAGACTTGAGGCCAATCGTGGCGCAGTAGCACAAAGTGTGACAGTAAAATCAGCTGGTTGTGTGTTCAAACCCACTCACTCAAGGAGATGAAATATTTTTTTTAATTTATATTTCCATTTCTTTTCTTTCGATCTGGTATAGAGGCAAAGCGCGGCGTTGAGTTCTGCCACTCAACTCGCAATGCCTCCAGAATGCGGCAGAAAGTGGGGAACGGAGTGTCTTAACACTAGGATCCCTCTAAAGGATTATGATTTTTACAATACTAGTACATGCGAGTGTACACTGATATCCGATCTGAAAAACATTTTAAAATTTTACCATGTTCCTTAAATGCTTAAATAGCCCGCTTTATTTAAATTTGAGAGGAACAAACAAAATAAAAATATCGATATCTTACAAATACTACTTATCAATATTTTCACCAGCATATACATTGGATATAAACTCAAATTGAACCCATTACTTTCAAATATTTTATTTATCATGAAATAAATAGTTGCCAAAAACTTATGCAACGAAACGCTAGTACGAAAAGATAGGGAATAGAGTGTTTTGTCATCTGGTATTCTCCGTAGGGAACATAGCAGGAACGTTGAATTTCAGTGATTTTAGCTTTATACTTAGCTGAATACGCAGCTGGAGCCTTGAAACCTAGTGTTAGGACACTCCGTTCCCCATAAAGCATTTCCGTTCTCCACTTTCCGCGTACTTTACTGGGGCATTATATGTTGAGTCGGGAAACTCAATGCTATTTTTAATCTTGTTAAAAGAACGAGGAACTGGAACAATTAAAAATATACATTTCTCCGAGCGGAACGCGAACCCACAACTCATTGCGTTTACACGGTTTTACCCCTACGCCTCGTAAGCCTCCAAAATGTTTATTTGTCAGGAAAATATTTTTTTTTAGATTTATTAATTGTAAAAATAACATTTAAAATAAAAAGCGGTGGCCACAGCAGAGGGTTTCAAAATGGATGGCTGGACATCGAACGTATACATATACGTACAGTGATGATTCAACTATTATATTTTGAAATTTTATTTTGAAATAGTTGAAATGAGAAGAAAGGGAAAAGCGGGTTGATTTTGTTATATCCGTTTGATGTCAGGCATGTTTTAAAATTTTGGACAAAAAGTAGCGTACAGTCTGAATACTAAGTTCCCTTTAAACGAGTATGCTATGCAGAAAAATCTTTACAATTTGTGAAGATTTTTTTTTGCATTATTTATTATATGTTAAAATATGAGAAAACCATTGAGCGTAAAATATAATATTTTTATCAAATAAGAACATAATATTTTGAACAATATAAGTCAAAACACACATTTTATATTTTACTATTACTATTTTATTGCGAGAGCTAATTTCAAAATGAAACTAATCACTATTCAACTTCGTTACTACCATTCACACATAACACGTGTATTTCATATGATACTAGCATAAAATTATATATAATAATTACGCTTTATTTAACTCTGCAAAAAAAATTTTGCTCATATCGTTATAGTAAATAGCAAATATTTGTTATTCTCTTTCCCTCACAAAAAGACTTCACTGCTCAAATGTAATAAATTATGTTCAATAAGAACATATTATTTGTTACGAGCTCCAGTTATAATAAAAAATAAATGTATATTGCTCTAATGAATGTTAGTTATTTCCATATCCATAAAGTACTTATATTATGATACAATTGAATATTTAGTATGAATTTCGTAATATTACATTATAATATATAGATTTATTAAATAGCAATGTGATGTAACAATCGAAACGTTAGTCTATTTATCCAAAAGACGCTATTAAAATAACAAAAGTAATAGTAATTTTTTTTTTCGATTTTGTGGACCTTTTGTGGACCGATTTTAAAAATTATTTTATCATTTCAAATTTCAAAATTATATATATATATATATATATATATATATATATATATATATATATATATATATATAGGATACATCAAATAAAAGCTTAAAAAATAAATAAACAAAATACCAGACCAAATAGTTGTTATATAAATTCACATATCATTTTGAAATTTTCTTAACCAAAAAGTAATTGAAATTATTCACTAAATAATTGTTTTGTATAAAGTTGTACATATAAATATACTTTTGATTTTGATATCTGTTTAATTTATGTTTCTGTACTTTAGTCATACAAATAGATTTTTAATGTTTTGTTCTGCTTCTCTCTGCCTATGTTTTGTTTCGTTAAGAGCAATTTTATGCTAAGTAGCAAAATTTGACACTTAATGAGTTTGAGAGCAGACAAATATTTAAGATATATCTCTAAATGAGAATAAAACCGACAGACATCGATTTTGGCAACAATAACAATTTATATTTAAAATCTCTCTCACGTATAATCACATAGAATGTTAAATCCACGCTCACAGTGTATCACGAGCCTAACGAAATAATTTACCTTCTCAAATTGTGTTTGCTCTTGAAGACGACGATTTTTCATTTCCACTGTAGACTTAAGAGGTTATACGTTATTGTGAGGCTCCGAGGCAGCGAGGCTTCGTCACGGAACATTTAAATGTTTATTGTTATCTCCAACGACCATCGTTTGTATTTTCAAACTCATTGAACGACTTTTATGGAAATAAATAATAATATTCCTATTTATAGAGCGTTTTAAATTTTTATTTTGATCTTTGAAATTGTGGAATAGCTGAACAGTTTTTTTTAATGACAACTGTGATTGGGGGTCACTTAGTGAGATTATAAATTAAAAATAATTAAAATATGATATTGGGATTCATTTGAGTAATGACGATAATATGTTATTGAGTATGATTTACTTGTTTGTCTGTATGCTTATCTTCATATATTTCGAATCAGCTTCACGCTGTATCAGCAGGGTGGGCAGAGGGAACCCAGTACTAAGACATTCCATTCCTCACTTTCCACCGGCTTCTGGAGGCATTCCGTGTTTGTTGAGTGGCGGAAATCAGCGCCGCGCTTTGCCTCGACACTAGTGCGAATAAATAAAAATATAAATATAAATAAATATTTTATTTCCTCAAATGGGGATGGAACCCACAGCCAGTCACTTTGTACCCCTGCGCCGCGACTGGCCTCAAACTGGCCACATTCATATACTTATTTATATCAAAAACAAAGCTACTACATGATTATTTAATCCAATTCAAATCTTTCATCCCTAATTTAGAAGCATATTCGTACAGTAAATTGAACAAGAAATTGTCAAATATATTAACATGTGAGTATTCCCGTAGACACGTCGATAACTTCCATTTGCCGCAAGTGTTCCGACACCCGTCACGTACACTCCGACGTGGTACAAGGCGGACATGCATGACGTTACAATGTTCAAGTGTCTAGTGTCTAACTCTAGTGTCTAGTGTCGAATACAGGCTGCTCTACGAGCTCTACCAAAATATGTGAATGATTAAGAAATGCATATCGTAGGATATAAAAAATATTTTGTATTTCAAGTCATTATTAAATACACTAAACGTAAAATAAGTGTGCAAGAAGATTTTATTAACGTCACTTGCTATATAGTCAACATTTTATTGACTACAAAAGCTCCAGAATTCCAGCTCAAAAATAAATTCTAAGCTGCTAAATATTAAAATGATGCTTACAACTTGAGGACCATCTTAACTTTGTTAATAATTAACTTTGTTAATTTGTTAATAATACAACTTTGTTAATAATAGGGGTCGGTTATAATTTTGAAAGCAATATTTAATATTTTTAAACCGATTTCAAAAAGGAGCAAGCTATCTATTTGACTGTGTTTTTATTGTATACGCGATTATTAATTATTTAAAGTATTATAAATGATTTTTGGTGTTTTTTGTTATGTATATATTTTGGTAGCATATGTTTTAGAGGAAGTCCCATACAAAATATTTCCTAATTGGTTTCGAACGTTATTAAAGTAAGAAATTGTTAATTCATGTTAAAGATCTTTATATCTTCAGTTAATGTTAACTGAAGATTTTTATTATTTAGGTCTACTGACTTGTTTGTAGTTTAGGTTTGGATTACTTTTGATTTTTTTGTAAAATTTGTTTTCTATGGGGGCCACTTGTGGCGCAGGATCACAAAGTTAGACTGTAAACGTCGAGGAAATGAAATATATATTTAAATGTATATTTTCATTTCTTTTCTCTGGTTCTTTTGTCGAGGTAAAAGCGCGGCATTCATTCGGCCACTCGACCCGTTATGCCTCCAGAATTAGGTAGAAAAAGGGAACGGAATGTCTTAACACTAGGTTCCCTCTGCCTACCCACCCTACTGTAGGCGGGATACAGCGTGAATCAGTTTTTTTACCTTACTATAATAGACAATAGACAAAATATCGATCTGGAAAGGCGGTGGTTGTGTGTTCGATTGCCACTCAGGAAATGCAGCGTTGAGTTTTATCATACGACTTATATTGTCTCGAATTAAGAAAGCTTAGCGTCTTGGCACTAGGTTCCCTGCCCACGTTTTTACGAGTTTATGCGGGAAAAAACTAGATACTATAATAAAGTTATTATTGCCCACAGGTACTTTATTGAAATAAATAAAACTTACGCTTGTACAATTATCAACAAATCCCTTTTCTGAACACTCACATCAAGTCAATTAATAATGGAAGTACTTAAGAAGGGTTTGCAAAGAATTGTAGCAACTTTCCCATTTGGCGACGTCGAAACTAGCAAAGTGAGATTAATGAGTGACCTATTCCGTCTCAAATATGAGTCATTGTTAGCGCCGACGCGACCTACTAACAACACGACGCTATCCTAAGTGATTGCCTATCAATCCTGTATATGCCTATCAAAATACGGACCTGGAACTGGAATATAGATAATGAATAGATTACTATTTCACGCTTTTTTTCGTATTGCATGGTTGATAGAGGGAACCTTTTGCTAAGACACTCTGTTCCACACGTTCCACTCAATTTTAGAGCCATTGGATGTAAAGTTAAGCCACTTAGCTCAACATCGTCCTTTGTCTATTAGAGCTGGGTAATGGAAATAATTTTACCGGAATTTCTGCTTACGAAACTTGAATCAGGTTTCATAATTAGAGAATTTGAAATTATATTAAGATTTTTTGATGATTATTATATACCATTAATATTTACAAATGTCACATGATAACAAATATACAATTTGAAAACTGTAATTTAAAGAAAAAATAGTGTGAAATATTATTTTTAAATATTTAAAAATATTAACTATTAAATTATCACTATAATAATAATTATTCACCTTGTCCCGTCTTATTTTTACTAAGAAATAAATAAAAAAAATGGTTACTACCAAAATTGTAAAACAATGTTATACATCCTCTTTAAGCAATTCAAAATGCAGGTTCTTTAAAGAAAAGCAGATGAAAACCTCGACAGTTAGTATTTTAAATAGCTCTTATTTACATACTTGCAGAAGTTAGGTTTGTAGGTACCTCTACCGTCTACGCTGTAACATGAAATCTTATGTGATTTTAATATTTTGTCGTTTTTAAAAAAACATTTTTTTGTAAGGTTAAAACAAATAATTATTTTTACTGTATAAGTATACAGTCCATGTTTGAGGCCAGTCATGCAGCGGCAAGAAGTGTGACTGTAAAACCGACTGGTTGCGGGTTCGATCCCCACTCGAGGAGATGAAATCTTTACTTAAATTTATACATCCATTTCTTCGCTCTGGTGTCAAGGCTTAGCGCGGCGTTGAGTTCTGCCTGAGTGGCACGCAACGCCTCCAGAATTCGGCAGAAAGTGGGGAACGGAGTGTTAACGGACACTTAGTGCTTAAGCACTCCCTTTTCATTAAAATGTAATACATCTAAAATGATATACATCTTATCATGTGTAGGTACTGCGAGGGCATATAGTATAGTTATGTATCTTAATTTTAAATTTTTTCAGATATTTTTAAATGTGAAATATTGTACTCTTTTAGCTATTTATATACTCATTAACTTTAATTTAAACAACACGGCATAGTTCAAAGGTATCTGACAATATAGAAGATGGATGCGGAATCGAATCTTATCCCTCGTTCGCACGGAGTTCAAAAGGCGTTGCGTAAAAAACCGGCGTATCGCTTTTATAACGCGTAAAATTTGCCTATTCACACGAGCGCTTTTAAATCACTTTTTTACCGTCTACCTACAATTGATTTTTACCTACAGTTAGACATGGCAATGGTTAGTGCTAAATTACAAACAATAGTATTTTTTTAATTAATTGATTATAATTTTAACCTTATAAATATAATAAAAAATCCTTGTTAATAATTAATTTTAATCAATACTTATTTAGAAAACGTATAAAAATTTGAACGCAGCGGGACTCGAACCCGCGTTCGGGGAATTTTTATACGTTTTCTAAATAAGTATTTTTCTTTCCTAAGTGTGGAATAACACTTTAAAAATGTTTTAAAATAATTTTAATCATTCTACTGTATGATATCTGCATTATTTATTATTTCTGTTTATTATATTTTGTAAAATCATTTTTTTTTACTTTTAATAAATAGTACCCGAGTGACGAGAACTTGCTGGATTTTGAAAAAAAAATCGAAAAATATTCGGAGCCACCCGGACTGAGACCAAAGTCTCCTGGTTCCCCGATTTCCCATTTGATTAACTACCTAAATGATGACAAAATTCAATTTTGTATCCTAATGATTATTCGTTTTTATTCCCTGAAAACATGGACAAACCAACATTTTCTAAAAATTGAATGTAGCTAGACCGATTTGTTACCCACAAAGCCCAGTACATGAAATTCGTTAGAGCAGCTTTTGAGGCTCAGAGACACAAGAATTGATCTTTTAAAGTATATTAATACAATTTATTTAAATGTATAAATTAATAGTATTTTTTTCTTCAGTTAGGCTATCGGGCAATATGACATAGAAACAGTAGAGCTGGTTGCTAACATATCGAAAGCCCTCGGGTAAAAATTAAATACAAATAAAAAAGCAAACTAAAAGTTTGAAAACTTTCATTTACTTGTTAACATTCTGTCTTAAACTCAAATATATAGATTATATATAAAATAATCCAGAAATATTTTTTATTTTTTTTATTGGAATAATGTGATAATGAAAAGAAGTCGTGGAGACTCCCTTTCTATAATGAACAATTAGGGATCGATATATCGGGACGTGACCACTTAGCACGTACAACCGCTTTAGATGCTCGCGGCGCACTGAATTTTACGCAAGCGCTTTTTTAGCTCTCATGCCAATGATACTAAGAACTTTTATATGTGCTATTTCCGATGTGTTTGAAATGGAGCAGTGTATGATTAAAATCGATCGCGCTTTAAAGCGCTGCCGTGTGAACGTGTCCACCGTAAATACATTTATGCTTTTTCAACGCTTTTTTAACGTACGGTTAGAAACCTTTTTTTTTATTTGATTTCTCGTTTACCGAATCTATCTGGCACCACTGTCACTCAGATAATGTACTTAATTCACAACAAAGAAAATAAACTTCATTATTTTCATTGAGCAATCTTTTATTCATTTATTTATTATTGTTATAATATAGAAAACATCTTATTCATATGGTGAAAAATTCATCGAATTTATATAAAATTAGCCGTATGCATTTATTTTTACGGAAATTCAATATTTATTTATACAATTTTCACAATTTAACAGGTTGACAAACGGTGCCGAGAAGCTTCTAACCTGTAGATGTAGAGACGGGACGATAACTTTAAGGCGAAATCGATATTGACCTCAGAGACGATTTATCGTGGTATGAGTTTTATGGTTTCAGTTCTTTCACACCAAGACATTAGACAAGTATCGATTTGCTTGTCATGGCAGATACAAAAATGTGACTAACTTTAAATGTACCTACGCTTTGAAAAGTGTATATTGCATACATTTTATTATATGTCAACTTCACATTGTGTCCCTCACAGTACTGCACACAGCAGGGTAGGGATAGAGAACCTAGTGTTAAGACACTCAGTTCCCCATTTCCCCTCAACGCTGCATTTCGCCTGGATACTAGAGAAAAAATAGGGGATCGAACTTACAACCAGTCACGTTTACAGTCACACACTTGTGCGCTTTGGCTATGACTGGCCTCAAATTTCATTTCCTACAGATGGATGGCACTGTGTTCCTCATTGAAAGGAAATCCGATAATATCCTCTAAAACGAAGCGGAAACCTCTCGGTGGGAGGTGTCTATTGAAAGCCAGCATAGCTTTCAAATGCCCTAGGATTCTTTCTAGGTCAACCGCAGCCTCGATGATTAAGTGTAACAGGTCCTCTGGGATCTCTAGGATAAGTAGTTGGATATACGCGTACTGCCTTCTCCTATCCTCCAGCTTCCGATGGCGGAGACAGACATAAAATCACACCATCTCTAATTAAAATACAAAAAAAAGGAAAAGGAAAACAGAAAGACCAAACAATACAATATACGCAGATTTTTTGTGAAAAATTCGCAGTATTCATAAAAATTATAAGCCGTGGCATATATGGAGATTGCACATATCACACGAGCAAATAGAATTTGGAATCGGAACGTTCTAGATATTGTGAGTGTCGCGTCGCGTCGTACGGAGGACAGGGCCAGGGCGGTGTCCCGCGGCGTGACGGTTGGCACCGACCTCCTGATTACCGAACAAACTTGCTTATCTTGATGTTGTTGCTCTCGTATTTTATATTTCAGGCTACAATTGAAATCTTTTAAGGAAAATATTTTAAATAAATCAGCTTCACGCTGTATCCCGCACACAGCAGGGTAGGCAGAGGGAACCTAGTGTTTTTTTTTTAGACACTCCGTTCCCCACTTTCTGCCGAATTCTGGAGGCATTGCGTGTTGAGTGGCAGAACTCAACGCCGCGCTTAGCCTCGACACCGGAGCGAAGAAATGAAAATATAAATTTAAGTAAATATTTCATCTCCTCGAGTGGGGATCGAACCCACAACCAGTCGATTTACAGTCACACTTTGTGCCGCTGCGCCACGACTGGCCTCAAAATAGATGGTGGTACATTTCTACAGAGTAAGCCAGTAGACAGGGGGGCTGGTCCAAACCCCCACCTTGCCACTACCAACACTCTCTCTTTCTGTATGTGTTCGTAACGATCCAAAATTGAAAAAAAAAAATATATTTTATAACATTCACAAATTTTCAATATTGTTTGAAAAATGCAAGATAAAAGATGCAAAAATGGAAAGGAATATTGAACAGGAGTTGAACTATATCTGAAAATATTTTCCATAGCATGTATACAGTTAGCAATATGGTAAAATGTAAAATCACTCTACCCTAGTCTGTAATTTAAATTAAAATAATATATCTATCTTCAAGACTGTCTAAACGTCCAATGATTTAGGTTCCTAAATTGAAACATCTCTTAACGACTAGGGCCGCCGCAAGCGAATTTTAAATCCAGTCCTTTCCTTGCTAATAATTGAGTAAGCATTAATTAGACAATCTTTATGAAGTAATAATTTTTTTAATTCTTCATACTACTTTGTACCCATTAAAAAAATATAGTTATTTTGTTTTACTGTAAAATAAATTAATAACATTTTCTTATGTAAAATTGTTATTTTTATATATAATGTGAGTAGGTCAGATATGTAGATAAACATTGAACAGCAATAACAACGTATTCGTAAATTAATTTATGCAATACTAATAACGTCGTTAATATTTGTATATTTGTAAATGAACTCGCTCATTAACCGGCGCTGCTGCTTCTGAAGTTACGAGTTGAATGTATTACAATATGAATTGTATTTATCTTTTACCTTGTTTTAAGCAAATTCAATTAATTGAACTACAATTTATTTTCGCGTTTATTGAATATTATTCAATTACTCTTAATAACCAATCATTGTCGATGTATGCCGTATTCAACTCTGTTTGATCTTTTTTCCAATTTAAGTTTTAGTCAATTAAAAAATTTGTAAAGTTTAACTTAAAGTACTTGGCCAACGTGGGTTCCGTACAATCATGATTGTAGATCTAAGGGAAAATCTTATAATTATAAAAGTTGACAAATTTGACTTTGCCGACGTATACACTCATTTTATTTGAAATGATCTACCAATTTATCTTTGTAATGGTTTTTTTTATAACCCATTCCATTTCTCGAGCTTTAGCTTTTTTTGCAAGAAAGTTCTCACTTCTTAAAGGGAAAGTATATACAAAATGCAGCAAAAATAATGCATCAACGCTCGTACCTTTTAAAAACGCTGACTTTTGAAAGAAGCTTTTTTTTGTACTACACAACTTTTTTTTAATTCAAAACAATCAAAAGTCCTTATAGAAATTATGATAATGTGGTAAAAAAAATTATTTCAGCATATTACAGATTAAAGTAACAAAAATCATATTAGAAGTTATTATAGTTATCAGTCAATTCTATTTATTAGATCAAAAATCATGCAGTATAAGCGGGCGAAGCCGCGGGCGAGCTGCTAGTTATTATATATTACAATAAAATGACCACCAACTCACTCGAGAAAGTTTGTAAATTCAAAATAACCAGAAAAATACATTTAGATGTTTCTATTTGTTTTATTCTAAGCTGGTTCTCCGATAACAGCCGGTACGGTGACAGTGCATTATGTAAGTCTATTTTTTATATAAATCAGCTTCACGCTATATCCCGCACACAGCAGGGTAGGCAGAGGGAACCTAGTGTTAAGACACTCCGTTCCCCACTTTCTGCGGAATTCTGGAGGCATTGCGTGTTGAGTGGCAGAACTCAACGCCGCCCTTAACCTCGACACCAGAGCGAAGAAATGGAAATATAAATTTAAGTAAATATTTCATCTCCTCGAGTGGGAATCGAACCCACCACCAGTCGGTTTTACAGTCACACCTCGTGCCGCTGCGCCACGACTGGCCTGTATGTATATTATATTTTTTATATGTAGGTATTTTTTTTATATTTCTGTATCAAGGCGACGCCCATCGAATTAAAACGTATCAAAGAGATTAACAATTATATGAGCCGACATTTTTTGTTGTGAATTAAGATTTCTACCTTATTCAAATAGAAATAAGAGTGAAAAGAAAAAAATCTCGCGCATTATTAAACGTGCATGAAAATTTAATAAAAGTGGATTACACGTAGTTTTCGTATTAAGACATAGCAAATGGACTCGTTTTGTTGATGGACTTATAATCTGTTAAGCCGTTTCCAATTGAACTCTTATTGACACCGAGATTTATTTTTTATTATTATA
The DNA here is from genome assembly GCA_030704555.1 of Heliconius charithonia. NCBI lineage: Eukaryota > Metazoa > Arthropoda > Insecta > Lepidoptera > Nymphalidae > Heliconius > Heliconius charithonia. The sequence continues at coordinate 7,641,634 of CM060825.1, forward strand.
CGAGCAGCCAGCATTTGCTTGAAATATACAAATGTTTACTTATTTTGAAGATTTATAAAAATTTGAACGTAGCGGGACTCGAACCCGCGCCTCCTGGAAACCGACCAGGCGCTCTGAGCACTGAGCCATAGTTCTCATCGAGCTGCGTCGAAATTTTTATACGCTTGTTACAACTTATTTAGGTTGTTAGCATCTCTGTAGGGAGATTTTTGCATATTTCCGCTACTCAAAGATAATTAGGAATTCTCTGGCAAGAGAGATACTTGTTTATTAAATATTTTTTAAACATTTTTATCTTGCCAGACGATAATCACGATACGAATATGCTGTCGCTTCAACAATATCAATACAATACTTCAATACATTACATTTATGTAGTACTTACCATTAAAGCAGCCCATGCACGGAGGTGTCTCAACAGGTAGTACTTTATGCACATTTATCGTATTTATGTCAAATTACATTATGTACATATAATAAACTATATATAAATATATATAATTCTTCCATCAAAAATAATCAAATTGGTGAAAACCGCATCAAAGTCCGTTGAGAGTTTATAAGAAGAAGACTTAGAAACGCAAAGACAGAGGCGGAAGGCGACTTTATTTTATTTCATAACATTATAGATAGATAGATTATCACACTATCACATCAAAATTAAAATCGAGATTAAATTTAATTGTAGTGAATGCTCTTACCGTCGCGGCGTCCCAAATAGTTGTAACAAACAGCGTGTAATGTATTACCTAGAAACGGTTCAATTTGGAAATAAATAAATTAACTCTCCATATTTTTTTTTCAGCTTCACGCTGTATCCCGCGCACAACAAGGTAGGCAGAGGGAATCTAGTATTAAGACACCTTATTGTCCATTGCGTGTCAATTTAATTATAGAAAATAATAAAGTAAATATAATTTTATTTAAGAATTAAAATAAGAAAAATAATAGGAAGGAGGATGTAGATATAAAAAATGCCGGATAATGATAGCTTTCTTTTGCCAGAAACTTTGTTTGCCTCGACGTCACCGCACTGAGACATATTTTGCTGCCAAAAAGTAGTATGCTAATGTTATTGCGTTGTAACTTTCAGTCAATTTCAAACTTTATAATATTGAAAATTTATATTGTTTTGTTTATAATATTCTACAAGTTATTCCCTATCCATTATAATGCTTTGGCTGTAAATGGAAGGAAGACGAAGGGACTCCTCACTAAATTTTCTTTGTTTATCCCTATAAAATATCTTATATATTTTGTCGTGAACACAAATAGCTCCACTCTACGATACCTATCTCTCCATGTTATGGGACATTCGGGACAAAAGAGCATTTGACAACTAAAAAAAAAGCGTGGAGCTGCCACGCTGTATAGGCACACAGCAGGAGAGGCAGTGGGGAAAAAAGGGAGTGCTTAAGCACTAGGTTTCCGGGTTCCGCCTGCCCTACTATGTGCGGAATAGAGCGTGAAGCTAAAAAAAACATCGACTATATTAGAAAACAAATCAGCTTTACGCTATATCCCGCGCACAGCAGGGTAGGCAGAGGAAACCTAGTGTTAAGACACTCCGTTCCCCATTTTCTGCCGATTTCTAGAGTGGCAGAAATCAACGCCGCGATTAGCCTCGTTACCAGAGTGAAGAAAATGGAAATATAAAATTAAGTAAATATTTCATCACCTCAAATGCGGATCGAACCCACAACCAGTCGGTTTTACAGTTACACTTCGTGCCGCTGCGCTACGACTGGCCTCATTTTACAACTGAAAATGTTCAAATATCACTACTTCAACAACGAAGTACTCACTGCTCGTACAGATATTTACAATCTCTTCATTGTAAAGTAAATGAATTTGTAGATGGCTTGTTACTTACCACAACCAATTATTATAAGAGGTTACACAGACAATTTCGGGCGTTTGTACTCACAAGTCCAACTTCATAAAGCTTTATTAATGAGACCTTACTATTTGATAATTGTATTGTTTTATTTTTCTTTGTTTCTCTTTACGATCGATATACATAAATGAAAAGACGGTAAATTAATTTTAAAAAACCCTAAGGTTAGCTAAGCCGAAATTACAACGTTTTAATAAAAACAATTTTCTAAAATCTTCTTCTATCTTTAATAATGTCCTGTTATTCCATCATTATTCACATATTCTTATACGTCACTGTGATAAATTACGAATTAAACTCACATCCTACCATTCAGTGAACGCTTATTATGCCAAGCGATAAAGACCTACAATATAAATAATAATAATAACTATTCTCCTGCAAACTGTTCTCCTCAACGCTTGTTTATATTCGACGAAAGATAAACAAACATATTTGCAAAGGCTACGTATCTGATTTAATATTATACAGATAAAGAAACGGTAATTATCAAATATCTCACATATTATTTTATGAAAACAAAAATTACATTTGTTGTCGTCTGTATTAGATGATGTGAGAAAACAGTGTGCAGTTTGCATAAATTACTTTATTTAATTACATTTTAAAATAACAAAATACACTAATACTGATGAGCTTGGAGCAATGCCTGGGATGTGCGATCACAGGAGTAGGCTTAACCTTTACTGATTCAAACACTCGCATTCACTGCTCCAGCCCAATTTAGCAAATTACCTCAAAAGAAATATCTACCGCCTCTTCAGGTATTCTTCTCTCTGCCCCTCGCGGAAGGAGAAAGAAGACGGTTCCAGGGCTGAGGCCTCTGACCGTGGTGGCCTTTCTCCGCCCATGGCTATGGCCGCGTCATTGGGGTGGGCCAAAGCCTGTGGTTGTGTCCATGGGGACTGGGGAAAAGGGACGGGGTAGGAGGAGCTAAATGCAGCTCGGGCGGTCAGTTCAGCCGGGTGAGACCCCTGGTAACCCAGAGGAGGCCCAGCTTAGGCGACCAGCGACCGCAGCTGTAGCTCAGGAATCGGAAGGGGGAAGGATATCCCTTGGAAGTCGACGTGATGAAAATCCGAGACATCGTCACGGTGGAAGGCGCGGACGGCGACCCTACCTACCGCCTTTTATACAATTTTAGTTAAAATATGGCTGCCTATTAAAGAACAATGTTGCCATAGCATACTCGCTATGGCATACTATACATCGGTAAATATATCAAGTTTACACATTCTACAATAATATTTAGGAAGTTGACTGTAAACAAAGTGTGACTGTAAACGCGACTGGTTGAGTTCGATCGAGTGGGGACTCGAAGAAATGAAATATTTGTTTACTTTTATATTTCCATTTCTTTGCTCAGGTGTCGTGGCAAAAAGGCGGAGTTGAGTTCCGCCACTCAACACGCAATGCCTGCAAAAACTCTGCGGAAAGAGGCGAACCTACTATGCCTACCCTAATGTGTGTGGGATACGGCGTCAAGCTGATTTATTTTTTATTTTATTTTTTTTTTCATTTATTTGCTTGTTGTGATGATAATATTAAGATTATGCTTCTTCGGTGTATATTTTCTAAAAAATCAAGAACATTCTGAAGGTATGATATTTAATTAGTAACACATAAAATAAAGTACATACATACTAAAACAGCAAATATAATAAAACTAAGTTTAAAAAAAAAATTGTGCGCTTTTGTTCTTAAAACAACACTAAATATGCAAAGTAAGCTTCAAGGTAAAAAACCACGAAATGGAGAATAGCAATGATATTCACCATTTTAGGCAAATTGCGAAAAAAAATGCGTATTTCTAGTAAATGTTGCCAATTTTCATTAATACGAAAGCAGGTTACTATAGACGTGTGCAGTAAGAGGGAGCACGTTATATTATATAACTAATAAAAATAAATAATACTTTAAAATAACGTATTCACTTATTTTTTTTTTACTTACTATTTATAAATGTGCTAATTTTTTTTTATATATTTTTAAACAAAGAAAGCGTTATATATAGCGACATGTCACTCACACGTACTCTTTTTTTAACTGTCTTGAAACAGGCTCTTAATTCAGTTGGTATATTGTTTTATATATGAGAGAGGTTTCTGAACTAATTTACGTAATTATCTGTGTTTTTAATGCAAATAATTTTTATTAGGTCTTAAAATAAAAGTTTTATTCAGTTTAGAACTATAATTTTTGCAGCTGTTATTTGTATACAGCTCTATCACGCGGGAACCTGCTTTAAGAAAAACCGTACTCTACCAACAAACGATACTAAAATTGTATTATTTTTATTGTAGTACTAATAAATACGCAGGAAACGTAATAAAATTTTATTCTTTGAAAAATATAGGATCAATTTTTAAAAACATCGATTTTTTTGCTTAAATAACACAGCTATGAAAAAATCGGCTATGAAACTATAAGCAGTACTATCATACGAAGTGAAGTTAGCCAAGTACCATCAATAATTACGCAGCAATCATAATAAACAATTTACAAAGATTAATACAAGTGATATTACATTAAAAATATTGGTTATGAGTTCTAAATTAAATGGAGTTATTTGTTAAGTGATATTTTTTTTTATTTTCGTAGTCTTGTTAGTTTTTCTACTAAAAATTTTGTAAAGTAGAGAACGGAGCACCAAACGCTACGATGGAGCTACAAATATTTTAATATATTAGTACACGTCGAGAATATTACTAAACTGAAAATAAAAGTAACCTACGTCTATCCCAAAACCCTCAAGTATTTTTATATGAAATTTTATCACAATCTGATCAGCGGTTTGGCTCTGATCGCGTCACAGACACACGTCTGTTTGTATGTGACGCATACAAAGTTACATTCTAATTTATAACGTAGGTATGGATAGCGTAAAAAATAACAAGTTATTTCAAAATAGCATACAGGGACGCACCTGAGACGCTCATACGAAAAGATGAGAGACGGAAATTGGGGCAATTTGTCTCCATCCACATTCACTGGTAGCCAGCCCCTGATTATACGCCACCGGATTGAGGTAGCGCTCGTTATGCAAGTACAGAACACAATTTAGGAGATATTTGATATTGTTTGTTGTTGTATATTTGGGTTTACGCGTTTCTGTGCGCGTCTTCGTTGAGATATTTGTGATGATAAATTCGGTTTAGCATTACTTCTATTTTCCACTTTTGGTCCATTTTATGGTGATGATTTACATTTGATGTTATCGCGCCTTATTTGATCAGACCTGAAACAAAGGCTTAAAATACTTCGAAATTAGTAATTTAAATTAGTAATTTGGAGGCCAGTCGTGGCGCAGTGGCACAAAGTGTGACTGTAAAACCGACTGGTTGTGGGTTCGATCCCTACTCGAGGAGATGAAATATTTACTTAAATTTATATTTCCATTTCTTCGCTCTGGTGTCGAGGCAAAGCGCGGCGTTGAGTTCTGCCACTCAACACGCAATGCCTCCAAAATTCGGCAAAAAGTGGGGAACGGAGTGTCTTAACACTGGGTTCCCTCTGCCTACCCTGCTGTGTGCGGGATACAGCGTGAAGCTAATTTATTTTTATTTAAATTAGTAATTTCGAAGTATTTTAGGATATTGAGCCACATCAATTTTATTTATATGTATAGATGTATGTAGGTTTGTATCTAAGAATAGTTACTAAAGAAGAACCGGACAATTGGTAGACATCATCTTAAACCAATTGATCGATCGATATTTTCACCTTTCCTGGAATACAGAACGAAGATATGATTCTCAAACGCTCTAGTCCCCGGCCGATAAGAAGATAAAGTAAGCAACAACAAGATTGATCTTCACCTGAAACCGAAAATGAAATATTATAGAATTTGAAGCGTCAGTTATAACAGTGAAGGGAGTAGATATACTTGTACAGTAGTGGCCCAAGACAATAGCCCGCGGGTGTGGACTTAGAATAACAGGGATTTCATGAAATGAGATTTATATATTTTAACCTACTATACGAAAAAAATGTTCTGTGTTTTATTTTAATTCAAGACAATTCAAGACATTTGATTTGTCTGAAAGAATGATTTTAAAGCTATTTTTTTTAATGCTAACATTATAAATCAATTTTTAAAAAATATTGCTGCAATTGCAAAGTGTCCCTAAATATAATAATACAAGAGTGGTTCCATCCCAGCTAATATATTCATGTGGTGATCAGCCGGCTACGTCGTAACGCAACGTATAAATTCTGCGGATGGATTTGAACGTAATTTTTCGCCTAAATCGTTCCAGTCAAATGTTTATTTGGCTGAAGCGAAATGCGCAAGTAATCCCATTAGCGGCGCAGCTCGCACTCGTCGGTATAATTTTATTATTAATGTACAGTCGTTTGGCACCCGTCGTCCGCCGCCCTCTGCCGCCCTCCGCCGCCCTCCGCCGCCCTCCGCCGCCCTCTGCCGCCTTCGAGGCTTTACATGCTATTTATATTTTGAATTTCTTTCAATAACCACCTACGTCGTGCATAATGTGCCGATGTCGGTGCCGGGGGTGCGTGATCAGGCTGGTTCTTAATATTTATTATTTTAAATAAAAAAAAGGTTTTATATTATAAACAGAATTGAATGTTTTGTCTAAACTTGTCTGTGTGTTGTAATAATGAAATGCACTGAATTACTAGCGTAGTTCCTCATATTAACATAACCATTAACCAAACCCATAGCATTCGAATTGACCTTTGACCTAGCTGGTTATCCCAGTCAATTTCCAAAAGAGATAAAAATACGCTATATCATGCAATATTAATATAATGTTTCCATTTGTATATAATATTATGTTTTCTCCAAATACGCTTCCCTTAACGCGCTATAAAGCGACCTAATATCCTAATACTGGAGCTCCACATCCATAACATCAATATGATTTAGATAATATGTTACAATCTGATGCAAATATATTAAGATTTAGGCCTCGATACCGAGCTTCGAGGTCAGGGTGGTCTAGACATATTGGCAAGGCCGAACTAGATCTCATTATATTAAGGAGGAAGCAGGGTGTTGGCAGCGGCCACTGTACACGGACATACTACCGCGACCTTCTACTGTAATGTATCACGTTTCTACACCGAAACTTTAAAGGGTTATAATCTAATATTAGTAATTGAAAATAATATTACAATTCTGTTCTTAGTTTATGGCGTTCCAGTTTCAATCGAGACAATAGAACACTAAGTACTTATAATAATATTGATAGGAGTTTTATTCAATACTATTTATTATATATAATAAACTGATAATTCAGTTTTAAAGAAAAAAATAATTCAATATGTAAATGACAATATACATTGTAATAATATACATTGTAGAATAGATTAAGCGAGTTCAATTATAAAAAAATATTATATAGATATAAAGTAAATAATAGTAATTATATTATAAAAATAAAGCCAAAAACTCATACCTAAAGAAATTAATTAAGATACGTCAATAGTATAAACGTAGGATTTTTTTACAGTGGTTATCCATACCTGTATTTTGTGTGCCGCAGTTACCGCCGCATAGACACCAGTAACGTAAACACATACTACTACAAAAATACTACTAAAGATTAAACAGCATTTAACTTTGCCGTATTGACCTACGACTCGATTTCGGAATGAGGCACGGCCTCATCGGCGTCATCATCATGAGGCGGCGGTTTCTCTTTGATAAGTTTATATCTGCGTGCGTTCTTGACAAATGACGTTTAATTTAGAACAATAATATATTTTTATATATTTTTTTAATAATAATAATAATAAGCCCGCAGGGAAGCTTGTGGCGAGCTGTTGGGGAGTGGCGACCCCACGGACCTGAGTCCTCCGGAGGAGAATTGTAATCTATCCCCCGCCTCTGGCTTGCCTTTATTGGCCAGCAGAGTGGAGCGCAAGAGCTATATGCTCGAAAGGGTGGAAGTGCTTAATCTGCGTAATAGCGGGGAAACCCGCTCACGAGTTCCTCGTGATGGTGAAACCGGTGCACACCTCTCTACACCCGTAGCCGACCACGCCGATGTTGCGCCCAAGGCACTACGCCGCTTTGTGGGGGCCCATCTAGTGGGAGGTGAGTCACCATCCGCCAACCATTCAATTTGAGACTATTATAAAGGCGGACGTCCGTTAGTCTCACTGAATAGCCCAGTAGCCAGTCCATCCAAATTTCATTCCATAGTCCTAGTTTAGATTTCCACATTTTCCATAGTTTCTACGCATTAACCGGCGACCATCTCTGGGCAGTTACCTGTGGTTACCCAGAGATGGATCCCGGCTGATGCGTCACAGTAAAACATTTGCATATTCTCTAAGGGGCCTCTACGTGTTGGACCTGTGTCCCCACGCAAGCCTTCCAAAGGACCGGGTTCTTTTGAACCCGAGTACTATGAAAGAGAAACATAATAATAATAATTGTATTAGACTTCTATAGAGTAGCTAAAACTGTTTGGAAAGGGATACTATGTAATTGCAATAAGTGATATGTATCACCTGCTAACAATACTTCACACTAGTTTCTTTCTAATAGGGCCGTCACTTACAAGCAACTGTCCCCCGATTGACACAATTCCACTGCTTTTATAATTATTTTCACGTAAATCTACCCTCTTTTACACGAGTACGCTAACATTATATTTACAAGAACTTCAATCAAAATTGTATTTTAGAGCATTAGTGACACACAGAATGTTACCAAATATTTTCTGCTTTGTTACAACAGGCGACACATTTCAGGAAAACAAAAGTTGATTGACACATGGACGTGCAAAAACTTATCGCTAGTTGTAAAATATTCGTAACATACGAATTGTATGACGTACTACATAGTACATTCTCCTAAATCAATTTGGCAGCCCAACTTGGTACTTATGTAATAAATGACACTATTATGGCTTTATACCAATATAATATATTTTTTTATTATTATTTTATCATGGCTTTATATTACAGAAAGAACATAAAGTAGTAAAAGATATCTTAATTACGGTAAATCAAATCGAAGTATCGAAGTCAGCTGTGTGTGCACATATTGTGAATAAGTAGATCAGCCCAACCTTTACATCAGGTTAGATACACCCCAAATTCCTTTAAGGAAAACAGATAAATTTCTAGAATAATCTGATGATGAGTTTATTGATATACACAAACATCCTAATTTTAAAAGGGGAGATTGGCTGGAAACTTTCTTCCACCTTGGACCCACACATAAAATCTTTAATCTTAAACCCACCATATCAGAGGGTAAGATACAATCAGCTTATTCTGCAAGAATCCAGGGAAGTACGCGAGGCAATTAAGAAATCATTGGTGGTAGCTTGATATAATAATGACATCAACTGACAGACGAATGCGACCTCAGTCTATGCTTGACGAACGTCGGGTTTCCAAAAATATGTTATATTAAATATTCGCGATTAATCCTGTTGAATAGTTTTATTTAAAGTGAAAACCGTGAAAATCTAAACACTATTCGTTTCAGTTTCATACATTTCAGTGCTTGTCTGCGCTCGTTGGTGTGTATATATATGTGTGTACGTATGTTTTTTCATATGTATTACGTACATATGTACGTATGGAGAACGAATTAATGCACTCCTCTATATTAATTACTAGCGGGCGCGCGCGGCTTCGCCTGCTTATTTGCACCCTTAGGGGTGAATTCTAAAAAATCATGAAACACGTGTTCAATGAAATATTTTTAAGAGTCTGAATTTCAAATTTTATTAAAATAGGTGCCGATTTACCATACAAACTTTCAACCCCTATTTCATCCCTTTAGGGTAAAAAATTTTAAATATCCCTTCTTAGTGGATGCCCAGATTATGAAAATAAACATCTGTCCAAACTTCACGTTTCTACGCACAGCGGTTACGGTTGTGCGTAGAGACCTCAGTCAGTCAGAACATGTCCTTTTATATATATAGATAACTGTGCAAAATTCACTCTTCCCTCCGCATAATTTTCGCAAAAAGTGGTACTAAGTTTTTGTTTTACGTGTCGTACGTATGTGCTCACAGACACCGTCTCAGGTAGCGCCTCCTTCTACATACAAACTTCTAAAAGCTGCGAACACGTTCTGCCGAAACTACTGTGCTTCAAATGAGAATAGACTCGTGCTATAAACATTTTATAGCACGAGTCTGTTCTCATTTGAGGCACTCAGCGCTACTTAGTAAGTTAGTTAGTTGGTATACCGCAATTTCAGAAGTATCTTCATTAGAAGAAATATTTAAATTTTATTATATTACAGTTTATTATATTAAGCAAATGTTTCATACTAAAACTAAAACAATAATAAGTAATTGAACATAATATTTTTCCTTAAATCGCATTGTATGCAAAGATTGAAGGTTAATCGTTCTATTAATTTTATTACAATTAAATTTGTTGCTTGAAAACTAATCCTAATACGTAATTTGATTAATGCTGTAAAGGTTGCTTTCTGTTACTATAGGCTCCTAAAATATATAGATTTATACATGAATACATATATATTTTACATTTTAAAATGTGAGTTTCGTAGATTATTCAAATTGAAATGCCAAAAAAGTCTTGACATACAATTAATTTAAACTAAATCCCTTTTAAAACTTAACTCGCGAACTTTACAATATTCGCCTTTTTTTAATAAAACGTCAATAAAACCAAACATTTAAATCTTTCTCTTAAATAATAATGTGCTAAAATTTATGGCAGAGAATAAAGAATACGGGGACACAAAAAGTAATCCCCATAAAACTTTCTATAAAGATATTCAACAGTGCATAAAATTATGTGATTCACTTTAGAGGGTGGAAGAGTTTCTGTAGTAAATTGACGAGGCCGTCTTTTTTAGGGCCCTTATAACTTACATATATAGGATAAACCCTTCCTGAGACTATAACATCACATAAAGATACAAGTATTGTATGTTGAACGCTTTATAGACGTGGAATGTGATTCAGACTGAGAAGAACCACTTTATAGTTCACGATTGCAAATAATTAATTAATTATAATTAAAGCAGTCTGACTGTAAATTTTCATTTTCTCACCCAGGTAACAAACAAGTACGAAGTTGACTTTCGGCAATCAACACAAAATATCTCTAAAATGGAGCGCAAAGTAGAAACTCAATCTAAAAAACTCTACTTTTGCATAGATATATACACCTTACAGCCATTACTTTCTAACCCACTTACATATGAGGAACCTGAAGCTCTTACTAAATAGCAATAAATACAACATATTTATTTACATACACCTTTATTAGCATAAAACAATTATTTGGCATTAAGGATATAACTTTTTATTTTGAATAAAATTATTTATTATTTGAGGCCGGTCGTGGCGCAGAGGCACAAAGCGTGACTGTAAAATCAACTAATACTTCTGTAATCGCGCGCCACGATACTTAGTAGAGTTGTTGAATAGAGTCGATAAGAGTAAAATCGAGAAAAGGGGATTAAAATAATATATTAATCTAAAAGCTAAGCAAGCTAGTAAGTAACGCCTATCATTTTATACGCAATATTAAAAAATAATAACTTTATTTAAAGATACTTTTTAAAGCACAAACACCTTTTTCTAATAAAAATTAGTAAATGAATTGTGTAAAATCACATTTTAACACAAAAAATAACATTATTGTTGTGTACATGTATATATATATACACATGTACGCTAAAGTTTACCAGTGTGCCATGATGGCCTGTTTTATGAATAGTTATATCTTACTTTCAAATACGTATATTCTTGATCATATTTGCCTCGATCGTTTCGTTTCGTGATCGTTTTGTTTGTATATGAAACATAGACTAAATATTTATACATTTCATTTAATATTATAGTTACTATCTCTTTACAACATCCATACCGGATTAATAAATATCTACAAAAAATAAACAGTAAATAATAAAAATCAGAATTGAATTTAGCAAAATTCTATTGAAAGCAAGAACATTTGAGAATTTTATAAGAAATAATAGTTCATTAATTACAGATAAGTTTGCACAATAGGTGCTCTATAATTTGAATGAGTTTAATTGCTTTAGAAAGAACTTAAATAGTTCTAAAAAAGAATCGTATTGTGGACACTTTTCAAAGGAAACCTTTTAGTTGAAGAAATAGAGAAATAAATATTGTTTTGACGCCGCTACCGCTGGCACAGAGCAAGCGACCTGCAGAGGTGATACGCCATAGATTTAGTAATCATCAAGTATATAACCTTTATAATTAATAGGATAGAGTCAATAATTGATAAATATATATTAATAATAATTATGCATATTTCTATTATTTATCCGACCGGTCAGATGCGCAGAGGCACAGAATGTGACTGTAAACGCGACTGATTGTGGCTTCGATACCCACTCGAGGAATTGTAATATTTCTTCGCTCTCGTGTCAAAGCAAAGCGTGGCGTTGAGTTTCGCAACTCAGCGCGTAATTTTCTAAATAAGTATTTTTTTTTCCTATAGGTGGAATAAGACTTTAAAAAATATTTTAAAAAAAATTAAATAAAATTAAATTAGCTTCACGCTGTATCCCGCACACAGCAGGGTAGGCAGAGGGAACCTAGTGTTTTTTTAGACACTTCGTTCCCCACTTTCTGCCGAATTCTGGAGGCATTGCGTGTTAAGTGGCAGAACTCAACGCCGCGCTTGGCCTCGACACCAGAGCGAAGAAATGGAAATATAAATTTAAGTAAATATTTCATCTCCTCGAGTGGGGATCGAACCCACAACCAGTCGGTTTACAGTCACACTTTGTGCCGCTGCGCCACGACTGATGATAATTCTTGGTTATTATCTTTGGGTAGCGGAAATTTGTACAAACACACGATAAACATTTACACAATGTTTTTTTTTTTTACAAAATGAGAAATACATTGCATTAAAGATACACTATCGTGTCGTGCTTAGTAGTCAGAGTGCTTGGAAGGTTTTCAAGAGGCGAAGGTTGTAACTGATATCCCACCCTACACTCAATAAAACATTTAAATAAAATTATTAAGATAATAATTTTAATATCTTAGTATGGCTCGTGATACGTCTAATATAGTTAGAACCCTTTCGTAGTGATCGTAAGTAATTCAAGTTCTTTTAGAGATTCAGAGGTAACGATATTTTATATTACATTTATGGTACATTTCATATTAAATATCGTTACCTCTGAATCTCTAAAAGAACTTGAATTACTTACGATCACTACGAAAGGGTTCTAACTATATTAGACGTATCACGAGCCATACTAAGATATTAAAATTATTATCTTAATAATTTTATTTAAATGTTTTATTGAGTGTAGGGTGGGATATCAGATACAATTTGGTGCCGTGACCAGGATGGTCAAAACGGCTTTACATTAAATATCTTATCGTAGGCATAGGCCTACAATTTGTTGTCCGTGAAATGGAGAGAGACAGAGGAGGTAATATGGAGTTAGGAATTTGCAGGTCGGGAGGTTGAAAAGTCAGGGGGTTGTATAGTCGGGGGGTTGGTTAGAAAATTGTTAGATCTGGGTGTTATTGTGTTATGTATATGCGAAGTCTGCAGGGTGATAATAAATGTAAGTAGAAGTGTAAATTCTATTCCGATAAACTTCATAGAATTTAGGGGGTTGATTGTAACGATCCATACCAGAACTAAAATGTGTAGGTAAATAATTTAATTAATTCAAAATAATAATAATTTATAAAAAAGTAATATAAATATAATTTATAACATTATTTAATTTATAGCTTACGATAAATACAATTTTATAAATAATACTTTAGTTCGTTAATTACGCGTTCCGTTCACAAATAATATTAAAGTGACGTAATACACCGTAGGTAAAACACGCAGATATAAAATATATTTATTAAAAATTATTTAATAATTATATTTAAACGTTATGTATTATAATTTAAAAATAAATAATATAATAATTAATATTTTAATTATTGTAAAATATCATGTTGGCTGAATAATCTACTGTCAACGTCAAAGTCAGGAGATAGGAAAGAGAGGGAGGAAGATGGCGGACGCGTCTGAGGAAGGATGGATGTTTTAAATGTTTAGTGAAGTTTAATTTATAATTAACATATATTTAGTTATATTTAATATTTAAAAAGCATGTGCGATTATGTCTTCAATTGTGATATAAGTATTTGAGGTTGCTAAGATAAGTCATAAGTGCTTTCACTATTTACGAATGTTTGCTTTGAAATGCTTCGTCGGTAAGTTTTTAATAGATTATTATTAAAACAAAGAAGAGTGATATTAATGCATATAATGCCGTCAATATCCAGAGATAAATATTATTAATTTAGTAAATGGAAATAAATAGATGAAGATGTTTTATGAGGTATGTAAAATTACAATTATATTAATGTACGCAGAATGTCTGCCGCCATCTTTGTTAGATGCGTGCATGGGAATTGTGAAATGAGAGTAAAATAGGTTTGGTGAATTATAATAACTTATAAATGTAATTTCTATATATATTAGTAAATATTTAATACGTTACTATAAAAGGAAATATAAATATAATAGTATCACTTATAATATGATATAAAACTATTATATCAAAATATGTATTTACAATTTATAAATATTATATAACATGAGTCTGTTTAATGTCCTACAATAAAAGTAATCTGTCAATATTTTTTATATATTACTGTAATTAAATATAATAGACATTAAACATTAACCAAATGTTAATTATTTACGACTTATACGACTGTTAGAGTTCATTGACCCTTGTTTTAGTATTGACTTATATTATAGTCACAACCGACTGCTGCTTGGCTTCGCTGGTACTAATGTGCTTGGCTAAGTGAATTGCTGTGGCATTTAATTTTATATATGTTATATTTAGATAGTGTCGCGGTGCCTTGCGGTGCTTCGACGTTAACACTTAGTGTATGATGGATAGGTGTGTGATGCTACTTTATGTCCTGGAACTCTGGTGTATGTAGTAGTGTCCGCCCGTTTCATATGGGTGTGTGGTGCTATTTTATGTCCCAGCTCTGGTGTACATATATAGTAGTGTCCGCTTGTTTGTCTAACACTTGGTTTTATCGAAGATAACATAATGTGTCAATCGACTGATGTCGACGACATACTTATAATATATAGCCGGGCGTCACTGGTGCTGACATATTTGATATAAGCGAATTGCTTTAGTAGTGTTGGATTCTGCTGCTGAGTTTGTTCCGCCAGTTCTTCTCAGCACTGAGGTTCTTTATTGAACTGGTAGTAGAATCGTGCCTACTTGGAGTCGCTGGCTATTCTAGCGATCACTGAGTATTTTCAATTAATGATTTCTATATTACATTCCCACAATTCTGAGTCAAGTATCAGTTCAGACAAACAGCTGCAGGGTGTGTGCTGTGCGTGTTGTTCTACGACGGTTCTGTTTAAAAGAGGCGTTACAATAACAATGAATATAAATTATATTAACATTGAAACTGTGGCATATAATAAGAGCACGTAGGAAATAAACATAATATGGAATATACTATATTAACGAATGCATACGGAAATAATAAACACATCGCATTATACATAGAGCATTCAATGTTATTAAGATACAATAAGTAAATATATAGTTTTAAGAAATATACACGAGAGTTGAATGGGTATATTAATGTAATGCCCTCTAAAGAAACAAACTGAAGTGGATTCACATAATCGGCCGCCTAGCGGTAGGGAGTTCGATCTGATATGTGAAGCAGAGAGTTATATGTTATGTAATTTTGGCTACGGCCTACATATAATAATCTCTAGTCCATTGCAAGTATGTATATTAGACTTCGGTCTTTGAATCAGTGTTTATTAATTGATCTTACGCAAAAGCATTACAAGAATCATAAATATAAACTATTCCGATTTGTCCCGGAGGGTTCAGAGCCGAACGGCCGGAGTCCACGGTAAGTGGCGGGTGCGGGGCCACTCACTATCCCCATTTAGTTATAACTATCAGTAATGACTAGATATAACAGAGAGGAGGATAGGACGTCTTCGATATACCTAAGAAATGTCACGGGAGATTAAAACGGACAGACTATGACATGTTATTTATTTATATATTTTATTTTATATTACATTTATGGTACATTTCATATTAAATATCGTTACCTCTGAATCTCTAAAAGAACTTGAATTACTTACGATCACTACGAAAGGGTTCTAACTATATTAGACGTATCACGAGCCATACTAAGATAATAATTTTAATATCTTAGTATGGCTCGTGATACGTCTAATATAGTTAGAACCCTTTCGTAGTGATCGTAAGTAATTCAAGTTCTTTTAGAGATTCAGAGGTAACGATATTTAATATGAAATGTACCATAAATGTAATATAAAATAAAATATATAAATAAATAACATGTCATAGTCTGTCCGTTTTAATCTCCCGTGACATTTCTTAGGTATATCGAAGACGTCCTATCCTCCTCTCTGTTATATCTAGTCATTACTGATAGTTATAACTAAATGGGGATAGTGAGTGGCCCCGCACCCGCCACTTACCGTGGACTCCGGCCGTTCGGCTCTGAACCCTCCGGGACAAATCGGAATAGTTTATATTTATGATTCTTGTAATGCTTTTGCGTAAGATCAATTAATAAACACTGATTCAAAGACCGAAGTCTAATATACATACTTGCAATGGACTAGAGATTATTATATGTAGGCCGTAGCCAAAATTACATAACATATAACTCTCTGCTTCACATATCAGATCGAACTCCCTACCGCTAGGCGGCCGATTATGTGAATCCACTTCAGTTTGTTTCTTTAGAGGGCATTACATTAATATACCCATTCAACTCTCGTGTATATTTCTTAAAACTATATATTTACTTATCGTATCTTAATAACATTGAATGCTCTATGTATAATGCGATGTGTTTATTATTTCCGTATGCATTCGTTAATATAGTATATTCCATATTATGTTTATTTCCTACGTGCTCTTATTATATGCCACAGTTTCAATGTTAATATAATTTATATTCATTGTTATTGTAACGCCTCTTTTAAACAGAACCGTCGTAGAACAACACGCACAGCACACACCCTGCAGCTGTTTGTCTGAACTGATACTTGACTCAGAATTGTGGGAATGTAATATAGAAATCATTAATTGAAAATACTCAGTGATCGCTAGAATAGCCAGCGACTCCAAGTAGGCACGATTCTACTACCAGTTCAATAAAGAACCTCAGTGCTGAGAAGAACTGGCGGAACAAACTCAGCAGCAGAATCCAACACTACTAAAGCAATTCGCTTATATCAAATATGTCAGCACCAGTGACGCCCGGCTATATATTATAAGTATGTCGTCGACATCAGTCGATTGACACATTATGTTATCTTCGATAAAACCAAGTGTTAGACAAACAAGCGGACACTACTATATATGTACACCAGAGCTGGGACATAAAATAGCACCACACACCCATATGAAACGGGCGGACACTACTACATACACCAGAGTTCCAGGACATAAAGTAGCATCACACACCTATCCATCATACACTAAGTGTTAACGTCGAAGCACCGCAAGGCACCGCGACACTATCTAAATATAACATATATAAAATTAAATGCCACAGCAATTCACTTAGCCAAGCACATTAGTACCAGCGAAGCCAAGCAGCAGTCGGTTGTGACTATAATATAAGTCAATACTAAAACAAGGGTCAATGAACTCTAACAGTCGTATAAGTCGTAAATAATTAACATTTGGTTAATGTTTAATGTCTATTATATTTAATTACAGTAATATATAAAAAATATTGACAGATTACTTTTATTGTAGGACATTAAACAGACTCATGTTATATAATATTTATAAATTGTAAATACATATTTTGATATAATAGTTTTATATCATATTATAAGTGATACTATTATATTTATATTTCCTTTTATAGTAACGTATTAAATATTTACTAATATATATAGAAATTACATTTATAAGTTATTATAATTCACCAAACCTATTTTACTCTCATTTCACAATTCCCATGCACGCATCTAACAAAGATGGCGGCAGACATTCTGCGTACATTAATATAATTGTAATTTTACATACCTCATAAAACATCTTCATCTATTTATTTCCATTTACTAAATTAATAATATTTATCTCTGGATATTGACGGCATTATATGCATTAATATCACTCTTCTTTGTTTTAATAATAATCTATTAAAAACTTACCGACGAAGCATTTCAAAGCAAACATTCGTAAATAGTGAAAGCACTTATGACTTATCTTAGCAACCTCAAATACTTATATCACAATTGAAGACATAATCGCACATGCTTTTTAAATATTAAATATAACTAAATATATGTTAATTATAAATTAAACTTCACTAAACATTTAAAACATCCATCCTTCCTCAGACGCGTCCGCCATCTTCCTCCCTCTCTTTCCTATCTCCTGACTTTGACGTTGACAGTAGATTATTCAGCCAACATGATATTTTACAATAATTAAAATATTAATTATTATATTATTTATTTTTAAATTATAATACATAACGTTTAAATATAATTATTAAATAATTTTTAATAAATATATTTTATATCTGCGTGTTTTACCTACGGTGTATTACGTCACTTTAATATTATTTGTGAACGGAACGCGTAATTAACGAACTAAAGTATTATTTATAAAATTGTATTTATCGTAAGCTATAAATTAAATAATGTTATAAATTATATTTATATTACTTTTTTATAAATTATTATTATTTTGAATTAATTAAATTATTTACCTACACATTTTAGTTCTGGTATGGATCGTTACAAGGTTTAAGTCCTTTCAGTTGCGATCAAATTTCTATACCTCTTCTCAATATGAAGACGTCTTTTTCCATAACACTTTAAAAATAATAAAAATATTTTTGATGAGTTCTGACTTTCAAACAATCTTTTATCGTCTTTTATCACTCCCTTCAGCTTCTATTGCCACGACCAACGGTAGCCGGTTTTCATTAAAATCTATTGTAATTTGAGCGTGAATGCATAACTTACACATAATATTACATTTTAAGTTTATTAAATAAAAAAAAACATAAATGATACATTCATAAATTGAAATAAAAAATAACCTTAGATTTAACGGAGTATAATGTTAATAAGCAATTTAAAAATGTATTAGTAATTAATTCATTACTAATTAGTAACAAAAATTAGGCGGTGTGTGTGGACCAGAGTATCTTAACAATAGGTTCCCTCTGGTTAACCTATATGCGGAATACAATGTAATTCATGAAAAACATACGTAAATATTATATTCCCATATAGTAGCATGCTGTAAGTGCCTAACACAGTAATAAATAAACAACAACGGCGGCCGTACACAATCTAAACAAGAGACAAATAACGGAAGCGGCGCGGACGAGGGAACAAATCGCGCGGAATACATTCCACAAGTCATAAAAATATGAAATATCCGCGAATGGTAGCGATTGGCGCCTGCCATATTTTGTTTTTTTTTTTTAGTTTCACGCTGCATCTCGCTAATGGTAAGGTTCGCAGAGGGAACCTAATGTTGTGACGCTCTACTTTTCGCTTCCCACTAAATTTTCCAGTGCGGAAGTCAACTTGTCAACAACAGTCTTGTTATTAAAAATCAGCTTCACGCTGTATCGCGCTCACAGCAGACAGAGGGAACCTAATGTTAAGACACTCCGTTGCCCAGTCTTGTTGTTAGAGAGAGATTTCTATGATAATATTTTACGAGTAGGTCACTGGTAGAGGGAGCGGTCAGTATACAATAGAATATATTATGCAGCCTATATAAGATGAATTATTCCGGGAGCGGAGACAGCAACGGGGAGGGGGTGGGACAAGCCGCTAGGGGGACGAGAAACTTATAAACTTTATCGTAAAAACAAAGAACAATTCAGATCATTCGAGACAGAGATTTGAGCGAAATAATTTTAGAAGTGGTTATTATACAAGAGCAGCTCATCGCGCCCCCGCTTTCCTGCCCGCAGTACTTGGATGAGGATATGATATATGATGATATATGTCCTATAGATATATAATTGAATGTTTTATTTCCGGTAAACTTTGTTTCTTTGTTTTCTATTTTGACAAAGACCCTTACCACCATTACAACATTACCCTTTACCCGTAAACATAACGTATTTTACGAGTTTAACTATAAAAGTTTATTAAGTGCACTTCACGAAAGCTGCGTAAGTCATGTGTACTTCGACCCACCTGAGTCAACGCTCGTCATAAAATAGTAACTAAACAATAAAATATTTTCCTTCGTCGTTCTTTCCCCCAGTTTCCGGAGCATTTAAGTTTTGTTTCATATTTATCGCGTCTCGTCGTCTCGCTACGTCCTCTAGTGCGGGATTCGACAAAAACAATAGAGTTTTCTCCTGAAATTACGAAGGTAAATGACCGTTTTAAGGCGCTTAATGTCTACAAAAAGCCCACGTGTCCCAGATAAATGACCGACGAGAAAAAATATATTGCATACAACCTCGAGAACAAGTCGTTAACGATTAGTTACTACAGTAGTAGCGAGTGTTGCTACACATGGGTGGGGCGCTGTACTCGCTAGTGATGTCGGATGTAATTGCGAGGCGGAGAACGCCGTCGCGAAGGAAACTGCAAATCGTGACGCTAAATATTTTTTTTTAAATTTATATGTTTATGTATCATATTGTTTATACCTATATGATACAACATGCATAAACATATAAAATACAAGATATATGTAAAACATCTATGAATTTACTTTATATTTTTGTGCAAATTATAGGTTAAGACTAAATATAGGGACATAATGTAGGTATACTTACCAGCTTACTTACTAAAAATACTAGCTAAGAAATATGCCTTATTGTTAAACGATGTATTACAATTATGTCAACTACTAAAATGATCTTATACTAAAATAATTTTATTACAAAATGAATTAAATCCCGCACACAGCAGGGTAGGCAGAGGGAACCTAATGTTAAGACACTCCATTCCCCACTTTCTGCCGAATTCTGGAGGTATTGCGTGTTGAGTGGCAGAACTCAACGCCTACCTTTGACACCAGTGCGAAGAAATGGAAATTTAAATTTAAGGAAATATTTCATCTCCTCGAGTGGGGATCGAACCCACAAGCAGTCGGTTTCACAGTCACATTTCGTGCCGCTGCGCCACGACTGGCCTCAATTATATTATTATATGGATAGTCTATGGATCTTAATATATTACATACATTTCATTACCTATAAGACAACTGTTTTTTCTTTATACCTTGATTTCTATATTAAAAATATTTGTCCCCACACGGTTAGCCATAAAAATCATAACACATCATTTTTTTATTTGTACATAGACTTTGAGCTACAAGTATAAATCGGCGACACCTGCGACGCGTACACTCGTACATTACGCACAACACTACAACTGTGTTACAGTCACCTACTTACGACATACTTGACCTGAAAGAGATATTATGTTTATTTTATTATATTTTTATATTTGAACTTTTTTCATTTTTTTTTATTTAACTTTTTTTTTACTTAATTTGCTCTAAAATTTAAAATTCATATTTTGAGTATTTGTTAATATGAATATTTGTTTTAAATACCTGCTTGCAACGATATATTCGTTACAAAGTCCTGTATAACGAAACTACAAACAAATTAGAAAAAACACCAAAATTAATAAAATGTTGTAGAGATAGATACATTGTTAAGGTACTATTTTTTTCATTCACTAAAACTTAAGAAATACATATGATAATATCAGGCGTTTATGGTAACTATATACAACATATAACAAAAAAAATTAAAAACTTACTGAATTTCACTAGAAACCTTGTAGCTGAAAGGTCAAGTCCAGTACTAGTATAATTTAAGGATATTTTTTTTTTTTATATAAACAAAGAGCATTAAATTTCGCCATATTACATATTACGCTTCCGATTGAAACTCTAAATAAGTGACAGTAAGAAAAACGTACATAAAAATATATAGATAAATACTATCTATAATAGATACATAAATGGGTGCAAAATTGACAAAAAAGTATTAAAAACATAGACCTAAATAACCCCATAAACTGTAGTAAGGATTTGTCTGTCTTCGGAAAGCACAGCGCTCCGGAAACAACCCTTAGAGCAACTTGAAATAGGCGGTCTTGTTGTGTTGTTTGGGGACTTCCGGACTATATAACAGGTGCGTTAAATTAACTTATCGAAGTTCACACTTTGTGAGAACTACTTCGTCGATTCCAAATTAAACTATATTAAAATAGTTATTTTTTAATTGTATTAAGGAAACTGTATTAAGTAATGTTAAAAAAGGAAGTAAATTATTTTAGTACTTTTTACTTAATATTTGTAAAATTGTGAGTATAATAGAAACTAAAACTTTACTAATGTAATTTGTAGTACTACATTTCTTTTCTAAATACAGTTCCATTTTACTTACAGTGTTATAACACAATTTTTTATTAAAATAAATTTGATAAGATCTTTTCAGGTAAGTTTTTAGAGAAAAATATTTATCAATAATTGATAAAAAATCGATAATTGATAAACAATCGATAGACGATGAGACGACAGATGTAGACGTTTCACTAAGTAACTCAAGGCGCGATATCGACGAATCGTGATAATTTTTACTTAAAAAAATCTCATCAACAGATAACGTAGAGCTTTTTTTTAAGTAATATTTTGCAGATCTACAGTAAAGTGAACAAAAACCTACTTAATTATTTAAAGCAAAAATAATTAGTTTATTTGTACCTTTGTATTCAAAAACATCACTTTAATTTTTCAAGACACAAAATTAAATACAAATCATTCAATTCAATCATTTAATACTGTTTATTTATGACACCGAGAACAAATAAATCACTGCAATCTTCTAAGCTGAAAAAGCATAAAGAAAACTTACTTTCAAATATTCTTTCTACTGAAGAACATTAAATATAATTATCTTTTGTCCAAGAAACAGCTGAAATTGTAAGCGACAGTAACATAAATCCCGCAAAGAGTATAATGCGATGAACGATCGGCGCCACAAAAATACCTCTCAGCAATTCTTCAGTCTGTCGAGTTCCTTCCTGTACTGTCCTTCGTCTACACTTATTTAGTCGATATCTTACACAAAATCCTGTGACAATAGCGTAAGGCTCTACATGACAATTGCGGTAGAAATAAAAAATATTAAATCGATGATATTTGCCATCAATAAAAATTAAGGATTTTTACACTACATCCCGCACACAGCAGGGTACGGGTCGGCAGGACCGAATTCTGGAGGCATTGCGTGTTGAGTGGCAGAACTCAACGCCGCGCTTAGCCTCGACACCAGAGCGAAGAAATGGAAATATAAATTTAAGTAAATATTTCATCTCCTCGAGTGGGGATCGAACCCACAACCAGTCGGTTTTACAGTCACACTTCGTCCCACTGCGCCACGACTGGCCTCATATGTATTATTTTTTTATCCCTTGACTAAAATTAGTAAATTAATCTTTTAACATAAAGAGTTCATTCTTTTAACAAAAAATAATATAACTGTAGCACAATGCATTTCGTCAGTGACACTGCGGTCCATCCAGTGACAGCATAAACAGTAAAAAAATCATTAAAATAGTTTGACAATAAATGTTTTTATTAAATTGTAAGCTAGAGGAGCTCATGAGAATGTAAGACGGTAAAACATAATTTACATCACGGTTTCTATAACTATCTAGTTTTTTTATTTAAGTATTATTTATTTCAAATTTACAAAAAAACCTACGGTTAGTAAGATCAGAAAGATATCGAAGTAGTTTTAGTAACAGTAGGTATGTAGTATACTAGTGAAGAGTAAGGCTGCGATGCAAGTTACTCCTGTGATTCACCAGCTCATCAACTTTTTAATTGGCGTAGACCGCCCCCACCCCCCTCCTGCACCACAGGTCACACACCCCCCCCCGCCTGCGCCCGCCACGCCACAGATATTGGCCGCAGAATTTGATTAGCGTAATCTCGTTGAGATTTTAACCGGCTTAATATCAGTGCAGATTTTTGTATTAAAATTCGATATGGTTGACCTACATAGCCGCACGTGCCTGCAAAAAGATTCCGAATTTATACACAATACTGTAATTGAGTATCAGCACATATTTATTAAAAAAACAATTATTTAAGAAACATTTTTTTTAATTTTAGTAAACATTTTCCAAGTTATGATTAAAATTTCAAATAACCACCATTACGTCCTGTTCCTCCTTGTGGATGTAGCGCTAAATAATTGGATAACTGGTTCACTTCAGACTGCGGCGCGAACGTGATATGTTGGTACTAAATTCACACACATGGACAGGACACGACGTGTTGTGGCTGCTCTGAAAATAGCTATAAATGGCTGAGCAGAATTTATTTTTGAACATTTTTGATGCTGATGATGAGATTTCATGCTTACTTACTTCAGAGCGGCCACGACTCGTCGACCGTACTGTAACTATCTATAATATGTCTCGCGGTAATTAGCACCGTGGTATTATAGTGGTGCGATTGTAACTAGCATGCCGAATAAACAATACGACAGGCGCTACTTATTTGTTACAATTTCAAGATTAAACTTTTCATTTTATTAGGAAAGTAAATTTTATTCTTTACATAATTTGTGTATACGGATAATTACAGGTGATTACAAAAGTCCAACATATCGTATGAAAAAACAACACCCATTCCCCTTCAACATTTAACAAAATCCCACATTCATCCGGAAAGTGAAGAACGGAAGTATCTTAATGGCAACACAGTTTCTTCACACTTGTGAATTGTGAGTGGAATACAGCATGAAACTTATATTTATTTAGGAGTTTATCTCATTTACGAGTAAATTTGTAACTAACTAACTGTTCTGGGGAACTGTTTGACCTGTTGCCTCCCGCCGGATTTTGGAACCGCACAGTACGTCATAAACTGAAGTACCATCACCATCCCCTCCATCTAGATACGTAGCGCTCTACCTACCATCACGCTCGAAAAATAAAACTATAAAATGTACACAATATTTAAAAAAATAATTTATGATGTATCTTTCATGCACATACTTACCTAATATATGTAATATTTAAATATATATCTTTTATGACAATACGGGAAGCGAGCTTTCGAAATCCGGAAATACATCACATTTGACGAATCCGTGCTTTTCAGTATATTTTATAAATAACATACAACTAATCTATTCGATAAAAATGAGTCTTATGTTTTTCCTCAATTTGTTGGTCTGCAAATGGAGATTTCTTTTTAAACTGTGCAACATAACAACATCCACTTTCATATTACACACAATCTATTTCACACGAATGAGTGAAGACATTACTCGACGTACATTCATTAAGTATTTTCTGTTCATAACATTCTGTATACTTCACAATGTATAATGAAAATACAATAAAATATATAAATAACTAGCAAGCCACACGCGGCTTCGCCCGCTTAAACAACTCAATTATAAGACTGAATTACGATCGTGTTTTAATGTATAATATATGTTTGCAAGAAGGAAGATTTCTAATGTTAAAATTATTAAAACTTTAAGTTGCATTTTCATACTTCCCATAAAAATATTCAATTGAATGTTTGAAAAAAAAACTATCGCGATACGCGGTTTTTTATTAATTGCATCAATCCGTTGCGTAGTTTTAAAGAACTAAGCATACATAGGGACAGACAGCGGAAAGTGACTTTGTTTTATACTATGTAGAGACTAGCATGAAGCCGTCGTGGCCCGTGGGCACCAGGGTGTGACTGTAACGCTATGATAGTGGATTCGATCCTCCTCTAGGGATTGAGTTTTTATTTATTAATATTTTTATGTCTTCGCTGTGGCACCAAGACCTTGCCCAGCGTTAAGTTCCGCCACGCCACACGCAATGCCTCAAAAAAATCGGCGGCTTATTTAACTATAGCCTCTGATTTTTTATTAAAAAATATCCACATAGGAGGTCTACAAATAATAGTTTAAACAAGTCATTTTAATTTTTTCTTGGCAGGCATTGGCATGTTAGCTCAGGTTTTAAAAAGTAAAAAAGCTCTAAGCATTTATAATACAGCAGCGGCGCGCTGCGCTGCCCGTGACCACAACGCTTTGTAAATACTGTATAAGTAAGTATATGCACTAGAAAAAAGAATATTCACGCTGCTTCCCGCATATACCTAACATAAAGATTGGGTAGACAAAAGGCTTTTAGTGTCTCCAAATTAAAAATTTGCTCAGCATCACGCTTTCCCTGAGCGGGAATCGAACCCACAGTCGTCGCAATTACATTCTAACGCTATCCCCTGTGCCACGACGGCATCAAGTAATATACATAACTATATACATATGTTATATGTATTGTATTTTTTATTTGTATTGTAGTTCGCAGTGCAGCAGTACAAGAGCACGAGTTTTCGAAACGAACGGGCGTGGCACGGCGACTGTAGCGCTGAGAAATGAGATGCTTAATGTAGTTTTATGTTTTGCGAAAACAATCGCCCCATTTAGTCCCGCCTCGTCCCGACTCGCGGCCCCACTTGCGACCCTAACTTAATATATTTTATATTTAACTCGCTCTCGAGTCGCCTCGACGACTGGAACAGAACGGATTACTGTAACGTGATTTACATTTGGAATTGATACTGGAACAGATGTTTTAGTTAAGCTTTTATATGAATATTATTTATATTTAGGTATATTTTTTTTAATAGATTATTAGAATATTTGTAGATGGTGCTTAAAGGGTCCAAACTACTGACCATCTCGCCACGTCCAAATTATTTGTTATTATCTTTTTTATCAAAATGCTAAACCATACTAAGCTAGCTACCTGCCTAACTTCCTACAGTAAAGGTGGTCATCTTAAGAGAATGTGTTCTTTTAGCTTCACTCTGTATTCCGCATACACTAGGTAGGCAGAACGACACTCGTTAAGCGTAACGTGTTATTATATATATTTATATATACATAGATACTCCGTTCCCTACTTTCTACCGAATTCTGGAGGCATTGCGTGTTGAGTGGCAGAACTCAACGGCGCGTTTTGCCTCGACACCAGAGCGAAGAAATGGAAATATATATTCAAGTAAACATTTCATATCCTCGAATGAGGACCGAACCCACAACCAGTTGGCTTTACAGTGACACTTTGTGCCGCTGCGCCACAATTGGCCTTAACACTAGGTTTTCTCTGCCTACCCTTCTTGCATGTAAGATACAGCGTGAAGCTGATTTATACATATTGTAATTAATATCCTGGAACTGACACACGTATTGAATGTGGAAGCATTTTCGATTATATTATGTATAAAATACTACCAGTGTGTAAGTGCGATATTGAGGAACGTTTCAAAGAAAGCTCTATTTCTATAGAAAATTTTTATTATTAGTCATAAAAAAGTCATGAAAATGTACTAAATTTGTAGTATATAATATTTTCTTTCCGTTTCTGGCATTCTTTTAAAAGTTGTGTAATGCTATTCTACGCTCATTAACACTAGATGGGTTATGCCAGACTTTGGAGTCTCAAGTCCATATGTTTTGTCTCTACGTTGTCGGTCGGCCACTCAGTTATGTTCCTGTTCCTTTAGAAATAATGAAAATGATATGAATTTGCGAAAAAAAAAATACATTCAAACTTACTTAAATTCCATCGAGCAATGAGTGTTGAGTGTTAATAAATCACTTCATGAAAAAGTAAGATTCCCAATCAAACGATAGCGATAGACGCTGCTCCGCTGTAGTGAAACATTTATCATCTAAGCAATGTAAATATCGACGTGTGCGTTCAGGTGTGTGCATGTGTACGTGTTTGCATATATATATACATATATGTATATACGTGTGCGTGTGTGTGTACATACACAGAACGCGATGGGTGTGAGTGCACGCGTGATTTCGCTCGTGAAATAAACTACTATAGAATTCGTTTGTTAGAGCTGAGGGCCCGCCGCGGCGCCGGCGTACAGTGATAGATAGATATAAATACAATTACGTTATTGTATAGTACAATTATATTATAAGGTTAATAAATATAAACAAAGTTCACAAATTATGGTGTTATATAACAATGAGTTGACATTTAGCATCAATACCTCCAGCCATATTTACAAATCGGAGAACCCTAAATTATTTATTAGTGATGAAACATCGAAAAAAATGAAAAAAGAAATCCATAGTAATATAGGTAATAAAACTAACGACCGGCCCTCAGACTATAACCGAAACCCATCCTATTGAGTGCTTCATAAATATTTGAGGACACATGTATGCGCTATCAGCTCCCAACTCCTCGCAGTGCCGCGTTTTTTATCGGCCAAAATGGGCGTTTGTTTTAGTCGATTCCAACAGCGCCACCAATGTTTGAATTAGTTTTATCGAAACCAAATATTAAATATTTTTACTTTATCGCGCATGTACGATATCGATTTGAGGTCATCAATCAACAGTCAATATGAGAGTTCAATTTAAAAGAAGGTCTTTTCTGGAGAAGCGGGAGGAGTGTATCGAATCCGTCAACGTCTGAGGAACATTGGCGCCACATTTATTAGAATTTGTCGCAATATCGCCTCCGATAAAGGACTTGAAAAAGTGTTACACTTTATTCATAACTGTACCAAATATGTTACGGTTATTTACTTTCCTCCAGTTCCTTCTTCTTGGGACAAATGGCGTTCTTATATTAACATGTTGTCATTTGTTTTTTGAAAGTATTTACTGTTTTTAACTACTTAAAATTGTTTTAAGTAATTAGACACAGTAAATAATCATTATACACAATCAATTTAAAAAATAACAATTTTAAATCTTATGTCAGGTAATGAATTCTCTGTTACTAGTAATAAATCAATAAAGAAACCTTTTTTTAAAAAGCCAGTCATGGCGCATGGACACAAGTGTGAAAATTGGCCAAGGCGTTTAGTCTCTATAACGCCACATAGAAACACACAATTCACATTACATGTACATACATACATACTTATTTATTACCCTTGCACGGTCGGATAAAAAAAGCTAAGTACGAAATAAGTATATAAAACAGATTCAATTATTTAGATTACAAATATTTAGGTAGAAAGATATTCACTTCTTATACAATAGGTACACAACACGACACAATAAATGCAAAACTCATTGAAGACTTGATTATAATCGATCTGAGTATGAACTTACAAGGAAGTCACCTGAAGTTCAGGTGTACGGAGGGAGTCGAAAGGAGGCGAGAGTAAGAGGTCTCGTGAAAACATCGAGTAACTCGATATGTGATCGCAATTAGCGGGCGGCGGATAAAACGGGGATTCCAGTTTCATAATTAAAAGTTACAGCGCGTTTATTATCTATCCGACCAACTTCAACAATAATTCATTCCGGATGAAGCCAGTGAAAAAAGTTTCCATGTTATGAGGAGATGGAAATGAAATTTCGAGTTGAGTAACTGCGGCAAGTTAGCGTGTTGCGCTATCAACGGCTCAGTTTATCACTTACTCTTACAATCCCACGTAATACTTCACTGGGACGTCCCCTTCCTTCCCGGGACGCCCGCTTCCTTTTATTATGGTAATAGCTCTTTGTTATGACACTTTACGTTGCAGTTTTAGCTCAGATTGATGATAAACTGCCGATTAAATGATCTTTGTAAGTACAAGGACCTCCTTATCTGACGGTAAAATACTCACACAAACTTCAATATCTATTTATGGGATAAATTATATTTCATCTGAAAGCTACGACAAAATCTAAATGATCAAAAACTTTTTAATTTGTTTTTCTAAATTTATTACATCCAAGTAGG
The DNA here is from genome assembly GCA_030704555.1 of Heliconius charithonia. Lineage (NCBI taxonomy): Eukaryota > Metazoa > Arthropoda > Insecta > Lepidoptera > Nymphalidae > Heliconius > Heliconius charithonia. The sequence goes on from CM060825.1 coordinate 7,671,311, forward strand.
AGGGAGTTCAAATAGTGTAACTCTTAAAAGAAACACAGAAGGTGGCACGATCGGATGAATTGTAAGCTTAATTAAGGCGTGGAACCGAAACCTCGTCGTGTCCTGTCGTGGGTTCGCATATAAATGGCGGATTAGCAGTGTAATAGAAGGACGTAGCGATGTACGAAAATAAGAAAAAAATGCAAATTACCATGACCGAATATGGAGACGAACTCACGACGAATGCCTCAGCTTAACATTTATATTACTCACGTTCTGAAATAAATTCTTACAACTAACCAAGACGTTATTGTCTTTTATTAAAATACTCTTCTGCATATTATATTTATTCAACATATTTATAATACTAATAATGCCAGAAGGTAGGAGTCTGTCTTTAGAGAGTTATGGTTTAAATAAAATAGTAGACTATAATCACTTTATTTTATAATAACTAATATACTGTTTTAAAATAAAATGAACACATAATAAAAATAATTTTAAACTAAATATGAACAAAAATGTTTTTTTATATACATTTCAACAACACAATCTGCTTTATTACTATTTTAAGAACATATATATATATTCGATGTTCATTATCATGAAGGATTTAAGTTAAAGTCACATGACAAACTATAAACAAGCTCAGGAGCCGACACGAGCTGCCATAGTGCATTGCGTCAGGACGTCTAATTGACCTTAACTTTAATAAGGCTTTTCATTGCGAAGGCCGGGTTGGGGCTTAATTCAATGTAATTGAGGATTTTTAGGACGTACTTATAAACTTTAAATCAAAGCTTTATGCAACATTTTGTTTTATTCGATAAAAATAATCATAATCTTTTGTCTTTGTATATATTTGTGTAATAATTTTAGATTTATAAGTTGAAATATTCGCAATAAATTATTATAAAAAATTTAATCTACCTCTTTGTTCAATAAAAATATGTATTTGAAATAAGTAAAATATAAAACCATCACCAGAGGACACTACTAAAATGACGCTTTATGTGGTCGAAAAATTCGAGATATACTTTTAGACTTGGAGCGGAAAAGAGGTTCTCTAGAATAACATATTGTAGTAGAATTTAAAATAGACATTGTACAAGCGTAATAGTATTTTACTCTGGAAGAAATATAAAGCCCCGTGGTGTTTGATTTCGTTACATTTGTATATTTTAAATTAAATGTAAACTATGCAAAGGAGACTGAAAATTTTGAGAAAATTTTGAACTAAAATGTAGAGTTGGGATATAGTCTAAAAAATTGTTTTTTTTTTCTCAATTTTAGAATACCCAAAAGTTAGCTCAATTGACAATCTAAAAGCAGAGATAAATGAAAAAAATAGTTTTAGATACATAATCCATTACAGTGCTACGAAAATAAAATATTTGTTAATTTTAATTAAGTCTAAGTATTTTAACCACATTATGCAATTTTTGCATATAGTTACAGTATTAATAAAGAAAATTTCAATTAATTACTGAAAAAACAAAAAGAAATCCATTTTGAATCAATTAAAATACATCATATTTTAAATTACAGATTTGACAGCTGATTAACATCAGTACACCTTGTTTAATGATTTTCGCATTTTTCGCTTAACTCGATGCGTTTTGAGTGCTTTCTCGTTTGTTTGGTATTTTCAACGATTTCTACTTTTTTAGGGATTTTATTTTTTTCTCAGTAATCGTCTATTTTATAGAAGTGGCTTTTATAGAAATTGTGCTGTGAACTTGACCACAGTTTTACCAAAACTCAGCGCTGAGATTGCCAAAACTGATAAAATTTTCATGGAGAAAATGATATACCTCAATACGTATTAAATCATAAATTGTCATCTCTTTACATTCTGGGCCCAATAATGAATGCTCGATTTAGTCTCCTTTACTACCTAACTATTGGTTTACAAGGTTGCTTACACAAAGTTTTACATTTATTCGCAAATATTCTAAGTATTACAGATCAAATTTAAACAGCAGAAATAATATCTTACACGGTACCCTACAACTTGAACGCTACATCTTGTACCCCACATCCAGTACCCCGCATCTTGTACCCTGCATCTTGTACCCTGCACCCGACGACGTATGTAGCTCACTACGTCGTCGGTCGGCGCGCAATCAGCGCAAATTTGCACTTTCAACTAATTAATACACTTTGACTGCGAATGTACTGTTTTTGTTCTGTTTAAACCTTTTCTATTATTTCAAAAACGTACTCAGTTGCTTGCAGAATATACGATACGATACGGTTGTAGATATTTTTTCACGTTATTTTCTTTAGTTACACTCATGGAAGTAAAATTTTACTTACAAAAATTTTCCCTCGAAAAATTTAAAAAAACAACATTTACATGACTCTACATCTGTTCAAAGCTAGAGTCCAGCTAAGGGCCAAACCCAATCGGTAAGTACTATAAGGGAATTTGAAATTTGAATAGGGGTTACTTTGACAATTATTCGGTAAATAAAGTACTTAACACTAGAGTTCCTTTGCCTTCTCTGCTGTGTGCGGGATACAGCGTGAAGCTGATTAATTAAAGAACTTAAAATATTGCTTTCATTAAATTATAAAGCTGTATTTTATTTATATTTTTTATTTTTACGGTTCCTTACCTCTTAAAGAAGAAAAGATATTATATTTATTTTGATTATAAGGAGTATAAGATGACTTTGTTGTCCGTCCGCCTCTCCATCTGTCTGTCTGTCAAGAGCTTTTAACTCAAGAATGCTTAAAGATATCGAGTTGAAATTTGAACATAATTATACTTAGATCTACGGTCGTATTTCGATACTAAGAAGGGAATATAAATTAATAGGGTATTTCCGGTTGACCTAGAATTATGAAATTTGGTAGTTAGCATCTATCGGTAGTACTAGTTCAAGAACATATCTGAAAAATACACAAAATTTATCATTAAAGCCGCTAGGTTAAGTGAGATACCAGATGAAAGGGCACTAGCTAAGCTAAGCTTGAATTTTAGAAAAAGCTCAAGACCTTAAATTTTTGTACGGAACCCTTGGTGGACAAGTCCGCTTCACCGGATTTTTTTATGTTAGAAATTACGTTATCGATTGCCAAACAGCATGGTTTTAACTCCCTGCTAGACACACCTAAATCCTACTAAGCTATTAATTAGATTACGAACATATTAGGACGGGTTTTCTTCACATTATTCAATTAAAATTAATAACATAAATAAGTTCTTCTTCTGTCGTAATGTACTAAAAATTCTGTTAAAAACTTTATACGTTTCTAAAAAAAAGTATTTTTCTTTCTTAAGTGTCGAGCACGTAGGAAACTCTTTTTTTCGTTCAAATCATTTTTTTTCGTTGTACAAACAAAATATTTCGATAGACATCTTTTTGTTTGGCCGGGCTAAGCTTCGGAACAGCTCAACCGATTATTATTATACTATCACTGAAAGATGGCCAGATTGGAGGCCAGTCGTAGCGCAGCGGCACGAAGTGTAACTGTAAAACTGATTGGTTGTGGGTTCGATCCCCACACGAAGAGATGAAATATTTACTTAAATTTATATTTCTATTTCTTCGCTCTGGTGTAAAGGCTAAGCGCGGCGTTGAGTTCTGCCACTCAACACGCAATGCCTCCAGAATTCGGCAGAAAGTGGGGAACGGAGTGTCTTAACACTAGGTTTCCTCTGCCTACCCGGCTGTGTGCGAGATACAGCGTAAAGCTGATTTGAAAGATGAAAGGAGTTGGCAACATATAGGCTTTTTATATCAGAAATCTCGCGGGATCCGAATTTACTCGGCAATAACTGCGGTGGCAGTGAGCGCGTGCCTACAGCCTAACTATGTATTTAGTGCATAAGAGTAGGGATATTTTAAATGAAACTCTTGAACTGCTATAGCGCGTATATTTCCCATTATACATTTTTGGAAACCTGACGTTTTGATCACTTTGCATTAGTCCGTGGTCACGGGTAGATGAGACAGCATCCGTCTGTCAGTTGACATAATAATTATATCAAACTATCGCCAATAATTTCTTAATTGCCTCGCCTACTGCCCTGGTTGTAAGCGTCTTGCAGAGTGAGCTGACTTTATCTTGCCCTTTCGTGTAGTAAGTTTGAGACTTGAATGTCTTTATAAGCGGTTCCCAGGTAGTAGAAAGTAGGGTTTCCAAAAATGTATATCATTAAATATATATTAATCCGGTTAAAGAATTTCATTTAAAATGTGTAAAAATTTTGAAACAACGAAATGTAATATATGTATATAGCCTACGTTCCTTATTATATGCCAACACAGATATTTTTTCAATTCGAAGCACAGTTCCTGAGATACGGACGTCTAAGCAAACAAACTCTCCCCTTTTATAATATTAGTATACTAGTAGATAAGTAATGATGAGTATAGAAATATAGATTATATAGTAAATATACAAATCAAGTGACAAGTGGTGGTAACCGAATTGTCCCCCACGAAGCGAGGTTGAAAGGCGATTTGGCGATTGGCGATAGATTGCGAAACGTCGACGGCCATCCGTCAGTCCGCCGCGACGTAATGCATGGAATGATAGCGAATATTATACTAAATTATTGCATTTTACATATTATTTTAGTACTTTTACTCCCAATATTAATAATCTATCTCCTACGTCAATCTTAGATTGTTCCATATATCTATCCAATCTCTGGATTGAATAGATATATGGAACAATCTAAAATTGACGTAGGAGATAGATTATTAATATTGGGCGTTACAATTGTAATGTGTATCTATAGAGTTGAATAACTAATTTTCACCTAATTGTGTCTAAGCATATCTCAAATTTGAAATAACCAGATTAAGTTACCAGTTTAGATTTTAATTTCAGAACTCTATTGTGTCTTTCTGTTTGTCGGATTTTTTCGACAATTTCACGAGTTAATTTCATAATTTTAGAAATTATGCTTTAAGTATATTTTTTAAAATGTTTCAAAGGAAATTTAACTCTCTTAAAATTTTAAATATTTAAACTATTCTTAGAGGCCAGTCGTGGCGCAGTGGCACAAAGTGTGACTGTAAAACCGACTGGTTGTGGGTTCGATCCCCACTCGAGGAGATGAAATATTTACTTAAATTTATATTTCCATTTCTTCGCTCTGGTATCGAGGCTAAGTTCTGCCACTCAACACGCAATGCCTCCAAAATTCGGCAGAAAGTGGGGAATGGAGTGTCTTACAATAGGTTCCCTCTGCCTACCCTGCTGTGCTGTGTGCGGGATATAGCGTGAAGCTAATTTTATTTTATTTTTTCAAGTTTAATTGATATAATTTATCACAAATATCATTTAAAAATTCGCTTTAAACTAAATATTTTGTAGCACAATGCAGCGTAGGGACAGCAATGCAACTTGTACCATACACAATGATCGCCGACAAACAGAAATATTATCGAATTAAACGCGGCGTTTCAAAGTAATTGAATGGAGTGCAAGGATTTCCGAGCTCCCTCCCAGTAGGAAGGCTCTAACGAGTTTAGCAATCCCACCAATTGATTATCGAAATGCTGGCATTGTCCTCTACTGCATTCTCATTACTCTTGTTCTTAAAATGTTGCAGCAGTAAATGAGGCCATCGCCTAAATCCCACTTCGACGTTATCATTTGTCGTTTAAAGTTTGGTATTACTTAGAATTTGTGGATAATATAAATGTGAATGTGCTACTGTAACTTTTAATTAAAAAAAGGATATAGGTAAGAGATTACATTTCTAAGTTTTAATTACTGTGTTCTTTGAAGTAGTCGTCTAGGATCTGTCTTCCCGGCACGTGGTGGTGGTGGTAGTGTGCGGTCGGCGGCGCCATTCCTGATCAACTTCATTTAGATAAAATTCCATACGCCCTCGCTCCGCCTGTGCTGTATCTTATCTTAAAATTCAACAAATAGACCTTGCGATATTCTCTTTTAATGGGTAACCTTAATATGCATAATGTAAATTATTTGTAGCGTAATATTATAGGTACTAAAATAACGAGAGAGTCATTTTCTTTCTGATTGTTGTTGTTGTTCACTGTACATTGTTGTTTGTTTTTTCCTTCCTGAAATTCGTAATACTTTTTTAGCTTTTCCCTATTTACCTTCATGTGTTTATTATCGTTATTACTTTATATTGATAATTTTAAATCAAATTTATAAATTATGTATAGGAAATTATATATGAGCATATATAATTAAATATATATAGTGAGGCCAGTCGTGGCGCAGCGAAGTGTGACTTTAAAACCGACTGGTTGTGGGTTCGATCCACACTCGAGGAGATTTTGATAGTTTTCCTCTGCCTACCCTGCGGTGTAGGATGTGAAGCTGGTTTGATTTAATTTTAATATAGTTAATATCATATCTCTTGTTCTATATCGTCTCCTTTTATCATTCGCTGTGTGGGAGTTAAGTGCGCACAAATACGGGCTCTGATTGCGGCAAACATCCCGCATGCGATCTCAGGCGTCCACAGATAAAGACTCGATACCTTTCTTTGTCCCATCATCCATCCATCTATATTATTTACTCGAACTTTGTAGAATCAATGATAATCGAGCTCTTTAAGATTGCCTTTGAAGAGATCTGTTAATATTGATTATATCAGTTTAAGACGCTGAAAAAAAAATATTTTATAAGCGTCACGATGTATATTGTATATTTAGTATTTCACAAATGATATATTAGTAGAGTATGCAAATGGAACCCCCACTGGGTTCCGCATTCACCACTTCTCATTGGGTATGAATTGGACATTGCGTGTTGAGTGGCTGTAACCAGAACGAGGAAATTAAAATATTAAATTATTCACTCCTCGAGTGGGAATCGAACCTACAACCGTCGCGTTTACATTCACAGGCTATGGTAGCTTCGACTATATATAGATATGACGACCACACGTAACGGATTGAAATCAAGGTCTGTCCGGCTGTGAGCGCTGGCAGAGGGAGCAGGCGAGGTGGCGCCGCGGTGTCTATCGCTAGTCGGTGTTTCTCTTACATGTTATTTCGCAAATGAGCCCGTCCGCCGCTGTCTTTAACAAAATATTGCGGCGTGAGATTATCTCATAGAACCAGCCAACAAGTTCGCAATATCAGTTCCAACAAAATAGGCTATATTTCTTTATTTTATAAATTGTTTGTTATAACGATTTATATCGTGTGTTGCTCTTTACGTATTATATTAGAAAATCACTTTGGATGTAATTAGGTATTATTTTTGTGCATATTGACAAGAACATACATAAAAAATATTCTGGCATATATATTCTGGGAACCTCTCCCTTTCTTGAATTTGGTTGAAAAGAAACGCAACTATGAGGAACCTCACTTCTGGCACCAATTTTAACAATGTTTTTCCTTATAACCGTTACAGTATAATTATATTTTTTTCTAAAAAAAACTACTTGGTCAATTTCAACCGGATCCCATATACAGAACATAACCTTTCACTAAACTGTATCTTTTTAAATTAAATAAGAATTATCGAAATCGGTAAGCGTGATATTGAGTTATTAGTTCATTTGTCGCGCACATACTAAAAGCAAATTAAAGATCTATGTGATTTTCTCATTAATACCATTGTCAGAAATGGATTTTGGTCCATGGTTCAAAAAAACAACATGGGACCACACGGGAAGCACTAGCTTTTACATAAAAAAAAATATCGGTAATTCGAATTGATAACATCCTTTTCATACAGAAATCTGTCAAAAGCTTTGTTAGCTAATGCAAAAAGAGAAATAGACCATTTTGTGACATACAAAACTGCAAAATAAGTTTGCTCTTAGAGAAGTAACACATAAAGGAAGACCGACAGTCTTATCTATTGAACTAGAAAATTAACTTCAGTCAGCCATCTTTTTCTTCTGGAAAATGACATGTTCGTGTTAACGATTAGTGATACTAAGCTAGACGCTGTACGCGTCTAGCTTATTAGGCCACAGAACACAACCAAATCACTCATACCTTCAACCGAGAAAAAGAACTGAAAAGTAAGTTATGATTCTATGCTTTTAAGAGGAAATACCCAGAAATTACAAATATATATTAATATAATAATATCACACGCAATGCCTCCAGAATTCGGCAGAAAGTGGAGAATGGAATGTCTCAGCACTAGGTTCCCTCTGCCTACCCTGCTGTGTGTGTGGGATACAGCGTGAAGCTAATTTAATTTAAATTTTTTATAATAATTTCAATATTAGAGACGCTATTTTGATTTTTATTTCGTTTAAATAACAAAGATTTAATAAAATGTTAAATATGGTTTGTTTATAATTTGCTTTATACATTTTGTTTTTTAGACGTATTTACAAGACTGAATAACGTAATATTCTTAGGTAAAGTGTTGATTATGTTTATGAAATAAATATTAATAATAATGATCCGTTATTATAACTATCATTTATTTAATTTATAATTACTTTTATAATTTAAGATTTATTCCAATTTAATTGGTTCAATTTGGCACCGCTGTAGTTATTTGGACCGAATAGCAATCTTTGGAAATTCCCTGTTTTTATATGTTCCCATTAGGTTACAATATGTAGCTAAAGAAACAAGGTACTTCCAAAGTCTTGTTTTATTACTTTAGCTTCAAACGATCTTATGATTTAGGCCATTACGTCGAAAGATGTCCAATATGGATTACTCTCCCCTATCATTTTATTTATAAACATAGGGTGTAGAATTTTCGAAAAACTACTAAAATATTTAAATCAATGAAAAGTTCTATCTATCTTAGTTCAATGAAACGATTATTGTAAAAGGTACGGGAAGTTTCTTCTTGAATAATTTCCCTCATAACATCCGAGGCTGTTAACTCGAGGCAGCAGAGATATATTATTATTTTTCTACGTCTTATTTTTGTATTAATAATGAGGACAAGGTCAAGGAGTATCTTAACATTAGGATCTGTCTGTGTTGACTGATGAATCGTAATGGTATGCAGTTCAATACATTTATTAAATATTTTACTAATTTATCAGTAAAATGTACCACCTATTTAATGAATATACTACTTTTCTAAAGAATACTTAATTGTTATACGTGTCACTTTCACAATGAAACATTTCGCTCCAGCTCCATTTGATGCTATCGCCATATATTATTCACGGTTAGAAACCACCGAGGTCATGTTACGTCATCTCATAAATAAATAGCCTCAAACTTCAAGTCCACGGGAGGGCTTAGTACTAGGCATACATGTGAATACCTACGTTGTAAACACTGTGTAAATAGACATTAATCGCTTCGTTTTTGTTTCAATCGCAGTCGCGTTTGCCGTCGACTTCTTTTATTACATAAATAAATAATATGTTCCTCTGAAATCATTTACAAGTACAATAGGCAGCGTGTGGGGGATTTCTCCTTCCCCGGGGCACCTCCCGCACCTCCGCCCTCGCCCGCACTATGGCTCGTGGAACTGTAACGAAGTGCATTATAACAGTCGTAGAGAGTACAAAGCCGAATTTTATGTTCTTTTGTCGGTCGCAAGGAGCATATAAAATTACAGCGGAACATAAGCCGGGAGGTTGTTAACTATTTGTATAAGATTTTTAATGCGATTTAAAAATCTTATAGAAATAGTTAAGATAAAAATAAATAAATAAATTAAATGGATTTAGGATGAGCATTTTTAAGCAATTTAAGTGAATAATTTTATCCGACGCATATACATACAGGCGTTGTTGTAATATATAATTACAATTAATATAAATCATAATAAGTTCTTTGATTTTCACGATTATTACACATTAATCGCGTATATTTAGCGCGTTAAAATAGTTTTATTTATATTATAAATCAGTTTCACGCTGTATCCCGCGCCCAGCAGCGTGGGCAGAGGGAACCTACTATTCCCTACCCCACTCCATTCCTCACTTTTAGCCAAGTTCTGAAGGTATTGCGTATTGAGTGGCGGAACTCAACGCCGCGCTTTTGCGTCGACACCAGAGCGAAGAAATGAAAATATAAATGTAAATAAATATTTTATTTCCTCGAGTGGAGATCGAACCCACAACCGTCAATTTAACAGTCACACTTTGTGCCCCTGCGACTGGCCTCTAATTATATTAATAACAATTAATATAATTACATTATTATAGTTGTTATAGGTTACTTAAAATTAAAGCTAATTTTCTTTTAATGATTCTCATATACATTGGACACAACGAATAAATAACGCAGTTAAAAAGCCTCACACGACACAAACAGGCTCCCCGCTGACAGCCGCCTACCGGCGACCGGCGCGGCCCGCACGCGCTCGCACGCCTACGTAAATCCCTTAAAACTTTTCCTCGAAACGTGGACCATAAACAACACGCCTGATATAAATTATTCCAAACTTTTTCACGTCGATATTAAGAGATTACGCAAAATATGGAGGAGGACAAAAACATCGCAATAAAAAGTTTTTTCATACACAGTTACCGACTTGAGTTGGGCATTATAATTTCTCTAGCGTTTGAAATTCACTTTCTTTTATTCCCATTTCAAATATATTTGACACACAAATATAATTTCGCTTTGATGGTCCACAACGCGGGAAATTCTTTTCAATATTCTTGTCGAAGAAAGCAAGTACTAATGAGTAACTACTAAACTTCACGGATTATGTGAGAGCGCGTCTAAGAAGCGTCGTCCTGCTCCGTGTAAGACCGTAAGCCGTACCTGATACACTCCCGTACAAACTCTACAACCGCTGCTCTACCCGCAGGAACACAAAGTCGACTTTGATACGTAACCCCGTCGTCCCGCCGCAGTCTAATTAAAATCAACTCATCCACTGGTCTGAGCAACTCCAAGCCCCAACAATACCGAGGCGGCTAACACCGTGAGCGTCGTAGTTGCTCCTCTGATTTACTACAATACGTGGATAACTTCATTTTCAATACAACATTTAAAAATAATTGTTCCAGTCAATTTTGTAGAGCTACGCACTAATTTTCTACGAGCTTGCTCGTGTTGTTTTATGTTCTACATATTGAAAATAACTAGACGGGAATTTTAAATCGAGTAGGTAGGAAAATAATTTTATACATTATATACTTTAAAATTACGTTATATATTATTTGTACTAAATGTTATTTAAGTGCCGCTGCCGTTTACTTGTCTCGCAAAATATGACAGTAGAAATATGAGATTCCGCTTATGAAGCATAGTTGCTCCGCTCGTGAGGTTGCAGACGGTTGCAGACAATACCTCAAATCAAAATACACAATGGACCGTGGAGTCGCGCGAATTTATTAAGAAGGCAGGGACTGGCGCGGATGCAATTTCCTGAAAAATACCTCTCAGGGAACAAACCCAGGACACACAGATGAGCTGACTAGTGACTCTTGGAAACCACATGAAAATAACTCCACAATTTATATTGTGAATCGGAATTAGAAGTCTACTAAAATTATTCATTTACAATTTAAGGAAAATAAAGAACTAATAAGAAAATTGTTATTATTGCAAGTTAGGTTCGTTTTTTGTTGTTAGACCTATAGACATTTTAGAGTTTTTTCTTCTCCTTAATCAATTAATTAAATAAATATATGTTACTAGTGTATCTAACTATTATTGTTTAACATTTTTGAAATGTTAATCCACTTATTTTTAAGCCGCATCAAATTTTGAATTGAAATACTAAACGATAATTTTTATCAATTATCATAGCAGGTAGCAGAAATTTATATAAATCTCTCTCGCTATTCCGCTGCTACACCCGCTCCCTCGTCTCTTGTGACCGCGTCCTCGGTCATAGCTCTTACAATCTGTTCATATTCCACCATATAAAAAATAAGCAGCGACTCTTTCAGCTCTCACTATTTATTTCTCGAAGGCGCCTTTTGGCGACTACGATGAATGCAGCCTCAGCCTCATACCACGGACACTATGTAATAATTCAATTATAACTAGAAATATGTTTTTACTTCTTTGATAGCGTTCGAATTAATTTAGTAAATGTATACAATTTCAAAATAGAGTAGACGTCGTAACTTATTTATGCAATAAGCAAGTGCTGAGGCCATGATGCCGTATAAAGACAGATCTGAAGACGGAGGTATAATTTAAAAGACATTTCATACTATACTCCTCGTCGTATGCATCTTTGTTTGCATCTCTCGTCAAAACTATGAGAATTATTCTCTCTTAGTACTACGTGCTAGTAGTTAATAAAATTAATATTTATTAGTATGCAATAAAACGGTTATTTATAGCGATTTTGTAGAACAACATTCTTTAAGATGGTTAAATTTTTATATAAATTATAAGCTGATTAAAGGCAAACACTTAGCATTAATGAAAGCTTTCCAAAATAAAATAGAGAAAATTTCAATTAAATCGGTTGAACCGATTGTAACATTAACGAGAATAAACGCACAGTCGTACAAACAAAAACTTGAAAAAAATATTACCTTTATTAGATGCCACAAATATCATTTTTTTCTTATATATCATATTAATATGTATTTGTTTATTATTTTCTTTACTAATTGTTGTCACTAAACATACAACGCGAAATTGGAAGCCTAATACCAACGTTACGGAGTATAAAACAGTTTCAGGTTCACTTAACACTAGGTCTCTTCTGCATATCCTGCCCTGCGATTTTTTTTTTAAATAAATGTACAAATATTATAGATATTTTTCAGGAAATTATAGGGCCATAGATCTTCAATTTCAACTCGATATCTCAATGCATTTCTAAGTTAAAGACTCTTAGCAGACAGAAAGTGATACTTTTTTTATAACGATGCATTAATATACATGTAATAGATTACATACTAAAGAATTATGATTATATTTAATTATTATTAAATTGTTATAAATGTTCATTAAAATGTTATTTACTATAGAAATAATTATGGACTTAAAATATGTAAACAATATTTAAATTTTAATCAAATATTACGATAAAAGTACTTTAATTAATTTCTATAAAATTATTACTAATTTTATAAAAATAAATATATAAAACAGCTTCACGCTGTATCCCGCACATAGCAGGGTAGGCAAAGGAAGCCTAGTGTTTAGATAAAAAAGCTAAATTTTGCTAAATCTATAGATTTTTCGTAATAGGTAAGTCAAAAAAGTAGCTAAATTAAAATTATTCATATAAAAATTATATATTTCAAAATATATATATTTTTAAATAGGCATCTGTCCGAAAAAGTCGTGTTTAATTTCTTGTAGCGTCATTATTATGTTATCGTATCTGTTACTCCTAATAATCGTAATATTTATCACAGATTCTAAATGGACTTAAAAAATGTTTCCTAACCTCTGTTAACTCTCTGAGAAAGCGCGTCTCGGTGTGTCTGTATGTACACTCTAAAGCGGCTGATTAAAAAAGTTCATCAACAAATCTCTTGGTTGTTAAAGCCGGAATGCCGGAACGCCTCGAGATCAACTTCGGTAATAAAAACTTACACCATAATGAAGCGCCGCCATGGCTGAACCGCGGATACTCAAAAAAAATCAAACATTTTTAAAATAGAGCACTCGCCAAGTTTGCAGTCGCCTAAGAGAAACATATTATACTTTTTTGGTTTCACCCTCCAATTCCGAAGATTTTGAGTGGCAGAAATCAAAGCCGCGCTTTGTTTTGTTACCAGAACGTGGAATCGTCGCGCTTATAGTCACAGTTGTTAGAAATCGGAAGTGGGTAACGTTTTTTAAAAAAACACATTAAAACACACACATCATCTATATGATTCTAAATTATTTGGAACGGGATACTATGTAATTGCAATAAGTGATATGTATCACCTACTAACAACACTTCACACTAGTTTCCTTTCTATAGGGGCCGTCACTTACAAGCAACTGTCCCCCGATTGACACTATTTCACTGCTTTTATAATTAATTTCACTTAAATCTACGTTCTTTTACACGAGTTCGTTAACAATATTATATCAATTTTATTTTATCCAGATTTTTTCGTTACTTTAAGCTTTTAATCAAGAAAAACAATATTAAGACAGCAAAAATCTTCTTTACTTTACGTCAAAACAGAACAATCGAAACAAATGTATGAACTTTTGTGTAAATTAATTTCGGCGTGCTTTCGTTTGGTATCTACATACTCGCTTGTCTTCTGTTAAGCATTGCAATATAGCAATAGAATACAGTGATTCTTATAATTATTTTCTCTTTCACAATATCATACTCATTGTTTCCACTTTTTATGACTTTGTAGTTTTAAACTAGCGCAAATAGCTCTTTAAATATTTATATAAAAGACCTAGATCCCAGCCCCGTCAGACCTACATCATTTTAGCAAAGCTAGAATTTTTAGCATTATTAGTCCAATACGTAGTGAGCACGGTATGCGTGCTCACTAACTTGAAAGTTAAGACTAAAAACGAAAGGCTGTGACTCTATTGTTAGTTTAACTATGTTGCACACAGACTAAGACGAAGTACACTGGGGATTAAATTTTGTTGTTAATGGTTTTGATATTTTTTCATTAAACCAGTAAACGATTTATAACACTCTCTATAGTAACCACATTTAAGTTATGTTTCTTTCTATGTACTATCATTTTTTGACACATTTTTAATGTATCTTTATGAAACAATATTAATTTTTAAACAGATTTATTACAAAAAACACACTTTAATATATTTGCCATAATAATTTCTTCCCTTATGACATTAGTAATTCGTCTTGTCAACTTTGACAACGAGATCACAGACTATATAGAAAACACGCTACACACACGTGGAGTATTTTGTCCTCACTCCCACGGAAGATTTATCGCGTCTGGGAGGATGATTGGCCCATCGGATTGGTCTGGCTGCTTATAATGGGTCTCGAAATAGTACCTTAAATAATATATGTAAAATTTAGGCTTGCTAGTATGTAGTTTGCCTCAATTTTAAACAATCTTTAGGGCGTATGGCGGGAGTAACGGCCCCAGTAAAGGGTCTGGCAATAATGAATATATATTTTTTACAATATTCTTAATAACATACTTAAATACGAGCCTACTGCTACTTTAACGTAGGTTGGCATGGTTTTTAGGTACCTTTAGTTTGAGCTACCTCTAAAAGGTCCCCACTTTCAAGTTAGTGAGTACGCATACCGTGCTCACTACGTATTGGACTAATAATGCTAAAAATTCCAGCTTTGCTAAAATGACGTAGGTCTGGCGGGGCTGGGATCTTGGGTAAAAGTAATGTTATAGATCACAAGCGTTCGGATTCAGCGACGTCATGCAGAAAATGCAATTCTCCAACCGATGAAAAATGTATAAAGGGAGGGGAAAGGGGGATTTGTTACAAACACGCGTGGGTAGGGGGCACTCTAATATCATGCAAATTCAGGGCCGTTTGTGTTTTTGCAAATTGTTTTATATCCGACAACAGACGACCAGTCACTTTAGACAGCTGTCCCATTCATTATGATACCCACCAACCTACCAACTTGTTATTAGCGGTCCTACCCACTGCTATCATACAAGTTGGGGATTGCGCTGCTGTCATATTAGGTTATATTGATTTTTATGTTGTATGTTATATTACATTTTGAGATTTTGTGTAAATTAGCTATAGTATAACAATAACATTTCATTCGTTTCTGTCGCAAGTATTCTAATAATTCATTAAATAAGTTGTATCCCCTTAATTTATCAAAACAAAGATGATTAATTACAGGTCCGCCCACAACTACATCTAGAGATGGATTACATTTCATATTTGAAAGTGAGAAGAATAATACAGTTTTATTTATACAATACGATTTAATATAAATATCAAAATAAAATATAATGTCTATATAGAAACTAAAACACAAACGTGCATACACATCAGTGTCGTGGCTGCGTGACGAGACGCCGAGGCGTGTTGGGCGGGGGCGCGCAGCGGCAGCGCGGGCGCAGGCGGGCGCGTGGGGTGCGCGGTCGGGGTGGGCGCGGGGGCGGGGGCGGGGACGGTGGCGGGCGAGGAGGGGCCGGGGGGCTCGTCGGCGCCGTACTCCGCCGCGTTGTCGCCGTACTCGCCTGCCTTCAAGCCCACGCGGGACGTTCGAGACGGGCTCACCTGGACGGCGCGTTTGCATAATGTTTACGCAATGGCACCATGCAAACACTGTCTTATAATATGTACGTTGTCATAATGACAATGTGTTACGCATATTTAAATTATTGTATTAATCATATCAATCCTAAAATTTTACATAATTAATAACCCATGCCATGGCATTCTCTACTGTACAGAGGATTTCAGCCACTCGATGGAGATGCACATATACGCTTTTAACTCAAAGACAGAAATGAGCAGTTTATAACATTTTATAGCAAAACAAGCTCCCCATCTTACTTTAAAATCAGCCCGATTTGGTTCAAATTCCATTTCGGAGCGGAAGGTTTTAGTCATCCCGGTTCCGCCCGCGCCGGACAGCGACAGCGACTGAGGAGGGAAGCGGCCGTAGTTCGCGACGCGTGACGTGCTGGAACTAATATCTGTCAGACAATGTTTACTAAAATTATATAATTCTGAATACCCATTTAATATCACTGTTATATTATAAAATAATGGTATTTTTTTATCTAACTAGTCTTTAGATTTAAAAAAGTCTAATAAATAAACTAACAGTTATAAAATTTAGCAAGAAGTGAAAATATTCAATAAAAGTATGTCTTAAAATTTTTTTTGTTTTTTATAATTGTGGTTGATTTCTTACAAAATGATTGTATATGGGCGAATGATGCAAACTAAGTTTATATATAGGGCTAGGATTCCATATTTATATGTTATAAGCAGTCCCGTGTAAGTTTTAACGGGTTTGGCAGCATGAGGCCTCGCCACTCGTGTCAGTTAATTTTAAGTGTTATTCCACACGTAAGATTTTTTTTTTTAGAAAACTGATAAAAAATCTATGAACGTAGTGAGATTTGAACCAGCGCCTCTTGGAAAGTGTGGAAGGTTAGCTTCTATATTAATAGTAAATTTGTTATATAAACAAACAAATTAAATTTTTATTATTTTAAATTGTATATCTTTAAAATCCAATTTTACTTTAATTTAGCCCAGCTGTGGCACAACTTACCCCAGGCCCAGAGTAAGTAGATAAAAAAAATTATTTACTTCAATGTTACAATGTGTGTTGTGTACAATGTTAATGTTACTTACATAAAGTATTATAAGATGACACATTAGGTTCAGAACTGAACAGGGTAATCGGTGAATCGAAATCATCCTGCAGCAGACGTCGTTCGGTACAAACTTGAGCACACGCACCCCTGAGACGAACACATGAGTTTTATTGTAAGAAAAACAGCTTCCAAAGGCGTACAGGTGCCGGTGACATTTTGCATGTGTTTTTAAATTGTGATATATATATTTAATCTTGTACAAATGGAAACCACGGACATATTTCTAAGGTTACTTATAAACTAAACTGAGGGCTTCACAGAGATATTTAGTTTATTTTACTTAAAACAAGTAAAGCGCTAGTAACCGTCCACAGAAGCCGGGCGTGACTGCGCAATGCAGGAAACGACGCCAGCGAGACACGCGCTGCACCGCGACCACATCAGCGCAGCCACCGCTCGCCGGCAAGCTTAGCACGCCGCACAGCCGCCCCTCACAAACCACGCCGGCGCCCACGTCGCGCTGCACACATACACACACATGTGAACAATCGAGACACTTAATAAACACAGAAACGTCCACCTTACCTCGCAGAACTCGTCTCCCTCGAAGCAGAGCGGGCGCGGCTCCGTGGCGGCCCAGTGAGGGACGCGCGCAGCACAGCGCTCGGGCGGAGCGGACGCCACGCGCGCCACCAGGAAGCGCGTGCGGCGCGCGGCGCCGGGCAGCGAGCGCTGCACGTAGCACTCGGCGGCGCCGCAGCCGGCGTCGGCGGCGGCGTTATGGGCGACGATGGGGCGCACGCGTGCTTCGGCGCCGAACTGCTCCTCCAGCTCGACGAAGGCGAAGTCGAGCGCGGGGTCGGTGGGGTCGCGTCCGTCGCCGGCCAGCACGAGACGCGCGACGCGGCGCGACGCGGCGGCCAGCAGCGCGGAGGGCACGGGCGGCGTCGCGGCGGGCAGCAGCGCGGCCAGCGCCCACAGCGGCGCGCCGGACAAGCCGCGCGCGCACGCCGCCGTCGTCACGGCGGTACGCTGGGAGATCAAAGACGCGGAGCACTGCCGCTCGTTCTCGTGTTCCAATATTACCTTTAGTCAGTAGATAAGTTAACTTTAACAGACCAAATACTATATTTATTAAATTTAAATCAGAACTATATGAATCTTGAAATAAGAACACGACATATGAACATATATCAAGAAGCTCTATCATGTCTCTTTGAAGCTTCGTCCTTTAAAGCTACACAAACTCGGTCTAGTCAGTCTATTCAATTTCAAATAAACAAAAAGTATATAAAAATATTTTAAAGCTTTTTTGAATATTGCGGGCACAAAATAGTGTTAATAATATTTGGCGATGTCGATATTTACACTCACCACATACGCGCTGGGCTCCTCCATGTCCGCGTCATTATCCCCAGTAGCGGGGGACGCCGCGCCCGCCACCGGCAGCACCGCCACCGCCGCCAGCATTGCCAATACCGAGAGCGTCACGCGCATGAGTAGCTGTTAACAACTGCTTTGTTCAGTGTTCTTTATTCTCAGCTTTAATCGTGACAGCACAAATTGTACACAAAGAGCTCCTCTCTTCTGTCGCTGTTTGACATCTGTCTTGATTTAGTATAAGTTTTTACTATAAAAGACTATGAACATTATGACTAGCCTCGTACAGGATCAGGCAATTTTGTAACTATGATCCAATATTAATAAGAAATCAACATAGGTATACCTATTATTTAACGCCGCACTATATCGTCATCATGAATATTGCTAAATGACCTTTGGACGATCGAATCATCTGATAGTGCCCATCAATCTAATATTGGATGATTTATAGAAGGATACCAACACGTGATCAAATCAATACCCGGCTATGACTGAGTATCAAATTTTCTATATGATCTATCTTTAATGAATACTTAGATATTATTCTCACTCGAAGATCAATCTCAAGGCTGCTTTTTATTTATACGGTGTATATTTTTACTGTTTTTTCTTTATTGTTATCACTGCTAAGTTTAAAAGTTAAGTTAAAATATACAGCAAGAAATACATTCACTTTTTAGGGTTCCGTGCCTCAAAATGCAAAAAATGGAACCATTAAATATAGTATATAATCTGACGAGATTATTTATCTTAAGATTGCCTCGAGATATCAAGCTAAAATAACTATCGAATATTCAAGCCACCCAATATAGACGTTTAATAAAAACAAATAATGGATTAAAAAAACAAATAATGGATTTTTTTTACCACAGTGTTCAGAACAAATTACGTTTTAAAATCAACTTAAATCAGAGTACGTAATTCTAATTTAAATTTCGCTAAATAAACTCTAATTTAAATTTGCTGATTTTAAAATTCGCTGTGTAAACAATACCTATACGGTACTTTCTGTGGATCTACAGTTATGATATTGGGCACAAAGTGAACACTTTCAGAGAAAATTTGCTGCGTAATTAAAATCTATAGGGTATTTTTTGTAGTCCTACAATTATGAAATTTGACAAGAAATGAGAACGACGACCCCGCTACAGACACAGCGTGATGCTAGATTAGATTAGATTAAAAAAATATTTCAGGTTAAAATTATTACAAATTTATAATTATAGCTCATTTTATAAGTTATACCTACTCTCCGTTGACCTATCAAACTATATAATTATTTATTATTAGGATTGTCAATATACATACGTCAATTGACGTAACAAGAAAAACACTAATGTAGATTTTTACAATAGAAAATTTATTTTTAATACATTATTGTACGTGAGCTCCACAGTTGTCAGTTCCAGGTTCCAGGACTGTGGTGGTGGCTACAATGGGTGTGAGCTCGTCGGGCAGCGCGTGCAGGCGCAGCGCGCGCTCGAGCAGCGCGTCGGCCAGCGCGCCCGCCTCGCCGCCGCACCACGCCGCGCCGCGCACGTACAGCCACTGTGACATTATTGGATACTGACACATTTACATTGTAAACATTATTTAAAACATATTAACATTCTCAAAAGTACATATCGATTTCCTACTCAGCTTATATGAGCTTCTTGATTATTATTGGATATAATTTATTATTAGTCAAAATGATAACCTTATTAACAAACAACAATTAAGCCATAAAAAATAAATAATTGTAATAGTACTTTATCGCCGGGCGCGCGGTCGAGCGCGTGGTAGAGCGCTGCGGGCAGACGAGGGGCGGGCGCGCGCGCCTCCGCCTCCAGCCGCGCCGCCCACAGCGCGCCGCCCCCCGCACCGCCCCCCGCGCCGCCCGTCGCCCGCCGTGCCACGCGCACCAGCGCCTCCGCCTCTGCCGTGACACAGTTAACGTTCTAATATAGGCGCTCCAGGAATTAAACACATATGCACACACCGTGAAATGATTGCTCTGCTCAATTTAAAGTTCCCTCAATAATATTTTCTTTATATGACAACCCAATGAGCTGTCAGATCGAGCGACCTTACACACTGTGTTGTCTTTAGTGATGGCTTGTGAAATTATAAATGTACATAAGGAAATCACAAATAATTGACCAATTGAAAGAAAAACTTTTAAAAGGTTATATTATCAGCATCCTACCGTATTTTTATGTAATAAGAAAACTTCAATGAACACTGTCACCCGAACTTGGGTGATTATATAATTGTTCATACATAAAAGAAAAATATTAGTAAATAATATATAAAATATTTAACCAGTGGGTGCGAAGTCAGTCCTAATGGCACGCAGTAGCGGCGGCAGCAGCGTGGCGAGCGCCGCCGTGTGTCCGCGCGGCGCCCGCACCGCCGCCGCGCCCCCCGCGCCCCCCGCGCCGCCCCCCGCGCCGCCCAGCGCCCACAGCGGCGCGCCCGCACTCACTGCAACATGTACGTTTACCGATAGCTTTGACTTGTCTTAATCTTTTTATTTGTCAAAAGAAACAAAGGTATATGCCATTTACTCAAACGTGTGCCAATATAACAACAACAAAAAATCAATAAGCGAATGATTTTCGAATGAATTAATAATTTTTAAAGTGACTTTATTTTTTGAATACACCTGATGCAAAGGATATTTGTATATTTTCAAAGTGTTATCTCGCAGGACTTGAATTTGTGCATCTTATTCCAAGCGCTCTAACCGTTAAGCTTAGGTTCTTATGAAACTATGTCGATATCCTTATACGCTTATAACTTTTGGCCAAAGCGTTTGAACAATTTCAAAAAATGCAAAAATCGTTTAAAGTGTATTCCACCGTGGAATACACCTTAAATGTAACACACATGGAATTATTATTCTATATATCTATAGAAATCAGCACATTTGATAACAGCACAATACATTCATATCACAAAATTCATACCCTCGACAGCTCTACAAATTACCCAAAAAATATCATGAGTTTCTAAATTTTTCTATTCCTTTTTTAATATAATTTATTTTGAACATAACATCAGCTGTTATTAATGGCCAACCTAGCGCTAGATACGCGTTGTCCGGAAATAGGTGCGAGAAGGTGCGCGCCCAGAACGACGCGCGCGGCGCAGTCGCGACCAGCGCCTCCGCGCTCTCCTCGTAGTAGCGCGCCGCGCGCGCGCCCGCCGCCGCCCGCAGCAGCGCCGCGCGCCGCGCCGCGCCCGCCAGCGCCGCGCGCGCCCGCGCCCACTCCCCCGCGCCCGGCGACAGCGCCGCCGCCACGTCTTCATCCTCCCCCGACTCGAGCTCCGCCTCGATACCGCCGCAACGCTCCTCACACTGATATAGAGAAAAAATGCTTATGTCAACGTCGTAATAATCAAAAATAAAAATATATATTCAAAAGGAATCTTATTAATAGCAATGGAAAGTCTAAAATGTAGGCACTTTTCAAAAATTTTCGACATAATCGAAGTAAGCTAATCGGTCTATAATCTATATGGTATATATAAAGTTTACATTGCCGTGAACGCTCTGAGATTGCCGGCGTACTTAACTAACGACACTCCTGAATAGTTGTATTGATACTTTTCACTACTTTGTATTTTTTTAAGTGGAGTCTTTTGTCGATCAACTCTCTCAAAACCAATCTGAACAGTTATTACAGTTTCTTAGATCTTGAGGCTGTCATCACTGTGGTTCTAATTAAAAACATCACCCAAAAAATGGTTGGAGCCCGCGTCCAGACATGTTTCTGTGTGAAAGAAAACTTTTGAGAAGTTTTTGGCAATAACGAAATCAATGACATCAGGTAATCTTTTCGAAACGCTAAGCCAGTTCGTAGGCGTTGCTGTAAATATTGCAAAGAGATTGTAATGATCTATGCTTTTTATTTAAGTTCTCAACTTCTATTTATGAAACCACAGTGTATGTTCTTGGAAATCCAATACATACATTTCAATGTTTCTTTAGATTTCAATACGTCAGCACAATTCCGTTTAGTTTAATTAAAAAAAGGTGTCCAAATTGAAATCTGTTTTTAGTCTAACTTTAGGTTTGATGTTGGTCTTTTTACCAAACTTTCTAGCTAGTATCTCTAAGAGAACTAAGACATTAACACACACTTAGGGGTATTATGTAAAATTTTAAGACAGTCTGCAGTTTTGTAAGATTGTGCCCACTTAACACAACGATATGGCCTCATGCAGTAATTATTGACGTGCCTCTGAAGCAAAAAAAAATTAACATACCATATCGAGTGCTACACGGAGATCATTCTGCGAAGGTGGTTGTAGTTCAGTAGGCAACGCGCGGTTGAGCACCGCACAGACCAATGCGCATTTACTAGCGTCTACGTCTGAACTCACTTCACGTAATATCCTAAAACATTTTAAACATATTTTTTTTTTTCAACAATCAATGCTGAATAAATACCACAAATATACATTGAATCTAGTTTTAATTACATGTGATTTTTCACGTTGGATCCAGCATACAGCAATGCTTTCATGATTATAAAAAAATCACTTCACGCTATATCCCGCACAGCAGGGTAGACAGGGGAACCTTGTGTTAAGATACTCCGTACCCATTTTCCGCTAAATTCTGTAGACATTGCGTGTTGAGTAGGGGAATTCAACGCTAAGCTTTGCGTTGACACCATAGCGAAAATATGAAAATATAAATTTTAATAAATATTTCATTTCCTCAAGTGAGGATCGAATTCACAACTAGTTGCGTCCACAGTCACACACTTTTACCCCCGCGCTAAAAGTGGCCACAATTATATTATATATTTTTTGTATATTTTATTTCAATAACAAGTGTATTATATATTTCATCAAATTATTTTATATCACAAAATAATTTACTAAGGAATTTTTTATGATTTCATAAACAATCATAAAATAATAAGAGCAAATTAGATTAAAACAACTAGTACAATATTACAGAAAAAGTGAAATATGCAATATTTTCCCTTCCAATATCGATACGTCCGTTGGTCGGGCATTGGTTCTGTAGAACCAAAATTTGAGATTTTTAAGTAATCGCCGTATTAAAGAGTGAATTATGATTTAAAAAATTATATTTATGCATATTAATTTAACTTCTTTATACGTAGTACAGTTCGGTCGACAGATCGTGGCCGCCGTGAAGTTAGCTGTAGATGGCTGGGTAGACTTGATTTTTGGATTTTTCTTACTTCTTATTACTTTCTCCCAGTAAGTGAACAATGCGCTAAAGTTTAAACATCAAACTTTAGGGCGGCCCCGACTCGTCCACTGTACTGTACGAATATAAACCTGGCAATGTAAAGCGCGTAATGTTGCGGGCAGTCGGCGTCGGAGAGAGCGGCGCGCAACGCCGCAAGCGCCACGTGTCGAGCGCGCGCCGCGCCCGACGACGCCGCCTCCACGCGCGCGAACTCCGCGAACGGCAGCGGAGAGTCTGAAAGATTTATGAAGCAAGAGTGAGTGGCAGGGAGACACTCCGGGATAACATGTACGTAGAGTAGTGTGGTAGAGTGAGAGTGGCGTAAAAACGTATTCATATACTGTAGCAGAGAGAACTCTGGCTACCCTAGACCTAACCGCTAGGATTTATTCATGAGATTGTGAAAAAATATATGTTCTATCATAGTACGCGTAGACGTACTTGTAGTGTTGTATCGTCGCAAAAGTGTGCGAGCCTCACTGCGCAGGCGTGCTGCCTCGTCGCCCGGCGCCAACGCCAGCAGCGCGCACAGCCAGCGCAGCCGCCAGCACAGCAGCGCCGTCAGCCACGCGCCGTGCGCGCGCGACATGCACGCATCCCACACCCCGTTCACCCAGCTCAGGAAACCTGCGTCATACACCTACTACACAATCCTCTTATCACTTATATTTTAAGATATGTTGGAAATATGAAAGAAATTATCAAATTGATAAAATGAAAGTAAAAGAAAATGTTACCACTATCATCAGTTAAGTAGTGCGGCGGGTCGAGCAGCAGCGCAAGCACTCGTCGCGCCAGCACGGGGTCCGCGGCGGCGGGGTGCGCGGGGGGCAGAGCGCGCGCCGCTTCCAGCAGCGGCAGTAACGCCTCCGCCGCGCCCGCGCCCACTCCACCGCCCACCGCCCGCACCGCCCATTGCGCGCCCGGCAGTGCCGGCACCTGCACCAGCGCCAGCATGCGCGCTGACAGCGCCGGCAGCTGATCGTCGGTGACGGGCGGCAGCAGCTCCGCCACGTCGTGCGGCAGCGGCGTGCGCTGCGGGTCTGCGTCAGGCACGCTCGCGCCGTGCCAGTGCGCCGCCGCGCGCAGGCGCTCTACGCGCACCCACACGGCGCTGAGCGGGAGGCCGCTGGCGAGCGCGGCGTCCTCGGCGGCGCGCAGACGGCGCTCGGTGCGCTCGACGAGCTCGGGCGCGGGCGGCTCGAGCGCGGCGGGCGCGTAGTTCATGGCGACCAGCAGGTGCAGCAGCAGCGCAAGGCGCTCCCAGTGGCCGGCGGAGCGCAGGGCGGCGGCGGCGGCGTACACGAGGCGCGCGGGGGCGGCGGCGGCGAGCGGAGCGGCGCGGGTGTCACGCAGGGCGGCGCCGGCGGCGGCCGTCACCTGGGAAGCGTCTCCATCAGGCGCGGCCGGCAACACTTGTAGCAACTCCTCCCATAGTTCCGTGCGTATAATTACACATTTTTCTGTTTTGATTAAAACATTAATTTTAAAAAACTATACAGAACCTCAAATATATATATATATATATATATGTGTTTTTAATTTTACATGATTATAAAAGAAAACATTAATCAAAAGTATTAATTAAAAGTATTACGATAGGTCGATAACCTTTTGCGAGCATGTCGCGCAGACGCTCCAGCACGCGCTGTGGCGGCGCGGCGGCGCGCAGGGCGGCGAGGCGGCGTGCGCGCAGGCGGGGGGCGGAGACGCGCGCGCACGCCTCATCCGCCGCCTGCAGCGCCGCCTCCGCGCCGCACCACTCCTCCTGTAATATATATAAGCAGTAAGTGTAATAGCTTGTTAAACTTTAATTGGAACATAAACTACATTTAGAATATTTATTTTTTACACTTTCAGTAATAAAGTTGCTTTTCAATGCTCCAGTAGTGTTCCAGTAAATGTATTAGACTCACGCTGTATTCTGTATGTGCTTTCTGTGCTTTCCACGGAGTGACTCTACGCCACACTTTTTGCCTTGACATAAGAGCAAAGAAACGAAAATAAAAAATATTTTTGATGAAGAAATGGAAATATTTCCTCAAGCGGAGAAGTCAGGGGGCCATAACTGACCTCCTGGCTTAATTTTCTTCTAGTTAACTTTTTCACAATCTTAAATGAGATAAAACTTATATACGTTTTTTTTTTCCACAAATAAAACATATATTTAATATTTCTTGTCACCTGAAAGTCGATGTACTGCTCCCACAGCATGACATCTTGTGGCGAGTGGGCTATAAGCGCGCGTAGGGCGGCGGTGCGCGCGGAGATGGCGGGCGCGGCGGGCTCGTCGCACACGCGCCGGCTATAGTAACGCCGCTTCCGGCTCTCCCGCGCTAAGGAGTAATCACTCTGTAGCCTCTCTCTGCCTGAGCACTTGTACCTATAGATAAATATTTATTTCATTAGCTTCACTTTGTGTCCCCCATAAAGCAATGTTGGCAGAAAGATAGAAATCTTTCTGCCTACATTTCTTGTAGGGGGGATGCATGAGAATACATTGCCTAATTTTCGAGGGACTATTGCGACCAGAATTCAATGCATTTATTTTGTTGTACAAACAGGAAAAAAAATATGTGTTAAAATTAAAATTAAATGTTGTACTGCAGTACCACAAGGGATACTTGAAAAATATTAAAAAAAGGAAAATCATTAATCATTCTGTTAACGACCGTTAAATATAACATGCTGTGCGTTTGTTGTAAGTAATTGTCCTTAAGCTAAAGAGATGGCGTTGACCGTTTCTGAATCGCGATAACGTTTAGTTCACGGCAAACGTATATAATAAGCAAAATCTTAAATAAATTGAGTTCAAATTGGATAGGTCAATATAGTTGTTTTATTTAAATTCCCTTCAAGTTCAGTGGTACTTTAGTACAAAAGTTCGACGCTTCTGTTAGTGTAAACACATTCCAAGAATTATTCTTGGTATGATTAATATAGGTTTATTTTTGTTTTAAAATGATATTATTATTAGAAAATGAAAGTAATACAGAATAATAAATTAACAATTAGATTGTTCATGTAGGCAAAGCCACTAGTGGGTTGCTGCTGTTTTCGATATATAAATAAATATTCTTTATTAAACTTGAAAAATGGTATAAGTGTTTTAATAAGAAAAAGTAAAAATTGTGATACATTTTATAAGAAAAGTATATACATGGTATTTAATACAAAGAATAAAAATTTGTTCCATCTTTACATATGTTTATATATCTTTAAGTTGAAACCGATAGTAATTAAAAACAATATCTTTAAATTTATATTTCTGTTTTCTCACTCTGGTGTCAAGTCAAAGTGCGGCATTGACATTCATGCGGAAAGTGGGCAATGAAGACACAACATTAGGTTCCCTCTGCCTAAACAGCTATTTGCGGGATACAGTGTGAAGATGATAAAGATTATGATAAACAATATCATTATCAATTTGTGTAAAAATATGCTTAAATAAAAAAAAAGGTTTGTATATTCTACTTGGTTTTAAATTAACATATATATTTATTATAATTAAAGAATTGTTACTGATGCTGTGATCTTTAAATGCAATATAATTTAAAAATAATTACTTACTGTGGTCTTCCAGGGTAGTACAATGTTGATACTCGAAGATTGCCATAATCAAGCTTACAATCAATGTAAAAGTCCTTATTGCTTATGTCTGCATTGTATAAAACTTTTGAAGAAGAATCGTCAATATATTTATGAGGTTTATCATCTTCTGAATTGTCGTCACTACCAAGCAATTGCAACTCTGTTGGTGCATCTGGGTAACTGTCTGATTCTTTTAGATCTGAAAAAGTATAAAAACAAACAACACACAAAATTACCTTTTTTTTTGCATATAAATGATATGATAATATGATAATATTATTACCAGAATCATCAATGAAATCATTATTCTTGTCAGATATTAAGGAATACGCTGGAAATAACGCCATTAATTATTTATTTTCTTTCTATAGACAATATTATTCTTTGCTTGACATTTGTTTTATTTGTATTCACAAAGTGTGTACGCCAAAGTAATAAAATATTCCTATGTTTTATTTTGTTTTAAAAATCTAAAAATAATAACTAGGTAATTAGTAATTACTAATTAGTGCTGTTCTACCTAATCATTAATGTTTTCTAAATTTCTAATAATCAAAATTAAGCAAACTCAAACATTATGTGACAGCTGACATTTATTACCCAAGTCATAAATTCATAATCATAAATAATCTGTAATTCTGGAAACCGGTTTTAAGGCACAGACTTACAATATGTTGAGTAAGATATTTTATCGTCACGATTATTACATGTTTTAAATGAAACTATTTTGATGAGGAGATGAAATATTTAGTTAAATTTATATTTCCATTTCTTCGCTCTGGTGTCGAGGCAAAGCGCGGCGTCGAGTTCTGCCACTCAACACGCAATGCCTCCAGAATTCGGCAGAAAGTGGGGAACGGAGGGTCTGAACACTAGGTCCCCTCTGCTTACCCTGCTGTGTGAGAGATACAGCGTGAAGCTGATTTTTTTTCTAGCTACCTATCTAAATATATAATATGAAACTGTATAGCTATTACGATACTGTACGGTAATGTCTTTTAAACACCTCATTTAGTAGATACGGTATACTTTTCTATTTTTTGTTTTTTTTTTATTATGACGTTCCGAGCGTACCTTAAGGGAAACTTTAATTCTATTACATTTTAACTAAATTGATACAATATTTTGATTTAAATGACGTAATAATCAAAAACATTGAATTAATATTATCAATATTTAGAAATAGAATAATTATTGAGCTGGTGCATTACATTTTTAAATACAGTAATTAAAATATGTTATTGAGAAAGTATATTTTGAATTATAAAAAAATCCGTTAGGTTGTAGCGGCGCGGCGTGTGCAAATTGCGGCATTTGACGTCACGCTTGCGGATTGTGATCGATGTAGCTTCTAAACGGCTTGTCCTCCCTTATAGAACTTTCTGACGCCCATCTACACACTAATAACTGTTTTCAGAACAACAATAAAAAAATATGAATGCTATATCCTAAAATTTCATTTCATAAAATATAATCATATTTTTCGATGAAAAATAAAATAATTTTAAATAACTAAAGTATAATTACAATGTTTATGTAAAGAGGAACTTATTTCACATTTTATTTATTTGTTTATCTCTTATTAATACTTGATTGAGATTGGAAAGAGTGCATGTCCACTAGTCACTGACAAAGTCACGACTCCAAGCCACATAAATCCTAAGTTAAACACTGTACGAAAATATTGTGCAATTGTGTTGAAGATGAACTTATATGGGATAAGTCTATAATATTAAAAAATAACCAAAATCCGAGACATCGACTTTTTTACCCGTCCTCTTCGTGTCGAACACACCATATATTATCTGTAACTTAAAGTTACCTTCAGTTTCTAGTTTCAACTTTCAAGTCAAATGTCATCCATTTTACAACGTAAACAGAGGTGACATCGAAAAGTAAACTATATGTTACTGTAAAAACATACGTACTTAACTGATATAATTACATATTTTCGATGCGCTTTGCGCTGTTCCTTAGATTTTTGCATAAAATATGCAGCTTTGTGTAGAAATATTAAATATTAATATTAATAGTTGTTAAACAACATTTTAAATATTCCAATATTTTTTTAAATTTGCAAAACGGAATACATCAACTTATTAAATAAACACATTATTAGGTACGTGGACACCTTTCATTTATATTTTGCAAGACAAGACATTTAAAAAAGTGTAACCTTTGCTGGCAATTTGCTCAACAAGTGAATTCGTTCAGCTAACTTTCTTATACCAACGTATTAATTATAAAGAAACATGATGGCTTGCAGTAAATTAAAGTTATTACGCATAGCAACGAATAATTACTGGGGAGGACTTGCTTATAATATAGTTATAAGCAGAAAGAGGCAAACACATACCAATGTAAGTAAATAATGTATTGTTTATTCAGTTTGAACATGCTGAATTCAAGGAGATTTTATGGTATATTTTTGTTTTTTTATAGGCGGGGACGAATCCAACAAAAAGTGACAGTAAAGAGCCTCCACTAGTTGATTTATATGGTCGGAGGCACAACTACTTGCGCATCTCATTGACTGAGCGTTGTAACTTAAGATGTAAGTTAAATTATATAATATAATTATTATTATTATATTAGTTCACAGTGTCTGTTATAATTAAACTAAACTTTGATTTTAATAGGAACATAATTATGTTATATTTTAGGTCAGTATTGCATGCCAGCAGAGGGTGTGACGCTGAGCCCTCGCTCGGAACTATTGACACGTGCGGAGCTGCTGCGGCTAACGCGCGTTTTCGCAGCACTCGGTATCGACAAGCTGCGTCTCACTGGAGGTGAGCCCACCGTGCGCGCTGACCTGGTTGATATTGTGCGTGAGTACATTGATTAAGGTTATAATTCTTTCTTTTGTACTGCAACGCAAGCTGTTGCAACATGCAGGTATGGAAAACACACACATTTACAGTTTATTTGCATTGTTCATTAATTAAAATTTTTGCTATGCTTAAATTAACAAGAATCTTAGAGATATCACATCTGTATTTTGACCTGGGCTATAATCTTTAGTACATATTTTCAAAGCAAAGCAATTAGTAGAATAATTTAGGATTTGGTATCAGTAAAGGAAAGGCACACTACTAATATGCATTTCTAAGAGTTGCCTTAAATCTACACTTGAATCTCTAGTCCCAGGTACTGCTTTGGGTACTGCTTTATCTTCCAACACATCAAGTCTGGTATCTGCACCTAAAATTCATTTTCAATAGTTTCTTCTTTGTATTGTGACATTCATCTGCTGATATTAAAATATTAAAAATAAAGTACTTTTAATGATCCATTAATGTTCATATTCCCCAGTTATCATTAATATCATTTGAACTTTAAATATTATCAGTGAACTTTGTCCTTAGCACTAGCATCTAAATAGTTTGTTCATTGTGCTACTTAATTAGATATGGGATGATTTTATGGTATGTATGTGTTAGAGGAGCTCAGCAGTGTGCCAGGCGTGCGCACGGTGGGCATGACGAGCAACGGCGTGGCGCTGACGCGGCGTTTACCCGCGCTGCGCCGCGCCGGCCTCGCCGCGCTCAACGTGTCGCTGGACTCCCTGCGTCCCGACCGCTTTGAGCGCCTGTCCCGCCGCGCCGGCGCCGCGCTGGCGCACGTGCGCGCCGCTATCGACACCGCTCTACACCTCGACCTCGCCGCCGTCAAGGTCAACACCGTGCTCATGCGCGGCTTCAACGACGACGAGGTACTCGACTTCGTAGAGCTCACCCGCCACCGTCGCCTCGACGTGCGCTTCATCGAGTTCATGCCTTTCTCCGGCAACCGCTGGGACGACGCGCGCATGGTCCCAGAGCGCGAGGTACTGGCCACTTTGAGCGCCGCCTACCCGGGGCTGGAGCGCTCGGCGCCCGACGCCGCCTGCGATACTGCGGCGCTGTGGCGCGCGCCTGGCCACGTCGGTCGCGTAGGGTTCATCTCCTCCATGTCTAAGCCGTTCTGCTCGACGTGCAGTCGCCTACGCCTCACGGCCGACGGGAACCTCAAGGTGTGCCTGTTCGGCGCCGCCGAGACCAGTCTGCGCGACGCCATGCGCGCCGGCGCCGACGACGACCACCTCGCCCTGCACGTTCGCGCCGCGCTACGACGCAAGCTGCCGCAGCATGCAGGTAAAGAGAACATACTGACACATTTACACTTCATCATTTCATTGATTAGAATTTTTGCTATGCTTAAATTTACACGAACCTTGTAGATTAATTATCACATCTGTATTCATAATTGGGGTCATAATATACTTACTGAATATCACTAATACGATGAGATCGCCGCACGGCGCGGTGGGAATGATTACGCTTAGGCTAATATTTTGTAGGCATGCAGAATCTCGCTCGTTTGAAGAACCGGCCGATGATTCTCATAGGCGGCTAGGCGTCGCCGCTATACTGCACCCCGTTACAGCGCGCGCTCCTCGCTCCGCGCTGCGTGTCTCCGCGCGCGCCTACTGCACGCTCACGCACCTGGACGCGGCGGGGCGCGCGCGCATGGTGGACGTGGCGGGCAAGGCGGTGACGGCGCGCGCCGCCGAGGCCGAGTGCTTCCTGCAGGTGGGCGCGCGCCTGCTGCGGCTGCTGCGCGACGCGCGTGTCCCCAAGGGAGACGCGCTCACTGTTGCGGAGGTGGCGGGCGCGCTCGCCGCCAAGCGCACCGCCGACCTCATCCCGCTGTGCCACCCCCTGCCGCTGGAGCTGGCGCGCGTGCGCGTCACGCTGCTCCCCGAGGACAGCGAGGACGCGCGCGTGCGCGTGTGGTGCGAGGCGCGCGCGACGGGGCGCACAGGAGTGGAGATGGAGGCGCTAACGGGGTGCGCGGTGGCGGCGCTGGCGCTGTACGACATGTGCAAGGCGGTCGACAAACACATGCGCATCACCGACCTACGCGTCGTGCACAAGGAGGGCGGCAGTACCCCCTGGCCCCCGCCGGCTGACGGCGGGAAGGCGGACGACTTGCACGAGGAGGTGGCAGAGGGGAAGCCGCGCGTGCGCGCACACGACACGTCGCCGCTGCCGGCAGGAGAGGCGTACGCGCCGACTAACGTCGCGCATTTCTAGTCACCGACGACTAATACATATTTTTGCACTATTTTTTAATTATTTTTCATTAGCTATTACAAGGTATATTTTTTTATAGATATAGTTTCTTTTATTGATGTAAGCTGCCATAGCAAAATATGAGTATACTATTAATTGGATAGTTTTCTATGGCATGTAAAATATTTTTTCGATATTTTTATAATCTTTATTTTCTTAACGATATAAAGATAACAAAATACAGGTATTTATTGCAATTAATGTAAGTATGAAAATATGATGGTGCTAAACTACAATAACATGTATGTTGAAAGTAATTACTACTTTATGGAAATTACTATTGTTACTAAGTTTGTCTGATAGATAAAAATGTGAATATTTTTAATCCTAAAGGAACTTAATTACACTGGCACAGGGTGCCAGTAGTTTTTTTATACTTAATATAAAGTTTATATTAGTAACATTTATGCCATTAAATTTAATCTCATGAACTGGCAGTTTTCTCTTATATTAGATTATGCCATTTTATGTCTATGCATTAAGTAAACAATTGAAATAAAATATGTTTTAATTATATCTATATTTTTGAGAAATATTTTATTTAAAAGTTTTCCTAGGCTTAACAAAAAAGCAATGAACCAACTTATACTGTTATATAAGATAACTTATACTTTGTGACACTGATTATTTCAAAAAATATTTATGCATGTTACATATGAATTTTATTTGTACTTATTGAAATAATTCTATAAGTTCATATATATTGTAAATTTTCAGCATACATTTAACAAATTTAAATGTTCCAATGTATATGATTATTATTATAATTACTTTGCACTAGTGGAAAGGTTTTGAGAAAGGTCATTTTGGTATACTTCGGTAAGGCAAATTTTCTTATTGGAAAATTAAGTCAAATTTCATATTGGCTGCTAGAAGAGTACTGAAGAGTGATTAGAACCCGCACATGTAACAATGGGCCTTATATTGACGCCAATGTGTTAAGGGTGGCCCTAAAGTGTGAATTCAGCCTTACTGTTAACATTGTAATGCTCTTTAATTTCTTTGCTACATTATGGTAACTTGGTAAAAACTTTTACCTATAATGGCTGCTAATGCAGTGTTAATTTGGTTTTATATTTTGTGGATAAGTGTTGTTAGTATTGCATCTCTGCAAAAAATCATATTTTTTACAAATGTTATGGAACATTGTATTGAACAATGTTTTTGATTATTTTTATATAGCATTGTTTATATTTTACAATATTATCAATAAATAAATGATTTAAAATACAAAAAGATCTTTATTGTACATTACCTTAAAATACATGTTATTGTTAAATAATGTTATCCACCTAGGCAAAAAGTAACTAAATAAATGTGAATCGATTCTTTTAGTTAAATTACTCAAAATTTTCAGGAAACTTAATAATTAGATATAAGGAAGAGGTATTCTATAAGCTCTATGTTGTGGTCAGCCGCTAGCAACAAGGACATTAGTTTTGGCAGGTGCATTATCTTGAGGAGCTTCATTACCATTCTCTGCACCTCGCTGAACTTTAATATCATGTTTCTCAATGTAATCATTAATTTCTTGTCCTTTCTTAGCCAATTGCTCTTGTAAAGCCTAAAAAGATGTATATTTTTTATATTTGCGACAATATTAAGTTAAGTATCCAATATTTTATTAAAAAATATTTTCATACCTGCAATGCTTGTGGTAGCAATTTTGTATTAACTTCCAATTCTGGTAGTACTTCAGCTACAGTGCGCTCCACTACGACTCCACCTACCATACGAAAACATTTGCGCGATGGCTCAACTGCCTTTAGTGTTTCAATGACTATTCTGAAAATGATAAATATTCTATTAAATAACTATAATAAGTGACACAGATTGGTATTTTTGTTTTTAAAATAATTGGGTGTTTATCTAATATTTGTTATAATAAAGAATCTTTAACTCACTTATGTTCATTCAAATCCATTTCTAGTTCCGAAATTTTGTTAGCCAGTTGCCTCTGTTCACTTCGCAAGTTTTGAAATCCTGCGAATATCTCTTCATTTGATTTAGCTTTTCCGCCTTTATTCGTGGACTTAGACATCTTAAATTTGGTTTATTTCTATTTCAAGTTCTGTTGAGGTTATATATTATTGATGTGGGAAAAATAATTAAGAACTGTATAATAAAAACATTAAGTATTAATTTCAAGTACTATATTTTAGATGTGGTGGTAATTGAATGGTTTCAAGCCTCAGTTAAATGATAAAACCAATATTATGCTACCATTTGGTACTGTCGTATGAAATTATGAATGAGCTGAAAATAGCTAAATGCCAATATTGAGTGACAGTTGACTCCCGACAATGACATTGATAGTTTGTTTTTTTTTACAAATACAACAGTCTTGGACTTGGATAGTGTGTAGCCGGAGTTAAACGTATATAAAAGCTAAAAATAAGGTCATTTATTTAATTTAAAATGAGAAGTTACATGCTTCGTTTTTTGAACGTCAAACAATTTATCACCTGTTCACTAAAATTAATACCTCAGGCCCGAGAAAAACCAGCGCGAAACTCAACTGGGCTTTTTAAAAAATCAGTTATATACAAATACATATTTAATTATTTGTACCCTTGGAACAGACTGGGGCGAGCATGATATTGCAAAGTGATTTCATCATTTATAAAGTCATCAGTTTGGTAAAGATCTTTAACATATTAACATCTTTTAAATTCTTACATGGAAAAATTTTCGCACGTTTTCTAAGATCCCATTGTAAAAGTCACATTGTCAATGCAATCGGATAACAGGTGCGATAAGTTTACCGTGCCGGTAAAATATCTGTATCTTTCTGTCGATGTTTGTTTTTTTCTCTGTGACAGTACAGTCTTGAATCGAAGTTTGTTACTCGTTAAATGTCAGCTATCATGATAAACAGTCACTGTTATTTCGCAAATGTCAAAATGGCATAAAGTCATAAATAAGAACATTTGTTTTGTTATACTCATTTCATATATAAGATTAAGTATTTTATATATGTTATACCATAAATATATCTAAGAAAACAATAGTTGTAAAATAATAAAACAATTTTTCACACTGAAGTCTTTTGAAGTACTTATTATGAGAATTGGTATTAGGTAGGCGTATCAATGTGTTAAAATGAAGTTAGACGAAGGATCAGGATTGGATAATGTAATAAGTGCTGAGTTATTAAACGCAAGCGGTCGTCAACAGCGGCTCAGCATCGACGGCAATTCGCT
The DNA here is from genome assembly GCA_030704555.1 of Heliconius charithonia. Lineage (NCBI taxonomy): Eukaryota > Metazoa > Arthropoda > Insecta > Lepidoptera > Nymphalidae > Heliconius > Heliconius charithonia. Next base: position 7,706,885 of record CM060825.1, read on the forward strand.
CACGCTGTCTGAGGGCACAGCGCGGCTGCGGTGCTGGCCTCTACACGTTGTACGAATAAAAACTGATTTACCAGTATGTAACATTATATTAGTGCTAGTGATAATGTAAATATTATTACATTAGAATTTTGTTTCGTAGTTGCATATTGGATATGTACTAATCCATTCATGGCGTACAGTAAACAGAGGAAACCTAGTGTTAAGACACTCCTATCCCTACTTTATGCCCACTTTTGGAGGTATTGTGAAAATATAAATTTAAATAAATATTTAAACTCTTCGAGTGGGTATCAAACCCACAACAAGTCATATTTAGTCACACTTTGCACCCCTAGTCCACAGCTGGCCTTATTTTATAATAATTTATTCAAGAAATATGAACATTTTAAATAGATTTGGTATTCTGTATCTTATAAGTCACACTTTATAAGTCAAAACACTCAGAAGTCAGAAATACTCAAATCTCAATTGAGATCATTATTAGCCTCTCCCATCTACTGCTGGATATAGGCCTCTTCAATGTCCTGTCTTCATTTTTGACTGCACTTCAACAATAGCTTGCGAAGTGTCCACATCTTGGTTCCATTTGGCAGAACTAGTTTACGGCGCAGCATTAAACAGGATATACACCCTTGTAAAAGACCCTTTGCTTTCATCATGCATAGAGGGAAATGATTGACACATTCTTTTATAATTTTTAATTCTATGTATAAATGAAAAATTACAATGCATAAGATTTAAACATACATTTTCCTTTATTATTTATGTATGTATCTATAAATTCTCAATAGTCTATAATATATTAGTGTGGAATCAAAGAAACAAATAAGTAAAAGGATAACATTTACGTTTTTTTCTTTCACAATAGGGTGGTAGTGTAAGTGTAGAAGCAGGAGGAGAAACATTGACGTGGACATGTAGTGACGAGAAAGCGTGCGTTGCGCTGGCACAGATGTCACAAGCTAGCGCCGCGCCCGCCGGCCCGCCCTCCGACGCCGCACTTGCCGCGCTCCTCGACGACGCCGAGCCCGATGACGCTGACGCCGAGCGCCGCGTACGCCGTCTAGGCGAGCGCCTTGCGCGCCTCGATGCCCTCAACGTGGGCGGCATGCTGGCTGCGGCAACTGAGGGTGGCGGCGCCCGTCTCGCCGCGCGCCTCGAGGCTGGCGGCGAAGCCGGCGCCGCCCTGAGCGCGCGCCTCGGCCGCCTCGACGCGCTGACCCGCGCCGCTCCCGCTGCTCTGCACGCACGCTCGGGCGCTGCGCGTGCCGACGCTGCTGCCAGGGCGCTACTCGCCGAGCTCACTGAGATATACGCGTGGCTGGACGCTCCCGAGCTTCGGGACCTGGACTCGCTGGCCGAGGTCTCGCTCGCAAGCGCGGAGGGGCGCGCGCGAGCGTTGGCGGCGGCGGAGCCGCTGCGTGCGGCTCTTAGCGGGGAGCGCGTGGCGAGCGCAGCGAGGTTGCGGCTGGGTGCGGTGCGCGAGCGACTGCGCCGTCTGGCGCGCGCCCGGGACGCGCTGGCGGCGGCGTTGGCGCGACACCTTAACAACGCGTTAATCCACCTGGGTAACGAGGCGGGGGCGGCAGAGGCAGAGGGGGGCGGCGCGCGTCGTCACCACGCCGAGCTGCTGCCGTACGCGCCGTTTATGCGGTGGCTGCGTGAGATGGACTCGCGTGCGTGGTGGGGGCTGTGGCGCGTGTACGTGGGCACCTGGGCGCGCACGTACGAGCGCGAGGTACGTGCAGCGTGCGAGGCGGCGCGCACCACCCTGGCGACGGCGGCGCCAGAGCGCGCAGACGAGGTGTTGGACGAGGTGCTCACGCTCGTCGAGACCATGTGCAACGCCGAGCAGGACTTTTGTACACAATTCTTCAACTTGGACACTGATTCGAAGGTACCATATATTGTATTTATATATTGAAAAAAAGACATTAATTTAATAAAAAAATATTAAACATTTCGTAAATTAAACGAATTAATGATTTTTTATTGAATGCTAATACAAAATCTTAGTAATTTTACTTTATGGGAAAAATATAAAAAATTATACAATAGAACCTTTGTTCGATTGTATTTGAATGTATAACGTTTCATGGGACAGAGCGACAGCGATGGCGACGGGTCCCGCAGCGAGGGCGAGCGCTCCTCTCCGCGCCGCGCTCCGCCCGCCGCACGCCGTCTCCTTGCCGATCTGTTCCCAGCACTCGAGCCCGAGCTCGTCGCGCTCGTCGCGCATATTGAGCGCGGCGACCCCTACGGCGCCATGCGCGCGCTCGCCTGCGTGGGCCGCCGCGTGCTGGGAGAGGGCGGAGAGGCGGGCGAGGGCGGCGCGGGTGAGGCGCGGTGGGCGCGCGCCGCCCTCGCGACAGTAGCCGTGGCGGCCAAGCGCGGCGCGGACCGCGCGGTGGCCGAGCGCCTGGCGGCGTTGCCCGAAGCGGTGCGCGCAGCGGCGCGGCGCCCCAAGTGCGGCGTACTCAGCTTCATCCCGGAGCTCGAGGAGATGGCGGCGGAGTGCGAGCGCATATTCGCGCGCGGGCGCCGCGCTGACCTGGAGCGCTGGTACGGCGCGCTGGCGAGCGGCATGCTCCGCGCGGTGGCGGCGGCCGAGCACCCGCGCACCCCGCGCGCCGTGGTGCAGCTGGAGAACTATCACCGGCTACACGCGGCTGTGAGCGCGCTGCGCGTGCCGGCGCTGGAGGCGCAGCGGCGAGAGGCGCGCGCGCGTTACGCGGAGGCGCTGCGCCAGTACGTGACGACGTACTTCGGGCGGCCGCTGGAGCGGCTGGCGCAGTTCTTCGAGGGCGTGGCGGAGGCGGTGGCGGCGGGCGTGCGCGAGGACGAGGTGTGCTACCGTGCAGCATTCAGCAAGCACGAGCTGCGGCGCGTGTTGGCCCTGTACCCGGCCGGCGAGGTGCGGCGCGCGCTGCACCGGCTGTACCGCACTGTGGACAAGCACGTGAGCGCGGAGGGCGGGCTGCTGCAGGTGGTGTGGCGTGCCATGCAGGAGGAGTTCATCGCGCAGCACGTGGCGCTGCAGGCGCGCATCGCGGCCTGCTACCCGGGCGCGGGGCTGGCGCTGCCGCTCACCACGCAGGATATCCTCGATGCCTTCAGCGACATCGCGCAGGAACACTGATTAACGACTTTACCGAAAACGACTAAATGAGTGTATCGCTAGCGAGACACGCTATGTATATATTTCTGTTATGGACCAAGTAGTAAATTTGTTATGTTTATAATGTCCGGTAACTATGTATAATAAAATTATAAAGACGGCAATGTAATAGTAAATATTAAATAATTAAATTATCTGAGCAATATACCAATGGTTATCGATAGGGGTGAAGTTATAACTTCAGCCCTATCGATTGCACAGATGCAACAAAAAAAATCGAAATGTACATATAAATATGCACGAAAACTTTAACAATATGATTAACTTTACATTATACCTTTTACGAACAAATAATTTAAATGTTTTAGTTTTAAATTTTATTTTTGGTTTCTAAATCAACATGTTATAGTTTATAAAATCTCATTAACGTTTTTTACTCAATCATTTTTCATTTAATTGAAATTTTATTTATATTTGTAGTTAAGGGTAATAATAAATAAAAACAAAATACAATGTGAGGCCAGTCGTGGCGCAGCGGCACGAATTTTACAGTCGCACGCACGTGTGACTGTAAAATTGGTTGGGGGTTAGATCCCCATTCGAGGATATGAAATATATAATTAAAATTATATTTCCATTTCTTCGCTCTGGTGTCGAGGCTTAGGGCGGCGTTGAGTTCTGCCACTCAACACGCAATGCCTCCAGAATTCAGGGAACGGAGTGTCTTTAAAACAAATATCGTATTTAAAAGCTCAATTTTATCAAAAGTTTTCAATATATATGCTGGCTGTAGCAAAAAAAAATTCTGGTGTTTTTTTTAGAAGTAGTTTTAAAACCTACTAGTATTAGTATAGAATTTATTTATTAAATTTCACAGCGCAGCCCAATGACGACATGTTAAAAAGTGTACTAAAATCACGAAACGGTAAAAAAAATCTTCTAAGGAGAATTGATTACATTTAAATAGATGTTTTAACACACGCTGTGGACACAATATTTCACATGTACTAAAAAAAAAATATTTTTTTTATTCGTTACAGCCCTTGAAAGTTTTTGATAAAATTTTGCTTATTTAATAACGATTTTCGGGTTTCTTGTTATTTTCAATATTTATAAACTGATAGTTTTGAAACACTATATTATACAAAAACTTACTATGGAGATATATTGCGAAAAAAGTAACGAGCACAGACTCAATAGACGGGGTGTATTTGCCAATTTTTTCAAGAATCCGATTTTTTTTTAAAAAATCACATTCTATATCGGCATCGGATACTGAAAATCGGCAAACATACTTGGGGCGAAATGGATAGGTACTGAGGTCCTCTACTGATGGACAATCGTTGATTCGTGTTTAAATAAAAAAATATATACTAAAATAACTTTTTAGTTATAACGAGTATAGATAAACATGGTTTTGTTATAAACCTTATACATCTTTCCTCAATGGTCACATAGCAATATTTATTTTACTTATTTTATTTAGTTACTTCGCAGCTACAGAATTAGTTATGATGTACATTAAATATATACCTTTGATCCATAATATTCCTAGCATAGGTTTTAGACACTGAATTATGTAAACATAATACTAATACTGTCTTCGTTAAAGTATTAAACACAATTGTAAAGTATATATGCTTATCATTTTATAGGTTTTATATCAGTACCTAATTAACAGTATAATGAAAAATAATATTCAAAATATCAGATTTTTTTGGTAAATTCAAAATTTATCTCACGTTTTGGACGTTCGTAGGGTTCGATAATTTTAAGCATAAAATACTAATTGCTTGAGTTGTAAAATAAAATGTAGAAAATATTTTCTTACAAGAGAACTAAGTTTTTTTTTCGGAAATCACCTGTAGTCAAACATGGTAATAGTGCATCCATGAGATAAAATTTTGAGAATATTTTATAGGACCAGTCGTGGCTCAGTAGCACAAACGCGCGACTAGTTGAGGATTCTATTCTCACTCGAGGAAATTATTTTTTTAATAATTTGCTCTCTTTCATAAAGACAAAGCCTGAAGTTGAGTTCCGTCATTCAACCCGCAATGGCAGACGGAAAATAGGAAACTAATGTGCCTTAATGATTTATCTGTAAATTAATTAGCATAAAGTACAAGCTCGTAAATAGTTAATTTATCATGTTTAAACATATGGATATTACGTAAATATGACTGCTCTGTAATTGTTATGTTGTTGCAGTGATTTTTTAAAGACCATTATGAACTAAAAAGTCATTATAAAATATTTGTACAAAGGTGGCATAACTAAGAAACTGTGAGTGTAAGTTATTGAAATTAGGAAATTATTTACAAATATTAATCCAAAAAAAAGTGGCATTCTTCAACTAACCTAATTACAATAAAAGAGTATTTTAGTTTTCTACTTGAAATAAAACATTGACATAGTTTTTGAAACTATATTTAAATAAACTAAATATTAATTCACAATATTAAACAGGTGCTCTATATTTAATCCAGAGACTTTGGTGGGGAGTAGTTCAAGTAAATGAGTCCGCTGGATTTACCCTGAAACAAAGAACCGTTAAAGTTATTAATTAGAAAATAATTGCAGATTAAGAAAATTTTATAAGCAATTTAAATGGCACTACTAACATAAAGAAAATATTATTATTCAATCCTATACATCTGTATATTATAAAGGATTTACATAAAATACAATGATATTTGAAATGAACTCAGGGCTATCACATAGTAGGGAGCATGTGAGGTATGTAGTAAACTCAATGGTTGTGGGTTTGATTCTCACTCAAAGGAATAAATTATCAGTAAGAAAGTGTGGAATAGAGTTGAGCATCGCATAGGGAGCAGAGTATCTTAACACTAGGCATCTCTGCATAACCATTGCTAAATGTGAAACAAAAAAACTTACAATGATGATTGTTCCAGTGGCAAAGGCAATGCCTAACAATAATATAGAGTTATATCGTCGTTGGTTGGCATCATACTGTGCCTGCCAGGAGCCTTGTGGCACCGGCAGCTCATCCATGCTTGGGGGTTTGAAGTGGCCATGGTCGCCGTGGTAGCGCCTCGCTGCGCATGAATGTTATGATTCATATTAAGTTTAATGTTACTAGTTTATTATTTGGTGAATGATAAATTTGTTATGGATAATTATGTAAAATCGTAGGTAAAATTTTATGATAGTTAAATTAATTTATAATGTATAATTAAGAGATTATTTAATTTAAATTTACGTTAAACACTATTACGTCAAACATATTAACCAAAGTTTTCATTTGATGTAATGTAAAGATTAAAACAAGAAAATGATATGTATTCAAAAATAAGTCAAGCGCTAAGAGGAAAATGTTAATTCAATAGAGATAAATACAATTTTTTTTAAGGTTATTTCTGCTTGTTATGTAACAACAAATAAAGAATGAGAAACGTCATTTCTTTTTAAGAACACATATTGTATTACGAAGAAAACAATATTTTATGATAACTTGATCAATTTATAAACAAATATGATATAGTTACGTGAGTTTAACGTAACAAATACATTATATTTGAATAAAGGGAAATCTTACCAAATTGCTGCATGACACGGGAGATGATAGGACGCGATGCTAGCATCTTGAATTTACCGTAATAAGCTCCGAAAAAGAAGATACTAGCTTTGAGATTTGCTTTTAAGTCGACTGCAAAGTCTGGGATTGAAATTAGAGCCAGTCAAAAAATCAATGTTATCTTTTCCCTTTACATAGTGTGCACAGACCACAGAGTAAAAAATGTTCTAACGACAATAAGTTTTTTTTGTCTAAACGTTTGTAAAATCGGCACATTCTGGTCCTAAAAATTTAATCACATAATTGAATAAAATAAATATATATATTAGTCGTCGCTTCTGCGTGGTGCGCGTATTATTATCTCAAAAGGTAGGTTTTTTTTTTTATTTTGACAATACTAAATGGCAAAACTGCTGAACAGAGGAAGCTATTATTTTAACGTAGGAGTTGTATTGAAATAAAAATAATTGTTATTCTAAAATATTTCGTACTTTCAAATGTTATTGGTGTTTAAAAATAAACGATACGATAGTTAAATGAATATTTTGGCATTTGTTACTTAATATTTGGCGATAAACGATAAATTAGTATGCAACGCTCGTGTGGTGAGCGTTGAGCCAGCGGCCTGTAGTTACGCTTACATACATCGTCGTCACTCGACTCAGTCAGTAGTGTAGAGTGGGGAACGATGCCAACGAACGAGCTCTCCAATACTAGTCTCGGCGTGAGAGGCGAAGGGCGAACACGACGCGCGCCGAGCCGCCTGCAGGACAGCACAGCTCTTTGTTTACATCGGACGCATCGGCTGGACGCGAATCATTGTGGAGTTTTCTATTGTTCCTATTGTACTCAGGAATGCTGGGACATACTCGTGCAGTGATAATAGATAAGAACAGCTGACGTGAGGTGTGTGAAGGATCATAGAGCATAATGGAGTGGCTAAAGGGCCTTGTGGGGCGGCGGGAGCGGCCCACGGAGGCCGAGGACGGGTTGGAGACTGCCCGTGAACGGCGGGAGCGCTGGCGCAGCGTATACGTCATCTACTTTACCATGTTCCAGATGTCGCTCGGGTTCAGCATCGTGCTCACCGGCGTATGGCCCTACCTTGATAAGGTAAGCATTACAACAAACATAACAGAAAAATAGCTGAACTATAAACAGGAGCTAGGTCTAGCTTGCTAGGTCTGATGGCCTCCATGTAGATATGAGCCCACAGCGACCGTATTGTTTGTTTTCTATTTTCATAATATGAACATGTTATGAGTCTTAATTATATATTGTATAAATGATAAGACGCGAGCGTATTGCTCCTAATATGAGAATAGTAGCGATAATGATATTGATGTTATCAATAAAAAAATATTAATGTATCATCCTGTATACACAAGTGGTAGGTAGTAAATAAAGTCATTGTTGAAAGATATGAAAGGCTAAAAAATAAAATTCGATTTGAATGAAATTGTTATAGAGAGCTGACTTATTACTTTCTCATTCACTCATATTGTCACTTTGTAAATAAAACTGTCCTGTACGCATGGGCGTAAGAAGAAGAGGGTAGGCCGGGTGGTCCATGCCCAGAATAGTCTGATGGGCACCTGAAATTTGTCTAGCAAAAAATTACATTGCTTACGAAAATATTTATAGATAAATAAATAAAACTTACACGATATAAGTTTTATTTTCATATTTTTGTAAGTTATTCATATATATTCAAATAAACAGTAAGACAGAATATAACAAAGAAAATATTAAAATTGATTAATTACCGAGCGTATTATACTATGCATACAAACAATATTAATGTGGAATTTATAAAAAATATCTTTGAATTTGTTTTAATATATTTAAATATATATTTTTTATCGTATTTTTAATATTGAAGTAAGAATAGTGTTATTTTTAGAGGGAAAGAAAGTCAAATATTAGAAGTACGTATTAAGTACTAGGTTCGTATTGGAATCCTATTGGATAAAAGGTTATTTTGCAAATCAATTGTATTAATATTTGAATAAATGCTAAATTTGATGAAAAATTTCATTAACTAAGTCTTTATTATTGAAAATGAATATCAAAAAAATATTCCGTAACAAAAATACACGAATTTAAGTAACTAGAGTGAAATAATACACGAATACACGAAAGACAATACACGAATTTAAATTTGTGTATTTTTTTATAACACATTCGAATGGTACAATAATGTACTAGTACCTAACGACATTTACTAAATGCTAATTATAAATTGTATCATATTATAATCTACGACGATAGTGTCAAGTAACAAGTTGAACCGGAACAGTAACGTATCTGCTATCAAATTAATATCTCATGCGTTACAGATTAAGCTGCATATTAGATGACATTGACACATCTAGGTTGTAGGTACAAACTAGTAGGTCTAAACTTTCTATATTCTATTAAAAACTACTAATACGAGATGTTTTAGGTTATTATTTTTTCGACAGAGGGAACCTGGGAGCCCTGTGTTAAAACAAAAAGCTTTTAATAAGATTTAAATTATTGCTTATATAAATTCGTAGCGTGGTTCATTTATAATAACTCTGTTTATTAAATAAAAGATAAGGTTAATATTAAGCCTATAGTATGACATCTAAGTTACGAAAATAATACAAACGTTATCGTCACTAAAATGTTTTGTCTTTGCGTCTAAAAGTAAAAAAAAAAACAGGAAACACCTAGTTAAAGAGCCGTCAATTGTAAGAAGAACAAAACAAATATTTCATTTAAACATAATATTACTTTGAGTTTGTAAGTGTAAAAAAATGTGTTTCAATACGATATTTCTATAAATGTGTGTATGTGTATGTAACAGTGTGAGTGACATGTTTGTGATTGATGTAATGACTCGTATGAGGTCCACGTACGAAGATCCCTAGTTCCGGTGAACGATAGCCAAGTGACAAAGTGTGGATTGCAGCAGTGCGGCGACGTGCCAGCCAGCAGTTACTTATTCAATGCGGCTTACTTATCAAATACGTACAATGCGTCTGTATTTATATATTTTTTTATATTACCAGCTTCAAGGTACATCCCGCAAACAGCAGAAAAGCCATTGCGTGTTATGTGGCGGAATTTCACACCGCGCTTTTGCCTCTATACGGGAGGGAAGAAATGAAAATATTAAATATTTAATTTCTTCGAGTATGTATGTATCGAACTCACAAACTGTTACGTTTAGAGTCACTTCTGTGCTCTTGAGGAACGACTGGCCTCAACTCATTTAATAAATGATTAAATTATAAATTAACTCTAAACTAAATTAACTTTAGATTTAATTTAAATTAATATCCTTAATAGTTTCTAAGAACATATATATTTAAATATTTATTTTCTACAAGATTATTATCAAAGAAAATGATTAACGTTCGATTAACATGCGAAAGCGAAATGATTTTAAAGTACGTCCAATTATACTTTTGATTTACATTATAAATTACCTTGATGTTAGAAAGTTCCTATGCGTCATATTTGATGTCAGGTCACATTGGTCAGTCAGTACTCAGTAATCGGTTGTCGCTACAAAGACTTGTAGATTGGGAAATTGCTTTTAAAAATAGTCACCACATTTCCGCTCATGTTTCGCAACCATACATATTTTTCTTGAATTAAACGATATCAGTGAACTAAAAATGTCACGAACCGCGTCGTGCTATACTTAGATGTTTACCATACGTCGAAGAATATCTAACGACACATCTAATTGACTACTAATGTACCATTACAATGTAATACGCATTCCCATTTCTTAATACATTGTTAGTAATTGCTAAATTTGTTCTAAATTACTGGATTTTGTAAAGAGATACTAGGAATTGGTAGTGCCTAAACTGCGCAATGTATTTATAATATTAATAAAAACATGTAAACATGATGATGACGTCAACACAAGGGTGTTGCTGTAAGGCGACAGTTGTGAGTTCGATCCCCACTCGGAGGTATGAACTATTATTTATTAATATTTTTATTTCTTCGCTCGGGATCCGAAGCAATAGGTTTGAGTTAGGGCATTTAATACGCAATACCTCGACAAAATTCGGCGGAAATTGGAGAGTGAAGTGTTAAAACTGAGGGTTTCCCTTGCCTACTCTGCTATATACGGAAAATAGCGTGAAGCTGATAAAAAAATAAACATTAGCATTTGTACAATGAAAAAGAAACGTACTTTATATATAACCTTTTTTTAAAAAAAACTATCTCTAAATGTACTTAACTCTACATTTAAATGACGTCTCAAAGCATTTTTTGCAAAGTAAGCAATCTGTTTAAATTCTGCCACGAACAAGCAACAACGAAAATTCAGCTCTGTTACCTTAGTTTATTATACAGATCCCAGCATATTGAAGCAATGGGATCTAAGGACATAAATTTTAGTACATAACATTTCAGTGAACATGTGGAACGCAAACGTATTATTGATCTGTTTTAATTAATTATTTTTTTGTAATATTATGAGTATACTAAAACTAAAACATCATACATAGTTGTACAGTATTACCGTCCTGATCTGTTCCAGCTGCAGCCAGGCACGAGCAAAGAGGCGCTGGGGTTGGCCGTAGGCGCCAGTCCGCTGGGCCAGTTGGCCGCGTCCCCACTTCTGGGGCTGTGGGCAAACCGCGCCGGCAGTGCGCGCGCCCCCATGCTGGCCACGCTCGCGCTCTTCGTGTTCGCGTCCACTCTCTACGCCCACCTCCATCTCACGCGTCCTCACGCGCACTACTGGATGCTGGCAGCTAGGGCTCTAGTTGGAATTAGTTCTGGTATTATATTTTACTATTAAGAAAGTTTATTTGGACTTAACTACTGTTATTTATATTTATGTATATCTTTAGTAATTTCGATTATATATAGAAAAAAATCTAATTTTCTTCAAAACTGAGAAATCCACTTTTAGTGTTCCTTCACATTTTTTAAAGAATGTACAGGCTACAATTTAGCTATACAAATCAATCAGTCAATAACTGACTAGTTTTACATAAATTCAATCGACGCTACAATCAAAGCACTATGTACTAATATAAAAAACCATTTTAATATTTATTTATATATTGTTAAAAAAACTCAGAATGTTTAGATTCTATTAATGATATTTGTTAGCTAATACAATCTCTTATATATAGATAGATAGATAAGATGAACTTTGAGATATACTTGTAAAGAAACAAAGGCATGGATAAATATGAATAACTGCTGATTTATGTAAACTATTATTACTTAGTTGCAAATTGTACGTGGCATAATATGGTTACTGGCTGCAAGTGCAACATGTGCTATGTATAAAATAAATATAGGTTTTTATTTTTGAAGAACATATCCTCATCGCAGAAGGGAGGGGGGAAAACTGCAATTCGAGCTCGTACAAACGACATTTATTTTTCTTTTTGGAATCTCGAATCCTCTGGGACTTGAGTAAAATTAAATATCTTTAAAAAACGCTATATGTAGATGTTGAACTGCGACAGTGCAGTACAGTGACAGGTTATTTAACTATGTTTATAGATTATACCCTCACGTTTTTTTACGTATATATATACGTAAAAAACGCAAACGTACGATGTTGTTGGTATAACATATGTTTGTTTTTGTTGGCATCAGTACAGTGTATTTATATAAAGAACGTTATTATATTGATTTCTTATTTGCGATCCGCTCGCGGCTTCGCCTGCTTGAACTTACAGCTTAATCTGCTTTACTTTGCAATGCCTCCAGAATTCGGTGGAAAATGGAAATAGGAGTGTCTTAACATAGGGTTTCCTCTGCCTACCCTTTTGTGTGCGAGATACAGCATGAAGCTGATGGACCAATATTTTCTTTTACTAATATATCTTCCATGTACAGACACCAATCCGACATGATTTTTATAATAAAGTATACATTTGTTAATGAGATTAAACAAATGCTTTGACCTCGATTACTTCGATTGTTGTGTTTCGAGTCCTATACATGACTAATTAATATTATATACCGGCTTTTGTTTTGTTTTGCCACAGACCCTGATGCCTTTGTGACATTTTATTTTTATTAAATTGAACGTCACAATGCCATCGTCTAAGAGAAATTATTTGCTTGTCCCTCCGTTGTCTTCACAATATGTTTGAAATAAATATATATATATAGAATGACCTTGAACCTTTTTTTACTATATATATATATATATATATATATATATATATATATATATATATTAAAAAAAGGTTCAAGGTCATTCTATATATTTTCTTTTTAAATTGGAAAATCTAAATTGTGTCAATAATCATGACACAAGACAATATTGAGTATTGAGTGTTTTTCATAATAATCATATTTAAAAGTTTGTATAATAGAGATTTATAATAGAGTTTTTGTCATTACCACTTTAAAAAACCACTGTTTTAACTACTCTATAAAAACGTAATACAATTGAAACAAGAGATTTTTCCAAAAATGAAAAAGTGAGTTTTACAAACAAAATAATCAATAAAATTATCGTTGAAAACAAAACGCTTGTTATTAAGAGTGATAAGATCTGTACGCAAATGGCAAAAAACGCAACTCTTATAATTTTATCATATATTTAGATTATAAAATTGAATAAAAAAATGGTTTTGTGGTTTAAGAAATATGGAGGAATTTCTATAAAAATATCATTCTATCGAAACTATATAAAAAAAGAAAATTATATAAAAAAATAATTAAATTGGAAAATAGTATATCAAGAATAATATAATGATTGTGGTGGTAATATATGTTTCTTGTTTGGTGTTACGGAACCATTCATAGGCGAGTCTGACTCGCTCTTGACCGGTTTTATTTATTTATTAAAGTGACGGCTAATTTGTATAATAACATCGTAAGTGGCTAATGATGGGATATTATTTTTAGCCTTGTATCTTGTAGTTAGACGCGACCATGCGTTACGTATGGTAGTTGTGTGACCAATAAAATATATATTTTATTTAATTTAAATATTGGTGTAGGTAATTTTTTATGTTCGGAAAAATGTTTAAATAACAATATAAACTATGTGAAATTGCCATTAAAAACAATATTTTTATTGGTAGAAATATGCGTTTTACTAGTGGTAATTACCAACAATTATATTTTAATATAAATGGACACTAAGGTCTGTGGATAAGATTATAGTTAGATATATGTATAGTGCAGAATTTTTGTCCTAACTGCAATTCTATACTAGGTTGCTGTCTCACCACTGTCTTAGTCTGAACTTGGCTCCACATGTTGTGTGTTTTGACTATAATTAATTTAATAATATCCTAATATTGTTGTAATTAACCATAATATCGAAATATTTTAATGTTACTTTCCAGCAAATGTAGCGGTCGCGCGTTCGTATTTGTCGGCGGCGACGCGCGAGGGCGAGCGTACGCGCGCGGTGGCGGGCGCGTCGCTGGCGCAGGTGCTGGGGTTCGTGGTGGGTCCCGCGCTGCAGGCCGCCGCCGCGCCTCTCGGCCCCGGCCAGCCCTACCCTCCCCTAGGGGAGCACATACAGCCAATACGACTGGACATGTATACAGCTGCCGGATGGATAAATGCAGTGTTGGGACTTATCAACTTTATACTGTTCTTGCCCTTCTGTTTCAAAGAGAGGAAGATCGCTGCGAGGGAAGCTATGTTGGCTCATGGCAAAGATACAGGTAGCTATTAATCATATTATAAATATTCTCACTTTGTTACTTACAATCTAAAAACGAGTTTTCAAATTAAACACAAAAAAAAACAAGAAAAGTATTTTTCTCTTTATTTTTAGCAAGGATAATAGGAGAATAGATAGCAAGGATAGGATTTTTTTTTTCGATTAATAGATTGTCATTGTGATGTGATTGTTTATGTAGTACTGTATAAATTTTATTATAATAAAAGGTCGGAGCAAAAGTATTTTCGTATTGTTTATACAAAGATTTTTTTTTAAGTAAAAATTGTTGTCATGGTAGAACACCACGCCCTACCTATTCACCAGTTCCGACCGGTTTTTCTCAATAGCATTTTATAACCTCATCAGTTGCTGACAGTAGAGATCAGAATCGATGGCTTTACCTGGTAGCGAAAGCTCATAGTGGACAACTCTTTTCCAATTCCACCATACATCCCACATATCTATAGCATCACTTTGTTGCGGGTCAGGCCGCTCTTTGTCTGTGGCATGGACAAGTCTGTGGGGCTTGTCCATGCTTCGACCATGATCTTTTTCATCACCTATAATCAACTATTTAAAAAATGGTTCGGATTTGTTACGTTTCAACAAAAAATCCCTAACACGTTGCATTAGGTTTCTGTCAGTGAGATCATGTGGAATGTCAAGTTTTGTCTTGTACCCACACTTTGGTAAATGACGTAAAACTGTTTTATGATCAATATCCAGTTCCTCAGCAATGTGGTATCTACTAAAATGTCGATTTTGCTCTACTTTTTTTAAAGATGGCACTGTTTTTATCTGTGACATCGTCCAGAGCGAACCTCATCTTTCACACAATCATCCTTTTTTGTAATGAAATTTTAAAATGTACCGAATTTCTTTGTCACATACGTTCATTTTGCTTGCTTGAAAAACTATTGAAATATGGCGGCAACTAGTTTTTTATTTTTTATTTATTGCATCTTCAGAATGTCACATTTAATGGTATTAAAACCAGCCAGTTACATTCAGTACAGCCAAAGAGGTTTGATTACTAATAATATATTCAAAATACGAAAATACTTTTGTCCCGATCTTTTACAGTAGGTATTATAACAATATTTTATACTATTCGTTTATTAATATATTTAATAATTAATAATTTTAATTTATTACCTAATTTTAATTTATATGATGAAGATTATGTAATATTAAAAAGAATAATGATTTTGTTATTTATAAGATTAGTTTCAGGAAGAGTATTAAGATGAATATTTTTTGCCAGAGCTTTTACAATAGGTAATTCATATCGGAAATGAGTTGTGTAAATAAACCAAACATTACTACAAGAAGTGTTTCTAAATACTGTTCAAAATTGTCTTATTGAAGCATAATGAAAAATTAATTTAATAAAATATAGTAGGAATTAATCATGATTATGATATTTCAGAAAAGGAAGCTCTGAAAGCGATCAAACCGGACTACATCAGCAGCTGGACGTTGGTGGCGGCGTTCTTCGTGTTGGTGTTCAACTTCGTGCTGCTGGAGACGCTCGCCACCTCCCTCACCATGGACCAGTTCGCGTGGAGTAAGGAGCAGGCGCTGGAGTACATGGGCGCGCTCATGAGTGCCGGCGCGCTCGTGGCTTGTGTAGTGTTCGCGCTTATTACGCCGCTGACCAAGATATTTGAGGAGAGGTATGAGTACTGATTGTATTCTTTTATTTTTACTTTTTAGGGTTCTTTACTCTATTTTATTTATAATATAGAGTAAAATAAATGCTAAATAACTAAATGTAGAATATGTAAATAATAAAGGTAGACCCTAACTTGAACGATGTGAATCAGAATGTCTTATTTATTATTATTAGTATTGTTTAATGGGCAAAAATTGTTTTACAGAGCGCTGCTATTATGGGGTGGGTTCCTCCTCACCGCCATGGCGTCCATATTATGTATCCCATGGGGCCCTCACGCGCCCCCTCTGGTGGGAGAGGGGGTGGGGCAGGCGGAGGCAGGGGGCGGGTGTCCACAGAACGCGCAGCCATGGTGCGCGACGTCGCGCGCGCTGTGGCGCTCGCAGTTCATAGCGGGCTACGCGTGCGTGTCGGTGGGGTACCCGCTGGGCGTGACGCTCATACAAACGTTGTTCTCGAAGGTCCTGGGTCCGCGGCCGCAGGGCGTGTGGATGGGCGTGCTGACGGGCGCGGGCTGCGCGTCGCGCGCGCTCGGCCCGGTGTTCGTGGCGGCGGTGTACGCGCGGCGCGGCCCCGACGCCACGTTCGCGTCGACGGCGGCGCTCACGCTCGCGGCGCTGGTGGCGTTGCGCCTCGTGTACTCCAGACTGCGGCCCCCCGAACTCGCACCCGTCGCCCGCGAGCTGCAGCCCCTCACGACCCCCGCGACCCCCGACCCCCGCGCCTCCGTCCCCGCGTGACCCACGACCCGCCTTGTAAAGGGGGAAAACATCACCAACTTATGTCTTCCAAGAACTGAAAAAATATATGTATATAGAATATTGTTACTTTAAGGTATATTCAATATTTGTTAGCTCAAACAAATTCAAATATGATACGACTGTAGTACTGGTCAGGTAGTTAATAGTAAGGAGCCGAGCATTGCATCTAGAAGACTGAGAACCCGAGGTGGACGACTATCGTACTGTACTGATATATCATATAAACAGTAATTTTATATCATAGAAATATGAAATGAAGCATTGATGAATTTATGTATATATAGTTAAATAATATTTTTGTACAAATATTGTTAAGAGACTATTAGCTAAAATGATTAGATGTGAAGAAGTTAGTGTGTAGTTACATACATTAAAAGATATATACATATTTTTTCTACAAAGTAAAAGTTAAAAAAAGTAAAAGTAATATCTATAAGTATTTATTGCATTCTGCAAACAATACGTGAAATCCCTGTTCGTTTGTCTTATCACATGTCATTACTGTTATCAGAACGTGTAATCTAAATTGATTGTAAAATATTTCCATTGTCTCTGTTGAATATGTTACGTTCAGCTATGAAGAAATTTAAACGTGTAATTTTTTCAGTATTATATATATTTAAATTTATATTTTTTATTTGTAAATTTATAACATCATATTGCGGCGTTCAGTTTCGCCGCTCTACACGTAACGCCTCCAGAATTTGGCGGAAAGTGGAGAATTTCTTAACACTAAGTTCCTTCTGCCGACCTGCTGCGGGATATAGCGTGAAGCTGATTTTATAATAAAAATACGTACTGATAATCGCGTAATAAATCACTAGCGTAGTACCGAATATTTGTATTTGAAATATCACGAAGGTGCGACCAAAAGTATACAATTCACATTTAAGTAAAATGTATTATTAAAAATTGTGCTCCTACTTACACAATATTTACAATAAAATGAAAAACACCTAAAAAGCATGTCTTCCTTGTCATAACGATTAGTATTAAGTTATTATTAAATAAAACGGAACAGGGTTTACTTATGTTGTTTTTTTTTTATTTCCTAACCGCAAGTAGCGGTCGATAGATTCACATTCCAATGAAATTATCGGAATGTTATCTCCAACGTTTTATGGTAGCTACGGTTAGGTTATTGTGAATATTTAATTTCCGTTATAAAAAATCTTATCAATGACATTCCACGCCTCCCTTCTTTTCTAATTTCAGTGTGTAAATAATAAATTAAAAACAAATATTAGAGATCCACTTTATTTGGTAAATGATAAAAAAAATTGTCTCTTTCTTTATAATTCCGTATTTATCGAATTGTGTTGAAGCGTAACTCTTTATCAAGATCTAAAATTGGTTGAAAATTATTGTTTGTGTAAAACACGCCTACTAACGATAACTTAAGTCCACAAGGCCACAGGAATCATTTATTATTAAATATTGTATTTAATCTGATTAAAAATATATAGTTAAGTAATGAGGTGAGAATAATTCGATAACTTCTACTTAACCTTTGCAAACTCATCTCTCACTAGCGAGACCACAAACAGTGTTTGTCGATATAATCTTAAAATAGCACGAGATTATTTTTATCTAATAAAAGATATGGTATTACACAACAAGTGACGACTAACGACGGGGAGTTTGAGACAGAATGGAATCATTTAAATATAGTTGAGTACAAAATTATAACATTATTACACAATAATTAATAAATGTATAATACTTATATTTTACGGCATTGCTGACTGTTAATGTGGCGGTTGTAGGTTCGATTATCATTCAACAAGAAACAAAAAAAAGCTCGTCATTGACTAATAGGAAATGGGGAACGTCAATGTAAATGTGTGAGGTTACAAAAAATCTTATTAAGTGCAAGTAGGACTCCTACGCCGACTACGCCGACCAATTCCAGGATTTGTAGGTTAACGGGAAGTAAAATTTATAAAAGTTAAATTTTAAGAAACTTTTACTTGCGTGCGTACCTATGTTTTTTACATATTTGAAATTAAATTAACTATAAATATAAGTTGAAAGTTACGTTACATATATGCTCGTAACTTTTGAGTGCTCTAAGACTAAGACTAGATATTTGATACTGAGTTCAGTTTGATATCTTCACACGATCTTGAAATAATTGGTCTTGACAGACCGATAGACTGTTAACATGGTGCGTGGTTCCAAATTTTCCTTTTGAGGTACGGAACCCTAAAAAACCATACACACCACATGTCAGAGAATGTTAAGTCTGTTAAAGTTAAGTTAAAAAATCTTTATGAAGCTTTTTACTATCATAACATAAATGTAGTTACTCTGTGTCTTATTCTGTGCCAAATAATAAATTTATAATCTTGTATATTATTTTACTACTTCTATATTAATAAGTTCAATTCCGTTATTCAACCTGTGTCCAGCGTGTCAGTCAGTATCGTGTGTAGTACATGAATTATTTATAATTTAATGTTAACTTATTTATGTTAAATGTATGTTTTAATGAGGCCGGTCGTGGCGCAGAGGCATAAACTTTGACTGTAAAGGCGTTGTTGTTTCGATCCCCACTCGAGAAATTAAATGTTTATTTAAATTTATATTTCCATTTCCTTGAGTTGAGTTCTGCTCCTCAGCACGCAATGTCTCTAGAATTCGGAGGAAAGGAGGGAATAGAGTACCCTAGGCAAAGGGAACCTAGTGTTCCCTTTGCCTAGGATAGGCTGCGTGCAGGATACAGTTATTATATTACATTTTTTAATGTGGAACATTTAAAATATATTTTATTAAAAGTTTATGATCATTAACAAGAATGTAAGAAAAAATACTTTATTTACAATACTTATTTAGAACACTTTAAAAATATTTTATTTACAATTCTGCACTAAGTCTAATAAATTTTTCGTGCTTGTTTACATATTAAATTTCGATCTAGTCTCTAAAAACTGCGTAAATTTATTTGTCCATTTAATAATAATTTTTTGAAATTAAAAATGGTGATTTAATGATAACTTCGATGTACGAAAAATATGCTTTACTTGCAAAATAATTTAATGTTAGTTAATAAACAAAAATTTTAGCCTATCTATGTACATAGTTTCAGATTTCTCCCAATCTCAATATTTATAGCTGTGTAGTACCAGGTGCGGTGTTTAACTCCGGCTCGGGTGGTCGTATGCGTTCCGCAGCGGCGACGTGCTGTGGTAGCGGAGCGCGGCGCGTCTCCGGCACGCACAACACGAGCAGTGCTGCGGATGCAGAACACGCGCCGTACAGCAGTGCTTGTATGTAGATACTCTGAGAATATTAGTATTAATAATAGTAAATATGTAATGTTGTGTTTAATTTAAGACATGATTTTAGTATTTTATTTTATATTTTTTTTAATTCATATTTCCTTACAAACTTTATACATCAATGACTTTTTTGAAACTTTTTTTTTAAATTTAGTTTCATAGCTATAAACTACGTTGACTATAATATTAGCATTTTATAAATATATAAATTGTGTTTCAGTCATTAGACTATAAATATATTATAGCTTCTATAGTTATCTTAAATTCTTAAGAAAATTACGTACAAGTAGAGGCGTTTGCGGTGCCAGTATGGACCCGATGCGGCCGACTAGCGACACCGCCGCCAGCGCCGATGACCGCGAGCTGGTCGGAAACAGCTCCGCCGTGTACACGTACAGGGAGTTGAATGCAAATGATATAGCTAGCTTGCCCACGAAGAATAGACCGAGGCCTGCTCCGGAATGAGCTAACATAAAAAAACAATATATCAATATACTATTGATGCTTGAACTCTATTTCAAGAAAAAAACATCTGTTAATAACTTACTTATAAAGTAGGGCGTGACACAAGCGACGCCGCAGATAAGGAAAGCTACAAAAATACTCTTCTTGCGGCCAAAGCGCTCCAGAGCCATCATAATGAGCAAAGAAGCGACAATTTCCATCGCCATATTTAGCGCAAAATTTGTGTATTTGTCACCAGAGAGCAGAACAGAGTTGATAGTGAGCCCGTAGTATACAAAGGAAGTTGATATCCAGCACCAAGAGCACATCACAAATCTGAGCATTAATACACGAGATTTGACCAAACTTAGCCAAGGATTGTCCTTTGATTTTACTTCTCCTTCCTCAACTCCATCATCTTTACCTTCGACAACTTTTAACACGTCTTCATCTAAAGTAATCTGGAACATACAGTACATACATTAATAAAGAAATTATTTACAGTACGGTCGACGAGTCGTCACGATAACTTCAGTAGAGGGAAGTAGATAATTCTTTCCAAGTAAACACACCGCAAAGTTCAGAAAGTCTTACTTTATCTTTTATATATTACGCCTTCCTTGTTAGTTTTGTTTTTTCTTCATATAGAATTATCGGATTTCGAAAGCTGAGTATGTCATAAATGACAGGATATAGCCTGATGGTGACAGAATTAGGTAAATTATTAATATAATTAAGTTTTGTCTGGTTAATAATATTCACCTTATTCCACCGAGCGGCTTTTCGAATTGTAATAACCGCAAGTTTCTTTCGCTTGGTAGCGTGCAACCAGCGCATACTCTCGTCAAGCAGCAGCCAGTAAAGTGGCAGCAGCAGCGCAGGCGCGTGTATAACTCGTAATAGATCCCGCCAGTACTGGACGCGGCTGGCGATGAAGGCGAAAAGCACGCCCCCCAAGCCGTAGGCCACGCCGGTCGCGCAGGCAAAGGCTGCTCGAAGCGAAGGACGCGCCAGCTCTACCACTAAAACCAGCAATTTTATATAATAATTTCTAATATGCATATCTGCATTATTTATCTAGATTAATTCCAAAATGTCATAAACGCAAGATAGACAGAGAAAATCTTGTATAGCATTTTGTTTCAACGAATATTAAATTTATCAATTTGAATCAGATCATAAGCATTTAGTAGAACCGATCTTAGCTGCCCAAGCGTGCTATAAATGGGGCCGGATTACTTCACAACATCAATTCATCTATATACATAAATTACGAGATAAAAGATAAGAACAAAACTTACTCATGACATAAGCCGCGCTATTGAAGCCGTATCCCAAAGCAGCTTCAAAGAACTCCATAGCGAGGTAGAGTTGATAGTTGTGCGCGAAAGACTTCACGATGCCCAGAGCTCCCGCGAACGCTGCAAAACTGCAGAATGCTGTGCGTCGGCCCCATCTATGAAGAGTGATTATTCTTAATCCATATAAAATTTTGAATATTTACTTAAATGTACTTTGTAATTACGAATTTAGGTGAATCTTATTATAATAAAAAAAGTAACTTAACGGTTTTGTGATATAAAACCTAGTGTCATAACATTGTGTTTTTTTTTGTTTTCTTGTATTCGAACGTCAAAATCATTAAAATAACATTACCCATCTGATACAAATCCCGTAAGAACGAGAGCGACGGGCAACGCCGCATTGCGCACTGTGCCCACCAGCGTGCGCTGCCACTCCTTGCAAGCCATGTTAAACTAGAAAATAATATAATTTTAAAGAAAAGTCCCAATAAAGAAATAAAAAAAATATTAAAAAACTAGCGGCCCACTCGCGGCTTCCTCCGCATAAGATTGAATATATAATTCACATACACATTCAATCATTTTTTATAGTTTTAAGAAATTGCAGGCATAACGTGCATCCCTGGGAAGACGAAATCGGGGGCAAGGGCGCTCCCTGCAGGACTCAAGCCTATGCGGCCGTCAACAGTTGTTTAGAACTCGTTCTCGAAATATATACGTCCAATTTACATGCTAAAAAAGTCAAAGCTTATCTGCATACGATTTCCTCGGTGATGGAATAGTTTTCGTTCGTGAGTATTAATATTTTTGTCAAATAAAAACGTTAAGATATCACATTTTTATCAATTTTCAATAATTTTTTGGCACAAAATGTCGTACTGTGATTGTAACTTATTTATAATATAGATAGATATCTCGCGGACTTTATTTTAGGACTAATGAAAAAAATGTACTTACATATATTTAAATATTTTAAAAGTTAAAGCAATATGATAGCGTTCCTAATTATTGTTATTTTATTATTATCTTTAAATTATCTCCAGAAAAGCCCAGAGCATAACAACAATAACATACAAGAAGTATCTGAATTTGTGGAGATAAAATATTATCTTACGAATTCACTTTGTTGTCTGCAATATTTGAGATATCTATTGCATAGTTATGGTTTCACATCAAAAAATAGCAGTTGCAGACAGGCCATCGAGGCACAGCGTCTGACTGACGATGACGTATACGACGGCTGTGGATTCGATTTCCACTCGGTGGCATAATTGTTTTACAATTCTTTGGTCTGGTAACAAGACAAAGCGCGGCTTTCAGATCCATCATTCGATGAGCAACGTCTTACATAATTAGATGGGAAATGAGAAACGGAGAATCTTGATACTTGATTCCCATATGCGGGTGGGATGCAGCTATATACCTCTGCATATATAGTGCCCATGTTTTCGTAAACAAAGGCATCGCATGGGATAGTATTGTTTGTATGATAGTCTTCTCGGGCGCAGCTCAGCTGGTCAGGGGTGAGCGGCGTGAAGCGACGACATTGATCTTCAGGGAGAAGATCCACTACAGTAGAATTATCAAAGAAATTTCCATTTTGTTCACATTCAGGCACCGTACAGCTAGAAGGAATAATAATACATTGAAACACAGAGTATCAATAAAATAGAAGATATAGAGTACTTATAGAGTGGGTACGAATCCTGAAGCTCTTTCTGTCTAGTAATAAAATATTTGTTTAGTAAAAGTGCTTTCAAATTAAGATTAATCATTGTTTCTAATTTTATATCGATTGTACTGATATAATCGATTTTGTGCTATAGTATTTTTATAATTGGAATAAAATTAAAGTTTTTTTTTTCAGCTTCACGTTGTAGCATGGTAGGCAGAGGCCTAGCCTAGCAGAGGGCTAGCTAGCCTAGTGTTAAGTCACTCCCTTTCCCATTTACCGACGAATTCTGGCGGCTTTACGTGTTACGCGGCTTACTTGTGCCTCTTACGCCACGAATGACCTCTTAAATTTTTACAATTAAAAATATATGCTTATTTGATAGTATAATTAAGGAATTGTATTTTAATTCAGTGCGTAGTATACACAAAGTATCTCAAGGTTTTATAGAACATTACAAATAGTCGTGCTACAAATTGTAATTATTCACGCGTTACAAACTAACAATACCATATGTACGAAGAACTTACCTATCTACATATAAATGTGCATACTCGTTCGTTTAAACAACAGTAAATGTGTAACCAAAGCCGGAAATTTCTGAACTAATTTGTTGTAAAAATCAAATCAGCTTCACGCTGTATCCCGTACTCAGCAGAGTATGAGGCAGAGGGAACCTAGTGTTAAGACACTCCGTTCCCCACTTTCCGCCAAGTTCTGAATTCATTGCGTGATGAGTCACGGAACTCAACTATTATGTAATGTCAATACTATTTTATTACTTCAAAAACATATTCTATAAGGGCTCACAACAAAAATAATTGTCTATAAAAATTTAATTAATAAGAAGTAATGGGCCAATAGCGACATATTTGTGGTCACAGATTAACTTGATAGAATCACAGCTGAAAGATGAATATACCAATATTTTCAATCAAAATAAAGAAGAGGTTTTATGATTTTTTTATCAAGTCATCTTTGAGCGTATTATGAAGTAATTAATTATAATCAGCATATTCAGTAAGGTATTTTCGTTTCCTTAGGCATTTCGAGAAATCCTTTTATTAGTGCTTCCCAGTAGTCTAATAGTCAGTCTATGTGTCGTTGTATACGTCACTCAGGAACAGAAGAGTATTATCTATTTGATACTTATTGTAAGAGTGAGGGTTTATTGCGAGGATAAAATATAATAAAAAAATATTTAACGAAGTCTCATTTTTTTAATACTCCAATAAAATTATTCTTATCTAAATATCATTTACTTACGTATTTAAAATTTCGCATAAGTACTTTTTCACTAAAGTTCTCTGTTTATTTCATTTATAGTTGTCTTAATAGAAATTAAGTCGTTTAATTAAAAGAAATATTATTGTCAAAAGTATCATCATTACTTAACATAATATAAATACTGATAATGTAATATGTAAGTGGTATTATTATAAATTACATCAATTACCTACTTGAACATTCTTTTTCATATTTTTACCTGTTATTATATTAAAAATCATCACACATTCTTAATTTCGAATATCTATAAACGAGATCTTAATTACTATTAATATTTACTAATGATAAAATAATAGTGAGATATGACTGACAACAAGAATGTTGGCTTTAAATCTCTTTAGACTTACTATAATTACTAAATCTATAATCCTATTAAATTTCGTTACCCGGCTGTAACGTCTTGTTGAAAAGATGAAAAACAATGAATCTGTATTAAGTTCTTTATGTAAAAATCAGCTTTACGCTGTATCCCGCACATAGCAGGGTAGGCAGAGGGAACCTAGTATTAGACACTCCGTTCCCCACTTTCTGCCGAATTCTGGAGGTATTGCGTGTTGAGTGGCAGAACCCAACGCCGCGCTTAATCTCGCAAAGAAATGGAAATATAAATTTAAGTAAATATTTCATCAGTGTATAGAGTGGGGATCGAACCCTCAACCAGTCAGTTTTACAGTCACACTTCGCGCCGCTGCGCCACGACTGGTCTTAAGTTCAAGCTCTCTATGTATTGATCATATTTAATAGAATTTTTTAACTAACAAAGATTACCGAAATGGCACTAGATCAGCAACGAACACGTAGTTCAGGGAGTACATAGCGGCGAAAAGGTTCGGGATGCATAGCAAGAACAGTGCGTAGCGCTGATAGAGACCGAAATGTCCCAACTTTCCGAGGGCCAGCTCGAGTGCCTCGTTCGAGTCCTTCAGGGCCTTTGCTCTTGAAGAATCTACGCTTCTTCTACTCTCTACATTATTTATTATAATATCACTATCCTTAGAGCTCTCCATCTGATCACGCGCCATATTCTTGTAATTTATTTACTTGTTTTAGGTGTAAATTGATTTGGTATCATCGAACTCGTTTGATTGTTCTCTGCATCGTTTTCCTTAAGTAAAATATTATATTCTATATTATTATTTTATTTTTTCTATATCAATGTACACTTTATAATTTTGATTCACTTTAATAATTTGACACAAAACTGCACTCATATAAGAACTTTTATCGAAAATTTACATTTTAGATCGTAAGGGAAAGCACGAGCAGGTTTGCGGGCGGTTGCTTCCGCCATATCACACGGCACGCCTGATACTGGCGTCGCACGCGCAGGTGTAAGTGAGCTCGGGGACGTTAACGACATTGACACATTACTTATGATAACTTTACGCCGCTTAAAGTTTTCAATAGATTAATTTTATTGTATAAAACATTAGATATTTTAAAAAATATTATGAAATTATTATTATTTTAATTTAATTATTTTATTTTAATCTTGCCTATATTTTTGACAGTCTAAGTTCAAAGACTGCCAAACTCGCCTTCGATCGATTTTAAACAGTGCGTGGTGTCGGCAATAGCAATTACAATATACAGGGTGGAAAGGCAGCGCTCCTTTTACGGAAACAGCATATAGGGTAAAATATTTTAAACCTAAAGAAATTAATCAAGACAACTCAATAGTTTAAACAACTTTGAACTTTGCCGCCAATACCTACGATTCGATTTCAGAACGAAGCGTATGCGGCGGTTTCCCTTGACAAATGGCAAATTTTATTTGAAAACGACAATTTTATTATTTATTTTGTTTCAAAACATCACTTTTTCATTTTTGCGAAAAATTAAAATATTTTTAATTGTATTAGGCTTTTATGGAGTATTTAAAACTATGGTTTCATTTAAAGTGATGCCGATACTTGTAGAAAGCCTATAAAAATAGATCTAATACTTTAATATATTGTCTCAGCGCCTGCTGTTTAAAGCATTTCATGATTCTGTCAATGTTGTTTATACAAATTAAGTATTTAAATAGTATCAGGCGCTTTTGTTTTTTGTAAAATTATTCTTATGGTTTATTTCTAGAAGCTCTAGAAATAATAAAATGATTAAGATATTATATTTTTAAATGATTATATACTTTATAAATTATTCTATCATTCTCTTGTATGTTAGTACTTCGCCGCGCTGATGCAAAACAATTTGGTGGCGATTGCAGTCATAGCACATAGTTGACATATAAAATGTTGATATATTTTGGTACACTTATTTATTTTGGTCGCGCCATGCCTTCTCGAGGGTATTTATATCTGGAGAGCGTTCGCCATGTGCGCGTGCGGTGTGCGGCCGCCGACCACACCGGCCGGCACGCTGATAGTAAGGGATGACGATATCACCTCATTTTACTAACATAAAAATGTTTTGAAATAAAATGTTAACACTAATAGAAACTATAGAGATATTTAAAAAATTGTATATTTTTAATTTTTTCTCGGGTAAGCTTGAGGAAAGTTCAAAGCATATCTTAAGCGAGTATTTTGCCCATCAGCGCACTGTTGTGAGTTGAAAAAGGCACAAGAAACAAAAGGACCGAAAGAAGCTATTGGAAGCTAGAGAGACGAAAGTGGCAAAGGAGAGGCGGGAGAGGTGAGGACGGCGTCATGTCACCGCTTTAATCCGTGTTAAGCTTTATCTTCCGCATCGAATGATCACTTTTAATCACTTGCATGTACGAGTTTGTGTTGCGGTGAGCGGGCGCCGGTCAGTAGTCGCTAGTCTCCTTTCGCAGCGGTCCTGGCGAGGCGGCCGGCAGCCGGCATTACCGCGCGGACCCTCCGGCGGGTGGGACGTGTCACACTGTTTGTACGCTTGTACATGCTACAATCACCCACTCTGTTGACTGTAAACATTGTTCGACCCTTCACATTAGTCACTAGTAAAACATCGATCAGATCCTCGATAGACAAGGGGAAAGTCAACATTTGATTTATAAATATAGAGAAGGTGTAAATATGGAGAAGGAATGTGTTGGATGGGGCTGGTGGCAGGCGCGCATCGCGGTGCTGCTGGCGCTGCCAGTGCTGCTGACCGGCATGTATTGCACCAACTACGTGTTCCTCGCCGCGCGCACTCCGCACAGGTCAGTATACTTATTTTCATATTTTTTACTGCTGTACATTATGTCCATGGTTGCCCATAAAATTACCATAGACATGTTAAAGAATAACTGTTAGGGCCAGTTTCACCGGTTGCAAATAAAGTTTCTGATAGTTATCTAATAATTAATGATATCTTACAGGCAGAGGATGAAAATACAAAATAACTTATATTTTCAAGAATATGTTCTTATTAATGAACGATAATAATAGGGACCATTAATATGATTCGTTACATTTTTAAATAACAAATAAACATGTAAAAATTAAATGCAAGTGTCAAATGTGTATCTACTAGATATTGCTATTCGAGACCTGTGAACCAAAACTGATAGCTTGTCTGGCAGATACGGCTATCCGGGACTTTGTCAGCCAGTGGTGAAACTGGCCCTGAAAGTTATAAATTGACAGTTAAAAGCTTATATTGTTAACAAATTTGATATTTACGTAAAAGTATTAATTCACGAAATATTTATTATAAAAAAAAACCATGTCCATATTCTCCATATGCTAGCGAAAACGACTCAAGTTTTAATGTAAACAATAGTATAATAGAAAATCATGAGTTAAAATCATGAGTTAATAAATTCTGTGATTATTGCTATCCTGTAAACAAGACATCGCGTCGCGTCGTCGGGGTGCAGGCCGCGCGCGACGCACACCGCGCTTATTTCCATACATATTACCATTAAATTGAAGCAATTTCAATACTAAATGAGTATTCGTCCTCACTCCGCCGAGTGCAGGCAAACGCACTTGCAGCGTATTAGATATACGATATTATCGTATTTGTAGCGGATCGAATAGACTGCTCGTCTAAGTGTTGTCTATTAATAAGACTAGACTAGAGGCTTCAACGCCCCCGCGAGCTCGAGTCCGATCTTCCGATGTGCCTGAAATAACAATACACACAATCAACTATCAGATAGCTGCAGTTTGATATAAAAAACTAACTTCTATCTACAATTTCGGTTGCGTAGCCAAATGGATCAACTAAGAGTTGTGTATGACACATGACACAATCGTGTCTAGTGTCCAAGGTAGAATAAACAGACAGAAACACTGGGATAAATGGACGTGATAAACATTATGTACGATACCATAGCCTTTTTCCGCTAATAGACTATCACACACCAGAAACCAGTACTTTCTGAGATTAGGGCATTTAACCAAACATATTCTTTACTCTTCAGCTTTATAATATTACTAAAGATATAAGCATAGACAAATATTAAAAGGATTTTACGTGTATATTAAGATTGAAGAGAATGTTCTACTAACACGAAAGATAATCTTTAAGATATTTTGATAGACGGTAAATCGCTTAATTATAACATAAAAAAATTGCCATAAAGTTTACGAAACACTACCACTACCACTCAGAGTGATTTTGAAACAAAATTTGAAAAATATTTTTATTCCGAATAACGGCTGTGTAGGGTAAATGAAAAATATGTTGCTGTAAAATAATAAAATAAATAGAGTTCGAGTTTAATTTCTATAATTTCTTTCTTCTGTGTCATTGCGTAAAAATGAAAAAAAAAAATATTTTAAAATATATTATAATATAAAACATAATATATTTTAATCCTATAATAATTCTGATCGGGATAATTAATAATAAATATTAGGTACGATGACGACTAACGCAAATTATTATATTTTTTTTATTGTGTTATTGTCATTCAACAAAAAGCGGGTAATGGATAGTCTTAATGGGAACAGGGTGTCTTAGCACTAGGTTCCCAGGTTCCCTGTGCCTACATTACTTAGTATGGAATATTATTAATAATAAAAAGATACAAAATGTATTAAACAATAACATTGTAACCTTCGTATAGACAAAAAAAAACAACTGCTCAACAGGTGCCGACATTTCTTGTTTGTTCGTTAATTTTTTACTTTCGATTTGAAAGTACTTGCAAAAGTTTATTTAAATAAATAATATTTTGAAACTGATTTACTTGTATATTTTTTTTTGCAAAGCAAAGCGCGGCGTTGAGGCCCGCCACTCAGCACGCAATGCCTCCAGAATTCGGCAGCAAATGGGAAGCGGAGTGTCTTAACACTACTTCTACCCTGTTACACGCTGAATACAGTGTGAAACTTAAAAAAAATAATAGCCAAAGCAAACAAATGTCAACAGATCAGTCATCAGCACGTCGCGTCTAATTTAAGTGTTCTCGTATGAGAGAGCGGTGCGATGGGGCAATGCCTTCGTTTATTCGTAATTCGTATGTAGTACGGGCGTGTGCGACGCTCGCTAAATTGTCTGTCGACCAGTTCTGAACTTACGTGAAAAATGGAAATTTGTAATTCATAAACAAACATAGTAGTAATTTCCCGCATTAAGCAGGTATAGGGAACCTGGTGGAAACTCCATTCCACACGCACCATTCCAAGTTTTTGAGATTAAATGTTGAGTGGTAAAAAGGCAGGAATGAGTTTTTACCAGAGTGAAGAAAAAAATAATTTAAAAAAAACCTGCTTCACGCTGTTTCCTTTACGCAGCAGGGCAGGATGAGAGAACCTCGTTTTAAGACACTCCGTTCTCCACTTTCTGCCGAATTCTGGAGGCATTGCGTGATGAGTGGCAGAACTCAAAGCCGCGCTTCACCTCGACACCAGAGCAAAGAAATGGAAATATAAATTTAAGTAAATATTTCATCTCCTCGAGTGGGGATCGAACCCACAAATTCAAAAAATTATAAATTTACTCTAAAATCATTTATTATAGGAAATCATTTCCAAAATATTTAAAACTTCAACATTACCCTACCCTAACGCACTACCCTACCCTACGCGCAGAATTCCACACTAACGCTCTACATTTAAGGAATTTTCCGTGCAACACAAAAATCAAGATATATTTAATATGACAGATAGCTACAGCACCGCAAAAACCACTTCCGTTGGCCATTTTTATTATCTTTAAGCCCGTAATTAGTCAAAATAATGATAAATAGTTGCAATCATTAATGTAAGAAAGAGTTTATAAGAACTTAAAAATATATAACATAATTCTTGCTTTTTGCTATGTTTATGTTCTTGAAAAATGTATAAGTCCTTTGTATTTAGGCGAGGATTCGCTAAACTGCGATCATTTCTATTCAAACGCCAAATAACAGGAAGTGAAACCCAATGTAATCGAATATTCATTTAATCAAATAAGTACCACGCGAATAGAATGAAATTTACTTTATAATAGGTATATATGAACTAAAATTAAATCCGTAAATTCATTTGTACAATAGGGACAGCCCAGAAAAACAATTTTAGTTTTTTTTTTCAGGTTCACTCTGTATCCCACATGTCGCAGGGTAGGCAGCGGGGAGCTTAGTGTTAAGACAGTACGTTCGCCATTTTTCGTCAAATTATGCCTTCTTTGCGTGTTGAGTGTTGGAAGTCAACGCCGCGCTTTGTCTCGACACGAGAGAAATGAAAAATGAATATTATTATTATATATTTATTTCCTCGGGTGGTCACTTCCCTTATAGTTCACAATTTTTTATTTATCACGATCATTGGTACATTTAAACAGATCACTTATTTCAACAATTTTTATAATTACAGTTTATAAAACAGTAATAAACGGAGTATAACGGAATACCTCATGTAAGGATAGTTTCGGTGCTTTTATTTGGCCAACTGCACCTTGCTTTATTTTTTTAAGGTTCCCTTGAACCATAGAAAAATCAAACTTCTAAGTCAACACAATTAAAAGATACGAGCGAATGCATAAATGCAACGATTTTGCTGCATTTTATATGAAATTCTTGGAGCTAGAGTGAGAACAATCCTGAAATTGGTACTGTTTAATTTGGTCTGTGAACAAATTCGTCTCGGAGCTTACTAGATTTTTACTTGTCCGGGACGTTTCTACTAAATGCGTCGAACTCTCTTATTAAAGTTATTGCGTTTTTTAGTAGCATTTACATACATACGATGTTTTATATCCATATATACCATCAATGACATATTTTGTAATTTTTCATAATATAGAACGTGCCTGGATTTAATTCCTATCTTCCTCAATTTAGATTCTATTTTCATAAATTACATTTAAAAATAATCTTAATTAATCTCAGTTTATTTAATGTTGTTTGTACTAATATTTACTTAAGTTATAAGAAACATACTGGTCACTACATAAGAAAAATCTAATACTTTAAGCACCGATACAACTTGAGAACAAATAAACATTTTTTCAGCCGGCACAGTGCGTGTCGCGTGGGCGCAAGTCCATCAAGCTCAAGCATTGAATAAGTATCAGTATCAGGTCACATTCGGCTCGCTGATAGCAAAAACATTAAAAATGTATATTGATAAAAATATTATTGGAGTACAATTGTACTACGCTCGTACTACGGTTGTCGGCGGGATTAGTCACAAAATTAAAACGTAATTTTGCATGTGATTTAGACAACAATATTTAAATTACAGAACAATAAACACCTTGTGCAAAATAAAACATGAATGGTATCGTTGTTTCTATTAATATTTATATAGATATTTACATTTTGTTTACATTTCATGTGCCTTGTTTTGTTGTCGTACTCACGTGATGGCCCCAAGGATCATATGTGACTACTACTGCGTTGATATTTTTTCATTCCTTCTAATTGCAATTCTGTTATATTTTTGGTATCCAGTAATAACTTTTTAAGTCAACGAGAATTTATATTTTTTGTTTCGATTTGCTTCATTATCATTTTTAAAATTGTAAAACCATTTAGATTATTAGTGACACAGATAAATTATTTGGTGTCAACAAATATAATAAAAAGCAATATATTTAAAACTGATAATTTTGGTAAACAATTGTGGGATTATCAGCTCCGTCAGCGCCTCGCGCCGGTGCGGTGTCCGAGGTCCGATGTCCGGTACCCCGTGACCCGCTTAGGAAAACTTGTAGACTGATAAGAGATGGAGTGTCCTCACTGTACTGTTATCTATGTGAGAATAGATGAGTTAGCTGTTGCTACTGAATTTGATAATACTGTAAGTAGATTGGTTCATCGTCGTGTTGGCGATATTTTATACGTTAATCTTCTCCGCCCTCTCACATCATACGATGTGGACTATTACATTTTTCCTCACTTTTTGCCTTTAGGCATTGCATTTGATTGTAGAATTAGATTTCCTAATTTGAATAGCAAGTCTGGGGAAACAAAAGATTTCTATTTCGCAAAAACGATTTGTTTGACATTGAGATTTTTTTCAAAAACGACATTATTCAATATAATCATCAGAACTCAGTAATTACTAATATAGTTTATTTCAAAATAAGTCTCATTCTTGAAAAGCTTCAAGTAAATCCTCTATAGTATACAAATAGACGCGAGTATCATTTTGCGACAGCATATATCAACACTACAACTTAATCTACAAAACAAAAACTCAACAAATACTGGACATGGGCGTGCAGCAATAAAAAGCGGAGTGCGCCCGCGCCCGCGCAGCTCTCACTCACGTGACCGCACGGGCGGACACGAATACATTACGTTTGTTTACACCGTGGCCTTATTTACTTAAAACGTATTGGATAAATAAATACTTGGCTTATCCGATCTAGATCGTTACTAGATTATAAACTAATATAATAAAACTGTAGAGTTTGTTTGAACGCTATGATCTATGGAACTACTGGTCGGATTTGCTTTTTTATTGTTTTGTGAGATGTGTTGTAGGCTATACAACATAAAAAAAATATAAAAGACTAGCGGGCGTGCGCAGCTTCGCCTACTTATTTGCATAGTTCAAACACGTGTTCAATGAAATATTTTTAAGAGCCTGAATTTCAAATTTTATAAAAATCGGTGCAGATTATTTTTAATTTCCATACAAACTTTCAACTCCTATTTCATCTCTTTAGGGTTAAAATTTTTCAAAACCAGAAGGGGTTTTGAAAGTTAGTTTTTAGTGGATGTCCAGATTATGAAAATAAACATCTGTCCAAATTTCACGTTTCTACGCACAGCGGTTACGGCTGTCCGTGCGTCTTACCTCAGTCGGTCAGTACATGTCCTTTTATATATATATAGATGAAGGTTTAATTCCTAGTTAGCTTTAAATAATAAAATTACAATAATTAGGATCCAATTGATTTAAGCGCGTGTGCTGCAGAAATAGTTAAATTAAATTACATTAAAAAATAGCTTCACGCTGTATCCCGCACACAGCAGGGTAGGCAGGGGGAACTTAGTGTTAAGGACACTCCGTTCCCCACGACGCCACGACTGGCTTGGCTGGTTGATGATAAATAGCTTTAACTCGTAAGTGTCAATTACTTACATATATTTAACTATTTGACTGTAAAACCGACTGGTTGTGGGTCCGATCCCCACTCGAGGAGATGAAATATTTATTTAAATTTATATTTTCATTTCTTCGCTCTGGTGTCGAGGCAAAGCGCGGCGTTGAGTTCTGCCACTCAACACGCAATACCTCCAAAATTCGGCAGAAAGTGGGGAACAGAGTGTCTTAACACTAGGTTCCCTCTGCCTACCCTGCTGTGTGCGGGATATAGCGTGAAGCTAATTTAATTTTTTTTTTTTAATTTTATCTTTAATTATTGTAACATATATAATTTAATCTTTAAATATTATATAAGCTTTAATTATTATAACTTTTGAATACTACGATGAAGAAGCCTGAAAATTGCAATTTTTTTTATGTTAGGATAGTATGTGGAAGGAGGTTCTTCGCCGGCACCGGTCGCTACTCGCGTGACGCCCGGCGACACGCAACACGTGCCTCACGCATGAACACCAAAATAAATATCGTCGTCGCAGTGCGTACTACACAGTAGTGTAATCTACTCACGCCTAATAATAACTTAATAACGAAAATACCATCCATTTCCTCATATCTTAGTATACTGTCTATATATATATATATATATATATATATATATATACGTGTTTTGTGTAGGTATATATATAGTCGTCTCGCAGGGGCACGAGTGTGTGCGTGCAAAAATAACAGGTTGTGGGTTCGATTCCTACTCGAGGAAATGAAACGTTCATTTTTTTTATTTGTTCGCTCTGGTGTCGAAGCAAAGAGCTGCGTTGAATTCCACTGAACACGCAATGCTTTCGCAAGAATTTCGTGAAAAGTGGGCGAAGCGAAAGAGCGAAGTATATCAACACTACGCTCCCTCTGCCTATTTTGTTACATCCAGGATACAATGTGTGAAAAAAGAAATACTAAAATTTTTACATTTCGCTATTCAAAATAAACATCGACCTAAATGATAGTCCAAATATCATTTGAATCACCTATCGGGTTGACCTAAATTGAATTTAATAAAAGATGTTCCTATAAATACTATAAATACGTTGTACGTAGCTCCAAACGAAACTAATTAACATAAGATCAAACGTGATGAGCAAGTGAGGGTGTAACACGGTAAGCAGGAAGGCAACTCTACACCGCCGGCGACCGCGTGTAGGACGTGGTGGTAGCGGTATACGATAGTACCACACGAAATGTAACTCTATTAAGCATTACCAATAATTCTGAGCGAGTTTTTATTCCGTTGCAAGTCCAGGCTGCATATTTTGTACAAAATTCACATTTTACACAAAAAATAGAGCTATTCATTTGTTATTTATAGCGTATTGGCTGATATTTTTTAAATTAAAGTTGTGGTTATTTATTTATCATTGAAATTATGTGAAACAAAAAAAATTGAATTAATTAAAAAAAATGGTCTGTCCGTTTAAATAGACATTAGTCTAACAGCTTTTTTATTAAGCTGTTTTTGTCAGCTTTAAATATCGTTTAACAGTTAAATTAGAGTGGACTTTAGCCCGCAAAGTGTGCGATCGCGTGCAGAGCGCGTGGCCTCTTCGTTCGCCGCCCATCGATATTGACCGACTCATTCGTACATACATGCTTTTTCTACGTAAAAATATCATATTGTAAATACGTGAGGCCAGTTGTGGCGCAGGAGCGCAATTTAAATATTTTCATTTCCTCGCTCTGGTAACGAGGCAAAGCGCGATGTTGAGTTCCGCCGCTCAACATGGTTTTCAGAATTCGGTGGTGAAGAACGGAGTGTCTTAATACTAGGTTCCCTCTGCATACCTTTAGTTTGTGGGATATAGCGTGAAATTGATTTATTATATTAATTTTTTTACTAGGGCCACAATACAATATCAAATATTATTAAAAGATTGCTTACCAAACTCGATTTTACTTACTGAAATTTACTGTGTTTAACGGTACAAGATGGCCAAAAGGTTCAAATAAGCTTTGAATTGAAGAAAAATATTTGTATAGCGATTGCTGTGTAACGACTATTGTTACTATCCAAAGATTGTTTTTACTGTGTAAACATTTCACGTTATCGGAAATAACTGTTAATATCTTCTGCCTGAGTTGACTTGACTTTGAGTGTGAAGTAAAAAAGTATTTTGAGTAAAATTAAAATTAAATTAGCTTCACGCTGTATCCCGAACAAAGCAGGATAGGCAGAGGGAACGTAGTGTTAACACTGGACACTCCATCCACTGCTTTCCGCCGAATTTTTTTATTACGTGTTGAGTGAAGAAACTCAACGCCAGGCTTCTGTCTTGATGCCAGAGCGAAGAAATGAAAATATTAATAAAGAATTAATTAAACTCAAAGATGAGTGGGGATCGAACCCACAACCGCCGCGTCACTTGTGCCTCTGCGCCACGACTGCCATAATAAATAATTTTTAAGTAGATTTCTCCAAAAACATTATTAATTCACCACAAGCATGACCCGCGACCTCATTTTTGAAGGCGGTCAGGAGAGATAAAGCCGTCTTAAAAATAAATCACGCAAAGGTCATTATCCCCTGCCGTGTACACTGTACTGATTACGGCTGAAAAATAATATTTGGGTGAGTCGATATGCGGAAGCGACGCTACTATGACGGCGCGGCGCCTTTGTGAATTGGCAGTGGTCGGAGTATTGAATTGTTCTATTTGTAGAACATTTTCACTTTTTATTAGCATTTATTCAAAGTTTGTAAAGTATAGATGTTATGGTTAGAATTAAAAAAGTTAAATTACATGAATAAACTAATAAAAACTTCTCCGCTTTGGTAGAAAAAGCGTTTCACTGAGTTCTACGGCAAGTCTCGAATAGGAAAGGACTATAATATTATGCCGAAAATGTGTAACTTCACACTAGGCTTTCCTTCTGTCTGTTTCTTTTTGAAAATTCGTCAATAAAATTGGAAACGAAAATACAAATCAATAAATGTAAATTATATAAATTAGTCAGTACATATATCCAAATGTTTAAATACATAATACATATAATAGTCAAATGGTTTGTTATTCTAATTCTTTGTTATGAACCTTCGAATTAATTCTACAAATATTTTCACGGAAATTCATCTTAGTAAATATGTCTCTTTTATGACCGTTTCTTGGTGCTCTAAATTTATTTGACAAAATGCTACTTTTATAAGTTCTAATCTCTCGAACAGTAAATGTAATAATTAATATTTAGTTAAATTGTTTAAAAAATCGATAACTGTTCAAAGAAATATAAAATGTTAGCTATTAAAATCTATTATGATTGTATATGTCAAATTTGCGCCAATTTTTTTCCTTTTAGCAATTGAATGAATGGATTTTATGGTGCAATATTGTAGGTAACATTGCAGGTAACACAGGTTAAAACTGGAGGATATATACAAAATTACTATAAATTAATGTTAAAAAAAGGTTTAAAAATACAAATACGATATGACGTTATCTAAAAGCTCCTAAGTTCCATTGCCAGTTTTAGCTTATATTTTTTTTTACCTTTGACTAAAGGAATGTTCCAAAAGCTACAACTGATAGGCCTTGAATTAGTCCATTCAAGTGATTCAGAGCGGGAGTGGTTTTTTGCGATATCCCACGCGCTTCGGCTTCTTACCGCTATTCTTATTTCAATAATCTACTATACTTTTACCGTTTTGCTGTCCTTGGATGAAAAAAGCCGTACTTTCTGATACAATTTTGTCTTTTGTATTCAGGTTTTTTTTTATTCAGTCGCTAAGTATTGAAAGTTTTAGTATTAATAAAAAAACGCCTTATGACGAAGGAAAAAATATATTTTGAACTATTTAAATGATGCCGTCGTAGCGCAGGGGCTCAGGCGATGCGACTGTAACGCGACAGTTGTGGGCTCGATTCCCACTCGGGAGAATGAATTATTATTTATTTACATTTTAATTTTTTACGTCGCGTTTTTTCATTAGCACCAGAGGTGCCAAGGCAAACGCACGGCGTTGAATTTAGCCAATTATTTGCAATGACTCGAAATTTCGGCGAAAAGTGGGAAACGGAGAGTCTTAATACTAGATTCCATAGGTTTACCCCACCCAGCTGAAGCTGGAAAAAAAACAATTACTCAGTTGTCATTAATATTTAGTATTTTTTGTGTAAAATATCAGAAAACTCAAATTATTCTGTTCTGTTCTGTTCTTTTACGCCAATTTTGTTCACTTTAACGCCAATTTTGGCGTTCCGAGCAAGTCATATTACTACCAACGAAACAAAAGAAGCACATAATGCAATATTTCATTAGACAATGGCAAGTGTCAATATCAATTTGATTGATTTTAATCGATTCAAAAAGGATTTCTTTTTGTTTTTTTAGTAATTAATTACCTTTTTCTTTATTTATACTGTAATTACATTATTTTCATTGTACTGTAATGGATTACTTATATAGATTAAACCATTTTTCTATTTTTTCTACGCTTCCAAATTGTTAAGCAGATTTTTGGTTATTTTAAAATTGGAAAAAAATGACACTTTTTTTGGTCACATATTAACTATCTACATTTAAACCCATTATTTTTCCGTCTCCTACAAAAATTCGTTATGAGTATATTTCCTATAAAAAAAACTCCCGAAATTCTCTTGTAGTTATCCTTCAACTCTGTAATTGTGTCTTAAAAAAAACAAGTACACTGCTAAAATCTTGTAGGTATATGCCAAGGTGACGACTGTGAGAGTCACACAAAACGATTACATTTTTTTGCTGTCATTTGCCATGCCAATTAACTTGTCACTTATAAAAAAAACACCATTTAAGTTTTTTCCTGTAAGATGTTGTCTTTTTTAACTTATTAATTGTATTAATTTATTTGTTATTCAATAATTAATAATATTAATAATTTAAAAATTTCTACATACATATATGTTGTTTTTATTTTTACGTACAAATTAAATTTAAGATAATTTAAAATTAAGTTAATTAAGAGGCCAGTCGTGGCGCAGTGGTACAAAGTGTGACTGTAAACCGACTGGTTGTGGGTTCGATCCCCACTCGAGGAGATGAAATATTTACATAAAATTATATTTTCATTTCTTCTCTCTGGTGTCGAGGCAAAGCGCGGCGTTGAGTTCTGCCACTCAACACGCAATGCCTCCAAAATTCGGCAGAAAGTGGGGAACGCAGTGTCTTAACACTACGTTCCCTCTGCCTACCCTGCTGTGTGCGGGATATAGTGTAAAGCTAATTTAATTTTTTTATTTATTTAAAATTAAGTTTGTCTCAATTTTCTCCATGTTTTGATTTTCGATAAAATGTTGATTTTATATTACTATGTGTTCGTTTATAGTAAAAGTAATAGTATAATTTAAATTAAGGGCGACACATTACAAAGTTATTGAGAGTGTTGATGTTTTTTTGAACAACAATTTTTTTGACAAAATTAAAACATTTTTTTGCTCGTCTCCGGTTTAGTAAGTTTTCCCGCTTAAGACGCATTTTAGGGACATAGTGAAAAGGGCTTTACTGAAAATCGAAAGCTGGAATATATTAGGTGTACCAACATACTTTCCCAGGTTCAGATTAAAAAAGAAAACCAAAAAACTTCTGAGGTGAGGCCAGTCGTGGCGCAGCGGCACGAGGTGTGACTGTAAAACCGACTGGTTGTGGGTTCGATCCCCACTCGAGGAGATGAAATATTTACTTAAATTTATATTTTCATTTTTTCGCTCTGGTGTCGAGGCAAAGCGCGGCGTTGAGTTCTGCCACTCAACACGCAATGCCTCCAGAATTCCGCAGAAAGTGGGGAACAGAGTGTCTTAACACTAGGTTCCCTCTGCCTACCCTACTGTGTGCGGAATACAGCGTGAAGCTGATTTATTTATTTATTTATTTTAGAAAACTTCTGTCTTCTGTATTCTTCTGTCTTCTGTTTTACTTCTGAAGTTAAACTTGATATTATAGTCATGATTTCGAGAGCATCAGTGCCTCTTCTCTAAGATTGATTAAATAGCCTAATAAGTTCGTCGGTGTGTGTCATAATCGAATAGGCACATTTCAGTAAACGAATACAAAAAAAAATGAGTAAAAAAAAATAAACAAAAAAAAAATATATAAATGAGTATAAATGAGTTAGAGCAACTTATCCAGTTCAGCCAGTAGCGTAGTTAGGAGTTTATTTATAGTACTAGAAATATTTTTATAAGACCTGTCTAGGGTGGGACGGCGCCGCTAGTGTAATGTACTGACATCCACTTAAATGGCAACCCAACTTTACTTAATTACGATTGTAGACACTTTCTATAGCCATATTGCGTTGCGTGATATCGTGGAAGTGAGGGCACGGATTGACTCTATTCTATTCATGTAACAAGACAGCTTTGAAATCAATATAATGTAGAAATGTTATATTAATGCGATAGTAAATTATTTTCTTATATGCGCTCTGGCAGACAAAGCGCGGCGTTGAGTTTCGCCACTCAGTACACAATATTTCGAAAATTGGTTAGGTCTGCATACCTTGCTATGTTGGAAATAACGTGGAGCTGTTTTGCTTTACAACTTAAATGTCGGTGGGTATTGTTTAGAGACGGATGAATATTTTTTATGATTATAAAAAAGTAATCTAAACTAACATGAATATACTCTTATCTATATACGAGTATGTTTTGCTGATATCTAACTAAAATATAGTCTGCAAGGATTAAAAATAGTATTTTAAAATGATAATATTTATATAGACAGACTATTTGAGGACAGCCGTGGCGCAGCGGCACAAAGTGTGTCTGTAAAACCGACTGGTTGTGGGTTCGATTCCCACTCGAGGAGATGCAATATTATTTACTTAAATTTATATTTGCATCTCTTCGCTCTGGTGTCGAGGCTAAGCGCGGCGTTGAGTTCTGCCACTAAACACGCAATGCCTCCAGAATTCGGCACAAAGTGGGGAACGGAGTGTCTTAACACTAGTTTCCCCCGCCTACCCTGCTGTGTGCGTGATACAGCGTGAAGCTGATCTGTCTATATAAATACCGATAGTCTATAAACAAATATAAGTTTTTACTCGCATATGTTACATATGAGTAAGCGTTACGTAAGGCGTGGAGCATTAACATTTACAATTTAGTCTAATTGAATATGTACAGTACGCGCCAGATGCTTAATTGAGGGAGCGGCGACCAAATATGTCATTTGTCTGTCACATAAGAACACCGACGTTAATGTGGAACTCAGTCTACTTGGAAGTTCTAGAATATGTAAATGATAGATTTGAAAAAACGATATTAATTTATTAATCAATTATATTACAAAGTAATGTGGTGGTATTTGCGCAGTGGTATGGTCTGATTGTAAATTTGATGGTTGTAGATTTGATCCCCACTCGAGGGAATTAAATATTTCCTCTGTGTCCACAAGGAATTGGAATAAAAATTAAAAAGTGGAGAACGGTATACGAAACGGTCTTAACTCTAGGTTTTCCTTGCCTGTTTTATTGTATGTGAGACAAAAGGGTAAAATAACATAAATTAAGAAATATTTATTTTAACCTTAAACTCTTTTTACAATACCGTAAATAACTCTTTAAGTTTTACTTTAGCTTTACATGGTAAAGCTTTGTAAGGATTTCCTAACAGAAGTTAAAATCAGAACAGAAATAGGCATTTCAAATATATTAATATGTTATATACATATTAACTTCTTAACTGAACTTACAAAAAAAGAGAGGACAGAGTGTTTAATCACTCCGTCCTCCATTTTTATTGCATACACTCGAAGTAAGCTTTTGTAATGTCTGTACGACATGAAAACAAACCGCAATCTAAATTGAAACAAAATAATATATATATTTTAAAATAAAACAGCACAAGCCGGTTTGTCAATGAGTAATCTACCAGTTTTGAACAAGCCCTTAGTACTGAGTCAAACAATAATTTGTGCAAAGTTCATAGTAGACATATACACACTGGCATTTACTTGAAGAAAAAAATCCTTCAAAAAAAGTAATGAAAAAAAGCTTCTAGTTGTAAATTAAATTGTCAAGTCCCCAAGTACTGATATATCCCCTTCTGGAATCAAAACGGATCATTTGATATGTCTTTAAGTTTCTTAAAAATCTGTGCGCAGTCGTATATATAGGTACTTATGAAATTTAACACACGTGCTTCGTGGATAAAGTTTCGTAGTTAAGACTATTCAATTCCAACATATACATTTTTTCCGGCTTTGCCCGCTATATGCAGCGGGTAGGCAGAGAGAACATATTGATATGACATAGTTCTGACGTTTCCGCTTTTTCGAGACAGCGTGTTAAGTGGCGGAACTCAACGCCGGGCTTTCGGCTTGGTGGCAAAGCCAAAACATTAATAAATCATTATTCATTACCCCGAGTGGGGATCGAATTCGTAATCGTCAAGTATCATACTCTTGTGGCCCTGCGCCACGACGGCTTCAATTATGTACATAAAAGTATAAGTTTTATTGTTGTGTAAAACTATTACTATTATTTATCATGTGAAGATGCACAGCATTTGTGAGAGACTTGTTTGTAATTCCGGGTGACCACGAACGACGCTATGTGATATAAATTAGGGTAACTGTAACGGTAAAATTACAAAAAACATATGAGCAAAAATGGTTTTATTTATAAGCAATTTGACATCCAAAGAGAATTGTATATTATTTAATTTTATAATTCAAATAATAAACACTCGAATAAACTCTAACTTTCATATCAATAATTTTTTAATTTCACTAAAAATATATTTTGCAGACTATTCCAAATTGCTTATTAAATTTATTTACAATCTGCATACAAACAGAATTTAAAAGATACTTCACAGCTTGCCGATTACCACGTTTCAGACAATCTTCTATAAGGAAGCTTTCATAACCGTCTTAATAATGAAGCTAGACGTGCTCATTCTTTTGATAAACTGTCAATATAAATTCGATTATTGTTCATAAAGCAGTTGCATAGCCCTCCTTCTAGATTACACAACAGATAATTGTCACATTTTGTAACACGCTTTCGATGGTCTAGCTAGTTTCTTAATGTAGTATCTAGACCAGGGGTTCCCAACCTTTTCTTGATCAAAGACCACTTTTATATCATCCTTGGTAGCAGGGACCATAGTGGTCCCATGGCATGTAGGTATATTAAAAATTAACCGTGATAATTAAACAGAATCTTCGCCTCACTATCCCCAATCATAAAATTAAAACCGTTCGCGGACCACATTATGGCTATGACCACCAGTGGTCCGCGGACCATTAGTTGGGAACCACTGATCTAGACAGATATTTTTCTTAAGATGACACCACACCAACTGTGGAAAATGATGCTCTACAGACTGAGAATAAAATGTCGTTACACTATTTAAATAGTACACATTTCTAAACGAAAATTGATATTTGAAACAAAAAATCAGACACAAAAACCAGCTTACCATTATTTTATTCACTCTTGTTACACATTCAAATTCTATTTATGATTAAAATACTTTAACTTAGTGTTAAATAAAAGACGCTCGGAATAAAATACCGGTATCGGAACGTTAGTAACGGTACGGTAGTAACGATTAACTACAATATCTTTAATGATGAAACCCATTTCTGGATAAATGGGTACATACACAAACGAAATAGTTGAATTTGGAACAATATTAATCCACATGAGATCCAAGAGCGTTAATGCGTCCCGAAAAAGTCACTGTTCGGTGTGGATTTTGTGTTTTAGCTTTGTACATATCGCTCGTTTTAATTTATCAGCTTTTTTTTATTACCCCATACACAGAACCTAACTAAATTTTCACCAAACTATCCTTGAAGTGTATCCTTTAAAATAATAATCATCGGAATCCATTGTCCATTTGTCATGCAAATACCTAATGCAAATTTAAAACTTATGTGATCTTCTCGTAGATACAATTGTCAAAAATGGACCAAAAGAATGTGACCACATGGAAAGCACTAGCTTTAAAATAAAAATCATCCAAAATGGATCACCCAGTCAAAAGGTTTAATGATGATGAGGAAACATTTAAAAAAAAAAAATCAGTAACCTCCTTTTCTTACAGAAGTCGGTTAAAAAAGGACTGAATTTGCCATATTGTTCTTGCTTACACTGCAAAATTCACATGTATGAATAAAAAATGAAAAATAACCAAACCTTGCAATGTCATAACAGAACTG
The DNA here is from genome assembly GCA_030704555.1 of Heliconius charithonia. Classification (NCBI taxonomy): domain Eukaryota; kingdom Metazoa; phylum Arthropoda; class Insecta; order Lepidoptera; family Nymphalidae; genus Heliconius; species Heliconius charithonia. Next base: position 7,751,211 of record CM060825.1, read on the forward strand.
TAATGCTATTAAAAGTCATCGAGTCTCGCTCATAAAAGAATTACTAATATACAAACAAGTATATGAAAACGTGCAAAAGTAAAAGTTGCTCCGCGTCAGTTTATTTTTAGCTTTTCTTTTTTAGTAGAGATTTTAGATTGTGTGTTTATTTACATTCGCAGGAAAAAGATAACAAATCAAACCGATGTTATTTTATATATCGATGATCATAATTTTAATGGACAGATTATTTTGACTTTGTCCATTTGTTCTTGTTATCATTTTCTTGTCGAGAATACCTATCAAGAATATCAAAATAATTCATTCCTCTAAGTGAGGCCAGAATATTCAACCCACCAAGCGTCGCGTTTATAGTCAGACGTTGTGCCATTGCTGCAGTCTTAACTATTATTATTAACTAATTAATGTTATTAATATAATTTACTATTGTTTTTTTATTATTATTATTATATGTAATTTTGCCAGATGCCACATCCCAGAGTGTGAGGACAACAGTACCCTCTCTGGGCCGGTGCCAGATGAGGCGTGGTCTCCCGCTTGGTCCATCTGGGCATTACCGCCGGACTCGGAGTGCCAGCGGCGACCCACCGTGGACGGAATGTGCAATGAAGGCGGTTTTGATAACACCACTGAGTTGGACTGCGAGGACTTCGTGTATCAGCAGCATAGTAGCATTATGGCTGAGGTTTGTTTCATTTTTTTAGCCTTACGCTTTATTTCGCGTATAACAGGGTAGGTAGAAGGAAAGTGTTAAGACAATCAGTCTCCAACTTTCCGCCTAACGCTCGAGAGTGTCCCGAGTGACAGACCCCAACGCTGTGATTGAGCTGGAACCGAACACGACGCCTATTTAATTTTTAATTATATTTCAAACTTAACTTTAGTTTTAAGGCAATTTTTATTTGTTAAGTTCACATGTTATATTATACATACTTAAAAGTCTTTGTTATTTTTAGAATATTAACAGAAAAAAAATTATGTCCGACAGTTCGGTCTCGCGTGTCAAGAGTGGAAGCGCACTTTAGTGGGCACCGTGCACAATGTGGGCATGCTGGTGTCGCTGCCTATTATGGGATACGTGTCTGACAGGTTTGTTATTTTTATATTTGTATCGTACACACCTTTTTTTAAGATTAACGTGCACAAATGTGGATAAACAGGCAAAAATTGTAAAATTCGTTATTTTTGGTCCCATTGCCTTTAAAATTCGGCCCGAATAATAGAAATTCTTATAAATATATTCTAGATTCTTCTTAGATTTTCTTATATACAGCGATTCAATACATTTTTATTATAAGTACCTATAATTCTAGAAAGCTGTAGAATTATCCTTGGAGAAAAAATGTAGCGTTAAGAACCTTGGATCACCACTTTTCTTAGACAAAAGAAACCTTAGTACCACAGTAAGATATTTGAAACATAAATATAGTCCTGGGAAAATCTGGGCATCGAAACCATAACGATTCGAATACTGTCGGGTCGCCACTAGATTGTCAATAACAAAAAAACGACAGGCAAACCTTTGGATTTTGTGCCTTTGGACAGATAGCTCGTGTAGTAAAATATTTTTTTAGTTTGTCAGCGTTTTTTTTAATAGCGAAATTTCTGAGATGGGCACAGGCCACCCGGTTACCCCTTTTCCTAAGCCCATAGCTATATGGCTCTGTATAGAAGGAAAATAGTATTAATTTTTACACAAAAAACCAAACAAGAAACGAACTAAAAAGTAAAAAATAATTTTACATAAAGTAAAACGTACTTTGATTTTTTAAACAAATAATAATTTTGAAATCAATGCCAAGTGCCTTATGTATCTATTGGAAATGAAATTTAAATGAGAATTAAATGTACAATTTGAGCACTGTATTAATGATGGTAATATACATATGCATGCAAATGGCTTATACCTGATTACAATCTGTTTACCGCACATCGTATTCTCGCGTTTCGAAGTCACGGCTTGCGAGGTAATTATTCCGGCTATTTAGGGCATGGAATTATAAACAACTATGATATATTTTTAGTTCGATGTGAATGTCCTAGATCATTAAAAGGCACAATACTGATCGCTGGTTGTCGAGTGCTAAAGTCATGTGAGAAACTAGCTGAGATTACATGATTGCACCAACAAACTGTTATGGTATTATAGATTGGACTGATTTATTACAGGCTATAACTTTTTCAAATACGTTTTGTTTTTATGATAAGCAGGGTTAAATATAATACTATTTTGATAGAGTTTGTAACAATTCCTTCATTGTTAAAATTAAGACGACACTTAAACTTCATCATCCATTTCAAAAAAAATTATCAAATCTCGTAAAAAATAAAACTTAAAAAAAACGTAAAATTTGACAATTTTTCATGCATATTTTTATATATAATTTATCTTAACTACTTCAGATATGGTCGTCGAGCAGCGCTAGTAACGAGCGGTACCGGTGCAGGATTGTTGGGATTGTGCAAGTCCTTTGCGGGTTCGTACCCCGTGTACTTGGTATTTGAGTTCCTGGAGACAGTGCTAGGGGCTAGCGTCTATCCAGCTGCATTTGTCCTTAGTATGTATTATTTAATATTATTTAAATTGATATTAAAAGTTTTTAAGCTCAACCTTAATAATATATTGATTTGCTAATATTCATATATATGGAATTATATACTTTATTTATCGTTTCAGTGATCGAATGGCTTGGAGTGGAGCAAAGGATATTAGCTAGTTTACTTCTTGGCATACCTTTGTCTGCGGGAGCAGCGTTACTCGCTTTGCTCGATTACCTGACCGGCTACTGGCGCACGTGGGCTCGCCTGGCTTATCCACCTTCATTTCTCCTTCTGCTCTACCCCTGGGTTTTACCAGAGAGTATCAGATGGCTCCTTGCTGGTGGGAAAGTAACTGAGGCCGTACGCGTCATTAAGCAAGCGGCGAAAGCCAACAAAGTCGCCATTCCAGAAGACACGTTGGATAAAATGCTTTCAAGAGACCAAGTCTCGGAGAAAGTGGAACCTATAGCTGAGGAAGAAAGTCTGTTCAGGGCATTTATAAAGTAAGTTTTTTTCGTAAAAATAAAATTTGTTATTTTGTATGTAACAAGGCTGTCGTGGCGTAGGGGCACAAGCGTGAGACTGTAAAGGCGTTGTAGGTTCGATATTCATTCGGAGGAATAAAACTTTTAATATTCTCATTTCCTCGCTCAGATAACGAGAGACGGAACGGTAACGTAACATGGGCGTCGTAGTGTTCCGTTCAAGACGCAATGCCTCAAAATTTTTACTAAAAGTGTTTACGTAAAAAAGTTTTTATGGAAAGTGGAGAACGAAATCCTTTTAATGGTAACGGAGTGTCTGAACACTTGGTTCCCCCCGCGTCTGCCTACCATGCTACGTGCGGGATGCACCGTATGTAATAATATCGTAATACCTAAAGGTTTTTGATATTTTAATCTGTTTTGATCACATTTTTTAGCATGTCTAGCTCAATGGTAGAAATGATTATTTTTTTTAATATTAATCCTCTTGAGCCTCAATTGTATCCATAAAAATCCAATAAAATTCTCCAGATACGGAGCTTTACGCCGCCGCCTCCTCGTCTGCTTCGCGTGGTGGTCTTGCGCAGTCTTCGTGTTCTACGGCCTAGCTGTCCGATCTCACGCGTTGGCCGGCTCAGTGCATGCCAACTACGCCCTACTGGCCGCGGCGGAGTTGCCCGCGCTGGCGCTCAACACGTTACTACTGGACCGCGCTGGACGCCGCCCGCTGCTCACCGCCGCCTTCCTGATGACCTCTGTTGCGCTTATTGCTATACCCTGTTTGCCTAACCGTAAGTTGAATGGTTTTGTTTTTTCTTAAATCCTTCTCTATTTTTTTTAAATAAGCCATGACAGTGTCATTTAAAAAAATGCCTAGCATTTACTACTTTGATCCATCTATATCAGGGGGTCAGGGACCACTTTTGTATCATTCTTGGTAGCAGGGACCACAATGCATGTAGGTATAATAAAAATTAACTGTGATAATCAAACAAAAACTTCGCCTCACCATCCCCAGTCATAAAATTAAAATCGTCTGCGGACCATATTTAGGCTTCTTCAGCCCTTGGTGGTCCGCGGACTACTGGTTGGGAAACAGTGGTCTATATAAATTTGACTTTCATTGATGTGTAATATTATATGTGATAGTTCCAACGAAACTTACTCGATTGTCCTAATTTCGACGTCACAGATCCTTGGATATTGTTGAGTGTATGTAGTAAATAATATATTTACGAGCATAATTTTATATTTAATTATTCAATTAAATTGTGTAAAATATGTTTGTATTTATATTATTGGCAATAATAAGTACATCTAAAAGGATATTAATAAAAGTATTTCTGTAATAAAGTAAGGTCTTGTAATGAAATATTGACAGTTATAGAACAAGTAAAACTTATTATTAGTTTAGTATTTGCTAAGTTTATGAAAATAATTTAATTTATGCTAATGATTGGTCTACCTTCAACGACATGTCTTTATTTATTTAAAATTTAACTTCAATGATGATAGTTTATTATTTATTTTGAAGTTGAATTCTCGACATAACGTGACTGAACTGTAACACAATATACGTAGACGATTTTAGGTACTTTTAATAGATTTTTAGCTCCATGGTATTTGCGTGCGAGGAGGTTAATGATAGTAAACTTAAAAGAAATGAAAGAGGTTTGAAGAAACTATAACGTATGGCGTTTCTTTCTCTCTGGCTTAAAATAAATCTTAAATAAATATATGATACATAAAATCTAATATCCAATAATATAATAACTATTATTCACTAATTTCAGAAGACAGCGGTGTAGGCACAGCTCTGTTTCTAGCGGGCAAGATGGGTGCCACCATGGCGTTGAACGCTCTGTACATATACACAGCCGAGCTGTTCCCGACGCGCGCGCGACAGCGGCTACTAGCCGCGTGCTCCACTTGCGGACGTATTGGTGCTATACTGGCACCACAGACGCCTTTGTTGGTAAGTTTAAATTTTATAATACAGTAAGTGACCGTCTGCATTCAAGTCGGCCACGATACATTTGCTCACTGTGCAGGAAAACGCACAATGTCTCAAAAATTCAGCGGCAAGTGGGGAAAAGATTGTCTTATCATGAGGTTCCCTCTACCTACCCTGCTATCCAGTAAAAACCATGAAGTAGCACCCTGAAATAATATTTTTGTAGTATGGAGTATTTTATTTTGTTATATTCATATTAGTATTATAATTTGCAGGCTGCATACGGCGCTTGGGTGCCCACAACGCTTCTAGGAGCATTACCACTAGTCAGTGCTGCACTTACACGACTAGTACCAGATACGCTCGGACGTCGACTTCCAGATTCCTTCGCAGATCTGGACTCATCAGCCTCCGCCGAATCCATCTCCACCACTGTACCGTGACGCTATACGTTAATATATTATAAGGATCTCACATAGAATAGTTACTAGCTTATAGATAATATGAGGTTAAAGGGATCACGATCTGTTGAACGCTTAGCGAAAAAAGTGTTAAACACTAAGAAGTACTCCGAATTAATAATTTTTAAGTGTACTTTAGGTTTGTTAACTTTAGACATCATTAATATTTTTTACTAATACTTTACGCTAAAGACCGTGCAAAGTGGAGTAGGTTGAGTAGGAAGGACCCTGGCAAAAGCCGGGACTAATGCCAGGTAGAAGGAAGAAGGAGCTTAAACTCTAGAGTGTCAAATGTTCACACAAAGTGAGTTAGTTCATTATATACACACTTTATTTATTTCTTTAAGATTAACATAAGATTTATTAAAAAGTAGCTCCAAGCGTTGCATTATACAATATACATAATATGGTGATCTAATTACAAATATTTATGATCAATACGCTCCGAGCCTAGTAATTATTAACTTACATGTTATTTTATAAATTAAGTATAATCTTTATAATTTTATATATATAAGAAATAATTTTAGATGTAGGATACCCAAGATGTCTGATGACAATAAAATAAATTCGATAAGATCGCAATATTTGCTCATTTTATGGTTTTATTTTATATCCTGTGTGAGGCAAGTATCCATTTTCAACTTTTACTTTAATTTGGTATGCGTCTGTTCTATAAATTGCTTCCAAATTTTTGTAGGAGAGGAGTGATACCTTTATATAATGTGAAAAAATTCGTATCGCTTATCAGCGATGTTAGTCGTAATTTTTTTAACTTAATACGGTTTTCATTAATAGTTTATGGTTATCATATATATGTATGTATATATTACGTAGTACGACGAAGTATTGTAAAAAATCGGTAGCGGTTAACATTAAAAAAGAAACAACATAAAAACACATATTTATCTTTTATATGTTTCTAAATTATTCAGAAACAAATTTTACGCAACTGTAATAAGTGATATGCATCACGCAATAACAATACTTGAGACGAGTTCTCTTCCAATAAGGGTTGTTGCCTGTAAGCTGCCTGCATCGATTGACTTTTTTTTCGAATATACATTATTGATGTAGACCTGGATTGGGCTTGACAGCGTCACTGGGCGTGGAGGGGCGAGAGTAGCTCGCCCCTGAAGAAAAAGTACGAGCTTTGATGGACGCTCGTGAAAGATTGGCGATCGCAGGAGAATGCCTTGCGTACGCTAATCAGGGGGAAGTTTTGCCGTTGGACTCCGTCGCCTTTTATTTTGTACATACAATTTATATGAATTATTTTAAGACTTAAATGATCCAAGTCACCGATCCGAGACCTTTTCCGAGTCACCCCTATGCTCATAAAGGGTGTTTTCTGTCACCTTGTACGTACCTTAAGCACGGATTTATAGATGTTTTTCAGGTCACTTTGATGTTCAAAGTTTAGAGATTAATATAAATCTTTTTCTAATTACCTCCTACCGTGAGCTACACGACGTAGATTTATAAAGACGGTGGTATATCCAAATCACCCCGAAGATTGTTATTTAACGAGACTAACATGGGTCTTTTCTAGGTCACCCCATAGCACACAATACTTTAATTTTACATATTAAAAAATGTAATTCAGTCAGGACTAACATTTTAACTATAAAAATTGTAAAGTGTGGTTATCTTACTAAGTATTTTCGACGATAATTTAAATTTTATGAAATACAGCAAAGATTTTATAATAGTGTTTAATTTTGAGAATAATAAACACAAGGGTATGAAAACTTCATGCGTATCCCACTTCTGATGTTAAAAAACATGATAAAAACACATATCGTCTATGTGTTTCTAAAATATCCGGAACTTTTTCCGGATATTTTAAAAACACATAGATACACGAGTTTCCTCCCTATAAAAGCCGTTGCCTAGATTAACTTTTTTTTCAAAAGGGTTAAACTGTTGTTGACCCGGGATAGTCTTTACAGCATGGTTGCACAGACTTATTAAGACTAGGGGACCATTCTGGCAAATTATGAACTGATGGCGGGTCGGCCGCCAGAAGTTTCGAACATATTTTTTTTTTGGTTTTATTCTGTAATAGAATTCAATATTTTTCGAATGCAATGTAATGTTTGCAGAACTCATTTAACGATTCCAAATTTAAAATCCTTTTGTAGGTCCTATATAATAAACCTAGTTGATACCTTTATTAAAAAAATTATCATGCTGTATCCCGCACACAGCAGGATAGGCAGAGGGACCCTAGTGTTAAGACACTCCGTTCCTCACTCTTCGCCGAATTCTTGAGGAATTGCGTGTTGAGTGTCTACAATTATTAAAGCGCAAATATTATTATTATATATTTTCTTAATTATTTTCATAAGTTTTTTTTTTGGTTTACACTGTGTACCGCACGTAGGCGGAGGGAATCTGGGAACCTAGTGTTAAGATAATTCGTTCTTATTGAGACTTCCGTTCTCCACCTTCTACTGAATTTCTGAGGCATTACGTGTTAATTGGCGGAACTCAAAGCAGCGTTTTGCCGCGTTACCCGAATTAAAATATATGTAAATCATTTTCTCGAGTGGAAATCGAACCCCAAAAGTCAAAGCTTGTCGCGTTGCACCACAAGCGGCCTCTTTTTTCATAAGATTTGAAATAGTTATCGACCCAACGACAAAAAAAACGACATGAACCATTTTAAACTATTTAAGTATAAATACCAATACCAAATGCATGTCTTACTTTTTGAGATTGATATTATATCGAAAGCAAGCATCACTTCACTTTAGAACATATTTTTTTTATTTTTTTCTCTAATAAGTTCAAACTTAACTCAAGAACCGCCCTGGGTCATGTCTCCTATAATGCGGCTAAAGCTGGAAATAAATCGTATAAGCGAGCGCATTGTTAATGCGATTTACCACTTAACATCTCACTATTTAGTTAATTGAGTATAACGACGACGAGTCTGTCATGCCTCATTGTAGATGTGGCTTCGGCTGATTTCATTCATTTATTCTTTATACGGTTTTTGATTTTATTGTTCTTATTTTGATTTTTTTATTATTATATTAGTTTTGAGGTAGTATTGAAGTTTTTTTATGGAAAAGACAAAGCATACGAGCGTAAGGATACCTGATGGTGAGTAACAGCGCCACTGATCCTTTGAAGCACCAGAGGCGATGGCATATCGGCTGTTGAGGGGGAGGCAGACGTTCTTTTTAAGGTATCTAAGTCTTGTTGACCTGGAAACACTTCGCAGGTAGGCCATTCCACAGTCAGCAAGGAGGTGTCAAGCCTTTACAGTTTATTGGCTCCCTAACGATTCGAACGGCGCTATGTTGTATGCAATGAAATAGTTCAATACTGGTGTGCACCAGGCCATAAAAGAGAATAGTATACAATATGAAGCCAACCTGGGCTCTATATAGGGCTAAACGGTATTTTAGTGTGAAGTACTCTCTCAAATGGCGAATAACTCCAATTTCTTTGAGGTCAATGTGGCCTTGGTTTAATTTTAAGTTTGCCTTAGTATAAGCAATTGTGCTAGGTATCTATATATTGCATATTTTAAAAAAATGTGTATATATTTAAGGGCAATATAAAATAATTAAGTATGTGTTCAAGAGAACGTTTAACCTTGCTGGTCCTTATTGATACGCTGTAAGTTGTAACAGCTATTAAGTCAATAATAAATTTACAAGTGCCGATTCACTATTTCTCAAAGTCAAATTTCAGTGTTTGCAAGTCGCCGGCGCCGTACGAGTTGCATATAATTGCAAGTGCGTGTCCAGTCAAATGTAGCAATGAGCACAGATGAATGACAATCGAGAGGCGGCCCTGACCCAGAGCGGCTTTCTATCCACGAATTGGCATTGTCTGCCGTCTTCAGATCAGTACTTGGTGTGTTCTGCGAGTTCAGTGCTCTGTGGGCAACCGGCGGGATAAAGCACCTATGCGGTGCGAAGAAGTCATAAAGCTTGTAGACTTTAATTCATCGTTTGAATAATTAAAATCACAAGATCTTTTTTTAACAAAAAAATATTTATCAGCAATGAGTTCAGCTGTATCAAAGGCATCAGAGCAGGAAGTGGGGAAAGTAGAGAAAACGGAGAAATGTATAGAAGTGAGTCCGGACAACGTGATGCGAGAGCTCGGTCAGGCGGGGCGGTTCCATCTGCGCGTCTACGTGCTGGTGGCGATGGCGGCCGTGCAGGTTGGGCTGCTGCACACTACGTATATCTTCCTTGCGGCGGATATTCCTTATAGGTAAGTGACAATTTGATAGCAATTTAGTTAGGTTTTTGACATGTGCAGTAGAAACTTACTACTCCTTCTACTACTATTTACTAACTAACTTATTTGATCTTATAGACAAATTATAATTTTTTACACTCTTTAAAGCACTGATAAGATTGATTAAGTGAAATTGTCTTGAACTTGTTGTATTGTTTTATCATTTTAAAATTTTTGATTTAAATTTTGCTTGAACTCGTATTGTAAATGTATTATTACGTAAATAAAACTATAATTTTAATAACTTTTAAATCTTTAAAAGAATTGTTGTTAACATTTTTAACATCACGAATATCTTAGACACATAAAATATAATCTTATATTTAATTTTTTTTGTGTCTGAGATGTAAATAATTCTCCGTGTAGGAATCGAGGCCACAACTATCTGAGTTTGACGAGCGTGGACGAGGTGACAAAGTTCTGACATTTTCATAGTAGGGTTGTATTGTTAAGCCCGCAGGACAAAAGAATATAAATAAAATTATAATCTATTCTGTACTCAAAACACTATAATTTTTGTGGATCCGTCAAAAGATAAGCCAGTTTGAATGCCTTATACAGTATATAGACATAATGGTCCGCGAACGATTTTAATTTTGTGACTGGGGACGGTGAGGCGAAGTTTTTGTTTGATTATCACAGTTAATTTTTATTATACCTACATGCATTGTGGTCCCTGCTACCAAGAATGATATGAGTTAAAAATATATATCACTTTCTAATATTTAATATGATTGAAAAAAAAAATCTAAGCGTTCATATCTGCACGAGGTTTAAATAATCACGTCGATTATTTTGTATGAAAAATACTTTGCGGCAAACGCGACAAGTTGTTGCTTCAATTCCCACTCGAAGAAGTGAAAAATTTACTGTTGTCGTTTCGTCGGTCTATTAACAAAGCGCGATGTTGAGTTCCGCCACTCAACACGCAATGCTACCAGCATTTGGCGAAAAGTAGGAAACGGCATTGTTTTAATGGGAAAGTATCTTAACACTAAGTTTCAGGTTCCCTCTGCCCACCATCCCTTCTGTGTGAGGGATATAACGTGAAGATAAAAAAATGTAGTAATATTTTACATTTACTTTACGTGAGACAAGATCCATTTTGCGCACATTGCACAAGAACAAAAATGTATCATACAAAACTCTAACTAGAGCATCCATATATAACTTTATTAGTGCCGGCAATGTAAAAAAAAACAGCTTCACGCTACAGCGTGAGACATCCCGCACACAGCAGGATAGGCAGAAGGAACCTAATGTTAAGACACACCGTCCCCAATTTCAAATTCTGGAGGCATTGCGTGTTTAGTAAAACCTAACGCCGCGCTTTGCCTCGACACCAGAGCGAAGAAATAGAAATATAAATTTAAATAAATATTTCATCTCTTCGTGTGGGGATCGAACCCACAACCAGTCGGTTTTACAGTCACACTTTGTGCCGCTGTGCCACGGCTGGCCTCGATAGTGTAAATATACCATAAAAATCGATACTTTTATCATGGAGAATATAATATCTTTATTTTAAAACCACGAGACTTCAAGTTCTTAAATAGTGAAAAGAATTGGAGTAAAGTATACATAAACCGATTTGCAATGAACTTGATTTCTTAAACACTTTCTTAATTAATGTGGCATATAAAAATTTTACATAAAATTGCATATTGAGAAAGTCAAAGTATTCAAGGAGGCGCCTAAAAAGGGCGCTACAGTGTCAAAGCGACTGATGCAATAGTGCACTTAAGTAAATTGTAAAATATATAATTTACTATGTGAAATGTTCAACAATAAAAAAATATAAAGCTCCATTGTGACGAATTGAAGGAGTGTCTGTCAAAATACTGGTGGGTTATGGGTTCAATACTATCTTAGGGAATGCATACAATATTATTACTATTTTTTTTTTATTTTCTATTCAGACAAAGCCCAACAGACAACAAAGATTTCGACACCCAGCTCGAAAAGATCAAAAGTGAAAGAGGTTACCATAGGTTTTATACCATTAAATATTGTTATTATTTTCAATTAAAAAAAATAATGTAACAATAATATTTCAATAGACTCCAATAAGACATTCATTACAAGACATTATATTACAACCATGAAAAATAATGGGCCTTTCTCTACCAATCAATATTTACTGTACATTCAACCTTCGCATTGTAAACGTTTTGTTTGATTAAAATATTTTAAGCGCTATTCTAAAAGTGGTCGCAGTCAACCACTTTGCCATTGAAAAGAAAACATCCATATTTCCGTATAGCAGAATGGCCAGAGGATACCTAGTGTTAGCTGTTAGACACTTCGTTTCATACATTCCGCCCAACTGACAGATTGACTGTCTGACTGACTGACGGAACTCAACGTTATCTCTTCAAATGAAATGAAAATAATTAAAGAAAAATCGCCCAAGTGAGAACCGAACTCACAACCAACACGGTTACAGACTAAGTCTGTCGCATTGCACCACAACCTCCACAAATTGCATATTATATAGTTTTAACTTATAAATAAGTTTTATTCTTAAAGTTTTATTACTTAATCAATATTTATTATACTCGTTATGACTACATCACAGGCTATTGTAAAATTCGACAAAAGACAATATTATAAAAGACCATATATTATTCAATACACCTTGCTCTCGCTTTAATAGATTACAGTTTGTACATAATTTATATTCACATATGTTAGTGACTGCTAAGCAAATATTGTTTTGGTAAGTATAAAATACAGGTAGTGAGATGTCTAATAGACATAACAATAAAAAAGATTCGATCAAAAATTTGCTTTTGAAAATAAGTCTATAACTCTTTGTGTAGAACTAAGGAAAGTTATTACTCAGTTCTACATAAAAAGTTCTAAATAAATTAATAATGATAAATAAATCATATAAAATAAATCAGCTTCACGCTGTATCCCGCGCATAGTAGGGTAGGCAGAGGGAACCTAATGTTAAGACACTACGTTTCCCACTTCCCACTGCCGAATTCTGGAGGCGTGAATTCATGCGTCTTGAGTGGCAGAACTCAACGCCGCGCTTTGCCTCGACACCAGCGAAGAAATGGAAATATAAATTTAAGTAAATATTTCATATCCTCGAGTGGGGATCGAACCCACAACCAGTCGGTTTTACAGTCACACTTTGTGCCCTTGCGCCACTACCAGTCTGGAAAATAATAATACTTACATTTATTAAGACAGCATTATCGAATTGGGAGCAACCGCTTAAAATTGCTATATTCGATAGTAAATTATCGGCGCAGGTTAATTGACCTATATATCGATGTGAGGAATCCTTTATCAATGATAAAGCACTCGACAGATATGGTTAACAAGAATGTTAACGTGTTCTTATTGACTCCTTAATTACTCTTAGGGGACATGCGGCAAAGAGATCAGTGTCATGTTTATTTTAATTTTAATTAATCTTTATTTGTTTAATAATGCTATTAGCAGGCAATAAAATAAATGACTATATTTTAACAATAACAAATTTTACGTTGTTCTGTGCATAGCGGGATAATAGAGAGTACCTAGAGTTAAGACTTCCTGTTTAATGTTCCAGACATTAAGTGGAGAGTAGCAGAGGTTAAATGAAAATGAATGCGTTTTTGTACAAGAAAGTATTTATGTTCTTTTTATGTTTATGATTTTTTTGTTCCAGATTTGATTATTACCAGTCATATCAATCATGTTGTTTACAAGCTGTGCCATGTTTTAGATCATTTAACATTTTCAAATATACCTACTTAAACTTAATTGTTTTTTTTGGACGTACCTTTCGCGTCTTCTGTTTAAAGGACACCCGATTCAACAACAAAAAACAAAACTTGCGTTAATTTTATATCAAATCTTTCTGTATTCTTTTATAGTAAATTTTATTTTTTATAATAAAATTGGCAACATTAACATAAAACAATATGATGTTTCATATTGTTTTATAATGTTGACAATTTTTTTATTCAATAACCTCATGAACAACTTTTGTGCCGCTGCGCCACTACTCAGGCCAGTTGTGGCGCAGCGGCACAAAGTGTGACTGCAAAACCGATTGGTTGTGGGTTCGATTCCCACTCGAGGAGATAAAATATTTACTTAAATTTATATTTCCATTTCTTCGCTCTGGTGTCGAGGCAAAGCGCGGCGTTGAGTTCTACCACTCAACACGCAATGCCTCCAGAATTCCGCAGAAAGTGGGTAACAGAGTGTGAGCGGGATACAGCGCGAAACTGATTAGATTTTTTTTTATCATTAACAACTTCCGTTAAAATTATCATGAAAGTATATATAAAATAATAGATAAGAATTATAAAATTACTGAATACACTAACAACTTCTTGTTATATTTAAAGAGATAGCACATTCTTTTACTGCGTTATGTTTATTCGTCGTTGAACTTGGCCTTTATAGGTGATCTATGTGGTAACCTTGTACCGTCGCGTACAGATACATCATATACTATTCTAGTACTGGTACAGTGACTAATTGTGAATTTCAATGACATTTTTACTTTAAATGTGTATGGATGGCTTAATAACTTACTGTTGTTTGTTATATCAACAAGAAGCAAGGCTACCAGTACTTGTGATATATTTTGACGATTTAAATTTATTCGAATTTAAATTAAGATGAGATTTAAGTTAAGATTAAAATTAAATTTAAAATGGGGAACAGTGTCCAAGTTTTTTAAATAAGTACAAGTACAAGTTTTGCATGAATTGTATTCCTTTCTGTATTATCACTTAACAAAGAGGACGAACAGAAGTATTTTTCTCTCCGCTTAGCAAATTTAATTATATTTATACAATATTTCAATTTATATTTTCATTTTCTTGCTCTGGTAACATGACAAAACACCGCGTTGATTTCCGCCACTGTTCCGAAAATTCAGCGGAATGTCTCAAAAACTTAGGGATAAGTTCGAAACGGTATGTTCTAACACTATGCTCTTTCTGCTTATCCCGTTAAATGCGGGATAAAGCGTAGAGACAATCACACTTCTAAATTGTCTAAATCTTTTTGTACTATAAATTAAGATGTCATAAAACTATTTGTAGCCTTCAGGATCTTCTTCGCAAACGCTAAACAAATACGCAATAAAGGTTAAACGAATGTGTGTTTCGCCATTTCCTTCCTGTTAAAGATTAGAAGTTAAAATCTTATTTGTATAGCGAATTAACTAAAAAGGTAAAATTTTCCATCACTAACTCTTAAAAGTGGGATAAATAAGAAAAATATCTGTAGGTATCATATTATAAAATAACAAATTATATATTTATAAGTATTTATGTATATTTATAAAATATATTTTTTTTAAATATTTACTAGAAATATAACATACCTTTTTTAAATCGTAATTGTAACTATAATATGTAAGTATATGTATATATATGTTTTTAATAATGTCGTGTATTTTCTTAATTCTAATTCTTCTTAGGGTTCCGTATCTTTAAAGAAAAAATGGAACCTTTATAAGATCACTTTGTTGTCCATTCGTCTGTATGTCTGCTGTCAAGAGCCTTTATCGCGTGGAGATATCGAGTTGAAAACCATACTCAAATACGTGGTCCAATGATTTCCTGAAAAAAACATATTTTACATTTACTTAAATAAAAGATATGGTCGTTTATATCGAAAAAAAAACGCATATTCCGATACTATAAAGGGAAGCAAAATTAATAGAGTACTTCCGATTGACCTAGATTAATAAAATTTGGCAGCTGCCAGATTCCGTAGGTAGTATTCGTTCAGGATATAAAATATTAAAAAAATATACATTTGTGGTTAAATCCTAAATAAATAGTATCCTTAAAAAGAGAGGTAACATTTGTTATTAAAGCCGCTAGTTCAAGTGAGGTATCAGATGAAAGAGCTCTGGCTAAGCTAAGCTTGAATTTCAGAAATAGCTCGGGACCTCCAATTTTTGTACGCAACCCTCGTTGGTCGAGCCAGACTCGCACTTGTCCGGTTTGTAAAAATAAGATAAATCAGCTTCACGCTGTATCCCGCACACAGCAGGGTAGAAGGAACCTAAGGTGTTAAGACACTCCGTTCCCAACTTTCTGCCGAATTCTGGAGGCACTGCGTGTTGAGTGGCAGAACTCAACGCCGCGCTTAGTCTCGACACCAGAGCGAAGAAATAGAAATATAAATTTAAGTAAATATTTCATCTCCTCGAGTGGGGATCGAACCCACAACCAGTCAGTTTTACAGTCACACTTCGTGCCGCTGCGCTACGACTGGCCTCACTAATTACTTATCAATCATTGTCAAACATCACTTTTTTGACTGTTTTGACGAAGATAGATTGATTTTGATAGGCGAATTTAACTTGAGTATTCAATTACACACATTGTTGCTCTAAAATAATTTCGCTATATTTACATAAGCTGCGTGAAAATAATTCTATATATTATGATAGGAAATCTGAAGTTTAGAGGCTGTCGTGATGTATGGGCACGAGAGTGTGACAGTAACGCGCCGGGTGTGGGTTCGAATCCGAAGAAATTTATATTTATTAAAATATTTTTATTTCTTGCCTCTGGTATGTACCAAGGCAAATTGCAACGTTGAGTTCCGCGACTCAACACGAAATGCCTCGAAAAATTCGGCAAAAAACGGCGAATTCGAGGGATTCGGAGAACGGAGTGTCTAGGTCTTACACTAAGTTCCATCCTTTTACTCTACTATATGCGGGATACAGCGTAAAGCTGACAAAGATATGTAGAAATAATAGAATTATATAATTATTATGTTTTCGAATATTGATGAGCTTGTAAAACTTTCTGCGAGTCAGATAAAACGGCAGAAGAGAAAGTTCCAACATTTAAATAGTATTGGAAATTAGCATGAAAACAAATGTAAGTACGTTTGATGTGACATACATACCTACAACATTGTTGAACGTCTAAGCTCGTGTGGAGGCTCGTTGCTAAATTATTTTTTTTTTTAATTTTTATTCTTAAATCATGTTTGGTTATTGTTTGAAATCGAGCATTTGCTAATAAATTAAGGTTGATCCTTATATAATAATCGTTATGTTGAAGTAAAACAATTAGTTAGTAACACAAAATAACTATGCAATAATCATGCTATTAACTCATTTTGATTTAGATTTTACCATTATAATGGTCTCTAAAGTAGATAATAATGTAGTAATTAGTTAATTTACCAAGAATTTTTCAAGTTCAATATTTATTGTCACAAGAGATTAAGTATGGAATTTAAACTATTTAATGTTTCTCATAAATTGAATAATATTTATTAGTATATAATATAAGGATCACTCGCACTGTTAGAGTTGTCCGCGGCGCACGCGCATCTAACGTGCGTGTCACTACGTTCCGCTTAGAAATTACTTTAAAATAATCGAAATAAATTTTAAAATAAATTCTAAATATTGTTGATTAGTATGTAAATAGTGTTTAATTTTAAAATTATTATATAATAATAAAAATGGCGAGTGAAAAAATTAAGCCAAGTGGTCCAAGCGTGGATACGGAGGTTTTAATGCAGGAGTTGGGTCAATTCAAGCGGTTTCACCTGAAGAACTACGCCTTGCTGGCTGTAGTGCCTTTTGTGATGGCTTTCCATGCGACAAACTACATTTTCTTAGCTGGCGACGTACCATACAGGTAACATTGAATTTAAAATTAATAAACATAAAGCTTTTGTAGATTTCTAATTTACTATACATTTTTATTACATGAGAGAAATAATTTTTACATTTTTAAATACAATTATTTACATTTCTAAATAAAAATACATTTATAAAAAAAATTGACGGTGGGACAAGGGTCTAAGACATCGGTGGAGGAACCTCCCTATAGTACGCGCCATCTCAAGTAAAACTGCCTTCTTCATCCGGTTCTTGATCCAACAGCTAAGCGATAACCTCTTAAGATGTTGGTCGAGGCTTTTCATTATTAAACCGTTTTTTGCAACCACTATCGGCACAATGATAGTCGCATTGACATCCCACATGGTGGTAATCTCATGAGCTAGATCCAAATATTTAGAAAATGTAATTTATCACGAGATTGTCATCATATGGGATATCCCATATTGTGTCCCAATGTCAACAATCACTTTCCACTCTCTATACTCCACTCGGTTTACTAGTACTATATCAGGTCTTTTGGCAACAATATACCTGTCAGTAATAATAGACCGATCGCAGTAGATTAAAGCAAAGCTTTTTTCAAGTAGAGCCGTAGGATTAATTTTATTATTAAGGCTTAAAATTAAAAACATTAAAATTAAATTAAATTAGCTTCACGCTATATCCCGCACAGCAGGGTAGGCAGAGGGAACTTAGTGTTAAGGACACTCCGTTCCCCACTTTCTGCCGAATTTTGGAGGCCTTGCGTGTTGAGTGGCAGAACTCAACGCCGCGCTTTGCCTCGACACCAGAGGGAAGAAATGAAAATATAAATTTAAGTAAATATTTCATCTCCTCGAGTGTGGATCGAACCCACAACCAGTCGGTTTTACAGTCACACTTGGTACCACTGCGCCACGACTGGCCTCAAAATTAATACTGGCTTAAAATGAATACTTCGTATTTGAGTGTAGTCAAATGATATGATGGTGATGGTTTATTTTTAGATTTTTTTTATAATGAGAGTAAGCTTAAAAATACCATATCATATTTGGTAGGTGTCAAAGATTTTTGCATATCGAAAACATTTTTATAATGTTATTATCGTCACGATTTCTTTTTTTAATGTCCAATAAGTAACGGTGTTCTTATCAGCAAATTATTTTTTATGTTATTTTCATATAAAATGTTATAGTTATAAAATTAAATTACCTTCAAAGAAAATATAATCTCTTGGAAAAATATTACCTAGCTATGATTTTCTATAAAACCAAGATTTTATTTCCTTTATTTTACATTTTATAATACAAATATTTGCTATAGCTCGTATTTAACCCATAACCACTATACAATAACACTTGATAGCCATTAGAAATAACTTATTTTTGCATTTGCTCTTTTTGAGATCCAGCGCTCAACATGCAATGCCTCCAGAATTCACCGGGAAGTGGAGAAAGGATAGGGTGTCTTAATGGTAACGGAGTGGCTTTACACAAAGTTCCCACGTCCCCTCTACCTATACTGGAGCTAATAAAATATAAATACAATTAAAAAGCAAAAACCATGCTTTTCTATACCAAATACAACAAGTGCTATAGAATGTATGCAAAGCTATCTAAGCTCAACGTAACTACAACCTAATTAAGAAAAAAACGTCTTTTTAATAACAATACACATTACACAGATTAACTAGTATTGGTACCTAAGTATTAATTACTTAGCGGCATGTCTCGGTGGTCGGTGGTAATTATTTTATTGCTCCACGTTTATCTCATTACGGTGTATTTATTCTACTAACAACTGTGTAACTAACGTTTTATTATTATCTAAGGTGTTTTAACGTTGATTGTTTTTTCGGTGATAATTTAAAGAGTTATTTTTTATAAAAGCATTCTAGCGGGATTTGAACCTGGATAAAAATATTTGATACACTCAAACTGTTTCAGTGCCAGCTTTGTATAAATATAAACTTTTTTACATTTGTATTGTAAGTTCTCACATTGTGCTAAATTTTACAATTATAAGTCCACGGGAAGTATCCTAACGGTTTTGATTAGGCGCCGAATTTCATATAAATATAGAGATGATGCATAAATGCGCGTATTTTTGTACAGTCAAAGAACTGAATATTTTAAATTCGTTTCAGCGTCATACCTCCACTTAATCTAAGTAAAGTCTAAAGATCTATCCAGACAGATGGACAGGCGGAAAGTGAAGTGATCCTAGAGAGGCTCTATTTTTTACTTTTAAGTTAGTGAAGTTTTAAAATATAATCTAAACAGAAAAGATATATTTACATAATTATTATAAAAATAAATAAATAAATATATTGTGCAATTTATAATGTATAAAAATTCAAAGTAATTAATAACTGCGTAAAGAACTAACACAAGAACAAGAAACATAAAACATGATAAAACATATTATTTTCGCTTTTAGTATTGAAATGTTTGTATGTTTTTAGTATTAAAATGTATGAGAGTATATGTTACGTAGTATGAAAAGATGCACAAAGTGGCAGGTACTAGCGAGAATGTGTGCTCAGTTGTCAGTGTTTAAATGTGTTTGTTTATGTTTGTGTTGTACTGGTTTTCGCTCCTCATTGTTTGGGACATGAGTGATGAAAGAAAGGCAAAAAATATGTATAAAAAGTGAGCGGTAAGTAAGATAAGCACACTTGGGTGGACCGATCACCGATCACCATATCACAGTATCAAAGATACTGGGAGAAGATCACATAATAAGCAAGACGACCCCGGAGAGAGAGGAGACAGTAGATGAGGCGAAAGAGTTATGCAGAGACCGTCTGTCCGTCTGAAGCGTTCAGTTCCTTCTATGTAAGTATGCCGCTAGATACTGCGTGACGCTATGTAGTAGTATTATATAATATTTTTTTTGCATCGAATGAAGAAACACTAATAAAATATATATAAATATTTATATCTAATAAAAAAATGTTGATATCTTTGCAAAAAGTGGTATCCAAAGATGTTTTTATTAGATATTGGCGGCCATGACACATACAATCTGCGGAGTTTCACAATCATACTATGAAAGGTCGTTAGCCAAATGTCTATAGAAGTATAGAATATAAATTATTGTTTTTTATTTAATTTATAATGTAAACGCGATAGATTGTGGGTTCGATTCCCACCCGAGGAAATTAAATATTTTTTTTATTTTCATTTCGCTAAAGTACAAAAAGACTGTCTGAATGAATATATAATATGGTAATTTTAATATTTATTATTGTTTTGGTTGATATTACCAGATAATCTTTATAAGCTCCAAAACAGGAATATTTATATAGAGAAAAAGTGCGGCGTTAAATACCGTAACTCTTACAATAATAAATTGGTGAACAGTTGAGATTTAGGTGATTTATTACTAGACGCCTTGAGCATACGCTATGGGACGCTTAAGCGTATACTATTATTTAAATATTATGACTTAAAATGTTATGTTAGCTGGTTACGTTAGTTCACTTTTCAATACAATATTGATTTACTAGCCTTACACTCGCGGCTTCGCCTGCTGGAACTAAATGGTTATTTCCTGTTTTAGCGGAAAATGCATAATTATAAATCAATTTACAAAATCTAATATTCTTAACTTTATTTGTATATTACAAGTATATATTATACATCTTTCCATGAATCGCTCTGTCTATGAGTCAAACCAACAAAAAAAAATCGTTGAATACGAAATTGCCGCGAACCGCTACTCTACAACGACGGCTTTAAATATAGATATAAATGAAAATTTAATAATTTAAATAATTTATGGAATACATACCTATTGATTCTAGTTTTAATAGCGTATATAGCAGTCGGGTATAGTGGTCAGTCTTAAGTCACTTAACAACACCCGCATGTTGCGCCGACGGTCGTTAATGTAAGCAAACGTATTGCAAAACTTTCACTCGGTTTCGGTTGTGCATTATTTCGTAAATATTTACACAAAAAAAATAAAAATTCATCTTCACGCTGTATTCCGCACGCAGTAGGGTAGGCAGAGGGAACATAATATTAAGACATTAGGTTAGGCATTGCGTGATTTCCGTTGACATCAGAGCGGAGAAATTAAAATATAAATTTAAATAAATATTTCATTTTCTCGAGTGGCGATCGAACCTACAAGCAGTCGCGTTAGAGTAGCAACGATACTGCTTAATCATTATGGCGGGCAAGAGTAATATGCAGAAGGTGATTTGTGATAAAAACGCTGTCTTTAGGGTGTGGTAGCAATAGCAATATGGTAGATTGGAGTATACAGTAGCGAAACGTGCCAACAAAGGAGTTATAGCCGTAGCTCGCAAAGAAAGTTTATCACCACTATGTGATGACTTTGTAACTGTGGATGGCCAGAAGCTTGTATACAAATTAATACAAGCTTGGGATATAAGTTATGCATCTTTGGGTTAAAGATTCCAGCTCCAGATCCTGGAAACTGCTGAATACTCAGCGCCCGTGGAGTCTTATACGGACAAGGGTTTTGCCCCAATTGTCTTCCGCACCAAGAACGGGTGTTTACTTCCGCTCGCAGCAACACGCAATATCACGAAAATTAAGCGAAAAGAAGAGAATGGAATGTCTCAATTCAAATTCCTTCAGTACAACGTAATAGTATTTAACTAAAACGAATTTAAGCACGTTCGTAATGCATTATGACAGTGTTCTTTATTATATTGTAATTAACTAGTAATACTCCAACACTACACAGTGCACTTTGCTCCGTCATGTTTGAGAACTATGGCACGGACAAGATAATAACAGAAACAACGGAAGGTTCAAAACATAATACGGATGTCAGCTAATTTCAAATCTTCAATTCAAGGCAAACTAAGTATCATTGTAGCGAACCTAGCTGACCTAGTTAAAACACAAAAGTATTTGTGTTTGTTTCCCGCATTCTAAGGAATGGTTAGAAATGGTATTTTAAAATATTTTTAGATAGTAATCAAAATATATTAAATTTAATTGGGGTCAGTAGTGGCGCAGGGGCACAAAGTGTGACTGTAACATTGATTGATTGTGGGTTCGATCCCTACTAAAGGAAATAAGATATTTATTTAAATTTATATTTCATTTCTTTGCTCTGGTGTCGAGGCAAAGCGCGGCGTTGAGTTGATATATTGAAATATAATCAAGATCAAGATCTAACAACATGCTATATTCTTTAGATAACAATCACGTGTATGTATTACGTACATCTGCAAATATGATAGATCAAATCACATACAATATGTATATTTGTATATTATAATTTTGATTTACAATAACTTTACGCTTTATGCTGAATAAGCAGAAAAGTTAGGGAAATTATATCCTCCGATAATGATATGAGCAATTGCGTTTGCAACAGCGGAACTTAACGTCGCATTATTACCTTATCAGAGCGGAGGAATGAAAATATTACAATCCTCCGCGTGATATATACTTACTCTACTATGTGCGAGATAAAACGTGAAGCAAAAAAAAAGACGTATAATTGCTTATTTCACTGCTGTTGCGGTCATTAGATGACATAAAGATGCTAAATAATAATGGAATACGTAAGAAGGATTATATCATACCTACTCAATGACGATGATTTAGCAGAACATTTGAATTAGGCTTTTATACAAAGTGACATTGTCGAAGCGATTTTGTGCTCAAATCGCACGACATAACCGCCATAATTAGGGAACTGAACTGAGCTGAATAAGATGTTTTTTTTTACTTTTACAAGTAACTACGATGTCTCTATTATGAGTGTTTATTACGTTTTGATCGTTATATTTATATACGTTTTGTTTGTTGGTTGGTACTTGGTGCCGCAGTCAATTTTATACAAATGACTGCCGAAAGGTTCAAATTGTGATTAGTGTGCCTGACTGAGCCGCATGGAAAAAAAATATTTAAAAGGAAAACAAAAAAAAACCTTTATAAAGCGGGATAAAGGTTCATTATATTCCGCACACAGCAGAGTAGGCAGAGGGAACTTAATGTTAAGACACTCCGTTCCCCACTTTCTGCCGAATTCTGGAGGCATTGCGTGTTGAGTGGCAGAACTCAACGCTTGGCCTCGACACCAGAGAGAAGAAATGGAAATATAAATTTAAGCAAATATTTCATCTCCTCGAGTGGGGATCGAACCCACAACCAGTCCATTTTATAGTCACATATATAGACTGGCCTCGTATTAATGCTGAAGGTTTTTATTATTTAAATATTTATGATGTGAGCAGTGATATTTAGTTGCATTTCGTAATAAGTCTAATCATTTTATAATGTGAACTAATTTCAGTAGTATAGATATTTTCTTTATTTGTAGCGTTGATTTTATAATAAAACAATATACTTTTAAAGTTGCTGTGAATACGATGAGAACTAAGAAAAAAAGTCACAACAAACTTATTTTTATAACAGAAAATAAGGCGCGTTTATCACGTGCATATTTTCTTTAATAAATGTAGCGTGGTTACGCCTTTCGTTAGTTAAAGAGATAATGCGTGTAACACGAGAAAATGAAGTATTTAATATTTTAATTTCTCTGGCGTCGAGACAAAGCGTGGCGATGAGTTCCGCCACTCAACACGCGATGACTTCAGAAATCGATGGAAAATGCTGAATGGAAGTGTATTAATGGGAACGGAGTGTCTTAACACTAGATTCCCAGGTTCCCTCTGTCTACTATACTATGAGCGGGTTACAGCGTGAAGCTAAAACAAAACTCCCTGCTCTGGTTACAAGACAAAGCGTGGTGTTGGGTTTCGCCACTCTACACGTAATTCTTCTAGAAATCGGCGGAAAATGGGGAACTGTCTTAATGTGAACAGAGTGTTGTAACACTAAGTTCTGAGATTATCTATACGTACTCTGCAGACGTAATTTAGATAGCAGTGCTATAATGTTAATTAATTAATTAACGTCTATTGAAGGAAAAATATTTTTCCTTATAAAAATACTTAGAAAAAAAATAACCGCTTCTTGAGATGTTCTAAGAGCTAAAATTATATTTGTAATGCAGAAAGAAGTTGTATATATAGATGTATATTTTGATGTATAAGATAAGTTTTAAAAAAATATTTTTGTAGCACTTAAACAATATTATTAATATACAATTTTTTGGTTTTATTAGCATAGGTTATTTATTTGCTTTTTTTATTGCAACATAAACTTTAACTTCCACTCGAGGGAATGGAAATCTTATATTATTTATTTCTTTATTTTTGTGCTGAGAAACGAAACGCGGCGTTGTGTTCCACCACTTAATACGCAATGACTCGAATATTCCAGAAGCGGAGCGTCTAACCCAAGATTCTTCTGTCGATGCTGCTATATGCAAGATATAACGTGCAGCTAAAAGAAAGGATTTGGAATTTAAACTCACGATATTTGCATACAAAGATTATATTGTCAATATAAATCTCAAATAAGAGTACCTTTTTTATATCCTAAGTGTGGAATAACACTTTAAAAATGTTTAAAAAACAGTTTTTTTTATCTATGTTATATTAGCGCGGTCAACCAAGCAAACCTTTCGCCTCATATATATATATGAGGCGAAGGGTTTGCTTGGTTGACCGCGCTAATCTCAGGAACTTATTTAGCTTCACGCAATCAATTTCATCAATTGAATATAAAGATGTATCTCTAGCGAGGTAGTCATAGAGAACGCCAAATATTGCGGTTAAGGACGGAGCTACAAATCTTACGAACTACTGATTGAAATAAAAAAAAATGGTATATACCGTGGAAAGAGGCTATATTACCTAACGTACTTTGAATGTGTTTTGTGTCATATGGAGGCAAAGATAAAACCTAGTATAATACAGAACAGAAAAAAAACAAAATAGATTAAGTTTTAACAAAATTTTTTTTTTGTTTCGAACAGTGACATACATGTGATGCGGTTGTAAATAATATAAGAACAGAAATTATTTTACTATGTATAGGTTACTACCTAAGTTTGCGGTCGTTCTGTGGACTTGTTGCTTAATGGTTAGGTACATAATATGTGATATTATATTTTTACAACTCTACTGACTATTTTGAGTTCCGCCACTCAACATACAATGCCTATGAAATTCGAGAGATAATGGGGAACGAAAATGTTTTAATGGGAACGAAGTGTCTTAGCACTAGGTTCCCAGGTTCCCTCTGCCTACACAGCTATGTACGGGATACAGAGTTACAGAACTACAGAGAAGCTAAAAAATAATGATAAGGAAGTTTTAATTAGATCAATAGAATATAAATATGGTGTCCTAAAGAGTATTATTAGTAGTAGTAGCTATATTAATTTTGTGGAAATATTCTTACATGAAGTGAAAGTTAGAATCGAAGCTACACCTCTCAAATATCAATCTCCGCTTGCTTTTTTTAGATACTTTGTGGATTGATAAAGAGTCACATCATACTGTGACATTGGATTCGATTGGATTATTTATTAAAACTAAACTAACTTCACGCTTTACCCTAGCGGGGTAGTCAGAGAGAACGGGGCGCCAAACGCTACAGTCTCTACATACCACTTTCGCTTCGTCCACTGTCAACCTCTTCATACATGCCCTCCGGGGAGTCCTCCTTATTCATTCTAAGTTTATATTGTATGTGACAGATCAAGGTTTTATTTTATATTAAAATGCTTTTTTTTTGTATTTCTTAACATTTTAAAATATTTGATATATTTTTGTACTATTAGGCCCTAATAAATATATTTTTTTGTTACTCCACAAATTTCATCGAATAAAAAACTATTAGCTTCTCTTGGCGGATGTTTGAATTTGGTTTTTGCCAACATATTGCTTTATAAATTGCTTTATAAATATATATTTTATTTGTATGAATGTCTGAAGTACAATAATAATATAAACATTATATGATGGTTGCCAAGAGGATACAAAAACTATGAAAAACATTTTAAGATCTTGTTGTTTGTCTTTTTAATAATATAAATTTTGATAAAGATTTGCCTTATGAATTTTAATATGTGCAATTTAAGATACTTAACGCGGTCAAAATTGTAATAGGTGGGTTAAATATATATATTTTTCATAAAACATTGGTATTGAATTAATAGATCAGATAAGTGTGACTAGTGTGATCAAATATGGGTGTCAATAGTCGATACGTGTGCACCAATCATGAGGAGCGAACTCATGATTTTGAAACCGTTAGCGGCTATTCCTGTTATTATGGAGATTTCCACTCTGCCTGCCGATAAAGACATTTCCCTCTTAATGTCTCTCCGTCGGATCACCACTTCCTAAGAGCTTGCCGCAAGTTGGTCTATAGGTTTACTTTTAATATTATTATCATAATATTATTAAAACAGACACAATATTGACATTTTTTTCTCGCACATGACTTAAGGCAGCTATCGTCACGATGGTGTAGGAAGTTGTAAATGTATCCTATTTTCTTTCTTCCTTTACAGATGCGTTGTACCGGAATGTGAAGCACTCAATAGTACCGAGTACACGCCAGCTTGGTTAGAGGGTGCCTTACCGGTGGTGGGGCGGGAGCGGCGCTGTGCCAGCAAGGCGCCGCTCGACGCACAGCTTCCTTGCGACAAAGATACCTTCTCAGATGAACTACGGCCGTGCGAGCACTGGCTTTATGCTACTAAGGAAACTATTGTAGCTGAGGTAGGTTTATAAATGTACATTCCAGTCGAACCTAACTGGAAAATTAAAAAAAAACTTGAAATAGAATCACTCCTACTTTGACTTGAATTTGGATGCGTATTCAACGCAATCAGGTAGGTAGCATGTGTGTCAATTCTGTAATGGCCCCGTTATTACATTATTATATTGTATAATTATTATATTGGCCTCAATATAATAAGTCGTCGCGCAGAGGTACGAAGTGTGACTGTAAAATTGACTGGTTTTGGGTTTGATCCCCACTTGAGGAAGTGAAATTTGTCAGTTTAGAAAAAAATACAAAAATATTTAAAACTATACATTTCCGGTTAAATAGTATTAAGAGGCGGCAAAATTTTGTTTTAAAGCTCTGGCTAAGGTTGAAGCATGAATTTCAGAAAAAGCTCGACACTTCCAATTTTTGTACGGAACTCACGGTCACGGTCCGACTCGCGCTTGTCCCGTTTTTTTTCCTTTGCTTTACATTTCTTTGTAGGTATCAACTTACATGTTTTTATTGTTATAAATATTATCGTCCTGAAATAAGTATCGTCTTAATGCAATGCCTTAGTTTTTATTAATATTATGTTGACATTTAAACTTTTATTCATATTGCTATATAAATTTTAAATAAGATTTTTTTTACAATTTCTTTATACAATAGAAACATTTATTTTTCTAGTTTCGTTTGACAAATTTTAAGACAAAGTGGGGTACGTGGAAAACAAAAAAATGTTATTAGGCTTTCTCTGTCTACTCCAATATACGCATGACATTTAAGATTTTTTTTTCAGCTTCACACTGTATTCCACATAGTGGCGGAATTCAACTTGTCACTAGAGCGAATAAGCGAAAATATTAAATATCTATTTCATTTCTTCGGGTTAGAATTGAAGCCACAATTTGACACGTTTACAGTCACTCGCTTGCCCCCTGTGCCACAAGTGGCCTCGATATTATTATAGTCACAGATAATTTAAATAATTTGAAAATATTTGTTTAAATACATTAGGTAAATTATTGCAAATTATTTCAGTTCATTGGGAATAGACTAAAACACTATCTTTTGCGCGCTACGCCTACATTTTGACACTCTCAAAGGGTAAAAACATAATTTATCACTTTCCGTCAAGTGGTTAACGGAGTATCTTAACACTAATTTCCCTCTGCCTAACCTACTATGTGCGGGATATAGCGTTAAGCTGATTTATTTTTGATTTAATATTATATGTACATTTACAGTTCAATCTAGCATGCCAGGAGTGGAAGCGCACGCTGGTGGGCACAGTTCACAATATCGGCATGTTGGTCTCTCTGCCTATACTGGGATACGTGTCCGACAGGTAACGGAACTAAATTAAATCTATATTACTTTTAGTAAATAGAGTAACTAGAAATTTCTAATTTAATTATAAATGTTCTGTAATAGATAAGTAGGCTTCATAAAAGAAATTTTATTTTTTGGTCCTTTTCTTCATTTTGTGAGCCGTTATCTATCAGTAGCGTTTTTGTCAAAATACGACGTTTTCGACTATCTACTCATTTCATATTTTTTACCATAAATATTTAAATATTTATTGCAATTAAATTATTTAATATTTATATTATTTATTGCTATTTGTATTTATTTGTATTTATTTTTATCTGAGCAAAGATTTCCATAGGCAACATAGTTAACTGTAAATATTAACGAACTAGTAACGGACAGTTCAATGTGTATTTGAAGCGTAAAAACAATAAATTTATAACAAAGTGTAATTAAGTAATCAAATTACATAAACAGTTATTTTGACATAACTTGAACTCTGATTAGTTGATATTTATTAGTTAATGGTATACCATACATATAAATAGTAATTATTATATAAATATCATGAATAAGATTGACGTCCAGTGTCAATTCGAATTTTCGAATTACGAATTTAGTAGCAAAACCCAATAACAAGCTTTGTGACGCCAGAGCGAGGAAAAGAAAATAATTATTCCTTTCGTGTGGATATCGTTAGCAGTTGTACGATATCCCTCTGAGCCACGATGGCTTTAAATTAACAGAACTTGAAAATAGAAATGGCCTCTACCGCTTTTGGTTTTTTCGCCTCCTGGCGATTAAACATCTCAAATATATATCATGTACAGGTGACAAATATATTATATCGAGGAATTATAAGCCATTTTAAGGAAAACTGTATCTAAATCGGTCACACTGTTTTAGAGATAAATGGTAGTAATTAAGAATAAAAAACATCTCTCACCTATACGCGGTAAATTTTGAGTTCTATTACAATAATATTTATTTATATGCGGATTTTCATTAATTAGCGCGCCGCCATCAAATTTATAGTACAAAAAAAGAAAATGTATAAAAACATCAATAACTTCTTTAAATTATAAAATACATTGTTGTTTATATATTTTTTTTACACCTTGTGAAATTTTATATAATATTTTAATTAAAACGAATTACCTTTTGTGACTTTTAAGATGGGGTCGGAAGCGAGCTTTAATTCTAAGTTGTACTCTAGTGGGCGCCATAGGTACTATGAAAGCATTTTCAATTTCCTACGAGATGTATGTAATTGTAGAGTTCCTAGAGACTGTCGCAGGAGCCAGCGCATTCCCAGCTGCTTACATTCTTAGTAAGTTAAAAAAACAATACAGAAATTGTTCTTTTATCATTTCTAATAATTAAAAATGTATCGTTTAGTGATTTTGTTTTATATTTAAAAAATATGTATTGTCAGTATTGTTTTATAATAAAAAAAAATATACTCATTTTTAACGATATTAAAAAGGAATTAAAGGTAAATATTTTTTTTCTAGCTATCGAGTTATTGGGACAGGACAAGAGAGTATTGACGACAGCATTCCTCGGCATTATGTTAGTTTTGGGCGGTTTAGGTTTTGCGTTGTTCGCGAAAGCCTTTCCTTACTGGCGTACCTTTATCTTAGTGGTGTATCCACCTTCCTTACTATTCCTTACTTATATATATTTCCTTCCGGAGAGTATCCGTTGGCTTTTGTCTAAAGGGCGGAGAGATGAAGCTTTGGAAATTATATTGAGAGCGGCCAAAATGAATAATGTCGTCTTATCCGACGAGACTATGCGCCAATTGACCAGCGTGGAGGAGAAAGTAAAATTAGATGAAAAGAAAACAGAAAAGGAAGAAGGTCTATGGATTCAAGTCCTGCGTTCTCCAATAATAATGACTCGTCTTGCCATCTGTTCCTGGTGGTGGATTACTTGCACGTTTGTCTTTTACGGTCTGGCCATAAACTCTGTGTCACTCGCCGGTGATAAATACACCAACTATATGTTGGTAGTGAGCGTGGAAGTGATCGCCGTTGTCACTAACGCCTTGGTGCTGGATCGTATTGGAAGGAAGAGGACATTGTTGATGGCTTATGTAGTTTGCGGTATCTCTTGTGTTGCGATCACATTTGTCCCTAAAAGTAAGTTAAATTAAGGAAAATATTATTTTGTATAACATTTTTAAATACTTAATTTATGTACTTACATTATATTTAATGCAAGTAAGAAGGAGTACCCTCATAGTAGCATAATTTCATTGAGATTCCCCTATTGTTTTTATGAGACACATTGCGAATTGAGTAAGTGTATGTAGTAAGTGCTTTAACCTCAAAGTAATGCAAGATTGCTTACAAATTTTATATCGCAGAGGACAGCGCTTTGCATTTTTACTGGTGGGGGGAATCAAAACCCACTACTTTCGTGTTAATAATTACACTTTTGTGCCATTACATCCTAAATATATCAAAAAAATGTAATTAACATCTACCATTTACTTCACATTTGCCAACCAAATTAGTTTTGTTTCGATTCATAATCAAATTTCCACCCATTGTAGCGATGGCCTGGCTGGCCACCCTCCTGTACCTCGTAGGGAAGATCGCTATCACGCAAGCGTTCAGCGGCATCTACATGTACACGTCGGAGCTGTTCCCGACGCACGCACGTCACTCCCTTCTTGGGTTCTGCTCGATGATCGGACGCATTGGGTCCATTGTTGCTCCTCAAATGCCTCTACTTGTAAGTATTTTATAAGTATTGTTTTTTCATATATTGTAATAAATATGATACGTTTCATTCCTTTTAAATTACGTTGTTTCCGAATAAAATTATAATGTAATATATGTTTTGACAGTTGGCTCACTTCATCATGCAATAAAAATGTAGAGCCGAGTGAAAGCTTTGATCTCTATAATAACCAAAACTCTTCCATTATTCCAGATAAAGCGTAGACAAAAGTACCGAACTTAAACTCTACTTGAAAGTAGATATTTGGCATTAATATTGTTAAAGTCTCCGATTGCTCCTATTGTAAATTGATGAATGATAAAAAAATAGGATAAATTTCTTTTCTCTTTTTCGCCCACCGCTACATTTTTTTAATATAAATTTTAAATTCCCAGGCTATCTACGTTGAATGGCTGCCATCAGTCTTATTCGGTGCTACGGCTCTAATTGCTGGTGGACTGATGCTGACCACACCTGAGACATTGAACACGCGTCTCCCTGATACCATCAAAGAGGCAGAAAGCATCGCAACTCAAAAAAAAAGTACAAAATCTAATGAACAGAGCAACGGACCTGCACAAGCCACCTCTAGATTTTAACAATATCTAGAATAGCTGTAATTTATTTTAATTACTTTGTTAGGATAATTTTAAGTAGTAATTGTGATATACAGAGTATTCTCTAAAGTTTATATTATTTTAATTACATAGTAAAACTTTTTATTTAATTTGTATTGCTTGTAAACTCTTATAAAATTATATATACTAGGAAAAATAATAAGACCAGAATATTTTATTTAAAGTCAAAATATTCTACTTCCTTGTTGTTTTTTAAATATGACATACAGATATTTAATTTAGATAATATTATGAGATTCTATCATAATTTTAATATATGTTTATTATATTATAATTTTATGGTAGTAATTATTTATTATAAAAAAATAATAATATAGATTTGTTATTTAAATTATATAAATAGTTAGAGCACGATCGATTTTATTGTGACAAAATAAAAATAGGTTGTATTATATTAAATAATTAATAAATTAAATAATATAGTAATATTTTGTTATACAGCTCTTTAAACATCCATTTCGCTAAATGATGGTGATGAGTGATATTAAATAAATATAAGTACTTTATTTTGAATTAAGCCTGTGTTTACTTTTTTCCATACTTTTGTGTGATTATTTATAATGAAATCAAATCTTACTTTGATTTTTAAATCTGCTATCTTCGTCAACATATTTAATCAAAAATTAAAAACAAAGAAGTCACTCACGATCATAAGCACATAATGAAATCAAATCAAATCAACTTCACGCTGTACACTGCACACAGCAGGGTAGGCAGAGGGAACCATTGATGTTTGTTGGAAATGTAAAAATATATCGAAAGAATCGATTAGTTTATTTTTACGGCTCTAATACAACAGTATTTATTCAATATTTATTTAACTTTATATACACAACACATAAAAAAATACCTTCGTTTTATATTTAAATACGAATTTGATTGACAGATTTAGAATTTCGCAGTGAACCGATAAATCGTATAAATAGAACATATTGCGAGAGCAAAACCTAAATTTCATGTAAGAGGGAAGTTGTGTATCATAAAGTCCCGAATGCCCGATATAACGCAGTATCCAGCGGGTGTAGCACGCGCCGCCCGCCCGCCTTGCATCAAATACACTCATATATATTTATAATATGTAATTTTGTTATTATTAATTGTGACTTACAATTGAAATAGAATATAATTATTAATATCAAAACAAAATATACGATGTGTTATTTTTTCTCTTTATAGGAATAAATTTAAATAATATGGAGTGATATAGTGATTTTAGATTAATCTCGTAACCTTTACCTATAGGAAAGTAAAACAATAGAAGAAATTCTTATAAGTTCTTGTGGTAAGGTGATAGCTAAAAGACGATGAAAATATACGGTGCATCCAAAACAATGAAATATTGTGTTTAAAAATGTACTTCAATTATTTTATATTTATTGAATTTTCGAAAAAGAAGAATTAGTTCAAAATGTCTCGTCGGGAGACGCGTATAGAGCGCGTGGAGTACCCTCCACCGCCGCCGAGCAAGTGTGCTAAGGTTATTGTTTTAATATTTTATTTTTTTATTATTATTTTTTATTAATATTTTAATTATGATGTCTTTTCTTAGTGGGTTGAATTTTCTTCATCAAAACACGTACTCAATCTTGATATTTGGCAGGAAAAAAAATTAAAGCTTCACGCTTTTTCCTTCCACTTTTCGCATAAATTTCAAGACATCGTGTGTTAAGTGGGGGAACTCAACACCGCATTCGTTCATGCAGACGCTGTATAGCGTCACGGCGGCCTTATTTGCGACTGCTTCAAACTTTTGTTTTCTTTTAAAAAATATTAACATTTTTATTACATGATATATTTGACACTGAGACTTTAGCACTTTTCACACTGAGTTATGTCAGGCTTGGCTATTACCGACAAATAATAAATGAAAAAAAAACTATTTTATTAGAGTTCCTTACCTCAAAAGAAAAAAAAAACGGAAAACTTATAGGATCACTATGTTGTCCGTCTGTCTATCTGTTTGTCCGTCTCTCAAGACCATTTATCTCAATATTGCGTAGATATATCAGGCTAAAAATAAGATAAATAGAAAGAAAAATAAGATACACTGTACAGGACCACGGTCCCTTGGAGCACAGAAATCACTAAGCTTCCAAGTTAACAATAAACAGCAATAAACAGATATGAGCGTTTGCGTTTGCGTTTGCGTTTGCATTTGGTATAAAATTTACCGCGTAAACGTAAATAAACATTTCATACAGTGAATAAGAATGTACACCCAATGTTTAATTGTAAACGCGAAAGTTATGGGTTCGACTCCCACTTGGGGGAATGAATTACTGTTTATTTATAATTGTTTTAATTTCCTGCTCAAGGCGTGGCATTGAATTCCACCACGCATCACGGTCACGCAAACTGGACGGTGCG
This sequence comes from Heliconius charithonia, assembly GCA_030704555.1. NCBI lineage: Eukaryota > Metazoa > Arthropoda > Insecta > Lepidoptera > Nymphalidae > Heliconius > Heliconius charithonia. Next base: position 7,785,193 of record CM060825.1, read on the forward strand.
TGGGGAACGTAGAGTTTTAACACTAAGTTCACACCCACAAAGGAAAGCTGATCCTAATTCTAATTCTTGAAATTGAATAGTAAACGCTACAAAATATAAATATATTATATAAAACAACTGTCACAATAATAAAGGGACATACAACCTGTTGTAGTTAGTTGTTAAGAACTTGTCTAAATTATTCCAATAAACTCAATATCAATTCAATAGGAAAAAAGTTAATTCAATAGGAAATGCTGAATATTTTGGATAAATTTATAAAATTTTGTCCTTTGTATTTCTTAGGTCTTGTATTACACGTGGAAGCTGTGCTCGGTGGTGTTTTCACACTTTGTAATGATAAGCCTGGTGGTGGCGTACTGCATCTTGGGAGCTGTCACCTTCGAAAAATTAGAGGCTCAGCATGAAAGAGAGGTGAAAAGGTTTATTAGAGTTGTGTTTTTTAATTATCAATGACCATATAATATTTATTAATTTATGAGTATTGATTGACAAGATGTATCGATTTATTTCTTTATTCACTAATTTATATATATATTTTTTATTTATTCCTGCGTTGATATTCTTAACTAATAGATTTTCAAATCTATTAAAATAATGGATAAAATTGTATAAACATATCTTTTCAGAATGCTAAAATAAACAAAATATACTTTGTTTTTTAGCTTCACGCTAAATCCCGCATAAAACAGTACGCAAAGAGATTTTAAAAACCTATTGTGTGAAAGATGAGAGGAAATGAAAATATTATATATTCGCGGGTTCGACCACTGGTGGAAATGAATTTCCACCCGCGACCTATTTATTAATATTAATTTTGTTTAATTAAATTGCAGGTAAAAATGAACATATCGCAGATACGCAGCAACACGACGCAGAGTATCTGGCTGATGACCAACCGCGTGTCCTATCTCAATCAGACCAACTGGACCGCTGAAGTTGTTGATATGCTTAAAGTATGTAGATACCTGTTTTATTATATATATAGTTTAAATACACAAAGCAGCACAATGTTTGACTGTAAACTCGATGGTTGTGGATTCGATTCTCACTTGGTGAAATTCATTATTAAAATCTCCTTGCTCTGATAACAAGACAAGGCAAGGTTCACAAGCAAGGTATTTTCACCATTCAACTCTGCTGAAGTTGGGGAACCGAGTGTCTTAAAACTAGGTTCCCTCTGCTTACCCTGCTACATGCGAGATACAGCATGAGTCTGTTTAAGCACATATGAAGGAGTTGTTGACAGAGACGAGGTGAAAACGGCGTACGTACGTTACGTATACGTTGTTGTAGCGTTTAGCGTTTTGTTCTATCTGAGTACTCGGCGTCTTATTTTTTTATTTTATTTTTGCTTAAAATAATAAAATCCAATCGCAAATAATGCCAGATATATTTTATATAAAATATGTTTCTTTTTAACATTATTATATATATTTACAGGATTTTGAAAACGCAATCTTGTTAGAGATGAAAGTCCGTGGCTGGGATGGCGTGGAGAGCACGGACCACATACAGTGGACTTTTACTGGAGCGCTATTCTACTCTATCATCGTTATCACAACTATAGGTATGTATGTAGATTGTACCAGTCGTTAAATTACTACTAGGGTGATTTAAAATTTGACGTATAAATTTAATTTCAGTTAAATTCTAATTGACGTCTTTGAGTATGTGAAAATTGTCTTTGTTATCAGAAAGGTTTCTAGACTAACACTATTTATTATTCTATCGTCTCTACTATTTTTCTAAGTATCAATATTTGTTTTTTTGTATAAGTATTTAAACAAGCAAGTAGAGGAAATCTAATTAAATGTTAAGACATTTCATTTCCAACTTACGTTTCAGAGGCGGAACTCAACGCCGCGTTGCACAACGTTGTGCCATTATATAGATACATGTTATTTAATTTAACTAAAATGAATTAAACTAACATATTTTATTCCCTGGATTGATATATATGAAATGACGACACTTTAACGATATATTTGACGGAGCTCTTGTAAATTTATTATAATAACACGTGTTTGTTTCTCTAGTTTATATTCTTGAGTATAAACTTGACACTTTTAGACATAAGTTAGTCGTCATTATTTATTAAGATGCTTATTTCAGTTAACCGTTTATTATTTACATTTATTTAAAGATACCATTACATGAAATACCTAATTATTTTGCTGTTTTTATTACTAAATTGTTATGCTGCTTCTAGAGAATATTAGAATTTTAGAAGTAGAAGTGCTTATAAGTCGTGATGTGATGATTTTGAAAATCTATACTAATGTTATAATGCTAACGAGTTTGTTGGTTTGAACACTTATGTATATCAAACCCACAATCAGTCGCGTTCAGCATTAGCGGTGGCAAAGCTACGCTGAATCCCGTACGTGGCAGAGTAGGTAAATAGAACCCAGGAACCTAGTGTTAAGATACTTTGTGCAGAGTTCTAAAGGCATTGCTTGTTGAGTGGCGTAATTCAACGCCGCGCTTTGCCTCGTCACCACAGCGAGGAAATAAAAATATTATATATTACATTTCCTCAAGTAGGAAACAAATCAAACCTGCGAAGCGCCTGCCTAAAAATTTATAATTATAATAAAAAAGAAATACCCTAGAACTAAAGGTGTAAAAACCTAAAACTTAAAGAATTTAACCTAAAGGTACAAATTATACTTTTGGCTTTATACCTATAAATATAATTTGTATTAATAAAAACACAGTTTTCGGTTGTATCTTAATATATTACTTACAGAACTTTATAGAAATAGCACAAAAACTAAAACGTTAGTAGGTACTTTATTGTTCGGCGAAATATATTTATAATGTTAAAATAACTAACATTAACGTTAGTTGGGCAATGTTTGACGTTAAAAGTCAAAAAATTTACTGTTTGAGTTATTCATGCACATTACGATATATCAAGGCGGCGCTGGCGGCACGCCAGATTGCGTCTATACGTCATTTTTTTATATCCACTGCCGTTATTGAGGCCAGTGGCTCGAACTCGAGGACACACAAGAAATAATAAAAATATATATTTTACACGGCTTATAGCATATTTTTATCTTTAAATTTCCGAATAAAATGGCGGTTAAAATTGTAATGGAATTTATACAAAAATTAATGCCGATTTGACCGATATTTTCTACATTTTGTTCGATTGTTTTTGTGAAGCAAACATCCTGTAATGGTACAAGAAGTATTCAAATATAATTTTGACTATATCATATACATATATGTCTATATATATATACATATAATTCTATAAATTTACACATTTTCCACAGCTATATACACAAGTGGATCAAAGCCGCAGTTTATGGCTTTAGCACGTAGCGCGTTCGTTAGATCTACCAAAATATTTACACTCTAATGCAATCACAACGAGCTCTCGGTTAAACATAAACACACACGCGGCGGACATTCATTGCCGATAAAGTAAATTAGTTTATTAGTTATCACTGTAAAACACTCAGATAAAGAAATTTCTGGGTCCTATCTGACCTGTGGGGCCTCCAGGACCGACAAGGATTTGTCTACCTGGGCCTATGATCCCTGTTGGACCTCCAGGACCCACTAGCACTGGACGCTGTGAGGGCCGATTGAATCCAGCCGGGCCTATTATACCAGTTGGTCCCCCAGGACCAACTAAGACTCCTTGACCCGGACGACGTGGTCCTATTATACCAGTTGGGCCGCCAGGACCAACTAAGACTGGTCGATTGAATGCTGGACCAATGATGCCTGTAGGACCTTCTGGTCCAACAAGTACCCCTCTTTGTGCGGTTTCACTCGGCCCTATTTCACCAGTCGGCCCATTAGGACCTACCAAAATATTTTTACCGCCAACATTTTTGTTTAAGTTTTGAGGTCCAATAATGCCGGTGGGCCCGCCGGGGCCAACCAGTACTTGATTCTTTTGTGGGCCTATACTACCTGTAGGTCCGTCTGGGCCAACCAGAATACCTGGCTCATTTCCTTGATTCGGTCTAACTATTCCCTTATTGATATTATTTTGCGGTGGAAATGCTCCAGCATTTGGTATATTGGGATATATAGGTCGTTCATTGTCTATTTCATTCAAATATTCTGAAAAATAAATAAAACTCACTAAACAAAGCTTATTTGATTTAGAAAAACGATTTTATTCAACTGTGTTATTTTTTTTGTGGTTTTGAAGTGATTAATGTTAAAGTAAAAAATGGTCATACCTGAAGGATATCTGTTTTGCTGTCTGGGTTGATTATAACAGCATAAGTATTGATTCGTACCACATGCGTTCTGAAATTTGATAAAAGTAAGTTTAAAGTCAGTTAGTTTAAATAAATAAAAATATGTATATCGATATGAGAGCTAATTAAAGTCAAGGTTGCAAATTTTATCATATTTAGATAGTTACAATAAATAATTTTAGATATCTGGTCATCTATGAGTAGATTGTAAAATTAGAATTTAAAAAAGCTCTGGACGTCGTTATAACACGTTAATAATGGAGGGACAGTGTTTGAAAGCGAAAACGACGGTTGTGATTTGATGAAAATAATTATAATTATAATAATTTTCCTTCCTCCAATCTAACGTTGAGGTCTGCCATGTATACAAAATGTCTCAAAGAGGGAAAAGGCAGAATTTCTTAGACATTTGTTTATTTGTTTCTCTCTGTCGCGTTAAGCTGAAATAACTACTTACTCGATAATCGTTCTGCACTTGACAATCTGGGCGAGACACACATTTACAGTGTTGAAGAGAGTCTAGTGTACCATCTGATTCTTGATTCCTTAAATATATATTAATTCAATTTAAATAATATGTTTTCAACAATATTCAATTTTCGGGCACTGTACCGTGGAAAAATCAAGCTACTTTGTGAACGGAATCAAAAGATATTTTACGCTTTATTTTTTATCGCATAGACATTGAAGCCAGTCGTGGCGCAGTGGTACAAAGTGTGACTGTAAAACCGACTGGTTGTGGGTTCGATCCCCACTCGAGGAGATGAAATATTTACTTAAATTTATATTTTCATTTCTTCGCTTTGGTGTCGAGACAAAGCGCGGCGTTGAGTTCTGCCACTCAACATGCAATGCCTCCAAAATTCGGCAGAAAGTGGGGAACAGAGTGTCTTAACACTAAGTTCCCTCTGCCTACCCTGCTGTGTGCGGGATATAGTGTGAAGCTAATTAAATTTATTTTTTTTTTATTTTTATTAATGCGTGGCTTTTACTGTATTTAGTATAAAATTTGTCGCGTAATCGAAATTTATAGGGCACTTTTTTGACTTACATTTATAAAATTTGGCACAAAGTTAGAGATCATAATATACATATATATTTCTATAATATTTAGTAGGAAAAAAAATATTGTACACCCATATTTGTAGGTTATTTCACACGAATGCGTACGTCTGCAAACTTTGTTGAAAAGTTTGTAGACTTAATTTCCGCGTAATCCTACACCTAGGGTACTTCCCATAGACCTACAGTTATAATTTTTTCAAGAAGTGAGAACTTTCAGTACAAATAAAGAAAAAAATCTGAAAAAAAACGAAATTACAAATAGTAAGCATATTGTTAAAATGTTTGGGTAGATTAAGAGCTACACATTAGGAATTCGTCAGTTTGGATTAATGACGCTGGCTATCCCACGTTGCCAGAGCTCTATTATCACACACCTATCATATCCATTTAAGAACACAGTCTGTCCGTTTATCCGTATCCCCTGATTGAATCCGGGTTCGACTCTCATTGGGTATCGACCCGCGTCCGCCGGCTGGTTGTAGAATCCTTGCGTGTCTGTTGCCTCTTGGAAGGGGAATTCATCTTGTTGTATGTTGCTGTTTCTGTAATATATAATAAATTTTGTCAGTGACGTAATTTGGGAACAGAATTAAATTAACTTAAAGTGGTCTAGTATAATTTTTTTATGATTAACATAGGGATTTTATATACTTAAGGAAAGTACGCTGAATGATACTGTCTTTACACTTAATGATTATCAGTTTGACTTCTATTCAGGAAAAACATTATATTTAATGTTATTTTGTTGCTATTTTGTTTTTAACACGCCTTTTCAGAGAAAGAAGGAAAAATAGTGGAATTTGGAACATCCAGGCACTAGGTTTTTGACTTTGAATCCATATATTCGTTCAGGAAGAATAGAGGCCGTTGTCGTGGCTTAGTGGTAACCGTGACAGTTGTAAGTTCGATTCCCAATCGAGTAAATAAATTAGTGTGCTTTCCTCCCTCTGGTAATAACATAAAGTGCAGTTGAATTCCGATAACAATCTGCTCAATCAAGCGTACAGAAAATACAAAAAATAAACCACGCAATAGTAAGTTCCTGATTTCAATATCAATATTATTAGCGTAAGCGAGAGTAAGTGTTTACATAATAGAATGTGGGGCAATCTATTCATCGCCGCAACACGGTCTGTGGTCAATGTTACAACTGATACTGTGGAATAAACAAAAAAAAAATAGAAGACTTAAATAGAATCAAATATAATTTTGATAACTAATAGAAAGTTAAAAAAAGGCGACCAATTAAACAATTGAATGACAGAACTTCAGAACACACACTGTTAATTCTAGTAAACAAATAGATAATATTTTTCCTTTTCATGTTTGAGTAGGTAGTTGAGTTTTTTGTTTATTTACACCTTTTCGTTAGAACGTATTAATTTTGTTATTAGGAGTAAGTCTAAGGCGAAAAATTTTGTTTTTGTATTTCCTTAAGGGAGTTCATATCTTGGGGATTTGAAAAGTTTTTTATGGAAGGAACCTAACAATTATTTTTTAACAACTATTAACGGTACCCCACTTTGCATCGCGCAGTAGAATAAAAAATGAGTTGCATAGACAGACGTCCGTAACAGTAGCACTTGCTGGATGATGATGCTTTGACACTATTCATGCTGCAGTATAAACATTCATTAACAATTCATAAGCAACAAATTCATAATTAGTTTATTAGAAACGCACACGAAAGTAGCGCCATCAATAAACATCAAACATCAACGACCTTAACACCGTATAAAAAAGAAGGTGGTCTTTAATTGAAACTGTGTGTTTTGTCACAATACGTTTTGTTAATTAAGATTCAAAATGATCAAATGACACACCAACAATGTGATGTAGTTCATAATCGTTTTTTATTGATGAGATACCAGAAAACTCTTTTTCTTCTTCCGATATATTTTAGGGGAAAACTGTGGGAACTTAACTCGAATTTGCTGTTCTTTTGTCGAAATTTTGTCGTAAGTTTTTGAATACCATGGCGATTCATCTATACTAAAGCATTTTTTTACATCACGCTGTCTCCCACGTATAGGAGGGTTGGCAGAGAAGAGGAACCTAGTGCTAAGACACTCTGTTTCTCACTTTTCAAATTTTTCCGGTATAGTGTATTCAGTGGCGGAGATCAACGCGCTTTCCCTTTCCCTTTTTACCAGAACGAGGAAATGAAAATATTATATAATTTATTTTTCCGAACGGAAATTGAACTCACAACCGTCGCGTTTACAGCAGCATGCATGTGCCCCGGCGCCGACTGACCTCAACAAAATTAATAGCAGATATAAAATGTTCATACTAAAGTTACGACAATCATCAGTCGGACCAGCAACATTTCCTTGCGTAAGCGATTCCAAGTGTAACGGTCGTGGAATTCCCTCGATTTAATCAACCACATTCTATTTATAATGCAATTGCAGTAATAAAACACCTTTGATTGGAGTTCGTGTAATGAACCGTCTTAACCTATTTCATATATGAGCCTTAATATGTAAATCAGATCTAGATCATGCCGATGCAATAATGACAATATAATGACAAACATATTTAAAATCAATTTATTCATATTAATCTCATGCTCAGGATTGGATAATATATGAGCATAACGTTTTATTTAAATTTCCTAGATGTATGTACGTTTGTATGTGTATCTAAAGTTTTCTCGGAAACTAACTCATAAAAATATTATCTTTTCTAATTTAAATGGCATTTGTACCATATTAGAGAACACTTCAAGCTTCATGCAAATTAGTTCAATATTTTTTGCATTTATGGGGACAACATGAACAATATATCTATAGGTACCTATTGACCATTATTTTATTAAATTGTTTTTTATTAAGTCTAAAACAAGTGAAACGCCCACAAAAGTATAAATAATGAAAGAATGAACTATAATTTCACAACCAGCAAATTAAATTCAACTGGCTCTATGACGTAAACAGTATCGTATTTCACAAACAGAGATTGTGGGATAATGTAGTATTGTAATAAGAAAACAATATGTGCTATAGGGATGTCGGCCAAGGCGCGCTCGCTGGACCGGCACGCGTGCTATGTGCAAACTTAATTATTATAAAACCGTTCATGTGGTTAATTGTATGAGTGGCCTCGAACTGCCGCATCTTAGACCGATGAGTTAAGAGGTCGTGCCAATTTTCACTGAATAAATAAATATGTTATTTAAATCTAAGAAATAAATTAGAGTTGCGTGTTTACATTAAAATGTTCGGTTCTGGTGTACGGAGGACTGACAGCTCCGATGTAAACAATTAAGATTTGGACCTGACGCTATAGCTAGATGATAGTGGTTACACGTCGTATCCCACAGACACAGACAGAACTTAGTGTCCAGAAACTTCGATCACAATGCGTGTTGTAAAACTTGACGCTTTCGTCCACCAGAGCGAGTAAATGGATGTAATTTAAAAATAATCATTCCTCCGAACAGGACTGAATCTGCAACCAACACGTACACCCTCCGCGCTACTACAACCACTTTTATGTTCCTTGTACCAAGATAGTAATAAACTTAACACAAGATACATATTTAATTATATTAATAATATCTATAAATCCCGATGATAATGACTACAATTTATAAATTAAAAGTATTGCATATTTCAACATCGCTCACTTGCATTTACTCATACGTGTATCTAATAATATAATTTGAACGTTATATGTTTAGATTTATTGGCTCAAAATAACTGCCAAATTACGACTGATTGATGTTCTAAAGATCGTATTTTGAGGTATAATTGTTAAAATTAATGAATTCCTTCGTTAAACTCGTACTTTATAATATATTTTTTTAATATTATATATATTATTTTATGTATATATTTTTAGTATCATTTGTAGGATCTTTGTGAAAACAATAGTTATCACTAGTGGTTTTACAAACAAACACAACATTTTGTCAAAGGCTAAAAGTTGACAACAGTGTGTATTAACATTAAATTCTCTATACTTACCCTGCTATGCTTAAAAATGTGTGGAATAGTGAAAATTTAATTAAAGAAATAACCTTTTACTATTCCTTTGCGTGTCCGGGTCACCGAAGTGTAATTTACTGTCAATGCGTACACTGTCTTCCCCGACAGAGTCGTCTGGCCAGCTCCAACGCTCTGCGCACGCGCAAGTCGCAACCAACAGCCATAAAAGGATTCTTTCTGTGGGAAAATACCATGTCTACCATAAAATATATATTTAATTAGTATATTACAAATTTATCGTTATAAACGCTATAAACGCGATAGTTAGGGTTTGATTTCCACTCTAAGGAATAACTATTTTTATTTTATTGATCACTATAGTAGGAAGCACAGCACGGCTAGATCCAACACTCTCTCTGTTTATACTAAATAAAAAAAAAAAGAAGCAAAAAGAAAAAAAAATGCAAATAGTGAAAAATATTGATGAACTTGTTACAATTTAAGTCCTTGGTATTTAATATAATATTTATTCTAAATATTTCTAGGTTAATATTTAAAAAAGCAAAAATCTATCACAATTATTTAATTCGTGATGGTCAAAAATTTAACACGTTTTCTGGAGACGTAGAAAAATACACCAACTCTACTTTGCTAATCTGAAACGATGATAAAAGAGGAAGTGACTAATGGCATATCGGATAAATCCTCAGTAGATATGTATCACTAAGGTCATATATAAGTATAATTTTATTTCCCGCGACACGCGAACACGTGAGCTACTATTTGACGTCTTCCCTCACTGACTGTTAGTTGCAGTGACATCACGGCATTGTCTCGTAGAACAATAACAAACCCTACAATTAGATCTATAGTACTTGATTAAGTATCATTTATTCTTACTTATTAATGACTCAACGAGGTTTTGATTTTGAATTGATTACGGTTATTTGCTTATTATCGCGCTTGTAGTATAAATATGTATAAATCATTATGTTGATTTAGTGTGGAGTCAAGATATAAATTTATGTTTTCTGCCGCTTTTAGTTTAGCACTATCCCTTGTATAGCAGGGTAGATAGAGATTACCTTGTGTTAAGACACTTCGTCGTCTACTGTTTATCCGAATGAGACACAGAGAAATGTAAATATGAATTATTAAATAAGCATACCGTATTGAATTGTGGTACGATGGTCTCATTGGAATAGGTAATCATGATATATTATATAAGACATACATAATAAGACAATGTTTTATCAGAGTTGATAAAGATTTAAGACTAACTACAATAAGTTAGTTGAGACAAGATGGATGTAGTCATGTCTCAAATATTGATTAATAAAAGGAATTCAGTGTCATCCCGCAATTTAATGGAAATGGAGATAACGTTACGGAATTAATGCAAAAACAAAAAAAAATACGTTTTCACTATTCAAAACAATTACCATCGTGGATATGGACTAACATTGGCTAGTTTATAACTCGTCTATGTTGGCTTATCAGCAATTTATATATAGGTATCTTTCTATTCCAAAAAGGGAAATTAACGTATAACGTAATATTAAATCGTGGGCGGGCGGAGGTTTCTCAACAGTTAATATAAGGATAATATTGTTGTTAAAAAAAACCTTGAAGGCGAAGTTTGTCAGATGTCAGTATAAAGCTATACTTATGTCTTTTGGTTATTATGTCAAGGTAGCTTCCTCGAATTGTGCAAAAAATTTACATTTTAATCAATACTATATATAGATATCGTTCGCAAGATAATTTTTTTTGAAGGCCGTAATTTGGAATCGTATATAATTATTTAGCTTCACACTGTATTTAGCTGGATAGGTAGAGGGAACCTAGTGTTAAAATACTCCGTTCTCTTCTTTCCGCCTAGTTGTTAAAACATTCTGTGTCTTGTTACCGAGCGAGGAAATGACAATAATTCATACCTCCAAGTGAGAATCAAACTCACAACCTTCCCATTTACAGTCAAATGATGTCCACAATGGCCTAGCATATTTTTTTGTAGATTTGCGAGAAATTTGTGGACGATTATTAATTAAAAAAAACAACTTTACATTAATGATTTTGCTATTTGTTCCAAAGGCTATTAATTACAAATAAAAAAAACTAAAGACATTATAACATAAGTTTAATGAAATAAACGTAACTTTCGATGACTATGGACAGGCGGCATCGTAGAATACCGCACGTTTTTACTTGTAATATGAGAAATAAAAAAGATATTAAAAAAATGCGATATATTTGAAAAAATATTTTTTTTTTATTTAATATTTTTCTTTGCAATGTAAAAATAAAATAAAGATTCAATAAAACTAAAATACATACCTAGATACATGTTATTGCCAAATAACGAACTAAGCACATAACCAAGAAATTAAAATAAAATAATAATTAACAAATATTTAGTAGGTACTAAGCGCGCGCCCCAGTGCCACACTGTTATGTAACTGACTGACTGACTTCAGCCGGACTCAACTCTTGCGAGGCAGGCAATAGTACATGAACCTATGGAGCAAGCTTTTTATTTGTAACGCTGATTTGTTATAAACTAGATCATTTGTACTAGTTTTGTTTGCACGCTATTAGGATTTATTTGTTAAAATTTGTGTAATTATGATTATTTATTTTTTAAATGCATAAAAAAATGTGGTAGGTAGAGAAAATTTAAGCTATCAAAAAGTGCTATTTTTTACATTAGCATTTGGTGCTCCATTCTCTCTGGCTACCCCGCTAGGGATGAAGCCTGAAAAAAATACGTGATACACACAGTAGAGAGAACTTCCTAAGCTAAAAACATGGCAAACTAAAAATTGAAGTGCAGTACAGAATCTTTAATACATTTGAATTGATATATATATATATATAGTACTGTATAGTTCAAGTGGGCGAAGCCGCGTGGAGCCGCTAGTTGTTAATATAAATGGATATCTCTCTCTCTATAACCCCCGATGAAAACAGAGTGTTATAAGTTTGACGTGTCTGTTTGTTTCTCTTAAAAGGATGAGCCAATTACAATATAAGTAGTTTTTAATTGAAAAGTGACTTTATCAAGAGTATTCTTACTATTTTCTTTACTTTCTTGAGCTTATATATTGTTATAGTAATTATCAATTATTGAATTGAAATTGAATTCTATTGAAAAACTTACATATATTATTAAGAATAAAAAAGATATTCTATAAATTTTACTTTATCAATAAGACATTTTATTTAAAATGCAATTCAAAATTGTGTCTTTGCGCCGTATACAAAGTATGGATGGCCTAACTTTAGTACTAAACTACTGTTGCCTAAGTATACGTAATCTTTTAGGCATTTTGTTTACGGGCGAACAGTTTCTTCAGTTAATATTGTTTAACATTTGCTCTTAAACCTAAATACGTCACAATGTTGTAATTATGGTATTACTAAATAAGGCTGCTAGAAAGGGCGACACATGACAGTTCTGATTCGTTTTTAGAAGAGGAAATTTATTATTTATTTTATTTGGAAAATATCCTCAGCCTGGTTAAATAGCGCAGCATTTCTAATGAATGCCACGCATGCATTGAGTCTTTCATTCAACACACAATGCCTAGAGGATTTTGTGGAAAATGGGCAACGGAAAAATCTTACTGGTAACGGAATATGAAAGTACAGTCCACAACTTTTTTAAAGTTGTAAACTTTTTTAGTCTTGTTAATATACTCAAATAAATAAGTATTGGTCAATGGTACTATCAAACATTACAAATGGATCGCCCTTCACACGAGAAGGGCACAGTTGAGCAACATTGCTCAACAACATACCCAAAAAGACGAATATCATCTAGTTTTTCTAATTGAGCCAGTGTGTTTCGTATTATTTCAAAATCACAAAATTTATAATATTGAAGCCAATTAGTGTAAAATATATTAATTTCCGAGGTCGTCCTGGCGGAATTCGGGGGAATTAATTACTTTTATTCCCTCACTCTCTATAATACAAAACGCGGCGTTGAGCCCCGCTTATCACCACGCGATGTATCGAAAACCGGCTTCCTCTGTCTAACCTAACTTGCTATACGGAATACAAGTTAAAACTATATAAAATATAGTCTTCTTTTTAAATAAAATCTGAGATTTTGCATTTTGAATACTTGCACTTTGTAATTTACTAGATTTTGATAAAATACTTTTACATGATACTAGTTTCTAACTAACAGTATCAATACTGAGTAATCGTAATTAAATTAGTCTACAGATATAATCAGGTGCATAAAGTAAGCGAGTTTCAAAACTTAAAAGTCAGTGAAGCGAAGGCCACTTGCACCAAACCAACGCAATTACGACTGGGAAAGCCCTAAGGTCTACTACAGGTGACCCACATGTTTGTATTAAAAGAAACCTTAAATTGAATTTTAAAATATTTTACTTAGTTAAAAATGGCTGTATTATTTTATATATTTAATTAATTACTTTTTATTTTAAAAGGATTTGTGCTAATGCGACATTATCACTGACTAACATTTTTGTTATATAAAAAAAATTACAGCTCCTATTTTCCCGCGCTTTATAGTAAGTCTGTTGTCAATTGATTGCGTGATCAAGTTGTCTATTTCTTTTATTAAGTATTATTATTATCTATTGTTTTGTCTATCAATTATTTTCACTACAAAATATGCAAAATCATAATATAATTAAATTACGACTTTTCTTTTAGTTTTGTAATGAAATTTTAAAGAAAAAAAAAGAGAAATAAAGGTAAGACAAATTACGAGTATTTATACTAAATTCTACAAAATATAATAAAAATACTGAATTTTGATATGTGCTAAAATTGCTAAATATAAAGAAATATATTGTTATAGTATCTATATATTTTATCAAATAATTATTGAAAAGAAAAAAATCGGCACCCTTATAGACTGTTTGTCGTCCGTCTGTCCATTTTACTGGAGATTACGTTGAGGTATCAATATGACTGACATTGCATGTTGAGTGGCGGGGCTCAACGCCGCAGCTACTCTCGACACCAGAGCAAAGAAATAAAAAAGATAAAAGTATATAAATATTTCATTTCCTCGAGTAGCGATCGAAACCACAAGCAATAGATTTTACACTCACACTTTGTGCCTCTGCGCCACGACTGGCCTCGACCAGCCGTTATTTATATTTGTAGTTAATTTCATACATATTATAAAATGCCCCTAAACTTAAGTTTGTTAACTTAATTATAAAGTATATCACCCTTGGTAGGCGTGGCCGACTCGCGCTTGGCTGGTTTTTTCTTAAATACACTTAAATAAACAATCGAATATTTCACGGGCGTAGCCGCACTGGTTACGCTAGTAATAAAATAAAAATCACCTACGACGTCGTAAGGTTTTTTTATATAATAATACAAAGACTACAAATAATATTACATTTTTAATTTTGATATAAAAAATTATACATTGTACGTAAATATACTTATGGTTAGTAATTACGCTACATACCTTAACTGATTCGAATAAACAAAAGATTTAAGCTTTATATTCATGTAAAAAAATATTATCGATTTATATTACAATTATATTATATATTTTTTTTCACAGATATATTATGAAAAGATTTATTAAGTTAGTTTTGATAGTTATTACATCAAGATACCCATTAGGTCTTATTAATAACAAAAAAAGTGGTTCAATTTATAAATCAACTACTACATTCGAGATTCTCCTTGACTTCAATTGCAAATATTTAGGAAAACCCCATCGTCAATAGGCTATCTTTATAATTCAAAGGCTAAGTGAATAAATATTATTACTATTATTATAATAATTACTTTTCACCTGCTCTACCAATATGGACTCTATGTTTTATACATAAAGGCGAAAGTCCTATATATATAAGTTTCTAATATTATTTTTGTTTTTTTTTGTGATTCAGTCAATTATAGTTGTCGACCTCGTCGATATCCGTTGGTTTTGACGGAAATTAAAACATGTTTTAGTATTTATTGCATTTTTAAATATTGTCGTATAATCCTATTTTTTTCGTTACGTCATTTTTGTCCGCCATTCAATACGTAATGTTTACGTCTAGTATCTAGCATGTGATGTAAAAGAGATGTTGTGGCACACTGGCTCAGCGTGTGATAGCCAACGCGACGTTTGTAGTTCAATTCCTACTACATATCTACTAGGGAGTAAATTATTTTTATTTCATTGTTCTTGTAACAAGACGCGGTGTTAAGTAAAAATAAACACTTAACATATCACATATCTCACAAAGTGCAAGTTTAATAAAAAAAACTAAATTTCTATATACAAATTCTAACATTATAATCACTTGCTATATTGTTTTACTACAATTATGTAAAATTAAGACTTACACATAAGACCCATTAACAGAGACGACAGTATACACAACTAAATTGTAGAAAAAATACATCTTAATCTCTTGAGTAGTTAAAGAGAGTAGGTACGTACTATTTAACGTCATAATTTAAAATTAGTTTTGAAAAACATTTTGGTTCAAGCTACTACTATTATATTCATATAAAAATGCGCATAAAATAAGGATAAAAAAAGTAAAAAGAAAAAAAAGTTGATTGCATCGGCCGGGAATCGAACCCGGGCCGCCCGCGTGGCAGGCGAGCATTCTACCACTGAACCACCGATGCTGTTATATTAACTGTAGAAATAAGTGTACATTATTATATAATGCCCTATATTTAAAAATATAACTTATGTAGTAGTTTTAGTGATGCAAAAATTTATATGAAAGTTAACTTGACCTTGACCTTGACCTTGATAAGAGTGTAATTGAATGTACAATACAGTAAGAGAAAATAAATGGATTCATACACTAATATAATATACTATATGTATAACTTAAATAGTAAAAAGTAGCTTCACGCTTTCTCCCGAATAATAGAAGGAACGTAGTGTTAAGACACTCCATTCCCAATTTTCAAGAAGTTGAGGCGTGTTGAGAGGTCGTTTAGTTACCAAAGTGAGAAAATTGAACTAATTTATTGCACCCTGCATTGCATTGCGTTGCATTGATAATAAAATAATATTATTTAATGACTATTTATTTAATAATTTTTATTATTAAATTAAGATAAACAATAAAATTGATACAGTTTGGATTTATATCACATAATATATAAAATTATTTATCTGTTTCAGGCTACGGTCATATAGCGCCAAAGACACAAACGGGTAAAGTAGTGACTATTTTCTACGCGATCCTCGGCATTCCGCTCATGTTGCTCTGTCTCTCCAATATAGGGGATGTTATGGCTTCTTCGTTTAGGTATATACAACAAACTAGCTTTTATTATTAACTAACGTCCCGTTCGCGGCTTATCTGCTTAAACTACTGGATTATGTACTTAATTTTTTTGAATGATTTGAATTACGTTTCCGTTTTAATTTATTAACGATTTATAATGTATGTATGTTTGCAACGCACTTAAGATTTCTAATATGAAAATTATTAAAACCTTAGGTAGGTTTTTCCTATTAATATTATAAAAGGTTATTTCAATATATATATAGATATTCAATTGTTTTGAAAAAAAACTTCCTATCTATACTTCTACTAAAATCGTAACTTAACAATGTCTGTACAAGGAAGATATATGGAAAAATAGTATTTATTAAATATTACAATTCTTGAGAACGTTTAACAATGTAGTAAACACGGTCAGTTTGTCTCTTTGTCTGTGTGTTTATTCACGTTTATATCAGAAACGGCCTAACCGATGTCAGTGCACATTTGTACTATTGTATTCCAACAAACTTCCAGTAATGTTTAGTATTTGTTTTATTTCAATGGATTTATGTAAAAAAAGTTACCATAGAGTATTTTGTAAAATTCTGTAAAATTATTGTTTTATGGAATGGGCTGAAATTTTGATTTGCAATGTGTAGATATCGTATTTAAAATGATACTGCTATAGAATACTTAAATAATCCACTTTAGTAAATAAATAATTGTGTTGTTTAAACAGGCAAAGCGCGAGCGGGACACTAGTGTTGGTATAAATGTCAAATGATGTAACATTAAGCTTTAAGATCTAAAACTGGTTTAGGTGTTTTTACTTAACTTTTATTTTTGTTTTTATAACAATTTCAATGAATTAATTAATTTACTGCTATATAAACAAATGCTGTTCATAATATAGGTATTTTTTATAACCTCATAGAGGTATGATCACGTTAAATATAGATATACCTGCTAGTCTCAGCAAACATGAATATACTAACCTTCCATATTAATTTGTCTATGGCATCAATGTTGCCGTTTAAAATATTATTTATAATAAACTAAAAAACTATTAATTGTACTTTCTTCTTATAAATTGTGGTTAAATAAAATAGGAAGATGTGTGATATTCGACTTAACATTTATAATTTTAATTAAAACTATAAAATTTAGCTTCACTTGCATGCAAGTAATCGACGTAATTTGTTTGTGTCAGATTTTTATTTTTCCTACTAAAATCTCTTTAAATTTCATGAAAACTATCCTGTACGTATTTTTGTTGGCTTATATTTGGGCTTTGAACTAATACCATGCCATAAAAATCATTGACTTCAGTAGTTATCGATAGTAATAATGTTGTAAATTATAATGAGGTATTTTAAGTAATTTATTTTTTTCGATATTTGATTTTTTAAGGAATCATTAATAAAAATCTTTATGAAACCTAAAAAAGATGTCCCTCCAGGCCCTGGGTTATCACCATACAACAATTCAAGCATTTTTGTCCAGTCATCAGCAGGAAAGACCTAGAGAGAGAGAAGAGAGAGAACGAGAGAACCTAGAGAACCTAGTGTTAAGACCGCTTTTCGTCTAGTTTTCCAGACATTACGTGTTAGATGGCTAAATTGAACGTCGCACTTAATCTTTTTAGCTAGGAGATGAAAAAAAGTCATTATCCGGGTGGGAATTAAACCCATAATCGCCGAGTTTAGATGCGATGCTGAGTTACGACGCAGCCTTCCTCCTTAAAATATCTATCTTAATTTTTTTACATTACACAGAATTAACTCTACAATTTGTGGTTAAGTAACTTTGCTATAAATAATTTGAAAGGCACTTGTACTTTATAAAATATTATTCAATAGAAAGGGATAAGTGAAAGTAGTATGTTGTAAATTAATAATTTTGTAAATTATAATGAGGGCGTCGTGGTGCAAGGGCACAATCGTAAACACCACGTTTATGGGTTCGATTCCCACTCGGAGAAATGGATAAATATTTCATTTGCATTTCCTAGCTCTAGTTACGTGGCAAAGTGCGACGTTGAGTTCCGCCAGTCAATGTCAAAATGCAATACCTCGAAAATTCGGTGAAAAGTGGACATGGGAAGTTCCCTGTGCCTCTTTTGTTCTGCCATGCTTAGAATAGAGCGTAAAACTAAAAAAACATATATTTATATATATATTTTCAGATTTTTATATTGGCGCGTATGTTGTTACGTGTGTACGAGACCTCCGAAGCCAAGTCACAGATCGCTAAGGTTAGTTATAGAAAAAGTTGTACAGTCGACTAATAAAATAATAAATTATAATACCTATCTTCCTTAAGAATTAAGGCCGTCTTTTGTATATTTTTATTATATTTGTGTCTTTTTGATTTATTATAAAGAATTATTACTATCACCTAATTATACATTATTTTTAGTAAATTTAACAATATGGAATTGAAAACATGACTGATCTTAGAATGTCGCGAGACAATTCCTAAAACAATTTGGTACATATCAATATATAATAGATCATTTACTTATATGTATATTATGTCTCTATATATATAACAACCGATATTTTTTTTCTCTTCAGAAGATCAGCACGAGTGGGAAGTACCCGAGGCTCAACTCGACGACGAAAGCCTCTTGAAAGATCTCAGTCGGACACAGACTGCAGGTTTGTTAGTACAGTATGGTCGATGAGTCATGACGCTGAGCATATTTGATTTTGAAATTTTTCTTACTTTTTTTTATTTTGGTCCCGATTATAAAATAATCATTATTTTTTTCACTTTTATGTCTATTAATATAAAAATTACAATATTAGTTAAACGAGTTCGAGGGATGAATTATTTTCATTTCGTTGCAATGATTAGAAACCAAAGCGCAGCGTTGGGTTCTGCTATTCGTCTCATTGCGAATTAAGTCTCAATTAGTGGTAGGAAATGGAGTATAACTTAATACTAGGTTCCCCTTTTATCCTGCTAAATATATTACGCGGGTTACAGCATGAAGCTGAAAATTTTATTACATGGGTTTATTAGATGGGTTACACCGTCAGGTACCGCGACAGCGGCTACAGCAGCGCGCGCGCGCGGCGCGGCCGCCCCGCCGCGCGCGCGCCGCGCCCGCGCTCGCAGCCGCCGGCGCCCGCGAGGCCCTTTGGTAGGCTGCTTGTTTATACTTATATTGAAACTTAATAATAACAATAAAATATAGATTTATGAACGCCAGCTGCACGCCTGACAACGCATGACCTATAGTCACGTTCCGCCTGAGCCCAGCGTGCAAGCGAGAGCGCAGAACAAACGATAGAGAGGCACAAATGACCTAAGACTAATTAATTAACTAATTTAATTAACTCCATCTTTATATTACATGAAATAATGATACTCAGTGATAATAATTCTATTTAATTCATAAATATATGTTTACTTAAAACGTTATCTCGTACAATTATCATCTGTAAACGGACTTGAAAAGAAGCTTTTAAAACAAGTAATTTTTTTGCCTAACAAAATAAAATGCACTGAAAGCTGAAAGAAAGATGACTAATAAGATTTTTTTATTTAATCTGAGCAACATTTAGTCATCATTTTATTAAATATGATCATACTCGTATAACTTTTTGTTCATCTTTTACTTTTTTACCTAATAAAACCAAATAACATTTAATAATTGAAAAATATAAGTTTAAACTCAAAACTTACAAATTGTAATTTTTTTTTCAAGGGCATATCCCTTTCACGTTTTAGGACCTAGAGAATTCGAAACAGAAGACCGTTCTCCAGTTAGATATGAAAGGTGCGAGAGAGAAGTGTACGACGACGAAGAAGGTAAATTAATAAAAATTCATTTCATGTCTTTTTTATTTATCTCTATCCAGTTTATAGCTTCAATTTTTTTTTTTCATTATTTCATTATCATCAATTATATATATATATATCAATTCTTGTTTACGATTTGTAGAGATTAAAGCAATTACTCTTATACACACGGTATATGCCAAAAAAAATATTAACCTATGTTTATCTTAAATATTTTTTAAAATGTTATTTAACATTTAGAAAAAAAAAATATTGCTGTATTTAAATCTTATAACCTTTATTGTGTGTTATAAAACAGAAGAATTTCCCAAAATCTCACTTCCGTTACAAGATTTACAAGCAGCATTTAAAGAATTAGAAGACTATCAAACAAAAAGTTACAAATCGGAAATACGAAGTAAATCCTTACCACGACCGGCGAAAACTAAGCCAGATTTTGGTCCTCGACGTGATTTTGATAATCAAAAATATTTTGTGTTCGATGAAGGTCAAGAAATGTACGAAATGCATGACCTTCATGATGTTGACTATGAAAATTATAGAGAAAGGAAAGTCTTGGAAGAGAGAGAGAGGAAACGGAGGGAGAATGAGTTCATGCCGAGAGACCGCGGATACGATCCCGAAGATGAGGATTTTGAATTTGATATACCGAGGAGGAATAAACCTGCTTATGATAGAAGGTAGTGTTAGTTATAAGTATATACTTGAATATATTCTTTTATTTGTTAAATATTTCATAGAGAACATCATTACATACGTCATTTATTTAATTTATTTAATTTATTTAAGACAAAGCGTCTCGTTGAGTTCAGCCCCTTAACAAGTCCCAAATTCAGATGGAACCTGGAGAACGGAATGTCTTTAGATTTCTTCTGTCTATTGTGGTATGTAAGATAAAGCATATGAGATATTTTTCTATAAAGCGCAAAAATGCTTAATTGTAGGTATAACCGCGGCAGATCTGAATACTATGAAAGGGACATAGAGTACCGCAGCGGACGACGCGCCAAGAGCGCACACGAACACGAGAGGAGGTGTGGAGACGAGGAGAGAGGAGTACGAGGGGAGAGGAGGGAGTTTGTGGAGATAGGGGAGAGGGGGGAGAGAGGCGGGAGGAGGTTGAGACGGTTGCACACTGTTGACGATACAGTACGGCCGCCGCATCGGTATTATGTATGTATTATAACACACAGTTTAGCGTCAATTATTAGTTTAGAAAATTGTTCCTTTTGTATGATCAAACTATATTACATACAAATGTCGCTAAAGCGATTAAATTATTAAATTGTAGGCCTAAATATCTTCGATTTTTAATCAAATATACTTGTAAGAACGCGTGAGCTGGAGTAGTTGTTCATAGTCGTAAATTTTCGTTAAATTTACTGACTGACTGATTATTTACGTGTTTTGTTTGCTATGCTGTAACATAATTATGTATAAATGTATATTACATCATATTTTTTTAATTTAAGTCTTACAATTTGATTTAGTATAAAAATATGTAAGTAAATTGTAACTGAACTCACACTCTCACATCATCTTTTGGACTTTTGAAATATATTTTTATTGAATAATATTTTGGCTCGTGATGTGTTTAATGGTTAGAAACTTTCACTGTAGTGACAATGAGTAAGCAAAAATCTTTCAGAGATTCAGGGAAAAGTGTCAAGAAAGATTAATTTGCGTCACTTAAATACTCATAATAATCCATCAGAGGATGTTTTCCAGTTAGTACAGTTTAAAATTTGCCATCTGAAGGTTACAAATTACACGGCTCTTATATATTAAACATGTACATTTAGACGCCGTCTCCGGACAGAGAGGGTTGGAGCGACGAGGCGCCGCCGTTGAGAAGAGGAAGACCATCAGGTTATATTTTGCGTCATAATCATACATTCCATCTATTTTTTAAATTATTTTATATTCAGCAACTTTGCAAACAGCAAAATGATAGAATGATATGAATGATAGGTCTGCGAGGTTTAACGTGAGATTTGCATTTGTGTGAGTGTTCATAGAGTTGTACGTCGCGGTCACGTGCTTAGGCACTAACGACATATAAGACGAAAGTAAAAATTATGAGGTTTCAGTGTCCGGCGTGATAAACTTGAATAATTTTTTCTGGCTCTACTTTTATAATTAATTGTATAATTACATATATAAAGCTCAACCTATGCCTCGTGAACTGTTCCTTTTTTTATATTTGATTAGTTGTACGCTGTATCCTGCATATAACAGGGTAGGCAGATGGAACCTAATATTACTTCGTTCTCCGCTTTGCGCCCGAATTCAAGACACTGATTATTGATTGTTAGAAGACAATTCCGCATTTTGTCTACCAGTATTGTAAAATTAAAATAATTCATTCTCCAGAGTTGAACCTACAACCATTGCTCGTCACGTCACGTTTGCTGTCACTTGCTGTTCTGTAACATCACAATGACCTAGTATTTCTTTACAAATGTTAGATAAAGATAGTAGCTCTTAGATAAACGGAAATTTTATAAAAAAACATTTTATATTTTTTTAATCTTTTTTTTTCCATTTATTGGGCTAAACAAACAGTGCACATACATATAAATAAAAGCACAACATAACAAAATATATAAATGTAACACCAACACCGTTTACCACAGATTACAATCTTGTTCTTATTTAGAGATTTGGATCCTGGCAAAATTTCATAAACATACGTATGCTTATAAAATTTTGCCAGGATCCAAATCTCTATAAAAAAAATAATGAAAGAAATAAAACACATATTATGATGTACCACTAGTTTCTCTATTTTTCTGTGAAATATAAAAAGCATATATTTTTTACTTGTAGCGTGGGGCTCTCGTCAGTCGGACATATATGCAATACAAGCAGCACCAGCTAAAGAAGAAGTAAGACGACATCATTACAAAAATCATATAATTTTAATGATTTTTATTAAAAATATAATAATTTATACTTCTTGTTTGTTTCTAGTGCGTGTAAGTTTATGTAAAATTAAAAAAAAGTTTTTTTGTTTGTTTCTATATCATTCTGCCATCTCTTGTGTGGTCTATATATCTCTTTCCTCTTAGATTTTTCTGCGTCGTTATTCTTTTGGTAATATACTGTTTTACATTGCGAAGAAATTTAAATTTTAAACATTTAATTCCCCTGATGGGATCGACTCCACAACTTGTGCTTCTATATGTCTTATATAGAATATTTAAAATAGATAACAGTACTATAATCCAATCGTTCTTATCACCAGACATTACGGTAAATATAATATAAACATATAAAAAATAATTGTGACCTGTAGTAAGTAGTAATACTGACTGATCTGATATTAATTAGTGAAAATGTAATATTTAGGAGATGGATAAGAAAATTTAAAATCATAAAAAGCCCACCACAGGATGAGACTTTTTTAATTATATTTTACATGTAATTGAAAAAGGATAAAATAATTTAAAAACTCTCGATACCCCCGACCTATGAACTTAATAAGAAAAGCAAACTATGCTGCCATTAAACGAATTAGTTCTATAGTCACTAGAATGCTTTGGAAATATTTTATTGCTATGCTTTATAAAAATATGGATATTTTATTGCTATGTTATATTTTTATAAAGCATAACAAAAAAATATCTCCAAAGTATATAAGATATTTTATAATGAAATTTAAAATATTGATGGCAGCCCTAGACGGATCTTCAATTGGTAAAGTCATGTCGTTTCGCTTATCAACATTTTATATAGATTAATGAAAGACAAAAAAAAAGAAAAATTAGTCATCTATATGTATATAATATTGTTGGAATTGAATAAAATTTATGTTAATATTTTAGTACGCATTTATAGTGTTTACGCATAATATGTATCTGTACATATACTAAATAGATTACCATCAATACCTACCTATATCTATTAACTAAATTGATTGGAAATTATCTATCTGCAAAAGTCGTAGTTTTAAAACAGCTTATTTTTTTAATTACTTTTATGATATATATTATATTTCTTGTGCAACAATTTAATTATTTAACTATGCAATAATTTCATTACTTTCATTTCCTCGCTCGCTCGCGTTAAGTTGGCGGAAAGTTGGGAATGGAGTGCTTTTAGGTTATTTTACATTAGGGTCCCTCTGCCCGCATCTTGAATCTAAAAAAAGTACCCAAAAACATTTCAGATCAAACCAGTGCCAATATGGCTGTGCGTGTTCCTAGTAGCGTCGTATATCGTGGCGGGGACGTTTCTATTCAAGCAATGGGAAGGCTGGGCCTATTTAGATGCGGCTTACTTCTGCTTCATAACGCTGACAACAATAGGATTTGGTGATTTCGTACCAGCTCAGGTAAGATTACTTATTTTTAAGATAAATTTCTTCATTATTTCATTTACTATAAGATTTTTGAATGCTATATTTCTAATCACTTTAGAGGCGTGTTACTCTGATATCTACTTTTCATTATGTACACAGACACTGTAATGATTTGAAGTATAATAATGATTTCAATTTTCTGTTTCAATTTCAATTTTTAAATCCATATTTATTAAATGACGGTAGACGGTGTTAGGTTTCGCCAATCTACCCGCATGTATATTATACATATTTGCTGGGTTTTCTCTCTTTCTCTCCAGGAATATCGTGTCTGAGTGACGTTTAAGTATGAAAACAAAATTTTTTGTATGTAGATAGCAAACTGGAAATCATTTTAAAATAATGAAACGACGCGGCGGTCGCTACTTATAACTCTGGTAACAATTTTTCTACATTTATACCTTCAGGTGCCTTCTCCTCTATTGCAGGGTCAATACGGAGAAGCAGCTGACGCCGTGCACTCCATAGCTCTCTGTTCTCTGTACTTGTTGTTCGGTATCGCGCTCCTCGCGATGTCCTTCAACCTCGTGCAGGAGGAGGTCCGGGCTAACGTCGCCACCGTCGCGACGCGGCTGGGGATAATCAAACCCAGGGATACTGACGAATATTAAACGACGTCGTGGCACAAGTGTGTGATGATTGTGTGTTCAATTTCCATAGGTGGAAAGATTTATTATTATATTTTTTATATATTTTTATTTATTCCGCGTATTTTTATTTATTATTAAAAACCGCGGCCTTGCTAGATTCCCTCTGCCTACTCTGCTAAATGCGGAATACAGTGTGAAAATAAAATATAATAATAATTGTCTTTGTACTGAGTGTATTTGTATAGTTTTTTTTATGTTGTTTAATATAATATTTAAAAATTAATTTAAATGTTAAAAAGTTAAATTGTTATAAACACCAAAAACCCTATTCACTGAAATGCGTAACTGAATCAATATTCAATTTACATAGTGAGCAGAGTTTTATATCGCATTTAATATATATTTCATATTAGAAGTAATGTCACCCTAAACCATAATTAATATTAGTAAAGTATGGTCACCCTAAACCATAATTAATTGAATTGATTCCATTTAATTATTTGAATGTGTAAATTATTAATTATATTTTTCGTATTTGAAAAAAGGAGCAATAGCGTAGTGTAGTTGTTTATTTTACACACACGTGTATACCATCGCTGAATAGTATGTGTTAAGCAGCGATATTAATTTTCAATTAGTAGATTAATATATAATAATAATTTGTGTAAAACTATTTTATATTAAGTTCCAAAAATATAAATTTATTTTCCCATAAAACCTAAAACATAATATCTATGAAAATATATTGTTTGTATGTTAGTTCTAATTTTGTTATGTATGAACACGATGAGTGTATATTTATTTTCACTCGTGGCTTCACTCGTCAAATGGAAATATGTAACTAACAATTGTATAGGACATATTATTCTAAGTGCGAGAGGTAACTGCTATATATACTATTAACACTATTAACGTAGTGTGATATAGCCTATAGCTTTTCTCTACTATTTAAAAAAAAATCCAAACCGAACCCGCAGTTCCTGTAATTAAAAAAACCTTAACAGAGAGAACCAAACAAACTTGGTTGAACGAGCTAATTCGCGCTTTAATTTAATAACATTAATATAAATTTAACATTGACATATTATTATTGATAAAGAGAATGTAATTGTCATAAAATAGTTTTAAGAATAATATAAATATTTTTGTGTATGTATATTATTGCATCGATAATTCAATCTTTTATCAAGTTTGAGTAACAAATTAACTATTTATAACAGCATATTTTATAGAAAAATCGGTTAAAATTAACGTATTAAATTATATATATTATGTAGTCTGTATGTTAATTCATTTTTATATTTTTTTCTCTTTTTTCTGTATTTTTAAATGATTCAATCATTTATAATATAATATTTTTTCTTATTATGATTTTGATTTTTATGGTTAACTGATATTAGTTACCTTGTAGTTCATATAATTTAATAATAACTAAGAACAGTACAGAACACTTTAATTTAAAGTGAGAAAAAATAGATATCCTTTTTAAAATCCTTTCTTTTAATCACATAATAATTATTTTTTGTGGTAACAGAGGAGGCAGAGTAAACCTAATATTATAATACTCCGTACCATTTAGATTTCTGGGCGAAAATCGATTTTCGAGATATTGTGTTTTGAGTGATTAAACGCCGCGTTTGGCCTTGTTACCAGAGTAAATGTAAATATTTCATTCCACAGCGTAAAAATGGAACTCATACCTAGTTAAATTTGTATGTAATAAATAGATAAATATGAATTACATAAGAAGTACTTTCATTCATTGTAATATGTCAAAAAATATAGAAATAACACTTTTCAAAGAAGAAATGTCTTCAATTCCATCCATTGTATCCTTGTTTTGATACATAATACGGCTCGTTTTGTTCTGTCTAAGTGTATCACTCACTGCTGTAACAGACAACGCACAGACTTAAAAAGCTGAAACTTAGCCTGTGGATCTAAACAGAACAAATTTCTCAGAACACCTACGGTAACGGGAAAAAAACGGGATTTTACATCTGAAGTCTACACAAACATACGGACGACGACTAGTATAAAATGTAACAATTGATTGACAAATTGTCGATTAAACGAGAGGTATATGTATTTTTGTATAGTTGTTTTTATTATTGCGTAAGATAATTATGTCACAAGTCACCAGCTATGTTAATTGTATTCCATATCAATATTTTTAACGAGTATTATTTAATAACATATTAATAACGTTCCTCGTTGACTTATTCATTAAAGAAACGTGTTGTTTAGTTTGCACGTGAACGTAGAACTTCAATAATCAATACAAAGTGTAATTTTATTGATAAAATGGACATCCTGTAAGACAAGGACAATAAATAAGCATTACCTAAAAGGTCTCGGGGTGATAAAGGATCTGCTAATGTTACAGATACAGAAAAATCGATAAGATTATTTCAAATTACATATAAACAATTATCTTAGATATTTCTTTTATATTTCATTCGTTTATTCAACAATAAATGTTGATTAAAAGATTGTGACGTGCGATACGGCTAGACCTTGTATCAATTACCACGAACTACTGGTCCAGTAGGTCTAGACCCGACGAGGGAGTAGAACATCAAACTAAGGTCTCAAGATGTCTAACGACGAGAAGCTTGAGTCTGGTCAAAATGAAAAACCGCCACAAATAGACTTAGATGAAATTCTAGTGAATGAAGTGGGCTCGTTGGGAAGATATCAAATTATTATGGTCCTCTTGGCCGCCTTCCCTGTAATATTTTCAGCTTTCGCTGCCGGTGAATATATCTTCACTACTGCTAGGATACCGACCAGGTATTTTTTTAATGTTTTTTTTACTTAAAAATATAATTTAACATAGTGAAACACTTGAGTGTGTGAAACCAATGTTGGGCTTTGCTTCAATACCAGAGCGAGGAAATAAACGTATGAAATATTTCATTTCCACCAAATGAGTGAAAATCGAACCCATAATCGTCGCTTGTGCCTGTGCACCACGACGGCATCCAATACAGTGTTGGTTGGTTGTTGGTTGGTATTTAAAGTAATCGTTTCTGCTACGTTCTTAGAAAAATTACGGCCATAGCATGGAGGACAATGAGCATAAACAAAAAAGGTTAAAATAATTTGATATTATTTAAAAAAAAATAACGTGCATGTAAGATAAATATACGCACTTAGTCAGAAAATATGTTTTAAAAAAAATCTATTGGAAATCTTTTTTTGTACTTAAGTATAACTTTTAATCACATTATGAATGAAAATGATTTTATTTTTTTAAAAAAAGTCAACACATTCATTTTCTTTTAACTATTTGTATTCAGAGATAGTTTAGATAAACAATAAATCAGACATGAATTGAGTTAAACCAGTACACAGACACATTTAGATCTTTTTATTATTTTTTTTAAGTATTCACACTAAAATGTGAGCCGAAATTATTTATAAATGAAATATACATTTTTAGTAGACACATGTGAAATATCATAACATGAAGTAAATACATCTTCCCGGTTTAGTAATTTCTTCTAGTCAATGCTACTGTTCATCTATAATATCATAACTTCCCGGTTTAGTAATTTCTTCTAGTCAATGCTACTGTTCATCTTATGATGCCAGAAATTATTAAACTTAAAATAACGTATATAAAAATATTATTATTAACTAGTTAATTCAAAGATAAGAAGGCTTAGAAATATATGTTGTGTTTGAAATTAAGAAATTAATATTTAAAAATATTGCTTTTGATTTTCTTTATCTAAATCTTGTAAACATTTCGTCGTCGTGGTTTAGTATTTGTATTGAAAGGAGGATGTGAGGTAGGCTGGATGGGTGTAGTAATAGGTGTTAGTATTCAAAGTAGTTGCGTCTGTAGTTTGTTAAAACAAATTATGAACAGTGCATTGATAGTGCAATGTTAAGAAAAAATCTCCAGATTTGTATTGGTGACTAAATATATGTAGCTGAAATAAATTATTTGCGATATTATGCGACGTTTGAGAAAAATGCAATTTAAAGCTAATTTCTGCTGCTGCTTGCAAAAGTGCATTGTTTTTAGTTTAAAAGCAAAAAAATAATAATGATAGCATATCTTTTTGAATAATAATAAAAAACGGAAAAATAAATGATAATTTTCAAGACCACATTTGGATTATCAATATCTTATAAATATTATTAGTTGGTGTTAGTACAATCGTCTGGACAGTAATTGGTAATTTGGCTTTAGATAACATTATCCTTATCGTATAAGAATTTATTATTATTTAACAAATATATACGTACGTAAGAATTTTGTGAAAATCCGACTTAATCCAAAATTAAATAATATATTCAATTATTATTAGTAAAAAAACCTGAGTGGATAAAGAATTTTTTAGACAAAAAATATTTAAATATTTTTCTAAAATTTTGACTTACCAGAATTTGAAAGTTAACACTCTTAATGCTTGAATTAAGGCAGACTCCCATATCAACTTAATCTGTCCAATAATTTGGGCGGTAAATTTCAGAATGTGCTCATCATTTATTTTCGTCGAGAATTATTTACATTAAGAACGAAAATCTAAATATTTCAGATGCTTAATACCACAATGTGACGGCCCTAATCCTGAATTTTCCCCAAGTTGGGTACTAAATGCGATTCCACAAGCCAGTGGAAACAATTTCGAGGCTTGTGAGAAATATCAAAATAGTTCTCAAATGGTTCCTAATCCCAGCGATGTATGTCCAGCGGCTTGGTTTGATCGCTCCCAGACGGTGCCTTGCCAGAGTTACGTGTATGAAAATACTAATAGTGTTGTGTATGATGTAAGTTATTTTGCTTTGACTACTATAGCAGTTACGTCAAAATAATTTGATTATATTCTCCGGAGACGGAATTAAATTTAAACATTTCAACAAATTGGAATATACCCTATATATGAGCTTAAATCAAGAAAAATCTTCGAAACTTAAGAATAAACATTCATAAGCTGAAACATTAACCATTAACGTAAACTAAAAATTAACTAAAACATTCCAGTTCGACATGGCCTGCGATGAGTGGAAACGTTCCCAAATCGGTTCTATCCGTACAATTGGTACCTTACTCGTATTACCTATTACCGGATATATTTCTGACCGCTGGGGTCGTCGCGTCGCTCTCACTTTGAACGCTTTTAACACTGGATGGTTGGGTCTTGTGAGATCCTTTGTCAATTCCTATGAATGGTTTCTGGCACTTGAAGTCATTGAGTCCACTATTGGAGCTGGCGCTTTTTCGTCTTGCTATATTTTGGGTAAGAACCTTTTTTATAAATAGGCAGAATTAATTACAAGTTACATTATTAAAGGTGAACACTTTCTCATTCAAATTTAAAATAAAATAATGCTCTTTATTGCACTTTGTAATAAAAATTAATATTGCACTTTTACATTGAGAAATTAATTTATTTGCCTAACATAAAATTTACT
Organism: Heliconius charithonia; assembly: GCA_030704555.1. Lineage (NCBI taxonomy): Eukaryota > Metazoa > Arthropoda > Insecta > Lepidoptera > Nymphalidae > Heliconius > Heliconius charithonia. The sequence continues at coordinate 7,815,850 of CM060825.1, forward strand.
TAAGTTATTTTCTATAATTTTAGTAACTGAATTAGTAGACCCCAAATACCGAGTCGTCGTCGGAGCCACTACATCCACGATGTTTGCACTAGGTCAAGTCATATTAGGTTTCATAGCTTGGGGAGTACAACCATGGAGAACCCTCACCCAAGTACTTTATGCACCACAACTGCTAGTCGTTTCATATTTCTGGATTCTATCGGAATCCGTACGATGGCTGATGAGCAAAGGCCGTTATGAAGAATCTGAGGCAATCCTGAAGAAAGTGGCTAGGATCAACAAGAAAGAACTATCAGACAAGTCGTTGCAACTTTTAAGAGCTTCAGCTGAAGCTGAAAAATTAATTGAGAAACCCAAAGAACCATGGCTAGTCCTCTTAGTTTTGAGATCAAAGTACATCTTACTGAGATGCTGCGTAGCGCCCATTTGGTGGATCACCAATACTTTAGTGTACTACGGAATGTCAATTAACGCAGTGAACTTGTCTGGAAATCGATATTTGAACTATGTGTACGTGGCTGCAGTGGAAATTCCTGGATTTTGGACGGCCATTTTACTTTTGGACCGAATTGGAAGGAAACCAGTGCTAATTGGTGGATATTGGCTGTGTGCGGCGTGTCAGTTTGCTTTTGCATTTATGCCTGAAGGTAAGGAAGTATGCTCGTTATTTTTTGTTATTTGTAAATTGATTTACATACTAGTATTACAGGTAGTTTAATCTGATATTAGCTATGGTACCATTGAAGTATTACGTAGGCAGTCATAAGTAAAAAGAACGTAATGTTACAAAAATATATACATATAACAAATAATTAGCTTTATGTATATTTAATGAATATCAAATATCAACATTGGTAGTATTTTTTAGGTCGAAACAATCAAAAATTACGATAATGTTGTAAAAAAATTTATTACAGAATTTAATACAGATTAAATAGAAAACAATTAATAGAAAATATTACAGATTAAAGTAATAAAAAAATCATATTAGAAGTCATTATAGTTGTCAATCAAATCTGCTTATTAAATCAATAATCATGTATTTTAAGCAGGCAAAGCCGTGGGCGGGCCGCTAATTTTACATAAAATGAGTGCATACAACTACATACTTAAGTTTTTTAACTTTTATTTTTTTTTAATTCGTTTCATTTTAATGTAGGTCGCAATCTTTAAATTTATACGTAGTGGGCGGATTCGAATCGCACTAGCACGGTTTTTTTAATAAAACGAGGTTCTCTTACTCATAATTTACTTTCTTATTGTTTTTCAAATTTGACTAGTCATATTTAAGTCAATTGGTGATTCAAAAGTGTTAGCGAAAATAAATTTGAATAAATAATATTTTGAAATTATTTTATTTTCTTCCAGGCAACGAGGGTATCTCACTGGCGTTCTACCTAATTGGTAAATATGCCATTGCTATGGTGATGACATCCGTGTACGTGTACACAGCAGAATTATTCCCCACAAAGTATAGACATAGTTTGTTCGCGTTCTGCTCCATGTTGGGAAGAATTGGATCTATAACAGCACCTCTTACGCCTGCCTTGGTAAGTATGAAGAATATTTCTTAACATTTTACATTCCACCGACATCAAAAAAGAAAAGTCAACGAGATTTAGTCGACATTGGATAATATTTGAGCATAATGATTGAGGCCGGTCGTCGCGCAGCGGCACGAGGTGTGACTGTAAAACCGACTGGTTGTGGGTTCGATCCCCACTCGAGGAAATGAAATATTTACTTAAATTTATATTTTCATTTCTTCGCTCTGGTGTCGAGGTTAAGAGCGGCGTCGAGTTCTGCCACTCAACACGCAATGCCTCCAGAATTTGGCAGAAAGTGGGGAATGGAGTGTCTTAACACTGGGTTCCCTCTGCCTACCCTGCTGTGTGCGGGATACAGCGTGAAGCTGATTTAATTTTATTTAATTTTTATCTACCTGACCCTTTTTATTTAAATTCCACAACTGATGTTTTAGTTCTCAACTAAGATAAAAAATCTAATTTTAGTTTAGTTTTTTTCAAATCTAGATTTCCACCATCAAGCATTGGTAAAAAGTTAAAAAAGCAATATTAAAATATTTAATAATAGTTACGTTGAGGCATTGTGACTTTATGAAACAGCGTTTTATTGTATATATTGTGATGTTTGTGATTTTGATCAAGACTCCGGGAAAAGATAATTATTTATATTCAAACTATTATAATTTCTCCGTCATAAGACGAAGCAGGGAGCTGACTTCCGCCGCTCAATACACTATGTCTCGAAAAATAGAGGGGAATATTGTGGGAATATGTGAATACTAGATTTTTACCCTGTTCTGCGGAATGTAGGTAAATAATGTTTACTGATTAGATAATTAATACTTTCCACTATTTCCAGGCTCTTGAAGTATGGGAGAATTTGCCATCAGTTCTCTTTGGATCCTTCGCTCTTTTGTCCGGTCTCCTTATTTTCACTATGCCGGAGACTCTCGGCACTAAGTTACCGAACACCATTGAAGAGGCTGAACAACTTAGCTCTAGGAAAACAAATAATGAATAATTTATACTTTTGTATATTGTGTATTATTTATTGTATAGTAATTATATATTATGTTTTGTAGTAATTGATAAATAATAATAATTTGTAAAAATATAGTATGTTAAAAAAACTATTTTTGTCGCAGTTATTTTAAAATGTTTTGAAAATGCAAAATCTGAGAACTTACATGCCACTCACCTACAGATAAATTAATCATACAATTTAGTTAACGGAAACAAAAGACTTACTTATGTTAGAATGAAATTAAAAACACCATTGAATGAATGATATTCAGGAAAATATTTAGGAGACTGAAAATTTATAAAAAAAAAAAATACTGAAACTTAAATAGCGTACTTGTAATTGTTACAAATATGTGTATATTACATCCACATAGCACGATACAATGTGTAAAATTTAACATTTGCTTAGCTTATAAAGCTAAAGTAAACGTAATTACTATAAAAATATGTTTGATAAAAAGCTACTTTATTATTATCTACTTAATACTTTATAACAACAACAAGAAATTTATAAGTAAAATAACGTCATGTGCTACAAAAAAATTCTCAAGTAAGCAATTAATTGATCCATGTTACATTATTGTAACATGGATCAATTAATGTAAACGATAAAAAAAATATATAAATATAATAAAAAAAATGGTTTTTGAGTTAATTTGTACGCGTTAGGAGTACAAGGCAAAAGCGATATAATATATTCATTCAAAGGTGACATTAGTACGATCATTTTAAATGTGGATAGGTAGAGAGAGGAGTTCGGGCAGTGGAGGCGTTAATGTGCATATCAAAGGAGCACCTTAAGCCCGTTCGGTCGCTTATTCCATCAAAAGTCTACTAAGCACTTTCTACTCATCTAAAGCTAAGTGTATAATAATTTATTTAAAACGCATTTCTTTCTCAGATCAGCTATGAATCATATCGTGGTCCAGTCATGATAATTGTTAAGTTTTCCAAACTTAACAAGCCATAGTGTCACGTAAACAATATAGTACTACGAGTACTTCTGGAATCGATAAGGATTCAAATACCTAAATTTAGAAAAAAATCATGTAATAAATAATGATTAATGATAATTTAATGACGAGTGACGTTCAGTGATAAGATTATTTGCGAATTATAAATATCAAACTATATCCATATATTCTTGTGCACCTTCGAAATTCAAATCAGTAATAGTAACCTAATTTATAAAAAAAAATTAACTTTCGTATATCATCTAATACAAGAAGAAAAAATAAGAATTAGAAATGACAAGTGAAAATAAGATTGAAGAAGGAAACAATGAGCCAACAAGTATAGACTTAGATGACATCTTAATAGAAGAAATAGGACAATTTGGATGGTACCAACTGCTTACAATGGTATTAGCGGCTATACCAGTCATATTTTCGGCATTTGCTGCTGGTGAATACATCTTCACAACGGCCAGAATACCGACCAGGTAACTAAAATTTTTTTTTAGTTCTACGCATGACTGTTACTGTGAAGTATTAAAACACTCCGTTCTCGATGTTCTCCCTGAATTCTAGGTGATTACCGATAATCTTAATAAAGATAAATTTAAAACAATATTTTTAACAATCAGAAAATTCTTTAAAATAACTAACGCTATTCATTTATATACAACTCTGGAAAAATATTAGTCAAAATGAAAAAAATAGTAACAAACATCTACTCTAAATATTTCAGGTGCCTAATACCACAGTGTGACGGTCAAAATCCAGAATTTGCCCCAGATTGGGTGTTAAATGCGATACCCGGTGCTAGCGTGGACGACTTCGAGAATTGTGAACGTTTTCAGAATAGCTCCTTAATCGTCAATGCTATTGACGTGTGTCCTGCATCTTGGTTCGATCGGTCACAAAAAATTCCTTGCGAAGAATATGTCTATGAAAATACACTTAGTGTTGTTTATGATGTAAGAGAGAGACATTTATTTATCATCTTTTCAACAGCATTTAACAGACGGCGTGGAGAGTGTATAGCGATAACATTGAATAACTAATTGAAGCAGTAAAGTAGATATATAATTTGGTATTGCGTGCTAAGTGGCGGAGTTAAATGCCAGGCTTTTGCATAAAATATTATAATATAATTATAATTTTAGTTCGACTTGGCTTGTGACGAATGGAAACGTTCTCAAATTGGGTCTATCTTGACAATTGGCACATTCTTCGTGCAACCTATAACTGGATACATTTCTGACCGCTGGGGTCGTCGCGTTGCTCTCACTATTAACGCCCTAAATACGGGATGGGTGGGACTCGTTAGATCATTTGTATATTCGTATGAGTGGTTCTTGGCATTGGAAATTATAGAGGCTGCTATAGGAGCGGGAGCTTACGCATCTGCTTATATTTTAGGTAAGGCGTTCTTAGAATTTAAGCTGAGAATGATGTAAAAATTAGGTGAAAGATTAATTCCTCCTTTTATTCTGTTTGTAATTTTTTTGGTATGAAGAAATTCTATTTTATAATTCCTTTGATATCATCTCTCATTACTTCTTTTAACAAACGCGTAATACTATTAATTTGATTGTTATTTCAGTAACAGAGATGGTGGGACCTAAGTACCGTGTAATGGTTGGTGCAACTGTATCATCATTGTTTGCTGTTGGACAAGTATTCCTTGGACTAATAGCTTGGGGAGTGCAGCCATGGCGTACTCTCACGCGCGTGTTGTATGCGCCACAACTAATTGTAATATCCTACTTTTGGATTCTATCTGAATCTGTACGCTGGCTGATGAGCAAAAGCCGATACGAGGAATCTGAAGCAATTTTGAAAAAGGCGGCAAGGATGAATAAGAAAGAGCTTTCAAATAAATCGTTAAAACTTTTAAGAGATTCAGCAGAGGCTAAAAAGCTAGCTGAAAAAGCAGATGATTATTGGCTGGTAGTCAGAGTGTTTAAATCCAAAACTATTCTACTGAGGTGTTGCGTGGCGCCTATTTGGTGGATCACAAATACCTTTATTTATTTCGGAATGTCCATCAACGCGGTGAATCTATCGGGGAATAGTTACTTGAACTTTGTTTATGTTGCTGCAGTAGAAATTCCCGGGTACTGGACAGCTATTTTGTTATTGGATCGTGTTGGCAGGAAGCCCGTGTTAATATGTGGATATTTGCTATGTGCGATTTGTCAGTTCGCATTTGCGTTCATGCCAGAAGGTGAAACTATATTTTTGTTTAATTTATAATTATTTAGTTGTCTAGGAAGATCACAATGTTGAAATATTGTAAATCGACATTTTTGTTATCGGTTAGTACTTTAGAAGAAAATGAAAAATTGTGATGTTAAGTCCCTCACTTAACATACAATATCTCAAATTGATTGTAAAGCGGGGAACTAAGCGTTCTCTATGCTTACTCTGCTACGTAAGAGGAACTAACAACCCATAGCTATTATTACATTATAGCCAAATTATAGAAAATCTATATATGAATTGTGTTATTCTGGTCTCTGTGTGTCATATAAATCTGCTCATTTTCAGGTCTAGACGGTGTAGCCTTGGCGGTCTATCTCATCGGGAAGTACTCCATCGCAGTAATCATAACATCGGTATACTTGTACACGGCGGAGTTGTTCCCGACGAGACATCGTCATAGTTTGTTCGCATTTTCTTCGATGATAGGTCGCTTAGGAGGTATCACTGCGCCACTTACACCTGCTCTAGTAAGTAAAAGTATAATTGCCTTGGAGTTGTTATTAGATAAAAGTTTTCTTCTTTAGAGATAAATCTAGGGTTCTAATAAAATCGTAAGATCTGTGTCTGTCCATGGAAGATTAATAAAAAAAAACATTATTGGGCTTTATTAATTTTATATCTTCATTTTCGTAATAAGGCAAATAGTCGCGTTAAGTTAACCCACTATATACACGATGCCACGAAAACTGCGCGGAAAGTGGGAAAAGCTATGTCTTACCACTAGATTCGAAGTAAGATCTTACAATACAAATAAAATAAAGGAAAAACTCTGAAAAGGCAACATTTATAGATATTTCATAGACAAAATCATCATAATAAGCTTTTAATTTATATTTGTGGTTTATTTCATATAAAATAAGTGTCCGCAGATGCCTGCAAACTTAAGTTTGTTAATTTCATTCGCCGCATCTTCTAAATTCATATGGTATTTCCCAATCACAATCCTAAAATTGGTGCAGACCCCTCAGTTGGTGAGTCCAGCTCGCGTTTGATCTGTTTTTTTAAATACAATTAAACATTCATATATTTTAAGCGGTCGTAGCCGCACGGGGGCGCTAGTTAACCATAAAATGAGAGAAAACTTTGTAAACATTTTTTAATTTAATCAATACTTCAAATAGCTTTTATATATTTATATTTGACGCCATCGTAACGCAGTGCAAACCGCATAATATCTGTCTGCATCTTGATAGTAATAGGTTTCCCCTGACAAAATAAACGGTTTATTTTATTCAGGACAATGTCAATTACTATTAAACGATTATTTAAACTACTAAGTCTCAGTTATTTAAAAGAAAAAAATATTTAAATAAAGGCTATTAATGTTATTTACTTTTTGCAGGCTTTAGAAGTATGGGAGAGTCTTCCTTCAGTTTTATTCGGTTCATTCGCGCTTATATCATGTATGCTCGTTTTCACGACGCCTGAAACACTTGGTACAAAATTACCCAACACTATGGAGGAGGCAGAAACACTCACGAAAAGAAACAATAGCGATTAAATATACGTTTATTTATAAACATAATAAATTAGCATCCAAATTTGTTTTTCATTGAGACAAAATCATTAATTTCTAGATTGAGGCTGTATACGCGACAGGTTGTAGGTTCCATTCGTACTAGAGGAAATAAAAAAATCTATATTTAAATTTTTTGGAACAGAAATGTCTTGATGAGAACAGAGTATCTTAACATTAGGTTTAGGTTCAAAAGGTCTTGGTTATATGACTGTTGATAAAAATATATATTTTTGAAGCACTATTATACAATATTTTATAAAATAAAGTAAACAAAATTGAATGGTTTTTGAGATTATCTTTATAAATCATAACAGTTAAGTTTAAATCGTAATTAATTCAACACAGAGATAAAAAACGATTTGATCTTCAAAGAGATAATCAAGCAAATACATAGATTTTTTGGTTCTTTCGTTCGTTTGAAACAAATCTATATAAAAATGCCTAAAACATCCTTTCTACGTGTACTCTGTAGTAACTACATATTTACCAATTGTACATTTAGCTAATAATATATGTAACTAATTTAAAAACTGTACAGACAAACATAACATAAAAGCTTTAAAAAAACATAACATAAGTAAAAAGAACGTATGTTACAAAAATATATACGTATAATAAATAATTTGCTTTATGTATATTTTATGGATATCAAATATCAACATTGGCCGTATTTTTTAGTTCGAAACAATCAAAAATTCTTATAGAAATAATAATGTCGTAAAATATAATATTAGAATATTACAGACTAAAGTAATAAAAAAATCACACCACAAGTCAATAGTTGTCAATCAATTCTGCTTATTAAATCAATAATCATGTATTTTAAGCAGACGAAGCCTTGGGCGGGCTGCTAGTATAATATAAGGGCTTGCAAATTGATAAATTTTATTATAAAATTAAAAATGTCAAGATTCTAAACAAATTTTATTATTAAATAACTATTTTAAGTCCAATTGAAGGTAAATTACATTTTTTTATCAATTTTATTGCCGTATATCGTATTTGCTCGTTATCTAGGAATGACAATTTTTTTTATAAAGTTCACCAAATTAGTGCATGTTAGAGGGCTGTAACACTTGCACCGAGGCGGACATCTAATAATGTGCGTGAGAAGGAAATCTATGCAAAATGATGGACGTGAAGAAATCGAAAAACAAAAAATTGTTAATCTAGACAAAATTTTAGTTGAAGAAATTGGTCAAATTGGTCCGTATCAGTTACGTACCCTGGGACTGTCCGCCATAGTGGTTATTTTCGTTGCGTGGGCTGCAAGTGAATATGTCTTTACAACTGCTCGAATTAATACCAGGTATTTTATCAAAATTTATACTTAATATTATATATTAAGGCCAGTCGTGGCGCAGCGGCACGAAGTGTGACTGTGAAACCGACTGGTTGTGGGTTCGATCCCCACTCGAGGAGATGAAATATTTACTTAAATTTATATTTCTATTTCTTCGCTCTGGTGTCGAGGCTAAGCGTGGCGTTGAGCTCTGCCACTCAACGCGCAATGCCTCCAAAATTCGGCAGAAAGTGGGGAACAGAGTGTCTTAACACTGGGTTCCCTCTGCCTACCCTGCTGTGTGCGGGATACAGCGTGAAGCTGACCAATTATACTTAATATTAAATTCTTTTCAAATGAAGAAAAATACTTAAAGATGCCAAAAAGCTTTATTGAGCTAAAGGCGGTAATCACAGGAACTACTTACTGGTTGGAATTGAATAATTATTAGTGTATTAGATATTTTGTTTATAGAGGAATGTTATAAGTTACATGAAGTTACTTCTTTCGATAGAATAGCACACTGCATCAGTTACCTCGGGCAAATAGAATGCGTGTTAGTTATTTTCAATCAAACAACAAAGGCGAAAAGTCAGGTTAAAGCTGGTGTTCTATAAAAACAATGTACATTGAAAATATCTTATCGTAAATGTCTTTAATGGCAAGTTTTAGCAATAAATTGTCGTTTCAGATGTCTAATTCAGAAATGTGAAACTCGTGACACATTTGAGTTCAGTCCATCGTGGATATTAAATGCAGTCCCTGCAAGTGGCAATTCCTTTGATAATTGTAGAAGATTTGAGTATGTAAATGTGACAGTGACAAGAGACGTCTGCCCAGCCGAGTGGTTCAATACTAATAATGTTATCGGTTGTGAAGAGTATGTATACGAGAACACTGACACAGTCGTTTACGACGTAAGTAACACAGATGAGATACACAGAATAGCAGGTACTTGCGAGGATGTCATGGTCAGAATGAAAAAGTACGTGCTCAGCTGGTTTGGGCACGTCGAACGAATGAGTGAATGGCAAAAAAGATTTATGACGAAAAAGTGAGCAGTAAGAGAGGTAGGTGGAGACGTTAGTTGACCTTCGAAAACACAGTATCAAAGATACTGGAGGAAGGTCACGTAAAACCATGAGGACCCGCCGACGGGCATGTACCTTCTTCAAAATTGATGACATTAGACAAAGTGAAAGAGATATGCAGGGACCGTAGCGTTTGGCGCTCCGTTCTCTCTGACTACCCTGATCTCTCTGACAAGAGATATAGTGTGATGCTACTTTAGTTTAGTTTTTTTTATGCCTTAATTCAAATTTTACAATTCACGTTTGTTTACGAAAATTGTTATCATATGATTATAATTTAATAAATTCATAGGTATAAGATAAAATAAAGTGACTTGACTTAGTTTTGGTTGATAAAAATATAAGACATGCAATATACACTGAAAAAGTTACCGTCATCTTTTTGATCAGACTATTACCAGTCTAAGAATATTAATAATAGCATTGTATCTACATTAAAGTTAGTTAGGATTGTATAAGAAGTATTCCAAATCAAATCTTTATTAAGTTATTTCTTTTCGTCGGTTCTTTTTAACGTAGTTTTTTACAGTATGATTTAGCATGTGACGAATGGCGGCGAACTTTGATTGGTTCAATAAGAACATTTGGAACGTTGATGGCGCTGCCCATTACAGGATATGTCTCAGATCGCTGGGGAAGAAGAACCGCTTTAAGCATTAACGCCTTTAACACCGCATGGATGGGTACATTGCGTTATTTCGCGGGAACTTACATCGGATTCCTCATTTCTGAAGTTGCAGAAGCTACATTTGGATCAGCAGGATTTTCGTGCTGTTACATTTTGTGTAAGAATTATTATAAATTCTACTTTCTCGTGAACTTGACTAACCACGCCTTATTACTCCAATAGCTTTAATTTTACGATGGACGAAATAAGAGATTGTTAAATATAATATTATGTAGATCTTTTTTTAGATAAAATATTACCATCCATCAAAGTTGTAATAAAAAATTGAAATGATAAACAACAATGACACAATATAAAAATTTACGTCTTGAAACGTGATCTAAGTGAGACCATGCATATAGAACGTGTCTTTCTAATCAAATATTTATTACTAAAATAAATAAAAGAACTATGAATATTTTTGAATATAAGAAAAGGATTTTTTTTGCTCTACACAATGAATTTTTAATGTTTAATTTAATTTTAAGCTAATCCACTAAATATAATATTTTTTTTTGTTAACTATAATTATAATTGAGAGATTTAAAAGTGATATCAAAAAAAAAATTAAAAGTAATGGGTTTTTTTAGCTTCACGCTGTTTTCCGCACATAGCAGTTTAGACAGAAGGAAAACCGAATGTTAGGAAACTTCGTTCCCATTAGACGCTTCCGTATTCCATTTTCCGCCGAAACTCAACGCAGCGCTTTGTCCGCATTTACAGTCGCATGCTTGTGCCCCACTGGACTAGCCCTGAAAATATAATTTATATTTAGTAATTTCATTGATGTTTGCTTTAATTTGGAGATAAACATAAAAAATATTTTTTTAGTGATGGAGCTCATCGGGCCGAAATATCGAGTTGCAGCAGGAGCTACTATGAACACTTTCTTTTCAATTGGCCAGATTACAATGGGTTTCATTGCGTGGGGAGTTCCTAACTGGCAGTTATTTACGCTTACACTATATATCCCACAACTCATTACGATATCGTATTTCTGGATTATGTCAGAGTCAGTCCGATGGTACATGACTAAAGGCAGGTTTGAAGAAGCTGAAAATGTTTTAAAGGAAGTAGCTCGTGTTAATAAGACTCAATTATCCCAAAAATCTCTAGAGCTGTTAAGAGAAAACGTACTTGAAGAGGAAAAAAGAAAAGCAACAGAAGACGTGGAGAGAGCGAAGGAGCCTTGGCTAATAGTTTTAATATTTAGACATAAGGCAATTCTCACTCGAGTGCTTGTTTCTCCAGTGTGGTGGATCACTACGACATTTATATACTATGGAATGTCAATAAATTCCGTGAATATGTCTGGAAATCGATATTTGAACTACATAGCTGTGTCAGCGTCTGAAATCCCCGGGTACTGGACTGCAGTGTACTTGATGGGGAAGATAGGACGAAAGCCAGTGCTGGCTGGTGCCTTCTGGATTTGTGCTGCTTGCCAGATTGCTTACATCTTTATGCCAGCAGGTATTTATAGAAGAAATTCTTATTCTGTCAAATATTTAAAAATCTTTAGAATACTTAAATGTGTTTTTCAGGGATCAAATAAGATAATGTTCAAAGTTGTTTTGGTAAAGTTATAGTGTTTCATCCTGGGGACATTTTCTCATTACTTAATTCTGGTTCGTTACCAGAATAGTAGGTATGGTAGGCTACGTCCTTAGGTTCCTACCCTGTTATGTGCAGGACACAGTGTGATGCTAAAAAAAATGTTCAAATGTTCGGACGCATTATTACTTTTCCAAATATTTTCTTGTCACTATAATATGTAAATGAATTGAATGCTTATACAAGGACAATGTTATTATCAAAATCTATATTGATCTAATAAAACAAAGTCGATTATCACCTGCTACATTATCAGTTATCGGTACGAACCGGATACTATTAAAATTTTAATAAAACTAGTGTCGAAAATTTTCCTTAATATAAAAAACAACAAACACATAGATGTAAATATAGAGATATTTGCCTCAAAAACATTTCACCTGTATTAACATTGTCTCTGAGCTGTTTAGATATTCATTAAACACGACCATATAAAAAAAATACATTTTAAGCGCTGCGGGGTCTCATTTAAAGTGTTCGACAATGTTAATAGTCCGGTATGTTGGATATATATATATTTTTTAATCTGCCCTGTGTTAAAATATGTAGTTATTGTACAACAAGCTCCAATCAATATTATATAGTTGGATTTTTTTGATCAAAATTATAGCTTATGTTTGTTTATTTGTAAATGTCTTAATACTAGTTTCCATAGGGAAGAAAACTTTGCTATGTTTAAAACTGTTAAAAACTAAAAAATATTTTTCAGGATTATATGTCGCTTCTTTGTCAGTTTATCTTATCGGTAAATTTAGTATAGCGATGGTGATGACATCAGTGTACGTGTACACTACTGAACTCTACCCAACCAAATACAGGCACAGTCTCTTCGCCTTTTCTTCCATGGTGGGACGGATTGGGTCCATCATAGCACCACTCACACCAGCTTTTGTAAGTTTTTAATGGTTTAGTATGATTAACACATTGCAGATCCGAAAGAACTGGGGCCGTCGGGGCGCAGAGACACAGTGCGATGGTTGTGGGATCCCCACTCGGAGGAATGAATGTTTTCATTGCCTTACTCTATTAGCAAGATAAAACATGGTGTTGAGCTCCACCCTTTAGTAATTCGCGCAAAGTCCCGAAAAATTGTATAGAAGTATCTTTGCACTTTACAAACGGCACATTCTGTTTTTATTATAATCGCGGGTGTTCTAGAGAAGCGAGACCCACGACAGGTGGCTCTTCCATAGATGTGTCGTAGAAATTTATATGTGCGAATTGATCGGTAAATCCCACAGTGTCGCTGGTTTTATTATAACAAAATATAATGCCCTAAAAAGTTGATTTCATCTCGTACCTAGGGTCAAAATAGTGCATCTAGCCCTTTACATAAAGGCTTAATTATAAAATAACAATATGTTTTTGAATATGATTTATTCTTATATTTATTTAACTCTACACAGATTATTCACATAATAATAAAAGCCATAAACAATTAGTTTTTCCGATGTTGGAAAGGTACACTTAATAAAATTTATTGTTATTTTTCATTGTCATAAACACTAAAATTTATAATGAAATAAGTAACATTGATATAAACCTTTTTGATAATCATTTATAGTAAACAAACATTATATATGATATACAAAGTGAAACATTGGAACTTTCTGATTTTTTTATTCACATTTTTTATTCTCTGTTCAAAAAAAATAGTATCAGCGCTTCACGCTGTGTCCCGCACTCAGCAGGGTAGGCAGACGGAACCTAGTGTTAAGACACACGGTTCCCCACTTTCTGCCGAATTCTGGAGGCACTGTGTGTTGAGAAAAATCTTATCCTATTAGGATATACTTTGCGCTTAGTTTACAATGTAATAGTTAATTAAATAAAGAGAAAAATAGATGACCCCTTCCGCTACTGATTAGTTATAGCATATGTTCATTACTATAATAATAACTCATTACTTTGCAGGGTGCAGCAGTATGGGATGATTTGCCATTTGCGCTTTTCGGAGGCTTCGCTTTACTTTCTGGCTTATTAGTGTTAATGACACCGGAAACGCTCGGTCATAAGCTGCCCGATACTATGGAAGAAGCGTCTATGATCGGCGTCCAGAAGACGAGAGACGATGCTTGATTTTTTTTTATTATTAGTATATTTCAACTTCACGCATATAGCAGGATAGGCATAGACAACCTAGTTCAGTTCTCCACTTTCCGTCCGAATTCGAAACACGCCTGTAATGGCGGTACTCTATGTCACAACATGTCTACTAGAGCGGGGAAATGAAAATAATTCACTCCTCCGATTAGGGATGTCACCGGTCTCAATTACATGGCCTAAGTTGGTATATAGACTACATTCGAAAGAAAAAAATACAGTCGAATTTAGAACCTCCTTCTTTTTTTAAGTCGGTTAAAGTGACTTTTTTATTTTATTATTAGACGATAGTGTGTATGTATGAAACAATTGTACACTTAATTGTTATGTTACTCAGTGTAAATATTTATTATGAATATATGATCTATTGAAATAATTTTATGTATTTTTGATGTTGTTTTTGAATTACGTTTGTATAGATGAATACTATTGTGAGAGTCATCTTAAATCAAAATAATTGCCATTAATATATATTAAAAAAATACCCGTTCTGAATATTACGTCAATCTTTTGTTTTGATTGAATTTGCTGTTTTATATTCTAGTTTTTTTTTGCTTTATGTTGTATTCTGTATATAGCAGGATATATAGAGGGCATTTAGTATTAAAACTCCATTCCCCAATTTTCGCGTAATTTTAGAACCATTGTTTGTGTAATGGTTGAACTCAACGCCGCTCTTTGAATTGTTACCAAAATGGGGAAATGAAAATAATTAATTCGGACGGTCGACGGTAGTTAGTTAGAAAAGTAACTAACAAAACAAAGAATATCATGGATTATTTTAAAAGAAAGTTGGGGAAACTAACCAATATTAACACGCAATATCATGGGCAGAGAAAAAAGTATTATTACACTTCTGTTTTTTCTGCCTTCTGTTCCTCACAAAAGATATGCGTGTTCAGAAAAAGTTAATAGACGATCCAAGACCAACGCTTCACTGATTCCAGATAACTTACTTTTTTCTTAATAAGACAGTTAATGAGGAAGCCTCATAGTACATTTAAAGTATGTTTTTTGTCAATACAAGTTATACTTTCCGCCTGTGCACGATACGGTAAACGATATGTGTAGAAGTAGAGGTGCGAAATTTAATTTCATTGAGAGGCAGACTTAATAATGCTTTTAATAGTACTTATATGTTATATACGATATGTACATATTGTTAGAAGTCGAAAGCGGAGATTTTACGTATTTGCAATAAATCAAATCAGCTTTACGCTGTATCCCGCACACAGCAGGGTAGGCAGAGGGAACCTAGTGTTAAGACACTCCGTTTCCCACTTTCGCCTGATTTCTGGAAGCATTGCGTGTTGAGTGGCAGGACTCAACGCCGCGCTTAGCCTCGACACCAGAGCGAAGAAATGAAAACATTTAAGTAAATATTTTATTTCCTCGAATGGGGATCGGACCGACATCCAGTCGATTTAACAGTCACATTTCGTGCTGCTGCGCCACGACTGGCCTCATATGCAATAATTGAAATGTAACCCAATAACAATTCTGCACACGATTTTCCTTTCGGCGAGAGTAGCTCGCACCTGAAGAAGAAGTACGAACTTTCATGGACGCTCATGAGAGGGACAGTGATCACAGAGGAATGCCCTTCTAATATGTGTGAAAGGGGTTACAGATAGGGTTGACAATATTTTCAGATCTTCGAAAATAACTATATTTATTATACAAGCTTAACAAGAAAGTGAGTTAATTCTTGGGACCATTAAAATGTAATATTCCGTTACAGTGTGCAAGTCCGTTACAGTATACAAACTAGATTATGACTGTGGCTTATCACAAATCGGTCAAACAAAGAGAAGCATTAGTATGGTACTGTAAAGTATTCGAAACGTCGGGTTTCCATTAATATATAATACTAAATATACGCAATTGATCCGGTGAATACTTTCATTTGAAATATTTGCACTGCATTCTCCTGCATTTTCCTCGCTCTGGTAATAAAATAAAGCGCGACGTTGAGTTCCTCCATGCAACACGTCATACCTTGGGTTAAAAGCAACAAGCCGGAGTGACACCCCCGTATTTTATAATATATATAATATAATTGTAAAATAATGTATACTGTTGATTCACTCGTATTAAGTCCCGGAGAACTTCAGGTAGCAAGTGGGAGTAAAAAGTAGCGTCATTGCTACGATATAGCTTATTTAAAAATATATTTAATGTTTAAGTGTAAAATCGTGATTTCTATTAGAATAGAACAGTACCTATAATTAGAAATAAACAGCTACAAAGTCTCATATTTATGTTCTTCCGCGTATGATATATTTTTGTCATTGGACTCAGTGAGAGTGTTAAATGAAGTTTATGTGAATTATTCAAAATCAAAGCGCGGCGCTGAGTTCTGCCACTCAACACGCAATGCCTCCAGAATTCGGCAGAAAGTGGGGAACGAAGTGTCTTAGCACTAGGTTCCCTCTGCCTACTTTGCTGTGGGCGGGATACAGCGTGAAGCTGATTTTTATGTGAATTATTTTAGGTTTTATAGCTTTACAGTGTATTCTGCATGTCTTCTATGTAGCATATAGCAGGATAGGCAAAAAGAACGTAACGTGGATGGAAATTAAACAAGGCCACGACGATTAATTTTATTATATACTTGTTCATAAAATATGAGTATCATTATAATTTATTATAATATAATCTATACTAAAGCATTGATTTTGTTATTTGATATAACCTTTTTATTATTTAGCCTGCGATCACATATAGGTCAAGAAAAAAAATCTAATAAAAAGTAAGTACAATAGGTAAAAAAACCCTAATACTTACGTAAGTCTTAACATTCATGTAGTCTTTGTTGCGATCCATATAACCGGCGATAACGTTTGTTCTACTAATCTCACCAGTAACCTTACGTATCATTTATGATGTATTTTTTATTTATTCACGTAACCTAAATTATTATTTGTTTTTATTAAGGCTTACGTAGCATGGTACTTTTTTCAGCTTCACACTATATACACTATATCCTATTATTAATTTTAGAGGTATTGAAAAAAGAATTAATTTGCTTATGGGGACCTCAAAATTTTGCTCGAGTTTTCGTTTATTTAGTGATATTTCTTGTTAAGTCACAGATTCGAGCTGAATGATTTTTATCAATCGAAATACAATGTCCTTATTTTTTATATTAGCCTTTGTTCTATCGATGAAGTGATTTTACCATACTGTCCTTTAATTATACACTGTTACTATGTAATTTTCTTGCACGACTGAAATTGTTAATGCTTGTATAATATCTATTTAGAAAATGTGTAGAATTATATCGTGTACTCGTATAGTACTTATTGTAGCTGAGCGTGTATGGAAGTACTCAGTGTAGTGGAACCGAGGGTCACGTCGTCATTTTGTTTACAATTTTTTATAGCTTCACGCTGTATCCCCACATATAACAGGACAGACAGAAGGCACCAAGAGTACCTAGTTTTAAGACACCGTGTTCCCATTAAGGTACTTCCCTTTCCCACTTTTTGCCGAATTCTGGAGGTATAGCGTGTTGAATAGCGGAGCTCACACCGCGCTTTGAATCGTTACCAGGGCGAAAAAATTAAAATAGTTAATATTTGATTTCCTCGAATAGGAATTGAACTCACAACTTGTCCATAATTATAATCGCACGGTTGTGCCCCAGCCCCACGGCAGTTATTTTTTACATTAGGCTTGTAATTTATTTATTTTTTGGTAAAGAATACTAAAACAAATACTTTTTTGTATGTTTTTGTCTTTATGTCATTAACGAAATTTTGTTTAAATCCTGTTATGGCAGATTTTTTTTATAAAATTGTGGTGCAGCGTGACGGTAAAGATAATCTTTATATATTTAGATCCCTACTCAGTGGAATGTTCAATATAAGTGCCGTTTTTTTCCGACAAAATGCGACTGAGTAAGCCGAGAATGATTCTAAAGACTAGCCTAGTCTTTTCCCCTATCCTGCCTATCCTGCCATATGGATATAGCATAAACCTATTTGTTTTCATTATAAAATATAATGCTTTTCGAACATTCCAAGGAATAAATTTATTACAAATAAGCACTTACATGTGACTCTGGATCTTGGTTATCGCTAATCATTGAATTGTTTTGTTTTAAGAAATACTATCGAGGTGATTCATTGAAAACATTTCATACAAATAACATATATATACTTATGTATATTACTATATTAAAAGCTAGTGCGTTTAATTCTGACTCTGCTTCTGTGGTTAAATTAAAGTAGCTAAAAGTGGAGATATCACACATTATACCTAAGTGTCATATATTTATGTATAACTCCACAGCTACAGTGATTACATCGTAACGATCTCTTCCTTCTCTTACTTCCTTCCTTCGATACATGGACTATCCAACATAAATAGTAACGTAAATCAACTCGAATTTTTGAATGCGAACCTGAGTAGTTCCTGAGATTAGCACGTTTAATTAAACATACTTCAACCTTATAATATTAGTATAGACATGTAAGGTACGTTCATATGTAAGGATGTATCGCTACAGTGATTTTAGTAAGAATAATAATTTAGAGATAAGAAAATTCTGCATAACGTTTTCAGCACATTTGTTTAAATTTTCTGTGTCGCAGTTATTTTTAATGGAACTTCATTTGATAAGGAGTTCTATTGATTATTCATAAATCTAAATTTAGTAAAATAGTTTTTTTTATGAATTTAGTATTTCTTCAAAATCAGCGTTTTGGTATTGACATTTGTTACCAGCGGTGTTAAGTTGCACCATTTAACACAAAGTGTCTCAATAAATGTAAGGTGTTTGAGGTTTGGCTTTACATTAGATTCTTTCTGCCGACCTTGGTATATGCGGGATACAGCGTGAACAAATTTAATATAAGTTAACGTTTCAGTCAGCTTCACGCTAAATCTGCAGGATTACAGCAGAGTAGGTAGAGGAAACTAAGTGTTAAGACACTCCGTTCTCTCCTTTCCGCCGAATCTTTCGAGGCATTGCGTGTTGAGTAGTGGAGCTCAAAATGGAAATGTAAGGAAATAATAATTCCTTTCTTTGAGTGGGGATCGACCCCACACCACCGCGTTACATCCTTGTGCCCATGCGCCACGGCCTCATCGTTTATTTATTTTTAATTGTATATGTTTCTCTCTCATATAGCATTATATTAAGACATGACTAAACCAAAATAATACTCATCACTCTCCATTCCATTTACAGACATTACGCAATGCGTTACGAAACTTACGCGGTTCTTCTCACGTGACTAAATAATATGATCCCATGTGTGGTAAAGAAACCACACTTTTAAGTTCTTCCAATAAATGAAAGTTAAGGCTCAATACAGAAGAATGCGCGGCGACACGCGGTTGATTTGGAGCGCGGCTTAAGATTAACAGAATTCAATGATGTTTTGTACGCGACCGTGCCCGCGCGCACCGCCGTGCAACTCGTGCAATAGCAAAGCTAGGTTTAAGTTTAAAATCTACAATCCTGTATCCAGTTCAGTTGACCCGCGCGGCTTGAGATGACCTGACGCATTGACTTACGAAAATAGAGTATGAGATAGATATCTATTGATTTACTATTGATGAAACTGTACCTTATGCTTACTATTAAATTTTCTTTTGGTGATATGCAATATCTTACAGCACCATCTGTAGGTTGCAAATCCTTTTCAACGTAATCATATAAAGAAAGTCAAGTCAATGATGCAATCGACATCTTTAAGTACTCGAAAAACCAATAATCCTGTAGTGTTAGTGTGATCCTATTCTTAAATGTAAAGTCACAAACAGACTTAAAGAAAATCCTTGACTCAAAATAGGTTGAACCTAGTATCATCTTTGCTTTCAACGACGGCGTCGCAGTTTGCTGTTTGCTAAAACCCACAAACCTCCAACCTCCACGCCTCACTAAATGTTCACACTAGAATGTCACGCGCAATCCACCGCAATCTGATGAGAACTAAAACTAAACTTCGCATTAAGGAAGCGTATTTATCGTTACAATTCACAACAACTAAACAAATGTAACTTTAACTGTTTAAGTAATTTACTAGTAGATGATAAGAATATTATAGAACAAAAATAAGAAAATAATTATATCAATTTAACGGACGCATTAAGATTAAACAGGTTGTTGTGATATTACGAGTTAATGGACTTCTTATTTATAATGTTTTACTCGTACGGCTATTGCATAATTATTTAATAAATCAAATATATCGTTGATAAAAAAAAATAAGAAATCGCGTAAAATGTACTCTACACCTATTGCTACAAGTAGGGTTACTGTAGAGTGAGCTCGGAACGTAAAATTATATGAGCCTAACTGGAGTGATTAGATTAGTAAACTCTGAAGAGATCAATTAATATATGTCTAGTTGATCATATTCAGTTTCTGAGAATTCATTACATAAAAGCATGTGAAAAATTATAAAATTCAAGCAGAATGAGGTAGCCCTCATGTCGCAACGGAACAGGGTCTGACAGTGTACACGATTGTTGTGAGTTTGATCTTTAATAGAGAAACATTTTATTTTAATTATTAGCATTTATTTAATTTACCATGTTAGTTAGTAAGTGAGTTAATGTATATCAATCTATCAAGCTTAAATTAGCCCCCTTCCCAATGTCAAATCGAGTTGAAATTTGAATTACGTATAGTATAGTTTAATTTAATGACATTGAAATTATTATTCCCTTACAGTGGGCAGGTGTATACAAACTAGATTGTGACTGTGGCTTATCGCACGGACAAACAAAAATAAACCCAGCTGTTACATCAGGTTTGAACCCTAAATCCTACCTAAGGAAAATAGATATATTCCTAGAATAATGCTTGAGGCTATTTAAAAAAAACATCCTAATTTTTAGAAAGGACGGCTGAATGCTTTCTACCATCTGGGACCCATTAATAAAATTTTTGAAGTCTCAAACCCACCATGCTCTCTGGTAAAACGCATTAAGCTCATTCTGCAAGAATCGAGGGCAGTACGCAAGTTCACGCAATTAAGAAATCGTTGACGGTAGTTTGATAAAATAGTTATTTCAACTGACAGGTGAATGCCACCTCAATCTACCCGCGACCACGGACACGGACTGCAAAGTGTTGTAAACATCGGGTTGCCAAAAATGTATCATGCCATATATACACGATTGATTCAGTTAAATAATAAATGTTAGCTTCACGCTATATCCCGCACACAGCAGGGTAGGCAGAGGGAACCTAGTGTTAAAACACTCCGTTCCCTACTTTCTGCCGAATTTTGGAGGCATTGCGTGTTGAGTGGCAGTACTCAACGCCGCCCTTAACCTCGACACCAGAGCGAAGAAATGGAAATATAAATTTAAGTAAATATTTCATCTCCTCGAGTGGGGATCGAACCCACAACAAGTCGGTTTTACAGTCACACTTTATACCACTGCGCTACGAATTTATTGAACAACCTACGTACTATGGTATCAAGAGGAATTAAACATGAACAAAAACAAATAATGAAAAAATAACATGTAGAAAGCTTGTTTTCAAAAAGATTTAGCTGCATGCAATCACACAGGGTGACTGTTCCCAATTTTCCGCCAAAGTTTCAAGATAGCATAATGAGTGACGGAAATTAACGCCGCGCTTTTTCATGCTACCAGAGCGGAGAAATAAAAATAATAACTCATTAATCTAAGTAAGAATCGAGTTCTTAGCTGTCGCGTTTACCGTTAGACGCTGTGTCGCTGCGCCACCACGATCTCAACATTCATCTCTTTTTACGATTTTTATGACTTGTCTGCGAAAAAAGTGTGAGAGCAAAAACTGTACCGGTAGTTGTGGTAGCCTCTTCTATTCATTTAATTCGTAAAAACCGCGAGTAAGCCTTTTTACGTGAATCTAATCAGAATGTTCTTAGATATGAATCAATCGGTACAAATTCATTTTCTATTCCACAATACAAAATTAAATTAAATATATTTTAGATTTAATTTAAGTTTTCTTTTATTTTCGTTGAGTTAAGAGTTAAAATGTCGTGCATGGTTTATATTGTTGAAAACAAGGATTTTGTAAACATATTCTCATGTAAGTATTTTAGGCATTACATATTGCTTAACTTAAAGTACTATTGCGTTAAGTATATTTATATTAAACAACAGACGTAACTAAAATTTTTTTTTTAAAACGTTGTAACGTAACAGTTGGAACGTAACGGAACTGGAACCCGAGCCTTTTGGAAACCGTCCAAGCGCTCTGACTACTGAGCCGTACGTTCTCATCAAGATACGTCGTAATGCTTGTTACAACTTATTTATGTTGTTGACATTTTTATACATTTTACAGAAAAATGCTTAGTGTAGAATAAAATAAACAATATTAGAAAAAAAAATTAACTAAAGTACCAAATTTCAGTATCTATTTGTTAGCGAATTTTTTTAAGATCAAAAATATTATATTCATATTTACATACATACACACATACGTACATACATACATATTGTATAACTCAAAAACTAATTCGAAACCAACGTACAATAGTAAATGAATGTGAAATGCAATTAATAAACCAGAAAACTGTATAGTCTAGTATTACTAAGGCAAGTAAGTCGTACACATCGCACGCCACTGTATATGCGCTCGCGCTTACTTTTAATACTTGACAAGTATATTAAATATGGATATTGAAAATAATATGAAAAGATAATTTTTTGACTGAATCTTAGTGTCAAGTGTGATTTGGATTTTTTTTCTTTACGTCTAAAAGCTGAAATTTTTATTGTTTAAGGTAAGCTTGTGAATTATTGATATTTGAAATTCGTTTTATTAAATTTTTTTTTATTTATAATTTATAATAAAATAAAAATAATATATTTAATTTTCTTACTCTTCTATTATTTTGAACATATTTTAAATTCTTTGAACATATTATTTTGTGTTAGAGAGAAAATGGCATTGACTTTGATACAGCGCAGGCTTAGTAACATATTTTCAATTTGTCAAGCAACTTACTACAACCTAGTATATATATGTATGGATGGATCAGTTCGAATATTACTTTTAATAACAATATTTTTTTATCTAAAAATTTTATTTAACCTTGTTTCCTTAATATTTGTAATTCCTGGGCGGATTTAAGGTATATATTGGCTACCAACAAAGAAAACAAAAATATTTTTATATGTAAATATTTCTTCAAGTGATAGAGTACTAGAATCTTTTGTTATCGTGTATACAATCACACTTTTTCGCTTCAAGCGTAGTTGGGAAGACCGAGAGTTCCTAGTGTTAAGACACTTTGTTCCCCAAGTTCCAAAGCATAGCGTGATGAGCACTACGCTGCGTTTTTTCAAACCACAGCAGAGACATAAGAATATTTTATTCTTCCGAGCAGGAATTGAAACCACTACCATTGAGTTTACTGTCACAAGTTGTGCCATCTCACGCTGTGGCAGCCTTAATATTTTTAACTGTACCAAAAAAATACAAATATATGAAAAGTAAAAAAGAAAGCCTTAATAATTTTAAATTGAACCTACTATTACAACTTAGTTAATAAAGACGCATTATACATTACTAGGTAGTCAATTATGCAAATGGTCTTTGAAATTACATTTCTAATTAATTGTACAATTTCATTAATATCAACACGTGTATTCTTAACAGGTAATTTAATACTTTTTATTCGATGTTTTAAAACGATGGGCTTATTAATATATTTTTTTACTCATTATTAAATAAAGTTAATCGGCGTTGAGTTCCGCCACTCAACACGTAATGCCTCCAGAACTCGGCGGCTCCCTGTACGTACCCTGCTTTGTGCGAGATACAGCTGAACAGAAACTGATTTATTTATTTTTTAAATTAATTTATATCCTTTACTATGTAAATAAAGTAGGCTCGATTCCCAATTGGGGGTTATGTTTTTTTACCTTCTCCCTTTTGTTTGGAAAACAAACCGTGGCATTGAGTGTTATCAATCAATACGTAGTATTTGAAGTCTTATATGCAATTATGATTAAGTTTTAGAGAAAAGAATATTTACTTAATTTGCAAAAAATATATGGAACATTCCGAGTGAGGAACGGAAGTGTCTTACTGGGAACGGAGTGCCCTACCACTAGGTTCATAACTGGCGTAGGTGTACAAAATAAAAATAGAACACCAACAACAATAATTACAACTAATTGACAGTTAAGCTTTAGCTAGAAAGTGTAGTAGATTACATCCGCAGAAATATAATCTTCTGTATATAATTAAACAGCGCTCCGTTAACCGACAGCCGGTATGAGTTTCTATAAATACCTCACTAGAGTCGGAGTAACGATACTTACGTGAACTGCCATATTATGATAGTTTCATAGATATGTGAAAGGGAAAGTTAGATCTGTCTGTCTGTTTATCTGATTATAATAAAAGTATATATAAACTTTACATACAAAAACAGTTATGGACTTAGAAAATTATATTTTCGCTCTTTTGATTTTTAGGCAAGTAAAAATCAAAAGAGCGAAAATATAATTTAAAGAAGAAGAGAAGAAAAGAAAGAAAGACTTACGAGTTTTATGTAATACGAAATATAATGTATATAAAAAAATGTTAAAATTTTCGCTCTTCGTTTTATAGAAATTAACTCTTGCACAAAAGTGAGGAAGAACGTCAAATAAATACAGATGAATAAAATCGATCCTTGTATTCCGATATGATGATGTTATGATAATTTGTTACCAATTATATTAACTTGAGGGGATATTAAACTGCAATTATCACGTTACTAAAATATATTTTTCAACAATTCAATTTTTCAATATATTGCATTAACAATTTTGCAATAAAGTATCAGAACTACGCCCCCCGTTATGTTTGAGTGAGAAAACAAAAACAATTCATCCCTCAAATGGCACTTGAACCTGCAGTCATCGCATTTACCCTCAGACTCTACCGCTGCGCCACGAGAACCCCTATTAAAGCCAATTTCTCAACCACTTTCTTATTCAAGTTTAATGATACTTAATAAAACTTATCTGCCTTTTACAATGTATTTTATAGAATGTATTAGATAGTACTATAAAAATGGACGGTAACAAAGTATGTAAGAGGTCATGTCAGTCTGATAGCCGGTCGTTGATTAATTATTATTAAATTAAAATCAGCTTCACTCTGTATAACGCACACAGCGGAGGGAACCTAGTGTTAAGACACTCCGTTCCCTGCTTTCCGCTGAATTTTGGAGGCATTGCGTGTTGAGTGTGGGAATACACCAAGATTTGCCTCTACACTTAAATATAAATATTAAATATTTAATTTCCTCAAGTGGGGATCAAACCCACAAAAAATTGAATTTAAAGCCAGTATTTGAGATTAGCCTCAAATATTATTAATTATCTTCATTTCTTCCGAATTTTGACATTTTTTAACTGGGGTAGAAATGCACAACTTCAAAAGTACCACTTTCTCTATCATTATAGCATTAACTTAAAGTTGTTAAGAGTGCGGTTGTTTTCTTTGTAGTTAAAATAAAAAAGCAACTTCAAGCTTTTTCTCACACAGAAGGATAGACGAAGGGAACCTAATATAAAGACACTGCCACTCTTACTTTTCACGATCATCTTTAGAAACATGTTGTTTCGAGTGCCGGAACTCACTGCCATCCTTTGTCTATACATTGCTTTTACAGTAGAAATTTATATTAAAAAATATTTATCAAATAAAATGTTTTTGTTTGTAAATAATTTTATATATCTCTATAATAAGCCTATTAAAATCGTCCGGATTTTTAATCACTTAGTCTCATTTTCTTTCAATTCAAGACTTACTTAATTTTGACTTAAAATTTTAACTTTTTTTAACGAATGATTTTGCAATGAGTTCCTTTGTCAGTGATATATCAATGTATATTATACATGTAGATACTAATGTAAATGAGCTGTGTACTGCATTATCATAACCTAGTGGAGGAGTAGGTCAAATAAGTAAAGAATATTACATAAAATGTATAATTAATCTATACTTATATACTAATAGGCATCGCCTGTTGGGTGGCGGAACTCTACGCCGCCCTATGCCGCTCTGTTACCGGAGCGAGGAAATGAAAATGTTAAATATTGTATTCCTCCAAGTGAATCGAATCCACGACCGTTGTGTTTACAGAATTTCAACATTTAAAAATTTCCTTCAATTAATAAATTTAAAATTCATTTCATAATATTCATGATTTACAATGCGATTTGAAATTCAAATTGAATAGGGATCAAAAGGTAAGTAGAATATTAAAAGCGTTAGGTTCATTCTATCCTTTGATTTAAAAAGATAAAAAAAAAAATTAAGTACTTTTTTTGTCAGGACTTCTCTTATTTTAGCTACGAGTTTTTTTAAATCATCGAAGATGGAATAACTTATTTTTTTTGGCTTGGCAATATTTACGTTAGTTTTATTTATTAACAATATACAAAAACAGTTTTTTTTATAGGAGAGCAAAGGATAATAGTAGCAGAAATATCCTTTACTGTTTTATGCTTTGAGTACATTTTTTATTATGTTGTCATTGAGCTGCCCCTATAAAACTTTCAGAGATTATTATATACATATAAGAAATTTTATTCTTGTGGAAAAAAATCACTAGTATTTGTTTCTACTACAGCCCTCTAAAAGTTTTCGAAAAAAAAGATTTTTGTTTCCATTATTTCCAAGATTTATAAGCCGATAGTTTTGAAATATTACATTATACAAAAGGCCTACCTGTAGGACGATTTCTTCGACGACTCTAGAGAATGTATTATATAATTCATTCTCTAGAGTCGTCGAAAATTCATCATATGAATTTCCCTGTATAATTTAGACGAAGCGTGGCGTTGAGCTCCGCCATTTAAAACGCAATGCCTTGAATGTAGGCGCAAAGCGGAGAACGAATTATTTTGACATTAAATCTCTCTGAATACACTGCTAGAAGACCATATAAGATAAACCATGGAGCTGAAATAAAACTAAATTTTAAATATACTTCAGTGAGTCGGAAATGAACTTATAACCGTCCCATCATAATTAGGTAAAAAAGTGTTATTAAGAATTTTAGACACTATCCTAGATTCGGCGAAAACACCGGACGTAAAGTGAGAAACGACTTATAAATTATTGTTAAGTAGAAGTGAACAATGACTGTTTTACAAACATATTAAACGATCGTTATATGAGACTTCTCGTGTCATTTTGTGCTGCAGTGGTGTTAAGGGCTATTTAATTTACAATACATATTCTGCGAATTATTGATACAAATACAAATCAATCTATATATCTACAATTTTAATAGTTTCAATGGTAATACTTGTTTGTATGCTCGTTTCTACAATTCGTTATTTGAGTTCGCTTTACGCACATGCAAATATATTTTATACGCTACTTTATTAATAGAATAGATAAAAATATTTCAAATATGTATAAACGTTTGTGCGGCTTTGGGTTCCGCCGCACAATTCACCATATTTAATATTGGGGCACAGAGGGCACAACAAAATATCTTAAAACTACTACTACCTCTCACTGGCTACCTTGCTTGGCAAAAATAGAGTTTACTTAAAAAAACATTGTAGGAATCGAACCTTCAAACATCGCATGCATTCAGACACCTGTGTTAGGTCTGACGACGGTGTTAGGTCTCATAACTCTCATATAACACGTCTCTTGTGTAAGTCGTTACGTTAATTAATTGTTCTCATTGTTTACTAAATTACAATAGAAACTGTAGGAAACTGAAACTGTAAATACAAAATTGTTCAATCATCAAAGGGTCTAGAAGAATATCCTATTGCTATTCATATTAAAATACCAACAAACATTTTTTTTGTCATGTTAAGAAAATAGCAAGGAAAAACCGGAACCCTTATCACTCACTTCGATCGATCACTTCCAAACGATCACTTTGGTGTCCGTCTGCCTGTCGGTCAAGACTATTTATAGGAGATCGCGTGATGGTATCAATCTGAAATTAATAATATATATAGTTGAGATCTCGCTCAAGATTCAATGCCTCTAAAATGGGAACGGAGTGCCTTAACACTAGGTTCCGAGGTACCATCTGTCTATCCTGTTATGTACGGGATACACATATTAAATAAGCCCATACATATTAATTAAACTATAAATTAAGGGATTTGTTCCCTAATTTTCAATAAATTATGAATTTAAACACATTTAATGTTGACATATTCATATTTATTTACTAAAATATATTAAATTGCGGCGGACGGACGGACGAGTAAGAGAAGTCTTTACTGCATTATATTTTTCTATTTTATTAATTAATTACATTCCAGATGTCTGCACAATCAACTGTAGAGGAGCCTGAAGGACAATTCAACCTCGACGGGATTTTGACCGAATTGGGTAGTTTTGGGAAATATCAACTGCTTCTCCTCCTCTTACTGGCCTTCAGAGACTCTTTCTTGAGCATGTGTAATTTTAACTATGTGTTCACAGCAAGTGAAGTGCCTTTTAGGTAAGGTGTTTTTTGGATTGGATATATATACAAAACTACAGACAATCTGTCCGTATCCTTTTTCTTGCAATGATTACTATTATTTTATTATTTTAGGGTTTTTACATACTCACTCTAAAACTAAAACTAAATAAAACCTAAGCATTTTTCCCATTCAATATCTTTAATTAACATTTCTTTATCTTATATTCTTAATCGGAACTCTACAGTTTTAAACAAATACCTAGGTATAATTTTTATTACAATTAAAGTAACATGTATTTGAAATTAGCTTCACGCTGTATCCCGCACACAGCAGGGTAGGCAGAGGGAACCTAGTGTTAAGACACTCCGTTCCCCACTTTCTGCCGAATTGTTGGAGGCATTGCGTGTTGAGTGGCAGAACTCAACGCCGCGCTTTGCCTCGACACCAGAGCGAAGAAATGGAAATATAAATTTAAGTAAATATTTTATCTCCTCGAGTGGGGATCGAACCCACAACCAGTCGGTTTTACAGTCACACTTTGTGCCACTGAGCCACGACTGGCGTCGTACATGTATTTGGTTTATACTTATTCGTATGTCTCTTTTTTTATACTGCTTTTGTCATAGTGATTTATTCATATTTTTTAAGTATTAATATAAAAATTTCCATGGAATGAGTTATCAACAATACAATATAGCGTATAAAAATTAACAAACTGAAGTTTCTTTGGAACTAACTACATATATAAGCCGAACCTATAGTAACCTATAGAACCTATAATATATTTTTTTGTCTTGACAGACGGACATACACGACGGACAGATATCAAAGTAATCTTATAAGGGTTCCGTTTTTTCCTTTTGAGGTATGGAACCCTTATAATCATGTAAATAAATATATAATATAAAATAATATAAATACAAAAAATGCTTAAATATTTTTTTCGGAGTAGGAATCGAACTTACAACTTTCTCAATTAGTCAGAGGCCGTGTAAAGTCAGAAATAAATGTTATTTTATAAAATAAATATAATGCACATCATACATTTTATCTTAAACCGCAGTAAGTAACAGTACTCTAATGAGCATATCGATTCGATTGTAGAATTGTTTTAAATATTCATGAATTAGTAAATGCTTTACAAGTATTAATGGCACCGTGCACTGATTGTTAAATATTTATTTATATCAAAGTGAGGCTAGTCGTGGCGCAGTGGCACGAAGTGTGATTTTAAAATCGACTGGTTGTGGGTTCGATCCCCACTCAAGGGGATGAAATATTTACTTAAATTTATATTTTCATTTCTTCGCTCTGGTGTCGAGGCTAAGCGCGGCGTTGAGTTCTGCCACTCAACACGCAATGCCTCCAGAATTCGGCAGAAAGTGGGGAATGGAGTGTCTTAACACTAGGTTCCCTCTGCCTACCCTGCTGTGTGCGGAATACAGCGTGAAGCTGATTTATTATAAATTTTTTTATCAAAGTGACGGTGTAGTAGGAGAAAAAGTTATTTTACAGAAAATTAAACGTAAGGTGGGGAACCTTCACCCCTTCCCCCTAGATAGTCCGTATCTACGTAATAAACCTCTAAATAACAAAATATAAGACATATATGAAAATATATAAATTTATTAGATGCCGAGTACCAGAATGTGAAAATAGTCTTCTTAATTTTAACGCGTCATGGGCCTCCTACACCACGTCTAACAGTTCGTGCCGCCGCCCTCTCCTCCTGTCTGCAACTAACACAAGTGACACCTGCAACGCTGATATGTTTGACAACAACAACACCGTCTACTGCGATGATATTATTTATGAAGACTATAATAGTATTGTTGCTGAAGTAAGTTGATAAATTTTAAAATTATATTTTTGTTGTATTTAAAAAAGCATTTTCACATTTTTCTTTGTTTTAGTGGTTCAGATGTTCCCTTCTCCGCACACCCTCCAAATTATGAAATATTGCATATCCAGCGTGTTAACGCCGCGCTTTGTCTACCAGAGCAGAAAAATACTGTAAATGTATTTTACCGCTCCGTCCCCATTAAGAGACTTTTGTTTCCCACTTCTCGAATTTTTGAGACATTGCCACGAACTTACGATATTTATTTACCTCGATATTTATTTGCCTCATGATATTTTTTTGCAAATAAATATCGTGAGTTCGCCACACGCAATGCCTTAAACACAAAAATTTGAGAACAAGAGAGGGTTATATGTCCAAATGAAATGTATTCAATGCATAAATCACAGTATTTCTCCTGTACAGCCCGTGTAAGTTTATAAGTTATGGATAAAAAAAAAATAGCTTCACGCTATATCCCGCACACAGCAGGGTAGGCAGAGGGAACCTAGTGTTAAGACACTCCGTTCCCCAAAGTTTAAGTTATGGATCTGACGCTAAATCCACTCTTCTCAAAATCTGTCGCCAGAATAACTTGTATCACAAAATATACATAATATATATGAGTCCTCAAGCGAATATATATTTACAAAATTATTGAAATAATTGCAGCACATTAAAAAGTTATGACAAGTGCAGTTTTAAACTGCATTGGAAAACACGAGAATGTACAAATAAAATCTGAGAGAGGGCACTCAGAATTTTTTTGTATAATTTTAATATTGTCATATTAATGCTCCACAATGCCTGCAGGGGATACAATACCTTCACCTATACGTTATTCAAAATCTGTAAATACAAACTGATCTTTAAAATTTCCACCTAAATGTCTATCCAAATACATGGAAAACGAACACGTTCAAAACAATATCTAAGATTATGAATTACCAAGTTAAAAGCTGCCCTTGTCCCGAGGTAGTTGCCCGACAGTCACGGCCAAGGCCGTAATGCTCTGAATTGTACTACCAGCGTTATTACCAGCGTCATCGCAATTGTACGACGTATTAAAGTGTTTATAAACATTCAATTCAACATTTTCTATATTGTAACGGAAGTGAAAATTACATGGTATGTGGCTGTTTATTTTGCTTAGGTAGTTAGTTTCATGAGTTACAAATGTTTTTACGTTTTAAGTGTTTTTTTAGATAGGACAGAGTGCCAAGCAACTAACATATAGTATTTAGTTATAACATAACTCCGGGAGTCATCATGTTTTTTATGTAACCTTTCACCATTCTAATCGATACTGTGATCTCGAAAGTCAATCGACGTCTCCCTTCTTCTCTTACCACTCTGGAAAGTGATAATTGAGTATATACCCTCTACGAGTGACGTGACTCAATTTTTACAATTATACTGACGTGGTAGTCCACGAGACACCTTTTCTAAACCAAATATTTTTATAGCATTCGGTTATGCAGCTCGTTACATTTTTATGTAAAATATATTTGGAAAATAGGACTCTAGGACCTCTAATATTTCATATGTTCAACTATTGCATGACTCTAGAGAGTCATGCAATAGTTGAACATAAAATTCGAAAATCGCAAATTATATATATTATGACAATTGGAAAATTGCCGTCAAATAATCACAGAAAAAATATTTAGTCGCCTTTTTATTTTTGTTGGTCAAATAGGACTATGTAGTATTATTTAAAAATACTGTATTAAAAAATACTGGATTCAAACAAATCAAAAATCAAAGATTTACGGTTGTTTGTCATTTGTTTGAATACAGTGTTTTTTCTAAAATCTATAAAGTGATATTTAACTCTTTTTTTTTTAAAAAACTATATAGTGGGACACATCCGACAGGATCAGGTTGTGGGTTCGATTCCCACTTGGGAGAACGATTTATATATTTTCATTTCCTCACTATGGTAATAACACACAATGTCTCGTTAAAGTTTTAACTATTATAAAATAGCTGATTATCTTGTTTATTTATAAATAAAGTAAATAATCGTGCAAAATAAGTAATTTATGTGTAAGTCTCGTAAATAATGCTAGCCGTGACTTAATGTTACATAATATGTGTTTCCCCTATGTTGTTATGCAACTATGATCACCACATAAATTTTAGATGTACGCTTGTAACATGATTAAAGTTCTAAGTTCGATTTTTTTATAGCAAAAAACGAGAAGAACAACCACAAAATGTTACGTGGCCATGGACATTTTTTGTTTTTTTTTTTTTATTATTGTTTCATACTTGTATATGAAAACAAAGAAAACACATACGTACATAAGCACCTACCATAAGTAAGTTGTACACTGCAGTCGATATATAAATCTTAGTTGCCGTTTGACCTATTTTTTTATTTAACATAAAATATATAGATTATTTATCCCAGTTACTATTAAAATATTAATATACTCATAGTATAATGAGTAAAAGAGAAGATCCTTAACTTAAAGATCCTCAAAATTAAGCAAAAATAAAAATGCTAATTTAGATGTATACATCGGATATATTTTTTATATTATACTATAAAAAAAAATTAAAAATAAAATTAGCTTCACGCTATATCCCGCACATAGCAGGGTAGGCAGAGGGAACCTAGTGTTAAGACGCTCCGTTTCCCACTTTTTGCCGGATTCTAGAAGCATTGCGTATTGGGTGGCAGAACTCAACACCGCGCTTTACCTCGACACTAGAGCGAAGAAATGGAAATATAAATTTAATTAAATATTTCATCTCCTCGAGTTGGGACCGAACCCACAACCAGTCGATTTTACAGTCACACTTTGTGCCACTGCGCCTCGATTGGCCTTAAGCCTATACCTCAGTCAGTAGTAGTTTCACGTAAAGCAATAATTACGTTTCTATGTTAATCGCTGAAAGTATTGTGATTTTGATCTTAATAAAATGTTGTATAAAACATGAAATTACTTTTGCCGTAAGCAAAAAGTATATATTAAGAGAATTTGCATCTCATTATAACTTTTGCTTAACCTATTGAAATAAAATTTGAAATATTAAAAAAAATTTTTTTTAGTTCGACTTGGGATGTCAGCCATGGAAGAGAACACTCATTGGAACGGTCCACAACCTCGGTCTAGTCTTCTCCTATTTAATCTTGGGATTTATATCTGACAGGTAAAATGTTAATTCAAACTCCAAAAATTGTTATATAATTTTAAAAAAGGACAGAATGTTAAAATATTTGCTTATTGTTTCAGATATGGCAGAAAAGTAATAATTGTGGGGACTCCCCTAGTGGTGGGGACGGTAGGTCTTCTGAAGTCAGTTGTATTTGACTATTGGTCGCTTCTGATATTAGAATTTCTAGAGACAGCACTTGGATACGGCAATGCTTCACTGGTTTTATGTTAGTTAAATGATATTTTAAAATCATTCATCAAAATCATTAAATTGTTAAGAAACTCCGTTCTCCACTTTCCGCCGAATTCTGGAGGCATTGCGTGTTAAATGATGGAACTCAACGACGTGCTTTGCTTCGATACCAGTGCAAAAAAATGAAAATATAAATGTAGTTAAATATTTCATTTCCTCCAGTGGAGATCGAACCCATATCCAGTTGATTTTACTCATATAATAGATAGAGACCTCATATAATATATTCTTTTATAATAATTTATAATTAAAAATAGAAAACTTAGTTCTCTTTCTTGATAAAAGTATATAAATGATTAAAGTAAAAAAATTATAGCTTTGGAATCAGTCAGCCAGAAAAACAGGGTGGCGTTTTCTTGCATATCCGACATCTTGGCATGTACTGGAAGTGCGTTTTTTGGATTGATCGCTTGGAAAATACCTTATTGGAGGCATATGATGAGAGCTATATATGCCCCGCTACTAATTGTGGTAAGCACTTACAGTTTACAATTTCATAAATTATTAATTTTCAAATCATCAATAGTTACATCGTCCTTAACAATAAATGCACAAAGACTACGTTTTTTTAGGTATTTTACATATTTCTTATGGACGAGGGAGTTCGATGGCTCTTTGCTCACAACAGAAAGGACGAGGCTGTTCGTGTGCTTAACAAAGTTGCGAAAATAAATAATATCACGCTTTCCAGTAAGGCAAAAGACATGCTCAATAAAATAATTGACGAGAGAGCAAAGACAGAAGAGGTGATTTTTTAAATTTAAATTTCAATAGGTGTCATTTAGTAGTATCAAGCATTGAAGATTTCCGTAAATTAAATTTGTGTATTATTTCAGATCGGTCAATCATCACCAGTGGAAACATCTAGTATTCTATCCGTTTTAAGATCAAGAACTATACTTATCAGAATGGCCCTTATATCAGGATCGGTTTTGTGCTGCATGTTCGTGTTTACAGGCTCCGTTATTAATTCTACTATAATATGTGGCAACAAATATATAAACTTCTCAGTTTTAATGCTTGTATCAGTTCCTACGAGAATAATCACAGCTTTTACTTTGACAAGGTTTGGGAGAAAAACACCTATTTGTGTGGCATATTGTTTGTGTGCGTGCTTTTTTATGGCGTCCGCATTCGTGCCTAAATGTAAGTCTATAATAGCACTTATCAAGTAATTAATATTATATGTACGTATATAGACGATCTTACTTTTTATAACCTTTATTTACTGCGTAAGTGCTTAATATTGGTCATTTCTTTAAACAAGTATTTGTTTTCAGCAATCTGGTGGGCATCAGTTGTTTTCTACATGCTGGCCAAAATGTGTAGCAGCTATGGTGTTTTTTCCATGCACGTAGTTGCGATGGAAGTGTTTCCAACTACATCAAGAAACTCGCTCACCAATATAGCGAATACATTTGGAAGAATAGGATCTGTGTTGGCACCACAGACACCACTTCTGGTAGGTTGTGTAAAACTATACACACAGATGATTATTTGATAAATATTATCTATATATTCAGAATGAAAGGATGTATTGGATTTACGTTTATATTTCACAAGATACAAGAGATAAGTGAAGTAAAATAAAAATTAAATTAATTTTATTTATAATCTATTATAGAATATTTTTCACATAAATTAATTTTATGATCGAAAGCTATTATATCATATATACTTTTTTAGGATATTTTAAACTATTTTTCTTTGCTAAGTGTGGAATAACACTTTGAGTACGTTAAAAATATTTAACTATATAAAAACTGATGTTCTATATATTCTAGGAAAAATATTATCAAGGGTTACCAAGCATAGTGTTTGGATTGGCGGCGTTAAGTCCCGCTCTTTTGGCTCTTTTTCTACCTGACACTAGTCAATCAGATCTCCCCGACCAAGTTGCAGACGCTGAGAAAATTGATGCTCAAAAAAATCACCAAAGTGTTGCAACAGCGTGATTAAAAGTGCATAGTGCTAATGAAAAACTGTTAGTAGCTAATCCGCCTAAAGGTAACAAAGGACTAAAACCAAATTTACAAAGGAGAACAGTATAAATTAGAAGTAATAGTTGTGTCAATGTAATATAAATTAAATAGTATTATTTTATATTTTTAATAAATTATAATAATGATTTTAAATTATATATTTGCAAAATTGCAAGTGTATTAAAGCCAATTAATGTGATAGAAAATAATAATCCGAAAGCTTAACTATCCATTGCTATCAAATCAACAGTTGTAATATATTGATAACAATAACATTATAGATATGATTGTAAATCAATTAAATATAAATAAGAACTCAAGTAAGGATTTATGATTATTAAATGATATTAACCGACTGATTTAATTTCGATTTGAGAGACAGTAGCTACACAGCATCTGACGATGATATGACGGTTGTGGATTCGAATTCCACTTGGGAGGATAAATTGATGACATTTCCTAGTACTGGTAACAAAATAAAGCGCGGCGTTGAGTTCCGCCGTACGCAATGTCTCGAAAATTGCGTAAAAAGAGGGGAACGGGTTGTCCTATCAATTCTCTGAGTGAAACACAAGCTCACGAACATCATATGCGGGTAGTTTCTAAGTTTGCCAAGTGATATGATTCCTCTTTTATTTTAAAATGAATGCTTATTTATGTTTTCTTGAATATATTTTTCTTAACACGATATCTTACAACAAGTAATAATTATTATTAATATATATTAATGTAATATATTTTGTATATAGTTAACACCTACAAGATGGAATACACTACATAATATATTTAACAATTGAAATAAAAAAAAGTGTAACATAATATATTTACTTATTCTTAACTCATGAACATTTTAAAATAACTTTTAGTAACTGAAGTACATTAAATACTACAACAATACTATTTCCTTATTTACATTATTTAAAAAATATAATGGTCTTTTTATAAATTGTTTTTGGATTCCTCATTTCCAAGAGCGTCAGCTTCAGCCAAAGTGTTGGGTAGTTTGGTGTTCATCGTTTCTGGTTGTGTCAAAACCAAAAGACCAGACAAAACGCCCATACATCCAAACATTAATGACGGAATACCGTGCCAGTATGTCATCTAGAATATGAAAATATTTCATGTACAATAACGGAACCTCAGTTTTAAGGTTTAGATACAGCTTAGATAAGCAAAGTGTTTAGTTTCAATGTTGTTTTTTTTATTTTATTTACCTTTTAGTATGTTCAAGAACGCTTTACTGGCTTAATTTTTTTTAAAGTGAGCATTTTTTTTTGTTTAAATAAATGGAAATATTGAATAATAATACAGTGTAGAAACGACTTATACGGGAGCAGCATATAGGGTAAAATATTTCGAACCCATACCTAATAATCAAGATCCCTCAACAGCTTGGATGTAAAATTATTATTATTTTCATTTCATAATTTTCATCCATACTGTATTACTTGTTACACAGTTACGAATAGATACAAACAAAAATACTACAAAAAATTGCCGATCTGCCACTTTTCAATAAAAAAAGATATACCAAAACGAGAAAGGAGGATCTCTCGTTCTATTTTACGCAATCACCTATTTTCTATAATAAACCTAAACAACGTTCAACGAGCATGTGTGATGTTGTTACTTAGATAGATTAGTGTGTGCGTCATTCTTTAGAAATTTAATGGCGTTATTATTAATGGCGTTTTATTAAACAAAAATATTTAATATTTAAAAAAAATCACTATCTTTAATGGCAAAATTTCTTTCGTTTTAATATTATTAGGCTTTTATAAAGTAGCTAAAACTGTGTTTAAAATTTAAGTGGCGAAGACAAAAACTGCATGCATAAAGAAAGTATTTTAAATAAAGAAAAAATAAAAAGTACTTTTTAAACTTACAAGCGTCGGTGTAAGTGGAGCTGTGATAGAACCAATTCTTCCAATCATTGACGAGAAACCAAGTAAACTGTGCCGATATTGAGTAGGATAAAGTTCAGACGTGTAAAGATATATAGAGGTCATCACAATGGAGGCGCCGAATTTACCCAGTAAGTAAACTACCAAACGCACCTCATACATTTCTAAAGGAAAATGAAACATGAGTTACTCGTACTTAAAAAATTAATCTTATTCAGTTTGCCCACATTGGGACAGCATTTAATAGTACTTTATAAGAAAACGCAGCGGTTGCAGCCCAGTTATGACACAGGAGCACAAAGTGTGACTGTGAACGCTGGTTGAGGATTCGATTCCCTACCACTAGAGAAAATTAAATAGGTATTTAAATTTATATTTTCCATTCTTCGCCCTTGTGCCGAGGCAAAGCGCAGCGTTGAGTTCCGCTACTCAACATGCAGCGCTACAAATTCAGCGGAAATTGGATTACGGAGTGTCTTAACAATAGGTGCTGTCGTTCTGCTCTTGCGAGAAAAGGCGTGAGGGTTTTTGAATATTTTTACTAGAAAAAAAATATTTGCACCGCACCTACCTTTTGGAATAAAAACAAATGCAATATTACAGATTGCGCTAAAGAAGAAAGCCGACGACAATGTCGCTTTCCTTCCAATTTTGTTAAGAATAAGAAGCGATGAATAATTTCCCGGAATTTCAATACTAGATATAATTATGTAGTTTAGATATTTATTGCCAGCAAGATTTGTAGAATTGATGGACAAGCCGTAGTAGACAAAGGTGGCCGTGATCCACCAGATGGGTGTAGTGCAGACTCTTCGCAGTAGGGTAGGAGATTGAAACACACTTTTTATTAAGTTACTATCTTTCTGAAAAAAAAAATGTTAGTAATAAATGGCAAAAGGGAATTTTAGAAATGCTTATGGAATAGAAAAATATATTGATATAGCAATAGTCATAAAACCTAATAAGGTTTTATTATAATCAGTTTGTTTTTGTTTTTACTCCTTATGTTTCAATGTGTGCACAGGTGCTTAGTGTTAAGACATTCCACTCCACACTTTCCGCCAAATTCTAGAGGTATTGCGTGTTGCGTGCGGAACTCAATGCCGCGCTTTGCACACCAGCGAGCGAAGTAATGAAAATATTAAATATTTCATTTCCTTTAGTGGGAATCGAACCCACAACCTGTCGCGTTTACATTCACACGCTTGTGCCAGGACTGGCCTCAAAATCAATTTGTAGCGTACAAAAAGCTGATAAACTTTTTAATTGTTATTTCAAGAAAATATTGAATCGTAATATTCACTTTAGTTGACATCGTCGTCGTCGGAGGCCTTAAAAGTCGTTGCATGGATTTTTCACTAATATGTGTTTTATTTACTTTCGCTACTTTTTCTAATACCACTCTAGCCTCTTCGAATTTTTGCTTAGAAAGCAGCCATCGAACACTTTCATTGAGAATCCAATAATAGCTAACTATTAAAAAACAAGGTACGTGCAAAGTTAAGATCATATAGCGCCAAGGATGAACCAGCCATGCGATAGCCGCGAGTAGTATTTGTCCGATTGCAAAGAACGAGGGGCAAGTGGCAGTTGTGAACACACGGTATTTAGGTCCAACAAATTCTGCAGCTGGAATATATAAAAGATAAATTTATATAAAATATGAATACTATGTAAATAAATAGTTCTGAACTTAATACTAATTACTATATAATATTTAAAAAAAATACATACCAAATATATAAGCTGAACTGTATGTACCACCTCCCAATATTGATTGCAAAATCTGAAGAATCACATACATTGTGTAATTAACTGAAAAAGCTCTTAGTACACCAATGACGCCTAAATTTAAGACATTTATAATAAGTGCTACTCTACGGCCGTAATGGTCAGATATATAGCCTGTGATCGGTAACGACAATAAAGTACCAAAACTGTGGCTGAAGCCGGCCAGCGCCCGCAGCCATTCTTGACATGCCAAATCAAACTGAAAAGGATTTTTACTTTAATATTAATGAAATATTTATATTTTACGAATTATTACACATACAATAGGATAATATACTATGTTGTTTTTAGCTTACATCAGCTACGACTGTGTTATCTTCGGCATAGACGAATGCATCGCAGTTGACAGTAACGGATTGATTAAATAAATGGGAAGGGCAATTATCCAATGTCCCATTATCGTCAATATCTAGAGGAACGTACCTCTGGCAGCTTGAATACTTTGATGCACTCTCCGGTATAGCATTTAGCAACCAGTGGGGCTCTATATTGTGAAATTTACTATCTTCGTCACATTCTGGTACACGACATCTAGAATAGTTTTTTTATTATACGAATGTACGGATACATATATATTTATAATAACTATTTTGGCACAGAAAATAAAAAACATAATATAAAATCTTAAATACATCGTAATCCAATTAGAATTCAATAAACATACCTGTGCGGAACAATAGCTGCTGAAAAAATATATTCACTCATGAAGCACGACATCATAATTGGTAAAGCGACTAGCAATATATTTCTTAGTTGGAAGTATCCAAACTGTCCTAATTCGTTAGTCAGAACATCATCTAAATCCATTGGCTTCTCTACGTCTTCTGCTTTATTCCCATTGCTTATTTTTTCCTTTCGATCAGTTTGGCTGTTTTTGCTATTTGTTTCTTCCATTATGATGTGATCAAGTTAAAATCTATTCAAGCTCTCTCATTAAATTTGTAAATCCAGAAGGAGATTGAAGCCGCGATTCATTTATATAATCTATCACATTATAAATATAATAAAGATTAACTTATTGATAAGATAGAGATGCTGCTGCAAACTGTAGGTCACACTACAGCCTAGTAATGTTAATCCATTTCATGTAATTATTGTCTAATATTTGTTATTTTATGTACCTATTTCTCTGAACTAACTTAAGCACTTGCGTATTTTAATTTCTAATATAAGCACTTTAGTAACTAAAATACCTTAAGATATCTCAACATTAGTATAACTTCAAGGTTTCCTATTAATAATACTCACAATAGTATATTTAGTTTTTTGATTATGACGTTTCGAGCGTTCCAGTTGAGCACATATCACTTCGTCAATGTCAGGTTGTGTGAAGAAGACCCAAATGAGTCTGTACGGTAACTATAGAAATTATACACTTAATACAAATGTCACTCACAATATACCAGCCATTTTAATAACTACCTTCACGTGAAATTATAAAAATCATTAAAAAAAGCAAATATATGTTCGTTTACTATTATAACATTTGTGATGCCTAAGATTTGTTTTATGATAAGCACTACAAGTAAATACATGTATCGTTATGTTAGTTTCGTAATTCCATAGCTTACGCTTCCTTATCACTCATATCTTTTAATCGAATATAAATAAATAATGACATGAGAGTATTCACATATGAAATGATGAGTACTAATAACTTAATTCTATAGGATTATAATAACAAGATAAATAATGTGTTATAAATATATATAAGTATGCAATAAACAAAGTATAATACTTGTCGCTGAAATTCATATATTGAAATTCATGCAATTCTTATTTTCAGTATAAAGAAAAACAAAATTTAAACTCTCGGTGATTGTTTTGCTTTGCCCAATCTTTCTGCTTCAGCTAATGTGTCTGGCATCTTGGTGCCTAACGTCTCAGGCTGAGTGAGTACCAACAGACCTGATATAATGCCCATACATCCAAACATGACGGATGGGACTCCATGCCAATATTCCATCTGGGAAAAAACATTTTCTAATTTTGACATATTTTTAACTAACTTCTTAACCTACATATATATAGGCACAGAGAACAGAGTGCTAAGAGATGTGGAAAATTGCGGGGGATTTGAGTGATGATTTCTATCTGTAGCTGTAGCTACGGCACAGCCACTAAAAAATTGAGAACCTCGTATTAAGAGAATCCGTTTGCATTAAATTATTTCTATTCCCCACTTTTCGCCGTATACTGGAGTGGCGGAACTCAACGCTGCGCTTTGCCTCGTTGCTAGAACAAGGAAAATGAATACATATTTCATTTCCTCGCGTGGGAATCGAACAGACAACCTATCAATACATACATATTCCTACACTTACAATAGCAAGCTTGTACCCCTGCACCACGCCTATTTTATTAATATTGACAATAACTGAAATATTTCTTTAGAGATTTTTGTCACGCTTATTCTACGAGTATCAGAAAGAAACACCCTTTATATATAGAAATAATATAAACTTACAAGAACAGGCGTTAGAGGCGCAGTAATAGCTCCAATGCGACCAATCATGGAAGAGAAGGCAAGAAGACTGTGACGGAACTCTGTTGGATACAACTCTGATGTATATAAATATAATGATGTCATTACCATAGATATCCCAAATTTACCCAATAAGAATATTATAAGTCTCAGAGCTGTAAGATCTAGAACACCAGAAAAAAATCAACAATTATTACTGCTCTGACACGATATTGTTTGGTAGTTAGTTAGCTGAAACTGATTAATTCGTCCCCCACTCATGAGGAAATTTGTAAAATTAACATATTTCAATTGTTCTGTGTCCCGGCAGTAATTTATTTATTTATAAATTATATTATGCCCAGTTTAATTCTGGTATAAAGTAGTTAAATACATTTTTCTTATTATTTGAAATCAAGCAAATCACTATAGGCAAAGTCAGATTATACTAAAACTATACTAAAACCCATTGTAACATATGTGCCACAAAAATTTTACTTGTAATAAATCCAAGTCCTGCAATTCACTTCTTCTATCGTAAGACTTTCTACGTGTTGTGAGATTCATGTAATGCCAAGTCGGTTATTAATTTATTCAATCCCTACTTAAGGAACCCATATCTTATCTGTTTTAATTAAAAAAAACAATATTAAAAAAAAAAACATTGTGTTTTGAATAAATTAATTGATTTGGGCATCACATGAGAATACACACTGTATTTCACAAACATTAAATTAGATAATTTTGTGTGCTCATATACTTACAGCGTGTTTATACAATGACTGCTGTATTACTAAAAAAGTATTCTGCTAAATTTATCCACAACAAAGTTATAGGGATACGAAAATTGTAAATAACCTAACTTAATCTAAACAGCTACGAGAAAAGGATGGTAAGTCTGTGCCAATTTTTGTCCGAATTAGATACTCTTGCCACCAGATTAGATACTCTCAAAAGTGATATTTAATAAATGCTATCCAAAGACAAAAATCATCAATGAACTTACTGGTAGCCCAATTGAAAATCAAATGAATATTTAATGCCAGTAAAGAGTTTTACTTATAAAAAACTTAAAACGAAAAAGAAAAAAAATCCAGTCAAAATTATAAGCCAAGTATATAATCGTAGCCAAATAACTAAGCCATTGGATCTAATTCATTAAATCTTGATTAGAAAAACCAGGCTAATATAAAAAAAAAAACATGAGGAGAATAAATGCGCGTTACCTATGTTAATACAACTATTCTATAATTATATATTTTCAACTTACCATCGGGTATAAAGACAAATACAATGTTGCATGCAGCGCTGAAGAAAAATCCTGAAGACAAAGTGGCTCTTCTCCCAATCCTGTCCAAAACCAGTACCGCGGTGAAAAAACCGGGAATTTCAATGGCACATGTCAAAATATAGTTTAAATATATAGTATCAGAGAGACTGGTTGAGTCGATAGACAATCCGTAGTAAACAAAAATTGTAGTGATCCACCAGATTGGTGTAGTGCTCACTCGTCTCAGTAAGATAGGTGACCGTATTATCCTACTTACTAAGTCACGTTTCTTGTCCTAAAAACCAAAATACATTTTTTAAATAAAATTTGTATTATAGAAAAAAATATAAATAGAGAAACATTTGTATAAGCGTCACGATGCGTCCCGTGCACACCTAAGGGTAGGCAGAGGAAATCTGGGATCCTAATATTAACGCAATCCATTCCCGTCCCCCATACTTCCGATCCCCACTTTCCTCCGAATTCTCGAGG
The DNA here is from genome assembly GCA_030704555.1 of Heliconius charithonia. Lineage (NCBI taxonomy): Eukaryota > Metazoa > Arthropoda > Insecta > Lepidoptera > Nymphalidae > Heliconius > Heliconius charithonia. The sequence goes on from CM060825.1 coordinate 7,859,462, forward strand.
CGTTGCGTGTTGAGTGGCGAGAGTAGAGAATATTACTATTATAACTTACTTTTTGTGAACACGTTGACATTTTTGAAGAGTTTACAAGTGCGTCCAAAGATTTATTGCTTATATTAGTTTTGTTTACCCTCGCAACTGTTTCCAATACCCTCTTAGCTTCCTCGTATTTTTTTTTCGTGAGCAACCATCTGACACTATCATACAAAATACCATAATAAGCTAATATTAGGAAGCCAGGAATATGAAGAGCCATGATCATATATCGCCAAGGCTGGATTAGCCAAGCTACTGCGCCAAGGATCACTTGACCGAGTGCAAATATAGAGGATAGGGTTGCACTTGTAAGCACCCGGTACTTTGGACCGACAAGCTCGGCAGCTGAAACGTGTAGTAACAATAGTTATATTTATTAATATCACATCAGATAAAGTAAATGAAAGTAATATTGACTACTCATGTATTAGTTATATATAATTTAATGAAAAATTCTAGTTATATTGTTCTTAATTGTGTGACTGTGAAGTATACAAACCAAAAATATAAGCAGAGCTAAATGTGCCAGCTCCAAGTGTGGTTTGTACTATCTGAAGTATCATATACATAGAGTAGTTGACAGAAAAAGCTCTAATAAGTCCAATTAGGCTTAAGTTGAATACGTTCATGACAAGAGCAAATCTGCGCCCGAAGCGATCTGAAATATATCCAGTGATAGGCATCGCTAACAATATGCCGATACTATTCAATGTCCCGGCAAACGCTCTTAGCCACTCTTGACATCCTAGATCGAACTGTAATTTATAAATGATAATATATTGGTCATGACGCAGTATATAAATTTTAAATCTTATATTCTTTTGACACTCCTCACTCACATCATATACAACTGAATTGTCCTTCAAATAAACATAGCTGTCACAGCTCGTGGTTCCCGATTGGTTGAACAAACTAGCAGGACACGAATCTAAAGTTCCTTTCGTATTTAACCTCAGGTAGACGTATCTTTCACAACTTGCAAAGCCTGAGCTAGTTTTCGGCACGACGTTCAATATCCAATCAGGATCATATTTTTGCAATTTTTCATGTTCATTGCATTCTGTGATGCGGCATCTATGAAAAATAAAAAAATGTTAATTTATCAAATAATTTATTAATTCATTAACTTAAACTAATTTTGCCCGATATCTAAGAACAGTAACATCTAAAAAAAACACAAATAGCTTATATCTAGAGTGATACAGAGATAAGCAATACTAGGAACTAGGCAGAGAAAACTTAGTGATAAGACACTCCGTCTCTCAATGGACCTAAAAATTTTCTTACTAAAGAGAGGGAAATTACACCCAAAGCCAAAGCGAATGATGTGCCACGTCGCTACGGCGGCTATTAGTATTTATAAGGAGAAAAACACAAATCTTACCTGTGTGGTATAGCAGCAGCGGAAAATATGTATTCACTCATAAACGAGGACATCATAATAGGAATAGTTACTAGAAGTATATTTCTTAGTTGAAAGCGACCAAATTGCCCCAATTCGTTCACTAGCACATCATCAAGGTCAAACGGCTTCTCATCTACCTCTAGATTCTTAGCAGTTTCTTTATTTTCCAATTGTAATTCTGCCTTTTCTTCTAAAGACATTGTATAAATTGATAATTGTTCTGTACGTAACGTCTCTTGACGCGATTCTCAAATGAATGAATTTGTTCACTTATATTTAGGTCAATCATCACTCGTTAGGACTGATGCGGCATTTATGAATACTGTATACTCATGTTATGTATCAATTGATAATTGTCAGCTTTTAATTAATACGCTGCCTTTCTATTAATTTAAGATGTCTAAATTTCTTAGGTAAGGTATATATGTACGTGTACCGATAAAAAAAATTAAACAAAATTATATTCATTAATAATTAAAATTATTTTGTAGCTTATGTAATTTAAATTCGATTTGCGATTTGAGAAAAATGTAAATCCTTAAGGAGAAATTATAAATTTAAATATTACTTATATTTTATTATATTTGATATTTCAGTATATTTTATGATGTGAAATATTTTCATCGAACTGACTTTCATATTTAATTTTATTAAGTAAAAAAAAACAAATATTTTATTTAAAACAAGCAGCTCATTCGTGGCTTCGCCCGCATACTACCTATAATAATTATATTATGCTGCATTTGCCAACAGATTGAAATATTTTATCTCAAACAACTTCTAATAAAGTGTAAGCACTATTTGACTGTATGAGAGGACATCATCGGCGGAAGGGGCGCCCCCCGCAGAACTCAGAACAGAGCGTTGGATTTTTTAATTTTACATTTTCTTGAAAAGTATACATCCAAATTACATACTATAAAAACCGAAGATTATCTTCATAAAATTTTCTTGTTGATGAAATATTTTCTGTCGTAAGTTTTAATGTATATGCCAAATAAAAATCGATAAAATATCTTCTTACAAAATACAATTATTTTTTGTCACAAAATATCTTACTGTAACTTATTTATAAGAAATACGATGTTGCAGGCTGTCAAGATCTACTGACAGATAATTAACTATATTTGCAGAGCACGAGCTTAAAGAAATTCGATGGCGTTTCTTATTATAGTTACTTCATTATTTCAGGCTAACTAAGACTTAAACAATAATGTTATATAACCGATAGCACTTCTGAAGAATAAAGCTTTCATACAAAACAAAAAAATAAATCGGACCAATATATATAGAGATATTAGCTTTTAAACAAGCAAACAAAGTCTTCCGGTTTAATATATTAGTATAGATACCAGTATAAATATTGTACGTATAATAGTAATTAAAAAAATAGTTATACTACGCAACTATACATACAATATAAAATAGTATATTCTATATAGGAATTACACATTATTTTTATTCCTTCACAATAACACATAATAGATTCTTTAGAGAGCACTCTGTACTACGACGGCGGCTCTTCTAGTTAGTTTGCACAACTTGTTAAAAAAATATTACGATGGCATAACTCTAATAGTTCTAACAGAACTTTTTTGTAGATATTGATGTTCTCTAACAAATTTTAGTACATCCCTTTGCGCTATTGTCAATAATTTCCACAGCGTATAAAGATTTTATTGGTACTTTTTTCATACGTTACTCGTCTAATGTAAAATTATTATCCAAATCGTTTCAGTAGATTCGATAGTTTTAGTATAGATAGCGATGCTGTGTGAGGTCAGTGTTATTTATAGACATATAAACCTTATAGAAGAGGGAGTAACCTCGAGACGCCTTTTAGTGGATATAAGCCTTAACAAACCTCAAAGAATAATAATAATAATTAATAATAAAAATTTAATAATAATATCACAATAAATCATCTATTTAAAAATTGTAATCGCATTTATAAATCTGGATATCTTGTAGTTTTTAATTGCGATTTGCCAAGCGCTTCTGCGTCAGCGACAGTTTCGGGTAATTTACTACCCAATGTTTCGGGTTGTGTGAATACCAGCAGACCAGATATTATACTCAATGTGCCAAACAGTATTGAAGGAATGCCATGCCAGTATAAAGCCTGAAAAATGTAATAATAAAAAACTATAATAAAATAAATATTCTCGTGTAGTCGAGGTAAGGCGTGGCGTAGAGTTCCGCCACTCAATACGCAACGCCTTAAGAATTTGGCGGAAAATGGGTTTTATGTAATAAGTTTCCCGTGCCTACCCTGCTGTGTGCGGGATACAGTGTGAAGCTGATAAAAATAAAAATAATATAACAAGATAGGCGTAGAAATTGGAGGGGGGAGGAGTGTGATCCATGCCCTAAAATAATAAGCAGGTTAAAATAAAAAAAAACCTTATACCAAGAGATTTGTTCAAAGCTTAAATTAATTAGTCTCTAGATACACAAATGGATAACACTAATTATGAATTTAGCTTACTTTTAATATAGCAATTACTTTATAATAATTTAACTTTATACTAAAGTTCACTTACAAGTGCAGGTGTAAGGGGAGCTAACGTAGAACCTATTCGACCTAACATTGTCGACACAGCTAGTAATCTGTGACGGTACTCAGTGGGATACAGTTCGGTCGAATATAAATATAATGTTGTCATCACTATTGCTATACAGAACTTTGCACTCATGTAAAGAATGACTCGTATGTTTGAATATTCTGTAAGCGTAATATAAATAAATAATGATTACTTAGGTAACCTAATAATATTATAGTGATTGTAACAATAGAATCACACACACCGACAGGTATAAATACGAAAATGAAATTACAAAATGAACAAAAGAAAAAACTCAACAATAAAGTGCTTTTTCTGCCAATTTTGTCTAAAATGAGAGCACTGGTTATATTTCCCGGAATTTGGACTGCAGCAATTAGCATATAGTTCAAATATATCGATTCAGATATGCTGGTTGAGTTAATAGACAGTCCATTGAGGACGAGTGACCCTGTAGCCCACCAAACCGGAGTGATACATAGTCTTTTTAATAAAATTGAAGATTTTATGATAGTTTGTAAAAAGCCACGTCCTTCACTCTGATTAAAAACAAAAAAAAAAACAAAAATTAATATTTGCCTTACAAATATAATTATTTGTAAGGCAAATATTATTTTTATCAAAAATTATTAAATATTATTAAAACAAATTAAGCTAAGTCTTTGATGATACCTCTATATTAGTAGACGTCGGTGATATTGTTAATGCATCCAAAGACTTTTGACTTAAGTGTTTCTTATTCACTTTGGCAACATTTTTCAAAACTTGCTTTGCCTGAATAAATTTCTTTTTCGAAAGCAACCATCTTACACTTTCTGATAAAGTCCAAAAATACGTAATTACTAATATGCAAGGTAGATATAATAATAAATTTAATAATCGCCACTGAGGTACAAGCCACGCTACTCCGCCAAGTATAATCTGTCCCATAGTGTATATACACGCTAGTACCGCACTTATGGTTACTCGGTATTTGGTTCCTACTAGTTCTGCAGCTGAAATTTCAAAATCAAACATACATTTTTAGTTATGTTGCAAAAAATAACTAGAGTGCGTAATCATATAACCTTTAAATATTACTTATATTTTATTATATTTGATATTTCAGTATATGTTATGATAAGTATGTGAAATACTTTAATCGAACTGACTTTCATATTTAAATTGCAAAACAATACCTAAAGTGCGTAATCATATAACCTAGTATTAAATAATATGTATAGAATTAAATATAAAAAATAAAGATACCAAAAAAGTACTGAACGAACTGAATAATGTGTCTGTTATGAAACAAGTTATGTTAAACTAGATTAGGAAAACAGCTTGATGGAAAAATAAAGCAACAATTATTACTACGCGTCTAAGATATTTAATATATTTAAAATTGTTTTTTTGCTTACAACTTTAATAACTTTTGCTTTAGTTGTATATCATTTAAAAAGAATTTAAACACAATTAATATTATCCAGAACTTACCCAAAATATACGCAGAACTATAAATTCCTGAGCCCAAGGAGGTTTGTAACAAATGCAATACCATATACATCGCATAATTAATTGATAGTGTTCTAATTAATCCGATAAGACCCAAATTGACAGCGGCAAAGATCAATGCGAAACGCCGACCGTACTTATCCGAAATGAAGCCGGTAATGGGTATACCTATAAATATTCCAAAGCTATTCATCGTTCCTGGCAACACTCGTAACCACTCCTGGCAACCAAGGTCGAACTAAAAAAGTGAATAAGTGGTTAATAGTTTACTACAAATTTAGCAGATGCTAATCGTGGCGCAGGGGAACAAAGAGTGACTGTAAAGGCGATTTTTTGTGATTTGACTGCCGAGGCATAGTGTGGCGTGTAAAAGTACATAAAAGATTAAATTGCCACAAATTAAGAAATACCCATATTTAATTTTAAGACTTACATCGTATACTATAGTATTGTTTCTAGCGTATACATATCCATCACATGGAATTGTCTCAGACTGGTTAAAGAGATCGGCTGGACAAAAGTCCAAGGTACCATTAACTTCAGAATTTATGGGCACATATCTTTGACAGCTGACAAGTCCATTGCTAGACTCAGGTATAGCGCTTAGAATCCATTCAGAGTTATATTCTTGTAACTTTCCATTTTCGCCGCATTCTGAAATTTGACATCTAAAAAATTTTAAAAAAATAAATAAATCAGCTTCACGCTGTATCCCGCACACAGTAGGGTAGGCAGAGGATACCTAGTGTTAAGACACTCCATTCTCCACTTTCTGCCGAATTCTGGAGGCATTGCGTGTTGAGTGGCAGAACTCAACGCCGCGCTTAGCCTCGACATCAGAGCGAAGAAATGGAAATATAAATTTTGTAAAATTTTTATAAAACATATTTGAACTTTATAAAATTTTAAAGAAATATATCTTTATACATAGTTATTTATATGAAGAAAGAAAGAAAGCTCAAATTTCCAGGCCGGTTTCTTAAGGAATATATGAAAGGATTTCCCCAAATTAGTACTGGAATATTTCTCGTCCCGGTACTAATTTGGGACACGAGACTTTATGTTTTTCTGTCCGCATACATTATCAAATATCGCTAATATGTGTTAAAATGGTTAATAAGTTTAGGCTAGTAACTGATAAATGAAAATAAACTCATAAATTGATTCGTGTCCTTTCTTTTCTAATACATTTTGAGATTATCGTGTATTTAAAATTCCTAACCTTCACATCGTTCCACGTTTCCCACGTGGCCAAGCCAAATGAAATTAAAAAAATGGTGTTTTTAATTTGTATTATAAAAAAACATAACTACCTCTGAGTAACATGAGTAAAACACTCCGTCCCCATCTAACGCCTAATTTATACAATAAACACCTTATTATAGAATTTTTTTAAGCTTCGGAATCCCAAAAATAAGCCTTAAAGTGTTTTGAAAGTTTTGAAAAGTTTTGAAAGTGTTTTCGTAAGAGTATAGTAGCCTGGGATGAATTATATTTTTTTTATTTTCTAAAGGAATGGTAACAATTTCAACCAAAAACACAAAAATCTTTAATAAAAACTAAAACTCTACAAAGCAAATATAATCAAAATTTTTACCTGTGTGGTATTGATCCCGCTGTGAATATATAATCTGCCTTAAACGCTGCCATCATCATGGGTACAGCAATAAGGAAAACATTGCGTAGTTGATACAGACCGAACTGACCCAACTCATTCTTGAGCACATCGTCAAAATTAATGGTTTTCTGTTGTTGCGGGGAAGTTTCTACGTTACTAGACATTATACCACTCGAAATATAAACGACTTAACCATTGATCAGACCAATAAAGGTGCACTTAACTAAAAGGTTAAATAGTATTATTTTTAATCTTTTATACTTACGTATATCTTAGAATTTATCTCCATACTGATATGATGATAAATTTTAAAACTTGAAACAAGATCGATACATTTTTGATGATAAAAATAAGTAGTTAACTATAAGAATTTCAAAAGAGTCACTATAGCATCTCGTTCGGCATAATGGAATTTCGAGGATATAGTTATGGCGGGAACGGAGGTTTTGGGGGTGTCTGTCTGTATGTATATCAATAAGACAGTCACTACTATTGACTACAATTCATTCGAAAACCATCGATACACCATCGGCAAACAAAAAATATATATAAGTATTTTATAATTACATATTACTTTATGTTAACTACATTATTTTTAGTTTTTGGTAAAAGTTATTATTTTATTTAAAAAAATAGCAATTTTTCCGTAACCACACTTTGATAACAAGAATTACCTCGTATTATGTATGTCTAAATCGTCTTTTTTGGTGCAACAAGGACGTATTTGGATGAATAGCAATACATAATTTTAAATATCAAGAAGCTTCAAATCGATTAATGATTTTTTTAAATAATTAATACAAAGAGACAGAAGATAAAGAAAAGAAGAAATATGATAATAAGAATTCTATGCATAGAAGGGAATCTTTGTGTGTGTTCTGATGCTATAGCAGAATATTTTCTATTTTAACATGTCTTTAATGTATAAAATGTTATGGTTATTTTCTTGAGGCCATTGCATGGACTGAAAGTCAAGGGTGTGATTATATAAAAATATAACGTTTCTTGATTGTTAGGTTTTGCCAAGAAAATGAAAATAAAACCTCGTGTTAAGACACTCCGTTCCCCACTTTCTGTCGAATTCTGGTGGCATTGCATGTTGAGTGGCAGAACTCAACGCCGCGCTTAGCCTCGACACCAGAGCGAAGAAATGGAAATATAAATTTAAATAAATATTTCATCTCCTTGAGTGGGTCTTAAAGTACATTCAATATAATTTATACAAACACATATCGAAGTTTTTAATTGTAATTATATTCATTGCAATTATTTTTTTTGTAAATAACTGAACTATCAAACATTTGGTAACTACCGCAATTTTGTTAAAAGTTTATAATTTAGTTTGTAATAAACTCGGAGGTAATATCCGATTACGGTATCACGGAGAATGGAAAGTCATAATACTAAGATCTTTTTGCCTAGTTTTTATTTGAGATATAAAATAATCATAATTTTAAAAAATATCGAGTTATTTTAACTTCGTTAACCAAAATAAATATTTTACAATATATTTATACACATACAATAATAAATATACAAACACAACAACGAAATTTCCCAAAAAATGTACTAAAAATAATCAGTTCGTTTGTTTTATTTTGGATTCAGATTTTCCAAGAGCTTCTGCATCTACTAGGGTATCCGGTAGCTTGGCGCCCGAAGTTTCAGGTTGTGTAAGTGCAAGGAAACCAGAGACGATGCACATAAGACCGAATATCATATTTGGTGTTCCATGCCAATATGTTGCCTTAAAAACATAAAGAGAAATATTAAACAATGACGCAAATAATACAAATAAGACGCTTTTAATATTAATGTTTTACGAGTATTTTCAGAAAGACTTCACAAATATTTTCTATAAAACAACACAAATAATATTTTGGTATTTTCGCTTCAAAATATGTAATAATGAAAGTGAAAAAGCTTTTGGTTTTATAAATTTTAATGAAGAAGATAATAATACTATTGTTTATTAATTTATTAAAAAAATAATATATAAGTTTTTATTTTCCTTTTCAACAAGCAATGCCTCTAGAATTTGGCAAAAAATTAATACTTACAAGAACAGGTGTGAGTGGTGCCACCATTGAACCAATACGGCCAACTGTAGAAGAAAAAGCGAGTAGACTGTGACGATATATCGTAGGGTATAGTTCGGACGTATACAGATATAGCATCATCATAACAGCGGATATACCGAATTTTCCAAGCATATACACTAAAAGTCGAATCGTAGAGTAGCCTGGAATACAAAATATTATGACATAAATAAATATATTTTTTTAATATTATAGAATTTTTAAGTACGTTTTCTTCAGTAAAGCCATTTTCTTATTTTGGCCAAAATGAAATAAATATTATATAAGAAGGATCATCAACATCAACAATGGAAAAAATGCTTACCACTCGGAATAAATACGAAGCTTATGTTGCATAAAGAACTGAAGAAGAATCCTAAGGATAAAGTGGTTTTTCTTCCAATTTTGTCCACAAATAAAACGCCTGTGAAGCTACCAGGAATTTCAATAGCGCAAGTTAGGATATAATTTAGATATATAGTACTAGAAAAATTGGTCGAGTTAATAGAAAGACCATAGTAGACAAGGGTCGTAGTGATCCACCAGACTGGAGTAGTACATACTCGTCTTAACAAAACTGATGATTGTATCACGCTTCGGCACAAATTGGGTGCCTTCACCTGAGATTTAAAATAATAAGTATAATTATTAAAAACTGTTCCTACATTGTTACAGATATTTCAATTTCAATATAGGTAAGAATCAATCAATATAAGACTATTAAACCCTCAACTAATGTGATTTAAATAAACAATAAAATCGAAAAAAATACAGCAATTTCATCAAAGTAACTTATAATACTTATAAATAAATTATATGTACTTACTTTCGTTTGTGGTGACACAGTTGTTTCAATAGGTGAAGTTAAAGCCGCCAATGATTTCTCACTAACATGTTTCTTATTCAACTTTGCTGCCATTTGCAGATATTTTTTAGCCCTAGTATATTTTTTTTTTGATAACAACCACCTAATGCTGTCCGGTAAAATCCAAAAATAAGCAAGAATTAAGATAAAAGGTAAATAAAGAATCATTGACATTCGGCGCCAAGACGGAATAGCCCAAGCTGCACCTCCCAATACCATTTCGCCAATTGAGAACATAGACGTAGTACAAGCTGATGTAATCGCTCGATACTTGGGCCCGATGAGCTCAACAGCTAAAACATATATTCAGTTTATTTATAGTTATGTAAAAAGCGTTATAAAAATAATTATTCACGCTAAACACCGATATATTACATATTATTACCTATAACAAAAGCTGAACTATAAACACCTGCGCCAAGACACGTCTGTAACAGCTGTAAAGCCATAAACATTGAGTAGTTATATGAAAATGCTCGGATTACTCCGACGACGCCCATACCAAGTACGTTAAAAATAAGTGCAAATCGTCGACCGAAACGATCTGAAATATATCCAGTGATGGGTAGACCTAACATGATTCCGAAACTACTTATTGATCCTGGTAACACACGCAGCCAATCTTGACAGCCGAGATTGAACTGAAATAATAAAATGTTATAAGTCATTATTAGATAAAATGAAAATAAGAAAAATCTTGTACTAAAAATAAATAAATATATTAAAAGTAGAGGCCAGTAATGGTGCAGGCGCACAAACTGTTAGACTGTAAACGCCAGAGGTTGTGATAACGATTCGCACACAAGGAAATGAAATGTTTAATATTTTTAGTTCTTCGCTCTGAAATCGAGACACAGAGTGACATTGACTTCCCCTATTCAACTCGCAATTCCCATAATGTGGGGCAGAGACACTTGGCTCTTCACTCTACCTACAGTGCTACATACAGGATACAGAATGCAGCTAAAAAATTAACATATTTAAAGTATCAATCTTTGTCAAAATACGAAGAATAGTATGAGGATACTGTTAGATTCCGTTACAAGAACAAGTTCCGTTAGAAGTACAATTCCAGTAATCTCTAAGTAAGAATAAAAAAAAAAGATTTAGAAACTCTTTGTCCTACTGATATATTTTCACTCGTGAACTACTAGAATATTATATTGGGAATTTCAATATATCAATATTTAGCAGACAGAGTGTGAGGTACGTGTAGAAAATAATTTAAGTGTAAATAATACATACATCGTATACTATTGTGTTATTTGCAGCATATACATAACTTTCACAATCAATTATCTGAGATTGATTGAACATCGAGGCAGGGCACTGGTCAGTTTCGTTACTGGTAGCAGTGAGCGGTAGATATCTTTGGCAACTAGAAAACCCTGAGCTAGCTTCTGGTATTGCATTCAAAATCCAATCAGGATTATATTGGGATAGACTACTATTTTCACATTCTGGAATCTGACATCTGAAAAGATAACAACATTTTTCATTATAATTAACGTCAACGACAGAAAACTATGTAAAACTTGTATTCAATCATGAGCGGAACCGTTATTACTTAAAAGATTGGTATCTGGCCAGGATTGACCGAATAGATATTGCCCATAGAAGTTATATTACTCACTGAATAAATAAAGTAGCCTCTGTAATAAATTAAAAACTGTCATAAATCTTAAATTACATAGCTTAGCATACCAGTTTGCTATGATGTGGTCTCTAAAATAAGTTGGTCATAAGTATACTGAGTAGAGACGACAGTGCCTCTCTTATGGGTGCAAAATAGGTATATATTGCAATCTCGTATACAAACAAATCTATGAATGGTCGTCAACTGCGTAGACGTAGGATTCATATTTTTACTTAAGGATTAATAGGATATCAGGCACAAAGTGTGATGTGACAGATAGTGGGTTCGATTCGTTTCAAGAAAATGAAATATTTTACATTTTCATTTCTTGACTTTGATGTCGTGGCAAAGCGCGTTGTGTTCCGCCACGCAAGACATATAGTTGCATTGCAACGGAGTGCCTTAGCCCTCTGCTACCCTGCTGTGTTCGGGATGCAGCGTGACGTAAAAATACTCTACTGGAACTATATAAAATTAGGTAAATGCGTAGAGTTAGCATCGCTTCGCCACCATTACTCGTAACTTGATATGTTCTTGAATTTTGTTGTCATTGGAAACAAATGGCGTTTTTATTTGTAACGAATATTTTATTATTAAGAATAGTTAAAACCAATGCTTTCAAATAAGGACTATAATATGAAGTATAAAAATCTGGAATATGCACTAATTAACCCATGCTATACAATTATACACACTAGTAACTACTACATTCTTATTCAATTTTTCCATTTGCCTTACCTGTGCGGTATTCTTGCAGTAGTGAAGATATAATCTGTTTTAAAAGTAGACGCCATTATTGGTAGTGCTAACAGGACAATATTTCTTAACTGGTACCAACCAAATTGACCAATTTCATTTGCTAGAACATCGTCGAGAGTTACAGGAATCGTAGCCTCCATGGCTGGTTCGCCAGTTTCAGCCATTAAATTAGGAAATTATAAAAAATCACAACAAGATATACATATTTTTTTCCATAAGTACTTATTGCAAGGTACACCATCTGGCACAAAAGTAGCAAGGCATCTCTTCAAAGCGTTTATAGGTGCTTATCTTATTTATCACGACTTTAAACTAGTGATAAATAATGACACGTGTCTTCAGATTAATATAAATGCAGTTCGGTTTATTTTCTTATTACGAGATATATATTATATTATTATTTTTGCATTGAAGGACAATATGGCTAAGCTTATTTGTTAATAAGCTAAGCCATATTGTCCTTCTATGCAAAAGAAAGACAATAATAATTAGTGCTAATTTACCCAATGAACCAGTAAATATAAATTTTGTGACTTTTTTTATATTATTAAAAAAATAACTAGTGTACTTCAATTTTACCATGAATTTTAATTAATTTTAGTACATACTCATACTAAACAGAAAGTGATAGCTAGCAACCATTGTTATTATATCATATCATAAAAATATTATGGTCATGTTATGATAGTATGTTTAAATGACAGTTAATCTTGTATGATATATAGATAATATTATTAATATCTAGGCTTCAATTGAGACCATTGTCTTCAGCACTACTTTGTATGCGTGACATGTGACAGATTTAAAGGTAGCGATTGTGATAACAGATGCTGCCGTTTAGCTCCTTATCCTATTCTAATCATATATTATAATCTCTTATTATCATAAATTTGTGTTCTTTATAAAACAAATACTTATATATTACCGTTTATTTTACTTTTTTATTATTAATTAACAATTTGGCGTTCACTCATCACATAATGCTTATAATTATATAAGCTTACCAGTGTTTGCAAATTTATCTCAGACACACTCTTCATTAATTTCTTCATTTAAAAAAAATAGATAGAAAAACATAAAAAAGTTCCATTGTTATTACACCTACGCGCGAGACATTTTTCTAAGAAGAAATAAGAACACATTGCATCTGAAGTCTCGTACACTTTTAAAGCTAGTTTAATTTATTATGCTATAACCTTGAATGATAGTTAAAAAAATAACTAATTTTTTTGAATTTTTATGGCTACACAATGATAAATTAAAGAAGAAGAAAATCAATTAAACTTGTCTGAAATCGATCTTAATATTTTAATCAGAAGAAGCGTCAGAAGTAACAGTAGATATCCGTTGTTACTTCTGACGCTACCCGAGATAGATTATGTCCTTTTTTAAATAATTGTCGTAATGCCATTTATTTAGCATCCACTTCCCAAATAGAAATTTTATTCAAATGTATGTAAAGTCGATTCGAAGGTTAAACCGAAACTAAGTCATCGATTTTAAATGAAACTATATTAACCGGATTAATCGCGTATATTTAAGATTATACATTTTGAAAACCCGACGTTTTGAAAACTTTGCAGTAGTCGGTGGTCACGGGTAGACTAAGGTGGTATTCGTCTGTCAGTGGACATAATTATTATATCAAACTTTTAACGATTTCATAATTGCCTCGCGTACTGCTACTAACGATTTGATAATTGCCTCGCGTACTGCCCTGGATTCCTGCAGACTGAGCTGATAGTATTGCCCGTTAAAGTGTGACTGTAAAATCGGCTGGTTGTGGGTTCGATCCTCACTTGAGGAAATTAAATATTTATTTACATTTAGATTTTCATTTCTTTGCTCTGGTGTCGAGGCAAAGTCGAGGCGAAGCGGTATTAACACCAAGTTTCCTCTCCTTTCCCTGCGGTGTATGGAACACACACACACACAGATTTTTTTTTAACAAAGATTGCCCAATAAAGTTATCATTTATCTATGGAAGGATATAAATAAATAGTTATAAAGGTCATTTATTTAATCATTCGTACATAAATAATGTTATAATAAAAAGTAGAAAAAATAATAAAACCAATTTTACCGCTTTTGCACCGCGCTCGCGTCTTCGTACTTAAATCGGTTAAGTTGTATCTGATATAATCGTCGACAAACGTACTAAATTTTTAAAAATCATTGTTTCTGATTCTATTTCTTTGTTAAATGCCCCCAATAATATTTTTTGATAATTTTAAAGAAAATCGAAAATGTGTCTGTCGTCTATGTGTCTGTCTTAAAGTGTTAAGATTTTAATAATTTTCAGTTTAGAAATCTTAAATACGCTGCAAAAATATAAACAAAAAATAATTTTTAAAAAAATATTTCAATTGAATATATATTAGTATATTTGATTTCATTATATTAAAAATGTTGTGGTTTTATAAGTACATGTAAATTGCATTCAACGTAATGGTATTAATTTATTAACTGACTTCACTAAGAGGAGGTTACTGCAGAATTTTCGACTGGGTGAACCAATTTTAATTATTCTGTTTTATTTGGTAGCTTTTCCATTTTAATTTAGTCTAGCTCTGACGACACCATTCATGGGGAAACCGCTTAAGTCTTAAATTAACATAGAGTATGTACGCCACAAATGAACGAATAAATAATTCTTTATATATTGAAAAGTATGTAGTTCAAGTGTAAAATCTTTCATAAAGTCACGGAATTCTTCAAATATTCTCCGAGCAAATGAACGTTACGACAAATCGTTTAGGCTATCCCGATATTTAAACTTTGGGCTAACTTCGTACTGTACAATATGCCGAAATGTTCAGTTCGTATAAAAAAGTACCTAATTAAGATTGAAGTTGTCACATGAGATGAAGTTATGTCAAAGAGACAATTACTACTATTTACTACTACATAAGTATTTTATAATTTTGAAATTGGTGCGAAGTAAAACAAGCAGACTTAGTGTCTAATTTAATATTAAGGTAGTGGAAGTGGTGTAGTAAGTTAAAAATTATAAAACACTTATATAATATATATTTTTTTGTATAACTAATGCTCAATACGTATTACATTATATTAACTTAATTTATATTTTACCTTTTGTCAATCAAAAAGTAAAATATAAATGAAGTTAATATTTTATTTTAAAAATAGCAATTTTTTCACAAGCGTACTTTGATAACAAGAATTATTAGTCGCTAGAGTGCCCGTATTATGTATATATAAATCAGGTCTTTTGGTGCAACAGCGTATTCGAATGTTTTGCAATATATAATTTTAAATATCAACTTCTTCAAATCGATTAGTGAAATAATGTCAAAAATCTTTTACATTTTTTTTATAATTTCTACAAAGAGACAGAAGAATTATACAAAAAGAAGATATATGTGAATATGAATTCTATTCATAGAAGGGAATCTTTGGGTATATTGCTGATGCTGATTTTTCCGTTGTTATCTTTAGGCATTACATGGACTGAAAATTATTGGTATAAATATATCAAATTTTTAGTTTATTATTCAGTTTATTACCTTCATTTACAGAATCATGGAGAATGGAAAGACACGATATCGAGTTCTTTTTGCCTAGTTTTTATTTGAGATTTAAAATAATAATAATTTTAAAAAATATCGGATTATTTTAACTTCATTAATCAAAACATATAAAAATACTTTACAATTTATTTATACGAAAAAATACAACAACGAAATTTCCCAAAAATGTACTAAAAATAATCAGTTCGTGTGTTTTATTTTTGAGTCCGATTTTCCAAGAGCTTCTGCATCTACTAGGGTATCGGGTAGCTTGGCGCCTAAAGTTTCAGGTTGTGTAAGTGCAAGGAAACCAGAGACGATGCACATAAGGCCGAATATCATATTTGGTGTTCCATGCCAATATGTTGCCTTAAAAAACATAAAGAGAAATATCAAACAATGACGCAAATAATATAAACGTTTTTAATATTAATGTTTTACCAGTATTTTCAGAAAGACTTCACAAATATTTTCTATATAACATCACAAATAATATTTTGGTATTTTCGATTCAAAATATGTAATAATGTAAATTATTTTTTTATGAAGAAGAAATTAAAACTCTTACTTATTAATTTATGAAAATATTTATGTATACGAGTATGTAAAAATATCATACTTACAAGAACAGGTGTGAGTGGTGCCACTA
Source organism: Heliconius charithonia (assembly GCA_030704555.1). Classification (NCBI taxonomy): domain Eukaryota; kingdom Metazoa; phylum Arthropoda; class Insecta; order Lepidoptera; family Nymphalidae; genus Heliconius; species Heliconius charithonia. The sequence goes on from CM060825.1 coordinate 7,876,093, forward strand.
TTGAACCAATACGGCCAACTGTAGAAGAGAAACTGAGTAGACTGTGACGATATATCGTAGGATATAGTTCGGACGTGTACAGATATAGCATCATCATAACAGCGGATATACCGAATTTTCCAAGCATATACACTAAAAGTCGAATCGTAGAGTAGGCTGAAATGAAAAACATTTTGACATAAATAAATTATTTTACAAATATTATAGAATTTTTAAGTACGTTTTCTCAAGTAAAACCATTTTCTTATTTTGGCCAAAATGAAATTAATATTATATAAAAAGGTTCATCAACATCTACAATGGAAAAAATGCTTACCACTCGGAATAAATACGAAGCTTATGTTGCATAAAGAACTGAAGAAGAATCCTAAGGATAAAGTAGTTTTTCTTCCAATTCTGTCCACAAATAAAACTCCTATAAAGCTACCGGGAATTTCAATAGCGCAAGTTAGGATATAATTTAGATATATAGTACTAGAAATAGTGGCCGTGTTAATAGAAAGACCATAGAAAACGAGGGTCGCAGTGATCCACCAGACTGGAGTAGTACATACTCGTCTTAACAAAACTGATGATTGTATCACGCTTCGGCACAAATTGGGTGCCTTCACCTGAGATTTAAAATAATAAGTATAATTATTAAAAACTGTTCCCACGTTATTACAGATATTTTAGTTTTAGATAAGAATCAATCAATATTGGATAAACCCTTAATTAGTGTAATTTTTGAAAAATAATTATATCGAAATAGATTAAGATATATAGATACATACACACTTACTTTCGTTTGTGGTTTTGTTGCTTCAATAGGTGAAGTTAAAGCCGCCAATGATTTCTGACTAACATGTTTCTTATTTAACTTTGCTGCAATTTGTAGATACTTTTCAGCCCTAGTGTATTTCTTTTTTGATAACAACCACCTAATGCTATCCGGCAAAATCCAAAAATAAGCAAGAATTAAAATAAAGGGTAAATAAAGTGTTATTGACATCCGGCGCCAAGACGGAATAGCCCAAGCTGCAGCTCCTAATACCATTTCGCCAATCGCAAACATAGACGAAGTACAAGCTGATGTAATCGCCCGATACTTGGGCCCGATGAGTTCAATAGCTAAAACATATATTCAGTTTACTTATAGTTATTTAAAATGCGTTGTACAAGTAATTTATTTACGCTTTACATTAACTTACCTATAATGAAAGCTGAACTATAAACACCTGCGCCAAGACACATCTGTAAAAGCTGTAAAACCATAAACATTGAGTAGTTAATTGAAAATGCTCGGATTACTCCGACGACGCCCATACCAAGTACGTTAAAAATAAGTGCAAATCGTCGACCGAAACGATCTGAAATATATCCAGTGATGGGTAGACCTAATATCATTCCGAAACTACTTAATGATCCTGGTAACACACGCAGCCAATCTTGACAGCCGAGATTGAACTGAAATAATAAAATATTATAAGTTATTATTAGATAAAATGAAAATAAGAAAAATCTTGTACTAAAAATAAATAAATATATTTAAGGTAGAGGTCAGTACTGGTGCAGGCGCAAAAACTGTTTGACTGTAAACGCCAGAGGTTGTGATAACGATTCGCACACAAGGAAATGAAATGTTTAATATTTTTAGTTCTTCACTCTTGTATCGAGACACAGAGTGACATTGACTTCCGCTATTCAACTCGCAATTTCCACAATGTGTGGCAGAGACACTAGGCTCTTCACTCTACCTACAGTGCTACATACAGGATACAGAATGCAGCTAAAAAATTAACATATTTAAAGTATCAATCTTTGTCAAAATACGAAGAATAGTATGAGGATACTGTTAGATTCCGTTACAAGAACAAGTTCCGTTAGAAGTACAATTCCAGTAATCTCTAAGTAAGAATAAAAAAAAAGATTTAGAAACTCTTTGTCCTACTGATATATTTTCACTTGTGAACTACTAGAATATTATATTGGTAATCAATATATCAATATTTAACAGACAGAGTGTGAGGTAGGTGTAGAAAATAATTGTAAAGTATAAATAATACATACATCGTATACTATTGTGTTATTTGCAGCATATACATAACTTTCACAATCAATTATCTGAGATTGATTGAACATCGAAGCAGGGCACTGGTCAGTTTCGTTACTGGTAGCAGTGAGCGGTAGATATCTTTGGCAACTAAAAAACCCTGAGCTAGCTTCTGGTATTGCATTCAAAATCCAATCAGGATTATATTGGGACAGACTACTATTTTCACCACATTCTGGAATCTGACATCTGAGAAGATAGTAAAATTATCAATTATAATTAATGTTAACGAGAGAAAACAACGTAAAACGTAAAACTAGGTCGACTGCTTAGACGTAGGAATGATAATTTCAATTTAGGATTCATGTAGGAGGCAGGCACAAAGTGTGATTGTTAACGCAACAGATAGTGGGATTCGATGCGTTCAAATGAAATATTTTCTTTTTTTTTTATTTCTTCACTTTGATGTCGAGGCAAAGCGCGGCGTTGTGTTCCGCCACTCAACATGCGTTGCAATGGAGTGCCTTAGCCCTATGATACCCTGCTGTGTTCGGGATACAGCGTGACGCTAAAAAAATAGGATTAACATTTTTATTAAAATTTATCCGTAGTGATTACGTGTCAGGCAGGAACTATACAAAATATTTAAATGCCTCGAGTTAGTATCACATCGCCACCAATACTCTCAGCGCGATATTGTCTTGAACTTTGTTGTCATTAGGAACAAACGGCGTTTTAATTTTTAGCGAATATTTTTATATATTGTTATTATTAAGAATAGTTAAAACGATGCTTTCATATAAGAACTACAATATCGAGTATAAAAGTCTGGAATGACCATTGATTAACCAATGCTATAAAAATATGAACCCCTTACCCTGTTACTAGTGACCAACTACTACATTCTTATTCAATTTTTCCATTTGCCTTACCTGTGTGGTATTCTTGCAGTCGTGAAGATATAATCTGTTTTAAAAGTAGACGCCATTATTGGTAGTGCTAACAGGACAATGTTTCTTAATTGGTACCAACCAAATTGACCAATTTCATTTGCTAACACATCGTCGAGAGTTACAGGAAGCGTAGTCTCCATGGCTGGTTTTCCAGTTTCAGCCATTAAGTTACAATATTATAAAAAAATTACAAGATATAAACATTTTTTACATAATTATATATTTATTGTAAGATACACCATCTAACACAGATGTAGCAAGGCATCTCTTCAAAGCGTTTATAGGTACTTATCTTATTTATCACGACTTTAAAATAGTGATAAATAACAACACGTGTCTTCAGATAAATATAAATTATGTTAGTGATGAGCCAGTAAAAATAAAATTTGCGACTGTTTCATATTATTAAAAAAAATACTTATGTACTCCAACTTTCAACTTTACCATTAGTTTACAATTTTTGTACATACTAACCAGAAAGTGATAGCTATTATATCATATTGTAAAAATAAATAAATAAAGAAAATAAAATATGTATGGCAATACACATAAATAACATAGTTAATTATGAATAATACAAACTATATATTTTTCATACCATATTAATCGAGACGAGTTCGTGTATTGTAGTCCCGAATGTCGCGACCGTCGTTCTGTCTATATAGGTGGTGGTGATGCTGGAAGGCAGCGGTCGAGTCGAACTCTTAAGTACTACGGTGCTAATAAATATAATGCACATGAAGACTCGTACCAAATGTATAATGAATATAATATGATAATTCGAAGTTTATGATGGCACGATCTTTTAGGATCGAATTTCTTATAAAGGAATTAAATGTGTAGGAGCGACACATATTATGGATTAAAGTTATCTTTGACCAATATTATAATATTAAATGTTGCTTGACGTCGCGGAAGCTGACGTGATAGCTTTTGCGAACTGTTGCAGCGACATTAACTATGTCGTGGCTGATGTCGTCTCGCATTACGCTCGCAATACGTAAGCTACGCTTGTATGGCGTTAGCCATTGACGTATTTTATACGATTTCTATGACTTGGTACACTAGTAGATGCGTGATGCTATTTTATGTCCCAGCTCCGGTGTATGTAGTAGTGTCCGCAGTACCTTCAGACTGATCACACACAAACGTCCCGGAGAGTTCAATATGACTGTTGCAGCCGCAGTCTGGTAGGAATTCACAGTGTAGGGGCACTTCTAATGGCATAATATAAAATTCAATTCAATTGGATAAACCTAGCCACTACTTTAGGTTTGATAAACCCCAAATCCTCTCTAAGAAAAACAGATACATTACTAGAATGATCCGCGAGGCTATTGAAATACAAAAACATCCTAATTTCAATAGAGAGGATGGCTGGAAACTTTCTACCACCGGGGACCCACTCATAAAATCATTGAAGTCTCAAACCCACCATACCAGAGGGCAAGATACAGTAAGCTCATTATTTCAATCCAGGGCAGTACGCGAGGCAATTAAGAAATCGATGGCGGTAGATTGATATAATGATGTCAACTGACACACGAATGCCACCTCAGTCTACCCGTGACCACGGACTACTGCAGTGTTCGAAACGTCGGGTTAAATATACACGATTAATCCGGTTAATATAGTTTCATTTAAAATGTGTAATAATCGTGAAAATCAAAGAACTTATTATTATAGTCATGTTATGATTTCATGTATACATATATATATATAGACATGACAGTTAATCTTGTATATATAGATAATGTTATTAATATATAGGCTTCAATTGAGACCATTATCTTCAGCATTATATGCTTGACACGTGACATATTTAAAGGTAGCGATTATGATAACAGATGCTGTCGTTTAGCTCCTTATCCTATTCTATTCATATATTATAATCTCTTATTACCATAAAATTCCTTATTTAAACAAATACTCATTTACTACCGTTTATTTTACTTTTTCATATTTTTTTTACTAATTTTTATTTACTAATTAACGCGATGGCGTTCACTCATCACATATATAAAAGGTTCACATACTCATCACATTATAAAAGGTTCACATATGTGATAACATGTTCACACATGTGGTCCACATATGTGACTACATATTCACACATGTGGTCCACACACGTGACCACATATTCACACATGTGGTCCACATATGTGACCACATGATCACACATGTAATATTCATATGTGACTACATATCACACATGTGATATGCCCATGTGAATACTTATTCACACATGTGGTACACATATATGACCACACGATGCCACATGTGGTCCACATATGTGGCCACATGATCACATATGTGGTCCACATATGTGAGCACATAAACACACATGTGGTCCACACACGTGACCACATATTCACACATGTGGTCCACACACGTGACCACATATTCACACATGTGGTCCACATATGTGACCACATGATCACACATGTAATCTTCATATGTGACTACATATCACACATGTGGTCTACATATGTGACAACATATCACACATGCGATCTGCACAGGTGAATACTTACTCACACATGTGGTTCACATATATGACCACACGATGCCACATGTGGTCCACATATGTGACCACATGTTCACATATGTGGTCCACATATGCGAGCACATATACACACATGTGGTCCACACACGTGACCACATATTCACACATGTGGTCCACATATGTGACCACAAATTTTCACGTGTGGTCCACATAAAAGACCACATATTCACACATGTGGTCCACATATGTGACCACATTTTCCCACATGTAATCCACATACGCGACCACATATTCACACATGTGGTCCACATATGTGTCCACAAATTCTCACATGTGGTCCACATGAAAGACCACATATTCACACATGTGGTCCACATATGGGACCATATATTTACACATGTAGTCCACATATGTGCTTCTAATTATATAAGCTCACCAGAGTGTGTAAACTCGTCTCAGACAAACACCCAGACTTCTTGAATCTTCTTGTTCTTGAAACTGCATTCATTCCATTAAATTACTCGAATCGAATTACTTAACACATGCTTCTACAAAAATGTATTGCCATGATTTCGATGAAAAATTCGATGAAATATGGCTAAATTTTACTATAAATTCTAAGTATAATATGAATTCTGAATTTTTTTATCTTCAGACAAAATGAAACTAGTATTTCTTCTTCTTTTTCATTATACATATTGTTACTTACAAAATTCGTTATAAATTAGTTAATTGAGGCTGATCGTGCAGAGGCACAAAATGAAATTGTAAACGCGACTGATTGTGAGTTCGATCCCCACTTGAGGAAATGAAATATTTATTTATGTTTTTATTTTTTTCTGATTGATTCTAAGATGATTTCATTGAGAGTAGTCTTAGCAAAGCTTCTTATAAAAATATGTTCAGCTTCTATTATCTCTTCTTCTATTAGTTAAGAAAAATAAACAAACGTTTATTTTTGGAGCTTTTTGGACACGAGGTTTTTAATTGTCAATTATAAAACCTAATTATATGCAAAATGAATAAAATAACCTCGTTTCATTTCGAAATCATTTTTTTTATGAGATTTATTTGTGCAATCAGCGACAGTAACAGACAATTTGTTTTTCAATCTTTACGATCATATATCAATAATATCTAACTCTAACAGCTAAAAATTTTATTACAAATACAAAACTGTTTCGAAGGTGTGTCGTAACGGTATTTATGTGAGATATATTAATTAGCACAAACTGTTTTATACAAATAAAGCTACAGATATCGTAACAGATTTTTATCATATTATGCATTTATTTTATCATTAATTGCGATATCTATTTAATATTTATGTATCATTAAATATATGGAAAAAACAAATGAGATTATAATAAGAGCTTAATATTAATAAATATCTTAAAATAAATTCAGGTAAATTATCAGCTAGACTGGTCAAGCTTAGAACTCTTTTTCCCAAGTGCTTCAGCTTCAGCGAGGGTATCAGGCATAGCAGTGCCAAGTGTTTCAGGTTGTGTCAGCACAAGCAGGCCAGAAATTATGCCCATAGTACCAAACATCATTGATGGGATACCGTGCCAGTAGTCACCCTGAAATATGTTAAAATGATTTAGTTTTACATCAAAACAAACATCAAGACTGATGATATAGGACAAACTAATAGTTGTACATGACATATGATAAGTTCTAATGTCAAATAATGGACTATCCGTGTCCAAACAAAATTTTTCATATTTATAAAATTAGTTTAGATCTGTTAATGAAGAGATTTACTTACAAGGACCGGTGTAAGAGGAGCTGTAATAGATCCAATACGACCGACCATAGACGAGAACGCGAGGAGACTATGGCGGTATTCTGTTGGATATAATTCCGATGTGAATAAGTACAGAGATGTCATCACAATAGAAATTCCAAATTTACCAAACAAAAAGATTATCAGTCGCACAACAGCTAAATCTGAAACAGAAGATATTGTTAATTAAACAAGAATTATTCGTGGCGTATGGATACAAGCGAAGTGGGCTTGCGACCGCCAGCGCAACGTTTGTTTATTTAATTCAGACTTGGGGAAATGACTCTGGTATCGGTAGCCGGTAAAGTGCGACGGTGAGTTCCTCCAGTCAACGTGAAATACATCGGGAATTGAAGTCTCTGGAAACTGGGGAACAGAAGAGTCTTAACACTTAGTTCCCAGGTTCCCTCTGTCAACCCCGCTGTATGCAGGATACACAGTGATGTTAAAAAAATCTTATTTAAAGTACACACAGCAATGACTTGATTATTTTACTTTGTGTTTCGTATTACATATGTATATTGTTTGTGTTATGACCAATGTTCTACTGACCAAAGCTGAGAACGTTCTACACTTGGAATATACTACTTTATTAGATAACTTGGTTGGTTCAATATTTATGAATTGAAAACATATTTTTCTAGTAAGTCAGGCATAAGCTTTCCGTTTAGCCTCAAACGATATAAATATCTCTAATGACGTAATAAAATGACAAATTATTTCTTATATTTTATCTATCTCACGTTAAACCGAAATAGCGTAAAGCGAAAATAAACAAAAATACTCACCATTAGGGACGAATACGAAGACAATGTTACATAATGCACTGAAGAAGAAACCAGAAGACAGCGTGGCTTTCCTACCAATTCTATCAAGAATTAGCACTGCAGTGAAGTAGCCGGGTATTTCAATAGCGCAAATCAAAATGAAATTTAAATACATCGTATCAGAGAGCGTTGTAGAGTTGATAGACAGCCCGTAGTACACGAAGGTGGTAGTTATCCACCAGATTGGGGTTGTACATACTCGACGAAGCAATATAGGGGAGTTTATTATAGTGCGGACTAAGCCTGGTTTTTCAGCCTGAAAGGAGAAAAGTCAGTTAATATTTATATTTATCCATTTTTATCTTGTCATTTATAAGTTTTATAATGTTAAGATAGATTTTAAGACATTTTCATTTGTTATATATATTTTAAGTCATCGTGAATCAATAAGACAACGTCTGAATGTTAACAAGGTTATATTATTACATAGAAAGAAGTATTTTCATCTCCTTGAACTCCAGAGCGAAGAAATGTTATGAATATCGTTCATATAGCAGCATTGAGTTCCGCCACTCAACACACACTTCAAATTTAGCCGAATAGAGACAGAAGTGCAGCTTCAAGCTTCTTTTCACTCAGCACGATAGACAGAGAAAAACAAGTGTTAATGGACTTCGTTCACTACACACCGTAAGATATTGGAGACACTGTATCTTGTGTGGTGGAAAACTCAACATAACGCTAAGTTTCATCCACAGAGCAGATTTCCTCTAGTAGAGATTGAACCCACAACCACCATGCTCACAGTTGGAAGTTTTCCGAAGCCACGAAAACGTCTCATTATTTATGGTTCTATTAATAAAAATAAAAGTCACTTACATCTGAAGATACAAGTGGCTCTGGTGGATTCATTAACGCTTCTAAACTCTTTTCACTAATGTGCGTTTTGTTCACTCTCGCCACTGTTTCAAGAACATCTTTAGCTTGATCATATTTCTTTTTAGATAGTAACCACCTAACGCTCTCGGTTAAGATCCAGTAGTAACTTATGATTAGGAAACAGGGAATGTGCAGGGCCATTATCATATATCGCCAAGGTTGGACTATCCAGGCAACTCCACCGAGAATAATTTGACCGACAGCGAACATAGAAGATGACGTGGCGCTTGTGATTACACGGTATTTTGGACCCACGAGCTCGGCAGCTGAAATATTATATTTATTCTATTATTGCTATGAGCTTTACCGAATTCCACAAGTAAAGTTAACTAAAAGACAAGAAGAAAGTTAGGAAAATTATCGAAGTTGTAATATGTATATATGTATTTTATTTTTTTTAATAAGTTTGAAGTATTTTAAATTGTTATCTTCAAAAATGTGCTGAATTTTCTACCTCTAAGCTCCAGAAAACAATACAAACATATTTTATGATGTTAAAATGTATAGTCCCAGTGTCGTCATATCCTGTTTTATTATTTTCATTTTATCAAAACCTTTTTCTTAGATAATTAATAAATACTTTCACCAGTATTTACCGAATTAAATAAAATAAAATTACCAAAAATATAAGCTGAACTGAAGGTACCAGCACCCAGCGTGGTTTGTAGTATTTGCATAATCAGGTACATAGTGTAGTTTACTGAGAAAGCGCGAATAAGACCGATAAGTGCGAGATTGAAGACACTGATGACGAGAGCCCACCGACGACCAAATCTGTCGGAGATGAAACCAGTGATGGGCAAAACTAGCAGTGTTCCTACACTACTGAGGGTACCTGACAGCGCTCGCAGCCATTCTTGACATCCCAAGTCGAACTAGAAGAAAAAAAATTAAGTATAATAAATATTGTAATAACTAGCAATAAATTGTTTCATTATACTTTATGCTACTATATTTAACTATTGATAACGTTGTGGCGCAGAATGACAGCGTATACAAGTGATGGTTGTGGGTACCATCCCTATTTGGGGATTCCATTTTTATTTAAATTATCCTTTCTTCACTTGATTGACAAAGTGCTGCGTTGACTTCCGTTACTCAAAGCAATATCTCGATAAGTAAGTGAAAAGTGGGAAGCAGTGTCTTAAGGTTCCTTTTGCGGGAAAAACGTGTATTTTTTTTAAGAATTATACTAACTTCAAATTTTTTAGTATATTATTTATTCTATATAAAATTTGAACTTTTCAGAATGAGTACAGTTTAAACAAGTAATGTATTATTTTTATTTATTTATTCATACCTCAATACAAAAAAAAATATCTATCATAATAGATTAATTATATCAATTTATAATAAATTATCTTTTGAATCAAATAACTAACGCAGTTAATGACATTATTAAATGATAGCATATCTTTTTTGTTTACGACGGATTTAAATGAGAATTTATGTGTGATAGTATCGAATATTATAATATTTTTACATTCATAAATTTCCAAAATCTACTTATTATTATTATTATTGAAAACTATCTTACAAATATGTTTAAATAAAGATACAAAAATAAAAATAAAAAAAAACAAAAAATAAAAAAAAAATAACTAAAAAACCGATTTTAAGCATCAACAAAAATAATTTTACGTAAAGTAAAACGTACTATGATTTTGATAATCAAAATTAAATAAATAAAGATTTTATAATTTTGAAGTCGTCGTCAAGCTAATCTACAACAATCTTACTACAATATCGAATTTCTAAGCCTGTTTGTTTTACTTGGCACCGACTTCAAAGTTAAAATTGAATCGGTTTACCCAGTCAAAAGTTTCGAGGTAACAAACATAAAAAATTGTCGAATTGATAACCTCCTTTTCTTACAGAAGCCGGTTAAAGGTACACACGTGCACAAAAATATAAGTTGTAACAAGCGTAAAAAAAATCGACGTGGCTCTTTAAGATTTATTGTATTATTGTATACAAGCGCTTGTACGCTTGTTTATATTCTTGCACGTGTCTTTATTTATTTTATTTAACATGTTAGACCGAGGAAACCCAGTGTTAAGAGACTCCGTTGCATCATTATGCGCCGCACAATATTCGAGATATTGTGTTGAGTAGCGGAACTCAACATCGCGTTTTATGTTACTAGAGTGAGGAATTGAAAATAGTTACAATCAGCCACTGTGCCGCTGTGCCATAACAGTCTCATATTCTATCTTGGCTATAATATTGTTGGTATGTCTATATTTGAATATAAAAATAAATAAAACTTACTTCGTACACAACAGAGTTATCTCTAGCATAAACGAAATCCTCACAATTAACTAATTGCGATTGATCGAATAAATTAGCCGGGCAGTAATCTAAGGTACCATTGACTCCAGTGTTGGCAGACGCATACCGTTGACAGCTGGCGAAACCAGAGCTGGTCTCTGGAATTGCACTTAATAACCAATCAGGCTCGATGTCATTCAGCTTACTGTCTTCTCCACATTCCGGAATTCGGCATCTACAAATAGAATTAATCTAAAGCTTTTAACATTTCTAACTTATTATGTGGAATAACACTTTATTGATGGATATAACTTTAGGAAAGGGCAATACTTAAAAAAAAGAGATTTGAACCTACGTCTTTCCTAAGAAACTATTAGTGTAGAAAACATAATAAGCTTACATATTTACGTATCTTTGGGTACATTCCCGTTAGTTGTAGAAACATTTTGATCTAACACACGATGGTTAAAGAATACATTTTTCTTCCTTCCTGCTATATCCCAAATTTAGAACGGTAGTTAATTAGTATCTACTCTATTCTCCAATTTTCGCCTGAATTTGAGACATTGTCGTATCAGAACACTTAAGTGAACAAGTGTTTGTGTATGTACAAACATACATGGGTACATTATCTATAACCTTGAGTAAAGATCAAACCCATTATCATCGCGTTTACAGACAGTCGCTGTCCTTACATGATCGTTCTGAAGAGAAAATAAAGGGAATATGTTCTAAATATTTTGTTGTTTGGTTTAGATTAGACAGCCAGCATTATGTGTATTAAATATTTAATATTTGTCTTTAAACACCAAGACAAAATAAAATTGTCTAAATCAATTATACTCCTTTGATAATATAAGTATAAATTATCTTTAAAGAAAGATTAATTGTTTTGATTACCAGATTACATAAAATTATAATACGTAAGAAATAAGCATTTACTTAAAAATTATGACAAATTATTAAAACCGGAAAAAAAATATGAATGGCTAATTATGGCTAATAAATCAAACAGATGGTATAAAAAAGTAGTTATAGCTGAAACGTCAGTCTGAATAAATAAAAGTATATAATCATATATGTCCAAATATTGATTTCTCCTTTCTGAAACCCAATGTAGTTGTTAATCTTAAAACAAAATGTAAGACACTAGACTAGTCCCATCTTTGTCCAATTTATGTGTGTGTGGCTGGTCACATTTGTCGAAAAACTTAGGAGCTCAGCAAGCGTATTTTAGGACGTCCTTTAACTAGGTAAAATAATGACCAGCCAGATGAAACGACGACAAACTTAACGACTTAATGCCATTATTTTTACCATTTTAGAGACATTGTACAAAAAGTAGCATAATGTAACAGCGTCTTTATATCACTCCACATTTTTTTTGATAATGAGATTCAAACAAATAACTAACGCATATACAGTCAGACTGCTCTACTACGCAAAAGTGGCATCGATATAGTAATTAATATGTTAAACAGTTCTATATGAATAATAGAATTATAATAGTGTCTAGTTTAAAACATAACAATTGTTAATTTGGTTGTAATGATTAAAAAAATGTAGATATATATTTTTTACCTGTGTGGCACTGCAGCAGCGGAGAAAATATATTCACTCATAAAAGCGGACATGATGATTGGTATTGCAACCAGAAGTATGTTCCTCATCTGAAACCATCCAAACTGCCCTAATTCGTTGACCAGCACATCGTCGAGGTCCAGTGGTTTCTTAACCACGGTCTCCTTCTTTTCAATGTCAATACTCTGTTTCCTCGAAGAGGACTCTTGATTTCCACCATCTTCAGCCATTTTTTATTATTTTTTCAATTTTTGTTGCAGACACCGCTATGTGCAGTCACGATCCTGATTTAAGTGAGTTCTGTAACAAAACATTTTATTTATCATTAACTCCTTTATCAATTATAAATTTAATATCAATAATTTTTACCGATAAATTGTCTGTCACAACCAGGATAATCCAATCACATTTCAAATCGTCTGAGTAGCAATCAGATTGGAATTTTAATTACTTAAAAAATATATTACCTATAAATTGGTGATATTAATCACCTTTCTTCTAATACATTGGTGTACCAGAGATTCTAGGTACCAAATAATAATTTGGTTGGTATAATCGTGGATTCTAGACTCTAGGAAAGTAATGTTTAGAATATTTGTATCGTCTTTTCTAAACTTTTCATCTTCCATATAGCAGAGTAGGCAGAGGGAAATTAGTGTTAAGAGACTCTGTTCCTTCACATCACCCAATTTTTAGATATCATTTCTGTGGCACAAGTGGCACAGCGGTATTTCGCCGAATTATAAACGCAACGGTTGTATGTTTGATTACCACTCGGAGAAATTAATTATTTCTTCTTCCTCTAGTAACAAGACAAATATTCAGTGTATTAGAAATAAAGTGTAGAAACAGTAGATTCTCTGTCTTCCGTGCTGTAGCAACATACAGCGTAAATAAAAATATATATATTTTGTAAATAACGTTGATAAGACGTATGTTACAACATCGTTAAATCCTAAACTTCATTTCATATCATCGCACATAATAAACGCGGCAATTTTATCAATTACTATTTGTTAGAAGACATAGGTTTTAGTTACACTGGTCATTTACAAACACTATGTATGCTAAATAAATTGAAAATATAGTATTTTTTTTGTATATGTAATGTTTTTAATTTAATTTTAAATACGTTATAAAAAGTTCTATCAGTACTCACATTGTGCTACGTTGATTTTAGCCAACTTCTCCAGTTTTTAGGAACCTTTGCTAGTAACGATATAAAAAGCAGTGAGCTAGACTTCTAGCTAACTACTATGTAACTAACTGGTGACTTCACAAGTTAAGGAGATACATCCTCTAAATCATCTCTATATTTATTACGGTGTAAATTGGACATTCGTCGATTGAATTATTAAAACTCAATACTTAAGTGTTATTTCAAAGGATTAATATTTTAGTTCACGTTGATTACAATACGTATACTAAAAATCTAGAAATATATATTTATATGCAAGAAAATGTTAACAAAACTATTAAACGATGTAGCAATCACGAATATCTCTAAACATATTAAAAAACCATCGTGGCGCAGTTAAGACAGCATCTGTTTGTTTGTTTAATTCCCACTCAGAGCAATCTTTTAAATAGATCTTTTAGATCTTTTAAATTATTTTTATATAACCGCCCTGGTAGGTAAAGCGTAACTTAATAACACTTAGTATGAATCTGTTTATAAATATATTTATTTATTTTTGCAATAAAAATTTGAATGCACAAAATAAGAAATTGTGTCTAGCTAGTTGTGTTTTACAATTATGAAAAAGAAAATTACAAGTTTTGAGAGTAGTGTTTACTACAAGTGTTTAAGATCCTTAATAATCTTTAGTGAGAATAATATTCTCCATTTATTTATTTCAAAAAAAAAAAAAATATTCCCTGCTCCTATATAAATTACAAAAAACAATACTCTTTTGTGAAAAAAAAGAGAAGGATTACGTAAAAAGCATTAGGACCTCTCGGAAAACATGTATAAAGAAATTGACGACAGTAGATGGGATGAAAGAGGTGTTTTGCCCTCTTAGCCTACCCCAGTAAGTGTAAAAAGCATGAGGCTAATAAAAACACGTCGTGAAATAGGGGAAGAAAAAAAAATTATAGTTGTTTGAAATATTAGATTTTTTATCTTACCATGCAAATCACGGAAGGTGCTAAACACTATAAAATATATAAACAGCGAAATGAAGACTAAAAAATATGCAAAAAATCCATGAACAATAGATCTAAGCATTGTTTACCGTAATAATAAATAATCATGGGTTGTTATACCGCTGACTATTGTATAACAATACAATGCTAGTAACATCACATATGTATTTCCCATATACTTTAAAAAACCTATAAATTATGTATAGAAGACATTCGTTACAAAATTCTTCTTAAGTAAAGGCCATCATTTTACTATTATACTGAAAATGCCCTTTGAAATGAAGAAAATAGAGGACGTTGTAAAAGTTTCATTTGAAGAGAGTCTTTCGGACTTAGTGAGTGGGTTTGGACGGTATCAAATATGGCAGTGTTTATTAGCTCTGGTACCGGTGGTCTGTACTGCCACTAGTAATACCAATTTTGTGTTTGCAGCCGCTTCAGTTAACTACAGGTATAAAGATTTTATGATATAGTGAATTTCTACCTATACTACACTATATGCAGGAGTAAGTCAGTTGTGGCGTAGGGGCCAAGTGCGACTGTAAACGCGACTGATTGTGGGTTCGACCCCTCTCGTGCTCTGGTGTCGAGGCAAAGCGCGGCGTTGATTTCCGCCAACACACAATGCCTTAAAAATTGCACGGTAAATGGGAAAAACAGTGTCTTAACACTACGTTCCCTCTGCATCCTTTGCTATATGCGGGATATTAGATATAGCGTAAAACTAGAAAAAAAATCTTTTTACATCTATGTACTTATAAAAAAAAAAAATATTTGCCTTTCATATCAACATAACTGTATTATTTTCAAGTGTATATAGTTATTTACGCGATACCTAAACACAATTTTAACATGTTTGTTTGTCTGTCTCTCGGTTTATCCGGGTTAACCCCCGGACCAGCTAAACCGATTATTATGGGTCTAACACTGAAAGATAGAGATGGTTGTGGTGCAATATAAACGCAATTTGAATACAATAAGAAAGTTATGTCAATTTAAAGTATGTTGTTCGACAAAATTGCTACTTCCTAATACTTTTATACAACTGTTGATTTGGCTAAATCTTTAGTTTTAAATGTTTTGTTGCTTAATATTATTTGTAAATTATTATTTGTATGATGAAAGAAAAATCTGCAGATTGTATGATTATATTATAAAATAGACCGAGATTTAAAAAAAATCCAATGTAAGTTGATACCTTCTCAAGCAGCCACGTAGTGCTTGTAGTTTCTCAATTGTAGATAGAGATTTGTGGAGCATTATTAAATGTTTTTTAACCCGTAATTTTGCGGAATTCGGATATGTGATATGTGAAAAAACTACGTTTGCAGTGTGCACGCAGTTACGGTTTACCAAGACAGATAAAAAATAACTAAACATATTTTTATTAAATACAATAATCAAATTTCCTAAATATATAAATTACGATTTATTTAATGCTTCCATTTGAATCCATTTTTAGGATGTTGTACATCAAAATAAAAAAACTATCTTGTTATAGGATCACATTGTTGTCCATCTGTCCGTATTTTAGACCATTTTACTTGAGATTGCGTTGATGTATCTATCTGAAACTAATATAATATGTTCAAGATTACAGTTCCTTGGAGCACAGAAATTAAGCTCCATATGCAAAGTAAATTTTTAAATACAAATAAACGATAAATTCAAAAAATAAACATTTATTAGGCTTATATTTGTAGTTAATTTTATATTAAATAAGTGTATGGGCAAACTTAAGTTCCTTAACTTTATTCGCCGCATTATCAAAACCTATAAGATATTTCCCGATCACAATCCTGAAATTGGTACAGAAATCTCTGTGGGCGAGTCTGTCTGTTTGTCTATGCGCTTGTGCACTCTAATCTCAATAATGGCTTAACCCATTTAAATGCAGTATTCACTATTGTATTTTGTCAAGTTTTTCCTAATATTTAGTGTTAGTTTTTTTTTTAAATCGACTGATAAATAAAAATGTAATATCAATATAAAGCATTGCACCTAAAATATTACCACAAAATAAGTGTTTTAATAATTTGGCTTAAACTTTAGTTTTCTATGTATAGTAAATACATTGTCTTTAAAATGATAATGTTATTAGAACAGGAAAGTATTTAAGATGAGAAAATGAATTGTATTGTAATACAAAATTAATCTATTTTAACTTTTAATACAAGCGGGCGAAGCCGCAAGCAGGTCGCTAGTCGTTAACATAATTAAGGTAACATAACAAAGCACCTATGCATACTAGATAGCATAATTTTTGTCATTATGCCGACACGTGAACTTGGGCTTATTTATTTTATCTACTTAGTTGTAAGTATTATAGAGCTAAGAGATATCTTATCCGGTCTAATAATGTTTGGTTCAGACGTAATAATAATAAATATTGCCTTGATAATGTATGATAACGTATGATAAATGCCCACATTTTGTTACTATAAAAAAAACTATTATTATATTTTTTACTATTACATATTCTTTGATTACTTTTACGATAGGTAAATGAAAATGGTATATCGACCTTTTTGTTGTTAACTTTGAGCCCATTTAGATATATGTATATATGTAATACAAGGTAGCCCATGTGCGCTAGCAATCCAGGGACCTGAACATAATAACCATACTTTTATTTCAAAAGTAAAATATTACATCTTTTGTTCGTACAGGAATTTCAGGTGACCACGCTGTCTTATTTCGGCTGTACTTTTTTTGTCAGTCAGTCATTCAGCATACAGTCTGACGGTACCTGTTAAGACTGCATACTTCCATACTAGATATATACTTATAAAAAATATTTCTTTCATTTCATATTTTTTCAGATGCACAATACCGCGATGTGAACGATACAACGCTACGTCATCTCTACCGGAGTGGTGGCCATCGAATGTGACAGATCACCGGTGTACCAAACCAGTGTATAATAATAACTACACATGCGATTCAGATGACTTCGAACGTATAGAAAAATGTGATGAATGGATTTATGAGTCCAAGCAGTCAGTTGTCACAGAGGTACCTGAAATCTATACTTATATCTATACGTAATAGAAGCCGAGGATATTATTTGGTTACACGCGTTGATCTTATAAAGTATTGGTTACATACTTATTTAGAAAACGTATACTTAGTAAAGTTTGTGCATAGTGATCAGAGCACCTGGTCGGTTCACCAGGAAGCTCGGGTTCGAGTCCCACTACGTTCAAATTTTTATACGTTTGTTAAATAAGTATTTTTCTTCCCTTAGTGTGGAATAACACTTTAAAAATATTAAAAGTACTGGTTACAATTAATCCTTTTCTGTTCAATAATGTATTTATCGAGTCCTGCCTAGGCTATATCATAGTTATCTCCTGCGCTTAGAATGTGTACAAGATAAACAACAAATATTTTCTTATAATATTACTATCAAAAATTGTTTAAAATTGATATTTACTTTCATTTTCCTTTCTTCGCTCTGGTGTTGAGGCCAAGCGCGGCGTTGAGTTCCGCCACTCAGAATTCGCCGGAAAGTGGGGAACGGAGTGTCTTAACACTAGGTTCGCTCTGTCTACCCTGCTCTGTGCTGCTGTGTGCGGGATACAACGTGAAGCTGATTTTGAATTTTTGTTTTACTATAATTTCAGTTTGATCTCGCGTGTCAGGAGTGGAAACGTACACTTATCGGAACAATACACAATGTAGGCGTCTTGATGTCTATGCCGCTTATGGGATATATTTCAGACAGGTGAAAGATGAATTACGTCGCTTATGAGGCTTATAATCATTACTACACGTTTTCTAATATACGTATAAATTAAAAAAATATATTTGTAGAACGGTTTAAAGAGGTGTATTTAAAAACCATGTTTAAACCATGTTATTTTTATAAAAGTATTTTTCCTAAGTGTGGAATAAATACTTTAAAAATAATACTCACAAATATATTATTGTTATTATATTCGTAATGTGGAGTATCTAGATTATGAGATAGAAAAACGAGGCCGCCTCTTTCATCTGATCCGCAAAAAGACGTCACTTTTGTAGATATCCAGATGATATATCTCGAAAAGAGTCTAATTGTAAGCTCAATGTCCTCGACGAGAGTTCCGTACCAATTTCAAGATTGATACAATAATAAATTTGTAATATTTTTATCTGTAACATCTTTTTGTTTATTTGTATTTATCACTTCTTGCAAATTTTTATTATTATAGGAAAATATGAGTTACCTACTCATATTTCCTGTGTTATGATTATACGGCAACTTCACGCTTTTTCCCACACGATGAGTAGGCACGATGAGTAGACTAATGTTGAAACACTCCGTACTCCACGTACTGCAAAATGTTTACCATTGCCACAAGATAAATTAAATAAAATTGTACTTTCATGCGGAAATCGAATCGGCCTCTAGACCCTATATCTATTAATGTATTTTTACAATCTCGACTTTTTTTTATAGATGGGGACGTCGAAAAGCCATTATTATCAGCTGCTTGAGTCTCATAATAGGTGCCTTTAAAACATTGTCTGGGACGGGGCAAAGTGGTTATTTGATTTACCTTGCTATCGAATTTATTGAGGCTCTTCTAGTGACTGGGACTTATACCACATGTTTTGTATTGAGTACGTATAGGTAGCCTTAATTTGTTTGAACTCACATTTTTATAAATGAATATATCTTTTAAATTTTCAGCATATGCTTTATTTGCTTAAAATTTAAAAGATATATTCTTCGTTAGATAAAGATACGTTTTTCCCAATTTTCTCCAGCCTTGCATGTTGAATAGTGAAACATAATCTATACATATAATAAAATTGTAACTGATTGTATTTTTATTTTTTTTATCTGTTCGTCTAATTGCCCACTAACTTCGGAAATAGCTAAAAGGATTTTAGCTCAGTTTTTACTATTATATTTAAGCAAGTCTAAAATCTGGAGAAACCTACTTACTAAAACGAAAAGTATCTATATTAGAGGTATGTTTAATAGTAAACATAGCTATAATGATACTTTTATAAGTAGTAAATTATATTGTAAATATTATGTTCATGAATTTGAAATTTGAATTTGAATTTAAATCTTACAATGTAGTAAAATTCAATACGTGCTTACAGTTTACTTCATAATTTTTATTTTTTGTAATATATTGTAAATAAAAATACAATATAAAAATACTCAACCGCCACTCGCACGCAGTGTCTCGAATTCGGGTCGAAAGCGGAGAACGAAGTATCTTGACACTAGATTGATTCAATTCAAAGTGTAGTAAAATTGTATTATATTTTATTTTTAAAATATTTTAGAACTTACAACATTTTTCATTTATCAGTTGTAGAGCTAATTGGGAGCGACAAGAGAATAATAGGCGCCGCAGCAGTGGGAATATCTGTGGCCATTGGAGAACTGATATTAGACTTCATAGTTTGGAATGTTCCTTATTGGCGGCACTTTTTACTTATCATTTATTTCCCAGCTCCTTTTTTCCTCCTATATACATTCCTACTAAAAGAAAGCATTCGCTGGCTCCTCACAAACAGTAAAGATGAAGAAGCTCTTTGTTTGCTACAAAATATAGCCAATTGGAATCAATTTGCGGTTTCCGAGAAGACCATAGATGAAGTTAGAAAGGAATCAAAAGAAACAAATGTTCAGAAAAACGAAGAGTTCACGTTTAAGCTTCTATTCTCATCTTCTACTATATTAAAAAGGTATGTTGTCTATATATTTTACATCTATACTAATTTAAAAAGCTGAAAAGTTTGTTTATTTGAGCGCAGTAACAAATAGTTCCGATTATAAAATATTTTTGTGTTGGATAGGTTATTTATCGAGAAAAGCTTTAAGTCATATTGTATCACGGCAAGCGGTTCGATGTTACCTGCGACCAGTTATTTTGGGCAAAAATGTGTCATTTATCATACACAAACTGATCTGATTTCAGTTTTTTCAATACTCGACTTAGTTAATAATAAAGGTGCAAAGTATGAGGAAACAGAGGCTATAAACTCTAATTTAAAAATGTTAATGGTTACTTAGGTTTATATTTTTCGCCTTCACGGTATATCCCTTAATCTAGGGTAAAAACACTCCGTTCTTCACTTTCCTCCCGAACTCGAGGCATTGCGTTGAGTAGTGGAACTCAAAGACGAACTTTGTCTTGTCAGCAGTTTATTAAGATAAAATTTACTTTCTCTACAGGGTAATAGTATGCTCCTGGTGGTGGTTCACTGCGGCGTTCGTGTACTATGGTCTAATGATCAATTCCATATCTCTTCCCGGCAATAAGTACACCAATTTTGCTCTCTCCTCCTTCGCCACTATACCTGGTGACGTGATAGCCGTCATCACCCTTGATAGGATTGGCAGGAAGAAGACTTTATTTGGGGGATTCTTGTTTTGTGGTATTTGTTGTGTAGCCACTGGTTTTATACCAAGAGGTAAAGTAATCTTGATGACGCTTTATATTTTGGCATCTGCATATAGCAGGGTCGGCAGAGGGAGCCTAGTTTTAATACTACATACATACTCCGTTTCGCAGTTTCCATCCAATTTATGTATGAGAATTTGTGTGTTGAGTGATTTAACGCTCAAATAGTAATTTTCCGAGAAAACGAGAATAATTAATTCTCCGGAGTGTGAAACGAATTCACAACCGTCACGACGGCCTCGTAATATGTTAAAAATCCTTCAATTTCCTTAATATGTGCGACGTAAAAATCTATCTATCATACTATTCGAGGTCACAAAATTTTACCGCGTAAATTCTGCAAATTCTTTTAAAAATGAAAATATTATTTATTATCATATCATAACTTATTTATCTCTTCACAGATTACAAGATTGCTTGTTTAGTCGTGTTCTTGATAGGCAAAATGTCGATATCAGCATGTTTCAATGCGGTTTACGTCTACACGTCAGAATTAGTGCCGACTTCGGCACGTGGCTCCTTAGTTGGCACGTGCTCGATGGTCGCCCGTGTAGGGACAGCGCTGGCACCACTTACACCACTTTTGGTACTATTTTTGTAATTATATTGTTATTTTTATATATCTCTTGTATTTAGTAGGGTAGGAGAGAATTTGAGGCCAGTCGTGGCCAAGTGGCATAAGCATCTACGCGCTACGAGTTGTGGTCCGATTCTTGGTGGTTCCGATCTTGAGAGAAAATATTCGATATTTTCATTTCTTCGCTCTGGTATCGTGCGCTTCATTGAGTATCGGCACTCAACACACAGTGCCTCGAGAATTCGGCAGAAAATGGTAGATGGAGTGTCTTAATACTAGGTTCCCTCTGCCTACACTGCAGCGTGAAGCTAAAAAAAAAGGAAAAGAACTTAATGTGCCTCTCACGCGTAAACAATTATAAAGACCATTCCAAATCAACAGCAGTAGCAGGAAAAAATTGGATGTTTTGAGGGACTAAACTGCCATACGTTCCTGTATAGGAATGTAAAAGTGAGAATCACATAAGTATATCATTTTAAAAAAAATATAATAAAAATAATCTTCGAAATTTATGATATTCGTTGATAAAATGCTTATTAAATATTAAAAATGCATTATCATTATTAAAGTAAAAGGCATCTACAGTCATTATCAATAATAATAAATTAAAATAAATAATTAGCTTTACATACATACATTTATATTAAAATGACAGCATACAAAGTAAATTTTAATGAAGTTTGATCTGCTAGAGGACACTAGGACACGATAACACTTTTTTTTTCACTCTGGTAGATATAGCATTGTGTGCTACAATGTCTCAAAAATGTCGCTTACAGTGAAGAAAGGGATTTCTCAACAGTAAATTCTCTATT
Organism: Heliconius charithonia; assembly: GCA_030704555.1. NCBI lineage: Eukaryota > Metazoa > Arthropoda > Insecta > Lepidoptera > Nymphalidae > Heliconius > Heliconius charithonia. Next base: position 7,898,884 of record CM060825.1, read on the forward strand.
GTGTTATATGCGAAATAAATCCTGAATCTGTTAAAGTAAAATCCAATAAAAAAAACTATATTACATACTCTTGAGATTAATATTTATTCACGGGCTTGTGGACAATTATATTACCATCCCTTTATTTAGGGACGACATTAATACAAGAAATTGAAACAAGCTGATCACTCCTAGTTTTCGTATACAAACAGTTACCAAAAAGTTCAAGAAATAATTTTAGATTTACTTAAGCAATGTACTTAAGCTTAAGCAAATAAAATATAAAATAATATGAATAAAATATGAATGTAAATTACACAGATATGAATAATTGACCTTTTTGAAAATTTTCATTTAAATGGTATCTCCTATTGAGTAATTATGGGGCGCTGAATTCAATTATATAAGTGGTCTTCTTCTATCACATAGTTTTTTTTAAATATGTGAGATACAAAATAAACATAAAGCCTACACCTATATGGTTCTATGATATCGAAGCTTAACTAACGTACAACTTTTATAAATTCTTGTAGTGCCTCTTCCGCTTGTCAGTGAAGATTATTTTTAACGATTGTTATCTGTGTTCAGTCGCCTCAGAATCCCTCTGTGACATCCAACAATAGTTTGCAATCACGTAAATATTCCATCTCCCTAGATAATGTATTTTCATAGCCTTTATGTATTGTTGGAATCTCTCACCATGTTCTTCACTTAAATCCCTAAGATTTTCTGTAAAGAAGTCTAAGTGAGATTTTAGGAAATTAAATTTTAAGCTTATGTTCCATCCTAATTTACTGAAATTTTCTGACATATTTTCCACTAATTTAAAATAGACTTTTCTTACTGCCTAGAAAATATTTAACCACTTTCTTAAAAGATACCCAGGCTTCTTTCAAAATTTTCGTTTAATACAATAGCTTAATTTCTTATAGGGTGAATGGTGGCACTCTCTACCCACCGTTCTCTTCGGTTGTGCGTCTCTCTCCGCCGCGGCGCTGACACTCGTCACTCCGGAAACACTTCGTCGACCGCTCCCGGACACAGTAGCTGAAGCTACAGCCATGTCTTAGATTAAACTGCCTACTAATACTACTATATATATGTATAATTGAAAGTTTGTGAAGATGGTTGTTTTTTCAACTTTAAAGAGAAACTACGAAACTGATTTTAATGAAACGTAGTAATATTGTAATAATAAGAACCACGTACACAGTTCATGTAAGAACACGTAAGCTATAATTTATGTGAAGATATAATAAAAGATTGAAATAAAATACACATTTTCAACATCAAAATATATTTTATATTTTGAATACATCTAATCTAAAAACAGTTCATTAAATAAATAAAATATACACGTTAAATACTAAAATAATAATTATTATTTATTCACATCATTTGCTAAAATGTAAAGTTTGTCTGTACACTGAACAAACAAAATCTATGAAAGTAAAAAATTCTGAATACACGCATTTCCTGTAGTTAATATAAATATAATACACAACATTATTATTATTTTTAATTTTTATTTAGCTCTTCGTTTACTTCCTGAGGGCAGGCAGAGGAAACTTTTCCATATACATATATAACAGGCATTCTGTTCCCTGTTTCGAAAAAAAAATTCTAAACATTACATGTTTCGTATGGCGGATATTAACGCCACGCTTTGTTAACAGAGCGAGAAAAAGAAAATAATTTAATAACAATCATTCCCCCAAGTGGGGATCGAAACCACAGCCATCGCGCTTACATTCAAATAATCTCAGTTCCAACGGTGACCTCCCGCACATCTATGAATGTACAGCACATTCTCACTTGTCATGTAGATATGATACACAACTCCTAACAACGGCTAATAGAAACGCCTATTTTAAAACGCGGGCTAATATAGAAGAGGCACAGGTGGAACCTAATGTTGTAAAAATTATAATTGTACAAAATTTATATATATTTTAAAATATTCACATTTTACGCTACCTTGTTAAAAGTTAAGTACATAAAACAGGAAAAGCCTGAGGACAAGCTGCAAATGGCACTTAAAAATATATCTTTGAAATATCAATATTAACTCGTAATTCAATTAGTTATTTAACTATGCCTTATAAAGTTTAACAGGCGACATCTTTATTATGTATCACTTTTCTCCACATTATTACAAATGTATACATTTCTCTCATAAATATTTATTGTCCTTTAAATTTATTTGTACCACAATTATATAGTTATTCCTATCAATCCACAATAACATCAGTGGCTCGTCTAGTCCGAGGGGCGACTGCGATACTTTCCGCCTGCTTCACAGTGTCCGGGAGGCGGATGTGGAGGGTTTCTGGTGTTAACATCATTAGGAGACCGGAAGCCGCCGCCATTATACCGAAAATAAGATATGGAAGGGCTTCCATGTACGCCATCTGTAATTTAAATATGAATTATTAGCAAAAGGAAGTGATTTAGTTATTTCATTGCCTCTTCAAGTTTTATGAACATTGCATTTTCTTTCAAGAAAATTACATATTATTTTTAAATAAAAGTGAGTACTACAACAGGCAAGTTTTGATGCCAGTCGTGACACAGGATCACAAGATGCGATAAGTTGTGGATTTGATTCCTATGTTAGGAAATAAAATATTTAATATTTTCATGTCCTCGCTCAGGTAACGAGGCAAGGCATGACCTTGAGTTGCGCCTCACAGTGGAAAGTGGAAAACGATAATGTCTTAACACTCGTACTTTGCCACGTTCCCTCTGCCTACTTTGCGTATACAGCGTGAAGCTAAAATAATAATAATATTACACTAAATAAATAACTACAATATTGGTTGTAAATATACTTATGATCACTAGATAAATATCCAGTAAAGTAGTGAGAGGCAGTAACAGACCTCTATCTGCCTATAACAGTAAAAACTCACCATGAAGCGTCTCCTTTGATTTGAGAACATCAAAAACCATGCTTTTTTTGCAGCTTTTAAGCTCATAAGCTATACTAGATACATAGTTATAGCTTACTTGTGATACCAAGTGTGACCATAGCTTGATTCCCCCCAATTAAATTTATTTTTATTTAACAAAGAAATGCATTTTTTTCCATAAATTGTGGCATATGTGCCGTTTTGATATATAAACTATATTAAGTTCTAAATCTGCTAGTAGTTTTTTCGGTCGTTCCGTAAGTGGAACAAACATACATCAATCCAAGAAACTTTTACATTTATAATATTATTAGACAATGACAAAAAGAAAATTAACTTAATGTTTAACTAATAATCTAGAAAAAGATATTTCAATAAATATAATTTATAAGAAATAAGCACATGACTGCAATACACCAGAGAGACTACCATGCAATACAACATGAAGCTACAGAACTACAATACTAATTTCAGACTAATCTGCATAGGAGAAGCCATGTAAGAGCCTAACCAGTAAAGGAGTCAGGGGTGCACAAGTAGATCCCAGTCTGCCTATCACGGAACACACACTCATCATGGAGTGCCTCGCTTGAGTTGGGAACAGCTCGATCGTATAGATGTAGATGGAAGCAAAAACCATGCTTATTGTCAGCTTACCCACCATCGTTAGTATTATTTTGAGTTCTGATGATATTTCTGAATTGTTATAACTGAACTTTGTTAGTCCTAAATTGCTTAAAATTAATATTTTATATTGAACTTTACTTTTTCTTTATTCTACTGCATTTTATATTAAATTACATAATTTTACTCGCTATATAAGCAAAATACTTACTAAGATTTTAAGATAACTCTTGTTAACTAAAACTATATTCGACCAACAGATGAAAAGAAGACAAATAACTAAAAAGCAGTAACAAAAAAAAATACGTAGAATACTTACCAAAAGTGGTGTTTGTGGTGCAACAATTTGTCCCACCCTACCGCTCATAGAGCATATTGCTACCAAACTGTGTCGCAGCGTTGTTGGGTATAATTCCGACGTATAAATATAGATACTGCTAAAAGCCATACTAATACACAACTTTCCCAACAAGTTGAGACACGTCTGGAGCCAAAGAAGATCTGAAACAAATGCTACATGCTACTTTCTACTTAAAAAAACAACTTAATGCGAAAGAATCTATTTAAAGTAATAAATAAATAAGTAGTAATGTGTCATATCTACTATTCAAGTCGTAAGTTCGTATAAGTTAAATCTACATATTATTAAAATATACAATAGAACAAAACAATAAATATAGATATATAATTTTAAAATATCTTCTATAATACAATAAATATTTTCTAATTATATCAAACTAAATATTATATAAAAATATATCAAAATACTTACTCTGTGGTATAAATGGTAAACAAACCAAAGAGATTCCGCATACAAAGAAAGCTGCCATTATTGAACTTTTTCTTCCGAACCGATCTAATGTCAAAACACTTATACAATAACCAGGAATCTCAACTAACGCTGTCAATATATAGTTCACATAACTATTACCAGCGAGAGACACCGAATTAATAGAAAGTCCATAATATATAAATGTCACTGTGATCCACCAGAAAGAACAAATCACCAATCTGGACATTATCACCCTGGATTTAAGCACTTGGAGTGCGAGGGATTGCTCCTTCTCGTCTACAGCTTGAGAAGCTTTAGAATTTCCCGCCGTATTCTCTTCTTCCGTCAACTGCCTAATTGTTTCCGGGGATAATTTCTTTTTATTGACAGCTGCTGCTTTAAAAATAATTCTGGCGGCTTCTTTCTTATTTCCTTTGCTGAGGAGCCATCGTACGCTCTCTTCTATGAAAAAGTAGTAGACTATAAAGATGAGTGACGGTGCGTATATCACTCTAGTTAGTGTCCTCCATTCGGGTATAGCCCAAGCGATCAGCGCTACCAAGGCCTGTCCGACAGCAAATGTACAAGAAATTATATTACCACCAAGCACTCTACGATTAAGACCCATCATTTCCAGAGCTGAAATGAAAACATTACAAATAAATATACGAATCTTTAAAAGTTATCTAAGCAAGCGCAATAGTTAAAAATATAAGGATTACAGTTGAAAAATCTGGACAAAAAATATATATAAAAGAGGTAGGCAGATGGAACCTAGTGTTAAGTCACTTACTGGGTAATACCTACTCACCGATTTTTTTTTCGGTAGTCTCGTTTTGACTACCAGAACCGGGAAACAAGTTTAAATATTGTCATTTCTACGACCTAGCGGATCGAACTCACAACTATCGTGTTTACAGCCAAATGTTGTACCACTAAACTACGATCACGACATAATTAACTATCTGTCTTACAAAAAAGTCAAAAATAATAAGGAAATGTGATTATTTTCACACATTTATATCAACATTATCTACTCGTATACTAATATCGTGATAAATAATGAATTACCTAGAATAAATCCAGAGCTATACACTCCGGCGCCGATGACAGCTTCAATAAACTCTAATATCACATATGTGATGTAGTTTTGTGTGAAGGACCGCCCGACGCCAACGAAGGCAGGAGCCACTGCGGTGGCTATAAATGCTATGCGCCGACCAAAACTGAAAAGCATATAAATAATAATTATTTTTTAGCGTTACGCTATATCCCGCTTAGCAGGGCAGGCAAAGGGAACATAGTGTCAATAATTAACCGGAAACTAAGTCAAGAACGAAAGGGAGGTGTCTTAATGGAAAACGGAGTGCCTCGACAGTCAACACTAGATTCCCAGCTTCCCTCTTTGCATGCTTGATACAAAGAATCATTAAAATAAATCAATAATCAATAAATCGAGGCCAGTCGTGGCGCAGTGGCACGAAGTGTGACTGTAAAATCGACTGGTTGTGGTTTCGATTTCTTATTAAATTTATATTTCCATTTCTTCGCTCTGGTGTCGGGACTAAGCGCGGCGTTGAGTTCTGCCACTCAACACGCAATGCCTCCAGAATTCGGCAGAAAGTGGGGAACGGAATGTCTTACACTAGGTTCCTTCTACCTACCATGCTGTGCGCGGGATACAGCGTGAAGCTGATTTATTTTATTTTTAATAATCAATAAAATAAAAAGAAAACATTTAATAGTATCTTACTTGTCTGAAACATATGCTGTGAGGGGCAACGCGACGAACAGTCCCGCGCTGTGCACCGTCCCGACCAATGTGCGCTTCCACTCCTCGCACGCGAGGTCGAACTGGAAATGTTACATTTAGATTTGTTTATTAAAATATTTTAAATAATTAAATTAATGTTTCTTACCATTTTATTATAATTATATTACGGATTTTTAGGGTTCCGTTGCCAAATAGTGAAAAACGGAACTTTTATAAATTGGTCATGTCTGTCTGTCCGTCCGTCCGTAGGTCACAGCCACGTTATTCGAAACTTTACAATTGAAAGTTAGTAGATAGATGTATTCTATTAACCGTTTTACGATTTTTATACAAAAATAAATATATATAAGAAAGGCGGTCTCTTTACATGGAGCTGAACCATAAAAAGGTTTTTTTCATCCAACCTATACAAATGTGGGAGTCTAGATAAAAATTTAAGGTAAACCAAAAAACATTGCTTTTTTTGTCGCAAAAAATGTCGGTATTTTGACGTTTATTTATTTAACATTAGCGTTGACATGAACATAACGGCCAATTTGTGACCCTGATCTATGCTAGCTTCTACGGAATCCTTCATGTGTGAGTTCAACTCGCACTTGGCGGGTTTTTAATAATATTTTTTTTTCGTAGCTACCAAACACGGAATGTCTTGAAAGTCAGTCGCATTTCTGCCTATTCTGCTATGAGAAAAAACTGAGAGGCTGTTTTGTACCCATTTGTTATTAAAAAGTGTCTCAATTTGATCCCAATTTCCAAATAATATACTATTAAATACTAAAACAGTTATTTGATTAAAAATCAAAATTAAATTAAATCAGCTTCACGCTGTATTCCGCACGCAGCAGGGTAGGCAGATGAAACCTAGTATTAAGGTAGTCCGTTCCCCACTTTCCGCCGAGTTCTGGAGGCATGAGTGGCAGAACTCAACCCCGCGCTAAGCCTCGACACCAACACGAAGAAATGGATTAACAATTTAAAACAATGTTTAAAAAATATAGAGCACTTTAAATTTAATTTGTTATTTTATGAACTAAACCAAACATTATATTAAATGTACATTTCCAGATTTTTTTTATATACAGACCTAGATTGAAATACCCAATATATAAAAACATACCGTAGAAACAATGCTATTATCATTTTCATATATCCAATTATTACACCGTTTAGTGTTAGTCGGATGGAAGGAGCCCGCAGCGCAGGTGCTGCCTAATGGTACGAAGCGCTCGCACTTCCCGCGCACCCCGTCCGGCAGCGCCCAGCTGCCCCAACCGTTTGTATCAAATTTTGGTGGAGTCGACTCGCATTCTGGGACTTGGCATCTGAAATTTTAGTGAAAGTTAAATTTAAAAGCGCTAAAAAATCTCATTATTATGTGAGAGAGATGAGGGGTGATTTTATGAAATTCGTTTATTTTCCAAGTTCATGCTGATAGTTTGATTAACGCTACGATCTCTGTATATTTCTTTCGTCTCATCCAATGTTATTAACTTCTTCGTGCATAGAAGTCCTTCCACCAGTATCAGAAATTTTAAATCAAAAATTAAACCACAAAAAAAGCTGTCTCCTATTTATTAGGAAAATATTCTGCTCAAAGATTTTGCAAACGTTTAGTATCTAAGAATAATAAAGAAAAATTTCACATTTAGCAAATTTCGATTTACAAAACATTGTGTACCTTACGACGGCCTCAATTAATTTTATTTATTATTTATGAAAAATCACGTTTCAATATAGAACTTTAATATATAAACACGTTTACAACAAAAAAAAAAGTAAATTATACTTTAAAATATAATAAAATACGCCAAATTAAAGTTAACTAAAATAGCACAATATACTAAATCAATTGACCTCCTAGCCCACTTGGAGCAATACCTACGTTTACAACGCATAATAGTCATATCCGCTTCTTTGTGAGACAATAGATAATACGAAGTCCTTGTTTTATCACCCATTAAGAGCCATACATAAACGGACAACAGAGATTTAAAAAAATATTTATGAAACTAAAGTTACTATGTAAAGAAAAAAAATCAAGATAATTTTCAGAAATTTACAGGGTTGTTCCCAAATTGGGTAAGATAAGTGATCCACAATAGTTTTAAGTGGATTCATTAGGAATAAAGTGAAAATTTCTATAAATTTACATAAATCAGCTAGATGTATCTAGCCTGGAAACTAGCTCTTAACCTTTATATTTTCATCATAAACAGTGAGTATGTTTTCAGTAGTAAAAGTTTTAAACCCACTCTGACCAAGTTAGAAAACTAAGAATCCGTTCTGTAACTAGTTAACTTTGTAACGTAAGCAATAGCTGTTTTTTTTTTATTTTATTTTATGTTTATGTTTTATACAGTATATATAGTTCATCGGCGATCGTACCAAATATTTCAACTAGACTCAATTCTCTTCTCGGATTTTTTTCGGCCTGTGCTACGATTAGTGGTTTCTTTAAAAGTTCTTGAGTAGTTTAGGGAACACATTTACTAATTTACAATAAATAATGTTATATGATTCTTCATTGTAAGTAGCAAGCTCTGCTATATACACACATATATATTGAAATCAGGATATTTTGAAAGAATGAGTCAAGATTCTTTTAAGGCTACAAATTCAAAATTGCTGCCTTTTTTCTATTTATAAGAATAACCAAATTATAAAAAGATACTGCAATATATTTAGGAAACTAATTTTGAGGAAAAATATAAAGTAATTTAATTTCACCTTTTTTACCTGACTCCAAGAATTTAGAGGCAATTCGTGGCGTAGGGGCACAAAGTGTTATTGTAAAATCGATTGGTTATGGGTTCGATCCTCATATGGTATTAATGCAGCGGGTAGTGGTATAGATTTGCTTAACTTTTGGCAGACTAGGTTTTTCTTGTGCACTATTGAATTCAAAATGGAAACCGCTACAGTCTACAGTGACTCAAATTTAAAATCTACATCTACACTGAGCCTTTGTTTGTTAAGTGCCCAACCAACAAATATCCACAATTTTATTTAATGATTTTTTCCAAGCAATTCATAGTATAGTCAATTTATGTGCACATCACTCGTAAACAATCAATTAATATTTCTTTACTTTTTAGAACGTCACGTCGTAAGAGTCAAAATGGGCGGAAAATTAGAAACAGCTCCGAAGATGATATTATGATGCCGAAGATGATATACGATGTGGAATCGTTTTTATTGAAAATTGACTTTTCATGCATAATGCATCGAAAGAAGTAAGAGTTCCGTTCAAATTCAGGTTGTTCCCAGTATAGCAGTGAAGGCTGAGGTAAGAAAACGTAGTGTTAAGAATAGGACACTCTTCTCTCCATTTTTGCACAATTTACGAGAAAATGCGTATTGAGTGGCAGAGCTATTGCTACTGATATTAGCGCGTTTAACCAAGCAGTCTAAAATTTGTTATCATAAAATTATATTAGTATAAAAAAAATCAGCTTCATACTGTATCCCGCACACAGCAGGCTAGGCAGAGGGAACACTAGTTAAGAGACTCCGTTCCCACTTTCCGCCGAATTCTGGATGCATTGCGTGTGGATTGGCGGAACTCGACACCAGAGCAAAGAAATAAAAATATAAATGTAAATAAATATTTAATTTGCTGGAGTGGGGATCGAATCCACAACTAGTCGATTTTACAGTCACACTTTGTGGTCTTGCGCCACGACTACCCACAAATATTAGTATAGATTAAGGATAAAGAGGTGAACACCTTGGCCTACATTATATAGTTCTTCCGTAACATCATAGACACTAGTTGTGAAGTATCCTTTTTGTTTTCCTTTTACCTTGTCAGTTTGAACTTGGAACTTGTCTCTCATAAATAAAAACAATTTTATAAGTAAATGGTTCTAATCAAATAATTTATTTTATTTTCTAGGAAGAGCTTCCCGCTCGAGTGAATTTATTAGATTTGTGTTTTGATATTTTATTTTTAAAAAAATATCGACCTCGTTGAACACGGATTTAATACCACATATACGACCGTACAAGCAAATACAACGACAACTTAAATCTGTTGAATTAAAAACTAAGTATGCTTTGGGCTACTTAAAGCGCTTTTGAATCATTTACATAGAAAATTCAGTCGTTTCATCCCTCCTAAAAGGTACCAGTACCTACCCTTCGAAAAAAATGTAGTACGATTCGAACCTAGATATACAGCGGCGTATCCGGCGTATGTCACACAGTGTATCGTCCTCGTTGACCTATTCAGGCGTCAAACTAGCAGCTTCCTAAAGTAATTTCTTCTAATTTAATCCTTTATAATCCTATAGAAGCGAACGTAGTTTAAAAATTGTCTTGGCCTATAAAGAATACTTTTCCACCGACTGAGAAAAGGAGATTATGAATTTGATAAGTTTGTAGAATATTGTTTTTATTGGTTATTGAGGCTTCCAAGCATGTTAGCTAAATTTTGATAGTATGTTTGCTGGTCCGCACTTTTATCGTAAACTAAAAGTCATATGAAGATGATCCTTTTTAACGTAAATGTATATACCAACTTAGAGAATAATTTAATCAAAATCGTCTTAGTAGTTTTTCAAATTAAGATATTCAATTTTTTTATGATTTAATAGACAGATGTTCCTAATCGGTTTTTTTTATCTTTCTAACGCAAAATTTAACAGGTATCCCAGGATAATAAAAAATCCCCAAAAGAAAATTCGATTGTACGATCATCACATTAAGTTAAGCGTTGTCACACTGCGCCGTTATGCAGGAAACACTTCGTCCGCGCGATCAAATAAAAATAACTAAGAGTTGTGCATGACACATGACACGTTCTAAGTGCTCGAGGTAACTCTGACCGCAGGCACAGGGGATCCTGGTTACATGGTAACGATGAATGTCATGTCTCATGTATTCATGCACCATAGCCTATTCAAGACAGAATGTTTTTTATTTTCCCAACCAGTAGATTCTGATATTAACAAGTACAACCAGTATAGGAGTATGTATATGTTGAGGCCAGTCGTGGCTCAGGGGCAAAAGTGGGTGACTGTAAACGAAACTAGTTGCTAGTTCGATTCCCACTCGAGGAAATGCAATATTTATTTAAATTCTTTGAGAAAATTATATTTTAAGCGAGGCAAAGCGTGGCGTTGAGTTCCGCCATTCAACACGATTCGACGGAATGTGGGGAACGGAGTGTCTTAACACTTGTTCCCTCTACCTACTCTGCTGTGTGCGGAATGCAGCGTGATGTTAAAAAATGTAAATTATGCATATTGCTAGCGTTCAACATAGCCTGCGAAATTCATATAATAATTGCACTAATATCACATATTTAACACGCGCTCACGTGTTTTGTGACATTATCGTCACTTCTCATTATGGGGATAAACTAGGATCATGCGATACTTAGATAGTGGTTAATGAGTATTGGAATTACACAGTAAATATAATAATACTTTATTTTTGTACCATTCTTATTGTAAGCACGATGGTTGTAGGTTCGATCACTATTCGGGGGACTGAATTATGCCTGCTCTCGCAAGGCATAGTCCAATTTATATACCTACATACCTTTACCACCCTTCGGTGTATTGAATTAACAACTATCGCTTTCACGATGACTGAAACGAATTTAATTATTTTAAGTTTGGCATATAAGAAAATATTCTTTGATCAAAATTTAGTTATAGCCGCGAAACAACGCGGCTAATTTTCTATATCACTTTATACCCTTGTAAAATAAAATCAAAATCATACGACAAGTTATCTGTGACAACTAACGATAATTCTATATAAAGAAAAAAAAATGAAAAATTGAAAAAAAATATAAAAAAAAATAGGTTATATTTTAATAATTTGAATATAGTTTCCCTTTTTAATTAATATAAACCATACCTCCTCTATAAAAACTATTGATATATATCAAAAAATAGGAATTTAGAAGAACTTACTCGTATATTACAAAACGTAAAAGAAAAAACAGCGACGTATGAAAGAATTTAACGCTTTTTCCCGCATAGATTGGTAAGTAGAGGGAAATTAGTGTTAAGTCACTCCGCTGCTCACGCTCAATTTTTTAATTCAAGACAATGCGTTTTGGGTAGCGGAACTCGATCACACTCACTCAATCTAACTCATTTCAAACCACAAAAGAAATTATATATAATACAAGAGATAGAATAATACAAGAGGTTGGAAAAAGTACTGGTTGCTGAAAGAAGTGATGGAATCTACCGAATTCACGACAGCAAAAAGTGTCTGTCTTGCATATTGCAAAATTATAATGCATTGGTATCCAAGAGACGGTAAGAGGTGAAATGGAAGTCAGCACAGAAGATGGGAAGATGAGATAAAATTAACAGCAAGTTCGCAGTGGAGAAGGTTGCCAGGGAGGTAACATTGGGAAAAGTTAGGCGAGGCCTTTACCAACAGGCACACTGAGCTCAGCGATATACTGTGACTATGTGATGAAAGGCAAAATAATGTAATTATTTAAACTCTTCTTTTTTAGATATACACTTAATGAACTTTTAATTGTATGAAATTTTATTATCTGTTTTATGTATATAAACAAGTATAATATAAGAAAATATAAGAAATCGAAAATGGGCACAAATTTTGCATAATATAATATAATATAAGAAATCGAAAAACAGTCGGCGAGTCATACATTGCTATTATTATATTAAATACTAGCGACCCGCTCGCGGCTTCGCCCGCTTAAACCACAGAATTATTTATTTAACACACTGAATTATGTTCGTGTTTTGATATACTTATAATGTATGTTTGCAATGTAATGAAGTTTTTTATGAGAAAGTTGTTAAAACTTTAGGTCGCATTTTCGTACCTCCCATAAGAATCTTCAATTGAATGTTTGAAATAAAAACACAACTTATCGATACTTACTATATGTGCGATAATCTCAGAAACGGCTTAACCGATTTAAATACTTTTTTTGTTTGTATTCTGGCAAACTGCCCTTAAATATTAAGTATTAGTTTTATTTTAAGCAGCTTCATGCTAGTCAGAGGGAGGAACCTAGTATTAAGACACTCCGTTCCCCACTTTCTACCGAATTCGGGACGCATTGCGTGTTGAGTGGCAGAACGCAACGCCGTGCTTAACCTCGACCCCAGAGCGAAGAAATGGAAATATAAATTTAAGTAAATATTTCATCTCCTCGTGTGGGGATCGAACTCAGAGAACCAGTCGGTTTTACAGTCACACTTTGTGCCGCTGCGCCACGACTGGCCTCAACTGGATTGGACTTTATTTTAATCGGTTCACATAAAGTTAAAACCAGATCCACGCTTTATCCCGCCCTTAGTAGGGCAACTTAGTGTAAGATAAAATAAAAAATAAATAAATTAGCTTCACGCTATATCCCGCACACAGCAGGGTAGGCAGAGGGAACCTAGTGTTAAGACACTCCGTTCCCCACTTTCTGCCGAATTTTGGAGGCATTGCGTGTTGAGGGGCAGAACTCAACGCCGCGCTTTGCCTCGACACCAGAGCGAAGAAATGAAAATATAAATTTAAGTAAATATTTCATCTCTTCGAGTGGGGATCGAACCCACAACCAGTCGGTTTTACAGTCACACTTTGTACCACTGCGCCACGACTGGCCACGGCTAGTGTAAGATATTGGGTATAATGTGTGACTGATGTGCGAAATGAAAATATTATTAAATTATAATTCAACCCTGCATGTGTGGATCGGACCCACAACGTCGCGTTACAGTTACAATTGGGCATATAGGGTAAAATAGTTTAAACCCGTACCTAAAGAATTTAAGCAAGATACATTTATATCTATATTTCGTATGACGCGGTTACGCATAGGTACCAATAATGTAAACACATACTACTACAAAAATAGTACTAAAATGTTTAGAACTTTAAACTTCGCCGCCAATACCTACGACTCGATTTCGCAATGAGGCGTATGCGGCGGTTTCCCGCCGTTATCGATAGAAATAATAGAAATAGATATACTACAGGAGGATATCTTCATATGCACTGTTTTAACCTGTTTTATGTATAATATAGAATAATATATTCTATAGAGGAATCACACATTCTTTTTATTCAGTTTAGTAAATACATTTTACAGGTTTTACAGGTTACTCTGTACTAAAATGGCATGCAACTCTGTTCCCGCATTTACGTTCCTGATATATCGATATAAATAATAGAAATACAAAATATAGGAAGGAAACACAAATGCAATTATATTGCATTTTTTCTTTTTTTCATACTTGAAACGTATTAATAAATTACATATCCATCGTTTCTAATTCAGTAGCTTAGAGGAATAGCTGTCTCCATAGCTGACTTGGAGCCTGCGAATGAGGCTAAGGATGAAGGACCTTGTCTCTCAACGCAATAGGTCATCACTGACACACACACTGGTCCTCCTAGTTTTTCCATTTAACTACACTTCAGATAGGAGACAGCCTACATAAAAAATAAACTTTTTTAAATTATAAAACTTTTATTGAAGTTTATTCGTGTAGTAAAAAATTTTTTATGTGAATGTGTAGTCACATATATAGATCACATGTGTGAATATGTTGTCACATATGTGGACCACATGTGTGAATATGTGGTCTTTCATGTGGACCACATGTGAGAATGTGTGGTCACATATGTGGACCACATGTGTGAATACGTGGTCGCGTATGTGGACCACGTGGGAAAATGTGGTCACATATGTGGACCACATGTGAGAATTTGTGGTCACATATGTGGACCACATGTGTAAATATATGGTCCCATATGTGGACCACATGTGTGAATATGTGGTCTTTCATGTGGACCACATGTGAGAATTTGTGGACACATATGTGGACCACATGTGTGAATATGTGGTCGCGTATGTGGATTACATGTGGGAAAATGTGGTCACATATGTGGACCACATGTGTGATATGTAGTCACATATGAAGATTACATGGGTGATCCTGTGGTCACATATGTGGACCACATGTGTGAATATGTGGTCTTTCATGTGGACCACACGTGAGAATTTGTGGTCACATATGTGGACCACATGTGTGAATATGTGGTCGCGTATGTGGACCACATGTGGGAAAATGTGGTCACATATGTGGACCACATGTGTGATATGTAGTCACATATGAAGATTACATGGGTGATCATGTGGTCACATATGTGGACCACATGTGTGAATATGTGGTCACGTGTGTGGACCACATGTGTGATATGTAGTCACATATGAAGATTACATGTGTGATCATGTGGTCACATATGTGGACCACATGTGTGAATATGTGGTCACGTGTGTGGACCACATGTGTGAATATGTTGTCACATATGTGGACCACATGTGTGAATATGTGGTCTTTCATGTGGACCACATGTGAGAATGTGTGGTCACATATGTGGACCACATGTGTGAATACGTGGTCGCGTATGTGGACCACGTGGGAAAATGTGGTCACATATGTGGACCACATGTGAGAATTTGTGGTCACATATGTGGACCACATGTGTAAATATATGGTCCCATATGTGGACCACATGTGTGAATATGTGGTCTTTCATGTGGACCACATGTGAGAATTTGTGGACACATATGTGGACCACATGTGTGAATATGTGGTCGCGTATGTGGATTACATGTGGGAAAATGTGGTCACATATGTGGACCACATGTGTGATATGTAGTCACATATGAAGATTACATGGGTGATCCTGTGGTCACATATGTGGACCACATGTGTGAATATGTGGTCTTTCATGTGGACCACACGTGAGAATTTGTGGTCACATATGTGGACCACATGTGTGAATATGTGGTCGCGTATGTGGACCACATGTGGGAAAATGTGGTCACATATGTGGACCACATGTGTGATATGTAGTCACATATGAAGATTACATGGGTGATCATGTGGTCACATATGTGGACCACATGTGTGAATATGTGGTCACGTGTGTGGACCACATGTGTGTATATGTGCTCACATATGTGGACCACATATGTGAACATGTGGTCACATATGTGGACCACATGTGGCATCGTGTGGTCGTATATGTGAACCACATGTGTGAGCAAGTATTCACATGTGCAGATCGCATGTGTGATATGTTGTCACATATGTAGACCACATGTGTGATATGTAGTCACATATGAAGATTACATGTGTAATCATGTGGTCACATATGTGGACCACATGTGTGAATATGTGGTCACGTGTGTGGACCACATGTGTGAATATGTGGTCACATATGTGGATCACATGTGTGAACATGTTATCACATATGTGAACCTTTTATAAAATATATTTAATTCATTAAATGTAATATGTATATAAATAAATAAACGTAAAGAAACGTTACGTAACATCATACATAATAACAATTAAAACGTAAACTGCAGGCTAATTGATCATCCGGTAGACATTTTAATTAAATTATCAGCTGAAGCAGAATGTCTTTGTATCATCAGAGTTGTAAACCATTTGTTCGATAATTAACTTTAACAGTTATGAACATATACTATTGTTCAAAGACGTCACTATTACATTTCAATCCTATGAAAATTTATAATGGAGAGAAGAAAGAATTTCAAATAAGATAGTGGTGCACTTACTCAATTTTGCACTTTCCAATTTCTTTAGATAGTATAGCGGAACCCAAGGCTTCGCTTCGTTTGTTTTTACGGGCAGAAAAATAAATATATTCTTCCACTTAGTGGGAATTTAACCTAATTAAAATACAACTAGTGCTACAACCAGAAATCTCAGTTCTCTCAATTGTACCGTCATAGCGTCAAGTTTTAGTCGACATATTAACTTTAAACATATTAATTTTTTATCGACATATTAACCGACCTAATTTTTATTTTTTTTATATCTTTCATGTACAGAATTGACTTTTCTATCCTTTTATTATATATGGAGATTTTGTTTGAAAAAATAACTTTTTTATTTTCGGGTTTTTAATTTAATATGTAATAGGCTTTTATAGAGTAGTTAAACTGTGGTTTCATTTAAAGTGGTCCTAACAAAAAAACTCTGTATAATTGAGCATATTTAATATTTATAGTGATTTTTTGGAAAATTGATACCAATAGTTATTACAACCACTTGCGAAGAAGCATAGTTTAGGCAATTTTTTATTCTATAAGAATTCCTTTTAAAAAACCACCAACGTTCTTATAGTTAATATATTATTTTTCCAAATTAAAAAAATTGTCTATGTCATCATAATGGCGGAAAAATTTCATTCATATTGTAATACCACATTAGTATCGACAATGTAGTGTTGATAGTAATTGAAAATAGTTATACTACAGGAGGACCTTCATATGCACTGTTTTAACCTGTTTTATGTATAATATAGAATAATATATTGTATAGAGGAATCACACATTCTTTTTATTCAGTTTAGTAAATACATTTTTTAGAGGTTACTCTGTACTAAAATGGCATGCAACTCTGTTCCCACATTTACGTTCCTGATATATCGATTTAAATAATAGAAATACAAAATATAGGAAGGAAACACAAATGCAATTATATTGCATTTTTTCTTTTTTTCATACTTGAAACGTATTAATAAATTACATATTATGTATTACATACAATTAATTTCTTTTGAATATAACACTAAGTTTAATCAGCTTCACGCTATTTTAACAGATAACATAAGATGACATTAAAACGTATTGACATCACCACGTGATCCATCTAAACACAATATAAATTTTTATAAACAATGAACTCACAAACAGAATTTACTTTCCAAATACTTTTTATTCTACATATCGCCATATGAGCTAATCCCAAAAAATATACTTACTTTATTATTTTTGTTAATATCACCAACGTTGACGTTTAAAATAATAGTTATGGTAGACTGAACAAATATTGATTATACTTGTTTTTTTAGCTTCACGCTGTATCCCGCACACAGCAGGGTAGGCATAGGACCTCTAGTGTTAACAACAACACTCTGTTCCCTACTTTTCTCGGAATTCTGTAGGCATTGCGTGCTGAGTAGTGAAACTCAACGCCGCACTTTACCTCGACACCAGAGCGATGAAATGGAAATATAAATTTAAATAAATATTTCGTTTCCTTGCGTGGTCATCGAACCCACAACAGTTACACTTTGTGCCCCTGTGCAACGAACGGCCTCAATTTACTTTCTTCTTTTAAAATGTGGTTAAATGAAATAGTCGTAATTTAATTATGTCAGATTACTATTAACCGACTTCTTAAAAGGGGTCATCAATTGGGCTGTATTTTTTAGCCTTGTTACCTTAGAACTTTTGATTGTATGAACCGATTTTAATGATTCTTTTTTTATTTGAAAGCTAATGCCTCCCGTGTAGTCTTATTTTAATTTAGTTTATATCCAACAATGGTATCTATGAGAAAATCATATAAATCTCAAATTTACATTAAGTATATGCGCGACAAATGAACGTATAAGTCAATATCAATTCAACCGATTTTAATGATTCTTTTTTTATTAGAAAGGGTACATATAAAGGGTAGTTTGGTGAAAGTTTAGTTAAGTTCAGAGTGTGAAATCCAGTTGAAATTGAAGAAGTCGATTTTTTTTATTAAAAAATATAATTATGTAATTTTTTCTACAAAAAATTCTTTATACTCCATGATAAAAACTATCCTATAAGTGACATTAGGCTTTGAACTATTACCATGCCAAAATTAATTTAATTTCATACAGTAGTTATCGGTATTTTAGGTGATTTATATTTTTCAGTTTTTGTTTTTTTTTAAAGAAAACTATCATGAAATTCGGAATGAAACCGAAAAAAAATGTACCTCGAGGCCCTAGGCTAACACCATGCAAAAATTCATCAATTTCTGTCAGGTAGTTTTTGCGTGATTGACGCACAAACAAACCGACAGACAGACAGACAGACAGACAGACAGACAGACAGACAGACAGACAAGAATTCTGCTGAGTGGTTTTTTAGGTTCTATAATCGACATATTAACCGAGCTAATTTTTATTTTTTTTATATCTTTCATGTACAGAATTGACTTTTCTATCCTTTTATTATATATGGAGATAATAATGTCATTATAAAAAAAACAACTTAAACGCTTTGCCTCTTATTTTAACATTTAAATTAAATAAATAAAGTATTCATACAAAATACATTAACTTCGCAAATAATGCACAATAGGTATATAAGTATATAAGCAAGTAACGACTCCTTAATAATATTTCCTCAGATAATATAGTGATTTTTGTGTTTAATTGACCAAGCCAATTATATTATGAGTATTTACTTAGACTTGAGGAAAATATTGAACGTTTTTACTTTAACTATGCATAAATATATTTTTAATCTACACGTGGGAGAATAAAAATAAATTGTTTTGTGCAATTACTGCTTGGAAAAGTTTTGAAGCCATCGTGGCGCAGTGAGACAACGCCTAGCTGTGTTGTGGATTGCAATCGGTGTTAATTTGATTCCCACTCGTTGGAATGAATAACTTTTATATACCTACTTTCGTAAGGAACATCGTGCCACTTAAGAGATAATGTCTCTTTACAACCACAACAATAAACACGATGGTTATAGGTTCGTTCATCACTCGGGGGAAAGATTTCATTTCCATGCTCTGACTATTATATGCATAACTAACGTTTAACGTTAGTTATGCATATAAATAGGCAATCAACTTCTGCGTCTTAGATAATAAGGATTTCCTTTTGTTACACAAAACTACTACAAAAGCGATATAATTTCATATTATAAAAGGCTTAATCATTAAATAAGTTTGTAAATCATATACAGTAACAAATTATCTTGTTAACAGAAGTTAATTAATTGCTTTATAGAGTAATTTAGAGCATGAGCTATACTCACTTCACATGCGACTTTTCTTTACTAAAATGACGAAACGACTTTAAATTTAATCAGTTTCACGCTGTACACCCGCACACAGCAGGGTAGGCAAAAGAACTTAGTGTTAAGACAGTCCCCACTTTCCGCAGAGGAGGCATTGCGTGTCGACACCAGAGCGAAGATATGAAAATATAAATAAATATTTTACTTTCTCGAGTGGGGATCGAACCCATAACCATTCGATTTTACAGTCACAGTCAGTAAAGCCTTATACCGTGATATTGTATATCCTATAGCACTCCAGAAGAATTTAACTCGTACAAAATACCAGTACCAGAGATCTTAGCGCTTATACAAACAAACTCTTCCGATTTATTACATTAGTATAGATATAAAAGTATACATATCAAAAGTCTTTCTCTGCACAATATATTGTTAAACAAAATACTTCAAAGTAATATTAGTTTATTTAAATAAATATATTAATAAAGTAAAGCGGTAACAAAGTTGCAATGATCTCAGTTATTTGCAACAGTATTGCCATAGGCCTTAACGCCTAACTAGATTTTATGACACAACAATATTATGAAGAATAAAAGAAAACGTACACTGAAACTTCCGGATTTTTAAATGATATCATTTTTTTTTACGGAGCAGACACGTGTGACACAAGAGGGGCTACAATTGCTTTGATGTCTTTGAGGTGGACATAGATGCGCTTTTTGAATGTACTCGAGTCGTATCAATTTGGAAGCACTGCCTCAGTTGCGTGACGCGTGGAAGGGAGTTTCTACGAAATTACACAAAAGTGGACTGCCACGTATCCACGTATCGTATCGTATATATTTGTGATGTACCGTGTAGTTAGAAAATTCGGCTTCAGATCAAGCTGTTCCCCAGGACACTCTCGACAATAAACGCAGTAGAGAACGCACTGTGAACAAACGTCTCAACGCAAAGCCAAACTGTCAAGCGTTTCACAGAACATGTCTACTCTCTAGGTCTACGTTGTATGCGATCAAATAAAATAATAATAATAAAAGTGCTTTATTTCAACCACAACATTAAGAAAGAAATGGAAATACTGGAGTGCCTCAGTCCAGATATGAGAACAGTAAGTACACATGATTTCTTGAAAATAATGTATTTCTACATTTAATTAAAAAAAGGTATGACCATTTATATGGCAAAAAAGAGTATATCGAAACTATAAAGGGAATCAAAATTAATGGGGTACTTTCGGTTGACCGGTTCCGGTGGTTGTTATTAGAATTATGAAATTTGGCAGCTAGCATCTACAGGTAGTTTGGAAAAATTATACATTTGTGGTTAAGTAATAGCCTTTACAGGAGAGCAAAATTTGGCATTAAAGGCTCTGGCTAAACTAAGCTTGAATTTCAGAAATTATGCCTCAACGCAATGAACCAAGGAACTAATCAAAGAAATTATAAAAAAGTGTAAATAAATGTAATCGGAAGTATTTAGGTATCTTTTAAAAAAGAAAGATTACTAGTACAAATAATTCTAGAAAAGCATTGAAGCCACAAAGATGAGTTCACGGTCGATTGAAGCGTGAAATAACTAACCTATTATTTTCCCAGACATTTTGATGTTCCGTTTAAAATGGCGAAACAATAGAAAAATGAACATATTTTCATTAATATTTTGCATAAGTATACCAGGATATTCACATGACATATAATATGCAAGCAAGTGTGAGTATTGTACAAGAGTTCCAGTTTATTAAACTGCAGGTTGTCATTACTATATGTGAAAACTGTACGCGCCTGCAAAAATATTTTTTTGCGGTGTAAATAGTCATATTAATAACTAACTTTCACCCGCGACTTCGTCCACATCGCCAAATGTGAATAAGTACTTATGCACGATAAACGACCAACAAAACTGGACAAATTCTAAGTACCCTAAGTACATCTGACCGCAGATACAGGGGTCGATTAGAAACAAAGAATTTGATGTAATATATCCTGTAGATCTCCTCGATTTATCAACTAACGAACACAAAAGATATTTTTCAATTCGAACCAGTTGTTTCTAAGATTAGCGTGTTCAACCAAAAATGTTTTTATTAACCAAACAACTTTATAATATTATTAGCTGGCGCGCGCGGCTTCGCCTGCTTATTTAGACCCTAAGGAGTGAATTTAAAAAAAAACACGAAACACGTGTTCAATAATATATTTTTAACAGTCTCAATTTAAATTTTTATGAAAATCGGTGCTGATTTATATTTTTCTCCATACAAACTTTCAACTCCTATTTCACCCCTTTAGGGTTAAAATTTTTCAAAATCCCTTCTTAGTGGATGTCCAGATTATGAAAACAAACATCTGTCCAAATATCACGTTTCTACGCACAGCGGTTACGGCTGTGCGTGCGTCCTACCTCAGTTAGTCAGAACATGTCCTTTTATATATATAGATAGATTATAGATTATTAGTATTTTTTTTGTATGAATGAGAATAAATGTAGAAAGATTTAAGATAAAGCATGGCATTGATTTTCGCTGCCTAATCTTCGATCAACTATTCATGGATAGTTGATCGAAGTTTTTCTATACGACTTTCCTACATAGATTTTA
This sequence comes from Heliconius charithonia, assembly GCA_030704555.1. Classification (NCBI taxonomy): domain Eukaryota; kingdom Metazoa; phylum Arthropoda; class Insecta; order Lepidoptera; family Nymphalidae; genus Heliconius; species Heliconius charithonia. The sequence continues at coordinate 7,921,381 of CM060825.1, forward strand.
TAACGAAGAACAATGTCTTCACACTGAAATGGAACATATTAATATAAACCTTACAGTAGAGGCCAGTCGTGGCGCAGCGGCACAAAGTGTGACTGTAAACCAACTGGTTGTGGGTTCGATCCCCACTCGAGGAGATGAAATATTTACTTAAATTTATATTTCCATTTTCTTCGCTCTGGTGTCGAGGCTAAGCACGGCGTTGAGTTCTGCCACTCAACACGCAATGCCTCCAGAATTCGGCAGAAAGTGGGGAACGGAGTGTCTAAAAAACACTAGGTTCCCTCTGCCTACCCTGCTGTGTGCGGGATACAGCGTGAAGCTGAACCTTACAGTACATAAGTAAATTGTCTTGAAGATTTGAATAATTTGTATCGTCAGTGTCGATATCCTAATTGATATGATCTAAACATAAGATTATCATAAGGTAGTGAGTGACTGTTGGTTTTTTCCAACAATATAATGTTGCTTCTGATAACTGGTATCGCAGATTCAATGCCACGTCTATAAAGAAAAATTACGTGAAATATTTTTGAGGTTTATTTTAATATTAACCCAAATACTTATTATTGCACCAAAATTGAAGTAAATCCTTTTTCAGTAGTGAAAATAAAAAGGAATCAAAATATAAAAAGATAACATCGATCATAATACACTCTTAAGAACGATTAATCCTAATTGGGCAACAGGTTCTTTTTTCATTTAGATGTTTACTTTTAAACATTAAAAGTAATTTAATTATGACTTTTAATATTTTCATAGATATATTGCTTTAAGGCTTTTTTCTTCTATGTTAAAAATCATTGTCTGATATTACATACAGCCCATGCAGCTTAAAAAAGGTAATCAAAATAATAACGTACCAAAATATTTGATTAACTTTAAAATATTAACATAAATGAGTTATTACATGTGACGGTTCACATCAAATAAGATACAAAAAACTAACATGCAATATATTCCAATAAATCTCTTATATAAATCTATAGATTACACAAGTTTCTAAAAATAAATTAACAGTGTCATAAAATTGGCTATTTAAAATATTCAAATTGGCAAATTATGATTCAGTTTCTATGGAAGTTTTGGCTGTTGCAAAATTGTATTTTCTTCTTTTTATCGTTAATATTTCACAGTATAGGAGACATTCGAGGAACTGTGCTAATCGACTCAGAATTTAAATTCGAAAAATTAATATTCCGACAAATCGACTGCTTCACGCTGAATCTCGCACACAGCCGGGTAGGCAGAGGGAACCTAGCGCTAACACTGTACTAATTCCCCGAACACCTTTAAAAATATTTATTTAATGAATAATTTTGGGTCGTGATGTGGTCGGGACGTTACAGTCTTTATTGAACTTCTGTGAACTTAGCAGAGCATTGTCCCGCAGATCAAAAACAAAACGGAATCTCTTCGGGATGAGTTTTGCACACGTGGCGACGAGTTAAATAATCTATGATAACTTTTAACAATAGTTCTGTTGGTTTCACGTAGAAGAAAAAAAGAACGTTATAAAATATTTTTTGATCACAACTCAAAATGTATTTATTTAAATAATAATGTATAAAATTAACATAATTTATCGTTTCAATACAAGCTGGTATGACAAGTGGTTCAAACTAGTTTTTATATAGTACAAGTATACGGGCTTGACTTATACAATACAAATTTTCCATTTGTCAATCTGTTTGTTTGTATGTACGTACAATACTATGTAACAAAAAAGATTCGCTCTAGCAATCGCCGCGCGCAACTTTTTTATTTTTTTTTTCTATTAATGAGTCATGATGCTAGCTAACTCTGTAATACAAAAAAAATCTCCCGAAACACTTTAAAAAACCAATCGCCTCTGCCGTAGCGACGTTCGAGCGCGTATTCTATAATTTAAAAAAGTCACCCGTGACGTGGAGAGCTATGGCACTTACAAACATTAATCGTGAGAGTAAATGTATATACTGCAAGCTAATAGATTTTATGAGGTCAGTCGTGGCAGTAGCACGTAAAAACTATAGGTTGTAGGTTTAATTCCCACTCAAGGAAATTAAATATTTTATCTCTGGTAACGAGACCACCACTCAACACGCAGCGTCACCAGAAATCGAAGGAAAGTGGATAACGGAAGTGTGCGGGATACAGCGTGAAGCTGAAGCTGATTTACAATAACTATAAAAACGGTATAAAAACGTGAAGCAAATTGCATTTAGATTTCTTGGGAAGCATCAGGAGAGGATTCCTTGAAATTCCCACGGAAACGGGAAAGAAACGAGATGATGCGTTTAGTAAGTAATTCCCAAAAAATAAGTTGCCAGAATTTTTTTTTAAATTACCAGGGATTTCATTTGCACCACAACACTGAAAAGCTAATAAAATAATAAAACTGAAGTTATATTTAATTAAAATCAGCCATCAGGCTTGAAGAAGTTCATGGAAGATTTATAAAATTACTTTGACTTGACTTGTAATTAATAAATATTGCATATAAAATATGAATATGAATTTAACAATTCGTATTTATCTCAAAATTTTATAATCAATTATACCCACTATTTTTTTATTCTGGAAATAAAAAAAATATTTATTTATTTAATCTTACACACGACGGGTTTAATTTTCTAAAAAGCAAATATCTATATGTGCCCATTTCTTAAGTCTAAAAAGTTATTTATACAGCCATATGACAACTGTACAAGCAAAATATATATATTTATTTTTCTGTTAAATGCATATTATAATATAATGAATCATATAAAAGCAAGCTATCATACAAGCAGGCAACTTAAAATGTATTTTATCAACACATAGGCCTCAATCTATTATTCTTTTATCTTTTCCTATCTCTTGTAAGACACATCGTGCTCCAATTTCCACCTTATTTTTGACACATTACGTATCGAGTGGCCACCTAATGCCACGTTTCGATAAAATAAAGGAAATGAAAATAATTTATGGAGGACGGTCGTGGCGCAGGGGATTAAGGGTGTGACTGTGGATACGATAGGTTGTGAGTTCGATACCCGCCCTATTAAATGATTAAAGATATAATATTTTCATTATCTTGATCAGGTAACTAGGCATAGCGCGGCGTTGAGTTCCTTCACTCAACACGCAATTCCTAAAGGATTTGTTGGAAAGTGGGGAACGGAAGTGTCTGAATGTGAACGGAGTATCTTAACCCTAGGTGACCCAAACATGTGTGGGATACATCGAGAAGCTAAAAAAAAGATAAAATTTATACTAATATTCTTTAGAATCAAAATTATTATAAAGCTTTAGCTTTATAATAATTTTGCAAGTAATGGTTGAGAAATAGAAACTACACTTTTTACAGTTATTATGAATTATTCTTATTGTGATTTACAACTTTTTAACTTTTTTTTTGTTTTAAGTTTTTTTTAAAAATGTAATATCTAGTTCGTATTGAAAATATTTTATTTTTCTTTTTTTACAACTTCACGCTATATCCCGCATGTAGCACCTAGTGTCAAGACACTCTGTTCCTCAACCAAGTAAAACTATATCTATATCGCATTAAAATAGTATAATATTAGATCATTCAATCAAATCATACAAAGTCGAAATTATTTAATGAAAAATTGCAAAAATCATTATATAATAACATTTTGTAAACATCTTGTATGTTATTTAAATTCCGTAATATTTTATTTTTAAGTAAACAAGTTTAAATGTCTTTATTTATGTCTACTTGAATTCTTATAACATAATAATAATTAATTTACTTTTTAAATTAGTATTTATGTTATAAAGCTAAAGATTTCGTCGTATGGTTAAACGAGCTAACTCCAAGAACTACTGGTGTGAATTGATTTTTTTTTTGTCTTTTTATTAGTCCAATTATTGAGAAAGAATATAAAGCTATATTATATCACGTTAATCATTTCATTACAACCCACTGTGAAGTGTCCCTGCGGTCACGGACCTACTTCGAGCACTTACAATATGTATTGAAACATTTTTTGGTTATTACCATTTGACCACGGTGAAGCCACAAGTGATTTACAAAATAACGACATCGGGGATCAGTTGTAAAATTTTTAAAAAGAAACTTCATAACTGTATATTCAAATTCCATCCGTGGAAATTTTTATACTACTACTAGCTCAGTTCCGTTAGTCAAAAGGTGGTGGAGCGTTGCATTAGGATGGTGTAGGAGTTTTGGATTTCGCAAAGACTCTAAAATAAATAAACAGTACAAATTTCTTTTCACTTTCGAATAGTAAAAAAATATCAGCATCAACAGAAGAAAAAGAGTTGAAGACAAAAACTGAGGTGATATGTATGTATGTATATATGTATGTAGGTATATTCCATTCATAAATGAAGATTATAATTTTAACAACAACGTATGATTCGTTTTTTTAAACATAAATATTTAAAATATGCATTTTTATTAATTTATTTTATATTTATATATAACTTTTGTTTTCCTTTTACACAAACATTTAACATAAGCTGTTAAGTCACTTAAAACCCTTTTAAAAAATGTAAATATTGCACTTAATTTTGCCATAATTAGAAATTTGCGACCTTTAAACATTTTTAAAAGTAAATGACCTACCTGTACTGAATACTGCCCGCTGCAAATATGTACTGGGTGTTATACACTGCACAAAACAATATTGGGACTAAAATCAAACAATACGTTCTTATCTGATAACGTCCCAGCATCCCGATCTCCGCGAACACATCGTCCAAATCCATTTCCTTAGTCATTTTTGCAACAATATCTTAATTTTAAGTAAAATATCAAATTTTGCAGTTCATTCTTAGTTGTACAACTTGTTTGTAAATGTTTTATAATATTTTTTTTTTCAATTTTTATTAATATTTTGTATTAGACTGTCGTAAGACGCGTCCGCGCCGGAGTAACGTCGACCGTACGGTGTGTTAATGCAAAACATTCACTACAACTTTTTTCGCCATGTCCTCCACCGATACAATAATTAAAGCTAGATAATTCTACTCAAGGTACGCTATAATATACATATTTTATAGATAACAACAACACTTGTGTATACTTATATATTTATAATTATTGAGTGTTTTAATTAAAGTAATAGTGATAAATTTCCTTTTATTTCTGTTCTGTTCTTTGGTTATTCTTTATAGCTGTACGCTGTATCTCGCACCGAACATAGGAAGATAGGCAGAGGAACCTGGGAACCTAGTGTTAAGACATTCCGTTCCGTTCATTAGGACACTTCCATACCTCATTTTCCGCCGAATTTCGAACGCATTTCTTGTTGAGTGGTGGAACTTAACACCGTCACATCCATGTTCTTTTATTTTGCTTTATTAAAGTAGCTTAATTTTAATTGAAAGTATTTAACATTTATTTATGAAAAGCAAAAGTGTTGAGACACGTGTTTCTTCACTTATTATTAAAATAATATTTAATTCCTATAAGTCCACAAACAGCAATTATTAACCATACTTGTTATTTGCTACCGTTTTTTTTGTCATTGGACTACCATCTTTAGTAAAGCCCAGATAAAGCAGATATCATAGATTGATTTATCTATACGTTTTTTAAGAATTAAAACGATTTAAGATATTGATAAAATTAGACACCTAAGTTACTATTGTCTTGGAAGTAGCAAAAAAATTTTAGATTAAAATAAATCTGAGCTTAGCATTTTTATAGAAAAAATCGTCTTACTAACAACATTATAAAAAAATTTAATTAGGTGTAACATGTTGTTAGTAAGACGATTTTTTCTATAACAATGCTCTCATGGCGCATATGTACAACGTCTTACTATAACCTTTTGATTGTCGCTCAAAGTAATTAATTGTTATTAAAAAACCGCGCCCACCGAGGGTTCCATACAATTATTGGAGGTCTTGATCTTTTTCTTAAATTCAAGGTTAGCTTATATATATATATAGATGCTAACTGCCAAATTTCACAATTCTAGGTCAACCGGAAGTACTCTATTAACTTTGTGTCCCTTTGCAGTGTCGAAATACGCATTATTTACAAAATAAACGCCCGTTTTTTTAAGTAATTGTAGAAATACCTTTTTTTTAAAGAAATTATAAGACCGTAGATCTGAATATATAAGGTTTGAATTTCAACTCGATATCTCCAAGCATTCTTTATATAAAGGCTCTTCACAAGCAGTCAGACAGACTGACCATCGGACAACAAAGAATAAATAATTATAATTAAATAATAATTCATTCCCCCTGAGTGGGATCGAACCGACAACAATCACGCTTACAGTCACACGCTTGTGCACCTCCACATAGACTGGCCTCATAATTTGTAATTTTTTGTTAAAAACTATGGAAGTTCTCAAAATTTGACTACACACATGGACGAATTAGAGTATCGTTTAGAAATTTAACGACAATTTTTGTATGAATAATGCACTCGTATATTCACTTTCACATCGTTCATTCGGCCTCGAGCGTCGGAACTCGAGGGCAGGTTTAAAAACTTTCATTTTTCATATAGGTTCGACATGTTAAGTACAACTTGGCATAACACCATTATTTAGTAGTCGCCGGCAACTTGGTTTACGTGGACTTTAAGACGTAAAATGAAAAATCCCGATTATTCCAGTTCCCGTAGCAATTTCGAGAAACCTTCTGTTTGACCTTTTCTACATACCATACATACAAGATATCACACAACACAACACTCTTAATCTAAGTAATAAATAATTTAGTTATTAGTACAATCTCTTAATGACTTCTAATTGAAAATTTTAAGACGTAAAATAGAAAATTCCGTTCATTCCAGTTCCGGTAGCAATTTCGAGAAACTTTCTGTTTGGCCTTTTCTATACTACAATAGTCACTCAGAGGAGACGAGACGAAGAACGGAAGACCTATATACATACACAATTGTATTTTATTCTATAAATATATAATATTTGTATAAAAATATTATATCCAAACTTTTATTTTAAAAACAAATCATTGGTATTGAAAGACTAATTGGTCAAGGCGCCAATTTTTGCGATATTGAGTTCTGAGCACTTTTTTGGCTTGAACCCTACAGTTGCATTGCACTCATTTTTAAGTCCATTATATCAAATGACAGAAATTAGTATATTTTATTGAAGTGTCGCTCAGGCCATTCCTTTTTTTATTAAATTGTCGCTTAGCGGATTTTCAAGACATTATTTTCAGCAGTAAGTACGCACACTCACATTTATTTTAAAATATTAAGTTTAGTCGCTTAATCTTGTTTTGTCGTTCACCAAAAAAAAATTGTGTCGTTTGAATAAATTTGTACTTCAAATATACTCGTATATAGACTCTGTCTCTCTCTCTACACTTGAACCATTCTATTTGCGCATTTCTTAAAAATATAGACAGCTCAAACATTTTGCCCTGAATTAAAACTTTATTGTGACGGTGATAGAAACACTTTAATAAATAGAAATTAAATAATTATTAGTGGAAAAACCACCAATAAATTAAAAGATAAAACGTATTTGTGTCGTTAGAACTTAGATAATTTAGTTGCACGAATATGACGCGGGCGTATAAGTCAACCACCGAAATTAGGTGAAAATAATTATTCGCGTGCCAATATATATTTCTTTATCCCTAAAAACAATCATTTATAAAATATATAACAATAATTTTTTTTTTTTTGAGTAGGCTGTTGTGGCGCAGGGTCGTGCGTATAAATGCGATTGTTTTGGGTTCGAATCCCACTTGGGGGAAGTAAATATTTCTGTCTCCTCGCTATGATAACGAGGCAAATCAAGTTCCGCTACTCAACACTATTAATAGCTACAGTAGCGGATATGGTAACTGTGGCGGTTAACAATGTGGTTATTGTTGATCAGTATGTCGAACACAATACCATACACGATACATAGAATATCGAGACGATATTTATTAAATGTTATCCAGGATTACACTCCGACCTCGATACACTCAGACGACGAATAAAACCATACGTTAGCCACAAAACTCACATAGTGGGGATGGGGGACTTCAATGCAAGGTGCGGAAAACGTTATGGTGATGAGTTAAGGGTGGGTGTTCGTATTTGGACAAAGGAAAGCTAGAGGCCAAATTTTATTCAAATATATAAAGAAGAAAGGACAAAAATACATATATAAACTCTTTCTTCAGGATATTTAACTACGTCTTTGTGATCAAAACCATGAAATCAAAACTTTTAAAGAATTACAGACCAATCTCAATTTTGAGCCACGTGAAGCTTTACAATCTGTTTTCAAGAGTCATCACGAATCATCTCACTCCCAAATTTGACGTTTGTGTACTACAAGGAAGCATTCGATCCAGTCGATACCTGGCCAGTGAATTATAGGGATAAATATTGAAGTGTCAAGATATCTACATATATATATATATATATATATATATATATATATATATATATATCTATACGTAAATCATCTAAACTCTGAGATCCTTGGGGGATATCTATGTCCAACAGTGGATATCAAAGCTGATGTGATGATGATAATACATAAAAAGTTCAAAGTTCACATACATAAGAAAACCTTCCTGTATTCGTTACGCTTATAGCGATATTTTATTTTTCATTGACTCTAGCACTATTATTTTAATCTTAGATTTTTATATGTATGGTTTCAGTCGTTTCTCTAAGCTAAGAAATATTTTATTACTATACTGTAACTTTTAACATGTTTACCTTTACGTTATAAAAAGAAAGTGGCTTAAGTACCTTAGTTCTATTTTATCTTTTCAAAAAAAACCAAACATATTGGTGTCACCAAGAAACTTTCTTAGTGAAAAAAAATCACATTTGAAATTTTGCACGTATTTATGTTTCAATTTGAATAAAATGCAAACTGACCTTGCTTTAGTAATAGCCGCCATAAACACATACTGGGAATTGTTCACAGCACTGAAGATCATCACGAATAGGATTAGGAAATAATTCTGTTTCTGATATCTCCCGTACTCGCCCAGTTCGTACAATATTTTGTCAAAGTCTATACATTCTTTACTGCCTAAAAATTGCTTACTGTCTATCTTTTCCTTGCTCCCTATATATAAGGCTGTCATTGCGAGCTTTTAATCTCAATATAGCTTACACTTCAATCACATCACTGAATCAATCATTTTTTTACTTTTATTTGAGTGCTAAAGTATTACATTTGAAAATATATACGTTATTATTTATAGATGAATCTGATACGCAATGTGTCAAAATAAAGAAGAAAGTTTCAGCAGAGATTGTATATATATGTATGTAATTTGACGTTTTTATAACATAATGTGTTTCTTGTTACCTGTGAATCATAGTTTTTTTGATTCAACAGCCGAAGACTACTGTTTTTTGGTTCTATCTAATAAATAATATGTTGTTTTTTTAGCGTGATTACAAAGAATATTTTAAAACATATAAATAAATTCTGCACATCGTTGTCATGTCAACTCGTATTTTGGGACTTATAAGTAATTCTTCAATTAATAAAATCTTTACCAGGGACTCCGCATAATTTAAAGAGGTCCCGACTGTTAATCTTAATAAGCTTTTGGGATGCTTTATTTTATTTTTCGTTTTATGCAGACGAGCCTTATGTTTTTATAAACATTTTTTTATTCAAAAACACCTGTCACAACAAAAATAAAATTTTAAATTGAGAAAATAGAGTTTCTAAATTTTAGTTTGAATTCGAAACATAGAGTAAAGAGAAAAAATATAGCAGAGATGGATATTAAAAAAATCACAAATTTATAAATTGAAACCTAATAAAATATTTTTGAATGGTGACACTTTAATAAAATATGTGCCATGGCAGGTGGAAAAGTTTGCGAAGTTCTTACCAGAACTTCTGCAACGTACGCCCGCGAACTTAATTCTGTCAACTTTTATTAGTTATATTTTTATTTTATTTTAGAGCGGAACCCTCGATGGACGAGTACGACTCGCACTTGATCGGTGTTTTATTATAAACTAATCAGGAGGCCGTCGTGACGCAGTGACACAACGTTTATCTCTTAATACGTGTTGTAGGTCTTTCTCGTCGTCGCTCTGGTAACAAGATAGCGCAGCGTTACGTTTCGCCACTCATCACACCATGTCTCCAAAATGGGGTGAAAATTTGGAGAAGGATTGGAGTATCTTAGCAATCAGTTTCCTCCGCCAACCCTTTTTTCGGAGTACAAAGTACGTAGATAGAAACAAACAACCAAACAAAATGTTTAGAGTACATTTTCTTTGATTATTTATTTTTGTAGCCTTCGCTTTTTCGTATAAATTGGATTTTCATGTTGCTTGAAAACATTTACAAGTATATTATCAGACTGCGTAAGCGGGCGTATTGACTTACTTACCTACTATCAACTTTATCACCAAATACTATAATTGATTACCTACAATGTTTTATCGACTTATTTTGTTATCTCGTGTGTTACGTATCGAAAATCATCATTGAGCGGAAATGAAGGTGTAATGTGGAGTATTATTTGGTATTTAAATACAATCGGTGGTACAATTAAAGGGTTCCAGGGGGGTGAAGGATTTCAGGGTGGGTGATGCACAAAACATGGTTACATAACAAGAACAGCCACGTAGCCACGTAGTCTCCTCACCTACTCAACTCCTACCTACACGTCAAGCAACCTATTATCAAAATTGTGGTAACCAATTTCTTTGAGGATATAGATTGACAAGCAGATGGGAGTTAAGGGGTTACGATAATAATATACAGGGTGGAAGTGCTAGCACCACTTTAAATGAACCACAGTTTTAAGTACTGTATAAAAGCCTAATACATTATTTTTATTTTTTTTTCCCAAAAAAGAAAAAGTAATTTTTGAAACAAAATAAATAATTAAATAAAAATTAACACGCATTAAAAATCAAGAACGACGCACGCACACTAGGCCTATCAAAGGGGGGCTTTGACTTTAGCTTTGATACTAACATATAAATGTTGCTTTTTTTATTTTTCAGGGCAAATTTTGTTTTTTTCTTATTGAGTGGCGGAACTTAACGCCGCACTTTGCCTCGTTACCAGATCCAGAGAATGAAAATATGAATTCATTCCACTGTCGAGGCAAAGCGTAGCTTTGAGGTCCGCCACTAAACATGCAATTCCTCCAGAATTCGATGGAGAGTGGGCATCGGACTGTCTTAACTTTTTTTTGTTATTTTTTATTTATTTTAGTTTCATTGAATATTAATGTTATACATATAATTAAAGCTGTTTAAATAATTATATGCAAGTTACGGTCTCCCAAAAACAAATACCTTAAGTGATTTGGCGGACTTGAGGAATCCGTTTAGTCTTCATTGTTTTTTTGGGTTGGAAGAGTTACCATTGGTTAAGTCCAGTTAATCTTTGTGTTTGTTAATCCCGCTGAAATATACTTATTTAGAAAACGTATAAAAATTGAACGCCCCCTGGAAACCGACCAGGCGCTCTGACCACTAAGCCCGGCGATTTTCTAGCCCGTATTTTTGGTCTCTATGAGAAATAGTCACTCGTTCACATATGTGATCATTATTTGCCCTTTTTATTTACGTAAAAAAATTTTTTTTTTTCTTTCCTTATGTCCTGAACCTTCGCCCTGGACGAAATCTTCTAGATGATAATCGAACCAAATATCTTCAAAATGTTAAAATACTGTGCATGTGGGATAAGTTTTAATAAAACACGATGACGAAGAAATTAATATTCCTTTAATTCAGTTAAAGGAAGTTATACTTAATCTGGATATACGCATTCTCGCCATCGTTGTTTTGAATTGTAAATAAGGCAAAAGCTTACTAACAAATACATAAACCATAAATAAAAAGAAACATTTCCTCCAAAATTGGCGAACTATCACCACCAACACTTACAAAAATATCCCTATTTTTTGATAATTAAAAAAGATAGATAATTAAATATATTCTTAGAAAGACTTTAGATGCTGATTTATGAAGAATATATTAATTTAATTTTAGAATTTAACTAGAATCAGATTCTATTAATTGTTCCGAACAGTTTTTACTGAACTCGTATGAGGATTTATGTAGCTTAAGTTTCTCCTTTCTTAAGAGTGCAAAATTATTTACCTTATGACGATATCATCGATGACCAACAATTGACTGATTTGATTATTTTTAAGCGTTCTTATTTAAATGAAATAAAAACATTTATTAATATTTACCAATTGTATAGTGTTAGCACATTAACAAAACAAATTTTATGTTACGCAAAGATATTCCTGACTCTGAAATGGGTGGGGAGTGCCCGGGAGTGTCTTTGCATTAGGTACTCTCCGCCTACCATGCTATTTGCAATACCGTAAGCTAAAAACCACTGTTTATTAACAAACAACTATTAATTAAAATAAATTAAGAATAATTTAAATAAAATTAATCCGCTTCATGAGTAGAATCCATAACAATCGCGAGTACAGATAGACATAGTCACATTTAATGATGCTTACCTTAATATGAAACGGAAACAGCATATAGGGTAAAATATTTCAAATCCATACCTAAAGAAATGAATCAAGATAACTCAACAGTTTAGAGGTAATTTTTTTTTCATTTCACGATGTTTATCCATACCTGTATTTTGTGTGACGCAGTTACTCCTAGATACCAGTAACGTAAACACATACTACTACAAAGATACTATTAAAGGTTAAACAACTTTGAACTTTGCCGCCAATACCTACGATTCGATTTCGGAGTGAGGCGGTGCGGCGGTTTCCTTTTGATACGTTTATGTGTGCGTGCGTCGTTCTTGACAAATAGCGTTTTATTTTAAAAAGACAATTTTATTATTTATTTTGAAAAATCACTTTTTCATTTTTGGGAAAAAAAATAATTGTATTAGGCTTTTATTGAGTAGTTAAAACTATGGTTTTATTTAAAGTCGTGCTTAAACTTCCACTCTGTATATGTAATACATACATATGTATGACGTTCCTAATAAGTATATCTGTACAATAACCTTCATTTCATAATGTATTCAAAACGAATCAAGGCCAAGGCCTTAGACAGTTTAACCTTTGATATAAGGATGCTATGAGCGATCATTAAAATTGTGCGCATTGTTTTTTTTTATTAACATAATTTATATCAATATTATAAGGATATACCATTTATATAGGTAAAGTATGACACGTCATCTCTCTGTCCAAACAGATTAAAAAAAAAAAGGCAGAATTAATGCCGTAACTTTTTTTTATGGAAAGGACAAGGATAGAGGCACATTGTGGCGCAGAGGCACAAAGTGTGACTGTAAAATCAACTGGTTGTGGGCGTGATCCCCACTCGAAGAAGTGAAATATTTTTTTACTTGTATATTTTCATTTCTTCGCTCTGGTGTCGAGGCAAAGCACGGCGCTGTGTTCCGCCACTCAACACGCAATGCCTCCAGAACTCGGCGGAAAGTGGGGAACGGAGTGACTTAATACTATTTATTCACAGTCACAGTCACCTGGTGGTAGGCAAGGAAGTCCGCTGCCCACGACCCAGTGTCACTTGTGTTATTGTATTGATTATCATTTTAAGTATATCATTAAAGAGTGGAATTGAAAATAAAACATTATATAAGTAACGTTATAATTACATTTTATATTCAAACTTTATATGTACAGTCAACATCGAATGCCAAAACGTCTACAGTAGTGTACAAAGGGAACAACAGGTAACTTTCGAGGGTGGTTGAGATACGATTTTCGACATTCACTATAATATTAAATATAAATAGAAAAGAAAGGTGCGAAGTACTCTGGCAAGTGCTATTTCTGTCTAATAGGATTATTTTTTTATACCTATTTTACTCATTACTTTTTATTCATTATCTGTCTCATTATTATTTTCAAACACTTTATTTTAATTTAATACAAAGCAAATGTTTCTTGACAATGACGGCATTTAATGAACATCGTCTTAAAACAGACGATGACCAACAGAAGACAGCTAACTAAATACTATACAAAGTGTTCAAACTAAGAGAAAGCATTTTCCTAGTATAAAATCAATCTAACAATCAAATCATATCTCAACCACCCTGTATACAATTATCAAGTTTTTTATAGTATATACATAGTTATAATAGTGCGCCTGTTTCATACATTAGAAACAGACGGCCAACAAGTGATAGATTTACTATATTTGTAAATTTCTTGATCTACTTTTGAAAATTAACATTTTTTTTCATTAATTTTATATATTTTATACAATTTGGGTTTAAATCAATTTCGAATACATTTAGAGCAGAAATTAGTAAATATAATTAGAATTATAAATGATGTATAAATTAAAGCTAATCTGCATGTTACCAGTAATAATATTTAAGATGACATAAAAAAGTTATAATATTAGAACTTTTTATGGAAAAAAAATTGAGAAAGACTTTATTATTACTTATAAAATATGAATTAAAAACTTTAGAATAGTTGAAGAAATCGTTTTTTTTTAAATATATTTTTCATACTAATAGCTGTAAGTTTATAAATTGGGAATGTTATATTAAATAACAATAGTAAAGTTACACATTACAAAAAGGATGTTAGGTTAAACAACACGCTCACAGAGTGTGTATGAACGACTTCATCGATCGAGCATGTTTTGCAAACAAAGAAAAAATCCTGAGAAATGAAAAAAAGGGTTTCTATGAAATAAAAAGCACTCATTAAAATAGCCCAAGTAGTATACACACTATACAGCATGTTATAACTTTTATAAACAATAAATTATATATATACTTGATCAACCTTTAATACCTTTATTTATTATGTCACCAACATAATTCACCCAAACCATAAACTGAAGTTCTTATAGGTACAAAAATATATTAATCTTAAATCATAATTCTTAATATTTATAAGAAGCATTAATCAATCACTTTGCAATTAATATGTTACATACAAATACATATTTTAATTGTTCTAATAAATTAATTGTTCCATTTGGCCGTCTTCAATGTTTGTACTACATAATAAGGGCATGCTGTACTTCAAACACTAACTGCAGAATAACGAACGACTATTGCGGAACGCCGAACGCTAACTACGTAATACCAAACGTTTATTGCATATTTTCGAACGTAAACTACATTGCTGAATTGCTAACGGTTATTGTAAAAATTCGAAGATTAACTTGGAACGTTTATTGTAGAATTTCGAACGCTAACGTCAAAAGTCACAAAAAAAACAAGAAGACGACTAAATATAACAATTGGATTATAATCAAACTAGACTTACTCAATAAATACGACTAGGAATGTACAGTATTCGTTGATATATCTATGTATTGCATTATAATTGGCATTTTCTTTGCGTTCCGTTATACCTACCGTTGTGAACACCGTGGCTTATATATTTATTTACATGAACAATCAAATTACTATAAAGAAAACATTACATAAGTTAGTTGTCGATGGTCCCCAGGTGAAGTATTGAAAGCGACAAATGTGAAATGTTTTTATCGCTCATGTAAACTACTAAGACATCTTTTTTTTAATATTTAAAAAGAATAGTCATTTATGCGATTTATGCGTCGTGTATAACTGAAAACTTTCCTTGTTAGTAAGTAGTTGTTCAAAACCGTTACCTAGGGACCGTCGTTACATTCAGAAATATAAACGCAAAAATGGTACATTTTAAAAACAAAATAAAAGTTTTGCCCGTTTTTTTTATATTCTCTTCGTATATTTTTTGGAAATATAATATTTATATATTTTGATTCATCTAGATATATTTTTTTGAGATCTGTCAAGTTATTTTCATTTAAGTAAGAGGAAACTTAATTATACCTACCTACCCATACCTCTATATATGTTTAAATTTTCACATATTATGTAGCTACAGTATATAGTTTTATTGGATTTACCGATTCATTACCAAAGCATAACAGTAAATAACATGTACAGTTCATATTATATTAATGTTTTTTGATTTTTTTTTATAGATTCCAAAAAAAACTTTACTCATCTGTTACGCATTTACTTTTTATTTATTTTAATTAGAATTGGACAATATATTTATTTCTTTTCCAATGTTTTGATTTAGAACTACATAATATCTATGTATGTGTATATATATAAACGAAAGCAAGCACCTTTTCACTGATTATGATAATATATATAAATTTACGAAATAAATCGTTGTATGTTACAACCTTTACACACAATATGCCCATTTTTTACCATATAAACATATATTTCAAATAATAATATCATTTTTTCTTCATACAGTTCACCTATTTCTAAATAAAATAATACCAAATTCACCAAAATTAGTCCAAAACATTGTTTTATAACTATAATATTAAGTATTTTAACATTTACCAAATTGAATGTAAAGAGAAAATAAAAATATAGTCTAATTTACTAGAGAAGCCTGAAAATTTGATACTATAGATATATATAAAAATCTCGACATTAAAAGCTCGAAGAGAGTCTGTCCTTGTGTTGGCCCCAGTGAAACTGCAAAACAGCTACAAACGATAAAATGTCTCTAAAATCTTTAAAAATTCCTAGGAAATGCGACTAACGCGAGCCGTAAACATTTTCAGAAATAGGAGCAGAGATTAAGACATTTTTGTCTTACATTTTAATCTAATGGTTACAATATGATTATAAGAAATAATAAAAAATAAATATGGATATCTGTTAGTGTTATTCGAACACAAATTTGGGAAATATAACAAAAATATTTTAAGCCTGCGTTTTGTAGAAAAAAAATATATAATATAATTCAGAAAGCTTAGTTTTACTATTATATACAAGAAATAAATATTATTACAAGCAATTAAGATAAAATTAGTTTAATATTTTATGAAAATGGAGATTAATAATAGTATTTGATTACTAAGCAGAAGGTAGCGGCTTCAAAGTCATTCTAAGAAAAATATTTATGTTATATTGAGTATTAAATCTGTCTTGGTGTAAAAAATAGCAAGACAGCAATTAGAAATAATAATGTTATAATTTTTAACACCTCCTGTCACATATAAAATTATAGGAAAAACATATGATTTAAAAAAAGCTTCAATGTTTTTTGTATGTATCAAGGAATTAAATTTTACTAATTAAATATGCTTAGACTAGTTAACAAATATCTCACTATCGATGAAAATTGAAAAACAAAAATAAATATATTATATTCACATTTACAACAGACACGATATGAATATTTTGAAACAATAATTTATATATACTTAAATGAATAACTTAATAATATTCGAATTAAAGAAAAAAAAAAATAACTGATAGAAATTATAATTAAAATTATTTTTCTTACATCACTCTGAGTTTTGCCACTCGGCACAGATGACGATATTAAGACACTATTAATGAGGCGGAGCTCAATGTCGCCCTTTTTTCTTACTATAGCAAGGAAACGAAAATAATTAATTCTCTCAATTGGGCAACGAACCCACAACTATCGCGAAAGCAATAAAAACTTCCAGAACCAAGATATCAATTCCAAGGCATTACCTAAATATCAGTCGAAATAAACTTCCTATAATAATTATAATTTTAATATTGTTAATACCAATTTTTATTATGAAAAAAACACATCCATATTCGTCATTTTTTATATATCTTATAATTTTTCTTATTAAAAGCTATTAACAAGATGAAACACAAGAGGATACATAGAGATATCCAGAAATTATTTGGTTTCTCGTGATAATTAAATATAAATTTTATTTAAGCATGTATTAATTATACATTTAAAAAAAAAAAAAATTTAAGGTTTTGTCACTTTCGGTTATTTTAAATAATATTGCTTTAGATTTTCAACATTTTCATACTTTTTTTTGCTAAATCTGAATATTCAAGCTAATGTAACAGGATATTTCAATATTAAAAAATAAGCTTTCATGGACATATAATTGATTTAAAGTTTTTTTTTACTTTTAAGTATCAACGGCCATTTCGCCATTAGGAAGACATAATAAAGATATTTAACACTCACAACATTCATATGTAAAAATCTGATAAACTGCAAAACAATTCAAATTTGTCACTTTTTTATTACCACAGATAATAAATAATTAAACTTTTTACACAGATACTATGTACATAAGACTATTAAGTCTTTGCATTGTCAAAATTATTTAAATAAACAAAAAAAATATTACTGTACAAAATGTCTGTTTCTACATACATAGATACTCAAGTGATTTAGTGTCAAATTTGAATTGCGTTATTTAACAATATACATATATAATAGTTAATTTGTGTGCTAGTTTAGTTTATACATAGATAACCGTATGTACTCGCTTCGTATCCCACCATGATCATGTGCTGAACAAATTTTCCTGGAAAGAGAACACAAAATATGTATAAGCTGAGACATTTATTGGTACACCAGAGCACTCACGTCGGCACACTCACGTGGTCGGCGGGCGCGGGCAGCTGCAGCGCGGCGGCGGCGGCGTCGGCGGCGGCGGCGGGCTCGCCCAGCGCGCCCAGCACCAGCGCGAGGCGGCGCCACGTGTCCGCGCGCGCCGGCCGCAGCGCGCCCGCCTCGCGCAGCGCGCGCTCCGCCAGCCGCAGCCAGCCCAGCGAGTAGTACGTCGCGCCTGGAGCGTATCAATTATATGCCCCGTTATTTTTATTGACAACGACTGACGAAAATAGCGGCCCTCTCGCGGCTTTGCCCGCATACCACTTGTACTACTTTTATTATGTTGCATTTGCCAAAGATCGATACATTCAATTATGAACAACTTGTATTCATAATTTCATAAGTGTACGTGAATGTCAGCAGTGACAAGTAAAAAGCGGCGGTAAACATTGTTGAATTATTTTATGTTTACATTTTCTTGAAAAGTATACGTCCAAATTATATGCTTCAAAAACCAAAGTTTGTCTTTATAAATGTCTTTCCTTGATAATGGAATAACTTTCCATCGTAAGCTTCAATATTCATGTCAAATAAAAAAACAACTTATTTATTTTGTTACCTCTACACCTCTTTAGGAAGGTTTTTACAAATTTCCACTATTATAGCTTACAAGTGATAATTTTATTCCACACTTAGCTTAGTTAAGTTCTCTTAATATTTATTTGAACGTAACGGGATTTGGACCCTTAACAATTTACGGGTATTGGTGAAAATCTTAATATTCTAACAACATAAATAAGTTGTAACAAACGAACAAGAATTTCGACGTAGCTTGATGCGAACGTATGACTAAATGGTGTGTATGCTTGGACGGTTTCCAAGAGGCACAGGGTCAAATCTCGCTACGTTAATTTTATATATGTTTTCCAAATAAGTAAATATGAATCTATTCAAATACTAAGTAGTGTTATAGCATTCACTCACCGAGCTGCACGATGCTGTCGAGGTGCGTGGGGTGTATGGCGAGCGCGTTCTGGTAGCACTGGCGCGCCTCCTCCCACTCGCGCGACGCCGCGTGCACCTGCCCGCGCTGCGCACGCACACACACATTTACATAACTGATAGCAAGGTGCACCCTTTTTGTGAAAATGTGTGCGCGGAACTCAGTGTCAAGCTTTGCCTTGTTATAAGAGCGAGGAAATGAAAATGTGAAGATGGAATATATAGATGTATATATATAACTAGACATCGTCTGATTGTACACGCGAAGATCTTGGATAATAGAATATAATGTTCAACAATTGTGTAGAAAATATATTTTAATATTTTTTGTTACCTTAGATTAATTAAACAAATCATATCATTATGTCATGAGTGACTTACCACTACGCTATTATGGTCCAAACCCAAACAAATTATAAGATTTAGTAATTACCATATAAAAGACAAGGTGGCTGTACGGCGTTAGCGCTGCAGCCTCCGACACGCACCCCGCTGCCGCACTCACTCTATCTAGCCTGTAAATTAAATTAATAACTTTTTTGCCTTTGTAAATGAAGCGCGGCGTTGATTTCTGCCATTCCGACCGAAGGTGGGAAAGAGTGTTTGAAACACTAGGATCCCTCCGCCTATTCTGCTAAGCGGAATAAAGTGTGAAACTGTTAACTATTAGCACTAGGGGGTTCAAAAAATATTCAAGATTTATAAGTTGATACAAGTGTTGTTGTATGTAACATATGTACTTACAAATGCAAGTGACCGATACCCAGTGGATGGCCACTGGGCATTTGTCAATGGGAGAGTCTCAATCAATTGTGTGAGTGCCCGTGCATGATTTAGATACATATACCAATGGACGTGGCTAATACTACCTGGGCGTAGTATATCGTGTCTCAAACACAATTCACTCAACAGAGCTAAGTATACGCGTGAGACTTAGCCAATTGGGACCACGTGCGCATAGACAAAATTTTCTATGCACAAAGGCGCGCACGTGTGTATCACAGGACGTGGGAACAGAGCCATGAACACTCATTCAAGTGAGCGTGCGTGAGGCTTAACCTACCTCAAACACAATTCGGCCAACAGCAGCCACGCGTGCGCGCGCGGCTCGGCCAGCGGCGAGCGCGCGCGCGCCGACTGCGACGACGCGGCCGACAGCGCGCGCTCCACTCGGAACGCGCCCGCCGACTCCGCGCGCACTGACACTGGAGGGAGGGAAATCGTGTTGTTTAGCAGTTTTTTTTCCTTTTCTGTATATTGGTAAATTTATAGCAGAAGGGTCGATGAGAAAAAAACTATATAACGTATTATCTAAACAACAACATAAAAGTCATGTTATTCAAAACAAGTTCATAAAATATTATAAAAAAAGTTAGACAATTCCTCGTAATTTTAACTCCTCCCTCACCGAATTACCAACATCACGTCTCTCTCGCTCTTACACCCGCGCTCTTGCTACCCGCAAATTTTACTTTCAAAAAGGCCTTAAACTTAAAAATAATCACCCGCATCTCTGTTACTGTGCCCTTCGTCGTTTTGCGAATCAGACAAAGCATCCAAATCCGCGTACGCCACATCCCCTCCACTGCCTCCTTCATCCGCCGCGTGTAATATCCTCAATAACTCCTTCCCCGTGGCCAAAGCCGCATCTCCTCCCTCCCCCTTCCCTTCCACGTCGCCATATTTTAGTTGTAACCTCGCTAAATTGACCAATGGCCATTCAGCGGCCGGATAATGAGCGTGGCTTAACCGCGTTATTGAAATGGCGGCGGGCGATGCGAACAAAATGGCGGCGAGGCGTAGTGCACCTCCACATTCAGAGTGAACGGAGAGACATGTGCGTGTTGCGTCCTGAAAATGGTAGGTTGATATAATTATTCTTATCATTTTCAGTCGAACTACTCGCTAAGTATAGAAAATAATAATTATGTATTTTAGAAAATATATAAAAATTTGGACGTAGTCGGGAACAAGGGGCGGTCCTCTTCTGGCATTGTGATTAAAGTCAAAAGTTTCAAGTCAAGCTGCGAGGTACAATTAGCTATTTTTAATTATAATTATCGTAGGTTAGTTTAATTGATAGTAAAGAAATGTCAACGCCTGCCTATCCTGCTGTGTGCGGTATACAGCGTGAAGTTGAAGAATCTAATCAAGATTCTACAAATAAAAATATATATATATTTATTTACCATAGCATCACCAAAATCTCCTCGTTGATGGTGATACAAAGCAAGATGGTAGAACACTAAATGGTCGTTACTGTCTAAGTTCGCGGCACGAGTTAAAAGGCGAAAACTTTGAGAGCTATGCGCTTCTTTCTCTGGTCGGGAGTTCGATTTCTGGAAGATGAAAAATGCTAATTTAGTATATAATATGTATGTAGCGTATACGATACTTCGGTAAAAGGAGCGCAGCACGCAGGATAAATATATGTTTCAAACCCATATCTAAAAAAAAATGGAGAATGGAGTGTCTTAACACTAGGTTCCTTCTGCCTATCCTGCTGTGTGCGGGATACAGCGTGAAGCTGATTTATTTATTTATTTTATCTAAAAAAAAAATCAAGATTCCTCAGCATTTTAAACGTACGATTATTATTATCATTTCATGATTTTTATACATACTGTATTACGTGTGACGTTGTTACGAATGACATGAATACCTACTACTACAAAAATACACCTAACCGTTACTGATGTGTAGACACGGGTTCACAGTAACACTTTTAAAATATAAAAAAATAGAATCATCATCACTACCTGCTCCGTCATCTGATGCCCGATACCGCAGTACAAGTAGCACCGCGGTAACAAAGCTATGGCCGCTTCTCCCTCCTCACTGTCATCTTCCTCCTCCGCTTCCTTCTCCGCGATGGCTAACGCTTGTTGGGCAAACTCCAGACCTTCTTCTATCTGTGCGAAATTTTGTATTTTATTATCGGTATTATCTGATTATTATTATTTTTATGTATTTTATGTTTTTATGTCATTAATTTATGGATTTAATTAATGTTAACAAACATACAGTACAGTTGACGTGACTCGTTGTATTTTTTTTTTACTTTTAATTATTTCCTTCCCAAATAAACAGTGAAAGTGAAGGCAATAGGTTTTCTGTAACATGTTTTATTACATTTAATATTAGTCCATCCATGATATTAGTTATATAGCTATATATATGATAATAAAAACTAGTAAACAATAGTGTACAAATGATTGATTTGTAATAATGATAAAACTGCAAAACTCACCCAAGCAGCCCTGTAGCAAGTGGCGGCGGCGACGAGTCGCAGCGCGGCGTCCCGCGGCAGCAGCGCCGCGCCGCGCCGCGCCACGCACGTCGCGCGCACGCTCGCGCCCCACGACGCACTGCCTGGGGGTGGGGAATTATGGGATAATGATACCTCACTATATTAAAATGTATTGAAATTTAAGTGTTTCAGGACACGACATCGCGTATCTCATTTTGTACTAAGCTATACGTTTTCATCAAAATAAAAACTTTTTTACGGTACGGTCGACGAGTCCTGGCCACCTTTAATTTAACAACGCATCTTTAATTTAAAATCTTAATCCTAAATGATATTTTCTTTTATTTTTGATTATTTTTATTCCCCAGTAAATAGTGCGCATGGTTTAAAAGTGCCCAACTTCATGGCCACCAATCGTCAACTGCAGTAGTCAATGTATGTATGAGTGAGTGACAGTATGAAAGACGAATTTAAAAATGATAAATTACACGTAACGTACTACACAACACACGTAATATATGAAAGTCGAGCTCACCGGGCGGCGGGGCGGCGGCGGGCAGCGCGGACAGGCCCGCGAGCGCGAGCGGCAGCGAGGGCGCGCGCGCCGCCGCCGCCGTGGCCAGCGCGCGCTGCCGCCAGATGTGCGCGCAACCGAACGAGAACTTCATTGCGCGCTCCAGCGACTGCAACGAGTTGTGCGTCATTATGTATCGTCTGTCATAATTATTAGTTTTAGGTTTATATACAAGTTGTAATTAGCATAAAAACACTTATAAGACCGTATAACTAAAAAATATCTTAGTTAAAGTACTCACAATTGAGGATAAGTTTAAAAAAATATGTTATTTGTGATCTCATATGTGACATGATCCTTCATCGTCGAATTCCATGCAACACGCACAACACTCACCTCCAACAACAGCCGATGTTGTCCCCACCTCGCGGCCAGCAGCGCCAGCAGGTCCACGACAGCGACGGCGTTACGCAGGGAGTGCGCGCGCGCTGCCTCGAACTCCGCACTCTGAGAGAGCACGGCGTCGCGCACCGCCATCGCCTCGCCCACCAGTAACAAGAGGATTGCCTCTTCATATTCGTTGCGGGGGACGAACTAAGGAACATTAATATATAGAGATTAATGATTGATCCCTTTTTAACTCTGTATTCCGCATATGTTTGGGTAGGCACAGGGAATATGAAGCATTTAGATCAAAATGCGATTTTGACTTTCATCACGAATAACTTGAAAACGCGATATTTAAAAAAACAGTAAAAAGTAGAATTATAAATACTTTACTAATGTTAAAATACGTTAATAATACAAAACTATAAGTCAGATCATTAAGATAAACAATAAAAACGAGAGAATCCACACAAAAAAATATTGTAGCAATGTTGCCCGATTACACTAGGATATATTTACGGAAGTAAAACGATAAAATTGACAAAGACTTAAGAAACATAAAATAAATAAAGAAATAAACACGGCTAAGTTGAAAACGGTTACAAAATTTTTAAGAAGGCTTTAACCACCATATAAATAAAACTTGACACATATTATGTTAGGTACATTTGAAAAAATAGAAATAAAAATTTTAAAAAATGTCTTAAAATTTTTACGATTTTAAATTAAATTACCAAGTCAGATTCATCGAATATAAATAGTACTATTAAACATTGCATTAGTCCGTGGTCACGGGTAGACTGACGGGTAGATTTAAGTTTTTTATTTAATTACACAAAGTATATACCTGATTAAGTCCAGCATATTTTTTGGGTTTCCATGGACCTTCTGATACATATTCTTCTCTTCGTCTCGTTAATGTTCCTTGTAGTTGCGGAGGTGCTGGTACATTTTGGGGCGGTCTATACACCTAGAACATTAAATCATGCTTCTGAACACGCTTTTTTATATTAGCTTCACCTGTATGTATCAATCTATAAAAGAGAACTTAACCTAGATATATACAGTTTTCATAAGATTATATACTGAGAGACAAACTGATACATTTCATACTTCCAACTGAATTAACCTCCTATATAGCATGTCTTCAAAATGTTGCCGTTTCTGAGATATGAGATATAAACGTACTTTGAGCATTTTTATATATATAAAAACCAACTGTCACAAATTCATAGCCATACCTGTCCAGTAACCCCCCTCATAAGTACCTCAGCGAGTTGCCTCGCTAGCGTTAGTCGTAAGCTTTGTGTGGCCGCTGATTCCACTGCTGTTAGCATTTCTCTGTACCTGGAAGAATTAATAAGTGACATTTAATGTTACTGGGAAACGATAAACGTGCACTGCTCTGATAGTGTTTTGCTATTTAGTGGTCAATACTTGGTTTTGGCTGTTAATTTGACATTTTTAAATTATTATTATTTTTTATTTTGTTTCTTGCTTATGTGAATTTATGAACCAACAGAGTTAGGAAGTAGGTGTAGAGTATTATTTGTCTCGAAAGGATAATATATATTTTTTTATTTCTTTTTTTTATACACCATTTATATAAAAATACAGAATAAAAATATATAATTGATACAGTAATCCGACATTTCGACGGTATTGGTATTGTAACATCTAAATTTTTATTTAGTTTCACGCTGTATCGTCGTTTTACTGTCGACGTCGTCGTATCGCAGTAGCGCAGTGAGTTTCGACGTGACAGTTGTGAGTTCCATTCCTATTCGGGAAATGAAATATTTTCCCATTCAAGGAATAAAATATTTTAAGTATAGAGTCGAAGCGTGGCATTGAGTCCAACACCCAACACGCAATGACATATGAATTCGGCGGAAAATGTGGAACGGAAGTATATAATGGAAACGGAGCGTCCGTCTCCACGTTTTTTCTGCCTATGCTACTAGTACCTTGCAGTATTAAGTTAAAAAAAATGCAATTTGGTCAAATAACATCGACCATTTCATATCATTCATCCATACGTCTAATTAATTATATCGGAAAACGTAGTAATCAGTATTTCATTATAGGTTTCATATTTATTAAGTACAATATACAACATTTTAAATACCTATCGATCGCATCATTCAATCTCCCAGCCCTCATATGCATCAGAGGCGCCCTCTGTAAAGCCGTCTCTAGTAAAACACCTGCGTTTGAACCCGAACCACCCGCTCTTTGTAAATAGAGCAAACTGAGTTCCGATGATACTTCAAAACTGCGGATCTGAAACATGACATTTTTGTAAATTTCAGTTATCACTATACTTAACCAAAGGGTAGTTAACTATACGTTATTTAACCATAACTTAAATTATAAGGCACTTAGCCTTAAGTTACTTAACCATTTTTAATTGTGTTATTAAGAACATTAAAAGATTTATTTTGTCGTCAATTTTTAATAGCTTCACGCTATATCCTGCATGAAGCAGACTGAACCTAGTCTTAACTTGATTCCCCACGATCCATTAAATTTTTGAGACATTGCGTGTTGAATGGCGGAACCTAACGCCATTCTTGTTACCAGGACGAATTAATGAAATGAATTAATTACTCTGAGTGAGTATCTAACCCATAACCAGCTTGTTTACATTGTATATTCAACAGTCTATATCTTACAAAATATAATGATCTGTTCTATACAACTTTCTGTCCATTTCAGACATTTTGTACTGGGAAATGAACCCAACTACATATTCTTAATGACTAGATTGAAAAAAAAACAATATCAATTTTTCCTGATATAAATCTGAAAAGTTTGAAAGATTCATTTAAAAAAATATTTTTATGATGGTGTCAATTTACTAAGGAAAGTTTGTATGTTTACATCACATTAATTATTTCATTATAACCCACTGTACTTGTGGTCAGAGTTACCTCGATATGTGTTATTCACAATTCTTAGCCATTTCTATTTAAGCGAACGAAGCTGAGTGTACAAGTTCGTGTATTATAAATTTAAGGGAAGATTTACACCATACAATCTACAGGCATCACAGTTCATACTCAGCCCGAGAAGTTTTTGTATAAGGATTATTTCTCATTGTTTCTCATATAACCATAATTTTAACAAACTTTCCGAGTACCTGACGGCTTTCATGGCGCGGGGACAAGCATGCATATTCACTTTTTCGCCTGGTGTTGAGGCAAAGCGGGACATTGAGCTCCGCCACTCAACATGTAATGCCTATTGAATACGGCGACAAGTGGGGAGAGGGGGATTCTTAAAATAAGGATCCCTCTGTCTACCCTGGTATATGTGGTAAATTATTATTAAAAATAAAATAAGACAAAATTAGCTTCACGCTATATCCCGCACACAGCAGGGTAGGCAGAGGGAACTTAGTGTTCCCCACTTTCTGCCGAATTTTGGAGGCAATTTTTTTTTTTTTTGTTAAATAAGACAAAAAATGTTTGATAAGACCAAAAAGTTGGTTACCATCTCAGATTCCTTTTCAGCTTGTTTATATCGACTCGTGGAACTTGGCACTGACGTTTGTTCCAGACATAATCCTTTGATTGCATACGATTCTGCAACTATCCTTAAACTCCGACTGAAATAAAACAATCATTAGTGATATAATCATAATTTTAAAAAAAGTAAATCTGGTGAGACTAGCTCATTCAACAAGACAAATTCCCCAGTTTTATAATAGCTGACATTTTTTTAGCTTCATGCCTGAGAAAACCTGAGACCTAGTGCGGAAATCGAACCCACAACCTGTCGAATTTACAGTTGCACGCTCGTGCCCCTGTGCCACGACTGACCTCACATGGATATTCTAAAAATATCAATTCATAAACTTATAAATAGTTAAAATCATAACAATAAAAAATGTTATTGTTATTTCAATGCAAACCGTGTCTTAAATAAACGGTATTTTATCTTCACACACACTCTACTAGATTTTATGTTAAAATGTAAATAACTAAAAGTGTGGGTCGTGACTCATTCTAAGTGCGGGAAGTAATCGCAACGCAAGTACTCTTTACGGTGTAAGTTACCTCGAAATCATTAAAGTGATGTAATAAATCCTTCCTCGATAAATAAGCTTTTCAACACCACATTTTTTTTTTATTGGAACCAGCAGTTCCTGAGATTAGCGCGTTCAACCGCTCAATAATCCTTAGCTTTATAATATAAACTAGCGGCCCACTCGCGACTTCGTACCCATAACACCTTTAATAAATTCATTATGATGCGTAGGCCAATAGTTTGTATTTTCTTGAAAAGAAATATACGTCCAAATTACATTCTATAAAAGCCGATGATTATCTTCATTAAATTTCCTTTATGAAATAATTTTTAATCGTAAGTTTCAATAAACATATTAAATGAAAATCGATGAAATATACCGCACTTAGAATGAATCACGTCCCCTTTCAATTTTCAATTATTTTTCACAAAATGCCTTATCGTCACTTATTTATACGAGATTTTATTATAAAAGTATAGATATAAATAGTATAGATATTTCTTATAAATATCAAAAAAAAAGGTTGAACGCCTTAATGGAATTTTGACCAACAATTACCAAATGCAGTCAAGTAAATATGTCAACAACGCTATCAATTATAGTTCTTGTTAAGTAGTCATATTATTAGATGGGTTAGTTGGGCCGACCTGTGCTACGAGCAATACATAACATCTTTACGTTGTTAAGAAAGCCAGTGTTATCTGAACTAACCCTATGTTCACTTGACCCTATCCAAATAAACACACACAACTTCTCAAGCATTTTTTTTTTCTTGAAAATAATTTGCTTGTTTATAAAAGTGGCAGCCACTCAATAAAATTATATCAATCAATCAAACTGCGTCTCAAGAGCAACAAATATTACATGTCTATTATTATTACTTTCAAAAATTACAACACAAACTTTTCATATTTTATTATTTTTAATATGCTATAATTCTGTTTCTAATAGTATACATGACCATGTTATATTGTTATTATTATATCACAATACAATAAAAACTTTCAAGGTCATGTGAAAACTACAAACAATGTTCATACAAATTATGCATATAATAAAATTGATATTTTTAAAGACAGCTAATCAATTTGATTGTCATAGGAGTTTACTTCAATTAGTGTCCAATAAAATAGTAAGCAAGTAGCACAGATTTCAATTAAGAAAATCACAATATAATACATCTCAAGCAAATTTTACACCTCATCATTGGGTCAATTGAGCCATCATGCAATCTGAATGAGTCAGCATTGCGTCTGCTGAACTTTGGACTTAAATTAGCCTAAGTGTTGTTATATCAAAATTAGTATCTGTACTATAGATTATCTTTTATAATAAAAAAATAATAATAAAATTATGTTACTATGAATATTATGTAGATAATAGAAAAAGACTTGTAATTTATATAAGTAAATAGTTATGGATCAGAAATGGTACTAACAACACAAAAATCTTACAAATAGTCTCTACATATATGTTATAAAATCTTTGACACTTATTTTTTTAATATTTATGATAACTTTAATTTCTAACTAAATGGTTTTCTTAACTGTTTTCGAAACGATAATAATCAGTCCCCATGATATTCTACCAGTACTGCCACAAGGTAAACATCCCAATGTGTCAACCAATCTGAACTAATCCAATTACAATTAAAGCCAACAAAATAAGTAATCACATTACATTTTCAATACAACATACATTTATAGTATTATACAACATAAACTTATATAATTCCATTCATTACACTTTAATACTAGTTTCTCTGATTATAAAACCTTTGGTCACTACACCATTTTATACCGCTTTTTGACAAAAGAGAAGTGATGCATTTAATTTTTAATATTCTATTTTGTCTTTGATTTATGCAAATTGAAGGATACAGTTGACTAACATATTACTGTACAAAAATGGAGAAAAATATTGAAGCAACCAAGCAGTAAAAAAACTCATGGAACCCAAACCTTTTTTTGATGATATATTAGAATGATTAATTATTATTAACATAAACAACACATCAGACTAGAGTAAAAATTATCAGTATAAAATAAAATCTGGCATAGAAGAATACATATGATATTTTTACGCTTTAATTCTCTAAGTTTAAGAAAACTGGCTGGCTGACTGGCTCTAAAAAGTTGCATACAGATGCAGAGTTGAGCTTAAGCCTCATGAGCAATATGGGTTCTATCTAATAAGATAGAAAAGATTTTACATAAATTATTTTCATTTCTTAATTCTGGTACGATAAAGCAAGGCATGGTGTCAATGAGTATTCCAAAATATTTTAAAAACAATTACAATTATGTTAATGACAAAAATTCAAAAGTAATATCAAGCAAGTATAGTGATGAAATACTTTTGTAAAATTCGGTACTTTTTTTATTTAATTGGCAGAAGAATGGGTCCCAATAAAAAAAATACTTACACAGGCAGCTCCTTCTCCGTCAAATTATTCAATTCTGCAAGCTTGTAATTCTTTAATGCATCGTCATATGCTCCACATGCATAATTCAATTTTCCCAATAACAGAAAAGCATCTAAAGCAACACCAGCTTTCTTTCCTATTTCATCCGTTGCTAGAGTTAAATATCCACGGGCATCTGAAAGCTCCCTTTGAGCCCTTTCTATATTTTCCTTGATGGGTGGCCATTCATTTAAATATGCTTCCAATTTACCCTCACCTATGAGAAAGTGTGCTAGACTCTCTGGAAATAAAAGAATAAATTATAAATTTAGATTGTAGTAGTGAAGTAGACATAGTTTTGGGTGTGGTTCCCACTTAGACCAGGTATGAGTAAATCATATTTATTTCCTTTTTTTGGTAGACAAATACTGATTGTATTTTCCACAACTTAAAGTGCAATATCTCAAAAATTGGGCAGTATTTTAGAGAATGTTGTGACTTCACATTAGATTTCCAGTGCCTATTCTGCTATATACAGAATAGAATGGAGCTTGTATATTATTTTCTTTATATTTCTGTCTGCTTACTCTACCCTGCTGTGTGCGGGTTACAGAATTTATTTTGATACAGCATTTATCATGATTTATTTTTTTAAATATAAAATATCTATACATTCAGTAATAAACCTTTAAGCATTTTGCAAATTTCAATCAGGATATTGTGCTTGTGTTATTTTGATATTTCGTTTTGAATCTTATGCTCCTGTTTATTAAAAAGTCAAATACCAAACATTTCATATTTGTGTAGAATAGATAAGAACTATCAGTAGTAGTACTTTTATTATCATACATTTACTGAAGGGCACACTACAAGTCAAACATTGTTAAAACAGCCGTTGCATTACATATTTTATAGTCTTTAAAACTTGTTAAATAACAAAAAATAAGACAAAAAATAAGGAAGGAAATAATTAATTTTATATGAAATTTTGAATGAAAGTACAGTTTAAATATCAGAATAAGTGCGCTAAAACTTGCAAACAATTTAAATGACTTATTAGAAACATTATTCACCGTGCAAAGGTGACCTGGCCTTGAGCTGTTGGGCCAAGTCCGCAACCTTCCTCCAATTGGACTCCTCCCGATTCTTTTCGATCTCGGCCTCGTAAGTCCGTACAGCGTTTTTACTCCTCGATGTCATTTTAACACGAGCAAGTGTGTCTGCCGTCACAGCATCGATTTCGTGTGTATCTTTTCACTCGAACATTGCAAAACCCTCACAAATTGCGAGAATCCCCAGTAATTGAAGGCCAAATTTGACATATGATGACATCGGGTGTGAATTTGATGTGGAACGTTCCGTTTTATGTTTGATGTATTTTTAAAGTTAAGATATAACAAACATATTAATTTATAAAACAAATTTATTATTTAATAGTTTTATAAGCATTAATTTAAAAAACTTAAGCTGTTTTCAGAATTATTCAACTTAATTTATTTTAACATACTATTTATTAGTTATCTTTGTGAAAGACAATTAGTTTTCTAAGCGGTACCATAAGATGGCGGTAACAGTCATTAATATAAATAAAAATGTGAAGCTATAATGAGTGTACAATTTTTTTGTGTTAGTTCAACTCATTATTATTATCTTCAAATTATAACATTTCTCCAACTTGACTTATTTATACAACATAGAACCATTTATTTCAATATCAATATCAATAAGTGATAATTATATTTTAATTTTACAAGTCAAATTAAATAAAAAAATATATTTTTATAAATCCACAAATAACAAAAAAAAATCCTACGTGTGTGAAATCATATCGTTTAGTTTGCTAAGCGCACGAAGCTATATAAATAAATATTTCCTGCTGCGCCATGCGGCGCCATCCCCGGGCACAAGGTCATGGAGAAGTTAAAGCTACAATTTACCAGAAATAATCTTATCGCTTTTGTTACCGTTATTTTTAGATATTTTATATTATAAAACCAAAACATAGGGTTATTTTGTATGCTAAGTATATTATATAAAATGGTAATCTGAATATGTTACATTATTTCAATAAACGTTAATTAAAAGCCTATAGTTAATACTTATAGTCCATAAGACATGTTAATTTGTGTATTTACAACACTCAGAAACGTCAGTAAGCGTTTTACTAAAAAATGTAGTTACAATCGATTAACCGAACCTCAGTTATATGGATTCGCTATTAACCGGAGCGGCGCCACGGTCGAATAACTTCGTAATTTAATGTATTCTCTAGTCTCTACTGAGTACTGGCATATCGTAATTGCGAGCGCTCAGAGGCATACGTTATTTCGTTATAGTTTAGACGGAATCATTAGATTTTTTTTAAATTATTACTTTACATAAAAATGTCAAAGCGTAAGAGAGTAGTGTTAACGTTCAATGATAAAATCAATATTATCGACTCGTTAAAAAATGGTGAAAGCGGTCGCACGTTGGCTACCAAGTATGGTGTAGGTACTTCAACTATAAGTGACATAAAGAAAAATACAGATGCAATTTTAAAATTTACCAGCAAATTAAACAAAGATAAAAGTATACATCGAAAAGCGATGAAAAAACCAAATAACGAACTCTTAGAAGAAGCTTTATATCGTTGGTATTTAAAAAAACGGTCTACTGGACAGCCAATATCTGGTCCTGTGATTTGTAAAAAGGCATTACAGTTAAATAAAAAAATAAGTGGTAATGAATCATTTGTAGCAAGTACAGGATGGTTACACAGGTACAAAACTCGCTATGGAATTAATGATTTGCAAATGCAAGGTAGAAAAATATCAGGTAATTTAGCAAATTCTGCTGAAGATAGTTTTAGAGAAGAATTGGTAGAAAATGAATATGATTTGGATTTTGTTTATAATGCTACTGAAACGACATTGTATTGGAAATTATTACCGTCAAAAGCTTTCTTTTCTTGGCAAAAGAATTCAGCTCTAGCAAACGAAACGAATGAAGAACGAGTCACATTATTAGTTTGCGCTAACGCTACCGGGACCCATAAGCTACCTTTGCTTCTCATCGGGAAATTAAAAAATCCAATATGCTTCAAAAATATCAGAATTCCTTTACTTTACAATCATCATCACAATGCATGTATGGACACAGAAATATTTATTGACTGGTATGATAGCATTTTTATTCCTGAAGTTAAAAAATACCAAAACCAAATTGGTAAACATGGAAATGTTCTACTTTTATTGAATAGCACGTCAATCCATTCGTCAGCAATTTTTTTAGAGCGAGAAAATGGAATATTTAAAGTGAAATTACTGTCTTCTAATATGTCACAACCTATGGATAGTGTTAATATAACATTAAAACGTCTTTACAGAAAACAACTTTTACGTAGATTGTTATCTATTAATGACGATAATGCAGAAATCAGTTTCTCATTTTGCAAACATATTAATTTAAAAGAATGTTGTTACATATTGGTAGACGCGTGGGATCTGATTAAAAAAAATATTTTGAACAAGGCTTGGAATACAATCTTGAAACAAGAAGATAGAGATTTTATATCCAATACAGATGATTCTATTTTAGAAGATATATATAAACTAATATGTAATATCCGGTTATGCGAGAAATGTGATGCTGATGATATAAAAGCGTGGCTTGATTGTGAAATTACTGAGCAAGACTTCCATCTCTCTTCTTCTTCCATCATATCAGATGATAAAATCATTGAAAACGCACTGGAGATAAACGAACAAAAGGAAATAAAAGAAGAAACAGAAGAGTAAGTGAAGAAAATAATGAAGTGCCGTCTCACGTAGAAGCATTTCATGCGCTAGAAACGGCTTTTAAATGGTACGAAAGACAGACAGAGTGTGATACAGTGAGCTTACTTCAGTTAAAACGAATTCTTGACGTAGCTGCGATAAAGAGAAAAAATGATATAAATTGTTTATATGAAGTGACTATTAAAAAACAAATTAAACTAGAGTAATAACTAAGCTATTCTAATCTGCAATTTATTTTATAAATAGCAACTTTTATAAGTAATTTTTCAATATATTGATGAGTAAACAAATTTTATGGGATTAAGATTTTTTATTTTTTTATTTTTACATTTGTGTACGATGTATGTACTTTGTAAGTATTTTTATTTGTAAGTATTTGTGTCCGTCAAAGGCCAATAAACAACTTTGATTGTAAATTGTAACTCATTTGCTATGTATATACTTTTATTCAGATTAAGGATTATAAAAATAATAATTGCATTTTGAATTTTTTTTTCATATACCTATTTTTTTTGTTGTTTCAACATATGGTTGTTTGTATATATCCAAATTCTTTATTCTTTTTAAAAGACCAATTTTCGGTTAGTATACAACGCGCCATTGGTGGTAACTGGTATGCGGGATACAAAACGCCGTCTTTACCAATACAAAAGTTATAATATAATTTAACGTAAATTATATTCGAACCCTTAACTATCAAATTCAAAGCTTTGTAGGCATTGCTCGTTAAAATTTAAAGCGATGAAAGACTCATGTGTGCAGAGTAAAACTTCTATTTGGGAAGTGGAGCTGGGAAATGAGATTTTTTATATTTGCTGAGAAAAACATCGAACTGAGCTCGTTT
Organism: Heliconius charithonia; assembly: GCA_030704555.1. NCBI lineage: Eukaryota > Metazoa > Arthropoda > Insecta > Lepidoptera > Nymphalidae > Heliconius > Heliconius charithonia. The sequence goes on from CM060825.1 coordinate 7,955,885, forward strand.
GGGGCTAAGTTTGTTTTAGCCTAGTGAAGTTTTAAGCAAATAAGGTTTTCAATTTTCATTACAAATCGCTATAAACTATTCAAGTACCCGCATACTGTTATTGAAATAAAAAAAATATTAAAGAAATAATTTCAAACATGGCCGATCATTAATTACTAATATTATAAAGACATAGATAGATAGAAAAACTTTATTGCACACAAAGCTGTTAGATAAAAATAGAGAACAGTCTTAAAATAATTCCAGAGATTGCTTGGTTACACACTAATCTTAAGAATTACAACATTCAATTGGAAAAACATATTTTGAATAATCACTTTATGCGGGAAGGTTATCCAACACATAAAGATTTGATATTTTCAATTCAATATACATCTAATTATTAGGTCACGTTAGTCGATCCGATATGACCCAATATTTAAACCCAGTACCTGTATACTAACACTAACTAATAACTAACTAATAACAGATATTAGACTTAGCGGATACAGCGGTACAAACTGCTAAACATACCAAATATCGGATTTTAAATTAAAATTGGATATTTTTCATTTATTCTTTTATTTTCACTCTGCATCCCGCACATGGCAAGGTAAGTAGAGGGAACTAGAACCTAGAAACCTAGCGTTAAAACACTCCGTTCTCATTCAAATATTTTCCTTCCCGACTGTCCGCTGTATGCTGGATGCATTGCAAATATTTCATTACCTAGGGTGGAAATCGCAATCACAGTCTCGTTTAAGTCACACGCTTTTGCTCCTGCGCCACGACTGGCACCAAATTTTGGTAACGCTGATAGGTACAGATATAGCAGGTGAGGGCGTTTCTTTAGTTCTGGCTATTTTTTATTCTAAAAATTCAACAACAACAACAACAAATGTAATGAAAATGCATAACGGAAGTTAACTCATATAGTGGAGCAATAAAAACACATACACACCTCAGTATTTATGCGCTTCGCGTGCTCTGAATTTAATAAAGTTCTTTGTGTGGCTTTGGAAAACCCCTAACGTGAGTGTGTGTCGTGTAATTTTTATGTTTTATTTTCACATGAAAGCTGAAGAAATCATGCATTCCTTTTTTTAGCTTTATACTGTATCTAGTGTTAGGACATTCCGTTCTTATTAAGATGAAAATACTAAATATTTCATTTCCCCAAGTAGGAATTGAACCCACAACTTGTCGCATTTACTGTCGCACGCTTGTGCCGTAGATATTTAAGCAAGTCCTTTCTTATGCTTGGACTGGTTATTAGGTTGTCTACCAGTCAGGAATTAACGGACGAATTTTATATAATAACTTAGTCATAATAGTTAACAATTTTTTTGGGAAATCTACTATTAATACATAAATATATAAAATAAAAAATATAAAATTACAATATTTAGTAATATTAAATTTCAAAAAATAAATCAATCTTTATTAAAAAAAAATTTCACCGTTACTTCTGTAAATCTATATAGATCTTCTGAGCAATCGAAGTAAATTGCAAATAACATTATTCTCGTCGGGGCGGCGGAAATAAACCAACAAGAGTAAAAAGGAGAGACGTTTTTATAACGATTCCGACGCTTTTAATTTTATAGTCTCTGCTGTAGAAACGTTTTACATTTTGTCTAATTTTTTGGCTTTACTCTTGGTTAGCTGGCGTCTATTTATACCTAGATACAACTAGAATTCAAATCAATGAACGAACAATAAATTATTCTTTCCTAAAATTCATAAAAAAACCATAAAAATTTGACTATTCTATTAATATAATAAGATAGGTATAATTAGATAGGTATATATATCATTAATTAAGATCACTTTTGGAGAATACCTATTCTATTCAACAGTAATATAGTTAGGCCAGTCGTGGCGCAGTGGCACGAAGTGTGACTGTAAAACCGACTGGTTGTGGGTTCGATCCCCACTCGAGGAGATGAAATATTTACTTAAATTTATATATCCATTTTCTTCGCTCTGGTGTCGAGGTTAAGTGCGGCGTTGAGTTCTGCCACTCAACACGCAATGCCTCCAGAATTCGGCAGAAAGTGGGGAATGGAGTATCTTAACACTAGGTTCCCTCTGCCCACCCTGCTGTGTGCGGGATACAGCGTAAAGCTGATTTATTGTATTTTTTTATAATATAGTTATCAAAACCTAAGGCTTCCACGTCACTAACTATCATATTACGTATAGAGTTGTAAGGCTTGTGATATGTAGGCAGAACCGGATAAACGTCTGCGTATATGACAATGCGACGCGACGCGTCCACTGCGCCACTGCGCTGTAATGAGATTATTGCATACTGTCACGACTCACGACGCCACTGACGCGGTCGTAGGATAGCGTAACCTACATGTTTTTATGTTTATTTTTAAATGTGTTTGTATATATGTATATATATATATATATATATATATATATATATGACTTTGTGTAGGGTCGTCGTTTCCGTTTGACTGTAAGCGCGACGATACTGGGTGTAATCCCGCTCGGGGGAAATTATTATTTTTTCCTCAATTCGGTAACACTGTCACTCAATACGCAATGTTTCTAAAGTTGTCTACCAAGTATCTTAACTCTAGGTCCTCTGTTTACTCTTCTTTGCCTGCTGGGCCAAAGCGTAAAGATACTTTTTTTAATGGGCAGAGAGAATACAGTGTAAAGTCACTTCATTTACTGCATATATCTAAAAAAATAAATTTGTTTCAATTTAAGATATAGGAATGCTAATTGAATATAAAAGTATGAATTTGATGCGTACAATTATAAATTTGGTATTCAAAACCCACATATATATTTGCTCAAACATCAAACATATTGTGATAACAAAACAAATACGACTTCCTTTATAAATTCCATCAGTTTGATATTATTATAAACGAGTAGGTTCACATTATATAGGATATCAAAGGGTATAAATAATAAACAAGGTCTATTAAGTGAGAAGCGAGACAAAGGTCTCAACATTGGGATTCGCCCATGTAATATTCATAGAGCAGGCATTTGCTGTAAGCTTCGGAACTCATTATATGTTAACTAAACTTAAATTATTAAAATACACATGTATACAAAGCGATTTTGGCTGTATTATTTATGTTTTAAAATCAAATCAAATCACGTTCACACTATATCCCGCACACAGCATGGTAGGCAGAGGGAAACCTAGTGTTCGACGCCCCGTTCCCCATTTTCTGTCGAATTCTGTGGGCATTGCGTGTTGAGTGGCAGAATTCAACGCCGCGCTTTGCCTCGACACCAGAGCGAAGAAATGAAAATATAAAATGAAGTAAATTTTTTATTTTCTACTAGTGTCGGTATGTATACCTGTCATTAAAACTAATTAAATTCCATAAGATATTAGGGAATCAATAAGTAATTGATACAGAAGCCGTAATAAATGTTTTTGACTGGTTATAGGTTTTGTTATGCGACAATTGAGCTTATTATATGCCTACCACGCTTATTACTTCAAATTAATATCCACATCATAAATATAGGTAGTAGAAATAATATAGGTAGTAGAAATAATATGTAATACCAATTTACTGCAATAAGGGTCCACCAGTCAATTGTGAGTCGGATTCGCCCACCAAGGGGTACGTACCAATGTCAGGATTGTAGGTCAACGAGAAATATAACTTACGTTCGCGTCAATAAGAACACTGTATTATGTACGGTCAAATGTGGATCTGTGCTGACTCATCAATGCAGTTAAACCATTTAGCCTGCTACCAGCAGCAATACGCCTTTTTGCATCCATCTCAACTGAACATACAGCCCAAATAAATAGCTTCATTAATTTATTATATTGCGATGAAATATAAATTTTCCATTTACAGATTTTTTTTTCTTAAAAAAAAAATTAGCTTCACGCTATATCCTGCACACAGCAGGGTAGGCAGAGGGAACCTAGTGTTAAGACACTCCGTTCCCCACTTTCTGCCGAATTTTGGAGGCATTGCGAGTGGCAGAACTCAACGCCGCGCTTAGCCTCGACTCCAGAGCGAAGAAATGAAAATATAAATGTAAGTAAATATTTCATCTCCTCGAGTGGGGATCGAACCCACAACCAGTCGGTTTTACAGTCACACTTTGTACCACTGCGCCACGACTGGCCTCAATCATTTTTTTTCTTTATTTCTAAATTTCATAACTATCGAACTATTGAACTGTATTCAATCACTCATGACATTAGCGCGGTAAGCCAAACATTTTTTTCAGCTAAAGCAGCTATAACAAAATATATTGGTATGGATCACTTCAGATAAGCATTACAATTGATAACTACACGTATATACGTATATTATTAACAAACCATTTAAATTAAGACGTAAAATAAATACCTATAAACAGTCTACAGTGCATATAATACAACGCAAGCGAAATAGCCTATACCGATCAATGAAGGAAACCAGCAGCGGTGCATGAATCGCATATGCGATGCGTACATGAATGACGCACTCGGTCAATGTCGGGTCACATCAACCCCCGCCCCCCACCTACCAACCCCTGAAATTGGTTTATCTTCCCTCGTTCCCCTTTTCAATTTGTTACCTGCAAATTGATATCCGAAGGTTAAATATTATTCGATTTGAGTTTAATGTGTTTACTGTATATGAATTCGCTGGGTCGTAAAAAATTGTTGAATTTAAGTATGCGTATCCGATGAAATAAATACATTGTAGAAAATGTTACTTTTAAAAGCATTATATTGATAAAAGGTATAAGGTACGAATAGATTCAACATATTTAAATCTTTTATCTTTTAGCTAACAAAATATTATAAAAATCTATATAATACTTAATTGTAAAAAACTAAAATAGTCTATATACATATAAATTTCTCTAGTTGACCTAGATGGCGCTACCTGTCTTTTCAGGTTTTGAACAACATTTAAGCTCTACGAATCAACAATCAAAAGGACTAATACAAAATAATACGATTTTACAAAGTTAACAGTACCACTTGAGAAATCAAAAGTAATATTTTTTTTATTTAGAAACCGTGCAAATAGTTAAATACCAAAGTATAACAAAGTAAGCTACAGTTGTACCTAAGTATCGATCGTGAGGAGCGGCCTTGGTGCTCCTTGCACCGCCGCTCAGCTACCTGCCATTATATCTGACGTAAACGAGTTATTTTGTTGCGAATTTGTAAATAATGGTGAGTTAAATTTTATGTTTCATCATTTGCGTATGAATTATTATGGTGTTGAGGTTAGTCGTGGCGCAGGGGCACAAAGTGTGACTGGTTGTGAGTTCGATCCCCACTCGAGAAGATGAAATATTTACTTAAATTTATATTTCCATTTCTTCGCTCTGGTGTCGAAGCAAAGCGCGACGTTGAGTTCTGCCACTGAACACGCAATGCTTCCAAAATTCGGCAAAAAGTGGGAAACGGAATGTCTTAACACTAGGTAGCCCCTCTTCTATCCTGCTATATGCGGGAAACGGCGTGAAGCTGATTTAATTTGATCCAATTATTATGTTTAAATAAAAATGTTTTACAGTGAGAACAATATTACATTGACTATTTTAATAGAATAGAATAGAATAAACTTTATTGCACACATAAAAAACAAATAAATATATAAAATTAACAACACAGAAAAAAGAAAAAAAAAACACGTATGCAAAGGCGGTCTTATTGCTTTAAGCAATCTCTACCAGACAACCTTTGAAACATAATGGATTGCTTGTAATGAGGAAAAGGGGGATAACGTCTCGGTGCAAATTTTTAAAGAAATTAAATATATAATAGTATAAACTAATAATACAGCATAAACTTACATAAAATATGTTTAATGTTTATATACTATTCACATATATACATACATATACATACATACATACATATATATACATACTTAAACGTGTGTAAAAATATATACATAATATTAAAAAGATAAGGATAAACTACTATTCTAACTTCAATAAATATTCTTTTAGACGTTTTTTAAAAGTGTAAAGGGATTTGGAATGTCGAATTTCTGTAGGAAGTTCATTCCAAAGAATCGCAGATTTCACAGTAAAAGACTTGGAATAGTATAGGGTATGAGAAGTTGGTAATTTAAGGAGATTATCACAACGGGATCTAAGGTGGAGTCGAAGAAGTGAATCGGAACCTAGGTAACAGAATCGATCTTTTAAATATGAGGGAGAGAGAGAGTTGTAGAGGATGGAATAGAGGAGGGTCAGCATGCGGAAATTTCGGCGATATCGGATAGGAAGCCATCCAAGCTGACGACGATGATCAGAAACATGATCAAATTTACGCAAACCGAAGATAAATCTAATACAAAGATTTTGTAAACGCTCTAGTTTATTTAGTTGTTCCTCAGATAAGTCTGGGTAACACGAGTCAGCGTAGTCTAAAATCGGTAACAGTAGTGAATGAGCTAGAGCAGTTTTGGTCTTTATAGGTAGGAAATATTTCCATCGTTTGAGCGATCCGATCGTGGCAAATAATTTACGGCTAACCTCAGCTATCTGTACTGACCAAGATAGGGAATTGTCTATAATAATGCCAAGGTTTTTTATAGAAAGACTCAGGCTCAAATCGACGCCGTCAAACTGGATAGTAGGGAGGCTATTCTGGTCAAGTTTTTTTAGTTGCTTAGAGCTACCAATAATACTGACCTGTGACTTGGCAGGATTGACAGTTAAGCCGAAGGATTTGCTCCACCTGCTAACATTCTGCAAATCTTCGTTAAGCTTTTGAATAGCCTCACTAATATCATCCAACGGAGCGGCTACGTAAATTTGAAGGTCGTCAGCATATAGATGAAAGGAAGAGGATATGTTTTGGGAAATGGAATTAATAAAAATGGAGAAAAGGAGAGGAGAGAGGACACCACCTTGGGGAACACCAGCGGAAGGAGAGCAAAAGGAAGATGACTTGTCGTTGGCTTGAACGTACTGCTGCCGATCATACAAATAGCTTCTGAACCACTCAGTGGCTTCAGGAGAGATATTTATTTGTGTGTGTTGTGTTTAATGTATTTATATTATAAAATAAATAGGTATTAATTACTTGTTGCTGGTGTAAGTTATAAAACCATATTTTATAAAATACAATTATATTTTTTAGACATAACAATAATCAATACTACAACTACTACTATCATACATTAATCAATTCTCTTACATTCGAAAAAGTAGTCCAAAATTCTCTATTTTCCGTCCAAACTGAGTTACGCGTTCAACTCCGCCACCATATTTAATTTCTCCATTTTGTATAGACGCATAGACTTCTGTAAGCACTTTTGCATCGTCAAATGAACATAAACTACTGCTCGGAAAGTAATTCTGATAGGAACAGTCATCACAGAGAGTCTTAAAATTTGCTTAAAATTTTAAATAAAAATATTGCCTCACATACAAATTTAATCCATATCTATACAATTAGACCACCAACTAATATATGAACTAATTATAACTAAATTTATAATTATAAAATTTACAGTGAAAACATTTACAAAAACTATAACTTTGGAGTAGGGAGGGTACCTCGTTAGGTGAACACGGCGTATTACATATACGCCGTGTTCATATTGATCGACGGCTCCGCTAATTAGCTTGTTATTAGTGAGCTTGTCTTGTTAAGTGCAACGTTTACGTTTAAAAATACAGTTATGACGACATAAAATCGTAGGTAGATATAAAAAATAAACAAAATTTTCTTAAGACAACATTTTTTTAGCTTCGCTTTGTCCTGCGTTTACTCTGCATATATTCGATAGAAGATAGTAACCGTGGGAAGGTTTGTTTTGAAATATTATTGATGTATACAATATAGAAACAAGTGATAGTTAAATTTGTTGGTTCGCCTTATATTATTTAGCACAAAATTGGCAAAGAATTTCCTACTTACCCACACTAATATCAATAGCATATAGTTCAATCAGTAGACAATTAATTTTTAGGCTTCCGTACCTCGAAAGGTAAAATCGGAATCCTTATAGAATCGCTTTGTGGTCCATCTGTTCGTTTGTCAATACCATTTATCTCCAGATCACGTGGAGGTATCAAGCTGAAATTAATATCGAATATTGAGGTCTATGGTTCCTCGAAACAGAATAAATCTAAGTCAATCAAAAGATACGGGCATTTATGCATCGTTTTTACTGCATTTTGTATGAAATTCGCCGCTTAATCAAAACCTATAGAGTACTACCGGAAAATGAAAATTGATAGGTACTTTATAGAAAAAAAATGTTTAAAATCTTATGTGTGTAGTTAATTTTAGGCAAAATTAATTTAGGAAATCTAAGTTCGTCCATTTTTATAAATTGTACTGCCCGAGTTAACAATGTGTAAAGACACATTGCCCTGATGCCGCACTTGCAGCTCGTGGGAACAAACAATGGAGTTCAAGATATTTGCTGAATTAACTATTTTCAATAATATAAATTTTTAATTAATATTCTTTGTCCTCAACTCGCTTTGATACAGAAAGGTTCTTTGTAAAATTAAATAAATAAAATTTTTTAAAAAGCCTTTTTCTGGCCTGCGTAATTTAATTCCCGTTGACCTATAATTTGTAAATTAGAATGGAAGCCTCGGTTGCTCTGGGATAGAAATTTCATGAATATCGCTGAAGAAGTATATGACTACAGCTGCCAGTGCTAGTTTACGCTAAACACTAAAAGCCTTCAAATTTTAAAACCACCTGACATAAGCTGTGTCATATAATAAGTTAACAGCCGTAGCAAAATAGTAGTGAAGGAGCCAATGCAATATCGATCGCAGGGCACGCGGGAGTCGTCTGCACTAACCTACTTTTGGTGCTGAAATTCTTATGCAATATTGTATCGCGGGGATATATTCGTGTAATCTTATATGAAATATCAAGTAAAAGTCAAGATCTGTAAAAAAAAAGAGGTTTCACAGGAAATCACGGTGTTCGCACGGTAGCGACCTCCTTCCTCACTTCCCGCCGAATTTTTGAGACATCGCGTGTTAAAATTCGCAATTCGTTCACCAGAATGGTGATATAAAAGTAAACTAAATATAAGGATTCTGTTAGTGATTTAACTCACTACAGTCAGGCGCTGTCACATTGTACCACGAAGGCCGCTATTTTTAAAAAACGCTTCCAATAATTCAAGAATATCGATTTTTTTAAATATTTTTTCTAAAATATTTTTTCCTTTTTATTGTTTTTATTTAAAGCAAACAGATATATTGCATTGTAAATTAGATTACAAATTGATGAAAAATATTTTTATATTTAGCTTTGACCACGGGGACGAAGTTGTAGATAGAAGCTAGTCAATAATACGCTTTTAAAAATACTTCATAATAATATAATAAAAAATAAAATTAATAAGACATTATAAATCAAATTGAGTTTGTGTAATTTAAATTTCAAATGCATTTCGCTCCGGTCTTTGGTACCTCGCAGAATTCCGGCAGTTTTCTAACACGGAAATACACTTAGTATGAGTTTAAAATTTGCATTTAATGAACTTTGCGATACAATTTTAAATGTAGGACAGTCACGCAGGACGGTATGTTTAACTTATAACTTTATGCTATATTCCGTATATAGTAGGGTAGACAGATGGAACCTAGTACATATTAAGACACTTCGTTCTGCCTAAATAACAAGATATTGCCTGTTGAGTGGCAGAACTCAACGCAGCTGTTTGTCTTGCTACCTTAGCGAGACTATTTATTTATTTCTCTGAGTAGGAATCGATCCTCACAACCGTCGCATTTATAGCCAGACGCTATGCCATATCCACCTCGTGGCGCAGCGTCACAACGTCAAATTTTAAATGCGACTGCTGTGCGGCTAAGCCCGCTTAAAATATACCTAAAAATATTTTTTTAAATGTTTTTACGAAAAAACCGGCCAAGTGTGAGCTAGACCCGCCCACCGAGGGTTCCGTACTAATTTCAGGATTGTGATTGGGAAATATCTTACAGATTTTGATGATGAGGCGAATAAAGATAACAAACCGGAATTTTTCAAGCATATACACTTATTTGGTATGAAATAAACTACAACTATAAGCTTACAATATATTTTTTTAATAAAAAAAAAACTAAACTAAAGTAACTTCCCGCTTAATCCCTAGCGGGGTAGTCAGAGAGAACGGAACGCCAAACGCTACGGTCTCTTCATACATTCCCTCCGGGGGGTCCTCATGCTTTTTACATGACCTTCCTCCAGTATCTTTGATTTTCGAAGGTCAACCGAGGTCTCCCCCTACTTTTTATGTAATATCTATTTTTTTTTTCTTTTCGGATATTTTTCTTTATTTGTTTTATAGGATCTTACTTTGTCCTAAATTTAATAACTATAGGTCTACGAGAAATACACTATGAATTATACAGCGAATTCCATACAAAGTAAAGCAAAAACGATATATAAATGCCCATATATTTTGATTACGTTCTATTGGGAGCTCAATATATATGCTCCAAGGCACTATGAACCTAAATATCTGATTTTAATTTCGGATTGATACCTAACGCTATCTCAAGTAAAATGGTCGTGACAGACGGGCATTATTTAGAGATATATCAATAAAGAAATTAATTTAACTAAAAATCATTTTTTTATTTAATATTATTTAAGATTTTAATATATTAATATTCTTCTTACGTGAACTTATTCACGTGAGCAGGCAGCACCTCTGAACCGGCGCTGCGCCAAGTTTTCAGCCTGAAAAGGTGAACGTGGCATTTGACTAAAATATCGAATCCACATATATACAGAACAAATACAGTGTGTGTATGTACATGTTCTTTTCTTTGTAGCTTGGTATAGTTTCGTAAGTGTAAAACTAATGTATGTACATATTTATATTTCATGTTAATCGTCATATAATGTGTTACGTGATCATAGGGTTGTGGCGCGTTAAGACCGTGGTTTTTTTTAAATTGTCAACATCAATATTGTCGACATCATTAATAATGCTCCTACCCATTCTCACCTTCTTAGAGGTCAATTTTTCAGAGCCAAATTTGTTTATTTTTTTTAATATTTAAAAAAAGTGATTGCATGCCCTTTCCCGTCTACACTTTCCGACCGATTTTTTAGATGTTGCCTGATGAGTTGTGTAACTCAACGTCGTACTTTGACTCCGGAATTGAGATTGAACCCACAACAGTCTGAGTCAGTCAGTCTCTCACCACAACGGCCTCTACGACCGTCTTATGTTTTTCACCATTGAAGTAGTCACATATTATTTACTCTCAAGCGAAGAATAATCGAGGTCAAATCTTTTGAGAACAAAAGCAAATCCGTCTTTTAAGAAAAATAACATTCACAGTGAAGAAAAACAAACGTTTTATACGAGTGGCTATTGTTTTTCAGCGCGGCTATATAGCAGCTAAATTGTGAATAGCACATGACAACATAAATTGAACAAAAAAAAAACAATTTTCCCCATATCTATAGCAGTGCAGGCAGAAGAACTAGTGTTTAGACACTTCGGTTCCCACACACCGCCCAAACTTAAACACATTGCGTCTGTAATGGCAAAACTTAATACCGCGTTTTGCTTTGTTACCAGAGCAAGAAAATGACAGTACTTTATTCCCCCAAAGTGGGAATCGAACCCACAACCGTTACATATACAATCACACTCTCTGGCACGACGGCCTCTATAGTTAAATAGCACCCCAAATTATACAAAATTCATAAATTGTAGAGACAAAAAAGTATAAGTACACTTGTAGAACAAAGCTTTAACTTTCATTCACGGCGCCCGCAGTAGGGCGGGGTAATAGAGGAGGGCGGGGGAGGTAAAGGAGAAGGGGATGCTGCAGGTGTGGAGGCATTAACTCTGTTTACCCTTTGATGCGAATATATCTGGGTTTGATATTTATATTTACGCCTCATAAAGTAATAAAATTTTAATTATTTTGTATAAATAAAATAGAATCTTGTGATTAGTATTACTCACCATTTTTTAAAGTTATTGCGGATTGGATGGCGGAATTAAGTTCCGTCGCATTTTGTAACTTTCTGATAATAAAAGTATTTACCGCTAGGTTATTTTTTTAAAGCATATCACAATAGCATCTCTTTTATATTATTTTAGCTAATACAATACATATATTATTGTTGTTCTACAAATAATCTTTCTTTGATATATTTTAAGTTCATTGTTCCATGATTATTTAGCGTAAAGAAATATTTAAATTTTTCAAATCTTTAACAGAGGGTTTATAACTGTAAATGCGATGGTTGCGGATTCAACTCCCACTCCCACTAGAAGGGATAAGTTATTTTTCATTTCCTTGCTCTACCTGCGGTGATGAGAACTGTCACTTAACGCCCAACGTGAAATACTCGCGTTCTCTCACCTTTTCTCTTTTATTTACCTTGCTATATGAGAGCGTGAATCTAAAAAAAAATAAAAAGATATAAACTTCCCACCTACATGCGATCGTTTCCCACTGTACAATGTGCACTAGCTCTCAAACTAGCAGTCTGTAGTTTGTACATAGTGTACGTACATACGTGTATTGACCGCGGCGGTCGGCCTTGGCACGCTGCAGTTGCGCCGCTCTCACCGTCTCGAACAACGTTATTTATTATTACAACGCTTTTATGCTATGTGCAGGGCATTTTTTAAATTAAAATTAAATTATTATAAATTATTGTATTATATTCCGCGTTCAAGGCGTTAAAGCCTGGATCTGGTTTTGCAGATCCATCACCAGGTGAACCTAGGATCTGGTCAAGTCCGCAGGCAGCGCAGGAGGCCTTAGTCTATCTGGGGTGTAAAAATATCTGAGATTATGATGATAATGCCCGAAAATATTTTTTATGATAATGAAATAGATTTAATGAGGCCAGTCGTGGCGCAGTGGCACGAAGTGTGACTGTAAAACCGACTGGTTGTGGGTTCGATCCCCACTCGAGGAGATGAAATATTTACTTAAATTTATATTTTCCATTTCTTCGCTCTGGTGTCGAGGCTAAGCGCGGCGTTGAGTTCTGCCACTCAACACGCAATGCCTCCAGAATTCGGCAGAAAGTGGGGAATGGAGTGTCTTAACACTAGGTTCCCTCTGCCTACCCTGCTGTGTGCGGGATACAGCGTGAAGCTGAAATAGATTTAGCATTAATAAATATATGAGATTGGTGAAAATAAGAAAACAAATATTTACTAAATCCATTTATTTCCTTATAATTTACTATGGACATTCATAGCAGCCATGACGATAACAAATAACGCGGTCATCCCGGTGATATATAGAATGTGCTAAAACGAGATTAATAGAGGTCGAAGTTGCTCGAATAATGCAATAACTATATTTGACATTTATTTATTACGTAACTTTTTTTTGCCTGCATTTGCATAAATCTCGCTCCCCCCGTTCTTCGATTAATTTTCGAGAAATTACATGTTGTGTAGCGAAACTCAACGCCGCGCATTGTGTGGATTCCAAAGCGAAAATATGAAAATAATTCATTCTCCTGAGCCAGGATTGAACTAATCTTCTCAACACTAACACCAATAAATATACACAGGATACAGTGTGAACCGAAAAATTCTCTAAACAGTCGGCCCAAGTGGATCAAACCCACGACCTGCGATGGTTGCATATATAATAATATGCTGAATATGTTTAAGTACATAACAAATATTTAGCCTTTTATTTTATTTTCATAGAAAATAAACCTAAAACCTGTTTACTCTACGATAAGGATCAACAAAAGAACGTAACTATAATTTTCTTTAACGGCTTCCGTTCTGTCGGCTGTCAAGCGGGACTGTAATAAAAATATAGAATAGAAATGAAAATGGAAGTTTCATAAAATATATTTCAAGACGTCTTTGTGGGACTGTTGATGACGACATGCCTGAGTAAGATTTAGAAATGTAATGTATTATGTGAGGAAAAACACGTTTAGGCATCTCTTAGCCTTAGTTTAAGTGTAAACTTGTAAACTTAGTTGTAGTGTATAGAGCCAACATTAATTCCTGGCTCTCTAGGATGTCGTCAGTGTAGGTAGTGCACGATGTTGGTGATAAAATACTGCTATGGGGAACACCAGCGAGGCTTAGCCGTCTGCTGGTGATGGCCCCATTGACCCTCACGTGGTAACTCCTGCCGTAGGGAAATTCGGCCAGGATTCGCGTGAGGTGGTGGGGGACACCAACTTGACACAAGAATCTTGTGACACAGATGTAGAGGTTAAGTCTATTCTGTCTGGAGCACCTTAACCCCAAAAAGGCCCCATTTTAGCAATTTGTAATCAAAAATACAAAATTACCTTTGTTATTTTTGACGCTTATATGGGAAACCAAAAATCGCAATGAGACATATCTTGACATAAAAATTAAAAGCTGCCTTTCAAGACACGTATTTTTTCGATATCTAGAACAATGTTTTCAACAACAACAATGTTGAAAACATTGTTCTATATTAAAAAAATATAAATTCTTTTTTTAACCCACCCTAATATACATATTTTCAATTATTTATATAATATTTATACAATTTTAACACACAGCCAACCAAGCATTAGTTAGAAAGTCCGCAAGAACAAGTTAGTCGAAAGGCGTAGATACCGTCGTAAAAGTTTCTCAACGTTTACCCTCCTCCCCCCTGGATGTACCCCGTTACCCGCGCGCCTCACGCCCGCACCCTCTCATAAACTCAACGTTATTTTATGACTCCTTTCTTTACGTTGTAGTGATGGTAGAGTAGATGATGTAGAACGTCGACATTTACTAAAAAAATATTATATATTACCAAATAACCTAGTAGTCTTTGTCTATACGGCGCGTGGCGCTCGGAGTTAACTTTTTTAATAACTATTACTTATTACGTTTATTACTTATTACATTTATTACTTCTAACGATTATATTTAAAATAATTATAACATTTTTCTTAGTGAAATTTGGAAATTGAAGTGTAGGACACAATACACGAACCTTTTACATTTTTAATTTAACGGACGTGGGATGGGAGATCCCTGTATTGTACTTTAGGACACATCTCTTCAATCCCACAAATTCTTATTAGTTAATTTAATTAAGTGGAAGTATTGATTTTTTATATATCACATCCTCATATTAATATTAATAACAGATATTTGTAGAACAATAAAAAATCTTTTTGAGTGTAAAAAAAATAAAAACTGATTTTGCGATTTTGTCCTAAAGTATAATAACGTCTTGTACTTTGGATGAAAAAAAAGGAGTGATATTCACGAAATTAATTAAAAATATGTTTGATAAATATTCTTTATTCTATTTAAGGTTATCAAAAAAAATTTCAACATTTTTCAACAGCATTTCGGATCGACCATCGTTGTATTATAACATTCTTTATAGCTTCTATGAGGTTAGCCAGTGACGATGACGGCTTTCGGCTTTTGGGCTTAAGTGTAGTTGCTTTCTTGCATCTAAAACAACAAAAATAAGAAGGTTATGTAGATTGATTGAATAATCCTTAAAAAAATTGCAAAATAAGTAAATACACATAAGCCGACAAGTAAGTACGCATAGTATAAATCCTCTTACCTCAAAACATCGATGAGAAGAAAAAAAACAGTAGCAAAATTTTGCCAACTTGTGCAACTACCTGACGTAAACATTCAAAACGTTTTTGGGTACGACCGGGACACAAAAGATCGCGAGGTTTGCTCGTGGCAATTATAGCGCCAAATTAGAACAAATCTATCACTTAATAAGTTCTTTGATTTTCACGATTATTATACATTTTAAATAAAACTATTTTAACCGGATTAATCGCGTATATTTAGTTTTTACATTTTTGGAAACCCGACGTTTCGAACACTTTGCAGTAGTCCGTGGTCACGGGTAGACTACAAACTAAATAACTTTGACATTTATAAGTATGAAATCTTATAAAATGTGATAAAAGTAATAATTAAAAAAATTATGTCTATTATCGACAAAATAACTCGACATGCCTAACAAATGTTCCCAACTTTCTTATTATTAATAACGGAAATTCTTTCTTATTTCGCTTAATGCCAGCTCCGGCCGTTTATTAAATAGCTTCGCCGATTTCCTTTGATCAATCATGAAGTAATCACTACTTGTTATCTCTATACATATCTTTATTTGGCTTCACGGAGTATCCAGCATATAACAGAGTAAAGATAGGAAATCTAGTGTTAAGATTCTCCGTTGTTTTTTTTTTCTATACGCTTTGTCTGTCCAAATAGAGAAACGAAAATATTTTTAAATAATGTGGACTGTGGAAGATCTGGTAAGTTATCACTTCGGATATCATTTTATACTCCAGGGGAATCGCAAGAAATGCTCTCTTGGTACTCCCCTACACATATAAAATTATATACCTACATCAGCAGAATTTTAACTTTAAAAGTCTCGTCTAAGCATTGTCTGTCAGCCAGCCAGCAACGAAAGAGTTAATAATAATAAGATAGAATCCAGTACAAACACCTACGTATTATCATATGTGCAATGAAGTCTTCCCCCACCAAAGCACTGTAGGTGGAGTGTTAATTCATGCATGGAATACAGTTTTCATCTCTGGGCTGGTGCGCCTTAGTATCGGCTTGAACCATTTGCTCGCATACAACATAGAGTTGTTCGAATCGTTGGGGACCCAATAATCTGTGAAAGGCTTGACACTTTGACTTTACGTAGAGACGACTACGGCATTTATCATGGAGAGTGTTCTGGATAATTGTTTGACCTGTTATCAATATTGCAGACTAAAGACAATTAAAGGTGCGTCTATGAAATGAAGTTGTTTTGCTGTTGTTTTATAATTTACAAGAAATGTTACGAAATGTTTTATAATGTCATACCCACTTTGCCTGTGCCCTACGACGACTTCAATATTTATTTTAATATATGTTATATGCCTGCTCCATGCGGGATAAAGCTTTAAGACAAAATAAAAACACACAACGTAAATAAACCACACATTCGACACTTCTCAATTTCACAATGATTTTTTAAAACTTAATATTTGTATACAAATATGAAGACATAGCAAGGTAAGCAGAGGGTGCCTAGGAACGTAGTGTTAAGATACTCTGTTCCTATTAAGTTACTTCCGGTTCCCACTTTCCACCGAATTCTGGAGGCATAAAGTCTTGATGAACGGAACGAAACGCTGCGTTTTGCATTATCAAAGTGAGAAAAATGAAAATATTTAATATTTCATTTCCTTGAATGTGTGTATCACTATGACACGTCATTTTAACGTCACAAACATAAAAACTTTAATATATATTCAACAAAATACTGGAGACCATATATTCAAATGTAAATTAAAATGAAATAATTTACAGGCGTACAAAGGCGCGGTCTCGAGACTCGACTAATAGCCGCAGTCATGCTACCTACCACTTTATCATCACCTAGCAATTATATCATTATTATATATTTTCCATTTTAAAATTGCTTATTTGCGGTCGTCATGGCGCAGCCACACAGCACCTGACTGTAAACACGACCGTGGTTAGTTCAATTCCTATACGGATGGATGAGTTATATTTATTTTATTGCTCTGGTAACAAGGGACAGTGGAGATTTGAATTTCTTTTCTCAATACACAATATATCTAAAATTAGCCAGAAAGTGCAGAACGGGGTGTTTTAGGACCTAGTATTCACTGCCTGCCCTGTTATATGGAACACAGCTTTGAGCTATAATTTATTTTTTATAAGCTAAAAAAATAAAGGCATTAATTATATTTTTATCCAGGTGTCAGAGTAAAGACGAGTGGTGGCACTTTAAAACCTAGTACTAACACACTCATTTCTCCCCTTTCCGTCTAATTTTGAAAAAAAGGCAGAGGGGCATACACATCTCCTAACTAAGAATCAAACCCACTACCATCATGAATATCGAGTCAAACCTTGACTTAATTCTATTACAATGTCCTCACATAATTTTTGTACGTTATTTTTAAATTTCGGACATTATAGCATAGCGATGCAGCTTCTCACTTTTACTAGGAATAATTCTTTTACTAGAAATAATAAATTATTTTTATTTCCGCGCTCTGGTTACAAGACATAGCACGGCGTAGAGTTCTACCACTCAAAACACAACGTTTCGAAAATTGACGTATAGCAATGTTGCTATACAAAAGAACAATTTAATATCTCTACTAAATATCAAATCGAGTCCGAATAAATTTTTTGAACCTAACCAATGCCCGTCCAATTGGACACTATACGGTTTAGACGTGCTTGAAATATTTCATGGGTTTTCAGTACGAATTGATTTCGCTTTTTTCTAGTATAACTAGGTCACTAGGTCACTACTTGTTAGTTATGGCGATGAAGTATTACTTTTAGTTTGATGAAGTAATGTAAACAATTCTACAGTTATTTTACTCTAAAGAGCTTTCTTTTGTTTGTTGAGCTTTTGAAGTTTTAATTTACCATATACCTCTTCAGATAATTGATAAGATTTTCATATGAAAATCATTTCGTTTGCTTTAAAAGTGTTAAAAGGATTAATAAGAATATTTAAAATTTATAAACCGACTGGTTGTGGGTTCGATCCCCACTCGAGGAGATGAAATATTTACTTAAATTTATATTTCCATTTCTTCGCTCTGGTGTCGAGGTTAAGGGCGGCGTTGAGTTCTGCCACTCAACACGCAATGCCTCCAGAATTCGGCAGAAAGTGGGGAACGGAGTGTCTTAACACTAGGTTCCCTCTGCCTACCCTGCAGTGTGCGGGATACAGCGTGAAGCTGATTTATTTATTTTTAAAATTTATATTTTAATAAAGATAATATTTTCTACACCGTCATCTATCTTGGACATGTACTGACTGACTGAGGTAAGACGCACGCACAGCCGTAACCGCTGATGATAGAAACGTGAAATTTGGACAGATGTTAATTTTCATAATCTGGACATCCACTAAGAAGGGATTTTGAAAAATTTTAACCCTAAAGGGATGAAATTGGGGTTGAAAGTTTGTATGGATTTTTTTTAAATCGGCACCGATTTTTATAAAATTTTAAATTCAGACTCTTAAAAACAATTTACTGAGCACTGTTTCATGGTTTTTTAGAATTCACCCCCTAAATGTTCAAATAAGGGGTTGAAAGTTAATACGGAAAAATCTTTAAATCGCTATCGATTTTTATAAAAAAAATAATTAATATTGTTAAAAATATTTTATTGAACATGTGTTTCGTGGTTTTTTTAGATGTCACCCCTAAGGGTGCAAATACGCGGGCGAAGCTGCGCGTGCCCACTAGTTAGTCATAATTGGTTTTAAGGACTACTAAGCTGTCTATGGTCTATTGTAAAATACTAGCTTATACCTGCAGATTGGCCAAAAAATTAAAATTATTTTAAATGGTATGATGTAATGCCCCGATATATAGGCAATCCAACCAAAAAAATATGTTTTAATTTAATCTGAAAAAGTTATATTTATTATATGGAAATTACACTTTGTTCTTAGAGAATTTTTACACACCCTATACCAATACCCTATATACTAGTTTCTCGTAGAAATTTTCTGGCAGAAGATTTACGAGAGCCATAATTCAGCCACTTGAAATATTTAAGTTACCTCTTTATTCAAATAAGCTTTCACAAACAGTTTATGATCCTTCATTTACATGATGGACGCTATTTGGGAAGAGAGTCGAGTGTGGCAAGAAATAGAGCGTTAAACTCTTTGCATTTATTTTCGAATATAAATTAGACTGTTACAGGCTTTCTAGACAGATGGGAGAAAAACAGGAAATTTATGTACAAATATTTCATTCAAGCGCATACCTACAAGGCCGGCAATACATAATCAACTCCTCGAATGTTGGAGATGCCAGGTCCATGTGAGTAGGAAACCACTTATTATTAGTATTTTCTATAGTTTGGCTGTTTTTTTAACATAAAAAAAGGATATGTTGACCCGGATCTACTTTACTGACACTTTTATTTTCATTTACTATCTAAAGATGATGATCAGCAATGACGATGATGCTAGACAAATGATCAACAGCAACGTCTGCTTATTATTATTGTTTTGTTTAATAAATGTTAATTTTAAATAAAAAAAACCGGTCAAGTGCGAGTTGGAATCGCCCACTAGGGGCTTAGCTATACCGGCTTCAGGATTACAGGTCAATGAGTATAAATTATAGTATGCACTCATTTTGTATAAAATGACCTCCGATTATAAGTTTGTAATTATTTTTTTCGAATTTTTCCCTGTACTTGTATTGTAAATTCTTACTTCGTACTAAATTTCATGACTATAGGTCCACGGTAAATAACATATAGATTTTGATTACGGGGCGAAATCATACAAAATACAGCCAAAATAATACTTGAATGAATGCTCATATCACTTGATTGCGAACATTTAGATGCTTGATTTTTTTGGACTTGAATACTTGATATTAATTTCAGCAGGATACCTCCACGTGATCTCAAGTAAATGGTCTTGACAGTCGGGCAACAGAGTTACTGGACTCAAATCGTTAAGAGTACGTAATATAATAATAAACATTTAAATTTTTTATCAAAAGTACGGCTACTATATAGAAAAGAGGACTAATGACGACTTTAAAAACGTAATGTGTCTCTATCTGAACCTTCGTGTTAATTATGTTTACTTTCCACTTTTATTGCAGCTTTTGTACTATTTTTATGTTCTTTCTAAAAATACGTCTGTTTTCTTTTTTTTTTATTAAAATATTTAGCGAAACAAGATCGCAAGATATTTGGCAATAAATTGTAGGCACGATTCTCCATTAAGGGTCATGAATTATTCTTATTTCCTCGCTCTGGTAATAAGACATGCCGCTGCGTTGAGTTCCATCACTCAACGTTAAAAAGTAAGAAGCAACGAATCTTAACACTAAATTTCTTATATTTATATTTACCCTTACTTTTGCTATATGCAGGATACAACATGATGCTAAAAAAATATGTATAATGTACCATTAGACGCCATTATATCATAACTTATTTAGTAAAGCTTCATAAATTTTAAATTATGAAGAAGCCATTAAGTTAACAAGAAAATATTATACTCGTATGTAAATTTATAGTCATTACAATTTTTTATGTTCATAAAACTTTCTTATTTCGCAATGTTCATATATTTTTTTTTCTAAAACGTCTTTTAGAAAATAAATCTATGGTTATCACCCAAGTTTCCTCATCTATTAAAATAGAGAATTTGCGTTACCATTATATGTTTAATGAAAAAAAATATAAATTTAATGGATGGACTCTATAATAAAAATCAAATCATAAATTCTTTATGAAGGCAACCGTTTCTAATAATACTACCAACTTCGCATAATAACTTTATCATTAAATTTCACTAAAGCCGACAAAAGTTTTTAAAATTTGGGTCAACTGTCTAGCAAACACGTACCTAAATGTAGAGACACCTCAAAACCCAGCAAACTTCAAGGTAGCTGCCATAAAAGGCAAATGTATCTCAAGTTACGTTGTTTTATCTTTTTTTTTATCTTAAACCGTGTTTTACATGTTTATAGCAAATAATTTGGTGTCCAAATTGTTTTGTAAGTGGCATCACTACTATATCTAGTTTAAGAAGGGAACAATCAATATTTTAAAATATAACCTTTGGACTGGTTGTGGATTCGGTCCCCACTCGAGGATATAAAATATATACTTACATTTATATTTTCATATTTTCGCTCTGGTGTAGATGCAAAACGCAGCATTGAGTTCTGCCACTCAACGCGCAATGCCTCCAGAACTCGGCGGAAAGTGGGGAACGATGTGTTACTAGGTTCCCTCTGCCTACCCCGTTTTCTGCGGAGTACAGCGTGAAGCCGATCTATTTTTTAATTTTAACCTTTTAAATATTTTTAACTATAACGTAAAATTTATCCGAATAGGGATTAAATATGCAGCTATCTCGTCTCTGTGTCTAATTTCTTCACTGCGCATCAAAGCCGGTGTAGAGTGTATACTGGACACGATGGTGGCAAATTGCTTATTTAGTACATATACTTGTAGTATAATATACGAAAATTTACAAGCACTCGGTGATCTAGTATGAAATAACCTAGTTCCCGCTATAAAAGAGGTTGCTGTAACACCTGCGGTGGCATCCATTATGTACACCACTTTCCTAATTTTGACTCTATCAGCTCTATTAAGATCTTTATTATTTAATTTTTTACCAATTTTTTTTCTTTGTCTTTTCACGTATTTTCTTTGTCTTTTCCCCATGAAAAGTGAAAAAGTATGAAAAGTGGAAAAGTGGCGAAAAGTGAGGAACGGTAGTGTCTTAATGGGAACAGAGTGTCTAAGCACTAGGTTCCCTGGTACTCTCGGCGTGCTGTACCATGCGGGATATAGTGTTAAGATAAAAAATACTGGTTTCCACAAGTAAGCCGAACTTAGTGTCGAGACTCCTATTTCTCTTTTTTTCACCCGAATTCGAGAGATTGCGTGTTGGGTGGCGTAATTTAGCACCACGCTTAGTCTCGCCAGAGTGACAATGTCATTTATTTATTTATATAAAACAATCATTAAAGAAATAAATTTAATCCCATTTACGAACAAAAATGACACTAGCAATTTCCTTGTCAGCAATCTTCACGTAACACCGCACATTGGTTCTATTTGTAAAATCCACACGAAGAATTTATCCTGAGAGATAATATCCCGGACATTTTTCTTGAGTGTAGCAATTAATAGTTGAAATGTTCTTAGAAATGCTATCATAAATTCTAGCGCAAGTTCCGACTAACGACTATTAATATCAGCTTATCGTCTATTATTACAGTGTATTAAAGATTTATATTATACCTAGATATCTTATAACTGCAGAGTACAGGTAAAATTTATTTAACATTTCATACTAGATAGCCGAGTGCGAGTGAGTTAATAAAACGGTTTTCCATACATTTTAATTAAGTGACAAACATATTATATATCGCGTATCGAGTGGCGTAACTCAACACAGCGATTTGTTTTGTTAGTAAATGAAAATAATTAATTATACGAGTGGTAATCAAACTCACAACCGTTGCGTTCACAGACAGATGCTGCGCTATGACGGTTTCAAATATCTATCATATAAGCTTCAAGATATATACATAAATAAAAGAAATGCTTCACGCTGTATTCCGCACACAGCAGGGTAAGCAGAAGGAGCTATTGTTAAAAACGGAGTACATTCCCCACTTTCCGCCAAATTCTGGAGGCGTTGTTGTACATTGCGTGCTAAGTGGCGGAACTCAACGTCGCGCTTTGCCTCGACACCAGAGAGAATATTTTATTCGATTGAATGGGGATCGAACCCACTACCAGTTGCGTTAACAATCGCACCTTGTGCCCCTGCGCTACGACCGGCGTGTATGTATATAAATAGATTAACATTTAATTCATTAGATTCGTAACATCTATTTGTATTCAAATGGCCGTCGCGAACTACTGTCAGAGCACGCGCTAGGTAGAGTCTACTGTAGTAGCAGAATCAACAATGGCTCGATAAATTACAGTCACAATGGCTTGAATCTGCAAGTCAAATGCGATCGTGCCAATTTATAGTTTCGAGTAGTTTGTGCTTCATGCGCCACGACTAGTGCCAGTTTGCTACTTTGTGCGCTCTGTGGTTTATTTTTTTAAGCTTTACATTTAATTACGAATAGCAGGAGTGTTTACGCACGGTGGTTGTGGAATCGATCCCCACTCGGGGGAATCGTTATATTTAAATTATTTTCAATCCTCCACTCTGTGTGAAAAGAAAAGGAGGGAGCGGTGTGTCTTAGCACGCCCGCACACACTGCACACACCACCTTAATAGCTATACTAACAACTTTTAATTTTGTATCTTGCATTGTTTATCAAATCAGAAAATAATGATTTTTGTACGAGTTTATGATTTCCTTGAAAAGGCAAAAAAATCAACCTCAAATATTCCTATGTAGTAATATTATTTCATATAATTAATAAATTATACCTCCTGTTACCTTTATGTAATAACTCTGATACTATAATAACATATATCGTCTGTAAGACAATCATGGTAACGAGATACCTTTACTTATTATATTAAATAATTTACTTATACTAAACTAACGTAGTAATGACCCAGTTAGAACGTTTATTCGGGTTCAATTCGCGTTAACAAAAATAAAAACAATTCTTTAGCCGTTTTCCAATTTAATATTGCGTATGTGTCATTGACGGAACTAAGGTGGTAGCTTAATATTCATTTAACGTTATTCAAAAGCGTTTATAATAAATAATAAAAATAATCATCTAAATGAAAGTGGGGAACGTAGTGTCTTATCACTATTTTCCCTTAGCCTACCCTGCTGTCTCCGGAATACGCGGGCTAGTGTGATAATTTTTATAAAGACGTTCCACTAGTCAACGCGCAATGTCTCGAGAGTCTTATCACTGCTTATCTTTTAACTTTCTATATGCGGGATGCAACGTGAAGAATAAAATAAATACGGAGCGACTTATCACTGCGTTTCTTTTTAACCCGCTGTATGCGGGATGCAGCGTGAAGAATGAAATAAATATTAACTGATCAGATCAGCGAATCGTACCGTGTACGGCTCCTATTAGACGCTAGCTAAACCCGTGCATGCTTGGAGGCAATATATCGGTTTTGTATTGTCTTGACAACAGTGAGTTAAATCGATCGAGCTCACTATATATTTTGTATTTAGTAAACATTATTATAAAATAATTTAAGACTACTTTTTCTTACTTAGCATTACTCACTTTATTTGGTTTTCACGCTGTATCCCGCATATAACAAGGTAGCTGTACACCTAGTGCTAAGACGTCGGTTCCCTGCTATCCAAAACTATTTTTTTTCTTTAATTCAAATAATTAGTTCCTTCCGTTAGTAAATACATTTTTCAGTTTTAAAATATTCATATAGATTTATTATATAGGTATATACGAATAATTTTCATACAAATATATATTTTTATACTTGTTAACGAGGAGTCGTCATGAAAATAAACCGGCTTCAGCACATCAATAGCTAATTACATTATAATCCAATAAAACGTAGCAACTAAGTGTTTTGCCCCACTTACCGCATAGAGTACGGCGACATTATATAGAATCAAAATTCTAGAAACTCGTTCAACATTATGAAAGTTATAAAATAGTTATTAAAATTGAGTTTTTTGTTGTTGAACTAAGTAATTTTATTATTTTTTAATTTATCTATCATATGCAGGATAAAACATGGAGCTAGAAAATAATTACGTGTTACGTGGCGAAACTTAACGCCGCCACTAGCCAAAGAATGTTCTGAATATGTATAAAACTATTTAATATTTTTTTTTAATATTTAAAAAAACTTGTCTTTTTCAGAGAATAGGTATATAATGAAGATACAAAATATATATATGTAATAGCGAAGTGCCTCACGTATTCCAGAACAAAAAGGATTCGTCAGCTCTCAGCTCAGCTATCCTCTAGTGTATAGACCGACGAGTTAACTTACCCTTTTAAACTAAATTACCTTTCATAAGCCCACATGTGTACTATATCTGGAATTATATTATAACTCAAGGTTATAAAATGAAAAGTATTAATGACGTATTTAGGTCGTTTTAAGCAGAAATGTTTATTATAAATTTAATTTTATATTTCCTAAGAAACAAAACAAAAAAACTAGAGTTAAATTATTCTGTCCTTCTCTTTTCAATTTGGGTAGTGAATTATTTTATAAATGAGTCTCATAGTTCTTTACGTGGACTATAAAATGGAAAATGCTGTTTTTCCTACAAACTTAGTGTCCTCCTAAACTCTCCAAGGGGCCTACATACCAGATTTCAGAATCCTAAGCCGCGTAGATTGTATATAAGGTGGTACAAGACCAGTATGGTCTTGTGTTGCAGAAGGCGTTGTGATCAATTCTGCAACACATCACGCAGTGCTCATTTGGTACCACAGCGAGAAAATGATAATAAATCAGTCTCCCAAATGGAAACTGAACACACAATCGTCGCGAAATAAATATGATATATAGATGAAGCGTGAATAGGGCTCGCCCATCGAATGTTCCGTACAATTTTTTTCAGTAACTTTTACTAAAATATAAGCGTAGCTTAGCTGAAGCTCTCTCATCCGATACCTCACATGAACTAGCGGCCTTAATACTAAATTTTACCTCCCTTTTATGACTGTTACTTTTAAGGATTAAAGAGCAGTGTAGTAGTGTAGTTTTGATTTTTTTTCTGAACTAGTACTACCAGTAGAGAGCAAGCAGCTGTCCAATTTCATAATTCTGGGTCAACCGGAAGAATCTATTAATTGTGATGATACAATCCTTTGTAGTGTCGAAATACGTGTTTTTTGCGATATAAACGGCCATACCTTCCTTTTAAGTAAATGTAGAAATACAATTTTATCAGAAAAGTAAGCGAACGTAGACTCGAGTATATGGTTTGAATTCACACGATATCTCCGAGCGTTCCCGAGATAAAGACTCTTGTCAGACTGACAGACGGACGGACAACAAAGTGGTCTTATAAGGGTTCCTTTTTCCTTAAGAGGTACGGAACCCTAAAAACAATGACATCTGGAGCTTTATCAGTTATAACGATTTCACTTCACGACCAACTTTGCGGACGGAATGTGTTAAGTTCCAACTTCCAAGTTGCCGTCACGTAGCTCAGCGTAGTTTGCTTAAGTAATGGAGTTACAGTTCGGGCAAGTTCATATTGTGAGTTCTATGTAGTTGTGGTCTCGTGGAAATTTATATAATAACCTAAATATGTTATTACGAAGCTAAAAGTATGTGTCTGAAGAGACTCTTTCATTAATAACATAATAGGACTGTCAACTTTGGAACAGTTTGGCTTGATTGTTTTAGTTCAAATCCCTCTGGTCAGGAATTTTTGGTATATTATTATATTTTATATAAGATATATAAAAGACCGTGTCGAAACATGTTTGATTCCCACTCGAGGAATGAGTTGAGTTCCTCGATCTGGTTTCAAGATAAGGAAAAGCATTGAGTTCCGCCACTCAACATAGAATATCTCTAAAGAAGGCACCTTTCTCCACTTTCTTCTCGCCTTTGCGATAGTATCACTACATGAACATTTACATTCATACTATATTTGGAATACAGCATTAAACTGTTTCACGTAAA
Source organism: Heliconius charithonia (assembly GCA_030704555.1). Classification (NCBI taxonomy): domain Eukaryota; kingdom Metazoa; phylum Arthropoda; class Insecta; order Lepidoptera; family Nymphalidae; genus Heliconius; species Heliconius charithonia. The sequence goes on from CM060825.1 coordinate 7,982,960, forward strand.
AATCACCTTTAAAATAGCGTCATAATAAATCCTATAGAAATATTAAGGTGTAAATTCAAATACCTATGGAACACATTACTTAATTCAGACGAAACGCGATAGCATAACGCGAACAAATATACATACATATTTGTAACAACACTACACGTTCTAACCATCTAACCTTATTTTACGTCTATACAACCACCCAAAGGTACATAAAAATATAATATTAGCATGCTATATTAACTCTTATGTTAATTCCTTTAAGATTTATAATAGCTTCAATTATATTTTAGGTTATGATCATAGAAAACAAATTAGGTACACTAAACGATAACTCTTGCAAATGCTCTTGGTGCCTGGTTTATGGGGCAACTGAGGCAGTAAAGTTTCACCCGCTACAGTGCAAATGTATTAGATATGTACATTTATATGTATTTGCGGTTTGTTCTAGGAATAAATTGTAAGCCCTCATAAGGCTACTTAGTGGATCTGACTGCTAAATAGAAGATTGATGTGTGTTTTTTCTGAAGGAAAACTTTCTTTACACGAAACCTCAAAGGTAAATATATGTATAAAATAGGTAAGTTAAGCAAAATCTCGTGGCGCAGCCGCACATCGTGTGACTGTAAACATAACCTGTGTTAAGACACTATGTTCCCTACTTTTCGCCTTATTTTCCAAACATTGCATGTTAAGTGCTGATTCTAACCCTTTGTTACCCGAGAGTTTTAATAGACATAATTATCCACCCTTAAGTGGGAATCGAACCCAAAACCGTCGTGTTTACGGTCTGTAATATACTAATCCTACTAATATTATAAATTCGAAAGTTTGTGAGGATGGATGTATGTATAGTACGTTTGTTACTCTGTCACAAAAAAACTATAGAACGGATTTGATCAAACTTTACAGTAATACAACAACCCCTTGAGAGCTAACTTTTCGGACGCCTAAACCACTGACGTTACATAAAGGATACCGTACCTACATCCATACATGCATCCCTACATCCACCCTCACAAATTTTGGCATTTATAATATTAGTAGGATTAATTAATTTATATTTATATCTATATATATATAAATATACATATAAATATATAAATATATATATAAATACTGTCTATTCTGATAGAACTTTTACGAGGCCGCCGTCGAAGGGTTGCAAGTCGATTAAATTTTAGACCGCGCAGTTATTTTTATTACATGGCAAATAAACTCATTTTACTGTCGCCGGTCGTCCACAGCGCTGTAAACCTCGCGTTAAACAACTTTTTATGCTGACAGAGTAATTGGGATTTGCTTGGCGGAATAAAGCTATAAAACAATTAGGTAAATTGAAATTGTTATGTTTAGTTCTAAAAATTGAAGGCCGGCCGGTTGAACGTGACGTTTGGGAATTCGATTTCCACTCGATGTTATGAGCTATTTTCATTTCGTCGCTCTAATAACAAAATAAAGCGCGGAGTTGAATTCTGCCACTCAGAACATAACGAATCAAAGATTGGACGAAAAGTGAAAAATAGATTGTCTTAACACTATCTTCCCACCGCCTATCCTGCCATACGCGGGATACAGCGAGAAGCTAAAAAAAAAAACGTTATAATATATAAACTTTTCACACGTAGTAGGTACCTTGCGTCAATTTTTTAATCAAATAAAACTTGAGTAAAAAAAGGGTTAAAGTGTTTAGAGTGTAAAAAAAGAGAAATGATTCTGTAGTTTGTATAAGGAGGTTGTGATCTACCACAAAGCGGAGCAACCTCGAGTGCACTTTTATAGGTCAACGAGCCGATAGCTTTGTAAGCGGTTGGTCTTAAGAGCAATTGTAGTCTCTAGAATTAGTTTAACAATCATTATTTTAGACGTAAATAATTAGATGTTTATTGAAATGTTGAATTTTCACGCCGTATTAGGACATATAGCTTGGTAAGCTATGGGAACGCACTATTAAGACATGGAATGGATGGAAAGAGTCCATGCATTCCCCAAATTTAAAGACGTATTGAATCGCGGAACTCAACACCGTGCTTTTCTTGCTTCGAGAGCAAAGAAATGAAAATAATTCATTGTCCCGAGTCGGAATCGAACCCACTAACCGTTGTGCCACTGCACGACGACAGCCTCAAATATAGTCGTTATAGTAAATAGAAAGACCGTTAATACGTTCTAGTGATTGACAGACTTCTAGTGATTAATCGTTATGTATGTTGTATGTGACAGCTGAAAAGAAATGTGTCCAAATCCCTATATCAATTTCCTTTTGTAGTTAACTTTTTTAACAATTACATTTATTTGTATATCTATACGCCGTTTCACATTTTAACATAGTACCTTTCTCTATTCTTCATTAAAAAAAAATCAGCTTCACTCTGTATCCCGCACACAGCAGGGTAAATGGAGGAAACCAAATGTTAAAACACTCCGTTTCCCACTCAGCGCCGCGTTTTGCCTCGACAGCAGAGCGAAAAATCAAAAATATAAATTTAAATAAATATTTAATTTCCTCGAATGGGGATCGAATCCACAACCAGTCGCGTTTACATTTACACTTCGCCCTCCTGCGCCTGGCCTCAATTTACGTAAAAATTCAATGATCTTAGAAATTAAAATGCAACTATACTATGCTTCTCATCGAACTACAAAAAATAAATATTATTTCGCTTCACGCTGTATCTCGCATATAGTGTTAAGACTTGTTGAATTTTTAAAATATTTCGTATTGAGTAGTGGTGAGTAATTAAACGCCGCAAATATAAAATATTTTGAGCAGTAGAACTAAACGCCGCATATGATGTATTTTATACAAAAATCTATTAATTATTCGAATATTAAATGTATTAAAATAAACTTATTATTTTGTTTTAAGACTTCCATGCTGTTCAGTTAATATTATGCATACTATTGAACAAGATTACCATTACAAAGTAGTGGTCTAGTAGAGGTGCTCCGCAACGCAGGTCAATGGGCCGATTGATGTGAAGGTCACATAGTTCTCGTGAATATTATCCGAATACAATATTAGATGCTTTTTTTTTACAAAAAAATATTTAGATGTACTTACTTTGTAATTTTGGAAAAATCTTGAAAACTAAGGCGTGTAACTTGTTTCTTTTTAACGTTCCGTCCTTTTAAGAAAAGAAGGAATCTTTATAAGATCACCTTGTAATCCATCTGTCTTTCTGTCAAGAGCCTTTTCTCAGGAACCCTTCGAGACATCGACTTAAAATTTAAACCATATACTTAGATCTACAGTCCCTTGAATTTCTGTTAAATTCATATTTTTACATTTACTTAAAAAAAGACATGGTCGTTCGCAAGAAACGCGTATTTTGACCCTATGAAAAGAATTAGATTTCATAGAATACTTCCGGTTGACCTAAAATTATGAAATTTTTCACCCATTACCTACAGGAAATAATCAGAAAACTATAAATTTATGGTAAAATTTTTGAAAGTGTAAGTGATAAGATATTAGAACAAGCGAATGAAGAGGCACATTAGCTTGTTGCTAAGTGTGGAATGACATATACAAAAATGAGTACCTAACTTTTTAATTTTTTACCCAATTTTTTTATTTTATATCTTCTCGAGAATAATATTAGAAATGAAGATGTCCCTTGCCACACCCTTAGCATAATTTTTATCCTTCGCCTGTACTATTTTTTACATCTTAATTAACTAATAACTGCCAAAGTACCACCCAAGATGTATATTCCCTAATAGTACGGTGTTGGATGTATGCGCACAGAAACTCTCAGGCTTTTATAAAGTAACGAAATAATGTCGAAAGGCTCTCGGGTCATAACTAATGGTTTTGAATAAAATTATTTACAAACTGCAAACATTAAAATTAACTTCTTGACAAAATTCGAATATCACAGAATTCAAACTTACAGTACAAATACCCAGTAAAACGTTCTATCCATTGTGAGATAAGAAAAGCCAAGTTTATCGCGTAAAGCGCTGGGAACGAACCCTTTTATAAAGGTCCTGCCTCAGGCAACATTCCAGATTTGTTGTCAATGGGGGAAATAAACAGACCTATTTGAACTTTGATGTACAATATACACAGCAGCAGACACATGGATTATTTTGTAAAATAAATGCAAGTAAATATTTGGTTATTGATAAAAAATGTAGAAATAACGATGAAGATATTAATAGATTAACACAATCTGCTTGTATCACTCATAAGCTGTAGAAAACTTAAGTGATAACTCACTTAGTCCTACTTTTCTTAGCTTCGCGCTATGTCCCGAATTGGAAGGGTAGACAGAAAGAACCTAGTGTTAAGACACATCATCGCACCGCAAAATTTATAAGACATTGCGTGTTGACTGGCGTAACTCATTGCTGCCCTTTGTCTTATTATCAGAACGAGTAAATGAAAATGATTCACTGTTCACGAATGGGAATCCCACCTACATCGTGTTGTAATAAGTATAAAAACTTGTATAGACGCTGTGACCTGCATTACGACAGCCTCAAAAACTAAAATAACTGTTTCATTTAAACATTAAATAATCAATGAAATTGCTGTATGGTTTTACTGATTTTTAAAGTAATTTTAATTATATTAATTTAATTTCCAAAATCGAATCTTAATTTAAAACGTACCTGTACCGTACCCTAGTACAAGTAAATCAGACACATAAACATATGCCTATGGTACTTATAGTCTTCTTATTTCTTATACTTACATAAATCACCTATAGCTATATTTTATTTTAAAATCCACCTTTCAATTTCTGAGACAGTTCGATGTCCCTGAGAAACTAGTCTTAACCCGCAACTTTGTTTACATAAACTGTATATTCCTTGTTTTTCGGTCTCGTGAAAGTCTAAGTTTATTAGTTCCGTATGTACTCCGAGATCTGTAAGAAGAAGAAGAATAAGATTTAAATACTTTAACTTTATACACTATACAGATATTTCTTCACAGTATAAATAGAGTACGTAGATAAACAAAATAATTCTCCTTTCTTTTCACAAACTTATGGAATGCTGTACTTGCCCTCGTCGTCTGAATGCGGCAGCGGCTTGTACGATCTGAGGATAGGCTTTTTGTTAGTACCGTTGCGAAGTGAAGGTAATCTTTGATCTCGTATCGCAGTAAATATTGTCTTTGTCTTGTTGTTTGCAGAGACATTCGCTTTGTGTGGAAATGAAGTAGGACTAGAGCAAGCGATCAGGCTACTGTGCGTATACGCTAGCATTTCAAATTCTTTATTCCTTTTCTATGATAATAATATTTTTACTATTAGTTAATAGGTTATATTATATGTTGGGTATATATAGTGTAATACTTATTTTATATATATTGTTTTTTTATTCAGTTTTAACCATGGCACGATCAAGTGTTAAGCAAAGATTACCTTCACTTTAGTAGATTAAACGTTATGGTGAGCTGTGTATTCTTCCAATGTTTCGGAAATTGAATGGAAAACGGAGTTAATATACTAAGGGGAGTTAAGATAACCCGCTTTCCACTCCCTCCGTTCTTTATTTTTTTCTGACTGTTAAATGTGAAGAAATGGGTAAAATAATGTTTTCCAAAATGTCTTAAAAATTGCGCCCTAAGCGGGATACGGAGTGTCTTAACCCATTGTATAAACTGCTATGCGAAAAAAATCAATATAAACCTCTTATATAAAAGACAGTACATAATTTAGTTAAATCATGAAGTACTGGTGAACCAATTCTCATTCTTTCGATATAACACTAAAAGTGACCAAGTTTTATCTTACAAAGCTAATCTAATTCTCACTTGCCCTTCTCATACATCTTTCCTGACATACGTGGCAGTGTGTGCGAGAACAAAGGAAATTTATTGGTTTCACTGTTCCATAATGTGTTGAAACCTACGAGCAAATATGCCGATTCAGTTGTAAAAGGGCGATATGGGTAAAAAAATCTTTTTTACATGTATTTTAGCTCTTGATGATCTTTTTATATCAGGTAACATTTTTTTTAAGGTATATCCTTCATATATCGAAGTTATCGAACAATAGGTTCTTCGGTCAAATCTCAACTTTTGAGGCATTGCGTGTTGAGTGACAGGGCTTAAAACCATTGTCCACACCACAGAAATTGTGTTTTGTGTGTTGTGCATTGTGTGACCAGAATCCCGCCACGTTAATAGTGAAAGTATGAACACGTGCACTACGACGTCCACATAATATTAACCTAAATTCAAATCACTACCAAGAACGTTAATAAAGGAAGTTAAACAGCTTCCATACAAATAGTAACTCCCTAATGAACCCGTCTATACACGTACTATATACAACAATATTTACACGATATTTACAGAAGGCGTTTAATTAAATATGAAATCCCGCATTATTCACCCACACGGCGGCGCGCCTTATAAAATATTCCTCGCAAACGAGATGCTTGTTAGCGTAGCGTCGTAGCTCTACGCCTTTGTAGCGCTGTAGCGTCGTAGCGCCGTAGCGCCGTTGTGCTGGTGTGTTCATGTTTATATGAAACTACTTTGTGTTTATATCGTACATACTTACGCTTATTATGATTTTGTGAACAGTAAATCTCTTAATGTAATAATATCTGAAATTTACGTGACGTAGAATGCAAAAATTTGGCATTAATAGTTCATCTAGTCTAGTCCTTTCTGAGTATAAATGGATTTTTTTTTTTATAGTTCAGGTATACGTTTAACGAATTTAAAGCCACGAATATAGTTATAATAAGATAGGTTTTGTACACTCATTTCATTCTCCCAAGTGAGGATCAAACCCACCGTCAACGTGTTCATTTATTTTTTAATCAGAGTTTTTCTCATTGCGCCACTATAACAACAAAATAATACTTCATATTAAAATGCTGAATTTCGAGATGCTGCTTGTTGAGATACGAAACTCAACACCGCACTTTTTCTGACAGGAAGCCGTTATCACCCCGAGTGAAATCGAACCCATAACCATCGCATTGATGATGTATTTACCTACTTAAAATAAGTAAATATAAAGAAAATTGAAAAATTGACACCAAGTTTAAGTTACTGATAGACGTCTAGTCATTTTACCGGCTTTGAAAAAGGAAGCATGTTGAATTCCAAGCTTGAATTTCTCAAACACATACTAGTGCTCTCGCCTTTGACTGAACACGATGCTCTTATACGCCTAACTTTGATTATTTAATACCTTATAGGTACACAATGCAACCAAAACAAAATATTAGCAGAACCGATGATAGAAATGAAACTATTATAAAATGATCGTTATACCCTATACTCAAACTTAAAACAAAAAAAAAGAAAGAAACGTACGTTTCCTATAGTATTTTTTAGCTTCACCCTTTATTCCGCACAAAGCAGCGTAAGCGGCAACGTAGTGTTCAGACACTGCTTCCCCACGCACCGTTATTTCTCACGCTGTATAATAAATTGTTATAAAAATATTATACATAAATATATAAATTTCCATTAAATATTTGCATTCTATTTAATTTTAAGAACTGACAACTGTTTCCATTTTGATTGTCCTTACTTCAAACGCTTGCTGCGTCTGACAAAAGCGATGCATGATGTCAACGTACACACGTGGTACTCATTCCTATATATATATAGTGGGCCAGTCGTGGCGCAGTGGCATAAAGTGTGACTGGAAAAACCGACTGTTTGCTAGTTCGATCCTCGCTCGAGGAGATAAAATATTTACTTGAATTTATATTTTGATTTCTTCGCTCTGGTGTCGAGACAAAAGCGCGGAGTTGAGTTCTGCCACTCAACTCGCAATGCCTCCAAAATTCGGCAGAAAGTGGGGAACGGAGTGTCTTAACACTATGTTCCCTCTGCCTACCCTGCTGTGTGCTATCCCGCACACACAGCGTGACGCTGAAAAAAACAATTATTAGGTTCCCGAGTGAACATGAATATCATTAATATCGTTATACTCTTATAAAGAAAATACATTTAACTATACTCTGTATGGAAAAATATTTAAATTCTTATACCAGAAGCATTAAGTTGTTATATTTTATAAGCCAATCTTAATATAAGATAAAAGCTATACATCGCAGTCACAAAACAGAGGGCCGAGGTTACTAACTCGACGATAATATGAATATTTAATAAGCATTTCCTTTTAGCTATATTGAAGGCGAGGGCTTCTATAGGAATAATCGGGAAGCAAATAAGTTCTTATATTCCTTTTTTATAGTCACGCACATTCAAATTTGCCTCTCTTTCTTCATTTTTCTTTTTTGCCTTCGTCGTTCGTTCGTAAAATTCGTTCGTAAAATTTGCCTTCTTGGCACCTGAACGGGTAACGCAAAGAATGATAATGTGTTTATCAGTCTATGTATGTATGTTTGTTTGTCAATAACGTTGTAGATACCCAATGAATTGAACCAAAAAAATATTTCATTTCCTCGATTGGAAACTGAACCCACAACCTGTCGCGGATAACTCACAACCTGGAATGGAATCCAAAACCCAGCGTCTCTGCGCTTCATCAGGCCTCAATAGCCTATTTTTATATAAATAACTAAAGATTTCGTTTTAATTAAATTAAAACATTTGTCCGTCTACTGAGTGTTTTCTCTGTACAGAACAAACAGGCAACCCACTCATGTTAGACCAGAAACCAACTTTAATTAACAAATGACTATAATAAACCGATCTATCAAGATACTGCTCTGTTTATATAAAATTGACGTCATCGTATTTAGAAATATTTAGCTATATCGGAATAGGGTAGGGTTTGATCGTTATTTAGCGGAAGATTTATATTTGAATTAGCTTTGTTGTCCTAGTAAGGCAAAGCGCGGCGTTAAGTTCCGCCATTTTACACTTATTTTCTCTTATGAGCTGAAACACTAGGTGCTATAGAATGTCCTCAGGGCTATGAAATATATGAACTTGATCCGGATTGTTAAGCTAGGAATGTCTAAAGAATTCCACTACTGAGGTCGTGGCTCCATCATCAGATCACCCGGACGATACCATATTATTGTATCGACACGTAAGCTACATATACCAAGTTCCAGGATAATACAATCATTACATTTGGTTCAAATTTAGTCTCTAAGATGTTATTACATAATTACAAGTCGTTCGTACAGCAATTATAAATTTATATTAAAAAAAAGAAAAGCCTTACCAACAACAAAACGAATTGCAAGTGAGAATATGAATTTATGTTTATATGAAAAATGCTTGTAGCATTATTGCAGGGCGGGAGGGAACGACCATGTGATAAATTTTTACACATTTAACAACAGGGTACGTAAACATAAAGTGTAAGCTCAGCTCTATTAAACATATGTATATTTTTAACATTTTTAAAGTATTATTCCACATTTAGGAAAGAAATATACTTATTTAGAAAACGTATAAAAATTTAAACGTAGCGGGACTCGAACCCGCGCCTCCTGGTCGGTTTCCAGGAGGCGTTTTATTCTGATGGTGAAGCGTTGAGTTCGGCCACTCCACATGTAATGCTGCAGAACACGACGGAAAGTGGGGAACGCAATGTCTCAACACTAGGTTTCCTCTGAGTCAGCGTACAGCTGATTTTTAAAAAATATTTCTTTAAAAATAGAGGTTTTCGTGGTCCAGGGGCCTTAGCGAAAGAATTATTTCCCTCACTCTGGAAACACGCAATATATACATCAAATCGGCGGTGCACGCGAAATGGAATGTCTTAACACTAATGTCTTAATCCCCATACTCATCATATTTATAACATATATATGCTATTTGAACCTGAAACAAAGATAAGATGACAATATCGAAAAATCAATTTGTTCTTTCTTGTCCATGCAATCGGATATATTGTGAGAATGAACATAAAAAATAATAAAGTTTTTAATCTCAGCGGTGCTTATAATTTTTTTGTATTGATAAAAATTTATTAAATTCACTTCGTTTTCTCCACAAGTTGTGAAAAATATCTAAAAATGTGACTCATAATTTTATATCATCAAGCGCATCAAATTATTAATATCTCCATATCTCCATATATAATAAAAGGATAGAAAAGTCAATTCTGTACATGAAAGATATAAAAAAAATAAAAATTAGGTCGGTTAATATGTCGATTATAGAACCTAAAAAACCACTCAGCAGAATTCTTGTCTGTCTGTCTGTCTGTCTGTCTGTCTGTCTGTCTGTCTGTCTGTCTGTCTGTCTGTCTGTCTGTCTGTCTGTCTGTCTGTCTGTCTGTCTGTCTGTCTGTCTGTCTGTCTGTCTGTCGGTTTGTTTGTGCGTCAATCACGCAAAAACTACCTGACAGAAATTGATGAATTTTTGCATGGTGTTAGCCTAGGGCCTCAAGGTACATTTTTTTTCGGTTTCATTCCGAATTCCATGATAGTTTTCTTTAAAAAAAACAAAAACTGAAAAATATAAATCACCTAAAATACCGATAACTACTGTATGAAATTAAATTAATTTTGGCATGGTAATAGTTCAAAGCCTAATGTCACTTATAGGATAGTTTTTATCATGGAGTATAAAGAATTTTTTGTAGAAAAAATTACATAATTATATTTTTTAATAAAAAAAATCGACTTCTTCAATTTCAACTGGATTTCACACTCTGAACTTAACTAAACTTTCACCAAACTACCCTTTATATGTACTCTTTCTAATAAAAAAAGAATCATTAAAATCGGTTGAATTGATATTGACTTATACGTTCATTTGTCGCGCATATACTTAATGCAAATTTGAGATTTATATGATTTTCTCATAGATACCATTGTTGAATATAAACTAAATTAAAATAAGACTACACGGGAGGCATTAGCTTTCAAATAAAAAAAGAATCATTAAAATCGGTTCATACAATCAAAAGTTCTAAGGTAACAAGGCTAAAAAATACAGCCCAATTGATGACCCCTTTTAAGAAGTCGGTTAATAGTAATCTGACATAATTAAATTACGACTATTTCATTTAACCACATTTTAAAAGAAGAAAGTAAATTGAGGCCGTTCGTTGCACAGGGGCACAAAGTGTAACTGTTGTGGGTTCGATGACCACGCAAGGAAACGAAATATTTATTTAAATTTATATTTCCATTTCATCGCTCTGGTGTCGAGGTTAAGTGCGGCGTTGAGTTTCACTACTCAGCACGCAACGCCTACAGAATTCCGAGAAAAGTAGGGAACAGAGTGTTGTTGTTAACACTAGAGGTCCTATGCCTACCCTGCTGTGTGCGGGATACAGCGTGAAGCTAAAAAAAGAAGTATAATCAATATTTGTTCAGTCTACCATAATTATTATTTCAAACGTCAACGTTGGTGATATTAACAAACATAATAAAGTAGGTATATTTTACGGAATTAGCTCATATGGCGATGTGTAGAATAAAAAGTATATGTATTTGGAAAGTAAATTCTGATTGTGAGTTCATAGTTTATAAAAGTTTATATTGTGTTTAGATGGATCACGTGGTGATGTCAATACGTTTTAATGTCATCTTATGTTATCTGTTAAAATAGCGTGAAGCTGATTAAACTTAGTGTTATATTCAAAAGAAATTAATTGTATGTAATACATAATATGTAATTTATTAATACGTTTCAAGTATGAAAAAAAGAAAAAATGCAATATAATTGCATTTGTGTTTCCTTCCTATATTTTGTATTTCTATTATTTATATCGATATATCAGGAACGTAAATGCGGGAACAGAGTTGCATGCCATTTTAGTACAGAGTAACCTCTAAAAAATGTATTTACTAAACTGAATAAAAAGAATGTGTGATTCCTCTATAGAATATATTATTCTATATTATACATAAAACAGATTAAAACAGTGCATATGAAGATATCCTCCTGTAGTATATCTATTTTTAATTACTATCAACACTACATTGTCGATACTAATGTGGTATTACAATACATTTTGAATATTTTTCCGCCATTAGGATAACATAGACAATTTTTTTAATTTGAAAAAATAATATATTAACTTAAGAACGTTGGTAGTTTTTCAAGGGTCGGTTAATATGTCGATAAAAAATTAATATGTTTAAAGTTAATATGTCGACTAAAACTTGACGCTATGACGGTACAGTTGAGAGAACTGAGATTTCTGGTTGTAGCACTAGTTATATTTTAATTAGGTTAAAATCCCACTAAGTGGAAGAATATATTTATTTTTCTGCCCGTAAAAACAAACGAAGCGAAGCCTTGTGTTCCGCTATACTATCTAAAGAAATTGGAAAGTGCAAAATTGAGCAAGTGCACCACTATCTTATTTGAAATTCTTTCTTCTCTCCATTATAAATTTTCATAGGATTAAAATGTAATAGTGACGTCTTTGAACAATAGTATATGTTCATAACTGTTAAAGTTAAGCTTCAGCTGATAATTTAATTAAAATGTCTACCGGATGATCAATTAGCCTGCAGTTTACGTTTTAATTGTTATTATGTATGATGTTACGTAACGTTTCTTTACGTTTATTTATTTATATACATATTACATTTAATGAATTAAATATATTTTATAAAAGGTTCACATATGTGATAACATGTTCACACATGTGATCCACATATGTGACCACATATTCACACATGTGGTCCACACACGTGACCACATATTCACACATGTGGTCCACATATGTGACCACATGATCACACATGTAATCTTCATATGTGACTACATATCACACATGTGGTCTACATATGTGACTACATATCACACATGTGATATGCCCATGTGAATACTTATTCACACATGTGGTACACATATATGACCACACGATGCCACATGTGGTCCACATATGTGACCACATGATCACATATGTGGTCCACATATGTGAGCACATAAACACACATGTGGTCCACACACGTGACCACATATTCACACATGTGGTCCACACACGTGACCACATATTCACACATGTGGTCCACATATGTGACCACATGATCACACATGTAATCTTCATATGTGACTACATATCACACATGTGGTCTACATATGTGACAACATATCACACATGCGATCTGCACATGTGAATACTTACTCACACATGTGGTTCACATATATGACCACACGATGCCACATGTGGTCCACATATGTGACCACATGTTCACATATGTGGTCCACATATGTGAGCACATATACACACATGTGGTCCACACACGTGACCACATATTCACACATGTGGTCCACATATGTGACCACATGATCACCCATGTAATCTTCATATGTGACTACATATCACACATGTGGTCCACATATGTGACCACATTCTCCCACATGTGGTCCACATACGCGACCACATATTCACACATGTGGTCCACATATGTGACCACAAATTCTCACGTGTGGTCCACATGAAAGACCACATATTCACACATGTGGTCCACATATGTGACCACAGAATCACCCATGTAATCTTCATATGTGACTACATATCACACATGTGGTCCACATATGTGACCACAAATTCTCACACGTGGTCCACATATGTGACCACATTTTCCCACATGTGGTCCACATACGCGACCACGTATTCACACATGTGGTCCACATATGTGACCACACATTCTCACATGTGGTCCACATGAAAGACCACATATTCACACATGTGGTCCACATGAAAGACCACATATTCACACATGTGGTCCACATATGGGACCACATATTCACACATGTGGTCCACATATGGGACCATATATTTACACATGTGGTCCACATATGTGACCACAAATTCTCACACGTGGTCCACATATGTGACCACATTTTCCCACATGTGGTCCACATACGCGACCACGTATTCACACATGTGGTCCACATATGTGACCACACATTCTCACATGTGGTCCACATGAAAGACCACATATTCACACATGTGGTCCACATGAAAGACCACATATTCACACATGTGGTCCACATATGGGACCACATATTCACACATGTGGTCCACATATGTGACCACAAATTCTCACACGTGGTCCACATATGTGACCACATTTTCCCACATGTGGTCCACATACGCGACCACGTATTCACACATGTGGTCCACATATGTGACCACACATTCTCACATGTGGTCCACATGAAAGACCACATATTCACACATGTGGTCCACATGAAAGACCACATATTCACACATGTGGTCCACATATGGGACCACATATTCACACATGTGGTCCACATATGGGACCATATATTTACACATGTGGTCCACATATGTGACCACAAATTCTCACACGTGGTCCACATATGTGACCACATTTTCCCACATGTGGTCCACATACGCGACCACGTATTCACACATGTGGTCCACATATGTGACCACACATTCTCACATGTGGTCCACATGAAAGACCACATATTCACACATGTGGTCCACATACGTGAGCACATATTGACACATGTGGTCCACATATGTGACCACATATTCACACATGTGGTCCACATATGTGACTACATATTCACACATGTGATCTATATATGTGACTACACATTCACATAAAAAATTTTTTACTACACGAATAAACTTCAATAAAAGTTTTATAATTTAAAAAAGTTTATTTTTTATTTAGGCTGTCTCCTATCTGAAGTGTAGTTAAATGGAAAAACTAGGAGGACCAGTGTGTGTGTCAGTGATGACCTATTGCGTTGAGAGACAAGGTCCTTCATCCTTAGCCTCATTCGCAGGCTCCAAGTCAGCTATGGAGACAGCTATTTCTCTAAGCTACTGAATTAGAAACGATGGATATGTAATTTATTAATACTTTTCAAGTATGAAAAAAAGAAAAAATGCAATATAATTGCATTTGTGTTTCCTTCCTATATTTTGTATTTCTATTATTTATATCGATATATCAGGAACGTAAATGCGGGAACAGAGTTGCATGCCATTTTAGTACAGAGTAACCTCTAAAAAATGTATTTACTAAACTGAATAAAAAGAATGTGTGATTCCTCTATAGAATATATTATTCTATATTATACATAAAACAGATTAAAACAGTGCATATGAAGATATCCTCCTGTAGTATATCTATTTTTAATTACTATCAACACTACATTGTCGATATTAATGTGGTATTACAATACATTTTGAATATTTTTCCGCCATTAGGATGACATAGACAATTTTTTTAATTTGAAAAAATAATATATTAACTTAAGAACGTTGGTAGTTTTTCAAAAGGTATAAGAATAAAAAATTGCCTAAACTATGCTTCTTCACAAGTGGTTGTAATAACTATTGGTATCTTTTCACCAAAAAATCACTATAAATATTAAATATGCTCAATTATACAGGGTTTTTTTGTTAGGACCACTTTAAATGAAACCACAGTTTAACTACTCTATAAAAGCCTATTACATATTAAATTAAAAACCCGAAAATAAAAAAGTTATTTTTTCAAACAAAATAAATAATAAAATTATCGTTGTAAAATAAAATACAATTTGTCAAGAACGACGCACGCACACATAAACCTATCAAAGGGAAACCGCCGCATACGCTTCATTGCGTTATCGAGTCGTAGGTTTTGGCGGCAAAGTTTAAAGTTCTAAACATTTTAGTACTATTTTTGTAGTAGTATGTGTTTACATTATTGGTACCTAAAGTATGCGTAACCGCGTCATACGAAATATAGATATGAATAAACATTGTGAAATGAGAAAAAAACCTACGTCTTCACTGTTGATGTATCTTGCTTAAATTCTTTAGGTACGGGTTTAAACTATTTTACCCTATATGCCCAATTGTAACTGTAACGCGACGTTGTGGGTCCGATCCACACATGCAGGATTGAATTATAATTTAATAATATTTTCATTTCGCACATCAGTCACACATTATACCCAATATCTTACACTAAGTTGCCCTACTAAGGGCGGGATAAAGCGTGGATCTGGTTTTAACTTTATGTGAACCGATTAAAATAAAGTCCAATCCAGTTGAGGCCAGTCGTGGCGCAGCGGCACAAAGTGTGACTGTAAAACCGACTGGTTCTCTGAGTTCGATCCCCACACGAGGAGATGAAATATTTACTTAAATTTATATTTCCATTTCTTCGCTCTGGGGTCGAGGTTAAGCACGGCGTTGCGTTCTGCCACTCAACACGCAATGCGTCCCGAATTCGGTAGAAAGTGGGGAACGGAGTGTCTTAATACTAGGTTCCTCCCTCTGACTAGCATGAAGCTGCTTAAAATAAAACTAATACTTAATATTTAAGGGCAGTTTGCCAGAATACAAACAAAAAAAGTATTTAAATCGGTTAAGCCGTTTCTGAGATTATCGCACATATAGTAAGTATCGATAAGTTGTGTTTTTATTTCAAACATTCAATTGAAGATTCTTATGGGAGGTACGAAAATGCGACCTAAAGTTTTAACAACTTTCTCATAAAAACCTCATTACATTGCAAACATACATTATAAGTATATCAAAACACGAACATAATTCAGTGTGTTAAATAAATAATTCTGTGGTTTAAGCGGGCGAAGCCGCGAGCGGGTCGCTAGTATAATATAAAATATAATTAATAGATTTTAAATGCCAATTAATTTTTAATTTCTTTAATTAACAATAAACACCTTATTCAAAAGTTATTTTATCAATTAAAGAACCGAAATCTTCATTACATTATTTAATATTATTATTCTCTCTTAACATTTATATTATTGAAAAGTGTCAATAAAATACTCGAAGTCTCTCGAAGTCGTGTGAAATTCTAAAATATTTCTCCAAATTTCCCAAGGGATGATATTTAATCAAACCCTTAGAATCCAGTGAGGGACGAGAGACACATTTGTACTATTGTAGAAGGTATCACAACGAAAATGTCCACGTCCAGCTCTTACATCGGCTGTAAATGACAGTTCTTTGAATATATTTTTAATATTTTTTGAGGTGTGAACCTCAAAGAAGACCATTCTATATATATATATATATATATATATATATATATATATATATATATATATATATATATATATGCGGAACTGAACGCCGGGATTTTTCCTTTGTCCCAGGGCGAAGAAATATAAAATATTAATAAGTAATTCCTCCGTTGGGTGGTTCGAACCCACAACGGTCGAGTTACCGTCACACCCTTGTGTCTCTGCGCAATGACGGCCTAACTATTAGAAAACAAAAAAATAATTGTAGCCATGAAGAAACAGTTTAGTTTTTTTATTGTTTTTAACTATATGTTGGATTTATCATTATACGTTGTGGGGTAGTCAGTACAAACCGTCAAGACACTGCGTTCCCCACGCAATTTTAAATTTTCGAGCGGTGTAACTTAACGCTTTACTTTTTTTGTAAGTATTTTTACGCGTCTCCCATACATGGTTTGATAGGCGTATGATCTCTAGTGTCGTGTCTTACTTGACTATAATTGTGGTTTACTTCTACTGGAGGAATGAAATAATTTTCATTTTCCCCCTTTGGTTAGAACGCAGCGCGGCGTTAAGTTGCACAAAATGCAACGTTTCTTTTAGTCTACCGCGTGCTATGGCGTAAAGGTAAAAAAAAGTGACTGCGCACTGTTTTCTCTACTTGCTGTTCGAATAAAGATATGATGTGTTATCAACTTATAAATATTTATTAGCTCTTTTGTGTTATATAGTAAAAAATGGTAATAATACATAAATGTGATCTGAAATGTCACGTAATATAATACGATTAAATGTTAACAGAGTAATGTCACTAGAATAGTATAGTTAAAATGGGGGTCTAATCTTTACTCTGCCATTATATTTTAATTACTAGCGACTGATAAAACTTTAATTAGTCACGGCCCATTCGCGGCTTCGCCCGCTTGGACTACATAATTATTTATTTACTAATCTGCATTATTTTCTTTTTCCAATAAAGAATATAATTTTCTGCCAATTCAATAAAACAGTTATTTAAAGCAATTTTTTCGAACAAAATATATAATACTACTCTACACGCAATGCCTAGAAATAATTTGGCGGAAAGTGGGAAAAAGAGTGTCTTAACACTAGGTTCCTATTGCCTTCCCGGCAAGTGCTTGGTACAGCGTGAAGCTGATTTTTTTGATTTATTTTTTATTTAGAAATCTACAAAACGTTATATCTCAACTCTCAACAAACAAAACCACCAACTGAATCGTGTATTCGTTAACCTTATGCGGTTCGAGTTGACATAGTCTTCTTAAAGCCGCTAACTGAAAATCGATTTATTTGTACTAATACTTTAACCAATTCATTTTAAGCCTTAATATAGATATCATAGAGTTCTATTTCCCAGAGTCGTTATGGTTTGGCGTATACTGGCACCAGGCGCAGTCACGCGGCGCCATGCGTGCTCCTATGAAATAGGATTAACTATATTGATAATATTATTATTATATAAAGGTTTTATATGTATGGCCTTTTAGCTTTACGCAGTATAAATCGTCATATAAATTAAAATATACATAAATAAAGGCAAAATTACGGCGTTTGCTCTTGTGATATTTAAAATTACACGAGTCATATAGAATAGATAGTTAAGAATTGTTTAGTTAAATATCTTCTATGTATTTTTTAGTTTCACGCCGTATCCTGCACAAAGTGAGGTAGACGGAGGGAACCTTGGAACCTAATATTAAAACACTCCGTTCCCATTAAGACACTTCCGTTCCCCATTTTGCGCCGAATTCTGGAGGCATTGCGTGTTGAGTGGCGGAACCTACTACTGTGATGTGTGATACTTGTTACCAGAGCGAGGAAATGAAAATATTAAATATTTGCGCCACAACCTGCCCATTTTTGTATTGAAGATTTCTTTTCAGTTTACGCTATACGCCCTATGCGTTTTGTCTTGTCTTCTCGTAGGCCTTCAGTAGATCCTAGAACAAGACAAATATAACTTCTTGTCAATTTATTGAATTTTATTATTGAATTTTGGAAATATCGTATACATAAGTCGTATATTTTCGACTACTTAGAAATTCAGCACTTATATATTTTTTTACATAGCGGAACATTTTATCTTCCTTCTAGATTAATATAATAACAATTAAGAAAAAAATAACATAATATTTTATTAATGTAATATTATATATCAATACAAAATTTGATAGCAATGTTCTAAAATCTAAACATCTTTCATAAACAAAACATTAAAAACAACAGCAGCAACAAACAAAAAACAAACAGAATTTATTTGATAAACCTACCGCAGTCGGACCATTTCCAATAACACTTGCGAAACAATAAGTTCCCACTCACACTATAATATAAATGAGGGTCAAGCGGCGCTAAGACTCTCGTTGTAATAACGTCTCAAGTTATTCTGGGATATTAAGTCGGTCGGTGCTTTGGTGCAACGGAAGTGGAATAATGTGGAACTTTTAAGGAAAGTTCCATTTGAAAAAGCTTTCCAAAGATAGAATAAAAGGTTTTGGTGTTTGTTTTTATGAAATTAATTCTGTAGTTACGTGTTTTATGTGCTTACATAGTATTGTACGTAAGTTTTAGTACTATGGTTATAAATTTCGACCAATAATTATCTTCATCTTGAATAATAGGCAGAAGACCCTACTGATAAGTCAGTCAAGATAAAGGCGGCGTGGCGCAATGGCACAAGCGTGTAAATGCAATGGCTTTATGTTTGAGTGAAGGTTCGATTTCCATTTGGGGAAACAAATTATTTTTAAATCACCATCTTCCCGTTATTTAGTAGATTTTGTGGGTTTAACTTCAATATTATTTATCCTATCAGAAATACCTGTAACAAATCACCTCCGAAGTACTACTACTACTTTATACGCAAGACCATCATAGTGCAATGGCGTAGCGTATGTATGACTTGTTTACTATAACGAAAAAAAAAATTTGCTTCACGCTGTTTCCCGCACACAGCAGGGTAAGCAGAGGGAACCTAGTGTTAAGACACTCTGTTCCCCACTTTCTGCCGAATTCTGGAGGCATTGCGTGTTGAGTGGCAGAACTCAACGCCGTGCTTAGCCTCGACACCAAAGCGAAGAAATGGAAATATAAATTTAATTAAATATTTCATCTCACCAGTCGGTTTTACAGTCATACTTCGTGCCGCTGCGCCACGGCTGGCCTCGAATTACTATAACGAATTATTTAATATTTTTATTTCATCGATCTGGTAACGAGACAAAATGCGACGTTGAATTCCAGTCAACACGCAATGTATCAAAAAATCTACTAAATACATCTTCATTTAAAAATAAAAATTTATTATTTACAAAAATATTAACAATCAAAACGATGTTATTTTAATTTTTCATAAGAACACTACAATATAAGAAGGGTAACCTTACTACTTCCACACGCGAAGAACTCACGCCATCCTCGATACATTACGAAGCGATGACATGAAAGATATATTGGTAGCAACTAGTTGCGTGACTCGGCGTTGCCTGTGTAGATTACAAGAAGAGATTGTTAGTGTAGTTTCAGTAAGGTTCAGTGGCGACTAATAAATTTTGTAAGCACTGAAAAAAAATAAGCAGTCGTGGCATAGTGTCTGATTTTACGCGCGACGCTTGTTGTTGCTATTCGGGGGAATAAATGATTTTCATTTCCTCACTCCGTTAACACAACACAGGCGTTGAGTTCCGCTCCTCATCACACGATCCCGAAATCCCCAATTCACGAGATCCCGATATCCCATAATTTTGAGCAGAAAATAGAAAACAGAGCATTTGAGTAATCTGCTATATGTGTTACAATGTGATAAAATCATCAAAAATCTTATTGTTCCGTATTCACAGCACGGAAAATAGAGACAACTGTTTCGACTTTATCCTTCACTTTGCGACCAAGTCAAAGACATTGTTTATTGAATGGCATAACTTAACACTGTGATTTGTCTTATAAGAAAGAGGTAATAAATATAGTTTAAAAAGTAAAAGATAAAAATCTTGTTAATGTCGTAATTAACAAATAAGTTAATAAGTATAGAATTGAAGGTGACAGTTGAATAAGAAGCCCTACTTGAGGGAAAGGCTTTGCCTTTGCGTTACACAATACAGATTATGCAAACGGAGTCACGGACAAGACCTTGTTTTATAAGTATATCACAAAATAACTTAATCGTACTTTAGTTAAATGGAAACCTTGTGAAAACAATTTTATTCTTAATTGATTATATTAATGAAAAAGCGCGACGTTATGTTCTATCACTCAACACTCGGTGTTTCGAAAATTGGGCGGGAAATGGGGAACAGACTGTCTTAAAACTAACTTCCGTCTGCTTAGCCAAAAAGAGGAAGTAGTGACGCAGTGGGAGAAAGTTTAAAAAACTTTCGCCCACTGCGTCACTACTTCCTCTAATAATAACAATGATCCATGTATATGGGCTTTTTGAATGTCAAGAACATCCATAACCACGAGGTATGCAGTTTTGGAGATTTTTTCTTAAAATTGACGTAGATGTGCACAAAGTTGTGGTAGCAGTTGACAAGGGCCTTACTCCTCTTTTCCTGGGCAACTGCACCACGGGCAACAACTTGAACGTGGATACTACTTCCTCCTGATCTTGGTTACAATTCGGAGAAAGTAATTTTACTTGTTTCTCTTTCTGGAGCTCTAGGTACCGATGGCTTGGACCCTTTTATTGGATTACCCTGGATTATTTTTATATTTTTAAATGTATTTTTTATAACAATTTATATTAAAAAATGTAAAAAATATTTCTCTTATGTAATAAAAGTATATACTGATGTAAATACATAAATAAATTAGCTTCACGCTTTATCCCGCATACAGCAGGGTAGGCAGAGGGAATCTAGTGTTAAGACACTCCGTTCCCCGCTTTCTGCCGAATTTTGGAGGCATTGCGTGTTGAGTGGCAGAACTGAACGCCGGGCTTTACCTCGACATCAGGGCGAAGAAATGGAAATATAAAATTAGGTAAATATTTCATCTCCTCTGAAATTACTGGACTTTAAAAGTTGAATTTAATAGATAAGTTAGTGAATGTAGTTGAAAAATTAAAAGCTAAAGCTAGAAAAGATTTCTCGAAGTTCTTACGAGAACGGGTAAAATCAAGATTTTTTGTTTGACTTAAAAATCCTCCCACCCAAAGTAGCGGGCGACAACTACTATAAATATTAAAATAACCATCAAATCGCACGTCCTTGACCAGTTTCACCACTAATTACTTTAATTCTATATAAATTATTCAATTTGTTGATGAAACGGAAAAGCCTTGTTACGCTTAAAGTCAAATTACAGTCCAGGGCGTACGAGTAGGTGTGGCACGACCGTAACGCGTCTGTATATCCCTTTTGTACGGTACGGTTATTACTGCTTATGTATCGTTGTTTATTTATTTTTCATTTTGGGCGTCTGCCAGTAATTTTTGGCATTTTTATTTTTGACCTATAATAATAATATATAGTGAGTGTCCATAAAAAAATAGCAGTTGGAATTTATAGAGCCAATTAATATTTGTAAATATCTCAAGGTAAAGTTGTTATATTCAAAGATTCAACATTTATTTTATTTTGCCTAAATTAAATGACCCAAATCATGAGAAATACATTACGTAAATTATAATATATATTGTCATTTTATTGATCCACAAAATAAATAACAATCAAAAATAAAAGTAATTAATAACAAATCGGTTTTCTTCCAGAAATCGATCATACTATCAGTAGTTTCAAATGGATTTTTTGGCACTGCGAACTGTATAATTTATTTGTGAAGACAACTTATAGGGGCTAAGAGGTTAGTTATAATATGGGAATAATGTTACACGGTACGGATCAGCAACAAGAAAATGATACCTTTTAAATTTTATAACCATACGCTTATCGTGTCTGGAAATTCGAAACCCAAGAAATAATAGTATTTTTTAGCTTCAAGTTTTGTCTCCATATAACAAGATATACAGAGAGAGAGCTTAACTTGAATATTATATTATAATTTAAATGTGTAGGCGTGCAGAAAGAAAGAGATAAATGGTAGAATCCAACGCCCCACTTAATTACCAGATCAGGGAATGAACTCAAAACCATTGCATTTTCAGTCTCTGTACCACGGCTGTGCTGCTGCAGTATTTATTTTATAAAAAGAACAAAAACAATTTACATATTAATTATTACGACTTGCTCTACTTCCTATAATCACCTATCAACGTTGAAAGTCACACCTGATGCGATAATACCACGTCACGGTAATCCCTGGTGACTGGAGAAGTTCTGTGTAAGCTTAAAAGCTTCATGCAAAAGTTTAACGTTTGAATAATCACTTTGTTTATAATTACGGTATTACGCCTTAATATGTATACCATATACAAATATATCATATGATATTAGTTTCAAACTGTATCCCGCACACAGCAGAGTAGGCAGAGGCAACCTAGTGTTAAGACACTCCGTTCCCCATTTTCTGCCGAATTCCGGAGGCATTGCGTGTTGAGTGGCAGAACTCAACGCCGCGCTTAGCTTCGACACCAGAGCGAAGAAATAGAAATATAAATTTAAGTAAATATTTTATCTCCTCGAGTGGGGATCGAATCCACAACCAGTCACACTTCGTGCCGCTGCGCCACGACTGGCCTTTATATATGGTATACTTCGAAATATTCTTTAGAATCGACTAAAGTGACGTTAGTTACCTATGGCTGATAAATATCCAAAACAAAACACTCGAACCAGTAGTTCCTGTGAACGCGTTCAGTTAAATAAATGTTTCAGTTTTGTAATATTGTAGTATAAATAGTATAAAGTCGATTTTTCCAAGCGTTTTTGAATAAAGTTAGGAAAATGAGGCTATACGAATGCAGAAAGTATAGGTTCAAATTACTAAATTATAAATACGCTGTAACTAGCCTTCGTTATTTCAAGACAAAAAAACTAAAAAATAATTAACGGTATACATCAAAATATTCCATTTCATGAATACGACAAATTAGTTGATCGATCACTTCCATTGTCCTTTCCACTATTAAATATATAACATAAAAAAAATATTATTAGGTTAAATAAAGACCTACACTAGCGGCCACCACCCACCGCTATGAAAACTAAAAGAGCAAAGTTTAAAAAGTTCATTAAGTAAAGTAGATTTCTTTATGAATGGCACTTAATAACATACACACGGTTTGATCAAACATCGATTAGTTTATTGCGTCAGTATCCTTACTACAGTTCATTCTATTTTATTTTACTAGAAAGATCCGAGAAAAATGCAATCATTACAATATAGCCTGGTTTACTATGCTTTACATGAACGAATTCCATTGCTGCTTTTTTTTCTTGAAATAGCATTACCGTCGATCTAAAACGGCAATGAACAGAGTATATTTTGCTGTAATCATTCAAGTCTGGTATGACACACAGGCGCCGCACGTGTCCGACGCGCGATCGATACCGTCCCGACAACTGTTGCGCACAAAACCTCTCTCTTTCCGACTAATACAAAAAACCATTCGCCAAAGAGATGGAAAAAAGGATTCCACTGGCAGCGCATGGCAGAAATTCCACGGTACCAGATTCTTTGTCTCGCTTCCTCGTCTGGTTTTGTTAGGGTGTGTAACAAGGAGGGCAGATGCGGAGGACCGTCACATAGAGGTCGCGATGAATAACAATGCGGACTGCGGAGTGATGTCCTTATCGACGTGCGCCTCGCCTCGCTCTAATTGGGGAGTAATGGTGCCTTACGGAGTTACCGATGTGAGGCTGCTACAACCTCACTACGCAACATCTGCCACGTCTCGTAGTAACTGGCTACATGAGCATATTAAGATGATTACTAAAATATATATCTATGAGCTTTTGGTCAGTTTTTTGACTTATATTTAAAGGCGATCCACAAAAGATAGAATAAAACAGTGTATATTAATTACATTATTCAATAGTTCTTGTATTATATGTAACTATGGAGGTAGGTTGAGGCCAGTCGTGGCGCAGTGGCACGAAGTGTGACTGTAAAACCGACTGGTTGTGGGTTCGATCCCCACTCGAGGAGATGAAATATTTACTTAAATTTATATTTCTATTTCTTCGCTCTGGTGTCGAGGCTAAGCGCGGCGTTGAGTTCTGCCACTCAATACGCAATGCCTCCAAAAATTCGGCAGAAAGTGGGGAACAGAGTGTCTTAACACTAGGTTCCCTCTGCCTACCCTGCTGTGTGCGGGATATAGCGTGAAGCAATTTTTTTTAATTTAATTTATTTATGTAGGTATAACAGAAAAAATGCAGTTTTTAGAGTAGGTCACGGCCATACAGTTTCGCCCTAATTTCGGCGAACTGTAACGGAACTAAAAGTCATTCAAAATGGAGTATTGCGTTCTTTTAGCGTCAAAGATATTATGACCTAAATTCAGTCCAACCTGAATTTGTATTCATTATTCATGTTGCTCAGTTAATCAGCCGACATTCAAATTAATTTGTACAGAATTATATATTAAATGGGCCATAAATTTAATAGGACAATATGGCGCTGTAGGGCGGTGTCTGACTGTTAACTCGATGTGATTGTGGGTTTGATTTCATCTCAGGAGTATAACTATGTTGCATTATTGAAGTAATTAAATATAAAGTAAACAATATATACTCTTGTTTTTTTCTAAAGAATTTATATAAAAGATGAAAAATAGCGTTATCAATTGGAAATACTGAAAACGTAGTTTGTTTGTTTGTGTTGATCTCCAAAACATAGGTACCGTCGGTATCTTGTGTATATTACATTTTTAACGAAGAAATCTATGGCAGCGTACTTACATCGCAATATTTTCGTTGCCAAATAAACTTATTTTCTGGTTTCATCTAAAATAAAATACACGAAGCACTTATTAGCGACGCAAGAGGCTGCAGCAAAACATTGTACGAAATCGACAAATTTTTGCCGTATTTTGATAACAAAATACGGCAAAAATTTGTCGTACAACATAAGTAATAGTTATTTATTTTTGAAGTTGAATGCGAATCATACAATATGAAGTTCAGCTTCATGTTTTATCCTCCAAATAGCAGGGTAGGCAGAATAAACCTAGTGTTTAGACACTCCATTCTCCGCGTATCGAGAGACATTGCGTGTTGATTGAATGAACACAGCTCTTTGTCTTCTTACCAGAGCGAGGGAATGATAAATATTCTCCCTAGTGAGCGTCGTGTCACACTGCGACATTCTAGCCTCAAATATTTAAAGCTTCACGCTGTATCCCGTACACAGCAGGGTAGGCAGAGGGAACCTAGAGTTAAGACACTCTGTTCCACACTTTCTGTTGAATGCGAGGCATTGTATGTTGAGTGGCTGAACTCAACGCCGGAGTTTTGCCTTGGTGCCAGAGCAAAGAAATGAAAATATTAAGAAACAATAATTGATTCCCCCAAGGGGGAATCGTACCCACAAACGTCGCGTTACGGTGACCGTACCCTTGTGCACCTATGTCACGACGGCCTCACTTCAACTTTACTTATCCTATAAAATAAAGTCAATATTTTCCTCATTTAACTGATTTAGTTTCTTTATAAATTTAACAAAAACTTTAATTCTAAGACAGTACGAGGCGCAAAAACTGTTAAATGACTTAAGTACTTAGGGCAAAGTGTTTCTACAGTTGTCTCAGCTCCGAGTAGATTAGCAAGAACGTGAAATTTTACTCAACAAGGTTGTAAAGTTATGAAACTCTCATTCACCCGCGGCTTTGCCCACGTGATCAAATGAAATTAATTAACAGTAATTTTTATTTGATGATAGATCCAAAAATACTGATGTAAATTCGTCCGCAAGTACAATGAAAGGTTGAACATTTAATATAACCTATAAATTCGAAAGCCTCACCCAAAAAATTTGCCATCCAGCATAAAAGTATAATTTTTAATGTAAACCAGTTCCTGAGATTAGCGAATTTAACCAAACTTTTCAGCTTATAATAAAAGATATAGATTACTATAGTTTTAATTTTGGCTTATTTGTTGCATCTATTGGAGTAAACAGGATATATAAACCTGAGCCAACGTAACACTTTGTCAGCCTGTCATTTAATAAAACCCCTCGAGTGGGAATTGAACTCACAACCATCACACTTACAGTGAGAATCTATCCCATTGTGCCACAATGGCCTGTTTTATATTCTCTTGCATATATTAAGAAAATCTTGTTTGCGCCTTCTTATCGTAACTAAATTTAAGAAAAAATAGTACTAAAAGTGTTAGTAAATAAACGGAGCTCAGCCAACGTCTCGTTATCATATAGATTGCATTGTAGTAGAACTCGCGCCGTTTTATATCCGTTGCATCTTATTAGCTTACAAAGTGTAATAATTATATATTTTTGTCCTTTTGTTGTTTATTCTATGCTTATATTTTTTTATTTAATAATCGATCACTCTACTTTCTTCTTCTTTATAGTAAATTTACATACTTATAGTGATGTATTTATATATTTATAAAATTATATATAAATTATATATACAATAGTATATATATGTATATATATATATATGTATTTCTAAAATTAAGTTTTGAACTTAGATTTTGTTACAAGAATATTTAAAATCTTATATAATTTTGTCAGCTTCACGCTTTTCCTTGGATAACATCCACACACCATGATATTCATTTAAATATACAAATTTATTATCGTTTTTTGTTAAATTAATAATTGCTACTAATATTATAAATGTGAAAGTTTATGAGGATTGGCGTTTGTTCTATTTTCACAAAAAAAATACAAAATGGATTTTAATAAAACATTATAGCTTACACATTTAAATAATATATTCATATATTAATTTACGTAATTATTTTATTTTAATTGGCTATAACATAACAATAAACTTAAGCGGACGAAGCCGAGTTTAGGTCGCTAGTTTCTAATAAAGTACAGATGAAGTTAGTATCACGCTCCTACTAATTTCACTCACGTTTGGTCTACACGTGGAATCAGAAAATGTTAAATCTTGGAATATAATAGAATTTATGTATACATTATTCATAGCGCGACGCTCTCAGAGTCGGCCCTTCTTACATCTGCATGACAATGTGTGAGGATTCAGGGATGCTTACTTGAACCCTTTTTATATTTTTGTTAGTTTGACGCGGTATCCCGCATAAGCTCGGTGGGCAGAGGGAACCTTTAGTTAAGACAACCTAGTGTCATTCCATTCCACGTGTATTGAATGGCGGAAGTCAATGCCGCGGTTTGTCTTATTACCAGAGCAAGGAATAATCACTGAGTATATTATTGATACAAGCATTCCCCCGATACAACTGCGCACAATGTCTCAAATATTCAAAATAAGATATTAAGTTTTGTTAGCATCCCTATCCTATACTTATTACAGTACTCACGTGTAAGTCATATAATAAAAAAGCAGAAGCGACAATAACTGTAAAGGGAATAGAAGAAAGACCTCGTAAAAGCAAGAAAATCGATAAAGATCAACGTTCGCCATACAATTTCGGGGTAAACTTAGACCTTATACGCATATATTTAGGGGTTATTTCCCTTCATGGGTGATAGTGGGTTCGATTAATAGGTACATTAAGCCATCGTAGATTGAATGAGCTAATAGCGTCGTCATCAGTTACTCTACATCTTTTTTATCGGAGGATATTGATTCTAATGACAGCAAATTTGATGTCATGCTTATACGTCACGTCACTTGGTGTACATTTTTTGTTATGTTAATATGTCATTTATATTTTATATTTATATTTTTTATGTATATTGTATACTTTTTATTATTATTATAATGTTGCGATATTCTTTCTTATTTTTTTATGAAACCTTTTGCGTATGCGCTCTTTTTTGTATGAAATGAACAAAAATGAATAAATTTAATATGTAATATAAATATAAATTTCCATATTTCGAAATTTTTCCTTTATTTGTATTGCAAGTTCTCACTTCTTGGCAAATTTCATAATTGTAGGTCAACGGGAATGCCCTATAGGCTTTGTTTAAAGTTGACAAACTTAAATATAATATTTAAAAAAATATTAAAAATAAAGAAAAGCACTTGTTATGCAATTGAACTTACGCTACAAGTACTTACAACAATTTCGACATCTTCTCCATAAAATAAGAAAAAACAACACAACAACAAAAGCTCGGGTGGCTAATTAAAATATAGTGTATATTTGAGCGTTGATCTCGTCGAGATCGCGAGTTGAGCGGGGTCGGTGTGGTAATCAGGTCGGGCTAATTATTACATTGCGGTGGCACAAAGGAACGTATTGTTTCATATATTATATTATATGTATCTTTGAAGCCCTCGTGGTATAGCGGCACGGCGTTTGACTAAATACGACGATTGGGGACTCGATTCCCACTCATCTTTCATCATCCTCAGTACGCAATCTCGATAATTGTGTTGAATGTTAGAGCACCAGGTTCCTTTTGCGTACTCTGCGATATGAAGGATACAGTGTAAAGCTAAAAAAATACTAGGTATATTTAGTTTTGGTACCGTAACTTGAAAAATTGTCATTACATGGGAAAGGTATCAAAACTTGGAGTAGCCGTCTCCGTGGTAACTATATATAGCTAAAAATAAGAAATCATTAACACTAAGCTAAATTGAACAGTTTTAAGTACATCATATATGTACCTATATAATGCCCGCCCGCAATTTCATTTTAATGATCAAAAATATCGCATTTTATTGTTTAGTTAAACTTCTTTTTTTCATATTCTAGTATGAATTTCAAGAATCTAGTGCTTCCCTTCACTATCTATATACCAAATTTCAGCGTTCTACCAAACATAGTTTCGTCTGTGCGTTGTCTGTAAATCACTCAGTAGGTAATGAAGATCTTTTTATATTATATTATTATTATTATTTTGTTCAGCTTCACGCTGTATCCCGCACACACCAGAGTAGACAGAGGGAACTCTGTGTTAAGACACTTTATTCTCTACTTTCCGCCGAATTCTGGAGGCGTGTTGATTGGCAGCACACAACGCCGTGATTTGCCTCGACACCAGAGCAAAGAAATGGAATTATAAATTTAAATAAATATTTCATTTCCTCGAATAGGGACCGAACCCACAACCAGTCGCGTTTTACAGTTACGCTTTGTACCCCTGCGCCACGACTGACCTCAATTTTTTTTGTATTATATATAGATTTTGAAACACAACACACACAACTTTTGTAGTTATCCAGATTGTAGGGGTATATAATAAACATTCTCAAGTTTTATCTCAATAGCTAAATATAAAGCTATATACCCGCCGTAGCAACTTTGCACTTCAATCTCGTCTGTGTTACTCACTCACTGTAATCCATTTTTAATGAATATGGTTGTTCTACTAGAACAACAGACTAAAAATAAGTTAAGTACCGATTTAAATTTAAATTCTGAGCCAGAGTTCGAAGATTCGATTAAATCTATGAAACTAACATACGCACACAAACACTAACATGCACACACATTCACAGACAGACACACCCATGCACACTTTTTTGTTTAAATTGATCTATACACATAAATTTCCTTTTTTTCTATACATTTTGTATAGTTAAGTATGTAGCTATAGTATATTTCATTTATTTTTGTTTCCATAAAGAATGTATACAGTATTATGGAAGAGCGGGGCCTCCTGTTGCAAGTTCTAGTTATCATACTAGTATTTAGTATTTATAATATGTAAAAATGAAATAAATATATTTTTATCTTACTTTTTTATTATTTACACAAATTCAAGGTGTTGATAATTTTGAATTTGTCATTTCTATTTGATCCTGGGATAGGGAAAAGCTAACACCTAGGTACATTTCATTTTAAGTAATCTTGTGGGTTTTAAATTTTCGAACTATGTTAACTGAAAACGATACTTCAAGGAGTATCGATTCTATGCTGAAGATTATTTCTTTATAAAAACCAAATCAGCTTCACTCTGTATCCTGCAAACAGCAGAGTAGTCAGTGAAATTTGACAGACAATAAAAAAAAAGATTTCCTTTTATAAAAGATAAGCATTTTTTTAATTGAACGAAATTTACATACCTAATGAAATAGAAAGAATAATAACATCGTCCACTGACCGACATTTTTAATAATACTCGTTTCTTTATAATTTCATAACGTAATTATGAGTTCGAAGGAACAAAGAAGTGCAGCTGACATTTTCCGGTCAATTTGTAACCGTATTTTATATTACATTAAAAGACCGTTTTGTGAGAGAAAAAATCAGCTTTACACTTTTTTCCGCATTTAGTAGTATAAACAGAGGATAGTGTTACAACACTCCGTTCCCCACGCATTTTCGAAGGGAAAATTATTTAGATTCTTTCCTCGCGTAGAAATCGAACCTACATCTATCACGCTTACAGTGCTACTCTCTATAACGGCTAGCCTTCGAGTTTTATAAGAATTTTCTTATAAAACCGTCTTTAATATTACTTTAGAGCAAAACGGCTGTAAATAATAATAAAATGCGCGAGTTCACTAATAACAGGGTCCCAGTAAAGTTTTTGAGGCGCCATTTCAGCGAGATCGCGTCTAAACAAAATGGGAAAAACTTTTTAACATTTTAATATAAATATTTAAAAAGCTAATTCTTTTTGTATCTTACATAGTGGATTTTATTATTATTTGACAAAGTAATTCTTAAAACTATACTGTACTAACAAAGCTAAAAAATAAAACATCGCAGTTTTTGTATTACAGTAACATTATTAAAAATTACTCTGAAAATTGAAAATCTCCATATTGAAAAATAAGCTATAATATAATTATCAAATTTAATTTATAACAAGTAGCTCCAAATAGCAATCCATATTTACAAAATTATATGTCCAATTAATTAGTTAGTCACACGCGTTAACTCCCACATCCAACAATACCTAGTTATTAAAATAAATACAATAACTACTAAATCCAAGAACTTCGAAAGTTAATCTAAGCGAGGAGCGATCTAGTTTAAAACAGACGGGGAGCCATTGTGAAGGGAAAACTGAAGCTTATGAATATTAATAGATGAGCCTCTGTATACAGCCATTAGGTCAACTCCGCATCCGCTATGTGTTCATGTTAAGTTTGTATGTATTTATGAACATTACAGAATATGGTTTAGAGGCCGGCATAGCGGCGGCGGCACGGCGGCAGAACGTAAACTTGATGGTAAGATGTTCGATTCTCACTCGCAGAAATGAATTATTTACATTTATTCGAACCTGTAACCAGTAGGTTACAGGTTCGTTGTGTAGAATACTCCGCTCAATACTCAACATCTCAAAATACAAGTAGAAAATGCAGAAAGCAATGTCTACATTGTTCTTTCAACCTTCCTTGCTTTGTAGGAAAAAAGTGAAAATATAAAAAAATGGAGACAATATTTTGATGTCTCAGGAGTATTTATACTTAAAAATTAAATTGTATATGTGCATAAAGCAATTATATATAAATTAATTCCTTGGCTCTAAATAAACTTTACATTTTCAGAGCAATCCAATTTTATTGTAAACTGAAAAAAACTGAAATTTCATCTATCCCTGTACGGAAAAATTCGTCGCTACGTCATGTAAAGTCTCATTAGCTTTACGGTGCGCTGGAGCGATCAGCCGGACTCGTAGAGTTCGTCGGATTCGTCGACTCTCGTCAGGTTTGTCGAGTTCGTCAACTATATTGGCCCTCTGAAATGTGTTTCATAGTTTTTGAAAGTTTTACTTTTCAACGACATTTCTGTATCGCTAGAAAATAATTTTCAAGAAATAAATTAAAATGCTACTAGAAAAAGTGTGTTCTTTCATATAATACAAAATTCGAAATATATATGGCACAAAAATATTAAATATAAGAAACCATGAAATTAGTCTATCATTTAACACAAAACGCCTTAGGTATATTAATTGAAAAATAAAAATCGAAATGAAACGAAGAATTTTTTGGCTTCATTCAAAGTTATCAACAATTTCATACTTTCAATATATCCAATTTTATATACCTACGATATCTCGTTAGCCTTTTTCTACCCTGTGAAATACAATATGAAATACAATATGAGTATCTAGTATTAGTAGTTATTGAGTGATAGACAGACACACAAAATATCAAACTACTGGACTTGCTTGTTGAAACTTTACATGAAGGTTGAGAAATGAAAGGATTCCCTAAGAGAGAATTTCTCTAAAATCTTACGGGAGCGAGAGATAATGAGATTTGTCAATTTACGTCTTAAGGTTCACACAAATCAAGCTAAATACCAGTTTCCAATATAAATCTATACATATAATAAAACAGTAAAAATATTTGTCTGTTTACTTAATATTTTTGACTGAAATGGATAGACGGACAACAGAGAATTTGGCGTAAAGTGAAGAACAGACTGTTTTCTCACTAAGTTCCTCTTGCCTACCCTGCTGTTTGAGAGATACTAGAGTGAGGATGATTTAATTTTGTTGTTTTTTTTACTTATTTTGTTTGCACTTATTAATTTTTCGGATATTTTTTCTATTATTTAGAATTCTGTTTGCCTTACTTATGCCTACAATTTTTTTTTTCAGTTTATTTTAATAGTTTGGGCTTATATTTTCTTAATAATCTATTATATAATAATAGTTCAAGCAGGCAAAGCTGCACGGATCCGCTTGTTACCAATATATCTAAATGACCTTATAATTTATTTCCATGGCCGATATATTTCCAAGTAAATATATATATAAGAGTGCTCATATAAAAATATTAAACAATTCTTAAAGAGGTCACATGTAGCTGTACATCGTGAATGAAACAATGCGCGACGGTGCCAAGTAAATCTTGATCGAGACAGGCGCGCAATTAAGAAGATTTTTTGGCGAGGACGTGGGAGGTTCACGCCAAAGGATTGGTCGCAACTTGGCTCTCTCTTAACAAGTATAAATCATGTCGTCGCGCTGCCTATATTATGTTATCTCTTTTTACTTAATGACAATCCCTATAGGAGTAGAAAATGTCTGTAAGTAATAATAGGCTTTTCCTATTCTCTTTTTCATCTTGGCTACACTGGCTTACTCTAGATTATATTAGCTTCACATTGTATCCCGCATTTAGCAGTATAGACAGTAGGAATCGAACTCACAGCCGTCGAGTTTACTGTCACACGTTGTTCCTATGTGTCACGACGGCCATTAATATGTAATGGTATTAATATCTATGGCAATTACAGGCAATTTGGTTATGAGTCATGCAAGTTTTCGTGCAAAAGGTAATCATATTGTTAATTTTATTAATTCAATATATGTACATAGGTATTCCTACCTACCTAGTATATTTTTTTATTTGTTAGACTGAAATCGTAAATTTCGTTGAGACTGCCATGGCGGAGCGGGCAAGCTACTAACAGTGAACGCGACGATTGTAAGTTCCATCCCCACTGTTATGAATGGTTAAATGTTTTTTATTAAAATGTAGTGGGTAAAAAGCCTAGAAGAGCTATGAAATTTATAAGATATAGACTTAAAAACGATGTTTTAAGAGATATGCTGCCAGAAACATACACTCATACGTTCAAACGCCCTTACAGACACACATACCAGAAACTAACATACAAACAAATAATAAAATTACATCGAAATTAAAAGACATGAAAAGACCACAAAAAAAATAAAATGAAAAGTAACAAGTAAATGACGTTGTCGATGCCGATACGATAAGTGGTGTCAGATAGAGGATGCCATCAGGATATGGGCAATTACTGCCTGAAGCCGGCACCGCCCGCGTCCGCCCGCGTCCGCCCGCGCCCGTCCGCCCGCCCGCCAGTACCGACGCACCCCTAGTGCTTTCACTTATTACTTATAAACGGTCATTTTGTAGAAAGTAATTGCTAAATATTTGTTCATATATCTATGTATAATGTTTTATATGATTAAAGTAACTTTTAAGCTTTATAAACAGTAATTTATATATTTTTTTTATACTGATAGCAAGACGTAGGCTGTTTAATTTTTAATATTAAAGTAGATAAAGAGAACCAGGTATCAAGACACTTCGTTGTCCAATTTTAGTCCAAATTCGAGACATTGTATGTTGCAAAGTCAGCAAACACGAAATATAACGCTGCGCGTAGTATTGCGGCAAAGCTTCCTTGCTCGATCTTATAAAAAAATCGTCTCTTGGTACTTGGCTTGTAATTACTTTTATAAAAAGCAAACACAATATAATAAATGAATAAAATAAATTGAGGCCAGCCGTGGCGCAGGTGCACAAAGTGTAACTGTAAAACCGAATGGTTATATTCGATCCCCAATCGAGGAGATGAAATATTTATTTAAATGTATATTTCTATTTCTTCGCTTTGGTGTCGAGGCATAGCGTGGCGTTGAGTTCTGCCACTCAAAAGTCACGCCACCAGAGTTCAGCAGAATGAGGGGATCGGAGTGTCTTAACACTTAAGTTCCCTCTGCCCTGCTGTGTGCGGGATACAGTGTGAAGCTGATTTATTTGATTTAATAAAGTGAATTAAAAGCTAAGTACCCGGTCATGGAATGGAACAGAAATAAAAATTTGTTTACATGTACGGGGTGGGCGTCTAACGCATGCGCGATTCTCGTTCTGAACTTCGGTAATAAAGTACCAACCACTCTAATGCCACGTACTT
Source organism: Heliconius charithonia (assembly GCA_030704555.1). Lineage (NCBI taxonomy): Eukaryota > Metazoa > Arthropoda > Insecta > Lepidoptera > Nymphalidae > Heliconius > Heliconius charithonia. Next base: position 8,018,420 of record CM060825.1, read on the forward strand.
TTGTTGTATTGTGTTACTACACAATTGAGACGAATACTGTGAATATGTTGTTACTTGTGTTATATTTTGTATTTAAATGAAGGTAACTACTTTTAGGGCGAACGAATTTCATATCAGCTTCACGCTGTATCCCGCACACAGCAGGATAGGCAAAAAGAATGTAGTGTTAAGACACTCCGTTCTCCACTTTCGACCGAATTCTAGAGACATTGCATGTTGAGCGGCAGATCCCAACGCCGCGCTTTGCTTTAACTCCAGAACAAAAGAGAAGATATATTTAATTTCCTCGAGTGGAAACCGAACCCACAACATGTCGTGTCAAGTGATACTTTGCTCCTACGGCACGACTGACTTGAGTAAATTCTTAAAGATTCTTGAAGTTTACTGTTTCACCTTTATATTTATTCTGGCAAGTTTAGTTATTTACAATTTAAATGGGTGTTTAATAAATTTAAAATTACCTATTTCAATGTTAGTAAAATAAAAAAAAAATGTGTAAAAGCTTAAAAGACTGTGACAAAATTTATATTTAAATTTATCAATAAATCATTATAATTATCAAATGGAAATAAACCCAAAACAGCCAACATCATCAGATTCTTTAATACACGTTGTGACTACACCAAGATAGTGTCTTTTTTGTAGTTTTTTTAGCTTCACGCCTTATCACTAGCCAAAAGCTACGGTCTCTGCATGCCTCCTTCACCTCGCCCACTGTCATGAACCTCTTAATAAATACCGCTCGAGAAGTCCTTATGTTTTTAACGTAAACTTCCTCCAGTACCTCGAACACTGTATTCTCGAATTCTCCAAATTCACCACAGGTCTCTAGCTGCCTCATTCTTGCTAAAAAAAACTAAAATCAATTAAAAGGAAATATTCCTTTCTTTTGGTAAAACGAGAACACCACTCGTGTTCAAATAATAAATAATAAAATGAAGCAATGAAAAAAAAAAGTATATTGTGTCGACGCTTTTGTAAAATTGCTCGGCCGATTTCTTTGCGATATTTCGAGAGACTGATTTACTATTCATTCAATTTACATTCTTCAAAGTAATTTTGTTTCACTGAACGCTGAATCCTTTGAATATGATATTGCTAAATTCTGAAGCGTTGTTTTATTTTGTTTTTTTTTTAGAGTTCCTTAGCAAGCTTAGTTCTGCTACGGAACCCTAAAAAAGACAGGTTACCCTTATTGGTTACGAACTCTATACCCTTATAGATTACGAATCTATAAGAGTTTTTTGCCATTCGGCCTCTTGTCTGTTTGTCTTCTAGTCTGTTTGTCCGTTTGTCACAGTGATTTTACTTCGAAAGTATTGTGACTACACCATAGAGACTAGAGTTGAAACTTGAGAGGTCGGTGTATTCTGTCAACAGTTTCACGACTTTTAGAAAGAAATGTAAAAAAATATACAAAATTAAGGGCCCCATACATGGAACTGAAAAAAAAAATAAAATGTCTACTGTCTATAAAAAGGTCTAGGAAAGGTAAATTACATTCTACTCGAACTTGGCCACTTTTTATTTATAATACACATTCTTTCTTTTTATATTATGAAACAATTGAAGTTTTTGAAGCTGAAGCTGAATTGAGACTGTAGGGTATTATAAATATTTCTATGAAACAAGAGTTAGTTAAATTTATTTGACTCAATTACATTTATTTACAGGAAACAAAAACAAATCTTATTCGGGTGACTTCGTCTTCGGACATTACGCAAATGCAAAAATAAATAAGTATATACTTCTCTATTTTTGTAACTTTTCCGACATTGACGGGTAGGCAGTCTTTATAAACATTTAAACTTTGTAACTACTTACCAGATTATATTGCTAATTCTAGTATTGAAAGAAAATCTTTTATATATACATATAAACTATATGCAATTCTCCGCTCTGGTAGACAAAGCAATGTCATGACAAGGCAAAGTGCAATGTCATAAAAGTTGGATAGAAGTGGAGAACAGAGATTCTTAACACTAGGCACCATCTGTCTACAACAGATTTTACTTATTATACAGCATGAAGATATAGACTTAAGAAGATCCAGTTAGCCAAAGTTTAAAAAGTGATAGAGTCAATTGTCAAAGTTGAGTCCAGACTACAGGCGCAGGAAACGTAGTATAGCGGTAGGGGTGACTCGACGCGGCGACGACGCTGGATTTGATAATATTCCGACTAACGGATATTCGGATGCTGTTTTGGCAGAATGTAAGATCAAATGAAAGGCGTAAAAGTTTTAAAGTAACATGTAAAGTTATGTGTATTTGGCTTAAAATGTTTTTGATATATTTCAAAGTTCGAGTTACTTACTTAGTCACTGTCGAAATAGACAATATTTTATGAAATTATAAAAATAATGTTGAGTTTGTTATTGTCTTTTCTCAGCAGAACTGCCCTCCGAGCTGGTGCTAGCATCCTGATGACTGATACTACTGACATTAAACTTATGAAATTATAAAAATAATGTTGAGTTTGTTGTTGTCTTTTCTCAGCAGAACTGCCCTCTGAGCTGATGCTAGCATCCTGATGACTGATACTACTGACATTAAACATTCGTATTGTATTAACTGCTTTGTATTGTAAAGTAAAATATATTTTTTATTTCCTCATTAAGGTTTAAGGATACCAAAAAAAACGGAACTCTTATAGATTCGCCACGTCCGCCCATATAACCCTACTACGAAGAAAAGTAGCGTAGAATATATCAAATTCATGGGATTAATTATAGAAATAATTAATTTGAAGTTAACCGCTACAACTCATAACTTGTTGAAACGAAACGGAATTGCCATCGATTACAGTGAGAGTCCTGCGGTTAGATTCAGCCTCAGCTCCAACTTTCGGTAATACTATGGAAATTAGCAAAAATTAATATGAAACTTATGGACTTTTGGAGAATCGTAAAATATATAACTTTTCTTCGCTTTACTTGGGAACTACTTTGCTTTAGTATACTTGGTAAATTGTAACTATTATTAAGACACTGTGTTCCCCACCTTCTCGCCCAATTTTCGGTGTGTGTGTTGGGTGAAGGAACATAACACCGCGCTTTATCTTGTTACCATAGCGTCGAAATGAAAACATTAGATAATTCATTGCTCTGAGAGGGAATCGAACCCACATCCATCACGTTTACAGTGCTGAAAAAAGGTTATCATGGAAAGACAAGTATTTTTTATTTTAGACGATTCTAAAACTCATGATAAAAAATAAAAAGAATACACACGCACACAGCAGGGTAGGCAGAAGGAACCTAGTGTTAACACAATTTGTTTCCCACTTTCTGCCGAATTCTGGAGGCATTGCGTGTTGAGTGGCAGAACTCAACGCCGCGCTTTGCTTCGACACCAGAGCGACGAAATGGAAATATAAATTTAAATAAATATTGCATCTCCTCGAGTGGGGATCGTACCCACAACCAGTCGATTTTACAACTTTGTGCCTCTGCGCCACAACCGGCCACATGATAAAATGAGTTTTTATATTGTATTCATTAAAGTACTATAAATTCAAATAAAAAATATTTCTGTGACAGCTTTAGAAAACAAATAATATTTAAAATGTAAAAGCTCGAGTACTTTATGTTTATACTTTGTACACGGAGTGAGATCAGTTGGCCGAGTAACAAAAACTTTGAACATAGCGTAAAGCCCGTCGTTACATACAGTATAAAAGTAAATTGTTTTTTATTATAAAATGTAAAACGAAACGCAACGAGAAAAGTTTTGTAAAATTAATTAAACAATGTTTTTAGAATGCTTGTTTGAATATTGGCGTAATAATAGCACCTATATCTATTTATATATATAAAACTCTTAGAAAACTCCAGTCGTGGAGTCGTGGCACGAAGTGTGACTGTAAAACCGACTGGTTGTGGGTTCGATCCCCACTCGAGGAGATGAAATATTTACTTAAATTTATATTTCTATTTCTTCGCTCTGGTGTCGAGGCTAAGTGCGGCGTTGAGTTCCTGCCACTCAACACGCAATGCCTCCAGAATTCGGCAGAAAGTGGGGAATGGAGTGACTTAACACTAGGTTCCCTCTGCCTACCCTGCTGTGTGCGGGATACAGTGTGAAGCTGATTTTTGATTTATTTATTTTTAACTCTTAGATTATCGAGTGACTCACAGACAACATACTAATAAAATTACTATAGCTAGAAAATGGAAATTTGGCATATAGGTTGGTTAGGGATGGTAAATATTAAAAGGGAACTTAAGGTGTTTTCCATTCTTCTTGTTAAAACTTGAAGTTCTACGCAATAAAAGTTACAAGTGACGACTAGTCAATCATATAATATTATACTTTCTACCTCTAATGTGAAACAAATTAACTAAACTTAAATGTTAAAAGCAATAATAATATAAAAATGTTAATATGTTTAAATCATGATAGATTATAATAGTTAAAATGTATAGTTTTCCTTCACTCTATACAAATAGCAAATGGCCTTGGCTTGGTCACCTTGCATATATAAAAACAATACAATATTTAAAAAGAAAAAGGTGGAGAACGTAATTATGTATCACTATGTTTTTTCTTACGCCATAAAAGACAAGAAATGTGTTAAGGCCGTTGTGGCAGTGTCCCAGCGTCTGAACAGGATAATTGTACTCCATGGAATAAAATATTTCAGTCTCTGCTAAGCAGACAAAGCGCGGCGTTGAGTTTCACCACTCAACACGCGCTGCCTCCACAATTGCGCGTTACGTGAGGAACGAAATATCTAAACGCTGAGTCTCCTCTCCCTCCCGAGTTTAGAAACTAAGGTAATCACTCATATTAAATAAATAATAATTTACAATAAAAAAATATCAATATTTGCACGCCGCCGCCGCCGCCGTCCACCGGAAGTAAACACAGTAACTACCTCATTCTGCTACACGTAAAGGGCGTAGCGTTCATTTGAATAATTTTCCAATTATTTCACTTCGTGTCAACCGTACATTGTATTCATGTGCCAGTACTTGAAAATCCCGTGAATGTAGAAATAAATGTATTAAAATTCATAGAAATTAGTGATTATAATATATATGAAAATTAATAATTGTTTAAGTATAGAGCAGATTGTATTGTGGTATTTATATTAAAGTATTAAATAAAATACTTAGTTGTATAAAACAAAGTAGCTTTACGCCTCTTTGCACATAGAAGAGGGGTTTGACTACAATGTCTCTTATATTGTATAGCGGAACTCAACGCCGGGATTTTTCTCTCGAACGGAAATTCATCCTACAACGGCGGATTCTGGCAGAATCATATGTTTTGTTTTAACCTAACCTAAATGTGTAAGTATAACTCGTCGACAGGTGTTGAGTGAAGGGCGGGAAATACAACGTGACTCACAGTTCACAGTTACAAGTCAAGTAATGAGTCAACGCTGCCAGCGTTTAGCATTAATTATTGTTTTTTTTTTATTTATCCCGCATATACCTAATGCAGGGATACAGTGTAAAGGTTCGATTCCCACTCGAGGAATTGAAATATTTAATTATTTACATTTTTATTTTCATTCCTGGTGTCGAGGCAAAGCGCGGCGTGCGGTTCCGCCACTGAATACGCAATGCCTCCAAAATTCGGCGGTAAGTGGTGAACGCAGTGTCTTAACAATAGGTTCTCTCTGCCCACCCTACTGTGTGCGGGATACATCGTGAAGCTGATTTGATTTTATTGATTTCCTAAGATAAGTGTGTAATATGTTGCGTGTTGTGGATTTTTTTCCTTTGTTTGTATGGTAAGTTTTCACTTGGTGCCATAAATCAAAAATGTAGGTACACGGAAATCACCAAAAAGGCTTTTTATTGCGTAGACTTAGATGCTTCATATTACCTGTGCTCTTTCGGACCATATTCCTGAATATTTGATAATAATTTGAGCTTGATACCTCAACGCAATCTCGAGATTAAAGGTCTTGACAAATAAACAGACGGACAACCAAATGATCCTATAAGTGCCCCATTTTTAACTTTTGGGATGCGGAACCCGGAAGCAATAAAAATAGAAAATTAATTTAATACAAAATTCGTGCACACTAACCTATGTCCTTTATAAGTTGTATTATACATGGGTGTATAATACAACAGTATGACGCGCAATCGATTGGATTTTTTCGGCTTTGTGCATCCCCCGAATTTACCATCCAATTCCGATCTACTAACTTAACCAAGGAAAAATATTATTTAAATCCGTAGAGAAGCTGGCTACAAAGACAAAGACTGTAACTTTGCTTCCCAATTCTTGCACAAAAGTACAGTGAAAATGTAAAATAACTTTTAGCTTCTTTACCAAATGAAGAGTCAATTTGAAACTCTTTTCCAGTGCTAGTATTTCTTTTATGATTTTTTAGTTCATTAAAGCTCGTGTATTAAAATTAAATTAAACTAGTTTTATTAAACGTATATATTTGGTCTCATCTATAAATATAAAACGAAAATAAATAACATATTCTAATATATGAAATAGTCGTTCACCAATGTCCTTGCCAAGCCAGAATTTGGCAGCCAGTGCGGTTGAAGTGAATAGAACTTCGACACTACGGCATACTGAAGTTACTAGCGTCTCCACTGCGGTAGTCGTTTTATGTACAAGTACTACGTTGCGTACAGTATAATATAGTAATTACATGCCTTTTCTTAGTGTTAGTGTAAATATTATTACAGCTATAATATAAATAATTAGTAATAAATTAAAAAAAAAACCATAGAAAGTAATATACTTTCTATGGTTTTTTTGCTCCTCATGGATAGCCATGTCTCCAGAATTTTGGTGAAACTTCCACTGTTCCCTAAATTGGAAATCATCTCGATATAACTTTTAGTTTCCGAGAAAGTGGACAAATATACATACACTTATGAAAAATACTTGGAAACCTATAAATAGATTATACTCAAATATAATCTAATTCCAACAATATCACATAGATGTCAGTCAGATTGATAAACCTTTTTTTTTTTGACTATTAAAAAATTATCATGTAACAAAAACACAATATATACTTCGTTTACGAAAACCGAGCGATATGCTATTCGAAATCGCGCACGACGAGTTTCGTGCAATTATTTTAAAACACGGCAAAAAAATCGGCGTCTTTTAAAGGCAAAAAATCTTTATTTTAATAGAAAAATACTTATTAAAAGTCACACATACATACATACAATGTATATATGTAACATACAAACTATTCATCCGCCACTCGGCGAAGCCTACTTAGCTATGCGAGCCGGCATTGCCGTCTCGTGGATGGCGTCGCGTCGTAGCGGTACTGCCATCCGCATTAATTCATCTAATGTACTTCATCATACTCGTGAATTGTGATACTGTCATAGTTGAGATGTTTTATATGAAACAGATATTAGATAGGCATGTATTTGTTTGTTTAGTACATTTGGATTATTTTTCTAATTTCACGCTGTGTTGCGCTCGTAGCTGGGTAGGCAGAGGGAACCTGGGTACCTAGTGATGACACACTCTATTTTCATTACGACACTTTCGTTCCCCGCCAATATAGAACCAAGATTAAAATATGTATATGATTAATTGTAAATATAAAATAAATTATCTCAACGGCAATGCCTCCAGAATTCGGCAGAAAGTGGGGAACGGAGAGTCTTAACACTAGGTTCCCTCTGCCTACCCTGCTGTATGCGGGATACAGCGTGAAGCTGATAAATAAATATAAAAAAAATAATATGTAACTTAATTAGCCATGATACGTTATAGTTGAGGCTATTATGATGCAGCGGGACAACGTCTGAGTGTGTGACACGACGGTTGGGGTCTGGTAAATAATGAACTATAATCAATCCTTTCTTCTGGCCAGACAAAGACCGGCGTTGAGTTCCGCCACTAAATATACAATATCTCGCAAAATTTGGCGGTATGTGGGCAACGGAGTGTGTAAACACTAGGTTGCTACTGCTTTTCTTGCTGTATGCGGGATACAACGGGAAGCTGATTTGATTTAATTTTTTCATTGCAAAATCACTCATAAGGTATGTATATATCTGTATGATAAATGATACGTCATCTAAGACCAAATGAAATGCTATATATTTTACGAAACCATAGTCGTAATCAATAATTATTGCGTGAGTTAAAATAAAGCTCAAGGCTTTAAAAGAATCACACCACAAATTTAGGTTAAGGAAAATTTTAATTGCTCCAAGTGAATGTTAAAAGAAGAAAAATTAATTATGAATACATGGAATGAAAACCGTATTTTTATATTATAAAAATTTAATAATCAAAAATAAGTACAGTTGACATCTTAAGCCGAATTTCATGCAAAAAAATTAAATAGTAAGTATTAAGAAAACTACTCAAACATCACAAAGAATCATCATCTGGAAGGATTTACTTCATGAATGAACCTGAAGTAAGGAAACATTGTTAAATAATAAAAACCTAGTGTTAAGACACTCCGTTCCCTACATTCTGTTTCAAGTCTGGAGGCATTGCGTGTTGAGTAGACAACCTTTGCCTCGACGCCAGAGCGAAATGGTAATATAATATATAAATTTAAATAAATATTTCATCTCCTCGAGTGGGGATCGAACCCACAACCAGTCGGTTTTACAGTCACACTTTGTGCCCTTGCGCCACGACTAGCCTCAGTATGTATTGCCTCTAGTATATATGTAAATAAAAACTTTAGAAAGTAATAATGCATCCCTACCATTCCTACCTGCTGAGTAGAGGAACTCAAAACTGTGCTTTGTGTTCCACAGCGAGGAAATAAAAGGAATTTAGATATAGACATTCCTCCGAGTGGGAATCGAAGCCAAAACCATAGCGTTAGAACACCACTTATACCCATTGTGTGATATTCAATATATGTACATTTTCCCCTAAGAACTTTCCATTTTGAACCTATAGCCTATAGCATATACAAATATGCGCCATGACGGCGTCAGTTCCACTTCATTATGCTTATTAAGCTGTTAAGATGATGCAAGATCGAGGCCGCCAAATTACTTGGCTGTTGGCACTGCATCACAGAGATCATTAAGATTTACATCCGCAAAGCTCACTTATGCCCATAACTTATGCTACATATATTATCATTTGAATAATTTTTGTTTATCAAATATAAAGTTTAGTTGTCTGACTGTAAACTCGATGGTGGAAGATTCGATGCCCACTTCGAGCATGTGGCATGACTAAACATGATATTTTATACAATACAAAACGGAAAGTAGAGAAATGAGCAACTGCCCTGTATTTAAGGTAAGCAGTACCCGATATTGTATAACAAGTATTCAATCAATTATTATGGTTTCGTACCTTTTAAGGATATCAGGAACCCTTTTAAGATCACTTAGTTGTCCGTCTGTCTGTCTGTCTGTCAAAAGCCTTTATCTCAAGAACGCTTGGAGATATCGAGCTGAAATTCAAACCAGCTGAATAGGATATTCGGATCTACGGCCCCATGATTCCCTGAAAAAAATCGTATTTCTACCTTAACTTAAAAAAGATATGGCCGCTTATTTCGCAAAAAACACAATATCAATATGGTACTTCCGGTTGACTTGTTGACCTGAAAACTATACATTTGTGATTAAATAGTAAAAATAATAAAAAGGCCTAAAAGGCAAAATTTGGTATTAAAGCCACTAGTCAAGTGAGGTATCTGATAAAAAGGATCTGGCTAAGCTACGCTTGAATTTCAGAAAAAGCTCGAGACCTTCAATTTTTTCACATAACCCTCGGTGGGCGAGGCCAGCTCGCTTATTTTACAAACGACACGAGATTATGAGAGATTGAGAGAGAAAATTTAGGAATTATATAATAGAGAAAATATTGGATTGAGAGAGAAAATTTAGAAATTAAAAAGAAAAATGTCTTGGCATTACATCCTCTCTGCCTTTCTTTATGAATATGCGGGATAAAGCACCAATCTAAAAGAATCTTTATAAGATACATCTTTCCTAAATAAACTTACCTACATAGGTACATATTATATGAGACGGCTATATCGCAGTCGCAGTCCGCCGCATCGGAAGCCGGCCAACTGCGAGCACTTGCCAGCCTTCGCTCCGCTACGTGATAATTGCTATGATAACATCGTACTGCACGATACTTGTCGTTTGATCTATTGCTTTTTTAATGTTCTATTTTTTTGTTACCAGCTTTCAACTTTTTGAAAGCAAATATTAATTTATTATTTTTATAAGTAAAATTAATAGCAGAAATCTTTATATTGTTTTTGAGCATAAGACATGTAAAAAATATAAAATTAAATTAAGGATTAACATTAACAAACTTCTTCTTCTAACTGTTCCACTGGAACTGGACGACTGCATAAATTGGAAAATAATACAGTGCCATTTGCAAAAAAAAAATAAGAAAGAAAACCTAAACCTTTTAAAGTATATAAGATTTGTAAGTTTATCGTGAGCAGCAAATTGAATTTTACAAAATTACGACAAGGCATACATACATACGGGAATGGGAAAGGCGCCATTTTCCATTTAACGGATGCGTCGCGTACAAGTCAAACACAAAATATATAAATAAGACTCTGAACCAATATAGTAAAAAGCTAAACTAATTATGCAGTAAGAAGCGCTCAGTTTTACAAATTAGGCAATAAACGATACGAGGGCCATTGGTATTCAAGAACTTTGGATAATAAATGAACACCCTCCTAATTGCTTTCTAAATGAACTCATTACCGGTTTAGTTTTTATTTAAAATAAAATGTTAAAATTCGGGTATGACCATCATGCTACTTCACGTCTTGCGTATCATTCGAGCTAGTTTGCATTTCTTGTAAATAACGTAAAGTTGCATCCGCCATACGGATCGAACCCAAGAACATCAGGTACAGACTCTATTGCTATCAACGTGCTAATCTCAGAGTCTACCGATTCGAGTGAAAAAAATTGTTTGCGTTGGATAATCGGGGAAAGTTATAGGCCACATATGATACGTGCCCTCTGTAGTCACCTCGGATAGTTAGAAAAATGTAATGTCTCAAACACTCCGTTTACTATTTGATATTACATTAAGGTCATTGTGTCGTTCATATTGTATTTATATGTAGGTATATTTTTTATATTTTTTATATATTACATTGCTTAGTTATTTAAATTGGTATGCATATATGTATGTGTATACATATTATATATTTTTAAGTATTAATAATAATTTAAAAAAAAAATAAAAAAATCTGCTTGACACCACTCAGCACGCAATGCCTCCAGTATCCGGCAGAAAGTGGAGAACGGAGTGTCTTAACACTAGGTTCCCTCTGCCTACCCTGCTGCGTGCGGGATACAGCGTGAAACTTTAAAAAAAATAAGTTTGCATCAATTATAATTTTTTCACATTTCTACAAAGCTCAGGTTCTCTAATCTTCAAACATACATTACATATCAACATTAAGGCTTCCCTTGCAAATAGAACAATACGTTTTTTGTTCCACATTACAGTATTTTTGGCGCCCCGAAGATTGATGGAACGTACGACCTTGTGACATTCACAGGCAAAGCCTCTATTCTTTATGACTGTGATTTCCGCGCATGTATTGTAAATACAGAAAATGAAAGTGAACGAAAAACGCGAATTCGCGTAATATATCGCTTAATGTCGAGATTCATATCGTCTATATAAATGCTTCAAATATTTATGCTAAAGTTTTCGATCACCATAATTTATTTATAGTTACTTTGCTTAAATCCCCTATTATTTTTTACCTGTACCGTTGTGGCACAGTAATACAATGTCTCACGATAAGCGCAACGGTTATGGGTTCAAAACGACTCGAGGTAACGATTATATTTAAATTATTTTCCTCCAGGTACATAAAGCGCAGTGCCCACTACTTAATGTACAATGTTTCAAATATAGGACAGAAAATAAAGTCTCTTAACACTCGTTTTCCTCTGATTATTCTGATATGCAGGAATAAATTTGATTGTGTTGTTCTTCACCTATCCTGGAGAGCCTAATCTAATGAAACCAAAGAATAAAAATCAAGAGCAAGGTTTGATAAGCTAAAATAAATATGTAAAAAGCTATTTAATAAACATTTCCGTTCAAATTTCCTTAATAAATATATAAAGAGTAAATGCTAATAAGGTCACCGGAAATGATCGCCGGATGCAACTACGAGGTGTCTGCATGCTACTACACTCTACGAATTATTGACTAATATAATATTTTGTTCTTCTAGCTGATGATTCGTTATATTAATAACAGAAATATTTTCTGGCTTCACGCTTAAACCTGCATATACCAGGGTATGGCGAGAGAGCCTGGTATTATAACTCTCCGTTCCCTACTTTTTACCGTATTTTCGAGACATTTTGTAATGAGTTCAAAAACTTCACGCTTTGTTTTGTTACCAGAATTTTTCAATCAAATGATGTGCCGCTGCGCCACGACAGCGTTAACAGAAATTATGAATTCCATTTCATGACTTCTGTTTTGGAAGCTAAAACGAAATCTTAACGTATTATGGATTTAGCAGCAGACGTGAAAAGATGTAATGACAACATCTCAGTCTTATGTCCTGTGCCCGAAAAATAACCAGATGCGCGATGAAGATTTTTCAAATGTGGGGGCCAATATAAACAACGTTTTATAATGTTTAACAAAAAAACACCAACTTTCACCGGGGAGGGATCTTAATCAGAACCTAACCAAACTCCTCAAACTTGAAGGCCTAAATTGAATTAAATTTTACCTACATCCACTTTTGTCTCTGATTCCTACAAATTAATTTCCGCCTACTTATGACTACACTGATATCTAGTTATGGCTACGGTGACTTTTTACTTGCTTTGATCTCTTACATATTGTGCAGTATATAATATTATATACCTTCGAAAACACAGCAATAAAATGAAGAACCAGTTCTTATGATTCCATAGATATAACACAATTCCACCTCGATTCCTAAACTAATATAACCATATACGTTATATTTCTAGCATCAGAGGGGGGCTTTATCGCGAATATAGCTGTCAAGTGTCTTTGCACTCTTGTGATTCGTTCAAATTAGTTTAAAAAATTTACACTTTCTATAAAAAAAGTGTCTTTTAGATAAAATTATATTGTAATTTGAATCTTAAAGTGTTTGTGTGGGTTAAATTGGTAAATCTTTTGAAAACACACCAGTGTGTATCGCCAGAAGATGAAACCAGTAAGTAGTGGTAAGGAGAACGAAGAGCGGGCAGATTTTGTTGCTTTAGATGGAAACCAATTGCCGTCAATATGCTCTGAGGACAGCATCACCTCCTCAGATTCGGAGTTTGGGACTGCTTTACCTTTTAAACGCTCTCGTACCTCAACACGTAGGTAGATTGAGTACTAGTCAGTAAGTACAGATTGAGTTGATTAGAGTGCTGGTGAGGAAATGAAATATTTATTTAAATTGATATTTTCATTTCTTTGTTGATGTTGAATTCCGCCACTCAACACGAAATTCCTCCAGACTTCGGCGAAAAATGGGGAACGGAGTGTTTTAATACTAGGCTCCCTCTGCCTACCCTGCTATGTGCGGATTACACCGTTAAGCGGATATATATTTTTGAATATATATAAAGATATATAAATATGATAAAGTTGCAAGATCATCAAAACTAATCTAAGATCTCAACGTATAGATCGCTCGTAATAGCTCGTAGCCTGTAGCGTGTTAAGTCAAGGAGATTGGGGGAAACAAGATGATTGCTTTGAAAACTTCCTTCATTTTTAAAAACGCACAATAAATCGTGACTTGTGTGTTTAAAATTTCATTCATCATGCTGTCGGCGCCTGACTATGGATTATAGCTATGTATGTATTTGTAGGAGTAGCACACATAAAAATATACGATACTCCTTCATGAAAAAAATGTATCATAGTTTTTGATCTGGAGAAACAAAATGTGTTTCCATTGGTTTTCATAATAATAGCTGTTTATGCTATTAAATAAAGCTAAAACTCTTCAGCTTTATTACATTGGCAAGCTTGATATTTCAAGGTGAGCGAGTTTCAATGACGCGCAGTAATCACCTTTACGAAAACTTTTAGCCCACATAACTTCCCCATACATTAACTTCACGCTGTACCCTGTACAGAGCAGAGTAAACAAGGGTGAAACTGGGAACCTAGTATAAAGAAAGTCCGTTTCCATTTAGATAGTTCCGTTCCTACTTCTCGCTGAATTCTGGAGGCATTGCGTGTTGAGTGGCGGATATCGGAGCAAACGCTGCGCTTTTCTTCGTTACCGGAGCAAAGAAATAAAAGTATTTAATATTTAATTTCCTCGAACAATTGAACCCACACCTGTCGCGTTTACAGTCAAACGCTTGTGCTCCTGCTCCACGACTCTCCTTACTTTAACGATACTTATTTTAGATAATATTAATCAAAATCCTATTATTCCCAGGCGGGAATAATAGGATTTAGAAAATTGCCATACTCACCCCTTTGTCAATCATGTTGACTTAAGCAGAAACAAGCGTGTCATTAATACAACATTTATCGGGTTTTTGCTTTCAGTCCCTTACATTAGCTCCACTCGCCCTGTCATCCCGTGTTAACAAAGTTAATCGCTTAGACTCGCACTCCAGTACGTTTCATATGCAATCCGTCCTACTGTTAACGCGGTAGTTTTGGTTTCGAATACCACTCACAGAAATTAATAACAAGACGAGACTTCAGAGTTGAGTTCTGAAATTCAACAAAACATATATATAAACATATAGATTCTATCTACTTATATTACTAGTAGTAAATTGTTCTTAACTCAATTTAATTTTTTTAATACAGACCATATATAATTTAGTCACTTGATTTTTCTTTTTTTTTCTATTTATCTAATAGATATTTCATAGCTAGTTTTGCTATTATGTAAGTACGTCAGGTGTCGCAGTACTAGACCTGTACCTGTAAATTAGCAAAGGAGTGGCAACTGAGCCCACCTTTCATGTTACTCTACCACAAATAATAAAAAATTAAAATTCCCATAAAGTTAAAAAAACCTTATATTAATAATCCATAAATTTTAGAACATTATTTGAATTTTTTTTTTAATTTTCTTAGCTACACGCTGAATCCCACCTGGAAACCGAATATTAAGACGATCTGTTCCCTTTGAGACAATTCTTTTTCCAACTTTCCGCCCAATTCTGGAGGTATTGCTTGTTAAGTGGCGGAACTTAACGCCGACCTATGCCCCGTTACCACAGCGAGGAAATTAAAATATTAAATTAATTTTTTCGAATGGCAATAGCATAAAACCTTTTTTAATACACGTAACATTATATAATTTTCAATATGACTAACATTTAATATTAATGAAAAGGGAAATTATATAAATATTTTGGATGTTTCATATTGAAAAACCATGGATTATAAGCCTTAATCCGATACGTAGTACTTATGCTCAGCCATTTGAAGCGGCTTACTTGGTATTGGGCCTTCAGTCGAGCCTAGAGTCTGATGTAAGAGCATCTTGGGATTAAGGTTATCTATTTTTGTAACCTTCTTTAATATTAACTTACAGGATAAAATGTAGCTTTAATAAACTACAAAGATGGAATAAGGTGTATTTTTTTATATTTATTTAATTATATTGTTAAAGAATTTTATATATTACGAGGGTAGGAAGGAAGGAAGGAGAGGCATATTTTACGCGTGTTCACATTTACAACACTATTAACATGTAAATTGGCTTTTTGATACCATAACTTTTTGAAAAGAAATTATTACTATTAATTATGATTTTTTTGTATTTTTTTTAATCCTAGTACTCGTGTTCCTACGTTTTTTCATACTAAACTTTTTTCTTTCGTGACAGTAATTATATATAAAAATATTAATTTTCATACTTTTTCTAGTATACGAGTATATTATTATACAATACCTTATACACCTTGGTAGATACTAAATCTCCAATTTCTAGGTCACATTTTCTTTCTCACCTGTTCCGCCGCCTCCTTCTGGAAGATTGTCCCCTTTTACATCACGCAACGTTGTGACTCCCTGACTCCCAGACTAAGAACAAATCCAGCGAGTAGTGTCTAGATCACTTAGAAGCGGTTTAGGTTTTTGATGAGTGAGTGAGTCAATCAGAAAAATGCCGGTTTCGAAACGTTAAGAAATCAACAAACGTTTGAGTTAAATGAATAAATAAAAATCAGCTTCACGCTGTATCCCGCACACACCAGGGTAGGCAGAGGGAACCTAGTGTCAAGACACTCCGTTTCCCACTTGAGTTAAATGAAACAATCAAATAATGAAAAAACATGTATGTAGATTAATTGGCTTACGAGCTATGAAGGTAGGTTATAGTAGTTTGTATAAAATACACATTGCGCGTTTCTAACTTCTTACCTTGGTTTGACACGCTGGCGCGTCTCTTGATATTGATTTAATGCAACACTAATTTAATTTAAATTTATCTAAATATAACTACATTATATAATGGGAACCAACCTCTAAACAAACTACAAAACTACAATGAAAAACTTTTTAAAATAAATGTTCATAAGATAATTCTGTAAAGTTTTGTTTCATCACATTTTTTTATAATTATTTACAAGAACTTCAATAATGGCCGTAATGAAAATAACGGAGCAAATTTTGATCGAACTAAATTATTTAACTAAATCGATCGAACTAAATTTGTTAGAATTAGGTGTTTTTAGGTGTACGCTGTATTCTACACTTAGCAGCGCAGAGGGAGCCTAGGAACCTAGTGTTAAGGCACTTCCGTTCCGTACTTTCTGGCGAATTCTGGTAGCATTACTTGTTAAGTGGCGGAGTTCAATGCCAGATAAAAAGAAATAAAATATAAAAGGAGAGCGATGAAATTAAAATATTAAATATATCAATTCCTCGGCTAATGTGATAATTTATTAAAGTTACTAATCAATGTTAATCAATATAGTGTTGCAGTTCTATTGTTTTATTTCGTAGTCCAATATCAAAACTAAAATTAAATACACCTAATAGAAAAAAAATATGCAAAGTTGCTGTTTTTTAAATTTCTAATTTCTATATGTTAGTTCGAAAGTAAAGTTTTGTCAATATAATGACCATTGTATCAACCCTTAAACAAACTGATGTTTCTTGTAATACTGTTTTTTTTCTTTTCACTTTGATTTCTTCGTTCTAGAAGACCCACAGGAAGTTCAAACAATCGTTTCTTTTTTTATGGAAAATAATGTCACGTTGTTACCAGAGCGACACTGACACTGACAGACACTGGTATGGAAATAGAACTAAAGAGAATTATATATATGTCAATTAAACATATAAATGATTACCCGACACAATCCGTTAATACACAATGGTCAGCTTATCTCGCAACCAGGTGATAATCTTATTAGTAAACAGCGACCTCGCTCGCGGCTTCGCCCGCTGAACTACACAATTTTTTATTTACTAAACTGAATTTTGAATGAAATTATAAAGGTAATTTAAAAAAACAATTATCTATAGTAATTTTATCAAACACCATTTTTTAAAATGGTATAACATTCTTATTTATGAAACAATTTAAATCACTAGTGAAATGAAATTAAATTGGTTAGGCTGATTCTGAAATTAGCGTGAAGAATGTACAGACAAAGTAACAAACAAAAATGTAACAAATCACCGCTCGTCAACGTGTAAAATGGACTTATTGTGATTTCGATCCCCACCTCCCCGAGGAGACTCGAAGAGATGAAATGTTTATTTAAATTTATATTTCCATTTCTCTCTGGCAGTGCGACGTTGAGTTTTGCCACTCAACACGCAATGCCTCCAGAATTCAGCAGAAAGTGGGGAGCGGAGTGTCTTAACACTAGGTTCCCTCTGCCTACCCTGCTGTGTGCAGAATGTATCCCAAAATTCCCAAAATTCATAGCTCTGCATTCATGCTCTAACGTGAAGCTATGAATTTTGATTTCATTTATATTGTCGAAATACGCGTGTTTTGCCATAAAAACGGTCCATTTTTTTTTAAGTAAATGAAGAAATGTGTTTTTTAGGAAATCTTTAGGCCGTAGATCTGAATACATGTATTGAATTTCAACTCTATATCGCAAAATGTTCCTCCGTTAAAGGCTCACGACAGACGGACAGGCAACGAAGTGATCTTATAAGGGTCCCTTTTTCCTTAAAATGTTTGGAAACATATAATCAGGAATGTTTACGTAGCGAAGATAAATGTATAAAAATGTATACTTGTTAGTCCATACATTTTTTACCGTACACTTTTTATACTCGTATAAAAAGTGAACAGAGGGAACTTAATATTAAGACTGTACGTGATGGATGGCTGACTCAGTCGTAAACAAGCCACGGTGTATCTTCTTACGAAAACAAGATAATGAAAATAGCTTCTTACCAAAAATTGGAAATCGAACCCATAACTGTCAATGTTACTGTTAGATGCTGTGCCGCATATGGCCAAAAGCTTTCTTATTGGAATTTAAGACGCTCAATAGACAATTATCGCCGAAAAGTAAGGAATTTCAATATATAAGGCGCCGACCACGGGTGCCTGCCGTATATTACAATTGTATTACAATTGGTTCAAACGAAACGTATAGGGAGGTATATTTGAGGAGAATTTTGAAATGTTATAAATATCACTAAGGCTTTTGTAGTGTTGTAGGTAATTACTTGGGGCGCCTACTAATTTGGTTATAAGTTCAAGTATAAATATTATCCACACCACCTGGATACGTGGCAATCCGCTACTGTGCGGTTTCGTAGGAACTTCCACGGAACTGTGAATGGCCTACCCGCAGCAGTGTTTCCAGGTCGATATGACAAGGGTACCT
Organism: Heliconius charithonia; assembly: GCA_030704555.1. Lineage (NCBI taxonomy): Eukaryota > Metazoa > Arthropoda > Insecta > Lepidoptera > Nymphalidae > Heliconius > Heliconius charithonia. Next base: position 8,037,195 of record CM060825.1, read on the forward strand.
TCAAAAAGCGCGTCAATCTCCACCTTAAAGACCGGCAACGCACCTGTAGCGCCTCTGGTGTTGCACGGGGTCGTGGGCGGCGGTAATTACTTACCATCAGGTGACCCGAACGCTCGTTTGCCTTGTCTTTTTCCATAAAAAAAAGTTTCAATACAGTTTATTTCTGCCTAGATAAATAATATATTCACTAATATTATAAAGCTAAATTTGGAGGTCATTTCGTCCCGCAGGGGCAAAAAGTGTGACTGTAAACGCGGCTGGTTTCGTTCGATCCCCACTCGACGAAAGTAAATATGTATTTAAGTTTGTATTTCCATTTTTTAGCTCTGGTCTCGAAGCCAAGCGTGGCGTTGAGTTCCGCCACTCAACACAAAATGGGAAAATGGGAAACTAAATGTTTTAACACTAGGTTCCATCTGCCTATCCTGCTGTGTGCAGGACATAGCGTTAAGCTGATAAAGCTAAAGATTCAGTTTGGTTGAACGCGCTAAACTCGGGAACTGGTCCCAACTGGAAAATTATTTGTGTTTATCCAACACAAATAATTTTCCAGTTGGAATCCGTCCATTATCACCCCATTCCATTTGAGTATCTAAGATATTTATATTTAATATAAAATATTATTTTAAATTGTCATAATATCTAACTCTTTAATGTAAGTCGCAATTAATTTAAAAGTTCATCGTACTTTTAATAAGCGTTTAGATTTCGTAATCACGAAATATTTCATTTGAATACAAAATATAATATTACGTTATTATACAGAGGGAAAATTTTTATACAAGTAAAAACTACTTATAAAATGGATGGAACACTGCATATAAAATTTATATGTAAGTGTTCGGAGGGTACTTGGATATCTCTCCCTACCTTGCCTGCGTGAATATATGTCATATTCGTGACGCAGTTAAAAATTGATCGCGATTACCTTTATATTGTTTGATCAATTTTCCCACTGGAAATATGTATATGGAAAATAAGAGATCTATTGGCAAGTCCGGAGGGACTTTCTTTCGCCTTCGCAAAATCCTGCCAACTAGTTTAAATAAAAAAAATGTTGATCACGATTTAAACAAGATTAATAATACGGTCAGTACGGTCAATAAATAATACAGACTTCAGATAATATATTAAAAATCGTATAAAAACCAAGCGCAAAAAAAAACAATCCATTGTCGAACTTCCACACTAAATAAAGGTTTTGTAACAATTTCATAATTAAAGGGCAGCGGGAAGTACAAATTATAATATTAATATTTTTAGAAAGTAAATAATTACAATTCTCCGATTTTTTTTTTTTGTTTATTTGCGTTATAAGTTCCCACTTTAAAATAAATCTCATTTCTTGCCATATGTAAATAATAATCCTACGTCCAAAGCCACAACTGCCGTTACAAAATTTTCTGATGAATGATTGGTTCTATACTACAGACATAAGATAAATCTTGAAATCAATGTTTTTTTATCATCATAAATTTTTTTTTCTACATATGAAATGACTCTTAGCATAAAGTAATTTTATCGAGCAACATACTTAAGATTTATATAACTTTTTTATTTATGAACAGATTGTAATAAAATGCAAACGCTGAATGTTAAGCGAAGCCTGCCAGAATCTAATAATAGAAACTGCATCTTAATCGGTAAGGTGAACACGCGCACAAACAGACAAAAAAATTAAAAATCATTAGGGTTCTATTACACTAATGAAGAACTCCAATAACATTTTTCTTCCGATTTTTCTTCCGATCCGTTATGATTTTATTATAGATAGAGATGAGATACATACTTTTACCTTTACTCAGATATATTATTATATTTTATCTTAAAATTCTAAAATATTTTTAAATTTTTAAGACTTAGAAGTTAGAACAATAATGAATAAACAGCGCCATCTATTATGCATGTCGTTATTACTGGCAGTTAACAGATAATTTAAAAGGAATCGATAAATATCGATTCTTAGTAAAATCGTTAAAGAATTATTTTTTTATATTTATAATGACTATATTTAACCGCAATAAATTGTATTCAGGTAAAGATATGGCGAATTTAAAAATTAATAAATTTATATCAAAAAGGAAATTAAATATGTTGAATCAAAAATGCACGATAAGTAGCTATTTTCCGTGCTTAAATAATTTATTAACGAGCACAAATGCAAAAGTTGAGCTCAATTTATTAAAGAGTTTTTCTAGGTCAAATCCAGCACCATAAGTTTTTACTAATAAAATTTTGTTTTAACAATGATAATCTATCCATGTTAGAAAGCAAGTAAATAATGTTACTACAACATACTACGAGAGCTAAATCAATTATTATTTATATATGCTAAATTGTTGATCACACTAGCGTTTGTTACGTTCACTAGTCTTAGTCAAGGTTACTAGTATATGAATTCTTTATTATGGTATTCTAAAAACAAACGCATGGTCTTCCCTTAGGAAACGGCAATTTGTCCCTACGACCAACCCTGTACGACATATTATGATACATTAGCTGCAATCAAACGAATCATACATAATAGATATAATGCATAGACGCAATGCCATGTCAGCTTCGGAGGCCTGCGCAGTCAGGGCGCGCGGCGGCGGGCGGGCGGCGGCGGGCGCGGCAACTGGGGCAGCGGGTGTCGCCCGCCGCTGCCGACGCCGCGCGCGCCGACCGCCGCGACCCGCAGTGACGCATTGCAGGTGCGCGGTGGCCAATCGGCGCGCGCCGCCCGTAGCTCCACGCCGCCGCACCCGCCCGATATAAAACCGACTATCCTTTGCGGCTCAAATCTAATCCCGTGGCGTGCGTCCCGAGACATGGACTTGGACGTTCGAAACGTGCATTGAATCGAAACACAACCGAGTGAGAGTCGAGAACGGTCATGAGAGTGCGGCTACTCGATTGAACGATTCCGAACGATTCGCGCGGCGCACGGTCGCGAGTTTCCCGGCGCGCCCGCTCGCGCGAGAGGGCGGCAGTATCGTTGCAAACGTCGGTCTGTGCGGTCGCTTTTGCGGCGTAGTCTGTGATTTTTTAGTGTAGCTCCAGATAATCCAAGTTAATCTACGATGGTGAGTGTCCCTTCGCCGGAGCGAGGCCTGCGGTGGCATCGGGGGATCACCGTGGGTCGGCCGCGGGGTATATTTTTCGTTTGTGGTGCATCGGTGTTTATAGTGATGACGGCCTCCATTATTATTGTGATGGCCGGTTTTTACCGCATTGCGGATCGTCTACGTCGCCGGAGTTAGAGCAGCCGGGGCCGGGGCTCGGCGCAAGGGGTCGCCTCGTATCGCAGGAACTTTGCGTTTGCGGTGTTTTGTGACAACCGTCGTCGGGTCCGAGAAACATCGGTCGCCAAAGGCCGTTAGACACCTAACGACACCGCCTGAGTGACGTTTCTGCTGTAGTAAAGCCACAGTCGTTGCTCTATTTACTATAAGGGCCTGTGGTGTTGGAGCACCCGGTTGTCTCGACGCGCCCTGCTCGCTCCCTGCTCGGTGGTCGGTAGTGCGATCGATCGTCCGGACCGGGCGCACCTGTCAAACGCCCGTTGACTCATCGCATCGTTGTAGCTTACATTTTTTCATACGCAATTCATTGAGCTAGTTCCGTTAGCTTTCCTCGAAAAGTAGCAGACGGTGGCAACCATGGTATGTCCTATTACATACATGTATATTGTGAATATTTATTGTTAGTTTGTCTTCGCTGAAAGCCAGTGTTATTCCTGATGCTGTATCTTATTTGAATTTGAACGTTATCGTTTTTTTTTTATTTCGCGATTTTAAGGTAGTGCAAAATATAATGTACGAAAGAAACAAAGGTAAGTCAACTAAAAAGGGATTGACAGTTATTTGAACATAATAGTATATCAAGTATTTTACAATACAATCTTTTCCCCAAGCTTTAATAAGTGATCTTAAAAGCAGCTGCGCCCTTTAAATATATAAAAAAATTAAAAGAAAAAACAGGATCTAGAAATGTATTGTTAAGGTACCCCTAATAACAATACTCTTTATATTCTATGCAATTTATATAGTAACAGTTTTTTAGACCTTTGAATTAAAGCAATGTTGCTTAATTCAAAGTAAAAAATTCTATGAGAATAAATAAAGATTTTCAATTTTAGTATTTATTTTAAAAAAAACTACTAATGACTGGAACATAAAAATCTTTATTTTATCTTTAATACTAGTATTATTTAGGATTTTATATTTTTTTAATATTAAATTATTACTGAATAACTGGAGTCCAAAGAAATTGACAATGTATGTACTTACTTGACATACATGTTGATGGCTACTAGAAATTCTTTATTGAAATAGTCTCATTGATTATTGGAAATGATGTTACAAAAGTAAATGTTTCTCATAAATTACTAAAATTTCACAAATCTTACCTTTTTCTGTTAAAACTCTTTTTTTGTCCTGTTGATAACTATGTTTTATTACTTAATGTTTATAATACAGTAGAAAAATTTAATGAAGTAAGTTAACGGTTAATAATTAAAAGGTAAATTAATTTACTCTTGAAATGTGTCATAATATTTTTAAAGTACATGAGTTCAAAAAGGCATTTTGCTTTAAATGTTCAACTTTTAACATATTTGTTTGTATATATCTTATTTGTGGAATTTGGAATATTTTGAGTTAACACAAAATCTTGTAACATTTTTTTGCATTTCTAAAATTCAATCTTTGTTCTCATTAATATCAGATATATCCATAAAATATGAATGTAGTGATTTCTAGGAATTTACACATTTAGAACAAATGTTTTAGAACCTATCATGTATAAACTGTATTAATCACATACATTTAATTGAAGTTAAATAGAATCAGGGTGAAAATGCAATATTTATGGATTCAATTCTCACTTGGGGGCAGTGAATTATTTTTATTTTCTTGTTGTGGTTTAAAAGGTGTTGGTTGTGTTCCCCATTCAATACTTAATATTTTAAACCAGTATAATTGGGCTGAAAATGAGGCAATGGAGTATCTTAACAATAGATACCCTTTGTCTATCCTGCTATAGCAGGATAGACAAAGGGTATCTATATGCAGGACTCATACTACAGCATATCTCAAGTCAAATTAAAAGAATTCTTATAATAAAAATGAGTACATATATATTTAATATTACAATTGAGATTGCTATATTGATAACAGTATATCTAGTCTGAATACTCTAATCACAATTAATTATTGGTTTGGTATTTTTATTATTGGGTATTTTATAATCCATGTCTGTAGATTACGATATATGTATAATAATTTATTGAATTAGTTAAAATTATTATTTTTAATAGGCTGTTGTGGAACAGCTATGGGAATTGCGATGTTTGTGTGTTTGATTCCCACTCTGAGGTATGAATTACTTCAGTTATGTGACTCTGGTGATAATTGAAAGCACGGCCTTGAGTTCTGCTATTCAACACGCAAATTTTCGAAAACTATGTGGCAAGTGGGAAATAGTGTCGTAACACTAGGGTTCCTGAAAGATAATACTCAATAGGCATTTGTTTAAGTTTTATTATAATATTTAATATATTTTTAAGCCACAATGCTAATACAGATTTTAAGTTAAAGAGATTATTACAGCCATTAATTTTAATATACAATTGATAAAAATATTATTTACTAATTATAACGAAAGAATTTAAAAAGGCCAATTGATAACGTACAATATATATAATAAAAAGGAAATTTACGCTTTTTCCCGCACGGCATAGTAACCAGAAGACTGTAGTGTTAAGTCACTCAGTTCCCCACTTTCGGGCCTAATTTTTGAAATTTCGTCAATACGTGTTTTGTGGCAAAATTCATTCATGGAAAATGTAATATTCATTGAAATATCATTCCATCAAGCGGGGAACGAACCCACACTACGCCACAACGATTTCAACATACACATGTAATAATAAAACATTTTATCATTTGATATTATTTATTGTAATTCTGCAGTACTCACTATCACACCCTTATCTCGAGTGGTCCGCAGTGTGACGTAGGCAAACTAAACAGTAATTACCTCGTTATCTTAACTTCTAATCTTATCACCCAAGTCGGACTGTCTCACTAATTGTACTGACTCCGTCTAAGACTGTTGTATAACACTCAAAATGGTGGTCACAGTGGTAGGTGGTATTTTTTTTTGTTTCGAAAAAGAAAAAGTATTTTCTTTTGGAAGGTTTTTTTAAGTTTTGTCGATGTAATGCGTCGATTTGTTTTGTCGCATCTTTTCAACAAATTAACCCTTTTAGTGAATGGTAAAATATTTACATCTAATTTTAACTGTAAAAATGAATGGGTTAGAACTTTTTAGTGTCCTCTGTCCTTTTCAATGGTTTCTGTGCTGTTTTGCAAGCGTTTTGTCGCAATTTTATGACGTATTTTATAAAAAATTAAATTATTTTCGTGAATATTAAACCCTCTAGGCTTAACTTTAACTAGTAACACGGCATTTTGCAGGCGGATCAGCTGACAGAAGAACAGATCGCGGAGTTCAAGGAGGCGTTTTCACTGTTCGACAAAGATGGCGACGGCACCATCACCACCAAAGAATTGGGCACCGTGATGCGCTCGCTAGGACAGAACCCCACAGAGGCTGAACTACAGGACATGATCAACGAGGTTGATGCGGACGGTAAGTTTAATTTGATATATCATAGCCAAATTATACATTTTTATTTTCTTAAATTGTAGCCTAAGTGTTATTCTGTTGTATAAGGTATATTTCGCGTTAAGTTTAATCTAAGTTCATTAAGTAGTTCTTGTGTGAAAGTTAACCAAAAATCTATCATTCTATTATAGAACACGTGGACTGTAAAATTATTTTGGGTATTTGTTTTTGTGTTGTGCTCTAGACTAGTCATTGAAATATAGAATTTATAAATATTGAAGCTTTCCATAAGATTATTTTTCTTACTTACATAGTCATTTTATATTTTTTTATCAATTTTTCCTTATACGCGTCATCAATTTTGTCGGAACCCAACGCTGCATCATGTTTCGTTAAATAATCCGTCTTATCGTATTTGAACACTTCGCTGTGTTGCGACGACGTCATATATCTGTGATTATTATAATTTATGATTACATTTTTTTATCACACGTCGAATGTACACGTGGATGTTTAGTGGCAGCGTGCTGTAATTGATTCATCAACGTTTAAATATTTATTACATTTATTGATTTGTACCGTTAAATCTAAATTCGGTTATGGCAACACTTTGAAGAAGAATTCTTCTTCTTTTAGTCGTAATCGAATCTTTTTACTTGATTTTAGAAAGTAAGTTTGGATAAAATCGTCATAATATTTTAATAAGAGTTGATAGTTCAGGCCGTCGATGACATTATGAGTTCGATCCCCACTCGGGAGAATGACTCGCTCTGGTAGACGAAGAACGGCGTCGAGTTCCGCCAGTCACACGCAATGTCTCGAAAAATAATTTGTTACGATTTGTGGATGGAAAAATCCACCATTCGAATATTATTTTGATTACTTCAGAGATCCAAAAAATACCATCTAAGTTTAATAATATAGATTTGAAAGTTAGTAATTATGAACCTGACTAACAACATTAGGTAAATGGAGCATTATCATTAATCGAACTGTTATCTGTCGACTCGCGTTTATGGCGCGCGATAATCGATCGATATCGCCATATTTTATGAACTAATCCTAGCTGCAGTCAAATGTACATTGTAATTGTTTTAAACATTTTTCTCGCTAGGACTGTCCGGATTTGTTAAATGGTGTGAAGCGACGGTTGTCGATTCAAATTCAATTTGAGAAATGTTTGTATTTTAAGTTATGATTGATTGAATTGCATTAGGTTTTATATTATAATAAACGGAAAGTAGGTCATTTGTATTATTTTATTGGATTTTCTCTCGTTTTATTAGATTTTTTAAACATGCGCTTTCGACTTTCGACTCCCACAAAATTCGATGAATCTTAAAGAAAAACTTACTAACACCACACTTATTTTATAAAATCTTGTTAAAATAGGGCGCGAAAATAGTGACCCGCTCAGGGCCCCGGGGTCTGGCTGTCTCTATAAATCTCAGTTAAGCAAACCTAAACCGCAGACGATTCCTGCAAATCCACGTGAAGTGAGATAAATAGCTTCTTTCCTGTTTTATTTCTGGATTACAGTGAGTTTTAAGCTTTTTATCATTTAGTTTCTATGTAGATATTCTTATTAGAGACTTTTTTTAAGGTCTTCATTTTATTACCAGCAACCCACACAGATTCGTCTGCTTAAACTTAATTGTTATATTATAACTAAAAAATATACAACTTTACATACATGTAAAGTTTGGACTACATCTGTTCAGTGGTAATTTTTACGTGAAAGTGGAACAAACATCCATCTATCCACAAAAAACTTTTACATTTATAATGTTATAGTAGGAAGTAGGATGCGACAGTCTCCCCTGTGGTCTAATAAAACCCACTAAGAACTATGACAAATGTTGATGGTGAATGGTCTAAAGTATACTTTACCATTCTATAATCCTCCTCGATATATACCAATACAAAAGATATAATTAATCAGTGGTATTAGCTCCCAAGATTAGTCGAGTCGAAGTCGCTTTATAACAAGAGTAAAATAAATCTACTTTTTTTATTTTTAAGGTTTAACAAAATATACAGAAAGTTACCTGCTTAAGAATTACATCATGTATTGCAAATATCGCCGCCAGAATTCTTATACCTTTTGTTTCTGCCAAGCATTATAAATTCCGTCGACTATCGAATAACAATGGTTTTGAAACGCTTGACGAATAGCCGTAGCGAAGCACACTCAGTTTCTTGATTCTACCTATTTTTCTTTACGTTGTCTATATTTCCATATATTTAATATTATAGAGTTGAAGATTTTTTTTGTTTAAACGCGTTAATCTCAGGAACATCTGGGCCAAAATGAAAAATTATTTTGTTGTACTGACCCTTTATCGATGAAGAATATAGGCTATATTACTCGTTTTCATGTAACCAACTTAGCAAGTGATCATAGTTTTCTCCATCACTTAGAATCTGTCGTGTCATGCACAACTCAAAGCTATTTCCATTGGACAATGCGCGCGAAGACGCAGATAAAAAATAGTGCTATATATTTTTTACATGATTTCTTTAGGGATAAGTAGAAAGTATTCTTCAGATCAAATCAAAATATAGGCTAGCAATATTTACCACATAAAAGAATCGAACTAGTGACCTCGGGCACACCAGACAGTGCCAATTAGACGAGGCACAATGCGCCACAAAATTTATATCTTTGTTTGACTGAAAACATTTCTCAAACGCCAGTCGCTAAGCCGCTCATAATTTAATACAAGATTTAGCTGCCAATATGTCAAAATATTTATTATTAGCCAAATGGCGCCCATTTTAAGCTACTATAAAAATGTTTTATATACAGTGTAAATATAAAAATAACAAAAAAAAAACAGTGCCGAAGACCGTGTCACGCGCAGTTTACAGAGAAAATTTCCGATCACGTACAAAGACTTAGTTTTGTCACATGTATTCCGTATTTATCGCGCACGTAAGATAAAATAAGCAAATAATTTTATTATAACAATAAAGCTACACATGAGCCGACCATCGATCGGGAGTTTTACTGGGAATCCTTGATCAAATTTGTTGTAAAAACAACGCTCGAGCATCTTAAAAATTATGTTTACTTTAGTAAAATGGAATTATTATAATTTGTGAAGATAAGCATTGAGATAGTGTGGAGCGAAGTTCATCTTGTAAATGTATTTTTTATGCGTAATTTAACTTTCACTGTATATAGATTGATATTGTATAAAGTTGGTAGGTATTGGTGTTATTCAGCAAAACATGCGAAATTCTTATATGGACGATATTTATCACTTATGAGATGTTTGCTTCTTATTGTATGGAATTTAGTTTAAGAAAACTATACAGTACACAAAATTTTGAACAATTATGTTCGCGGAGTTCAGAGCAGGAAGTCGGTATAATGCTGAATGGCTTTTGTAATTATATCTTTACCCAATACTGCAATATAAGAGCGGGTATTTAGCACAAAAGATAATGTTATTTTGGTTTTTGTTTACAAAATAATATGTGAAGTAGACGGGGCGCGACGCGGGGCGGCCTTGACATCGCACACGATCAACATGGCGTCAAACAACAATTGATACTTTATTAATACGTCGCGTCGGTACGTATTTATAATTATAACGGCACGCACTATCACTCACCTGAGGTGTTGGCGCATCTCGCCCTTTTTGTCACTGTTCGAATAGTCGCCAAATTGCAGCGCTGAGCTCTCCGAAATGTCTTCGAAAGCCCAGCCCATTGGTGATGATTTTTTGTGTAGGACTTGTTTTTGATTTGCTATTAAAGAGAAATGAATCTTGGAATCAGTTCGGTTTGTGTCTATATTTTCTTTCTCAGCCAGAGAGAACAGACTGCCAAATATTACGGTCTCTGCGTACCTTTTTCGCCTCGTCCACTGTCATCGGCATCCATACTAAGCAAAGTAGTACCCCAAATGGTAATGATGTTTAGATACGATTATTATTTTGAAATTCTTTATTAGAAATAGTTTCTAAATAATTGCTGTTACTTAAGTAATATAAATTATTTATTAATAATAATGATATCTAAATGGTAATATAATATAAATAATAATATAATATAATAGGTAATAAAAATTATTTATTATATATTGCTGTTAGCTTAATTACATATTTTGAATGATTATTCTAACACTTTAACGAGAATTGTAAATATATTGATTGCTTATATTGTAAACTGTATTCCTATCTGTCAGTTTCTTTATTATTTACGTGCGCAATTAGTTTGATAAAAGTAAAATCATCAATTCAAATTCGAAATATTACCTACATTTGAATCGTTGAACAATTTAAAGGTTCCACCGGTTCATAGGCATTTGCTGAACAGAGCCAGCAAGAAACTCATTAGCTGCTCTTTTTGAATTAAAAGCCTATACGTAAGTAGCAGTATTCGAACCCGTGCCTCTTGGACACTAATCCAAAAAAGCCTTCTTCTCTTCTTCTTCTTCCTTTTCTATGTTTAGGTTACAATTTTATTGTTTAATTACGCTGTTTGTGTGCATTGTAACTGAATACCTATCATCGCGGAACTGCCCCCGGTCATGTCGTTGATACCTGTCCATCATCAGTAGTTGTATATAATTAGTTGCACTTGTTGACGTCATTTCAAAGGTCACGATTACGCTCATGTAAATATTTGCTCACAATGTCCATCTGGTGTAGTTTAGATATTGTACTTAGGATATAAATTATGTTTTCTTGTATGAAGATACGCCTAACATGGTGTGAAAATGTTTTTTACTATCTATAAAATATGAGTTGTCAAATGTACTTTTTTGTGTTATGACACTCCGTTCCTCAATATACAACACCGCGCTTTGTCTTATTACCAGAGCAAGGAAATTAACATAACTCCTTCCTTCGAGTGGAATTTGAACCCACAACCGTTTTGCGCCACGGCGGTAATATATAAGGTTTTGATCAATATTTTGTGACAAATGGATATAATTTATTTTAATACAAAAACAATGAAAATACATATTACAGATTCTAAAACAAGTCACAATTTAAGTAATACATTGTCACCGAGGTCACGTTCACGAGAATCGTAAACGCGGATATTAGATGTTTCCTCTTCGGAAATAGTTTTGAGGAAAATCATCAATTGCCTAAACGCAATTTGAGCTTCTTTTTCCTGTCCACGTATATTTTTTCCACGTTTTCAAGACAATACAGAATATACGGAAGACTATTGCGATTATAATGCCAAATACTAAATCCACAATAACAATTGAATCTTTTTAGAAAGAAAATTAACTCAAATCCGTGCCTCTTGGAAATCGTCCAAGCCTTTTGACCACTAAGCCATAGGTTCTCTTATCAAATTATTTATATTGTAAGATTTACTATTTTTTTTATTAATTTTTTTCAATATTGTTTATACCATTTTACATTGTAAATATCTGTTGAGTAATTAAAAAAACAAAATTCCACGCGTTTTCAAGATGAATTTTAATGAGTGTGGCAGTCACGAGCTAGCAGATAACGGCCATTGATTACGCTCAACGCCCTTGTATATTACATACATTTGCAATCAGTACCGTTTTAGTATATGTACTTAATATATAATGTATGTATTTAATTTAATGTATTACTTTAGAGAAAAATATCAAAGCAAATCTTTTAATAAAAAGAAGTCTGGTTTTATATCAATTTAAAGTTTCTGAGATTGTGGAACCTAACGCCGCCAACCAGGTTTTTCCAATCAATACAAGCAAACAAGAATATTTCAAATATTTTTGAACAGAATTCAAATTTACTACTATCGTCTATTGATGGCGTCAACACTTTATTTATAATTTTAATGGCCATTATAACGTGCTCTACACCATTTGCGGCTAACAATATCGATGTCATATCCGGCTGCAAATTAATTTGCCCGACGCATGGCAAGCAGGAAAGAGTCCTTGATAAACAGATGCCTGTTTTCCTGTAAAGAGCTTATCCTGCTCCGATAGTGGTAAACGGTGACGTGTATTTGTTGCACAGTAAAAATTTGCATTTGGAATAACGGAATTTTATATTTGTAGCGTTCCGGATAATCAGTGTGGACAGCTTAATATGTTTTTAGTATTTTTCTTAAGAATAGAAAAAAAGACGCTCTGTTTTAGAATGTAGAGCTAAAAGAGCTCTTACAAGGCAGCACCAACCTTAGAAAAGGCAAGTGTAGTCTAGTTTTTACTTGATGTACCACACTGTCGTCTGCGCAGGATATTCCACAAATTAGGAAGTTGCACAGTTACAAACAATTGAAACTAAACGGCACGTCGTGCACAAATGCAGGTTTCTTTTTGTAAGTTGCGTGCGCTATCTGCAGTTTGGGCAACTTTCCATTACAACACTATTTCCATTCTAAATGCGATAATCGTTAATGTTCCACCGGTACGTGAACGATTGTTTACAACTCCCCCGCGGTCACTCTTGACAGTTTTAGACGGCCACAAAACTATATATATGCGTGTTTCCCTGTAAAATTTGCCCACTCGTGTTTACGCGACCAAGCAAAATGTACACAAATATGACTTTAGAATCACTTTTTACAGAGTTACTTAATAGTTGTTAAAAATGTTTTTATTTAAATGTAAAACTATACGGTTAGTCAGTTGTAAACCGACCGACAGACACTGCTTTATATTCTATTCATATCAATAGAATTACAAGAACAACCACATGTTACTAGTATTCATAATCTGTTACAATTTGCATTAATATAATATTTGGCATGCCCGTCTGTGTTTATCACGTGTCTACCCACGACGCCACTGACAAAAAAGTGTTACGTTCTCTCTTGACGACGCTGCCATTTTTGTTTTGTCTTTGAATATTTCAATTTTTTTTCTGTAAATTTTGAACTGTCTTTTTGGTTTAGCCGTTGAGAATCGTGGGCGGGGGCGGGCGCCTCTGAAGATGCCTGCATCACCAAGTTTGTTGACCTCTTCTTCGGTGAATATTTTATGAGTTTTCGATAGCAACTTCATACGATGAGAGCGCTGAACTGCACGCCGATGCAGGAATGCCGTTATTGCCGGAGCGGAGTCGCAAAATAGCGAGCGTATAACTCTCGAGTGCCCAGGAAATGCAGTGGTCCGCTTAATTGCACATAAATTCCGTTGAATAACATATTTTATGAGAAGTAAAATTTTATTGCGAGTCATCGGTATTGGTACTTCGAACAAATGTATTTGTGTTCGATGAAATATAATAGTGTACCTTTACTTTTGTATATAAGACCAAGCTCGCATTTTAGCTTTAAACTAATAAATAACAAATTAGTCAATGTTCATTTAAAATCTTTTTAAGTAGCAGCAGCAGTACTTTTGAATCGTTAAGTATAACACAAGAGGTGACAACGATTCATATATAATAGCTTTCTGGTTTCCTCCTATCGAAATGAGCCAATTGTTTACAGGTCACTTAATTTAATGGTGATGTCACACCACGATAAAGAGTCGTTCACTCGCCCGACAGAGATAGCGGCTGAGGAGTGCTCCTCTAATGTTATTTGCGGAACAATGCTACAAAATCAAAAACCAGCTCAGCTCTTGGATTTATTATCGGTCGAGTGAATATATCGACATTTGTTTGACCGCACTCCTACTTTGTGGTATTTCCAAAAGTATTTCTTATAAACAATAAAAAATAAAATTACTATTATTAAAAAAAAAATACTGTTATTAATAATTGGATGTAAAATATGTCTTCATAAAATTAATTCTTTTTGAGGAAATGAAACTTTGAGTTTCCTTTAATTTCACATATTTAGTCAATACAATCTAATGAGGTCACGTTGTATAACAGCCCCTAGAAACATCGATTTAATCCGTAGGCTGTATAAAATAAAGTCTTCATGCTATACTTGAACAAATCAGCTGACACGGGGGAGGGGTCGGCGGTGCGATCAATATGAGCGCGTTGGGGTGGGGATAATTGAGCGACAGGCTTTCCGAATCCAACTAGATGTCAGCTCGGAAATACCTTTCACGAGCTTAGCTTCAATCCGTATATCTAAAAGATTTTGTGGGATTTCTCTAGGGAGATTAGTTCTTACTTCTTTTCTATAGATAGCATTTAAGTTACATGTAATGTAATATAACTTCGTGGTTTTGTGACATAAAATGTTGCGTAATATCAGCTTCACGCTGTATCCCGCACACAGCAGGGTAGGCAGAGGGAACCTAGTGTTAAGACACTCAAGACCTACTTTCTGCCGAATTCTGGAGGCATTGCGTGTTGTGTGGCAGAACTCAACGCCGCGCTTAGCCTCGACACCAAAGCGAAGAAATGGAAATATAAATTTAAATAAATATTTCATCTCCTCGAATGAAGATCGAACCCACAACCAGTCGGTTTTACAGTCACACTTCGTGCCACTGCACCACGACTGGCCTCGATAATAGTTGTGTTATATATATAATAGATATATATAATTAGGAATAAAGCTCAGTATTTCTTGTATCAGCCGACCAATGCAGGTAATCTATTAGCGATGGAGGCGAACGACCAATTAACTACTGTGCAGGGGCTTGCGATCCGCGTCTCTCGTCTTGATTGACCCCATTCAATCTGTAACCCAATGGCGTGGTTCACGTTATTGGTTGCGTATAGAAGTTTGTGTTGTATAAAGAAATTATTTTGTATATATTGCCATTACACACATGCACATATTGCCAAAAATACACATTATTTGATATTTTAAAATATAGGCGCCTACTAAAAGCATTTCTGTTCTAGTTCAAGTACAAGGAGTTCCAGTAAGTACAATCGATGTCAATGATGTATAATTGACAGTGAAATGTGTCACACGTCCAGGCCCAAGATTTATTGTAGCGGAACGTAACGTGAAGCACACGCATGCGCCTGTTTACACTTCTAAACTGGGCGCTATATAAATAGGCGGGTCAAGCAACTCACATCGATCGCGGTCGACACCTTCGACTCCCCAAAAACCTAATTTTTGCCCTAATTCCTCTGTTCAGATAATCATGTCTTTGTTAACTTGATCCAACAATAAAATGTTAGGCTACCCTCATACATCACGTAATAGAGGCAACAGAAATTTATGACTCAATATATCAGCAGTTGACCTTTCTCGAGCCATTATTATGTAGTTCGCGCTTTTACAGAGTCATTTATAGTTCTTTCTGCACAGTGCCTACGCCATTTGTTTTATTAGGGTGTAGTTTTTCTTTTGTTTTCACTATCCATCTATCGTGTGTCTGGCTGATGAATTGTTGTTATATAGAAAATTACAGCGAGGGCCATGTAATATAAGCGCTCTAATCCTATGATTTTCTAAGATCTGGCTTGTATCTCCAAATTATAAGACTGTTATAAATCAATTAGAATGACGGATAACGGTTGGACTCGCCGGGCCTCGGCTAATCGTTATCTTAAATTACCATCTCCGGACAGATTGCGTGGTAATTGTTTCAACAAATTCCTATAAATACATTTTCCTATTTACGTATATTCTGCTGATAAAATGCAGGTCCAAGGTCCATAAGCATTAGTTTATTACTAACGTAAATTTGATTCATTTGATTTGATTGAGGCCAGTCGTGGTGTAGCGGAATTGCGACTGTGAAACCGACTGGTTGTGGGTTCGATCCCCACTCGAGGAGATGAAATATTTACTTAAATTTATATTTCCATTTCTTCGCTCTGGTGTTGAGGCTAAGCGCGGCGTTGAGTTCTGCCACTCAACACGCAGTGCCTCCAGAATTCAGCAGAAAGTGGGGAACGGAATGTCTTAATACTAGGTTCCGTCTGCCTAAGGTAGGCGTAATACAGCGTGAAGCTAATTTGATTTGATTTTGTAACTTTGATTCGATTGATCTTTGACAAAATACCATCCATACGACAATCAATCACATTCACAATAAGAATTATATGGAATTCAAAGAGTCGGAAATCGTGAAGTCTGGTAGAGTGCCAAAACACTAAGACTATCAGCGTCTCCGGAAAACATTATTAGTACATATCGCAGAGACCCATTGTCGCTTTAATGCCCGCCGAGGACTGAATCATCGACTGAATTAATTCAAGCAACTCATTTATATCTGATATCGCACCGTTACTGCTTAGTCAGGATTTAAATCTGGCGCCTGTGTGCAATGAAAATTGCATTTGAAAATGACTCGTGCTATGCTTTTAATAATGCGGCATTTACAGTCTTGGGTAAATTTAAATCTTAGAAAAGTCCTATAATTTAATGGCATTTGAAAAAAACTCAAGATGCACAATCGTAATCGTATCAAAAGTAGACAGCTTCGGAAAAATTAGCAAGTTATAATACAATCAGCTTTACTTTGTATACCGCAAACAGCAGGGTAGGCAGAGGGACCTAGTGTTAAGACACTCCGCTCCCCACTTCCTGCCGAATTCTGTAGGTAATGCGAGTTGAGTGTTATAATACAATAACTTCCTAAAACCCAAACCTTCTGCTTTATTTTAGCCGATTATAGATTAAAAGAATGTTGAAAATGCTAAGACATGTCGCCTTAAAAATATCCGTCGAAGCAGACGTCTTGCACGGCCAATGAACCCACGACCTCTGGCACAGATTGTAGTGCCAAAAAATTGTATGTGCTGATTGTTTTTATTTATTTGTAAAGAAAAAAGACATAGATTTAAGTATTTAAAACTAGAGATTAAGATAATATTAGAATTTCATCGTAATAGTTTACTTAAAATAAGACACAAGCCATAGACGCAAATAGCTTAGCAGCGTTCTGCAACAGTCGAACATATTCGTGTTGACAACGCACTTATCTAACTGCTCGCCGTCTGGGAGGGAGTCGCAGAAATGCAAATGAATTTGCATATTCCCTTGGCATCCCGCCAGCCACCACGCTTGTCGCGATTACACGTCCGGAGCATCGAACCGAACACTTACCCTAAATTATACACGGATCTGCCTTCCACTACTTACGGCTGCGGCTGGCAATCTGACAAGAAACGTTCCGATAGTGCCGCTAAATTGACTATATTCTGATGTCTTTTTTTTCTTCAAATGTTTTATTTTTATTATATTTGATTGTAGTTTGTATTGGTATATGGAATTATTTAAAATAATTTGTTTATAAAATAAAATTATGAAATGTTCAAAAGCTGTTCTGTAAAAGATATTAGGCCAAATGATAGTTATCAGATGAAATATGATAATATTGGTACTGTTTCGTCCCGCTCCCGCTCTCTCCTACACCCGGTTCTATTGTTACGTAGAGCGTCGATAATTAAGATTCATTACGCGCTATCGTCTGCCCCGGCCCCGGCCTGGCGCACTGCTTAAATAGTCTATTCTTAAATATTTTCTAAAGCTTTTTATAGATATCCCGATCAACACCACGCTACTTTATTGATTGATACTTTTTGTTTTGTTAATAACTTTTGGTCGCTTCTCGATTATTGTTTTTTTTATATGATTGTAAATAATTAAATATAAGTAGCTTACTAGCTATAAAAAAACGTAATTTTTATGTCTCTATGACTATTTCTAACACCATCGGCACACGCACACACACTATACAGTTGATGTTTTGCTTTTCCTTTTTAAATGAAATTCCAATCTACACTTACCACATTTTCATTGCTTTGGATATCCTTGAAATAATAAATATGACAGGTTTACCATAAATAACGTTTGGTTCTGTCGTTGACGTCATACTACAATAGTCCAATTATGCTATCGATTGGCGGTCGAACGCCTATCCTCGCAACATGGCGTGACGACATATTGCACGGCCTTGCGCGCTTCTAAGGCTTCTGTGCTGTGCTCCTTGTAAAAATATCTGTTTTAACAATTATCTTATTAGAACTTAGTATTATTGTTTGGAAATTACAATTTTACTGCTGTTTGTACTGAAAGAGATGATATCACTTATTACACTGTCAGTACTGTCAGTCAGACGCAAAGATAGCATTTTTGGGAAAAGACTCGAACGAGAAGAAATGTACAGTACAATAAGTGAAATACGGGTGGTAATCTAGAGAGTCCTCCAACTAAGCTAATATGCGATTTTTATATTAAAGTCATAAAAAAATATTAGGTTTACGCTCTTAATCTCATGAACTGCTGGGTTGAAATGAAAGAAAATATTTTTGTGATTGATAGTTAATTTTTCAAGAAAGACTTATTATTACATCACGCAAATCGTTTTGATATTTTACCGGTGGTCAGAGCGACCTCGGCCATTTACAATGTGTTACGTGTTATATACAGTACATTCATACATCTATTTGACCAATGCCACAAGTAAAAACTAGTCTTGAATAAGATGACTCGTCTTGTTTTTTAAAATTATATAGAAACTCAACCAACCCCCAAATTATATATTTTGCATATTCAAGTATTTTTGTGTTCGTTTGGTCAGTCGTGGCACAAGTAAACGCGAGCGGTTGTGGGTTCGTTTTCTACTAGAGAAAATGTTTTATTTTATTATTTTCATTTTCTCGCTTTAGTAACGGCGTTGAGTTCCGCCACTCAACACACAATGCCTACAGAATTTGGCGGAAAATAAACAACATAAGTAACAGACTTAATAGAAAAGGAGGTTCCCTCTCCCTACCCTACTATGTCCAGGATACAGCATGAATAAAAGAAATATATTTGAGATCAAACCAACTTAGTATGATCTCATCCGCGCTAACCGCTCTTACAATTAGCAACTATTCTATTCTAATGTATGCGTAATGATCATTACTCACTGTTGTCTATATAATTATCTCCCACTTCCCAAATATTATTCTTTACTTTATTTTTCATTAATTTTTCTTATTTTTTTTTGTATTTTTTTTTATTTACACTACAGATGTCAAATGAAATTATATATTTTATAGTTTGCGAGAAGAACGGAGAGTTTTCTTTTATTATTTAAATTTTTCTTTTTTCTTCGCGCTAGACTTCTCCGAATATCTTCTATTTTCAAAGAAACTGGCTATTCAATTTATTTTGACTTTAAATTCATTATTATTTATGTAACTAACAAAAAAGTGGAAATTTTCAATAAAGTTTCATAAACTAAAAGTAAACAAGTGAAAAAAAAAACAGAAACGTAGCAATTTTATGTTATATTTTATGTATATAAGTAATTCAATATGGTTACAACGGGCACTAATTTCACATTTTGAAACACGAGCTTGTAAGCTCGTGTTTCATGGCGCTGAAATCGAACTGCAAACTGAAATCGAACCGCAAACCGCAGCTCCATTGTATACGTGTCACCGCAATGTTCTAACGTTTCCTATCGGAGTAGCAGCTAATTCGACCGTTACGTTTATATTAAAATACATTTATATGTATAGTTGAGGCCCTCGTAGTTCAGTGACACAGCGTCTGACTCTAAGCACAACGGTTCTGGGTTGGATTTCCGCTCGGAGTTGTTTATGGTTCTTTATGGCTCTTGTTAAATTAGTTCTGTGTCTTCTTAGACACAAAACTAATTAGTAGAAATTAGTAAATTATAGTTAAAAAAGTTTAGTTTAGTTTCAAAAAAAATATAAATTTCAAAATAATATTGACTTTCAAAATATATGATAATATATCATATTCTAAAAATATGAGCAGTGCCATCAATCAAAATAACAATTTCTATCATGATAGTATTCAGTTTTATCAAAATAACTCGTTAACTGTGTAAAATTGAAACCAGTTTCTTGACATAATATTTGAAGCTGTTTTTAAGTAAATATTTATAATAATACAAAGGCTTATTATAAGCTCACTTTGTTTTTACGTAAAGTTATATAAGATAGACACTGACATTTTCACTTAACTGCTTCTAGTGCACTAGGTTAGGTTGCTGCAAATAGGACATTCCGGCTTAACTCTACGTGCATTTACACTAGGAGTAGTAATAGAAGTGGAGACTTCTAACGTTATACAGGTGTGGTGTACTATGTACATATATAGTGTGATGTAATTTATTTAGTCTAATAGAACGAGAAAAAAACAAAAAAAAATAATAGAGCTGAGCCCACAATCAACAAATTTTAAATAGTCACTATTTTACGTGCCACGATGGCGTCTAAACTAGTTGATTATTTTTTACATTTTAAAAGTGTTATTCCATTCTTTGGAAAGAAAAATATTTATTTAGAAAAGATCATTTTTTTTTAACCTAGCTAATGCCGTTAAAATGTTAGTTTTTTTATTTTATTTTAAAGACCTTTAATTAGGTAAAAGTTTAAAAATAAGAACAGCGTTTTAATACTTCTAATAAATAGAAAGTAGTTTGTCGTGACGTCGTATGTTATCAGCGCCATATTTGGTTTATATGTTTTTTTTTTTGCGTGAAAAAAATCTCATACCTCTACAGTTTCTATTTTTTCGTTGAATAATATGTATAATTTCACTTTAAATTAAAACAAGTTTCGATAAGCTTTCCAATTTCGTCAATTTTTTTTTCAACTTCACGCTGGTGGTGGTCATCCAGGTTGGATGGAAATAACTCATTCCCCAGAGCGGCATCAAAACCACAACCATTGCGTTTGCAGTTAGATGCTGTGACCCTGCACCACGATGGCCTCTTAGAAACATTACACAAAAAAGTGCGTCTGCAAATAAGACATTATTCTTCAAAAAATAAGGTCCCCATTAGCAAAGAAGTGTCTTTGCAAAGACTACATCATTCTTCAGATGATTCGAAATATAAAACCACGAATTTATAATTTTCCCCAATATGACAAATTTATTTTTTTGATTACGTACTAAGTTGACTCGACCGAGTTCAAGGTTCCATTGTATGTCTTAAACAATGAGGCCCACCCAGCCATTCGTTAATCTGCGTTATATCATCTTTGCCATATAAGATGGATTTGTGAATAGAATATTTAAATGTGTATGACATATTTTTTTTGTTATAGCATAAAAATGTTGTCGAAAATATTTTAATGTATCAATGTTAATATTTCCAAAAATGAAAAACAGAGTGTCCTGACTGCCTATCCTGCTATATGCGGGCTACAATGAGAGAGAAGTATAAAGCAAAAAGCCATATACTACATAAGTGGCAATTAAGAATATAAAATTGAAAAAATATATATATACATAAACTAAATATCGTATCAAGTACTGATAATCCTTAGTACTAGAGTCCAGATGTGCCCTATAAGTAGGCGGTCAGAGAATGCGGCGTACATTCTCGCAATTTGCAAGCCACCAACACGCCTATATAAATAGCTCGCGACGCCTCAAAAGGTTACCACGGAATTAGCTGTGCCAAACTTAGACGCCACTTATTTTTGCATACGACACGTTCGCCCTCGCCTTGTCTTGCTTTACCTTACTTTATGTTCCCTTGTTCACCTTAAATGCATATGATGGCTATACATTTATTGAAAATTATATTCTGAAAAGAGTAACTGTTGAATTTCTTGCTGTGACTGTTCTTCTCAGCAGAGAACTGCTTTCCGAGCTGGAGGTATGTTCCTGTAGTAGTGACATTTCTATGTAATTTGACGATTTAATAGTGCTAATTAAACAAAGGATATTATAAATTTAATTTGATAAGTATATATGTTGGTACTTTCATCTAATAAACGGCACGATGACGCGTGTACCACGTTTATTTAATTTATTCAAGGCTGTAACTAAATAGAATTAAATTTAATGACAAGGATAATCGTCAAACAAGGAAATAAAAGTGGCTATTATTATGTTATTTTATATTTTCATAGAAACTGTATAATATTCTTTCGTAATTTTCTTAGGGAGCGTTTGTATGCATTGCCGTAATAATATTTTTTACGCGTTTGTCTACCTTAATATACCATAGAAGTCCTATAAAATATTATTTACTTCCTTTTTTTACTTTTTTTTACAGAAATTATGTTTTCTTATAATCTTCTTATAATTGTATCTCATTTTTGAACAGTTCAACAAGAACTGAAAAATTAGGGAAATGTCTCCTTTTTTATTTTTGTAATAAAGCTGTTTTTCACGAGAGACTGCATCTTGTTTCTGTCTTTATCTACAACATAAAAACAAAAATAACGAATTCCGACTTTATTTCCCAGATGTTAGAAAAAGGGCAAAGAAAAGGTATTGATTGACCTTTGCTTGATATTATAATAAAAAGAAGAGTTCAATTACTCCCACACTCCACATTGTTATAAAAAAGGTGGAACTTCTTTAATCTTCCTTGTACCTTTTACCGAATTTAAATTAAAAGTGTTTTACTAACGTAAAGTAGTTTATCTACTTACAACCTTTACATATTATCTGTTTAATACAGTTTACCGCAACACTTCCACTCGCTCTTAAACTCTTATGGCTATCTTTTGATCTTATTCGATTCAATCATCAATCAATCCAACGATTCCTTAAAATATTCCTTTGTTCCACTTCGTTTCATTTACAAGCATATTCGTAATTTGTTATGTGATTTATTATAGCGGAGATACATTACTGCCTTTTTAGAGTGAATTATACAGTTTTTACTGCGTTTCGGATCGATTTAGCAGTAAATCATTGCGCCGGCCCGACCACTCGGCACAGCCGTAAATTACACCTGCCAACTGCACAAAACTTTGACGTTTGACGTTGAATATTTTAATATATTTGAAATGTATTAGACGTGTTTATCGAGATGTCGTTTGTAGTATATTCATTTTGTAGTATTTCTTGTATGTTGTATTTGTGTTGAAGATAGCTAGCTACCGCCTGCGGCTTGGCTTGCGTCGTCCAATAGAAATAACTGAGAGTGGTGTATCTTCACTCGAGGTAACTGACCGCAGGTACAGTCAGCTACGGCGGAAACTATTAATGTCATGCAATATACCCTACATTGTAGCCTTCCCCGATTAATGGACTATCCTGATGGCTATCCGTCACAAGATTTTTTTTTTAGTTCGATACAGTAAGTTCTGTTGGAGTGTCTGATTAGTCACGACTCGACACGACGACGAAATATTAGTTAACTTAGGTGTGGCGCGGCGTTGAGTTTCGCCATCAATATATCTTAAATATGCGTGTAGAAGGCCTTGATTTAAAAAAAAATACGCATACTTTAGTGAGGCATAGTATAATGACGATGCGAATGTTTTATGTTTAAATAATAATTATATAGTCAAGATTTATTTGTCTTCACTATTTTACGAACAAAAATGTTAACTATATTTTATATTTTAACATATTGGTGTGAAGTTGTAACGGTTATATGTATCTTTTGTAGGCGCGTAAAGAGGCTCACGAGAGGTGATATATAAACTATCGCTTCTTTTGATCATGCTTATGAATCTTAATAAGTTCTTTGATTTTCACGATTATTATACATTTTAAATAAAACTATTTTAACCGGATTAATCGCGTATATTTAGTTTTTACATTTTTGGAAACCCGACGTTTCGAACACTTTGCAGTAGTCCGTGGTCACGGGTAGACCCGAGTCTACCCGTGACCACGGACTACTGCAAAGTGTTCGAAACGTCGGGTTTCCAAAAATGTAAAAACTAAATATACGCGATTAATCCGGTTAAAATAGTCTTATGAATCTTGTATACCATATTATTATATACACTTAAACTACGCACGCACGCACTATCAGGATTAAAAAACCGTAAATACCGGGGCGGCGTTAAATTCCGCCACTGAATAAGTAATGTCTCGACTCAACTCGAAAAGATGATGAAAAGTGAGAGACAGTATCTCAACACTAGGTTCCCTCGGCCTACCCCTTTTTATATGCGGAATACGACGTGAAGCTACATAAAAAAATAACTTTATAGCTTACATTCGTTTTTGATGACTCAATCTTCGCAAAACATTAACTTTGATGATTTATGAGTT
This sequence comes from Heliconius charithonia, assembly GCA_030704555.1. NCBI lineage: Eukaryota > Metazoa > Arthropoda > Insecta > Lepidoptera > Nymphalidae > Heliconius > Heliconius charithonia. Next base: position 8,061,591 of record CM060825.1, read on the forward strand.
GTTGGTGCACGCTGTGGAATGTTCACGTGATGTTGAAGATTTGTATTGATGTTTTATTTGGATTTTTAAACGTTTCTTGAATAAAGCGTGATTGTAATTGAATGTAACCATTGTATTGTTTTTCTAATTTTACACGATTGCAAAGCAAATTTGGAAAATTAGAATATTTAAGAGATCGTCACCGACCTGTATACGCCAATAAATCCTGATAGTGCACAATATATATAAGGTTGCTTAAGGAAAATATTAATTAAAATATTTATTTTAAAAATTCTTACTTGTGTCTATAAGTTAGGGTTTAATTTTTAGTTTTACTTTATCTTTGCCTATTTTTTTTTAACTAATCAAAACATTAAATCAATCCGCAGGCAACGGAACGATAGACTTCCCAGAATTCCTTACAATGATGGCGCGCAAGATGAAGGACACAGACAGCGAGGAAGAGATTCGCGAGGCGTTCCGCGTCTTCGACAAGGACGGTAACGGGTTCATTTCCGCGGCCGAGCTGCGCCACGTGATGACCAACCTGGGTGAGAAGCTGACCGACGAGGAGGTCGACGAGATGATACGCGAGGCCGACATCGATGGTGATGGACAGGTCAATTATGAAGGTGAGTCGTGTTTTTGATTTCTTGGGGGTTTTTGGTTTCTACCGTTTCTTCTTCTCTTTTTCTTTTCTTTCTTTCAGTGGTGTGTTTCGTGGTTTAAGTAATTGTATTGTGTTTCGACTTTGAAACATTTATAGGTGATTTTTTTTTGAGAATTAATTTGTTGAAAAGATTTCATCATTGTAGCATATACAGATAAAATATTAGAAAAATATATCCTGGTATGTTTTTTGTCAACGCACGCATATTTCATACAAAAACGTACTCTTCCAAGTTTAAAATCTGTCCTAATTTACTCTTTTAGTACCAGCTTAAAATGCTGTGACATTAAACCACCAAACACCGTGACGCACTCTGCTAATGCCTTCCTTCCCAATACTGCCGTAGAATCTTACTGCAATCAATATATGTTCGATTCTCGATCAATGCTGAAAGATATAGGACATTTGTTTAATATAAGATAATTTGAAATTATATTATTATATTATAAGCATGTTCCTTGCTGTGAACAAAATACCACCCTTAATACTTTGACTGTCATTCTTAATATATGTGAATTGAATTTTTTCATCTTAATATGGTTTTTTTAAATTATATAAGCTATTTTCAAAGTCGAGAGAAATTATTAGTGTAAGTAAAATAATGGAAGGCCTATTTTAGTTATCTTTGTACAAACGAATATACTTTATTTAGTATGTGTATTACGTGCCTTATAAAAGCACTGTTGGGTAAATTTACTTTGGAGATAGCAACTTCGTGGAGATTTGCTTGTTCGTGATAAGATATGGTTTTCAAACTGATTCATTTGCAAATATACATAAATATATACATATAAATTGATACTATATTTGATATATTATTAAATTTAAAAGAAATATTTTATTAAATGCGTAAAGACTTTTTTAAAATAATTGATTGACGTAATTTCCGTAATCTAGGAGGTTTCACTTTTTCTTCTATTTTATTTAATAAAAGACAACGTTACATTACAATTGAATAATAATATAATTTAACAATAATATAATCTTTATACAAAATTTAAAAGTATTATTCATAAATATTTTTCAATAAATAAATATAATTCTACAAAATTTTGCGTTTCTATAATTTTTGCACAATTCATTACAACAATTTGCTATATCGATTACAGTAAAGTAACGGGTAAAGGCGATCTGGCACCTGGCTTAGGTCCAATGTGTTAGTATCTATTGAATTACACGCTTGTACTAAAAACTTTTTAGTACAAAAAAAAGCAAGTCATTTATAAAGAGCCTTATGAAAAAATAATAGAGTTTAATCGAAAAGGGTTGGTACAAGAAGTTCACGTGATTCTTAAATATGCCGTTTTAATACAAATGGTATCTACTGATTTCTATGAATAATTTATAAATCAATACAAGTCTAGTAGTTAGTGTACTCGATAATTTTTTTTCATATTTGAAAGTGAAAGAGAAGTATAACATTTGTGCTGATATGATGAGCACTTGGTCACTAGGTCACTAGGCTACCTGATCACTAGGTCACTCAGTCAGTGGTTTGGGAATTGTGCATGTGTGTAATTATCCCACGACTGAGCGAGACACTTGCATCCGACACTGGAATGAAGGACAAACACACACAAGTTGTAGAGATGCATGTGGAGGACGGAGATGTAATACTAGCCTGCCAATTTAGTATTTATATATACTTTCTTATATAGTCTCATTGAGATTCACTATGCGTTTATAAATGGTGGCATAAAAGATTTATGAAATTTGGCGTTTTAGTATTTTAGTCGCGTATTTTCTTGAAATTGACATGTTGTTGTTCGTGTTATAAATGTCTTATAAGTTAGTATTTTGGGCAATGTCACCGTCCTCTACACAGCGCTAAACACTGTGCACCGCAAGCTGCAAGTTGTGCGGTCTCAAGCGACGTCCGGTTTCTCTTGCAGACTTCCATTCGCTCGCGCATATGATATTCGCTCGCGGCGACGGTAGCCGCTAGCGCTACTTGCGTACACTCGTAACTAACAGTTTGAAGGAGCACGATACACATCTCTTTCCCCATATAGCCGCCGCGCCCGCCCGCCCGCCTAGGTACACACTTGGCTTGCTGCTCGTTTAATGTACCTGTTTGACATTAGATCTCGATTCTATTGTGTCTTAACTATCTAATCGTTCGACGTCCGCGCCCCTTATACCCTGTAGCGGACGTCGGACTCCCTCGAGCCTGGTGCATGCGTATAATATCTGTATAGAAATTTTCTTATAGAAATACCACCTGGCGGTCCCTCCCGTTGACTTGAATAACTCCCGTGATTTTTTCCATATACAATATATACCAAAAATAAAACGAGCAGCAAACGTCGCTAAGTATATAAGGAGACGTGATGTAACTTAAAGTAGTTACCGTGGCCGTGCGCAGGTGGTACAGAGGTGTAGGGTGGTATTTCGTTTCCCCGTAGTGGCATGATGAGGTCCCACTTTCTTCTGCTAAACTATTGCATCCGTTTATCTCTTCTGTCGGTCACCTGTGTGTTCTATATTATATTATATATTATAATGTAACAATGTCTGTTTGTTTGTTTCCAGAATTCGTCACCATGATGACGTCGAAGTGAGCCGCCGGCTAGTGTGTGTGTATAAAGCAGAGAATTTTAATATACGTTTTGTTTCATGACACACAATATTACCATCGTATTGGACCTGCATTTCTCTAGTGTTTGCGATAAATTAATATTGTCATCGTTTCAGTTTAATGGTATATCGGCGGCGCCGCGGCGTCGCCCCCCTATTTAGACTTTAAAGTATTCCGTTAATTTAACTAAGTAAGGAACACGCCGGCGAACGCCGCCGCCCGACGCCGCCGCGCCAACACATCTTAATGTAAATTTATAAAGTACGTACGTGATGAAAAAATATATTTAAAAAAAAACCCAAAAAAATATTAAAGTCTCCGTGGCCGTGGCCGCTGTACATTGCATCGTATTAAATGTTTAACTAACTCAGTAAAGTAAAGGAATAACTTAGATGTATCGGTACTGCATTATTGTATCTGTAAATGACTCGATATATTATATTTCTATTGTTGGTGAACTAATTCTATCGAATGGGGAACTACTCCGCTCTGTTATTCTCTTACCGCATTGATTCATTCTGTTATTTAAATTTTACAAAAGACATACTGAAAATAAATGTTTCTTCATTTTTAGGTCAATAAGCATCGGTGTTTCATTTCCCCCCTCCGCGCCCACCCATCCTTGTCCCGTCCCCTGGAATAGACGCACCCCCTCCGCCTTACTCCTCCCAACTCCGCAGTTACATCTAACAACTGTCAGAATACATTTTAATTGTAAACATTTCACATTTTGTAATAAATAGGAAGAAATGAAACAAACTGACAACCATTTTGAGACTATTTCGCTTACATTGCTAAACGCTATATATACAGTATTAATTACTAAATTTCGTCAGTAAGGGAAGTCGAGATAGCTGTCAGTTTGTCGTCAGTAGCGTACTTAATCTGTCATATTATTATAATAGTGTAATAGTCTCATACAAGTTATTTAATATAATAGAGTCATCCCGCGTCTCTTGCGCCAAGAAACTTAACTTAGCCTTGTGAAACACCAATTTAATTGTAGCCTATATCGTACTGTGTTTGAATTATAATACTTTTATTACTTAATAAATAATTTAAGTTCAAAAAAAAGTAGTTTTCCTGACACTTGTAGAGTATTTCTCGAAAAATTCAATATATTGTACACTTTTACACTTGAAACATCACAGATTATTTAATAAATATAAATATACTTAAGTTAATTATAATATTGGGTTATATTTTTTTTTTATAATATAATGATTCTAAATTATTTTTTAATTATAGCATAGCATAAAGCAGACATTAAAGTAATATATGTATTTTTGTTTCTTTTATTTATTTTTATGTAGAGTTATTTTTGTTTTTAAGTGTCTATTAAAATATTGGATTAGATTATTAACAAAAAATAAATATGCCTTGTAGATATTTTAATACCAATATCATGAGTTCATTTCACAATTACCGATATTGAACACATTTGTGTTAGTTACTTATGTGTTAGTTACTTATGTGTTTTTAAGAACTCTGAAACAAGGAAAATGAGGAGAAAAATACCAAAAAATGTGTTTATTTTTGTTTTTGTAAAACCATTAATGGAAAAAAAGAAAACTTTGTTGTTTAAAAAGTACTTTATTTACATAGGTAGTAAATAATATAATGACATTTCTTGCTTCGTCTAATAAAAAATACTTAACAATAAACATATAAAAAGTAAAAGTTTAAGTGCCCATTAATAATGTTTCAAAATAAATGACGTAAAGAAGCAATATAAAGAATATATAATGATAAATTAATATATATATATCTTGTCATGAAAGAGGATTTAAGTAATACAAAGTAATTACCAAAATTTATTGTAAATCTATATTCAATTTTCTAAAATATAAAATATTATATTATATAAAATACATTATATCATGAAAAAAAAATGTAAATTATACTTAGGTCAAGGAGTAATTAACTTCTATTACTTTTTTATGTCTTACCATAAGTATGTTTTTGGGAAATTGAAAATGGAATTTTGCTCAAAAGATACTTATTTTAATAACGAATTCAAAAACGACGAAATTATTACGATGTGTCTTGTATAGCACTCACAGAATAAATGTATGTCAAACATTTACAGTTAGTTGAAACACAACAGTAATTTAAATTACCTTATATGGTCATATTTAGCAAAATCAATGATAATTTTGTCTAAAATTTAAGTTTCTTTCATTCTAAGCCATTGAGGAGAAATATTAACTAGAATTTTTTTCACTATATTCTTTATTAATAAGAGTTTTGAATCACATCTCTCTTATTTTAAATAATTACAATTAAAGGATCAATTGCAAGGTTTTTCTTTATCCTGTTTATTAGTGTTACTAGCGATATGCTTCAACATGGCGGCTAAAGTGCGTGAAGGGCGACCGGAAGCGCGGTCGTGATGCAAGTACGGGCAAGGCGCGGTGGAGACACTGACACCGGATATGTCGATGTGCAGCCAGTCACCGCAGATGAAATTCTGATTAAATATGTAATAGATGTGAATAGAATAGAGGCCGTCGTGGCGTATTAAACGCGACGGTTATGGGTTTGATACTCGGCGGGAATAAAATATTGGATATTTTCATCCCTCGCTTTGGTAACGCGTCAAAGCGCAGCGTTCAGTTCCGTCACTCAACACGCAATGCCACAAGAATTCGGGGGAAAGTGGAGAACGGAGTGTCTTAATGAGAAATGGAACTTCAGCCGGTCAGGTTCTCTCTGTCTACATAGCAACGTGTGCTGAATACAGCATGAAGCTAAAAAAAAAGACTAATCTTTATTATACACAATAAAATACAGAACGCTGTGCCACTGTGCCTTTTGTATTATCTAATATATTAAATATGATTTATACAGATATTCTGTATATTATAAAAAAAAGCATATAAGGCCAATTGCGCAGGGGCTCAAAGTGTGACTGTAAAACCGACTGGTTGTGAGTTTGATCTCCACTCGAGGAATGTTTACTTAGAAGTATATTTCCATTTCTTCGCTCTGGTGGCGTTGATTTCTGCCATTCAACATGCGAAGCCTCCAGAATTCGAAAGAAAGTGGGTAACAGAGTGTCTTAACTCTAAGTTGCCTCTGCCTACCCTGCTGTGTGTGGACACAAAGTTGAATTTTTTTAATTAGTATGTCAGAAAAAAATCATTACAAACTTATATTTGCAGTTCATTTATCCTAAATAAGTACATCACATATTGGCAGTCGGAAATGTCAAACAGATTAAATGACATTAAAATTGTAGAAATAAATTAATATAGTCTGTGAAACAGAATATTAGTGATACCTACTAGATTAATAATAATGATACATTAGAAAAATCTATTAAAAATATATTGTTTACCCGTAGAAAAGCAGCTCCAATACAAGGCGACGCTTTGCCTGAACCTTTATTTCTTAGATCAACCGCTGGGTCGTCTATTTGAAGCGAATAACATTTTTATTATAAGTGAAATAAACACAATGTATATATTATTGTATTTGTGTTTTTTTTAAACAAAATAAATAATGAAAATATCGTTATAAAATAAAACGCCATTTGTCAAGAACGACGCACGCAAACAAAAATCTATTAAAGGGAAACCGCCGCATTCTGAAATCGATTCGTAGGTAGTATTGGCGGCAAAGTTCAAAATCTTTAGTAATATTTTTGTAGTAGTATATGTTAACGTTATTAATAACTATGCATAACTGCGTCACACGAAATACAAGTATGGATAAACATCGTGAAATGAAAAAAAAATACTGTTGGAGTATCTTTCATTGATTTATTTCTTTATTTAGGTATGGGTTTAAAATATTTTACCCTATATGCTGTTCCCGTAAAAGGAGTGCCGAGGCGTCCACTCTGTATATGAACGTAGTGAGTTCATATCTCACTGAATGTATAGGTAGATAAAATGTTTCCATTACTTGGTGTATTACTTTCACTACTTGCACATTTAAAACATAGATGGCACTAGTTATTTCGAGGTGTCAAAACCTACTATGAATAATAATTTAAATTAACTGAGCAAGGTATGTTATAGTAGTAAACCACAACCCCTCCTTACTATTCTAAATACTAACTATCAATCTGTTTCCCATAGTAGTCCCACAGAGGCATCCGCCACGGTCGATCACCCGTCGTTATTCCCGCGCTCTTCATCGCGTCCCATGCTTGTAAGGAATTAGAGAAAACTCCGAAAGCCGCTTCGCCTACTGATGATTTTGTAACCTCTGGGATATGAGCCAAATGTTAGTTAAAAGATAGCTAAAATTTATTAAATACTTATAGAATTTGAACAAACGATTAGTTCATTAGTGCCCTACTCAAGTTGGAATATTACTTGACCAGTAGGCTTAAAGTTTTAATACAAAAACACGTACCTCAAAAAGTTTGAAGAGTTATAATATAAAAAAGGGTACCAGTATCAGCAGCCAAATCAACAACGAGCGATGGTTTATGCATCGCCTGCCCGAACACCAGCGCGTCCGCCGACACCAGCCGCGACGCCAGCGAGGTGTCTTCCACCTATATAACACAATTGTACAAAGAGAGAAATCTCTTTTGTGTATTAGTTTTGTCATAAGGCAATACTTCAAAACTTTTTTATATTTCTGAAACATAGAAAAATAAAAGAGTCATGGTCAGCGGTCATGGTCGTCGTTTTCTTTTAACCTTCTAATTTATTTAGTCGTCAATCCTAATCATCTTTTCCCCACTCATAAATAAATGTTTGATTCAGTAAATAATTTTTATTTTAAATATTAATCTAAGATTAAAGCAATGATTTAAATTCGTAAATATGATTAGACTGTATATGGATTGTTATGTATGATGTGTAGGTAAGTGCAGCACATGACGTGCTAGTGTAGATAAACGTTCATGACATCACTAATAATTCCCAAGTCTTAGTCTAGACACAAATATGAGTGTAAGTATATTTTCGACAAATTCTTTAGGAAGTTTGTGGACAAAAGCATGATTCAAACTAACGTATTGTACATTGTACAGCCATGAACATAATATTCGGTATGTGGAATTCGGCGTCACTTTGTGTCGTCTGTACTGTGTACTATATTATTATACGTTATTGTTGCGGGGAAGAGGGGGCGTCTCATTGTAGGTATTTGGCCGCGCATACCTTCGATAATTCATAAGCGTCTTTTCGAGCCATAGCTACGTACATACCAGCATGCGCGGCCCACTGAGCGCGGGCAGCACGTCGCCCACGCGCGCGCACGCCGCACCCGGTAGATTCTCGCATAGGGGTATTACAGCGCAGACTTGGAGGGGAACCTGAATCAATATAGATAATATTTATTATGTTATTCTTACTCTTTATCTATTTTATCTTATTAATAAATTATTAGCCCCACGAGAAGCGCTTGATTGATTCTATCTCTAACAACGCAATGAACCGATCAAATGATCGACGATCGTATACGACAGCCAATAACGAATCACGAATGGTGTACATGCCGATGATAGAATTCTCACAAATGATTGACATTCGAAAAGATACCGATGATCGGTCGCTGTGGCGTCTCGATCTCGATCTTGAGTCTTGAGTCTCATTCTCACTAACCGCTTTACACGGCGGTGCCTACCTATAACTTACAATATCCGATATTATTTTTTTATATCGCTATCAAATATAGTTTTAAGAAACGGATATGACAATCGAATACTAAAACATAACAACGACTATGAGTAACTGTTAAGACATATTACATTACCAAATTTGGAACGTTTATAAATAATTAGTAACTATTTATACTTAATTCGATTAATTATTTATGTTTAATATCGAGGAAAGCGCGGCGGTGAGTTCCGCCACTCAACGCTTTTAGAATTCAGTGAAAAATGGAGAACGGAGTGTCTTAGAGTACTATGTTCCCTCTTCCTACCCTGCTGTATGTGGGATACAGTGCAAAGCTGATTTTGTATTAAAATTCTAGGAACATAGGCAATTAATACATTTCAAATTAGTGTCAAAGGCAAAGGCAATATAACCTTAAGCATTTTCGTAATCATAACACTTATTACCGTTATGATTGCAGAAAACATTTATCTTTTTCTATGATCATAATCATAACTATAAAATTAAACGTAAGTAAATGCTTTGTAACTAGTTACGAAAATAAGCAGTTTTGAAAACTAGAACTACTAATAACTAGTCACTCGTGTAACTGAAACTTTTTATGGCTATATAATAGCAAGCGATGATGCCTTTAAAGACGTAACGTTAGATTTGGGTATATCTAGTTACGACCCAACTCTATTACATACATAATACATAATTAAATATTACAGCACATCAGTAAAATGTCTGCAAAGTTCAAAAATATAATATAATCATTTCCCCGATCTTTCGGTAAGACAAAGCGATTATAATACAACTTGGCCCAGAACATATAAATTCGGAGCAAACATAACCATATCGCGATTTAACTTCCTACAGCGCCATCTATGCAACAATTTGTTAAAACTTTTGTTACAGAGGTTTGTTTTTTTTTGCAGGCGAAATCTAATTTATTTTACTATTTTAATTAAATATAAATATTTATTTAATTTTTTTATTTGTTGGTTTTTTTTTCAGCTTCACACTGTATTCCACATATATACAGGATGGAAGCGTCTGCGCTCCTTTTACGGGAGCAGCATATAGGGTAAAATATTTCAAACACATTAAAAAAAATGTCAAGATTCCTCAACAGTTTATCTATACTGTTTTAACGTCAAAATCTACTACTACAAAAATACTACTAAACGTTGCCTGTGATCTGCAACATTTCATTTTAAAAAAATATACGAGAGAGGGATATCACTTGTTCTAATATAGAGACGTTCTGTAACTTCACCGCCAATACCTACGATTTGATTTCTTGAATGAGCCGCGTGTGTGTGTGATGTTGTGACTTTGATAACTTTGTGTATGTTGCGTCATTCTTAACAAATGACGTTTTATTTTACAACGATTAATTTTATTTATTATGTTGTTTGAAAAAAAAATACTTTTTTTATTTTTGGCAAAAACTCTTTTATTTTAATTGTATTGGCTTTTATAGAGTAGTTAAAACTGTGTTTTCAGCAGAGCGAACCTAGTGTTAAGACACTACTTTTCCACCTTTCCGCCAATTTCTCGACGGCCTCCTTGTTTGGAAACTTAAATTGATTTTTTTTACTTAACTTCATGTTATTTTTCCGAACAGAGTAAGCAGAAATCATTTAATAATTTAAAATACTATTTGTACCTTCTACCTATTTCGAAACATAGTGTTAATTTGCGGAAGTCAAAGCCACCCCTTCTTTTGCGGACCTTAGTATCATTTCCCGTTCACCACTTTCACTGCATTCAATGACTTTAAATTTTTATTAGGTATAATATACCTAATAATCAGTTCGATTCGGGAAACGATCGGCGCACCCACCTGACTCTTACGGTCCTTTCACTGCATCGGCTAATAATTTATAAGAAACTAACAAAGCGCCAAATAATAAAATTCTTTACTTTTGATCGAGGTATTGCGTCATTTATGGCGGAACTTAACGCTACGATATAAATATTTGTTAAGTGAGACGATCTGAGAAAGTGATTTGTTTACTTGTGTTGGAGTAATAATAAATGACTCTAACATGTCTCAACTAGTCACTAATAATAATATATTGTGTTCTCAGTTCGTACCTGTAGCTCGGCGAGCACGCGTATGGCGGCGAGCGCGGCGGCGGCGCCCGCCATGTTGCCGCTCTTCTTACGCATCTCTTCACACTTCTTTAGACATAGACCACCGCTGGAAGAGTAGGGTTTTATTTTTTTATTTATTTTCGTGCGTTTTTATAAATAGGTAGAGAAAGAAAGAAAGTGTCCTAATGAGAACGGATTGACACTAGGTTCTTAAGTTCCTTCCAGTTACCCTGCCATGGAGCTAAAAAAAATAAAAATAAATAATATTTCAGATTTGTTCATTTAAAGATGCTTTGCATAAAAATATTATACAATCAGTGGGAACTAAATTTTGTCTAATTAAGCTGAGTTTCGACATAACTAAAACTTTCACAAATATTTTTTTTATTTCAATCGAATTACAAGACTAATTGAATTGTCATATTAACAGTAATCCTTAAAGAATCACAATAATGTCATCAATATAACACACAATTATTTTAAATTAAAAGACCATCTTTTTAATTTTATGCTGCCTTCCTTCGTTCCTTGCTTACTGTTTTCCATAAAAAAAGACGGAAGGCCAAGAGAACTTATTGCCGAAATACTTTATTCTCCATTTTGCACCAAATTTCGAGGTATCGTGCACTGTTGGAACCCATCCACTCTCACGAGACCGGAGGTACATATAAAATTTTAACATAATCAATCACCAGTGGTCGAACCCACAACCATAGCATCCACAATCAGGCACGATTTTACCCTGATGTTGTCAACACTAATCCTTACTATTACTACAGTCGATCGTGTCGTGGTCGCCCTGAAATTAGGTTGTCTGAACGTTTATACATTGTGCGCTCGGGAAGAAAACAATCAAAAGTTAGGAAAATCTTATAATCAAGTATGTGCAGCCGTCTATAGTAACTTCAAGGCGGCCACGACTTTTGGTCAAAAATTCTGTAATTTATTATAATATAAACTAACCTATCAAAAGTAATACCGGTAGCTGCCAACAAAACAATCGGGGTTGGGCCGTGACCAGAAGAAGAAGGACTCCCGCTGCTTGTATTTGAACCTGAACTGGGTGTATAATGACAGTGTAGAAAAAGAGGTGGCGTACAAGATCCTGATGCTAAAGCTAAATGGGCTTTCATATGTTGAGCTGCTATCCAGTCTCTTTCGCGCGCCCATACTTGTACGCCCAATGGGCACAGTACGTCTAAAGCTTCCTAAAAGAAGAAATGTATGTTATTTGATAGTGAATAAGGTTTTTTTTAGTTACTGAATGATCATTTTAAACATTTCATTTTCTCGAGTGGAAATCGAACCCATCACCTGTAGCGGTTACAGTCCCTGCGCGACTGGCCTTTTGTTGAAAGTTAGAAAAAAAATTGTTTTCTTTGTTTAAATTATGTGTGAAGCCCAAATGAATAGATTATAGATTGATAGTATTTAAAGGACAAATTACCCTGTTGTCGACTTCATCAAACCATGCATTCATATTAATTTGAAAGCCATATAATTCTAAATGACTACCAACCAACCCACCACATCAACCCCCATTAGTTGTTATTACTCATATAAGAAACATTTCTATTTCTTTGGCACAAAGTGTGACTGTAAAACCAACCGGTTGTGGGTTCGATATCCACTCGAGGAGATGAAATATTTATTTAAATTTGTATTTCCATTTCTTCGCTCTGGTGTCGAGGCAAATCATGGCGTTGAGTTCTGCCACTCAAAACGCAATGCCTCCAAAATTTGACAGAAAGTGGGGAACGGAGTGTATTAACACTAGATCACCCTCTGCCTACCCTGCTGTGTACGGGATACAGCGTGAAGCTGTTTCTATTTTCTTTAGTACCAAAAAACCTTCAAAAACGACCAAAATCATAGACCTGCGCAAAATCAACTGGCGTCATCTTGTTAGCGGGCATTTCGCTCAAGTATCTCGCCCAGTTCTGTGCTCGAGCGAACACAAAGCCAGTCGACCATGAATCATTACTTTTCTTAGTGTCTCCAGACTCCTTATTTTCGCCACTCTCTTTATTACCATCCCCATATAGTGACACTTGTACTGCTGGTTGTCTATCGATTTTGAATTTGTCAAACCTATAAGGGATATTAGCAAAGTAGTAAATATTAAGTTCTTAATAAGTCAATACATGTAAATTAAATATTTTATAATAATTTGAAATTTCTATTTGTAGCTCCGTTCTTTACTACCGTAGCGTTTTGCGCTCCGTCCTCTCTGACTGCCCCGCTAGGGATAAAGCGTGAAGCTAAGTTAAATTAAGTTTTAATTTAAAATGCCCGATACTTTTAGTATTTTATATCTATTGAAGCAATGTAGTTATGTATTTTTATTGTCTACTGTATTATTAAATAATAGGTACTGAACTGTAAATCTAACAAAAAACTGTTTCCATTACTCAACAATGTAAGAAAAAGGGCTCAAATATATTAACCTCCAAGCAGCCAAATGTGCACCTTCAGCGGCCGCATCGGGTATTCCCCCACTCTCCACGGCGACTTGCGTACAACCACGCTCAGCTAACACTTGAACACCCGATCCGACCATTATTCGGACATTTTCCTATATTATTTATGTCCAATTAAATATAAAATATCTAAGGCTAATGGCTATTCAAAAATTAAACAGAAAGGAGATTTGACAAATATTGTTAGGTAGGTAAATCTTCTGAACCTCTGATATAAGAAAGTTAGGCACCTTTCACTTAATTACCAAATTATACGTTGCAATTAACACATGTATTCCGTTCCCGCCTAATTCTGGCATTTCGTGTTGAGTGGTGGAACTCAACGCCGCGCTTTACCTCTTTACCAAATATACCTATATATAGAGATTATATATCTGTAGCAGGAAGCGAACTCAGAACATGTCGCGTTTACAGTCGCATGCTTGTATCCCTGGGCCATAACGGCCTCACATAATCTATACTTATAATAAAATATATAAAGCAAACAAGATAAAGATTATAATAGAACACTATTTAAAAATAATTTATATTTTCATAATCTAATCTTTATCTTGCTTTTTTAACACGTGTACTTGGGGCTAGTTGTTGTGCTTCTTTGCTTGAAAGTTCTGAGAGTGAAGGAATTTGGAGTATTACTATCTAGTATGCTGTGACAATTATTCTTATTCACGAATTGGGTAAATCTTTAGCTTTCAATCTGTATGATGATATAAAACTTAACTTCCCGCTTAATCCCTAGCGGGGTAGTCAGAGAGAACAGAGCGCCAAACGCTATAGTATCAAGATAGCACATCACTATAATTACTTGCCTTGATATATTTTTTTTATTTATTTACATTTTAAAATAATTTATTCTAGTTAAAAAAAAAATATGATTTTTTTTGCCTTTTTTATATCCTAAAATAATTAATCCATTTATAGGACCTGTACTTCAAAAGGAAAAAAAAAAAGAAAACATTATATTTCAAGCAGGCGCACGGGGGCCGGTAGTACATAATAATATTTAAAAAAATTACAAGCAATAAGAAAACCAGTAATACTCACACGACTCTCGTCCAAGCTCTCTAACTCATTGTACCCAGCATCCTTAGGACCTAATGCGGATAACGCTACAGGGCCTACGTCTGGCAACACATCTGTTACCACGAACGCCTTGCCTGGCTTCAGGTGGCCTGATATCCTGAAATTTTGTCAATTTTGGTTTGGAATTATAAGATAATATGATATTTAAGAAATTAAATTGCTATTATTTTATTAATCACGGAGTAAATAAATTAAAATAATTTTATATTGGGACCCCACTATATTTCCATTTCTCCCCCATATATTTTCAGCGATTTTCAGTGGTTTATCACATATTTGGGAAGTTGTGATTTTTAAAAAAAACCGGATTCTTGAAGAAAATAACCCGACTGTTGTCTGCTCTCTGTCTGTGGGTACAAATCACCATTGATTCGACGATCCAGTCACAACCTATTTTTTTAATTAATTTTATTTTTTGTTGTTATTTTTTTCAACGTAGCGACAAATGAACCCGCGCCTTTTCGAAACTGTCCAAGGACTCTGACCACTAAGTTTTATAACACGTCACATCACGTTTGTATAAGAATTTCTTACAAATTATTTGTTGTTACTTGTTAGCTTCTATGTAGCGTATTCCAGAACATGGATTCAAATCCCGCTACGTTTAAATTTTTAGACGTTTTCAGAAACATATTTTTTTTTCCTAAATATCTAATATGTTATGAGTGCATTTTAAATAAAATCTTACTTACTCATTCAAATATTTACTAATTTTGCCGCCACTTTTCTGGTCAATCTCTTCAGCAGTAGAAGAAAGCTCTAATTTCTTCTCATTTTCATATACACCGAGCACTAGACCTTTCTGGATTTATTTTATTACATATAACAATTACATGCGTTTTTTAAAGGCAATATTCGAATAATCATCTTTATGTACTTCTTATAATATAGAAAAAGGGCACCGTGAGATCAAAGAACCGTGGTATCAATATTTTTTTTTTACTTTATGCGCATATGAAACATTTTTGATAGTTAGTTATATAGCTCATCTATTTATCAGCAAAGCTTAGACTAAACTTTATTTATTTATATTGAAACACACGTCCTTCACACGTACCTACTTTCTGCGTCACGCTTTATTGGACATTTAGCTTGTAGAGATATCCACTAGGATAGGAAAGGATACGGAGTGAGTTTGCGAATACGGGAGCATGTATTAGGTAAATTCGCATCCATCACAACCGCAAAATAAAAATTATATATAATATATTTTGTCGTATAAAAAATATATTATATATTATGTATACAGTGTTTTTGTCAGCACCACTTTAAATGAAAAAAGTTTTTTTTTTTCAAAAATTTAAAAGTGATTTTTTCAAACAAAATGAATAATAAAATTAACGTTGTAATATAAAACGCTATTTATCAAGAACGACGCAGCATAAACCTATCAAAAGGAAACCGAAGCATACGTCTTATTCCACAACCGAGTCGTAAGTAGTAGGTAGTATTGGCGGCAAAGTTCAAAGTTGTTTAACCCTTAGTGGTATTTTTGTAGTAGTAAGTGTTTACGATATGGGTATCTTTTCATAACTGCGTCACGAAATACAGTTTGGATGAACATCTTGAAATTAAAAAAAAACCTACGTCTAAACTGTTGACCTATCTTAAATTATTTTTTTTGGGAACGGGTTTGAAAAATTTCTCCTTTATGCTGCTCCCGTAAAAGGAGCGCAGACGCTTCCACCCTGTAAAAATTTTTAAATATACTATGCTCTGATCAACCTCTTTGTACATGCCGTATGAAGGGTCCTCATGCTTTTTACGGTCAACCGAGGTCTCCCCTACCTCTTTTACCGCTCACCTTTCTTTCATACATATTTTTTGCCATTATTTCATCATTCATTCGATCAACGTGTCCAAACCACCTGAGCACTTTCTCCTTCTCCATTCTATGTATCTTTTCATTACGGATTCTGGCGGATCTCCTCAGCTTTCATCTATCTTTCATTCTCGTCTTCATATATGTATTTTACTTCAAAAAAACAAATCATTTTATAACCTTAGCTCCTCCCAAAGTTTGTTCGTGACTTTCTTTTTTTTCATCCGAATTAACTTCACAGGCAGTTGTTTTACCCCTACTGTTAATTTTATCAAAAACTTTTATAGAAATTGCTCTACTTCTAAATAAATTACAACTTGAAAATAATTTAGAAATCATTATAAAAATATAAATTGGTAACTTCTATTAAAAATATAAAAAAAATATGAGCCTACTGGATTTAATAAAAAAAATATATGTTTAAATTACTTTATACAATAAAAGAGAATTTATTAGTTACACATATAGTGAAAATAAAAAATATGTGAAAGTACAAAAAAGCAAAATAATTACTCATAACATTTATTAAAAAACAAATTAATATATTTTGTGAAAATAAATTGTTTGATGATTTGTAAAATAATATAAAAAAATAAGCATTATATAGGTAATCTTCAAATATCAAATAACACAAGAATATCTTTAGCACATTTTTATAGCTTACAGTTTTACCATGCATATAACATGGCAGTTACTAGATAATAAGTTAAATATACATTAAGGTCAGTTGTGGTGGAAAGGACGGAAAGAGGGAAAGAGACTGTCTTAACAATAGGTTCCCTCTGCCTACCCTGCTGGGGTACAGAATGAAGGTGGTGTTTTTTTGTAAGTTAAATATGTAGAAAAAGACAATCCTAATACCTGAACTCACCTAAAAATAAAATTTCTTGAGATAATTATGTCTAGTTATAGCCCTAATTCTAGTAACAGATAAAAAAAATATGGACTGGATCGAACATAAAAAGAGCATGGTGGGCAGAAAGAAGGTAGAGTTGACACCTCCCTTTTTTTGCTTGTCTTACACTTAAGGAAATCATAAGAACAAGACAGATCTCAATGCCTTACATAAACATTTTCAATGAAAAACATCAATTTACATGTTATGTTTTTATTCTTTTCATAATAACTTATAAAGATTTTGTAAATTAATTTAAATATATCATCTCAAAATTATGTTCACAAGTCATGTTATGGAAAATATTATGGAAAAATATAAAAAATATTTCTAAAATATTTTTAAAATATAAAAAATATTTCTAAAATATTTTTTATAAAATACTAAAATTACTAATTTAACAAGATTTAAAATGCTTTAATAACAATGATTATTTACCTATAAATATATGTATAATCATCATCTTTTATTTCCGATATTAAGCTTGAACTTTGTAGCTTTTGGTACATGCCGAATTGTCAATGATATTCTAGTGTCTCGAGAAATTGTGGTATTTTTCACATATTTATTGGAACACATATTGAAATTAACAATGGACTCATCTAAATAATCCTCTTTAATTTCGTCTATGCTATGTAAATAATAATGAAATAGTTTATCTTGTAAAATTAATAAGCTTCTAGGTTCTAAAAGTATTGAAAATTTAAGTTTTAATGAGTTATTGTCAGAGCAAATTGGTTCAAACAATCTTAATACAGTATGTGAACCAACAGAAATAGTAGTAATGGTGGGATAAAATAAATTGCCATCCAAATGTGGTAAGATCCCTTGTCCCGGTAAATATTCATTTACTAAAACATGGTTGGGCTTGTTACCATTCATTAGTCCTAAGTTATGTATATTTTCTAGATATTTTTGCAACCATTGTGGTATTTTTTCTGCTATCATTCCCTTGCTGTGAGGAATGCCACCCCAATTTTGTAGCCGTCTATTCGAAAGTTGAGTCCACTTAGGTATTGGAGCAGCATAAATATTTGAAAGAATAGATATCTCTTCTTCTAAGGTTATAAAATCGGATATGTAATAGGCGGTTGGATCAATCTATAAAGTGCAAAGATATTGTTTTTTTTAGTAATTGAAAAAAAATTATGTAAAGTATTGTATTTATGTTGAACTTACATTTGCGACTTTAAAATTATGTATTGAAACGTTATCTTTAGTATCGTCATTCATTTTGGCACTGCTTTCATAGAAAACTAGATTTAAATGTTACCAAAATGAAACTCGAGGAGCCCTGAATAGTGAATATATCTTCAATAAAATATTTTTTGTTAAAAACAATATATTTTTGTTTGTATTGTTTCGCCGTTCAACTCAACTCAGCTCAGCATCTATAAATTCTGAAACTCTGAATTCATTGATGTTTTTGTTCTATGTCCATTGCCATATACATTATAGTACATTATAGTATATAGAATGTACTCTGTGTCCATTGCCCAGCAAATAGCAATGACAGCATCGATATTTTTTGTCTGTGACTTTGTATGTACATTCTTTAAATACGGTACCGTAGTATAAATCCACTAAACCCTTTTAATTTAATATTCAACTTGTAACTTAATTTAATTAAATTTTAATTAAACTTTTCTATTTAATAGAAATATTTCAAAAATATTAGCGTTTTTTAAAAGTTTTATAGCAGCGTTTTGTTTCGGCATTGTATAGAAAAACATTGAATAATTTCTTTTTCAGACCAATAAATGTAACATTTAATTAAGTAATATTCATAAAAATAAGTATATTATAAAAAAAATATTCAAAATCTGTATAAACAATGCAATTTCTACAAAATGTTGTAACAATGTTATAAATAATTAAATAATGACGTTTCCATATAAAATCTATGCAATAACGAAACTTATACAGCTATCTTTTTGACAGGAGTGGACAGGCGATAAAATGTTATTTGTTAATATTTTTTTGTAAATATCGTATAAATGGGTAAATATAGAATGTAATTAAAATGGGCGGCTGCATAGGAATAACTAGGAGTAGAAGTGGGCCCATAGAAGAATCGTCTGGAACGGTGTCGCGGCCTAATTCGGGTAGGTGACCGACTGTCGCCGTGGAGACGTGCTTGCTTAGACACTAAAGTGAACTTTGTTTTAGGCGGATTAAGAAAGAACCAGTCGCTGTGTCATGAGACTATACGGTGGAAATCCGATGTGCCATTAACTGAGGGTCAGTTGAGAAGTAAGCGTGATGAGTTCTGGGACACTGCTCCGGCTTTCGAAGGTAGGAAAGAGATATGGGATGCACTGCGGGCGGCGGCCGTAGCGGCAGAAGCCATGGATTTCCAATTAGCACAGGCCATTCTTGATGGGGCCAGTGTGTCTGTACCTAATGGATATCTTACAGAGTGCTATGATGAATGGGGGACCAGATATCAGGTAAATTCTTTCTCTATTTCTTTTTGATAATTGTTGACAATGTTTTTTAGGTGAACTGTTTTTGCTCTGATTTATGTTATGCTTAGAAATTATAAATACTAAGTATGTACAGATGTTATCTATATATAGATAAAGAAATCAAGTCATTAAATAGCCATTAAATTAATAATGTGTTACAATTTTAAATGATTTGATCTAATTTGGGCACTGGCATGACAAATCATTATTGAGTTTTGTCACTTAACATACAATGTCATGAATTTGGGTAAAAACCGAGAACAGTGTCTTGTTACTATGGAATATTTTTCTACTCTGCTGGATACAAGCTGAATATTATAGAATATTATTTTAATGTAAGTATAACTATTTTATTATTATTACACATATGTTAAAATAATATTCTAAAATATTTTTACTTTTTTACATATATAGAAACAGCATAAGATATTCTTTCTTAAGTTTAAATATTTATTTATTTATATATGAAACATTTTTTACATATGAATTGTAAATGCCTAAACTTTGAATGGACAATGTTAATGTTATTAAAGTAACCAAACACAAAAAAGTGTATGAGTCAGCCAACTTAATTTATGACATACCAAAGCAATGATTCATTTTAATTTATGTTAAATGATGGACATGTTCAATTTAATGTGCTGGAACTAAATTTGTTTAGAATAACTAAAAAAAAATTTATGTATTTAATATCACTTTAGTAAAATATAATACTTATATATTATTAGTCTTATATTTAAATAAATAACAAAATATAGTTTAATTTTTTTAGCAATATTTTATTATTACCTTGTATTAATTATAATTTACATAAAACTTAAAAATGAAATGATTGCTGTTTGTACATGAAAATTATTGGACATTTATTGATTAACGTTTTTGTTGTAGTTTCTACTAGATTTGATAATACCCCAAGCAATAGTTTTTAATATTTTTGAGTTTTAATTGGTTTGACTATTGCACTTGTTTTCATTAATATATTTTGGCAAATTGCCCTTAGCCATTAGTGTTTATTGTATTAAAATCTGTTTTTAAATAAAAATACTATATAAATATATAATATTTTGTTTAACAAAATTGCAGTAAATTGACTGTTATATTGGATTATCAATTACTAGTTTTCAATAAATATTGAAAACTAGATATTCATATTATGATATCTATACAGATGTTATCTTTAAAATGATAATTGATAATGTTATTAGATGTTGTAATATGATTTAAATTAATTAAAAAATATTATTAATTAAAAAAAATTGAACGATTTAAATTAATGTATAAATTATTGTGTTCAAGTTTAAGCAGACAAAGCAATGAAAATTTTTAATATATTATTTTCATTTTCTAATCCTGGTAATAAGAGCAAGCCCACAAAGAATTCTGCCACTCAACGTACATGTCTTTAGGATGGAGTGTCCTAAAATAGGTCTTTTCTGCGTACATTATTATATGTAGAATACAGTGTAAAGCTAAAAAAAAAAAATTTCATGTTGTAAAATGATACATTTCAGGTACCAATATATTGTCTGTCAGCCCCTATCAACATGGTCAAAGAGGCAAACGGGAGAGACTCACCAGCAGAATGCTCTGAGCCGGTGGAAGGTGGAGTGACTTTAGCCCTGCGTCTACGTTTGTCCACTGGTGGACCAGATCTAGATCTACCTGTATGTTCCAGACATACTATAGCCCATTGTAAGGCTAAATTACATGTAAGTTTCGATTTTTTCGAGATTTCAATTTCTCTTCTTTTGTTATGGTTATGTTGTATAATAATGATGATATTTAGAAATTACTAAATAACACTTAGATTTAGTAGCAAATTCTTAGAGCATCATATTTATTGATGCTTTTTTTATTTAAATATGACATATTCCAACTTTGACTAAGCTTCATATGAGTGTCCAAGCATTTCTGGAATACACACATGTACAATATAAGCTTGCGACAAAAGTATTTTCATATTGTTCATACAAAGGAAATTATTTTTTTTAGGTATAATGTTTTATTTATTTATAATATGCCATTTTGATCGATGACATATTGCCATCTTATGGCCATGATCCCATTCCTGTAGAAGTTTTAAGATTTTGATAAAAAAAAATCTGAAAGGTAGTGTTCACAGTGTCCTTTTGAGAATAGCTTTCCTCCTAAAGACTTCTGCAATGACCGAAGGAGAATGACTGATGGAGCAAGATCAAGACTATAAGGAGTATGCATCAACCTATCCCAGCCAAGCTCTCAATTTTTGCTGTGTGGCTAAATATGAGTGTGGTTTGGCATTGTCATGGTGGAACACCACGCCTTTCCTATTTACCAACTCTGGTTTATCTCAATAAATTCTTTTAAACCTTATCAGTTGCTGACAGTAAAGGTCAGAATCGATAGTTTTACTCAGTGGCAAAAGTGGACGATTCCTTTCCAATCCCACCATATACATCACTTTGTTCCGAGTCAGGCCGAGCTTTTCCACGGTCTGTGAGGCTTGTCCATGCTCTTTTTCGCATATCCTTATCGTAAGTAACCCATTTTTCATTACCGGTAATCAACAAAATGTCGGAATTTTTACGTTAAAACAATGAATCGCAAATGGAAACACGTTGCATTAGGTTTCTTTCAGTGAGATCATGTGGTACCCAAATTGACGTCAAACTGTTTTGTGATCAATATCCAGTTTTTCAGCAATATCGTAGCTAATAATTTTTCTATCTTGCTCCACTTTCTCAAATATGGCACTGATCTTATCTGTGAAAGGGAGAGGGCGTCTAGACCGAACCTCACTTGAAACGCTTGAACCATATTTGTATTACTCTTATTGATACCGCATTCGGTCCGTAAACCGCACAAATTTTATTCGTGGCGTTCATGGTAATTTTACCTTTTTTTGTAATAAAACTTTAAAATATACCGAATTTTCAGCTAGTTACATTCAGTACAGTCAAAGACAAAGCCAGTACAGTTTGATCACTAATAATACATTCAAAATACGAAATACTTTTGCCCCGACCTATTATGTACCTAGGTATATTCATCGAGACATCTTTAGAGAAGATCCAGATGACTATTATTTATATTAAACTACTGGCTTCTTTCATTTATATATGAGGCAATGAGCTCACGGGCAGCATCGTGTATACTATAGTGATATTGTTTTAATAACAAAGTCTCATTTTACATAATCAAAGGCAAAGCTTTGGAAAAGTGACAGAATACTCCAGACATTTTGCTTCAATGCTGCGTTTTGCCTTATAAATCTACCCATTTTTATACCCCTTTGTTTTCCCCGAATTCTAGGCTCAAGAGAACATAGAAACGTATAGACAGCGTTGGTACTACGGTGGTAAACTACTGGGCGACAAGTTGCCTGTCGAAGAAGCTCGTATCACACCCGGATATGTGGTGCAGGTTATCATCAGTGATGAGAACCAGCCGCCAAGCTAGTTGTGCAGGTGGGTAAGACCATAACGACACATATACAACATAGAACCGACATTTGAGAGCTAGTTAGTAATGATAAAAATATTATATAAACATTAGTTTTTTAAAATTACATTTTTTTTTTTCAAATAATGATACTTGGATATCAGGCTGCTTTTATACCAAACAAAAGCAGCACTATGTCTTGTTATCAGAGCAAGGAAATGAATATGACTCCTTCCCACGTGTGGGAATCGAACCCATAACGTTGCACTTACGGTCAACCGCTGTGCCGCTGCTCTCCTATCTCTTTCCTCTGCTCGAAGAAAATAATAGAATTAACGTGTTGACATTTTAGGAGTTCATTTTCCATCTATTATAACAGTGTGATGTATTTTCATTATACATCAAACGGTGATGGAATACCTCCAGTGTTACTTTTAGATAAATAATATCGCATAATTCATTACGCATAAATAAATAATGTCTTGTTGACATTTTTAAAATTTTATTGTCTACTTAAGCAAAAAAAAAACTTTGGCGAACAGTGTCTGGCGAACAGTGTTATAAAATATACATCGCGTGGATAAATTACCTTTTAGAGTGCCTATAATTAGATTTTTAAAATTATAATTTTGATGAAATTATAATTTAAAAATTGTTATTATAAACAAGTTATGTGAGTTATTAACTTAAATAGCCACGCGAATAATACTATGTATTAAAGATTTCAATTAAAACTGAAATATAAAAACTCTATTTTCTCAATTATTTTTTTAGAAACGACGAAAGTCTTTCAATAAATGTTAAAAATAGAAAGTATTCACTTTTTACTGAATATTTTTTATGTTTCGCGTAATTTTTTATAATAACGGGTAGTTTTGTTAAAACTACAGGTAGTTTCAGGAAAAAAGTAAAAAAAAAACGTCATTGTTATACTTTTATCGATGTTTTATCACTAATGGACAATTTAGGGTTCCCTAATTTGGAAATATGGGTTTGGTGTCAAAATTCATCAAGATTGTATTAAAAAGATTAAAAATAAAATGATGGACACTCCTTAAAAGATGAATTTTTCGCACAACATATATTTTACAGCACTGTGCGGCGCCTTATGTGCTAAACAAGCGCATAAAAGTCTTATGCACTTGTTACAATTTATGTGTGTTGTTAGTACCTTTGTAAGGAGATATTTTTGATTAGTTACATTTTTATGTACATTAAAAAACATTATTTTCAGAAAAAAATATATGATGGAATATGATCAGTGACAGTCCACAAAACAAAATGGAGACTGCAAATAATTCTAAATCAGTACCATAAAATGTAATGTACCATACAAAACGCTATATTAGTTTGTCTGTTACATTTTTAATTATAATCAGTTATCGTTAAATGTTTAAATCACTGGAAAATAATGTTAGTTTAATATTTCTTTTATGGTTTAGTTGTGGGTGTTAATTATATTAAAAAATATGTTTTTCTTATAATATGAATAATTGATGCAGCTTTCACGAAATATAACTTTTATAAAAATATCTATCTACAAGAATAATATCCATTACAGTAGAGTCTATGATTATAATATCATAAATTATAATATAATATATAAAGCATATTGATGTTATTATTGTTTGAGTTCCATTTTCATTCTTCAGTTTATTGGAAACATATTAGAATTTACCATTTTTTTGCCTGATCTGTCCGTCCGCGATTCACTGCCTCTTCAGATATGTATATTTATAAATTTTTTTGTTAATATATTAATTAAATAAATTATTGTATTATTCCAGTGATTTAAATCTTTAATAAGAAAATAATTCTAATCCGAAAAATTATAACGAGATTTTTATAAATTGCCTAAAATTGAAAAATATAGAAATATATATTAAAAAAATCGATTTTAACATGAACATGTCGATCTTACATGGTAATTATTTTATTCATTATTCCTATTGCAATCTGAACATTCGGCACTAAATTAACAGATAAGAAGAAATAATGGACCTAATTGTATTAGTAGATATTGTAGAAACGCTGCTATGTAAATATAAATGCTAATATTAAATAAATAAGATTATATTGCTAAATTAGTTATCTGTGTGCTTGATATTCTGTGCATATTTATAAAAAAATAGTTTATTCTGCTAAAATTTTGCGTGAAATGGTGCAATTTCACAAGTTTTGAGTTAAATGAATTTTATTCAGTTTATGGTTTAATAATAGACGTCCATTCATAAAATACGTTATTTTTATGACAGCACTTTTTGTCCCCTGTTCATGTCTCAACTGATTACATTTGTGGGACAAAAAATAAATAATTCAATCCTCCAGTAGGAATGGAACTCACAACCGTTGTGTTTATAGCGTGTTACACGCTGCACGAGGCCTATGTGTGATATCACGAAATTTAGGACTGCCTGTTTGGGACGTCATTTATCTTCGGCTATAAAATAATAGTAATATTCAACAATAAATAGTATAATTATTTATTCGCCTAAATATGTGCTAAACTTGAGAATTAATTAAATTTACTGTGCATTTACTAAGGTTTTTAAAGTTTTCCTTGTATATCCGAGTGCAGTGATCAAAATTTTTCATCACAAAAATTTTACAACAGCACTGCGTTTTATACTTGTTATATTTAAATATTTTTTTATATACAGACTCTCCTATGTAATGCCCCAAAGTATGTTAAATTTAATAATATTTACGATTAATTTTGTGTATAAAAAGAATTAATAAGTTCTAAGTATCGATTATATAATCGATTATTTTATTTTTCCCTTCAAAGTCATTTTGTCACTGCCATTCTATATAATCTCATTTTTATAGTTATGATATGTTTACAAACATAAATGAAAACCGATGTTTACTTTAATATAGTTTTTTGGCGTTCTGCCAAAACATAAAAAAATATAATTTTATTTCTACTTAAATAAAAGCTATTAAAACATTTTTAATACATTGATGTTTATATTATTTTTCTTAATAATATTTATAAGTGCTTAAAAGTGGTCTTCACTTTTTTATCTATATTTTTAGATTATATGTGTATATATATTTAATCTGTATAATCTCACATTTGCCCGCGTTGTTCAAAAATCATATCAAAATATATAATATTATATAAATAATTAGCCATGCGGTATATTTCTGCCATCTTGTTTTTAATTGGAGAAACTAATTATTTAATTACTTATATATACATACATAAATAAAATAAAATTAAAATTAAGATTCTTATGTTTATTATAAAATAAAAATACGCTTTTATATCGTTCGATATAGATTAAAAATTAAATTTTAAGTTAATCATTAAATTTTATATTTCCATGATTTGTTTAGCTGTAACTTGTATTTTTTAAATATATATATATATATATATATATATATATTAGTTTTTGATTTAAAAATTGTCGTGTACTATTTGGCTGAAATTTAGTTAATTTTGAGATAGTTCCGACTTCGAATCTCTTTCGTTAAAGTTTATACTGCATTTACAGATGTTTATCCTAGTTTGTATTAATATTAATTGAATATACATACATGTATATATAAACACTATTTATTTTTAATCCATTTTATACGGGAGATTCCTGAAGGTTTTTTTTACTAAAATAAAAAAAAATGCTTATATTTTAATTGATTATTTACTTTATTTTTGTATAAAATGGCCATTTTAATGTATTTTTTCCTTCATATTATGAATATTGTAATATAAATGCTAGATTATATTTAAATTAGTGCTTAATATTAACAAATTGAGGCTTAATTGTTTTTAAACATTAATTAAATTGATATGACATTTAGTTACCATAGATAAAAACATTTATTATACAGACTATATTATATTGAAATGGTTTTTTATTTAATTGAAAATCTTGAAATAACTTTTTGTGGCCACCGTGTCGCAGTAATTGCGAAGATGAGTTCTGCCACTGTCTCGAATTCGTACGGAAAGAGTAGAACGGAGTATCTTGACACTAGGTTTTCACTGCCTATCCTGGTATATTCGGTATATAGCGCAAAAATAAATTCAATTTTTATGAAAGTAATATAATAGACAATAGTGTAGTTTAATCATTATATCTATTACAGAATGAACATATATTTGTAGTATTATTATAAAAAGAGATAAATTATATAAGTGAAACCTACAGATTCATACTTCATAAGCATTTTGTTTAGTTCCATAAATCATACAAATAAAACTATTTTTAATTAATATTACTCTATTTTTTTTTAAAACTCAAGGTTTTTAGAACTAGTATTGTGACGTCAAAGTTGTTCTTAGAGAAATAAATACCATATGTTTTTTTTTTAACAATATTACCAACATTTTTCAAATTATGGATACATGATTATTTAATTTTTTGGAAATTATTATCACTGCTACGACATAATACTTGATTATTTTGTGAATAAATATGTTTTTGATTACCTGCACAAAATGCTTTATAATCTGTATTTTGTTATTATACATGTATTTATATTATATATAGTAAATTAATAAATGAAATATAAAAATTCGTTCGCCATTATATATAGTTTTAATAAATTTGTTGGGAATTGTGAAGCATTTATGTCATATTATTATTATTATTAGCCTAATTATCCTAAACGCTTAAATATATGTTTTTTTTATTTTGACGCTGATATTATAATAAATTTTGTAATTTATAATGTTAAATCAAGAAAACTAATTTCTCGTGTGACTTAGACAGAGTTTTTTATGTATTAATAAAGTAAAAGATTGGAAATATATAGTATATAATTTCTTTCATTTTATATAGATTAAATATATACAAATAAAATTAATTGAAACTATTACGGGTGTGATCCAAAACAATATATTTGTGCAAAAAACGCGCTACTCTACTTATTTAAAATGTTTTTTTCAACACTAATTTAAAGCAAATTTTGTATCAGAGATGTTACGAGTCTCAGTAATCGTATTCGAAATACATTATTTATCCGTTCCGGATCCAATATAGCAATTACATTATATGATAGATTTGTTATATGTGTATTGTAAACTATATTTTAAAAAGACTAACTATTGAGTTTCATGCCGGCTTATCTCAGCAGAACTGCTGTCCGAGCCGAGGGGAGCTGCCTGTAGGACTGACACTACTGACATTTCTATATGACCTGAATCAAAGGTGCTTATAAAGGCCAAATTAAATAAAGAATATTTGGGGATTATTTCAAGTGATAAGTGCAAAGAATTAATGTTGCTAGAAATACTTAAAAACACATCACAACCATATGTCACCAATACAAGAACTCTAAAATAGCAATAAATAACAGTTTCTTTAAAAAATATATTTCCCAAAAATCCTTATATTCGCAACCGAAATTATCTGAAAGTAACACATAATCCGAAATAATTTCATATCTGCAATCGAAATCGATATAGTATTCATATCGATTCAGTTATCCATTTTTCTTACACTCGTACCATCCCTGTCTAATATTTAAAATATGTTTGTTTTGAATTGATGTGGACACAATATATGGTGTTGTTTCTACACTGTATATCAATTTTGAGACATAAGGCATTTAAAATTTATTGCATATTGTTTCAAACACAAATATGGAATTGACAACAATATATTTTATTTATCTGTAAAATAGTCCATTATAATGAACATATATACCTATAAATTTAAATAGATATTACGTTTATTTTAAATTAAAGTACTTTTAATTTAATATTACACGGTTTAATAATAAAAATAAATGACAATGATAATATTTTTGGAATTTTAATTTAAAATGTCTACTATTTTAGTACAAGTATCGTATATCTTAGTAAAGTCCTTATGATGATTTTTAATTCTTTCTTTTTATTACTCAGTCTGTAAATGATCATTTCTTGTCTTTTAAGTTTTTTATAAAAACACTCAGGTATTATTCTAAATAGGTATTTTTTAGGTCTGATTCAAGATGTTAATTTATACATTTGCCTAGATTTTCCACCTTTTTTTAAGTAACCATATGTAAATTTCCGTGCCAATAATTGATACTTATTGAATTTTACATATAATTTTGAATATTATTAAATATTATATTAATTATGTATATAAAATGTTTTGTATTATCCACAGATTATACGCGTGTTGTACATTTTTGATTGAAATCACAATTTTTTTCGTCATCTGTGTTGATATTTCGTAGACAGATGGCGCTTCTATCGTGATCATTCGACAATAATTATTTATTTTAGCATGGACGCAATGGAAAGTGGAGAACGTAAATAGTCTTAACACTAGGTTTTCTTTAATATTATAAAGCTTAAAAAATGGCTTTATTTCTCAAACATGCTTTAAATCTTAAATTCACGCCATCTGTGGACGAAATTATATATAAATTGTATGGGGACGTCTAACACACCAACATGCTTTTCTTTTAGTATTTTTACGTTTGTTGTGAATGATTAAACAAAGTAAATAAATATATGAAAAATGCTATCAATATTTTAAAGAAGTTCAACGACATGTGACAATTTTATGAATAACAATAGAAATAATAAAATAATAATGTTATAAAAAAAGATCTATAAACTTAATAAAAAATATAAATTTTGAATATAAGAAAAAAGTTGCAAGAAGATTACAACTGTAATAGAAAATATGCTTTGCTTTATTTAAAGTTTTTCTAGTGTCGGTGTGAGAGGCGCCCGTCGCGTGTACATACAATATTAGTGTGTGTAAGCAATACTAGCATTTTAAATTTTGAAATAAAAACACCTTGTGAATCATTTTGTTTTTTATTTACCTACATTAAATAAAACAATTATAAATCATTACTAATCTTGAAAATGTGTTCAATAAAATTGCTTTAGTGGAGAAAAGAGACAAGCCATAAATTATATTTTGCTAAGGTATTTTTAGTTATATATTATAATCAAAATCTTATTTTGAGGCAGTCATGACGAAGTGGCACAAGTGTGTGACTGTGAACTCGACGATTCTGGGTTCGATTCAAGTCTAGGGAATGAATTATTAAATATTTTTATTTTCGCTCTAGTAACAAAGCAAAGCGCGGCGTAAAATTCCGTCTCTCAAGAAACAACGCTGGAAAATTCTACAGAAAATGAGGAGCGGAATGTTTTAACACTAGATTCTCTGTACCCTGCTATATGCGGGATATAGCCTGAAAAACATGGGTTCATCCGCTCTTATTAAATGTCACAAATATATTATCCGTGAGGCCGGTCGTGGCGCAGTGGGACGAAGTGTGACTGTAAAACCGACTGGTTGTGGGTTCGATCCCCACTCGAGGAGATGAAATATTTACTTAAATTTATATTTCTATTTCTTCGCTCTGGTGTCAAGGCTAAGCGCGGCGTTGAGTTCTGCCACTCAACACGCAATGCCTCCAGAATTCGGCAGAAAGTGGGGAATGGAGTGTCTTGACACTAGGTTCCCTCTGCCTACCCTGCTGTGTGCGGGATACAGCGTGAAGCCAAAAAAAAAAAAACAAATATATTATTTATGAAGAGGTCCAAGTAAAACAATATACGTCATTAAACGTAACGTTTATTTTCTAAGACTACATTTAAAATACTGATTTTACCTTTACTTAGACAGAAACCAGTCGAGTCTCTAACACTAACACAGATTTTTTTTTTTTTTTTCAAAATAAAAATCAATGTTGGTGCAAAAATCTAACAAAAATATAGCACAATATATAATAAAATGCAATTTGTTGTTTTATGGAATTTTATAAAAATAATTAACCCAGTTCTATCTAGTTAAAAAGCTTTTTAACTTAAAAAAGTGTTTTAACTTATCATTTTAATATATCGAATTACACAAAAAACCGTTGAAAATTAAAATGATTGAAAACAATTTTATATTTCATAATTGTATAGAAAGTTGTTATATACAAAATCAGTAAATTCAGCCATTTCAAATCAACATGAATATTTCCATTTTTAGAATATAAACACAAAACAATGTTATTTAAAACATTTTCCAAACTACTAAATTAGACCCACAATATTCTTCCAAAACTCTTTACTTCGGTATATATTTAAGTAATTTAATTTCATGTGTAAGCCAAATAGCTAAAGTAAGTAGCGCCAATGATCCAGACTGATGAGACGCAGCGAGTGGAGTCGGGACATAATGCAATAATGTCATTATACCTAAACCCACCTAAAATGAAGAAAAATATATTATTTTAGAATTAAAATTAAATCATCTTCACGCTGTATCCCGCAAATAGCAGGGTAGGCAGAACCTAATGTTAAGACACTCCGTTTCCCAAATTTCTGCCGATTTCTGGAGGCATTGCGTGTTGAGTGGCAGAACTCAACGCCGCGCTTAGCCTCGACACTAGAGCGGAGAAATGGAAATAGAGCGAGTGGGGATCGGACCCACAATCGGCGCCACAACTAGCCTCTCGTAGCTATATTATTTTAGAGATCATTCAATTTTCTGCTCTATACTTTTAGAAAAGAAGATATAAAAATCTACAAAAAGGTAAGCTAATGTTGTAATGAGTTTATAATAGAATAGAAAATAAGTATTTAATATATTTTATTACTGGTTAAATAGTAGTCGATAAACTGTTACAGTGGTTAGTGAAACAAAATCGAGGATATAGATAGCTGTTGGTGAGGAAAAAAAATAAAAATACGCAAATAAAAGTGACTTATATCCATTTAATAGACTAACCTGCAAACAAGCCATCGCCGCCACAGCATTAACCACTCGTCGGCCAACTATCGACAAATTCTTCTTCCTCGCTATGGCCCACAGTGAGCCAATCGTTAATAAAGTACTCGTTCCCAAAATACGGTGGTCAAATTGTACTGTAGTTGGGTTCTCGGTGAAATTGCGAGTGGTGGGCGAGAACGCTAAAATATCGTCTGGTATCCAATTATCACCCATTTTGGGGAACGAATTGTAGACCAAGCCCGCGTCTAGACCCGCTACAAACGCACCTATAATAAAAAAATATATTTTAGTTCATCAAGCCAAATAAAAAAGGACGAAAAAAACATATGGAAATATCGCTTGCACAACATTTTTTTTTGCTCACTGCTGACTAAAATCTATTACTAACCTGAAACAGCCGTCAAAAACACCAACGCTTTAGCGGTATGAGCTAAAATCGTGACATTTTTCAATTCTTTCACTTTACTTAGTGTAGCTTTAATCGGGAAAGGGCGGAGCACCCTTAGGGCTCCGGCTATGAGCCCCGAATATAAAATAAAGGCTAAACTAAGATGAGCAGCTAATCTGTACTGAGACACCCGCGGTACATCAGAGGGCCCTTGGAAACGATCCTCTAACCCTGATTTTACCATGTACCAACCCATTAGACCCTGAAATTAAATTTTCTAATTAAATGATTAGAATTACTTTAAACTTGAACAGAAAGTATAAATTTTATTTATATGTTAAGTCAAACTAAAAAATATAGAAAATATAAATGCCTGTTTTTGTTTTACAGCACCTTTAACCCTCCAGAGGAGGAAAATATTCGAGTGAGGATCGAACTCACAATCATCGTACGCAATCAGGCAATCTCCATGGCGCCATTTTTGTGCGTTGGTGATACACAATTTCTTTCCTCTACACGCGCTTATATGAAATAAGTATATATATATTTTTAACTTATACCTTACCTGAGCAGCGACCAACGCGCAATATACTGCAACTCTTCCTTTCATCCCTCTATCTAACCTCCCTCTGACCCAGAAGTATACCGCGGGTATAAACACCGCAGCCCCAATGGCGCGCCCCCACGACCGGTGCGCGAATTCCATGTACCAGATCCATTTGAACTCATTAAGAGTTATGTTTCTGTTCTTACTAAAAAAATATCAGTAATATTTAATAAAAAAAAAATTGTCGCCAAAATGGCATAGGAAGCAAATATTTGAATTTATACATAATGATTGTAGGTTTGATACCTACCACGGGAAATATACAAAATATTTCTCGAAGTATTTGTTAGAAGTCTAGTCTTCGAAGCATATACGACAGTAAACTATTTCATCTATATATTAATATGTGAAGCAAAAGCTTTTTACACCTACAAAAATTGCGTTTAATTAATTTTATTATTATAAATGAATAGTGTAAAAGTATGTTGGAGAAGTGCAGAACGCTAATATTTTTCAGTTATAATGCTTAATAAAGTACATTAAATCAATAATCGGCGTTAAGTTCTGCCACTCAAAACGCTGTGCCTCCAGAATTCGGCAGAAAGCGGGGGAGTGTCTTAACATTAGGTTTCCTCTGCCTACCCTGCTGTGTGCGGGATACAGCGTGAAGCTGAAATCAATAAATAAAACATTACACTCACTACCATACATTACTACTATATATACTTCTGATTATTGGCACACGCGTTGCTATCGCTTATTTTTATACGCGTTAATTGGTTCTCTAGTACAAATAAATATACGACAATCATATATATGTATGTATATGTATAAAAAACATGATTGAATAAATCAATTTTCGGACCACTTCAAATTCTATTCGCGCTTGCGTTTATACACTCGAAGTTGGCTTACGTACCCCCCAATCTCCGGAGTGAATAATATATAAAAAAAACATATTAAACTACTCACTATTTATATTCGGGAAACTGTTGATACTTTTCGAATTCCATTTGCCATTCCTCATCTGTCCTCGGTAGCTTTTCTCCCAATAACTTCCATGTTACCATTGACAAGCCAGATTCAGTTAAACGTGTAACACCACCTTAAAGTTAACGTAGAAATAATATTAATTATTATAATTATAATAAATATTTGTGAATAAATTTTATTTTTAGTAATTTTTTTTATTAGTTAAAGAAATTTCAATTGTTTTTAAAAATTGGATTGTATTGTAACAAATCAATTAATTAAAAATATTATATTTAAAGTGGAACATTTTAAACAAAAAAATAAATAAATTTGAGACAATGGAATACTATCCTGCAAACTTGTTGGTTACAAGTTCAAACTCCATTCGGGAAAATGAATTATTTATGTTTCCCTGCTTTGAGACAATGTGCGGCACTGACATCTGCTATTTAACATGTAATGATTGAATTTTGGATAAAGGAATAGAATATCTTGACTTTAGCTTCAGCCTACTCTGTCATGGACCAGATAAAGCATGACGTTCAAATTAAACCATTTAAACAGTCAAATGTATTATTTATCAGAAAATAATTTTTCTTCTATAATTTTGTTGAAAAAAAAAGTTGTAAAATAAAACAAAATATTTTTTTTAATATTTTTATTTATTTTACACTAAAAACCACAAATTTATTTTAAATAACTAGTTATAAAAGTTGCTATTAATTAAGAAAAAAATGTAAAGCTTCTTATGCTGTCATATAAAGTACAAATTACACCATTAATAAAAAAATCTTAAAAATAATGAAAAAAAAATTATAATAATTTATAAGTAAAATATCCCACAATTTAATTAAAAATAAAAAAAATGCTCAAACTTGTGTTTTTAATTCATATAACTTCTTTGAATTCTACATGCAATAGATACTAGATATTGAATATAAAACATTTTATCAAAACAATATTTAAACAAAGAGAAAAGAATACCACTATAACTTAATGATTGTGCAATCAATTGTAATAGTGCTTTTTTATTATAACATATTTCTTATATATGTAAATCTATTATTGAGGCTTATTCCTCAAATATCATTTTACATAAGTCATATATTTAAACTTAAATAAAACGCAAAATTGTCCAATTGGAATACTATTCTGAAGCCAACAATAGTGGGTTCAATTCCTACTCTGAGGAATTGGTTGTTCTTTTTTTATTTCTCCGGTAACAAGACAAAAGATACATTATGTATGCTCCACTATACATCATGTCACTTAAGTTGAATGGAAAGTGGGATACAAAGTATCTTAACACTAGATTCCATTTGCCTACAGCATGAGGCTAAATAAAATATAATCTTGTTCACCTAATTCAAATATACATATTAAGTAGCAACTATTAAATCCCTAACTAAAAATAAAATATTTTTTACCATAATAGAAAGAACACCTCTCATTTACTCCCATTAGTACTGCTCAAGACAATATTAACAATATAGTAAACAGAATACAACAATACCAAATATCCAGCTACCATACCTAGTACGACCGCAGCAAAGACCATTCCACTACAGCCTAATAGCCAATAACCAACAGCTTTAGAGTCCTTTGGTTTTGATGTTGTATAAAATCGGGCTAAAATGGAGTTGGATTTGAGAATATTTGTTAGCTGAAATTTAATTTATTAGGTTTTAGTTATGGTAAAAGTATTATATGATAATATGACATATTTGGCTGAAAGTGATTGGTGGTTGTGACTTAAAACACCACTTGGGGGAATGAAATATTTTCTTTTCATTCATCATATGTTCTTGCTATAAAAAGTGTGATATTGAGCTCCACCACTCATCATACAATGTCTCAAATTAATAGAGAAAGAGAAGAATGGAGTGTCTTTGACACTAGGTTCTCTCTGCACACCATATATATGTATATAATATATGCCATACATATACTATGCTATATACAATATAAAATTTGAAGATAAAAATAATTAAGCAGTTTGTATATACCTGACTATACACAATTAAACACTCAGTCTCTAAAATAGGTTGTAACTGGAGAGCAAAGCATCATAATACTAGGTTCTCACTGCCTACCACCATACAATAATGAAAGATAATGCCAATGTCAAGAAATTCTTCTTGTATCTCATCATATTATCAATATGCACAGATGTTTATACTGAATTCATACTCTTACAAGATAAAATATGGATTTGAGTTTTGTCTTTAAACAAGTGCTTTTGTGCTGAATGCCCAGGGCTCTATCTGCACAGCTATAATGCTGCTAATTTCAGAGTTAGCTGCATTATGGCTGTGCATTTATCTTACTTTTGATTATTTCAATCATGCTTAAAAGTTCAAAAAGCTTCACTTCGAGGCAGCCAGCCTGCACCGACGAACAATATTATGATAAAAAATGGTAAATAATTAAAACAAACCTTAAATCCTTTATTCAATCCAGAATTATTATTTCTGATAGGAGTTATAAGTTTTCTAGTAACCAGTCGACTATGAACACTTGTGTTTGATACTAATAGTTTGCTCGGTGCTATCCTTAGAGGTTGCGCACAGCGGCATAAATTCGAAATAAGCAGCATTTTAACTGAAACTAAAGTCTAAAAAAAATAATAATATTTAAAATCTATAATAACACGTACTTAAGATTAAAATTATCACTTCGTTATCGCTTATATAAAAAAAATATTGTACAAACCTAAACAGTTGCGAAAGGCAAATAATTACAAATTATTTAGTAAATAGCTTTAATTAAATATTCTTTGTCTTATATTTAATTTACAAGCAGAGGATATTTTTTTTATATTCTTATCTTTGCATTTATTACAAACAATTAAAATATAAATATAAAAATGCCGTACTGATAGAGATTTCGTTTTCACAATACTCCACGATATTTTGACATTAGGATGTTGACATTGACAAGTGATAACTTGCTTTTTAAATACATGAAAATCGCATCAGAATCTTATTGAAAAAAATTAAGTTTCTAATTCTTTATAATCATTAGACAATGCTTTAATGTTTAAAAGGGCGTTTCTGAATTCTCCTTCTTCTAAGCCTTCACCAACATAATGATGTACAAACGCTCTCTTCGCATACATTAAACTAAATTTTTTGCATATGCGTTCCCAAGCTACACGAACTGCGGAAGAATTTGACACCATTACGACAGCTTTTTCTAATACAGCCAAATCACCACCCGGGACAGTAGTTGGAGGCTGATAGTTAAGCCCGATCTGTAATTGTATGAGTAGTAGTTTGTTTAATATATATGTATAATATATAGTTATTAATTTGAGATTTAAGTATAATAGATTTCTGAAATATATTAAAACAGAAAGATCAGAGAGATTCTAGATCTTTTCTGCATACAGTGGCCAATCTCGTAAAAGTTATTATACGTGCAGCACGTTAAAATTATTTATAAGAAATTTACCTTAAATCCTGTTGGTGACCATGCTACAAATTTTATAGATCTCAAGCCTTTGATCCTAGTTATGGCAGCATTTATATCACTTGGATTTACATCTCCTCTAAATAGTAAACAACAAGACATATAATTTCCTTTTGTGGGATCGCATTTGATCATTTGGTTTGAAGGTTCAAAGCAAGACATCATCAATTGTTGCACTGACAAAGATTCATGAGCAGATCTTGATGGAGGCAAAAATGGAGCAAAAGTAACAAGAGGATAATGTATTCTGGGATAAGGAATTAAATTCGTTCGAAATTCTACTAACTCAACATTGAGCGATCCTTCGAATCTCAAGGAAGATGTCATGCAAGATACGACCTGAAATAATTATGTAAGATGACACTTGAACCACTTGACCACTTGAACACAATATTAGAAGAAACTAACACTTTAATCAGAAGTAAGGAAGTTCCAACTATGAACTATTGAAGAGAAACCAAATTAATGGATACGATTTTATATCGAATTAAATATTTTTGAACATAGAACATATTTGTCATTGAAAAATGTTTAGAAATATGTAGTTACAATCGTGATATACTGGTTCCAAAATCTTTACATAATACATGGTTATATTGAGCATAGTTATATGGCGGCTTAAGGACTTTCGTGACGAAGGGCTACAAGAGTGTGACTGAAAGCGCGACAGGTAGTGGGTTCGATTGTCACCCAGTGAAAACAAATATTTATTATTTTTATTACTTCCTGCTGATGATAAGGCAAAGCACGGCGTTATGTTCCACTGCCTTACACGCCTTCAGAATTTGGCTGAAAATGAGGAACAGAAGAATCTTAATGAGAACAAAGTGTTATAACATTAAGTTCCCAGGTGCCCTCTGAATAACCTAATGTGCGGAATAAAGCGTGGGAATCCAATGCACAACCGTCATGTTCACAGCCGCAACATTGTGACCATGCGACACGACGGCCTCTAGTTCTATTTAGTAGATTTGGAAAATAAAAATACCTGAGCCATCAAGCGATTTAAATTTGTGTATGTGGGTCTCGGTACATCTAAAAGTCTTCCCAAAATATCATATAAAGCTTCATTATCAAAAATAAAGCATACGTCTTCTGTATCCATACACGCATGAGTTGTCAACACAGCGTTGTAGGGTTCTACAATTATTGGTGAAATTTTTGGTGCTGGATATATAGCAAATTCAACTTTCGATAGTTTGCCATAGTCACTGGCTAATCCATCAAGAAGAAGCGGTGTAAATCCTGATCCTGTACCACCACCGAAAGACCGAAATATTAAAAAACCTTGCAAGCAACTACATTCTTCTGCTGCGATCCTTATACGATTTAATGCTAGGTCTATCATTTCTCTGCCAACACCAAAGTAGCCTCGAGCAAAGTTACTAGCAGCATCTTCTTTTCCAGTTAATAATGATGTAGGACGAAATAGTCGTCGATATGCGCCTGTTCTAATTTCATCTAAAAACATGATTTAAATAAAGTTTTTATGCTGAAGAGTAGGTAAAATAAACTAATAAATTTATTACCTATAGGTGTAGGTTCTAAGTCAATCATTACGACTCGTGGAACAACTTTTCCAGCACCAGTGTGCATAAAAAATGGTTCGTAATTTGTATTTTCTGGGTAAGCTAATATGCCATCTGACGTAATGCCATGCTCTAAACAATACAATTCCCAACAAGCATTGGCAATCTGAACACCCGCTTGACCAATATGAATATGAATTACTTCTTTCTAAAAGTATAGAGAATACTGATTAATGTATAATTTTTTTACATTTGAAACTTAAATTAAATTATTTAGATTCAGAAAATACGCACTTTTGTCATTGTATTTAAGCCGTTAGATATTTAACAAAAATTTTGGGAAAATACAGTTATTTTAATATAGAGTCTACATTTTATACTTGTACATTTTTCATAATTATAATAAAAGCATATTTGATGTCAATAAAAGTTGAATTTTTGAAATCTATTCAGCTACGTCAATATTATTTATATAATAACGTCAACTTGTAATTTTTTTGCTTTTTAATGATATATCTTAGTTGGTTTTAATACTTTCTGCCAAATTTGCTCATTTCTTATATGTGATATCTATTTTGATATTAATTAGGCGATATTATTATAATTAATATTTTAGAATTATATTTTATGTGGCAAATAAACTTGTATCCACTTCAAATTGCATGTTTGTAAAAATTATTTAATACCAAATATGAACTTGACAGTCGTTTAGATTTTAGATTAGAATATTTATAAAGTGGTTGATTTGTGATTGGTTGTGATTACTCGGCTATAATAATTTAATCCAATGAGAATAAAGGACAGATTTTTTTGATATTTTAATATAATCTTTCAATAAAATTGAAGTAAACAAGTCATTTACATAATATCTGGGGATATATGGGTGATATTTAGTAGTCACAGAGTACATTCTATATACTATAATAGAGACCAAACTCCGGCATCAAAAGTGGTAACATGGATCAACGCCATCTACAAGTCTTAGTATCAACTATACAAAATAGTAATGTATGTATATATATATATATATATATATATATATATATAACTGTGTATCCTACTATATATAGATAGCGTCGTGTATACATATATAAATATACTTTTACGCGCATTCTTGTTGCACATGTTACGTAGATGTAGAAAAAGTATACGAAAATAAAATACGTTTCCAATTTATAAATTTTATTGAATCAGACATTATACAATAGATTTTAATGTAACATAATATTATTAGTAGGCAAATTGAGATTTGACCGTCGCCTAAATCACAGTATGTCAGTTATATTTTTACATTTTTTTCAATAAAAATATTTTAAATAATTACGATTAAATACATATACAGCATGATTAATAGATAAATAAACAAACTGATACAGGTAAAATAGGAGGTAATTTTCAATTATTTTAATCCCATGTAGAATGCACTGAAATTTTACCGTTTCCGAGACATTGGCCATTTAAAAAAAAAAACTACCATATGTGCATAATCAAATCTTCGAAAAAACAAATTTGTGCGTTTTACCTAAATCGACTATTATTATTTTTGTATTCTTTGATTTTTATCTAATTTGATTATGCAACACAAGCCTCTGGAGTTTAAGTTTTTGTTTAATGGAAGACAAAGTTAAAACAAGTTTTTTTTATCTCAAGCTGTAATTTTCAATTAGTGTTTTCTCAAAATTTTATACCCAAAAATTTTTTGTCTTTTTACTTTAAAAAACTCCTTTCTTCCTCTTCTTCCGATTACCTCATAAATGTTATTAGAACCATTATTTTAAGATATATATATGTAATTTTATTACCTTGCAGGTATATTTAGATATATCTTAATAATACATTTTTCAAATAACAGTTATGTGATAACAATGAGAATACATGGCTTAGATGGTCAGAGCTATGCTGCTATGTTATAATTTTTTTAGGTCCTCTAAAAAAGTATTTTCCTTTCCTAAGTGTAAAACCATACTTTTAAAACTATTTATGAAAGCTTATTATATTTCAGTTGTGGTGCAGAGGTACAAAGTGTGACTTTAAACATTTCCTCTGCCTGCTGCTGTGTATACAATACTGTGTGAAGCTGATTTTGATTTTTATTATATTTCAATCATGAGTATAATAATGAAATACAATTTACATATTATAAAAATAGAAAATGACCAAACCTGGAATATTGAGATTTGGTACAGCAATATTGCTGATCCTGTTATTTCTGCAAAGATGTTTCAATTCAAAGTGTGCACGACACACCCGACGAAACTTATATATATGGTCATTTTGTAATGACAATATATCACCACCAATTTTATACAACCAATTGTTGAACCGAATTCTTTCTTTTTCCGGATTTGGAAAACTGTGAAGTACAGGATGCATCTCTAAAACAAATGAGGTTAGAATTGTAGGGCTAATATATATATTAATTTTAAATCAAAGTATAGGTAAGGCTGAGTAAATGGTGTTATAGATATTTTTTGATAAAAAATATAAAAATTGCCGTCAGATATAGTAGGATAATTACATATATACAACAAAATTTAGTCTATGTTTCTTTTATTTTAAGAAAACGATTAATATCTGCTTAATATATATAGATAGCAGAGAAAGCACGAAACATTTTAGGCTTTCTATGTTTACATTTTTAACTAAAGGTATAATTATACCCCATATACATATTTACTAACAAATTATAAAATACCTCCACTCTCCTTGCACCCAGGAACGCAGCAATGTTTGTCTGAAGACATTATGTGCCCTAAAAAAATTTTCCAAGACACACAATATCGTCAAGACACACAAGTAACGAGTTACAAGCAAAGTTGTAACAGTAATAGCAAAACTAATTTACCGGAGGAACTTGAGCTCAACTCAACGGAAAATCGCTTAACTATTACAAAAATATCCTTTTTGAATACCGAAGTCGACGAGCAACACCAGCATCAACAGATATTTTTAAACTGAAATTTTATAATTCTTAGATAAATAGACTATAGAGTACCATAGAGAGTTACTGAGAGTGAACTACCACAGCTTCAAAATACAAAACAACGGCCGAAGCTTTGCCGAGCTATACAAAAATTATTTATGAAAAATATAATAATAATTTATTATTATATAATTTCGTATTAATAATCAAAAATATATAAAATTAATAAATTAATTTAATATTATTGTTTGTATTCAATTTGCAGTGACATCTGTTGACGTTAATTGAAATATTCAATTCTAAAGCGACCTCTAGAATTCTTAGTCTCAACTAATGCAAATATAATGCTACAAAATAAAAAGTTGTCTATAATGGTCTAAAGCCTCGAAGCTCTAGATACTTCTTAATTTAATAATATTATACGTCAAAAGTTTCCAGCTTCGTTGTACTAAGATTGTAGAGCCTGTTTAGTAGTAGTAATATACTTGTGAAGGATTGTTACGGTAAATCTTTCTTTTTTGAATCAAAGAATATTCTAATAATAATGAACTTCGCTGGTAAAGTAGTCATCGTAACCGGCGCCAGCTCTGGCATTGGTGCTGCTACAGCTATTTTCTTATCAAAACTTGGAGCTAAACTATCACTTATTGGGAGAAATGTGGACAACTTGCAAAAAGTTAATAAAGACTGCCAAAAATCAGCCGCAACCCTCGTGGTACCGGCTGATCTAACAAAAGAGAATGATATTGAGAAAATTGTAAAAAATACCATCGACCATTACGGCCAAATCGATGTTTTAATAAACAACGCCGGCATTATAGAGACTGGAACTATTGAGAACACGTCCTTGGCTCAATATGATCGCCTTATGAATACTAACGTGAGGTCTATTTATTATCTAACCATGTTAGCTGTTCCTCATTTATTGAAAACTAAAGGTAACATTGTAAACATATCTAGTGTCAATGGTATCAGGTCTTTCCCAGGAGTTCTAGCTTATAACGTATCCAAAGCTTGTGTAGATCAGTTTACAAGGTGCGTAGCTTTAGAATTAGCTCCTAAAGGTGTAAGAGTAAAC
Organism: Heliconius charithonia; assembly: GCA_030704555.1. Classification (NCBI taxonomy): domain Eukaryota; kingdom Metazoa; phylum Arthropoda; class Insecta; order Lepidoptera; family Nymphalidae; genus Heliconius; species Heliconius charithonia. Next base: position 8,104,248 of record CM060825.1, read on the forward strand.
TGTGTAAACCCCGGAGTTATATTAACCGAATTGCAAAAACGTGGAGGATTAAATGATGAACAGTATGCAGCGTTTTTGGAAAGGACAAAGGAAACTCATGCTTTAGGAAGGCCAGGAAAACCTGATGAAGTGGCTGCAACTATAGCATTTTTAGCTAGCGACTTAGCTAGTAATATAACTGGAGCAAGCCTGCCTGTTGATGGTGGACGCCATGCTATGTGCCCCCGTTAAGTTAAATGAAAAAAATACTTTTTATAAATCTTAAAATTGTACTTATGTAGATGAAAACAATATTATAATTAGACTTTAAAAAAATGTTCAGCTATTATTTTGATATTTTTCCAAATACAGAATACATAATCAATATATATATTTTTGTAGTGAATTAATCACTGAAATGATAGAGAACATTGATTCATGTTATATTAATATTTCTATTTCTCACAGAATAATTATAATAGACGTTTGTACATAATTATTCCACCATGTACATTTATTAACTCTTAATCGTATTTTCTGATCAGTTCATTGGTAGTTTTATGCAAAGTATTTTATATATTGAGATATAAACAAGTGATTTTTTAAAAATATGTATATTTTGTCAAATTTATTAAAAAATTGTGCCTTATTGTTTTATATAGTAATAAGAATAACTTTATACATTTGATGTGCATTTACATTTGTTGCTTTTTATATTCATATTTTATATAAAAAAAAATTATACTTTTGTGTAGTTTTCTTTTTTTTAGATTCTAACTATATTTTGCTGGCAGTGTAGGTATTAGTCTTGACATTCCTTTCCTCCTCCCTGAATTTTTCTCTGTCTTTTTAAATCACATAAATAGGTAATTAATACATCTAAATTAATAAAATTAAAATTTGCAAAGGAAAAAGATTTATTTGAACATTGTACAAGACAAGATAATACTAACTTAAATATTATTATCACAATTTCTTATCATAAAGTTGAACTGTTTGTGTAAGATAAATGATTATACAATAAACCAGTCTCGAGTAAAAAAATATTTAAATATAGGTACATATACTATATATGATGTATTCATATTTTCTTTACTAATAAATGACACCTGAAAACAAATCAATAAATATTTCAAAACAAAAATTACTCTCTAACTATGCCACATATGTAATATAGATAGTAGCTAGATCATTGAACTTGCTACCCACATATTGGTAATACAAAATATAAAAATAGTTACATAATTTAAAATGATACAATAATTATTAATTAGTAATAAGAATAACTAAATAATCACCCTTTAAAAAATAAACAACACCGACACCCAAGTATGACCTATTATAGAATTATTATTGCGAAATTCTAACACATTGTTTTGTTTTTGATGTATATTTAGAAATAGGCGGGAAAAAATGGCGGTAAAAAAAATGGTAGAAAGGACGTTATAAGTTAATTATTGCAATTATATTTACAAGGATATTACCACTGGATATTGTATCAACACGACCGCTGACCTGCAGGAAACTATAATTTACAGAACAAAAATTAACAACATAATTATGCATTGTTATTTATATTTTCAATATTTTATTTTAGCACTTTGTAGGTTATTAAATAAAGTAAATATAATAAACTTAATTTATGAAATGGAATAGTTACGAATTACGACACAAATGTAGGTAATATCTCGAAATACTCCATTGAGGTAATTAAATTATAAATTATATATAATTATAATTATATGTATATATATATATATATATATATATATATTTAAAACGAATAATAGATAATTGTCACAGAGTAGTGAATACTAGATGTGACACATTCATAATAATAGTTCCTTTGCAGGGACGGCCGAGAAGAGTTTCTTTGCTTCGTTAACGCACGCGGTAATGATGGTGTCGAAGGCGACTGGGGCGATATCTTTGATCACCGGCTCCCAGTTTTCATTGATCACCACGTGTATCATGTCAGCTGGAAGTTGAATTAGTTTTAGTTTTTATTTAAATATTCTCTTAACTAGAAAGCATTTATTTCGATTATATAAAATTTCTGAAAATGTTTAAAATGAAATCCCTATTATTTAAATATTTTGCCCCGCTTTTGAATGCTGCTTCTTAACTTTCAATGAAATCAAAAATTCCATTATTTTCATAAAGAAAAAATCTGGCAAAGCAGTATTGTACCAATATGCTTTACTTATTTATTAAATTCGAACATATACGTAACGTTAAAATTTTATAAAAATAAAAGTAAAACTAAAGTGACCGGCAATAGGATAATACTTTATAATATGATCAAATATTATTCTGGTTGGAAATATTATCAAAACTTGCATTAAAAGTCAAAGATTAAAAAGTAAAATCATATTAGTAAAACTAGAAAAAAAATTCTTAATATATGATGTATTAGTACTGATTACGTCCTAAGAAACATATTAATTTTGTAATAACTTAATAGATGCATGGATTAGTAGGTATAATATGTATAATAAATATAGTGTTAGTATGAGCAGTAATTAATAATGATTTTATAACAAAAACAGATCTTTCCCAGTGATAAATAAAAAATTACCATTTACTGGCTAAGTAATTCTTCAGCTGGCACTGCTTTATAAAGCTGGCCTACTTCATTAACACATTTCTCAATGATTTGGTCGAGGGCTGGTGGTGCTATTTCTTGCATGATGATTGACCAGTTTTCGTTTAAGAATTTGATTGTTGTGTCCGCTGTAATTTGTGTATAAATATAATTGTGTGAAGTAAGAAAGTATATATGTACTCAGTTATTGGTATGAATTATTTTAAAATTCATTCAATTAAATGACAATGTTGTATAGTTAAGTATAAATGTTTAGTTTATTTACGCTTCACCCCGTATCCTGTACATAACAGGGTAGGCGCAGAGAAATGAAAATATTAAATATTTCATTTCCTCGAGCGAGAATCGAACCCTCAACCTGTCGCATTGACAGTAGCACGCTTGTGCCTCTGCGCCACGACTGGCTTCAATATAATAATGTCGTAATAATTTTATTGATATGAATAACAATTATCCATTGACATGAACAATTATGAAATAAAATCTTATTAAATTATGTAATACAATATTCCAACTGGTCTATTTTTATTATAATCTTTGTTATAAAAAACTATTCTTAGGATAATTTTTCTTTTACAAAAGAATTACACACCGTATAAGTATACCTATACGGTAATTGTGATTTTAAATAAAAAATAAAGATAATATATTTTTTAATAATTACATAAATAATGTATAATGTTATATTTATTAGCCTTTATTATTATTATGTAATTATATATACGGAGCAGTTTACATTCTTCGTTAATCCAAAAATATATTTTTTTATCTTTTATTTGATAGGTACTAAATATTACCTCCATAGTCAAATGGGAATAACTAAGAACTGTCTATGAAATTCTTAGTGTCCAAGGTAAGTCTGGCCGCAAGTTCAGTGGATTACATCGACACGAGCAAAATGATGTAATATACTTATTAAGAAAACGTATAAAAAATTAAACATAGCAGGATTTGAACCCGCTTCTTTGGAAACCGTCCAAGCGCTCTGACCAACTAAGCCATTTCTTTCCTGAGCGTGGAATAACACTTTAAAAATGTAAAAAAAGATTTAAAAAATAATATTCTCTCTTGCCAAACGGCAGAGCGATTGGATTGTTTCCAAAGAGGCGTGGGTTCAAATGTATGTAATTTTTTTTATACGTTTTCTTAATATGTATTTTCCTTTCCTAAGTGTGGGAAAACACTAACACAATGTAATAGACCCGATAGCCTTCCTTGGTAAATGAGTAGTTTGATTTTTTTTTCGGAGAAAACATAAAAAAAAAACTATTAAAATGATTAACTTCTGAGATTATGGCGTTCAACCAAACTCTTTAACTTTATAATATATAGTAACTTAGGTTCTACTTTTAATATAACATTGTTTACATTCTAGATCAAACTCCGAACTCCGAACTGCCTAAAACTGGCTATCCAAGACTAGGCTTAAGGAACCTTCACTATCCAAGCTTCTCTTTCTACCGGTGGCAAACCAATATATTACTAAGTATATACATAAAAATCTTACCGAGTTCTTTATTTCCATTGAATAGGTTAGTAAACTTGAATTGAGCTTTGTCCATCTTGTAGCTATCTTTGTGGCTGGTGACCGTCCAATAGCCGTCAACGGTTTTGTATTCGTATTTGATCACGATGTTCAAGTTTGCTACAGACAAACAGTTATTATTTATGTACGTGTTGCGAGCGCTGCAGTTGGAGGGTTGAAAAAATACGATTTTCTATAACTTATACTTATAAATTTTTAAATCTATGATGAACTAATAAGTTTGGGAAATGAAGAAATTCCTTTCCCACGCTATATAATATGTTCATATAATTTTCAAGTGATTTTATTTTGTTTATTTTTAATCATATCTTACATTTTGTGATTTAAATAGTAAAAATGTGTAATAACTAATTGTAAGTTTGCCATTCTCCATTTTTTGAATAAGAAACACTTAATGCTATCCAATGCTGTGTTTAGTCTCATCAAATCGGTAAAATATCTCTTTTTCTTTTTTTAATTTATCACCATTCAAAAATAAATACAAGAACAACAATTCATAAAATATCTACATACCTACATAATAAATATACCTAAATAGATTATTTTTTCATTAATTTATCATTATTTATATTTTTAACATGTCGATTTTTTTAGCTGTATCCTGCACACAGCATGGTAGGCAGAGGGAACCTAGTGTTAAGAAATTCCGTTCCCCACTTTTCGTCAAGATCTGGAGGCATTACGGGTTGGGTGTAGTTTCTCAACGCCGCGCTTTGCCTCAACACCAGAGCGAAGAAATGAAAATTTAAAAATAAATAAATATTTAATTTCCTCGAGTAGGATCGAACCTACAACCAGTCGATCTTACAGTCACACTTTGTGCCCCTGCGCCACGACTGGCATTATCAATAAATAGTGTTTTTTTATGATATTATCCTCATTTACGTTATACTAAGTATTAGTTATAATAAATACAAGTTATATAATATACTAACTAATCTTGATCTTAGCTTGTCCGTTGCCCTTGATGGGAAGGATGAGTACTTGTCCGTCCATGTCGTAATGAGCTTTTAGAGTCACGTTCGCAGTGAAGTCTAGTACTGCTTTTTGCTTCGCTGGGTTTATCCTTAAAAAATAAAATATTGTTATTTTATAACGTTTAAATCATTATAGACATTATAAATTAAAATATTATTAATTAAAGTGAACTTTAAGTAATATTTTAAATATGCCAATAATATCGGTACAATTGGCTGGGAAACCATCGTCCCTAAAGTTTTTTCCTAATAATTTCATATAGTTCAAGCTTAATTTTTTTAGATCTCGTGTTGTGACTGCACTTAAACAGCCAAAAAAATTTTTTTTAAAACTCATGTAAATAAATACATATTACTTTTAGGAGGAAATATGTAAATTTAAAACAAGTTTGGTTTTTTTCGGGCAAAAAAATACAAACTTGTTTTAAATTATATATATTTATTTACATAAAAGTAATATATCTACATTTATATAAGTTTTCAAAAAAGTTTTTTAGATTCGTTATTAATAAATATTTTTTACAATATTAATATAAATGCGCATTTACTTCAATGGCGACTCTCCTATATAGCCAAAGTCGATTGTACTAGTGCCATCTTTGGGGCACGTTCTAGAAAGAAATTGATGGTAGTTCTAAACTGTAATTTGAACTAGGATTCCGTATAAAAAATGTTCATATTAATACAACAATCTAGGGAATTGATGTATTGTGTATTCATATATTGTGATGATCGAAAATATATTAGGAAGACTATCTCTTCAAAATGCTACTTACTGTAAAGTGACTGCGGCGTCGATTTTCCAAAAATATATTTTGTAATACATACATATATATATCAATTTATCTAAATAATTTCATCTTAAATTTGTGAAACCCACAAAAATCAAAGATCTCATAAAATAAAAACTAAATTTGTAGGGCTCAAATATCATCATAGACTCTTGAAATTACTCTTAATTTTATTATTATCACTTACTTGTAAGAATTGACCCTGAATGCACCCAAGCCAGTAACAACAGTATCTTCAAAGGTGATTTTCAAAGCTGGGTTGTTGACCACCACCGTGCCCAATTCCGCCGGGTCCAAGGGCTTGATACCCAATTCTGGTATACCCTGGCTGAACTTAGGTCCAGCCGCGGTTATGACTTGTTCTATACAATGATTCAGATTTGGATCAGATACTGAGCATGCTTTCATGAATGATGCTAGAACAAAATAAGCCGAAATTAGTAAAAGAAGATAACAAATAAATTTTATTTTTATTTTTATTATTTTGAAATTTTATAAGACATTATATGTAAATTTGATTTATTCGTTTATAAGTATACACATATAGTCTAAAACTTTAGACTTTATAGTCAAATTGACAACTTTAAAGAATGACTAGACTCTCTTAAGGACATTAGGACAGGTAAGTACAGAAAATGTAAGGTCTAAAATATGAATACATAATGTACGAACCACAGTATGTACTATGTAGATGTATGTAGATATATGTAGTGTAAGAAATAAGAACATTGATATTAATTTATGAAACATTGATATTTATTTGTTTTAGTAAATTGTTTCATAAAGTGCTGAGCAATTCCCATAAATTTTCTATCGGCCCCCCTCTAAAATATGTTTTAAAAAGAAATTAAATTAAATTAGCTTCACGCTATATCCCGCACACAGCAGGGTAGGCAGAGGGAACCTAGTGTAAGACACTCCGTTCCCCACTTTTTGCCGAATTTTGGAGGCATTGCGTGTTGAGTGGCAGATCTCAACGCCGCGCTTTGCCTCGACACCAGAGCGAAGAAATGGAAATATAAATTTAAGTAAATATTTCATAATAAATAAGAACAAGCATAATCAATTCATAATTAGTTGTGTAACGAATGAACATACATGCAAAAAAAAACATAAGTACATGCGAATTGATAACCTTCTCCTTTTAAAGTCGGTTAAAAATGTCTCAACTCAATTCGTGTTTATTCGTTATTATTCTACCTTGAAAAAGATATCATCTATCAATCTGTCATTCGAGACTCGTCTAGTGACTACGCATAACTTAGCGGTTATAATACATGTATAGAAAAAATATAATATTATAAGCATTTTCTATAACGTTTATTGTTATTAATGACAAAAGGCGTTATAGTAAATGAAAATTATTATTAATAGGTCTTTTATGCAACAAGATTATTTTTTTAGTTTCACGATGTATCCTAGTGTTAAGATACTCCGTATCTATTCTGACACTACCGTTCCACTCTATCCACCGAATTCTCAAGTCATGCTTTACATATGTGTAGATGAAAATAAAAAAATTGGGTAAATATTTTTTATCGTCAAAGCAGTACAAACGTCGCACATCACTAAACTTTCCTACAACTTAACTTAATTTAGACGAGTTCTCTTTCTAACTAGGTAAATAATGAGAATAATCCGCTGTAAGAATCGAACTTACAACAATTTACAATCGCCAACGACCGCTACTGAATTTTTCTAATTTATATGATTTACTTAAACTAAAGGACCCGTGGATGCGTGTAATAACACGTACGTAATAACGTACATTAATTAATTTATTATTAATTGAGGCCAGTCGTGGCGCAGCGGCACACAGTTGTGGGTTTGATCTCCACTCGAGGAGATGAAATATTTACTTAAATTTATATTTTCATTTCTTCGCTCTAGTGTCGAGGTAAAGAGCGGCGTTGAGTTCTGCCACTCAACACGCAATGCCTCCAGAATTCGGCAGAAAGTGGGGACCGGAGTGTCTTAATACTAGGTTCTCTCCGCCTACCCTGCTGTGTGCGGGATACAGCGTGAAGCTGATTTGATTTGATTTTTTTAATAATTTATTAATATATATAATATTTTCTAAAATGCTATTATAACAATATCAATAAATTTTCAAAATGATATAAAATTGGCTATCTCGATTTTCCTTGTACAATAAATACAGACAATGTTACAAATTATTCTTTATTTTCATTATTGATACTAAAAGTAAATTTATTCTAAATTGAACAATAAATAATAATAGCCGATGTGGTTCGAACTGCGATGTATTAAGCAAATATTGCGTTTACATTGTACGGTTTACAAATAAATTTAGTTATATTTACGTCATGAAGTCGCCGTGTCGCAGCGGCACCATGTCCAAATGTAAGTCCGACGGCTGTGGGTTCGATTCCTACTAGTGTGAAATTAATTATTGGCGTTTGCTCATTCTGGTGACAAGGCAAAATACGACATTGAATTCCGCCATTTAACACGCAATGTCTTAAAAATTGAGTGTGCGTTGAGAACGAAGTGTACATTATATTCCCTCTGCCTACCCAGAAGGGTAGAATCCTGCTGTGATTCTGCGTAGAGTTAAAAAAATGTAAAGAAAAATTTCATCATGAAATGTTTACCTACTACGCAGGTATATGAAGAAGGTAGAGCTACAAAAAACCAAACGCTGTATCTCACACATAGTAGGGTAGGCAGAGGGAACCTGTGAACCTTGTTAAGAGATCCGTTTCGCATTTTTTGCCGAATTAGGGCTCCTTGCCAGAGCGAGGAAATGAAAATATTAAATATGTTTTGTAAGTGTATATATAACAAGAGGAGTAGGCTGGTAGCTAAAAGTTTCTCCTACTCTATATTTGAAAGCTCACACACTAATGCAAAGCTCATCTTAGACTCCGCGGACTGTATTTGTTATATAGAATATCATATTTTTATAATAGAATACAATATTTTATCTTCCTGTGTAGAAATTTTTATGTTTCTATTGCTCAACGCAATCCTTTTTTTAGCTTAAAGTTTTTCCGCATAGCAAGATAGCCAGAGGGATTTTAGTATTAAACGTTCAACAGAGCTCAACGCCACGCTTAGTTTTATTACAGGACCAAGGAAATTGAAATAACTTAATCACCGAGTGGGGGTCGAACTTACAACCGTCCCGTTTAAAGTGAGACATTGTGTTTCTGAGCCATGAAATCCTTAAAAATTAGAAGTTTTTACAAATCTAAGTAAGTACCAATATATCATATATTACTTCAAAAGAATCATAAAGAAAATTGTAAATAAATTTTGTAAGCATTTTACAGCGTTGATACATTTGTTAGTATCAACGCAACTTGTTAGCAATCGCCTTAAACTAATGACCGTGTAATGATATGTACTTATTTCAACTGTTCTATTTAATAACATTTCTTAATTATAGGCGTAGAGCCACAATAATCGCTCGTTCGCACAATTTTGCGTGCACTTTAACATCCGGTCTGCCCTAGTAAGTTATTTTTTTATGAGAATTGTTTGTTAATATATTTATTTTTTTCAGAAAAATACCCACATGATTTAAATAGCGGAGGTCATCGAGGCGCAGCGCAACAGCGTTGCGACTATAAGCGCGACGGTTGTGAGTTTAAGTTCTGCTCAGAGGAACGAAACGAATTATTTTGATTTCCTCGCTCTCGTATGAAGACGAAGCACGGTACGTTTCCTTTGCCTACTCTCTTATACGTGGAATACACATTGACGATCGATCAGATCCGATATGTATTTGTTCGTATTTATGTAAATTGAAATTCCTTATGGTATCTGAACAAGACTAAAACTTGTCCAGACAAATTGAATGCAAAAATCTTATCAAACTTGGCTTAATATTTTTTAAAAATTTAACTAACCAAAAACACGGTCAATTGAAATTCTTCTAAAAAAAGCTACCTATCTATATATATAAAAAAATCTAAATCATATATTTAACTCAATTTTCTCTATACGCCTGTCTATCCCTCTGTAAATACCATTTATATCAAGATCGCGTGAACCTATCACGCTAAAATTGATTAAATAGTCATACTTGACCGGTTTTTTTTTATCTCACGAAAATATTTAATTGGAATTTTAACGCGATTTTTATGATATAAGGCTTTGAAGGTTTTTCACTTACTCTATTCTTCTGTAACATCCGCGTTTATGTTTGTTTGAAACATTGTACGGGTCAAGGCTAGTTATGTAACCCAATTAAGTACAAAGATTGACGGTGAAGGTCCTCGAGGTTTCGTGAGGAAGTCATAGGTTCAAATTCTACTTGCCTTGCTGTCCTTCTTTCGTAAGTTGTACTAGTTGTACACATTGGTAAAGTTGAATTTAATACATTAAATATGTTCGTGAGATAAAAAAAAGGTTTAAGACCAATCATCACGGTTCCTTAGTCATGTTTGTTATTATATGACCAAGTCATATGTTTGAATATCGTGTCTTCTCGTTGTATGCTTTGCTTAAAGGAATCTGAAGTAAAGTTAGACTGAATTAATTTATTTCGGTCACTTCGAGTGTGTGGACCGTCGTGGCGAGTGGCACAACGCCTTATTGTACTGAGTAGAGACCTAATCACGTGAATATTTTCTGTTTCTCTAACCGAATATGAATTGTTTTATTTGGTAACAAAACAATGCGCGACGTTGAGTTCCGCTGCTCAACAAGCAATTATTCAAAAATTAAACTTAACGTGATGAACAGAGTGTATAACACTAAGACACTAGGTTCCCCCCACCTACCCTGCTATATGTGAAATATAACGTGAAAAATACACCGGCACATAGGCACTTTTATTATATTAGACAATTTTATCACATGTATAGATAGATATTAATTATTTTAGTTTTTCCTTGCTCTGGTAATGAGACTATGAAGCGTTCAGTTACGCCACTCAACAGGCAATGTCTCGAAAATTGGGCGATAAGTAATAAACGGAGTGTCTTAACTCTGCACATAACAAGGCCAGGATCTGGAACCTAGTTTTAAGACATTCCGTTCCTGACGAATTCATGAAGCGTCGCCTGTTGAGTAGCGAAATTTAAAGACGCGCTTTACCTCGTTACGAAAGACAGAAAATTATAAATAATTTAAATATAATAAATAAATGAAAAATATTAATAAATAAAAGTGATTTGCTTAAACTCGCTTTTTAATGAGCAATAGTAAAGTTTGTCTTAAAGAGTGTAGTTCTATAATCAATTTCCTTCGTTTTTATCTTTTTTTCTATGTCCATTTTATTTTAAAATAAAAAAAAACTCTACATATTATTGTATGTGAAAAAAGCGTAAAACTAAAAGTAATTTCACTATTATAATAATTTCAATTTATATATAATAATAACATAATTTTAATTTCCTTTTCACTATAAATAATTTTAATCTTATATAATTATGATTTTTTAAATATAACAAAAAAAAAAACAATAAAAAAGAACTATTATCATCAAAATGTAATTAACAAAATTTAAAGTCCAACTTACGTAATTTAGAAGCTAGCCCGCCTGAAACCAAACACGCCAATACGAAACACGCAAACGCACGCATTTTATAAACTGTTTTATTTCTTTTTATTAAATATAATATTAAATTAAAATTAATTTAAAACTAATTAATAAACTAAATTAAGTACTAATATGTTTGATGCTGATATAGCGACTGCGCTTGTACGAGGCGGTAGCCTTGTTATATACCTACTTAATAAATTATGTATACATGTTTATTATAGATACAAAAAAACGGATATAGTAGGTATTCATATTTCATTCAAATAACTCGATAATTGCCTAAAATTATTTTTGTGACAATGACAATAAAAAAAACAATGTCACTTCAGCTTATTTATGTTTCGTTGGACTTGAGTATGAACTTCGTACTGGTGTACGGTAGCATTTACATTTTTATGAATTTTCTTGTAGTGCTTAATATTAATATGCAATTTATAAAAAAAGGTTTTACGGTGTAGCAGGGTAAGAAGAGAGAACCCAGTGTCAAGACACTCCGCTTCATACTTTCGGTTCAGTTTTCGGTGTATTGCTATTCCTCTTATTGTGGGGTGGGACCATTCAACACCCTACAATAACAACCAACCCTCGATAAAACCGCGTTTTGTCTTGTTGACAGTGCGAAAAAATTAAAATAATTTATTCCCAATAGTGGGAGTCACAGCCATTGCTTTTACAGTCTAAAAAAGATAATTAAATTTAATTTACTTTTTAGTTTCTATATCTGAGGCCAGTCGTGGCGCAGCGGCACGAGGTGTGACTGTAAAACCGACTGGTTGTGGGTTCGATCCCCACTCGAGGAGATGAAATATTTACTTAAATTTATATTTCCATTTCTTCGCTCTGGTGTCGAGGTTAAGGGCGGCGTTGAGTTCTGCCACTCAACACGCAATGCCTCCAGAATTCGGCAGAAAGTGGGGAACGGAGTGTCTTAACACTAGGTTCCCTCTGCCTACCCTGCTGTGTGCGGGATACAGCGTGAAGCTGATTTATATCTTTATCTATTTTAATTTATCAATTAAACTGGTATTGGTTTATGGTGCTGGTAGTATAAAAAAAAAAACAAAAAATTCTTCGAATGCGTTTACTTTTTACATTATTCAGATAAAACCGAAAAAGATAAATTAAATTGTCCTATTAAAATCTCTAAAAGAATTCGATAATATAATTAACTCGCATTTCCGTCCAACCTTCGGGACTTTGTGTTGAGCGGCGGGACTTAATCCGCGCTTTATCTTCTCATCATGACGAAAAAAAAAATTATTACAATCCCCGAGTGGGAATCAAATCCACAACCATCACGTCCACAGTCAGCAATAAAATAATAGTTAAAATATTTGTACCACATGCACGTGGCATAAAACTGTATTTACGCTTGAGGTCACGGTCTCATATCTTGTTTGGTACTTTAAAGCTCGTTCTTAGTAGAATTAAAATAAAAAGTAAAATTTTGGGAAATGTTTAAAACATCTGTTTATTTTGGTTAATTTTTACATTTCTATGATACCCTCTAGAATTCGGTGGAAAGTAGAACATAGTGTCACAGCACTAGGTTCTTTCTGTCTACCCTGCTGTGTGCTTGTGGCATGCGGATTCGGTAAATAATGCGGTAAAGTTAATAAAAATAAAGATTATGTTTAATATTAAAACTTTAGCAATATTTTGCTTAGGCTACATTTACCTAAGCATACAGCCTTATTAAATTTATTTTTAGCTCTCTTTTTCTATCAGATAAAATGTCGTATTCGTGTTGATAAATGAAATGATGAATAGTAAAATAAAATGTCATATAAAAATATCAAGAAAATAAATCAATATAAAAAAAAATATTATTAAGGAAAGGTGGAACTACTATGTGCAAATTTCTACGCCTGATTCGTATCCAAAATAATTTATATAGAGATTAAATTAAATTAAATTAGCTTCACGCTGTATCCCGCACACAGCAGGGTAGGCAGAGGGAACCTAGTGTCAAGACACTCCGTTCCCCACTTTCTGCCGAATTTTTGGAGGCATTGCGTGTTGAGTGGCAGAACTCAACGCCGCGCTTTGCCTCGACGCCAGAGCGAAGAAATGGAAATATAAATTTAAGTAAATATTTCATTTCCTCGAGTGGGGATCGAACCCACAACCAGTCGGTTTTACAGTCACACTTTGTGCCACTGCGCCACGACTGGCCTCATTTATATAGAGATAAATCGAATTAACACATAAAATACTTAGGTAAATAAATAAAAAAACACAGAACATGATTACACAAATTGTGGTTTCTAACATATGTATGTACAGGCATAAAAGTACTATAACCCCATTTATTAGTATCAAATAACAAAAAAAACTTTTCAAGTCCAATGGAAAATTCCAGAACGTATGACGTAATTATTTATATACTAGACACCCACGATGACTTCACTTGACAGTTAATACTAGGTATTTTATACGTTTTTTTCGCTTCACGCTGCATCCTGTATATTTAGGCAGAGCGAAACTGGGAACCCAGTGTTAAAACACTACCAACACAATTAAAACATTTCCGTTCTCCACTTTCCGCATTTTGAAGGCATTGCGAGTTGAAAGGTAATTTATAAAAAGGTACATGAAATAATCATAATAAATTACCAAATATATTTTATGAACTAAAATTAATAAAAAATTAAATTAAATTAAATTAGCTTCACGCTATATCCCGCACACAGCAGGGTAGGCAGAGGGAACCTAGTGTAAGACATTCCGTTCCCCACTTTCTGCCGAATTTTGGAGGCATTGCGTGTTGAGTGGCAGAACTCAACGTCGCGCTTTGCCTCGACACCAGAGCGAAGAAATGGAAATATAAATTTAAGTAAATATTTCATCTCCTCGAGTGGGGATCGAACCCACAACTAGTCGGTTTTCAGTCACATTTTGTGTCACTGCGCCAAGACTGGCCTCAACTAAAATAATTTTACACTGAAAATTATTAATACTTCTCAACTACAAAAAAAAGAAAAAAAAATGCAATAATCTCCTATTGTTTTATAATAGGTTTATTATTTATATCGATATATTATTAAATATGGCTTGATGCAGGAAACGAGTAGTCTCTCGGAGATTTTAGTACTAAAGAGTATAACTATGTATTATTGTAAAAGAATAAAAACGATATAAGATTCATCATTCGGCAACGTATAAAACATTTAACGTAGCGGACGCTCTAAACGTATGCTTAGTTGGTCAAAGCGCTCGGAACATTTCTAAAGAGTCGCGGTTCAAATCCCGTCACGTTCAAATTTTTATACGTTTTCCTAATAAGTATTTTTCCTATCTAATTGTGGAATTATTTTAAAAATGTTAAAATTATAAAACATAAAACAACAGCTTCAAACATTGCATTTAAAGATATTGCTTAAAATATGGTTTCTTTGCATCCGTTGTATTAGCTATTGGTATCTACCTACTTATTAACCAAAAAAATACTTAAAATGTTAAATATACTCAAGTATATCAATATAAAGGTTCACAATATAATATAATTTTTGTCTTAATATAAAATAAATATTTCATTTTTATTCAAATGAATTCTCGAAAACATGTTTATGAGCGTGTAAATAAATACTTATTAAAGTCATTTATCATCAATATATATATATATATATATATATATATATATATATATATATATATATATATATATATATATATATATATATATATATATATATATATAACGCCGGCCGGAAAATCATAGTCATTTATTTACTAAACTGGATTAATGACGTGTTCTAATAACATAATCATTTTAAAGACGATATCTACACATTCTATCTTTACATGGTTCATGGTTCGGTCCCCACTCGGGAAAATTATTTTTAATGATTATTTATTTATATTTTCAATTCTTCTTCATGGCACCAAGGCAAAGCCCGGCGTTAAGTTCAGCCGTACATATATGTAAGTACATTGTATGACAAAAATATACTATTTTATCATCAGCCTCACGTTGCTTTCCGTACTCAGCAGGGTAAGCAGAGGGAACCTAGTGTTAGGACACATCGTTTCCCACTTTCCGCCGAGTTCTGGAGTTCTGCGTGTTGAGTGGCGGAACTCAACGTCGCGCTTCGCCTTGACATCAAAGCGAAGATATGAATATACAAATGTAAGTAAATATATCATATCCTTTCCTCGAATGGGGATCGAACCCAAAACTAGTCGATTTTACAGTCGCACTTTGTGCCCGACGTTATTTGTGATACGACTGGCCTCAATTCCATTTAATTTGTTCTATTTTTTAAATAAATCATAATAAGGCATTTTGTGACAAAATATATATCCACACGTAACTACGTTTACATCACAAAACCTAATTAGTAATTTGTTTCAAATTTAGTTTTTTATTCATCGTTTCTCATCCTCTTATTTACTTATTATCTGTGGACGAGCACTCAGTGTCAAAATAATTGGATATCATGCAAAGTAATTGGACGTGACATGTCTGTACTTTTGGAAGATTAATTTATTATAGAACAAGTTTTTTTTTAAGAATGTTCTAAGCAAAAAGGTTAAATTTAACGAGTCTTAAACCTGTATTAATATTTACCAGTAGGAATTTTGGAAAAATGTCTCTAAGTGTTCCTTAAATTTTTTAACAAATTTCAATGTCTGTTTTGTTTAATAGATATATTGGGGTTTTTATGCGTGTCTTATGCGTGTCAAGCATAGTTTACTTCGCCAAAGTCTCTTAAATCTAGAGAAAATAACAATTAAAAAAATTTATTAATGGTTTAAAGATAGATCTAGGTCTCTGATAGCTCTTTATCACCAAATATGTACAGTAAGACTTAATAAACATAGCTACATACATGACGATGTATCCCGCACATATCAGGGTAGACAAAGGGAACCTTATATTAAAGCGTAGTACGCTTTCCGCCGAATTTTCGAGGCATTGTGTGGAACATGACGCTGTGTTTTGTCTTGTTATCAGAGCGATAAAAAAAAATCTTCAAGTAACGATGGAACATCAATCGACAGACCCTGGGTAGTTACGTCACTTTCAAGTTTAAGTAAAATTTTATGCAAAAAATAAACATACAAACCCTATTATCGTTGAAGTCTTTTTTGGTGGCGCATATATAGTTTAATATTTTATACTATTTTTTGAAATTTAATAATGAAATATCTCCCTTATTTATGTTAAGAAACGGAACATAACGCCGTTTTATTTAAATTTACGGCTGTAAGCTTATTTAATAATGAATTATTAAGTCGATTGTGAGTCTGTCTCACCCACCGATGGTTCCGTACCAATTTCAGGATTGTAGGTCACTGAAAGGTACCTTATAAAAGTTAACAAAATTTAATTTGCGGGCGTATGGTAAAGGTTTTTTACAAGCTCTAATTATCATTTGATTTTTCCTCAACATTTTAGATAAAAAATTGGTCGAAGTATTTTAAAAACATCCTCATTTTGTCTTCTTTCTGTTGATGTGTTATTCTGATTGTTGTTTTTAAACATATAACGTAACTTACCTCAAATTTCATGAAATTTAATCGAGTATTAAATCTCCATTTATATTTAAACTAGCGGGCCGCCCGTGGCTTCGCCCGCTTAAACAATAGATTATTGATTTATTAAATAGAATTGATTGACAACTATAATGACTTCTAATATTTTTTGATTGTTTTGTACAATGTTTTGTACAATTGGTAAATATGTAGTGTTATTACAGTATACACGTAGATAGGATGTTTTAGGCATATTTATATAGATTTATTTCAAACGAACGAACGAACCAAAAAATCTATTGATTTACTTGATATGATTTATGAAGGCAATCTCCATTATCAATACAATTTTGTTTACTTTATTGTATGAAATATTGTACAATAGTGCTTCAAAAATGTATATTTCTATCAACAGTCATATAACCAAGTCGTTTCGAATGTTATTCTTTTTCCAAGAATCTTACCAGCGCGATTACTATATAACTTTCGCAGGCAAACTAATGCTTGAGTTCATTCAAATTATTATAAAAACATTTTTTAAATTAACCAATTTCGATGAAACAAACTTTAATTGTTAAGTTCAGTTAAAATAAAGCAATTGGTGAAACTTTTAAGTAAATCAGTTCAGTACTTTCAGAGATAAATGTGACCATAAAAATCGACAGACAGACAAGAAATTAAAAAAAAATATTTTTGCTTTCTATTATTCTTTTTAAGTATCCCTCTATCCATTTCAGTCAAAATTACTAAATGTACAGACAAAATATTTTTACTGTCTTATTATATAAAGAGATGGAGATAAAAAAATAAATCAGCTTCATGCTGTATTCCACACACAGGCGCATCAAGGTAGGCAGAGGGAACCTAGTGTTAAGGTAATCCGTTCCCTACTTTCTGCTGTATTCTGGATTCATTGCGTGTTGAGTGGCGGAACTCAGCGCCGTGCTTGCCTCTACGCCAGAAAGAAGAAATAGAAATATAAATTTAGATAAATATTTCATTTCCTCGAGTGGGGATCGAACCCACAGCCGTCATCTTTATAATTATAATACGATGTTTTACTGCGCCATGACGGTTTTAAAAGTAACATATTAAACTAGTCCTATTATTAATCACCATTTATTCAATGACACAAATTATAAAATATACAACCAGTAACCATAAACCAGTTTGTTTTTTTGTATAGAGGTGATTCGAACTCGTGAAATCACGATGAATCAAATATATTATAGATAGAATAAAAAATGCTTTTGTAAATGTGGTAAAGGGAACATATTAGAAAGAAATGTCAATTTTATCCTTTCGTCCGCAGAGCAGGGTTACACAGAGGGATGACCCAATGTAAAAAAAAATCTTGTCCGTACACATCGCCTAATTTTTTAAAGAAAATACTTGTCGAGAGGCATAACTTATTATTATGTAGTGACTGACATTTAATTATTACTAATATTCATTATATTTTTTTTATTAATCTATTAGACTGAGATCTCAGGGCCCCGAGACCTACGTCACTTTAGCAAAGCTGAAATTTTGAGGATTAATAGTGTAATATCTAGTTAAGACTGTTGCGTACTTACTAACTTAAAAGACTATCTCTTTCAGAGATAGCGCCAATTTAAGGCAAACGCTCACCTACGTCAAAGTAGAAATGCTTGTATGTAAATATGTCTTGAAGAATAAAGTTTGCTTAAAATTGGGGAAAAAAACGTTGTACTCGCAAGCAAGTCAGTACGCATACTGTCTTAACTACATATTAGACTCATTAGTACTATGGACCATTTTCCTCAAAAGTTCAGCTTTGCTAAAATGAATTATATCTAGGGGCCCTGGGATCTTGAACTATATAAATATATAGATAATGGTTGAGTTATTATCTGTATTTTTATTAACTACGCAAAATTACAAGAAAAGCTATATAAAACTATAAAATTATATATACAACTATAAAATTGGTCATAACAAATAATTTATATTCTATTCTTATGGTTTCGTACATCAAAAGGTAAAAACGGAACCCTTATAGGATCACTTTGTTATCTGTCCGTCTTATACATAAATATTAAGGTGCTGAGGAGTTAACGCTAAAAACACATAATAAACATAAAGAAACGTGTCGAAAATTCTCAAAAACATAAAAAAGGGCATAGTTCAAATTTTTTAAACTTATTCAAATGTTTCACAGTTCATTCACTTTCCAGCTGTTGCGTGAATATTTTAAAATTCTAATTAAAAAAAAAAACCAACTTGTCAAATAAAAATCATAAACACAAGGAGTCAACGTACGTTGTTAATTTTTATATTGAAACATTTAAAATATGTAATGTCAATAAAAATATTATTATAATTTAATACGTCTATACATAATTGTGTACAATATATTCTACTAAAAATATACAGGATGGAAGCGTCCGTGCTCCTTTTATGGGGATAGCATATAAGGTAAAATATTTCAAACCCATACCTTTGTTGTATGGGTTTGAAATATTTTACTATATGTACCATATTATGGGTGTTTCATTTCTTTACAAGAGCAAAGAAATGAAAATATTAAAATATTTCACAGTGGGAATCGAACGCACAACCGTAGCGTTTATAGTCACACGCCTGTGCCTCTTTCTTTTATTAAGTCATCCAGTTCCCGTAGGAATTTCGAGAAATCCTGTCCTAGTGCTCCCTTACACTCCCTTATATACTTACATGTCAAATATCAATTTTCTAACCCCAGTAGTTTCGTCTGTTCGTTGTTGTTGGTGACGCAAGAATTTTATATATGTAGATAGATTCCAAACGAGTAAAATATGTTAATGATCACATGTCGTACATTTTTTCTCATGCGGTTTTTTATGTATTGTTCATATTTTAGACCTTTTAATTAATTTTAAGATTCCAATTACTGTGTACTTAACAATGTAGTTATTTTATTTTGGCAAAAATTGACATTTCTGAAGATCTTTTGAAGAATTTATAAAATTATAAATGTATTCTTTAATAATTCATTTTAGGTGCTAATTATAAAAGAAATAACATTATCAAGGCCAAGAGTGGACTCGTCGTGGTGAAGGAGAACAAGCGTGCTACTATAAAAGCTACAGGTTGTGGAGTCTATTCCTACTCAAGGTAATTATATATTTAATATTTTCATTTTCTCGCTCTGGTAAGTAGGCATGCCACGGCGTTGAGTTCTGTCACTCAACATGCATTTTGGCGGAAAGTGGGGAACGGAAGTATCTTAACACTAGTCTCTGCCTACCCTGCTACATGCGAGATACGGCGTAAAGCTGAAAATAATAATAAAAATTTTTTGGAGGTCATTGTGACTCAACGACATAGAATCTGACTAGTGGCACATCGTCCGTCTGTAAACGCGATGTTTTTGTGTTCATTTTCCCGCTCTGGTAACAAGGCAGATCACTGGAAGACCTAGTTCCGCCACGCAACATGCAATGTCTTCAAAACTTGGCGGAATATGAGGAAGAGAAAAAAGTTTCTTAATTGGAACGGAGTGTCTTAACACTAGACTAATTCTGCCTTCCTTGTTGTGTGCGGGATACAGCGTAAAGCTAAACAAAAATGGGAATTCAAGCAAAGAATATCTTTACACAGTATTTTGTATATTGGTTATTTGGCGCTAGTAAGAAATAGTGTAACTTTATCATTAGCCAATCTATAATTTTAAGATGTGAATTTTCGTTATTTTTAATTCCGATGTGAACAGTATTTCTATTATTACACTAAAAACAAAAAATGAATAATAATAGATGAATGAACTCGTAAGCATACGTGACAGTGAACATGTCAATTGTTACTGCGTCAATAAGCACGTTGCACTAAAGACTCGGTACGTGTATTTTTTATACCTTCATGCTGTCATACAGCGGTTAGGTATATTCGGCATACTGTATGTCTGCCTACCCTACTGTAACAGTACCAGTAGGGCACGCAGAGGAAACCTAATGTCAAGACGTTCCGTTCCCCATATCTTCGAGACATTGTTTGTGCGAGAGTATAAAAATAAAAATTATTCATTCTCCCGAGTGGGAATCGAATCGTCAGCCGTCGCTTTTACAATCGATTGTCATGCCGCTGCGTTACGGTGACGGCTTCAATCTGTTGTCTATATCTAAATATATGTTACTCACGATGTCACGGTCAGGGAACTAATAAAACATAGGTTTGACGTCATGGCAGATAGTTTAGGTAATTTTGGGCCGTGATCACGTTGTGTCATGATTGAGTATTTATTATAATTCGTGGGTTAGTGAGATTTTTTTAGCTTCACTGTATCCCGCATAGAAGCGGAGGGAACCAAGTGTTAAGTCGTGGCACAGCGCAGTGTGAACGCGGTGGATGTAGGGCGAAAAAGTACAATTTTTGCTTATTTTTGTATAAATGCGAAAGAAAAAAAAGGGTATATGTATACATAAAAGTTGGAACTACTTTGAATTTGTGAGAATTAATTTATATATACTATACAGTAGTAGATTGGAGTAATGATCCGAACTATTTGCCACGGTATGATTTTTGGGAGAATCTCTTTTTTTTATTACATTATATTTTTATAGAGTATTTAAAATTGAGCTTTCATTTAAAGTAGTGATGACAAAACACTCTGTATCTGTAGAACTATTATTTAAATTTTCGTTCGTTAAAATAGGCAAGTAAAGAAGTACGGAGTATCCGTTCCTTATTTCCATCCCATTCTAGAGAAATTGAGCTTCATCATTCAACGCGCTATGTCTCGAATTTGGGCAGAAGGTGGAGAATTTAGGGACTATACACTAGGTTCCCTTTGTCTAAGAATAGGAGAAGAAAATTTATGATATAATCTTTTATTTTTTTATTTAAAATTATGTTAGATTTTTTACAGAATCAAAAAAAAATCTAGACAAATATAATTTTATGTATTACTAGCGGCCTGCTCGCGGCTTTGCTCGCGGCTTTGCTCGCTTGAATTACATGATTATTCATTTAAGAAATATAAATATTACAAACAGCCTTAATTATTAACTAATTGACTTGGATAAATATTCACGATAATCTTTTTAAAATAACTTATATTAGCTCCTGTACGGTTCTTAAATTAGTAACATATATTATTAGTTAAATATAACAAATAATAACTTAACAATATGTTTTATGCGTTATGAACATTCATTATCATATGTAGTCAATAGATATCATTGCGTACGTTTCTTTTTTCTTTTTTCAAATATAAATATCTTAAAAACTTTAAGTACATTACTTTTTGATACAGTGTAGCGGTAACCTTTCCAAACTATAAAAATGTAAAGTCTTTTACTGCATCTTTTGTGCTAAAGTATTAAAATGATTAATGCTCCTCCCGTCATAATTAGTCTTTAACTCTACAAAATGTTTTATGCTTTATCAAGATTGGTTAGTACTACTATTTGCTGTCAATAGATAACGTTACTTGTATCGATTTCTACTATCTCAGATATAAACTTCTACTTTTTTTCTTCTTTTAAGTACTTATATCTATTGATAGAGTGAAGCGATTACAATGAAATAAACACTAAAAGTTACTCTGATTTACTTGTAATTTTTATGTATAAAAGTTGCTCAAATTTATTGTGTACTCTTTACGTGATACGTGTTTACATAAACAGATAAACAGACATACAGACAAAAATTCCAAAAATGTTGGAAATGGATTCTGTTAGTTATCCTTTAACACCCTGGCTATTTTTTTTTAAATATTTTCAATGTACAGAAACGACTTTTTTACAGATTTATTATATGTATAGATTATGCACTTCTAACCAATTTTGTATATACTAAAATATACTTTGGTATATATGTATAAATAAATGTATTAGACCTATTAAGTGACTTAAGCCACCATAAATACAAACTTGGAAAAACCCAACTGTTTTGTTGAACTTGCACCTTGGCTTACGATAGAACCTTACTGTTCTCCGCTAATTAGTTAATTACGTATGTATGTATCTTATATGCAGATGCTTTAAGGCCGTCATAGCGCAATGGCTAAATGCGACGGTTGTGGTTTCGATTTCCATTCAGGGGAATGGTTTCAAGGGACTTTGAATTCATGATTGTATCATTTCCCTATGAACACGTAGGCGAAGCCGGTGGTAGCACCTAGTGTAGAATAAAACAAGAAGCGAAATAAAAAATGTCTCAAAGTTGCCCGAAACTGGTTTTTTTTGTTCTAATGACGTCCAATATTGTCGTTAAATTGGCAAAAACAAGTTATTTTGAATGAAAACAAATATTAACATTTAATACATATTTAGGTACGTACAAATTGAATTAATTATTTTTCACGTCACTCATGAAGCTATTTCTTAAAAAATCGAAGTGACGAAGAGAGTGTCCTAACACTAGGTAACACACTGCCTCACCCGCTTTGCGCGAATAAGCGTGAACTTGTTTTTTTAAATAATAAGTGGTGCTAAGTTATTATTTTATCTGTCGTATAATAACTTTACATTTAATTATAATATGAGATCATTAATATCAGGATTTTTTATACTAAAATATGCTAAACACTGGCACTCTAAGACTTCAATACTTTTAATTGTAAAAGCTAATAAAAGCCTTGTAAAAAATTATAGCAAATTCGCAAAATTACGTATTGTAATTGCTATTATATTTACATATTATTTCGACTGTTTTTTTTAAATGTTTTTTACCTCAGAACTTTTGACTGGGTGAACCGATTTTGATGACTTTTTTTAATTATTAGCTAGTGCTTTAGGTGTGGTCCTATTTTTATCGTAAATATAAGTCTTAAATTTGCATTAGGTATGTGCGCGGCAAGTGGACAAATAACTCAACATCACGCTAACGGATAAATAATTTACAAGGAAAAACATTGTTTAAATTGGTGTCAGAAGCGTTTCTTTTCAACCAACTTCAAAAAAGACGATGTTCTCATTTTCGACCGATGTCCATAAAGGGGAAGGTTCCCAATTCACCCGAATATTTTTTATGTACGATATTGTCAATATTCCAAAATATAAGCATGCATAATAATACCTAATTAAGTTTGAAGTTACATGTTACGTCCCATTACATAGAACAACTACTAACTTAAGAAGCATCCTTTTAAGGTAAAATAAATAAATTTTTAACAAAAAGAAAAACCGACGTCACAAACACGACGACGACAACGAATTAAAAAGTAAAAAATAATTTTACATAATGTAAAACGTACTTTGATTTTGCTAAACAAAAATAATTTAAAAAAGATTTTATAATTTTAATTTATTTTTGAGTTCGTTGTTTGAAGTCATTTTCTTTTTGTTAAAAAAAAAAATATTGGGCATATTCTACTCAAAGTAGAGTAATGTATATGTATGTCATGCGATCAGAAAGAGCGGAACTGGCGAAAAATTCAAAACAGTACATAGCACTCCAGAGGCCATCGTGACGCAGCGGCATAGCGTCAGACTGTAAACCCGACGGTTATGGGTTCGATTCTCCCCCGAGAGTATAAAATATTAAATATTTTCATTTCCTCGCTCTGGTAACTAAACAAAGCCCGACGCTCCGCCCCTTCCAACTCACTACGCAAAAATTCGAAAAATGGTGCGTGGGGAACATAGTGTCTTTTGATCAAAAAAAAACTTTTTTTATTTAGTTAATATTTTTTAAATATTATATAGTATATTAGTATATATATAGTTTATAGTATATTATGTAGTTTATACTTAAATATAATGACGTTATATTTTTTTAAATGTACAGTTATTTAAACAATTTAAATTGCGGTTGATGCTCATTAGGTCCATCTAATGCTATATTAACTCGATAACAATAGTAATTATCGTCATTTCTTTATGTTTGTTTAAATGTTAAAGATGCGTTTCTTATTCGCTAGTGCATTCGTTTGTTTCTTATATGATTCAATACATGGTGAGTTTATTTTATTTTTTTTTATTTTTATTTTCATTTAATTTCACACTGTATTCCACATGACAGTAGGCAGGGAACGTAGTGTAAATACAATCCGTTCCTCAATGTTCTCCCGATTTTTGGGACATTGTGGTGGTGGAACTCAACGCCGCTGTCGGTCGCGTTACTATCAAGGAAATAAAAATAACTTATTCCCTTCGAGTGGGAATTATACCCACAACCGTCGCGTTTTTTTTATAAAGCGCAACGGTTCTTATATATGTATATATATATATATATATATATATATATATATATATATATATATATATATATATATATATATATATATTATTTTATTTTTCCGAATATAAGAAGTAAAAATTTTAACAATTCTTATATCTACTAAATATTCACAAAAAACCATATTAAAATATTAATATTAAAACAGAATGGTGCGCCTTCCAGCTCCATTATCAGACTTGCTCAATGGTGTCACCATTATATTGTCATCTGAATTCAAATAATTTCTAAGTATCCTGCTAATAAAAGTATTAGAAGTGGATTGGAAGCCAGTCGTGGTGCAGGAGCACAAAGTGTGATTGTAAACCGACTGGTTGTGGGTGCGATCCCCACTCCAGGAAATGATATATTTATTTAAATTTATATTTCAACACGCAATGTCTCCAGAATTCGGTAGAAAGTGGGGAACGGAGTGTCTTTCACTAGGTTCCCCAAGGTACGGGATACAGTGTGGAGCTGAATAAAAAAAAGAAATTTCTATTACACCAGGCACCTGCTTAGCCTTGCTTAGTTACAGGTCAACGTAATAGAAGTGTAAAAAAATCGGATAAACTGAAAGAGCTGAGATACGAGATTTTTATATATTTGATTTCTTTTGGCTTTTTTGTGTTAATAATGAAAAGCATCCATTATATTCTATCGGTGCGTACATTAGCATCATAAATATGCAAAACAAATCACATTTAAAACTAGTATAAGTAATAGGCAATTGTGGTAATGTTGCGGTCGTAATGATATATTGATCAATTAAAATGTGATTAATGTGAGTTTTTTTTTCTTAATTTCTTATATAGTTTTTATATAGATATCACTTTTTGCATTATAGTATAGTTCATGAGTTTTTGCAAACAAGCATGACCGACAATGAATTTGTCCTTCTTGACCTGGCACTAAGAACATCTACACACTCACAACTACAGAGCGCTTATATTAATAGTAAAATATAAATCTAATGAACTTTTTACACATTTTTAGGGTTCCGTACATGAAAAGGTAAAAACGGAACCCTTATAAGATAATTTTACTGTCTGTCTGTCCGTCTGTCAATATCATTCCACCAGACCACCATATATTATCTTGAGATCGCGCAGACGTATCTGGTAAGCTGAAATTCATATCAAGTATCTAGGTCTATGGTCCCTTAAAGCACAGGATCAAGCTTCTATGTCAACATAATCAAAACATACGAGCCGGATGGAGGGAGGCGACGAATTTCATACCGCACCAAATGAAATCTGTCGCATCCTCCGGTTCCTTCCGGTAACCAGAAGGGACCTATTGTTAAAAATATAGAGAACAACATTTTCACGCACGCGTAACCTGCTGTGAAAGTTAAGTCAATTATTAAAGTAGCTAAAATTTGGTAGTATCATTTTATCCCAGATTTTCGCGGAAAGTGGGGAATAAAGTGCCTTAACACTAAGTTTCCATTGCTGTGTGCGGGATACAGCGTGAAGCTTTTTAATCTTTTTCTTAATTTTTTTTTAATCTAAAACAATAAATTTATCTCAGTAGTAAATTATGCTCCACAGTTTATTGATTTTCCTAGAAAATTTGCATAATCGTTTTAACGATATCTTATAAGAAATATGATGTAATAAATAATTATAAATCGCCCATTTTCACGGGACTAATTAAAGGTAGCGTAATAGTTGGTTTAACCGCTGGTTTTTAAGGAAAATGTTGTTCGGGTAAAATGAAAATATGTTAGCTAAATGTACTAAGCATAATATGAATATATTAGGAGGCCATCACAGCACAGTGAGATACCGTCTGTCTGTAAACATGACGGTTGTGGGTTTGATTATCTCTCGGGCGAAATAAATTGTTTCCATTTGCTCGCTCGTGGCGTTGAGTTTGGCCACTCAATACGATATATCTCGAAGCAGTCTAGTTAATTTATGTATTAAAAAGACTTGAATCATTTACAGTGCACAAAATGTATATTGTGGCAGTTAAAGATTTATTTGTCGATATTGTAATTAATTTTTTTTTGTTTTGCGTACGTTTAAATTTCTCTTACTGTGTTCTAAGGAAACAGTCACAACGCTGGAAATCCCACGTATCATATTTTATCGAATAATTCAAAAAATTATCGCTAATATATTTTTATCTTGTACAAAGCATATAGTTAAATAAAATTATGACTTGTTTGAATTTACATAATATTAGTATTATAATTGTAAGGAAACTGGTGTCACATAATTGCTAATAAAACAAAACCTACGTTTATTTTCTTATGGTATAATATGAGACAATAATATCTTTAATTTAAATGAGTATAGGTATTAAAATCTTGGGTTTAACCAGCACCGGGGATAATGTCTTCGATGGTTTCCGAATCTTCCACTGGTCGTGGAAGCCGTTATCGTAGTTACATGACGGACGCACTTATTACATCGCCGGACCAGAGCACCAAACGCTACAGTGTCTGCATACTCTTTTCATCCTCTTTTTTCTACATGCTCTATATATTCTCGAAGGTCAGCTGTAGTCCTCATGCCTCTCTTGTTATTCACTCTTCACAAATCTTTTTTTACCATTCTTTTGTCAATGATTATTACGTTCATATGGCGTTTCTTATGGCTCATCGTCCATGATCAATCATGTCAGATTGATATTGAGATATTTGTTACAAACAATGCTCGTCTGCACCTTCAGTTAAAATTCACATAATTAACAGGGACTGGGATTTCTTTCAGATTTCCCTTATCTTATCCTTTTCTTATTGCATTTCTCCGTATATCCTGCATTGATACCTCAGAAAGCTAAGGATTAATAAACGTTTTTATAATATTTCACTGGTCGTGTTGGTAAAGAGAGGAGTCTCCTTAAGTAGACTTAAGAGGCCTCGGTTCGAAAGCCCTGCCAATGTCCTGAACTCCTCAACCTGTAACGAGTAGAAAAAACACCCGCATAGTAAATCCTTGAAATACTAAGTACTTTCATCTCTACCTAAATATAACATTTTCTCCGAATAGTGATGCATATTAATACAGGTATATAAAAATCATAACAAAACAAAAAACAGACGGGAGCAGAAACATATGTTCAGCATTTTCGTGCAGAGACATCGTTCGTGGTTTGTGGTGGAGTGTGAGAACAAGGACTTTTTGGTAGCTTCTAGTTCGATTACTAACTTTTTATATATAATATAATTAAAATATACTTCCTGCTTAAGCTTCAACAGCTTCATTGAGTGATAGGCACAAATGTTTTATCGAACACAAAAAAATCACACCAGTTTAAAATTGGAAAAAATACATATATTTACTTTCACCATGCTTACAATCAATTAAAAAATCTATAATTTTTATCCACAGCACATTTGATAACACCATGCCACCCAACGGACCTAACTTGTTTGAAGACTTCAGCCCAACACGCTGTCCCTCTAGTAGCTGCTGGCATCCCAAGCCTGGGCATGGACACCTTAGATCCTATGAATATAGACGAAGTTAAGGCGACTCAAGCTGGGCTGAACATGGACTTCAAAAACACCGTTGTGAGAGGATTGAGGCATTGTCACGTTTTGGATTTAAAGTGAGAATTAATTATATCTTTATACGTACTTTTATCTTTCCTAAAATATTACGGAGCTAATTCGATTTCAGTTAAATTATTTTTCCACTTATCCAGAAGAAAGGTTACATTAAGCCTACAGTTTCAATTAAGCATTACAGGAAGCTTATTACGTTTGCCGAACGTTCAATTATTTACACGGACTTTTTGCACTTTTCAATACAAATTGAACTAAATATTATAAAAGTTATATAAATAAAAATCTAAATATAATGACATAAAATATGTATAGATTATTACACATCACTGATATTCTCAGCGTTAGTTAATTAAAATAGCATTTCAATTAAATGAAATTACTCTTAACTACGTGTATAATAAAAATTAACCAGCAGGTAAGACGGACGCACTTTGTTCAACAGATCGATTCAAATAACCGTGAATCCTATACTAATTGTCTACTTAAATTCATCTGATCGCTATAAATTCTCACGTTATCGTGAAACAATGGTAAAGATGTGCTGAAAAAACGGCGTATCTTGTCATATTACATCACTTATACGTAATTTTCAATGTAATAGCGTAATGAGGTAGCCTATTTAAAATGTAGGTAGGGATGTCATTTGTAAATTATGTACTATAGGGGTAATTTAAAGATCTGCGCACAGCATTGAGTTCCGTAATTTTACACGCAATGTATAACATAATTTCGGCGGAATATGAGGAACGGAGTGTCCTAATACTTAACTGTGGGTTCCCTGTCATCTATTTATAAGAGGAGTGAAAATTATCTTTGTCGATAATAAGAACATAATTGATTAATTTAATTATGTTATCAATCACAGAAGAACATAACGAGGCCAGTCGCGGCGCAGGGGCACAAGCGTGTGACTGTAAACGCATTGGGTTCAATTCCTCCTCGAGGAAGTTAAATTTTTAAGATTTTATTTTTTTCACACTGCTGTCCATATAAAATGCGGCGTTGAGTTTCGCTACTCAACATGCAATGTCTTCAGAAATCGGCGAAAGGTGGGGAACAAAGTGTCTTGACACTAAGCTCCTTCTGCCCTTCGTTTACTCTGCTACATGTGAGATACAGGGCGAAACTGGAAGAAGAACATAAATTTTAAGCGTTCTTTAAAGGCCAGTACGCTCTAAAAAAATGTGTTTTTAAGATCCCTCAGCGACGAAGGACAGTCGGCGGCCGGCTACGACGTTGCTACGGAAGTATTTTCAGGAGAGTAACTCGCCAGCGCGATTCAATGGTCTACAAACTTACCTACCTTTCCTTCTAAAACGCAGGAAATAAGCTGAAAATTATGACATGATATATTTTTCATGGGCCAAGTTTTCATATACATAGTCCGTATACATATAGTTTATATACATATAATTTTTTATATGTATATAAGATATAAGCACACAAAATCTTGTAAATGCTTTAAATTGAACTCACATTTGTTAATGACACTATGAATGTTGGTACTTGTAATAGCATGTTAGTTTACCCTAGTTCTAATTCTGCTTTTAGTTTGTATAAATTAGTAAATTTTGGCTTAGACAAGAGAATTGAAGAATTGTAATAGCTTGTTTAGTTTTGCTAGTAGTTATTCAATGTCAGAGTTTCATTTTTAATATAGATAAGGTGAATGTACAGTGGTTATTACAGGACGACATGTTACTCTTTGTGTGACAAGTCCTTTAAATAAAGATTAAAAAAAAAAAAGAGGCCAGTCGCAGCGCAGTGGCACGAAGTGTGACTGTAAAACCGACTGGTTGTGGGTTCGATCCCCACTCGAGGAGATGAAATATTTACTTCAATTTATATTTTCATTTCTTCGCTCTGGTGTCGAGGCAAAAGTGCGGCGTTGAGTTCTGCCACCAACACGCAATGCCACCAAAATTCGGCAGAAAGTGGGGAACGAAGTGTCTTAACACTAGGTTCCCTCTGCCTACCCTGCTGTTGCGGGATATAGCGTGAAGCTAATTTAATTTATTTTTTAATTTAAAAAAAAAAAGAATGTTTAGGTAACATAATTATAAATAATACTATGTTATCATCAAATTGGTTTGATGATGGATACATGTCCTGAAAAGTTAAACTCTTCAGAGGTTACTAGAAAACTCCTTGAGTTTAAGTCCAAGTTTAATTTTGTACTTTTTTTGTATGACATAACGTATGTTTTGTAAACTTTGTTAAATATTTATTTCAGACGCCTAGGACACAGGACAACTATGGATATGAAGTGTTCGGCCACTCTCATAGGAGATTATAAATTGAATGGAAAACTATTATTGCTACCTATTGAAGGAGAAGGAAAATATAAGATTCAAATCCGTAAGTTTATTTTTTTTCCTTTTTAATTATAATGTTCGCATCAAATTGATCCAAATACGTCGTAAAAATATTTTTTAAAGCAATAGGCAATATATATTTTTTTCAAATTAAATTTTAAGCATTTTACCTCTACATTTGAGTTCAAATCCTATTTAAAATGATATTTTCTTCATAATTTCTAGATGATAATGTTTCATATCCAGGGTCTGGTTAAAAACTGATATCAATACCTGTCACCTAGATTTGTTACAAATGGAAACTCATTTATAACTTTAGATTTTTTCCTTTTTTTTATATATATAAGAGCTTATTATTAACTTATAAGGAAATTGAATGTTTAAAAATTACATTAACATTGCAAAGAGGGAATACCGGTGGTTGCTGTGTTACAGTTAAAGTTTATACTAATACGGTTACTGTACAATAGGACATCGTCCAGGGCTTAGCAGTCAATAGTGTAAATGTCATTTACCACTACCATTAACCCTCCTCGCTCATTTTGTTGAATACACTATAGCTACCTTTAGATTCTCAGTATAATATATCAACTTTTAGCGTACTCTAAGCAAATAAACACAACATTTGTTATTGTTGTAGGTTTTATTACTTCTCAGGGGTATGCATTTTGCTAATTTGCCCAGATTTGACAAACAGACAAGCTTTGTAGAGTATATCTCCTGAATTAAGCAGTGCTTGGGAAACGATGCTTGTTAACACTAGGTTTGCTCTGCCTAGATCCTACCCTAAGCTAAATATAAACTAATAATAAAAATTATTTATTTCCAGGTGACATAGTAGTGAAGGTAGACCTCAAGTTAGGAGAACATGTGTCCAATGGCAAGTCGTACTGGACTGTAAAGGACTGGAAGCACACTGCAGATGTTCTAGGAGGAGTTGTATTCCAGTTCCAAAATTTGTTCAATGGAAACAAGAAACTAGGTAAGATACTTGGAGGATAAGAGAGAAACTCTTTTCTTTTCTACGAAACGCATTCATGTTTAACTTTTAGAGTTCCGTATCTCAAATGAAAACAAGATCCCCTATAGGATCACATTATTGTCTCAAGCTGAAATTAATATCAAATATCCAGATCTACTATTATAGGCCAGTCGTGGCGCAGGAACGCAAAGTGTGACTGTAAAACCAACTGGTTGTGGGTTCGATCCCCACTCGAGGAGATGAAATATTCCATTTTTTGGCTCTGGTGTCGAGGCAAAACGCGGCGTTGAGTTCTGCCACTCCGCACGCAATGCCTCTAGAATTCAGTAGAAAGTGGGGAACGAAGTGTCTTAACACTAGGTTCCCTCTGCCTACCATGCTGTGCGCGGGATATAGCGTGAAGCTGATTTGATTTGATTTTTATTTACTACTAGAATAAGGAAGAAATTAAGTTTTCAGCAAAAATGCAATGCAATCAAAAAATATGAGCATTTATGTATCTTTTTGTTGCATTTTGCGGGATGTTCGCCGTGTAATCACAATCTAACTGACAAAACAAATATTTTTTTATGAGATAAGATAAATCTGCAGTAGCATGGTTTTATATGAATATTTCGTAGGACCTAGGGCAGACGATGATTGTTAGGCTTGAGTCGCATTCGAAAAATTAACAAATATGAAATAGGCATATTAGTTAATTTAGTCTTGCCAAATTTTTTTTGGCAAAAAACTTTGACAAAATGCAATCTAGTACCTATGACATATTTTTATAGATGCTCTTCCAAAATACGAGAAATACGGCGACATAATGAATGATATAGATGACATTAGACGCTGTGCCGATGCGACACAGCCTCATATAAATTTACATATTAAGGTTCTGTTAGGCGGAAAGGCGAATGGAGTACTTCGATACTCACTGGGATTTCTACTTTATTTAAAATATATAGATATATTAATTTTATCTAAAAATTATTCCTTTCAGCTGATCCTGTAATAGAATTCGCAAATTCCAACTGGCGTGATATATTCCGCGAAGTCGCTCCTCCCATAGTAAAGGCGGTCGTCTCGCGCATTGTGACAGAGACCAGTAAGCTTTTTGACAAAGTGCCGATAAATGAATTAGCTTTGGAATAACATGGAACTTGATTTACTAATTTATTGCTGGAAAACATGTTTTTTTTTAAATTTTGGAATAAATTGTTTTATTTAGATTTGTTTCTTATTGATTAAAACTAGACCTAAACTGTTATAAAAAGGAGGAGGTTCTATATTTGTTAATTATTTTTTTTAATTTATATTTCCATTAAATTCTTCGTTATTTGTAGACAGATTATAATAAAAGAGCGTACTACCCAATTGGCCTCATTTGCACCGAGTGCGGATCTGGTGGTGGAGTCCCATGAAAATTGAGGGAAAACCCTCCCAAATGAAACAATATAATTTCTTAAAATAATCGTATATTTGCTTGTTCTTGTCTTATAAATAATTCTTATATCAGTCAACCTTTCTCTCTGGCCCTGAACACCCTGGGGCCCAGAGTGCGAGGGCTATTCACTGCCAGTCTGGTTCAAGCCATAATTCCACAGCGGTGGAAGACAGGCAGGTTAGTCCTCATAAAGAAGAAGGGTGGTCTGGCGGATTCTGCCTCCGCCTACAGGCCCATCGTGCTATTTAGCGAGATCGCCAAGCTTTTCAAGCGTGTTGTAGCGAGGAGGCTGCAACACCATCTGGAGGGGACAGGTGTCATGCTCCTCGAAAGGGCCCGCCATCTGGGCCACCCACATTACTGGGCTGGGCTAGGCGTCTCAACGTCGCGCTCTGCGTGACCTCATAGGGGACGATCTCTCCCTACCGGCAGTGGTCAAGGCCATGGCCGCCAGCGAGACGTCGTGGGATGCCGTCTCCTCCTTCTGCAGTGGTGCTCGAGAGGGAGTCGGCGGAACGGGCGAGGGAGGCTTCGGCCGAACTCTCCATCCGCCGTAAGAGACCAGGTCGCCGAAGGGTGGCACACGATCGCCGCCTTCTAATTTAGTGATGATTTTGCATGCTAATGAATATTAAGAAAATGTCCCAATTTAATTAGAGGTTAAGGAAACTTATTATATTTTAATAAATGAATAAACAAATTCAATAGGCAAATGATTTTTTTTATTTACAAACATATTAATGAACGAAACTTAAACAAGTTTTTTCTTTAACTACATAATACAAAAAAGAAAAATTAATAATACCGGTCAATTCGACGAATGGTTAGCTTAATCTCTACACACGAAGGTTCTAGTTATCTATAGTTAATAGTAACGAAACGGACATCCACCGTTTTGGTAACATTTTACATGCAAATGTTTTTTGATGGGATACATTTTACATTACATGGCACACCGAAATAGTTATTTAAAAAAATAAATATTTTATATATTAAATATTCTGTTAAAAAATGTTTACGATTTCACTTTTTTTTTCATACATAGTAGTTTTGACCAAATGCCAAGGAGGTTATATGTCCTTTAATATATGTATTAAATTAATTTATATTATAGGAGAGGCCAGTCGTGGCGCAGTGGCACAAAGTGTGACTGTAAAACCGACTGGTTGTGGGTTCGATCCCCACTCGAGGAGATGAAATATTTACTTAAATTTATATTTCCATTTCTTCGCTCTGGTGTCGAGGCAAAGCGCGGCGTTGATTTCTGCCACTCAACACGCAATGCCTCCAAAAAATCGGCAGAAAGTGGGAAACGGAGTGTCTTAACACTAGGTTCCCTCTGCCTACCCTGCTGTGTGCGGGATACAGCGTGAAGCTAATTTTTTTTTTTTTTTTTATATTATAGGTAGTTTAAAGATTTCTAGTTGACATATAACTTATTCAAGGGCAAGAACGACCAGTTGACAAATATTGAAAAGAGAAAAACTGGGAATTAAGCTCCCAATTACAATATTTATACAATTATTGAGTGTAAGAGGAAATTTGCACGCACAACAAATTTCTTGATTTTATAGAAAAAAGGCAAAACAATAAGCTTTGAATTATTATAATTTGGTAAAATAATGGAATTTTTGAAAATGCAGTCATGTCAAACTGGGAACTATTAGTGCATCGGTAGCATAGCTACCTAATTAAAAAAAAACTGGAAATAGACAAGACACGTAGCGAGACTAAGGCGGTAGTAACGTAGAGGCTCAGAGTTAGACTTAAACGCGACGGTTTTGGATTCCACTAGTACACGGGGAAATTAATTATTTTCATTTTTTCTTGATTTCTCTCTGAATTATTAGAAAAAAATAACGAAACAAAGCAAGGCAGGGCAAGTGGCTAACAGAGAGGAAGTAATGGAGATCGTAGAAATTATTTAAAATATAACTAAACTTACAATTATTACATAAACATTCATATACAATTTTCATTTTTGTCATCCTTACAAAAACAAGTTTAGTTGGCGAGGCGCGTCATAATTATTTTCACAAATACCTTTGCGGGCCTTTCCCCCAAAACACATAGGTAATCAACGCCCTCCCCAGATTCGACGAGCGTGCGTAGCACGGAGGGATCCTCCGGCCTTGTGGAGACTGGTACCCATCTGGGACAAATCGAAATTCTGAATTACTGACATATTTTTTGTTTTACTGCTTAACAGCTGGCCTTTCTATCGGTGTGTGCGTCCCTAGGTCGTATCCATAACAATGGACTAAAGGCACGGACATACCTGGCTGGTTTGGTCAGCGCCCGAAATAAATTCCCGGTCCAGCCCCCAAAGTGCGATTTTTCTTTATAAAGATAATTTAAATTTATAAAGATTAGGTTAGGTAACAATTGTTTAAAATGACATAAACTTAACTGAACTTTTATATTGTGACTTTTTTTTCTTCCTTCTTAATATAAACATTTCTTTTGAGAAGAATCGAATCTTCATATATCGCTTATATAGATGCAAACAGTACCAATTTTCTTCATCCAGACAAAGCCGCTGGCTGACATTAAACCAGCCATGCTAACGTCACGTCGTCAATTTTCTCAGTACATATAAGTGATCACAAATCCTTTGCTCTGGCAGTCGACTATTAGACTGCATTGTTTTCGTAAACCATTAAAACAATGACAATGTTACGTGTTCTTTCCTTGCTATGTTTGGTTCTGGGTTCACAGTCTGCGTCGGGTAAGATTTATTTATTTATTTATTTGATTTCAAATTTAAATAAAACTTTTACATAGTAGTTTTTTTTTAATTAATTATGGTCACATTATCCACGATTTTCAACAATAGCGCTATTGCATTGGTATATATTGATAATAAATTAAATCTATATAATATATTTTTATAACTTTACGCAAATGTCAAGGTAGGCAGAAGAAGACTTCTTCTGCCTGTTAAGACACTTCATTCACAACAATCCTCTCATTTTTCTAAACATTATTTTACAGTTTGACTTGTTACTAGATGTATGAAAATGAAAATATTTCATTTATGGTTTTTATTTTTCATATTAACATAAGGAATTGAATGTCGTATCCTATTTTCTATGAAAAAATTGTATTACATGATCACAAGCGATTTAATCGTAATTTAAGAATTTCTATATTCAAAATATATATAGAACGCCTCCTCGGCGTAACTCGGCGGAAAGTGGGGAACGGAGTGTCTTAACACTAGGTTCCTGCTGCCCACCCTGTTGTGTGCAGGATACAGTGTGAAGCTGATTTAATTTAATTTGATTTTAAATATTAATTATAATTATAGCACCATTCATCAAACCATGCAAGAGCTCAGACGCAAATTGCATCCTGGCATCATCCAAGGCTGCCTTACCATCTTTTGTCTTGGGCTCCAAAGATTTAGGCATTAAAACTCTAGATCCACTGCATATTGATGAAATCAAAAGTGACAATAAAGGCTTGAAGTTGATATTCAAAGACTCTACTCTTGAAGGTCTCAAGAATTGTGCTCTTGAAACTAGCAAGTAAGTTGTTTCTATACTTTTTTTACTATAAATGAGTAAAAAAATATTGAATATATTTTTTATAGATTCTGACTGATCATAATTGGATAGAAATTAAAAATACAATGTACTTTACATATTAATATGAAACTAAACTAAATGGTAAGTTATTTACTTTAACGCGCGGAATCGAATCTCGTTACATTTTTTTACGTTTTCTACATCTTTTAATTATTATAAATCTTCAGTGTCCGAACTGACGTTAAAAAATGTGAAGATTTTCTTTTTAAAAATAACTAAATTACATAATTCTGGTAGTAACAAGTAGTAGAATACAATACGAAAACGCTAGAGGCTTTACTTTAATACACTGAAAAATGTAAGCCTAAATATAAACTTTCCTGGGTGACGCTATTGTGAATAATGGACAATTAAACCTATGACATCTTTTATTAGTACACATTTCTCTATACATATAAATAAAATTGAAATGTTTGTCTGTAATTACAAAATAACAAATATATGAAATCAAACATTGTTCTACTTAATACGTCATTTTGTGTAAACCGAAAAGATTATATAATTATATATGAGGTCTATAACAATGTATAGAACCATACTAAGGTAATTAACCAATTTTTCCCTAAATATACTTAAATATATGTATAGTGAGCACGAAGTGTGACTGTAAAACCGAATGGTTGTGGGTTCGATTTCCACTCGAGGAGATAAAATATTTACTTAAATTTAGATTGAGCGAAGAAATGGAAATATTATTTCTTTGCTCTGGTGTCGAGGCTAATCGCGGCGTTGAGTTCTGCCACTCAACACGCAATGCCTCCAGAATTCGGCAGAAAGTGGGGAACGGAGTGTCTTCTACGTTCCCTCTGCCTACCCTGCTGTAGCTAAATTATCGTTATATAGCTAAATTATCGTTCACACCACCTGGATACATGACAATCCATTATTGTGAATGGCCTATCCGCGGCATTGCTTCCAGGTCGATATGACATTGGTACCTTCAAAAAGCGCGTCTATCTCCACCTTAAAGGCCGGTCGCGCACCTGTAGCTCCTCTGGTGATGCACTGGGTCGTGGGCGGCGGTAATCACTTACCATCAGGTGACCCGAACGCTCGTTTGTCTTGTCCTTTTCCATGAAAAAATAAAATAAAATAAAAAATATTTGGATAGTATATAAAACTCTTAAGTTGCTGAGTGACACATGACATTTGGCAGGGTCCTTTGAGAAGCATAGGAAACCATTAGGAATAGTTCCTAGACGGGAAAAACGAGCTATTTCATTTCACAGCTCAGATCAGCAAGTATAGTTTCGTGCGGCCTTTAGTCACTCTATATAAACAAAAAATCAGACAAGCGTGAGCCGGGCTCTCCCACCGACGATTCCGTACAAAAATTGGGGATCTAGAGGTATTTCTAAAATTCTGGAACTAGTACTACATATAGATATTAGCTGCCAAATTTCATAATTCTAAGTCAACCGGAAGTACTCTATTAATTTTGATTACCTTTATAGTCGAAATAAATGTTTTTGTTATATAAACGGCAATATCTTTTTTAAAAGTAAATATAGAAATAAGATTTCTCGGCGTTGCGCTTTCTCTTGCTACTAAAGCATAGTAATGAAAAAATGATGAATTCTCCCGAGAGGAATCAAATTCACAACAGATATTTGTATGTACATATAGAACATTCGAACTTACATACTTATGTACCTTTTCTATAAGCACCATGATATCAGTAGTGTAAGAATATAATATGTAATAAAGTAAATAAAATATAATACACTCACCTTGATGCGCGTGCGCATTGAAATTCCATGCTACTTTCATATTAATACCTAAGTTCTCTAATCAATTTATTTACAAAAAAACGTGTAGCTTCTGTATATTCTGACTAATAATTTAGCTACTTTTTAAAATCTATTTAGCTATAATCTATAACCATATTACGGCTAAGCTTAAAAGCTTAATATAAAACGATAAAAAAGTTTTATTTAAATCTGTCTAGTGATTTCAGAGATTCGTGTGTACAAGCAGACAAACTAACAAATATTATACTAAATTTAAAACATTATTTACATTGTATTTATTGCCTATAAAATTAATTAATCTATTGGAAAAAGAGATAATTTGATTGTTTATGGTTTTTCTACTATATACGATAAATAGATAAACATAAGCGTACATCAGCTTCACGCTCTATCCCGCACACTGTAGGGTAGGCAGAGGGAACTTAGTGTTAAGACACTCTGTTTCCCACTATCCGACGAGTTCTGGAGCATTGTGTGTTGAGTGGCGGAATTCAACGCCGCGCTTTGCCTCTACACCAGAGCGAAGAAGTGAAAATATAAATATAAATAAATATTTTATTTCCTCGAGTATGGATCGAACTCACAACCAGTCGATTTTACAGTTACACTTTGAGCCCCTGCGCCACGACTGGCGCATGGATTTATTTTATTTTATATGCGAGTGTATTTCAGAAAAAATACCCTAGCAAAATTAGACTGTACCACTCACACACTTTACGTACATGTACGTTCCAAGTCCAGTAGTTTCATCAGTGCGTTGTCTACCAGAAAGATTTATATCGGGATACTCATACGTAGACATGCAGGTCCGTTGGATTTACAAGACATCAATCATCTTCAAAATACATTTAATATAAATAATGATAAATAAAAAATAAATAGATCAGCTTCACGCTGTATCCCGCACACAGCAGGGTAGGCAGAGGGAACCTAGTGTTTTTAGACACTCCGCTCCCCACTTTCTGCCGAATTCTGGGGGCATTGCGTGTTGAGTGGCAGAACTCAACGCCGCATAAATAATGATATTTTCGTTGAAATATAATAAAGATATTTTTATTTCCATAAGAAGAGGCAAAGCGAGGCGTTGAGTTTCGCCACTCAACTCGCAATGCCTCCAGAATACAGTGAAAAGTGGGGAACCGTGTGTCTTATCACTAGGGTCGCTTCTACCTACTCTACCCTGCCTACCCTTCTGTTTACGGGATACTGATTTAATAAAGATATTTATCTTCCACGTTAACCTTCAACGCAAGCCACATTAGTCAAACTTATATAGGTATGGTAAATAACCAAATGAATAGTATACACTATATACATATGTAATTATATTTCAAAGACATAACGATCATTTCCTATTCTTGACAGGTTATTTATTATTATAATAGGAATAATTATTATTATAATTGAATGTTTTTCCTTTTAAAACCGCCGTCGTTTAAACAAACTGTCTTAAAAGTTCTACAATTGCTAGTTGGATCGTAAGCAGTTATTAAATTCAATTTACTTAATAACCTTAGTTAGACAGATCCTGGCTTGATGACACTCGAAGGAATGTATTTAATTAATATATTTAATTTATTTTCATTCTGCCGCTTTAGCGTGGCGTTGAGTTCCGCCCAAAGTACACAGTGCCTCTAAAATGTGGCGGCGCTAGGGGAATGGTGTGTTTTAAATCTACGTTGAAAATTAATTCTGCATAACCGGCTGTGCAAGCAAAATTTTTTTACTTGACATTTTATATAGCAGGGAAGACATGATGTATTATATTGATAAGAATTAAGTCACTGCCCTTGCTTGTATCGCTTTTGTTACCGCCCGAATCTAATATGGGAGACATTGGGTAGTGAGTTCGAAGCTGCAATTTGTAAAAAAGTAAGTCTGACGATTTAAGCAAGAACTGTCGTGTTCACAGCAAGACACTTTAAACAACAACAACAACACCAAGGCTTCGCCCGCTTAAACTTATTGTTATATTATACAACATTATTTGTATCTTCTACAAATATATATTATTCTCTATACTGCGTCCAAATAAAAGAATCCATTTTAAATGCCGTCACGCCGCAGCGGTGTAGTGTGTGACTGTAAACACGACGATCGTGAACACAAGAAGTGATTGCAATAGAGTAAATAAGAAAGTACTTAACGAATGTATCACGAGTGTACTTAGTTCCGAGAAGAGATATGTAAATATTGGTAAAATCAATATTGTTTTATTAAACAAATAATATATTTTTATTTATTTATTGCTACTTATATACATAACTACGAATGTACATACAAATATTATTATATCCGTAATAATATTAAATAAACGCTTTGTTTTGTATAGTAGGAATTGCAAAAAAAATATTCCTCAAACATTTTTACAAATCTTTCTACAGAGATGTTTACGACATAAAGATCAATAGTATATCATAGTTATACAAAACGCTACCATCCTTTTGCACCAACTTCTGTTAAAGGAGGAAGTTCTCAAATCGACTCAATTTTTTGTAATGTTTGTAACCTCAGAACTTTGGACTGAGTGGACCGATTTTGATGATTACTTTTTTTATTTCAAAGCTGGTGCTTTCTGTGGGGTCCCGTTTTATTCTAACATTGCCGTTTATGAGTAAATCATATAAGTCATAAAATTGCATTGTGCGCGACAAACGGACAAATTACTCAAATTCCACTTTTTAGTTTACAGTCTGAAGTCGCTGTTTTTTTGTTAAAAAATATTTTTATATCAAAATCAGGAAGTGATCATAATTAATAATAATATATACGTAGAGTTCACCTTAACAACTTAATAGATTACTTACACGGTAATTCCTGACACATGTTTATATATATATATTTACCGATCAAAATGCAAAATCGAATTAATATTATACTACTTCTATGCTTGTTACAGTATCATTTTCCTTCCTCGTTTAATGATTACATTTAATCGGTTCATTGTTATTGTATTAATATACAAAAGTATATTAATAATCAATAATTATATAGAGGCCAGTCGTGGCGCAGCGGCATGAGGTGTGACTGTAAAACCGACTGGTTGTGGGTTCAATCCCCACTCGAGGAGATGAAATATTTACTTAAATTTATATTTCCATTTCTTCGCTCTGGTGTCGAGGTTAAGGGCGGCGTTGAGTTCTGCCACTCAACACGCAATGCCTCCAGAATTCGGCAGAAAGTGGGGAACGGAGTGTCTTAATACTAGGTTCCCTCTGCCTACCCTGCTGTGTGCGGGATACAGCGTGAAGCTGAATAATTATATAGAACAATAGGTACCTAAATCGCATCGTTAAGAATTGGTCATTGTGAAATATTTAAGATATTTCACAATCGTAATCGACCAATTCTTTTATATTTTCCTGGTCTGATACGATACAGTGAGGTTTGCATTGAATTTCGCCTTCTATGAGATAATGTTTTTTTGTTTTTTTTTTTAACACTCCTACTCTCTCCCCGGAGTATCCCTGCGATTTTATACAGACGGCACAACAGTTTATTGATTATATTAGTAAATATTATAAAAGTCGTAATGTTTAAATATATTTTATTTATTTTTTTATTTTTACATCATTTATATAAAAATACACAAAAAAATATACATGAATATACATAATAATAATAATATAATTATAGAAATGAGACAACATCTGTAATTGGGCCACTACCCTTATGTTGTCTTCGCCCGCCCGCCTACTTCAGAGACTTTTTATGTATTAACTATGTAAACTTGATTACGGCCACGCATTTAAATCTCACTTGAGGCAATTCTACTTTTTAAAATAACAGAAATTACAACATAAAATCGAGGCGTTGAGATCCGTTGCTTATTATAATCTTTCCCTTTAAATAGGGAAAAGTTTCTCTATATTCGTTCTGTATTTATATATTTCCTTTTATTAAGCCTCACTCTGTATCTTATCTCGCATGTAACAGGTTAAACGGAGGGAATTTAATGTTATCCGTTGCTCATACAGTGTCCAATTTCCTAGATATAGCGTATTGAGTGACGGAACTGAATGCCGCACGTCGTCTTGTTACCAGAGATTCATTCCCCCGAGTG
The DNA here is from genome assembly GCA_030704555.1 of Heliconius charithonia. Lineage (NCBI taxonomy): Eukaryota > Metazoa > Arthropoda > Insecta > Lepidoptera > Nymphalidae > Heliconius > Heliconius charithonia. Next base: position 8,146,952 of record CM060825.1, read on the forward strand.
GGAATCGTACTCACTACCGTCGCGGTTTACAGTCAGGATACTAATTTAATCAACTTCACGCCGTATCTTACACAGCAGTAGGTCGTGAGTTGTAGGCAGAGGAACTTTATATTATCTACTTATAATTTCAGAATAATACTATATTTCCTAATATAGCAAATAAGGTCTAATTTAACCGCTTAACTTATTTGACATATCACTGCCATTATACCACTGGGACAATTAGATAACTATTATAGCAATTTGTAAAGATTACATGAAATTATTTCCTTATGACAATAGGCTATTATAATACATTAAAATGCTAGTTATGCTGTGTTTACAGACCCTTTTTTATTTAAATTGTGTTAAATATATTTATTGAATGTTTTTAACTTTGACCCGTAGTGGTGCAGGGGCACAAGGTGTGACTCTCAAATCGACAGGTTGTAGGTTCCCCATTCGAGGAAATCAAATATTAACTAACATTTAATTTTTATTTCTTCGCTCTGATGTCGAGGCAAAGCGCGGCGTTGATTTCACCACTTAACACGCAATGCCTCCAAAACTTAGCGGAAAGTGGGGAACGACTGTCTTAACACTAGGTTCCGTCTACCTATCCTGCTGTGTGCGGGATACAGCGTAAAGCTGATTTTTTTATTTTTTAAACGTGATATACGTTTAAGTAAAACTCGCCAGATACACCTGTCGTTAACCATGGTACAATGTATACTATTACCACGTGTCATTCACAAAACATATTTTCATTAAAAGAACAGCATACCCGCAGGTTTTTATAACGGGATCTTAAACTATAATATACAGGCAACATGAAATATCGTTTTAAAAGATGTAAAAAACATGTACGGTGTACCTTATGTAAAATGAACCGCTTATTGAGTTTTGGAGATTGTAAGTTACTTTTTAGGGTTTGGTACCTCAAAAGGAAAAAAGCGGAACCCTTATAGGATCACTTTGTTGTCCATCTGACGTGTGTCAGACTGACAACGATGTGTGATTGTGAGTTCAATTCCCACTCGGGGAAATGAATGACAACATCGCCACTCAACACACAATCAATTTTTCAAAATTCGCTGCGATGTAGTGAATTACGCGATGCAGTGTGCATGCATGCGAAAAACACTTTTTTATTATATTAAAAGCTTTGAGATTTAATTGTTATTAACATCTATTTATCATCTAGATTTTTTGTATTTTTTTTGTTTATCCAAAAGCCAATTTGATAACTAACGTAGTTCAAGTTGACCTTGCGTCTCATACATAATAGGACGAAGACAAGACCAGAAAATAATGACGGTCATTATTTGTGCATTTATTAAATAAAACAGGTTTAGTTTAAATATAGCGTTTTTCTCTTGAACATAATTTATTCTTATTAAATATTTTTTTGGAGATATTTTTTTACTAACTATTACGTAAGTTAATCTTTAAATACGGATATCAGTTAGAACTAGATTTACATACAAGCACAATTGCTATTTGTCTCTTAAATACATGTGCATAGACTACAATTCCATTATAGATTTTATATAATATTTCTATAATATCGATCTAAATATTTAAAAAAATTACAGCAGGTATATTTATTTTCTGGTTTTGTGTTAAATTACGTTAAATCTTGGCCCAGCATGTATAAGGAGGCGAATCCCCCAATGTTTCTACCAAGTCACTATGTATGTCCGTGGTAGACATTTGTTTAAAACACAGGTACTTGATGACTGCTCCAATTTCGTTTTTCTCCATTTTTATGTTATCCCTTTGACGGTCCGTATTCAAATGAAAGCACCTCCCATTTTTTTTTTCTTTTTTTTTGAATGGACTTTATGGCTGTTGACCTAGACTGGTCTTGACAGCGTCACCGGCTGGGAGGGGTTAGAGTAGCTCACCGGCTGGGAGGGGTGAGAGTAGCTCACCGGCTGGGAGGGGTGAGAATAGCTCACCCCTGAAGAAAAATAACGATATTTGATGGACGCTCGTGCACCTCCCGGGAATCGTAGTCTATTTATATGATTTTTTTAGGCTAAAGGTATATAAGCAAGCAAAAAATTTTTTTTTGATTTGTATGTATACTGGCAATAACCGATTATCACTTTTGGATCACCCCTTGTATTTGTTCTTTTGATGCTATTTATCATCACACACACACGATAATATAATTGAAGGTACAGAAAAATGTACCGATCGAGGAGCTCCTAAATGTTAATGTAGTAGTATTAGACAACACAACATTTTTTTTTATCTATTTTAACAAAATGAAATTAAAACATGGAATCATTGCACACTATAAGAAAGAAGTCAATCTCCAATATTTTATCAATTATAAGTTAAATTAAGTTTTATAATAAATTATTTAAATAAAATATAAAATTACAGAATTGACACAGCCAAAATGAAGACAACAATACAAGTGAAATGCAATTTAGTCATGATGGGCGACTATACTTTAGACGGCAAGCTATTGATCTTACCGGTACAAGGACATGGGAAATACAAGATTGATATACGTGAGTTACGTTTATCCTAGTAGAAATAATTTCAAATGTGGTGTCGGTAGAGATAGGAACTCATTATATTAATACATTAAGGTACAAATCTAGTGCTAAGACACTCCATCCTTTACTTTCTGCCCAACATGAGAAAATATTTATAATGAAAAATATTTTTATAAGTCAATAAGCTTATTTAGAAAAAAAAACATCAATTTTTCATCCCTTAATACGTGATCAGCAATGTCTTCAACAATGCCTTACCTAATAATTACAGAATAAAAAAATACACAAGTTACAATAATTGTAAATAATTTCATTGTTCTTGTTCTTATAAATGCCCCACCGGCCCCATTAATTTCTACATGGGTGTAGAAATGAATGGGGCCAGTTGGAACACCACAACATAATGTATAGTTTTACTAATAAAAAAAATAAGGTTAAAAATAAAAAAAGTTCCTACTCAGGATCCTACACATTAATATTAAACTATTATTACTTCCCAGGCCTGGTAACGTAAAGCATCTTAAATCCCTAAAATATATATAGATGGCGTTGTATGAAGTTAGATCGCGCTATCGTTTCGTTTATTTCGAATGTATATAAACCGGAAATTTTGAAAATTTGTCCGCTTTGTCTTACCGAAAGATCGGGGAAATGATTATATTTTATTTTTGAATTTACAGCTATCGTAAATGATATGCTGTATGTTATAATGAACTATATTAACCAAAATTGAAATGGCGCGGGAGTCCCGCGGCGGGACGCGGTATCGAATTAGGGATGCTCGATGTTAAAAGAACATCGACGTTCGAGAAAATCAAAGGATAAACATCGATATTTTTAGACATATCATCATCAATAAATAAAAAAAACCGGACAACTGCCAGTAGGGATAGCTCACCGAAGGTTCTGTACAAAGATTGGAGGTCTCATGTTTTTTCTGAATTTAAGGTTCACTTTAGTCAAGAGCACTTTCATCTGATACCACATTCAAACTAGCGGCTTTTATAGCAAATCTTGCTCCCTTAAGGCTTTTATTCTTCAGGATTTACCCACAAATGTATAATTTTCAGGTTTTTTTCTCAGTGAATACTATTTGTAGTTAAATTTCTTAATTTTACGTCAACCGAAAGTATCTTATTAATTTTGTTACCCTTTATAACGTCGAAATACGCGTTTTTTTACGATATAAGCGGCCTTATCTACTTAGTAAAAGTAGTTCCTTAGTAAATGTAGTTAAAGTAAACTGTAGTATGTAGTTAAAGTAAATGTAGTTCCTTTTTTCCCTTAAAGCACTTCGAGTTTTTCATTTATTTTTTAACCAGTGGTCCGCGAGAGATTTAAAATTTTGGTGTTTAAGTAATGTCTGCCTACAGTAAAGTTGTTTTATCAGTAAAACATACAATATTTTGACATTTAAATTTACTAAAATACTTTGAAATTCATTGATTTTTGATATTTACTTAAAAATTCACACACCAAACAATTTCACATTTTTTTAAATTTATTTTTATTATACCTACATGGTCTCTGCTAACAAGAATTTTATAAAAGTGGTCCCTGATTAAGAAAAGATTGGGAAACCCTGCCTTAAAGGTACGGAACCCTAACAACTACAGTATTACACGACATTTACATAAAAAAAATCAAAAGTTATTAAAAATTTAAAACATTAGGGCGTAAAAACACTCTATATGTCCCAATACTTTTTGTCATTCGACTGTAAAAATAATAATTTTGAAAGCACATGTACGCGATTAAATATCGATTATGTGTCCCCGCTGACATCGATGTTACGATGTTTTATTTAATGCAATATTGATGTTAAAACATCGATATTTTAACGTGCCCTAGGCTATAACAACTAGTAAGTACTCGTTACTATGGTATCACTATCGTTACGTTACTAGCATTGTATCGATAGTTTAAACTTCAATCACCATGGTCGATATCATTCACTATAATTTGTGACGGTTAACCGGATCATATGACCCAATTCGGAAAGATTCGGAAAGATGTACGACTCGCGTTTTGCTAAGAAAAATAAAGCAAAAATATGAGTTTTAATGGTTTTATTAAAATTAATATGAAAAATTAATGAACGACATTTAAATTTGAATTCTCTCTCCTCACAGCATGACAGATCTTAATGCCTCGTTGGCTTCATGATATAGTTTATCCACTGTCCTGTGTTAATTTTTGGGAGGCTAACATTTGGTTCACTCTGCTTACGCTGCTATGTGCGAGATACAGCTTGAAACTATAAAAAATATTATTATTAATATATTATTATTATTATTAATCATATTTACAGAGGACATAGTAATAAAAACTATATTAGACTTGACGACGGTGGACGGCTCAGATGGTAAACCACACTGGCACATAACTAAATGGAAACATAACTTCAAAGTTGTGAGTGGTACGACCTTCGATTTCAAGAACCTCTTCAACGGCAATCAATTATTAGGTATGTTTTTTATACATATGAATGTGCAGAGTTTGTTATAAATGTGCAGAGAGTGAACGTGTCTCAGGAGCTGATTCACGTTTAACCATAGAATCAAAAAAATATATTATTATATTTTTAATTACAATTTACTGCCATTATTAGCACACTAAAGATAACAGTTTTTTTTTAAACTGTTCCATCCTGATCCTTGATAAATAAAGCTCAAATATTATCAAATTCCTTTTATGTTTTTTTTTAAGAGAAGAATAGAAGAAATCTAGTAGAATACGCGCCATCCGCATATATCAAAATGGGCAAAAGAAATTTAGTGTGATCACCTCGAGACATGGCGTGTTGATAGTGGAACACAAAGCCGTCATTTATCTTGTTACCAGAACAAATGGAAACAATTCATAGTCTCAAGTCGGAATCGAATCCACAATCGTTGCGTTTACAGTGAGACGCCTAAAAAACTTACTTTTGTTACTTGATTTTTAGCTCAACCAGTGTTAGACTTCGCTAACTCCAACTGGAAAGATGTAATGCAAGAGATCTCACCACCAGTCGTGGAAGCCATCGTAGCTGAGGTCCTTAATGCGGTAGAAGCCTTGTATAAAGCTGTACCTGTCGATGAACTAACTGTTTAGAATTATTTATAATGTTTTATATTGGTTTTTGTTTAATAAATTGGTTGGTTTGTTATTTTTGTTTGATTTTTTTTGTATGATTAAAATTTGACGTTAGATACTTTAATATGATTTTCAAAGTTTAAAACTTTCCATGTTTTTATGAGAATTATATTATTGAACATACACAACATTATAAATATTGAAACTTTGTAATGTAAAGTTTTAAAACTATTTTAGTCTCTGTAAAAGCCTAATTTAAAAAAAATCTCAAAAATTTTCCCAGAAAATATTTTTTTCAAACAAAATAAATTATAAAATAATTGTTATGATATAAAACGCTATTACTCAAGAACGACGCACGTACACGTTAGTTTATTTTTAAATCTTAATTCAATAATCACTTTGATCTATATTAAGAAAGAAGTATTGAATTTTGTACCATAGCATGTTTTCTTTTAATTCCCATAATACTCTTTTTTAAAAACGAAATTTTCAGTCTTTTTTTTAAACTAAATTCAGTTAATGTCAAGAACATTTTTGTCAAATGTCAATGTCAATTGTCAATCACCAAAACATTGCAGCGTGTTTTAATTTAATTTGAAATTCTATAGTTAATTGTTTACATTATGCTTTGTCCAGAAGTGTGGAATTTTCCTCCACCAAAAATATTAACTTCACACAAAAAGAATGGAGACTATGAAACTATGGAAAAGATAGTTAATATGAATAGTTTCTACAAAAGTGCAATTGTAGTATGTCCTGACGAAATCAACACACCTCGAGACATAGAAGATATTTTACTTGAAGACACTGATTATTATAAAGTATTCAATTGTCCATTAATAGAATTTATAGATCCAGTTTTCATACAAAAGTTTGTTAAAGCTGGGAAACTTTATTGTTTGAGTGATAGTAATAATTGTATTGTAGATAATTGTTTCGCTATTACACCAGATGGAATTTTAACACTACACGTTCTAACACCCTTATTCCAAACTTTGGGCATAGAAGGCATGAAACAACCACATAATTACTACCAAATAAGAATTGATTTGGTTAATCTTAAAAATATCAATAGAATTAGACAAGCTTTAATAAAAATGAAGACTTTTAACTTTTACATTTCTTGGGTGCCCGATACAGACAATATATGTCCATCATCAATAGCAAAGTATTTAAGTTGCAATAAATATAAAGTAACATGTCATAGCTTTGAGGTTCAACGACTAATGCCAGAAATTAAAAATATCCCAATATTAATAGACACCGAAATAGAAGAAATAGTGGAATGGGTGGGCATGCTGTCTATTGGTGGAGATCTATCACCTAAAGAAAGCTATGTCAGTACATATAGTGAACCCGAGTGTACCAAACCATTAGAATCAACTAGAATATCAATTTTAATTATTAAAGGGTTTTTAACTCCAAACATTATTTTAAATGCATGTGCCATAATATCAGAATATACAAATGCAAGGGATTTAGATGATTATTGGATGTCTTTAAGTATTCAAAGTATGGAGGAAAGTTTATGGCAATGGAACTTGAGTGGTCCTAAAATGTTTTGCTCTCAAAACTGTTCTTGCAATATATTTTTCTGTGGAAAATCTTGTACAATATATTCTGTAGGTGAAATAAAATATTCATAGCTTTTGATGTTTTTTTACATATGTTTTTCTAATTTTCTTCTATTTTTTTTGTAATTTATGTCATAAAAACCATTTTGAGGCCAGTTGTGACTCAAGGGCACGAATATGTGACTTTAAACATAACAGGTTGTGGGTACAATCCCCACTCAAGGATATGAAATACGAACATAATATTTTAAATTGAAAATAAGTTTAATGAAATATAGTTTTTTCGCTTAATTTGATTGTGGGTTCAGTCCGCACTCTAGGGAAAAAAATATTTTTATTCTGCTATTAGTAGGGACAACAAAATAGTGTGGTGTTGAGTTCCACCACTACATGTCTTCCATTGCATGCAATGTACATATACATGCAGGATACAATGAGATTTTTAAAAAAACTAAGATTATAATTTTACAATATTCATTTCAGACATACCACAGTATGACATTAATATTTAGAAATTATTAATATGTACAATTTATACTAATCTTATAAAGATGATGTTTGGTGGGTTGAACATACTAAACTGGTCTACTGGTCTGAATTGAAAAACTATCTTTGTGTTGTGTACTTTCTTTATTGAGGTAAATCATAGGCTATATTACATTATATTAACACTAGGCACTCATATGTCACCATGACACACTAGAATTAGTGTTTATTGTGTCACATTGTAGATTTGGGATTCTTAGCAGCAACATATTCTCCAAGACCCACAGACAGAGAATTTGTTATATATCAAATATTCTCTTTCATCAATTAAATATCGGGGGACGGAGTTACTGGGGGACGGAGTTACTTGGGGGACGGAGTTACTCGCGTCCGTAGGACTTACCATCTGTCCTAGATCCACCCTACACGTGTCCCCTGGGTGGTGCGAAACGAGTAACACGCCGAGTCTCAGGCGGCGGAAACTAACCTGACTTCATACGTCGGCTAACGGAAGCCGGGAGGAATTAAATCCCCTCCAAAAGACCGTGTGCAGTGCCCTGAGCAAGCACTGTGACTACCTTGCTCAACCCCCCTTTTTATGAATTATGGAAAATGATATGAGTGATTTGTCTTGCGATCCGGCTAACCCCCGGCGCTATGAGGTACCCGGGCCTTATGGTGTGAAATGTACTACCGAAGACTATGTAGATGTGAGTAACCAGGCATCTACATCAGTGAATGTTACTGGAAAGAAACCACCACATTCAGAAACCAGCCGAAAGGCTTACACTCAGCAAGTCTTCCACAGAAGCTTTTTTGTAAATAAACCTAGATCATCTTCACTATCGGCGCTTCCAACTCCAGAAGGTACAAATGACCCGCAACCACAGCTTGAAGAAACTGATTCGCAAAAAGACTCTTCAATGCTAGGCCAAGACCAACCACCATCCTGGCAGCGGATTCCTACTACAAAAAAACGAAAAATATGTGATGAACCACCCTCTCCTGAAGGTACCTCTTGCAAAAACAGTTTCTCTGGCCTTCCCATCGATCATGTTGATGACGCTCCACCTAAACCAAAAGCGCTAAGTAAACCACCACCTATTATTCTATATGGAATAGAAGACCTAAATGAACTAACAAAACTATTGCATTCTATAATCCAAGCGCAGGACTTTAAATATAAAATAGTGAATAAAAATCTACTCCGTATAATGGTTGATTCGACTGAAAATTACAAAAAAGTAATCGACCTTGTAAGATCAAAGGGACTGTAGCCCAAGCACGAAAAACTATAGAAAAAGTATTCGTATCGTTATCGAGAGCAATTTGTATAGGAATTGAACAGCGCCCCTACCGTGCGTAAAAGGAACTAGCTCACGGCAGCACGAACCGTTTACGTATCGTCTTACGTTCGAATAGCGCGATACTTGAACGCAGTAAACGAAAATTGGTAGCACGAACGCGCATTGTATCGAAAACGTCGAAGACTGGCCATCGAGTACGTCGGGACTTTGTTCGGTTAATATTTGTCAGTGAGAACACTTTCGTTACATAGTAAATCGCAGTTTTAAAAATATTTGTAGTGTTTTTGGGAATTCTTTTTGATTTTTTTTACTTGTACATGTTTTTAGAATATTGTTTAATAATTTTAACAATAATTAAATAACGCCCACTATGCAAAGACAGCCGCTATACGAATCACCACTATTTAAATTATTCATTAATTCTTTCCACTTCTTTTGAATAAAAAGACGACCTCGTGGACCTTCTGAGGGTTTAGATAAATCACCATTCCTAAAATACGAATTTCATAATACCTTACTTAGATTATTAGATGTTTTTATTTTTAAGACTTTAAATACAACTCATTCAAATATAAAATTAATTTATACTAAATTTAAACTCACGCTTCAATGAATTCCACCATCGTTAAATATTGTAGGTAGCCCATTATTATTTTTTAATAATCAGCTTCACGCTGTATCCCGCACACAGCAGAATAGGCAGGGGAAACCTAGTGTTAAGACACTCCGTTCCCCACTTTCTGCCGAATTCTGCAGGCATTGCGTGTTGAGTAGCTAAACTCAACGCCGCGCTTTGCCTCGAAACCAGAGCGAAGAAATGGAAATATAAATTTAAGTAAATATTTCATCTCCACGAGTGGGGATCGAACCCACAACCAGTGTTTTACAGTCACGCCTTGCGCCACTGCGCCACGACTGCCCTTTTTAATAATAAAGAATTTACTCTTAATGATTACAAAACAAATACAAACTTAGCTATAATTGGCGGGGCGTCAAGTGGATTCGTTTAGAAACAATTGTTTTAAATATACAAAAGGATTGAATTTCTTCCAATCTTGATAACTTACTTATATTTTTCGTAATATTTTTATAGATTTTTCTTCATTTTCAACGTAAATTGTAATGTAAATTAAAATAAATAAACATTTTAATTGAATGTTTTAACATTCACTCTTTTATTTGGTTTTTGAACGTCCATTTCATTCGCTCAGTGACATTTCTAAGTCTCGTTAGCATGACGTCACCTACTTAATCGTATCGAGTCCTCGATAGTCGATACGCTATGGTTCGTGCTTCGAACTTTGTAATCGTATCGTTACCTCGATACGTTTACAATACGGAGTCGAATATTTTTCGTGCTCGGCCCACTGATCGGCCATACTTTCTCAAGAAAAGACACAAAGTGCTACCGCGTTGTCATTAAAAGTCTGCACCATACGACTCCTCATGAGGCTATCGTAGAAGCGATCGAGAGTACTGGTAATAAAGTAAGAGGCGAAATCATTAACGTGCGCTACGGCCCCAATAAAGAACCAACTTCCACATTTTTCGTTAACGTTGAACCCGGTATCAATAACAAGGCTGTGAAATCTATCGAATATATATACCATCAACGTATTAAGATTGAGGACCCGCGCAAAACAACCACTATAGTTCAATGTCAACGCTGCCAACAATATGGACATTCAAAGAACCACTGCATGCGGCCTTTCCGATGTGTAAAATGTGCTGAGGGGCATAAAACTGCTGATTGTCCCAAAAAAGACAGAAACACACCTGCAAAATGCGCTCTATGTTTCCAAGATCACCCCGCAAACTATAAAGGATGTCAAGTGTACAAAGAGATCTTGCAAAGGAAAGCAAATAAAACTCGCCTAAGACCTCGGACAGTATTAATACCCAATGTAAGGCAAAAACATACTAGTGACTTTGCTGAAGTCAATGATACTGAAGTACTCTCAACTCAATCTGCTACGAGTAAATTAACAGGTCTTTACTCAGATGCGGTAACTAGACGGAATCGCGATCTACCTAAAATAAAGGATACCGAGAATATTTATAAGACTGACATAAACCATCAACAACTCACTAAAGTAGAAATACTCTTAATAAAACAAAGTGAGAAAATTGACATACTCCTACAACAAATAGGCACCCTTATGGGACTATTGACTACTGTTATCACCAAACTGGTCCCAAAATGATTGGCCTAAGGCTGGCAACTTGGAATATCAATGGGCTATCTCCAAATATCCAAGAACTCGAAACTATACTCTCCAGTAACAAACTCGATGCAATCCTGATATCAGAGTCCCACGTAACCATACGTAATTCGTTGTTTATCAAAGGATACCATGTGTACAGTACACCTCATCCTGATGGCGGCGCCCACGCGGGATCAGCCCTCGTTATAAAATCGAATCTGAAGCACTCGACCCTGAACGCCTACTCCACCAATTTTCTACAAGCCACCTCGATTAGACTAGAAGACCGCGCGGGACCAATTGTCCTATCTGCGGTCTATTGTCCACCGAAACACCGGATCACTGAAGAAATGTACCTTCATTACTTCCAAACACTCGGTCCACGCTTTATCTCTGGTGGCGACTGGAACGCTAAACACATATACTGGGGCTCACGTTGTACAGTCACCAGGGGACGTGTACTTAAGAATTGCATCGATAAAATGAAGCTGCAAACATGGTCGTCGGGCAGTCCCACCTACTGGCCTTCTGATCCCAAAAGGGTGCCTGATCTCCTAGACTTCTTTATCGTCAAAGGCATGAGCCAACTGTACTCAAGTGTTGAATCTTGCCTCGACGGATCATCCGATCATACTCCTGTCATTCTTAATCTAGAAGCTAGCGTTACCAAGCGAGAGAAACCGGAGGCTCTATACAATCATAAAACTGACTGGGATGGATTCCGCAACTACCTCAATGATAAAATTAATCTACGTATCCCACTCAAGTCTTGTTCTGATGTTGATGAGGCTAGTGTGTACATTACCAATCTAATACAAACAGCTGCTTGGATAAACACACCCAGTCTACCCAATTCTGACAAGTCCTTCCCAACTCCCCTAGAAATCAGAATTAAACTTGAGGAAAAACGCTGCTTGAGAAGACAATGGCATCAGTCACATCACCCAGCTGATAAAACAAAGTTCAACCGCGCTATTAGGGAACTAAAAACACTGCTTAAAGAATCTTCAAACAAACATATAAAAGGTACGTTAGAGCGGATGTCACCCACTGGCCGAAACGAATACTCTCTCTGGAAGGCATCCAGAAATTTTGACAACTCGCAGATGTTTTGTCCTCCTATAAAATCCGAGTCTTCCTGGGCAAGAACAGACAATGAAAAGGCCGAAGCTTTTGCATCGCATCTATCTCGCGTATTCCAATTAGATGACAACGCACAAACTGATGAGAGTGAACTGGACATAATTCTAAACCAGGACAACCAACAGTGTCTGCCTATCCGACCAACATCACCCAGAGAAATAGCACGCATGATTCGGTCCTTGGACCCCGGAAAGGCCCCGGGCTATGATCTAATAACATCAAAGATACTCAAGGAACTGCCAAATAAGTCCATCACATTTCTGGCTTGTCTATTTAACGCCATCTTTAGAACAAATAATTTTCCAGACCTATGGAAAATCTCACAGATCATAATGATCCATAAGCCTGGTAAGCCTGCACATGAGACTGCGTCATATCGTCCTATCAGCTTGACTCCTATCTTGTCGAAACTCTGGGAAAGAATATACTTGGTCCGGCTTAAGTCCCAATTGGATGAAAGCAACTTTATACCCTCGCACCAGTTTGGATTTAGAAAGTCACACTCAACAATTGAGCAGGTGCATCGAGTACATAATGCAATACGTGAGTGCTTCGAACGCAAACAGTATTGCTCAGCGGCCTTCTTGGATGTACAGCAAGCATTTGACCGCGTTTGGCACAAGGGCTTGCTCTACAAGATAAAACAAAGGTTACCTCACTCATCATACAGTATCCTGGCATCGTACCTGTCTAGCAGAATTTTCCAGGTGCGATATGGTGAAGCTAGATCAAGCTTTCATAATATCCAGGCTGGGGTGCCACAGGGCTCAGTTATCGGTCCCATTCTTTATAACATATTTACTTATGATCTGCCTACCTCAGACTATGTGACCGTTGCTACGTATGCTGACGACATTGCGTACCTTTCTTGTCACGAATCAGCTGTAACGGCTAGCGAAAAACTACAGGAAGTGCTGAATGATGCTCAGAAGTGGCTAACTAAATGGCGGATCAGAGCCAGCGCTCAAAAATCTAACCATATAACCTTCAGCTTGAGGAGAGGAATTTGCCCTGCTGTTCAACTGGGCAATGCTGTGTTGCCACATTGCGAGTGTATCAAATACCTTGGTTTCTACTTGGATCGGCGCCTAACCTGGAAGACACATATAAAACGCAAACGTGATGAAATAAACCTCAAATATAAAAACCTACATTGGCTTATGGGACGTAACTCAATAATCTCCCTGGATAACAAATTACTTTTGTACAACGCGATAATCAAGCCAATTTGGACCTATGGTATCCAATTGTGGGGAATCGCCAGCGACAGCAACATTATGTGCCTCCAAAGAGCACAAAACCACATCTTGCGCTCAATTACCAATGCACCCTGGTTCACTCGCAACGAAGAAATTCATGATTACCTCAACATGCCCACTGTAAAGGAAGAACTTAAAAAGCATACTAGACGCTATATTCAACGTCTAGCAAATCATCCAAATCCCTTGGCTACCAAGCTGCTCAACACCCCAGCCGTGAAACGCCTAAAGCGAAAGCACATTGTGTGAGGCTAAATACCATTGGTTTGGTAGAGGCGATGGCCTCCAAAACCAAATAGTCAATTAAACTTCAGCTAAACTGATTATAGTTGTTATCAACTGATGGCAGTTTATATAAAAAAAAAAAAAAAAAAAAAAAAAAAAAAAAAAAAAAAAAAAAAAAAAAATCAATTAAATATATATGTAATGGGCACCCTCTCATCAAAATATTGTTTTTAATTGAAAAAAATATCATTGTTTGAACACTTGTCATCACCTGAGTCATCTAAATTTTCAGATGCTTCAGATGAATCTGTAACATTTTCACTTAAGTGAATTACAAATTCTTCTGTCATATTATCATATTATCTATCACTACAACATGCCTCTGTATATATCCTCAATTTTCTTTACTTTGTTGTAAAGTGCACTCTACTGAGATGCACACGTGGAATCAGCCTTTTCTTTTATTAGTTCTATTATGTGATTTAAACTCCACAAAATGTTTTCATGTGCCACAAGGCCTTTAATATTTACCCACTCCATTTCAATAGGATTAAGGCCTGGATGATATGGTACAGTATGACATATATGTATTTGTTAAAAATGGTGTCAATGAAATATATTTTGAATTTATCTTTATATTGGCATATGAGTCAGCATTGATGAGCAGTATGAGATTTCTATCTCATACAACCAAGCTTCCATTACAGCTTTCCTTATATTTAATGGTGCTGCTTCATCCAAATTATTATGATAAGCATTGTCTACAACTACTATAGAATTGTTGGGAAGGTTGGGGATCAATAGCCTATTAACCCATTTCTCATAATTTTCGCTATTTACATTACTATAATAATCAAAAGTTTTTGTTCCCACCTTGAATATAAGTAGTGCGTTTGGAACAAAGCCACAATCTGAATCGGTACGTACTATGAGAACTCATCAACAAATATTTCTCTTCAAAGTTTGAAGTTTAAACCATTTGTGACGGCACCACAAGATATCAAAGATGCCAAGACATCAAAGATGTGTGATGAAACTACTATGATATGATTCATCTGTGTAAATAATTGGTCTTCCATCATGTCTTTATTAAGATTATTTTATAAATATTCTATTCTTTTTATTGCAATTAATTAAAATATTTTTTTCTATAATTTTTTGTGTCATTTTCGATTATTCTACCTTAAAGCTGTCTTAAAAAAAAGCTCAAGTTTTCTCTTAAACCTTTAAGGTTTGTCTTCCTTCAATTTCTTTACAAGAGGCTGCAATATCGGTAGTTGACGTTCCGTTAAATGAAAATTATGTACACATCTTTTAATGCAACTAGTGTCAAAGTTGTCGATTTCATCCCTCTTTTTTTCCAGGCGTCAAAAAGATAGGAGCCATGCTTGAGCTCGGCATACTGGAATCCTTTGATTCAAATATCATTTTTCTCATATTATTAACAAATGCACCAGATCGCACTGAAGACCTTCGGCTTCTTTCTGTATAAATTTATGCATATGGAACATACATTTTTCGAATTTGGCGGTGCAGCATACAAAAACATCCTCGAGGCATTTTTTCAATAGCAAAATATGAACTCAAGTATACTTTTTAGGATAGAAGAAAATGAGTTTTCTGTGAGAACATAACCAACACTCCATATGTAGAATTGTAGAGTGAGTAATAGAATATATTTACCTACTTCCTTGGCAGTTGGCACAGAACACATATACCCAAAGAGCTGTCCTTGGCTCACAAGCACAGAACATATATACCCAAAGGTGTCACACTGAGCCAGGCTCTACAATCGTAGTACAACCCTTTGGGCATATTATGTGTGTTCTGTGGTACAACCAAACCGGAAACTTTTGACGTATAAAATTATTAAATTTAGAAGTACTTATATGGAGTATGGGGAGCTTAGATTTCTTTAAGTTCAACGTTTGGCGTCCAGACGTCGTTTTAGAATTGAATATTTCAGTTAACGTTAATAGAGATCTCAAACTCGCTACTACTAATAGTAAACGTGTATTTATTAACAATAGTTAACATTTATATTTTTCAACGATTATATTTTTCACAAATAATTTATTGTATAGCTTATAAAACATGTTATATATTTATCGCAATCCGTTCTTCACTGTCTGTGGTAGTTTTCTCTGACTAACTCTGTGGTACTCTATAAACGCTTGTGAAGGGTTGGCGATCGCAGGGGAATGCCATGCGTACGCTAATCAGGTTTGACCGTTGAGCCCCGATGCACCGAGGCGCGGACGTAGTATATGGTCTGTATGGTATGTATACTCTCCCAGTCGTCCGCCTTGATGAACTTGGCGAACTCTTTCCAATTTATGATAGTTTTTGGGGGTTGCCCTGAAGGGGAGTCTGTACCTAGTTTAAAAACTACTGGGCGATGGTCAAAGTCTGGTTCTGATAGTGATTCTATAGACCTTATGACCATTTTTCAGTAGAATTCCAAATAATCGTTTTACAATTTAGGTCTCCGGTCAGAAGGATGGAATCTCCCATATTAAAAAGTAAAGAAAAGTCGTTTTTGAGAAGTGGTTTAGTAGGTTAAGACTGAAGCTATAATGATTGGCTGATGGCATGTAAGAAAGAGCTGGCGTATATTCTAATATACTATATCAGAGACCAATCTTCGCCATCAAAAGTGGTAACATGGGTCAACGCTATCTGTTAGTCAGTTTATGAACTGTACAAAACAGTTATATTATTAGTATATGCTACTGTAAAACCTCTATATATATAGTCCTACTTATTTTGTTGTCGTGCAAAAATAAAATACATCTCCAATTTATCGATTTTATTAGATCACACATTTATACTATAAAAAACTTAGGGTTTTGTAACGTTATTAACATCACCATATGTAAAACAGTTAACTATTTTTAGGTGCACTTAAAAATTATCAACTATTTATATTTGAAATACTTGAGTAATAAAATCAAATTATAATTTCTGAAAATATAATTACAATTTTCTAGTTTTATGTTATTTTTAACCTCTCCCTATATTTTTCCTTCGTTATTAATTAAAAAAAAACATTACAAAATTAATATTTTTACAAATAGATTAATTAAATTATTAAATATCTTTTATTAAGTTCGTTTTGAACTGAAAATTTTACGAGACTTAAAGTCATAAAATTATTTATTTTATTACTTTTTACTTGATTAACTTCTTTAATTTCAAGTAAGCTTTAATTTCAAGGTTCTCTTTTGCGCTTCTTTAATTCGTAATGAACTATTTATTTTAATTTTGTTGACAATTACTGGAATAGTTCTTACATAATTGATGGTTTGGCGCAATTGGAAAATTCCATTCTTTGCAAATAGTTCATAATGGACATAATATATTTAAACAATCGTTTACTATTAAGAAATTGTACCATTAATAATTATAAGAATAATAAGCAGTTAAGAGAAAACTAGTATTTGTAGTAAAAAATATTATTATTATATTTTAGACTTCTGCAGGTTTTACATCTACTCTCTTGTAGATTTCAGCATTACGTAATATGAAAATGTTGTTTTTAGTATCTGTAAAACAATATGTATAACATTTTTGCTTTAACAAAAGATAACAACCGAGCAATTTTGCTCGGTTGTATTTTTTGTTTTTTATTGGATTGGAGTAAAAAATACATATAAGATTAAACGTGAAGTATAATTATAATCTTAATATCTTCATCATACCGTACTAATTTTCTTTTTTGTCTAATTAAAAATATTGCCTTATAAGAGGACATGGGTACTTGATTAGTACTAAGTAATACACACAAGTACTTCATTTCACATTCGTTTTCGCGAAACCTTTTTTGTCCAATTTCTACAATTCTTTTCGTGCACCAGAGGGTAATGTGTAGCATTAGTCTCGGCTTGTGTTGCCAGGATCTGCCTTGCAACTCAAGCTTTTTCAATTGGCAGTCTCCAATATTTTATCAAAGTGCTTCCTTCCGATATAGCTCCTAGGCCGGAGCGGAACGTGGTCATACAATCTCAGGCGACCAGTGGCGTAGCGGGCGTAACTCGCGCCCGGTGCAAAATACCTTTTTAGCGCCCCCCAGACGAATATTATATAATTGTATATATAAAATATACTCCCAATTTCATATATTTAAATAGTTTTGCAGACGTTTTGGCGCCCCTTCGTGTGTAGCCTTGAATAGGGCCGGTAAAGCAGGTGGGCTCGTACAGGTATAAAGGGAAATTGAAAGGATATATGATAGTGGTAGAGCTTCAGGGTCACGTGCCAGTATATCCAGGAACAAATACCAGATAGGTATAATTTCTCTATTTTTCCTCGACGAGCAATAAACGAAGGCATTTGTAATATTACTTAAATTCTACTTATACTTACGGATATCATTGGTGCAACTCCAGCGCTTATACCACCGAAGGCTTTAAAATCCATAAAAATTTGCATTTTTTGTAACATTAACAGTACTATCTTTTGATTCGGTATAGACATACTCTCCCATGGAATTGCGTATAACAAATCGGATAAATCATATGTCTGAAACAGGAATAATAATAACTAATTGTTATTGTTATTATTAATATTTATTGTATTTCACGCAATATGTGGTGTAGACGTCGAGACAGTGATGTGTCACTACGTGCTTGGTTATTTATATAATTAATTGACATGTTAGATGGTAAAGTGAGGGAAGTCCGCGCTACTCTCCGATTCACTGCCCCTGATAAACTGATAAACATCTGCATCAACGCTTAACATCAGGCTTTTGACGTGTTCAAACGTAAGTATATCTATTATACATTAAAAAACTTACTAAAATTGACAAACGGGCATATGCACTAATTTTGTATTACTCTACTCTATTAACTACGGGTATAAGTTTGTACTATTCTTTCTGTGGTGACCAATTTTATTATTTTATTTTGATTTTATTATATTGCAAATTATTTGATAAATTTCAAAATTCTTGGTCACCGGGAAGTACCTACCTAGGTAGGTAGGTACTTCCCAGTTTGATTAATAAATTTTGCTTGATATTTTCGCTGCATCTTAAGAAAAATGGTCTAGACAGACAAACAGACAGAAGAACAGAGAGACGGACCAGTAAGTGATCACTAAGGATTTCGTTTTTTATGCATAGAACGCTAAAAACAGTCACACACTTCCTTAAAGCGCGTTACATAGTTTTATTTAATTCTGTAAAATATTTACTAACCCTTCTTCTTATCTCTTCTATCACAACGGACAGTATAATGGGTCCACCTGCATAAGCCATTACCATTGTTATATATTGTAATAAATTTTCTTTTCCCTAAAAACATATGGCAAATATTATAAAGACTCAATATGGCAGAAATACTTATGAAATGAGTCATTTTATTTTCTTACCCCATACATCAGTTGGAAAAGTAATATACTGTTACTAACAAGACTTTGTAAATAATTTGCGGCGACATTAACACCAAAAGCGGTTTGCAAATCTTCAAAGATCCTGACGAATAAAAAAATGCAGAGCCTTTGTATTAATCACTTTGCTACAAGCCTTATAAAAAAATACTGATAAAATGGTATATTAATAATTTTTTCTACTTACTGCCATGTAAAATTATGATATTTTATTATTTCAACTAGCTTGAAATGTACTTGGCGGTCTGTTAAGTCTTCTTTGAATTCAGTTTTAATTTTCTTTTTTAAAATTGAAATATGACCAATTAAATTGTAAGCAAACATGTAAAATATGGCTTGGTATATCATTATTGCAGAAGCTCCGGCAAAGATTATATAGCTATTAATGGCGTGAACAATAATCCAGTTATTGAAGTCGTATCTATAATCGCAAGGCAACCACAAGAAAATACAAGTTTTTAGTTGCACTGTATGGTTCAAAATTGCTTCTTTGTTGTTGTAATTGTTCAGTGCAGGCATAGTGATCCACGACAGCCAGTTTGCGAGACAGAAACATATGAAATAATAAGATGATATACGAATCGATTTTTCCGCGAAAATAAGTTTCTGTAATAATATTGATTAAAATATAGATAATTATATGTAAATTATGTTAATGCTGTTATTATATTTTTATTTTTATAACAGGTAATTTATCCGTTTCATTTAATTTATAACTATCATTTATTTAACACTATTTTTTTTTCAGTTTTTTTCCTGAACAAGTCTACCGGTAAATTTTATAATTTTAGGCTATCTGGAAGTACCCTTAATTTTGATTACTGGAATTTATTTAAGTATGTAGCATAAAATGTTATTGTATTTACAAGAACCACTTAAAGCTCCTTGTATTTACCAGAATCATTTAAAGCTCAGTCGTGTGACTGTAAAATCGACTGGTCGTGGGTTCGATCCTCACTCGAGGAGATGAGATATTTACTTAAATTCATATTTCCATTTTCTTCGCTCTGGTGTCGAGGTTAAGCGCGGCGTTGAGTTCTGCCACTCAACACGCAATGCCTCCAGAATTCGGCAGAAAGTGGGGAATGGAGTGTCTTAACACTAGGTTCCCTCTGCCTACTGCTGCTGTGTGTGGGATACAGCGTGAAGCTGATTTATTTATTTTATTTTATTTAAAGCTACTTTTGAGTCCTTTATAACCCTTAATTTAAAACCAATAAGTAAAATGCATGAAATTTAGCTCATTTGTTACAACTTGTGATGCTTATAAAACGGTAGATACTATACATAGGTACATATAGATGTCATATTGTAGATTACTTACCTTTTTTACAAATTCTGTTTTATTGTATTTGTAGATATTATATAAATGAATTTTCGGTAATAAATTACGTGACAAATGAAAGTAAGTTTTAGTTTTAGAAAAAAATATGTCGACCTGTAAATAATTAACGAAATTAGCAACAATAGTAAGACAGCTTTACTCGTGGCGCAAGGGCACAAAATGTGATTATAAAACCGACTGGATGTGGGTTCGATCCCCACTCGAGGAGATGAAATATTTATTTAAATTTATGTTTTCATTTCTTCCCTCTGCTGTCGAGGCAGAGCGCGGCGTTGAATTCTGCCACTCAACACGGAATGCCTTCACAGTTTGGCAGAAAGTGGGGAACGGAGTATTTTACACTACTTCGCGTGATGCTGTTTTTTTTTATTACAAGCTTTTAATACATTGTCTTGTAAAAAACTATATAATACAATAAAATTTAAGAATGAAGCTTTAATTACAACCTGTTTTTAATTATTTTATCTACTTATCGTTAATACGTAGATCAGATAATACAAATAATGTGATACCATCGAACTTGTTTCATGCTTGACCTCGAAGGTGAGAGAGTTCTGGAATAATTAGTAAAACTATGACTTTAGCTTCGACAACCAGAAAAATTAATAAATTGAATATGTCAAGACAAGAGTGACATATTAAATTCATTCGTTTCTCTTGGTGACTTGGATCTGGCCTACCAAATCCGTAACTGGTAGTGATGGAACACTGACCGTGTTTTTAGTTTTTTTTTAATTAACATTTTTTAACTACATTCCAAATACTTACGTTTGCTAGAATTGTAGTAGGTATAACGGAGAATGAAGTAGTTAAAATGTCAATGTCCAGTTTAGTGAAATTGACACATAGATATGCAATTTCCGATACAATTATTGTTGGTGCAAATATAATCGCAACTATGTTTATAAACATAAACTTTTTAGGGTATGTTGCGTAACCCCACATTTTACGATTGCCAACCGTAGCAATGCACATCATGTTAGCAATATAACGATAAAATTTTTGATTAAATGGCGGTTGTCTGAGAAAAAATAGTTTTATTTTAATAATTAAGTTAACGCCAGTCTGTCTATATAAAGGTTTACAAAGACTTTGCAAAGACCGTTCGGAAAACAATATTTGAACCTAAATGGGTAAGTCGCTAATTGGATATCTCAATGAAACCTGTGAAATATTTAATCATCGAAAATACATGTATCTATTTAAACTCATAATTTAAGTAAAATAGGACATGTATATAATAATATGAAAATAATCAGTACTTATAAAAATAAGTGTTTACTTGTTCTAATATCTTATATTATTTTACTACAATTATTAATACTTACAAATAATACTCGTCACCCATGATTGAAATATATAAGAATTTGAATAACAATACTGTTTTAAAACATTCACCCAATAATACTACTATGGATCTGGATTAAACAAGCATACAAGGATAAATAAATAAACAGTCACGTCGTTGGAAAGAAAGTTACTGTTTAGTCAATTATTTTTAATTTCATAATTACGAAACAATCTAATTAAATTATTATTTATGCTCGAGTGCTTTGTAATTAGCAAATAAAGGGCTTTCATATTTTTTATAAGTACTATATACAGGATTGTTTTGTTTTATTTAATTTTTTACCTATACCTACATTTCACTAAACGAAATTACACTACGATATCTACATATTACGACAATTTTTTGAGATTTATCTTAATTACTAATGCGACACTTTCTACATCCAGATTGAAGAAAAAAATATTTTTCTTTTACATAAAATTGGAGGTAAATTAAATAGTGTCCTAAAAATAAACTTATTTAGCATCAATCGAATGAGAACAAAGGCAGAATGTTTTTTGCTTGTTCCAATTTCTTTTGTAATGTAAAATTTAATTTATATTCAAATTAAAATGAATCCTAATCCTGGCTTCCCATAACACTAGATAGATCGTAAAATAGATAAAAATCTTTATTGCACACTTGAAAAAGTACAATAGAGTAAATTCTTAAGACAAAATGCATAAAGGCGGCCTTATCACTCACTACAAGTGATCTCTTCCAGAAATAAATATAAGAATAATAGTATGTATGTGACATACTCAAATTCTTATACACACACTGATAATATAAAATAATATTTTCTTAAACAATATGCGAAACAAAAATATATATTTGAATCTTTCTTAATATAAAAATTCTCATAAAAATGCGAGTAATAAAAAGAAAAAAGGATACTTGAAAAAAAAAGACGAGTTGATAAAATAATATTCCAAGTAGTCTAATCACAAAAGGACATATACATACATTGTTTCTATATAACTCACCATCTGCAGTAAGTTATCTGTTACTCTTTGAAATTACGTAATGAATATATTATTATATTAAAAAAAAAAAAACAAGTAAAACACATTATCAGCTATAATAATTTATTGAATAAACAAAAACAAGCTTTATTCTATAAACCGACATTCCCCACACCCACTTATAAGGAATGATAACTTAATACGAAATACGATAGTAGATACTACTTTTTGAATACACTGGGAATATTTTAGTATATTTTTTTTAAACATTTAAATAATAACAAGCTTTTTTTTGCTAACTTTTGAAACAGTATTGCCAAAATAGAAAATTATTTTATATTCATTATATAAAAGGCTTAATAATCATTTTGACAATATAGATATATATAAATTTCAACATGTGCATAGATGAAGATGAAATATAAATTCTAGATTTTTCAAGTGAACATAAAGCCTTAACATTTTTTTATTACATCTTCTTTGTAAAAGACAGATATCACTACCAACACATATATTTTCACATATCTACTTTACAAAAAAAAAAACAATATTTTGTGTCAAAAATTAAGCATTTCTCGATTTTATATGTTCGCCTTCATCCACCTACATCTCCTCTAAAAGCAGCAAAAGGACCATAAACCCCTTAAATCTTGGCCAGTCCTATGACACCGCAAGCGATCCTGGCTCCAGCATTACCTGTGGTCTTGCTGAGCTCATGTCCACCAATACCAAGGTCATCAGGGTCAGCATGCACTACTAAAGTACGTCCAATGATACTGTTCTCACCTGATAGCGAGATTTGTGAGTCTTGGATGTTTATCTGAAAGGAATTGAGAGGTTTGATAAATTGTGAGATTAATTTAAAAAATCGAAAATAAATCAGATTAATGTTAATCTGTTAGTAGTAAAGAAAAAAATTTTCTTTTCTTCTTGCATATATTAAGGTATTTTATTCTGATAATGGTACTACATAGATAAATATGTAAAAGATTTTTTTTTACTTTTTACCACTCTTATTGAAGAAAAGAAAAAAAAAATTTCAATAATTGTTTAACAAAAAAAAATAGCTCTTACAAATTTTCAAAATTCTCACATACAAAAAAGCTACCCTGCTATGTGCGGGATACAACATAAATATAAAAAACATAAAAAGAAAGTAAAACTTCTAGAACATCACCTGGGTAACGCCACCATCACAGCTTGCTTCAATGTTGCCCAAGTCACCAACATGTCTGACTGAAGAGTCGGGACCTCCATGGTCCTTTTTTAGAGGATTGAAGTGAGGGCCAGCTGAAGTGCAGCCATTTGTGTTATCACCAAACTCGTGGACGTGGAAGCCATGTTTACCCTGGACAGGTGGAATAAATAAGTGGAATGTGTAATTAAGTTATATTTTTCTATTCGAGCGATCCACCATTGCAGTTGCAGAAGGAAGTGCTCGCCAGCTTGCGCATTTCTTGCATGTGAGCGGTCGCGTAGTGAGCAACCATCGATAGAGGTTATCACGCGGATCAGAAGTAGAGCAGACGAAGCCCTAATCCGTCAATGGAAAGAGTACCTGGTGTCACCGCAGGCAGGCCTAGCGACGGTGCGTGATACTGCGGCGTCTCATCTTAGTGGAGAGGGTTTCCGCTGGACTTTTGTGGGTAGTTCCAAAGTATCATCCGTCCATAGGACATATTTGTCTTACGCACGGATAGTATGCGTAACAGCATTTCCCAGCGCAAAAAGAAAATATTACTAAACCATTTTTTACCTTGTTTTATGCAAATTCAAAGTGACTTACGTATATTTCATTGAAGAGGTCAATTGACCTTGTATGATAATTTATTTGACATTAATGACATATTGTGTAATTGTAATTATGACTCGTTTTTAATATTAAGAATAATATTATCAGTAGGTACAGTTTTGAAGTAGTATTTGATAATGAGTTGCCATTTTAAATTACCTTAACTGTATTATATTTATATTTTATTAATCAATTTTAAATAATTTTTTAATCAATTGAGGCCAGTCGTGGCGCAGTGGCCAAAAGTGTGTCTGTAAAACCGACTGGTTGTGGGTTCGATCCCCACTCGAGGAGATGAAATATTTACTTAAATTTATATTTCCATTTCTTCGCTCTGGTGTCGAGGCAAAGCGCGGCGTTGAGTTCTGCCACTCAACACGCAATACCTCCAAAAATTCGGCAGAAAGTGGGGAACGGAGTGTCTTAACACTAGGTTCCCTCTGCCTACCCTGCTGTGTGCGGGATACAGCGTGAAGCTAAAAAAAAAAAATTCAATAAAGCCAAGAGGTGTGTTTGTTTTTTGAATGTATATTTTCAATGTACAGTAAAATATGATCAAGTCAAATAATGTTTGAGGCTATCGAAGTGCAGAAGCACAATGGTAAGAATGTGACGGTTGTGGGCTCGATCCCACTCAGGAGTATGAAATATTCAATTTTCAGATTTCTTCGTCTGATGACGGGAAAAGTTGAGTACCGCCAGTCAACACGCAATGCCTGCTTGCTATGTGCGGGACACAGTGTGAGGCAACCGAGGGTTCCGTACCAATTTTTAGATTGTCAAGGGATAGTACAATTTGAAGTAAACAAATTTAACTTTACGAATGTATGCACTCATTTCGTAATAAAATGAACTACAGTTATAGGTTTATAATATATATTTTTTATGAAATATGTATAAATTTTTACTTTTCGGATTTTATTTTTACTTGTATTATAAGTTCTTAATGCCAAATTTCATAAATGTAGATCCACAGGAAGTATCCTATACATGTTGATTCCTATACGAGTTTTAAAAATTTATGGAAATTTCAGGTATAAATTTTTTTAATTGCATGGGCTTAGAAGTTTGATTTTTTCACATATGTAAGGGACAGTAAACCCGAGTAGCTGATATAAATTTCAATTTGATGCCTTCACACATTCCTGAGAAAAAGAGTCTTGACAGACAGACAGACATAAACAACGGGATCTCTTAAGGTAAGGGACAAAAAAGGTTCAATAATCTGGTCACCATTTAAATATAAATCTTAAAAATAAACACTTAAGGTTTGTAACTAAGAGCTGTCATTTACACAATATATTTCAATTAATTTTGAAAATTCATTAATAACATTAAAAATTATAGGTTTAAAAAAAACATTATACTAATATTACATTATATGTTAAATCGGTTTTTAAGATAAACTAGCTTTACTTAGGCCATGTTTTATCAATATAAATGGGATTTAAATTTTTTAATGCCATTTCCAGTCTAACACTATCATTATCAATTAAGATTAAAATAATAATTTTATCTAATTTGGACTTGGCCATGATTGACATGTAATGTTTAATACAATGTACTAACTTTTACTGGCTTCACTCACATTTTTAAATGGAAATAATTAAGGCCCATATTTAAGTATTAATCTATGACTGACAATGAACTGAAATGAACAGTGTAAATATTACCTATGAGCACTCAGCAGCTATAGTTAGTTACATTGAAATGATAAGCACAATTTAAATTAATTATGCCTAAAGTCTCACTTAATAAATAGTTTATACAATACAAAATATGCTAATATAAAAAAAGCAGAGTGGTTCCTTTGTTTAACCACTAAAATCTCTGGATCTAATGGTCCGATTTACTTTTTATATTTTATATGAACGCTATATTCTTCAGGAGTGCTATAGGCTATATAACATTATGGTGTAAGTCTGGGGTAAGTAGTTAGCCTTAAAATAACAAAACAACAATACTTATTATTCAAATTGCTTTAAGCGTGTGCACTACAAAAATAGTTAAGCATATATCAGTACATTATATGGAATAGTAGCACACTTATATTTTATTTTTTATAAAAAGGGGTGCATCTCTGTATATATCAATGTCTTATAAATTACAATAAGATGTGTCAAAACCTAATAGAAAATTGCAAGGTGATATTTCATAGATTTTTATTTGACATGGATGTTGAAATTTATGAGCGAAAGCTATTCCATCACCAAGTAAATTTTATGAAAATTAGATGCATGCTCATACTACTGATGTCAAACAGCCATTTAGAGATTGCACTTTCTCCGAATTATGAGAAGTTCATGACTGAATATACCAATTGGCAAATGTAGCAGAATATTACAGATTGTAAGCGGTGAAGTCATGGGTGGGCCGCTAGTATAGGATATAGATTAAATAGTTTCAAAAGATAAATTTAGTTGCTAGTGAATATTCTTTTTTTTTATTTACTAACCATTGATTCTTTATTATTATAATAGATAAAACATAACTTAAGTAAAAATCATGGCCTAATGCAATAATTTCTATAATTATCTTCATCAATAAATTAAAAAATAAAAATGTGTAAAATTACACAGTCAAAATATAACAATAGCAAAATTCTTATAGAAATATGTTTTTACAAAGCAAAACAATTATCATATATAAAAATGTTACCTTTGAAAGACCTTTGACCTCTCCTGATACCAAAACTGGGGATTTCACATCCTGAAATAAAAAAAATATATATTGTTACCATTTTTTCTGTTGTTTCATTTTTAACTGTAAATGTATATTTTTAAATTTTCCTGTTTGTAATTTATATGCTTTTATAGTATATTCTGAGTAAACATGACATAAATGCCCTTCAAAGTTTGATTGTAATTTAGTAGCTTAGGGCCAGACTCAGAGCTGGCAAATAGCCCCGGACAGCCTTATCTGCCAAACAACCTATAATTTTTGGTTTCACATAGAAGATGTACATTGACACATGCATTTCATTTTAACATACTTATTTGTAATTTAAAAATGTAACAAAAATCATATAAATTGTTACCTACTATTTTCGTTTATTAATGAGAATATTATTCTTAAAAATAAAAAAACAGTCATTTTGTATTTTCATCATGTCTTTGATATAGCATTTATTATTACATTACTATATGAAACTTTACTCGTAACTGATGAATCTGGCCCTTAATGTATTACACAATTTAATACGGAACAAAACCGCTTATAAAATGTTAATTAGTTTAATATAATTATAATAATGACCTACAATTTCTCGCGCTAGAAGTTAAATTATGTTAATTTATATAGAAAAAAAACTTTACATAGTACATTCTAGAATATCTTTCATGAGCCACTTTATATGAGGTTTATCATATTACCCTTATTACGTCAGAAGGTTAAGCAAACTATAATAATAATAACTTTATAAAAAACTTTACCTTCTGATCAAAGAACACTGTCCCGCTGATATCTCCGTTTAAAACGCAAACTGCTTTCGCCGGCATTGTTATGCAATATTTTATAATAAGCTTACAACGCAATCAATTGATTCACGACCAAGTAAACGTGTGGAATGATAATTTATATATGTTAAACTTAACTTATAATTATACTTTAGGTGTGTGATTTTGTCACGTCACGCAGTATTGCTGTTTATTGAATGCCGTCGCCGGTTTGGTATGCGATTTACGAAGGTGGAAGTCGTATAGGTACGAACGGACCTTTTATAATATACGACTTTGTTCTATAATTTCTTTCATTTCATTTATGTTTCAGATTACAATTAATGATTCTGTAATTGTTATTTGTTTGTTTTTCACCACCGACGCAAATAGAGGCATCTGTATATATATATGTATAAGGCTAGCCACAAACACACAATTTTATTGTCAATAATATTCCTTCGCGCACTGTACAATATTCTTGATAATATTTCGTAGTAAAATCTGTCGCATAAATCAAAAGTAGCTAGAATTAAATAAGCCGTTGCTTTAGTTATTGCATTTAGCTTACTTCCAAAATAAGCAATAAAAAATTTTATCAAAAACTAGGTTAGAAAAAAAACTGATTTTAAGAATTTCGATATAATTAATGAACTTGTAGTTCATGAACTAAAATAGAGGCCATTCGTAGCCCAGAAGCACAAAGTGTGAATCTTAACGCGAAGGCTGTGGGTGCGATTTTCGCTTGAGAAAATGAAATATTTATTAAAAAATATTTTTTCATTCTTCCTGGTGTCGAGACAAAGCGCGGCGTTGAGTTCAGCCATTCAACACGCAATGCCTTCAGAATTCGGCAGAAAATGGAGAACGGAATGGAACATTAGGCTTCCTCTGCCACCGTTGCTGTGTGCGGAATACGGTGTGAAGCTAATTTTACTAACAGAGAGTGATTTAAAAAATATATATCCGTGTTCTCTCTATTATCTCTATCTACTGATACTGACGTGGCAAAAACAGAAATTCTAGAAAAATATAACAATTATGAAAAA
Source organism: Heliconius charithonia (assembly GCA_030704555.1). NCBI lineage: Eukaryota > Metazoa > Arthropoda > Insecta > Lepidoptera > Nymphalidae > Heliconius > Heliconius charithonia. The sequence continues at coordinate 8,176,029 of CM060825.1, forward strand.
TCGCACACGCACAATATTATTGACAATACTAAGTATGTATTTGTACGTATTTGTAAGTACGTATTGACAATATCGATGTACATGTACGGCGAAGCGAATACACCCATCATCTATCCAGTCTGTATGGTGTATGCCCAATACATAGAATTTAGACCATTTGAGTAAACATATAATATATTCATTCGACGATTTAAAAGTTCATGCTAAACTCTTAAATCAAGAATATTTTTTCATCATAATTTCACCCTAAATGTAATAAAATAATATAAAAAATATAGAGAATATGGAAAATCTGATCTTATAGTTCTTCTTTTCTTATTTTTTTTTTATTAGAAAATAATTATGATTTAATGTACATTTGGCGGTCTTGATAAATATTAGTTTGAACTTGGTAGTTTCTTGATTTTAAAAAAAATATTTAAGAAAAGTTGTTGATTGTAAAGCGACCTAAAAATGTTGCCATACAAAATATTAAAAGAAAAATTTCCAATTTACCAAATGTTTTAATTTGATTTCCTATATTTTTAATATATATTATAACAATTGTTTTAAAATATTTAGAAATTATATAATTTGAATATGGATCTATAAATGTACATAAAAATATATATCTCCATAAATCTAGCAGAACAAAAATAAGATTTTTTAAATGTCATAATATTGTCAGAAGTCATATGTTTCACGTTGTGTTAATCAAAACAAATAAAACTGCTAGTAATCGCTTAACTTAAATATAATATATTAACACTATATAAGTCACAATATAATATACATCGTATTATGGAGGAGCAAGTAACTTTTCCTGTATCCTCGGTGATTATTATTATTAAAAACAACACCTTTAATTTATTAAGTGCCTAAAAGTTAATGTAATTATTTTTTCATATTTAAGCTTACATCTAGAGAGATGGTTCCCTCTCCTCCTGTTGCAGAAGAAATTACTAGAGTAAGTATAATATATGTATGTATTTATACCTCTTTGGTTATTGATGAAACTATTAAAGTAATCTTAATATAATATTATTGAACTGAGAAAAAAATATTGAGGGCCGTCGTAGTGGCAGCGGCACTTCGTTTGATTTCCAGTCGGCTGTATTGTTATTAAATATTTCAATTCCTTGCTCTGGTAACACGACAAAACGTAGGGTTGAGTTCCGCAATTTGGCTCGTAATATCTCGTTTTCTTTCACTACTAGTTTCTTTTTCTACCCTGATATATGTGGAATACATTGCTGGAAGCTACATATAATAATTTTATTTTTCAGGCATGTCCAATCTGCTCCTCAGAGATAAGATTCTTTTTCATCAATTTCAATGAAAAAATGCTAATGTGTGAAAACACACAATGTGACTTTCCATTTGGCTATGAAAATTTACAATTTCTTAGAATAGATACAGATGAAGAGATGAGTGAACATCTTTCAGTAAAAACAAAACCTTCAGCCATGTCTCCACCATCTTGTTCCTCGCTCTCTGCTGCAGCATGGTCAGAAATTGACAAAATGAACCGAGTATATGAGTCCGAAGACAGTCAACTACCAGAATCCCGTTACTCTTTAATACCAAGATCTAAAAGAAATAGAAAACTTTTACATAGTGATAGCCAATCGCAGATTAAAAAAAATGTGGAAGACATAAAAGGTTTAAACATGGAATTGCAGGAAATGAAAGGCACTTGTGGAGTTTTAAGTAATGAAAAATGGATTAATAAATTGAAAAATCTCCAAGATTCCTCCGGAGTTAAGTTGCTGAAACCACAGGAGTTGAAACGAGTTAAAAAAGGAACAACTAACGAGTTAAAAATAGATATAGATATGGATAAAGTAAATAACATGTCATTGATTAAAATTGAAATTGCTAATCCTATTAATAATTGAATAAAATAAAAATTATTATACATATTTGAACTTAATTTAAAATTTTAATTGCTAATACCAGTAATCATTAAAAAAATTGTTGACTATATGGATAATATGGACTCCAGTTGTTAATATTTTCCTTTAACTTTAACTGTAATGTCAATGTATAATTGAAGTTTATTTTAGTTATGTTTTTCAAAAGTTATAATTATGTACATTTTTTATGGAAGTTAGTTTATTATTGTGTTTTTTAATGGATACTAATATTTTTTTAAAAAAGTGAACAAAACAATTCAAAGTAAGAACTAATGGCGATATCTTAATTTTATCTATAATTTTGACCTTAAGATTCCATGTGCTCATACTACTAAATATTTGAAAATTCTCAAATTCAGAGAAAATCTCACTATACAAATACAATACTGTAGACGAGTGATGGCCACCCTGAAGTTAACCACAGATGGCTGTAAGATTTTTCTTGTACCGTTTCCGTGTGCACAAGGCGCAAAAGTTCAGAACGCCTAACATTAACCACGACTAGGCAACCACGACTCATAGACCATTCTGTATTTAAAGATTCTAAGCCACCTCTGAGTTTAGGATTTATGACAATTTTTATTATTTGAATGGAGTCAATTTGTTGACTACAACTATATACTGAAATAATAACTAATATTTTAGTTTATTTGACAAGTGCAAGACAAATATGTTTATGACTTTTTCTCACTTTTCTATTTTTATACAAAACTTAGCCCTACAAAAAATGTTAGTGTAATTTTTTATAAATCTAATTAAGTTAAGTTATATTTATTTAGTGCTATATTTAAAAAGACAATATTGTTTTTTAGTTTCATGCTTTTCTTTTGCATATTTTAAAGGGTACTTAGGCGGGAAGAACCTTATCTCAAGACCTTCTCCACTTTAATACACTGCACATTGTATGGCGGAATTCAACCAAAATGGAACAGGAGCCAGGAAATGGTACTTTTTAAAGTACCTTTAAAGTACCTTTAAAAAGTACCCATTACTACCCTTTTTTACGTTTATGCATATTATAACAATCACTCCTCCCAATGGGGATCAAACCTACAAACAAATTTCACAATGTGTCAAAACAATCAATTTTACAAAGGCTTTTCCACTGCGCCAAGATGGCTTAGTTCTAGTAATCTACATTTTTTGTACAGTTGTACATTTCTGAAAGTGGAGAATGGAATGTCTTAACAACACTATTTTCAGTCTGCCTATTTCTATGTTAATGAAAAACTGTTATTTGTTTTAAGTGGTTGTATAGTGTTTAATTTTTTTTCAGTTATAAGAAGTTATTTGTGTCAAATTTATTTTGTTTCTAAGTTTTATTGTGATATTGGATGTCATTCAAAACATTTTATTATTAAAGTATGGTCTTGTATACCTACACTGGTTTTATTTAGTTCTTTGCTTTAATTGTTCCTGGATATTCTTAGCAGAGCTACCTTTAAAGCAGGTGACGGTGGTAGCTTCCTGTAGGACTGGTATCACTAACATGTTAATGTATTCTGTGTTAATGTGATTACAATCTTAAATGAATTTTTCAAACGAAATCTTTCCTTGTGAAAAGTAGAAATCATCAATAGAACTATAAACCATAAAAATATTAACTTAAATATTTTTTGTGTTATAATTCTTTTCAAATTTAAGAAAAAAAAAATGCGTGTGTCCGAAATTTTCTAAATATAAATAAAAAGAAAAACGCGAAAATTATTTTTATTTTCAAAGTTATCTCTGCACGATAATGTAATTTTTTAAACAGCATATATTATGAAGAAATAATATTTAAAATTTAATACTGCATAAAATTATAGAGAAACCAAATTAATGCTTATAAAATGAAATCAGCTTCACGCACCCAGCAGGAAGGCAGATGGAACCTAGTGATAAGACACTGGTCCTCGCTTCCGCCGAATTCTGGAGGCATTGTGTGCAGAGTGGTAGAACTCAACGCTGCGCTCTGTCTCGTCAGCAGAGCGCAGAAATGCAAATATAAAAATAAATAAATATTTATTGTCCCAGTAGGATCGAACTAACTACCAGCCGCGTTTGCTATCACACTTTGTGCCCCTGCGCCACGACTGACCTCAAAATATGCTTAGTTATTACGCAAAATATGCTTAATTGTAAAATTTATGAACTAATAAAGAAATGATAGGAAGTAACGGTATCTGCTATCTTCATGGTCAAGAAATGGAAAGTGAAATGAGATATTGGTAGTAAAGCAACGAGTGATTTCGCGATTACCTGTCATTAACGGTGCTTATATTATTTACATTTGTGATATAAAATTGTTTATAATAATATCTAATAATAATAGGTATTAAAATATTTATATTATATATATTTTATTTTATTTAGTTGTATCAATTATTTTGTTTTTTTCCCCTTATATTTGACTGTTTGAATGTATTATTAGTTATAAATATTTTTATTTCTTCGCTCTGGTAAAAAAACAAAAAGTGCGGCGTTGAGTTCCGCCATTCAACGTAATGCCCCAAAACTACGGCGGAAAGTAGTCTTAACACTACGTTTCCTGTGACCGAGCCAGCTTAATATAAAATTGTAATTTTGCTAACGCCTGCTTTACATGCAGTTCCTGAGATAACTACGTTTAACCAAACAAATTGTTCAGCTTTATAAGACCTAACAGATAAGATTTTTTAAAGAATTTTCCAGCAATGTCATTCAGGTTCCATTACAACAACTACTACTAGATACGTATTACTTCAGGAAGGAAGCCGGAAGGCGTCTCAGAACATCTGAACCTGACTTTCGCTATCGATATCTTGCTAGGAGTTACCGCTTACATACTATAAATTGTATTTACATATTATATTAGCGTTTTTTTTATATATAGTAAAAGTTGATATTATCAATTACGATATTTCGATTCTAGCTTTAGAAAAAAATCAAAGAAAAAACCATTTTAATCATATAATATATCATAGTAATTCTTTAATCATTAAAATCTTTATCACGAACCCCGCATAATTTAAAGAAGTCCCGATTGTTAATCCTAATAAACTATTGGGCTTGTTTATTTTTTTTTTTAGTTTTATGCAATCGGGGTTTTTGTTTTTATAAATTATTTTAAAAAAGGGGTAATAAAGATAAGGTCATACTGACCGTTAGTGTAATATTTTTTTATTTTATAATGTATAAGGAGTCTTTTTTACCACTTTATTATTAAAGAATATAATTAATATGTAATGTAATGAAAATGTTAGTAGCAAGCCCGCACGTATCGCTAGCTGTAGTTCGTTCTCACCGAGAGTATAAAGCTGAGAGACGTTACGAGACGGTTTAGTATAAATCGCGACAGTTGGTATTTCTTACGTGTTGTGCTACTTGACAGAGAAAGGTAAATATTTCTTGAAATATTTAATTATTAATGAAATCGAAGTCAAAATCGAAATCAGCTTCACGCTGTATCCCGCACACAGCAGGGTAGGCAGAGGGAACCCTGTGTTAAGACACTCCGTTATCCACTTTCTGCCCAATTCTGGAGGCATTGCGTGTTGAGTGGCAGAGCTCAACGCCGCGCTTAGCCTCGACACCAGAGCGAAGAAATAGAAATATAAATTTAAGTAAATATTTCATCTCCTCGAGTGGGGATCGAACCCACAACCAGTCGGTTTTGCAGTCACACTTCGTGCCGCTGCGCCACGACTGGCCTCCAAATGATCTAATCTTTTTTTATTTATTAATACTTATTAATCTAATTATTAATGAATAATAAATAAAAAATAATCAACTATAATTTTTTGTATAGTAATTTTGATGCTATGGGATTTGAACCCGTAACTAAAATATTATAAATATTTGACTTAATAAATTAATAATCGGATATTATATCGTATTTTTAATTTTTTTTTGTATAGTTAGGATATAATTTTAACCTTAATGGTTGTTGCCCTCATAACTCCTTTATTGTAAGGGTTAGAGACAAGGATATGAAGCAACATAACCATATTAAAAACAATATCTTAGAAGCCAGTGCAGCTTTCCGATGTTTATTGAGTTACAATTTTTAAGTTTGCAAACTTTTATAAATTTTACTTCCCGTTGACCATAATTTTGAAATTGATACGGAACTTTCGGTCGGCAAGTCCAACTCACATTTGACATGTTTTTTTTATTGAATTAAACTTGATGTTTTTTACTTTATTTAACTAAAATATATAATAAAATTTTCAGATGATTATGCGCATAGCTTTCTGCGTTCTGATGATATCGAGTGTTCGAGGTGATGACACAAAAGCTTCTGGTAAGCAACAAGTTCTCAATATTTTTTTCTTTTTATTTCAAACCTTTATTTTTTACTTGCTTTTCTATTGAGTGATCTATCTGAGCTTCACGCTGTATCCCGCACGTAGCAGGGTAGACAGAGGGGACTTGAGAAACTAGTGCTAAAAACACCCCGCCAAGTAACACTCCGTTCCCTATATATCGCCGAATTCTTGAGACATTGCGTTTTGAATGTCTGTCAACTTAACATCGCGGTTGTCTGGTTACCAGACCGAAAAAATCAAAATATTAAATGTTTCATTTGTTTCGTTTTCATTATTGAAAATGTTATTAGTTAATAGAACATATTATAGAAACAGTATAAAACAAAATTTTAGTAGGTACTTAGATAGAGAATTCAATGCCCGAGGACTTAATTTGTATATCATTTCATTTACATTCTCTCTACTTACCCTTTCGGGTTTGCGGGATAAAGCGTGAAAAAGCCACACATATACATTTAGTAGTCATCCGATCACCCATAGTTAACGAGTCTCCTTTTTGAGTCCCAAGTACCAAACACGAGTAGGTAACAAAAATGAATTACATAAATATATGTATATATTTATGTAATTCTTTGTTATACAATATTCCCAAAAAAATGTTTGTTACATAATACTCCCAAAAAAGCCTTATCAGGGACATTTAGAAAGTAATTTTTAATAAATGACAGTGCATATACATTATACAGTGCGAATTGACATTTACATGTTATACTAAGTCATGGTAAAAGTATGGGGCCGAAAGATCAATATATCACGTAATATGTTACTATTGTCCAAAGATACTATTGTAATAAAATATGAACTAATGAACTTTCTTATTTTTTTAAGAGAAAACTGTAGAGTTTTAGAATCAGATTTGAAATTAATTATATTTTTTTTATTAAATCAGCTTCACGCTATATCTCGCACTATTGCATTTTCTCAAGAGGGGATCGAACCCACAACCAGTTCATTTTACAGTCCCACTTTGTGCCCCTGCGCCACGACTGGCCTCAATTAATTATAACTTTCTTAAATAATACTGTCGATTGGAAACATTGTGATTTTTTTTAATTAATTAAATAAATAAATAAATTGCTTCACGCTGTATCCTTAGGGTATGGTACGGTACCGTATGCTGCGGTAGGAAGGATGGGGAACCTAGGCTTAAGACACTCTATTTTCGTTCAATTTTGGAGACATTGCGTGTTGAGTGCCGCAAAATTAAACCCAACTTTGGTGTTGTTATCAAAACTAGGAAGTGAATATAATTCATACTCCCGAGTGACAATTGAGTCCAAAACCGTACACTGACAAAGGCATCTGGCATGGAGAATGAAATTAGGACATAAAAAATTGAACCTGTGTTTTTCTGTTTACTTGGTATGAGCAAATACTAACTTTGTCTTTACTGTTAAAAAGGTAAACAGTTTGACTATGGCTAGTGCTGGAAATTGCTCCCATTTCTTAATTACAACCATAATTTTCCAGTATTTTTTTATAATTATAATAATTAGGAATTATAATTATGTTAGAATTAAATTAATTTAAATATTAAATGAATAAAATAGATTTTTATTTTTAATCTCAAATATGCAAAAATCACTTCAAAAATATTATAAAATGGCGAAGTTTTACTTTTTACCGTTGAGCAATCGCTAAAATTGAAAGTAGCTCTCTACCTCCTTTAGTTAGTACAAATTTAATTACGTATGCATTGCAATAACTCCAGTTAAATATGACATAAACTAAGGTATTAATAAACTTGAATATTTTAAAACGTTATATAAGTGACATGAGCACATAAATACATACTATTCTTTAAAAAGAAAACGGTTATATATGTATTTTAAATTATTTAATAATAAAATTAAAATTAAATTAGCTTCACGCTATATCCCGCACACAGCAGGGTAGGCAGAGGGAACCTAGTGTTAAGACACTCCGTTCCCCACCTTCTGCCGAATTTTGAAGGCATTGCGTATTGAGTGGCAGAACTCAACGCCGCGCTTTGCCTCGACACCAGAGCGAAGAAATGAAAATATAAATTTAAGTGAATATTTCATCTCCTCGAGTGGGGATCGAACCCACAACCAGTCGGTTTTACAGTCACACTTTGCACCACTGCGCCACGACTGGCCTCAAAAATTATTGACTTTGACTTTATTATATATTTGTTGGTAATATATTAACTTTCAATATTTACAGGTATTAAACAATTCTGGACAGATGACTACAAGATTTTCGATAAAATATATGGCAAGACATCAGACAAAGACCTCTATGGGGCGACTCTACCTCCACCAATCCGTTTCGACGTACCAAAAACCTTAGAAACTGCAGCATCAGATAAAAATGAGAGATACCTCACCCATGATAAGAATATTTTAGATTCGGACATTCCTTTCGATTTCTCCGATAGATACGCCAAAATATTTTCAAAATCTCATTCAGGAAAGAAAAAACCTTCACTACAATTTGTGAGTCTCGGTGATTTTAAGCCAATCAGTAAATCTAATGACCCAGAAACGTATAACTATTTAAAGAACTTAGAAAAGAAGGCAAAAAAGAAAGAAACATCTAAAAACAATCCTTTTTCTGATTCTGAAGAAGAAGAAGCGTACAAAAGTATTCAAGATATTTTAGATGCTCATGAAGCTAACAAGGAAGGTACCAGAGATTCTTCAGAAGAATTGCCCGTGAAGAAACAAAAAGAAGAGCGCAGAACTAGAAATAGAAATAAAGTTAGATTTATTAATAATAACAGTATTAAGTCTAGATGCGTGTCAGGTAGATGTAGAAGTCCGGTACGTTCGCGGCCATATTTGAAAATAAAGCGTTATAGATATACGACACGTTAGATTTTACTTTTAATAATATTTAAAATATAATTGTTGTTACATAAATTTATATCTAAGTTTTTTTAATGAAATTTAGTTTTTGTTATTTCATAAAAAGGTACAGATACTGTTTCTTACTGAACTTCATCATTTGACCCATCGATCCACCGTTTTTTATTTATTTACATAAGTTAATTTATTTGAAAAATTAATGTGTTCAGTGATAATACATACATATAGTTAGAGTAGTATAAGATTTTTTTTTCTTATAATTTACTTTGTTATTTAATGAAGCTTCTTTTAAATAGAAATAAAATATTTTTAAGCATTAAAAGAGTATTATTTGCATGTGAAATAAAATAATAAAAATAAGGCTTACACAAAAAATAATAAACATATTTATAATCATTTCATTTTTAGGTTTACCCAAATGGTAAAACGGCCTTTGGGTAAACCTAAAAATGGTAAAACGGCCCTTCTGTCTGTCTGCCTGGCCGTCCATCTGTCACCAACGCACTAGAGATCTGAAATTTTTACAGACGATATATTTCTGTTACTGCTATAACAATATATGCAAAAAAATAAAATAAAATGCAAAAAAAGAATTATTTAAGGAGGTTCCCATGCAAAAAACGTGTCTTAAGCCGTTATTATAGATCATGGTATGGAATCATTTGTGATTTCGAGGGTGGCACTAGCAGAATCATTGAATTTGTAGTTGATGGCGAAAGAAATTCAAAAGAAGAACTGTTGAGGTGAGCGTTAATAATAATACACTTACCTAAAGCGGACTGTTAAACCTACACTAAGCTACTTATTACGTATACGTATAAAAATTTGAACGCAGTGGGATTCGAACCCGCGCCTTCTGGAAACCGACCAGGCGCTCTGACCACTAAGCCATGCATATTTTTCTTTCCTAAGTGTGAAATAACACTTTAAAAAATGTTTAAAAATGTTTAAAAAGTTTCTATCTTGCCAAACAATAATTCTTAGTAATTATCTTTGGGTAGCGGAAATTTGTAAAAATCTCCCTACAGAGAAGCTAACAACATAAATAAGTTGTAACAAGCGTATAAAAATTTAAACGTAGCTTGGCGAGAACGCATGGCTTAGTGGTCAGAGCGCCTGATCGGTTTATCATATTAGGATAACATATTATATCATTTGTACACCAGCCAATATCCATACATGCTTTGATCTTTTTAATGGTAAGGGTTGCCTGGAAGAGATCACCAGTGGTGATAATAATTGTAAATATTGAACATTCCCAACTTTATTTACTGTCATTTAATATAAAAATGCTGCATTTTCACTCACGTTACAAATAAATAAAAAAAATATTAAAGAACTAAACACATTTTGCGTCCTCTGTGTTTAGATCTGACATATTTTTTACATTGTCATTGTCATAAAATAAAAGTAAAAAAAGATAATAAAAAGTTTATAACTGTACTTTTAAATAAGCTATTTCAATTGTCTATTGCTATGTCAATAAGTATTTTTTTTCTTACACCGTGAAATAAAAATGTTGTTATTGCTTATATAATATTAAAAAAAAAAGTAAATATTCATAATGAATTAACTCTTTCATAACTGCCTCATATTATTATTTTTTACTTCAAAATATATTAAGGTAGTAGGATGTAATAAAAACATTAAGTACATATTTTAACATTTACATTTTTTCCAGAATCTTGAATTTCAGCTAGAAATTGGGTCATTATGTTTAATTTAACTTGTAATCTTAGGTTTATCAAATATATTCTAAAATAAAATAATTAAATGATTAGTAAATGAAGTTAGGATTAGTGTCACTCTGGCGTCCATTAGCAACGGGATTCCGTTTCTTTTTATCATCTATCCCGTTGAGTAGAAAGGGCGGCGCGCCGGACCGTCTGTCTATCTCGCGCGTCAACTCCTCTACGAACTGCCCACCCGTCTGCCTAGAACAATTAATCATTTAAAAACAAAGCGCGGCTTTAAGGTCCGCCATACATGCCGTGTCCCAAACAAAAGCTAGAAAGTGGGGGACGGAGTGTCCTAACACTAGTTTCTTCTGCCTACTCTGCTATATGCGAGATATGAAGCTATAAAATATATTTATTGAATAGGTTATATAATGTATATTTAAATTATTTGTTTTTTTTTTCTGGTATAGACTGAGAATTTCACCACTCAACACGCTGTATCAAAAATAGTGAGTGTCTTTGCACTAGGTTCGGTCTGCCTACCCTGCTAAGCGGAAAATAAAGTGACACTGCTACAAATACAAAAACCGGACAAGCGCGAGTTGAGCTCGCACACGGACGGTTCCGTACAAAATTGGACGGTTGGAACTTTCCTGAAATTCAAGCTTAACCTAACCAGAACCTTTTCATTTGATATCTCACTGGAACTTTTGGCTTTAATACCAAATTTTCCCCCTCTTTAGGGCTTTTTTTAAGGCTTTTATTTTTTAAGATTTAACCACAAATGCTTAGTAACCGGAAGTACCCTAATCATTTTGAGTTCCTTTATAGTGTCGAAATATATATATATATATATATATATATATATATATATATTATAAAGGGCCATATCTTTTTTTAAGCTTTTTTAAAGAAAATCATAGGGCCGTAGATCTAGGTTTATATTTCAACTCGATATCTCTAAGCGTTTCTTTGATAAAGCCTGACACACAGACAGGCAGACAGACAACAAAGTGATCGTATAAGGGTTTCTTTTTTTCTTAAGAGTATGGAACCCTAAAAATGAAAAATTCCGCACCGATCAGTTCCCCTGCCGCTTTCCACGTCATCGTCAGCCCCCTGGTACATGGAGTATCCGCGACGAGTCAGCTCCTCGTCCGGTGTCAAGCCAGGGTTTTGGAACGCGTGGTTTCTGTCCGAATTCATCGTTAGTTTCCTTTTGAACAAAAACAAAAATTTCAATGATAGTAGGCTAGCTATGATGTTTAGTATTTTTTTTCTATTTGAATGCCATAAACGGATACAGTTCGAGGGTATGTAAAAAAAATACATACTGAACCCGCAGACGTCCGCTGGCTCCTAAATCCTTCACTTTTCGACGAAGACTCGCCATTTGAGTGCATAACACTACGCTGATGATGAAGAGCAGGAGCCAAGCAGCGCTGAATACGCTTAGTACTATAATCGTCGTTGTGGTCTGAAAAGGTTACTTTTAGTTAGTAATATAAATTTGTGTAATTATTTACTTTATACATGCGTGGAGATGTGAAAGGAAGAATTTGAGATAAAGTGTCAAATGTTTGTGTAATGGTGTGTGAAGACATCTCATGAACCGAGATGGCTAAACCATTGCAATTTTAACAAAATGGATTCTTTTTATTTAATTTTTTTTCATTGCCGCTGTAGCAACAATAAAACAGAATAATTATTTCCCGTTTTTATAGACATTGGCAGATTGTTTAAATACTTAAATAATCTTTTTTTTATCAGACATTAAACTTTATTAATAAAAAAATTATATATATATAAATTATTTTTGTCTTGTTAAGAATTTTTAAAAATGATACACTCTAAGAATTTTTAAAAATGATATTCATTTAGTACAATACTAAGTGAATAAACTGTAAAGATATGTCGCATACATTGCTCAACTTTCGAGACATTGCGTGTTGAGTGGCTATATTAAACGCCTAGTTTTGCTTTGTATCACTCCGTTATGTCTATCAAAGGAAATGAAAATTATTCATTCCCTTAAATGGGAATCAAACTCACTAATCTCATCAACGCTCCGGCTTTTCTTATTGAATATGAATTTGGCGCCTTACAGTACAAAGTTTACTCTGAGTATTTGTGACTTAGCTATTTTATTAAGTCAAAATATTTTTAAAATAAAGATTACACATTCAAAATATGACAAATTTTCTTTATTGTTGTAATGAGTAAGGGTATATGAGCATATAATAACTAGGTTACTCTATGCGTCATGAATAATTCTCGTGTAAACAATATTAAAAAGATAATTTACGGGCCTGTTACCTTGGATAATTTTATAGCAATTAAACGTGAGATACGTTGTTGACTTTTGATTATTTCGTTTTGTAGATTTAGTTGCGCAGAGGCACAAAGTGTGACTGTAAGCGCGGATGTTTGTGGGTTCGATCCCCAATCGAGGGAATGAAATATTTATTTAAATTTATATTTCTATTTCTTCGTTCTGGTGTCAAGGCAAAGTGCGGCGTTGAGCTCCGCCACTCAACACGCAATGCCTATTAAACTCGCTGGAAAGTGGTGAACGGAGTGTCTTAGTACTAGATTCCTTCTGCCTTCCTTGCATTGTGCGAGATAAAGCGTGAGGCAGATTTTTTTAAATATAAAAGTTGACTTCTACCTAACCTAACTCTTGAAGCGTATCCTTTCTAATAAAAAAAAGAATAATCGAAATTGGTGGCCGTGATATTCGTGCATTTGTCGATCTCAAACCTAAGGCAAATTTAGGAATTATGCAATTTTCTCATGGATAACATTGCCAGAAATGGACCGAAATAAAATGTGACCACACGAGATGGATGGGGATCAAAATCGGTTCACCCAGTAAAAAGTTCTGAGGCAACAAACAAAAAAAATACAGTCGAATTGATAACCTCCTTTTCTTACAAAAGTCGGTAAAAAAAACTTAAAACTATATTTTTTTGTTAAATCCTAAAAGTAATAGTATGATATGATAATCAAGAGGTGTGGGGCAAAATTTGAATTTAAAGCCACTAAATTCAAGTGAGGTATCAGATGAAAGGGTTAATTAAGGACTAAGCTAAGCCTGAATTACAGAAAAATCGAGATCTTCAATTTTTGTACGGAACCCTTGGTGGGCGAGCGCAATTCGCGCTTGTTAGACTTTATTATTTCGATTTTTATCGAACATCGACGATTTAGCTTGGATGTTGACATTGATGTTTTTCTAACATCGGGCATCCCTAGACACAGCCGTGAGCGCTACACTAGTTCACATGTAAATAATATAGGATTATAGATTGTTTATATCACGTTATTTTAATAAGAACAAACGGCGTAATAATAAATTGATACTTTAGATAAAATATTGGCCAATCGTAAATGTTTTTATGGAATTTTAAGATATGACTATCGGTGGGTATATGATAAGCAAAGTTTCAAAAAATACTATTTGTTTTACATTTATTTACTATGGAACAAAATATTTATTTTTTAAAAAGTAAATAAGTTTATAAATTGATTTAATAATTTCACATAATTTTTGTCACATTTCTTAATATTTTGGACATTTTTCATGGTTGTGGATTTGACTTTGGGAAATGTTCATTTTTTTTCCTTTGTCTGGTCGGATAAAGTGCGGCGTAGAGTTAGTAACCTGCATATAATAAAGCAGGCAAGGCTACTCCTCATTAAGACGTCGGAGTTCCACCACCTAAATTAAATCTATGTTTTAAATAAGGGTTAGCTTTTCTATCCTCGTTAAGTGTAAACAATACATTTTTTTTTCATTAAGTTATAAAATAAAATAATTACGCCAAGGAATCTATATATAGTCTATTTTTCTATATATAGTCTATTTGACATGCATTAGTTACTGAACCATACTTCAGCAGTACGATTTAATTAATACATTAATGATACTTACAAGTTCCATTGTGCTGGATGTATGTCGCCTAGAGAGCAAATGTCATCTGTAAATAAAGGAAAAAAAACTCAATAAAAAAAGAATAATATATATAAAATAACCAAACGATATTATTTGACTCTTAAGTTTATTTTTTTTTTACGAGAAGAGAGAAAAATTTTAAGAAGTGACGCCCCGTATATTATATACGATACACGATGTTTGGAGCTTCAATTTCCCACAGAGGACAAAATGATTTTTATTTTCACACAGTATAGAACGAAGCGCCAAACTCTACTCTAAGGTAGAGTCTATCATCAAGACGACGACTTAGAAATCACCTATACAATACGACATTTTATTTTGAACTGGAGACATGACATTTCAAAGCAATGGCATTTCCTTTTAAATTTCATATTTGTAAGATTATTTGTTGAGGCAATGAAAGTTACCTCATCCTACAACATGACATCACCATTTAAAAACGCTATTTCGAATAAATTTAGTTTTATTTTGTTTATTAAAATAATACACGAGCCTATTTAAATTAAAAATAAATAGAGTATAATTTAAAAACCTTATAACAATTTGAAGACCTTAATTTTAAGCCATTTTTTTATGTATGCGGAATAGCGGGAGAGTACCAACTGTATGTTTCTCATTTTTTTAAAGGTATTACGTATTGATTATCGAATCTCCATATGTCATACTGTCAAAAACAAATTTTATTCGGAAATTTTGAGCTAATAATTAATCTAATAAATCAGCTTCACACTGTATCCCAGCACACAGCAGGGTAAGCAGAAGGGAACCTAGTGTTAAGACGTTGTTAAGATCTAGTTGTTCTGCCGAACTCTAGAGGCATTGTGTGTTGAGTCGCCGCGCTTAGCCTCGACACCAGAGCGAAGAAATGGAAATATAAATTTAAGTAAATGTTTTATCTCCTCGAATGGGGATCGAACCCACAACCAGTCGATTTTACAGCCACACTTTGTACCCCTGCGCCACGACTGGCCTTAAATATAATTATAATTATAATCGTATTATTTAGATAAAAAAATAATAAAAAAACTTACCATAATATTAAGTATTCAGACACATGATGATCGTAAGTGAGCGAAACGCGCACTGTTCTCTTATCAAGATAAGGATTGATAAGTGATAACGCACGGACCATCTCTATTATGTGTTCATATATGAACACTATCTTCAATGATAGTTAGCCGAGTGTGGGAAATACCTTAGACACCTGTTATGGATCATTTAAATAATAAAAAGAATTGGAAGTGCAATATATAGATCTCTTGTGGCTCTCTCTATCCGTCGAGGCGCAGACGCACAAGCGTGTGTCAATAAGCGCGATGGTTGTGGGTTCGATGCCGATTTGAGGGAACGAAATATTTAATATTTTCGTCTTCTCGCTCTGGAAACGTTGATTTTCGCCATTTATAACGCAAATTCTGGGATTCGCGGAAAATGGTAAAAAGAAATTTCTCAATAGGAACAGGTGTGCCTTATAAAAAACTTCTTATAAACCTGTGTTTAATAAATGTTAATATTACATGACAATATTCTAATAGTTGTATGAATTTTTATACAGTGTTTATTAGTTTCGTGCTGTATTTCGCATATAGGAGAGTAGACAGACAGAACCAAGGGTTAGGACACTCTCTTACCCACGTTCCACCTAATTTTCTAGACATTTTATTTTCAGTTGCTGAACTCAACGACACACCTTGTCTTGTTACCAGAGAGAGGAAATGGTATTAAATTCCGTTGAATTCCGTTGAATCCCCGAGCTGAAATCAAACTCAAAACCGTCGCGTTTACAGTCAGACAGTTTTGGCCAGAATCTATAGTGTCGACCTATATACAATGTACATATTAATACATGTATATTTAAATATAATATATAGAATTATAAAATAGCAATTAACCTTTACCTATATAATCGGTACAATTAAATCGTTAAACTCATCGGTACTAAGGACACGCATTATTTCCAACACTTTTGTTCTCTGCTTAAAGCAATTAGATAATATTGTTGTATAATTAATCCTTAATATAACCATTTAGTTATGTTAGTTGAGGTCGTCGTTGCACAGTAGCATAGGTACTAGGTTCAATTTCCATAAGGGGGAATTATTATATTTAAATTATTTTCATTGAGGCCAGACGTAGCGCAGGAGCACAAAGTGTGAATATTTATTTAAAGTTATATTTCCATTTCTTCGCTCTGGTGTCGAGGCAAAGCGCGGCGTTGAGTTTTGCCACTTAACACGCAATGCCTTCAGAATTCGGCAGGAAGTGGGGAACAGAGTGTCTTTAACACTAGGTTCCCTCTGCCTACTCTGCTGTGTACGGAATATAGCGTAAAGCTGATTTTCATTAACACGCTAATGTAATGACAGAGCGCGGTGTTTTCACTCTATTCAAAGAATCGCGTGGCGCACATGTCTTAATGTAAAATTCCCTCAGATTTGCGTGTTTTATTGTGTTTTGTATACTTAACTACGTTTAACAAGCTATGGTGTCCATAAAAATTTACGAATAACATATAAAGAGGAACATTTTATATTCTCATATCATACCGTTTACAGACAAAAAAAAAACCCCCACAACAATCGTATTTACGATCTTTAGCTCACAAAACGTGTTATAATAGACAAAAACGTAATAATAGACAAGACCTATATTATAAAATCAATTACAAATTAACTTTACGCTTTCAAAAGCTTGATATTGCTCTCCTATAATTAAGCCGTTCCTAGAAGAATACTTCTAAATTATTAGAAAATTCATCTTAACTACACGTTGGAAACAACAATAGACTAATAATAACTATTATTTGAATACACTTGAACTTTATAGAGAACTTTTTGGTAACGTTTTTGACCTTATCTTCTTTGTGTTTGTGTTTTAACACCATTGCTGTCCAGTGGTTGGGTGTTTAGTGACGCTTATGTGTTTAAATCCATTTTAATTTTTTCTTTAATTAATGTAAAAAAAATATTCGTATCGTGGGCTACGGCATCGGGACGATGTTAGTGAGACGAGACTTAATACTCAAGTAATTTGTTATGTATTCGTTTATATATTATAAACGATAGTAGAAAATAATTTCACAATTGAAATCGTAGCGAATTAATTTAGAGCGCTGATACAGCGTCTTTACAAATGTAATCGCACATTGCGATTGGATCTGAGCAAAGAAACGAATTAAATCATTCCCCTTAGTGTGAATCGAACTCACAACTGTCGCTTTTAGAGTCAGACCTTGTGCCACTGCGCCATAATGGTCTTAAAGATATTTACCAATCCTTATATAAACAATTGCTACACAAGTAATTGAAATTCCATCCTAAAGTTGTGCAGAACCAAGTATGCATAAAACATTCGTTCTTGGCTTAGATGTAAGTTGTAATACTTTAAATAATTTAGAGCATTGTTCATATTTGGGTCAAGAGTTACAAGATTGTTATACGGCATGTCTAGTAATATATATTCAGGTTTTTTTTAAATAATTTAATTTTTAATAAGTTAAATTATATTATTTATTGTGCCCATTTACAAAAAAGAAGGTAATAAAAGAAGATGAGTATGCAATTTTTAGTAGTTTTGGATCAGTCCCTTTCAATTTTGTAGAATAATGAGAGAAGAAGTTCTCTATTTCTCTCACTTCAAACGGCACCCATATTTTTGCGAAAAAGTATAGGCCATAAAAAGATTAGGCTATTTCTTCAACAACTTAACACTCATTTTATATTAAATTTAGAAGACGTTTAACAAGAGGAAGAAGGAAATCTACTGTTAAGACACTCAGTTCCCTACGCATCGCTCAATTTTCGAGACACATATTGTGTAACAGGATAAACTATATTTACATATTTTACATTCGCTCGACATAATATTACACGAAGTGAAATTTGAACTCGCAACCTCTACTTTGTTACATCCATCCAAACAAAAGCGTCACGACTGCGTAATTACAGTTTCATTCTTTCTGCATCAAAGGATTCAAAATATGAATCATCCCAACAATCTTATCTCCAGATGCCTTTACAGTGACAACTGGCATAAATCATGAATCACGATACAATATTTGCGAAGGTCGGCATTTTGAGGTTAAAAGGTCAAAAGGCCAAAGGTCAACGGCGAATCGGTAACGAGAGTGATATGGCGGGCCTTGTATTGGGAGTGTTAAATTTTTTTTGTTTGTTTCCGTTTTAGTCGTGAATAATGGGAGAATTTTTAAGTTTCACGATTTTTGCGAACCGCAGTGGAGCTCAACGCCGCGCCTTGTATACCATGGCAGGGCAATGAAAATAAATTTTAATTTCAAATTAAATTTATTTCATTGGCACAGCATTCGGCGGAATAAATAATGTTCATTTCTTTGATTCAACAATTGGACTAAGTGCGGCGTTGAGTTCCGCCATATAATTCAATATTTGAAATACTTTTTGTAGGGTGGCATGACTCTGTTCCGTATTTTCGGATAGAAAAGAGTCTCTTAATACTAGGTTCCATCTGAAAACCATACTATGCGGGGAAAAACATGAAGCTGCTTTATTTAATCAGCATAGGTACCCTCTATACATACATGAAAATAACGACTTAAGAAACGGAGTGGTTTATCACTCTGTTTTCTTTACTCACACAAAATGTTTAAAGATAAAATAAAGGTATAATGGAGACGTATTTCTTGAATATTTGGTTATCATGATATAACGATATCGAGTTCAATCCATATTGATATAGCCGCTTATAGAATGTGACAGCTCACGCTCGCGTTTGTTGTTACGGTTATTTGTAAAGAGTATATTATTTATTTTAAAATTGGTAAAATGATTTTAGGAATATTGGATTGTATTATTGTATTGAGTGACTAATCGACCCGGCACAGGCGAAACTACCAGAATTAGAAGGTAGAAATTTAGCATGGAGCTAAGTTAATGACTGTAGTACTAAGATGGTATTTTCCGAATTTCTCGCGGAAATGGGAAATATGTAATTGTCCATTATACGTTTTAAGGTCCACATAAAAAACGTTGAGTGCGATGAACAGTACAAATTTTCGGTCTCTTTTATTTATTATATCCGACAATTGGACGTGAAAATCGGCCACTTTACAGTAGAGCTCCTCAAAGTTTAAAATGTATTTTTTTTATTTATATATACGGCTGTGGTTAATAAAAATCTACAGAGTTTTAATATTAAGGGTATTTTTATTACCGTAAATAAAAAAAAATATCATTTTAAATTTTGAGAGGTCTCCTTGAGCAAGTGGTGTGGCAAACAATCAAGCAAGTGGCAAAGTTGCAGATTTTTACATCCGACAGTGTTAATAGAGACAGGCGAAATAATCTTCTTCTGTTAAGTAAATGACAGATAAAGGCTCAACCGCAAGTACTGGGCATAGAGTATAATTTTATTGGCGTGTTGGACGGGGACGAGAACACTAAAAATTGGTACGAAAATTATAATGAAACAGAATTTTATGATTTAACGGAATAACAAAGTTTACGGGGACGAGGTTGTGAAAGATAACTTGCGATAGGTATTAAATATCGATATTTGAAATCGAAGTTGATGTTTTAATATATAGTTATGCTGACGAATTCCAATTGGGGGAAATAGTATAGTTTCCACAGATTTAATATAAAAAATGTCAATATAATAGAAAAAATACTAAAACTGTGCTCACTTAGAGGTATATACAAAAAAAAACCTAGTGTCAAACCACTCCGTGACAGATACAGACTTATAAATACGGCACGTATTTATACGTCACTCTCAAGTCAAAGAGCCCTAGAAATCGAACGTACGACCACCGTGCTTACGTCAATACGTCATTACGCTAATATGTCATCACGTAAGTTCGTGAATTATTTGTATAATCTTTAACTAGTCTTCCCTTAACGAATAGCCGAGGGGTAATCGCATATGGTTCATATTCTTGAGAATGACCTTTCTAACTTGTACATTCGTCTACAGTTCGTTTTATAAAGGATTTAATTCCTTTAACATTATTTTTAAACCCTACGAGCTGTAAGATACTGTAAATGTGACGGTTGTGGGTTCGATTACCACTTGGGGGAATGAATATTGTATTTTTTCAATTTCTGGCTTTGGTAACAAGGTAGAGTCAAAGTGGAGAATGGAGTGTCTTAACATTAGGTTCTCTCTACCTACCTTTATAAGGCTTTATAGGAATACAATATGAAGCTATGATATATATATAAAAACAGTAGTGAAAAAATGATTAACTTGTATTGTAATTATTATCATATGTTTTCATATTCTTTTTTTATATAAAGCTGTAGATTAATTAAAACACTTTTGTTTGTTACTGTACAGGTTGCGAGATAAATCTCCAGATCTGTCTGTTGACGCCCACTCACTCTTAACTGGCATGGTTTAGTTCAATAACATTACTTAATGTTTACAAAACGTTTTGAATGGTTTATGGACTTTGCCTGAGGGTATTTTTTTTTTACATTTTATGAGACAGAAGGAGTGACATATCAACCTTTGAAAAGAGGAACCCGAAGTGATCTTGTCACCTTGTTGTTCGTCTGTCCATCTGTGAGGAAATTTATTTCGAGATCGCATGGAGGTATAAAGCAAAAATTAATATCAGTAATTTAAGTCAGTCACAGAAAAATCAAGCTTCTAATTCTCCGTAATCAAAAGATAGAAAGGGGCATTTATCGTCGTTTTTGCTGCATTTTGTAAGAAATTCGCTGCGTTGGTATTTCATAGAAATAAATAATTAACAACTTATAATTGTATTTAATTTCATACAAAATGATTGCATGTCACATTCACCCGCAAAGTGAAATTTGCCAACTTTTATAAGTTATACTCTCCGTTGCCCTACAGTCTAAAAAAATTAGTATGAATCCGCAAAGGTATGTCAAACCTTTCATAGATCATTAGATCCCTAGCGATTCGATCGGCTCTTAGTTGTGTGACTAATTGGTGCAAGCTGAGATGAGAACAGTATTCTCTTTGAGACTCAATGAGCTGATACTAGATGTGGTTTAAAGAGGACCACGAACACTGGTGACACGACAAATTTTGTCAGAACGTATCACTTACAGAGTTATAAACGGTTTCAACAATTAAAACAAATAACTAGCGAATACGACTACGCTATTTCATCTAAGAAGTTATGGGGGGCGTAGCTCAGATGGTAGAGCGCTCGCTTAGCATGCGAGAGGTACCGGGATCGATACCCGGCGCCTCCAAATTTTTATTTTTTTTAATACTTTTTTATAATATTTTTATCCATCATTATTATTGTGTATTTAACCAATATGCCATTGTCGCTTAGTCTATTTATTTAACTAAATGAATTAATTTATTGTGGTAATAAATTAATAAACTTTTTATGGTAATAAATTAATAAATTTTTGTTTTCTAAATGAAAATGTTAAAAATTGATTGCTTATTAATTTTAAATCGTTACAGTCTTATGTAACATCGGACAGACTGAAAGTGACCTAATTCGGCAGTTGCAGTGCAAAAATTTAAATATAAACATTTCTCCGGTCTTTCGGTTTAACAAAGTTGAGAGCTAATTTTTAAAACGCAATTTAACTGCCTACAGCGCCATCTAGTTTTGTATGTTGATATAAAGTTTTATAGTATTTTTCCGGGCTTATTTACGGTTTTTATTCGTGACGTCAAAAGCAAAAACCGTACATGTACAATTTAGTAAAAATTTAGACTTAACTTAATTTCACGTTTTATCCCTAGCGGGGTAGTCAGAGAGGACGGAGCGCCAAACGCTGCATTTAATATAAAAATTAGAGAGATGCTATTTAATTAAATTTAGATGAGATATCATTATGTTCATTTACCGTTATGTCACATTAATTTAGGATAAACTGATGCTGAGAAAATATTGTTTTTGTAATGGTAGCACTATAGCAATGTACCTAGTTACTTTATTAATTGAAAGGACTTGGTAAGGAGATTCATACTAAAAAAAAATGATCAAAGATATCCTTTATTTTTTGTGTAATTTGGAATGTAGGTACAACATTATGTATTTTAAGTTTTAATAAAAATAGATTTGAAAATTACTAAAGTTTTAATTTACTTTGAAATAGCCTGGCCACAATGTGCGGGTAAAGTTAATCAAATATGTATTAGTTTTAAATTAAAAAAAAGATATATAATTTCAGTATCTTTACTTCTATACTTAAAACCTGATAGGTTCGATTCCTATTTCGGGGAATTTT
Organism: Heliconius charithonia; assembly: GCA_030704555.1. Taxonomy (NCBI): domain Eukaryota; kingdom Metazoa; phylum Arthropoda; class Insecta; order Lepidoptera; family Nymphalidae; genus Heliconius; species Heliconius charithonia. The sequence continues at coordinate 8,198,888 of CM060825.1, forward strand.
GTATTTCAATTGGAATATTTCGTTTACTTGGTCTTTCGGCAAAGTGTAGCGTTGAGTTACATCCCATATCCCAGTTTTTTTTAATTTGTGAAAAAGCAGAGTTGTGATATATTTCTTAGGTTTTTTTATCTTCATTCACAGATTCTCTATACCTACCTACCATGCTATGTGCAGGATAGACTGTAAAGTTAAAAAATAAAAAGAAAAAAATGCCCCGGGTGAGGATCGAACTCACGACCTTAAGATTATGAGACTTACGCGCTGCCTACTGCGCTGCCGAGGCCTATTTAACTAATTGCGTATTTCTTAAGCCAATAAGATTATCTATAAATACTGAAATTAGTGACGGTTCGGTCTCGCCGCCCAATTTTCAAGACATTGCGTATTTCATCTTCACCTTTTGGTGAAACAAGACAAGGTGTTGAGTTCCGTCATTCAACTCGAAAGTGGGTGTGAGTGTTTTAATCAAAAGAGCGAATCTGCAAAATCTTGCCGTCGTAAGCTAATGATACAGAAGCACTGATCGACTCGAATTTGATTTCTATTTTTAAAAAACAGAAGACATTACAAGGTCTTTCTTATATAGCTAGAATAGTCTTTAACTCATTGAAATAAGAACTATTTAATTTTTATTTTGACATGATTTACTTAGTTCAAATCAGCAAATAATATTTATATTAGGCTTTATTAAAGCTTTGTATACAACTGTTTATAGAATTATAATATCTCCACATTTTTATATAAATGCAATTAAGAGAGAAAGAGCTTAGTGTCAGGTCACTCGTACTTAAAAACATTCTGCAAAGTTAGTTAACCAATTAAATGAAAAAAATATATGGTAGAGATGTTGAAAATTGGGGGAATGTAGAAAGAAACATTCCCCCAATTTTCGATCGCTTTTTCTCTGTAGAACGGGAAAACTGGGCTTTGTCTTAAAGATAGGGAAATCAAAATAATTTATCACTTATTCGCTTTGATAACAAGATAAAGCACGGCGTTGAATTCAGCCACCCAACACACCCGTTTTTTTATTTGCTATATCCGCACATAGCAGGGTAGACAGAGAGAACCTAGTGTGAAGACAATCTTCCCCACTTTCCGCTGAATTCTAGTGGCATTGTGTATTGAAAGGCGGATCTCAACTCCGCGCTTTGCCTTTGCACGAAGAAATGGATGTATAAATATAATTAAATATTTCTATTTCTCGAGTGGGAACCGAACCTACAACCAGTCGCGCTTACAACCAACCAACGCGCTTCTTGGTGATAGATGGATAGACTTTGTGCCTACGCCACGACTGGTTTGATTCACAAAACACAGAAATTTCTAGATAAATGGGCGGTGCGTGGAGAGCGGAGTGCTCTAACACTAAAATACATGCAATACTGCTAAAAAAATGGAAAAGAAGAAATCATGTATACTATTCTCAATAGTAATTTTAATGAGGCATCGTTATTACATTGTTTATATGATGTTATATTAGTGATGATTGTACTTAACCTCGTATTTAAGTGGAACGTGCATTAAACTTAACTTTTTATGTTTTATTTTGTTACATCTTTATGCCGCTCTCGTAATTTGAATAACTTATAGCAACAGGTAGACATCTCTGCTACTTAAGATATTTTCTGATATACTTACTATTATTTGTTTATACAATATGTTCAAGAAAAGCGGGCAAGTGCGGGTTGGACTCGCACATGTAGGGTTCCGTACATTATCTAAAGAAACGGCAAAAAAATCACGTTTGTTTTATGGGAGACCCCCTTAAATATTTGTTTTATGCTGTTTTAATCGAATTCATGAAAGGAAATTATTAGTTTGATATGAATGTATGCAATATTGTTGGAATTGAATAATATTTGAGCACAATGAACTATTTAATTTGGTAAGTTATGTTTGTTTGTTTGTCCACGAATTTCTCTAAAATTGAAAGTCATATCAAAACTACTCTACTCAATGCGCAATTCCCCGAAAATTCGGTTAATAGTGTGAAACAGAGTGTCTTAACACTAGGTTCCCTTTACTTACCTCGCTGCGTGCGGGATATAGCGAAGTGAAGCGATCAAAATTTTTTCTGTACATATTAAAGCTAAAGTTAAGTGAAATTATGTAGACATGCTGTATGTATATGAAGTAAGCACATTCCCTAAGAATTTCCTTGAGCTTTAACGACACTACGAGACCGCCCATCTTGTGGATATTACGACCGGCAATCTTTCCCATGGTTACATCACAGAAATTGTAAGGAATCACTCGGAAGGTTTATGGTATCGGTGACAACATATATATTTCATATTTATTTTTTAAGTTTTCATATTATTATATGGTAATTGTTTGTTAGAAAAAGTTGTGTTGAGACACTCTGTTTTTTGTCTTTCGGACGTTTTAGAGGTTGCATGTTAGTAAGTGAATGATTTGTACTAAACTAACGTTATTTCGATTGTTTTTTGTAATAATGCACAAGTGAGCGGTTCTCTTAATGGTTAAATTATAATTTAAGTAAAATAATTTCTATTCTACGTTGTTTTGACGGTGCTTTTTACGAAATTTAGCGCACGTGTGAGATGGCTGTAGGTACCCTATTATATCTCACAATTAACTTTTTGTCAGTTGCTTTTAAACATCTATACTAATATACATAATAAAGCGAAAGAGTTTGTTTGTTTGTTTCGATATGAAAGAGGGATTCAGGGACAAAAAAAACGATATGATTGGCACTAAGAAATATGCAGTAAAAATATTGTTTCTAATTATCATCACACATGAGTACGAAAATAATTAGAAGCCTGTCCCATTTAGTGTACAACTTTCATTTCAGCCCTTTTTGAAGACACCGTTAATAAAGTTATTTCAATTTTCCTTTGTAGAGAAAGGAGCTCGATTAGGGAATACCTAACCTTAAACCTATAGATACTTAAGGGAACCTTATACCAATACTTGAGTCGCAAGTGCCCGGTGCTGCTCAGAGCTATTTTCTCTACAATCTGATACTTAATATTTCATGAATTAAGCAACAATACTAGCCATGTAGCTTTGAATTAACACAAAATTATTTTCTAAATTCCCACGTTTATTTAACAGCTCCACGTCACAAGTTTACTATCAATTTGCTATTGCAGGTTATCTTATCTCACACGTGGGTGTGAAGACATTGCATTGTATAAAATATTCAAATGGCCGGTCTTTGTTTTAAACTTAATAGACAATTATTCGAGATTTTAAGTTAACGTATCTATAGCAATAACTCTAGAATGAAATTGCTACTTGCTTAGTCATTAGTAAATAAAGATGTGGGTACAGGTTTGAGTCACACTTTTAGCAGTTAGGATAACAAAATTCGAGGTGCATTGAGGACAGTATTTGACTGTAAATTCTTCATTGCTTTTAATTATTTTTATTCTTCCACTATAATAGGATAAATGTCGGTGTGAAGTACGCCATAAAACTGGTTATGTCTCGAAACTGTGCGGAAAGTTGAAACATAATGTCTTAAAAAATAAAATTGATATTTTCACTCTCTAATACGTGCGGAAAAAAATGTAAAGGTAATAAGAAAAACATGATATTAATATTAAGCTGCGGAAATGCTGCGGAAATGCTGCTATACAGAGTAGATGCAGGTAACATAATGTTAGAACACTACGCTCTTCTTCACACTGTCAAATTTTCGAGAGATTGCATGTTGAGTGACGTTAATCAACATAATAAATTAAAATAGAATAGAAATTAAAATAATTTACTCCTCCGAGTAAGAATCGAACCCACAATTGTCGTGTTAACAGTCACTACGGACTCAATATGGAAAACTATTCGGTAACTTTACTAGAAAAAGGCTGACAGTTTAAATAAAACTATTTTAACCGGATTAATCGCGTATATTTCGTTTTTTTGTACATTTTTGGAACTACTGCAAAGTGTTCGAAACGTCGGGTTTCCAAAAATGTATAAAAAAACGAAATATACGCGATTAATCCGGTTAAAATAGTTTTATTTAAAATGTGTAATAATCGTGAAAATCAAAGAACTTATTAAGGCTGACAGTATTGACATTTCAATTATAATTTTTTCTATAGGTACTTTATTATAAAGACTAATGTGAACGAAGAATATCTTGATTTTGATCACAAAGTGACATAAAGATTAAAGTAACCGCCTGTAATGTCGCGATGAGCTTATTATGCAAGCTCGTTTACTTTATTTAAGATATACTAAAAGTTTTAAAAAGATATTTTGGTAAATTTTATCTGTTAAATACTTGAGTAATGACGGTTAATAATATTAACTCTTCACATAAAAACGGAGAATGGAAAGTAAAATTAAATTAAAAATTATTCGAGTTAATCAAAAGAATAACGATGATTTAGAAAACAATTTTGGTAGTTAGACAAGGATATTATATATGTACGTAGTTATATATAAGAGAGACTTTTTTGTCGAGCAAAGTTACTTTTTTTTAATAGGCTTGCGTTTTACCGCATCGATTGAAGATGTGAAGCGTTGATGCGGTCTACGGTGGTGCAATTTTGCCTAATAAATTTAATTTGAATATATTTTTAATTCATTCTCTTTTTAAAGATCTCTCCAGATTGTATGTACTTTTAAATCTTTCTAGATTTTGTTTTCTATTTTCTTACTTATTTAGAAAAGGTATAAAAATTTGAACGCAGCGGGACTCGAACCCGCGCCTCCTGGAAACCGAACAGGGAACCTGATTCTATTTTCTTATTTAGAGATGATAATTCTTTTTATTTTTAATATTTTTTACTATGATTGGAACCCTCCACCTATGGATTGAGGGTTCAATTTGTAGTGTACGTAGTATCGTAGTATCGTAGTGATCGTGTAGTTCATAAATATGATACAATTTTCTTATGTTGTTATATACATCTATATTAAAATTTTAAATCTCAAGAATTTGTTTAGAGTAACGCGAAAATTTCAGTAACTATTAGTTCGAGTTGAAATTATTTTTACGTTAAATAGTCCATTTATCGAGTTAGGCCAATTTACAACATCAAGATAATCCATTTGCCGTAATCTACTGTACGTGTCATATCATACACAAGTCTTAGTTATTATCATTTTCCTATACGAGCGAAGCCGCAGGTTGTGCTAGTATATTTTAATGTCATAAATATCAAAACAATTAAATATTTTGTACATATACTACATATAGTATGAAGGACAACATAATTAAAAAAACATAATCCAACGGATCAAGCTCGTCAGTTGTTTAAATCCGACCCTGACCGGGACTCGAACCGACACTGACAATGTAAAAAATGAAGACGAATACGTGATGAGGATTTATGTAACCCTTACATGGTACCGTCAAGAGGCGTGAAAATTATAATTATGAAATGTTACTTTGTGTTCATTTTATTCTTGAATGACATTTAATTTATGCCCAAAACAACATAAACAAGTCAATCTACTTTTGTATGTTAACGTCATTAAACGGATGGAAAGTAAAGAATAATGGAGTGTTTTTTCTTTCCACCTAGTCTAAATTCTTGTACAGTTAGAGTGATATATGGCCAAAAAGAGATTATTTTTACAAATAAATTTATTGTCAGCTTCACAATGTATCCCGCTCACAGTAGGGTAGGCAGAAGGAACCTAGTACTAAAAACTCTGTTTTCCACCTTCCGCCAAGTTCTGAAGGCATTGCGTGTTGAGTGGCGGAACTCAACGGCGCGCTTTGCCTCGACACCAGAGCGAAGAAATAAAAATAGAAATGTAAATATTTTTTTCTTTTCTTCTAGTGGAGATCAAACCCACAACCAGTCGATTTTCAAGTCACACTTTGTGCCCCTTCGCCACGACTGGCCTGATTTTTATTTAAATTTATTATAGTACTTAGGTTGACTAAGTACTGCATTGTGCACTGATTCAATTGCCAACAAGTGTCGGATGTGATTGTTTTGGCGTTAATTAGGATGTTCGCTAACTAGGGTGACCATGACACCAGAAGTTATAGTAACCATTTAAAATATTTTTAGTTTCACGCCGAATACCACAAAAAGGCAGAAGGTACGTTGAGGGTCCCTGTTCTAGCTGTTCCGAAATTTTTTAGAGTCAAAAAACTTATTAAAAAAACTATGCCGCTGCGTCGTGGGGCAGTAAATGCAAACGTGACAGTTGTGGGTTCGTTTCTAATTCGGGGATAAAAAAAATAATATATCGAGTTCCGTCATTCAGGGCGAAATGACTTCGGCGGAAAGTTCCCTCTGCCTATCCTGCTATGTGGGTTATGTTAAAGCTACTTTTCTAAAATTTTAATTGTGGAAGTCTTATCAAGTCTAATTATATATATACATATATATTTATATCATTAATTAAAACTTAATCTTAATCAGCTTCACGCTGTATCCCGCAGGGTAGGCAGAGGTAGGCAGAGGGAACCTAGAGTTAAGACACTTCGTCCCCCACTTTCTGCTGAAATCTGGAGGCATTGCGTGTTGAGTGGCAGAACTAAACGAAGACCAGAGCGAAAAAATGTAAATATACATTTTAAATAAATATTTTTATCTCCTCGAGTGGGGATCGAACCAGAACCAGTCGGTATTACCGTATGTGCCTCTGCGCCACGACTGGCCTCAATATCTAATAATATTTATATTATATTTTTATATATTTATATCAAAAATAAATAAAAAAACACGAAATAGTTAACACACTACTACTATGTACATTGAGAAATCGTCTAATTGTTTCTGTATCCGCTATCCGGAGGGCGATACGGCGACCTCTGGCGGAGATTAGCCTCGGATGTTACCTAACCTTTTGTTGTTGTTGTATTGTCAGTACACAGTCCTCAAATGAAATGAGCTACTCGATATAAATTGTTTTAGACGGCTGGTGTGGTCTGCATTGTTTTTGTTTGTGTTTTTTAGGATGTTATGTCATAATCTATAGGAATTTAATTATTAAAATATGTTTTTAGCATTTTGAACCCAGAAGGGTTTACATCTGGTCCTCATTCAATTTCATTGAATTCGAGGCTTTATGTGTTGAATGGCGGAGTTTACCGCCACCTTTTGTCATTCTAGAAAATTATATTTTCGAAAAAAAAAAATCAGCTACACGCTGTATTCCGCACACAGCAGGGTAGGCAAGGGCACCTAGTATTAAGATACTCCGTTCCCCACTTTCTGCCGAATTCTGGTTTTGCGTGTTGAGTGGCAGAACTCAATGCCGCGCTTTGCCTCGACACCAGAGCGAAAAAATGGAAATATGATTTTAAGTAAATATTTCATTTCCTCGAGTGGGGAGCGAACCCACTACCAGTCGGCCTTACAGTCACACTTTGTGCCCCTGCGCCACGACTGGCCTCAGAATTTACACATTAATATTAGTAAACAAAATTTTAACATTCCTTAAATTTCTCTCCACAAATTCACTATGGCTGTGGCTACTATGGCTGTCTGCTTTAACAGCAGACAAGTTAAAAAATAAATTTTTATTTAATAAATTCTTTGATTTTACGATTATTACACATTTTAAATAAAATTATTTTAACCGGATTAATCGCGTATATTTTGTTTTTTTATACATTTTATATACGCGATTAATCCGGTTAAAATAATTTTATTTATAACTGTTTATTGTTTTACACAGTAATTTTCACTCTAAAATTAATTTACTTGACCTTCACTGTTAAAACCTCATTGTTAGCAAATAAATGGGCGTTTCGATACAATGCGTGTGAAAAGCTTCAATGTGACTGAAGAAACATAATAATTATATAGCCTATTAGCGACCCGCTCGCGGCTTCGTCCGCTTGAATTAAACATTTTTTTTCTAATCTGAATTACTTTCGCGTTTAATAACATTATCACTTTAAAAACTATATCCATACATCGTAAACTGAAGTTTTAGAAAATTCAATAAAATAATTATTTTGTAACAATTTTGTCGAACAAAATATTTTATATTGACATTTTTTTTTTATTTGTATTAATTCTTTTTCATTTAAATCAGTTAATCGGTTAATCATTTCTGAGATAAGAGCGCACAGACGTACAAACAGACAAGCCGACAAATAGACAAAAAAATTATTACACATTTTCTCATGTGTCTTCCACGTACATACTCCGATCAGTTACAAACATGTATAGATATCGTTATGCACTATGCAGTCCAATTACTGAGCTTGGCTTCACTCTTAATGTTTCTCCGCTTTGTCTATACTTATATAATATGAGCCCGTACTTTCGTGGTACACTGTGTACCTTAGTAAAATTTGTATTAAAAACCGTTGAAAGATTCAACGTATATAGGAGGGAAGTGATTTTGTTTTATAATATGTAAAGTTTTAAATTTAGTTTAATATGATTTTGTTTATTATATTTTATAATTTAAGTATTAACTTGTGACTGCTGTAACGCAAGAGCGTGCTCACGAAACGGCGGCGAATCGAACGAATCGAACCTATAACTCTTGCGTGTATAATTTACAACTACATCACGATGACTTCGATAAATGATTGATTGAAACACGATTGCTACAAAAACTCATATCCCTTGACATTAGGGACCAATTATAGTTCAGTTGTATTTATAAAGGCTATTCGAGAGATTACGCAAATTTGCAACTTAATTATAAAAATAAAAATATATCTGGATAATATATTTTATTTTCATGTATTATGTTAGTAGGCTAAGAGAACTTTGTGTCCAGATACTCCGCTCTCAACTGTCTGGCACAATTCCAGACACTATATATTTAATGGCAGTACTCAACACCGACTTTAAAGTATCAGTGTATTGAAATGAAAATAAATTGTTGCCTCTAGAAGGAATCGTACCATTGCGTTTATTTTTGTCGTGTCGCTACTCTAAACTTAGGTTAGGTTTAAAGGTAGAGTAAAAAATATACCTAAGAATTGCAATTTTTCCTAAACAATTTGTTTTAATTAAGTTTTTAATAAGTCTTGAAAGGTCAAATTTTGAAATGTTAAAAACATAAAAACAGTTAAACTTAAATTACATTATTAGTACTTACTGTGTATAATTTAGTTTTAAATGTCTTAATCTGGATAATAATTATTTAGGGTATACGTCTTTTAATGTAAAATAAATGTGGTTTGTTTAATACTATTGTTATATATAAGCCATAGACGAAAGAGAGTGATTTTAAATTAAGATTTTATCATACAAAAGGATACTTTTGCATTTTTTAAATCGTTAAGAACGCTAAACAAATATAAAGCAAAATCCAGTACTACGCCATAATATTATTTATATTAATATCATTTTAGAACTCCGACGTTGCGAATATAAAGTCAGGATAGTATCTTTTGCATTTTAATTATTCAACATAATGAAACTAAATTACAATAGATACATATACTTGTTGAAATAGCGACATTTGTGACAGTTAGTCACCATTTATGTCTCTTCCTATATAATTAGCTTTTCTAGGACATCAAAAAACTGAAACTTTATTCTAACAATATTTATTTAAACGACGTACGTGGGTTCATATGACATTATTTTTTAATTTGCTTGGAGCTATTTATTTTATTAAGAACTTAATATTGCAAATTCATATAAAAATATTAACAAACAGCATTACAAATAATATTTTAAGATTTGTATTTACTTATTTTTGGGGGTCATTGAGTGTAACGCATAGAAATAAAAATATATACAATAGATTGCTATAATCACTACCGTCTCTTGTATTACTTAAGCTGTACTAATGTGTTGTCCAATTTTTTTTGTAGATTGCTATCAATAAAGTCACTATAGAGTATTTCTGCATTTGTTGTAAGCAACTCAGCTTAGTAAATTAAAGCATTGTGGCGCAGCGGTATATTGAGTGATTCCAAACGGTTGTCGGTTCTATTTCTATTCGGGTGAATTTATTATTTTTATTTCCTCACTCTGGTAACGAGACAAGCGGAACGGAGTGTCTACACGCTAGGTTGGGAACAACTAAGGTACGGGGGTATATGTGGAAAAATAAAACAAAATAGAATTCTTCAAGTTCATGGTTTCTCCATACTAAGATAGCGTTGGACTACCGCTCAATACGCAATGTCTCAGAACTGGTGGAAAGCAGAGACTGAAGTGTATTTATAAAGCTGAAAAAAAAAACAGTAAAATTTTTTTTCGATAATCGGAGGAACCCGCCACCAAGACGTTTATATAGACGCTGATCATCTGAGCTACGACGGTGTGACGCATTCTAAAAGTTTATCGCTTCATAATTGTATATACGTAACGCCTTTATTTCATTGTAATAATTTCATCAATTTTATGACAGCGGCCATAATAAATGTATAAAAGTAATGTTCTTTTCTTTTTAATTTTGTAAATTTTATTTTTATTCAAATTGAATTAATCTTTGATTACGCTGTACTTGTAAAAACTAAGCGTTCTCATTTTTTTCGGACTTTATGACAAATCTTGTCGGTTTTCTCGACGCATTTCATGTAAAAAAGTGTAAGAATTGCTTTCGGTCAATGCTACTTATTGCGAAAGTCGCGGATTCGATTCTTGTGAAAAGTAAACATTTGTTTTGTAAGTACATACTTTTTATTATAATATAACCTCTGAATTATTGGCTATAATTGGCAGAAAGTAGTTTCATTATAAGGAATTATTCTTCTATATCTTTCCTACAGAAAGTCTTACTCTCGCCATATTATTTACTTCAAAGTACGCCATATAAGACATTCCATTCCCCACTTTTTGCCGACTTGCAGGAGGCATTGCGTGTTGAGTGGTAGAAATCAACGCCGCGCTTTGCCTCTACACCAGGGCGAAGAAATGGAATATATAAATATAATTAAATATTTCACCTCCTCGAGCGGGAATTGAACCCACAACCAGTCGGTTTTACAGTCACACTTTATGCCCCTGCGCCACGGCTGGCCTCAAATTGTATATATATATAAAAGAAGATAATAAGGTTAAAATAATTCAAGTGATAAGTTTAGCAAGTGAGCGTGTGGGACTGGAGTGTTGACACGTGACATTTGACCCGATGCGATGAGCAGACGATTGTTACGAAAATACTTTTACTGGCCCGAGGTGCTGTATTTATAAGTTAGATTGGCTACTGGGCTTAAATTCCCCAATTTTTCTTTTATTGACATGATTAAAATTAGCCTCACGCTGTATCCCGCACACATTCTTCTTTGCATTATACATTATAAATCACATATAATAATTCAATTTAATTCATAAAAGTAAATCGTAAGTAAATTTATTATCACGTAAAATTATTTAAAAAAAAGCAAGAAACTAGCTTGGCAACATTTCCCGCATAACAGGGTCGACAAGGTGTTGAGTGGCGGAACTAGAGAATTTTGTGTTGTTACGAGAACGAGGAAATATAAACAATACATTCTCTGGAGTGGCAATCGAACCTACAACCGTCGCGATTTGTTATACTCCTTGACGCTACGTCACGACGGCTTCAGATATTTTTTTATCTCAGTATACCGATATATCTACTGCAGTTCATAAATTACTACCATCACTAGGCATAGATAGGTATAGATAACAGTGTTGTCATTGACAAATAACCGTAATGACATATTAATAATAGTTATATAATGGAAAATTGAAACTTATGTATTATTTAATAGTTACAATTATTTATAAATTAGTAAAATTATTTAATCTTCCATCGGTTTCGTAAGCTACATTCGAAGTATGTATTTAGTCTGTACGATCTCCATTTTGAAGTTACGTTGAAACGGAAACATCAATTAAATAGATTATCTGTGCTGAGTGTTATCTATCAATCTTTGGATAGGTGTAGATTAGATAACCAACTACTAACTGACTAGCTTTATTATCGATAAATATATTGTTTAAATCCTTAGTTACCAATGTGGTTTATTTGGGCTCCCAGGGATCCATAGCAGTTTCAGCGTAGGTCCGATGGTTATAAAAATTACATGAACATTTTTAAATTTTCAATACAGAAGAAATTAAATGAAATGGACTAAAGTGAAGGAAGAAGTTGTAACAAATCAATTCATACTTTTTATTTCAAAAACTATTCATTTGTGGTTGGAAGTTGGAACTCAGGCGCAACGTAAAATTACATATTTAGTTCTACTCTTTACACTTTTCGTCAAGTTTTGGAGTTTTTTTTTATTATACCCTGTCAAGACAAAGAACTTCGTTCATTTCTATCTATCAACATGCAATGCCAAGTTACTTATTAACACTAAGTTTCTGGGCGTATTCGTACCCTGCTATTTACTGGATGCATATATACTTATACATTATGCACATTTTACAGGTTTCAGAGAAAATCTAATAAACCTCGTTACTCTGTTCTCCACTTTCCAGGCTTATTAAAAAAATGGTGTTTTATATTTATATTAACCTAACCTTACCTAAACTGATTGGAAAAAGGTAGTAAAAGTGTAGTGTTACAAATAACATTTTCCTTTTTTTTTTTTATTTGTCGAAAATTGGTTGATGTACGTAATATATTGAGGATATAATTTCTCTTTGTAATAGCTATATGAGATTTAGAAAGTTAATACAAAGTTTTTAATTTTTTTTGACTATTATGTAGAATGGAGGTTGATATGAATATAAGCAAATTAATAGACAGAGTCAGAAACATGCAATAACCTACAATATCATATCTACGGAAGATTTAAGAGATCTTTGAATCAATTATTTATCCATTCATCAATTAGTTATCTATTGTATCAAAAATCCTTTCAATGGTTTCATCCAAATATAATTTGTCAGGTTATAGGTTCCAAGGGCCGATCAAAGTTCAAAAAATCTGTGGGCGAACAGACGGACAGACAAAAACTCGGGCTAATTAACGTAAGCACTCGGGTCAAGGCGCCGAATGATTGACAAACCGACAATTGTACCGTGATTAATGATATTCTGATTAGAGCTAAAATATGCGCACACGCATAGAAATAGTTCTAAATATAATTTCAAAATATTTGTAATTTTTTGATTTGAACATAAAGTAACATGTGCCAGTTCTTCTTAGGTCTGAAAAAGTAACCTTAGTGAGCTGTAGGTTAATTAATTGACGTTCAAATAATAAATAAAGCATGTAACTAAAAATGGAAATGCATGTAAAAAATATTGGCTTTCTGAACTTTTAAAGCAATCGGGAAAAGAAACTGTTCTGTTTACAGTTCATCTTGCAGTACAAAAAAATACCTAATTACTTTTAAACATTTTTTAAAGTGTTATTCCAAACTTAGGAAATAAGTATTTACCTAATTACTACTTTTATTTTTACACAAATACTATAATTTACGCGAAAGATCCAGAAAAGTGGAGGATATCACTAAATCTTATTGATTTAGAAAAATAATAAAGCAGCTTCACGCTTTTTTTCGCACTCTGTTCTCCAATTTCCAATCAATTACAACTACAAATTATCTAGCAGAGAGGGGAAATAAACATAACTACCGAATGAGAATCGAACTCACAACCATCGCGTTTACAACCAGACAAACTGGCCTCATAAATACATTTTATGTAGATTTTAAGTGTATACTCGTGCCTTATAATTTAAAGCACATTCAATATATTTGCATAATTACTTGAACATCAAGATCGCACTTGACACATTTAGTTGTCGCCATTAGACTAGCGAATTGTTTACAAATCAATTAATCACGTACTAAGAATTTAACTTATAGCTTCAATACCCATTGTTATGAGAGGTAAGGACGACCGAATAAATTTTTCTATTTGTTTTTGTACCTTAATGGTAAAAATCCATTGTCTTTTAACTTTACCGGTTTCCGGAAGGACGTTTCCTTTCGACGATCAATTTTATGATGATTATGCTTTTGGTTCCCTTCGGGGGTATGTTTGTATTAAAAAACTGGTCAAGTACTTGGATATCGAGGGTTCCGTATATTTCGGGATTATAGGTCAACGGTAAGAGTCAATTTTAAAAGTCTAATCTGGTTCCGTCTATCTATCAACAACTTTAAATTCCATATAAATAAAAAAAGAGTATAAGCTTTAAGAAAAAAACAATGACTCACTTTGTAATATACCGTTTCCTTTAAGAAGCGTGCGTTTAAATAGAAACGTGAAAAGTTCAAGTTTTAATGTAGAATTTTATCTTATCATATAATATCTAAAACTAATAACAAAATCCAAACTAAAAAACTGAAAATACCTAGTTTCTCATATAGGTACTTTTAATACTTTTTCGTCAGTTTTGTTTAAAGATAATTTCCAATTTACTTCCTTCCCAATTTTCCCTGGAATAATGGGAACCCTTACAATATCACTTTGTTGTACAGTCCCTTTCTATTCCAGTCTACAGTCCCTTGGAGAACAGAAAAAGTCAAGATTCTATGTCAACGCATTCAAAAGATATTTGTATGCATTAGATTTATGCATAGTTTTTGCTGCATATTGAATAAAATTCGTTGCGTGATCTAAACCACTGGCACGAAGCTCTAGAACTTACAATAAAGGAAAAAGAAATTTAGTAAATTAATTATTTATTATCTAGACTTGAGGCCAAGTTTGATCCACACTCGAAGAAAAGAATTATTATTTTTTAATATTTTTTTCGCTCTTGAACTAAGGCACAGTTCAGCGTTGAGTCCTGCCATTCAACACGAAATGCCTCGAAAAAATTCGGCAGAAAGTGGGGAACCTCTTAATGGGAATTTGGAGTGTCTCAACACTAGGTTCCAAGGTACCCTATACCTACCCTGCCATGTGACCAGTACAGTGTGAAGCTATGAAAAAAAAACTTCTTCACTCTGGTAGGTAAAGCACAGTGTTTTACATCGCTACCCCCATTTTCGTAATTAGGAGAGGGATTATACACTCCTAGTGTTTCTCTGTGTATCTTGTTAAGCAAAAAGCATAGGGTTTTTTTTGAAAGGCCTAAGAGTAGATTTGTCTAACCAAAGAATGGCACAAAAATATTTAAAAATATAAAGCCTTTATGTGAAAGGCTTAATGAAATTCAAAAGAAGGGGAATTAGAAGCCGCGTGAGGTGTTAATAGTAAAAGTTGTAACAACCGTTTGGAAATTTCCTTGTGATAGTATGTCAACATATAACCGAAAATACACCAAAGTGTATTATGATGAACAGTATTTGTAGCTTCACGCCGTGTACCGCACATAGCAGGGTAGGCAGAGGGAACCTAGTGTTCAGACACTCCGTTACCCATTCAGACACTTCCATTCCCCACTTTCCGCCGAATTCTTTAGGCATTGCAAGTTGATTGGCGAAACTCAACGTTGCACTTTGCCTGGTTACCAGAACGAAGAATTCAAAAATTAAAAAATTAAATCACCTTTACGGTCTGTCCTTAGTATAGCGGAGTAGCCAGAGAGAACTTAGTGGTAAGATATTCCGTTCCCCACTTTCTAACGACTTTTTTCGGGTGTGGGTTCAAATCCAGCTATCAAGCTATCCTTATGCATAGTTTTTAGCTTTACGTTTTATCCCTTACGTCCATCCTTGTCCTCCGGGAGTCTTGCTTCCTACGTAACTTTCGTCCTTTATCGATGAAAGTCACGGTATTGATGGCCGCAACGGTGTTCTAGAAGGTCAACCGAGGTCTCCCTCCTCCTCTTATCTACTTTTATCCAAAACTTGATAAAATCGCTATATATTAAACAATAGCTTTTTAAAGATTATAAAACACAGTGACATTTAAACTTACTTCAAAAAGCTGAAATTTTATAGAATATGGATATACATTATGTCCAAATTATTTGCTAGATCACCGTAACAAACATCTGTATAGACAATCCAATTTTTTCTATAAGCGAATCGAAGTCGTCACCTTCAGCTTGGTAAATACCTCATTGTATTTTCAAGAGGACTTCCTAGCGGAAACTTCAACCCTGTTATGTGTATCCACTCCTTAACAAATATATTATATATCTATAGTCATTAATATGAAAAAAATAATAAGCGGATCATCGTGGGAACAACGCCTATTATGTACTGAAATAAATTGCTATGACCAACCAATAATTTATTAGAAATATCATTCAATATTGCTTCTTTATGTTTATTATTGACCTTCGTTTGTTTGTGTTGTTTTTTTTATGTTTCGCAAGGTTGGAAAAATGTAGTGATCCCCCTCTGTTCTAATGACCTTCCACTTATATATTTTTTTATAATTTGAGTCAATATTTACATATTTTTTATTTATTTTTTTATTTTTCTCATAAATTCACAATAATGAGGGGAACACCATCGCCTTACCAGTGTAAGTATACGACGATTATTTTGATATTCTTAATCATTTCCCCGAATCGGAATCGAACCAACCACCACCGAGTCTACTTTCAAGCCTAGTCTTCAAACAAGCATATAAAATCATGTGATAAATTAAACCTATATACCTTTAAAATTCAAGACGAATTGTCAAGGACAAAAGTAGGGGCGTGAAGTTAAGTTGCATTTCTGTTTAGTCTCGAACGAAACGCGGTAAGGCTTATACGTCAACCAATAACAATTGTTATATTAGTGGCTTTACGTTAAATAGTGTTTCTCGCTAGTTAGAAGTAGGTTCAATGTCCGTTTGAAGTTATTTTATTTGTTTTAATTATATATAAGATAATAATTTATATGTATATGTGTGTATTATTGTTACATTTGCATTTTTACTATTGAATGTTGAATACAAAATTAGGTCAATTATAATATTTATGAATTGGTTGTGTGTTCTTTTTCTATTTTATCATAATTTATTACACTAAATAAGCGTGATCTGAATATTTGAGTAATAAATCAAAAGTTCATATAGTTGTGTAATGTGTTAATAATTTATTTAATCAATTAAATGAAGCGTTTTCTATAATTCGTTTTCTATAATAAATGATCAAAATATATTTCATGGAAATAAAGCAATTACATATATTTATTACTATTTACATTTATTTATAAGCATTTACATATATATACGATAATTTATAAATAAAAAATACAGTGTTTGATAAATAAATTTTCCAGGTTTGTGTTATGAAAATTTAAATTAGTCAGTGTCGACATGGTTCACAGAATTTTATTGTTTTTGTGCGCGCTAGTGTACTTTTATATAGCTGCTGCTCAGGTAAGAATCTTTTCTGCACTTATTTATCATTTTATATAATTCTTATTAGGTTTTAATTAGTATATAAATATTTAAGTAATTATAAAATTTCTAATAACTACAAGATTAGAGATTAGAAAGGCCGTCGTGGCGCAGCGCCTCAGCTTGTGACTATAAGCACAACGGTTGTGGAATTGATTCCCACTCGGAAGAATGGATTATTATTTATTTCAATTTCCTCGCTCTGGCAGCAAGTATTTGGTGGAAAGTGGGTAAAAGAGTGTCCTAACACAAGGTTCCCAGGTTACCAGTTCTGCCCTGCTTTTTTAGAGGGATACAATCAACACGCAATGTGGGAAATTAGGCGGTGCGTACGGAACGTGGTGGATAAAGTTATTATCACCCAGATTCCCCACCTGCCCACACAGATTATTAAGTTTTAAAAAGTAGTATTTGTTATCAAATATTTATTTTATTTTATTAAGTGATGTTTGCATATTTTTAATTAACATCTACTAATATTAAGATTGTATCGCGGCTATTCACACATAAATTTCAATTAAGAATATATAAGCAACTATGTATTTTATTAATTTACGTATTGAAATTAAACGCTGAGAAACCTGAAAATATTATTAAATGCCGCTCGCGCCGTCCGATGATAACTTTTTTTATTAACCTTATGACACCACTGTAGAAAGGGAATATTGAATTTTTAAGTCCTCGAGCGGGAATCGAACCAACAACATGTCGTTTTTAAAGACATTAGTGCCCCTGCGACCCGACCTCCACTAGCCTCATATATGTTCTCGTTTCTTCTTCGGAATATAAACTATGTGTATTTATTTTAGTAGGAATTGCTGTTTGCAATTTTATTTAAGTGTTGAGGGGCGGTCACTTACGATAAAAGAGAGGAGAAATAATTCACTCCTTCGAGTGAGAATAGAGACTACAGCCATCAAGTTTATCGTCAGTTACGGTTAGTTAAATGAAAACGATTTACGTGATGTAGGCTTAGAGCCTTCTGCGATATATGGGCCAGCGTTGCCAAATTTTATTTCGGGGGAAAGCGAGATTTAATATATAGCAAAATATTTATTTTTATGAAAAAATGACACTAGTCTTACAACAATAACTGACGTATAATCGGGATACAATCGGAACGTCCCACTTGTATCGGGACGACTAGCAACACTGATATGGACTTTCCAATATAAAACACAAATTCAATTCTAACCAATAGTTCCTGCGATAAGCGCATTATACCAAATAGATTCTTTATCTTTATAATATTAGTATAGGTTCAAAGCTGACCTGAGATATTTATAGTTAAGGAATTTATTAGAAACAATAAATTCCTTAACTTGACATGAAGTGTGACTGTAAAACCGACTGGTTGTGGGTTCGATCCCCACTCGAAAAGATGAATTAAATATATATTTCCATTTCTTCGCTCGGGTGTCGAGGCTAAGCCCGACGTTGAGTTCTGCCACTCAACACGCAATGCGTCCAGAATTCGGCAGAAAGTGGGGAACGGAGTGTCTTAACACTAGGTTCCCTCTGTCTACCCTGCTGTGTGCGGGATACAGCGTGAAGCTCATTGATTTTTGATTAGAACTAATTATATTAATGTAAGTTGTAAGACATCTCCAGTATCTATTGACTGATGAATACCAGTTTGAAAGTAATTAATTGGTACTAGCGTATGTCGAAAGTTGGAGAACAAATTAAAGATCATTGGAACATAGCGTTCCATTAATATCATATGTGTTTATAATTAATATCGTTTTACAGATTATTTTAACTTGTTTTCGTATAAAAAGAGAGTGTCTGACTGTTAGAGCGATTTTTGTGGGTTCGATTCTTACTCAAAGGAATATATATAGCTTTTTTTACTTTCTGGCACGATAAAGCGTCAAGTTAAGCTGGTTTCTTAATACACAAAAGGTGGAAATTTCGGTGGAAAGTGGAGAATGTGCATTGACACATTTCGAATTATTTGCCTATCCTACTACGCAGGTTATATTTGAGTCTATATTTTTAACGGTAAAATTAAAAGGATGAATAAATCCTTTTTTTATTATATAGTATTTATATTAAACCAATCACGCTCATCACAAATAAATTTGTAAAATTTGTAAAACATTCACATACTTTGGTCTTAGCAAGCGATAGTATAATAAGTTTACGAGCAAAGCTCGTTCGACATGCCGTTTACCTTGATACCTATATGGGAAGAGAGGATTTAGATGTCAGTAGGTTAAGCCTACCATTGTACACAGGCGATAGAAAATAAATAGAAAATAATTATTATGTTGTATTATATTTTATTAGGTTAGGCCTGTCGTACCGCAGAGGCATGAGCGTGTGAATGTAAACGTGACTGGTCGTGGGTTCGATACTCACTCGAACAAATTAAATATTTCATATTTTCATTGTCTTCGCTCTGATAAAGCACGGAATTCCGCCACTCCACACACCATGTCTCCAGAATTCAGGTACCTATTAAGACAATCAGGGAGTGTCTAAACGTGAACGTATAGACACATTAACATTAGGTTACCGGGTTCCCTGCTATGTGCAATACAACGTCAAGCTCAAAAAAAAGACAGGAAAAAAATATTTATTACACAATATTTATTACGCGGTTTTTCTTTTTAAATAGAAGGATATTTTTTAACTTGCTGTATCCCGTATATAGAGCAGTAAATAACAGCGTTAAAACACATTTTTAAAAATCTTACTAATTTAAAAATATTTACAACTACACTTATTTTGGCTTATTATGACCTGTCAAAATACCTTTACCTTAATTGAATAAATAATTAAAAGTTATATTAAATCGTGTCCTGTGTCATACGGTTATGACACCAATTTTTATGTTTTAATGATTATCGGATGTTTAAATTCCTAACGAAATATTCGGGTTAAGGTCTAACTTATTCTAGAAAATTTTCTTATTTATTTTGAATTCTTTTAAATATATTATCGAAAACTGATTCTCTGATTTTATGTAAGCCTAGTTAAATTTAATTCGAACTGTAATCGCGATGGTTGGATATTCGATACCCGGAATTTATCGTCGATTTCCCTGCACTGTCAAGACATAGCGCGTCGTTGATATCCGCCATTCAGCATATAATGTCTGATTTGACAAAAAGAGACAAGATTTAAAGAAGAGAGTGTCTTAAAATTAGGTTCTCTTTGCCTATCTTGCTACAACGCCTTTACGGCCTTTTAAAAGAGATAAAAACAAGAAAATCTTAAACTTATAAAAAAAATAATTAAATTAGCTTCACGTATCCAGCACACAGTAGGGTAGGCAGAGGGAACCTGTTAAGACTCTTCATTCCCCACTTTCTGCCGAATTTTACTTTACTTATAGAAGAATATCATATATAGATATGATATTCTTCTATAAGTAAAGTAAAATTCGGCAGAAAGTGGGGAACGAAGACATAGAGGCCAGTCGTGGCGCAGTGGTACAAAGTGTGATTGTAAAAGCGACTGGTTGTGGGTTCGATCCCCTCTCGAGGAAATGAAATATTTACTGTAATTTATATTTCCATTTCTTCGCTCTGGTGTCGAGGCAAAGCGCGGCGTTGAGTTCTGCCACTCAACACGCAATGCCTCCAAAATTCGGCAGAAAGTGGGGAACGGAGTGTCTTAACACTAGGTTCCCTCTGCCTACCATGCTGTGTGCGGGATATAGCGTGAAGCTAATTTTTAGAATAGCGTTTCATTGACCTATCGATAAAGAGACCAAGTCCTCAAACAAACACTGTATAAGACCGGCGGGGTTATCGTGTAACCTAGATAAATATTACAAAAAAAAGGTCAAGCTATTTAGTTTTGTGTAATAAACGGATGGGTGGTCGATTTTTACATACAACCTTAACGTAACGATCTAGTTAAATTACTTTATGGGAATATTACAACATTAGGTTCACAAGTCTGTTATTTAGAGTTAAGAAATTTAGATATGTTTTTTACAGTTTTTTATTTAGGCTCTCCCGCCTAAGAAAAGAAAAGAATATAGTCCCTATATATGTACAAATATATATATTTAAATGTTATTCGATTCTTGGAGAGATAGAATAACATTTTTGAATAGCAGGTTAGGCAGAGGTAACCTGGGAACCTAGTGTTAAGACACTTCCCTTTCACACTTTCTGCCGGGTTCTATTTATTGTTTGTTGAGTGGTGGAACTCAACGCCGCGCTTTGTTACCAGAGCAAGAAAATAAAAAAAATGAATATTTTACTTTCTCGAGTGACAGCCCACAATCTTTGCGATTTTACAGCATCACGCTTATGCCCCTGCGCCACGACTGGCGACCCAATTTTTATGTTTTCTAATCATTATTCTTCAATGTTAACAGAGTGTGTTGACTCGCTGATTCCAAATAATTTATAAAAGACAGTAACTTTAAAGGCCAGTCGTGGCGCAGCGGCACGAAGTGTGACTGTAAAACCGACTGGTTGTGGGTTCGATTCCCACTCGAGGAGATGAAATATTTACTTAAATTTATATTTCCATTTTCTTCGCTCTGGTGTCAAGGTTAAGCGCGGCGTTGAGTACTGCCACTCAACACGCAATGCCTCCAGAATTCGGCAGAAAGTGGGGAACGGAGTGTCTTAACACTAAGTTCCCTCTGCCTACCCTGCTGTGTGCGGGATACAGCGTGAAGCTGATTTATTTATTTTATTTATTAGGGCAAAACACAGCTTTTGATTTTGTTACTTACCTTAAAACGTCTAGTAAAAAATATAACTATATCACTTGGTCTTCGTATATAATTTCTGAAACACGCGGGATACAGCGGGACTCTGAAGCTTCCTGCTGTATCCCGCGTGTAGCGAGGTATCTAATGTCAAGACATCTCGTTCTTTGATTTCCCTGTGAAATTATAAAAAAATTCTAGTTTCTAATAAATTAAGTGTCGGAGCTCAACCCTGAATGTTTGTATTACCAGATCCGGGAAGAGAAAAAATAATTCTCCCACATATAGTAAGTAGCAGTAGGAGGAGGGGAGGCAGAAGGAACCCGAGAACCTTAACACTCTTTGTTTCCATTAAGACATTTCCGTTCTTTACCTTTAGCCGAATTCTGAAAGCATTGCGTGTTAAATGGCGCAACTCAATGTCGCGCTTATTCTCGTTATCAAAGCGAAAAAATAAACATATTAATTATTTCATTTCCTCGAGTGGGAATCGAACTCGCAACCTGTCGCGCTTACAGTAGCATGCTTGTGCCCCTGCGCCACAACTGGCATCAAGTTATAATTATACGTTTATTAGTAATGAAATAAAAATTTATTAATTTATTATTTCAAACAATTACTTAAGAAATAAATAAACGTTTAAGTGAACGGACACAAACGTTATATAATTATGAAATTATCGAAAACGGTTGAGTAATTTTGATATTATATGTATTATTCACATTCATTGTCGTCACGATATATCCTTAGGCTCGTGTCACAATAGTACTTGACACTATTAAATGTTTATAGCGGCGTTGAGTTCCGCCACTCACTATGTGTTGTACTAATATAAATGAGTGGAGGGTAGGGAATTGATAAAATTATATTCTGCCTGTCTTTTTTTGGTTACGGCGTTAGTTATTATAATATAACTTAATTACATTTAAGCTACTTAGTATGTGACTTCATAAGTTAATTTAGCTTCACGTTTTATCTCGCATAACAGAGAGAACTTAGTGTTAGGACACTCCGTCCTCTATTCTCAGTCCGAATTTGAAATTCGAATAGTTTTTTCATTCATAATAACAAGAATATAAATAAATGGTATGGTGTTAACGCAATTTGTTTTATGCACAAGTTTGTGTGAGGTGTTACCTAACGTGATGGCTGTAGGTTCATTTCCCGTAGGACTGACAATATTGACATTTATATGTCAAGTGATGTTTAAAGAAATCTGTAACATTTTTGATTTTGACATTTGAGTATGAGAAACACTTTTATAATAACAATAAGATGTTCATATTACATAGTTATTTAATCGATATTATAAAAACAATTATTAGGGTCAAACTCGTGATCGTGAATTATATCGAATCGGTTCGATAGATGTTTCTTAATCATAATTGGTAAATTATACATCATGTCATAGATATATTTTAAATATTAGACTGTCGTTGCGCCCGGCACGGCGGTTTTGGGTTCAATTTCCACTCGAATCGAATTATTTCCATGACCTTACTCTGTTTACAAGACATTGTAAGCAGACATAGAGACATTGAGTCACTTAACACGTAGTGTCTCGAAAATTAGGCAGAAAGTGTGGATTGGAGTCTTAACCCTGGGCTCCTTTTACCTATTCTGCCATATGTGAGATAAAGCGTGAAATCACAAAAAACTTAATATAGTCAACGCCTATAGAAACTGAGAAGAAGTCCATTGTAAGAGGGTTCAATGAAGCAATACATTTAAAAGCTCTAAATCATTTACAATATTAAGTTATTCGAAGAATACTAAAGATTAACCGTTACGAATGTGGGTTAGCGTAGAAAAGACAGATTATAAGCTCTACAAATAATTTAAGATGACATATTGGAGCCACATGTTACAATAGGGCATGTCGTGGCGCAGGGGCACAAGGTGCGACTGTAAATGAGACAGGTTTTGGGTTTGATTCTCGCTTGAGGAAATGAGATATTAAATAATTTTATTTCTTCGCTCTGGTAACGAGGCAAAGCACGGCGTTGAGTTTTGCCATTCAGCTGCTTTGCCTCTACTAGAATTCGGTGGAAAGTGGAGAACGGAATTGTATTAATAGTAACGGAGTGTTTTAACAGTAGATTCGCAGGTTCCATCTGCTTACCCTGCTATGTGCGGGATACAGCGCGCGGAATGAGAAATTGGGAGCGGACTCAGACCGACTACGTGGTTTCGCTTTTCGCTCCAACCAAATGATATTGGGCAAATAGTAATAATAATGCAAATTATACTATTCTTCTTGTACAGCTATAGCGAGAGATATATCATTTTATAAATACAAAACTCTACATTCTATGAAAATTAAACAATCATTAGCATTCTCCACTCTAGTGGACAAAGGACAGTTCCCATGGGCGTAGGAAAGGAGAGAGCACAGTGGGTTGTGCCCACCCCAGAATAGTCTTTAGATACGCTAATGGCAGTTCCGATAACCTGATTAAAAATTGAGTATCGATTAAAAAAAATAATATCAATTAGTTTAGCTTATAATTTAAACCTACGTAAATTAATTAATATAACGTGTTATAAAACAATTAGCCAAACATATTTACTTAAACCTAGTATTAGAAAGTTTCTATGCAACAGCGTTCTTAAGGAATAAAGTTTAAAGAAGTAATTGTATCGCTCGAGACGTTTGCCTTACGTAACTGACATTACATAAGCTATTGTCCGATTTATGTATGACCAATCCATTGAAGGTCTATGAACTGTAAAGAATATTTCATTAGAATTAAAAAAATTAAATTAAATTAGCTTCACGCTATATCCCGCACACGGCAGGGTAGGCAGAGGGAACCTAGTGAAAACACTCCGTTCCCCACTTTCTGCCGAATTTTTGGAGGCATTGCGTGTTGAGTGGCAGAGCTCAACGCCGCGCTTTGCCTCGACACCAGAGCGAAGAAATGAAAATATAAATTTAAGTAAATATTTCATCTCCTCGAGCGGGGATCGAACCCACAACCAGTCGGTTTTACAGTCACACTTTGTGCCACTGCGCCACGACTGACCTCAATTTCATTAGAGTATCTAATTAATTATATTACTTGGTGCATGTTGACCGGTGAAAGGTTGAGGTTTGATTTTGTTTATGGTGTATTTTTACTCTGTATTTCGCACATACAGTTAGAACTCTCCGTTCCCCACGCACCATCCAATTTTCGAGACATTGCGTGTTAATCGAAGTGACATGTGGTAGAAAAACGTGCTTATTAAAAACTTGAACAAAGTGTTTAATCACAGTTTGCTCTAAGATCCAACGATTTAACGCACTTAGTTTGTACAATTCGGGAAAGTCAACTCTATCTAACAAACACAAACGTTCTTTTCAGTCGAATTGAACTCACTACCGTCACCTTTAATAAGATACGGCCCAATCCGTCATAATAGCGTAAAATCGCGTAACGTGACCAATTATATTGTCAAATTGCCAAAATTAGCTTTTTTGAATTGCACGAACGATACATAGTCTTATGAAACTACGATACTTTAAATGTTGTTTTGACATGTAATTGCGCATCAATGTCATTCGATGTCAAAAGTTGACCATTCTAATGTACATTGAGATTCTGTGGTTCGCTTAATCTGTGGATCGGTTAATTAAAATGATATTTTCTTTTAATAACAATTCAATTCATTGTTGGTTTCTTTTAGTTTGTAATGTTTTTTTTTCTATGAAATACTTATAAGCTTTCCCTTATATATTTTTTTATTTATTTGTGTTAAATTTCATAACTGTAGGTCTACGTTCCTGTGGACCCGTGGTACCCGAGGTTTTGAGTCCGAAGCGAATAACGAAACGAAAGCGAAGCAAAATCCATGCATAAATGCTCTTATCTATTAATTGCTTTGGCTTAAAGCTTGATTTTTTCTGTCCTTCAAGGAACCATAGACCTAAATATTTGGTATTGGTGATATTTGAGTTTGAAATCTCCACACGATCTCGAGATATTTATTAGATTATTAGATCTTGACAGATGGATGGACCAAGAGACTTCAAATTCCCACTTTCCGCTCCACTCTGGAGGCATTAAGTTGAGTGACGGAATTCATTTACATAAATTTGATTAATTTCCCCCAGTGGGATTCGAACCAGCCAAAAATTTGAACTTTTATTAACTGCTACTAAAAATAAATAAATAAATGAGCTTCACGCTGTATCCCGCACACAGCAGGGTAGGCAGAGGGAATCTAGTATCAAGACAGTCCGTTCCCCACTTTCTGCCCAATTCTGGAGGTATTGCGTGTTAAGTGGCAGAACTCAACGCCGCGCTTGGCTTCGAAACCAGAGCGAAGAAATGGAATTATAAATTTCAGTAAATATTTCATCCCTCGAGTGGGGATCGAACCCACAACCAGTCGGTTTTACAGTCACACTTCGTGCCGCTGCGCCACGACTGGCTTCAACTGCTACTATCATGGCCAAAATATACAACAAGTATCTTTATACAATAAGTAGTATAAAAGGTACGCACGCAGCATCTCAAACGTCTAAATCGTGATTGTCCTGAGATAAATCTTCGACATAGTGCCGACATTCGTAAAATGCTTAAATGTCATATGCTATGCTGTTTAAATTTCTAGTTTTTTTTTGTACTATAAACAAGTATTTTTAAAATAGGTTTTAAACAAGTTTATATTGCAGTTTTGCTTCAATATATTTATTTTTCAATTTTATAATATTTTATATAAGTAATACTTTTAACTTCTTAGGTTTTTAGTGGGGAATCATTTTGATTCTGAATCTAATTCTCTGATTGTAAACGCGAACAATTCTGTCTCGATTCCCATTTGGGCAAATGAATTACTGACATTTTCTCGTTATAGATATATTGTATATGTAGATATAGTGACAAGATAAAGCACAGACAGTATTGTGTTTCGAGACTTAACTTACAATATTTCTAAAATTGGGGAATTGGTGAAAACGTAGTGTCTTAACACTAAGTTTCCTCCACCTACTTGCTATATGCGGAATATTTTATTTGCTGGTAACGTTAGTGGAAATCAAACCCAGAGTCGTTACATTCACAGACATACGTTGTTACACTAAGCCACGGCGGCCTCGGATTTTATTTAAAAAAAAACTACACAAAATTATTATTTTTATAATTTTGTGCATTTATGAATAACATATCACATATTAAATGCACAACGAAATTTGTTTGTACAAATAAGAAACAAGATTAGAAATTCAACCAAGTAAATCCTTAAAAGGTCAAGTTATTTTGCTCAATATTTAAATGATATTGGCAAAAGGAGTCATAATACTAATAAAAAAACCATATTATTCATCTTGCATACTCGTTAAGATTCTTGTTTTATTTAACTATTTGATTATACGCTATAGTGACTCAGACAGAAATTAAATGTGTGCAAATGTTGTAGGTTCGTTTCAGACTTAAGAAAATTATATCAAATCAGCTTCACGTTATATCCCCTATTGTAGGAATAGGTAACCTAGTGTCAAGACATTTCGTTCCCCACTTTCCGCCTAATTAATTCTGGAAGCATAGCGTGTTGTGGCGGAATTCAACGCTGCGCTTTGCCCCGAGACCAGAGCGAAAAAATGGAAATATAAATTTTAATATATAATGATCCTCAAGTAGGGATCGAATCCACGAACAGTCGCGATTATATTTATACTTTACTTTGCTAACCGTTTTTCCCGGTTAGCAAAGTAAGCTTTTTGGTGAAAAAATTGTCAAAAATTTTGTATGTGTACGTAAATATTATAGTAGTTAGTCATACAATCTGCTAACGTAATAAGTAAAATTTGAATGTACCGATAGGTATACTCTTAAATATTGCGTGTATTTTTAACAGGCAATTTTAACGTTTCAACACAAGATTTTACTACTATTGAAAGTTGAAACATAAATATGTATTGCCATAGGTGACACTGTTTTGGAGCAGTTGGGATGTACCTAATTTTTAATTTAATGTATTTATAATGGGTTGAAATCTAACTCAAAGGAAAGTTTAAGTTTAGAATACTTTAAATTTATTACTTTACTTTATCGACAAAGCTGTAAAGGTAACGTTTGTGGGTTCGATACCCATTCATGAGGATGAATTTCTTCGCTCTGCAAAACGTTCGTCAATTTTTTTTATTTAAAAATTAGATAATAATGTATCGCGTTCTTAAGGTAGGAATCAATTTTTATATTATAAAATAGTTATTATAAATGTAGACCAATAAATCATCAAATTTCAATAATAGTCATGTAATTTGATATTGTATAATGTAAAATTTAAAAATTACGCCCAGTTGATATCAAGATATGAATATGGCTGCGAGTCTTGAAAAAAAAACATCATTTAATTTTTTAATTCTCTAAATTTTATTAAATGACAAGTTTATCTAAATAAATATATTTAGATAAACTTGCTCTTTACTTGGACAAATATTTTTGAATGACAATCTTTTCCCTAAATTAGTTACAAAATTGAGAGTGGCGTCCCAATTTATTTCACAATTGTATTTTTACCTAAACGCGTGAAAATAAAAAAAAATAACAAAAAAAAATTATATAAACATAGCACTTGTCGTTAGTTATTTAGTAAGTTGTTAGCAAATTCATTTAGCAAAATTTAAATATTTGGAGATGAGATCATTGTAAGCCTTCTACAATTTTGGTATTGTAGACATGTTAATAATATATTGTCGTACATAAATATTTAGATTTATTGCCTCTATAATTTGTGATGCCTTATAGAGAGAGTTAGGTATAGTGATTCAGTTTTTTTTAAGTATAACAAGGGAGTCATTGACTTAAATTTAAGTGACCAGTGACTCAGTTTTTTATTTATAACGTATTTAAGTGACGCACAAGACGCAATTATATTTAGTTTTTATTCCCCTCTCTGGTAGTGACATAGAGTCAATAGTAGAGTCGATACACTCCGTATTGAGCCCCGCCATTAACACACATCTCTAAAATTGGGTGGTACGTGGGGACCGAAACAGTGTGTCTTAACACTAGTTTCCCTCCAGCTAGCTTACTACATGCGAGATACAGCGTAAAGCTGATTTACTGTAATGCCTTTATCAGAGAGAGAGAGAGAGAATTTTCTCTCTCTCTCTGATAAAGGAACTACAGAAATCTATTTAATTTTAATAGATTTCTGTAGTTCCTATAGCAGAGAGAGTGTTATTTAGAGTATTAGAGTAGTATTTCCTTTATCAGAAACATTTAAAGGCACAAAAATTATAATAATTTGATATTATTCAATATATTTTGTAAAGTCTCGAGTCACTAGTCATGTGATTTGGATGAATCAATTGTGGGTGTAGACCATGAGTAAACGAGTTTTAAATTATTATTTACGCTTACGCTTACATTTTAATGTAACGTAATGGCGTTGCGCAGGCGCAGCATTTACTTTGCAACAATGGTTTTATGCATAAGTGACGATATTGAAAAATATTATAAGAACAAAATTATATGTCTTTGATCGTGACGCAGTGGAACAGTGTCGATTGTAAGAGCGATGGTTGTGCTTACCATTCCTTCGGTGAAATTATTATTTTCAATCAATTTACATTTCCCTGCTCTTTATATCCAACGTTAACTCTGACTGCAGGGATTCTAGATTCGAAATGACGAACGTCATATAATACGTCATCTACTACTATCCACAAAAAAAAAATGCTACGAATTAGTAGTTCCTGAGAATCACGCTAGATTACCTAAACAAACTTTTCGGCTTTATGATTTTAGTATAGATATATACCTTTTTTTAGAAACGTATTAAACAATTTACGAGTGGGATTGGAATCCATGCCTCTTGGAAACTGCGCCGCGTCGCTTTGTAAAATTTTTTATATACTTTTCTAAAAAAGTATTTTTCTTTCCTAAATGCAGAATAACACTATAAAATTGATAAAAGTATAGATATATATTTTTCTATAATCTGTAATTAAAAGTGGCCTTCATATAAATAGTTCCCATATCACCATATTTGGTATCATGCGTTGCGTTAATTATAGAGATGGTAATAATATTTTAATGCGCAAGGTCCATTTCGTTATATATAGATATATTTATTTTATTTTTTTTAGCTTCACGCTCTATCCCGTAATAATAAATCTATATCTTTACTTATAATTAAATCGCTTGAGGCCAGTCTTGGGGCAGGGGTACAAAGTGTGACTGTAAAATCGAGTGGTTGTGGGTTCGATCCTCGCTCGAGGAAATGAAATATTGATTTGCATTTATATTTTCATTTCTTCGCTCACACAATGCCTCCACTCCACTGACTCCATTCGGCGGAAAGTGGGGAACGGAGTGTCTTAACACTAGGTTCCCTCGCACTACCCTGCTGTGTGCGGGATACAGCACGAAGCTGATTAATAAAATCGTAATGGATCGTTGTCTGTACATGAAAGATATATAAAAAATGGCATAGAAATAACCTAAAGGACCCAAATATATTGACTTTTTGTTTGTTTGTTTGTATGTTTCTTTACGCTAATTACGAATAACTTGTATTATTGAAATGGCTGAAACTTTATTTTTCAATACAGGTAAGGATATTGTTTGTAAAATTATGTTATTGTTAGAAAAGGAAAGTAATATAGATTAGTAAATAGATAATTTTGTAATTAAAGCGGGCAAAACCGCGTGCGGGTCGCTAGAATTATATAAATTTGCAGTATTTCAATCTAAAGCCTACGTGCAGTCAGAAACCGGTCAAAATCGTCGAGATATGAGCATAAAATCAAATATAAATTCATTTAAAAAAAATGGAGGTGTTTTTTAACATAAAGCCGTAAATCTTAAGCGTAGGAGTAAATGAGAGTAAATCAAACTTTTTCTATATACGTTGGTCGTGGAAAGAATTTTTATTTGCTAGACTGTTTTTGATAGTTTTTTTGTAACCTAGTAACATATATCCGGGTGACTTTTTCTTGAAATATAATAAAGAAATGATAACATCGACATAAATAATAGTCGATTCGTAAATCGGTCATAAGTTGCCTTTTTAGGCGAAGTAAGCTTAAAATTATATCGGTACAACCGATACATTTTATGTTTTTTTGTACCTTTATCATATTTTAAATAAAGATATATAATTATTTTTATTTATTAGAAATTCAAAGTACTAAATTTTTTCATTATGACGCCCAACCGTTTTTTTTCCTTCGACTCTTCTGTGGTTGAACCGATACAGCTCTTTAAAAGACCAGACCCAGACCCTGACATTCCCCTTTCTGAGGATTGAAGCCAAGATCATCGCATATAAACTGTGTTACTAACTGTGTTATTATGACATAAAAGTTGTTTTACCAGCTTCACACTATCCCGAACAGCAAGATAGGGAGAGAAAACCTGGGAGTCTAGTGATATTTTGTTTCCCTTTAAAACTCTACCGTCCGACACTTTTCGGCGTATTCTGGAGGCATAGCATTGTTTGAGTGGCGGTAATCAACGCCGCGCTTTGCTCCGTTACTAGAGCGAGGAAATTAAAAATATATATATTTCATTCCCGCGGTTGGAAATCAAACCCAAAACTACTAGTTTATTATCACACTCTTACCCCTGCGCCACGAAGACCTCAACTATTACCACATTAAAGGTGTTTTTTTTCATCTTTACACTCAGAAGAGGGAATAATATAAAACACTCTGTTCTCTACTTTGGAATTCGAGGGATAGCATGTTGAGAGGCTGAACAAAGCCGCAACCTCAAAGCCGCGCTTTGTCTTGCCCGGACAAGAAAATAAAAAAATAAATATTTCCCACTGGCGTTCGAACCCACAACCATCGCGATCACAGTTAAAAGCTGTTCTCTGCACCGCTATAGACCCAATATCAAAATTATTTTTATAGCAATATTTGTTTATTGAAAGAAATAAATTGGAATAGTTACTAGAGATAGTGAATTACGCAATAAGGATGATTCTAATCAGAAGTAGAACTATTAGAATCGTTCGTGCTTATAAATCACGACTTTTCGAATTTAACTTGCTTTATTACAATTTATATACCAAATATTGAAAATATGAAAGTTACTTGGATTCATCTTTATTATTTACGAAATCGTGAAAAGTGGGAGGTCGTTGTGGCACAAAGTGTCTGGCTGCTAACGTGATGTTTGTGGGTTCATTTTCAATCCTTAAATCGACGAACGTAAAAAAAATATCTTTATTTAAAATTATTATTTTTTTCTTATTATATATTTTTCGAGCTTTACGTTGTATTCCGTAGTGTAGGTAGAAAGAACCTAGGGACCTAGTGTTAAGACATTTCCGTTCCCAACTTTTCGCCGAATTCTTAAGACTTTTTTTTGCATTGCATGTTGAGTAGCGGAACTCAACGCGGCACTTTGTTTTTACTTAAATTATATATATTTGCTTTCTTCTGGTAACGAGGCTGAGCGCGGCGTTAAGTTCGGCTATTTCGAAGTTGGACGAACGGAAGTGTCTTAGTGGGAACGGAGTACTGTACGTTGCATACCTTTGCATACCTTTCTATATGCGGGATACAACGTGAAGTTAAACAAATTAAGCATTTTTTCACGACAGGAAAATGTATTATATATTTAATTCTATATCAGTTAAGTGATTGATGACACTACTTATAAGTTTTAAGTTATAACCACAAAAGTACATACTTGTAAAGTGTGTACATTTTCAAGTACTTATTAGATTTTGCTGCATTTTATTTACCATGGGACTGACTATAAACGTGACAGTAGTGGGTTTGATCCACATTTCAGGGAAATGAGTCACATTTATTCTTCTCGCACTGTCAACACACTGAGCGCGGCTTTGGGTTATAACACTCAACACTCATTGCTCGAAAATAACGGAATGTCTTAACTAGTTTTCCCTCTGTCTTCAGCGCGAAGTAAAAAAAAATATGTTGGGAGTCTACACCACATATTATCACCTTCAAGTGAGAATCAAACCTACAACCATCACGAGCAGACATTCAGATACTGCCACTGTACCACATAACATTCACCAATTATAATCTATTACATAGTAGATTTACGTTCACAAGTACCATTAAGATGTCTCGCTTATTAGTTTAGATATCAAAGGAAGTCAGAATAGCCACTTGGTAGAGATTTTGTATCTATTTGCCTACAATGGCAAAAGTTTCGGCATGTCTATATACATATATTATTCTAGTCTATATATGTATGTGTTGGAGTGTTACGGTATTTAAGGGAGTATATTTTGTAAGCTAAGAGAAAACCATAATCATAATTAAATTTCGCCTTTTTTTTAAATAATAGGTATTATATGCCATCCTAAGCTTGCCGTCGTGGTGCAGCGGTACGCGAGTTTGATTCGCACCCGGAAAAAAAAGTTTTTTCCTTGTGCTTGCGCAACAAAGCAAAGCGCAGTGTTGAATTCTGCCACTCAATACGCAACATCCTAGAAATTGAGCGGAAACTTGACTGTGTTAACACTAGGACTGTGTTAACACTAGGTTCAATTTGCCTACATCACTATTTGCGGAATACATCATAAAATTAGAAAATTATGTATAGTAAAATTTATGTGAACAGGGCAAAACGACATTTTTAATTTAACATCTTAAAATTTAAAGTTAAAAACCCATAGCATGAACTCTAACAAATCGTGAAATCTTCTTATTGCGAAAATAATAAGCACTAATAAGCCATTCATTAAACCGGATGATGATGATTAAGTAATAGCGTCTTTGTGATCTACATACACAAACGTTGATTGTTTTGTTTGAATTTGTGTAGTTTCCTGTTACAAAATATAATAGTCTGACGGTTCAGTGGTCAATAATGGTTTTCTAAGTCAAAGGTTTGATTCCCATCCTATGCATATATTGTACTGTGTCTAGACACCAACTTATATGCTTATTTTAAATATATATTGTTATCTATTTAAAATTGTATGTGATATATAGAAACAATATATTTTCTTAACTTAAAATGGAGTAGCTGTGTTAGTTGTATATTTTTTTAACTTTTTATATAGTTTTGGCCATCGAAAGTGAATTAGATAAAGTTGTAGGTTAAATCATTTACCTGGCAATTTCTCAGAGTATCTTAGCACTAGATTCCCAGGTTCCTTCTGATTACCCTGCTATGTGCGGGATACAGCGTGAAACACGTAAAGTGAAATTTCAAATGAAAAAAAAAGTATTTTAAAAATCGGTTAATAAATGACAAAGAAAACCGTGGGCGTACTTAAAATCTATATAGAATATATTCTAACCTCCTTCTTTTTTGAAGTCAATTAATCACATACTTGTTACAAAATCTCCTTCATCATCAATAAGTAATGGTTTTTTTATAAAACGCAATAATAAAAGCCAAATGCAAAAAAAAAGGAATATATGAAATAATCGATTACAAAACATAAATTAGCGTTACAAATAAAATTAACTATGTAATCACGCAAGACAAAAGCCAAAGATACAAATTGTGGTTCCATTGCAATTACCCAGTAGGTACACGTAACGGTTACCGAATACTGTGTACGGTAATGGCCGGTGTTCGGTGCGGGTCAGCTGATTGTCAGTCCAAGACTGTCTTCCGTGCTTGTTTCTTTTTAATTTATTTCTTTTTTTTAGTTTCACGCTGTATCCCGCATATAGAAGTGTTCAACCTTTTTCGCCGAATTCGTTTATCATTTTTCGCCGAATATTCGAGATATTACGTGTTGCGAAGCAGACGTTAACGCTGCGCTTAATCTTTTTATAAGAGCGACGAAATCAAAAGGTTAAATAGTTTATTCCCCTGAATTGAAATCGAACCGACAACCTTCGCTTTGACGTTGTAGCATGTGCTGTGCCACTACGGCCTTAGCAGCTTATTTTTTTATTGTCAAAAATCTTTTAATTTTGCAGGAAAGCGGAGTGAAAGGTCACTCCGTTCTTCATTTTTTGCTCCGTTCTTTATTTTTTATTTTTAAGTGGCGAAATATAAAGTTGTACTTTAGCTAACAAGATAGCGGTATCGAAAATATTATATTTGCCTTAAAATGTTTTCGTGACAAGAAATCCAAGCTAATGTAGCTCAAATCTCAATTATGGGTCTGGAATATTTCCTGTTTGTGCAAGATTTTTGTAAGAAATTTCAATGTAAAAACATTTTTTTAATTTATTACTTCTATTTTAAAACAACAACAAAAAGGTATAATAAATTAAATTCGTAATGCAGAGGTTGTATTTATAAGACGTTTTGTTTTAATCCATTCTTTTACATATATCAAGATATTGATAAGTATCTATATAAAAACGATGAATTTAATTTGTTTTGTTAATGTTTATATTATTTTTCGTTTAATCGGAAAAATTCTTGATAATGACTTATCCATGTCCTTTGATGCGGATTAAAAATTTCAAGTATATTTTAGACTATTCTTCTAAAAACTCTTACCTTATTCTAATATTCGTTTCAATAATATGGAAACTAAATAAAATAGTAATATAATTTAGAATTAAATATCAATTCTTCCAAATGAGATTATTTCATTGAAAACAAACAATTTTCTTTATTAGGAAAACGAATAAAAATTTTAACGTAGCGAGATTTGAACCCGCGCCTCTTTGCAATCCGTCCAAGCATGTCATATGTTACTATTTCTAAATTTGAAATAACATTTAACAAAAAAAAATAATAATATTAATAAGTTAATAACCATTTTTTTTTCTTTTATTTCCAGACTGGCAATCGAGTAAAGAGTCCAGCGACGAGATTCACGTGTCAAGGCCGCGCGTCCGGCTACTACGCAGATGTCGAGACCGGCTGTCAGGTGAGATGCGATATATTGAATCATTTATACAATACCAGTCGTCACCTCCAATTTTGTTTGCACGTACTTTAGAACGTAAAATAGATTCTTTTTTTTTGTCGTTTCTGTAGAAAGTTTGAAAAATTATGTATTAGTCACTCACTGAGTTGGTTGTAGGTTCAGGGAAAAGAATCTATTTAAATATTAACTTTAGAATGATGCAGCGGAACGTTGAGCGGGGCTTTGCCAGACTGTCTAATCCCACACTATCCTGCATTTGTCCCCTGAAGTATAAATATATAGTAGGGGACAGCGCTTCGACGTATTTACGATGATTGGATTTGAACCTCCTAATGTCATGGATTTAAAGTTCAATGCGTAAACAAAAGTATGACTTTAAAAATATATTTCTTAATATACAAATACTTTAATTTTACGTCTCGTGAATTTTAATGAATGTATATTATACTATGAATTTTGTGTGCATTGAACATTCTTACATAATTTATTGTAATTTTATTGATGTTAAAGTTTATTTATAGTAGCGTTGTCACGCATTTGGTATAATATATGAATACATCCTATATAATGGTAAAATAAATTAAGGTTCCGCTGCTTATTAGGCACCTTTCCTGATCCTTTCCTCACGTGGTGACAAGGAAATAACGAGTTATGTAAAACATGTAACACACTCTAAGTGCCCGGAGCAGCTCGAACCAGTAGTTCCTGAGATAAGCTCAACAAAACAAACTCATCAGCTTAAAATATTAAAAGAATAGATAAATATAGATTATTGCGTAAGTTCCCTCGTTTTTATATAAAATAATAATAAATAGTTCATGAAATATAATAGTATACAGCGAAGCAAAGTCACGATAAATAAGTAGTCTATCGATATAACAATTTATCATTCTTTTATATATAACGTTAAAGCAATACCATTTATCATTTTGCCTTTTACGTCTATAATAGCATAATAGATTAAACTCCAATATACAAAATTAGTTATTTTTAAATTTATATCCGAATTGTTGCAACCATTAATATATTTTTGTTTTATTTTGCGAAATGTGCATCTTTCAAAATGTTTCCAATTTCTATAAATCGATAGTTATGTCAAAATAGTTCAAGTCTATTCTTTGCTCTTGGTATTTATGTATGTCGAAATTTATAGTGTGTCAGTTAGTATAGCAAATATTCTGACTTTCAATCTACATCGAGGCTGTCGTGACTCAGCGGCAGCGTCGTACTGTAAACACGACGGTTACAGGCTCAATTACTACTGGGGGGGGACGGATTATTACATAACACGCAATATTCCAAAAACAAGGCGGTGGTTAACGGAGTGTGTTAGTTTTGTTAATTCTAGGTTCTCTCGGCCTACCCTGCTATGTGCGGGATACAGTGTGTAAGAAACGGGTTAAGCGCGAGTTCCGCTCATCTTCCGAGACCGTACCAATTTCAGGATTGTAGCTTAACGAGAAGTACAACATATAAAAGTGGACATAGTAGGTAGTTAAGTTTGCTGTAATTTCCATTTTCCCGATTTTTTTTCTTTATTTATATTTCTCACTTTTTGGCAAATTTCATAACTGCATGTGTACGGCATGCCCTATCAGTTGTGATTACGGGAGGAATAGGATTCATAAATTTAAATTTGCCGGCGTACGCGGTCATTTCGTATGAAATGAATTACAAATTGTCAATCGTTGATGATTTGAAGTACCTATAAATTTTCATTTTTTAGATTTTTTCTCTTTATATTGTAAGTTCTACGTGCTAAATTTCATAACTTGTCCACAGAAAGTACGCTATTTTTGATTACGCGACGACTTTCATACAAAATGCAGCCAATGATGCATTAACGCTTGTATCTTTTGATTGCGTCGATTTAGAAACTTATTTTTTATGTGATTCAAGAGACTATAGACCTGAATATCTGATATTTATTTCAGCTTGAAACATCCACGTGATCAAGATAATTTTTATTGATAGACCAACAGACGGACAACAAAGTGATCTTAATAGCGTTCCGTTTTTTTTTTCGGGTTTTTAGGGTGCCACAAATCAAGCTAGAGGACTTAAATTGGAGCTAGACATTTTCCCGCTTCCCATATTTTACATTTACATTCAACTCCCACAATAAGTCTAACACGACCGGGATCATGAAAATAAATAAAATATACATTTTGAATGAAACTACTTTAACCGCGTATATTTTGTATTTTTATACTTTTTTGGTTATACCCGTGGTCACGTGGTGATTAATCCGGTTAAAATAGTTTCATTTAAAATGTGAAAATCAAAGAAATATATTTAATATTTACATTTTCGCCATGGGGAATCGAACTCACGACTACCTAAACTGAACCAAATGGCTCACACTCGTATATTTCATCACTAATTTCATCTTTGCTTGTCCAAATACGATACATCCATCCTTTTACTTTGACCCTAGAATTATGAAATAATGTATTTAGACTTTGTATTTCAAACGTCTTCTCATTATGCTTATCATAATGTTTATCTTTCCTTTTAAGCTTACTAAGTTTGCCCTTGTAATGCGCTGAAATCGGAACCATATATGTAATTTCTAATATAAAATGATGTCATCAGAGGCCAGCCGTGGCGCAGCGGCACAAAGTGTGACTGTAAACCAACTGGTTTTGGGTTTGATCTCCACTCGAGGAGACGAAATATTGACTTAAATGTATATTTAGATTTCTTCGCTTTGGTGTCAAGGCAAAGCGCGGCGTTGAGTCCTGCCATTAAACACGAAATGCCTCCAGAATTCAGCAGAAAGTGGGGACCGGAGTGTCTTATCACTACGTTGCCTCTTGGTCCCTGCTTTGGGCGGGATGCAATGTGAACCTGATTTTTTTTCATCACATGCTATTCTCATGTGATAATAGAATTTGGTAGTCGTTAGTTTGAACTGAAAGAGGATATAGGAAAATAAAAAAAGTTTTTATTTGTACTGTAGGTTGTATTCGGCATACAAAATGCGCCGCCGGAATCCATGACTGTCCTTAGTGGACCCTCTGCATCGTAGATGTACCTGTGATCTTAAATCTATTTTAAAAATGGCGTAGGTTAATTAGTAAATAACTCAAGGCAAAAAAAGATAACAATTAACAATTTACTATGTAGTACGTAGTTTAGAACCAATGCTGAGATGCGTAAACAACTCAATTAAAAATCATATTTAATTAACCGGGAAATGGTATGCTGTATGTTAATATGGCGGAATGTACTAGAAATCTTAGTCATAGTTTATTTATTACTTTTTCCAGAGGTTTTTATTGTATAAAGCAAAGAAAGCTAATCTATGAGATTTTATACTTTTTTATAAAACGAATAACATTTTTAAGGTAGCGAAAACATCCAAGAGGCATAGGTTCATGTCGCGCTACGATTTTTTTTTATAAAAAATCAATTTGCATCGCGATTTTATACAATTTTTATTATTTTATGTTTTACTAGTGTTTCTAATAATACATATAATTTAGTTAAAACTACTAATTAAATAAACTTTGATATTATTTTTTAGTTGCTTTATATATATATTTGAGAAACTGATTTATTACACATAATTAACTCATTATTATCGTTATCTTAATAATTATGTTTGCGCTAATAATTCCTTAAATTATTTAAATTGCCGATTATATCTTGATACTTTGTTCCTTTACAGTGTTTTGCAGGAAATACTAGATTATATTACTTATACTTTAAACTAAAGTTGAGGCCAGTCGTGGCGCAGGGGCGCAAAGTGGGTCTGTAAAACCGACTGGTTGTGGGTTCGATCCCCACTCGAGGAGATAAAATATTTACGGGATACAGTGTGAAGCTGATTTGATTTAAACTATAGCTGCTTACTGTGAACGACGTTCATATTTTTTGGATAAGGTGAAAAAATTACAAGTACCTAGTGGGAATTAAATCTATACCTTTTAAAAAATATCGAAGCCGCAATTTGACTGACAATTTATAGTCAGTCGTTTGCATTTGCCAGTCTATAAGACCACTGTTCTAAATTATTATACTAAATGGATTTTGGTGAAACTTTCACAAGATGAGGATTAAGATTCCATTGAATAAGGTTAAATTTTCAAATAATTATGGTAAAAAAATTAAATGATTGATGATTTTTTTATAGAACAAAAAATTTAATTTATTAGCTGGCATTAGCTCGCCTCCGCGGTTCCTCCTGTGGAATGCTAAATGTGTTTATTGACCGGTGGGACACGCCTTTAATGGGTCGGTGGGTCAAATTACACATGACCTGATTGTTATTGTTTAGGTTTCACGTACTAACAATAGTTCTTAAGCTTATAATGTTACTAACAATTTATATGGATGTAAATCTGAAATAAAATTATTATTATTATGTTTCTCCTTCATAATTCACGTGTTCAAAAGAACCCGGTCCTTTGGAAGGCTTGCGTGGGGACACAGGTCCAACACGTAGAGGCCCCTTAGAGAATATACAAATGTTTTACTGTGACGCATCAGCCGGGATCCATCTCTGGGTAACCACAGGTAATTGCCCAGAGATGGTCGCCGGTTAATGCGTAGAAACTATGGAAAATGTGGAAATCTAAACTAGGACTATGGAATGAAATTTGGATGGACTGGCTACTGGGCTATTGAGTGAGACTAACGGACGTCCGCCTTTACAATAGTCTCAAATTGAACGGTTGGCGGACGGTGACTCGCCTCCCACTAGATGGGCCCCCACAAAGCGGCGTAGTGCCTTGGGCGCAACATCGGCGTGGTCGGCTAAGGGTGTAGAGAGGTGTGCACCGGTTTCACCATCACGAGGAGCTCGTGAGCGGGTTTCCCCGCTATTACGCAGATTGAGCACTTCCACCCTTTCGAGCATATAGCTCTTGCGCTCCACTCTGCCGGCCAATAAAGGCAAGCCAGAGGCGGGGGATAGATTACAATTCCCCTCCGGAGGACTCAGGTCCGTGGGGTCGCCACTCCCCAACAGCTCGCCACAAGCTGCCCTGCGGGTTTATTATTATTATTATTATTAAGCAAGAGTGACATAGAGATAACATTCAGCCTAAAGAGTTGGTCATCTAAAAAAAAAATAGTTGTATAAGTTTCTTGATTAGTTAAGGGGAGCACTAAGAGAATAATCTCTTAGTGTTCCCATGAACTTATCAAGACGTAATGCTCGGGCAGGCGGTTTTACAAAGTCGACGAAATAGAACTGCACTAGTTTCACCAGTCGTGACGCAGGAGCACCAGTTAACGCGGCAGTTTGAGAGTTTGATTCCTTTGGTTTGATTTAAATTCCCACTCGAGGAAATGAAACATTTAAAATTTTAGTTTCTGCTAACGCAATGCCTCCAGAATTCGGCGGTAAGTGAGAACTGGAATTATCATAATGGGAACGGAGTATCTAATGCAAGGCTCCTCGGTTCCATGTGTCTACCCTGCTATGAGCGGGATACAGCGGGTTGCAGCGTGACGCTAAAAAATGGTATTAAAATTAAAGACCATTCTTTAATATTAACTTAGGCCAAGCAGTTTGCAAAGCACAATGCAAATTGTGTAGTTTAGTATTTCATTTAAACGGTAAATGTACGCAATAAAACAGTTCCAAATAGCTCGTTATTTAGCAAGAATCATAAATTTGAAGGCAACAATGAGATTCACACGCGTGTGTAAAATATAAAAGTTATGACTTTCAACTCGGTATGGGTAAGATTAGAAACAATATTATATTAGTTATATGAAGATTAACTAAGACGTGACGTAATGTTATTTTTTTATATGTAATTGTACAAGAAATAAAGACTTTTGAGTACTATTTATAAGCAAAGTACAAGAACTTATATTTTCATTACTTGAGTATGTTACTACTGAAGTATAAAAAATATTGGAGCAGGCATACTCAAGTAAAGAAAATATTGGTCCTTCGAGCCAGTAACTATTATAGTAAATTTTTAAA
The DNA here is from genome assembly GCA_030704555.1 of Heliconius charithonia. Lineage (NCBI taxonomy): Eukaryota > Metazoa > Arthropoda > Insecta > Lepidoptera > Nymphalidae > Heliconius > Heliconius charithonia. The sequence continues at coordinate 8,240,364 of CM060825.1, forward strand.
TCCAAATCTTATTTTTAGTCCCCCTTTATATTTCTATGCTCCTTGTTTATTATTATTTTATTATTTTTACATTTTTCGAATCTCAGTACCTACTCTATACAGTCACCTTGACCTATGTTAGGACGTGTACATTCCTTAAACACTTCAATCGTTTATTTGGTCGTCATTACTGATTGAATAGGATCTCCTTTTGTTGTATAAGATAAAGTATAACAATAGAGTGACCTTTATTTTAAAAAATATATGGAAACATTCCTAATAATATGCTCCCACGACCTTATATACCGCATCATCCGGGGTAAAAGAATTTATATAAATATTTACATACCTTTGGTCTTGTAATGGAATGGAACTCCTCCGGAGTTTTTGAACATTGTATTAATCGAAATTATTTTAGAGGTAGTCGCGGCGCACTATTACGGATCAGATTCTTACTCACAGGAATGAATATATAATTTTCATTTCCTCAACAAGACAAGATGCGGCTCTGGTAACAAGACAATGTGTAGCGTCCACCACTCATCACGAAATGTCTCGAAAATTGGACGAAAAGTGGAGAACGGAGTGTCTGTGCACTAGATTACCCACCCTGCCCCACCCTTTTTACCTACCCTGCTATTTACGTGATACAGTGTGAAGGTAAAAAAAAATCAAGATTAGTATATCTTATGTATATGTTAACGTATTATAATATGTTTGTGTTTGTGTGTTTGTGTAGTTTGTATTAGTAGTACAGGTTGTTTGACATTTCCTAGCGTTTCTAAGGTGTGCTATGGAATGTAGGCATCTCGAGCTCTACATAGTAATTACAATGTATTGTTCATAATATTAAACTTAATTGTGTTATTTTAAAGCTTTATTAAGCAAAGTAATTAATTAATTTTAAGTTATTAATTAATTAACCCATTGTTATTATGATTGAAGATTTTTACATTTGTGTTGGTACACTTAGGAATTGTAACTGGAATTTGGCGTTACTATAATGTAAAACTACTCCAATTCTCTTTGCCCAAGGAAAGAGAAGTAAGACCTTTGTCATCTACTACCACATCCTTGTGCATATCTACATCAACTTTAAGAAAAAAAACTCTAAATCTGCATATCTTCTTTGGTTATGGAGGTTCTTGATATTCAAAAAACCTCGACCGAACGCAGATGGTGCATTTGATTATTAGCTTATTATTAATGATGATCGTACGTCCAATAGAGAGGCTCATTTATGCTATCTGATCACAATGTTTGTAAAAACACAAACAAACAAACCTTACCACATAGTGTAAATATCATCTCTCTAGCAAAGTCCTTTTTAGGAGCTATAATGTAACAGACGGACACACAAACACACAATCACGTCAAACTTCGACACTCGAGTGTTCATTTTTAATAATTTATGTTCCAAATTATTCTCAAATCATTTTATATTATTGCTACTAGGCAAAAACCTTCTGGAAATATTTAATCGAATTCGGTAAAATATAGAAATATAAAAGTATTCACGACACTAGATCACTTTCAAATAATAAAATACAAGAGATATCAATTAAATTAAATATTTATCATGTAATATCAAAAATGCAGTCTGAATGTAGAATGTAAAAGAAAACAACCTCTTTACCAAATTCGTTATTACACAGTAGTGTCAAACTTACATAACATTTTTACAATATTTCCTTTAACGTTTGCCGATTTGAAAAATACGTGCGGAATTATTGATGAAGTACATACGTAACGTATAATGACTTTTAGATTATTCAACGGTGCCATAATTCTATTACATAAATATGCGTATATTAAACGATTAATCGAAGGCTGTGGGTTCGAATCAAACTTGAAGAAATATTCTTTAAAATATAGCCTATATGTTTCTTTCATGTTTAGTTACTTTAGGGTTCCGATTTTTAACCCTTTTTTTTCGCTTGGATGTAAAGGGAATGGTTTAGTGAAAAATTGACCGGACAGCGCCGCAGGCAGAAATAAAATCAGCTTCACGCTGTATCCCGCACAAAGCAGGGTAGGCAGAGGGAACCTAGTGTTTTTAGACACTCCGTTCCCCACTTTCTGCCGAATTCTGGAGGCACTGCGTGTTGAGTGGCAGAACTCAACGCCGCGCTTAGCCTCGACACCAGAGCGAAGAAATGGAAATATAAATGTAAGTAAATATTTCATCTCCTCGAGTGGGGATCGAACCCACAACCAGTCGGTTTACAGTCACACTTTGTGCCACTGCGCCACGACTGGCCTCAAATCCCTAATCCAGCAGTCAGAAGGGCCCGAGAGTCGTTTTATAGGGATCGCCCTCATTCCCGCTTTTTTATATACCTAGTGGTGAATAACAATATAATAGCATGTTGGGTAATGTACCTATTTTTACATTCGTTTAAACGGATTACTTTATCAAAAACTAAATTTAATTGTAAGTTATATATAAGTCGTGGCCCAACTGCACAGCGTATCACAGTAATCGGGTCAGTTGTAGGTTCGCTTCTCATTCGAGGAAAGAGATTATTTTCTTTACACTGCCCTGGTAATAAGACAAAGCGCGGCGCTAAGCACTGTCACTCATAGGCAATACTTACAAAATGTATAACACTATAGTAATACGTAACAACACCGTACGGTGAATAACCGTGTTATAGAGAAAGTGAATCTTATCTTCAGTAAGTAACCGGTACACCGGTTTTGTGGCACCGAGACCTTGAACTTTATGCTATTGTGTAATCGTCATCTTTATCTGTTACATAATGATATTTATTTTATAGTAGATTTTCATTTATTACTTAAAAGTAAACTCTCTGCCTAAAGATCTCTCTGCCTTTTTTCTTACAATATTGTAAAAAAAAGGCAGGGAGATCTTACTAAGATCATCTTAGTGATGACTAACGAGTCACTCCGTTGTTTTTAGGGTTCCATATCTTTTAAGAAAAAAAGGAATCCTTATAAGATCACATTGTTGTCCGTATATCTATCTGTCTGTCTGTCAATAGCTTTTATCTCAGGAATTCTGGGAGATATCGAATTGAAATTCAAACCATATAACTAGATCTACAGCCCCATAGTTTCCTAAAAAAAAGTAATTCTACATTTACTTAAAAATATATATGGCCGTTTATATGGCAAAAAAAACGCTTATTTCGACACTTCAAAAAGAATCAAAATTAATAGGGTACTTCCGGTTAACCTAAAATTATAAAATTTGTCAGCTAGCATCTACATTTATTATTAGTTGAAGAAAAAACCAAAAATTATATATATGTTGTTAATTATATATAAGTTGAAAGGGCTCTGGCTAAGCTAAGCCTCAATTTCAGAGAAAGCTCGTGACCTCCAATTTTTGTACGGAAGCCTCGGTAGGCGCGCCCGACTTAAAATAAAAATAAATCAGCTTCACGCTGTATCCCGCACACAGCAGGGTAGGCAGAAGGAACTTAGTGTTAAGACACTCCGTTCCCCACTTTCTGCCGAATTCTGGAGGCATTGCGTGTTGAGTGGCAGAACTCAACGCCGCGCTTAGCCTCTACACCAAAGCGAGGAAATGAAAATATAAATTTAAGTAAATATTTCATCTCCACGAGTGGGGTTCGAATCCACAACCAGTCGGTTTTACAGTCACACTTCGTGCCACAGAGCCACGACTGGCCTCAACTTTAGTTTGAAGTAATATAATCTAGTATTTCCTGCAAAACACTGTTAATTATTGAACTAAAATAACTATTTGGTATAGTAAAGAGCATGCTTTCCATTGTTAGATCCGGCGTGGCAAAACAATATAGCGCTTGTTGACGCGGCGGTTGTTGAAATGCGAATTAAAATACATATTTTTTCTGCGTGATAGTAACAAAACAAAGTGCTGCGTTGAGATCCGGTACTCAAAAGTTTTGAAAAGTGAGTGGTGTGTGTACAACCGATTGATTTAATACTTGGTTCCCCCTGATCCCTTTAAGCCTACCTAGACATTTGTGGGATACTGTGTGAAAGTTATAAAAAAAATGTAAACAAAAATAGAACTTGAGTAAATTACTCTTACTTGCTTATATTCAAATTTAAAACATCTACTGTCCTACTTACATAACAAGCACAATAGACGATCGGCTGAGACATCACAGTGACCACTGAACCATAGGGACCTTGAACTTTCGCTTCTTTTACGTAAGTGGGCGTCGGCGTTAACTTTTAAATTTATTGTAATTTATGCCACGATTTGATACGATCTGATATCTTGTAATTACATGCACTTATAATACAAAGTGACATCTTGAAATATTGCGATTTTTTTTTATTTTCACATCTTTCTGTATAATTTGTGACTAGAGTCTACTGTTCAAGTCAGTTGATAAAGTGTAGAGTAATCAATTACCCTGAACGTTAATTTAGAGGCGATGAAAAACGAATGGTGGATCATACGGTTTTTTACCACAATATGATATTTTTAGTGTTAAGACACTCCATTCCCCACTTTCTGCCGAATTCTGGAGGCATTGCGTGTTGAGTGGCAGAACTCAACGCCGCGCTTAGCCTCGACACTAGAGCGAAGAAATGGAAATATAAATTTAAGTAAATATTTCATCTCCTCGAGTGGGGATCGAACCCACAACCAGTCGGTTTTACAGTCACACTTCGCGCCACTACGCCACGACTGGCGTAGTGGCGCGTTTATTTATTTGATATTTTTTTCACATGCGACTGTAAACGCGATAGATTGTGGGTTCGATTAACACCCGAGAAAGTGAATGGTAATGAGGCAAAGGACACTATGGGGCTCCGCCACCTAACATACAATGCCTCCAGCATTCCGCGGAAAGTGACGAAGTATCTTAACATTAGGTTCCCTCACTCTACCTACAATAAAACAATACATATCTCCTTGGTTAGATTTTACAAAAGCTAAACTGCAACTAAGCTTAGCATGTATTTTAACCAACACTTAAAAGCTCAACGTGACATTAACAAAATTATCATAGTGATCACCATTTACGTCGAACTGTAAATAAAAGATATAAAAATATACATTTAACAAGTTCTCTCAATAGTGGGGTTAGTCGTCCTCTCTGCCTACGTGTATTTCTACTAACTTTCAGGTCAAGGTATAATTTGCTCTGGCGCCTTCTCTAGCATTGTTTGAAAAAAAAAGAAGTTGTTTGTATAAATCGATCAATTTTAACTATAATGGCTCAAAGGAATATTCTGCGCTAGTTATAGGTTCGATTTTAGGTCATGTTGCTTATCAAATCTTCATCTTGAATATCTCGTGATGTCGAATAACAGTAGGCAGTCCTACTGTCAGTCTAATCTATGACAATATAAATAAAGCGGCTTTGTAAAACTTGCTAAAACAAAATTTTTTCAATAGCCTTTTGATTTAGATTTGAAACCTTAGCAGCCCACGTAACCCTTAACAAACGTGAATATAAGACCAATAGAAATATTATTCCCTCAGTTTCTCGAAGTAACGTAGGATGGCTGGTCTGTGAGACCGCCCTCTTTAAATAAATATGCTGCTAGGGGCCAACGAAATATTATTAATATTAACTTTAAAAATATTACGTGACATTATTAAAATAAATTTTATAGCATATAAATATTACTTCAGTATTTTCTTTTAAACTATATGAGCACAGCCATACTACATTCATGTGCTACCTACATGGACGTAGTATGGTAAATGTCAAAACCTCAATGCCAACGAAATTGCGGGTTGCAACTTATAACTAAGTACCTACCTACCTTGAGAATTTCAAATATTCCATACATAACCCCCCCGAAGAAGACAAGATGAAGTCAGTGACAGGGACGAGGCGAAAGCTCTCCGACTACCCTGCTAAGTATACATAGTGAAGCTAAGTTAGTTTAGTCATTTTTAATTATTTATAACAATTTATGTGATAAATAAAAAAATCGGTTGAAATTATACATATACTTGTATCGTGTATTAGACATTTAAGTGGCCAATAAAGAGCTTAGTGAATATTGGATAGTATAATTATGCATTTGATACACCGTCGTTAGCTTGCATACGTTTTGTAATACAAGTAGCCATATACATACATACTTAAGATGGTGACCATGAAAGAAGATTTTTTTATTTTTAGATTGTCTCAAAATACTTGCGGCTGTATGAGGAGCTGAGTGCTTACATTAATATTACAACATTAGGTTCCCTCAGGCTATCCTGCTACATGCGGGATAGAGCGTGAATATTAAAAAAAACTTTTGGAAAATTATAAAAATATTTAAGACTGATCAAGATTTTTTAAGCTAACGTTAATTCTTAGGATGAGGAGACTGACGTTGGCCACTTATCTTAAGCAACTTCAAGGCATTTGGGGTTGCGTACTCTTATCGTATACGTCCAATACAGGACATGGATAGTCTCTGCCTAGAGCTAAGATACTCTACATTGTCTACCGTTTTTAACCAAGTCGTTGTGCTTTATTTGATTTTTGAACTAAATTCCACGATCTTACTAGATCTAGAAAAAAAATCCAAGGATAAACGAATCTACAACCATCGCGTCCACAAACAGGTGTTGACATCATCATCATCATCATCATAATAAATAAATACATAAATTTTATGTAGGAAACAATTATTAGCAAAATAATTGCAAATCGTTACATATTTTTTTGTGTGATAACCTTTTATTTCAATGTAACCACGTGTCGCTTTGTATAGAACTAGTAACAGAATCGGCCTTGATGTTAAGTTTAAATATCTGGATTATTTAAAATATTAGACTTAGAATCATTTTGCTTAGTAAATAATTTGTTAGTTAGTATTTGTACATCACACAAGACACATATATATATATATATATATATATATATATATATATATATATATATATATATATATATATATATATATATATATAGAACAGGAGTGTGATAAGAGAGGATAACGCACCTGCACCTCTGGTTCCATATTAACGTAGTTTATTGTAGTATTTTTAAAGCATATTTAGGATTATTTAATGTATTCACAATGCCTGTGTTTCAAGCTATGTAACGCTAGTTGCCCCCGCGCAACTTCTTTCATGTGAACTTTATTAGGTAAAAACTTGAAACTTCAGTTTTTTCCTGTTCTTGTAGGAATATTATCAAATCGTCTCTTGTTGCTCTCCTATGGAGTATAGAAAATCAAGGAACTTACATAAGAAATTTTGCAAACATTGCTTTTATAACGTTAGCGGTTATGCTGATAAAGTGAAAACTTTTTATATTATTATAGAAATAATGCCGAAGCTAAACAAAATAATATCAAAATAATACACATATTTAAATTATAATTAGTCTAAAAACACGTAATTTAATGTAAATACAACTAATTTGTACCAAATATTGTTTATATGTACATCAAGGTCGCGACTTTTGTGAACTCATTGTAATAATGTAGGACATCTTCACACGGCTGTACGTATGTACGTGCATATAACGTATAGGCTTGTGCTTTTGTTTTTATTTTTATACACAAACATTCACACGGGAAAGTAGACGTAGAAATAATATTTGAGCAACTCTGAAATAGCGTTTTATTATGATTTTGATATCATGTCCCGATAAGTGCATTTGAATTAGTTCATTTTTATTTAGAACGGATGGTGGAGTGCTTTACTTGGTTTTCTCTGTCTATAATATAGTCTAATAACGGTATAAAAAGTGGATTATTTAAAATTAGGGGTAGGTTTCAATACAAAATGGACATTTAAGAAGAAATTGATTATGATTACAGTCTAGCTTAGAACGCAAATTTCAGGAGTAGAGTTAGATAGATAAATTGTTTGTTAGACGAGAGATAGTGAGAATCTAGTGCCAAGACACTGTTCTCTGCTTTCCACCCGAATTCGGCACACAAAATGTTGAACGGCTAATTAATGCATTTTCTCTTACAATAGCGGATGAATAAACATAACTAATAACTCTAAGAATGAGAAGCGAACCCACAACCGTTTACAGTCAGGCAACCTCCCACATCCTTAATCATTGACCCTAAACTACAGATTGGATTAAGCAATTTACATCTAGATCTAGACTAGATTATCCAACGAATGTAAATAAAATTGCAAGTGATGGGCAAAAACAATACCATCGACCCACTTTCACAATAAACTTCTATAGTATGAGAATTATGCGTTCAGTCTTTGCATACATATATGTTCATGTGTGCTTACATAAACAAGGTGGACACTCAATTCGATCTTATTTTTATTTTAAAATGTCTGACATAATATGAAAAAATATGCTTCTGTATATTTATAGTAACTTAAATTTCAATTATTGTTTTATTCCTTTGCTTTGGCAACTAGACAAAGTGTGGCGTTCAGTTCCGCCACTCAACGCGCAATATCCCGAAAATTTTATGGTGTTTAGGGAACGAAGTATTATAAAGTGATGTTCCCTCTGCCTACCGTAGGTATTTTATATGGAAAAGGAATAACACAAAAAAAAATTAACTTACAGTCGTCGTATATAACACCAATCGCCTCATCAACTGCACTTCAAAGCCACATAAAGATAATATACTGGACTAATGAAATAATTGCAGTAAATCAATCTTATTTGTTCTTTCCAAGTGATTTATTGTGAGCCCAGTTCACACGACTCACATATGTATGTACGTACACAAAGGAGTTGCGCTTGCGCATGTTGTATAAGGTTAATAATAGATGTATGGGTCTAAAAAAGCTTATTCTGTTTTGATTTAATAGGTTATGGTTCGTTCTGGGTTTCCAATGTTTTTTTGTATTTTGATATGACTGTAAACGCAATGGCTTGGGTTTAATATCCACTAAGATGGGATGGGAATGTGAAAGAATACATTTTAATTAATTGCTGTATTTGTTTATTAATTGATAAAGACACGATTAAAAATAGTAAAAATAAAGATATCTAAATATATAAGACCCTTATGAAAGCGTCTTTACTGTTAGTAAATTGATTTGAAGTGCACACAACGAGTCATTAACATTGAATTTAGTATAAAAAACTAATTGCCTTGTAATTTGGATGGATCATTGCGTTCTAATATTACAATATATGTATAAATATACATACGAAATACTGTTGGTAGTAAGAGGTTTTGGTGATGTTCCATCAAGACCAATTGAACGACGTACCATTTATCGAAATCGATTCACTGGCTAACAGTTACAAGGGAACAAATAAACTGACATAAATACATACATTCTTAACCTTCCTTTTGGTCTTCGTCACAGTCGATTTATTTTTAACTCTAAATCAATAATAGCATTATAACGAAACTAATAACTAAAATAACACTCATGCAAGTAGGTACTCAAATATGTTCCTCGATGCATGTCGGAAGTAGATTTTGAAATTAATAATTGTAAAGTAATTAGATTTAAGTGATTCGCATTGTTACAGATGATCCAGGAAGTTAAAAACGACCGTGGTACATATAATTGTTGTGTATATATATATATATATATATATTGAACACGTCGTGGTGCAATAGCATAGCGACTGACGTGATGGATGTGAGTTCTAGCCCCACTCGTGGGAATGACAGTTTATTTTCAATTTTTATTTCACCGCTTTGGTAGGAATTCGAAGCGCGCTAAGTTAAATTGGTACCTATTGGGATATTTCGGCCCAATTTTTAAGACATTGCTTGTTGAGTGGCCGTACTTTGTCTTGTTACCAGAGAAAATGTAAATAATTTATTGTCCCGAGTGGGAATGGAACGTACAACCTTAGCTTTCGTTTATGAGTATAAACTCTTAAATTTGAAAAAAAGGTTCGCGACATGCTGGTCTTGTTTAGTGATTCAGGTAATGTTTAAGTTAAGTTATATTACAATAAAAAAAATGTGTAAGGTTACACAAAAGGACGTTGCCGTCATAAAGGTTAAAAATACATACTTAACGTTTTAACCATTTTACTTAATTTCGTTATTTGTTTACCTTACGGAAATATATACAAAATATAATTTTTGATTGTATTCGATATTGAGTTCCGTTAAGATTTGGCGCAAAGTGGGGAACGGAGTGTCTTAACACTAGGTTTCTTTTGCCTACCCTTGCTGTGTGTGTGATGCAGTGTGAAAGGGTTTTTTTAATTGAAATCCATTAAAACGTATTTTGTTAATAATGTCCCGTCGTTATTTTCCCAGGTGTACCACATGTGCGACGGCCTCGGCAGGCAGTTCAGCTACTCCTGTCCGAACACAACACTGTTCCAGCAAAGAATGCTAATATGTGATCACTGGTACATGGTCAATTGTACTAATTCCGAAAGCGATTATGATGCTAATTTGTTAATAGGTAAGTCTTACGAAGTAGGTGTTTTATTACTATAGGTTCATAAATAAAAAGTTATATCACTTTAAAGTATTTTGTTCGACAAAACTGCTTAATTGGTAAAAATAATTATTTAACGAAACAGTTTTGTTGAATTGACTGAATCTTTAGTGTTCAATGTTTTGTTGTTTGATAATGTTTGTAAAATAATTATTTGTACTTACTGACTAAATAAATGTGAAATAATTAAATTTACCGCTTTATAAAAAATACAGCCGCCAGGGGGCCACTAGTAATATAAATATTTCTCCTCAGTAAGGGAACCCAAAATTATCTTATAAATAGTCATGTTGAATGCGTCTTCATATACTTGTGATGTTTTTTCAAGTATATAGCAAATTAGAAATATATTTTTTAGTTCACGCTGTAACTCGCACATGGTAGGTTAGGGGACCCAGTAATGCCTCGTTATTAGTGACGAGGCATAACCGGTTAATAGCGATGTCATATTAAAGGAGGACATAAAAGTATTAAATGTCTCATTCCTCCGAGTGGGAATCGAACCCTCAACCATCGCGTTAATAGTCACACGCTTGTGCTACTGCGCCATGAGGGCATCTAAAATTCCTTACATAATGTATAAACTCTATAATAAATAATCATTCAATTATCACATTACATAGTCGCATCGATTTAAGGACTTTATCAGTTTTGTAAATATTTGATCAAAAACTTGTCACGACTTAGAATGTCTAAATATTATCTTTAAATATAACTATGGTATAGGATACCCTATACTAAATTCTGGTTACTTCGTTAAAGTTTAAATTTATTTTTTAAATTTTAATTCTCCAGTGTGTATAAGTACAGTTTTTGTAATTGTTGTAGTGTCTAGATTTTACTCATCGTCTCTAAATCTCAATCTTTCAATGAAGTTATTAAGGTCCATCATTAAAGTAAGGCAGATGCCACCATGGCAACGGCACAGCAGCGTGTTATTGCTATCGTTGTCGGTTCAATTCCCGTTCGGAGGTATTAATTATTTTAATTTCCTGGCCATGCTAACAAGATAAAGCGTTGATCATTACATGCAATGCCTAGATAAATTTACGAAAAGTGGTTATCGTAGTGTCTTGATACTAGGTTCCCTCTGCCTACACTTATTGTACAGGAAGTTAAAAAAAAATAGTTTCCTGGTAGCATTCGGCAAAATGAGGTGTTTTGTTAGGTTACTTTACCCACAAATGTTATTTCTGTTATTTCTGTCTTTCTCAGAATTTTCCATATTTAAAAAAACTGACTTTTAATAACAAACACCGAATTTTTTTCCTTAAACCAAACCGGTCAAAGTTCATAATATTCATAGATGTCATGGATTCATCTCTAAGTAAGTTGTAGAAAAGTAAAGGGTAAGTATAATAACTTTTACAAGCAACTATAGTAAAAGATGGTCTTGCCAAATCATTCCCATATATAAAATCGATGAAAAATTAAATAGTAACCGAAAAAGAAAGGAATGAAACAAAAAATAGCTTGACATTGTGCTCACAGGTCAGGCTCAGGTGCCGAACTGGAAACCTAATTAATATTTAAGATGTCGTACAGGTTTTACAAAGTTAAAAGTAAAAATAAAAGTTAACAAGTTTTCTACCAATAACCTGAGTTCACCTTCGGTTGAGGCCAAAGATGGACCTTCGTTTGACCCAAGATAGGCCCAATTTGGGACTGTGCAATACTACTTCAGTATATAATAATAAGCCACGATTGTCCAATTACGACAATACACGATTGGTTACAGAAGTTATATAATTAAGCGTTTGTGTGAACGTTTGTAAACAAAAATTTACTCAATAATTCTCTCGTCTTGTTCGTCTCGAAAATTGAGTTAATAATTCTGTACCCAACAGAGGATTTTAATTCCCTTATTCCATATCCCGGTATCCGGGGGTAAGTGTGTAAAGCTGCTTTTTTATTATTTCGAAGAAAAAAATACATCAAGTACCAATCTCAGAAGAACCTCTCTATTAATTTTTCTTCAATGGCATCAATATATTCGTATGACGATATATATATATATATATATATATATATATATATATATATATATATATATTATAATAGTATGTATTTTATACAAATATGTATATAGTAATATATTTATGTATGTAACTTAGTAACAAGTTAGTATAGTATGTATGTATGTTTATTTAGACCACCCACTGTTTACTATCATATAAATGTCCTATTCCAAAAGTTGTCTGGAAGAAATCGCTGATTAGCAATAAAACCGTTTTTGTACCTCGATTATACTTTTTTTTCTCTTTTTATTATGTTCTTTTAAAAATGAAATAGTTCACAATAAAGTGTAAATAAATAATAAAAAAAATATAAACAAACGTGCATGCATAATCACGTACATATGTAACATGTCATTGACCATGACATTACCCGGTTTATCGTTTACACACATAATGTTAATGGACGTGTTAATTGCTAACTCTTTTAACATACGAATAACATTTTTTTTTTGTGGATTCTTCTCTTAATCAAAGAGGTCGTCGTGGCGAAACATATAAAATGATTAAAAGTTAATTAAAATTATTTTAAGCAGGATGAACATTATGTACTATTTATTTAAGTAATTTTGAATATTATAATATGACGAGATGTATAGAAATACATTTAATATAAAATGCCGCCGCTATCCTTAATAACTAAATAATATTTTTCTCCAACAGGTCAAAGAGACAAGCCTTTTGTATCGGAATCTGACATGCGCTTGCGCACGCCTCGTCCAGACATACTCTCAGTACCACCGAACAATAAATATTATGATGGATTAAAAGAGGCTGAGTCAAAGGTAAAATTTCATTAAGAGGTTGCTTAAAAATATACAAAAATGTACTTATTTGTATCTTTATGTTTTTTCCCGCATATTTTAATATATTTTGTAATAAGGACACAGTGAAGGAGAAAAAATATTATTAATATGTTCCATAAACGGCTAGTAGAAAATATATTGATGTGAAATCTATTAAGAAGTAATAATAATATAAATCAAGTAAACGAATCGAATTCCTATTAAAGTAAACAACGAAGATGAATAATGATGTAGAAGTTATTATACAATCTCAATTCTCAATCAGCAAAACCAGATTAGCTTTAAATTTTCTTGTATTGCAACGATTTGTTATATTTGTCGTTTTGTTGTTATTAGTTTACTATAACTATAAGCTATGATCGTCGGTTATGGGTCCCTTTCCCATTCGAAAGAATGATTTACTTTTTTTTTGCTAACTCTTGTAAGAAGACAAAGCATGGTTTCCACTCAACACATAATGTCTCAAAAATTGGCGGAAAACTTGGAAATAGAACTTTATATCCAAGTTCTCTTAACACTAGGTTTCCTCTACCTAAACTATATGCAAACAAAATAAGCTAAAATAAGATTTTTATAGACTCACTGAGTCAATACAAAATCTTTACTAATTTAGTATATTTTTAATTCCAGTTCACCTTTCACCCTGACAACAGTATAGTTGGTATATCTGATACAATCAATCCAAACGACAACGAACTGGACAGCGACAAACGAAATTACAGACCGCCCTCTTCCTGGTCTACCAGTTCAAAGAAAAATCGACCTGCGATAACTAAATCTGACATCGATGATTCAAATATCGGTCAAAATAAAGCCAGAACGAATGTATTGAAAACTAATTTCAAAGATACTTCCTTAAATGACAAATTTCCTTTAAACACTAATAATAATATAAATAGGCCATCTCAACATTTAGTTCCCCCGTTCTTGCCATCTACTACAGAAAACGATTTAGGATCAAATGTTAGAGTGAAATCAACACCAGATCCAGTTTTCAATTTTATAAAACGTTTCGATCCTAATTCAGCAGATTCGATTAAAACAACGATGACGAAAACAGAGATTATAGATCTCAATCAGCATTTACCTGAAGGTCAAATTAGTTCAGAGGAGGAAAGGACTCCGAGAAAACATAAAAACTTTGGCAACAATTTTAATGTTCTTCAAAATGGCAAGAAAAAGAGTTCTTTTGAAGATTCAAGATTTGATTCCGTCAATATAAAGCCAAGCTTGGATTCCATAACAGAATCTGCCAACAGCCAAGTACAACCGCCGTCTAAGGAGTTATTACCTCCCAAAATTAATGTAACTCTTTTAGATACAACTACAATGGGCCCTCCTATTTACTATGAATGGAAGTGGGCCGTACCTGCATTCGAATTGGAACCTCCCAAACGCAGTAACGAAACCAACACAACCACTCCAAAACCAGTTAAACTAGAAAAAAGACCATTCAGTGTAGTAACACGATCTACACCAAAAGAAATAGATCTCACTCCTCGTAATACTGAATATAATATTAGTTCATATTTCGTACCAGATTATGTTTTTCCCTTGGACAATCCTCATCCAGGATATGAAAGTGAGAATGCTCAAACCTCCTTCCAAGTCCATGTTCCTCGGCCAGGGAGGGCCAGCTATGGGGAGAACCCAGCGTGTCCTCAATGTCACCCAGCTTACTTAGAGCCTGGTACATGCGAGCCGTGTATTGTCAAGCGGTAACATCTACACATATAGATATAAATAGAATAAGTTACCTAGCCATTATAATTTGTTGAAACCGATTTTCTTAATTAAATTTCTTATTAATAAACACGTCATACGTTTATTTATTTAGGTAAAAAAGGAATAGACAGGTTTTAATTTAAATAAACGACTACTTTAGATCGACTATAGAGTGTTTATGATGGAACTTAGATGACAGTCAAGGACGATTGTTAGTTAAAGTCACAGCCTAGGAATGTAGCAATCCTATTATATGATATATTATACTGCGTAGTACAAATTTTAATTACAAGTGTAATTAAACAAAAATACATTGTGTTTGTGTATACAAAGTCTGTTACCCTTTTTGTCATACGACTCAATATTATATTATATATCTATATAATAAAGTATATTTTAAACAGGACATAATTATATTAATAGATTTTACAGTCTTTTTTGAATCACGCTGTATCCCGCACATAGCAGGGTAAGCAAAGGGAACCTGGTAAGATACTTTGTTCCCGTTAAGATTTTTCCGTTTCCCACTCTCCGCCTAATTCTGAACGCACTGTGTGTTGAATGGCGGAATTCAACGCCACATTTTACCAGAGCGAGTATATTAAATCAGCTTCACGCTGTATGCCGCACACGGCAGAGTAGGCAGAGGGAACGTTGGACGAGTGAAGGCATTGCGTGTTGAGTGGCGGAACTTTACGCCGCGCGTTGCCTCGTTACCAGAACGGAGATATGAAAATATTAAATATTTTATTTACTCGCGTTTACAGTCACACGTTTGTGCCACTGCTCAATTGAGACTTTTTAATAATTATAATAATTTATCTTGTCATTTTATGCAGTAGACACAGAAATCCTTTATATATTACACTGTTCTTCATTGTATATATATATAGCGGATAGATTATACATATTGTGCACATATATTATTGCGCATTGATATGATATCCTAGAGAATTGTTCTTATTTATATCATACTTAAAAATTACTTTTAATAGATTTGAACTCATTAATATAGTGTACAATTATTATTTTTTTTTTGTAAAGAAAAATCATGAACTTGTTGTACAATTCACATGATATTAATATACCTACCTACCTTAAAAATAAAAAAAATAAAAAATTATACGACGGTAAATAAGTTAAGTTATAATAAATATTTATAATTATGTTTATATTTTAGTGCTAATGCCTGTTTTAGCATTCGACATAATAAATAAATAATAATTTAAAAAAACCGTTTTTATTGTCCTATGTGTGTGTGCGTGCGGTTTTTTAACCGACTTTCGTAAGACAAGGAGGTAATCAATTCAATAATATCAATATTTTTTTTTATATTTATTACCTCAGTACTTTTGATTTTTTTTTTATTTGGAAGCTAATGCTTCCCGTGTGGTCACATTTTTAGTCCATTTCTGACAATGGTATCTGGGAGAAAATCACATAAGTAAGCGTCAAATTTACATTAAGTTACGAATAACTGTATATCACGCCAACCGATTCTGTTAATTCTTTTTTTATTTGAAAGGATATACACTTTAAGGATAGTTTGATTGTTTGGTTAGGTACTGATACGGACAGTCACTTTAAAATTTATTAAATATTTTTAAAATAATTTTTGTTTAACAAGGAAATATCGGGGGAAGCCCCGTGCAGAGTTTCTTTTAATCAATAATACTCATGAACAAAATATTTGGAGGGAAGACATTTGTTCTTTTTGTTCAAAATGAACGACGAAAACAGTGTTAGTAGTGAAAATAGCGTTGATAGTACTACTTTCACGATAGAGCAATGTTTGAGAGTTTATTAAAACATGGGAAACTTGTGCAGAGCTATAAGAAATCCTCTTCTTTCTTAATAAAGTTAAGAAAAGTAATGCGTTTAAAAAGCTCGATATTTACAAAAAAATACCAAATACAGACATTAGTTTTTGAAAGCTGCTATGTCATCATGATATTTTTTAAATCACTTGTGTTATTTAAATCAGCTTCACGCTGTATTCAGCACAGGGAAGGCAGAGGAAACCTGGTGTTAAGACTTCGTTTTCATTAAAACATTTCCATTCTCCACTTTAAGTAAAGATTTTTGGGGCATTGCATGTTTATGTGGCGTATCTCAACGCCGCGCTTTGCCTCAACATACGGATGCTTATATTTATTTAAAAGTAAATGATCATGTCGTCGTGGTGCAGTTGAATAGCTTATGACAATACGTGATGATAGTAGGTTGGTTCAATTCCTATTCGGAGCAATTGCGGTTGAAAGTGGAGAATGGAGTGTCGATACTAAGTTCAGGAGAACTTAGCTGTCGTACTAAGAATAAAAAACTAAATAATTGAAAATATCTCTTATCTAAATAACAAGCGCAGTTTAATACTAATATAAAAAAATTTAGATTGTCAATGTTATCGGCGTGTTCGTCAAATCGAACAAATTTCAAAATGGCGTCTAATGACAAATGTCACTTGTCAAACTCATTATACCTATTTCCTATTTCGCGAATGGCAAAGCGTCATGTTGCGTTAGTGAAACAATTAATAAAACAGCGTTTTACGTATTATTTTTAAAGAATTGCATAATTATCACGTGCTCTTAACATGAGCAAATCGAATCCTTTGGGCTTAATTGCGAATTACGGTGATTCTGATGATGAATTAGAAGAACCCCCAGTGCCTTCTAAAAAAGTTGAAAGTGTGAAGGGTATGGCATATCCAGGATATGAAGCTGTTCCCAATCATCAGCCAGCTAGCACACCGGCTGGTATTCATCCAGCGCCCATAGCTCATTGTCGTAAGTACTACACTAATTAGTGTATCAATAATAGAACCAGATCATATTGTTTTTGAAACCGGTTGCTTAAGGCGAAACGAAATTTTAAAGGTTTCGTACATTTTGAACATACTTTGATATTTTGATTATATGAATCTTTACTTGCTTCATTTGAAATTCTCTTCTCTTAATTTTGTGCTTAAATTTTGTAGTTTTATGAATTAATCTAAAATAAACGTATCTAAACAAGATAGCAGCATTTATAAAAAAATAATAAAAGTCGAAAATTTCATTTCGTTAGTTACAAGAAGTTATTTTAAAATAACCCTACGTAAGGAAAACATAGAGAATACTGTGGTGCAGGGGCACAAGGATGTGACTTATGCAATGTTTATGGGTTCAATCACCATTCGAGAGAATGAATCATTATTTCTTAATATGTTGACACCAAGGCAAAAACCTGGTATTGAGTTCTGCCAATCAATATGCAATGTCTTGAAAAGTTAGGCAGAAAGTGAGGATCAAATTGTGTTAACACTAGGTTCCCTCTGCCTATGAGGGATACAGCATGAAGCTGATAATTACATTTTTTTTTCAACGATAACATTATGTATATTTAAAACCTTGAAAGTGCAACATAAACAATAAGATATTACATATCAACATATATTATATTATTACTTATAAGAAGTTATTACATAATTCTAGCATGGTCAGCCTGTTATGATGAAAATAGTGGATTCACTTATTACTGGAACCAACAAACTAATGCAGTGACTTGGGAAGCTCCACCTGAATACTTACTAGCACTAAAATTGGCACAACAACAGTTACACACATCAGGTATTATATTATATAATTAATAATTTTATAAAGTTTAAGATGGAATGTGATACAGAAAGTGCTCGGCTCTGGCAAACAAATAATGGCATTGAATTCCATCATTCTTCACACAATGTCTCAGTGGTTGCGTCTGGATTCAGTATAAAACTGCTCTAAAGAAAATTATATTACTAAGTAAAAGGCCCTTTAAATTTTGGCTGTCTGGCACAAGCACACTAGCAGACAATGTTAGTGTTATCATTAAAATTAATATGATATTTATCAATTCAGTGATTGTCTGCTACATTATTGGTAATATTGGCAACTTTTTTCAAAAGAAAAAAGGTTCTAATTATATATAATAATAATAGTAAAAAATGAACATACACTTATTATGTATATTGTTAGTAATCGGAAGTGGGTAACATTTTTTAAAAAACATGTTAAAAACCCACATTGTCTATATGATTCTAAACTATTTGGAAAGGGGTACTATGTAATTGCAATAAGTGATATGTATCACCTACTAACAATACTTCACACTAGTTTCCTTCCAATAGGGGCTGTCACTTCCAAGCAACTGTCCCCCGGTTGACACAATTCCACTGCTTTTATAATTATTTTCCACCTAAATCTACTCTCTTTTACACGAATACACTAACAATATTGAAATAACTCTTTTGGTATTTCAATATACATAATAAATATAATATAAAAAAATGTTACAGGTTCAACAGAAGTATCGGCAGAAGAATGGCAGTTATACCAACAGGCTTTAGCAGAAAAACAAAATTCACAAAACAAAGTGTTGGCCAAAGGGAAGTCTAAGAAGCCCGACAAAGTTAAAGATAAAAATGTTAAAAATAAAAAGAGATCTCTTAGTGATGATGAGGAAGAGTGAGTAAATATATATATTTTTAATTTTAAATGGCATTTTGAGGCTATTATAGTAGTTATATTTTGAAAAGATAGAGATTTTTAGTTCAATTCCCACTCAGAGGGATAAATTACTTTCATTTCCTAGCTCTAGAAAGAACAGTGCTGAGTTCTGGCACTCAACACACAATTATCAGCACACAGTTGTCTTGATATAGGGCAGGCGGAAAGTGGAAAATCAAGTATCTTGATGTTATATTATCTATGCCTACACACATTTATTCAAAGCAGACTAATAAAAATAATATGTTTTAGATTTTGTCATTTAAACATTTTTACAAACTTTGTTGACCTTGACAAACTTAGTATCAATGATACAGGAAAGTCGCATAAACCTTGTGTGTGTGAGTGAATGAAGTGAAAGACGTATGCAGAAATTGTAGCATTTGGTACTAAGTACTCTCTGGTTATCTCACTAGGAATGGTTTTTTTGCTTATTTATTAGAACATCATGTTGAAATATAAATAATGTATTTTATATTTTTCAGGAAAATTGAACTCATTACATCCTACCACAATTCTGATTCAGAATCTAATGACGATTCAGAGACAAGTAAAATCAATGAATCACCCCTAATAAATCCAAAACCAAATAAAATCCAAAAACATCCACAAAAAAAGTTTAAAACAAAATCTAATACAGAGTTTGGTCCTCCTTTGCCCCCAAATCAAAACTATACAGTGCCCATAGGGCCGGAGCTGCCCCCAGAGTTGCACTTGGAGTTAAAGGAACCAGAGAAATTGGACAAGGATAAGGAAGATGTGAGTATTTATATATTTTTTTATTTGTATGGATATGTATTCTTTAGGTGTTATATGTGATACTTTTTATTAAATGTTCTGTATTTATATATATTTATGTTAAAGTATATAGTAGATTGATAGACAAAATTTTGTACAGAAAGAAGCAAGATTATTTAAAGTGTTTTTTGGATATAAATTATTATAAAATATAGAATGATGAGTTTTGCACCTGATGATCGCTAAAAAATAACTATTCAAGAATACCAAAAGCCCAATTGACTTTTTGAAATTAATTTTACTATAAGTTGATTTTACAAAGTCTTTAAAAATTTTGTTAATTCTTATGCCATATATTTTTGTTCATAAGTTTTAGTAAAGTTTTAAGCTTTTGAGTTAGCTTGGAAATGTTATTAAGCGTTGTGATGGGTTAAAGTTTTCAATCTGATAATTATATACATTTTAAAAAATCCTAAGTTTTATATTTTAGACTAGACTAACTTAAATGTTTTTTATCACGCTAGGATGCCAAATCAGTTAAATCATTAGATGATGATAGTCAAGACGAAACTATTTTACTCAAAAGATTAAAAGATAAAGCCAAATTATTAGAAAAATTAGGTGGTGAAATACCATCTGAATTACAAAAGATAATAAAAGATGAGTCCAACACGTCTTCCCCAAAAGACACAAATCTAGACATAGATGATCTTTTAGATGAAATAGAAAAGAAAGAATTTAAAGTAAAAGCCAAAACTAAACATGATGATGGATCTAATGCTAATAGTATAACTAATTCACCAAAAGGTGATAAAACTCCGCCGTTAGATGATTTTAAAACTAACGGACAAGCTCTATTCCCAAGTTCTGCAAATATTGAGGAAAGTAAAGAATTAAAACCGGAAACTAACGAAAAAGAAAAAAAAGAAAATGTCTATTTAATGGACACCAATGAGCATTTAGAAAACGTCAATAAAAAGAAACTGAGAATTTCTAATTCAGTGCTGCCAGAACGTAAAAAAGAGAAAATAGAGTTGCCAAGTTATACAACCAAATATTCGCAGTTCATAGAAGGGTTTTCAAACGAGAGGACTGGTTTAGGGTTTTCTAAAGATGAGGACAATGATAATAACCCAAAAAATACGATTAATTATGGCAATGGTCTGACTTTTACTAAGGGAGAGACTTTGAATGAGGAGAAGAAAGATGAAGATTTAGATGATTTGACGGATCTTGTGGAAGCCAAGTTGAAATTTCTGAATCAATTGCAACCGTGCGTGTTGACGCCGCTGCAGGAGATGTTGATTCAGATGCAGGTAATTTTCTTATTTTTTTAAATAAATTATATTTGATCCTGCATATTACATGATGTATAATTTTTTTTTATTTAGTAATTTAATTTATACTATATATGACTCTGTCCAAATGAACTCTATCAAGTCACAATAGATTAAAATTATTCAAAGTAAGAAGTTACATGTTTAATTTTTCGAACATGAAAGCTGTATATTATTACTGAGAAATTTTCGTGATTGTAATATTATTATATTTAAAATAATAAATTAATTTAAGATAATGTTGTAAACATTATTTTAATAAAAAAAAAATTAAAAAATATTGCCATGATCCTATTAATATGTATATGTAATATTAATATGAATAATGGGAAGCCATCCACAATACTACACTACTGTCGTTTCTTCGTCTTTATATAAAATTTAATTATTAATGTAATTAATTAGATCAGTGATAGTGTAAGTATTTGACTGTGATAGTAAATAATTAAAAAAGATCATCATCATTTTGAGAGTAAAGAAGGTCAATTCATATTACACGCGTAACTGTTCGTCCTCTGTACTTTTAATATATGTGAGGATATTTCAAATCATAGAATATCTGTTTTGGTTCCTTTGTGCATTTGTTCACGCTAATGTCAGAATTGGCGTAGCGATTGAAATGCAGGTTTTACTATTGTATTTAGAAATACAGTAAATTTGGTTATTTTATTTAAATTGCTTCATAAGTAAAAAAAAAAATACTACAATGTATTTGGTACGACATAATTACAAACAACAAAATAATATTATTATTGAATTGGTTGAAGCTTCTGTTTCCAATGTAAGGAAATTGAAAATTCTTCGTGTTTAAAATGATTATTTCATTAGAACACGACAATAATTGACGTGTAATATATTGACCCTGTGTGTCTATCGTGGCACAGACGCTGGTGAGCGCGTTCCGCGCGGGCGCCCTCAGCAGCGTGTACTGGCGGCGCTGGGCGCTGCGGGCGGCGCGCGCGCTGCAGGCGCACGAGGCGGCCGCCGCGCCGCCCGGCTGGCACGCCGCCTTCAACAGGTACGTGCACCACCGCCCGGAGACACCACACTGTGCTCCACCTCGGACTGTACTCAGCCACTGTATGACAATTCCTGCCCCAAGGTGTCTTACTGTTTGACATTGTATACTCCTAGATGACTGTATGTAACCCACTATATGACTGTCCCGCTATGACAGTTCTCGCCCCACCACTAATGTATCTGTGCTTCTATACGACAGTACATGCCTCAGTATTGGGCAGTATAAATCTATGACATGTGACATGACACGACTGCCTCGCTAAGTAACAGTATTAAACTAACTCACTCACATAATAGTATCTGCCGTTCAATATTTCGCATATGTAAAAGTCTATGTCCCTCTGAGTTTTATATATAATATAAATTCTCTGACTTGAATGATTGACAAGTGATCTCTTGTTATATAACAGATACATGCACCATTACTACAGTATCCAACTCAGTATACTCCAATGTGCTCGACGACCACACTTTGCACCACTATCATCTACCGGGGGGCAGTATGTGAAAGTACGTGGTCCGTGGCCTCACTGTATGACAATATCTGCCCCAATATGCTCCTTGCTTAACCGTATACCTACCACTAAACAGTACCCCCTGTGGTAGTATATGCTTGACTATTTGATAGTGCATGCCCCATTATATAACAGTATAACATGGTCCTTATTGATTAACTGTAATAATTAACATCATGACAGTAACTACTCCATACCAATTTATGACGTACCACATAGTGACTGATAGTTTATGTATGCCCTGCTATATCATAATATAACATACCTCACTTACGGAAAGCACCTTCATTGACTGACGTGCCATAATATATGCTTTACAATATATTTTATATTACCTGACAGTATCTTTATCTAGGGGCGTGACTGATGATGCCCCAACATATCTATCTATGACCTACTATATATAATACATTATCTGACAGTAATACCCCATTCTCTGACAGTATCTGCCAAGGAGCAGACAAAAGTGTCTCATAATATGCGCCTAACTGTCACACCGATGTATGTACCTATTGTGATATTTTTCTTTAATTATTTGATACTTAATACAATTTATAATTGTTTTATACTTTATATAACCTAACCTTCAATGTTTTTATGTCGAGTAATGTGTTTTATTGACAGTTTACAGAATATTATTTTTTACTCATATTATTACTGGTTTTCGCGATTACTAAACAGATTATTTATTATTATTGTAAAGTGTCAATGAATATTTGGAACTTCAAGTTAAATAAATGTTCTTCAGTAATCAAATTTTACACGATGTGCGCGCTCAAGTGATAGTTTTATATATAAAACAAAAAATAATTAATAAGTTAATTAAACAAAAAATGTGGCAATTTTGTAGAAATGTCCAATTTTTATCTTCAAAAAATGTCAGTTATAAAATGACGTTTTTTGTCATCGGAATTTCATGTTCAAGTGTTACTTAATGCACAAGTTTTAAGTAATAGGAAATATTTTTTTACATTTTACTTAATTTTTGGCATATAAAACATTATTGATTGTCTGAAAATATACAATTTTCACTCATTTAATCTGTTTGTTAGGGACGCTTTTTTGTATATTTTTAAAATAAAATGTACCTTTTTTTTAATTTTGAATTGACACGAGGTACACTTCGGTGTGACAGGTGGATATGAACTATGAACTTTGAACTGTCGTTATGTGATGTTGTGTGTGCCTTTACAGACTTTTTTATGGATTTTTTTACGGAGGACAAAAAAAGGTGAACAATTACTCAGTGATGTGTTAGACTTAAGTTTTTTTTCGCAAACATGTGAAGATCACTAGTAATATATAGAAAATAAATTAAATTATATTTAATATACTGTTATCTAAAATATTTATTATCTTAAAATTGCTATACTGATATATGTAAATATTTCTTTTTACTTGTGATTTGTGTAAAAAAATGTAATGTGATAAAACGTAACTGTAAACGTAATGTGTGATAAAAAGTACCTGATTTTAATTTTGAATAAATTGTATTCTTATTAATTAACGAGTTTCCTTAATCAGCAAACCTAACAGTAATATCTGTCATTAAAACATTTGTAAATAAAAAGGTTGTTGTTTTTACCCCCCGAAAAAAAAAGATTAATTTAAAAATAGATTAAAATTTTAAATAATGAAGAAACAAGAAGCTAACAAACTGGTAGAGAATGAAGAAGACTTCGCGCCGTGGATTTTGGTAAGAAATCATTTAATTTATTAAACTTTTTTAATTTCTTGATAACGCACTTTGATCTTTTCCAGGTGGCCTGTCACTAGCGATTGTGTCTGCTGCAAAAAAAAACAAAAAGCTACATATTAAAAATGATCAAATATAGATAAGAAAATTTATATATAAACAGACACATAATGGATGTTCTTATCGGGTTTAAGTATGAACAAGCGTATTTTAAAAAAAATCCAAATTTTTTCAAATGTCACTTAACTGTGATAAATGGAGAAGTTTTGATGTTTTTACGTTTTAAGTGTTTGTTTTAAGTCCGTCTTATAAATTGGTTAAATGTCTTAAATAACCATGTACCCAACTCGAAAGATCAACTTTTTAAATCATTACTTTTCTTACGTTATTTTGGTCGAACGTATTATTTTACAAATATTACTGTTATTTAACACTACTTTACTTTATAACCAATCAAATACTCGCGATTATTTTATCAAAAAATTGTACAAATAAACATTTTTTTTAAGACATTTATCCAATTTACAATCAAAACAATCCAAAGCCAATTCTTGTATTATTCCTTTTATATATACAGATCCGAAGGCCGTTACTGCTATCGTCGCGAGTCTGACGGCTTCGTCCAGTACGAATACCCGGCTGTCGCGAGTACCGATATGGAAATATGTACTACGCCGCCACATCCCACTTCGGAAGTAAAGGTATTTTGGTTTTGCCAGATTTTATGGGATTACGAGGTCGTAGTGGCACAGTGTGTGGCTGTAAGCGCGACGGTTGGAGATTCAATTAGGAATTAATTATTTAATATTTTCATTTCCTCGTTCTGGTAACAAGTCACTTCTATTTCCCACTTTCCACCAAATTCTACAGGCATTGCATGTTATGTGGCGGAACCGAACGCCCGTGTTTCCTCGATTGGAAGTCGAACCCACAATCTGTCGAGCGTATAATCATACGCTTGTGCCTCTGGGCCACATTTATTGTATATGAACACAAAATGTATGTCCTAGCTTCTAAGTAATATAAACATAATCTGTCTTCCATGTCAGGATGAAGAAGTCACATCGACGCCGGCGACGTCGCCCCCGCGCTGGTGGCGCGCCACGCCGCCGCCGCCCGGCACCGACGCGGACGTGGAGCCACCACCACCGAAGCTGGTAATACAAAAGATTATTGAATTTCTATTTATAAAATAAAAAAATCAGCTTCACGCTGTATCCCGCACACAGCAGGGTAGGCAGAGGGAACCTAGTGTTTTTAGACAGTCCGTTCCCCACTTACTGCCAAATTTTGGAGGCATTGCGTGTTGAGTGGCAGAACTCAACGCCGCGCTTAGCCTCGACACCAGAGCGAAGAAATGAAAATATAAATTTAAGTAAATATTTCATCTCCTCGAGTGGGGATCGAACCCACAACCAGTCGGTTTACAGTCACACGTTGTGCCACTGCGCCATGACTGGCCTCAAGAATTTCTATTTAAATTGTTATAATTAGCAGATCGTATTATAATCATCATCAGTTAAAAATTTCTTATGCGTCACGTTTGTATTCCACCCCAATTCTACACTCAATGCCGCAAATTGCCTCTTTCCAGAGTGAGGAAATTAAAATATGGTAAATTTGATTCTCCTGGTCGGGAATCAAACCTGCAATCGTCGCGTTGTGCGGTCGCACGTTTGTGCCCCTGCGCCACGATAACCTCTTTTAACACAAAATTTATTCTATCAATAATTCTGTTTTACAGCACGAATCTAAACACGAGATAACAGACGAGCTACTCTCATTCTACAACGACATTGCTCAGCTAGACCAAGAACCCCCAGCACCCCCTGACACCCCCCGACCTCCAGATACCCCCCGACTACCCCTAAACACCCCCCGGCCACCCTCAGACACCTCTCGGCCACCACCACCCCCTGCAATAAGGGATGCCGCAGAAAGACCGGAAAGGGAGAGAGAAAGAGATAGTAAAACTAAGAAAAAGTCTAAGGTAAGAAGGTATATATTGAAAACTATTCAAAAATATATATATATATCGATAAATCAACATTATTACATAATTTGCACTCGTTTAATCTATCTCGTTTAATCCAATCTCTTCTCTTCTCTAATTACAGAGACTAATTACAAGTACTTATAAAGTGTTATTACGTCAAAAAATAATAAACGAATAGTAGGGTAGGCAGAGGGAACCTGGTGTTAAGACACTGCTCTCCACCTTACGCCGAATGCTTGAGGTATTGCGTTTGAATGTACGGAACTGAACATCGCGCTTTGCCTTATTACCAGAGCGAGAAAATGAAAATATTAAATATTTCATTCTTGCGAGTAGGAATCGGATCCACAACCGTCTTGTTTATTGTCGCGCGCTTGTGCCCTGCACCATGACCGCCTCAAACGCGACATATAATTATTTAATAAGTTAAGTTTTTTTTCTTTATTTCAGGTAAAATTATCAACGTCATTAAGTATGAAGAATAAATCAGTTTCCAGTTTAGTTGCTAAATGGCAACAAGTGGCCGATGAAATTCATTCCGATTAATATTTATATTATATTATATTGTTATTATATCTGTGCCTCTTTATTATTTAATTAACTTTAAAAATTAAAATGGAGGTATTATTAAAATTTTTGTTTTATTTGTTTTTTTTTTGGTTACTGGCAAAATTCTGAAGGCATTGCGTGTTGAGTGGCTGAATTCAACGCCGCGCTTTTCCGTTTTCGTTCTGCCACTCAGCTCGCAATGCCCTCAGAATTCGGCGGAAAGTGGGGAACGGAGTGTCTTAACACTAGGTTCCCTCTGCCTACTCTGCTGTGTGCGGGATACAGCGGGAAGCTGATTTTTTTTTTTATATTAATTTCCTCGAGTAGAAATCTAACCCACAACCTGTAGTGTTTGTAATCGCACTCTTGTATCCCTGCGCCAGAACTGACCTCTATCTACTTATTTAGGATTTACGGAACTCAACTTTTGTTAATTAGAATATTTTTTTCCCACAAATGAAAAAGTATTTTTTTCCAAATAAAATAAAATAATAAATTTATTGTTGTAAAATAAAATTCCATTTGTCAGTAACGATATACGCACACATAAACCTATCAAAGGTAAACCGCCACATACGCCTCATTCCTTTGCCGCCAATACCGAGTCGTAAGTATTGGCGGAGAAGTTCACAGTTGTTTAACCTTTAGTAGTATTTTTGTAGTAGTATGTGTTTACGTTATCGGTTACTATCCGTAACTGCATCACACGTGGATAAACATCGTGAAATGAAAAAAAATCCTAAATCTAAACTGCTGAGCTAAGTTGATTAATTTCTTTAGGTACAGGTTGAAAACATTTTACCCTATATACTGCTCCCGTGAAAGGAGTGCAGACGTTTCCACCATGTATACTTTATTTAAATAAAAACGAAAAAAAACAGTAATTTAATAGCGAAAATGCAACAATGATAAGACAGAGTTTTTTTTTTAAATAATATACACATACACTTTTAAGCGCGCGCGCTTGTGCACATGGACACATACATTCCCTAACACACACACACACACACACACACACACACACACACACACACACACACACACACAAACAATATATTTAATACAGATATGAACTTAAGGTATACTGTTTAATTTTTAGGTACTATTTGAAACAAATCAGCGTCCAACAAATCATAATGTACTCGCATGTTAGTAAGAGTGAGTGTCTACTTGTCTAGTGAGTGATCTGTCTATAACAAAACATGTTGTCTTATAGACACCACGTTATTAAGACTAAGCTTTGTGAGACGAGAATAAAGACTTATTATTATTATTAAAAAAATTAGCTTCATCCCGCACACAGCAGGGTAGGCAGAGGGAACCTAGTGTTAAGACTTTCCGTTCCCCACTCTCTGCCGAATTTTGGAGGCATTGCGTGTTGAGTGGCAGAACTCAACGCCGCACTTTTGCCTCGACAC
Organism: Heliconius charithonia; assembly: GCA_030704555.1. Taxonomy (NCBI): domain Eukaryota; kingdom Metazoa; phylum Arthropoda; class Insecta; order Lepidoptera; family Nymphalidae; genus Heliconius; species Heliconius charithonia. Next base: position 8,269,017 of record CM060825.1, read on the forward strand.
CAGAGCGAAGAAATGAAAATAGAAATTTAAGTAAATATTTCATCTCCTCGAGTGGAGATCGAACCCACAACCACACTTTTTACAGTCACACTTCGTGCCGCTGCGCTACGACTGGCCTCATTATTTTTATTATTATATTATATATATAGAAGAAACAATAAAAGTAGTCGTCATGGTCGGTCATTATCACAACTGAGGTAAACCAGTGTGGTAGATTAGTGGCGCCAGTTGGGATTTGCTTAAACGTGAGCTGGAGCCGTAAATAAACAAAATCAGCTTTATCCTGCATAGCAGGGTAGGCTCTTGGAGGAGTGAGTTATTTTTATTTCCTCGCTCTGGTAAAAAACAAAGTGCGGCGTTTAGTTCTGCCATTCAACATGCAATGTATCGAAAATTAAGATCTCGTACATTCGGTTACGGTCAGTCACTATCCCACTGCGCCACGACAGTCGAATTAATTAATTATTATTAACATTTTTCTATTATTCGAACCCACATCTATCATCTATTATAGATACACACCACACTTAATAAAATGATTAAAAATAGATAAATCATTTTGACTTTAACTACTTAATAATATATTTTTTTGTAGAAAAAACAATACTAGAGGATAGAACCATTTCGAATTCAATGAATATTAATGAGTCAATATCAAACTGAACTTTCTTGTTATCGGCTAGTTTTAGATTGTTTCGGCAGAGTTCTATTATTGCCATCATGAATGAAAACCATAAAATAATTATTGTGAAGCTTAAAGTACTGAGGCCAGGCGTGGCGCATTGGAACAAGAGTGTGACTGTAAAGTTGACTGGTTGTGGGTTCGACTCCTAGACGGCAGAAAGCGGGGAATGGATGGAGGTAGACTACGACTACCTACGAGCCTAGGGGTAGGTAGAGACCTACCCTGCTACATCCGGGATACAGCGTGAAGTTGAAAAATAAAACTGGACACTCAATGGTTATGGCTTCGATCCTCGCTCGGGGAAACGAATTTTGTAACCATTGCAGCATATAGTGGTGTGGGCATAGAAAACCGCTGGCCTTTTGTCTTGTTACCAGAGAGACCAAATGAAAATGCTTTATATTCCATTTGGAATAAAACCTACAACCGCCGCGTTTACAAAAATAAACGTAAAATGTAAAACTGTTCTAAACATTAGATTCTCTGTCCACGCTGATATTATGTGGGAATAAAAATACAATATTTTTTCTTTCATAACTAAATACACTCAATTTAAATAATGAAAATCATATGTTGTGTCATTTTCACACGTGACATCACGTGAAAATTGATACAGCGGCCATAGCGAAGCAGAATAGCAATTATCTGTAATGGGACGGTTGTAAGCACGATCCCCACGCGGGGGACAGAATAAATTAATTTTCTTTCTGGTAGCCAAAAGTGCTGCGTGGTGGTGGAATTTACCACTATTTAATATACAACAATTCGAAATCAAGCGGATAATAGAAATCAGATTTTTACTCTGCTGGGTTCTACTTACTGACCCTGTCATATACAAAATATAATTCGAAACTGAACAAAAAATTGAAACGGTAATATAAGTAAAGGTTTGGACAGTTCCGTGGTGTAATTGATATTTTTTTGAGCTTCACTTCTACGCTGCGTTTGGTTTTTTTTTTCTAAAACGAATGGTACGCAAGGTAGGCAGAGGCATGACAGTCACACCCTTGTACCACCGGCTTAAAGCCAGAACAAGAAACTGAAAATATTTACTTCCCCGAATGAAAATGATTTTCACCATTGCTAAGTGTTTTAAAATAATTATAAAAATTTGTAAAAAATAAATAAATAAATATAAATATTCCATTAAAAATATTTAGACCTATTATATGATTCAAATGTATTATATCTTACGCCCTAGTTACTTCTTGGTTCTATTGAGGATTATCCTAAAGGATTTGTCCTTTTCAGTGAACCTTCATATTATCCTTTACTTGCAAGACCGACTTAAGAAACAGAACAATAAACAATCATTGTATAGCAAATAATTATTTTAGTTCGAACTTAAGTTAACGTAGATAACAGTTGTTGAAGACCGATATCTTTGGAAATGCTTTTGTGAATGTTCTTAATATAAAGATACATAAAGAACAACCTTGTTGGATTTTTTACTTAATAATAGGTCATCTTGATCTTGTTGCTAGAGGCAACCTCGACACCAGGGCGAAATGGAAATATAATTTAAGTAAATATTTCATCTCCTCGAGCGGGATCGAACCCACAACCAGTTTTTTTACAGTCACACTTCGTGCCCCTGCGCCGCCACTGACCTCAAAGAACCTTTTTATATTTATTCATAATAGTATTGTTTTGATCTATCATCTATAAAGGAAGCATCGATCATTTTACTCGTATAGTGTAACATACATATTCATTTAAAGCAGTAACAACAGGTTCGAAAACGTGAGGGATATATTACTACTCCAGTTAACCCTTTCCTTTGGATATCGACGCGTGATGAATTTAAATAACCTATTGATCGTCATTCATTTGGAAAGTTATACATGAAATTAATACAGGATTTCAACAAAAATATTTGGGAAATCAATGTGTTTACGTGTAGGCATTATCTCATTATACAACGTTGGTCTTCACGGGTTCATGGTCCATTTAATGGACGTTAGAACAAAAGCTTAAGTTCACAAAAGCTGTCGCTTACATTGTCTAGACAAAGGATTTTTTTACTTGCTCACTATCACGAAAGGTTTAAAAATATTGTTGTTTAGGGATTTTTAAAATTAGACTCTCTAATGACTGCTACGTGATTTTCAAAAAAAAAGATTCGGAAATTTTTTTTGATTGGGTCTCTCGTGAAAAATACATTTCATTTTTCAATTTATGTATGTCTATATATTTTTATATCGGTATATTAGAAATTTCTGCTTAATTATGTTACATATTCTAGACAGTTTTAAGAATTTAATAATATATAATTTTGATTCTATTGTTTTCAATAAAGAAGAATAAAGTACAAAAGCTATGATACGCGGCATTGCATGTTAAGTGGCGGAATTCTACGCCGCGCTTCGCTTTACCGACAGAGGAAGTGAAAAGAATTCATTCTTTCGAGTTGGAATCGAATAGATAACCAGCACGTTTACAAAATCAAAATATTCTTTATTTAATTAGGCTGTTACAAGCACTTTTGAATCGTTAATTTATACAAAAATGCTACTTACATTTGCCAGTCCTACTGGAAGTTACTGGCTCCGACGGCAGTGCTGCTAAGAAATTCAAAAGTTGCTGTATTCAAAATATAATTCACAATAAATATATAAAGTATTACTATAAGAAGTTTCTCGAATGAAAATCAACAGTATTTGATTCCAAGATTGAGTAATAACTTTGCTTAATAATATATTTTTAACTTTAAATTGTTCAAGTGGCAAGTTTGAAATCACTTATGGAAATTTATCGTGTATACCATGTCCTTTAAATGATTTAGTAACATTTTGAAGACCATACCTTATTTTTAGCTCTTGCGTCAGTATCGGTGTCTATCACGTGTTTTTTTAAATGATTGTGAATATTTTGGTGGTCAAGCAAAATAATAATTATAATTACACTTATTTTTAATAGGACAAAAAGTTGAGACTTTTAACACAGCGACAGAGAGCTGCCATACGAAATAGCGACGCTAGAATTTAGCTGTTTATTAATGTATTTTGAACTTGACGAGGTCTTAATAATAAGCCACTGTATTCTCTACTTACCACTTATTTGAAATATTGTGTACATGTTGGCGGTGTCCAAAGTAGAATTTCGAAAGAATTGAATTTGTTTTAAACTGGGACGAGGAAAAGCCTTTTGCAAAGTAATAATTTTATTTACAAAAATGATAATGTTTAAAATTGCTAAAACGTAAATCAAAGTTAAACTCTATAAGTTTATAGATCCTATATGTATTATTTACAAATTCGATCAATAAAATTATTAGAAACAAAACAAAAGTTATGTTATTTTCACAAAAAATCAGTCTAAAATCTGAAATACGAAAGCAGTTCTTATCATATAGGTACATTATAAAAATAGTACGTAGCCCTCCGTAGCACTCCTCAGTGTATCTACGAGGTCCACGCGTAGCAGACGTCTACGTGGCTACGCGGCTACGTCGCGGCTACGAACATTTAAACTCATAAATATCATATAGGTGTGATGATTTTTTACATTTAACTTTTTTTCTATGATTATTTATTAAATTTAATTTGTGATTATGTAAAAACAAAGGACTTTTTAAAATATGCAGATTGGTAAGTCGAAATTTATTTTCTATGAAAGTAATTTATCTTTTATTATTTATTTATGTATATATAAATAATTTTATATGCTGTTAAGGTGAATATTTATTATAATTAAACTATTTAGTATATCGATGATTTCGACTTTTTATTACCATATTTTTTGTACTTTCTTTTTCAGTTTTATAAGGGTCCTGAGATTTTTAAATACATAACAAACTTAAATATATATTTTTATTATAATTTAAGCGATTTTTGTAAATAAAATAGTATTTTAAAATTAAGTCAGTAACTTTTTACGTGGTTGCTCGGTTGCCTCTAATGAGTTTAATGTGTATGCGATACGCGTAGGCTGTTCGAAATAAGATGGGAATTTTCCATTCAACGGGGTTAGAGTGAAAATTGCTTTGACGATTCGATAATAATAAATTTGTAACGTGTTAGAAAATGTACGAGAAAATTATTTTAATCAAAACATAATTGTACTATAGTCAGTGTACTATATACACAATGGTTGTGGGTTCAATCCTTACTTGAGAGAATTGTTTTATTTAATATCCTAATCTGGTAGACAAAGTGCGGTGTTGAGTTCCGCCACTCATCATATACTATCTCGAAAATTATGCGGAAAAAAGAGAATGTAAAAATATTAGTTTCCCTGGGTTAACTTCGTATTATTTTTCAGTTAAATGATAGAAAATAATTTACATTATTTATTAATTATTCATTTCTTTTGGTGAAAAGAGCAAACTGGAAGTGTCTTAACGTCAGGTTCTCTCTACCCTGCTCTGCTACGTGCGGGATACAGCGTTAAGTTAAAAAAAATATTTAAAGTGTAAATTGTTTTATCGAAAACGATTCAGAAAATAGAAGCGGAAACCAAAGACAAAATTGAATTTCTCCAACCTTTGACGATGTTTGATGTATTTTTATTTTACTATAACTTTTTCTTGCTCACTTGTATTGCGTTTGATTTTTTTTTGTAATTAATATTTTCTATTGGCCAGTTTTAAGTAAAATTTGCTTTGTGACTAAATATTGAATTATCAATATTTAATCACAAAGTGAATTTACTTTTACTTATTTGGATTTTACTTTCTGTTAATAAATAATGGTATTTTTTTTACTTCACACTGTATCCTGCATATGTCCCAGAGTAGACAAAGGAGACCCGTAATTAAACAATATTAACGAACTCTTCAAAGAATACAAAATTTGAGTGTCTCGTGCAGTGTTTTACACTAACGTCATACATACTTAAATCAAATACGATCTATCATTACGTCTCTTAACGTAATGTTTCAAAAACAACATAAGCTTTTTCAAATCACTTTCAATTTCATTCCCAAGTAGAAATTAATTTATATTGTATAGAAAATTAATAGAATTTTCTAAAAATAGGACGATATTTATAAATATCGTTTTCGTCATAGCGCAGTTTCATGTTTTTAATTAACATCTGCTATGTAAATTGATAGTGAGTTATTTTTTTTTACTTTATATACCTATCTAATGTAGTATATTTATATTGTTATGCTTATAATTTTAAGGACGTCGAGTTGTAATGATTGTAAACACGAGAGTTATCAGTTCGATTCCCACTCTGGGTAATGATTATATTCTCGTACTTTGATGAAACGCGGCTTTGAGTTTCCCTTTGTTGTCCGTTTTCGTTCTAGTGAAAAATACTAGGATTAGATTTATAAAAAAGCAGTATTTTAATCATAATATGAAGGTCAACAGTAAATCAAAAGCGTTACAAAACACAAGCGAAAATCTCTTTTATACGTCCCTTAACTAATCTTCAAGGGGTTGTCATGATTCTCACTTTTATTTTACTTCCTTATACTCAATCCCGTGGGATTTTTTGCTATTCCGACGAAGGAATCTTTCACGAAACTTTATATCAAGGACTTTTGTTCGTGTTCTTTATTTTTTGTATCATCACACCACGAGTAATAAATACGTAGGCGTTGCTTACATATATCGTACCTAATATTTCTTTCTCAAGAATTTTCTTTCTGCGAATTATTCTATTAATACTATTACAATATAAATTAATATATATGTAATTAATATTACATTAACTATTGATTACTATAAATACTATAATACTACATAGAATACTTTCAACGGAAAGTGGGGAACGGAGTGTTTAAACACTAGGTTCCCTCTGCCTACCCTGCTGCAGCGTGAAGCTGAAAAAAAAATTATAGCATAGGTAGTGGTGGTAGAGAAGTTAAAATGACTTAAGAGAATATTTAAAATGTAATTGACAGCTGTAACTACGAGACGAGATCGCCGAAATTTGCCATGTGGCAGGCACATCTTGGAGAGCTCTTGGAGCCTTGCTCTTGGAGAGTGAAGGGGAGCATTGAAGGTAAAGCAAAAGGTTTTACCGAAAAGCCACGCTCAATATATAACTCAATATATAACATTTTTTTATAAAAAAGTTTTATGCGTGTAGTTTTTACGTAGAAGTGTGAAATGAAAAATGTCGTGTATGAGTAAACAGTGTCTTAAATGTTAAACTTAATACAAAAAAATACATTGCTCTTTCAAGCAGTTTCTTTTTATTTATTCCAATAAAGTTAGCGGTAGTTTGTGTTAGTAGAGCTTAGCTCATCTAAACTAATGTTGTGAAGTAGAAGAGTTCGTTTAGTTAACCACGCTAATGTCAGGAGTTACTGGTTCAAATTGAACTAGGTTCTAAGGTTCCTTCTGCCTGCCCAATAACATAGCGTTATTTAAGAGTATATGGAATACAGAGTGAAGATAAAAAAGAACGTGAGAAACGGTGTTGCCTAACACTAGGTTATCTTTGCCTACCATGCTATATACGGGTGAACTAAAAACTTAAAATAAACGTATAAGAAAAAAAAATGAGAAAAAAAAAGAAAACGAACGTTTTAATAATAAAATAACCAAAAGGTGTAACTAAGTTTCGGGTGAATTGGAGCGTAACTGGTAAACTAACACTGACAAATGCCCACGGTGATTGTGGATTCAAATCTTACACAAGGGAGTTTGTCTAGAACAAATGTTGAATCGGTCTAGATAAGACAAAGCTTCAAGTTCTACTATCTAACATGCTGTTTCTATACCAATTTCTCAAGAGAATGATATACAACTAAGAATACATTTGGAACTCTAATGGTCTTTTAGCTTTACGCTGTACCCTTCACGTAGCAAAGTAGGAAGAGGGAATCAGGGAACCTAGTGTTAAGATAATCCGTTCTAATTAAGACACGTTCGTTCCCCACTATCCGCAAAATTTTGGAGGCATTTCGTTTTGAGGGGCGGAACTCAACGCGGTGCTTATTGGATACATTTAAAGCTATTTCAAGTTATTGATATATAAAGTTATATTTTAAGCTAATGGTATCGTGGCCATTGAGGCGCATTCATGGCATTTTACTTTAAACGTGATGGTTGCAAGTTTGATTCCGATTCGAACGAAAATCAATCGAACGAAAATTTCTGCGTGCATCGAACATTGAGTATCGAAATTCAACTTTTATCAATTATGAAATCGATCAATCTTTTATCAATCATGAAATGTAAGGTACCTTACATTATATGAAAAACGGGAACGTGATTCATAAAAATTTGACAGGCTTAACTTTACGGCCGTATGCATATGTTTTATATAAAATGTATTATATATATGTGCTAGTATTATTTTTTTTTTCTATGATATGCCATACATTTCCATTTCTCTTTTCTTTGTATTGCCAGTTTTAAGTGATTACGCGGCAAATTTCACACGAATTGCAGCAAAAACGTTTTTTTTATTTCGTTAACTTAGATGCTTAATTTTGTATGTGTTTCTATGGACTATTGATATAAATTTCAGCTTAATATAAATGGTTTTGATAGACGTAGAGACCGACGGACATCAAGGTGGGGTGCCGTTTTTTTTTTGAGGTACGGAACAGAAAAAAAAACATGTTTAAGCATAAATAAATACAGACTTATGTATCATATATACATAGTTACCGTATATTAAGTCCACTTATTATCCACATATCGTGACGGGTCTACTGTATTAGGCTATAATTTCCTTCGGGACTTACGATCTAATATTAAAAAGATTGCTTTTTAAATGTATTGGTCCTTTTGTAAGATATTGATTAAATTGTACGTAAGATAGCTTTTAACGTGACATTCATTTTTAATACTATTTCTAGACAAAATACTGTTTGTGCGCGAGTTTTTTTTAAATTATTTAAAGTATTATTTTGACATAATTGCTAATTAAAATAAATCAGCTTCACGCTGTATCCCGCACACAGCAGGGTAGGCAGAGGGAACCTAGTATTTTTAGACACTCCATTCCCCACTTTCTGCCGATTTCTGGAGACATTGCGTGTTGAGTGGCAGAACTAAACGCCGCTCTTAGCCTCGAAACCAGAGCGAAGAAATGGAAATATAAATTTAAGTAAATATTTCATCTCCTCGAGTGGGGATCGAACCCACAACCAGTCGGTTTACAGTCACACTTCGTGCCGCTGCGCCACGACTGGCCTCAAACAAAACAAGTTCAAAACAAGTGTTTTCAAAATTTCAAATTTACATATATATACATATTTAAATATACAGGATGGAAGCGTCAGCGCTTCTTTTGCGTATTTTAAACTTAACTTTTGCTTATTTTAAACCCATACCTAAAGGAATTAATCAAGGTACCTCAACAGTTTAGACTTAGGTTTTTTTTTCATTTCACGATGTTTATCCACGTGTGATGCAGTTACGGATAGTAACCGATAACGTAAACACACTACTACAAAAATACTACTAAAGGTTAAATAACTGTGAACTTCTCCGCCAATACCTACAACTCGTTATTGGCGGCAAAGGAATGAGGCGTATTTGGCGGTTTACCTTTTGATAGGTTTATGTGTGCGTTTATCGTTATAGGCAAATGGAGTTTTATTTTACAACAATAATTTTATTATTTAATTGAAAAAAAAAACTTTTATATTTTTGTGAGTACTTAAAACTCGTGTGGTTTCATTTAAAGTGATGCTGACAAAAACATTCTGTAAATATAAAATTTAATTAGAGTTATCTAATCACAATGGAAAAGCCATACTCATACATTAAAGGCCAGTCGTGGCGCAGTGGCACGAAGTGTGACTGTAAAACCGACTGGTTGTGGGTTCGATTCCCACTCGAGGAGATAAAATATTTACTTAAATTTATATTTCCATTTCTTCGCTCTGGTGTCGAGACTAAGCGCAGCGTTGAGTTCTGCCACTCAACACGCAATGCCTCCAGAATTCGGCAGAAAGTGGGGAATGGAGTGTCTTAACACTAGGTTCCCTCTGCCTACCCTGCTGTGTGCGGGATACAGCGTTTGCGTTTACAGCGTTGCGTTTCATTTATTTATATTGTATGTAAAGTTTTGGTTGGACTAGGTGGACCACAGCTTTGAGCTTAGCCAACCAATTCGTAATATCTGTCAAATGAAGAGTGAAGAACGGTGTGTCTTTACATTCAGCTCTGTCTACACTACCTAATGTCGGAAAGTAATTAAAAAAAAACTCAAAGAAGAGAGACATTTAAGGTCACCACGGTACAGTGGAGCGGTGTTTGACTGTATACGCCGTGGGCTCGAATCCCGCCTGGGAAAATGACATATCTTCATTTCCTCTTTCGGTTAAGAATATGACCCAGTGTTTAGTTCCACCACACAAACTAAGCAGAAAGTGAAATACTTATTTAGAACCTCCTGAGAGTGGAATAACACTTTAAAAATGTAAAAAAATAAGCAGAAAGTCAGATTCGAAGTGTACATTAGGTTTCCTTTGCCTGGCCTGTTAAATATATGAAATTGTGAATTTAATATACTGTTTCTATATACTTACGTACGTTATATGTAAACAAAGTTTTTTCTTTCAATTTTATTTGAAATCTTTTGGGCCACTATAGTGGGTATCTATTTTGTGTCAACAAAGAAAATTTGCTTTCCCCATTCACAATTTATACGTTATTTCCTGTATCGAATGTAAGCTGTTTATCTTGATTTTATTTTTATACATTTTCGATATTTTTAAGCGTAGCCAGAGAAGACCTAGTGCAACAGAACTTAGTTCTCAATAAATAAATCAGCTTCACGCTGTATCCCGCAAGCAACAAGGTAGGCTAAGGGAACCTAGTGCTAAGACACTTCCTTACATTTGATTTGTTCTCTCACTTTAATTTAGTTCTATGCTAAATGTATAAAATATATTGTTTTAGTTACTATTTAGATAAGTTCATGTCTCTATATATAGCAAAAGGATAGAAAAGTCAATTCTGTACATGAAATTCTTTAAGCCCGCACCTCTTTGAAAACGTTCAAGCGCTCTGACCAACTAAGCCATACGATGTAAATACATTTAAATCTTTGTGAATTAAAAATTTGTATGTCATTCCGCGCGTTATATTTTGAAATAGACAAAAAAGGAAATTTGCATATTAGATTGTCCAAACAACATTGCCGGTACTTCTCAGCAGACAATTCTGCTTTCCGAGCCGGTAGTAGCGACATCTTCGTTTCAGGATACAAAAGTGAAGACAGAAGAGAAGTCTATTACTAAACGACAATTGCCGCAAAATGTATAAAATGCGTAATAAAAACACTATTTACTAGTACTAGTTGAGGCCAGTCATAGCGCAGCGGCACGAAGTGTGACTGTAAAACTGACTGGTTGTGGGTTCGATCCCCACTCGAGGAGATGAAATATTTACTTAAATTTATATTTTCATTTCTTCGCTCTGGTGTCGAGGCAAAAGTGCGGCGTTGAATTCTGCCACTCAACACGCAATGCCTCCAAAATTCGGCAGAAAGTGGGAAACGGAGTGTCTTAACTTTAGGTTCCCTCTGCCTACCCTGCTGTGTGCGGGATATAGCGTGAAGCTAATTTAATTTTTTTATTTTTTTTTTACTAGTACTATTATACAATAGAAAAAAAAGCTAAAGAACTCCTACCATACCTATAAATCTCCCAATGATTTATCCCACAGTGAGCTCCTAAATCTTCTCCGTCTAATATATTTGTAGCACGTAAATTTTATCGTTTTTTACAATTTCCCTTGCAGGTGCCAGATGAAGATCGGATATCTTGTAAGATTTATGAGACTCGAGTTATAAAAGTGGTTCTAATTTTCTTAAGTAGATACTGTCGTAGCACAGTGGAATGGTATCTGATTTTAAACGCGATGGTTATTATGGGTTTGATCCCCACGCGAGGTTGAGGAATAATTTCATTACCCTACAATACCTACTTTGTATACCACAAAGTACGGAGTGGAGTTTCGCAAAAGGGATGTGCAGGAGTTTCTCGAACAATAAGTAGAGATGAGTCTCTCTGCCTACCCAGATTTGAAGAATGAAGGGTATGGTAGAAATTTAGCTTGGTGGTGGTTGACTTAAAGCCGAAAGTGAATGTTTTAAGGCTTAGTTCTCTCTTATCTAAAAGTGTGTAAAAATCTAAACAGATTGTGATTATACCTATCATATCCGTATATTACGACGACATAAGTACGACGGTTAACGTACGACGGTATTTCGTTACCCTGGCAAGAAGCAAAGAGCGGCGTTGAGTTCCGATAATCAAGCAGCTATTTAACTTAGTCAACGAATAGTGCAGTTATCATTGGCGAAATTCCATCTCAACATTCCAATCATTGAGACAAAGAAAAAAATAAGAAGCCATAAACAACAATATTTTCTGTTAGAACAATCGATATGAAAAGATTAAATATATAAAACCTTGTTGAATAAAAATAATTGAAACTTTCATATGTTCTTACATGAAAGATTATGTAGCATATCCCTAGAATAGATCCTTTAATCTTAAATATATGAGTAGAAAGATTGTTGGACTTCCAGCTCGGTGTTCTTATATCACGTCTTATCGATGCTAATAAATGGGTTGTACTAAATATAGATTGTGTTTATCAGATCTTTTGTTACAGATAGCACCTAAATGTGGGAACTAAAATGAATGAATGATAGCCTCAAAGGTTTATATTGTATTCCATAAGAATGATTTTCCACATGTCCGTTATGGTTCAACTACAAATATTTACAGTTTTTTTATTTCTTTTTGTCTGTTATAAAAATTATAACTTGCAAGCGTGGGACTGTAAACGCTATAGATTGTGAGTTCGATTCCCACTCGGGGAAATAAAATATTTAATATTTTCATTTCTTTTTGCTCAACAAGGCAAAGTGCGGCGTCTTCCACCACTCAACACGCAACGCCTTATAAGTGGTACAGCGTGAATCTAAGAAAGAAAAAGTTTCATGATGTATGTGAATAAAAACGGATAAATATACTCTAAATAATAAAGCTAGACAATATTTCGTTTTTTGTATAAAAATAAAGTTATTTAACCATCTGAAATAAGATTCTTTACAAACTTTTTCAATCGCCTAAATATTAATCTGTACTACGTCAAATGTTATTTTTGTAGCAGGATAGAATATAAATGCACATTATAGATTTTAATAAATATACGTTTTTTAATAAATTAAGACAATACATGTAAAAAAAAATCTAAATCAACTTCACGCTTTATTCCGCACACAGCAGGTTCCCTCGGAATTCCCTTGCTTAAATTTCGCCGAATTTTTTGAGGTATTGCGTGTTGATTGGCGGAACTTAATGCCGGGCTTTTGCCCACTAGCACCAAGGCTTCGGCTTCGTTCTAAATTTTTTTGTGGAAATTCGAAGAAATAAAAATATTAATTAGATCGAACCCACAACTATCTCCTTACACTCCCACCATATGCCCCTGGGCCACGATGGCCTTAAAAATTTGTCAAAAAATTCGCAAATAATCATCAATAAAATTGGTACAACCAATAGAAAATGAAGAAAATCCTACAATTTTTGCGCAAAATTCGCAGGTAAAATCCCAATAGTACTAAAGCACATGAAAGCTAGGTTTCGGGCGACATAGAGCTAGCTGTTGTAAGCTAACGTGAGATATATCGTGACTTAACTACAAAGGGCGGATCAATTCCGTTTCAATTGTACTAAACCAATTTTCGTATATCCCCTATAGAAGGCTATAGTGGCGTGATAGATTTGGCTGATTGTGAACGCGATGATTATGGATTCATTTCCTTTCAAGATTTCACCTATTTCTAATATATATTATAGACAAAACAATGAACTCAACTTAATTTATATATACAGTAACACCCGCGCCATCAAGATAGTTCCAACGACGCATAATTTATCAAAATCGATTTACCGGCGTTCCTCTTAAGGAACGCGTTAAAAACATAAACCCCTTAAAAAAAACATACTCACATATTTTCCGCCATATTAGGGTAGCTTAGTGTTAAAACACTTTTACTTAATAAATAAAATCACTCCCCCTCGTAAATATAACGTGCGTGCCTTTCATTGTAACATAACTAAGCTTAAAAAGTTTGTCGAGCTGACAAATAAACCCGTTATAAGATTAAGATCTTACTATAACATTATTATTGTCAATCAGTCAAATTCTGATGGTAAAAGTGACCATTGTGGGTTCGATTTCCAATTGACGTAATATATTAATTTCATTTTCTCGTTCTGATAACAAGACAAGGCGCGGGGTTGAGTTCCGCCACTAAGCACGCAATTTTCCTAAAATTAGGTTAAACATTAGGTTCCCTCTCCTTATCCTGCTATAATGATTTATAATTTGTTGCATACTCGTATAGATATATTTAATTTAGTAACGGAAATATCGTCGTAAAGTATATACTATTTTTAACGTAACATAAATTGAAATTAAGCCATTTAAAAATTAAGTTTTGAATTAATTGTCACATTTTAAGATTGTTATGTTTATTTTATTTGCAATATATATACGTAGATACATAAATACATTTACATATTGTTTATTTACAATCAATAATAGGCGAAAAGAAAAAAAACCTACATAATATTAAACTTAAACTTAAAAAATCACTCTTGTCATTCCATTAGCAACCTAAGGCTCACCAATTTGTGGCTATCATTAACCTGTCAAGAACTAAATTCTAGTTATCATTGATTTGCGTAGTATTTTACATGTTTCTAGTATATATTCAAAAACGAATTATCGCCCTTGAGTTCCATAACTCAACAAACAATGTCTTGAAAATGGGTGGTGCTAGAGGAACCGAGTGCCTTGACGATTTAAGGTTCCTTGAGCCAACCAGACTGTATCAATACACCACGATGAAGCTAAACTACCTGTTTATAAAGTTGATTTACAAATGTTTGGTAAAAATTGCATACTTTTACGAATTGAATTAATATTACTCTATTATTATGAGTCCGCCGTGGACCAGAGGCACAGAGTGGTGAGGTTCTTGGTGGGGTTCTTGGCGGTTCGTGGTGCATTAAATATTTATTTAATGTTATATTTCCATTTCTTTGCTTTAATGTCGAGGCAAAAAGCGGCGTTGAGTTCCGCCAAAATTCGGCGGAAAATGGAGAACGGAGTGTCTTGACACTAGGTTCCCTGCATGAAACCCTGCTGTGTGAGGGATACATCGTAAAGCTGAAAAAAAACACTGTATCATTATTATTAATTTTTTTAAATTGTATAATGTCATGCGTTTTTGTGCGTGTAACCGGCGTTCATAGGTTTATAAGACGTTATTATGTCAAAAACTAGAAACAAAAGATAATTTACTTATTATAATGATGATTTATAATAAGCTATAATATACTATGGATATTAAAATAAATAAATCAGCTTCACGCTGTATCCCGCACACAGCAGGGTAGGCAGAGGGAGGCTAGTGTTAAGACACTCCGTTCCCCATTTGTTTGGTTAAGTCACTCAATATCTAATATATCTGAATTATAAATAATAATAGGTTTTTCAAGCAAAAAATATACTTGTAAGCAAATTCTAATATTAGCTTTACACTTGTAAAGCATTATACAATTTGTACAAAGAGGATCGACCGACAAAAGGAAAAATATTTGGTAGAAAAGAACCTTTTACTTAAAATATTTAGTTAGAACATTTTGAGGATAACGTAAGCTATCGCTATCTAAGAAAGAATAACTCTAGATTGCCAAACTATAGAAAGTAAGAGATTACACCAAAAATTCTTCACACATATTGTCGAACAAAAGCTTGGCATGCGATCGAACAACGGATTTGCTAAAGGAATAATCTATTATATATTGTGCGAAAAGCACTAAAATTATCGTGTATAAAGGGTTGTGTTACAAAAGAACTGGACTTACATAGAGTTGCTGAGATAAAGGTACATTTCAGCTACTCTACTTTAATTTTCATATATGTATTACATATGTTAAGGATTGTGAATCTGTGATTTTTCTTTAATTAATTATTTTGAGGCATCCTGGGGCGAACTTGTGGCGTTTTTATTGTAAACGCGACGGTTGTGGATTCGATTCACATTCGGGTGGAAAGAAAGAAAAGCGCGTTCGCTAATTTCCAAAACATTGAGTATTGAGTGGTGGAACTGAACCCTAACACTTTATCTCGTTACTAGAGCGAAAATGAAAATTATTAAATATTTAATTTCCTCGGGTGGGAATCGAATCCATAATCTATAGCGTCTACTGTATATTCACACTTAATAGGTTGAAATAATGAAAAATCTTAACAGGTTTGAGAAACGTTAATAGTTTTTTAATTATGACAAGTGACACGTTTAGCCTTGGGAGCCATTTTCACTCACTTATTCGATTTTGTACGTAATTATGACTTTTTAATGTGAATTGATTGTTGGAATATTGTACTACTGTACAGATATTTTATTAAATATAATATATAAGAGGATTTTTTTATTGTTTGAAATAACACAATATTTGTACAGTATATAATTATACATTTAGTAACAACAACAAGTGGCGCAGAGGCACAGTATTGATTGTCGGCACTCAACATCACTCGAGAATCACAAAATATCTCAAAAATTTGGCAGCAAGACCACTTAACAGAATGTATGATTCTAAATTGATCTAAATAGTAAATAGTTAGATTTTTCTTTTGGCTTCACGCTGTATCCCGCACACATCTGGGTAGGCAGAGGGAACGAAATGACATTCCATTCCTATTATGACACATTTGTTTACCACTTTCCGAGGAATTCTGAAGGTGCCTTGACGCTTGTTGATGGTTGTGCGCCTGTGCCACGACTGGCCTCAAATACGATACTTGTATTTTTATAAAAAAAACAGCTTTTCACTTTTTTCTTTTTTGGTATTGGAGTGGTAGAGGAAACCTAGTGTGAAGACGCTCTGTTCCTCACTTCGTTGTATATTTATTTCATATAGAAAAATTATCATTAAAAAGATTGATGTTTATTTTAAAGTGACGCTAATAGCCCTGCTTTATGCTGAGACCAGTAGATTTATTATACGTCACCTTTTATGAGGTGTCACGATTAAAGCTTACGTGATTTATGTTACTATTTATCTAAAACATATACTTAAATCTAATATAGTAACATGTGGTAAATTATTATAAATGTAGTATATAATAATAATAATTAGTTTTAATATATATATATATATATATATATATATATATATATATATATATATATATAAATATTTAATCACTTAATTTCCTCACTCTGAGAACGAGGCAAAGCGACGTTGCGTTCCAAAATGCGTAATAAACACGCAACAAGAGAAATGCCTTCAGAATATGGTAGAAAGTGAGAAACGCAAATGTCTTAATGGGAAAGGAATGTCTTAACACGAGGTTCTCAGGTTCCATCTGCTTTGTGGAAATCGAACTCGCAACCTTACAGTCAGATGCTTATACTAACGAACCCTTCAGCTCTACAATATTAGTGTTGTGATTCGTTATTTTACTATAAAATTTAACAGTGATAACTCAGAAATTATTATTTAAATTATAAATGATTTCTTTTGCAATAATTAATCATTCGTTTAATTGTCATTTATTTCACTAAAATTAAATTGACTAATTAAAATCGTTTGTACGGTACAAACGATTTTAATTATGTGTATTAAAAATTATAAAAGTTTTACTGAGGTTTAACTGTCGATCGTTCTTTTGGCAATAGTTCTAGTAAAAGCGTCAAAGATTCGTTCTGTTCTGTTCTTTTATTATGGTGCTCCGAGCGTGCCCGTTGAGCACAAAATCACTTCGCTAATGTCACGTTGTATGGAGAACACATGAAAAAGGTTGTACGGTAAAAAAGACATAATATTATTATATAAAATGGGAAATTGCATGTTTAAAAGAAATCCATTTAAAATACTACCTTCACCTATAACAAAACAAAAAATATATATAAACAATATACACACTTAGAGGGTAAGTAATACCTAATATATTGCCTAGATGTTAGCTTTTAGTATAATTTTGTTATGTTTAATATATGTAGATAAAAATTTACATAGCGGACTAAATACAAACATTAACAAACACTGAACGTTAAGAGGAAAGGGGACTTCATGGGGAATCAAAGATTTTTATTGTACAGTTCATTGTAAAAATTGCAGTAATTTCGAGTAGAAACTAATTATTGTATAACATTAGTACAGAATTAGTTGGTTTATTCATGAATTGAATTCTATAGTTTAGAATATAGTTCTGTCTGTCCGTACAGGTGTTACCTTTGTGCATATTAAACCAGCCCAACCGCAAATACCAACAAACTCCAGTTAGGGTCTGATTATGTATTTATTTATACGTAAGTTACTGAAAAGTGAACTCAAACTTTCATGAGGTGGTCATGTATAAATTAAATCGGTGTATCTTGTCAATAATCAACATGCGGTGTTCAATTTGGTTATCAAAGACAAAATGGTAATAGTTTACAGCTCGGTTGTTTAGTATGAGTTTTGAACGTGGCGGAATTACTCGATTTAAGGTCATGGGGTAGGCCGGTCGATCTCGAGATTCGCTCTTTAATTCGCTTCGCTTTACCAAAACCTCTTTTCAGGTCTTTTCTATCGCCCTCGTTTCTCAATTATAGTTCATCGCCAGGTTTGCTTAGGGCGGCCTCTCCTTCGTTTTGCATGTGGATCTTCAGAGCACGTGACCAATCTTCTATTTCATGTGCTTAATTTGCTGGTTGACCAGGGTTTCATTGCAATGCCAACGTGCCGCTTCGCCGATGTCACGTTGTATGAGAGTAAACTTTAAGAAGACTGTCCTGTCAAAAATACTAAAATTGTAGTTTAAACTTTTCCGATTTTATATATCCTCATTTGCTTTTATTTTTGGATTTTAATAATTTTAAATATTTAACTCATTAAAAATGAAATGGATTGATTGATCGTACTAAGTTTTAAAAATGTTTTAGTTCCTTCTTTACTTTTCACATACAAACAGACAGTATAGTATTAGATATAATGCGTAAGTATATCACACTGTAGATAACAGAGCGTCATGGCAATCCACCGTCACACAAAGAAGTGTGCTTAAAATAGAAAATCGATGACATTTGTTACTAGGAAACAATCGAACGCTATTGTGGCGCAGTGGAGAATCATTAGATTTTTGATGTCTTCAGGGATGTAGGTTTGATTTTTGGTCCAATATTATTATTTTTAAGATTGACTTCAACGCCCACCCTGGTATATGCGGGATATTTCAAATATATCCCGCATATAACAAGGTGGGCAGAGGGAACATGGGAACCTAGTGATAAGTCACTCCGTTTCCAACGCCGCGCCTTGTTTCCAGAGCGAGGAAATAAAAATATAAAATATTTCATCGTCTCGAGTGAGAAACGAACCCACAAACGTAATTTTCACAGGTCGGTCTTACAACAAAACAAAGCGCGGCGTTAAGTTTCACCATTTAGCACGCAACGTCTCGAAATTCGACAGAAAGTTACTTTCTTAACATTAGTCTCCCTCTGTATATCCTACTATTGTACTTATATGGTAAAATTATAGGCGAGGCATGAATAGGTGAATGAGGTATTTATAACGAAATATCAATGTGTATAAATAAATTATTATGGCCGTCTTAATGCCAGAAACATGACAGGGGTTGAAAATTATTTTTAGTAATGTTTTTTTAAGAATTCTAACATAGGTACATGTATGTATACTAAATATTAATATTATTTTATAACCAGTTTTTTTTGTACCCCACGACTTCCCGTGCTTCGCGCGCTAATTGTAAGCTGATGATGGATGAAGAGCACTGATAAGCCAATATGTGGTGTTGAATTCCACCACTCATTTTGATATGGCTCGAATTTAGGCTGAAAGTGGGAGACGAATTGTTCTGTATAGCTAGAAACAAAAAAAAAACAGTTTGCTTCTTTATTACCCTATATCTCTTATATGAGTGACAGACAAACACAAGAAAATATGGCATGTAGGTTAGGGAGTGTAGGGGAACACCAAGAGAGGGTTTTTCGAAATACTTGCGGAACCAGGAAGAAAGGATTTCACGTGTTAAAATCCGCACAAACAACATTGCAGCCCATGACTAGTCATATATATTATATAAACATAAACTTTCACAATTAATTTAAGTACGATATATTACCAAAAATAAACGAATTTACCATTTTCTCTAAACGTATCAAATTCAATTTCACAGTGTCTCCTTTCATGATGGTAGTTTTATTCAGTGCTGGCGTAATTTAATAGATATAATTTTGTTACTTATCCGTTTTATTTCAATACTAATATTAAAGAGCTGAAGATTTTGTTTGCTTGAACGCGCTAATCTCTGAAACTTATGTTGGAAATTAAGATAATATTTATGTGTTGGTTAGTCCATTTACCGAGAAAGGCTACAGATTATATTGTATCATATTAATCGCTCCGATACAGCCCCCTGTAGCTGTGGTTTGACCACTTATTTCCATTGGACCATGTGGGCAAAACTTTAGGTAAAAGCTACTAATATATATTTCTTAATTTCATATTACATACATATCCACTGAACTTGACCCAAGCCATTTAGTCACTCAGTTTATAAAAATGGAATAGAGTCTAGAGTAATTAACCCTAGATATCATCTGAATATCCTGCTATATTATTTATGAGTATAACACCGGACTAAACCAGATTGAAGAATACATAAAAAAATGTTATTACACAGGCCAGTCGTGGCGCAGCGGCATGAAGTGTGACTGTAAAACCGACTGGTTGTGGGTTTGATCCCCACTCGAGGAGATGAAATATTTACTTAAATTCATATTTCCATTTCTTCGCTCTGGTGTCAAGGCTAAGCGCGGCGTTGAGTTCTGCCACTCAACACGCAATGCCTCCAGAATTCGGCAGAAAGCGGGGAACGGAGTGTGTTAACACAGGTTCCCTCTGCCTACCCTGCTGTGTGCGGGATACAGCGTGAAGCTGATATTATTACACTTTTACAGCTAGGATTGAATTTACAATTATCTTCTATACTGTATGTGCCATCATTGGTACAATTTCGGAATTAAACGACGCATATTGTCTATAAAATAACATATTCATTTTCCCTAGTGAGGATTGAAAACACAACCATCTTGTTAGCCTGTCAATTGCGAGTCAGTATCGTCCACTGAGGATTCTTTATCAAATTCATGATTGTAGTTCAACTTGTAGTACAGCTTATAAAAGTTGAAAGACTTAAATTTGAGGGCGTATACTCTTATTGGATACGAAATTTACTACAAATGTAGGTTTGTGATAATTTTTTTCAATACCATATCTATTAAATTTCATTTTTCGGATTTTTTTCCTTTATTTACTTTGTAGCTATAGTATCCTATAGCTACAAAATAAATATATATAGGAATAAATAAATAAATATAATATAGGAATAGCTAGAGTTATTGAGTATACTTTATTAAACTCCATACAAAATGCAGCAAACACATTATGAGCTCTCGTATCTTTTGTTCCAGAAACTCCAAAACAGAAGATATCCTATCCTACCAAGGAGTTGAGATTTTTTTCTTTTGAGGTACGGGACTCTAAAAATGATTGTCTTACAATAGTACTAAAGTAAATATTCTAGTGGTTCATTATAGGGTGGTTTCTTTTAACGAGCACTAAGAATAACAGGTCTTTTGTATGTCAAGATGTTCTTTGATGTTATGTTGCTTAGTAACGTTTTAAACATTCATATATATGTATTTATATTATAAATACATACAGGCGACCATATATCTGTGTCTACTTTGTGGGAAAATGTGATTTTAAAACTCGCCGAAGGGAACTCGTGATTTTTACGTGATCATCCTATCTTCTATGTGTGTTAATATTTATCTTCTCATCTGTCAGCCTTTCACCTAATGTAGTTAATCAAGCAGAATTTTTAATTACTTAGAGGATATTTCACTGACACAAATCTTAATTCCTTTTCAATTATATTATGTAATATTTATTATATTTTATATAACTTGTCACTACTGTTATAACATACTATGATCTTAATGAAATTCGACCCGGGAACCATTTTGTTCAGGAAGGACGAAACATAAAAAATATTTTTTATTCAAAACGTAAAATTCGCATGTCGTTCAAAGCGCGAAATCTATTTCCTTTTACAGTCAAAGTTATTGCAATGGCAAAAACAATCAAGTCGTATAACAAAGGGAACAACTCTTTTCATACGTTATTTTTGCTTATGACTTGGTTTTTTCTTTCTTTTTCAACAAATTCTTTCATTTATGGGTTTAACAAAGAAGTGAGTGATTTATTATTACCTACTCCTTTTTCTACTATTTATGTAATATTAAAAAAGGAAAAATACAATTTTCAATTATTTTGTAATTATCTGAAATATTTTTCTATTTTATATATATATATATATATATATATATATATATATATATATATATATATATATATATATATATATATATATATATATATATATAATAAACAAAGTCCTTAACTCTCGTTAAAAATATTTAAACCTATTCAGTTTAAAACGTATATTTAAATTAGTAATGAGAAAGTCAAAGTAGTCGTAGGTCATACAATTAACATGAATTTAGCTTTACAACTAAAAGTGGAGCTTGCAGTGCATTTAAAGTAAACCGCTGGGAACGGAATAAAAAGGATTTAAGACCAAATAGGTATAAATCCTTATTCTATTGTATTTCTAAAAGGCTGAATATTTAGTACAAAATTAATTTTTGGCTGTAGTAGCGCAGCGGCATAGCATTTGTCTATAAACTCTCTAGAGTGTTCAACTCTCACCCGGGGTAAAGAAATATTTTTCTTTCCTCGCTCTTATAAGAAGATAATATGTGGCGTTGAGTTCTGACATTCCCAACGTCTCGTAAATTGGGCTAGAAGTGACGAAACGGAAAGTCTCAATTCTAGGTACCATCTTCCTATCTCGTTATATGTGGGATATGAAGTGACGCTAGTAAAAAAATATTAACAATATTTTTAGAACATATGGACTCTCTCGACCCCAACGCACCCAACCCGTAACCCAACATAAAACGACTAAAATCTATTTATATTTATTTCTATTAAAATCTATAAATAGATTGATGCTACTTATATTTATTAAAATCATAATTTTTAATGAATACTAAAAGATACATAAATAAATCTGAAAATGACAATCATAGAAAAGTGTTTTATGTTCAGGAGAAAAAATAATATTGTAGGTGGAATAATAATATTAAAGCAATTAAAATTTTTTTTTTTTTACAAAATAAGTTTATAAGCTCAACATTTTTTTCCTATATATATTTTCTTTTTTATCCCGTTTTTACCACAAAGCGTGATAGATATCCATCCCTCTATGTATGGTCTCCTAGTGTTAAGACACGCCGCTATCAATTTTCCATCATTCAATTCAGCTTAATTAAAATCTTTCCGATCGTGGCGCAGCGGCACAAAGTGTGACTGTAAATCGACTGGTTGTGGGTTCGATCCCCACTCGAAGAGATGAAATATTTACTTAAATTTATATTTCAATTTCTTCGCTCTGGTGTCGCGGCAACGCGCGGCGTTGAGTTCTGTCACTCAACACGCAATGCCTCCAGAATTCGGCAGAAAGCGTGTAGTCTAATATTAGGTTCACTCTGCCTACCCTGCTGTGTGCGGGATACAGCGTAAAGCTGATTTATTTAAAATCTTTTCCTTTTGTGAAGATCGAAGACACAACCGTTGCGTTTTCTGTAAAATGGTGTTCTACTGAAAATGCGGTTGTATAAATAATAAAATAAAGTGTGAAAATATATATATGGTATGAACGAGGCACTGTTCAGAAGTGCCCACGGGAGCTAGAAATAACAGTTTTCTACAATTTTTACAACTAAGTGTCCTTAATGTATATGGTTATATATACTTACTAACCAGCTTAAAATTTTGTGTGGACTTTAAGTGACATTCTTTAGGTAACTTAAAAAGATTTCAAGTTATACTTTAAATAAAAAAAAATTATTGAGTTTTACATATTATTTAGCTACATAGAAAGTTATGAAATCACCCTTGTAAGTAAATAGTGTCATACTTAATTATTTAATTATTAAACTAATTTTTATTTTAAGATAGAATTTCAGAATTATTCGGACAACGGAGTGTCTTAATACTAGGTTCCCTTACTAACATAAGCTATAATAGAGCATTAGACTTTTTTTAGACTTTAATTTTAAACTTAGTATAAATTATCCAACAAATTCTCAAAGCTTTTATACGACTTTTAATTTAATTATCTTTGTTTTGGACGCGAGTCTGTTTCAGAGAGGAATTAATCATTAATTATATCAGAACTTTAAATATTGAATCGACGTCTTGGCGCGTCGTGTATTTACAATTAGTAGGTTATAGGTCGTGAGTTAATTTCTTGCCTTATGTAAATTTAAACTTGTAAATAAAGTGCTACATATTACATTTATTACAGAATAATAATATGAGCCAATGTTTGGCAAAATTTACGCAGTAATACGATCCTGACTTGGGCCATTGAATCGTTATTATTTCTCCATTTTAGTATGATCTGTGAGGCGTAAGCTGAGCTTTGCATTTATGTGTGTGATCATCAAAAGCAGAGCTAGAAATATTGAAACAATAAAAAAGTTAGAAACATAAAAATATATCAATTCTTCTACAACGTTCTTGCATCCTTACTATTTTTATAGTACTAGGTACCCTCTGCCTTCCCTGCTATATCTTTATTATTAGCAGACAAATAGATGGACTACAAGGTAATTCCATAACATCCGTTTCGTCTGAGTCACGGAACCCTAAAAATATATAAAGTGATCCATAATTAAACTTACTTAAGCATCACGACTAAAAGAATTAATAATTAAATATATTTAAGTATATAAAAAAAGTTGATTTTAATTATTTTAGTTAAAAGTATTTTAATTTTCCGATATCGTTAACCGCGATAACTTTTTTAATTAACAAAAGTCTATGCAAATCACCTCAACTCCTGGTAGGGATTGAAGGCAAATTGCTGAAAAAAGTTCGGCTTGAATATTATATATTCTATAAGCCGAAATAGTTTGAATATACGGACATTTCAAAATGTAAAATGGTTATATGTGTTTCTTGAATTCAATTGGTATATCAAAGATAAAATATCAGTTAATGATTCTTATTTATTCTGTACGATAGTAAAAATTAAATTATAAGTACATTGAGACCATCGTGGCACAGGGACACAAGCGGGTAAACGCGTCGTGTGTTTGTGTGTGTGTGTGTGGGTGTGTGTGTGTGTGTGTGTGTGACTTTGATTACCACTCGGGGGAAAGAATTATTATCTGATCACACATTCACGGGAATCCCGTCAGATGGATGTCTTACAAGGGACGCCCCGTGTCACACTCGATCGAACGCCTACACCTTGTCCAGACTTACACCAGGCCCTCACCCTTGCTTTAGATAGCTGCAGCCCAACGTTAGGTAATCAGAAGATCACCAGGTGAGCGATTATGGCGTAAGCCATATTGATGGTCATTGTTCAGTCTGTGATTCTCCAGATAAATCAAGAACAGACTATTTCTGATACTGTCCAAAACTTTTGAGAGCAGGGAGCCGATACAAATGTGGTTAGATGGATCAGAACCATCACCTTTCTTCGGGACTACGCAGGCCGAGTAAAGATGTCGAGCAAACACATTAGCACCGGCGTCATCACTAAAGGCCAATGGTGACCAAAACGACTTTTGGATGCCCAAAGAAGACAGAGCTCACGTAACAAGTTTTTTGGTCGACTATAACTTTGTTTATCCCATCCTGCGGTGTTCGGCACCGCAGGATGGGATGGATGGGTCGTCCGCTTTGTTCCTCGGTCATCCATAGTCGAGTTCGAGGCAAATGAAGCATAAATAAATATTATTTGGCTCACTATCAATTTATTTTGTTTCCATATTCTTCTTCTTTCTATTGCCTTCCTTGTCAAAAAGACTGAAGCTGATAAAAAAAAGTTTTGGTTATAGTATTGTGTAAAAGCCAAGATTAATTTTTATACATTTTATGAGTATATGAAATAATAATATTTACCTAGTTAGTAAATAATAAATTAATATACACTAACAGAAATGACTGACAGATTGACATAACTAAACATGGGTGTAAGCTTTAATATTTATATTTGTTACACTATCATGAAGTACAAGGACTTTCTTTCATTTCGATATACATATTATAATAGAATATGAGTTTTTAGTAATTTATTAACCAAATTAGAAAAAGAGAAGGTTTTTTTTAAAACCGATAAAGCTACAGTTATTCGGTCCGTACCTTCTCAAAAATACAGCATCATGCTGCATCCCGCACGTGGCAGAGTTGGTAGAGGAAATTTGGGAACCTGGTGTTAAGACAGTCCGTTCTCATTTAGAACTTTAGTTCTCAACTCAAAGCCGCGCTTCGTACTGTTACCACGGCGAGGAAAGTTAATATTTTAAATATATTACTCCCTCGAGCGTGTGGAGAATCCGACAACCGGCTTCACGAGTGTGCCCCTACGTTTTTTTTATGTTATTATTATTTTTTATTTATTATATATATATATACTTATACATGAATATTTTGTCTTTAAAGTTGAAATATTAAAATGATTTTTCGTGCCTGCAAATGGCGTTCATTAATTTATAAGACGTTCTCACGTCAAAAATATAAGATTTCTTGTCCTTATAAGTTTAACACCAAATAAGTTTATAGTTAAATTTAAAGGCGTATAAAGTTCGCGTGTCGATTTCATTATTCTCAATATAAAATTTTATGATTAGATTTCCGATTTTAAATCGGTCGTAAAAGTTCTCCTTTTATGATATTAAATTATATGTTATAACATAAGTTATGGCTATTTTTATGATATTTTTTAGCGCTCCAGTTGTACAGTGCAGTTCATTAAAAAATTGTAAGTTTAAAATAGAATTCTTAAGACTGTAATGGGAATGTAGAGGTGACCAAGTGACCACCAGTAACCATTTTTGAGACTACGTCTTGTCTTGTGTTTGTTGTCTGGTAAAATTCATTCCTCCTAATGGGAATCGAACCTACCGTTGTGCTTAAAGTCAGACGATGTGTCGCTACACACCACAAAAATTCATATCAGCAGGGTAGGGAACTTGGTAAGAAATGAAAATATAAACATAAATAAATATTTCACTTCCTCGAGTGGGGATTGAATCCACAACCAGTCGATTTTACAATCACACTTTGTGCCTCTGCGCCACGACTGGCCTAACAATAGGAATTAACTAAAAATGTTGTTTTTCTTAAGTTAGCAAAAAAAAACGTATAGAGGTGTGAAGACAAAACCTAGTACGATGTATTTCAGTTCTTTCCTGAATTGAAAATATTGTGTGATGAAAGAAGGGGAGGTCAAAGCCGCATGTTTTCTTGGTAAAGGAGAGAAATAAAAACAACTGACCACGATATGAGGCATTCCCTATAAATTTTCCCTCGCTTTAGACTGGAATTCATGTCCCGATTCACAACACGATTCCCGATTATTATTTTTAAATCTTCATACTTTTGTATATGAAGAGCTATACAACATTTTGGGTATTTGAGTAAGCATTTTCAAGTCTTATATAGCGCTAAGCAAAGTTTAAGCATTCGAGTTTCAAGTTTTCGACTTCCATACAAGAGTACTTATAAAGCGGAAGTCTAATTACTAACTCGAGTCGAGAGAGTAATCTTAGGTACCTTGTACCCAGTTTCCAATCTTTGTGTGTTTAAAATGAGGATTTTATATAATACTAGCGATTTCCGCGCATATTTAATTAAGGAAAGAAAATAACAATATGGTTATCTATACTGTAATGCACGTATCGTCTTAATAAGAACAGCAATCAGAAATCCTTATTGTTTTTAATATTTAAGTAATTATAAACAAAATATTTAAAAAAAAGAAAATAATATAATCCTTCCAAATTTCCTGAATATGATTGGTTTTATAGACTCATGATCACAAACATTGGAGAACTCTCAGTCTTTGAAACTCGTTGTTTTATATCATCATACAATCTCATATTTTTCCTATAATCATTTATTTATTTGAATTTGAATTTAATTTATTTACGAACGGATTATAATAAAACCAATACACTAAATGTTAAGTGAATCTAAGCTTGCCAGAATCCAATTATGAAAACTGCGTTTCTTCGGATGAGCGTGAACAAACGAACAGAGAGACAGACAAACAGAAAAATTTTAAAATTGATGAATCAAAATTGTCTCTGGTTTTACTACTTTGATAAATGCCCCCAGTAATAGGCTTTCTGATTTATCATATGTACAGACACATCGGTGTCTGTACATGGAAGATTATACACTTACGATTTTATTGTAATAGTTATCTATAATAAAAGGAAAATTCTATTTAAAGAAATAATAATTTCAAGAAATCCTCTCTTAGTGTTTTCCTATACTCCCTAACCTTAGGTAGGTTGAGGAGTCTAGGGGAGATGTTATGACAATATCGAGTAACTGAAGACGAATTTTAGTAAACTGATTTCCTCTTCCTACCCGGCGATATATGGGATACAACAGTGAAACGCTAAAAAAGTTTTTAAATTCCACGATAATTATAATATTTTAATTGCCGTTAAAAATATTTATTAATCAGTTCCTCACGGTAATTGTATTATTTTACTGTATCCATATCGTACATGTACTCGTATGTGAATATCAGTAATCGTGAAATTTAAATAATGTACCACCATTTATAGGTACCTGTAGTGAATAAATTTCAATTTATTTAGATGATTGAACGGAATGGAAAATATATAGGCTGTTTCCTAATAATCATTACAAAATATTGGCTTTTGATCTTATCTCATAAAGGTAATTATGTTTATTTTCCTTTTTTTTTATCTTCAAGCTGTATTGCCATAATAGCAGAGTAGATAAGGGAAAACTCAAAGTTAAAAAAAACATTTTTCAACTTAGCTAAGATATTGTGTGTTGAGTAGCGGAACACAACCCTGCGTTTTGTTTTATTTTATTTACTTTTAACGCCACGACGGCATCTTTGTTTTAATATAGCGAGGAATTGAAAATGTTTTATTCTCCCGTATAGGGAACGAACACGCGACTATTGCTAGATTGATGCTATCACGTTACGACGGCCACAGATTATTTTTGTTTATCACGTAAAAACATGGCAACTTAAATATAAAAACTCTATGTTTCTAAGAAGATTTGTACCATCTAATATTTCTTTTGTAAATCTCGCATACAAAAGCGTTCCTTCTTTGTCTTCGCCTCTTCAGTTGTCACGTTTGTTTCGTGCTAATTTTTTTGTAACACTTTTATAAATAAATATTTTCGTGACGTAGTACTACTTACAAAAACATTTTATGCTGAATGTCCGTTTTTGTTCCGTTTATTTTATAGTCCAGATACTTGACTATATTTTTAGCTGGGTAGGAAGAGGGAACCTTAGGAAATAATGATAAAACACTTCGTTTCCTATTAAGTCACTTCCGTTCCCCACATTCCGTCGAATTCTAGAGGCATAGCATGTAAAGTGGCGAGGAAATGAAAATATTAAATATTATTATATTTGAGGCTAGTCGTGGCGCAGGGGCACGAAGTGTGACTGTAAAACCGACTGGTTGTGGGTTCGATCCCCACTCGAGGAGATGAAATATTTACTTAAATTAATATTTCCGTTTCTTCGCTCTGGTTTCGAGTCTAAGCGCGGCGTTGAGTTCTGCAACTCAACACGCAGTACCTCCAGAATTTGGCAGAAAGTAGGGAACGGAGTGTCTTAACACTAGGTTCCCACTGCCTACCCTGGTGCGTGCGAGATACAGCGTGAAGCTGATTTGATTTGATTTTTAAAAAATATTAAATATTAAGCGTGAGGCTAAAAATATAAATCGTATAGTATCTATCTTAATTTTAATTTTAAAGAGATACGAGAGAAAAAATAGAGAAAAAAAAGAGAATTGAGAAAAAAAAGGGAGTTGAGAAAT
Organism: Heliconius charithonia; assembly: GCA_030704555.1. Classification (NCBI taxonomy): domain Eukaryota; kingdom Metazoa; phylum Arthropoda; class Insecta; order Lepidoptera; family Nymphalidae; genus Heliconius; species Heliconius charithonia. The sequence continues at coordinate 8,298,643 of CM060825.1, forward strand.
GTTTAATAAATATACAGCTTGCAGGTTCATGTTAATAGAGAAGATATTCTTGTAGTAAATTTTAATTATTCTTTATATTATTTGCTATTTAATCCCTTTTATCATATATAAAATCATAAATAAACAAAGGAATTGCCATTTATAGATAAAAAATGATATTTATCGTCAAATATATACACTATAAATATCCTGAGTTTAAATCCAGTCCTAGTTCTCCATCTCTGGTCTGTTTATTTGTTTTTAAAATTAAAACAATTCCTCTTGAAATCCAGACACTGCGTAATGTTTGGCGGAACTTAACGCCACAGGTTACTTAATAAACTTGAAATATGACGTCAACATAATATGTGAAGTAGTAGTAAAACCAAATGATACGCTATATACATTCAGTGCATGGTTGTCCAAAATAGTTTTTTTTATAATAGGCTTTTAAATTACTTTTATAACTTGCTATAACTAACGTTTTGTCGTGACAGCCTGTTTCCATGTTATATAAATAGCAAACACTTTTGTTTTATTTTCATGCTCTATGTAGTCCTTTTATGGATATACGCTTTTGTTTCTATCTGTATATAAATATTTATATACATCTTTCTGCATACGGTTATAAAAAAAAACCAAAAAAGTGTTTTTTCACACTTTACACCACTTTATATAGCGGGATAAACAGAGGGAACCTAATGTAATGACTTTCTGTTCCTCGTATTCAGTGCATTGCTTAAATTTAAGTATGAGGCAATCGTGACGTGGGATGGGACAGCGTCTGATTGTGAGCGCGGTGGTTATAGTTTTAATCCAGCAATCAGCAGAAAGATTTTATTTAAATTTATTTTCATCCCATTCCTCCATAATGGCAGAGAAGGTGCAGGCTTGAATTATATAAAATTCCAATATAACAAAAATTTTATAGAGTTTCTCTGCCCTGCTATATGCGGGACACAGCGTGAACCAAAAAAAAAATCAAATATCTGTTTCTCACTATCTATCCTCTAACAGCTCCAAATTATCGACTGATAAATAAAAAAAATATATTTTAATCCAAAATTTAAAACAGAAACCAGATTACATACTAATAAATCAAAATGTAAAGTAAATGTACATTTTCCAGGACTGTCCACAAGTGAAGTCAATTCGTGACGTACCTACTCGTATCTGACGTGGACGCACGACGTTTTAATCAACCGGCCACTGCGGCCGCAATGTGAGAAGGGTTGAAAGTTGGCATTTAAATATTGCGATTTAGTTCAAGCTCGTTGAAAAGTTACGGGAACCTTGTTTACTGTTTACAAATAAACTTTGTTTAGTTTTAAATTTTTACATGACGGGATTCACGTAGTATATAAATATGGTATATTTACTGTGTCAGATGAAAGTAACTAAGGCCCGTATTTATATAACGCTGTCAACCTTTGAGACCAATCTTGAGATGTCGTTTTAATCATCTATAAAAGAAAACGGTCTCAAGATCGCTCTCAGAGTTGAGGAAGATTTATAAATACGGGCCTAAAGTTATGTGTGAGACATGAAACATTTTAAATTCCTGGAGCAACTCTGATCCCAGGTATTTTTCAATTTGAATCGGTAGGTCCTGAGATCCCGCATATAGCAGGCAGGCAGAGAGAGCTAGATAGGAATCGAATACCCTCCGTCTTATCCTGGACCTGTTAGTCTAAATATGCAAATTTTAAACATTGGTCGGGAATTCTTACATAATAAGATCGTTAATGGATCGCCTATCGCTGGTATCGGCGTCTCGCTGTTTAATCGACTTAATCATTTTTCAAATAAACCATTATGTATATTGCGTGGCGGAACTCAACGCTGAGCCTATGCGAGGAAATTATATCAATTCATTTCCCCGTATGGGAATCCATAACTATCGTGTTAAGAGTCAAACGTTGTGTCACTGCGTTACGATGTTGTTCTACATTTTATAAACACATATTGAATTAGGGAGGCCGTGAAGTGCAGCAGCCATTTGACTGTAAACGCGACTATCGTGAGTTCGATTCTAACACTTGAGAATACATATTTTTTGTTTCTTAGCTCTTAAAATAAAACAAAGCGCGATGTTGTGTTGATTGTGTTGTTCCACAACGACATTTGCAGTGCGTGTGGTTACTTTGTATCTTAGCATTAAGTTCCCCTGTTCCTGCTATATGCAGGATACAGCGTGAAACTAAAAAAAAGTATGTAGCTAAATAAAATAATTAAAATTAGCCATAGAAGAAAAATACTTAAATCACGAATTCAATACAATACAAATAAATATAAAAAGATTCGCCTGAGTTATTTATATGTTCATTTTATTCCTAAATAAGTACGTAAGATACGTTCAGCTGGACTAATCTCGGAGGAAAGTTTTTGCTTCACTTACGTATACGTTACCTTCATTACGTAGTTAAGTGATTGCTATTTCTGTACGTACCATGCCCTTTTTCTCGTAACCCCTAATTTGCGAATAGGTCTTGTTACTATGTTTATGTAGAATCTCTCAACAATGTTTTTAGTTTCACGCTGCATGCCCCACGTAGCAGGGAAGGCAGAAGGAACCTGGGAACTTAATATTAAGACACTCCATTCTCATTAAGCAACTTCCTTTCCCCATTTTCTGTTGAATTCTAGAGGAATTGCGTGTTGAGTGGTCCACGCTACGCTTTGCATTGTTACCAAGGCGCGTTAGAGCGAGGATATGAAAATATTAAATATTTCATTTCCGCGAGTGGGAATCCAACCTGCAACCATTGCGTTTAATGTCGCATGCTTGTGCCTCTGCGCCATGACGGCCTCAGTAATTGTGATGTTTTTGGTCAAAATTAATGTTTAAAATTAAAAATTAAAATGTTGTTGTTAACGTGCAGAGTGTGGAGAACCGAGTGTTTTGATACTAGGTCTTCTTTGCTTATCCTGTGCGAAAAAGCAAGCTCAAATACTACTTGATAAAACACAAGCAATTTATTTTTTTTTTTATACATCTTTGTAGTAGATTTATATTATTACCACGAAATAAAAACGAAGACTAAGAAAAAGAAAGGAAAAGCGTGTAAGAAAATAAGAAAAAATGCAGTATCAACACGCGAAAAAGAAAAAAAGGATGTTGAAAGTTTCAGGAAAGCTGAAACTTCTAAGTTCTAGGTAACACATATTAGAGTCAAATTTGTGTAACAGAAAAAGCTGTTTTTCTTCACTTAGTTTTTGTGAAAATTATTAATATATATTCTATTTTATATATATTTATATTTTATTTAAAAAACACTTTAATTTCCCCAGTTTCATCACAGCGTGACGTGTAGTTTTATCATGTCAAGACATTATATAAAATTGACTTAAAGAAGTCTCTATATTACGTGTAAATAAAAGCCAAAACCTCTTTATTATAAGAAAAAAATATCGCTTTACGCTGTACCTAGCATATAACAGGATATACAGAGGACCTACTATTCTGTTCTTGTTCCCCACTTTCCATCGAATTTTTCGGGGCATAGCATTGAGAGAGCTAAGAAATGAAAAAAATTATACATTCTCCCGAGAGGGGATCAAATTCACAACCGTCGATGTTACAATCAAACCCTTGTGTCCTTGCGCCACGACGTCATAATTGTTATAAGAAAATTATAGTAGTAGTAGTAGTAGCCACATCAACTAATATACTACATTATTGAAACAGATACCAATCAATTAGAAAGCTCTGAACTTCGATTGAAAGCTTAGGTTTATTGTAGAACAGAATTAGGACCAATTTTCAATGTATAATACCAAATCGATTCAATAAGAAGATTATATACAAAGCGTAAGGTTGTTAATTATTAATGAATTCATTTAATCTTTTACGTGTTATTGTTATAGGAAAATATGTCTAGGTACATAGTCGAATTGTAAGCGTGACGATCGTGGGTTCGATTCCCAACTTACTACATAAACTTTTACAACATAAGCACTTGTTCATAAGTAGAGAAAGATAATCTAATGTTAAGACATTGTGTTACCGCCTTCCGTTCAATTTTAACTCACCGCCACCCTTTTCTACCAGAACGGAGAAATGAGAATAGTTTAAACTAGCGACCCGTCCGAGTAAAAATCGTGAGGTTTTATTAATAAGAAACTTTACCCTCTTTGGAAACGAATTTATTTTTAAGTTAATTTTCAAACTTATACTTTTACAATACAACGTTCGACAAGGGTTGTCATTTAAAGTACTAACTATATAATACAGACTATAGAATATTACACTTTCTAACATGCGGCTTCGTTCGTTTAAACACAATTGTTTATTAATTTAATAAATTATAATTTTAAAGGTATTATGTATATACTGATATTTAGAGTTACTGCAAATTCAATATTATAGCTGGTTTAGAGAATTTTAGTCGAGAAATCACTTTCTATTGATATAACTTTTTATTTATAAACGATTTTAAATAAACTAATCACTAAATGTTAAGGAGAATTTGACAAAATAAAATATTGAAAATTGCATTTACATCGGTTAAGCAGCTTCTGAGATTAGCACAAACACACAGATAAACAGACAAATAATTAAAATCATTATTTTGAGGATAAATATTTATATTAAAATAATAAATACCAGTAGAAATAGATGTTTTCATATATCTTGTTTGTGCAGACTAAATATAATCTGTTCACTTTTTTTAATGAAATTGAAATTGTCAAAAAGAAATTAAAAGTTTCTCGAAACCAGTTACGGATAATTCGAGCCAACAACGCTTACGGCGAACGCACATCGGCCTATCTCGTACCGAGAATAATAAATGATCTCCCATAAAACTTATGAAATGTTATCAAATAAGTAAATATCAAAACAGTATTAAAAAATATTTCGTGAATAATACGGTTAAATTTTTTGAAAATTATATTTGTGTATGTTAATAATTTGTACTAAATTGTAAAAGGGTAATAATAAATAATAAAAAAAGTAATTCTTCCGAGTGGTAATTGAACGCGCAAACGTTGCGATTACAACCAGATACTGTAGCACTGCGCTACAATAGCCTCAAGTCTAGAAACACCTGCAAAAGAACAAAATTTTCAATACAATCATTTTATCTGTCAATGGTATACTTCAGTCAGTATAGATAATAGCTTCACAATACCTCGTTGGCTTGCGGCCAGTACCCCATATAAAGTTATTAGTTTGAAACGTTGCCATGTCTTATATATATGGGGTTTATTCAATAACGAAACCTTCATAATGGGGATTTTTTGACACTTGTTATAGAGGATATTTGTAAATAAAAAAATATGAAACAGATCGACAGACAGACAAATAAGCGTTATTTTACGAAGTTATTAATATTGCCTGCATAAATAGTTAAACTAGTTACTAATACTAGAATAGTTGAACAAAAGGCAAAAAAGGTAAAAAGTTTCCAAAAAATATAAAAATGTATGTATAAATTGAAGTAAATATTTCATCTCCTCGAGTGAGGATCGAACCCACAACCAGTTAGTTGGTTTTACATTCACACTTTGTACCAATGCTTGCGTTGTACCTTTGTGCACGACTGGCGACTCGTATTTTACATGTAACTTAATTTAACTTCACGCTTTATCCCTAGCGGAGTAGTCTAAGTAATCGGAGCGCCAAACTCTACGGTCTCTACATACCTCTTTCGCCTTGTCCACTGTCATCAACCACTTCATACAAGCCCTCCAGGAGGTCTTCGTGCTTTATACGTGTCTTTCCTCCTGCATCTTTCATACTGTGTTTTAAAAGGTCAACCGAGGTCTCTCTTTCTTCACCTCTCTCTCTCTCTTACCACTCACTTTTCGAAGGATGGAGTTACAAATGTACATAAGAGTGATATATAATAACGGATTTTGTTTTTGTAATGTCCCGATCTATGGTCAAATAAAATATATGCGTCAAAATTACGCATGACCTTTAGCGTACGTAAAAATATGACTATCTTTCTAAGTTTAATTAAAAAATTAACAGTAGATATTTTTTAAGCGTGGTTATAAAACTCATACATTTCTTTTCACTTTACACTGCTTTCTGTATATAGCAGGGGAGGCATAGGGAACCGAGAAAGACAGAAACGAGACTGGTAAGAGAAATAAAAATATTTTTCCCCGCTGGCAATCGAACCAGGCAAATGCAAAATCAAATGCAAATGGAAAAAGAAGCCACGCAAATTAAAATCTTCGCGATTGATAACGACAAAGTTTCAAAATAAATTACAAATAAAACTTCGAGTTTTGTTATTTTAAAATAAATAATCATAGAAACAAACACTTTACCTTAAAATAAATCTCTAATACTTACCAAGACAGCCATAATGGGTTAAAAACTTTTAGTTTCATTTTTCACAATTACCCAGATATTTCTTTAAAACTAGCGAAGAACTAAAATACGGTCAGTTTTTACCTCAAACAAAATGTATTTAGAGAATGAGGAAGACGGATCGCGACGTTATTTGGTCGGACTATCATTTGTTACATGGAAAACCTTTTTGTGATGCAAGCTGGAACTAGGTGATTTGTAAAAGCTTGATAATGTAAAAATATGGAATTTTGTGCTTTTTTCGATTGAAGTTAGATTCTTTATCACTATATAGCCTATTTATTTTATTTAGTGGACTTGGTAACACATTTGGGAAAATATTTAAAATATTTTTAACAATATAAGTTGTAATAATCGCATAAAAATTTCGACGTAGCTTGATGAGAACGTATGGTTTAGCAGTGGTCAGAGCGCTTGGACTAGGTTTCCAAGAGGCACAGGTTCAGGTCCGGCTACATTCAAACTTTCATACGAAAATTCACACTTTTATAAGTGGAATAACACTTTAAATCCATAAAAAAACCTATTCTGTATATTTATACTTTATTTACCTACAATGATACATCTTGTATATATCCTATCTTATATAGCATATATTTTTTAACTAAATCCACTGGTTTGTTAAACGATCAGAAATTTACATAATTAGATGACCGATTCAATTTCAAATGTATTTCCTTTACACATTTGATGAAAATGTACGTATGTTTAAATCAACAAATACTTCAAAGGTACTAGAGAACAGATCAAGGAAAGGTTATAAATTTATATTGTATGTAGAAGAAATGGAAGCGAGAGGTATAATAGCGAAACCTCTTTATAATTTGATAAAATTGTTAATTGCTAAAATGCTGATTTCTTCCGTCTAGCAAGCAATATTATTAATTCATTTCTAGAACTAAACTTTGAAGGTTGTTCTACTAGTGCAACCTTCAAAGTTCACTTTGAATTTGGTTAGGAAAGAGAAGACGTTGGACAGTGGAGGTGAGCGTTAATGAGACTTTAATTGGTTCCTAAAAAGTACACTTAAGTCAAAAATCCCAGAAATTGCACCGAACTCGTCACCCTGTAATATGATACGTGAATTCATAGAATAGAATTGTAAGTAGTTTCTTCTTTTCTAAATGATGCCCGTAGGGGACGAAAAGTTCTGCTTAAAACACGGCGATTAAAAACTGGACGTTTGACATTTATAACAATGAGAAAGGAGCTAAGGCTTTTACTTATCTATAAAATACATATTATAATTAAATAGACTCATTTCAGGCAAGAGAGTCAGGTATCAGGACACTCCGCTTTCTATTACCGAATACATTTTTATTTGTTTTTTTAGATTTACACTGAATCCAGCACATAGCAGGGAAGGTAGAGGTTACCTGGGAATTTAGGGTTAAGACACTTTGTTCACATTTATTTCGTTCCCTACTTGACGCCAAATTATCGAGGCATTGCGTGCTGTGCAGAAAATAAATATTTCTTATCCCTCTAGTGGAAATCGAACCCACAAATTTTGCCCCTACGCCACGACGAGTCTTAATCGGTTATGGTTTTGAAATACAATTTGAATATATTTTTGAATTCTCTCATAATATGTCATCTCATCCATTTTTAAATGAGCATCATTGATTTGTTCGATACTTATAGACTCGTGATTGGATGACCGATTACATTTCGAATGTGTATTGTTTACACATCGTTTGATTACATAGTATTGATTCGATTCTGATTCGAGCTGTGTCACATACATTGTATAGTTGATTTTTGATCAAATCGAAAACAAAATATTCTTTTTCAGTGTTTTAGTATTAGATTCTCTCCGGTTTAATGGAACTTGTGGATACTGTAATACTATTTATTTATGAAGTATTAAAGCATTTTATTGAAGTAGTAAGACACCCGCGCATCGACAAATTTGTGTGTGTTGTTAAGTTGTCGCCGCGTTTTGTCTTCTTACCATAGCATAGTGATAAAAGAAATATTTTTCTAAAATTGAATTAAAACAACAACTGTCGCGTTTAGTTTCGGTGTATGCTGCACCGCCATGGTTCACGGTATTTACTATAACATGACACTATAGTCACTCTATCACCTTTTTTTTAATTATATATAAAGGAGGTATATGGATCTAAAGCTAATCAAAGTACTTTTAAAACTCATAAATAAATTATAAATAAATATGAATTTGACAAAAAAAATCCAATCGTATGTATGTCTCTATTTGTCCTTTATTTTTATAGCAAACTCAATTAACGATATAAACTATATTTCAATTAAAATAAAAACGTTACATTTATTGCATTTATTTATTCGATTATTTTGAATTTTCAAAGCAAAATCAGTACCAAAGCCTATCATCATACAAAATTTATAGTAATTTTTTTTATCTGCACCTATAAACAATGTACATTGCCAACTTGAGTTAGTGTTAAGATGAATTACGGTGTTTAGTTCCGCTACTTAAAAAGACTCAACTTGAAAGCGGGTAGTAAGAATAAAAAGCATAGTTTCATAACTCTATCTGCTAAATGCTCATTGCTAAATGCCGGATATAAAATAACATAACAACACGACATAATCATATTATATATATTTTTTGTTTACACCTGTAGCTCTCGTAAGCAGCATTATAAAGAAAATATTAATTAATATAACCTTATCAAGTGTTGACGTTTAATTAAAAATTTCTAGGAACGACTCCTGAATATTTCAGTTTTTGGAACAACCATTTGGAATTCTCGGAATATCCCAATATAGTTGCAGGTATGAAAACAAATAATATCATCACGACCTTTTAATTAACAGTTCCTTTGATGTTATTAATTAATGACGTTAATTAACTTTTTTATTTTTGTATTTTTTGTATAATTAGGCACATTTTTTTCTGAATATCCTGTTTATGTGGGAAAAATAACCCTTTTTTTAGATTCATGATCACACACATAGCAGCGGTCAGAGATACTTGGTTCCCGTTAATTCACTTACGTTTTTCACTCACCACAACACATTTTTCACTGGAAGCCACACCACACTTTTTTTACTGGAAGCACTACGTCTTAAGTGGCGGAAATCAACGCCGCGCTTTTGCCTCGTTTCCAGAGCGAGGAAATCAAATTGAAAATTAAACCCACAATCTCTCGCGATTACAGTTGCACGCTTCCAATCCTGCGCCACGAGTAGCCTCACTGCTTTGTTCTAATTTTTGTATATTTTTTTCCAAATGTGCACCGTTAATCACCGATGATGACATGTGACAGTGTCTGAATTTCTAAGAAATTTTATCTCTTCACACTTTATACCACCTATAAACTGCATAGGTACTTGTATTTACAATAAATAGTCGGGCGGAAAGAACTGAGTGAACTAAAAAGTTTAAATGAACTCGTTCAGTTCTAGAGAGCGAAATTATTTGTAAAACACAAAACTCTTTGTTGATGGAAATGTAAATAAAATATATTTTAGTTAAATTCGTTTTGCCTAAATATTATCCGTTTCTCTTTAGCGACGGATTTTGAGTTTATATCAGGGCAGGCAGAGGAAACTAGCTTCGAGACACTCCGTACTTTACTTTACATCCGAATATAATATTTGGCGTATTTAGTGACGAAACTCAACGCCACACTTTTTGAAAGATAGATAAAATGTATCCAATTCAAAAATTTGTTAAATAATATGGTGTTGAGTTCCGCCACCCAGACTGTGTCTGTTATGTCATTTTAATAGCAAATAATGAAGGAAAATCAAAATTATATTTTTTATTTATATTATTATATTTTTTTTAACAATCCGCATATAACCGGGGTGAACAAAGGGAACCTAGTATTAGAAAACGAGATATTCCACTTCCCTCCCCAGTTTTCGAGATATTGCATGTGGCGAAACTTAACGCCGCACTCCCGTCCCTTCAGAAGCTCCCCAAATAAGCTAAATATCATTAAAAAAAAACCAGTAAATAAATGTGTACTAATATTAAAATTTAAAAGAATTTGTCCGGTTGAACGTGGTAATCTCAGGAACTAACGGTGTGATTTGAGTAATAAGTTCTGAGTTGGATAGCATATATATTGAAGAAGATTTCACCACATTCGTCGTTTCAATGTAATAGCCCGATGTATCATATTATATATCAACTGCAACAACACAACCCTTATTATTACCATTTGATAATGCGGGTGGAGTAGGTGTTTAAACTAGTATATTTATTTATAATTTCACATTCGACGTAAACGTAGCAGAGTGAATAAAAAGGCCGACTGAGTACGAATGGAGCATAAGCCCAGTGAAGCGTTTGAAAAATCGGCAAAAACTAACCGTCCACCAGAGCGACAGTGACATAGCGAAAAATATAATATACGTCAAGAGACATTGTTATATAAATATTGTTCAATATTTATTATTTCAGTTCATCATATAAATAGGTAGAAGGAATCTATTGTTATGAAATTTAATTATCTATTTTCCGTCTAATTTTCGAGACTTTGCATGTTGATTGACGCAATTCAATGCCGCACTTTGTTTTGTTACCTGAGCAATTTGTTTTTTTTTTTTTTAGCTTCACGCTGTATCCCACAGATTATTACAATTGTGCCACGAAAGTCTGTTTATTTTTATATTTTATCGTTATTATGATCAAACTGCGAACCAGAACTTTATTAATTTTTATTTTATACTATTTAAGTGTACTTATTAAATTGATGAATAATTCTATACTACATTAATAAAACGCAATTTAAATCTTTTGGCGTTTTCCTTGATTTTGCTCGTAAAATTTGTTAGTTATTTCATGTCTATCTAGGTAGGCGGTAGGTACGCGTGCCTTTCATACGCAATTTTTTCTCGTGTAAATCCTGATCCCGCGGAGAATTCTGGGATAAAGAGTTGGAAAATATGTACATGTTGCTCAAGTGATAGTCCCGTAAAAAACAGTTTCGGAACTTACCCTGGATGCGTTCTAGTAATGTAACACGAGTATATTATATACACAAAAAATCTATACTTTTTTTAACAATTTTTTTTTATATTTCCACCAATGAAGAATTTTGTATTTTATATTTACTTTTCTTTGCTCTCTAGAACTAAGTGAGTTTATTTTACTTTTTTTTACTTCACTCAGTTTTTTTCGTCTGCGTATTTATTGAAAATAGAGATATGCTGTTTATAGGTGTTACAAAGACAGACATTGCCACAAGTTATCAAGCGGTGATTAAATGAACATTTGATAAAAGTACAAAAAAGCAATGGGGTTCGATTCCCACTAGAGGAAATATAAATATTTCATATTTTGATTTTCTCTCTCTGGTAATGAGGTAAAGATTGGCGTAAAGTTCCGCTATTCTACACGCAATGCCATCAGAATTTGGCGGAATTAGGGAGCGGTAGTGTCTCAATGACAACAGAGTGTCTTGACTCTAAATAACTTATAATAGATACTAAATAACGCGATCCGGTTAAACAGTTTCATTTAAGAAAACTAAGTTGCAATTTAACCTATCTTTACAATTGAATCCAAATAAATCTCACATCTTAATTTTCTCGGTAACAATGAAACAGATAAACATTTCCCTGGATTGGACCATAAATGGTACCAATTCTGTCTTTTATGGGTCCGATTGTATCGTAAATTTCACTTCATTTCTTCATTTGACTTGTCCCAGTAATTGCTAGTTGTGGTACATTTTCAATTTAAGTTTTTGTTTTAGAGTACAATAAAGATTATTAAATAAAAAATCAGCTTCACGCTGTATCCCGCACACAGCAGGGTAGGCAGAGGGAACCTAGTGTTTTTAGACACTCCATTCCCCACTTTTAATGGCCTCTTTTAATGTCTCAGTATTTTGATTTAATACATACATATATTTAAAACTTTTCCGTTATTGGGTGACTAACAAACAACATATTGGCGAAATAATGTGGCGTAGAACTTTGCAAAAATTTAGCAGGTAAATTGGAGAGTTTAGGGTGTAGGCTAAGAGAGAGAGAGAGAGATAGAGAGGGAGAGAGAGAGAGAGAGAGAGAGAGAGGGAGAGAGAGAGAGAGAGAGAGAGAGAGAGAGAGAGAGAGAGAGAGAGAGAGAGAGAGAGATCACTAGTATTTTATATAGTTATTTATGTATTTAAATTATGAGTACATTTATTGTTCTTCGTCTAGCATTCATTCTATAAATGAACATATCGTAAACAAAGTGAATTATATCTAGTGTTAGCGAACTGTAAGTAAACGTGTAAAGGGTAGATTTAGGTGAAAATAATTATAAAAGCAGTAGAATTGTATCAATCGGGGGGCAGTTGCTTGTAAGTGACGGCTCTTATTGGAAGGAAACTAGTGTAAAGTATTGTTAGTAGGTATATACTTGCTATTACATAGTATCCCTTTCCAAATAGTTTAGAATCATATAGACGATGTGTTTTTAAGGTGTTTTCTTAAAAACGTTACCCACTTCCAATTTCTAACACTAGATTATTGTTACCAAATCTTTTACATATAATGCATACTAGCATAATAGCCTAGCCAGACTAGTCTATTTAAAAAATATATATTATATAAGTACTTTTTTTTACTTTGTTACTTTTTTCAACATTATTAGCAAAAAGACTAATATTTCATGGAAAATATTTAAGTATCGGCCTATAAAAAGGGTGAAGTCCTCGCAAAAGCTTTATTTGAGCCTAAAAAGTTATTGATTTTCAATATTATAGGTTGTTTTCTTAACCATTCAAATATTTAAATGTTATCGCCTGTAATTTTCTTTATATTTTTTTCTTCTGGCAGCTCCATGTAGGGAACGGAGTATCCCACTATTTAACACTAGGTTCTCTCTGTTTACCCTGCTATATCAAGATACAGAGTGAAACTGCCTTTATTTTATATAGTTTTTTAGCCTAAATATAAGCCTAAACTCGAGTTGTTTACTAGTAAGCACAGATACAGTTACAAAAAGTGATTTCTCAAATTCAGTAGTCGGCATAAAAAGCGTATAAAAGAAGAAAAAGTGCTTTTAAAAGTCAAGTCATACATTAAGAGTTTTAACGCTTCAGTAACAAAATTAGAACTTAATTTGAATGAGTAATCTAAAATACTCGTACAGTGCCAATTACCGGCGTAATTTGGAACTTAACCCTTATAATGAGATGGAAAAGTTTAACTAACTTAAAATGTATAATATTTTGGGTAAAACAGTCGGAAATTATGATGACGAACGAATGTTACTTTTGTATGAAAAGTTTTTTTATATGCTTGCTACTTTTAAATAGGCTTACGTGAAAAATACAAGATCTATACTTTAAATTGACTCACACTGACGTTGAAGCTGCACCTGGAGTCATTTGATATTTTTATGGCCGTAAAGAAGAGGAAATAGCTTGTACTAGCTAGCAGATTTCATTTCCTACTCTAGGATTTGTTACTTGGTGGATTTTATAAAAATGAAACCGGCTAAGAGTTAACACTCTACACATTACCACCATTAATAGTTCTTGATATGCTATTCCTAACCGACTTCAAAAAGGAGGATGTTTTGAATTTGACTTATATCTCTCAAACCACAAAATCAATTTTGAATAAATATTTTTCGCTTAAAATTTCTAGAAATAATTGTATAATCCTATTTTTTGACAATTTTTTTACCAGTTAATATTTCACAAAGTAATGGCTATAAAAATGCCTGGCTTTCTAATGCCTCTCCTGCCCTCTCTCAATTTTTTTCTTTTGTTCGTTACATGTATGTATTATATTGTTGGCGAACTCGTGTAAAAGAGGGTAGAATTAAATGAAATATTTTAAACCCATACCTAAAGGAATTAATCAAGATATCTGCAAATAGTTCAGACGTAGGATTTCATTTCTCGATGTTTATTCATTTCGTGTGACGCAGTAACGCATAGATACCAATAACTTAAACATTATATATAGAATACCTCTCAAGCATAGCAAAATGATAACATACTAACATATGCACGTGACATAAATAAAATGAAGTCTATTCAATATTGGGGTTACTACGAAATTGCGACATCCATCATTGGTACAATTACATTCTTTAATAAAACAAAGTGGTCTGGCCGTAAAATTTTCTAGGAAGATTTCAGTGCTGTCATTTATAGATAGTTGCTGTCTTAAGAATTTAAATATTTCATGTTTCTTTGTATTTGTGTTTTTTTACAGAATTGTAAAATGTTTAGCTCATATTATTTATTACACGATGCTTGCCTAATATATATAACCGCCGAATACAATCAAATACAACAATACGTCTTGGTAGAATAATACCAGTACCTTGATAGGTACTGTTATGATGGTAACGAGTGAACCACTTCATCAGAAGTGGTTCACTTGGTACCGACGAGCTCGTAGTATTGCTGCGTGACATTTAATTGATATTAATTTCATAATTTTTTAATCTGGAGATATTCGTGAACATTATAATAAGCTTAAGTTGTTAGTATTGTTTTTACAATTAATTAAATTTTTGTATTGACAAACTAGAATACATTGCGAAATTATAAGGCGAAAAGTTGGCATTACAAGCTTACCTGTATTTTTGATAGCAACGAGATGTCTCTGTATCTGTCACTATTTTTACTATGAGACATATTTTACAATATGCTGTCGAACAAACAGAATATTATAGTACACATTTTGTGAAGCACTTGTAAGAACATTTGCATCTTTAAAAACACCGCGTACAGAATTTCGCGATCTTAGGTTGTGAGGCGAACTCACGTCTCTTTCTCCAAAGAATGAATATTGGATTTTTATCTGCAGAACTGCCCTACAGCAGCATGTCGTAATGTAGAACTTAGAATGTGTTATATACAATTCATAGTTATTACCATTTAGCCACACAGGTGAATTTATCTTATATCCACCAGTTGGTTTCTTTGAGTTTGAAAACAGGCATAATGTTTTACATAATGAACAAGGACTATATAGCCATTCTTAACCTCCAAAAAAATTAAATTTTGCACTCTTATTCCATTAATTTTGATCATAATTTTTTTTCGTACTAAAATACATTCTAACGAATATAAATAACAAAAACAGAAAATATTGAACAGTATTTTTAATATATAAAAAAAACATCTGGAATAAAACTCTCGAAAATCTGACGGGAAATTTCCTACTTTCTACGAAATTCCTGCTTTGCGGGAAAACACTTTGATTTGCTGTTTTTTCTTTTCTATGCTACAGTTACACGTTATTACTGTATCACAAAGACTCAAGTGGTATATCGTACAAAAGTTGCAATATCCCGACCATATGAAATTGAAATGGCACTAACATTGGTTTTGTTATGGCCTTGGCCTTTCTATATAATAAAAGTCATAGAGAAAGCTAATATATTAGCCTTTTATAAAGTACAATTTAAGATGTATTTTACTTATATGTTAAAAACGAGAAAAAAAAAGAGTAAACGAGAATGATATTTACACTCAAAAGAAGTCATAGTGGATGTTTAGTGTTAAATAATAAAAGATTCGCGTCAAAACAGCAGAATAATCTGTTATATTTTTAATACAATATACAATTTCGCTTAGCGAACTCAGGGAAGTGGCATAATTTAATAAGCGTCGTCCATTTCGTAGAAATTCGGCCAAATTGATGAAGACAAACAAACAGATATGAAACGAAAGGTAAGAAATGGATTTCGTGAGCGTAACGCTAAGCGATTACAGTATTTGAATTTAATAAGTCCTTTTTATATAAATGTATCTTTTTTATACATTTTTTGTTTTAAATTTAGCTTTTTTGTAAGCTTGTGCTCCTTTATATAACAGTGTATACTTTACATAACAGTATACAGTCGGAGTGATAAAAAATGTCGTTTGTACTTAATAATAAGAGTGAGTGGGGACCAATTTGAAGTTGGTGCCACGGACTGTCTTAACGCCAAGTTCTTTCTGCATATCCAGTTATTTGCGGGATACAGCGCGCAGCCAAAAAAAGATTTGAACTAACTACCTC
The DNA here is from genome assembly GCA_030704555.1 of Heliconius charithonia. Classification (NCBI taxonomy): domain Eukaryota; kingdom Metazoa; phylum Arthropoda; class Insecta; order Lepidoptera; family Nymphalidae; genus Heliconius; species Heliconius charithonia. The sequence continues at coordinate 8,314,904 of CM060825.1, forward strand.
TGTTGTGTTGCATAAGAAATTAAACGATTAGTGACTAATCACTTTGTTATCATTCACCCCATCTTAATAACGTAAGTTTTGGCTCACAAATTTCTTGCATAATAAGTTCCCTTACAGTACGTAATGTTTTCTTAACATAGTTAATTATAGTACTAATCATATATTTAATAATATTATATTTTCATGCTAGCGACCCGCTCGCTCGCTTACACTACTGAATTATTTATCTTATATACGAAATCTAAGTGAATAAGCACTATTTATGTTTAGTTCTGACCGATTTACATAATTTTAAAACACTGAATTTTTTTTTATTACAAACAATATTAAATATTATATTTGAACCTGTTACCTTCTTTCGATTGTTGACTTCTTGGTATCGTGTCGGAGGGTCTACCGCGCCGTACCTGCCAAAATTTTTTGTGCCATTTTTGACGCAAAAACACTCGAAAAATTCGATTTTCCCCAGATTTTTGGACTTTTTACTTGCACTCTGTCCCTCATCCCCGCGGTCTTTACATCATTTTTGGAGCGCGTTTGACACCAATTTCATCGAAATCCATTCAGTGAAAACTAAAAAAAAGGACCTCCCCGCGCCTTTTATTCGCTAGGCAAGTAAAGAAAGTTGGTTTCGGTGAAATTTTTTAGCATTGAAAAGTTTTATTTTATGCTTTTTGTCCTCTTTTGGGTGCAGGAGAACCTGAAAGAAAAATATAAATAATCATTGTTATATACAGTCATGGCTATTTACACCACTGACTATTTGTAGGATAAGACAAAGTATGTATTTTAATATTAATACAATATATACAGGTATATAAGTAATATAGCGATTTACAAGACTTATCCTTAAACTATGCGGAAGTATAAACCTATGTATGTATATATTTCTTTTTTATAACTTATTTATTTTAGTTTTAAACTTCGACACGGTATAGATGACAGCAACAACAGAAGAGTTTTGTATGTCCAAGCTAAGGTCAGACCTGCTCTACCTTGCTCTACCTCCCAAAAAACCTGGCTATGTTATTCTATAACATCTGATCAGGTCACTAGGGCCAACAGCATACTACAAAGTCGAAAAAAAAAATAAAGTTTTATATGAACAGATTAATATAAGATATTATAAGCCCGACTGCATAAAATTAAAGAGTAAACAGAAACTTAAACTTCAATAGAATTAACAATCGGAATCCGTTTTTTAATTTGATCCCTTTGACTGAAGACCTCTTGCGAAGAATAGGTTCCGACTGTTGTTCCTAATGAAATATTTGGATTGATTTACTTTCTTTTCATTTCTATGCAGATGGATTTTGTTTTTTATAATTATTTTCTTATTTCACACTCTTAAGGAGCTTATTAAGCTTCTTTAATAGGCATTATTTTCTCGAAGGAGTTACTACCTTGGGATTTCAACCCGCCTTCACAGTCCACTAACAGTAGGCTATCTATAACTCTTACAATCTCCACGTAAAAAGGGCAGATCAACGAAATACTAAAATATAAGAAGGGGAGGGATAAACCCTATAAACCCATATATATATAAAAGTAGTAAGGGAACGGGATAAACGAAATTTTTAAATACCACGCTAACAAAAGCTACAGGCGATGACTTATAAAATGTATGATGAATGATAAAATTTATAATTTATTAAAAAAAACCAGGTAAACCCAATACAAGAAGTGAGTTGGGAAAAAGTAAATATAAAAACCGTCAAAACGGTTAAGTGCTCCTTAAGTAGTTTAAAAGATAAACTTCGCGTGAGCTGAAGCAGTCGCGGCGGTCTATAAATCGATAGTCCACACTATTAACCCAGAAAGCGACTGTTTTGTAAACACACGTAATAACTGTCTGTTTCTTATATATACTTGCCCTATTTTACTGGATTTTTATATAAGGCTTGATTTTTACATATATTGACATATTAGAAAAACATAATGTAAGTCGGCCCTTATTGAATGATCCATATTGAATAATTCGAATATCACTCACAAGAGTTAGTTATTTTCATTTTCTGGCTCTAATAATGTGTTAGCATAAAAATCTTTATGCATCACCATCACCATTACCATCACCCATATGCATAGATCCAACGTGAAGTTAAAAAGAAATAAAGCATAGCTTTCAGTTCTTTCGTGGCAAAAGATTCATATTTTCTATTAATATATTTGATTAGTAGCGTATTCAAATCGAAACCACTTTCTTTCTTTTTGTTAAAATGTTAAAAATTGGGTAAGGCTTCCGTTTTAATTTTAGTTTTGTTGGTCAACGGGAACTACAACCATTAAAAATTCACAAACTTAAATTTGCAGGTGTAGGCACTCATTTTGTATGAAATGAACTACAAGTAAAAGTTTGTAATTATTATTTTCTACGAAATATTTATAAATTTCCACGTTTTAGATCTTTTCCAAAGTTTGGATTCTAAGTTTTCACTTCGTGCAAAATTTTTCAAACTGTAGGTCCATCGAAGTACGTAAGGCCATTACGCGTCGAATTTCATATCAAATGCAGCAAAACCGATGCTTATATGCTTGTATCTTTTGATGATATATAGCTTGTATTTTTTCTGTATTACAAGAGACGTAGAACTGATTATTTGATGTTTATTTTAGCCTGATGCCTCGAGAAGAGGTCTTGACAAACGGACAGGCAGACAACAAAGTGACCCCATAAGGATTGCATTTCTTTCTTCTTCTTTTCATCTTTTTAGTGAGGCAGAGGTATGGTTTTTTTTCCCGCGATATTGTTATATTGCGAGGCCGTCGTGAGGCAGGGGAGTGGGCGTGTGACTGTAAAGCGACGATTGTGTGTTCGATTCCCGAACGGGGAAATAAAATATTTAAAATTTTCATTTAACTATTCAGATAGTAACTAGGCAAAACGCGGCGTTAAGTTTCGCCACTCACAAACAAACGTAGAAAAATCGGCGGAAAGAGAGAAACGGAGTTGTGCGAGATACAGTGAGAAGCTAAAAAACATACCTGTAGTTAGTTTAACACCAAGATGCCGCGCTGTGCAAATCTTTTTCAATAAGTTTCACCGTTTATTTTCCAACTACGTGACTTTAATCAAATACAACTTCATACAAATATCTCCAACGTTCAAGTTCTATTTAGATTTTCACGGGACGGGACGTGGATAAGAGAAAATTAGAGTTATCTTGACTCTACAGTGACGATATTTTGACCCTTTTACTAAATATAATATTAATACCATTGAGTAAATTGATGCGATGTTGAGTTGTGTTTAACTATATAGGTAAAGCTGTACAAAAATAAAAGAATATCCGAAATTATAAATTGAATATCCGAATTTCTCTTAATTGGCACTACGTCCAAAAAAAAGTCCATCGTGACGTAGTGGGATGGCGTATCGCCCTAATTTTCAACAGTGCGTATTAAGTGACAGAACTTAACGCCTATTATAACTATATGTTAAAGAGTTAAATTATATAAATATAAAATATTATAATTTGTTCGCTCTGGTGAGCAGGTAAAGCGCGGCGTTGACTTCAACACTGCTTCTCAACACGTTATGCCGTAAGAATTCGGTGGTAAGTGTGGTAACGGAATTGTCTTAGTGAGGAACGGAATGCCTTAACATTAGGTTCCCAGGTACTCTCTACCTACCCTAATATGTGTAGGATACAGAGGAAAACAAAAAGAAAACAGTCTTCCGAGTGAAAATCGAATACACAGACATTATATTTTCTTTTAATACGACGGCCTCACAACTATAATACTTTCATATTATCATTTTAATTATGAACGACCAATTTGAGTGCAGTCTATAACTCTGTCGAAGTGGAAAATATTTAATTTAATATTCATTAATTCGTTTACCAATTTCGATAATAATTTTAATATATATTTTAAGATACTTTATCGTTTGTTATTATAAAATAATGAGTATAACAAATTTTTAATTGAAATCTATGTAACTTGATGGATTGAGGTGCAAAGTGTTCGAAGCGCTGTAACTTTATTTTTGTACGTCAATCTTCATATCATAGCATGCTTTCCGTAACGTATTGATTGAGATCAGTCGTGACGCAGAGGCACACAGTGTAACTGTAAAATTGACTGGTTGTGGATTCAATCCCCACTGGAGTGAAATATTTGTTTACATTTACTTGAGGAAGTGAAATATTTGTTTACATTTACATTTTCATTTCTTCGCTCTGGTGTCGTTCCACCACCAACACGCAATGCTTCTAAAAAATTCGGCGGCAAGCGGGGAACGGAGTGTTTTAACACTAGGTTCCCTCTGCCTCTACTTTACGCCTGCCTGTGTACGGAATACAGCGTGAAGCTGTGTTTGCAGTACTAGAAGAGCCATTTCAAAAAAAAATCTTATGTTTGAATATCCAGCGCTCTTCCGTCTCCTTGTTCGGGTTGGTCGTTGGTGGTCATAGACCATGTCGATTACGGTGCAGTTTGAATTGGTTTCGTAATGTTCCTATTTCCTAAATTAGGGAGTTTAGATTTAATGATTATTTCTTTTTCGTTCACTGAAAGAGTAAAAAACGTGTTTATGTTTCTTCGTCCGTATCTTGTTTATAATAAATATTTGCGAAATGTCTTTATATATTTATTGATTTCATTACTGAGTGACTGTAATCGGTCAACTGCCTAACCTATTTTTCTAGGATTTATCGAAATTCCTGTACAGGATCGCAATAAAACAAGATTTTCCATTTTGCGTCCTAAAGCCCATGCAAACAAATTTACGGGTGACAGCTAGTTAATAACAATACAAGCTTAGTGCAGAATATTTGTCAAATAAATACGAGAGAAATACGAAATACAATATCAAAGTTCTAATAGATTTTTCATTGTGACTTGAAAATTGCAGTAGCACAGCCTGTCAGCATCGTTTTGAAATATTTAAAAAAATTGTTACATAACGAACAAAAATAAATCTTAAAACCTAGAGGTAAAGTTTAAATCGCTTTGCAAAAAATCTTTTTACATTCCTAATATCCAAGATATTTTTCGTAACTTTTGAACAACCTCATAATTTATAGTCGTCATCCAAAAAATCTTTGACTTTGTAAACGTTTGTGTTCATCATTTCAACTTTTCCATACAAGTTTGGACGTTATTTGTTTCAGACAATTGCGTTTAAAATTTATAGCAATTTGAGGCTATCGTCTCGCAGTTGGCTGTATACTTAACGGTTTCGGGTTCCATCTAAGTCTACACAATAACGACAAAGTGCGGCTATGACTTTCGCCACTCTACATGCATTATTTTGAAAATTGGGCAGAATGTGGAGCTCAATGTCTCCTTCTACATTCCCTCTGTCTACTTTGCTATAAGGAAAAAAATGTGAACTTAAAAAAAAATTACAAAATGGGCGAAATGTCTCATTTGAACCATTTGATTATTCAAAGAGTAAATAGCAAAGTTTACTACATTTTCTAAACTAAGAAGCCGATTTTTTCCATGCCTGAAAAAGACATCCGAGTAAAGCAAATTTCTTCAACATTTCTAAGCACCATTTCTTCCATAATTGATAAAATTTTACCAAAGAGCTTTAGAATCCTCGCGAATACCTCTTATTTGTCGTCTGTTTGGCTTCATACGAAGTGAGGCTTTTATTTGCCTTTCTGTTGTTACAGGAAGCCTCGGGTGGAACGCGCAAGTGTTTATTCATGTTAAGGTTTCATGAGGCAGGAAATGGAATTTCACATCTGAAATGCAAACGTCTAATGTGTTTAGTTCCTTATCCTACTTCATTATTGATGGTTGATGTTAATATTTATATAAATAAATGGATTTAGTAAAAATGGTGTTAACGAATTGTAACATTTTTCAAATATGTGTTTTATCATCCACGGGGTAAAATAGGAGAAAATATAAAAATAGGTAATTCCAATTCACTCACTTTCTGCTGCTTAAGACTATATCAATTCACACAACTAAACGCTGCACTTTGTCTATCAAAAAGGGATATTAAGATGCCTTAATAAAGGCACATGATGATCATCTCACTCATCCAAGTAAATGTAGCTTGAAGTTTTTTTCGCATAACGAGTTAGACAGAGGAAAGCCGTTATCCAAATTTTCGTCTTAGTCAGCTCCGCCTTATCTGCATTTCCACATAATAGATTATTGAGTGGCGTAACTCAATGCACCACTATGTATGTAAGAGCGAGGATAAGATAATTATTTTGAATGTATAAAATCATATAAGTAAGGAGGAGAAAACCACAACCACTACGTTAGCCTCTATCCTTCAGGGCAACCAAGATCTTATAAAACGCTCTAGATAATACCTCACGTTCTAACAGTCAATCTATATACCCATTTACCAAGAATTTGTACCTCAGTACATATGCAATAATAATTCAAGCATACAACACGTACCAGCAAAACGATCGTTATACAGAAACATATATCTATTATATTATTTCTATATTCCTTTAACACACGTAAGAAACATCAGAGAAGCTTTTAAGCTCATTCGTGATATGAAATATTTCAAGAAAGCTCTTGGAACGTCTAAAAATGTATGAGATACGTGAAGCCTTTCGTCGGAACTCGGAATGTAAGGTCCGATGTATATTGCGATTTATTAGTGTTAGTACTATTTTTTATTTCTTAGAAAACATATTATGTATAAATTATTATAATTACTCGTTTTTTGGGCTCCTTTCTCAAAAGAAAGAAACAAAAAGGAAAAAAATCGTCCGTCTGTTATAATATTTTTTCTTAAGATCGCATAAAAGTATCTATGATAAATGCAAGACAAAAATAAGCTCCTAAGTCAACACAAACATTTTTATAATGTTTATGCCTTCTTTGTATGAAATTCGCTTCGTTAACAGAACCTATAAAACTTATAATACAAATAAATATAGAAAATTGTAGGTAAATCATCGATAAAATCATTACAAATTTATATTTGTAGTTCATTAGTATTAGGCTAAGCAAGACTATTCCGTTCAAGTGAAGACTCAGCGAGACCAATGGAGAATTCTCATTATTAAAAAAAACATTTTCTATGTTAAATAAAATTCTCTATAAATTTTGACAACAATTATAAACTTGCGATATAAATGTTTTTAGCATTAAGATTACTATTTTTAATATCTTCAAATCGATTGGACGTAAAATTAAATGTAAATAGTTTTAAGTAAAATTACTTTATAATTAAAAAAAAATCATATAGAAAGTTTAATATATTCCTGCTTATAATGTTTAAATTATTTGTTTTTGAAATATTCTATGATAATAAATAATAGGTATATAATACCTAAATCATTGAGGCTTGTGCTGATCAAATCCAAAACGAAGTTTACAGAAAGTTAGAAACTCTCTCTCCCATTATTACTGACGAAAGAATATGAAAAGTTAAAAACTTAACATATTCATTTAAATTGTGCAAAAAATAGCAATGTAAAGAAAATATTAATATAGAAATGTCTTTGCCAGCGTTAGCAAATATTTAAATGGCCAACAGTATACTGCAAACATAGTAATGATTAAGTCTGAAGGGCAATAAAGTTAGTCCAAAAGTGCTGGTATTTTTTATGTAAAATCAAGACACTTGAGGTGGAGACATATAGGTGATCCAAGAATTTGTTTTAAGATAAAAAAAAATACCTTCAGAGAAAACCAAGTGTTAAGGCAATGTATGACATACCGGTAACCACTTTCCGCCCTATTTTAAATTTAACACCGCGCATTTTTTTACCAGTGCTGAGAAAGGTCAATACTAATATTATAATTTCAAAGTTGGTTGTGACGCAACAGCACGCGGCAGCGTGCAACTGTAAGTATGGGAGGTTGTGGGTTCGATTCCCCTTTAAGGGAAGTAAAATATTTAATATTATAATTTTCTCGCTCTGGTAACGTCTCTAGAATAGGGAAAGTGGGAAACGGAAGTGTTTAATGTTTCTCACACTGACACGAGTTTCCCAGATTTCTTCTGCCTACCCTGCTATGTTCCGAATGCATCGTGAAGCAAAAAGAATATTACAAATCATTGACTTGAGTGAAGATTGGACCTGCAACCGTCGTTAATCGTCAGATGCTATCCCACTGCTTAAAGACCGCCTCTATATTAAAGGGTGATGAAAAAATAATATAAATACTGTACCGTACTGTTAATATATTATTATGTTTGAATACTTATCGTACCTACTATAGATAAACAAAGGAAGCAATCACAAGCCCCTGCAAGTAATTCAAACCAACTAAAACACGTAAATTAACTTATTCACAACTCTAAGACAAGTTTGTATTAGTTCAACCGACTATAGATAAAGGTAATGTGTATGTTACACACATTTGTGTGATAATTAGTTCTGATTTGTATGGAAAACGTAACAACTTTTTTTTAGCTTTATACAAGGCAATTGACACTCCGTTCTCCGCTTTTCGCCCGAAATTGAGACATTGTAAGATAAGCTGCGGAACTCAACGTCACACTTTGACTATCATAAAAATAAATAAATTTTGAAAATAAATAATTTTCAAAGTGAATCGCTCGTGACTCACTGCCATCACGGTAGAAATCAAACTCTGTCTCACGAAGCAATTATAGCTTCAAGAATTAAATGTAATGACATTCGGCAAAATCCTTATTTGGGGAAAAAACTAAATAGATATATTTAAATTATTCCATTAAACCGTTCTGGCAAGAAGCCAAGAAATCGCAGCGTTGAGTTCCGATCTTTAATGATGTCTCGAATACAGAAGAAAAGCGGAGAATATTTCGCCTCTCCTCTGCTTAGCTTGAGATATAGAAATAAGATTTGTTGAAAAATACGTTTTAATTATTTAAATTTAATTGTTTGTTCTGTAAAAAAATGTTCATATTTAATAATCATATTTTATTTCACATATATCAGGGTAGTGTTAAGATACTCCGTTTGAGTAGTTGCATATTAAGTAGGGGGCTTTGTCTTCTGACCAGACCAGTGGGAAAACGAAAATAAATGATTTTATTGATTGGGATTCTAATCCACAATCGTCGCGTTTACAGTCATTGTGATGCTAAGCCACAATGGTCTTATATCTATTAATAAAAAAATTGTCTTAGTTTCAAGCACAGTTCAAGTAACGGAAGAAAATTATATGTAACGAATCAGCTTCTCGCTTTGTCTCTGTCACAGCAGGGTAGGCACAGGGAACCTGTTAAGACATTCTGTCCACCCCACCTTTCGCCGAGTTCAGAAGACATTGCATATTGAGTGGCGGAACTCAACGCCGCGCTTCGTCTCGTAAAATATTTATTTACATTTATATTTATTTCCTCGAGTAGGGATTGAACCCTAAACCAGTCTCACTTACATTTATACTTTGTGCCCTTGCGCCACGACTGGTCTCGATGTAACGAATAATTGTGCTAATAAAGATTTTCTTAATAAAAGTATTAAAGGTATTCGTACTTTTCAAAATAAGCAATAAAAAAGAAAATATATAATAGGATTTATCAATTTTATTTATAGTCAGAGCTTTGAGAAGTCAGATCTTTAATTAAAGCGATGTAAATACATATGTATGTGTCTTACAAACTATAAAACATACGTATTTTATGCTTGTCGTATAATATGGCTTTTATTTGTTAATAAACCGCCATTGCCCATTATTAGTCTCGAATTTTGTTTGACGTATTATAGCCAATTTCATCTGACGGCTTTAATCTCAACAATGTCTCGAAAGTTAGGACTCTATAACGCTTACAGATGCTTCATCACATCATACAAGCGTTAAAGTATGTCTCCAGTATTTTAATTGGTCAAAATTGTCATGTTTCTTTCGAGAATCAACATGTAACCGCCGATTGATAAACGAACTAGAGATATCATTGGACCATATGTTTTTGAAAATGAGACATTGATGTGATCAGTATGTAATTTCATCAAGACTTTTTCCGTGCCATACATTCATTTAAGCAAAACAACCCACTGCTTGGAAAATTTTCATAAGTTGATAATATATGATTTCTTCTTATGAGGTTATATCATTCCCATAATCACCCGTACAATAAAATAACAAATGAAATGTAGCAACAAGGAAATGAATCAAATTCAGTAATCAATTAATTCAGTTACGAAGATGCACGATAACAGCGCGAATTTGACAGTAAACAGTTTTTAACAAACGTACAGACAAACAGAAGGACCGACAGATAGACAGTAGACGAGAACGAGGTGATCCTATAAGATTCCTTTTTTTGTTTTGTGGTACGGAATCGAAATCCTGAAAATGGAGATATGACGATGATTTAAATAGCACATTTATTTATTTTTTATTAGTGTAGAGTAAAATATAATGATTGGATCCATAACCAGATCTGTGATATTAGATGGCCACGATAGAGTAAAATTTAATTTCATTTTGTAACGAATAAAATTTTCATTACTCGCTTTATATTCAGTGATTCCATTTTTGGTGGCTGCCTCCACTCGTATACTCGTAGCGGAGGGGCGCTACAAAATATTATATTACAAAGTTTCAGTCTTATGTTAGAGTCAGCTCTATCCGCTTATGGCCACTGTCTTATAATATTTATAGAATAAGTTGTTATTTTTCGAAATTTTCTTTTAAATTTTGTTTTTCTTTTGCTTCACGCTGTATACTGCATATATGATATGCAGAGAGAACCTAATATTAAGACTACTCGTTCTCCACACACCACCCAATTTTTAAGATGTTGGTTGTTCATCGGCGGACTTCAAGCTGAGCTTTCTCTTATAACCAGAGCTCGAAAAAATATATAATTAATATCGAAGCCGCAACTTTCATATGTACGGGTACTTACAGTCAAGCGCTGAAACCCTACCTACCTCTATTGCTATTTTCTAGAAATATGGAAAATGTTGAAATCTCGCAAAAAATCTGTACGTAGCATTTTTAAAATCCGCTTGGATACTCTAGCGCTAGCCAATTAATCTCCAAGGTTTGTATGAAAATTCAATATTAATATTAACACTGTTTTCCACTTTTCTATAAAAAAATAATATAATTACATGATATAGATAGCTATTTTTTGCACAGTGGGGTAGTATATAGCTGTATGATTGTAGGTTTGAATCCCATCCAGGGAATAATGACAGATCCATCAAGGCGATGGTTGCGTTTTAAGATGTTCACGTCTTCATCTATTTTGTTTTGAAGATTTTGCAGAAAGTGTGTAAAGTTTTTTCTGTCTGCTTTGCTATGGAAACATTATAAGGCTAAAATATAAGACAAGAAGCAGTCTTAAATTCCTTCACTTAACACACAATATCAAAACAGGCGGATAGTCGACAATGGAGGGTATTAACAGAAAAAAAAAATCACTGCCAACTCTACCCGTATGTGGCAAATGCTGAAAAACATAAAATAAAAAAAGAAAATCAATTTTGAACGTATAACCAACGTATAAAATCTACAACCACAGATCACAACAACTTCTCATTTTTCCTTTGCAATTATTTCTTAATTTTTCACTTAACGAAGAAATTATATGAAACAAAATTACTAGGTGAATTAAATTAATCGCGTCCCGGCATCGTGGAGCATGCGGCTATTGCAATTAAGATAATGTACGAAGTTTCGCATCCAATTTGCAACGCGCCATAAGAGATTTATTATAGGCTTGATAGTTTAGACAAGACTATGGTTTTATTATTTATTTTCTTATTTACGATATTGATGTAAGGGTTTCTTAGTTATTTTATTATGATATATAAAATATAATATAGCCGGTTGTGGCACAGGGGCACAAAGTGCGAATGTAAAATCGAATGGTTGTGGGTGCGATCCCCACTCGAGGATATGAACTATTTATTTAAATGTATATTGTCATTTCTTTGCCCTGGTGTCGAGTCAAATCACGGCGTTGAGTTCCGCCACTTTACACGCAATGCCCCAAAAATTCAGCGGAAAGCGGGGAGCGAACTATCTTAACACTAGGTTTCCTCTGCCTACCCTGCTGTGTGCGGGATACAGCGTGAAGCTGATTTATTTTTATTTATTTATTGTTATTGATAACAGGCCGTTAAAAACTATCAGTGACTTAGGAGTTCATTTCGATAGTGAGATCAGACTCCACATTCATATTGCCAAAATCACTATTAAAGCATTTCAAATGCTGGGCTTTATTATAAGGCATACTAAAGATCTTAAAAAGAGTCAGAGCAAGGTTACTCTTTATTCGGCCTTGGTTCGATCTGGTCTGGAATATTGTGCGGGAGTCTGGTCACCATAGTACGATGTTCATATTGAGCGTAACTAGAGGCATTTCCTATGACACTTTTCGTACAATTGTAATAAAGCTAATCTATTGTCTATGTATCCAAGCCGCTTAAAATATTTCAATTTTATTAGTTTGTTCGATCGGAGACAGTTGCTGGATCAGTTGTTGAGGTTTTGCTATATAAAGTGGTTAACGGAAAGTTAGACTGCCCCCTTCTCGTTGAAAAACTAAATATAAATGCGCCTTCAAGGTTATCCCAAGCCAGTAAATTTATTCTATTATTAATCAAAATTTCAAAAAATAAATAGATTAGCTAACGAGCATTGCAGGACGACAAAACAACCTGATGCTGGTGTTGATATCTTCTCAAACAGCCTTGAAGTGTTCAAAGCTACAGTAATTGCATTCCTGCGCTCTTCTCCGTCTTGACACTTAGGTGTCATCCTATCTCGATCACGTTTCTGTATATTATTTCTTATAATTTGTATTCTTGTTTTATTATATGTTCCCATATATAGTTGCTGTTAAGTCCTTTTTTTGTTACATAAACGAGTTTTACTTGTTTTATAATAATAATTAATTTTAGTATATTAAACTGTTTCTAACCATGCCGTGGCATCTTATAAGTAAAGCAACACTAAGCCACTAGTTCTTAAGGCATGTTTGTAATATCCGATTAAGTGTATGTTCTGTTAGTTGTCCTTAGTAAAACGCAATGTCTCTAAAAAGGATTATTTTAGAGACATTGCGTGTGTCGGAACTTAATACAACGCCTTGCCCCTTCCCCCGATTGGTAATCGAACCTACAATCGTTGCGTTTATAGACCCTTGCGCTATGACGACCAAAAGAGTTAAATTGACTTTTATACACATACTTATTTATGGAGGTATAACGACTGACAATGCAGTGACCCAGATAACTCCTTAGATAAAGGAACATTATGTCATTGTACTTTACCACCTTTCCTTCGTATAAGAAAAGATACTCGATTTCACGATACCGTCTATATAGAAATAGTTAAAAAAATGTAGGTGTTTTAGCTCAGTTTCATATTGTTTCTCATCTATAGAAGGCACAGCAATGTGAACCTCGTATCAAGTTCTCTGTTCTTCACTTATCGCTTGAATTAAAGGCATTTCTTCTGTGCTCAGGCCTGCGTGTCAGAAAATTAAATGTAAATTATTGTGTACTAAGTTGCCATTCATATTTTTAAATCGTATACGATATATAAGTAAATATTTCCGGAAATGTTTCCGTAATTTTGTGAAAATCTCGTGTCTTTTCACTTTTGTATTGATTTCGATTGAAATTTCAAAGTTTTAAATCTGATGAGTTTGTATACTGATAGGTAATAAAGCCTAAACGCATTGATTACATAAAAAAATCTAAATTATTTTTTTATAGATAAATAAATCAGCTTCACGCTGTATTCCTCACACAGCAGTGTAGGCAGAGGGAACCTTATGTAAAAACACTCCGTTCCCCACTTTCTTATTGCGTGTTGATTGGCAGAACCTAACACCAGAGCGAAGAAATGAAAATATTTGAGTGGGGATCGAACCCACAATCAGTCGCTTTTACATTCACACTTTGTGTCCCTGTGCTACAACTAATAAATGATTCTAAGTTATGGAAATTTAATTCTCTCTCAAAGCCACCTACCTACATTATGATTATTGAAGCCTCAAATATCCTTTACAGGGCACGTCGATGTTCCAAACGTAGTATATCTCTGTCACCAGTTTACTACTACCGCTAAACAAGCCATAGCTAAATATAGAGTCGTTGCAGCTCCACCATTCGTTTTAGTTCCATTGCAAATTTTTTTGGGCAAAAGCCAACAATTCTCCATTTTCCACCTATCGTTTCGATAGTCAGTTGAATATTTTAACACTAAATTTATACTGCTTAATGACTAACAAGCCTATATATACATATATCCTGGTAATATAAAATAGCAAAAAAAACAATAATGATGTAGCCTTTATCTATAAACGTAAACTTATCGGAGAATTTAAAGTTCCTGAGATTAAATCGTTTTACTCGACAAACTCATTTGATCATATTAGGATAATCTTTATTTATCGACGTAGCTGTTACTTACAATAGGCTACGCAAATCACGAGTTATATATCTAGTTCGCATCTAATGTTCTCATTGATCGTGGGCGTGGATTGTCTTTCAGCGTGTATAGCATACATTCTTCACGGAAATGCAATTCTAGTAGGGAAGGGCGATAAGTTGTTTACTTTTGTGTATTTGTTTCATCCGATGATATGAAAATCTTCAATTTATTTATTGGATCAAGACTGTTTTTTGTGCTAGGATTTCGCTGGCAGTTTAACCCGTTTCAATGAGCCGTAAGTATTTTGAAAAATTTCGGAATTATTTTAGCGCTCAGGGGAACTTAAAAATTTAGAATATAGGGATATTCTGTAGTCAAATTTCTACATTCTACATCTAGTTGTTGTAATAGCAAATGTACATTAATATAAACGGCACAGGTTGTGGATTAAATTTCTAGTCGAGGAAATTAAATACTGAATAGTTCCATTTTCTTCGCTCTAGTGTCGAGGCAAACCGCGGCGTTGAGTTACGAGACCCTGCTGCGTGCGGTATACAACAATAAATAAAAAAACTTAGCAAGTAAAAAAAAAATTAAACTGACAATTATCTTCAGTAAATATTTATTATTACATTTCAAGAACAAAGTGTATCTATATTGTCTAAATGAAGTTACATTATTTTAAGTAGACTGTAGAGTCGTCGTTGTGAAGCAAATAAGCTAAACGCTTATAATTTATTCATTTTCTTAATAGAAATTCGAGAGTGGAATTTTACTTTCACGGTTACTCTTAATAACAATATTGTTTATAAAAACAATATTTGCTTTTATCACCGTTATTAAGCCTTTAAAAGGTTATCAAAATGGAACTTCGACGAATATATTATATTATATTCGGGAATTTGTTTTTCTTTGCTTATTTTGGAATTGGGGCTAATAATATTTTACGGTATTGTTAGGGTGTACAGCTTTCAAGTTCATTGTTTCAGTTGAATGATGATTAATAATTCAATATTTAATATGGGAAATTTTAATTGAAACATTTAATAGTAGTTTTAATAGAAACTGCTTAAATTGCATAAATGTAGAACGATTCGGACAGTATAATAGAAAGATCTTAGTGCTAAGACACTCCGTCCTCGTATGCCGTTTCATAAGAGAGTTTGGCCCACCACCCTATTTTGATAGACGAAGAGAAAATGTTCTATATGTACACGTTGGTTGTGATATGATATATCCTCACTCGTTATCTCGGCACTTGTACACTCGGCACTCAGCAACTTAGATGTATAGGATAGGATTTATAGGTAAGCTGTCGTCGTTATTCGATTTTATTTACTAAAAATTCAGTAAAAAATGAGTTCGCCATGACTCAATAAAATTTTTTCGTACAAAATAATTGTATTTCAAAGAAAAATGATTAACTTCAATGAGGAAAAATATATAAATCAATAACAACTTTTGATTTGCCGCAACTGCTCTCTATCCATTATTGAGGCCAGTCGTGGCGCAGCGGCACAAAAGTGTGACTGTAAACCGACTGGTTGTGGGTTCGATCCCCACTCGAGGAGATGAAATATTTACTTAAATTTATATTTCCATTTCTTCGCTCTGGTGTCGAGGCTAAGCGCGGCGTTGAGTTCTGCCACTCAACACGCAGTGCCTCCAGAATTCGGCAGAAAGTGGGGAACGGAGTGTCTAAAAACACTAGGTTCCCTCTGCCTACCCTGCTGTGTGGGCGGGATACAGCGTGAAGCTGATTTTTTTTTTTTTGCTCTCTATCCGATTATTTCGTTTGACAGCTTTTCTCACGTATATAGCTATGAATGTCACAAAAAGGTCACAAATTTAGTTCATACCTTGTAAATTTTCTATAAATAGAATATTTTTTGCTTTAGCTTCACAATGTATATATAGCTGTCGAATTCCCGATTCTATCGTCCTCTGCTATGTCCGAGAGTTCGATGTTTGTGAGTATGATTCCCAGTCGGGGGAAATATATTTTCATTCCTTTATAAAACGCGGCGTTAAGCTTCGCTGTTCAAAATACGAAGGGAGTGCCTTAACATTAAGTTTTCTCCGTCTACCCCAATATAGGCGGAAACGTGAAGCGGGAAAAAATATTTAGGTGGTAAACATGACTTTATACTAAACAACAAATAAAAAATTAAATTGGGCCAATAGCGACAGCGCTAATTAGGTCATAGCTCGGTTGGCTGAAGTGTCATAACATGGAAGTTAAATTATGATGATAAAACTTTTTTTAGTCTCTCCCTACATACAGCAGGGTAGGTAGAGGGAATCTAGTGTTAATACACTCCGTTTTCCAGTTTCTGCCGAATTTTTGAGGCATTGCGTGTTGAGTGGCAGAGCTCAACGCCGCGCTTTGCCCCAACACCAGAGCGAAGAAAATGGAAATATAAACTTAAGTAAATATTTCATCTCCTCGAGTGGGGGGAGATTTATTGTATTAGTAAAATTTTATACAACCATTTCTCCTAGTGGAATAGATCCCACAAGCATTGCATTTGGCACAGACGTTCGCACAGACGCCATTGCGCCACGACGGCTTAATTCGATGGACTTTCCTTTTAAGCGTCACAACCAAATTGGTTATCCAATATAACATATTCTATGCATAGATATTATTTATCAATATATACAACCATGTGTAAAATCAGAAACCAGAAACAAATAATAACAAATTTATTCAGGCGTTATAAGGTTAATGAGAAGTTTGATCAGACACCGTTAAATATGTCGAGCTATTGGCGACGTAGTTTGTTAGTTATATGATATGCCGCTTTATTGAATCGCCTATAGGTTATTTGGTTCAACTTCCATTAAGACTAATTACAAATTATTATTATTGAGGTCGTCGTGGCGCAGTGGCACAACGTGTGACTGTAAACGCGACGGTTGTGGGTTTGTATTCCCACTCAAGGAATGATTTAGTTAATATTAATTTATTTTTATTAATTTATTTTAATTTTAATTTTCTCGCTCTGATAACTATATAGAGCGAGCCATCTCGAGCTCACCCACTGAACACACAATATCTTGAAAAAAAAATGACGTTGCGTGGGAGTGTCTTAACAAGGATGGAGCTAAGAAAAAGTGTTATAAATTTAACCCTAGTTTAATAAACTATTAACGAATGACGTTAATAGTTAAAGGAATAAATAAGAAAATAAGAACTTTTTACTATTTTAGAAGTAATATTTCTAATATTATTTAGTCTTGGAGGATTAAGAATTAAAAAAAAATCTAAATCTTAAC
Source organism: Heliconius charithonia (assembly GCA_030704555.1). Lineage (NCBI taxonomy): Eukaryota > Metazoa > Arthropoda > Insecta > Lepidoptera > Nymphalidae > Heliconius > Heliconius charithonia. The sequence continues at coordinate 8,332,448 of CM060825.1, forward strand.
AGTTCATATACGTGTTTACGTACTGCGTCCTACATATGGCATTTCTCCGTGGAGATGTAGATTTTGTTTTAAATTTTCTAAAATTATGTTATTTTTAGGGCTCCGTAACTTATTAGGTAAGAACGGAGCATTTATAGTATCACTTTATTGGCCGTCTGTCTATCTGTCAAAATAAATTCAAACTGAAATTATAATAAATATTCAGATCTATGGTCCTTTGAAGCACAGATAAAATGAAGCTTTTAAGTCAATGCAATCAAAAGATGCTAGCATTTATGTATCTTTGGTTTTGCTGCATTGAAGTCCAACTCGCATAAACTGTTTTTTTTTTTAGTTCAGTACCACTACACAACACGCACTTTTAGGCAGATGTTCTATAAAAAAAAATATGGATTCGAGTGTATTAATTAACACTAGGTTCCTTCTGACGGGTAGTCAGAGGTGCTATGCAGGATATAGCGTGAATCAAAAAATATATACATATATATATATATTTGGATAGCTTTTCTAGGGAAACATGAAACTCTATGATAAGTCAATTTGTCTTTTACTTTAGTCTATTTAGCTGTGGCGTGTTGGGTTGAAATAACGTCACGCTTTTACAACCATACAACGACTTTACTCCTACCTTGAAACTTATATTAAAAAACTATGAGGAATGCAATCATGCAAAAAGTTTTGAGACTAGACTAATTTATTTGTTGTAATTTCCTATTTTCACTTTAACAATAATACATAGTATATCAACTTCTGAACTTAGTTAATATTTTATTTTTATTTTCGAAGTGTCTTGGAGGAGACTGACTGTAAATGCCACGGTTGTGGGTTCGATTCACATTCAGTGGAATAAATTAGTTTCATTTCTTCGCTCTCACAAAAAACAGCGGCTCTAAATTTGGGGACTTGCAGTGCGGGAACAGAGTAGCTTAACATTAGGTTCCCTCTGCCTATCCTGTTGGTGTATCCCTACAAAAAATGTATTTATATCTGCGCCTATACTACAATTAAGGCAAGTAAAACTCAGTGAATACGCAATGGGTTTGAACCTAGATAAAAATGTAATTTAAAAAGTAAATTACCTGAGGTATATATGTGTTGAACCAAATCAACTTAGTTATATTTCTATTTAATATTAAGTTTTATTCTCCCTTTATTTTTGTATTTAAATTATATGTTATTTATGTTCTTTTCTATCATTGATAATAAACAACTAAAAATATATTTTACCGCCATGACGTCTGCCAATTACAAAAAAAAAAGATAATGTCTAGTTACAGGGCAATAAGCTATATTTGATTACGATCGAGGGACGCTCTCGATCAAACATAATTAATTGGGTCTTCGTCTTCAATTAAAGATCGATGACAGCTCTCTGATAACTTTAGGTAACTCCGACGAATCGGGTGACTTCTTCTAAATAATAATTATTTTGATCTTATTTTTTATAGATTCGTTGTGTATTAAATATATTTTTTTATTGCCTTTCTTATTTTCCGTTGTGGCGCAGGGGCATAGGTGGAAATGTAAATGTGTGTGTTCAATTACTTATTTTGTTTTGTACTTTCGATATCAAGACAACATGGGGCATTGAGGTTGTAAATAAGAAGAAAGCGGGGAACGGAGTATCTTAACAATAGGTTTTCTCTACTCATGTAGAGGTCTGCTCTTATGAAGTTTTTGGTATTAAAGATAATAAGTGCAATGATAGAAGAAAACTATTTAACATATTTTAAAATTATATATTACAACCTCAATGCCCCATGTTGTCTTGATATATATATATATATATATTGCATTACGTAAATCGTTTCGTTGTAACCCACTGTACGTAACTCAGATTGGGGCAGAGTTAACTCATGTACTTACAATATACAACCTTATACCATATAATACGACGTTATAATAAATAAAAATATTAACATCAACCCATCCTTTTTGTAAGCAAACTTAAATAAACCGTACATTATAATATTAAAATTTCTATAATTGACTTTTTAACTTTCTAAATGGTTAAGTTATATTGACACGAAGGGTTATTTATGTTCGAGTTAGTCTGAAATGATCTCTGTCAAACTGAATTAACATAAAACTCATTTGAAGCTGTGACTAGTTTTCAAACTATTTCCTTTTGAAGACCGTTTGCTATCACTCGGGTAGCTTATTTTTAAATTTAGCTTTTTCAATTAAAATAATACAAAGAAGTGAATAACTTTGAATGTAAGTCACTAAATAAACTGTAAAATTTAAAAAATAACTCAAACTCTACTCAAATAATCAGTTTCATAATACCATGCTATCGAATTGTCACTTAAACTTTAACTGCCAATATTTTATTTTCAGCTTCACTCTATATACTGGATATAGCAGAGTAGATAGAGGGAACCTTATGTTAAGGTGCTAGGTTCTGCCTATCCTGTTGTATGCGGGATTCAGCTTGAGGCTGATTTGTAAGCTTAATTCACATAATTAATGATATACAGAACAAAAGCAGTCATATGTTATATGCAGTTTTATATAAAACTACCCTCAGCAATTCCGCTATTTTCCCAGGGTAATAAGAGAAAATATAGAGTTAGGACACGCCGTTCTCCACTTTTACTTTGTATTTAAGCCGAGTGTTGAAATTCACAGCTGGAGTTTGCCTTAAGCGAACTGGAATATGAAAACAATTTATTTTCTCGAATGTGAATCAATAATCATAGCTTGCAATACTTTTTTTTTGTAGTTTCACGTTGTATTCTGTATAAAATTATATAAAATAAGGAGAATCTAGCATTAAAACACTTTTCAGACTAATAATTGAAACATTTCATATTAAGTAGCGAAAATCAAGGTTTCAGGGAGATAAAATCTTCTTACCATAATTAGGTTTTCTGAGTAACTACTAATATTAGTATAAAAGCCATAAATAAGTTAAATATTTTCATAAAGTGAAGGATAAATTAATTTTTTTATATCCTTTTTACTGCTTTTTGGAATCCATCGTGGCGCAGTGGGGCAGTATATGAATGGAAAAGCAACGTCTGTGTGTTCGATCTTCCCACAGAGGTACGATTATACAGCATTAAGTTCCGCCGTTCAACAGGAAATATCTCGAAAATATGCAGAAAATTGACAACGGACTGTCTTAGCTCTAAGTTTCCTCTGGCTTGTTATAGGGAAAAAATGTGAAGCTGCTGTTACCCTTTTGGTTAATAACCATTATAAAATAATAAATTTAAAATAACCAATATAAAATACAAGAGTGTACGTCAATATTTTATTTTTAAAAATAAAAAGCACTTTATAACGTCATCGAAAGTTCATTGAGGCGTATAGAACGGTACAACTTCAGTTTATATTCGCAGATATGAAATTTCTATCGCACGTTCCATAATACCTGCTTCATTAATATTCCATGGAATATTCCGCCGTAGTTTCAGCCATAATAGTTTATTAGAAATTTCTAACTTTAAACTAGTGATCATAGGTTCAATTTAAACTAGTTAATAGAGATTTTTAGCGTTCAACACTAAATAAGAAAAAGACAGAACCCTATAGGATCATTTTGTTAACCCTCTGTGTCTGTTTGTCTGTCCGAACGCAGATGCGGTTAAGCGGTGTTTTAGAAATACTGGTTGTGATAAGATTAAATCTTATGATGGAGACCTCATCACATCCTTCAAAATCTAGCGGGGAGTTTTAATATAGGCGTCACAACCAATTTTTTCGGACAGAACTTACATATTTTTTTAACGTTGACATTCCATTGAATTCCAGATGAAGTGACGTACCGGTTCTTCTCAGAAAAATCTAATAAATTTCGTCTAATGTTGATTAAAGAGAAACTCGTTTCCTTTTCGAAGGCGATATAAAATTGTATTATTTGTTTAGTATTTCTTATATGGAGACATACCACTTAAAAAAATGCTTATTTTTGTTAAGATATTTACTAAGTGATAATTGACAAACTGCGTGCTGTTGTATTTATATGTGTTGTACGTTTATTTATCAGTTTACAGTAGATCTACACTTAAATTGACCTAGAATTATGAAAGGCAAGAAGTAAAAAATAAATGATTTTTTTTCATGCAAAATTAGTGCTCGGATATGTGCACTAATTTTATAATTTTGTGGAAACTTAAGTTTATTATGGTTTATAAATTGTTATTCTTGTTGACCTACTATCGAGTTAAGGATTTCGCACTCTCGGGCCTCGGTGGGCGCATCATCGAGCGACTGCGATCATGGGAATGATTTATATATTCATATACATTTTCTTTCATGGCCTGATTTAATATTTTTGATTCAAGTTATTTTGAACAAGAGACATGGTGAGATTTATTAATCTAGAACTAACCTTTCTTTTGATGTAGATAAAAAAGTTGCACGGAATTCTCGGTAGTTGAGTTTGACTCGCACTTTTTAGCTTGATATCGCAGGGTATGCAGAAGGAACCTGGGAATTTACTATTAAGACATTTCCATTAAGACATTTCCATTCCCCATTTTCCGCTGAATATACGTGTTGTGTAGTTGAATTTAACGTAACACTTTCTCTTGTTACCATAGCGAGCAAATTAAAATATAAAATATTTCATTCCCCCGAGTAGAAATCGAACCCCCAACCGTTGCGTTTGCAGTTGCTGTGCCCCCGTCCTATTATAATACAGAGGGTATTACCAAATGTTTTAATTATTTTAACTTATCAACTTGTCAAGACACTCCGTTTTTCCATTAAATGTAGCGTACTTCGTGGAAGGCAAAATCGAAGAAATTAATAAAAATGATCCCATTGAACTCAATAATATCGTGCTTACAAATTCCACTGAGCCCCGTTGATTTAAAAAGTAATTCTAGAAAAATATGCAACATACATTACATAGAAAATATGCTTAAAATTAAATATTTATAACTTGTCTACAAGCTATTATTCCAGTACCAACGTCTAAAACAGATATCATCCAAATTGTTCTGTCTAGTGTACATCCAGTGTACTTTATACAAAGGTTGACATTTTCGCAATTTCCGTTGCTTTCCTTTCGTAATCATATAATATAACAAACGTAGGTATCTATCTCATAATCTGTTTTTTTATAAATACAGACCGCCAGACTCCATATTTTTTTACTCAACTCTTGTACATATAGCAGAGGAGGCGAAAATAATTTAGTCTACGTACACTTAACTTTAAAGGAATCTTACATATGTGACCGACGCTAGTCAGCAGGGAAAGCAGAGGTAAACTAGCATTCCGTCTCTCATTTCAACATTTTTTGAGACATTACGAGTTCTCTCTCTCTCTCTCTGTCTCTCTCTTGTTATCAGAGCGAGTAAATGAAATACACAAATTTATTTTCACTTAGACGTTACGCCACGAAGGCCTCCTTACCTCCCATGTATAGATATAAAATAGGTGTAAAAATGTTTGTTCATGGAGAATAAAGTGTCTTAACAACATATCGCATAGCATGTATTAGAAACAGCACTGGGAACATAGACCCGCGTGCACTTTACCCTCAGACAGTGCAACCATCGCATTCCAACACACATATGCCTACGCCTAATATAAAAGCTGCTACGTGCACATATAAACATTACCAAGATGCAAGTAGTCATACCATGGTCCAGTTCTTACAACACGCGGTTTTGGGCGAGCCGGGATTAACAACTAAAGGTGTGGCTCTGTTCATGGATGGCAGCTTCGAAAGGTTGGGTATAAGTTTCTGCACGGCAAGAAACAATAAATTTATTGCAGTTTCTCCCGGTATAGCCAGTCTATTGAATGGGAGCACGAAAAGAACAGCGGTGCGCCGTAAACTATATGAAGCGCTACCCACTAGGACTATAGGAGATATCACCTGCCGAATAGTAAGATCAAAGAACAAAATGATCTTACTACTCGATGGGGCTAGACGGTCGCCCTTCGAGCAGGTTCGAACTATGCTTACAACAATAAGCGAAATGGTTGGACAAGGTGCGCGTGTAATTAGTATTGATGCTATGGTAGTTAACTATAACAGAGCCGAGGTGGTAGATCGACTAGGATGCTTAAAAGCTTCAGAAAAACACGAAGTTTTAGTATATGAAGACAGAGGCGAAGACCTTAGCTACTTAAAACCTAAGAATTCTGGTATTCACACGGAAAAAGCACTCACTACTCTCACTACCACTGAAAGTGGGTCAGATCGCTTTCAAAGGAAGACGGCTGAAGCACAAGCTAAGACACAGCAAAAACGCTCATCTGCAAGAACTGTATGTAGCGCCTTAATATCGGTCGTGGGAAGTCTTTTAGAAAGGAGCAAAACACGTGATAAACAGGCGGCAGCGGTAGAGGAGTTCACGAGGAATCCTGCAAAAGATCTCCTTATTAAAGCCAGGCCCAAGTTAACAAGAGCGGCATTGAATCAAGTGAATTTTCCTGTCTTGGTCCCAATATCGGGCCCCAAAGATCATTATAGAAACGCATTTCTCGAATTCCTAGCAGTCCTAAAAGCTACCAAACAAGTGAAGCTCAGGACTTGCGAGGACATATTGCTAGCTTTTCAGCGCGGATACTCAATCCTGGATGTTAGACTTAAGGAAGCCGAAGCCGCCATTTATAACAACACTACCGCACAGACTCTCAGAGGTGACATAAAAGATAGTTATATGGCGGCGTACAATGCTACAGTCGGATTTGTAAAATTAAATAAAGAGGAAACCAGACGAACAGGCAACCTCAAATTCAACGCACCAAGCAGTGACCCTATAGTGGTCATCGCCAAGTGCACACGAGTGATGCTGGAAGATGGAATGCTGGAGAAATTGGAGAGCCTTGACCACACTTTAAGATCAACATCATCTAGGGAATGGGAGATACCTAGAATACAGTGGGTTAACGGGGTTCCCGGATGCGGTAAAACAACCTGGATCATTGAGCACTTTAACACGGATAGGGACTTTATTACTACCAACACAATAGAATCAGCCAATGAACTTCGGGAGAAGCTCTCGGTACGTATAGGAAATTTGGTAAATAATAAAATTCGTACTATGGCATCAATGCTGGTTAATGGGTTAGATACTTCAGAAACGTGTAAACGCCTAATTGTAGATGAAGCCCTGATGAATCACTTTGGAGCCATAGTGGGGGCTGCTAGAATCTCTGGAGCAGAAGAAATTCTACTGGTTGGAGATATAAACCAACTTCCCTATATTGACCGAGAAAATCTCTTCGATATGTTCTACCGTAGTCCATCACAAATTGTCGAAATCAACCAGGACCTATTGTGTACCCATAGAAGCCCCATGGACGTTGCCTATGCACTTCAAGAGATATACTTTGGTATATACTCTTCCAAAAAAGTGATACACTCCCTGCGAATAGAAAATTTAAGAACTACACCAGCGCCACGAGACCTCAGGGAAGCCCTCTACCTTACATTTACTCAAGAGGAGAAAAAATCTTTAATCCAGCAGGGATATGGAGTAAATATAGGTTCAAAAGTGTTGACTATTCATGAAGCCCAAGGCCTGTCAAATGCAACGGTTATAATAGTGAACACAAAGTCGACGAAATTGCAACTACATGACAGCGTTTCACACGCAATTGTAGCAATAACGCGTCACACAGACAGATGTTCCTACTACACCAGCGGTGACGACGACGCAATAAAAAGGCTTATTTGGAAGGCAACAGAAGCAACGACAAAAGGCATTGTGGAGTATAACTTAAAGATGGCCATAAAAGATAGAAACGAAGCGGTCATGTCCTCCATCTTGGCGGTAATGCCATCCACGTCCCACTTTCCCTAATCGTAACAATATTTGTAAGATTGTATAAAATTAATCTTTTAATTCATAATGAACATTTTATTTATTGTAATCAATTAAGTTAAATTTATTTATAATGTTTATTTTTATGCATGTAGATTTAGATTATAGTGTTAGATTATGTTAGTAAGTGGCAACTAAAATGAATAACTGGACTGTCTTAAGCAGATATTGTATAAATATAGAAATATATGTATGATAACAACATAAGTCTAGTTCTAGGTAATATCTATAGAAAAAAGTTTTAAAAGAAATGTAAAAATAACAAAAGGTACGGACCATAAGTCTGTAGTGTAAGAATTAAAATTAAAAAAAAAAAAAAAAAAAAAAAAACAACATATCTTGTTAATTTAACTATGCCTACCAGGGTAGGTTACAAGCGGACTAAAAAGCGTTACTAAAAATTAAATTAAATGAAATTTCGTAAGTATGGATTAACACTTTAAAAATGTAAAAATCTATGTATATATAATGTTCAATAGGCTATTACTTCCTATACATTTGAACAAAAGTCACGACAGTATCGAGGTGGATTTTCGAAACTTTACAAATTCAATATTTCGCAGCATTGAACAGGAAAAAAGAAAGTTAAAATAAGGTGTGTTTGAACTCGTCGATTTTCAATACTTTCGTAGCATAAAAGAAATACACGGGCGTAGCAATTTGTTACATCGAACAAGAGTAATATCGCAAAATAATCGTTTCACGAAAAAAAGATTTGTTGAGAAGTGTCGATAGGTGTATAAATCAAAAGTTTAATTCTTCTCAGTATTTGTACTATAAATATGCTATATTATTTATATGCCATATTATTACCATTGGCCGACTGACACCGGTGGCCAACTTTGTCTGAGTGGACTTTAAGATTCCGGTATGTTCCCGTTTCCGTAAGAATTTCAAGAAATTCTTTCTTAGTACTTCTCATCATTTCCTAACCTACCTTTAAATCAGTTTCAACTACGTCTAGTAGTAGTAGCCTAGTAGTTCGTTTTTGCTGCGTTTTGTTATATTATACATAAATAATATACATTTTTACTTACTGACCACCTGTTTTTTATGATATTTTTTATCGATTTTTTTTTCACGCTGTATAATACCACGCATAGTAAGTCAGGCATATGGCCCAGTGTTGAAACTCTCTTTCGCTTATTTTCTGCCTAATTTGTGAGACACTGTGTGTGTTGAGTGGCTGTACTGAACGCCGCGCTTTGTCTTTCTACCCTCTGGTATAAAGATAATGAACGAAGAAATGTAAATAATTAATTCGCCTATGCCGCCGCGATGGCCTCAAGTAATATATGAAATATTACTTAATATCTTGTAATATATGTGAGTTTTATGTTGTTTTTGCAAAAAAAAATCTGTTAGAGAACTTTCTAAGTCCAACATCCATTAATAACCCTCTGAGAGCATTTGAGACCTTTTTTGGAAATTCTTGGTACAAAATGTTTTGAAGTACATCTATATTAATGATAACATCTTATTTTACTTATGCTTCGTATCTTTTAAAGATAAATTATTATCAGGCAAAAAGATCTTCTATGTTCTATTTTCAAAAACAGAAATGTTCAGGAATTGTGCTTAAACATTTCTAAACTAATACTCTACTTGGTTTAATCACATTTGAACCCTGATTTGGACATATTTCCAGGGGCACAAGCGTGTGAGTGTACGGTTATGGGTTCAATCCCCACTCGAGGAAATAAAATATTTATATAAATTTATATTTCTATTTCTTCGCTCTGGTGTCAAGGAAAACACGCAATTAATTTTTTTAGTACTTATTTAAGAATAAGAAATAAGAAAATTATTTAATCAAATTTATGTCTAAATAAACATCTAGCACAAAAATTGTCTTAAATTTCGTCTGTTCGTAAAAAAACTGGCGATTTATCATTCCTTACAAATGAACTAAAGATTCCCCAAAAGCGGTCGTTTCAATTTGCACGGTTCCTTAAAACATTAGAAGGTGGAAATTTATGGTGTCTACATTAAAAACAATTGCTTGCCCGAAAAAACTTCTTTGTGCCCGAAATAAAGTAATGATAAAATTTAAATTTAAATATTATTTAAATCCGATTGATTTATTTAATTTTAAAGAATTGATTTAAGACTATAACGCTTGAACCACATATTTATAAATTTATTTCGTGCATTCATTTCGTTTCCTAATAATAATATTATTTTGAAAACAATATCTATATCCATAAAAAAAGGTAAAGTTTCAGTCGTTTCAATAACTTTTTTTTTTATTAATAAACCGATTGAAAGAAATATATTATATTGTTTGGATTCCATGACAAAATTGTGACTCAGTGGTGATGGGATCAATGAAAAAGTACGCTCTCATAAAAAAAAACGAGCCACAAATGACCGAATTATTAAGAAGATAAATATTAAAGTCAAAATATTTTAATTTCACAATTTTGAGGAGTATTTTCCTTTAACTCAGAAAGGAAAACATTTTTTGTAGATAAAAAAATTGTTGAGTTGATGTCTTAATGAGTATAACGATTAGCATTCCGGTCACGTTTATTGTTAAATAATTATATAATTTCGCTATCGGGGGTACTTTCTCAGTTATAATTCTAATACACAGTAAATTAAGGATGATTGCTTCAACAGTAGACCTATTTAAATATAATTTGGATTTATTGGGTGCGGCTCTAAGCCAAAAGGTTAAATTGAGGCCTTAGCTCGGCTTGCCAAGTTTTCATGCATTTTGTAAACACTGAAATGTTATACAAATTTATTCAATATGGAGATAAAATTGACAAAACTACGCAACACGAGTTTTTACAGCAATATTTATTAAACAATTGTGTAATCGATTGATCTTAATATTGTTTCATTTGTTTCAGATTAAGCAAATGAGCTTGCTGTTTATTAGAATAAAAATTGAGCAATGAAACAGTACTAATGTTGAAGTAAGAAGAAGAACAAAATGTTGCACAGAACATCTTCTTCACGAAGGCGCAGAGCCTCTAGGAGCGCCGCTACTTCACCTCAAACTAGGTCTCCGAGGCCATCGGCGCAGTCGTCACGTCGAGCATCACTCGCAACTACAGAAACAGATGATGAGCTTGAACCTCCACCACAAAGAAGTCCACGAACAAGCTTAGCTCCAGATGCAGCATTAGATTCATATCATAGGAGTCCTCGACATTCTTTAGTCCCTGAAACTAGGTCAGCCAGAAACTCTATTACACCTGAAACACCAATAGTTAGGAACACTTTGGCACCTTCCAGAAATAATTTAGCTGTAGATCAAGCATATGGATCAAGATTAAGTCTTAACCCTCAAGATTTTAATAGGAGTCATAGGAATAGCATTACTCCAGACATGGCGGCCAGAAGTCCAAGAAGAAGTTTAGTTCCAGAAGGAACATCGTGGAATCAACCAAGAAATTCCTTAGTTCCTGATGTTGGTAGAAGCCCTCGACATTCCGTCGCAAGCATACAAATTGACCCAGCTAGGAATCCAAAAGAATTAGGGCCTAGCCCAAGAACCAGCCCAAGAGGAAGCATAGCGCCTGAGGGCATAAAAAAGGAATGTCCAGAATTCAATAAGAGCCCGAGGGGATCACTAATTCCAGAGTCACAAAGAAGCCCGAGGGGCAGTATAGCTCCATCTGAAAGAAGTGCTCGTGGAAGCCTTGCTACAGGTGATGTAGAAGCTGCTAGAATAAGCCCTAGAGGCAGTCTAACCCTTACATTTCAAGAACCACTTGTATCAAGAGAAAGACGGCCAAGTGAAGATAGTCAAAATGCTGGTTAGTATAAAGTTTATCTTTATTCTTACACTTTTTAATCTGGTTTGGATAGGCGCAATAAATCAGTATAAAAGTCACTTATGTGATTAAAGGACTTGAACTACATTTACTCAAATTTTACTTATATATTTTTACTGATCATGAAGTGAATTAAAAATATGATATATTGATTATTCTAAATAAGTTTTCGATATATGTAAATTAAATAAATCAGCTTTACGTTGAATCCCAAAGCGGGAAAAGCAGAGGGTACCTAGTGCTTAGACACTCCGTTCCCCACTTTCTGCCGAGTTCTGGAGGCATTGTTGAGCGGCAGAACTCAACTGTTCAGTTCTGGTGTCGACATCAGAGTGAAGAATACTTAAGTAAATATTTCATCTCCTCGAGTGGGTATCGAACCCACAACCACTCGGTTTTACAGTCACACTTTGTGCTGCTGCGCCGCGACTGGCATTCAGGTCTGACGATATATGTATTTATAAGTAATATGTATCGAAGAATAATTTGTACAAATATCGAATTTTACTTTTCACATAGGTAACAGAGGCCGCGTGTCTCCATATAGAGCGTCCTTGGGCGGCCGTCAGAGTGGCGGATTATCTGACACAGGGTCCAGAAGAGCTTCCAGTTCAGTTAGTCAAGTAAGCTTTTTGAATGACTATTTTTGTATATATTTCATTTTAAGAATTTTATGTATTTTCTTACAGATTTTTATTGAGATAATATATTTTTACATATACTAGAGTATCTAATATAAAATTGTCAGTATATGATCTGCAGATAAGAATGTGCCAATTATCCTTACACTTAGGTCTTTACATTTCCTTTTATTATCAGGTCTCAGGAGATGAACAGAGACGATTATGCGGAGAACATGCAAAGTACAGCGATCGAACTGGTTTGGGTCTTGGTGTTGGACTGACTACTTATGGATCAGTGGCATATCAACTGAAAGATGCCAATATGGAGGCATCGAGCACAGTCGATTTTGTATGTCGAGCAGCGAAAATCATGAATAGGACGAGTATGTTATGTTTTTAAATATTTGTTTACCTCTAATATTAGACATAGATATAGAGTATTAGATTAGTCTAGTAGCCAGTCGTGGCGCAGAGGCACGAAGTGTGACTGTAAAAACGACTGGATGTGGGTTCGATCCCCACTCGAGAAGATGAAATATTTATTTTAATTTATATTTCCATTTCTTCCTTCTGGTATTAAGGCTAATCGCGGGGTTGAGTTCTGCCACTCAACACGCAATGCCTCCAGAATTCGACAGAAAGTGGGGAACGGGGTGTCTAAATACTAGGTTCCCTCTACCTACCCTGCCATGTGCGGGATACAGCGTGAAACTGATTTAATTTAATTTTTAATTTAATATTAGACATGAAACGATGCTTACGTAAAAACATAATGGCCAATAAATAGTTCAAATTTAAAGTAATTTTCTTAGTATATATATATCTTAAGTATAGTTATTTTCTTTATCACCTTGCAATTTGTAATACATTTATATGCGGATAAAAGAAATAGGAGTAGTAGCAGTACAATTATATTTTAAGAATAACTAAACATATTAAATGATATATATACTAGAGTCACCCGCAACTAAGTTTACGTGAACTTTTATATGTAAAATGGAAAGCCCCAAATTTTCCTGTTCCCGTAGGAGTTTCGGGAAATCAAATCCTAGTGCTCTTCTTACATTACCTTATCTAACTTTTATCTCAAATTTCTACTTTCTATGTCCAGTAGTTTCGTCTGTGCGTAGTCTGTCGGCCATTCAACGAAATAATGTTGTATTTATAAATATAAAGAGAGATACTAATGACATATAAATATCTAAGCAAAGAGATCTATAAATATAAATTTGTCTGACGCCTCCATTAACATATTCGTAGCATCTAAATTACAAAGCAGCGGCATAATTGATAAAAGTGTGACGCTAACGATATTTTCTCGTTGGCGTAGATAAGTTTGACGTGTTTTAATGTTCTTTCGTTTCCCAAGGAGAAATTTGCTTAGAGATGCTGTAGACGAATCAAATAAGAATTTGACATAAATGTATATTATAGTATTGAGTATTTATCATTATATAAAATTATTGTCTTTTTTAATTTATGTCTCTCTTATGTGGCCTTCATAGCCCAGTGGCACAGCGTTTGCTTTAAACACGATAATTGTGGATTCGGTTCCCATTCAGGAAGAACGAATTATTTTTATTTCTATGGTCTAGTATTGTTACTAGACCCTTGTGGTAAAGGACAGGGTTGAGCTACGCCACTCAATACACAATGTCAACAAAATTAGGTTGTAAGTAAGAGTACTTCTTTTTTTTGCCAACCCTATATGCGAGATGCAGGGTAAATCTAAAAATTATCATGTAATACAGAATAGGAAGAAAGAACCAATATTGCAAAATTATAATTAATAATTGGTCTTTGTTATAATATTTGTTAGATAACGAAAGTGTTGCCATTACCTAGGTAATAATATAAATATTATTGTTTTATCTATTTTCCTATGGCAATCCGACCCTACATTTTTAATAAACTTATTTACGTGTAACAAAACACTATTGTACACATATTAAATAACGAAACAATTCACGTATCTCCTACTAAATACCTTTTAAACACACACATTTTACAGAAAACCAGTTATTTTATCATGATCCACACTGGACGGCAACAGCTGATTATTTATTGCGGTAATATAAATGAAAGAAGACAGTTGAGAGACTGTTTTAATTTCCTCTACACCTTCAGAGCTTTTGAAGCACTTTCAGGCTCGAGTAGTTCCGAACATTTATTGCTTCACTTTGTCTTAACTTTCATTCAACTTAGCGTAAAAAAGATGTTCTTAATTAGAAAAGGAAATTTGGTCAAATTAGGTGAGTGAGTGGTGAGAGAGAACCTAGTGTTAAGTCACTCTGATATTAAAAATATCACTACATTAAGAAGTTATGCTAGTTCATTATGTAATTAACAATGACTTTTAGGTTAATAATAAATGGCATTTTAAGTTCCAATTTAATTAGTGGTCTAAAAATCAAAATATTTTGGTAAACGAAAAATCGTTTAAATTATTCCTATTTTGATAGGTTAGCTAGAAGAATTTAGCTTACACGCTATGCTTTCAGCTGAATAATCTAAGTTTGTTGAAGAAATACATTATTTTGTCAGCGAACTGAGTGTCATTTCTTAACAAAAACGTTACGTTTTTAGGCGACGAATATTATTTAGACGAAATAGATATCGTTGTATCTATACAATATTTTGTAGTAAGCGCGATGGTATTTCAAATTCTACTCAAGAAGATTTTTTCAGCAAGAAGTTTCAATTATTTATATTGTTCTGTTCTGGTAAAAATCAAGGTATCACTCAATCGTACCCTGCCGTATCACTGAATTGCTAACATCTTCAACTAGCCCGAAACCGGGAAACCGAGTGTCCTAATATTAGGTTCCATCTGCCTACTTGGCTATTCGGGGATATGTTAAAAACATATTTTTAAATTAATTCTTCTTTTCAGTTGTGATGACCGTGTTCCTGGCGTGCCTCTCTACGTTACCTGTCATCATGTTAATCATGGGTATGTATTTGCTTTTCTTCAAAGTTTTTAATTTTTAATTCATTTACATATGTTTAAATTGTGTTATGTAGCTATGATAAATGAAAAATTATGGAAATAAATATTGAAAATTGATTCACTAATATGAACTGTATAAGTAACACAAATATCGATCTCATTCCACAATGAAGGTAGAGAAAATATCCTAAAATAATATATTTGCAGTAAATACTAGAATTACATTAAAAGTACTATACATACTATACTATACATTATTAATAATGTAAAAAAGAAATCGGCAAGACAATATACAATAATACTCGAATCGTATTTTTCATTACAACGATTTTTCAGTAGCTAAGATAATGTAAGATTGAATTTCATTATCTCGAAGGATCGAGACGAATCATTTTAAATGTTTCAATTCAGAGCTTACTTGATTTCGTTTAGGGGTAGTGTAGACTTGTATTTTGACTGTCACTTTTTTAAATTCTGATTAAAGGTCTTATTTTTTTTAGTTTCTCTCTGTTTTTCGCATATTATACAAACTGACTGACTAGTGAAAAATTATGTTATTTAAGAGATATAGATATATGCATATAAAATTAAATTGTAAATACGAGGCCATCGTGCCGGAGTGGGACAGCTACTACATTTTCGACGCGATGGTTACGAGCTCTATTTCCTTTCGGGGAAGTAAATTATTTTCATTTTCTCGCTGTGGCAATAAGCCGCGGTGTTGAGTACCGCAACTCAACACATAATGTCTCGGAACAACGTAACGAAATGTGGCAAACGCTTTGTATTAATACTAGGTTCCTTCTGCCTACTCTGCTGTATGATACCGTGTAAACTTAAAAAAAAATATATATATAAATATTGTTAAGCTTATTTTACCTTAGATTATTTAGAACGCGCGTTGACATGATAGCCATAAAGCTTAGCCAATCAGTGTTTTTAATATATTTTTTTTTAATATTTTGTATAGATAATATATTTATTTGCGATAACTCAAGAAAGAAATAAGTTATTTACTTGTTTCAATAAATGTATGAACTAGGTCAATAAATTAAGAAAAAATCTTACTATGAGGATATCAGTATTATATATAGAAAAAAATACATAAACAAAAAATTAGCAAAATCCTAAGGCAATTTCGCAACAAATGTGAAGACAATTTAAAATTTTGGCAATAAATGATGAGGCTAGTAGTATCACAGGAGAACAAGCGTGCTACTGTAAACTCGACAGCATGTGGGTTCGATTTCCATCCGAGGATTTAAACTTTGTGTATGTCCACGCTGTGGTAACGAGGCCAAGCGCGGCGGTGATCCGACATTCCAAACGCAATGCCTCGGCGAAAAGTGGGGAACGCAAGAAGTGCCTTCATGGGAACGGAGTGTCTTAACACTATGTTCCCGGATACCTTTTGCTTAAACTGCTATGTTGTAGGAAACAACGTAATGCTAAAAAAGTAAGACTATTTTGACATAAGTCTGCAACTGAATTTAAAAATAATGAAATTAAAATTTAGATTTATAACGACTGGATTTTGTATCAGACGCCATCTCTGCTACTGTGGCAGGTATTTTAATCACTTTAAATAGATACGTTTTAATTAACGGCCTTGTAAAATTAAATTATGATTAAAATTAATTTTATTACGATTTTAGCGAAACTGAAAAATAAAAAAGAAGAGATTGTAATAATAGGAACGCGAAAGAATTATTTTTTATTTTATATTTTGTGTTGTAAACAGCAAAAATATAATATTATCCGTTGTGTGTTTCATTAGAAGGCCAATGCTTTGCTTTCATAATATTAACAATAACAACACCACAAAAGTCAGTATGTTACTAGTTCTAGTTCTAGCGATCCGCTTACTACCACCTATTATATTTTTATTATGCTGCATTTATAATTTTTTTTAAAGTGTTAACCTACAATTAGGAATAAAAAAAAAATATTAAGAAAACCAGGCGTTCTGAGCGCTTGGTCGGCTTCCAGATGGCGCAGGTTCCCGGAGGAAGTCCCGCCACGTTCAAATTTTTATACGTTTTCTAAATAAGTAGATTGATTATATAATTCAAATCATGAACAAACTGTTTTCATAATTCAGCTCAAATAAAAAAAAACAATCAACCCACTCTTATCAAATAAAACGACAGAAAACAACGACACCAAAGAGTACATTTTTAATTGAGTTCATTCCTTGCTTGTTTATTTCCGTCAATCAAAAAGCATGTATCGAAAATTTGGTGTGCAGCAAAGCGTCCTAATATTAGGTTCCCTCTGTATACGCTGCTATATGCGGGAATAAGCGTAAAAAACCTGGAAAATTTTTTATAAGTATTTTCCTTTATAATGGAATAAATTTCGCTCTTAAGTTTCAAATAAAAAACGGAACCATGCAATGCAATTTTCAATTCTTCTTATACGGTTCTTTACCTTAAAATGTAAAAAGGAAAACCTTATAGAATCTTATTGTTGTCCGTCTGTCAAGACCGTCTGCCGTCCGCCGTTATCTCGAGATTGTGAAGATATCGAGCTGAAATTAATATTAAATATTCAAATGTATGGTCCCTTGAAGCACAAAAAAATCAAGCTTTCCAGTCTACGAAATCAAAAGATAAGAGCGTATCCGAATCGATTTTGCCGCATTTTGTATGAAATTCTCCATGTAATCAAAACCTATAGGGTACTTCTCGTGAACCTCCAGTTATAAAATTTGGGACGAAGTGAGGATTTATAATACAAATTCTTATATGTACGTACATACATATGTATAAGAAAATCATTAAAACTTGTAATAAAATGAAAGATTTAATATCTAGTTTAAAAAATGAAGAATTTAAGACTTTCATTTCTTCGGTCTAGCGCAAAATGAGTTGAATTTCGCCACTCAATACATAATGCCTCCAAAATTAGGCGGGAAATGGGGAATGTAGTGTAAAGTATAGATTTTATATAGAGTGTAGATTAACATCAAATTAAACATTTGGATTTGGACCCACTGGTTCCTGTGGTCAGACCTCCTTGGGGCACTTCTGGGAACGTGTCATATATTATAATTGAGGCCAGTCGTAGTGTAGTGGCACAAGTCATGGGTTCGATACTCGATATCGACCATTAAAAAAAACTTAATAACCATGCGGGAGAAACCATAAATAAAATCTTATATTGTTCTCGCTACATAACATCTGAATTTAATTTCATATTTTCTTATAAAAATCTAGAAAACATAATATAAGCGTGTTTTATTTATAAGAAGAAACTGTATAGAAATTCTAGCTATGAAACTTTATTATTCCGCTTCGTCTACGCTATTATATTTGCGACCGATACCTTCAATGCGAGATGAGCGTCATTTGCTAACGTCGGTACGTACTTATATGTTAAAAGTGGGTCAAGCTTATATACACATTGTACAGCGGGGTTTGGTACCGCTATTAAAGCCTTATTATCAAATAATAAAATCAGCTTCACGCTGTATCCCGCACACAGCATGGTAGGCAGAGGGAACCTAGTGTTAAAACACTCCGTTCCCCACTTTCTGCCGAATTCTGGAGGCCTCGACACCAGATCGTAGAAATGGAAATATACATTTTAGTAAATATTTCATCTCCTCGAGTGGGGATCGAAACCACAACCAGTCGGTTTTACAGTCACACTTCGTGCCGCTGCGCCACGACTGGAATTATTTTCAAAAAAGATATAAAGTAATTTAATATAATTTTGTTAAAAATCGGAAGCGGTTAACGTTTTTAAAAAAAACATTATATAAACACATATCGTCTTTTTGTTTCTAAACTATTTGGAAAGAGATACTATGTAATTGCAATAAGTGATATGTATCACCTAATACCAATACTTCACACTACTTTCCTTCCAATAGGGGCCGCCACTTACAAGCAACTGCCCCCCGATTGACACAATTCCACTGCTTTTATAAATATTTTCACTTAAATCTGCTTTTATAATTATTTTCACTTTTACACGAGTACGTTATCAATATATATACTAATTTTGCACTAGGTTCAACAGGTGACATATAAATAATGGACAACACATTTAACTAACTACTGGCTAACTTGAACAGTTTCAAAATAACAAAATTATATGTTATTGAGTTCACTCCCGGGAATCGATTCATAAGCCGGGATAAACTGTCTAGACATTATATTGCCAGTTGTTATAACAAATTACATTTTAAGCCATATAATTTATTATTATCCTATATTATCATATCAGGTGAGAAATTACAATGTTCATTTTGTCTCTCGTCCCATGGTACAATATTATTATTAAAATAAATAAATATATACTTAAATTATCATTATTTAGAAGGCATTGGATCAGCTTCTAAATAAAGCGCAACGGTTGTGGGTGCAAAGTCACGATCGATCCTCGCTCGAGAAAATAAATGTGGGAGGAAAACTTGAACAAGTAGAACTTAGTGGTTCTTCTACAAACCACAAGAACCGTCCTAGGGGACACGGTTCTCTTTTTAGTTTTTAGAAAATCTCCCTGCAAAATGCAAAATTAAGCGTGAATCTAAAAAAATACCAAATTTGTGATAACTCATTCTTGTAATTTTTTTATACAAGAAAAAATATAAGACAACAAAAGTAGAGACGTGAAGTAGAGACGTAACTAAGCCCTATTATTATGGACGTAATATCTGACTTGAGGAAATATATAGAAAAAAGAAAGGACTGGTTAATTCTGAATATTCTCTGAAATGAGATAAGGGGCCGTTCAAGTATTACGTAAGCAGTTTTTTTGCAATTATTGCGAATTATTTTCAGTACAATACAAAGAAATTAAAATGGTGAATATTTTGATTTATTATTAAATTTATATTGCTTCCTATAGGTGTTCAGTACATTCGAGACTGCCCAGCAGAACCAAGAATTCCAGTCTACATGGTTGTGGGTGGGGCAGCAGGTGGCGCTGGCATCTGTTGGTTGCTTTGGGCCCAACTTGCCAGTCGAAGTTCCAACTCCAGTGCCAGTGTACCAGAGCGAATACTGGCTTATACTTTGACTGTCTTTCTTATGGGATGGTAAGTACATTGAATAGTAGTTATATTTCGACAGAATCTACCTATGTAATTAAGTATTTAAATAGTTTAAAAATGTATAAAAGATAAATTGATATTTAGACTTAATAAATTTCCACATCACTCGCCTAAAAATCTTCGGATTTATGACAATCTACAGAATTGTCATAAATCCGAATAATTTTAGGCGAGTGACGTGTGCAAGTGAACTAGATGTTAACCAGATTTTCATGATTTTTCCACGTAGATCTAGTTTAAATAATTTTCTATGGGGAAAAAGAATTTACAAAATTCCATTTGATATGAGAAATAGAATTTACTACATTTTATTTCCCATAGACACAAAAGCTCCGTGAGAAAAATCATACTCTCCCCGCTGTTTGATAGATATCCACTTCCACGGGTTGGCTGGAAGACATTATTTTATAAGGCTACCCTTTTGAACTACCTTTTTATTTAATATTTCTGTATTTCTGTATGTATACAAGAAAAATTATAATATGTTCAATATTATATTTTATATTTTTAAACATATTATATTTTTTCTTGTATACTTATGTTATTTTTAAACATTTTTTAAAGTTAACACTTTTCCACACTAAAAAAAGAAAAAAAAAATCAAAAAAGTACTAATATTATATTCGGTTTCATACTACGATATCAGATGCTTTGAAAAACGTCAAAGGCTTTTAAAGTTCAAGTATTTGTATAATATTTTTTTATAAAATTAGGCTCACAGTAACATGAACCTGAAATATAATGAAAAATTCTTTCAAATTAATATCTCTACACAATGTTTACGCAAAGCCACAAACGAGCAGTATTGTAAATAAAATTAATATTATAACAACTTTGTAAGCAAATTTTAAATTTTCAACGCGTCGAAGTAACATTAAAGTGGCCATTGTAATTGAATTTATTAAAAAGTTTATAAGGGAAATATTTCAAATATAGTCCAGGAGTACGTTATTGTTTTAGGCTTCTTATTGTACTAATAAATTTGACGTGAAGTTTTTCTGCTCATAGAAATAGAAAATTATGTTTTATTCACTGGTTTCTTTTTTATGTGGCTTTTGGACGTGCTAGTTATGGATTTTAAATATTTTATTAATAATTCAAGTTCTATCAAGAAATTATGAAAATATTTGTATTTACAATACATTTACATCCTTAAACATATAAACTAAGATATATTATATATAATATAGATATATTTTGTAAGCATTATTAGATTTTTACTTCCCGCCCCCAAAGAATTATTGTTTAGAACGATCATTTGGCAAGAGTTAATGCTATTTAATAAATATTTTTACATTTAATATTAAGGTGTTATTCCATACTAACGATTTCAGAAAATATAAAACATAAAAAAATTACACGTTTATATACCAACTATAATTATAAGCCAACATACAGTAAGAATTTTAATATTACATTAAGATAAGTTAAGAATCCCATTTTATCACTCTCCGCCTAGTCTATACTGGATTATATGGCGGTTTATATTTTGTATAGTCTATTTTTGTCAGAGATCCTCCTGACGCTAATTGGAACATTTCCCTCGAGCTCTCATCGTAGCGCCTTTGTTAGCGAATCATTTTGCTCAAACATTGTTTGTATTGCTTTTTCATTAATTATTTAATAATATTTATTGAAGAGAAAAAGCGTGTTTATGTCACAATCGTTTATTATGAAATATTAATGAAAATTATATAAACTTGAGGCCGGTCGTGGCCCATGGGCACAAGTGTGTGAGTAAACGCGACAGATAGTGGGTTCGTTTCCCACGAGAGGAAAAAAAATATTTGATGTTTTCACTTCTTCGCTCTAGTGCCTCCAGAACTAGTCGGTAATAGGGGAATAGAGTATCTTACACACTACACTACACTAGGTCCCCTCTGCACAGCATGGTTGCTGTGTACGGGATATAGCGTGAAGCAAAAAAAAAAAAACTTTTGGCGCCTCACGTATAGATTCCATATTTTTTTATTTATTTTATTTCACTTAGTTAACAACTTCAAATTAATTTTATTGATTATATATGGTATCTAAGTTTTTGTTATGAAATTTTGGAAATCTACATATTATAACTATGTAGTGTTTGGAATACAAATTTAACATTAGTTTCAATTCGTCTTCGTTGAATTTGCATTTTAGTATTACTAATATTTTTAATATTATGCATTTAATAAAAAAATATTTGTAAAAGCCGAAACCCCTACTGCATAAAACTAAAAAGAAAATAAACAAGCCCAATAGTTTATTAGGATTAACAGTCGGGTCCTCTTTAAATTATGCGGGGTTCGTGATAAAGATTTTATTGATTGAAAAATTACTTATACGAATCACTTTTTTGTTAAAATTTATTATGGTAATGATAGTCATGATATACCCTTTTTAAATTCTCGTATTGAGTTCTTGAATTTGATACCCATATTGTATTCAAAACGATTTTTTTTTTCACCAAGTCCAATGGCGTCCTACAGCCGCCATGATTGTTTTTTTTAACGTCACCTATCTAAAAACACTTGGGCTGTTAATACAAATCTAACGATACTACAATTAAATAAATGCGTTAAGCGATTTTGGAGATATGAGGTAATAAAGAATATTACATACATACATAAAGGATACGCGCGAAAAACATAACTCTTCCTTAGCAGTCGGGAAAAACAGGGAAGACAAATTACAAGTTTACAGTTAATAAATAAATATATAAAACGATATATATTAGTGTGTGTAAAATGAAAATAAGTGTTTCATTTAACATTCAGACTTTTTCACCGCCATTACCTACGCAGTACGCTACGTCTCGATTTCATGAATGAGGCGGGTGAGACGTTGCCGCTTTGACAGGTTAGCGTCTGTTTACGTCATTCTTTACAAATGGCGTTTTATTTTACAACGATAATGTTATTATTTATTTTGTTAGAAAAAATCACGCTATCATTTGAGGGAAAATCTCTTATTTTAATAGATTGGATAAAACTGTGATTTCATTTAAAGTGGTGATTAGATTAAAGTAATGACAGAAGCATTTGTATATAGAGATTATATATACACCACACCGTATCCCGCACATAGCAGGGGGGTAGTCAGAGGGATCCTAGTATTAAGATACTCTGTTCCACACTTTCGGCCGAATTCTAAAAGCATTGCGTGTTAAGTGGTGAAACTCAACGCCGCGCTTTCTCGCCGGTACCAGAGCGAAGAGATAAAAATTTAAATAAATATTTCAATTCTTCGAGTGGGGATCGAACCTACAATCAATCTCGTTTTGTGACTGTATCACACTTTATGTCCCTGCACCATGACCGGCCCTATAAATATTACCTTTAAAAATATAATTAACAAATTGAACCTTCCGTTTCCTTTTACTATATACCCACTATAGGCATTCACGTTTATTTTATTGAAGTTAACACAATCGCAATAGATTATTCAACTCCATTAACGGTAATCCGACAGTCGAAAACGATGAAATCAGTCACCGGAGATATATGAGCGTCAGGTGTTTGCCGCCACGGCAATAATTAGCTTGGACCAATCAGGTTTCAGTTTTAAAGTTTATTATAATTTAATCTATTATTATAGTGTAATTAAATTATTTAAATGAATTTGAGTTTAAATGAACGCATTGAATGAGACTTTCACGTCTTCCCTCTGGTCAATAAGACAAACCGCGGCGTTAAGTTCTATCACTCAACATGAAAAGTATCGGAAACAGTATCGGGAAGTACAGATGCGTGGGGAACAGAATTGTCTTAACACTAGGTTCAATTTGCCTACTCTGCTTTGGATGCTGGAAAAACGACCGTTGTTTAAAAAATCAATACAATTTTCATAAGCCACGAACATTTATAAAGAGAAATTCAAAGAAGCGATTAGTTTCCTTCTCCTAGATACATAATACATATATCAATGTTATTGTAAACGGAAATTACGAGGTAAGATGCAGGAAAATAGGCAATATAAGGCGTGGGTAAACAAAACGTGGGTGTCGAGTGGGACGCGGAAACGTGTTTGTCGGTAAAACAAAATTACCATAGAATCCCATGATTCAAATAGAAATTTAATTTATTATATAATAGAAATATCTAAGAACATTTC
This sequence comes from Heliconius charithonia, assembly GCA_030704555.1. Classification (NCBI taxonomy): domain Eukaryota; kingdom Metazoa; phylum Arthropoda; class Insecta; order Lepidoptera; family Nymphalidae; genus Heliconius; species Heliconius charithonia. Next base: position 8,356,759 of record CM060825.1, read on the forward strand.
TTTTGTAAAGGGTAGTGACAGAATTTTATAGAGCTTATTTTTTTGGACTTCATGCTTCTGCTTATAGGCAGAGGGAGCTTACTGTTAAGATACGACGATGAGACGAAATGAAAATAATTTATTCCCCCGATTGCGATATACATATGTTTCAGTCAGAGTCGCACAACTACTAGCTACCATGCTTTCTGTATGGTCTGTAAGCTAACTTTACAACTTTTTCTCTTCTCTCTTTCTTAGATTATAAAAACATTTCCGGATAACCGATATTTTAGATATGTTACAAACTGTTCTTCCTTTGTTAAAAGGTCCAAATAATTTCAAAAAGAGATTGGTTAAAAGGTACGCAACGTTATATTTTGTGTAACCATTATTTAAATTTTTTAACCTGTTATATTTAATTCCAGTGGGACTAGAATCATTCAATCATAATTCATATTTTTTCTTAAAATTCCGAATAATATTTCTTAAATGTATTAAAATAAAATTAAAATGTTCAAAACAGACGAAAGTTAACATTTTATATAAATGTAGATAGTAGACGGCGAAAAATATAAAGCTCAAAAAAGATTTTTCTAAATTCATTACCTAAGTAGATTCAGTCAGTAATGCACTTCGTTTTATCCCTAGTAGACTTTATCACTATCAGATTTCTTTTAAAAGGAACAAATATGTGTTATGGAGAAAATATTTTTCCGGGGAAAATATTTTTTTAATTTAAAATTGTAGTCATAAAAATGCTACATTTATTAAATGTTAATACATTAAAAGATAGTGTTTTTAATTTTTCATAAGTGTTTAGTATTTTTTTAATATTAAGCATTATAATATTTTGAAAATAAAAAAATTACTTGTGTAAGTAGAGGCTGTCGCGGTTCAGCAGCACAATGTCTGTCTGTAAAGGCGAGGGCTGTGAGTTGGATCCCACTTGGGACAATATTTTTATTTTCTAGCTTTGGTAACAACATCAAGTGCGGCATTGAGTTTCACCACTCAACCTAAAAAATTGTGCAAAAATTTGGAAACAAAATAAATCTTAATGCTAAATTTACTCTGTCCACCATACTATACTTACGGAAACTAAACATCTAAGTATCTAAACTGCTAAGTATGTCTTAACTCCGTTTAAAGAATTTTTTAGCGTTAGCTAAAAAAATTGATAACATAAAAAAACCAAAAACCGCTTAAATTTGCTTTATTTAAAATAAGATTTGTATAGACTACCTTTCTTACAGGTTCGCGTGCGGCAACTACTGGACCCTCGGTATAATGTGGCCAGACTACGCACCTACTTTGTTCGAGCCGAACCAATGGTGTCATAAGACACTCTACGTATTCTCTCTGACCCAGCTCGGCGTCGTGTGGGGAGTGATAGCGCTAGTTCTTCTATTGCTGCTCGCTCTTGTGATATGTCAAGTGAGATTTTGTTATGATTTTGCTAAATAACAATTTTATTTTAATTTTTTTATGTATGTGCTGTTTTGTCAAAAAAAAGATAATAAAAGAAAAAAATGGAAATAAAAAAAAAGATTGTTGAGTATTTTTGCAAATATAAAAATTGTCTTTTGATATACTACATTTCCATTTCATTCCTTACATCTTTTTTAAAAATAATCTAGTATTTTTTACAGCGCGATCAATAAGATATATATATATCAGTTATATTTGTCATTTTCAAAAGTCTTATAATAAAACTTTCATATAAGAAAATTTTACTATCCATAGGTATTCGGCTGCGGTTGGCTCGGACCGCCGAGGTATAAGTAGCAACGGCGTAGTGTCGTGCTCGAGCTGTGGCACAGGAACATCAACAACACTATGGACGTCGCCGGAGCGCTGTTACCGTTCACCCAAGTTGTCCGACCGGAACTAACCATCCATGTTCAGGAAGTACTCACGCAAGCCGAAAGGGAAACAGATTCAAAACTTAAGATCCCCGAAATAAACGAGCCAGAAAAATATGAGGACGACCTAAAAAGTCCGAAAAGTGACACTAACAATGGTAACGGCAACCCGGCCTGATGGTTGTTGGTCGTGCTGCCTCACGGCAAGAAGCACGTACACTTTGAAGCAAATGATAAAATATATTACTTCTAATAAACTCTTATCGTACATTGATAGGTGCTCAAGTGTATCGTGTGATACGATAGGATCTTAATCTAAAATAGACGTAGCCAGGATTTAGGGCAAGCAAGATATACCAAATTTTAGCCAATTTAGTAGAATTTGTAGTCATTTATAGGTGTTATGAGGGTGTTTCGGAACAATTCGACCTTGGCATTAAGTTATGGTTGAATCGGCTTAATTTGAGCAATTCTGAGCATATGCCAGCAAATTATGGATTGGGTCGCATCGGTGCCACCTTGCTACGTCTGTATAGAGCTGCTATGTAAGGTATTTAATTTGCTGTAAGGCAACAACGAATATTTACTAGAATTTTATGTACTCGTGTAAATAATTTAAGTATGTATGTATGTTTGTGGCCAATTTTACGTGTAATGTAAATGATAACATATCGGATGATGCATATTAGTAGATTTAAAGCATAAAATGTTACCGATTATAAGTATGTATGTTGTCCAAATTATTGTATTAGTAATTTGAATTTGAGACTCGAGGTGATTATATTTACTGGATCATTTATTAGTTTCTATATGTTTCTAAAGTTATGGATTTCAATCCAATCCATTTTCTAAATTTCTATTCTTTGTTTTATTCAGATAAGGTGCCGCTTTAGTTGACCATCAGCTTTCCAATGTAAGAGATTGGTGGAAAACATAGTGACTAACTTAACATTAGGTTAAATAGATTCACTCCACAACGTCTAACGAAGCTATGATTCTTAATTAATGTTATTACTACTCTAGATGAAGCTCCAAGTAAAAATGTACATTATATTTATTTAGAAAATAAATATTTTCTTTCCTAAGTGTGGAATAACACTTTAAAAAATGTTAAAAATGTACATTTTTATCACAAAATATAAAATTAAGTTAACACGATCCTTCTCAAGATTATATAAAAAATTCAACACCTAATTATCTCGAGTCTCCGATGAGAATAAATCAAAGTAACTGCATGGAACAGGCTTTAATAGATCGTGGATGAACATGATATTTTTATATATATAATTAGGTAAAATTTGGATATACATATTTTGATGTGCTTTTGTAAATATTGCGCTTTGCATACTATGGTTAATTCTTATTTTATTATTATGGGCAATAGAAAGATACTTACTTACCTACCGCCTAAGTTAATGTATACATTTAAACATAGTAAAAATTTCTCAGATATATTGGATCGAGCATGTATATTCGGGGATTATATCTCATTTAACAGTACTTAAGCTTTCTTTTGGATTATTTTTATATTTATATAAATAAGTATAGTATAAAGTCGACTATTAATGTTTTCATATAATTTGTAATTTCTTTTTCACATTGAGATGAAATAAGGAATCATTCAACATTAACGTTAATTATGAAAAGGACACCTTTTTAAAATATAACTATTACAACGTAGGACAATTCATTATAATTTGACATGTAATAGGATTAGTAAAATATTTTATTTATATATTCTCAGTTTTCTGTGCATTTTCTACAATATTGTCATTTTACATATTATTTTTATATTATTCCGTCCGCAATACTCCTATCTTTTTTAAACTTATCACGTTTCTACACGTTTTTCTCAACCGTTTCAAATTTTATATCACCACACCAAAAATAAACAACAGCGTGTGCTTAAAAACAATAAAAATTACAAAAGGAAACCAAAAATATCTTTGCCCTTACCCAAAAACTGAATTTTAATACAAATGGTATTAAAAAATAAAAGAGGTACTTATAATACATGTAATTAACGTAACGCTGTTCAGTTCATCAGTTGAAATATACTTTCTTATAATTATTGTTCAATTACTAAATGATATTTGAGAGAATCATTTATCAAATAAATTATTAATTATAGGTAGAAATGGGACAACGAAGAATTGTAATATATTATTCTTCCTGTCTACACTGAAGACAGCAGGAAATGCATGCAATGTAAAACAAAGATAAAACGCCTTTGTTTTATTTCTACTTTTGTGTAGCTTCACACTGTATTCCATATCCCACACATAAGAGAGTAGGTAGAGGGAACCTGAATTTCAAGGCTGCACTTTGCCTCGTTACTACAGCGAGAAAATGGAAATATTCAGTCGGGTATTCAGTCTCACGCTTGAACCTCTACGCCATGACGGTCTATAAAATAAAAAAAAAAAAAACATATTTTTGATTGAACTAAAGTTCTCAAACATAACAAAATATTTTTTTTACTATAAAATTATTATCATTCTTATTCTTAGAGCTTCTTCAACTTTCCTATTTCAAGAAGAAGCTCTTTAACTCGTATCGTCCTTAAATAGACCAATTTACTGGCTTTTTTACACACACTTGTACCAAAAATGCTTTTTTACATACACTTGTACCAAAATTGTACCAACTTGATTGAATTTATTGTACTTGTAGGTGCTTGTATTATTCACGAAGTGTAAGTAGAATTGAAATGTTTGATGGCAATGCTATAGAATTGATATGCTAGGATATTAAGTAAAAAGTCTATAATGAAACTACTTTTAAGAACGTGTAAATAATATTTTTTTTTATGTGTGTATGTCATCTAATTTTTTTTTATTTTTGAGCATACTTTTATAAGGTTAACTCGTAACTTTTTAACTATGAAACAAAATGTATGAAATTGAATTTGACCTTTTTGTAATAATGCTATACAAGTATCATCGAGTTAATCTGATGATGAAGTTAGGACTTGAATTGAGCAGTTTAGGCTCATTTAACTGAGCATATTCTGTAGCACTCTTTTAGCACTTGATAGAGAAAAGCGTGCTTTTTGTATATTTTTAAAACTATATTTTCGTGTTTGTGTGATCTAAATCGTGAATATTATGTTTTTATTTCAAAAGGATAAATAAAATTGATAAATGGGTATATATATGACTAAATATAACATTATTTTAATTAAAATAACTCAAATACAAGTTATACTTGATGTATTTTTGATGTATTTTAAATATCAAAACATTTAGTTAATTCAGTAGTTTCAGTATCGAGACTTAGTTACGAAATAAAATATAAAAAAAAATGTATTTTAAAAAATATAATGTATTCAAATAATATTATATAGAAAATATTCTCTAAAGGATCCTTAGAAATTATAATAGCATTATGTCTCTATTTTTAAAAAAGATAGCGAAAACAACTTAGAGGCTTAAGGAACGTCAAAACAATTTTCTTTGAAAATAAAAATATGTTTTACATACTAGTGATCAGCTCGTGGCTTCACCCGCTTTGACGCATATATTAAACAACTATACTAATATCATAGAGCTGATGAGTTTGTTTGGTTGAACGCAGTAATCTCAAGACTTATTTGCTTAAATTGAAAAATATATATATTTATTGGATAGTCCATTTGTCGAGGAAAGCTGGAGGAATTACTGCTTCTTACAAATTCTGATAAATTCTAAGTGCACATGATAGCGCTCTTAAGATGTGGCATGTATCGTACATAAGTTATTGTTATATAGCCGCAAACCTCGGCTTCGCCAGCCAGGTCGATCTTGAGCTTCGCGCTTCAGCCCGCTGCAGGTCTTTCCTATCACCTTCGCTTTGACAACAAACGGCACCAGCTTTCCTTAAGGTGGCCTCACCTTTTTTTTCCTTAGGGATTCTAATCCAGGGCATATCTCGGGATGTGGCTAAGATCCCTTCGGAGCGTGTAGCCGATCCAATAATTTATAGAGTTACGTTGATCATATTCTCGGGCCAGTATAGTAGTCAAGAATCAGTATGTTAAGAATCAGTCAGGCATCGGTTGATACAGACTTGGAGACTGCACGAGATATCCTTCGCAACTTTGCATCGGTATAACAATAAAGTTTTAAATGGGACCGGAACCTTCCGAATCTAATCAAATCAATTTCCACGATGATACGGAGCGGAGATGTTCAAGGGTTGCTTTGGCTTTGACGATGCTCGAAGTGATATATTCTTTGGTCCCACTGAGGTAGGTGAATTTGTAGACTCACTCCACAGCCACTGTACTATTGAGCTAATTGCCCCACATGTCACTTCTTGGGTTTTTCGTGTTTTTTAAGTTTATAGATAATTCTTTATTTGCATATATAGAAAACATTACAGTTGGTTACAACTAGTGGTAAAAAAATATCGATTGTACCGATAATATATATTATTTTTTTAGAATCGAATATATACACTATATTATACGTGTATCTTACTTAGAATTAGTTTTGAGTATGATTCCCCCTTATAAACAATTAAATATTTAATATTTTTATTTTTTCACTCCGGTAACGAGGCAAGGCGCGACATTGAGTTCCGCTACTCAACACGCAATGCCTCAAGAATTCAGCGGATAGTGGGGAACGGAAGTTTCTTAATGGGAACGCAGAGTCTTGAGACTAGGATTCTAGATGCCTTCTGCATACCCCGCAATGTGTGCGATACAGCGTGAAAGTGAAAAAAATATATATCTGCCCATGTGTAAAACTAGAAAAGCCGGAGGAGCCTAGTATAATAAAAATTTACAAATTTATTTATTCAAATCTATTTGTCTATTTGTTCCACTGATTAGTTAATATATGTTAGCCGTATTCCTCAATTAGCAGAATACTATGAGAAAAGACCTACTGTTATGACTCTTCGATTTTTTGCTTTTTAACTTTTTTGTTCAAAATTCTTTGAGTTTCTCTGAATAAGAATCGAACCCAAAACCATCGCGCCTACCATCAGATGCCGTGCCGCTGCCGCATTGTGATGACATTTTAATTTTAGTATCAGTATATTATATATTCCCGCCACGATATAATATAGTTGTTTATGAACGTAACCTTCAACTCGACCTCCATAAAATATGAATGGCTTTAGCGAATTAATGTGACCCGCTAAGACACTATTCTGAATACAATATCTAAATGGAATAAGAGGCCTATTTCCGTATTTAATCGAAGTGCTTTAGTTTAATTTGATTTGCCTATCTACATAGAGCTTCATGTCTTGGATGGAACCCATGACCGTCGCACTGACACACAGACTCTGTGCTAAATTATCTTTATCTTGACACAGAGTCTTTAGATAGATAGATTGATAGTCCAAGATCTTATTGCCTTCTCAAGGTTTACAGATTCTTAGATTATAAATATAAAATTCTGAACTTTATGACTGTCAATAACTTATAATTTAATACGACAACAGCTTGTCGTTATATAAAAACTTATATAAAATATACTGAAAATACGAGATTAAGGTAATAAAATGTCATCATGGCATACCAAGAGAGAAATTCAGTACACGTGATGGTTAGCGGTTTTAATTCCGATATATGTTTTGAAAAACCAAGAAAATAAAAAAAAAATCCTTTTACTTAAAATATACTATTTTCGTAACATTTTGAATATTTTTGTAATATTGAATTTGATGGATTGTAAATTTTATTTGAAATTTTTTTCACTATATGAAAATTCTCTCTTTCTATTATTTACTCCGTTTCAAAATGAATTTAGAAAAGGTTATACGGGATTATCCGGACTATCAATCGGATACATGATAATAAAATTTTGTAAGTAAAAAGTATTACTAAGAACTATATAAAAAAATTGTTATGTATAAAACTTAGTTATGTTTGTTGTCATGATTCAATTTAAATCAGTTAGATAAACATAAGTTTGTAATTATTTTTTTCTATAAAATATCTATAAATTTCCACTTTTCGGATGACGACGAATTTCGTACAAGATGCAGCGAAATCGATGAACAAATACTCGTATATTTGGATTCTGAAGCTTGATTTTATCTCCACGCTATCTCGAGATAAATGGTCTTGACAGACGGACAGACGGACCACGTATCGATAATAATGTCCAATAAGGGTTCCATTTTTAAATGTTGAGATACGAAACTCTAAAACATTTTTTTTTTGCCAAAAACAATAGACTTACTATATTGTAGTCTTACTAAAGTAGAGTAATAGAGTAAAAAAGTATTTTATATAGTTATATTTAATTAATTTAATAAATTATTTACATTTAACTATTAGATCCTATTCTTCTTTAATGAAAGATGTATATTTGTATAATATGTACCTTTCTTCTTTCATTAGATATACATATATTATATCGAACATAGAAAAACGGGATTCCATTTAGCGCTACAAAGTCATACGCGGGTGACGACAAGTACATACGTATATTATAAATCTTAATAACGGGCCAAATAGGTCTTTTGCATATAAAAGTAGAGACAAACCAATTCTAGCTACGCTAGTAATTTAAATGTAATTTAGTGCCTAACGTATCGCATATTTAAGTGTAATTCAAAAAATATATAAACATATTGACCATTTTAGGTATGACCTTAGACTTTTAGAAATATGTATGCTTATATTATTGATTTATTGACATCATTAGTAGCACAGCTCGCACTTGATAGCCGGTGAGGATTATGGGTTCAATCATTCGTTGGATTTGAGACCGAAATTATTGAAAATTATCTGGTTTTAACTAAGAAAGCTGGTTTTTTTTTTCTCCAAATAGCTCTAATATTATTTATTTTAAACTGGTTACTTCCTTTCAATCTTTATTATAAATAAAAACAACCATCATAAAGCAGAATTCAGCCAGACTTCTGATACGCTACTATGACGTCGATATTCAATAAAAAAATACAATTGCATGAACTTTTCTAGTATTTTGTATAATCTATATCAGTGTCCACAGATTATATAGACATAGATAATTAAAATAGAGACTATTATAAAATATCGATCAATGTGTGTAATATTTGATTATTTATAATTTAAATGGAAAAATATTTAATGTATACAACATAGAGTATGTAACGCACGATTATGTTGTAAATGATATGTATGTATATCAATAAATGTGTTTTTAATATATTTTGTTTCATTTATATTTTCTATCAGAGTTTTAAGTTGTAAAAGTGATAAAACTGGTTTAAACTGTAAAAGTGCGAGTCGGACTCCTCTACCGAGTTCCGTATCGGGAAGTACAACTTATAAAAGTCGCCAATTTTAAGTTTGAAGGCGAATCCATTAAGATTGTATGAAATATATAAGATCGTATATAAAGTACAAATATAAGTTTCTTATTTTTTTTTACTTTATATAATAACGCAATATTTCAAAATTTAGGATTTTTCGTTTAAACTGAAAGCTCGCACTTTTTTAAAGCACACTAAGGCCATAGAGCTGAATATTCCATAATATATTATATTTAGCGGGATAGACTTGTAGTGAGAATTGAACCCACAACTATTGTATTGCAAACAATATATTAAACTGCTAAACTATCTACTACATGCTCTTCTATAGCGATATAATTACCTCCCTAATAACATTTCCCTCCACGAACATGACTAGGCATGTTCTGTTTTTGTTGATTCCAGAACAAAAATCCTAACAAAATTAACCTTCTAGTACTCGGGATAATAGCGAATGCGGTACACGTAGTGTCTGACCCTCGTCAGTTTGACTAATTATTACGTTGAACTCTATTATGAAATGTCATATCGTGCTATATCTAGTACATATTAAGGTGATCAATATTAACAACGACGCCGCTATGGCGCAGGGAAATAACCGTGCGACTGTAGACGCAATGGGTTGTGGGTTCAATTTCCACTAGAGGATTGAAATAATTAATAATTTCATTTCGCTCTGATAACAAGGTAAAACGCGGCGTTGACTTTTGACACTCAACTTGCACTGCCTCAAGAATTTGCAGGAAAGTGGGGAACGGAAATGTCCTAATTTCACCAATAAATAGTCGGGCGGAAAGGAAAAAACGAGCAGAATGAGTTGAAATTAATCCGTCCATTTCTAGACAAAATATAAAACTCTTTGTTGGTGAAAACGTAAATCGTTTTTATTTAAAAGGAGTTCGTACCGCCTAAGCATTACCCACTCATTTCTCTTTCGTTGTGGACACCTGGTTCCTGTCAGATAAGACCAAGTACCTACAAGATTGGCTCATGGCAATCAACACGCAATGTTTGAATATGTTTACAGAAATAAACTGATTTTTATTTGTTTTTCAATGTTTAGCTTTTAAGATTAGGGACCTTGAGAACGTAAATTTACACATAGCGAGGTAGGCAGACGGAACCTAGAGACTTAGTGTTAAGAGCATTCAGTTGAACGTGTGGAATACAGTGTATTCCCCACATTCCATTGAATGCTCGAGGCATTGCGTACTAAGATGGAGCTCAACGCCTCGTGTATATTAAAATATTTAATATTTCATTCTCCCGAGTGGCAATAGAACCGCCACAACCATTGCGTTTGTAGTCAGTGCCTCTGTGCCGCGACGGACAGGCCTTCATTGGGTATCAGTATTGTAACCAGTATATTCACTAATATTTTTTATAAAGGTGCGACTCAACGCCGCATTTTGAACTCTGTTCAACTCTGTGGAACTCTGTTTAAAACGCGGCGTTAAGTCCCACCTTTCAATACGCAGTCTTGAAAATTGGGCGCGAGGAATGGATTACCTTAGTACCAGGTTCCCTTTATCCAACCTGCTATTCGCGGGATACAGCGTAAAGAAAAAAATCACATCAAATCAAAAGTGACAAACAAACGAAATAATATATAAAATAACAAATAGATTCTCTTTTTCAGTACAAAATTCTAAAAAACAATACACTTTTGTACGTTCCTACATTATAAAGCTTCACGTGTAGTTCAATAATGAAACGGAAAAACTGAATGTATTCGTTGTCAAGAGTATTAAATTTCAAAGCGAAACCATTAATGTCAATATTATATTATCAGTAAAAATAGATTTTCAATAAAAATATACAACTATATATCTGTATATATTTTTTTTTATTTGGACGTATCTTTCATATTAAATAGTAACCTATTGGCTGACAACATCTGGTCATTTTTTTTTATTCAAATTTGTATACGTTTTCTAAGAAAGTATTTTTTATTTATTAAGAAAACGTACAAAAATTTGAACTCTCTTTGTATACCGTCCAAGCAATTAAGCCATATGTTCTAGAACAACGTTCAATTTTTTATACGTTTTTTTAATTAGTATTATATTTTTCTTTCCTAAGTGTGGAATAACACTTTAAAAAGGTTAAAAAAAGTATTTTTTAGTGTATTCATCAGTTAAATATGTTAAAAATGGCTATATGGCTTCAAAACAGGTCAAGAGTATATTATTCGCTCATTTCAATCAAATTGTAGTATTTTAGGCAACTTAATAAAAGGCCTTGGGAAATTCTTAAATAGATCCTATTCTGTCTATATTTGACAATCTCTAGGCCGCACACGCTGTAAATGAAGTATTAAGTAAAAGACTAATATGGAAAAATCAAACCCAATATGACCATAATATGTAAGTAAGTACGAGCTCCATAGGGGATGCCCTTGCCGCCGTTGACATTCCCTCAAGCAGTCACGAAGTGTGTACAATATCTCAGGGACAGAGTACCCTCTTCTCTTCCCACCCATGGTGTCAGTAAAGGTCAATAGGACTAACAGCATTAACCTCATGTTTGAAAAAATGTAAATGTAAATTAACTATATATCAAATTCCGCCACCCACGAAATTTGTATGAAATTTCTATGTCATTTCAAGTTTTAGCTGAATCTCTTTTTTAATACTGTGTTATCTTTTTTCTCTTTTTAATGTAGAATTACATAAAAGAGGTTGTCCATACACCGTGATATTATCGAAGCAATCAATGTTCGTTCGGCATGTTCGCAACAATCATGTAACAGAACAGAACTGTGCTTGGTGTAACCAGAGTGGATTAGCGAGAATATTGTACATAATATATCTATATTATTTTTTTATTTACATGTATATCATATAAGGATCCAAAGTAAAAAATATTATAAGGTTTACAATAATTTGTGTTTGTGCTTATAATTATTTTAAATGAGTATATCTCAATATCAGATTTTTTTTTATGTTCTATTTACTGACAAAATGGAGGCTTAAATTCATTACATAGCACACGATGTCGCCTTTAGGTCATAAAGTGGATAATGAAATTACTTATCAGTAGATTTTTTATAGTTAACCACAGTAGATACGTGGTTGCGAGCTACACAAAGATAAAAATATATTTGTACATCTATACTCGTTATACTAAGTTGAAAAGTTTGTTTGATTGAATGTCCCAATCTCAAGAACTACTGATTTCAGTTGGATTTTTTTTAATTGAAGCATAGTAGATAGTGTATATTACACTAAATTACTCATTTCGATAAGCATTTGCCACACTAGAGTCATGTATAATTCTTAGTTTTTTATTTGACCAGCCGGTAAAGCAGAAAAATGCCGTAAAAGTTAGCCATTTATATTTTAAAGGATAATTTGTCAAATGTATTGTTGATCAATCTAAGTCTTAGAACGAGGGGTTCTCATCAGTATCCACTGTTTACACATCTATAGGCACCAACAAGCATGATTGATGGCTCTCTCAACCCTTACAGCAATGTAATGATGAATAGCGCTATATGACACCTGAGATTTATTACTATTTATCATATATGTACATAGTAGTAGTTGGTAAGTGTATCTTTTTTTGTTTCCTGCACGCTGTTTCCTGGATGTTCCAGAATAGGTAGAGGAGTGCTAGTGTGAAGACAATCTGTTCACCATGAGCTGACAAATTTTTGAGGCATTGCAGATGGAGTGGCGAAGCGAAGAGACCAAAATATTTCATTTCCCAAATGGGAATCTTTAATTTAAGGCTTTATTATATCACGTTAGTCATTTCGCTGTAACTCACTGCTCCTGCGGTCTGAGATATCCCGTACTTAGTAGACCTTAATACATCATGTGTCATACATATAACTATTTCTATTAACCATTCAACCACGGAGGCAAATCCACTGATGGAAACTGGTTTCTCAAAATAAACACAAAAAAATAATTATTTGAAAGTAGAACATTAGATACGTTTCATTATTTACCACTAACGAGAGGTAATTTCCGAAAATGCTCGGGCACTGATAAGGGCTGTTCAATCGTTTCGATGAACTGTCTTTCCACCCTTCTCTTGATTTAAGGCTGTATGTCCAATGTTCATATAGTAATTATAGCTATAAAATTCACTATTATTTGACTTCTTTTACGACTGACCTCTGAGGAGCGCAGGATGCTTAAAGATGGACTTATTGCTTATTTATTTGTCTAGCTGCAAAAAATTAAGATGATTAGGAATTTTGATATTATTCGAATATTGTCGTAAAGCGGAGAATGGAATCTTTTGACGCTGTCTCACTGCTTACTCTGTGGCGTGAAGCTAAAATTAATAAATTATCTATTAATCAATATAGTTGTTATACTTTCAATTCAAGACGAAACACAAATATAACATGTTTCATTCAAAGCCACAAGTACCTAAGTAATACGAGCCTAGCATTATAAATAGACTGAGATCCCAGGGCTCCCAGACCTACGTCATTTTAGCAAAACTGAAACTTAGCGGATTAATAGCTTAATACGTAGTTAAGACTGCGTACTAACTAGAAAATGGGGCCTTTTCAGAGGTAGTGCCAATTTAAAGTATACGCTTACCCGTTATACGTTAAAGTAGAAAAGCTCATATGAGAAATATTTTTTAAGAATAATGTTAAAAAATATATATTTATTATTACCAGACCCTTTACGTGGCCCTTAGTCTAGCCAAACGTGATAAAGTTTAAAATTTTAAGTATTTAATTTTAATTTTACGTATATTATTTACGGATTAATTCAATACCCTTCAATTTTTTCTCTTTATTTCATCCAACAATCCGTTGGCTCAATCATCCTCCCAAACCTTTATTTGGCGCTACCTCTGAAAGGGCCTCACTCACTTTTAAGTTAATGAGTATGCGTGTTGTTTTAATAACATACATATTAGACTAATAGTCCTCAAAATTTCAGCTTTGCTAAAATGACATAGCTCTGGGGGTCCTGGGATCTGGGCTAAAAGGATTTGTTGGAATATTCAAAGTTTATATATATAGCAAAATCGTGAAAGCAAATATTAGTTTAGGTCTTAAGGCACTATACTTTTATAGTTATATATAATTTTTATATTTTGGTCTAGCTTTCTAACGTTTTTTCGGTCAAATGTAAATAATTGATAGTTAAAAAAATTATAAGTTAGTTCATGGATTATAATGTATGAATGAAAACGACATCTCAAAAAATCAAATGATGAACTTAATGTAAGCCAATGACATTTCTTAATAAATCTAACACAAATTTTTCAACTGAAATGAGTAGAATAACAAGTCAACCAAAAATAAATATTCTACTTCATAGGATAAATGTAGATTTAAAATAGTGGATTATTCTAACGGAAACTTTTGTATAGACATAATGATGAACCTCTTAGACGTAAAAGATCGCCAATGGACAAATCTTACAGGCAGATAACTTTTTTGGCTTCAAATAAAGAAAGGTTGTTTATCTTGTACGTTTACTAGGAGTTCTTGCAAATTGTAATCAATCTTCTATATAAATTAAATTGTAGTGCCTGTCTGTGATTTGACCATAACTATCTAACTTTCTATTTCTCCGGGCTAATCTTCGTAAAAGCTGAATTGAGTTTTTTGAGGCTCAGTGAAAAATAGGAGTATTATGAATCTAGACAATTTTTTGACAGATCTTGATAAATGCCGATATGTTTTGTTATCAATGGAATAGAAAAATATATTACAATTATATTACAAAAATAAAAGTGATACTGAAACCTAATATTATAACAAGTCGCCAGGTAACAGAATCACAAACAGATAACATTGGTAGCTTCGTATTGTACTAGAATTCTTTATTGAATTATACGTTTCAACGTTTTTTTGTTTTTTATTACATTGAAATATCTAAATATTTATTTACCGTACCCCAAAGTTAAAATATTATGTTTTTTCTCTTAAACTATTATTATGTGCTAGTCAGGTTAATTTACAGTTAAACTTACTAGAGTAAGTAAGATGTATATGTAAACTAGCATGTATGTAAAATTTTGAAGACACGGTTTCTTGTCTCCATGTAGTACAGATAAAAAATATTTCTATCAACCTCATTTCAACCACTCATCACACGCCACTCTTTGTCTTGTTAAAAGAATGAAGAAATAAAAAAAAATCGTTCTATCGAGTGTCAATAGAAACTACTTTAAACTCGACATATGTATATTAAGATCTGTAAGCTTATTTATTTATTGTACAGATAAGTTTTTTTAAGCGCTGATCCAACGTTGTGGACACATAGTATTTTTTTTGTTTTTTTTTATTTGTCGTGAATCTATCACGATTTTTAAGCTTGATAGGCTGATGATATTACCTATAAAAGTGATGGGGGACTGCATTCGTCGAACTTGATAGTAAAAATAAAAAAAAATCAATCAAAACCATATTTTTTCATCTCCGTGTATATGTGTATATATAAGCATCAATATCATTCAAGTTCAGAATACCCACAAAGAATATTTACACTAAAACGCTTGTCTCACTGTACCACGCCGGCTTCAGTATTAGTGGGTACTACAATATTTTTATCTGTATCTTTTACTAATATTATTTGAAATAAATGTTGAAACTAATCATATACAAGTATTTAATTATATAACACTAAAAGCAGCTTGACTCTATTTCCTCTCGTTTTTACCATCACGCTGTATCTTGCATGTAGCAGGATAAACAGAGGAAACGGGATCCAATCTTCGAGATCTTGTGGGATGTAAAAAAAAATCAATCCAAACCATATTTTTTCATCTCCGTGTATATGTGTATATATAAGCATCAATATCATTCAAGTTCAGAATACCCACAAAGAACGTAAAGTTAAGACTCTCTGTTCAATACTTTTCATCCAATGCTCCATTTTATATGCCTAAAGAACATGCATCAAGACTTATGCATTTCCTGGCGATATAAAGCATATTAGTGAACAACAGGCTTATTCGTGTGTTAATTTTATCTTACTAGGTTAGAGGATATCTCTCGGTGTGCGAGGAGGTCAAGAGGTCACGACCCTCACACAACCAGCCGTATACTTGTGGTGTTATTGTAGAGGGAAAGTATCTTTTTTATTAGTTTATGATGCGTTGTATATTGTAGGAAAACTATTTTTGTTCAAGCAATATATATAAGTTTTATATTATGGCTATCATCATCATCATCATCATTAGCCTATTTATAGCTGGATATAGACCTCATCATGATCGTGGCAGCACAGCGTTTTCCTGTAAACGTAACAGCTACGAGTTCGATTCCCACTCAGGAGATAGAAACACTTTCACTTCTCAAGACAAAGCTCCGTGTTTAATTTGAGCGGTACGTCAGAGCCGGAGTGTTTTACCACTAGAATCTTCCTATGTAGGGTACACTATAAGTAAAATATAGCGTAAAGTTAAAAAAAGAGTACAATAATAAATTTCAAAGTAGATCATTTTGTCATTAACTTCCATATCTTCTTATCTATCGGAACTTTGCGTTGCGTTGAAAATTAAATAACATTTAAATATAAATGAGGCGTTAGCGAGCTGACCGTACAATTAGTTATCTGAAGCGGATGATAGCGTGCCAGGTCTATGCGTTGGTTTGAAGGCTAGCGTGTCCAGTACTTTCATCTTTTAATTAAAGATAGTACGCATATATGCAAAACGTTTTATTTACACTTTAAGCCAGGTTTTTGGAAAAAAAAGTGTTATTTCTTAAAAGGCCATCGTGGCGCAGCAGTACAAAGTCCGACTTCAACCACTATTAGTGGTATTGTGGTCCGTTTCTCACTTAGGAAATTAATTAGTTCCGGTAACAAGATAAATGACAGCGTTAAATTCTGTTACTCAGTACGCAAAGTCTCGAACAGTACTTAGGGAACGGAATATCTTAACAATAGATTTCCTTTGCTTACCCTAATATATGCGGAAAACAATGTGAAGGTAAAAAAACTGAAAGCAATTGTGTCCAAAAAAAGCGCGTACATTAGTAAGTACATGGATATACTCGTACATACATCGTAAACCCTCGTCGTGGAGAGAATTTTTACGTGACATTACCTTTTCTTTTCATTTTGGCGTTGGGAAAAGCTACGATAGTGGAATATAATTATTTATAATGACTCCTACATATTTGCTTGTTTACAGTTTTTTAATCGACTCCTGTAAAAGGAGGAGTTTGTGCGCCAGAAATGGACGAATAACTCAATATACCGCCAACCGGTTTTGATGATCCTTTCTTTATTGGTAAGGATATACTTCAAGGGTATTTTGATAAAAGTTTGGTTATCCTCCTTGTGATGGGATCCTGTGGAAATTGAAGAAGTCGATTTTTTTGTTAAAAATTATTTGGAAGTAAATTCATGAGGTACCGTACGCTCTATTTACAGTTGTTCCGACAAATTTTAGATACGTAATCCAACATTGTGATAAGTTTAACAGAAGACCGAGTACCTATATCATATTTCACAACTAATTTAACTTCTATTGATGTATCGTGTTTTGAATTCCACTTGCGAGAGTATATACCTATATGTTTATACCGATATGTATGACTGTAAATGTGACAGTTGTGGCTTCAATCTTTACTCAGGGGAATTAATTATTTTCATTTTACTTGCTCCAGTGAGTTCAAAAGCGTTAAGTTCCGCCAATCAATAAACCAATCAATCAAAAGCAGTATTTTGGTGTTTTGATTCGTTTTCTTTGACTTGAAGCCTGTCATCCATCTAAGAAATATTAGTTTATATACAAATTTTCTCGATACTTGTACATTGATACGATGTTAAATGCAAAAATAATATAATTTTAGTTAATTTCAACTTAAAATAAAGTGTATTACAAGCAAAAACCCTAATCACGAGCGTTTGAAAGTTTATTTGTCCTAAACAAAGATAGCTTCGATTCATTTGACTACCAATTTATAAAGTCGACGGGATCCCACAAAATTTACATAGTAATAGTAACTGTTAACGAATAGCGGTACCAGATAAAGTAATAGAATTGATGCTAACGGGTAGAATGAAAGTGATAGGGAGATATCTTCAGTAATTTCGGTTTGAAATCGGTATTTATAGTGTTTGTTTAATTTATACATAAAAAAATATTTGAGACGAAGCGCGTTGTTGAACTCCGGCTTACATCCCACAACATCTCGAAGATTGGATCCCGTTCCCTCTGTTTATCCTGCTACATGCAAGATACAGCGTGACGGTAAAAACGAGAGGAAATAGAGTCAAGCTGCTTTTAGTGTTATATAATTAAATACTTATATATGATTAGTTTCAACATTTATTTCAAATAATATTAGTAAAAGATACAGATAAAAATATTGTAGTACCCACTAATACTGAAGCCGGCGTGGTACAGTGAGACAAGCGTTTTAGTGTAAATAAATTATTTAATATGTTCATTTCCTCGGCCTGGTGACAAGGCAAATTATGGCGTTGTATTCCGCCACTTAACATGGTTTCCCTCGAGCTTTCCGCGGAAAGTGGGGGACGGAGTGTTTCAACTCTAGTATCCTTCTGGCTACAGCGCGTAGCTAAAAGAAAATAGGACTACAAATTTTACGTATTTAGTCGTCGAGGCAGAGTGGAACAGCGCCGGATTGTAAATGGTTATGGGTCCAATCTCCACTCGAGAAAATGATCATATTTGATTAATTCTACCCTCCATCTATGGTAAGTGTTTAAGCGCGGCGCTAAACTCTGTAACTCAACTCGCAATGTCTCGAAAATTGAGCAGAAAGCGGTAACGGAGCTTCTTAGCGCTAAATTCTACTACCCTGATACGCGATAAAATACATGAAGTTATTTTTTTATATCACATACGTGAAATAATATTATATAGAATGATAATATAAAAACAGATAACCGGCGGAACATAAGTCGGCTATTGAGTACAGAAATCACAAGCATTTGTATGTCCACAAACAATATATCACACTTTTGCAAACAGAGTGTGTGTCATCCAGTAATTCGATATATAGGGTTAGAAGCGAAAACCTAGAATGTGCTACGAATTGGAAATGCTAGAGGCAGTATTTTTTTTAATTTACTCAAAAAAAATTAAATCAGTTTCACGCTGCATCCTGCACACAGCAGAGCAAATCTAGTGTTAAGACACTCCGTTCCCCACTTTCTGCAATTTTTTTGGAGATATTGCGTGTTAAGTGGCGGAACACAACACCACTCTTTCGCCTCGACACCAGAGCGTTGAAAAAGAAATATAAATTTAAATAAATATTCCACTTCCTCTAGTGTCGAACCCACAAACCATCGTGTTTAGAGTCACACTTTGTACCCCTGCGCCACGACTATGTCACTGGCATTTATTTACTTGTGTGCCGCATATTGCTATAGGAATTTAATAGTAATTTTGTTTTTTTTTTTAACTTTCAAAGATATTGTATTTCGTACATAGCAGGGTAGGCAGAGGGAACTTGAGACCCTAGTGTTAGACATTCCGGTCTCTACTTTCCATAAAATCATCGATATTGTGTGTTGAGTGGTGGAACTCACCGCAGTGTTTTATCTATCAGAGTGGAGAAATGAAAATAAATTACATGTAATCATTTTGCATGTATGAAGAGGTTGATGATAATGGATGAGGCGAAAGAGTATGCATAATACACCGATAATTGAAAAGTAAAGCTAAGTGTACCTATTAAAGTAAGTAAATAATCATTCCCCCAAGTGGAATCGAACCTACAACCTTCACGTATACCGCTGTTGATAACATTGCACCACGACAGTCTCGTTTTAATTACCAGGTATAACACATATTTGGTAATCGTAGTACAATAAAATTTTAACTTGTCCTATTCGTATCATTTCCATACAATTCGTTCATTTCAGGAAGCCCGTAGTTTAGTGGGTGTTGACCTTGACCTTTGATGGATCGAAAACCGATAAGGACCCGCGCCAAAGGGATGGATTGATGAAAGTGCGCAAATGAAACTAAAACTACTTGTTTTTTATGTTTCGTTCCATAAAAATAATATTTTTGTGTATTTGTCCTTATTACGTTTATTGCATAAGGCTATATTACATATACAAGGTAAGCTTGTCTACGTGTACAATCTATTAACTTTTAATGAAGGCTTCGCCCGCGAGAGTTTTGTATGATACATTCTGAGTGTTCGAGTAGCTTTGGATATATTATTATATTTATTAAATTAGTTAAAGCACAGTTAACGTGATGTAACTGCCTTTACCATTTCTTTTGGTTAATGAAGTACCCCATACAAAAGTGTTTTTCTATTCAAATGAATAGTTTCTGAGATAATTGCGTTCAACCGAACCAACTTTTCAGTCTTATAATAATAGATAGTGGTATAAAAAAATTATAGCATAGATGTAGATAAGTATAGATGTTAATAAACAAATTGCTTCACGCTGTATCCTGCACACAGCACTTTTTTATACATGTATAAATATGTTTTTAGTTAGCAAATTAGTTTTAGTTAGAAATGAAATGAAATCAGCTTCACGCTGTATCCCGCACATAGCAAGGTAGGCAGAGGGAACCTTGTGTTAAGACACACCGTTCCCCTTTTCACAGGAATTGGATATTGCGTTTTGAGTGATAGAATTTAACGCTACTGTGCCTTACTTACCAGATCGGCAAAATAAAAATAATCAATCCTTGAAGTGGACATCCCCGAGAACCCACAACTATTGCGTTGTCAGCCAGACGCTGTCTCAATACGCAGCCATAAGTAAAAATACCAATATCTAGATATAAAATTTGAAACAAATCACAAGATTAGAATTCTCTATCTTAACCGTTTCTATTTGATATACAGATTAATTTACTCGTGACCACAAACAAATAAAAAGTATTTAAAATCTAGACTTTACAAAAATATGTAATATTAAATATATGCAATGAATCCAATTTAATTCAGTTTTATAAAAATGTTAAAGTTTAAATGCACTAAAATATAGTAAAAGTTTAAAAGCATTAAAGTAGAGAAATCAATGATGTTATCACAGAGTAATTTACTAAGCACTCTACTTTTCAGCTTCGTAGTACTTAAAATTCAAGCAATCGAGAAATATATCGAAAATTCAAAGATTTTCGCAAGACTCCCTTTTATAGAGTTGTTATTGGAGAAAACATTTACTCTCAGGAGCTTACACTTTCGTCATATAAACTTTTATCTGTGTAACAAAAAATGTAGAAATATATATTTGTTTGTACTAATATTATAAAGATGAATGAAATTAAATAAAAAAACAAATGTCTTCAATTAACCAAGGACAATGTGTTGCGTTGAGTTCCGCCACTTAACACGCAATGTTTTGAATTCGCAAAAAACAGAAAACGCAGTATTTTACCACTACGTTCAGCTGACTATCCTGCAATGTGAGAAACAGGAAGAATATACATCAAAATAAAAATTAAAAATATTTTAAATAATTCATTACATAAATAATTTAAATTAAATGCTAATAATATAAATAACTTTCTTTTCCAATTAAATTGAATGATACAGGAATAATCCGCTACGCCGTTTTAATTATGGTCGAGCAAATTGCTGTAATCTCGTTATCCTTAGGCCAAGAGTTACTGCCACTATATGGTATTTATATTATTTCTTACTTATACTCTGTAAATCCTGTGCCTTAGTTAATGTAGTTTTCATCAAATCCTGGAATAGAATGGAACCATGCTATGTGATAAATGAAAAAAAAATGTAAAGTAAAAAATAAATAAATATTAACATGGTATAGTAAAAACATGTATGATATTTATAATACGGAAACAGAACAGTATTTAGTGACGACGATTTGACCACACTACATCTAGTGCCCTGGGTTAGGCCAAGCCAAGAAATAGGGCATTCCGGTTTATACTACCCTACATATAATTGTAGTAAAGCCCTACATGGTGTAGGGCACTAGGATGCCGCTTCAGATGTATTGACAGATCGACAATAGATCGACAACGGATATATAATATTCATGTCAGTGGTGAAAGTAGTGATAAAATAATATTATTACTTAAAATGTTTATTTAAACAAACTAATAAGAATAATAGACAACGAGCGGCGTTTAGTTGCGCCACTCAATAACAAATAGTAAATATTTTTTCTAATATTCTATGGATAAGAGTTTTAAATTTAGCTTCTTAAATGTCATGTAAACAAAAAAAATAATTTTAATATTACTTTAGTTACGTACATAAAGTCATATTCAGCTCATGGTAGCAAGAATTCTAACAATGAACATTTTCTATGCAACTCTTGAAAGGAAGGAATGGTGCTATTGTCGACGAAAGTATTACGTTTTTAAGAAACTTCTGTGATTCATTTGAATGGTGAAAATAAACTTTGTTCTATTTAAGTGGTCTTTATCTTCTTTATCTATATTTTTGTTACATTGTGTATTTATAATATTTATTGAGGGGGCCAGTCGTGGCTGAGGGGCACAAAAGTGACTATAAATGCGTCTGGTTGTGGTTCGTCCCCCACTCGAGAAAATTAAATATTTATTTAAATTTATATTTCCATTTCTTCACTCTGGTTTTGAAGCAAAGTTTGGAGTTGAGTTTCGCCACTCAGCTCGCAATGCCTCTAATTCGGCGGAAGGAGGGAATGTCTTAACATTAGGTTCTCCCCGCTTACCCTGCTGTGTGCGGGATACAGCGTGAAGCTAATTTTAAAAAGAGATTATACAATTTTTTTGTAGTTCATTTCATTCAAAATAAGTCCCTGTATATACACCTACAAACTTAACGCTAACTTTTATATGTTGTACTTCCCGTTGACTTAAAATCCTGATATTGAGACGGAACCCTCACACTTGTCCGGTTTTGGTCATCATTTTAATAAGCGTCAAGGTAAAATTTCTTGACATGTTAAGAAGGTTCGTTAAATGCTTTGACTCGAACACCATTTAAAATACACTCCTGACATTATAATTCCACTTGCAATCTAATTTTGTAAATGATAAAGGTTAATTTAGACGCCCTTTTCTATAAGAAGTGATTTTTATAAGGGATGGATGGAAATAGGGTAAATGCTTATAATTTAAATATAAAGAGTTATTCTGGGGAGGTTTAAACCCATGGTCAATAATAGTGATCTTTAATTGGATATGGTATAAAGCAATTTATATAAATAAAAATATATGTCGTATAAATTTGTTTGGTTGACCATGCTTATCTCAAGAACTAACGATACGGATAGAAAAACATGAATTAGATATCGAGGAAAGCTATAAGCTCTATACAATACGTCAATAGTTTCGGCGTAGCCCAATGGACTTGAGGTCCAAAATACCTTGAGTATTTAGAATGTTTCAGATGCCAGATGTAACTCTGATTTATGTTTAATTTACCATCGTTTATATGAATGGCGAAGTTTCGCGTAAAAAACACATTATTTTGCTCGCCAAACCATCAACCGCAGTAGCTCATGAGACATTACACAAAACATTAGTTATCAAACATAAATTCCCTAAATTTGGAAACGAACCTACGACCATGACGTATGAAGTCAGTACTATCTAATTTTATCAAGACATCGCAAGTAAATAAACCTAAACACGTTATTTCTTAAATCATTTCAAAAACTGTGACGCGCACTGACGAGGGTTAACTCGAACACAATCTTGCGGGTCCCGGGCGAGTTCTTGCGAAACATGGGGAAATTTGATTATATGCCCTGTCATAGCATCATATGGGTACAGTCATATGTATATATTATATTAGATATACACTTAGATTAGAATCACATATAACATTTTCTTCTAAACTAAGTGAAACTCATAAATAATAGCACAATATTCAGATAATGTCATTCATATTTACACGAAATTTTGACATAAATAATTAAGACATAAATAAAAATATTGGATATTAATTAAAAAAATATAATTATTTAACGTACAAATTTATATGGATTTTTTTTATGTATTATTTTCTGGATCCACGCTATATTCTGCATATTATAGTAGAGTAGAGAAATTTTCTCAAGTTGAAATTAAATCTATGACCGTCAGCTTAGAGCCAGAGGCTGCACCTTTGCCATGACGGTATCATTTATAATGGTAGAGAGATCGTGTAATGATTTCTCAGTTTACCACAAAACATGAAAAAATATAAAACAAAACAAAAAATACGAGACGATTATAATTGTATAAAAAAAATGGAAAAAAGACGAAGTGAAAAAAATT
This sequence comes from Heliconius charithonia, assembly GCA_030704555.1. Taxonomy (NCBI): domain Eukaryota; kingdom Metazoa; phylum Arthropoda; class Insecta; order Lepidoptera; family Nymphalidae; genus Heliconius; species Heliconius charithonia. Next base: position 8,381,001 of record CM060825.1, read on the forward strand.
AATCTATCGAATATTGAGGGAAAATGTTGAAAGGAGTGTTGTAACACTAGCTTCCCTCTGGTTATCCTGCTCTATGCGTAAAACAACGTGAAACAAAATATACATGACATTCAGTTACATAACTTTTAAGATTACAATCATTTTAACATACAATTTCAACGAGCAAATATACATTAAAAAGGCTTAAAATTATACGCCATTACGTAGTCTTTCGTTATAATTAGTCACAATAATGCTCACGTTGATAAGACTTCGTTGTTATCAGTGCTTGTAATTGTATGTGTGGGTGGACCCAACGTTACTTCTATAGGCTTTTTAGATAAACGATCTATACATTTAGCTTTTGTTATGAGGTCTTCTGTTATTTTGTCGTATAATTTATCTTGTAATGCTACGTTTATTACGGTGGTGTTGCAACGTTTTGTTTTTGGGTTCAAATCCAAACTTGAGCGATGACTAACAATGTTTGCTTATTTTAAGTTGTACCTCAGGAACTTAGTAATAAGACACTCCGTTTCTTACCTTCCGCCTTCTTATCTTCAAGACTTTTCTTGTTGAGTTGCAGAACTTAAAGACACGCTTTTTCTTGTTGTCAGATCGAGGAAATGAAAGTATTAAATAATTAATTCCACCAAATGGGAATCGAATCCACAACCGTCGCGCTTGCAATCTGACTTTGGTAAAAAGATAAATCGTGGCGGCGAGTTTTGCTACTCATCACTCAATGTCTCGAATTCAGGCGGTTATCTTTCCCTTTGTCTGTCTTGTTATATGCGAGATACAGCTTACAGCTAAAACAAAATACGTTTTGTAAAAATATGTTTTGTTGATTGGTTTTATAAATAGTTCAATATAAATCTATATATACAAATAAAATTGACGTATATAAAACACGCAAATAAAACTTTTTTTGATTTCAACATGTATGTATTTTTAAATTCCCGTAAAAAACAAATAAATATTTAAGTGTTACTCCACTCTCTGGAAAGAAAATACTTATTTAGAAAACATAACGAGCGATATAGCGAGCGGGATTTGAACTCGCTGCTTCTGAAAACCGTCCAAGCGCTCTTACGAGTAAGCCATACCTTCGTATCAAAGTACGTCGAAATTCTTATACGATTCTTATAAATTATTTATATCGTTAGCATCTCTGTAGGGAGATTTGTAAAAATTTCGCTATTATATTAACTGTGTGATATGTACAAGGGATGTGACCTATAATAAAACTCTTAAATCGAGTGTCCATCGAGAGGTATCTGTTAGCGAAACTCAAGTGCCATCTAAAGGGGACCAGCAAGAGAGGATATAAAGTCGCCGTCAGCATAATCCTTTGTGAAGAAATAATAATGTCAGGGTGTTTTTGTGACAGATGTAATAAAAATTGATATAATTTTTTTAAGATTCATGCAGCTTTCCGCATATGGCAAAGTAGGAAGAGGGAACCTAAAATTAAGCCATTATATATATAAGAATTCTTCACTGTTAAGTCAAATTTTATAATATTGTCTGTTAAGTATTGGAACCTTAGGTCGCCTATTGTCTTCTTACCAAAAGGCATTTATCTATAATCTACCAAGGAGATCTCTAACAAAGATTATGAAACAAATATTTTTCTATTCTCTTCAGTAGTTTCTAAGATTAACGCGTCGACCAAACAAACTCTTTCTCAATACAAACATCTTTCATACCATAAAATTATGTATACAATTTAACTTTAAAGTATCTGTGTAATGCAACACTCTGAAGAAATCTCCGCGCAAAAATACCGCCATAAGATAGGAATCTATAAGATTTGAATTTTTCGATTTCCTTTTTAAGTAGGATGTTGTGAATCGCAACAGGATGCGAACAGAAAATTTTTCTCGCTAAGTTATTTCTATATTTGTATATGTTTACAGATAATTTAGTCATAAGTTAGTAAAAATATATTTATTTAGTAGTATATTTACAGTAGAATGCTACATACTAATGTATAGATTATGTACTAGCGACCCGTCCGCGGCTAGAATTAAATAATTATTTATTTAGTAATCTGAATTAATTTCCAGTCAAGAGACCAGTCGTGGCGCAGCGGCACGAAGTGTGACTGTAAAATCGACTGGTTGTGAGTTCGATCCCCACTCGAGGAGATGAAATATTTACTTAAATTTATATGTCCTTCGTGTATTTCTTCGCTAGGCTAAGCGCGGCGTTGAGTTCTGCAACCCAACACGCAATGCCTCCAGAATTCGGCAGAAAGTGGGGAACGGAATGTCTTAGCCCTAGGTTCCCTCTGCCTACCCTGCTGTGTGCGGGATACAGCGTGAAGCTAATTGAATTGAATTGAATTAATTTCGTGTTCTAATAATATTATTTTAAAGACAATATCTTATACGTATACATTGAAGATTAAAGTTTCTATATTTTATTCTTATAATAAAATGGTAACGGTGCCTGGGCATAGAAAAATGTTATTGGTGGCATTTAATAACATAATAGAACAACACAATGATTTTAATTTTTTTTGTCTGTTTGTTGGTGCGTTTGTTCATGCTAATCTCAGAAACAGCTTAGCTAATTTCGTGTTATTTTATTTAAATTAGTATCAATTATGATAATTTATGGACTAAGCGAAACATAATGTTTCCGACTCTCACTTGATTAGTATTACAAACGATTCTTTCAAATGACATACATTTTATTATGCTTATTTAGTATTTTATATTTTATTTAATTAAATCTATTTTCGTTGACTCTCTTAAGAAATGAAACACGGTATAAGGGTTCGTCCATCAAAAGTTATAGGCATTTATATAGATGCAGGCGCTAGGGAAGGTCTATAACGAGCTATAAAGAGTAATTGCTCGAACGTTACTCTTGATACGTAACAGAGTTATGTGTTAACATTTATGTGAAATAGCGAGATAAAAATTGTTAGGCTTGGGTAGGATTAGATTTCATTAAGTTTGAAGAATTTTTAACTGTATTATTGAGCTGCAGAATTTAACGCTACGCATCGTCTACCAAAGAGAAAACAAATAAATAAATTAAGTATAATCATCTCAAGAATAGGAATAGAACCGACTACCATCGCGTTTACAGTCAGACGTACGCATACCACGGAACAATATGTTAAATATACGATGAATAATAAAAATTCACTAATTTGCAGAGATGCAAAAAAATCTATATTTTCCTTTGTAAAATCCTAGCTTCGAATTTTGATACTCAATATTATCAATTAATAGTACATAATTTTTCTCTTTTTATGTAGGTGTATTCATTGTGTTACTTGACTCTATTTTCATTGAATGAATTAAATTGATTTTATGTCTATATATTTCGATCGTTTTATGCAACAATCACGTACATGCATTTTATTAACTATTGCAGATGTCAAAGTTTGCTTGTTTTGTTTTTGATTTTGATTTTATATAAATAGTAAAAGTCTTACATAAAAGTGTAGAAATCAATAGCTTTACAATAACAAAATCTTTTCGAGACATTGCGTGTCAAGTGGCAAAGCTGTACGCCGCGGTCTTTGTCTACAAAACGGGGAAATAATTTTAAATATGACTGACTCGAACGGACATATGTTCTTTAAAAATTCATAACAATATAATGTATACATTCAATGAATCTACACATATTTTAACTTTAAATACTATAAAGTTCTACAAAAATACTTTTCAGAAAGCGTTAAAAAATAAGCATTGCAGTATTTCAACGTTTAATACTATCAGGTAGTCGAAGCGACTGTCTCGAAAAGGCGGAGGTTCAAATCGTGGTGTGATCAATTTAAAACTAACGTTTATACAATAAAAAGGAGATTTTGTGCTATAAAGTTACCTATTTACTTCTTATAATGGCTGTGGCTGTAAAAATTGAATTGGTGACTTAAGCGGTGCGACGCGAGCATCGACTAATTGCCAGGAAGTAGGTCAGAGCTTTTAAGCTTATTTAAAAAGCTAACATAGTTTCGATATGGAGTTACGACCCGCCCTGGTTTTACTATTTTACTTTAAAGGTGTTTTACACGTTGTTGGAGTTTGTGGAAATATATTCCGTCCTCCACTTAATTTCAGAATATAGCTATATATATATACATATATATATATATATATATATATATATAGCTATATTCTGACAGAACTAAGACAGAACTAAGAACTAAGGTGACAGAACTAAGCACTGCACTTAGTTTTGCTGAAGCGGGAAAATGAAAAAATAAATCAAGTAATTAATTCCCAGGGAAAATAAAAATATCAATTCCACCGGGAATGAATTATTTTGATTTTCTCATTCTGGTAAGCAGACAAAGAGCGGCGTTAAATCCTGTCGCTCGACATGCAATGACTCGAAAATTAGACGAAAAATTGAGAAACGGAATATTTTAACATTAATTTCTCTCCGCCTACTTTGCTATGCTTTAAATGGATTGAGCCCATAATTAGACGTGTTATTATACATTCTAACGTTTATTTTCCCTCTTAAATTATGAATTAGGGAACCTTATGGCACTGCTGTGTCGAAAAATACATGCCTAACAAAATTTTGTAGGTTTTTATCATATCATATATTATTATTATAATGTTGTTTGTACCTAACGCTTTCACGCCAAAACTTTTGAAACGATTATCATGAAACACATATTCTCAAAAGTATAAGAAATAGGATATTTTTTATTAAAATATATGTACTTTAAAAAAATATTATCCTTTATTTTTGGTTTGTTTTAATAAGCTTAAGCGAGCGAAGCCGCGTTTGAGTCCCTAGTTTTCTTTATAAATATGTATGAACAATACTGTAGAATATAAGACTGTATCTATATAGTAACACCGACTGAGCGCGAACTATTTCATTATCTTACCTCGCCGCAATCAGTCTTAGCTCCCCACAGCGACGCTCGCGTCGTTAAATTTACATTTTCGATTTGAATTTTGTAAAGTTTTTTTTTATTTTTTATATTTTATCAATGAATCTCTTTATTGTTTTATAAGGTATATTGAAAAACCCTAGTTGTAGTTGTGTTTGTCTGTACACGCGATAGTTGTGGTTTCAACCCTCACTAGGTAGAGTAATTACATTTAATTAAATTATTTATATTACCCTCAGCTCAGGTTGAAAGCGCGGCGTCTTTTTTTAGTTTCACCCTGTATCCCGCATATAACATAAGAGGCAGAGGGAATCTAGTGTTCTCTGTTTAATACTCTGTTTCCATTAAAACTTCTCCGTGTATTATTTGCCACCATATTGTCGAGGCCGAATTACGTGTTGAATGGCGGAACTTAAGTGCGGTGCCATTTTAGAGACATTAGTTACGGGGTTTTGCCGTTCTAGAGGCGTTATTTAGCATAACTCAACGCCATGTCATGTATTGCCAATGTTTTAAACATTTTAATTTGTATTCATGTAAATATTTTCTTATTATTCTATTACAAATATTAAAAAATACAGTCGGCAAAAAATCTTTCCGATACCGTCTTAAGCATCTAAAACAAAATCTGCTGAGCAAAGTGACTTGCCTAATGACCTACGCTAATACACGAAAAATTAAGAATATATTTCTCTTATAATTTCAGTAATACACTAATGTATTTTTTAAATGATTACACATAGATAAATAAGCAGGGGATAAAAGAGATAATCCCCTCTAATCTTCGTTTTCTGATCAAGTAAGAGACTTTGCGCGGAAATGGAATCCAACATGGCACTATGCCTTAGTTAGGCATAGTGCCATGTAGGTAGGAAGTAAGTGCTTAAAAAAAAATAATCAGCTTCGCGCTGTGTTCCGCACACAGCAGGGTAAGCAGAGGGAACCTGGTGTTAAGACACTCCTTTCCCCACTTTCCACCGGGTTTTCCAGTGGCGGAACTCAACGCCGTGCTTTGCCTCGTCACCAGAGCAAAGAAATTCAAATATAAATAAATATCTCATTTCCTCGACTGGGAGTCGAACCCACAACCAATCGATTTTACAGTCACACTTTGTGCCCTGCGCTACGACTGGTCTCAGTCAAGTGCTTACTTATTAGAGTCATTATATGATTATAATGACGAGAAACGATTTGAAAGAAAAATAATTTGTTTGAGTAAATATGTAATATTTCCTTTGTTTTGGTAAGACTGGTAAGTGGCACTTTCACGACTTAACACGAATATTTCAAATTGTGACAAGTGAAATGTCTTGATTTGGGTGATCTCAAGGTTAATTTAATTTACATAACAAAATTTTTAAATAATATTTAAATTGATCAACTTAAGATAATTCTATTGAGTAACAAAATGTCTTAATAATTAGAGCAAAGTACTCAAAGTTTTATGTTTAAATATAAATGAGGCATAACGAGTTTTGTAAGTTTTATCATCTTGTTAATTATAAACCGTTTTCGTTTGTTCCAATTAAATTATTAAATTTTTATATTGGTAAGAACTGGTTTTATTAGGGAAATTAGCGTAGAATAAATAAGTAACAGATTTATGGAGGTTGCGGTCGGTGGTCACAGCGGCACAACTTCCATGAGAGAGAAACAATCATTTTATTTTCCTCCCTTTTGTGACACAGTACGGAGTTGAGTTTCGCCATTCAACAAGAAATGTCTCGAAAAAGCTTGTGCTGTTTCTCGCATACAGTATTCAAAAGAAATCTGAAATTAAGACACTCCATTCCCCACTTTCCGCATAACTTTTGAAGCATTATGTGTTGAATAGCGAAACTTAGCACTGCGCTTTATCTTCGTACCCAAAGCAAGGAAATGAAAATAATTTATTCCCGTGAGTGGAATTCGAACCCACAACTGCCGCTTTCAAAGTCAGATACAGCCGTATCGCTGTGCCACAACGTCCACAATCTCTTGTTCACCGTATAATAATCACTTAAATTTTCTAATTACTTAAAATACATATTTCAGCTGAAAACTTCGTATTAGTCAAGTATAGGGTTATAAAAGTACGTCAAAGCTTTAAAAGCGAGTTGCTTTGCCCTGCACGGTCGTTTTAACTTGGCTAGTTAAGAAAATGAACATTTTACTTAACTATCTAATTAACTTAGCTAAAGAACTTACGAACATACGAGTATATTGTATTATTATTATGTTTACTGTATCTAGCTTTATATTTACAAAATTATATCTTATGTCTTAAGCGTTTTAAAATATCAATATATTTACTAATATTATAAAGATTCACACTGTATTGAACACAGCAAGGTAAGCAGACTAAACTTAGTGTTAAGACACTCACTCATTTTCCGCCTAATTTGGGAGTCATTGCGTGTCGACAACGCCGCGCTTCACCTTGACACCAGAGCAATAAAATAAAAATATATATAAAATACACAGCAGGGTAGCCAAAGGGAACACAATGCTAAAACACCCCGTTCCCCACTTTCCACCGAATATTTTTTTGCACTGCGTGTTGCGTGGTGGAACTTTTAAACGATTTTTTCAGGTTATCAAGGGACTCAAGATCTGAGCATATGGTTTGAATTTTAACTCGATATCTATAAGCGTTCCTGGCAGACAGACAGACAGAAATACAGTATAAGGGTTCTTTTGTTCCTTAAAATGTACGTAACCAGAAATAGAATAATTGTCAAGGTTGACTCTCTGCTTACGACGTAACTCAACAACACCAACAAAACATTTCTTGGTAGTACGTAGGTAAATAATATGAAAAAAATTAAGCTCCCGTAAATAAAATTCCATCCGAAAAGATTGTTTCATCTCTCACGAGTACTCCAACAATTTGCATAATTCCCAAATTGACAAGGGAAAGTTCATCGCATTTGATTTTACTTTGAGATGGACGTCGCCTATAATGATAATATAAATAAAAATCTTTTGTCTTTATGGCCAGTCGTGGCGCCGTTTTACAAAGTGTGACTGTAAAACCGACTGGTTGTGGGTTCGATCCCCACTCGAGGAGATGAAATATATACTTAAATTTATATTTCCATTTCTTCACTCTGGTGTCGAGTTCTGCCACTCAACACGCAATGCCTAAAAAATAGGCAGAAAGTGGGGAACGGAATATCTTAACACTAGGTTCCCTCTGCCTACCCAGCTGTGTGTGGGATACAGTGTGAAACTAATTAAATTAAATTAAATTTTAGTTTTGTCTTTAAGATGTGCTCATTTCTGAATACAATGATAGTGGGTTCAAACTTCATTTTCAGCTTCACGCGAGTCGAGATACTCTATCCTCCACTTTTTACCTGAATCTGTGACTCTACGTGTAAAATGTAATGATATATTCTTATTACATAAGTTTTATAAATGTACGTACATTCAAAATAGTTTTTTTACTTTCACATACGAACATAACGGAGTAGGCAGAGGGAACCGGGGAACTTAGTGTTAAGATACTCCGTTCTTATTATACATTTATCACGATGTATATACATATATTTATTTTACTCTTATAGTATGTAAAGCGGATAGTTAGTGTTAGATTTTAGAGCGGACGGCTTCAAAGAGGCGCGGGTCAAATCCTGCTACGTTCAAATTTTTATACGTTTTCTAAGATAAGAATGATTTTATCATATTTATAGTCTGATTCTTCTTTTGGTTCCCTGCCCATTCGGCAATATAAAAATAAGAATGATTTGTCTGGGGCACTGGTTCAAGCTCAAAACATTTAAAAATGAAAAATGTTTATTCATTTATAATAAGCATTAATATTTTCAAAAAGATGTCGTTTTCATTTTGATTCAACTTGATTTACTGTATAGAATAATTCAAAGCAAGTACAATTTCTTAGGTATTGTAGTATCTACTAAGTTGAAATGGAGTCAACTTCCTTCATTACATTATTCAACATAAACTTCAGCTGATTTATTCCGCTTTTCTTATAAAGCTCAAAAGTTGCTTGAACTTTTAAACGGTTGGTTTCTATTGTTAGAACTTTAGTACAAGATTTTTTTATTTCCTTTCCTCTTAAAATGCTTATTAGAATAGTTTAGTTTTGTAATTTGTTTCAAGTAAAATAGTAGGTACATACTTTATGTTTTTTTATTGTAAGCGCTATAGTCGGTTCCATTTTCACTCGTGGGGATGGCTCTATTTACATTACTCACATTTCTCTGCCTTTTTGCAAATATAGCGTAGAATTCCACCATTCACTCAAATTTTAGATGGAGAGTCTGGCCACCAAATTTTCTCTAACTACTGTGTTATGCGAGAAGAACGTGAAAATGAAACTATTGCTTATTTAGAGCCCGTGACGTTAAATTTTACATACGTTTGCTAAATAAGTTTTTTTTTGCGTAAAATAACACTTTAAAAAAGTTAAAATATAATTATATTTTATCAGACATCACTATCACTGTAACACAATAAGAAAAAGAAATCACTACATTGAAAAAAATATATCGTGTTATTATACATTTAGGAAAGAAAATACTTCTTTAAGAAACGAATAAAAAATATAAAGTAGCGAAACTCGAACCAGCACACCACATTAAATCGTCCGAGCGTGTCAATCTACGTAGAATATCTTATAGGCTTGTTTAAGACTTATTTAAAACTCAAATTCCATTATGCTACAATTTTTTTTTTCGTTTCCAGAGAAGGGGATTATTATATTTTATCATAGTGAAATGTTTCCTTCTATAACCCAAAAAGCTTAAGCTAAGCTGTTCCTAAGTAGGTTTGACGTGGTCCCGTTAAATGGTATCTATCCTCCCTTACATAGTATTGTCCCGATTTCCTACGTTTACAGCACAATGAGGACTCAAGGAGCCTTATCACTTGTTTTAAAGATTTGGTAAGGACTTAAAGTTTAATATTTATGGGATATAATATGAAATATTTTTTTTTAATTTTGCTTTTTTTTTCGATTTTTTTTGTTATGATACTCCTTTCCCCATTTTTCACTAAATTTTCAAGATACTAAGTATTGAGTGACGCCTTGTAACCAAAGCGAAAAATTAAAAATAATTCATTCCCTTGAGCGAGAACGGAACCCATAACCGTCGAGTTTACATTCACACAACGTGTGCCGCGACGGCCTCCCTTAAAAAAGTAACAAAATATGTATATTTAAGTTAAAGGCAGTTTAATGCAGAAGCCTTGTTCCATGGAATAATGAATGTCATTTGCGTAATCGACTTCAGAACTCTAAAAGTCCACTTTATAGAAATTATGGATTGCGTTATATTTTATGTTGAGAAAAATATTTAATACGGTATTTATTTTATAAAATATTAACTTTTAAAAGACTGTACGAGGAGATAAGTTAAAATAATGTATTTCCCGTAGTAGAAATTGAACCCACAACCATTACAATTAAGGTCAGGTCTAGGCTACTATAGTAGCACTATAAAAAAAAACTATGCTTTTTCGACATTTTTCCCGTAGCCATAAGGAACTCAGTGTTAAGACAGTTTCTAATTTTTGGGTTCAATTTTCGAGATACTACACTATGTTGAATAGGGAACTCGAGGCCATGCGAATTAACTTGAAACTACTAAATTTACAAAGATTCACGTGATAAAATTGGCAAATTCATGCCACCGCTATAAGCTCATCTTCTTTCAACGCGACGGCTACCATTTATGAGATACTGAACAATTTTATCTCATTTCTATTTTTGTAATTGATTTAACTCTTGCTTACAAATAATTTTATATAAATTGAATATTTTCTTCATTCAAATAGACTTTTGTAGGTCGTTTTTAAATGAATTGCCAAATGAACAATAAGCTTCCAAGCTGATAGAGCTTTGAAGACAATATTGCTGAGAAGAGCCGGCAATAAAAACAACAGTAGCTCTTTTTATTGTAAATGATACAATTTATTTATTACATACCCTGTACGTTGAAAAAATCTAAAAAAAGTAAGCCAGAGTGTTAAATGATAACTGACAGAATCCAGCACTTTTAGATTTTTTGTCTGTTTATCTGTTTATGTGATCACGCATCACGTAAATAGTATAAAATAAATTTAAGCAACTTTTATATATAAAAGTTAGTTAAAAATAAGCAACTCGGAGTACGATTTACTTTTTATTTCATTGTAATCGTTTAACTGTATGAAATGATATATTTTTTAAAGCTTTCAAGATCCAAGAAAAAGAGAAGAATTCCTTGTTCGTTTTTATTTAGCAACAAATTCATACAAAATGTAAACTTTAATAAGTTATACTTTTGGTGAAACTAATATGGAACTTTCAGTTCACGAGTATGACTGAAACTTCATCGAAAGTGTTAATTATTTTATGTATTATAGAAACATGCCTGAGAACATGATTTCTACTTGAACTCTGTAATAACTAAATATATACCAACTATATATTTATGTAGAAAGAGCCAATAGTAGAACTGTAGGGCAAGATTTCCGTTATTTTATAAAGTCTGAAAATTTGAGTGCGGTTACATCCAGTACTGGGAAGTACTATCAGGGAATATGGAGTTTGAGTGGTGGTACTGGTACTTTGGCAGTTATTAGGTAACTAAGATACAACATCATTTTTTTATGTTTTCATGGGAATAGTATTAGAAATGACAATGCCAGTCACCTCTAAATTCTAATAAATTACAAAGTGAAATTGTATCGTAGGCGCTTATATTATAGCTTTAAGGATTTGGGGTATAATGTCTTGCTACTTACTATAGGTGATAATAATAAATGCTACTAATTAAAAAGTACAGAATATTTTTTTACATTTTTAAAGTGTTATTCTACACTTAGGAAAGAAAAAAATTATGTAGAAGACGTGTAAAAACGGGATTCGAACCCGCGCCTGGAAATCAAGCAGGCGCGGGTTCGAGTCCCGTTACGTTCAAATAATTATACATTTTCTAAATAAGTTAATATGCAATCATTACAGTTATTTAAATGAAATTATAAATTATCTATAGCAATTATTTAATAGTTAAGGCTGTTTCCAATTTCGCTATTTCTGAAATGAGTACTCGTGTAGTTCAAGCGGGCGAAGCCGCGGGCAGATCGGTTGTACTTCATAAATATCTCAAATAGTTCTCTTACACTTAATTTTCATTATAATAATTTCGTAACTTGTAATAAGTAATTATAACTGTCATACTCGCAACCAGTAGTTAAAATTTAAATTTCATCAAACTTTAATTTGACTTTATTAAGACGGTTGGTTACAAAACTGTTCTTAGTAATATTAAGACAAGTATGTGATATTAATTTAATTACTCTTTTTTACTAATATAATGTAATATTAAGAATGAGATAAACATTTTATTGTGAATGCGATGGTAATTGGTTCAATTCACGTTCGGGGGATTGGACTATTTTCATTTCCTTGCAAACTTCCTGGTAAGAAGACAAAGCGCAGTGTTGCTTTCAGCTGTTGATCACGTAATAAAAAGAACAGAATGTCTTAACACTACGTTTTCTCTTATGCCTTCCCGCTATACACGAGTTACAGCGTGAATTTAAAAAGAAATGAAAAAAATCATGTATGGTGAATATTATCATAACAACGAAATAAAAATATATAAAGCGGTAAGTGAAGTTTGTTAATACTAGATGCTCCCTTTCGTGCGGGATAAAGCGTGAAGCTTAAAATCTCATAAACTCATGTAATACTTATAAAGTAGTGAACAGCTCTGACCTACATTGCAATTCTCAATGAGCCGTCAGTTCAAATTTTACAACGAGTCCTATTAAAACTTATTTAATGTTCGACCCAATTCTTTAGGATAAGAGAAACAGGTTCTGTTTATTGTTTTCGAGTATTTCATTTTATAAGCAATTTGACGGCATTGTGGCTCAGTTTAAAAGTCAAGTTATAGGTTCGATCAAGTCGGCAAATATATATGTACATAATGCAATTGAATGCTACTTCAGTCCCCTCCGTTTCAATAAAATAAAATTCGATTTTTTTTATGAATAACATGTTCAAAAATTACATAAAACAAAAAGCAAAAACAGCATAAAGGTAGGTCTCTGGAGGTACATAAAAAGTGAATGACATATGAACTACGTGATCTTAAAAGATTTCAGATGGATTGTTTTTGACATTAACGTGTATATATTTCAAATACTTTTTGAAATAATAGAAAATAAAATGAGATATGTTTTTTATTATTAGGATCAAAAATGTATGCATTGCATGAGGACTCCTCGGGGGCATGTATGAAGAGGTTGATGACACCACTGTCATCAACGAGGCGCAATATGTTTGCAGAGACCGTAGAGGTTGGCGCTTCATACTCTGCTAGTGATACCTAAAAAAATATTAAAAAAAAAATATGAATGGAGCCTGTGTTTCAATTTGATATTATAAGGAATAATGAAAATACCATTTAACAAACTTTATTTTAAAATAATACCATAATTGAATAAAACTAGTGTATGAGTCAGATTGACTTGCCATTATAATATTAGAGGCATCTAGAAACGTTAGGTACCTAGAGTTAAAATGTATTAAAGTTCGCCTCCAGATTCTAAGCTCCTCACGACATTGAAAGATATGAAGAGGCCGCCATGGTACTGATGCACAGATATATTCGGGGAAAGGACATATTTAATATTTTTATTTTTTCACTCTGGTATCGAGGCAAAGCGCGGCGTTGATTTCCGCCGCTTAACACGCAAGGCCTCTAGAATTCGGCGAAAAATGAGGGACGGAAATGTCTTTTTTTAATAGGAACGAAGTATCTTAACACTATGTTCCTAGGTTCCCTCTGTGCTTTGTAATAGTGTAAAGGAAAAAAATAAAATAGAAACATAACCTCATCCTAGAATTGAATCCAGAACCATCGCGTATACGTTCGTCTCTAATCTATGGTGTAACGGTAATAAATTAAATGATCACAGTAAATCTATTACACGTCTCCAGCGTTTGTTACTTGAATATGGTAACTATGTTAGCTTTGCCTTTGAGCTTACTAAATTTAATACATATTATGCGTGAATATGGAGAAAATCTTATTGAAATATAATATAATAGACGATGAAAGACTAAGGGCCCATAAAAGAGCAACTGTTGAATTTCTGATTGGCCGCGGCTTGGAAAGTAGTGTTGGCAGCACTGGCAACACTGTAAAGGGACGTTTTTTATTCCCAATTTATAGAGCGTCTAGTGATTATTAATTAGCACATTATACTTTTTGAAACATTTCATGTTTAGTGGAATTGAAAAGTGATAGTTAAAAAAATTATTACCCCGAGTGGAAATCAAACTTGCAACCTCTCCCTAGAGGTTTCTCCATCGTTTCACAACGATGTGCTCAATCTCAAGTAAATGTTACGGTTCACATTGTAATATTAGGGCACTGGCTAATATTATTTACCTTAAGCCTTTGAGAGCAATTGATACGTAAATAGATATTCAAAGTCAAGTTAATACCCTTTATCAGTTAAGTGATTATGTAAGCTGCTACAGTAAATCCTAAATGATATCGCACCGCAGTGGCACCGTCTTACTCTAAGCGCGATGTATGTGGGTTCTGATTCCACATTGGGGGAAAGATTATATTAAAATAATTATATAGCTAGCTAGCAGTTAAATTTATTTGTTATACTTTAGCCTACCAAGTGTTAAGACACTCCGTTCCCCTCTTTCTGCCAAGTTTCCCAATAGTAAAATTCAGAGCAGTACGCAAGTTGGATAACAGCAACTAACTATTCAATATGCTTAATTTCCAACTATTAAATAAAAATTGTGCAAAACTTTTTGAATTATAAAAGAAATAGGCCACGACATGAAAGCGATGGTTGTTTAAAAGTACAGAACACGTTTATGCTTCAAACCAACCATATGATCCAATAGAATCGAAGGTTGGACTTCATAATGTGCAAGCTTAAAAGTTAACCATTACGCCAAGAAGACCTAAACATACAGTAACTAAATATACCCAACAATGCAACGCAAATTGAAGTTTAATTCAAAGAACACGTGGAACTCATACAGAATGTTTTGAAACAAGAGTGAGTTTTGTTTCTGGTATTATAATATTAATAAGTTAAACTACATTATTTATGATTACTTTCATTCAGACAGTTTTTATTTATAAAATATTTTATTATTATGCTTATACTTTTATTAGAACGACTTCATCGTAAAGTAATAGGGTAACGTTTATCAATGCAATGCTTTGGTGTTTGGTCCCCATACAGGGGAACACTTTTTGTTTATTCGTTCTTTTAATATATCCATAGGCGCCGAGTTATTAGAATTTGACCTCAAAGTGGAGTGTTACGCAAGATAAAGCTGTAACTGAAATAATATTAAAATAAAAAAACAAAACATGGAAAAGAAAAACCTCCTGAAAATATTTTATTTCTTTGATGTTCGAATAAAGTAAAAATATATGTAATTCAAATCCGGAAACGTTAAGTGCCGGAAACGGGATGGATTACCGTTTTTCCAAGACATCCGGAGCTACCTAGCAATTATAGAAAATGGAAAAATAAATCTTCCACTACTGTTCGTTATAAAAGATCCGTATGTTATAATACAAATACTAGATAAATTGTTTTATAAAATATTTTCTTACCTTATATTTATATTTACACTTACCAGGACAATAACAAAATGAAAATCGGTCAAGTGCGAATCGTACTCACCCAACGAGGCTTCCGTATCAATTTCAGGATTATAGGTCGACGGTCAAGTCAATTTATAAAAAATTACAAACTTAAGTTTGAGTTTTGTTAAGAAAATGAAAATGAACTACATAAATATGTTACTATTTTTTTCTATGAAATATCTATAAATTCTCACTTTCCGGATATTTTTCTTTATTTGTATTGTACGTTCTCACTTCTTGCCAAATTTTATGACTGTAGAACCGCGGAACCCAATAGGTTTTGATTACGAATTTTATACAAAGGTCAGCGAAATCGATGCATATATACTCTTATTTTTTTATAGCGTTGGCTTAGAAGCTTAGTTTTATCTGAGCATTATACATCATCTATAGATTTTAATATTAGATTATAGTATCAGCTTGATACTTCCACGTGTTCTCCAGATAAGTATAGGTCTAGGCAGACGGACAACAAAGTGATCTTGTAAATGTATTTTTTTTTGAGGTAAGGGACCTTAAACAAACATTGTTAAACAAAGTAATATGCAAAAACATTTAGTTCAATGAAATCCTTCCTCACAAGAGTTTCTTGGAGTAAATTAAAAGAATACTATCAGACGTTATTCTGTAGCACTAATTGCCTCGAGTTTTGGTAACTACATAATTATGTGAAAAAATTTGTAATCCAACTAGATTACAAAATTTTCACATTAAATTGTAAGACAACAAAAATTTAAACTCATAAAATCATTTTTCCAATGCAAATTTAACCAGCGTATAAACTGCTGAGCCAAGTTACAGGTATATAGGTAGTTGGGCAACTCGTCGCGGTGAATGATAAATTGCTGGGAGTTGCCTAACTTTGTTCTCTTGAGAACGCAATTCGTATGCACCTGCCAGATAAGATTTTGTTAGGGAATCTTTGACATCCATTAAAATACAATCCATCAAATAGTTCGCTCATTAGTTCGTTAGTTTTATTGGACTTTAATTAACATTGTGTAATCAAAATATTATAAGATGACGTCTGACTGTAATCGTGATGGCTGTGGGTTCAGTAGGATTTTGTTTTAGTTTCCTCGCTCTGGAAGATATAGTGAGTTTGAGTATCACCGCTTCACACTTGATATTGAAGTATTAATTGGAATGTTGGGGGTATATTTAATGTTTTAATTTCTTCGCTGTATTAATGAGCGCGCAATGCCTCCATAATTCGGCGAAAAGTGGGGAAAGGAAACGTCTTAAGGGAACCGGAGGGTCTTAAGACTAGGTTTCCAGGTACTAGATAGAATGAAATGACAGCGTCAAGCTAAAAAAAATATTATAAAGTAAAACTACATACATAATTTTATATTTGTTACGATGACAGACAAATCAAATCAGATTCATGATTGTTAGTTGAAATCTTATCGTCGTCATGGGTAGGTATTTTTGTTTTTTTTTTGTTAACTTATAATATAATATTAAGAAAAAAAGAGTAAAAATTCTCCATTTTTACTCTTTTTTTCTTAATATTTTTATATAATACAATACAATTATAATCGTAAGACAGGAAGCCGAATATAAATTTTGAATACGCATTTCTGTATATTATATTTATAAATTTAAGACAAAACGCAGCAAATACAACTTTTGATTGCGCTGACTTAGTACCAATGATTGTAGACCTGGATATTTTGGTATTAATTTCAAGCTTTAAATTCCTACGACAGTAAGACAGATGTCCATCTGTCTCTACGGATAAACAAAGTGATCCAAAAGGTTTCAATTTTTTAAGATACGGAACCCTAAAACGAAATAAATGACAACCACTGACTACGAAGGCCTCCTACTCGTTTAACTGATAAAATTTAATTGTTCTAACTGAAAAAGATGGTAGCTATAACTAAATCTAATGAATTTACTTAAACACTGATAGGGAATTAGTGAAATGTCTTCGAATTGTAAACAATATAGAATCTTGGTAAATTACTTGAAGCGAACTTGCTGAATGGCATCCAGTGGAATTGCTTAAGTTACACAATCTAATTCACACTCCAGCCTTAATTGATATATCGTTAATGAGATGTAGAAAGCTTATAATACATTTTTACCTTTTTTACTTTGAGGCCAGTCATGGCGCAGGTGTACAAAATGTGACGACTAAATATAAATAAGCACGACTGGTTGTGGGTTCGATTCCTACTCGAGGAACTACTTAACATCACAGATGCTGGCACACTGCGCCACGACGGTATCATATTAGGTACTATAGTTATGTTTATTTCATTATTGTATATAATATTTTCCTACTCTCCGCCGAGCTATGTCTCGTTACCGGAGAGAGGAAATTAAAATATTGCATTTCCTCAAGTGAGAATCGAAGCCACAACCTGCCGCACGTTTGTATCCTTGCGCCACAATGGCCTTAAATATTATCTATAAATAATATTTTACAATATATTTTCTTATTCTCGTGGTTTTGTTTGCGCAATTATTCCACGTTTACATTCAATTATCGCCGCACGCCACGCCGCAGTATTTACGATATAACGCACAAATTAACTTAGGCATATATTATACTAGCGGGCCCGAGCGAGTTTGTTCGAATTTTACTAAATATATGTATGATTTTTGTTTTCAGTTTTTTATAGGATTAATAAAGATATATGAGCCTTTAAAATGTGCTGAAAATAATAATAAGTATACTGAAAATAAAAATAATGATAAGTAACGGAAATACAATTCTAAATACTAGAAAAATACCTGAGTGATTCAAATAAACAAACAAAAAAAATAAAAGACAAAGAAATAAATAAAAATTAAATTAATTCTTTTATAGTGTCCCTCTATTCATTTCAGTCAAAAATACTAAATGAACAGACAAAATAATTTTTATTGTTTTATTATATGTATAGATAGATAACTTACTTATACTGTTTGAATGGAGTCTGCTAACCGCGACATTGTTGGAAAATTTCTGTATATTATATTTCAGAATAATAAATAGGAGCTGTTATTAAATTATCATTATTTCTTTTACTTTTAATAAAATAGTGTTATTTTTGGAGCAAATCTATGTATTACATGTTATCCCTTAAGTATGGTGTATGGTGTGAGCAGGGGTTCCCAATTTTTTCTTGATCAAGGACCACTTTTATATCATTCTTGGTACCCGGGACCACTACGCATGTATATTTAGGTTTCTGCGGATCACTGGTTGGAAATCAATGGTGTATAGTATACAATAAATTGTTCTATACTCAGTTATGTACAAAAATATAATACACTGAATATTATGTTGGCTTCCTATTAAACAAAATAAATAAGTCAGACGTCACAAAAGGGCAAAGAATTGCTATTTTGAGTTTAATTCAGTTATTTATTTATTTTTTTTCAGTTTCACGCTGTAACTCCATGCAGAGTAGGCAGAAGGAGCCTAATGCTAAAATGGTCGGCTCTCCACTTCGCGCTTTGCTTCGACACCAGAATGAAGAAATATTAATAATTAATATTTTATTTCCACGAGTGGGAATCGAATCGACAACCTGTTGGGTTTACAGGCAAACGCTTGAGGATGTACGCCACGATTGGCCTCAATTATTGTATTAAATAATACATACTAGTGTTGGCGTTGAGTTCCGCCATTTAAAACGTAACTCTTAAGTGTAGGTATTAAAGTGGTACACGGAGTGTCGTAACTATTACCAGGTTATCTTTGGAACTTTAATTAATAACTTTTTATTAAAATTAAATTAAATTAGCTTCACGCTATATCCCGCACACAGCAGGGTAGGCAGAGGGAACTTAGTGTTAAGACACTTCGTTCCCCACTTTCTGCCGAACTTTTTATTAATAACTTTAATTAATTTGGAAAAACTAATAACAAAATAAACTTTAATATTTTAATTTATTTCTCTTCTTTTTCTCTTTTCCCTGCTATATGCGGGATACAGCGTGAAGCTAAATAATAATAATAATTGATACTCGATGACATTTAAGATAATAACGCTCTTTGGACGCATTAATTATGTACGTTGACATTAATGGCATTGGCATTTACTTTTATCCCTTGAAATATAAGTTGTCAATTTTAATTTGCTTTTCTCTGTTCAATTTATATTCAATTTACATGGAAAATATGTAAATAGTAACAAGTAAATTAATTAGAACATCGTGGTAAAGTAAAACATGGCTTGTGTTGATGGTTGTGGGTTCGATTCCTACTCGGAGGTATTGAACATAAAATGAGTTGTTTTTTTTTGTATCGATGCATTTTTTCGTAACCCACATTTACAGTTATTCTATTTATGATATATCTACTGAAGTCGATTTACATCAGTAAATTTTAAAATATATATTATTTACATTTTATTTTATGACCGTCATAGCACAGTGGAATAAAGTTTGATTGTAACTACGATGGTTCTGGATACTGATCTCCATTTAGGAGAACAACTATACTTAATTATTTTAACGGGGAGACAATAACAACAATAAGTCTCGAAATCGGTCAAAAAGTGTACAACGGAGTATCTTAACACTATGTTCCCTTTTATGCATATAGGCGAATGCGGGAAGTGCATAAAGCCAGCTTCGCAAAGTATAACACTTTGTAATATAACATAATATTAAATCAGTTGACGTCGTCATAGCGCAGGGCACAAGGGTATGACAGTAACGCGACGATTATGGGTTCGATCACCATTCGAAGAAATGAATTAATATTTATTAATATTTTCATTTCTTCGCTTTAGTACCAAGGCAAAAGGCCGGCGTTGATTTTCGACACTTACGACGCAATGCCTCGAAAAATTCAGCAGAAAGTGGGGCACAGTGTGTCTTAACATTGCTTTCCCTCTGCTTATATGCGGGATACAATGTGATATATTTAAATCAGTTTATACATATGAGTGTATCTATCAACTTGATTGTTACAGTCTAATTTGAATCTCGTTATTAGGAAATTTAGGAAATTTTGGAGGAGGTATATTTATTTCGATTTTTCTTATGTGCAACTTAATAATGTTATTAGATTTCTATATTCACATTACAGTTGGGATTCGGACCAAGAGGATAAAAATGTACATACTTATTTAGAAAACGTATAAAAATCCGAACGCAGCGGGACTCGAACCCGCGCCTCCTGGAAACCGACCAGGCGCTCTGACCACTAAGCCATGCGTTCTCGCCAAGCTACGTCGAAATTTTTATACGCTTGTTACAACTTATTTATGTTGTTAGCTCTCTGTAGGGATATTTTTACAAATTTCCGCTACCCAAAGATAATTACTAGAATTATCGTTTGGCAAGAGAGAAACTATTTTTAAATATTTATGCATGGCTTAGTGGTCAGAGCGCCTGGTCGGTTTCCAGGAGGCGCGGGTTCGAGTCCCGCTGCGTTCAAAATTTTTATACGTTTTCTAAATAAGTATTTTTCTTTCTTAAGTGTGGAATAACACTTTAAAAAATGTTTAAAAAAAATGTACATCTTTTCCTTTGAAAAGTGCATTCATCCTCCATCCTCCATTTTTTCGGCAAGCGTAATTTTTCTTTTAAAAGAATTACCAGTGAGAACTACATTAAAATACGCCACTCTCCGTTGTACATGTACGCTTGTTGGTTTACAGAATCACCTGTTCCTATCATATATATTTAATCAGCTTTACGCTAGATCCCGAACACAGCAGGGTAGGCAGAGGGATCCTAATGTTAAGACACTCCGAACCCCACTTTCTGCCGGAGGTATTGCGTGTTGTGTAGTAGAACGCCGCGCTTTGCCTCGACACCAGAGCGAAGAAATGGAAGTATAAATTGAAGTAAATATTTCATCTCCTCGAGCGGGGATCGAATCCACAACCAGTCGGTTTTACAGGCACACTTTGTGCCGCTGCGCCACAACTTAAGTATTATCATAATATTTATATATTTGTAGCACAGTTGCATAGCGTCGGCTGTGGATTTGATCCGTACTCAGTTTATATTAATTTAGTTTTATACATCCGCTGTAGCATATGTGAATCAATTTATATCATCGTTGATACGAAGCGCGGCATTGACTTCCGTCCCTCAATACACAATGTCTCCAAAATAGGGCGGAGAGAAATGAACGAAGTATTTTAACTCTAGGTATTATTTTTATTTTTAATTTTGTTATGTATATCTATCTCTTTTAATTTGTAGCTTCTGTTACAGAGATTCTATTAATTTCCAGCCACAACACGCTTAATTGAACAATGTGCTGAAATTCAACCGTAGTATGGCAATTATATTAGAATACAAGGATATTGTATTACTTGTATACTATATTAACATTATAATCAATTTAATATTAATAAAATAAGTAAGAGAGAGAGAGAGAGTAAGAGGTCAGACGTAGCGCAGCGGCACGAAGTGTGACTGTATAATCGACTGGTTGTGGGCTCGATTCCCAGTCGAGGAGATGAAATATTTACTTAAATTTATATTTCCATTTTCTTCGCTCTGGTGCCGAGGCTAAGCGAGGAGTTGAATTCTGCCACTCAACACGCAATGTCTCCAGAATTCGGTGTCTAAAACACTAGGTTCCGTCTGCCTACCCTGCTGTGTGCGGGATTTTTAAAATAAGTAATAATGTTTAATTTAATGTTAAATATATGTCCCAGGTTCCCATGTGCCTACCCTTTGCTTTGTTATTAAGACAAAACAGGTGTATACAGAACGTAACGTTAGATGGTTTGATGGCGTGAAGACAAACAAAAATAACGCAAAAACGATACGATTTCGTATTGAAACAGGTGGAAATCTGATGGAGCAAGTTTAGAGCTATACGGAGGATGTATCAACACATCCCCAGCTAAGGTCTGTTAATTTTTTCTGCGTGGCTATAGATGAGAGTGGTCTGGCATTGACATGTTGGAACACTACTGCCTTATTATTCACCAGCTCCCGGTGGTTTTTCTTAAGAGCTTTCTTTTACATCATCATAGAGGTCAGAATCGATAGTTTTACTGGGTGGCAAAAGCTCATAGTAGACGATGCCTTTCCAATCTCACCATACACATAGCATCACATGTACCGAGTCAGGTCGGGTTTTGCCACGGACTGTGGGGTAACCCATTTTCCATAATCCGTAATCATATGGTTCGGAATTATAACGTTTCAACAAAAAATTGCAAATGCAAACACATTGCATTAAGCTTTTCTCAGTGAGATCGTGTGGTACCCAAATGTCAAGTTTTTTCTTATACTCAGACTTTCGTAAATGACGTAAAACTCTCTTTTATGATCAACATCCAGTTGTTCAGGAATGTCGTAGCTACTATGTCGATCTTGCTCCACTTTCTCAAAGATTGAACTGTTTTTAACTGTGACAGGACGTCCAGAACGAAACTCATTTTTCAACCAAAAATTTCCAGACTTGAAGCGCTTGAACCACATTTGTAATAAAACTTTAAAATGTACCGAATTACTTCGTCACATATGTACGATCATTTTGCTTGCTTGAAAAACTATTGAAAAATTATAGGACTTGTTGTTTTTAATTTATTGCATCTTCAAAGTGCCACATATAATGGTATTAAAACCAACCAGTTACATTCAATATAGCCAAAAAGGTTTTATTACCAATAATACATTCGAAATACGAAAATACTTTTGCCTCGACTTTTATAGGTTTGGTCATCAAAAAAACACATAGATATTCATAAATATAACCAACCATTCCATTATAATAGCTTACTCTCAACTCAATTAACGTTCTCGCGAATAATGCACCTTTCAAAATATCGAATTTTAACATTTTATTTTAAGGCCGTAGAGGCACAGTAGAACAATATCTGACAATAACTATGATTATGATGATTATGGGTTCCATCGCCACTCGCCAAATCAGTCGAGTGATAGATTTGTAAATAATTTATATAATAATAATAGTATGTAATAGCATAACATAACACAGACAGAGGGAACCTGGGAACCTAGTGTAACCCACTTCATTACAGAATCCTTAAAATTAATTATTTATTTTACTTTGGTTGTCTATACTGCATTAAATAAATCTCAATTTTGCTTGCCAAAATTTTCTAATACAATAGAAAAATATTTAACTATTCCACATGTGTCACTGTCTAGCTCACCGATTCACTCTTAATCACACTTAACTCTTATTATACGAGTACCTACATGCATAATGGTCCCTGCTACCAAGAATGATATAAAAGTGGTCCTTGATCGAGAAAAGGTTGGGGGCCCCTGGTCTAGCTGAACCGTAACTGCGCGCACTCTAGAAAACGTAGATTTCCCACATAAATTTCGATTCAGCAAGAAATCCGGGTTAAAAGTAAAACATTCATAATATATTGCTCCACAAATCTATCATTGAAAAATTGCAAGCACTACATGGCTGCTTGAGAGGGCGTTAACTTACATTGGACTGGAGAGTCCTAAATCTTGAAATATCGGTCTATTTTATTATACAATCTCGAGTTTTTTCTATCGTCACGTTAAATAATAATTTACAAACAATATTAAATAACAAAACAGTGAAGGCTAAAGGTTTAGCTAATTTAATAAAACAGTTGTATGAAATAACTCGTTTAGGAAGTAGCAATTCGGTGAAGCAACATACTTTAAATTTATATAACTTTTTTTCTATCATAAAAGCTTTTATGTTGCTCTATAACATACTATATCTTTCAATGTTAGATTCATAATATCAGCTGGCCCGGTAGATAGCCCGGATACACAAAGGCAGACAGAAAAAGTATAATTTATTTCGCCTAGTGAATATGGTAAAAAAAAATGTTTAAGATAAAGAGGACTCGGGAAGAGGATACGATTAATACATTGTAAAGAGTTCTTAAACCTACTTGTGATGAATATCAACCTAAAACGCTATTACAGAGTAACAATTTAAAAATCTCATTATTAATAATATGATAAAACCTTTAAAATTACAACACGCTATTCACATTTTTAATTAAGATAAAATCCTTTATAGAAGTTTTAATAACGACGTCGTCTAGTTCACGAAGTTACGCAAATTTAGTCTTTCGTAGAACTTTCGTCAATTTATAACTTTTCATTTTTTAGCCTTACAATATATTCCGTATATAATATATCCGGTTTGCAATGTGGAGTATTGGCTCCTTAAACAGGTGATACAGAGAACTCGCAGATGTACTCATGAGACGTCAAGTTCAGTTTTTCGTTCTAGGACAATTGATGGAAGGGCGACAAGTTTCAGAACATCGGACAGGGTGCCGGCTTATATACACTGCAACGTGGCCAAGGGATCATTCTAGAATAAGTTTAAAGAGTTTCCATTTGCTATACCGTCTATCGAAGTAATTTTAATTGTAGAGAGATTTAAATACGAAGACGTAATAATGTGTTCACGGCCATGTGGATTTGGTCGTCGCCTATACGTTCCTTAAAACGAAACCTCAGTATCTTATTACGTAGAAATATGAGTCCCACTCAACATAAATTGATTATACTTTTTAACCACACGGTCACACGTCATTTAGGTCAGTTACCCTAGGAACTATGACGGTTGGAAGTTACGTCTGACACTAGATTGAGACCTCCTGGATTCTTAAGAAAGCGTTGGTAGGATGGCATATGGAGTATGTTAGCAAGAAGACCCTGACAACAAACGCCGGGATTAATGTCAAGAAGCAGAAAGAAGAAGTCTAACCTGGCAGGGGGGTCCATGTGGTAACATACTCCGCACCGCCTAATTCTCTAGATATTGCGTGTGGTGGAACCCAACAAAACGCTTTGTCTTGCTACAAGAGCCAGTAATTCATTACCCCTAGTGGGACTCGAACCGACAACCATCACGCTTACATTCATACGTCACCACTCCACTGGACCACGATAGCTTCAAAACAGAGAAATCAAACTTATATTTAAAGAGAGGATGTATTTAAATCCAATCATTACTTTTGTTAGAACTTTATCGTACAGCAATCTTAAAGTTGTTCTCCCTAAAGAATGTTCTTAAAAAGATGAAAATCTCGGCCTATTTCCAATTCAGCGTTGTCTCGAGAGATTCAAATGTATCTTCAATCGCCAAACCACTGTACGAAATTGACTTTTCCAATATATTTGAGAGAAAATTATAATTCGATATTGTAGTATATAGCTTTAGGACGGCTGTATCTCTCCTTGACGATGACTACTGTATTACCAGTATTTCCTATATTTCTAGAGACAGTCGTGGAGCTTCTGAGTGTAAAAGCAACGATTGTGTTTCCAATTCCCATAATTGTACTTAATTTATTTTCATTTCACTGCTTAAGTAGACAACGTGCAGCGTTCAGTTTCACTACTCCAAACGCAATGTCTCAAATCATCGCGCCCATAGACACAATCCTAGATTATTAACGAGTAGAATTTTCTCGTAGAACCTTTACAGTCATTTTACGGTGGATAGTACGTATATATAATACGCCCCAAGTGTAATCTTTACGATATATTCAACATTTTAATTATATGCTTCAGTATAAAGGAGTTTACAAAAGCTTTTGATTACTTAAGTTTATAGACGCATTAGCGCTTGCTCATTTTCCTCCTCAACTTTAAAGTTTTGATATGTATGTTTATTTATGTATATAATTTTATTGCTAAAAATGTACCTTTTAGCTAATTTTAATTTACCTTTTCTGTTAATAAAGTTAGTGATATATACTTATTTAGAAAACGTATAAAACAATAAAGTTGTGAATAACAAAACCCTCTGATGACAGAGAGAGGTGTTAAGTTCCGCCAATCAACATTCAATGTCTCTAAGTTTTGGCGGAAAGTTGAGATCGAAGTGTTATTACAAGATTTCGTATATAGTAGTAGTAATTGACTATGTTAAGTAAGATTAATCTCATTGATAATGTTATCAATTAACAGATTGTAAAAACATGTATATTTTTACAAAATATTTTGCCTAACAGCTTATATATTTAGGAAGAAAAACGGTTAATAAATTTTAATATAGTGTCATATGAATCCTATTGGTTTTAATCAGACAGAAATTAAGTGAATTAAATTAGCTTGAAAATGACCACTGATAAGCATGCAATGCCCTATTATTCTCCTTTTTATTATACAATTTTCTTCATGTGTTTTTCTTACAACATAATATTAGAAAAATATCGACGCCAGCTGTGAGATTTAAGCGTCCTACTGTAAACGCAACTTGTTGTGGTATCGGTTCCCACTGGAGAACATAAATTATTAAATATTTTCATTTTCACACTCAGGTAACGAGACCAAAGGTCCTTAATGAAAACGGAATGTCTTATCATTAGGTTTTCAATTTCCCTCTACCTACCCTGCCATGTGCGGGACAGCGTGAAGCAAAATAAACACATAATAAGTTAAATAAGGCATCGATAATTATAATAGGAGATAAACGAATTTGAACTGAGTGAAAAGCTTAAAATGGAGTGACATATTATCTGTTTTCAATCTGCAAATCACGAGACCCCATTGTAAAGATAATTGTATGTTTATGTTAACAATTCTACGCTTGACTTAATCATATTACATGTACGTATTATGTCATTAGTATGAACGTGTCTAATTTGTCATTAGGGAATTTGCGAGTTTCATTTGTATATACCATTGAAGTTTAGAAGGAAGTGCTTGATTGCTTTGTGGACTCGATTCCTATTTAGGTGACTATTTCTATTTATATAGAAGTTTTTTTTCCGTTCCTGAATTTGCAATGTCTTTGACATTCCTCGGATTGACTTTGTCAGTTACAAGCGATATTTTACACACAATTTGTGTTAAATAAATTAAAAAAAAACCCCAATGGAAAATGATATAGAATATTTTTTCACTGCGCCTTTTCACCCTGCTTCCAACGAAATAGCAAAGAATGCTGTTAGGACTCTTATTAAGAAAGCAATACATGACAGACAAGATATTAATAAAGCTTTGTGGACTTTTCCATTAAATTATAGAAGTCTTTAAAATTCTAAGACAGGTGAGTGAGTTGTCGTATTGGTACTTGTTTATATTTAATTGGACCCGATAGGCAAAATTTTTGTACATGCAGTTTTTAAAAGAAACAAAACGGTTTTCGCGTCGAATAGTCGATAGGTCTAGGTCCTAACAATTTTAAAATTTAATCAAATTCTGAAGCTCTCAAAGAACCAAGGAGAAAGAAGGAGAGTCGGTCGGATAGCTAACCGGAGCGAGATGCTGAGGGGTATAGATCTGCAACACTTAAGCTCACCTAAATCTGGTGCTTTTGATACTCCAATTTTGTCGCCACCGAAGGGTAATGTTGCCGATTGTAGTGAATGCGCCCGACCCTTACGCCAATGAAGGCTTGATAAAGTACATAAGTACATATTCTAGCTTAAGCAAATCAGATATTATAAGTTAGTTATCTTTGTTTCGTTATTTAAGAGTGGAGGTGTGTATTTTCGGTATTGTGCTAAACGTAGATTCAGTCCTGGAGCAATCCATCTAACAAAAAAACGTGCGTTTCTGTTTTTCGTCCTCGCCCTATTAATATCACAAAAATTAGCAAAACATGAACACAATTAGATATGTGTCGTAAAAAAACAAAAGAAGACAGAATAAAAAGAAAGTTACAGCATTCCCTTCAAGGAACGAGGCTGGAATCATTTGTAGGTGACATTTGCGTAGTTGTGTGGAAGGAAACAATTTCTTTGCGAATATACATCGTTTGAAGCACTCGATGGTTACGGTGAGGTGAGGATGTGCCATTTATACTGTACGACCTAAATTTATCAATTTTTGTCCTTAATAATGTAAAGCAGTAAATATTAAACTTAAAATTAAGTCAAATCAGTTTCAATAATGTTTTACCACTTCTGAATTCTAATATTATAACTATATTAAATAAAATATTTCTTATTTTAATTCGGTAGGTATAGAGATAAAAAATGGCCAAATTATAAGATCTCAACAGTTAATGAACGCTGCACAAGACGACATAAAGTGGACATTGAGAAGAATAAAAGAAAGATGAAGCACAAATATAAAAAGTAATTCTTCACAAGAACCGATGTCGTTGTCGTATCGTTACCGAACGTTAAAAACAAACTTTGCTTTGCATATTACATAGCACTTTTATTTTCGTACTCAATTGCCGCCCCCGTTTTATTGCCTTGATGTAATTTTTTTAATATAAATATGTAATACATGTTTGTTGTTGCTCTATTTCTGTTTTATATTTAAAATTCAAAAAAAAATAGAGGTGAAATTGATTTAAGGCTATCATGGCAGAGTGGCTATGGATTAAGGTGGAAATCATTATTATTTTACGATATACTTTTCGTCACTCAGGAAAAAATATTGAGCGGTTTAGCTCCACAATTTTAACATATTGAGTATTAGCGGATCTCAACGCCATCCATCTTTGGTATCCAACTTTTAGGTATTATAAAAGTGTACTTATTATAATAGCTTTATTTTCTTCTTTTCAGTTTTCTTGTGCATTAGGTTTTTTTTCTTTGCGAAATTTTAGATTTTTTTTTGCGTTTGGAAACGGAACCCAGTGTGAGAGACATTTCGTTCCTTGCTTTCCATCCACTTCTTAAGGCATTGTGTTTTAAGTCTTGTTACCAGATAAAAATATTTCATTCCCTCGATCAAACCTACAACTGGCCGCCGCGCCGTGGCGCTGTGGTAGAGTATTAAGACAGTGCCATGTCGGTGTCTTTGAATGAAAATATTAAGGAAATATAATTCTTCCATTTCAAATGTCATCTAAAATGTATTGCTTATTAAAGATAAATATTTAAATAAATATATACGTTTCCTAACTTAATAAGACGGGCAGGTATCGAGAGCGTGCCTTATCTATAATCGCATTCTACTATATAAAGCAGCTACAACGAAAAAATATTGTACAAAAGTCTACTGAAGTAGGTAATTTATTAAATGAGTTCCGTTATTTGAAATAAGAGAAGTAAAATTTTAACTTTCACGAATCATTTATTTCCAAGTTTGCGCCCAGGCAATTCAGAGCGCGGCGTTAGCTTCCGCTCGCCTACTCGTTTACTCGAATGCAGGTGAAACATAAAACGAAGTGTTTCAATACTAGGTTCTCTCTACTTATAATTACGGCGTTATGCTGAAATAAAAAACTGGCCAAGTGAAAATCAAGCTCACTCACGAAGCGTTCCGTGCAACAAAAACTTTTTTTCAGTGTTTTTACTATTTGTTGTTATAGCGGCAACAGAAATACATCAACAGTTATTCCAATCCATCTTTTACTTGTACAGTGAAATTTTCAACTATCTAACTTGGTGACAGACGGACAGACAAACAAACGGAGGGACAGCGGAGAATTAGTAATAAGCTTACCCTTTTCGTACGCAACCCTAGAAACATTAGTTGATATGTCTCTAGGGTTGACATATTTCTAGTGTCAGTCGGGTACTTAGCCACCACAAGAGTATCTAATTATACAACAGTTTTGTTGTATAACCAGCTACTTTCAACAACGAAAAAGTTCTCAAAAAATCAATTTAGATAATTTTAAACATGAAAAAGACATTTCTACAAATCCATGAAAGCTCTTCGTATAATTAAAATCTTTTTAAGTCACCCAGAAAGGCAACGTTTTAATCACATGGGATTGAAATATATAAAATGTAATTAATGTTAGACAATCCGAGGATACACTTTTGTTTCTAACGAATCGTAATTGAGCCACATTCAGGAACCTTTTACGAAAAAGAGATAGATGTTATTTATATTCTTAATTAAGTTGTATTTTAACTAATAATACGACGTGACTGTTGTGAATTTGATCTCCACTGGATGGAATAATTTATTATTAATTCATATTTACATTTCTTCGCTCTGGCACCAAGGCAAAATGTCCGTCTTTGAGTTCTGCAACGCAATACCTCAAAAAATTCGGTAGGAAGTGGGGAACGGACTGTAATTAACACTGGTTTCCCTTTGCCCGGTAGGGTTACCGTGTGCGGTATACAGCGTGAAGCTGATTTAGATTTTTTTTTTAATTTTAATTCTTTATATTTTTTGTATCACGCTGTATCTTGAGTAAAGCAGAGACGCAGAGGGAAACTTGTGTTAGGATATTTCTTTTATTATTTAACGCCTAATTTTCGAAACATTGCTTTTTGAATGGCAAACTACAAAGTGAAGAAATAAAAAAAAATATTTTAAGTAATTACAATAAATTCTACTAATAACTATATAAAATATCAATAGTACGATTTAATTTGTTATAAAACAACGAGTACATTCAAGAAATAAGAAAAAAAGTTAATATAAAACAAAATCCAAACAAAATCTTTTTACATAATATAAATATGAGGTGAGGACAAATATACTTAAAAAGCCTCGCTATTATTCTCCAATCACTTTCTAATAATGCTTAGAGTTTTCCCAGAAGTTGTTAAGTAGACTTGGGAACTAGAGCTATGATAAGTTATAAGAATCATTATTAAAAGTTCTATATGCAAACCGTTTATAAAGTAAAAGAAGTATTGAAATAAATACATAATAGTCCAACTTTTGTGTAGGTACTTTTTAAGAATCTTGTTTTTTCTTATAAATTATTTATCACTTAATTCGTTAGGCCATCGTGGCGCAGAACAGCGTTTGGCTGTATACTGTAAACTTGATAGTTGTGAGTTCGATACTCTCTCATATAAGACAAATTGCGGCGTTGAGTGTTGCCGCTCAGCACCCAATGTCCCTAATGAAGTGTCATAGAATTAGGTTATACATTTGGTATAGACATGCTCGAGTTTACGTGGTGTTTGCAAATTTAAATATATTGGGTACCAATTTGTCAAAAAAAAAATGTCGAGGCGTTTATTCTTGAGGCCAGTCGTGGCACAAAGTGTGACTATTTTTTTTCTCTATGGTGTCGAGGCAAAGCGGCGTTGAGTTCCGCTATTCAAGACTCAATATCTCCAGAATTTGGCAGAAAATGGGGAATAGAGTGTTTTAATACTAGGTTATCTCTGTCTACTCTGCTGTTTATGCAGCGTGATGTAAAAAATCTTACTATATTCTCATAAAAAAATCTTTCTATATTAGGGTAGGTGGATTACCCAGTGCGGACCTATTATTAGACCCATTAGATATGAAACGAATTATCAACTTGAGTCTCTGGCCGTTCACGAAACTTTTTTTGCAGGTCGAACTTTCTAGAGCAACGATGAACCAAACAAAAAATGTTAGAACAAAAACACTTGTGATTTTTTTTTGCATCACGACCGTCATACACATCATTAACCCTTCGAGCCGTTTCCGCAGCATTGGTGTCACAGTGAAAGTTTTCTATTTCCGTAAACTGAGTGAGGAAAACATGAAAAAAACAAAAGAAAACAACAACTGAATGACGGTTAACGAAACACCAATATATGTGTGAATAGCCGTATACATTTGAATTTGGAATTCCTAATCAAAGAGAAGAAATTTGCGATTAAGGACAAAACGTTAATTTCATATGTAAGGACCTAATATTAAGACACTGTCCTCCACTTTTGGCACAATACTATTATTGTGTTCGTTGTGGACAAGACTGAAAGCAACTAAATTCCGCCATTTAATATTTGACTTTTCTATAGAAGTCAAATATTAAATGGCGGAATTTAGTTGTCCCTCCGTCTTGTCCACAACGAAAAAATTAAAATACTAATTCTCCCGAAAGGAAATCGAGCAATAACCTTCATATTTACACTTAAACGCTGTATAAAATAAAAGAACTTATTGAAAACAATTAAATTGTAAAAGTATAATGTGAAGAACGGAGAGTCTTCACACTAGGTTCCCTCAGCCTACCTTGCTATGTACGGGATACAGCGTGAAGCTGATTTTTTTTATAAATAAAAAAAGAAATTGAAAGAAACGTCAGATTATTTTGATACATTTACAAACACTGCTGTAGGCATCTGTCACGTCGAATAAATTCAACGCGGTGCAAAAGTCGTAATGGTGTTTTTCGCACAGTGCCTGATGGCGACTATCAATCATTCAATCTATCTGAGTGACAGCTGACTAACGAAGGAAAAATGCGTTTAAAGATTATATATTTTTCTCAATTTTATTTAACAATATTAATAAATACGATCTTTTTAACTTGCAATGGCAGCGCTGTTGTTTGAATTGACTAACGACAGCACTGTTTGTAACTGAATTCTATAAAAGGCGGCGTACGTTTTTTTTCAAGCGTCCATTTGTGCTCGCATTAGCTACTTACTTCCTCCCCGTCCAGTGACGCTGTAAAGGTCATTTCAGTTCAACGAAAGCTTAGTCTTTTTGATAAAAAAAATATTGGTTTGAACTAGCCACATTGTGCGAAGGGCCCCTAAAGCCTATACTTGAGTTAGAAGTGCCAGGAGACGCGGCGCTGCTTGGAAATCAACGCCACGCCGATAAATAACTTTTTAAGTCACATATAGCAGGCAGAAATAACATGGTGTTAAGCGGCCTATTCTTTGACAGTTATCTATTAAGATTTCAACTTTGCAGTTCTAATCAATGTGCTATGTCAGTCACGTCAGTTATCTTTTCCTTCAAAAAAATATCTGGAGATTCTAAGAATCTCCAAGATAGCAATCCAAGAGAGCAATCTAAGATCTTGAGTCACTCCACCGTATCCTGTATAAAATTAAGATAACAGATTGTATATACTTTGCGTAATTTATGAAGATTCTCTCTAATATAATGCTGTGCCTCTGGCCGGTTCATTAGCGCCGTGGATTGCTTAAATTATTTCTCAAGCAAACGTCATTATACTTGCCCTCTTTGTAGGGTGTGGCCACTAATAAGAGAGGTAATTTATCTTTGAACAGCACAGAGGAATAAATTACATTCATTTTCCCGCTTTACGTACATTTCCGTTCCCCATTTTCAGGCATTGCGTATCGAGTGGCGGAATTGCCTTGCCTCGTTAACAGAGCGAATAAAAATTTTTAATACTTAATTTCTTCGAGTTGGAATCGAACCCACGACCTGTTGCGTTTACGGTCGTTTGCTTGTGCCGCTGTCCTACGACTGGCTTCAAAATTGAAGTTGTACTTCTTGTTAATCTAAATTATTTAATTGGTACGGATCCCTGGGCGCACATGTCCGATTTTCAATTGATGGATATATTAATCTCTGATGCTAACAGTATTTTCAATTTGACTGTTAAAAATGTTGAATGTATTGTAAATATGATTCTACGCACTTCTCTTTCTGTAATGGAAATTTGGAAAAAAGGGTTTCTAAGACGCACGGAGTCCTAAGTAAATTTTTTTATATTATATTTTTTTTAAACTGTACCTTTTTCCTAAGTGTAGAACAACACTTTCGAATTTGCCGTAATTTTCAAGATCGCCTGTTCGTTGGCTCCAAAAAACGCCCCGGAGCGGAGACAAACGATGTTTACGCTCGAGCTCAAATGATGCAAACAAAGCTCCAGACATTTTTGCACCTTTTAGGTACCAGCTACTATACTAATAGACTCATAATATTTTATTATTTGTTACATTCCTTAAAAAAATGGTTGTACGTGCCCTGCCGTGTGTTAAGGGTAATATTTTCTACCTCACAATATTGTTTTATAACAGGGAAATCAACACAAGATGCCTTTATAGATATGATAATTTTAATAACGGAAAGATTTGATAAGGGCGATAAATGCCTCAATGTATTCTTAGATTTGAAGAAAGCGTTTGATATAGTTTCTCCGGATATACTAACTAAGAGACTGGAAGACATTGGGGTTAGATTTATTGTTCTCTTTCCTTGTTTAGAAATTATTTAATTGAAAGAAAAAAAATATCAGAATCGATAAATTTTTAAAAATAGTGAGGAAAGTATTAAGAAGTAGTTTTCTGTTACGTGACGAAACCGTTCTGGTTTTCTCCGAGCGTTCATGGGATGCTGCTAAAGCTACTGCCGAATCTACTAAAGCCAAAATTTATTTTGCCGGTCTAGCTAAAATTTATCACCTTCACGCTGTTTTTCGCACATAGTAGGGTAGGCAGAGGGAACCTAGTGTTAAGGCCGGGGCTAAGATATAAAATATCATCACACACCTACTAATCCTATACCAAGTTGTAGAAGTGGTATAGATTATGGTCAACGACCAATACCAAACAAGCACAGCTTACATACCGCGAGCGTACTCCAAGACAGTACAGTTCGCATAAGCCCATCACGTTAGAGTCTCCGCGGCGTCAAGTCGTATATCAAGTCGACCTTAACTTATTAATTACGCTATGTCTCAAAAGCGATGTAAAATAAAGAGTCGGGTGCTAAATCCAAAGAAAAATCTCAGCCACTGATTAGTAACAAATGCTATTAGATTAATATTTCCATTCCTTCCAAGGCAAAAGCCCAGCGTTGAGTTTCGTCACTCACCACAATGTTTCGAAATATTCGAAAAGTGGAGAACCCTGCTAATTAATTTTATTTAACTGCTAAGTTACGTGACAATACATGCTAGTGGGTCAAATTCTGTTTCTTAGACTTTATTACATAGTTAAAATGTAACAAGGTACCAAGGTGACCTAGTAAAAACGTGTAAAAGCATTTTTAATTAATTTTATCTATTAGAAAACACCCAGCGGCGACAACTAACTTTGTTGGAAGCTTAGAAGGTGAGGTAAAATAAACTAGACTAGAACTTTTTTTTAGTAAATATACTAAAAGAATTTCATGTTTCTTTTTGATTCTACCTTATATATACCGACAAAAACAAAGGGGTGTTATGAGTTTCATTTATTGTAAAATACTATCTATGGATGTGTGTATGTGTATGTTTGTCTATGGCTTCGTAGCTCCCATGATGAACCGATTTTGTTTTAAAGATGACTTAATCGTATGTATAAATGTACTTAGCCATGATAAAAATATATAAATGTTCATCTGTTTGAAGATTATCATCTATTTCATTCTAGTTGACACCTTTTGGTCCATTGAGATGAAGTTAGTGTTTGTTTGACTAAGAACATAAGTTAAAATCAGACTTCGACCGATTTAAATTTTATATTACCCATTTGTGCAACAATGACGTATTTGCACTTTTTGAAATATTCTACTACACGCAATCAAAATTTGTAAACAGTCGTTATGATATATTGACATATTTGTTTATTAAAAAACTATTGCAACGTGTTCGAAACTTAGGGTTTCCAAAAAGGTGTAATACTAACGAGTTTTGTGCCTCGATACCAGAAAAATAAAATAATATATATTTTATATTAAGTACTCCATTTCCTTGAGTGGTAATCGAATCCACAACCTGATAGACAAACGAAAGACGTTGAGGCGACCTTTACGTCTTTCGTCTGTCTGTTCTGTCGCTTTTAGTCACACGCTTGAACCACTGCGACAAGACTCAACCATTAATCAACAAATAATAGTATTTTATTATTACTACGTTTTTATCTTAGTGTAGTTACTATTTACCAAAAAATTAAAGTGACCTTAAAAAGTATAACGATATATAGAATTTCAAATCATTTTTGAAGACAGGAAGTTGTAGAAGAAGTTGTAGAATTTCGAATTGGAATGTCATACGTAAACCTAAGAATTTTACGTTACAAACGTAAATTCTTATTTTTGTAAATATAATAGTATTTGAATGTAAAATGATAGTTGGAGATTTAATTCCCATTAGAAGAAGTTTTTTTTTTCGTTTCACCAATTTAACTTAAATAAAATAAAAAAGACAAAAAAAAAAAAGGAAAGAAATTTTGCTTTCTATCATTCTTTTTTAGTGTCCCTCTATCCATTTCAGTCAAGGATACCAAAGGTAGAGACAAAATATTTTAACTGTTTTATTATACATTCTTGGAAACTTTGAAGTCTCAAGTCTATTACTCCAGAGGGCAAGAATCAGAAATCCAATAAAGAAATAGTTGGAGGTAGTTTCATATAATTATTATGTCCGACGGATGCCATCTCAATCGACCCGTGACTGCGGTCTACGGCAAAGTGTTCGAAACGTTGGGTATCCAAAAACGTTATAATTAACGGGTTCCATTTAGAACTATTTTATTGTAACTATTTTACTGTTGAGTTCAGTGACGGTAGAGTTTGATATATAAATTATCCATATCACTAAATGGGCATTAGGTTCTCTCCGCTGACGATGTCAAAAATTCATAAAGAAAAATATTCACAAATATTCTTTACACAGCAAATATTATTTATTCAAAAGAAAAGTTTATTGAACATTTACTATAAATATAAAAGATACAATCATTCTGAGAATATTTAATTTCCTTCATTTTGGGCCAATTTTATTTTGTTTGAAATTCGTCACGCGAATTGGACATCAAATGGTGTGGAGTTTCACTTAGTTTCATATAAAAATTCTAAGAATTGTTATTTTTCTAGAGTGTATTTCTATTTTCTTTTTTTATATATCTTTTGAATTATATGATAAGATAAAACGCGGTCTTAACGATTCTACACGTAATAATTAAATTCGGGAAAGCGAAATATTTAAAATAAAATAAAAATAAAATTACAACACACTATTTCTAGAGCAATACAAATAGAGAGTCTCGGCTTATATCTCTTAAATTGGTATGTTATATATGCACTTGTATTAACGTATATCTAGTGCTCTACATTGTGTAGTGCAATAGGAATAGAGTCGAGGAATTGGATACTTATAAAATAATCAAAACTAATCTAATTTAATTCCCTTATAATTGCAACAAGTGTTGCAGATGATAATACAATTTAGTATAAGTTGTGTTGTTATCTTCTACAATGTATATTTATGTAACAATGGAAATTTTAAATCGTTAATTTTTATCTTTGTATCAGCACATAATAACAAATTGATTCAATATTAGATTATCAATATTGTTTTAAATAATATGTGATACTAATATTAAAGTAATAAATAATGTTATCTTAATAGGTAATAATATTATTGATTTGATAAGAATCTGTTAATTTATATTTTTTTTATATTCACGCATTTTCCACTCTGTGCTCATGTGTGACCATGTACACAACATGATGAAACTCACTTAATCTACCGATGGTATTATTGTATTATTTTCAGCTTCACGTTTCCCCATAACAGTTCCGTTCTCTCCTAACCAGGAAAAAATCTTATAAATATAAAATTGTCGTTAAATAAAAAAAAATGAGGGATTTAACTAGCAAAAAAAGCGCATTTCGACACTATAAAGATAATCAAAATGTATAGGGTATATACCTACTATATACTTTCAGTTAATCTAAAATTGTGAAATTTGGCACCTAGTAGCTAGAGTTAGTACTAACTTAGGTAAAACAATCCGAAAACGATACATTTGTGGTTAAATCCTAAAAAAGGTCTTAAAAGGAGGTCAAAATTTGGTATTAAAGTCGCTAGTTCAAGTGAGATATCAAATGAAAGTCTAAGCTACGAATGAATTTCGAAAAAACTCAAAACCTCCGTTTTTATAAGAAACCACCGGTGGGCGAGCCCGACTTGCGCTTGTGAGGTTTTTTTTATCTGGTGTAATGGTTTAGTTTACAAAATGTATTTTAAATTCATATACTGAATAGTTACTTAACCCTGTGCGACTCCCAGACGTGGTATTTCCCAGAGACACCGCGATCATTTTCAAATTTAAAAACTGCCACCTTCAGTATTTTATAGTATATATTGTAGTATTTTGGAAAGTGTGTGACAGGTGATCGTAGATAGCCTACGGGTCCATAGAGGGAGAAGAGTTTCCAAGAAACTACCACGTCAGCGTTAAGGGTCTACTAGACCTCAGCAAAATGGTTATATTTTCATACTGTATTTATTTTAGATAATGTGCATGTTTGTATTTTTTGCGTTATTTTATTATATTAAAAATAAAATAAATAAGTAAAAAAATTGAAAAAGGAGAATTGTTGCTAGGATTGTTCAAAGGCAATTTGATTTCTTTGATATTTCTCAAAAAATATTTTGAGACTGTCTAATTTTAAATTCAACTATTGAATGTATTTCATATTTCCTACTGACTAAAGTAATAGTACATTTTCTATATGCCTAATGTTATTTATAAATGAAGTTAGTTTTGTTATTTTTTTTATGTTATTAATGTAAAAAAAATCCTAGGGTGATTTACGTAATGTAAAATGTGTAAAAAATATGTTTTAAAATCAATAAATACTTTTTAATTTAAAGAACTTTAATTTGCTTTTTTTTATTTAAAAAAATACAACAAAATAGAAAAGGGTACTAAGTAAGGGTAAGTGATCAACTAAATATGAATAAAAATGAATATAAATAGCTATATAGATATAATAGATAGAAAATGTACATTTTAGAGGATCATATTTTTTAAATATATTTTTTAACAGCAAATTTGTTATACAATAAGCTTTTATTGTATAACATATTTGCTGTTTCAAAAGGTGTCTCGTGGACTACAACGTTATACACACGGGTAGATGAATCCAACAAAAGTATTAAAAAATATGATCCTCTAAAATGAACATTTTCTATCTACTCCAAAAAATAATAAAAAGTTAAAAACATCTCAGATCGAAATGCTCAATAGATTCTTGTGTAGCGTCTGTCTGAGAGCAGATGCCTTTAACAACCATAAATCATCAGATTATTATTTCGAACATAAATATTTTCCTGCAAATTTTTATGTTGGAACCAATTTGTATCTTCATTTTCTTTGATGGTATAAAATTTAATAAGTAATAATTATATAACCCAGTTTCTAATATTTTTTAAAAATCTAACAATGCGCGCGATGATTCTGGTTCCCATTAAAATAACAATAAATGTTCTATTTAAATAACAAGGACACTTCCTTCTGCCATCCAATTTTCAAGTCATTGTGTGGCGAAATATTATTAATTATTGGTAATACTAGTCTTGGAAATGTCAACGAGTCACACAATACGCTAGGTAAAACTATAATAAGTATTTTGGTCAAATATCGTCAAAAATATGACCCATTATGCGTGACAAAAAAATAAAAGATATATAAAAAAGATTTAAGATTAAAAGCACTTTTTTGAATGACTGTACAATGTACAATACAAGTCAATTAAGATAACAAAAGTACAAGTTATCTATCTACGTAGTGTTATAAATATTACATTGAATAATTATTAAGATGCATGAATATTATAATATTCTAACTGTTCTCTTATATATTTTTTTCCTAAAAGAAAAATACCTTGTCGAAGAAAATCTAATTTGAACACACTCAATTCTCCGTTGCTTGCCCGAATAACCGAATATTACGTGAAGAGTGGCGGAACTTAACGCCATAGTTTGTATTGTACGAGCATGACGTTGAAAATAATTAATTCCTGAATATCAAGCTCAAAATTTGAGTCTCTCTCGTTTCTTTATCGTTGGTCCAATGCGTCACCATGCTCTATGTCATTTGTATATATAGATAAAAATATCAGTTATACATATCAGTTATAATAAAAGTATCAATACCTTTAGGAGATTCATATGTATTTGACAATAGTCATATAAAATCGAAATTACAACACTTACAAATAGTTTACTATTTATAATTCTAATAAGACTATAAAACTATAACCATTTTATTTACAAAGTCGTATTAAAAGAATACCTAGTCATGTAGACCTTCATGCCTTCCATTTCTTTCATTCATTTAATACCAACATAAGTGTACAAATCAAACTGATGACCTTCTTCTTTTCGAAGACGTTCAATAAATATACAAATATCGACTTAAAATAAAAATAATAATATAAAAAGAATTAAATACGATATTCAAACTAAACAATATCATTTTTTAAATTATTATAAATAGTAGAAAGCAATACGTCTTATCGAAGTGATAAAATAAGTAGTAAGTAGTAAGTTAATATAAGTAGTGAGCAATGTTTGTATAAATATTACTCCAAGCACTTAACTAATTAATAGTTTCATCAAAATGTATCAAATAATCAACTTGTTTATTGTTTTTCTGTGTTTAAAAGGTGTACACACGTCGTCACTAACGGAAGTGCAAAAAGATTGCATAAAAAAATATTCCAGTTCCTCGAGCAATGACGACTTGGTTGGCACATGGTACAGTGTTTACAAATTTGCCCCATTCTTAAATCTAGTACCATCCTCGGCTTGCCCCAATACAACCATAGTTAAGGCAAACCAATCTGAAATCCAACGTTATTCAGAAGCCTATGGACATGATAACCCTTATTCTTTCAATGACAATGCTGTTTTAGTGAACGAAGATAACCTTTTCTATGGTATGCTGATGGGTAATACACAAACAAGATTTTACGTGTTTGATCCTAGCTCTGTTTTTTACAAGAAAGAACTGGTAGACGCCAAGGTTTATATGAAGATTAACGACGATTACATGTTATACCATAACTGTGCGTTACGAGGTCATGTGAGGTGGCTTTTATCGAGAAGAAGGGACCAAACTACAGAAGAAATAGAAGAAGTCGTGAAATCAATATCTTCGGAAGTAGGACGAATGGAAACTCAAAGATTTTGCCACTGCGTGTCATTTTGTTTTGATTAAGTTTTTACCACATTGAATATAATATATTGAGTATTTTGGCAATTGTGTTTTTTTGGGCCTATTTGTTGTTATAAATGTTTATAATTTTATATGTTGCTTGTGTTTTTATCGCGACTGTAAACGCGATGGTTGTGGGTTCAAGTTCAAAATAGTTGAATCATTGCGA
This sequence comes from Heliconius charithonia, assembly GCA_030704555.1. Lineage (NCBI taxonomy): Eukaryota > Metazoa > Arthropoda > Insecta > Lepidoptera > Nymphalidae > Heliconius > Heliconius charithonia. The sequence goes on from CM060825.1 coordinate 8,422,110, forward strand.
AAAACAAAAAATAAAATCTGTTCTATATACATAAATAGGCGTAAAGTAGCTTTATATTCCTAATAGATTGTAGATTTTCCTAATACGATTTTATTTACCAGAATATGTGGGCTAGTTAGAATTGTATATATTTCAATAGGTTATGAATTTCGTGTAAATCTTAATAATTAGATTTTCTTCGATCACTTAAAAAAGTTGATCACTTTAAAATTTTGTACTGTAAAATAAAATATGATACTGAGTGTTGTAATTTTTTAATTTATTTAAAGTACTATTGATGTATTATTTAAAAAAAATATGATCACTTTTTATTACTATTCCAATTGAAAATGCAAAAATGACATACTCCTTTTTTCATAGAAAATTTATAGCATATTTCCGAAGAACTAAAAATTATGAAATCTGGCAGCTAGTATCTACAACAATTCACGAAAAACATTAAATACTCTACATTTGTGGTTAAATTAAAAAAAATAATAGCCTTAAATAGTTAAAAACGTGTATTTCGACGTTATAAAGAGAATCAAAACTAATAGGATACTTCCGGTTAACCTAGTATTATTAAATTTCGCATCATGCATAATTAGTAACTTAATAGTAACTTAGGAAAAAATCTGAAAACAATACACAAGTGAGGTATCAGATGAAAGGACTCTGGTTAAGCTAAGCCTAAATTTCATAAACAGCTCGAGACCTCCAATTTTGTGGTGAACGCTCGTTGGGCGAGTCTGACTTGTGCTTGTAAGGTTTTTTTATTTGTATCTGGTCTAATGGCTTACAATGGTTTCTTACAATGATCATACATCTGTACGTAGTATTTCTTGTCTGTCTGTCTGTATGTACAAACAGACAGACAGACAAGAAATTAAAAAATAATACTTTGCCTTCTATTATTCTTTTTAAGTGTCCTTCTTTCCATTTCAGTCAATTACTTAATGTACAGACAAAATAATTGTACTGTCTTATTATATACAGAAATATCATTTATATTGATTATCTAATGGCAAATGCAGCAAAATAAAAGAAATATTAGTGGTGTGCGGGCGAAGCCGCCAGTGAGCCGCTAGTATAATAATATCAATGCATCACAATAATAAATCAAAGTTATTATCAATGTCATATTGATAACACTACGCAGATTGATAACTTCTACTTTTGACTTTGATTGACTTTGTAAGACATTGTATAATAATTAATAATTCTTTTTTATATATTGTTGGTGATTGGCATATTGGTTCATATTATAGGCAATACAGGAGCTCGGGCCTAAACACTTATTAGTTTTTTACATTGCCCATTGTGTGACTGATTCCTTGACCTTGCGAAAAGCAGTATCAGCCATATTTAACAGATTCTGGTGACAAGGTATAGTGTCGTTGAGTTCCGCCGCTCAATACACAATGACATGCATCGTTAGATTGATTAAAAATATTAGAAACTGGGTTAATATAATTATTACTTATAAAATTTTATACTATCAAAGAAGCTGAAGACACAAATTAAAGATAAAATTTCGCAGGAAAATTATTGTGTATGTAAAAAAATAATTAAATCAGCTTTACGCTGTATTCTGCACAAAGCAGGGTAGGCAAAGGGAACCTAGTGTTAAGACACTCATAAATATTTGATTTCCTCGACTGGTTGTAAGGATCGAACCCAAAACCAGTCGACTTTACAGTCACACTTTCCAATAAAAATACTAATATTGACTTAAAATAAAAAAAATAACGTTAAGGAAAATTAAAATACGATATCCAAACAGAACAATATCTTTTCTTAAATCATTTATTATTATTATATATATAGCTATTATATAATAATAATAAATGATTTAAGAAATGATATTGTTTTTATTATATATAGCTAAAAGCAATATACGTCTTATCGAAGTGATAAAACGAGTAGCCGGGCTTATATAAATATTACCCCAAACGTTAATAACTAATTATTTGTTTCATCAAAATGTATCAATTATTCAACTTGTTTATTGTTTTTCTGTGTTTAAAAGGCGCACACTCGTCTTCGCTAACGGAAGTGCAACAAGAATGCATAAAAGAATATTCCAATTCCTCGACCAATAACGATTTGGTTGGCACATGGTACAGTGTTTACAAATTTGCCTTATTCTTAAATTTATTACCATCCTCAACTTGCCCCACTACAACCATAGTTAAGGCAAACCAATCGGAAATCCAACGATATTCAGAAGTCTACGGACATGACAACCCATATTCTTTCAATGACAATGCTGTTTTAGTGAACGAAGACGACTATTTACGTGGTATGTTGATGGGTAATACACAAACAAGATTTTACGTGTTTGATCCTACTTCTGTCTTTTACAAGAGAGATCGGGTCGACGCCAGGGTTTATTTGAAGATTAACGATGAATATATGTTATACCATAACTGTGCTTTACGAGGTCATGAAAGGTGGCTTTTATCGAGAAGAAGGGATCAAACCACAGAAGAAATTGAAGAAGTGCTCAAATCAATATCTTCGGAAGTAGGACGAATGGAAACTCAAAGATATTGCCACTGCGTGTCATTTTGTTTTGATTAAGTTTTTACTATATTGCGTATAATATATTGAGTATTTTGGTAATTTTGTTTTTTTTATTGGATCTATTTGTTGTTATAAATGAAAATCTATTATCATAGTAAGTTATTGAGGCTAATCGTGGCTTGTACCCCACAAGCCTATGACTATAAGCACGATAGGTTGTGGGTTCGATTCCCACTCGAGAAACTATATTCCTCCGTACTCCGTTGCCACTCTCGTTGCCCGACAGTCTCCGGTGACACTCCCGTTTCTCACTTTCCCCCAGATTCTGTCTGTCCGTCCTTCCGTCTGTATGTCTGTCTGTCCGAACGCTTAGAGATATCGAGTTCAAATTCAAGCCATATACCTAGATCTACGGTCTCATGATTTTCTAAAAATATAGTATTTCTACATTTACTTAAAAAATATATAGCCTTTTATACAGCAAAAGGTTATATTTCGACATTATAACAGAAAGCAAAATTTATAGGGTACTTCTGATTAACTGATAATTATGAAATCTGGCACTTAGCTACTAGTACAGGAAAACAATTGGTTGGTTGGTTATTTTTTAGAATTGAACCACATCTGTGGTTCAATTCTAAAAAATAACAGTATTAAATAGTTAACAACGTGTATTTCGACGCTATAAAGATAATCAAAATTAATAGGATACTTCCGGTTAACCTAGTAATATGAAATTGCGAATCAATCAATCATCTTTAGATAGTACTAATTTAGGAAAAAATCTGAAAACAATTCGCAAATGAGGTATCAGATGAAGGGGCTCAATACAGCTCTAAAAAGCTCGAGACCTCCAATTTTGTGCGGAACGCTAGTTGGGCGAGCCTGATTTGCGCTTGTTAGTTTTTTTTATTTGTATCTGGTCTTATGGTTTACAATGGTTTCTTACAATGATCATATATACAGACAGACAAGAAATTAAAAAAAAAACATTTGTGCTTTCTATTATTCTTTTAAGTGTCCCTCTTTCCATTTCAGTCAAAATTATCTTATGTTCAGATAAAATATTTTTACTGTCTTATTATATATTTATTTTATATTGATTATCTTATAGCAAATGCAGCATAATTAAAGAATTATTAGTGGTGTGCGGGCGAAGCCGTGAGTAAGCCGTTAGTATAATAAAATCAATGCATCTCAATAATACATCAAAGTAATTATCAATGTCATATTGATAACACCACGCAGATTGATAACTTCTACTTTTGACTTTAATTGACTTTGTAAGACATTTTATAATAATTAATAATTATTTTTCATATATCGTTGGTGGTTGGTATATGGGTTCATATTATAGGCAATACAGGGGCTCGGGCCTAAACACTTATTAGTTTTTTACATTGCCCATTGTGTGACTGATTCCTTGACATTGCCAAGAGCAGTATCATCCATATTTGACAGATTCTGGTGACAAGATATAGTGTCGTTGAGTTCCGCCGCTTAATACATAATGAAATGCATTGTTTGATTGATAAAAACTATTAGAAACTGGGTTTATATTGGGTTTAATTACTTATAACAAAGAAGTTGAAGACACAATTTTTTATGTAAAAAATAATTATTTTCAGGAAAATAATTACGTATGTAAAAAATAATTAAATCAGCTTTACGTTGTATCCCGCACAAACCAGAGTAGGTAGAGGGAACCTAGTGTTACGATACTCATAAATATTTGATTTCCTGGAATAGAAAGATTTATTATTTTACTTCTTCGCTTTGGTAATAAACGAAACGACTAACGAGAAAAACGCGGCGTTAATTACTGGCACTCAGCACGCAATACCTCAAGAATTTGGCGAAAAATGGGGAACGGAAATGTCTTATTAGGGAACGACGTATCTTAACACGACACTTCTAGGTTCCCTTTGCCACTGCTATAATTTTAAGTTTTAATAAGTTAATAATTAATTCTAGGACGGCAATGGATGTAAATTGTGTTTAATCGCAAATATTGTCCAAACGATGAAATATTTGTATAAAATTGTTTAATTATATTTTATTAATCATACTGAGGTATTTCAACACGTCCGCACGTTGGTTAATGTTGGACCATACTAAGCTCAAATAAGAACACAACTCTTTTTGTGCTCTTATTCCTCTGGCCGTTTTTAGAGGAGATCTCTGGATGGCTTGACACTTTGGGTTTGCGTCTCTACGCAAACCCAAAGTGTCAAGCCATCCAGAGATTCAAGGCCCATTGGGCCTGCCTGTGTTTAGATGGATAGGAACCATCGCCTTTAGCGCGGGATCATGAGTCTAGGACTACGCCAACTGAGTTAAAAGTGCCGAAACAAACGTGTTAGCCCCGGTGTCAGCTAAGGAACACATGAGCGGATCACTACAGAAGAGATGCCATCTGGCCCGCTCGACTCGTGGATGTCCAAATAAGACAGAGCTCGCCTAACAGCGTTTTAGCTGAATTTAATTTCAATTATTGAGCTCTTGCACCACGGAATGGTCGGCGGCGTTGTTCTTCGGTCATCCAGAGTAGAGCTTGAGGCAAAGAGAGCGCCCAGGAGATCGGCTTTCTCGTTAGCCGTGTGGACTATGATGACATTTTCTGTGTGTAATGACGGAAGCAAAGGCTGGCTAAAGTTACCAAGTGCAACCTTTGAGAGCGCCCAAAACTCGTGAGTTCTGTGAGAGGGTAACTCCCAACTTTCTCACCGAATTTAGTGATATGCCCGAACCTTGCTCTGGCTTTTTGCCTTTTACAGTACTTAGAGGCTCGGTTATACTTCCTTTTTAAGACCTCAACCTTCGGATCATTAGTAACCTGTACCTCCGCCCAGATTAGATATGCCTCGTGTTTACTAAAGGCAGCAAGTTTGCAAGGCGTATCAAACCGGGGCCGTGATTTGCCACCGATTGGCACTATAGTGCTAGGAACAAAAAGTTCCAGAATCACGTCGGCAACAGTAATGGCACAGGTACTAGGATCGACAGAACGGCCAAACCGGTCCCCACGGATAAAACGAGTAAAATGTACGCTTCCCATCCCAATCTGCTGACTTGTAGTGGTGCCAGACACGACGAGTTGCGGTGGTTCTGCAACTGCCGCGCTTAATGGGCACGACACTCCGTACCAGGCAGTGGCCTGACTCAAAAGGATGTCGACAACAACCTGGTACTATTCCGGGCGTGAAGTCAGCAGAGGATCAAGTAAGGAGGCATTGTTGTTGTCCACGTCCGGGAGTCACGTTGGCGACTCAACCAATTGGGACAGTCCGTTCGTCATAGTAGGGTCGAATACAGACCAAAAAGTGACTACTTCACGCCGGTTGTAAATGCCGGACGAGTGACTCTCCCATACGTATTTTAGTCAGCTCTTACAACACCAACAGTACCAGGGTGATCCTATTCTAGGCTACAATCTCACGGCCTATTGGTTTCAATGATCCGATTCGCACTGATCGAACTTGATGACCTTATTTTTTTCGAAGTTGTCTAACAAAAATACTAATATTAACTTAAAATAAAAATAAAAATATTAACGAAAATTAAAATACGATATTCAAAAAGAACAATAAATATCATGTCTTAAATTACTATAGATAGCTGAAAGCAATACATCTTATCGAAGTGATAAAACGAGTAGCCGGGCTTATATAAATATTACCCCAAACGTTAATAACTAATTATTTGTTTCATCAAAATGTATCAATTATTCAACTTGCTTATTGTCTTTCTGTGTTTAAAAGGCGCACACTCGTCTTCGCTAACGGAAGTGCAACAAGAATGTATAAAAGAATATTCCAATTCCTCGACCAATGACGATTTGGTTGGCACATGGTACAGTGTTTATAAATTTGGCTTATTCTTAAATTTATTACCATCCTCAACTTGCCCCACTACAACCATAGTTAAGGCAAACCAATCGGAAATCCAACGTTATTCAGAAGCCTATGGACATGATAACCCATATTCTTTCAATGACAATGCTGTTTTGGTAAACGAAGACAACTATTTCTATGGTATGTTAATGGGTAATACACAAACAAGATTCTACGTGTTTGATCCTAACTCTGTCTTTCACAAGAAGGATCGGGTAGACGCCAAGGTTTATTTGAAGATTAACGACGATTACATGTTATACCATAACTGTGCGTTCCGAGGTCATGAGAGGTGGCTTTTATCGAGAAGAAGGGATCAAACCACAGAAGAAATTGAAGAAGTGCTTAAATCAATATCTTCGGAAGTAGGACGAATGGATACTCAAAGATACTGCCACTGCGTGTCATTTTGTTTTGATTAAGTTTTTACTACATTGAGTATAATATATTGAGTACTTTGGTAATTTTGTTTGTTATTGGAGCTATTTATTGTTATAAATTACTTATGACTTTGCCTGCTTATTTAGGGGTGAATTCAAAAAACCCACGAAACACGTGTTCAATAAAATATTTTTAACAGTCTGAATTTAATTTTTTATAAAAATCGGTGGCGATTTAAAGATTTTTCCATGTAATCTTTCAACCCTTTATTTGAAACTTTAGGGGGTGAATTCTAAAAAACCATGAAACACATGTTCAATGAAATATTTTAAAGAGTTTGAATTTCACATTTTATAAAAATCGGTTTTAAAAGCAAATCTATACAAACTTTCAACCCCTATTTCATCCCTTTAGCGTTAAAATTTTCAAAATCAATTCTTAGTGGATGTCCAAATTATAAAAATAAACATCTGTCCAAATTTCACGTTTCTACGTACAGTTGTTACGACTGTGCGTGCCGTCTTACCTCAGTCAGGTACTGTCCTTTTATGTATATAGATTATGCGCGATGGTTGTGGGTTCAAGAGAATTCAATTATTGCGAAAACCAAAATCAAAATCTCTCCTATATACATAAATAGGCGTAAAGTAGCTTTATATTCTTAATAGATTGTATATTTAATTTCAATCTAATACGATATTTACACTGGAATGTGTGGGCTAGTTAGAATTGTGTATATTTCAATAAGTTATGAATTTTGCTTAAATAATTAGATTCTTTTCGATCACTTAAAAATGTGTACTGTCAAACAAAATATGATACTGAGTATAATAATTATATTTAATATATTTTTAATGTGTTATTTAAAATGATTTGACCACTTTTCATTACTGTACCAATTGAAAATGCAATAATATCATGCCCCTTCTTTCATAAAAAGGCGTTCAAAGTTTTTGCCAAATACATTATTATTACTAGCGGAGCGGCTAGCGGCTTCGCCCACTTGAACTGAAATTCTTAAATATATTTATGAAATTATTTTCAGTTTTAAGTAGGATTAGTAAAAAAGTATAAACCTAAATAATCAAAATAAGTTGAAAACGAATAATAAGGAGACTTGAGTGATTTATTATTAAAAAAATATGTGAATAATTAGAATTAAGAAACAAATTAATTAAAAGTAACTAAAGGATATTCTTAGTATAAAAAAAGTATATACCTAAATAATATAACGGCGTTGAGTTCTGCCACTCAATACGCAATACCTCCAAACTTCAGCAGAAAGTGGGGAACGGAGTGTCTTAACACTAGGTTCCCTCTGTCTACCCTGCTGTGTGCAGGATATAGCGTGAAGCTAATTTAATTTTTATTTTTTTTATTCTAAATAATATAAACATAAATAATATGAAAACGTAACCAAACAAAAATAATTACAAAAAAAACTAAATAAAACCAGTTACATTATCAACATTATCAACGTAATAGAAATATTTAAGATTTAAAATAACACGAAATATAATCTATATTACAGTAAAACAGTAAATAAATTAATAACGCTATGCGTAGATATATCCTGTCGCCGAGATTTATTTAGATAATAAAATAATAATTGATAATGGCAAGGTTTCCGTTTCAATGACCGTTTATTATAAATAAAATTGACGTGTCTGTTTGTGATCACAAAACAACTGTGCTTCCGCAAGTTGATGTGGTTATTTACATAATACACATATACTAAACTGTCTTTCTACCTTTCTATTTCCCTGAGCTAATGTCTTGTACAGTTTAATTCATTTTTATGGAACTTTCAGTGAACGATACAGGGAGTTATGGGGCAATACACATGCTACATTTTACTCCGGAATTTCCACGGGATAAAGGTTTATTTTTTATACGTTTTTATGTTTTTGTGCGTGCGTACATAGATACTCTATTAAATAATGAAATATTTTTCTATATTAAATACGATAATTTTTGCGAGCAATATCACATAAAATAGGAAAAGATTAAAATTACGACTTATTAAGTGATTAACAACGGTATAGACAAACAAATTGAGATAACCAACCATTCTATCGTAAATACCTAACATTAAATAAAAAGTAGCGGGCGATGCCGCGCAGGGCCAAAACTTACACCAAACAAAGAAATTTCAAAAAATCTGACTAATCTACTAATTAAACAAACTAAGAGAACTAAAATAACAAATATAAATTAATTCTAAACAGCAAATAATTACATAAAAGTTATCAATGGATCGAAAATGCATAAAAATTTACAAAACCGTCAACGTCTGCTCGCTCGAGTTGTTCATACCGTGTAGCTCGTAGGCTAGGTCATTTTGAATCAGTGATATCTCCTTAATTATTTATTAAAATGTTTTACAGTTTTTTTTTCAGTTAGCTATAATGTCAATCTAGATGAAATGCTAAAGGTGACTATTATATTTATTTTCATAACGATGAATGTCAAATTATAGAAAATATATTAACAATGAGCCGATAAATTTAAATTATATGGAAATAGTTACTGTAGTTTAATCTTCAGAGATAAACATATTACATATTATAGCGGACATTTTAATATTTTTTTAAACGACTATATTTTTGTAAAAAAAAATATTTTTCTGTGTCTCATAAAATTGAGTCAGCGCTCGTTATGTAAGCGTCCAGGAAGCTCATTTAGGCGACCTTTTCTTCAAATAACAAAATTGATAGGCATCAATTTTGTTATTTGAAGATTGCATTGCAATGCTTGCTTAGCGACGGATAAAATAACATAGCTAAATAAATTGCATTTCAAATGGAAATATATTTTAATGTATTAGTATATATCAGGAACATTACAGATATTAGAAATAAAAAGTAACCTAGAACCATCCAAAGACCTTCAAGTATCTCTGTATAAATTTTTATCACAATCGGATCAGCGGTTTGATGCTGATTGCTACACAAACAGACAGACAAAGTTACTTTCGAATTTATAATATAGGTATGGATGTAGACTTAAGTGATGTAGGACTAAATGAACTCAAGTTCTTCAGAGTGTTTGAAATTTGAGTAAGTCTTCTTGTTCACCTAACGCCTGGCTAGGCATAGGTATATCTAGGAGCGCTAGTAACTATAATATTATATACATATTCTCATAATTACAATATACATACATATTATATGCTTATATTATTTTTATTTTTACTGTTATCTCGCATGTAGCAGGGTAGGCAAAGGAATCCTGCTATTAAGACCCTCCGCTCCCCACTTCCAACCGACTTCTGGGACGCTTTTCATCGACACCAGAGCGACGATATGAAAACATTAAATATTTAATTTCCTCGAGTGCACCTCGATCCAAAATCTGCCACGTTTACAATCACATCCTTGGGCACCGCGACTTGCCATTCTATTATATGTAATTTACATACCTTAGTCTATGACGTTGACTTGCCCAACACCAGAATTAACCAGAATTATGACAAAACCAGTATTATCATAATTTGTCCGATTAGAATTATCTTATCAGATTTATAAAATGATATAAAAAACATATGGTTTTTAATAGTAAAAAGTCACGTTACAATCTGTTATCATTGTAATTTAATGCAGCCAGTCGTGGCGCAGAGGCACAAGTGTGACTATGAACGCGATAGGTTGTGGGTTCGATTTCTACTAGAGGAAATGCATTATTCCTCCGTACTCTGTTCCCATAGACTCTCTCGTTTCCCATTTTCCGCCAGACTTAAAAGGCATTGCTTATTGAGTGGCGGAACTGAACCGCGCCACTGGGCCACGACAGATCAGACAAATATTTACTTACCACGAAGTAATCTGAAAAATGGCTCTTGTGAACAGAATATGTAAACAGTTTTATTGTGGGCAAAGGGGTTTCGTTATTTTGTTAAAAATCTGTTCGAAAGGGTTAAGCCGTCTATTGAGATAACATGAGTATATTTTACGGTTTACGGAATACTAGGGATTGAATATGTCGATTGTATAAAATTTATTGTTTGTAATATTGTATATTTACTATTTTAAATATTTTATTGACCTTGTTTGCGTAGACTTAAATATATAAAATAAAAAATCTTGTCTTTTCCGTTCTCGTTTTAATTTCGAAAAATCCTCCCTTAGTAGGTACTCTCCTACACTCCAAATTTGATTTAACTCCGGTAGTTTGTCGTAATTTTTAAAGCAACGCATTAAATAAATTGACATATTGGTTGCTTAAGATATATTAAAATCCAGTCTGTAGAAAAATCATGAAACTTTTTCTTTTTAAATACTTTTACAATTTTGTTTTTGTGATTATGGTAAAGTTATTAATTGTTACAGACACGGCTAAAATAAGTTATTCAAGTTATACAAGGTTGAATTTTATTGTTTCGCGAATATCCCGCTTTGCTAACAAAGTTAAACAAAAATATCAATATTTTCAATAACTTTGAATGCCTCCAGAATTTGAGGGAAAGTGGAGAACGGAGAGTCTTAGCACTGAGCTTCCTGTCCCTTGCATGGTAGATGCGAGATATAGCGTGAAGCCGAAAAAAAACAAATTCGTAGTTTTTTTCTTTACTCTCTAATCTTGCATAGCAGGTTATTAGGTAGGTAGAGGGAACTTAATTTTAAGATACTCTACTTTCCCACCCGCTATGGATACCTGGATGAAGATATATATATATGGTTTACCTGCATTGTAATGTAATTTCGACTTTTAAAATATCTATATTTAATTTTTTTATAAAAATTCACTACATCCCTATCACACGATAAATGTGGCGGTTAACCTAACAATCCAAATTGTTTCGTTCTTTAACAAATATTTAATACTGTTTCATTTAATATGCTATTCTTTATAATCTTCTTTGTTTTATTTCAAAATGTTTTTTGTTTTAAAAAATAAATGATATACATTCATTTAGCTATTGCATGTTTTATTTAGCGTCACGCTATATCCCTCACGTAGTGCATAGAAATCTTGAGAACCAAATTTAAAGCCACGCCGTTTCCTGTTAAGATACTTTCGCTCTCCAATCTTTGTCGAATTCTTGGGGTATTCGTTAATTTCACGTTACGACGGCCTTTATAAAATTCTAGTCAATAAATAGCTAATTATATTATTTCTCTCATTATAATTATGTTTTTTCGAACTTACAATAAACGCGTTGACGGCGGAACACTATCCCATAATCCAGGCTAGCCACATGTATTTTTAAATTTCACTGGTATAGGAATGCACGATAGGTAAAGAAACCTGGTGTTAAGACAACTCGAAACTTGAACGAAAAGTGCAAAACGGGAAGATTGCTATTGAGTAGCGAAACTCAAATCACGTTTTGTTGCTTCCAAAGTGAGAGAATAAAATTAATTTATTCCGCCATTATTAGTGGATATCGAAAAAATCGAACCCGCTACCTATTATATATTAACAATGAAATAAAGTCCCACTGCCTCAGGACTACTTCCGATATAACACAATTAACTCGATATTTTTATAAAAGCGACGTTCAAATCCTATTCACGAAGGCCCATTCTTTTTAAACACCCTGTGAACCGGCTAATACCAGATTATAGAGACAAAAAGAGCAAATACCTTGTTACGTTTCCCCAAAACTCGCAGTTTTATCCCTAAAATGTGCCACGCGACTAATAATCTTATAATGACGACATCTATACAAAGGGTGTCAATCATTGTGCAATTAAATGAATGAATGAAAGTTTGGTAAAGAGCTTTTAGTTGGTACTTTTTGGTTATACTTTAATAATATGGTTTATGTGATTATAAGTAACGGTATTGAGGCCGTCTTCGATGGTTGTGTTCGATTTCCACTCGGGGAAATGATTATAACATATTTTTTTATTGAATTATCTTAGAAAATTACTAAAATGTATGTGAAAGACGGAGTGTCGTAAAAAGTGTCTACTTGTCCTGCTATACGGAAAATGCATGAAATTGTAAAAAATACATATAATCACAGATTACTTAAAACGTTATCGTGCACAATGTCTCAAAAACTGTGTGGGAGCACTAAACTGTGGATATATTTACTTATAAAAAATGAATAATATATAAAAAGCGGCATTTTAAATAAGAGTTTCATAATAATGCAACTTATTATAAGTCGTCTGATGCTTACGACAACGAGAAGATCGAAAGTTAAATTTAGTAGAGAGTCGCGGAACTCAACGCTGCGTTTTGTCTTGATCCCTTGATCCAAAGAGGAAATAAAAACAATTCATTGTTCTCCGTATGGAAATTTGACAAACAAATTATCATAGTTACAGTCCGTTGCAGTGCAAATGTCGGTGTCATACGGTCAGCCTACCACTGCTTAACACAAAGTCTCGAAAATTGGATGAAAAAAAGCGAAAAGGAGCGTTTTAATACTATATTACCTAGCCTAGCCTTAGGCTACCCTGCTATATACAGGATACAGCGTAAAGCCGACAAAAAAATGTTGAAAAAAAAAAAAGTAGGCAGAGAGAATATATCTACTGAATAATTCCTCTGTTCTCTTCGGTTTTACAGGTAATATTTTTTTCAATCAGTGCGTAATTACTAAAACTAACTAAAACTAACACATGAATTTATCTTACTATCACTTTTACAAGGGACAAACGATTGTAAACGCGACAGGTTTTGGAATCGATTCCCACTTAAATAAATTAAATTTTATTAATTCCCACTTAAAAATATTTTCTCTCGTCTTAGCACAAGATTCCCTTTCCCTTGCCACACAGCAGGGTTGCTGTGTGCATGGTACAGCGTTAAGCTACGTTTCTTAACACGCATTTCAATCAGGATAGAACGAGAAACTAACAAAAAGAAACCCTTGAATATGAACTCCGAGCCTACATTCATCAAGTACGACACACCAAGCGTACCCCAATGCACAATCTTACACTAATTTATTTATAATCCTATACCATTTTAGCTACAATTTGACCCCATTTTAAATCGCTTATTACATATTATGTAGATAATACTTTATAATATTTCATAACGTTTATCCTTATATTTGTTTAGTAATATTTCATTATTAGTTTTATGAAGTAATAATTCAAGGGATGTTAGCACAAAACCAAACAAACCATTGAAAAGTTTCGCTCAAAATATGACGATAATAAAAAGTTTGGGGCTACTCGTGAGGCGGATATGAAATGTCAAAGCGGATTTGGATAAAAATAATATTGTTAGATGAAACACTGTTTTCTATTTTATGTTATATTCTTAAGAAAAAAAAATCAAAGTGATTAAAAGTAATAATTAAGTACATCAATTATTATGTCCGATTTTAGATACAAATTAATTATTTACAATTTTAATTTTCTCTTTATGGTAATGTACACACGTAACGCCTCAAGAAGACAGTAAACGTCTACGTCTAAATGAGGAACTGAGTATCTTAAAACTAGGTTTCTAGGTTGTCTCAGCGTACCTTACTACATACGGGATAACCGGTGAGGCTTAAAATATTTTATATAAGAGTCAAATAAATCAAAATAAAATAAATACGATAAAAACACACATACACAACAAGTAATCATTAAAATATGATATCGTTGAGATGGCGCTCCTCCTAAACCATCGCTTCATTCATAGCCACAACACCTTGCTGTACTTACAACCCAATCTGTGAGAAAATTAAACAAAATTATAAATTTGATAATACCGTACATAATAGTAATAGATACATAAAAATAAGCGGATGTTTGTCTGTCTGTATGTTAGCAATTTGTCTAAAGTAAGTTAAAAGGGCCTCTGGCGATGTTTTTGCGAATCCGTCTTTACAATTTCAACTCGTTCATAAATTTTTATTTGTATTATACTTTTTTTTTAATATAAAATGTTTTTTTACGCCAACATGGTTGCAATTAAAAAAATATATTGATTATCTATATATACATACGCGTACATACATATATGTAGCGGAAGAGTTTTATGCTCTTTCGCTAATGTCTATTAGATAACGTACAGGAAAGAGAAAAACGGAGTGCCCAATGTAAATTCTTATTACACCTTAGTCATAAGATACTCTGTTACCAGTAAGACACTACCGTTCCCCACTGTCTTAAACGTATTTAAAATGCTTGAAATACATATAGTATATGAAAAAAAACATAAAAGGGAATATATTCAAAAATTAAGTCAAATTAATTATTTTCAAAGCATAATCAAGGCTCTAGAGTTAATGTGTCCTCATCGCGTCGTTGGAAAGATTAATAATGTTTGTAATTATGTTAACAACGTGTACTTCATCAGTGTTAAAGAGTAAGGGAGGCTTCACACGACATAATGTGAAATTACTTAGAACGATGGATGATATTGAGGAGCAGTTCGTCATGGTTGTAGGTTCGATTTTCATAAGAGATTTCACAGAAGATTTTTTTTTTCGCTTCGATACAGCGTGTATCTCGCGTATAGCAAGGTAGGCAGAAGGAACCTGTTTATGGTATATGGTTTAAACACTCAGTTTCCTATATTTCGCCCATTTCGAGAAATTGCGTGTTAAGGCCTGGATCTCAACACCTGTCAAATATAATTGTAACACCTAAGGGCGGGTCAGACAATTGCCGCTTAAAAAAACAATTATCTTGTCTAAAAAAATTTGCAAATACAAAAAAGCCGGTCACACCGGATAGGAGGAGCGCTGGTTAATAAAATAAAAAAAACGCTGCGCTTTGACTAGTTCCTTCATCGAGGAAATGAAAATAATAAATTTACCTTAGTAACTAGCAAGACTCAACCAATAAATTAACTCTTGAAACGAACATAATAAAATATTTTATTAAATGTCTGAAATACATTATATAAACAATATTAAAATAAATAAACTGAGACCATTGCGGCCCAGTGAACCAGCGTTTGACTGAAAACACGATGGTTGTGGGTTCAAATTCAAATTCAATATATTTTTTTATTCAAATAGATTTTGTTTGGCAAGCACTGGATCGTTGTATGAACATGAAGTTACCACTGTCTGCGGAAGCAGTTCTGCTGAGAAGAGCCCGCAAGAAACTGAACAATGTTCTTTTCCATGTTAATGGTACAATTTAGTTGTTATATAGACTATCTATATAACTATTTTTTATATATATATATTTCTTTAAACAATTCTGAATAGTATAAAAACTTTAATTATTAGTATAATTTTTACGGTAATTTTATCTTTTTGTAGTGGCAGGCTTAAAATATATTGAGGTACATAACTCACCTACTTCTCGTTCCTATCACTATTTTCAATAACATTTCCATTCAAAAGAAATGTTTCCAGGTGGGAATTCCACAGAAGTTAGGAATCTTTAAATTATGCCTACAACAATTCATTAATCATAGTTTATTCTCACAGTATTTGATGGTAAATGTCATTATTGTTGGTTCGATTCTCATTCAAAGGATGTAATTATATTTAAATTATTTTCTTTATTTCGTTTTACTAAAACAAGCGTCCTTGGGTTTCATCACTAATAAGGCAAAGTTTAAAAAAATCTGCAGAACATGGAGTGTCCTAACAGAAGTGTCATTCTCTGTTCGGACATACGGAATATAGTCTTTAAATACTCATTTTTATATTAACCTAGTCGTGTGAAATAGCTTTTAATGTAGCGGTTGACCACAATCAATTACCACCATAGTGAACGAGTATATAGGTAGTAAATTAATTGATAGTTGATGGAATATTTGTTTATTATTATTATATATTTGGTAAAATTTATATGAATATACATATTTTTTTTGCTTCACGCTGTATCCCGCACATAGCAGTGTAAGCAGAGATATTGTGTGTTGAGTGATGGAACTCAAAGCCACGCTTTGCCTTATTAACATAGAGAGGAAATCAAAAACATTAAACTCACAACGTGTCGCGTTTTAAGTTGCACGCTTGTGCCCTGGCGCCACGACTGGTCTCTAATATAGTATGTTTCACTCTTAAAAGAAAATTGAACATAGAAAGAATTGAACCTACGCCTCTTAGAATAGGCCCAGCTGCTGACACCTAAACTACATATATACCTACTTATACAAATAAGCCACTAACCAGACTATCCTAACCTCTAAAAAAATTTCGAGTCTAATTTTCGTATAAATCCAACATTAAAATGCAGATATACTAAAATAGCAAAATAAAGAAATATATAGATATCTATTAAAACGATGTTGGTGTGCGAAATTAAGTACTTCTTTTGCTCATGTCAAAAGCTAATAATTAATAAAAAAAAGTTTTACCCTTATAGTAGGGTAGGTAGAGGAAACGGCCTTTGTCTATCAGACCAAGGAAATTAAAATAATTTAAATATAATCATTCTCCAGAGTGGAGATTTTTCTTCGCTTTTACAACGACGATGTCCTGCCGTGATTAATAATAACTTGTTTTAATATACATCCTGTGTCTAAACCCTATCTAAGCTTTGAAGTATCTTGATTAATTTCTTTAGGAATGGGTTTAACATATTATACCCGATATGCTGTTTTCGTAAAAGGAGCGCTGGCACTTCAATATTAATCCGTTTAATCATATTTTAAAAAGTACTATATTTTAAAAAGTATGTTTGTCAATATATACTTTTTTTAAGATACTTTTAAGTCCTTTAGAAAAATAAGAAACCAACGACTGGTTTTTTCTTCTAAAGGACTAAAAATAATGGCATTATATAATTACAACATATATTATATATATTATAGAATTGTATTATGGACAATATATATTAAAGAATTGTGAATTTGTCAGAATCCAAAATTAATAGAGATGATACCTTGAGACCGTAAATAATGAGCTTCTCAGCAAACAACGGCTTATTAAACATTTAATTAAGTGTCTCGTTTCATCGAAACTTTAGAAGGAACAGATACAAAAATATTTATAACTGAGATTAATTTGTTGACATTGACTTCGATTCTGAATCTGACGTTTTTTTTGGCTTCACACAGCGTGAAGGTTGCTGACGCTGGGAACCTAATCTTCAAAAACTCTGTTCACATTAAGACATTTCGGTTGCCCATTTTCTTGAGGCATTGCGTATTGATTGTCGGAACTGGACGCCGCGCTTTGCCTCGTTACCAGAGCCAGGAAATCAAAAAAATATTATCATTAATTTCCTCGATTGGGATTCGAACCTACAACCTGTCGCATTTACGTCGCACTTGTTCCCTTACGCTATGACTAGCCTCTACATTTAAAAGTTATATTTGCTTAAAATATCATGGCTTTCTTATAGTAAATCTTTCTATTAAAATATAGTCCCTTGTTTAGGAGCCATTGAACCGCGTTATTGTTCGAAACCTCGAATCAATTCCACGTTGTAATTCAATTTGCATGTCAGTTTTAAATAAGAAGCCCTTTCAGGACATTTTGTTCTATTTCAGGATTTTGTGACGTCACTACAGTCTGTTTTATATGCGTCAACGTAGCTCTATATACATTAAATAGATTGCCTCCCTTTTTTATTTTGTGTAGCACAACGCGGTGTTAAGTTTCGCCACTGAATACACACAATGTCTTTAGAAATGGGTTCTTAATTATAATATTTACGCACCATAGAAATAAAAAAAATGGTTTACAGATTCTTTCGAAGTTCCGGGGAACACTATGAAAAAAGGGGATTTTACGTTTTACGCAAACGAAGTCACGGACAGGTGCTAGTAAATTAAAGTATAATTCTAAATGACAGATACAATTAAAATAAGATTTATATTTAGCTTGTAGAAATCTTATAAAGATTTGCTATAGTCCACTAATAAATTAATCTAAAGAAACATGTATCACCTAGACGTGCGGTAGCGCGTCAAGGCAAGTTCAGAACTGACGAGCAGCACCTTGTGTAATATTACACGATCTGTTTGAAGTCAATATTGACCCCTTCGTAACAGGTTTAAAACCTGTCAAAGTTATCTTTTATATTAAATTAAAAATTAAAATAAAATTAGCTTCACGCTATATCCCGCACACATCAGGGTAGGCAGAGGGACCTAGTGTTAAGACACTCCGTTCCCCACTTTCTGCCGAATTTTTCAGGCATTGCGTGTTGAGTGGCAGAACTCAACGCTGCGCTTAGCCTCGACACCAGAGTGAAGACATGGAAATATAAATTTAAGTAAATATTTCATCTCCTCGAGTGGGGATCGAACCCACAACCAGTCGGTTTTACAGTCACACTTTGTACCACTGCGCTACGACTGGCCTCAATACCCAATTTCCGGAACATTCGTATTGAATAACGTAACTCAACGCCGTGCTTCGCCTTTTTATCAGAGCGAAATTCCACGACCATGACGATTTCGTATCTTTACGATAAATTAATGATAAAGACAAAGCCTCTACGGGACAAGTGTCTTTCATTCGTATACTAATTTATCTCATTTTTCACGTCACCATTTCAGTTTTCATCTAGATCCATACCAATGTAACTATTACATATTCATATTTCACTCAAGTCGTGTTGTAGAGAATATGATTTACAGCTACCAGTGCATTAAAATTCTTTTGTCGTACATTATAGTAGTGCCTTTGTTGAAATATAAATGTACTAGCTATCGTCCCCCTGACTTTGTTTGCGTGTACTTTAAAATGTAAAATGAAAGCCTCATTCATATGCCCACTTTTGATAATACGTCATTTTATCGATAAAGGGTAGGCAGGTTTTAAATGAAAATTAACGTTTTAATAAAGACCAATTTAACTACAGTCAGACTCGTAAATAAATAGTCTATAGCTACATATTTATAACACTCACTTAATAATAAAAGAGATTTCACCTCCATTTTCCATTTTACATCTCCAACACATAAAACATATTTTCCAATTTCAATGTTCGATAAAAAAAACTTTTTAACTTTATATGTATGTTTTAGTATAGCAGTATAGATAACCCTATTTAAAAAAAAACCCATTAAAATTATTTTTTTTTCAAACAGAATCAAACCCGCTACATATATATTATACACAGCCAAAATTGCATTCACATAATGACCAGTCAATATTTTATATTACTTCCCCATCATTGAATTCACACATCGCTTGCACTCTTCATATTAAACAGCTGAGTGATTTTTAGTAATTTATCAGAATATTTCATTGCAATTGAAGTTTTGAAGATTTGCAAATGATTTATTGTAGAAATTCTCGCTGTTTCTTCTACATATTTCAACTATTTTGCAATAATCTATATTTTAAAGCTCAAAAGTTTCTGTGTTTGGATGTGCTAAACTCAAGAAATACTAGATCAAATTCAATAATTGTCCCTTTATCTCTATATATTTACCGTATTATATAGGAAAGCTAAAGGCTATATTTACAACACATCAATACACTTCTATATAATTCACTGAAGTTACTTCGGGCACTCAGAATATCTTATGTGATATACATTTATTCACTTTTTCCACTTGATTATACTGGCGAAACTGGAGGTTACAGTTAGTTAAAAATGTTTTTCTCTTTTAAGGTACAAAAAGAAATTCTGGATAAAATTGTTCTGTGCTTTATTTCGCGGCGTTGAGTTCCACCATTCAATTTGCAATTCGTATATAAACACAGTGTTTTAACACTAAGTTACGCAAGTGTCGTATATAAATACAGTGTTTTAACACTAGGTTACCTACACTGCGGAATACAGTGTGAAGCCTATAAGAATATCTTAAACGGCTCTACTATTCAAAAACTGATTAAGCTCCACAATTATCACAGAAATCGGTTAGGCTAAATAGCACTTACTAAAATCATAAATTGATGGATGCACAGAGCACTTTAGAGATTTGAATGGAACAACATGCAGTAGATCTCGAATGTTGATCCAACGTCAACAACAGTTGCTAGAAACTAGACGCCTATACAATTCTGATTGCTTGCTGTTAGCCACAACGTAGTAGTCATGTAGTCTTCGATTTTGAATATTCAGTTGTAAATATGTATAGGTTAGTATATAAAGATCCCATTGTGATGAACGTACGCAAATCTTAAATTCCAATTTTTTTTGTATAATAACACTTTTTTTAACTGATGATAAATATTTTCATATTAAATATAATAATGAGTGAGTAGTAGAGGGAGTATAATAATTTATTACAAAATCAAAACACACACCTTATGACATAATTAAAAAGTGAATTTACCTACACTCTATCTCCCCAGTTACGAGAAAAGCAAGTTACTGTTACGACACTCCGTTCACTATACACGAGTGCAGCATGGAAAGTGGTGCATGGGGAACAGGTGCATTTTCGAGACACTATATGATGGTGGATCACAACGTCGTGTTTTGTCTTGTTACCAGAGCAAGGAAACGAAATTAATTCGATCCCCCAATTGGGATTCGTATCAAACGAAATCGTTGCGCCAAAATCTTAATAATATTAAATATTTTACATACCGACATTCATAAATTCATAAAAACATAGCAACTCGTATACTATAAAAGTTGACAAATGACCTTACAATAAATAATGTTTATTCCATTTGGACCTAAACATTTTAGCGACAAAGCGAAATGAACGTGCCGATATAAAAAAAAAACTTTCTTATAGCCAAATAAGCGTCGCCAGTATGTCTATAGCTCTGTTCATTCATCTTTTGCACATTATTCTTCGTACATTCATTCATAAAATGTTCTATTGTCATCTCGTAGCGTTTCTAGTAGGATCGATTTTTCGAAATTTATTACACTTAACAGCAGGTAGTTTTGAAGTACTTGATTTTTTTTTTATAACTGACCTATCTAGTACAAATTCTATTTCATTCATAAGAATGTATGGAGACGACTCTAACGCCTACAAATTCGTTGCAGGTATTTAAAGATCGATATGTTTTATGGGATTTCAAAGAGAATTTGAGATTGAATGACGGTGAATGGCACAGTGGGGAATGCGTTTGGTTTGCAAATTATATATGATAGTTGTGGGTTAGAAAATTGTTCAAAGGTTTTTTATTTTCTTAGAGAAGGGAATTTGGGAAGTGGCGCGGGGCACAAAGTGTGACTTTAAACGTGAATGGTATGATTCCCACTCTAGGAAATTATTTTTATATTAAAAATTATATCTCACTTCGCTCTGGTGTCGAGTCAAAGCGCGTTGTTGAGATCCGCCGCTCAATACGTAATGCCTCAAAAATGGGCAGTGTCTCAATACTAGATCACCTCTATGTGCGGAATACAGCGTGAAACTGATTTAATTTATTTTCTTGATTTTATGAAGAGAATTAAAATAAAATTTATATTTTATTTTTTTTAAAAGTAACGAGATTTTTTTTTAACTCAAGTATGCTTACCCCTTCCACAGGTGAAATTATAATGTAGGGATTGAGCCCACGATCATTGCATTTAGTAAATCTTTGTCCCACTGAGCCACAAAGGCCTCCTTATAGGAATTATTTATTTTTTAAAAAATAAATATTTCAATTGTCATGGCCCAGTGGCACAGCGTGTGACTGTAAACGCGACACTCATGTGTTAGATTCCATATGAAAAGAATTAATTATTTAATATTTTCATTTCTTTACTTTGGCAATATAACAAAGCGCCCAACACACAACGTCTTTAAAATTTCACTTAACATGTAATATCAGAGCATCTTAACATTAGGTTCCCTCTGTTATAAAGTAAGTAAGCCTGTGAAAAAGAGAATGAGTATGAATCGTATATTCTTTTAAAAACTCATAAATGTAAAAACAACAAGCTAAGCTCAGCTCACTTAAATCATTTTCCATCACATTCAACAGCTTACTAATCCCGAATACATAACGCGTCTGGGATTAGCGTTGCCGTAATCCCGGGGAATCCCATTAATCCCGCGGAATTGCTCGGATGTCAACACGCACTTGAAACACGCAGTAGAAACGCTTTTTACCTGTTTCCCAACGGACAGTATTAAATAACCTATTTTGTACCCGTCAGAAAATGCTAGATTTCGTTGAAGATGTAAAAATAATGTGACTTTGGCGATGAAAATGTATATGAACTTTTTTTTTTGTTTTATTTCACACTAACAAAAAAAAATTACTCAGCATTTTATTATTTTACATAACTCTTTGCGTTAAGGATGAGAAACTCAGAGCACCATCAGTGACTGAGGACGCAAATGTAGATATAAGTACCCCTTTGAATGTGCATCAATGCTCACCTTCACTATCTGAGATCCTCTCTCTACTGACATCAAACTTAAGAAAATATTTTGGAAAACGTATATAAATCATACTTTAAAAATATTTAACAAATACCATTCTTTCTTGCCAAATTTCTATAGACTTAAAAAAGAAGAATAATTTGTAACAGGCATAAACAATTTTAAGCAAAAACTTCAAAAAACAGTACTTGCACTATGTAAGATACGCGGTTTCGGGTCTTGTTACGTTCAAATTACAAGTTTCCTAAAATATTATAAATTTTTATTAAACATTGCCAAATGTTAATTGAATTTAAAAAAATGTCTTTTTCCAAGTAGCCGCGTAGATATTGGAAATGACACCGTTGCGTATATTCTAGACATTTCGTCTTTACTTAAACTGAATGTAGACCATAGAACTATATGCTGTATTCTGTTACATAAAAGAGGCCAGCCGTGGCGCAGTGGCACAAAGTGTGACTGTAAAACCGAATGGTTGTGGGTTCGATCCCCACTCGAGGAGATGACATATTTACTTAAATTTATATTTCCATTTCTTCGCTCTGGTGTCGAGGCAAAGCGCGCCGTTGAGATCTGCCACTCAACACGCAATGCCTCCAAAATTCGGCAAAAAGTGGGGAACGGAGTGTTTTACACTAGGTTCCCTCTGCCTACCCTGCTGTGTGCGGGATATAGCGTGAAGCTAATTTATTTTTTTTTAATTGTTATTTAAAACTCTTCCATTACTGACTACCAGATATTGTTGTCACTCAGTAAGGGAAAATTGGGAAGTGTAGAGTGAACTAAGATAGAAATTCGAGAATTTTTATGGGGTTATATAAAAACGGGATTATCCATGTTACTGTACTTACTGTCTTAAGTAAGCGCAAACAAAAATGCGAGCTATGACTAGTTAGTTTATATTTGTCTTCTATCGAAATTAAAATTTGTGATAGCTAGATAGATATATGAAAATAGTTACAACACAATGCCGTGATTGAAAAAAAAAATTGGTAGAAAAAAAGATGAAATTAGGTTCAAATGTATTTAAACTATTAAAATATTTCCAGTCCTTCTCTGGCGGCATTAAATTTGACTACTAAATATACAATATCTCGAAAATACATGAAATGGTGAACGTAAAAAGTGAAGACAAAAAATTAATCTCTACCGCCTGAACTTAAACGTGAATTAAAATGATTCTATTAAACATTACAACGAAGATTTAAGATGGTGAATGTGACGTAGTGTTAATTAATGTAACTTTGTGTTGAGTGGCGCAACTCAACGCCGCGCGTTGCTCCGTTATCAGATCAAGGAAATAAAAATATAAAATATTTCAATGTCAAATTCGAGTGGGAATTGAACCTACAATCTGTTGCGCTTATAGTCACACACATGCCACTACGCCACAACTCTATTATGAACTGGTCTAGTATAAACTTATTGTAAGAGACTCAATTCTGAGCTAATCTAGAATCTATTACTTATTACCTAAAAAAATATGGTGCTCGTAGAATATGAACGTCGTACTGATTAGTTTCATAATTTCCACCGATTATTTTAATTTTCGTTATATCTATCGACCTAACAACTGCTAACATTTTTTTCCCTAAAATGGGTAGCTATAAAGATATTTTTTTTCATAAAAATTTGCCGCCATAAAAAAATGTTTGCAATACATGACATTCAAGTGTATATCGTACTTAACCCTTCAATTGTCGGCGATTCTTTAAGCGCGCATCGACATATCGGCAACCTTTTATACTTTAAACATAAAACCGGCAAACTTAGACACGTCTCGAGAAATGATCGCAGTACCTACTGAATGGGATGTCGGGATAATTGATTTTGATCGATTGAGATAATATCTGTCGGTACTCGCTACTCGTACTAGGTCGTATTGTGCGGAGTTTTGCGGCAAATAAACAAGCGCTTTTTGCTAAAAAAATTCTAGGTATTTTTCCCATTTAGGCACTTTTCTTTACATGATCATGGCGTGTAAGCAAATATAAATCGAAATCATCTTAGTCAACCTGTAAAAGAAATAACGGTGCTACTTATTTTTTTTTTTGGTTTGAATTATTTTTAAAATTAGTGGAATTTCTTCTTTTTGTTACGTTTTCGTCTTTAATAGCGCTATCGATATGAGTCTTATATCTTTGATTCAAGTATTGAATTGTCTTAAAGTTTTTTGCGATATAAAAATCACCAGGTTACGGTGACTCTGTTTTTTATAAAATAAATTAAAATCTTAAAACTCTACTTAATATTTTATTTACGACAACAAAAGACAGAAAATACATTTATTTAATATTAAATAAAACTCCACAATGAATACAAAACACAAGATGAAATCCTGTTTATGGAATTTAAATAAAATTGCAAATTAAAATTATAACCGAGAGCTAGCAGAATGAAATTAGAAAAAAGTATTACAATAAGAAAATTGCATTTCAAAGTAAAAATGGGAATGGTGAGAAAAATATAAAGCCGGTGCAGTGACTATTGTTAATTATCCAGCCCTAGATAAAAGATAACTTATCAGACTTCAAGTTGATATCACATTTTGCTGAGTAAAAGAACAAAAATTAGCATATATATGGTTTTTTTTAATTCTGCATATAGCAGGGTAGGCAAAGAGAAAATAATGTTATCTTAAAACTCTACATTTTATTTTACATTCGCCTATTGTGAGATATTGCGTGATAAGTGGTGGAGCGGCGTTGAGCCGCGCTTTGTTTTGTTATCAAAGGAAGGAAAAGAAAATAACTCATTCCCTCGAATGGGAAACTCAACTGTTGTGCTAATAGTCAGACATTGTGCATCTGTGTGCCACAACGTCTTTATAACAAATAAAATAATATAGTAAAAAGTTGAGGCCAGTTGTGGTGCAGGTGCACAAAGTGTGACTGTAAAATCGACTGGTTGCGGGTTCGATCTCCACGAGGAAATTTAATATTTGCTTACATATATTTTTACATTTCTTCGCACTGGTGTCGAGGCAAAGTGCGGCGTTGAGTTCTGCCACTCAACCAGCAATGCCAGATACCGGCGGAAGGAACTGAGTATCTAAACATTAGGTTCCCTCTGCCTACCCTGCTGTGTGCGGGATACAGTATGAAGCAGATTTTTTTTTAGTAAGAAGTGACTCCGTTATGAACAAAGTAGAAACCAGACTGATCATTAAGTTTTCTTGCTCCAGAGCGAAAAATTAACGAATTGGCTCATGCGAATAAAATTGAACTTAACACATTTTTTATTTACAATCAAACGCTGTCCCACGGAGACATGGTGGCTTCTTCAGTTAAAATTATTATTTTTTGTTTCTTACATATTTGTCTCAAATTGTATATAAATACAATTGGTAATAATAATGGTACTAGATGACAATTTAATTTATAGGTATATACAAAAAATATTTTTCACAAAATTCGAAAAATAATAACATGAAAATAATCCCATTATAATAATAACTAATTATACAACACTCTGCGCTCGACGTTGCCCGAGGTATGGGATTATACAAACAAAGCAATATTTATGTTTGTACACAGCTTCATACGACACGTGCCGCATCTGATATCTTAATTATAAAGTGTAATGGGGGAAAAATATGTTTACTATTTGTTAATATTTTTATGAAATATCTATTTCATTGAAATGGTTTGAATGCAATCAATCACACTGCGTCTGACAATAACCGCGATGGTAAAGGATTCGATTCCCACTCCAGGTAATAAATTATTTTCATTTCCTCGTTCTGATAACGTGACACAATACGGTGTTGATTTCCTCTACTCAACACACAATATATTTAAAAAAAACCGCTTTCTTAATCCACAATATTTTTCCGTCGGATTTTATTTTTATATATTTTTGAACACCCCAAATAGAAATACAAGCAAAGTTACAACTTAGATCTAGTAAATGCACATAACATTTTGTTTAGTACAAAAGGCGGTCTTATGTCTAATTACCGATTTCTTCTAGATTTTATATTTAATAATGGCTATAAAATATGTACCTACACTATACATGTACCTATACCTAAATATAATATAAAATTTTGATAATTATATATTAAATGGCAACCCATCATCATAAAAATCGATATCAATATCGCTTAACCGTAATAACACATCCGTTGCCCAGTGACTTTCAATTCGATATACTTTAAACACCCTCTTCATTAGCTATAGAGGCAGATATTATATGGTAGTAGCAGGTGAGTCCGTTCAACCATGTAAATTGTATTTTTTAATCAACAATCTATACGTTTTATAATAGAACTTATTTGGAAATGACCCCTAGTGGTGGAGGGTTAGATGTTTTAATTTTAAGATAATATAACAAATATTTGAAAATAACAGTGTTGTACACTGTATTCTTTAAGGTTTTTGAAAAAAAGTCACTAACTATCTAGATCTAGAACCACTCAAGTAGAGTCCAGAAAAATATAAATATCTCTTAGTGACTAATACAGAGTTTATTATTGTTACTGTCAGTATAGATGAGTAAAATTTTAAAATTTATTGTAAACGAATGGTAAAAAAAATGAAAAAAAAAAAAAAAGTAAAGCGTTAAATATAAGAGGACCCATGGAAGATATGAATGAAGAGGCTTATGACTAGATAAGGCAAAAAAAAAGAGTGACCTTAGCATTTGGCTCTCATTTTGGCTCCATTATGTCTGTCTAGCCCCTCAATTAAGGATAAAGAGATCACAGAAAACAAAAACAAAGACGAAATATAAACGAGACTTATCAAGGAATGGCGTCCTGCGCTGGTCACGATTCACGTACGAAACGTAAATATTTTAGCATTTTGACCAACATCAAATTTAATTTGCGAAGGTCGAAACCTCTAAAGTCATTTTGGGAAGAATAAATGTCATGTAGACGGTAAAAAATTGGATATACTTTTACAATGTACGTACATTATTTGAATAGAAAAATATAAATTTATATTTTTTTTTCGATTTATACTGTTATATAAATGTTACTGTGGTATAAATAAAATGTCTTAATAAGTAGAATTGGGTTTCTAGAATAAACTCTGAGATGAATTAACTTTTATTTAAATAAATAAATTAAATGATATTAATATAGTCAAATTATTTAACAGAATAAAGAGTATCCTAAGTGAGCATATTATTACGATAAAAATAGATAAACTTATCCAAATACTAAATACAATATTGCAAAACGTTTGAGAAATGTCTGATAGTAGGGTATAATATGTATATGGCGGTTTTCAGTTCGATTTTTGGTTCAGGGAGTATAAAACAGCATACAGTATATTTTCTTTTTTTTTAATAAGAATTACGAATTAAGAACAGATTCTCTCTCTCATATATACATATCTTACCTGATACAGAAACTTTATAGAAATTGAATTAAGCAAATATATTTTTTTTTCTTGAATTTTGATTGAGTAACATAACGGTAATGATCCATAACATGATAAAGAGTCTTGTGATTAATTACTGCCTTTGTTCTAACTTTATATCGAAAATCCATTAAAACAGCAACAGAAAAGTTGAACAAATTTTAATATCATTATATAAAGGATAAGAAATATTATTCACCAAGTTTTTAGTATAAACTGAAGAATATGACTAAAATATTTTAAAAATTATTATAAAGATAATTTTAACAGACAGAAAGAATCGTCTATAGTGAGGTTATAATCAATTAAAAAATGTTTTCTTTATATGTTAATACGTTTTCTAAAATAAATGTAATATAATCATGAATCATTATATTATAATGATTTTCTGTACCTTTACCAACGTTTTATACTGAATAGAGTAAACCGCATCGAATTTTGTCTCGCGTCTTTGAAATTTGTATCCACGACAAGGATTTAATTCAATCTAATTTACTATAAATAAAAAGCTAAGAAAAAGAAATTTATATTTCCATTTCTTCGCTCTGGTGTCGAGGCTAAGCGCGGCGTTGAGTTTTGCCTCTCAACACGCAATGCCTCCAGAATTCGGCAGAAAGTGGGATAGTGTCTTAACACTAGGTTCTCTCTGCCTACCCTGCTGTGTGCGGGATACAGCGTGAAGCAGATTTTTTTTTTTTTTAAAAAAGCTAAATTGACTAAGAGTAAGCTAGTTTCAAATTTGCACAAGGCCCTAAAGGTCTGTTCCATGAAATCTCATAAATATGTATGTGGGTCGTCCATTTATTGCTCCCAGGATTCAAAACGTGACTCGATAACGTGTAATGTAATATTTTCTTATTGATATACTATGAAAAAGTTTCAGTGGCAGTCTTGAATAAAAAACTTTTAACATGAATTATGACTTAAATAAAAATTCAAATCTAGAACACTTAAATAATGTCAAAATATTATCATATAAAAGTGGGTAATACATACATATGTATTCCCCACTTTTATATGATGAAAACAGAAGATAATGTATATTTTTTCCACTTAAGTTATAGTTGGCAAAAGTAAAAAAAAATAAATTGAATTTGAGATCAATATAAAGTAAAAGTAAAAAAGTAAAATACTCTTTATTGTTACAGTAAATTATTACATTAAAAGGATGTTCATAATTATTCATATGATAGTACAATAGGCGGCCTTATTGCTAAATGAGCAATCTCTTCCAGGCAACGTCTACCACAGTAGAGGAGACAATGAATTAAATGGGAAGAGGTGCACTGAGTATATCATCAATTAATAGTACATACATACATACATACATAAATACATACATACGAAAATATATTTATACACATTTATACATACAAATTTATACACATTATGTGGGTAAAAAAATTACAATAATTGCATTAATTAATTATACTTAGGATTCTAGTGTCATGTAATATCCCTTAAGTCTTTTATTAAATGTCTTTAAGGTTTTAGCTTGTCTGACTATTATTGGAAGAGAGTTCCACAAGCGTATGGATTTAACTGCAAAAGAATTTGTGTAAAAGGAAGAAGAGTGGCAAGGAAGTTTTAGAGATAAAGTGTTCTTAGAACGGAGAGAGAGATCATGTAATTCACATAAAAACTTGAATCGTTCTTTGAGATATGAAGGGGAAAACTGATTGAAAAGAATGTTATACAGAAGACAAAGAACATGTGTATTCCGGCGAAGTCGAATTGGGAGACTTGATATTCGTACGAAATTCGGAAATGTGGTCATATTTACGTAGTCCAAATATAAACCTGATACAGATATTTTGGAGACACCCAAGCTTATGTAATTGCTCCTCTTTTAAATCAAGATAACAGCAATCTGCATAATCAAGATTTGGTAATAGGAGCGATTGTGCCAGCGCAACTTTAGTAGGAATGGGTAGAAAGAGACAACACGCCGCCTTGCGGAATGCCAGCAAGCACCGAGCACCATTCAAAATAGGAATCCTGAATCCGGATACTTTGCTTGCGACCATGCAAGTAAGAAGTAAGAATGAAACCAATATATCCAAATATTAAGTACATATAGATGTGAAATGTTACAGATGATACAAGTCTCTTCTATATAATATATCCAATCCGTGTAAGTATAATAATAAATAAGTGTATATTAAAAAATCAGCTTCACGAGCACACAGCAGGGTAGGCAGTGGTACCCTAGGTCCACCTAGAGCCTCTGTTCTTCACTTCATAATAAATGTAATGTAAGATGAAAATAATGTAAATACAATCATATTCCCTAGCTGAGATCGAAACCATTTTTGGTAGACTGCAAAGTTTTTTCAGGTTATTTTTTTTTCATTCTTATTTTTTTTAAAGTAAAAATCTGTCATGGATTGGTATACAGTTATATAAAAACAAATCGATGTTTCAGTACAAGCAGCAAAATTACTTGAAACGCTGCAACTTTAACGTAAAGTAAATAAAAAGCCAATTACTGAATGTATTTCCCGCTTCCACACTCATAGTAATAAATAAACAAAACCTTGATTTCAGTTTGCTTTCTGTCTGCCTGGTCGTTCACATTTTTTTGAATAGTTAACATATTACACAAACATACACACTTTTCCCCACTTTCTGCCGAATTCTGGATAATGTGGCGTATTAAGTGGCAGAACTCGACGCCGCACTTTGTCTCGACACCAGAGCGAAGAAATGGGAGTATAAATTTAGGTAAATATTTCATCTCCTCGAGTGGGGATCAAACCCACAACCAATCGGTTCTTCAGTGACACTTTGTGCCGGTGCGCCACGACTGGCGACAAGTCACTCTGTTGGCGATAGTTTTGGCTTTTTTATATTTATTATCCTTATAAATGATGAGACAAATCTTTAACTATTTAAAATAAAATAAATATATATTTTCAACTTATGAAATTATGATGAGATATTATGTTTATAATATATTATATTTTTTAATATATTTATAAAGGCGCTAAAAAATATAACATAGGCAACAAAAATAATCGGGAATAATTAGTCGGTTAAATATAATAAAACAAAAGAAGATTTACTTATAAAAGAAGTCAAACTAATAAAAAGTAGACAAATATCATAACAAATATCATCAACCGGAAATACAATTTAATTAATGCAGACGAAGTAGTAGGCAAATTCTTGCATAGCAAGAGCCACTCAACATTTAAAATACTCGCACAGCAAATTGTTCACACATCGTATACTTTATTATTATTCGATATCCATAAAATTTCGTTACGTCGTCACGAATATAGAGGCAGGTGTAGATTGATCGGAGTCAACATCGCGTTAAATGACTACGAAATAACCATTATTGGTTTGTTTAAATTGGATTTTTTTAAGGTTTGTATGAGAACTTTCATGGCAAAGGGTCGCATTTAGCTACGCCCCTCAATAAGTAGAAGGAATCTAGTGTTAGGATACCGGTGGCGTTGATCTCTATCAATAAAAAATAATTATTTTGTTGTCATACGTTGAGAGCGGAAACGTCTTATTGTGGACGGTGTATCTTAAGACTAAGTTCTCAGATATCTTTTTGCCTACCCTGATCAGTGCGGGAAACGGAGAAGAATAAAAAAAGAACAAATAAAATCCGCAAAATCTAAATCACCAATTCGCCGCGTAATCAAATCCTATAGAGTATTTTCCATTCAACCATCAATTATGAATATATTATATGCGAATACAGAGGAGAATATTCTAATAATAAAAATAAATATTACAGTAAAAAAATATTACAAAAATATATTTATAGTTATTGGTACGAAATGAATGCAAGCGATCAAACTTAAGTGTCTCAACTTTTGTAAATTGTACTTCCCGTTGACCTACAATCCTGAAATTGATAAGGTAGGCAACTCCTGGTAGGCAAGTCCTACGTGCACTTGACAAACATCCGTCAGTATAATGGTCCCATATAACTTTTTCAAGTTTTTTCAACTTTTTCAACTTCCACTGGGGCACTGTAAACAGATTCAAAATAATATGGATGATACTCTTGGACTCCACCGCAATTATAAATGCCATAACGTTTTGATTTAGACTCAATGTAAACCGCGTTTAAAGTCATACACGTGTCAAATTAATTTAAGCTAATGTTAAAAAATCGAAAATCAGCTTCACGCTGTATCCCGCACACAGCAGGTTAGGCAAAAGGAACCTAGTGTTAAGACACTCCGTTCCCCACTTTCTGCCGAATTCTGGAGGCATAGCATATTGAGTGGCAGAACTCAACGCCGCGCTTAACCTAGACACCAGAGCGAAGAAATGGAATTATACATTTAAGTAAATATTTTATCTCCTCGAGTGGGGATCGAATCCACAACCAGTCGGATTTACAGTCACACCTCGTGCCGGTGCGCCACGACTGGCATCAAGCTAATGTTTCATTCTGTAAAACAATTTCATACAAAATAAATAATGTATTTTAATGAAATATTATGATACGAAGTAGTTTTGTTAGTTTACGTTGTTGTTTTCGGTTTCAACTTTAGTTTCTACACTTGGGATCTTGAAACTATGCAAATATATTGAATTGAAAAGTTTTTTTTAATTATATTATGTGAACTTGAAAGTGATGTGGAAAAATGGAACTGCCGTATCGTGCAGTGCAATGTAAAGCTAACAAAAAATATATTTAATATTTCTCATCGATGACGTCGCTAAAAATAATTGAATGACAACGACATTTACCAAATACGGTAATAATAACGATGGTTCCAAAAACTAATGATTAACATAAAATTTAAATTTCTGATTTCGCATTCATCATAACAGCTTGTAGCGAATTTAACGGAACGACTGTCCGAAACGAATCCCGTTGCAAACTTTTCAAATACACTTTTCAAACAAAATTTAAATTTCCATTTATCAAGGATCAAACCCGATCAATTCGTTCCACTAGCAAATGATATTGCATTGTATTGTACTACTGAGTTATTGCGTTAAAAGAGCGTAAGTCCTTAAACTATAGTCACGTGAAAATAAGCTTTAAAACAAAGAGGTACACTTTAGATTGGAATAATCTGGAATTTAACGCTTCAGTACTAGATTTTTTAGAAATTGAAATAAGCAAAATAACTGCTGTATAACTGAATGCTTAAGAATCAATTTCGTATACTTACAATTGACTAACAACATCTACTGACAATCAAACTGACATAACTGACGATGTAAAACGTAATGAAAAAAACATTTTAAGCACATAGTTTTAGGGTCAAAAACTAAACAACATATTTATTTGAACTGGTGACATACGCTTTGATAGCCGTGACCTATTAGCAATGACAAAACATACGGTTGTCAGCAT
The DNA here is from genome assembly GCA_030704555.1 of Heliconius charithonia. Classification (NCBI taxonomy): domain Eukaryota; kingdom Metazoa; phylum Arthropoda; class Insecta; order Lepidoptera; family Nymphalidae; genus Heliconius; species Heliconius charithonia. The sequence goes on from CM060825.1 coordinate 8,455,703, forward strand.
GATAGTGGATTTATTATGGGGTAGATTTTGGTGGTACGACGACCCTTATTAATATTAAACTAGGGTTGAGTATTATACAATTTTTCAACCCCCCAAATTTAATTGTGTTGCAAATAATTAGAAGAAGCGTAACAAGGGTTGGTTTTATTTGTTGTTGCAATGAAATTATGCTCTTGTATTGTATTAGTTGAATCAACAGCTTGGTTACTTATTTTAATAACAGATTAAATAATATAACCATTTCGGTTGTTTGATTTAACTTGTATTGAGGTTGTTGTGGCGCGATGGGATGATAGCCTTTGTAACTGTACATGCGATGGTAATGTGTTCTGTTCCCATTAGGGGCAAGGAGTTAGGAAATATTGGGTGATATGGTCGAAAAATTGAAGAAGAGTATTAAAATAAAAAAATCGGACAACTATAGAAAATTTGTGAAACATGTGGAAATTTATTTAACATATTATTATATTTATATATATAGAGGCCAGTCGTGGCGCAGTGGTACGAAGTGTGACTGTAAAACCGACTGGTTGTGGGTTCGATCCCCACTCGAGGAGATGAAATATTTACTTAAATTTATATTTTCATTTCTTCGCTCTGGTGTCGAGGCAAAGCGCGGCGTTGAGTTCTGCCACTCAACACGCAATGCCTCCAAAATTCGGCAGAAAGTGGGGAACGAAGTGTCTTAACACTAGGTTCCCTCTGCCTACCCTGCTGTGTGCGGGATATAGCGTGAAGCTAATTTAATTTTTTAATTTTAATATTATTATATTTTGTTATTTTATGCTATATATTATTGGACTCAAAAAGATTTTTTTTACGTAGTTGTAGCCTAGAATCTAATTTGTGTGGACTTTAAAACATAATTTTCTGTGTTTTTCCCGTTTGATTAGAAACTTAAGGAAATTTTCCTTTAGAACCCTAGAATCACCAAGAAACTTACATGGCAAACTTCAGCTTTCTACAGCCCGTAGTTTCAATTGTCCGTCACTCGCTCATTTAATAATAAATACATACGAGTACATACAAATCGATTACGGTGGCGTTAAGTTCCGCTATCCAACACACTATGTCTGAAAACTGGGCGTAAAGCTGTAGAAAACGAATAGTCTGAACACTAGGTTCCCTCTACAATATTATACAGAAAAAAGCGTGAATCCGCGAAAATATATAGATAGATAATGATCATTACCAAATTAAATGACGCAAATTATAAACAAATAATAATTTCCCACCCCACTCAGCTACCGACAGAGTACTAATACAAATAAATCAGATCAACAATAGAACACACTTAATGACAGCTCAGGAGTAAAGAAGAAATGATGAAAAACAAATTCTAAATGGTTTCCCAGTTCAAATAGATACCGTTGTAGTGCCGCGTGGCGCTATACAACTTTCGCTGGAAATCTCTAAAAGCTCTAAGACGAAAGCTTTAACAGTTTTGAACTTTATCACATTGTAATATAGACAAATTTTATATTACCAAGCGTAAGTAAACACACTATAGATTAGTAAGAGAGTAAAGTTCGAATATAAAACAAATTTATATTTATCTATAATTGAACTGATTTTGATTCTTATTTTAGTAATGATAGAGTTCTTAATGTTTTTATAGATTGCACATCAAATTTTGTCCATGTTCAGATGCACGCGTCCTCCCATAGATAATAAATGGTTTCGGCAAATAATTACTTTATTTGATTTTCGATGGATGATGGTAGCCGGCAAATACACCCTCGTGGGAGCTTGTGGGGCTTAGCTTACGTTTTATTTTTGATTTTATAATTGAATGACACTGTAATATTCAAATTTGGAACTCGAGTATATGTTATAGATATGCTTTTACGCGGGTAGAAAATGTGCATGATTATTGTGAATTCGGTTTGTAATAAATAAAAAATCTTTATTTATGTAAAAACGATCTATATTGATATTATAAAAGTGATATTTTTTTGTGTCTTTAAGCGCGCTAATTTCAGGAACTATAAAAACTTCAATCGTTTCGATGTTATCCACTGTAACTGCGGTCAGAGTCACCTCGGATACTTAGTATAGGTTCACAATATGTTACGTGTCTTACACAACTTTTAGTTATTTCCATTTGTATTATATATTTATAATTCTATAAAAAATATAGAAATCTTTATAATTGAAAATTCAAAAAGAGATTATTTTTTACCTTTTTAGAAACAATCGAATCAAATAACATCACTTTAACTACTCCATTGCTGCAATACGACCACATCATCAATATTAAAAAGTCTGCTTCTGTTGAATAAAAAAATATCTCAGTTTGTTGAAACTTAATATTTTATTAATGAAGTCCCATTGGTAGACCTAATGTTAAAAGGGATCAATTTTTCTAAAAAACATTTTTTTTATCAGATGCAGAAGAAATACAAGAAGTAGGTACATTTAACAGTCATAATCTAATAATAAAAAAAAAACTATTAAAAAAGCATTCACTTGTTTAAAATGATTATTTAGTTTCTTAAAATAGAATACTAATATAATTCGCGCGATTAAAGATACAGCGTTGAGTTCCGCCACTCAACACGCGATGTCTCTTCGGGAGGTATATGAAAAACGGAATGTCTTGATACTACGATCTATGAGAAAATATATATAAGAACAGATTCATTTCTGCCTTTCAAATTTAATATTTAACGTATACATACTTACATACAAAAGTAATATTTGATAAAAGTCTAAGAATATACTTAGTTATATAGTAAAAATGTTTAAATTTCTGATTAACATTAATCAGACAAGTAATAAGTAACTCGCATATTGTTTATGAAATATAATTTTACGCTGTATCCTCTATATAGTAGAATAGAGAGAGGAAAGTTAAAACGTAATGTTTAGACCCTGTTTTTCCCATGTTCTACTAAATTCCCCATTGCCTAATGAAATTATTATTATTATATACGTATATATCAACTTCACGCTGCATCCCGCACACATCAGGGTAGGCAGAGAGAACCTATGTTAAGACACTCCATTCCCCATTTTCCTCCGATTTCTGGAGACAGCGTGTTGAGAGGTGGATATAAACGTCGCGCCTTGCCTCGAGATGCCAAAGTAAATAAATATTTAATTTCTCCAAACGGGGATCGAATGGTAACGAGGCAAAGTACAGCGTTGTGTTCCACCGCTTAACACGTAATGCCTCAGGAATTCGGCGGAAAGTGGGGAATGAAAGTGCTTTAATAAGAACGGAGTGTTTTATTACAGCTATTACACTAGATTCCTAGGTTTCGTCTGCCCTGCTTTATACGAGATACAGCGTGAAGCTGACTTTTTTTTAAATATATACCTACCTAATGGTTATTAGTAAAATTTTAATTTGAAATATCTTTAGAATATTTATATTCGCTAGATAGATGAATAATAGAATTTTTGACGATCACAAAGGGTGTATTGTCAATAGGTATGTCAATGAGATCTCGAAATTCCAAATCCCCTAATAAAATTTGTAATGACATTCAATTTGGTACCCTTCAAAAATTCGCCACCGCTCCTCCGACATTCCACAGAGAAATCAAACAAGAGATTATAAATCGTAGAATTTTTATTTATTGCTAACAAGCGATTATTATGAAAATATATTTTTGTCATCATTAATTTTATATACATTTTATGTTTTATAAATTATCTGTATTTACATTTCTTGCCAAAATTACGAATAAGCATTAAATATTTCGCCCATTTCATTTCATGCAACATTAACGTATTTGTACTATTTGAAATATTGCAGTAAACGCAATCAAAGTTTGTTAAATAGCATAACACATTAAATAAAAACACATTAACTTACATTAACGTATTGATTTTTAAGAGATATAAAATATGGTATTACGTCATTATTACACTAATTGTGCCATTTGTTTCAAATTACAAATATTATCGATTCAATAATACCAATACTTTTTGTTCTATAAAGTTTACCAAGAAGTAATTTTGGAAGTACATATATTATAAATAAGGAATGCAAAATCTCAAGAGTATCTTGACAAATTTTGTACTTCAAAATTATTATCATTATCACTAACTACGTCTATTTGTTCTTGGTCGTTTTCACAAGACGTTGAATTATTTTTCGAGCAGGATGGCTTCGAGCAACAACATTTCTTGGTTCTTCCATCACTGGTCATTGGACTTTCCTCTTTCTTCAATTTAACACGGCGGTTTTGGAACCAAATTTTTACTTGTTTCTCTGAAAGTTTTAGCCTTGAAGCGATCTCAATTCTTCTCAGTCTAGACAAATACATGTTCGTAGAAAATTCTCTTTCGAGCTCTAATAGTTGAGTGCCTGTGAAGGCAGTGCGAATGCGCTTGCTAGAATCTTCTTTAAGAGGTAAACGTTTTAAGTCCTTTGAGTATCCAGGAAGTAGCTCTTCTTGATGGGCCAGAGGTGGGCTTGGAGTACCATTTCTGCTTTCACTTGACAATGATGGTGATCTCTGACCTTGACTCTTAGAAGGTGACGTAGCTGCAGATTTGTAGGGATGGTGCAAATACGGTGACACCGATTTCTTTCTTCGTCTAACAAAAGCTTCTTGTTCTTCAGATTTCACGTAACTTTCAAATTGGTGAGTATCACCTTGTATCGGTTCATACACTGGTTGACGAGGCAGTTGATGAATGAGTGGGTATCGAAAATTTAGATGTTCCAAAAACGGTCTGAACAGATCTGGAGCGCGTTGTTGATGTTGCAGCCCCAGACTAAGCAAATTATTCAAGCTTCCTGGGTAAGGGTACGGAAGAAATTTTGGCCTAACATCCAACTGATGGCTCATAAGGTTCGTGTATGTGTGTATCGGATCACTTGTCATTTCAGCATTTTTGCAATCTTTCGTTTCACTTATTAACGCGTCTACCAAAAATGATCGGGACATGTTGAGAACTTCTCACTGTGGCGTTTGCCTTGTGACTGATTAAGCAGGGTGAGATCTCCTAAAGTAACAATTATAAAAACTACCCCCACTTAGAGCACCCTATTGTAAATAAACACAATGGCCTCACTCGAAGCGTTTTGGCAATTATTTGGCCCGTCCCACCCTTTTGTCGGCGAGCCGTCAGCCCCAGTGTTAGTAAAGAAAAAAAACTGTATTCTTATGAATGGAACATTTTAGTAGCTATGAATAATTTTGTATGGGTTCCTAACATCCCTCATATCTGTCTCATTAAACTCAATTTGGTATCTGTTTAGTTCGACTGATGTATCAAAGCTGGATACTGGTGAAGTAATATAAAATTAAAATAGTTTATGCTGGATAAATTATTAATTTAGATTTTAGCAAATGCTGGATTTTTTAAAACTTAAAAAAAAGCTAACTTCTGTTTTGTAAATGTTATTGTCATAAACGTCATTAATAATTCAGATCATATACATTCTAGTATTATATCTGAAAATAGTAAAATTTATAGAAATAAAATATCAAAACGCTTAAATCCATCATTACAAATGAACATTAATTAGGTATGAATACCCTATAATATGAGCCGTATGCTGTACACGTGATTTTGATACTCGTTCAAAGAAATAGAAGGGTGGGAGCACTAGCCCCGCCCTTAGCTACCCTTATTAAAGAACTAGTTTATGAAATATTAAAAGGGTGAATAATATTGTTATATTAGTAATTGTGAATCAATTCATGTTATTATCATGTCAAGAATAATTTAAGTGCAAGTTGAAAGTAACTATACGGTTGAACGTTAAGTGATATGGGATGGGATGCTGTGCTGTACCATATTTAAATCTCTGCATACAACTGGTTTTCATGTTTAATAAAGAAATTGTAAGAATTTGTTACATGATGTCTTTATAAGTCAGTAAAGATGAAGCTGTATATTGAATAAAAACTTTTCATTTTAAGCCACAAGTATGAAGTAGATTGTTTTTAATGCTCACGTCGTATTCCGCAAATAAAAAAGTGGCCAGAGAAAAAAGTAGTGTTCACTCAAAGGACAGCCCTTTCACGATTTTTTTGGCCCATTTTCGAGATATTGCGTGTTGAAAGTCTATAGGAACTCTATACTGCTGTTTGTCTTGCTACTTAAACGAATATATGAAAATGTTTCTTTCCCTCAAGTGGGAATCGAAGCCACAACCGTCACGGTTCTCTCTCACTTTCAAGTACTATGCCGCCACGATACAAGAGCCACAAATATAGTAATAAAATGGTTTTTAAATTTATTTTTAGAGGCTCTCACAGAAGAAAATTAATAAAAAGAGTTAATAAATTTAAAAAATCTATACATATAACAAAAATTGTAACTGATCGCTGTCTGCACATGGAAAAAAATCTATTATTGAAGGAAATTATCAATGCTATAGTATATTTTTTTGTCTATTTATCTGTGCGTTTACGCAAACAACCTCAGAAACATCTTAACTGGTTTAAATTCAGTTTTAATTTTTAATTTTGACAATCTTTTCTCATCATTTAGTGTTTCTTTTATTTTTTCAAGAATAAATCTGACTTGGCTTTTCGTTTTTTCCGAAACTAAAGTTTTCAGATGATGTTGTCTTTAAAGTGATAATTTATTAGAATCCGAAAGTAATTCATATTAGTAAATAAATAATATTGGACTTCAAGCGGGCGAAGCCGCGAGCGGATTGATTAAACTCGATTATCGATAGTAATAATAATAAAAAATATATAGTGATCTTGCGTTTATTTTAAAAACATAACCTCGTAAGATATGTATTGAGTACTACATATGTACTGTATTTATAATATATGTAGCACCCAATATATGATCGTAACAAAATCTTGTTGTCTTGACTAGAACAGATGTATAGAGAGTAGAGCTTAGAAATAAAACACCAAGTAGGCTAGTGGTATTTATTCCAAGTTGTCTCAAATATACATACATATATAGGGCGTCATATATATGTACATATGATGTTTTTTGTTTGATGACCTTTGTCTGTCACACATGAAATAAATACCACTGTATATTTTTAAATTTCTTTGATTTTTGTTAGAGGCAATAAATAAAATAATTTTTAAGGCGCGATAAATGATAATCTTAAGTTTATTTGGATTTGCAAATTTTGAAGAAATATTTTGAATATAAGCGTTAAAATATTTTATTTTTTGTATTATATTAGTACAGTGTAACAATATTTTTAATGTCTTCGACTTTGGCATTATTAGATACAATAAACGAAATTTATTTTTAAGACACAGGATGCATGATCATATTAACGTAAAAAATTGCTTCACGTAGCGGTTATCTCCAGTCGCGGTGTTTAAAAAGATTCACAAGTATAAGAAACGAAATTAAATTTAATATAAATGAAACAATTTCTTTAATTTTACATACAATTTTAGAAAGATTGGTTTTACTATCATCATTTTAATCATAACTCTTTTTATAAATTTATCATACGTACTACGTACATTCCGGTAAATTTTCGGCATATTGCGTGTCAAGTGACGGAACTCAACGCCAAATTTCTATCTGGTTCTATCTTGTTAGCAGAGCGAGAAAATCAAAATAATTTATGCTCTGTCTCGGAAATTGAATCAACAACCAACAACTACATTCAAACATTGTGCCGTTATGGCACAACGGCCTCAAATTATCTGTTTATTGAATTATTATAGCTGATCGAACTTTACAATGTTTCACGACAGATTCACTATTATCTCGTAATCATTTGATGTATCAACATGACACACCTGGGTATTCAATACTCCCCCATATCAGCAACCCTTTCCCTATAATGGGTTCGAATCCTAGAAAAAAAAGTTGAAATATACACTGTATAGAGTCTAAATTAGAGGAAAAAATATATAAGATAGGTAATATTTGCTTTATATTGTTATTTTCTATCTATTGTTCGGTCGTATAGATCGTGATCATTTTTGGCTTCGCCAGATTTTTAACAATAAAAATTGTAAGTAAGATAGAACAGTCGTTCTGTAAGTTGTTTTATAAAAAAAATATTGTCATGTTGTAAAACGCGTCACTGCACTTTTGCAACTACTTAAAGTAAATAATATGTATATATTGTATATATTGTATATATATACCCAATATTAGTACGATTAATAAAAAAAAGCCGATACCAAAACTAGGAGTGGCTTATTTTTGTTTTCCCAATATTCTAAATATAACCGCAACAGGTTGTAGGTTCGATTCGCAATCGAGGTAATTAAATATTAAGTGTTTTCATTTCGCCGTGCTAATAAGGCAAAGCGCAGAGTTGAGTTCCTCCACTCAACGCAAGAAGTTACATACAGACTTGACGATTCAAAAGCCATGTCAGGCATTGACGTTGAGTCAAATTGAATAACGAATATGTAAAATTTTAATGGGCTAAAGTAACAATTAAGAAATCGTTGGCGGTAGTTCGATATAATAATTATACCAACTGAAATACGAATACCGCCTCAGTCTACCCGTGACCACGGACTGCAAAGTGCTCGAACTATTTTAACCGGTAATCCGGTTAAAATAGTTTCATTTAAAGTAACTGAGCAGCGCAGAAAGAGAGAATTCTTTATTTTTGATTCCCCTCCGAGCGGTGATTCGTACTAGACGCATGCCCGCGTGCTCCTCCAAATAAATCCCTAACACCGGCTAAAGTTCGTTTTTGTGAAGTGTATTTTATAAGGAAACATTGATACAAGTCCCGTAGATTCAGTGTGCAAAAATTGAAGTGATTTCTCATGATGTGATTGAACAATAATTAATATAAAGATAGCAAACTTTTAAAAAGTGTACGTTAATTCTCAACTCACAGTGCGGTCACTTTGTAGAGGTCATACGGTGAACGACCTCTAGCCCCTCCAACATGCTCGCTTAGTAGGCATTGGCATCTGCACTCGGACTTTTTCAACTACATGTCTAAAGGCGTTGCTGGTGTAGTGGTCCCAATAGCAGCTTCGATATTGACTGCAAAGCGACTGACCCGAGTTCGCGTCCTACCACTGTACAAAATCTTTTCTAATTTTTATTTAACTCTCGGACTATTGTTTTTATTTGTAAACCAACTTAGCATATTTACGACCATGTCTACAAAAAACGTTGTATTTTTAACGGGTGGATTGGAACATAGCGAATCTGAACCAGCCTTGGATAAATTGTCAAAGTCAAATATTTCTCTGCGCAAACGCAAGAACGACGGTGACGACAATAGTCAATCTCGCAACATACTAGCAGAGCTGCGCATAATGTTTTCTGCGTTTTCAAAAGAGCAGGATGAGAAACTATCAACACTGCACGAGACGGTCACTAATATTCAAGAGCAAAATAAGCAGATTATACAATCTATCGAGTTTGTTAGCAAGAAATACGATGACTTAAATGATAAATTAATCCACCTCGAGGAGGACCGCAAAGCTAATTCAGCACACATAAAAGCACTGGAAGACAGAATTGATCAATTAGAACGAAACCAAAGACTAACCTGTATAGAAATACGGAATATTCCAAAATCTGCCAGGTTTGAATCAAAAGAGGAGCTTAGTAATATGTTACTCTCTGCTGGCAAAGTTTTAAATGTCTCCATATCCCCAAGCGATATCGTGGATATATACAGGGTTGGTATGAAGAATGAAGACAATAAGCCCATAATAGTGAAGTTACATAGCACGATCGTAAAAAATAATATAATCTCGTCCCTAAAAAGGTACAACAGAAGCCATGATCACAACAAATTAAACACCAAGCACTTGAATTTGGAAGGAGACTGCAAACCTATTTATATATCGGACTATTTAACACAGAAGGCTAGAAGCTTATTCTATCGCGCCAGAGAATTCGCAAAACTAAACGGCTATCTCTACTGTTGGATATCAAATAACAATATCTATTTGCGTAAAAAAGAGGGAATGCCACAGATTTCTATAAGAAATGACGAAAGCCTAATTAAATTAAAAGAACAAATCTGACTATTACTGGCATATTTTATTTTTGGATGGTTCAATTCCTTGCTATTATATACTTTATACTTTTTTCCAAATTTCTACTGTAAAAATCACAAATACATTGTTATTATTCATTGTTACAACACATGCATGTTTATGATTACACTATACATATTACTCCACATTAACCATACCAATTACTGTGTACATTATATATTATTGAGCTATTTTGTATTCAGGGGATATTACGAATACGAACGTCTCCTAGGCGATCATGTCCCATCTACATTTTCGTTTTACGGAATGCACTTGCCACTTAGCATGCTTATATTGCTTGTTGAATTAATATTTACAAGACTAGGTTTTAGCTTAATCGTTTACCATAGACTCTCTTCCCAATGACAGATATTAACGACACAATTGACAACCTGAATGATATTAAGATGCCTGATGCGTATTACTGCAGTCCCCATGAAGTAAATTCACTAGTTCAAACAAACTCCTTAAATGTTCTCTCGCAAAACATACGTAGCGTTACGTGTAATTTTAATAATTTTAATACACTCCTTTCTCAAATAGAGGTTGAACTTGACGTAATAATACTCACTGAATGTTGGCTCGCATCTGCTCCACTTGTTCCTATTCTAGATGATTATCGCAGTTACTCAACGAGTGACTCATATAACCAAAGTGATGGTGTTATAGCCTACGTCAGAAATGGTATTATCTGTGATGTCAGTGAACCTGAATTTCTAGAAGCTAATTGCTTAGTAATAAAATTGAATTTACGCACAGCTATTATAGCTATATATCGCCCTCATTGCTTTAAAAATAGCGCTTTGAATTTTCTTAATTCGCTGGACTTTATCCTTGCATCTTTAAAATCTTTTAAAACAATTATAATAATTGGCGATATTAACATTAATATAGCTGACAAAGCGAACGACGATCAATCTGAGGAATACTTAAATCTAATCGCATCATATGGACTGCAGCCTACCCATAACCTTCCCACTAGAGGCAATTCTTCACTGGATCATATAATGTTAAAATCTGAAACGCTTGCTACATCTTTTGTTTTGAAGTCTTCTGTAACTGACCATGACGCAGTAATGATTTCTCTAGCATTAAAAGACAATAAGTACATTCCTCGTAACATAACTAAAATAAATTTCACGGATCTGGATAAGTGTATGAAAGCCTTAGACTTCGGACTTGTTCTAAAATGTAATGATCCAAACAGGTCCAGCGCTTTGTTCGTTGAAATGTTGTCCCATACCATAGCTGCGAATTCAAAGATTTTGCATATTTCAAATCGGTCTAGGCCTATTAAGCCATGGATTACACCTGGATTATTACGTTGTATACGCAATCGTGACAATATGCATTTAAGATTAAGAAAGGAACCGAATAATGAAATTTTGAAGATTACATATCGCAGGTACAGAAACTTCTGTAATAACATATTGAAAAGAGTTAAGAGAGAATTTGACAAATCTGAAATTGTAAGAGCAAAATCAAATAATAAGAAATTATGGAAGGTATTAAAAAATAAGCTAAATATTCGTGATAATAAAACTATCGCTTCTGAACTAATACAGAACTCAAGTTCCCCACAGGATTCAATCGACTTAATTAATGAATATTTCGTCAGCGTAGGTGAAAATCTTGCCGAGAAGATAAAGAAAAATATGCCTAACCGTATCAGTGAAAAACCACCAGTAAATAACATCAATTCGTCATTCGTTTTACTTGATACTGATGAGATTGAAGTGGCTAGAATTATAAAATCATTAAAAACTGACTGTTCACCTGGTTATGATAACATTTCCATGTCTTTCATCAAACGTTTTGCTAATTTGCTTATTGCACCTATTACCCATATTTGTAAGTTAAGTCTTGCCGATTCCATCTTTCCTAAATGCTTTAAGAAGTCAATAGTTCATCCTATTTTCAAAAGTGGTAAAAAAGAGCAAGTGACCAATTATAGACCCATTGCAATTCTCCCAGCCTTATCCAAAATCCTGGAACGTATAATAAATTCGCGACTCATTAATTATCTCGAAAATAACAACCTAATTTCCCAGTGCCAGTATGGATTTCGAGCTAAAAAATGTACATCCGATGCTGTCAACGACTTGTTAGACTTTGTAGTTGATTCTCTGGATAACGCCAAAAAGTGCCTAGGAGTATTTTTGGATTTAGCAAAGGCTTTTGACACTGTAGCAATTCCTATATTGTTAGACAAATTGGAGAAAATTGGTGTTAGGGGTGGACAGCTTAAACTGTTTGAAAGCTATCTCACAGATAGAATGCAATGCACTAAAATAGAAGAATATACCAGTAAAAACCTTCCTATCAAATATGGCATTCCACAGGGAAGTATATTAGGACCGACACTATTTTTAATATTTATTAATGACCTATGTAAATTACCTATAAATTTCGGAAAAATTGTGTCTTTTGCTGATGACACTGTTTTACTGGCAAAAGGAGAAACATGGGAACAGGCCTTTCATAATGCTCAGGAAGGAATAAATTCTGTCACTAATTGGCTGAATACATATCTTTTAACTGTAAATACTACTAAAACGAAATTTGTTTCGTTTTCCATTCGGAATATGCACAAGCCATTGGATATACACAAACTTTACATCCATCACTGCCTAAGTCCCGAACGAAATTCCTGTACATGCGACTGCATAGAATCTATCCCTTGCATAAAATATCTTGGTGTAAACATTGATAGCAACTTAACCTTCCATGAACATATTAGATCTCTAACTGCAAAAACCAGAAAATTTATTTATTTATTTAAAACACTACGGAATATGGCTGACTTTAATATAATAAAAGTAGTATACTACGCTTTGTGCCAAGTCTATATTTACATACTGCATTGTGTCTTGGGGTGGAGCTGCTAAATCACACCTTATTAAGTTAGAAGTAGCCCAACGTGCTATACTTAAGGTGGCAACTTTTCGCCCATATCTGTTCCCATCAGAGGACTTGTTCAGGTCATGCGGATTATTATCTATACGGCAGCTATTTATCATGCATATCATATTAAAACAACACTCTTCTGTGAAGTACCAGCCCCCAAGACTTGTTAATAAACGACTTAACTATATAGTCTGTAAAAGTAAGTTTTTTACCACCAAATTTAGCAAGAGGTTCGCTTGCTTTCTCGGCCCATTTCTTTATAATAAATGTAATAAACATTTAAATATATATCCCTTAAATAAATATCGCTGTAAAAAGGCAGTATATGACTGGTTGTCTAAGCTTAATTATGAGGAAACTGAAAGACTACTCCATACAGTTATGTGAACAATACTTTGGCATAAATGCATGAATCGCATATACCCTCGCGAACACACACACACACACCCACACACACACACACACACACACACACACACATTATTAAATGTTCTAGTTTAATGTTAGTTATAGTTTTTAATGTTCATAATGTTTGTTAAGGGGAAGGACCTGGCGGCCTGAAACACAGGGAATCCTAGTTCAGGCGTCAGTACTTTTTGTTACCTGTACAAATTATGTTTGCTCAATAAATTTTTATTATTATTATTATTATTATTAATTCTGGTTGCAATACGATTATTTCTCCTTACTTTGTTTATTTATAAATTTTTAAAACATTCTTTACTCGAATAAGCTTTTGCAAGCCTAGCGTGGCCCGGTGACACAAGAGTATGATTGAAGACGTAGCGGTTTTGGGTTCAATCATCACTCAGAGGAATGAAATATTTCATATTTTTATTTCGCGACGTTGAACTCCGCTACTTAACACACAATACCTCGAAATCTCACAGACCGTGGCAAAGCCCGGCCGGACTCGGAACAAAATGATGCTGTGTATGACGGGATTGGAAAGGAATGGTCCACTATTAGCTTTTGCCACCGGGTAAAACCATCGATTCTGACCACTACTGATGAGGTTAATAAAAGTTATTGAGAAAAACCGGCCGGAGCTGGTGAATAGGAAGGGCCTGGGTTTCCATTATGCCATCCGCCAGACCGAGTTTGGCTGGGATGTGTTGATGCATCCTCCATATGACCTTGCTCCATCAGATTTCCACCTGTTTCTGCCATTGCACGACTCTTTGGGAAGCATGAAGTTAACCTTAAAAGATCACTGTAAACACTGTCAGATTTTTTTAATAAAAAATGCTCATAAGATGGCAACAAAAAAAAACCTTTGTATGAACAATACGAAAATAGTTTTGCTCCGACCTTATATATTATTTTTTGCACAAAAAAAAACATATAGAAATATAAAATGAAAATTTAATTTTATTTACTACGACTGACACTGACTGCTGACTTAATGTTGCAACATTAAAAGGTCAAAATTCTGTATATATACCTCAATAGAGATTAATAGAGATTAATAACTATGACGGCATCTAGCAACAAATAAAAAACTATTTTTTTTTAAATTACTTTGTATAATATTTTTAAAATAACATTAGAATCTATACTTAAAAAAAATAGATTAATTTAATAAGATTTCTGGCTTTGTAGCGGACTTACAACATCCGCTTTGCCACAATAATACAAACCTAAGCTAACTTAACAACCAATCTTTAAAATCCAATTTACCTTACGTTTTAAATTTTTAAACATATTAAAACACAATTACTTGAAGTGGCAAACTTCTATAATGACAAAAGGCGAAGCGGAAATGCCTATAGAGGTGTAATGACCACCTGCGAAAGTCATTTCATTCACAAATATATGGAATTCTTCGACGCCTCACTGTCTGGCCGTGCTTCATTCATACTAAATCAATGAATGAATTTTTGTATGAGGTTTTGTATTATATACATTGTATTGTATTGTATTGTATTGTATAGGAATACATTGTATTGTAGAAGATTAGAAATTGATAGTGTAGTATTTTAAAAATGTAGAGCTAAAGATTTTGGGTATTGTTCTGAACACCTCCGAACTGTTGATTTATTAGTTTTTTTTTCTGTTACATTTTGTATAAAAGTTTTTTTTTATTGTAACGTAACAAGTGTATACCTTATATTGGTATTTGATTTACATAGAGTTTTAGGCAGTTATTAAACTTTGAATAGGTGCAAAAGTGATTTTATTGTTATATAGGATGATTGAGGCTGTCGTGGCGCAGGGACATAACCGTGCAACTGTAAACGCCACGGTTGTGGGTTCAGTTCCCAATCGGGGGTGAAATATTTAATATTTTCATTACTTTACTCTGGCAACGAAAGAAAGCGCGGCGTTGAGTTCCGCTACTCAACACGTAATGCCTTAAGTGGAAACGGAAAGTGGGAAACAAAAGTCTCTTAATGACAAAAGGAGTGTATTAACATTATGTTTCCAGGCTGCAAACCCTGATATATGATACCGTAAAGGCAAAAAAATAAAAGAATATATATAAAAAATATTAAGATTTATTCATCTGCACTTGTTGGCTCTTACCTGGCAAAAAGTAGATGCCCGCAAAATTTACCGTACTTTCTCCTAGAAAGAGTAATCGCAAGGACTTTCCGTTTTCTCTACAATCTAATAAATTAAAATATACTGAAACCAGAATTATAGTAAAGGTTTGCTTTACTTTAATAAGCATTTTTTTGTATTATAAAAGTAAAATTGTCCGTTTGGGTACAGCGGCACGGCGCACGACTATAAACACGACGGTTGTACGTTCCGTTACAACTTGAAAGAATGAACTATTTTTAATTTTCCGCTCTAGTCACTAGATAAAAACCCGGCGTTAAATTCCGCCACTAAACTTGAAAACTGCAATCGAATTGAGTATCTTAAGCCAAGAAATATAGAGTTAATTGTGACACTACTGTACTTTGTAAATAAATTCACAGAAATTGATTCATATGAATTAACAATATTCTAACAAATAAATAATAATATAACACTTATTTCTGTTCACAAAAACTAATAAAGCACGTTGCTTCTATTGAGAATCGAATCCCCACCCCTTGTATGTACGTGCCGTGCATAGATAATGTACGTATAGTAGAGGATAGCTATGATTGTTAATTAGCTTATAGCAGCAATTAGTAAAGCCATTGTGAAACAGGTAGAATATTGTGCGACTTAATATGATGGGTGTCCATTCAATTTTACTTAGGTAATTTAAGGAGTATTTTGTATTTAAATTTGTTTTATGATTTAATTCTATTAGGTGAGGCGTGGGGAATGGAGTGTCTTAACACTAGGTTCACCCTGCTTACCCTGTTATGTGGTTAAAAGAATTTTTAACGCATATTTTTGCGGAGTAGGCTGAAAGAATTTAGTATGAAGACACTATGTTCTCCAATATAAAGTTGAAACTAGATGAGCAGAAAACAATTTATTATGAAATATTAAATATGATATATCCATGTCTTATGATGGAGATAAACGTAGCACTTTGTCTAATAACACTGAGCTATCTATACGCGTAGGAGAGAAAAATTTGTGTTAAAACACACCGTTCCCATTAAGGCACTTTCGACTTTCGAAATGAAAATCTTATTGTATTCTTATTTACATAACTTCTTCGTTATTTTATGTATTTTCTTGAAGAGAAACGAAAATTTCTATAGATATTTTAAGAGATTCTATTGATTCTGACAAAAGGCTGTCTGAAATTATTGCCAGTTAACTAATTTGCTCGAAGTAACCCAATCATCTTACTTTAGCTTGTTTCATTAAATTTTAATTGTTATCGTGAACCGTCTATTTGCAAAGGTAAAATTAAAGCTAACTTGTCACGGTTGGAATGTGTCTTATTGATGATTATAGATTCAAAATTGGGAAAATTTTATGTGTTTTTCACTTTTACGTATTCCTTGGACCGCCACTCATCATACGATATTTATTAATAAATATCGTATGATGAGCAGTGGCAACAAATTTACGGCGGTTAAATAATTAAAAACTTACAAATTATAAATCTGAGAAAAGTTATAGACTCGTATAAAACAATCTTCGTTTTTACATTTTGCTAAACAAAATTTTGAGAAGAAAAAAAACGCTACAAACTACTTTTAATAATATTTCTTAAATCTTCAGTCAATTGACCATGAAACCATACGCTGTAGAGGTATATTATTGAACCAAAGAAACCTAAAATTCCCATGCTCTCAGCCTCTTGACGCCCTAATTGCTTGTCCGATTGATTGTCAAACCAAAGTGGTCTTGAAGATTTTGACAAACTCGTAGAGTATGGTACAAAGAGAAAACTTTAATATTAAATTACCAGACTTTATGTATTATGTGTTGGTATAAATATTTTTTTTTCCACATGGCACAGTAGGAAGACGGTACTTGGGAACCTAGACAAGAACTCCGCTCCGATTAGGGCACTTCCGTTGTATATTTTCTGCCGAATTTTGAGGACATTGGCCTTCAAAATTCGGCGGAAAATTTTAAAGAAATGCAATCATGTTGATCGGCGGAACTCAACACTCCGCTTTGCCTCGAGACTAAAGCCACGAAATAAAGATATTAAATATTTCATTAATTAAATATCACATTTCCTCAAGTGGATTAGAACCCATAACCTTTTGCGTTCACACATTGCTACGAGAGGGATTCAGCGTGTACCCAAAAAAAACTATTGTACATTCAAATCGCTTGTCGCTCATATTTTACAACGCTTTTCTTGCACAACACCCCTCTTACTTTAAACAACCGCAATCCCATTGTGCCACTAACATAACGTTAAACTTACTGTCAATGTCACATTAAACTTTTGTTTTTTTTTTTACCTGAGCTTTTTGCTGAGCTTTTGTTTCTTTTACTCTTTTGTTTACATTATTCTATTAGAAGTTATTCTATAGTTCAATTAAAAACACTTATATGGAGTACTGCTTGTATATTGTAATTAAAATATTTTGAAACCAATACTCTATTTAGTACGCAAAGTATCGACGATTTTCTTTTACAAAGCTATTACGGTCAAAGGAATAATAATTTGTTGTTTTTTTTTTAATGAAAATGTGTACTAGTATTTTACTGGACGGTTTTAAGAGTAGAATATAATAGGCTTATAAAATATATAAAGTTATTATGGCGCAGCATTTAACTGTAAACGCAAAGGTCGTATATTCGATTCCCACTCGAATTGTTGTAATTTTATTGCTCTGGCAATAAGACAAAGGGCAGCCATGAATTCCTTCACTCAATACACAATGGTAATCGAAATTTTGGCAGTGCGTACGGATCGGAATTTCTTGACACTGGCTTCCTTCTCTTCTTTATACGGGATTCAGTTAATTTTGATGTTGTTCTTATTTAGACAAAATGCCTAAATGAATTAATTTATTAATTATCTATTTTTTTTATAATATAGCACACGGCGCTTCTTACTACATAACAAATTTCAAACTTTTCCAGTCCAGTAGTTTCGTTATCTGCCTTACACCCACTATTAATAATGTATCTCCTACGTCAATCTTAGATTGTTTTATATATCTATCCAATCTACAGATTGGATAGATATATGGAACAATTAAGATGGACGTAGGAGATAGATTATTAATAATGGGCGTTAGCGGACAGGTTTATATACATTTAACACCTCTATAAGTATATAAAAAAAAACAATAACACCGTACTTTTTTCATATAATAGAACGACTTTCATAGAAAATGGTAGCTAAAAAGCATTCTATAACTTTAAGTGGTTAACCTTTGAAACAACAAACGCTTATAAATTAATAAATTCTTTTAAGGAAAAATAAGAAAAGAATATTTTTTTCCAAGTTGTTCCCGAGCTATGTAAATGTGCGGTGTAGAATTTTCGTTGCGGTAACTTTATTTGCATTGTTTAGCATACTTCGCCTATATAATAATAGGAGGTAAGGAATTTCTCATTAAGAATAAATCCCACATTTTGTACATATTAAGAATGATATTTAAATTTATTTATCTGAGATAAAGTACCGCTAAAGTATCCGTCGTGATAAAGTGAAATAAAATAAAGTAAAAAAAAATGTTTGTTCGATTTTCAAAAGATGGAACGTACATTCAAAATTATCTCGGATATAAATTCACTCGGCAGCAATATAAATAAAATAGCTCTCATTCAATCTCTCGACTACGAATTAAATCAATAGTCGTTATAAAGTACTATTTACCAAATGATCTAAGACCGTCATTGCGTAGTAGTTGTGACGGTTGTGAGTTCCGTTCCCACTGGGAAGAAATTTATATTTAATATTTTCCCGATAATTCCGAGGAAAGTTAAGAACAGAGGGCCTTGATACTTGCGAGATACAGCGTGACGCTAAAAAAAAAACAGTTTCACCCTTTAATATCAAATAAAGCACGTGTTCACAAGCTGATAGTGTTTTCATGGTGTTTCAAATTAAAAAAAACTACGTAACTATTTTTTTTGTGCGCGGGTGTTGATATAGACACCCCTTTAGTGACATGGCACTGAACTGATCATTATTAGATGACTTAGCCTTGACACGTCAGAAAAAAAATGTCACGCTGTTAAAATTACTATTTATTCCACACTGAGGAAAATTTACTGTTTTAGTTTACATATACAGATATAAAAAAATAACATAGCTGGACCTACCTGGGTCTTATATAACTTTCGGATAGATGTCTGGTCTTAGTTATCAACATCCCTGTAGAAATTTTCAGTCGTCACTTAGTAAAAATCCAAATTAAAATAGTTCCAAGTTGTTGTATCGTTGTAATTTGTCGTTTGTGCGTTTTCTTGCAAATTAATTCCAAGTTGTTGTTTTTGTTGTCGTGTAGTCTTTTGCAAACTAGCCTCTTATTATTTGTAGTCCTCGCAAAACCTGAAAAAACTAAAGTTTACTTCCTTATAGAAATTGCTAAAAATGTCTTTATTATAAATGTTAAAACCTATATCTCTTAGGAGAATTATTTCTTAAAAATCTAAAAATTAAAACCACAGTTATAAAAAGTCTCTGATTACGTCAGAGGGACGAGTCCTAAAGCACAAAGCTTTACATTAAAAAAATAAAAAAAAACTTTCGGATAGAGCGATTGGATGATATTTATTCAACAGCGCGAGATGAATTTCTGTTGCGTACAATTTTTGAAACGTTTTCAAAATATTTCTACTGTGTTTCATAAGAAAAAAATCTCATAATTATGGAAGGGAGGTTTTTTATAGTATTATCACTTAAGGTACATTTGTCTTGGCAGTAGCAGTTACTGGCAAAATTATAATAGACAATAATGTAGTTAATAACTAACAATTTGTACTAATAAAAGCATTTTATAAAAAGAATTCTATATGAAATAATATAATCCCTTATTATATTATATGAAAGTGGAATGTAATTTCGTTCCCTGTTATTAATCATAGCGTAAAACTGTACCGACGATACGAGTGCGCGGAACAAATTGTTACAGCGTGACACATTTAGAATGTAATATCCTATTATTATATTATGTAGGTGCTTCACTAGTGCTTGTAGATACTAGGAGGTACTAGGATCCCTGGCATTGTGATATTACTGCTTGTTACTGTGATGAATTATTATTATTTCTGTATAGAAATAAATAGAGGCCGCAGTGGCGCAGCGGCACGAAGTGTGACTGTAAAATTTACTGGTTGTGGGATCGATCCCTACTCGAGGAGATGAAATATTTACTTAAATTTATATTTTCATTTCTTCGCTCTGGTGTCGAGGCTAAGCGCGGCGTTGAGTTCTGCCACTCAACACGCAATGCCTCCAGAGTTCGGCAGTAAGTGGGGAATGGAGTGTCTTAACACAAGGTTCCCTAGTGTAAGCCACAAACGTGCGACTGTAAACGCAACGGTTAGTGGTTTCATTTCCATTTAACGGAATTAAATATTGTATAATTCAATTTCTTGTTTCTGGTAATAACGAAAATCGTGGTGTTCAGTTCTGTTCCCAACATGCAATGGTTCGTGAATTAGGTGGAAAGTGGGGAACCGAAGTGTCTTAATGGGAAGGGAGGATCTAAACACTAGGTTCCCAGGCTATATGTAAAGCTAAGAGCAAATTTCATGAAGTACAATAGTACTGGACGTGCAATGTTCAATAAGATAACAAAAACACAAGTTCTCATAAAAAAGAAAAATTTCACCCTTTCACTGACAAATTAAAACACCAATCCACCAATATTCACTTTATTTATTAAATAAGGTAAAAATAAGCTGAAAAAATATTTGCTACATATCAGTTACGTACTTAGTTACTTATACCCATATCCGACGCCTCAGGTCTTTTTCTACAAATCTGCAGAGCGAAAATATCTATCGGAAAAAATGTTTATCAAGTTCAAACGGATGTATTTTTTGTATGGGAATTTGCGACAGTTGATTACTTCTATTGTCTGTTAGACCCGAGTTCAATTCCTTTGACGATACGATTAAGTTCTGATGATATATATTTTGTTACAAAAAAAATTCAACTTCATGCATTTTGCCACTGAGCGGGATAGGCAGAAGGAACCTAATGTTAAAACGCTCTGTTCCATAATTTTCGCCTATTTTTTAAGATATTACCTGTTGAATTGATTGTTAACGTTAAGGAAGAAAATTATAATATTTTAAAAATAAATAAAAATAAATCAGCTTCACGCTGTATCCCGCACACAGCAGGGTAGGCAGAGGGAACCTAGTGTTTAGACACCCCGTTCCCCACTTTCTGCCGAATTCTGGAGGCATTGCGTGTTGAGTGGCAGAACTCAACGCCGCGCTTAGCCTCGACACCAGAGCGAAGAAATGGACGGTTGCAATTTTATTTTTATCTAACATCCCTTACGAACGATAGTTAAATAGTTTATCAGAATATTTTCTTTTTTCTTTATCATCATATGTTTTTGAGAAATATTTATTTAATGCAGCATGCATTAGCAGAAGGAACTCACAACCATCGTAATTTAGAAACTATTCCATAATTACGGCTGATCCCAATTCCTTAGTGGATATAAAGCATATGGGAATAAAATACATTTATTGTTAATGTATAAAAGCGGAAACTGAAGCCGCGCTTCTTGGAAACCGTCCAAATGACCGTTAAATCTTCTACAGCTTTCAAGAGGCATAGGTTCAAATCCCGATGCACCACATACAAATTTATATACGTTTCCGAACAAAGTGGGTATAAATATATTTTGTCTAACAAAACTATATGTAAATTTAGTTATGCATCAACGCTATTGCGACCGCAAGCCCGTTCCGCTCTCGAGCACGCTAAGGCAACTTAATGTACCCATAATGGAACTAATTTAGAATAAATGAAAAAACAAATTAAGCTTTTAGCAACATAATAGAAAATTTAAAGGTGCAATTTGATGTCAACATCCGGCGATTCGATACTTCCGGTGCGGGGAATTGTTGAATGTCATCACTAATTTAAAGCTTGCCTATTTTATGAGTGAATATTAAAGAAGGACAGTGTTTCAAATACTATGAAATAAATATTAATCTCGTATCTAAATATTCGCGGCGTTGAGTTTCGCTACTCAACCCGCAGTGCTTCCAGAACTCGGCGGAAAGTGAGGAACGGAGTGTCTTAACTTTATTCCTTTCCGCTATCAACGCCAAGTATGTGTTGTTATGCGTGCTTTGTCAATCAGCAACGGAGGATTTTTATATAAATTGATATAAAAAATAAAAAATCGTTATAATTACTGGAATAGATGCAAATTTAAAGTTTTTAAAATTGATTTATTATCACACATACTATGTAGTTATGAAGATATCCCGTGGACTTTCTACGCACCGCCATATTTTCTTAACATTACGTGCTGAGCGGACCTTATTGTTATCGAATCATCGAAACAATGATAATAAAATCCCAAATGGGAATCGAACCCATCACCATCAACTTCACAGTTAAAAAATAGGCTTGTCATATCTAAAATTACAAACCAAGTGTAATTTTATAACTTGTACTTAACTTAAAAGTGACTTACTTGTATTGATACAAAAAGCTAAATTTCCAATATACAAACACAACAAAAGCTCAAAAATTTTTGCAACAGTTAATTATTTACTACGTTACATGAATGGTCTAAACCCATTTAACGTTACGCTCACTTTGAATTTCATTCAATATTCCGGAGTAGCGAGAAATTTAAGTAAAATCAGAAATAAATTCAAAATATAAGCTCTTTGTTGAGCTTTTGAGGAATAAGCTTTATTTAAGTTTATATAAAGGCGATAGATGCTTCGTAAGAGGATGAATGAGTGCAATAGGAAATTTTTGAAGCGTGAAATGTCATCGTGTTTAGTTAGCGGCGTTTTTGACTACCGTCTCGGATGTGGCCATTAAGTAAGTTGGCGTGTATGTGTAAATAAATATCGTACGGGGTAACTGAACGCTGTGCTTTGTCTTGTTACCAAAATGTTAAACGTACTGATATTATAAGCTAGAAAAAAATGTTTCTTTAAACGTGCAATCCTTAGAAACTAATAATTTGATTTGTTTTTATTCGAGTCCATTCGTCCTAAGGCAAGGCTCTGTAACTACCATTTAGATATAGGTATTCTCCATGTACAATACACTCATTTGCCTATTTGTAAATATTGCGCCTTCTCAAAAGGCGACTTCTAGTCAGTCACTTTCTATCTAACCTACCTGAAACAACAAAAATAAACCTTTGACTTTTTGTCATTATAATATATTTTAGCTTCACGATGTATTCTGCTTATAGCAGGGGTCTACCCTGACCCAGAGGGAACCTATATTAATATACCTATATATACTCTTTAAAAATTATAAGTATACTTTCAAAAACATAAGTAACATCACAAAATATTCTCAATATTTGAAACTGAACACGCTCATTTCATGGCCACATAAATTTACACTTTGTAAAACTAACTCCGCCCACTAATTGATTGCATAACCGTCGCACCCATTGATATTTGCTCATTCATAAACGACACTGGCGATACCAAAAAGATGTCTCACAACAGACGGACAAAAGTAACACAAAGCAAACCTTATTTTATATATACTTAGAAATATATTTCCTTATAAGCTAACTACCCATAGATCTTTACATGTTATAGATCTTCTAAAAATCTTTGTCAAATTGATACGGTGTTATCTTTTTATAATAACTACAATGTGTTCAAGAATGTTATGCGTGCCTTCATTTTTTTTCTAGTAGTCAATCGTCTACACTCCTTGAATGGAATATGACACGGTAAACGGTTTTTAAAGGCAATCGTTTGTATTTTGAAACGTTTAGTCGCTAATTTGATGTTTTCGGTGGCAGATGTGCATATCCAAGAGATAAAATGCTATTGTTGTAATTTGTCTATACAGTATGAGGTATATGTGATAAGATGAAGATAAGTTGAAGCTGTCGTGGCGTTGTTTAACCACGTCTTACTGTAAAAATATGGTTGTGCATTCGATTTTCCGCTCTAGCCGGAACCTGGAGAACGGATCATTTCTTGTTATAAATAATATTAAGTATTTTATTCCCCCGAGTAGAAATTGAATCCACAATCGTCGTCGTCGTTTACATTTGCACGCTTGTGCCCGTGCGGTACGACGGCGTCATCTTGTCTCACAGACATATCCGTAAGCAGAAATCGAACCTAGCAACACCAAAGTAAACCGAAATACAAATTTAATTTCGATATTCATTTCATAACAACCATAATTTGCCTCTTATCGATATATCGTGATCAATAAAACCCTCTTTTATACAAAATTGTAGTGCAAAAAAAGACATCTGTTCCACACAACACATTCTTCTATTTCCCGCGTCATTAAACTGAACAACGACACGCTTATAACAATTTTTATATAATTTCTATAATAAATTTTATGCCAAATAAACTTCTATGCTCCTCCCATCAATAAATAATACTGTATTATATATAGATTTTTGATAGAAAAAAAGCTTTTTTTGTCAAAGAAAGTCCTTCCCGTGAAATTGTTTTTGTATTCAGTTGATAAATTTGTGGTGAATATCTGGTCTGTAGTATTGTTGCTGGGGTGATATAAAGTATCATAATGTATGACGTGAAGTACTTGTAGTTTTACTTGGTACTCCAAATAATTGAAAATAAAAAAAAAACAGTACCACTTTTTTTTTTTAAAAAAGTAGTCCTACTTTGGGCTAAGTCAACCTAGTCTTAAGACACTCCATTCCCGACTTTTTGATTCTTTTAATTTTAAAGATATTGAGTGCCGCTGGACTAATTGTCGCGCTTTGTCTATCAGAGCGAATGGGAATTGAATCTATAATCATAGCGTGTCCCACTGCTCCACGAGGGCCTATGGGTTAAAGCCATTCCCTTGGAATGGTTTTTTTTATTTCGTTGATACATTAGAGGTGAAGTGAAGTTTATATAATAGAAAAGAATTGTCATAGAGCGGTTTAAAGTATCATAATGTATGACATGAAGTACTTACTTATGATTTTAGTTGGTACTTCAAATAATTGATAATTTTAAAGAGGCAAACGGAAAGAGTTGGAAATGTTTAAAAAATATCTGTTTCTTTTGTTAAATTATAAAATGGGCAAAAGAGCGTTATTTTGGTTGTGTTTAGTATAGTTATTGTATAATTATAATTAAATTTATGGTCGATTTAGGGATTTAAATTTCTTAGATTACTAATGTAGCTTTACACTGTATACCTAATACGTAACAGGATACGCAGAGGGATCATAATAACCACAACACTCCGTTCGTCATTTTTCATCCAAAAAAAGACCAAGGAACTTAATGTCAAGACACTACGTTTGTATTAAAACACTTACGTTGAATTCTCAAGGCATTGCGTATTAAATGACAGAACTTATAATAAAGATATAAAATATTTCCTTCCATCTCGGTATATCATGTTTTTGAAGAAAACACAGAACCGCTTGTGAGCTTACGCGGTTTTTGAACTTTAACGGATATATTTTATTTATATTTGTGAATACATTTTCAATATTGATTAATGAAACGGTGGGAAGTGGACAATATACAAATGGCTACGTGAACTAGATACCGTAGCGTATGGCGCTCGGGTAATTAATTAAAGCGAGTGTTTGATATCAACTCTGGCGATGAACTATGTGCATTTCTAAGCCCAATTTCGGCGTTAAGTTCTGCAACTACACGAAACGTCTCAAATTCAAATGAAAAGAATTCAAAAAGTGTCTTGACAATATGTTCTATCTACCTAACTCTAGTACTAGCGTGATACGGCGTGCAGCCAACAAAAAAAAAATAAGTTAAAAAGTAAACAATACACAAAACAGGATAAACACGCATAATCACGTTGTCAGAAATTCATATATGCAATGCTCACTTGGCGCCGATGATACTTACATTAGGTAGATTAAGCAGATTACAGTAATCAGTGTCAGTTAGTGCGTGAATATTTTCATCTAACGTTGCCTGGGGCTTTACTAGGTGATTTGGAATTGGATGGACTGTGTGTAATATTTGTTGTTATTAAGTTTCACGCTGTATCCCGCACTTAATAGGGTAGGCAGAGGGAACCTGGAGACCTTATAACACTTCCGTTCCCCAATTTTGCCTAATTCTTTTTGCAAAACTCAACGCTACTCTTTGCCTCTTTACCAGAGCAGAAATGAAATTATTAAATATTTCATGTCTTGGAGTGGGAATCGAACTCACAACCAGTCACGTTTACAGTCGTACGTGTATGCTCCTGCACCACGGCTGTCCTCAGTGTATGTATACTTAGTAAATTATGAGGTCTGTTTTTGTTTTCCCCTTTTTTTAAATATTTATTTTTCTACTAGAAATTGTAAGTTTCATCGTGGACAACGTTGCACCGTGTCCGACTATAAATACGACGGTCGTGTGTGTGTGTGTGTGTGGTCTGCTTCGTTGCTCTGGTAACAGTATAAAGCGCGGCGTTGAGTACCGACATTTAATACACGAGATATTTTGGCTTTGCGTGGGTAAAAAAATATCTTAATACTAGTTTCCTAGTGACGTACCCTGCCTTTTAAAAAAAATGAAGTCTCTGTAAAAATATACGTACATTTTATCTTAGCTTTCTTAAAATAGTATTAACAGTAGGCACAATCATTTTATCAATCGCTCAACAAATTTCAACAAAGGAAACGCTCAAAGGGCTATATTGTCAACTTAACATTTAACCAATTACACTACACGGTGACATTCCATATAAACCACAATAACAATTAATTATTGTATTCATATCATTGTATTCTACAAGATTCTTTATTGTATATTAAGTATCCATATGTTTTTCCATTTATAAATGAAATTTTAAAGAAAATCTGACTTAAATAAATCAATTTAAGGTTGATTTTTACAATTTTTATTTAATTAGTTAAGCCTTTTTTACTTAACATTTACATGCACCCTTCTTATTTGTGAAATTTGTATTTTGAACTCTATTAAAAATCCAATAGAGTCTATAATATAACACATTCGCTAAATATATGTGCAATAACTACCCTTGAACTTGTACCAAGATTGTTTTGCTGTCATCAAAAAGATTATAGCACAATTTTGAACCTTAATGCTCAGAAATACGGTCGCAGTTTTCAAATTTTAACGGAAAATGATAATTTAATCACATCATGTGACGAATCCAGCCAGTTGGTATGTTTTGAATGGAACATTTAATTTGTTTCTTTCATTCCACTCGAATGCGCTTTGTCGGGATTCGATATGCAAAGTCATTGAATTAATTAAAATAAAGTAGCCTTTGATTGTTTGCGTTTATGTTTTTTTTCTGCCTCACGTTTATAGGAATAAAAGATATAGGAATAGATTAAATAAAAATGTTCGGAGTGTTCGGAGTTCGATTTCTACTCGGATGAATGAATTGTTTTCATTTCGTCACTCTGATATTAAGACAAAACGCGGTTTTGAGTTCCGATGCTGTACACACTATCTTAGAAATTAGTTTTCCTCGGCGTACACTGCTTTGTGAGTAAACGCATGAAGCTGACACAATAGCCTTGTAAATTGTATATATTTGTAGAAAATAGGAAAAATATATATATCTTTTATTTAAAAAATTACAAATGTAATAAATATTTATTACTTTCACATCAAAAGTCGCCAACGTCCATACCACGTTGAATACACCGGTTCTCGTCCGATCACCGAAGTTAAGCAACATCGGGCGCGGTCAGTACTTGGATGGGTGACCGCCTGGGAACACCGCGTGTCGTCGGCTCTTTTTTACAATTTACTTTAAATATATAGATTTGTAATTTTCATTGAATATTATGTTTTTTTTGACCTAACAATTTCAGGCAAACTTTGGTAAAGTTTGCCTGAAATTGTTAGGTCAAAAAAAACATAATATTCAAAATAATTAAAAAAAAAGTTAATTTTTACTGAAATAGCTTTCATGGAGCCGTCGTGGTACAGTGGCACAGCATCTGACTATTAAAGCAGTGATTGTGAATTCGGTTCCCATTTGGGGAAATGAATTATTTCCTCGCTCAGGTAACAATGTTAAATGTTATTAGGATATTAAGGGAAGGAAAACATTTATAACGAGACTCAAGCTACCATCGATCTTTTAAAGACGCGGGTTAAGGGGCCGTTACGTCTATAATATTAAGAAATCTGGTTTCCTGCGTATTGAGCGAAGAAATTCAAATCTATACTTTGCCTCCTTAATCTATTAAAACGTGGAAATCGGAGTCAGGAATCAAACCTACAGCCGTTACATTAACCATCAGGCGCTTTCCCACTAGCCATGACGACCTCGTGGGAGAGCGCTTAATAGTAAATCGATAGGCAGAGGTCTGTGTCTTAATACTAGGTTCCCTCTGCATACCCTGCTGTGTGCGGGATACCGCGTAAAGCTGATTTAATTTAAATACAATTCGGCGCATGAAATCAAATTTGCCGTATAACGAACTGTAATCAGGTCATCGGTCCGGCCTAGGCTTGCCCACCTCTATATCCCGAGCTATATAACGGGGACAAAGGAAGGCACTATTGATTGTTCCTAGATATATAGATTTACTCCTATACCTACATATATACACAGTTTTGAGGCTCTTGAATATTGTGTTTATATTAGAATTTTATTTTAGAATTTCAGAGGCCAGTCGTGGCGCAGCGGCACAAAGTGTGACTGTAAACCGACTGGTTGTGGGTTCGATCCCCACTCGAGGAGATGAAATATTTACTTTTAAATTTATATTTCCATTTCTTCGCTCTGGTGTCGAGGCTAAGCGCGGCGTTGAGTTCTGCCACTCAACACGCAATGCCTCCAGAATTCGGCAGAAAGTGGGGAACGGAGTGTCTAAAAACACTAGGTTCCCTCTGCCTACCCTGCTGTGTGCAGGATACAGCGTGAAGCTGATTTATTTTTTATTTATTTTAGAATTTCAAATTTAGCATTATATATGTTGTAGGTTCGATTTCCAATGCCGTTAGCTTTCTAAAGCTATATGATGAAAATTGGGAAACGTAGGAGTGTCGTGAAATTAGGTTCCTTTTGCTTACTCTAATAAATTAGATCAAATCTAAATTTTCTCGCCAAAAAAACCACGTTCTAATAACGATTCTCGATTAGCTTATTTCCCATAACACCTAAAGAACTGTTTACATCAATTTCATCGAAATCTCGCGTGCGATTCTCACATAACCTTCTGTAGGCGTGACCCATTCTGTTAGACACGTACCCCTAGATTACTGCGAAGACACTGGGATATTACTATAAAACACGCGTAGGCACCTCTTTATACATTTTACGTGTACAATGCGGGCGGAATTAAAATTCCTCTTGGGAAGCTTGGTTTTTGTATAAAATATCTTATTTTACCGCTTTACCGCGTGGCGCACTGAGACAGGGTTTAAATTTAGGCGATGGTTGTGAGTTTGACAATTACTCGTGGGAAATGACTTTAGTTGATATTTTTAAGCATAGATAACTTGGGAACTTAATGACAAGATACTCCGTTACCCATTAAAAACTCACATTCGAATTCTTGAAGCATTGAGTGTTGTGTAGCATAACTCAACGCCGCGCTTTACATCGTTACCAGAGTGATAAAAATATTAAATACATAGACTGCTAAACACATTGTTCTATTTTGGGTCACGCAATTAAATAGCAAAAAACATATTTAAACATCAAAATAAATTATTTATAGCCAAGAAGATAAGGGCCAAAAATGACGAAGATGTCGTAAGACAACTCATTAAAGGGCAATGAATAATAAAT
This sequence comes from Heliconius charithonia, assembly GCA_030704555.1. Taxonomy (NCBI): domain Eukaryota; kingdom Metazoa; phylum Arthropoda; class Insecta; order Lepidoptera; family Nymphalidae; genus Heliconius; species Heliconius charithonia. The sequence goes on from CM060825.1 coordinate 8,485,766, forward strand.
TTGCGAGCAAATTAACGACAATTTGTCACAAATGTTTTATATTTCCAGCATCCGCAGACGCGAGATAAACAGAAGGAAAACTTTGACAATATTTTTATCAAAATTCTTAGATGTTCCCCACATACCTATCAATTTTCCAGCCACCAGAACGGAATATAACACCGCGATCCACCGTAGTGATAAAAAAATAATAATATTGTAAACGCGTTGGTTGTGGGTTTAGTTCTCATTTGAAGGAAATAAATATTTAATTTATTCTTATTATTTGTTCTTCTCCTCGCTCTAACAAAGCAAATCGCGACGCCGCCGCTGTTCGCTGTTCTGCCACTCAATACGCTATGAGTGCCGCCTCGAGCGGCGGTAAGTGGGAAACAGAGTGTCTTAGCACTTGGTTTCCTCTACCTACCCTGCTTCCTACGGGATACAGCGTGAAGCTGCATGAGATAAAGCGCGGCATTGAATTGTTGTCCGCCAGCTGTGGTCTCTCTGCTATTGGTTTTTATGAATAAAAGGTTATCTATAAGACATTACTTATAGTGATAAGGTTGTCTTTGCACTTTCCTGAAATTTGTAATACCATACATAGTTGGCCATATTATCATTTTTGTGGAATAAATATTTATGTTAGTGATTGATTGATTCATTGAGTTTCGCCTAATTTCACTGTTTTTCATCTCATTGATGTTCAAAGATATCATAAAGCAGTTCTTATTAGTCCGTTCTGGCAACAAGACAAAACGCGGCGTTGTATTCAGCTGCTTAACGCACGTCTTGCAAATCAGGCTGAAGATGGAGACGAAATGTCTTAGAACTGCGTTCCCTCTGCCTACCCTGCTATATGCAGGACGGTAAAAAAAAGAAGGAGGTATCTAAGATCACCAATGACAACTTTTACGTATTCCCTGAACTTTATAGAAAAGAAACATTCATTTAAAAAAAATCTGCTATCTTTCAACCAATTTCTAAGTATAAATTGAAATCTATTTCAGTTTCTATTTACTAGTGACTTGTACCCTATACGTTGATTACACTGTGATCCACGCTGGGTCGCATCGGGCACGTCGTTTAAGCTGTCTGGTCTGTGAGCTCAATGAAATAAGCTTCATTTAATTTATTTTTTGTGTACATTTATTTATTTTTTGTTTGTTTCAGTTGAAGCAGCCTTAGTGGTGTAGGGGCACAAGTTTATGAATTGCAGGCAACGGTTGCCAGTTTGATTTCCATTCGAGAGAATTAAATTATTAATATTTTTATTATCTCGCTAAATAAATAAAAAAGTTTAAATGAGTGGTCGTCTCTAAGGTTGTGAGTTTGATCCCTATTATGGTTATACAAAGTAGCGTTGAGTCGCAACTCTATTGAGCAATGTCTGAAATTTGAGTGTAAAATTGAGACCCCAATATCTTGACATTAGTATCTCTAAAACAAAATATTGACTTTGAAATGTTTCTCCCTTGTCTTATAGCTTTTTGACGTGCCAATTGGCCATAATTTATGGAGCTAATGTTAGTAGAGTTGTTTATAGAATAATTTACTCAGACAAAATTATGTTACGAGGAGGAATAAAAATCGTTAAATAATAGACCTATATTAGTAAATAAAATATTATATAACAATAACAAAATATACAAAATAATAAAATGTATAATAAGGCACTTGTAGCTTATTAAGACTTAGGGATGTCTGGTCTGGATGTTAAAATCATACTGTCTAGCAATTGATAACGTTTTTTCTAATATTATTCTCAAGAAAATATTAAGAAAATTAGCGTTATAATTTAACGAAAATTCGGTACTGTTTTTTTATCTTTTTTACCTAATAACTGCCATAGTATCACCCAAACTCAATATTTCATAATAATACTTACCGGTCTCAAATGTATGTACACAGGAACTTTCAGGTTCTATATTAGGATTCTGGAGGCGAGTTGAGTGATGAAACTCAACGCCGCGCTTAACCTCGAAACCAAAAGCGAAGTCATTTAAATTTTCATTTTGATCATGTGATCAGTTTCCACAAAATCTCGCGTTTAAAGTTACACGCTTGTGCCCTCCAAAACGACTGCAGTTCTATGGAATTAATAATTTTTCAAAATATTATATAGTCTTAAAAAAGTACCTTAGAAAAAGTATTGCAAGAAGACAAAAATGCAATTTTTTTGTGTTAAATTGTTCCACGATTTTTTTGTATAAGTATTATTTTCAATAAAATATGTTCAAGTTAGTATTAAAATACACACTCACGTTACTTGTACGCAATAGAATAGGCAGCCCGAGTCAAAGTAACGGCGTTTTTGCACGCGTCTGGGCAAGCTCATAGTGCGGCGTTGAGTTAAGTCACTCAACGTACGATCTTTTTGACTCGGGCGCAAAGCGAAAACCGGAGTTTTTTAACATTAAGTTTTTTTTCTTATCTTGCTATGATGAACAATGCATATATAAAAAAAAAGCATATTACCCATTTACAAAATCTTATTTTCTTTTACTGTAGCATATAAAATTCACTGTAAAATCCCCATCACGTTATCTTTCTCTCTAAGTCACTGCATTTTTACATTCAAAGGGTGTGTAGGGAACGATCGAGTTTACTATTTTCACTTGAATAACTTTTCGCTAGCGTAAACTGTTTAAGCTTCTTCGCGTGTAAGCTTAGAGCACTTTTCCAATATACAAGGGTACAAGTTCAAGTCTTTGAATTAAAGTTGAACTTTTTCACTAAAAGTAAGCTTTTAAAAGCTTCAGAAAACCGGTGGAGATTTGTCAATAAAAATTTTCCGAATCTTTATGTTGAGCAACAGCAATGTATATATAATTTTTATTTTAATGAACACCGATCCCAATTGTGATGCAAGGGCACAATCTTGTGACTATAAGCGTGAAACTTGTGGGTTCGATTACCACTCGGTGTAATGAAATATTCAATATTTTTAATTTCTACGCTCTGCGTAGTTCTGCCACACAACACGACTCAAGAATTCGGCGGAACATGGAGAATAGAATAACATAGTGAGCATTATTACATTTGGCAGCTAGCATCTACAGATAGTACTAGTTCATGAAAAAAATCTAAACACAGTTTTGGGTAAATTCAAAAAAAATGTTTGCCTAAAGCTCTAGACTGGGAAAATTGGAATTTTGTATGGAACCCTCAGTGAGAGAGCCCCACTTGCCCTTGTCCAGTTTTTTGTTTTAACATAAAAAAAACATTTTTTTTATTTTTAATAAAGTCAAATTTATTGTTTTTGGTGTATTCTTACAAAGTAAAAGGTTTATTTTTAATGTATTGTTAGCATTTCTGTAAAATAACTTAACAAGTTCCCACTAATCAAAAATATGAACCCGAATTAATATTAGGAAATAAAATATTTTGAGGCTGGATGCTTGTTTCACTTTCATGCAAAAACTGCAGAGTAACAAACAAATTCATGTAAATTTATTTGTCACTAAATATATTTTTTAAGCCGCGAAAGAAGAAGAGGAAGAAGACACATAGTTTTAACTCTAAGTCTTTGTAATAAAAAAAAACGGTTTCACGCTGTATCCCGCACAAAGCAAGGTAGGCAGAGGGAACCTAGTGCTACCTAGGGGAACGGAGCGTCTTTATAATAATATCTTACAATACCAACAAGATGTTTGAAGGTTAATAAAAAAATATAAATAACCAACCGTTTATGTCACAAAGTGTTATAGATCTACATTTTACGTTGTTTTTTTCATTTCGTTGACTCGTGACACGCACCTGGACGGTCGAATAAAACATATTTCTCGTTAAGTGACTCCGCCTACAAAATCCTTGCCAAAAGAATACTGAGACACCCTCCTAACAAATTATAGTTTTTTTTTTTCCATATTGAAATTTTAGTTTTTTTGTTATACATATAGAGGTATACACGTGTATCTAATGTTGGTAATAAATGAATATTTTCTTGCTTCGTCCATGTGATTAAATGGATGTCAAATTGTAAGTGTCCGAAGGAATGACGATATCTCGGACGTAATGCAATAAGTATAGCCTTCCTTGATATGTTTTTAGCTTCACGCTGTATTTACTTACGTAGAGTATATAGAGGGAACTTGGGATCTTGGAATTAAGACGCTCTGTTTCCCTTTATTAGGCACCGATTTTTTGAAGCATTGCGTTTTGAGCGGTAGAACTCAACAACGAATATTTTATTTTAAATTCAAAAAATATGCGTGTATAACTTTTTGTATATGACAACCCTTCTATTAAGGAAGCTTACATATAGGCTTTATAAAAACGCTTTAATCGTTGTGATGTAACCGTCTGTATTTGGGGCTGACATCAATCATTCCTCTAAATTTGGAATCGAATCCACTAATGTTATATTCACAATAAGATGATGTGCCACTGCGCTACGACGGCCTTAATCAATTATACCCAAAAGGATAAGTCTACATTAAAATAAGAAACGATGCCCAAAGCAATGAACAATATAATAATTGAGATATCTGTTTTTGTAATAAAATAACGACATTAACTATTAACTTTACACGTCCAGGGAAAAACAATTTATCTATCGCCTGAACTGTGTTGTGCAAACAGCGGCGCTTCAGTAAACATAGTGGTAGTTAATGTATTACTTCATATATATATAAAGAGCTAGCGACCCAAACCCACCTTTGCCCGTGTAAACCTATTGTAATATTATGGCCTAAGTATACAAAATATTTAAATGAAAAAAAGCCTATATGCTACTCTATAATATTAGCTAACTATAAACTAACTAAGTTGAAATACAAACACTTGCGAGGTAACTCTGACTGCCGACAGCGCGGGTTACATCTACACAATTGACATCATGTAGTATATCCGATCTATACAAGCGAAAAATAGCTCCAGAAAATATTCGAACCTAGAGTTCTTGATTCATTGCGTTCAACCAAACACACTCTCCAATAACAATATTCAGTATTGCCTCATGATATAACACTATAAAAAATATCCTGATTTCAATCAAACCAGGCACATACAACCTTTTCATATTAAATAAAAGGTTATATACATATTTACGACTGATTTATTATTTTCATAACATGTGTGAGTTTTTTCTTTGTGCTGGGGTTTTAGGTTGTAACTTCAAAGGTTTTGTTTCTATCCAATTATTTATATATCTTCTTAAACCACTATAGCGCAGTAGGACAGCTTCGACGTGACGTGAGTTAGATTCTCTCTCTTTCGCTTGAGGAAGTGAATTATTAGAAACATTCATTAAATTAAATTAAATTAGCTTCACGCTATATCCCGCACACAGCAGGGTAGGCAGAGGGAACCTAGTGTAAGACACTCCGTTCCCCACTTTCTGCCGAATTTTGGAGGCATTGCGTGTTGAGTGGCAGAGCTCAACGCCGCGCTTTGCCTCGACACCATTCAGAAACATTCAGATTTGCACTATTTAGTCCATTTTGATTTCCTTCCTCTAGAGTCAAGACTTAGAGCAGCGTTATGTTCCGCCGCTCAAGACGCCTTGTTTCAAAAATTTTAGCGGACAGTCTCTTAACACTGTGTATATGTTTATGTAGGCACGTTTTTCCCTATTTGTGTTTTATATTTGTAAACAACTTGTTTGTGTTTCGTACTTACGCTCTAATAACCGCATTAACATAATTTTATATTAATTTTAATCAAAGCAATGTAAAACGTGTCTTGCGTTAAATGCGACGTAAATTTGCAGTTGTTTTTAAGGAAAGCACCATAGGGTCAAGATGTTCTTTTTACAGTTTCAAACTTTTTTTCACCACTCTCCTCTTTACAAAGACTAAATCAGCAAAGCCAAAATCAGCTCCGCGCTCGGCGAACAGAGCAGGGAAATAATCAAAATATAATATTTCATCCGAATGATCCTTGAAAGAATTATTTTAGAAAGAAAATAAAGAAAGAGAAGATTTTTTAAAATTCCGACGGGAACAAGAACAAGAACACATGGAACTCTCCAGTTTACGTTCTAAAGCCCAACTAGTATTATAATATAAGGAGTTAAGAGATTAAGATGTCGATGTATACATGTATATATGTTATGTAAAAATTTGAACGCAGCGGGACTCGAACCCGCGCCTCCTTTTTATACGTTTTCTAAATAAGTATTTTTCTTTCCTAAGTGTGAAATAACACTTTAAAAAATTTTTTAAAAATAAGATGTCGATTTTGAATTTAGAAACCACCGAAAATAGGTACAATGCAATAGCTACAATAGAAGTGGTAGTTCAGTGTAACGTGACGGAGAATGCCGACGGCATTTTACACGCTATTTTATATAAAACATCAAAAGGATATAAATTAAACAATGATTTAAGAAAAATCTTTATATTCCAGACATCTACTATTTCATCTAATTTGGTAATAAGATATTCGTAGGTTCAAATACGTCTCGAGGCAACGGTTAATTATGTTTATTTATTTCAATTTTAAAATGTTGTTATTTTTCGTTAAGAATATATTTAATTAAATAGATAAAGCGTGTTCAATGATATGTGTCTAGACAGTTCTCCACATAGTAAAAAATATTCTGTTCTGCGTTTTGCTTATTTTAACTCTTTTCTTAGCCTTCCGCACGAATTCAAGACATTGCGTATTAAATGGCCGAACTCAACAGTGCCCATCGAATCCACAACATCTCCACGTTCCTATCATAAAAAATCTATTACTTAAAAAAAATCTTCACTAAAAATCACTGCTTCATCCAAAAAAAAATTAACACTAACCATTTAATTAAACATGAATGCCCCCAAAACGGAATTCGAATCAACACCCAACGATCATTTATTCCCATAAACCATCAAGATCAATAGAATCCAGTAACATTATTTAAACGTTTAACACCTCTCACAATAGTATCGTCTTACAAACATCCCGCTTCTATATATATATTTTGTGCTATAAATGAATAGGTATCGAGTTACTCTTTTATATGTAATAATTGTCGCTTTATAGCCATTTAAGCGATTACAGATATGCTTTAGATTTTAATCGTACGTTTTTTTTATAGCAAATTATAGGCTTAAAAGTTAAAATGTATTTGTTAAGTGGACGTTATTTCGATTTAAAGATTTTATAGGGGCTCGTGACCCAGTGGAGGAATCTCTGATTGTAAATACGATGGTTGTGGATACGATTTGAACTTGGAGAAATAAATAATTTACATTTGCTAGCTGTGCACTTTTCAAGCGCCGCGTTAAGTTACGCCACTAACCACGTACCCAAAGACTGGAATTCGGGCAAAACGGACAAAGGGGCTAACGCATAGTAGAAACTTTTGATGTTAAGTGTAGCTGTATCGTGAAGTATCTACAACCTTAGAAAAACGATTAGAGAACTTCAGGAAGTATATTAGTTGTTTTATAATTTTTATATACGTGAAAAAAAAAGATGGTATCTAATCCTAAGACGAGAGGTGGAGGATATATAATTAATATAATTGCACTAAAATAAAATTGGTTAAAAATAAATATATTTTTAAGATATTTAAAGTGTTATTCCACACTTGGGAAATAAAAACATTTTTAGAAAATGTAGATGTAAAAGATTTAACGTAGCGAGATTTGAACCCGCGTCTTTGAGGCCAGTCGTGGCGTAGTGGTACAAAGTGTGACTGTAAAACCGACTGGTTGTGGGTTCGATCCCCATTCGAGGAGATGAAATATTTACTTAAATTTATATTTTCATTTCTTCGCTCTGGTGTCGAGGCAAAGCGCGGCGTTGAGTTCTGCCACTCAACACGCAGTGCCTCCAAAATTCGGCAGAAAGTGGGGTACGAAGTGTCTTAACACTAGGTTCCCTCTGCCTACCCTGCTGTGTGCGGGATATAGCGTGAAGCTAATTTAATTTAATTTAGTCTCTTAATTTATTTTAATATCTTTAGACATTTTAGAACCAAAATAATATTTTTCTAAATATACTTATTATAGAAAATTATATCATTATTGTGAGTATTATTAGCTGTTTCTAAAACTAAAAAGAAAATTTGACTTAAATTATTAGCTTTTGTAATAAAAACTGCATTTACAAAAAAATATAGCATTATTATTAAAATGAACTTTATTAATGTTATTTCTTCCATTTACTTTATTTATATAAAATAAGTTTACATTAACTTGAATTTTTTTTTGTATTCAAAATTAATTTGAAAATTGATATAACTATTAAAGAAATGTTGGTATAACTGACTATATTGTAGCCAAAAGCTTACAACGAGCTTTCGTCGACTCACGCGCATTTGCCCCACTCCTTGATGGGCGTGGTCCCTTCAAGCCGCCCCTTAGTACAACTAGTTTGAAATGGCAACTTCATTTTTACCATTCACAGAGCAATTTTTTTTTATATAAAATATCTATTAAAGAACGCCTGACGGTTGTGGGTTCAATCTGGTGATTCTAATTATTTAGTTTTTGATCTGTAAGACGGTCGGAGTTTTGTGGTCACAGAGTTCTTTTTAACTATGTAAATTATGTATAAATTTTTATAATAATTCTTATTTATAAAATATTTCAATTTATATGATATTCAATAATAATAAATACAAATTCCGTTTTTATATAAAAATTCGAAATACAATGTTATAAAAAAATATTCACTTCTCGTACATAAATTTTAATTGCAGACAAAAATTGTGCTTATTGAAAAAAAAAAACCATATAAACCTAAACTACAAGATTTTATTTGCCCTCGGTGGCGAAATGAAAATAACTAAGGTTTGTACATGATACATATAAGTGAGAATTAGCTAGTTATAGTAGACTACGATGCCCTTCTTGATAATTGGACTATCCCGGGCTAATAAGCACTAAAATTTATATTTTCATTTCTTCGCTCTGGTGTCGAGGCTAAACGCGGCGTTGAGTTCTGCCACTCAACACGCAATGCCTCCAGAATTCGGCAGAAAGTGGGGAATGGAGTGTCTTAACACTAGGTTCCCTATGCCTACCCTGTTGTGTGCGGGATACAGCGTGAAGCTGATGATTTTTAGTTCATTTATCCATAGTCCATTTAAATGTATAATATTTCAAATCGAATGAGTAGGTAGTTCTTGAGATTAGCATGTTCAACCAAACAAAATGTTCAGCTTCAAAATACAAGTATATTTTTTGTACGCTTTAAATTTTTATTAAATCTATGTATAATAATGTATTTATCCTTACGAAAACTTTTTCTTTAGTCACCTTACATGAAGTTTGAGAACAAAATGAGAACGAAGTGTTAGATTACTCATAAAAATCTGATATGTGATAAAAAATAAAGCTGAAGCTAATTTACATATTATAAACGCGCGTTCTCAGGTGTGGAGATACGGAACAGTAAATTTTTTTAAGGCTGTAGGTACATAGGAATACACGATAAAATAAATATTCGACGGTAAATCCCCGACGCTCCAGCGGAATTTTAAATTGGTCAACATATTGGAATAACGTTTGGATGTTTTAAGAGGATTATCCATAGCTTGCTCAAAACTTTCAACGTGATTTTCGCGTGTTTTACATGTTTATTACGTAATACGGATCAAAATCAACCATGATGCTTCGAAGCATAGCTTACAAATTACTGTGTAATTGATATGGGTTCGATACTCGATAAAAAATAAATAAAATTAAATCAGCTTCACGCTTTATCCCGAATATAATAGGGTAGGCAGAAGGAATATAGTATTGGGACACTCCGTTTTGAGTGTTGAGTGGTGGAACTCAACGCCACGCTTTTCCTTGACACCACAGAGAAGCAAAAAAATATGTAAATTAATAATAATAATAACATTTCATTTCCTCGAGTGTTACAGTCAGATTTTGTGCCTTTGTCAGGTATGGACGTTTCATCACATGTCATGTAAAATTAAGTGTAATGATAGGTTACCAGTTCACATACATTTACACATAGGTATGACACATCTTTCCCGCGAGTGGGAATCGAACACATAGCCCTTGCCTTTATAGTCGCTTGTGCCCCTGCGCCGCGACGTAGAAGTACACATGTACAAACAAAAAAATATATACACTCGTTAATACGTTATAATAGCGATAAAGAAGACTTTATTTAGAAATCTTAATGTGAATTTACTTTTAACGCAAAAACTACTTTATCTTCACGTAATAAGGTTTTTTTTCGTAGGTTTGTTACACTATGGCATATTTATTAGTCTCCCCTGTAAAAGAAGCTTTTTATATTTTTTTTGCTAAAATTAGGGTTACTTTATTGTATTGGTCATAATAAGATAAAAGGGTTATAATTATTATTTATAACACTTATAAATCAAAAAATGCAAAACAAAAAGTTAAGAACGATCTTATTGTAAATGTTAATTAAGACATGTGCGGACAAATAGGGTAGCCAACATTAAAATATCTAAACTGGTTTTAATTTTTTTATTCTGTGGTACAATGTAGGTAGAGTAGACGGAGGTACAACTGTAAGTTACTGTTATAATGGCCTGTTACATGTTTGTGATTATATGTGCGGAGCTTAACGCTGCAATTTTTCTTACTAAATGTAGAAAACGAAAATATTGTAATACACAGTGTTATTTATTTTAGCTGAGAAGAAATAAGCCAACAATCGTTATGTAGACGTTATTTTAAAAAAATATTAATAAAATGTAATAAAAATTGCAAAACCATTTTTGTAACTAAATGATTATTTTTAAAATATTTATTGCACAAGATTACAAAGTGAAAACAATAAATAAATATAATTAATTTTATTATTTTTACATTCAAAATTTTTTAGAGCTCCATCCAAGTGTTTCTATTGAACTAAGTTATTCTTTGTGTTAAATATATTTCAATAGATAGCGCTGAAACATACATTTTGGTTCTAACAACTTTCAATAGGTGGCGTTATTTTTTACATCGGTAGCGACATCTACAAATAAAGTTTTCTTTTAAAATATTTTAGTTATTATTTAAAATATATATTTATCAAATCAATAAACTGGTTTTAATCTGTTTTTATTTATAAGCATAGCAAAAACAAAATGTTAAAATGTTACATATTATGATGTAGTATGTGTAGTCAAAGCTTATGACAACAAATTATAGATGGCGCTGTTACGATATAATTTGCTTCTTATTTTCTATTTATCTTAAATACATATTTTTTTATATCAATATGTATTATTTTCATATAACTTAATATATTTATCATATTTTTTGTTATTAATCATAAAACTTACATGATCTAATTATGAAATAATGCTATATTTTATAAGTTCCCTAGATCGCGCTATTAAAATTTTCTAAGCTTGTAAGTATATATGCAGTATTAAACTAAACCTAAGTGTACTCGCTTCGGCAGTACATATACTAAAATTGGAACGATACAGAGAAGATTAGCATGGCCCCTGCGCAAGGATGACACGCAAAATCGTGAAGCGTTCCACATTTTTTGTTAAAAAATATTGTGTAAATTTTATACTAACGAACGCCCAAACAAATTTTCGTGGATTTTAAGAGGTAAAATGAAAAATCCAATTATTATTCTTTTACTTCCTTTAGAATTTCAAGAAGTCCTCTAACCTCTTTATTATATCCTACGTTCCCTGAGGACCTAACACACGTCGCGAATTATAAACCTGTACTTTGTTTATCAATCACGCAGTAACGGAAAATGTGTTTTTTTTGGTTGTTCACTTTTGAAAAAAAAATTCTCATGTAGGTTCCTTAGTGAACGTAGGGGACCACTTAGATAAGATTTCTTGATATTCCTTCGGGAATAGAAGAAAACGGGTGGCGACTACTAGTCACATTATACGAAATCGTACTAAAAACAGCCAACCCCGTAGACCAGTTAAATTTTATTACTCCCATCGCCCCAAAAACCTTTTTCCGGTTAAAATTTTCCCTAATTCCAAGTAATTTGCTCGCAGGGCGTTAAGTGGGTACAAATGTTTGACGCAATCAAGGAATTTGTATATGATATGGATGACTTTTAGTATTAAAGATGGATTTTAAAAATATGAATCTATACTAACATTGTATAGATTAAGGTTTTTTTTCTTAAACGCGCTAATCTTAGAAATTACTGGTTAAAGTTGAAAATATGTTTCTGAATTAGATAGTTAATTTTGGTTTATATATATTTTGCATAAAATATTATTGTAACAGGCAAGCGGGCGAAGCCACGGAATACCTGTTCTCACATCTAAGAATGCTTTAGATTAACTTACTTTCACAGGAACTTAAAATTCATGTTATTAAGATGGACATTTCTAAACTGGTTTTACATATTTGCATATAAACACGTGACAAAAAGTTACTGAATTTGCACCATTTAAACCTCTTTAAGTGTAGCTAAAATATATTTTCAGGCGCTATAAATAGTTTACAAACTTGTTCGTGTGCTAAGACTTTTTCTTGAGACGATATCACAGTATTTCATGTAAAAGCACGCTTCCTTCCTTTTATAAACTTAATTGTGTATATTTAGTATTTTTTTTAATATTCATGGCATTTAAGTTTTGAATTAAGTTACTAACATAGACATCAGACCATAATTGCGCAGTGGCACAGCGTCTGACTGTTAACGAAACAGTTGTGTGTTTGGTTCCCATTGGAAAAAAATATTTAAACAAAGACAGCGTCGTTTCACCACTCAACACATAATAATCCGAAAATTGGCCAGATCAAATATTTTTTTTAGGCAAAAACTCACGCAAACAGAGTTTCAAATAATGTTCCTCTTTTACTTACCTGAAAGAAGAAGACTCTTTTTCATGAACGAATCAGTCTATTAGTGAAAACGATAATAAAATCTGTTGCGTAACTTCAAACATTAAAACATATATAGGCGAGAATTGACTTTTTGTGTAATAATATGTACATTTTGTGTTGAACTTTTTGTATAAACACAACTGAGGCATCACTAAGGTTTCCATATAATTAAATGTCTTATTTGACAAGTTATAAATAGTAAAATATCTTTTAAAGCTCTATTTAAATAAGCTTTAAAAGATAAGATAAGATAAGAGGCCAGTCGTGGCGCAGTGGTTCAAAGTGTGACTGTAAAACCGACTGGTTGTGGGTTCGATGTCCACTCGAGAAGATAAAATATTTACTTAAATTTATATTTTCATTTCTTCGCTCTGGTGTCGAGGCAAAGCGCGGCGTTGAGTTCTGCCACTCAACACGCAATGCCTCCAGAATTCGGCAGAAAGTGGGGAACGGAGTGTCTTAACACTAGGTTCCCTCTGCCTACCCTGCTGTGTGCGGGGTATAGCGTGAAGCTAATTTAATTTAATTTTTAATTTAAAAGATATTTTATTTTAATAAATACGTAGAACTATCTATATACAAAAACTTTTCTATAGTTTCTATGTGAATGTTCCGCCATTCAACATGCAATGCTTCTAGAATTCGACGGAAAGTAAGAAACGGATGCATTTAATGGAAACGAAGTGTCTTAACACAAGGTTCCCCAGCTCCCTTTGCCTATCCTTCTATGTGCGAGACTGCGTTAGGCTAAAAAGTCTTTAAACACATTTTTTACTTCCATTTTCTATTTTCTTTGTTTGGTTAAATGTATATTATGATGTCATTTGTAGGCAGATTCGATTCAATACCATGTCTTGAGTTCCGCCACTCAATAATTCAGCGAAAAGTGGGTAAGAGAGTGTCTTAGCACTACGTTTCCTCTATCTATCTTTCTATATGCAGAATCCAGTGGAAACCTAGAATAATATAAAAGTAACTGATAAATTCACATTGAATCAACCAAATCTCAGCTATTTAACGCAGACTCGTAAAACAACGTTCATTTAAAATAATAATATGTCTTAAGTCGTCAAAAGCGTATAAAATATGGCTTAGCTTAAAGTTTCAAAGAAAATTTTATTACAGCGTTAAATCCATCCATTAAAATGTTACCAAACAAATTCAATCAACAAGTATAATATAAGTTAAAGTTAAGTTCAAATGTCATTCTATAGTCAATTAGTGCTTAAAAGCTTTTATAAGTTTGGAATTGCCTAATTATTTTGAAAGAGAATTTTAAATTTACTCTATCGCAGCACAGTGTGACAATGAACAGATGTAAGTAGCGAGTTTGATTCCCACTCGAGAGAATGGTAAGATTTAAATTATTTTCAATAATTTTAAAAAACGTGAATATACGAGTTTGTTTGGTTGAACATGCTAATCGTAGAAATTAAATTAATTAAACTAAATGAAATTATAAAAATCTTTTTGTTGGTTGGTTTGTTAACTTACCGACCCTGGTCCAGAACCCATGAATTCTATCTACTAGCAGGACTCAACACAATGGGAAGAAAGTTACCAAAATGGGAATCCAACCCAAAACTTTTGCTTTGACATACATACACTTTGCCAGTGCGCCACCACGGCCTCTTTCTAACGCCTATATTTCAACAAGCATCAAATAAAATAAATCAAATCAGCTTCACGTTGTATCCCGCACACATCAGAGTAGGCAGAGGGAACCTAGTGCTAAGACACTCCATTCCCCACTTTCTGCCGAATTCTGGAGGCATTGCGTGTTGAGTGGCAGAACTCAACGCCACGCTTAGCCTCGACACCAGAGCGAAGAAATGGAAATATAAATTTAAGTAAATATTTCATCTCCTCGAGTGGGAATCGAACCCACAACCAGTCGGTTTTACAGTCACACTTCGTGCCACTGCGCCACGGCTGGCCTCAAACAAGCATCACTTATACCATATAATTGAATAGATGCTAACTGCGAGGGTATTAAGTTCATTTCTCATGCAAATCGTTGGAAGCGATTCAAGCTCCGTAATTTCCATTTTGAAATCTATTGGTGCCTTTAATTAAATCATTTACCTGTTTGTTTCAGTCTACGGCGCAGTGGGACTGTAGGAAAGTTTTACTATATTATATGACCGCGACAGTTGTGGATTCGATTGTCATTTTATCAGAAGAAAAATGGTGATTAGATGTTGTGTCGAGTGTTTTGTAAATTAGTATAATATATTTCACAAATTCAATTAATAAAATAAAAAAAAAAATATCGGTTTTTTGTAGTTTAACAAACAACATTTATTTGTAAATATATCTATTTGCTTGAGTTGTTTTTATATCGATTTAATGAATTGAGAAGGAAATTTCTTAACCGTTTGTTGTTGTGTAAGGGGTGACCAATGAAGAGGCCACATTTATTAGTATCATACAGTGGGTTCGTTCGTTCATACCATCGAGTAAGTATTAGTGTGTTTGTATAGCGACAATGAATACTTGGTAATATGCAAACACCCTGTGCCTCCTCATTCGGCATTGAGTTGTATCAGTCCGCGAAATTGGGCGGAAGTGTTTAATGTAGTACTTTATATTCTTATCACTCGATCTATTCTCGTGTTTATGGTATGTTATGGCAAAAAACTTAAAAAAAAATACAAACATGAGGCCAGTCTTGTCACAGTGGCACCAGTGTTCGACTGTACACGCGACAGGTTGTGAGTTCGATTTCCACTCGACGAAATAATATATTTAATATTTTCATTTTCTCGCTCTGAGAACGAAGCAAAGCTTAACACATCAATCCAGAATTCAACGGTAAGTTACAAATGAAAGTTTTAATGGGAACGGAGTGCCTTAACACTAAGTTCCCTCGGCCTACCCTGCTATATATGCGTGAACTTGAAACAGTGAAATAAATAATCTAATTTTACTTTTACATTAACGTAAAAGAACGATTCTCAGGAAACAAAGCACTGATGCTCGTCGTTGACAAAAGCATCTTCCTTTGAATTAGAATCAGACCCGACTCATTATGTTACAAACAAAATATACATACATATAATAGCAGTGTCTTCAAAGGCGAATTATAATTTACAACATTCGTGTTTCGTCAGAACTTTTGAAAAATATGCCAATTTATTTTTTAAAATAGAGCAATAATATGTAATAAAATGTGACTGTAAAATTGACTGGTTGTGTGTTTGACCCCCACTTGAGGAAATTAAATATTAAAAACTAGCAGGCCGCTCGCGTCTTCGCCCGCTGAAAGTACATGCTTATTGACTTAATAAACATAATTGATTGACAACTATAATAACTTCTAATGATATTTTTTTACTGCATTATCGTAATTTCTATAAAAAATTTTGATTTGTATTAAAAAATACGACCAATATTGATATTTGATATTTATAAAATACACATAACACTAATTATTTATTATAGGTACGTATATATTTTTGTAACATTACGTTCTTTTTACCTTTGTTATGTAAGTCTCATAATAATTTTAAAACTCTGTTAAATGTGCTGTCAGTGAATCATTTAATTTACTGCTTTAGAAACAGCCTCAAATGTTAAATTATTGATTTAACATTTGAGGCTGTTTCTAAAGCAGTTGATAATATTCTTTGTAAGATAACTGTAATAATTGCATATTAACTCCTGTACTACTATTACCCCTGTTTTTAAATTAGTTACATATATTATTAGCTAAATGTACAATTGGTAAATATGTAGTTATTACAGTGTACACGTAGAAAGGATGTTTTAGGCATTTTTATATAGATTTATTTGAAACGAACGAAAGAACTAAAAAATCGATGTATGTACTTGATATTTCATTGAAGATCAAATTGTTCTTTATCTCTGTGTTGAATTAATTGCGACTTAAACTTAATCGTTATGATTTATGAAGGTAATCTCCATTAACAATTATTTTTTTTTACTTTATTGTATAATTTTGTTTACTTTATTGTATAAAATATTGTATAATAGTGCTTCAAAAATATATATTTTTATCAACAGTCATATAACCCAGACGTTTCGAATGTCATTCTTTAGCCAAGAATCTTACCAGCGCGATTGCTATATAACATTCGCAGGCAAGCTAATGCCTTGAGTTCATTCAAATGACGATAACTTTTTTTTAATGAATTGATTTTGATGAACTAAACTTTAGTAGGTTAGTTGAGTTAAAAGAAAGCAATTGGTGAATTTTTAAGTAAATCGGCTCAGTACTTTCGACATACAGACAAACAGACAAGAAAGTCGAAAAAAATATTTTTGCTTTCTATTATTCGTTTTAAGTGCCCCTATATCCATTTCAGTAAAAATTAATAAATGTACAGACCAAAAATATTTTTACTGTGTTATTATTATAGAGATAATAGCTTCACATGCTCTATCCCGCACACAGCAGGAACTGAACGCTGCGCTTTGCCTCAAATAAAAATATTAATGTAAATAAATATTTCATTTCCTCGAGTGGGGATCGAACCCACAACCAGTCGATTTTACAGTCACACTTTGTGCCCCTGGGCCACGGGTGGCCTCTATTATTTACATTATTTAACCGGTGACAGGGTTAACGGAAACGTAGCTGCATTGATTCGACGGCGAAACGTCAGCACAGCTGCGCGTTTGGCCATACACAGTGCAGTGTTGATACCTACCGTCTCTGTTATACGGCCGCGAATCGTGGGTATTACAGAAGAAGAATGAAACAAAGATGAATGTCGTGGAGATGCGATCTCTTCGTAAGATATGCGGTCAGAAAATTTTGATTTGGGAATCAAACCATTCTAGAGAGAGCAGGACCACTTGCCTCAATTCCCCCACTTTTCAAATCCATTTTATAATACTGTTTAAGATATAATTTCAAAAATTGTAATAACAACAAAATAAAAACGACTGTAACAGAACAAATATAGAAGAGAACATTTTGCCGTAGTTATTTTGAATACATTGAAAGTTGATGGAAAATTGGTTTTCATAAATATACCTACATGCCTATACGACAACACATAATGGAATAAGTAGAGGCAACCTGGGAACCTTGTGTTACGAAACTCCGTTCAAATTAAGACATTTTCCCAAATTCCGTCAGATTCTCAAGAAATTGTGTGTTGAGTGGCGGAACTTTGCCTTGGCATGGTTTTTGCCTCGTTACCACAGG
Source organism: Heliconius charithonia (assembly GCA_030704555.1). Classification (NCBI taxonomy): domain Eukaryota; kingdom Metazoa; phylum Arthropoda; class Insecta; order Lepidoptera; family Nymphalidae; genus Heliconius; species Heliconius charithonia. The sequence goes on from CM060825.1 coordinate 8,503,652, forward strand.
GAGGTAATGAAACATTAAATATTTCAATCTCCCGAATGGAAGTCCAACCCACAATCAACGTATTTACAATAGCATGCATGGATCCTTGCGCGACCTTATAATTACGCAGCGTTGAACGCTGTTCCTTTAATATATTCAGTTCCTTGGACAGACACTAAGGATTTCTGAGTATTTTCCGAAATTGCTTCAAGAACGGAAAAAACATTGATGAATAAAAATGTTTTTTAGTCAACACAAACGAATATGGGGACTAAAAATCGTTTATTTATAAATTCCTATAATTTAATCTTCAAATGAATTTGAGTCTATTATCATTACGCTCAGTCAGTTCTAGGAACTGAGCATAACAGCGCCTGAATAATAAAAAAAACGCTTTTTCCAGTTTTCCAATAACAAACAACACAATGGCCGAAAGCGTGAAACCAAACAATAAACTTTTTTATGGCTTACATTATTTCAAACAAAATTAGACTTAAAAAATATACTGATAAAGTTTAATTCATATAATCAGTTACAGATATTTACAGGTATCTAATATTATAAAATCCTGTTGACACAATTCGCTTAATTTGAAAATAAACAAAAAATTGAATAGCTCTTATGTTGAAAATGTGAATGATATAGAAAAAGTAAAATGAAATTGGTTCAATAGATTTTGTATAGCATCGCTTAGCTTTTCCGTTCTGTTGCTAAGTGACGAATAGACAACACACAGACAAAACTATTGAACTTCGAGACTTGAAACGTCGCCTGTGGATGGGTTAAAGGGTGTGGGGAAGCCAAGAAAATCAAGAGTGGATCTTACATCTCGAAATTTCTGTTCCTTCTTAAAGTCCACGGAAACAAAGCCGTGAGAAACACCCAGCTTATAACATATTGACGGCTCTATTAATATTTTATATAAAGAAAAATATGGTGACAAATCACTCCGTTTCCGCTAGACAAATTTCACAAATAATATATTACTTTACTTTATTTACACATACATCCGTTTAGTTCAACTTTGTGTGAATTGTACCAGTTTTAAAATTTCCAATTTCGTGCAATCATAAATTTTAAAGGGCCGTAAAAATTCCGGCTGCCGCTTGTAACCTGAACAACACTGTACATAGCACAAGTGATCAAAATTTAAGTAGCAAAAGCTGTAGAGTGGAATAATTTACTATTCCACTTTTTTGTCCTACCTGAAAGAGAAAATGAAAATTATATTTTCTCCTAGTGGGAATCGAGCCTACAATTCTTACATTTAGTCAGTCTGTCTGTCTTTACTACTGCACCACGACGCCTTATATAAATTTATATTATTTGCGCGCCTAGTCTATTGTCTCAAAATACTTATTATGAAGTGATGCAAGAATGTCTACCCGTTCTACCCTCCAGAAGAAATTCCTACAGCTCTCTTACGTGATCAGGTCTAGAATGATGAAGCTGTAGAGATACATACATATATTACAATTCTAATCTTAAAAATATTACAAGTACGGAATAAAATATAATAAATATATATTTTTTTTCACAATTACTCTGTATATTTTTTATTGGTTATTAATATTGACTTTTTCCAGAGTAATAATGTTTGTATTCCATAATTTATTATATTATAGAAGTACAAAGGAGAACTGTTTTCTCACTGAGACATCACTCACCTTCTTTTATATGAGAGATAACTGCTGCTATAAAAAGTCTTCTCCATAGATTTTTGTCCCCCATTCTTAGAAGTACTGCCATGTTTAAGTGGGCTTAAATAATGAGTTAGCGTGTCTAGACCAAGAACCACCTGCTACTAAAATATAAACTAGTAAAATTAATTAAATTTTACTTATATTTTGGTGTAGTCCCACACATTTTTATTGTATCTAATATAATAATTTTCTCGCTCTGGTAAGTAACGAGGCAAAGCGCGGTGTTTAGTTCCGCAACTCAATATAATGAATCACGACGATTTCTGACGGAATCCCGAAGTCACAAAGTGTCTTGATACAATTTTCCTTGTCTTCTTCTTCTGTCAATAGGAAAAAAAATATTATGATAGTATACCAACAAGGCATTCAGAATCATCGATCAGTCAAGTATAAATAACGCGTTACATTTCATTTCATTAGGAAACAACGTCGTCCTATTTCTTAAGCCGTATACGTATCAAGTTTAACATTTTAGACCTTTAAAGCAATGAAAAGATTTTCATCAGGCAAAAAGCTCTCTCACAATTCTACGTGATGCGAGTAAAAACGTAAACGTTCTTGTTTTATTAATTTATTTGTAAATTTTAACCTGCATACTAGAGTTTATCTGTGGTTTCGCACCCGTGATCAAATTAAAAAAAAAATGTGTATGAATAACACTCGACAAACTTAAGGTGTCTCTGAGTTCTGACTGTACAGTAACAACGTACAGTGTACATAGAAATGATTTAATGTAACGATTTCTTCCTTCTTTAGTAAATGAAGAATTACCAGTAGTTTCTGATATTAATGCGTTCAACCAAACAAAGTTTTAAATCAGCTTCACGCTGTATCCCGCACACAGCAGGGTAGGCAGAGGGAACCTAGTGTTAAGACATTCCATTCCCCACTTTCTGCCGAATTTTGGAGGCATTGCGTGTTGAGTGGCAGAACTCAACGCCGCGCTTAGCCTCGATACCAGAGCGAAGAAATGGAAATATAAATTTAAGTAAATATATCATCTCCTCGAGAGGGGATCGAACCCACAACCAGTCGGTTTTACAGTCACACTTCGTGCCACTGCGCCACGACTGGCCTCTAAAAGTTTTAAATTTTTATAATACTAGTTTTATATCTATATATACCATCATACGTATATGTGCTGCTTTAAATCAGAAATACCGAAAACTAGGATTTACTGTTGTGAATATTTTAAGCTCACTAGTATGTGTATTTAGCTTCATGCGTATTTAGCGGCAAAACGTATGTCTCTGAGCATGAAGGTTGTGGGTTCGATCTCCAATCGAGGAAATGATTCGTTGTTCATTTCCTCGCTCTGGTAACAAGATAAAGCTCTTTGTTAATATAAATTCCGCCACTAACATGGAATGTGTCGTAAATATAGTGGAATGTGGAAAATTCAGGTGTCTTCTACAGAAAAGATTGAAGTATTGAACGTAGAAAAACGTAGAATAAAAAAAATACTCTATATATTGTACGCAATATACTATACAAACATATATATATTTGTACAGCCAAAATAGACTATAAGCAGCCTTAGCTTCATATAAAAGTGATTTTTCTAAAAAGTTCTACATCTCACGGGAGTAAAAACTATTCCGAGTAGAAATTTGTTTTCAATTTCGTTTTGATCGTGCAAAGTGTCAAGCTTCGATTGACTTCGAATGCAATTTACTGTGAATCTATATGACCTACATACGATTTTGTAGATTGTAATGCTGGTACGTATTAAATTTAGCTTCACACTGTATCCCGCAAATGGCAAGGTAGACAGAGGGAACCTAGTGTTAAGGCACACCGTTTCACATTTTTCCGAAGAATTGTGGAGGCATTGCGTGTTGAGTGGCAAAACTCCGTAAAAGTTCGTAAAAATGTTCTTTTCGATATAAAATTTTGAAATTGTGTTGATACTGAATATACATGTAATATATTCTACAATATATTTGACACTTGCGGCTCGCCCACGGCTTCGCCCGCTTAAACTTCATGATAATTGACTTAATAACCAGAATTGATTGACAACTAAAATTACTTTTAATATGATTTTTAATCTATAATATTCTAATATGATTTTTTTACGTTATCGTAATTTCTATAAGAATTTTTGTTTATCGGACTAAAAAATACGACCATTGTTAATATTTGATTTATAAAATACACATGAAAGCTAATCATTTAGTATACGTATACTATACGTATATTTTTGTAACATTACGTTTTTCCTATGTAATGTTTTTTAAAACTCTGTTAAATGTGCTTATGTCAGTTAATAATTTAATTTACTGCTTCAGAAACAGCTTTAAATGTTAATTATTGATTTGGGTAATGATTCATAATATTCTTTGTAAGATAACTGTAATAATTGCATATTAACTCCTGTACAGTTTTTAAATTAGTTACATATATTATGTGAACGAACCAACTAAAAAATCTTTGTATTTATTTGATATTTCTTTCAAGATCGTTCTTTATCTCTGTGTTGAATTAATTACGACTTAAACTTAACTGTTATGATTTATGAAGGTAATCTCCATTAACAATTCAATTTTGTTTACTTTATTGTATAAAATATTATATAATAGTGCTTCAAAAATATATATTTTTATCAACAGTTATATAACCGAGACGTCTCGAATGTCATTCTTTAGTCAGGGATTTTACCAGCGCGATTGCTACATAACATTCGCAGGCAAACTAATGCCTTGAGCTTATTCAAATGACGATAACTTTTTTTTTAATGAACCGATTATTATGAACTTGCAGTTAAGTTGAGTTAAAACAAAGCAATTGGTGAATTTTCAAGTAAATCGGTTCAGTACTTTTAGAGAAAAATGTGGACAAAAAAATATCGACGGACAGACAGACAGACAGACAAGAAATTCAAAAAAAATCTTTTAGCTTTCTATTATTCTTTTTAAGTGTCCCTCTATCCATTTCAGTCAAAATCACTAAATATAAAGACAAAATATTTTTACTGTCTTATTATATAAATATAATATATAGAGATCAATACTTATTTAGAAAACTCCTGGAGGCACGGGTTCGAGTCCCGCTGCGTTCAAATTTTTATAAGTTTTCTAAATAAGTATTTTTCTTTCCTCAGTGTGGAATAACACTTTAAAAAATGTTTAAAAATATAGAGCTCATCTCCTCTAGTGGGGACCCACCCACAAATAGTCGATTTTGCAATCACACTTTGTGCCCCTGCGCCAGTTCTCATTTTTTTACAATAATTTATTTATAATCTTTTATTACTATTTTATTATTGTCATGATTTTTGAGAATTTTTATACCAAATAATATTTGCATAATAAAGAAAAATAAAATGTTTTATATTAACATTAAACTGAATAATATATAACTAAGTTTATACTGGCCCTCCCGCTCGTGACTGTGAATAACTTTATCAAATTTAATGTATTTCACCTCTAATAATAAAAAACAGCAAATTTAGAAATAAATTTCCTTAAATTATTTTAAGGACGGTATTTAATTGTAAATGCGACGATAGTGGGTTCGATGCCTACTGGAGGGAATTAAATACACATTTTATTCTTTTCCCTTCTCTGGCAAGCGCGGCGTTAAATTCTGATTGGAGGCGGTGAACAGCGTCTGAACACTAAGATCTTTCAATGTAATTCTATATGGAAAGGACAATCAGCTCTCTATATTCAAGCTTTTGCTTGTAAAATTGAAAGGGGAAAGTGAAAATATTTTTAAATATGTTTTTTTTTCTTTAGTAGTCAACCACAAAAACACAATCGATACGAACACATGATTTCGTGTTATATATTAAATTTTTCAACTACGACAGGATGAAGTCATACAGCGTTCTTTAATTATATTTTTTTAACAAAATTTTTGGATGCACAGCCACTATGAAACTAGTTTACCTTACCTATATTCTTTATTTTTTATTTATTTCACACTGTAATTCGCATTTAGTAAATAGTAGGCATAGGGTACCTAGCGCTTAGATACTTGGTTCCCTACTTTCCATCAAATTTTAAAGACGAGCGTGAGAGACGGCGTGTTTATTTAAAGTCAAACAATTAAACGTCTTGCTTCATCTTTTAACAAAAGCGAGAAAAGAAAACAATTACATCCACAAGTGGGAATTGAAACCAAAACATTTGGGTAGAGGGACCATAGTGTTAGAATACTCCGTTCCGCATTTTATGCCGACATCTAAATGGTATTGTGAGTGGCGGAAATCAACGCCGCGCGTTGCTTCGACACCAGAGCGAAGAAATTAAAATATAATATAATATAATTAAAATAGAAATTTAAATGAATATTTCATTTCCCCGAGTTAAAACCACAACCTGTTGCGTTTACGTTACACTTTGTACCCCTACCCCACGACTGGTCCTAAAACTTCTTTTATTTTATTTTTTATTAGTGTATCAAAAAATAAATTAACCCAATATAGTTTTATTAAAAGCAGTTTTTTTCAATAAATGTAATTGTTATACAACCACCAAGAAAATTATCATCATTATCAATTTACTTACGCTCTAAAAGAGAAGGAATAAAGGCTCTCGTTAGCCGCTATAATCTGGATCAAATCCGGTTTCGGCCGGTATTATCCAGTTGTTATTTGACTGAGGTTTTTGTTAGAAGCTTTAAAATAATACTATTTTGATTGGGGACAAATATTTTCGGAAAAATGGACAGTTTCATTTTATATTTCGTTATGCACTATATTTTAGTGTTCAATGTCTTAGCTCCACGCAGTATTCAGCATATAGCATGGTAGGCAGAGGGAACCTCGTATCAAAACATTTTGCGGAATGTGAGCTACGCTCCATTTTTATTCCAATTTTTACAACATGCGCGTTATAAAAATAAGTCGTTACCCCGAATAGAAGTCAAACCCACAATCGTCACGTTTGCACTTTACTGTCAGACATTGTGCATAGGCCAAGACGAGACGGTACAATATTTTTTTATTTAGAGGAACTAACATAAGATAACATAAGAGGGATAACATAAGAGTAAAAAAGATAAGTTACTATTTTCTCTTTTATTCATATTCAAAATTGAAATAATTTACGAAAAATTCTAAAATATACATTTCATTATTGCACATTAATATGCACAAAGTATAAATACTTTCTTTACAATTTGTACCGACTGTATTAAAATCGAAATGATATCGAACATTTCTACGGAAAGTTAAGCTCGTTAGCGAGTATTTCGTAGTTTATGTCCAATATTTTTAGTAATCCAATGTATATGCCTCTCCTAATTTAATTAATTTAATACCAGTAGTTGTCACCCGTAACTTTATTTACGTAGAGTTTAAGAAAAATGATATGAATTCAGTTTCTGTAGGAATTTCTAGAGATTCTCACTAAATGACACTCTCTAACACTCCCTAACCAACCTCTCCCTAACATACCATATTAGATCTTATAAGTATCGTCTGAGCGTTGTCTGTCAGTCAGTCAATAACGGCAGGCTATAACCGGTTTCTGTAAAAAAAGGAAAATATCAATTCAACTGAATTTTTTGACTTTTGTTACTTCATAACATTTGACTGGGTGAACCGATTTCAATTATTATTTTTTTATATGAAAGCTAGTGCTTTCCGTGTAGCCTATTTCCTATTTTTTCGTTCAGTCCATTTCAGCCAATGGTATCTGAGAGAAAATCACATAAGTCTTAAATTTGCATTAGGCATGTGATATTGGAAAGGATACATCATATTTACATAAGGATGAAATTGTACAACTTCTTTTTGTTAACATTTTTAAAGTGTTATTCCACACTTAGGAAACCTAATCAGTTTCCAGGAAGCGCGGGTTCTAGTCCCGCTACGTTCAAATTTTTGTACGTTTTCTAAATAAGTATGGTTTTTTTTGGTGGAAAATATAATTATACTATAAAGTAACTATTACAAGGAAAAATGTTGTTAAAATTGGCGAACCACAGTTTACTTATTGGTCAAAAGTGAGATTCCTCATCGTTGCATTTCTTTTCAATTAACTTCAAAAATGGAAGAGGTTCCTAATTCGTCCTAAATATTTTTATGTATGTTTTGGTCAATATACCAAAATGTAAAAAATAATTTTAATTAACATAAAGTAAAACGGAAAGTTGGTGTCAAACTCGGTGTCAATTTGTGATTAAGTATTGTAAGTGACTATATAGAAAAGCCGAGCTTTTTTTTAAATCACAGACAGACACTTCAATATTCCTTATATGTAACGATATTATTATTTCTATAATACATAAAATATTAGTAAAATCAAATATCTCACCTACTCTCTAATTGCACGATGAACTTTTGTATCAAAACCAAAACTTAAGGCAAAGCTTGGTACCAACGCGCGAAGGTAAAGTTGAGCTTTGTTCGAAGTTACCCAACTTTTGGCTGTCGAATACGAGTCATTCGTCTGGCACAAAATGTTCTATTAATTAATGTTCTGCAATTACATGTAATTGCAGAACGAGGCTGGTTAAACATTGTTTTGGATACCAACTTAAAAAAAATAATTAAATTATCATCACGGTGTATCCCGCACACAGCAGGGTAGGCAGAGGGAACCTAGTGTTAAGACACTCCGTTTTCCACTTTCTGCCGAATTTTGAAGGTATTGCGTAATGAGTGGCAGAACTCAATGGCGCGTTGCCTCGACACCAGAGTGAAAAAATAGAAATATAAATTTAAGTAAATATTTCATGTGGCGCAGTGGTACAAAGTACAGTCACACTTTGTACCACTGCGCCACGACTGGCCTCGGATATCAATTTAGTTTATTTTTATTTAGATTGTTGTTCAGATGCACAGAATCTGGCTGTGAACACGACGAATGTTGATTAGATAAAAAATCGGGATACTGAATTATTTTTGTTTCTTCACTCCGGTAACAAGACCAGGCGCTTGAGTCATGTCGTTAAGCACGGATGGTTCTCTAATAGAAGCCCTACGTGGGGAAAAGGTTTTTTCCGGTTCCGATTTCCGTTTAGATCATTACTATCAGTTCCTCCTTCCAAATATCCCAGGCGCAGAATGGTATTAAAGAGCCTGGCGATGGCTGCGATGGTCTTGACTGGTAGGTGGCGAAGTGTCCCATTCTTTATGCAATCACGACCTGGGGTCCTCTTGGTTCCACTCTTCCTACAGCTTTCCTCACTGCCGTCGGTGAGAAGAATGGCAGTGGAGGCAACGGTAGCGTAGCGGTTCCCAGATGGTTGGCTGCCACTTCCTCTAGTTGACTATGGATTTTATGATAACAAAACCAAAACAGTAACAAAATATGGTCATTGAGTAGTATCAAATAAATACTTTATAAAGGTGACACAAAATAAAGCCAAAAGAAATGGTTCACGTGAAAACATATGTAAAAGACGTTATTCAAAAGGTCTTAATCAATAGTAAAAGTCCTCAACGTGGCCTTCAAGGCACTTTGAACCCTTATAATACTCTAGTAATTGTAGAATTGTTCAAAAGAATGATGTTTTAGGTAAAATAGTATTCTTACAATATGTGCAAATATTTTTACAGTGTTTGATTACAAATGCGACGGGTGTGGGTTCAATTCGTACACGGGAGAATGAACTATTTTTATTTCCTGGCTCTGGTAACCAAAAAATGAGCAGCGTTGCGTTCTTTCAGTCAACACGAAATGTATCAAAAATTCAGCGAGAAGTGGGTAATTGAGTTTCTTAGTGTTAAGTTCCTTCTGTTTACCCTGTTATGTGCAGAATACAGTGTGAAGCTTTAAAAATATATACGGTGTATATGTAGATGGCAAATTCCGTGTAAGAAAAAAACTGAATACATTTATTAATTTTCATAGGAAAATGTCGAACGGAATAATGTATAAGAAAATAACAGTGTATTGCTTAGTTCCTCTAGGCTTTCCACAATTTTTATTAGGCATTATATATTATTAACAAATATTTTATTATAATTTATAATAAACTATTTTTACAATTTTGAGTAAAAACATTTTACAAAATTTTAACAATTTTCAACTTCTGCAAAAAAAGTTAATTGAAGTTCATCATATTTAAAAAGTTATAGTAAAGCAAAAAAATCCTATATACTTCTATAACATTTTATAAAAGCTGTTCAGTGCATTTTTAAATATGTCTTTTTATATGAAATATAATTTAAAATTGTTTTAAAGAAAACTTCGAAAGTCTATGATATAAAATAAATTTGCAAATCAAATTCATTAAACGTTGTCGTACCGCAGTGTGCCTACGTCGGATTGCAAGTATTATTGTGGGTTCGATTTCGGCTTACGACAATAAACTAATTTCATTTACATTAATAACAAAAGATGCGACGTTGAGTTCCGCCACTCTACACAAAATGTGTCGAAAATTACAAAACAGAGTGTCTTAATACTAGCTTCCCTCTGCCTATCCTGCGGCATGCCTATATGTGGGAAAACGTGTGATTAATTATAATAATAGCGGATAAAAGTCTTAATTAATAAGAGAAATATATTTTCTTAATAACCTTCGACGTGATTCTTTGCTTTTTGTAATTCACTGTATATTATTGTTATAATTAAAAACTCATTCGGAGCTTTAATGACTTTCCAATATACCTTATTACACGCCCGGGTGTAATTATCGTTACTCGAATGTACGTATTTATTTGAAAAGTTCGACGTAACGACGAAAAAAGCACTCGACGAACTTCAGTTGCGACGAAAGCTTGGAAATATTTTCTCACGCTTCGTCGAAATTTTACTTATTCTTATTCTACTATAACTAGCTTTTAAAATGCAGTATTAATTCATTAAATTTCAGTACACGAAAATGTAGTTCAGCACTTTTGAGCATTTTCAGTTTTAAGTTGAGCTGTTTTATTCATATTTTTGTTATGAAAGGAAACTTTTTTTTATGCCTCGTTATAATTGTGTGTGTTTTAGTAAGATTTTTTTTTACTAATGTAAAAGCTTAGTTTAATTAAAAATTGTAAGTTCTTGTACGGTGTTTCTTCTAAATATGTTATACTGCAATTTTCTAGTGAAAAAAATAATACATGGAGTATACTAAAACGAGTAGAGTAGACTACAAGCTTTATCGCAAATAAAGACTGAAATTCAGCTTAATAGGACCCTTATATCGTAGGATAAATGCGCACACGCAAACAAACCTTATTTTTTCCTTTATTTTCTTATTTTTAGCTAATTCCTTTTTTTGTTGGTTTTATTCTTGATGGTATTTTGTTTTCTTATCTTTACAACAATTCGTTTTGTTTATTGTAAGTATCAATGCTGTGACATGGACGTTAACAGCCTCAGCACAATTCGATAAAAACGTAAGTGCAGCCGTACAAAATAGTTTTTGTGTATTAACTATATTCTACACTTGCGCCACACCTGGCCTCAAAAAAAAATATGTATTTAAAAGTTACCAAAACAAATATCAACATGTCAACCATAAACTTCTCTGTAATTTTGTCTTAATATTTTCTAGATTAAATTAAGAATAATTTACCATATTGATTATTATAATAATTTTATTTAATGTATTCAAATTTGTGACCTAAATGTGTATACTCTAGATAACTACAGGACAATGAAAGCTATATAGTACTATATTTAAAACCACCAAATTGTTACAATATCTAAAGTTTTTTTTTTTCGTTTTTTACTATTGTAGTAATATTTTCACTTCAAAACTATTATATAAATGTTGTGTACCGAAAGGAAACCCGTGAAAAAAAAAATATGTCATATGTCATGTAAATATGTCAGACATTTTTGGATGACATGATAACTACTCTTGAGTTAACCCAGACGCTCTACAATAATATTTTGTTTATACCTACAGCGATATAGCATACATGTTGCGCTATTCTTTTTGTACGCCACCACCCTAACAGAAAAGGCAACTAGTAATTTTAGTAACGAGCGCTCGTTCAATTTAGTATCTTTTGTTACATACAAATTAAAATACAGTCAATTTTCTATCAGACACACGAACACATGAATATGTTTTGTAAAATGAAATTTTCATTTAAATTATTTTATACTTTGTGGTTTTGCTTTGCTTATTAAAATTTGATATTATGAGAGAAATCTAAGTAGAACAATAATACAAAAACTTTCAACATGTTTAATTTACAAAATTTCGCTTCTAATTGTTGTAATAGCTTCTCGCCCTCGAGGCTTTTTGGAAAAACCCAAGAATCGTGGTGTCACATGACAAATTCTAAGTATCCTTTTTTATCACTAGGAAATGTATTGACGCAGACCGACCACACGGAAGGCAAGTGCCTCACGGATGCGTGGTACTGTAGGGCTAAAACCCGGCGGAAACCCGCTTCACGAGTACGAGATGTCTCAGGATCGCTCTCGCATACTAGTAATCGCGCATAATACTATAATTAACGGAGTATAAAATATTATTTATAAATAAATAGACTATTTAACACAAAAAAATCATTTCAAAACCAGTAAACTTCATGAGAATAGAGCATTCAACCAAACGAATTTTTACCCTTTACAATGTTAATGTAGATGAATCTCGTCGAAGTCTTTGTATCCCATTAAACAAAATTATTCAAGTGGACTTTTATACATTTGTTAATTTTCTCAATACTCTATAAAAAACTCCAACCTCTTTAACACTTAATTAACCGAGTGCTATAAATACAATTAAAAACGCAACGGAACTGTTTACGTACTTCACTGTATTATGTAAATTTTTGAGTTTCCATTTAAATTTGCTTAAATCCAGACGCGTTGATTGCTCGACGTGGCCTCTGGTAATTTATTTCATCCCCACATTAATATTCTTTATACTTCACTGCAGGAGATGCGGTCTTAGTATTTAACACATTAGTAATTGACCAGAATAAACAGAAAATAGTGTTAAGACTCTCCGTTTCTCACTTTCCGCCCAATATTTGAGACATTATATGTTATATGGCGAGACTCAACATTACGTTTTCCTTTCACACTTCGCAAGGATATGGAAATAATTAATTCCTCTGATTGGGAATTGAACTACAACGTTTTTACAGTCAGCACGCTGCGTCACGACTGCCTCATCATACACTTGCATTATATTTTTTATTTCCTACTGTAGGAAGGTTGAGGGTGGTTGATTGTCTAAGTATTTTATCACGCTACATTTTAACAAGAAAATTCTATAGATAGATTGGAAAACAGAGAGTCTGTACACTAAGTCTACATCTCCTAAACACAAAGACAAAATAGAAAAAAATATTACTTTACCGAAGTAAAGTAATTGTTATATTCGAAAATATAACCAAATTATATTATTTCTTGACAAATATAATTCTGTGGGATAAATAAGTAGTAGTATGCAGACACCCGTTTTCATATTTTCTAATTTGTAAAAATAATTTTCTTTTTTTATTGACTTTTTTTTAAATCAACTAATAAAGCGCATAAAAGACTAAAATAAAAATGAATACGCTAAGTTTTTTTATGATAATGTTGTTAAATGTAAAAAAAAATACCTGTCGCAAATTATACGAAAATAATTCAATAGAGTTTCTTAAAATCCTGTATAATAATGTAAATATATTTATAATCCTGACTATTTATAAATCCTATAGAATGTTTAATCTCGAACGTAGAACATAATAACGGTACACGGGACGCAATTAGAGCGCAGCCACGTAACCACTCCGCAGCTTCCGAAGGAAATGGTTACAGACAGACGGACAATAAGGTTGGCTAATCGTGGAATGGGAGCTTTATAAAGCTTTATGTTGCTGTTTTATTTTATTTTATTTTACTTTATTTTCTGACTCTATTATTAACAAAAAGTAATGTCTGAAATTGTATAAAATATTTAAAATATGAAATGTATAATTACATATATATAAAAACATTTTTGTGCAATATAACATTTACGTTGTTAATTCTTTTTTTAGCTTCACGCATATAGCGTCATAGGCAAAGGTTATATTTAGATATTGATAGAGAGAGAGAGAGAGAGAGAGAGAGAGATTTAGATGTTTTCCCAAGTATGATTTGAATTCACAACCACTGCATACGTTCAAGCATGTAATGTGTGTATTACAACTGCACCACGCAAATTTAACTAAAAATATTTAATGAACACGAAGTTAATGCCACAAGTTGGAACTTTCATAGCTAGCTATTCACGGCTGTTTATTACAACGCATTAGCGAGGCGTCGTTATCTCAGTTTTCCATTATATCTCGGACCTTAGTTCAGGTAACTTTTAAAATATATTGTTTGAAATTAAATGGAATTGTTGCTGTTTAATTAAACATTTTTATTTAATTTTAATAGAAACTTACATTTTGTATTGTTTTATTTATATTTCTTCTTTTTTTATTTTTCTTTCCCTTAGATAGCATTACTTCGTTATATCCATATATATACCCATTGTTGTATTCGCGGTATTATCACATTAGTATATACATAGGTAACTGAAAATTAAAGTTTAAAGAACATTTTAACTTTTCGGAACGTTTGAACGTCTTCATGTCTAACTATTATATTATATTATTATATTACTTTATTATATTATATTACAATTGTGGGTACATTTGAAAACGTTGTTGGTTTGATCCAGTATAGGTGGAATGAAATATATACTCGCTCTGTTAAAACAAAATGTGGCGTTGAGTTCCGCAACTCCACAAACTTGATTTCGGCAAGACTGATTTATTTCCGCTGTATTTTTTACTTATATTATTTCCTCTCTATTTTCCGTAAAGTACTATAGATTTGTAAAGATTAACTACTCGCAAAACAACCAAAATAGTTCGTTAATTAGATAAACAAGACAAATGATCACGGGTTTGACTGACATAAATCACCCGACTGACCGAGTTTTTATAGTAATTTGTTATACGTCTGTTACCTATAATAGTAGTAAAACCGTTGTGGTTCAGTGGTACAGCTTCTAACTGCTAATGCGACGGTTATGAGTTTTTTTATATTAGTTGTTTGGTAACACAGATTTTTATCCTCTGTGCCTTTTTTTTCTTGACTGACAATTTGCGATTCTTTGTGTCACTATTCGAGTTTTGTGGTCGTTGATCATGTTGATTGCGGTGCAAGCCCGCACTACAAAAGCGGTTTTTCCTGCTAAAGACCCAATTCCGGAATATCAGAATAGAAAGTAATCTATATTGCTTCACAGCCTCCTCTATCTTTTAGTGTTAATCCCATTAAAATTGGTTCAGCTGTTCTGGAGGTTACTCAAACACAAAGATAAATAGACAAACAGTAATTCGAAAACACAGACAACCATTTCGATTTGATTAACCTATAAGTATAGATAATTAAGTTTCATAAATTAATTGAATTAACAACAATTAATTCGCGGAGTGTCTTGAGGAGTAAATCGTGCAGCTAAAAAATATTTTAAATTCAACGAGTTTCACGTTTGATAATACCACTGTTGGCTTCATCATGATTGATGATATATAAAAATTTATTGACTTCACAAAATATTACAATAACATTAAAAAGACATAGAAAAGCATTAAAAACAAGATCCTAACAGTAAAAACTAAATTCGACGCGACAATTTTTCTGCTTATTTTATAAAATTGATCATCAGATACTTAATCATTTGCACTCTTACGTCGCCGTATGCGCAACATGTGTTATTATTACGACGGGTTGGCCGATCTGTTGTTTCTTTCTACTTCTTATCAGTTATTTTTAATATATCTGAATTGCTTTCTTAAGCTTTCATTAAGTACATTTTTACGTTAAAACTCATTGCAAGATTTGTATTTGCAAGATTTGCAGATTTCCTCTGAAACCCGCCTATAGAAGTCGTCGTTTAACAGTTGTTACTGAGATAGAAGTTTCTTGGGTGCTATTCACAATTGGAATAATTTGTATTAGGTACATACTTGATATAGTAGGTGATGTTCAGTTTTGGCCAAATTTGTAGACAGTTTTATTGCTACCACTTCACTATACAAACGTACACCATTTATGCGTCTTTTATATTAGATACTTAGTTTTATAACTAACGCGATTTGATAAATTTCGGTGTATTTTTTGTAATGTTTTTAATTTCTCATGTTATAATGGTAATAAATAATTTTAAAATTTTGTTCCATTGAATAAACAAAAAAAATCTTTTCAAATATCACATATTTTTTGACATTGAACAATTTTATTTCTAAAATAATAAAAATAGTCAAATTATGCCACTACGCAATTTAAGCAAATCTTAAAAAAAATACACATAAAAAAAAATAGTAGTACATAAATAGGTGAAATAAGAAAACCCCGCACGACGTAATTACAACAGAATATATACGAGTGCAAAAGGTTACAAATGAATAAAGAAATGGCGCATAACATTTCCTAATAGAACTACATACATATAGTCATATATATAATGTACTTAGTCTTTATGTATGTAAATACCAACAATTATGAATTAGAAAATTAACAGTGAATAAATGCGACTTGCAAAAGAAATTTACACAAAAAAATACGAATTTATCTTTTCTTAAGGCACTTCTCTTTAAATAGCTCGAGAATTTCATCTTCAGAGCTTAGTACATGTATTTGTTTATGAAAACTGAGACAGCCAAATAAATGACAAAGCAACACTTACAAGAATACGAGTTCTTCTTTGTTTTATATTTATTTCCATATTTAGATTATTTTTCGTATAAAAGCTTAACATTACTGTATTATATTTTCCCACCCATAACTCGCATTTAGTGTGATAAATAAAGAAAATATATACTTATCTATAATTAACCATTTTACGGATTTTTTTTATTAGTACTGTAAGATCTTTTTTTTTGTCAAATTTCATATTTCTGGGACCACAGAACTTACCTTATACTAATTTTAAACTTGATCTCAATGGAATCTTGAGATAAATGACTTTAATAGATGGACTGACAGACATATAGACTAAAAGACAGACCGAATAACCATAAAGTGACTCTACAAGTGTTCCATGTTTAACGTGACAATTTATAAATCAATTACCCCAAGATCCCAGCCCCGCCAGACTTACGTCATTTTAGCAAAGCTGGAATTTTTAGAATTATTAGTCCAATACGTAGTGAGCACGGTATGCGTACTCACTAACTTGAAAGTGGGGACCTTTCAGAGGTAGCTCAAACTAAAGGTACCTAAAAACCATGCCTACCTACGTCAAAGTAGCAAGGCTCGTATTTACGTATGTTATTAAGAATATTGTAAAAAACATATATTCAATATTGCCAGACTCTTTACGTGGGCCTTTACTCCCGCCAGAAGCGGGTTGTTTAAAATTGAGGCAAACTACGTCATACTAGCAAGCCTAAATTTTACATATATTATTTAAGGTACTATTTCGAGACCCATTACAAGCAGCCAGACCAATCCGATGGGCCAATCATCCTCCCAATTTTTTCATTAAATCTCTCTATGGTAACCACACTCATATAACTCAATATGTAAAATAACATCTTAAATTTTAAGTTATGTTCCTTTCTATGTACTAAAAATTTTTTGACACATTTTAATATTGTTTCATAAAGATACTTAATGTATACTTAAGTAATTAAAAAATATCTTTATGAAACAATATTAATTTTTAATCAGATTTATTACAAAAACACACTTTAACATATTTGCCATTATAATTTCCTCCCTTATATTTATTTACAATATACTAATATTTTAATTCTCACATTAGTCATTCGTCTTATCAACTTTGACAACACCATCACAGACTATATAGAAAATGCGCTACACACACATAGAGTATTTCGTCCTCACTTCCACGGGAGATTTATCGCGTCTGGGAGGATGATTGGCCCATCGGATTGGTCTGGCTGCTTGTAATAGGTCTCGATATGAAACCATAAAAACACAAAAAGTAGTTAGTTCAGAAAAGTAGCATTTATTTTTCAATGAAAACTAAAATTTCATTACCATAATCATGAAATATGAATATTTATTTAACTCAAAGAAAACTGTTAAAGGCCGTGCAAAGTGGAGTAGGTTGAGCAGGAAAACAGACCCTGGCAAAAGCCGGGATTATTGCCAGGACGTAAAAGATTTATCTTAATTCAATTTTCTTCAGCCTTTGCTCTCTGTATTTACGGCCCTATATAATTACGAAGTTGTAAAACTCATTGCACTATTTTTTACCTGGTCACTTACACCTAAAATACAACTGATAATAATATATTTTTTAAATATATACTAATATTCTAGAATAAAAAAAGGTATTGCTATGTTCTACTAACTATAAACATAAAATTATCCTTAAAAATACAAATTTATTTGGAACACACGTCAAAAACATTCATTATATAAAGTGGTTTCATTATCCGGTCGTCCTAAATGCTATCGCGTCGCGTTGTGACCTAATTTCCTCTCCCTAGATCACAAAAACTCCTTAACAAATGTCGGTATAGAGTTCCCATACTTGTGACACTTGAAGGGCTATTTAACTTAAATAACTTATTACTTAACATATTTTTTTTGTATTTTCATTATTATTTTGATCTTAAAAATCAAAATGCAATTTCACTACTGAAAATTAACAAAATATTATCACCGAATAACATGAGATTTTAATAATAAAATTATATTGTATAGGTAAAAAAAAACTAAAAATTACGTGAATCTTCGCTTAGTGCAATAGAATGTGCTCGAATCTATTAATTATATGATCCTTAACTCGATCTTGGCTTAGTAGAAATCCCTGAAGGGTTCCACTATTAAGTTCCTACCTGCTTAATGATACCGTATTATACTTTTTAGAAAATGTATATATATATATTTTTAAAACGGAATTTGTACCCACTCCTCTTGGAAACCGTTTCAGCGCTCTGATGGCTAAGCTATACGTTCTTATCAAGCGACATTGAAACTCTTATAGGCGTGTTACACCTTATTTATGTTGGTAGTATCTCTGTAGGGTAATAATAACCATAAAAAATATAAAAACAATTACAAGTTGATCTAACAATAAAAGCATTTTAAAAATATTATTTAACAAAGATAGCATCGTATTTTTTGCATCCGCCTTTTTGCACTGTTGCCAGAGCAAGGATGGAGGAGGATATTTGATTTTGATTTTACAGTACATAATACTTCCTTCCATACAAGGCTATATCTTTATACGCGCGGATGAGCCACCGGACCGACGCAGTTAAACCGTTCTATAATAATTAGCTTTATATGAATGCTATATATCCGTTTAGTAACTTAGACTGTGAATTTCGATAGTTTAGAGAAAAAATACATATTTGGTAAAGAAATTTATATTATCAATTATTACTACTACGATAAAAGTAGCGCAGCGTCTAATATACAGTATATAATTAAGACATTGTCTTAATCATGATTTAGAATATATTACTTAGAAGTTTAAATTTATAAGTGTAATTGGTTCGATTCCCACTCGAGAAAATTATTATTTTATTTCTTTTTTTCTCTCTGGTAACAAGAAAACCGCAAAGTGGAGTTCCACCACTCTATGTAACTCAATTTCGGCTTTTTAGCTTACTATATGAAGTCGGTTGGCCGGTCGGTCGGAAGTCGCTCAAAGTGGAAAATTGAAAATAATTAAAATATAACATTAGCCGTACAGTCTGGTGCTGTTCCACTACGCCTCGAGTCGAAATATATAACAAGTAGAAATAGAAACACAGACATAATCCCAAAGGATCGTACATATCTACAGAAGTTCTTCAGAGGAGTGCACTGTGAGACGAGTGGGCTTACTAAGCCATATGAAAGGCTTATCAGAAGGTTAGGGTACACCTTTTCTAACAATGTCATTGAAAAATTATTTTTTTAGGGTTCCGTATGTCAAAAAGAACGGAATGGGTCAATTTGTTGTCTTCCTGCCTGTCGGTGCGTTTTTCACAAGATTGCGTGGACAATTTTTATGGAATCTTGAGGCGTAGTTATTAAATGTTTTAATTTAAACTTTTCTGAGTCATCACAGAACTTGGCACCTATATAGATCTTGGATTTTTTGATCCTTTTGTCTGTAAGATCGACATCAAAGCAGTAAATATATAATTTAGTCCTCATTTGAAATTTCCTTTTTGATGGAATATACTTAAAAATGGAATATACTTAAATCACTGTATTTTCTATTTTATGAGTTAAAATTTGATGTGTATGTTCAACTATTAACTGTCAACTGTCTCAAGACAGTTGTATAGAAAGAAGCTGATGCTGAAGCAACCAAACACCGTGTTTTGATATTAAATGAGATTGAGGTGGTAAAATAATTTAAATTATACAAATATTTCACCAAGTGGGCATCGGACTTACACCTATTTTATGTATAGCTTGACATTAAAAAACACACACACAGAAAAACACAGTGATATTTACAATTATAATAATTACATACAGATATGTAATAAATGATTCAAAATCTAGACAGAGCCAATTTCAAAGAGCTAATTGCAAAGGCGTCCTCTCGAGTAAAACCCGCAATAAGGGTTCAACAACAAATCTCTCGGGACTTGTGTTTCCATCATCTAATAAATATAACATTGGAGACAAATTTGTTTAAATTATTAATGTAATACTGTGCTGTAGATTTATTTTTAGTTTTACGGTATATCCCTTATATAGCGGAAACCTAGTGTACCGTTCTCCACGCAGAGTCCAATTTTTGAGACATTGCGTGTTGAGTAATGGGATTTAACTTCGCGCTTTTCCTTGGTATCAGAGTGAAAAATAAAAATATTCTACCCTTCTATCCTACCCATAAGCAGACAGTACAGCCAGACGCTCTGTCACTGATCCACGATGGCATAAATAATTATTATTTACTTATATATATAAACCTGTAAAATCTTTAGGTGGCCGCTAACAATATTAAACGGTAAACATCTACATATTCTCCCACAGAATAATCCTTATATGAATATGTATATAAAATAAGATAAATTCCCTCAAATAGCTTTATAGAAGGAGGATATGGCAAGTCCCTAGATGATGTTACAATATAAATGACTACAGAAAGCTCATTTCCAAACCTCTAAGCTTTTAACTTAAGACAAGTAAAACAGAAGCTCGATAGTATTACTTAGTAACTGAAGTGGTCACTTCCGTTGTAAAAGCTTCTTGGACCGAAATACTGTAAAGCGTACGCGACAAACATAATATATTAAATAAATTTTAGATTTCTATTTCTCGACGTACTAAATAAGATTTCGTACAACCTGTAAAAGTTCATTTTGAAATAGGGGTCAACCGTCTTTAGCTTAACTTCGTTTGACTTTTACATATGAATTGAATAAAGTTTAAGGCGAAATTTAAAGTTATGTTAATTTAAAATTCGGTTTTTGTTTTCAGCTTCATGCTGTATCATGCATACAGTGTGGTAGGCAGTTCTCTGCCTGGAGTATCTTAACACTAGGTTCCCTAAAATAGTCTTAAGACAATCCGATATTCATTTTCCGCCGAATTTTCTGAAGGCTGTTGAGTAGCGGAATTTAACACCGTCGACATCAGTGTTTATCATTTCCTAGGTGAGAATCGAACCCACAACCTCTCGCGTTTTTAGTCACACTTTGTGCCCATGCACCATGACTGGTCTCAAATTGATATTATGAATATAAAAAACAGGTTTTCTGTAAAGCTAATCGATTAGGACGCTAATTTACGTCATAACGTGTTAAGAAAACGTGAGTTAACGTGATATGAATTGAATTATTATTATTTTGTATATTATAACTTAACTTCACGCTTTACCCTAGCGGGGTAGTCAGAGAGAACAGAGCGTCAAACACTACGGTCTCTACATACTTGTTTCGCATCAATCCCTTCATACATACCGTCCGCGGAGTCCTCATACTTTTTACGTGACTTCCCTCCAGTATCTTAGATACTTTTCGAAGATCAACCGACATTTCTTCTACCTCTCTTACCACTCACTTTTCCAACATATTTTTTTTAAATTCTTCGTCGGTACCAAAACTGCATTTTGAACGGTCAAAAGTGTTGCCTCGTCAAACATTGCGCCATTGTGCCATACAACAAAAAAAATCTTGTAAGCCGAGTAAGAAAATAAAAAAATAAGATTCCAGGGTACAGGCGTTTATAGTCTGACGATATGTATTTGCGGGACGACGGGGTCAAAAGTATAATAGCTACACCAATTATATCTAATTATAAATATAAAAAATAAATAAATTAAATTAAATTAAATTAGCTTCACGCTATATCCCGCGCACAGCAGGGTAGGCAGAGGGAACCTAGTGTTAAGACACTCCGTTCCCCACTTTCTGCCGAATTTTGGAGGCATTGCGTGTTGAGTGGCAGAACTTAACGCCGCACTTTGCCTCGACACCAGAGCGAAGAAATGGAAATATAAATTTAAGTAAATATTTCATCTCCTCGAGTGGGTACCGAACCCACAACCAGTTAGTTTGACAGTCACGAAAAACGCGGCGTTGAGCCCTAGTACTCACGAGATAATGTCACGAAAATTGGTCAGAAAGTGTGGAGCGGAATATACCAACACTAGGTTACCTCTTTACATTATGTACATACCGCAGTTAGCTAAGAAAAAAGTGACCTTATTTTTTAAAAAAAAATATATATATTTTTAACCTAGATTCATCTCTGAATAACCACAGGAAATTAGTATTAATATTAACATTCAAGGGATAAACAGAAATAAAACAATAATATTAAATATAAATTGAAAACGTTTTTATTTATTGATACCTTTGCAAACAAAACTTGTAGAACAATATCATTATTATGCATTTAAATTATATACACTGAGTACATTTCTTTATGATAAAATAAATAAATAATTTTAAAATATCTAATGTAACGTAAAATAATTTAATTTCCAATAAAATAATCATAATTTATTCGGTAAAATAAAAATAAATAAAAGTATGATTACAGTAACAATATTATTCTAAATCTATTTATTTTACAATAGAATTAATAAATGCAGTGTTAATAAATATTTTATGACATATATTTTAAGTTAGCAACAAAATTAAACACTTGTGCCTTAAATTATTATGACTAGAAATTAAAAAGAGACCCATAGTTATTTTTTCTTTGGTAACTTATTCTGTAAAAGTTATTATGAAAATAACATTAAAATAGTCCAGCCCGTATTCATCTAAAATGTTTTATTCTTAATTTATAATTATATTGTAAATCATATTAAAAAAATAATGTAAATATCCTGCTGTAGACGCACTAAGAGACGCTAATTAGCACTTAACTGATATTAAATGGATTTAATGTTAGTTAAATGACAATTAGCATCTAGCTTGAAATTTATAATACGATTATATTAAATATAATGAGCAACATTTGGGCACTTTTAAATAAGTAACTTAAAAGAGTATGATACAGACTGGACGAAAATAGAAATCATAAAATTTCATACACATGAAAATTTATGATATGATACATATATCTAAATTTGCACTAAAAACTGATATTTCAAGACATATCAGAAGATATACAATACAAATACCACAAGCAACTATAAGTTTGTGTAATTAAATAAGGTATTGCACTGCCCGAATTCAGTCTTCTAACATTGAAAATGAAATTACAATTTTGATACAGTGCAAAATGATAAACCAAAAGAAGTAAACATGTAGACAAATGCTTTTTTTTGTATATAAACGATCGTTATAGTAGTATGACAACAATCATTGGATACTTTGATTATAAAACTCTAGTTATAACATAGTAAAGTCTGGGTCAGGTCGATTTGATTTTAAATAATGTTAAAAAAAAGAGAGAGAAAGGGAAAAAAAAAGAAAGAAAGAAAGAAAGTTTTAAAGAGAAGTCAAACGAGAAAACTGCTGTAATGCCTACAATTACTAAGAAGATAAAAAAATAAACGAAATAAAAAAAATGAGGCAACTCTAAGCCCAGACTTACGATTCTACGATGTGTGTATAAGTGGATATGATTTTGAAAAATATAGAATATTATTATGAATATAAAGATGATATGGAAGTTGACAAATTTATGTGTTTTGGTCCTTACATACAACTACAGGGCAGGTTAAGCTAATTACTAATTACCTTGTGATAATGTATGACATACGAGTATACATTATATATATTAATTGCAATGAAACAATGACTCGTTATTTATTTAATCTATTATAGAATCGTTTAAACAATTACTATGGCAAGTAATCAGGTTGCTAAACGATATTACATCATATATTTCGCATTAGTGGTGAAGATAATCAATTAAAAATAAAATAAAATGTAATTTAAAATTACATTTTAAATACAATGAACAGTAAAATAATATGGTCAAACAAAATATTTATATAGAAAGATTAATCTATTTCTATAATTCCTTAGCTGCAGTGTAAATATGTATGTATATTTTTTTATTGGTTTTATTATTTAATTAATTAGTGTGTCGAAAATTGTAATATGTAGGTCGATTCTCTTCACTACCAAAACGAAGATATGTATATAAAACCTACTGGAAATATAATTATGGTTTTTTTAGATTTATCCATTATCTCATTGGATGAGCGATACAATATTCTCACGTCAATTATCAAAAATTATTATGCATCGTTTATTTGATATATTCAATTGAATACTATTAATAGTTGTTTCAACATAAAAAATCGAGACTCTTAGCAAAGAAAAAACGCTAAACGTCACTCAAGCTCTAACTTCGTATCTATCATTAAATCGATTACTATCGGGAGAGTCATCTGCAAACTTAATATCATTAGATGATTCTGAATCATCAGCAAACTTAATATCATTGAAATCTGTTCTTTTCAAAGTGTCATCTTTTTCTCGAGTATCATTAACTCGTTTTAAAGTTGAATCATCTCGATTGTCTCGATTCTCCCGTCTGTGGACTTTTACTGGGGACATTTTAAGTGACAAATCTTTCATTGGTATAATATCTGTTTTCTTTTTGTTTCTTTTTGGTACTTTTGGTGACTGTAAATCGCTTATGCTAAAGTTCAAGGGATGTATAATATTGGATCGATCAATTACTTTATTAATGGACTTCATAGATTCATTTGATTTATTTGACCGGTTGCTGGATCGTTTGAGAGTGGCTGCTGGTCTCTCTTCAGGGGATTCTGTATTACTGCCGGGATCTGGTCGTAGTTCTTTAGGCACAACCTCCTATGTAGAATCAAATTAATGAATACCAATTATGATTGTAATTTCTGTACATCAAAAAAAATATTTGTATGCTATTATGTTTAATCGTGAAACTATAACTTGATAAATAATATAAAATCTTGACTAAGCTTGTTAAAATAGAAGCTTAGCTAAAGATTGTACTTGAGTATGATCAATATATAAAGATAAAAATATAAGTAACAATACCTCATAAATATTATTCTTGTCCATTTCTTCTATGATATCACCTTCTTCTATGGGCGGTATCCACACCAGGAATGCGGGGTCCATGCCTAGATAAGAACCTGGTACGGAACCTGAAACAATGTATCTTATAAACTTACAGCAAAATCTTTTACAAGAAATTATTTGGTACTGAGTGATTTTCCACTACATGAAATTAGAATAATACTATAAGTGTATAACACTGAAACTTTGTAATTTTGAGACGAAAAATCTGAGGCAGTCGAGAAGCAGAGAAAAAAATACGTAAATTTTTAGCTATTATATTTAATTATATGCCATAACTAACGTGTTGCTTACACAAACTTAATATTTTTTACACATCCAAGAAACATCCAATGCACATACATACAATCGGGTATAAACAATGTGTTGGTGGGTATATTTAAGAATATACTTATGTACATGTTTTAGCATGTTCC
The DNA here is from genome assembly GCA_030704555.1 of Heliconius charithonia. Lineage (NCBI taxonomy): Eukaryota > Metazoa > Arthropoda > Insecta > Lepidoptera > Nymphalidae > Heliconius > Heliconius charithonia. The sequence goes on from CM060825.1 coordinate 8,529,091, forward strand.
TGATGCAAACTTAAAAGATTTTTTACCATCAAATATATCAATAATCATCAAATAAGTCTTACGTACCTGCATTATTGACTTCATAATCATAATAATCGATCTCCATTTCCGGATGTGATGTTAGACTCAAGTCGGAACGAAGCAGTCGTCTATTGCACGTCTCTTTGTTATGCTTTGGATTGTCCCGGATTCTGGCAGACGATACACCGCTTAATGCCGGTGAGTACCAACCCTTTGCAAGAGAATAATTGTTTTCATAATATATAATTATTTTTCATATAGTTATTTAGACTTATAATATCCCTTGCGAAGTAAAATAAATAAAATAATAGAAGTAGTTACTTCTAATTCTTCTTACTTAATCAACTATAAAAACATGATAGGAGATTTGTTTAATACTGCTTCAATTAGAAATGATTATTAATATTAATACTAATTTAATTAACAACATTCTTCTTACATTAGTGAGTGTAGCGGCGGAAACAGATGACGACGCCCGACTGGTGCATCTGTCCTTTTCCCACACACTGTCTCTGTCTTTCTCGCTGCAGGTGTCTCTTCCACTTACGCTGGTAGTACTCGTGTTCATTTCCGCTGTAACCGCTTCACTGGTAGACGGTTGTGGTGGCGACGTAATCTGTATAAATGAATGTTATTTTATTATTATGTTCCATAAATTTTCAAGAATATTTTACAATATTTATTCGACATCATCGTGTCTTAAATTGCAAAATATATTGTTTTTATACTTATAATTAATTATATTACACCATAGAATAATAATAGAAGCGAAAATACAATTCTCTTAAAAGGTCAAAAAGTCTAAAGTAGAAATTACCAACACTTGATTGTATCTATGATGTTTTTTTAGCTTCACTCTTTAATTTTACTGGATTAACTGATTTCTACCAAAGTCAATGCGAATTTTCCATAAAAAACAAGTAAACATATGTACCTGTGGTACATGCGTATTAGATACAGTACGCGATCTTCTTAGAGTAGAATACGTCATGGCTTCTGATCCGGTGGCAGCAGGGGCGCTACTAGATGATACATTTTCAGGCGTGATCGTTGCTTGACTGCCGCTGGCACTAGCCACGCTTAAGTTATCTGGTATTTCGATTTCCGCGTCTGTGTGGTCTTCTTCATCTCTAAGCATAAAAAAAGATCAGTGATCAGTGAGAAGATTGGTATCTATGTATACATGTATATCCACTGTATGTTCACGCAGTACTCTCTCTACATAGGTGGATACAAAAGACGTCCTTAATTATTCGTTTAATGATATGTAATTTATTAATCTCTAGCGATCCGCTCACTTGACTATATAGTTTTTTATTTGCTAATCTGAGTATTGGGTACCAAGGGCCCCGCGAATTCAATAAAACTCACTCATTTTATACCTGACATATATATACATATATTATTTTTATGCCGATTTTAATAAAATAAACTCTAAATGTTAAAGGAAATTGCGCTTTAATCTGTTACGCTGTTTCTGAGAAGCGTATCAGCCGACAAGCAGATAAAAAAAATAAAGAAATGGAAACTAACTTTTAAGAATAAAACATAGCACCAGTTTCCCTTTTATTGCATTGATTTTCCAATTACCGTTTTTTATACTATAAGGATATAAGAAATAAAAATTTGATTATGCTACAATAACCGAAATCTGTGATTTATTATCGAGTGATTTTGCCCAATTGTGACGGTCTACTCACGATTGTTACAGACATACATATTGATGTTGCATACCGAATGGAGACATCCTTTGAACATATGTATCTGGGTTAGAAATTCCAGTTTAGGGAGGGTGCAATTAAACGCACAATCAATCTGAATTGTAATCCCATTGAAAATCCTTTACTTTTATCTCTTATTTTTTTTTAAAACCTTTCACATTTTATCCTAATATACAAATAGAAGGAAGCTAGTTTTCGAGACATCGTTTGTTGAGTGGCGGAATTCAATGCCACGCATTGTCTTCTTACAGCGAGAAAATAAAAAAAAAAATCTTCCGAATATAAATCAAATCCACAACCTTCGCATTTGCAGTCATAGACGGTATTTTAATAAATTTCCAATACCCTTTCGTTTTAAAATTGACGTTTCTTTGACGATTCAATCACAAAAATCCTTTCAACCCCATCCTCTTAACAAAAACTAAGTTAAATTACAATCGTTAAAGTGATTTCTAAACAAACCATAGAGACTTGAGTACGTAATTAGTGAGAAACGTGTGAGTGCCATTGTTCGAACACGTTCTCCACGGGGCGTTGATTGCTTGTTAATTAGCGTATTATATTTATAATGACTCTTTAAAAAACCTAGATATATTAGACTATATTGATATTAATGGTAAAACTCAACGCCGCGCTTTGTCTGATTATTCTGATAAAGAAACGAAAATATTTTAAATATACCTAATATAGAGGCTGTCATGGCGTGTGATTTTAAGATTGTGAGTTTGATTTCCACTTGAGAAAGGAAATATGATATTTTTCATTTCCTTGATCTGGTAAAAAAGGCAAATCGCGGCGTTGATTTCCGCTACTCGACACGCAATGCCTCAGGAATTCGGCGGAAAACGGGGGATGGAATTATCCCAATGGGAAACACTGTGACACACGTCTTTTAACTAGATCTAGAGATTTCCTCTAACTATACTGCTCTCAATGGCGATATTTAGTCTTTTATAAATATCAATTATTAATGTAAGTGAGGAAAGGAGTGTCCTAACACTACCCTCTGTGTTCTCTACTATACGGGAATAAATCGTGAAGTTGCTTTTTATAATAATAAAATACACATTCACTCAAAATTAAATAAATAATGTTATATTTATCACAAATAAGTTGAAGAAAGCTTTACAAAAGTCACTTCTATACAAAGTTCTGTACATTCATTAGGCTTGCTTGTAACGGAATACACCTTCTCTTTCGAAATATGGACTGGGAAGGCTATTTTCACTAATTGAGTACTCGAGTTGTGTGACATTGCAACTTGTTTTCACTTTCTTTCTATACAGCTTCTTGTTTTGTGGATGTTTCTTTAAGTATATGCATGTCTATAGAAAGATTTTGCTTGACTAATGATTGCGGGCGACAAGGAGTTGAACAATTATGATTTGGTACGGGTGAAAAATTAAAATGAATAAAAAATCGAAATTTCGATATCGGGAGTCTAATTATTTATAAGATTTTTTTTAGTTTTTTGGTAAATATATATATAAGCTTCAGCTTGCACGCTGCATCCCGCTCACAACAGTGTTAAGACATTCCGTACCCCACTTTCCAACGTATTCTGGAGACGTGAAAATATCATAAGGAATCGAGCGATCGCTTCTGCAGGCACACTTTGTTCCCCTGCGCCACGACTGGCCTCCTAATAATAATGATATTAAAAATTTATGATTTTTTCAGATGCCGTCCAGTGAATGTAGTGGCACTACAGTTGCCTAAATTACGAATATCTATTTATTACTTATAAGTTAAGTAAATATTCACTAATATTTACTTAACTTATAAGTTAAGTAAATATTAACTAATATTTACTTAACTTATAAGTAATAAACTATTGAAAATATACCTATATAGTTAAGTATTAATTTGAAAAGGGAAAAATAGGGGATTTATTATTCGATCAACCACAGTTGCCGCTTTCCGCGTGACAAATTTAATATGGATCGATTAGATAGGTGAACCGTGAACGTGCGTAGCGATTGTAAAAAATCTATGAACGTTATAAACGTTGTAAAACAGTATTTGTTAGAGCGATATGTTTTTATATCTTTTTATATTCATATGTCGAATTGTATATAATATTATGTGTATGTTTCAAATTTATTTCTTTACATGCTATGTGCAGCTGTGTTTATATGTAGAGGCCGTCGTGGCTCAGCGTTTAAGTTATATATCTTAAACATGACAGTTGTCCGTTCGATTCCTCAAATTCGACAAAACATGTCGTTATTTTTTGGCACTAAACAGGTTTTGTCTCAAAATTGGGCGGATTGTTCGGACCAAAATGACTTTGCACTAAATTATCTCTGCCTTAATTGCTATATGTGGGATATAGAGTAATATTATTATATTATATATAGAGTAATATTCTTGAGTACAAAAAGTTAATGCTGTACAATTAAATTTTAGGCCAGTCGTGGCGCAGGGGCACAAAGTAAAACCGACTGGTGGGTTCGAACCCCACTCGTGGAGATGAAATATTATATAATCTTCGCTGTGGTGTCATGGCGCGGCGTTGAGTTCTGCCACTCAAAACACAATGCCTCCAGAATTCGGCAGAAAGTTGGGAACTGAGTGTCTTAACACTAAGTTCCTCTAACCTATCCTGCTTAGTGCGGAATACAGTGTGAAGCTATAAATGTACCTACTCACCTAATTTCTACATTCTCTGAAGTTCTGTCTGAGTCCCTGAGTCTTGTGTGCCGAGTTCTTCCTGGTAGGAGTCTTCGCAAAGAGACCCCTCCACCGACGACTTCTGATAACAACGTGCTTCGGGAACCCGTTGTAGCTCCTAACTCCAATGATGCTGAACAGGCTGGGATATAAAATATTTTTATATAATATATTTGTTTGAAGAAAAACTACAAAATTAAGGTAATGACCTTATATATATTTAGTCAGGACATAATTGGTGAATTGCTGAAATAGCATTACATAAAATAGAAACAGAATATAATGATAGATAGAATGTATTAATATTATGGTATCATATTAATAAAAAATCTCTCACCATCACTATCAGTCAGTGACTCCTTATCAGCAGCACGTTGATAAGCCCTAGTTCTGTGGGCAGAATGTACAGCAAGGGCTAGGGCAGCAAGAGCTGCGAGGGCAGCTAGGGCGGCGGCTGACGCTCGGGCCGCACCGCCGCCCGCCCACCACCCGGTGGACATTGACGCGTATGCTGCTGATGTGTTGTGGATCGCTTCTGTTTGACAATATATTAATAATGGTTTTATTTTCTGATAAGCTTTATAATCTATTTCTCAACTTCACGCTGTATCCCGCATATAGCAGGTTAGGCAAAGAGAAGCTAGAGTTTATATACCCTTCTGCCTACTTTCCGCTGAATTTTTGCCACGCTTGGTAATAAGGTATTATTACCAGAGCCAAGAAAGGATTAATAAATTATGATTTATTCAGAATCGTATCGGCAATAACGAATAAACACTAGACATTATCTGCCTCACCCGTCATTTACAACATACATAAATAATAATGAAAAGAGACAAAAGAGAATAGACATATAAAATCTTTTTGGTAATAATTGATACAGAATTTGTAAGCTGTACTACTTTACACTTTAACATGCAGTAGATGGCAGTCTGCCAGTTCGAAACATCGATAGGTCGTAAATAAAGAAAAATATAGCTTTTAAGCTCATTCTGTTTTTTGCTACAGCTTTTTTAAAATATGTGCCAATAACACGTTTCAAGATTTTATTATCGAATGTAACGTCTAGGAGCTCAATACTATACATTATTTGTTAATTTTCTCGAGTCGGAATCGAACCTATAAACTATCGCCTGTCGAACAGTCACACTTCTGTGTCGTTGTGCCACGACTGGCCTTAGTGCTTTTATAGCAACGAATTTCATAATACAAATATACCTATTCATTAGATTTATGTTGGCTATTCATTAAATTTATGTTAGTCGATTACACTTTTAGTTTAAATCGACTAACTGTCTATAACGACTTCTCAATTGAGTCAGCGTTTACATTTTAAATAAAGCTTCAGTACAGTTTGTTTTCAATTATATCTTTTTTTTACTTCGTAGTAAAGTTATTGTATTTTTTCATTCAATTGATGAAAAAAAAATAAGGAAAGTTTTGATTAGAAGGTTAAAAAAAAGTAAAAGAAAAATGATTTCGATTCCCAGTCAGTAGAATTCATGATTTTCATTTCCACGCACTCACATAACTTTAAGTTCCGTCAGCCAACAACCAATGTTGTTGTTCGAAAAATGAGCCGAATGGAAGGAACGGAGTGTCTTAACATTCAGTTACTTTATCTATTCTACTACAGAACGTAGTGTTCTGTATAACACAATGTGAAATTAAATAAATGAAACAAAAAAAAACTCTAAAGGAATATAAATAAGAATAATCTTAACAACATACCAGTTTGCATAGCATGTGCCAAGAACCCTCCAGCACAGCGCTCGCTGGTATCACCGGACCGAAGTTCAACGAGGATGTGTCTCCCACCAGCTATCTCTATCACACCACCGCTATCTGTAGTTGTTTCCACGTCCTCTGCCTATATTAAAAAAAAACTAAAATAAATAAATAAGAACTACATAAGTATAATTATAGGGGATATAATTTCAAATCCGTCATAATGTACCTATGTATTTGAGACCGAGACTAATTATTGCAGCGATTTCCACTCGGAAGAATGAATTATTTTTATTTTCTCGCTCTGACAACAAGACAAAAAGCGGAATTGACTTCCACCACTCAACACGCTATGTCTCAAACGACGTTGTCAACACGTAATGTCTTGAAAAGACAAGAAATATGAATGTTTTAAAAATATGTTACTTCTGCCATCCTTTTATTAAAAGCTAGAAAAGTGTTTATATAAATATTATACCACAGCAGAACTATCTGGTCCATCCCAAGATGCTAAAAGCGGAGAGCCCAGAGAGTCGCCATCTCTAGCGAGGAGAGCTTGCCCAGCACAAGGCAGCTTAACCGCTTCGAAACGTAATCGTACTGCCAGACCTTCTTCTGCCTATAAAAAATGTAACAATTATATGTAAAAAAATATATAAATAAGTGACTGTGACTACTAATCCAAGGGTCCCGGGTTTCGTTCCCGCCCAAAAAATACACGATATTTAGAAACAATGTCATAAACGAATAAAAACATAAGTTAATTATCCCGTTCCTGTAAATAAATAAAACACAACCTTCGCTTACTTTAAAACTAACCTAACCTGCTATAACCGGGATACCGCATGAAGTTGAATCAGCAATATAGCTTAATTTTGTAACAAATAAAGTTCAAATAATAAGAACACCTTTGAATGTGATTCTATGCAGAGGTCTGATTAAATTCCAATCTTTTTAGATAAAACTTAATAAATAATAAGTAATAGTTAGTAGAGAGCCAGTCATGGCGCAGTGGCACAAATTGTGACTGTAAAACCGACTGGTTGTGGGTTCGATTCCCACTCGAGGAGATGAAATATTTACTTAAATTTATATTTCCATTTCTTCGCTAAGGTGTCGAGGCAAATGCGCGGCGTTGAGTTCTGCCACTTAACACGCAATTCCTCCAAATTCGGCAGAAAGTGGGGAACGGAGTGTCTTAACACTAGGTTCCCTCTACCTACCCCGCCGGATACAGCGAGAAGCTAATTTATTTTTTTTAATAGTTAGTCTTTGTTGTCGTGAGCTTGTGGTTTCAAATGACACGACGTACGTGACCTTTGAGAGAATAAAAAGGAATTAATTTGTAAATGAAGATTTTAACTCCCTTAAAATATCAGGCAAGGAAAAGGCTTTCTGTGTATTTTAGAGATACTAAGAAATGGCTGTTGAGAACCTAACATCGCACTTTTTCCAAGCAAACTTATCAATACTTTTTTTAGTCTAAAAGAGGCTGAGAGATCTTAGTGTCGAGACAGTGCTAAATATCGAGACATTTTTTCAGTGATGGAACTTAATGTCACGGGCATTTGCGTCGGTCACGCACATGATAATAACATCAGCACCATAGATAGAAAAATAAATAAAAACAAAAAAAATATATAAACTTCCGAGAATTTCATAATAGTTTATTATTCCTTATAAGACCGCTATCTATATTATAGAATAGCTTTTATTTGTCGCTTTGACAGATGAAAATAACTAAAAGTTGTGTATGGCACATGATACTTTCTTAGTGCCCGAGGTTAATCTGACCGAAAGTACATCGGATTACATCACAACGAGGTCATCTAATATAGCCTATATGCTATTTCTTTCCTCGATAAATAGACTATACAGTCCAAATAAACATAGCGTATAAGATAATAGTAAAGATATAGATATATCCGTATCTCGTTTCGGATTCGAACCTACGACATGCACGTGCACATTACCCCATAGAAGATTTCCATTTTCATTAATATATTAAATTGATATTACCTATATTTAAAACTAAAAGGCGAAAATCCATTTAATTAACGAGTGATTGAGCAAAATTTTAAGACCCGCCCGTATTAGATCAGAGATACATTTGGGAAAATTCGACACGTAACAAACGTGATTCGTGATTTTGGAATATTCGTGAAAAGCTAACCAAAGCCTTGTATAAAAAGGTTTGCGAAGCTTTTTATCTCTGAGCAAGTGATGATTGATGTGAAACAAATAAACGGTAAAAAAGAAATAAATATTGGTAAATATATATAAAATAAAAATACTTTATTTGTACAACAGATTTTATATGTATTTATATATATATATATATATATATAATAAATAATAATAATAAATATATATACATATTTATTATTTTTTATTTTCTTCACCTGTGCCTTATATTTTTATGACCAGTCGTGATGCAGGGGTACAAAATCTTATTGTTAACACTGTAAGTTGGTTGTGGATAGATTACCACACGAAGAATTGAAATATTTAATATTTCCATTTTTTTTTTTGCTTTTATGTCGCGCCAAGCGCGGCATTGAGTCCCGCCAGTCAACACACAATAACTACAGAATTTGGAGGAAAATGGGAAACGGAGTGCCTTAACACTAGTTTAACAGCGTGAAGCTAAAAAATAAATATAGCTTCACGCTGTATCCCGCATAAACCTGTGCAGGCAGAGTGGGCACTCCGTTCCAATTTTTACGCAAAATTTTAAATATTTAATGTTGACTCAAATTTGCGCTTGGCCTGGTTACTACTATAGTTAGTCAATAAATATTTGATTTTTAATTAGAACAATGTTGATACAATTTGAATTTCCCGTTGAACGATATTTTATTACAAATTGAGCTAGACAAATAGTAATTTGCCTATTTACTCATCAACTCCACATATATAAATATATAACATTACAAAATTTTCCAACAAATTTCAACATATCTAGTAGTGAAATTAACTTGTGAAACTAATCGATGCTATATAGGCTAAAGATGAATAGTTTTACTAAGTCGCGCTTTTCAAATTTGTATAGATATAAAACAGCGTTAGGTAAAATGAAGAACAGAACAATATAGTTCAAATATTCGATTAGCAATTTGCTAAATATATACATTTTTGTTTAATAAAATCTAAAAAAATAAAATTTCAAATGTCCAATAGAGGCCAGCGTCTAGCATCTGAATGTAAACGCGAATGTGGATCCAATTCCCAATGGGGGAATGATTTATTTTTATCTCTTCGCTTTAGTATCACGACAGAGCGCGGCGTTGAGTTCCACCACTTTTTTTCCATTAGGGAACCAAATGTTTTAACACTATGTATAGCTTAACTGTACTTTATATTAAAATATATATATATATAATAAATTCCATTACAACATTTTAAATACTTAAAAGTTTAAAACATGTAAATCTCTTAGAGACTCGATACTAAAATGTAGGAGCGCGTCGAGAAATTTATAGTCAAACTAATGGCTTTACGTAAATTTACGATTTCGTTGCTTCCGTAAAATTATTGAATTCGCCAGGAAACTAAACATAACATTGCAAAGGCAAACGCTTATCGTACACTCTTAATGGCCAAGTTTTGATGATCCGTAGCTCCGTAAATGTTCGTAGTTCCGTAACTATACCGCGACTGAAATCAATTTAACTTTCGTCCTGTCAAACCCTTTAGTTTTGTATAATTGAATTTGGTAAAATTGTAACGAATGCTTCTGGATTTGCTTGTCGCGGCGATATTGATTGGTTGTGTGGATGTTTTAATGAGTTTTCTTTTATTTTTATCTTATCTTATTTTTATCATTGCGAGTTGTTTTTAAGCGTAAAACGATGTTTGTGTGTTTGGAGTGATAGTTAATGAATACTCAAGTTCTTACATTTTTTGCTTGTTTAAATTATTTTGGCTTATTTTCTTTTTAATGTGCCTTAAACTTTTGTTTTAAATACAACACACAAATGCCAACGCGATTCTCCATTTATTTTGTAATGTAAGACGAAACTGGGAATAATTGTTTACATCAATACATAGTGGAACGGAGTGTCTTAAAACTAAGTTCCCTCTGCCTACCCTGGTGTGTGCGGGATACAGCGTGAAGCTGATAAAAAAATCAATACATATTACATCAATTACATTTATTATTTAATGAAAGCGTAAAACCAATGTTACCTCGATTAATAAGAAGAATAATGATGACTATATTTTTATGAACAATTCTTTGTATTTTTAAATGAAATTATTTTAACCGGATTAACTGCGTATATTTTGTATTTTTATACATTTTAGGAAACCCGACCTTTGGAACACTTTGCAGTAGTCCGTGGTCGTCTGTCAGTTGACATGACTCATTCAACTTCCATGGTGATCCCATGAATCTGTCATTAGGCCACACCTCCATGAATGAGTACCACACACACACACTTGTTACTTTGAATGAAATATTTTAAAAGTTGACCTCTTGTTTTAACATTTCATTCAAAATAGTAATAGTGTGTTTTGTAATAATTTTATATTATAGTAAATACAATTCGAAGGTAAAACATTCAAATACTTATAAAATACATTAAAACTTTCAAAATATTATAATATATTAAACTGTAACTCATACACTAAGGACACGTTGAAATTTCGTATAAATTGGTTTAATGATCCTAGAGCTGCAGCCAACTAAGCTGCAAGCATCTCGGTACAGCGATTTCAGTATAGTTGTTTTCAACTTTTGCTGTTTTGCAAATTAAATTTCAAAATGATTAAATATTTAAATTTACATTATGTGCCGAAATATCTCATAATTAATTTGGTACAACGTGACCATACATTATTTCCGTGGCGTAAAGATCCAGAGTATGAGGAGACAATGCAGACCAGGCCAGGCTCCTTTAGCTAGTGCTGTATTCTGCGATCCCAGACCAAAGCTGTTATATGGAATGGTTTGGTGTCTCCAACAGCAGTCTTAGCTATAGAAGCAGAGTTGTGGTACATGTCTCTTATATTACAATATAGACCCCAGAAACCTCCTCGGATCACAATCCCCACCAGATACACTGACTACAGCTGACAGTCAAAGGCCTTCTGTAATCTAAAATATGCAGAGCAGAAATATGCAGATTTTTCCTGTATAGATCTATTAAACTTCTAAGGGCAATGACGTAAAAATTGCCCGATCCTAGCTGAAATCCATATTGAGACTCGACCTCTTTGCCAATTACAATACTACATGCATATTTACAATATTTCAATGTAACACCACGAAAATATATAAACATTTTGAACTAACACGTACATTGTATTAAATTACAACTAACACTGAAGTGCAGGTTCTACTATGATCAAATTAAGGTACAACACAACTCCATTTATAACTGACTTTGTTAGTGATATAAATACATGTACTCGTACTGTGTTCACTATTGTGTGACTAAACTTACAGCATTCTGTACAGTAGTTTGGGCGGAATGTAACCTCTACTATGAATTTAACGGTAAACGATATCGAGCTAGTTAAAATAAACAATTATAATTACGATGGGATACAAAATAAAATTATTTTAAATATATGTGTTTTTTTTAAGTAAAACATAGTGTTTTGACACTAAGTTGACATTAATCACCTATTGTTTCAACCTAGTGTTGCAAAATATAAGATATTATCTAACGATGTCCTGATCCAAGATCTTGTGAACACGTAAGTAACAATCTTTAATCGATTTATGTTTAAGTGATTGAATAGTAGTCAGCATGTGACTATTAGCCCATCGGTTGTGGGTTCGATTAATATTCAAAAGTATGAATTATTTGCATTTCTTTGCTCTATTACGAAGATAAGTCGCCATGATCGCGGACATTATAGCGAAATTTTAGAGACCATAATAGTTTAGATTTTCAATTTCTATTTGGGAAAAAGGTTTGGTATAAAATTTCGGTATTCGGTATTAACATACTGATGAAAAATATGTACAGAAAAATAACAGAGTAACAGAGTGATGCATGGTAGGGGACACACTCGACGACATGAAACTGACGTCTAACACAACAGTTAATAACTGTTGAAGCCAGTCTATTAAAATTTTAATTATTTCTATGTGAAATGTTATTTTATATCTATGTTGTATTTGCTGCGTTTAATTTTACAATAACATCATTACATATCGATATTTCAGTACGTACGAACCTTCTATCAGTGCTCGCCTATACTTCCCAAGAAACGTACATGTACGTTTCAATTTCACGTTCTACGCCACGTACTATCACTGAGTAACGGAAGCGTATTATATTTATTGTATAGATTTATCTTGTTAATTGACGCAACTGTCGCGTTTGCGATCAGACGCTGCCCCACTGTGCAACGACAGCGTCATATTGTTAGATATTATGTGAATAACGGTTATAAATTTTAGATTATTATTATTTTTAGTTTTTTTAATGATTATTATAATTATTTATTTTCTTGACTTTTTTAACTTTTTGCTGTATCGCACACATAGCAGGGCTGAGGGAACCTAGGAGCCTAGTGTTAAAATACTCCACTCCTATTAAGACACTGCTCTACCCCGTTTATTGTCATTCTCGAATTCTCGAGGCGTAGAGTGTTGACTGGCGGGACTTAAGGCCGCGCTTTGCCTGGTTACTCGTATTCCCGTATAGAAAACTGATGATAGGCCTCTTTACTCGTTTTCTCTTATAGAAAACCGATCATAGACAAGATAACAATTTTCTCTACAAGTAAACTTACCTGTAATAGCCAAAATGACCGAGCAGGACAGGCTCTAGCTGACCCAGCAAGGAGCCTTGCTGCCGGAGCCAAATGCAAGACACAGCCGCATCTGCATCTAGCTCCTATTTCTGCCACTACTAAAGATGAATCTCCCGCCCACGGTCGAGCAGAACACTCGCAAGCTGCGAGCTCTACTGCTTGACCCTTTTGAAAAAAAATATATAATTAAATTAATGAGTAAATAATAAGAAAAAAGCGGGCGTAAGATTACAAGCTGTGTGGCTGTAAAAATGTCGGTTGTAGGTTCTATTTCCACTCAGGGTAACGAATTATTACTTATTAATATTATTGTTTCTTCGCTCTGGTACCAAGACAACGCACGGCTTTGAGTTCAGTCAGTTAACACGCAATGGCTCAAAAAATCTGCGGAAAGTAGGGAGTGAAGTGTCTTAACACTAAGTCCCACCTGCCTACCCTACAGAAAAAAATAGACATAAAAAAATAGCTTCTAACAACTGGTTCAGAACCAGTTCGGGCCTCGAACTCACAACCATTCGATTTTACAATAACATTTTGTGCCCCTGAGCCACGACTGGCCTCAAAATATATATATATGAGATATTCTGAGATGAGAGATATTCTGTAGATGGATGAAAATTTTAGTTTTACTAATACCTATGATAATAAAATTTTTAACAAAAAAACTGACTTTAAACAACGAACTAAAAAGTAAAAAATAATTTTACATAAAGTAAACCGTACTTTGATTTTGTTAAACAAAAATAATTAAAAAAAGGAAATGTTAACAAAAAGTTGTAGTGAGGTGGTTGTACCATGAGCTTGACTTTTTTACAGTCGGTTGAAAATAAGAAAATCATCTTTTATGAAGTTAAGGAATGTTACTTTTGACACCAATTTTAACAACGTTTTTCCTTGTAACTATTACAGTACAATTATATTTTTTACCAAAAAAAAACGACTTTGTTTAATTTCAATCGAATTCCATAATCAAAACCTAACCAAACCTTCCTATCCTACCCAAACTATCTTTGAAGTGTATCCTGTCCAATAAAAATGAATTATCGGAATAGGTTGGCGTGATATTGATTTATTTATCTATTTGTCGCGCACATACTTAATGCCAATTTAAGACTTATGTGATTTTCTCAGACTCCATTGTCAGACATGAGTTTAAAAAAAATGTAACCACAAGGACTAGTTTTCAAATAAAAAAAAAGTCATCAAAATCGGTTCTCCCACTCAAAAGTTCTGAAGTGATAAACCTAAAAAAAAAATACAGTGGATTGATAATCTCCTTTTATCACAGAATTCGGTTAAAAATAAAAATAATTACGGAATAAAATAAGAATAACAATGCACCTTGATTTCTAAATAGTTTATTATAAAAATATAAAAAAATATTAAGATTAGAAAAGTGTAGCATTGTGAAAACAATAAAAAATATTTTCAATCTTCAGCCCCCTCATGTGTCGTTTTACCCACATCATCACTACTTTTATTTTCTTCTTCGAGAACATCACCTTCGTGTGCCTCACTTTCCTGTTCGACGTCAGCATCTGTATGTTCATGTCCACCATCTTCACTTCCATCTGGTTTCTCTTCTTCGCTACCAGCTTCTCCTTCTTCATGTTTATCTTGTATAATAACTGATTTAGTGAGTTTTCTTTCACTTGTTAACTTAGCTTGCGATTGCATAGTCATTTGCGAATATTCTAAATCTTTCAATATTGATTTTTGTATTTCTAGTTTACTAGCTTCTAGTTTTTCCTGAATATCCATTTCGGACTCCGCTTTTACTTCAGGCTCCCCTTCACTTGTGCTTACAGAAGACTTCGTAGACGTAACAAATGAAGGTAAGCTATCCTTAGGGGTTACAGGAGGTTCAGTAGATGGTGGTACAAGATGAATACTTGGTATTGTTCTAATACTTCCCAAAGAAGACGAAGACAATGATATTGCTGATGCTTCTTTTTCTGCTTTAAATGATTCCTTGGAAGTAAAAGACATAATGGCAGAAATTGTCTTTTTCTTTTCCGCGGGTTTTGGTATGAAGCCCAAATCACCTTCTTCATAAACTCTTCCCAACGATGCAATAGTATCTGTTGATTCAACTCTCTGTATCTCACGGTATTGCGTAATAATATCAAGTAGCTGTGATAGTAGTGCTTGTCTATCCATTATTTCCCGAGTTGCATCTTGAGTAGCCCAATCGTCAAGTTTTAGTGCAGCTTGGACGGCAATTGCCGCTTCTTTTAATATTCTTTTAAATTTGGTGCATTCTTTTGCTACTTTAGAGGATTCCACCTTAGCTTTATTCTGGTCACTCATTCTGGCATGCAAATTTTGTTCTAATATACGAACTTGTAGCGATAAATTTTCATTTTCTTTAACAAGATTTTGTATTTTTGTTTCTAATAATTCCAAATCGTAATTACGTTTTTCAAATATTGCTTTTTCCTTTTCCATTTTTTGAAAAGCAGCTGTCAGTTGATCGATGACTTTCAGCTGTACAACATTTTTATTTATAGCTTTATCTCTTTCTTCTTCTGCTAGCTCCATAGCAACTTTAGCAGCACGTTCACTCTCCTTATATTTTTCATTTTGTTCTGCTAACTTTGCTTGTGTTGCTAATATACTGTCTAGTTCATTATTTATTGCTATATTTTCACGAATTACTCTATGCGTCGATGCCGCTATTCTAAGTTCCGTAGCATCTTGAAAGTCTTGAGCTAATTGTAAAAGTCTACCTTCCATTTCTTTTTTTAACTTATCTTTACCAATCACAAATTTCTTTTCAGCATCATAAATTACCCTTTTATACTTCATTTCTTGATCTTTAAAAGCTTGTTCTTGCTTATCAAATTTCTTCATCAAATCATCTCGTATAGCTCTAAATTCCTCTAGCGTGTTTAGCTTTCCAGCGAGTAATTTATTTTCAGAAGTCAATTGGTCCTTCATTATAGTAAAATTTCGTTCCAAATCTGCCACAGTTTCTTTAAATTGTGCCGTTTCAATTTCTCTAGTCTCTTCCAAGCCTTTAACCTTTTCTTTTAATTCGTTGTTCTCTTCATTTTTTAAATTCAATGTTTTTTTTAAGTATGAGATTATGTCAGCTCTATCTTCGTCGAGCTTATCGTAAGCTTTTTGGAGTTCTTCATTTCGTTGTTCATATTCATCAACTGCAGTTCTTAGTCTCGCAATTTTTCTATTGCATTCCGCTACTTGTAGCTCTAAAAAAGTTCTCTCAACTTCTGTAAATGTTCCTCCTCCTTTATGGGTCTCTTCTTCCTTTCCTTTTCCTTTATCTTTTTTTGGAGCCATTATTATTTACTGTAGTAAATTAAATAAAAAATATGTAAGCTTGACATCCACGTGAGTAATAACATTGCTTCATTGATTAACGGTTGCTATGTTACGCTTGTCGTGGAAACGAATGTTACATCAATAACAGATTATAGTACACATGTTATAATTTTTACGTTCCGTTTTATAGTCTTACGTATTTGAAATATATATATTACGTATTGAACGAATAAAAAAGATATAATATGAAAATAAAAAATATAGAATCATTACTTGTATAAAAATCTTATGAGTAATTTTGGCTCCTACTTTATGAAAACCTACAACAATCATTTGGTAACATTGAATAGATATATTAAAAAAAATAAACGAAAATTAAAAGAAAATTATAAATACAAGTTACCTTACACTTAAAATCAATTATAATCAAATACGCACCTCACAAAACTTAGCCCCATACGCCGGCGGAGGGGAATCACAGAAGCGGTGTCGACTGCGAGTGCGCGTGGAGCAGTGAGCGGGCGCGGGGCACGCTGACCACGCTGACCACTCGCCCCAGCCCCCGGCTCCACCATCTAATAGAAATATATCTAATTAAAACGTAAAGGCCAAGTGCGCATCGATAAAAAAATTGTTTTATATTATAATTTTTATTAAAAGCTTTAGCTTTTAATAAACTTGCTTTAGCAAGTAACGAACAAAATGTCTTGTCATAATGTTCCCTAAGGCCGTCGCAGCACGGCCACACAGCGTCTGACTATAAATGTGACGGATTACGGTTGCAGAATCGCTTTCCATTCTATGGGATGTGAGATAAAGCCTGAAGCTGAAAAAATGCTTGTCTGCAATTTTTACGGTTGTTGGTTTGGTTTACAGTTCCATTTATGCAGCATTATCGGCTCGTTACCAGAGCGAGAAAATAAAAATATTAAATTATTAAATATTTCATTACAGTGTGTTGAGTAGTAGAGCTTGACGCCGCGCTTTGTCTTGTTACCAAAGTGAGGAAATTAAAGTAAATGCGCCACGACAGACTTGTCATAGAAACAAAAAAATAACCTTTACATTGTATTTAAGAATCTCAGAACATTTAAAAGGCTAACCTGATAGAGGCAGTGTGGGTAGGCAGTCCATCCTAACATCAGCTACTGCGCCTGTCACAGCTTGCGATACGTAAACGAAACAATATTCTGGGTAGCGCTCGCTGAAAAGTCGACAGTCGAAGGAAGCTGTGTGTTGACCTCTAAAAAGAAAATAAAGTTTTAAATAGTAATTGTTTTTTTATATATATAGCCGGCCTTGCAAGATGCAACTTAAAGTTCCGACACTGCATTTTCCACACACCGCCCAATTTTCAAGACATTGTATATTCGTAGTCATGAAACTCAACGTTGAAATCAAACTCACACACAGTGAGATTCAGTGGTTTGATTCAGCAGGACGGTTCTTAAATCGGTTCTGCACTTGAATCGTTTAAGCCCTTTTTGAGATAAGTGTGCACAAAACAGCACAGATAGACACAAATAAAAAAAATCATCGATAATTTCCCCTAATAATAGTTTATTTTTTAGGTTCATCTTATTTGTTAAAATAAATAAAGTAGGTATATTACCGACATAAATATATAAACTTTACATCCACACAAATTTTATAAAGCTGAATGATTTAAGAAAAATGTGTTGGATAGTCCTTACGTGTACTAGTATATTATAGGCTATATACATCACGTTAATCTATTGAATAACCCACTGTACCTGTTCTCAGAGTTACTTTGGGCAATTAGAACAGGTCATGGGTCATATACAACTCTAAGTTTGGCCAGATTGGTCCAATAGTAATGGACCAATATGGCAAAGCCGCAGTAAAACCTACCACATTGTACACACAACGTATATACAAATATTTGCTCTAGCTCGAGATCGAACCTTTAGCTTAACATTTATGTTTATTTACTTACCACTAGTCAAGGAGACATTTGGGTCACTCCATTTTCTCCTTTGAATGTGAATGAAGAGGAAAATTCTATATATTTGTATAATTTTAATATTATATTTATTATTTTTTATTTGAGAAATATGTTACATTATACGTGTTTAACCATCGATCAAACTATATATTAGATTGAGTCCTCGTTAGTTGTTTCGGTCAATGTCAGAGTGAAGAAGTAGTACTCCAGTGGAAAACGAATCCACAACCGTCGCTTTTACAGTCGCACGCTTATGCGCCACTTTAGCCTCTTCGCATCGAGATCCAGACGACCGCACCGTACCGTGAGTACCCCACCTCTCATTAATATTAAACTATATAATAGTTCAGATATTTTTTAAGAATAAATGTTGTTTCTATCTTGTTGATAATTTTTGCAAATTTACTAATAAAAGACTATTTTTAATAAATTTACTAAACTTGTCAACCTATTGTCAACAAAGCGACTCCATGACTACTATGTTCTATTTTATATCAAGGAATTTAAGCCTCTAAAACTAATGTGGCTTAATTTTTACAATTAGACTGATGTGGTAGTATTTCTATTTTTCGATTATGATGAGAAAAAAGTCTTTGTTAGGTTATGCCCTCTGCCTACCCTGCTGTGAGCGGGATACAGCGTAAAGTTAATTTAATTTATATTTCGCGATATCTATGGAAAACCACGTCAGCCGCAAAGAGTTTAAAAACAGTTAAAGGAAAAAAGTTATAGATAGATTAGGAGTAAAATGTTTTATATCTATTTCGCGCTATGGGAAACTAGGCCTTAACGCACTGTAATAAATTATTGAAATGACCTTAGGTCATAAGTTTGTGAGTACTAACATTTTGAATTTCTGGTTATATTGACTGTTGTCTTATTTTTGCGCCGTATTTGTATGCAATTTATTATCTAGTATATAGTTGATTGAAGTTTTTAATTGTTAAAAAGATGCAATGTTTCGCTACGTTTTAGGGGTTATTTTGAAAACTATGGATGACGTGTCTGCATTATAGTACTTTTACATTACGAAAATGAGATAGTTCTAATTTCCGTGTATAGTAACTGATTGCGACCCTCGGGCCGTAGATACAAAAACTACTCTAAATCAATATGATATTAAAAATATGTTGATTGTTATATTCATAATTAACTAAGCTAATTATCTGTTATAAACAAATTATTATTTAGGACGCACCATTAGTTTAATTTGTATTCATTTCTCAATCGATTTAATATAATTTAAAATATTTTTTTATATATTTATATATACCGATTATATATTATGAAGCTGGTGACCATAAAATTGTTAATTTAACTTAAAGGGTCAAACTCCATTTCAAGTAAAGTAAAGGAATATTTGAAGTTCTGATAACTTATTTGTTTATCCTGTTAAATCTGTTCGAAGTTCACATTTGGGTAGTAATAATATATAAAGTCTTATAACGGCAATGTTGTGATGTAATACCATTTTGACCCAAGACCTGAATTTAGTTTCGAAACTCACCACCCAACTTTTTATAAATTCAAGTAAAAAGTAAAGTAACAAAAAGTAAAAGGGGTAGGGAATGGTTTTTTAGCTTTACGCGTTATACCGCATAGCACGATAGCCAGTTCGATGTTAGTGTTAAGATACTCCGTTTATCGCTTTCCATCTGAAGTTGTATGACTGCATAGTGAGTAACGTAACGCTACCTTTTTACATTGCCAACGTAAGCAAATAAAAATAATCATAGGTGACATATAATGTAAAAGAGGCCAGTCGTGGCGCAGGGGCATTAAGTGTGACTGTAAAATCGACAAGTAGTGGGTTCGATCCCCACTCGAGGAAATAAAATATTTATTTACGTTTATATTTTCATTTCTTCGCTCTGGTGTCGAGGCAAAGCGCGGCGTTGAGTTCCGCCACTGAACACGCTATGCCTCCTGAACTGGGCGGAAAGTGGGGAACGGAGTGTCTTAACACTAGGTTCCCATTGCCTACAGTGCTGTGTGCGTGACGCTGTGTGAATCTGAACATATAAAGTAATAAATTATATGAATTCATATCTAACCTGCGCACGCGTCTCTCAGCAACGTATCGTAGTCTATCTGAATCTCTTCCAAACACTCGCACTCTGTCGGCCCCTTCGAGAACACATTCTGGGTATTGAAATAGAACACGTACTCCATCTCCACAAGGGAACACTGAGCCGCCGTGGACATTTAGAACAAATTGTTCTGACCAGTCCGCCTGTAGATCAAAATTAATAGTTCTTAATTATTACATTTAAAGTTTATTTAAACTTATTATAAAAATAAACAATATCTATTGATTAATTGTAATAAAAAGATTCATGTATTTTAAGCGGACCAGCCGCACGAGGGCGAGGGGTAAATATATATTAACCTTGTATAAGCGATGGCTGTCGATTTGTTAAAATAAGTATGAATAAATATTATTTCGCCTTATACTCTACTGTTATTTGTCTTTATAAGATAATGTGTAAGTGAAGATAAAATATAAAATAACGTAAATCGATATTAAAACAATAAGAATAGAAAAAATAAATATCATTTTTTTTTAGCTTCACGCTATATCCCGCACACAGCAGGGTAGGCAGAGGGAACCTAGTGTTAAGACACTCCGTTCCCCACTTTCTGCCGAAATTTGGAGGCATTGCGTGTTGAGTGGCAGAACTCAACGCCGCGCTTTGCCTCAACACCAGAGCGAAGAAATGAAAATATAAATTTAAGTAAATATTTCATATCCTCGAGTGGGGATCGAACCCACAACCAGTCGGTTTTACAGTCACACTTTGTACCACTGCGCCACGACTGGCCTCAATAAATATCATAATAATTTGAATTTTATCTTTAAAAAATCTCTGTATGGGATAGATTATGATTTTTTTGTTTTTACGCCGTGCTTGCATCACACGTTCTCGTGCTGCTAAGGTAGGAAATGAAAATAGTTCATTCACAACCGTCGTATTAACGATTCGACGATCTGCCGCTGGGACCTCATGAGACAGATTTTTGTTTATTATACGCTATATCCCGCACATAGCAGTATAAGTAGAGGGAACTTGGGATCCTAGTGTTAAAACACTACGTTCCGATTAACACACTTCCGTTCTCTACTTTCCACCGAATTCTAAGTCGCCCGTCACCAGAGCGAGAAAATGAAAATATTAAACATTTCCTTCTCCCGAGTGAGAATCGAACCCACAACGGCCTTATTATACCAATGTCAATAAAACAGATTATAATTAAATAAAAGAACATTCCACATGCAATTATATTTCCTACATAATTTTAATAAAGGTTTTTTACTAGCCATTTCCTTGCGAGCTTTTATAAGCGGTATTAATTCGAAAGCGTCGTGAAATATGACATCATAAAAAGCTCATCGAGCTTCGCAGACAGAACAACAAAAGTTAAAGTACTAAAGTGCTAGCGTTTATATATGTAGCTTTTGTCTTCCTTTATGAAAAATATGCTGAGTTACCGTTAATGCATGCGATGAATGTAGGTAGATTCACAAATCTTATTCAAACGTAACAAGTGTGAGATCGATTTCCATTCAAGGTAATTAATTATATATAATAATTTCTTCACTCTGTAATAAAGCGCGACGTTGAGCCCCACCACTCAACACGCAATGTGTCGAAAATTAGACGAAAAGTGGGGAACGGAGTGTCTTAACGCTAAGTTCCCTCTGCTTATTTATCTAGATGGCGTGATGCTAAAAAATGTTAAAAATTATAATTACGTATGTTGAGATCAGTCGTGGCATGACTGTAAACGCATCAAGTTGTGAGTACGATTCCCACTCAAGACAATTATATATGTATTATGCCTGGATTCCTTCAAACGGAAATCGGATTCGTCGGAAAATGGAGAACGGAATATCTTAATAGGAACAGAGTATCTTAACAATAGGTTTCCAGGATCCCTCTGCCTACTGTGCTAAGTGCGTATATAGTGTAAAGTAAAAAAATATGTTAAATAGAAACAAATGAAAATAAAAATAAGTCTGTATTATCACTTCCCCGAGTGGGTACCGAACCTACAACCATTGCGTATGCAATTAATCATTTCTTATATATACTATTCTGGGGCTAAGACTTAGCGTTATTTTATACCTAATGTGAGCACTTCCGAAAGTTATTAAGATAACAGAATATGTTTCGCTTCTCTAAAACGTGAAGTTTATACTGCACTGAGTGTATGAAAGATTAATGTTCGCCTGCGTTATACCGTAAAATTTTGTTTATTATACACAAACTCATCTATTCTTGACTGGTTTTAAAGTAAAGCTTAACCAAAATTGTTATTTAAATGGAAATTATTTAAATACTACAGACTCGCTCGCGATTTCGGCCGCTTGAAATAGACAATTATTTATCTTCAGGAAGTGACTGACGACACGACAATATGGTTTTTTTATTGGTTAACACGCTAACTTGTGTCTTTTAGGAGTTAAATTGCAGCAGATTTTTTTAACCCATTTGAAAACAGCCTCAAGCGACGTTTTGCCGAAGAAGACTTGCACGGCCGGGGTAAACACAACACGCTAGCTTTCACGAGTATGTGTTCAGAGCAAAAACCGTCGCCAACGACCTTCATGCTGCACCCGTTTGCTGAAGACAGCAAGTTTGCAAGATGTATCAAGCCACGGCTGTGACTTGGCACCGATTGACATTACAATGCTAAGAATTATGTGCTATGCACTCTAGAACCATGTCGCCAACATCAGCGGCACAGGATCATCGGAAGAGAAGCAAACCGGAATAAGATGAGTAAAATGTATACATTCCATCCCAATTTGCTGACTTGTAGTGTCGACGAGTTGCAGGTGTATCGTGGGTGCCGAGTTTAATGGGCACGACAATTCCTACCAAACAATAGTTTAAAGACGCCAAAGGGGCATCGATGACAATCTGTTACAGTTCCGGGTGTTAAATCAGCAGAAGATCCAATAACGAGGAAGTGTTGTTCCACGTCCAGGAGTCAAGTAGGCGACTCAACCAATTAGGACAATTATTGGCCCTAGCTATATTGAATACAGCCCTAGCAACGTGGTTGGAAATCTAAGCCAACTGGCATTGTGTGCATTAAAATCACGTCGTCAGCGGAGAGGACATACTCTCACAGATGTGAGAGCATATAGTCGATAGCCGATTGCATGTGCTCAATGAACCGATCCGTTTCTGTATTACCACTATGGGGAGACCTGTACAGGGATGCGTAGACTCGGACACGATCGTCTATGTAAACCCGGAACCAGATATTTAACACGTCACGACCTTTAAAATTTTCAAGACGAACGACTTAAGTCCTCCCTAACGAACACAACGACTCCGGCATGATGGACAAAATTATGTTCTATTTTATAGCCAGGATATTGGATGTAAGCTGTGTCGCTCTGTCAGGAAATATGAGTCTCCGTCAAAAACAACTAGTCCAGCCTTGCCATCTCAAGATCCGCCATGATATTATATAAATTCACGTGAACCGTGGCATAAAGCCACTACTTAACGCCAGTTTTAAATGCCGGTAAATAGTGGTAATAATCTCGTCGAGTCTGCCCATGCGTATTGTCTCTTTGATGCGTATTGTGACTTTCCAACATATACGCCGTTTAGTCGCCTCTTACCTATCCTATTCTAAACCGGGAACCCGGTTCCCGTGTTTATAGTTATGATTTTATGATAGTTAGCAGAAAATAAATGTTCTTTTTCCTTCTTCCATTCATCATAAATATTTCCGTCCCTCTGTCTTGGTGCCAGAGCGAGAAATAAAAATAATTCATTTTCCCGAGTGGGAATCAAATCCACAACAAGTGTTCGGTCTCCATCTAACTTAATAAAATAATGTTTCGGGAAATACAAAAGTATGTAAAATCTATTTTCAGATATATCTCCATACGTCCTCGTTCAATACAATTTACATAGAGACAAGTTACTGTATATCAAACAATGTAATACGGCTATATCTGTAACATGTTTGCGAAACTACCAATCATCGTAACTAGTCTATATTTGTATAGCTTTTGTTATTGTTAATAATATTGTGTGTTTGTGTATATACACTTCATGATTTTGTTTATTATGGTTGAATTGTTATTTTCATAATGGTTAAGTAAAACATATTTTTATACAAGAGATAGAGTTGATTTTTATCCATAATTTTTTATGCTTATAATAAATTCGAAACGAGTCATATTTTTATGAAGTTAATAAGATCAGCTCTGATACGTATATTGTATACTCATTCAATTACTGAAAACAAATATATTAGTATACGATATTTTGAGACTATTTTTTATTAAATAATAACGTATCCCTTATACATTTATATTAATATAATAAAGCGGATGAGTTTATTTAGTTAAAAGCTCTTAACTTGGGAATAACTGGGTTAAATAAAAAACCTTTTATGTTGCAAAATCTATTAATAGATTAAGAAGATCACAAGCTATATTAAACCACGTTAAAAAATTGAGGTTGCTTACTGTACGTGCAGTTAGAGCTATCTTGGACTTTTAGTCTAGTCTGGAGGTATTGCGTGTTGAGTAAAAGAACTCAACGCCGTATTTTATCTCGTTACCAGAGCGAGAAAATGAAAATATTTCATATTTCATATCCTCGAGTGTAAATTGAACCCACAACCTGCCGCGCTTAGTGACTCGTTTGTGCCCCTACGCCACAACTGGCCTTCAATATGTCATGCATCACATACAACTATTATTTCCATTGTCCACGGAGGCAAATCCCCTGGTAAAATATATATATATACATATATCCCCTGATAAATTATAGGCTACAGTCTCTAATCACATACAGTCTTACACCCACTCCGAATAAAAACAGTGACTTGACTCTCTCTAAATACTCCCTAATCATACATATGTACATTTGGTGATACAAACAATATTACAATTTCATCGTTTCGGAAATCAACCGAACATGAAGCCGATAAAACAAATAAAGTCCGAAAATGGTGTCTACGTTATATGAGAGAGGAGTTTTATTCGTGGCAATAAATATTTGACAGAATGAATGTAAATAAAAATATTGTAAACGTGTAAACGGTTTTTGGATTACCTATTTTATACACAATTTTATGTATATTATGTTTTTGTTTTGTTTCTTTGTTCTTTTATACTGAAAGCTTTATGAAGCGCTACGCTTGCATTTTGGATGTATAGTAATTACAATATGTTTTATGAGTATGGATAAAAATAGAATATTAATTCAAGACCGTCTCGGCAAAGATAGACATCGTCATTTTTTTAGGATTTCGTACCTTATGGAAAAAAGGAAGTCTTATAGGATCACGTTTTTGGTTGTCCGTCTTTCTGTCTGTATGTCCGTCAAGACCTTTTGTCTCCTATGTACCTACTCAGATCTACCGCCCCATGATTTTCTGATATTTTCTTATAGCAAAAAACCGTGTATTTCGACACTATACACGAATTAAAATTATTAGGCTACTTTCAGATTACCTAGAATTGTGAAATTTGGTAGGTAGTATCTATAGGTAGTGCTAGTTCATGAAAAAAAATCTCACATTTTTGTTAAACTGTACATTTGTGGGTAAATCTTAAAAAATCGATTGAATTTGAAAAAATGGTTTGAGTTTTAACGATATCTTTTAGCGATCACGAGATAAAGGCTTTTAACAAAAAGACCGACAGAGGGACGATAAAGTGATATTATAAGGGTTCCTTTTTTCGTAAAACGGCACGGAATCCTAATAAAAATATATTATATACGCGGCCACTCATACCTTACGTCGAAACTAACGGTACAAAAGTTGCACCTCGGTACTTAAAGGTTAAGTTATATTTTCTAATTGTTTGGTTGTGTTGATGTAAAATCTTAAACGTCTTGTCTGGGTGAATTTCAATTTGAATTAGTTTCCATATAGGTTATATAAAACTACTTTGATAGAAACTTTTATCGACAATATACAAAGAATATATAATACACAAAATAAATAAATCAACTTCACGCTGTATCCCGGATACAGCAGGTGAGGCGGAAGGAATTCTGGAGGCATTGCGTGTTGAGTGGCAGAACTCCGCGCCGCGCTTTGCCTCGACACCAGAGCGAAGCAGACACACAGCTTAGTAAATTTATAGTGATTCTTTTATATGCATTTTCAAAACAATATATGTTTCTTTCCTAAGTATAGGATAACAATTCAAAATGTTAAATAATACAATGACAAAAGTTAAATAAAAATAAAATGAATGGAATACCTTAATGAAAGCTACAGCCAGGTCCTGGGGGCCGGCGGCGGCCGCCGGTCGCAGTGTCAGAGCGTAATCCCCCGCCTGTCCAAACAGCTCGCACCGTAGTGTCATGGTGCGCCGGCCTGGGAAGCCATGCACCTGGTGGGATACGTGGACTTGTTAGTTTATTAGTAAAATTTATATTTAGATATACGTTTTATATTTTAGGGTAGGCAGAGGATCCTAGTGTTTAGACTCTCTCTCCACTTTCCGCCTAATTTTTGTTACATTGCGTGGTCGTTGTGGCTCAGGGGCACGAGCGTGTCACTGTAAATATAATGGTAGTCGATTCACTCGCATGAAATGTGTAATATTTTCATTTCGTTCGTTTTAGAAAGAGGCAAACTGCACTGTTATAATACTGGGTTCGTCCGAATATTTTATCTATGTGCGGGAAAAATCATGAAGCTATATTGTTTTAACAGCAATTTTAAAAATATAAAATAAAACTTAAAAATAATCTTTATTTTATTACATCAATGTTTATAGTAGATTTACTTGTAGTTGTCAATGTTAAATCGTATAAATATTTGTTAGATGGAATCATTCCCATGAGTGAACCTTTAGCATTAAAATTGGTGGAGAGCCCCTTGTGTGTAATGAGTCAAAGAAAATTGCGTTTTGTACGCTTTATATCCTTTATTTTTTTGAATTATGAGTGAATGTATAAACGTAACACGTTATTGTTATGACAGCTTTAAAAAGATATCATTTTTGTTTCAAGTGTCGTAGGCTTCTTATTCCAATACAGTTTTATTTTTATGCTTTCTCCCGCAAGCAGGGTACGAAACCTAGTGTTAACACACTTCGTTACGAACTTTCCCTGACGAGCGGCGGAACTCAACACGGAACATTGTCTACCACTGCGCCACGACGGCCTCAATGGGACACTCTAATTATTTCTTATATTTTAAACTACAATAGATTACTCTGTAAAATAGATATTTGTAATTTATCATCGACTCGAGCAAATATGACATCATTTATCACTTCAGACCTTTACCTTGGAAAATGTAGACTGTAGTCATTAATTTTGATTTATTACAAAGCGTAGATTGTGAGTCAAATTAAATTTTCAAATATTTAGGTTATTTTATCAAAATTCGATAAAACTATTCATGTTTTATACATTTTAGTTTAGTACTTTGGTCTGTGATTCTGTTGTTCGTTTTGAGTTGTCTGCTTATATAGTTTATTTCTTTTTTTTTATTTTCACGAATCCCATCCGAATGTGCAGAGGGAAACCTTATTTTAAGAATCTCCTTTCACATTAAGACATTTTCGTTCACCACATTAACAGAATTCTGGAAGGATTGCGTGTCTAGTGGCGGAACACGTAATGCCTTTAGAATTTGGCGTTACCAGAGCGAGAACTTCAAAATGTTAAATATCTTTCTCAAGTGAGAATAAAATCCACAACTCGTCACGTTTACTGTCACATGCATGTACCCTTGGGTCACGACTGGCATCTTTCTAGAGTTAAAGATTATATATAGATAATAATAATGTACTTCAATAATATACCTGCTCTGAGTACAAAACGTGGGCATGTGAACTACTGTTCTTTCCATCGCACAAAACAGCACCACTACTAGAATGTCCACAGTATAACAGTTCCATCCAAAAGTCAGCACTGGTCTCTACAGGCGTGCACACCACCTTAGGGAATTCCAAAATAACAGTAACCTGCCTTTCCGGATACGTTTGTATTTGTTCCGGAGTCACGTCTAAGTTGGCCGTAGGCCACATCACATCAAATTTCCACGATTTCACCATACTGTCACCTGTTTCCATCACACCATTATCACTTATATCTCTCTTCACTTTATTAGTTGTATTTTCGTATTCCATAAAATTTTCTTTATCAGCCACGATTTCTATGTAATAAACACCGCCTCTAGAAAAGTAACCGCAGGGTAGAGTCATGCGGTTTTCGGCATCCAGTGCCAGCGGCATTGTGGCAAGTAGAGAACGGCCTTCGTCGTCTTCTCGCGCGAGGCGTACCCGCAAGGCACCAGTAGTCACTCCGCGTACGTAGACATGTACGTCGCCGCCGAGAGCAACGAGGCTGGTGGGTATTTCGAGCCATACTTGATTGAGATCTACACGCTCTTCGTTTGCGTATGGATTAACGAATGTAGCACTGCCTGTCAAAGAAAAAAATAGTTAATTCATTTTTCTTTCATACATCTACATACAAATAATCTCAGGGACTATTTCTTGAGTTTGAAGCGTTATTTTTATGTTGGATAGTCTTTTATAGTCTAGGATATATACCCTAGACTATAAAAGACTATGTAAATAAAAAAATAAATTAGCTTCACGCTATATCCCGCACACAGCAGGGTAGGCAGAGGGAACCTAGTGTTAAGACACGCCGCTCCCCACTTTCTGCCGAATTTTGGAGGCATTGCGTGTTGAGTGGCAGAACTAAACGCCGCGCTTTGCCTCGACACCAGAGCGAAGAAATGAAAATATAAATTTAAGTAAATATTTCATCTCCTCGAGTGGGGATCGAACCCAAAACCAGTCGGTTTTACAGACTATGAATGACGTAATGTTATGGATGGATATCCATAACATCACGTTTAAATGTACCTCTTTAACAGAATAAATCGTGTGTATTTAGTAATTTTCAGAGAACCCAAGGCTTCAGACGCTTTACATTACTAAAAAGCTGAAACGAAAGGTCTTATTATGACGTTAACTGTTTATATGTATCTACGATCACAGCTATCTCGGGTACTTAAAAAGTATCTTGCGTCATACATAACTCTCAATTATTAGTAGCCAAAGTGTTTACTTAGTTTACAATATTATAATTTTACTTTTACAAATATAAAAATAAGTAAAATAAAAATAAATAGAACTTTTCTTGTCAAACTTTATTCAAATCGCCTAGCGAAAATGATTAATTATACACTTTGAAACAACCTGTACCTTAGAATAAAAGTCAAGTTTCAACACTTTTAAGTAAATTGTGAACGTCCATAAATCTCCATCTCCATCTCCATATGTAATAAAAGGATAGAAAAGTCAATTCTGTACATGAAAGATATAAAAAAAATAAAAATTAGGTCGGTTAATATGTCGATTATAGAACCTAAAAAACCACTCAGCAGAATTCTTGTCTGTCTGTCTGTCTGTCTGTCTGTCGGTTTGTTTGTGCGTCAATCATGCAAAAACTACCTGACAGAAATTGATGAATTTTTGCATGGTGTTAGCCTAGGGCCTCAAGGTACATTTTTTTGGGTTTCATTCCGAATTTCATGATAGTTTTCTTTAAAAAAAATAAAAACTGAAAAATATAAATTACCTAAAATACCGATAACTACTGTATGAAATTAAATTAATTTTGGCATGGTAATAGTTCAAAGCCTAATGTCACTTATAGGATAGTTTTTATCATGGAGTATAAAGAATTTTTTGTAGAAAAAATTACATAATTATATTTTTTAATAAAAAAAATCGACTTATTCAAATTCAACCGGATTTCACACTCTGAACTTAACTAAACTTTCACCAAACTACCCCTTATATGTACCCTTTCTAATAAAAAAAGAATCATTAAAATCGGTTGAATTGATATTGACTTATACGTTCATTTGTCGCGCATATACTTAATGTAAATTTGAGATTTATATGATTTTCTCATAGATACCATTGTTGGATATAAACTAAATTAAAATAAGACTACACGGGAGGCATTAGCTTTCAAATAAAAAAAGAATCATTAAAATCGGTTCATACAATCAAAAGTTCTAAGGTAACAAGGCTAAAAAATACAGACCAATTGATGACCCCTTTTAAGAAGTCGGTTAATAGTAATCTGACATAATTAAATTACGACTATTTCATTTAACCACATTTTAAAAGAAGAAAGTAAATTGAGGCCGTTCGTTGCACAGGGGCACAAAGTGTAACTGTTGTGGGTTCGATGACCACGCAAGGAAACGAAATATTTATTTAAATTTATATTTCCATTTCATCGCTCTGGTGTCGAGGTAAAGTGCGGCGTTGAGTTTCACTACTCAGCACGCAATGCCTACAGAATTCCGAGAAAAGTAGAGAACAGAGTGTTGTTGTTAACACTAGAGGTCCTTTGCCTACCCTGCTGTGTGCGGGATACAGCGTGAAGCTAAAAAAATCAATATTTGTTCAGTCTACCATAATTATTATTTCAAACGTCAACGTTGGTGATATTAACAAACATAATAAAGTAGGTATATTTTACGGAATTATCTCATATGGCGATGTGTTGAATAAAAAGTATATGTATTTGGAAAGTAAATTCTGATTGTGAGTTCATAGTTTATAAAAGTTTATATTGTGTTTAGATGGATCACGTGGTGATGTCAATACGTTTTAATGTCATCTTATGTTATCTGTTAAAATAGCGTGAAGCTGATTAAACTTAGTGTTATATTCAAAAGAAATGAATTGTATGTAATACATAATATGTAATTTATTATTACGTTTCAAGTATGAAAAAAAGAAAAAATGCAATATAATTGCATTTGTGTTTCCTTCCTATATTTTGTATTTCTATTATTTATATCGATATATCAGGAACGTAAATGCGGGAACAGAGTTGCATGCCATTTTAGTACAGAGTAACCTCTAAAAAATGTATTTACTAAACTGAATAAAAAGAATGTGTGATTCCTCTATACAATATATTATTCTATATTATACATAAAACAGGTTAAAACAGTGCATATGAAGGTCCTCCTGTAGTATAACTATTTTCAATTACTATCAACACTACATTGTCGATACTAATGTGGTATTACAATATGAATGAAATTTTTCCGCCATTATGATGACATAGACAATTTTTTTAATTTGGAAAAATAATATATTAACTATAAGAATGTTGGTAGTTTTTTAAAAGGAATTCTTATAGAATAAAAAATTGCCTAAACTATGCTTCTTCGCAAGTGGTTGTAATAACTATTGGTATCAATTTTCCAAAAAATCACTATAAATATTAAATATGCTCAATTATACAGAGTTTTTTTGTTAGGACCACTTTAAATGAAACCACAGTTTAACTACTCTATAAAAGCCTATTACATATTAAATTAAAAACCCGAAAATAAAAAAGTTATTTTTTCAAACAAAATCTCCATATATAATAAAAGGATAGAAAAGTCAATTCTGTACATGAAAGATATAAAAAAAATAAAAATAAGGTCGGTTAATATGTCGATAAAAAATTAATATGTTTAAAGTTAATATGTCGACTAAAACTTGACGCTATGACGGTACAGTTGAGAGAACTGAGATTTCTGGTTGTAGCACTAGTTATATTTTAATTAGGTTAAATTCCCACTAAGTGGAAGAATATATTTATTTTTCTGCCCGTAAAAACAAACGAAGCGAAGCCTTGTGTTCCGCTATACTATCTAAAGAAATTGGAAAGTGCAAAATTGAGTAAGTGCACCACTATCTTATTTGAAATTCTTTCTTCTCTCCATTATAAATTTTCATAGGATTGAAATGTAATAGTGATGTCTTTGAACAATAGTATATGTTCATAACTGTTAAAGTTAATTATCGAACAAATGGTTTACAACTCTGATGATACAAAGACATTCTGCTTCAGCTGATAATTTAATTAAAATGTCTACCGGATGATCAATTAGCCTGCAGTTTACGTTTTAATTGTTATTATGTATGATGTTACGTAACGTTTCTTTACGTTTATTTATTTATATACATATTACATTTAATGAATTAAATATATTTTATAAAAGGTTCACATATGTGATAACATGTTCACACATGTGGTCCACATATGTGACCACATATTCACACATGTGGTCCACATATGTGACCACATGATCACACATGTAATCTTCATATGTGACTACATATCACACATGTGATATGCCCATGTGAATACTTATTCACACATGTGGTACACATATATGACCACACGATGCCACATGTGGTCCACATATGTGGCCACATGATCACATATGTGGTCCACATATGTGAGCACATAAACACACATGTGGTCCACAAACGTGACCACATATTCACACATGTGGTCCACACACGTGACCACATATTCACACATGTGGTCCACATATGTAACCACATGATCACACATGTAATCTTCATATGTGACTACATATCACACATGTGGTCTACATATGTGACAACATATCACACATGCGATCTGCACATGTGAATACTTACTCACACATGTGGTTCACATATATGACCACACGATGCCACATGTGGTCCACATATGTGACCACATGTTCACATATGTGGTCCACATATGCGTGCACATATACACACATGTGGTCCACACACGTGACCACATATTCACACATGTGGTCCACATATGTGACCACAAGTTCTCACGTGTGGTCCACATGAAAGACCACATATTCACACATGTGGTCCACATATGTGACCACATTTTCCCACATGTAATCCACATACGCGACCACATATTCACACATGTGGTCCACATATGTGACCACATGATCACCCATGTAATCTTCATATGTGACTACATATCACACATGTGGTCCACATATGTGACCACATATTCCCACATGTGGTCCACATACGCGACCACATATTCACACATGTGGTCCACATATGTGACCACAAATTCTCACGTGTGGTCCACATGAAAGACCACATATTCACACATGTGGTCCACATATGTGACCACATATTCACACATGTGGTCCACATATGTGTCCACAAATTCTCACATGTGGTCCACATGAAAGACCACATATTCACACATGTGGTCCACATATGGGACCATATATTTACACATGTGGTCCACATATGTGACCACAAATTCCCACATCTGGTCCACATATGTGACCACATTTTCCCACATGTGGTCCACATACGCGACCACGTATTCACACATGTGGTCCACATATGTGACCACACATTCTCACATGTGGTCCACATGAAAGACCACATATTCACACATGTGGTTCACATATATGACCACACGATGCCACATGTGGTCCACATATGTGACCACATGTTCACATATGTGGTCCACATATGCGAGCACATATACACACATGTGGTCCACACACGTGACCACATATTCACACATGTGGTCCACATATGTGACCACATGATCACCCATGTAATCTTCATATGTGACTACATATCACACATGTGGTCCACATATGTGACCACATATTCCCACATGTGGTCCACATACGCGACCACATATTCACACATGTGGTCCACATATGTGACCACAAATTCTCACGTGTGGTCCACATGAAAGACCACATATTCACACATGTGGTCCACATATGTGACCACATTTTCCCACATGTAATCCACATACGCGACCACATATTCACACATGTGGTCCACATATGTGTCCACAAATTCTCACATGTGGTCCACATGAAAGACCACATATTCACACATGTGGTCCACATATGGGACCATATATTTACACATGTGGTCCACATATGTGACCACAAATTCCCACATGTGGTCCACATATGTGACCACATTTTCCCACATGTGGTCCACATACGCGACCACGTATTCACACATGTGGTCCACATATGTGACCACACATTCTCACATGTGGTCCACATGAAAGACCACATATTCACACATGTGGTTCACATATATGACCACACGATGCCACATGTGGTCCACATATGTGACCACATGTTCACATATGTGGTCCACATATGCGAGCACATATACACACATGTGGTCCACACACGTGACCACATATTCACACATGTGGTCCACATACGTGAGCACATATTGACACATGTGGTCCACATATGTGACCACATATTCACACATGTGGTCCACATATGTGACTACATATTCACACATGTGATCTATATATGTGACTACACATTCACATAAAAAATTTTTTACTACACGAATAAACTTCAATAAAAGTTTTATAATTTAAAAAAGTTTATTTTTTATGTAGGCTGTCTCCTATCTGAAGTGTAGTTAAATGGAAAAACTAGGAGGACCAGTGTGTGTGTCAGTGATGACCTATTGCGTTGAGAGACAAGGTCCTTCATCCTTAGCCTCATTCGCAGGCTCCAAGTCAGCTATGGAGACAGCTATTTCTCTAAGCTACTGAATTAGAAACGATGGTACGACGAAAGAAGGTTACCGACACATTGTTTCGGTAAATGAGCGATGTATAAATGCACTTTGTCACGAAAGGTATTTTAAATTTGTATTGAAACGAACTGAAAAGTCAAAAATTAAAAGGAGTTATAAAATGTAATTTATCACATGAATTCACAAAACAATCTATACCTATTTTTTATTTTAAGAATTAAAAAAATGATGTTAGTTTTGTCTTGCCTGACCTTGTCGCACTCATTATCTTATTAATGTGATTAATCTCCATATATAATAAAAGGATAGAAAAGCCAATTCTGTACATGAAAGATATAAAAAAAATAAAAATTAGGTCGGTTAATATGTCGATTATAGAACCTAAAAAACCACTCAGCAGAATTCTTGTCTGTCTGTCTGTCTGTCTGTCTGTCTGTCTGTCTGTCTGTCGGTTTGTTTGTGCGTCAATCATGCAAAAACTACCTGACAGAAATTGATGAATTTTTGCATGGTGTTAGCCTAGGGCCTCAAGGTACATTTTTTTTGGGTTTCATTCCGAATTTCATGATAGTTTTCTTTAAAAAAAATAAAAACTGAAAAATATAAATTACCTAAAATACCGATAACTACTGTATGAAATTAAATTAATTTTGGCATGGTAATAGTTCAAAGCCTAATGTCACTTATAGGATAGTTTTTATCATGGAGTATAAAGAATTTTTTGTAGAAAAAATTACATAATTATATTTTTTAATAAAAAAAATCGACTTATTCAAATTCAACCGGATTTCACACTCTGAACTTAACTAAACTTTCACCAAACTACCCCTTATATGTACCCTTTCTAATAAAAAAAGAATCATTAAAATCGGTTGAATTGATATTGACTTATACGTTCATTTGTCGCGCATATACTTAATGTAAATTTGAGATTTATATGATTTTCTCATAGATACCATTGTTGGATATAAACTAAATTAAAATAAGACTACACGGGAGGCATTAGCTTTCAAATAAAAAAAGAATCATTAAAATCGGTTCATACAATCAAAAGTTCTAAGGTAACAAGGCTAAAAAATACAGACCAATTGATGACCCCTTTTAAGAAGTCGGTTAATAGTAATCTGACATAATTAAATTACGACTATTTCATTTAACCACATTTTAAAAGAAGAAAGTAAATTGAGGCCGTTCGTTGCACAGGGGCACAAAGTGTAACTGTTGTGGGTTCGATGACCACGCAAGGAAACGAAATATTTATTTAAATTTATATTTCCATTTCATCGCTCTGGTGTCGAGGTAAAGTGCGGCGTTGAGTTTCACTACTCAGCACGCAATGCCTACAGAATTCCGAGAAAAGTAGAGAACAGAGTGTTGTTGTTAACACTAGAGGTCCTTTGCCTACCCTGCTGTGTGCGGGATACAGCGTGAAGCTAAAAAAATCAATATTTGTTCAGTCTACCATAATTATTATTTCAAACGTCAACGTTGGTGATATTAACAAACATAATAAAGTAGGTATATTTTACGGAATTATCTCATATGGCGATGTGTTGAATAAAAAGTATATGTATTTGGAAAGTAAATTCTGATTGTGAGTTCATAGTTTATAAAAGTTTATATTGTGTTTAGATGGATCACGTGGTGATGTCAATACGTTTTAATGTCATCTTATGTTATCTGTTAAAATAGCGTGAAGCTGATTAAACTTAGTGTTATATTCAAAAGAAATGAATTGTATGTAATACATAATATGTAATTTATTATTACGTTTCAAGTATGAAAAAAAGAAAAAATGCAATATAATTGCATTTGTGTTTCCTTCCTATATTTTGTATTTCTATTATTTATATCGATATATCAGGAACGTAAATGCGGGAACAGAGTTGCATGCCATTTTAGTACAGAGTAACCTCTAAAAAATGTATTTACTAAACTGAATAAAAAGAATGTGTGATTCCTCTATACAATATATTATTCTATATTATACATAAAACAGGTTAAAACAGTGCATATGAAGGTCCTCCTGTAGTATAACTATTTTCAATTACTATCAACACTACATTGTCGATACTAATGTGGTATTACAATATGAATGAAATTTTTCCGCCATTATGATGACATAGACAATTTTTTTAATTTGGAAAAATAATATATTAACTATAAGAACGTTGGTAGTTTTTTAAAAGGAATTCTTATAGAATAAAAAATTGCCTAAACTATGCTTCTTCGCAAGTGGTTGTAATAACTATTGGTATCAATTTTCCAAAAAATCACTATAAATATTAAATATGCTCAATTATACAGAGTTTTTTTGTTAGGACCACCTTAAATGAAACCACAGTTTAACTTTTACTACTCTATAAAAGCCTATTACATATTAAATTAAAAACCCGAAAATAAAAAAGTTATTTTTTCAAACAAAATCTCCATCTCCATATATAATAAAAGGATAGAAAAGTCAATTCTGTACATGAAAGATATAAAAAAAATAAAAATTATTTCGGTTAATATGTCGATTATAGAACCTAAAAAACCACTCAGCAGAATTCTTGTCTGTCTGTCTGTCTGTCTGTCTGTCTGTCGGTTTGTTTGTGCGTCAATCCTGCAAAAACTACCTGACAGAAATTGATGAATTTTTGCATGGTGTTAGCCTAGGGCCTCAAGGTACATTTTTTTGGGTTTCATTCCGAATTTCATGATAGTTTTCTTTAAAAAAAATAAAAACTGAAAAATATAAATTACCTAAAATACCGATAACTACTGTATGAAATTAAATTAATTTTGGCATGGTAATAGTTCAAAGCCTAATGTCACTTATAGGATAGTTTTTATCATGGAGTATAAAGAATTTTTTGTAGAAAAAATTACATAATTATATTTTTTAATAAAAAAATCGACTTCTTTAAATTCAACCGGATTTCACACTCTGAACTTAACTAAACTTTCACCAAACTACCCCTTATATGTACCCTTTCTAATAAAAAAAGAATCATTAAAATCGGTTGAATTGATATTGACTTATACGTTCATTTGTCGCGCATATACTTAATGTAAATTTGAGATTTATATGATTTTCTCATAGATACCATTGTTGGATATAAACTAAATTAAAATAAGACTACACGGGAGGCATTAGCTTTCAAATAAAAAAAGAATCATTAAAATCGGTTCATACAATCAAAAGTTCTAAGGTAACAAGGCTAAAAAATACAGACCAATTGTGACCCCTTTTAAGAAGTCGGTTAATAGTAATCTGACATAATTAAATTACGACTATTTCATTTAACCACATTTTAAAAGAAGAAAGTAAATTGAGGCCGTTCGTTGCACAGGGGCACAAAGTGTAACTGTTGTGGGTTCGATGACCACGCAAGGAAACGAAATATTTATTTAAATTTATATTTCCATTTCATCGCTCTGGTGTCGAGGTAAAGTGCGGCGTTGAGTTTCACTACTCAGCACGCAATGCCTACAGAATTCCGAGAAAAGTAGAGAACAGAGTGTTGTTGTTAACACTAGAGGTCCTTTGCCTACCCTGCTGTGTGCGGGATACAGCGTGAAGCTAAAAAAATCAATATTTGTTCAGTCTACCATAATTATTATTTCAAACGTCAACGTTGGTGATATTAACAAACATAATAAAGTAGGTATATTTTACGGAATTATCTCATATGGCGATGTGTAGAATAAAAAGTATATGTATTTGGAAAGTAAATTCTGATTGTGAGTTCATAGTTTATAAAAGTTTATATTGTGTTTAGATGGATCACGTGGTGATGTCAATACGTTTTAATGTCATCTTATGTTATCTGTTAAAATAGCGTGAAGCTGATTAAACTTAGTGTTATATTCAAAAGAAATGAATTGTATGTAATACATAATATGTAATTTATTATTACGTTTCAAGTATGAAAAAAAGAAAAAATGCAATATAATTGCATTTGTGTTTCCTTCCTATATTTTGTATTTCTATTATTTATATCGATATATCAGGAACGTAAATGCGGGAACAGAGTTGCATGCCATTTTAGTACAGAGTAACCTCTAAAAAATGTATTTACTAAACTGAATAAAAAGAATGTGTGATTCCTCTATACAATATATTATTCTATATTATACATAAAACAGGTTAAAACAGTGCATATGAAGGTCCTCCTGTAGTATAACTATTTTCAATTACTATCAACACTACATTGTCGATACTAATGTGGTATTACAATATGAATGAAATTTTTCCGCCATTATGATGACATAGACAATTTTTTTAATTTGGAAAAATAATATATTAACTATAAGAACGTTGGTAGTTTTTTAAAAGGAATTCTTATAGAATAAAAAATTGCCTAAACTATGCTTCTTCGCAAGTGGTTGTAATAACTATTGGTATCAATTTTCCAAAAAATCACTATAAATATTAAATATGCTCAATTATACAGAGTTTTTTTGTTAGGACCACCTTAAATGAAACCACAGTTTAACTTTTACTACTCTATAAAAGCCTATTACATATTAAATTAAAAACCCGAAAATAAAAAAGTTATTTTTTCAAACAAAATAAATAATAAAATTATCGTTGTAAAATAAAATACAATTTGTCAAGAACGACGCTTGCACATAATAACCTATCAAAGGGAAACCGCCGCATACGCCTCATTGCGAAATCGAGTCGTAGGTATTGGCGGCAAAATTTAAAGTTCTAAACATTTTAGTACTGTTTTTGTAGTAGTATGTCTTTACATTATTGGTACCTATGCGTAACCGCGTCATACGAAATATAGATATGAATAAACATTGTGAAATAAGAAAAAAAACCTACGTCTTCACTGTTGATGTATCTTAAAAACTATTTTACCCTATATGCCCAATTGTAACTGTAACGTGACGTTGTGGGTCTGATCCACACATGCAGGATTGAGTTATAATTTAATAATATTTTCATTTCGCACATCAGTCAAACATTATACCCAATATCTTACACTAAGTTGCCCTACTAAGGGCGGGAAAAAGCGTGGATCTGGTTTTAACTTTATGTGAACCGATTAAAATAAAGTCCAGTCCAGTTGAGGCCAGTCGTGGCGCAGCGGCACAAAGTGTGACTGTAAAACCGACTGGTTCTCTGAGTTCGATCCCCACACGAGGAGATGAAATATTTACTTAAATTTATATTTCCATTTCTTCGCTCTGGGGTCAAGGTTAAGCACGGCGTTGCGTTCTGCCACTCAACACGCAATGCGTCCAGAATTCGGTAGAAAGTGGGGAACGGAGTGTCTTAATACTAGGTTCCTCCCTCTGACTAGCATGAAGCTGCTTAAAATAAAACTAATGCTTAATATTTAAGGGCAGTTTGCAGAATACAAACAAAAAAAGTATTTAAATCGGTTAAGCCGTTTCTGAGATTATCGTAAAGAAACGCACATATAGTAAGTATCGATAAGTTGTGTTTTTATTTCAAACATTCAATTGAAGATTCTTATGGGAGGTACGAAAATGCGACCTAAAGTTTTAACAACTTTCTTATAAAAAATCTTTATTACATTGCAAACATACATTATAAGTATATCAAGACACGAACATAATTCAGTGTGTTAAGTAAATAGTTCTGTGGTTTAAGCGGGCGAAGCCGCGAGCGGGTCGCTAGTATTAATAATAAACTTCGTTATAATTAGTAGGTAGGTAGAAAAGTACGAACAAATCCAATGAATGGGAACCCTAAAAACTTGTGAATCAGTTATCGTCGTTAATGGAGTGTAAAACAGTTCGGATGGAGATAAATCGTTTTTGAAAAAGAAAAAGTCGGTATTTGCAAGGAAATGGGTAAAATTATGTTTTAACAATTATTAGGCGTGGGAGTTTAATAACTTTTCTGACCTCTACATTTTAAATTTAACTAATATTTAATTCGTTTCTTAAGAGCTATCTTTATCTAGTCTATTTAAAAAAATAATCGTCACTTAATTCACTTCAATAATTTCATAAGCTAAAACACATAAAACACGATCAAGCAGATGGACTAACAAAGCGTGAGACAATACATTTTGAGAGGATGCTCAAATATCTTAAGAGATTATGACTTTCTGGTAAAACACGGCAGTTTGTTCCTTAATTCGCCCACTATCCAGTAACCATAAAAAAATTATACACAACTATCAATTAAACATATTAAACAATTTAACGTTTTTTTTAATTAATGAAATTTACATTTCCAACAATTCAGTACAAGTATATAGGTATATATCATACTCAAATTATAATATACGTGTAGATGTTTTTTTTTTAATTCAAGTGGAATTAAGTATTTAGAAAGATAAGCCTAGAGAATATAGCGTCAAGTGCGTTCCTAATTTTCCACCCAATTTTCAGACACTGTTTTGTTGTTGAGTAGCGTAACTCAACGCTGCGGTTTATCTACTGAAGCGCGAAAATTAAAATTATACATTTGCCCTAAAGCCACAAACGCCACGATGGCGTCATTATAAAATATACACATCAAATTCATTAGTCTAGTCCATCCCACGTTCAAACAGTTGCTTGATAGTGATGAATGACCCCTAAGCTGCCGTTACATTCGCATAAGTTGATAATAAATAGAGGTGTGATTAGAACGAAAACTAACTGGATGTAACTGAAAGTATTTGCTTTGTAATATTGTACAGTGAAAAGTATTTTTATGGAAGATCCAAAAAAATCCTTAAATTGCCTTTATGTTTTTTTAGCTCATATTGAATAAATATTTTATGTTGGATAGTAGATTTATATGGAAAGGGGAGGGACATCTATTATCCAACACAAAAATATATACCACAAAATATATAGTGTCAAAACCTATGACCGTAAATGCGTCGTTTATGGAGTCAGTTCCTAGGCGGGCAATGAATTATTTTCATTTTCTCGCTCGTTGGTGGCAAAACCAAGCGCGGTGTTCAGCTTCGTCACTCGATACGCATTGTCTTGAATATTAGGCGTGGAATGGGGAACCGTACCCATCCGCTTCCAGCCAACCTCTTCAGGTCACCGGTCCATCTGGCAGGGGATCGCCCCACTGGACGTTTTGTACGGAGTCTCTATTTTAAGACACGTACAGCGGCCATCGGATCTACGCCTATTCAAATGAGCCACTTCACCTAACCACTTCTTTTATGATTTTCTCAACAACATTTACAACACAAAAACGCGCGTTTATACGCGCACTAAATATTTTATAAATTCAATTAAAATATTTCTATAAAAATATGTGTTTTCCAGTTGTAGCTAAACACATAATTTCAATTAAGGTGAGATGAAAATAATTCGTCTAGATAAAGATCGAACCCACAACCTACAAGCGCGCTTATAGTCAAAGTTAGAGTTAGCTCACTGCGCCACGACGGCTTGACTGTGTGAGCAAAATTAAGAAAATGGGTGGAAATGGGCAAGAGAGAAACATATTTTATCAACATAAAAAATTTTGGATAAACCGTTAAGAAAAAATATATTCTATTTAAAAGCAATAAGTGGAAACCGTCGTAATTGTATATCCAATTTCTAAGACCTCTATCGCTTCAAGCATCTTTTAAAGTAACATTCACATCTAAATACTTTGATAGAAGGAAAAGGATCAAGTTATATTGGACTTGCTTTCGTTTCGCTTAAATAAATTAAGATGTTTGGCATAAAGCTGAGATGAATGAGGTGTTTTATTTGAGAAATAAATTCTGCGGTTTATACAAATTGCTTATTTTCATTTCTAAATGGTTTTAGTGTTATCTGTGTCTTTCACGCTTGCAG
Organism: Heliconius charithonia; assembly: GCA_030704555.1. Taxonomy (NCBI): domain Eukaryota; kingdom Metazoa; phylum Arthropoda; class Insecta; order Lepidoptera; family Nymphalidae; genus Heliconius; species Heliconius charithonia. Next base: position 8,571,416 of record CM060825.1, read on the forward strand.
ATACACGATATATCCCTAGTGTTACGACACTCCGTTCACCACTTTCTGCCGAATTCTGGAGGCATTTCGTATAGAGTACCGAAACTAAACGCCGCGCTGTGCCTTGAGATCAGTTTTTGCTATTGTAAGTTTGTTCTCGTATTTCATAAGTTAAATAAAAAAAATTAAGTTACTTTAATTTTCTAATTTACTTTACTTTTCTTTTCATCATTAAAATAAGTTTCCTCTGAGTCGTATAAGAATATCGCTGCTTATTTAAAACTTTTTTATGAGTACAACAATAATACTACATTAAAAGAACCAAAATATTTGTTTTTTTTTTTAATATTACATAATCAAATTAAAATGGCAATTTTAAAAACGTTTATAAGTCTAGACTAAAATAGCTCTAGGCAAAAATCTAGATCTGCAAAAATAGGGTAAGCCATCGAAGGGTCAATCCCACGCCGCAGGCTAAAAGACATTAGAAACGATTTATAAGTCTAAAACACACCCTCTCAGATTTTGTGTTACGATTTTATTTTCTTCTCAATAATATAATTTATAAGGCCTTTGTTTTTCTTTCAAATAATACAGAGTGTACATTTTTTTTATTTATAAAAAATATATATTAAAGTTTGCTTTTTTAGCTTCACGCATATAGGAGGCAGATGAACTCAGTGTTAAGTACTCCATTCCATGTTAAAACACTTCGTTCATCTCCTATTTTCCGACAAATTCTTTTCATTTCCTCGCCCTAATAACCAGGCAAAGCGCGGCATTCAATTCCACGACTCTATAATGTCTCAATTATTGAGCAGGACACGGTATCTTAACATTAGGTTTTCTCTGCCAAAGGTTGGAGATATGGCAGAAAATGTTGGAAAATTCAAAATTTCGTTACAAAAGTCGCACTTTACTGATTGTCATGTCCATATAAGAGAAATAATTAAAAATTTACTTGACTAGGGTGAACATTATATTATATGATTTTCTTCGGAGAAATGCAAAAAAGGGTGACTTGTGTTACCCTACAAACTCCGCCACAAGAAAGATTTATAGTCGTTCCTTAATAAAATATATCTTTCGTACTGTCATATCATTTTTCTAACAATTATATGAAGCTGTGTATATATATAAGCAGTAATCATATTTGTATATTTCTATCTATACTAATATAATAAAGCGGAAGAGTCTGTTCGCGTGTTTGTTTAAACGCTAACATCTCCGGATCTACTGATCCGATTTACATTCTTTTTGTTTTGTATGAAAGCTGCATTCTTCAGTAGTGCTATAGACTATAACATTACGGTGTAGGTCGTAGCCTTAAATAACGAAATAAAAATTATTAGGAACGCCATCTACAATTGGTTCAATGTAGCCGTAAGCGCGTGCGCAGCACACATAGTTAATTATACCGCATTATGTTCTAAGGCAAAAATATTCCATTCTATTAGATCTAAAAAAAAGTCCGCGACACCATATATCTATTTCCTATACATAAGTGAAAATAATGCATTTTGTGACAAAAAGTAATCGAAAATCATAAATGGATATTTCATCGATTTTTATACGACTACTACTACAACTTTTATACTACTACTACGACGACTTACGAGCGACAGTCATTTTATCATCAAGGAAAATTTTATTGAAAATAATCTTTGGCTTTTTTAGCATGTAATTTGGACGTGAACTTTTTGAGAAAATGTAAAATTAAAATAATTCAACGCTCTGTTTATGGCCGCAAGCCTACCAGCGACGGAGTACTTACACTTTCTCAAAATTATGAAAAATGATTAAATGTATAAAATATATAATCAATCTAATGGCAAATGCAGCTTAATAAATTAAATATAGGTGGTATGCGGGCGAAGCCGTATATGAGCCGCTAGTATTTTATAACTGAAAGCTTTTTTTAGCGTCACGTTGTGCGCTCCGCACACGGCCTTACCTAGAACCTAGTGTTAAGACACTCCATTCCCTATTGTCCGCCACATTCGGAGGCGTGTTGCGTGGCGGAACTCAACGCCGCGTTTTACCTCGACACCAGGGCGGTGTAAATATTAAATTTTTCATTTCCTGGAGTGGGAATTGAACCCACAACCTGTCGAATTTTCAGTCACACTTTGTACCTGGCCTCATGAACAAATATAAATTTTTGGATTTTTTTTTTTCTATTTAATACAACGTTCTTTAAAAACTTATAATGTTTTTTTAATTCCATTCTGTATCCCGCACATTGCCGGGTAGGCAGAGGGAACCTAGGAACCTTATGTCAAAACACTGCGTGTCCACTTTTCGCTCAATCTTTAAGGCATTGCGTGATAAGTATCAACACTCCACTTTGCCTCGTCACCGGAGCAAGCTAATAAAAATATTCAATATTTCATTCCTCCGAGTGTGAATCACGCCCACAATCCCACATTTTAAGTCACACCTTTGTGCATCTGCGCCACAACGACCTCGAAATAGAGAAAATATTAATGATGTAAATAAAGCATTTTTTAACCAAAAAAGTACGTATATTTTTTATATTGGAATTTTGTAAGTAAGTAAGTAAAAAAAACAATTACTCAGAAGAGGTCCGCTCTTTTCATACAATGACGTTCTCATATAAAGAGTAAACGACAGATGAATATAATGTTATAACTACGAATTGTTCTCTCAAAGTTCCAAATTGTGGCTGTTTTAATTATTTCCATATAAAAAACTAGGTCTTTCATAAAAATGATAAATGAACTTGAAATTACAGTTTAATTACAGTTTAACAATATAAGGTTGAACGTATTATGGATCATTTAGTTTTAAGCTCATACTGCAAATAATGGTTTTTCGAAAGCTTTTTCCTCATGAAGTAAAAGAGAAATTTGTGAAATATTAAACTGTATGTGATTTTTTATAGACTCACTGTATGTGATTGTGATTAAAGAAATCAATTTAAAGTAATAATTTGAATAAAGACTAGGAAGTTATTAACCAATGAACAATGTCTTTGTTTTCGACACTATGATGTAAAATTGACTTTAACCAAACCTAATAATTTTTAAAAGACATTTATTTACCATTGAAACTGTCATGGCATAGGAGCACAAGCGTGTACTGTGACGCGACATTTGTGGATTCGATTTCCACTCGGGGAAAAAAATATTTTCATTTTCTCGCTCTGGTAACGATGCAAAATGTGGCGTGGAGTTCCACCACTCAACATGCAATTCCCCGAGAATTCGAAAATGTGAAAAGAAACATTCTACCACTAGATTCCTAGTTTTCCTAAGCGCGGGATATAGTGTGAAGCAAAAAATAAATAAATTCATAAATAATAAAAACATTATTTTATTTTATTGTTATCGTGAGACATAGTGAGATGATAAGTTCCATAAGGGATAGTACTTATCTACTCCAAAATTTGAGGTGGCAAGATAAAATAAAATTAAATGATTTCTCACTTATATATTTTTTTAAATAAAATATATTTTAATGACTATATTTTATTATTAAAAAAAATACCTGCGATGATAAAAAGCCGCAACAGCGCGGCAAAGAGCGCGCGGCGCATGCTGCGTCACCGCGCCATCAAGCTCTCACTTAGTAGACGCTCTGGAACAGATAAAATAAACATTATAAGTTTTTTTATTTGCCAATTCACCCCATACATAGTACATTACAATTTCGATTCTCATTCAAGAAATTAATATTAATTAACATTTTCCATTTTCTCACTTTCGGTAACGAGACAAACCGCGACGTTAAATTTCGCCACTCAGCAAGCAATGCCTCCAAATTTGGCGGTAACTAGGGAACGGGGAAATTAACACTAGGTTCATATGTTTTTCGTTTTCTCCATCTATCCTGCTTTGTGAGCATGAAGTTAAAAAAATATAATTAAGTTTCTATTGAAAGAATAAATGTTGGAGTGGCAAACACATTATAATTTTTAAGTGAAAAACCCACAACCAGTCGACTGTAAAATCGACTGGTTGTGGGTTCGAACCCCACTCGAGGAGATGAAATATTCACTTAAATTTATATTTTCATTTCTTCGCTCTGGTGTCGAGGCAAAGCGCGGCGTTGAGTTCTGCCACTCAACACGCAATGCCTCCAAAATTCGGCAGAAAGTGGGAAACGGAGTGTCTTAACACTAGGTTCCCTCTGCCTACCCTGCTGTGTGCGGGATACAGCGTGAAGCTGATTTAAAACTTTGTTTGGTTGAACGCATTAATATCAGAAACTACTGGTAATTCTTCATTTACTAAAGAAGGAATAAATCGTTACATTAAATCATTTCTATGTACACTGTACGTTGTTACTGTACAGTCAGAACTCAGAGACACCTTAAGTTTGTCGTGTGTCGTCGAGTGTTATTCATACACATTTTTTTTTTATTTGATCACGGGTGCGAAACCACAGATAAACTCTAGTATGCAGGTTAAAATTTACAAATAAATTAATAAAACAAGAACGTTTACGTTTTTACTCGCATCACGTAGAATTGTGAGAGAGCTTTTTGCCTGATGAAAATCTTTTCATTTCCTGCCTGCCGTGTTCGGGATATATAGCGTGAAGCTAATTTTTTTTTTATCTTATCAATAAATATTAATATTTTCTGTAGTGAGGCCTAGTTAGATGTATAATAGATTTTTTTACTCTTAAAATTTGTACATAATCTCGTCATGTATATCCATGTTTTTTGCAGGTACGTTGACCGGCATCTGTCTGGATCAAATAAAAAGAGAAATAGAAATAAACTTTAAAAGATATACGTGGACTATGAAATAAAAAAATCCTATTCTTCGTTTCCGTAGGAATTTCGGAAAAAATCTCTTTTAGTACTAAAAGGAACGTGACGTAACTCATTCTATACCGTGTAGCTAAAACTGTGCTTTGTACGTCAGTTACTCGGTAACGAAAGTAAGCCCTAGTGAAATGTATAATAGATTTTTTTAAACTCACGCTTTGTATGCACATAGCAGGGTAGGCAGAAGGATCGTAGGAATATGGTGTTAAACCACCTCCGTTCCGCAATTAATGCTGATTTCTGGAGGCATTGCGTGTTGAGTTGCGGAACTCAACGCTGCGCTTTGCCTTGTTACCAGAACGAGAAAATTAACATATTAAATATGTCATTTCCTGGAGTGGGAATCAAACCTACAACATGTCACGTTTATAGCCGAACGCTTTAGCTCCAGCGCCACGACAAGGAAACTTTCAATTCAATACCATAGAAGTAGGTTATCAAAGGTACGAGTAGAAGTTACTCTTAAAAACCGTATATAAGCACGTCACGTATCCATATTATTTGCCGGTACTTTGACCGGAACTGTCCGGATCAAATAAAAAGAGAAATAGAAATACATTTTAAATGATATTATTCTTACGTCGGAAGTATACGATACGGTATATATTTACTATATGTCGACGGAGTACTCTAGTTTTATTCGATAGTTGAACAATTAAAAAGTGGTTCTTTAAAGAAATTATTACAATCCATGTATATTACAGTAGTAGTATACGTAAAAACTTATATAGACTAGTGACTCCCGCTCGGTTTCGTCCGCATGAACTATTAATTAATATTTATTTAAAATTATTTAAGTATATTTAGGGAAAATTGCTTCATCATTTCAGACTTCTTCTTCTTCGTGTCAATGCTTGGAAATTTAAATTATATTTTGCCAGTATTTGTAATACATTTAATAAATTGTTATTCCAATATTTTGTTAATTTACTTCATTTTGTTTAATAAAGATTGTCGTTTTTAATAGACAAATGTATAATTATTACATATTCATCTAGGCAGGTGGTAAGTATGCGCGAAAGACAAACGCGGTTTGTCCCAAGTACATCCCGCTTTTGTGGGAATCCCGGAGTATAAAGTGGCCTATATGTTGCTTCCAGTGAAAGTTCCATATAAACCAGTCTAGCTGTTCCGAAGATTAGCGGGGACAAACAGAAAAACCAACAAAAATGTTTAATGTAATCGTTTACGTTAAGAATCGTATAAATAACAATATACACTTAAAAAATACTGTTTTTTTTAAATCACAGACAGACATTTTAATGAAATTAAAAATTTTCTTTATATAAAAGTGCCTGGACAATAATTGCCTTATGCCTATACAGAATAAGGCGTTGAGTTATAAAATGATTTTTTTTTATTTCCCCGCAGTGTCCCCGCACATAGTCCTTACTACGAGCAAAGGGGACCTAGAAACCTTCACTTTGGTAAATTAACTTTTTACTTGTTTCTCAAAACGCAACGTTCTTTAATTCAACAGAACGAAATAGTAGTCACTTACTATGGTATTTATTTTTTATATTTTTCTTATCCTCACTATAGCAAGAAGCAGAAAAAACAAAAACCTATTTAAAAAAAAATACGTTCCCCACTCTCCGCTTATTTTCGAGACTTTTGTCTATTGACTGCTGCAACGCCACTTATTATAGCTGTTATTTACTTCTCTCCGCTCTGCATTTTTATCCATATAATAGATAAAAAAATAGAGGAGAGATGTATAAACATGTACATATAAGAATATTTAACCACATATTAGTACAAACAATTTGTCGAATGTCGTAATATGCTTAGATACATGAAATGGACATTAGACGACGGGCCATTAGACGCGACAGTTTAAAAATTATATTTTAATTGCGCTTGCTAATTAACGCTATTGTGACTCAGTTGGTGTGTGCGTTTATAACTAGATTGATTATGCATTCGAATCTCTTAGATAAAATATTTTTTGTGTCATTTTAATAATGCAATATGAATCTATCGTTTTAATTTTTTTATCCTCGCCACGACTTGATTGCATTTTGGTTACAGTGTTTTATGTTTATTTTTTTATTTTTACGCATGGCATGTAAAGAGAAACTAGGTAAAGGCTTCCGAAGCACTTAATGCTGCAATTTTTTCTCTTGAGCTACTGAACCTAACGCCACGAGTTACATTAACAAAGATAATATTAACAAAGAAAAAGTAGCAAAATTAAAAATAATTCAAAATATTTACAATCTAACGGGGATCAAACCTATACCTATCCATATCATATATACATTACACTTCTCAACATGACAATTTAAGTAGAAAATGACGATCAAAATCTCAGCAAGAAAGATAAAGAAAAATGCATGGGCTCGATAGTTTAAATTGGAACTGTCAGCTGTCTAATAGTCTAAGAGGCCATTAGAGGCGAGATGACCTACATTCGTCAATGACCTTACACAAATCGACCGAATAATAGTTATACGAACGATATCTAGTCACGCGTGAATGAAAGAACTGAGGATGATTGTTTTACTGTAAAGTGGCCGTGGCCGTTGTGGGTTCAAATTTAACTTGGTGTAAATTAGTTATTTTTATTTACTATAATAAATAACTTCTACTCTGGACTGGAGTTCGAACCCACAACCGTCTCGTTACGGTCACACCCTTGTGCCTCGGCGCCACGACGGCCTCTGTATTTTTACTGCCTATTATTTATTTTATTTATTTCTTATTTTACAATTCTAACAAATCACAGTACTTGGCCATTCCCATGGCCCTACCTGATCTAGTAATCCCCGCAAATGACATAACGTGGTCGTCATATCTACGCGTCATCATTTACACCCACAGTACATATTTCATCGTCCATTGTCTCCGTCTGTCGTACAGATAAAAGAGATTAAATGGTAGCCACGTATAATTAAGCAATATTTCATACAAACCCTCCTTTACCGACCGCAATTCTTGTGAAGATATTGAATATTATATATATATTGTAAAAGCCTTGTGACGTCATTGTATGTTATGGGTTTTAGTCTATGTATACATAGAACAAATGTAAGTTCAATTTTAACTCGTACTCAGTAAAAGTAGTAAATATTTTGATTCATATATTTTGTTCTCTAGTCAAATAAGAAAAATCTTTATTCACCTTTTCCGATTCATTTCAATTAAAACAAATGAATGATATATTTTGTAGCAATGGATTTTATTAACTTCACGTTATATTCTCTATATAGGAGATCAGGTAGCTACTCTCCTAATGTTAAGACACTTCCGTTTTCCAGGCACCGCCTCATTTTTCATTTATTGCGTGGCCGTGGCAGTGGTGGCGGCGAACTCATGTCACTTTTTGTCTTCTTACCAAAGAAAATAAAAATAATTCATTCCCATAAGGAATAGGAATCGAACTCACAACCATCGCGCACGCATATGCATCAAACGCTTACAGAAATTATTTAGGCCTTAATAGTTTGAAATTTAAAAAAATAACTCTCTTAATGGTAAGAACACTCAAGAAAAAAAAACATCACAACAATCAGGCTACTAATTAAACAACTAATATAATATATCGATTTTGAAGACAAATATCGTTTTTATGAGAAAATACGAAATATTCGTGAATATTTTGAAAACATCTACTCCGAATAGGCAATGGGTGAATCCTCAGAGAAATAGCTCTATTCTAAGTAAGTTGGAGAGCAGAAGTGATTTGTTACGGACATATTTCATGGGCAAGTAATGATTTTAGTGGTTCAGTCGCTCTAGTAAATGGATGGACGGTCATATTTTAAACGTACCTATATAAGAGTATATAGTGTATCTAGTTCTATAATGCTTACTAACTAATAACCACCGCCTGCAAATTTGTTTGTGTTTGGAAGTAAGGATGTAAAATAGAAAATCTTAGTTTTTGCTTAGTTTCGACACATCCTTTCTTAATACTGTCCTACGCTTAGTTTTCTTATTTTTTCATTTTCACGCTGTATTTCGCACTTAGCAAAGTAGGATCTGGGAACCTAGTGTTAAGACATTTCTTCTCTATAAAGAAAATTCCATCCACTATTTTTCCATTCCTTAACTTATCTATTTTCCATATTTCGACTCTCTAAGTCCAGTACCTTGGCCTTTGCGTTGTTTAGTCAATTCAGTCACTCAGTTACGGAAGAGTTTTACATATACATATTAAGGATAAGTCGTAAGTAGCTTTTATCGACAGCTTCACCCCCGTGGTGAAGAGACCAACTAAAAATTAAACCAGCTTCACGCTGTATCCCGCACACAGCAGGGTAGGCAGAGGGAAACTAGTGTTAAGACACCCCGTTCCCCATTTTCTGCTGAATACTGGAGGCATTGCGTGTTGAGTAGCAGAACTCAACGGCGTGCTTAGCCTCGACACCAGAGCGAAAACATGGAAATATAATTTAATGTAAATATTTCGTGTCCTCGAGTGGGGATCGAACCCACAACCAGTCGGTTTTACAGTGAAACTTCGTGCCGCTGCGCCACGACTGGCCTCAAGTATTGTCACAATAATACATGTTTTAAGTGACAGAGTAACTTGAAACTTAAGTATGGTGGGTTACATTGAAACGATGGGCGTAATGTTAATATGGCCTTTTTCAAATAATACTTTCATTACTTCCTGGGACAACTGCTACTAACTTTAACCAAACTTCTTTGCTTTACCTTTAAAATTTTATAAAAATATATTTTATTATATACTCAGAATCAACAACAGCTGTATTTGAAGACGATTCTAAACAAATATTAATATAAAAAAGATTCTTCCGGTAAATCGTTTGATAAAACATCTACTAAAATCAGCTTCAGAGCTGTATCCCGCATCCTTCATTTTCCGCCTAATTCCGAGGCATTGCGTTGACAAACAAACAATGCCCCCTTTCGGCCTTTCTCTAAAAATCGAGTAATATTAATATATACATACATATTTATGATATTCATGTATTAGTTAAAACCCTTATGCCTGTATTGTTCCTTTCGTTCTCCACTTTTTTACCGGGAAGCGTTACAGGCAAAGAGAACTAAGTGACAAGGCACTCGGTCTCCTTTATTTACTCATATTCAAACCAATTTGTATTGAGTGTCAAACATCAACGCCACGTTGTCTAATAAATTTCACTGCATGAGGATCGCATCAACTACCAATCAGAGTACTATTATACTAACTAATTCTATACTTGCAATGAGACATCCCCCTGTGCCACAAAGTCATCGTCTGCTATAGCCAAAAAGGAAACCAGTAAATTTAAAATAAATCAGCATCACGCTGTATCCCACACACAGCAGGGTAGGCAGAGGGAACCTAGTGTTAAGACACTCCATTCCCCACTTTCTGCCGAGTTCTGTAGGCATTGCGTGTTGAGTGGCAGAACTCAACGCCGCGCTTAGCCTCGACACCAGAGCGAAGAAATGGAAATATAAATTTAAATAAATATTTCATCTCCTCGAGTGGGGATCGAACCCACAACCAGTCGGTTTTACAGTCACACTTCGTGCCTCTGCGCCACGACTGGCCTCAAATTTAAGACAATATAAAAAAATCAAGTGCATAAACAAAATTTATCCAACTTCAAATCCAACGACGTATAATTTATCAAAATCGGTACATTTATTTAACAGGTATGTATAAGGGAACAAAGGAACAGTCATAATTATATCGTTTTCTCTCTTTGGGCATCTATATCTCTTTTTGGGCATCGCTGTCGGGTAAAAATAGCAGCTTCTTGTATTTCCAGCATAGTATAGTATATAGAGAAAACTTAGGGTTATTAATCATCACTTTTTGTCTACTATAGTGGGGTAATGAAAAAAAATTTAAACATGTATAATCGTTCCCCTGAATAGGAATCGTACCTAAATCATTTCTCTTACAATCAGTCATACTATTGCGCCACACACTATGTCATCTATAGTATTAGTTGAAACATTCAAATTCCACAAATGGCCGTTGTATTAGTATTTAGTACTCTTACCAATTAATATTAAACGCCATACAATGAAATGCGGTCAGCATTTAGCGACTGTATTCAAATGAAAAGCCTTCCATTTCCATTAGTAAAGTGAAAGCAAAATTAACGTTGCTGTTTTCAATACTATGTATTTGGACTTATTATCCTTCAGATTATAAATATTATGCATATATTCAATTGAACTATTTTTATTGGGAATAATTCAATAAATCAATTTAAATATAATCAAGTATATCAGTTTTAAAAATATATAGACATTCTAGTTCAATATGAGCTATAAACCTAATAATACCTAATTTATCTATTGAGGCCGTCGCGTCGTGACCCAACGGCACCATGTTTAACTATAAACACGAGTTGTGGGTTTGACTCCCACTCAGAGAAATACATTATTTTCATTTCTTTGCTTTGGCAACAAGTCATAGCGCGGTGTTGAACTCCGCCCCCTCACCCCGAAATTTGGATTGCCTAATCTGCTGTACAAGAGATACAACGTAAAGCAATAAAATACATAGAGTACTATCATTATTTTTCTTTGTAACAATACAAAAGAGACTAAACAAATACAAACCAAACACTGTGAAATAAACAAACAGAACTAAGAAACTCCTTTCCATCAATACCATAGCAGTTGACTCAGCGATACAGATACTTCGTCGAACATTCCAAGAGCATTATTTAGATTAAACTTCACACTGTAGGGTCTTAAGGGCCCTCGAGGGCAACAAGTGCTAAGGTCGGTCGTACAAATGTGTTTAGGGTATGTTAACGGCAAGATGTGTATCCTGATGACGTAATTATACGGAGGCTGGGTACACGAGAGATAAGAGATGAAAGATAAGGGGACGGGGATGTGTGAAGACTTGGATGTAGGGATGTCCTAAAGAACTTTTTGTAGTTAGTCATTGTAATGAGTTTATTTTTAATTGATAGTACACGTTTTATTTGGAATATTTCCTGTTTTTTTTGATAAAGAAGATCAAAGTCAATACAGTCCATTCTGTAGTATTCGATTTGGAGACATAGTATGTTGAGTAGCGGAACTCAACGCCGAAAATGAAAAATATTTAAATATTCATATTTCTTTACTTCTCCGTGTTATTGTTATTTATTCATAACTGCGTCAAATGTAAGACAGTATGAATAAACATGGTGAAATAAAAAAAAACCTCGTCTTAACTGTTGAGGTATATTAATAAATTTTTTTATTTACCCTATACGCTGTTTCCGTAAAAGGAGCGCACACTGAAGAACACAGAATGTATTTTTTTTTAAATAACACCAAAACGATTAAATTAAAGTTAAATTTAAGAAATAAGTATAACAAACAACATACATTTGATAATATATACACATTTGTATTTTTAGTGACAAACACGTTGCTATGGCAACACGTTTTATATGCGTCAACGGGTCCTCTAGTTAGCATTATTGTGCTGTATAAATAGGTAGGTAGGTATGTTAGCTTTTAGTTCTGTTTTTTATTTAATTGTCGTCTTCGTTTCTATTGTGTCGTACCGTCATAGGGCGTGGCAGTAAGCTTGACGGTTGTGGGTTCAATGTCCACTTGGGGGAATGAAATATTTTCATTTCGTTGCTCCGGTAACAAGACTAAGTTTTGCATTGATTCCTGCCATTCAACATACAATGTTATAAAAATTGAGTGGAAAATGGAGAAAGGAGGGTCTTAATTCTAGGTTCCATCTCCCTACACTTCTTTATGCGGGACACAGCGTGAAACTAAAAATAACAATAATTCAATAAGGAAATATAATAACTTATGCATAGTGGTATATTGTATAACAACTATGCCCAAGTTGAATTGAAGCGTGTAATGTGAGTAGTTTACCAAGTTCGTGCTGTCCACAGCAAGTGGCACTGCGGGTAGAATATTAATTGGGCCCACAAATTTTAGACACGATGAACTAGCAGTTTTAGGACTACGTCGACTTTAATGCATTTTGCATATTATTATATGCTTCATAATTGAAAATGCTAATTTTTCACTTTCACGCTGTATCCCGCACACAGCAGGTTAGGCAAAGGGAACCTTGTGTTATGACAGATGTCGTAGAGGCATTTCATGCTGAGTAGCGGAACTCAACGCTACTTTGACACCTAAGCGAAGAAATATTAATTTAAATAAACATTTCATTTTCCCGAGTGGGGATCGAGAACCCACAACCCACAACAGTCGCGTTTACAGTCACATTTGTGCTTCTGCGCCGCGACTGGCCTCAAGTTTTAGATATTTTTTGTAAATATTTTTTTGCTTTACGCTGTATCGCATCTAGCAGGATGAGGTACGCTGACACTGGCTACTCTACATCCATACTAATACTGTTGTTGTAAAACTTTACTTAACTGTACACGCGATTTTTGGTTAATTTTTTTTTAGATATGATAGTCCTTGTTGTTTTTAAATACTATGTTCTACAATTTCGTGTACAATAAACTCTTAAATAGGCGAAAACTGTTCCTTTGTTACAAATTTTTGCCATAAAGCTTCAGTTAGGATAGGAACAAATAGGAACCTACAGACCGTATAAACACCAAACTTTGCAGACTTTCAATTTTATACTATGTTAACTTCTGTACGACACTTTCGTAGACCTCGTTGTACCTCTCTTTTTCTGTATATTTTTAAAAGAATTTATTTTATTTTTTTATTTTAATTTAATTTTAAGAAATCGGTTAACACAAAAAAACATATAAGTAATATATATGATAATAAAAAATTAATAATAATTAATTAGCTTCACGCTATATCCCGCACACAGCAGGGTAGGCAGAGGGAACCTAGTGTAAGACACTCAGTTCCCCACTTTCTGCCGAATTTTGGAGGCATTGCGTGTTGAGTGGCAGAACTCAACGCCGCGCTTTGCCTCGACACCAGAGCGAAGAAATGGAAATATAAATTTAAGTAAATATTTCATCTCCTCGAGTGGGGATCGAACCCACAACCAGTCGGTTTTCAGTCACACCTTGTGCCACTGCGCCACGACTGGCCTCAAAATATATGTGATAATTGTTCAATATTACAATTGTACACAATCACGGGACAGTTACTATTCTGTATATGAAACTTATTATTATTCAATGTCTATAGAAAACCAATTTTACGTACACTCTCCACATACTTCTCCACATCATTTTATTTTATTTGTAAATACAACACATGCTTATTGTATAAGTTTATACAAAAGTCAACAATTACAAAATTATTATTAAAATTACTTCAAAAACATATAACCAGGAAAGGCGAGGACATACAAAGATAAAGGATATAAAGCAGTCTCTTGATGAATTGTAAGGCAAACCCCAAGGGGCACGTCTCAGGGGTTGATTATAAAAGCTCTTATTAATTATTACACAAGTGAAGCAAACTGAGACAGCCAAATGAGAATTTAATAAGAGATTTCCATCTTGACATGACTTTTCACAAATTTAACCGGGCGTAATGCTAAAATAATCAAGTTTTACAAAGTTATGATTATATTTGAGGACTTTGCAGCGCAATGGGACACCATCTTATTATAAATGATGGGTGTGGGTTCAATCACAACTAACAACAACCCAACAAAATTGGAGAAATTATTATTACAATTATTTTGACTTCCCCACTCTGAAAAGTTATGCCCTGGCGACGAGACACAGCGCGGCGTTGAGTTCCGCCACTCAACAAATTCGTCAGAAAGTGTGGAATAAGAAACGTGTCTTAATACTAGCTTCTATTTGCCTTAAGACTTACGTTGCAGAGTAGGCGGTGTACAGTCATAGAGTGTGATGCTAAAAAAATATTATTATTATATTATTAGAGGTCGTGGCGCAGCGGCACGAAGTGTGACTGTAAAGCCGACTAGTTGTGGGTTTGATCCCCACTCGATGAGATGAAATATTTACTTAAATGTATATTCCCATTTTTTCACTCTGGTGGAGAGGCTAAGCGCGACGTTGAGTTCTGCCTCTCAATACGCAATGCCCCCAAATTTCATCAGAAAGTGGGGAACGGAGTGTCTTAACATTAGGTTCCCTCTGCCGACCCTGCTGTGTGCGGAATACAGGGTGAAGCTAATTTGATTTGATTTGAATTATATTATTATGTTTTGGTCGTGTGCTACTTCGCCATGATGGCATTCTGCATGGCTGTCACCTCAACAGCACGATTATTTCCATTCCATCATTGAACAACATCATTCTGCGGTTGAGCTATAATACATACATGTGTAAGCCTTATCAAGAAAATTACACTTGATAAAATTTATTCAATTTCTTATTTTATTATCATATAATTCTTTATAAGCCGATCCTCAAATGAAACGGCCGTATTTATGTCATTTTTTAGCATTTACAAAAAAAATCAGCTAAGTTGTTTGTATTTCACATTATTCAAGTCCATACCTGAAAAAAATATCTGTAAATCTCTTTATCTGTTATTATCTTTACGATGGATGAATTTTAAATAATGATCCTATTATTTTATTTACTTTAACAATATGTTTTATATATTTTTTTTATTTATTTAAGGTATGAATAAAACCTTCAAGTATTTTTTTAAACTTTTGTGCCTAAGTTAAAATACACCATATACTTTTTAAATTAAACTTAAAAAAATTAAAAACAGATTCACGTCCTTTTATCTAATTTTAAGCTAAGACGTTTTGTTGCCAATTTTAGAGACATTACGAGGGGCTAAACTCGACGCCATTTCTACCAGAGCAAGAAAATGAAAATAAATATAATTCCTCCTGAGTGGAGATTGTACTCATCAGATGCTGTCCATTGTGCCACGTCTGTAAATCTGAAAATTTTCATATGTTATTGGAATTTAATCATTGTACAAAAGCATCTTGCGTATGGTAGATATTTAATTTCAATTGAATTCTTGTGAACCATAAATATTACAATACAGGTCGTTTAAAAGTTTTGATAACTTGAAAATTGGCAAACCAATAGCCATTTTTCCAATTTTGGCAACAGCTTGTCAGTTTTGATAAAAGCATCACCCAGTTTTGTATAGCACATAGGTACATACATTGCAGTTTCATACTGTGTCCCGCATGTAGCAGACCAAGTTGAGTGAACCTAGTGTTGCGAACTACGTTCCCAACGTACCACTTAATTTTTGTAATATTGTGTTTTGAGTGGTTTTGTTATCAAGTCAGTCAGTCTTTTTCTCTTTATTTTTCATAATTTCCATCATATGTTTATGTAGAATCCATATCTATTTTATAAACCGAAAGTAATTTTGTCTGTCTGTCTGTGAGGCAATCAGGGTCAAATTGCTGATCAGATTGTGATAAAATCTAAACATATATAGATATTTGGGTGTCTGAGGATGGACATAGGTTACTTTTTTTCTAATTTTCTCGACATATACTTATTTATTAAAATATATTTCTATTTGATTTGCAATTTGTTCTTCCATGTTAAAAACAACCGTCGCTAAGCAATCGTTGCTAAGCAAGAAGGAATTTTGTCATTTTAACAAAATTGTGTTTAAAATGGACTTCCTGAAATCTTACATAGCGTGAGCTGACTTAACATTAAGATACATAAAAATAATGTTATATAAAAATATTTTCCTTTAAAAAAAATATTATACAGTCTGCGATACATAGTAACCATTTTAATATATTTAATTAAAATTTGAATTTATCGAATTATTGTTAATATATTTTCTATAATTTGTTATTAAACGTTATCATAATAAATATAATAGTCACCTTTAGATTATTTTTGGTTTTGCCTTGATTTTCTTATCAATCCTTTTAAAAATTAAAAATAATTTTAAAAATATTCTTAAAGTTCAAGCGGGCGAAGCCGCGTCCGGGTCCGCTAGTATTCAATATGTTAGTTGTTCTCGTCTAGAATAACATGACATACTCTATTGAAGATGTGTATGTTTGCGTTTATATCTCTATTTTTCTACATAATATTTATCTTTTTCTACATCTTTTATTAACATTATACTAATATTATAATAATCATGGACCTGCAGTATGTAATTTGAAATGAGAACTTATTAAAATATTCGAAAACCTGGAAAAAATAATTTTACTATCTCTATATTTATATAGAGAATTTGTAGAGAAGTGAGAACCAATAAAAGAAACAATGTAAAAAAAATAATCGTATATTTATAACGTATAAAATCTATTACAAACTTATAATTGTGTAGTGCATTTCATACATAATTAGTGCAAACATAAGTTTATAAACTTAAAAGTTATACTTTCGTGCTCGGAGCGCAAGTTCCTGTAATATTTTAGTTTTTTTAATTGCCGAGCAATTTTCATATTATAAATATATAGGAATTCTTGTCCAAGGGTACCGCATATACTGTGGTGGTGGTGCGAATAGGGGGTCGATTTCAGGCCAGGATTGAGGCCAGAAAATGCCATTGTCCAAAACGCTGTGTTTTCCAACATTTGCAAGGCACATTGTAACAACACCCACGAACAAAATTAGAGTTTTCATCTAAAATGAATAAGAAATGCTTTAGCTTTATTGCAAAATACTTAAATTCAAAATATACTTTATTCAAGTAGAGTTTTGAAAGTATTCTTGAACCATCTAATGAATATAAATACCATCGGATTGGAAAGCATTTCTGCCGAGAAGAGAAAGCAAGAAACTTGCTCTTTTATATAAAGCGTGGTGTTAAATTTCACCACTCATCCTGCAACATCTCGATAATTTGGCGGAATGTGGGTAATGGAGTGTCGTAACACTAGACTGTGTCTGCCTACACTGCTATAAGCGGAATACAGCATGAAACTAAAAAATATTCAGGTAGTTCCCCGACACTAATAATATGGCGTATGCCACAATCGTTAATTATTATTTTTTATTTTATTACCTAAGTTTTCGTCATAAATAAGACACTCCGTTTTCCCCAAATATGGCATAGTGAAAAACGGAATTTTACGCCGCGCTTTGCTATACCTAGTGTGAGAATCGAATCACAATCACGAACCACAAGCATCGAATTTACAGTTAAACTAATCTAAAATAAATAAAATCGAGTCTTCTCACCTTTAATTGTTATCCTTTAATGAATATAACAACGCTACTGTTTTTTAAAAGATTGTTTATATATTATATTTTAGAAATCCGTAAAGCTTAATTGATTCCAATTAAGGTAAAACGAATCATAATGATATAAGTAATCATTTATAAATTACAGGTTAATAAAAAATTATATTTTAATAAAAAAATACCGGTTAAGTGCGAGCTGGACTCGCCCGCCAAGGTGTCTGAACCAATTTCAGGTCCAAGTACACTACAGTTTACAAATATATTTTGCGAGAAAATACACTCATTTTTGAAATGAACATATGAAATAAACTATAAATATAAATTTATTATAATTTGTTTCCATTAAATATCTTCGAATTAACATTTTTTTATCTGTACTTATAAAGTTCTAACTTCTCTCCAAATTTCATAACTATAACATGTATCTAACATGACTACGCTACGCGACGAATTTTATGCAAAATTCAGCAAAATCGATGCATAAAAGCTAGTTAGTACCTTTTGATTGCGTTGAAGCTTGACTTTTTCTGTGTCTCAAGTGACTATAGATAATTAAATATTTAATATTATTTTAAATTTTGATAACTCTACACAATCTCGAGATAAATTATCTTGACAGACGGACAGACCGACAACAAAGTGATCCTGTGATAAGGGTTACATTTTTACTTTTTGAGGTACGGAACCCTAAATATATTCATATAAAATTAAATTAAATTAAATTAGCTTCACGCTATATCCCGCACACAGCAGGGTAGGCAGAGGGAACCTAGTGTTAAGGCACTTCGTTCCCCACTTTCTGCCGAATTTTTGGAGGCATTGCGTGTTGAGTAGCAGAACTCAACGCCGCCATATATTCATATGGTTGGTATTTTAACCGACTTCTGTAAAAGGAGAAGATTATTAGTCCGACCGTGTTTTTATAAGACATGAGGATAAATTTAAAGTTATTAAATGATCTCGTAATGCTTATAAAACAGTAAATGGAATGTGAAAACGGAAGAGAACGGAAGTTCACGGAAAGAGTAAACTTATAAAGGATCCATTTTTTCATAATAAGTTCTTTGATTTTCACGATTATTATACATTTTAAATAAAACTATTTTAACCGGATTAATCGCGTATATTTAGTTTTTACATTTTTGGAAACCCGACGTTTCGAACACTTTGCAGTAGTCCGTGGTCACGGGTAGACTGAGGTGGCATTCGTCTGTCAGTTGACATAATTACTATATCAAACTACCGCCAACGATTTCTTAATTTCCTCGCGTACTGCCCTGGATTCTTGCAGAATGAGCTAACTGTATCTTGCCCTCTGGTATGGTGGGTCTGAGACTTCAAAGATTTGATGAGTGGGTCCCAGGTGTTAGAAAGCTTCCAGCCGTCCTCTCTATTGAAATTAGGATATTTTTGTATTTCAATAGCCTCACGGATCATTCTAGGAATATATCTATTTTCCTTAGCGAGGATGAGGGGTTTATCAAACCTTATGTAATGGCTAGGTTTATCCACAGTGTGCTCACATACAGCCGACTTTGATACATGCCCATTCTTTATATCTGAGATGTGTTCCTTCACCCTAACACCGATGCTTCTCTTTGTTTGACCAATGTATGATAAGCCACAGTCACAATCTAGTTTGTATACACCTGCACACTGTAAAGGAATGTTACTTTTACCATTTTGTTAGCGAGCTGAAAGACCTTAAGCTAGCTGACAATGAAACCATGGTCAGTTTTGATGTCCAGTCGCTGTTCACCAGTATACCCATTGAGGACTGCATCAGGATTGTCAAGCGGAAACTAGAGGAAAACAATATGCCCATGGAATATCTTGAACTTTTAGAACATTGCCTCACATCTGGATATCTAATGTTCAATCAAGAATTCTATTTACAAATAGATGGCATTGCTATGGGTTCGCCTGTGTCCCCGGTAATAGCTGATATATACATGGAGGACTTTGAGGAGATGGCTCTTAGCTCTGCGCCTTGTCTACCTAGGATATATAAGCGGTACGTAGATGACACTTTTACAATTTTACCTACGGACTATAGTTATATATTCTTAAACCATCTTAACTCTATTAATAACAATATTCAATTCACAATAGAGTTACAGGCCAATAATTCCCTAGCTTTCCTCGACGTGTTAGTCATAAAAAATCCCAATGGCACAATAGGCCACACAGTATATAGGAAACCCACACACACCAATAGATACCTCAATGGTGAATCGCATCACCACCCTACACAGTTATCTACCGTTGGCAAATCTTTGTTTCAGAGAGCCCACCACCTCTGTGACGCTGAACATCTAGGGGACGAGCTTCGCCAGGTGAAGAATTCTCTTCATCAGAACAAGCTGCCAGTTCCCCGCCAGCGTTGTCAGAAGACCAACAAGCCACCCACAGTAGAGAGACAGCCGGCACTTCTACCATATGTGAAGGGGGTTACAGACAGGATTGGCAACATCTTAAGAAGAGCTTCCATAAAAACTATTTTCAAGCCTAACAAGAAAGTGAGCCAATTCTTGAGACCAGTTAAAAGTAACATTCCTTTACAGTGTGCAGGTGTATACAAACTAGATTGTGACTGTGGCTTATCATACATTGGTCAAACAAAGAGAAGCATCGGTGTTAGGGTGAAGGAACACATCTCAGATATAAAGAATGGGCATGTATCAAAGTCGGCTGTATGTGAGCACACTGTGGATAAACCTAGCCATTACATAAGGTTTGATAAACCCCTCATCCTCGCTAAGGAAAATAGATATATTCCTAGAATGATCCGTGAGGCTATTGAAATACAAAAATATCCTAATTTCAATAGAGAGGACGGCT
The DNA here is from genome assembly GCA_030704555.1 of Heliconius charithonia. Classification (NCBI taxonomy): domain Eukaryota; kingdom Metazoa; phylum Arthropoda; class Insecta; order Lepidoptera; family Nymphalidae; genus Heliconius; species Heliconius charithonia. The sequence goes on from CM060825.1 coordinate 8,592,041, forward strand.
GGAAGCTTTCTAACACCTGGGACCCACTCATCAAATCTTTGAAGTCTCAGACCCACCATACCAGAGGGCAAGATACAGTTAGCTCATTCTGCAAGAATCCAGGGCAGTACGCGAGGAAATTAAGAAATCGTTGGCGGTAGTTTGATATAGTAATTATGTCAACTGACAGACGAATGCCACCTCAGTCTACCCGTGACCACGGACTACTGCAAAGTGTTCGAAACGTCGGGTTTCCAAAAATGTAAAAACTAAATATACGCGATTAATCCGGTTAAAATAGTTTTATTTAAAATGTATAATAATCGTGAAAATCAAAGAACTTATTATGTGAACCAGTACGGACTGGAAAACGCGAATAAAATACGTCGATTTGAGTATCTAAAAACAAAACGTGCAAGATATTTAACATCGATAAATTTCTTAAAAAGGTGCCGCGATAATAATCTCATACCAGCTTGTGTACAAATCGCGCCGAAAAAAGACATAAAATATTGCAAAAAGATACTCAATCAGGCAAGTAAAAAATTATTATGTCAACTCATTAAAGAACACCGTTACGATTTAAATCGATTCGACGAACAAATAAAAGCCTTAAGCAAAGATATTGAGACGTGTTTTTCTAAGACAGATTTCAATCATTGTGTAGATTTTACTAATAAACGCGCGCAAACTAAATATAATCAATATAAAAATAGACAAATTCGTAAGTACCAAAATCTCGAATTAAAATCCGAACGGAAAAATGTCTATGGTAACGCCGTACCTTCTACACAGACAACACAAACGTCAGTTGTCAATCTGTCAAAACAAACTATCGATGATTCGACTATTGAAGTGTTAAATAAAGGTTTTAACTTTGCGCCGGCGCCTAGAAAAATACCTATCGAGCAAATAATAACAAACGTTGAGGACTGTTTATATAAAAACCAGATTTTGAAGGAAGATTCTGAAGCTATTCGCCAAGACATATCAGCCTTATTGCGCCGTAGTAAACCACCTAAATCAAATCTTTCTCGTGATGAATCTCGGGCTCTCAGTAAATTACGGAAAAACGAGGATATAACAGTTCTTAAAGCCGATAAAGGTAACGCGACGGTTATACTAGACACCGAAGAGTATATCCAAAAAATGTCATTATTGCTATCGGATCAAAAAACTTATAAAATTGTTGACAAAGACCCTACAACGAAAATACTTAAAAAGACATCCGATTTAATCAAAAAACACGCGAAATCATTACATCTTGACATTAAATCTCTCGTGCCTAGCTGTGTAAAACCTCCGAAGTTGTGTGGGTTACCAAAAATACACAAAAAAGATGTACCTCTTAGACCAATAGTCAGCCAAATCGATACACCAACGTATAAACTGGCTCAACATGTCGCTAGAGTACTTTCTCCACTGCGTGGCCACACAACATCTTATGTCAGGGATTCTTACCATTTTGTTAGCGAGCTGAAAGACCTTAAGCTAGCTGACAATGAAACCATGGTCAGTTTTGATGTCCAGTCGCTGTTCACCAGTATACCCATTGAGGACTGCATCAGGATTGTCAAGCGGAAACTAGAGGAAAACAATATGCCCATGGAATATCTTGAACTTTTAGAACATTGCCTCACATCTGGATATCTAATGTTCAATCAAGAATTCTATTTACAAATAGATGGCATTGCTATGGGTTCGCCTGTGTCCCCGGTAATAGCTGATATATACATGGAGGACTTTGAGGAGATGGCTCTTAGCTCTGCGCCTTGTCTACCTAGGATATATAAGCGGTACGTAGATGACACTTTTACAATTTTACCTACGGACTATAGTTATATATTCTTAAACCATCTTAACTCTATTAATAACAATATTCAATTCACAATAGAGTTACAGGCCAATAATTCCCTAGCTTTCCTCGACGTGTTAGTCATAAAAAATCCCAATGGCACAATAGGCCACACAGTATATAGGAAACCCACACACACCAATAGATACCTCAATGGTGAATCGCATCACCACCCTACACAGTTATCTACCGTTGGCAAATCTTTGTTTCAGAGAGCCCACCACCTCTGTGACGCTGAACATCTAGGGGACGAGCTTCGCCAGGTGAAGAATTCTCTTCATCAGAACAAGCTGCCAGTTCCCCGCCAGCGTTGTCAGAAGACCAACAAGCCACCCACAGTAGAGAGACAGCCGGCACTTCTACCATATGTGAAGGGGGTTACAGACAGGATTGGCAACATCTTAAGAAGAGCTTCCATAAAAACTATTTTCAAGCCTAACAAGAAAGTGAGCCAATTCTTGAGACCAGTTAAAAGTAACATTCCTTTACAGTGTGCAGGTGTATACAAACTAGATTGTGACTGTGGCTTATCATACATTGGTCAAACAAAGAGAAGCATCGGTGTTAGGGTGAAGGAACACATCTCAGATATAAAGAATGGGCATGTATCAAAGTCGGCTGTATGTGAGCACACTGTGGATAAACCTAGCCATTACACAAGGTTTGATAAACCCCTCATCCTCGCTAAGGAAAATAGATATATTCCTAGAATGATCCGTGAGGCTATTGAAATACAAAAATATCCTAATTTCAATAGAGAGGACGGCTGGAAGCTTTCTAACACCTGGGACCCACTCATCAAATCTTTGAAGTCTCAGACCCACCATACCAGAGGGCAAGATACAGTTAGCTCATTCTGCAAGAATCCAGGGCAGTACGCGAGGAAATTAAGAAATCGTTGGCGGTAGTTTGATATAGTAATTATGTCAACTGACAGACGAATGCCACCTCAGTCTACCCGTGACCACGGACTACTGCAAAGTGTTCGAAACGTCGGGTTTCCAAAAATGTAAAAACTAAATATACGCGATTAATCCGGTTAAAATAGTTTTATTTAAAATCCATTTTTTCGATTAAAACAACAACTTAAAAGAGACAAAAATAAAGATGTTTTTTTTTGTTCTAATACGCCTATTGATATTATGTTAAGTAGTTTTTAATAGCTTTACTCATTTTAATGCCATAATATTAACAATATATATAGAAACGTTGATTCCGAGTTAACTCATATTTGGCTAAGGTTTCATTGATATTCAAGGTAAGCTATTCTATTTATTAAGTAACTTCTGTAAATTGACTTTTGCAGATGTCTGCAAAAGTAAAATTAAAACATAATAAATGGACATAATTAAAAAAATATTCTTCAAATTTTAACAAAGATAAGGTAGCAGTTACGAAGCCATTTATTTTACCATAACTGCAGTATCGCAATTATCTGGAACGCAAGGTCAAGTTGGCTTGAAATCAACTGGGTTCCACTCAACACACTATGCTCGAAATACGATCAGAAACTGTGAAACGTGTTTTATAACTAAATTCTTTCTTCTGTATTAAACATAATAAAAATAGCAAACTAATTTATCAATTCATTTCAGATGCAGAAAATCGTCATATTTATCCTGGTACTCACTGTAGCACACTACGCAAGTGCATTTGGACTCTTCAGGAACGTCTTCCCTTACCCCTGGTACGGACGCCACGTATCCGGCGATATGTTCTCCGACCCGGCATTCATTAACCGTCCCGGATATCCATTCTCGTGGTATACTGATCCAGTAGTAATCCTCTAAAATTTTCAGAAGACGAATAAAAGTTTTGATGAAAATATTGTTTTTTGTTGCCTTTCTTCTATTTATGTCTTCAAATAATCCCATGAACCTTTAATTTTAATATAATTATAGAAATGAACTCCTCCGTAATAAGCCGCCATAGTTTTACTAAAATCGATTTATATAAGGACTGATGAGGATCATATTGCTAATAAGATATGATCATTTCTTTTTGGAATTCATAACATAAGTATATTTTCAACAAAATGTATATTATATTGTGGCATATTTATATACCTACAATTATGTGTGAAGCAGGGGCGGGTCGTTAGTAATTTAAAAAATGCTAATAATATGGAATATTACCACTCACCACATTGTATGTATCATGTAAAAATTAAATAAATTAAATTAGCTTCACGCTATATCCCGCACACAGCAGGGTAGGCAGAGGGAACTTAGTGTTAAGACACTCCGTTCCCCACTTTCTGCCGAATTTTGGAGGCATTGCGTGTTGAGTGGCAGAACTCAACGCCGCACTTTTGCCTCGACACCAGAGCGAAGAAATGAAAATATAAATTTAATTAAATATTTCATCTCCTCGAGTGGGGATCGAACCCACAACCAGTCGGTTTTACAGTCACACTTCGTGCTGCTGCGCTACGACTGCATCATGTATATTTAATATTATATTAGCTTGTGTATAATTATATAATATATGATTGTGTATTTATTACAGATATCTATGTAAATTGAATATTGATATTCTGTCATTTTTTTTTTTTTGCACCTACACATTTTATTCTCCCACATGACTTAGGTTGGCTGGTAGAAATTTTTAATAATTTTTAATTTTATTTAATAATATGGAATATCTCTCTATAATAATATCAGTATTATAAGCTTGGAATAACACTCTCGAAAGTGCGGCGATAAAAAGATATATGATAGTAAATGTGTAATCTACGCAATATTTTAAGCCAAATCTAATTTATTTATTTGAGACAAATCAAGGTGCAGGGGCACAAGCGTTTGAATACAAACACGACAGTTTGTGGGTTCGATTTCCATTAAAAATATATATATATTTAATATTTTCATTTCCTTAATCTAGTAATGAGGCAAAGTGCATTGAGTTCCACCTTTAACTTAATATGCAATGTTTTCAGAATTGGGTGAAGAGTAGTGAAAAGGAATGGAGGTTCCTAGGAACCTCTAGTGCTAGCACTACCAAGGTTACTAAGTTTCATCTGCCTGCTATGAGCGGGAGCATGAATATAAAAAAAATCTAATTTATAAGTCCAATTTTCAGACGAAAGTACGCAAAGTTTAATTTAACTTTCACCATATTTATCTAACAACAAACCATCTTCACGAGATACAATTCTTCGTGGGGTCGGTTTCATTTGTTTTATTGATATTTACATAGGTAGGTGAGAAAATATTCGAATATATGAAATTGTACAGAATATATTTTGTAAGGTAATAAGAAAATATGGCATAATAAGAAAATGTTATTAATATAACAGTGATATGGTAACTGCTGTTTATAAAATCGATTAGAGCATGAGTCCACTAGGTTTTATTATTCATCAGCTTCACAGCAGGGTAGGCAGAGGGAACCTAGTATTCCCCACTTTCTGCCGAATTCTAAAGGCATTGCATGTTGAGACGAACCAGAGCGAAGAAATGGAAATATAAATTTAAGTAAATACTTCATCTCCTCGAGTGGGGATCGAACCCACAACCAGTCAGTTTTACAGTCACACTTCATGCCACTGCGCCACGACTGGCCTCGGTTTTATTAATAATGATGCTAAAAAAAGATTTACAAAATGATCATAAAAAAATACCCAAATATATAAAAGAAATCGAAATTTATCCCAATAGATCAAATTCACTTTTATAAAATACCCACATTTCCTCAATATGATCAGAAATGGTGCAGTGGTGCACTGCCTATTATTACAGAATATTTCTTGTGGAAAACAACCTTATAAAAATTTTAAGAATTAAATAAGGAAGAGGCTATCTTGGTGAGGTGGGACAATCTTCGACTGTAATCGCAACGGTTCTCGGTTTGATCTCCACCAGAAGAACTAATTATTTTAATTATTCTGACATGATATTCCGCTCTGGCATTATATATCGCGGCGTTGAGTTCTGCCACTCCTAAAATCCTAGCACAGGTGTTTCCCCCTACCTACTCTGCCGTCCACGATTTACAGTGTAAAGCTGAAAAAAATCTGTAGGGAGGCATTATGAACTGTTGTTATAAAATAACACTCCAACTTTTATAAATGTACTTGTCGGTAGGCCAGAGGGTAGTCGTTCATAGCGATCAGTATAAACGTAATCATAACAAAGTATTAGATATAAACCGTCGTGGTGGAGTAGAATATCGTGTGAATGTAATCACATTGGTTATGGATCTGACATGCAATCAAGGAAATGATCACATTTAAATTATATTTACGAATTATATTCTCCGCTTTGGTTGACAAAGCCCGGCGTTAAGCTCTGCCATTTTATACATACATACTATAAAAATATAAATAGAATAGAGCCTCCAGTATTTCACTTAGATAAATAATAAATGTATGGAAAAGCCATAGACCATGAATCACTGAATACACGGTCGATGCAGTCTGCACGCGACATGTCGACGAACTTTACGATGAAACGGTATGTAACTTTGAATCAAATCTAACAGTGGATGGGTGTTCAGGAACGGCTGTATAGTCGTCTCACAATAAATTGACCTTCAGTTATTATATACGTACATATAAGTACTGTATGTTATCGAATAGCGTTGTGGCGTCTGATATTATTTAACGGTTTTGGATATATATTTTAGTTGTAATATCCATACTTTTAACTACAAAAATTCGTTCGTTCTGCGGTACTAATCGCGTTTCGGGAAAAAATCTATTCAGCCAATTATAGAAATTGCATATTGAATGGTAGAACGCAAAACCATACTCACTAAACGGTTTCTTTTCATCATAATAGTGATGGTATGAGAGTAAAAATACATTTCAATAAATATAATACAAATAGAAATGAATAAATAAGCATACTATAAAAGGCTTATCTCAGGATTTTTTGGTTCAAATTGAAAAGCCTTTTTTGTGTCGAATCTTCAAAAATCTATCGAATGCTATATATTATTGATTATTTATTTACAAACATATATAGGAATTACATGTAACAGTTGGTGGAATAGTGGAGATAGAAACGCTGTATAGGAGTCAGTGTAAGTGGAGGTCCCTGTAGGTCAGTTAATATAGAAATTGATAAATAACGTAAATCTTGTAATTACAAACAGATTATTTAATGTAGTATTTAAAAGAAAATACGCAACGATATATTAATAAAACCTATTGGAATAGATGGGATTATATACCTTATATCCATTTAACAACGGAGGTGAAGTTATCACCATATAAATATGCCAAAGTTCGATTTAAACGCGAAAAAACATTTTTCTATCAAGCCAGAAATGTCACAGTTATATTTTTTAAAGGACTCGCTTTACAAAACGTGTAAAAAAAAAGAAAAGTGCTGTGCACTTGCTTTGTCGTTTTCATGGTCTGACGGATGACACACACGTGTCGACTCGCTACTTCTGTACACGGACGTTTTATTTCATTTTTAACATGGAGGTTGTAGAGGTATATTGACGGATACGTTTTATGAAGGCATTTTAAATGATTTATTTAGTTTATAGAATTGTTTTACAGGAAAAAAGGGATAGGCAGTGGCAACGTGTTAAAACACTCCGTTCCCCACGTTCCGCCAAATTAAAGATATTGCTTTCAAAACCCCGCTTTATCTTAATCTTTCACATCGGAGTAATAATAATATTAATTTAATAGAGATGCTTAAAAGAAGAGATGAAGATGCTTAAAAAATTATAGTGAAAACTATTTAGTATTCCATAATACAAACACATTAAAATTTCATCTTTTATATGTCCAATGGAAAAATCTGAAAATATTAAGAAACGAAATTAAAATGTTATAAAGAGTTATTTATATTTCATTAAAACGAGTTCTTAAAAAACTTGACCTTAATTGCACTTCAAATTAAGATAATAAAAAAAATAATATAATTAAATTAGCTTCACGCTGTATCCCGCGCACAGCAGAGTAGTGTTAAGACAATGCGTTGCCCATTGTCAGTAATGTATTAAAAAAAAAACCCATTTTTTATATATTACCTGTGGGGGACCACAGGGGAAGTAATATAATTCACCCAGTCAAAAGTTCTGAGTTAACAAACATAAAAAAATACAGTCGAACTGTTAATCTCCTTTTCCTACAGAAGTCGATTAAAAATACTACATACACAAATCGATTATCTTTATATTTTGCTCCATTATATATTTAGTAAAACTAAAAAAATGACATACAGTCACTCTATACTCTCCTTAAATCTCATCTTGAATGACGTAGAAACCGGATGCACCTAATTTCTAGACAAATTAAAGTTTAATGAGGTGTAATATTATTAATCGACTAAACGTTTTACTACCACTGTGTAAATAATAAATAAGTATAAAATCGATTAAACATATATTAATATCGATAATATTTTTATTAAATAGTAATTACAATCGATTCTCGACTATTAAGCTGGTATGTAATTAAAAATTGCTAACTAAGTAATAACGAGGCGTTAATGATGTTTGTTATATATAAATAAAAAAATATGTGACATCTCGATCATTATATTTCACAGAAGCAAGTGATATAGAAAGGTGAGGACTGTTACCTATACTGTAATATTTTAATTTTTCTCCTTATTTATAAACTATATATTAAACAGTTGAACAAAAGAAAATAAAGTAAATTTTAGTTTTTATTTTATATCATGAAACAATATAAGCTAAATATATATAAGCTTATGTTTTATATTTTTTATAATTTACTATATTTTTAATCTTTTTTTATTTGACAAAAGACGACAGCGATATTTTTGCCGAAACTCAATCAGTTCGACGTATCTTCGTACGAAATAATTATAAATCTTCAAATCAAGATTTTTAAAGTATAGCATACTTTAAAAATCATTTATTTCAATACACAAGAAAGTACGTCAAACAAAATTTCGCATTATATATTTTTTTTTACTTCTCACTTTATACCGACCAATTTTTAAGACATTGCCTATTGCCAGATTAATAAATGAAAAATGAAAATAATAACCGTATATACAGGGAGACGCTATGTGGCCACAACGACCTCAATTTCAAAACACTATATCAATGCAGTCTTAAAATATCATTCGTTCAATTTTCTTAGAAAAATGACGAGTTTTTTTTTTTCATTTCATTAAGTGTCGACAATTTTTTTAATTAAACTCAATGCGGAAGAAGTCTCAGGAATGCCGAAGTGCCTTTTAATTAAAATTAAACGCATTATTGTAAGGAAATCTTCTTAACCGAAGTTATTTAAGCCAAGCTATTTGTGACTTACTTTAATTACGTTTGGATGTACTATTTGCTTAAGTGATTTTTCTTTGAGTTTTTTTTCGCCTTCGCTTATCTTCGGAGCAATGGAGAATAGTTTTACCACAGTTCTTGATTAAAAAGGACTTAGCAGTTAATTTCAATTTTCATTTTCTTTTACAAGTATTAATAGGTATTTTCTATCCTACAAAGTTATACCGCACTTCACTCTTATTAGTCGATAAAAACGTTTATATAAAAAATTAGTTATAATCTTAGGAAGGAATATGATTTCGCCAAAACAACTTGTGCTTAGAAATATAACAAGCTATACAGATTTTTATTTAATCCTACATTCTTTTTATAAACATTTTTGTGATTCACATTTTTACCCACAAAGCAGGAGAAGCAAAAAGAAACTTAGTGTTAGGACACTCCGTTAGCAACGTTCTATAAAATTTTTGGAACATTGCGTATTGATTGAAGGAACTTATCTACCATGATAGAGCAAATAAATGAAATAATTAATACAAATATCATAATTTACCCGATCAGAGATCGAGCTCACAACCAAGACGCTTCCACTCAGATGCAGCCACAGCCTCAAATACGACCTTTTTACATACATTCTTAAATATACTTTTTTCAGATGAAACTCCTAATCCTTCTTGCCGTCATCGCCGCAGCGTCCTGCAACGTGATCTGGGACAAATCTGGCCAATATGATTTGGTTGACGACATGCCCTTAAGATATCGTCTCGTAGATCCCCTTCTACGTCTCAGAGACATGGATGACATATACCCGTTCTACCCCTGGCGTACGGTCATGTCCCCAGAAGTACGGGCTGTGGACAGCCCTTTCATATATTCTTACAAGCAAGTTGTTCGTGATTGAATTAATGTTTTATACCCAATAATAAAACATTGAATTAATATGGCTTGGATGTTTCTTTTTTTTTAATTGTTTACTTTTGTTAATTAAAAATAGTGGCAACTATTTAAATTATTTTTAATTTCAAGTGCAGCATATATAATAATAAATATATAAATAGTAATAACAATGAGTTTATGTCACATTAAAATAGAAAAACATTTGTTTGGTCTCCTAAATACTGTTTGATGGAAATATTTTTTTTAATTTAATGTAGCTACAATAACCTTGATGATCATTCTTTGATGATTTCTTACTAAAAAAAAAAACAAAAATAAATATATATTAATTTTTTTATACGTAATCGGCCTTTAGTTTCACTCTCTAACACTAATGAGAATGAGTAATTAAGATTTTTAAATTTATAAGTTGTTTTTTTTGAACTTGAGGTTAATGCTGTTAACCCTATTGGCTTTTACAGCGACACCGGGTGGGTAGAGAAGAGGGTCTCTCTGTTCCAGAAAATATAGTTATTTCTACCTACCCTGCTATTATAAGTGGAATACAGATTTTTTCATATACACAGCGTGACGACAAAAAATAATAATATAGTGTATTCATAGAATATACAGTAATAAACAATATTAAATATTTTACTGTGTAGTGGGTGGAATTATGTATAAGGCTCGAATCTGTTACATAAAATTTGACTAAGGCTATACTTACACTTAACTTTAAGTTCCCAAGTCTCCTCTGCCTACTATGTAGGATGCAGTGTGAAGCTAATAAAATATAATTTCGTGCGTAGTTAATATAATAACTTGATGTAGATATATATGTGTAGATATATATTTGTCCTAAAGGTAAATGAACATGTAAACTCAGGCACACTTGGACCACAGAATTCGCTTGAGTGGCCTACAATATTCCTTTATAGAAATAGTATAATATACAATAGTGTTATAGGGCGTTGATTTGAAAACTACCGTACCGAGGTTGCTATTGAGTATTTCATATTTACTTATATGTTTTTTCCTTTTAGCTTTACGTTCTATCCCTTGCAGGGTAGTCACAGTCTCTACATCCCTGTTTCGCCTCTCCGTCTACTGTCATCAACCTCTTCATACGTCCTCTTCAGTGGGTCCTCATGCTTTTTACGTGACTTTGCTCCAGTATCTCTGATACTGTTTTATCGAAAGTCAAACGAGGTGGCCCCCTCCAACCGTTACTAGAGCAAGGAAATGAAAATATTACATATTTCATTTTCCCGAATGGGATTCGAATCTATAACCTCGGGTCATCTTGTGTCCACGACAGCCCTAATAATATAATATAATCTGATCTAATAATGAACTTAATCAATTTGTATAGGCCTATAGTTTGTTTTGATTCATCCGGCATAAGCGTTCCGGTTGGGTGGTCTGAAACGGTTTTACAACGCGAGTAGATGATTTAATTATCGCAGTCGATGATATCAACATATCAATACATGTATAAAAGCCTACTGAATATTATGAGTTTCTTTTAGGTTTTTGTAGCTTTTTGCTAATTATTTTTATCGCGCATACTATGTGCCTTTGTATACCAAGTCGAATAAATGAAAGTAATCATTCCTAGGAGTAGAAATCGAACCAATGAACAAATTTTACTTTTTAAACTTTTCTGTAAGAAAAGTAGATTATCAATTCGATTGTATTGAACCGATTTTAATGACTTTTTTTATTTGAAAGCTAATGTTTCCCGTATGGTCTCAACTTTTTTAGTTCATTTCTAACAATGGTATCTATGAGAAACTCACATGTCTTATAATTTGTATTAGGTATGTGCGCGACAAATGGGCAAATAATTCAATATCACACCAACCGATTCCGATGACTCTTCTTCTATTTAAAAGGATACACAACAAGGATAGTTTGGTTAGGTTCTAATTACAGGATCCGGTTGAAATTGAACATTTTTTTTTGTAAAAATTTACATAAAGTAAGACGTATTATAATTTTGTTACACCAAAATAATTAAAATACATTTTATAATTTTGAAGTCGGTGCCAAATAAAACGAACACACTTAATAATTAGATATTGTAGTAAGATTGTTGAAGCTTTAGCTCGACACCGACTTCAAAATTGAAATATTTTTTAAATTAATTTATCAGTCATCTCAGCGAAAAGCAACGCTGGACGTCCTCTGTCTTTCTCCTGTATACAAGAAAAAATACAAAGTTATACGTGCTGAGATCATCTTTCCTTATTCAAGCAGACTAAAATAGGTGCGGGGTTGAGTTTTGCTAGTCAATACGCAATATTTCCCATTCAAGTAAGTTTAGAGCGGGTTTTCGGGACACTAACTTCTTTATACCTACCCTGCTACATGTGCGAAAATAAAAATGGTAAAATTCCTAAACTCTAGTAATTTAATCATCAAACATCGCGTGTATTGTACAGACCCATTCAATTTACCTACAAAATTTTACTGTATTATAGTGGCACATTTTGTGGTGGTTTACAAATCAACTGCATTTCGGTTAAGCTACGCCATTATGATTGCATTTCCACAGCTGCATAATTACGCTTATAATTACTTTAAGTGTTCTATTGGAATAATTTAATCTGTTACTCTCTGATTGAATTAATTATTAAATATTATTCATATATAAACGAAGTGAACTACAAACTGCCACCTTCTTTATATATATATATACATACATATATAAATACATACATACAACATACATACATACATACCTACATACGTACATTTTTTGTTTTATTTTAGCTTCATACAATCGAAACCTTCATATATCCCGCATAAACGAATGTAGACAAATGTATTATTAAGACACACCGTTCCAAACAATCTCAATGAAGTTAAATTTATTTATAAGCTTTATAATGTTTTATGCATGTAGATTTAGATTATAGTGTTAGATTAAGTTAGTAAGTGGCAACTAAAATGAATAACTGGATTGTTTTAAGCAGATATTGTATAAATACAGAAATATATATATATATATAATCCAAAGCCAGTCGTGGCGCAGTGGCACGAAGTGTGACTGTAAAACCGACTGGTTGTGGGTTCGATCCCCACTCGAGGAGATGAAATATTTACTTAAATTTATATTTCCATTTCTTCGCTCTGGTGTCAAGGCTAAGCGCGGCGTTGAGTTCTGCCACTTAACACGCAATGCCTCCAGAACTCGGCAGAAAGTGGGGAATGGAGTGTCTTAACACAAGGTTCCCTCTGCCTACCCTGCTGTGTGCGGGCTACAGCGTGAAGCTAATAAAAAAAAATTAAAAAATAAATGTATATAATAATATAAGTCTAGTTCTAGGTAACATCTACAGAAAAAAGTATTAAAAGAAATGTGAAAATAAAAAAAAGGTACGGACCATAAGTGTGTAGTGTAAGTAAGAATAAAAATTAAAAAAAAAAAAACAATCTGACTAATTTTCGAAATATTGCGAGTTGAGTGGATCTCACTACCTTGCTTTGTCTTGAATTCAAAGCGAGCGTATGAAAATAATTTATTGTTTTGAGTGAAAATCGAACCCACACAACACATACTGTATGATAAGGTTTAAGATCCTACTTTGTGTACCCTGATTAAGCAAAAGAATGTTGCATATGAGCATTTCCGTAAGTTAATTTGAAACCCACTGTTATGAACAAAGTCAAATGTTCCAACTAATGATCGCGTCTTCAGGATTGAATCCTCATTATTGGAAACCCGAAATTACTTAAAATAATTTCAATATTTAAAACAAAATTATTGTTTTTCTTTGATAAGACAAAGTGGACTAACCAATTTAAAAATTCAGATTCGTCACTATAACTTTCCAGAATTTTCTAAAATTATATAGATATGATCATGATTATTCATAAAAAAATATATAATGTTTATGTTGGTTTTTAAATAAAACTGTTAAAAAACGCTTCGTTGATTGTTCTCTGAGGTTAGTTAATTTATTTTTAATAACAAATGTATTTTTGTTGATATTAATTGAAAATTAACATTTTCATCGATTTAGACGTTAAAGTTAAATACAAGTGCAATTAAATTTTACACCTATATATTCTACACCAAATCGTTTTCATCTCATAGTTTGTGGACATTTGACAGCTCAATCAACAACTAAGGTACAAATATTTTAATATATTTTTTATTTATTCTCTTCTGTTCTCATTTTTAAGACATATTTATTAAAAGATTTTTATATCCATACGAGAGAATCTAGTCTTTTCATAGTTGGTCATCCACTTATAATCAGGCTATTCTTAATAAGTAAAAGTTAGAAAAGTGTAAAAAAAATAAAATAGCTTCATTTTGAATCCTGCAAATATAAATAGCATGGTAAGCAGAGAGAACTTTGTACTCAGACACTTTATTTCCTACTTTCCGCGTAATTGCCGTGACACTGCACTTTTCTCCCGAATCTCCCGAGTGGGAATTAAACCCACAACTGTGCGCCATCGTGGCACAGAAATGTGACATTTATCAATTATAAAACTTTTAACATTTTGAAAAATGTGTTTTTGTCATCACCACTTTAAATGAAACCACAGTTTTAACTATTCTAATACAATTAAAACAAATAAGATTTTTCTAAAAAATAAAAAGTGATTTTTTCTAACAAAATAATGAATAAATTTATAGTTGTAAAATAAAACGCCATTTATTAAGATTGTCGCACATAGATACAAATAAAATTAGAGTAAGAATAAACATCGTGAAATCGTGAAAAAAAAACCTATTTATAAATTGTAAGGTTACATTAATTAACTTCTTTAGGTATGGGTTTAAAATATTTTATATGATGCTCCCATAAAAGGGGCGCAGACGCTTCTACCCTGTTCATATATTATAATTTCATATTACTTTTCTTTATTTCAGATGAAATTCCAAGTTTTTTTCGTACTAGCACTAGTTGCTTTGGCACTAGCCAAAAAGGACAAGGTGAAAAAAGATAAAGCAGAACAGCCAAAACCTGCAGAAGATCCAAAACCAGAAGACGACCCGAAACCAGCAGATGACCCAAAACCTGCAGAAGACCTTAAACCTTTGGAAGATAAAGTGATTGAAGTTATCGCAGATAAGCCTGAAGACATCAAAGTTGGTAAACTGTCTGTTATGGACTGGGAGTCAGCTTATGGGAGCAGCCCCGTGGAAATTCTACGTAGTTTCAAACTTAATGACATGCCGTATCTGTACGATAGAGGTTTCTATCCTGGTTACTATCAATACCCTCGTATCATCGGATCGCCGTATAGACGTCTAATTTTCAACCCTGAACAATATTATAACCGTTTTGGATATTATCCATCTGCTTAAATCTAAATAAATGATTTTTATTGATTAATTAAATATTGTATATTTTTGTAACTTGTACTTCTTTTGTATTTTTTATTTCTAGTATTCGTCCTTATAAAAATAAAACAATACCCTTTTTACCGAAATTGCAACGTTAAGTAAATGATATAAATAAAGACTTGCCGGGCCGGGATTTAAGTTAAGTCATTAAACGGAGGTATATTTGGCACGTACAAGTATATGAATGGTAAAAACAGATAAGCAATTACAAATGCATATTATTGTTTGAATTCATAAAAAAAATATTACCTAGACTATTATCACATTTTAGAGAAAGAAGTACATGTTAATAGGCTTCAGGTCCCATTTGGAGAGAATGAAATGTCTTCATTTCTCCGCTCGTACATAAGAAGGCTCGGACGAAGACTCAACTCCATAGTATAAATATATATACATATATAGAATGTAGCCGGAAAACGAAGTATTATATATTAAACAAATATTTTTTCGTAATTTGATTGAATCATCTCGCATTATGGAAATTATATATTTATTTGGATATATGGAATGAATAACTCCATAAAACAAAAACTTTGGTTAACATAAATTTAAGATTTCTTAAGTAATACACATAAAAGAAAAAAATATTTCCCCTTGATACATTACCACCCTAGACATGATAGGTATTACACGCAACTCCACTCAGCTGATTGTTTGTTATCTAAATATTATGGCACCCATCATTTTGTATGGCCTCGTTATTTTGCTATTACTTACATGAAATATGGACAAAGACATTTGAAAATCTTGGAATAAAATAAAAATTGTGTTTGAAGTACTTTAGATGTGTGTGAGTTTAAATGGCTCTTTTCACTGTGCTAAAATACAAATATTTACATACAGATGTACCTACATACATTACAAACGATCTCTCTAATATACGCTTCAGCTTTACGCTTTTTCCCGCATAGATTGATGATGATATTAGCGCACTGGAAGACAATGCGTTGAGTTAAGACGGAACTTAAGCGGCGTTGAGTTCTGCGATTGTTTACCTAAGCGAGTTGGGTCGAACTGACAGGTTTTGCTTTTAAAGTCATATTCTGTCGAAATATGCCACGATGATCTTAATATATTTATTAAAAATAATTTTAATTCTTACCCCAGTATTCAAACGTTTTATTAATTATAGTTGTAGTAGTACTGACTTTCATAATTCAAAGGTATTTCCGGGATACCTGTGTCAAAATACATGAATCCGTGTAAAACATGAACAGTTCATAGATAAATTTCATATTTTAGTTTTTGGCTCCAAACCAGCAGGCTCCATGCTCACGCCAAAATTCTGTGTAAAATAGGGAAAGGATGGAGAAAATAATGGTTTTAGTGTACGTCTATTTTATATTAGTGTGTTATTTTAGTATCATGATGCATATTTATATAAAATAAATTTATCCTAAAGTCCTAAAGACCATCGTAGTGCAGTGGCACAAGCGCACGACTGTAACACGCGACAGTTGTGGGCGCGCTTTCAATTCGGGGAATTAAATATGTTTTCATTTTTTGCTCTGGTAAAGAAGTTCCGCCATTCAACACACAATACCTCAAGTATTCAGTGGAAAGTGACAACAATTAATGAATTTTAACCTTAGTCATATATATGTATAATGCAAGGTACGCAAAAATATTCAAAACATTTTTTTTAATATTATACTATTTCTATTATATTGTTAAAAATCAGGAGCGTTTAACGTTTTCAAAATGAAAACAAGCACACATATCGTCTGTATAATCTAAATTATTTAGAGAGATTACACGTGATTGCAATAAGTGATATGTATCACCTAATATAAATATAATATAAATAATATAATATATAGAGGTCAGTCGTGGCGCAATGGTACAAAGTGTGACTGTAAAACCGACTGGTTGTGGTTTCGATCCCCACTCGAGGAGATAAAATATTTACTTAAATTTATATTTTCGCTCTGGTTGTAACAGTATGTACCTCGGGTATAAGTTAAAAATAAATAAATAAATAAAATAAAATATGCATGGCAATACACATAAATAACATAGTTAATTATGAATAATACAAACTATATATTTTTGATACCATATTATTCGAGACGAGTTCGTGTATTGTCGTCCCGAATGTCGCAACCGTCGTTCTGTATATATAGGTGGTGGTGATGCTGGAAGGCAGCGGTCGAGTCGAACTCTAAAGTACTACGGTACTAATAAATATGATGCACGTAAAGACTCGTACCAAATGTATAATGAATATAATATGATAATTGGAAGTCTATGATGGCACGAAATTTTAGGATCGAATTTCTTATAAAGGCAATATATGTGTAGGAGCGACACATATTGTGGTTAAAGTTATCTTTGACCAATATTATAATATTAAATGTTGCTTGACGTCGCGGAAGCTGACGTGATGGGCTTATGCGAACTGTTGCAGTGACATTAACTATGTCGTGGCTGATGCCGTCTCGCAGTACGCTCGCGGTACGTAAGCTGTGTTTGTATGGCGTTAGCCATTGATATATTGATATACCATTTCTACGACTTGGTATACGACTAGTAGGTGTGTGGTGCTATTTTATGTCCCAGCTCCGGTGTATGTAGTAGTGTCCGCCTGTCTTATACGGGTGTGTGGTGCTATTTTATGTCCTGGAACTCTGGTGTATGTAGTAGTGTCCGCCTACGGTTCGAGACACGACTGTGGGGTGTGTGCCGTGCGTTTATTCAACATATCGGCCGCCTTGCGGTAGTGTGTTCGTTCCTACGACTTATATTGATCTCACAAATCAATCAACATCACGAATCACAATTCTAATATAATAATCTTAATATAAACAAGCGTAACAAGTACCTTCAGACTGATCACACACAAACGTCCCGGAGAGTTCAATAAGACTGTTGCAGCCCGCAGTCTGGTAGGAATTCACGGTGTAGGGCGGGGAGGTGCCCGTACTCTTTCTTCCTTTTATTATAAATAGTTCGCAGTTATAGTGGAGAGGAAGATAGGACGCGCTCTTGGCTTTTCTTCGGACGAGCTTCGAGTTATGACAATGTCATATTGTCGAGTTACCAGTTATGTAAATAACTGACACAAGAACAACTTCTGATGGCAAATATATTATTAAAGCGATACCTTCTAATGGCATAACATAAAATTCTTAATACTGTTACCTCTGAATCTCTAAAAGATTTTGGGTTCTTCACGATCACAACTATAGACGGTTCTAATCACTAGACACATCTCGAGCCAAGGCATTATTTATAAATAATATTTCTCATAGGAGTTTGAGATAACAGTTACATGGTGACGAGGCAAAGCGCGGCGTTGAGTTCTGCCACTCAACACGCAATGCCTCCAAAATTCGGCAGAAAGTGGGGAACGAAGTGTCTTAACACTAGGTTCCCTCTGCCTACCCTGCTGTGTGCGGGATATAGCGTGAAGCTAATTTAATTTAATTTTTAATATAATATAATAAATAAATGCCATTCAACACGCAATGCTTCCAAAATTCGCCAGAAAGTGGAGAACGGAGTGTCTTAACACTAGGTTCCCTCTGCCTACCCTGCTGTGTGCGGGATATAGCGTGAAGCTAATTTAATTTAATTTTAATTTATCACCTAATAACGATACTTTACACGAGTTTTCTTTCGACAAGGGTCTTTGCCTACAAACAACTGCCCTCGATAGATTTTTTTCGAATGGACTTCATTGTTGTTGACTTGGACTGGTCTTGACAGCGTTACCGAGTAACGAGCGTACTTACACGCTTCGACAATGAGTGGGTTGGAGTGGGAGTCTGCACGGTCGTAGTAACGCTTGACTAGGCGTTTGCAGAATTTCTTTATCGATTCTAATTCGAAATCTTTGTGTAGGTCCACGTTACGAACGTACCTTGGGCATCTGGAAGCCATACGGAGGAATTTATTTTGAATGCTTTGCAGGAGGCCTATCTTGATGTGCTCGAACACGACACAAGCATAGGTCAAGATGGGACTGATGCAAGTTTTGCTTATTATTGGAATTTTCAATGAAATATTTCTAAGAGGATTGCTTATTTTTGATGACATTGAGTCAATAATTGTCCTTTTTCACCTAGATATGTCTATCCTCTTTTACGCGAGTTTGCTAACACATTTTAAAAGAAATTATTTTAAGAAAAAAAAAAATATTTAAAATAAATACAGTCCAAACGGTACAGTCCATTTTATATATTTAGTACAATTTTTTATGTCAACTTTAATTATTAAACTAGGTTTAATCAGCAAACTAAGTTTTGTTTTTGACATGCGCCATTTTTAGGTGATTAATAAGAGTCTATTCTTTAGTTAATAGCTTTCGAGAGTGAGGTTGAATAAAAATGACTATGTAAATATTTTCACTAAAGCTACATTTTAAAAATTTAATGTCTGCCACTAATTCATTCATTTTAAAAACAAAATAATTAAAAAATTGAAAAAAAAAAATGTTTAATAAAGGATCTTCATGTTCCTTTCTGCATAGCAGTGTAAGTAAATGGAACCTGTTAAGCAGAGTGTCTTAATAAAATTCACTACATTTCAATTGTTTCTTCGAGTGGGGTTCGGCCTACAGCCATTGCCTCATATTAGTTATATACCTACACTTAATTGAAATTTATCACTTTGTGTAGTAAATGGGGAACGGAGATCCCTCTGCCTACCGTGCTGTGTGCGGATAAAGCATAAAGTTTATTTTTTTATCATTTTCCTTTTTATTACTAAAATAACTTCTATCTACACTTTGATTTAATAATAGACCTTAATAGGTAACAAAAATGTCTTGACGGGAACGGAGTGTCTTACGTGACGTTCTAAGAATAATGTGAAGACATTTAGAGAAATCATAAAAGCAGCAATTTCGCCAAATAGCTATTACATTCAAGGCATATTTTAAACAAAGGCAATTATTATACGAGAACGAGGCAATTACGCCGACCTCGTGTAAATGTTAGGACAGTATGGTATAAGAAGTGAAATATTAATTAGGACGCCATAGGGCGTACGCCATAGGCATCGGACTGTCAATGGTGGTGAGTTCGATTTCCACTCGGGGAATAAATAAATTCTTTTTATTCAGCCAATTTGACAAAACAAAGGGTATATATGAACATATCATTTTTTTTCTATCAAGCACATTAATATATATTTAATTAATAAAATAATTCACAAACAATACTATAAGAGGTAAAACGCTGAAATTTAGCATGTAGAGTAGAAAAAAGAGGTATTTACGTTTAATATTTCATGAAAAAGGAGTAACGGGCGGGCTCTTGTATATTAATAAGACAAGTCACACCATGCCTTGTAAAACACGTGACGTCAGCCTGCTAGGCGCATAGTGTGTGACATGGTACTGGCGAAACGCCAAGGGTTGTGGTCAGCTAAGATGATAAATGATCCAACTTCTTTACATATAATTTATGTAGATATATCTATATATATTTGTTTTTTGCTAACATGGCTACTGATCGCAGCTTTTTGTTTGATAAAAGTTCTGTTGTTAGTTTGTTGTACAGTTGTGAACATAATTTTTAAAGTTTAATATTAATTGACTATATTTATACATAATATGTATGTATATATTATTATTGTTATGTATATATTTATAATATTTCTTGAAGGAATTATAATTTTATAATACTTTAATAGAATAATAGAGAATTTCGTTGGGCACGACGCACCAGCACAGTATTTGATTGTTTACGCGACGATTGTACGTTCAATTTACACTCCAGGATATAAATAATTTTTATATCCTTGCTCTGATAACAAAATAAAACACGATTTTAAGTTCCGCCACTCAATATGGCAACATCTCGGAAATTTTGCGATAAGTGGGAAACGGAGTCAGTCGGATCTTAACACCGGGTTTCCACCGCCTACAAAAACTAAAAAAAAACCTAAAATATATCAAAAATATTGGGTTCACCTAATTTGACAGATGCACGAAGCTCTTAAATATACACAAAATTTACACAAAACATGAAATTACCGTGTAACATTACGAAAAATACAAAAAAAGACAATAAAGAAAAAAAAACAGGCTTTGAAAACATGTGGTCACGTCAAACGCAGTGTCATATTGGGACTTACTTGGAAGTACTGTAGAACTGGAACTGCGCCAGACCGAGCCCCAGCAGTAATGAGATACACGCTTGATAGATTAATCTTTTTGTTTACTTGCTCATTGTACGGTCCACTCGTTAGTTTAGTGGTTAAAGTTAATCTCCTTGGTATAAAAGTTTATATTGTATTTTGTTTTAGTTTCAGTTTAAATATATGTATAGGTATATGTATATTAAGTTTATTTTTATTCATGTAACAATTTGGTACACCGCTCAAGAAGACAAAACGCTTAAAAAGTCGGCGGAAAGCATTTTAAAGGGAGACGGATTCTTAATGCTAGGTACTCGGGCTCTTTCTGCCCACCCTGATACGTGCGGGATACAACGTGAAGCAAAAAAAACTATTTAGTTAATATCCCGCAACATAATATTTAAAAATTGAGATGGTCGATACTCTATAGCGATCATGTAAATTATTCTTTACTTTACGTACAATCTATAGTTATAATCAAATCTATAGTTGTATGTTCATGGAAGACATAATATAAGAAAAGAATATATTATGGCATTTAATGTCAAATATGTGTATACTTATATATTTTTTACGTGTTTGCCTGTTTGTCTGTGCGTTTGGTTTACACTAATCTCAGAAATAGCTTAACTAAATTAATTGCACTTTTGAGTATTGTATTTTAACAAGTTTCGCTTAACATTTTGTATTTATTTTATAACAATAGGTGAATAAATAAAAATGTTATATGATTTTAAAAAATGTTTGTTAACAAAATTGCTATAAATACTTGAAACTTTATTCAATATAGATATAGATATTATATTTAAAATAATATTATTATTATAATCTATAATTATATAAATAAAACGAAAGTAAAAGAGATTAGTAAATTAATAATTATACAGTTCAAGCAGGCGAAGCCGCAAGCGGGTCGCTAGTCCCTAATACAGCAGTACGAGTATTATTACCAAATAATCAAGCACGTTAAGCACGCTGTACTAGTATAATATTGTATTTCGAAGTATTACCACTGTACATATAATTCTGAGGCCGTCATTGCCCAGCGGCACAGAGTCTGCTTGTAAACGCGACGGTTGTGGGTCCGATTCCCTCTGTACAACAAATAAATAAAAAGTTAAAACATTTAGTTATTTACTTACCGGATTGAGCTGGTACATAATGTGTCCTGAAACAATACACACCATAGTTAGTTTGTAATTCTACTATATAATATAAAAAAATTGTGTACAAGTGTTTTAATAAAGCATAATAAAATCAGTTCTTTGATTTTCACGATTATAAAATATTTTAATTTTGAACATGATAAAATCAAAAATAATCTGCTTGAGCAAATATTTTTAAGAATCACACTATATCTCGCACATAGTAGGGTAGGTGGAGGAAACCTAGTGTCAAGGCCAATTAAGACTCCATTAGACTTTGAGTTTTGCCTCGTTACCAGAGCGAGGAAATGAAAACGTAATATTTTTATAAACTTCACACTGTATCCCGCATATAGTAGGGGAGGCACAGGGAACCAATTGTTAAAACACTCCATGCTCACTACCTTCCGCTTCTTTCTCGACATATTGGATGGTGGAGCACTAAGAGAGAATTTTCTAAATTCCTATTGCTGAATCCGGGTTTTCAAACTGAGTTAGAAGCGACCACTAGTAAAAATATTTCTTACAAGCTAATGTTATAATCTATGTAGATAAAACAAAAATTAATCAAAATAATATATTATTTACATCTTTATTGTTTCATAATAATATGACTAATGACAGACACTAGTCCAGCCGTGGCCATTTTAGATAGTTATTTATCATGTCTATTATTATTTTAAGGGCGGCAAATCTGTCGTAGTGTTAAAAAAAAGGTACTAAAATATATCCTTTTTTAATTAAATATTTAAAATTTATCTGTCCTATTTTGCATATACCTATAGAAAACTCAATAAGTAAATTGTTGTTTATATTTAATCAGCGTTCTTTAATTTACTAAAAAGCTTTAATATATGCTTTGCAGATCTCAACGCCGCGCTGTGTCCAGACAGATTGGAAAAATGAAATTAAAACTTTCATTTTTCTTATATATTCTATTAAATTTTACCACGAAAAACTTTAAACAATTCTTGCTTTTGGTACTATAGAGCATTAAGTTTCAGTACTATACAGAGGTTTTGGTGTTATATCAACTGACACAAAACAAATACCTAATTTATATATATTATATTGAAAAAAAGACCAGCAGAAGTATACTTGAAGATACGGTTACAGTTTTTACCCAAATAAAGACATTGAATAACACAATATCATATTTTTATGCTACAGCGTACACAATTTTTTTGTACAATAAGCAATAAAGATCTTGAAGGCTCACGAAACAACGAAATGTCACTTGCATGCATTTTTTTTCTCACTTTAAAAAAAAATATTTAAAATTCATACATCTAAAATATGAAGAAAGAAGTGAAGTCCGCCGGTTAGTAGGGTAAAACGGCGTTTGTAAATACTCCCATATGAATACAAGGCACAGCTAACGAACCACTTCAGCCTTTCTTTAATGCGACATTTTTGTAATGTATGATGTTTTTTTTTAAATAGCTTGCCTTTTTCCCTTACATGAAATAATATATCATGTTTTTTTTTTCGCATATAGCAGATAAGGCAAAAGGAACAGGAAGGAATTATGTTATAATATTAAAATTGTATAATTTACGTTGAAAAGAGCAACTGTTGAGTTACTTGTCGGCGCTTCTTCGCACAACTACTCCCCCAGGCGGTGGTAACTTTATGTTCATTCGAAGACGTGCAAAAATCTATTATTTTTATTAATTTATTTTGAAATTCATTTTATAGTCTAATGTAACAAACATTTTTTTGTAAAAAAATAGCCTCATGCTGTACACGCACACAGCAGGGTAGGCAGAAGGAACTTAGAGTTAAGACATTCCGTTCCTCACTTTTCACCTAATTCTGGAGGTATTGAAAAGAGCGAAGAAATGAAAATATTAATTTAAATAAATATTTTATTTCTTCCAGTGGGGATCGAACCCACAACCAGTCGATTTTACAGTCACACCACGACCACGACTGGCCTTTACATTTTTTATAAAAGTATATAAAGGGCTATCACACTATATATACATACATAAAATCTGGTCATAGAATTAAAAGGAATAAACAAATCTATTCTAAACATTTCTTTATACAATTGTGACTAAAAAAAAAACAAGTACTAAACAACGAATGTCAAGTACAATACGTGAAACATAACTTTGTTCTACTTTGTGTAATTTGAAAAAGCTCTAATGGAATCTTATAAAGAGCTTCAGTCAAAGTAATTTAAAAAAAACTAGAAATAACGCAAAAGCATCAAAGAATACAGACTTGGCACTATTCGTAATGATATTAGGGGTATGGATGTGTTTACCACACGTCTTTTGCTTTCCAGGAATACTACAGTACGAATATTTTAAAGAAAATAGAAATAAATAAGTAAATAGTTTCTGGCTGTTTCTTGCATATGTTACAGGATAGGCAGAGGGAACCTGGTGCTAAGACATTCCGTTCTCCACTTTCTATCCAATTTTCAAGACATTGCGTGTTAATTGGCGAAACTTAATGTGTTGCCTTTGTTACAGAGCCAGAAAATAAAAAAAAAACTCATTAGTAGCTTACCCCCGAGTAGGAATCGAACCTATAACTGTCATATTTATAGCCAAACGAAAAGTTTTGCATGTCCAAAATTTCCAACTAAAGTGCAATGTCCTATTTTGTATTCTATCCCACAAAAATATGTTAAATGTACAACATAAGAGTACACAATGCCTACCAAAAATTTGACGGTACCAGTTTATTCAAACTTCTAATTCAAAAGGATGTGAGAACCTTTTTAAATCTGTAAGCCTCGGAGTAATAGCGAGCTTTGAAAAATGTATGTCACTGTAGATATGGTGAAAGCTGAGGACGTATTTTTAGATTAGATACCAAGTGAAATGCTGGAATCTCTTAAAGAATACTTTTATGTTTGAATGTTGACTAGACTTTTTAGATTTTTGACATATTTTATTATGTTATTAAACGTTAAAATAAATCTGACAAAAAACATATCTGACAATAGTTCTTATAAAAAGGCAGACAAGGCAGACAGGCAGATATACGTACAGATAATAATTTAATACCAAAAAAACTTTTTTTACATCAAGTGCTACAAATGATATGACGAAATGCCCTAGAATGCTATATTTTATATATATTTCTAAACTTGAATGGTTTCCTAATTCCTTCTGAAAGTTCTTCTCCTCCTCCTGGCTCCATTAACAGACCAGCTCAAAGATATCATATCATAGTATTGTCATTTTATAACTACCAAGTTTTATGATTACATATAAATTATTATAAGTAGATTTGATTCAGTTTTTTAGATCTTATTACATAAACAAGACGACCTAATAAAAACGTGTGAATAGTTTAAATAATATTTTAATTATTGAGGCCAGTCGTGGCGCATCGGCACGAAGTGTGACTGTAAAACCGACTGGTTGTGGGTTCGATCCCCATTCGATAGGATGAAATTTACTTAAATTTTTATTTCCACTTTTTCGCTCTGGTGTTGGGGCTAAGCGCGGCGTTTTTCTGCCACTCAACACGCAATGCCTCCAGAATTCCGCAGAAAGTGGGGAACGGAAAGTCTTAACACTAGGTTCTGCCTATCCTGCTGTGAGCGCGATACAGTGTGAAGCTGATTCAATGTTATTTGTTTTTTTTAAATTCTTAATAAGAAAAATCTTAAGAAAAATGTGCAACTACTTGCGTTACAATTTTAACGACACCTAAACTATAAAATGAAATCATAAAAATGTTTACTGCTCTTCTACACGTACATAAAAATGATTACGTAGAATACTCTAGTTGTAAGCTGTAAGAGGAAGTTGGAGAGCTTCCTTGTTCCGTGTGAGAGAGCACTTAGAGAAAATTTTGAGAGTACAATATATTTTTAGGTTATAAAATAAAATGAAATAAAATTAGAAATTACGTGACGTATAGGAAAATGTCTGATAATAATAAATCGTGACGGGTGTGGATTCGTTCCTGAATTGGGGCAGTAAGTTATATCTTCCTCACTCTGGTTCCGAAACTTAACATACAATGACAAAACTAATCATTAGAATGGATAACGGAGTATCTTAACACAACGTTATCTGCCTACCCTGCTATATGTGGGACAAAGCTTAAAGGTAAAAAAAATATATTTAATGTTTTAAGATGGCATCGCTTGCACCACTCGAAACATTATTCTTACAACAGTTGGTACAAATTATCATTGACCAACCTTAAGAAAGTTATCAGGGAAAGGAAATCACTAATCATTTCCTTTAAATATTTTGGGTTACATTTTAGCTAGAGAACCAATCGACGCGTATAATGGTTAGCGTTGCCATAGCAACGTGTATTCCACTTTGTAAACACAAATCAAATGCATAGTTGTGTGTTAAATGTTTTATTTATTGTTTGAATGTACGCTAAATTATATTGAGCGTTATTATTGTTAAATTAAATTATCTTCACACGTTATTAGGTATGTAGGCCGAGGGAAGCTAGTGTTAAGACACTCTGTTCACCACATTCCGCCGAATTTTGAAGGCTTTGCGTGTTGAGTGTCGGAACTCAACGCCGCAATCAATACATTTTTTCATTGAATAATGTAAAGGTTCCGCACTTCTCCTAGATAAGCTGTACTATTGTGTCCTGATATGATCACAATTATTTATAATAACATCATGATATCGTTGTAAATATTTAGACGTAAGTTACGTAGGGCTGCAATTGGAGGGTTAAGAAAATACGAAATTTTTATAGTTAAATTTATAGAAAAAAATTTTTAAATTAAAATACAAATTAAATCTTAAACTAAACTATATCTAAGATTACTGCCTTCAATTTTGGAAAAACAGTAATCTGCTTAAATCTATCTAAATTAATCTAACTTAACCTACGACTTAATTACTCCACGATGGAATAATAAGTGTGGGAAAAGAAGAAATTCCTTTCCCACCGGCGCTGTTCACTCAAACTCTCCTATGTCAGCGTTTTGTGGCGCTCGGCCGCCTATCAGACGGATATATTATAATATTAAATAAGTTTTCCGCCTGTGACACCGAGCGCTATATAACACGTACGAATATGTATGTAAATACTTCAAAACAAAACCCCGTCACTTTATATCAAAATTATACAGCCGTACGCTTTAAAGAGCTTGCATTAATTATTTGAGTGTCTAAACGCTATTTGCGATACCAGAGCTACGTTTGTACAGCACGATATGCCTATATTTGATGGAGAGAGCGTGACAAACAATAAAGGCATATAGAGTATACTACTAACTAATATTTGCCTCGTTTAATTGGGGAAATTGAATGATATTTTTTATGTTAAAAATTATGTTCAATTGTTAATTTTTAAAATTATGGAATTGATATGCACTATTTATATGTTCGTTTCAGTTTACGTAGAAAAAAGTTCTCGCATTTTCAGTTTACGTAGAAAAAAGTTCTCGCATATGTATCTGTATATTTTTTTGGCTTCACGCGGTATCTCGCATACAGCAGGATAAGAGTTAAAACGAAGTTGAGATACTCCGCTCATCGCACAGTGTCCAATTCTTGAAATATTGCGTATTGAATGGCGGAACTCAATGCCGGGTTATATCTTGTTACCAGAGCAAGTTAATAATAATTCATGCCATAGACGCTGTATCTCTGCGCCACGGCAGCCTCTATGTGCACTTTTAATTTTAAAAATAATATTTCGTTTTTATTTTACTTTTTACCACGTATAGCAAAAAACGCAACGATCATCGTAAAAGGTGACTGACTGCTTTATGTAAATAGCGCCTTACAAAACGTATGTACACATTTATACATAAGACGTACCATCGAAAAAATTAATACGGGAGTACTATAGTTATATAGACATTCCCCCAAACGTGGCTCGAATACAGAACCACCGAGATGCACACTGCCCCACTGTGCTACAACAGCCTCAATAACATTCCTTACTTGTATTATTAAATTACTATTTATTTTGAATTCAAACTATTCTTTATTCACGAAGATTTTTGCAACGCCACTGACTTAGAAAGTAGTTCTGCTGAGAAAAGCCGGCAAGTAACTCAACAGTTGCTTTATTCAATATAAAAACAAGCCTATGTTTATCATTTTTAAAACTTATTGTTAACGCATTCTGTCCGTCACTTTCCGCCCACCATAACATTATCAAAGGATGTTGAGTGGCGTAACTCAACGCCGCGTGCTAAACTTTCAGAAGCAAAATCTGATTTATTCTCACAAGTTTTGCCAGTATTAATACTGACATTTAGGTAATACCATCTAAAGTGTAGAGTCGGTTAAAATCGATATTCTATACAATGTTTATTATCGGAAACGAGCTCGGATGCTTATAAATTTGAAATAACTTTCCACGAACAACGCAACGAAACAAGTTTTAATTTCAAGGGCTATGAAATATTTTAAACACGCCAAGTGTAAAAAGTTCTTCGTTCATCTTGTTGCTAAATAAAACTTTGAAATGTGTTAATAATTTCTTCATTACTATTTATACAACTTTGTAAAAAAACAAAAGAGTACCAAAAAAAAAGTTTTTCAATTCAAACCAGTAGTTCCTGAGATCAACGCATACAACCAAACAAACTCTTTGACATCATAATATTAGAATATGTAAAACATTTTTCGCAAATTCAAGCTTTCCCACACAGCAAAATTAACAGAGGAACCCTTGTGCCCGAACACTCTGTTCTCCATTTCCAGTAAGAAATCAAAAACAGTTAATTATGAATAAAGAATAAACCTAAATATAACAAGCCTTAGTACAAATCTCTATACATATATAATTCGTTTAGATGTAATAGACGTTTTAATTTTAAAATCAAATCCAGGCCACGTTTTCACACGTTTTCCTCTTAAAAGTGTTCCGCGTCAAGTGTTTTGCGAACAAACGATGTGCTGCTTTCTGCAGCTTTTTTCTCAAGTTGAAAGTACCGTCTCGAAAAAAAAAATTTTTTAATTCACGCTTTATGATTTTATAGCGAAGTCAGAAAGGATAAATAAAGATTACGTTGTTTAAAAATTATAGCACAGATATATCACTACCGACCCAAGTAAATGCAACCAACCAAAAATCGAACCAAATCAACCTAAAAAAAAAAATACGATACAATGGCGTAATGTAGAAAAAAATCTACATATATCTCGTCTACTTACTGCTCTTTTCGCTAATGACTAACATTCGATATATGAAAACGGAAATGGATATTTTGTTATTTTGTAATTTTTATCAAGTATAATTTAAAACAACACACGAAAAAAACTTTTGAAAGAAATGAATACAATTATATATTTATTTTCTGCTTATTCCTTAATATGTAAAAGGCAGATTTGTTAAAAACGAAGAATACAAAAATTTCAAATTCTATTTTTTATGATTACAGAAACCCTAGTCTGCGTAGACTTTAAGATGTAAAATGGAAGCGACGTGTAATGTATATAATGAATTTACACAGTTGCTGAAATGAAGCAAGAATACAAAGTTCTCTTCTCTCTTCTAACCTAACAAAAAATGAGAAGGAAAGATTTTTTCTGCCATCAGTACAAAAACCCGTACCCTCGATTCATTTTCCTTTGCTCGTTCGACTTTAAATAAACTATAAGAGGCCGTCGTGGCCCAGCTGCACAAAGATGTAACTGAAATGGGATTGCTGTGAGTTCGATCCCCACTCGAGAGAACGAAATAATTCATTCTCTCGAGTGGGGATCGAACGTTTTTTAATATTTCAGTTCTTTGCTCCGGCACGAAGGTAAAAGCCCGGCGTTGAATTCCACCACTAAATACGTAATGTAAACCTCGATAAATTCGGCGGAACGTGGGAAACGGAGTAAGACACTCAAAGCGATGACGATCAAAGCGTGAAGCAATTTTTTTTCTGTTTTCGGATGAAGTCTAATTATGTTATTTAGAATTAAGATCTAAAAAAAAAATATTTATTGCAAAACTTTTAAGCGTATTTAATTTTTTAATTTAAAACTCCAAGATGATAATATATTTTTGTTAAAATATAATACATAAACAAATAATTTTGTTTTCATCTCGGGTCAGATCAAATGAAAGGACCTCGTAAGAAGCAACGACGCCGCTAATCAGGAGAGACCATTAGTATAATGAAGATCTATTTTTGGGGTGCCCTCAAGTTTATGTTCATCTTTTCTTTTGGAATACAATGATTTACTTAACCTAGTTACGCATATTTTGTTTTGTTTTTAAATAAACTGACATTCTTTCTGCCTGATCTGATTAGTGACGAATCTCGTTGTTTATATCTATGTTATTTAATTTTAGAATTTAAAGATACACGATTACTGTTGTACAAGCTGTTATATTAGGATGATAACAGAACTAAAGGTATCCCCCAGCTGTTCGTCATCATTGCGCAGGTGGACAATATTTGACTGCTATTGTGTCGAATGAAATTGACATAGGGTATGGGAATGTATGAACCCATGTCTGAAAGTGTATGGATATATGCGAATATGCTTCCGATCGTCGTGGTACAGTGAGTAAAGGTTTTGATTAAGCGGCGTATTTCTTACAAAACGCAGCAAAAATGATACACAAATGCTTGTAACTTGTGATTGTGTTGACTTAAAAGCGTAACTTTACTTCGTAGTAGATTCGGTTATTATAATATTAATTTGAGTTCGATTACTCAACGGACAAGAAAGTGATTTTTAAAGGTTCCCTTTTTTAAACGGAACCCTAAAATAAGTTATAACTAGCTTAATTATGGCTAATGTACGGCTTGAACGGCAAATATGTGGTGCAAATTCGGGTCACGCTACGTTAAAAGAATATTGACAGAAAAATCTAGACTCTTGGACTCCCACTTTCTGACGAATTTCCGAGACATTGCAAGTTGACTTAATGCCATAATTTGTCTACTAGATCGGGGATGGGGGATCGTTTGACGTTTTACATAAGACTACCGAACCACGCGTAGCTTCGACCGCTTAAGCTATATAGCCAAATTATACAAAATCTTAATTGTAGGATAAATGTTATTTTGATACAGATTGATAAGCTATAGAACTGTTACGTTAATTACCAACTTTCCATACCCTATTTTATTCCATGTCATTTACTGTGAAATCTGCGATTCTTTGTAAAGAACTTCCTACAGAAGTTCGGCATTCCAAATCTCAGTACAGTTTTAAAAATCGTCCAAAACAGTATTTATTTAACTTAGAACAGTTTATCCTTATCTATTAAATATTATGTATATATTTTTACACACGCTTAAGTATGTATGTAAGTGTATAATATATAAACATTTCACATATTTTATGTAAGTTTATTCTATATTGTTAATTTATTTTATTATATTTTTAGTTTCTTTAAGTAAAATTCGCACTGAGATGTTGTCCCCCTTTTTCCTCATTACAACTAATCCGTAATGTTTCAAAGGTTGTTTAGTAGAGATTGGTTGAAGCAATAAAACCGCTTTTGCTTACGTGTTTTCCTTTTTTTATTTATTTAACATTTTGTATATTTTTTTATGTGTGCAATAAAGTATATTCTATTGTATTCTAAGTTTCATATAAATCCGTTTAATAGTTTTTGCGTTATAGTGGAACAAACATACATCCTCACGAACTTCCCAGGAATAATATTAATAGAATTATAAAATAATAGTACTATGTAGTATTTTGGTGGAAATTATTCAATTATGATAATTATTTCCTTCTTTCATTTTCCGCTTGAAGTAACGAACAAACGCCCCTATTGTTCACGTTTTATTTAAACACTCGCACAATTATCCTTTTCACCACTTACTAATGAGGAGTTTATACAGAAATTGTCGCTTCGCCTTTATAAAAATGTTTTTAGCCAAAAGATTAAGTATTGGGGACAATAGTGGTTATTTTTGAGATAATGAATGTGAATTCATAACATTTTCCTATAGTGGCGGTACTTTGTCTACAAAATTAGCAGAAAAATGGAGAACGGAGTGTTTATCGCTAGGCTACCGTGCAATACGGAGAAAGGCGTGATTGAAGGCTGTTTTTCTAATCACTTTTATGCTAATATCACTATTCTTCTACTAAGACCCATTTTTTAAATATATTATTGTATATTTGAAGCATTAAAAGCAACCATCGATAGTCAAGATTAATTCGAAGCGAAAACTTTTAGCAAGTTGACATATTGGCATGTTAGAAACTATGTAGAGTTGAAAATTGAACTTAGACTAATATTTACTTCGAAAATTATAAACATTAACGTCGTGACCCTAAAGCGTATGAAAAGCTTTTATAAAATTAGAACTGGTAGTATCGAGATTGATATTGCGATTAACCCTCAGCCTCAGCAGGGTTGGGTCTGTGGCACCCATTCCATTTTATTGGAGCTGTTGAGTTGTTTTATCCGTCACAGTTGCAGGTAGTTACTGTTGTTGTATGTTGAAAAGAGAGTTTATAATTGAAGTGGTTAACATATAATTCCGCGTATTTTATTTGTATTTTTATGTATTTAGTTCAAGAGTGCGTAAAGAATTATTTTCATTTTTTAGAAATATTTTTCTATCCTTTGTGTAAAATGTTAGTTTTAAACTGTCAAAAATAATTTATTAAATTTTTGTGTACTTTGTCAAAAGACAGAACAACCATGGCGTCTACAGTCGAGCTTGAGCTCCTGCACAACGACGATACCAGAACCAAAACCGATATAAAGTTCCACTTTGAAGTTTACTGGTTTATTACTAAATCACATTGGTGTTCGGTCGCTTGAGCAAACGAGTTGTTCAGTACATTTTATAACTAAGCTCTATCAACTAAGCAAACTTTCATTTACGTTCAAATATTACGTCAAACGCTAAGCGGAAGTGGTTTTAATTTGTTTAGGTACATAGAATAAACTTCATATTAATAGATTATATAAGAGATATACACTAATAGTTATTAAAATGACTTAATGTTAATACGACATACGACTTTTGCATTTACAATAAATGTACGTTTTTTTTATATATATTTTTGTTATTCTTTGAAATTTAATATAAAAAGAGTAAACTATTTTAAAGGACCTCTTAAACCCACTTCGCAGCAGTTAATTTACAAAAATATATTTTAATATAACGCACAGCTGTGCTGACGTTTCGCCGTCTCATCAATGCAGCTAAGGCTTCGTTAACTCCGTTAGAGGCAGCAGTACGCCTTTCCACATCCATCTCGTATCTGTTATCTCTACTGAACATACTTCCCAAATAAAAAAACAGATGGAAATGAATTAATTCGTTCACTCGAGTGGGAATCGCAACCACTATGCTTAGAGTCAGACATTGTGCTGTTTAATTACGACAGCCACACATGCAATGGCTTCGTGTTGTATGCCGCCCATAACAGGATAGCCAGAGGGAACCTGGAAGCTTAATGTTAAGTCACTCTGTTCCCATTAAGACACTTCACTTAGTAGTGGCACAGTGGGACAGCGTCTGATTGCGGTCTAGGATGGTGGCGGGTTCGATCTAATTTCGGGAAATAATTATATATAAATTTTATTTAAATTTGATTTCCCCGCTATGATAGATAAATTGCGGTGTTAAGTTCTACCACACAAAACTAGGGTATCTCTACCTATCTATGCGAAAAACAGCTCGAAGTAGTTTTTTATTTTTTGTTTCACAGAAATTTAACTCCTATTTTAATAAATTTCAATTTCGATTATGATTTCTTATGCCTAAGGAAGAATTTCTTTAAGTGGTGAAACATAATACTCCTGTGAACGACAATTAATTGAAATTACATTACGGCTATGAGAGATAAGATGCCAAATATTGAGCGAGACACTTTATCAGGCTTGTCACAACAAAGCTCATATTATGTACAATATGAAATACTGTCAATAATTAGGTTTCTACATATTGTTAGAAGCTTACGGTTGAGTTTTTATATCAATTCAATTATTTAAAATTGAAACAAATAAAATTAAAATTCCAAAAATATACACGTTGATAGGTATTCAACGTATTTAATACAGTCTTTGAACGTCTAATTAAAATTTAACTCATCCGGTATCGACGTAAACAAGTAATTAGGTCGTTTAAGGATCAGTTTAAACAAATTAGAGTTTTTAAACACAAACATCTTTATTCGCTCTTTTTATAGAAAAATAAGACTTTTGTTTTTTGTGAAAACATATTTCTATTTTCCACTCAATTTTCGAGATATTGCGTGTTGAGTTAGGGGATCCAACGCCGCCCTTTACCTTACCAAAGTGATAAAACGATAATAATTCATTTTAGGAGTGAGATTCGATTCCCTCAATCGTAGCGTTTACAACCTTTGTGCGCTTGCGCCACAACGGCTTTATTATATAAAAAATAATAATTAAGTTTATTTGGAGTATTTAATGTTTTAATTTTTTCGCTCTGGCGTCGAAACAAGGCAAAAGAGTTAATCCAGAATTCCGCGGAGTGTTTTAACACAAAGTTCCCTTTGCTTACCTCGCTGCGTGCGGGATACAGCAAAAAAAAATGTTTTTTTGGCAATGGGTCAGTGGAACAACGTCTAACTATAAGCGCGAAGATTTTAGGTTCTATCCCTGAGGGAAATCATTATATTTAAATTATTTTAATTTATCTGCTCTGGTAAACTAGCACGGCGTTGAGTTCCACCAATCAACGCACAATGTGTCAAAGTAATGACTTTGGAAAATTTTATTTTAAATTCACTTCAACAAATAGGAACTATTAAAAGTTATGTATGTACATTGGGTTACATCATGATTAACGTTACGTAAGTAAAATAAATATTTTTTCTTTGCCCTTCTAAATAAATTGACTTTCCAACACCTATAGAATTTTTCAAATATAACCTGAACCATACTTTCTGAGATTTGCAATTTAAGCCAAAAAAAATCTTCTGCTTTTATAACATTAAATAGGTAAATACGTATAATATATAGTCATGCAGATATCTATATCTAAGTATATAGAAAAAAAGCAGTTAATATGATAAAAGTACAATTTTCATACGTTTTCCTTCTAAATTAATAAACAAAAGTAAGTTATTATAGCACAATTTCAAGGATTCCGCAAGCACTGTAATATTAAGCGATTATTTCAAAGCGAGCCCATACATTATAAGGAGAATAATATGAAAGTAGGTTAAGAAGCCAAAAATTATGTGTAATGAATAACGTGAGGTATTTTATTTTACCTTTCTTTCTTTCCTTATATATACCTAAACGAAAGCAAAGAGAGTCAAAATTAAATAGCTACCACTCTACTTTCCGCATTGTACTATCTTTCCACACACTTTGCACGTGTATGTTTCGATTTCCCCATAAGAAAGCGTTTAGAACTAACCTACTACCTCCAAAAATAAAAATTATATTTTATTTTCTTACTACTTAATAAATTAACATATGTATATAAAAATAGTAACATAATGTTATATATTTTATTATTAAGAGGTTAAAAGTAACATAAAGTACATACATATGTATGTACATATTTATATATTAACACTAAAAACGAAAGCTTAAATAGTTAGGCCGACCTCAGCAGAATTTAATTAGGAGGAAGGGACCTCTAACGCTAGAGCCTTCGGACCGTAATGTCACATAGAATCGTGATTCGCTTCAATAATTTAATATATATTTAACAAATGAGGATAATTGTACATTTTATATGTTAATTTTGTTTGTCTAGGATTCAAAGTGGCCTGAATTCCTACCTACTTATATTGGTTGAATGTACACATCCATTCTAGGGATTTTATAAATACAATCTAATTTGAGGCCAGTCGTGGCGCAAGGGGGTTCGATCCCCACTCGACAAAATGAAAAATTGATTTAAATGTATATTTCCATTTCTTCACTCTGGTGTTGAGGCGAAGCGCGGCGTTGAATTCTGCCACTCAACACACATGCCTCTAGAATTTGGCGCAAAGAAGGAAACGGAGTGTTTTAAAACTAGGTTTCCTCTCTCTCTCCCTACGCTAGAAACGATGAAGCTATCTTTTTTATACAATATTTAAAAATTAGCACACAATACCTATAAATGCTTAGAAATAATAAAACAGAATATTATGTTACTACGTTACGTTCTAAAAAATATTCATGTATAAGTGCATATGTATGTATGTACTACCTGTAAAATCTAAATAAATAAATACTATTGAGTGTTAACTCTAGAAAACAGACAATTTGACAAAAACAACACTTATTAAAAATAAAATACATATCAAACTCGTTAAAACCTCCGCGACAAAACAAAATTATTTATTGTCAGTGCTCTAACGTTTATCACCATTTTGCCGCCTAATTAAACGTCAGGCGGCCATATTGGGTGCGTAATGAACGTAGCTGCGAAGTTGGCGTGCGTCAAATTTTTACGATCGTGTCATGTTTTAAAAATGATGAGATACACATTTTTTTTATTATTGTCATGTAAAATATGTTAAAATATGTACATTATTTTGTTTTTGTCAACGGTATATTTTATATGGTATAGCAGTATGGTGGCAGCATTGCAGGAATATAAGTATTAAAAAGGTAGCAATTTTTAAAATAAACTATAATATTATAATTATTACTTTTTTAATAAATTAGTTATTACCGCTATCATGTCTATTGATTTTTTACGATAGCTAACACACTCATTTGGTATGTTATATACATACCTACGTTAAAACAAATTAAATAATCTTTTTTTTTTAATACTCTAACTTTTATTTTTTATATTTTTCTTTTTTTTATGCACTGTACTTTCTTATTAAAGTGTATTTGTACAAAAATATTATCCGTCGCTAAATCCAAACTTTGGTTTTATGAAAAACAATGTAATTATTTTTAACATACTTAAAGCCAAATGAAAACAGTTGAAGTTTAAAATATTACACATTATAACCGACAAGTAAGTGGACATGACATAATTAAATTCACATTACCAATTAAAATCGTTGTATAATTGAAGGCGAAATCCCCAATACATAAATTAAAGTAGCCATTGTACTCGATAGTGTCGAAGTTTTAATTGTTATCAGTTACAATTTACCAAAAACTTGTCGGTTACCTGTAAAACCTAATTAGCTGCGGTGAAAGAAAGCGATTTCCCTACGAGTCATGAATATTAAAACACCTCGTTAGGCATTTTCGTAAGTTCACAGTTGGGAACCGCATCACGTACGCGCAATGAACAATGACAGGTTCACCTAATCGGGGTCGTTACACAACTGATCACCACTTAGGAGGCCAATGTCACGATCCACTCAAACAGAATATCGATGGAGATGACACATCCGGACAAGTCGGAAACTAATCTCGGGATAAGTATATAAGCTGTGGTAGTATGTGGCACAGCATCATTCAGTATCAAGCATCCAAACGTACAACAATGAATACTTTAGTGTCAATCCTCTTGTTAGCAGCTGTGGCGGTCGCTGAGCCACCTTCCTACAGACAGGAGAGGTTCAGATTCCAGAGACAAGAGGACGGCCAGACTGTTGAAGGCGGTGCTCCTTATCCGGCAGCGGGATATCGACCATTCAAGGCGTTCGAGCTCCCTTCACGTAGGGAATTTCCACCAGCAACTGTATACGGAGTCCCAGCTGACAGTTACGGAGCACCTTTCAACACATACTCCCCTCCTCAGGAATACGGTCCACCTAAAGAGGATGCACCAAAAGAAGATGCACCTAAAGAAGAAGAGCCCAAGGAAGACAAGGAAGTAGAAAAGGTAGAAGAACCCAAAAAAGAAGAACAGAAAGAAAACTTGCAAGAGGAACCGAAGAAGGACACTGAAGTGATCAGTTCTCAGGGCGCATATTACGTTTTGTTGCCTGGCTCTCAGCTGCAGAGAGTACAATTCGAAACCGAAAACGATATTCGCAATATGGCATACACCGCGCGTTTGCAATACAGAAATGAAGAGCGAGCGCCTATTTTCGTGTATACAGTGCCCCAATACCAGAGCTCCGCTTACGTGCAACTGCTTTAATGAAAGAATATAAATCTCATAAATGAATGCTATTCAAATTAAGGATTTAAATGTGTGACGATAATTTAAAACAGGTTCCAGCATTTTATTCAGTTTTATGTGTTAAAACGTTTTATAAGGGCTCTTCAGCAATATGTAAAACCTTTCTGAAATTTTATAAAAAATTTTTAGTTTTGTTTAAAAATATCATATTATTTCCAAATTGAATAGCATTGATTTGTTATTATTTATTATTTTATTTACTTTACGAAACTCAAAATGACAATATAGTTCTAAATAATATTTTTAATTTTTATTCAATGACCCGTTTTCCTCCTGTATTAATGCAATGCGTATGAACAAATACTACATCATTTTATTGCAAATATTCGTCTAACTTACTAGACATTGAATATTATATTGCAAATTTCTCCGTAAAGCACCATGTCACAGCGAGGGTAACAAAAAAATATTATTCCCATCAAGGGGAATCGAATCCCAAACCAACGCATTTACAGTACAATGAATGACACCGTTTTTTAAGTAAATGTAATTACTAAAAATGTAACCTAAGTAAAAGTAAACCTGAAATTGTGTAACACCTGTAACTTTAACATTACAATAGCGTTACGTATTTGGGTATTTTAACAAGTTTTCCATTATGTGCTTGTACCAGTTAGTCTAAAAGAAAACAATATATCATTTGCATTTAGAATTCAGGCCAGGAGAGCAGTCGTTGCGTAGGGGCACAAGCGAGTGTCTGTAAATGTGACAGGTTGTAGGTTCTATTTCTACTTGAGGAAATGTAATCTACACATATAATAAAACCATAACTGCTCACTTTCTGTACATTGAAAATCTGTGTTTCTCGTGCGTTTATTTACGCTAATTTTAGAACCGTGCAGTGTAAACTTTTTCATTTTGGCAATATTGCTACAAAATGAGCGCAAAGCTGCAAACGCTTCGCTAGTATTTAATATTTACATTTTCTTCGTTCTGGTCACGAGGCAAAGCGCGGCGTTGAATGCAGCCACCTCCAGAATTCATCTTAAAGTGGGGAACGGAAGTGTAATGAGTGACATATAAATATATAACATACAGATATTACGGTCTTAACGGTATTTAGCCTAAATTCTCCTTGTCTTTATTTTACTGCATTTTTGATCATGGAAAGCCAAAGAAAGATTTAACTAATGCTGCTGTTTTTTAGCTTCATACAGTATCCTATATACATTTAGCGAAGGGAAACTAGCGATAAGACACGAGGCATTGCGTGTTAAATAGGGAAACTCACTTTGCCTTGATACTCCGATATCAAAGGATCGAGGAAATAAAAAAATATATTAATATTTTATACAAATTAATCTATCATGCATATATACCTACATGTATGGAATAAGCTCATAACTTGAAATAACATTTCGTATTGCAATGCGACAAATAATATTTCCCTTTAAACATTCACACTTTAATGAGATTCAATATTTTAATGAGATAAATAATAAATGGATTTTGTATTTTGAGTAAATATAATAAAATTATAAAATTGAAGCCATGACAAAAATATTAGACTAAACTATAAATGTCAAGTTTTATTTCGTTATATAAATGTTTTCTGAATCTCCTTACATGACAAAGTGAGGCATCGGAAAAACATAGAGAGTCATTACCCCCTACACCACCTACCACCTACCTGCACCAGTAACCGATAACCACCAAGATATCTTGGTATATATATATATATATATATATATATATATATATATATATATATATATATATATATATATATATATATATATATATATATATATATATATATATATCTGTAAATAAATACAATATAGTATTTTTTCTAATTCTAAACACTAAACTAAATATATAGGATATCTCTCGATAACATTTCCCACAACATAAAGTTATTGGAAATGCTATTTTGTTTAAAAATGCCAAATTGTAACGTTGAAATATCTAACTTTCTTAAGCTAATTGTTAATATTGAATAATAACACTGATAAATACCCCGAATAAATATTACTCTTAAATATCTGTCATGTACAGATAGCGATCAGTTACAAAAAAAAATCAGCTTCACGCTGTATCTCGCACACGGCAGAGAAGGCAGAGGGAACCCTCCGTTCCTTACTTTCAGCCGAATTTTGGAGGCTTTGCGTGCTAAGCGCTTTTGTCACGACACCAGAGCGAAGGAATGGAAATATAAATTCAGTAAATATTTCATCTCCTCGAGTGGGGATCGAACCCACAACCAGTCGATTTTACAGTCACACTACGTGCCGCAGCGCCACGACTGGCCTCAATATTTTATTATAATATATATAAACATAGACCCTTGGACTTCTTTACTAGAGCCAACCAAAAGGCCATACTTTTCGTAGCTTCAGGCGTTTGTGTGAACACATTTAACGGCCGGTTAATTAAACGGAGCTATTGAGCTGTAAACTACTTGTTTCTAATTACATTTAACGTTTTATAAGGGAAATAAGAAGTTAATTACTTTCTTAATGGGAAGCTATTGGAAAGCGAACGAGTTTTAGTTTCTGCTGGGTGTTGATTTAGTATGTTTTTATATTTTTAAAGTAGATCTTTATTTTTTCAGGCATTACTTTAGAAAAAAATGTATTAGACTCCTTAAATATAAAAAAATAGTAGAATAAAAATCCTTTTTCCATGTAGATACAAACAACTTATATAATTTATATAATTAAGTAACAACACAAGTTAGTTTAAACATTTCTAAATTTCTTATACTCTTTTACATTTTTTTATTATTTTTTTTTGTCGTTAACATCTCTGTAGGAATATTTAAAAAAAATCTGCTACATTATTATTATTGCTAAGGAAAATAATAATAAAATCATTTGACACGAGATAATTTTAATATTTGTTGATTTTTTAACATTTTAAAAGTGTTATATTTGACACTAATGATGGGAAATTTTTTAGAAAATACATAAGTTACATTTTGAATATCTTTAAATATTTACATTACTATTATCATCCTATAAAACCTCCCGAGCATAAATTTTACTATTTTCATTCTGGCAGACTTTGTTGAAGAACGCGCAAAGTGGAGTAGGTTGTAGTCGGGATAAAACGGCACTAATGCCATATAGAAGAAGGAAGAGACTAAACGCAACATTAAGTTACGTCTGTCACTTAGCACACAATGTCTTCAGAAATGTATGAAAAGTGGGGAACAGAGTTTCTTAACATTAGGTTTCTCTTCCTATACGCTAGATATGTAAAGATAATAAAATCATTGCCTAATAACGGACAACGCACTCAAAAATAATATCATTTTTTTCACAATATCTCTTAAAATCAACACGA
The DNA here is from genome assembly GCA_030704555.1 of Heliconius charithonia. NCBI lineage: Eukaryota > Metazoa > Arthropoda > Insecta > Lepidoptera > Nymphalidae > Heliconius > Heliconius charithonia. The sequence continues at coordinate 8,633,803 of CM060825.1, forward strand.
ACAAAATTGTATGCAACAACTAGTAATAATAAGAGTAGGTTATTATATAAAAAGAAAAATCTAAGCAACACAAAACAAACAACAACACACTATAAACTAGACCAATTGTAAATATTAATTAAATGTGAAAGGATGAAACCGGAAATGAAAGTCGTATTAATTTCCGTTTCTGCAACAAATATTTTATATTAAGTGCATTTTTATTATAAATTGTAGCATGACTCGACCATAAATTCTTTTGTGACATCAAAATATGTTTTCTAATTTTTTAACTTTTGAAGCCACCTTGGCGGAGCGACACAGCGTCAGACTGCACGCGAGACGTTTGTGAGCTCCCTCAGTGGAGTAAATTACATTCATGACCTCGCTCTGGTAGCAAGACAAAGCGGGGCGTGGAGGTCCGCCAGTCGAAACACAATATCTCAAAAATTGGATGGGGAAATGAGTGCCTTAATATATGCTATGCGGCAAAAAGCGTAACGCTGAAAAAAATAACATTGTTGTAATCCTTAGTAGTAAAAACAATTGACTGCTAAATAAAAGAATCTTTAGAGATATACTCACATAAATCTTTATACATAAAACTATGGTAACCTTATGGCAAATGCATTTAATAAAAAATCTATATCAACTTTGCGAGTTTTACTATTTTTAACTGAATATTTATCGTTGATCTAGAAGAAGAAAGGCACGATGTTGAGTTCAGTAAATTTACACAACAAAAAATAAAAAAAATAATAATTTGACAGCTGACATTGACAGCCGTCAATATATAAAAAAATGCACAAGCTAAGAGTAAATCGAAAATCTTTCCCAATACCTTTATAAGAAAATTAGTTTTTAAGCCAATAAAGCTAAAAAAGCTTTAAGAAACTAAGATGTTACGAGATAGTTTGATTTCATTAGAGGAAGTGTCTCTTTTGCCGAAGGATAAACGACATTGTGCCTGGATTTCAAATTGGTTTATTTTCCAATGTGAGTTTATTTTTTTTTTAAAGACTGTACGTCTAGTGTCTAGTCACCTTTTATCCTATCCTATATGCCTAAAATTTATATAGCTAACCTATAACTTTCATATATAAAAAAATAGATACAACATACAATTATAAACGTAGTATATAATACAGACAGGAAGGCACAGAGTTTGATTAACACGACAGTTGTAGGTTTGTCTCTCTCAGGTGAGTGAACCATTATCAAAGGCAAACCGTAGTGTTGAATTCTGCCACTCAAGGCGCAACGTCCCAAAAGCGAGGTATAGACTGTGATACTAGGTTCACACTAGATTCTGTCATCTAGTATACAACAGGGTTGCTATATGCGGAAAAAGGAAAAAAAATATATAACATATTTTATTTGTAATCTCAATACTACAGAACTCACCTAAGCCAGACATTTAATATTAATTCAAATTTTACCGTCACAGGAACTATAAAACATAGCACAATAGTGAAATAAAATGAAAGATTTAGTTCGAAACTGAAATTTATCCGCAATGCAGTTCAGTTGCAAACAGCGGCTGAAGTATCCCTCTTATAAGTTTTAGTAAACTTTCTTTAGAAAGCGGAATACAGTGTCGTTTCAAATATACATATAATAGCGTTTATTTTATTCTTTTGAGACCAGTCGTGGCACAGGGGCTCAAGCGTGCGACTGTAAATGCGACAGGTTGTGGGTTCAATTCCCACTAGAATTAAATGTTTAAATTTTTTATTTCCTTGCATCGGTAAGGAGGCATTATTCAATAAAAAGAATAAGGACAAAATTAATTGATGAATACATACAAATACATTTTTAATCTTGTCAATATCAATATCACGATGTTTCGTATTGCATTAATTTCTTATATCGCATTTATTTGAGTAATTTAAAACGTTTTCGAAATATCGTTTCAGCGTATTACGGTACAAGCCTAGCAAAGCCATTGAAAATGTTGACTTAAATTGAAACATTAAAATAAAACCGTATTCACTTGAAAATTCCCATATATTTTATTTTATTAGTTGTTATTTAAAAGAGGATAAATTAACAGTTTCGAACTTTGTGGGTGTCCAAAGTCTAGCGCTAGATCATTTTAATTAGTACTATCCATTTAAAGTTTCACGCTGTATCTCGCACATAGCAAGGTAGACAGAGGGAACCATCATAACAGGTAACTTAACAGGGAGGAACCTAGATTTCTATCTGTCTACCCTGCTAAATATGAGATATATTTTGAAGCTAAAATACATTTATATTTCACAGGCGCCATAGTTTATATAGGATCAGCTACTGTTACTTTCTGCGTATGGTCTCCGGAACATTCTACTTACGACTACGACAAGTTATTTAGAATTATGTACCTCTATGATCCACACGCGTGCGGATATAACTTGAGATCTTCAAAATCTATTAACAATTTGAAATTTAATAACAATACATTTGACCTCAATATACAGCCTATTAAATGGATGCCAGCTTTCGTCACGGTCTCGACCAAACTGTCTACTAAGACTAGAACGTACGGTATAAGACTTTTTCAAAGTAGTTCTAATTTAGTACTGAAAACGTATAAAATTTACGAGTCATCGTTTTATAAGAATTTCGACGTAGTTGGATGGCAACGTACGGCTTAGTGGTCAGAGCGCTTGGATGTCCATAAGGCGCGGTTCAAATCCCGCTAAGTTAATTTTTTTATACGTTTTCTAAAAATAATATTTTCCTTCTCCGCCACTCAACACACGAACGAAAAATGTAAGACGGAGAGTTCTCACCTTGGGTTCTCCCTGCAGAATAAAACGTGGAGCTAATAAATAAAACTAAACTTCGAGCAGAAAAAGCAGATACCTAAAAATGTATTTATTATTGTCGAATGATTTCAGGTATGTTCAACTAAGTGCTTACATCCATTTACTTTGGATGCTCACAGCAATTTTACTGAGAATCTCATTCATAACAAGATGGCGTATTCAAAAAATTCTAATCGCTGTCACCTTCTACAGTAGTATATTCGTTATTATATTCGACGTTTCGATGGCTATAGTCTACATTGCCCATATTCAACAAAGTCTAACCAAAGGAATGATTCTTAGATACAGCGGATGGAGTGTTGAAGTGACGATACAAAGATACAATGACTTTGGTGGATGGCTAGCGATAGCAGCCAGTGCGTGTTGGTTGAGAGGAGGTGTAATTCTAGCTATAAATATATATTGCTGTCGAATCCTGCGGTTGATAAGACGTAAAATAAAGAAACACGAAGTCAAAGAACGACTTATAGTTGGGGATAATGGGCCGATACCAGAACCGAAATATGTAGAGCCAAACGATGATAAAGTGTTATATTTTAGGGCTGGTGAATATAAGCCGTTTACAAGAAGATCTTCAAATTCTTAGTTTTTTTACTATAGATAGATAGATAGATAGATGAGCCTGATAGACTTAATGTGTAACGAGATGGAGTAATTTGTTAATTTCTTTCTTTCTATTCCTGAAGTTGAATAAAAAGATAAAATATTTTGTTAAAATGCTCATAATATACAATATATAACTTAGTGTATTCTTAAAATAGTCTGTAATAAGACAAACACATTTATTTTATTTTGTTTTCATAAAGTTAAATGTCAGTCAATGTCGCTAAAAATTTTGCCATCTCAAGACATTTATGATAAGCCTTATTAAACGTCCAAAATAAATGGAATTCAAGAACTCGAGTCACTTTATCACAACTCCTAGGTAAAATGCGATACCCACAATTAATCACCGATATTACTTTCGGTAATGCGAAATGAAAAAAGGTTGTACTTTAAGAAATTCAATTTGAAGGAAGCAGGCATTAAGAAAAAATTTCATTATCACTCCTTCAAGGGGACACCCATTAATTTTGGAATTGCGTAATCAAATCTGGAGAAACTTGAGAGCTGATAATTGAATTTAAACATTGTCGCTTTTTTATTCAAGGCATATGCCGTATAAAGCAGAGTAGGCTGAAGGAACTTAGTGTTAAGACACTCCGTTCTTAACTGCGTGTTAAGTAACCCAAGACCGCGCATTGTCTTATTATTATTGGGAATCGAACCCACAACGGTTGCGCTTACTGTCAGACGTTGTCCCACCGAATGATTTGATAAAAAAAAACTAGAGAATGATGTTATTTTTTTCATGACCGACTTGAAATTGTTGTTCGCCTATTCTAAATTCCGCATTAACAAGGTTAAGTACTCGAGAATTGACATTTAATTGAATGGAAATGCCTTCAATGGCCGTCAACGATGAGCTCCCTTAGGATTTGGAGTATTGTCGTCATACTTTATCAAAGTAAGTTTAATCTTGTTTGATAACTAAGGATTGTATTAAATGTAGCTATTGTACTCTAGTTCCTGGTTTGTTTGACGTTTTGAGGGTTTTAGATACAATTTTAGTGCTAGGTACATTAAAATATTAAGTAAGTTGAATATCCCGCGCACAGCAGGGTAGGCAGAGGGAACCCAGTGTTATGACACTCCGTTCCCCACTTTCTGCCGAATTCTGGAGGCATTGCGTGTTGAGTGGCAGAACTCAACGCCGCGCTTAACCTCAACACCAGAGCCAAGAACATAGAAATATAAATTTAAGTAAATATTTCATCTCCTAGACTGGGGGTCGAACCCACAACCAGTCGGTTTTACAGTCACACTTCGTACCGCTGCTCCACGTCTGGCCTCAATATGAATTGAACAAATTCTATATTCATTTATAAAGTAGAACTGGCTTACCTAAGACACTAATTTTCATATCATACTTTTCAGACGATTTAATATATTTCAAAAGTGTGAAAAATACGTTTCTATACTAAATTTTGAATACATTGGCGAAAAAACACTAAGTTTCAGTACTAACTTCAGTGATCTCTTTGTTGAAAGCTTCTATCACTATATTAATTTTATCTCTTTTTCCATAATTTAATAAAAAAACCACTTTACAGCATTAATTTGCATACTAATAAGTTATTGGACGCTTAGCTGTCGCTTCGTGCCAGACAGTTCAGAGCTTCAAGAAATAACCTTAATGAAACTTCTATACTTATACGATCCTGAAGCTTGTGGCCGATTGTATTTCTACAATTTTACTGTAAGCTTTAATACTGAATACCGGTCTTCTATCATATGGCCTGTCCAGAATAAGGTGGCGTCAAAATTTCGTCAGTAAGTCCTTATTTTAGTCTTTTTTTGCTAACACTCTATGAGACAAAGCAGAGCGGGCAATGTGCGGTGTAAAACACTGAAATCTAGCATACATGTTTCTTGGGGAATATGGGGGAGTACAGTATATATTGACATATTATAAGACAAACACGTCACGTACCAAAGGTAACCATTAAAAATGTATTCTTGAAAAAGGCGTAAAATAATATAATCTAAAATCTATGTATGGTATTAACACTATAAAAATAAATAAAAATCAGCTTTACGCTGTATCCCGCACACAGCAGGGTAGGCAGAGGGAACCTAGTGTTGAGACACTCCATTCCCCACTACACACTATAAATATTTTTTTATTCTTTTAGTAAAATTCAAATTTGGGTATGCCTTCATGTGGTATGGTTTCTCTTTGGTATTGCCAACTCGACTCACGGAAGGAGACCATGCGGCTATTATGCAACTCTGGTGCCATTTACTATAGCGGGCGTGACAATTCTGTTGGTCGATTTGATTTATCTAGGTCTCTTTATAAATGATCTTGAAAATACTAAAAATGAAAGTAAGTAAAGAATTTTGTGATACTCTTTTCTCTCTTACTACTCTTCTATCGCATTTCTAGGTCAAAACTACTAATAATTCATTTTTATATATTATGTATCAATAAAAAAAAATATTTACTTTATAATAATTTGAGTTAGTCGTGGCGAAGTGGCAACGTGTGTAAGTTTAAACGCGATGATGACTAGTTCAATTAGTCGTTGGGAAAAGAATTGTTTCATTTTCTACTTCTGGTAACAAGACAAATCACAGAGAGAACAAGACTAATCTTATACAAATGAGGATGACTTTCAAGTACATTCAATCCTTTACCACATGATAAGAAACTGCCTTATAAACGCCTTCAAGCTTTGGTGACATGGGCTAAACTAGATATAATCCAATATGATGGAAGTCTTGATCGGTTTATCCTATTAACTAAGCATTGGAAGGTTTATAACCAAATATCGATTAAATTTCAAAGTTTAGAGGATTTGCACTTTACTAGAAATAATATTCCATTCGAGGACATGAAATATTATATTTTGTATTTTAATTTCCTCGCTCTAGTGACGAGGCAAAGCGCGCCGTTGAGCTCCGCGTTCCGGCGTTAGTTCACCCGACACGTTATAATTCCAACACTCTACTAAAAATAGAGCATGGAGGCGTATTAATGAGAACGAAGTGGCTTAAATTTTTTCCTCTGTCTACCTATCTATGTAGAGGATACACACGGAATCGATTATTTTTTAGTTTGGCCATTCTATGCACAATGTTGATGTAAAGGAATGTATTATTAACACTTGGGCCCCTAGGTGCAGGACACAGCGTGACGTTTAAAGTGTGATACACATACTAAGAAAAGTAAAATATTTAGAAACTTAAAAGAAATTTTATGTAGCAGTACTTGAACCGGCACCTCTTACAAAAGTATTGAATTTTTCAAGCTCCAAACTTACCTAGATGTAATTAATGTATTTCTTTCATTATTACTCTTAATCTAATGAAATTTTAAATAATTCAACCGACGTAGCCGTCCGGCCTGTCAATTGCGTAGGTACACTAATATCAAAAAGTACTAAACCAATATTGATAAAATTTGAATTACTCTCTTAATTGGAATATACCAAATTTATATAAACTATACTAACGATCTTAGTAGATATTAGAAATTTGAGGAAAAAAATACAAACATTAATACACTTACATGATGAAATAGATCATCATATTATTAATATATTGTCCCATTCCCACAATATCACATACGTATATAACGTAAGTAACGTACGGTTAAAAATACTCGTTAAAAATATACCAAATACCACAAAACATAAAAAAATCGTCACATAAAAATTGATTCAATAAAGGAAAAAGGTTTACAAAACGGAAAAGAAAACTCAATTTTTGATAAAAGCTATTAACAAGGGCCTGGCCGACTGGTACGGTAGATTTTAACATATTAGTAATTTTCCTCGACTGCCCTCCAAGGGACGGAAGGGACGATATTAGATCGAGCACCCGGAATAACTAAGTATTTAATGGATATTTTATACTCAGATGGCCAAAAATTTGGGCCTGTAGGTAACTGATTCTATATGTAGTTAGCGTACGCTTCTCGATTATATGAAATTTAATTAAATGTTAACTTAAGTTAAATGCGTGGAAAGTTGATATGTTTTTTATTTGCTAACTGTAATAATATTATAGAACTCGTTTTTTCAATTCGATTTAGTATTATTTGGTTCTCATGTTGTGTAATTTTATTATCCATATACCGCGGCACAGTGGGCAGCATTTGATTAAAATTACCACGTTTGTTAGACTGATACACCAAATGACGTAAGGTTTCTCTGTCCTTTCTGCAAGATATAGCAGGATAAAGTAAAAATCCCATTTCTAGAATTCCCCGTTACCTTCATTCTCGTTAATTTTCGAGACATTGAATGTCTACTGTCGCCGTAAGACTAAATTTCGTCTCCTAAGACCGGGAAAAAATATAATTTATTTCAAAAAGTAGAGATCGAATCAACTACCTTCGCATTTTCAGACAAACGCTGTCCCACTGTGCCACAATGGCCTGTACTTAGATTTAATTAGATTTCATTTTAATTAAACAATGCTAATGATCATACAAATCTCAATTTTTGTAAAACATTTTTTTCTAGTTGCAATTACTCAATATATAGACACCGGTAATAATAACGTTAAAAGAATGAGTAAACCGTTTCCCTACAATTCAGAAGATCAAGACGACACAAGCTGGATAGCCCTTTTATTCGCATATGCCAGTTGTAGAGGCATAGTTCAATGGCTTATAAACTTTTGGTTGGTGAAAGATAACTATTACGCTGGACTTAGTAATTATCGTTAGTATGATTTTTTCATATACATACATACATATGTATATATTTTTTAGTCTTTTTGGGAATACGTCGACCAATGCAATGTTTATTTTGACATTGTTCAAAATAAACTTGTATTTTCAGTTGAGGCATCCCTCGGGAACGTTTCCTAATGGAGTGTAAGGAACTTGGTTCAATTCAACCCTAAGAAGACACAAATTTGCACAATAACCACTGAAAAAATACCCCATTTGCCGCATCGCCAGTCTTCCAAAACACTCCCCATATAACCGTGCTCAGTATCGTTTGCCTTGCTACTTTCCATAAACAAAAGTTTTCCCTACTTAGATTTAAGGCACTCCATTCTGCTCCATTCTACTCTGCCGGAGGAAAGAAATGAAAAGATTAAATATAAAATTTTCTAGAGTAGGAATCGAACCGAAAAGCTGTTTATAGACGTTTGTGCCTTTGCGCCTCGACTGATCTATTTAAATGTATATACAATTAAACTTTTCATCAAAATATTGAAACATTTTACATGGAACTATAAAAAATTTTCAGATCGTCTTCAAAAAGAACTTTCATCACGGCATTTATCGAACGTGTAATTAAAGGTTTTTTTTTGTTGTTAATAAATAAATTACACTATGCTTACCTTAATAAGTGTAATTTTCTTTTCTTTATCATAATACAACATAAGACGTAATACATTATACTTACTCTTGGAATTCTGCACCTCAAAAAGTAAAAACGAAAACCTTATAGGACAATTTTGCTGTCCGTCTCAAGACTTTTTTATCTCAAGATCACGTGGAAGTATCAAGATAAAATAAATATTGTATATTTAGATCTATGGTTCCTTGAAGCACAGAAAAAAAACAAGCGTCTATATCAACGCAATCAAAAGATATGAGCGTTTATGCATCTTTATTACTAGCAACTAATGGTTAAGAAGTTTGGAACTTAGTGAGAACTTACAATACAATTTTTTTATATTTATATTTATATTTCAGCTTCACGCTGTATCCCGCACACAGCAGGGTAGGCAGAGGGAACCTAGTGTTAAGACACTCCGTTCCCCACTTTCTGCCGAATTCTGGAGGCATTACGTGTTGAGTGGCAGAATTCAACGCCGCGCTTTGCTTCGAAACCAGAGCGAAGAAATGGAAATATAAATTAAAGTTAATATTTCATCTCCTCGAGTGGGGATCGAACCCACAACCAGTCGATTCTACAGTCACACTTCGTGCTGCTGCGCCACGACTGGCCTCTACAATACAAATAAAGGAAAAAATCCGAAAAATTTAAATTTATAGGTATTTTATACAAAAAATCAACATCACAAACTTATGTTTGTAGTTTATTTCATACAAAATGCACAGTCTATGCTGCTAGTTTTAAATAGAGTAAAGTCAAATCTGGTAATTTAACTTTCCTAAAACTTTCTGATTTAAATCAAATGTTGTTATTCAATCAGCATTTACAATATTATATACAAGTCAAATTTAACGGTTATTATACCCGTGTTCATTACAGTATTGTAAACACACTAACAATCAATGGAAAGCAATCAAAATCGAAAACCTTACGGCAGATTCAGTGAAAATTACTCCCGTCGGGTCGTTCGTGTAATGAGAATTTTGAACTACCCTCTATGTAGTAATTATGCTCTTAATTGGTATTGAGTTTGTCGGACAGCTTGTTGATAGCGTATGAAACATTGTCGTGTTAATTTAGCTTTTTTTTTACTTTGTTCATTACCTATATTTCATAGGCAGAAATGATCAAAGGTAAAGTCAGATTATATTCTACAATATGAACAAAATACTAATAAAACATAACACAATAAAACATAACCTCAAAATATTATTGATAAGGCATGAACATCTTATAGGGATGTTTATGGCTTAGTAACATAAAAAACGACCCCGTAGGAATATATTGAATCATTTTTAGGTTTCCGTACCTCGTAAGAAAAAAAGACTTATAATATATCATATTATAAGATCATTTTGTTGTCGGTCCGTTCGTCTGTCTATTTATCTGTCTGACTGTGAAGAGCCTTTATCTCAGAAACGCTTGGAGATATCGAGGTGAAATTTATCTATTTTCTATCTATTAGTCTGTGGTCTATTGATTTAAGAGAAAACATCTATATTTCTACATTTACTTCAAAATGATATGACCGTTTTTAAAAAACCGCGTATTTCGACACTATAAAGGGAGTCAAAACGCAATGAGGTACTTCCGGTCAACCTAGAACTTTAAAATTTGGCAGCTAACATGTACGGGTAGTACTAGTTCAGGAAAAATCCGAAATCTATACATTTGTGCCTAAATCTTAAAAAATAATAGCCATGAACGGATTGCCAAACGCCTCTACGTAATTTGCTGCTAATTCCTGCATCATCATGCTTATTTTATTACCTTGTTATTCAAAAACCAGGTGCTTTTGAAGAAAAATAATAAATAAAACTAGCTTTTATTAGCTTTACACGCGTATACAAATGTATAGGGCCTAGAGTTGGAAATAACAAATCAAAACTCCTTGTAAATGAGTAAAAACAATAAGCGTTTCTCGATGAATGGAATATCTAAAACAAAAAAAAATCGAAACAGTAATCTTAGGAAATTATCGCGTTTGACCAAATAAATTCATATACATAAATTTTCACATTAGTTATTGAAACAATAATTTTTTTTGAACTTAATTAACATTTATTTTTTGTAAACGTACATAGGTAATAGAATAGTTACATAGGTAAACAGGGAGTATCTTAACACTACATTCTTAGGTTCCGTTTCCCCTACCCTGGTATATACGGGATACAGGAACCTACAGATAATAACTGTGACACGAAGTGATTACATTTTAATTCTATGTATATACCACACGAATTATTTCACTTTGCTTTATATGTTGCTAAACAAAACAGGTTATGTCTTAGTTTTTTTTTAATTACATATAGCAAGTTCGATACGTATCCCGCATAGAGCAGGATAAAGGGAATCTAGTGTAAAAAGCCACTCCGTTCCCTTCTTTCCGCCGACTTTTCGGAACATTTTATTTTGATTGTACCTAGTAATTTTAATAAAACCTCAAAACTCATCATAACGCTGGAGTACAACTGCAATAAAATTCGCAATGCAGGTAATAATTATCTTTGCTTATTATTAACTTGTTAGCAGGTTCTCCATTTTGTATGAACGCCGCTAAATAAAGTTAAAACGATAATGAATCAAATTTTATCATTTATGTAAAAAAAATGGGGATATGATAGTGTCATTGGTACCAGATTAATGGCATTAAGCTGTCTTAGTATTCTGTATAAGAAAACAGAGTGCGAGGTTGAATTCCGCCAACCAAGAGAGAGCGCAGAACGAAGTGTCTTATGGACGGATGGATTTCTATTACTGGCACAAAAAAAACTTATGCAATATCAAAGCAATAACTTAAAAGCCTATTAATCTAATGCTTTCCTGATATAATTGATTACTAACTTTCTTCTGGGGCTTTACTTCCGTGGTCAGCTATAAAATAACTCCACCTAAATTCTAAGTCAACGCAACGCTCTAGTTTTAAGCTCATGCTCGAAGGAACCATAGACCTGAATATTGGATTTAATATGTAGATTTTAATATCATTTTTATATGTATGTATACAAGAAAATTAAATTTGGTATTAAATTTAGCTTGACTTCGCATTTCGTTCTTTCTGTTTGAATATTCATTTTCTTTGAAATAAGTTTCTTTATTCCATTTTGGATTAATGATTGATATATTATGTATCAAAATCAGCTTCACGCTTCACGTATCCCGCACACATCACGATAGGCAGAGGGAACCTAGTGTTAAGACATTCCGTTCCCCACTTTCTCCTGAAGTCTCGAGGAATTGCGTGTTGAGTGGCAGAATTCGACGCCGCGTTTAGCCTCGACACCAGAGCGAAGAAATGGAAATATAAATTGAGGTAAATATTTCATCTCCTAGAGTGGGGATTGAACCCACAACCAGTCGGTTTTACAGTCACACTTCGTGCCATTGCGCCACTACTGGCCTGATATGTATCAAAGATCAATCAATCAGCTTCACGCTGTATCCCGCACACAGCAGGGTAGGCAGAAGGAACCTAGTGTTTTTTTAGACACTCCGTTCCCCACTTTCTGCCGAATTTTGGAGGCATTGCGTGTTGAGTGGCAGAACTCAACGCCGCGCTTAGCCTCGACACCAAAGCGAAGAAATGGAAATATAAATTTAAGTAAATATTTCATCTCCTCGAGTGGGGATCGAACCCACAACCAGTCGGTTTACAGTCACACGTTGTGCCGCTGCGCCACGACTGGCCTCAAAGATTAAAATAAAAATATGGATTTTGAAAATAAAAATACAATATCTAAAATCCAGTACCACTAAAAGCTTTGTGTTAAGCATGAATAATGAGACGGCGCCTCGTTTTCAATGAAGTCGTTATCTCGAATGTTATAGCGATTAATAATGCATATATATTACAATAATGCTATTGATTTCTTAGATGGTATACTATAAACCTAATGTAGATTTCCAAAAATAACGTTTGTTAGCGTATTTAGTATTAAAAAAAAACTTTTATTTTAATTGAACTATTAGCCTTAGCAAACGCGCAGCGTTGAGTTCCGCCTTTCAAAACGCAATACCTCGAACATTCGACGGTACGTCCGAAACGGACTGTCTTAACGCTATGTTCCCTCTTTGTAATTTAAGTAGATTCTTAAAATTTCAGAAATTGTACTATAAGTTAAAAATAAATAAAAAAACACGTAAAATTTGCTTGTGTTTTTACAATTTCAATGTTTGTGCGGCATACAAATATGATTATTGATTTATACTACATGTCAACTTGACAACGACAACGACCGCTTTTCAGGCTAAACGTTTTCGATATTTTATTTTACAATACCACCTATTGTGAAATACAAAATATAAATGCGGTAAAGTGCCTCTTTTATTTAGTATTTGTTATTATTTTTTTACAAGTGAAAATATTTTCTGTAAATAATAAAAAAATGGCCTTTAAAAAATATTTTAAATATATCCATTCTCCTGTTTCCAGTCGACTCGCTGTGCTCCGCTTCAACACGACAAATAAAAACCGTTATATTAAGTAAATATTAGTAAACATAAAAAATATACTTAACCAAAACGTTATTTCTTCAAATTGGTAACGGAAATCACTCAATCCTGACAAGCTTTATGCTTACTTAGACGGAAATAACTTTCATCCTGGCGATTTAGATGAGATAAAAGAAAAATGTGAATCGTATATGTGCTTCGTGTTTCGTTTAAAGTGGTATTTGTATACTTTTTCTTATTACGTGCCAAAAATATTTATATTTTTACATGTGATTTTAACATCGCTTCATATGAATCTTCCGAAAATAAATAAAATACATATTTGTGTTGCATTTATAGCTACAGAGTGCTAAATTTATATTTTTCGTAGCTTAGTAATATTCTAGTCTTTAATTATACGCTTCTATACCCAAAATATTCCAAATGTTAGATGATTCTATAATTTACAAAAAAGTGTCGTTATAAGAACAGCTTTACTCTTTTTTTCGTATAACAAATTAGGCTGAGGGAATCTAGGGTTAACATATTTTGTTCTGTAAAAAGATGAATAAAAGAAAAAAAAAAGAAGAAGTCGTTTAATGTTTTTCGCCTACCAGAGCAATATAAGAAAATTAAAGTATGAAATTTAATAAATCAACGGCGTCACTGTAGACGCGACTTGTAATTTCATCCTCAGAGTGGGAATCAAACTTACACAGAGTTTGAAATATTTAATATTTTAATTTCTTTTTTGACTCAATACACAATGACTCAAGAATTCGGCGGATAGTGGTAACGGTAGTGTCTTAATGGCGAACGAAGCACCAGATACCCAAGTTGCCCTTGCCTACCCTGCTATGTGCGGAATACAGTGTGAAGCTAAAAAATAATACTTACTTAATTGAAATTTTATGATAATAATATTAATTATTAATTAAATATATATTTATTTATTCTATCGGATCGACACAGAACCATCGCTTTTACAGTCGCACCCTGTCCCACTGCGCTACGATGGCGTCAATATAATAACATTTAACTTAACATTTGATTACTCGTAAAATGTCCTTGCCTTCATATATTTAGAAAGGAGTTATAAGAGTAAACTGTAAAAATGTTTCAGATTTTTCTACACAAGAATCTCGAATAGCAATAAGTCCTTCATAAAAGAACAATTCGACTGACAACTCTGATATTATTGTAAGAATGGCGCTAGTTATTTTCAGAACGAGAAATGTTTCTATATTCCAGGAAATACGTTTACACAGAGTGTTTACATGAAAAATAGTTTTTTTTTTAAACAAAATAAGTAAGAAAATTTTCGTCGTAAAATAAAACGCCATTTGTCAAGAATGACGTACACGTCGCACACGTCTCATTCACGAAATCGTGTCGTAGGTAATAGCGGCGATGTTGAATTCATTTGAACGAAATTCATAATTTCAATGTTCTCTTAATTGTTTGACACAGAACAGTCTAAGTTATCTAAAGAATACGATTTTTTCCAACTGCTAAGGAAGGGTTATGTTTTTTGCATGTATCTTGTATGTATGTATGTATGTATGTATGTAATATTTTTTATTACCTCATATCTCCAGAACCGCTAAACAGATTTATTTAATTGAGGTATCGTTAGATTCGTTTTAGCAACCCAATTATTCTTAGATAGGTGAACTTAAAAAAATGTATGTAGTGCATTGGGATGCAATTGGAATAATAAAAAAAAAGGATGAGCGCTTGCTTTTTTAATTGGAGTTGAAACAAAAATTCTTACAGAAATTACGATAACGTTGTTAAAAATCATGTTAGAATATTACAGATTAAAGTAATAAAAAATAATATTAGAAGTAATTTAAGTTGTCAATCAATTCTCCTTATTAAATCAATTATCATGTAGTTTAAGCAGGCGAAGCCGCTGGCGAGCCGCTAGTTATTAATATTCATTTTATATTACATGTGGCGCATCACTTTTTTATTTTAGTGCCTAGATATAATAATTTTATAATACTTATTTGTGACGATTTCTAACTTTGATTTTATGAATGAGAAAAAAATAAATTACAGATTTATGAGATGAATACTGAGATGAAACTATAATATAAGACATTATTATAAAAAGTAATTATATAAAAAGGGTTCTAAAATGTAATATTATTCTTCGTTTATTAATTATTTTTGCCAGAATTAATAAATATTGTTCCATTCCATTAATCATCAACGATAACAAAAGTCCAGTAGCAGCCATTTGTAGGCTCAATCCATTAACGCCAAGAGAAAGTAAACAAACAAAATAGGGCTGATGCATTTAAACAATAAGGAAAAATATCGATTTTGATAGGCGTTCCCACTCAAGCTAATAAATAAAATTTAAAAAAAAGTGTAGAGTACATATTTTTTGTTGAAAGTAAGCTTTAGTTTTTTTGGTTTCATAATTTTAGTTGTATTTAATAATAACATAATTTTTACTCAAGTATATATTTTTTGCATTTTTAAGAAAAATCTAATCTTTCATATAAAAAAACCTGAAATTAAATATGAAAGCTTATATTATATATAAGCTTTCATATTTAATTTCAGGTTTTTTTATACATTCAGGTTATTTTATACGCTATATTAAACAAGGTCGTTTTTTACAAACTGCACAATGATTTTTATGCAATTTTCAATAAAAGAGGGAGTGTTTTTGCGTTAATACCATATTTATGCTTAAGAATAATATACAAACACACATCATCTATATGTTTCTAAATTATTCGGCAAAAGATTCTACGTAATTGCAATGAGTATATGTATCACCTAATAAAATACTTCACAAGAGTTTCCTTCCAATAAGGGCCGTTGCATACAAGCAACTAACCCCAATTAACACAATTCCATTGTTTTATAGATAAATATAGATGACTATATCTACCATCTTTTACGCGAGTTTGCTAAAAATATTTATATTAGATCAGTCTAGTTCAAGCCGGCGAAGCCGCGATCGGCAACCTAGTTATAGTATTGAAAGTAGTAAATATTACAAATATTAATTTGGTTTAAAATTTTAGTCCCCTATCAAAATTTGTATAGTAGTTACCATAGTGGCATGGTTATATATCAAAAATAACTGAAAAGTAAGTAATTAGGAATAATTAAGAAAAACACTAATTGATTCATATACACTAGTATATCTTAATATTATTTGTAAATGAACAAAAATAACATAATTATTGTTTCGAGTAATTTATTATCAATGTTGATCAGATATGGCTTCAATATATAAATAGTTTTAATAAAAGAAAATAATCAATCATAAGTCATCTTAAGGTCCAAAAACATACAGAGGGGCACGATCGCGGAGCTGCAGTCTGGCTGTATACTTCATATTCTGAATATCATTCTCTGTCACAAACTCAATTCTTTGCAGTTGCCCGTTAGGTAAAAGAACGTAGTACGCTCCCACACTCTTTTGCACTTCAATCGGGCCATCGACCTTTTCTGGTGCAGGATTATCAGTAATTGGAGCATCTGTCGATGGAGGTCCATATGAATTGTCAGGAACTCCGTAGGTGCTGTCTGGAACGCCATAACTCGTTGCTGGTGGAGTTTGTTCCTGAGGAAGAGTAAAGGATTGGCCTGCAGGCTTCCATCCTGAAGGTGGATACGGTCCACTTAGCTCAGGTGGTCCGTAAGTGTCACTTGGGGCCATAGTCGTCTCTTGTGGCAAAGTAAACGCTTGACCTGCTGGCCTCCAACCAGATGGAGGATAGGGCCCAGATTCCGTTGTAGCTTCGGTCGGTGATTCAGTTGTAGTTGGTGCTAGTTCCAGGCGTTGAGACCTAAACCTCGCTGGTCTGAAACGAGGTAGCTCAGCCATCACACTTGCAACACAACAAATTACGACAAAAATCTTCATATTTGAATTTTTGGTAGAACTGACTAGTTCACTCTTTAACAGAAAACTGATGTCTGCTTAATGAGAGCTGGTAAATTTATACTGATACGTTAGTTTAATTGCTCTTTGTATGTCATAAATGGTTCGAATATAAGGTTGTTGGGAGGATAGATTAATAAGAATATAGACACACTGGCAACGTATTAGGTGACTGACAATGACCCCACTGACGTCATCGTCATTGGGAACAACTGGGTGAGTAGAGTATATTATAATGAATGGTCTCGGAACTTGATTACACATTATGATGTTTTTAATAAAATTCACTTACTTAATTTCGACCTAGTCAGGAATTTGAATGAGAAAATCATTAACCGGACAAATTTGAACTTTAAATAGCGTCACGATGGTCCAAGAATAAGGCTAACTTACAGAGCCAAAATATCTATCGGTTAATTAATTATATATATATTATCGGTTAATTAATTAATCATTAATATTTTAAAATATTAAACTTGTCCCTATGTATATGTGTATTTAAAAATAATATAATAGAATATTTGTAAGTCTTATAAGAATCCTAAATTGTATTTAACATAATATATATCACGCATGTTGTTGAAATTCTTATAGAAGAGAAAAGATTTTTTTTTCGCTTCACTACACTCAGTTCCTCATTTCTTTCAATTATCGAAACAAAATTTCATGTTGAGTGACGAAGCTCGTCGATGCGCTGTCTTCGCGTCGTCTTTTAAATCAAAATATTCTACTCCCCTGAATGAGAATCAAACCCAAATCCACTGCGTTGATAATCAGGCGCTGCCCCAACAATATAAATACTATTTACTTTACGTCACAGAACATCATTACCAAACTCATCGTTGCGGTAAAAACATTATAAATGAAAGGCGCGTCGCCGATCACAATGCCGGACGTGATTTACATAAGAAACGCCCGAACGCTATGGGCACGTTCTGTGATTAAGGTCGAATCAACGCTACGTTTTTCTCTTTGTAAAAATATATTTTTCAAATTGTTGTAATAATTTTTTCACGAAAAATAATGTATTGAAATCTGTATTTTATTTGAGTTAAGCCTTGTTGATATTTTGTGTGGTTACTTTTTTATTTACTTAATTAAGGCGTAAAAGAGGAAAAATTTTAACAAATCACTATTTAATATTAAGTAAAACAATTCCATTACTGAGTGCCTGAAAGATAATGCACAGACAAAACCACTGGACTTAGATAATATAAGTGTAGGTATGTAAGGGAGTGTTTGAGAAAAGCACTAAGGAGGATTTCGCAAAATTCTCACGGGAACAAGAAAATACTACATTTTCCATTTGACGTCTGAGTCCACGCAAACAATCGATCATTTGTTTTTTGTATGTTCCATCTTAAATTTCGTTTTCGTTTTCGCTTTACATATTTAATTAAATGATTATATTATTTATAAACGTGGATATTGCAGAAGAAAAATGAATGCTGTAAAGATGCGATCTAATTTTTTTTTTTTTTTAGACACTCCGTTCCCCACTTTCTGCCGAATTCTGGAGGCACTGCGTATTGAGTGGCAGAACTCAACGCCGCGCTTAGCCTCGACACCAGAGCGAAGAAATGGAAATATAAATTTAAGTAAATATTTCATCTCCTCGAGTGGGGATCGAACCCACAACCAGTCGGTTTACAGTCACACTTTGTGCCACTGCGCCACGACTGGCCTCGATGATGCGATCTATTCGTAGGATATACGGAGTCAGCTTCCAAGTTCAGAGTTGATCGAATCCGCAATGAAGAGATACACAAAATGGCAGATACCAGCGAAGGTCATGTATGAAGGGTTTGATGACTGTAGACGAGACAAAATAGGTAAGTAGAGACCGTAGCGTTTGGCGCGCTATTCTCTGACGACCTAGCTAAGGATACAGCGTGAAGCCAAGTAAATTAGTACGTAAGTATTTATTTACTTAAATAGGATTGAACCCGTAACCATCGCGTTTACAGTCAGGCGCTGTCCTAATTCTTCTTATCAAAACTATTACCATACAGTAGATTCAATATATTTAGCTTCACACTGTACCCCGCATATAAACAGACAGGCAGAGGGAACCTGGAAACGTAGTGTTAAGACACTTTTGCTCCCCACTTTCCGCCGAATTTTCGAGATATTTATTGCGTGTTAAGACGCAGAATTCATCGCTGCTTTCCTTTGTTACCATAGCGTAAATGTTTAATTAATCCGAGTGGAAATCGAACTTACAACCGTCACGTTTACAGTCGTAAATCGCACCCGTGCTTGGTTAGGTTCTTATCCGTCATATCCTATTTATACATACATTTTGTAAACTTAACACTTCTTAAATTTCCACCCTTTTATACTAAAAGTGATAATATCAAAGTCACAGATCATAAAGCCGTCAGTTGTATGAAATCCAATTTAATAAATGACGAACTCAATACGCTTTGTGGGAACATATCTCATAGGAGAAAATTAAAAAATCCAGCTTTATATGTCCTTTGCAGTACAGAAAGCTGAGCTTACATTGCAAATGGTAAGCTAACATTCCTAAATACTTATACAAAAAATATTTATATAAAAGATGTTGTATGTGTATTTGTTATTATGTAGATTGAAAAACCTTAAAAATATCATAAAATAACTATTTACATAGTCACCATTTCAAAAAAATCTACTTATTGGTATCTCACATTTAACACAT
Organism: Heliconius charithonia; assembly: GCA_030704555.1. Taxonomy (NCBI): domain Eukaryota; kingdom Metazoa; phylum Arthropoda; class Insecta; order Lepidoptera; family Nymphalidae; genus Heliconius; species Heliconius charithonia. Next base: position 8,653,525 of record CM060825.1, read on the forward strand.
CTTAAATAATAAAATATAAGTAATTCCTATATAGAGATATTTTTTTTTGCATAAATCTTTAAAAAAAAGTTTGTAACTAGTCATTGACCGTCCTGGTACTTTATTTTCTAGGTACTTTACTTACGTACCGTAGTAAGTCAACCAAGTTTACTTTGAAAAGTACGAACTTTACTTTTAAATCTAAAATGGAAAAACCTGTATTTTCCCGTCCCTGTAAAAGACATAGGTATATTTCAGCTTTATAAACAAATTAATTTCATCTATGCCTAGTCCGTTGGTCATGGTTCAGTAAAGAAAATTAAAATAAATAATATGTTTAAGCTATATATAGCATGAATAACGCATGTAGTGGAAAACAGTAAAAGATACTCACCGCTCCACAAAGACGACGTTCAATTTTTATCTGGAACAAAAATGACGGCAGATTAATTGAAGCAGTTCAAGCAAAAATAAATTTTAGATAAGAATTTTTTAGAGTTACAAGTTATTGGTAATTACAAATGAGAAAGATACAATTTACTATAATAAAATCGTGTCAAGAAGTTATTTAGTTACGGAGCTCAACGCTGTGCGAAAATAATTTTTCAATATGTTCAATCCCCCCAGTGGGAATTGGCCCTACAATTTATAGTGATATACTGTCTCACTGTGCCACAACGGCCTCTTAATTATGTTTAACAAAAAAGTTATTCAACAATATTTTCTGTTTAAACTCCTTTATAAGTCTTATCTAGGGCAAATTAAAAACTAAAGGGTAACGGTTTACTGTAGGATTTTTTTTAATACTTTTTGAAGGATAATGAAGTGGATAGGGTTATCGTAATTAGTTATAAGTTGCTGGTAATTAAAAATTCGAAAAATAAAATTTGATGTAAAAAATTGTATAAATTAATTATAGCCCATTTTTTATAAACGTTTGTTAAGTAAATAAAGTATTGACAGTCTACAAAGCAGATGTAAAGAGAACCAAGTATTGAAAGACGCTGGTCTCCTTCAATATACTTTAATGACAATGCCTGCTTAGATGTTCCCCACCTTTCACCCAATTTTCAAGTAATTATTTGGTCACGCGACCTTTTAACAGAGCGTGAAAATTTTTTATTAGACATTACCTCAAACACAGATCGAACCCATAACTTTCGCGTATACAGTTGACTTCTTTAACCACATCACAATATGTATAATATAAATGTAAGGTAGGCACAGGGAACCTTGTGTTAAGCTACTCCGTTTCGCATACACCGCCCAATTTTCGAAATACTGCGTATGGAGTGGCGGAACTCAACGCCGCGCTTTATACTGTTACCAGAACGAGGAAATAGAAATGAACCATTCATCCGATGAGTAGGGATCACAACCACAACCGTCGCATTTACAATAAGATTCTGTACCGCAATGACTTAAAATTAACATTTCTACCAAGGAAATCATATTTAATGAAGAGTGAAAAATGAAGGGTCCTTTCAAAAGGAATACTAAAGTAAATTACATGATCATATTCCACAACACGAAGTGTTTTTATGATTTTTTTATTAAAAATTTTGTGATTATAATTATATCTTTAGGCACTTTTATTGTCTATAGTAAGTAATATATATATATGCCAAATATATATATATATATATATTTATATTTGGTTGAACACAATAACTTTAGGAACTGTCAGTTTATAAAATAAATCAGCTTCACACTGTATCCCGCACACAACAGGGTAAGCAGAGGGAATCTAGTGTTAAGACACTCCGTTCCCCACTTTACGCCGAGTTCTGAAGGCATTACGTGCTGAGTGGCGGAATTCAACGCCGCGCTTTGCCTCGACACCAGAACGAAGAAATAAAAATATAAATGTATATGAATATTTCACTTCCTCGAGTGGGGATCGAACCCACAACCAGACCATTTTACAGTCACAGTTTGTGCCTCTGCGCCACGACCGGCCTTAAAAAATTTATAAAATAAAATTAAAATTTTCTGAACCAGCTTTGTAGCTGTAAAAAGCTTCCTACTAATACTATGAATGTAAAATTTCATGAGAATGGATATGGAGGTCCATATGTTCCACTTTTAAGAAAGATTTTATACATTAGATGAAATCTTATACATTAGAATAAACATAGTACTGCTACAATTCATCTAAATATCTTGTACAATTTAACCACAATATAATAATGTTTAAGTGGGCGTCGCCTATTGTCGTGTATAGGTCACTAGCATTTGATAATTTTATAGTGATAAAAAATATCATATTAAATACAAATGTATATATTTTTAAATGTTTTTAGTAATTGAGGCCATCATAGTGCAACGGCACAGCGTCTTTCGGTAAATGCGATGCTTATACGTTCGATTTCCGGAAAATGAAGTTCCACTATACAATATGCAGTCTTAAAATATCGCCAGAAGGGGAACGGAGTGTCATAACACTGAGTTCCCTCTGCCTACCATGCTACAGGTATACAGGATACAACATGACGCTACTAAATATATCTGTCTGACAATACGCTGTGGTTATAGGTTCAAAATTCATTGCTATTACTATTTCAGTATTACAAACGTAAAACCAGACCAGAGTGTTAAAAAAGTCAATGTGTAGGAAATATAAATAAAAAAAACCAAATTGAATTCGTTCAACATGCTTTGGGTGGCAGATTCTAATAAAAATATTTTTATATACAAAATTGTAAGCCTCGAGTGAGATTCGAATCTACACCAACCGAGTTACAGTTTAAAACTTGACAACGATGTCAAATTGTTGTATTTTAACCCCCGCACCACCCAATGTCTGAGAAATTGTGTGTTGAGAGACAGCTGACGTCGTCACCACGACGACCTTATAATCGATCCTACTAATTTAAATCTTAAAAAACTAAATTCAAAAACTTTTACATTTATGAGTAAAAGTTTGTAAAGATGATGTTTGTTCTATTATCACACAAAAACTACGAAACGAATTCAGATTAAGCTGTGCAGTTCTTTATAGAATTAGTATAAATGCAATTTTAATACAAAAACAGAGAAAATGAAAATAAAAAGTAAGCTTTCTTTATCTGATTGTTGTCATATTTCCTATCAACAATATTTATTTTTTTAAATAAACATCCGACTGTGTTGGACACAAAAGCACGTAATGAAGTTAAACCCTATTCCTTGGAGAGGAAATGGAAGCTTTCCAGTAAAAATAACAAATCTTCTTAGAAACATTTTTTCATAGATTTCTATTATAAAAATAATATTTTTTGTTACATTTATTTAAAGGTTTCCCTTTTAAATAACTTGTGTTTCGTATTTAACTAATGTAAAAGTTTTTACAATCGTTTGAGATAAAAAAAAATAACTTCACGTTTTTTTCAACAATCAAGAGGAGTTCCACTGAGCCACGACGGTCTTGTCTGTAATGGCTTAGTGAGCATATGTTTTTCAAAAGTTATCAAATTTATGGATTGTGGATTATCGTAAAATAAAAGTAACAAATAGACTTGCTTAGAAAATGCATAAAATTTTTAACGTCATGAGATTTGAATAGTTTCCAAGAGGTGCGGGTTCAAATTTTACTATCAGTATTTTTTTCTATATGCAAGTCTATACGCATCTCTCTACTTGCCATGCTCAGACACATCTTAACTGCGCCAAAATAGCGTACCTTATAACGTACAATCCTTTCAAAAATATAATTTGTTTTGTCTATTAAGAAAAAATATTCAAAATCTCTCCAAAACGAAACCGAAATGAAAACATTGAAATAATTTAAGGGAATCACAAGGACGGTAAGCGTTCAATTATAAATTTCATAGAATCGGCAGAATCTCGTTACACCAACATCAGTGGGCGTGATGTTTGACTGGATATTCCCATTAGTATGCTAAAATGGACGATCCAGCTTATGGTAAACAAGTATTAAGCTTATAGCGGTTTGCTTAATTTTTTTTTTACACATTCAGCCAAAAAAATGTGAGACAGTGAGAAAATGTATAATGTTATATTTGTTTTGTTTTGCAAATATTGACATTAAATTTTAATTAAATTTTATATATATAATTTTATATATAATTAATTAAATTTTAATTATACTTTATTTCTTGGCTTTGTATGACAATGTTGAATTTCACCATTCAACACTTTCGATTTATTACTTAAATCTAGGCTTATGTGATAAATGTGTAGAGACATTTTCTATATTCATATAACGTGCTCTTAAAAGTCCAGCTATTCTTTAAAGTTGCTAACTTATATAAGTATATTTCCCTAAATTACTACACAATATCTTTAAACATGCAGTAAAAAAAGATGATAGTAATGTTTGAATTTAAAAAGCGCTGAAACAGAAAAAACATACATGAAAATGTATTTCTAATCTAAACCTATTTTTTAAATCTCCGTAATTTACAATATATAAATAGTTTTACTAAATATATACGAGTATGTACCTATACCTTATTACTCTTGGACCAAACCCCAAATGGAAAGGATAAAACGGTTTGCCAGCAATTAGACATCGTTTTAATGGACTCGTGAGGCGATCTTAGTTATAAACTTTACTGCAGTGGTTCATTTATTTTAAATGTATTCATATTATTCATACATTTACACCTTCAGCATTTGGCAAATAACGCAGACTTCTATTTGAGTGAAAGGAAACTCATTTTTACTAAAGCACGCAAAGCCTCGAGAATTCAGCGAAAAGTGGGAAACGGACTGTCTTAACACTAGGTTCCCTCTGCCTGCGTGGGGGTTCCCTCTGTCTGCCAACGTAATGCCGATTTAATTTAAAACTCATTTTTCTTTATTCTACGTAGTAGTTTAGTTAAAGGTATATTGTAATTCATAATATACCGGCGAGTTAAAGTCGAATGAACTATCATAACTCTTACAACTGTACTACGGCGCGAACATACTGTTAAGACACTACATTCTCAGCTGCCCGCCCGAATATTGAGTGACGGACCTCCACACCGCTTCTTGTTACCAGAGTGAGTAAATGAAATAATTTATTCCCTCGAGTGAAAATCGAACCTACAATCGTCGCATTTACAGTCAAACACTGTGCCTATGTAACACCACAACCTTCTAAATTTTTTTTGTAAATTATAAAAGAAAAGAACTACTACCTGATATTCTTAAATGTATATTTTTATAAAATCTTTGAGTCCAAAAATCCAATATATGAACGCACCCGTTCAATTATTGAATTTTTTCTACAGATATTACAATTGTGTAAATAATATTTGAAACAGAATAAAAATAAAAAGTATATTCCACTAAGCAGAACAATGTATTAAACGACCATTCTTAAATACAATGACTTTCCTTAAAAACGTTTTAAACAAAATTTATCTACACTCAAATACGTTAATTGAGAAAATTAACAGATAAAAGGTATTCGAAATATAAACTTGAGACTTATTCGAAAAGTCTTTTGGTTTAATCGTGATGGATATTTCTTAGAGCCATTAAGAAGTTAAGTTGTTTACCGGATTGCGCTTCAGTGAATTCCCAACATTCTTTTCGGTAAATAAGTAAATAGCCTTCTTGACGTAGGGATATATACGTGTGACTGTAACATGATGGTTGTGGATTCGTTTTCCACTCGTCGAAAAGAATTATTAGTTATTAATATTTTAATTTCTTACAAGGCCTCGAATTTCGCAATGCCTCGAATATTCGGCAGAAATTGGCAAACGGAGTATATTAACCCTAGGTTCCCCCTGCTTCTCCTATATATGCGAGAAATAACGTTAATTTAATAAAAAAAAGTAAATACGAAAATAGTAGAAGAAACGTACTGCCATTTATATTTATTCGCGCAGATAAAAAACTGTGGCGTTGAGTACCGCAGCGTAATGTACCAGAATTGGGCAAATGTGAAAAATAGATTGCGTTATCACTATGTCAGGCGGGAGTCAATTCTTAGGAAGTACAGGCAGAAATATAGCATAACGCTAGAATATTTTATTTGTTTAAAATATTAATAGCATTTTCGCCATCTAAATGCAGTCGTTATTTGCCTGTTATCTGACTAAAAATTATTGTTTTATGATTAATACAAAATATCCAATTGCAACGCAAACAGTGTTTGACTGTAATCGCGTTAATTGTAAGTTCGATCATGGATACCCACTCGATTAAATGATTACATTTTAACTATATCTCTGCAAAACCTCCTCCTCCTCTAAAAGATTACCTCTATAAAAAATATGAAACTGAAAAATGATAAAAGATGGTCTTTCAATTATTTTTTATATTCTTTTAACTTCTAATAACGTACACTTTAGTGAGATACATCTTTTCAAGTGTCAAACAGCGGATTGACGCAGTATGAATTATATTAAACACCGCTTCCTCATTACTAGTCAATACGCATATAAAGGGTTATTATGTCCGCAACTTGTCTAGTTTTGCAAAAGGGAACTTAATTTGATCAACTAGCGAAAAGTTCGTAGTGGCCCAGCGTACAGTACAGTTTTTGAAAAATCGAAAGCTGAAACTTGGAAACGGAGTGTCTTGACACTTTTTCAAAAATGTTGAATTGCATTAATTTCTAATATTTAAAAATAAATTATTTTCTTATATAATATAAATTAAATTCTGCAGAAATTAATTCGGCAGAAAGTGGGGAACGGAGTGTCTAAAAACACTAGGTTCCCTCTGCCTACCCTGCTGTGTGCGGGATACAGCGTGAAGCTGATTTATTTTTTATTTATAAATTAAAGCGTACCTGCTACATTAAATGTACGCCATTTGTTCGGTAAAAATAATTAATTTTGTACAAGTATAACACATATATGATTTTTTAATTATGTCCAGTCAAGAATATAGAAGTGGAGACGCAAAATAGGCGGACTTAAACAATGAATATTTGAAAAAGCGGACCCAATTCTAAAGAGTTTCACCGCCAACCTTGTCATTTAGAAGAATAAATGTGGAGATTCGCAAAAGTATATTAGGACATCATCTATTGCGTAATTTAAATGTAAGTGCCCGGATCGGATTATCCTAAGGTTCCCGAGGGACTGCGCTAAATGGAAACACCTCAAACAGTTGTGTCTCTAAGTAACGCTATATGCAGAAACATGACCGATATAATGATCATTTTTATTTTTTCTTTGTATCTTACCTAAAATAGAAAATGAAATGGAAAACTACAGTTCACATATATATATACATATAAAAGGAGAGGGAACCTAGTGTTAAAACACTTAACAACAAACAAACAAAAAAATAATAATTTTGGGTTCTATTACATTGCTACATGTTATATATATAATATGAATTTTCCCATATACCTTCCACGCCGATCAGTTGTTTTATTATAAGTAGATATATGTAGATGTATTTAATTACCAATATTGAGCTCGAGTTGTGAAAGTGAGTGCATGCATTATAAAGGCTCTTGAAGCCTACACTGGGGTCCCAAGTCCCGCACAACTCTGAGCTCAAGAGTATAGATATATTTACTGTAAATTGACAAATTGATATTAACAAAGTAAAGCCTGTATAATAATGAGTAATTTTCTTCACATCATTTAAATTTGTATTTAGACAGAAATATTTAATTTGTCCAGAACATTAGATAAACTTCTCTACGTTGCCATCTGTCTCCGTGAAGACAATTACAGTAAGAAATAACCCCTTGACATTGGTGTTCGTATATCACGTCTTGCTTGGAACATTTAATTTCGACGGTGTTAAAATGTGAGTGGAGTTTACTACAAGTTAAGATGTGATTAGTATGTATGTTTGCTCTTATTATATAAAAGTTGGTTCACGCAGGTTCCCGACTGCAGTTACAAAGTAAATTCACCAAAAAGTATGATTAAAGAAAACAAGCAGATAAATAAAGCAATAAATATGTCCTTAAAGTATGGTATAATTAAAATAAATTAAATTAGCTTTACGCTGTAATCCGCACACAGTAGGGTAGGCAGAACCAAGTGTTAAGACACTCCGTTCCCCACTTTCTGCCGAATTTTAGAGGTATTGCGTGTAGAGTGGCAGAACTCAACGCCGTGCTTTGCCTCGACACCAGGGCGAAGAAAAGGGAATATAAATTTTAAGTAAATATTTCATTTCTCCTCGAGTGGGGATCGAACCCACAACCAGTCGATTTTACAGTCACACTTTGCACCACTGCGCCACGAATATAAATAATTTACTTGTAATATACGAGTATATTACAAGAAAATTAGTATATTTAGAAAACATTGTGTTAATGCAATCTATACTCATAATTACTAGGATTCGCCACATGCTGTGCACGGTGGGAGCTATGCGATGCTATGTTGCGCAAAATTTTGCGATATTTTCTGTTTTGTCCGCACGCGCTGGGTTTGTCAAAGAACGTGAAAACGTTCCACAGCTCAACTCTATGGGACACATTTAGTCAAAAACTACAATTATAATTATCACCAAACTTTGCCGTGACCACCGTGTCCTCTACAACGTTCCTGCAAAATTTTAGACCTGTAAGTTTAACGGTCTAGATACAATAATAATATTGTAGAGCTTAAAATTCCGTTTGTTTAAACGCGGTAATCTCAGGAACTACATCTAAAAAAATATCAATGATAGTGTTAGAAATCGGAAGTGGGTAACGTTTTTAAAAAAAAATCCTTAAAAACACACATCGTCTATATGATTCTAAACTATTTGGAACGGGATACTATGTAATTGCAATAAGTGATATGTATCACCTACTAACAATACTTCACACTAGTTTCCTTCCATTTATAATTATTTTTACCTAAATCTACCCTCTTTTACACGAGTACGCTAACAATAGTACATTTATCGAAGAAGGATACAGGCGTTCGTTTTGATGTACCTACACCGCTCTGCTGGCGGTGACCTTATGGTAAGAGTTTCGGTAAGATAATATGTTTATATCAAAAAGCAAAATATAACATAATAATAGCTAAACTACTGGTTAGCATTACATAAGGTTCTAATTGTCCGTAACGTAGAGCATGACTATTAATGGTAATGTGTAACCAAGTGCTTAACGTGCTCTCTCAAGCATGGTAGAGGTCATATGCACACCCATCTTGCGGGGTCGAATATTGCTTAACCTGACCCACCTAATCTGTATAGTAAGTTCTTAGTAATTAGATAAATAATAGTTGAGACCGTCGTGGTGCAGTGGAATAAGCGTGGGACTGTAGACGCGGCCCTTGGAGGTTTCATTTCGAGGGCGTAAAATATTTAATATTTTAAGTTGTAGCGAAAGTTAACGCCGCATTTTGCCTCGAATTCAAAGCGAGTGAATGAAAGTATTAAATATTTTATTTCCCTGATTAGGAGTCGAAACCACAACCTGTCGCGTTTGCAGTCGAATATTTAGGTCCCTGCGCCACGACTAGCCTGGTTTCTAAATAACGTGATTAGTCTCGTTTAATATCGCTTAAAAAGTTACATCTTAAGTAAACTACAAAGCACAAAATAGAAATCATAGAGATGATGTAGTTGTAAATATATACGCATTATTAAATTACCCACATTTTACATGGATATGCCAATTGCTATGATAATATTAGCAGGAGTTCCATAAAGTTTATTGGTCTATTTATAATTATATAAAATTTATGAACTTTTATGAAATAAAATTGTAACTGATCGCTTTATATAAATGATAAAATCTATTATTGGGGACATTTATCCATGTAATAGAATCCAAAACAGTATAGATATTATCTTCAAAGTGATAATGTTATTACAAAATGAAAATAATAGCGGATTGCTAGTCTATACTAATAGAAAAAAACGGAAGAGTTTGTTTTTTTTGTTTCTTTGTTTGTTTAAACACTAAGATCTCTGGATCTCTACCGATTTACTTTCTTTTTGGTTTGTATGAAAGCTGCATTCTTCAGAAACACATACACACATTCATTTACAAGTATATTGAAACTAACTAGCAAATATTATTTCATCATCAAGGAAATTTTAAGAACATAATCTTCGCTTTTTATAGCTTGTAATTTGAACGTATACTTTTCGAGAAAATGTAAAATTAAAATAATTCAACGCTCTGTTTACGGCTGCAAGCCTAGACTCGAGTCCCGCGGGGGCCGCCCTGCCCGCCGATGACGGTTTATTATAGCATATTGTTCATGATTGAATGTATCAATCTCTTGGCAAATGCAGAATGATAAAAATAGCTCGTATACCACGTTTAGGTGGTACGCGAGCGAAGCCGCGAGTGGAATGCTAGTTAAATATAAACCTACATATAAGTTAAAAAAATTTTTGAATTTTTATTATTATTTTAAATCTATATCTTTTCCTGATCATCACAAACTAAAAGCTGTTTAATTTATACTTAGTTAAATTGTTAGATTATTTAGAAATACGCATTTTTTTCTTAACTGCAGGCTGTATTAAACACTTTACGAGACATTGCGTGTGGAGTTATGGAATACTATTAGTAGAGAAATTATATTTCATTTACCACAATAAGAATCGAATCCACAACCGTCATTTTTACTGACGCTGTGCTGCTACAAAATAAGCAGAACCATGAAACATAATACACATTTATAACCATGTCTTGACCCAAGGTTAATAACCGACAGTTTGCTTTATTTATTAGGGACTTGGAAGTTTATTGAACGTAAATACTTCGACCATAACCCAGGGGTCGTCGAGTATTACGCGGTTTTGGGGGATTACAAATTTCCTAAAGCGTTGAAGAACCTGTAGGACTTACCGTAGATTATGCTTTGGAATTGCAAATACTGTTTTAATTTGGTTTGATAATAGTTATTTTCTTTGTTTTGGCCTTAAATAAGAGTAATTATAATTTTTTTAGCTTCACGCTGTATCCCGAGGTTCCTTTTGCCTAATTTGCTATGTATGGCATATAGTATGACTATAAAAAAATAAAAGCAATTTGTACTTCCTAAATATAATTTTAAACTTTTAACGGTGAATACATTCTCTTTTATTTAAAACTTTACAAATATTTTTACCTCTATGTTATTTTTATATAAAAACAGCACTGTACAAATCAAAAGTTAATTGAAATTTGGTTAAAGAGTGTCAAAAAAATCAGGGATATATTTTTTAGATTAGTTCATTTGATATTCACATCAATAGAGCGAATTTGTTTGATGTTGTGATTTAAACAGATAGTGTTCTATAGAATTTCATTAGGATTGCTACAAATGAACGATTGAATGGTTAGAAAATATTTTTACTAGATATAAATAAAGCAAAACATTTGGATTTTATATTTTTGTATACCAATAATATGAAACATTGCCTATTATAGTGCTTGATTAGAAAAACATGTAAAAGTATTTTTACCTACTTATTATTTTTCTTAGAGGCCTTAATACCGATTGGAAATCGAGGAAATTAAACATTTAATATTTAAAGTCGAAAAAACACTCCAGTGTCGAGGCAAAACACGGCGTTAAACTCCGTCACTCAAGACGCCATACCTCCAGAATTCAGTGAAAAGTGGGGTACGGAAGTGTCTTAATGGGAATAGAGTGTCTTAGAACTAGGTCCCCAGGTTCCCTATGCCTACATTAAATGTAATAAAAAAATTAAACTACAAAACCACTCGAGAAACACTCATCGGAATTTTAATAAGCTATGAAATACCGTGTGGTTTTACGACCGCCCGCACAGCACCGCACGACTATGTACGTCGTAAACTCGTAATATAAAGTTTAATAAGGCCCCTTGAGCCTGACATTACGTTATATGTACCGGAAATTAAAGTTTGCTATCGTTAGGCGTCCTTCAAACTAAAAGTAGCTAAAATGGCTTGGCAATTACCACAACATTAAAACAAATTAGCCGATTTTATGACAATTAATGATTTTGCCTTCAAAATATAGATATATATTGAGTAAAATATAGCTATTTTTATATTTTTATTCATATCCTATATGCTTAGATCAAGCAAATGACTTATCAACATGGATTAATCTCTTCTCTAGTTTCTAAATACAAATTATAATAACGAATAGATATGTTTGCAACGTTATCGTTTCAGACCAGGACTCCAAAGTACTACATCTCAACATGGAAGGTGTTGAATTCATTCGGAAAGAGTGTTTTGAAATTAATTAATCCTCTCTCCTGCACAAGATACATAATGGAGCTGAGAAAGACAGGACAAGACGAGACAGTCCATTTTATGGACTCAAGTCTAGACTTGACTGCTAGCAGTGACATGCTTCTTTTTTAGAGTTCTGTGCCTTAAATGGTGAAAACGGAATCCTTATAGGATCACTTTGTTGTTAGTCTTCTTCTATCAGCACAATTTAACTTGAGATCTAAGGCCCCTGAAGCAGAAAATCAAGCTTCTAACTCATCACAATCAAAGAATCCAGCGTTTATGCGTCGATTTTGCTTCATTTCGTATATAAAGTTTCCGCGAAATAAAAAAGGTACGTCCCGTCGACCTATAGTTATGAATTATGGTATTACGTGAGAACTTACAATACGAACAAAGAAAAAAAATCAAAAAGTGAAAAACTTAACGTATTTCCTCTAAAAACTTTTACCTCCAGATTCTAAATTATTACCGTACCAAAATGCACTTAATTCTATCCAACAGTTTTTACGTGATTCACTAGCAAACAAATAGACAAAATTTACACTTAATGGTTTTTATAGAAAAGGTGTATAGGCGCTCATTTCATCAAATGTAGAGAATGAGCGCATACACCTGCAAATTTAAGTTTAAAAGATGTACTTTTCATTAATTTCCAATTATAAAATAGTTACAAAACTCTCGGTGTGCGAGTCGCATTCATACTTGATCAGTTTTATTTGACAGTGGAATTCCGAATATTACTTTTTTACAATGACAAAAATTTCAGCACATTATTTGCTTACTAAATAAAAAAAAATTGTCATATGCTAAAAATAAACTTATTTATCCAAATACTATACAACCATGGATCTATTATTTAGTCAGGTGGTTTAGGTTTAGGCTATAAAATACTTTAAAACGCCTTTGTAAGTCGCTATTATTATATTTTGAATTAACTATAGTAGTGTTGCGAAAAATCTCGTGGACCATAGAACCGATTAAAGCCGGAACCGAGGATTTATTACAGTTGAAAAAGTATTATGTGTTCCACGTTTAATTTTCTGAATTTGATAAGAAACCAACTATTCATACAAATATGGTACAAGTAAAAATCTCTGATGGGATTTTAGAAGGAGATATAATAAAAAACCAATATGGTGGATCGTACCATAGTTTTAAAGGCATCCCTTACGCCCAACCTCCAATTGGAGAATTACGATTTAAAGTAAGTTTGAATAAATAATTAAAGTAATTTAAGAACATTATTATAACATGTAACTTTGAAGCCAGGTTGTATATGTGACGGCTATGAGACACATTCCCACTCAGATTATTATATAAAATACGGTAGGAGCATTTATGCATCGTTTTTGCTACATTTTATATGAAATTTACCGCGTATCAAACCTATATCTCATATTAAACCTATACTGTACTTTCTGTGGACTTACTGTTGGCACCAAATGAGAGATTACAATATAATATAAATAAAGGAAAAAACTCAAACGTGTGAGTGTAAGCGTCACAGTTTCCTACTCGGGAAAGTAAAAGATTTGATATTTTAATTTTTTCACTCTGGTGCCGAGGTAAAGCACCGCGTTGAGTTCCACCACTCCACATGCATTGAGGCATTTCCCAGAATTAAACGAAAGATGGCGAGCAGAGTGTCTTAACACTAGGCTCCCATTAACTATACTGCTACAAGGGGGTACAACGTGAAGAAATGAAAATGTATATTTATCTCTATATATAATAAGACAGTAAAAATATTTTGTCTGTACATTTAGTAATTTTGACTGAAATGGATAGAGGGACACTTAAAAAGAATAATAGAAAGCAAAAATATTTTTTTTAAATTTCTTGTCTGTCTGTCTGTCTGTCTGTCTGTCTGTCGATAGTTTTTTGTCCGCATTTTTCTCTAAAAGTACTGAACCGATTTACTTGAAAATTCACAAATTGCTTTGTTTTAACTCAAACTAACTGATAAAGTTAAATTTAGTTCATCAAAATTGGTTCATTAAAAAAAAGTTATCGTCATTTGAATGAACTCAAGACATTAGTTTGCTTCACGCTGTATCCCGCACACGGCAGGGTAGGCAGAGGGAACCTAGTGTTAAGACACTCCATTCCCCACATTCTGCCGAATTCTGGAGGCATTGCGTGTTAAGTGGCAGAACTCACGCCGCGCTTAGCCTCGACACCAGAGCGAAGAAATGGAAATATAAATTTAAGTAAATATTTCATCTCCTCGAGTGGGGATCGAACCCACAACCAGTCGGTTTTACAGTCACACTTCGTGCCACTGCGCCACGACTGGCCTCACATTAGTTTGCCTGTGAATATTATATAGCAATCGCGCTGGTAAGATTCTTGGTTAAAGAATGACATTCGAAACGTCTGGGTTATATGACTGTTGATAAAAAAATATATTTTTGAAGCACTATTATATAATATTTTATACAATAAAGTAAACAAAATTTAATTGTTAGTGGCGATTACGTTCATAAATCATAACAGTTAAATTTAAGTCGTAATTAATTCAACAGATGGATAAAGACCGATTTGATCTTTAAAGAAATATTAAGTAAATAGTGGGCACGCGCAGCTTCGCTCGCGTATTTGCACCCTTACTTACTTCTAAAAAAATCACGAATGACGTTTTCAATAAAATATTTTCAACAATATGAATTTAAATTTTTATAAAAATCGGTATCGATTTAAGAATATTATAAATCCTTCAAATCAATAATTTAACACGTGAGGCTTTGTCTGAAAGGGTGAATTAAATTATTCACTGACATCAGCAAATTTAACAGAGTTTTAAAATTATGATGTGACTTACATTACATAGGTAAAACGAACGTAATATTACAAAAAAATATACGTATAGGTATAATTACTTTATATATATTTTTATAAATATCAAATATCTATCTTGGTCGTATTTTTTAATATAAAACAATCAAATGTCCTAATAGAAATTCTGTTTATTAGATTAATAATCATGCACAAGCACAATAAGCGGGAGAAGCCGTGGGCGGGCCGCTAGTATTACAATAAAATAGTTAATTTCAGACAAAATGTGCATACCTCTTATAACTTAAATGGTCAGCTTTTTAATTATATAAAATCGGGCCTTTTATTTATTAATAAAGAACCCTCAGAGACTAAGTGTGACTCGCTCTTGACAGATTTTTATTTTATTCAGGAACCTCAACCTGTGAAGCCGTGGAATGACATAAGAGATGCGAAAAAGGAAGGATCAATGTGCATTCAGCACGAAACTTTTATGTTCAATAAATATATGGGTCAAGAAGATTGTTTATACCTCAATGTTTATACACCTGATGTAAAACCAGCTAGCCTTTTGCCAGTATTGGTCTGGATTTATGGAGGCGGATTTATGTGTGGTAGTGGAAATTATGATTTTTATGAACCTGAATTTCTTATTAGAAATGACATCGTTATTGTTTCTTTCAACTATAGAGTTGAAGCTCTTGGTTTCCTCAGCTTGAATACAAAACAAGTGCCAGGAAACGCAGGAATGAAAGATCAAGTCGCAGTGCTCCGTTGGGTACAAAAGAACATAGAAAAATTCGGTGGAAATCCAAACAATGTCACTATCTTTGGCGAAAGTGTAGGAGCTGCATGTGTATCATATCATTTAATATCTCCTATGAGCGTTGGTCTCTTTAGGAGAGCTATATTACAGAGTGGGGCATTTACTAATAGCTGGAGCAGGTGTGAAAGACCTCGCGAACGAGCACTAGCTCTTGCTAGGAAATTGGGTTGTGATTCAGAAGATGATAATATAGTGGCAACATTCTTCAAATCCGTACCCGCAGAAGACTTAATTGATATTAATCTACCAATAACTGTATCTGAAAGTTATACAGCTAAAAGTCATCTTTTCTTTGGTGTTGTTAATGAAATGAAGTTCGATGGTTGCGAAACATTTTTTTCTCAAGACGATTCAGAGAACTTAGATGCGAAAATTCAAGAAAATATTGACATAATTATTGGATATAATGAACACGAAGGTGCAATGTCTTTTAACTCTGGTTTGAATATTCGCGATATTTTATATCAAGCCAATACCTTTGTAGAATATTTTGTACCAAGTTCTTTTACTTATAAAGCTACTTTAAACGATCAAATAGATATAGGTAACAAAATTAAAAAATATTATTATCAGAATGAGAAAATAACAATGAAAAATATTGATAAACTATTAAAATATATGTCCACCGAGTATTTTATATACGGAATTATAACACTTGCTAGAATTATTGCTAAAGAAAACAAAAATAAAGTTTACTTATATAAATTTACATGTAAATCAAGAAGGAACATATTTACTGAAAAGTACGGAGCAGTAAATGTTTTGGGTAACGATACTTTTGTATGTCACGCCGATGATCTTGCTTACCTTTTCCCTTTGACGGCGATTACCCAAAAAGTTGAAGAGAACTCAAATGAATATAAAATGATACAAGCAGTAACTGAATTATGGACAAACTTCGCTAAATATGGGTTAGTTTACTCAGCACTGTTTTAAGTTACTATTAGACCAACGTTGTGCTTTATCCTTTCAAATTATCTTTATCAAATTGTATAATTTAAATATAATCGTTACAGCGGTGGTCATAGAACCCACAACTACTTGTATAGCGCTCACAGTCACTCTTGCCATGCCACTTTTTCTTGTTTTTCAATTTCATATATTTTTTACAGAAATCCAACACCTAACAACTACAATGAAGTCGAATGGAGGAATTTCACATTAGAACATCAAGAATATTTAAACATCGGCAATGTCCTTACATCCAAAAGCTTTCCTGAAAAAGAAGAAATAACCTTTTGGGATACAATTTACAAAAAATACTTTCCAGAATATTTTATTTGAAAGTTATGCAATCTAATAATGATATAATAATTAAATTCATTTAAAAAAAATACAAGATATGTTGTTTTTTAAGCATAACGCTTATCCCGCATAACAGGGTAAACAGAAAAGACCTAGAGTTAAATACGTTAACAACGGTAGAACTCAACGCCTCGTTTTATCTATCCATACCGCAGGCGGGAATTGTTATATATAGGTACAAATGTACCTATATACAACATCTATAGTATACATCGTTCTGTTAGCAAACTCGTGTAAAAGAGGGTTGATGAAAAAGGCTAAAAAACAATGGACAATATTTGTGTCAATCGGGGTTTATGTCACTTTGTCAGTTTGACATTGTACAAAACTGGCATTCGTCCCATTTTGACCTATGCTTGGGTCGTATTCGCACACAATAAGATAGATCTCCTTCAGAGGGTTCAAAACAAATTCCTCCGTATGGCATCCAGATGCCCATAGTACGTACGCATCGTGGACTTAAACAAAAAAATTGCATTAGATTCGTTTAAGGAATTCTGCAAACGCCTAACCAAGCACTACTATGAGCGTGCAGATTCCCACTTCAACTCACTCATTGTCGAAGCGTGTAAGTTCACTCCTCATCCACATGCGCTTCTTCGCTGCCCTCGCAATATCCTTCTGGATCTCCACAACAACAACAATGCATGTAGTCAAAATGAAATTCATAAATCAATGTTAATAGGTTTATCATGACACATTTTAGTTTTTTTGTGCCTGTACGGATACTAGAGTTCCCAAGTAAATAGAAAGATTTTTAAAATCATGTTTTGCAATCAAATTTTAATTTTGTATACTAACAAAATTTTACCAGTGTGTTAGCAATTTAAAATTTACTCTTTTTTCGACATTTTCTAATACTAGGATCATCGGAAGAGAAACAAACTGGACCCCAGATATAAGATGAGTAAAATGTTCGCATCCAATCGTTCAATCCCATCCCAATCTACTGACTTGTAGTGCCAAAAGCGACTAGTTACGGGTGGCATGACACTCCGTACTAGGCAGCGGTCTGAAGACCGCAGGAGCGAGCGACGACGACCGGTCCTATTCCGGACGTGAAGTCAACAGAAAGACCAATAAGAAGGCATTGAGGTTATCAATGTACGAGAATCGCGTAGGCGACTCAACCAATTGAGACAATCCATTCGCCATAGCAAAGTCGAATGCAGCCCTCCCCTCGTGGTCAGCGGTGCGTGACCCAAGCTAACTGGTATTGTGCCCATTGATATCATCAAGTATAAGAACCTCAATGGAGAGGATCTATAAGAGCACATCGTCAATAGCCGATTGCATGTGCTCCATAAGCCAATCTGTTTAGGCATTTCCACTTTGGGACCTGTACAGGCATGTGTAGACTCAGACTCGATTGCCCAAACCAAACCGAAGCCAGAATATTGAATGGTCGATCCCTCAGGCTTTAAAATTGGCAAGACGATGGAAACTTAGGTCCTACCGAACCCCGGCAGTTACTCCAGCATAAAATTATGTTCGATCGGGAAATCTGAGTTTTCGTCAGTAATAACAAGGCTGGCCGTGTCGTCTTAAAAATGTTTGTGGGCGGCATTCAGGTTGGAATGTAGACCCCTATTACAAAAATCTACGTTAGGCGTGTTGGAGGTTGCCGTGGAGTGTACGTCTCATTTGCCTTGTCTGCAGCGCGGTTCTGTGCTCTCCCCAGAATTCAAAGAACGGCCAGAGTTTGAGAACTCATGGAGGGATTCTCCAACATCAGAGATGCTGACCCTTCTGGGGTAGTATGCCTCTTAATGTCACTATCATATTCCAGGGGGGGGATGGAGATTAGGTAATGCCGGAGCCCGACATTATTGTATAAAACAATTTTTGAATATCCATAGAAACTTTTAGTGATTTAAAGTTGATTTTAATTGATTTCTATTTCATTTTGTTCTATAATTTGTAGCTTATAGGCGTATTATGCAAATTGAACCTGGTCGTGGCGCAGGGACACAAACATGCGAATATAAACGCGATAGGTTGTGGGTTCGATTCGTACTGGAGGAAATGAAATACTTAATATTTGCATTTCCTTGCTCCGGTAACGGGGCAAAGCGCGAAACTCCTGGCTGCTAAAACAAAAAAGTTGTGAAAATTTTCTTTTATCAATGTCATGTGAAATGAAAGCACATAACGGAAATTGGCCAGTAAATTTTAAGTAAACAATTAAATAATTATATATTAAATAATTATATATTTTAAATAAATAGCTGACTAATAATTTTCACTACAATATATTAATAAGTCAACCAGTACCTATAATAACAAAAACACAAGGACTTGATTAACAGTTGATTACGGTCAGTTATCTGCATTGCAATTGTACGTGTGTACGCAAAGATAGCATTTTTGAAATGTTGTGTTAGTTCTTGAATCAATTTTATAACTTATTTTCGCATAAAAGCATTTAATAATTATACATATAAGGTAAGTTTATTTTAATCATATATTATAATAAACAGTGATTTGGTCACCACCGCTTTAATGAAACCACAGTTTTAACTTTAAATTTAAGTAATCAATAAAAGCCAACCAAAAATTAAAAAAGGGTGTTTTCAAACAAAATGAGAATTATCGCTGTATAATAAAATGCCATTTGTCATGAAAGAAACACGCAGACATAAACCTACCAATGGGAAACCGCCGCATACGTTTCATTCCGAAATCTAATCGTAGGTATTGGCGGCAAAGTTCAAAGTTGACTAACCTTTAGTAGTAATTATGTAGTAGTATATATTAAGGTTATTGGTATTGTAAATACGATAGGATCACAGGAAGATCTTCAATAAAACTTCCTGGCCGTAATCTACACACTCTGTATTTCAATAATAATATGACGACTACACTTTTACACGTCAGTTCGTTATTACTCTCCAATGTAGACTGCCCCGAGGCAATATGCCGACCGCCCGATCCCAATTCCATTGGTGTTACCATTATCAAGTCTTACAAGATTAAATTAGTTTAATAAATTATATTATTATTATTTATTTATTTTCAAACAAGAGAACCTTACAGTGACACACTGACACTTCCACCCTGAATAAAGATAGATATAAAGTGAAAAATCTACTGACTAGTATGAATGTTAAGTACTTTAATTTGGAAAAATGTAGGTACTTAGTTAAATATTAAGCAGTTAGCCAGAAAGATCCCAGGCAGGACACTCCGTTCTCCGCTTTCCATCTGAATTCAATACATTGAGTGGGAAATATCAACAATGCAGTTTGGCGCAACTCATGGCGATAAAAATGATATATTATATACACACACGTCAAAAGAGCGATTGCTCTGGTGACGTGCGTGTATATAATATAGGACTGTGCTCCTTATATTATATACACATGCATTAAAATATACGTAATTTGTTGTTTTTTTATTATATTTAGATATTATTTGTTATTTGCAAGAATAATTATGCTTAAAAAATATTCTATAATATCAAAAAAAATTATGAAGGCTGTCGTTGTACAGTGAGGCAGTGTCTGACTGTGTGATGGCTATGGGTTCGATACCCACTTGAGGAATAAATTATGTTTAGTTCTTCTCTCTCTCTAGAAAAAGTACAGTGAGCGCTATTATTAATCAAAACAATAAATACGCCAAGCAAAATTATCCAACTATCTACAGTTCACGAGGTACTATTCTTGTAGTGCGTCATATATATTTATTTCTTAACATTATATTATTGTGTACTATAAATTAAGTGAGAGATAAATTTGGCGCTATCACTAAATAAGAATGAAGAGTGGTGTTAATATCTAGTGTAGACGAACTAATACTTTGGTTGAGTCTGGACCTAAAAGGAAAATGTGTTAGAATTCTTAACATTTGCTTTATAAATAATTTGCATACGCAATAAAATTATCATAAAATAAAAAATAACGAAACCTATGTACTTAATGTTAACACACTCTATTCTCAACTTACCGCCGAATTCTGGAGGCATTGCGTGTTAAGTAGCGCAACTCAACGCCGCGCTTTGGAAATGGATATATAAATTTGAGTAAATATTTCATTTTACTCGAGTGGGGATCGAATCAACAACACACACTTCACACTTTGTGCCCCTGTGTACGACCTCTTGTTGATTGTGTAAAAATATGAAATAATAATTTATTACAATTACAGTAACAATGATAGAAGTAAATGTGTCTGAAGGCGTATTAGCGGGGAAAGAAGAAATAAACGAATTTGGTGGGAAATTTTATAGCTTTAAAGGCATTCCATATGCTGAACCTCCAATAGGGGATCTTCGATTTAAGGTAATATAGATATATGTATTTTTTTTAAATATATTTTTGTTTTATTTCAAAGATAAGTAAAATATTTTTTATTTAGGTACATAATATGTATGTATGAATTGGATTTTTTTTATCTCTTCCAATTTATTATCGTTCTATGATAAGCTAATGACAAGTACAAATAATCTACTAAAAAGGTGATAAAACTGAGAAATTAATATATACCTATATAATAGTATATCATATTACAGGCCCCTCAACCGCCAAAACCATGGACAGGGATCCGCAATGCTACAGAACACGGACCAGTATGTTACCAATATGATATGTACATCACACAACAAACCCAAGGCAGCGAAGATTGTCTATATCTTAACATATATACGTCTCAACTAAAACCTACAAAACCTCAACCTGTCATGGTTTGGATACATGGTGGAGGCCTTATCTGTGGAAGTGGAAACGACGATTTATATGGCCCTGAAATTTTAGTTAGACATGGAGTAATTCTTGTCACAATTAATTATAGATTAGATATTGTCGGGTTCCTCTGCCTACATACAGAAGAAGTTCCAGGTAACGCTGGCATGAAAGATCAAGTAGCTGCATTACGTTGGATAAAGAAAAATATAAGTCATTTTGGTGGTGATCCGGAAAACATAACAATTTTTGGGGAAAGTGCTGGCGGTGCGAGCGCTTCGTATCACTGTATATCACCTATGAGTAAGGGGCTTTTTAGAAGAGCCATACTGCAAAGTGGCTGCTTTACAAGCTGGTTGCCAAATATATACTTACCGCGCGAAAGAAGCCTAATATTGGCAAAAGAATTAGGATGCGAGTCAGAGAATGATACCGAAATATATGAATTTTTAAAACGTCAACCTATTGAGACTCTTGCAAAAAAACAAATTAATTTATCATTTGCAGAAAGCTCTAAGTTACAACCGAATATATCTTTTGGAGTAGTTATTGAAAGGAAGTTTGACAATTTAGAACCGTTTCTAAATGAAGATATATATGAACTTCTTAAAAATGGCCTACATGAAGGAATAGAAATAATGAATGGTTATACTGCAGATGAGGGAGTTATATTTTTTGCTGGTGACCGTAAAGTTGATAAAATTTATGATCAAGCGAATAAATTTCTAGAATTTTTTGTACCCAAGCAGATTGAAATTCAGCATTCCATATCGCACCAACTAGATATAGGAAAGAAGTTTAAAAACTTTTATTTTCAGAATAACAGAATCTGTGAGGATAATTTAGATCAACTGTTAAAGTATATTAGCATGGCATATTTTATATATCCTGCTATTACATTCCAGAAAGCTGTTGCAAAACTTAATAAAAATAAATTATATTTGTACAAATTTTCATGTAAATCGGAGTTGAATATATTTACTGAAATCTTAGGGTTGACAGATATGTTTAAGGGTGAAATAAAAGTTAGTCACGCTGACGACATATTTTATTTATTTCCTCTTAAAAAAACGCCACAGAAATTTAAAATAACTTCCAAAGCCCTTAAGATGGTGGAAAAAGTATCTAGACTGTGGACGAACTTTGCTAAATTTGGGTAAGGTATTTATTATATGTAATATTTTTGTAAATCTGATTACTATTTCTCGTCCAGAGTGTCTTAATGAAGTCCTTCCGCTAAACGGAAAAAACTTAAATCTTATGAGATCACTTTGTTGTTCGTCTGGCCGTCTGTCAAAGGAATTTATGTCTAGATCGAAATAGGGGTATCAAGCCAAAATTAAATAAAATATGCAGGTGCTCGCGTTAATTTATATTTTTGTACCTTATGATACAGAATTATTAAACTAACGCGATCAAAAGATAATTTATGCAATATTTTGGCTGCCTTTTATTATGACAACTAAACCAAAACCCGTAGGAACCTGTCCCTGCTGATCCTATGGATCCTACAGTTATACAATATGGCTTGAAGTGATATCATACAATATAAATAAAAGCAAATTCCGATAAGTAAACATTTGTTTCATAGAAAAAAAATATTATAAACTCATTTGCCGTCCATTTCATACAATATACATGTATGTGCCGCATTCTTAACTTTGCCAACCTCATTCGCCGCTTAATCAAATGTTATAGGATATTTTCCGAAGACCTACAGTTGTAAAATTTGGCAAGAATTGAGAAATAGCAGTAATAATGAAAAATTCCGAAAAATGAAATTTTCATTCATACAGATAATAAGCATTACAAATTTAAATTTATCGTATTTTTGTTTATTTCCTTATTGAATTAGTATTTTAAGATAAACAGTGCATTTATGTATTATATGATTGTCATATTATTTAAACTGTAAGTACTTATGACAAGGTTGACTCTATTAGTTTGAATTGGTATTTCAAATCCTACTTGTAATGTAAGTGTTATGAATGTTTAGGATATTAAGTATTTGAACATCTGCATGTTTGTCAATCAGTTACACGTTTAATTTTCTAACACGTTCTTACTTATCGAGGGATATTGTATGAAGTTGCAAAAGTTAAAAATGCATATAGTCATATCAATTCTCGGACTTGAAATCATTATCAAATAACCATCGCCACCACAATCAACTTACACCGTTTTTAATTTAAAATTTGATTTAATCAGCTTCACGCTGTATCCCACACACAGCAGGGTAGGCAGAGGGAACTTAATATTAAGACATTCCACATTTTCCGCCGAATTCTAAAAGCATTGCGGATTGAGTGGCGGAATTCAATGCCACGATTTTGTCTCGACACCAGAGCGAAGAAATGGAAATATAAATTTAATGCACTGGTTAGTCGCGCTTACAGTCACACTTTGTGCCCCTGCGCCTTTTACCTTATATGTTTTTGTTTTTATTTGCTATAATTTAGCACATATTTCAGGGATCCCACACCAGACAATACTTTTGAGGCAGTCTGGCAACCATACACCACGGAAGAGGGACATTACATGGACATAGCCGACGTTCTTGTACCTGGTGTCGATCCAGACAAAGAAGAAGTTGAATTCTGGAATGATATTTATAAAGAATTCTATCCACAGATATCCTTTTGAAAATATTGTATTATCTTTACTAAAGATTTTCCTTTTTTTTTCAGAAAAAAAATGGTAATGGTAACTAAATAAATAATGCTTTAATATTATATCTCCCTGATTTATTCTTTAAATAATAAGAATAAGTCAACGATATGCTTTATTTATTTTGTCGTAATTATAATTTTGCTACAA
Organism: Heliconius charithonia; assembly: GCA_030704555.1. NCBI lineage: Eukaryota > Metazoa > Arthropoda > Insecta > Lepidoptera > Nymphalidae > Heliconius > Heliconius charithonia. The sequence goes on from CM060825.1 coordinate 8,677,991, forward strand.
GTGCTTATTTTCATTTATTTCATTTGTTGAATTTGGAATGGGAATTGTTTAAAATCTTATCTGTTTTATATTCATGTCAAGTTAATAACTAAAGATTTGTGGTTTTGTAAAATAAAAATGTTTTAAGTTATATTTCCTGCCTTTTTGTTTATATCAGCAACGCACTACTTTTCAATCAGTCCAGATCATTTGTCAGTATGGGGGTCCCACGATTGTCTATGCTTGATCCTTTTCTGTTTTTAATATATGTAAATGATTTGCCATTCGTAGTGGAAAAGAACCATGACATAGTATTGTTTGCTGATGATATTTTAATTTATAAAATAAAACGACGACTAAACATATATGACGATGTAAACAATGCCCTATCGTAAGTTGTACATTGGTTTAGTGTTAATAACTTACTATTGAATAGTAAAAAAACTGTGTAATAAAAGAAAGAGTTATAAAAAAAAAATTAATAATCTTCAGAACACCTAACACAAACATAGTTAAACCTGATGTACTCTTGAATGGTGAAGCCGTGGATCCTATCGATTCTACGGTATTTATCGGTATCACCATTGACTCTAAATTACAGTGGGGACCTCACATCGATGGATTGGCGAAATAGACTTAGCTCAGTAGCTTTTGCGGTTAAAAAAATCAGACGATTAACTGATGTGAAAACGGCTCGCCTGTGTACTTTAGCTACTTTCATAGTATTATGTCATACGGCATTTTACTTTGGGGTAATGCAGCCGGTATTAAATCAATTTTTGTCTTGCAGAAGCGAGCTTATTCGCGCTATCTATAATTTAGGCCCTACAGAATCGTTAAGGCAAAAATTTAAAGAAATAAATATTTTGTCAGTTGCATCTCAATACATTTTTGAAAATGTTAAGAAAAATATTAAAGATTTTACCAAAATTGGTGATGTACATAATATCAATACTAGAAATAGGAGTTAACCTGTTACACCTGTAACCCGATTACATCGGGTCCGTAATTCTTTTATGGGACAATGTCTACGCGTTTACAATAGGAACCCAGAAAACGTCCGAGAATGTTCTATATCACAATTTTAAAGAGTTGTGAAAAGACGTTTGTGTGTTAAAAGTTATTACTAAATTAATGATTATATCAATTATAAACACGCCTTGGGAATGAAATGCTTGCTCCAGATCCTTTTCAAATTTTGAGGTTACATTTTCATTGCTTAATACAAAATTACAATGATAGGTATCATCCTATGAAATTGAAATAATCTTAATAAACACATTTTTATTCCCGCAAAAATTCTTAGGCACGTTATTTTTGCAGTTACTTAAATTTTTTGTAGTGTCAAATTTGAAATATATTGTGGTTTGCGGAATACAGTAATAGATACTGCGAAAAACTGAGTGCCTTTGAATTAGATTCTCTTTGCCTCCCTTATTATATGCAGAATAAATAGCGAAACTCAAAAAAGACAGTTCATTATGCCTTATTGACATACAGTACCTTGATATCGAAGACTCGTTGTCACCTATAACAAAAAATAAATCATTATTAGCCCGCATTTGACACAAGTATTTGTTAAATCCATAACTATATTATAAATACAATCACAATACACTCTCTGTCTGGCTGTCTGTGGTGAAATAACAGTCAAACCGCTGATCCGGTTGTGATAATATTTCATATAAAGATACTTGAGGTTCTTGGGATGAACATAGGCTACTTTTTAATAATATTTGTAATATCCTCGTTACATATGATTAAAATACCTTTCTATTTGATATGCAATATGTTGTCTGACATGTTAATTACAACCGTCGCTGAGCAACCATCGCTAAGCAATAAGAAACGTTGTTCTAGAGAAGGTCGCCCAAAAAGGGCTTCCTAAACGCTTACATGGCTTGCGATGACTCAACTTTATAAGATACATAAAAACAATATCCTACAAAATAATGTCCTTTAAAAAATCTATATAAAAAGTGAAGTGATAGTATATGTTTATCTCTGAAGGTTGAGCCACAGTAATCATTTTAATGTATTTGATTTTAATTTATCGCATTATTGTGAATGTAATTTCTATAAATTGGTTCTTCTTATCAAAATAGTATAATAGTGACCTTTAGCATTTCATCTAGACTGAAATTATATTTTACTATACATAATTCTAAGAAATACTTATAGGAAATATCACTGATTCAAAATGACTCAGCGAACGAGTTGAACGGTGCGGTTAAGTTTCATTTTATTCTGGTATTATATTTCGTAATATTTTTTAATTTAATACTTTTAAATATTTATTTTACGTTGACAATATTAATGGTACAGCTGGTTTTGTTTATTTTTTATTATTAGTTACCTTTAGTTACATTTACTTATTACGTAGTGTCCATTTTAAATAGTTAGAGACATTATTTTTAATGTTAAGAATTTCCTTAAGTTAATTTTATTTATTTGTTTGTTTATTTTAATTACTAAGACATTTTTAAGGAGGTTTAAGATATATAATGCCTTAAATTAATTTTAACAGAAATGTTAGAGTGGATTCAACATTATCACGATATATGTGATATTGTAAGTTTTTTTTTACATGTATGGATAGATAAAATTTAACGCATTCCCAAACACAATCTGTAAGCGGAAATCAATGTACGACCCGTATCAATATCTATTACTCTTGATGCTTATCTTGATATTTAATGTCGTTTCACGCTTTAGATGGGAAACAAAGAGAGAGATTCTTTGAGAATTTTCACCGGACTGTATTGTCTATCGTCGTATCCATGTATACAAATATTGTTATGCAAGCACCACCAAATTTGCGAGACGTTGAATTTTAGGAAGTGGAACTCAACGCCGTGACTTTCCTGTTGTTACAGCAAGAAAGTAAAAAATCATTCCTACGAGTAGGGCAGTAGTAAAACAAAAAAATTGTGAAATTTAAAAAAATACTATATAATAAAAACCCGACTGCATTAAACTATGTCCACCCGTGCTAATATGTACCTACACTTGTACATTGCCTATATTCTTAGCCTTTGGTACAGGATTGTATCAGAAGCGATCCAATCACATCACTACACTAACAGCAGTGTCGTTCTGTTAATTAATTTATGATATTAGGGAGCGACCCTTAACAGTTGTAAATCTTCTTTACTGATAATGCTTTCAAGCTTTTATAGTTTAAGCGATAGTATTTTTCTAGCTTTTACCTCATGCAGTTTAGGCAGTGAGAACTTAGAGTCATGTCACTCTTCTTTACTTAACTTCACATTGTATCGTTCTATTATCTGTCAATATTTTTATTTCGTCTCTCTGGCAACGAGGCATTGTCCCGTGACGTTGAGTTCAACCACTCACACGCAATGTCTCAAGAATATAAAAAAAAATCATATTTCCAAGTGGGAATCGAATCAAGAATCATTGTGTATGTAAACTACATTCCGCTCATAAGAATGCTCCTGAATGCGCTCCTCGGAAATTAAGATAATGAATATTAGCTAAAAACTAATTTAATTTTAGCAAAAAACAACGAACAACCGACTTTAAACAACGAACTAAAAAGCAAAACATAACTTTACATTAAGTAAACCGTACTTCGATTTTGTTAAACCAAAATAATTTTAAAAAATATTCTATAGTTCTGAACTTATTTATATACATATTGATTAAAAACTAAGTTAATTAAAAACATGAGTATTTTAAATTTAAACACAAACATTTCAATGTTGAATCTAAGGTAAAATAAATTTATAATTTTGATTTATTACTAAGTATTATTTATAATTTAAAACTTGTGAACTATACTGGAAATATCTTGGATGCACCTTAAACTGTAATAACATAAAAAAGTAAACAAAAAACCAAGTATCCATTTCATAACAGCGTTGCGTGAGCAGACAATCTTCATCAAACTTCCGCCTAACAGGGCGAGTCCGAGGCGTCGATGGGGACACGCAGGGGACGTGATGTATGGCGAGGGGTCAATAGTGTTCTCAAACTTTGATGTTTGTGCAATATTATAAAAGTGTAAAGAAGTATATGTAATATAATTGTTAATCACTCGGAAAGTGGGGAACGGAGTGTCTTAATGATAGATTCCCTCTGTCTATTCTTCTGTTTGCGGGATACAGCGTTTTTGATTAATTTAATTACTTATAAAAAGATAAATAAAATAAAAAAAATATTTGAAATATAGACATTTTTTTTTATTATTTAAGTAATTTAATTTATACTCTTAAACATATTATGATTAAACAAACAAACTCATCATTGCAACATTTCTAGTTCAATAAGCAAAATATTTAATTAGGTTTCGTATATATATTAAACACACAATAACCTACTGCTTCCGAAACTACGTAATAATTAATTACATCATATTCAACAGTGGATTTGTTTAAATTTTATTATTCAAAATCTAGTTGATTTATATAAAGTTACATTTATTTTAACTTTTTTATTACAAATCCCCCGGCGGAGATGGAATACGGTTCTTAAAACAGCCGAAATCATCCTTTTACCCTATGTTGGTTTAATTCAATACTGGCAAGTTTCTAAGCAAAGACTAAAAGATAATGCCTGGAGGAGCTATTGGTCAGTGGGTGATTTCATGAAAGGAGACCTTCCTCTGCAACATAAACGACGACTGATGGACATGTGCATTCTCCCAGTGCTCACACTCCAAAAAACGTTTAATAAGTTCTATGGAATAATTGAGTTCATATAGGTACTACTTATTAAGAATTTTAATTTATTATCATAATTTCTATATTTAATTAAAATTATAAAAAGCACACACGTTAAGTATATTTTAGCTTTAAGTTCCCTACGCCATGCTCTATTTACATGATATTATTAAACATAATCGTTCCCCGAGTGGGAAATTTACTACTATCTCGTTTACAAAATATGTACAGATATATTTCCTATTTATTTTACAAATTATTCATAATAAAATCTGCTGAAAATCCTTAATCCAAAATTTGCATAATTTTAATATAAAATATTACAATCGCCTGTAAAATCAGAGTTGTAATTAGATTTCAATCCCTTCTAAGATCTGATGGCACAAAGTTTGCTAGTTTGTCAAGCTTCGCTTTTAAGAGTATTTTAACGTACTTTATAATATAACAAACGATAAAAGAATATGTGTAGGTTCGAAACTATAGTCGTTAGTGCATTATACTGCCTGACGCAAAACTTTGTAATATGATATTACAGTTAAAGGAAAGATAATGATATTTTTACCACTACCTTGCCTTTTTACCTGAAATAGGTATTATCATAAATAAATATTATTAATGGGTCGAGGCATTAATGACAAAAGAAGAAACTAGTTAGTGTTTCATGTGTTTACCATGCTCAGAACTCGCGGCAGTGCCTGGTACTTGAGAATTACATATGTGTATGTTGTTTAAAAAAGCCCCTTTTGAAATATCATCGTATTGCAAATGTCATCATCATGATCGCCCAAACTGTCCGAGTTTCTCTTACTACCTAATGAAATTTAAATTAATGATACTAACAACGCCGCCTTCTACGTACGGTGTAAATGTAAAAGTATTTATGATATTTTTTGACAGAATTGGGTGCTTTAAAAAACTTTAAAGAGATTTTGCTGTTATACTTCTCATTTCTACCCTCCCCCTTGTCTAGTTTTTCTCTAGCTCATTGATAAGTTTGAAGTACTTGATTATTTAAAAAAATATATTATTAAGTCAAACAGTTTCAGAAACACTGTCTTCTTCCACTACACCATTCCACGGCCATTTTGCAATACATTGTTTGTTCAATTTGTACCCTCCATCCAACCTCAAGAGAGAAGCTACCTTGTAATAACCACTCAAAAACAAGCTTCCTTCCTTAAGTAAAAAGATATAAGACTGATTTTTTGTTAAAACACAACCTTTAGAAATTCCCTTTGCTAAACGTCTTGTAGATAACTTACATTTTATCACTATTGTAGGTTCGACGAACTTTCTTGTAAACATATTGTTTCTTTTTAACTATTTTACTAAAAAAAATGAAACTTTGATAGACCTTTCCATATTTATTATGAACTAGTAAGCGCGCGCGGCTTCGCCCGCTTATTTACAACCCTAGGGGGAGTTCTAAAAAACCATGACACCTGTCAGTCAATGTCAATGAAATGTTTGTAAGGATTTTAAATTTCAAATTTTATAAAAATCGGTGCCGATTAAGAAACTATATAAACTATCAACCTGTATTTCATGCCTTTAGCTTTTATTTTTTTTTAAAATCCCTTCTTAGTGGCGTCCACTAAGAAGGGATTTGATTTGGAATCTGGACGTCTCCAGATTATGAAAATAAACATGTGTCCAAATTTCACGTTCCTACGCACAGCGGTTACGGCCGCGCGTGCGCCTTGCCTCAGTCAGTTAGGTACATGTCCTTTAATATATATGCAACATAATTCACTACAAATGTAATGAATTATGAGGCCATCGTAGCCCATGGACACAAGCGTACTACTCTAAGCAACATAAAGAAAAAATAATTTACTTTTAGTTCTAACATAATAAACAAAAAAAATGTTTGAAGTTATATAATGGAAAGGATATTTTAAATTTTAAGAAAAAATTTGCCTCCACGAATGCCGACAACTCGGACAGCACTTAGACTTTAATTAAATTTTCTAAATAGACAAAAGCCTTTCTTATAATTTTATCAATTGAGCTTAGAATTTTTCAAATGATTAGTTCGTACACTCAATTAAACATAATAGTAGAAATAATATAATTAAAATTCTCAGCGTTCCCTAGGCCACACAAGAGTGAGATAAGGCCACGCGAAGATATGGGTTTGTTTCCCACTCGGGGGAATAAAATAATTTATCTTTTCATTTCCTCGCTGTAGGAACAAGGCAAATTGCGGCGTTGAGTTATTCACTCAACACTGTATTGAGGTATTGCTCAACAATTTGGCCGAAAGTGGAGATCAGAAGTATCTTTATGGCAACAGAGTGTTTTAACACTAAGTCTCCAGATATCCTCTCCCAACTGTGCTATGTGTAGGATCTGTACACCATACGTAAAAAAATATAAAAAAAAAGCAATTTTATTTCATCCTCCTGACTGTAAATGGTTATTCATTCAATCTACTCGGGGGAGACGAATAAATTATTATTATTTGTTCGCTCTGGCAAGACACAATCTCTATAGTGTATGCGTTTACAAAGTCTTTCCCGCATTCTCTCATTTATACATGTATTGTCTAATATAAACATTCAACACGTCTTTACTACGAGAGCCACCGTAGAGAGTAGTGATGTGACAATGAATTGGTAGTCTGTCCGGACGTGCCGAGCCTGTAAACATTTACATTCTCAATATATAATAATATGTAATTATTGTAAAATATTATTACGCAATCCGTCAAATCCTTAGTACGTACAAACAGCGTCTGTGCCGGAGATAGATAGTGAGCAGTTGACCGCATGGCCACTCAAACGAGCCTGGCTTAAGCAAATGCATCCATGCATCCATCCAGCCGTGGCGCAGGAGCACAAGCGTGCGACTGTAAACGTGAAAGGTTATGGGTTCGATTCCAACTGGAGGAAATTAAGTATTTAATAAGTTCATTTCCTGGCATTGGCATTTCTAGTGAAGAGGCAAAGCCTCCAGAATTCGGCGGAAATTGAGGAACGGAAGTGTCTTTATAAAAACGAAATGCCTGAATACTAGATTCGGTAAGTTTCCGTCTGCCTATCTTGCTATGTACAGAATACAAGGTAAAGACACATACGCATACTGCTGCAACATTAAAAGAAACAATTATTGAAGTTCCCAGTTCAGTTCCCATTCTTTTCCCAACCCACATATACCCATAAGCCTACAAATAAAATTTTGGGACATTTCGTCAAAATGAATAAATACCAAAGAGCTATAAGCCAAAGCTATAAGGGTGGAATATAACTCATTTATACTGCAAGTGTCTACGCGGGGTGCATAACGGGGTGGTGAATATTTACATGCAAATATATTCAACGGCATTTGAATCTCTTTATTAAGAACACGGTATCATATCCGGTGTTGAGACGCTACACGATTATTGCAATTATTAGAAGATACTCAGCTATCGCATTTACCACAAGATTTAATAATGAAATCGCTTGTCATAGAAACATTTGCATGGGTATACTGCAATGATGCTTAATAGGGAAGAAATTATGTTGGTTGTGATAGGTTCGATTCTCGATTGGTAGCTCGTTCATGTCGCCTATGTCTTCTATATTAACAAAACCCAGCAAATTTCATCCACGATATCCGCTATTTTATTATTATGTGAAGCAATAAAACTGTAACCTTTATATTGAAAAGAGCAACTGTTGAGTGTGTGTCGACGCTTTTAGACGCTGCCTTCTGAACTGGTGATAGATAAGTTAATATTCATTCGAATATTCGAATGTGCTTGAAAATATTGATATTATAAAATTTAAATAAAGAATATTTTGAACTGATTACATTACTTGATTTTTTCTGCCTACGTACTGCTAAAGATATATGAGAATAAAAAGGATTTGTATATTAATTCAAAATGTGACATATTGTTCCATCACTCAACACGCAATGTTTTTGACATGGATGTAAAGTTGACATTGCCACTGATGTCAACTTTGGTAGGTGTTTCATAAAAAAAATAAAAAAGTAAGCAAGTACAACAAAGAGATCCAAGACGCGCGTCTATATGTCCCAGTACGTTCAAATTTTATCTTTTGTTATCGTAAAAAGTAAAATCAACAACATCTAAAACGTCTTTATTCCCACAATATTTATAAATTTATAAATAAAAAGTTATATGTATAATTCACGAACAGAAAATTATTGTAAAAAGCCCAACATGAAATACGCCGTTTGATTGAATTAAGTCCTCACATCGCTAGAGTAAATTAAATTATATGGTCGATACCGACGATTTCTATGTATATTGCGCGTATGAGTCAAACCTAATATATAAAATACGATTGTAAATAAGATTTACGTTTCCTGATTATAAAGAAACAGATTTTGGGTTCGATTCTACTTTGGGAAAATAATTATTTTTATTTTCTCGCGTTTCGTCAGCCAACACGCCATATCTCGTAAATTTGGCGGAAAATGGGGAACGGAATATTTTAACTTAGACGCCATCGTATGGCCTTAACACAAGCGCCTGGCTGTTAACGCGACGGTTGTGGGTTGGATTCCTTCTCGGGGAAGTGTATTGTTTATATATAGATACCCGCTATCTACACTGCTTTCTGGGATACGGCTAAAAAAAAATAATGCTAAAATATGAATATAATTAACCCTCTAAAAGCCATTTTTTTTATATTTTTCTTAATACTTTAAAAAACCGATTATATTTGCATTTAAAATAATTATTGTTAAACCTTAAAAAAGCTAGTTTCAAACAAAAAGTAAGTTTATAAAATAAAAAAAAAATGTTTTATGCGCTCTCGTAAATTTTATATGCAAATATATTCAGTGGTCTCTCAAGTACCTGCTGTAAAATAAAACATACGGGCTAATATTTTCTTAAAAAACTATAATAATTTTAGACTGTCTTATATTTTTGTACTTTTTATTAGTGGCGAATCGAGTGTCTTAACATCAGGTTTACTGTTTTCATTGATATATGAGAGATGAGTGAAGATTTTTCTAAGAAAGAAGAAAAGAAAAAAATACAATAAATATAAGACAGTCTAAAATTATTATAGTTTTTTAAGAAAATATTAGCCCGTATGTTTTATTTTACAGCGTTAGGTAAAAATATATTCGTTAACTCCCAGGTTCTCTGTCAACCCTATTATGTACAGCGTGTATAGCGTTAAGCTTAAACGATATATAAAAAATAATAAAAATTAAAGAAACGGAGTGTCTAAGCACTAAGTTCCCTGTGCCTACCCTACCCTTGTGTGGGGGATACAGCGTGAAGCTAATTTAAAAAAAATCCAATTTTCATACATAAAATAATAAACATATTTAAAATATACCCATTCATCTGCTGTTTTTTTTTCTTTATTTATATTATAATAAATATTCATTACTTTCTACGTTTTAAAAAAATATTAAAAAGAACAATCTCCCATAAAAATAACGAGAAAAATTCGAAAATCAACAACATAAAAACATCCTCCATCATTCTAAATGTGTTTCAAAGACGCCATGCAAACGCGACGCGACGAACTCTACATACATTAAGCGCTCTAAGTTTGATTTTTTTCTTTACACCACTCATAAATTGCTCATCTCGCTGCTTTTTAAGTGCTGAGTTTTTAAAAGGATTCGAAGAACCCGAAAAATTTTATATAACTACATATATTTTATGCTATCACGCCCAATAACACAGACTATTAAATCAGTTTTACTGATAAATCGATTAATGTTCATTTAGGGAAAACTATATCTTAATTTAAAAAACACAGCAACAAAAAAGGAAAAGATTAAAGAAAGAAAGAAAGAAATAGGAGAACAAAACTAGATTCCCTTCGTCTACCCTTCTATACTCAGTATACAGCATGTAGCTACAAAAGTTATAAACAATTTCTTTTAAATACTTTCTCTTCATTTATCTTTGAACTAAAGGCAACTATGCAGACAAAGTTAACAGCAGAATGTAAGCAAAGCCACATACTTACAATGCATCATACACCGTTGTTGATAATACCACCATTAGACAATTAATCCGCCATAGTGACATGCCCAATTACCACATTAATATCATTATTTACGGTCAGATAATACAATATCTATATTGTGTATGAGGTTGTCATAGTGATAGGTGTAGAAATGGTGGACCCGAGTGGGCCGTGTCTAGTATAATCTGGTGTCCGCCAAAAAATATTGACGAACAAAAAATTAAGAGAAAAAACAAAAATTAAATATTAAAGTTAGGAATGGCAATAAACTGCAAATTTTATTACATAGCATTTTTTTAAAATTTTGAATTAGAAAAATATTTTTTGCAAATAAACACACAACGACATACATACATATAATCTAAAGTATTTAGAGATTGAAATTTATCTCGAATGAACACAGATCTCGGCACCCATATAAATATAGATGTTGTCGTTGAAGTCGAGCGTTACTTGACGTTTAATTTGACTCTTATTTCACATTTATGTCATTACTTTTTGTTAAGAAATTATTACTATTAATCATACTTTGTTATTTTTAAGCTTTATGGCTTTATTTCCTACTTCATTTGACCTAACCTTCATACTTAACCTTTTTAACTTTCTTGATAGTAATCATCAATAATTATGAGTTTTCGGTTTTTTTTCCTCTATACATGTATGGTAAATTGTGTTTCTAGTTAATTACGAAATGGGTCAGGTTTTTGATGAGTGAATCAGTCACAAAAATACTGTTTTTAAGCGTTAATATATTAACAACTGTTTGAGTACAATTTTTGAAATTATATGAAATATGAAACTAGAAGATTGTAACAAATGTGCTAAATTTAATGCATGTAAACTAATTGGCTTACGAGTTAAAATGGTTTAAAAGTAGCTTAAAATGGTTCACGTAAAATACACATTGCGCATTTCCAACCATCTAACTTGGCTGGGCACGCTGGCGCGTGTCTTCATATTTAAATTGTATGCTACACGTCTCAACATTGTAATTAAACCATGAAAACAACTGGAAAATATCTCTAGACACCCCTATTATAATTATATAGAAAGAATACGATTAGAAACATATAATGTACGAATAGAAACATATAGTGTGAGTTCGATTCATACTCAGAGTCAAACTTATATTAAGAAGATATTTTCAATTACATTCGAGATTTTCCAGCGTTAGATATGCACAACAGCAACGAATAAAAAAGAATGTATCTACATAAAATAAATTAAAGCCATCGGAGCGCAACGTCATTTGTTACTCCTGACGGTTCTCGAGAAAAGGTAAAACAAAGCGTAGCATTGAATTCTACCACTTAAAGCTGTCTCGAATTCAGTGAAAATGGATAACGGAGTGTCTTGACACTACACGAACAGTAAGTAGTAAGTAAATTAAGTAAATCTAAAGCAAGTGTTGCTACGTATGTTTATATTTCGGTTACTTAATTTGCTTAGAAACTGTCTAAACTCCAAAGATTCATGAGAATATCTTCGCGTCTTGGCTTAATAATCTACTTACTACTATTATACATTGTAAGTATATCAATTGATAAAGTATTCACTCTTTCTAACTAAGATTTATAATGTTATTAATATAGGTAACGGCTTCTGCGCAGCTTAATATTTAGGAAAAAATGGTCAATTAAAAGAAAGCTATGAGAAAAGTTCCTACGAAACCGCACGTAATGGAGTGCTACGTATCCAGATTTTGTGGTTTATACTTGAGTTTGTGACGTACTGTGTGGTAGAAAATTCGCCGGCACAGGTCAAAGAGTTCTCCAGAACACTCCCCATAATATATGCGGTAGAGAACGCACAGCGAGGAGGACATCTCTACGCAAATCCAATGTGTCAAACCTGACCTGCACAGGTCATTGGGTCCCCAACGATTCGAGTGGCTCTACGTTGTATGCGATCATATGGGTTGAATTCAGTGGAAGATGGGGAATGGAAATGTCTAAGTTCTCATATGTTCCCTGTCTACCTTGATATATGAAGGATACAACATGAAGTTAAACATATATATATAGTTATCATTATAAATTTCATCACATAAAATTATAAATGGAGGCTAAAATGTATTAATTTATACCATAATGTTAATCACAGCCATATTTCAATACAAACTTATTTGTTTGTACACAGATTAATTTTATCGTTAATCATGACAATAACCTGAAATTATTATTTCATCATTTCATAAATTAAACAGTGTTGTTAATCTTTGAGTAGATTGATTTTGTTGAATATTTTAGGTGGCGAATTCTAATTAATTTTTCTCTTGGTTAATTCTTTCTCTTAATTTTTATATCAATAGCTACTTTTTTTATTATTGCCTTAAGCCTTTACACTTAGTGTTAGGATACTCCGTTCACCATTTTCCGCCCAATTTTTGATTAATATAAATAGACCAAGCGCGGTGCAAGTTTCCTCCACACAAAACACACAACATCTTTAAAATAGACGAAAACGACACTATAAAAATAAATTGTAAATTTTCTAAATTCTTTTTTTTATTAAATATAAATATATTAAAAAAAATGGTTAACAGTATTTAAATATTAAATACTTAAAACAGTCAAAATTAAACGACGACCACGCTTATTGACCCCAATTCATGTAACATGAGTAGTGTAATACAATACGAGGCAATTCTACCACAAGGTGTCTACATACTGTACTGCTACGTATACGGTGTCAATACTGTTAATTAATTATATAATAGCGATCAGATCAGGCTTCTCTGAAGAGGAAATGGTATATAATTTAGGTTTTATGAGATGGTGTAGAAAAAAAGGCCTTACGTTTTACCCGTATACTAACGTAGGCAGAGGGAACCTAGTTAAGATACTTCGTTCTCCTACTACTAAAGCATAAAAATGGAAATAATTACAATATAATTGTCGCCCCGAGTGTATAGTTACTTTCTGTGATAAATCAAATTTGTATGGATAATTGATTAAGCTTTTTTTTTGTTCCAAGCTGTATCCCACACATATCAGGGTCGCCAGAAGAAATCTAGTGTTAAGACACTCCGTTCTCAATAAGGCACTTCCGTTCCCCACTTTCCGCCGATTGTTTGAGTAGTGGAAATCAGCGCTGTACTTTGCCTCGTTACCAGGGCGAGGAAAATATTTAATTCCCCGACTGAGAATCGAACTCACAACCGTCGCGCTTACAGTCGCACGCTTGTGCCTCTGCGCCACGACCGTCTTTATTTTTATGTATATTTCTACATAAAATTTGACAAGAAAGCTAGAAATAACATAACATCATGTAGTAGACATAAGATTTATAGTACAGGTAACACCACACTTAATCAAATCAAACCACTTGGATTTGAACTGCTACTCAGTATGTCATATTTCATTTAAGCAATCGATTAATCAGTCAAAGCGCTAAAAATCTTCACCCTATTTGTATTATAAATAAATTATTATGCAAAACGTCGACATTTATCCTGGTATTAACGAAATGTAAAAGCCAGACGTAGTATTATACAGTAAGCACTCAATACAGCCATATACAGAAGCAAATATATGTATTATGTGTATACAGCGTACAGAGACCCTGCCCCTACCGTGAAATTCTAAATTCCGTTTCAAAAAAACTTGTAGAAATTACAATCCTATTTTGAAAATAATAAAGTTTATTTTCCAACAAAGGCAAATGTTACATTCGTACAGACACATACAAAATGTTTATTTTCTAATTAAGTTCAAACAATGCCTTTATTCACCCCGTCGAAGTGAAATCCCCTTGGTTTTCTCGAAAAATAAATACTCGACTGCTGTAAGCTTTAATTGTATCCGACTTTTTTATTTTTGAAAGCTGAGTCTAGAAAAAGATCTGACATCATCATGTTCTACTTTCTGTTACTTATTCAAAGATTTTACCTATTTTATGCGTAACATAACGCCGTATATAATTTAGTTACTAGGTCATAACCTCACACTGTATGCCAGTAGGCCGCATCTAGCAGACTGAAGGAACCTAGTATTAAGACATTTCGTTCCCCATATCTAATTTTCTAAGAAGAAAACTCTAAAAAGGCGGTGGTCGAGTCCAAGTTGCGTATTCGAGTCCTTTTATTTTTTTATATTTTTCTATCCATAGTGTGTTTAATATTAATAACACATTACAATTTTTTAAAATATATGCACAATATTTTTGGCATAAGGAACTTATCTCGTATTAAATTCTACTTACAGTATCTAAAGATTAAATTCTAAATAAATATATAAATGTGTTAGTTTATCTAAAGTGCCGAATGTGTACAATGTTTGTATGACAGTACATTCCTAATAATTATACTTTAAAAAAACACTCCCTCCTACGCACCCTAAAACCGTCGACATACAAAAAGCTAAACCTACAATTACAGAAATTCATATCCATTTTAAAACCATGCAATGCACACGCAAGGGACGTGGGGATTTTGAGACCACCTTTATATCTGTAATTATTATGGTATTTACCATTTTTTTTTGTTTTAATCCAATTTTTATTTAGTAGTAAGATCATCGTAGCGTAGTACGATATCCTCTGACTGTAACATTCTGATTCTGTCAATTCTGACATTAGAATCTCTCTGCTTGCCTTGATCTGTTGCAATAAGCCTACAGCATTTGATGCACTTAGAAAATTTCGAGCTTCACACGTTGGTGGTTGGTTTAAGTTCCTTGAGGTAATACATAAATAATATAATAATTTTATTAATATTCAAGTACCGGTCGTAATTCTCTTAAGAATTGAGAATAAAAGTGGAAAATGAGTTGATATATAATTTGCACTGCGATTTCTTTCAAATTAAGATAGTAAGCAATTACCACTCCATGATAATTTATTATGAAATAATATTCTTTAACCAATTAGATCAAATAAATTACTAAGTATATTAAAATATATCATATAAATAAAATATTTAATAGCTTAGATTTAACACAACGAAATAACTTAAAGTTTACTTCTATTTTATCACAGCAAGCTAACGTAACTAATTAAACCGTTCCACTCGAATGTCCGTGTCCAGTCGGTCTTCACCAATAATTTAAACTCACTCGTCCCCTATCTCCCCTACAAAGCGCTTGCGCTTATCGTTTATGTACATTTTCAAGCACATTCATGTTATTAATGTCCAAAGAATATTTTACGCCATCGTGGTAATGGTTATAAGTGCAATCTTAAAATGTTTATATTAAAAAAAAAAAATTTGTTATTCAATTTCTCACACTAACGAGCAGCGTGTTCAGTGACTCAATCTATAAGAACAAATACGAGGCTGCGCCAATATTTATTAATTTTATCATATTTCAAAGTCTAACTAACTTCTTTAATTAGTACAAATATTTATTCCGAACTCCACTCTCTGTTCACTCGCAGACATTGCGATAGCGTCAAAGTAATATATTTCATAGATAAAAAAGAGAAACTTTATTTAAGATTTGAATAGATACATGTCCAGACCGATTTCAGCCACGGCGACCTCATTTCATCAGGTGTCGGCCATGTCTTGTTGTGCTATCCGTGACACGTGACCATTCCATCGAAGCTGATCTCACGTCCCATCAAAATAAGCTTCAACGCCACCTTAGCTCTTTGTAGTACTTCATTGTTCCGCACATGATCAGACCAGCGGACCAGGTTTGGATACACACCCATCGAAAACATTTCAACTGCATCATCATGCTTGCTATACATATTTATGTACAACTTTCATAAATTAACAGTATTCATTAGAATATTAGATTAGATTGCCTCAAATTTAATTTGTATATTCATACAAAACTATACTTCATGTTAGTTTTAGCAAAGTTTTAATATTTTACTGCGCTTCAACTACAGGTTGTGTGAAAATTTTCCTGTACAGAACAAACTTGGCGAGTAATTTGAACGAAACAAGTGTAAAGCAGTAAACGTTTGCATTTGAAAAGTACTAATTAAAAGGGAATTTGACCGCTAAGCACATAATACCTTTGGAACCCTTGTTTTTAACAAATAAAGCCGACGTGTAATTGTCCTAACTCAAAACGTTTTCCTTCTAGAGAAAAAAAAACAACTTCACGCTGTATTCAACATACAGCGTAGTAGGTAGAGGGAATCTAGTGTTAAGACACTCCGTTCCCCATTTTCCGAATAACATTAATATATTATCAAATGATACTAGCTACTGATGAGGACCACTGAAAATATACAAAACCATACAACCTGGAGTAGGTTGAGAAGGAAGGCCGACTCCAAAAAAAACAGCGACTAATGTCAGGCAGAAGAAATAGTGTATATATTATATATTTTCCTTACTAATTTCAGGATTATAGGTAAAATTAGCTTCACGCTATATCCCGCACACAGCAGGGTAGGCAGAGGGAACCTAGCGTTAAGACACTCCGTTCCCCACTTTCTGCCGAATTATGGAGGCATTGCGTGTTGAGTGGCAGAACTCAACGCCGCGCTTTGCGTCGACACCAGAGCGAAGAAATGAAAATATAAATTTAAGTAAATATTTCATCTCCTCGAGTGGGGATCGAACCCACAACCAGTCGGTTTTACAGTCACACTTTGTACCACTGCGCCACGACTGGCCTCTCTGGATTATAGGTTAATGACAAATATAAATTTTCTTCTGAAAATTTACAGTTAAGCCACTTTTCTTGCACCGACAGCTTAAAATATAGAACGAAATAGCTAAAAAAAGAACAAAGAAAATGTTTATCTACATTGTTACAAACAAGTGTTAACTTATAATCGGCTTAATTATAAGATGCTGTGCATTTAACGTTCTGTTACGAAATCCCCTTAGAACTTTGTTCCGTACGTCTGTTTCATAATTTTATCAACCGAATTACCGTACTTTACTAAACAAGATTAAATTAATTTTGAATTTTTTTGCCAATTATAAAAATATATGTTTAAAATGGCCATAATTTGCAATCGAAAATCGTGATCAAATAATTTATTCTGGATCTAATTAAAATGCCTACTCTACTAAAGTATATGCACACTGTAAAATTCAGAAAGTATCGTTGAAAATATTAATAGATAATTTATTCAATTTATCAAATCGCGGCGATGTCGTCACTCCATACACGAAGTATTAAATTTGACGTAAATTGGAAAACAGAATGTCCTGACGTTGGACTCTCTCTGCCTACCCTAATATATACTTACTGGATAAACTGTGAAGCTGAAAAAAAAACTGTTATCAATAACAATATATTGAACTTACTACTACACGTTTCGGGCTTACATTTGCCACAAAAAAAATAAAAATGACTCATTCCCCCAATCCTCAGGAACTTAAAGCCACTACCGTCACACCTGCAGTCAGACATTTGCCATTGTTACTCTGACGTCATTATAAAGTCTTATCAGCTTCACGCTGTATCCCACACACAGCAGGGTAGGCTAACATAGTACTAAGACACTCCGTTTCCAGACTTCTCCGTTCTCCGTTTTCCTCTCTGCCGAATTCTGAAGGCATTGCGTGTTGAGTGGCAGAACTCAACGCCACGCTTTGCCTCGACACCAGAGCGAAGAAATGGAAATTTAAATGTAAGTGAATATTTCATCTCCACGAGTGGGGATCGAACCCACAACCAGTCGTTGCGCCACGACTGGTCTCACATAATAAGTTTTATAATAATTATATTTCGACTCGTCCAAAATTTGAAACGCCAAAGCGGCTTACTCCGACCGTTGGCATACAAACCGCATGAAAATTGTGAAATTCCGACCCGTCACGTCACTTGGGATTTAAAAAGAGATTTTTCATCAAAAAATACTCTAAACATAAATAGCGATAAAATGATAAACAGCCTAACGGGATGATAAATGATGTCATTCACGCCTCATATAATAATGTATTAAATACGGACTGGCCAATTGTGGGAGTATTCATCATGTTTTGTTAATTCTTATATATACGTGGACATATGTAGACATGTATATAAAAAAGGTGTACTAAACGATTTTTAATATGTGAAATGTAAATGGGAAATGGAATAGAATGTGATATCGATACGTACAAGTATATTCGTGTAGGTGGGTGTAATTGAAATTTGTTTAATCTTTTATGTTTTTCATCGGAAAGAACTAAATTAACATTTCTTTTTATTAGATTCACGCAGTTTTGCACACACAGCAGAGTAATGCGAAGGAGCTATTGTTAAGACATGTTCGCATAATTTTTGAGATACTATATTTTGAGTGCCAGAGCTAAACGCTTTGTCTTGTTTCCACAGCGAGGAAATGAAAATAACCCCTTTGAGATTTAAGCCAACAACCCTTTACAGTTGAACTGTGCTTCTACGTCACGATAGCCTTAAATTATTTATTATTGTTAAAACATCAAACAGGAGAGAATAATGTTTTAGGTATCAATGGCAACCCTAACTAGATAAAATCTCATTTTATCCATTTACCTACTACATTTTAGTAATTACTTGGATTTATCATTTAATTTTGTATTATTCATACATTCATATACTAACTCATCCGTGTACGGTACTCAATCAAACATACAATTGTCTTCATTAACACAAAATAATATAAAAAAGCAACTTTATTAAAGCAACCTGAGTTCTTATAACAAATCGTCTTATAAAAACGCTGTTTATAATGTTTTTACAAAGACAATAAGCGTATTTTTCTAATTAAGTAGAACGTAAACGTGACATAAGCTGATTTTTTCCGCATATTATGTACTAGTGGGTACATAAACACTAATTAGTCTTATAGTAAAACCTTGCAAGGCAACGACCCGACTCAAGGTGTAAGCTGGAGCCCGTACAACTGCGATACTGCCATCGCGAAAATGTTTAGCCTTACTTGGTAATTTCTTTTACTAATCGAGACGGCTTTACGATATTTGTTATAATTTGTGAAAATACATATTTTGAACGTCAAGATTTGATTACCTATTTAAACTAAATTCAAAGTAGTTTAAGTATAGTCGTATAGTAAATAGAAAATATTAAATTGTGTGCTTCTCAGTCAGAGGCAGTCATCGGTTGTAGGTTCAATTTCCACACGGGGGAATGAATTATTTTCAATCCTCCGCTTGGAGGATTTAATACTGTCAAAACAACCTCAACTCGGCTTTGCGATCACATTCGGTAATTTTTTTGTATACTTTTAGTAATAAACAATTGTATTCAATTCCTTCGAACAAATAAATATACTCGATAAAATATTTTTTACATATTTAGACTTCTGTATTTGAAACGAAAAAAAATGTAACCCATTAATATCACTCTTCACACACTATATGCATATTGTTTGCCTGTCTGTTTGTCTATCTGTTCGTCTGTCCGTCAGTAAAGACCATTTAACTCAAAATCACATGGTAATAAAAGTATCCAGCTGAGGTTTATATCAAATATCCAGACGTAGAGTTCCTTGAAGCAAAGAAAAAATAAGTTTCTAAGTAAACGCAATAGGCTACGGTTTTCTGGCATCTTTTAGGGTATTTGACGCGTTATCTTTTACGCTACTTACTTAATATATACTTACTCCTAAAACTATTTTAAATTAATATCAATTATTAAATTTGGCGATAAATGAGAACTTATAGAACAACATTTATTATGTAAGGGACAAAAATCAAAAATAAAATCAATTATCACTGAAAAAACCATTGTATACTAAAAAAACATTATATTAGTAGTTAATTTCATATAAAATATAAGCACAAGTCCGCCCACTTAAAGACAACGTTTATAAGTCATGTTCCCGTTTACTTACTATTGTGAAACTGGTACAGAACCCTCAGTGAGCAAATCACACTTAAATTTGACCAAGTTTTTTTTTATTATTTACAAAATGTAAGCGTACCTACATTACAGTATCTTAATAAAAAGCTAATTAAGTTAAATTCATCAACAAAACGCCCGACCCAAGGCTAAAAATTAAAGATGTTTGAATATCTTTAGAATTCTTTATAAAATTGTATTTTTATTAAGTAACGTCGATAATATAATTCTTAAGAAGTAGAAGTAGGTAGGTATCTTATATCTTCAGCTTCACACTGCATCTAAATTAGTTGTATGTCCTGGAAGAACCTTGAACCTTGTTTTCTTTATTTTCCGATCGTAAAGGTTGGTATTTGACAATCTTAGGACTGAATACAATAATATGCCCCAAAAAAGTGACTTAGCTAGTTTGATCTACACTACAAATAGTGGAAATAATAAAAAATATATATTTTAAATATTTAACTGTACATCTTAGTATATGAAATATGCCAATATTAATATACCTACAGTTCTTCCTTATCTTGGCCCCGGCATGGACAATGTTTTCAATACTTATAGATATTTCCCCGACTAGGATACAACCAAAACTAACAGCCAAACAAGATCATCCCGCGGGAATACCGGGATGAAAAGTGGACTATATGTTGCCCCCTAACCCTTTAGTGAAATTCCTAAGATATTTTTTCTATTAAAAGATTAGTCCGAATTAAGAATAAGGCAGACAGACAAAAAAAAAAGATAAAGGTTTCTTTAGTAGTAATATCGTGATCGTATGGATATACAGATATTTAAGGCCATCCTCGTTTCGATCCCTAAGGCAAAATCGAGAACATTTTAATTAATTTCATTTTTCTTCAGAAAATGGAATCACAATCAACTTTACATTTTCTGCGCTAGAAAATGCAGCGTTAAGTTCCGCCGTTTAGCACGCAATGTCTAAAATTCGAGCTAAAAGTGAAAAAAGGAATTTCTGAACACTCACTAAGTAGAGACTGCTATACGTTATAAGGCGTGAAGCTACAAAAACATCATCTATTTAGATTTAATTTGTGTTATTCCACTCCCAAAGAGGCTTAATAAGAAGCGCAAGTTCAAATACAGCTACATTAATTTTTTTTAAACGTTTTCTAGAATAGTAAAAACTCCGCTGTTTTTTTTTTGTAGAAAGTGTACAAAATTGAAATAGTCAAGTAACAAAAAAGGAAACCAAAGCTTAAATTTGATTATTTTCTTATCAGCGGCCGCTACGTTATTTAATTATAAGGTCAAGTGCGGTCATTGTAGGCAGTGGGCACATACCGGCGTGACCTTCCTGTGTTCCGTTACTACTATGGAACACGAACAAAATAAACATAGCGTATCATGAATTTTGAATAGCTTTCGTGAGTTTCACCTGAACGTGGAATGGAGGCATATGGAAAATATAACAATATTTTTTTATTTAATACCAGAAAAGCAATCTTCTACATATATAAAAGGACATGTACCTGACTGAGGTAAGACGCACGCACAGCCGTAACCGCCGTAGAAACGTAAAATTTGGACAGATGTCTATTTTCATAATCTGGACGTCCACTAAGAAAAAAATTTGAAAAATTTTGGATTTGTTGAATACACTACCTCATACAGCGGATTGGGCTCAGAAAACTAGTATCGAGACATTCCGTTGCCCACTCTCACAAAAAAAATAATATTGGATATGGATAATATAAGTTGTAACAAGCGTATAAAAATTTCGACGTAGCTTGACGAGAACGCATGGCTTAGTGGTCAGAGCGCCTGGTCGGTTTCCAGGAGGCGCGGGTTCGAGTCCCGCTGCGTTCAAATTTTTATACGTTTTCTAAATAAGTATTTATCTTTCCTAAGTGTGGAATAACACTTTAAAAAATGTTTAAAAATATTTAAAAATAGTTTCTCTCTTGCCAAACGATAATTCTTAATAATTATCTTTGGGTAGTGGAAATTTGTAAAAATCTCCCTACAGAGAAGCTAACAACATAAATAAGTTGTAACAAGCGTATAAAAATTTCGACGTAGCTTGACGAGAACGCATGGCTTAGTGGTCAGAGCGCCTGGTCGGTTTCCAGGAGGCGCGGGTTCGAGTCCCGCTGCGTTCAAATTTTTATACGTTTTCTAAATAAGTATTGGATATGGAATAAACAACCTGTCTGTAATGTCAGAAGCGTCATGCTTATGAAATTGAGTAGATTTTATGTTATTATTTATTATATTTTATATTCACACACAAAATATCTGTGGCCAGTCGTGGCGCAGTGGCACGAAGTGTGACTGTAAAACCGACTGGTTGTGGGTTCGATCCCCACTCGAGGAGATGAAATATTTACTTAAATTTATATTTCCATTTCTTCGCTCTGGTGTCGAGGCTAAGCGCGGCGTTGAGTTCTGCCACTTAACACGCAATGCCTCCAGAATTCGGCAGAAAGTGGGGAATGGAGTGTCTTAACACTAGGTTTTCCCCCTGCCTACCATGCTGTGTGCGGAATACAGCGTGAAGCTGATTTATTTATTTAATATCTGTGAAAAGTGATGTGTTATTCAAACATAAATAAATATATTTACAACATATTTGGAAATGAACAAGTAACTTCAAGTTAATTAGCGAGGAAAATTTCGTTCACGGAGTCGTTACCAAGTGGAAATGTCTGTATATGTACAGTCCTGTGCACACCAATTCTTTGGGAACAGTTGGAAAATTATATTTTATTATATACTAGAATTTCCGCTTGATGTCTGTACAGAGTTCCACCTATTGTTATATTAATTATACTAATAAATTAAAATGAAGGTAGTTAGCAAATAGTTGTACTTTATAAAAAAAACCGGTCGATGTCGATGAGTCGATCGATGTTTTTGAGTTGTAGGTCAAAGGGTTGTACACCTATACATACTAAATATATATAAACATTCTGACCGAATTTCTTATTAGTTTCTAATTATCTTATAGTAACTTCGATTAATTACTATGAAAAATCATTCTCCGTCGCGATATTATATCTGCTGCTAGGTCCTTTTAGTGTATAGCAAGCTTTAAACGGCTGCTCATATCGCATGCCTATCGCATTAATCATTTTAGTTTATTTTCCTCGTGTTATTCAGAAGTTTAACTTTAACAAAGGTTAACGCTACAATGTTTACCGGAAGGGGTTCGTGACTGCGACGTATTGCAGTTAAATTGCTTATGCGAAACCTGAGGGCGGAGAAATATGAAAATTTAATATTTTATACTTTTTGTATGGCTAAGAACCTTACTTTAGGTTTGTTATAGTAGCGTTGTTAATATATGTAAAATTTTTCTATCCATGTATAATATTTATCTATTTATTATATCTATTTTTCCTGCAAAAAAAGATACTCGCTATCTAATTATTACCTTAAGTAAAACTATTTTTTTTTGTTGATTTTATATTGCGCACCTTGGAGGTAGTGACAAATTTAAGAAAAAGAAGGAGATTATGAGTTAATTATAATAATTTTTCAGTAGATATCACATATATATATAAAATTTCTTCATATAAGTTGAGAAACATACTAAATACTTCAAAGAAATCCATAAAGCGCAAATTATAAATGAAGTGTTTATAAAAAGCGCAAAACATCAGCCTTTGAACTTAGAGATGTGTTTGACGTCTCTTTAGTTTTCACGCGGAGCGTAAAAGATTTATCAGGTGCCAGGTGTTAGAAAAGGGCTTTGTAAACAACATACATATACGGTTAAAAAACTTTGCAAAGTTATTGTAACAAGATTTCATCGCTTGCACACCTTCACTAGAATAGAAGAAAACAATATTCAATTTGTATTGTATGACAATTTTCTTAAAGTGCCTTATAAAAATGAATAGCAATTTCATAATACAACGTGTAATGCTTCTATTGCTAGTGCCAGTCGTCCAGGCGCTGAATATACATGTATTTATAGAGTTTTTATTTATATTAACAACATAAAAACAGGAAAGTAGGTAATTCATTAATACGTGAGCAATAAACATTCATATTATTACCGCCACATTTGTAGAGGAGTAATAAATTCTTAATAAAGAAAGACGTTTCGGCAATAATATCTACTCGAATAAAATACTCTCGTGCAATATTTTACGACAATTACTTCGAAACAAGCTTCTGATGGTTATTTATTTTTATTTGAAGAGTGATTTTACATCTTTATTTAGGATATTGTAAACTATACTTAAATTTATGAATGAGCTCGTAAGTTTATTAATTTAGATAAAATATAAGTATATATTATGTATATGGGTAATTTTATTAACAGAACATGTTCTGACTGACTGAGGTAAGACGCATGGACAGCCGTAATCGTTGTGTGTAGAAACAGGAAATTTCGACAGATGTTTATTTTTATAATCTGGACATCCACTTAGAAGGGATTTTGAAAAATTTTAACCCTAAAGGGATGTAATAGGGGTTAAAAGTTTGTATAGAAAAAAAATTAAATCGATTTTAATAAAATTTGAAGTCCTAAGGTCCTAAGGGTTCAAATAAGAGGTTGAAAGTTTATATAGAAAAAACTTTAAATCGCCACCGATGTTTATAAAAATTTTAATTCAGACTGTTAAAAATATTTTATTGAACACATGTTTGTGGTTTTTTTTTAGAATTCACCCCTAAGGGTGCAAATAAGCGGGCGAAGCTGCGCGCGCCCGCTATTTTGATATAATATTTACACAAATAAAAAGGACGGAATGCAAGATCAGTTGGATTTTCAGGTCAGGAAGTATGTTCAGAAGAGATAGAAGATACCAGATAGATGCGGAAAGGCGTATCGCTGCCGGTAACAGGATCAAAAGCGTCTTAGCTGCATTGATGGGACGGCGAAACGTCAGCACTATTGCACGTACGGCCGTACACAATGCAGTGCTGGTACTGACGCTGTTATTTGGCAGCGAATCATGGATATTACAGAAGAAGAATGAAAGAAAGACAAATGCTAAGGAGAAGCAAACTCTTCTTAAGATATGCGGAGTAAGTTTACACAGAATGGCAGATACTAGCGTAGATGCCAGAATGAAAATCAAGTAAAACGTGCTCAGCTGGTTTGGGCACGTCGAACGAATGAGTGACGAAAGAATGGCAAAAAAGATTTATGATGGAAAAGTGAGCGTTAAGAGAGGTAGGAAGAGACCTCAGATGACCGAAAACACAGTAACAAGTATGCTGGAGGTAGATCACGTAAAAATCAAAAGCATGACTCCCCAGATGAACAAGTTGATGACAGTGGACGAGGTGAAAGACTTCTTTCATGTAGAGATCTTAGCGTTTGGCGATTCGCTCTCTCTAACTACCCCGCTACGGATATACATAGCTATGTATGTTGAAAAAAAAGTCGATGTCCACCTATACAAGCTTTTAAGCTACGCGACAGATTTTATCGCGATTTTTACTAATAAAATGATTCAATAATGTATAAGTAGGCCTTTGTTGTGTAAGTGCGTATTATTTGAATCAAATCCTAGCAGGCAAAGCTGCTGGAAGGACGCTAGCGCTATGTATATTTTTATTTAGATCAATTCGTCGTTTCTACACCACCGCGGTTGTGTGAAGGAATAAGGAAAATATCTGTCTGGCCTAGTCTATTGAACAACGACTCGAGAAGTTTTTATATGGCCGTTACAACTTTTATTGTTAGCACTGTCTGTAGGAAGACTTTCAAAAGTTCGCTACGCAAGCACTTCTCAAAGTTGTAAATGAAATGGCCGTTTGACGAGAAATCCATGACATCACATTCAGGCGAGAAATCATATATCATAATATATGGTAGACACTAAGTTGAACCTACGACTTCTTCCTCGTGGTAAAATGGGAATAAGTTGTTGAATTTTTTATGGAAGTAACGAACTCAAGAATAAAAATGTCACGCTTAAAAGCCGTAAATACATAATATAATTGAATATTCAACATTTTCAATAGAAACGCCTAAACTCAATTGGTTTCTCGTAAAGAGTCTCGGCTTCTTTAAAATCGCAGGGAACTCGCCT
The DNA here is from genome assembly GCA_030704555.1 of Heliconius charithonia. Taxonomy (NCBI): domain Eukaryota; kingdom Metazoa; phylum Arthropoda; class Insecta; order Lepidoptera; family Nymphalidae; genus Heliconius; species Heliconius charithonia. Next base: position 8,704,366 of record CM060825.1, read on the forward strand.
ATCAATATATAATGTCGTTGAAAATCTCTTTCTTTATAAATAATTAATTGATGCCACGTACAATTTTCTGTGGAATTTTTCTGAACAAAGGCCTTTGTTGCTGGTCTCCTCTAGCTCGAGATAGTTTTGTTATATACAGGAGAATACTTGAATGATGGTAAGGCGCCCTTATGTTATGTTCACGCATCCCCGGCTTTTCGTTATGAAGGCAAAGAGAACGAAGTGAAAATCACTCCGTATATCTTATCAATTTATAGTATAGGGAAATAAAAAGAAAACGGTTTTTCATATAAATATATACGTGTGACATAGCTACAATTAGGCAATGTGTACTTAATGGCAATACTAAACCAAAGTAATAAATCACCATAGTATAATCAAATAATGATTTTAATGTCATTCTTTTCTGCGAGATATAAACTACCAAACATCAATATAGCTTCTCAAACAAAAAAAAATAAAGTATGCAGGGGCTACCTACGTTTAGACACTGCATTCCTCACTTTCTGCTCAATTTTAAAGATATTGTAGGTTCAGTGGCAAAATTCGACACTGTCCTTTGTCTACTTAAGCAAGGAAATGCAAATAAATATAATCCCCCGTTCCCCTGAGATCGAACCCACAACCGTTGCGTTCACAGTCAAAGCTTATATAATATTTTTCTATACTATATGTATATAAGTGCACGTTGCTGAGCTTTTTAGTAAACTTCATTAAAAATGGCGCGATAAATTTCATCTCTTGTCATCCCTAATGAGAAATAATCTCTGAATGAGAAGAGTTTAATTTTATAAATGAAATATGGTCAAAAGATTTATTTTTTCATACGAGCTGTATTTCAATAAAGATTTTTTTGTCCTGTTTTTTTCATAACGCTGATGTCATTTTTTCCTTAAAATGGGTCATAATATAAAATTTTGAGAATATCTCCTCGTGCTTACTGTCCAACTCCAAGCTCCAGTTAATGAACTTATGGGTCCCTATCGACTTTTACCTACTTATATCTTGTACTTTTTACTACTTATATGATAGTTCGAATTTTAAATATAAACAAGACTAGAGGCCAGTCGTACACAGAGTGTGACTGTAAAATCGACTGGTTGTGGGTTCGTTTTCCACTCGAGGAGATGAAATATTTACTTAAATTTATATTTCCATTTCTTCGCTCTGGTGTCGAAGCAAAGCGTGGCGTTGAGCTCTGCCACTCAACACACAATACCTCCAATTCGGCAGAATGTGGGGAACGGAGTGTATTAAGACTAGGTTCCCTCTGCCTACTTTGCTGTGTGCGGGATACAGCATGAAGCTAAAAAAAACAAGACTATATTGAATTTTACGAAATACTCAATAAATTTATATTATTAAAACATGAAATGAAAACGTTAGAAAATATGATAAAATACCCACAAACGAGTTTTCGTTTGAAGTAAATAAGATATAATTAATGCCAATTAAAATTTAACTGTAATTTATGTCAAAGTAAGATTTATATTACTTTGTGTTCAAAAGCATATTTTAATAAGGCATAGTATCTTGATGCTCTTATCACTTTAAATAAAAGAAAAATACATTTAACACGTTTTTTTAGCTTTACGCTGTATTCCGCACATAGCAGGGTAAGGCGAGGGCGCCTAGGAACCTAGTGTTAAGACTCTCCGTTCACATGTCAATACATGTCGGTACCCCATTTTACACCGGATTCTGGAAGCAATGCGTATTGGGGGATCACCGGTGGCTAGGGCGTGGAAATGGAAATTTTTAATATGCAATTTGTCACCTTACCTTGTCACCAGAGATTGAGCTCACAATAAGACATGCCACTGTTCCACTCCAGCTTAATGAATTGAAATAAGTAACTGAGAAAATAAATAAAGCTTACTTAGTTATTAGCTAGCAAACTTTTAAATTTCATGAATGATCTATTGTTAATAGAAACAGTGCAGTTGACTTGAAAGACAGTATTATAATAATATTTTTGTGCAGCTTCTATACTCGCTGTAGCTGTGCTGTGCGCGGTCAAATAAAAATAACTAGGAGTTGTGCATGACACGTATATGCGTATACATTAATTTATTGTAATATGCCTTTATATTATAGCCTCCGTCTATAAATGGTGCATCCAATACAAAAATATATTTTAAGAAAAAGATCTAGCAGTTTACGACATTAACGTGTTACATACAAAAGGTGAACTTAAGGCTAGTCATGGGGTCGATTCCCACGCGAAGGATTACTGTCAGTCAAGAAATGACTGAGAGTCAAATGAATCTAGAGTTTGGTTTGGTTTGGTTTTCTTTGCATCTTCTGAGAAAATATGTACTGTTATTCGGGACACCACGCTAAAATGAATTTGATATAACAAAAAATGATTTTTGTTTCATTCAAGTCAATGTTCTGCTAACAATTTACTTTATAAAATATAGATAGATTAATTAAAACATTATTTTTCTAAATTGGTTATAAAAAAATTAATACATATGTAAAGTCATAACTAAAAAAGACCTTTTATAAATTTATTCAATTGCTGTAAAAATTAAAATGTAAAATTTCCAAGTATAAGGTTTTTGTTTTTCTTTCTGCCAACGTCGGTATTAAGCATTCTATATTAAACATCTATATAAAATGTCAGATTTACTATTTATTTATTTTTTCTGATAGACTTAAATGCTGTTGACCTGGAATGGTCTTAACAGCGTCACCGGGCTGGGAAGATTTACTAATAACAGCGTTGGGTCAAAATATCTTTTTTTTATGTTGTAATATTTATAAAACATCAGTCTAAATGTATATTTTGCTACAACATATACACAATTCACGCACACAAATAGACAATATTCCCTAAATATTTATACTTACAACATTTTCAATTACCACATAGGACGTGTGATGTGTGATAGCTTGATTTTTTAAATTAGACAATATATCCCGCATAAAGCAGGGTAGCCCAAAGAAACCTCAGTTAAGAAACTCCGTTATCCACACAGCGCCCAATTTTCGAGCATGTTAACTGACGGAATTCAACGCCGCGCTGTCTCTTGTACGGAGCAAAGAAACAAAAATAATTAATTCCCTGCGGGAATCGAATCGACAGCCGTCGCATTTACGTCAGACTGCACCGCTAAGACGACCTCATTCCACTTTTATAGCGACATTAAAAAGAAAGATATTCCCTACGATTCTATACTAACAAAATCTTCATTTACCAAATAAGATTGCTTATAGTTTGGCATATAAAAAATTAAGCGCATCATATTTTCTAGTGTTTCCTTTATACATTTCAGCCGCCTGGGGTGTATAACAACGTCGGATTTAAACTAAGGGTAGTAACCGTCAGTGCTAGGGGTGCTTTTGTTTTCATATTAATGAACGATAATTGTTGACTCTACTTTGAAAATTGACTTTTTATAATGGTACGCGTGTTTTATTACGCTTAAATTTAATAATTGACGCCATGTTGTAGTTATATTAAATCACATTAATTGGTTCGATATAAACCAATGTACTTGCGATCAGAGTTACTTCGGGCACTTAGAATGTGCCATGTGTCGTACTCTTCGTCATTTCCATTTGAACACGGGCACGAAATCGTAGGTAAAATCTAGTGTTAAAATACTTTCGTTTCTTTGAAGTCGTAACCATCTTATTTAGTAACTTTTACAATAAATCTATTATAAAATAACTATTAAAAAGTTTTTATTAATGTCAATGAAACTTACTTTAAAAATAGTAGAGTAACTAAGTAGAGTCGTAGGGCAATTGCAGGGTCTGAGTCCGGTGGTAGGTTTGATACAAACGCGGGGGAATTAATTATTATCATTTCCTCCCTTAAGATAAGGCGCGCCGTTAAGTTCCGCCACTCAAAACTTCGCGAACAAAGCGAACATAGTGTTTCATCACTAGATTCCCTTTGACTACTTGAAGTTAAATTAAATCAACAACTATACCTACTCATATTCACATTGATAGAATCCTTCTTCCCCTCAAACTTCGTAGTTTGCCCCTGAGACCAAATTCGACGCGGTTAGCTGCGCTTGAAACCATATCAAAGTGACTGTATTAACGTATAAAACGTTTCTATTATCTTTAAATTATTTTTTCCAGGCAGTGCCTAGGAAAATAGGGAATGGAGTGTCTTAACACTAGGTTTCTTCTACCTACTCTGCTGAGTGCGTTATACGGAGTGACATTAAAACAAAAAATATACATGTATAGTGAATAAGGAAAACTTATTAAATAATATCTTCATATAACTCCTCCATAAAAATAATTATCTACACCACAACATGAACATAATATTTATGCCATACAAATAACATATTTGAGAGAGAAAATGTATACACTCATTTTCCGCTAAATTTACGGGGCATTGTATGTTGAATGGCGATATTAAACGCCGTGTGTTGTCTAGCACAGCGGAAGCGGAAGATAAAAAAAATGAAATGTCCATTCACACAAGTGGAGATCGTACCGCGAAGTATCGCGTTTACTCTTCGACTTTTCCACTACGCCATAAGGGTTTAATCACTATTATAATTTATGACTAAAAAACAAAAATTACAATACGCAAAGCAATTTCCATCCATATCCATTATTATTAACATGAAATAGACCAAACAAAAACATAATATTTCATCATTTTGTATCTAAACTAACAATAAATTTATTAGAACATCCCCGACTTCTACGAATCTATTCGGGCCCCCTCTGCCAATATAATGTTGTAACTGTTATCTCAAACTCCTTTGAAAATATTATTTAATAAATAATGCCTTGGCTCGTGATGTGTCTAGTGGTTAGAACCGTCTATAGTTGTGATCGTGAAGAACCCAATATCTTTTAGAGATTCAGAGGTAACAGTATTAAGAACTTTATATTATGCCATTAGAAGGTATCGCTTTAATAACATATTTGCCATCAGAAGTTGTTCTTGTGTCAGTTATTTAGATAACTGGAAACTCGACAATATAACATTGTCATAACTCGAAGCCCGTCCGAAGAAAAGCCAAGAGCGCGTCCTATCTTCCTCTCCACTATAACTGCGAACTAGTTATAGTAAAAGGAAGAAAGAGTACGGGCACCTCACCGCCCTACACCGTGAATTCCTACCTGACTGCGGCTCCAACAGTCTTAATGAACTCTCCGGGACGTTTGTGTGTGATCAGTCTGAAGGTACTTGTTACGCTTGTTTATATTAAGATTATTATATTAGAATTGTGATACGTGATGTTGATTGATTTGTGAGATCAATATAAGTCGTTGGAACGAACGCACTGCCGCAAGGCGGCCGATATGTTAAATAAACGCACGGCACACACCCCACAGTCGTGTCTCGAACCGTAGGCGGACACTACTACATACACCAGAGTTCCAGGACATAAAATAGCACCACACACCCGTATGAAACAGGCGGACACTACTACATACACCGGAGCTGGGACATAAAATAGCACCACACACCTACTACTAGTCGTATACCAAGTCATAGAAATGGTATATCAATATATCAATGGCTAACGCCATACAAACACAGCTTACGTACCGCGAGCGTACTGCGAGACGGCATCAGCCAAGACATAGTTAATGTCACTGCAACAGTTCGCATAAGCCCATCACGTCAGCTTCCGCGACGTCAAGCAACATTCAATATTATAACATTGGTCAAAGATAACTTTGATCCACAATATGTGTCGCTCCTACACATATAATTCCTTTATAAGGAATTCGATCCTAAAAGATCGTGCCATCATAGACCTCGAATTATCATATTATATTCATTATACATTTGGTACGAGTCTTTATGTGCATCATATTTATTAGTACCGTAGTACTTTAGAGTTCGACTCGACCGCTGCCTTCCAGCATCACCACCACCTATATATACAGAACGACGGTTGCGACATTCGGGACGACAATACACGAACTCGTCTCGATTAATATGGTATCAAAAATATATAGTTTGTATTATTCATAATTAACTATGTTATTTATGTGTATTGCCATGCATATTTTATTTTATTTATTTATTTATTTTTAACTTATACCCGAGGTACATACTGTTACATTCAACCCCCTAAATTCTATGGAGTTCATCGAAATAGAATTTACATTTATTTATTTATATATTTATTAATTTATTTATTTATTACCAACCCCCAGACTAGACAACCCCCCAACCTCACTATGCTTTGTTTTAACAATCCCAAACATGAATATTCCTTACACTGTAAACCTCCTCTATCTCATTCCATTTCACGGACAACAAATTGTAGGCGTATGCCTATTTGTATATATATGTACTTTATTACAAAGCCGTTTGACCATCCTGGTCACGGCACCAAATTGTAACTGTTATCTCAAACTCCTTTGAAAATATTATTTAATAAATAATGCCTTGGCTCGTGATGTGTCTAGTGGTTAGAACCGTCTATAGTTGTGATCGTGAAGAACCCAATATCTTTTAGAGATTCAGAGGTAACAGTATTAAGAACTTTATATTATGCCATTAGAAGGTATCGCTTTAATAACATATTTGCCATCAGAAGTTGTTCTTGTGTCAGTTATTTAGATAACTGGAAACTCGACAATATAACATTGTCATAACTCGAAGCCCGTCCGAAGAAAAGCCAAGAGCGCGTCCTATCTTCCTCTCCACTATAACTGCGAACTAGTTATAGTAAAAGGAAGAAAGAGTACGGGCACCTCACCGCCCTACACCGTGAATTCCTACCTGACTGCGGCTCCAACAGTCTTAATGAACTCTCCGGGACGTTTGTGTGTGATCAGTCTGAAGGTACTTGTTACGCTTGTTTATATTAAGATTATTATATTAGAATTGTGATACGTGATGTTGATTGATTTGTGAGATCAATATAAGTCGTTGGAACGAACGCACTGCCGCAAGGCGGCCGATATGTTAAATAAACGCACGGCACACACCCCACAGTCGTGTCTCGAACCGTAGGCGGACACTACTACATACACCAGAGTTCCAGGACATAAAATAGCACCACACACCCGTATGAAACAGGCGGACACTACTACATACACCGGAGCTGGGACATAAAATAGCACCACACACCTACTACTAGTCGTATACCAAGTCATAGAAATGGTATATCAATATATCAATGGCTAACGCCATACAAACACAGCTTACGTACCGCGAGCGTACTGCGAGACGGCATCAGCCAAGACATAGTTAATGTCACTGCAACAGTTCGCATAAGCCCATCACGTCAGCTTCCGCGACGTCAAGCAACATTCAATATTATAACATTGGTCAAAGATAACTTTGATCCACAATATGTGTCGCTCCTACACATATAATTCCTTTATAAGGAATTCGATCCTAAAAGATCGTGCCATCATAGACCTCGAATTATCATATTATATTCATTATACATTTGGTACGAGTCTTTATGTGCATCATATTTATTAGTACCGTAGTACTTTAGAGTTCGACTCGACCGCTGCCTTCCAGCATCACCACCACCTATATATACAGAACGACGGTTGCGACATTCGGGACGACAATACACGAACTCGTCTCGATTAATATGGTATCAAAAATATATAGTTTGTATTATTCATAATTAACTATGTTATTTATGTGTATTGCCATGCATATTTTATTTTATTTATTTATTTATTTTTAACTTATACCCGAGGTACATACTGTTACAATGTGAAATTAGTTGTAATTTCGACCGTATTAGGTAAAGTGAATTTGTCACGCAACTGTGTGGAGCTTATCGGTTTATTATGCAGACGGAGACGGGGGCAAGGTATTAGTATTAAATTATCATATTGATCGAAATTGTATTAAACAATAATATTTTACAATACGACCGTCATGGGGCAGTAGCACGTTGTGTGGCTGTAAATGGGACGGTTGTGGGTTCGATTTCCGCTTGAAGGAATGTTTATTTTTTAATTATCTAAATTTCCCGACTATGACGGCGAAGAGCAACGTTGGGTTGAGCGTGCTGAGCGCACTCAGCAATGACTTTTTCAATAATTCGATGGAAAATGAATATACCAATAGTAATATAATATTAAATTCTAGAATAATATAAAAGTAATTATCAAACAACTGAACGGGGAAGCGGTTTAACCGAGCTAAGTAAACGCGACCATTATGAAACTTAAAATGATTATAAATTCTAACCACTTCAGTCCACCCACAACTCCACCTCCCCAGTTTCGGTGGAACTTGGGTGATATTATTATCGACGTTAGACGGTTGTTTCATACATGGGCGTTTTACATAGTTTTACATACATATGTATATACTTATATTTGTGTACGTATAAGGTAATGTATGTTGAAGTTTATGTCTTAACATCTGACTGTAATCACGTCGTACCCACGACGGTTTCGGGGAATGTGGTATTTTCATTTCCTCTCTAGTTAATAAAACAGCGGCATTGAGTTCAGCCACTTAATGTTGTTTTAACACTAAATTCCGCGTACTTGACCTATAAGGTGTGAAATTAAAAAAAATGTATAATAAAAATCCACTACAAATACATTTAAATATCGACGGAAACCTAAGCAGGGCGACACGACGATCTGATCGTCCATTGTTTTTACTTCAATCATCCTTTCACTGCAGAAACACCTGGTGCACTACGACACTAAGGAACGCTAATATCTTTGAATATAGATTTGTGATATCTTAACTGGAAAATTATCTAAATTTGAATCGCCATTTTTGATTCTAAGCTACGGTAATGTTCGTTCATTTTGTTATAAATGTTAGGCACAGTGGTCGCGTTTTTGTTTATTTAAATGATTAATTCAATGTTTATGCCGGCTAAACTTAAAATAATTTTTATATCGTCTTAAATTACCTTATTCTATTGTCTTAATTTCTCATTGACTACCAATAACCTTATACGGTGGTCAGAAAATTATAGTAAAGTAGTAAATATAAGTAGTCTGTCGAAAGAAAGATATTATTTAATAAAAAGATACAGATAGATAGATAAGTATATAACATCCTTTTTTGAAATGCTTCTAATTATATTTAATTATATTATAACACATAGCTTAGGTTACAATACAATATAACATGATATCATCGAACTGGACTTATTATAGAACCAGGACCTGAATAGTAGAATTCTTTAGGGTAATTTTTTTATATCTTTAAGGCCACTTTGTAGCACTGGAAGCAGTCGGTATAGAAACTGAAGTTTTTTTATATAAAAATAAACACAGTGTTTATTGTCGTCGTAGTGTGTTGACTGTAAAGGATGGTATGTACGTACGGACAAAAGTTCGAATCCCAATCGGGGTAGTGCAATGTCTAATATTTTCATATGCTCTCTCTGGTGAGGCAAGTGAGGCATATATGGTGTTGAGTTCTGCCATTCAATACACTAAGGCATAAAGCTACAAAAATGTATACCTAGTGTAAACAAAAACTCATAAAATGTGGTGACACTGTAACCGCGATGTCAGTCTTCAGTGACAGACAGGAGACAGCCGCGTACATATCAAGATGAAATAAAAAAAAGATTGTTACAAGTTTTTTGGCCATGTTTTTATTTAGCAATAGTAGATTTTGTATTTTATTGTTATAAAAGTAAAAAAATATGCTACTGCAATAGTTAATATAAAGGCTATGAAACCTTTTGAAGCCATCCTCGCCCTGTGGACAGCGAGAATAATAGCTATTATTTAAATTAAAAATGATTTCGTGAATTTAAGCATACCCTGTACTATATTTAAATATTTTTTTTAGTTTAAAGGGAACCTAGTGTGAAAGCACTCCGTTTACCACTTATCACCGAATTCTGGAGGCATTTCGGGTTGAGTGGAGAAACTCAACGCCGCGGGAATCGATCCAGAACCCGTCACGTTGACAGTCGCTTGTGACACGACTGGTATAAATTAAATTACGTTTTAACCGACTTCTGTAAAAAGGGGAGGTTATAGATTGGACTATGTTGGCTTTATTTGAGTTTTGAGGGTGGTACACCCTCAAAACTTTCGACTAGGTGAACCGATTTTGATCATTCTCTTCTTATTTGATAGCTAGTGCTTCTCGTATGGTCTCATTTTAATTTGGCCCATTTCTGACAGTGCCATCAATGAGAAAATCACATAAGTCTTAAATATGGATTAAGTAAGTGCGCGACAAATGGGCAAATAACTCAATTAGACCGCCAATCGAATTCGATTATTTTTTTCTATTGGAAAAGATACAATTCAGTGGTAGCTTGGTGAGAGTTTGGTCAAGTTCTGATTATGGGATCCGGTTGAAATTAACAAGTCGGTATTTTTTGTTAAAATATAATTAAAAATTATATTATTTCTTCAAGCAAAGTACGTGCTTAGTGAATTATGTGACTAAACCTTCCTGTCAGAAGTGATGTTAGTAAATTTATCTAAATTAACAACAACTATAAATTAATTTGTATCAAGAACCGACAGAACGACCAAAATTAGCAACTGCTAATGATATTTAACGATTTAGCGACTGAACAAAGCTTTGCGTAGTATGGATCCAACAATCAAAAAATTCTGTCTGCTTTCGCTCCTGCAATCTAGACGAAATGTTTGAAAGTTGAAAATTGAAAACATTTAACTCAAATTCTATAACAATATATGTATGTATGTACATCATGATAGATATTAAAAAACCGCTAATAGTAACTTTTAATACTAACATAATTAACAAAAATAGCATTTACGTATTTTCTTTGTTTCATAATACAGATTTCTTCGAAACGTTTCATTTTCGCAACACAATCTAATAGAATTATGTATATTCGTATAGTACTTCTACTTGGCAGGTCACGCGATTTGATTTACATTTTAGTTAGATTAATTAAAGCGGTGACCTTTGGATTAAAGCTACCTGTGCGGTACCTAGAGCTACATAAAGGATTGCCTTATCTCTATGTAAAAACCTTTTTATATCACTGATATGTAACTACGCAGCTTATAGTAGGTTTTAGGGTTCCGTACTCAAAAGGTAAAGCGACCTTATTACTAAAACTTCGCTGTCCATCTGTCTGTCCGTCTGTCTGGGACCCGGCTGAATCTCATGAACTGTGATTGTTATATAATTGAAATTTTCACAGGTGACGTAATACTGTTGCTGCTATAACAACAAATACTTAAAAAAATACTGTAATCTATGTTCATAAATTTTATACAAAAAAAAGATACTTTTTAATCGATATTGATATCGATAACAGATAAACGCTTAAAATATTCACTAAATATTTAGTAATATATTCACTTAATAAATAAATAATTAAATTGAAATAAAACAAATATTTACTGGGCTGGCTGGCTTCCATACTGAAAATGTGTACGGAACCCTTCGTGCGTTAGTCTACACTTGGCCGGGTGTTATTTATTTTATTCATGTTAACTTAATTATATCATAGTATTGAGGTCATCGTTGCGCACCTAGAGGTTTAGTCCACCAGCATCTGACTGGAACTGACCTGAACTGACCTATTGGTTGTGGGTTCAATTATGTTTCTCTCCATTACTTTGTCCGTCGAGTTTACTATACATGGAGTAAAGCGTGAAACTGATAAGAACTTAATTATATTACTTTTTAGCTAAACAATATACCTACTTTTTCATATTCTTTTGAGTAAAAGATATTATTATTAGATAGATATAATTTTTGAATTTTGTTTTTATATTCCATGATTGGTTCTTGTTAAATATTATATTATTATTTTATATTTGTTTGTGAAATTTGCTGCAACACAGTTTAATATCAATGCAGTTATTACCGATTTAAGTTATTGTTATGTGCGATTTTTTTTTATTTAATAAATATTATTATTATTATTCACATTTATTCAGAGATACCAAAATGAATGTAGTCTTAAGACACTACTTTTCTCAATTTCCATCAATTAGTCGGATAGTTACAGCGCAGTCGCGTTTCGTCTGCCCAAGTTAGGGAACGAAAGTGTTTATAAACATAAATATTCCCCATACGAGGTCACCCTCAGTTAAAGCGTGTAAAGTCTATACTATTTTCCAACACGCCACGATGGCGTCTTATGCCTATAATTATAATATCTTTCTATCAAATTAAAGTATTGTATAAGTGGTTAAAAAAAAATCTAATCTTTTTTTATAAACTTTCTATCTTTCTAATCTTTCTTTAGAAGAAGTGTTACGGCACTCCGTTGCCATTAAGACACTTTCATTCCCCACTTTCCGCGGAATTCTAGAGGTTGTGGAGGTTAGATTCTGGAGGAAAATGAAAATATAAAATATTTCACTTCCTCGAGTGAGAATCGAACTCACATTTCGCGCACGCTTGTGCGCCACGTCCAGTCTCGATAATTTCATAGTTCCTAATCGATTCTACATTACGAGAGCAAATATAATTAAAAGTTAAATTAATTGACTTTCTTTTTATTAGCTTCACGCTGTAAAATAGCAAAGGGAAGTTTAATGTTACGACACTCCTTTATCGACTTTTCGCCAAAATGTGAGACATTACATGTTGAGTGAAGAAAAACAACGGCATGCTTTGGTTTCTTCAGTAAAGGTACATACATATACGCATATGTATGTTTTTTTTAATCAATATAAACAAACAAACAGAATAATAAAACAAAAATGGTCACTGTTTAACCAAATCAATAGTTCGCTGACCTACACTAACTTTAAAAAAAAATCGCACACCCCCACTCACACATGAATAAATTAAGTGTACGGCGGAGGGTGGGATATTCGTAAGGGCAAAATATTGATTCATACCAAAACGAAGGGCGCCATTTGATGATCTCCTTTTAATTGTACCGTCAAGTTTTCAAGTTGAATACAAAATGAATGATGAAGACAAATTTTTAGAGGACAATTGTGTTTATAATTGTTTATATCGTGTTTTTGTTGTTTGTTATTGTGATATAATATGATTGCACATTTTGTTTATCGTCTACGTTTATAAATATTTCATATATAAACGTAGATTCTAGAATTTGATTATTTTAATTATTTTATATGGCGTCATCGTGCAGCAGCGTATCGTCTGACTATAAACGCACGTTTGTGGGTTCGATTCCTACTCAGGAGAATGGAACTCGACACAAAATGTCTCGATTATTAAGTGTTGCGTGAAACGGACGTGTTTTAAAATAACATTCCCTCCGTGAAACTATTTTTAAAAACAATTATAAAAAATAAATACATCGCTATATCATATAATTAACTATTTAAATATACAATTACTAGCTTAGCTGTATATAAAACGAGTAGCTTTTCATAAAATTTGGCATAGTAAAAAAAAATTAAAATATACGGAAACCTTCTCAGAGGATAGAGAATACAAAAAATAATTTAAATATATATTATAGTTAAAATGGAAATGGAAATAAAGTTATTGTAAAAATATCAAAATGAATATATGTATGTTCGTGAATGGCGTGCTCATTCTAAATTATCCCCTCGCAACACATGTCGCGACGCTCGGTAATTTACGTCTCGCGTCTTGTAAAATTTGCCGTCAATAGCAAATGTCCATATGTAAATGTCTATATATATGTAAGTATAATATATTATTTATATTTATTTACTATGTAATTTAGTATAGTTTTAAGTTTTTTGCGGCCTTGAGTTCTGCCACGCAACACGCATTATCTCCAGAATTCGGCAGAATGTGAGGCACGGAGTGTTGTCTTAATACTAGGTTCCCTCTGCCTGCTGCAGCTGATATTTTTTCTAACAACAAAAAGTCGTGATCCAGTGGAAAACAATGTTTGACTGTAAACGTGACGGTTGTAAGTTCAATACCTACTCAAAGAAATGAGTGGATATATTTAAATTATAATTTTTATTTTCTAAGCATGGTAATACATCATTTCCACTTGTTATGTCAGGATACCTCGAAATTAGGCAGAAGACGGAATGTCTCTGTAATATCTACATTTTTCTATTGTATGAAAAGCCACATTTCATACCTTGTATAACAAGAATAGAAAGGAAGCCTTACCAGACGTAATCAAATACGTCTCCGAGCATGACTCAGGCCTATCTGATTACACGGCTTTCTTGGGATTATCGAAGTTGTTGGGATTATCGTGTAATAAATATATATTTTGTCTTTGTAATATCTCGTGTAGAATGTTATTAAAGCTATTGATTTATAATAATTAAAATTTTCCGACTACTACGGTCTCAGTCAGTAAGGTTAGAAAAAGTGAAGCGATAGACTTTCGAAAGGAATTTCAAAGGTAGAGAGCTAGACTAGTTTGTCACTACGATCTCTTTGTAAAATGAGTGGAGTATATGAAGATACCGAAAAACGCTGTTAGACTGCCTAATTAAGTGTTTTAAAAAATTACATCGCACCTTTAGAATTATAGTGACCTAATCAAAAAATCCATGATTTTGAGTTTTCGTCAGAAATTGAACTAAAACTACGCTGTACATAGCAGAGTTAGCAGGGAGAACTTACTATTAAGACGTTGGGTTCCCCGCTTTCCACCAACCTTTGGAGGCGGAATGTGGGGAACAAGGTCAATTTCTGTCAAAACCTCAAAATCAAGGTTTTTTTGAATTAGTTACTATAATTGTAAAGGTGCGATGTCATTTTTTTTCGGTAGATTTTCTGAAACATACAAAATATTTAGATTTATATTATTAACCTTTCTACTACTAATCTTTTTATGTACCTTTAAATTATTATCAGCTTTACATTACAAAAATCAAAAAGTGTTCAATTATTTAGTAAGCGTCTGTAAACACTACGGTTGCAGAATCGATTATCTTTCAAGGCAATGAATTATTATTAACATTTCATTGCTATGGAAAGAAATCATAGCAATCTTAACATACTATGTCTGGAAAAGTGAGGAACGGTGAGCCTGGACACTAGGTTCCCTCTGTCTACCTTGGTATCAGATCAGAAAATAATTAAGCCTTGAGATTAAGCGACAATAAAAATTGAGAAAAACACATCCAGTGCTAGTTAAAGACAGTAAGTCATACAAAAGAGTCATTCTTAAACTATAGCGACATTGTTGGAATGTAATGACTTAGAACAATAGTGTATTCTTTCGTTCCAAGACTTTTCTTTAAAGATGAATAATTCGAACTCTTTGAAGCGTACGGTAAAGCTTTTTGCTTTAAGTTTACCTACATTTTGAAATAGTGAAGTAAATATACATACAAATTTATGGTGAATGTGATTTGGTTTTCTATTATATTTTACTTAAATAATAATAACATATTTATCTATAGATTAAATTACAGTTTTACAAAAGTGATGATATAGGATTTCAATTTCAGTAGATATGCTTATCATTATTTTTGGTTTTATTATGGGAAAAAAAAATATTTTGTAGTGTTTGTAAGTATTATATAATGAAAGCTTATATACAGCAAAATAGATATTATAATGCTTTCTCTATAAGAAAATAAAAAAATAGCAGTATTTTATATCTTTAGATTGGGTCAAATGATAGAGAAATCGATAAGAATTATCCACCAAGATAATTTTCAAGTACGTTAAAAATGTGCGTATTTGTTTTCATAACTCTTTTTTTTTTGTTAAGCTAATGGACTATTATTTTAACACATATGTCTACCTTAACGGTTTTCTATATAAATGCGGCTGTAGTCCTACTAGCCTTATAAATGATTTTTTTGTTCGAATTTCTCACAAAAAAATATACTGAATAAATTTAGATTAATCTATACAATAACATAGCTTACACATAATAAAAAGTAGATTTTGTATAGAACT
Organism: Heliconius charithonia; assembly: GCA_030704555.1. NCBI lineage: Eukaryota > Metazoa > Arthropoda > Insecta > Lepidoptera > Nymphalidae > Heliconius > Heliconius charithonia. Next base: position 8,720,102 of record CM060825.1, read on the forward strand.
TTTAAATAAATTGTATATAATACAGCAAAATTAAAAAAAAAATTGTTCAACAAACGATATCTATGTTGGACATTCAGAAACCTGTATAATTCTGGTAATGATTTTAACCACAAGGTTACAAGCTGTTCTACCGGATTCAGGACTCAGAGTTCAAAAGACAAACGCTCTTCGTGACTTACAAAAGAATAGTTAAGTTTTAGATAGTTTAGGTGTTCTTTAGTTTTATTTTTTTTTTTCATATTTTAGTATCTCTGACACATAGAAACATAGAATTTTGTAAATGCTTATACGTAAAGTTATATTATGGTTTATAGGTCAACAGAGTGTGTTGGCCAAAGATTCACTCTACCTAGGTTGCATTATGCGAAATGTTTTTAAAAATAGAGAAATTATTTGTAAAAGATGGTAAAAATATTAATCAATACGTATAGCGCATATTCCTTAAAAAATTATTTGATTTAATTCTCCTTTACTAGATTTTTCAACATTTCAATAGTATACATTAAAATATTTTATCTTTTCAATTCAAAATTTAATTTGAGAAAAATTTGTGTACAGGTATTTTTATTTACATATTAATTACACCTGAGTTGTTAATTTTCGCACTGCTGTGTAACTCTGATTGCTTCAATACGTACACCTGATGCCGACATCTTTCACCCTTTTTTAATAGATTTTCTCATTAAATCATCTTTTCTAAGTGGTTTTAATTATGGCTTCTCTGCCAAGATTATATCCATACTGTAAAAAGTATTTTCAGTAAAAATACAAAGTGAAATTACCATTTTTGCATTAATTAATTTTTGAAGAGAAAAGTTTAACTAAATCTCGAGATTTTTACAGTAAGTTCTTTGGATTTTACGTTTATCGCGGTATACTCTCTAGCTCTTACCTGCAGCTTCGTCCACGTGGTCTGATAGAAATATCTAACAGTTGTTTATGATCCATGACACATTATAAGTACCCGAGATAGCTCAGAAAACAGACACGAGGTTAAATCGAAACGATTAACATCAGCTACACGCCGCCCGCACACTGTAGGTTAAGGAAGGAACTAGGAATCTAGTGTTAATGCACTCCGTTTCTCACTTTCCGCCGAATTCTAGAGACATTGCGTGTTGAGTGGCGGAACTCAATGCCGCGCTTTGCCTCGGCACCAGACGGTAGAAAAGAAAATATAAATTTAAGTAAATATTTCATTTCCTCGAGTAGAGATCGAATCCTCAACTAGTCGTTCAGTTTGTGCCCTGCGCGACGACTGGCCTCTAAACGATTGTAGTAATGTAACATAACAGCCTTTTGCCTTCGTGTATAAATCATATCCCGAATTCCCGAATGTCCCGATTAATAAATCATATCATAGAAATCTCGCGACAATTCTTTTATATGTTCCTCTAAAAGTTACCTATCTACTGTTTCATTGACACCTCTACACCCTAAACATCCCGTAAATAACCATTTCTGCTCTTCTGAAGATTTTCCCAAAAATAAAGAAAGAAAGACAGATCAAAATTTAAAAATTGTATGTTTGAGTTATAGTATCATGTAAATAACAATACATCTGCACGTGAAAGACCATAAGATTATTTTAAAATCACAGACAGATTTAATTTTTTTTATATATCTTTCTATATATAGACAACTACCAAAATTAAAAATCTAATATCGTAAATAAGTAATATAGTAAATATTATTATAACGAAACATATATAAAAAAATTATAGACATGCCAGTATATAAAGAAAAGTTATCCTGCTTTTAATAATCGAAATATAAAATTTGTTGAACATTTCTAATGCAGTGTTCAATTTACAGAGTATCTGCAATTAAAATGAAACTATAAGGCAACGGGCTCTATAGGCGAAACCCATCTGAACCAGGGCTACCGACAATGATCTTGCTGTAGATAGATTTATTTCCACACACTTCTCGAATCTAGCGAAAAAATTTTAATAGAAAAAAATATTTTAATAGATTGTGGAGATTACGATGTGTGGAGGTTTTTATTTATGTATCTGAGCTTATATTTGGCAATAACAAGGAAGGGCGTTGTCAGCCGTCACTAACAAGTTAGGACACATTGTTCAAAACCATCGAGTTGTGGAGAACAGTCATGAGTCATACTGCTCTGTGTATAGCGTTAACTCTAATACATTTTAATAATATTTTTTCTCTAGTCAGTTGTTTCTCTAGTCATAGTGTATACATAAATTATTTAAAGCGTCGCTAAATAAGTAATTTAAAATATTTTAGTTATTTGAGTCTAAAATTAAATATTTTTGTTAATTTGCTTCTACCCTAGATGGGCATAATGCCCTGTTATGCTTCGCGTTATATAGTGTCGTACTAAATGGTTCTCTAAAATACAAGTTAAAGCTGTACAAAATCAACACCCAATCAAAAATTCAAAGAAATCAAGTACAATTTTCAAGACAACTAGTTTTAACTTTGCCTTATCTTACCTTGCCTTTGAAAACCTATTGTTAACTAGAAAGCACCTCGAACAGTTTTGTATTTATAGTTCTTTAGTTATTACTTTGGTAGCCCTACAACCGTGTACGTTTGCCGGTCGACCGCCCCCGTGCGAAACTGTACGTACTTTAATTGGAGCCGTCCGTCCGGAGATGGAAAGATAGATGGGAGGTATAAAGGCAGTCAACTATTATTTCCATTCGTGCCCTAAAATTTTTGAGTCAATTCAATATTAGATGAGATTTTTTTGTACTCCATACAATGTGACATTGGCAAAGTAATTGGTGCTCACCTGGCACGCTCGAAGTGCAATAAATTGAACTGAATTTTTTTCACTATGTAATGATTAATTATGATTAAGTGAACTGGATAACAATGTAGCTAATAGCTGTTACTTGGAGTGTCAAAAAAGATGTCAAAACTTATATAAGTAATTTAAAATTTTAACCGACTTCTAAAAGCTTTTGAGCTCCTCATCTTGAGAATCAACAAGTATAAATAATATATTCTTACATATACTAGGACGATGCTTTGGCTTATTTTAAGTTTTATGGAGAAATTTGGATTTATGTTTCTTTTAAAAGCTTTTGTAAGAATCTTCGTTACTGTTACAATATATTAATACTTCAAATCACCTTCATGCTGTATCACGCACACAGCAGGGTATGCAGAGAGAACTTAGTGTTACGACACGCCATTCCCCACTTTCCGCCGAACCGATTCTGAAGACTACGCCTCAGACACCTGAGCGAATTAATTGAAATATAACTTTAAATAAATATTTCACTTTCACTCGAGAGGATATCGAACTCACAAGTCACATTGTGTGCCCCTGCACTACAACTGGTCTCTATATTAATGTTTAGTTTATAATAACGAAACTATTCTGCATGCTGCTGTGGACAACATCCTACTTATCCTACAATTATCATAAGTAAAAATTTGTAAAGGAGAATAGAAAATATTCCACACTCACGCACTTAAATGAATCTTTATAGTAATATAACATTCTTATAACACAAAGGTTATATACAATTTATGTAAAGATTTTGTACATATTTGGCTATAATATAACATTTACTTTAAGCATAGGAAGCCACTTTGTGTCGCTAGCGTATTATAATATTATACAGTAGGTTTTATTCAATTGAAACTTGACAAATTATTTCGCAGTAATGCCTAAAGACGTGGGACTCGGTGGATTGAATTGGAGTTGTTATCCCTTTTGATGTTATGTTTTGATTAAATATGTTTTTAGTTTCCGTTTTCCATGTGCTTTGTTGCTGTTCCAACTTTGGTATAATATGTACATATATTGCTTTGATTTATATAATATAAAAGTTAAGTTCTATGAAATAATAATTGTGATTTCGTTTTCTTATATGCATTATCTTAAATAACAAGCAACAAGGATATTTTAAATACATTTTAAGTTTTATTTTCGATTCACGCTGTATCGCCACGTGCCACGTATAATGTAGGGTAGGCAGAGGGAACTTATTGTTAAGACATTCCGATCCCTACTTTTCTCTCAAATTTGAAAACTTTGAAAATAGTTCAGTCTTCCGAATGGGAAACATACTGACAACCGCTGACGCAGACCCTGCACCTTTACGCCTCGACGGCCTTAACATTGATATCTAAATAATATCGAACATTATACATAATACTTATATGTTGCATAACCACATCAAATCGATTTTTGTCGAGTGGTTCATTACTTCTGCCCAACAGCTCTAAAATACATAAAGTATATTTATAATTATTGTTTTATATATAATATATATGTGGTTTATTTATAATTTACTAAAAATAAGTAGTATACGACCGAAACAAGTTTTTCAGCCGAAACGGAAACTGAATCTTCGGCTTTGGTCGCAGTTTCGGCCATAACCGAAACCATACATTTGAATATACAGTATGATCAAAAAATAAACCGAAACAGTCGATACAGGTCGTCATTACCTACTATTTTTATCCTATATGACATGGTCTGTTTAATTCTCTTTTAGGTTTATCCTCAATTGTTGTTATTTTTTTAAATTCTATTACAAAGTTTCAAAACTCGAATGTGCCTCGTCAGTGTATCTGGTGGGCATTGCGGAAAAGTTAAGGTACCTTGGATCCATTGTACATGAGTCTGGAGGTATCTATCACGATGTCTATAGTCGGATAAGCACTGGAGGTCACTAGCGTGATCTGTGATTCCGGAATACCGCCCAAATTCAATGAGCATATACAAAAGCATTATTCGGCCGGTTCTTTTATACAGCAGCGAATGCTGGTCAGCACAATCACGGCTCACTCAGGAGCTTCAAATCTTGGAAATAATGATGATACGCGTTACGCTCATGCCTGGAACTATGTCAAAAGCAAAAGTCGCTGGAGTAAGACCTCCCGGACGCCCAAGCTAGCGCTGATTGAATATCGTGATACAAGACATGAGAACCAAAATTGTTTTTGTTACTACTACCAAATCAAATTTAAATCTATTTTTTGGGACGTAGATAATACTCATCTATGAAAACCTCAATACGCTATAATTTAGAATTAATAAACTGAATTTATTACTTGTGGACCACAATAATTAGCAGAATAACGCCTGAAAAGTTCTTAGTTTCGGCACGGCCAAAGGTTTGGGCTTAGTTGGCCAAAATCGAAACTATGGCCGAAACCACGATTTTTGGCCAAAACTGGCCGAAAACGAAACCGAAACAGAACATTCGGTCGGTTAGTAAAAATAAAATCCATCTCTTTGCCTAAAACAACTAAAAGCTAGCCATTTTAAGTGCATTATTGCATTCCGCAGAAATATTAAAGCTTCCCAACAAAATGAACTGAATTTTGTATTGCATATCCCCGAGACAATATTATAAGGTACCTCACGATATTACGTTAGTTGAGTAGGTATGGCGTTTGCGTTTTAAGTGTCTTTATAAAATGCGGTTCCTTATTTTATAACCAGAAGCTATTTATATAATACAATTCTATTCTTGAGAATATTTTATTCATGACACTTCGTGTGATAACTTTTATATGAGCTCTAGAATTCCCTGTGAAACAATCGGGCACGTTGAAATATATTATCTTTTTAATAATACACACATTTTACGTTACTCTATACATTAGGCAATACGTTTTTATTATTTTATATTGTGTATTTTCCAAGAAAGCACATGGGATTTAGTGACAGTTAGTGATCTATCACTAAATCCCCAATACATGGGTAATGGAGTGCTATTCTACATTCCTACCCGCTTCGCAACTTTGTTTCAACAAGCATAGGTACTTTTTAGATTTATACGCCGGTAGAAAATGAACTCGCAACGTAAACTTAACCTTCTCACATAAAAAGTAGTATTGTTTACTTTCTTTACTATTATTATAAAGCTGAATAATTTGTTTATCCAAACAACGTGCTAATCTCGAAATTATTATTTTTATTCTGTTGGATATTATTAGTTGGACTTATCAAGGAAGGTTGCAGGCTATTACATCATGCCTTTATACATTGTTAAGACAAGGAAAAGAGTGGAAGAAATATGTTGTAAAAGATGAAAGGATACGAGAATCTCCATTGCGTATTCCTTACTGTTTAATTTATATTCAAGCTAGTCAATTAATACACCGTGTATACAGGGAACTAATATTAATATTATTAATATATGGATGTATATATAACCAAGATTGTTTTTGTATAGAAAGATGAGCCGAATAGAAAGATGACCCGGAGTGTGAAATTAAAAATATTTTAGCATTAAGGTGGTCTTTGTTTCTGTACGGGTACGAGACATGAAGGAAGTTCATCGGCCGCTGCCTTAGACAGATTCTCATTATATACTGGCTCAATAAGATCTCCAACGAGAAACTGTAGAATCTCTAATCCAAGATGACGATCACCGACTTCTAAATAAAGCGCCGCTGGGCTTGGATTCAGCACACCCTAAGAAGATCCTCCGATCACATTCCAACATAAGTCCTAGAATGGACACCACAGGAGAAACGGAAACGTGGCCATCTTAAGCACACTTGGAGGCTTTAATGGCAGCGGAACCAAGGCGAAATGCCTAGAACAAAACGTGATTGCGGAGCACTGTGGAGGCTCTCTTTCCCGCCTAGGGGATGCAGAAAAATAACTCAAGTAAGTCATGAAAAAAAAATGAGCTGAGGTAGAGAAAATCAAGAACGCAATGCTAGTCTACAGCCAATTAAAATTTATTACCACAATATTAGCTTTCAACAAACAGTTATTATTAATAACAGAAAATATTTCAAATTTCGTCTATTGTTAACGCATACCATTATGCGGTTGATTACAGCCAGCGTGAAAGCCATTTGAGCGTTATGAAACTTAATGTGCGGCAGTTCACAATTAATTCTAACTATGCATTCTGGTTAACTTAGTCAACCAAAACTTTTTCAGTTTCACGCTATATCTGCACGTAGCAGGGTAGGCAAAGGGAACCTGGGAACATACAATGAAGAAATGAAAATATTAAATATACCATTTCGTTCCTTTTAACTTAGTGTAAAGTCACTCAGAGATTACCAAAAGATATTTCCGAATTCATAAAGTTTATGAAATAGATTTCATAAACTTTATATATATTTCCTATGTATGTCATTTGTACGTACAATCATAGCAAAGTATAAAGTGAGTGTTTTAGCTGATTAAACAGGAGTAGTGGCAGGTCATAATGAGTCAAACCGCGGCGCCACCCTCCCTCTTTCATAAATACCTACTCGTATACCTATAAATTGAAGACATGCTTAGACGACGGCAATATGTCGAATTTAAAGCAAACTCGAAATTTCAAATAAGGTTGCAATGGCTATAATATGAGATAAAATAATTATATTGTATTTTTTAAGTATTTTAGTACAGTACTTGAGGCAAGTCGTAGCGCCAGGACACAAGTTTGCGACTGTAAACGCTGGTTCTGAATTCTATTCCCAGTCGAAACTTATATATTTTGATGTCCTCAATCTGGTAAAGAGACACAGCTAGTTTCATTGAATTTCGCTAGTGTTAATACACTCCATTTCTCAGGTTCCCTCTGCGTACCCTACGTATATAAGCGGGATGGATAGCGTGAAGTTGAAAATAAAATATCGTGATATATTGAGACACCAATGACTATTTTCCATCACCACTCTGTACAATTAGCTATTTTCATGGAAAATGTCTCTCTGCCCACTCTGCTATACATAAAAATATATATTGTATTGTAGGATGTAAATTATATTTTAAAGTGATTATTTACTTTTAATAACACATCTAGGCCTATTATGAACCTAACTTTTTTGAAATGCCTTTGTATATTTTTATTAATGATCTTATTCATAAAGAAACTTTTATATAAAAAAAGAAATAGTAATAAATCACCAGAAACTGACGTTCACTGTTTCCCCCCGTTAATGGTTATTTGACTTAATAACATTAGTCAAAGACTATTCATATAACATTGTATTGTTTGTTTTCTATGAAAATTTATTAGGAAAATGGAATATTTATGTGTACGAATTGATTACTTTTTAATGTATGATTATATTTTACTTCAATATAAAATACGTATTTAGTAGGCCATCATCGTGGCCGACCAACATATAGTAAACACAACGATTGTGGGTTCGTTTCGCAATGGGGGGTGGGGGAATTTATTACCGTTTCCTCGCTCTGAGAACAAAAGAGACATTCGGATGCATATACGAACGCATGTCTTAAAAAAATATGCGGAAAACGGACAACAAAATATCTTAACTGCATGCTTTGTAAACGTTTTTTTTTTCTTTTTGTTTTTTTTTGCATTAACTTTAACTGTAACTTTAACATTTACTTACACTTTTTTCCGTATAGCAGGCTGGACAGAAGAAAAACTGTCTTAACACTGTGTACTGTTAAGACACTCTGTTCCCCACTGTCCTCCTAATATTCTGGGCATTGTGGGTTAAGTGAAGAAACTCTACACTACAATTTTTTATACTGAATATAGTCTTAAAATATTATAAAACAAATTTTAATTAAAACGAGAACATAATATTTTTTTAAATATAAATAAATATGTTAACAAGAAACGAACTGAAATGTTTGGAATTCCGTTATGAAAAATAAATAGATAAAATACAATTTACCTAGTCTTTTATTTCTATGTGAATATTAAAATCATTTCACACAAGTGATCAGTGATTACAGCTCATAATATTAAATTGTGTACTTGAAACTTTTATGTAAATTATTTTATTCACAGTCAACTCCCTCCCTACAATACATTCTTTGTTATGGATCATCATGCGTAAACTAACATTGTGAATTAAACGTTAAAATATTGATGCTAGAATATAGAAATAAAAGTATTTGTATAACTTTATCATAAGGCCTTACAAAATTGTTGCGGATTCAATATTAGTATGAGGTAGTTATGCCGCATATAGCAGGGTAGGCAGAGGAAACTTAGTGTTTATACACTCCGTTCCCCATTTTCCAGCCACTTTTCGAGACGTTGTGAGCAACGGAAATTAATCGGCAATACGAGTAAATATATTTTTTCCCCCGAGCGGGAATCGAATCCACAACGTTCACAGCCAAATGCCCTTTCTATTTTATGTGTGGTTTAGTACAATGACATAATAATACATAACTCACCCACTAACTGCTGAAGTAAAAGCTTTCTATCTCTACTAAAAGCGTGGAAGAACAAAAGCATCCCGCTTCCATTTTTTTTCTCTACGTATACCTACATCATTTTTTGGGCGGGGTATATGTAAACAAAGATATCGGGCTATTTTAATGAAATTAAATATTTTTGTTTAAAAAACTAAATAACCTCATTAAATCGGCTTTCATAATCTACATAAGGTAAATAAATCATGATTTTTATGTACACGTTGTTTGTAACGGAGTTACTTTGTATAATATGTACAGCACGACGTGCGTTGTAGAATGGCACCATTGCACTGAGTGTGAAACACAGTGGTGTTCAGTTCAATAAATTTTGGCTGCAAAATTAAATATTAAAATTTAGTATGCTTACTGTAGCGGTCACCGCCATTTTGTTTACCAAAATAACAAAGCACTATAAACTTTCCTTTCCTTTTTCTTTAAAAGCCTATATTCTACTTCATATTGTAAAATCCGTATTAGAAAAGATTTCATTTTCAAATATGAATAAAACACATAAGTCACTCTGAACATAACATATTAATAATAGTAAATTATAAACGTTTTAATAATATTTTAAATTTATGATACAAAATGACAAAAATATGTAGATTGCTCCATTCACAGTCTAGTAAACTGTTCGTTTTAACGAGAGCAAGCGAAGGTAATGTATCGAATACATACACACCGGAGACTTAATTTGCGCTAACAGTGACAAATTGTCAAAGCCTTGTATGGGAAAGCGAATTGAAAAGGGTTTTTAGGGAAAAATAGTTTTTTGAGTGGCTCGTGTTTCATACGTACTTGGTTGTATGTATAAATTTATATTACAAAGGAAATAGCTATTAATATTTAAAATGGAAAATATTAAAAGCTGTTTTAAAATATGGAATACATTACTGGCAAGCTTCTCACACTTAGAAGAAATAAAAGTTGAATTTAATTTAGATTTTTGGCCTAATTTAAAATTGAATGTTAGTCGATAAAATTTATCCATCTTACTTATTTAAAAATACTTATTTAAAAAACGTATAAAAATTTGAACGCAGCGGGACTCGAACCCGCGCCTCCTGGAAACCGACCAGGCGCTCTGACCACTAAGCCATGCGTTCTCGCCAAGCTACGTCGAAATTTTTATACGCTTGTTACAACTTATTTATGTTGTTAGCTTCTCTGTAGGGAGATTTTTACAAATTTCCGCTACCCAAAGATAATTACAAAGAATTATCGTTTGGCAAGAGAGAAACTATTTTTAAATATTTTTAAACATTTTTAAAGTGTTATTCCACACTTAGGAAAGAAAAATACTTATTTAAAAAACGTATAAAAATTTGAACGCAGCGGGACTCGAACCCGCGCCTCCTGGAAACCGACCAGGCGCTCTGACCACTAAGCCATGCGTTCTCGCCAAGCTACGTCGAAATTTTTATACGCTTGTTACAACTTATTTATGTTGTTAGCTTCTCTGTAGGGAGATTTTTACAAATTTCCGCTACCCAAAGATAATTACAAAGAATTATCGTTTGGCAAGAGAGAAACTATTTTTAAATATTTTTAAACATTTTTAAAGTGTTATTCCACACTTAGGAAAGAAAAATACTTATTTAAAAAACGTATAAAAATTTGAACGCAGCGGGACTCGAACCCGCGCCTCCTGGAAACCGACCAGGCGCTCTGACCACTAAGCCATGCGTTCTCGCCAAGCTACGTCGAAATTTTTATACGCTTGTTACAACTTATTTATGTTGTTAGTCCATCTTATGCAACCAGACCAAAAAACCAAAGATTTTATAATATATAATACAACAGTAGATGTGAAGAATTACAGCCAAATGAAATGGCATTCGGCTTTAATTTTAATTAAAAAATAAATTTACAAATCTAATGTATTTTATAATATACAATAATACAAATTATTCTATTTATCTTCAATATTGCTGATAAAGTTTAAAATACCATCGTGCGGCTGTGGAACAGAATCTAACTGTAAACGTTATGGTAGTAAAGTTCCATTTTATACAAATACGAATTATTTTTATTTAATCGCTCTACAATTTGGTCTTGAATTCCGCCACTCGACACACAATGTCTATTTATTCTACTCTTCCTTCGGATTTAGGCGGAAAGTGCAGAACGGAATGTATCCTCTCTGCTTACCATGCTATATAAAATAAAGTTAGAATTGTGAAAAAAACTAAAGGCATTTTTTCAACCTTTGTTGTACAAACTTTACTTTATTCAACATCACAGTCATGGGCTTTGAAAATATTGGTAACACACTAAATTCCAAACGGTATTAAAAATTGTACATATATACGAATGTGGCACCGTGCGCACAAACAAATATTCGAACAATTTTTAGTAGACATTTCTCAGTTTGTCAAACAAAAATATTATTGATATGTACATTGTGCATACTCTAAAAAATGTGGACTTTTTTATTTCGAAAACTATAGAGCTATTTTCTATAAAATTCAATTTTGACTAATTATCTCTATAATTATTAAGCAAATAATAATATAACGTGAATTATTATTTTTTTAATTTTAAGAACACCATGATGCCTTATATATTTAACATTTCCATACTTTAAAATAATTTTCCCCATTTGTTTTCATCATATTATTTACTAACTCAATTTAGGACGAAATACGCAATTTTCCATTTACATTTCCGGAATTCACCGTACAAGGTTTATCATGTTACGGAGGAAAACGTTAGGAAATCAAATAAAAGCTCAAATGGTCCTGCAATTGAATTTTCACTACTCGGGGGAGGGTGCAGGGCGGAAACGCAATGCAACGGGCTACCCTTGAACAAGTGTGTACCTTACTAGAAAATCTCTAAATATTCTATCAAATCTTTTGCTGTTTGGTTTGCCCAGAGAGGAGCTAACTCGATTCAAATTCGGGTATAATAGAGGATTTAGCTGTTTATTTCTATTAAATTCCATGTTTTATTTGAAATATTTCAAACATAGATTAATTTGTTATTCTTTTAATATTTTTCATAGTGTTAACTCACTTTAGGCTCACTCTCTAGTCCGAAAAATGCAGACTCATAAAAATAGTCTAAATACCTACGTAAAAATCAAAAATATACAAGATTGCATGCTACACTATTACAGATACTGTAATGATACTCGGTCTGCTTACGACAAAATGTTTATTTGGTTTGTGCCCCTCACACATAAGCTTCAGTTCTAATATTTTTATTAATAAATTATTTATTAATTAATTACATAAAAACGACAATACCGACATGTACAACTAGATTGTGTCTTAGAAAGAAGAACAAAAAAAAAGAAAAATATAATCTATATATATTAATTACAAAAATAGCAATGTCAGAATATACATAACGAAAGCTCTATACGAACATTCTTGTTTTCAAATATTTCATATTATATTTTTATAATTGAATTAAGCAATATTTTTCCATATTAGAATTAAAAAAAAAAACAAAACTCCTCACATAGTTGTAGTATAATAGTAGAGACAGTTATTTCAGAAGGGTTGTTTGGGATAGCAGGTATCCCAGCACATAAATGCTTATATATTGCATTACAACATTATCATTTTCTATTTAAATAATATATAAACGAACACTTTACTTAATTCAAAATTTCGAACATCATATTTTGTCATCTACAAAAGTATCGTAAATATTAATAAAGAAAAATATTCCTATTTCTTAAAAAAAATCTATACAAGTACTTAATTCTTAGACCACTCACATTACTTTGAATAGAAAATTATAAAATTAGAGCGTATCGCAATGCAGTAAATACTTACGTAAGTTGTTATAGCGGACAAAAACAAACACTTTCCTATAATAAACCAATCAAATAACAATATCACAAACAAAACTAAATATAAACAGAAAAACAGAACGAACAGCACATGAACACAATATGAGAGAGAAAATTCGAAAATGTTTATTGCACTTCGGAAAAGATCGCGTTAATATTTATTGCGTAGGACGTACACCCTCCACGAGGGTTGGCGAGAAACTAACTAAAAGGGTAGCTCGGGCTTGGGGTAATACAGGGTGAGAGGGGGCGAACAGACTGCCGGCTGAATGGGACCGAGCCGTCGCCATTTTCGTTCCACTATGTAGGTTGTATAGTAATAAACGACTCACTTTATTAAGTTTAAACAAACTTTGTATAGTTTGGAAAGGGTTTCTTAAGCTGTTTTATGATGTTCACAGATCGTTTATAAGGACCTGAGATATGAGATTACTTTGCCTAAAACACTTTGATGTCTTTGGTCTTTGGCCAACTTCATAAGAAAATCGTAGTAAGGAGCCTACCCATAAAGAATCAATCTCACGCTAATTTATTAGATTAATACAGGTTCACGCTGTATCCCGCACACAGCAGAGGGAACCTAGTGCTAAGACACTCCGTTTCCCATTATCCAACGAATTCTGGAAGCATTGCGTATAAAGTGGTGGATCTCAGCGCCGCGCTTTGCCTCGACACCAAAGCGAAGAAATGAAAATATATATTTAAAGAAATATTCATTTCCTCGAGTGGGGATCGAACCAGTTATACTTTGTACCGCTGCGCCACGACGAATTTAATAGACATTTAATTAATATAATTGTATTCAATTTCTGATGAAGTTCTCTTTACAAAATTATTTTTGTGGGAACCAAACTTACAATATTATTTTAAAAAAGGTAATGGTAGATATATTTTATGTACCATAAACCTTTTTTTATATAAATATAAACGGTACATTGAATGCATTGTCCTTTAATACGTGCACGATGATGAACCAATAATTGTGAAGTTTATTCTTTTTGCATTCTGCTCTCATTTCTGCTTATTATCGTACTGTATATGCACTTTTCTTTTAAAGTTTATAATATATTATAAACCATATTATTTAAAGTAAAATATAAGTAGTTACAATTACGATAAAGTTATAATGGAAATAACAAAAGAAAAGCTATTAAAAGTTTTGAGGAAATTGCAAATCTTCACTGAGGGCAGCGGAAATAAAAGATTGTTTAATTTAAATGCATTGCCTCACCAGGCGAGAGGTTGCCGGGCTTCCCCGCCCGCGTACTTGGGAAACATTGAATTAAAATATACAATTCTTTTCTACGTTTAAGGTGCGAAAAGTTATCTGTATGGAACCGACGTAGGAGTTTTTCTTGAAAGGATATAAATATTTCTTTCTATTTCCAGGGATTTTGTAACATCAATATTTACATAATTGAAATAATGAAATAAAAAAACTAAAATTAACACAGAATTTTCTTAAAAATATTCAATATTCAAAGTCAGTGAGGTTAGTTGTGGCGACTTGCGGCTAAACGCAACTGGTTGTGGATTGAATTTCCATTCTAGGAAATGAAGTAGTTTATTAATATAATATTAAAATTTTCATGTCCTCGTTAATAAGAAGGCAAAGCGTGGTCTTGAATTCCGCCACTTGTCTTCACCGATCATTTTGTCTTCACCACTTTAAATAAAAGCACAGTTTGACTACTCTATAAAAATCAACTCTCTTTAAAGCATCTTTTCTTTTACAATTAAACAAAAAAAAAAAAATACGCAATCAGACACAAACCTATCAAAGCGATAACGCCGCACACACCTCATTCACGAAATCGAGTCGTATTGCGGTGAAGTTAAACGTTGTAATAAGTTTATTATTGAAAATAGGTAACTGCGAAAAATAGAACGAGAGCTATCCCTTTCTCGTTCTGATATGTTTTTTGAGAATAAAAAGTAGTTGATCGGCAACGCTTAGTAGTATTTTTGTAGTAGTAGGTGTTTATGTTATTGGTTATCTATTCGCAACTGCGTGACGCGTTATACAGTTATGGATAAAAATCGTGAAACGAAAAAAAAACCCCCCTCTAAACTGTTGATAATTCTCCTTTATTTTTTTAAATATGGGTTTGAAATGTTTTACCCTATATGCTGCTCCCGTAAAAGGAGCGCAGACGCTTACTCTCTCTATATGTAACTTATTTGAGCGAGGATAAGATCCGCTTTGTATGTCTTTATAATGTAGAGTATTTTTTTTTTCTATATTATGCTAATTTCACCAATGTACGATGATGTTAATGCTGTTGGCCCTGCTATCTTTTACGACATCGGAAAAAGGGTAATCGCAGACTTTACATCAGCAACAATTTAGATGGCCAAAAAGACCGATGCGCCATGATGACTTCTACCACGTCACAATCAGTTTTTCATTTATAAATATTACCTAGTGTATGTTTGACCCCACAACTATCACACGTTTGCTAGCCTGTGTTTATTCGACGCACCCTACGAGGCGACAGTGGCTATACAATGTTTTTAATACGTTTACTTTTTTTATTGAAACTTTTTAGAAAAGCTTATAGTTACTATTAAATTAGGTAATTAAAAAATTAATGTTAGACTTGAAAATAGATTTTTGGTAGTCAATATTTTAGGTAACGATCCATATTTACTTGTACATCAATATACACTTGTACATTAATAAAATTTAAATAATTATTAATAAATAACGTTTTAGTTAGTTTGTAACGTTTTAGGTAGTTGTTAGAAAATGTATTATTAAATAATACATATATACATAAATGTATATAGGCACAGGCAATATTTACGAAGTAAATATTAATCCTTTTAAGAAGAAAGCGCAAGATAATATTATGACTGGTTGTTTTTTTTTTTCATTCTTAATATTTTGTAAAAATTTTGGAGTAGCACCGATTCGTTCCTCATCTTATTCGGTCAAAACAAGACAAATTTATTTAAATTAGGTATTTAGACATAAAATGATTGTAGCTCAAATTAAGCTCCGGTGGTTATTTCTCCATTGCTTAGTTTTACTGGTACACAGATTTAGGAACCTAATGTGAAGGATGTAATGGATGAGAGATGTAATAACTACAATTATAAATGGTCACCGATCGTCGTAGCGCAGGGGCACA
The DNA here is from genome assembly GCA_030704555.1 of Heliconius charithonia. Classification (NCBI taxonomy): domain Eukaryota; kingdom Metazoa; phylum Arthropoda; class Insecta; order Lepidoptera; family Nymphalidae; genus Heliconius; species Heliconius charithonia. The sequence goes on from CM060825.1 coordinate 8,736,177, forward strand.
AGTGTCCGACTGCGCCGTGACATAAATGCGACGGTTGTGGGTTCGACTTCAGCTCTGAGGAATTAAATATGTAATATTTTTACTTACTCTCTCTGGTAATGAGGCAAGGCGCGTAGTTGAGTTCAGCCACTCAACTCTTGAAAGCTTTAAGAATTTGGCGAAATGTGAGGGAATGGATTTTTCGTAACGAAGCGTCATAAAACTAGGTCCCCAGGTTCCCTCTGCTTACCTTGCTATGATTGGGATTCAGTTTAAAGCTGAAAAAAATATCAGATTTTATAAATAATGACAAAATAAGTGAGATAAATTTCTTGAATGCTAATCGAAGGGCCCCTTAGGATTCATTTTCGTTATCCATCATTATATAAGTATTTCACTATAAAAACGATGTTAAAATTACAATATTTATATATAACCAAATAAAGTCTTACTATATTAATAATGTTAGAACCTTGAAATGTTTCGAAAGGAAAAACATGCATTCTTTTCTAATTCCTGAAAACACAACAAGTAAATGGTTTAACATTTTACTTGTTCTGTTCAAGAATTAAAATACAAATTTATAAAGAAAAGCATATCTTATAAGCAAAAAAACTTTTTTTTTTCGAATTGGCTTTAATGGTGACCTGGACTGGTTTTGACAACGTCACCGGGCGGGAAAGGGCGAGAGTAGCTCGCCCCTGATTAAAAATTACGAGCTTTCAGCCTACACTAATCAGGGGGAAATAAAAAAATATAAATAAGTAGAGACTATATATACAAATATATACAATAATGTGGTTATGAACATTTTTTGATATTTAAAAATTTTATTACCTAAAAAAGTTTTTTTTTTCATTCTTCATTGCATAAAAAGCTTAACTTTTGTAAAATGTATATTTTGGGTACTATTCTAGTTCAAACAAGGAATCTTACTTTGTCTATGCTTCAAATCTTTCTTAATCCGTTTCCTATAAATTAGAAAAGTAATAGTAAATATCTGTTGTGAAATATAAGACGTTTAGTATTTATAAAACGATATTTCATTTTAAGTAAATACATGATAATTCATAACGTACTTTATTTTGGATTGAATTATAAATATTTTGTCTATGCATTGCAAAAGTAAAGTATTGACAAAACGTCGTTTTGTTTTGTTATTATCTGTGACTAAAATAGTTTCGTTTTGAGTTTTTCTCTTCTCCGCCGCTGTGTTTGCACTTTAGTTTTATAAAATTTGTTATAATTTGTTATGAACGGTATGTTTTATGTGTTATAAAAACATTAAAAATTCTCTTTACACTCGTTTATACTTCATTAGTTTGTTATAATAAGTGTAGTCTTCGCTTAACATATAAGGTACCAAGTACTGCCAAGATTTATGAATAACTTCACCGTTTGTTGTTTTTCGTTATATTTTTATTATAATAAATTCAGGTACATATTTAATGCCTTATGTTGTGATATGTGCCATTTTCGCTCTCCCTTTATCCCCACATTGATTTTTTATTTCAGGTTATTATCGACCTGTCAAGTAGACATTTTTTCGTCAAGCTGTCTCCGCAAATTCGCAAAATAGGAGACGAAAACCCTTTCAAGTTCTCTAGTTTTATATCGAATCTGCCACCTATAGTAAGTATTTATCATTGCACGTGTTGTTAAACTGACATTTTCTTGTTATATTGTTAGTTGCTTTTATAAATATACACTAACACAATACCATGGCTTTGCTCGCGTGGGTGTTAAGCTTGAAAGATCGAACTTGCTTAACGAAATCTATTCATTATACCAAAAATCCCATATATAACATAATATATGTGAAACTGCTTAAATACTTGCATAATTGATGTTGATATGTAATGTTGTGGAAAATTTAACAATAGCCTATTTAGCCTTGTTTTAAAGTTCAAAAGAACGTAAAACATGTTCTGATACGACTTTATTAAAAAATTATATTAGTATACAGTAACTTTAACATGTTTTCCTTATAGTATTACCTAATAAATTCTATATACAAGCACTACTATAATAAAGAAATAATAAAGGCTTAATATAAATATTAAATAATATAATGTTGTATATTTTTATTACATAATATAAATTTAGATTGATTCATGAAAATTAAGTTGCTCTCAATTGTAAGTTCTTTATTTGTTGTAATTTGAATACATAATCATTTTTAATTTTTTTTATTGCTTTTTTTATTTAATGGTAACAAATTATTTAACTTAAATATATTAGCTAATTTTTTAAACCAGTTGTTCATTTTATTTGTGTTATGGTGTTTAGAAAGCTATTCAATAAAAAATTCAAAAAAGGTCAAAATTCATGGCTTCAATGTTAATAGACCAGCAAAAATTGCTATAATTTCAATATTTTAAAATCACTACTCGCGGCTTTATACGCTTGGACAAATGGTTAGAAATATATCTAAGAGATTTCCTTTATGGTTTTAGAAGCTCTCTGGTTTTTACAACATTTTTCATTGTAACTTCATAATAATTGATTGTAGGATGATTTATTAGAGGCCTTATATGTCCAAAATATAAGAATTTCCCAATTTGATTCAGTAGTTCCTGAGATTAACATGTTCAACCAAACAAACTCTTCAGCTTCACAATATAATTATTCAAATTAAAAAATTAAGTATTAATTTTTTAGTCTTAATGCTAAGTCTCCCTGCCTAGGGACTGGAATGGTCTCAAGTATTGAGAAATAAAATTTTTTGCTTTCTACTCATGCAATACATGTTGAATATCACTCTTAGTCAGGCAAGAGCAGGAAAATTATTATTTATTAAAATTTAAAAAAATAAAAAAATATATTTTATCTTTTTTTCATTAAAAACCCATTCCCTCAAGTTGGCATTGAATCCTTAACAATTGAGTTTACAGTCTGATACTTTGCCACAATAGCCTTGAAAGTATTCTTATATAATTAAAAATATATCTGCAGTACAATGCAAGGCAAGTACAAAAATATTTATGTTACTCCATTGAGAGCTTTAAAATCTAAACATTCTGTACATATTACTGTGTTATGTCAATGTATGTATGTGATTAAAATATAACGCAGCACCATTACATAAAATAATGTCAGTCTTAATAAAATAATAATATTTAGATTATTGCATGTTATTATAAACTATCATACACATAATAATAACATTATATATTTGTTCTTATTACATACGAATAGTGTCTTTATAGGCAAAAGAATTATTATTTTTAAAAATAGTAAATGGTATAGTACATAATAGAAAAAAGATCTCACTGCCATTGTCAATATATGTATGTGACAGACAGTGAAATTATAAAAGCTTGATTTTACTTTTGTGTAATAGAAAAAACCACTTTAAGAGTACCACTTCAAAGTATGTCATAATGATCTTAATAAGCAAAACTTATTAAGATCATTATGACATACTTTATATTACAAAACCATGAATCAGAAATAATTATATGGATTGTACTAAGATTGTCTCTAGATGTGGCTGCTATGCCACATTCAGGAGCAGAAAGGTTTAAGATGATATAATATTACATCTTAAGTAGATGTATGCAAAGCTATGTGTTATAAAATTTTACATAAAATAAAATATTGTGTCATTTACTGTCAATTTACCATGCGCAATGATAATTCATAAGAAAAATGTCAAAGAAACAAGTGCAACAATATACTGTCAACATATGTAACTATGACATTTACAATCAATTTTTTACACTATATCTTTGTACATTGCAAGTGTTTTTATTTTATTAGTGCTATCATAATACTTTTTACCCATAGACATTCACATAAACCTTTTAAAATACATCAGTATAGAAGAAAATCTTAATTTTCAAAGTTACCACCATTAAATGGATAATTTTGACACACAAAGAACCATTCATAAAGAAGTAGCCATATTTATTCTTCTTATTTAATCTGGGTAACATTGGTTCATGTTTTTTTAAATAAATGTATGTATGTATTTTTTTAAATAAATCTATGTAACTGTTTTAATAAAACAATAATTCTGCAAATTTGGTTTGGATTACAAAAAAAAGGAAGAAACAGTCTAGTGTTTCGTATTTGTATATATTTTTAATCAGCATAAAAAATACTTAAAAAAAATCTTTTAGCAAACTAACAAGAAAATTGTAATAACCCCACTGCTAGTCAAGTATTGTATCATATCAACACTGGGGGAACATTTAAACTAGTTTGAGGGACCCGTAGAAATAAAGTTGCCCAGATTGACTGATTTGAATATTAGTATTTATATATCAGGGTGGTAGAGCAATGCCGCGTTGCAGTAAGCGTACGCGCAGTGGCGCCCCCTCTACTGAGCTGCTGCCCGGAACTACTTCACTCGACGACCATCACCATCACAAACGATCTAGGAATACAAGGTTAGTTTAATTCTAGCTTCACGCTATAGAGGAGTGGTATAAAAAAATCCTTACTGTCTTTATAATTTATATAATTAATTTCATTTTCTATCTTTTTCTTTACAGTTCCAGAAGACATTCCAAAACAGAAGATACAAGTTTCAGTGTAAAAAAATGTTTGGCATGGTTCAAAGAATACACAACTGTATCAGAGCCAGATGTTTTAGGTAAAAAAAATATTGATTTATATAGCACTTTCATTATCTTTCGATTATTTTGATGTGATGAGATGCTGTGTTCAAAACTTATGTTAGTTACTTAGCCGCCTATTAATTAAAAAAAAACAAAATACGCTTTAGCATCGACGAATGGCCACTACCCATTTACTTCATTCAACTTTTACAATAGACATTATCATTTTCTTGCAAAATTTAACAAAAAGTTACATCACTAAGAATAATATTCTAATATTTCCAGGACCTGAAGGCATGGAAAAATTTTGTGAAGACATTGGCGTTGATCCGGAAAATATTGTAATGTTGGTTATAGCATACAAAATGGGTGCCAAACAAATGGGATATTTTACACAGGAGGAATGGCTTAAAGGTTTACTTATAACTTTTTTTTACTTTTTAAGACTGCTTTATTAACATTTTAGTTGCACAATAAGCTTTGTATTGTGTACATAATAGAAAATAATAAAAATTTTTATTGTTTTCATATTTGCATGCACTTCTTTAATTTAATAGAAATTTGTGCAGAAAAAAATAATACTCAGTGGAACTCATTATTTTCATTTCCTCAGTCATGAAACAAGACAAAGGTGACTGTGCGATGAATGTGACTGAAGTATTGTTGAGTTCTGATTTCACAGTCAATGCCTTGAAAATTCGGCTGTGCGTGGGGAATTTAGTGTCTTCACACTAGACTTCCTCTGATACATACAAACTAAAAAAATCCTAAATATATATTGTAATGTGTAAAATTGTTAAATAAAATATATAAACACTCGCTTAACACTTTAGATATAAGTAAAATTTTGTAAAATAATATAAAGTTAGAAATAACATTTACGTTACGTTAAAACAACCAGGCCAGTCGTGGCGCAGTGGTATAAAGTGTGACTGTAAAACCGACTGGTTGTGGGTTCGATCCCCACTCGAGGAGATGAAATATTTATTTAAATTTATATTTTTATTTCTTTGCTCTGGTGTCGAGGCCAAGCGCGGCGTTGAGTTCTGCCACTCAACACGCAATGCCTCCAAAATTCGGCAGAAAGTGGGGAACGAAGTATCTTAACACTAGGTTCCCTCTGCCTACCCTGCTGTGTGCGGGATATAGCGTGAAGCTAATTTTTTTTTTTTAACATTTTCTTTTTATGGGTATTAATTGTATGTGAACAATAATGTAATTAATATATGTGATAAGGAAACTAGATATAGTAATAATTTAAAAAAGGGTACGGACCAAGTGTCTGTAGTGTTATATTTAAGTGTATTAAAGTAATAATAATAAAAAAAATTAAATATATATTTTTTTATTTCAGGATTAACAGATTTACAATGTGATAGTGTACAGAAGTTGCAAAACAAATTAGACTACCTGCGCCATTTGCTCAGTGACTCCTACGTATTTAAGGCTGTATATAGATATTCATATGATTTTGCAAGGGTAAGAGAATTTTTTATTATAATGACAAATTAAAAAAAATATATACTTAGTCTTGCCATAAATATTGTTATAGGGATTATTTTATTCTATATAACATTTATTACTATCACAGCATGCTAGTTTAAATTCTAGTTTAAAACCATTAAAAAATATTTAAAGCTTATTCAAAGTAGTCTCCATTGGCATTGCAATATAGTAGCATGCACTCTTTCTATGGGAAAATTCTCTGCATTCTTTTTGTATAGATTGATTTAGAGATTCCAAAATATCTTGGTGTTTAGTACAAGCTTTACTCTCTTAAAACTAACCATAAATCATAATGCAGTGAATTAAGATCAGGACTAGATGTCATTCACAACAACTAGATGTCTTCTCTCATCTCTGATAAAATCCGGAACATTCGTTTCTGACCAAAATTGGGTGGATCAAGCTTTATGCCTCGGCACCGAGTCTTGAAGAAAGGACCATTTCTAGTTATTGCACATGGTGTTGTTAGACGGCTTAACTAAGTTTTTAAGAATTATATCTTTATACACGTGTTCACGGTTACTCCTTCATAGCTAACACCAGCTAAGTTTGTCTTCTCGGAACTGTTCTGGGACAATCTTCTGACCGGAACGAAACATCATCAGTCTTGTGTATTTGTCTGTATGTGTGTCAAAAACAGAATTGTAACAGAGTATGTCAGTACTGGAGTTAGCTAGATGTATTGAACGTGCGCGCAGGACAAGGACCAGCGCTCGCTGGACACGGCGACGGCGCGCGCGCTGCTGGCGGTGCTGCTGCCGCGCTGGTCGCTGCGCGCGCCGCTGGGCGAGTTCCTGCGCGGGCGCCGCTACCGCGTCGTCAACCGCGACCAGTGGACCAACATACTCGAGTTCAGCCGCTCCGTGGACGCGCAGCTGCACGCCTACGACGCGGACGGCGCTTGTAACTATAAATATTCACTTTTAAACCGTAGACAAAAATAAGCAAGCAGTACTGCTGAGGACAGATGCCAAGAACTGTTATTTTAAACTTATGTAGTGGCAAACTTAGAATTAATTTATTATAAACGATCCCAAACATACAAACTTAAAAAAATTACAAATGTTGTATAAAAATTTTGAAATGGCCACAAACATCATCTCCTTATACCAATTGAAAATCCATGGGTATTATTAGATAAAAAAAAGCTTTAAAATGTCATGATTGTTGTTAATATGATTTTTTTTTTAGAAATTTTGCGTGAAAGTAAAATTTAGATGAAACGATGCGGATTTAGTGAAAAGTCTGCCTCCGTTAAATGCTATTATTGCAGAAAAAAGTCTTCTGTTAATATAATATATTCAAACTAGCGACCCGCTCGCGGCTTCGCCCGCTTTAGTTACTGAATTATTCATGTAATGTACCTATGTTTGCAAAACACTTAAGATTACCAATGTGAAAATTATTTAAACCTTAATGCAACCCGCATTTTCGTAGTTCCAATAAGGGTGTTCCAATTGTTTAAAAAAACACACTTAAACAAATGACACAAACAACAGAAAACTTTAACGAAAGAAATTATAAACAACAGCACACTTAGATACTATTCTCTTACCCAAAAATACTTAAACGAAAGATGTAACCAACTATGTCGCGTTGAAATATATTATAATTATTGGATAGCTCCAAAATACGTGCAAACGCTTCTAAATTAACTTTGCTATAGAGCCTGGCGCAGAAATGAAGCATTCTCTCGTCCATCTCCGTAGTAGCTCCGAACGACATCTGGGTGTTGACACAGTATGGAATTGGAAGGATTATCAAATGCCATCTAGGCGGTCAACTCAGTCAGGAGAGACCCTCGGTTTCCTGAGGGAGGCCCATCTTAAACGACCAAGGTTCAATGCAAGGCTCATGAGTCGGATTTAGAGGAGGATAGAAAGTCCCTAGGAAATAGTCTTACGTCTGACAGGCAGGCAGGCAGGCAGGCAGGCAGGGAGGCAAAGACATGCGTGACGTGCTGAGGGGTTCCGGCTCTGAGCACTTAATGAAGTAGGCCCGGGTGCCAGACGCAGTCGAATGCGTGCTACGTCGAAGAAGACTACTATTGCACTCTCCTTTCGGTTGATCACTGTTGCGACGTAGTATAACCAGAGTGGTATACCCGCTTGCCAAGCTGCTCGCTTCGTGGAGAAGTGAGAGGAATATCTTCTCGAACAGCTTGGCGACCGCGCTAAGGAGGGTTATAGATCGGTATCCTTCAGGCTGCGGGGTCTTCCCAGCCTTGGGCAATATGATGAGCAGGCCTTCCTTGCATGCCCGGGGGAAAGAAGACAGGCGGGTGCGGCGGATCCATTGTTATAAGCAAAAGGTTGCGGGGCGCGGGGGACGGGTGGTGGGCGGCGAGCCGTTACACAGCAAGATTTTTTTAGTACCGTAATTGTAATTTTAAATCTGTGGTACTAATCTTCTAAAGTACTTATTGAAATGAAATGAAAACAGTAAACAACATTTTGATCTATATTAAATGGCCAAAAGGTAACTAAATAAATAAATTAGCTTCACGCTGTATCCCGCACACAGCAGGGTAGGCAGAGGGAACCCAGTGTCAAGACACTCCGTTCCCCACTTTCTGCCGAATTTTTGGAGGCATTGCGTGTTGAGTGGCACAATTCAACGCCTCGCTTTGCCTCGACACCAGGGCGAAGAAATGAAAACATAAATTTAAGTAAATATTTCATCTCCTCGAGTGGGGATCGAACCCACAACCAGTCGGTTTTACAGTCACACTTTGTGCCACTGCGCCACGACTGGCCTCGTAACTAATATACTTATTTATATACTGAGAGTAAGGGATGATATAGCTTTTCTCTAAAACTATTTGTAATTTCGAAATATTGTAAAGAGCAAAGTTTATCTTTGATTAACGTAGAAAATTAATAACTTATTTAAAAGGATAAGGATTAATATCATTATGGACACACATCCCTTACAATAAGAAAATATATTTAAATTGCCGTCTAATTTCCGTCTCTTCTACGCTTTTATTAGTAAGATTTAAACGATTGTTATTTGCATTTCTTGTTCTATGACCTATGAACGACTTTTTCGTAGCAATTAAATTAAAAAAGGAAATGTTTAAAAAGATAAAAAAATAATAAAAAGAAGGAGAGTAAACAATTTAAACAACACGATACTTAAACGAAAGAAATACTAAGCAAAAGACTACCTACTATTCTCTTCCTAAAAAACTTACACGAAAGACTACCTACTATTCTATTAATCAAAAAAGATGAAACCAAATATATCGCGCTGAAATAATACATTAAACTCTAATTGTCCAATACGTACAATCGCATCTAAATCTAATTCGATACAAAGACAGGCGGGAAGACGGGCGCGGCGTCGCGTGGCGTGGCGCGGACGCATGGCGTGTGGTGAGCCGTTTCGCAGCAAGGATATTTTGATATTGTAACAACTTCTAAAGTACTTATTAAAATGAAAAACAATAAAAGACAGTTTTCATCTCCATTAAATGGCCAACGTAACTAATATACTTATTTATATGCTTTATGAGTAAGGGATAAAGGAAACATGAGCCAAATCTGCGGTTTATAGCGGGCGTGATGTGTCAACAATTAAATGCGTTTTTCTCTAAAACTATTCATAATTTCCAATTAGTTTAAAAAGCAAATTTTATCTTCGTTTAACGTAGAAAATTAATAAAGTATTTAAAAGGATAAGGATTGATATCATTATGGACAAACATCCCTCACAATAAAAAATATATTCAAATTATTGTTTTTAGACAGAAATATGCTCACTGTATGTTATCCTTAGAAGATACAAATATGCTGTCGCTGACTTTTTTGTAGATCTTATTAAGAGGAATAATACTCTAGTACATTGTTTTCATGTAGGACTTACCATTAAAGCAGCGCATGCGTGAAAGTTTCTCAACGGGTAGGACTTTATGCACATTTATCATATTTATGTCAAATTACATTAAAATATATATATAATAAATCATACACAAACCTTCTCTGAGAAATACTCTACCTCATGGTGAAAACCGCATCAAAATCCGTTGGGTGGTTTAGAGGAAGATCGCTTAGAAAGGCCAGACAGAGAAAAAAAGCGTTTCTTTTTTATAATATTTATAGATACCTTTTTTAAAATGTTCACTTATTACTGTCCTTGAGTAATTATACTTCCGAAATATTTTTTAAGTTAAAAGAAACCTATGTAATTTGTTTATGTTCTTAAATCTTTATCAATGACAAATAATGTTAAATAAAAGTACTTCTTTTTATATTGCGTCCAATTTCTTTTCCGTATACAGTATCTATCTAACAATCAATATAAAAAATCGATCAATGCCGTAACTAGTCACTTGTTCTTCGATCCTTAGTTCAGTAATATTAACCATTATTCAAAAAATATTCTTTTTTATGAACATAATCACTTTACAGTAACAAAATAAATATGTTCCTCGCATTTATTTTCTTTTTTCTACTTTGAATATTAATTATTATCCATATAGGGCCGGTAATGTTAGACGAGTTCGTCGAGTGGCTCCGCAGTGAGCGCGGTGAAGGTGGCAATGTATCAGGAGAGGGCACGAGACCGCCCAGCTGAGATATATGCAATATGGAAGGGGTGCAGGTAACATATGAAACAATTTTTACGTTTGAAACGTTTCTATCTACTTTCCCATTTCCCAGAACTCAACGCCGCGTTGTCGTACCACAATGGAGAAATAGAAATTATTTAAATATAATCATTATAATCATTCAGAGGCCAGTCATTCAGTAGATCATTCAGATCATTCAGTAAAGCACAGGGGCACAAAGTGTAACTGTAAATCCGACTAGTTGTGGGTTCGATCTCCACTCGAAGAAATTAAATATTTATTTAAATGTATGTTTCCAATTCCTCGGTCTTATGTCGAGGCATAGCGAGGCGTCGAGTTCCGCCACTCAACACGAAATGTCGCACTTTCCACCGAGTTCTGGCAGAACTCGGCAAAAAGTGGAGAACAGTGTCTTAACACTAGGTTCCCTCTTCCTACCCTGTTGTATGCGGCTTACAAGAGCTTAAAGCTGGTTTATTTTTTAATTTAAATATAGTCATTTCCTCAAATGAAATTCAAACTCGCCACCGTTGCCACAAATTCGCAATTACTGCTATTCTTAATACAATATAATTATATGGGAAACTAATCATAAAAGAAATAGTTTTAGTCACACTTTTTCGCATGTGTCAAAGGGTAATAATAATTAAGATACTACGTTCCACCTTCCGAATTCTGGAAATATTACAGGTTGAGTAGTGGAACCCGACGCCATGCCATGTCTTCTTACTGGGGCGATGAGAGATAACTCAATCATTCCTTTGATTAGGGATCGAACCTACAACCTTCGTGCTTACAGCCAGATGCCGTGCTGCTACACCATGTCAATTATTAATTGTATTTGTTTATATTACTTTTTCAAAACTGTATTAAAATTAATTATAAGGGCGTTAGTTAGCATTTATTTGTGTACGAAATAAATTTGTTAATATATTTATAGAGGCCATCGTGTCGCAGCTGCACAGCGAGTGTCTATAAACGTGATGGTTTGATTCCCTCTCGGGAGACTTAATTATTTTCTTTTCCTCTCTCTAATGAATGACGAAAGTGTGGTATAGACTTCTGCCACTCACTAAGCGATGTCACCAAACTTGGGGAAACGAAGTAGGAAATTTATGTTTCTGTATGTTCAATAGCGCTAGTGACCGGCGGTCATCCAGGCGGTCGGCAGTTCGCTGTACAGTAAGTGTATATTGTCATTACGTATATGTATATTACGTCACAACTCTTCATGCCCACTGAACCCCCAACATTACAAACAAAAAATATACTTAATGAGAAAATATTTTTGTTGTGCCCAGTTCATTGTCATTATCATTTCATTGTAGCTTGTTTTTATTAAAATGTAATTATGTAATACATTTTTTTTTTCATATATTTATGTTTGTCTAATAGTAGTTTTAAATTGATGACAAATATCATTAATCATTATATTATTTTTATATAAGTAATTTATTGGGTTCAAAATTGATTCGCTTAATAAAGAACAATGAATTCAACATGATTATTTTTTTTTGTATTTTGTATCAATCGTTTGAAAATGTAGGCAATCTCAAATACTCTGAAATACATATATTGATTTTGTATAAGATGATAATTTATTTAATTTTATTGCCCACCGAATCACTTTTATTTTTTCAAGTAAAAAAAATAGTACAACTTTTTTTTCATAAGTGTCAAGTTTTATATATATATGTCATACATACATATATATGCCAAAATTAGAATTTAGCGATCAAATTATGTGAGAAATGCTGATACGTACATATATTGGGAAATGTAAAAAAAAAATTAGATGAAAAATGTAACATTTACATTAAAATTGAATTATTATATAACTGTTAATTGTTTAGGATCATATCAATTGTTTTTGTATAAATTGTAGTCTGTGCTATATCACACTTAATTATTAAAAAAAAACTTTTTCATTTTCCAATATTACAAATTAATTCTTAAGAGTGATGTGGTACTTGCTAAATAATAAAATGATCGTAAACAATTACTATATGATTTTTTTTTCAATTTATCCCCAATTTTTAACAAAAAAATCATCTTCATTAATTGTTTTTTTTTTTCTATTTCATGCTCAAATCACAGAATCTATCGCATTCGACAATTACAGATTTAATTTGGAAGGTCAGATAATATTGTATACATTTTAAGTTTAGAAGATAATATGGAGACATTTATGTTCTATACAGAATCAACCCGAATATAAAACATAATTTTAGCAGCCACTTTTGTAAATTAAAATCAATACATAGTAATAAATATGTAGTTTTAAAACTAAAATATATTTCTTTTTTCTTTTCATATAAATAAAATATTTTAATAACAATATGTACATTTAATTTACAAAAGTAGCTCTCAAACGTTCAATGCCAGTATAATTTAAAATTTTAATCGTAGGTTATCGATATGAACTCGACTGAAGCTTACTTTTTAAGTGTCGCTTACTTCAGAGACTAATTTGCATTTTTTATATAACTTGCATAATTCTAAAGCCTGTTTAATGTTTCTATAAGATTTTATAATCTATAGTTAAATTTTGTGACCGTCTGTAATTTTGGCGCCATTTTCTCGTGTCAAAATAATTATTAATTATTGTCGTAACTAATTTGTTTATATAATTATATATGTGAAATAAACAGGCTTCGGAATTAATGAACGCTAAAAGCTCTGAATCAAGTTCCGATGGACTAGGTCGTCTAGTCTAACTAGGTTTAGGTGTAGATATGGTTTTTTATAAGACATGTAGTTAGTATTTTCAAATTCTCTATGATTGTAACGAATACGGTATGTTTCTAAGAACGCGGTGTATACAAAATTTATTCTCAAACATTTTTAGGCCCCTTGTACCGAATGTCATTGCAAGAGAAATAAATCATTTAAAACATATTTTGTATTTTTTTTATTAGAATTCCTTTTTTATTTCTGGTTTCTGTGTGTATAAAAATATATATATGAGCAATATATCCAAGAGGTTGCTGGTTAGCAGAATAGATATACTTAAATGTTAAAATTTATATTGTGCGTTGTTTTGAATTTAACTATAATTTGTCGTAACGTATTGATTTAATTGGCAGAGTAGTGATAAAGAAATTGTTCCTGGTAACATTAAGTCAAAAATATTTTTTTGTATAAAAACAAAAATATAACCTAACAGATGAAGTAATATATAATATTTACTTGACATTCAAGTGTTTTATTAACATTTCATAAATAAAAAGTAAGAAATTTTATTTTATAAAAAGAACACAATTATACTTATAACATGTTTAAACATATATATTTATTATAACTTTAGTTTATTTACAATATCTATCAGCTTTCATTTTACTTCTCCGATCTAACAATGTTTCGTGAAGATTTCCTTCTACTTTTGCTTTTTTCAATTCTATAGTGCTACCGTCATTGATGCGGAGTTTCTTATCTTGAAACTTCTGGAACTTTTTACTGGAAATTGAAAATAATTTTAAAATCAACATGTTATCAATATACTATTATATTTTATTTCACACATTTGTATATTTCTTAATTATATAAAATACATATTTATTTTACCAATTTGTCAACATTGTTAAAATTCCTAAAATATATAAAACAAGTCTCTAAATACATAAAAATTTTATAAAAAGCAATGAAAACAATTAATTTGCCTACCATATGATATACAATATAACCATGAAACCAAAAAAAAGCACACTTACACATAATTAACCTCCACTTCAGCCAAATCACCTTCCTCTTCCACAATTTTAGTATTATTCACTTCCCTACTCTTATTGCTACGTATGTGGCACATGCTTTGTTTGCTTGCTGCAAAATCTCTGGCCACTACTGAGTCTTCCTCAGTTATTGTTACAAATTTATTTAGTGAGTTTATAATTGCTGTTTGACCTGTAAGATTATTTAGATTTAAATAAAAATTTTGCATAACTAGTGTGAAATATTGTTAGAAGGTGATCCATATCACCTATTACATAGTATACCTTTTCAAATACTTTAGAATCATATAGACAATGTGTGTGTTTTAACAAGTTTTTTTAAAAACATTACCCATTTCCGATTTCTAACAATATGTATTTTATAAACCAACCAATGGTTCATATTGGCTATGATTTATTTCTAAATATATATGTAAAAAATGCTAAAAAATATTACCATCCTGCCACACTGCCTCCCACTGCTCCATAGGGCCAACTGCATCTGATCTTCCTATTACAAGACCATCAGAAGACGTCCCCAAGTATTTTCCATAACCAGACTTCAATGCAAATTTGTTTTCTCCAGCTGGGAAAGCAGTAAAAATTTCTTCAGGTGAGGGCCCTTCACAGTCACCATGAGGAGCTCCAACAGTAAATAAACCATTATCTAAAGCTGATATATAAGCGTTATTCCCAAATTCTATAGCAACTGATCCTGTTATGTCATCATATTTCTCTACTTTCCACCATCCGGCATGTTTAATACAATCTTCGTCGACTTTTTCGTCTTCTGTTTTGTCTTTCTTTTTATGCTTGCGTTTCTTTGCCCTGGAATATGTAATTAATGCAAAACTAAAAGGAGTTTACAATATTTATTGCATATTGTAAATGTAAAATTATACTACAAAAACACCTAAGACTGAACTCAAAAACAAATAATTCGAATATTTTTTAATTAAAAAATACTACCATAGCCTCGATAACGTACTTGGGTTTATCGCCTTTTAAAACTAATTTTCCACGCTTAACAGCTGCATATTCGTCACTCATTGTATAGTTAAATATAATAATTTCTTCTTATTCGCAATGTATGAAATTTATAAATTTATTTAATTTTTATAATGTTGTTTGTAAATTGTTTTCTGTATGTGTGCTTGATTGATTCACAGAACACATATACCACAGAACACATATACCCAAAGGATTGGATTAGTTGAACCTTTTATCAAACCACAGACTAAATATAAAAAAACATAGATCAACACAGGTAACATTACAGTATTTATAAAAATGATTTAAAATACCTAAACATGCTCTATAATAGAAAAAAAACCTATTTATAATACAAAATAAAATATTTAAAAAATATCAAATTCAAGTCAATTGATTTATTTTGATACTGAAGCTTACTAAAATGTATCATTTAGATCGACCAACCAAAATCAAGATATCCTATTTTATAATATCAACAATCATACCAGTAAACTACTTTGGATAGAAATCGTGGAGTGAATAGACATAAAATTAAAAATAGATTTATTTTTATACTGTAATATCCAATTGTTTTTGTTAGTAAGTCTACAATTTTATTGTTTAATTAATTTAATTATTATTTTATTTATTTTTAAATAAAATCATTATATACTGGTATTGATATAAAGTTGGGAAAGGTAAAATAAAACACTGTCCAAGCCGTACGTTCAATAAATTTTAATTATAAAGTTAAATATTCTTTATATTTAACATTATAATTAAAAATTATTTTTTAAATTTATTTATTACAAATATTTAAAAATTTATTTTGTATATTAATAAATAATAAATTTTAATTAATGTTTTTCAAATATTTCTAATGTTTTATTACCTACGGTACTTAATTACTTTAAAGTCTTGTTTTCTATCTTAGTCTTATTTTGTAATCGCTATAATTAAAAAAACATACATGGCAACATTCCTCTAGGCACGCCATTTTGTAATTCTGAGCATGTTGATCTGCTCTCGAAGATGATTTTCTTTACGCAAATAATAATATTAAGTAGCGGAATTCCATAAATATTTAAATCATAGTGAGATTAATAACAAAAATGGATATGCCAGAAGTAAAAGCGTTCAACGCGGAGGTAAAAGTGCCTAAATTGTGTAGTGGTTTAAGTTAACCGTGGCATCGCTCTTACAAATCGTTTACTTTCAGTTATCCGGGTTGTACGAAAACAAGCCTCCGATATCGAAGGCGAAGATGAGTGCTATCACAAGGGGTGCTATAAAGGCTATAAAGTTCTACAAACATGTAGTACATAGCGTGGAAAAGTTTATACAAAAGTGCAAACCTGAATATAAAGTTCCAGGCTTATATGTGATAGACTCGATAGTGAGACAATCGCGGCACCAATTCGGCCAAGATAAGGATGTCTTCGCGCCAAGGTTTGCTAAAAATATGCAACAGACGTTTGCCAATCTCTTCAGATGCCCTGATGATGATAAGGTATTATATAAAAATCACTTTTAGGTTATGCGCTCTTTATATTAATTTCTATCAATACTATGTTTAAGCTTCAATTGAAAGAGATAATGTGGTTATGAGATAAAACATAGTCACTTACTGTGAAATGTCTGTGATCTCCTATTAAGTCAATAAACTTATGATGTGTGAAAAAAGTAATGTCCTAATTTAATAACTTAATAAATAAAAATAATTAATATATATATTCATATTAGCTCATACAATATAAAATAAAATAAATCCTTATTAAATTTCAGCGTAACATAATAAGAGTTTTAAATTTGTGGCAAAAAAATAATGTGTTCAGCCCAGAAGTTATTCAGCCTTTATTAGACATGGCAGATCCAAATCATCCTTTGCATCAAGAAATAATGCAGCAACAACAAAATAATACTGCCAATGGTAAGTAATTGTTTATTGATTAAATAAAATACTAACACTATAATGTGAAAGAGCTTGTTTGGTTAAACACTAATATTAGAAACTTGTTGTCAATTAAAAATATATTATTAGATGTATATGGCTATATGGTGTAATTATTCAAATAAACAAAGTGACAAGTGAGTTTTAGTTTAAATATAGAAAAATATTTATTTAGCATTTTAAATTGTATTTTGTAGTCTATTATTAATTACAGTTTTTGCTTATAATTTTAAAACTAGATTAGTCAGTCTATTTAAAAAATGTTGTATAGTATGTTAAAATAATACACATTGAAAAATTATCAAAAAGCTATAAATCAAATTGGTACTCTAGTGACACAACTGCAAAACATCTGACTGTGAAAGTGATAGTTGTGGATTTGATTCCCACTCGAAATAATGAATTCTTTTCACATTATCTCTCTGGTGACTAGATAAAAAGGCAGTATTAAGTTCACTCAAAACAATCTTTCATATAAATGTTCTAATTTTCAGGAAGCAGCCTTAATATCACTCATAACACTTCAGATGGCAAAATGTCACCAATGCCTCGACAAGACAGTCCTCATACATCTTCACCAATGGGGGATGCAGTAAGTTGTTTTTGTTAATTATAATAAAATATAATTATACATAAAAATACTTAATTAAAAGAAATCATTATTTAACATTATAAAAACATTATGGTATAATAAAAAAATGGATTATATATAATTGACATGCATTCAATTCCAACTTTGTGGAGAATGTTTCTATTTTTTCTCAGCTTCATACTGTATCTCATATATAGCAGAGCTGAGAGATTTTTCCAATTTCTGTCCTAATTAGAGACATGTCATGTTGATAAACAAAACTCAACAATGGTTTTTTTCTTACCATAGTAGTGAAATAAAAATAATTTATTACCCTGAGTAGGGATTGAACCCATGACCATTGCATTTACTAAATCATTACACATTGTATGATTCATGAAAATTGAAAAAATCTTTTAAAAATAATACAATAAATGGCCAATAACACTATTGATCTAAACATTTTAGTTTCAAGACGACTCCAATGGACCTCAACCAGCTAAATTCAACCGCAAG
Source organism: Heliconius charithonia (assembly GCA_030704555.1). NCBI lineage: Eukaryota > Metazoa > Arthropoda > Insecta > Lepidoptera > Nymphalidae > Heliconius > Heliconius charithonia. The sequence goes on from CM060825.1 coordinate 8,754,517, forward strand.
CTGCTCAATGACTTTGAATATGAGAGTGAAGACGAACAAGCTCCAGAACCTTCCCACAATTCTCATAATACACATAATGCTCATAACACACACAGTACACATAGCACACATAATACACATAGCTCACACAGTACACATACATCTCACAGCAGTCATAATACTCATAATCCTACTGATGCACTCGGCAGGTAATTTGTTAAAATTTTTTTTAGGCTCACTTCTTATCCCCAAAAGATTTTGACGAAAAGTCGGCAATAGAGTTTCTTAACACTAAGTTCCCTCTGTCTGCCCTGCTGTATGCGGGATACAGCTTGATGCTGATTTTTTAAAATTTAAAGTTAAAAACTGACCCATATGTCAAAGGCATAAATTATATTCATTTTTATCAAAATTCTTACACAGTTGTTCAAACTTTTTATTTTTTACATTAAAATTTCCTTTTTTGACTTTTGTGTACTCAAGATGGTTTCTAAGAATGATCAAAGAAAAGAGTTTCATTCTCTTTCCCCCATAACAAGAAAAATAGTGATATAGTAGACATTTCCCTATTTTCGCAATTTCAGAAACAGTGTGTGTGATTGGATGGTGGAACTGAACGCCTTGCTTTGTTTATCAGGGGGGAAAATGGAAGTAGTTTAAATATAATCATTGCGCCCAGTTTATTACACTTACAAACATTGTATTTACATTCACTGCTTATTATGTCTCCTCAGTATTAATCATTTTTAATGTGATCACTAGTGTGTAAAAATAATATGTGTCCTTTCTTACCGATAAATAATATTATTTTTACTTATTATAACATTTATATTTTATTGTGTTTTCAGCATATTAACAAACCCAGAAATTATGAGGCAGTTACAAAGCTTGCAAGCGCAAATGCAGCTTATGACTGGAATGCAAATACCTGTGAGTTCATTGTTATTATTATTATGTTATTTCTCGTTTTGGTGGATTCAAAGATGGTTTTATACAAAATTTATCTTTTTATATACTATTAGACAGAGAAGTGAAAATTTAATTTGTTGTCAATTGAAATAAATATTTAACTATATTTTAAGAGGCAAAATACATTGGAATTTTATTTTCTCATTGATAATTTATTACAAACTGCAAATTTATCAAAACCGAATGATTTAGCTTTGTTTTTACGCAAATTTCTCTGTCTTCATTTAAATTTTAAATTATATTAAGCCTGGTTGCACCCTGACGGAACTTATGTAAAGTGCCGTCAGGGTGCAACCAGGCAAGCATTTGTACACTTAATATCAAGTTCGATGTCTAACACCATATTTGTGGGGAAATTCATTATTTGTATTTCGTCAGTCTCCCTGAAAGCTGCGTGGAGTTCCGCCACTCACTCGCCATGTCTCGAAATTAGGTCGCGCGTGAGGGGGATAGTTTCTTAATTTTAGATTTCCTTTATCTACTCTGTTACATGTAAGATACAACGTGATGCTTAAAATATTAAAAAATACTAAATTTAAAACTGAAAACACTTGAAGTAAATTAATGGAATATATAAATTAATTTTCAGAATTTAATGCCAATGATGTCTGACATGCAGCTGCAGCAAAATCAGAATCAACCATTTTTAGTAAGTTTTTAATTTGTTAATAGTAACTGTAATAAGAATGTTTACAACTCTGAAAGATATAAATGTGTAGAATTAAGATATTTTTGATGTCATGCTTTGAAGCTATCATTATTTTTGTATTAAATTCTAAAATTATATAAGAAATGTTTTGAATTTGAAATAAATATGAATATCCTAGTGGATAGTTAAGGAAACACAGTGAAACTTTGTCTATAAACGCGATGTCTGTGACAAAGACAAAGTGTTCAGAGTTCATAGGATAGAAAGGGGTTACCAATTTTCAAAATACTCACTTTTCTTAACTGCGGAATTACTGAGGAGTTAAAAAATGAAATATCTACAAATTAAAATAACCAAAGTAATAGTATATTCAAGAAAGATGAAAATAACACAGTTTTGACCCAAATATTAAAATCAGTCTTATGTCTAGTTTGTTCCACTTTCACGCGGAAACTACTTAACTTATTTTTACTTTTATTTGTATATAACTATAAGTCTTAGTTCCTAATAATTGTGGTTTTCCTGTCTAATACACTATTATTCTCCTTTAACAGTCAAAAAATTCTTTAACACAATGTATACAATGTTTATGTTCAATCTATTTTTTTATTAATGTTGTCTGTATGGTTTATTTCAGAGCTCTCAATCAGAACAACCAAAACAAAATGAACCCAAAGATGATATGGCGAATGAGTCTGACATAGAGTTTGTGGAGACGGGCCCCCAAGTTATAGAAATACCTGACGCTAATGATTCTAGGTGAATATTGGTATTCTATGAAATTATTTATCCGCAATGGGACAATACCTGGTAGTTGCAATAGTTGTGGGTTTGATCCTCACTTTGGTCAGTGAATTGTTTCTATTTCCCCACTTTTATAGTCAAAATGCAATGCTAAGTTTTGCTAATTATATGACGTTTCGAATTGGGGTGAAAAGCATAGTACTTCGTTGTGTGTACTCTCAGGACGTAAAACAAAAAATCCCCTTCCCGTTGGAATTTAGAACTACCTACACACCAAATTTCAACTTTCTTGTCCGTGTGCATTTGTAATAATAAATAATCCTTTACATTTCAGAAGTCCATCACCTAAATCACGTAGACATCGCTCTAGATCAAAGTCCCCGCGCCGGAGGAGACGCTCGCGGTCGCGCTCGCGCTCGCCACGGAGACGGCGGGACAGGGACAGAGACAGGTGAGAGGAACGGCAATATAATTGCTCATCATTTTTTTGCATTAGATTTCTCTCGTTAGTATGCGGTTTTTTAAGTATGTAGGTACTTAAAAAACCTCGTTATAGGAGATATGGCGTGAAGATGAAAAAAAACTCCGCTTTTAAAAACATAAACACCTCGGGGAAACATTATATTAACATTATTTTCTTTTCCCCGAAAAAATGCCGCATTGTGTAGTGTACAATTCTATATTTTTTCATCACTCCTTTTATGGTAAATAAAAATAAATATATTTATACATTCTACATCTTTTTATAAATTATTTAGCATTGTATCAATTTATTTTGCAGAGATCGAGATAGAGATCGGGAGAAGAATTATAAAGAAAGAGAAGTGGAAAAGGAGAAGCAGAGGGAAAGGGAGAAGAAAGGATTACCACCTATTAAAAAAGAAAATCTTAGTGGTAAGTTTATAATTTTTTTAATAGAATTTGAGTATACAGCAATTTTTAATGTTTTTATCTTCACCACTTTAAATGAAAATTTTAACTACTCTTTATAAGCCTAATACTATTAAAGCGAACGTGATTTTCCAAAAATGAAAAAGTGTTTTTAAACAGGACAAATAATAAATTTATCTTTGTAAAATAAATAAAACACCATTTGTTAAAAGTGACGGACACTGACACTAACTATTAATTTTCATGTTTTTATTATTATGTGTAAAGATGTTTTTTGATTATTTGGTTTTTTTGTTACATTTGATTATTTTGTTATATTGAAATTTGAATATAACCTGGACCAAATTAAATAGAAATTAAAAAGTGATATAGAAGTTTCACAGACCCCTAAATTTCTGTTTAATTATCACAGTCAATTTTTATTATACCTAATCACATAGTGGTCCCTGCTACCAAGATTGATATAAAAGTGGTCCTTGATTAAGAAAAAGGTGGGAACACCTGATCTAGAGCGATGTAGTTGAGGCCGGTCGTGGCGCAGGGGCACAAAGTGTGACTGTTAACGCAACTGATTGTGGGTTCGATCCCCACTCGAGGAAATGAAATATTTACTTAAATTTATGTTTCCATTTCTTCGCTCTGGTGTCGACGCAATGCCTCCAGAATTAATGTATGTTTTTAATTTATTTAAAAGTTATAGAAAGAGTTATTTGTTCACGTTTTGACTCATGTCGAAATGAATAGGGTATAGGTAGGCAGAAGGTACGCACGCACCGTAAACGCAGTTTTTATACAGCGTAAATTCTGATCTTGCAAGAAGTCCAGGATAAAAAATAGCCTATATGTTGGATCAGAACTTTTCAATGTTACTCCCATAACACCAGAGGTTGCCCTGCAAAACAGAAAGACAGAAATCTTTTTTCGATTTATTTTTTATAACTATATGAATTAGGTAGGGAAGGTAAAAAACAAAGGTTATTTTGAAATCACAGACAGACCCTCCAATTATTTATAAAAAAAAAGAATGACATAGTTTTTTATAAATTTCTTATGAAGTGTTGAATACAAATTAATTAATCCACGTTTATAGCAACAGGCCGGTTTATTTTTTCTAACATAAGGTTAATGCTAGCCATATTGGCCTTTATAGCGACGTTTGTTTAGTTGTGAAAACGGTGCTCTGTCCCTGAGAAATTGTAAACACTAATCACATGTTTCTTATTTTCAAAATTTCAGTATGCAGTACAACACTTTGGGTAGGCCATCTTTCTAAGCTAGCCACTCAGGAGGAACTATCAGATCTCTTTGGAGCTCACGGTGGTGTAGTCAGCATAGATGTGGTGGCGCCTCGTGGATGCGCCTTCGTGGTGATGGAGAGACGACGGGATGCTGCCAAGGCCAGGGCCAAGTTGAACAAACACAAGCTGCACTCTAAGGAAATAACGGTTAGTGTGTGACAGTGTTTTAAGATTTTATTCACTAGCTTTTACCTGCGGTTTCGTCTCCATCATGACATATTGTGATACATTAGTACAATTTTAATATAACTGTATATATGTAATATAACCTATAGCGTCCCTTGACAAATAGACTGACACAAAAAGAAATAATTCAATTTGAAATAGTACTTTATAAAATTAGAGTGAGTTTGTTTGGTAAAAACAAAATTATAATCAAGTAAAATTTGTATTCATGTGTTTTTCATATACATTCTACATACGAGACATCTGATTGTAAATCGGAAGGTTATTGGTTCAATACCATAAAAGAAAAGAAAAAGGGACCTTTGTCTGCACTAAAGTGCAGAAAAACGTAAAGCTGCTTTTTTAAAAATTTAACGTAAAAATCCTTATTTTTTGTTAAGCAAAAACATATATTTTTACCAGGTGGCATGGGCAGCCGGTAAAGGTGTAAAGGGACGCGAATGGAAAGACTACTGGGAAGCGGAACTAGGTGTTGCGTATTTACCGTGGACCGCGTTGCACGCCCGGTGGCTGCTCGGCGCTTTGTCATTGGACGCTTTGGAAGATGGCGGCGCCGTAGATGAAGAGACATTGCCACCGTGGTTGCCGCCACGGGTAAAAATCAATGTTTTTTTGGTTTTTTTAGCTTAAAAAATTGTTTGTGTTCTATTATATTAATGAATGTCCTCAACTTTGTCAAAGAGCCCAGCGCAATTATACTTATATTTCCATTAATAACAGTAACTGTGTGGAAGCTTGAAAGTTAAGTACTATGGGTATTCATCGCGATCGCAAAGCAACCTCGGTTGCTACAATTTTGATAGAAGCCTTAAATATATATATTAGCATTTTCCTATTATTATATTACGTAACCAAATCTAATACTAATAATTCTCTTATAGTCCCCTATTTTTAATCTACAAATCTTTAATTTAGCACCTTTGTCACTTTTATCTAACTTCTGTAACACTCGGTAGTGAGCTATAGAATAATATGTTTAGCTCTCGATCAAACTGACGGTACTTAATCATATATTCTTCCTGTTCTCATCTTTAGAAAAATATTTTTGTCTGTTTGGCGGCTTGTCTACGTTAATTTACATTTTATACGCAGTTTCTACTATTGTATTTCGTTAAACTTCCCTTCACATTTATTGTTTGTTTTTTTTTAGTTCGGCTTATATAAAAAAGTTATATAAATATAAAATATTCGGTACAACAAAAATGCTACAACTTTTTTATTATTGAAATGCCTATGGCTGAATATTATTGTCTTTGAAATAATTACCTTAATAGAACACGAAAGTAATTCAGATTAGTAAATTGATAATTTTGTAGTTCTAGCGGGCGAAACCGCGAGACGGTCGCTAGTAAAATAATATTTACCAATAATCATTTATTATTCCATCACAGATAATACCAAAAACAATGGGCGAGGGACTACCAATGTTACCAACAATGGCTGGCGCGTTACCAATGCCTCCCACATCGTTACCGTTACCAGCAATGCCCACTATGCCGGCGTTACCAGCGATGCCTGCAATGCCAACAGTACCTGTACGAATGCCGCCACCGGGGTAAGAAAATTGGTGGTTATTTATTTAAATTCCAGAGAAGCCTTTTTAAAGCGTGAAATATGCGCTGCCATAGTGACGTGTATCTCACTTAATACAAAAGTGTGTATTGTCAAACCTGGTATTGTATGTGTGTTATAAGTGCGGCACGGCGCCTGCCTATAAACTCTATGGTTTTGGGTGCGATCCCCACTCATGGGAATGATTTTTATTTTAAAATATTAAAATCATTTTCATATTACTGTACAAGGTAAGGCTCAGTGCTAAGTTCTGTCACACACAATGTCTCGAAAATTGTGAAAATCAGGCGGTGCTTGTGTATCTAGTGTCGTAACATTAAGTTCTCTGTGTTTACCATATGTGGGTTACACCGTGAAGCTAAAAAAAGCTTTTTAAGCAAATTATAATAATACCTGTCCAAATTACCTATACAATAAAATTAATGTTTCATTCATATTACAGTATGCCGGGTGCTTTGCCACCGGGATTAGGAGCTGCAGTGCCGCCGATACGACCACCAGTCCCTGGTGAGTGTTAATAGATAATATTTTTAATTAAAATAAATATAGTGCAAAAAAAAGGTAAATTGTCGAACACTAATGAAATCTTCGAATTTAATTTTTACTGTACTAATTCACTAATCGCTAATATTTGATAAAAAATATATATTTGTGGGTTGAATCACTGTACTCAACCCTGTTACGTCTTACCAAAAAACATTTTTAATAGAATTAATAATTTTTTTAGTAAAAAATTAACTAAACTTGCCTTTATAGGACGTTTATAGGACACTGCATCTATATCCAATATTCTAATTTAATTATTTAAAATTATGTAGTGATAATAATTAAATAAATATTACATTTCCTCGAGTGTGGATCGAACCCACAAATAGTTGCGTTTACAGTCACATACTTGGCCACGACGACTGGCCTCAGTCGTGTCGCAATATTATTAAAGTTAATAATATGAATATAATATATGTATTTATATTTTTAAAGGCCTCCCGCGTGAAGGTGCATTGCAACAAGCTGGTCTATTAGGCTTTCCTCCCGGCATGCCGCCGCAACCAGGTTAATATTTTTATTATTAAAATTAAATTAAATTAGCTTCACGCTATATCCCGCACACAGCAGGGTAGGCAGAGGGAACCTAGTGTTAAGACACTCCGTTCCCCACTTTCTGCCGAATTTTAGAGGCATTGCGTGTTGAGTGGCAGAACTCAACGCCGCGCTTTGCCTCGACACCAGAGCGAAGAAATGAAAATATAAATTTAAGTAAATATTTCATCTCCTCGAGTGGGGATCGAACCCACAACCAGTCGGTTTTACAGTCACACTTTGTACTACCGCGCCACGACTGGCCTCGGATATTTTTATTATGATTTTATATTTAATAGCCTAGTTTCAATTCCCGGTTTTTTATAATATGAAAACGGGAACCTCTATTTACTTTTATTATTCCAAATTTTACTTGCAGTTAGTTGCATGTGTTGTTATATGGAAGTAATTTAAAAATTGGCACTCCGTTTCCCACTTCATGCCGAATTCTCGAGGCATTGCCTTTTGGGTCATGAAACTCGACGCTCTCTCGCTTTGCCTCGTTACCAGAGTGAGGAAATAAAAATATTGAATATTTCATTTCCTCAAGTGAAATCGAACACACAACCTGTCGTATTTTCAGTCACTGTCTTGTGCCTCTGCGTCACGACATGTGGTAAAAAGGATAAATATAATAAAAATAGTATAATTTTCATTAGATCTGGTTTAATGAAACTGAATGACTTTTGAAATTTTAATGACTTCTAAATTATTGTCTAACGTCTCTTCATGCTAAGCATTAATAATGTCAATTGGGGCGTTGAGTTCCGCCACTCAAAAAAGCAAAGAATAGTGTCTTGATACCAATGTGTTAAGTTAAAAAAACTTTTAATTTATACAAGAATAGATAGTATTCAAAAATATATAACAATATGATGATAACAAACCATTCACAGACTACAGTTATTCGCTATCACTGAAAGAGAGTACTGTAGGTTTTCTATAGAACTTTCCGAAAGAGACAGTGATACTGTACCATGGTTCAAAATATGGCACTGATTTATTAATATAACAAATAAGATGTATGTATATGTTGTAACATTTATAATTAATATGAATGAGTGTTTTGTTTATTATTTAGGTATGGTGGGAGGATTTCTGGGAGGTCTGATGGGAGTCAATGTGGGTGGGCTAGTGTTGCCGTTGCACGCTCATCCGCATCATCAACATCAACACGCTTTGCCTCCTGTACAGCACACTCCTGTGAGTTTATGCAGAATTAAATTGCTATCCTACTTATAATTAATATAAATGCAAAAGTTTGCGAATATGAATGTATTTTTATTATTATTTTTTACAGCTTTACGCTGTATTCGGCATAGCATAGTAGCGTGGGCAGAGACAATCTGAGAATTTAGTGTTAATACAATCTGTTCCTCATTAAGGTCATTTCCATTCCCTACGATTGGCATTGTGTGTTGAGTGGTAGAAACTGAACGCCGCGCTTTGCCTCGTTATGAGAATGAGGGAATGAAAATATTTTATTTTGTCGTAGGTTAAAATTTGTATAACTAAAATGATATACGTACTATGAATATGAAATTTTATTGACTTAAATGCAATAGAAAACACCTGTCAGACTTGTTCTTTCTGTTTTGGCGACGAAAAGTTTGATATCGACTTTAACATTTTTTCTTTTTTCAACTAGACGGCACGCACGGACGCGCCCGACGACAACATGGACCTGGACCCCGAGGAGCACGAGGAGCCCCCCGCGCTGCCCGCGCCGCCCCCCGCGCTCGCCGACGTGGCCAGCATGTCCATTGACCAGGTCGGTTGTAACAATCAATTACATATACACAATTGTAACTGAAAACTTTAAGTCAATTGTTCTCAAGCCAGCGTTTAGCAGAATAGTTCAAAAATAGCGAGAATAATGGTAACGAATGACAATAAGCTTTCTCCACGTACTCCGCGATGTGTGAAGGTATGTTTTGTCGGTAGAACCGTCTTCCAAACACATTACAGCTTTCTGTAGGACTAGAACTACTAATATTTTGATGTATCTTGATTCTCCACAGATCCAGGCGCTCCTCTCAAAGCCGCCGCCCGGGTTCGCGCCGCAGGACGCGCCCGCGCCGCCCTTCGACAGCACGCAGCCGCCGCCCGACGACAAGCACGACGAGCGCCGCGAGCGCGACAAGGAGCGCCGCGACGCGCGCGACCGCCGCGAGCGCCGCGAGCGGGACCGGCGCGAGAGGGACAGGAGGGAGCGCCGCGACGGGGATAGGCACGTGAACTTAGTTCTTCTTACTCAAATATAGCTTCACGTTTTTTTCTGCAAATGGACTTTGAGTGGCATTTGGCAGTTTCTATGTAAGTTAGTGCAAAAAAATTGTGCTAGTAGCTAGTAACTTTTTTTTATTTATTTTTTTAATATTTTCTTGAGAATAATTTTAGAAATGACGCTGTCCATTACCAGACACTTAACATTTTTTTAACTTCCTGCCAGACACTTTTGCAGAAACTTTCAGGCTTTAAAATAATGAAAATCTGGCCATACTGTTCTACTATTGACTCTCTCTCTATAACTTGTTTAAAATTTTTTATTAGGGAAAGAGACGACAGACGCGACCGGGACAGAGACCGCGGCCGGGACCGGCGGGACAGGGACCGGGATCGCGACCGGGACAGGGATAGGTTGAACAATAGGGATAGCAATAATCGGTGAGTAATAGTTTTATGTAATAATTTTTATATTATTGCTAAAGGCAATTATTATAATTTATTAAAATGGACACCAGTCGTCGCGCAGTGGCACATAGTGTGACTCTAAACCTGACTGGTTGTGGGTTCGATCCCCATCCTCGATGAAACGAAATATTTATTTAAATGGATATTTAATTTCTTCGCTCTGGTATCAAAACAAAGCGCGGCGTCGAGTTTCCGCACTCAACACGTAATGCCCCCATCGCGTTTTACAGTCTCACACTTATGCTTTTGCGCCACGACTACCTCAGTTATTTATATGTCACATTAAATGTTTACTGGTCTCAGTTGTTTTAAAGTATATTGTTATTATTATATAACAATATATTATAAAACAACTGAGACCAGTCGTGGCTGAGGGGTACAAAGTCTGACTATAAACAAGACGTGTCGTGGGTTGGATTCCCACTAGAGAAAATGAAATATTTAATATAAAATAATTAACTGATAAAACCTAATAAGAAAAAGGAAATTTTCTTTGCTTTGGTATTTGGACCAAGCCTGGCGTTTTGTTCCCCCACTGGTTCCCTCTGCCTACCCTACTGTGTGTGTGGGTTACAGCGTGACGCTAAAAAACAAATAATAACGATTTACTTAATCATCCAGTGAAAAAAGCCGCGAGAAATCACCGCGCAACGATCCAGCGCCGGAAAAAAGTCTACAAGAGCGACTGTGGGAGATGGCCAACGGGAAGGCGGGCGACGGGGACGACGCGCCCGCGCCCGCCGCGCCGCCGCCCGCCGCGCCCGCAGGTGAGGCGGACACGCACTCCGTATAGTTCATCATTTGATATAATTTCACATAAAAAAAAAATCATGCGATTTTTTTTTGCATGAAATTTTCAGTCATTTACACTAATTAACATTATTTCATAAAACTCCTTCAGTCTCTGCCTCCGATTGTTTACAACATGTAACATGTAGATGGAGTTAAAGAAGTTTTTCTCCAGTCATGTGGCAAACTCGTTTAATTTTTTAAGTCACTTATATTAGGTTCTTTTGCTTTAAGCGGTTCCTTATATATGGCATAATAGCCTTTCTTATATATGAGGCTAGTCGTGATGCAGTGGCACGAAGTGTGATTGTAAAATCGACTAGTTGTGGGTTCGATCCCCACTCGAGGAGATGAAATATTTACTTAAATTTATATTTCCATTTCTTCGCTCTGGTGTCGAAGCTAAGCGCGGCGTTGAGTTCTGCCACTCGACACGCAATGCTTCCAGAATTCGGCAGAGAGGGGGACGGAGTGTCTTAACACTAGGTTCTCTCTGCCTACACTGCTATGTGCGGGATACAGCGTGAAGTTGACATGGTAGCCAGAAGAACCCAGTGTTAAGTCACTTCCTCACGCACCGCCCAAGTTTCAAGACGTTGAATGTTAGTGATGGAACTCCACGCCGTGCTTTATCTCGTCACCACTTCTTACTCGAAAAGTATATATTTTCGGAAAAAAATACAACAATTAAAATAATTAACAAGTGTTTTTTTTTTTATTTCTTTTTAACTATTTTGCTTTTATTATATATAGATAATGAAGGCCCCACAGAAGATGGTGGTTGGACGCAACTACCTCCTCCTCGAGCGTTACAGCCTGCTGCATTTAGAACTGGTAAGATTATATAAAAAGTATTTGTTTTATTTGTGTCTTTTCTAGTTTATTTTAATAATATCATAAATTTATAATTATTTTGGGTTTAGCAATTTATCTATGCGTATAAAACTCGTTCGTTGCTGTGCGTCCGACAGACAACACACAAACGAAACTACTGGACTTAGAAAGTTGAAATTTGGTATGTAGGTTGATTGGGGAGTTGTAGGGCAGCACTAAGATAAAATTTCTATATCCCGGATATATATAACGGAAACGAAATAGCATTTTAAATTTTATGTTCTTAAGTCCAGACAAAGAAAGTTGTGGAAGATGACAGGTCTTTGTTTCTCTGCATATTGTTTGCTGTGTATACGTACCTTCACTAAGCTTCACGCTGTATCCTTAGCGGGGTAGACAGAGAAAATGGAGCACCAAACGCCACGGTCCCTACCTATTTTGCCTCGTCTATCTGTCATTAACCTCTTCATACATGCCGGGGGTCCTCATGATTTTTACGTGGTTTCCGAAGGTCAACCAAGGTTTCCCCCCTGCCTCTCTTACCGCTAACTTTTCCTTCATAATTATGATATACAAAATTTGCAATATTATAATATATTTCATAATTTCCTTTTATCGTGTTCTGCACATTTAAATTGGATAGATAAATAGATAAAATTATTTATTGGAATTAGTAATAGAATTATACTAAAAAAATACACAAGTAATTTCAATTTGCAGAGTTGAGAATGAGAGGGCCACCGGCTCGGCAACCAATGAGAGGTACGATCTGATCTAACCTCAGGACGTGACAAATATTATTTAGGCTAAATATTTAATTATTCATTTCCAGGTCCATGGATGGAGGGAGGCCCTGGACCTGGACCGTTTGGACCACGGTTCAATGGAATGGGTCCATTTAATCGACCACCTTTCGAAAGACCGCCGTTTGAAGGGCCACCTATGTTCGAAAGGCCGCCCTTCAACCGTATGCCATTCGATGGAAATCGTCCTCCATTTGATGGTCCAAGACCGCCTTTCGATGGACCACGACCTCCATTTGATGGACCACGACCACCATTTGATGGACCACGACCACCATTTGATGGACCTCTACCACCATTTGATGGTCCACGCCCGCCATTCGATGGACCAAGGCCACCATTTGATGGACCAAGGCCACCATTCGATGGACCAAGGCCACCTTTCGATGGACCTAGACCACCATTCGACGGTCCAAGACCACCATTCGATGGACCCAGACAATTCGATAACTTTGAAGGAGAAAGGTCATTCGATGGACCAAGGTACGATGGTCCACAGGACTATTATGAACGTGGCAACAGAAGATACGATGATAGAGAGTTTAACGATAGACCTTGGAACGCAGATAGGGAAAGAGATTGGGATAGACGAAAGGAATGGGACGATAGACGAAGGGACCGACGAGTGAGAGAACACGACGACAGGTTCAGAAATGACAGAGACAGAAATGACAGGGATAGAAATGACAGACGACGCTTTGACGAACGATCCAGAGATAGACCCGCCAGAGAGGAAAAGAACTCAAGACGGGATAAAGATAGGAAATCAAGATGGGGTGCTGCTGACGAGAGCACAAATGAAGAAAAACCAGACGAAGATAAAACTAATGATGCATCTAGTGTAAGTCAAGTAGATAATGAGGGTAGAAACAATCCTAGTCAAGGCGAACAAATACAAGAACAGAGCGCTAGTACAATTAATGAAGCTGAAATTGGGGTCCCAGATAGTGATAAATATGATCCATTGGATAATGATGAGTCTACCGATAATGATCCAGTTTCTCAACGCAATGACAATAACGAAACTAATGAAAGAGCAGCCATATATGAAGAAGAGAGGACAGTTGAACCTGAAGAGATACAAATTAATCAGCCGCCGTTAGATCTCTATGACACAAATGAAGCTATAGACACGAGCTTTTCGGTTCCCCGCAACGACTTGCCGCAAAAGGAAATAATACAATCACATGATGAACAAATTGAGGACACAACGAAATCTTTAGATATATTTAGTCAACATATAGTACAAGAAAAATTACAACCGGAGTTGCATCCAGAACCGGAAGCAGAACCGGAACTGGAAAGGGAACCGGGGCCGGAACCAGAGCCGGAACCGGAAATGGAACCAGGAAGGGAAGAACCATCGGATAATATGGAGGATGATGAAAGAAAGGAGGCTTGACACCGAAGAAGATGGAAATGTGGATATTTCCAGTGGAAGTGATTCGGGTGACGCGATACCCGAGCGAACCGCGTTACCGTTACCGCTCAGGTCGCCATTAGTGTTACCGCTCCCGCCGTAGTTACTGTTACCGTTACCGTAACGTGGGCTCGCGATAAAGATAGATTATGTTCAAAGCGCACGAGATGCATGGTTGTTGTTGCTTTGGTTGTTATTAAAGTTTTTATTATTTTATTTTTTAAACTATTGTTATACAATCGTTATTTTTTTAACTTATACTTTTTTGACCAGAAGACATTCAGCCACAAATAAATAAAAAAATCAAAGCAATGCAAACTTATGCTAACGTGCAATAAATAAAAAGATAAATAAATGAATCACGCCAAAGATAATTAATTTGATATATGAATATTTGAAATATACGAGTGCCTTACTGGTTACGATGTTTTGTTTGTTCGCGAGCGAGGGCGAGCCGAGAAGAGGAACGCGCCTCGGCGCTCAAGTGGAGCGACCCGGGCCAGGTACGGTCTGACGAGCGTTTGGTACAAAATCATCTGTATATTTTTTCTTAATATTTTTTCAATTTGGCCAATTAAAGCACTTTTGAAGTCAAGTAACATGGAAATGCTGTTCCTTAGTTACATACATACATACGAATTGTATAGAATATGGCTCACGTGCCACTTATGTCTTTTAGTGTGTCACTTTTTAGAATATTATTAAAAAATATAAAGAAAAAATCATGATAAATCATGAAAGAAATTAAAAGTATATAAATGTAAAAATAATAATTAACTAGTTTGAAAAAGAATTCTATAAATAATATTAATTTATGAAAATAATGATAAAAATACATATAAAAAAAACAGTTTTTTTTTAAATATTTAAAATCTTTTTTTTACATAACAAGAATTCATAAATTATGATCTAGCTATTTTTAAATAACAAAAAACATTTTGTTTGCATAATTTGTGATGCATTAGAAAACACAAGCTTTTATTTCATTTAGAGTATCATAAAAGGGCGACTGAAAATGTAAATTTTATAATACATTTAATTGTTCCAAAGTGCTGCCACATAATCTTCAAAATACTAAAATTATTTATTGCATATTTTGTACTCGGCGCGCGTCTGTTTTTATATTTACTCCATTATGTTGGAATGGTAACAAATCATCATTTATAATTGCAGTAAAAGAAAATAATTTTACTTATGTTTCATTTAAATATTTGATTTTAAATTAATTTTGACATTCCGACATGATGATACAATATCGCTAGCAATGTGTGCAAAGGCCTCGCCGGAGCGCGTCACCCGAATCACATGGAAATATCAAGAAGAACAAAACCGAGAAGATTCAAGAACCACGTTGTGACGTCACAAAACTTGTATATTATATACACTATGTCAAGTAGACGTTCCTTTTTTAAATTTTGTACATGTTCTACGTGAATCGGCATATCTTAGGTTATTTTTCATTCGAGCTATACATATATTTTATTTTAATTTTTTTTTGTTTACTTTTTTCTTCTTAATTGGTGAAGGTAGGCCAAGATAGGATTTTTCGTCTAATAGAGCTAACTCATAGATACTAACAAACCGATAGATGTATCGTTAATTATTCGTCGTATCGTAAAAAAATAGAATAGGAGTGTTTATAAATATTTTACACTAGAAAATAAAGTATAAGATAATTTCAACTGTTCATATTATGTAGAATATATATTTATATTATATATATCATATTAATCATAATTTTATAGGGGCTTAGAAAATTATTAATAAATATAATATGATGATATCACATAATTCATTATACATATATGTATAAGCAGATAAAAATAATGCATGCTTAATGTTTGTCATACTTGTGCTTGAATAAAAAGAAATATTGTGAAAAATTTCACCGCGATTTTTTGTTGGGAACGCATTTTCAGGTTATTTCGTTTATTTTGACGAAATAAGAATTATATAACTCTTCGTCGGGGTCATTTGCACGCATTGTCTAGTTGCTTTATTTTCTTGTTGAGTTCCAGCATTTAGCTGTTCCTGACTGAAATGAAACACTAAGCACCGTAAATTGCAGCTACAAATGACGGCGAAGAGAGTCTAGAAGTTAAAATAAATCAATAATTTGTGCCATTTTCCTTATCCTTTTTTTGTTTTTTTTCTTTATGGATGCAAAAATAGATAAAAAATAATATTCAAATGGAAAATATCACAACAATGCTTAAGTTTCAATAGTTTTGAACTTATCTTAATATTTTTTTGGGAAAGATACCTGCGTTATTTTTTCCTTAATAATATAATGTACTTGACTTTCTTCTTATTTTCTCCATAACTAGATGTTTTGTTTGGATATTACTATTGCTAAATCAACAAGATTCGTGAATATTTAAATATACACATTTCCCATATTGGATTTGAACCTGTGATCGTTGTGCGCAGTCTTTTGTTCCGACGGCGCCACGACTAATTTGTTTTGCATTTGCAACGCCAGGTTTGCCAGGTTGCCTGCCCCTTATAGATGATAAGATATAAAAACGTAGTGCTATAAAACTTCGCTCTCCCCCTAAATTCATATTGTCAGAGCGGGAAATGAGAATAAATAATAATTGTTATAATTTATTGAGGCCAGTCGTGGCGCAGGGACACAAAGTGTGACTGTAAACCGACTGGTTGTGAGTTCGATCCCCACTCGAGGCGGTGAAATATTTACTTAAATGTATATTTCCATTTCTTTGGTCTGGTGTCGAGGATAAGCGAGGCGTTGAGTTCTGCCACTCAACACGCAATGCCTCCAGAATATGGCGGAAAGTGGGAACGGAGTCTCTTAACACTAAGTTCCCTCTCCCTTGCAGTGTGCGCGATACAGCGTTAAGCTAATTATAATTTATAGATACCGAACCGACAACCATTTTATTGACAGTCCGGCCATGGGAGTGGTACTTCACTACTTTGAATCGAAAAAAATAATCGCTTGATTTAATTTAATAAGGATTCTGAGGTGATATATTTAGACATTAGATGTCCTTCCAAAACTGCGTTTCGTTTTCTCTTTTTATTTCAAATTAAATGAACAGTCAACATGAAAAGAATTTTATAAATTACTAATTATACAGGACGTTTTTGTCGGCCCCACTTTAAATGAAACCACAGTTTTAACTTCTTTATAAAAGCCAAATATTTCCCAAAAATGAATGAGATTTTTTTTAAACAAAAGAAACGATGAAATTATCATTGTACAATAAAACGCTATTTGTCAAGAGCGACGCACGCAGACACAAACCTATCAAAGTGAAACTGCCCCATACGCGTCATTCCCAAATCGAGTCGTCGTAGGTATTGGCGGCAGTTCAAAGTTGTTTTAACCTTTAGTAGTATTTTTATAGTAGTATGTGTTAGTGTGTGTATGATGGTCCGACGACCTAAAGAAGGTGGCAGGAAGCGGATGGATCCGAAGAGCTGAAGATCGGGTGTGGTGGCGAGAATTGGAAAAGGCCTATGTCCAGCAGTGGATGATTGACGGCTGTCGATGATGATGATGATGTGTTTAGGATATTGGTATGCGTAACTGCGTCACACGAGATTCAGGTATGGATAATGATAATAATCTTGATTTATTTCTTTAAGTATAGGTATAAAATATTTTACCGTTATTTTACGCTTCCACCTCGTAAATTCAAATAAAATATAAAAAATACATATATTTGTGAAGTGAGCTTTTGAAAATATTTTGCAGTTTCAACACTGACCACAGTAGAACTTTGTTGTTGATGTCAAAATATTTAAAACTTTTTCGTATTGTGCTCTTTTTTATATATTATATTATTGGGTACATGTGTTTTGTGCCCTAGTGAATTATTACCAGTTTGATAGCGCTGCCTCTGATTCTCGCTCTACCTACATACAACGGCTTCCGTTTAAAGAGCTACGATATCACCCGCCATCTCTTACCTCTAAAGTTAGGAAGTGAGTTAGTATATTTGTTTATTTAAATCTTAAGCTAGCTAACAAAGAAACCATGGCCAGTTTTACGTCCAGTCGCTGTTCAGCAGTATATCCATTATGGACTACTTCAGCATTGTCAAGCGGAAACTAGAAGATAAGAATAGGTTAAAGAATATCCTGAACTTCTAAAACACTATCTGACATGTTGATTTTATTGACAAAAAGATTATATTGCTATGGGTACACCTGGGTATGCAGAATATATAAATGAAAAGGATTTCGAATCTCTACATCATATCTATCTAGGGTATATAAACGTTACTTCTTAAAATATATTTTTATAAACACTTAATCATTAAATTTGTTTGGGCTACTTGTGTATTATTTAGTTAAGTATTTAACATATTTTTCATCTTCTTAAAATAATTGACTCTCAATGAGTATACAAAAGGAACTTGAATATATACGTTTCGGAGAACTGCCATTCTGTGAACTTAAGGCTAGGCTAGTTATATGTAGATTGAGTTGAAAATAAAATTCTAATAAATGATTCATAAAATACCTCTTCATTTATATAACATAATTTGTGGATAAATTCATCTTTAACCAATTTTTGTTATTTCAAAACGTAAACTACGCAACGTTAAATTAATTCTTATATTTTTCATAAAAATGTCAATTGACATTGACAAGTGATTTTTTTGTTGTTGATCGGCAAAATTTATAATTTTGCATCTCATTTCTAGCGTTCAAAAATATAAAAAATATGGCAAATATTCAAATTATAACACAGGATTTTATAAATGTGCATATTACGAAATCGGATAGCGAAAATGCAGCACCTGTGGAGCGACGATTCAAAAAAGGAATCACGATACAGGATTTTAAGGTTACTACTTACAAATTCTATATACTGATCATGATTCACAGACGTTTTTGTTTTCTTTTTATTTTGTTGCAAACTAACAAAAATCTACGTATATTCTTATGTTAAAGTAAAATCTTAAGATTAAATTTATTATTACAAGATATCTTACCATAATGAGGGAAAAAACATATTAATTATTGTTTTTAGATTAGGACTATAAACTTTATACGTAAATATATAGTGAAAGGTGTTTTTTTTACTTTTAAATAATTAAACTCGAATGAATTATTTTAAAATACACTTATTATTTTAATTTATAATTATTTTAAAGAATTCATCAAATATTTTTGAGTATTTAATGAAATTTTAAATGACTTTACAGACAAAATTAGAACTTGTAACTGGCGGCTCGGCTTCTACAATGAAATTAAAAGTGTACGACATCAAAAACAACTTTGTATGCGATATAGATAAAGATGATGCTCTACTTGGATCATATCCTATTGACGATGGAATGACAATACATGTAATTGATAATTTTGCTATGATCAAAGATTTTGCAGATGCAGATAGTGCTGAAAGGTGAGATAACTTAATAAATGGAAAAACAGCTTCATGTTTTCCTAAATAACAGGGTAGAGAGGGGAAACCTAGTATTGAGACACTCCATTCTGTACACACCACACAATTTTTGGGACATTGCATGTTCCACCTAGCTTTGTTGCACTCAAAACCTAGCTTTGTCTAGCATAGCGAAAAATAACCACATTTGAAATACAATTTACAGGTAATAAAATATGTATTTGCTTAAAATTGATTTTAAAAAAATAAGTCCTGCTGAGTCTTGCGTTGGTTCTTCTCATGTCTGAGGCATTAACTTTAGTGAACTGATGGTAAAATATTTGACATTCAAAAAATTAAGCATGTAACTTCTTATTTTGAATAAAATTATTTGAATTTGAATTGTGTTAAAAGTCAAATTAAGTTAAACTTTGCAGCAACAATATCATGTGAAAAACATGCTTCCGTATATATTTCCTCAAGTGGAAATTTAATCTTCAATCATTATAATGACAGTCTAGAAGAGAAGAGAATAGGATAAAAATATGTTATTGACTAAAGCACATTGTAATTCTTTAAGAAAGTTATAACAAATAATAATAAAAAGCCATTCATGGTGCAGGGGCACAAGGTGTGATTGTAAATGTGACTGGTTGTGGGTTTGATCCCCCCTCGAGGAGATGAAATAACTATTTAATGTATATTTTCATTTTCTTCACATTGGTGTTGAGGCACTTTTTCTCCTGCATAGTATGATAGATAAATTGTGTGACTAGTCTCAGTAGGTAAAACCTTTTTTAGTAATATTTAACAGAAATCTATGAAAAAACAAATGTTATAACATTTTATTCCCCCACTTTCCATCAGAACAGACATAGTTTATTGACTGGCTAACTTGACAAAGTGCAGCACTTTGTCTAGTCAGATTGAAAAAATGACAATCATTCATTTTCTTGAGCCTCGCTGCCCTTCTATACCATAATGGTCTATTTTTTTTTATCAGCTTCACGCTGTATCCCGTCACAGCAGGGTAGGCAGAGGGAACCTAGTGTTAAGACACTCCGTTCCCCACTTTCTGCCGAATTCTGGAGGCATTGCGTGTTGAGTGGCAGAACTCAACGCCGCGCTTAACCTCGACACCAGAGCGAAGAAAATGGAAATATAAATTTAAGTAAATATTTCATCTCCTCGAGTGGGGATCGAACCCACAACCAGTCGGTTTTACAGTCACACTTCGTGCCGCTGCGCCACGACTGGCCTCAGATCTATTTTTAAAACTTGATAATTAATTTATTTACATTTTGTTTTACAGATTTCGTCTCTCTGAAGAAGAATATGAAAAGAAAGGAGACACTCTACGCTCTTTTCTCCAACGCAACAAACTCGGCAAGTACAATGAAGAAGAGATGAAGAAACTCAAGGAACAGCAACAAAAAGAGCTTGAGGAGGAAGCTAAGTAAGATATTGTTATTTTTTTTAATATAATGGATGAGTGAGAGATGAGTTGAAAAAGACATTATTAAAGTTAACAAATAATAACTATTCATAATTTAATAAGTTTATTTTTTGTACTTTTTTAAATAAATCAAAGAATTAAAAATTGCGTTGAGTTGAGTTTATGTTTTGGTACTTAGTATGTTTGACATGAGATAAACAGTCTGATAATTAAGAATGCTATTAACGTATTGGCTTCATTAGAGGTATTTTTTTTAAAAACAATTTGATGTATAATGTGGTAATATCACTGGACTTTTTTTTAGTTGTACAACCTGCATACGACAATGTAGGCAACATAAAATTTTATGTACAAAATTTTTGTGTAAATATTATGTATGGCATTTTCTCCTTCTATTTCTGACCATATTATTAATTAAACAGGTTAAGGCTGATTGTGCAAATGCAAACGCGAATATAGTGGATTTGAGTTCCTCTCGATGATAATAAATCCATTTACTCTGATGAATGATTTTCATTTCTTCGCTTTGGTAAGACAAAGCACAGCATTGAGTTCTGACACTCAACACGCAATGTTTCGGCAATTGCCTGGTGCGCGGGAAAAGGAGTGTTTTAACACTAGGTTCCTCAGCTCCACTGCTATGTGCATACTATCCACACGCAATGCCTCAAAATTGGACGATGCATGGAAGTTGAATCTGAAAAAGGAAACCTATATATTTTAGGCTAGCAGAAGCGGTGCTAGTAGGCGCGCGTTGCGAGGTCCGCATGCCGGGCCACGGCGCGCGGCGCGCCACTGTGCGGTACAACGGCGCGCTGGAGGGCGCGCGGGGGCTGTGGATCGGAGTGCAGTACGACGAGCCCAGGGGGAAGAATGATGGAGAGTGAGTGGCTATGTGTAATAATAATCGTGTATTCTTTTAGTCATCTTCTTCAAAATATAGAAGTGATAGATTATTATTTTTTTATTTGTTGAGCTCTTAAATACAATTGACTATTAATTTTTATTACATCATTGCTTTTCTTAATCAATTTATTTGTTTTTAAATATATCTTTTAAAAGTTAAAATTAATTATATTTTTTTACTTCACGCTCTATCCCACACATAGCAGCGTTCCCCACTTTCCGCTGAATCATAGGGCATTGCGTGTTGGCGAAACTCAACGCCGCAATTTGCCTTGTCACCAGAGCGAGGAGATAAAAACATTAATTATTGATATCCTAGAATGGGAATTGAACCCAAAAGCTGTTGCGTTTACAGTCACACGCTTATGCCTCCTGTACCACGACTGGCCACACCTAAATTGATTTCTTTAATTTTATTTAATTTGCAGAGTAAACGGCAAACGGTATTTCACATGCCCACCCAAGTACGGAGGTTTTGTCAAACCAATGTATGTCACAGTGGGGGACTTTCCCGTCGAAGAATTTGATTTGGACGACGAAATATGAAATGATTGAAGAGCTTGAAATTGTAATGCTTTAAATATGTAATTTATAATACCGTCGCGTTATTTATATTTGTATTGCTAAGTGATATTTTGATATAATTTCAAAATTGTTGTGTTGTTTTTTATATTGATATACAGTAGGCTAAAAGGATTTTTTTCTTTTTTAGCAGTATCCCGCATAAAATAATACATAGGCAGAGGGAACCTTAAGATTTTTCGTTCTCAACGTAAGTATTCCGTTCAGTCTTTGAGACATTAAGTGGCTTCTTAGCACTAAGATCTCAGGTTCCCTTTGCCTACTCTGCTGTGTGCGGGATACAGTGTGAAGCAAAAATAAAATTTCGGCTTAATATAACTCCGCTCTACTCCTACTCAAGTGAGGAAATGAAAATGATTTAATTATAAATCCCCGAGTGAGATCGAACCCACGACTGCTGCTTTGACCTACAGTAATTTTCGACTCAGATGCTCACCGCGTTATCTCTCTCTGAGAAAACTATAAATGCGGCGTAGTGCGGATCTCCCAGGAAAGAGGTTATTTTAAATTTTGTCGCTCTGGGAAAAAGACAAAGCGTGGCGTTAAGTACCATCACTCAACGCGCAATGTCTCGAAAATTGGGCTTCTGCCTTCTGCGGGAAAGAGAGTGGTCTTAACGCTGAATTTAATCTAAATTTCGGCGTAAAGCGCTAAATTTATCTCACAAAGACGCTTGAAGATGTCGCGATGGACATGCATTTTTTATATAGTATATATGTATACTTTGTAGGTGCTTAAATATAATCTAAATATGCTTTATCATTGCAAGCCTAGTTTATAATTTACTATAGATTTTTTTTTATATTTTAAAGTATGTTTACAAAAACATTAGTAATACGCCGTCTTCGTCGTCGTTTTCTGTTATGTAAGCTTTTTCTAAATTTTCTTTTCTCTTTTATTGTGCAATATTTTTTTTTTAAAAGAATGTGAGATTTTTTTGGATTTATATATTTATATCATTTAAAATTTGATCACAAATTATATTCCTTGTGTATTTCTGTAAAAATCTTATTTAATTGATATATTTAAACCAAATTTTGAATTATAACATTTTTACATTTGTTTGAAGAAACTAAAATTGACTTTTAATGATTAAATTAACATTCCAATAAATCAATCATGAGTTTTCAAGCATTTTCATTTATTTATATAATGTAATATATGTCATTAGTTTTTTTCATTTTTAGTTTTAACTACACGATTTTTAATAAATATTTAATATATCTTGTTGTTTTATTTTTAACCTGTTCTTGTTTATAATCATAATTATTTTTTTTTATTTGGTGTCATGTCGACTAATAGGTAAAACTAAATAACAAATTATTAACACATATTTATTGTCAAGTATTTTAGTAGGCACACTAGAAATTGTATCACTGCAGTGTATCTTATATCGGCCTTATTTCCATATATATAGGCCCACATAGTTTGTCCACCTCTAGTAGTCAGAGGTGCTGTATTAGTGGTATACCGCCAGTTAACTTTTCGAGGTCTCCCGGGAGGCCGGTTTGCCCACCTCTTGTATCTAAGAAGCGAGGCTTTAAAGCCCTCTATTAAATATAAGCAAACATAATGAAACCACATGTTTATAT
This sequence comes from Heliconius charithonia, assembly GCA_030704555.1. Taxonomy (NCBI): domain Eukaryota; kingdom Metazoa; phylum Arthropoda; class Insecta; order Lepidoptera; family Nymphalidae; genus Heliconius; species Heliconius charithonia. The sequence continues at coordinate 8,778,323 of CM060825.1, forward strand.
TAGCATTATATTTATTTATTCCAGTTATTTAATTTATTCTACTGTTTTAGAATTTGCGTCGTTTTAGTATATCTGGTCGCCAGTTGACAGGGTGTGTCTCTTGCGAGGCTGTTTCGTCCTCGCGGTATATCTTGACGGTCTTGTCTGCCTCCGCGGTGAGGAGGCGCGTCCCCGAGCGGTCGAAAGTGAGCGCGAATATGCCCGCCTCGCTGTCCATTGAGCCGGGCTGTACTGCTGACTGCGAGGAGTATAGGTTCAAATTTTAGTTATTTTTTTTATCTTCTAATTTATAAAGATCATCGTAGAAGGATAATGTCTAAATTTATTATGTAATGTTTATGGTTTCATATTATATTGCTTAATAAAATAAAAAAAATAGTATTTTTCTGAAACACATAGACAGTCTGAAGAAATAAGAAACTAAGGTAGACTTAAAAGTAGACAACTAGGAGACAACGATATTATAAATTATTTTGCATAATTCCAAGTTTAAATTAAAAAAATAGAGATCTTTTAATACTTGTAGTAACTTCTTACAAAACTGACAATACAATATTTTTCAAAAAAATCGATTAATAATCGACAGCTCGAAACATTTGTAAAGAATTACTTTTAAACAATTAAATTCTAACAAAGACAATCATATGTACGTGTATACATACCTGTAATCTCTGAAAGTTGTAACCAGTGCGCCAATCCCAGAAATGCATAGTGCCGTTATCTCCGCCACTAACCAAAACACCTTCGGGGTTAACCGCCATACAATTTACTATAGCGTTGTGCCCGGACAAGTTCTGTATGAACCTGCCATCGGGACACTTCCACTGCTTTATATTGTCGGGCGAAGCCGACGCAAACGTATATAGCTGAGGATGTAGGGCGAGCGCTCGAACCGACTTTTTGTGGTTTGTCAGAGTACATTGGGACTTGCCGGCTGCTAAGTCCCAAAGGCGGATTGTTGAATCGTGTGATCCCGTTATTATCTGGAATGAAATGGAATATTATACATAAAAATAGATGTTCTTTTGTGATTCGTGGCGCAAATTTGTAGTGCCTGACTGTAAGCCGACAGTTGTGAATTCCATTTCCCACTCAGTGGAATCAATTAGTTTAATTTTCCCGCATCAAATCGAAAATTTGGGAGGTGTGCTGTGTGTCGGAAATTGAGTGTCTTAATACTAAGTTCAGCCTACACTGCTATACGGGAAAAAGCTCTTTTGTATTTTTTTGTGGTATTATCTTAGAGTAGAGTTAGTTACAGATAACATTAACATTTACTATATTATATATTTCCAAACAAAATAATTAATAAATTATCTTTGTAAAATAAACGCCATTAGTCAAGAATGACGTCTTAACTGTTGAGGTATTCCGATTATTTTTTTTAGGTAGGGGTTTGAAATGTTTAACCCTACATGCTGTTCCCGTAAAAGGCGCGCCGTGTATAAGTCAGTACCTGCGGCTCGGCGGCCTGGCACACGAGCGAGGCCACGGTGTCGGTGTGCCCCGCCAGCGTGTGCACGTTGGCCTTGGAGCGCATGTCCCACACGCGCGCCGTCGCGTCGCGCCCCGCCGACACCAGCACGTCGATGGTGGGGTGCAGCGCCAGCGTGTACACCGCCGACAGGTGCCCGTGGTAGTGCCGGATCACTTTGTTGTATTCCAGATCCCAGCATTTCACCTGTCTGTCTTCACCGCAACTGAATAAGTACGGATGACGTGCCGATACCTCTAAACCTGTAAAAATGTATTATATTAATACAAAAAATTATTGCACCGTACATTAGAAACAATCGATTTTTTTATATTATCATGTTATGTTTAGTTTTTTATTAGACAGGATACCCTCTGCAGTAATTGTAAGTCATCACATCACGGAAAAAAAGAGATTGGCCACTTATATCCTTTATTTTGAACAATTATAACTAATGTATGGGGGGCGTCACTCGACGACCTGAAATACACAATCCTCATGCTACAATATTATTATTTTTAGCTTCGCGTTGTGTCTGGGACATAGCAAGGTAGGTAGATATAACCTAATGTTAAGACACCCTATTTCTAATTTTGCTCTGTTGCCAGAGCAAATAAATTAAAAAAAATATAAATAATCATTCACTACCTTGAGTGAAGATCAAACCCACAACCATTGCGTTATAGTCACAATCTTATGCCCCTAAGCCACGACAGCCTTCGCAATTTTATATTTATAATATATATTTTTATTATTTTAGGAAGATTGAAACTATACTTATTTAATAAAAATATTCAAACAACATTTAGTTACTTTTGAATAGAAATGTAATAAAATAAAAAATAATAATAATGTAATAGTGAACAGTGTTATTTACCTCTAACAGTACTAACATGGCCTGTTAGTGACACTTTAAGTTTGCCACTCGCCAAGTCCCATATTTTGATTACTCTGTCAGCCGCACCTTAAATAAAAGCATGATTAATTAAAAAATTAATACATCTGTAACTATAGCTTAAGTATGTATTTTTTAGACTCAAGGTCACATACAATGGACAGGCATATATCAACACAAAAACTCTCTGGTTCTAGTACTAGTGTCCACAAGATTGGGTTTGGTATCTGTTTATATACTACTGGTTGACAGGTCACTATGGAACTATTTTTTTTTTAAGATTGTGATTGTCAGAAAGAAAATAATCTTTTGTTTATTTTCTTTCTTAGTTTTGTAAAATAAAATCTAATATCAAATAACTAATAGGACTGCCAAAACTCATGAGATTGACTGTAATGTATGTTTAAATGAGTGAGTCTATGGAATGAGTGAATGTATGAAGACTGAGTTTATAAACGCATATACAAGAAAACAAATACAAACCTGTTGCAAACCATTCATTTCCAGGTTCCACAGCAACACATCTAACCCATCCGAGATGTCCTGATATAACTCTAAATAGTTTCCATGGCGCATGCCACTTGGGTTTTGGCATTGTGGGTGCTTTTCTAGGCGCGGGAACTATTGCTGTGGGTGTTGGTGTTGGTGGGGCACTGTATGGGAGCATAGCACCGTCTGACGCTAAGGCTGCTGATTCAGCTATATCTAATTTTAAAAAAAGTAAATATATTTATTTTGTTATATTACATTTTGTAACATACAATACGAAATTATTTAAATAACCATTTGGTAAATATTTTTTTCCGATTTTATTTAAGCTTCACAATGTCTCCCGTACACAGCAGAGAACGTAATGTTAAGTCACTTTGCTCCCATTTTCCGCCGATTTCTGGATGCATTGGAGAACTCAACACTGCGTTTTTTGCCTTGAAGCCAGAGCAAAGGAATAAAAATAACAAATATTTCATTTTCTTGAATAGGAATCAAACCCACAACCTGTCGCATTTACAGTCATCCTTAGCTAGACATGTAGAAATCGAATGACGAAAAAAAAATATATATTCATTTTTCTGCTGATGTAGAATAAAGTTTTTCATTCATTCATTCATTCAGTTTAGCCCCTTAATACAAAAACAGAGAAAAGACATGTTTTAGGTTCATTGCAAAAACTAAATGGTATAGATAGAGAACAGAAGAACATGTAAAACTAATGATCCAAGTTGCTAAACCTTACTTCTAATATAATGCTTATATTTGGAAGTGATTTCACCTATGGTATGTGACTGCCATAACAGTACAGTTGTACATTGTTCACCAAGTTTTACATTTATATTTTCAAAAGATGTAATGTATCATTTATAAAATATAGCATAGAATACTCAACTTCAGGTAAATTATATAACTGAGGCACACATCCTGATGGACCCTATGTACAAGAGGACATATCAAAAGAAAAGTTTTACAGAAAAAAAGTTTATTTTACTTTTACAGAAGAGTGAAAAAAAAGGTTTATATTAGCCTTAAAAAAACATGAATTATTTTATTTTTAAGAGTATGATGAACTTTTATTCAATTATCCTGTAAACCAAATCTTTTGACAATAATACTTACAATTTAATAGACTCTGGGATCTAATCAGTCTTTATAATTAACTTATGTTTTAATTCATACCTGTGTCATGAGGTGTCTCAGGTCTACTTAATGCCTCTTGATGCTTTACTGCCTGTGCCTTGTGAACTGCCGTCATTACTTGTCCATAACTATCCCTTGCTTTTACTCCTCGTAATATTTTCTCACTGTAAATATATGAATAAATGATTTAGATGAAAGATAAATAACGACAATTGCAGTTTTGAAACATATTTTGGTTTTATATAAAAACAAATGTTTTAATATTAAGCAAATTGGTGTTATTTGATAAATCCTGAAAAATACTTACGCTTTTTCATCAATTGGCGGTAACATACTTTGGTTAGAAAGAAACATATCATGCGATCTCTTTAGAGATCGGAACACTAAAGTGTGGACAGAATGCTTTATAACTTCGTCAGTCATTTTTATTTATTATTAAATTTATGTTAATATATCATAATATTTAGATTAAATGTAATAAAACGTTTTAAATATAGTTTATTTATGTTTGTATTCTTATATCCACATAAAATAACAGCGTCAACCTCGTTTTCTGTCAATCATTCAGAATCATGATTCAATGTCAGATTGTCGAAGCGTCGTTGCCAAATGTCAGTGTCTACTGTGTTTATTTAAACTACAGATTAAAAATATATGCTTATAAGTCTGTAAATGGAATGAAATGGTCTGGAATTTTTTTAATACGTCCTAATGTAATTAAATAAACTCCAGACCATTCCATGCGTAGAATCGTCTTATAAGCGTCTTATAATCGTCGAATAAGCTTTGGTAGATTTTAAATAGTCGCGTACTAAATTGTATTTTTGTTAATTTTAAAAAAGACATTGAATACCGTAATTTTAGAAAGCAAAAACTCTTAGCAGTTGGAAAAATTATTAAAAAATATATGAACTAATGAATAAATAAAAAAATGTATATTTTAAATTTACTTTATTTTACTAGATTTTGTACAAAATAGTTTTTGTTTAACATATTGCATGATATTATTTTATCGACAAATGAATACAAATAGTGGTTAATAATTATAACTTATATTATTTTTTTACGTCCATTTATAAATTAAATTATTTATAATTGCAGCTTAAAATTTATGCCTAGTGAAGTTGATAGTATATTATTTTAGATCTAGTCTAGGCGCTATGAATTATTTACATTGCACAGTGCTGGTACTATAAAATAACTTATACATTTATTATGATAAAACTACTTATATTTACAAAAAATAATTATATAAATAAATAAAATTAAATAGCTTCTTTAATTTTACTGTTAGAGATTTTACACGTGCTAAGCTTACATCGAGTTAAATGTTAAATCTACTGCATTATAGTCGTATTAAAATCCGTAAAATATAAAAGGGCTAACACAAATAAATAATATAAAATTTCGGTTCATTTCAATGGATTTGTGTTAAATGGCGGTACAAGTGAATTTTGTGGTAAAATCCGTAAAATATAAAATGGCTAATACAAATAAATAATATAAAATTTCGGTTCATTTCAATGGATTTGTGTTAAATGGCGGTACAAGTGAATTTTGTGGTAAAATCCGTAAAATATAAAATGGCTAATACAAATAAATAATATAAAATTTCGATTCATTTCAATGGATTTGTGTTAAATGGCGGTACAAGTGAATTTTGTGGTCCTTAAACGAGTCGATCGACATTGGAGTCGGTAATCATCCACTCGTAATCGATATCTGTAGAATCGGCGACGGAAAATACCGCGCCATTCTCGGTTCAGATGGCCGATTTCTCAGAATTGTTCGCATCACTAACGCGACGAGAATGTGGCGCACGCCGTAATGTACGCGGCTGTAAATTCAATGGCGGCAGATTTGGTCTTTCAATTCTAGTTGGAGATGAAACCAATGGTCGATTACCACGACGTAGAGTTTCAATACCATTTCTAAAATATTCCTCCGTTCTATCTGTATAGCTTTCGATTAATGGCGCTGGGTCTTCGTATTCGACGTTAAAGTGTCTTGTAATTGTTAAGTCCTCAGGTGGTCCTAATTTATATAATGGAGGTTCCACACACTCGTAGTGATGGTCTTCGGTATCGTCATGTGGGTATGTATCGGCTACAAAGTGCCGAGTGCCGCGGGGAGTCAGTGCCGCCCATAGCACTCGGGAGTCGAGTGCTGCGCTGCCGTATAGGGCGTTAGAGCCGCTGGCTTTGCCTGTGCCGCTTTTACACCCACCTCGAGCCCTTTAGAAAAAAAATATGTTAATATGATAAGCTTTCTTTTATTACATGCTAACACAAGGAAGAAAAATTATAAATCAAATGCAGTAATAGATTTACCGTATGTTTTATTTGTGATATATGAGCTAGATCAATTCGCAGGCCCTCAAGGTGCTTTATATCTAGTGATATTTAAAAAGAAATGGACAAAACCAGTTAGACATTGCATGAGAGGCGGACAAAGTTTAGCAATTGGTTTTACCATACACAATAAAATATTACTTACATAATTGAAAATGATGAAATAGGGAAGGGATGAATAAATAAAAATTGTTAGCATAATTAGACAATACTTACTCTCTACACTTGAGCAAGAAGAGCGCCAAAAGTGCAGCAATACACAACACTGCGATACAACACGTGATAATCACTAGGAACCACGTGTCGTCGTTGGTGGCTGGTTCTGTCAGTATAATAATAAAATAATATAATATTTATTTATTTAATTTCTTTTTTGTGCTTAATAAAAATAGTTTAAGACAACTATTATAACAATAGTATCAAACAGTGTCGCAGTTATCGACAAGCGTTGTTACAAGATATGTTCTATAACTGCGGGAAATAGTCTGTAATTACTACGTAAATAAAGATTCATTGCTGCCGAAAATAAAGATTTAAATATATTAAAAAACATATTTTCATATATCGTCACGTTTGAGTAAGGTGCCAATTATATTATATTGTATACAATACAAAGTGAAAAATCGTTTGTTTACCAGGACGTGACGTAACTCTTGTTGACTTTCAACATATTATAAGGTTTCACTAATTAAATATATAATTTTAGTGATTTTTACTTGCTGACATCATGCCTACTAACTATTTATATATTTACTGACTAAACATTAAAATTATATTTTTGATATTTTCATAATTATTGACTATAGAATATATATTTTTAATGTATAATAAAGAATAATTATTCTGTATCATAATTACTACTCTGTACATCTACCCGTCTGTCGGTAGAGGTAGATAAGCTTACTCTTGAGGCAGTCGGCACGCAGGTGCATAAAGTGTGATAACGACAGGTTGTGGGTTCGATACCCACTCGAAAAAATACAATATTTGTGACTTTAATTTTTTCGCTTTGGTCCCGAGACAAAACACGGTATTGAGTTACGGCACTCAACACGCAATGCCTCCAGAATTCAGTTGAAAACGGGGAACAGAGTGTATTGACACTAGGTTCTTCCCTCTGCCCGCCCTGCTGTGTGCAAAATGCAGCATGCATAAAAAAACCCAACTTTAGGCTTAAATATAAAGCTTATTAATTTGCAGATGATATGTTTACTTGAGGCCAGTCGTGGCGCATTTTTTATATGTGCAAATTTTTAATATTTTCAAAGTAAGTATTTTTCTTTTCTAAGTGTGGAATAACACTTTAAAATTCTTTAAAAAGAACAAAAAACTTACCATGTCTCGGCAATTCATGGTACTCCACCCCTGGGAACAGCGCGTTATCTTCACTGTTAGGCGTCGGCGGGCATTTAGACGCCCTACAGGGCGGCGTGAGATTTGCAATGTTCGCCAAAAACGCCGGCAAGGGAGGCGGCGGCATATGCACTATGGAGTCCGGTGGTGGACCTAACGAGAGGCAATCCGCCCCGCACGACATGCTATAAAGAAATAGATTCATTAAATTATATTATTAATAGGAAACAATATTATTGTGTATACTACAAAGGCTATTGGGGGCCGATTCTCACTGAGGGGAATTACCTATTTAATATTTTTATTTCCTTGCTGAAATAACAGGACGGAGAGTGGCGTCGCTTTCCGCCTCTCATGCAATGTCTCGAAAATTGGGTGGGAAGTAAACTAAGGTGATAAAGTCCAAAATAAAAAGTGCGGGTGACGCATTGTAATTTGTAACAAAAATGATATCAATTATTTCATAATACTAAATGAAAAAAATTGTATTATGTAATAAAGCATTTCGCCAAATGGGAATCGAACCCACCATTTCGAATACAGTCAGCTGTCAGTCGCAGTCACACTGCGTCACCATGCTTGGGTCAAAAGAATGTAGCGAACAGTAATATTAGAAAAAGATATAACATTAAAAATGACTTCGAATAAAACTATATTTAAAGTAAATTGTTTTTTTTTAATGCAATCTATTTTAATATAGATACAATTTTACTAAAGAAAATCAAAATGTCGAGACGCAATCAATAATTGTAAATTTTGAGATTTGTACATCTAAATATTGACGGAAACTTATTTTTTCTTACATCAATACTGAAATACTTGACTCAAAACTAATAACACACAAAAATCACGTTTAAAAACTTACTTTATATATTTTTAATCGACTTTTCCCACAAAAAGCAGCACTTTGAACTTATTTAGTAATATTTTATGAAAATGGTCCATGGATGTAGGACGCAGGCGCGAATTCTGACCTTTACTAAGGTACAATATACACTTATAATGTCGATTCTTAACTAAAATATCACATCCATTGCGGATTTACAAAGAATGTTATTACAAATATCACTATTATACAGCATCAATGTATAGCGTGCATGTTGGAACTAACGCTATGTAAAAACTTTAATGTATAGTACAAGTTATTGATTCGCGCAAGCGCAAGAAGTAATTTCGCGACCCTTTGCTAAGGGTAGGCCGTGAATTGGAGCTGATAATGTATATCTATCTCTTTTACTCATATAATGTTATAGTATATGTGAAGAGAGTATAAGTGATTATTATTTGTCGCATATTAATATGACGTTGTTATAGTATAGGGCTCTTGGATATCGTATAATTGCGATACTTACTTCTATAGACTTTTTTTATGATTTCATGCTGTATCTCGCACAAAGCAGAGTAGGTAGAGCAGACATGTGAACCTAGTGTTAAGACACTCCGTTCCCATTAAGACACTGCCGTTTCCTACTTTGCACTGAATTCAGGAGGACGCCGCGCTTTATTTCTTTACCAAAACACAAAATTATAATATTCAATAATTTCATTCCCTCGAGTAGGAATCGAACTCAAAAACTGTCACATTTGTACCCGAGTGGGACGAATGTTCTCAAGGCTCAAACTAACCTTATACCATTAATTTATTAGTGTAGACGAAGTTATAAATAAGGATGCTATTTTTAAACAAAAACGTTCTAAGGTGAAGCGTAAAAAGGATATGCACTTTATGAAAAACTATTCAAAGAAGCTAGACGTTACAAAGAGCCGTTCTTAATTAAATTCTTTAGGTACCTATTCCGGAAAATGCATAATTACATATTTAATATTAGAAAAGATAAGCTTTACGTGTCTTATTTTAATTAAAATGCTCTGTCGTTGTAAATAATTTTGATACTATGAATTTAAATATGAGCATTATATTAATCGATATAAATTTCATTTTGATACCTACGTAGAAAAATATTGATAATAAGAGGACGGAAAGTGTAAAATGTTAAAACACTCCATCTTTTCTCTGCCTACCCTCTCTTATGCGGAATACAAACGTAATCAAAAAATAAGCAATTTTTTTGCGTGTTGTTAACAAGCTGTAAGTTTATATCATATTATAATTCTTAAGCTTGATAAATAAAATAGAACTTTATAGAGTCAGTCAGTACTGACCAAAATATTTAGCACATATTGTATAGGCCTCGGTAGCGCAGTAGGCAGCGCGTAAGTCTCATAATCTTAAGGTCGTGAGTTCGATCCTCACCCGGGGCATTTTTTTATTTTGTGGGTCAACTGCATTTCGTAGGAATAGTAGATAATCTAGTGTAGAAACTTTCCCAGGTCACATCTCTAGTTTCTGATCATTTTATTGTTATTTTTTGTCTTGGCAAAGTGGTTGATCGAAATTAATTTGAGAATGCTGACTAAAAAACTTGCATCACAATGGCATCAAAAAAAAATTGATCTACTTAATACTTAGTACATGTTGCCTCATATGGGAGAAATGAGAGCTATCCTAGTTCTCAAGCAACTCAGGTTCAATTAACTTTAAATCAAATCAAATCAGCTTCACGCTGTATCTTGCACACAATAGGATAGGCATAGGGAACCTTGTGTTAAGACACTCCGTTCCCCACTTTCCACCGAATTTGAAGGCATTGCGTATTGAGTGGTGGAACTCAACGCCAAACTTTGCCTCGACGCCAGAGCGAATAAATGGAAACATAAATTTAAAGTAAATAATTCATTTCTTCGAGTGGGGTTCGAACCCCCAACCAGCGTTTACAGTCACACTATGCACCACGACTAGCATCAATTAACATCTGAGGATGAATAGGATAACCGCAGAGTTTCAGAAAGCAACGGAGAGCACAAGTTGACATATAAATATTTCACATATTACCAGTACGGTAATATCGCGTTTAAATGCTTTTTAATGTTCGTTCGATAGCTTCTACTGAATACGCTTTTCTTAGTTTGAATGTGGTATGTGAAAATAGATAATTGAACGGTCATATCTCGTTATCAGTAAAAAGTAGTCGAATACGTACTCTTATATGGTGTAGGTATATAAGAATATACCTATATATCTCACATCTTTGATATTTTTTAATCTATATAATATTTATTTTAATTAATATGTTAACTGATTAATTGTCTAATAGAAAAAGCTTTTAAAAAAATCTTTTGGAGAACGGAGTGTTTTAAGGTCCCCTCTGTCTTCAATGTTGTTTGCGCAAAAATACATGAAGGTGCTTATGAGACCTGAAAAGGTAAAATGAGACCCTTATAGGATCACTTTTTTTTCTGTCTGTCATTTGTAAATTTAAATTTTAATTCTTGCTACTTTCATTGTAAAAATACAACTTAGCAATAAAATAATTTGATAAATCTGTCTATTTTTATTTTAGATTCTAAATTTTTATTAAGATATACTAGGTTTCTGAATAAAGTAAATGTTTGTGCAGTGAGGCGAGTTTAACGCTGTGTACCTAGTGTGTGTGCAACTTTACTTTAGTAGCAACTAAAGTTTATGTTACAACCTAATTTCCTGCAAAATCCAACTTCAGTTTGAACATGACACGAAAGTTCATTCTCTAGCGGTACGAAATTAGCAAAACTTTCCCCAGAATGTGTTTATTCGATTAATTAAATATAAAGAATGAATCACGGTACAGTAGATCAGTGTCTGATTTTGAACGCGATGGTTGCTTGTTCAATCCCTAGTGTAGTGCGGATTAATTAATTAATTTAATTTCCACTTAACTAACGATATTTCTAATGCTGGTGGAAAGTAAGGACTGAGCGTCTTGAGTTCTTGAACCCAGTTTCTATCCATTCATTTTCTAGCTCCTTTGATGCGCGGGATAAAACGCCAAGATCTAGTATAAATAACATATTTTTAATTACTTATTTTGTACTGTATTGTAGCGTATTTTGTTTTATATTTTATTGTAGCGTGAAGTACCTTATTAGGCGAGTGTTAATATGAATTTTAACTACATCAACTTAAGTTGAAACTTATAACGACGTCGATTAAGCGTAATCTGTACTAAGTTTCAACTTTTAATCATAAACTTTGTGACTTTATTATATTCATATTAAAAAAAAATGTGCAGTGATCCCAAAGTACCCTAGCTACTAGAAATGGTTGCAGTATCCTCATACCATAGTACTAGTTTATTGCAAACGTGCTAAATAATTTTGTAACTACCAACTGAAGAGGACTATAGTGAGTGGACGTTTGCTACAGTAAATTTTACTTTTACATTTCCTCAAAACTGAAGCCACTGGAACTGCTATCGCGAAAGACGCTATGACGTAAACAAAGTTAATCCTTACTATTAGTTTGTAACCTAAGTACCATCTAAATGTAGTTTTAGGAACCAGAAGTGATGAATATTAAAAGTCAGAAAACTTATTCAAGATAGCTCTTTAACATTACTTTAAGTATCAAACAAAGAAAACCAAATTACCAATTCTCGCTAATACAATTACATGTTATACTCATCAGATTATATCTAGCAACAATTAGCTCCTAAATCCTATTATATCCCATTAGCTATCTAGATCCTATGAATTCCTATTATGAACCTAATACTCCTTCCTAATATTATATAATTGAGTGTTCATTCTTATATATCTTTTAGACCAAGATCCCAGGGCCGCCAGACCTACGTCATTTTAGCAAAGCTGAAATTTTGGGGGCTATTATTCTAGTACGTAGTTAAGACAGTATGCGTACTCACTAACTTGAAAGTGGAATCATTTCAGAGTTAGCGCCAAATAATGGTACATCACTGACTGGAAGGATGATTGATCCATCGAATTGATTTGGGTCATTATAAGAGATCTAGAAATAGTCCGTAAATAATATATGTCAAATAATAAATTGGAAGTATAATGTAGTTTGCCCTAATTTAAAACAACCTTTAGGACGTCTGGCGGGAGTCCCACATAAAGGGCTACGTAACGGGTCTGGTAATAATAAATGTACACTTTTTACATTATTCTTGAAACATATTTAAATACGAGCGTTTCTACTTTAACGTAGGTGAGCGTGTACCTTAAGTTGGCGTTACCTCCGAAAGGGCACCACTTTCAAGTTAGTAAGTAAGCATACAGTCTTAACTATATATGAGACGTTCAATCCTCAAAATTTCAGCTTTGTTAAAATTATGTAGATCTGGGGGCCCTGGGATCTCCAGTCTATTTACTTTGATATTGTAAATCTGACAATTTGATTTTAATTCTGTTCGAGCGTCGATTTATCAACCAGGCCGACTTATTGCCAAAAACGGCTGGAACTACTACTACTACTAACATAACACTACATATCGTATTAAAGTACTGCGACTACAAGAGAACTGTGGATAAGGGACCGTTCAAGTATTACGTAAGCAGTTTTTTTGCAATTATTGAATAAAATAATAACAACAAGTAGAATTTATATTTTCATTTCTTCGCTCTGGTATCGAGGCGGTAGAGGAAAATACATACGCACACGGCATGTATTTTTTCATGGATAGGACCACACGGAAAGCACCAACTTTCAAATAATATAAAAAAACATCAAAATCAGTTAATGCAGTCAAAAGTTTTGAGGTAACCAACGTTAGAAAAAAACAGTCGTATAGATAACCTCCGTACGGAACAGTTAGCAAAACATAAAGACAGAAACCTACCTACAATAAAAGTACTATACCTTTTATACATAACCAAATATACATACATACATACATATGTACGTACACAAATAAGTAAAATAATATTTAAATTAAAGAAAATGGCCATTATACGCAGTAATTTAATCCACAATCTAATGCTGAAAATCTGATAAATTAAAACACATGACCACTAAACCAACGAGTACCAATAATATAAAAGCAAAGTATTCAATCAAAACATTAAAAAATCTTCAAAGGTATTAGATTGTATGGAGTATGGACTTTATTTTAACTTCTGTTAAAAAACTTATTTGGCCTCCGCTATTTTATAGCTTCTATTCATAACACATTTTTATAAGACAGTATTAATATTATTAGCCTCTGAGGCGATTCAATTTTTCCTCTATTGTCGCCACAACATAAAAGTCGTAGGGATACTTTATTACACTCTGTTCCAATTCATCTCCAATTTATACGAAAAATAAAAGGTACTCTGAATAATTTATATATCAAAAACAACGTCTAAGTAGTGACATATTTCAAATAACATTTAAAATAGGTAGTGTACTTTTGGTTTTTGTCTAATACAGGTACTACACCTGTGATTTGTGTTCAATCCTAATTTTAATTTAAAAAAAAAATAGTCACATTCACGCTGTATTCCGCAGGGTAGACAGAGGAAATCTAGTGTTAAAAAACCCCGTACCCCATTTTCCCCCGAATTCTAGAGGCATTGCCGTCTGCCCCCGCGCGGATAGCATGTGTAACTGTACCATTAACTGTAGCTTAAATATATTTTCTAGGTACAAATCATACTGTACAATCTACACGCACAAAGTAGCGCTAGTCTAGTTGCATATGTTTTAAATATGGATGACATGGTCGTAACCATTTCTTAAATTATTATCCTTCATTTACCATGAGGTTAACCAATCGTTAACTAAATTAAGGAATACTTAAGTTAATAAACAATTTCAAAATTTAAATAAAACGTTTAATAAAGTAAAAATTGAAGCAGCCCCCAGCAAATACCGGTAGCCGCCCCAAATTGGGGAAGGAAAACAAACATAATGACGGCCATGTCTCTGACGTCAACAAGATGGTTGCCCCATTGATAAAACGTCATGCGCGCGCATCCTATACAACCATTGATAGATCGTGTAGTGCTTATTTACAGGAACAGACTAAGATACGACTTTTATCCACTTTACATTAAATAATTTTAGTAACTAAACTGCAATTTATAAAAAAACTCAATTTATAGATTAAAAGACATTTTATTTTTTACTTTATGCATATGAGATATAAAATCATATTTAGAGTTCTACATTTCAGGTTTTAGATGTTACATTAAAACTTTGAATGATTTTATTTTTTTGTTGATTGACGCTGTTGATTTTTTGGATCTTATTTCATTACATATTTAGATTTTTATAAACTATCTTGTAAAGTTGTTCTTAAATATAATTTGAAAACCATATTAAAAAAATACTTTTTATTTATATTTATTATATTTCAGGTAAGATCATCATATCATGTAAGCGCATCGGTCGTAGGTACTAAAATCAATTTCATGAGAGTAGTCTCTGACGCCACAATAATATATAGCCTCCAGGACAGCTTTCAGACGGAGTTTCAGCGTTATACCGAACACACGCTCCGGCTGAATAAAAGCTCGCTACGATTCAAATGTAAAAAGAATAAAAAGTTTTATTTATTGTCTGTGGGAAAAGTTTTGACAGAAGACTGTAGTATTTCAAGAGGCCTGATAAGGTATGTAATGAGATTGATTTTAATAACTTTTAAATATCTACTTAGTTAATTAGTATTTTTTAATTTCTTTTTATTTGTTTACCATTTCTGTTATAATGTTTAAAAACCGATTTGCTTCATCCCTCTGTTCTCCACTTTTTTTCCTTTTAAAGAGAATTTTAGTTATTTCTAAATGAGTTTTTACTTTAATGTATCGCTACCTAGTATCTATATCCCAATTCTGACGTCATTAACTCTGAAGGTGTTTGAAAATTGTTTTATTCGACATTATTATTTAACATATACATCATACATACTTATTACCCAACGGACGTACTCTTGGGAAATAAAAGGTATAAATTAGACACTATAACAATTAATTTTAATTATTAAGTTTGGAATACTTTAAAAAAAGTAATTTCAAAAGTAAAAGCTTAGTACTACAATAGTACTAAGCTAAGCAGAATATGTGACATATAAATAGAATGAAACTTAATTAAAAACACCTTCATTTTAAAACTTAAATTTAGATATTTTTGCTTGACGCTTTATTACTTATACTCGTATAAAGGGCACTTTTTTTCGGCCAATTTTCGAGTGGTTGGTATTGAGTGGCGGAATTCCGCGTTTATCTTGTTACCAGAGCAAAGAAATGAAAATATTTTCCTGTCATAGCCGTCATGCTTCGGTCAAACGCTGTACCTACGCGCTACAACGGTCTTAATTATTTTATGAATGCACAGGCAGAATGCAAGGAACAGATCAAATACTGCTCTGTTTATGCTTCTCAAAATATTTTTCTTGATCCAATTCAAATAATACCTTTAAGGATATATGAGGCCAGTCGTGGCGCAGTGGCACAAAGTGTAACTGTAAAACCGACTGGTTGTGGGTTCGATCCCCACTCGAGGAGATGAAATATTTACTTAAATTTATATTTTCATTTCTTCGCTCTGGTGTCGAGGCAAAGCGCGGCGTTGAGTTCTGCCACTCAACACGCAATGCCTCCAAAATTCGGCAGAAAGTGGGGAACGGAGTGTCTTGTCACTAGGTTCCCTCTGCCTACCCTGCTGTGTGCGGGATATAGCGTGAAGCTAATTAAAGGATATATGATATTTTTTTTATTAATAAAATCGTAAAAATGGATTGTAATAAATATGTTCCTGCTATATATTGAAACATGAATTGCTTTGATTCCTATAGCAATGTTATCTCACTGCTTTCAATTTCATCAATCATCCAGCTCAGATACAGATGTTAGCCCGTATTTTTTTTGAATAATAGGTTCTTTTTATTCGTGAATTGTAAATGGCAACAATAGATATTTAAAAAGTTGCAAAATATTCTTTTAATATTTTGAATAAATGTTGTTTTTGGTTTTTTGTAATTTTTAAATGTATTTAGGGAAAATAAATATGATAACTATTTATAGGTATTGTTGTACACTTCATAAATCATAATTTAACAAACGTAGTTTTTCCTATGTAAATCTCTATTTCGCCGGAATTCCGGGATAAAAGTAGCCTATATGTTGCTCCATAACTTCGTCTCTCGGACAGTGAGACTCTCTTAAAACTTGATTCAACTTTTCCAAAGATTAGCCCGTACAAAAAGACAGATAGTTTAGCTGTACTGTTATGGTTGTTCATCAAATGTTCCAGATTTAAATTTTTTATAAGTCCATATATCTCAATACGCTCAACGACTTTTGTTTCGGACGTTTTAATTATTTTGTGTGATTTAGCTGGACCACCATGGCAAATCAAATATAGCCTAAATCCTGCCAGAGATTAATACCTGCACAACAAAAAAAATCATCGAAATCGGTCCAGTACTTTAGAAGTTTACGTGTACAAACAGAGAAACAGACAGACAAAAAATCATGGATTCCTGTTCTGTTAAGTAGTTATTTTAAGGTTTTTTTATAGTTTTATTCGTACTGATAGTGAATGAGGCGGAAAGTGGTAAAAGGATAATAGGAATGGATTTTCTTAATACTAGGTCCCCAGGTTCCTTCTGCCTACACTGCTATGTGCAGGATACAGCTAAATCTTAAAAAATACTAAAATGTCTTTGTATTTTAAAAATAAATATTTGATCATCATGTACGCGTGTTATACTTGCATTTAATTCTAGATTTAAAACTATTTAGGTCAAAACGATCTCTTAAGTGACCATTATTATTCGTAATTTATTCCAGACTCAGCTAAGTTGGAGCTTGCATTCCCATGAAAATTCATAAAGCAATTGATATGCAACGCGGTCTCGATATTCTATTATCACTTTACATACATACATTTAAATATTAGACGTTTTTTCACAAAAGAGGAGAGACTCGTAAACTATATTATATTTTTGATGTCCTTCAATTTTTCCATCACTTGTGGACCTATTTTAATTTTTTTTTCATATATACTCTTACTCTCTACAGCTTACTCGTTATATTACCGCCAAGTGGAGTGGGCGGTAATGGAACCTATAAGGGAGTTAAATTTTATTTATTTTTTAAATGAAAATTAAATTAGCTTCACGCTGTATCCCGCACACAGCAGGGTAGGCAGAGGAAACCTAGTGTTAAGACACTCCGTTCCCCACTTTCTGACGAATTCTGGCGGCTCTGCTCTGCGTGTTGCTTTGCCTCGACACCAGAGCGAAGAAATGGAAATATAAGTTTAAGTAAATATTTCATCTCCTCGAGTGTGGATCGAACCTACAACCAGCCAGTCGGTTTTACAGCCACACTTATTGCTGCTGGGCCACGACTAACCTCAATAATACCTAGTGCCTAAAATAAATTTATAATAGGTAGGTATTTTTTTCTGTAAAAGTTAATATATGTAAATTTCTAAGCGATTCACCCACACTGAAACTAAAATACGTGAGGCGTGGGCGTTCATCATGAATCAGTAGAAAATAACTTTAAAGTTCACAATTTTTTATTAAGTATGTAGCTAAGTATTACAATTTTAATAAATTAATTGAAACATTTTGCCGAACTTTTTGCCTGTGAAGTGATGATAATACTGTAATTTCGTATGTCAACCGAGGTCTCCCCCGCTCTCTTTTACCAATATACTCACTAACTTACTTCTTAAATTATTTCCATGTGTAAAAATTCAATCAAGTCGAGCGTACTGTCAAACTGTAATTTTTTAATTTTCAAAATCAAACAGTACTTAATCCTAGCAAAATCTATTCCATTCTAATCTAGCTGTATCCCTAGCGGGGTAGTCTGAGAGAAGGGAGCGGCAACTACTACGGTCTCTGTGTACCTCTTTCGCCTCGCCCACTATAACCAACCTCATACATGCTCTCCTTCATCATGCTTTTTACGTGACCTTGTCCAGTATCTTTGATACTGTGTTTTCGAAGGTCGACCGAGGTCTCCCTCTATCTTTCTTACCGCTCGTTTTTCCTTCAAAAATATTTTTTGTCATTTTTTTTTCTTTCATCTTTTTATTTTCTTTCATCACTCATTCATTCGACGTGCCCAAACCAACTGAGCACGTCTATTTTTAGAACAATATATTGGCCGGGTTGATGGCAATGATAAAACAGCGTTACGGTCAATATGTTTAAAAAAAAAATCTATTTGTAGTTCAAATGGAAAATTTTAAAGTGGCTACCATGGTCTACAGTTAAATATCTTATAACTACGCCACATCTCCATTGTTCTCGAAATCACACCATCTTTATATAATAAATCTCAGTAGAGTACTTTTAAAATTGCTAAACTTTATAAAAGTACGCCGAGAAAGTACTTTAAATCTGATAATGTTGAAGTTACAGCTGGTGTGAAAATTAAAAAAAAAATCAGTAGTATGAAAATTATAAGTTTTTTTTTATTTTTTACATTTTATCTAGTTATGTTTCTGTATTAATGCATGGTTACCGTTGTTTTATCGTAAATAAAAAAATTTAACAGTCCTATTAAAAATGGCAACTGTTTCTCGCCGGCTCTTCTCAACAGAACTGCCTTCCGAGCTGATGGTAACTTTGTGTTCATTTAATGTTGTTTCAAAAGTGTTTGCATAGGTATATCTACTTGAAGAAAGAATATTGAAAATATGAAAGATTACTGATGATGATTTATGATTTCTTGGAGTATTGCACGTTGAGCGGCGGAACTCGACGTCACGCTTTACTACTACGAAGTGAAATAATTAAAAAACTCCCTATGCTCAGTGGGAATTGAACCCACAACCGTTGCGTTTCCAGTCCCACGTTTGTACCACTGTACCACGGCCCTTATCTATAAAAATATTATCACGCACTGCCGGTCCTGCCATATGCGGGATAAAGCGTGGATCTGATTTTTTGAGATAACATTTTCTACCAAAAGCTATCAAAGCTTACAAAAGCTACCAAAATATGATTTTGACGTACCGAGCCAAAATGAATACCTAATATTATAAGACATGAAAGGACGACTTGGCGACCGTGACCTCGCTTCCGATCGATATTAAATTATACAACTGATTCTTTATCTATACATATAATTATATAAATTACTGTTTATATTTTATTGATCGCTGACGGTAAAAACGAGTTTGATTCATAGTTTACTTTGTGCCTTCGACGAATACGAGTAAAACTTCCAAACAAAAGTAACAAGCTTCACGCTGTACCTTGCACACAGCAGGGTAGGTAGAGGGAACCTAGTGTTAAGAGACTCCATTACCCACTTTCCGCCAAGTTCCGGAGGCATTGCGTATTGAGTGGTGAAACTCAACGGTGCCCTTTGCCTCGACACCAAAGCGAAGAAAGGAGAATATAAATGTTATAATATATAATATACCAAATATATAGAATACTAAAATATATAAAATATACCAAAAATATTTAAAACAAAAATCTAATATTGTTTCCATGAAAATTCATTCTCTTGTTCACTAAAATGTTTTAAAAGTTAAAAGGCTTTTAATGAATACATTTTTATTATTCACTATTGTGGCGTAGTGAAATAATACAAAATCTCTTGACCAATCCCGTCATGGACGTGGGGATTTCATGAGCATATATTACATACGTATACAGAGGGAACGTGAGAACTTTGTGTTAAGACATTCCGTTCCTATTACCACACTTCCGTTTCCCACTTTCTACTCAATTCTGGAGGCATTGCGTGTTTTTGACGGAACACAATGCCGCACTTGGTTCCAGAGCAAAGAATTCCAGAAAAAAGAAAAAGTGAAACAGTTCTTCACGCCAAAATATCGATTGGTCCTGTATAGGGCCCAGGTTCGGCCTCATATGGAGTACTATTTTCGTCTCTGAGCTGGTGCACCACAGTATCAGCTTGAACTTTTTGATAGCATGCAAAGTAGAGAAAGAGAAAATATTCTTAGAAAAATACTTACCCTCGGAAATTTGAAACGGTGCGGCGCGTAGCGGACGGTTTCAATTTTTTCTATAATTAGTGTGTACTTCAAGAATGTCAAAAATATTAATGGAGACTTATAATTTGTTTAGAGGGCATATATGAAGGTGTTGATGACAGCAAAAAGACGTGTGCAGAGACCGCAACGTTTGGTGCTATTCTTTCTTTGGCTACCCCGCTAGGAATAAAGAAAGGAAAGTACAAAAATAATCGTTGATAATTAAAAAAAAACATTAAATCTAATAAATGCCAAAGTTGAACCTAAATATAAATAGACAAGAAACTCGCTGTTAAACACAATAACAACTGAACTACAAAGGGTTTGAAAGCGTAAGATTATATAAATGTTAACATAACAACGCCTCTGTACTTGCGAGATAGGTATTCCTTTAGAGATGTGTACGAGTATGATTTCGACACATTCTATGATTACTTTGAACATGTCATACACTGCGGATGGGTATTGTTGGAAATATAATAATAACAATTGAAACTGTTTGACTGTGACTGTAAGCGTGATGGTCGTAAGTACGATCCCTATTCGGGGGAGTGATAACTAAATTAACGCACTTCTGTAGTGTTCAAATATTATTAGTGCTAAAATATTTCTTTCTTCACGATCTGCCTACTGAACTTCAGATAATAAATAAAATTTAAAACAAAGGTCGCATAGAAGTGTCCTCGAATCGCCATGCTCACCGGTAAATATGTGGAAAAAATTATCTATTCACCTGGAAGCATTTTACGTGCTTGAGTTTATTGTCGAGGCCAGTCGTGGCGCAGTGGCAATAAGTGTGACTGTAAAACCGACTGGTTTTGGGTTCGATCCCCAATCGAGGAGATGAAATATTTACTTAAAATGTATATTTCCATTTCTTCGCTCTGGTATCGAGGCTAAGCGCGGCGTTAAGTTCTGCCACTCAACACGCAATACAGGGTATAAATTCGGCAGAAAATGGGGAATGGAGTGTCTTAACACTAGGTTCCCTCTGCCTACCCTGCTGTGTGGGATACAGCGTGGAGCTGATTTATTTTTTTATTTATTTTATGTAGGTAAATAAAATTATATTAATTGGCTGTTTCAGTTTTAAATCAAAAAAGTAAATCTTCTAAGATATTTTGTAATATTAGAACTGTCTAATTAAAAGATAAATGCGAAATTAGATAATTTAAAGACACCTTTAACTTCATTGTACATTTCAATTTTATCAAAAATTTTACACTTTTATATAATTTTGAATCAAAGTTTAGAATAGATAGATAAGTTTCAATATTGCATTCGATTTTTTTGTATAGATTTCAATACCAACAAACATGCCTAATGTAAAGAACATTTCTATCAAACGACTGATAAATACAATAGTAGTTCATTATTTACATAATGCATTATAGAGTCAATGGCTGTTGACTTTTATTTGTACGATTCACAGATTAATTACTGATCTTGTTAGAGATATGAATGGGTTCAGGGGTCGTTGTGGCAAAGCGGCGTCTGGCTGTTAAGGCGACGGCTGTTGTTTCGATGCCCACTTCAGGGGAGGTTCAATTATTTTCATTTCCTTGCTCTGGTAACAAGTTGGAGTACGGAGACGGAGGAAGGTGGAGTATGAACTGTCTTAATACCAGGTTCTGTCTGCCCACTTTCAGCCGTCGCTGATTTTATGATGTCAAAGATATTTACATTAAGTGTTCTAGTTAACTACATTATATTATATAGTGTTAAGACACATCGTTTCATTATCGAGACAATATATTATGTTGATATGCGGTGCGCAATGCTAGGCTGTGTGCTGTAGCTAGGGCAAGAATATGAAAATAATTCATTTCCACGAATGAAAATCGAATCCACAAGCCGTCGCTCATACAGTCAGAAGCTATACCGTTGCGCCTTAAGGAAAAGTACCTACAATAAATAGGATTTTATATATACATAAGAAAAAAAATCAGCTTCACGCTGTATCCCGCACCCAGCGAGATAGGTAGAGGGAACCTAGTGTTAAGCTCCGTTCAGCTGAAATTGGAGGCATTGCGTGTTAAGTGGCGGAACTCAACGCAGCTCTTTGCCTCGACACCAGAGCGTGGAAATGGAAATATAAATTTAAATAAACATTTCATTTCCTCGAGTGGGGATTGAATCTACAATCGTCGTGTTACAGTCACATCCTTGTGCCTCCGGGCCACGACGGCCTAATATTATACATATTCACTTATTAAATATATAAACTACTTCTACTACATATTTTTTTTCCATCTTCACAAATGGTACTTACGACGAGAGATTTAGCAAACTCAACAGACGAGGGACGCTCAGCTTAATAAATAATTTAGTTAATTTGCTCAATATTCTATTTATTGCTTATCGATTTTCTACCGAAATACCCGTCACGTTCCACGAACAGAATAATAGACCAATGCCGTATTTATAGCTTTATAAAGCCCTCCAATTCCAATAGATAGGTTTAGTTATAAAATTTTAATTAATCGAAATTAATAATATCAATAATTGATGTTTTTTGGGATATTATTACAGTTAATTTTTATACACAATTATTTATATATTTTGATTAGATTTATTTATTGTCGTGTAATGTCATCGTGGCGCAGTGATACAGCGTGTCGGAGCGAATACGACGAGTGTGAATTGATGTTTTGTAATTGATATTTAGAGGAATAAATTATTGTTTTTTCCTTGCTCTGGTAACAAGACAGAACGAAAAACAGGAGGGAACACCGCGTCTTAACACTAGGTTCCCTCAACAGTTTCCCTTGGAATGGAACCAATATCCATTACGTATCTAGGTATACTAATTGCATTTCAGTGGTATTTATCATGTGGCTTACTAATAAATCAATGAAAAATAACTTATAGCCTACCCACATATGTACATACCTATATATATCTACGGAATATTTTTGTCAGTTTACGGTGTATTCCACACATAGCAGCGTAGGAAGAAGGAACCAGGGATAGTGTTAAAATACTTCCGTTCCCCTCTTTCCAAGTTTTTAATTCATTGCGTGTTGAGTGGCGGAACTAAACGCCGCGCATTGCCTCGTTAACAGAGCGAGCAAATGAAAATAAATATTCCATCTCCGAGAGAGACTAGAACCCATCCCATAACCGTCGCGTTTACAGTCGCTTGTGCCCCTCCGCCCCAACAGCCTCTAACATATTCTAAGACAATATTCACCATAAAAAACATGTATCTTATATGTATACAAAATATTTAAAACTATTTTTTTATACTTATATTGTACTGATGGAACAAAAAATATAAATACAAGTAAAAAATGGTTCAACATGACAAAGGTTTCAGCGACTAATGGAGCATTAATTACATGAAAGCCGATATTTTAATAGGCTGAACGTGTGTCTATTTTAGTCTTGCTAAATTTGTACATTTTCAGTTTATTTTTAAAATTCGTCACTAATAATAGTGACGGCGACATTCAAATGCGGGGTTGAGTTCCGCCACCCAACAAGCAATGACTTGAATGACAATCCCCAGAATTGACCGGGAGGCATTTTTACGGGCCTAGATTTCTCTGTCTAGCTTGCTTTGCTGAAAGAAAAAAAACTTAAAAAATTGACACTATCGAGAATTAAGATGTCTTTAAAACTCCTGGCTGTATTTTATTTGTTATTGTGTCTTATCCCCAGTAATACATAAATATTTTTCACCAAAGCTTGGTCTAAGTAGATTCAATATTATAAGAAAAAATATATATTATTCATATATTCAAAAAGTGGGCGACCCCATGGATACTAGCTTCTAATTGCGGCTACGCTCACGTTTCCAAATTGAAGTAACTTAAGTACCTACGCAACATGCAACGAAAGCTTTCAACGTAAGAGACGTCTCTGCATTATTTGCTCACATTATCTGCTCCTATTGATCGTAATATGATGTAACTAATATAGCCAATAACCTTCCTCAATAAATGAACTATCCATCACAAAAGGATTTTTTCAGTTCGAATCCGCGAATCCTGAGATTAGCGCGTTCAACCATAATATTAGTATAGAAGAAAGATATACATACAACATTTTAAACCTTTAAAATCATTACACAACAAAATAATATGTTTACAAAGTAATTGCTTATCTTAGAAACAGCTACAAGTTCACATTTTGTGGCTGCCCTATATTAGACAAATAACCGCATTATATTTACACTATCCCACTGTAATTTTAGTTTTAGTTTAGTTCATTGAATGTATAAGCTTCTAATATTGGAGTTAATACACCGTGGGCGTGGGTGTAGCAACTCAGACGTTGTTAGAGCAAATATTTAAAGTAGAGTTTGAGTACGTTGAAGATTTATAGTATATTACGTATAATATAACATATTTCTAACAAAGGATGGCTTTAAGCATATTCCTATAGATGGCTATGAACTAAGGTAATACTAATGGCAACTAAATATTTTTGTGGGTTCCGTACCTCAAAACGATAAAATAGAATCCTTGTAGGATCATCTTGTTGTCCGTCTGTCAAGACCATTATTCTCGAGATCACGTGGATGTCTCAAGCAGAAAGTAATATCAAATATTCTAGACCATGGTTCATTGGTGTACAGAGGAAAACCTACGGGAAACTTCCCGTGGATCTATAATTTTGTAATTTGGCAAGAACGAATCAAACTTGCAGAATAAATAAAGAAAAAAAAAATGGAGGAGAAAATTTATAGATGATTCATAAAATAAAAAATCTTTTTTATATATTTTAGTTAACTTCGAACAAAACGAATGCAATACGCCCGCAAAATTAATTTTGTCAATTTTCATATAATTTTCGCTGGCATACAATCCTGAAATTGGTATGGAGCCCTTGGTATACGAGTCCTTTATGTTTCATTTTATTTTTACGCATTTATTAACGTATCGTTTATAAGTTTGGTTAGCAACTAAATACTTTTTCAATTTTCTACCAAAATTACCATTTTTTTTCAATCACAGAATAATAAATTAACTCGTATTAATAGCTCCTTTCAATTCCAGTAGATACGTTTAGTAATAAAACTTTAATTAATTTGTGTCTGCTATTTTCGACATTCGTAGCAAACTTGATTGTAAGTACTTCTTTTATAAGATTTTATTGATAGTTTTAATTAGATTATTTCATCCAAAACCTTGTCTCGTGTAATGTAGGGGTAAAAATTATATATTTAAAATAAAATCAGCTGTATCCCGCACACAGCAGGATAGGCTGAGGGAACCTTCGTTTTCGTTCAAAACTCAACTTCGCGACTTTCGGAACTCAACGCCGCGCTTTTGCCTTGGTGGCAGAGTGAAGTAATGAAAATATTAATAAATTCCATTAACTCAAGTAGGGAATTAAACGCACAACCGTTACAGTCACGCCCTTGTCCTCGCCCCTGCGCTACGACGGCCAATATATATTTAACATTATTTTTAAATACATATACGACGTAGGTACCTATAAATGTGAATAAAAGTGCTGTCTTTGCTCGACGCTACATCATAAGAGCTCTTCAGTGTCGAGCCAAAGATTTTCTGTTAGTTGAAAGCGCACAAGTTATTTAAAGAAGTTTTACATTTTGACTTTAAAATGGAAAATAGGAATATGATAGGAATAAAATATCTACTTTCTAAAAAATATGTAAACTACCATTTTAACGTTTTGTAGTGTAACTTTTGTTTATGAATTAGCGACAGATCTTTAAACTTCAACGTAATAGATATATAGCAAATAAGACTGTTTATGCATTGTTTTTACCATACATAATTATTGTATTAGAATAAAATTATGACATTAAGAAAAGTCAGAACTTAAGGGTACAAATAAAGTGAAAATTCATTTGTGAGTCAGTCTTGCCTATGGAGTGGTGCGATGGTGAGGAAAATCGTATTGATAGACAGACAGATGGAGATCAGAGTTGAAAAATCAAATAATATAAACTATAGAGAATGCCACTTGGAAGAGATCTATACCCATAAATTACAAGCGCCTACAAATCTAATATAATAAAGTTAAAAAAATATTATTTGCGCTTGATATGTTCGTTGGCGCTTAAAGCTTATAGGATTTTAGGGTTTGGGATTTATATTATAGGATTTTGGGTCAGTTATAATCACACTAAGTGTCAGGCAATGGACAACGTCATTTCTAATATTATTCCCAAGAAAATATGATAGAAATGAGCTTTTATAGTTTAACGAAGTTAGTTACTATTTTTTGCATCTTAGTTATCTTGTAATTGCTAAAGTAACCACGTAAAAACAGTAGTGTTAGGTGTATGCGCACAGAAACTTCAGGCTTTATAAAATAACGAATTTCAGGCTATTGGCTATTGGCTCTGTCTTTATAAAGAGTTCCTTGTTCCTCTTTCACCCAGTCAAATAAAAGGTAGAATATAACAAAATATTACATACAAAAATCTATCTACATAATATAAATCACGGAACTTATGATAGTGGCGAAAATAGCAATATTAGAATAGAGATTGCAGTGCAGCGGCAATCGATGCCCTACATACTTGTAGACTGTAGTTGTAGACTACCGAGTGCCGGAAAACCGAGCACGTGTCTACATCCGGTTATAACGTGTTGAATGTTTGTCATTACTAGTATTTAATGTTTGACTTATGCTTGACGGTGGTCATCGGTTCAATATTAGTGAGAAATTTATACGTTCTAAAAACGACCACCGTTCGGAAGGCTGCAAAATAAGGTATTACTTTCCTTTCTTTTAAGGAATTACTTGTCTTTTTTGTTATTTTAAAAATTAAAATAATGTTCTGTTCCCCACTGCACCCAAAATCTCAAGGCGTTACCGTGTTGAACTCAACGCCGCGCTTCGTGTTCGTGTTACCAAAGCGAGGAAATAAAAATATTAAATATTACATTTGCCCTAGGACAAATCAAACCCACAACTGGCGCGCTTAAAACAACACGCTTGTTTTGCTACGCTACGACGGTCTCCAAGAAATCTTCTTGACAGTCTGTATTGAAAGTCGTTAAAAGTGACGCTAATGAGATTAATATTGCACCTTGAATTTGTAATTACTCTATAAAGATCTGCTACTTAAATAAATAAAAAAGACAAAAATATATATGTGTAAAATTTAAAAATAATAATAAAAACCAGGTTTTTAGGTCAAATTGAGTGTGTTTTGATGTTCATAATGTCGATTTTCAATCTCGAATATTACAAATGTGAAAAATTGTATTGATGGATGTTTGTTTCACTTGCACGCAAAATCTACTAACCAGATTTAAATATATTCTATTTTACATAACGTCACATAGCACATAAGCAGCGGACTATTAAGACGCCTCTAATGATACCTTATTTGTCATATTATGATAAATATTTTAGAAGTTACAGGGTAACAGACGAACATACGTACAAACATACAATCATAACCCTCCTTTTGGCTTCGCCTTGGACGGGTAAAAAATGTCAATGCACTCTAATATGGCTATTATCATATAAAATATGCGGTAACGTTATTTAAATCCAAATTATATTTGAGATGGGACTATAATACATTTATAGAAAAGTCGATTATCATTGAAGCTTCATGAATAAATAGATTATAAGATCCGCTTATACGTTCCGCCTCCGAGCTTAGTCCGACATGAAACTTTGTTAGTCCCACATTTATTACTTTATAACTATTTTAAACATCAAACAGTGTTATAATTAAATTCTTAACTAGCAATCCTCTCCCGGTTTCACCCGTTTGTACTGCATATTTATTTATTTTCTCATTTAAAGCACTTTCCTGATTGTTAACATTTGAATTTTAAAGACCATATCTATACATAGATATGAGGCCAGTGGTATCGTGCGCCATATCGTGGCGCAGTGGCACAAAGTGTGACTGTAAGCCGACTGGTTGTGGGTTCGATCCCCACTCGAAGAGATGAAATATTTGCTTACATTTATATTTCCGTTTATTCGCTCTGGTATCGAGGCAAAGCGCGGCGTTGAGTTCTGCCACTCAACACGCTATGCCTCCAGAATTCGGCAGAAAGTCGAGAACGGAGTGTCTTAACACTATATTCCCTCTGCCTACCCTGCTGTGTGCGGGATACAGCGTGAAGCTGAATCTATACATAGAATACTAATGTTTCAGCCAATTCAATTGAACACTTATTTTGTTGCAATATTGTCACTACTGATGCTAATATTTTAAAGAAAGTTTGTCAAAATACACCAGCTAAAAGTGCATTTAAATCGGTTAAGCCGATCCTGATATTTACACAAACACACACAACAATATAGTTTTTAAAATCAATGGTTCTATTAAATTTATTAATGCTGGGAGTAATAATAATAGGTATTTTCATACATATATCTTCCATATTCCACAAACGATGATTTTCAGTTTTATTATAATTATGTATAGATTACTACCAGTTTCTGTAATGTTTCAAGTTAAAAATAGCTTTATTTTATCATTGTTTACAATTTCAACAATAAGGGAGTATTTGTTTAAGGCTATCGATTGTGGTTCGATTGTTCGGTATGGGATGTGTAGCAGTGAGACCGCATCTCTACATAAATTGTTTTCATTCCTTTTTTTGGTTCCGAAATTTATGTACAAAGTGGGAAACGGAAGGTCTTAACACTAGGTTCTTTATGCCTACACTGCTTATTACAAGATACAGCGCACGCGCGCGACGCACGTGTGTAAATTTAAGTTAATATACAGTTTAGAAATCTAGTTATAAATAATGGAAATAGTAATTTTAGGTTATAGAAGTAAAAAAAAGTTATAAAATTTATAATCTTTATCAATATGTAAGGTAACACCACACAAAATTATAAGAAAAGAGGTTTATCGTCGTCAATTTTTTCTTCCGTCTCTGGGAGCCGGGAAACTTGAGTAAATATATTGTTGTAAATTGAGTTCATTGAGAGGGAGAAAGCGAAAATAAGGAAAGGGCGAAAGCGAAATGCCTCCTGGGCGGTCAGTCCATGCGAGTGAGACCAATGGTTTTCCTGAAGAGGCCTAGCTTATACGACCAGTGGTGGACACTGCTCGGGAGTCAAAGAAGAGAGCTACTTTACTTAAATACGCCTATTATACCAGCCAAATCATAGACAAATGTCAATTGCCAATGTGATCGTTAGTTAAATGTTTTACATTTATAAAATGTTATTTATGAAAATAATTACACGTGTATTTCTTATTATAAATCAACCATTAAAAATAGTTATAATTTTATAGTAATTAAAGTATTTTCTTTATAATAGTATTTTATGTCTATACTTATTTATATAGTAAATAACATATTTGCATATATAATAACAAATAAAAAATAATCATAATTCTATAGTAATCTATTACATTTATATTTTGTATAAAAAAATATACAATTCGAGTTTAGCGGGACAAGAATCCGTGACTAAATTAAGCCATACGATCTTAACTTGCTACGTTGGAATACTTACACGGTTGATAAAAATTCTCTAGAGAGATTACTACGTTTTTAAAATTAAAATATCCATTACTAATGTTTTTGTTTAAAACAAAACCTTCGACTAAAACTCATCAGATAATAATACATATACGTATATGTATATCGAAGTAAACAACCCTTTTGTAAACAACAAAGCAATTAAAAGATTTTAACATTAACAAACACGCGATTCTTTCATTACCTACAATAGGTCGTTGCTAATTTGCTTATTAACTAGTCTTAATGTATGGACGCTTTATTTTGATTTATGCCTATTGTTAAAGAGTTTTTTGTCCTGGAGGAAAATATAGAATGGAATGTCATACCACTAGGACTTGTATTTATAAATCGGTCTCTACCCTGAGAGCAATCTTGAAATGCCCTTTTCATTCATTGATCATATTTTTGACTTAACCCAAGATTGATCTAGAGTTGAGAGCAGTTTATAAATACGGATCAGGCTTCCGTCCGTTCCGTCTTATGCTTACCCTGCTATATGCGGGGGCCTGGAGTTATTTTTTTAAAATTTGACTGTGTAAATTAAAAAAAATAACTCACGAAATCCGGATAACACAATAAAACAATTTGTAGGTGTTTGTCAATATTTTTAATTGGAAAGCGCCCTTGAAGCGCACGTGACCAATCAATGCAATTGAAATTGGAAATAGCCGTAAAAATGATTACTTTTGCCTGCGTCAATGTTGTGTATATAAAAAAATACTTATACCCACATGTATCGTACTAAAATAGTTGTAAAAAGTTTTTCTATAAATTTGTACTTATCGGACTTTTCCTTTACTTGTATTGTTTATAAGTTCTCATTTCGTGCCATTTAATAACTGTACGTTGACGGAAATTATCCTATACGTTTTGGTTACGCGGCGAATTCCATACAAAATGCAGCAAAATCAGTGCATATATGTGCATATCTTTTGATCACGATGGCTTTAAAGGCCTTGGTGTCGAGGGGACTGTAGACCTCAATATTTTATATTAATTTTAGTTTGATACCTCCACGCGAGATGAATGGTCTTGACAGACAGACTAACGGACAACAAAGTGACTTTATAAGGGTTCCGAACTGTCTGTCTTCAGTACCAAAACCACAATATTTATTTAAAAAAACACCCTAAGTACCTATACATCTACAAGAATAGTAATCAATTTAAAACCAACCCAGTCAAAGCCTAGAGCGACCGAGCTCATATAAAAGCTCATTATGGCTAATGAAAATCGCTCAGAATATCAGATGAGATAAAAAAGGAAAGCTAATTAAACCTCAACATTATACCTCACCATGTGTACTTAATAAGGTTTCTGGTTCATATAGCGCGGCGTTGGGTTCTGCTAACTTCGAATAGTTGCGGCGTTGGGTTCCGTCTTTATGGACAAAGCCATTAAAACGGAATGTAAAATAACAAATTATATAAATTGAAATGAAACGCTTCCTGTTGAACTAAAAAAATATTTTTGAAGTTTTTCCTATATCTATTAATTCAATTAATACGTAGATGACACATGTGTCATGTCATGACATTTTCTAAGTGCCTTGTGTGTGTGTTAGATTGATGAATTAATAAGCAAATAACGTATATAGTAACGTATATAATAGTATATAGCATGTCTCGATAAATGGACGCTTTAACTAAATAACATTTTTGATACCGATCCAATAGCTTCCGAGATTTCAGTTAAACAAACTCTTCTGTTTTATAATATCAAGTAGATATATATAGGTAAGTAGATATATATATATATAGGTAGTATAAATACAGTTTACAATTGTGTAAGACGAATTAGTGATAGATTCAAATTTAGTAGTGGAAAACAAAGGACAAAAGGCTACATAAAATACGTTAAATAACAAGATTATTTCTTTAGCTTCTCGTTGTATTCAGCATATTTAATGAAAACCAGAGAAATCTAGTGTTAAGACATTCCATTCCCCATTTTTCGCTCAATTATCGAGACGAGATAGATAGATTGTATAAAAATATTACTATTATAGACAAAGTCATTGGTACACGTGGGACTTTTACAAAAAGCATATGTGTAGGTATATAGAATCTTGTACAATGTTAACAGCTAATGGACTTTTCTCAGAAAATCATAATATTATAATGGAAGATAGTAGTGGCTCTTTCATTATTATTATGTTATAGGTATATGTTACAACTGTCTAGATGGCTCATATCCCACTGTACTCGAGACATGATTTTTGTAAGTAGTTTATATATTATTCGTGCAGAACTCAACGCCGCGCCAATTCCTTGCTTTGGCTACAAAACAACCTCATTATCAGAGCGAAGAAATAAAATTAGTTTATATCTTTTCATGCAAGATGAACCCGTCGCCAACAACCGTCGCCTATACAGACAAACGCTGTGCCACTGTTTTCCAAAAGTTGAATATTTCAAAAGTTTATATTCAAAATATCATTAAACGTAGGTGTATGCATCAAGCCTATAGCCCCCTATATATTTTAATTTGCATTTATGCAGAAATATAAGATACTTATCTTTTTATCGTTCGTTTTTAGCAATATATTTCCAATACTTAAATTGAAAACGATTGACATTTCAATTTTTGTATAGCCCGTGGTTTTTTGGAAAGTAGAAGTACTCGTAGTTGTTAAGAACTCAGTGTTAAATCCGTCCGTTTAGCGCGAGATACATTTGATAAAGAGACCTACTTACTACACGAAACTGTTTTATATAAAACAGTTTCGTGTAGTAATATATATAT
Organism: Heliconius charithonia; assembly: GCA_030704555.1. Lineage (NCBI taxonomy): Eukaryota > Metazoa > Arthropoda > Insecta > Lepidoptera > Nymphalidae > Heliconius > Heliconius charithonia. The sequence goes on from CM060825.1 coordinate 8,810,997, forward strand.
ATATATATATATTACTACACGAAACTGTTTTATATAAAACAGTTTCGTGTAGTATATATATATATATATATATATATATATATATATATATATATATATATATATATATATATATATATATATATATATATATATATATTATATTTTTCTATTGATCTATGATGAAAGCCTAACACGGTATTAAGAATGTATATGTTGATAATATCTTTATTTATATTATATTTTATTCATATTATATATTAATAACTTAAAAAAAAAGTGAAAAACGTAAAGGACAGAATAGTTTCTTGTATTGTGTTTGTTAAACAGTTTCGTTCGCAGGCGCGTCTTTTTCTAGGCGGTCACTGAAAATCAGCGTTGGTATATTGTTACTCATATACCAACATCTATGCTGAGTGGCCTACCTTTTTTAACGTCACACTGCTGTACACTTTGTTTTAATTTTTGCTTTGTCAATGTATAGTATAAAGTATAATAGTAAGATTATTTGCATGCTTAATCTTGTTGTATTATTATTATTATTTTTTTTTTCTTTGTCATTTTACTTTTTCGTTTTTGTCTGTATAGCAGTTGTATTGTTAAAATAATGTTTAAATAAATAAATAAATAAATAAAATAAATAAAATAAATAAAATAAATAAATAAAAATATATTTTGTATCTATTACAAATTTGCCTTTTACCTGCTCTGTTTACCATTATTATATAAATAAAACTGAAGAATCTGTCTGTAATTTCAAAATAAACATGTTCTTTCAAATACATATTATAGTTATTTCCGAAATATTTAACCATGGTACAATAAGGGGTTTATGGGAGTTTCACTGAAAGGGGTTGTGGAGCAACGTTCCTGCTGATATTCCAGGATAAATATATTAGCCTATATATTTATACTGGAATACCAGCATGAACGTGGATTGTGGTGCTTTCGCAACTGTCGCTTCCCAAGATAGATATGAAGTAACTTTAAAATATATGTTTTTTTCGATTATTTTCCGAGCAAAAGTCTAAAGTCCAAAAGATTTTAATTACTATTTTTTTAAATGGATAGTATAGATAGCCATACTAAAATAATTAAGTTAGTTTCCGTTAAGAGATACACTTTAATGTTATTAAATACAATTCGTATAGTTCGACATGGGACATGGGACAGGACACGGGCACGGGACAGGTCCAGGGGGGCCGTACCGCGCTTGGGCTGCTGGTTTACGATATAAAAATGTTTGGAATGAAGATCATTTGAATCCTATACGGCATACACATTATATTATACAAAATAATAAATATTATACTAAAAAGAGCTACTGTTGAGTTTGTTACACTCTGCTGTTGAGTGAGTTACGGAGAGTCTAAACACTAGATTTCTTCTACCTACCCTGATATGACTTGAAGCTAAAATAAACATATAAACATCCATATATTAAACCTACAACTACCGTGTCCCGTCAATCGAGTCAATTGAGCCATGACAGCGTTTAGCAAATAAAATTTCAATAAAAGTTAAGCTCTAAAGGAGCTTGTTGATCGATGCCGCGTTTAATAACTTTACGGATAATTGAGTGAGCGGCCGGCAAATTGCTCCTCTACTCTCGGCTCTCAAACAAATTGAATTTCAACAAAATATTATCCGTGTGGACTATGTTAATCCATCCTTTATAATTGATTTTACCTATACCTGTACTGGTATACAGCATGTTCTTTTTCTTATAGCTTCACGATGTATCCTATTGAAGGTTCAATAGGATAGTGTCAAGACATTCCGATACCCTCTATCCAGTATCCACCCAATTTTCGAGACAGTGTATATTAAGTAGTGGAACTCAACGCCTCACTTTGTCGTGTTACCAGAATGCAGAAATAAAAATAATTCATTCCCCTGAGTGGCAATCGAACCCACATTTGGTTTACAGTCGGAGGCTGTACCGATGCGCCACTACGCGACAGCCTCAGTAGGTATGTTCATTTTGTACAATAAAAAAAAATACTTGACTTTTTTGGAATTGTAAACTGTATTGAAATATGAAATATTTGTACAGTAGAATTTGTTTATAACAATGGGAGTTTAAATACAAAATGTATGACCTAACCAGTTAAAAGCTTACCTGTAGCAGTATATATGTATATATACTTATATATATAAATATTGTAATAATACAGAATATACAGAACATACAGAAACATGAACATACAGAATATACGTGTATTTCTAAATTATAAAATTAGTTACAAAAACAATTATGATTTAAAATAATCTTTTCTTTTGAAATATTTAAATTCTTTAATAACTCGCGTAGGCGTTGACTGGCGAAACTAAACACCGCATACTATGTACCATAGCGAGGAAATGAAAACGACTTATTCCTCCTAGTGGAGATCAAACCCGCAACTATCTCGCTTTCAGTATTACACTTTCCCACTACGCCACGATGACCTTTTATAATATTGTGAACATATAAGATTAAAAATTATAACGCCGGTTCCGGTTGGTTTTTAATCCTCGTCCGGAGCTAGTTGTTTTATTATGAAAATCCTAGCCCTAATATGATGGCAAACAATGAGCTTGAAAAAGCACGTAAAGCGATTGATCTTGTTTATACACCGACTTCCGTTCAAGAGTTTGTAATATTTTTGAAATTGTCACGTACAACGGATTATAAATGTTTAAATGCCTATCCAAGTGTGTTTAAAAATTTCATAATAGCAATAGATTTCTTGAATTAAATATATTTTGAGGTTTTCGAAAGGTGATATTTTTAAGTAAATACAAATTGAACATAAAAAACTTAAAAAGAAGAACAAAAAGCGCGTCACTCAGCGCGAACGCTAAAATTGTGCGGTATGTGGGGAACGCGAAAAGCGTTCTGACACTACGTTTCCTTTTCCTACCCCTATATAAGGGATACTACGTGAAACTTGGAGGAATTATATTGATATTTTACATTTTGTTTCAGAAACAATGAGACTGGTAATGCCTGGTTGCGTCGGCGATGTACGCAACATGCCGTTCGTACGTCTGCTGCTGCTTATGACCGCTATGGGTTTATATTTGAGTATGGGTAAGTTGATTTTGATTTCGACTTAAATCCTCAAAACATATTCTTTTAAAATAGATTGAGAAAATATCTCTTTAATGTATTCTCTATACAACGTGGCATTGGCAAAGTTATTAGTGTTCAACTGATATGTTCGAGACGCCAAAAAGAACAACACAACAGAACAGCAAATATAGTGAATTGGATTTTCCATTGTCCGTTCAAAAAGAAGCATTAAATATTTAAGTGAAACAAGCTCTAAGAAGCATATTGTCTTGCTACATAAGAAAAAAGGTAATATTTTGGACTTCATCGTGGCGATTTGGCACCAACGTGCAGGCTTAAACGCTACGGTTTTGGGTTTGGTCGGGTTTGGTTTAATTTCCTTGCTCTAGTAACGACTAACGAAGCAATGCACGGCGTTAAGTTCCGCCGCTCAACACTCAACACAGTTCCAAAATTCGGCAGAAAGTGGGGAATGAAAGTGTCTTTATGGAAACGGAGTGTCTTAACACTAGATTCTCTTTAATACACACCACGTTCCCTTTACATATCCTGCCTGAGCTGATAGTATCTTGGCCTCTGGTATGGTTGGTTTGGGACTTCAATGATTTTATGAATGGGTCCCAGGTGGTAGAAAGTTTCCAGCCATCCTCCCCATTGAAATTAGGATGTTTTTGTATTTCAATAGCCTCGCGGATCATTTTAGAAATGTTTCTGTTTTCCTTAGTGAGGATTTGGGGTTTATCAAACCTAATGTAGTATCTGGGTTTATCCACAGTATGCTCACACATAGCTGACTACGATACATGTCCATTCTTGATATCCGAGATGTGTTCCTTCATCCTAACACCGATGCTTGTCTTTGACCAATGTATGATATAAATTAAAATTTTGATATAAATTAACATTTAGATAATGTTATTATAACCTAACCTAAACTGTCATTACAGTTAAACAATTTTATCAATTTTAAAGTATTATTGCACACTTAGGAAAGAAAAATACCTTTTTTTAGAAAACATGCTCATACTCACAGTTCTTAGTTAGCATTTCTGTAGGGAGATTTCTACAAATATCCACTTCCCAAAGATAATTGCAAAGAATCAATTGTCATTTGGCAAGAGAAGAATGCTATTTATTAAATATTTATTATACTTATGAAGGAAAAATACTTTTTTGAAAACGTATAAAAATTTGACTCCCGCTACTGGTCCGGTACTGGTGAGAGCGCTACTGGTCCGGTACTGGTGCGAGCGGTTAGACGGTTTCCAAGAGCGCGGGCGCGGGTTTAAATCCCACTACGTTCTATTTTTTTATACGTTTTCTAAAAACTATAATAACTGTTAAAGTTATGAAAGTTTCTAGAAGCAGCTATGAAGTCCCAGGCTGACTGTAAACGCGAAGGTTATGGATTCGGTTCCCACTTCTGGGGATAAATTATTTTCATTTTTTCGAGTCTCGCTCTGGTAATAAGACAAAGCGCGGCATAGTTTTGAAATTTGATTGGTTCCCTCTGCCTACATTGCTATATGCGGGATACGGCGTGACGTTAAAAAAAACTTGAACAACAAAAATTATATTTCATAATTAAATTTTTTATCCCATACCCAAAACCGCAAGTCAAATAAAGAGTACGTTACTCAAATAAAATGTTATGTAAATTAAATTTCGCGAGCCAACGTTTGTTATAACTTCTAACTAGCGGTTAACAGGGGTTAGCTTTTCAGTTTTCATGCCGTGTATAGTACCTACACCTACGTATTTCGGCTAAAAGATTTTAAAACAACATAAATTGGGTTTTTGGAACTTTGTTAAAGTTATAGCTTTGTCAACTTTAATTATACTGTGTTATATATTATTATAACTGAATTCAGTTTAAGTTTTGTTTAATTACAATCTTTTTTTGGATTTGTTTAATTACAATATTTGAACATCCGTGATCTTATTATTACTGTATTTTTCCTAATTAACTAATTGCTATGTCTTACAATATTTGACGGTCCCTTCCTTTGTCATATAATACTATTTCACTCCTCTAATGTAAAAGCTATATTATAGCTTTTCGAATTATTTTGTTTAATTGAAATCCTTTTTTTAAACAATGAAATACTTTTTTTTAAGCTTCACGCAAGAAGAAATAATATAATAGCTTGTTCAGTGGCGAAAGTCACGCCGCGCTTTATCTTTTTACCACAGTGAGAAAAGTCAAATGTTTCTTTGCTTCAGTGGAATTTGAAGCTACAAACGTTGCGTTTACAGACAGCTGGTGTGCCGCCGCTGCACCATGACAGCCTCTTCCCTACCGGTACAGCAAGTGGGTAGCTAGTTTGATTAAAATTAAGAGGCCAGATATTGGGACTGTCGTGGCGCGGGGACAAGTGTGTGATTTTTTCGCTTTGGTGTCGAGGCAAAACGCGGCGTTGAGTTCCACCACTTAACACGCAATGGCTCCGGAATTCAGTGGAATATGGGAAACAGAGTGTCTTGACACTAGGTTCCTTCTGCCTACCCTGCTTGATTTTATCAAAATTAAAGGAAGCACATTTTATGAGACAGTCTCATTTTCATTAAATATTATTTTCTTTTTCAGCATGACGTGTTTTTTACAATATTAAAATGTTATTCCACCCTTAGAAAAGAAAAAGAAAAATGACGTGTTTTGACATAGTTATAATTATAACTAAAAAGCTAAATATATATAGATAGATAGATAGAATACCTCTAAAAATATTTTATAAATGTTATCATTTCTATAAATAAGATATTGTCAGTTCAATATTACAAACAAGTTACTTAAATAGTCGTAAATCCCCTAATGATGCACGTTAATGATACTAACTAATTACTCAACTTTGGTACGGGACATAGAAGGGATTACGGATCAAAATAAATTATTTCTAAATTCGGTATATAATTCCGTGGTGGTATTGTGGCGCAGTGGTGCGATTGTGTGCCGGATGGTTATAAGATCAATTCTCGCTCGAGGAAATGAAATATTTAACACTTTTTTTTGCTCTAGTACGGAAGCAAAGCGAGGCATTGATTTCTGAAACTGTACACTCAATTTCTCGAGTTTTTAAGGGGAAGTGGGCAATGGAAGTTTTTTATTGCGAATCAAGTGCCTTAAGGTTCCCTCTGCCTACTATAATATGTGAGGGATAAAGCGTGAAGCATAGTTTTAAGCCTTAAGAGGAGGTTTGGTTGTAAACATGACGGTTGAGGATTCGATTCACACTCGAGGAAGTGAATTGTTTTCATTTCTTCGCTCTGGTAATGAGACAAGGCGCGATGTTGAATTCCGCCACTTAACACGCAATGTCTCGATAATTTGGTGGAAAGTGCAATTGAAGAGTGTCTTAACACTAGGTTACCTCTACTATACCGCTTCTGTTTTACGCGGGATACAGGCTGAAGCTAAAAAAATATAAATAAAATTCAGTTACATATTGAGGCCAGTCGTGGCGCAGTGGCACGAAGTGTGACTATAAAGCCGAGTCGTTGTAGGTTCGATCCCCATTCGAGGAGATGAAATATTTACTTAAATTTATATTTCCCTTTCTTCGCACTGGTGTCGAGGCTAAGCACGGCGTTGTGTTCTGCTGCATTCGGCAGAAATTGGGGCACGAAGTGTCTTAACACGAGATTCCCTCTGCCTTCCCTGCTGTGTGCGGGATAAAAGCTGATTTATTTATTTATTTTGATTTTAAGTTACATATTTTAATGTTACGCATTCTGTTACAGGGGCGTCAGTGTTCCAGGCGTTGGAGGGTCCATTGGAACGGGAAACTGAAAGGCAACTGAAGGAGATCAAGACGGATTTTTTAAAATATCACCCCTGCGTCACAGGTTAGTGAAAAATAAAATGCTTGTTTTTGCTTATACGATTTATTTCTCGGATAATAGACGAGAGTATATTTTTATGACACATATTTTAAAGTATTGTTACTTTAGAATTTACGTCCGATAACTAAATTTTTTTTTTTTAACTCAGACGTTGTTTAGATAACATCGATAACTCCTTTAGAGGCATTGGTGTTTAAGGTGTTCATATCACTTAGTTACGTCACTAAACATCAAACTATATATAAATAAACATCAAACAACAATTATTCCCAAGCAACTATTACTAGCTGCTTCTAATATATAATGGGAAGGTTGCCCATATTGTCTGGACAGTTGGGCACCCTGTCTGCAATTACATTACAAACTGTGATTGTGTAACTTAAGCCAAAATGATGACTTTCTACAGTAAGTTTCTTTGTATAAATTTATAATATTGATAAGTACATCCGTATACTTTCGTTGCAGTCACGTGATCTAATGAAGTGATCTTGTTTTAAGTATTTACTGTTCTCCATCTATCTATGTATGACAAACGATGTATCGCTATCTGCCACGCGACACACGCTTGTACAGAGCAAATATTAGCGCAAACTGTATAGATGAGTATAATAATGTTAAAAAAATATAAACAATTATAAATTGGAATAACTTATATAGATACATATTATGAGCATATGAAATCTAACCTAATTTAGTTTCACGGTGTATCCGTGTAACAGTACAAATAAAAAATAAATCGGTATCGAGGTCATGTCCCCAGGATCATCGTATCGAAGACGAGTAGTGTAAACGTCATCATCATGTGGAGACATGGACATGAATAATTTGACTGTGTAGCGCATCACTAATGTCAATGTAAATAATTTTTCAAATATTGGTCGAAATGTATCAAAATTTAAATGAACAAAATGCCATGTAAAAACACAAACTTTCTCGACTTACGAGGTACTTGTACTACAAGATATTGATAAATGATAAACAAGATACCGATGTAATGTTTCTTATACTTCCATATGAAACCGGTTTCTTAATGAAATGTTCCCGAATGCTCTGTTTATTGAACCTACCTTAGGTTCAATGTTTTACTAGGTATTCCATTTCAAGTTTTGACACATATGCTTGACACTTAACAATTTAGAAGTCATAATCCTACTTAATATTATATATTTATTTTTCATTTAATATTATAAATGTGAAATTTTATAAGGATGGATGTTTATTTAGCTTTCAGTTTGCTAAACTAATTTAGATCAAACTTTACAGTAACAATACCACATAGATTTTGTATTTAGCTATAAATTAGTATTTAATATATTGTTAAAAATGAAAACAATAAAAATAGCTTTGGTTCATTCAGCAATAAGAAAAAGTTTAAAGTATAATTTGGAATCATTATTATCATGGATTTACCGCATCGATTACAAATATTGACCTAATAACGAAACAATTTAAAAGAATAATTTTATCTGTTTACGAATTGACTAACAAAAGATTATAGTGCGATAAAAATATTTTAAAATATGTATAAAACATAATTTTATATATAGATGATACATAAAAAATATATATGTAGAATGTTTAATTACATTAAAAATTTCTCATTCTAAAAATTTCTACCATACAAAATATTAAATATTATATTATTTATATATATCGTAAAGAATCGAGCACTCGAGTATGCGCACGCGCATGTCAATCGATAAGTTCATACTTTTATCCAAGTACTGTCAACATCACAGTCTACTGACGGTCGCAGCTCCGAACGGCCACGTGTATAGAAATTTTACTGCATTTTCTTTCTTTATTAGTTAAACTAAAATGTATCAAGATGACATCGAAAGTAATTTTTAATACTAAAATTGAAGTTTTCGCGCTATTTTTTGAGCCTAATCATCCTAAACGCTTTTTTAAATACAGTTGACAAAGATTTCAGCCGTTCCGGTTCCTCGGTGCGGACTCATATTGTATAATAAATATTTGACGAAGATCGCCTTAATTCAATATATTCCATACTTAAAAACGATTTAATATGGTGGACAATTTTAAAAATTAATTATTTAATCTCAAAAACTGTGAACTTTAAATTTTTTGTCGTGTTAATAATTGTTTTAAACAAAATGCCGGAAGAAAAGAAAATGGATAGACCCAGGTACCCTCGGATCCAGTCGTACGGGAGCATGAGTTCAGCAAGAAGTGACGATGACATGACGGTTCATAGTCAACTTTTCCCATATCCGAAAAAAATGATAGTCGAAAGGGAAATTTTGTATGAAGAAGAACATCCTCCATTCCAGCCACTGTTTGCCACTAGCAAAATCTTTGGAAAAGCAAGATTTACTTGCCTTTTAGTTATGTATATACTGTTTTATGTGACGTATTTAGTGACTGGGGCTTTAGTTTTCTCAGCATTAGAGACTCCCTTGGAGAACCAAGTGTGGCTCGATGTGATACGTGCTAAACAAGATTTTTTGGCTAAATATCCCACTGTAGTTGGTAAGTCTATTCTTTTTTTCTATAACATCTTTTTTCATGAAACTTATCTCATTAACGTACATCACTAATTCCTTCTTGTAAGACTTAAATAGCACAGAGCGAAAGTATTATTATAAAAATAATAAATATGGTTAAAAAATATCATTTTAGTATCTTTATTAACTTTGATATTGTTATTAAATTTTAAATCAGTGTATAACATAACTATATAATATAAAAGACATATCATCTATTTACGCCTAAATTTTAACAATCACTTTCGATTTATTATAAGTAGACTTTGCTGTACAAATTTAAAAGCCCTTAAGTCGAGCCGTCGTCGGTCGATTAAGTACAAACCAGTTAAATTACAGTGCAGTGACCTTAAACTTTTTAAAATTTTGTAAATAAGCACAAAAAATAAGATAAATTTCTTTAAAAGGAAAAAAAACGACGTATATTTGAATAAATGTAGTAGTAGGTATAATTTCGATGTTTCTGACTAAGCGCAATGGTTTTAAGTTCCTAACCGAAGTAAAAATATTAAATATTTGTTATTAAGATTATATTTCGGCACACAGATAATAATAAATTTGTTAACAACATCAGTTACCGTTTAATTATATTATTTATCATTCATTTGTTATGAATCAGTTAGTTAAATGCTAATTGACGTATCTAAGTGCAATTAAATATCTTTAAGAGAAGTAGAAAAAGTGACATATTGTTATTTCATTTTTTCTTGAGAGAGAAAGAAATAAGCAGAGATATATAAAGGGAAACATTTTTATTTAAAAACTACTTTAAACTCTATAGCTCTGGACTGTTTATTAGAAAATCATTAAATAATCTGTTCGTGATCCCAATACACGCTTGAAATTTAAGTTAAGAATGTATCTAGATACTTAGTGGAAAATTTTAAGATTTTTTAGATTTTAGACTTTAAAAATATCTAGAAATTTTCCATATGTAGCAATATTATAATTTGTGTTATCAAAGTCGTGTCAAGGCTATATAGCCATATTAGGGAATAAGTAATCTAGAAATAAGTTTTATATTTTTTTACTATAAACACTTTCATATATACAGATAATAAATATTACGGTCTAAGTTTATACATATGAGATGTACATAAATACATTTTTTTTTTATATTATAAAGAGTTCTTTGGCTCGCATCTTCGCGTTGTTTTCGTTTTACCCTCGTGGGTATATCTGTTCTTCTGTCGTAACTGGCGTTTTTCAAAAATCTATAAGCATATTACTTTTTTACTATTATATATTAATAACTTACAAGAACATTTTTGGAAACGACCATTATCAGACAAATTTTTAACCTTAATTTTACTCACTTGAGGGCTAATTTACCAAAGTCCCGTTCTCAGTGATCAATTGCGCTCTACAAAGGACCTATTTATTGATATTTGATTTTTTTTTAAGTTTATCGGTTTGGTTATTTCTGGGCATCATTTAGAAATTTATTTATTTATTTATTTTATAAATAATTATAGACGATTTAATAACTGGATTAATTAAATTTACATGGTAAGGAGAGTATATTTGTACATAGGTGTTTCACTATCCATTTTAATATATCAAATTCACGTTTATATTAGTTCATTAGATAATCATACAAAAAAATAATATAGCGTGACGCTGTATCCCCCTTACAGCAGTTCAGCGGTGGAATCAACGCCGCTCTTTATTTTGTTAACGCAACGAGAAAATGAAAACAATTCTTTCCCCCGAGTGAGAATAGATCCTACAACTGTCGCGTTTACAGTCAGTTGCCGTGTCATTGGCCCCATACTTAAGTAACCGCTAGAAAATTCTATTTCATAAGAATCGCAATTTTTAAGGAATACAATTATTTGTTTTTATTACTTAATAGTTATATTAATAACAGTTATTAGACGAACAGCTATTTACTTTTTATTTATATGCCTGAGAATACCTTTTTTTATAATTTAATTTATTATTTAAAAAACATAATATAATTTAATGCCTTTCTTTAAACTGCAATTTAACAATTTTTTTACTTGCCCCGCTTTGATATCCAATCCACACCATCTAACTGTGGCGTCAATGTACCTTATATATTTTTATAACTCTTTCACGCTTTATATCAAGCGGGGTAGCAAGAACAACGTTTCGCCTAACACTATGGTCAAGTTAATACTTAAATTTATGTTAATTAATTAATATAAATGTGCCTGCTTAGTTGAGACTGGTCGTGGCGCAGAAGCACAAAGTGTGGCTGTAAACGCGACTGGTTGCGGGTTCGATCGCCACTCGAGGAAATGAATTATATATATTAAAATTTTCCTATTTTTTCGCTCTTGTGTCAAAAGCGCGGCGTTGAGTTCCACCACTCGGCACGCCATGCCTCCAGAATTCCGTGGAAAGTGGGGAACGGAGTGTCTTAACACGAGGTTCCCTATGCCTACCCTGCTGTGTGCGGGATATAGCGTGAAGCTGACTTTATATTTTTTGTTTAGTCTTGTTTTGTCGTTACAAAAGTTCTTTAAAACTCTTGCCTAACTTAGAAAAAACGTGTTCAAGTAGGTCTTACACCTCTTTTCTTCTTAAGTCGGTTAAGTATACTGTCACTGTGATGTATCGAAGCAATATAAAGATTACATCTACTAACAGATAACAAGGAAATGCTCATTAGGATTTCCTGATAGCACACGATTATTTGATGGCTTCCATTCTTTGCTTTCATCGAATATAAAAAATGTATAATATTGTTTTTATGTTTTTGAAAATGTATCCAATTTTTTACACAAACATTTTTATGTTTATAAACAAACAAAAATGTTATTATTCAACATTATTTATTGTACGTTTATAGAAAAGTATTGTGTATATAATAATAATAATATATTGAATGTCACCATTCTTCGCTTTCCTTTTACATATCACCAACCACCAGCCTTTTTTGATTTATACAATTACATATTTATTTGCCAGTCTGAATTACATTGCCATTTTAACGACGATATTAATAAATAGAAAATTAATTTTCTATTTATTAATATCGTCTCTTAAGCCATTTCAATAAATTTTTGTAGCAATTTTGTCGAACAAAATACTTTATATTGATATTACTTATTAATATATGAACTGATTCCAATTAAATAAACACTAAATGTTAAGAAAAGTTTGTCAAAATACAATAGAGAAAACTGAATTTAAATCGATTAAGAAGTTTCTGAGATTAGCGTGTACAAATGTGTAGACAAAAAAAAAAACTTTTTTTAAATCATTTGTTGAGCTTATGAGTTCAACAAATGATTTAAAAAAAAGTACGTATAAGATTTTCTTGTATGTCCTTTGATGTACAGACAACGATCAGTGACAATTTCAATATATGTAAAGATATTTAGACGTTACAGATAAACAGACTTAATTTGATTAAATAAATTAAATCACGGATATGAATTTGTAATATATAAAGAGCACCCTATTTATTTAGACACGTGGCTAACTACACAACGATGTTTTTAAGTTAAAAATCCAAATTAATTAAATCATAAATCGTGAAATTGATTCAGTTGTATGTTTTATAAACTGTGTAACATAATAAAAAATATTAGATTGTATTACATTACGGTACAAAAAGTTGTTAAAAAGAGTATATATAATACTCAAATGTTTTCCCGACAGCAAAGCTTTTACGTTCTATTTACAGTCGGTGGTTTAAACTGAGATTGCCCTTATATTGTAAATGGATAGTGTTTTTATGTAATAAAAATTACATATATTATGAAAAATGGGCGGAAAGATAAAGGAGTGACTAGTAAATACTTTAAATATATTAAATACTTTTGAAAATACTAATTATAACGTAGAAATAATTTACACTCCTTAGTCAGCTTCTGCCGTATTGGGGAATACAAAAAAGTTAACTGGACCGGGAAATAAAAACGATTCAGGTGTGAGATCGACAATCCTCGTATTATTTGACGCAAATGGCGCCCGACCGAATAATGGACCGCCCTTAGAGCACACAAATAGAAATGTCAAAGAGATTAAAAGTTCAAACCAAAATATTTATTTTTGACAATTTATGTACAAATATTATTATTACTGGAATACTATTTTAGAAAACCTATAAAAGTATTAAAGTAGCAGGATTAGAACCTGCGCCTCTTGGTAACCGTTCAAGCGCCCTGACAACGTTCGTCGTCATCGTGGGTACAGTGAAATTCTTGTACATTCATTACGATTTATTTATAGTTAGCATCTTTGTGATGACATTTTAACAAATCTAGATAAATTCTCGCGTATCTGTATAATGTAAAATTAAAAAGTAAAATTTTATTTCCTAAGTATATAACAATAATAACACTTTAAAATTCCTTCGTGTTTTTTCCATACAACTTGACATTGGCACGCTCGGAACGCCATAATCAAAGAACCAAACCAAACCAAAAATTTGTCTTAAAATTTGGCCACGTGACTTTTTTTTAAGTTAAATTGATGAGATCTATCTTTATTACCCAGTAACATTATTTGACTTTTTTGACAATCATACATATAATTAAAATTCCCGAATATAAATAAAAATATAATAAATTGGCTACAACAAAATCAAATTCCAATATATATTCCAATTAGTGGAGCATAAAAAACTAGTTTGTATTATAAAGTAAGATTTTATTAAAACAGGTTGGATAGCCAATCCATACTTAAATCCAGATAGCTCTATAAATGTCATAATTTATGTAAATCAGTCTATTTATAAAACTTAAAATGATCGTGTCGTATCAAAAGCATATGGATTGATTTGGGTAAAAAAAACAACGCTAAAGTTATTTTATATAGTGTGTAACTGTGATCACGACAGTATGTGGGTTCAATTCCCACTCGAGAGTATGAAATACTATCATTTCTTTGCTCTGGTATCGAAACGAAGCGTGCTGTTGAATTCCACAAATCAACACGCATTGCCTCCGGAATTCGACGGAAAGTGCGGAGCGGAGTGTCTTAGCAGTAGTCTCCCTCTGTCTACATTGCTACATGCGGGATACAGCGTGAAGCTAATGCTATAAGAAGTCGTCGTAGTGCAACAGCAAGGTATCTATCTGACTGTAAATGCGATGGTTATTTGTTCCATTACCACTCGGAGAGAGGATATTTTCATTTAATCACTCTGGTGACAAAGACAAAGCATGGAGTTGAGTTCCGCCACTCAATATCTCGAAATTTGAGTAGAAAATGGGAAACGGAAGCAAGTTCTCTTTGCTTATAAATGTATATGCAGGATACAGCGTAAAATTAAACAATATTTATAATGTATATATATTTATTTAATAGATAATTGTTATTCAATTTCAACGTGACTGAAATATTTCTAGTGAGAGTTTACAATCTGCTGCAAGAAATTGAAGTTATCAGTCGTCTCTATCAATTCATTCAGTGTTTTTTTTTGTTAAATAATTATAATAGGACGCATGCCCATTTTATTATTTCTTGTTCCATGCAAGGAAAACACAACGAAAGCTCTTCTTATTGGATAGAATATTTCTGAAGATTTTACCTTCAATTGTTAGGAAAAGTTCGAATATGAAGGTGCAATTGTGTGATGTTTGTACGTCGCTGATATTATTATTGTATTGATGTTCAATACAATATTAGGATATGATTACCACAGATTTATCAATATAGTTTCAATGTATATTTTGACATTTTAGTAATTTTTAACAATCGATTCCGAACATTGTGTTTTGACTACCCCGCTAAGGATAAAGCTTCTCTCACGTTTAATAAAAAACAAAAAATAAATTTACCATAGATATACTCGTATATGGGAAAAATCGATTGGAATATTATTATTTATATTTTGGAATATTCCATAAACATTTACAATAACTTTCCATTTAATAATTAATAAACAATAGAAATCATGCAAAATTTATTTATCTCGCCACACCCCCTGTACAGAGATAGGCCGACCTCGGTCTCTTATCAAACGATGCTTTATTACTTTGATAACGCCTATCAGTAATATATTACAAGATTATTTAACATGTAATTGCTGTGGCTATTCTGGAATCAATAGTTATAGGTTCGTATACCGTATAGATTATTAAAAATTAAATTAAATTAAATTAGCTTCACGCTATATCCCGCACACAGCAGGGTAGGCAGAGGGAACCTAGTGTTAAGGCACTCCGTTCCCCACTTTCTGCCGAATTTTGGAGGCATTGCATGTTGAGTGGCAGAACTTAACGCCGCGCTTTGCTTCGACACCAGAGCGAAGAAATGGGAATATAAATTTAAGTAAATATTTCATCTCCTCGAGTGGGGATCGAACCCACAACCAGTCGGTTTTACAGTCACACTTTGTGCCACTGCGCCACGACTGGCCTCAAAGAGTCTATAGAATAATAAAACGCAGCACTTTGTCAATCAGACTGGAGGAACAGAAATTTTAAATATAAATAATCTATAAGTCTTCACTCAACACGCAATGCCTTCGGCAGAGAGTGGGGAACGGAGTGTCTTAACACTAGGTTCCCTCTGCCTGCCCTGCTGTGTGCGGGATATAGCGTGAAGCTAATTTATTTTATTTTATTTATTTAGACAATATCTCTCTAAGAAATATTTTAAGTGAAATTCGAACCCAAGATTGTTCAGTCAGAAGCAATCCAAATCCAAAAATTGACGTGAAAAATATTATTTGTAATGCACATATCGAATAGTATAGATGTAGAATACATATTATAAAATCGCTTCACGCTCTTTCCCGCATAGTAGACTTGATAAAGGGAATCAAGTACTAAGACACTCCGTGCTTAGTTCCTGTGCGGGACACAGCGTGAAGCTAGAAAGTGAGAAATATTTTTTTTTATATTTTTTTTCCTTTAAAATGAAGCTATAGTGCTATGACCTTTCAACTGAAAGTTCGTCGACTTGACCCCGCCGCTGCACTCAATCAATACTAATAATACAGACATAGCTTACACATTTATTTGGTACGTGTTCTGCACAAATAATTATTGTATACCTTTTGTTAGCCATTTATTAAGTATAAAAAAGATTATATTAATGCACCGCCGTCGCGTCCCGGCGCAGTGGTACATTACGGTGTTCGACTTCCACTCTGGGAAATCGTTATATTCAAATTATGTTAATTTCTTCCAATTTTTCTTCCAGTTAATGGAGTAATGGTTTATTTTAGCTTTATCTTGTATCCAGCATTTATGAGATTAGGCAGAGAAACCTAGCGTGAAGCCGTCTATCCTTATTATTCCTTACTTTTCGTCCACATTTAACGTTTCTAATTTTAGAGTTAAAATCATTGATATTTCTTATACAGAATTTTTATTAGCAAGCAACATAAAGCTTGAAAATACTATACCTTACATTATATTAAACCTAAAAAAATATTCGTTTCCGATTGTTCACATGAGGGTAAATTTCCCTGAGTAGAGTTGAAAAACCGCATACTGACTAACATAAATCTACCTACATAATATTAAATATACAAATCGAATGCGATTTTTGTAAATTATGTAAATTAATATTTATACAATAAGGTCATGGTGATATCTTGTGGGTCACTTAGGGTAATCTTCGTTTTAAAACATTTACTTTTCGCCAGTGTACATAGTGATACTTTGTCAATTAATAAATAAGAATATAAATAGATTCCCTAATGTATTTATATTCTTATTTACATGTTTTTTCTTTAGCTTGACGTTGTATCCCGCACAAAGCAGGGTAGGCAGAGGGAATCTGGCGACCTAGTGTTAAGATACTCCGTTCCCATTAAGACACTTGCGTACCCCACTTTCCGCCGAATTTTGGAAGTATTACATGTTGAGTGGCGGAGCTCAACTCTCATTGCTATAACGAGAAAGATGAAAATATTAAATATTTCATTTCCCCGAGTGGGAATCAAACCCACAACGACAGGACATTAATTAAATAGAGGGGTGGAGTAGAGTACTTATATATTACTAAGTACATTCAAATTAAAAAAAAATTAAAAATTACTTTGTGTATACATAATCTACATTGTAAACTTTTTGTTCCTTATTTCTTAAATATATGATTTTCCAACGTGCCTGTTGAACAAGAATTCCTTTTGAAGCATATATATACAAACTTCTATCGACCGTCTGACTGTAAACGTGGCGTTTCTTGTTTCGATTCCCACCAAGCCAATCCAAGCTAACAGAGTGTCTTGACACTAGGTCCCTCTGCCTACCCTGCAGAAATTTAGATATTATCTAACTGAAAGAGACTATCTAACTAAAGATGCCAAAAAGTAAAATGTCAGAGTCGAAATATTATTAGAAAGAACGCTGAAAATCCATTTCTATATAAACTTTTATCTAACTTTTAAGCTGAAATTGTCATATCGGTAGCTGATATTAGGTATAAAACTTTTATGTATTGTTTTATGATGAATAACGTATGTACTAACTGTATTTTAGAAAACTAAAAATCAATACATAAGCATAATTTATATTTTTATGTTTCGATATTTTTGTTTCATTATTGTTTTGTTAGATACCGTTAATTTTATAGTTTTTTGTAGTTAATTAATTAGAAATGATTTATTACTTTTATGTGTTCCCTTTATAATGTACGGTTTTTGAAATAATATACTATAGGTATAATTTGAAGCTAAAGTAGGGAACGGAGTGTCTTACACTAGGTTCCCTCTGCCTACCCTGCTGTGTGCGGGATATAGCGTGAAGCTAATTTTTAATAAAAATGTGATTTTTTTCATCAAGATTAATAATATATTGAAACATCATATTCAAATTATCGTACGACCCTAAAAGTATAGGTATTAAATAAAGTAAGACGTCAAATAAGGTTCAGCCAGAAGCGTATCTAGAGATATTTTGGAAGGGGAGCCTGGACTTTAGCTAAAGAGCTTAAAGAGATCTGAATTCTGGAGCGGGCACGGACCTCCCTATTCATAAGCCCATGCTTTCAGTTTCTCCAATCCACACTGTTCGAAAATTTGGACGTAATCAATGCATAAAGAATGGAGTGTTATAGCACTACATTCCTTTTAGCCGACCTTTCCATAAGTGGAAATAATTTCAATGTAGTTAAAAAACTAAATGTATATCATAGATATTTCATGAAATGCTTTAGTAAATTTAACGTGCTCAGTAATACCATCTGCGGACGGACGCTCTGTACGCGTCTGTTTGCAGAGCACTTAAATTGATAGCGCTAGTGCTACCTACTATTGAAAATGTAAAATACGGTTGTGATTTCGTTCTATTTATTATTTATAACTATATTAATAAACTGAAATGACTTTTTTTTCTTGATAGTTAATGTATATTTCTTTATAATAACTTTGGTTTACTTTTCCTGTGAAACTATCGTTGAAAATCGGTGAAACTGCAAATACAAAATATGTAATATAAAATATTCAAATTCCTGAAAATATTTATTTTCTTGCTGAACTAAAATAATTAGTATATATTTTTTTTTAAATAAAACAAATTCAAAGTATTTGTATACCGTAACTATCCGTGTACCTACATATACTAAACATTTCCCTTCCCGAAATGCTTGGATATCTCAACAATTACTGTACTTATTTTGATAAAACTCAGACTACAACCTAAGCTGTTTTCTAATTTGAGGTATGACTGTTTTGCATCGGAAAGAATCATCGCAATAGGCTTTTAATTGTGAAATAAAAATGTTAACAATCATAAATAGTAAACTTACGTACTTGGAAACTTAAAGAGATCATACTCAAATATTATTGAAATATTTTATTTATTGGACTTAAATTTCTTATTTAGTTTAAATCTCATATATCATAGACTATAGGTGTTTTTAATATTTTTCTAAATACAGCATTCCAATTTATCATAAATCAAATAATTTTCCGAACTTTGGTTTAACCTACAAAAATGGAGAGGGTTTAAGATTTAATCTTGATGTTACATAATAATATTCATCCGTTCTAAGGTCATCAAGTTACTGCTTAACAGCAAGCAGCGTAACCGGTTCCACTCACGCCTCACCGTGAGATCACCGTGGACGATGTGTGAAAGAACATGCTTTTTAAAAAAAAAATTTTACACAGTAGTGTATAACTTTATGTTATAAAGCATTTTTTTTTTGCTTATTTGACAAAATAATTAATTTTATGACAAAATAAATAGTTGTCAACAAGGATTTCAAGATATAATAAAGAGAAAAAATTAAATAGAAAATGTTATAAGCCAAAGATGTATTATTTATTTGTAGAATTAAATTTAATAAAATAAAAATTCTTAATAGTAAGACTATGGAAACGAAGTTGCGGATTTCAACTAGTTAACATATATAAAAAGTGTTGTAGGATCTTCTTTAAGTGTGAGTAAAATATTTTATAAAATATTCATACTTCCGTATTTATATAAAAAAAATTCAAATGAGATTTTTCCAAAATCGGTCGTTGACTTTTTTATTTATATCGCTAAACATTAAATGTATATATAGATACTACAGTTTCAATTTCCGATTTCTTTTGTGTTAAAATTTTACCATGGTTTTCTTTCTTTTTTCTACTTTTTCTTCCTTTTTAGAGTTCCGTTTTCAAAGGGCAACGGGACCCTACAAAGATTCCGCCCCTTATGTCCGTCCATCTGTCACCAGGCTGTATCTCATAAACCGATAGTTAGACGACAGTCGAAATTTTCGGCCGGTTTTTACCTTTATTAATCTACCACTGTCTAAGAACTAGACAAAAAAACCTAGTCTCTAACTTCTAAAAAAAGCCTATCCGTCCTTGAAATATTATATTTGTTTTATGTTACAACTTCCATCAGTATTACGTAAAGCTTTTATTATGTTATTGTAAGGTCATTATTATTAAAATTCAAAAACTTGCTCTCAATGTAGTTAACCTAAACCAAGCCAAACTTGTTTTTAAAGATTTCAAACGTCAATTGTACGAAGGATTTTTAAAAATTCTCTAAAAAATCTACAAAAATTTAATAAAGAAATCTTTTTTCTTAAATATTTTTAACGCGCTTGTATTCGAAAGACATGTAACTATGTAATACAATTCAAAAAACTGAGTTTGAACCACATTTATAACAATTGTATCATGATCAAACTTATTAGCAGTTTTAGCTTAAGCAACAATATATTAATAACGAGCTGGTCTGATGATAGAGACGCAGACTTAAATAGTAGATCTCTTCAGGTTACTTAGGCTCATACAGTTTCGAGTATTTAGATTTTAGCAGGGGCAGAAGCGTACGACTTTAAACGTGACAGTTATGGATTGGATTCCCACTCGGAGAATGAAATATTCAATCTATTAATTTCTTCTGGTAACATAGCAAAGCTCGACGTTGAGTTTCGCTACACGCGATGCCTCGTAATTTTGGCAAAAAATGGGAAACGGAAGCGGGAACACAGTGGCTTAACTCAAGGTTACGAGGATCCCTCTGTCACCTTGCTTTATGCAGGACGCGTGAAGTTAAAATATATGAATAAATTTATAAAAAAAAATAATGCATATTTAAATTCATTACCAATTAAAACTATAGATTTTTATATATATATATATATATATATATATATATATATATATATATATATATATATATATATATATATATATATATCTTCTTCTTCTTCTTCTTCTACCTGGCATTAGTCCCGGCTTTTGCCAGGGTCTGCCTTCCTACTCAACCTACTCCACTTTGCACGGTCTTTAGCGTCCTCGGTGGTTAGACCATTGGCTCTCATGTCCTGCTTCACGACATCCAACCAGCGCTTCCTTGGGCGTCCGAGAGGTCTCACTCCAGGGACTGACATAGCAAGGCACTTGCATCCGACATAGTTCTTAGGCCGGCGCGTAACGTGACCAAACCATCTCAGGCGACGCTCTTGGAGCTTATCCGCTACGTCACGGACTCCAAGACTACCCCGAATGAATGTGTTGCGTATTCGGTCAGACCGCGTTACGCCGCACATCCACCGCAGCATCTTCATTTCCGTGACGTGAAGCTCCTGAGTGTGCCGAGATAGTGCTGGCCAACATTCGCTGCCGTATAAAAGAACCGGTCGGATGATGCTCTTGTATATCAGACCCTTGAGTTTGGGCGGTATCCTGCGATCGCAGACCACACCAGTGACCTCCCGCCATTTGGCCCAAGCAGCGCTTATCCGGCTATAGACATCGTGATCGATGCCTCCAGACTCGTGCATAACGGATCCAAGGTACCTGAACTTTTCCGACTTAACGGCTGGTTCAGGACCTATAAGGATAGTGCTCGAGTCCGGGCTCCCGCAGGCCATGTACTCGGTCTTCGACACATTAAGTTTAAGACCGCCGTTCTCAAGCGTACCCTTCCACAGGTTCACTCTACGCTCCAGCATCAGTCGGTTCTCATCAATGAGTGCTATATCATCGGCATACATCATCAGCCATGGAGGCTGGTCTTGGATGTGAGCCGAGACAGTATCGAGCACCACATTGAATAAGAACGGACTAAGAGCCGAGCCCTGGTGAACCCCTACTGTAATGTGGAAAGGTTCAGTGTCGCCAACAGCAGTCCTAACCATAGAAGCGGATTCGTGGTACATATCTCTGATAATCCCAATATAGGCCTCAGGGATCCCTTTGGATCGCAATGCCCACCAGATACACTCACGAGGCACACAGTCAAAGGCCTTCTGCAGATCTAAAAAGGCCACATGCAGAGCTCTCCTTTTTTCCCTGTATGCCTCCATCAATGTTCTGAGGGCGAAAACGGCGTCCATAGTGCCCGATCCTGGCTGAAATCCATATTGAGACTCAGAGACAGTACACTCGCGGCGGAGCCTGAGGTCGATCATGCGCTCGAAGAGCTTCATGGTATGACTCATAAGCTTAATGTCCCTATAACTACCACAATCTTGAACACTGCCCCTTCCCTTGTAAATAGGGGTAATGAAGCTAAGCCGCCACTGGTGTGGCATCTTTCCAGTGTTCAAGATATGGTTAAAAAGGACAGTAAGTATGAGGACACCAAGAGAGCCCAACGATTTCCACGCTTCGATCGGAATATCGTCAGGTCCCACCGCTTTTCCGTTCTTCATGCGTCGAAGGCAATTACGAGTTTCGTCAAGGGTTATTGGGGCAATAAGTCCGAGGTTAGGGGGTGGGTCGTGATGAAGACTGCATGCGTGCTGAGTATTCAGCAACTCCTGGAAGTAGCTTCTCCACCTCTCCTTCACAGAGTCATGACTACAGAGCAGCGTGCCCTGGGAATCTCTGACGCAAAGACATTTTGCGATATCTTGCGTCGCTTTATCCCGGGAACGTGCCAGCTTGTAAATGAACTTCTGCCCCTCCACAGTTTCAAGTTTATCATACAATGGTGACAAACTCTCACTGCGGGCTCTGGCTACAGCTCTTTTACTGGCATGTTTAGCTACTATGTACTCCAGTCTGTCTTCAGGAGAGTTAGATTGCTGCCACTTCTTAAAGGCATCCTTCTTTTCACGAGTCACCTCCTGCACCTTGTCATTCCACCACCATGTCTCCTTGTCGATGACACGTCCTCCCTTAGAAAGGCCAAGAACTCGCCTGCCTGCCGCAATGATTGCCGACTGAGCTCGATCCCAAGCATCCTGAGCAGTCTCGGTGTTAGTCAAAAGAAGATGACTTTTCACCTCTGCCAGGAACTCGGTCTGCATCGGTCCATTCAGCAACCACCACTTGATCCGAGGCCTACGTTTCTCGGCTACTTTCTTCTTCGGAGTGACGTTAAAGTCCATGACAAGAAGACGATGTTGAGCCGTTAGGCTTTCGCCTGGAATGACCTTACAGTTAGTTACCCTACCCATATGACACCGTCTGGTCAATAAGTAGTCTATTTGAGTTGAGTGGGACCCGCTCTTATACGTGATAAGGTGCTGAGGATTCTTTTGGAAGAACGTATTCACGACGGCCAGATCCGACGCAATACAGGTTCTCAGAATATTTTCTCCCTCTGTATTGCGAAGACCGTGCCCAAAACCCCCGTGAACACGTTCATACGGCTCAGCAGCCTTACCGACGTGACCGTTCAAGTCCCCCCCAACTAAGACCACTTCGGTAGACGGTACAGCAAGTAGCACCTCTTCATACTGCTCCCAGAATGTCTCCTTTTCAGACGCGCTACATCCCGCTTGGGGAGCATAGGCACTGATTAAGTTTGTGGTAACGCCCTCAATCAGTACCTTTACTCGCATCAAGCGGTCGCAGCGACGGTCAACTTCAAGGAGCCCATTCTGAAGCTCTTCAGAAAGCACTACCGCCACACCGTTTCTACCGGAAGGTGACCCAGTGTATATAAGCCGGTAACCCTGTCCGATGTTACGGGACTTATTGCCCTTCCAGCGAGTTTCCTGGAGGAAAGCACACTGGACCCGACGTCTCATGAGTACATCTGCGAGTTCCCTGCATCGTCCGGTTAGAGAGCCAATATTCCACGTTGCAAAGCGGAGTTTCCGTCTGGGTACTAGCGTCTTTAGCCGTGCCCGTACTTGACACGGTAGCCCTTGCCCACTTGTCGCAGGTGTAGGGCGATGTGCCTGCGCGTCGTTTTGCGGCGACGCCCTAGCCGTACCCAGTCTTCTCGTGGTTCGTTCCATATTATGGCAAGTTCTGGTTTTTAATGGAGCGATTGCCATCTGACCTCCAAAACCCCTTTGTGGGGAGAAACCGGGGGGAGAGGAATAGGACAGATAGAAAAGGGGGAAAGGATAGGCAGAGGGAGAGGGTAGGAAAAGAAGGGGAGTAAAAGAAGGGGACACCACTTTTATGGACTGGACGGAGGTTATAACAAGTGGTGGCTCGAGGATCCGGGGTCGCGTACCCGTATGCCCAAGAACAAATAACGGACAGATATTAGTCAGGGCACCCTCTGGATATATATATATATATATATATATATATATATATATATATATATATGTAGATTTTTTAAAATTTTTTCATAATTATATTAAGCTAAATCCTTTCAAATAGAACTGTTTAACATAACTTAAGAGCTATTTTAGTTATTTTATGTGTTTTTACATAATCTTATCTAAGTCGTTGCATAATTCATATATTAATAATCGAAATCCGTAAGAAAAGTCTTATAATTTATAAATTATTTTTAAATACATATAAATATCATATAATTTATACATCATTGTTTTTAGGGTTCCGTTCCTTTTAGGGAATTAAGAAACCCGTATAAGATCACTTTGTTGTAAGTCTATCCGTCTGTCTGTCTTTATCCAAAAGCCAAAAGCCTTTATAACAGGAATGCTTGGAGATATCGAATTGAAATTACATACATGTATTTAGATCTACGGCCCCGTAATTTTCTGAAAAAGAGTTATTTCTACATTTACTTTAAAAAAAAAGATAGGGCCGTTTATATATAGCCGCAAAAAACGCGTATTTCGACACTATAAAGGGAATTAAGATTAATAGAGTGCTTCCGGTTGACCAAGAATTATGAAATTTGACAGCTAGCATTTAAAGATAGTACTAATATAGGAAAAAATCTTAAGGCTTTTGTGGTTAAATCCTAAAATATAAAAGCCTTAAAAGGGGCAACATTTGCTTTTAAAGCTGCTAGTTCATGTAGGATATGAAAGGGTTCTAGCTAAGATAGCCTGAATATCAGAACAGCCTGTGTAGAATATCGAGACCTCCAATTTTTGTACAGAACTCTTTGTAAGCCTGCCCAACTCGAGCTTATCTTCACACTGTACCCCGCATATAGCAGGGTACGCAGGGGGGACCCGGGAACCTGCTGTCAAGACACTCCATTGATTCGTTCCCCACTAACACCCTTTAACTAATTACCCTAACACCTCTAAAGATAATATTTAATGAATAATGCTTTGACTCGTAACGTGTCTAATGGTTAGAACTTTTAATCATCGTAATTGTGAGTAATCCAAAAATGTTTTAGAGATTCAAAGATAACAATATTAAAAAAGTTAAATTCGCAATGACTTTTATATAATGCCATCAGAAGGTTATTTAAAATTTCTAAACAAAATAAATAAATATCAAAATATCATATGTTTCCTGTTATGTATAATAAAAAGAGTAACATTAGGGTCACATACGTCGTTATGATTTACATCTCTATAGTGTATAATAATTTCATAATTAATTAATAATTTACGTAGATACGTACAGCGTCATTTGCTTTTAATGTGAATATGAGATAGCTTTTGACCTAGGTCAAAACTATATTATGACGTAACTTAGAATTCTAGTACATACATCACTAGTAATAAATATTGTTATTATGCACATACTAAGGTACTACACATAAACATACATACTTTTAGACGCGTTTAAAAATTTGAACATAGCAGAAATCGAACCCGCAGCACTTATGGTGTGAATTATGATTGAAAATATAACTGTATGATAAATTAGTCACAATACAAACTTTGTTATTAGTAATTACACAAACAATATACATTTTAAAAATCATAAAATAATCAAAGTGCAATCTACTTCTATAATTTCTTGTATAAATACATATTTACCTTATATTCAAATATAAGATAAATATGTTTCCATAGGTAGGCAGCGGGAACCTAGTATTAAGACACTCCATACACCTCCTAATTAAATATAATTATTCCCCTGTTAGTTATTTATATTTCTCTGGTCTGGTAAACAAAGGATGGCAATGAGATCCGCCAGTCAACACGCAAAATCTCAAAAATTGGAATAGAGCCACTCCATTTATGTAAACGTATCAATGATTTTACGTTTTCAAAGTAATTAAATGGATATATATTTAAACGATTATTTAATGCTTATGTGACCTTTTGTTATTTTACTGCTTTACAGCAGGACGTTGCTTCACGGTTTCTGTTAGAGATAACACGATACATCCTTGAAACCATTGAAGTACCTCCATGAACTTGTCTATCAGTTGACAAAATAGTTTTGAATTATAATAGTTAATTAGTTTAAATGGTTAGAACTGTTAAAGGTTGGTCAAAGATGGGACTCATGCTAAAGTTATAAATGATATCCAGCTGCACTAAGAGACGAAAATACTTAAAATTACTGGAATTCACCGTGCAGGTGCTAACCTAGGACCCAGGAGTAAGTTTAAGCTGCCCGTTTTGAAATGCATAACGGACAGTTTAAACATACTCCTGGTACTTGGGCTTATCCCGTACATAGCAGAGTAGGCAGAGGGATCATGAGAACCTAGTGTTAAGATACTCCGTTCCCATTAAGACATTTTCGTTCCCGTTCCCGTTAAAATGGACTATGGATAAAAAATATTTTAAAATGGAAAAAATGAGAGCCTGAGATATGATTTATCTAAATTCTCTATAAGAACGGAGAAAAACAGTACCTACTGTCCATTTTACCTCTTACAGTCCACGCAAACAAAGTTATGGGTGACTACTAATTTATTATGATAAAATTATGCTTGTTTTCTAATATAGGAACATTTAAAGGCTATTATATTGACTAAGAGACCCATAATTCGATTTTCTCAAGTTTACGTGAGTACATATGGACCGTTAGTGGTCAATTTAGTACATAATTTGTCTTAGGGAACATGATAGCTCCAATATTAATGAAATTTTCTAGTCAGAAGAAGAAGAGAGGAGAAGTTACATATTGTAGCAGTAATTTGGGTTAATGCTAGTATTAACACTGATACAGTCTCTAAGTCTCCGTTAACTTCATCTGCTAGATAGCATACAATTTTTAGTTTCACAGAAGGAGTGTCAGTTAAATCCGTCGATTGAAGTGATATGGTCGTTATCTGACAGTTTTATAGCATTATTGTGCGTTTTTCGTAGATTGCAGTCGACGTTGACAAATATATGTATAAACATAAACATAAAATATTAGACTTTTAGGAGACGATTTGGATAACGATATAAAAAAACTTTTGGAGATAATAGTATATAAGTAAGGTAGCATATATATCTCCATATATAATAAAAGGATAGAAAAGTCAATTCTGTACATGAAAGATATAAAAAAAATAAAAATTAGGTCGGTTAATATGTCGATTATAGAACCTAAAAAACCACTCAGCAGAATTCTTGTCTGTCTGTCTGTCTGTCTGTCTGTCTGTCTGTCTGTCGGTTTGTTTGTGCGTCAATCACGCAAAAACTACCTGACAGAAATTGATGAATTTTTGCATGGTGTTAGCCTAGGGCCTCAAGGTACATTTTTTTCGGTTTCATTCCGAATTTCATGATAGTTTTCTTTAAAAAAAATAAAAACTGAAAAATATAAATTACCTAAAATACCGATAACTACTGTATGAAATTAAATTAATTTTGGCATGGCAATAGTTCAAAGCCTAATGCCACTTATAGGATAGTTTTTATCATGGAGTATAAAGAATTTTTTGTAGAAAAAATTACATAATTATATTTTTTAATAAAAAAAATCGACTTCTTCAATTTCAACCGGATTTCACACTCTGAACTTAACTAAACTTTCACCAAACTACCCCTTATATGTACCCTTTCTAATAAAAAAAGAATCATTAAAATCGGTTGAATTGATATTGACTTATACGTTCATTTGTCGCGCGTATACTTAATGTAAATTTGAGATTTATATGATTTTCTCATAGATACCATTGTTGGACATAAACTAAATTAAAATAAGACTACACGAGAGACATTAGCTTTCAAATAAAAAAAGAATCATTAAAATCGGTTCATACAATCAAAAGTTCTAAGGTAACAAGGATAAAAAATACAGTCCAATTGATGACCCCTTTTAAGAAGTCGGTTAATAGTAACCTGACATAATTAAATTACGACTATTTCATTTAACCACATTTTAAAAGAAGAAAGTAAATTGAGGCCGTTCGTTGCACAGGGGCACAAAGTGTAACTGTTGTGGGTTCGATGACCACGCAAGGAAACGAAATATTTATATAAATTTATATTTCCATTTCATCGCTCTGGTGTCGAGGTAAAGTGCGGCGTTGAGTTTCACTACTCAGCACGCAATGCCTACAGAATTCCGAGAAAAGTAGGGAACAGAGTGTCTTAACACTAGGTGTCCCATGCCTACCCTGCTGTGTGCGGGATACAGCGTGAAGCTAAAAAAAGAAGTATAATCAATATTTGTTCAGTCTACCATAATTATTATTTTAAACGTCAACGTTGGTGTTATTAACAAACATTACCTACTGTATTAGTAGGTATATTTTACGGGATTAGCTCATATGGCGATGTGTAGAATAAAAAGTATATGTATTTGGAAAGTAAATTCTGTTTGTGAGTTCATTGTTTATAAAAGTTTATATTGTGTTTAGATGGATCACGTGGTGATGTCAATACGTTTTAATGTCATCTTATGTTATCTGTTAAAATAGCGTGAAGCTGATTAAACTTAGTGTTATATTCAAAATAAATTAATTGTATGTAATACATAATATGTAATTTATTAATACGTTTCAAGTATGAAAAAAAGAAAAAAGGCAATATAATTGCATTTGTGTTTCCTTCCTATATTTTGTATTTCTATTATTTATATCGATATATCAGGAACGTAAATGCGGGAACAGAGTTGCATGCCATTTTAGTACAGAGTAACCTCTAAAAAATGTATTTACTAAACTGAATAAAAAGAATGTGTGATTCCTCTATAGAATATATTATTCTATATTATACATAAAAACTGGTTAAAACAGTGCATATGAAGGTATCCTCCTGTAGTACTATTTTCAATTACTTTAAACACTACATTGTTGATACTAATGTGGTATTACAATACATTTTGAATATTTTTCCGCCATTAGGATGACATAGACAATTTTTTTAATTTGAAAAAATAATATATTAACTATAAGAACGTTGGTAGTTTTTCAAAAGGTATAAGAATAAAAAATTGCCTAAACTATGCTTCTTCGCAAGTGGTTGTAATAACTATTGGTATCTATTCTCCAAAAAATCACTATAAATATTAAATATGCTCAATTATACAGAGTTTTTTTGTTAGGACCACTTTAAATGAAACCACAGTTTAACTACTCTATAAAAGCCTATTACATATTAAATTAAAAACCCGAAAATAAAAAAGTTATTTTTTCAAACAAAATAAATAATAAAATTATTGTTGTAAAATAAAATACAATTTGTTAAGAACGACGCACGCACACATAAACCTATCAAAGGGAAACCACCGTATACGCCTCATTCCGAAATCAAGTCGTAGGTTTTGGCGGCAAAGTTTAAAGTTCTAAACATTTTAGTACTATTTTTGTAGTAGTATGTGTTTACATTATTGGTACCTATGCGTAACCGCGTCATACGAAATATAGATATGAATAAACATTGTGAAATGAGAAAAAAACCTACGTCTTCACTGTTCATGTATCTTGCTTAAATTCTTTAGGTACGGGTTTAAACTATTTTACCCTATATGTCCAATTGTAACTGTAACGCGACGTTGTGGGTCCGATCCACACATGCATGATTGAATTATAATTTAATAATATTTTCATTTCGCACATCAGTCACACATTATACCCAATATCTTACACTAAGTTGCCCTACTAAGGGCGGGATAAAGCGTGGATCTGGTTTTAACTTTATGTGAACCGATTAAAATAAAGTCCAGTCCAGTTGAGGCCAGTCGTGGCGCAGCGGCACAAAGTGTGACTGTAAAACCGACTGGTTCTCTGAGTTCGATCCCCACACGAGGAGATGAAATATTTACTTAAATTTATATTTCCATTTCTTCGCTCTGGGGTCGAGGTTAAGCACGGCGTTGCGTTCTGCCACTCAACACGCAATGCGTCCAGAATTCGATAGAAAGTGGGGAACGGAGTGTCTTAATACTAGGTTCCTCCCTCTGACTAGCATGAAGCTGCTTAAAATAAAACTAATACTTAATATTTAAGGGCAGTTTGCCAGAATACAAACAAAAAAGGTATTTAAATCGGTTAAGCCGTTTCTGAGATTATCGTGAAGAAACGCACATATAGTAAGTATCGATAAGTTGTGTTTTTATTTCAAACATTCAATGGAAGATTCTTATGGGAGGTACGGAAATGCGACCTAAAGTTTTAACAACTTTCTCATAAAAATCTTCATTACATTGCAAACATACATTATAAGTATATCAAAACACGAACATAATTCAGTGTGTTAAGTAAATAATTCTGTGGTTTAAGCGGGCGAAGCCGCGAGCGGGTCGCTAGTATATATATATAGCTAATACAAAATATCAAAAAACGTATTCTAAAAATGTTTATGCTTTGTTGCCGTTCCTCTGGTTTCCTCAACAATTTAGTAGTTGATTATTGTCTACCAAATAAGTTCTCAGCAATTTTGATGGTGAAACAGAAGAAAGTTATCAGCAGCCGGTATATGTGAGATAACATTAAATATTGTATACTTACTATCTGAAGCTTTATTCGTCACCCCTAAAACTGGTCTTTAAAATTGAAAAGTTGTTCATTGAAATTTTAAAAAAATACATTTAGATTTACCATTATAAAACTATGCAACTAAATTAAATTTTATAGGTATATATTATAATGCTGCATATTATAATGCTGAAAAGTTTGTTCGATGAAACATGCTAATTTCAGGAATTACTGTTTCGATTTGAAAAAATATGTTTGTATTGGATTGTCCATTTACTTCATTTATGAGTATATTCAATCACGTAATCATAAACACACATAATCGTTCCGACGTAACCTCCTGTACCTACCTGAGTTCCGAAACACTTCCACCACAGCACAACTTGGTTTTATTTCCATTTCACCACCCAAGTGAAACCGCAGTGTTCAATATAACATACAATATTATCAAATAAATTTTAATTTACAATTTGACATAAAACGTCAATAGAAATATCTTCTAATTTGATACATGTTGCCAACAGCAACGACTACAATTAGTTATAAGTAAGCCGCTTACCCAGACGTATTCCATTGAAAGCGAAACGCTTTTGAATATGGCAAATTCTCCTCACATATAATCTGCTTATGATATGGGAGTATAATTTCAAATGTGTTCTGTGAAGTAGTTGAAACAAAGGAAATAATAACGTATATTTTCTTATTTAAAGCTCAATATTATTATTTTATAGCTTCACGCTGTATCCCGCATATAGATTACAGAGAAGACGCACCGCCTAAAATTCGAGACATTGAATGGCAGAAACCAACGCAAAGCCGCGCTTTCACTACTAATGCTGGCAAATGAGAATAAACTAAACATTATTATTTCCCCAAGTCGACCCCGTAACGGTCGCGTTTACAGTCAGACACTGACCCACTGCACCGTGACGGTCTATTTGCCAGAAAATAGCAAAACAAAGAAACTTAATCCAGATAAAATACATGAAATTAAAGTAATTGGTATAGATTTCATAGATGTATTGAAGACAAAGTTGTTGCATTTAGTTCTTATGGAATATATACTTTAGGGCTAACTTCGTCGTCCGATAAGAACCTGCTTAAAAATTTCTTTATACAAAAAAAATGTATTTTGTATAAGGATATCTTCAGAAGAAACTTTTATTTGTTACACAGCTAAAGATAAATACATCTTAAAACAAGTACATACCTATATAACCTTATTATGTACGGCAAACAATATTCGTTTGTTCTGTCTATAACGTAATCCAATTAAAACTTTTGCAATCTTTCTTTCATTCTGTTATGAAAAAAGTTCATTATTTTACCAATTAGAATAACATGGTTTTATAATAAAAATATGCTTGGAAATCAAATTTTTGGAAATTAGGTATATACCTTTAAAACGAGAAATCCAACTAAAAGCGATGATAGTATGATCAAATCTTCCTTCGGGATAAATATACAATATATTTTATTTTTTTTCTAGTGGGAACACTAACTAGCGGAAGC
The DNA here is from genome assembly GCA_030704555.1 of Heliconius charithonia. Lineage (NCBI taxonomy): Eukaryota > Metazoa > Arthropoda > Insecta > Lepidoptera > Nymphalidae > Heliconius > Heliconius charithonia. The sequence goes on from CM060825.1 coordinate 8,843,210, forward strand.
TAGCAGTCTTGCTTGACACTACCTCCCTAGCAGTCCTGTAAAATTTAAATGGGTCCAAAAAAAATGCTTTTTTAAATTACCCCATTAGGAAGAATGTAGTAAACTACACCAGGGAAAGTGATTGTGTATATTTTTTTTTTTTTTTTACTATTAGACAAACCGCGGCGTTGACAAAAAAAGAGTCTAAAACACATTAAAGATCGGAGGAACCTTTAAGATCAACTGTATTATATATATTTATGAAAATTGAAAAGAAATGTAATTATTGGTAATCAACAAATAGTTATACTAATATTGACGCTACGTCGCTTGGAAAACCGTCATATTATACTGATATGTATAACTATTGCTTTCTTATCAACACAATATACACATTAGACACACGTTATCAATCGATCATAATAAAACCATCAGGCTCCAGGAGCAATGGCCGGCCTTAGCACACGGCTTTAATTTTAAAAAGTGCTTGTAAATAAAGCCGTATAAATATTTGTCTTGAATTCCCTAAAACTATGATATTTATTAGTAAGTCAATTTGTGCACATTCACTTTAATTATTATAATAATTAAATAAATTATAATAATTATGAATTATTTATTTTCATTTTCTCGCTCTGGTACCAATACAAACTTAAACTGGTACTAATACAATACTGCCGCTCAACATGCAATGTCTTGAAAATTGGCGGTGCATGAAATATAGTGTCTTAATACAAGTTTGCTTCTGCCTACACTGTAATTTGCTCGATATAAAGTGAAGCTAAAAAAACAAAAAAAGATCTTTTCTGCTGTCTGTTTTCTATACAAGATTTAAATCTCTATATATAATAAAAGAGTTAAAAAATTTTTATGTAGTTTTAGTAATTTTGACTGAAATGGATATAGGGACACTTAAACAGAATAATAGAAAGCAAAAATATTTATTTATTATTTCTTGTCTGTCTGTCGATATGTATATCCATATTTTTATCTAAAAGTACTGAACCGATTTACTTGAATATCAATTTCACTACTAAAGTTTGTTTCATCAAAATCGGTTTATTAAAAAGAAGTAATCGTCATTGGAATGAACTTAAGTGTGTGATAATATATATATCATACATATATATAACGAATACATACTACTCTCGGGTCATGAGTACTTTGACTTGACTTGTTTGTTGTTTGCTTTCTATGTATATGCTGTATGCCAATTATATATGTAACTAATAATATATGTTACTAATTTAAAAACTGTACAGGAGCTAATATATGTCATTTTACAAAGAATATCGTTAATACTTATCCAAATCAATTATTTAACAATTACGGCTGTTTGTTAATATCTATATTTCTGAAATGAATAATCATGTAATTCAAGCGGGCAAAGCCGCGAGCAGGCCGCTAGTATATATAAAAAAATATAATATAGTATTAATAATAGTCTGTTTTTATAAAATTGATACACACTATAATAAATCCCCCAGAAAAGCTTCCTACATTAGGCCAATGTTCTAACAGAACTCACAATCTCATATATTATTTATTTAAAACCGGACCTGTAGCTTCCATGCTCGTCTTTACGATTATATGATATCCACTTATAAACTTTGTTGTAATGTCATGAAAAATTTATAGCGATTTTGTTAACCAAAAGTTATTTGAAAGATTTATACTCAAAATTTTATTGTTCTTTTGTCATTAGGGACTGCTGCAAATATTGCTTTTTTGTTCTTTTGAATTAAAAATTATCAGTTCAGTGAAAGCCGTTTTTTCATCTGTACGGAAGCAAAAACTCTTGTGAATAAACAGTCCTTTCTCTATATACGTAAATAGAGACATAGCACGTTAGATGAAGAGGCCCTGGACCATAAATCAAGAAGACCACAGAAGAAAAACAAAAATATTTCATAATTAATTAGAAAATGTAATTTACATGAGTATGTTGTTTTAATGCATGAGTATGCATAAAAATAAAGTATACAAAAAAATCAATTAGTACAAAGTACAACTTTAATTACAGTGTAAATGCCCTACCTACATGTTTTTCTGCGTTCGTTACAACATCCACTCTCAAAACTTATCTCGCTTGTTTTTATTTCATTTCATTTTACGTAATTGATTGGCTGGATTTTGTCTTCAAGCATTATTAATATTTTTTTAAAGAATATCTTTTGTTATTTGTTAACGTATTTATTTTCCTAATATTTTTATTAGCTAAATAAAAATAACAAAAGTGTACATATGAATGGAAAATAGATTATTTTATAACATAATAAAATATTGAGTAAAATTGGATTGGTGTATTGGATTAATTTTACAAATGGATATCTAAATACAACTGAATCACCTTGATAAATAAACTAAAAATAGACAGTGTCTGACAATAAATTAATAGAGCGTGGGATTTGCTTTATGAATATTCAATTAATTCGATGTCTGTTACTGAAACGGCCATAGACTAGTGTGTGATTGATTTCAATTATTTTTGACATTTCAACGAATTTTGGGACATTAAAGACGGACTTATAAAAGATTTGTGTTTTGTTATAGGTGAAGCAGTATTTTAAATAGATCTCTTTGAAACATGCATTTTTCTCTTGTGTAGTATTATCTCTTTCGTGTGTTCTACATACAACATGACATTGGCGAAGTGATTTTGTGCTCAACTGGCACGCTCGGGGCTCCATAATAAAATAACAGAACAGAACAGACTTTTAATACTGTTGTATAGGCATTGTTTTTATTGTAAAGGGATAATTATATATTAAATAGGTACACAAACTCCACCTAGGGGCATATTTATTCGTTCGACTCACTTGTGAACCAACTACAGAAAATATTCATAATTATATTTTTCATTTTCATATTCCGCTATACGGATTTGAACTAATACTCATTATTAAACAGCTTTTCAACTGCCGGCACAGTATTTGATAGATAAATAATTTAGTTCTTATTATGTTAATTTTAGAAATAAATGATTTGTTTATTTAATTTATATCATGTAGCCATCATGTAGTAGGACTTGGATATGTAATATGTGGTATGTGCGGGACACAGCGTGAAGTTAAAAAAATATATAATAAGTCGAGGTGCTTTGGTGTAGCGTGTGACAGCAAACGTGATGGCTCAATCACTACATGAATGGATGGGAATGAATTGAATAGGACACTATGTCCTTCATATCTAACTCCTGAAGCTGATTAAGGAAATAATAAATAAAAAAATAAATTAAGTTAAATTAGCTTCACGCTATATCCCGCACACAGCAGGGTAGGCAGAGGGAACCTAGTGTTAAGACACTTCGTTCCCAACTTTCTGCCGAATTTTGGAGGCATTGCGTGTTGAGTGGCAGAACTCAACGCCGCGCTTTGCCTCGACATCAGAGCGAAGAAATGAAAATATAAATTTAAGTAAATATTTCATCTCCTCGAGTGGGGATCGAACCCACAACCAGTCGGTTTTACAGTCACACTTTGTACCACTGCGCCACGACTGGCCTCAAATAAATAAATGCTTACTTATGGGAAATAATAATTGCTTACTTTTATAAAAGTCATGGTTTCCGCATAGTATGTAAAACGGTTTGCAGTATCGCAATATTCTAGTAAGGGTGCGTTCAAAATAAAGTGTTAAAAACAAAGTTGAAATATAAGTATTAGTATTTTTAACATTTTTAAAGTGTCACTTGGCACTAAGGAAAAGACAACTTTTTTAGAAACGTATAAAAATTGGGACGTGGCTTGGTCGTGAGAGCGCTTGGACGTTTCCAAGAGGCTAGGGTTCAAATCCTGCAACGTTAAAATTTTATACGTTTCTAAAAAAAACCGATAAGCAAATCAATCTAACGTACAGAGTTGCTAGCAACGTATTATATAAATAGTACGTTACACATAAGTTATAACAAGTACATAATACGCGCGTCCGTTTTCTAAAATATGACTGATTTATTTATAATTTCATTGATTTATTCATTATTACATTGCAAAATATGATCTTAATAACATATTTGATTCTCGCAATTATTACACATTTTAAATGAAGTAGTCCGTGGTCACGGGTAGACTCAACGGAGCCAACCCTTAACCACGGAGTACTGCAAAGTGTTTGAAACGTCTGGTTCCATTTCCAAATGGAATGCATAATATTAAAATAATTAATCAGTTAAATACTCTGACAATAGAAATGGACGAAAACGAAAATATAAAGTCGGTATATAACTTTACGTGATAACGTCATCTCATGTCATGTTATGAATTAGATTCGATTACTATTACTAAATTGCGGCGTTGAGTTCTGCCACTTAACTCGCAACGCCTCCAGAATTCGGCAAAAAAGTGGGGAACGGAGTGTCTTAACACTATTTTCTCTCTGCCTACCCTTCTGTGTGCAGGATACAGCGTGAAACTGATTTATTTGATTTTTTTTACTAATACTAAAGGATCATAAATTTGTGTAATACAAAGAAGTTAGAGTAGAATTAATTGTTTCTCTTTTTGATTGAGAAATTAACATAAATTTACACTCGTTAATTGTAATATTTTCTTTATTTTAGTTATGCAGATTAATTACAAGCAAAAATATGCTATTTAATTACAAGTTGACAAGGCCAGTCGTAGCACAGCGGCACGAAGTGTGACTGTAAAACCGACTGGTTGTGGGTTCGATCCCCACTCGAGGAGATGAAATATTTACTTAAATTTATATTTTCATTTCTTCGCTCTGGTGTCGAGGCAAAAGTGCGGCGTTGAGTTCTGCCACTCAACACGCAATGCCTCCAAAATTCGGCAGAAAGTGGGGAACGCAGTGTCTTAACACTAGGTCCCCTCTGCCTACCCTGCTGTGTGCGGGATATAGCGTGAAGCTAATTTTTTTTTTATTTAATTACAAGTTACAATGAATAGATAAATGCGTCACTGGCCGAACGGGTAATCTGATTGTGCCTCTCTATCGTTTGTTCCACGCTCTCGCTTACACGCTCGGCTCAGTTGGAACGTGACAATGAGTCATGCCTCATATATATATATTAACTACGGCTCATAGCCTTTTAATTAATACCGTGAGTTGCCATAATTCAGTCTAACATAATTCAGTATAAAAGTATTCACTATTAATGTAAATAAAGTAACAATTACATCAACATTTACTATTAATATATTTTTAAAAATAAGCACCCGAGACATTTTTCACATTTTATTTCAGTATAGTTTGCTTGGTGGTTTAATTTTTATAATTACTTGTGACATAGGTTAATGTCCTCTGTCACCATTACATTTTTAGTTAGTTGTCTCTTTTGCGCTTTTTTAAGCCGATTTTATGTCAGTTTTCACTGTTGTGTTGTATTGTCTTGGAACAACAAATAGGAACGAAGTAACAAGTCACCATATTCTATATCTCTTTGCAAATACGACAATATTAGTAAAAATCCAAAAATCCTATTCCTTTTCGACCTTAAACGTAAATAAATAACATTAAGAGCGAGCTAGCGACTCACCAATTATGTATAACCTAAATAAGTATAATATTTATAGAAAACCGCTCTCTGACCGACCTCGCCTGAGAATATCTAATCGCGTAACCGAAGCATTGCTCGTTCCGCCCTCATTTTGTATGTCAGGTAGTTGCAGCCGCAAACCACTTACGTATACTCATATAATTTTTATTTTTTACATTCAGAGGGAACTAGAACCTGGAACCTAGCTTTAAGACACTCTTATGGTTATTAAGACATTTCCATCCCCACTTTCCGCCAAATTTTTGAGACTGCATGTTGAGTGGCAGAACTCAACGCCTCGCTTACTGTCACACGCTTGTACCACCTCGCCATGACGGCATCGGCATTATTTACCTTAATCCCGCTGCTTTCAATTTTTTTAAAGTTTTCTAAATACATTGTTTTGTTACTTTTCTAAGTGTACTAAAAAAAAAAAAATATTAATAAAATATTTTTTAAATAAATAACATCTCTTGCCAAATAATAATGGGAGATAGGGAGATGATAACAACATAAATAAGTTGTAACAAGCGTATAAGAATTTCCAGCTTAATAGTCAGAACGCTTGGACGGTTGTTACGTGAAAAAAAATTATACTTTTCCCAAATAAGTAACTTATATTAAATTACTTGTAGTCCGTTACTTCGTTTGCATGGATTACAAATTAATATTTATTTTTTACCTGTTTCTCTTCATATTGCTCACCTACTCTCCTCAAAGAACATAGCTACATAACAAATTTAAACATTTTAAGCCGTGTAGTTTGGACGGTACATTGTCTGTCCGACATTAAGTAATGTAAGAGTTGTATAGATTTGAATACAAAAATAGTATTTGAATAAAATATATAAAAGTGATTCTCATATTACCAAAATTGCCTCAAAAATTTGTTAAAGCCACAAGTCGCAACCCCTAGCGTAAATAAATATTATCTTAGAAGCTTATCCAAAGTTGTTTTAAGTTTCGTTGTTCAATTTTCTCGTTCGTGACGCCAATTTGCATAAATGAAAGTGCCCATCAAGTTTCATGAGTTTATTAAATCTTTTAATATTATAATAGAATGGACAATAAATAAAATTATTGTGTAATAAATTGCTATTAAATTAAATTGTTAGCGTCGGGCCAACTTTAAATGGTTCAAAAATAAACAAACTGAGTGACAGATAAGTTACAGTAACGGAGTGTCTTACCTTGCTATATGGGAGATACAGAGAGACAGTTGAAACAAAAAAACCTAATCTATAAACGAAAACGATGAGGCTGTCGTGGCGAAGGAACACCAGGGTGTGATATAAGCCCGATGGTTGTGAGTTCGATTCTCATTAGGGGGAAATAAAGTACTACATATTTTCATTTTCCCGCAATCTCAATGAGGTAAGGCGCGGTGTTGAGTTACGCCACTAAACACAATTCTACCAGAATTCGGCGGAAAGTGGAGTACGAAAGTGTGTTAACAGGAACGGAATGTCTTAACACTATGTTCCCAAATCTCACTTAGGGGATGATTATATTTAAATCATTTTAAGTTTTCCACTTTGATAGACAAAATACAACGTTGGTTTACATTATATAAAACCTAAATATTTGTTGAAATTAAAAATATGTTTTTAACATTTTCAAAGTCTTCTTCTACACTTAGAGATTAATAAAATTATAAAATTTGTTTTTTTTTTCCAGATGACGACCTAGAGACGCTACTCGATGAAATAGTGCGTGCGAGTAACCGGGGAGTGTCCGCCTCTAAGAATGTAACGGGAGGACCCAATTGGAGTTTTGGACAATCTTTGTTTTTCTCTTCTACCGTGGTTACTACTATTGGTAAGGTTAATTAATTATATTATAGTAATAGAAGCCATAGCGTTGAGTTTCGTCACTCTATCCCAATATCTTAAAAATTCAGCGGAAAGCAAGGAACGGGGTGTCTTAAGACAAGGTTCTCTCTGCCTATCCTGTTATACGCGGGTAGACGCGTGAGTTAAAAAAATAATAGCCATACTCTGAGACGATAGTTAACGTTAAACTAACATTTAATCTATAAAAAGTTTCAGAATCAAAAAGGGCTTAATAATTAATAATTTAATTACATCTAAATCTTTTTGTCTTTTTGTAATTTTTTTTATTGGTTCACCTCGCTGTGATCACGCGGAATACTATTCGTTACCAATTTCATTATTTAAATAATCCAAGTTAGTTTCACACTTTCCGCCCTACTCTTGACACGTTACGTGTAAAGTGGCGGAACACACCGCCATGCATTGACCAATCACCATAACAAAATCATCGAATCCACAATTTTGGAGTTTACAGTCAGTGTACCCCACTGTGCCACGACCGCCTCAATAAGATAAAGTATACCTACTTTTTATTAAGAAAATGGAATAAAATAAACAACAGAGTCGCTATTAATTGATTCAGGTTCCACTTTATATTTCCTATTTCTTTCTTTTGTTAGTTTACTAAACTTGCGTTTCCCTAAGGATAGTCCGTCGTCAATCTTAATTAAGAGCTATTGGACTATTTTAGTGCTTAATTTGTTTTTCATACTTTTTGTTTAGGCCGTCGGTGCAGGAGAATAGATATAGCAAACGCGACGGTTATAGGTTCGGTTCTAAATCAGCGGAATTAATTGTTTTCATTTCCTCGCTTTCGTAACAAAACAAAACGTGTCATGCGCACCTAAGCATGGTAGGCAGAGGGAACCTGGAAACGTAGTGTTAAGACTCTTTTCCCATTAAGACTCTTTCCTTTCCCACTGAACTCGAAAGGCGTTGTGTTTTACTCAATACGGGACTTAAGCGGTTACCAGAGCGAAGACAGTAGAATATTTAATATTTATTTCATCTTCTTAAGTGGGAACCCAATCTACTACCTATCGTGTCTGCAGTCGCAGCTTGTGTCCCCGCGCCACAACTGGTCTCAAAGCAAATGCTTTGTGAGCTTTAAATATGTTTGATAATGTCAGTTGTCATTGCTTGTAAATAGGTACATCCATATCCATAATGATTGTAAATAGGTACATTTCAATGTACCTATTTACAAGCAATGGTTATGGGCTGGATTCCCGTAAATTATAATATTTATATTTAGTAGAATTTTGTTGGACCGGTCTGATTTGACTACTTTTGTGTTAGGTTTTGACACCCTACGTGTAATATTTTTAAATCAGACAGTTCCCCCAACCTCGCTGCACACTCCCATAAGCGCTTTAAAATTCTTGCGTTAATATGACTAATAGCAACGCACAGATGAAACTACCCTTACAGACGGACTTACAAAGTTTGAACTTTAGGTTATAGGAGCACTAAGAGAGAATTTCCTGAAATTCCTTCGGGAACGGGGAAACCATTTTTTTTATTTTAAGTCTTAAAGCCCAACAAAGTTACGGGGACGACTGGCAGGTACATATATATTTTTTTAATATTATCTTTCAATTTTTCTTTTCTTTTCCCCAGGCTACGGCCACGTGACACCTCTGTCGAAGCCAGGAAAATTATTCTGCATGGTATACGCACTGCTCGGCATTCCTCTAACTCTAGTTCTATTATCAGCTCTGGTGGAACGCCTTTTGTTACCTGCCACAGCTCTTCTGAGGTCTCTAAATGCCGCGTTGGGACATTTGTACCGCCCGTTCACTATACGTTTGGTGCATCTTATGATTATTGGTAAGTAATTGACTTTTTTTCTTGAGAAAAATATTATAGGAATAAGTTATATAGGAATCAAATTAGTTTATATTAAAATAATAGTAGGTTCGGCACCTATAGTTATATAATTTGGGTTTAAAGAAATTTTAGAAGTTTCCTGGTCCTTTACTTTTTTAAAGTTTAGGTATAAAGTAGTTACTTTATACCTACACACAAACTTGAGGCCGCTGTATAATATAAAGATGACATAGCCTATACTCGGTTTGTATTTAAAAACATCTTAAAAACACAATGTTGAAATATATTTTTGCAGTAACACTCCTAGTAGTATTCTTCCTACTGGTGCCTGCAGCCGCCTTCGACGCGATGGAGCCAGACTGGGACTACTTGGATTCGTTCTACTATTGCTTCATTTCCCTTACGACTATTGGCCTGGGAGATTATATACCAGGAGACTACCCGGGACAACCTTACCGGGCTGCTTACAAAGTTGCTGCGACTTGTATGTATTCATTTTGGCATGTGCAGTTTATTTAGATTAAATGTAGAAATATTTAAATTTACGTGAAAATTTATTTATATGAAAAATACGACTACTGCGTTTCGAAATTTAAAAAAGAAGTGACTAATGTTTTTTTATAGATTTATTATTTTTTAAATCATAACTTATAATGAGCGTAGTTCTTATATAGTGAAGTGTAGCCATATTACAATATTTTTTGCCTCTAAATCCTAATTCCATTCAATTATTTACTATAAATTTATTGTGAAACACAATTTGTATCACTTTTCAGGCTACTTAATCGCTGGCCTGACCTTCCTGATGCTAACGCTCACCGTCTTCTACGATATACCACAACTGAATTTGAGCACCGTATTTTCATCGATGAAACTCGACGAGGACCCTGAGAAAATGCGGCTAAGCGGCTCAGGAGTTATGGGACCAGGATATGGAATCGGGGGACTGGTTATGCGAGACGACTACCATCATGATCAAAGACGATCAGTTGTTCATATTAGACCCCACCTTGATGACAGCCCCAGCCCTGAGGACACTACGCCAGTTCACGCACGAGACATCCGAGTACATTAAACTGCTTTTAGTGATGAAAAATGCCCCAATTTAGTAGAAATTATCTTTAAATATGTAACGTATGCACTTTTTTATTTTTATGACGTAGGTTAATTGGGTTTTGGCTTTATATTTGTTTTATTCGCGCTGTGTAGTTTTGTTGATTAAAAAAGTAATATTATATTATTATTAATAAATGTCTCAATTAAGTAGCTGTGTGTCTAATTAATGTTTACAATAAAAAAATATATGTTAGATTAAATTTGTATTACAAATACGATATATGTGTATTATTCGTATGTTTGCATAATACTTACATAATATTATTCTTCGTTGTATAAAATGAATGTTAGAGACACATAGAACATAAATATTTTAATGAAAATGTACTGGTGATTATTTAATTTAAGGTATGAATTTGTAAATCGTATAAAATCTTCTATGGCTTCGTTGGCAACCGTCCTTCACATGTACCTATATTTAAAAATAATTCCTTCTAGCATTTTACTGCAAAATCGTTCTGTTGAAGAAATCGAACTTAGTTCGCTAAAAAGACTGAGGAGGATTTCATTTTTTCTCACTTTTTTAACGTAAAATTTAAAGCTATAAACATTTTAATACGAATTTCATAAAATTTTATAAAAAAACAGACTGAAGATTGATCCCTTTTTAGTCTGTATTGTATACGTGGAAATATCAAAAACCATACCGATTGGTGGCATATCATAATATATTTATAAAACATTTTATAAACAATTTACAAAAGGTTTCTTCAGTTTTAATATATTGTCATTTACGACACTCGAATATCATGAAATTTCTTAGAATTTTCAATATTACAAAACAATGTCCAAGATCTTGCATCAGTAAAATTATATAGACGACGAATCAGCCAAATAATGTAATATCACTTCCTTTCAGTTACATGAAAAAAAAAACCCAAGCATTTAATCGATCATACGAATCTTTAAAAACTTTCAGTATGTTTGTAGTAAAAATAAAACTAGCCCTTAAAATTCTTCGCTAAAAAAATATTTTAATTTTATACTGTGGCTGTGAAATGCATAGGATGTACATAATTTCCACAAAAATATTTCTCTTGACCTCATTACTTGAAATCTATGACAATATGTAGCTGACACAAAAAAAAAACTGCACATTAATATATGATTATTTTAATAGATACTGTATATCGCTACTTTTAGTAAAACTAAAGTAGAATAGACTACGTAGTACTATCCGTGACATTAGGCCTGATATATTTATGTAATTGTAACGATTTAAGAAAATTTATATTCCCTGTTAAAATATAACAATTCTATAACTTATAAAATTGAAAGTTTAATATAGATATGAATTGTGAACATTATATATTTGTTATCCACTAAACAAATTATACTGCGTTATCATTAAATTCACGTTTATCCTAATCTTTAGCAATACACTTATACTTACAGGGAAAATTCCACTATAGATATATATAAATATTGATAAATAATAAAATTATACCTATATAATATTGAAAATGAACCTTAAATTAACTATTTAGCTGAATGTGTTGTATTAGTAGATAAGTAAAGCATATTCTGTAATTTAAATAATGTAAATCACATTGTAGTAGCAAAATATTACTATTTAAATATAATAAATGCAAAGAATAGAAATTAAAATCTATACATACTGTGAAAAACAAATCGCCTTAACTGGTAATTCGCATAAATCATATATTGTATTTGATGCAAATCTGAAATAAAGTAATAAAGGTGTTATTCGCATTTTATTTCTACTAAAATCCAATACTTTACTCGTTTTTAACTTACAAAATTGTAGCCCACATTTATTTCCTTGAATTTGGCTTAAATGCATTTATAAATTAGATTTTTAGTATAGCAACATTTTATAGCACTACGTAGGATGCAAACCAGTAAAAGGCCGTGCAGACACTTCTCGTGGGCCATGGATTGCCGAATTACAATCTACTGCTATTGTTAAATAATTTTAATTTAAGATTAATAGCTTTAATGTGGATCCTTTCTTTGTAATTTCTTCGCACTTTCTTATCCAGAGCACCAACATCCAGTCCAATCCCGCTTCTGAAATTATGTCATCTTTTCCCCGTTTTAAATTCCCACTGATCGAGTTTGAGTTTGATTTGTAGTAATTTAAGTTTTTATGTTGTTAGAATAAGCCCACGCTTGACTTTTGTTGTTCAGGTTTGGTGAAGTCCGTTATTATTTTTTAATTAAAATTAAAATTAAAACATATTTTTTTTCTTACTATAGCCATTTTTTGATTCGTCTATGATCTTCGTATTCATCGTCTTCATTAGTTGATGTGTTGTTGATACTTTTTTACTCATATACAGGGTGGAAGTATCAGGACTACTTTAAATGAAACCACAGTTGTAAAAACTGTATAGAAGAAGATCTAATACAATTAAAAAAACCCAAAAATTAAAAAATATTTTTTTTTAAACAAAATCAATAACAAAATTATTGTTGTAATATAAAACGCCATTATCAATATCGACGCACGCACACATAAACCTATCAAAGGGAAACCACCGCATACGCCTCGTTCCGAAATCGAGTCGTAGGTATTGACGGCAAAGTACAAATTTGCTTAACAAATTTGTTTACGCGTAACTGCGTCACACGAAATACAGGTATAGTAAATATCGTGAAATGAAAAAAAATCCTACGGCTAAACTGTTGAGGTATCTTGATTAATTTCTTTAAGTATGGGTTTAAAATATTATAGCCTAGCATATAGCAGGCAAAAATTCTATTACACACAGGTAAAGTTAACAAACAGCCGACAGTGTAACTCATTATAAATTTTTAATGTTCTTCAACACAGAAAAATAAATGCTTGTGCTTATCATGTTGTATGACTGGCCGTACCTACGTATTGTCAATAATATTGCGTGTGTGCAGCCGATTTTGGATATTACTGTAGATTACTAGAAATTGTTTTTACCACGACAATATCAGCAGGGCGTTCACCTTTTTTGAAATCTTTTTTTCTAAGCAAAGACAATAAACCTGCCTCCCCCCTGATATTGTCGTGTCAAAAACAGAATTACTAGAGATCAACTCGCAATGCCTCCAGAATTCACTGGAAAGTATGGGAACGTAGCAAAGATATTATTTCCAACGAACCATTGGTTTATACCATGGTAAAGAATATTAGTTTATATATTATGGTAATTAATTAAATTATATCCTTAGGTTGACTCTGGTTACCCTACAGTGTGCAGCATACGTCGAAAAGCTAATTTACCTAACAGAGTATGATTTAAATTTTTTTTTTTTTTTGTAAATTTCGAGCGGCTCTTTAACGCACTATTTTTCATGACCTTATCGGGATATGCTTTAATAGAAAGTATTCCATGCCTTTGGATAAATTTTCCTTGTTTTAATAAGCTCTATTGAATATAGTTTTTCCGTGGGAGTAGTAATACCAATTATCATTATTATCGCTATTTACATTGTTTTCGTCGCCCATAAAGTAAAACAATATAAAGATGTCTTATTATGTGCAATGTAATTACAGTTAAAAATATTAAATAACAAATAATTTGTTAAAAAAATAGCAATAACACAACTCTATTAATCGATATAGCAAAATAATCTATGGTACATTTAATCTATAGTCTAACTCTTAACTTCAAAATCGTGGTCTGACTCTGACTGTACCATCTGCGGCGCAAAGTCAAAGTATTTAAAAAACATAACCTTAAATATTTTTTGATTTGTAAATGTTATCTTCACAAAAAATATTATTTTGGATTTGTAGTCATTTATGTTGACAGTATGTGCATATGAATTTTCCTCAATATTTTTCTTTATCGTACATGAGGTTATATACTTAAGGTATATTTTATAATTTTAAATTGTATCACACTTTAAGAAGTCATGGATACGCCAGTTTCAGCGTTTGCTATGTATAGATCTAAAAAACAACAAAATGAAATGAAAAAAAAGCAACGAAAACTTCGAAATAATTCTAATAAACAAGTGTTGCCTAAAGCCGAAGTCGGCGAAAATGTTATGAAAGAAATTGGAATAAAACTTAAACAAAAACAAAAGAAAATGAAAGAAACTAAAAATATTACAAAGAGAAAGTCACATAAGAAGAAAAAATCAAAAAAAGCCACTAAGAAAGTAAAAGATCAACTCAACGTTACAAATATTAATAATAAAACTTCTGAAAACGATGATATACCAGCGCTTATACCATCTGTCAATAAAATCGTGTACAAACAAGAAAAATCTACATATAAAGATGATAGGGAATCATTAAATTCAAGTAATGATAGCTTTGAATTCACTCCAGTCCAAACAGATAGCACAGAAGAAGGATTGAAAGTATTTAGATGGATGATTGCTCCATTTAGCCCTGAAGATTTTCTCAATGAAATTTGGGAAAAGAAGCCATTACATATTGCTAGAAAAAAATCACATTACTACAATAACATTATTTCAACTCCGGCAATTGATACTATGCTGAGGACAGATAATATCCAATTTACTAAAAATATAGATATAACTTCATATGTAGATGGTGTAAGAGAGACTCATAATCCCGAAGGAAGAGCTCATCCTCATTTAGTATGGGATTTTTACTTAAATGGTTGCAGTATTAGATTATTAAATCCACAAACATATATTTCTCGGCTACATTTACTAAATTCAACTCTACAGGAGTTTTTCAATTCTTTTGTGGGGGCAAATGCATATCTCACACCTCCAGACAGTCAAGGTTTTGCTCCACATTATGATGATATTGAAGCCTTTATCCTTCAAACTGAAGGAAAAAAACAGTGGAGAATCTACAAACCCAGAGATGATAGTGAAGTATTGCCAAGAACTTCGTCTAAAAATTTTTCTGATGATGAAATTGGAGAACCAATTTTGGAAGTTATATTAGAAGCTGGGGATATGCTTTACTTTCCTCGAGGATATATACATCAAGGTGTGACTATAGATGGAGAACATTCATTACATGTTACTCTTAGCATGTACCAAAAACACTCATGGGCAGATTTATTTGAGAAAATGATCCCTGCAGCACTACAAATAGCAATTAATGAAAATATTGAACTAAGACAAGGTTTACCATTTGATATTTATGACAACTTTGGCCTCGTACATTCAGATTCCAACACTCCACGTAAAACAGAAATAAAAGATGTAATCAAAAGTCTATTTGACAAAATAAAAAATTATCTACCTATGGATGAAGCAGTTGATCAAATGAGCAAAAAATATCAACAAGATGCTTTGCCACCAGTTTTGAATGATTTAGAAAAAGCAGTTACAGTATATGGTGATACTGATGTAATGATTGAAAATGGTAAAGTGACTAACAGAGTTGAAATAAATTTAGATACTAAAATAAGGCTACTACGCAAAAATATATTAAGAATGGTTTCCGAAGATCGCATAAGATTATATTATTATGCAGAGAACTCTCTAGAGTATCATGGAAACGAGTTGCCATATTTAGAAATTGAAGAAGACATGGCTCCGGCTATTGAAACATTGATTATGTCATATCCAGAATACGTTTCTGTCGAAAACTTAGATGTTCCAAATGAATCAGATAAAGTACAAATTGCAGACGCTTTGTGGAGCCGAGGTTTGATTATGACTGAATATCCTTTAGAAAATATAGATGATGATTAAAATGTTAGTTATATGAATATTTTTTTATTTATCACTTTTTTGTATTTTCTAGTAGTGACTAATTTTAAGGAAAAGATATTAAAAAAATATTTATAATTATTATTCAAAAGATATTATAATTTTTTATCAATGTACTAAAAAAACCTAGAACAATGATGATTTTTGTTTAGTTGGTTGTGCATCTTAATCTCGAAAACTCCTTAACTGATTTAAATTCAGATTCCACTATTGTATATTGGCAAATTCCCTTCACATTTATTGTTTTTTATTTAAATCAGTTTATAAATAAAATAGTTGAAGCAAAATATTTTTTATAATTATTAAATATGACAGTTACAAAATAATTGTTTTAAATGAATTAGCTGAAACTTTAGTTTCCAATATATTTTCTTTAAAATGATTAGGTTACTAGAACAGAAAAGAGATTCAGATTAGTATATAAATATTTGTGTAGTTCAAATCAGGCAAAGCCGCTGGATATTGACTATTTTAGTATCAAACCCATTAAAGCCTATGCATAGTTTTGGAGTTTAAAAAATCAGTTTCACAATTTTTTCCGCAGTATTATAGAGTAGGACAGAAGGAGGGAATTTTAAAAGACAATTTGTTTCTCAAATACCCAAAAATTTATCAAAACTGTGGTCTATTTACCCGAGTTGGAAAATGAATGTAATGTGACTGGAATGGAATGGCACCCACAACAAACAACAGTCAGTGTCTGTGCCATATTAGTAGTTTAGTTTGTAATTTAATAAGCTTTATTTCTATTTACTTTGACTGGTGTATTTATATTTAAAAAATGAATTGTATTGTAAAAAGTTTATTATCAAAAAATGTATGAGAAATTGAGCACCCCATTCATTTTTTTTAAGCTAAATGATCTACAAGCTTAACATAAGTGATTCACTTACACTTATACAATATAATAATGGCAGGTTATTACTGAGAATGTTTTAAATAAGCATTGGATTATATGCATTATGTATATAATGACAGATTTTAAAGAAATCATTCATATATAATATCAGATTTTTTGTTAACTGAATAATTTCAATACCATGTGTGGAAATTACACTTACAGAATATCTTTAGTATTAATTAAGCTAATTAACAATTATATAACAATTTTGTTAATGTTTTCAATGATTTAGTTCTTTCTACTGTTTATTAAGAGAATTATTTTTATAAATAGGTTTGATTTGGCCATTCACCCTATAAATAAAACAATTCTAGTAATGATTGAAAAATTTTACAATTCCAATTATCAATTTAGTCATTTGTGGTACAATTTTAAATGCATATTTGTTAAAATAACCCAATGCCCAAAGTACTTACAATACAATGCTATAATTAAGATCAATATTATAACACCTTATTCTTAAAATGAAATACAGATTATGGCGAGGATAGTGAATTATCTAACATACACACATTTTACAAGATATATTATTGCATCTAACATCCCATCCAATTTACTTTGTGTAGATGTTTCTGAAACATTTCCTAATTTTATCATATAAAAAAGCTATGTTCCTCCATTTTTCACTATTAATTTATTAGTTATATAATTCATAAGTATTAACTATATTGATAATTTAAGTTGCTGTGCTTATAAAAAAAAGTTGAGGCTACTTTTTATTAATGATCTTCTTAATTCTTTTTAAAATAATTAAGAAACTGCACATTATTAATATAAATAATATCATAACACCCACTAGAAGCCCGATTAACAAAGTAATGTTGTTAGTTAAATATCTCCAGAATTTTTCATAAAATGTGGGGAGTGGAGTGTCTTACCGTCGTAACACTAGGCTTCCTATTCATACCATTTCCTTTGCAATGGAGCATTGCTATGTATGGGACTTGTTTAACTTTTTTGTCAATTTCACTTTACTATTAAATCTCACATATCGTCTATTATATGTATCCTATAGGTTGTAAAGTCAGTATAAATAAGGTATGGATAATCAGGTCTCTACTGTATTTACTTAAGAAACTACAGTAAAATTATATTTCAAAAAGTGGTGGTGTTCTTATTTCGATTACACTAAATTTATTACTGATATAAAGAACATAGCCATTTACTTTATGACATTTAAGAAATGTGGACCAATCATGCGGTGACCGCTTGTGCGTTTTTTTGTTCCTCCATATTTGCTTTGGATGCACATTTGTAATGTTTCTTTACTTCATTATTTAACCCCTCTCTGTTTCTAGCAATTTCTATGGCATAAAATTGAACTCTTGGCACTAATATAGTATTTTGTTCTGAGTAATCACCTTTAGTATCAGCACGAAGTAAGGTGCCAAAACTGTAATCTTCCACAATATTTTTAAACTTTTCGCAATATACACGCCATTTAGCTTTATTCGCATTATTTTTTATTTCTGCTTCTTTTATATAGGAAATATTTAAATCTGGAAAATCTTGTCTAAAATGAGTGTATATCAAATCATCGTGAGGAGTTAGTCGGAGCCATCTCGTATCAACTGAACAGAGTACCTGTAAGAGAAATTTTATATGTAAAACATTTTTGGTTAAGTTTGATGAAAGAGGTTATTAAATTGTAACTAACATTAAAATAAATATCACTGTGTTCCATAGCTCTGGCAGCCCACAAGTGTTCAAGGGTTTCATCGTTACCGAATTCCTCGGCTGGTCTTGTGAGAACGTCCTGAAATACATAAAATTATAGTATCGCATAATATAACTCATGTATGCTAAATTTTTACTATAACTGTATGTACTTGCCATTCTTAACTATTTTGTAAAGCGATTAACCAAATCAATAACAATTTTACCGGCGTTATTTATAATTGATAATACTTATAATACACTTTTCTAAGAAAATGAACACGATTTAGCAAAAATCAAATGCAGCTAGACTTAAGACAGCCGTCAAATAAAATACAGATATGAGATAATATGTAATAATGTTTGGCACAGATTCTATATGTCATATGATAATGAATGTGATTATACAAAGAAAGATACGGTCATGTTCAAAAATTATACTTTACAAATATGGTATATTATATGTTTTTATTAATATTTTGTTTTATAGTCTAATAAAATTCAACATTAAAATATTACGGATAAATGACAATACAAACGTACGTTTTTATAAATATTATAATGAAGCATACAATTAAAATATGTTTCTATTTATTATCATTCATTTGAAAATATTTTATATAAAACGATATATAAACATTTTGAAAATTAGTTTAAGTATTTTATGACATGAAAAATTACACAAGAGGCGATCAACAATAAATTATTAGAATTTGAATGAATTTAAAATGAGACAAAAAAATAAAGTTAAAGTTATTTATTGTAATAACAATTCAGTAAGTGTAAAAGACTCAATTCGCCTAATTAGTTTTATAAAACGATACAAATAATTAAAATAACAAAGAGTAAAATAGGATACCCTAAAATATAAACGTATTTTTCTTATATTTTTTGTTGTAATAAAGAACGTAGTCGTTAGATGAGACATAGATATTAAAAACGCTACCATACGATAGAGACAAAACATAATCGGAACACTTCGTTGAAATTCCGTATTAATCTACGACTCCATTGGAGGAGGGAAAGAAGAGGGTGGCGCATGCGCGTTAGGCCGACGCCATCTCTAAACTTCTATGCATAATACTTGTTGAGAGATTTCGATGACTTAAGTGATATTAGTGAACGTTATTTCGGGATAAAAAACTCTAATCATGGAATTATTGTGCCGCGAGTGAATCAAGTGTATGTGTTCAACGTTTGATGACTGCATCATTCCAATCGGTTCCGACGGCGGGGTCTCGGTCTTGCGGAAGTTTCTTAGCTATAGCAACGCATATTTTTTGCTGCTATCTCCGCCGCGTTAGCTACACATCAATTTCATGAGCATTTATCGTCTGTTTCACTAGTGGTAACTTTTAAACTTTATTTCCAGCTTTCACACTACTATTTTTAATAAAAGCAATAAACGCGGGCATAGTTAGCTCGGCGGCGTTCTTACGCGCGTACGCCTGCCTATACATAGACAACTATTATGTATGAATTATTGTTTTGGGTCAAAGACATCTCGGTGTTCTGAATCAACAACAACAGTGTACAATCTTTATGTTTCAGCATTTTCACGGTGAAGCGAGTGAGTTTTAAGTTGATATGAACTCTGCTTTAAAACCAGTGCTACCCCAACCGGGGAGTCAGCCCGGCGGGCAGGCGAGTCCCGCGAAGGGGAACGTCGCGAGCGCGAACCACGCGGTAGGGCTGCCGCAGGGCGCCCAGAACTCACTGCACCACGGCACCAACAACCTCGTCGGGCAGAACCTCACACACCATCCAGTAAATATACCCCAGCTGCCAGCGCACGCGGTGCCGTCCATGGCTCCGGTGTCCGCCAACATGGCCCAGATGGCACAGAATATGAGCCACCACGGAAACTTGTCACATATTACACAAAATTCAATCACTCCAGTGAATGTAGCTGCTAGCCCTAGTAAAAGTGCAAGCACAAGTGCGCCTCTCAGCTTAGTACAAGACAAAGTGTCGACCACATCACAGCCACTAGCTTTAACTAGAACACCTGAGAAAAAAGAGCCAGATTCAACAGGCCCTGCGAATGGGACTGTTGAGTCGCCAAAATCTGGACAAAATGCACCTTCCACGCTAAAACCTCAGAATCCTGAATCTAAACAGGAGAAGCAAGATATTGCTAAAACTTCACCAAGCACTCCAAAGCCTCCTGAAAAGGCAACTAGCACTACTCCACAAAAGCCTGAGTTGTCAAATTCTGTTCAAGCTGACAGTCCTGCGCAACCTAAAGTAGTGACAGCTAACGAAGTACCAGAGAAGTCACCGTCTAAACCTACAGAGCTTAAACCTGCACCAGACGCAGATGTTGCACCAACACAGAGTGATAGTAAACCTGTGCCTGAGTCAGCTAGTGATAATCAAAATCAAGAAAAACCTTCCCCACAGAAGGAACCAGTTGAAAAAATTAAAGCTGATGTGAAAGAAGATAAACAAGAAGCAACAGAAAAGCCCGCACTGCCGTCAGAAGAAAAAAAAGAAGAAAAACCTGAGACTCCTAAGCAAGAGGAGCCAGAACCACAGAAAGAAGAAACTAAAGTAGAAGATAAAAAGCCTGAAGTTAAAACTCCGGCTAAATCAGAATCTAAAACACCAAAATCTACACTAAAATTGGCTACAGTGACACCTCCAATGAGGAAAAGAAGGCAGGCCTCAGAGAAAGTTGATGGCGCGACCCCAGCTAAACGACAAGCAGAGGGAGATGTGACACCTGATACAAGAACCAAAAGGAATAGGACAAAGGTAACATTTTTTTATGTCTTATCTTTTGTAATCTAATCATATGTTTTAGTCTTAAAAAATGCCATTGCTATAAAATGTCTTTAAAAAATTATTTTTATGGTATTAAAATGTGTCTTAAGTTTGAGAATAAATAAGTGACTTTCAGGGGCTTTGTATGTGAAGAAACTAAATATTATTATATACATTACGAAAATAATCTATGATATATACTATACAGTAAAATGGGGTGAATAGAAATATTTTTAGATTTGAAGAAATATTTTTATAAAATTGCACATGTACAATGTGTAAAATTTAAAAATATAATTACAAAAATCATTTTAATATTAATGAAATTTATAAATTTAAATCATTACTATTATTAATTAATAAGTTCTTGGACGTTGTTCAATGATATTATTTACATTCATATATGCATAGGCACTTTTTATGCTCAATAAACTATATTCCATCAATTGTGACCTATAAAATAACTTTTTTTTTAATTTGTTTACCTTTTATCTCATGCCTTCATGCATAGGGTATAGTTGTTATCATTTTAGCATCAAAATAAAGACTGAACTCTGATTGAAAGTTTCATGGACTTAAAGTAACATAGTAAATTGAAGTTTAATGGCATACTTATAAGATTTATAATTGCTAATCACGTATGTACGCGTTATGTACCTCGTAAAGTATTTTAACGTACTTACAACATCCTGACTTGTCATTATTAACCTCATATTTAAAATACAGGAGATTAATAGGACACCAAACTGACGCAGTTACAAAGCGTTTTGGTTAAGACTAATTGACTGACTGACTGAACTGATGTGTGATAGTTCTGGATTCTATTTCAGCTTAGGGTAAAATATTTATTTTGTATTTAATACAAAAAATGATTTTTAATATGGTCATAAAGTGTGGACGTGATGTTCTCATTCCCTATTTTGTAAAATGCTTAATGAAAAAATCATGGAAAAACAAAAAAATAGATTTGGGTTAAAACGAAAAAGAAATCTTAGTTATGCCTTCCTAATCTGTTAGACGTAGGCTCGTATTTATATCGGCGTCCTATAAGTTCGAGGTCGATCTTGAGATGCCTTAGTTTCAATTTTTGTTTCTTCTTAGTAAATTTTTGTGTGTAATTTTAATGATATCTTTTCTTTTTTTTGTACATAAAAGACAAGAAATAGGTAATATATAAATATTAATTGAATAACAATATCTTGTCCGTCACGTTTTAATTTTTATATGACATTTGGAATAAATACATTTTTAATGTATAATATATTAGTAAAAAAATAAATAGAGGAGAACCTTATGTTAAGACAATCCGTTCACCACTTTCCGCCAAGTTTTGAAGGCATGGCGTGTTGAGTGGCGGAACTTAACGCTGTGGTTTGTCTCGACACCAGAGCGAAGAATTGAAAATATAAATATAAGAAGAAATGAAAACAAATATTTCATTTCCTCAAGTGGGAATCTAAAAAATATACGTAATGAACACAAATACGATACATTGTTTTTTTTATATCTGAGGACTTATTATGTTATAACTTCACTTTAATTAATAGCTAATTATATATGTATAGCACAATTTCTTAAACTATAGGACAAGAGCATAAATCGAGTGACCCCTATTGTTTAGGTTGCAGCCGATCCTATTGAAAAACATCTTTTCGTTTACCCTGTAACGCCTCTTTTTTTTTTTTTTTTTAATTTGATTAAAATCAATAAGACGACATTCAAGGCAAGACAAGGCAGACGAAGTGTCCTAACACAAGGCTCCTTCTGCCTACCCCGCTACATGCATACATCGATACAGTTTGAAGACGAAAAAAATCTTATAAAAATGCCAAGTTTAGTTGGCGGAAATCACCGCCGCGCTCTGCCTTATTACCAAGAAAATGAAAATAACTTATTTCGTTGAGTGGTACAATCTGTCGCGTTTACGCGCCTTGGTGCAATTAAAGATTCAGTGACAAAATCTAAACCCTGAAAAAGATATATAGGCGTAAATGTTTTTTTTTTTCATTTTCCAAAAGTCCTGAAACTATGACCTTATCATATTTATAATTTGCTAATTATATGCATAATCTACATACAAAAAAGAGTCATATATGCCCCTTTAAAGTCCCTTCCCTTTTAAAGTCGATTAAAAAAATATTTAATTAATTTTTTTCTTAATTCCAGGTACAATTATACCAATCACCAACACCGGAAATAGCGATGGCGACGAAACTTTCGGCGTCAGCGGGCCGCTCTACGCCGACGAAGCCAAACGATGACAAACTTATTGTTTTTTACAAGTAAGTATTTATTTTTAAAGATACATTTTTTATTATAGGCTGGCTGTATTAGATTTTTAGTAATTGTGGAGAGGCAGAGAGAGAATTCACTTTGTGTTGGGCAGGGAAATGCAAATAATTCCCCAGAGAGGGAAACGAACACTCAACCGTCGCGATTACATTCAATGCTGTTCCTATGCACCACCAGACTATTGTCAGAGTAATGAGTTGGTCAGTTAAACAAAAAACGGAATTAAGATTTTCGCACATTTATCTCTGAATGTAAGTGGAGAACAGTCTTAGTTATTAGTTTAGAGACAAAATGTAAACAAAACAATCAATTTCTAAAACTTTTTTTTTCGTTTTTTTTATTTCTATCATTTTTTTTTGTGAAGGTTTTCCCGTATCTTCTGATAGAAATGATAAAAAAAGTTTCAAGTAGTCTAATGTTTAATTAAAAAAAAAACAATTTATTTATAAATTTAAATAAACTGTACTTATATTTATAACTTTGAAGTAGATAAACAGTTATAATGAGAACTGTTCACTAAATTTAAATTCTAGCACCTCGTATTGTCTTCTAAAAGCAAAAAATACAGGTGAAAGAATTATTTTGATACGTCAATTAGTTTTTGAGATATTGTGCTTTAAAGTAAGCGCGCAGCGCGAGATTCTGCCGGTCAGTGCTCGCGCGATTTTGTTTGAAAAAACATTTTTTAATTTTTGGTAAAAACATTTTTTTTTTGAGTATTTATACTCTATTATATTTATTTTATATATGTATTTAGGCTTTTATAGAGTGATTAAAACTGTGGTTTCATTTAAAGTGGTGCTACACTTCTACCCCGTACATTATTTACAATGTTATCAGCATATTAATATTGTAAACAATATTAATAATTTTAAATAAAAAATAATAATTTTGTCTACAGAAACGAATATTTAGCGGTGCGTAACGCCGAAGGAGGTTTCTACGTGTGCCAAGCCGTACAAAATGTGTACAGAACTACTCGTAAAATAAAAATACGCTGGTTGTCTCAGGATAAATCTGATTCTTCTGGGGAGACTTACAAACCTGACTTTTATGACGTCACAGGTAAAAAAAAATATTTAAAAATATATTAGGGCGTTAAGGTTTTTTACAATATCTGATGATAATGAAACATTTTTTTTTACATTAAGAATGTATAATTGGAAAGTATTTTTAAAAGCGATGGAGTAAAATAAATTGCTTAAAATATAACTAACACAAACGTTAATATGGCTTTTTAGACCTTGCCTCAAAAGAAAAAAATAAGCATCTAAGTCAACACAATAATTAGATACAAACAATAAAACCAAATTAATATCTACAAATATGGGAATATGGAAAAAGATAATTCATTATAAAGTTATATTTGAACTTAGAATAAGTTTTATATACAATTTTTATAAGACGCGTATCCATTGACCTACAATTATGAAATTGCTATGGAACCCTCGGTGGGCAAGACTGACTCGCGTTTGAATGAAATTTATATATATGTTGACATTTTCACTTTTATGAGGGTAAGCAAATATAATTGTATACTGTCCCGATTACACAGACATGGAGTGCGTGCTGACGACGCTGTCGCTGGTGCGCGGCGCGGGCGGCGCGCAGCTGCTGCGCGCGGCGGAGCGGGCGCGCGCGCAGTCCATCCTGCAGCGGGCACTGCGCGCGGAGCAGAGCGGCGCCAACTGCCTGCAGCTCACCGAGGAGCACCCTGATGGACGTTAGTCAAACACACCTGAACATAGAGGGGCGGGGCCGTCGCGGTGAATAGCACCACACCGTCTGACTTTTAATTATACTTTTTTTTAATGAGAATGGAGTTATTTTCATTTCCTCACTCATTAAATTCTATCTGTCAACATGTCATTAATTGGAGAATTGGGTGGAGAAGTGGGAATGTATTATTTTAACATTAAATTACATCTACATACCTAGTTATATGAGTAACACATTGTGAAACAAAAAATATATATGTACATAATTTATCAGCTTAGTGAAATGGGAAGAGTCGGTCCACTACAATGTATAGTCAAATATATCAAGATTAAATATATACTATTTATTTTGTAATATCTATGTCGAAGGCGGATTGTATAATCCTCGTCTTCCCAGTGTTAAGGCGGATTGTACCCCCGATACATACATAATTATATTTTAAATTTTGTCCACAGTGGATCTTTCTCTATACACGGACGAGTCGCAGCTAGACAAGAAGACGCGTAAACGCAACAGCTCAAAAAGTCCAAGAAATGCGGACGCTAGCGAGCCTGCGGTATTATAAATATGTTTAAATATTTATACTTTTCTAAGACACATGTCACTTTTATTTGAAATAATTTTTATTCATTGTTAAGGTACAGTTCTGTTTTGAAGTCACATATGTTTTCAAAATGAAGAAATAATTGATGAACAGTGGCTTGGCACTAGATGTCAAAAATAGTATAGAATCGGCTTCACGCTGTATCCCGCACACAGCAGGGTAGGCACAGGGAACCTAGTGTCATAAGACACTCCGTTCCCCACTTTCTGCCGAATTCTAAAGGCATTGCGTGTTGAGTGGCAGAACTCAACGCCGCATAGTATAGAATGTTACCCAAAATCAATATTTAACTACACCAGAGGAAATCTGATGATTACTATTAACAAATATCTAATATTTTCTGTAATACGTACTGTATATATATAAATAAGTCGTCGTGGCGCAGCGGTCTGGTGGATACGATTCCCACTCAGGAAAGCGTTTATTTTTGTTTCTGTGCTCCGGTTACAAGACTTTCCGCCACACAACAAGAAATTTCTTGAAAATTGCGCGGTGTGTGAGGAACGGAGTGACTTAACACAAAAAAACATATTTAAACCTCGTCAACAGGTAAAACAACAAAACACGCCGCCATCACGCAAAGTGCGAACCCCGTCCCGCACAAAGGTGAACGTGAAACCGAAGCGGCAAGGTAGTACGGCCAATGTGGCGCCCGCTAGCAAGGTAGGCATAGTACGACGGATATATAGAAATGTACGTATCTGCTGACATCCTTACTTACACACGTGAGCTTTGTTTGGACGACGTGTGCCTGGCGACGGGTGGATGGTGCGACTGACGGTACTGACATGACTGATAGTACTGACTTGAGCGACGGTACTGACATGACTCATTTCTTACAGTTTGTTTACTACTTATATTCTTATATATTTAGAAGATAAACGTGGAACTAAATACTTATAAAATCATATTTTTGATAGTTATTTCCTACCAAATAAATATATTGGAAATTTATATTTTTATTATTATATTTCATAATATTGAATATTTTTGTTTGAAAACTTAAAAGCATATAAATTTGGAAATAATAATATTTTTGTTTGAAAATTAAAAAGCATATAAATTTAGAAACAATAATAATAATGCTAACATAGACTGACTGAAAACAAAGAATGTATGGGATTTGAAAGAATATGATTGTTTTATTTATAAATGCATGTTATTGTATGAATGTTTGATGTATTTATGTTTTTTTTATTATTTTCCAAAAAAAAAATGGATCATTAATTATTGAACAGATTGATCTTTTTTTTATTAATTGATTTGAATTTTAAAAAAGCATGAATCATGTTTGAGAGTTATTTAATTGAGTGACGTGCGAGTAATTTATTATATATTGTGCATGCTATAGTACGAATGTTACGGATTGCAAGTTGATTGGGTCAAGGTACAATTTATTTTTTTTCTATTACTCCACCGACCATTGCACATCATTCCCATTATGACCATTAAATTATAAAAAATTAAAATCTTACAAAAAAAAAATACTGAATTTAATTTAAATCATAAGTAAATTTTACAGATAATGAATATATCATACACCTTCATCTGTCATCGCTTGCTTTTTGTGTTTGAATTTGTTTTAATATTTTTTTTTATTTAAATGGTGATTTGCCTTTATTTTTAATTTGTATATTAGATCTTTCTTTCTGTTTATTTACGCATGTAACTATCGCATGCTCGATAAAATAATTTTATGCGATAGAAACACTAACAATATTTTAATTTACTAAATTGAAAATTGCATGTCTTCTTTATGTTAAAAATTAAGACCCTCGTGGAGATGGTTGTAGGTTTCGTTCCCGCTTAGAGAAATAAAACATTTTTTTTTCGCTCCGGTATGACATAGTGGGGCATTGAGTTCCACCAATGAGCGCAAAATATCTCGAAAGTGGAGTGTCTTAAATAGATTCTCTCTGTCTATTCCGATACGCGGGAGAGACGCGTAGATGTTTTCATTTTTGTCTTAATACCATTATTTGTATTAACAAAGATAAAGAAATGTTTTTATGTTGTTTGTGTTTCTATCCATTTTACAAATGCACTGGATGTGTAAAATATATTGATATTTGGAGATATAATAAATTATGTTTGTATAGATTATTATTGTATAGATAAATGTAATAACAATTTGACCACCCCAAAAAAGAAAAGAATGCAATAAATTTTACATGTCAAACAGAAATAAAAAAGAGCGAAATGTAAAACAACAAACATTTTCAGACGGCCACGGCTCTATCGGAAAAGGCTAAAGCCAAAACGCCTGCGAAAAAAACACCCAATAAACCAACTAAAGTAGAAACTCCCGTGTCAACTAGAAAAGGAAGGAGAACTGCTAAAGGTAATATATATTTACAGTAGAAACTCTAACCGGAACTATTACTATAGTTAGATAACTGAAAATCTGGATAATCGAGTGTATGACCGTACTGTAACATTTTTTTGTGATCATAACATATATAATAATTAATAATACGTTTTTTTTTCAGAAAATAAACCATCCCCAGCACCAACGCCGTCGACGTCCACGGGCAAGACGAGTCGCACGCGCCGCCCCATAAAGAAATAACGTCCGCCATCTTGTGTCCGCGCCGACAGAGAGCTTTTGTGTAGCTAACATTGATTTTATTAATTGTTTTTATATCTAGATTTAATGTGTGATGAGAGATTTTTGGTCCAACCATTGTTCAGAACACTCCTCATTATAAATGTGGTAGAAGACGCACAGCAATGAGGCGTTAGTGCGCAAAGCCAAAATGTCAAATTTTTCACAGATCATGAGGTCCCCAACTATTCGAACGTTCCACAATGTACGCGATCAAATAGTTCAAGCTGATACTGGGGTGCACTAGCCCAGAGATGAGAACAGCACTCCATATGAGTATCAATCGGTGTTTTGACATGAAGTATGTGACCCCCAGTTTCTTCGAGGCCAACTTGGCCTTGCTTTCCACAAAAAGCGATACTGGCAGCACTCCAAACGCTAAGGCCCAATGTACCACAAGAATGCCTTAGCATGTTGTGAACTTAAATAATTATATTTATTTATCTGGCTGGTACGATAAAGGCCGGTGTTGCATCCATATGTAAGGTCTATATGAAATTATGTGGAAAGTTGAGAATGGGGTGTTTTAACACCAAAATTTCCTTTTTTTATTTTGGGCTATGCATCCTATACGATGATTGCCACGACAGCTGCTAAGCAGGCATATATATATTAACTCATTTTAAATTTAACCTAATAACAAAGTAAATAGAAACCGATATTAATTATAACAGTTTCTATAACGAATTTTGGTTTGTTGTGTAATAATTACAAGAAATAACCTTATTTTAAACTTAAGCAGCTTAAACGAAATATTTTTTTAATAAAAAGTATTAGAAATTTAGTACTTGTATATAAATTTCTCATTACACTTTAGATTTAGGTGTTAATTTATATGTGGGTCTACACATACTCGTTTCAGTTTTAATACTTTATTAAAATGTTATTTACGCTTTCCTTAGAAAAAACATATTTTAAGCAATTTTTGATCTGACTTGTTTTGACGGCGACCATCTTGAATTATTCATGGTGTATTGTATTTTACAATATACCCTTTCATTTGATACCCACATTGGAGGAGTCGCACATACTATATAATTTGTACTCTGACATTTTATTGAGGCAGCCATTTTAGATTAGTAATAATACTTATTATGTTTAATTACGACGTTATCAGAATTAAAGATGTCTAAGGCTCAATTGGTACGCAAATAAAAAAATACTATAATTATTAGACAAGAGATATTAAATAAAATGTGTTTTTTATAAGGGAGTATGTGAAGACGCACAGTCAATTGTGATCATTGTATAGAATATAGTTGTATTTTTGTTAAAAAAATATGAACTTTTCAAACTTTGTTGACTAAATTATATTATAACGTTACATTGGTATAATATAATCAATTATTTTAAATTGCCTTTAAAATCTTTTTCTTTTAATTAGTTTTTTCTTTAAAACACTTACAAGGCTCTCTGTTTGGCGTCATTTGTTGTTATAAAAACATTAAGTGGAGTTTTATATATAATATCTTTATATAATAAATGAATGTACGTCCGTTTATGGACAAAAGGCGACATTTTATATATATTATTTTAAAAAATATAAATATTCATTGTGGATATTTTTTATGTTGTCTAATTGTTCTTTTTTGGAATTTAGTACATAGATTAAATTGAATTGGTTATGTCGAAATGGTTGTATTTTATTATATTTTTGTTTTGCAATAAAAATAAATAAGAATTTTTAAATTCTTTACATACATTTAAAAATTATAAGTTTTACAAATTTATCTTCTTAAATATTTATTAAGTTCTTTCTTTGTAATTAATCAATAAATAGTATATAATTTATTATATATATATGTATTTTGACATAACCAAAGTTAATAGCACAATATTGTATTAAAAAAAATAATAGAGCCCGTCAATTTTTTACATTACAAATAAAAAAAAATCTAAATTTTAAGATATAAGTATAAAATGTCGAAACATCGAATTTTACACAGATACGAAAAAAATTGACATCACAATTTTTTTATTTACTTATATGTATGTATGTGAACTTTATATATATAAGCTTAGTTTATTATTTTTTCCTGACAGATTAATTATTATAAACAGTCAATGTAAATATTTATAAAATTAAACAAAAAAAATATCATATTATTATTATATAATAAAATATTGGGCGAAGGAGATACTGCATTCTGCCAAAATGCCTTTGTATGGCTGAATGCTGTCGCTCCATAGACCAAATAAGGAGTTATATTGAGGGTTTTTACCTCTGAACGTTAAGCAATAGATTAAAAAAATAAGTTTGATTTGTTTTTCTATAAGATTTAAAAAATAGGATTTTTTTCTAGATTTTGCAATTTAAGTGCGAAGAATTGTATATTAGTACAAAACATCTAAATTGTTTGGAGTTTTAATGGTTAAATAAAAAAAGTGTATCACTTAAGGATATTATTTTGTATACATATTTTTTTTAAATTAGGATATATAAGAAATGCAGTTTTGTTGTGTCGGGAATCGTATTTTGGACCAATCGTTCTTAAAACGTAACTTGTTTATGAAAGATTACTAACTGCCTATATTTGTAAATTACAAAAGTTTTAGGTGGTTAATACATAAATAAAAATAAGTTTATTTTAATAATTTTAGAGGCATATCGAAATTTTTGTTTTTTTTATCTATTACAATAACTTATTAAAAAATTTTGGTATAAAGTTCTCGAAACTTAAAATCCGAGATCTTAAAACAAGCACAATGTTTTTAATGGTCTTTGTATATAGATAAAAGGGAAAGAAATCTTTGATATTCTTCTATCATTTCAGATTGAATGTAGTTTGTATGTAATTTTGATAAATAGAATCAAGTTTTAGAAAAGTATAACTTTATTGTAAAATATATACATATTATTATTTAATTTAGGACTGCGAACATGTTGGCTGTGGGTTCGATTTTCACTTCGAAGAATGAATTGTTTTAATTTCCCTACTCAAGTGGCCAAAGTGCGGCGTCGCGTTCCGTCTCAAAACACTCAGCGTCTCAAATTGGTCTGCTATATATGAAACACAAGCGAAAACGGATATTTTTTTATATTATGAAATTTACATGAATCGAAACGACAACATAATCTATTATTTGAATAATTACAACAGTTTTATTAAAGATACTTTAATATTTGTGAAATTATTTTTAATTTTGAAACATAATTGTTTCTTATTACATAAAGATATATATATATATATATATATATATATATATATATATATATATATATATATATATATATATATATATATATATATATATATATATATATATATAAAATTAGTTAAAAGTTGATTCTACTTATACAAACTAAATACAAATATTTAAAGTCAGGCTCATATTTACGCACATTTTGTTAAATAACAAATATTTTTTTGTATTGTTGATCCTCTCAGGACTAACATTGTTGTATGAGTGTGTGTGAATCTTAGGTCGAATAAATACCTAAATCTAGGATACATTTTAGGTTTAATTTCTATAAAATATAAGATTAGTTTAAATTATTGTGTGCATTTTCTGTTTGGGACGAATGTTGTTTGGTCCTCTGGTACAATAGCGGTAGTGTTTTTTATACTATATAAAAGAAAAATATCATTTAAGAGTACTATTGTAACAGAAAGTCCACAAATTTATATGCAATTCAGAAATAAATATTAATAATTTAAGGATGTATGGGTGTTTTTATTATACCTGCGTTTTGGCATTATAGTATATTTTTATGAAATAGCGTGAAATTAATAATTTAAGTGACAAACACTGACGTATCGTACGCTTGAGAACGGCGGTCTTAAACTAAATGTGTCGAAGACCGAGTACATGGCCTGTGCGAGCCCGGACTCGACCCCTATCCTTATAGGTCCTGAACCAGCCGTTAAGTCGGAAAAGTTCAGGTACCTTGGATCCGTTATGCACGAGTCTGGAGGCATCGATCACGATGTCTATAGCCGGATAAGCGCTGCTTGGGCCAAATGGCGGGAGGTCACTGGCGTGGTTTGCGATCGCAGGATACCGCCCAAACTCAAGGGTCTGATATACAAGAGCATCATTCGACCGGTTCTTTTATACGGCAGCGAATGTTGGCCAGTACTATCTCGGCACACTCAGGAGCTTCACGTCACGGAAATGAAGATGCTGAGGTGGATGTGCGGCGTAACGGTCAGACCGCTGACCGCATACGCAACACATTCATTCGAGGTAGTCTTGGAGTCCGTCCCTGGAGTGAGACCTCTCGGACGCCTAAGGAAGCGCTGGTTGGATGTCGTGAAGCAGGACATGAGAGCCAATGGTCTAACCACCGAGGACGCTAAAGACCGTGCAAAGTGGAGTAGGTTGGGTAGGAAGGCAGACCCTGGCAAATAGCCGGGATTATTGCCAGGAAGAAGACAAACACTGACGTATCGTAGCAGTTGTGAAGTTAGCTGTAGATGGCTGCCCAGATTTGATTTTTACTTTCGATTATTTTTCTCTCTTGTAGACAAAGCGCAAAACTTTCGGAAAGCCTATCTTCAGGGCGGTCAGATTCACGACTCGTCGACCATTACTGTACGTTACCTTATCTCATGACAGGACCTTATTGCATTAAATCGTTCTTAAAAGATTCCCGCGGCTTCGTCTCTGGTCAAATGGACACAACTACTTAGGCGTTCATCTCGTGATATCTGAATTTTTAACGTTATGTATTTCGTCTATAAATCTTCCTCGATTAAGTTATACTATAATAAGAAAAAATAAAAGTAGCTGAAATTGGCCCAAACTATTACTTGGGGACCTCTAATGAAATGAAGTGAAATGGTTATACAGAGTGGTAGTGTCAGCATAACTTTAAAATTTCAAATGAAACCACAGTTTTAACCTAATACAATTAAAAAATATATATTCCCAAAAATTAAAAAAATATTTTTTCAAACAAAATAAATAATAAAATTATTGTTGTAATTAGTGATGCGCCGAATATTCGTTTGGTATTCGGTATATATATATCATCGTTCTCTGCGGGTGAATATGCTTGTTAAGTTGGGCACCGCTCCGCTCAAGCGAAGTAGATGGACATAGCATTAAGTGAGAGTCATTTAATTTATAATAATAATTAAATAAAAATAATCGAACCGAATGTATTCGGCACCATAACCGAATAATTCGGCTGATTTCGATATTGGCCGAATACGGCACGACGATAATGAAAAAGATGACATACATATACCGAATAAAAACCGAATATTCGGCGCATCTCTAGTTGTAATATAAAACGACGTTTGTCAAGATCGACGCACGCGCACGTAGACCTATCAAAGGGAAACCGCCGCATACGCCTCATTCCGAAATCGAGTCGTAGGTATTGGCGGCAAAGTTCAAAGTTGACAACCTTTAGTAGTGTGTTTACGTTATTTGCATCTTTGCGTAACCGCGTCACACGAAATACAGTATAGGCTATGCAGTAGTATATATGTAAACAATAGAAGGATAAACTTCGTGAAATTAAATAAAAATCCTACGTCTAAACTGTTGAGGTATCTTGATTAATTTCTTTAGGTATGGGTTTAAAATATTTTACCCTATATGCTGTTCCCGTAAAGGAGCGCTGACGCTTCCACTTCATTAGTGTCAAGAAATAATGTAATCCAACATTTTTTTAAATTAAATTTTTAATAAAAAACTTCACTGAAGGGTCAAATAATTTGTGACTGGCGCCAACCCACAAACCATAGTATACTTGCTCGCCTTTTTTTTTCCGTGAGGAAATCCCTTTACGGATACCAGCCCGAGTGGGGACTCGAGCGGGTGATGTGGGGCTCGCGGACTGGCAGATGGTAGGCCATCCGAATACCCACTAAAACCTCACGGTGCTCCTCCTCGACCACCACTGGCCGCGAAACGCGGGGACATTAGTCGTCCGCGAAACGCGGCGGCGGGAGCCTGCAAGGCACGTCGCGGAGTCAAGCAACCTGCGCGCGACTACTCAGGCCAGGTTAGTAGGCGGCCAGCTTCCCCAAGCTGACCGCCCTCTTTCTCGTTAGGGCGGAAGGCGGCGATCGTGTGCCGCCCTCCGGCGACCCGGTCTTTTGCGACGGATGGCGAGTTCGACCGAAGCCTCCCTCGCTCGCTCCGCCGCCTCCTTCTCGAGCATCACTGCCTCGCAGAAGGAGGAGACCGCATCCCACGACGTCTCACTGCCGGCCATGGCCTTGACCACGGCCGGCAGGGAAAGATCGTCCCCTATGACGTCGCGCAAAGCGCGACGCTGAGACGCCCAGGCTGAGCACACCTCCAACGTGTGCTGGGCCGTCTCATCGAGGCAGTCGTCACAGTGGTGGCAGCGAGCGTCGGGCTCCCTCCCAGCGATCCGACACAGGTGACCCCCGAAGCAGCCATGCCCCGTGAGCACCTGTGTGGTGCGGAAGGTTAGGACGCCGTGACGCCGTGCTAACCACTGGCGGAACACTGGACAAACAGCCTCGATCGTCAACCGGCCGGCAGATGGTGTTGACAGCCGGGATTCCCACACTTCCATAGCGGCTTCCCGCTCCTCCTCAACGCGTGCTTGGCTAGCCGGGACTCCAGACGCTTGGTCCCGACGCCGGCAATATACCAGGTCCAGGTCCCACGGCATGACTCCAGCCAGCACGCATGCCATCTCACCGGAGATGGTCCGATACCCACGTATCGCCCGGATGGCCATCACCCTCTGCGCACGTCGCAACAGGGTGACGTTGTGCCGATCCAGGGCGTCCGCCCATACGGGAGCACCGTAGAGGGCCATCGACCTGACCACTCCGGTGTACAGGCGGCAGCTCGAGGCGCTCGGCCCACCTACGTTGGGCAAAAGGCGCGCCAAGGCCCCCGCTGTCTTCAACAGTTTCGGGGCCAAAGATACTAAACTTGCTCGCCTGTCCCAACGCTATTTAGTTGACTTTGTGATGATTTGACTTGGGCAACGGACAGTGCAGGCAGCGAACAATCCGATCACTGCTACGAAGAATTAAAAAAAAACACTTTATTATTCTTTGTCTCGAAACCTATCAGAGTTGAATATCGTCACCACCAGTGACGATTTTATTGTTCCTCGTACATATCATTATTTTTTTGTTTTTTAATTTATTTCACGAGTAAAACATAGGTTTAGCTTAATATTTATAATTGTCTCATATTACTATGAGCATGAGGTCAGTCGTGTCGCAGGGCAAGCGTGAGACGTTAACGCGACTAGTTGTGAGTTTGATACCCACTAGGAAATAAAATATATTATATATAGATGATGATGTATTAATTTAACTTTTACCAGAAATTTCTATACATCTTGTATGCAACACAATGGCTTCACATGACTATTTTAAAGATACAAGTAATGATAACCGAAAAATGGTTATCATTCTTCAGGTTCCTTTCTAATTAAAAAAGTAAAACAAATAAAACAATAAACATAGCTTTTTTTACAATTTTATTAATCTTAAATCTATGTTCACGAGGCTTCCATTGCGGTGGCGGTCTCCTCAGTGTATTTGCCCTTCTCCGCACCGAGTGCAGCACGTCTGCCCTTGGCACGTCTCACTAAGATGTCTTTGCGGTCCTTGTTCATCTTTAGTTTTACAATAACACACTGAAAATAATAAATTGATTGTAATTTTTGATAGTTTTTTATTTTCAAAGCTTGTTTATTATGGAAATATCAGAGCCATGGAAGTGTTTCAGCAGTAACTACATCTATAACAAAGTCTATGCAATGTTATATTGATATAATTTAAGTAAGAATTAATCATCATTTAAGAGATTTGTAAAATATTTAGACAAACTCTTACAAGATAAAAATATTTGTTTACATTATTTACCTACTTACTCTACATATACTAGAAAAATATATACAAAGAGTAAAATACAACTGAAAGGACAATTTCAATATATAAACATAACCTCAAGTACAGTTTAATTGTCATTTTTTACTTCTGTTTGAGCCTAACCTGTATTTTCTTATATTAATCATTTCTAAATTACTTTTTTTCCAAATTCACACCATATGGCGTAGATAACTTAGTGCCAAGATCAATTGGCAATCATATTGTCACACTTTGTTTTGGAAATAGAATAGTATTGATAAATTTGCCATTGCCATTACTACACCATCAAATATCACAATGTCCTTAACATTAAATGACTTAATTTATCAAATAACCAAAAATTACTGCTACTTTTATTTATTTTCAACATAATTTACTACAATATTTACCTTTGAGGGGTGGATGCCGACATATGCGCTGGCGCCATTTGCCTTCTCCCTTTGGATCCTCTCAATGTAGACGACAAACTTCTTACGGTACACTTGGACTACTTTGCCAACCTGTTGACCCTTGTAATGTCCACGGACTACCTAAAAATAATCGAAAAATTATGATATTAGTAAACTTACTATTATTTTGTTTGTGTTTAAGATTGCCAGATTAATAGATCAGAGCCATATTTTGAACCATGGTACAGATTCACTGCCTCATCCAGAGAGTACTACAGAAAACCTGCAGTACTACTCTTTCAGTGGCAGCAAGCATCTGCAGTCTGTGAATGGTTTGGTGTCATCATGTAAATTTAACTAGCACTAACACAATAAGTATTTTAAAACTACTCAAGTCTACTAAATAACTGCATAGCATAAATAAAAGACCTAATATGAAATCTTTTCTAGAAGACGCAACTGTAAATCAGTGATTTTATTTAATGATTTAAGTAATTATGCACAAATAACCTAACATATTAATGGCTTTTGAATTGAAAACACAAACCACATGTACATGACCACATTTTCTGTTAAGTCAATTATAAATATGTAAATAAATATCAGCATTTCATACTGTTTGCAAAATGTTTCACAAATGAGTTTTATACTCAGGTGAGATTTTGTTACATTTAACACATAAGAAGTGAAATAAATCATACCAAAATATTTTAGTGTTTTAACAACAGCTATGTCGCTTGAAGGTTAAAAAAAAAGACTAAATAAATATATTTTACCTGAACCTCGTCGTCTTTGCGGATAGGCATAGATTTAACATTGAATTTTTGTCTTAACTCCTTAGAAAGGGGAGATGACATCAAGACTCTTCTGATGTGGGAAGGGGCGCTAAAATGCCTCTTCCTGTTTTTCCTCCTGGAGGACGTTACCAGCCTGTTGTACTTCATACTGGTGGTCTTCACTGTAAGCCGAAAATAACCACGTTTTAATTCACTGTTTGAAACACAATAGGTTATTGCTTAGTGCGCTAAACGTCAAGTTGCCGAGACGGTTTTCTAGTTCACAATAATATGATATGGACGAAATAAATATGTCTTCTAAAGAAAACATGTTTAAATTATAATTTAGGAACTTTCAACAATATCAATATGTGTAGCTAGCGGAGATTTTTACGGATTAATTCAACGTACCCGAAACGACACGGCAAAGAATCAAGTTAAAAAGACATACAGATTATAAACACAGAGACATGTCCATTCGATAATGCTGCCAGATGAAAAATAAATTCTTAGTGTAGATTAAAAATATAACTTTAAAATATAAGAAATAGATATCATTATTATCTATTGTTTTAAATATTGTGTACCGGACAGTATATTTAATAAATACGGTAAATAAGAATGATGTAAATATTTTAATACTAATAGAAAAACATTCATACGTATGTATGTACAATATGACCTAAAGAATTATTTCACTACTGTACATATATCGTATAATTAAAGTGATTGTTTTAAAAGTATTTAAGCTATTAAAATAGTATCGTGGTTATGTGTAAAAAATAAATAAATACGCGTAATAATATTTTATAACAAATATATTTCCACTACTCAGAGAAAATATGAATATATTTTATATATTTTTTTTTTGCGTTTAGTAGTGTAAATATATATTTAAAACATTTTTTATATATATATTAAGTAAATATTAAATTCTGGCAGCAAAAGATCTTAGTTATAATCAACTGGCCACGGATTGATTGGATGGTTAAATCGTGGCGCAGTGGGATAACGTCTGACTGTAAACGCGATAGCTACAAGACAAACCACAGCGTTGAGTTTCGCTACTCAATAGTCAACATGCAATGAATCGAAAACATGACCTAAAATCATCAACGAAATATTTTTTTATTCATGGAAAGAAGTTTTCTTCCTTACATTTTAACATTTTCTTCATGTCGTTAAAGTCATTACTGTGGGATTTTTACGAAAGAACATTTTCTATTCTTTCAGCGAATGTCGTTTAAAAGCCGTACGTTGTGAATTCACTCCCTCATGCCTTTGAACTTAAGCTCTAAACTTAGTTAAAGGTTTTCCGCATTGACAAATACGGGCTCGTTTATTTGATTCGACGTTTAGCTAATGTAATTTAACTTTATTACACTTTAGTTTAGGATAGTAATGTTTAATTTTTTAATTGTGATATTGTTGTAAAAATAAGTCTTTATTTGTATTATTATTGTAATTATTTGGTGTGACGGTAAACGCGACGGTTTCGTGTTTGATACCCACTCGGTGGAACGAATTATTATTTATGAATATTTTCATTTCTTCGTTCTTGTACCAAGGAAAAACGCGGCGTTGTGTTCTGTAAAACAACCCGCAGTGGGAAACAGAGTTTCTTAGGTTCCCTCTGCCCTGCTGTGTGCGGGATACAGCGTGAAGGTGATTCAATTTATCTTTAAATAACTTTATTAATTATGGATCTGAGATAAGAAAAGTATGATACACATACAAGATATATTGAAATTTATGGTAAAAGTAAAATTAATAGATACAGGTATACCTAACATTTTTAGAGAGTTCAATATGAAACAAATAAAAGTCGTTGATAATTTAGGGATTAAGAAGTCGGGCAATCTGCTGTTTTGGGAGACATCAACGTTAAAGTCTCCAACCATCATAATTTCCTGCTCCAACCCGCGCGTTTGTTCTTCTTTATTGCAATAAATTTTTTGATTCTTTAGCTATCCATTGTTATGATTTATTTTCGATATAGGGGTAGTTTCGAAACTACAAGGCCAACTATATGCCCAATTGTGTTATCATTAGATTTTTTGCATTGCCCCTGTATGGTAGAAAATTTACGACGTATTCATGTCAAAAAATTTCAATTTTTCAAGAAGAATACCAGAATTTTTAGTTGTATTTCGCGTATAACAGGGTAGGCTGAATAAAACTAGTGTTAAGACACTCTTCCCTACGTTCAATAATTTTTTGAGACGTTGCATATTGAGTGATGAAACTGAACGCCGCGCTTTGTCTTGTTACTAGAGCGAGGAAATAAAAATATTCATTCTTCCGTGTAGGAGTCGAACCCATAATATGCCGCATTCTATGCCGCTGCGTGAGGCGGATTTTCCAGTTCATAATTCTTACTGTTTAGTTTACAAAATATGTTAAGTGTCAAGAAATTAAAAAAAATATGAAATACATGTTAATAGCACAATTTTTGTTTTGCGGCCATCATAATAGTTCGCAGAACAAAACTAAACGCGTAGCACCGTGAGGTTCTTTCAGTCACCGGCTGCAGCGTGTGGCCTCGCTGTTGATGACATGGTGCTATAGAAATTCACTATAATAAAATGAATAATACATTAAGTACAGCGGATGCTCTAATAGAATGTGCTATTTTTTCCCTCTACTTCATCTTGATCCAAATGCTCCCGCGATCAGGTACGGGCGCCAGACATTTTGAGATAAATGGTGTAATTTGAGTTATTTGATTTTTTATATTTACACGATTTCATACTAAGACTGACGGCCCACTTGCGGCTTCGCCCGCAAACAACCTACAATACTTTGATTATGCTGTATTTGTCAACAAATTGATACATTCAATTACGAACACTACGTGGTTGTTTGTGGACGTCATCAGCGGCAAGGGCGCCCCCTGCGGGATTCGTGCTTAGGCGTGCGGCCGTAAACAGGGCGTTGAATTATTTTAATTTTATATTTTCACGAAAAGTATACGTCCAAATAGATGCTGTAAAAGCCGAAGAATTAAAACCGCTTGTAAATGACATTATACATGTGAAATAAGCATCGACGAAATATCACCTTACAATTTTCCTTAACTTTTTATCACAATATACCTTATTGTCACTTATTTATAGGATATAGATATATGGTATCAAAGACTTTTTTTGGAACTAATAAATTTGAACATTTTTAAAAATTAAATGATCAGAAATTGAATTATTTATTTTAAGTAATATTTTTCTTAAATTATTCCATTTGCCGTTTATTACTTCTACAGTTTTTTTATGAACTTGTAGATTAGAAGTATTATAAATTTCTACATAAACATAAACACAAATTAGAAACATGAGTTTGAGCTGAAGTGGTTTAGATACTAATAAAGAATTTCACTATACAG
This sequence comes from Heliconius charithonia, assembly GCA_030704555.1. NCBI lineage: Eukaryota > Metazoa > Arthropoda > Insecta > Lepidoptera > Nymphalidae > Heliconius > Heliconius charithonia. Next base: position 8,884,020 of record CM060825.1, read on the forward strand.
ACCGTCTTATTGATCAGACCAGATATATATATATCGATGATATCATATTTTTATATTCTCACCTAAGACTCGGAAGCTACTCTTAGTTTTCCTCTATACTCCCAAAGGAACCTACGACACACATTTTAGCTTATTACGTACATTGTCTGTTCGTAGTGAATAAGTATTTTCAATATTTTTTAAGGGTATTTTTTTAAAATGGTATGATGATGAGAGTAGACAGCGAGACTCACTTTCAAGGTACTCCGCTCTTGAAAGGCCGTGCTTTGTGTTGTTACAAGAGCGCGGAAAGAAAAAAAGAGCGAATGAAAACAATTAGACTAAGAGTTCGCGGGATTTTCCGTAACGGCCAGATTTACCGGCTCTGGAGCAGTCCCCTCATGTGAATGGTCTCGATCTGCCTGCTCTTAGTGGTTGCAACTCCAAGATATAGAGCTTAGAAGAGGCTTCATTGTTACGAAAAAAAAAACGATCAGGGAAATGGTCAGTTTTGGTTCATACTCAAAGTATGGCGTCTCCTGATTTGATTCTCAGTAGTTGCAAAGGCAGAGGTAGACTTCAGTTGACTTTCAAAAACACCATATCGTAATACTGGGGGGATAAAGTGTGAACCTACCTGAAAAGATGATTCACTTAACAATAAAAATACCCAATATTGGTTAGGCAACAGTACTCAGGCACCATAACATGTTTTTATTCTTAACTTAACATAACTTAACTTGGCTTCACGCTTTATCCCTAGCGAGGTAGTAAGAGAGAACGGAGCGCCAAGCGCTACGGTCCCTACATACCTCTTTCGCCTCGTCCACTGTCGTCTCTGTAGGTTAATTATACATATTATATAGAATATTAATAGGTAATTTAATGTTTTTAAGTATGTTAATCGTAAATTATGATAAGATAATGTAATTATATCAACGATTACGAAAATAATATCCTTTCCTATTCTTTTGTAATTTAAGATTTTAAAATTATATTTGGGGGTCGTTATGGTGTAGTGTGAGCGCCTAACTCAAACGCCACGGTAATCAGTTCCATTCTCCCACCAGTAGACACACAAATTGTCTAAATTGGGTGGTTCGTGGGGAATAAAATGTTTTACCAAGGCAGGCTTCCTTGCATGAAACTTAAAAAAAAACGGGGTAAAAAGTAGCCCAAATGTTGTTCCATGACACCTTCTTTTTTTCAGTAAAATTCCCATGAAAAACGTGCTAGTTACTCCGGAGATTAGTCCGGACAAACAGAAAGACAAATAAACAGAAAGACAAAAAAAAAAACAAATAAAAACATAAAAAGAGTAACTAACTTTTTTTGTTTTTATTTGTTTTTTTTCTTGCATTTGAAAAAGAACGGTGATTTCAAATTACAGACAGCCACTACAATTTTATTTATATGAATAAAGCATAAAATTAAGTAGCATAATTTTTTTTAACGTTTCCTCGTGTCACATATTAATTTGCGAATAGCCTCATATTGAGTGAAATATTAAAAAATAAAATTAAGGTACACCAAAAAAAGTAATAAAATACCAGGTCTCACTTAAATTGTTTTAACAAAAAATCTAAGAGTTAAAAATTGATTTTAAAAAAATCTTTCACAGTTAAAATGACAAAAGTCATGGAGGAAAAAACAAAGTAGCAAAACTTTTGTTTTATTAATATTACTCCAAGGATCTATAATTTGCATATTATTAGGCAACTTTGTTAGGAGTTTTGTGTGGGGTCATCAAGGTTCCCAGTTAAGTTTTAGGTGGCGTACGAGTAAAATTAATAGATCTAATGATTTGAAATATATATCTCTATATATATTTCAATGTAATCCTCTCTTCAGTGGCGTAGCTAGGGTATTTGCTGCCTGGTGCAGCTTAGGACTTGATGCCTTTTAAAATGGTCAAAATAAATTCAGATTTCAAAATACCGTAGAGTAGAAATATAAATTTTTAATGCTTCAAAACTATAATAACTATATATAAGTTATAACATTAGATTTTGGTAAAAATCATTGCAAAAATTTAAAAACGGACATTACGCGCTTTTTGACTAGCAAAGTTAATAATCACATTTTCAAAATCAATAGCATCGACTAGTTTATGTTCGATTGACATGATAGTGACATTGTATTTTTCATTTTCATTCTCTCATTTTTCTTGTACATTTAAAAAAAATGCAGAATTGATTGTAGATTTTGATGCCCCTTTCCTTTTGATGCCCGGTGCGACTGCACCGCTCGCACCCCCCCAGCTACGCCACTGCCTCTCTTTACTAAGAGAATTGAGTAATAAATGGAATTTCCCACTTTACGTCTTAAGTTCACGCGAAAAAAGTCGCATCGGGCGACTAGTGTATAATATTCATTAAGAACAAAGAGACTTATTATCTTTACATATTCTACCTAAAACAACATTATTGTGATGAATCTTTAAGTCATCTATATCAATAAATTTCTGCATGTTGAGTACTGTAATAAGCATATTTTTTTTAATATGATTGAAAAAAAAATATATATTTAATTTGGCATATTGCACTTAACGGAAATCGAACTCACAATCTTTATACAGCCAGACACTGTTGCAGGGTAGGTAGAGTGAACATAGTGTTAAGACACTCCACCTATTTAATTGCCTAATTTTCTGGACATTGCACGATTAGTAGAGGGATTCAACGCCCCGCTTAGTCTTCTTATCAGAGCGGGGAAATGAAATAAAATAAAATAAAATATATTAGGAAGAAAAATAGCATATAAACAAGGGACCCGAAAATGAAAATAACTCAGTCCCCGAGTATGAATCGAATCCGTAACCGTCAACAGTTGCAAGTGTATATTTTAATATCTATTAAGTGTTTTCTTGGCATACAAGAACAACACTTTTCTCTTCTCTAAAAGAATTTTATTTTTCTGTTTTTTAAATCATCATCGCATGTGAATGGTGTAAATAATGATGACATTGTAAATGTATCATAAAGCTAGTCTTTTAAGACATTTTTTCATTTTAAATGACGATAGTATGAAACCATCACGTTGTATACATAGCAGGGTAGACAGAGAGAACCCAGTGTACAGATCCTCCGTACCATATGCACCGTAAAATTCTCGATATATAGCGTGATTTAATATAAAGTTGGATAATAAAATAAATGTTACCAAAATCCCGAGTAAAAATAGCAAAATATAAAGAATATCATTATCAAAATTAATAAAATATTATTTAATATAACTATTATAATTTCTTCATAAATTGATACCAATGTATATTAGCAACAGATAAATATTAGCATATATTGTAAAAAAAGAAACAATACAAACACTAACACTAAACCACCTGAGATCAACAATAGCTTGAACTCAAACTTAGTACTGGCGACCCTATGACCTCTACAGCCCAACCCGTGGATCCTAGATGTCTCTGCCGTCATTTCAGGCGGACTTGCGCATACCGTTCACGCCCGGGCAGTGAATGGATAGACCTTGTGGGGTCCGTACGTGCCTGTTACGTGTGCTAGTGATGATGACCAGTCGTGAGAGCTTCGGCCAGCTCTCCTGAGCCCGGTTAGAAACCATGTGCGAAGATATAGGTGAGTTGGTAACGAGATTTTCTCCTTTTAAGTGATTGGTGTTGTTTTCTTTTTTCACTCTATTTTTTTTGTGGTAATGTATGTATGTGGTTTGAATGGATTTCGTGTTTTCGATGGGCACATGTGATTTTATTGGGTTTCGGCTATGGGAGTTTTGGTTTGGGTGATCGTTTGTTAAAATATTGTTGTAATTTTGTATGGATCGTAATTAGATTTTATTTATATTAAAGTCAATATGTTGAAGTAACTAGATTGTGATTAAGTGAGGACGGTTATCGCGCCTTGTACCTACGCCGCTTTTTGTCTCCCGATTCAATTAATGTATTTTTGGGTTCTATTATTCTTTTAATTATTAAAATTTTTTTTTTACTATAATTTTTTTTAATATATAATTTGATACCATCGAGTAAATCATTAAAGTTGACTTCGAACTGTTTAAACAAGTTTGATTATAGTTAATACAGCATTTTAAATAAGCACTCTCTCTCTCTCTCTCTCAGGTAAAATAATTACAAAAGTGAAAATTTTCAGTGAAGTTTAAAATGAAAATAATATGATGTGATAAATGAATGATATATACAATATTTAACGGTAATATTTTATTTATATTTTTAGTGAATTAAATAATTTTATTTTCATGCTGATGCATATGGCGGAAAGGCACAGAAAACATAAAATTCCTTCTCCACTTTTCACAAGAACTCGAAACTCACAAGAAACGAAAAGTAACGGAATACAACGCAACACTTCCTTTATCAGATCAAAAAAAAAAAAATCGTTCTCCCGGGTGATAATCGACCCCTCAACTATCGCGTATACAGTTAGACGCTGTTCCACGAAGCCGTAGCGATGCTTTTCTTGATCTTTATTATTTTAACTCAAGTGTAACGTAATTATAATAAACCATACCTATAGATATTTTTCATCAAGCTGGTATCGAACACCCACCCTATTTTATTCATTCAATTGCTGAATTGTGTCACAAAGGCGTATTCAAACGATAAGGTTAATATATTAAAAATAATTAAATTTAATAACACAAGTAAAGTAATTTTATGGATTTTTTAAAAAGTTAATTAATTTAAAAAACAGATTTCTCATTTTTCTCTATAAAAATTGACCTATAATTTTTATAGTATATAAAATCCATTCAATTCACTTTTCATATAGATAATTGGACTTTAAATTCGAGAAATGTTGTTCAATTTAAAAATAATCAACGACGAATAATTTTTTTGGACAAACAATTTTTTACTAATCAATACAGTAAAGATCTCGAAAATATAATATTATGGCTTTAGACCGTCGCGGCGTCGTCCGGACGCAGCTGATCTGACTGTAAACGGTTGTGGGTTCGATTTTAATCCGAGGAATTGAATTATTTTCATTTCCTCAACAATGCGCTACGTTGATTTCCACTACTCACCGTACGTAACATGAACGTCACTCGTACAATGAGAATACTTTATTGCCCACAAATAATAAATCAAAGCAGGTATTAAAAACTTTATATTGTTGAGCAATATTTGGTGTATGAGTTCAACAATATAAAAACGACCTTATCATAAAAGTGTATTTTTTAGGCATTTGTAAAATAAAAATAAACAACCTGTATCTTATTAGCAGCTTCAAGCACATGGTAGAGTAAGCAAAATCAATTTTTTGTCAAGACACCCCGTTATCCACTTTCCCACAATTTTTTGTGTTTGTGAGTATTATATACATACCAATACCAATGTATACTACATTTCATTTCCACTTTATTTATACATTGTGTGATTTCGGGCAGTTAATATAAACATTTTATTTTTTCATCGCTGTTAGTAAGGCAAATCGCTGTTATTTCATATCAAAAGTTAAACTGACGCGACACAGTGTCTGTCTGTAAACGCGACGATTTGATTCCCACTCATTTCATTCATAATTTCCTTGCTCTGGTAACAAGATAAAGCACGGCGTTGTGCTCCATCACTGAATGTCTCAAAAATTGCTACACGCTGTATACAGTGTGAAGCAAAAAGAAAAAAAAGAAAAGCTAATCCACTTTCTATGTACTTGTTGGATAAATTATAAAGTTTCCACCACAGATTGTACAGGTAACGGATTGTGCTCGGCCGCCATTTATACCATGTTAATTAAATTTTGCTTAATAAACAAAATTACGCGTTACCCGTCAAATTTACTTTCGGCTCCGAATGTTATCAAACTCTCGCTTCATATAGAATTATAAGATTGTTCTTTGTTTATTTTTTAATTCGCTTTTATGTATTTTAAGTTTTTCAAAGTGACATGAATTGTAACTTTGTAACAATGTAATAAACTATACAACTATACGCGTTTTGTCTCATTATCAGAGCGAGTAAAATTCAAATATTAAATATTTCATTCCCCCTAGTGCGAATCGAACCTAGAACGGTTGCGCTTACACACGCTCGCTTGTCCCTAATCAGGATTGACAATCAACTCACCACCGACGACACGTTTGTTGTCAGATACTGCTCATCTGAGTTCTCAACCTTTTTAACTATCAAATTATTAAAATCTCTACATAGAATTTTTAGTTTTAAGGTAAAAATCACATTTTGTATATCTATTGTATACTTCAATATGTAAGTATCTAACAATCGATTGGCGAAATGCCGAATGTTAGGCCAACGTCATTTTGGCATCGCGACCTGTTATGTAATTTTTGACTTATGTTGTTGTTTTGCGTTTTATGATTAATTAATATCAGCTAAGTGCCTTTGTAGTAGAATGCACTATAAATTTCTTGTATCTAGATGGCAGTTCGATTTTGGACTAGACTAAAATGATCATGATAAATTACTTTGAGTATTTGAACCCATCACTCACTACCGTCAATATCTCGAATATTAGGTGGAATGTGAAGACGGAAAGTTTTCCCTCTGTCTACTCTGATGCATATATGCGGAAGACAGCGAGAAGCTACGAAAATTTACAAACAACAAAATTTTACTCATATTTCCATAGTAAATTTTGTAAACATGCCCTATATAATAGCAGCTAGTAGATTTGTTTTCGATTTTTGTCCTTTTAAGGTTCCGTACATCAAAATAAAGAAACGGAATCCTTACATAATTACTTTGTTGAGGCCAGTCGTGGCGCAGTGGTACAAAGTGTGACTGTAAAACCGACTGGTTGTGGGTTCGATCCCCACTCGAGGAGATGAAATATTTACTTAAATTTATATTTTCATTTCTTTGCTCTGGTGTCGAGGCAAAGCGCGGCGTTGAGTTCTGCCACTCAACACGCAATGCCTCCAAAATTCGGCAGAAAGTGGGGAACGGAGTGTCTTAACACTAGGTTCCCTCTGCCTACCCTGCTGTGTGCGGGATATAGCGTGAAGCTAATTTAATTTTTAATTTATTTAATTTACTTTGTTGTCTTTATAAACGAAATGACCTACAACTAGCTCATATCATAGTATTATCTTAGCATCTTTTCCTGTCTCTTAATAGAATTATTTTTACTCACATATTTTTGTATCACTCTTACTCTTAGGCATATGAGTAGTGAGGGACTTACCTCCTACCTTTTTTTAGCTGAATGAATCTCATTAATCTATAGTGTAATCAGGCTTTGTAAAACGTTAACGCTGAAAAGATCTATTGGATTTTGGATGTTAAAGTATTGCGTATAAAAATAGAGCTACAAAACAGTAAAGTTAAGAAGACTTAACTTGATATGAATCAACATTTTAAGGCTAAAGAGACTAAAGTGGTTATAATGTTTAAAAAAATACAAAGACGATCGATTCTGCGATTTCTGATATCTAAATAAACAAAACCACCGAGCGATTTTAAAATTAATATGATAGAGTTCCATGTATCAGCTTTTATCGTATTGTGTAATTTAACGTTAAAATTGTTAATGCCGGCAGGGGCACAAGCATGCGATGTAAACACGTCATATTATGGGTTCAATTTTCACTTGTGTAAATAAAATATTTAATATTTTCATTTCTTGGCTCTGGTAACAAGGCAAAGTGCGGCGTTGTGTTTCACCACAGCAAGCAATGCGTCCAGAATTTGGTGGGAAGTGGGGAACGGTAGCGTCTCAATAAGAACGGGGTGTTTTATCAGTAGGGTTCGCATGTTCTGCTATGCGATAGACAGGAGGATGTACGGGACGATGTACTCTTGCATAAGCATGACGCTAAAAAAAAAACGTCAAAATAAAGAAAGGTAAAAGTTCAATATTTGTTCTTGTATAGAGTAATCAGGAGCATCAAGTAAAAAGTACCGTATTTTGGTATTTTAAGAATATTTCTTTTGGAAAGATATAAACTTGCCGACTTATGTAGTCAGCGTAGCATAAACATGGGCTCGATTGGCCTCATTTGGAGTTCGCTTCAAACAAGGGTTGATGAAATTCTTTAAGGTACGCTTGAATATAAAGAGATGTTTTTAAATTTTAAAGAACTTAATAAAACCTTTTAGGCCTTCTTTGCGCAGTGGGACAGGGTCGGGCTGTAAACGCGACAATTTTTGCTTCGATCCTCACTCAGGGGAATGATATATATTTAATTTATTCTCATTTTCCTGTTTTCGTAGACGAAGAAAGGTGGATTTTATGTAATGAATGTATAAGAAAGATTCATGGCGCATCGTAAACGTGACAGTTGTGAGTACAATTCCCACTCGGGGGACTGATTTTTTTTTATATTCTCGCTCTTTAATAAAAAATGAATCAGCTTCTCGCTGTATCCCGCAAACAGCAGGGTAGGCAGAGGGAAAAAGTGTTAAGACACTCCGTTCCCCACTTTTTGGGGAAATAAATTAAAATTTAAGTAAATATTTCATCTCCTTGAGTAGGGATAGAACCCACAACCAGTCGGGTTTACAATCAAACTTCGTGCCGCTGCGCCAGTACTAGCCTCATTAATCATTACACAAAATCCCGAAAATTCGATGGAAAATGGAGGACGGAGTGTCTCAATTACTTTGTCCATTCCTTTTAACGATCGTGAGGTAGACACAATCTAGTAAAATAAGCCTTAGATCTTTTCTTTTTGCACATATTCGAGACAACTGAGAAGTCATAGGAATATACTATACATATATAGCATATAATATAAAAAATTCTTCGAGTATGAACCAAATTGAAAATCATTTTGTACATTTTGAAAGAAAAATATGCTATTGCAGCTCATTTGTTTTAATATGGATGTTTTCACAATATTACAGGGGCGGTAGTACGGTACAATATGTAAAGTCTCTTAATAAGCAAAAAGAAAATAAAAAAGCAGATCAAATGCGACTCGGACTCGTTCACCGATTTCCACCCTAATTTTATGTCTACGAGAAGTATCTACATGGTTTTGAAAGAGACAGGCAGATAGGCAGACGGACAACAAAGTGATCCTATAAGAAATCCGGTTTGTTTTCTTTTGAGACCCTAAAAATAGATAAATATCCTTAAAAACTCATAAATAAATTCCAAATCATTTTCAGTAAGGAGTGCTGACATTTATCTATACATTTTTTAATAAAAATTAAATAGTATTAGAATTACCAGTCCACCCACGGCGGCCTCCAGGATATTTAGTATATCCTGTCAATCTGTAAATCCAACCTGATGATAACAGACTACCCACACTCTTGCCCACGTGTAAATGTAATTTTTACGACATTGCTTCTTGACCTTTATAAAGTTAAGATGCCAATTGTTTTAATATTAGAATTGTGTAGAACGGTATTAGAGAACCGGATGTCTACAATAAATTTTACTTCGTTATGCATTCTTCATATATGTTACAGTAGTTTGGATCTGGACCGAGTAAATATATAAATTTTTCTAACTTATAGTCTACAGTTATGAGATAAGGCATCTATATTCAATATTATTTTAACAAATCTTTATAAAAACAAGCTTTTTTAAAAAGGTACATTGTACTAAAACAAAAATAATAATTTTATCAAATTACAAAAGCTTATATCGCGCAATAATTTAATTAAATTTTAATTCTCTGTTTTTTGCATGATAACTGAAAATAATTATTTAATGAATAAATTATTATTATCCGTTTAGTACAATTTACCTTTTGAATAAAAGCTAGTTTTTAAAAATATATTTTAAATATTTTTTTTATTTTTTACTGTTTGTTTTTTATTTACATTTTATTTTTTATTTCAGTTTAACTTAATTTTCTTATTTCTTTTAATGCGTCGTTATTGCAAGGTAACCTCGGTAAATCTAAATCTTCAGGTGCTCGATATCATTTAACATCAGAGTGCTTGCCAAGACAAATCAAACGCGTCTAAAACAAACATGTCCAAATTTCAAAACGCCTGGTTCCATCTCTAGTCACTAGGTGATTTTTTTCATGGCGTTTTGTATTTTACAAATAAAGCCGTTTTATTTGAAAACCATATTAGAGGGGTTGTGCAAAAATTTGTGACCCGTTATTTTTAGTGTCCAGCCGAAACAAGGTTTTCAGCCGAAACCCACACCGAACTTTTGTCGCAATTTCGGCCGACACCGAAAGCGAAATATTTCTTAAAATACAATACAGTTAAAGACAAACTGAAACAGTCGATAGAAATGTATTTTTACCCTGTATTGCATGTTCCATAGTTTTACCGTTTTCGAAATAAAAGCTGTAAAAAAATATTATATTTTTAACAAAAAGATTCCATGGTAGGCTTAGTAAGATAAGATAGATAAGACTTGTGACTTTTAAATAAGTATGTCAAAAGATTCCAGCCTTGAGTATAGGAAAATTAAAATCAGTAGTCATCTTCGATGGTCTGTGAATATGTACTCTTATAAAAGACACTGTGTTTGCAAACTCTATGAACAAATTGTATCTAGAGCACGGCTAAGTTTTGTTTTAGTAGTTAGAAGTTTTTTTTGAAATAATGAAGTTCCAGACTATTCAGAAATAGTTGCTAAAATAGTTGTATTAAATTGTACTTTTTACAATACGTCCATTTCGACAGATTCCTGGGTAATCTGGGCATACTACTATTGAACATTATTAATAAAAGATTGTCCTCATGACAGAAAAACTTGCAGATTTATTTTTAAAATAAATAATATTTTAAGTCTTTATTACTCCAACAAGATTAAATACAAAAGATCAAAAATCAATCAATCAATCAGAAAAGCATTGGTGTAAGGGCGGCCTTATCACCGCAGGTGATCTCTTCCAGGCAACCCCTACAGTAAAAAGATCATTGAACACATGATTTTAGGTTGGCGTACAAATGAACTAATTATCTATAATAGACTTACTTAAAAGTTAATAAAATATAATTATATTAAAAAAAATCAATGTATTAACATTGGGTTCCCTCTGCTGTGTGCGTGGCACATACAGCTTGAGCTGATTTTTATTTTATTCTTGCTATTTTAGTAAAAAATAAAACATATCAAATATTTTTGAATAAAAATTTTTACTTTGCAGAATTCAAAGCCTTGATAAGGACTTATTTATGCCTTAGTGTTGAAAGCATTTAGTAGATTTACAAATGGCGCGGGTTCGACTCCAACTATATTAAAATATTTATAATTCTTATAGATATTTTTTTAAATATTTATGTGCGGTCGGTCACTAGTCATTTTGTTGCGGTGATCATTAAGTAGAAAACCATATTGATTATATGCAATTTTACTACTATCAGAACTCAAGACGTAATCCTACTCGAACTTTTCATTCAATTTCAATTTCTACTCGAATATTGGGAAGTGTGTCAAATTAAATTTGCAACATATCACATATACTAATAAATACATTAACACGGGAAGTTAAATAAAAGCGTGTTAGAAATGAGTTCATTTTAAAACACTTAATTTATATCATATAATAATTTACTATGACTCGAGAGTAAAGTACTTAAGGCGTTCAGAAAAATTCTCATAGAACTCTTAGTGGTCATTAATCACTGACAAGATTTAGCGATTTCACCACTACGGATGTAAATAGCTATGTAGATTTCTAAGAATTTCGGTAAATACGTAAATTAAAATAAATTGTCAGGAAAAAAATATATTTCTTTAATGAAGGATAAACCCACAAAAGTCGTTTTACATTTAGACAAATTTCCACTGCGTCAATATTTGAAATTGATGTTAATAATAATAATCTCATTAGGTTAGTTAACGGTTTTTGTTTTGTTTTTTTTTGCATTTTAAATAAAATCAACGACTATCGAGTGCTAATAATGCACTGCGTTCTAAATTTAATTAAGATTTACTGATGTGTATGAATAATTACAAACATATATAAGACCGCGGAAACATAAAATATGTTCATACGTCAAACATGAACTCGTAAGCGAATTTTATTTCCACAAAGTTTGCTACTAAAATTTTAAGATATTATGCTATAAAATACAAGAAACGACAAGAAACAACGATATTTTACATAAATTTTAAGTCGAACTCTATATGGTTTACTAGTTATTGCCTGCAACTTTGTTTACGATGATTTTTTTGTGGAACATAAGGTTCCGTATGTTCCCATTTCCCAAATTTTGGGAAATATTCTCTTAGTGCTCCTTAAGGAACCTACAGAGTTCTACGTAGAGTGCTTAACAGTGCGTTGCTCGCAACCACTCAGTTAGGAAAGGATTTTTATATACTTATATGGATTATGTATAATCTATTTGCAGTTGATGATAAAAGTCTTACTTAAATATATATATAAACTTAAATATAATATGTTAATAGTAACTAATATATTTTTTTAATAAATAACAATTTCGCACTCTCGAAACGCTATAGCTACAGAACTAAGCTGAACTAAACTGAAAATATAAAAAGAACTTTGAAATACATAAATACTATCTGTAGTTTTTTCACAAAATAGAAAAGAAAGCCTAGTTGTTGTTAAAGGAAAACGGATATCAATCTTCGAACCACTCATCGCACTCATTCACACTCATCGTCTGTTAAGTGAAAATATTTGTACTTTCACTAATATATTTTCTTAATTTATCTTATTTACTACTTTCGATTCCTTAATTTGTCGTACTGCGATAATTTACTAAATAAGCTATGTACAAGTTGTCAAAGCATAGAGCTTAGATACATTTTTTAAGGATTTGTTTTAATAGTGCTTAATATATATAAATAATATGAACATAGTCACCTATTGTCCGAAAACTTTCCACATATGGCTTGTACGTTGCAGCGGAACTCAACGCTGCGCTTTTAGGTCAGACGACGACATGTTTTTCATACATTAATTGAAAGTTAAATAAATAGGATATCTGAAATTTGTTTAAGATAGTTTCGCAGGGTTAAATGTATATTTCCTGGAGTCGGACCCAAATGTAGTTAGACTAAAAGTTATATACATGTCAGCGAAGTTATAACGAGGTACAAATTTTGAACTACGAGTCTTGCAAAGTTTATATTTATATGATACGATACTATAAGTCGTACGGGCTATTTTCTGTGCAATTAGATACTTTACACTGTATAGAGCGTTCAAAGTCACGTTTTGCCTTATTGAATCGAGAATAATAGTCAAGATCAGTTATGAAAGTACCTAAGTAAAGTAAAGTATTCATTGCCCCAAGTGGGAGTCGAATCCATAATCGTCGCGTTTACAGTCAGACACTGTGCCTAATGGCCTGAACTGGTTGCATCCAATTGAGGACATCGCTGCATTTTATTTATGTTTTAATGTAATTATGTGTTCTGCCACTATTGTAGTAGTGGGTTACAGAGTGCCTAGACATTTCTTTTTTCTGTCTACAGGAAAAAAAAATCTTGAAGTTACTAAATTATTTTAAATTTGAATAGAACATTTCTTACTGGCTGAAATAAAATGAAAAATATAGAATTCAAAATGTCTGATATAATAAAAGTTAGCGTATGTTTTCAATATACAGTAGAGTAGTACATACCACATAAAACTTAAAATCGTAGCGAATCGTTGTAAAAGGCGGAAGATCAATTTAGAGCACTATCCAATAAAAACGACCGTTGGTCTTAGAAGAAGAATTCACAATACACTTTTTACTGTTCTATGATTTCGAGAGCTTCAAGTCTAAAAGCTTAAAAGCTTTACGTGATGAATAAAAAACTTTTTTCAACGAATTGAGTGATTTAGAAAACTTTTCAAATAATACCGTTTCTATTCTAAGCCTGTAAATGCCGAAATTAATGAACTTTCGTTTTTCTAACTCAACAAACTAAAGGTTGGTGAAGTTTAGCTCTGTTTGAGTTCGTTGTAGGTTTAAAATGATCATAAGTACAGTAGATATTAAAAAAAAAGATGAAGAAAAAATAACCTCTTTAAAGCAAAAGCTTTAAAGAGGTTCTTTTTTCTCAGTCTAGAAAGCTTAAAAAACCTTTCTAGACTTTTCATGGTGTATTGTGTTTTACAAATCAATTTATTTGATACTTACATATATTGTGAGATGTGCAAAAAAAATTGTTGCGACGGCCATTTATGGATGCGAATTAGGTAAGTAGAGGGGACTTAGTGTTCAGACACTCCGTTTCCCATTTAACGCCGAACTTTAGAGGCATTCGGAGTTCTTTAGCTTTGTAATTAATCCTCTTTATTTTATGTCCACTGCTGTCTTTTATGTCACCTTTAGCTGTACTTAAATACATTTATTAACGTTAACCAGATATTAAATCGCCTCACGCGTGTGCAGAATCCATTCAATTTAAATTAAACGTCAATTGGTATTTCTAGTAATGGCTGTGAAATTAATTTAAACAATTTACTAAGTTAGTAAGAACCGTTATGATTACTATACACTTTAAAAATATACAGTAAAGTGCAAACTTTAAATAAAATAATATACAAATCTTGAAAAAAAAAACATAAACAAATCCTGCTTACCGCGCTTTTATTGTTATTACACTGAATAAAAGCTTGCAGTAACAACTAATGTGCTAAATTTAATCTAAATGCTCCACCATCTTAAGGATAATAAGGATTCTCACTTATAAGAGAATAACATTTTCATTATTAAAAACAAGGAAAAGAGAGAGAGAGAATACATACAAAAGAATTGTTATTATTAAAAAATTTAAAACAAATTATATTTGTAAGATGTCTGTCTGTTAATAAAAAAAAATCTTCTTCAGACACAAAATAACAAAATGCAATTAGTAACATAATGCCAAATTTTATTGATAGATATCCTTTGATTCATTTTTCCATGATTTCCATGAGACAGTCCACATTTTTAGTAAAAATTCTGGGCTCGGTACCATTTACTTGATTTATGGTTTTATTATGCAGGTTTTTTTTGTTTTAATGTTAATTTAAAATTGCGAACTCTCAACACTACATATAATGAAAACACGAGGCAAGGCGGTGTCCACTGAAAATGGATTTTCGTTTAAAAATAATAAATAAAACAAAAAAGAAACATGGCGACAGACCGCTGGAGCTCATTTTCTGCACCAATGATACCACGGTGAACCTTTCAAACGTATATTATTGCTACTTACCTATAGACTAATATTTGTGTCACTAAATGAAATATAATATTTAAATTTATGACAATGTGATATTATTTCATAGAATGGGTTCAAATTTCAATAATTTAGTCTCAATGTTTTGTGTTCTTATTTTAAATTAAGCTTTTCCCGTAGAGAAAAGGTGTTTAAACATTCTATTCCAACTTTCAGCAGAGAGGAATGCAGCGGTGCAGAGTCTAATTTTATTTAAGATTCCCACTCAGGAGACACTCTCTTCATCCCCTTATTATTTTCATTTCCTTGCTCTGCTGGTACCGAGGCAAAGGTGACGTTGAGTTACGCTCCTTAGCACGCAATGCTTAGAAAGTTGAACGGACACTGAGAAACGGAGTGTCTTAACACTAGTTTCTCTCTGTTTACTCTAAGAAGATACGAGACGAAGCTTGAAGCTGTCATTTAAATGATTGAAAATGATTAGTTTAAAAATCTAATTTTAAGCGGAATTTCCACATGTTGCCAATCCGACAATATTTTCAATACACACAAAAAAAGTATTATTAAAATTCACAAACGAAAACTTCCACTATTTTTTGTTTTTTAGAATGATTGATCTGGTGATCGAGCATATTCATAGTTATTGTTCCAATTGTCTTTTAATCAAAAATATAGAAACAGCGTGTGATTGTAAACGCGATGGGTTTGATTCACAGTCGACGTATCGTAAATGTTTATTTCCTCGTTCTAGTTAGAAGACAAAGAGCGGCGTTAAGTTCTGCCACTTAACATACAAAGTTCCGAATTGGGCAGAATATGAATAATTGAGTAACTAAACACTGGGTTCCCTTCATCTACTTCGTTATATTCGAAATAAAGAGGAAAGCTAAAAAAATACGACAAAGATACTATAGACTTTTAATTTCGATTATGAGATTTTTTTTGTTAAAATTATTTATAAATTTTATATCCGGTATGACATAGCAACATTACGATCTCCGTAGTGCACGTATGAAGAGGTTTATAGCAGTGGACGAGGCAAAAGAGGTCCAGAGGCCGGAGCGTTCTCTCTGGGTTCTCCGCCCGCTGTAATAAAACTGTTTAATAAATATCACTATATTTAATTAAGTCAAATATAGCTTTAATGAATATCTATATATTTTTTTAATTTGAGTCTCAATATAACAGAATTTATTGAAACTATTGAATAAAAAAAAACAACTCTCTGTTGTATTAATTACACGACGAAAGTGTTCGTAACCTCTCCCAGGCGAATGACATTTTTTTTTAATTGGAAGCGAAACGCTTACTGAGTTTTTGGTAGCATTGTTAGCGACGAAGTAAAATAAAATAAATATTGTTAAGATTTATTAATAAAAGACATAATAAAAGGTAACAATGTATATTTTATTACTTAGGCGTTATTCTCTGAGGCCAGTCGTGGCGCAGCGGCACAAAGTGTGACTGTAAACCGACTGGTTGTGGGTTCGATCCCCACTCGAGGAGATGAAATATTTACTTAAATTTATATTTCCATTTCTTCGCTCTAGTGCCGAGGCTAAGCGCGGCGTTGAGTTCTGCTACTCAACACGCAATGCCTCCAGAATTCGGCAGAAAGTGGGGAACGGAGTGTCTAAAAACACTAGGTTCCCTCTGCCTGCTGTGTGCGTGATACAGCGTGAAGCTGATTTTTGATTTATTTTATCATGTCGCGACGGCATAGTATACGCAAGGTTTGTGAGCTCGATTCCCATTCGGGGAAAGTGAATTATTTTCCTCTTTTTGTAAAGAAAGTGAGGAACAGACGATCCCTCCAGCTACTTTGATATACGGGAAACTACTATCAGCCAAAAAAACTGAGCGACAAAACACACCATTCTTGAATTTTAAAAAAGAATATACCAACTACGCTGTTCTGTTACTTCTATATTTTCTCATTAAATTTAAAATTCAGCGTCATTTTGGAGCAAATACAAATAAAATTGAAATTTAAGACTCATTCAGTTCTAGCACCGTAAAGAATGCTTTACATAATAGAGCGACCGAACTAGCTTGAATATTTAAATGTGAAATATGAACACTACGCGTAGTTGAGTATAGCTGAGACAGTTGTAACGGGAGCATACACGACTATAGTATTAAAATTTCATAGCTTCATCTAAGATTTTGTAGTTTCGCCTAAAAATTTAATATTTTCTTAAATTTGACGATTTATGCTTTTTTAGGATTTGAGCTCAAAGTTTCTTTTTCTATTTATAGGAAGTTAAGGCTTTTAAGACCAAAAGATTACATATACTTAGGATACTTAATATAATTCCTTTGGTTTCATTTTGATTTGACACCCAGAATGAAATGAAAGTACCAACTTATATAATTAATCGATTATAATTTTTTATAGCTATATCCTGTATCCTGTGTAACAGTATGTACCTCCGATATAAGTTAAAATTAAATAAATAAATAAAATAAAATATGCATGGCAATACACATAAATAACGTACTTAATTATGAATAATACAATCTATATATTTTTGATACCAAAAAGTCGAGACGAGTTCGTGTATTGTCGTCCCGAATGTCGCGACCGTCGTTCTGTATATATAGGTGGTGGTGATGCTGGAAGGCAGCGGTCGAGTCGAACTCTAAAGTACTACGGTACTAATAAATATGATGCACATAAAGACTCGTACCAAATGTATAATGAATATAATACGATAATTCGAAGTCTATGATGGCACGATCTTTTAGGATCGGATTCCTTATAAAGGAATTATATGTGTAGGAGCGACACATATTATGGATCAAAGTTATCTTTGACCAATATTATAATATTGAATGTTGCTTGACGTCGCGGAAGCTGACGTGATGGGCTTATGCGAACTGTTGCAGTGACATTAACTTATGTCTTGGCTGATGCCGTCTCGCAGTACGCTCGCGGTACGTAAGCTGTGTTTGTATGGCGTTAGCCATTTATATATTGAATACCACTTCAACGACTTGGTATACGACTAGTAGGTGTGTGGTGCTATTTTATGTCCCAGCTCCGGTGTATGTAGTAGTGTCCGCCTGTCTCATACGGGTATGTGGTGCTATTTTATGTCCTGGAACTCTGGTGTATGTAGTAGTGTCCGCCTACGGTTCGAGACACGACTGTGGGGTGTGTGCCGTGCGTTTATTTAACATATCGGCCGCCTTGCGGCAGTGCGTTCGTTCCAACGACTTATATTGATCTCACAAATCAATCAACATCACGAATCACCATTCTAATACAATCTTAATATAAATAAGCGTAACAAGTACCTTCAGACTGATCACACACAAACGTCCCGGAGAGTTCATTAAGACTGTTGCAGCCGCAGTCAGGTAGGAATTCACGGTGTAGGGCGGGGAGGTGCACGTACTCTTTCTTCCTTTTATTATAACTAGTTCGCTGTTATAGTGGAGAGGAAGATAGGACGCGCTCTTGGCTTTTCTTCGGACGAGCTTCGAGTTATGTATGACAATGTTATATTGTCGAGTTTCCAGTTATATAAATAACTGACACAAGAACAACTTCTGATGGCAAATATGTTATTAAAGCGATACCTTCTAATGGCATAATATAAAATTCTTAATACTGTTACCTCTGAATCTATAAAAGATTTTGGGTTCTTCACGATCACAACTATAGACGGTTCTAACCACTAGACACATCACGAGCCAAGGCATTATTTATTAAATAATATTTTAAAATGAGTTTGGGATAGACAAAGTAAACTGAGTGTTAAGACATTCCGTTTAACACTTTCCGCCTAAGTTTAGAAACATAAATTGACTGTACTTAACGCAGCATTTTGTCGTGCTACCAGAGCATCGAAATGAAAATAATAAATTTCTCTGAGTGGGTATCGAACCTACGACCGTCACGTTTATAATTAGAAGCTGTGCGGCGGCATGGTGGTCTTTTATTATGATAATATTTTTTTAAAAAGCGAAACAATTTATAAACTTTTAATTCCAATTACAATGTATGGGATATACAAATGCGTGTGTTAATATCTTTATATGTTTTCTAAAAAGTCTTCTTCTTTTCTAAGTGTGTTTAAAAAATATATATTTCTGATACGTGACTTAAAAAAAATAAACACTAAAATCACGACCATCCTAAGACCTAAGAGTTCTATTGAGCGAGAAACACAAAAAATTACGACACCCTCAACAATACAATACAATACAATAACTTCACTATTAAACTCATTTCATTGTAGAGCAACTGTAAAAAGATAGTAAACGCTGTAAGTAGCTTTGAAGTATACGATACGGTTCGCAAAGCAAACCTATCGGAGTACTCGACGTCGCGTCGTAAATACAACAAAAGGAAATATATAGAGGTATAACTGGTTAAGTTAATATAAAATGATGATTTTAGATGGTGTTGTGATTTAGTTTGGGTATTTATATTTTTAAGTAGATTTTAAAATTATTTTACTATGTAAATTTTACTTTTTTGTGATGTACTGTGCGGTTAGAAAATTCGGCGAACAGTAACAGGTCAAACAAATTTCCTAGAACACTCCCTATGATAAATGCGGTAGAGAACGCACAGTGAGGAGACAGATCCCTACGCAAAGCCAAAGTGTTAAGCTTTTTACAGATCATTTGGTCTCCAACGATTCGAACGGCTCTATATTGTATGAGATCAAATGAGTCAAGCTGTTACTGGAGTGCACTAGCTCAGAGATGAGAACAGTACTCCATATGAAGGTGAACCTGGACTCTATACAGGGCCAATCGGTGTTTTGACGTGAAGTACGGTATTTTGGAAGACTGGCGACACGAGAAATGGTTTTTTAGTTGTTAACGCGTGAACTTGTGTCTTCTTGGGGTTCAATTAAACCAGGTTCCTTTCACCCCATTTGGAAATAGCCCCGAGAAGACACAAACTCATTTAGGTACTGGTCGGCGTTTTCCCGAGAAAGAATTGCGCGGCCGGAGCACACATAGAAGAAACAGCGATCCGCTTGCACAAATTTACTTCTAGGTCCTCTCTCTTATTTTTGATAGCCGCAGTCTAGCGGTGAACTTAAACAATACATATCGATTATCACATACTTTCAATTATTCGTTAATTTGTATAAAGGGTTATGTTGTTACTACGTATGCGCCTCATCATTATTATTATTTTCTAAGACCATATTCTCATTCACATTTTCAGAAAAACGTATAAGAGAGTGGAGAAAATAGAGATTCATTGCTCCTATATGCTAATTCCATTAAAACGCATTTTATTAGTAAGAATTCTGTAAATATATTAAACGAATTCCTTTGGTGTCTGTTAGCTGACCGCGCCCGATGCTGCCATGTTGTTGCCTGAAATTAAATGTAAATTCGTATGAGTTAGATCTTGAATTTTCCATGAGAGCCTTTTGTACGAGCCTCGTTGCTTTGATACATATATTATATACCCTGTACTGTTTAATGTATACTCTTTAATGTATCACACATGATGTGTGATGTAATAGAAACATTTTATATTCCAAATTTAGCAGGATACGCAGAGGGAACCTAGAGTTAAGACACTCCGTTCTCCACTTTCCGGAGATATTAGGAGTTGAGTTTTCAACTCGTCGTTTTGGCTTCCTATATTCCCTCCAATGGGCATCGAACGTGAGAGGCGTTCATAGTGAGACACTGTACCAAAGCCTGTCGATAAATAATGGCTGTGGACTAATATATACCTATAAATAAATCAAAATAAATCAGCTTCACGCTGTATCGCGCACACAGCAGGGTAGGCAGAGGGAACCTAGTGTTAAGTCACTCCGTTCCCCACTTTCTGCCGAATTCTGGAGGCATTGCGTGTGAGGGGCAGAACTCAACGCCGCGCTTAGCCTTGACACCAGAGCGAAGAAATAGAAATATAAATTTAAGTAAATATTTCATCTCCTCGAGTGGGGATCGAACCCACGACCAGTCAGTTTTACAGTCACACTTCGTGCCGCTGCGCTACGACTGGCCTCCATGGCTATATACCTATATGTATATAATATGTCCTTCATAGTTATAGAATATATTGCATAAGGTTAAATAAACAAAAACAGATAAAAGCGAAGTCAACGAAGCACACTACATCCAGGAGCTTATCCCTCAAAATATGGTAATATCCTGATTTAGTACTAATGGAATCGTATTAGATAGATACTTTTGTAATAACATTTTCGCGAGTATAAAAATTATGTTTTTACTTAGATTACAATTTATTTTTACTTTTATTAAATGATAAATAAATTCGTTATTGCATATGTTTAATAAAAAAAACCTATGAGATCAGTAAATAGTTTTTACTCCTATAGTAAAAGGTTAATATATCTTAGATACACGCCATCCCACAATGTACCCCGCATATAACGGGATAGGTTAAGGGAACCTAATGTTAACACCGTTCTTCACTTTCCGACCAATAATCGAGACATTGTGTGTTGAGTGGCGGTACTTAATGCCGGGCTTTGTCTTGGTACAAGAGCGAAAAAATATAAATAATAAAATTAAATGTAAATAGCAATCGAACCCACAACCATTGCCACTACACCATAACGGACTCCGTTCATTAAGTGATCCTTTAAAGAATCCTAAAAAACGTCGATCCTTTTATAAAGTTCATTCAAGGAGATGATACTTGAACACTGTGGACCTACTTTGAGGTTACGGTTTTTCTTACAAATATTTATTTAACCCGTAGGCGGAAGGTTTTTATAAATGTGTATGACGTTGTGAGTAAACGTTGGAAGTTTCGTATTTTATGAATACTTTTCAATTTGAATTTTCTTTAGATTCACCATCATTATTCATGTAGCTGCTTTTTGGAGGATTCATTTGCTTATGTTTTTATTTGAGACCAGTTGTAGGGTAAAGGTACAAGCGTGTGACAGCATACGCGACAGATTGTGGGTTCGGTTTCCACTCAACACGCAATGCCTTCAAAATATCATTGGAAAGTGTGGAGCGTAGTATATTATTCGTTATGTTTCTTATTACATTTTTTATAAGATAAGCGGGAAGGTAGAGACTCCTGGTGATAGGAGATGCCTTAATGACTTAATTTTCAGTTAAGGTAATTAAGTTTACTCAAAGTTTATCTGCTATAGCCATCAAATGATTTAATCAATTTGGATGATATACTACGAGTATAAGTTTACGTTCTCAGGGGTGATCAACCTTTGGATTGTAAGTGACAAATAATCATTATTATTTAAATCCATGTTTATACTCGTGTTTTGATTTTTTTGCAGCGTTAACGTTAGTTATTTGGTTTTTAAAAATCAGCGGAAAGCGGAGAAGTTCAGTCTATTACTCTACTAATAATGAAATACAAATGTGTGACTATAAATGTGACTGATTATGGGTTTGATCCCCACTCGACAAAATCAAATATTTAAATAAATTAATATATTCATTTCTTCGCTCTTATCTCGAGGTATAGCGCAGCGTAGAGCACCGCCTTGTCACCTTGCACACACATTGTCGCCAGAATTCAGCGGAAATTGGGGAGCAGAGTGTTTTAACTCTAGGTTTCCTCTACCTACCTTCCTCTGTGCGGTATAGGAGATTATTTATTAATCATCAAAAATTTACGACGATTACAATGAAACTATTACTTAAAACAAATATTATATCAAACAAAACGTGCTTAGTAACAAAAGCTTTTAAAGCTTTATATATCGTGCTGATTTTGGTAACATGATTTAATTACTATCGCAGGTTGGACACCCATGCTCTACATAATGTCGTTTGATAAACGAGCTCAGTGCAGTTAAATTTAGTATGAGATTACCTGCTAAATCACTGCGTGTGTATATTTCATGTGTAATTAAATTAAGGCTGTTGTGGTACAAACCCAATATGCTATAGTATGCAATTGTAATCGCGGCGGTTGTGGGTTCGATTCCCATTCGGGGGAATCGAATCCATGACCTCGCTCTGATAATGAGGCAAACCCATTTCTACCGACTCTGCTATATACGGGATGCAGCGTGAAGCTAAAAATGTTAAGGCTATCGGTGCGTTGTGGTCCTCACTGCATTATTTTCATTTTTGTGCACTTATTGCGTGTTGAGTTGTGGAACTGGAAGTGGAAGTAGAGTAGACCTACTATGACACGATGCCAATACATTAGGTGTTATCTTATTTTAATATTATTTAAGAAAGCATATATAAATATTAATTTTCTGGAAACTTAAACTATATAGACAAGAGATAATTTCTTGACCTTTGAATTTAGATTGAGTGTCTAAGTTGCATCTTAAATTATAACAACTTACCCATAAGGGATATGTAAATGAGATAGCTTGTAAGCTATGACTAAACCTTAAGTTGAGGTGGTTGTATCGTTAATTAAAACATTAATCTATATTACTTATTGTACTAAATAATTGAAAACAAAACTTGTTGGACTGAACGAGGGTTCCGTACTAAAATTAGAGGTTTCGAGCTTTTTCTGATATTCAAGGTTAGCTTAGCTAGAGCCTTTTCATTTAATACCTCACTTAAATTAGCTGGCTTTAACACCAAATTTTGCCCTCCTTTTAAGGTTGTGATTTTTTAGGTTGTATGTATAGTTTTGAGATTTTGGTCTAAGCTGAAATTTCATAATTCTAGGTCAACCGGAAGTACCGTATACAAACGGTTTTATATTTTTTAAGGTAAATCTAGAAATACGTTTTTTTCAGGAAATTAAGGGACCGTAAATCTGAGTTTAGTTATAGAGATATGGTTTGAATTTCAACTCGACATCTCCAAGCGTTCCTGAAATATAGGCTCTTGGCAGACACAGATAGACGAACAATAAGGTGATCTTATAAGGCTTCCTTTTTTTCTTAAAAAGTACGGAACCCTAAAACATCGTCGTGGTGCAGTGCCTGTAAAGGCGACGGTTGTGGATTCAATTCTTATCGGAATGATCTATTTTCATTCTCTAGTTATGGTAACAATAAATTTCACACTTTTTCCTACAGCGCAAAGTAGACGGAGAGCTCCGTCCTCACTTTCCGCCTGCATTCGAGACATAGCATTTTTATTGCGGAATCCAACGATGCTCCTGAATGGGAAATTCTAACGCCATCTCATTGTGCTACGACCGCATCCTTCAATAATATCCACATTTAAATTCCTCTCGTATCAACCTGAGAAAGATAAAATAATTGATAATGTAAGTCACGTAATTTTAGCATATCGTAAGTCATATAGGCAAAAAATCTTTAAAAAGTGGAAGATAATAAGGAAAGGAACGTTGTGTGGAATATTTTTAAAAAAACTTTTATCTGCATCCTGCATATAGGATAGGCACCGGAAACCTAGAGTAAAGGTAGCCCCAAGTTTTCAACCCAATTTCAGTTTCAATGAGACAGCATTTGAGTGGCGGATTTCAACGCCGAACTCTGTCCTGTTAGTAATGAGACGAAATAAAAATAAATGACCCTCTGAAGAGAAATCAAAGCTAAAACTTACTCCGCGCCACAACAGCCACGATTGTATACATTACGTCCAAGAAAGAAAGCTAACAAAATACATACATCACCGCGTAAAAGGTTTTATTTATACAGAAAAGAGGAAAGCGGATTACTTAAAAATCCTTTCAAATTATACCTAGTAGCGACTAATGCACAATGATAGATGCATTTAAAATGCTATTACTGACATGACCTAATTTCTTTCTTTCTTTAAGTAAACACGACTAATCAAGATTTTGCTTGCTCTACGATCTGGGGAACAGTTGAAATTCGTAACTTAACGCCACGCCTCGTTTAAGAGCGTGAAATGCTATAAATAGACAAAGATTTTTTTAAATGTATCTTCATAGATATACAATATTTACCTGAATTAAAGCCAGTTTTACCTTATCGTTCGGTCCATTTAAACAATACGCGTTGAATGGCTGAAACAACGCCTTACTCCGCCAAATCTCCATCAGATACATGGAAATATTTTTTAATATTAACATTTGGAGTTCAAGTAGACCAACTTCAGTTTCTTAGTCACAAATCGAAGAAATAAAAACGTTTTAAAATATACTAGTCGGTACAAAGAACTGTAAGACATGACTTTGAAAGAATATTATTTATATAAGGAAATGATCAGATCACCTCCACGGAATAGGGTCTACAAAGTAGGCAACGGGGAAGGCATCGCGAGATTCAAATTAAATTCTCTTATTTCCATTAAAAATTATATAGCCTTTTTAAATCATGCCGCTATCAGAGGTTTCTTTGTGGTCGTAATATTATTTACAGCGAACAAAAGTGGAGAGGCGATTTGGTACCTTTTTGTTTTAGAAATAGAGTTGAATTTGCTTTGTAAATAGCAGAATTGGTAAGTACATCGTTAAAAGTTCATTTTTTCACGGTATTACGTTGCGCACGGAGCAATGGTCATCAATTTAAGGTCCAATGGAATCGCTGATGACGGCATCGTATAGTTAACTTGAAGAGTTACGAAAAATCTAATCAAACGAACTTCACGCTGTATCCCTCATACGGGGAGCGGAGTGTCTTAACACTCGGTTCCCTCTGCCTACTCTGCTGTGTGCGGAATACCGCGCGAAGCTAAAACAAATTTAGGCTTTTAAGGCAAACTCAACACAACATTTTGTAATTCTAATATAACTATTAATTCAACATTAAAACTAACACTGGGTATTCAAATTTGGTTGAATACATTTGACAGGAGTTGTCGTTATTAGTTGCCAGCAGCGTGCAGTTCGACTGTTGATATTTGATTGGCATACATGAAATTACGTCACACGCTTCGCTTTCCTCTCCCATCGTGTGTTGTGTTTGGTAAAACTTAACATGTACCAATGTGGATTGACGGGATTGTATTTATAGCCTCAAGTTGTATCCCGCATACAGCAGAATAGGAAGAGGTAACCTGGTCAAGACACCCGAGACTTTTCGTGTTGATCAGTGAAACTCAACGCCGCGCATTTCTAGTTCCCAGGACGAGGAATTGAATCTTTTTTTTGTTCGAATGGAAATCGAACTTACAACCGTCCCGTTTACAGTAAGACACTGTGCCACTGCCACACAAGGCGTCTATAATAATGTAATATACATATATCGCTGGGTGTCTATTAAGGACCTAGATGGTGGCTTTAGAACCCAATTTTTATGAATATTATATTAATAAAAATACTGACGTTGGCATATTTTTTGTTTTTTTATTTACGGTATGCTTTTGATTCACTTAAAATAGATTTTATGTATATGCAAGATTGTAGAAATTCAGCGAATTTTGACAAGATATAAATAAATTGGCTACATTCTGTACAATCTGTTTCAAATTTAATTTTGATTAAATTTCAATCAAAGCTTCTGTGCGTAATGAAATGATACAATAACCGCACATGTGAGCTAATTAGTATATGAAGTTACTCCATTAAATTCAAAAGATTAGATTTTATATTATTATAATTTTTTATACAACATGTAAAGCTTTCGCCAGCGCCACTCGCGGCGCAGTGGTACAAAGTGTGACTGTAACACGACTGGTTGTGGGTTCGATGCCCACTCGAGGAGATAAAATATTTATTTAAATTTATATTTCTATTTCTTAGATCTAGATAAAGATTGAACCATTTTTTTTAGACCTTGAAATAAGTTATTTAAGTATATCTGTTATTAATTAATATTTAAGAAATATATTAAAACCGTAAGAAAAAAAAACAGAAAAAAATATCGTAATGCAATCTCTTTATTTAATTTATAACTTGGATATAGCAACAACTATTTTAACTCCATATTAATATAACCGTTGGTTTTCTATATATAGGCGACCTATCACACGGACAGGTAACTAGGACATAGGCGGGCTCTGATTAAGTTGTGGACGTAAGCAATGTATTTTTAAATTAAAAGGGTGCGTGCTTCTCTTTAAAAATAAACTAATTGTTCAGCTTCATTTTAAACTGTTTTAGTTACAAATTTCTATATTATTTTATAATATTCTTGTTGTTCCTTTTGATTTTTATATTTATTTAATCTCTCTGTTAAGTAGACAAGAAGCGGCGTTGAATTCCGTCTCTCAACACACAATGTCTCTAAAATGTCTGTTGATTGGAGTGGGGAAGTGTCTTAATACTAGGTTCCTTCAGTCTATCGTGCTATGCGGGATTACAGCGTGTTCATAAATATAAGTTGTTTTTTATTAAATTCTGCCGTGGTTATCGCGGTGATACAGCATCTGACTGTAAATGCGATAATGGAAAAAATAAGTCCTGAACCTGTCGTATACTTTGTCTAACCACACTGTATAAACAAATAGGGGTGTACTTTAAATATTAATCTGGGGTATATTCATATTTTAAATTCAAATGTTTAATTAAGTTAGAAATTTACAAAATATGTTAGTATTTAGTATGTAAAACGGCTGAACATTTTCATTTTCGGAATATTGCGAGTAGAGTGACTTGAACGCCGCGTTTTGTCTCCCTGCCAGAGTGATGAAAATTTAATAATTGATTCATCTGCGTTGTAATCGAATCCACAACCGTCGCGATTACAGTCAGACGCCGCTGAGCCATGACGGCCTCATATTTCTATAGTCATATCTAACCTAACTGACCTTTATCGTTGCTTTTATTATGGAAATGGCTACTTAGCAGCGCTATGCCTTCATACTTTATTATTATGATAATTCAAATCTCATTCGGTACTCGTTTGTTTTGTATCTTTTGTACTCATATGGAATATTTTAAAAACAAAATAATATTTCACGCTGTGTCCTTCATATAGCAAGTTATGCGGGAAAGTTCGTTGCCCCGTTCAATATATTCCCCCGAGTAGAAATTGAACCCACGACCGCCTCATTTACAATTAGACGCTGCACTAACTCTCTACCTAGGGATGTATCGTAAAATGTATGCAGGATCTATCGTAAAAAACGAGCTTAAATCGGTTAGATCGCTTGACACTAGTAGAAAGTGGATGCTATGAAGATTAACAAGAGAGAATTTGTGCTATTTTTTTCACCTCTAACAAAAATATTAACAATACAATAAGTCTATGTGCAAAAAGAAGATTCCTTTTGTAAATGTTTGTCTTATAGCTACTTTCTATCGAAAGAGATGCAACGTTGCAGTTGGGTTTGAATAAAACGAAAATATTTTGATCGTAAACATCACCTAAAACGTTTAGGCATAAGCGCGTGACAGGTCGTGGATTCTATCCCCACTTGATTAAATGAAATATTTAATATTTTTATTTCTTCGCTCTGGTGTGAAGGCAAAGCACGGTGTTGAGTTTCGGCGTTGACTCAACATATCCCCAGATTTCGGCGGAAAATTATGAACGGAGTGTCTTAACATTAGTCTCACTCTGCCCATCCTCATGTAGCTAAAATCGAATCCACACCCATCTCATACATGAAAAAATAAGTAGAAATATTTGCGCATATACCTATACTCGTCATTTAAACGAACGTTCAATAGAAAACGTGTTTTGGACATATTCATTCCACTTGAATTTGAAAAACAATTAATTTGAGAAATCGATTCTAATTTAAATGCTTTTGTTGAACTTGTGTGTATTTATCATATACGACGATAAAACGACCGATTTCGGTCATAGCGACCACTTCAACTACGATGAGAGGGATACAAGTTTTAACTTCACTCTGTATCCCGCACATCCCTTATGTGACAAAAACACTCCGTATCCATAAAGATATTTCTGTTCTCTATTTTCTACCAAATTGTGAAGAAAATATCGTGTTAAGTGGCGGAAATCAACGCCGCCGAAATCTAATTTTGTTTATACGTGTTGTTGGGAAACCGTCGAAGCACCTTTCATGTCGAAATTCTTATACGCCTAATACAACATATTTATGTTTTTAGTATCTCCGTAGATTTTTACAAATTTTCAGTAACTGAGGTTCATTGCTGACATTGGACATAGAGAGAGAATGCAAATAATTTTGATCTAGCTTGATAAGAGCTTATAGCTTAGTGGTCAGCGAGCTTTGAGAGGCGCAAGAGGTGCGCGTTCGTACGCTACTTTAAAATTTACAAAAAATATTTTTCATTTCTTAGTGTGAACTTTAAAATGATAAAATGCTCTATTATTTTCTTTATTGTACTAAGTTTTAGTATCAAACCATTATGTCATAATATTTGCAACAAATTATTTTAAATATTAAAATTTCGTATATCTAGTCAGTTCTTAAGACTAGAATATTTTACTTATAAACTGACGGCAGAATGTTGTTGCTGAGTAAGTTAAGCTTCTTTATTAAGCTTCGACTGAAGCGTTCACTTTGAATTTTGATATGTAAAACCCTAGTGTTAAATAGTGAAGAAAATCCATCCTCACGTGTAAGGCGCTTCACAGTATAGAGTAAGCTCACGAATATCATGTATTTTCAAGTGGTTTTAGAATTATATTAAAAAAATCATATTTTTTAAAAATGAAATTAAATATATTAAAACACCTGACTGTATAAAACTAAAAAGAAAAAACTCAAGGGTAATAGTCCATAAGGATCAACAGTCAGAACTTTTTCTTCAACTTTTAGTGACTCCCGTAAGGGTAAGACGAATTGATTAACGAAGAATCATCAAAATTAGCCAATGAGGTTGATATTCACAATGCCACGCCATAGAATGATAAACACATTACCCTCCTTTGCGTCACACAGAAAAAAAATAGAGAAAATGTTTTTTTTTTAACCTTACGTTAAAAGGCAGACAACAAGGCAGAGAGGACTTAATGTTACAGCTACAATATTTTGCGCAGTTCTCAAAACATAGAAAGTTTAGTTAAAAGAGTGAAGAAAGTCAACACCGCGATTTACCTTGTTACTATAACGAGGAAATGAAATAATTCATCTTCCCGAGTGGGAATCGAACGCACGAACTTCGCGTTTAGTCAAACTCTGTGCCAATTTGCCGAATATGTACGTACCATTATATATACTGTATATTTATAACTATAAAATTACACATTCCACAGAAGCATAATATTAAAGCTGTACATAATTATGTTGCAATTAATTTATGTGTAACAGTGTGACGATAGATATAATCTGATGCGAGGTTAATTAGATACAGCTTCCTATCATAATGGAGGGTTATTGACTTCCGCTTTAACCAACAGATGTTATAGATGGTTATCTGTAGTTCAAGTTATAGAGAAAATTAAATTAGTAGGAAAGAGTCTCCTTGGCTGCCAATATGTGCATTGCGCCTATTGTTAACATAAATAAGTAGTAACAAGCGTATAAGAATTTCGGTGTAGCTTGATGTGTACGTATGGCGTAGCGGTGAGAGCGCTTGGACGGTTTCCAAGAGACGCGGTTTTAAATCCGGTTACCTGATTTTTTTATACATTAATTGAAATGTGAATTGAGTGTTAGTACAATACCCAATCTAGACATAACAGGGTAGGCAAAGAGAACCTGGAAACCCAAGGCACTCCTTCCCCTTTAAGACACCTCTGTCCCCATTTTACGTAGATTTCTGGAGACATTGCGTATTGAATGATGGAACTCAATGAAGCGTTTTTCCTTGTTACCAGAGCGAGAAAATGAAAATATTAAATATTTCATTTCCTCGAATGTGTATCGAACCCACAACCTCTCGTGTTTACAATTGCACGCTTGTACCCTTGCACCACTACTAAGCTAGTTAATGTATGTAATTTTAATAATTAACAAGCATTATGAAACAAAAAAAAAAATGTTAAATTAAAAAAATAATCTTTAATATAAAAGAAAAGTATTTTATTTTATATCCGTTCTATATAAAAGGATGAAAAATGAAGGTGTAGGTAATTCTTTAGCTCGTGTTTCAGTTGAGACAGTTGAAATCCAATTTTCCAATAGCAAGGCTGTCGCCGCTCTGAATAGAGGCAGTATGAATTCTACGAGAAAAATATTTGCATTACGTACCTATATTTTCAAATACGCGAATGTATTTTAAAATAATTTTGCCTCAAAATAAAGTGTAATTTTGTTAGGTTGAGCTGCATGTTTGTTTGTGGGGTGTGGGTTCGGTATTTTTGGATTATCTCATGAACACTTACAGCTTTACACTTTTGTTCTGTAAAGCAGGGTAGGGGAGAAAAACTAGTTTTAAGATACTTAGTTCCCCAACTTCCGCCCAATTTTTAAATCTTAAGATCGCTTATGAATTAATACAAAGTTCGAGCGTACTTATATTTATTTTAGTGCGTTTAAAAGACGAGTCTTGAGACTGAGTCATAAAAATAAACATAATAAGATCTTAAAAACCGTAAGAACCAATCGTGTAACTAAACCAGTATCAATTCCAATATCAATCACTCAATAGGATATCGTAAACTTTGACCGTCCATTTACGGCGTAGACTATTTACGACGCCGTATTGCCTCTTCACAGACCGAAAGATGTACTGTACATAATGTATTATTATCTTTTCACATTGTTTTGTTTATCCTATATGTTTTGTGTCTAATTAGTAGTGTGTGGGTTAGAGGTTCAAATTTTTTTAGGTAATTGTCAGTGTTTAGTTCCTAGTGGCGTTCAGTTCCGCCACTCCTTTTGCCTTGAGTTTTTGGCGAAATATGGTGAACGGTCGAAGTATCTTTATGGGAATGGAGTATCTTAACAGTAGGTTCTCAGGTTCCCTCTGCCTACTTTGCTTTGTGCGAGATACCGCGTGAAGCTAAAAAATAATATATATATGTGTATATAAACTATAAAATCATATATTATATTGAGTTCATAGTGGGTGCTACAAGGAAATTTAAAATTCTACATCATAGACGTTAGTTCGAATTCCATTCAGGAGATTTATTATATTTTTTTATCTAAACTTCTGAGAAGCGAACAGCAATATCCTTACGTCCTTGTTTATCATCTCCAAGGTTGTAATACAACCTATAATAAACCCTGACATAACCATAAATATAAGGTCACTCATATAATGGCCGACCGTAAAATTGCAAAATACACGTCATAATGCCGGAATTGATTGAGGAATTTAATTAAAATCGGTACACGCGCTCCTCATTTACATTGTAGTACGAGAGATGGTGGCTAAATTAGGTGTGTAATTGAAAATTTTAAATGCCGTTAACATCAAATATTATGGCCTGTAAGCGTGGATAAGGTTTTAGATGTGTATATTCAGCTTCACGCCGTATCCCGCACACAGCAGGGTAGGCAGAGGGAACCTAGTGTTTACCCTTGATACCAGAGCGAAGAAATGTAAAAATATAAATTTAAATAAATATTTCATCTCCTCGAGTGAAGATCGAACGCACAACCAGTCGGTTTTACAGTCACACTTCGTGCCGCTGCGCCACGACTGGCCTCAACGATAGAACGGAATACGTGAAGTTGTACTTTGTACGCTTATTGTACGTTTGTAATGTAAAGCAATGAGCTCAGAACAAAAATAACATTATTTCTCTTTTATAAATTGTTATAGGTGTAAGTAAGTGTTGACTATATTTTATAAAATACTTTATATTTTTCTTTGAACATTAAAAGGGAAATGTCACTCAACTCCCGGCCTATCTTCCCACGTAAAATTTTGCCGCGTAACGTAACCATACCCTCCTGAGTCCGTCCTTCATAATTATTAGAACATATTACTACGACTTGTAATATAATATAATTTACTACGACTTGCTTAAAAATTGTTAATTTTAACTGTTAAATAAATTGTACTTCCGAAAGATTATTTCTTTAAGAGTGTGCAGTTATTATAAACACTTGCATTTATTTTGCTTAATAACATTGTAAAATGTATGTTTTACAGATTTACAATTTAACTTCTATTTTTATTTAAACATATTATAATGTACGTTATATATATATAAGTTTATACATACTCAATATACGTATTATTTCCTATTATTTATATAAAATAAGAATAAAATATAATTGAAATTTGACTAAAAGATTATTGGATATAAATCCAATAGATTATGCATATGCTTGAAAAAACACTCCTACTTCTACTTGGTAGCAGTTCTCCGAAACGCACAAATTTCAAGTTCCTTATTTTTACTCATTAATAGTAAACTAAATTAAATAGATGAATATTATATTAAATACTTAATTAAATAATAAACAAGTAGTCTAGTAGATTTCAAGCGAATTCCATTTTTTGAAGTAAATAGGGTACTTCATAGATGCTACTTATACTATCTTATGTCCAATAAGCTTGTATCTCACAGCAAATAACAGTTTTGCACGCTGGTTTAAAAGAAACATATTTTTTGGTTATAAAAAATCACTTTAGGAGAACTGCCAAAGGACCTTACTTCGATTTCGACAAGTGACGTAGCTAGGATGACTAAAATATTACTATTACTATGTATATATGTATGCATTTATATAATTTAAATTAACAAAAAATTTTGAACATTGTATTATTATTAATTAATTTAATATGCATTTTCATTTTAAATTAACTGTAAAAACATTTATTTCTCTATTATAAATATAATTAATTTATAATGTTTCTTTTATATTATTCGAATAAACTCAGCGTCGGTGACTCCTGGCCTATACACCCACATTCCACAATGTTACGTAAAAACCGCCCACATTATTTTGTATCATATAATCGATCTTTACAGTCCTGTACCTAATCTTGCTATTTTACTGGCGAACGATATCGTTTTCTTCTTTTTGGTTAGTTTTTAAACATCATTTATTGCTGATCTAAGACCGCTAGTACTGACCGTGGCTACAGTGATTTGTATCAATCGCATTATATTATAGTACCGCATGTGCTGAAAATCATGCGTTGCTCGCGTCGAACGCCTTCTTTTGGGATAGTCACTACCAAATTGCAAGTAACGCCGGTCAGTAGGTAGGTACCCACCGTTATAGTCAATAATTACAAAAACTGAAAATATTTTTTACTATGAAATTATTTTAGTATTTTTTTTTATATTGATTGTTTTCTAGCTTAAAAAATGGTCCATAAATAACCGAAAAGAATAAAATCTATTGTTGTATATAGGTAAACTTCCGTTACTGAGTGACTGATAGACATAGCTGCGTAGAACTTTTTTCCTACGTAAGTTCCTTGGGAAGTATAGAGTAGTATTAAGATAAGATTTTGCTAAATTCTAATAGAAAAGGATTTCTTCCTTTCTATTAAAATACAACATTTTACAATTTACGTCATAAACATAATTGTGGGCGAAACAGAGTGATAAATCATTCCATTTAGTCGTCTATTTCTCAAGAGAGACGTTTATACAAGATAAACAGTATTTTTTTTTGTTTAAGTAGTATATTCGAGTTACACTTTAATTATACTACGAGTCGAATAACTAAAATTGAAATGTTAGGGTTATCCCACGTAGTAACCAGAGTCCTGGGGGAAATTTGTCGCATCGATTTGATTTAACTCTGGATTCGTTACTCTTTATGTTATTTGTCTTTTTATATGGCTTGGTAAGTCTGTATATAGAATATCACTGTTGGGAGGTGGTCACGAGTTCTGTATAATGTTGATATTTTTTGAAAAAAAAAAAAACAGTATATTTCTTCAAAGTAAAAATGCAAATGAGGCAAGTAAATTCTTACTTCAGGCCTAAAAACATCACCACCTGTGCACTAAAATTAATGAAGATCATTGATATAGACATTCAGACCTGCACAAGAATACTAAAGAAACCCATTCATTTTTTTACAAATGACACGGTCTTCTTAAATTAGTCGTATTTATTTCTCGGTAGATGGAACAATTCAGACAGAAAAAATCATTTTTACCTATCTACATTCTACATAAGAGTAGATATAAGAGTATATTTTGAACATATTTTTACCCGACTAGCAATTGAACTCACTATCCCCGATTCAAATATAATCCAACTTAAACTCCACTCCAGTAGTCCCTTGTCTTACCCTCACTAATATCGAACTCACAGCCATCACTGCACCACGATATCCTAGCAAGATAACCCTCAGTTTTGTTTCTTCTAAAAAGTAAAATATACGTAGTAACCGCAATAAGTGCTTTCAATCATACAATTTATGATTTAATAACCAACAGTGAGACCCGGCTGAGTGCAATATCGCAGTATTGGCTTAGAGGGTACTCCGCCCGCCCTAGTTACTGAATATGAAGAATAATAGTCAGTTGTTAGAAAAAGTGAAGCTTTTTGAAATTCATATTAAAAAAGTCTAACACTTGAAACTTTTGTTTTTTTTTTCTACCATACTTGTTCGTAACAGATAACTGTGTAGTTATATTGCAGGTTAAGCCTTTTTTTTTATTGTAGATACTGCGTACATAGAGTGTAATGTATGGAGGGTAGTTGATTCGATAGAATATCCATTTAACTTTCACATAGAAATAAAAAGCGTGGGATTATACTACGCCATGTTCAAAACGTTATGTTTTGAACGTGGATGGAAAGTGGGGTGGTATTCTGCTATACGCGGGATACAATGTGATAATTTTTTTATAAGTTATCATTAATATGATTAACAGTTTTTTTTATAACAAAGCTTAATAAAAAAAATGTTTTTTTTTAATTAATATTTAAAAAGCTCTAGTACTTAAGTATATATATATTTTTTATATTTAATAATATGTACAAAATAGAAATCCATTTTTACGGCACATTTGCCTTCGACTTCATAAGAAGATTTAAAAAAAATATAAGAAATCACAGAAACACTAATAATACACGAACAGACAGAGACACGGATGTATTGTATGAATGCTTAAGCTTATGCTATGCTTTGTATGATAAATACATTCTTTTAAAAATTTATCTACTTACAGCCTTGATTAGTATTTAAGTAAATTAACTCACTTTAATGTTACGTAAACGTTAATTTATATCTCTGTGTAGTTATCTCTTATGCGAGGCCAGTCGTGGCGCAGTGGTACAAAGTGTGACTGTTAAACCGACTGGTTGTGGGTTCGATCCCCACTCGAGGAGATGAAATATTTACTTAAATTTATATTTCCATTTCTTCGCTCTGGTGTCGAGGTAAAGCGCGGCGTTGAGTGCTGCCACTCAACACGCAATGCCTCCAAAATTTGGCAGAAAGCGGGGAACGGAGTGTCTTAACACTAGGTTCCCTCTGCCTACCCTGCTGTGTGCGGGATAAAGCGTGAAGCTATTTTTTTTTTTTTTTTTTTTTTCTTATCCGTTCTCAAAGTCTAAACTAGGCATTAACAAGAATTTATTTCGCCATTTTAAATGTAAGTAGTAAGTAACAAGCGTTGTAGGAAACAAGTACTTCCTTTGGGACTGAGGGAATGTATTGAAATGCATTAACTTCCTGTAACCGGGATAAAAACTTTCCCAAGAGCATTTCTTCTATCAGTCAGGTATTTGCTGTTCACAGCGATCTGTAAGACTGGAATGTATCTTTTTTTTCATTAAACCAACTAAATTGCTTTAAGCTAAAAGACAATTTTAATTATTTTACATTTCTTCATTTCATCTTTATACTGTACATAGCAGGATAGGCAGAGACAACTCGGGAACCTAGTATTAACACAATCTGTTGCCAATATACACCTCTATAAAACCAATTTCCGCCTAATTCTATAGGCATTGCTTGTTGAGTGTCGGAACTCAACGCCGCGCTTGCCTCGTTACCAGAGCGAGGACAGGTCGCTTATAAATAATATGACACGAATAATGTTTATTAATAAAATATTATACGTACCTACTACATATTTCACAAGCGTACAATACTAAAACGTATAATTAAATCGGTGTAGGTTTTACGATCACACATTTTGGAGGACTTCCCAAAGCGTGAAGTGTTCAAAGCCTCCCACACAGTTGTTTACTTGCTACGAGTGCGTTATTTAGGGAGAGAGATACGCGGGTTTTATTCTAAAATTATATATAGATGATATATATAAATGAAAGTATATATACATTTTTGACGGTATATGTAGTTCTAAATTTATGTGTTGTTTGGAGCTTCACGCTGTATCCCTGTATAGTGATAAGGCTGTCCCCTATTTTTAAGATATTAAGGGTAAAATGGTATTCACCATTTTACCGCGCTTTGCCTATAAGAACGGGTTAATGTTGTGAATGCGATTCCTATGCGAGGGAAATAACAATTTTGATGTGCTCGTTCTGATAACAACACAAAACGCGGCGTTAAGTTCCTTCATAAAACACACATTGTCTTAAAAATTAGGCAGTAAGTGAGGTAACGGAGTGTCTTAACAGTAAATTCTCTCTACCTACCACCTATGTACAGGATACAAAGCTGAAAAAATATCCGTTTTAGTTACATATTTTTCTGGATTTAGCTATAGTTTTGAAGAGAAAATAAATATGGATATAATATATGAAGTTCAGTATACACGAGCGTTATTCAAACAAGTTTGGGAAGAATGATGACTTCCGCGAGTGTATACTGATAGAGTCGATATATGTACGTATTTATAGGCATATTATCCATTTCTTCTAGGATATTACCTACTATCTTATGTGGTGTGTGGTGGTGTGTTTAAAATATGGTGTTAGATTTTACTATTTGTTTATAATATAACCTATTTGCAAAACAATCCCATGGTACATGGGTTCGGAAAACCGATTTTTTTGATAATTTGCTGCTCTGCTTACACTGCACTGCTTATATTCTATAAGTATAGTTTTAACCATAGAGAGGAAAAATTATAAACATATTTTTTTCTTTAAGAACATATAGTAAATAGCTCAATAATTTTTAGAAACATATAAAAATTTTAACGTAGCGGGATATGAACTCGCGCCTCTTGGAAACCGTCCAAGCGCTCTGATCACTAAGCCATACGTTCATATCAAGCTACGGCGAAATTCTTATAGACTTTTTACAACTTATTTATGTGGTTAGCATCTATGTAGGGAGATTTTTACGAATTTTCGCTATCTAAAAAAGTATATTAATTGATTATAAGTTTCTAAAAAATATTTTGATAATAAAAAAAAAATTAGTTCCTGAATGCGGAATATCATTTTAATATTGTTAAAAATATAAATTCGTCGTGTAATATTTATTATTTTGTATATTTATACAAAAAAATAACTTCATGCTGTCGCTATAAGGCCAGTCGTGGCGCAGGGACACAAATATGTAACTGTTAGCGCCATGGTTTTGGGTTCGATCCCCACTCGAGGAGATGAAATATTTACTTAAATTTATATTTCCATTGCTTTGCTCTCGAGGCAAAGCGCATTCGTTGAAGAATTCGGCAGAAAGTGAGGAACGGAGTGTCTTAACACTAGGTTAGCTAATAAAAAAAATATTTAATTTATTATCCAACTAAAAAAGTTTGTACCAAAGCAAACGACACAGAAATAATTGTACGGACATAAAACATCCAAATGACCAACCTGTCTTGATTGAAAGAAATATATTTTTATATAAAAGATGTAATAAGTAACAAATCTAGGACGCACAAACATCCAATACACTAAAGTAATCTATAGGATCAGCAAGTCGTAGTATCGCCAGTGACAAAAATAATATGAATAAGCCGAAGTATTTTTTTCAGTTGTTTTTTTATGTATCCCACATAATAAAGTAGGCACAGGAGAAACCTAGTGCTAAAACACTCCGTTGCCACTTAATTTTCGAGACATTGCGTGTGAAGTTGCGCAGTTAAATAATGCTGTTCATCTTGCTAGAGCAGGAAAATGAAAATAATATAAGTAACATTCCCGTGGTGGGAATCGAACCCAGAGACAATGCGTTTACAGTAAATCGATGACCCGAATTGTATATTGCAACTCGTGTAGTATGAACAAAACCGTTGAGATTATATTGATCCAACCCGCCGGGCTATTTGTCGACTGAATCAAATTGATCTCTAAAACTCTACTGACTTGGTTAGTTTTGTTTGTCAAGACCGCCTAGTGGGTCTCGATTTAAGGATATTTACACTAGTATATGACTTTGTTTTTCCTTAGTTTATACATATTATACAAAATAAAATTCGGAAAATATTATTTTGATACTTTTTTTATATATGTATGTTTTATTGTCAATTGTAAAATACTACACTTGGTTTTTTTTAGCTTAGAGGCAGAGGGAACCTTACTTTCAGTGTTGCGACTCGGGAACATTACAATTTACGTACTTATATGAATATACATAACGAAAATATAAAAGAAAACCAATAAATGCGTATCTAAACAATTTAAGTTAGTGAAAACATTTTATAAAAATGGATTCTATAGATAAGAAAGGAATATATATTTTTTCACGTTTCTCTTTCAATGAATACTTTCTATGTTTTCAAGTGCTCCATTTTTATAGGCCATCCTAAAAGAGAGTCCAAAAAAAACGATCAAAATTTTTTTTATATTCAGACGTGTACAATTTAAAAGAGGATGTTGTGGCGCAGATGCCTGGCGCGGCGTTTGATTGTAAACGCGTCCTTTGTGAATTCGATTCCTACTCTGGGTAATGAATTTATTTAATTTTCCCATTCCGTTACCACGATAAAGCGCGGTGTTGAGTCGACATACAATGTCTCGAAAATTAAAGGAAGGTGGACGGACTGCTATCTCTGTCTAAATGCTAATGCCAAATAAATAGTTGTCTGAAAAGTCTGCTTATAGATGATAATTTTACGTGATAACGTCATATGATGACATTGATGAAATATTGCATAATTTTTTTAAATTGAAGTAAGTTATTATCACTGAAGTATTATTATAATGAAAAAAAAAAATATTTATTAATTTTAATTTTAAATTATTTTTTTATTATATAAATATTTGGTTTTTTTACTTAAATTATACAGCTTAATTACAAGATACAATGTGCTATAACGTCGCAACGCTTAGCCCGATCGTGCCATTCTGTTGTTAGTTCCTTCTTCGGTTCAGGTAGAACGTGCGTGCCGCTTGCGTTTACCGATTCATAAGATGCAATCACGTTAAAAAAGTGCATTTTAAAGTATGCTAAATGGAATACATTCTAAATGTATCGACTACGAAATCGAATTTCCAGAAAATAATTTTTACCAGTTTTCTTTTTAATTTAAAGGTTCAAAAACATTTCATATATAAGAAAGGCAAACACCTTTCCCCTCTTTACATAGAGTAATGGAGAGACCATATAAGATATTAACAATAGCTAATAAATAATAAACACACGCCCAGCATACAAAGTTAGGTCACATTTAGCGCATTAACGCGATACATTAAATAATTACGACGTGACGCGTCATCGAGTTGAATATATAATAACTCGTCCAAACAAGCGTGACGCCTCCACTGATATACTATTCTGTTTTAAATTAATTATGTTGCTGTGTGTGATTAAATATATATATATATATATATATATATATATATATATATATATATATATATATATATATAATATTATATTATGTTTATTTAGATATTTTTGTATCTATAGGTGATCAAATTCGGTTTTATTTGAGGCCAGTCGTGGCATAAGAGTATAGGTGTGCGGTTGTAACGCCGAAATATTGTGGTGTTCGGTCGCCACTCGAGGAAATGAGATGTTCAATATTTACATTTCTTTATTTTGACAACGAGGCAAAAGCGTAGAGTTCCGTCATTCAATATGCAATGCCTCCAGAATTCGACGGAAAGTGGGGAACGGAATTGTCTTTATGGGAATGGAGTGTCTTAACACTAGGTTTTCAAATTTCCTCTGCTTGCTTAGTTGTGTTACATAAGGGTAGCCAGAGAGAACGGAACACCAACCTTCGTCCTTTATCGATACTTAATTCTCAAAGGTCAATCTTCATAAATCCATTTTGCCATTATTTCGTCACTCATCTTCTCGACGTGAAACCACCAGCACGTTTGATTGAGCATCTGCGTTAGTACCTGCCATTCTATTTTTTTAAACATTATTCACGCACGGGTAAGAAAAAATAGGTTAAGAAAAATAAGGTAAGAAAAATAACCTCGCGAAAATTTGTAAAATATCCATCAGTGAACCATCTCTGTAACAACAAAGATGTAAAAGCTAATAAAAATTTGGACGTAGCTCGAAAAGAACGAACAGCTAAATCTAGAGCATAGATGCAAAAAACACCATGTTTCTGTTTTTTCTTCAAAATGACACAGAACTGATTGGTGAATCGAATCCAATTATAACTTGATATACCATGTAATAATTGGGTTCAATTCACCAATCAGTGGTGTAAGAACACCACCTAGTCTGCAAGTAAACAAATTTTAATTAAAAGAAGACATCTTTCCAATTATATCCACCTTTTTTCCTGAAACAGTAATGGGATGGTCGGCACTGTAATTACATTAATTGTGAAGGGGTCTCGGTCTCTAGAAATTTGATCTACAGCTCTGTCATCCTTTTTAAGTGTCAAAATCTAATAAACGATTGTGTAAGCTGAGTGCTTTTAAGTCTTGAATGATGGATTTATGCGTAACGTGTTGTACAGGTGCTTCAAACAACAGCAGGCTTAATGCATTTGTCCCATAATAGAGATCTTAGAGATGATTTACTTCATCATTCATTACTTCTCATGATGCTTGGAGCAACATAATACTATATATTCAAATAACATTAATGTTAAAAAAACTTTAACTTTTCGTTATATTTCGGAAGTAGTAGGATAGACAGAGACGATCCAGTGTCAAGACACTCCAAATCCAAACGCTTTCTTTTTTGTTATCTTTTTTTAGCTTCAGATTGTATTGTGTACAAGGCAGAGGAACCAGTGTTAGGACACTCCAATATCCACTTCGTCGAGTTCTTAAGTTCGCGCTTCGTATAGGTACCAGAGCCAAGAAAAGAAAATTTCAATAATTATCATTCCATCGAGTGCTAATCGAACTCACAACCCTTGGGTTTACAGTCGCACGTTTGTGGTCATGCGCCACGACAGCCTAATATGGTCTAATAGGTTATATTTATTTATAAAAAAAATATATACATTTTCAAAAATATATATCCCAAGAAAGATGAAAAAGCCATCACAATTTCACAGATTCTAGTCTATCTGAGTATATAGAAATATGAATGGTTCCTTGCAATCAGTTTAGTACGGCGGAATAGGAAACCAGATTAGGATTGTACCGATGCGATACAAATGTAATATCCTGTCGCGTCCGTAATAGATAGCTAGCTGCTGCTGTAAATACGAGTTGGTAATACAATTTCTATATATTTTTTTATTTTATTTATGCTATTTTCACATTATGATTTTGGCTTTTCTTTATATCTTTCCTATTTTTTTGGATTTAAAAAAAAAAGGAAGCCTTACAAAATAACCTTATTATTTTGTGGTCTGTCTCTTTATACTTGTTAGAATATTTTGCTATATCTTTATTTATCTTCCGTTCTATTGTTACAGCAGAGCGGGAGATATAGGAAAATATAAAGAAATAGAAATAATATTGACATTTAATTTCGCTTACAGACTTTCGAGCGTTGAGTGCTCAATGATCTCAATGCTGATCTTTATCCATTAGGGTAATAATCTTTATCTATAATAGAAATTTCCATTTTTTGGATATTTTCCTTTTTCTGTACTGCAAGTTCTCACTTTTTACCAAATCTCATAATTGTAAGTCTACGGAAAATACCCTACGCGGCGAATTAAGTTGACAAACTTAAGTTTGCGGATATATTCACTTATTTAGTATGAAAGAACTTATTTTACTTAACTTCACGCTTTATCCCTAGCGGGGTAGTCAGAGAGAACGTAGCGCCAAAAAAAAAAACGTGAAATATCTATAATTTTTGTTATTTTATTTCCATTATTTGTATTGCAAGTTTAAACGTCGTGTCTTTGATTAGGCGGGGAATTTCATACAAAATACAGCCAAAACGACGCATAAATGCTCGTATCTTTTGATTGCGTTGATTTAGCAGCTTGATTTTCTGTGCTTCAAGTATTTTGAGACAATTGGTCTTAACAAACGGACTACAAACTGATCCTTAAAGGGTTTTTCTTTAAGGAACGGAACTCTGAAAAGAACAGCTTTTATGAGTAAAATCCAATTTTATAGTGGTAATATGTTAAACTTAAAATACGATCCATTCAAAGGATGCCGATATCGAATACGTCTACACGTGAAATTGGATATCAGTAAAGTCGATGCGTCTTTTAGATGCAAAATATGCTCATACTATGCAGCTTGCAAAACACTGCGTTTAAGCTATATCTCTTTGAAAGAGATTTTTTCAAAATTCACTT
This sequence comes from Heliconius charithonia, assembly GCA_030704555.1. Lineage (NCBI taxonomy): Eukaryota > Metazoa > Arthropoda > Insecta > Lepidoptera > Nymphalidae > Heliconius > Heliconius charithonia. The sequence continues at coordinate 8,927,151 of CM060825.1, forward strand.
TGTTTAGAAATTTTGTATCATAGGTGGAAATATTGGCTTTTGATAAAAAAATAAATAAATAAAACTCATGTTTATATATTGTTTCCAATTGTAATTAAGCACAAACAAACTATTTCAAACTATAATATATTTAAAAAAAATAAGACAAATAAAAACTTTCCGTAATAAATCGCGAGAAATATGTATTTCAATGCGAACTAATCTCTAACTTTCAAAACTCGACATTCAAAGCTTTTTTTGTATATATTTTTTTTCGAATGTGTTATTATCTTAAAAATTTTACATTTTATCATAGAAGTCACTTCGGACTGTGAACACGACGGGATAGTGTTGGGTTCGCTTTCAATAGGAAAAACTATTTTTCATTTTATGAAATAGAATTTTTTTTCCGCACACAGCAGTATAGGCAGAGGGAGCAAGTGTGGACACTCCGTTCCCCGCTTTCTGCCGAATTCTGGACGCATTGCGTGTTGAGTGGCAGAACACTCATATTAAAATTCTTTTTATGAAGTAGAAATACCTGTATTTTTAAGATAAATAAAGAAGAATTTACTATTAATTTAATAAACTAACAGTACAAGCAGCGTATACACCATGTAACAATTCCATCTTGTGACAAGATGTTTCGCATAAAGGCAATATTCACTGGGGGCACCCACTGGCCGAGATTAAATTTTCAATTATAGCTGACGATGTACAAGAGGTCAGACCGACGTATAGTACGGAAATATACTAGCTAGTATACTATATAGTATAAGAGCTACATACCACTGAATTACATTTAGTAGTATCCGTTGTATCCTTTTAAATAAAAGTGTTTTTTTAACGATTTGTCTGTTAGTTTTAATATTTTTAGGTTTTTAAATAGAACTTACAGATAAAAAAGAAAAAGGGCAAGTTAAAAAATATTTCATTTTCATATCATGGAAGAATTTTTAATCGTTTCGATCGAATATTGAATGAACATAAGACTACCATCCGCCCAATAGGCCATTACGTTGAGAAAAGTTGTCAAGTAATTCAACAGTTGCTTTTCAATATAAAGGTTTCTTGTTTTAACTTCATGCTGTATGTATCCCGTACATAGCAAAGTAGGTAGAACGTAACGGGAGAACCTAATGTAAAGACATTTCTTTCCCAGTAAGACCCTTATGTTCCGCATTTTCCATTGAATTCTTGAGGACTAGCGGAACTTAACGCCACACGTTGCCTGGTTTCCAGAGCAAAGAAGTGAAAATATTAAATATTTCATTCTCTCGTCACATTAAGAACCCCACGCTTGTGAGCCTGCGCCACGACGACTTCAATTTTTTTCGTATATACTTACATATATGTCACAACTAAACAATTTTCCTTTTCTTGATTTATATTTTCAATAGCAGTTGCGAGTAAACAACAGTAATAAAGAGAGTGATTGATTTTGTTTACAATACTAAAGCAAAGGTACGAATTGTATGAAATTGAACTTTTATATTTGTTTTGTGAATGTAACGTGGAGTAACTGCGTGAAGTTTTTTAGGTTCTCGCTGCATCCCAAACAAAACAGGGAAGGCAAAGGGAACCTGGCAACATATTGTTGGGATACTCCTTTTCATACTTAGCGTATTGGGACAACATCTGATTTTTTTTTACCTTTTCTTTTCAATAAAGTATTAAAAATTTATAAAAAAGCCTATCTATTTTATTTAATCATAAAAAATATTTATATTTAATAATAGTTTTTAGATACAACAAACATCTAAAAGAAAATCGTCTTAACATAACTCTAACACGAGAGCACTTTGTTTAACGCAGAGCACGCTGTCGAGGTCTTTAATAAGTAACTAAGGTCTAGTGCTCACTCACGTGTTTTTCGCAACGGCAAAACGTTTCTGCAAAAAATACAATTGTTTGTGTTTTGTATTTAACTCCTTTCTTAAACATGATAATTTTAAGTTTACATGTATCATTTATATTTTTTTTATTTAACTTTTATTATAAGAACAAATTCTAATATTATTTGCAATGTATTTTTTTTTATTTAAAACAATAATTAAATGTTTTGAAGTTATATTATGGCTTTTACAGCTGTCATATTTTTACAATAATAATCCTTTATCAGAGCTTTTTTTAAAGTTTCTTTTAATATTTTTTTAATAGACAGACAATAGTATAGGAATTGTATACTTAACATATCAAAGTGCCATTTTTATAACATTTTAGTCATATTTTCACATATCGAATTTGATTATCTAAACATCAATGCAATACGACAAGATATGAAAAAAAATCGATATTGGTTACAAAGAAAATATAAAACAGTGATAAACTAGTTCCAAACCAATATAAATAAAAATCTAAAATACACAACGCCTTTACGAGGTGGTAGATCAATATGAAATATTAATGTAATACGATTTCGTATTCAATCCCTCGAGACGTGATCGCTACCTACAAACTGTCGCTGTGAGTCGCTACGTGTGCACCTCGCTGGGGAATGTCCGCTCGGAAATTAGGTCACAATGCTCGACGATTCGGTCAAATGCCTGTGAAAGTAGTTTCCGATGCCAATTTTAGTGCCCAAATAAATTTATTTGTGATAATTTTTTTACTTAAAAAGCCTTTAAAATTTTATTCTTTAATATGTATAAATTATTATTATTGTTGAAACAGAAATTTTATGATTGCGAAGTGTAATTAGATATTTAGATGTGGAATTATTAATTAAATTTTTAATCAATGTTATAATTCTTAATAATAGCTTCATACTGTATCCAGCACACAGCAGGATAGGGAGAACCTAGTGTTAAGTCACTCCGTTCTTCAGTTTCGGCCGAATTGCGATGTTGAGTGATGGAACTGTCGCGTTACACGTTTGTGCTAATGCGCCACGACATGCCTGTATACGGAAATAATTGATGTATAGTAACAATAATTAAACTATTTCTATACAGTGTATGCTTGAGAATAATGTAAAAACTGTCTGTCTGACTATCTTGGCGCAGTGGGACAGATTCGATTCCTACAGGGGGATTATTTCGGTTCGGTGTTCAATATCTAAAGAAACAGCGGAGAGTGGAGAACAAACTGCTTTAACACTTACCACAAGTTCCCTCTGCCTACTCTGCTATATACGAAATAAAGCGTGAATTTGCATTTTGATTGATACAAAAATGTGTACAAAAAAATTACAAAACCACACATTTTAAAACATCTTTAGAAACTAACACAAATTGGCATTTTACGGTCGATTTCTTATACTCGTATCTCAAAAGGAGTGAGCGCTGACAAAACGCCGCCAGTCAAATCACGTGTGCACCTCGCCGCACCGCCTAGGGAATGCCCGCCGCGAAATTGGGTCACGGTGGTCGAGGTCACGACGAGATTCGAGACATTTATCATTTTTTGCAAATTTTCTCTCTATTTGTTTAGTTTATTTACATACTATTTATAATTCTATTTAGACATAAATTGTAGTGAATAATGTTTTTTTAAATTTCTGTATGTTAGATATAAATGAGTCCGTTCTAGCGCAGCGGTGTAGCGTCCGGTTGTGAAAGGGACGGTTATGGTTTTAATTTCCGACTCGAGTAACTAATTATTTATGATGATATTATTATTATGAGGAATTCCTCACTCTGGTAACGGGAGAAAGTTCGGCGATGAGTATTGAAGTTCAACAAGCAATATCTCGAAAATTGCGGGAAAAATAGGGAAGTGAATGTTTTAACATTAGGTTCCTCTGCGTCTCAATTAAAAGAATATTTAGTCACTATGCAAAAGATTATATTATTGCCAATATTCTCCATAATACAATTTCTGTTTCAGAGCAATCCTTTGTGTCAAATTCGTTTATTGAATTCAGTCATTACACGCGCCGTGGGATTAACGACCTCGCTTAATCGGACCGTTTATCTTTAATTGACAAACTCTCCAAATTTCGGGAAAGCGGAATTCTTCCAAAGGAAGATATACAACGAAATTATTTTAATGACCTTATTTAAAGTTATTTTATCTATTATTTGTTCCGCATTTTGTGGATTGGGCATGGTGAACTTAAAGCTGTCACTATTCGGTATGTGGTTTTAATCAATTAGAAGTGATATTTTATATTTAATGAAACAATTGTGAGCGTCTGACAGTTGTCGATTCAATTCGTGCTGGCGGGAATGAATTTTACTCATTTCCTAGGTCTGGTCAGAGGACAAAAAGCGGTGTTAAGTCTGTCATGAAACATGAAATGGGGTGACTTAGCACTAGGCTCTACCTACCCTGCTATATGTAGGATACAGCTAAAATAAATAAATAAAAAAAAAACCATCTACGGTAGGTGGGTGAAAATGATATATTTATAAATATGTGTAAACATAATCCAAGTCATTAGGTGTTTTACAATCACTACTTTTTTTAGTAATAAAAATTACTAAAATGTATATAAGATTTCTAATACTTTGAAAATATAAATTAAATATACTTTGAGGCCAGTCGTGGCGCAGTGGCACAAAGTGTGACTGAAAACCGACTGGTTGTGGGTTCGATCCCCACTCGAGGAGATGAAATATTTACTTAAATTTATATTTCAATTTCTTCGCTCTGGTGTCGAGGCAAAGCGCGGCGTTGAGTTCTGCCACTCAACACGCAATGCCTCCAAAATTCGGCAGAAAGTGGGGAACGGAGTGTCTTACACTAGGTTCCCTCTGCCTACCCTGCTGTGTGCGGGATATAGCGTGAAGCTAATTTAATTTATTTTAATTTATAATTTTGTATATGTATTATTATAAATTACAATATTGAATCAAATTTATTTTTTGGCTTAAACAAATCGTGTTAGCAACGAAAGTCTCTCTTTTATTATTTAGCAATTCCTTCAAAAGAATAATGCATACAAACGGAAAGACATTTCTCGGTGTGGTCAAAGAGTTTGCAAAATAAATCAGTCGAATGAAATAAGGAAATAAACTTTGCTACGCTAGTTCCACAGTTTATTTTCTTATTTCTAATTTTAGATTTGTTTCTTATTTTAAAATAGATATATAGTTTAAATGTTGGTTTTCAATTTTATTACACATTTTTTTAAAAGCATCTATGGAAAATATTAAAGCTTTTTTTTTTCAATTGAAATAATGTATATTTATTTATACTCTACTAGATTTAATCTTAACTTGAAATAATTTAATGAACAAATCCTAAATATACCTTTATTTATAGTAACTTAAATAACTCAACTTAGACATATTAAAAGAAATATTTCAACTTTTAATAACCGCAAAATATTTTTCATTTCAAATAAAGTTCTTAACAAGCATGTTTGTAAAATGTCATAATCGCTACGAGGTCTACGAAAACCGTAGCACGTAACACGTAGCACCTCGACTGCGCCGCCTACATTGCACTTCTAATACGATTCAGGTCACTCACATAACACATTTACGTGAGCTAAAGTTTAAATTTACTTGGATTTTTCTCTTGTTCGACAGTTAAAGTGAATTTAATTGAAAAAAAAATGATATATCACGGAAAGCTTATGCCTCTAGGTTATTATAAAAAAACATATTTTTGATTATTTATGAAAAATTTAATTAAATCAGTTTCACGATGTTATGTTGTGCGGGAGCACACAACAGGATAGGATAGGAAACCAAGTGTTACGTCACTCCATTCTCCACTTTCCTCTAAGTTGGGAGTCCCTGAGTGGTGGCACTCAACGCCGCTTTGCCTCTACACCAGATAGAAGAATTAAAAAATATAAATGTAAACAAATATTATGTTTCCTCGAGTGGGGATCTACCCCACGATCAGTCGATTTTACACTTTATGACCTGCGCCACTACTGGCCATTATTTATGGACTTATGTAATATAAAATTAGATTTTTTCTCTCAGCCTGTTGAGAGCATCAGTTATAATTAAGTGAGCGAGCGCTAATTCGTTCACTTTTGCGTTTTGTCTGGCCAATCCGGGGAAACAAAAAATATCTTTTTGATGGATATCTAGACAAATTTAGGCTACAGGAAACATAGAGCTTTTCTCTTTCCGCCAGAATTCACAATGGGTGTTGAGTGGCGGAACTCAACACCGCGTTTTGTTTTGCTGCATTGAGGAAAATCAAAATTCATTCTCTCAAATAGCTATCGAGCCCATAATTATTGCGTCTACAATAATATTTAACCATTTATATGTATTACACAATACATTTTGAGAAAAAATATTTCAGATAAAGTCCTAAAATATTAGCTTGATCGATCTTGACAGCACAACACGACACGCCGACCCAATTTCCGCCTCAAAATATTCCATTCATATTCTCTATTTATATAATATTTTTATTTAAAAATTCTGTTAAATAGATGCAAAGTTCTTTAATTTTATATAAATCATAAGTATGTCACACTGAATGTGTCGAAATATTCATAAAGATACACTTACATACGTTTGTGAAAAGGCAGCTATTCTACTGATATTATTGGTACTGGTTTTTTAAATTTCAATCTGTATATCGCATAGAGTAGGAAGGCAGAGGAAATCTATTGTTAAGACATTCTATTCCCTACTTTTGGCCCAATTTTCGAGACATTGCGTGTTGAATGGCGAAACTCAACGTAGCGCTGTCTTGTTACCGGTTCTTATGGGAATTGAATCCACAACCGTCGCGTTTACAGACAAACGCTATGGAGTTGACGGCTTTGACGTATTACATACTTTTTTATAATATTTAAGTATATTTTTATCCGGGTTCGGGCTCTTAATCGATCTTTGACATCGTAACGTGACACACCGACCTAATTTCACTAATATAGCTACTGCTAAGTTATATATTAAATTTATAGGATATTATTACTTATATTCAAGAAAATAAACGGTTTGAAAGTAGGTGGTGATTTTGAGTTCAAATTTCCGATAAAGATTATATACATATATTATTGTACTAGTGATATAAACGCAGTTTCGCGGTATAAATTGTATTGTTCTCACGTATAAGCTGTATTACTTTGTTATTTTTTCAAAATCTGTACAATCTGTATAATATATGTACTGCGTAAAATTGAAACAAACATACATCTTTACAAATTTTCACATTTTTTATATTATTACAATGTAACTGTTCTAAACTGCAAACGCCCTATTAGGGGAACTCCTCCGGTAGACGTGTACCGTAGGAATATAATAAAGTTGAGTTTAGACTGCCTTTGACACTAGATCATCCCTGCCTATTCTATTGTTTTGTCTTGTTACAGAGCGAGGAAATTAAAGTAAATTCTTCCCCCAAAAAGGGAATCGAACTCAGAAACATTGCTTTTACAGTCCGACTCAGCTTAAATAGGATATCCTTTTTTTTTAAATAAAAAATATGTATACTCAAAGTTTTGTTAAGCTAAACTAATTGTGGCGATAAAAGTAACTTTAATCGAACAGCGAAATAAAGGAAAAACGAAATTACACTAAACTGTCTTTTCTATATCTATTATTTATTTTACAAAAAAAAGTATCCAACTTAAATTATAGGATCACTAAAATAAATATTTGTAATTTATATATTTTTTTCAATATTCCTTAAAAGCATTTTTATAATAGATCCAATTATTTTTAATATTTCATCATAGTACAGAAAGAACAAACATTGCTTTGAAAGCAGAAAATGTTCGAAATTCACTACTATTTAGTTAGCGTTTTCGACTTTATTGTAAAATAATAGGAAACATTTTCCCATAGCAATATATAAATTGTGTACACTAGTTCATACTGTCACTGTAACCTAATTGTAAACTATTTATTAGCTAACTAACATAGTTTCATTTTGAATTTCAAATACATTATCTTGATTTGATTTTAAAAAGTTTTTATTTTCAATTTTGTTCACTTTTTGAGTGAACAAAATTGAAAATAAAAACTTTAGATTAGATTATTGAAATATGAGTTAATCTATGTATATACCATTTTTTATCACTTTGGTCGACACTTAAAATATATTCAAATCCAATTTACATTACTTTTATTTTTTCCGAGAGCTCCAAGTGGGAGTTTCAAGAGAAGAGTTTTAATGCCTGCATTTAACATACAGTGACAAATAGAGAATAATGTGAGAGAAGGTACAGAAGAGAGAAACGCTATTGAAAGACTCGGTCTTCTCATTTCTTGGATAGCAACATTTTTAGTGAAATATACCAAGTAAAATGAGAGTATAAAACATTTACCTATAAAGCTAAATTATCTATAAAATTTTGTAGCCTAAGTTAGAGCTAGCTATAAACAATACAAAGTTCTGTTGACTTTAAAAACAGGACATGTCAATCTTACACTGCATGACTAGAATATAGTACGAACAATAGAAGTCCCTTTTATTCTTGATAATTATGCTTTAGAGTAGAGATGGACTCAATAGTTACTTTCCGTTGTATTTCTTTATTTTGTGTCAAAATGTCACGTTAAGGTCAGTCAGAGGCCAGACTGTAAATGAGATAGGTCTTGGGTTGGACTCTTGCTCGAGGAAATGAAATTAAATATTTTTATTTTCTCGCTCTGGTAACAAGGCAAAGCGCGGCGTTGAGTTCCTTCACACAACATGAAATGCCCTCAGAATTCGGCGAAAATTGGGAAACGGAAACATGTCTTAATGAGAACGGAGCGTCTTGATTCTAGATTCCCAGGTCTTCTGTGCTTTCTTGACTATGTGCGGAATAAAATTAAAGCGAATACGAACGTCATGCATAATTAGATACTTATAACTTTGACGGTCTTTAAATTCCTTCCTAAATATTTTCCTTGCGTGAAAGTTTTTTTGAGATTTTAAAATTATAAAAGTGCTTAGTTACTATTCTATGGCAACGATGGATACTGTATCAGGGAAGTTAGAAATTAACATGTATGTATGTACATACAATATTAGATAATTACGTTGAAATGACAGCAATGCAAGTTATGCAGACCGATACTAATATGCCGTTTGAATGCCAGTCGTATTGGTTGGTATGTGCTTGTGTCAAATTCTTAATAGATGGAGATTTTGCATGGATATTTTACTTTAAGTATAATTGGTGAAAAAATCTTATATAGATGATCGTGGGTGTGATTTCTTCGTGAGTTTGAGTCCGTCGTGGCGCAGGGGCACTAGCGTTTCATTATAACACGTAGGTTGTGAGTCGGTCCCCATTAGGGGGAAAGAATATTATTAAGATTATTTATTAATATTTTCAATTCTTCTACCAGAACGGGGTTATCTTTAATTATTTTCATTTCCCCAATATATGAAAATAATTAAATAAGTACAAAAATATTATAAGGTTTTGAATAAATAAAAGTAAAGGTAAATTAAAATCTGACGTTGTTCTGATTTAATATTTCATATTGGAATATCGTAAACTACTATTGAATACAGATTTTCATAAATTATTTTTACTCCCAATGCATATTATAATGAACGACACTACAAACGTGAGATGAAATATTATATGAATATGAAATGAAAACTAGAATATGGGAAAATGTTAGAATTTTGGACAATATTTTTATATACTTGCTACTATAGAAATGTAGTTATAATTTCACTTCAGATAAAGCCAAATGTCAAGTCATTCTGTTTTTTTAATTTCACATGTGATATTTTTGGCGGAATTTAACGCCACGTTTTGTCTATCTATATAAGTTTGATTTTTAAACACGTCGAGTGTCATATTTTCATTAACTCGCTTTGGTAACAAGAGGAGAAGTCCCGCAACTCAACACGCAATAACTCCAAATTAACTTAGTTAAATTTTTATAATTAAATATATTTTACCAAAAATGGTTTCATTCAATTCTGTTAGATGTTTTCAATTGAATTTACTTTTCTAGAATTGTATTAAAAAAGACTTCCACACAAAAAATAAGAGGTTATAAGTAAAACTTACAAGATTGTAAGTTTTACTTATAATCTCAGTTACTCATTGAAATGTAAGTTTTAAGCCACATATATAACACTAGTACAATATGCGACCGCAGAAATTCATAATTAAGGCCGAAATTGCTTCACCCCATTCATAGCACGCGCCTGCTTACTTTTGCTCCATATTAAACTACATGTATGTTAACGTGTGCTCACTGAATATATTACATTTTCAATATGATTTTACAGCTTAAGGCCCAATGACACAGTGGCACAAACGTGCGACGTTTGTGGGCGTGTGGGTTCGATTCCCATTCGGGCGAATGAATTATTTTCTGGAAACAAGGCAAAACTGGGCGTTGAGTTTCACCACTCCACGTGAATTGTCTCGAAAATATCACGTGGGTTCGGTCTCCGTGAGGGGAAGTGAATCGTTATCCATCTACATTACCCATTTTTATCACCCATTTTTTCCCATTCTGAAAAGATCCAACGCGCAATGTCAAAATCGGGCAGAAAATGAAAAAATTGACTATTTTGACACTTGTTTGTCTCTATCTAATCTACTACAGGAGAAAGAGAAAGGAGAAAGCGGACATTGTTTCACTTTACACTTTGATTTGATAAATTCCGTTCCAATGATTTTTTTATTTTTTTCTGATCTCAGTAATTAAAAAGTATTGCCTTAAATGGCAGATGGACAACTTTGTTAGTTTGATTTATAAATATACCTAGCAGTGTAGGCAAGTAGGGAACCTAGTAAGTACTATGACGATTCGATCCGTCACATTATACCGAAATTTCAATATATTGCGTGTACATTGGTAGAACTCAACGCCGCGCTTTGTCTTTTGATCAGAGCAAAAAAATAAAAAAAAAACAATCACCCAAGAGTAAAATCGAACTAGCAACCACCATATATACAATCAGATTCTTAAATCATATTTAAACATTAAATTCAATAATGGCTTTATCAAAGTTTAATTTTATTACGCCAATATAGTGCAATTACATTAGCCGGTTCAGATGCTTTGGTGCGAACCGTAATTAATTATAAGGCGAAGTTGGCCGTTTGCCAGCCACTGCCTTTGTAGCTAACGTAAGAGATATCACGAGATTGAGTTTTTAAATAGTTTTCGACAGTTCCAATATGTCTTTCGCTTTGAATATAGATTTAATTCTTGTTTTGTTTTCTCTCTACGTACTTGATGGTAAAAATTAGTTAGTTATATTCCGAAGAGCAGGTCGGTCGTAGCGCAGAAGAAAAAGAAAGTTGTGTTGTGAAAAAGAAAGAAAGTTGTGTTAAGACATTTCGTCTCCCAAATTCCGCATAATTTTCTTGACAGTGTGCTTAATGGCGGAATTGAACAGAGCGCTTTACCTTTTAAGTACAAGGAGGAAATGAAAATAATTCATTCGCCCAATCTAATCGAATACACAACCTGTGATCTGATGCTTTCCTGATGCGCTATGACGGCCTCTTAAGAGGTGAATAAGTAATATCATTAATTTCTAATAGGAGATACGTCAAAATATAATAAAAAATAACATTTGATCCCTTTGAACTTTTAATATATTTAAATTGTGCCATCACAGAAAGATTTTTATTAGAAACCATTTTACATTTAAGATAATAATCTTTCGCGAGAGTCAAATGGACAATGCTTTCATTTAATTCATAATAAAGGAACATCCTTTATATACGACGCGAACGTGGGCTGGGCCGTTATTGAGATTGAGATCCAGATATATTTTCTTTTTGTATATTGTAAATGATTAAAATTGTTTTCTTTTGTTTTTAGCTTACGTACATTTATAAAAAAATAAAATAAGATTCTATGAAAATTAAAATTGGATATTTTGAGTGGGTATTTTGTTTTTCATGCACAATACATATTTCGAGACGTTACGTGTCAAGAGGCGGAACTGAGCGCTGCGCTTTCTCTTTTTGTGTTTGTTTGTGCAAGTTTTTTGATTATCACGATTATGAAACATTTTAAAGAAACTTTTTAACCGGATTGATCGCGTATATTTAGTATTATCATTTCCCCGAGTAGGAATTGAATCCACAAACGTGGTGGTTACGTCGCACTTCACAGCAAATAATGTACAATAGTTTTACTTAAAATTTTGTTCAAAAGTTTTAATACAGAGCTATTTACTTAGTTAAAAGTATTAAATAAAAGTTATAACTTATTTGGTAGTTTTGGATTTATACATTTTTATATCGAACGGATGCGTGCGTCTATGTTAACTGAATATAAAGATATTTGTTCCATTCCTTCCTTAAAGTGGTTCAATTCTCATAGGAAGAAGTTAATTATTTTTTAATTTCCTCGCTATGGTGACAAAACAAAGCACGGAGTTGAGTTCCGTCACTCAAAACGTGATGTCTCGAATACTGGGCGGACGGAACAGAGTGTCTTTGCATTAGGTTCCATCTGCCTACTCTGTCGTATGCGAAATATTGTGAAACTAATTTTTTTGCTCACAAATATTCTAATTTTACGTAATATACAATGAGATCTAAGTGGTAAATTAGATTGTTTTTCATTTTCCTTATTTTTTGTAGACACGATACAGTGTGCACCCAAAATCAGCACGGGATACGGCGCGAAGCTAAAGAAAAAAAAATTATACCAATGAACAATTTGTGCCACCATTTTAAAAGTAATAGTAAGCCACTAAAGTTCATCAAGCAGAATCCACAGAAAATATGAAAATAAACACTAAATTATACAATCTTAACAAATAACTGACGTTCAGTTTGTTTTACAAATGTAACTTTTTTTTACAAGGTTTTTATGCTGCATAAATTGTCTTTGTGTTCCAAGCGGGTTTGTTTTTGCTTTCTTTTTAAACATCACTCAGCTGAGTGTGGGTTTCGAGAAGAACTAGCAAATTTTATTTGTTCTAAGGAAATTATTGTGAAATGTATGTTTTTGGAATCCATTTAGACATTTTTTTTGTTTTTTTTTTGTAATTCGAATTATTTTCACTTTCTCGCTCTGGTAACAAAATGAAGCGCGACGTTTAATTCTACCACTCGACCGCCAAAACAAACCAAAGAGAGGCATATATAATATGATATTTTAATATAATATATTGTTTTTTACATAACATATAATATAGCTTAAAAAGCTCATTTGATATTTACTGGAAAATTGGCTTTACAGAAATTAAGGTCAACTCATATCACTGGCAGCCTACATGGCCAAATTTTATAGGTATTTAAGCTTTAAAATATATTAATGTCATGGTTTCTGTGTATAATGACTGTATATTCGATTCAATTTAAGACATTCCTATATTTCGCCAAATTTTCAAGACATTGACTATTGAGTCGGGAATTCAACGCCACTTCTTGTCTTGTTAGCAAAGCATCACAATGAAAATAGTTAATTTTTTTGAATTGGAACCGAACATACAACCGTCTGTACCGCTGCACCACAAAGGCCTCAAAAAGTGGAAAGTGGAGAGCATAGTAGAGACAAAACAACTTTTAACATTAATTACTACTCTACGTTATACATTCTAATAAGAATAGTTTTCATAAATTTTAGTATTAATATAGGAAAGCATTGTCTCCAATTTTGGTGCGTGTCTTTGAATATTAAGAGGCTAGCTCTTAGTTTGTAATACTTCCTTATTACCTAACAGCTTCACCCCTGTAGCCAAATGAAAATAATTTAGAGTTATATATGGCGTCCGAGTTAGGTACCAGCTATAGTGGACTGCATCGAAAAGATTGATTGTCCGTGTAACTGGGACTATCAAATAATGGAGGAAACAAGATTTTTTTTAATTTAAATCAGTTGTTGTTAGTGTGTTCAGGGTGTGATCCCCTCTCCAGAAAGATTATTAGTTTCGTTTCCTCGCTTTTGCCAGATAAAGCACAGCGTTGAGTTCCACATAGCGACGACGAGTTAGTGCCATCGTACGCTTTTGCTCGATATATAAAATATTCTGTGACAACATTCATGTAACCTCGTAATAAAACGCAACGTTATAAACCTCGTGATAGTCGAAAGCGACTCGTTGTTTGATGATGAATTTTAGAAAAGCTGTGAGGCTTGGCACTATAAATTTATTGAATTCTTTAGGAGATATTGATTTATTTCATACACAATATTACAGCATTTTGTGATCAGAATAGTAAAATGCAACTAACCAAGTCTATGACAAGGTTCACGGCAATTGGACTATGTAAGTTTTAGTTCACATTTTAAGTTAAGTCAGTGTTGAGTCAGGCAAATTTCATATAATATTTTTTTAGCTTCACACTGTATTCCATAGCAGGGAAGCAAAGGGAACCTGGGAACCTAATGTTGTTACACTCCGTTTCAATACTTCCTTCCCCATTTTCCACCGCATTCTGGAGGCATTGCGTGTTGAGTGGCGAAACCAGACCGTTATCAGAGTGAGGAAAAGAATATGAAATATTTCACTTCCTTGAGTGGTAATCGAATCCACAACCTGTCGCGCTTACAGTCCCATGCTTAATTAATTGCTAAGTACTATAATGTAGGTAATATGTTAAGAAAAAAAAGTAGTCATGATACGCATAATATCTGAACTTAAGCGCGTTTAAATCAAGGAAATTAATGCAAAAGAAAATGTCTCAAAAATGGGAGTGTCTTAATACTTGGTTTTTTATTGCTTTACTGCTATGTATGGGTTGCAGCATAATAAAACATATTTTTTGATATATCATGCATTTGTGAACTATCAAGCATATTTTAATATACAAGATCTATAAATGATCTATGATCTATAGATCAAACTAATTGAACCATATTATTATACATGTAATGTAAGATAGAGTTTGAAATGCAATGCCCACGTTAATTTGCATCGAGTGAGGCGGGCTGTAAACCGCCAACGGTAAACACTGTACCGTCTTGTTTATATAATTTAGTCAAGCAATCTCGCGGAGTATTAAAGCTGAACGTGGGCTTGTAATGTTGGTAAAAAATTTAATTGTTCTTCTACCTCGTAGAACCAGAAGAACCCTTGGAAGCTATTAGAGTTTTTGTCATTTATGTTTAAATTTGGTGAACTTGTTTGGTTATGAATGTTAAATAGATGTATGTTTTTTAATTGATTGTTATTTTTTTTAACGAGAGTATCTTGTGTTAAGACACTCGGTCGGTCGGTCGGAAAAATTGTAAAATCAATCAATCAATTTGCGCAGTTATCTACAGCTAACTTCAGGGCTGCCACAACTCATCGACTGTACTACGATGGCATTGCTAGCTTGTAAAGTACTACGAAAGTTTAATGTAAAGCATAAAATATATACTTTAGTATCAAATAATATGTACTTACAATATAATTTCACTTTTGACTGAAAATTTTTCTATTATTTTTAATTTTTTCCTACTACAATTGAGGCGCTGTCGTGGTGCAGTGGGCATAAGCTTCTGAATATAAAGATTTTAGGTTCGATTCCCATCAAGGGCTATGAAATATTTAATATTTTAGTTTACTGTGATAACGAGGCAAAGCGCAGCCTCTCAATAAGCAATGCCTTAAGAATTCGGCGGAAAGTGGGGAACAGATCTTATTGGGAAACGGAGTGTTTTAGCACTAGGTCCCCAGGTTTCTTCTGCTAACCCTGCTATGTGCGGGTTACACCTTGAACTAAAACAGGCTAGAGCGTTAACAAAACACTGATTTTATTCCGATATTAAAGTTGTTTTCATTTGTTCCAGACGGATCCGCTCTCGGTCGGCGAACGAGCCGCGGCGGATCGGGGGCCGCGGGCTCGAGTTGACGTCATGCTCATCGCTTTCAACCAATCAGCCAACCTGTCTGACCTGGCGCTCGGCCCCGACCTACCAGCCAGCCCCTTCAGCCTCGCCCAAAAGATCGTCATCGCAATCATCGCCAGTGTCCTATCAGTTCTCACCGTCGTCGGAAATTCCATGGTCATGATAAGCTTCAAGATTGACAAACAATTGCAAACCATAAGCAACTACTTCCTGTTTTCCTTAGCAGTCGCGGATTTCGCAGTCGGATTGATATCGATGCCGTTGTTCGCCATGTTTACTATTTACGGGTACTGGCCGCTGGGGCCGCATATCTGCGATACCTGGCTGGCTCTGGACTATCTAGCATCCAATGCATCGGTTCTCAACCTCCTAATTATAAGTTTTGATAGGTATTTTAGTGTGACACGCCCGCTCACGTACAGGGCTAAGAGGACTACACGTCGCGCGACGGTGATGATCGGCGGCGCGTGGGGCTTCAGCCTAGTGTTGTGGCCGCCGTGGATATATGCGTGGCCGTACATAGACGGCGAGAGGAAAGTGCCCCCCAACGAGTGTTATATCCAATTCATAGAGACTAATCAGTTTATTACTTTCGGGACGGCCATTGCTGCGTTTTATGTGCCAGTGACAGTTATGTGTATATTGTATTACAAGATTTGGAGGGAGACGAAGAAAAGACAAAAAGATCTGCCCAACCTCCAAGGGGGGAAGAAGCATGATTCATCGAAGAGATCGAATTCTAGGTAAGTTATCTTGTAAAACTTATGTCATAAATAGGCAAGCTCACAAACTCCAAGTTTCTCAAGTCTAAAAATCACTGCTTTTATTTTTATTGATCCCGAACTTTCCCAGAGTTACGAAACTTAATAGTAGACGAGCAGAATCATTACTTACAATCTGCAACTTTCGAAATGGCCACAAAAACTTTTACTATAATTCTGTTTGCGTCTCTCAACCCCGACACTCTAGTTTGTGTTTTTTATCCATTTACATTAAGGTCTGTTTTTAGCTGTGACATTTCTGAATTTGAGCGAGAATTTTGAGCACCCGAAACGCCCAAACCATGTAAAAGCTCATCGACGATAGTTTTTCTTGGGGCCCGTTCCTAAATGGTCGTAATAACTTCTATATACAATGTCAATAACGTTAGTTAATATAAAAAAATAAACAAAATAAAAGAGTTTTTCTTATTTAATAAGTTAAAATATAGCTTTAATTTTTAACTTGGTAGCAAGTCACTAAGTTACCATTTATTTAGACTCATTTATTATACAAATTAATTATTAATTACGAATGAATAATTAATAATAAACTGACTGAGGCCAGTCGTGGCGCAGTGGCACTCTGGTGTCGACGCTAAGCGCGGCGTTGAGTTCTGTAATCAACACGCAATGCCTCCAGAATTCGGCAGAAAGGAAAAGGAGTGCTTTAACACTACCTTCCCTCTGCCTACCCTGCTGTGTGCGGGATACAGCGTAAAGCTGATTTTTAATTATAAATTAATTTCTGTATACGATAGGTAGGTTCGCATGCAATCACGCATATTTAAACAACGTCACAATTGCATTGAATAATATTTTTATTGTATAAACGAAACAAATAGGTATGTGAAATTTTAAATACAATTTTGCGAACACGAAATAGTCTCTTTGATATGATAATTGGATCTGTCCAATCGTCAGAATCGATGTAGATAATGGAACTGTTAAAGTATCGATGAATATTCAGTAACAGATGGAAAAATAACAGCGCGTAATTAATGATAATAGTTTTGTTTTTATAACATTATTTTATCTATAATCCGATGATATTTTAGGGTTTTGACTGTATTTACAATGGTTAGGAGTATAAAATTCTCTGAAAATTGTACAAAATATTTTTAATTACCAGGACTATGTTAATATACCTTTCTAAAGGCAAAAGTTGTTTATAAGCATAATTTTTTTTATTATATCTATAGGTATATGTATATATATAACAAAAAAATATACCTTTAAGCTTTTACTTCTAAAGTACGACGACGATACGTTTGTGGGTGCGATCCCCGCTCGGGGGAATAAAATATTGTATAAAGCGCGGTGTTGAATTCAGCCATTCAGTACGCAATGCCTCAACAATTCAGTGAAAAGAGGAGAATGGAAGTGTCTTAACTGTTTGTCTGTACACTAAGTTAGCAGGTTCCTTCTGCCTACCCGAGCCTACCTGTTATGTGCGAGATACAGCGTGAAAAAAATTGTGGGTCATGTCTGTTTTATATTTTGTATTTAATTTTTTTTACTTGTAAGTTATGTATAAAAGAATTAATTTTATGATTTTATATTAATTCTATATTGAACAATTTTCAATAATAATATCACAGTAATAAATTATCAAGAAAAAATCGTTTTTAAGCTTAAAGCTGAACCAGCATGAACGAACCAGGAAACCCATTGTTAAGACTTCGTTTCTCACGCAATCACTTAATTCCCAATACATTATGTGTTGAGTGACTGAACTCAACGCCAAGATTTGTTTAATACCAAAGTGACGAAATGAAAATAATTCATTCCCCAAAACGGAAAACGAGCCCACTACAGTCACGTTTACAGACAGACGATGAGTTTCTGCTGTAGGATTTTAAACGCTGTTATTAACCTAATATAATATTTTTATTCAAACAACCTCTTCAGTTCAACGTAACTTTGAAGGACATCTATCTATTACATTATGCATTATCACGTATTCCATTTGAATGTCCGTTTGCTGAGAAGCATCGATCCTTAAGAGATTTATAATTTTAGTAACGAATTAACATCCTAGAATGTTACTAACTAGAACTAACAGAATTAGAGAAAGTTAATTAATTAATTAGCTTCACGCTATATCCCTCATTCATTCATCGACGTTTATCTATACTGTATGTTTCGTGTGATGCAGTTACACATAGATACCAATAACGTAAACAAATACTTCTACAAAAATACTACTGAGCCTTGCCGACCTGCCGCTTTCCATTCTTAAAAAATATACTAGAAAGAGAAAAGTAGATCTCTTATTTTTTATGGAGTAGTTAAAACTGTGGTTTCATTTAAAGTGATGGTGACAAAAACACTATATACTAGTATTATATAAAACTCTTCTGTTACTTAGTGAATGACAAATAATGCACAGACGATTATATATATTTTGTTTTCATTTCCTTGCTGTAACAGAAAAAATGGCGTTGAATTACGCCACTCAACACGCAATGTGTCGAAAATAGAGAAAGTTCCTTTTGCCTACTCTAATGTGGGTACACTTTTATTTAAATAAAACAATCTAAAACGAAGATAACATAAACACGCCGCGATTACCTCGTCGTAGGTATAAACGACAAATTCCCAAACGGCCATCTTTTACCTCACGTATCTAATAAAAATACCTATAGCGTGAGTGCTCTTAAAAATTTCAGCGCCTTAGCGTATTTAGGTTGCTTTCACATGGAGCGTTTAGTTTATATATATATATATATATATATATATATATATATATATATATATATATATATATATATATATATAATGTTTAAAAATAATATTTATATCTGAGTGAATTATGTATAGTCGTCATTTTGTCGCTTTCGTAACCAGACTAAGTCATTTTGATTATTGATTATTGTAATGTCTATATATGATTTAAGACATGTATATATATAAAAATAATGATTGTGAAAAAATATATACAAAATATTGAACATATTTTTTCAATAAGACATTGAAGACATTGAATAAAGTTTTTTCAATTTTTTTTATTTAGTAAGATAAAATAGATCTTTGTAATATTTATTCAATTTGTTGGTGAAATTGTAATTAAATCATCAGTTACTGAAGAAGATTATTAAATTTAATTTAATGCTTCATTGAAACACAGCCTTTTTTCCCATATCACGCTTTGAAACCCCCCACTGCTCCTTATATTACGAACGCATTACTCGGAGATACAAAGATTTACGCTACGTTTGATACTTTATTTAGCACATGAGCTTCAAATGTAATTGTATTATTTAGGGGTCTAGGTTTAAAACACTTAGTTTTCCACTTTCTGATCAAATTTTCGAGACATTGCGTGATGAATAGTTGGTCTCAATGTTCCTTAGTAGATATTGAACTCACAACCGTCACGTTTACAGTCTTAAGCTACGCCACGATCTCCTCGATCGACGGCTTGATGAACTAAAAATGCTATGATAAATAATAAATGTATTGTATTATGTTTGTATAACTTATGTAATTTTTACCAGCGATTTGTCTCAAGCCTAGAAATAGAACCCACAACCGTCGCGTATAAAGTTAGATGTTGTGCTGCAGCATCGCGACGGTCTCTACAATACAAGACAAGATTTTTATACAATTATATTATTTCCTGACGACAATTGCATTTCTTCTATTAAAGCACATATGTGCTATATAACGTTATCTCAATTTCCATAATCTTCCAATTAATGGTAGTCGGAGAATTTAATAAACACTCTTTATTACAATACTAGTTTCTACCCGCGGTTATATGTGACAATGTGTCAAGACATACTCTAAGTGCCCGAAGTAACTCTTTTTATTGACCGCATTTACTTAGAATCCGAAAAGAGCCCTCCTCAAAAATAGAGAAACTGACGAAAAATATTTTGTTCATTTCAACTCAGTGTTATAATATTAGTATAGATAATATTTCTTTTATGAATTAAAGAATTTATTCAGCTTCACGTTATATGTCTCCTGTGTCAAGTCACTCCGTTCTGTACTTTTCCCTAAAATTCAGAACATTGTGTGTAATTTGGCAGAACTTAACGCCGCACTAGTCGTGTTATCAGACGTTGCCAGAGCGAGGAAAGGAAAAAAAATCATATATGATCAATATAAAGGGACTCGAACTCACAATCGTCGCGTTTACGGTCAGACTGTGTACTAACGGCCTCTTTCGTGGATTTATTTTTCTAATAAAGAAAATTCCGTGTCAATATTCTATTTGTTGCATCAATAAACAAAAACCATCTAATTGTTAATACAAAAACACAATTAAATTTCCATTCCATTAATTTATCACTAAACAATTCCTATCTATTATAAACGTACAAAACAAAAAATACACAAAACAAATTTCATTTGTATTTCTTTATTAATAGACAACAATTAGAACAATAAAAATATTCTGTTCGTATTTTATCAACACAATGAAAGCCATCGTGACGCAGTGTCTAACTAAAACTTGATGGTTTTAGGTTCATGGGGAATGAAATAATGGTTTAATTTTTTACTTTGTTACTTAAAAAAAATCTAATCAGCTTCACGCTGTATTTCGCACACAGCAGGGTAGGAACCTAGTGTCAAGACGATCCGTTCCCCTCTTTCCACCGAGTTCTGGAGGCATTGGGTGTTGCCTCGGCTTCAGAGCAGAACAGAAGAAATGAAAATATACATGTAAATAAATATTTCAATTCCTGATGTGTGAAGAATGGAGTGTCATAACACTAGATTTATTTTGCCTATTCTGCTATAGTGAAGCGTGAGGCCGCATGAGGCCAGTCGTTGCGCAGGGGCACAAAGGGTGACTGACAAAAATGGGTGATTTAATATTTCATATCTTATATTTTCATTTATTCTCTCTGGTGTAGAGGCACAGCACGGTGTTGAATTCTACCTCTCAACACGTAACGCCCACAGAATTCGGCGGAAAGTGGGGAACGGAGTGTCTTAACACTAGGTTCTCTCTGTCTACTCTTCTGTGAGCAGAATATAGCGTGAAGCTAATTTAGTTATTTTTATTTTTTGATGCGTAAAACGTGTTATGTAAAACATAAATAATAAACTCGTATTTCGTATTTTATCTACACAATGGGAGTATTGCAGTAAGGTTGATAAATAGTGACTATCAGCTAAAGGGGAATCGCCGCAAATTAATTACGTTTCAACATAGCGTTGGGATAAATAACATAATTAAGTTTAAAATTCGATCCCCTCAGAGAATCCGTTCATTAATTGTATTAGTTCTCGGTTATATTGTTTTCTTATAGCTTCCTAAGTACAAGCTTTTTCTTATACGTTATCCCAAACTGGTGAAGTTTGACTCCGAATCGCGCAGGGCGGGTTTCGTACCTATGAAATCGGTAACAAATCACATTTGTTGTATGTTAACCTCCTTAAATATTAATTTTATCCTATTTTTTAGCATTTCTCGTTATAGTGGCAATCAATCTTGGTTCATTAGATATAGCCTGATGACAGACGAGAAAACAGTTATTTGAACGGATTGGCTGCGGCGTCTCAATAATACGGTTCAGTTTGAGCTTTTGGATACAAAACAAAAATGATAACTTTGTCAGATTTGAAGTAAATCTTTAAGCGATAAGTTTCTTGTATGCCTCTACCTGCGTTTTTGCTTTCAAAAACTCACACAAATAGAAATAACTAAAAGATCTACATGCATTCTTGTGCTTAGTGTCGGATATAAAGTAGATTACATGGAAACGATTAACGTTATATAATATAGCCTTCCGGAATAAATGGAGTATTCACAACACGAAAAGAATTTTTCAATTCCAGTCCGTTGTTGCTAAGATTAGCGCGCTTCACCAAACGAATTCTTCAGCTTTATAATATGAGTAAATTTATTAGTAAAAGACAAGAAGTTTTAAGCCCCTATTATTTTTAAATTTTAACAATTTAATAATATTGCAGTTAATATATTCCATTGATAACATTCAACGGACCAACTTATGTGAAATCGGGAATTAGGTAAAAAATGAGGCCGTCATGGCGGCATATCGTGCGTTTGTAAGTGCAACGATTGTGGGTTTGAATCCCACCCGGGCGAGTTGATTATTTCCATTTTGTCTCTCTGGTAATAAGATAAAGAGTATCCTAAAAAGTGAGCCTAAAAATATTTATAACATCTAATTGGGCTCTCATACTCAAAGTACGACGACTTATATCTCGAATATCTGGAGATTAGATAATACGTTATGTTTACGTGAAAAATATATATCTACATTTTCCACTCCATTCTCTACTTTTATTAAATCCTTTTCTGTTTTCTGTTTCCCTTACAATCGGCTGTTAGAGATCTTGAAAAATGTTATACCACTCAAAATGTAAGTAGCGCAACAATGAAGTGTTAGAGTATTCTATCTAGTGGTTATTGTGTTGTAAGGTATGAACGGCACAAAAGATACTGAAAATGGCTATTTCTTCTTTAGATGTTTGTGTCTAACAAAATACTGGGAAAATTGTTGTATATTGACGGTGATATGTTATCTATGTTTTGTCATTAAAATAAAAAATATAAAAAAAAAATAGGGGGATTTTTTTTTAATGTGAATAATTCAGGCATTCCCTGCGTTTGGGGAGTGCGTGGAATGCCTGTTTGTTCTTTAATACTAAACAATTTTACTTGAATAGTAATATCAAAAGTAAATGATTTTTATTATTAATAGCGACCGTGACGCGAGTTTCAAATAATCAGCGTATATATACATATATATATTTATTATACCATATATTGGATATATTGATTGGTAATTATGTCGGATAAAGCTTTATTAAAAAAACCGATCAAGTGCGAGTCGGACGCACCCACTGAGGGTTCAAAGCCAATTTCAGGGTAGTAGGTCAACAAGTTGTACTTCCACAACTTATAAAAGTTAACAAACTTATGTTCATATACTTGGTATACATTCTTTTCGGATTTTTTAAATTTGTACTGCAAGTTCTCATTTCTTATCAAATTTCATATTTGTAGGTCTACAGTAAATATCTTAAAGGTATGATAACGCGACGAATAGCGACGGATTTTTTCATACATTTTTATTTCGTTGATTAAGAAACTTGGTTTTTCTGTGCAAGTCCAAGGGACTGCAGACCTAAATATTGAATATTCAGTTTTTAGAGCTTGACACGCGATCCCTAGATAAATGGACAACAAAGTATTTGTTTTCTTTGTCTTTCTGCTTGAGATACGGATCCTTAAATATTGCGGCTCCGTTCACAATATAAGTTAATTTATTGCGTTATATCTTTAAATGGAAAGAAAATGACCAGACTCATTCTTTTTTTTTTTTTTTAGCTTCACGCTATATCCCGCACACAGCAGGGTAGGCAGAGGGACCTAAAGTTAAGACACTCCGTTCCCCACTTTCTGCCGAATTTTGGAGGCATTGCGTGTTGAGTGGCAGAACTCAACGCCGCACTTTTGCCTCGACACCAGAGCGAAGAAATGAAAATATCCTCGAGTGGGGATCGAACCCACAACCAGTCAGTTTTACAGTCACACTTCGTGCCGCTGCGCTATGACTGGCCTCCAAAAACTTCAATATATTCAATAATATATACACAACAAGCAAAACCACGTTACTTTACAGTTAGTTAAAATTACACTTGTTCAATAACCTTCTAAAATATCACCTCAGCCACGGCACGAGCTACACAACCAATTTTTTCTTTCTCAATTTTCATTTCGGCGCCATCTGCGTCCACGTCCATAATTTAATCCGTGTGCTGTTACCAACTGGCATATTAATTTCGCATGTTATATTAATCTTGATTAAATTTTGACTATCTATAAGTCAAGGTGAGGCCAGTTGTTCCGCAGGGGCATAGAGTGTGATGTAACGCAACTGGTGATGAGTTCAATTCACACTCGAGGAAATGAAAAAATATTTAAATTTATATTTCCATTTCTTCGCTCTGGTGTCAAGGCCAAGCGCCGCGTTGAATTCCGCCACTTAACATGCGATGCGGCCAGAATTCAGCAGAAAGTGGGGAACGAGGTGTGTGAACACTAAGTTTTCGCGACGGTTTTAGGTGACGAGACGAAAATTAGACGGAAAAGGACTGAACCGGCGTTGGTATATCAGGATAGGCAGGATTTTCGAGATATTAAGTGTTACGTAGCGGAGCTCAGCGCTGTGCTTTGTTTTGTTACCAGACCAAGGAAATTAAAGTAATTCATTCCTCCAAGTAGGAATTGAACCCACAATCGCATCGTCGCTTTTACACTCACTCGCCGTGACGTTGTACCACGTGCCTCAATCTAAATTGAGTATATATTATGTATAATTTAATTATAATATACTCTTGGCATAATTGTTTCGTAGTTAAATGTTGATTAAGTTATACAACTTATATGTCGGCTGTGAATTCAAATTCCAAATAATGTAGAGCATTAGGAGAATGCAGAAATACCTATAATTATATATCATTATTATTCTTTCATTGTAGCAGAGGGAAAGTAGAGTTAAGACACTCTGTTCCCCACGCATCGCCCAATTTTCGATACGTTGCGTTTTAAAAGGCAATGTTAAATCATCATCACCAATTCATGCCCCCGAGACGGAATCGAACCGCCACGTGCGACTATGCCAAAAATATTATTCACAGTAAACTAATTCACAGTTATTAATTAATAAAAAACAAAATAAATCAGCTTCACGCTGTATCCCGCACACAGCAGGTTAGGCAGAGGGAATCTAGTGTTAAGACACTCCGTTCCCTACTTTCTGCCGAATTCTAGAGGTACTGCGTGTTGAGTAATTATTAATGGTCTTCATATTTTTAGTTAATAATATTTTATAATAGTTTTGATCACGTAGATATATTTGTAAAATAGTATCGCAAAAACTTTAGTCAGCCACACGTGAAACTTTTAAATAGAGATAGTTTGTTTTCTCTATATAAAAGTTTCGTGTAAGTCTAAACTCTAATAAATTACAAATGCTTGGAAATCTAATAAACTAAATTGTTAAAAATATTATTTGCTTCTAATATATTAGTAGGCGCTTATTGCCTATAGCATTTGCGGGTGTCAACGTCAAATGGATTATTTTTTTTATCTGCTTCACGCTGTATCCCGCACCGCAGGCAGAGGGAACTGAATTCTGGAGGCATTGCGTGTTAAGTAGCAGAACTCAACGCTGCACTTTGGTGGACAACATCATCATTCATCATTTAAATCATTTAAAAAATAACTTTATAATTAACAAAAGTGAGGTACTATTTTTTGTATCTTATTTACCTTATAACTAATAACTACCAAAGTAACCACCACTCAAACTCCATGTTCTCTGAGTACTTACCAGTGTTAGGTGTATGCGCACAGAAACTTTCAAGCTTTATAAAATAACGAAGTTCTGGTCCTACTGTTCTACTATTAGCTTTCTCTCCACTAGTTTATGTTATTGAAAGAATTTTGAGAGTATTACTAGTAATGATATAAAGAGGCCGTTGTGGTCCAGGGGCACAAGTGTATGGACCTTTGTGATGGTTGCGGTTTCGATCCCTAGAAGAGGAAATGAATTATTATTTATTAATATACTCATTTCTTCGCTCTAGCACCAAGGCACAAAAGCCGCCACTTAACAGGCAATGCCTCAAAAAATTCGGCAGAAAGCGGGGGAAGTAAATGCAGGAAGCAGCATGAAAAAAATTATGGAATCATGGCGCAGTAGCCATACGACTTTAAACATGACGGTTTTCAGTTCGATCCTTACTTTTAGGAGGAGTGGAGTTTTCATTTCTCCGCTCTGATAAACAAATTTCGGTGTTGAGTTAAGCCACATAACAAGCAACGTTTCAAAAAATTGGGTGAAAAGAGAAGAAGGAGTATTAGGATATTACGTACCCTAATACCAGTTTGCTCCTTAATTGTTATGTGTGAAAAAGCTTGAAGTTTTGTTTAATTCATTTGCAAAAATATATATTTTCAATAATTTTACAATAGTTTTTGGTACCATAAAGTAAATTAGCATTTATCTGTCACTTGGTCCATATAGAACGCTGTCTGCCTCAGATAGGTCTTGTTGGCCTCATTTTATGCAATTTACATTCTAAGCTTGATATAATGACGACTTCTTTGAAAAGTTAAATCAATTACTGAAGATCTAGAAGAATTAGTATATATATATATATATATTGAACGACGACACAAAACACATGCCCAAACTGTTGGATTTAAAAGATAGAAACTTTTTATTTTTTCATATAGATAAGTTAGGGATTTTTACAAGAAAGGGAAAAGAAGGGGATTTCTAATTTAACTAATTTATTATAAAATATTGGAATAAAATTTAATTTTTAATCTTAATAAACTGAGTTTAACTAAAGGTAGTAAAATAGAAAACAAATGACCTTTGATAATAACCAAATTTTATCTTTCTATTTTGCAAATTACGTCCATTTCAAAAGTAAGAAAAAAATGTGCCATTTTTAATACAAAAGAGATCACAAAATCATAAATGATGGTTCAAGACGATAATTAAAGTAAAAAAAGTTCTAAGTAGGTGAAGGAGAACATCCCTAATAGGCTATTACTTTTATTTCTTTTTTTATAGAAGGTTATTTCAGGTAACTTCATCAATGGCTAGCGTAAAGATTTTATGGCAGTTTTAAAACCATGGTTCCAAGTTTATTGTTGTGGTGGTGTTGGTTTGTCTTTCACGCTTTATGGTTTGTAATTTTTTTTTATTAATCAAATTTTGTATTTTTAAGTATGATTTTTTTTTATTTTGTTTGGGTAAGCAGAGTAAACCTAGTGTTAAGACACTCCATTCCCTACTTTCCACCGAATTTTGCGATGCATTACATATTAAGTGGCGGAACTCAACGCCGGGCTTTTGCTTTGGTGCCAGAGCGAAGCATTGAAAATATTATTGAATAATAATACATTCTCTCAAGTGGGACTCAAACCAACAATTGTCACGTTGTAGCCTCACTTGTGGCCCCTGCGCCTCGACCGGCCGGACCGAAAGTAGCGGACAGAGAATAGAAAAATCGACCTATTTTCGGTCCGCTATCCAAGCACTATTGTATATTTTTTCCGGAAACGGAACATGGGAACCTAATCTTAAGACATTCCGATCCCACTATTTGAGGCCGTCATGGCGCCACTCATCAATCAATACCTACAATATTTGGTGGAAAGTGAAAGTGGAAAGTGGATACTTTATCTTGATATAATATACACATATTATTGCATATTTTTATACATAACTACTCTGGATCTCCATCTTGGGAATTTATATATTTTTAATTGTTATTTTGTGTTGATTCCGTTGTCGTGGCGTAGTGGAATTGGAAAGTTATTTTAATTTACCCGCTCTGGCTGACAGACATACTGACTGTCTTAACACTAGGTTCCCCTGTCCCCAGTACCCTGCTATCCGTAGAAGCGTGAACACGTTTTTATTGTTATTTTTCGTTTGTTAATGAAAAGGCCTCCATTAAACTTTTATAAGCCCACAACAACGACCACTTGACTTTCCAAAGATGCTTCGGGTGCAAAAATCTATTATCAAGGTCTGCGCTACTTCCTCTATAGGTAATATATTTATATAAAAATATTAACATTTATATAAAATTTAAATTCAGAGAGAAGTTATTGCGGTACAAAAGTAGTACGTATTTGATGATTACTCGATGAGTCTGGGTTCAATTCTTTCTTGAAAATAATTTATATATATTTAAGTCACAAGTAAGTTTCATATTGACAAAATAATATATTTATAGCCTAAATAACGTTAAAAAGTGTGTGTTATAAAGTTTTTTTTTTTTAATTCTGTTTAAAAATTATATTAAAATAAGTACTTATAATATTTATTTATCTCACTAATAAAGGTGTTTTTTTTTAATTATAAACGTGAATAAATGAGAATTATAGTTTGTTCCACTTTTACGCAAAAACTATTGAACAAATTAGTAGAACATTACAGTAATATATTTTTAAGCATTTTTAAAGTGTTATTCCACCTCGGTGGTCGGTTTCCAGGAGGCGCGGGTTCGAGTCCCGCTACGTTAAAATTTTTGTACGTTTTCTAAATAAATATTTTTCTAAATAAGTAGTACAGTAATATAGCTTATATTTTAGAATACACATTAAAAAAAATAAGTTTTAGCCGCGTTTGGATCGATAGTTTGGATAAATAGAAGAAAAAAAATCCGGCTAGAGCATGTACGGCAACAATGCATCTGAGCCCATAACTTCGGAGGTCTTACAAATGCAAGTTAGATCGAGTTTAAAATTCAGACTAAACTTGGGATAACTTATATGGAAGTTAGTTCACCAGATGGTGTTAAATCTTCTTCAACTATAGAATTACTAAATTAGTAGAAATTAGGTTTAGGTACAATGGAT
The DNA here is from genome assembly GCA_030704555.1 of Heliconius charithonia. Taxonomy (NCBI): domain Eukaryota; kingdom Metazoa; phylum Arthropoda; class Insecta; order Lepidoptera; family Nymphalidae; genus Heliconius; species Heliconius charithonia. The sequence goes on from CM060825.1 coordinate 8,955,896, forward strand.
ACTAATGATTACAAAATAAATAAGTTGTAACAAGCATATAAGAATTTAGATGTAACATACGAACGTATGGCTTAGTGATCAAGTCCTTGGACAGTTTTTAAAGAGGCGCAGGTTTGAATTTGTATACGTTTTCTAAAATATTTTTTTCTTTCTTTGTTGTGATTAACAATTTAAAATTATATATAAATTATAATAAATATGGTCTTGTGGAATTGGAGGTGCCTTACTATAGTCACAATTCCACCTCTGTTTTTGTAAATAGCTGTGTTTTGCTGTACTATAGGAGTTCCCAACTTTTTCTTGATTAATTACCACTTTTATATCATTCTCGGTAGCAGGGACCCACTATGCATGTAGTTATAATAAAAAATAACTGTGATAATCAAACAGAAACTTCGCCTCATCATCCCCAGTCATAAAATTAAAATCGTTCGCGGACCATATTTAGGTTTCTGCGTACCACTCGTAATCCGCAGACCACTTGTTGAGAACCAGTGCCCTACTGGGATCGGTCTATTATTACTGACTGAAAAAAGAAAAAAATATGTGGGATGTCAATGCGACTATCATTGTACTGATAGTGGTTTCAGTTAACGGTTTAATAGAGATAAGTGTCGTCCAACATCTTAAGGGAGGCTTACGCTTAAGAAAGCAGAAGAAGAAAGCAGTTTTATTTGAGACGGCGCGTATTGTAAGGAGGTTCTTCTCTCTGGAGCCCTAGCCACCGATAGCTCGGACCTTTGGTCTGTGGTACTCATCGGGGCGCGTTGGAATTAAAAAATACCAGATCGAGAAAATGAAAATAATTTATTTCCTGGAATTGAACACACAACTATCATGTTTCCAGTCTGACACTTTGCTGCTGTGCCACGGCCGCCTGTTTTTGTATAAAGTATATAATATCTTAAACGAGAAAAAACCAGTTAAAAAAATCGCCATCGTTCAATTAAGATCAATTATGTTGATGATGGATATCATGTTGTGACGAAGGCTTTGAAGCGTTGCCAATACTTTTTCAGTTAGTAAAATCTTTCTATACTTCTTATATTTATTCGTTGGTGTACACAACGGTTTTTCCCAAATAAAAAAAAGCTTTAGCTAGAGACAACCTAATGTCGTTCATCTCTTTGCTTTCGTCCTGAATCACGATCATCATTATGAATATTATATTTTTTTTAACTTTATGCTATATCCTACATAAAGAAGGAAATTAGTGTTAAGACACTTCATTCACCACTTCTTGGTCTTCTTACAGGGTGAAGAGACGAAAATAAATGATTCCCAAAATGGGAGTCAAACTTACTACGTCACGTTTATAATATACAACATAATATTAAATGTTAGCAATAGTATGCGGTTTTCCTCGCTCTCACAAAATTGAGCTCTATTATTCGGAAGCATTGTTCCTAGATAGATTCGTGTGGGCAAAGAAAATATGGCAAAACATAATATAAACATCGTGTGTTTGGGGCTGTTAAAGAAAATATAATAAATATACAAACTATATACGAAGTGAGATATTGGTTTAAGCAGCTGTTTTTCATCAGTTTTTGTGATATGCAATAAATAAAATAAATAATAAAATCAGCTTCACGCTGTATCCCGCACACAGCAGAGTAGACAGAGGGAAACTAGTGTTAAGACACTACATTCCCCACTTTCTGCTGAATTTTGGAGGCATTGCTTGTTGAGTGGCAGAACTCAACGCCGCGCTTTGATTCGACACCTGAGCGAAGAAATGGAAATATAAATTTAAGTCAATATTTCATCCCCTCAAGTGGGGATCGAACTCACAACCAGGTGGTTCTACAGCCACATTTCGTGCCGCTGTGCTACGACTGGCCTCTGCAATAAATAAATAAAAGAAATTACATCACACTGTTTCCTGGAGGGTCTTAACATTAGGTTACCTCTGTACCGGAGAAGTAAATTAGTGTTAAAACACTCCATTCTCCTCGCACCGCCAAAAAGTGTAGAAAAAGAATGTAAATTGCATAAATATGATTCATAATAAGAGTAAAAGTAAAACTATGATGTTGACCTAATAAAGATTATATACAATTATTATATATGAAATGGAGCTTATCTTTTATCGCAAAGCTTCCAGGCCCCTTCACTACCACCCTCTTGGAGATAACAAATATGTAGGTACTAACGACATTCTATAATAAGAAACTTCTTTAAGTTTTTCTTTTATAGTTATAGATACTAGTTGATGCGCGCAATTTTGTTTGTCTACTTTAAGACGGAAGTAATACGATTGTTGTTAGAATTATAGAAAACTGAATGTATAAGCGCAGATTGATGGATTGATGATCTAGAATGATGATTACTTAGACGGAGTTTACACGTTTATTCTAGCGTCAGCTCAGTCTATGACCCTGATGACTGAGTGATGGATTGACGTGCGGTATTACACGGTACGTCGGGCGGCTGATCAGTCCAATCTATAACTTTTGCGCGTTTACACGATACGTATACATTTTAAAAGGAAAAATGAATCGATATTAGGGTATTCATTTTATTTTTCACGTCTATAGCTATCTATAGCTGTGGCTCTGATGAAATGACAAAAAAAAATTGAAGCACTTCACTTTTGCATTCATCTTCATTTTTTGATGATTTATTCGCCTATTGGAGATTCAAATTATCTAACAGAATAGATAAAACTTCAAAAGTAAGAATATATTCTTTTTAAAATTGAGGAGTTGACGTCGGGGATGGCAAGGGAGACGGCGCAGGCGGCGATATGGCGCTCTACTCTATTGCTGTCTAATCGGTGATTAATATAAGACTGACAGCTATTATATAAAACTTGTCAAGTTCGGCAAATATATTAAAATATTTAAAAAATATTTGATCAGTTTGCGCTTATACAGTCAGTGTCCCATCATTCTGACAACAATTGAACTGACGCCATAATGAGCGTGTAAGCTTCCTCAAAGAGATAAATTCCATTTATTCCCGTCCCCGTAGGAATTTGCGGAAATCCCCTCTTAGTGCTCCTATACACTTTCTTAATCTATATACATGCCAAAATTAAATTTTCTAAGACTAATAGTCGAAACAGGTCACAAAATCTGTGCTTTGTCTGTCAGCCTCTCTGTAGCGGCAGAATATCTTAAATATTTAACTATTTTTTATAAACGCTAAAAGTATGTAAATTTAAATAATGTATCTGTTGAGTTTTATATTTAAATATTTTTAAGAAAATATTTTAATTCATTAGGACATTTTGTCTCGCGCGCTTCTTTTGTCATTCGTTTTGTAAAGTAATCTATTAGGAAATAGCAGAGATCGTAGAACGTTCAGCCTATTATATAAATGGAACTTTAAAGTTAAGTTTATTAATATAATAAGGTAAAGTATATACAATATTTTAATAGAGGCCAGTCGTGGCGCAGCGGCACAAAGTGTGACTGTAAACCGACTGGTTGTGGGTTCGATCCCCACTCGAGGAGATGAAATATTTACTTAAATATATATTTTCATTTCTTCGCTCTGGTGTCGAGGCTAAGCGCGGCGTTGAGTTCTGCCACTCAACACGCAATGCCTCCAGAATTCGGCAGAAAGTGGGGAACGGAGTGTCTAAAAACACTAGGTTCCCTCTGCCTACCCTGCTGTGTGCGGGATACAGCGTGAAGCTGATTTATTTTTTTAATATTTTAATAAATTTAAATCTTCGATATTAGCTTAGGATATTTTACGATTGTTTAAGATATCTATACTTAAACTATAGCAATTAATGAATCTTGACAAAAGGAATGAAACCCGTCACGTCATATAAATGATATATTCACCAAAACAAAAAAACATTGTTACTTGTATTATAATAGTTATAAAAACACATACATCTAAATAAATTATATTTAGATGTATATGTTTACAATAGTCCTAAACAATTTATATTCCTATCCGCAAGCACACGTCCACTACTGTCAAAGAAAACAATAACATAAAAACAATTATTGTTCTCAATCCCCATTCATACAATCTCGAGCATCAGATACTCTATATAAAGCGTTCCAGTCGATACACTGTCGGACATGTCAAGTGAGACAGCATTATACCCATGTCAGAGGAGTGAAAGGGATAGACGCATGTCATTGTGTTGCGCTTCAATTGTAACTTAATGCAAGGAAACCGCTTTATAGAATATGTCTCCCTGGTACATGTGTTATATTTTAGATTGAAATCGATTACGTGTTTCTTTGGCTTATTTTATTTTATTTTATTTTTCATTTTATATTATGTATTAAATAATAGATACAGGTAAGTATTAGCTTTTATTTAATTTGAAAATATAATTAACTTTTTATAATATAGGCTTATCAGTGGATTGTTTTATCATATTTAATTAGTATGTTTTTTTTATTATTTTATTAATTTACATATGAAAAAGTTATTGTTTGTATATCAAAAAAAATCTTTTTATGGAACATCTTTGAAATATAAAAAAAATGACTTTCCAAATTTTTAATTAAATTTAGAATCTGTCGTGACGTACACAACTTTTAATTTAACTTAACGTTATTTCCGTTTTAATACAGAGACAAAACCACAAGTCAAACTATTTTCTAGAAAGTTGCATTACTTTGCCACAGATTCAAACTTTCAATCATTTCCGGGACATTTCTAGGACCAAGAACAGAATAGAGAGATAGATTTAGGTGTTCGATTCGAGAAAAAAATACCTAGAACTGTTAGTTGAATATTTTTCACCCGACTGCGCGACGCCAAAAGTGGGGAAAGTTCTAACATTCAATTGGTATTTAACTAATGATATTTCACGCTGTTTAACAAACATTTTTGCCATTTAGGTAACTGTAACTGTAGTATTAGAAATACAAAAAAAACAACGTTTTATAGTCCTAAAAACGAAGCTAATAAATAAATAAATCCTGACAAAAAAGGGTGAAATAAAAAAATATTTATAGAAAACATAAACCCCACTGCATATGTAGGTAACTAAAAGGTTAAAGATAAGCAATAATTTGAGTTGGTATTAGAGTTTAGACTATTAATCCTAATGAATTTTTGGGCTTTTTTCTTCTTTTTATTTTTATTTTTATAAAGCCGGGTTTTATGTTTTTTGTAATTATTTTTTCATTCGTGAACATTTTTTTAATCACGTATACTGTGCTACATAAATGTAATTCCTATTTTTAATTTATAAAGAACCTCAAAAAATACTTAAATATTAAACTTTGATTGAACACATAACAGTATTTATGAATTCCGGAACATCAAGGTAAAATTAATGGACACAGCAAATGGCAAAACGCAAAATTCTAGGACAATCCCGGATTTTTCGGCCATCTAGATACTAATTAGCCTATGTGGTACTAATTTTGGCATCTCACACCGATATTCTTTCCTTCTAGATGAAAGTTAGTGTTGTCACTTATTTCTTGTTAGATCTAATTTGAGCTTGACTAATTAGAATGATAATGGGTACATATTTTCTAAGCCAAAAAAAAACTTTTTAATATTTTAAACATATAACATTGAGTTTATTATATTTTTGACATATTTACTTTGTAGTTTCTTGTACAATTTAATTGAAAAAAGAGTCTGTTATTTCTAATGCAGTTTTTATTATTATATTTATAATTTAAAATTTAATATTAAAAAACATCATGAGCCATTTATCTATTTAATTTACAACTGAAGCAAACAAAGGGCCATAATAAAAAGCATAGCAATATTTTTGTACGAAAGCACCCAAACGAAATGAATGTAAATCGTTCTGTCAGGGAGCGAGTAATCTGACAGTTGTTTTTAGCGCGAAAACAATATGAAAATGGATTAAAAAAAATGTAAAGCAAGTAAATAGAAATGAATAAAATATTATCCTTAATTAAACTCTATAGAGGCCGTCGTATCGCAGTCGCACGGCGTCTGTGATTGAGACGGTTGTGGGTTCGAATCTAACTCAAGAGAATGTTATTTTTATTTACTCGTTCTGGTGATAAAACAATGCGTAGCGTAGAGTTTCGCAACTAAGGCGCAAAAGATACAGGATTTTGTGGATCTAGATTTATAAAACAAGTACTTATACCTTAGTACATACTACTTAATACATATACATAGGCTACAAGTTATGTAAACGTTTTGTTTATTATGGCAAAAATATAATAATAATTTTTAGTGGACGAAGCCGCGTTTCATATGGGTAGGTCACTACATTCTCCACTTTTCATATATTTTTGATACATTACGTGCTGAGTAGTGGAACTCAACGCCGCGCTTTGTCTTGTTAACAGAACGAAGAAATGAAAATATCTACAAACGTCGCGTTTGCAATCAGACGCACCACGTGAAGAGAGGCAAATGATAAAAAAGCATCCAAAAACGTTTCTATTTCCGTATAAATGTTGCCTTTGAAATTACTTCATTTTATTTTAAAGTGAAATAAACTTTAACATGTAAGAGAAACAGTTCAAAATCGTTTGTATTGCGAATATTTTATAAGTGATAAAGCGAAGTAAGGACTCTTGTGTATTATTTGTTGTACCAGCTTCAAGAATCGTAAAAGTGCTCATAGACGAGTATAAGACGATGTAGCTGTTGCGGGTCTTGTTAGTGGGTTCGAAATTCGAATCTCACCATTTGTATTGCGTGATTAAAACTATTAATCAATGAAATTATTAAGTGATATTTATTTTTATAATTTTTGAAGTGAAACTTTTTTATCAACGTATAGAAAGTCAGAGCCCGCGTACAGCGGCATAGGCAGTGTACACATGGAAACCTAGTGTTAAGTCACTTCGTCCTCATACAAAAACATCTGTCTTCCACTTTATGTACTTCAGTTTTGTAACAAGAACACAATATTATTTTTAGCAGACAAAGGGAGCCGAGACATTGCGTGTTGATTGGCAAAACTATGTGATTAATGAAACACAAGGTTTTAAAAACATAAAAAAATATGTATTTTTATTGTTTTAAATTTTATTAATAAAATACCATTATTTTAAAATATAAATATAAAATTAATTGCCATAACCCAATTAGTTTTGCAAAGTACGCCCGTTATATCTTAGTTTAGTTCCAAACTTAAGCAATGGACGTAAGTAGCGTGAATCTTATATAAGTTATTAGTTATTACTTATTAAACACTGGAGGCCATCGCGGTGTAGCATGTGTCTGAAAAAGGGAATGGTTGTAGGTTCGAGTCTTATTAGGGGAAAATAATTATTTTCATTTCTTCCCTCTGATAACAATCGTCGAATTCCTCCAGTCACGAAACGAATATCTCGAAAATTGGGCGGAAATTGGATAAAAATTAAAATATACAGCTCAGTGTCTTGCTTTTAGATTCTGGTTAAATGATACGTAATAAGAGGAAGGTCTAGTCTAGTAAGATAGGTAAAATAAATGCCAAATTGGTTTCTATTTAATATGGAGACGATAAAAAGACGCATTATTCTTAAATATGAAACAGTAACTAATTAAAAATAACAATTGAAATGGCAGCACAATATATGGCAAGTTTATTAAAAACTAAGTCACCATAAAATGGCGTGACAGTAAAAACAATGCAACGTCTATGCAGGACTAATCTGCAGACGATTTAGACGCGACCAATTTCCACTTGGAGAATGGATGTTTTGATGTTTAGTTCAATTTATGAACGGTTGCGGTTATTACTTATTTCAAATCAAAAACTTAGATTAACGCTGTATCCCGCACACAGCGGGGCAGGTGGAGGGAACCTAGTTCTAAGATACTCTGTTTCCCGATTGCTGCCGAATTTTTCGAGGCATTGTGTGTTGAGTTGCGGAACTCAAAGCTGAACTTTCTGACTTGGTGCAAGAGCGAAGAAATGAAAATTACACTCACACCGTTCCGTTCCTGCACCACGGCAGCCTATTATTTATTTATTTATCAAAAAATCTATACTTGTAACAAAATAAGAAGATATATAGGAAGCGTCGTTATTTATAAATGTCGTTTTATGTTACAACTGTAATTTTATTATTTATTTTATTTGAGAACAAAACCTTTTAATTTTTAGGTTTTTTTTTAAATTGTATACTAATTGTGTACATTAAAGCGGTGAAGACAAAAACACACTGTATAACTACATACCCGTGAATATTTCATGTGTCTACATGTTGCCGTTATCAATAAATATATCGATATCGCACAAAATAACGTTTGTTGTGGTGGACCTCTCTCAAATATTTATTTTATTAATTTTTTTAGTATTTGTTGTTATATCGAAAATAAGACATACATTATCTTTTTCCACTATTTAACCATCACGGTTCAAGAGACCTGGCGACAGACAGACGGACTGCGTACTCTTCATAGTAGAGACTATAATATGTTAAATCGCTATATGCTTATATTTAAAGCATACAACCAGCTAGCGCTCTGGCGTAATGCCAGCTCAGCGTCCATTCATCTCGCTTTATGTGCTTTTGATTAACCCCTTCCTTGCATATCTAAGTATGGAGGTGCAGAATATCCTAGCTGTGTTTAGATATATCAAAGTTGTAGGTTTTTTACACGTTTGAGTTTCTTTCACGCTGAGTTTCTTGCGCCGGTTCTTCTCAGGTCTGAGGCACTAATTTTAGTGAACTGGTGGTAAATTATTTGACGTTCAAAAAATGAAGCATGTAACTTCTTATTTTGAATAAAATTATTTGACTTTGACTTTTGATTTTGACGTTGTTTCTTTTATTCATTTATTTTTGTTAGTTTAACGCTGAATCCCGCATGTAGAAGGGTACGCAAAGGAAATCTTGTGTTAAAACCCTTCCCTACTGTCCCTTCTTTCCGCATACAATAATATAGCATATTACACAAAAATAGATTTATTGAAGTTTTGATCATCGAATTTTTCACAGGCCATCGTAACGCAGTGGACCACCATTTGATTCTAAATGATTGGTTAATTTTTTGTATAGTTTTTTTTATTTTCCCACTATCTACACATTAACTGCGATATTAAATTCCCTCACTTAACACACAACGATTCAATTTCAGACGAAAAGTACAGAATGGAGTGCATTTATATTACATTTCCTTTCCCCACTCTGCTGTATGCGGGAAAGAGCGTAAAGCTCAAAGTATTTAAAATCTCTTTTTTACTACTTTCTAGTTACTAATAGGTCTACTAGATCCATCCTATATAGAATCTTTTTGGATTTGTATCGCGACATGTTGATAAATTGCTAAAACCAAGCATTTTCCATTTGTTACGGAATGAGCATGGTATGGCAACAATAATCTTGTTTATTGCGGAAATTACGTAATTTTCAGCGATGAAACATAGCCAGCATAATCCTTCCTTGATTTTGTTCGAGATTTGAAATCTAAAAAAACACAGATGAAATTACTTTTACATTATTATATATTGTAGAAAATAAATATATTTTTATAATTTATACTTTCCATCCATAGTGACGAGACTCGTGAAGTGGACGGGAGAGCTAGATCAGAATCCGGAGACGCTGATTCAGTGTACCACGTGAGGGGAGCTTTACAAGATAGCCGCTGGAGGGAGAATCAGGTAAAATATATTTTTTTATACTCTATACTATATATGTATGGGAGACGTACCTACAATACAATATTAACAAACACAAAACAACGCCAAGAAAGCCAAGTAACATTTCTAATAAGAAAAGCAAGAATTTTAAAGAAACACAATTCTAAAAGTGGCTTCTTAACGATAAAAGTCGCAATAAACAGCAAAGGTCTTAAAGTAATTAGACCAATGGCAGACACGCTAGTTCTAGATACCTTGCAATATATCTGGGTCATTTGGTGGAATTTTGATACAGAAATGAAAAAGAATTGAATTATGTGGAACTGTTTTTAATATTTTTAGTGTTATTTCACACTAAGGATAGAAAAACATATATATATTTTAATAAATAACATTAATTGAGACTAGTCATGGCGCAGGAGCACAGAGGTATGACTGTGAGTTCGATCCACACTTGAGGAAATTACATATTTAGTATTTTTATTTCTCCGCTCTGGCGTCTAGGCAAAAAGTGAGGCGTTTAGTTCCTCAACACGCAATGCTTTCAGATTTCGGAATTGTCTTTATGGGAACAGTGTCTTACCATTATGTTCCTAGATTCTCTTTACATATTCTACTATGTGCGGGATACAGCGTGACAGTACAAAAAACACAAGATGAGTAAACAAAAAATATCACAATCATTAGTAAATAACTTACTCTAGAATATAGCTCGCTAGCACATATATATTTTCTCTTTTTATAATTCGGAATTATTATACTGTACTAACTTACTAAAGTTGTTTTTTGCAACCTCAGCGTCTTTGCAGTTTCTGATTTATAGCTGATATCTTTTTGCCATCTTTTATATTTATGTAATTTGATTTAATATATTTTAATCTAGTCGCCCGCAACTGTATTTTCGTGGACCTTAACACGTAAAATGGAAAATTCCTTCTTCACCTGTTCCCGGAGGATTTTTTATATCTTTCTATTAGTTAAAAATATCTTGTAGTTTCCCGGCAATCTTTTATACAATATACGATATAACGATGTTCGGACGTTGTTTTATTGTCAAATTTGAGGGTAAATTTACTTTCAAACTAACTACACCTGAACATCATTTATACGTTATAACGTATACGTTAGATAACAAATTAACGGGCTTTCTACTATTAATATAGATAATAGTTTATAACGCCCTCCGCGCAGCCCGCAGATATCCGTGAGTCAGAGACACTCACCTACTCAATCTCCTTTATTTTAAAATTGTGATGACTTCTAAAATTTATACGGTGTAAAAGTGAAATTTGATTTATATAAAATGTACAAACACTCACGGAAACTCTCGAGTTCTAGCATTTTTTGTAATTTTTCAAAAAATATTGTCTCAAATCAAAACAATCGTTCCTTTTATATAAATAATGGATAGAGCATTCAATAAAACAAAAAAATCCTCTATATATTATTAGTATAGATTATCGGGCTTTACCCTCTAAGCAGTAGTAGGTTCATGAAATTATGTTATTTTGTGATCATTGAAAGTCAGGAGTTGGTGAGCGAAGCGAGCGTGGGGCAAGCACCCTAGTTTATTATAAATTAAAGAACTTTAAAAATATAATATAAATCAAAATAACTTGTTAAATCTTGCTTTTGATATCTTTTGGCCTTTTGGAATCGATCAACGCCAGCTTGAAAAAGCACGACTGATTGTCATGTTCCTCTCGAGCCGAGTGTGCAAGCGAGAGCGCGACACAAACGATAGAAAGGCACGTTCGGCCAAACATGACTCTTAAACTTGAACACTCCCCTTAATTTCTGATTCTGATCATACTTTTCCTTTAATTGACCAGCCCACTATTAACAAAATAACGCAGATCTGAGGATCTTAATATCACACTTTTTCTTATAATTATTCTGTATAATCCAAGTAAAAAAACGAGTGCAAATAAGTGTTATTTTATTGAAAAAAATATGGCAGGCTAATCACATTGAGTCTACTCCATTCTCCCATTGCCGCCCGAATTTGAGACATCGCGTGTTAAGTAGCGGAACTTGAAGCCGCCATATGTTTCACCAAAGCAAAGAAAGCAAATAATTCATTCCTCTGAGTGGGAATCGAACCCATATCCATGACGTTTATAATCAGAGGCTGTTAACACGCCACGACGGCTTTACATTCTATATGTTTCAATATATTCGCTACTAATTGTGAGTTGCCAGTTGTTTCTAATTTTCCAATGCTCGAGTTAAGCTTAGCTTTGCGATATATTCAGAGCAATTTATATATGGTGCGTTCCAACTAGGCGCAACTTTGTTTCAATGTTGAATGTTGATGTTTGTTCTACATCACGTGGATTTGATCGCTTTGTTTACTGTTTGTGAGGCAGCCAGCTAACATCGTTGTGACTTGAAATAAAGTGAAAAGTAGTTGCTTTTTTTAAATTTTACTTGTTACAAAGTATAGAAAATCTAATTATTATTGGTTTAATTGATAAAAAAATACCGAAAAAGGTATATTCGGCTAAAACAACCTTCAACTCAAACAAAATTACATTCTGTCACTGGCACACTTATTTAAAAGATAACAGCTTATATTCAAGAAACAATTTAGTGAAACTCTACAATTTGGCGAGAATCCAATAAAAGTGAATGCAACCGGAACACTTAGCAAATAGCAGATAGATTTGGACATTTCGAATGCTTTGGCATCTATTTTGCTTATCTGATCTAAAGGTGCGGTGTAAAGTACCTTCATTTGCCCCTGCCTCTGAGAGTTAGAAGATAATGCTTAAATTTCCCGTTCCCGTTTGGCAAGAAACCAATTAAATTTTTTTGGCAAATATGTCCACCGAAGATACTTGTTACCGTTGTTTTTATCAATGAGCTGAAATTGATATTGGATATTTGGAAAAACAAAACTTACCTAGAATTCTTAAGTAAAATAAAAACCGGTCCTAGGGCTCCGTATCAATTTCAGGATTGTATACCAATACGAAGTACATGAAAGTTGACAAACTTGAATATGCGGACGTTTGCATTCATTTTATATGAGACGATCTACGATTATAAGTATTCACGTTTTGGATTTTTTCCTATATTTATACTGTAAGTTCTCACCTCTTGCTAAATTTCATGATTGTAAGTCCACGGGAAGTATCCTATATGTTTGGCTACGCAACGAATTGAATACAAAATGCAGTAATAACGATGCATCTTTTGATTGCTATCACTTAGTCATTTTCTCTGTGGTTCAAGGCAGCAGCGGCGTCTAGAATATTAGGCATTAATTTGATTATCGAGATAAACGGTTTTTGACAGACCGATAACAAAAGTGATTCTATAAGGGTTCCGTTTGTCCGTTTTGAGGTACGGAACCCTAAAAATACTAAATATATAAATAAAAATAAATTAATCAGCTTCATGCTGTATCCTGCACATAGCAGGCAGAGGTTTAAGACACTCCGTTCCCCACTTTCTGCCGGATTCTGGAGGCATTGCGTGTTGCACACCAGAACGAAGAAATGAAAATATAAATTTGAGTAAATATTTCATCTACTCGAGTGGGTATTGAACGCACAATAAGTCAATTTTACAGTCACACTTAGTGCCTTACCTCAAATAATATATGATAATAAAAATAATGATCATACCAAAAGTGTAATACGTTCGATTTTTTTACAGAATGCGTTGTCTCGACGTCCAAAACGGGGTTGGAAAGCTATCAGAGCGTGGTGTGTTGCGTGGTATCATTCCGGTAGGGAAGATTTGGAAGAGACTGAGCCAGAAGAAGAACCTTCAGATCCTGGATATGCTACTCCAGTTTCAGTTGAAACTCCACTTCAGAGCACAGTATCTAGGTATTTTTTTTCGTTTCATGATTTATATATATTATAATAAGTATATTAAGACACTATACTATAGTCATCATTTAGATCATATATATAATAACGACGACAAACCAATTACACATATCAAACTCACATACAAGCGTTTCGTTTAAACAGAGTGTGTATTTCTATTTTATTTCAACAGATGTACTTCACTCAATGTCATCAGAGATCCTTACGCTGGTCGTGGTGGGTCCGGGGGCTCAAGCGTAGCAGACGGGGGCACGTCCCCGCTACGTCGTACCTATGAACCACCTCCCTTACCTGCTGCTCGAGACAGCCGGTCACTTCCTCCTAATACTAAAATAAGTACTACCGCTTCTCCAGCACCAAAGTCTGCCTCTGCAGATTCTGTGTACACAATTCTCATACGACTGCCAGATGCAGACACGGAAAGACCTAGCATTAAAATGATTACTGAAGAGTCTCCTCCAAACGCAAGACCTCATTACCGACCAGCGAGGGGAGATTCTGAGCTCAATCTACATCCAGCAGGTCATCCAGCACTAACCAGACGGACGTCCCATATACAAGATGTCCGAATTCCTCTCAACGCAAAAATAATTCCTAAACAATTAGCCAGCAAAGGTATCACATCTAAACAGCCGAAGAAAAAGAAAACCCAGGAGAAGAAACAAGAAACAAAAGCGGCTAAAACGTTATCTGCCATACTTTTATCTTTCATTATCACTTGGTTGCCTTATAATATCCTTGTGTTGTTGAAACCCCTCACTGCATGCGCCAGGTGCATTCCAGACGAGTTGTGGTCATTTTTTTACGCTCTTTGCTATATAAACTCTACAATAAATCCTGTTTGCTATGCTTTGTGTAACGCAACGTTCAGAAGAACGTACGTCAGGATTTTAACTTGTAAGTGGCATAACAGAAACAGAGAGGCTATGACTAGAGGAGTGTACAATTAGTGTTATTATTGATATGGAATTTTTAAAATTTTTATCTTATAAATAAATATTCCCAGTGGTTTGTCAGTGTGGATGGTAGGTGCCAAGATAGTAATTGCCCAATTTTGGTACTCAATATTGAAACAGACAACGTTAAGACGTTTTATAGAAAACAATTTGTGTCGCATTTTATAAAATAGTTTGTATAAAATTAATAAAAAAAAAAATATTATAATATAAAAAAAATTGCTCACTTCTTTTAATTATTGTATACTAACAAATCGTTGCAGATAATACAAGTGAAGGCTATTCTGAACCTAAATCATCGTATTGCGTGTGGAACGTCTTAACTTGGTCTAAAAGACCTATTTTGCAGTTTCTTTATGTCTTATTTATTTAGCCAGCGTTCTACATCCTCAGTTCTTATATGAATAAATTTTGTTGTGTATGTTATCGTCCCGTCCATTATTAAATTATTTCATTCAAGTCCTCGGAAACGTTCCTTTAAGATGATTTCGTTTCCTAATCTTCTGTTATAAGAAGATCAGTTTAGAAACCAAATGTTAGAAATGTATTGCAATATAAGAGTGAGTAGTGTAGTTTAGTATCTTGCGACCGAAGTAGAAATAAACGTGCTAAGAATTTCTCTAGTCATTTTTAATGGTGTTCGGTAAAGTGTGAGCTTGTAGGGTTAAAGTCGACGAATTTAGCGCGTGGATTGATTTGTTTGGCATTCAATTTTTGTCTTGGAATATTTCTAGGTGTAACTTTATTTGCAAAGTATAAAATTTATTCAAATTCGTATTTTTGGTAAGCGTGTTGACAAATCTGCTGTTTTTCCCAATATTTAATACGTTGTTTTGGCGATCTCGTAAAATTTTGCGATGTACAGAGCTTGATTGTAAATCAAATTCCTTGTTTTTTTTCAAAACACAAGTATTATTTTAGGATTAAAATAAAAGTTATCTTTTTTAAATAATTTCTCTAATTTTAAGACGGTAAGCAATATTGGAACAATTTTGTGTGGATTTTATATAGACGTATGGAATGAGGACGTTTTTCAAAGTTACATATTGCGGAATATAACGAATATTCCCTATTTCTGTCGTTATTAAATTTCCACTTTGTACCTGCTTACGACTTTCGGTCTTAATTGTTGCTCGAGTACATTAAAAACTAGCCATTTATCCTTTATCTTCTAGTAAGCTGTCATACAACGACTTCTGTGACGTATGTAGATGTCAAACGTAGGTTTACAGAATTTTTGTGGGTATTTTAAGCCCTATCTAATGTATTACAGTGTTAGACATTTTTGTCTTTTTGCATAATTTTTGTGATAAAAATCATGAACGAATTCAAGGTAAAGTTAAATATTAAAATCTATAACTATGACTGATTACATACATACGTTCTATAAATCGTTTAATAGTATATTTAGATGGAAAAAATAATAGTATTATTTGTAATTTTTTTACAATAAGGTTGTTCCCCTGAAAATATTAAAGTATATCCCATGTTATTATACATTGCATATATCAAGAAAATCTCCAAAGCAAATTGTTTTCAGTCATAGACTTATAAATATATAAAATATGTGTGTAAGTAGTGTAAGTAAAGAAGTTAATATGAATTCTAAATTTGGTGTTTATTTAAAGAAATAAAATGTAAATATAAAGTAATTCCATTTGTATCTTATAGGATATTATATTATATACAAGATAAATAAATCAGTGTCGTGGAACGTTCCTTTGTTAACATTTTATTGAAATATTTAAAATATATTCTATGTTTAAATAATAGTTAAAATTTTATACTGGTTAAGGTGAATTACGCATTTTATTGATAGGGTATGTGTTTACGAGAAAGCGATGCTTCTTTTCTTTATTGTTTTTCCTTTTTTTTTAGGTTTTCCCCTGATCCCGTATATAGGAAGATAGACAAAGTTGTTTGTTGTTTGTTTTCTTGCTTTTATATCTTTTAATCGTTGCAATATTTAAAAATTCTTCAATTAATTCGTAATGGCACTATATCTATTTATTTTCGGTTATTTCTAAAGAATCACCAGTGCTAAAACTGATTTATTATATTTTTTTATAAATAAGCAATGGCAAAATAGTTCAAAGAAAAGACGACAAAATGCGTAATTCAATGTGTACATTCACACTTTACAAAGGTCAAAAATTATTACAAATAATATAATAATATATGAAAAAAAAGAGGTTTTTTAAGATTTTTAAACTAACATATTGGATATATTATCGTAATATATAGATTTATTGCACGTATTGAATCTAAAGTACATATAGTCGATTTTTATTCTAACATATTTTGTGAATTAGGTTAAATAAAACGTGATTTTCCTTTAAACAGATGGAACTATAAAACAAATTCCACGTTACCTATAGCAATGTGAATTTTATAAAAGTTCAGTCGGAATACTAAGCTCGTTAGACCGATTCATGGCCCGGAAAATTGGTTAAATTTTCACCACTTCACTTTCTATGCTTTAACAACTGAATGTCATTTGTATTCGTTTTAAGCATATCTGTCTGTCTATATTTAAAAATATAATCAGAACAATATGTTCGTTTCGTATTGTTGAAATGTGCGCGGACAAACATACATTGAACCTACGTACATATTGTTTATCCACTCTTTTTCGGTTTCTACAACTACCTACATATTGTAGCGTATTTCTAAATTTATATGCACATAGTTCACACTCAAAAACATTTATTTTACCTTTTCATTCATTCATGATTTTATTATCCCTTTACTTTTTAAATTTATATTTTTTATCCAAGTTTTGAGCAGATGGAGGTAGAAGCTTAGTATATCCTTCTCTAGATGTATATCACTTGAGTATGATGATGATGATGATATTTTCTTATAGAGATAAGAAAATCATCATAAGTAAATAAAATAAAATAAATGAATCAGCTTCGCGCTGTATCCCGCACACAGCGGGCTAGGCAGAGGAAACCTAGTGTTAAGACACTCCGTACCCCAATTTCTGGCGAATTCTAAAGGCATTGCGTGTTCAGTGGCAGAACTCAACGCTGCGCTTTGCCTCGACACCAGAGCAAAGAAATAAGAAATATAAATTTAAATAAATATTTGATCTTCTCGAATGGGAATCGAACCCACAACCAGTCGATTTTACAGTCACACTTTGTGCGTCACGACTGGCCTCAAAAATTACCATACATTTCTTATAATAGCCGTATTCATGTATGACGTATTTCATATTACAATATTTCCCAAAGACATATACTTACTAGGTATGTATTACTGCAAGATGTCTAGACATTAGTGTCGCTGATTTTACATCATTTATAAGGCAAGCTGAGATTCACTCCATATGTCTAGTTAGTTTTTGTCAAAAAAAAAACATTCCAAATTTAATGTACATAAATCATTTTTCATCGTCATTATTAATCCTTCTAATTCCTCTAAGACGTTTTATTTGTAATAACTTTTGGTCATAAATTTTAAATCCTATTCGTATTGTCAATGCGCACAGTAAAGTAGAATAATAATTAAATTATATTTTTTGTGAATGTCTTACAATTTAACCGAATTTTGTTGTAGATATCGTGTAGACGTATTTTCGATTATATTTTTTACGATTATAAAGTAATATGGGAATGTAATTACAATACAAACTGAACTTTAAGCTTTTTGATGTTCATTTATGAGCTGATATAATAATAATATGATAAAAATTTTAGGAAAAACATATTTTTGGTCTATAGTTACTCAGTTATATAAAAATAGAACAGATTAAAAGCAATTAACCATACAGATAATTGCTTGAAATAACGTGTAAGATACTTTTTTCGGTAAATGACACGAGTTTACGGCCATATTGATTTGTTTATTGTTATAATATTTTACTAGCACTTGTTTCACGAAATTGAAAAAAATACTGATATTATAAATATAATATTTTCCATGGCTTACAAGTATAACAATTAATTCACTAGAATTTTCTTTTCTAAAACGGCATAATTTAACTTATATAAAAATTACAAGCAATGTGAATACAATAAACATCCTTTATTACTTTAGAATTGTACTTTTTCCAAATGTACATATATAGCGTTAGAAATCACAAAATCATATATAAGAATATATATATTTTAGTCGATATTAGATGCATTTATATAAAACCTACGAATCCTAATATAAAGTAACCTATAAAAGACAAAACTCATGTTATATCGTATAAAAAAGTAATTTTATTGTCAATTTTTTTTTATTTATTCCGGCTGTGATCTCACTTTGTTAGGTGTAAATGTAAATGAGTTATATATTTTACTAAAACATTATATTATATTTAAATTTTGTTACTGAACAAGATATAATGAAATATGTGGAAATATGTTTTTTTTAAATTATTTATAGATAATTAATGATAATTCAGTTTCAAAATATCATGTTTTATGTCATATCTTTAAAAAATATTTTGTTTAATACGTATAGATAAAAAGAAAGAGCTACTATATAATATTACTTGTGACAGATTATGTTTGAGGAAAATTGTAAAAATGTGCTTTAAAATGTTATGTAAATTTTAATTCAATTTAAATTAAATAATCATTCATTAAAACTTATAGTTTTACAAAATGCAGTTTGTATATCTTGGAAGTCTAATAAACACTTTGTTTAATAAACAATTCCTGACATAAATTATACTTATCACAGATTAAAACAGAAAATAAATATGATTTGACATTTAAATAATATTTTGTTCAGTTATTTAATTGTGGCAATCCGAACGTGCCAGTTAAACACCAATGTCTTCGCCAGTGTCACGTTGTATGCATTAAAATAATTAAATTTGACATTATATATTGTCAAATCGAAGCCGCTAAAATATTAAGATCAATTTTTTTTCTACAACGATAGCACAACGATACTTAAAACCTTTTCAGCCACCATATTTTGTATATGAAAATTGTTAAAAAAATTGACAAATATTTTTTTTTAAATCTATCATCTTTTTTTTTTAACAATATTATATATGTAAAAATTTGTGGAGTGGATGTTTGTTCCACTTTAAAGCAAAATACTGCTTAACGGACTTAGTGAAACTTAACGATTATATATCTTATACATCAAAATAATACAAACGATACAATTGATGTAATGATTTTGTGAATTTTGTTGTAATATAAAAATACTTTTAAGCGATCCACGCGACCACGGTGGCGTTGCTAGTTTTAAATAAATCGAGTAAATAAAACACGTTTTTTTTAAAATGCAATTAGATAATTAATAATAACATTAACAGTGTAAAATGTATTCTGTGCGAAGTAAAACGACATATTAAAACACCGTAATGTACTGGAATTTATTAAAAATAAAATTTTATTACAATAAATAGAATAATGCTTAAATAAAAAACTGGACTTTGCTAATTCAATATAATGCACTGCAATAAGAAAATTATGTGATTGTGTTTTTTTGTATAAACGTGTCCTAAAATCCTATATTCATATTTTTTTCACTTTAGATTGTATCAATTTTAATTTTTCGTGATACTTGAAAACAATTGTAGTATTAATGATAATGTAAGACTAGCAATCCAAAAATAACGAAACGGAAAACATAATTCTAAATATGAATTTAATATGTAAAAAAATTAAGTAAAGTTTAAACAAATTAATTATTGCATATGGATTTATTTCCAAATACGTTTCTTAGCTAGGAGTAAATCAGAGTAAAAAAATAAATTAGACATTGTAGGGCTAAATTTAAAGCTTAATCTTGACATTACTCTAATATGCAATCCAAAAAAAAAAAACAAATTTCATCATCACTCATTTCGTGAAAAACACAAAAATAGCACATTTTCAATTCCGTTCCAATTTTAATTTCCGTGGAACCAAATTTATATGCAATGTTTAAACATATTTTGCATAACTGCGAACACACTTGTTAATTTTTGCGTATATAATCTACACACGTGTTTGATACTCAATCGTTCAGCTTAGGAGAGCGTAAAATTCCTTTATAAAAGGGTATAATTTTGTTCTAAAATATCTCTTTTATGATAAAATTACGATTTCTGTTCGCATCGTAGATTTTAGAGGTTGGGACTTCCTTAAATTTAATTTATATTTTTATTTTATTAATAGCACCATTATTATTAATCTGTTTGTCATAATTTTTATTTCAAAAATAGTTTAATAATATTCGTTTTTAAATAAAGTTTTATGTAATTTTACTATAAGATTTTACTTGACTTTAAGAAAGATTTAAAAATATAAATTTATCTGTACACAGATAAAAATATAATTTAAGTATCTTTGTATTTTTACTATTGTATCATGATATTGTGTAACAAATTCACTAGCTAGTACTGTAACAGATAAAAAAAATCATTATTAAAACATATAATCATTTAAACAAGGGATAAAACGAACTGAAGAACTGTGCTAATTTAATTAAATGGTAAAGGTAAATTTAGTGTTAAATTTATTAACAATCGATGTTAAAGTGCCAAATTTAATGCCAAAAATCTTCTTCTTTTCCTTTAATGTCTTCTGTATTATATTCTGGATATAATCTAGTAAACTACTATTTAAATTTTCTTTTAGTGCTGGAGGTTGCTGGTTCGATATCCACATGTTGTGTTTAAAATATTAAAAAAATATGTTTACTATCTCAGAAAAAATATATATTATAAAAAAAATTATGTGTATATGTTAACAAATAGAAAAAAATATGAAATAATTTGTAATAACTAGTTTAATAATACGAAACAGTTACAGTTACAATTACGTTTGTGTACATTCAGTCCACAGATTAGTTAACTTTTAAATAATTTCTATTTTACTCAAGATTAAAAACATATAATATATGATATAATATCTACACAAGTATACAGATACTACATGAAGTACGAAAAATATAATGAAGGTTCTTTCAAGTATCCTTATTATCCTTAAAGTCATACCTTAGAACAAAGTTGTCCTAGTATCCTTTGTAAGGTTATTTTTATCTTTTTTATTTTATTAATTATTGTATTTATATAAACACAACGTGAGTGAAGTTAAAAAAATGATAAAATAATTTGAAACACAATATTAATATAATAACAACGAAAAAATGATTTCAATGTATGCACATAATTAATTTAACATTATAAACACAACTTAGGATGAGTATATATGATATTAATTAAATTTTATTTTTTACAACACAATTTTCAAGACATTGTGTGTTGAGTTCCGCAACTCAACGCTGCGTAATTTTCTTGCTCCCACAGCATCGGTAATATATCTAGAATTGATATATTATTGTCACAAAAACTTTAAACATAATATTGTATTTGCTATACTGTACCGTACCATATTTTTTTCGCATTTATCTTGAATTTTAACAATTATGTTGTTGAACCCTGTTCATAAATAGTATTAAAAATAGATAGTATATATTTACACTATTATGTTCTCGTTCATTCTAATTTTTTAAAAATGTATTAACATCAGCCTTTTAAATATGTATGTTTCTATGTAGAACTGAATTACAAAAAACAAAACCATATACTTGTGTACATACATTAAAAATATTTTTATGGTATTAAAAAAATGTTATGTATAGTTCACTAATCTGAAGTGTTCCAATTAAAGTGATTTAATTTACATTTTATTGTAATTTCTTCAAAAAACCTATTCAGAATATAAAATAGTTTACATTTTCTATTAAATTATGATATTGTTTCTCCAATTTTAAAGACTCCTTCGATTTTATAAAAAAACGTACTAACTATTTATTATGTAAAATCAGCATCAGATGTACTTGGACAAAAAAATGTAAAATAAATTAAAATCTGTCGTTCTGAAATGTACACAACTACCTATAATAATAAATAATATACAGTAAATAACATACTGAAACAAATATATAAAGCTTAATTTTCATAAACATTTGAATTAATATACTGTCAACTGTTAAAATCTAAAAAATCTGTTTATTATATTTTGAAATTAATTACTTATTAATTTATGTTTGTTAAAAAAACTTCTCGTGTACAGCATACTTTACTAATTAATTTCTTACTGCCGATGTATAAATTATTGTGATATACTTACATAACATTTTAATGTAATCAAAACAAATTAAAAATGACGACGCACGATTAATGATAAACTCAAGTGACTTACATTTTAAATTATTTGTATAATAAAACAATGTTTGTGAAATAGAAAACTATCTATCTCTTTCTCTTTATCCGAACTTAAACGAATGTTGTTTATTTTTAAACGTGCGATTTAAAAAGTGGCAAAGTTATGAGTGAACTTTAAAATAGTTTTACTATAATAAATGTACAAGTTTAGTACTTCACGATGTATTTATCAATAAATAAATGTGTTTTTGTAAGTTATTTTAAAGATTATTCCATGTTTTTGTATAACCAAAGACAATAAAAATTTAACTAAACAGTGTTATTTTCTGGTGGAACGCCATGAGTTTCAAATAATATATTGAGAGAAATATAATAAAATTATATATTACGGCGTTGAGTTACGCTATCTAAAAAGCATTGTCTCAAATTCAAAATTGAGTAGAGTGTCTTAACACTAGGCTCTCTCTGCCTACCCGGATATACTGGAGGACGGGTGTACCTAAAAAAAAAAGTGATCAATAATTTAATATGTTAAAATGTGTAAATTATAAATTGGGATGTTTGTGTATAAAAACATTTTATCAATTGTTCCTTGAATAATAAACATAAAATTAAATCAGTTTAGTAGGCAGAGGGTAGTGTTAAGACACTCCGTTCTACACTTGTGTGTTTCGAGAGGCTCAAAGTCGGACTTTTCGCCTTGGTGCCAGAGCGAAGAAATGAAAATATTAATAAATAAAAATTCATTCTCTCGTATATCTTTTTTAATTATCCTTACATATATAAGGGAAAAGCTTGAATCTATAAATGTATGGATATATAAAACTTAGGAAATCTCTAACATAAAGTAATATAGAAAGTTACCGGCTTATCTGTGATCAAAATTGCGTTAGCTTCGAAATCACAGGCAATTTACGTCGTCAGGAAGTAACGTTTCCCTTTAACCGTCATTGCCTATAAGAGAAAATGTTGTTTCTTAAAAAACGGAAACATACACTTTTAGTACTTTATGATTATTGTGGCGTAGTGGTTATGAATTTGATTCCCACTTGTGGTATTTTTTTTAACTTAACTCTGTAACCTGCGTATTTAAGATACTCCATTTACATAAGGATACTCCCGTTCTTAACTTTCCGCCGAATTCTCGAGGGAAGCTCGCGTGTTGACTGGTGGAACTTAACACCACACTTCGCCACGTTACCAGAGCGAGGAAGTGAAAATATATAATATATTTAACTTTTGCTTACATTTATTCTCTCTTGAATAAATAATAAAAGACATTAAGAACATATCTTTTTGTGGCTATAGTTGGATATCAAAGCGATTCACTCCAAAGACGTATCGTATAAAGCGATTCAAGGGGGCTTAAACGGTGAATGGTGGTTACAATACACACCGTGGAGAATATTGGATAGTAGTGTACTTTTATTTTATTCACACTTATTTAAATTGTGTGCATTTAAAATGTACAAGGTTGTCACGGCACAGAGCGTGACTGTAAACGTGACGGTTGTAAGTTCAATTTCCACGCGAACGATAGAATTATTTTTATTGAAATCCTCGCTCTGGTAACTCGATGTTTCGAAAGTTGGGTGGAAATTAAGAAATAGAGTGTAATAACAATAAGTTCCCTTTGCCTACGCTGTTAAATGCGTGATTGCGTACTCAAAGTGAAGGTAAAAAAAAAACCATTGAGTTTCACGAGTTTATTAAAAAAATGTACGTGTTATCTTATATTTATTATTATTTAGCGGAGAATAGAGTGATTATATACTAAGTTCTCACTGCCTACTCCGATATATACGTGAATTGTAAATACCAAAAACAATATGTTCATTTAAATCTATTTTCTTTTACATTTAAAATGAGAAAATTGAAGTGACTGCCTTTTAGTCTCGTAAGTACTTTCACTCAATTAAAGTGGCCGTCGAAGAAAACTCAGCATTATTCTTAATAAGAATAGGTATTTTAATGTGTAAGTTATAGTTATTTTTAAAAATACGTAGTAGTAAAAATAGTTTAAACACTTCTTTCCCCGTTTTGTGGTGAATTTTTGAGATATTGAGTTGAATGGAACTCTGGGGTTTTATTACTAGAGCTAGAATATGAAAATAGTTCAACCACAACGGCCTTAATTATAGTGTAATAGATTATTATTTTAAACCACACTCTATAAAAGGAACACTTTTGCGAGGAACACTTTTTGAAAGGAACATTTTAAGCCCATCGTGGTGCAGCGGCATGAAGTGTGACTGTAAAACCGACTGGTTGTGGGTTCGATGCCCACTAGAGGAGATGAAGTATTTACTTAAATTTATATTTACTTTTCTTCGCTCTGATGTCGAGGCAAAGCGCAGCGTTTAGTTCTGCTACTCAACACGCAATGTCTCCAAAATTCGGCAGAAAGTGGGGAACGGAGTGTCTTAACACTAGGTTCGCTCTGCCTACCCTGCTGTGTGCGGGATACAGCGTGAAGCTAATTTATTTTATTTTTTAACTAAAATTTAGGCAAAAATTATTATTACGAAGCCATGGAGGTACCTCTATGCCCCTGCAAAGAGTTAGTCGGTTAACGCGACAGTTGGTGTTCGATTCCCACTCTAGAGAATGAATTATTTTCATTTTCTTGATCTGGTAATAATCCAAACCGCGGCATTGATCTATTACTTAACACGAACAAAAATTAGGTGGAAAGTGCAAAACGGACAGTCATAATTCTAGGTTCCCTCCCTTTATATGCGGAATACAGCGGGACGCTAAAAATATTATCATTATTGTGAAACTTAAATTATTCTTTTCATACATTTTGAGGTAGATAAAAAAATTGCTTAAATATATTAAAAATAAGCTACAAGCCCAGGTATCTAGTGTTTGATTAAATAATATTTCTTTTCTTATTTATTTCTTATATAGTTCACGCTTCACATTGCGTGTTGATTGGCGGAACTCAACTCCACGCTTTGTTCAATAATCAAATCTTAAAAACACCTTTTTTTAAACCTTCAACATTTTTTAACCTTCATATGCACACTGCGCCACGATGGGCTCCATACATAAAGAAATCTAATGTATCAAAAACACAGTCTCCATAAAGTGATTGAGAAAAAGGTAAAATATAACCTCAAAGTGTCTGCAACAAGCGTTCCAAGCTTCCAATCTAAACGTAATCTAGATAAGATCTGGGTTCTGGATGCTGGGAACCTTTTTTTTTAATCAGCAATATTTTGTTTGTCTATGTATTATGTTTTACTTTGTTCTATACTAGCACTAGAAACACTGGTTTTTAACTTTATCTTTTATAAATAGTTAAAAAATTAAAAAAAATTAGCTTCACGCTATATCCCGCACACAACAGGGTAGGCAGAGGGAACCTAGTGTTAAGACACTTCGTTCCCCACTTTCTGCCGAATTAAATTATTTTATAAATAGTCGTCGCTTATAATTTTATTTGGGTGGAATTTAAGACATAACATGGAAAATGTTCCTTTTTTTTGAAAATTGTTCCCGTAGAAATTTAAGGAAATCCTATAACTTACCTATTAGTATTGTTATATGGCCTTTACTTCTATTGAGTTGAGTTAGAGGAGATTAAGTAAGAAGAATTCATGAAATCATATTAAAAGGACTTTTCTTCTTATCTTATTATAAAATCAAGATAGCAATGATATTTTTTAATATTTTTAGCTTCTACGTAGTGCAAACGTATTGAAACAAGTCCTGGAGGTTTCCCCACTTTTGGGACATTAAAGAAATATTTCCATTTTGGTCATAAAACGTAATGTTAAACAACAAAAATAAAAAAAATAATTGGAAAATGAACCTATAATGTCACCTACATTCATAAACTTTCCTGCTGTGCCACTATTGCCCAAACGTGTTTGTTTTTTTAGGTTCTCGTAGGGTAAGCAGAGGAGATTTTTTGTAAAACATTGCATACTTCACTTTCGGGCCAATTTTTTGTTGTTGTGTTGGAACTCAACCAAATTGACTAGGTTAAGTGTTAGAACTAAACGCCGCGCTTTATCTTGTTTCCAAGAACTGAAAATATCTAATTTTACCAAGTGGGAATCGAACTCACAATATGTGTCTTTGCGCCACGGTGACGTTACCAATAACCTCGAATGAAACACATCTGGATTATTAATCAAGATCTGATCAAATATCTTGGATATTTCCTACTTTAATTGCTTTTTCAATTAACGCTTCGACGATCTTCAGTTCGCCACGTAATGGACTCTGCATAGAATGAGAAATGGAAACCAGAAGTGACTTATGTATTTTTAATTTATTTCTTTTTACTCGAAGTAATTATTATAAAAAGATCATTATATTATTATAAACTGACTAGTTTCAAAATGAATCTGTAAAATCCTTAAAACTATTTTATATTAAAATATAAGAAGTGTGAAACTAAAGAAATAAAGAAAGTAAGACCGTACACAGTATATTTATTTAAACACATAAGTTAAAGTATATAAATATAAATTAGACCACTTTTGTTTTATACCATTTAGACAAGCTTGACTATATCAAATACGAAAGATTGTATTTATACATAAACATATAACGCGACAGTTGTGGGGTAATGTATTATATTACCTTCCCTCTGGTAAACTGGTGGAAACACTAAGCGTAATGATCTCTCCTATCGCAATCGACACGCGATATCTCGTAAAACGAGAGCATAATATTTTAGCATTAGATTCCTTCTGCATCTCCCTTGCGGGATACAAAGTGAAGTTAAAAATATCTCTACGTTGAATACTACTTCTATATATTCTAGTAATCTATGACACGGCGCCGACGTTCAGACGGCGATAATTCCATTTGGCTGCGACTCAGTAAGTACATACACCTGATACGCTTTTATTCTACAGAAGCGAAATTCATTTATATTTATTATATAGTTTTTTTTGTTGCACGCTCTATTTCGAGAACCTAGTGTTAAAACACTCTGTTTCCGTCGATTTTTTGAGACCTTGCGTGTTCGTGTAACGCTGCGGCTTGTTTTGTAAGCGGGACGAAGAAATTAAAATAATAAATGGATATCAAACCTATAACCGTTGCGCTTACACGCCTGTGCTGTCGTGGAGAGGGCCTCAATTTAGTATTGTTAAAAAATCTAAATAAAATCGCCCTCACGCTGTATCCCGCACACAGCAGGGTAGGTAGAGGGAACCTAGTATTAAGACACTCCGTTCCCCACTTTCTGCCGAATTCTGGAGGCATTGCGAGTGGCAGAACTCAACGCCGCGCTTTGCCTCGACATCAGAGCAAAGAAATGGACATATAAATTTAAGTAAATATTTCATCTCCTCGAGTGGGGATCGAACCCAGAACCAGTCGGTTATACAGCCACACTTTGTGCCGCTGCGCCACGACTGGCCTCAATTTAGTATTATATTGTTGGGAAACATATTTACAGTGAGCTTTAAATCTACAGTAGCGTTCAGTAAAGCCAGGCAAGCGCGTTGCGTGTAGTGTTTACTATCTCTAGCGTTTGTTATTAGAAATTCTATTATTCTATTTATTTTGAATTTTCTAAATCTGTTACTGGATCAAAGTGAACTTAAATTACAATATTGAATGTTGCTTAAGTCGCGGAAGCTGACGTGATAGGCTTATGTAGGTAAATATTAAAGCAACATTATCTTAGTATGTCGTGACTGTGTCGTGTAACCCTCACATTGTAAGGTTGGTGAATTGAATATAGAAACCTAGTGCGTTACTCACTTGTTGTCGAGGCGTAACGCGGTGTTGAGTTCCACAAAATTCGGCGGTGTGTGGAGAACGGGGTTTTAATACTATGTTGCCTCTGCTTACTCTGCTACGTGCGGGATACAGCGTGAAGCGTTTTATACTTATGTGTGGTTGTAGAGAAGAAAGGGTTGTTTGATTTTGGGGTTACGACAATCGATTCGTCATAACCCTGTGTATCACTAAAGACATTTTTTCCATACACAACATTTCCCATACACAGGGAACCTGGGAATCTTGTGTGACGATGTCATCTGTTATGTGATAGTAGTCAAAGATCAACACAAAGACTACTAGAAGCCATAAAAAAAAATAGCCTTACTATGTCAACTGGGATATCGTTGAGGAGTACATGAGCAGGTATTCTAAATGATTTTATTGATTGTTTTGTCCTTTCATAATTTATTCTTCTTTTCAACAAACTAAGGAACTTTTCCTTAGATTGTAAAAAAATGCAAAAGAGCATCGTGAATGTTTTTAGTTTCCCATACAAATCAGGATAGGCAGAGGGAAAATGAAAGCATTTCAATGAAAACGGAGTATCATAACCTTACTTTCCCTGTAGAAAAAATCTGTTTTCTACATTCCGTCGAATTCAAGAGATTGGTGAATTCAAGACTTTGGTGTGGAGGCAAAACTCGGCGTTGAATTCCACCACTCAACACGCAATGCCTCCAGAACTAGGCGGAAAATTGGGAAGGAGTGTCTTAATACCAGGTTCCCTGTGCCTACCCTGCTGTGTGCGGGATATAATGTGAAGCTGATTTTGATTCATTTTAAAATTTATAGTAGTTTAGTTGAGCTGTTTAGTTTAATAGATTATTGTAGTTTAAACGTGAGATCTGGAATGCTAACCGCCAAAGTTTCTAATTTAACTGGGAATCAAGAGAACAACTAAATCGGAACATTGTTCACGCGGTCGATTCGACCCTTACATTTAAGTGGTTTTGCCAACAGCTTTACTGTCCCTAACTTACTTATATAATATTATTATATTATAGTAAGGAAGATTTATTGTATGCTAGCGGCCCCCGTATGGCTTCGCCCGCTTGCAATATAGGAATGTTTATTTAAGTGTATTTAAGAAAAAAATCGACCTAGCGCGAGTAGGACTCGTCCACAGATTGAGGTTCTGAACCAATTTAAATACTGTAATTGGGAAATACCCATTCGTCCTAATTTTCATAACTGTAGA
Organism: Heliconius charithonia; assembly: GCA_030704555.1. Taxonomy (NCBI): domain Eukaryota; kingdom Metazoa; phylum Arthropoda; class Insecta; order Lepidoptera; family Nymphalidae; genus Heliconius; species Heliconius charithonia. The sequence goes on from CM060825.1 coordinate 8,985,258, forward strand.
TAGGGAAGTAGACTATGGGTTTTAATAACACTGTAAATTTCATATAAAATGAAGCAATAACAAAAACAAATACATAAATGCTGATGTCTTTTGCCTGCGTTGCATTATAAGCTTAGTTTCTGTATTACAAAAAACTGTAACCTGAGTATTTGATATTAATTTTAGATTGCCTCAACGCAAACTTAAGTAAAATGGCATTGACGGACAGACGGACAAAAAGTAATCCTATGAGGGTCCCGTTTTTTTCCTTTTGAGGTCCAGAATCCTAAAAATGGATTAATTATTTTAGCTTTGTTATGCATTAAATAAATCGTAATTTAAATATTTTGGAAATTGTTATTTCACAGCTATGTTTAGTTTTTCCCCACATAAATTCCGATTCCGCAATAATTTCGAGTTAAAACAGATAATATATTGTTCCACAAATCTCTTTCTACGATAGATTATAATGATGTTATAACGATTTATTTCTATCATCATACATATAATAATTTACAAGCAATATCGAATAACAAAACATTGAAAACTAAAGATTTGACCGACTTAGTTCTTAATAAGTCTTTTGTCTTATGTCGGATAACTTATTGTACAAAGTACTGTATAAAAATAGCATTTATATTGCTCCACAACCTCTATATCTATATTTTATCTTATTCACATAATAATTGGAAGATTTGCCCAGATAAATAGAGAGACAGACAGACAAAAATATTAAAATTGTTTAATTGTGTTTTGGTAGTTATTTAAGTATATGTATCAAAAACAACCAATAATCTTTAATTTCATTTATATGTAAAGATATTTTGTATGATTTTTTGAGCTTTACGCTATATCCAATATCCCACATTTAACAGAGGGTGCAGAGGAAATTTTGTGTTAATATATGGTTTTCCCCATTTTCCGCGAAATTTTAGAGGCATTGTGTATTGAGAGGCGGAACTTAATGCCACTCTGCCTCGTTACCAAAGCGAAGAAGTGAAAATATTAAATCAAATCAAATCAGCTTAGCGGTGTATCCCGCACACAAAAGGTAGGCAGAGGGAACCTAGTGCCAAGACACTTCATCTCCCAGTTTCCGTAGCATTTTAGAAGCATTGCGTGTTGAGGGGTGGAATTTAACACCGTACTTTGCCTCGATTTAAGAGCGAAGAAAATGGAATTCAAATGTTTTGGGAATATATTTTGTTTAGCTATTAATTACTGTGCGGTTTATTTAGCTATATGGTATTTAGGTACGTAGCTGTCCCCGAAATCCCGATCCGAAATCATGAAATCTCTGTACCCTATCTCTCTCAATATTGTAGTTATGAAATACACATGAAAAATGATTTTAAATCTATGCTCAGGAACTCAGGAACTTTTGATTTACACGTTTTTATTAATATTTGTTTTATATCGACAAAATACTATAGGAAAAGTCCCACAAAAACTAATTACCTATAACAATTACTTAACTTAACTTACTTAATTTCACGCTCTATCCCTAGCGAGGTAGTCAGAGAGAACGGAGCACGAAACGGTACGGTCTCTACATACCTCTTTCGCCTCGTCCACTGTCATTAACCTCTTCATACATGCCCTCCGGATGGTTATCATGCTTTTTACATGACGTTCCTCCAGTATCTTTGATACTGTGTTTTCGAAGTTTAACTGAGGTCTCCCCTACCTCTCTTACAACCAACCAACAACAACAATTAACTTTTAATGCTTATAAGCTTTTCCCTAAAAAGAAATTGATAAATTGAATCAACATCTCGCTTCATCTTCTTTTTCAGCTTCTCGTTGTATCACGCATATGACAGGGTGCGAAGAGAGAATCTAATATTAAGACATTCTGTTCTTCACATTTCAACTTTGTCTTGTAACCAGAGAAGCTTTATCTATCGTCAAGAATATTAAAATAAACTAAGCTATGTAACCCAATATATAGTATTTACCTATTATTTATGTTCAACCTGATACCCTCGATATCGCTTACGTGACTCACATATAAATGACTATATTCAAAACTGTACCGGTTCTTGTTGTTTTACTTGGGTAATGTACCTTTGGGTGAAATATTGTTAGTTTATTAAAATGTTTATTATTCTTAGAGACATTTGACTTTTTCATGTTATTTATTACATCAAATGAGGCCAGTCGTAGCGCTGTGTGCGCCAAGTGTGTGACTGTTGTGACGGGTCCCGCTCGAGGAGAGCGTCGTACTTTGTCTCTTGTGTCGAGACAAAGTACGACGTTGATTTCCGCCACTCAACACGCAATATCTCCAGAATTCGGTGGAAAATGAGGAATGGAGTGTCTTAACTGTGTGCGGGATTTACTTATTTTTATATATTTTTATTGCTAATATGGTAATTTTTATAATTAGGTACTACTAAATATTATTGGGTAGAGTTAATCTACAGCTCTTATATGTATAATATTAACTAGATTGATGATAGTAATGGTTATTAAACCATTTAATTTTTTTTATAGAAAACGTATATAAAATTTAATATAACGTAATTTAAATCTGCGCCTCCTTGAAATTGTTCAAGTGCACCGATTACTAAGCCGTTACTACTATTACCAAGTTACGTTCTAAAAAAATATGTTTCTTTCCGAAGTGTGGAATAACATTTTAAAAATACTCTCGCTCATTTTCGCAAAAATGCTCAAAATCGATATATTTATCATAATCATAGACGCATTTAGAGACATATTTATCATAATTTATAATGTAACATCTCTAAATGAACAAATTTATACATTGTAATATATTAATATACAATAAAATAAAGAAAAAACATAAAACATAGAGCCCAAATCGAAATACTTTATTAGTGCTGCCAAGTAATTTCTAAAAAAAAAAACATTCTTCTCCATTTCTTATAGCATCTAATGTATACCGTGGCCGAGTCCACCGTATCCGAGTCCTCCGTAAGCAAGTTTGTTAAGACCTATGCCAAGATTGAGATAATCTAGACCTTTTCCAAGACCTAAGTCATAATTGACTACAGGTACCTTCACAACTGGGGCAGGAATAACTGGGACAGAAATTATGGGGGCAACTACTTTCTTTATAATAGGAATTGGTGCCGCTTTATAGAAATTTACACTAGAAACCGCCGGCGCTAAGATTGGAGCTTTGTAGATAATGGGTGCTGATACTTCTGGAATGATAGAATAGTATTTAATTACATATATAATGGAATATAAAAATAATCACCGCGTCATATAATATGCAAGAATACAAATTATAAACATACATATAAATTTATTTTAACATTTAATGAAAATTATAAAATATATTTTGGATATAAGTTAAGTTAAGGTATATATTATTTTAACGTAGCATTTAAAGTTACAATAATATTATAAAATTATATATTATAAATAACGTTCATAATGCTATAACTAACTTCACGCTTTATCCCTAGCGGGGTAGTCAGAGAGAACGGAGCGCCAAACGCTACGTTCTCTACGTACCCTCTTTCGCCTTGTCCACTGTCATCAACCTCTTCATGCTCATCTCTACATGCCCTCCGGGGGGTCCTTATGCTTTTTACGTGACCTTCCTCTAGTATCTTTGATACTGTGTTTTCGAAGGTCAACCGAGATCTCCCCCTATTTCTCTTACAACTCTCATTTAAATCATAAACCTTTTTGCCATTCTTTCATCATACTTTAGTTCATAATGCTTAAGACTATTATATATATGCCTCGAGACTTCGGCGGAAAGTGGGAAACGAAAATATCTTAATTTTCAACAGTGTCTAAACACTAGGTTCCCAGGTTTTTTCTACCTACCCTGCTATGTGAGGGAAAAAGAGTGGGGAGAGTCCAATTAAAAGGAATTCTGCATATTATTTGTTATGTAGCTACATACCGTATCCACCGTAACCGAGCCCGAGGCCGGATCCATGTACGTCAGCGGCTACCGCCAACAGACAGGCAAACTGAAATTATTTTTTAGAAATTGCATTATTTAACAGTAATCGTAGGTATTAAAGAAGTAGGACGTCTCTCAATGTAAACACGAAGATCGTAAATTCAATCCCCGTTCGGGGGTGTCTATATATTAGTACATTACTCTGTTTTGGTAGAAAAAGACTCTTGAATTTTCCCATTTAACCATGCAAGTTCAATTAGACCTTATCAGTATCCAATTGTGCCCAAATTTAGATTAAGACTTGATATCAATGAAATTACATATAACCAATATTTTTCTTAATCCAAAATGGCCACCGCAACAAAATGGCGGATTATCCAGCTGATATGGGTGTCAAATAAAAAGTGTTTACTATAAAAAAACATCTATATTTTTTTTAAAAGGTTTTTAAATGTATATGTTATTTCTTAGTAGGTTAGAGAGTGGATTGTGCTATGGTTACGAGATAAATCAATATATTATATAGTATCGACGACCCCCTGAAGTTAGCTGTAGATGGCTGCGCAGAATTGACTTTTTTTTTTGTTTTGATTATCTTCTTTCTCAACAAACAATGCTCAAAGTTATCTGTTGTTGACTTGTTGAACGTATTATTACATTTTTATGTATTGGTGCTGGGTGACGGAGTAGTTGGTGCACTTCATTCAACCAATAGGAATGTCAATTTAAAAATAAGAAATGTAAATTTTCCCTCAAGTTCAAAAACATAGTAAAAGATACTGGAGGAGGGACACGGAAAAAGCATGAGGACCCTCCAGAGGTCATGTATGGAGAGGTTGATGGCAATAGACAAGGCGTAAAAGGTATCCAGAGATCGTAGTGTTTGGCGCACCGTTCTCTCTGGCTACCTCGATAGGGATATAGTGTGAAGCTAGATTAGATTACAGTATCCGTAAAAAATAAAGGAAAAAATAGAGTGCTGACAGAGCAAACCCAGTGCTTACAAAGACATACTGCGTTTCACACTTTGCGGAACTTAGCGCTACGCTACTCTTTGATTTGCTTAACGGGATAATGAAAATAATTTAAATATAATCAACCACATTTTCACATACTAATATTATACATTTGCTTGTTACGCAAAAAATACTTAACCGATTGACATGGAATTTTGTGCTTATAAAGTACCTCACTTTATAGAGGTATTATAAAGGGCATAGGATACTTTTTATTAAAAATATATATATTAAAAAATACATATTATCTTTTGGTTATTATAATATGAAAAATAATTAAAGCGAGTGGAGTGAGATTCAATAAGTGAGTGAGTATTTGGTACATATATGTATAAACACAACAAACTCTGTCGTGATTTCACGACCGAAGTAGCGAGCGAATCGCTACTTATACAATACACTTTTCCCTCACCGTCACTCATTGGCAAACAACGCGAAGACAAAACAACTGGACTAATGGTCTAATAAAATTTTAATTTAGCATAAAGATAAGTTAAGAACTGTAGGGAAGCACTAACAAAATACAAAATTTTCCATTTTACGTCTTAAAATTAAATATATAAATACTTACAGTAATAAAGGTGTTCATGTTGCTGGATTGTTACAAATTAAATGTATGTATTGATTTTTCAATTGCCTTATATAGTTCCTTGTTTCCTTTGAATTTCATTGAATTATTTAATTCAAGTACATACAAGTAGTATCGCAATTACCGAACATTACCGGTGTTAAAGGATAGGAGCGATTGCTTCATTGCATGTGCAAATTACCTATTTTGTTTATAAATTACGAGGATTACGCACTATGAGGATAACTGAGAATTAGAAGACAAATAGGTATGAAAGAATTGCATTTTTCCACTAAAAAATAAATAAATCAGCTTCACGCTGTATCCCGCACACAGCAGGGTAGGCAGAGGGAACCTTGTGTTAAGACACTCCATTTCCCACTTTCTGCCGAATTCTGGAGGCATTGCGTGTTAAGTGGCAGAACTCAACGCCGCGCTTAGCCTCGACACCAGAGCGAAGAAATGGAAATGTAAATGTAAGTAAATATTTCATCTCCTCGAGTGGGGATCGAACCCACAACCAGTCGGTTTTACAGTCACACTTCGTGCCACTGCGCCACGACTAGCCTTTTCTACTACTTCACTATTAATAAATTTAGAAAGCATCTCCTGCAATAATGCGTAAAATTAAACGAAAATACGTCGTTGTAGCACCAAATAAACCATTTTTCGTATGTTACCATAATATGGTGAAACTATGGATAAAATACGGTTAAAAATCCCAGCACTTAGCAAGTGACGTCTGCAAAGAAAACGGGAACAGGGTTTGATTCACAGTGTATGTAGTGTAATTTCTTTTAAATGTATATAAAATATATAATTGATCGCCCAACGAACTGAAGAGACTCCGCCCTGGCGCAGCGGCACAGTGTCTGACTGTAGTGTAAACGAAACTAATGTAGGTTTGATTTCCACGGGAAATAATTATTTTATTTTTTTGACTGTGATAAAAAGTGCGGTATTAAGTTCTACCGCTAAGCACGCAATGTTTGAGCGGGACTCAGGGAACGGAGTGTCTCAACACTCAGTATTCTCTCTAATCAGTCTCCCCTGTTAGAAGCGTGAAGCTAAGAAGTGAGTGAATGTAATGGATTTGCCTGAGTATTGTATTCTTGTTGACATTCTTAGATTTATCATTGGTAGAATTTTATTTAAGTAAATTAGTATCCGACAGGAACATTTTCACTTAACTGAAGTGAAACCAAAATAAACCTAGTATAAAGACACTCCGTTCCGCACTTTCCGTCGCAATCTGGTGGCATTGCGTGTTGAACTAAACGCCGCGTTTTTGCCTCTACACGCGACTGGGGATCGAACCCACAACCAGTCGCGTTTGTAATCACACTTTGTGCTAGTGCGCTACGACTGGTATCGACTGGCTCAAATATTTGTCATATTAATGAGTAATAATTTTTTTGTACAAGACTCATAAAAACTCAATTTTGTTCTCAAATTTCAAACTTTTTTTATAAGTGTAAGTAAGTAAAATTACTTTAGTAAGTAAAATACACCAACAACATATTACAGGTAACATACTTCATGCTAATTACTTATACTTCCCAAGTTCTCGGAGAAAAACTCCAAGTGAGGATGTAGAAACATTTTTTCGGGCATATTACACTCCAATTTGTTGTGATTTTTTAATGAATAAATTGTTAGTTATTTATTACTCAAGACATTTTTAACTACCACTCTTAAAAAATACTAAGCATCTTTATCGACTCTAAGTAACTATCTATTTTCTTTTGGGTCCCCGCAAACATTCCTTTTTTGAATTTGGCTTCAGATCAATTAGGTAAAAGGTTTTTAAATACTTAACTTACTTCACACACTTTCAAATTGTAGATATTTCTATCATTTTCAAAAATTGAGGCCAGTCGTGGCGCAGCGGCACGAAGTGCGACTGTGAAACCTGGTTGACCTGGTGACTGGTTGTGGGTTCGATCCCCACTCAAGGAGATGAAATATTTACTTAAATTTATATTTCCATTTCTTCGCTCTGGTGTCGAGGCGAAGCGCGGCGTTGAGTTCTGCCACTCAACACTCAATGCCTCCAGACTTCGGCAGAAAGTGGGGAACGGAGTGTCTTAACACTAGGTTCCCTCTGCCTACCCTGCCGTGTGCGGGATACAGCGTGAAGCTGATTTATTTATTTTCAAAAATATTGTTGGGCTTCAGCGATTGCTCTCTTCTTATTTGTCAAACACAAAAAATGTTTAAATTTAATTAATACTGTCTTAAGAATATTTTAAAATAAATGTTAATGTTTCTAAGCACTTTATAACAATGAAAACCAAAGCGAAAATAGCTTTGAAAGTTATGTGGGAATATCTAAAACACTTGATGTGGTAAAAATATATGAGATACGCGTATATAAATTAGTAGTAAGAAGGTAAAAAAACGTATACAGTATGAATTATCTTTGGTAATTTTTTTTTAAAGTATTGAGATTTATTATTCTTATTTAATTATGTAGATATGATGTTGTGTATATCAGCGTGTTAGACTCAGATCAGTTATGAAATGTTGTATGCTTAAAATTCACAGAACACAACGCCGTGTAACCAATTTTGAAGACGACAAAGGAAGACATTGCATGTTGAAAAACTCAACGGCGCGCTTTGTCTCATTTACCAGAGCGGTGAAGTAGTAGTAGTAGTTCATTCCCCCAATAGAATTTCATAAAATTAAACGAATTTTGACTTTTGAATTAAAAAAATAAAGCTTCTACGCAACTCAATCAAAAAATACGATGCAGTTTACAATTTAAATAAAGGAAATATTCGAAAACTGAAACTTTATAGGTATTACATTAAAAATAATTACATTGAGAACTTTTATTTGTTGTTCACTTCAGATAAAATTTGTGCATACACCCGTAAAATTACGTTTCTCAATTTTTATAATACATTTTCGATACTAGCCACCCTCTCACGTCTTCACTTTCTTGGACAACAACAGTGATTTATTTTGTAAATTAAATTAATAAAATTATAATTTTGTTGTTTTTTTTTCAGAACTATTGAATCTCCTTATGGGAACTACAAAAATGCAACCTTAATATTTAAGTCTTAATATTTTTTACATTACAAATCTTAAGTGGTTTGGAAACATACATTATATGTTAAAACAGGGACGTAGTTCAGTGTATTGGGTATTTAATTTAGTAATTTAAGCGGGCGAAGCCGGGAGCGGGTCGCTAGTATTTAATATTTTTTTAACTGTTCAAAATGTATTTATGCATCTGTTGTACATATATATAAACTTTTTATTTTAGTAAAATAATTAATAAAAACCAAATTATATAACTGCAAACATTTTATTCAAGACATTGGCCAATAAAGTAGCTAGCGTTTCTCCGTCTGAAGATTTATAAACTAGAATCACTCAACCGAGTTTTCCGTAACCGTAACCGTAACCAAGTTTTCCGAGTCCGTAACCTCCGTAACCGAGTCCATAACCCAGTTTTCCGAGTCCGTATCCTCCGTAACCGAGTCCGTAACCGCCGTAACCGAGTCCACCGTAACCCCCGAGGGCAAGGCTGTAGCTGGATACAGGGACAGTTTGCAAGATAGGTCTACGGATAATTGGTGCTACAGCAACTGATTTAATGATGGGAGCGGCTTTGATAACCGGGACAGAGATGATTGAAGAATAACCTGTAAATTTAAATATCATATTAATTACTTAATTTTACCAAATGGCAATGTCATGTCATGAAGCAGGAGCACAAGCGTGTCACTGTAAACGTGACTGGTTGTGAGTTTGATTCCCACTCGAGGAAATGAACTATTTAATATTCTCATTTCTTCACTTCGGTATCGAGGCAAATCGTAGCGTTGAGTTCTGCCACTCAACACACAATGCACACAGGATACAGCGTGAATCTAAAAAAGTTTTCTAAAGATAAAATAGGAAAATAGTTCTTTTAATATTGTTCAAACCTACGCTTTACAGTGATCCTGAATGTTACTTCAGTCTAACGCCAAGTCAAAGGACAGCAAACACCAATATTGACCGAGCGTTCCCTCAACACTGCGTATTCAAAGACGCTAACACAAGGTATGCGAATGTGTAATGGGAACATTTACGTGATACATATTAAATTTACATAAACTTTTCTAGGGTTAGACCTAGTAAGATTTCTAGTAATAATATGATTAGGCCTATTGTGGATTTTAAAAACATATTTAACATTACAACTTTAACAAAACTTTAGGTAACAAAAAAATTGCACATACAATATCAATGTGAGACTGCTAAATTACTGGTTTTTCTCAACAAATCGAAAAAAATATTATATTTTTTCTTCAAATGGGAATCAAATTCAAGGGAAATTCAAGGGAGTATGTGTAAAGTAAAATCTTTTTGGTCTTGTACCTTATATACAATTGAAAATAAATACAAAGATCCAATTTTAAAGTTAGAGCATACCGTATCCACCATAACCCGAGCCGTGCACGCTCGCGACTGCAGCCACCAGGCAAGCCAACTGAAAGGTACGCAAAAACAATGGTTTTATTATTTGTTACGTAAGAAGAAATAATTAAGTAAAAATATAATTTGTTAAATTTCCTTCCAACATCTCAACTTTAGAAAGATATTTATGTATAGAACTATATGTATAGAACTATATACAGTTATATTGTAAGAGATAGTATGTATATGGAGGAGTCTTTTCGTGTTTCTGTAGGCATTTTTATAAATCCTCTTTCTCCCCCTTTACTCCTCATGGATCCTAAACGCGGGTTTGATGTTACTCATCAATAATTATATATTTTTTTAGCTTCATGCTTTATCCTGCTCTTAGCTGGCAGGCAGAGGGAACGAAGTGTTAAAACATTATATTCTCCACTTTCTGCAGAAGAATCTCTCTTATAGTGGAAGAATTCACGCCGCGATTTATCTACCAGTTCAGGCCCCCATATTGAAATTGAACTTGCAACCTTCTTATTTGCAATTAGACGCTGTTCTACCGCTAAAGATAATTTCATTTTAAAATAAAGTAAAGATAAAATATAAAGATGATTTCATTTTAAAATAAAGAAAAGATAAAATATAGAGAGAATTTAATTTTAAAATAAAGATTAAATATATTTTTCTTTTAGCGATGACGCTAATGAAAGAGATACAAAAAAAAATACATTTAAATGTACTCACAGTGATGAACGTGTTCATTTTGTTTGGTTTCTTCAGACGAAGTGTGTCGATCTCAAAAAAACATCGTGTATTTATACCTACTTGTAGGTTTCCTTTTGTTTTCAACAAATTAAATATCGCATGTTATAGCATAACGTAATCATATATAATACCAACATCCTTGTTTACTTGAATTTACATATTGTTGCGTTCATTTATTGGGGCATAGGACTAAAAAAATATTGTCCTCATATTTTGTTAAAGTAGAAAAAATAGAAAAGAGAAGACTTGGGAACTAGAACTTGGGGACTAGAAGTTGCAAGAATAATTAATAATTAATCATATTTTTTTAACTAGTCCAGTCGTGGCGCAGGAGCACAAAGTGTGACTGACTCGAGTGGGTCCGATACACTCGTGGAAATGAAATATTTATTGAAAATATATATATTGTCGAGACTTGTGTCGAGGCAAAGCGCGGAGTTCTGCCACTCACTGCCACATTCAGCGGAGAACGGAGTGTCTTCCTAACACTAGGTTTTGGAAACACACAACATACCTTACATATACTTATATTTAGTATGAAACTAGAGATTGTCATTCGTATGACGATCTCATGCTCTTCGACAAGTCAATATTGAAGTTCGGAAGGTCAATGTTTGCTGACCACTGATTGTGTACTGTCGGAATTGACACAATATAATGCTACTATTTGATATAAATGGCCTTTGAATGGCACAATAAGGAGGTTGCGGTATTAATCTCTTCTGTTACTCAGTAAACGACAGACAACGTATGTGGGGTATACCTCTGAAATTTGGAATTCAGGTTCCTTGGGATGTGTAGAGAAGTACTGAGAGGGAGAAAAAAACTACTGTTCTGTATAAGGTCTCTTAGTGTAGAGTCAGTTATTTTATTACTTATTACTTCCTGAAATTGGTACTGAAACACGAAAAATATTTTAAATTTCATAGTTCACGCGAGCTAACCTGCAGGTTACGACTCGTTTAATATATTTAGTACAAAGAGTGGACTTAGTCAAGCACAATTATGAAAATATTTAATAATAACGAGATTTTTTTAATACAGTGTCTTGGCGCGGTCGAGTCCCGCAGTGGACACCCTTACCGCCATCAGCATCCTCACAAGCAGCCAGTGTGCCAGTTGTGGCGTATTGGCACAAGCGTGCGACTGTAAATGCGACAGGTTGTGACTTGATTACCACCCAAAGAAATGAAATATAACTAACATTTTCATTTTTCTCGCTCCGGTAACGAGGCAAAACGCGGCGTTGAGTTCCACTCACCTAGCCATGCCTCCAGAGTTCAACGGAAAATGGGGAAACTAGGTTCCTTTTGTTCTATCCTTGCATGAAGCTAAAGAAAAAAAATATTTTAATGATATTTCACTTTTAATTATTGACATATATATTTAATTATTGACATATATATAATATTTTTTAAGTAATAAAGTAAATAAAAATGTCTCATATGAAACTTTTAGTTATTTAGTTACTATGAATCGCGTCTATCAAACTTTGCAAAAGTTTTGTTTCTATAAATTATATTTATGAGACGCCTAAAGCTAGAAATTTTACATATTCAGAAACAATATTTTCAACCGACACGTGTTTCTACTCCTTTATTAATATTAATACAAATAAAGAGTTTGTTTAGTTAAACATGCTAATCTCGGGAACTACTGGTACGAATTCTTAAATTATTTTTGAGTCAGACAGTCCCCTTATCAATGAAGGTCTATAGCCTTCGTTGATAAGGTAGTTTCTTCTCTATATGTGCCCACGTATATTTAAGTTCAAACTATTAGATCGTCGTGACCCATTGCTCAAGAGACCAAAATATGCTGATAACTTCAAGGTAAAATTTTAAACCATACGGTATAAATTATAAAATGAAGCAATTACATTAAATTAAATTTACTTAATTATCTCTATTATCTTAAATACTAGTAGGTATTACAAAATCGCTGTACCTGAGGTCAGAATTACTTCGGAATTAAAAAAAATAAATGTATTACGAATTTTCGTTATTTTCATTTGATCTCGAGAGCGAAGTCTTAGTTAAATATATATACATATTTACATACATACCAGCGTTGCTAGACATCCCGCAAAGTCCCCCTTCTTGATGTTCCAGTAACTTTGATCTTTTTTTTTTAAATTACTTTAATTTTTATTAGTTACAAACAATTTCAGAAAACTATGATAAATATATGTTTAAATATTTGTTATGTAACCACAACCACAACAGCCAAACCTAACCTTTAAAAATATTATATATTGTGATCTGTCCCTGTTGGAAACTGTATATAAAACTCTAATAAGTGGAAAAGTAATAAAAAACTCTAGTTATTTATATTTTTAATATTTTCCGCTGCTGGCAAAAGAATTCTTGCTTTTTCACAAAAAAATTGTTGTCACCGAAATTAAATTTGACAACGTTCATACAAACATAACATGTACATATCGATCGTCCCTAGGTAAAGTATCGAAAGCGAAAAGTCGCATTATTTTCCTTTAAACTACTAAGCAGTGTTGTTTATTCTATTTTAAATCGAAAACTGTCATTGTTTACTACAGAACTACTTTTCGAAATATAATAATAGAAGATACTTATTATAAACATAATAAAAGATACTTCAATTTTTCACTTTCGATACCTAGGTACTGTACCGAGGTACCGTCGATATATTAAATTTTTACCTAATTAAAATTTAAATAGAGACAATTATGTAAATTTAATTGAATGTCATTGCTTTATTTCATTTAGCATTTCAATATTTTTACCGATAAGTTATTTACAATTTTACCTTGAAGTTATCAGCAGGTTCACGTTCTGCCCAAAACGTGGGCACTAGTTGAATTTAGTCTCTTGACCAACGGGTCACGACGATCTAATAATTTTAACCTAATTATACGTAGATAGAGAGAAGAAACTACATAGTAGTTTCATTTCATGGACTAACCGTGCGGGTACCGGGCGCATCAGCTTCTACATCTTCTTATTTAAGAAGATTCTTCTTTATTTTATCTATCTAACTAAACTTAAACTGATTCTAAATTACAAAAAAACCATTATAAACTATAAAAAATATGCAAATCTAACACCTTTTTGGTTCATAAATCTTATGAACTAGCCTTTATTTGCGGCTGCGCTCCCATGGTCAAGTGGAAGTAATAGAGCAGGTTACAACAAAACAATTAACGTGATTTATAATATTGTATAGTCTTCCTAGATAAGTGAGCTATACAATACTAAAACATTTTTTCAAATTAAAAATAGTTCCTTAGATTAACGCCTTCAACTAAACAAACGCTCCAGATTTATAAGTGGCAATCCACTACTGTGCGGTTCCGTAGGAACTTCCTTCCACGCGCCACGGAACTGTGGAATGGCCTACCCTCGGCAGTGTTTCCCGGTCGATATGACATGGGTACCTTCAAAAAGCGCGTCTATCTCCATCTTAAAGGCCGGCAACGCACCTGTAGCTCCTCTGGTGTTGCACGGGGTCGTGGGCGGCGGTAATCACTTACCATCAGGTGATCCGAACGCTCGTTTGCTTTGTCCTTTTCCATAAAAAAAAAAGTATTAAAGATATAAAATGAATCACAAATTTAAAATTAAACTAACAACAATATCGATATTATTGCTTTAGTTAATAGCCGCAAGTGTGCAATTTTATTAGAATAAGTTACACGCTTCGGCGGCGATGGACGTGTGCTTCCGTTCATTGAAAATCGGTTATAATGTAAAAATTTTGCAATTACACTGATTCATATCATTATTACATTATATAAACTATATATATATATATATATATATATATATATATATATATATATATATATATATATATATATATATATATATATATATATATATATATATATATATATTTATGTGTTTCTTGTTGATATAGGTATGTATTTTTATTCTACGTTCTACGTTAATTTGCCGAATACAGCGTGAAGCCAGAAAAAACGTATTTTATATCCTATAGTAATTATTATATAGTCCATCACAGACGTTTTTTTTTATTATTTTTATAATTATTAGATAATACGAGCGAAGCGAACGTAAGTTGATGGGCGAAGCGTAGCAGGCGAATCCCTAGTACTGTATACATAAATTAAAATGGTTTTTAGCAACAAGAAAATGTTGCTTAGCAGTCATTAAAAGGATTCGTTTTGCTGTTAAATTATTCTCTTTGTCTATGGCGCTCATTTGTCGTCCTTTCTCTTTTCGCATTTTTTCATGTTGTAAAGATTAGTTCACATTAAGAAACGTATTTATATATTACATTAAATTTTAAAAGGCCTTTATGGAGCAGTGGAATAACGTCAGAGTGTTTCTCCTCGAGTAAATTTCCACTCGGATTAGTGAATTATTTTATTTCCTTAACTGAGCAATCAGCTAAGAAAAAAAGGCTGATTGGAGGTCATCTACTCAATATGCAATGTCTCGAAAATTGGGAGACAGTGTCTTAACACTACGTTTCCTTTGTATACCAGTTACGGGGACATATAACGCAGTTGTAATATTGCAGTTAAAACTACTACGTGATAGCTGTAGGTCAAATTCGAGTTCTAGTATTATTTAATAAATATAATTAAGCTTTATAAGTAAGTAATTATTTTAACACATTTTATGTTTAAATGAATTTAAGTTATAGAAACTATTGTGGCTTTATCAGGGAAATATAATATTTAACTTTTAACGCGGCGTTGAACGCTAAAATTTCACATTAAGATTTTTTGGGGAGTACAGAAGAGAGAGAGAGAGATGACGAAAACTTTCTTGAAATTCCCATGGGAACTAACTTAGGTCTTAAGGTCCACGCAAGTAAAGTCGCGGGTGACGACTAGTAGATTATAATAATTTTAAAAATCATCATTTTAAAAATTCTTTCCAGTGTACACAACGCTGTAATTCGAAAGGCACTATTTTTCACCCCAGTAACCGGCTGTCAGCCTCCAGATGAATTATTTGAAACAGAAACGTAGATATTTCGAACAGAAAATAAACAAGGCGAGCATTTTAGTGGTATTACTGTTTTAATTATTTATGTGGAAAGTCATTGAAAACCTACAGTATTTTTCACGGTATGGTTGCGGAGGAAAATATATTAACGTAAACTGAGTGTAGATTCGAATATTATGAAGGGCATTGTATACAGGTTTGTTTTTTAATTACACGCATGCAAAGTAGGCAGAGGGAATCGATATTATCTGCTTTCCGTCCGAATTCAAGATATTGTTTTTTGAGTGGTGGGTCCACGCCGTGCTTTGTCGGTTCAGAGAAGGAAAATTAAAACGAACACCCGCTGCGGCCCCATTTATAATTAATTTGTTAATTACTTTTATGTCAATCCTTTTTCCCTTTAGACATGGGACAACGTCAGGACAGCAAACAAGAAGATTGTGGGTTCGATTCCCGCCCTGAGGCGTAAATTATCTTAATTTTCTCGCTCTGGTGACAAGACAAAGCGCAGCGTTGAGTTCCGCTAGTCAAAACGCAATATCTCCAAATTTGCTCGGTGCGTAGTAATCGAAGTATCTTAACACTATATTGCCTTGGATCCTATTATATGCGGGCTACAGCGTGAATCGAAAAAAAAAATTATAAACTTATAATAAAAACACATTCCACAGCTATCAAAGTGGAAATGAGACAACAAAAGACTACCTCATTACCAAAAGTATTCCCCGCAGTCGACTTGAAGCATCGTCTTCACCCGAGTAGCTTCATTTTATTTTACACCTTTTTATATTGCTGATTGCTTGAAATGTATTTAAAAAATTATTTAATATTAAATTTGTTTTTTAAATAATTCTCTAATATTTATTGGTTATAATTAGATGACAATTCAGCGGAAAGTGGGGAGTGGTAGAGTTTTAATGGGTTATGGGGAATGGTAGAGTTTTAATGGGTTTTATGGGGTTATTAAATATGATATTGAAGGAAATTTAACAATAATTTCCCAGGTTCCCTCTGCCTGCCCTGCTTAGTGTAGCGATACAGCATGACGCTAAACTGAAACACACAACTATTAATATTAAATTTCTCCCTCTTCTCGACACGGCGCGTTATGTTATGCAGTTACATAACACATGCAATTTATCGAAATTAGTTGGACAGTAAAATTGTTATACTAAACATTAAGGTTCCCTCTGTGTATCCTGTCAAATATAGTAGGTACCTATTTAAAACACTAAAATATTACATAAACTAACTAGTCCAACTAACTTTTCCTTATTACGTTTTCTGCTAAATTAAGTATATTTTCTTAGTAACGTTGAAAGAACTTTCAGTAACTTTCAATACTTGTGTACTGAATAAAACATTTTGACGTTGACTATAGCGTTAATAAATTGTAAATTCCTTGTACGCTGTAAGGAAGTTGAGTCGTCTATTAATTTTTTTACGAAGGTTGTGAGTTCAAATCTTATTACATATTTTTTTAGCTTGCTATTGTATTAGAGTAGTTAGAGAGATCCTGAATGTCAAGACGTTCTTTGTTGTCCGCTTTCCGGAATACGAGATGTTGTTTGTCTCAACACTCTACTTTACTTTACCTAACAGGCAGATAAATGAAAATAATCCAGTCCCTAAAGAAGCAATAAGGATCGAACCCACATCCATTTACCGTTTAGATCATAACCTTAACATTTAATAAAAAGAAAGTCTGTTTAAAATTGAAAATTTCATCTTATGATTTTCGAGGATGATCTAAGTCCACTTTATTTATAAGCTATCTCAGAAAAAAAAATGTTCTATAAAATTATTTTAAATAAATAAATAAATAAATCAGCTTCACGCTGTATCCCGCACACAGCAGGGTAGGCAGAGGGAACCTAGTGTTAAGACACTCCATTCCCCACTTTCTGCCGAATTCTAGAGGCATTGCGTGTTAAGTGGCAGAACTCAACGCCGCGCTTAGCCTCGACACCAGAGCGAAGAAATGGAAATATAAATTTAAGTAAATATTTCATCTCCTCGAGTGGGGATCGAACCCACAACCAGTCGGTTTTACAGTCACACTTCGTGCCACTGCACCACGACTGGCCTTAAAATTATTTTAAAGTACGTATATTGAAGTAAAACCAAACGAGCTAGTAGTATGCGATATCTAATTATCGTACAAACTATTACTATCCCGAAGTCATTCGTTTGGAGACGTTCAGATGATGATATTGTTCTCCGAACCAATCGAATGTGAAGTACGATAACTTAACGTTAGTTATGTATGTTATTATGCATATCTATCTATCTATAGGCTAAAAGATTGAGCCTTAAACCAGAATAGGAAGAGGGAACCTAGTGTTAAGACACTTTGCTCTCCACTTAGTATCGACACCCGAGCAAAGAAAATGGAAATATACATTTAAATGAATTCGTTTCCTCGAATGAAGATTTGGACTGGCCTAATTTCATTTACCATTTAAAAAAGAAAATACTTAATCAAAATGTAAATTGTCATTAAAATCAGTATTAAACATCAGTTGCAATAAAGCATTCAAATGTCGAGACGTCCTAAATCAACATTGCTAAGTAAAATTTCTTACATGTGCCCAAGAGATGGTTCTTATGTTAAGATTAAACCAAGCGTTGGATATCGAGATTAAAACAAAGTCTTGGACCAGTGGGAAATGAGAAGACGTGACGTGAAATTCCGAAGAAATTAAAGTTAATACGGCTGAGTCAATATTTATACTAAAAAAATTATAAAGGTGGAGAGTTTGTTTGGTTGGGCTTGATAGACTTAGAAAATGCTTTTTCTTATTGAGAAATCATTTGTGTTTAAAATAATCAATTTATCTAGAAAGTCCGTATTTATAAACCGCTTTCAATTATGAGACTGATCTCCAGATAGATGGCTATCTTGAGATAGCGACCTCAGAGTTGATGACGATTTATAAATACGGACCTTAATTACTTCCTAACCACGGGAACGAAGCCGGAAGTAAAAATTAAACAATAAACAATATGTGTATTTCAAAGTAATTGACGTTCATACACATATTGGTTGTGTGTGACATGATTGAATGGATTCGTCACAAAGAAACTTTCTAAAAGGAAGAGAATGCTAAAGCATACTTATAGTTTTTAATCTAGATAAATTTATAGCAATTAGTTTTCGTGGTTTATGTGCCTTAATGTATATTTATGTTAAAACAAAAAATGTTTCTTTAGCTTAACTTGAGGACAAGAGAAATACGTAATTTTCTCCTAATATTTTTCTTTAATTTAGTGACATTACGAGCTCTATGGTGGTACACCATGCTGCTATTGCCTGACTGAATAAACTGATAAAATTCTTATATTATAAAATACGAATATTAAGGTCGTCACGAAAATTAGGCGAAAAGTGAGTATCGGAGTGTTTTATCACCATGTCTCCCTTGAGTCAAGATTACCGAGATACAACATGAAGGTAAAAAAAATCCACCTAAACTTAAAAAAAAACTGATTTAACCTAAATCGAAATTCACGTTACAGAATAAACATTTTTATTCAGTACCAGTGGAAATTATTTGAGAACACTCGTGTCAAGGCGAGGAAGAGGAACGGACAACTTTAATAAACTACAACCGCCATCTGTTCCAGACTGCTAAGGCTTTCCTCTCACTAACAAACAAAAAGGGTTTTTTTAGCCTTTCATTGTATCTCATACATGAATACAAGCAGGTGAGGCAAACGAAACCTGGGAACCTAGTATTAAGTCATTCTATTCTTCATTATGACACTTTGGTTTGCCGCTTTCCGTCGAATTCTTGAAGCGTCTTGAGAGTGGCGGAACTCAACGCTGATCTTTGCCCTGTGACTAAAGATTTAACTTATTATGCAATGCCTCCAGAGTTCGACAGAAGGTGTGGAACGTCAGTGTCTTAACGGGAACATAGGTGTCTACATTGTAAAGCTAAAAACAAAATCAAAATCAAATCAAATCAGCTTCACGCTGTATCCCGCACACAGCAGGGTAGGCAGAGGGAACCTAGTGTTAAACACTCCATTTCAAACTTTCTGCCGAATTCTAGAGGCATTGCGTGTTGAGTGGCAGAACTCAACGCCGCGCTTAGCCTCGACACCAGAGCGAAGAAATGGAAATATAAATTTAAGTAAATATTTCATCTCCTCGAGTGGGGATCGAACCCACAACCAGTCGGTTTTACAGTCACACTTCGTGCCACTGCGCCACGACTGGCTTCAAAAACAAAATCTAAATGTAATTCATAGTGTGCCACCAGCCTATTGTATAAAGCGTCCATGAGAGCCATACGCCGAAGTTAGGAGTCTCTGCTGAGCGAGAACGGTTTATTGGATCTCAAAGGATATACTTAATGCATATATCATTTAACTAAAAGCTTTCATTTACCTTAATAATGCATTTGGAAGCACAATTATAGGTATTACCATATTGGATGCCGTTATGGTTCAATGGGTATTATGCGATCTTTAGCATGATTGTTGTAGGTTCGATCCCGTTTCGGGGATTATATTTATTTTTATTTCTTTGCGCTAGTAAGCTAAGCACTCTGCGTTGAGTTTCGCCACTCAATAATAATAATGTTTCGGAAGTTGAGCGGCAAGTGAAAAGCAAGTGCTTTTTATGTCTTTCGTGCCAATTTGAATAATCTAATTGTAAAAGCTATTTTTATAGGTTCGATTCCAGATATTTTTTTTTGCTTTAGTAAGAGTCATTTATTTTGTAAGCGCGGTAGAAAATGGGAAACTGTGTGGTTTTGTCATAGTTTCAGTCTTATTTGGTACTTTTTGCCTTCCCCAATAAAATTTATTTTCTTTGTTTGTTTCACTTTTTATCTCACTTTATAAAAGTTTTAGTTAAAAGATAATTTGCAAGAAAAATCTTCTCCAGTAAATGTCTCCTCTAAAGCTTGCCAACGTTAAAATGCGTAAAAATAAAACAAAATGTATTTTAATTATTATTTTTTATTGTAGGCATTATACTTATTTAATTTTAATATATATAAACAGGAACTTTTTAATTACATATAAAAGTAGAACACTAGCGACCTGCCCCAGATCCGTCTCTGTGGTTCCATAATTTTTAATATATAGTAAAATCGCCATATTAAAACTAAGTAACCTGCGAATTTTCATTAAATATCGACCAAAAACTATATAGTAGTAGAATTTACTATAAATCAAATTAAACAACAGTTGTCATTTTGTCTCTATTCTTCAAATAAAGCTATTTTTATATATATGAGGAACTTTCGCTGTCCGTCATACCAGAGTAGGCCGAAGGAAACCGTTTCCAACATACCACCTATTTCAGGGGCATTGCGTGTTAAATAGCGGAACTCAACGTCGCGCTTTGTTTACTAACGTTAAAATTATTTAAATGCAATCTCATCTTCGTAATGTGGGCAACGAATCCACATTTATCGCACTAGGCTATAACGGCCTGTATATAAAGTTACAGGTTGTGGGTTCAATTTTTATTTTTATTAAAAAAAATAACAATTTCGCTCTGGTGTCGATACAAAGCGTAGCTGAATTCCGCCATTCAACAGGCAATGCCTCCAGAATTCGGCGAAGAATGGGGACCAAAGTGTCGTAACACTAGGCTCCCCCTGCCTATCCTGCTACATGCGGGATATAGCGTGAAAATGTTTTTTTTTCTATATGTTCTATTCGTAGGTGCATAGATTTTTAATATAAGGATATATTCAAAATTACTACACGAACAATACTCATAAGAACATACGAGTAGATACATACAAACAAATGTGTACATTCTTAAAATAGTATGTTATTTTTTGAGCAAAAAACGTGAACAAAATGTGTCATGAGCACTCTTCCTCTGTTAAGAGATTGGTTCAACGTGACGTTTCAGCTACAATTTTACAAATTATTTTTCACAAATAAACCTATTTACTTTTTCATTTCTTCGCTCTGTTGTCGAGGCAAAAGCGCGGCGTCGAGTTTCGCCATTCAATATGAAATGGTGCCAAATTTCGGTGGAAACTGGAGAGCGT
Source organism: Heliconius charithonia (assembly GCA_030704555.1). Lineage (NCBI taxonomy): Eukaryota > Metazoa > Arthropoda > Insecta > Lepidoptera > Nymphalidae > Heliconius > Heliconius charithonia. The sequence goes on from CM060825.1 coordinate 9,006,872, forward strand.
AGTGTCTTAACACTAGGCTCCCTTTGCCTACCTAGGGTCTAGCTATACACGTGGGACACTGCGTGAAGCTTACAAAAATACATACAAATTAATTTATATTTAAATTATATACTTGTATAGTATATTATTTACAAAAAGTGACATTGAGTTACGCCAATCAATGTCTAGAATTCAGGAAATATGGACAACGGGGTGTCTTGACACTAGATTTTCCCTGCCTACTCTGCTATATGCGGGATAGATCGTGAACTTTGTTTTCTTTCCTATTATAAGGAACACATAAGCGGAATTGGGACGGATCGTTAATCTTAAATTAATTAAATTTATAAATTAAGAAAGGAAAAGATATCATATTGTATCTTTTAAATCACCTAACTACTTAAAAATACTTTTATTAGTGTGTAATAAGATTATTTTAATATTTTTATTTATACATAAAAAATATATATTATTTTAAACAACTTGAGTCTTTTAAATGTGCAAGATTTCAATTAAGATTTCATTCATATAAAAATAACGCAAACTTAAATTTTATAATGAAATTTAAAAAAATAAAAATAATATGTTTTATATAAGAAGCCATCATGGCGCAAGACTCAGTGTCTGAATGTAAACGCGAATGTTGTGGGTTTGATTCCCACTCGGAGGAACGAATGATTTTCATTTGCTCTGGTAACAAGACAAAGTTCGACGTCACGTTGAGTTCTGACAGTCAACACGCATTGCCCCAAAACCTGGCGATACCTGAGGAGCGGAAGTGTTAATTTTTCCCACTGGTTCCCCTGTCTACCATGCTATAAGCGTGAAGTTAAAAGCAATTTGATTTAAATACTTAGGCCTAGGAACACGAGCATCCGACTGAGAACGAGAGGTTGTGGATTCGATTCCCATTCGGAAGCATTCCTCAAAATGCCTCTCAGTGGTTCCTCCTAAATTAAAATATTATTAATTAATAATTTTATTATTTAAAAATATTACTCATTAATAATTTTAATTTACTCATTTAATAATGTTTTCATTTACTCGTTCTGGTAACGAGACAAAGCACGGCGTGTTGTTCCACCACACAACACGCAATGCCTCAAGAATTCCGTGGAAAGTGGGGAACTGAAATGTCTTAATGGGAAAGGAATGTCATAACACTAGGTTCCCTCTGCCTAACCTGCTATGTGCGGGGTACGGCGTTACAGCAAGCAGTACAGCGTTAAGCTAAAAAAGAAATACTATTTCTTACATTAAATGTAATGGCCATAATATATATACCTATATATATTTTTTAACTAAATAAATAAAAATAAAAACAAATTAATTTATCAAATATTCTTGTCTTCGCAAACGCCGGGTTCAGGAGAAATCGTGAGGATATTAGAATTATATTTGACATCTTCTGACTGAAAAAAATATATAAATTTGTTATCGACACATCGTCTTACTGTATTCTCTCTCGGGTGTATAGCTTATTTCCTCGCTCTGGTAAAAAGACAAAGTGCGGCGTTTAGTTCTGCCGCTCAACATAATTAGGTATATAATTAAGTGTCTAAATGCTAGGTTATTCTGCTTAGTCAGCCATAGGCGGAATACAACGTTTTTTATCTTCACGCTGTACCCCGCATAGCATGGTAGGCAGAGGGAATCTGTTACCCTAGTTTTAAGACACCCGTTCAGTTCCTTTGAAATCGAAACGTATTGTAAGATAATATTTCATTTCCTCGAGTGAGAATCGAACCTACAATATGATGCGTTTATAGTCGCACGATTGTGCCTCTGCGCCACGACTAGTCCCAATCATGTATTGACATTATTAATAGAAATATATATCGAATAGGTGACCTACTTTATACTTACTTTGTTAATTTTCATCGTGTCACTGAGGGGTTTTGTCATTCGCTGCGCCCGCTTTTGTGCTGAAGCCGCGCGTTGTTGTAAAATCTATAACATGAAACATTTTTGAGGCCGTGATTGTACAGCATCGCATAATCCGCCTGACAGCACATAATTCTTCGAAAATTGGACGATGCGTGGGGAATGGAGCATCGTAACATTAGGTTCCTTATGACTATATGCGAGATACAGCGTGAAGTAAAAACGATTTTTATTTTTTTATTCTGCGACAGAGAATCAGGTAGAGAGAATCTAGTTAAGACACTCCGATTTCCGAATTTAGCCAATCTTTACAGATTTTACGTATCCAATGATGGAATTTACTACCATATTTCGTCTTAAGCTACTTTATATTAACTTTTGGTTTTAAATATTTCTCTGGTTAAGAATCAAACCTGCAAACACCATCACGATGATCATTATAGGGATCAATCGATGATCATCGGCACATTGAAAATTTTTAATAGAGTTTGTGAATTCCACCGCTTATATTTACCGATAATCGCCTCTGTTCAGCCTCAGCTAGCTTTTCTTTTATGTCGGGCAAGCTGATTTCAGCTGCAGGAGGCTGTAGCAGTCTCTGTAAATGCGGTGGCGGAGAAGACGGTCTTTTGGTTCCATCGAATTCTTCTAAGGGTATTTCGTAGGCTACGGCTGAAATATTGATGATTTATTACTGATTATATTTGTATTTCTCTATATTTAAAATGTTGTAATATTTTTTGGCTAAGTAGATTAAAGTGTTTGAAGAATGGAGACGAGCGATATTATATTACATTAAAGTGTATTTTTTTTAAATCCTGCTTTTTACTAAATAAGACTTGTCAGCGTAAAAAAATATTCAAAAAAAGTTTATAAAGATAACATTTCCCTTAATTAAAGTCAATGATTACTTTTAGACGAGAACCTGATGTAGAGTAAAATTATTCTTTGCTTGTTTACCAGTCGCCAGTCGTGGCGCAGCGGCACGACGTGTGACTGTAAACCCGACCCGACCGACTGGTTGTGGGTTCGATCCCCACTCGAAGAGATGAAATATTTACTTAAATTTATATTTCCATTTCTTCGCTCTGGTGTCGAGGCTAAGCGCGGCGTTGAGTTCTGCCACTCAACACGCAATGCCTCCAAAATTCGGCAGAAAGTGGGGAACGGAGTGTCTAAAAACACTAGGTTCCCTCTGCCTACCCTGCTGTGTGCGGGATACAGCGTGAAGCTGATTTTTTTTTTTTTTTTTTTTTTTATTTTATTTTTTTTTTTTTTACCATTCCATATATGTTGCTCATTGAACATGATCATATCAGCACTGAACTTTATCTAACCAGATCAGGATTAGAAAACGAAAATATTTTAGGTGGGCACCTAAGCATATTAAGGCCATCGGGGGCGGGGTCCCAGTATTTGGCTGTAAGCGCGACGGTCGTGGTTTCAATTTCTACTAGCTCTAGTAACAAAACAAAGCGCAATGTCGAGTTCTGCCATATAATTAAAAATGCCTCGAAAATTAGACAATGAGTAGGGAACAGAGTGTCTTAACATTAGGTTTTCTCTGAGCTATTTTCGAGATACAAAGTTAAATAAAAATACATTTACCTAACAATAAAAATACATTTTCCCTGAATAAGAATTGAATCCACACCCATCGAGTACAATTAGACACGTTCAACTGAGACACTACTGAAATATAGCATAATACTCACGCGGCTTAGGCTTAGCAGGTGTTTCCGGTAGCACCACAGTGGGTAGATCGTCGTTGTGGTGATTTCCGTTAGCGTTTACACCGTTTCCATTATTTTTTTCATCTACATTATCTCGATGGTCCGCTGGTACCACGTGACCGGATGAACCACAACCCATTCTGGTCTTTTACCATAGATTCACTTTTTTTTCACTACACTTTTTATAACTAATATGGAAATGTTTATCGTTTTATATAATTTATACTAAAAGAAAGAATTGAAGAATATTTTTAAAAATATATTTTTTTAAATTCAAACGCGTATAAATATATATATAGATGTTAAGAATAGAGATGTTAAGATTTTTTAAATCCGACATTGTCAACAACTTACAGTAATCTAAGGAGTTTTAAAAAAGACATCGAGTTGGTTTGAACCCGTGACCGTGATAGTTATTAGTTATTTTCGCGTTAGACACAATTCAATGAACATTTTAGGTATATTCTTAAAATGACTAAGTAATAAAACCATAAAGAAAGAACGACGTCGCAGCTCGACACGACCTACTTTTTTGCGAAATGAAAGAAGAATCCTTTAGCTGTCGATAAAAATTTAGGACATCTTAACGGCGATTTTTATTTTACCATAGTGGGGAAATAAGATTAATTTATTTTCCTCGAGCCGAGATCGAAACTAGAACCAGCTGCTGTTCTACTGCACCACGACGGCATTTGGTTTTTAAGCCTGTTTGTTAATAAATATAATAACTTACGCACTTCAACGCTAAAGTCCTTTGTGAGTTAAAAACAGCAGTGAATAATTTGAAAATTCTTAACGTCTTTATATATATTTCTTTTTTTATATATTTCAATGAATTTAAGCAAAAGAATTAAGTAAAAATTAGTTAAAATCAAAATTAAATCAGCTTCGCTGTCATCTGACACCTCCGTTTTGTTTACCATTCGCGCCAAACCAGGAAGTATTGGCGGCAATTCTTGTTACCGCTGTTAAGACAAAATGGCGTTCACTTGACGTTTCTCCGGTAATTTTTAATCTACGTCTTCATGTTAAAAAAGGCCGTTATAGCGCAACAGCACAGCGACTGACTATGAACTCGACGATTGTAGGTTCGACAACTGCTCAGAGGAATTAATTATGTTCATCGCTTCACACTGGTAAAAAGACAAGCACAACGCTGATTTCCGTTACTCAACACGCAACATCTTAAAAACAGATCAGAAAATAGAGAACTGTCTTAGCACTAGGTTCCTTCTGTTTAACCTGATATGTGCATAATGCTGCGTAAAGCAAAAAAAACTTTTAAATCCAAACGCGAAGTGATATAAATATAGATTTTTTCAAATAAATAATAATAATAATAATTTTATTGTATAATTAAAATATCACCACCACATTATCTATTTACAAAAAAATATAAAACCATTAAATGTAAATCGCTTCATCACTATTAATAAGGAAATTCATTAAAATTCAATTTATTATTAACATGGCGGCAGTTTGTATGATCGACGCTAACAAAATTCACTAACGTCACATTTTATAAAATTAAATTTTGTAAAAGGCTTTTGCTTACAAAAGTATAACGTAAACATGTGTTATTTACTGGCAAACTTCTTATTGCATATTTAAACATTTTATGTAGTATATTTAATTAAATTAGCTTCACGCTATATCCCGCACACAGCAGGGTAGGCAGAGGGAACCTAGTGTTAAGACACTCCGTTCCCCACTTTCTGCCGAATTTTGGAGGCATTGCGTGTTGAGTGGCAGAACTCAACGCCGCGCTTTTGCCTCGACACCAGAGTGAAGAAATGAAAATATAAATTTAAGTAAATATTTCATCTCCTCGAGTGGGGATCGAACCCACAACCAGTCGGTTTTACAGTCACACTTTGTACCACTGTTTATAAATATAATTTTATAAATATAATTAATAATACAGATAATAATTTAAAGCTTACACTGAATTAGTGCCGTGAAAAATAAAAACATTAATAAAAAAGTTTTTTCGTTAATAAAAAGTTTATAAGCCGTCCGACATCCAACTGTAAACGCGATGGCCCTGGATTCAATTCCCACTCGGAGGAATGTATTGTTTTTCTTCGCTATGGTAACAAGACGAAGCGTCGCGTTGTATCCCGCCAGTCAACATGCAATATCTCAAAAAGTTGAAAACTTAATATAAACTAAAAAAATTTATACCACTGCACTAAAAAACGAATAATTCCTTAAAAAAAAATTAAAGTATTCACAAAGTTGGGAAGAAAGACAGGACACTTAAGAAATATATATATATATATTAATTTATAAAGCAATAACTTATGGTTCAGTTGGCTGGAGCGCTTGAGTGATTTCAAGAGGCGCGGGTTCAAGTCCCGTTACGCTTAAATATTTATACGTTTCTAAATATCAACAGATATTTTGAAATAATTTTAAATCAAAACTAATGATCGTGTGTTCACACCCGCATCGGCCGCGCTACTATCCTTTTGATTAGTAAAGGTTTTATTTTCCATACATTTTCATTGCTTATCGCCGTGTAGTTGAAACGAAATGGTTTGATATTTGTACTAATTTTATTAATTTATTAGCCTATTTATAATATATTTAGTACATTTAAGTAGTTTTTCTAGGTACTTGTAATTTTTTAAAAATAACGTTTTGCCAGTTCATATAAATGTTATAAGCACCATATTATTCTTGTTAGGATAGAGCGCTTTATGTTGAGAAAAGATAATTTTCAGTAGCGGAATTAAACGCCGTAATTTATACAAAAGGTAGAAAAGCAATTATTTAAAATATATATATTTTGTTGAATAGAGATGTTTTGTAATATTAGGTATACAAATATATAATAAAAAAAAAATATTTTTACCATTAAAAATACTCAAAAAAACTTCAATTACACACTACATTCAGGATTAACAATGCTTACACAGAAATTACAGGTCGCTGTAGCCGACACCCGACACCCTCGCTATGTGACGAGCTAACAACGAATGTGTGGAGCCGTCAAGTAAACGTTTTACTTTTTTTATCCTTACGCTGTATACCGTAAATAACAAAGTAGGCAGACGAAATATATATAAGTAATATATAGTGTTAAGACACTCCGTTCATAACGACACCTCCATTTTCCACTTTTTGCGGAATTTTTATATTGCTTCGGTGGCGGAACTCAATGCCGCGCTTTTGCCTCGTTACCAGAGCAAAAAATTAAAATATTAAATATTTAATTTCTCTAAATGGGAATAGAACCAACAATCAAGGTTTGAAATATGTTGCCAAAAAATGTATAGTATTTTAATTGAGCCTACCCACTGAATATATTATATAAAAAAAATATCTATAATCGTATCAGCTGCGAGAGACCTATTATATAGCAAATACACAGTAATTTCTCAAAGTATGTTTCAGTTGAAGTTTAATGGAGGATAAAGGATATTTTCTAAGCATTCCAAAATAAAAAAAAAACTCATTTAAAAATGATCTGGATCCCTAAATTCTCAGACGTACGTTATTTTAGAATAGCTAATATTTTGAGGATTAATATGATTAATATGAGACCAATATGTAGTTAAAACGGTATGCTTACTTACTAACTTCAAATTGGAGCCCTTTCAGAGGTAGCGCCAACTAAAGGTACACATCCATCTGCGGTAAAGTGGAAACATTCGTATTTAAATATGTTTTTAAAATTAATGTGTTTAATGTATATTTACTATTGCCAGACCTTTATCCTGCCTTTAATCCTGCTAGACGCTGTAAAGATTTACATATAATATTTACAAGAATGTTTATTCCCCTTATAAGCACCGAAACCAATCTAATGGCACAATCATTCTCCCAGACAGATACGTACCTTTAGTTGACGCTGCCTCTAAAATGGCCCACTTTCAAGTTAGTAAGTAGATACATATTAATTAGACTATTAATCATCAAAATTTCAGCTTTGCTAAAATCATGTAGATCTGGGGGCCCTGGGATCTTGGTTTATTATTTGCAGCAAAAAATATTAAGGTTTCACAAACTAAATTAGTACAGTACAAATTTTTCTTGAAAATTGTACGTATTTCAAGTTTTTCAGAGTACTCCTGGCTAGCGACTTGAGCGCAGATTTAACTTTATTTGGATTCATTACGCTCAGCGATATTCAAGATTGAAATTCTTTTATAAAACTTACTTATATGAAACTGGCAACTGTTACTTCTGTTGGAAATGAAATATTTTACGCTAATTTTAATATTATTTTATTTTTATGCCTTATTTTCTTAGTTGTTATTGTTTGTGCTCGAATATGGTAAATTAGTTCATTTTCTTGCTTTCGGAGTCGCCTAAACATTACTTATTCAGAAAACATATTAAAAAATTTAACGGAGCGGGATATGAACCCGCGCCTCTTGAAAACCGTCCAAGCGCTCTGGCCAGTAAGCTATACGTTTTCATTAAGCTACGTCGAAATTCTAATGCGCTTGTTACAACTTATTTACGTTGTTAGCATCTCTGTAGGGAGATTTTTACAAATTTCCGCTACTCAAAGATAATTGATTAGAATTATCATTTGGCAAGAGAAACTGCTAGTTATTACATATTTCATGACATTTTTAAAGTGTTATTCCGCACTTAGGAGAGAAATAACTTATTTTACATTAAAAAGTATTTTTCTTTCCGAAGTGTGGAAGAGCACTTTAAAATTGTCAATAAATGTCGCCTAAATATTCTCAACAACGTCATATCTTCCAAAACATGGTGAAGAATATGAAAGAAGTGTCCTCACTGCGCGTTCTGCCCACCATAGCCAGGAAATGAAACCACAACCATCGTGCTAACAAACAAATACTGTTCCACTGCGCTCCTTTAACCTCTTACAACATTTTTTTACTTCCTAATACTGCACTTTAAAAATGTATTTTTTTTATCGTATCAATTTCATCTCCACACATTTCCACATACGATATGAACTAGCTACCTGATTGCTGCTACATAATGCATGCCCCCCTAGGCCCTAACCACCCAACCCTAGTGTGAGGACGTTGTGTTAGATACGTATCGTTCATTCATCGATTTTGTTTTTTTATAATTGTTCCTGACCGCTTTATTTGTGGTTTTACTTTAAAATATGGATATTTTTTTTGGTTTGTATGTTTATTTGGTATTATTTTTATATGATATCTTTTTATTAGGTTTTTGTGTCTCAGTGGAACAATCATTGACTGTATGGGATGATTATGGTTTTAATTTTATTTCATTTTTCATTTCTTGAGTGTGATAGGTAACTTTCCGCCCAATCTGAATAAAATCAATTTTGAAAAGCGGAATCCATACCAGTATGGCTTAGTGGTCAAAGTGCCTGGTGGGTTTCCAGGGAGGCGCGGCTTTGAATCCCACTGTGTTCAAATTTTTATAAGTTCTTTAAATATGTATTTTTCTTTTCTAAGTGTGACTTACCACCTTAAAAATGTTAAAAATAAAATAATATTATGATTTATTATTATTTGAAATAGTTTAATAGAACTTTGAATTCAATGAAAAACACCTACGTGTATTAAATAGCAAACATTATTTCATGCATCGTTTTCAATAGAAATGTAATACACAGAATTTGTTATTAACATAATTTATTGTTTTGTTTACCCAGAAACGTGGGCGATTCATCGAAACCTTGTATGATGACCGAGCTTTTCGATTGCATGTTGACCTTCCTGTTTACTATTTAGCCTTTACCGCCTCACCGGCGCGGTCAAATAGATACAACTACTCGTAGCGCGTAGCGTATGACACATGACACATGACACACTCTAAGCGCTGGTTAAAGCTACATCGACACGATTAATGCGATGCAACAAAGCCTGCCTAGATAAATGGACCATCCCATACAAAAATATTTTTCCAATTCATTTAATTTTTCCATAAATCCATAGATTAGCGCGTTCAACCAAACAAACAGTTCGATATTAAGCTATGCTTATTAAAAGAAAAAATATAAAAAAAAAACAGTTTGTTCTCTACAATCCGATATACTGTGCGTTGAGTTGCGGGAATCAACGCAGCGTTTTATCGTACCAAAGCGGTAATATTAATTTATAAAACAGTTGTACACGGACGGAGATTAAACGTTTATTCTTCGCGTTTAGATGATGTATATGATGGCGCAGTACGGCAGTAATAGTACTTGATTGTATTATACAATCTTGTTACATTTTACGTTGAATTTCTACACAGGTTAAAAAAAAATAAAAGATCAGCTTCACGCGGTAGCACATAGCACATACCAGGGTAGGCTGAGGGAACCTAGTGTTAAGACTAAGGCACTCCGTTCCCCACTTTCTGCCGAATTCTGTAGGCATTGCTTGTTGAGCGGCAGAAGTCAACGCCGCGCTTAGCCTCGACACGGAAGAAAAGAACAAAGAAATGGAAATATAAATTTATATAAATATTTCATCTCCTCGAATGGGGATCGAACCCACAACCAGTCAGTTCGACAGTCATATTTCGTGCCGCTGCGCTATGACTGGCCTCACAGGTTAATACTCTTATATTTTTAGTTTAAATATTTAATAGTGTAGAACTCCGCCAACTACTTTGTATTGTTTTTTAAGTTGTGGTCAAGAAAAAAGGTGTAAACGAAATTACAATAGTTTTCACAAATAGCAAGAACAGAGACCACAAGCGCCGTCTATAAATAACATTCAGTACCTTATATAAAAGTGATGTTAAAATTTCCTGACAGATGGCGTTCTAAAATCGACTGATTCGTTATTTTTCTAAATGTAACAATAGATGTCTATACTAGTTGAAAAAAGGCAAATTCAACACCTAAGTAGACACCTCGTAGCGCAGGGGCACAAGCATGCTAATGTAAACACGACACTTGTGGGTTCGACTCCAACTCGGGGTAGGGAGTAAATGGGAAAAGGAAGTGTCTTAATAAAGGAACTTAGTGTTTTAAAAGCTCATGCACATGAGTTGAGGTTTGAGGTTCCCTCTGTCTTCCGTGCTATATGTGGGATACAGCGTGAGGTTAACTAGGCGATGATTCTTTGACTGTCTCCGTTCTCTAAAGTCTTATAATTTAAGTTGTGGAACTTAATGTTTCATCTTATGAAAATGCGATAAGTATAATTAAATAAAATTAAATCAGCTTCACGCTGTATCCCGCAGTAGCACAGCAGTGTAGGCAGAGGGAACCTAGTGTTAAGACACTCCATTCCCCATTTTCCACCGAGTTCTGGCGGCGTTGCGTGTTGAGTAGCGGAACTCAACGCCGCGCATTGCCTCGACACCAGGGCCGATTTTTTTATTTTCTCGAGTGAGAATCATATAAATATTGTGTAAAATAGAATTTAAATTCACAATCATGAGGCACGAACCAAAAGCATTACAATTACGTTAAAACTTAGTGGGTTCAAATTCATAACATTCATATCTCATAACATTCTTAATTTGAGTGAATCTTTTTTGTTTGACATGTTTCAGTAGTGCCAAACTGGATATTTTCTCATGAAATTCATTTTATTTAGCTTAATTATATATATTTACAATTTTTGTTTGTCCAAAAATAACCAATTTTACGAGTCAATAATTTTGTGATTTATTTTTTTAATAATATCTTTCTTTACTTTGAAATAGTTAAAATATTTAGTTTTTTGTTTTTAGTTTTTTTAACAATGTTTTTTGTTTTTATAAAATATATTTGTAAATATAAAATGTTACATACTTTTTATTGATTTCCGAATTGGCCGTATAAAATTAACAAGACATTGTCCCCCAGTCATACCTTTTTCGAAGAAGTCAATAACACTGTTAAGATCCATTCACACGATACTGTTATTTTGAACTAGTTGTCTAAAGCTAAATAAGGGATGATCAGATGGACATCACCAAATTTGATTTTATAACCTTATTATCGTATTCTAAAATATTTTTTATATACTTTAAATCTTCTATATTTGAGAAAAAAACCAAGTAAAAATGCTTTTTTTCTACTTTTTTGTCATTTATAGATATATATATTGTGTACTTAATAGCTGAGTAAACTGACATTTACGGCTTTTGTTTAATTATTATTAGCACGAAGAGACAAAGATCCGACGAAGGGAAGAGACATTCCGTTGCCTATTTTCCACCGAATGTTGGAGACATTGCCTGTTGAGTGGCGGAATTCAACGCCGCGCTTTGTCTTAGCACTTGATGTTTCATTCCCCGAGTTGGTATCAAACCCACATCCTGTCGCGTTTGCAGTTACAGTACGTGCCTCTACACCACAATTGGCCTCTTATAGTTATTATCGATATAAAGTTGCATTTTTTTTTCCAGTAATGGATCTAACATTACTAAATAACAACATTTGATGTTATATTAGTCAGATATTTAATCTATTTTAGTTTTCTAATAAATACAGTGTTTTATTTTAACATAACCCCACATAATGTACGTTTTATATTTTATATACATAACAGTAAAGCGGTCGAAGACCCAGTATTTGCGTTTCCAAACCGATCGCCCTAAAATTTGCCTTTTTAAGAAAAGCGTGGTTGCGTCCTACACAAACATTTTATCCTTTGATTTGTTATTTAAAAAACACATATAAATATTATTTTATATGTTTTTTTGTTATCTATAAATTCATATAAATAAAATATATGATTGTATACATTCATGCATCTCAATAAAAATATAGGAATACATATAATAATCCCTAACGATTGCCAAAAAAATATAGTTGAACATTTTTCCGATTTCTGCTTATTCAATTATTTTTAAATCATAAATTTTCTAGTTACTTAGGCCTATTGCTTTTTCTTATGAACGTTTTGTAGAAATTGCATTTTGTTATGACCTCGACCATATTCCTTCCGTTGATTCTTTTACTGTACAATATGTTACTCACATAAATGTTCCATTCCCTTCATCTGGATACGTGGCACTTCACTTTTCATGATGCATCCCGCACTCGAACCATATTAAACTTCGTTCCTCATTTTCTGCCAAATTCTGGAGTATGTTGAGTAGCGGAACAAACATCAAATATTTCATTTCCTCGATTGGGAATCCAATTCACCATCTTAGGGCGTATATAGTCATATTTTGTGCTCCTGCACCGCGACTGGCCTGTGGCTTCTGTTGACGCCCCACACATTTGTGGAACAGCCTATGTGTGGTAATATTTCCAGGTGAGACGACATGGGTTCCTTCAATAAAAGCACCTGACTCCACGTCAAAGGTCGGCAACGCTTCGGTAGTTAATCTGATGTTGTACGGGATCGTGGTCTGTGGTAATGATCAGGTAACCCGCACATTCATTTTTCGTCATCTTTTCTGTGTTATTATAAACCTAGTATTCGTCATGGCAGTCGTTCACACTAGTGATAAGAAAAAGCACGATGTTAAATTCCGCTACTCAACACTCACTCTCATATTGACCAAAGTGCGGGACCAAAATGTTATATACAGGATACAGGATATACAGGACGATGCAAAAAAAGATTCGACAAATATTATTTATTTTCTATAAAACGGAAGCTTTATATCACACAACTGCGTAGATTTACCACACGCCAATTATAGCAAATCAATTATCCACTACTTAAATGCATATATAATAACATAAAATTTTATATATAAACAAAAAAAAAAATATGTCATTGAAATAGTTTTGAGCGAGCGTAATACAATTAGAACGGTGTCACCAAAAGCGTATACCAAATACAGAGTACACGAAGTTTTAAAGTAAACACACCCTCCCTATATGGAATTGCGAATTGATAGACAAATCTACCTGGACACATAATCGTATTAACTTTTACAAGGACAACACAAATGTTCCATACTAATTTTCACCCGTGACTTCGTTTTCATAAGGCAAGAAAAACGAGCGTACGGTTCGTCTGGTGGTTGGTGATCTCCCAATTCGCCCAAGACTCCGTGTAAGACTAGAGGAGCTACAGGTGCGTTGCCCGTCGTTAAGATGACGGTGAAGGCTTTTTTTTAGATACCCATGTCGTACCGACCCTGAAACACTGCTGAAGGTATGCCATTTCACAGTTGTGTGGCGTGTGGAAGGAAGTTTCTAGGGAAGCGCACTGTAGTAGAGTGCCACGTACCCAGGTGGTAGGGATGATATTTCAGTTTGTGACATACTGTGCGGCGGCTGGTACCATGTCAAAGAGTTCCCCAGAACATTCCCCATAATAAATGTGATAGAAAATGCACAGCGAGGAGACGTCTCTACGCAAAAGCCAAAGTGTCAAGCTTTTCACAATTTATTGGGTCTGCAATGATTCTATATTGTATGAGATAAAATGGTTCAAGATGGCAGATACTGTTGTACACACGCTCAAAGATGAAAACAGTAGATACTTTATATGAGGCTAAAACTGGGCCCTATACAGAGCGAAATGGTGTTTTAGCGTAAATCAGTCTCGCTCTGCCAATGACACGCAGTTTCTTGGAAGTCAATTTGGTCTTGTTTTTCGGATAATCGCGATGCTAACAGTCACTTGAAACATTAATAGCATATGGGATGCTGATACTGGACGCGGCTCTAAAAGTAATGTTTTGAAAGACTGGTGACACGACAAGTGGAGTTTTTTTTGTGGTTAACGCGCAAATTTGTGTCGTCAGGGGATTGAATGGAACCAAGTTCCTTTCACCCTGCAAGGAAATATTCCCAAGAGATGCCTCAACAGAAGACACAAGTTTATTTTGGTACTGGTCGACATTTTCTGAGCAATAAAAGCTAGCATCTGCATAATACGCCTCAAAGTAAGTTAAGCCACTCCACATTCATGAAGTTTGGAAAGAAACAAGGGGGCGAAGTGTTCAGTTTTTATTATAAAACATAAAATTTAGAATTAATATAACAATTCATAGCATCAAACAATTTATATCATTTTTCAAGTCGTTAATATAAATTAATCTCATCCAACTAATACAAACTAATTAAAAAGATAAAGCAATCTTATAAAGTTGCACAAGTGGGCGCAACTTTCCACGTTGGTGCGAGCAAGAACAACACATCACTGCTGGCACAAACAAAATTGTCTTTGAAGTTAGCAAATTAAAACTTTAAATAAGCACTTAGAGTTATGTTTCACGCTCTATATAGAGCAGGGTGGAGGATAACCTAGTGTCAAGATATTCCGTTTTCTGCTAATATTTTTTTAACTTCACTCATTTCTTCAATTTTCCATTGGCTTTGAATGGTAACTAATAATAAAGACACTAAAATCTGTACACATGCATGTTATAGGTTAGACATATTATAGGTTCATCAAAATTTCGCTGTCCGAACGCGAACTAATTGACGAATTCTTACAGTAAAATCACAAAATCTTGTATCCCCTTTTTAGTCATCAATAATACTGTACTCACCTCCCAAAACAATATCAATTCCCAAAAGACCAATACATACAATTAGTCATACAACACATTCGTTCCACCTCTCAGTTCAACTAGATTCTCAACATATAAAGATCTGAGCTCACTTTCATTCACCGAGAGGAAACCCGCGCTGGTAGACACCACGTGCATCTCCTTACAGGCACTATAGGTCCATAATTTTGGAGGCTATCCATACATACAATTACAATGACATATTTAGAGCTTACGCTACGTAAACCTTAACCGGTGTATGCTCAAGATACTTTTTAAAGGCCTGATATATTCTTTTTTGGTTGCAGCCCCTTAAGGCGGTCCCGCTACGTTACGTAATGCTCGCAAAAGGCGAGGTTTCTTATCCAAGTTTTTTTAGCGTCAGTATGGTAATGATGGGTGCCATGTTTGTTGGTTTTATGTTTGTACGTTAATAGTACTGGTCTTTTGGTTTGATGGTCTAGTAGATGGTGGTTGAGGGTGTTGGTGGGTCGAATTTTCGATGATTTGAGCTGGGTAAATAATTGCGTGTATAGGTTTATTATATTAAATCGGTGGAAGTATGTGTAAGCTTATAACGACATTTATAAATATAAAAGAGGGAAAAGTGTTAACATTCACTGTTTAAAAATTTCGTACCAATTACCTAGATATTGTTACAAGAACCAGAAAATAAAAATAATTAATTTACTTTAAATTCAAACGCCACGCCGCCGTGTCTTTGCGCCTCGGCAGCCTCGTGATTTTTTTTGAATTTGACAATGCGATTAGCTCTACCGGCTTTTACAGTAACAAAGGGTGGGTAGAGAAAGATTACTCTGTCAGAAAAAACTTGCAAACTCTATGTGGCGGCAGCCTTATGAAATCAAATATTAGTTTTATATATTGTTTTATTGTGTAACAAAAAAAATAATATATAAAATAAAATAAAATAATATAGCACGCACCGCCACCGCCATATTCACTGTTAATTGATATTTTATTAATCACGAGTATTGTACGGTGCTTATTTTGTTTGTCAGCTTTACTTGGCATACTCTGATGTGTGCATGCACCAGGGTAGGCAGAGGGAATCTAGGGCTAAGATACTCCGTTTCCCATTTTCCGAATTTCAAATTTGAATTTCGAATTCTGGAAGTAACGGATGGATGAATTAGGCACTTACAACCATAGCGTTTACAGTCACACGTTTGTGACCCTGCGCCACGACTGCCTCAAGTAGTATTTAAAAAGTAAAATCTA
This sequence comes from Heliconius charithonia, assembly GCA_030704555.1. Taxonomy (NCBI): domain Eukaryota; kingdom Metazoa; phylum Arthropoda; class Insecta; order Lepidoptera; family Nymphalidae; genus Heliconius; species Heliconius charithonia. Next base: position 9,023,065 of record CM060825.1, read on the forward strand.
TAAAGAATTTATATTTTGAGGCCTGTCGTGGCGCAGCAGCACGAAGTGGACTGTAAAACCGACTGGTCGTGGGTTCGATCCCCACTCGAGGAGATGAAATATTTACTTAAATTTATATTTCCATTTTCTTTGCTCTGGTGTCGAGGTTAAGCGCGGCGTTGAGTTCTGCCACTCAACACGCAATGCGTCCAGAATTCGGCAGAAAGTGGGGAACGGAGTGTTTTAACCTCTTCCTCCCTCTTCCTACCCTGCTGTGTGCGGGATACTGCATGAAGCTAATTTATTTATTTATAAAGATTTTACTTTACGAAATTCCGGACTAGCGCGAGTTAGGCTCGCCCATCGAGGGTTGCGTACAAAACTTGGAGGTCTCGAGCTTCTCTCGATCTTTCTGAAATTCTTATTTAGCTTAGCCAGAGCCCTTCCATCTGATAGCGGCTTGAATATCAAATTTTGCTCTCCTTTTAAGCATATTATGTTTTAAGATTTAACCACAAGTTTATAGTTATCAGATTTTTTCCTAAACTACCTGTAGATGGCAACTAGCGAAATTTTATAATTCTAGGTCAAACGGAAGTAACCTATTAATTTGAATTCCTTTCCATTTTTTATAATGTTTTTATAATGTTTACAAAATCAAGCGGCCATATATCTGAAGTATATGATTTAAATTTTAACTCGATATCTCCAAAAGACAAGGAAAATAATTTATTTGCCCTAATGGAAATAGAGCCCACAACTGTCGCGTTTACTGTGAGACGCTGTGCTGCTGTGCCATATACACAACTTACTTACTTCTATTTACCTCAACGAAGTTACCGATCAAACTCAGTTTTATTATATAGATTCTCTAACATAAAACGAGGTCGCGATGCGTTTCAAATGTCAAATGAATTTTGACGTTTCGCACTTCCGCCAAAACGACGTTTGTTATGCAATTGGCGTGAAAGTAACTGTGCACGTCCTTCCTGTGACACCGACGCCGGAAATGAAAATAAATAAATGGCGTTCAAATCGTATGTTAAAAATTAAATCTGACCACGTAACCGACACACGGGGTCAGAATATGTTGTGTGATTGACATTGAAATTATTAATATAATATACATATATAACAATATATGTATATAATAATGTTGCTTTTGCATGTGACTCTTAGTGAGAAAATGTTTTCACGATACAAAATGATTTAAATCTCTAATTTAAAAAAAACGTATTTAGTTATCACCAAGTGCAACAAGTGCTATAGAATGTGCTGGGAGAAAAAAGGTATAAGAATCTACCTCGATTTGTCTACAGTAGCCTCTGAAGAGTGCCACTATTCAGATCCTGGTTCTATCATTAGACTAGCTGGGCAGCACTGGAGGATACGAGTTTAATGAGAAGTGGCTTAAATTCAGTTCCTTAGATATTTTTACATTCATCGACCACCGACAAAATATATATTTTGTATCTGCTTATAAGAACTCATCTCATGCATTTTAGAGGTTAATAGAAAAAAACTATGGTAGATCCGGTTACCACTTTCTTATCACCAACCCATAACGACAAAACGAAATGTGATACTATGACGAAATCATTGCTGAAATCCTCTAGCCAAAAAGGTGACAAGAAAATGTTAAATTAATTTCTTATTTTTCAAGAGTGCTATCTGAATACTGTAAAGTGACTTACTTAGAGCTATCCTAACTGAGCACCGACGGCACAATTATAATATATATTAAATACAATATGAACTTAACGCCTATAAGATCGGGAAAATTTACTACCTCGAGCGGGGATCGACCTATTATACCTTTTTACAGTAAAACGCTGTCATATTATTTTAACACAAACTGAGTCGAGTATTATGAAGTATACTTGATTGTGGGTATAAAATCAAACCTAAGATGAATTGAATCAATTTTTCTAAATAATTCACCCCACGTCTAAACCATAAGGTATATTTTTATTGATACGCTTCTAATATAACAAATTGCAATGATTTTCTATACAGTTTGTGCAAGAAATGGCGACAGGTGGTAACTTCTACGGGTCCCACTACGCTATGATTGATGTATAATTATATTTTCCATATATAGTAAGATATATATCTTAATCGCGATTGTTTCGAATCGACCGTCATCACCGTGGAGACGTGCCTTCTGACAAGGTGCTACTTTAAAGTGTTTGAAATGTACTCAAAGAATTGATATATGGTGTTATAAAACCTTATTTCATAATGGATGCTTTAATAATTATAAAATTATTTATTTAGGTATTTAAAGTTAAATTATCTTCTGAAATCTGAGGCTTAATCTCTGGATCATGAGAGCTAACTTTATTGAAAAGATGCTAAGTTAAAATAAAAATAAAAAATTGGCTTCAAGCTATATCCCGCACACAGCAGGGTAGGCAGAGGAAACCTAGTGTTAAGACACTTCGTTCCCCACTTTCTGCCGAATTTTGGAGGCATTGCGTTTTGAGTGGCGGAACTTAACGTCGCGCTTTTGCCTCGACACCAGAGCGAAGAAATGGAAATATAAATTTAAGTAAATATTTCATCGAAGTGCCCGAACACCTCCTCCTACCTACCCTGCTATACCGGAAAAAGCGTAAAGCTGCTTTTTTAAAAATTCTTATTTATTTCTCTCTCTAATTTATTTCCGAATTAATTTTGCTGCGTACCCTACATGTATCCTGCATAGGCAAAGGCTGCCAAGTGTTACGACACTCCGCTCTCCATTTCCTGCCGAATTTTGGGGGTATTGCGTGTTGCTTTGCCTCGACAGCAGAGCGAAGAAATAAAAATATTAAATATTCCATTTGCGGTAACACTAAAATCCACCATCCATAGCCACCGTCGTTTCTTTCGTTAGTCCTCCTTAGTGAACTTAAAACTGCAATATAATTTAAATAACTTAGGATTGAATTGCATACCAGATTAAAATTAAACCATTCCTTACCCGATTCCTTTTCCGTAAATATGTTATCATTTATATTGAAAATTTTTAAAAGCAATATTAGGCTATTGTTGTGATTGGGTACTTTATTCTTATGAGTTTACAAATACCACCTTTTATACAATTAAGTCAATTAAACATACTGTAGGGTCTAATAAAATGTTACTTTAAATTTGACTGAGGGCAGTTGACTTAGCAAATAAATTAATATATTTATTATTAAATAAAATATTTATTATTTTCGGTGAAGTATGAAGTTAGTTAACTAATACGTCAGAAGTAGTAGTTACTCAGTACTTATTTAAATCAAAAAAAGTCAGTACTCAGTAATTTCTATAAATTAATGAGAAAAGATTGTAGAATTTACGAAAAAGAAAATATTTTCATCTATTAAAAAAAAGTTACCCATAATAATCCATAAATTAAGAAGTAATCATCAATACACTCCGTTCCCGTTTAAACACTCTCGTTGCCCATTCTCCGCCGAACTCTGAAGAAATTGCGTGTTGAGTGGTAGAAATCAACACCGCGCTTTGTCCAGAAATCAACACCGTGTTTTGTTTATATTTTTTTGTTTTATATAGTTTGAAATATCTTTTATATATACAGCAAATAGATTATAAATATAGTAAGACAGCGCGGCGTTGAGTTCCGTTAATCAACATACAAAGAATCTAAAATTGGACGGTGCTTAGGGAACGAAATACCTTAACAACCAACCGTAGAAAACATATAACCAAATTTTATTTCTATTTTGGTTCAACATACGAACCTTAAGTAGGTTAAAATTTAAAATTATTAAAATGAAACAAAGCACCAATCTAATTAGCATACAAACACTATAAATTACACAAATATGTAGCTGTTGATAATTTTCCATAAAAAAATTGCTTGTGATTGAACTTATAACCTCGCACTAGATCATTAACCGCTCAACCTATAGTCATAAAAATAAACAACATCTAAACAATATATATAAGGTATCGTATTCCGTTATCCGTTCCTTCCGTTAGGCCTAAATGTCCGGCGTGCGGCGGATGCGGGCAAAAGTAAACTAAGACGATGCCAACCGTATATGTGATGTGAGTGCGAGTTCTAACCCACTGACACTAAGAAATAATCTCATCGTTTTAAAGGAAATTTCTATGGTTTTTTTTTCATTTATAATGACACCTACACACGTTTCAGCCTTATATATAACGTTTACTATAATATAAAGCAAAAAAATCTGAATAGCTCACGTTATATCCAGGTCAGGGTAGGCAGAGGGAACCTAGTATCAGACATACCATTACCCATTTTTTGCAGATTTTTAGGCAAAATAATACAGCGTAAAATCCAGTTTTTTTCGCTCCTGATGGAATTTCGGAAAATTCTCTTTTAGTGCTCCACTACCAGTGTAGTGTCTGTCAGTCACTTAGTAAAGGATGAGTTTTATATATTTTTATTCACTTTTCCATCGTTCAAGTTGTTTTCATTGTATATATTAAAGGCAAAATAATTTAAATGAGAGCGTAAAATAAAATAAAGTGATATACACTAACAATTCTACTCCTATATAATTTTTATTCATGACGAAAAAGATATATTTTATTACGTTCTTTTATTAAAAAAATACAAATCAATCGATCACTATTAAAATTTCTAATCAGCATTCAAAACGTAAATAAATATACCTATAGTAAGCATTTATATCACTTTGACGAAATTTGATATCACAGATAGTGATATCATTAAAAATTCATCTTTCACTCCCGACTAATTATAATACCGTGCCCCCTACGAAGAAATACTCCAGTAGTGGTGGCCTCACCAATTATTGAATAGCAGTCAAATTCAGCATACATGCGAAGGGCGAGTTTTTGTAACGGCCTTCCAAGGGAGTCCTTCTGCATCGTGAAGGTATCCACTTCGAATACCCGTCCATGCCGTTTATTTGAACGATCAAATTTTTTAAATTTTAAAATTTTAATAAAAAAAACGTTGCGGGTAATTGTATCGACGATATTCGATTTTGAAGTAGGAGTTAAAAATATACTGATCGCAATTTTTTTGCCATTGTTTATCGCCATCGAATGTCTCTACACTATGTTGTTTCTGCCTACCATGCGGTGTATATGCTGGATAAAGCGAAGCAAAAAAAAATTGTATATATTATAAAAATATTACCAATAAATGTTCGTAATAAACAAAGTGATACTATAAGGGTTCCATTTTTACCTTTTGAGCTATCGAACCCTAAAGACATGATTAATTTTACGACATTAAATAGACGTATCTATTTATCAAACTATTTAAAATTCTCCTTCTTCTATACATTTTTACTAATTTATTTCAAAATTCTATAAATACATACTCTACATATCAGATATTTTTTGTTATATTTCACGACACAAATGAAAAAAAAGCAGCCTAATTAATTTTATAATACGTCCGTTTGATTAACCATAATTGACTTCATTTAAAAATTGTGACATCGGAATTGAAATGCAATTCACTAGTTACACTCGAACGTACATACATACACACTTATATATACTGTAGAAAATATTATAAAATACTAGTTTTCTAAGAGAGGTGTGCGCAAACTCCGCCCATTTAACAAACGAACTAGACATCAAAATTCGATACACGCATCAACACATGTCGTATAGTATTTTTTTTTTCAAATTGTCCCCAAAGGAATCTGCCGTAAATACCATCGAATGCATTAAAATTGTATAGGATATTCGTTTTTGTGCGTCCACGTATATAATTGTAATTAACATAAGACTTCTCGTAATAACGGCGGTGCGCGCGCGCAACTAAAATGGTTAAGCCACTTTTTGTTGTGTATGCGTACTCTGAATATCATAAGCTACCTGCGTGGTGCTGGGTACACTGTAGCATTTTTCTTTGATTGTTAATTTATATATATTGTTTTGTTGTATTTTTTTTATTGACTAGAACAATCCTAGTTTTTTAACACACTGGTCTCAATTTTGACTGACCTCAAAAATGGAGTAAAATTAACGATTTTAAATACAAACATATTTTAAATACTAAATAAATATTAAGTAAGTTCAATAATTTTGTTATTTTTTTAATGATTTTTACTTTAAATTAATGTTATAGATGCTATTGATTGGCTGTACTTGGCTACACTTTATCTTAATTATAGCAAATCACCAGGACTGCTAAGGTAGGAAGAGTTTCAAAAACTAAAAACACTTCTTTGTTGAACATATTAATAAGATGAAATTAATGAGCACAAACTCGATATGTTTTCTAGTAGACAGGTCAAAGTTCCATCAACCATCTTCAAATTCCATCATCAGACCAGCTCAATAATTAAAAGTGCGTATAATTCAAATTCTTAGATTTTTATAAGACATTTCTTTGTTAGACAAGTTATGTCATTGAATAAATGAAAATTGTGGAACGGGGTGATTTTTTTTTTAAATTTCAGCAATAAAGAAAAATGGCATACATTCACAAGTTTATATTAGATTTTTTTTTTTTGAAGACTGCCATTATTTTATTTCATTATATTAAAAAAAAAATACTAATTTATGTCTCATATGAAACCAAGTAAACATTTTCGATATAAAGTTTAACAAAAGCAACAGAAATTATCATATATTTAACCTTTTAACCCTTGGATTCCCTTGAGCATGTTCACGATAAGAAATGTTAGGCACAGGAGAGATTCTCGTTCCTTCTAAAAGATATAATGTACTGTAATGTATACAAAAGGTTGTATTACTTTTATAGAGATGATTTTTTTCTTTACACTGTATGCCGCATATAGTGCTTAGTACTTATGCACTTTCCGCCCAAATCTTTTAGACATTGCGGACTAAGTGGCAGAATTCAACGCCGCATTTTGTCTACCACGGGTGAGAGATGAAATTGATTTCCCCAAATATAATTAAAAAATATTCACGAAATAACCAATTTTAATACAAAATTTACAAAATCACCTAATGTGAAATTACTATTTATCGGGGGAGACTGAGCTACGCCCTGTATGCTGCGACTCGAGACTGTTACCCATCTTACAACTGACGAGGTACTTTACTGTACGCGACACGATACGATTGCTCTACGACTTTTGATCAAATAAATATGTTATTTTTAATCTTTTAATATATATATTGTTAGTGTACTCGTGTAAAAGAGGGTAGATTTAGGTGAAAATAATTATAAAAGCAGTGGAATTGTGTCAATCGGGGGACAGTTGCTTGTAAGTGACGGCTCTTATTGGAAGGAAACTAGTGTAAAGTATTGTTACTAGGTGATACATATCACCTATTGCAATTACATAGTATCACTTTCCAAATAGTTTAGAATCATATAGATGATGTGTGTTTTTAACGTGCTTTTTTTTAAAAACGTTACACATTTCTGATTTCTAACAATATATATATTTTATATAAAAGATATACAATAGTTTGATATAGATATATAATAGTTACCTAATTTATAATATCAGCTACACGTGTTTTTTGGGACACCAAGGAACCAGTGATAAGAAACTACCAACTTTGGGAAGAAGTTTCCGCAAAAATTAAACACTTTTCTTGTTTTGTGATAGATTAAAGCCACGCTTTATATAGCAGAGCAGAAAATGAAACGAATATTTTGCATTGCCAAATGTTCCCAATTAAAAGTTTAAACTATTTTTGGTGACATTAAGACTAAAAACAAAGTGAAAATTATGTACAACATTTCAAACTTAAATATAATTAAGGAAAAACTCACACAAAAAACTGATATAAATAACCAAGTTCAAGTTTAAAAATATAAAATTTTCCATACAGTTTATATATCGCAATCCATCCTTATAAACCACGAGAGGATCCTTACGTACGTTGTCCGTACGGTGTAGTTTTTGCTATAGCGCGTAACACGATCGGCCCATCTCATAATTTTAACTTTTTTCCTCTCGCCCCTTTAAGGCTGTGATCGCTCCCTGATTACGGGAGAGCCCGCGTGATTGACACACGCTATTGCCATGAAATGCATTGATTTTCGCCTTCATCTTGGCTTTTAACAAGTCGTTTCTATACAGTTTAGTGGTTAAAATTAAAAATTAAATTAGCTTCTAGCAGAGGGAATTTAGCGTTAAGACAATCCGTTAACTATTTTCCGCCGAATTCTGGACGCATTGCGAGCGAAGAAAAATAATTATAAATTTAAATAAATATTTCATTTCGCATTGCATTGCGTTTACAGTAAAAAAATTGTGCCCACCACTGGCTTTGTATATAGTGTTTTAGATGTTTTGCAGAAATAGTTTTTTTTTTTTTATGGATGAATATTTTAAGCAGTTACAAGTCCATATATTGAGGCTAGTCGTGGCGCAGCGGCACGAAGTGTGACTGTAAAACCGACTGGTTGTGGGTTCGATCCCCACTCGAGAAGATGAAATATTTACTTAAATTTATATTTCCATTTTCTTCGCTCTGGTGTCGAGGTTAAGCGCGGCGTTGAGTTCTGCCACTCAACACGCAATGCCTCTAGAATTCGGCAGAAAGTGGGGAACGAAGTGTCTTAACACTAGGTTCCCTCTGCCTACCCTGCTGCGTGCGGGATACAGCATGAAGCTGAAGTCCATATACTGTGTTCTTACTTATTAAAATATTGTCAATTTGGTTTCAAATCATTGTTATAAGTCCTTACTTAAACTAAAATGTTTAGTTGACCTGATAGAAGTGTAGAGTACCTAGAGTAGATGGTAGATGGTAAGTACGTAGCTTGTGGAAAAGGGGAAAGAATTTTCTATGGCAAGAATATCCTTTCGCCCATATTAAGGCTGTGATCCCTCCTTCATCATCATCTAGTTTCTAGATGTTCTACGTTTAGTATAAATTAAATTCTGCTTTTTTTATTTTTAAACCTTTTCCTATTGACATTTATTACAAATGGTAAAACAGCTTAATGTCAACGCTATGGTTGTGGGTTCAATCTAAAGTCAGGGGAATGAATTCTCATTTAACTGCTCTGACAAAACAAGGAGCGATGTTGAGGGCTCCACTAATAACTAGTTATCAATGCTAATAAATAATAGTGGATGATATCTTCAGATTATATGTTTGTTTGATAATCATATTATATACAATAACCTCACAGATAATTCAATATAAAATAATTAGAAACAATTGACGTATAGAAATAGTGTTTATTAATGAAAACCGTCCTTCAGGCGGACAATGACTGCCATACGTAGAGCGGACGCGCCGTTTTAGGGGTGCGCGTGCGCAGGCATACCGAATAGATTAGGGTAAACATGTTTATTTGAATACTTTTAAGTGTGGAATAACACTTGATCGATTTCATGAAACATTTTCTTTTTTTTTTAGGATATTGTGTTTACATAAACCAACAAAGGTGCAAACAAACGTAAATAAAAGTTAATGTGTTTTATATTTACAAAAAAATAGAATAACTGCACCTAGAAAATATAAGCTGCTAATTATATAATATATTTAACATTTATAAATTAAAATTATTAATATATTATTATACTTAAAAACATGATATTGTTATAGTTCAAAACTTGAATTAAATAAGAATTCAGATCCGTCCTCATAATTTAAAAACTAATATAACCTACCGATCTAGGCACTTTTATATATTTTATACTCACAATGGTTTTGTATTCGATTCCTACTCGAGGAATGAATTATTGTTTTCTCGCTAGTAACAACCCAAAACGAGGCGTTTAGTATCACCACTGAAAAAGTAATATTTCGAAAATTGGGCGGAGCATGGGGAAGGGAATTCACGCTGTATCTCGCATATAGCAGGGTAAACATCCCTATGTTTACCCTGCTATATGCGAGATACAGCGTGAACACCAAAAAATAATGTATACAATATTGTTTGATAAATTTCGTTTATATTAATAATTTTCCACAACATTATGGTTACCGTACGAAAATTTGACGCTTGAAACCTTTTATGGGGTGCCTTATTCAAATAATGTTCTATAGAAAATCGCGAATCGCGCATGTAGTAGCGACACTGAATATATATTACCTGGTTTTTTTATGCGGAAAATATTGACTTAAAACTATTGAAATTAGACAAAGCGCGGCGTTGATTACAGCAATGTTTCCAAAAATGATGTGTCACAGTAGATTTCCTCTGCCTTCCTTGCTGTGTGCGGGATACAGCGTGATTTTTTTTGTAATACATGTATTTTATTCCCGTGTTGTCTCTAGGGCCTTTCTGCCTAAACAAAGCGGGAAACTGTTGAAAATAACTAAACTAAAAATAAGAAGACATAAGAAAAAATTATAAATTATGTTACGTATGTTTCACTTAATTATTATACTTACTTATATGTATGTATATAATATAAACAATGTACGTATTATAATTGTCATTCAGATAAAGACAAAGGCTAATATGAAATGGGTTGACAGGAGGATTTAAAGCTTTTATACTTAATATAAGGTTCCCATTTTAAATCTCCTTTATAATATACCAGTTTCTACTTGCGGTTTTGCTCACGTGGTCTGTATGACTGACAATAAATGTAGCTGAGGGTTGTGTACGACATATGACATTGTGTCAACACTCAAAATGCCCGAGGTATCCAAAGGTACCCCGAGTTACATCGAAATACTTACTTATCGTAATCTAATAAAACATATCGTATTTTTTTAAATATTTTTTCAAATCGAACCAGTAGTTCCTAAGATTAACTCGATCAACCAAACAAATTCTTCAGCATTATAATATTAGTATAGGCTATTTATTCACAACAAAGTTGATACTTGTATAAATTATAGGAATTGAATGATAAAATTGTTCAAACAAACTTACATGGTTTCTCTTATTAAGGAAATAAGAAAATTCCAGTATAACTATCAAAGAAACATAATAAAATCATTTGATTTAAATGTCCAAGTGCAATGCTGTTTACGTAAGTTAAGTAACCTTAGTACATTCAGTTATGTCAGTAATTTTCTCATCGTCCTCAATCTTCATTATTCATTATGAAAAAAGATAAGCATATGTTCATTAATATTTTTGCGTTTAGTTGTTTTGAGGCCTGTCGTGGCTCAGGGCACACCTGTCACTGTAAACGCCACTGGTTGTGGGTTAAATCCCCACTCGAGGAAATACAATATTTATTTAAATTTATATTTTTATTTCTTTCCTCTGGTCTCGAGACAAAGCGTGGCACGGAAAAAAATTTTGATAGATTTTAACTATGAGGGATCTAGATATAAAATGTTCATCTAATTAATAGATACTTTATATATACTATAACGTTTATAGTACAGAAAAAATTGTAAAATTAATAAAATGTTTGTTTCTAAAAAATCATAACTTTTCAAGACCAAAATCTAGTCTTTTCCTCTAGCAAAATATATGAGAACAGATCTGGGAGAAACACTTAGTGTTATCAAACTAAAATCGAGCTGGCCTAAGGCACGGCAAGGACGTCTTCTTTACAGACATCTATGCCATTACGGCATGCCTACTAACATTCCTAGGTAAATGACTCAAAGTAACATAAAAATATTCAGTAATTGTGAAATGGCCTTAGAAGATAAAATGTAGTCATAGCACGTTGTAATATAATATAGTATCTACTTGTTTTAGAAAACGGTAAAAAAAATTAACGTAGGAGTCAAGCGACTCGCACCCGCACCTTCTGGAAACCGACTAGGAGCCCTGACCGCTGTGCCCTTCATTCTCGTTTATCTTTCTTAAGTATGGATTAACAAAAAAATATATATCACTTGTATGAAATTATAAATATGTATAATAATTTACTTGTATTACTTGTACCTCGCTTAAAGCAGGGTAGAGAGGATAGTCTTATGATATTATTATTTTTATTTCTGCACCATAAAGCCCGGTTTCCATCGCGAAAAAAAGATTTACTATTTTACCAATAAAAAAGTTTTTATTTTTATAACCTGCAGCCTTTTATAGCCTGACTATTTTTGATGGGAATAGAAGTATGCAGTTGTTTGGGCTTGCTCCGCCCGGGGTGAACACCAGGCTTAATAACACAAGCCAAAGCGCGGCGGTGAGTTCCCCAATTCAACGCGCAATGTCTTGTTTGCCACTGTCTATCTTGATATGGTATCAGTGGTGCTAAGAAAATATTGACATTAAAGAAATATTTCTCAGCAGTGTCTATATGACTGAAATAAACATGTGTAAAGTTCATGCAAATGAAATCTCTAACAGAGAAATATGTGTAAATTTTATCTAGGCTCCGGGTCTTTTGATTAAATTGTTCTCTGAAAAAGACAAAACGCGGTGTTGAGTTTTGCCGCTCTATAGGCAATGTCTCAGCTTGAGATTGGTCGATAATTGGGTAACGGAGTTTTTTAACCTTGATTTCCTTTGTTAACATTAAATTTAAAAAAAAATAAACTTTGTAGTACGTCTAGTCAAAAATACATCATATCTATTATTTTAATATGTACCAAAGGCAAAAATGTCCATTGAAATACCCAATTTTCCTTAACAATAAACTGGCAAAATTTGTTATTCAAACAGTACGCCGCCATCACTCCGCCCACCGTCACGTCGATATCCTATTATTTACGTTTTACGTTACGTTCGGTTACAAATTACTGTCATTTGTTTAACTGACTTCTTATTCTCTACAGTAACTGTGTTGTAAGCTGAGAAGATTATATTATAAGGGTTGATATTAAATATTGATGCTGTATCCTGTATATAATAGGGTTTTATAGAGGGTACTAAGAGCCATGTCCAAACAGCGTGTTGCGTGGCGGAAGTAAACGCCGCAATTTGTCAACCAGAGTGCGGATCTTACCTTAACCGGGAACTTAAATCACGTTTGTCTTTGTCCTTGTCTATACAAGTTCCTATAAGGATTATTTATGTTTAAGAGTTCATATTAAGATTTATTCAGATTTCATGCACCAACATTAGAAGAGAGTATCTTATGATTTGTTGGCGGCTCTTCCCAGCTGAACTGTTTTCTGAAACAGTTTTTTAAAACACACGTTACTAAGATCCGTATTTATAAACCGTTCTCCAGTCTGCGATCTGTCTTGAGATGCCGTTTTCATTCTTAAATTATTTGTCTATGAAAGAAAACAGCATCTCAACATCGATCTTAATTTTAAGAGCGGTTTAAAGATACGGGCCTAAGTGACTGACAGACAACGTACAGACGAAACTATTGGATTTGGTTCATCATAAATCTAGCGTGTAGGTAGACTAGGGAGTATAGGGAAGCACTAATCAAAGTTCTTACAAAAAATGAGAAATTAATAGAAATTACTTATATACATGAGGCCAGTCGTAGCGCGCAGAGGCACAAAGTGTGACTGTAAAACTGACGGGTTGTGGGTTCGATTCACTCGAGGAGATAAAATATTTACTTAAATTTATATTTCCATTTCTTCGCTCTGGTGTCTAGGCAAATTGCGGCGTTGAGTTCCGCCATTCATCAGGCAATGCATCCATCTCGGTGGAAAGTAGGAAACGGAGTGTCTTAACACTAAGTACCCTCTGCCTACCCTGCTGCTGTGCAGCGTGAAGCGACAAAAAAAAATAAACCTATGTAAATAACACTATAAAGAAAGTTAGGAGCCACGTCTAGTTTTTTAATATTCTTGCTCAATATGGACAAGAATGTTACGAATACACCAATTAATGTTATTAATCAATAAGCATTGATTAAATACAATGTTTTTAACAACAAAACATACAAAAGAAACATTTATATTTAGAAAAATGTTTTCACATAATTATAATTAAAGTAAATTATCTTGTAGTGCACTGCCTTGCTTAAAATAACAACACGTAAATATGCTCAGGGCTCGTCAAAATAAGAGCCGATGGAAATTATATATATTTTGCAAATATTTTGTTGTTTTCCACCCGAATTTGAGAGATCAGAGTGTTGAGTTAAGCTTGCTGTGAACTCGACGATCGTGGGTGCGAGTTGCACTCGGGGTATTGAAATATTTAATTATATTTTCATATTCTTGCTCTGGTGAAGACGTAAAGAGATAGAGTTCCGTCCCTCAAGAATTCGGCGGAAAATGGAGAAGCGGTATCACTTATTAGCAGGAGGAGGAGAAGGAGTGTCTTAACGCAGTCATATCTGGCTGGCTGGCTCAGACTGGCCCAACGTTCGTGGTGGCTCATGGAAACAAGTATGTACCTAAGTTGTTTTTCAGTATAAGATATGGATCATTTGCACTGCACTTTTTTTTTGTACGTCTGATACTATTTTGTATTGGAATAGTCAAGTTTTTTATATGTAAAATTACTGACTTTAATTTAATAGAGAATTAATTAATTATAATGACATATTTTCCCATATGAATTTGAAAACACGTATATATATTACTTTGAATAAAGATTATATTAATTAAAAAGTAGGTCGTGGCGCAGTGGCACAAAGTGTGAGTGGAAACGCGGCTGGTTGTGGGTTCGATCCCCACTCGAGGAATAAAAATCTAAATCAAAACTCAAATCAAATCAGCTTCACGCCCACTCGTCAACATCGAACCCACAACTAGTCGGTTTTAGAATTACACTTTTATCACTTGAATCTGCGCCACGATTTGCCTCTTCCACTATCAAATATAATTTATTTAATCAAATCTAGTGGAAATCGAACCACCACCCTCATAGCCAGTCACTGTCAGCATGATAGCCCTAGTTAAAAAAATATATTATTAAAATATTTATATATAATACATATAAACAACACGAGCATATAAAATTTTATATGAACACGACCAGCAATGCAAACTGTATAATTATTCCATATTTAATTTTCATTAATGTCTTATAAAAAAAAATTAAAATAATGTAATTTATTCGTAACGTTCGACTCCATGCTTTTCTACGTCTAGTTTTACCCTGTCAATCAATGTTTACCGATTGGTCAAGAAACAGCCAATAGCAGCACTTAATATATAAAATGTACAACCAAATATCCTATAATAAAAGCAATAACATTCAAAGAAATTACCTGTCCGACAAGGCTATAGGCGTCTAACCTGTATTTTGCCTCATATTAATTAAAGTTAGCCAGGGCAGATGTCATTGGCACAAACAGTATTGGCGATTGTGTATGAAGTCGATGGTTGTGAGATCCTTTCCCGTTTGGGGTAATTTCCTTATTGAAAACTGTTCTCGTTATCCTGGTCAGGAGAACTAAAACGAGGACTATTTTGCTTTTCAAATACATTGTATGTAGTGAAAAATACATAAGGTAAATATAGAATTTTAAATTGGCAAGAAGACAAAGGGCGGCGTTAGGTTCATTGGGTCCACTCTACACGAAATATTCCGTAATTTAGGTGGTAAATGGGAAACGGCACTCTGTTTCTACACTCCATTAATACATTTATTAACTTAGGTTCCCTCAGCATGGTTCCCCGCATCACATGTACCATAGGTTTTGTTGTCTGATTAAATAACGTGCGGCGTAGAGTTATGCCAATGAACACTCTATGTTTGAAATGGACATTAAGTAAATAACAGATTTATATGTCTTTAAGCTATCTCTATTTCTCTTTATCCAAGATTCATCAAAGCTTTCATAATTTTCAAATAATTTCAAATAAACTATTAGAATACTCGCGCGCTAAATCGCGGTGTTGAGTTCCACCACTCAAATCATAATGTCTCGAAAAATAAACGTAAAGTGAGAAACTGAGTGTCTTAAATAGTACTGTACTGTATTTTAAAATAATTCGGCGATATCTTTACACTGGTTGATTACAACTCAATGGTTTTTGTCGTTTTCTCTCGAATCGGTATCGATTGTGAGTTTTTTATGAGGACAGGTTCTTTTTTTCTAGAATTGAATAGTTATGGCGTCTTGTTGTTGTATATTTATTTTTAGCATTGAATTCATTGAAATGTTGTTTTGTTATCGATTGGTTTGTATTTGCGATATATACTCAATTATGGAGGATAGGTAGGTAAAGAGAGACAAAAGCTCTCGTCTCTCTCACGTTTTATTTCGCATATAGTACGATAAGCAATAAAAACTTCGTATAAATACACTTCATTCGCCGCTCTCCACCGGTGTTCAAATTCAAATTATGGCGTATTTTGTGGCGCAATTCAACGCTGCACTTGGGTCTTGCCAGATCAAACATCAAAATTGAAGCTCAAGGCTTGACTTAGGTAGTTTTTACATACAACAATTATAAAGTTAAAAATATGTTTACTTGTGTTTTTTTATGTTATATTCAAGTTAGTGATATGATAAGGTCTGTTTTTGTATGACAATAAAATTAAAGGCACAGTGGTACTTAACATCGTAAGACAATAGAGTAGGTAATAAAAATTAATTATTTTCATTTCCCTGCTTTATCCAGGTAAAGTGTGGCATAGAGTCTCGTCACTCGACAAGCAATGTCTCAAATTTGGGTGGAATAAGGAGACCAGTATCTTGGCACTAATATTGAATGCAACTTTAATGAAATAACATATAATTTATAATGTTTTATTAATCAGTAGGAAACAAAAAGGAACATGTATTAAATTACTTAAAATCAAACATCTAACTGATGAATACTCATCAGTCGTTTTATATCAACGAACGTTGAGAAAAGTCAAGAAATCCAATTATATAAAAATAATCTAAGTTTTTAAAATTATATTTTAACAAGCAAAAATATAAATTTATGTAACCATTTTTTTCAAGATACAACTTAAGATAAGTTGTGTGTTTATTAAAAGCTTTCAAGTATTTAGCATTAATTTTAAGAAAGACTTTTAACATATTATATCGGATCAAAAGAATGAGTCCAAGTAAATTATAGCCCAATTTACTTTAACTGTACTAAAAAAAATACAGTCTTAGAGTTAGCCACCATATTACAAAGATAGGCTTTTTATTTTAAAAATCTTTTCTAAACGTTCGTTTTACAATTAGACACACGGCGGCGGTGCCAAGTTCTTTAAAATACAAAGCTGTTGCAAAAATAAGATCATAAATGCTTAAAAATTAAAAAATGTGAAATTTCAAATCTAAGAAACGTATAATTTGTTTTTACATTAGTTCGTCTTTTAACATAGAAGTGAACTAACAAGTATGATATATACAGCATAACAATGATCTACAAATTGTTGTTTCATACAAAAATAATTAGTACAAACGGGCTGTAAATTATATGTAATATAACGATTTTACACTGTAATAAGTATTTTATCATACACTATAATTCAAATATATATTTGATAATTAAACTTAAACTTTATATTTCAGTACACATTTGCTTTTTCCAGTTCTACACAGTCGGTAACTGGTATTCTGAATTTTAAAATTCCTGCAAACTCCTAAAGAAATGCTATAAAAATATTATTAGTATAAACATACTAATAATATTTTTATAGCATTTCTATGAAAACTCATATTAACAATTTACTTTAAAAACAGAGTTTTGGTACAAAAATACTAATTTTAGATACAAACATTCTTAACTAGCTTAGCAATTTAAGTTAATGTATTATACAATGTTACATTTAACGAGTGACAACTTGGCAAGGCTAAAACAGTATGCAATTGATTGACCTAAAAATTTAAACACCCGCCTCATTCACCTCAATACTGTCATAGAATATGTATTTCCAATAGAAAATCATTTATATTTATAGGTTTTTATTTATTTTTGTTAATAATAAAAAAATTACAGATTTTAAGATTTATTGAGATTAATGTTCAAATATTTAATTATACTACTATAATTTTAGATAATTAGGCCAGTCGTGGCGTAGCAATTTGGAGAAATCATTTTTTAGTGCTCTCTTTCACATTCTAGCCTACCTAAATGCCAAATTTTAACTTTCTATGTCCGTCCGTTTTGTCTGTGCGTTGTCTGTCCGTCACTACGTAAAGGAAGAGTTTTATTTATACACAGATATGTATTTAAGGCGTAAAGAAAAGTACAAAGTGACATAGCACTGTGTTCCTTTTGCTCAAAGTGTGAAAGGAAAAAAAATAGTTGAAAGAAAATTCACCTCGAATAATTCACATTTTATTACAATATTGAAAATTAAATAAATTTCTTGAAACAAAATATCTTCATGAAATACATAATCTATGCCCGTATGATTACACATTGTCCTTAGTTATTGTTCATAAATTATATTAAATTAAATTATAATATGTTTTACAAGAGACCGGATCTTATATAATAATTTTAATGAAAAATTGATTTATAAATATTGTATTTTTTAGTTTTATTATTTTTACCGCATACAAAAGAGTAGGCAGAAGGGACGTAGTGATAAGACATTGTACTATCCAATTTCGGCCCTATTGCCGAGACATCGTGTATTGAGTGGCGGAATTTAAAGTTGTTGTCTTCTTATCAGAGCGAGGAAAAGAAAATAATTTATTCCACCGAGTCGAAATCGACCCCCAATCGACGCATTTACCCTTATTTATTATGTACCTTATTTATTATATTTATCATTATATATTTTAATTTCAAAAATTTTGAAAGAGAACAAAGTGAGAAACCTGCTGTTTATTTAGCGTTTGATTTAGTTTTAAATAATATTGGTAACTTAAAATTTAATATAATAAACATACATATATACATAGCATGTGTACATTACTAATACCTTAAAATTTTAAGGTGAATAACAAGTGACAATAAATTCTAATATTGCTTTAAAGTTAGTAAATATCTGATAAGATATTCTTTTTGCAAATGATCTTTTTTTAATAATTAATAAAACTTAAATAAAAAAAATCCGGTCTCTTAATGAAAGAGTTTAAAAAGGAATAAAAGGATACAAGACAAAGTACGACTTAATTTAAAATTGAACTTAGATATCAACCAATAGCTTTGGTAAATAAGTAGTAAGTAACTAATAAGTAAAAAGTATAGTGATAGTGATGTTATAATGCCCCAATTCTCCACATTTCGATGTTTTCTGTAAAAAAATATATTAAATTATATTTTTTAATATTGTGACACAGTCGCATTTTGTGTGACGCGACGGTTGTGGGTTCTACTCCTACTCAGGGGAATGTTTTATTTTTATTTTCCTTTGGTAACAAGATTATGCTCAGGCAGAGAGAGTTAAGTGTCAAGAAACTTCGTACCCTACTTTACTATGAATTTTTCGAGAAATTGCATGTTAAGTAGCGGAACTTAAGGCCGTACTTTGTTATGTTATTAAGAAGAGAAAACGAGAACGAGGAAAACGGAAAAATAAATAAATTATTTCGCCGAGTGGGAATTGAATCCACATTTATAATCACCGTCCCTGATGCAAAATATTAATACAGAATACAAGAATATCAATAATAAAACTTTAATAGGTATCTGTTTAATCACGATTAAAAATCTGATACGATTAAAATCATTAAAAAAGGTATGTATACCTATCAACAATGAAACTATTATTATACCTATTAAACATCACTTTCTTCCACCAGTGCTCAAATCTTGCAACTCGCTGCTGTCATCACTGGAGGCACTGCATCCGTTCTGGGTCCCCGCCGCTGCCATCGCCATTGACAGCGGTATTGTTATGAACTGCGGCTGAGTTGATGATGATGACGCTGGAAGACAACATGTTTACATACCTTCGAATTTTTCTAGGACAGGGATACTTTTATAGAGAATATATTTAAAAAAATACGTAGTGGGATTTGAACCTGCGACTCTTGGTAACCGTCCCGATACCGAATATAGCAAAGAAGGCAGATGAAACCTAATGTTAATACACTCTCCATGACACTTTCCATGACACTTCTGTTCCTCAATTTTCGCCGACTTCTCAAGGCATTGCTTGTTGAGTGGCGCAACTCATCACCAGTTACCAGACCAAGGAATTTAAAGAGTGGGATTCAAACTCACAACCACGTTAACAATCACACGCTTAAGTCCCTGCGCCACAAAATATTTCTTATATTTATATATATTTGCATCCAAAATTGGTATGAATCCAAATCCAAATAAAACATATCGATTGCGGTCGCCTATATAAAAGCTACGCTATGCACGGTACAAATGGTAACTCAATAAATTCTTAGGTACCCCACAAATCTTTACTGAACCAATAATTCTAAATCTGTTTATACTGTATAGCCACGGTGAATATGATAATAACTAACGCGGAGACGTCGTTTGTCTTCACACAATGTGGTCAATATATCATATCAATGGTCTCAATACTGGTCTCTAAAATAGAATACAGTCTGATTGATTTATTATTTGATTTTATTGATTTTATCCTCACATATCTTCTTCATCTTTAGAGAAATAGGAAATAAATTACTTAGTCTTTAAATTTGTTTAATTTATGAAGCGTTCAGTTTCGCCATTTAACACGCAATATTTTGAAAGTAAGGTGGAAAGTAGAAAACGGAGTGTCTTAATATTAGGTTTTGTCTGCTTATCTTGTTAAAATTCTTGCATAACGATGCAAGAAACTGAATGAAGCTACAAAATATTATTTAAGTTTATAACAAAATTACATTAAAGAAAATGTAATTTTGTATAGCAAAAGCTTTAACAAAATTTATTAAATATATTTAGCAAATCAATTCTACATGTTGAACTTACTCAACCCAATAATTCTCAATAAAGTAGTTAAAAATAGAAAAAAAACGTGCCAATATTTATAAGTTCATTTCTGGGTTTTCAAAATTCTAAGCTAGCTAGATTAGGCTACTGTAAAATTAAAAAAAAGTATTAAAAAATGCACTTTCGTCAACAAACAAATAAAAAATATAAAAGTACCTCCTTCTTGACCTTGGTTGGCCAATCCTAATATGAAGCTATGAGGATAGCCCATAGCTAAATTGCCCAAACCCAAGTTACTGCCAAGACCATCCAATCCAGTAAGAACACTCGAGTGGTACAACATAGCACCGCCTGGGAGATCGATTTTTGGTAAAATCTTGGGTAAGGATGGTTGACTTGACTTGCTGCTTTCCGGTTCTTGATTCGTAGACGTTGATGGGAGATTATCGTTAGCACCTAGGTCTCTGTGAAGAAACATCATTTTGACATTTTTTAACGTGTTTTTCACATACAAGTGTTTAACTTCTTTCTTCTATATTAACATGATTCAGTCGAAAAGTTTGTTTCGTCGAAAAAGCAAAATATGTTGGCCAAAGTCAATATTGCACTTCGGCGAAACCCAATCGGCATAATAATAACGTTATAAATGTGAACAATATTATAATCAATATAAAAACATAATGCTTAAAAAAAGGTGTTTTTTACCTATTCTTCTATTCTGCAGGGAAAAACGTGAAACGTTTTTTTTTTTAAATAGAACTAAGGTATATACAATACAACTAACCTTTTAACATCCCGATCGTCATTGCACATCCATTCTTGTTTATGATTCTGTATGATTTTATCGTTGGGCGATTCTGGTTCACTGCCACTCTCATCTCCACTGTCACCAGAAGTGGCTGGTTCTTCCTGTTAAAAAATACAGTAATTATAACTATCCAATACTACACACGCTCAGTTCCCCCACTTCACGTAAAGCTATGAAATTTTGGCGAAAAAAGGGGTCCCCTAACTTTGCTATGTGGGATAAAGCGTGAAACTGCAAAGGAAGACGACGAGTTCATAACAAGGTTGGTAATCTAGAGTCGCGGCATTGTATTCCTCGCGTCACTCATCAAAAATGGTTACATAAAGTGGTACTAGTGCATATTTTATTTACACCTGCGCTTTTACCGCGTTTTGAGGTCACGGAAGTTAAAAGGGAAGAGCGTCACAGAAAATAGGGGGTAATTTACAGCTTGATAAGCATATATAAAAATGAAGTAGAAAAAAAATTGTAATATAGTATTTTTTTATCTATGTTCTATAGTTATCTATCTATCTTAACTTGAGTAATAAGTAAAAACACGGGCTCAAAAGAGTAAACAAAGAGAACTCAGTGTTAAGATACTCCGTTATTCAATTTTTATCTCAATTTGATTCATTGCGTATTGTACTGGCGTAACTTAACCTCACGCTTCGAGGGCAAAGCTAGCAGGAGCTTGAGGGTGAAAATTAAAATAATATATTCCAATGAGACGGAACCTACAAAGCCACGTAAGTGCCCGAAACAATTCCTTTGTGCCATGACAGTCTTATTTTTTTATAACTCACGCCTTAAGCCGCACATGATAGGACACGTAGAAGGATCCTGGGATAATAGTCTTAAGACAGTCCGTTCTTTTTTTTTTCTTTCCCACTTTTCGCCGAATTCGACATGTATTTGGCAGGTTAAGTAGCGGAACTCAACGCCGCGCTTTGACTCGTTATCAGTGTTTATAAACATTATTTTTAACTTAGTATAACACATAACAATTTTTAAATAAACTATTTTGTTTTATTAAAACATGCTTTTACGTAATAAAAATACTCTATATGAATAACAAATAGCTGCTAAGATGATTTTCAACGTACACGAGGCTGCATGCGCAGATGTGATCACGAGATTTACGCGAAGAATATAGTGGATATGACTATTTTAAAATGGGTATTTTTTTGAACTATTCCTTTTAAATTTCATATTAATAATATTTTTTCTTTGACAAGCCTCTACCCGCGGCTTCGCCCGCGTTATAAAATGCAAATAATTAATAGTTGTGTGATGATACTAGTATAAATAAATGATAAATTAATATAAATAGTATATTTTCAAGACTTAGAAGCTTATATATTTTTTTTAGTTTCACGTTGTATATTGGATTTCTTTATGATCCAGAGAGAGAGAAAAGAAAAAAAGTAAATGAACGGAATGTTTATTTATCCCCACTAAGCTGCTTAACATTATACAGTTATTTTTATTTAAGCAATAAGTTCGCACATAGCAGGGCAGGCAGAGGGAACTTGAGAACCATTAACCAGAAACATTAAGGCACTCTGTTCCCCTTTAAGATGTTTCCGTTCTCCACTCTTCGCCGAACATATATATTGATATAAATAATTAATTTATAGTAATATATATATATATATATAAATTCTACAAAATAAATTAATAACCACATCTATAAAACAAGAACGATACATTTCAGTTGCGTAGGCGCAGGCTTTGTGCGCCGGCGCACTAAATAATAATAATTGCGGCTAACTAACTACCGCTTAACGCATTCGGCGGTCCGTCCATCTGATAACAATGTACTGATTGGGAAACAATGTTGGTAATTAATTTTTGTTTATTTATTTATTTTTTATATTGGAGGCCGCCGTGGTTCAAATATTGCGTTTGACTGTAAATGCCACGATTCGGCTGTGGGTTCAATTTCCACATAGGTGGGGTAAATTTGTAGGAAAGATGTTTTTATTTTTCGAGAACATGATCATATCAAGATATGAATACTAAGACGCGGTGACACTACTTACTATATGCATCCCGCATATAGTAAGTAGTGTCACCGCGTCTTAGTATATATATAATCTAAAACGAATTAATCGCGTATATTTAATATTATATAGGCTATTGAAATACAAAAACATACTAATTTTCATACGGGTGGAAACTTTTTACCACTTGAGACTTACTCATAAAGTTTTTGAAGTCTCTAACCCACCATAACACAGGGCAAGATACAGGCAAGAGACAGACGAATGCCACCTAAGTCTATCTGTGACCACGGATTACTGCAAAATGTTCGTAACGTAAAATTTCCAAAAATTTATAATACTAATCCGGCTAAATAGTTTAATTTAAAATATTTTATATATGTTGTCTTTATGTATGGTTGTGGGTTCAATCCTCATCCACTCGCGGAATCTTTTATTTAATTTGACTGTTCTACTGTGACGGCCTCAATATTAATTATAATAAAATATTAAACGTAATTTCTTTGTCAACAGTACACAATGAGTATAATCACAAAACAGAACCATTTTTGGCGTCTAACAGTTGTTTTATTCGCTTTCCAGCGCTGACGTCACAATCACCACCTCATTATCCTTTAAGATACCTCTATTGTTTAAAATTGTAAGTATTTATAGATAGATAGATATAACTAAGTGTTAATGTCGTTAGTTTGGCACGAAAAAAATGTTATTTCCACCTCCGTTAGTTGTACCCAGCATATTATAAAGCACGGAAAGGAAACCTAATGTTAAGACACTCTGTTTCCAACGTACCGTTCAATATTCGAGACCGAGAAGTGAAGTTACAACTCTCGTGTTTACAACAATACAACTTTGAGCAATACGCTGTGCCACTACGCCACATTGGCTTTTGGCACCTTACGTTTATAAATATGATAATCGTTCCATCTTTGATTTCTTAAAATCCAAGGAAACCTCTTAGCACGTGATTTAATCCTAAAGTACCGTAAACAGTGAACTCATTGCGGCACAAAATAAGTGATAAATCACTATAAGACAAGGCGGCGTGGGTCGAAAGTATCGTCATTACCGCGAAATTCAATGTGTTGCGCGGGCGCATCGATACAACACACAATATCGTGTTGGCTTCGTTATATTTAAACGGTGTTTTTACTTAAAAACCTTAAAGTTTTTTATTTGTACTGAAATAATTGGTAAATCGATGTTTTTGGGGACAAACAAACATTCACATAACAGAAAAGTAAAACTAGAGATATTTCATTTTCATCAATAACAAGCGATAGATGAAGTAAGATAATCAAAAACAATAATATTCATAAAATAAAGCAGCCTAATGCCGCATAGCAGTACAAACACTATGTTGACCGTTTTTCGCCCTGGTTTTGAGACATTGTTTATTGAGTGGCGGAATTTAGCGCCACGAAATGTCTATCAATGCAAAGAAATGAAAATAATTTAAATATAGTCCCCCCATTCGGGGATCCAATCCACAAGCATCGCACTTACAGTCAGACGCTATTCTATAGTGCCACGCCGGCCTCAAAAATATTGATAAAATTTTAATATCCAATTATAATTGACGCTAACCACAAAACGACGCGGCATGTATAATTGGTAGCTCATTAATTCATCCAAAACCAGTGTAGACTACTGTTTTCTTTAATAAGAATTAATAATATATTATTATTCGTTGTAGTAAAATGGTAAAGCGTGGCGTCAGTTCTGCCACTTATGCGCAATATCACAAAAATTAGATTGCATGAAGATTGGAGTGTCTTAACACTAGGTTAGTAAGGGGGTGGGCCCTTACTTTAAAAGTATACATATTTCTATAACTTTTAAAATATCTTATTCTCATATATCTTATTTTCTTTCTATTTATTTTCATAAACGACAAAAAAAGCAAAACCAAAAAGGGCACGAAGCAGAAACATTCCAGTCAACACA
This sequence comes from Heliconius charithonia, assembly GCA_030704555.1. Taxonomy (NCBI): domain Eukaryota; kingdom Metazoa; phylum Arthropoda; class Insecta; order Lepidoptera; family Nymphalidae; genus Heliconius; species Heliconius charithonia. The sequence continues at coordinate 9,048,253 of CM060825.1, forward strand.
ATCGTGTGATAGCATCAGCAGATTGTGTCCGATACTGGGGACACGCGTTACGATATCGCATCGATAATGAGACCGAATTTGTTCGTATAATGGCCGTATGTGTGTATGTATGTATGTGTTGTTCGCTTCGTGCTGTATCCCGCACATAATAGGATAGGCAGAAGGAATTCGGTAACCTAATGTTAAGACACTCGGTTCCCATTAAGACCTTCCGGTTTCTTACTCCCATATGAATTCCAGAGACATTGCGTATTGAGAGGCGGAACTCAACGCCGCACATCGACTCGTTACCAGAGCGAGGAAAAGAAAATTATAAATATTTCATCTCCTCGAGTGACAATCAAACCCATAGCCGTCGCGTGCGCAACGACTGGCCTCTACTATAACGAAAGTTCTACAGAATTTTATTATGCGGGTACTTGTTAAAATCCATTTAGCTAACTCGCTGGACTCATGCACCATTTTGCTCCAAATCGGCTTACCATATTGTGTTTTAGAGTTACAACCGGCAATATCTTCCAGCCCAAAGCGAATGGTGTGGTGTCTACAAGAGTATGTAATTGCACTTTCAATGGTTTTGTGGGTAGCGACGATACGTGAATAGATCGAGTTTTGTATAGATCTCATTCAAGAGATAGTTGTTGTTAAAAGGTTTCTATTAATCTTAATTTTGTAGTAAGTTTTTATTTTTACAATCAAGTTTGCTTATTTTTTTTAGCTTCTGTATGTGTGTATGAAGGGGAAGTTGACGAGATACAGAAGCTAAGAAAAATTAAACGAACTATTAGTTGTAAAATTATAAACTCTCAATTTAACGCCGTGTTTTATCTTGTTACTGCAGGAAGAACATGGAAATGAAAAAAACTGATGTGTTCATGAAGTGAAATAATTGATATATATTTTTTATTTTTATGTGCGTATACAACTCAACATAAAACATCTAAATGTCTTGATGGTTTAATATGTAAGGAGATAGGAACATTAGAGATAGAACAGAAGGAAGAGACTTCAAGATTTGGTCCTTTTATCTTATCAAGCGTTACTAAAACAGTGGAAAGAGCTTTTTGTTTGTTATAGGCAAACTTATAACTTTTATTTCAAAACCAAAGAAAAAAATCAAAACCAACAAAAAAAAGATACGAAAATTCGCGGAAAATTTTTCAGACATTCACCGTCGAATACTTAAAACTATGTATATTTGCCGATTGTAAATCATTATTCGATCCATACAAATGTCCCGCGGGCAAACATGTGTTGCTGAATAGGTATTATACTGGGGAATGTGAACGCTTGATTTTGAATGGCTGCTTATTATGCACCCATTTACACCCGAAGCTTGACCACGTCGATGTATTGGGATGCTGGAAGAAACATCTACTGAAGGCTTATTTAATTATGTTTCTCTTCACGCATCTCCTGTAATTAAGCAGACTGGGCCTAGTGTTGAGATATTCTGTTTTAATTTTTGTGCTTCCGTACTCAAAGGGTAAAACAGGATCGTATTACTAAGACTTTGTTTATCGTCCGTCTGTATGTCCGATTGTCACCAGGATGTACCTCTCATTTCATCACTGAGATAGTTCCCTGTGATGATTGTAGCAATGATGAATGGCTTTGACGCTATATCTTATAGCGTGAAGCTCATTCATAATGTTTAAATACCACTACGTTACCTGCATATCATATCATATTAGGAACGTGTGCCAATAAAAAATTATATTTATAAAAACATATATTTGCCGATGAAAATTTAAACTCAGGAAAAGAACGTTAAGAAAGTATAAAAAATTTAACGTAGCTGAACTTGGATCTGTACCTACCTCTTATCGTAGAAATTGATGTTGTATGGTGTATTTAAAAAGGAAGGCTATTGGTTATCTTACATTACATTAACCAAATTTTGTTGTTTTTAAGTAATTACTATTTGGGACAAACCACAGGGGCGGTAATTAGGCTAGCGAAGCATATTCAAAAAGCCACAATAATAGACATAATCAAAAAAAAAATTATAGTTAATTTCACTTCTAGCTAATCTATATCTGTTACTAAAGAAAGGTAAACAGTAGCCCAAAGATACGATACGCATCTTGTATCGGTAACAAGGGCCTTGTTCCTGTCAGTCTTTCTAATGTTCTGTACGTTTGACCACACTGTGCTTGCAATTTAAATATTTATTATGATACTACCAAAAAGTAAGAAAAACTTTCGAAAAAATTATCATTTTTAATATATTTTTTTATGTAATTCAAGCGGGCGAAGCCGCGAGCGTGTCGTATTTAATATATATCTAGAGCATATGCATCTAATAGAGGAGATACAGTAGCACGATACGCATCGCGGCCGCGGTAACAAGCGCAGCATGTTCCTGTCAATCGGCCCGATGCAATGTTACCTGTACGTCGTACAATCGCGCATGCTACTACATAATGGCTAATTCACGTTAACGCGCGCGTGGGCGAGGGGAATCAGATCTTCGTTTTACCCTATACTATAGGCTTTAGTGTACATCGTTTATAGGCTGAGATATTTCGGATAAATCTCCTATATTTACTCTCCGCTTGGACAGTTTCCAAGAGGAACGGGTTCAAATACAGCTGCGTAACATTCACACATTTTCATATATCTCTAAATATTTATCCTTTGGTGTTTTTTTTATTAAAATGTGGCAGGATTTGAATGCAAGTCTATTTACTGCAATTCTGGTATTAATTGATTGAGCTAAAAGACACACACAAATTTGTAAGCGGATGTTACAAATATCTTTGTAATTCTGACTATAAAATATTATATAAAAAAATTACTCCAATATAATATTGACAAGAACGATTTTTATCTATTAATTATTTTGTTTGACTATAAATGCGACGCGACGGCCCTTACGCCACGAGTTGGGTTCAGGCACTCAATTCGCGGTTCCTCAAGAATGTGCGGAACTGTCGTTTACGTGTCTTGATGGGGAAAGGAGTCTTTACCCCAGGTTCTGGGCTAGGGGAAACCAGAAACTAAAAGAATATGTGTTTTCGTTTCCCGTACTTCTTTTCTTCCCAAATTCGAGACTGAGTACTTTATTTTACAAGAGTGTGGAGAGAAAGACGCTGTCCCGCTGCTTCATGATAGACGTAATTGCTATGTATTTTAATTTTTTTATATACCTAATACATTACATATATAAAAAAAAAATTCATGAAATTAGCTTCACGCTGTCTCCCGCACACAGCAGGTTAGGCAAAGGGAATCTAGTGTTAGGACACTCCGTTCTCTACTTTCTGCCGAATTCTGGAGGCATTATTTTTGATCTCCTCGCACAACCAGTCGGTTTTACAGTCACACTTTGTGCTGCGCCACGAACGGCCTTAACTATATGCAATGTATATATAAATGTATATATTCAAACTTATTTAAAAACAAAGCAAATTATCTCAATCACTATATCAACTCCTACTTCTAAACGCAAAAATTATTTACATAAATAATTTCAACACTTTTGTACTATTTGTAAAGGTGTAGTACCCATCATTCACGGAGGTTGATCTCGATGAATTGACGCACGTCCATTGTGAGTCGCAGTTTGATTCCCGGTAGGACCAACATGACAGTTGAATCTTTACGTAAGTGGTAGAGGTGCCAATTACTCGTGACATGTGAGTTTTTAGGCTATACAGTGTGTTTGCCCAGGTACTTTGTTCAAAAACTGAAAATGTGCGTTTAGATTACTACGAGAATGTAAGGAATAATATGAAACAATTTCTAAAAAAATCTATAGACGTGAGGAAATTTAAACTTTACATTTTACATTAGAAACTATGGAGTATAGATTTATTTTTCAAATGGAATTGTAATGAAAGTACCATAAAGTCATCATTATATCACCTACTAACACAGGGGCTGATTCAGTGCTCAAAAATGGGCGTGAGAACAGCCACCTTAAGCCAGTGAGTCGCTCAAACTCATTAACGATCAGTTTTCATTTTCTCGTAAATGGTTACTACTAAATTTCACAGTTGTATCACTAACTATAGGATATATTTTCAACCTATCAACTGCAATAAACCATACCACCCAAACTGTATAAAAGCCAAAAATCCTGACATTCTAAATCTTATCGATTTAGATTGTGATAGGTATGCACCTATAGTGCCTACAATATTGGATCCATGCTTCTATTTACATAAGATATATAAATTAAATAGACTTTTTAAATCATCCTGTAGAGCCTACCAGGCGGCAGCTTTCTTCGAGAATCTTGACGGAAATCTATCAACACGTAGGCGCATTAAATGTTGAATTGTAAAAAAAAATCTATGGGCACGCAAATTTTTTCCCAGCTTCACGCTGTATCTCGCACATAGCAGGGTAGGCAGAGGGAACATAGCATTAAGACACTCCGCTCCACTGAGTTCTGGAGAAATTGCGTGTTGAGAACGTGGCGTGACGAGACGAGCGTGGCGGATCTCAACGCCGCGCTTTGCCTTGACACCAGAGCGGTGAAATGAAAATATAAATAAATATTTCATATCATGGAATGGAGACCGAATCTACGATCAGTCGATTTTACAGTCACACTTTGTGCCTTAGAATGTGTAATGTGCCATACGTTGTTCTTAGTCATTTCCATTTGATTGAAGAAAAAGTCTAATAAAGAATATTTTGAATTTAAATTTAAGTTGAGTAAGCTATGACACATTTATAATTTCACAAAACCATGTATTTTACTATCAATAAAGTTAATACAAACAATTGCTATCGCCGATAGTTCCACAGATTTCTACCACAATTAGCTATTGGGCCTTTGTTAGTAAAATTGATTGGTGCTTTCCAAATAATCGAGTACCTAACAGATCTAGATATCTTACCGATTAGAGTACAATAAAGTGTCGTAATTCTAATGTTATTAATATTGTAACAACTTATCCTCGTTTGGTTTTGGAAATGAGAGCAATGTGGTCGGTGGGAAGTAAACAGTGGTAAGTCATTAAATTTCAATTTTATAATTATCCGTGGTGACTTGGTGCAGTGAGTGGCACAGCGATTGCGGATTGAGTTCCGGATTCCCGTTTAGGAAACGTTATAGGTGGAACAGAGTGTCTTATTTACCAGATTTGTGTGAAACCAGAACATTTTTTTGGAAGAGATAATCAGAAAAGGTTATAAATATTTAGAAGACTTGAATGGCAGACCACCACGCCGCCACTTTGTGACCTATTATAATACAGACAAATTAAAATATTTGAAGCTATCGTGACGGGGCACAATGTTCGTCTGTACACGCGACGGTTGTGGGTTAGATTCCCACTCTTTCTACTCGTATGGTAATAAGGCAAAGCGTAAAGGTAATAAAAAATCAGCTTCACGCTGTATCCCGCACACAGCAGGGTAGGCAGAGGGAACCTAGTGTTAAGACACTCCATTCCCCACTTTCTGTCGAATTCTGGAGGCATTGCGTGTTAAGTGGCAGAACTCAACGCCGCGCTTAGCTTCGACACCAGAGCGAAGAAATGGAAATATAAATTTAAGTAAATATTTCATCTCCTCGAGTGGGGATCGAACCCACAACCAGTCGGTTTTACAGTCACACTTCGTGCCACTGCGCCACGACTGGCCTCAAAAGGTAATAAAGAATTAAATTATCCTGATATTCAGAAAAATACCTCTACGTAGAGTAGAGTTTGTCTCAAAAATTAGTAGGATAATGTGCCCACTTGCAGTGTCTTAATACTACGTTCGCCCCTTTATCCCGCTTATAAGGGGAAAGCCCCTTTATAAGCGGGATACAGCGTGAAAGTAAATTTAAATAAAAAAAAAAACTTTAAAACCATTATAACAATATTATTTCAATGAAAACAATAGAATTTTACAAAATTTCACTTACACCACGTTTATAGCGGACATACGGAAGCGACCACAATGGCCGGCGAGATGAAAGTCTTATTTATATGCGTGACGTAATGCACAGTAACGCTAATAGTGGCTGGGTATTGTTAAGAGATTTATTTGTTGGAAATACCCCTAGAGATATCGTATTAGGTATTATACCTCTATAATATGTATAAATGATTGTTTATTTGGTTGAAACCGACGATTATGAGTTCGATTCTCACTCGAGGAAATGAATTCTCGTTCAAGTAGGAAAAGAACCGCACACCTAGTTTCTCCACTCAGTACGCAATATCTCAATAATTGTTAGGCAAGTGGGAACGGAGTGTCCTAATACAAGGGCTCCTCTAACAACCCTGTTATATTTATTTGCTGAGCGAGCACATAAGATTTAATGGTAAGTAAAGTTAAAAAAAAAACAATATGCTAGATAAGGGGAACCTAGTGCTAGATACAAAGACACCTTGCCCATTTTACGCCGAATTCATTTTGCACATAGAATCGTGGAACATCATTATGTTTTGTTACCAAAACGAGAAAATTATAATAACTTATTCCCTCGAACGGGATATTTTTAGTAAAAATCGAGGAATTAAAAGCTTATTTTAAAAAATAGTAAATTTTACTCTGTTTGGGTAAAAACGTTATCTACATTCACTGGTGATATTTGCGGGGCAATGAACCTAAGCAAAACGCGACGGCGCGTATTTTGTGTACCGTATAAATGGAAAATGTTGGTATTTTCACAGATATTTTTAAAAGAGGAACAAAATATAAGATAAAAAGCAAAAAGCGTCTGAATGTAAGCTAACGGTTGTGGGTTCATTTTTATACTGACTTTTTATCATTTCCCCGCTCTGGTTACATAAAATGCGGCGTTGAATTACGCCACTTAATACGGTAAGTCTCGAATTTGAATTGAAAATCTCGCAGGGAGTTTCTTGACACTAGACTCTACTCTGATATATGGTATAAATTGTCAAAAGGAACACATTTTCTTATTTTTTTGCAACTTTGAAAATAGTATTGAGTATATAAAACCAAGAAAGCGCGACTCGAGCTTACCCACCGAGGGCTCCGTATAAAAATTGGAGGTCTTTCTGAAATTCAAGCTACGCTTAGCCAGAGCCCTTTATTCACTTGAAATAACGGCTTATAAGAATTTACTTTTTCCTTAAAAGATACGGAACCCTAAAAATAAAAACTAGCAATTAAATTTTTTTAAAAATATAATTACACTATAATTCTGTTCTGTACATTAAAACTTTAGTTAAACATTGTGTGTTGAGTAGCGGAACTCAAAGCCGCGCTTTGATCGTTACCATAGGAAGGAAAATTAAGAAATTATTTATTTCTCCAGAGTGGGAATCTACATCGGTATCATCAGGTTTACAGTCACACGTCTGTGCCCCTGTGCCAATATGGTGGCCATATACACGACAGTCTATATTTTTATTAATGGTATATATATACAACTCATATCTTAACTGCTGCCGTAGCGAATACCGTTGTATTTTCGGCGGACCAGTATTATATATTTGTACATCTATATGTAGAGAGAAAACTTACACACACTTAAAATTACATTGATTTGAACCCAGGACCTATTCTATTGCAACCACTGGGACCTAAACGCAAAAATACTTTGTAACCGCAAGTACTCGTTTAATAAGTAAAGCACATCAATCATCAATATTGTTTCAAATAGGACACGCCTCAATAGAAATTAAATATCGTACAGCCATTACTGAGGGATCGATGTAGCGGATAATACGATCGATTAAACAAACACGGTATAGCTGGTCTCTAAGAGCGATACTATTTGCTTTATGACTCTAATTTAAACATAGAAAGCGTGAGTATTGGGACTGTCGATGTTGAAGACAATTTGAATAGATACATGGATTACTATACTGTAATAATTTACTTAGGTCAGTCCAGTAGTGCAGGGAGACCAGCTGTGGCGCAGGGACACAAAGTGTGACTATAGAATCGATTGATTGTGAATTCGATCTCCACTCGAGGAGATGAAATATTTATTTAAATTTATATTCCCTTTTCTTCGCTCTGGTATCGAGGCAAAGCGCGGCGTTGAGTCACGCCATCCCCAATGCCTCCAGAATTTGGCGGAAATTGGGCAATGGAGTGTTTTAACAATAGGTTCCCTTTGCATACCCTGTTGTGTGCGGGACACAGCGTGAAGCTGATAAGATTTTTTACTTTTTAGGATTTCGTACCTCAAAGGAAAAAAAAACAGAACGCTCATAAGATCACTTTGTTTTGATTTAATATTTTATTCTATATTCGCTTAGAGCGCAGAAAAAATTAAGCTGGTATGTCACCCTAATTAAAAGTATGAAAATATCCGCATAGTCCCAACCTACATGACACTTCCCGTAGACTTACAATTATGAAATTTGGCGAAATGTGAGTACTACTGTAAGATTAAATAAAGAAAAATAAACAAAAAGTTAAAATTTTCAGGAGGCCATCGTGACGCAGCGACACAGTCGGATTCGCACTTAGGGGTAACGAGTTATTTCCACTTTCTCATCCCAGTAAAAAGACAATGCGCCGTCACTCAATACACGATGTCTTGAAAATTGGGCAAAAGTGGGGAACGGAGTGTTATAAATGTAGCCCACAGTCCTCTATACGGCATACAGCGTGAAAATAAAATAAGTTAACATAAATTATTAATAAGACAAATAAACTAAATAATAGTTTCAGTTTTAGATACGGTACATAAAAACACGAGGAGATACATTGTAAAACGATGTTGATCGCCGCAGGCTTTTGTTCTATCACGAGGTTCCCTATCTAACTGACGCGGTATACAAAATATTCACCATTTGTCATTGTGTGATATCGTATAATAAATTAAATGCTGTTGTGGTGCATTTGATGTTAGGGGTTCAATTTCCGTTTGTGTAAATGATTTTGAATTTTTTATTATAAAAGTATTTAAAAATATTTTTATTTATTATTTGGTATTGAAAATTAAATTATAGTTTTACAAAAAATATTAAAATATTACCTTCGTCGTAATTCTTGCTTAAAATATTAATGCGTAGTTCCTAATTTTTTTTTAAATGTAAATGAGTAATCCTACATAGATGTTTATCGTAATTTGGTTGTGTTAATTTAATGTGGATTAAACTGTAATTAACGTTTTTGAGTGTCTATTTGTGTTCTGTATTGGAATGAGTTGTGTAGTAAACAATGTTTTAAAACGTGAGAACGTATGTATGAGAATAGTTTACGCCAGTTAGTGAATATCGAGGTTTGATTGTAGCGGCGTATGGTAAGTGGCAGATCAAATAAATAAATTATATTTTGTTTAAAATCAAAATTATATTTGCCAACAAACAATTCTCAAAGTACAAGTGTTAAGGTGCAGCGTGTACAGGAAAATATAAAATAATTCAATTCCTGTACCTAACTACCATTTTTTAATTAATAGAATAAAAACGAAGATTGATGACTTGAGAACACAGTGACTGATCACTCAGCACCTACATACCAAAATCATAAATTAGTACCGTGTTTAAAAAAAAGCACTTATAAGTTTTAAGTAAGTTATGCTTATGTAAAATATCTATACAAATATTTCAATAGAATTATACACCACTATTTATTTTATTTTGTATATAAACCTGCGCATTACCTCACAGCCACCAAAGTGTGAACTGTTTCTAGTTGAGATCATGATTCACTATAATCTGGCGTTTTCGTAAATACACTACGTTTCTTCTATTCAGTATCCATTGCTGAGAATTATTTATTTATATCCTTTTCTTATAACCCTGAAAGGAGCTGAAAGTTCGGAACGGAAGTGTAATAATGGGAACGGAGCGTCTTAACACTAGGGTCCTAGGTTCCCTCTGCCTACCCTGCTATATGCGGGATACAGCGTGTATTAAAAAACACGAGGCCAAAGATATAGTAATTCGTGCAGTAAAACATCGTTTTAGTGTAAACGTAATTGGTTGTACGCTGATATCCGCTCAGGAAAATAAATATATTCATCTCTCCGCCCCTATAAGACAAAATGCGGGGTTTAATTCCGCCGAACACCGCAGCGTTTCGGCTCTCTATTCTCTTTGACTACCCCGCCATTGTGAAAGCGTAAAGTAGTAGTAGTAGAATTCAGCCGATCTCGAATTAGAGTTGAGAGCGGAGAATGAAATGTCTTGACACTAGGTTCCCATAATTTTACCCTATGTTATATGCCTGTTTTAAAAAACATATTAAAGTAATCAAATGTACATACATTGTTATTACCTAAAACATTATAATATAGTGATACTATAACTTAATTTAGATACAAATTATAAATTCCGGAACTAATTCAACTAATTTTCATACATTAAATTATCATAATCATGTTAATTATGAAATAATTCATATTTATTATGGTCGGGAAATTTAAATGTATTAACTACTACTAATAGTATTTCAACGTTTTTAGATTAGTAGGCCAACTAGTCAATCAGTCACTATGTCTTTAGAAACTAGTGATTGACTGATTTAAGCTTAGAAATTTTCAGTATCTTTTTTTAGGTGTATCACGATCAAGACGTAGTGCAACAACACAGTATTAGTTTCACAGAAAGAAATACATCATTCACATGTATTAAAGAAACGGTCTTTATAATTATCTGCATATGTACTATATTTATTTTGGATTTCTGAGTAATGTGCGTATTGTTAGCGAATTCGTGCAAAAGAGGGTAGATGTAGATGAAAAATATGATAAAAGCAGTGGAATTAGGTCCAACGGGGGTAGTTGCTTGAAGGCAACGGCCCTTATTGGAAGAACTTATGTGAAGTATTGTTATTATGTGATACATATCACTTACTGCAATTACATAGTACCTCTTTCCAAATTGTTTAGAAACATATAGACGCTATGTTTTTTTAAAAAACGTTAACCGCTTCCGATTTCTAACAATATATTTACAAGCAATACAATGATAAAAAAAAATTCAGTGCTCAAGCCAATTCAAGACATTTTTTGCCCGTTCTCCGTCGGAATTTAGGTGTCGTTATAAACCTACATACATCAAATACAAAATCTTTCTCTCCACAGTCAGTTAAGACCAATGTATACGTTACAAGCTAGGCCGGAGGGGCGCACGACGCGATAGACCGATCCTGTCATTTCTGTAGACCGATGTTTGCGCTTCTATCGATTCGCCGTCACGTTCGATACTAGAGGTAGAATTGGGGGCGGTACGTGAACGGAGAACGAAGGATATGATAGGATAATAAACGGTTAAAGAGTTCACAGGTTCGATTTTGTAACTGTAAATGGATTTTTATATGTAGTCTCATCAAGACCGTCGTAGCGTAACGGGACAGACAATGTCTGAATATGATGATTGTAGATTTGATTCCAATTGAGTGCAATTATATTACTGTATTTTATACTTAATAAAAGATATTTTCACTTACTTAATCTGGTAGAAACGCGCTGCTAAGTTTGGTTTACATTACTGTTTGGGAAAAAGGGACAGAAAGTATCTTCACATAATTTTTAACAATTTTAAAGGTGTTATTCCACACTTAGGAAAGAAATATATATTTTTAGAAAACTTAAAAAAAATTGATCGTAACCGGATTTGAACCCGCGCCACTTGAAATCGTCCAAGCGCTACGCCAAACGTTCTCATCAAGCTACGACGAAATTCTTATACGCTTGTTACAACTTACTTATGTTATTAGCATCTGTAGCGAGATTTCTATAAATCTCCATTATCCAAATATAATTACTAAGAATTATCATTTATTAAAAAAGTATTTTTCTAAAAAAGTATTTATCTTAAAACTAGGTTCCCTCTGCCTGGTCTGCTATGTGGGAACCCAAGGTGATATGTTAATTAATGAATAGCAGAGTGGCACATCACTAACCTTCTTAGACCAAAATAAATATTCTTTACATGTAATTTTTAAAGAAAAAAAAAAACAAAATCAATACCTAATTATTTATTTTGAAAAATATAAATAACTTTCTAAAACCTTAATAAGGACCTTACAAGAAAGCGATATAATTACTTTAAATAAAAAAATATTACCCTTTCATACAAAATTTACTATTGAGAAAAATTGTAAAAAACAATTTCTCACTTATCGAAGACATTTGTAGAACATTAAAGGCAATCAGAACTGCAAGGCAACCATTTTAATTAATACACTACACTACGCGTACCGGTAATCTTGGATACTACAGAAGAAAAACTAATATCTAAGCGAACGACAAAAACTGCTATATGGCACACGAGATTCCCACGTGCTACCGGGAATCGAACCCGGAACCAGCATGGGAACGGACATCGGAACGTCTGGTTCTTCGACAAGCTATAATTGGTCAGGACAATAAATATAGCTGAATATAGCACGCGACTTTACTCGTGCCTCGCTATGACTATATATAGGAGTATGGATTTTTCTTTTAAATGTTTTGATTTATCGATTTTGTTATGGATGATCTGGTGGCAGGTTGTCTGGTTAGTAATGTTAGTTGTTGTAAGGGTGACAAAGTAATTTTAAATATGCATGGATTATCTCGAATATTTTACACAGAAGAAAACTGTTTGATTTGTCCTCTAAATGACCTCCAAATATAAAGTTAAGGTATAGCTTTATTCTTTTATAATTAAAGCTATACAAAATAGTTATAACACATATGTACAGTGGCGACTAACTAAGCTACGAGTACTTTTTCAAAACTCCAAGTTGAGTCTTGGGTTCAAATCCGATCTAGCCCCCAAAAGACAAACCGTATGGCAAATCGGAGATAGACGTTAAAATTCGTCAACCGGTCCGCATCGGCACGCACCGGTCGATCGCCTTTCATTTAACCGATAAATAAATAATCGTTTTATTGTACGGACACGTTCCTCGACGGAATCCCGCCTAAGGGCGTCACCTTATATGGAGAAGGAAGCGCGAGCGCATTTTATATTCGCTGCTTGTCGTCGAACAAAAAATTACGATCCGAGTACGTAGCGTAAGACAGAGATCGTTTCCAGGGTTGACCTGCTGGTATCTGGAAAATGCTTTGCGTTATCATATAATGATAATAACATTGTGAGGACTATCGTTGTGGAGAAAAAAGTGCAATTAGTGTTAGAGTACCTGGTAATTTGTCGTAGTATAATACTATACGTTACTATAAATAATTGTCTGGGAAAGAACTGAGAAATTTATTACTTGATTCTGTCAACATGTTTGTTATGTCTATATTTATATACATTTTCATCATTTTTTAACTCAATTTTGGTTTGAAGCGTAGCTTATTTTAGATGGCAGTGTATTGAGCTCGTGCTCAGTACACTGCCATCGCGTGCCATAGCGTGTGACTGTAATGCGACATTTGTGGGTTCGATTTCCAATTCAGGGGAAGAATTATTTTTATTTTCGTCGATCTTTCTCCTTTTATAACAACAAAAAAACACGGCGTTGAGAGCTGTCATTCAACAGGACATTGTCATCATTGTTTCAAAAATTGGGCAAAAAGTGGGGAAATGATTATCTTAACACTACGCTCCCTTAGTCTGCCCCTGCTATAGGTAATGCAGAATGCGACGTGAAGCTATAAAAAAAGGTATAATATAAGCACTTATCAAATGTAATTTTAATAAAAAATATTTGAACCTACGGTCGTTTTACTAGATACATTTCTATTTCGATACGATACGATAGTGTTGAAGGTCTATGATTTATATTTTATAGGACAACGCGCAGAGCTAGCTGGTGGTCTCTTTATTTTCCAATCTGTCAAGATAAATATTGAAGCTTAATTTGTAATTCTTATCGAATAAGAAATGTCAGTGAAATAAAGAAATGCGACAAAATGGCACCGTTGCGATGTATCTGACTTGAAATGATAATTGTAGGTTCAAACATATTTTTTTAGCATCACACTTTATCCCCAGCAGAGTACACAGAGGAAATTGAGCGCCAAGCGCTACGGGACGTGGGGGTTAAATCCATTATTATAACCTGATATAGTTTTAGGTGTTTGTTAGTAACTTGGACTGACTGTAAGCGGTGATAAAATGTGGGTCCGATTCCCACTCGAGGAAGTGAAATAATTAATATTTGCATTTCCCCCTTCTGTTAACGAGGTAGAGCGCGGCGTTGAGTTCCACCACTTAACACGCAGTGCCTTTAGAATTAAGTGGAAAGTGGGGTTTCCCACTTTTCCTCTAATAAGAGTTTCCGTCTAGGAAGTAACTTAGTGACCACGGAGTGTCTTAACGCTAGGTTTCCAGAGACAAAATATAGATACAGAATAAAAGTATCACACATTTGATGCAAAAATGACCTAATTAAAGGAAAGACTATTAACAAATTTTGAATCAGTTTGTTTTATGAAAAGAACAAGGCAAATGAGTGCAATCTGATGGTAAGGTACTGAAATATCTCAAAAAGGGCAAATACATATTTTTTGCACCAAATAATATCATACATTTTTAGTTAAGTAACTAAGTTACTATGACAACTAAACATCCAAATCTAAACGTTTATTTTGTTTCTTTCTTTATTCTTTTTACTACACACTTCTACCACATGTAACACTGTCTCGCACATAGAAAATAAACAGTAGGAAGCTGGGAACCTAGTATCATGCTGTATCCCGCACACAATTGGGTAGGCAAGGGAATCTAGAGGAAACGCACACTGTTCTCCATTCTCCTCAGAATTCTGGAGGCATTATATGTTGAGTGGCGGAACTCAACGCCGCGCTTTACCTCGTTTCCCTAGCGAGGAAATGAATACATTAAATATTTGATTTCTCAAGTCGGAAGCGAACTCACAATCTGTTGCGTTCACAGTCGCACGCCTGTGTCCCTGCACCACGACTAGCATCGAGATTTTGCATAATTTGGCTACGACATAACGATACGTTTAAGCGGTCGAAGCCGCGCTAAGCTAATCGCACAGCAGAGTAGGCAGAGGGAACCCAGTATTAAAACGTTCCGTTCCCCACTTTCCGTTTAATTTTAATGAAATCAATATTTGATTTCCTCGAGTGGGGATCGAACCCACAACCGGTCGTGTTTACAGTTACACTTTGCGCTCCTGCACCACGACTTGTAATTTTTCTTTAAAACCAGTAAGCGTACCGCACAAAAAGTTACGTTTCGCGTACGCTTGAATACGTCGTATTGAAGGCATCTCATAGTAGCGTGGCTTTTACTTGCGTGACTGCGTTTTAAAATCACTGCGTGCTTTTTAATGATAACTTTATAATTATAATTAAAATCGATTGAATTTTTTTTTAATATGGAAAGGCGTATAAAATTTCAATTTATTATGTATTTAGTTTTTTTATGATGGTTGTATAGGGGGTAAGTTTTTTTTTATTTTACGTTTTATTTAAAAGTAAAATACGTACATATATAAATGAGTCTAAGTTAATTAAGACCTAATCGTTAAACAGTTAATCTTTATAACAAAAAGTAACCGAAGTCGTTTGATTCTTAGTGGATTGAAGGAAATGAACTACTTTTCTGCGTCACCCTGGCGACAATTACTTCCGTCACTAAACACGCAGTGTCTCGAAAATTGGGGACGGAAAGTTCTGACACTAGGTTCAAGTGACTCGAACGTTCGTTTTACCTTGTCCTTTCAATAAAAACAAGCTTTCTGCTTACCCTGTTAAGCTAAAAAAAATTCAAAGTTCAGGTTTATTTAACAACACAGTATTACTACGCAGCAATTATCGAAATTCTACAATAAGCGAACGATTACGCTCGATAGCATCGATTCTGAAAATCGATTTTAAATTCAAAGTAAAAAGTCAGACAAATTGTTTAAGACATGGCTGGAATAAGTCGCTGCGTATTTTAAAAGTAGTTTTCAACTTGAGTTTTGGTTATTTATTTATATATATTTATTGTGATTCTGCAATTTTTTTTTATTTGGTGATTTTTTTTAGGCTTGTACTCTATATCTTATATATGAAATTATGAAAATAATATAATATATTTTATTCTGTCTGTCTTCTATAATAATATATCATTAAATGAAGAACATTTTGATTTTAATTTTAAAACAAAACTGGACTTGAACACGAAGAGTTCCGTTCCATTATATCTATAAAAAAGGCAAAAATTACATTTGTTATATGGTAGCTCCCTTAAATATGTATTCTATTCTGTTTTTTTAGTATTTATTGTTGGAGCTGTAACAGAAATAATTAATCTGTAAAAATTTTTAACGGACAGTCGTGGCGCAGGGGCACAAAGTGTGACTGTAAAATCGACTGGTTGTGGGTTCGATCACCACTCGAAGAAATAAAATATTTATTAACATTTATATTTTCATTTCTTTGCTCTGGTATCGAGGCAAAGGGGGCCTTGATTTCCGCCACTCAACACGCATTCTCGTCCTCGTTTTAACACTAGGTTACATACAGCAGGGTACCTACCCTGCTGTATGCGGGATACAGCGTGAAGCTGATTTATTTATTTTTATTTTATTTAAATGCCTAACTACCATGGTTCATCAGATACACTTTGATGACAGACGGACAGACAGACGAATGGTCTGACAGCGGAGTCTTAGTAATAGGGTACCGTTTTACCCTTTGGGTGCGAAATCCTAAAAAGTATGTGTATGAAATGTGTTTTTCTTTATGCTTTCAATTTTTCTACATGTGCCAAGTGCGAGGCAACAAAAAATATAATACTGTTTCTTTCGTTAAAAACATAAACTTGTGCTTTGTAAAACGAAAAAAAAGCCATACAATAAAAATAACCAAGTTTACAGTATACTATAAAGTAAATAGTATACCAAAGACAGCGTAATAAAGACGAAGGCCCACGTTGCCCTTTTTCGATGTAAAATGTGAAGAGTTTTTATTCACCATACAAACAAACACGCATAGTATTACATTTACAATTCAATTAATCAATTACATACAGCCTTGGACGCTCCCTGCCGTGTCTATGGAAAAAGTTAACTATTTATTATGTTAGATCCTGTAAAGAATTTATTTTAGAAGGTCTGTGTTACTAGTCTTAAGTTCTATAATTTTAATATCATTTAAGAAATAAGATTATATATCACAATATAAATTGAATAAAAAATAGCTGATATCGTAAAATATATTTTTCCAAACTTACAATTTCTATATATTTGTATGATTAAAATAAAAATATTAACTATTAGCACGTGAATCATAAACGTGAAGACTAAATTAATTTATCCAGTAATAATCCAATGACGTATCGTTTATCAAAATCGGTTCACTGACTTAACAGATACGATAAAGGAACGGACATACATATTTGCTTAAAACGTAACTTTCTTTTCAGGCTTTACCTTAGTCAGGTAAAAATATATTAAAGATGTAAAACAAACAAAGCATTGCACAATTATATTGGATAAATACCAATGTATTTTCAAAATTTCCATATAGATAAACGCTTTGTGTCCACCTACTGTTTTGAGAGACGCGCCGTCGGCACCTAAACAAGCCCATTTTGTAAGCACAAGACATCTCTATCAGATCATTTGATACTTTAAATATTCCCACCTAATTAACATCACTGTTTCCAGAATGTTCGAACACCCACAGTCCCATAGCGTTAAAAAGTAGCAATCTAAACGATTTTGGCTCACATCCATATTCATGCGTAACCAGAAATCTTAAGCGGTGGCCTAACAGGGCGGGATTCTTGCAGTGGCTCAATAAGTTTTTCGTGTGTAATTAACCTTTTGTAATGCCTCGGAGACGTTGCCACGCGTTCGACGCGCGACTGCCGTACATGGAGACTGCACCTCACGGATCACCGCCTCGAATCTACATTTATTAAATCACTACAATGCCAGTATGACGTATGTGCTACCTCTACATTTTCAACCCTGTTGAAATAAAAGTTACGACGGCTAAGGCTGTATAGTTGTCGTTTATCCGTTCACCGGATATTGAATTGAAAGTGATAAACCAAATCGTTCCAAAATCGCTTGCTCCAGAGACCAAATCGGACATTTTCAACCCAAATGATTAAGAGAAGACAGAAGGCCGCCACGCGACGAATTCCATACGGCTCTGGGACACGATTTTGTTCAAAATAGAGCATCATTAAGATAGGTGAGGTGTCGTGACTTTGAAAAAAAATTAAGGAATCAGAGTCGTGGGTAGGTGAGATGAATTGAATATAATGAGTGGTAATGTTCGCGATAGGATGGCAGCAGGTCCAGGCAGTGGGGCTGTCAGGCGTGATGGTACGTCACGATCGAATTGATTGCTGGTGTCACATCGATGAATGAATCTACGGCATTAAGCCAAGTGTCACTGGTCATTTGACAAATGGTCTATTTGATTTTTTTTATTATGGATTTGTATGTTAGTAAATCTGTGTTCAGCCTAGATGTATAATTGAAAAATTCTATAAATCTATAATTATGAAAAATTATCTTTCGTTGGGGTTCTTTATGTATGTGTATCAAACGGCTATTGCAGCTTAATTCGTCATACAAAATATTTTGGTAATTTTATAGGTAAGCGTTCTATTGACAGCCTTGGACGCTTCCTGCCGTGTCTATGGTATTTATTTATTATAATTGATAACAACAATGATTTTGTTTTTTACAATTATTAATTTATTATAAAACCACTTTCTTTTTTAAAAATATTTATATATAAATTAAACTTTTTAACGCAAAGTAGTTCGTACTATTAGCAGCGTAATCAAAATAATTAAAAATTTTAAATATTTTGTATACTACCACGTATAATTCGACAAACAATAGATTTCGTATTGTACTTTATTCACTAACAAAGATGAGATTTGACAGGTGACAAAATTCTACACCGCATCTAGTCTAACTAGTAAATAAAAAAAGATTGATGAAAATATTTAAAAAACAAATATCACTTAAGTAATAACCTCGCTCCGCCTCAACAATAGAGCGAAAAAATAAAAATATAAATGTGAGTAACCATTTTATCTCCTCGAACCCACAACCCGTCGAATTTCACACAGTCACACTCTGTGCCCTTGCGCTACGACTGGCCTCCCAAACCGATTAACCATTTTAATGGAAACATAAATAAATCGTAAACAAGAAGCTAACAGAATTTACAACTTGTGATTTGACAAAAAAATTATCTTACAATTGCTTTTGGTACGCACTGCGAAAGACTACATCTACATGACAATGCCTATACGTAACCTTCTCATACTTATTGTAAATATTTTATTGTGTCCAATGGTCCTCTGTCTGTCTGTCTGTCTGTCATCTTGATTTGTTCGTATCTCCTGTATAATGAAGGTGCAAGCAGCTGACAGGAGCACTCGCGATGCCCAATGATCGATTTGCCGATTGAAAATGATTGCGGGTAGCTTAATCTATTATGCTCGAGTTGTCAGCTTAATTATGGCTGACGTTATTACTCCGTAACTCAGTTGTAGCGGAAGTTGTTTTTATTTAAATTTTGCTTCGTTTTTCAGTCAATATGGGCAATATTGAAAATATTTAAAAATAAAGATAATATATTATTCTAATATATTTACATAATATGTTTTTTTTTAGTTTTACACGTTTATCGAATATAGCAGAGTGGAAAACATTACGTAATGTTTACTTTTCTGTATAATGTTTAGAACGACGATAGACAACATAGTATACAAAATGGAGTCTAAATCATACTATGCCAATCAATTTAGACATTGCGTGTAGAGGCGAAACTCAACGCTGCGATTGAATACCTTTTTTTATTTGACTTATTTGATTCATTATGGTGTTGTAATATTTTATGTTGTTAAATAGGCAGAAATACATACGTACTTAAAAAAGTACGTAAGTATAAAACGTACTTTCTTGAAATCAATTTCAATAAAGTACATGGAAGAAATTATTCATATTTCACATCCTCGAGTGGGAATCGAACCCACAACACAAGTTAATAATATCTATAAATTTTATTAAAAAAATAATGCAATGTATAGGTATTTATCTGCAACAAGCTTCGCGATGGCGTCATATATTCGATTCTTACTCGAAAGAAATAACAATTTTCAAGAGAACAACACGTTGAGTTCCGCCACACAACACGCAATGTCTCCAAAATTTAGCAGAAGGTGAGGAGTGTCAATATTAAATTCCCTCCACCTATCCTGTTGTATGCAGGATACAGCGTGAAAATAAAAACTATTAAAATATTATATTTTACTTAATACAGTACATATTCAGCACCAATTCAACCGGACCAAGATTCAAATCCAATATAACATAATAAATAGTTACACGCATTTCGGCAGTGTTATACAGTAAAGAGGTCCTCCTCGGGCGCGTCGTATTAATCACTCTTGTTAAACCCTGAGATAAGGCGATAAGGTCGAAAAATAACGCCTTCCAAATGAATTATTCACTTTGAACGTTACAAATTAACTGTTTAGCTTATGGCTATTAAGGGAGATGTCTATCTGTGATAATATACCGTAAGTGATGGGCGGTTTCACAAAAACTGCGGTGGGATTTTATAATTAAAAAAAAATGTTATATCTTCTATTGATATAATTATGTGAGCTGGTATGGTGCAACTGCGGGATCCAGCGAGGTAAAAAACCGACGTAAAATTTTAAAATATAAGTAATATATATAACATATTTTAACTGTATTTTTTTTTCATATTTACGGCGTGTAGCAGGGTAGGCAGACGGAGAGATTTAGTGCTAAAACACTTGGCTTCCCACTTTTGCGGAGTTCTAGAGGCTCGACAAGACAGACAGAGGAAATAAAAGAAAGAAACTAATATTTCATTTACTCAAGTGAGAATCGAGCACACAACCTGTCGCGTTTACAATCACACGCTAGTGCCCCTGCACCAGACTGGCTTACTGGTAAACTATAACATGATAACTAATATTTAATATTAACTTAATAATTCAGCTTTATGATGTATCACACACACAGCAGGGTAGGCAGCGGGAACCTAAGGTTAAGACACTTTGAATTCTAGAGGCATGCGCGTTGAGTGGCAAAAAGCAACGCCGTGCAACACATTTAAATAAATGTTTCATTTCCTCGACAAATTTAAAAAAATATTTTATTTCCTCGAGAACGGATCGAATCCACAACCAGTCGCATTAACAGTCACACAGTACCAAAAAAGATCCTAGCAGTAGTTGAGGCCTCGCCTCTTGAAAACCGTGAAAAGATAATCTTTTGTGTGATTAAAATTTTATAAAATGTTAAAAATGACTTCCACATATAAAAAGAGGACTTACTTTGTTTTCGGCTTGTAACTCTCAAAAATTTTGTTCCTATATTTCTATTGCTTACCTGTAAGAAAATAAAAAAAATAATTTTATTTACAAGAGCATATCTCTCGATAGATCCAGCCGGAGTAACATTATGCCAGAAAATTATTTAATATTTAATTTAACCTAAAAGTGTGTATTTATATATATATATATATATATATATATAAAATAATATAATTAATTACGCCTATAGTAAGGTAGGCAGCGAGAATCTAGTCATAATTATTCCATATGCTTTTTTAAGGATATAGAGTAGCGGAACTCATCGCGGCGTATAATTTTAATATAACAATTAATAATTTATCTTTTAACATAAAAAAAACGGATATCCAATTTTTATTAAGATGAAAAATCATAATTCAAGTTAATAAAAGATGGTCGGTCTGTGGATTCAATTCCCACTTAGAACAATCAATTATTTTCACTTTCTCTAAAATTGGAAAGCGCATGGAGAACGAAGTATACAACCTCTAAGCTCCCTTTCCCTACCCAAAAATCCAAATTCAATTGAATTCAAAACGCAAATCCCGCAAAAAGCTCTAAACTCACATTAATTGATCAGTGTCAATAATGACATGTTTATGTGTTTGGTGTATGACACAAAAAGCGAGTTATCAATTTGATATTAGAGACGCCGTTCGTAGCGTCCGGCGCCTGCGGCCGTGTACCCTCGAAAAACTTATATGATGCTAGCTATGAAATGCAGTCGGATGCTTTTATAGAGTAGTTTAAAAATTTAGATGAAACTTTTAGTTTGGTTAATGTAAAGTGAATATTGTTTTAAGATTTAGTGATTGAGGCCGTCGTAGCGTAGGGGCACAGCATTTGCATTGTAAACGAGACTCTGCATTTGACTCCTACTCGGCAAAATCACATTTACATTTTCTCGCTCTGATAACAAGATAAAGTTGAGTTTTTTCATTCAATACGCAATGTTTCGAAAAAAATGGAAATTATAATAATACATTCTCTTGAGTATGAATCGAACCTACAACTTGCGTATTTACAGTAGACGATTAGAATTAGATGATGTGTCGCTGCGTTATAAAATGTCTTAACACTAGATTCCTTCTGCTTACTCAGCTAAAAAAAAAAATATTGAAAATTTTGTAATAAAGATTTAAAGCTTTTTACAGATTTATAAAAAAAAAAAATTAGCTTCACGCTATATCCCGCACACAGCAGGGTAGGCAGAGGGAACCTAGTGTTAAGACACTCCGTTCCCCACTTTCTGCCGAATTTTGGAGGCATTGCGTGTTGAGTGGCAAAACTCAACGCCGCGCTTTGCCTCGACACCAGAGCGAAGAAATGAAAATATAAATTTAAGTAAATATTTCAAATACAGATTTATAATATAATATTTATAAAGCCTTGATCTAAATTTTTCTATACTCTCCAGACATTTTGGCAAAAGGAATAACTAAGTTTGGCGTTTTAACAAAAAGTCGAATATGATTCAAGCAGTCACATAGCTGACTTTGTATGCTTAATATTTGATGCCTTCGATGGAACTCATCTAATATATCTACTAATATTATTTGAAATAACAATATGTCCATCCATACATTTCTTGTAATTAAATACTTTTTTAAATTCTACCTAGTATCCAGCTGAAAATTGGATATGCCTATCCGTTATCGACTTCTATTTAAAATAAAGTGAAAATTCAAATAAGTATTAAAATTCAACACTGAAATGGTCTAACCAGAAACTGAAACACAAAATTTTTAGATACAAATCTACAATCGCCGCGTTTAGTTACGCTTATATACTATCCTTTTCATTTTTAAAGCGAAAACGGTAGAACGTAGTATATGCCATTTCATTTTTATTTCGTTAGATAGCGAAATTAAGCGCTGCACTTTATCTATCAATCTCCTTTTCTAAGTAAGAATAGAACTCGCAACCATCGCGCTCATACAAACATTACTGTTAAGACCAATTATTAACTTAAAAATAAGTAATTTATTTAAAAAATTATATAAGCGGAGTAGGGTATAACCGTTTGTCGTCAAAATATCGCGGTCGGTGTTTTGCGTCGGCGGCCACTGTCGGGATATTTTTCCGTTTATTATGCTCTTAATGTGACAGACTGAATGCATTGTGGTTTATTTATGTCCTTTCTATTGGGGGCACAGAACATGGTTGTTATAGACGTGGTTTAAGTTACTGGAATGGGAAAGTTAATATTTAATATATCATGCTGTATAAAGTATAAGTATTGGCAATAACCGAAACAAGCAAAAAAAAATTAAAAGAAATAATTTGTTCAATAATTTATTTAATTCCCTCAATACTCTTACTTAACATAATCGTTTACTCCTCCGTATGGAACTTATATTCAGGTTCCATATGGATAATGAAATACTACCAACCAATATTACCAACTATTTAAACTCGGCGTTGAGTTCGACCACTTCAAGGGTAACGTTTCGAAAATTACAAGAAAAATAGAGCGGAGTGTCTTTCCCTCTTTGTACTTTACAATGCAGGGAAACGCGTGATGATATATTTTGTTGTTAAATGACGAACCCCTCAGTTTTTATTCACTTTTTACTATTAATTAACAGAAGACACATTAAAAATATATATGAGCTTCACGCTGTATATGTAGGCAGAGGGAACTTGGGGATCTGCCTACTTTCCGCCGAATTCTAGAGGCATAGGCCTCGCCTCGTCTGTCTATAAATATCTATCTTTAGATTTTAAAAAGCAGCTTTAAGTTTTTTCCCGCATGAAAGTGTTGGCAGAAGGAATTTAGTGTGAGGACATCCCGTTCCTCACTTTCCGCAATTCTTGCTGTCTGTCGTATGTCTGTCGGATCTAAACGCTGCGATTCGTATCCCATGGTATCCTAGGGTGGAGAAATGAAAAAAAAAATTATTCAACCCCTGTGTGAGAAATCAAATTCACAATACTCGCAATCGCCGGCCATCATGTTTTTTAAATTAATGCATTAACAGATTTATTTATATGTCGTAAGTTCTTGTAAAGAGCAGGCTATAAGTCCCATCAAAAATATTAATGAGTAATGAGCTAATTTACATGTAAAATAATGCGTCGTCGTAACCTCCACGTGTGCCGAGTTGTGTGTTCAAGCAGGATAAAATCCAAGCTCTCGAGTCAAAGCGCGGCGTTGAGTTTCAAGACTAAAACAACGAACATTCAATGCTTCAACAGTTCGATAGAAAGTGGGGAACTAAGCGAAAGGAACCCAGGTTCACTTTGCGCAGGAAACACCGTGAAGTAAAAAAGTGTTATATAGTGCGGAATACTTTTTTGCTATCTTAAATTGGGATAAAAACAATTGTATTAAATATATTGTATTTCTGTTTTGAATATAAATGTACAGGTCACGTAGTCCAACATTGCAGCAAAACATTGTGAAAATTATATGAAAATATATACCTACCCGTAAGTTTGCTTTTTATATATGTTGCAGTACAGTGTAATTATCTTCACTCTGTATCCCGCTCAGATTAGGGCAGGCAGAGGGAACCTAGTGGCAAGACTCCGTTCGTTATTTTCCGCGGAATTCATTGCGTGTTAATTGGAGGAAGTCAATCGCGCGTTGCCTCGACACTAGAGCGAAGAAATGAAAATGTAAATTTAAATAAATATTTAATTCCAACGAGTGGATATCGACCCCAGAACCACTCGTGTTCAATTCCGTCTAATTTTCAACACATAAGGGTGTTGAGTGACGGAACTTAACGCGCTTTGTCT
Organism: Heliconius charithonia; assembly: GCA_030704555.1. NCBI lineage: Eukaryota > Metazoa > Arthropoda > Insecta > Lepidoptera > Nymphalidae > Heliconius > Heliconius charithonia. The sequence goes on from CM060825.1 coordinate 9,073,140, forward strand.
TGATACCAGAACGAGGAAAGAAAATTAGTCCTTCCCCCAAAGTGGTAATCAAAGTCAAATAATTTTATTCAAAATAAGAAGTTACATGCTTCATTTTTTGAACGTCAAATAATTTACCACCAGTTCACTAAAATTAGTGCCTCAGACCTGAGAAGAACCGGCGCAAGAAACTCAGCGGGACTTATTTTTTTAAATCAATTATCAATTATGACAATCACATTTTAGGTCAATAATCAAACTCACAACCATCGCGGTCACAATCGGACGCTGCGCCGCGGCGAGATCTGACGAAGAATAATGAAATTATAATAAAAAGAGATATTTTATTATAAAATGTAATACCCTATAATGATCACATCTAAACTAATATACCTACTTATACAATGCATATTTGAACTATATAGAAAATTTCTTAACAATCTTATCACAGACAAATCTATGTGTTATCAAAAATACATTTCATAATCATATCTCAAATATTTGATACAAGAAGATATCATTTAAACTATTTATATGCCCTTAGCCTGTATCTTTAAACTAAAGTTTTTTATTAGACCAAAACATCCTACGGCCGTTGATTTTATGATAAGTTAATACAAATATGAAAGATAAACGATACGATACAAGATATCGCAAAATTTTATCCCTTTGTCTACACCGAGATATTCAACGCAAAAATAATATGAAGCCAAAAAGCTGTACCAAAAATAAATAATTTATCTTAAAAAGAAAACCCATTCACTCTTTTGAAAGCATCAATCATAATCGACATTTCGTTATCAATGCCTCACTCGGGAATCGAATGTTGATCCTTTTTGTATGGAACAATTAGCTTTTGTTTATTGTACTGTATTTGTTTATTAGGGGCGGGCGTTGCGCAAAAACGCTATTTTATTGGATTTAGTTTTCGATTTATTTTGGTATGTACGATTAATGTTCTGGACAATGGATGGGTCTCTTTGATATACCGATATCGGTACTTGAAGTAAATGTAATGTTTTAGTTTTGTATCAATCGATTTTAAGTAATATATTTTAAATGGACAGAACTGATTTATTTAACAAGAAGCGGTATGGTTAGTTGGACATGCTTACAGGCACGTCGCTGTTATTGCAAACATCAAAAGAAAAGTAAAAGGTTTTGCGTTTCTTTTATATATTTGGACAAAAAAGATTTTTTTTCTTCACTGATAGTTGGTAGTGGAGGAAAGCCTTCAGTATGTTTTTGATCATCACTTGAGAAGAATAAATTTTAAAAAATCTATTTGATGATTTTACTCGCACATTGTCACACACACACACTCGCACATTGTCAAATTCCGGCAAAAATCGAAGGACGAAGTGTGTTAACAATGTGTGTTAGCTATAGCGTGAAGCTGCCTTTTTAAAAGTTAATATTTTCATATATATAACAAGATTAATGTTTCTATACCGTCAAAGCAAATCTTAAGATATCGATTTGTTGAATAAGTTTATATAAAAAAAAACAGAGTAAAGGGACTGCACGCTGTTCGTCTTAAAATGGTCGCTTCGACCTTTGCCACGAAACGATATCGTATCGCATCATCTCAGCTACCGATCCGACCTATTGACCCTTAGGGTGTGTATATTGCAAATACTACGTGGACTGTCTCATTCTTCTTAGTTTTGTAGAATCACCTAAATTGTATGATACATGTAGGTATGGATAACTTATCATATAACCTTTAAATCTATTCTTATGGACTTATATTGTAAAGTTGAAGAACTTGTTCGGTTGAACACTTAGAACTCAAGAACTGCTGAAAAACCAAATTTCTATATAACACTAAAAATAAATGTGAAATAGAGGTAAAATGGAAAGATTTTTTTAATAGCACCTTATTTTGCACGTATTTCTTTGTGAGTGACTGACAGAAAATACACAGACGAAACTTTGCAAGAAAACGAAACGTCGCCAATTTTTCGAAATTCGAATTCTTCGTTGTATAAGCCGTTCTTACGGGAACAGGAAAAAGTAAGACTTTCTATTTCACTTATATAATTCAGTGTAAATACTTATATAATTTAATAGTCTTAAAGTTAATTATATAATTTAGTATAGGTACCAATAGTTAACCTATAGTTGATGTAAATCCGTTTAAGTACAAGTGCACAAGCTCTCCGAAGCATTAAATGTATTACGTCTATTTTCTTTACGTCCTATATTTATTAAAAACTTTATAGTCTCCCTACAAACAGCTTCTGTTATTTGGATGTAAAACCATTGTGTCCTGTGAACAAGTATTCCCGTATTCATAAATAACTGATTCCGTCACCTCGTTTATCACGTTTGTTGTACATTGAGTACATTACTCATTTTCGTTTTTGGATCTTTAGGTTCAGTGGTTAGTCTAATAATACTTATAGGCAATCAGCTTAACGTTTTCCCCTCAAATAGCACGGTATTTAGAAGGAACTTAGTGTTAAAACGCTCCGCTGCCGTCTTTCCGCACAAGTGGGACAGCAGCGAATAACTGTAGACGCGACGGTTGTGGGTTTCATTTCCTGTCGGGGTACCTAATGAATTATTCTCTAGTAACAAAGCAAAGCGCAAAGTTGAATTCCTCCATTTAACACATAATGTCTTTAAAATTGTGCGGAAAATTCAGAACAATTGGGCGAGTCGTGGCGCAGGGGCACAAAGTGTCACTGTAAAACCGACTGGTTAGGGGTTCGAGCCCCCCTCGATGAGATGATGATATATTTACTTAAATTTATATTTCCATTTCTTCACTCTAGTCTCGAGGCAAAGCGCGGCGTTGAGTTCTGCCACTCAACACGCAACGCCTTCAGAATTCCGCAGAAAGGGGTGAACGGAATGCAATTAACACTAGATTCCCTCTGTATATCCGGGATGCAATGTAAAACTCAGAAAAAAAAAGCATCAATAATCGAAATTCCTGGCCCTACAACAATGCATCGGTTTTAAAATATAACATCTTAATGAGACACTATAATGTAACAACCTGGCAAAAATATAATGCTAAGATGTCCTGAAAAACTGTCGATCGTCGATATAAATCATGCTTTGACGGCTCTTATGATACATTGCCTCGTGCTTTAATAGCGATACAATTCACCTGTCGTATAATTTTTAATTGGTTTTTCAAAACTTTGAAGTATATATCGGGAATCTATTATAAATTCATATTTTGAAAGCCATTATTATACTGTAAGTGCGACAGTTCTGAGTTTGATTCCCTTTCGGTGGAATGCATTTATTTAATATCCTCTGGTCTGGTAAAAAGACTGAATGTTTCATTACTCAACGAGCTCGAAATATAAGCAGTACGAAAGGAATGTCCTAACCCTAGATTGACCGCCGAAAAAGAAACTTAGTTAATTGCTAAAAATTAAATAGAGAAAAACATATTTTCTACTCCAAGAATTGACTAAAAATCTTTATTTCTTATATTAATTAAACTTTCAACTACCAAGTATTACAATTATAATTCTTAATTAAGTCTTACTTAGTAGTCTGTACAATTTCAATAGCAGAGTGTTCAATTTATTTAAGACGATATCAATATAAATGAAAAAAAAATGCAAAAATGATATTAAATTTATTTTTAATATTAACAAGAACTGAAACAACAGAACCCGATATTGCTTCATTTATACATAGATGATTAAGTAACAAAATATCATATTTACATTATAAATTCACGTCATCTTTAACGTCCAAACGTTCCCCCTTCATTCAACGGACGGTGTTTTTGCACACAAACAAACACACAAATCATGATTATCGTTCGATGTGACAAATGATTGATCACTAGCGACTACCATTATATTGAACAAGGGTAAATAACTAATGTGCTATAGAAACCACGCTCTTAAAGCAACGGAAGAGACCTTCAAAAATCATATAATATCATATAAACAAAAACAATTGAAATATGAATAAGTTCTTAAAGAATGAAATAAGGAACGAAAAACTGTACCGATTTTGATGTTAATAGCTCTAAATGAATAGCCGATGTTGTGATAACACTTGATTCATACGTTACTTGTATAAGGTAGGTAGGTATAAGAAAAATCGTACATTTTTTGCGTTGATATTTGCGAATTGTAATGTACTCAAAATTGCCTTTGGCAAATCTGTATTGAATATTTTTTTTTATTGACAACAGACAAAGCTTTTATCAAAATTGAGTGAGTTAGAAAACTAATTTTGATTTGACCATTTAAAAATATATACCTTGTTGGGAAGAACGACAGGTTACGGATTTAACTATTTTCTTTATATCATAGAACATATTTAAACATAAAAAGGGCATTTTAAAATAGGTTGGGGAGAAAGAGGAGCTCGGACGGGGGGTTCTGCTTCTGGCTCTGCGATCATCCATGTAAATGTTTTCACATATTAATTAAATCAGATTTTCTTTTTATTATTGAGAAATGAAAGACAATAATTGCTTAATTTAAGTATATTTTTTGTGTAATTAACTTCCTATATCATCTAAGTGCATAAGTAACCTTTCTATAAGAAATTGATTTTTAAATTTAAAAAATTAAATTAGCTTCACGCTATATCCCGCACACAGCAGGGTAGGCAGAGGGAACCTAGTGTAAGACACTCCGTTCCCCACTTTCTGCCGAATTTTGGAGGCATTGCGTGTTGAGTGGCAGAGCTCAACGCCGCGCTTTGCCTCGACACCAGAGCGAAGAAATGGAAATATAAATTTAAGTAAATATTCCATCTCTTCGAGTGGGGATCGAACCCACAACCAGTCGGTTTTACAGTCACACTTCGTGCCGCTGCGCCACGACTGGCGCAATTGATTTTTTAGGTGTATTTATCCCGCACATAGCAGAGTAGGCATCGGGGAAATGAGAATCTGGTATTAAGACACTACGTTACCTTTGACACTTTCGTTTCCCACTTTCTCCCAACAAAATAACAGATATTTACTATAAACGGGTATTTTTTTTTAAAGCCATGCATGTTCCATTCTTTAAGGAACAAATAAACTTATATCCTTAATTAAGTTATTTTCAGTTTCTTTTATGTGTGACAGATTGAACCACAACAAGGCCGATGTTAAGCGTTGATATTTCTATTTAATAGAGTTATAGTCTCGCAGTCTTTAACTTTACAAAATAGGAATTATTTGAACACTTGTCATCCGCAACTATGTTAGCGTGGGCTTTAAGATGTAATTCACACATTCATACCAAAGCTCGTCTTGCATTTTATTATTACTCGGTAAGATTTTTTTATATGCGCTTCATACTTTTAAAAAAATATGAAACTCTTTTAAGATTCTATCACAATAATTTCATGCAAAAAGCAAATCTATTGAAATAAACTAATAAGAGACCTAAGTTGATACTTGAAAAATATGCTTATATTGTCAAACCAAACATTCTTAGTCCATCATTGATTGATTTATACAAACATATATATCTAATAAACTATAGTTAGGTACAGACAGTGACAGGACAGACTCCGTGTTATCTGCCAACCTGTGTGGTCCTTACGGAGAGCCACAAAAACCTATCGATTCGCTTTTTGCCGCCGACCAATAACGAAAATACCGACCTAAATACAACATTTCACACAAAATCAACCTTATATCAATATAATATACGGAATTTCATCAGAGACAAAACTTTCAACTTGACAATTGATTGAAAAAAAAAATTATATAATTGCTATAGGATCTGTCAATTTGGAATGATTTCGTCGCAACGACTAATTCAGAAGGCAAGGATATCGTGACTAATGACTATATATACATTTTATATCAAGAATGTAAGGTCTTCACTAAAAAAGACCTCCCTGCTCGTTATATGACTATTCATTGGATATTGTTTCATCAATTGTGGCTTAATAATATATACTTGAGCGGTAAGCTTTTAAAGTAACGTGCCTCAAAGGAAGAAGGCGTCGCAGCGTGAGATGGTAATGTATAAAAAATTAACAATCACCGTACATATGGGGAATTGATAAAATATCGATGGAAAAAGTGTCTTGGGTAAAACGTCAGGGAGCTTATACATATCAGGTGTTCTGTTTAAATTTAATTATATATTTATTGTTAATATATTTATTGTGTTTTGGGAAATATCAACGGTGCTAGAGTAAAGCCTGAAAAGCATGAGGATCCACCGGAAGACAAGTCATTTGGTGTTGATGACAGTGGTTGAGGTGTCCAGGACAAATGTCTAAATAATATGTTCCAACACTTGGATGTAAAATAAAAAAGAACAATAAAGCGTGAAAAAATAGAATTGTGAATAATTGGTGCAGTTGATATAATAGATTTACAATATTTAATATCTTAAAGACAACAATGAGAAACGCGGCGTTGAGTTCCACCATCCGAGCTATATGCAAGAAAAAATTTAAAGCTAAAAAAAGCTATAATTCTTAAAGGAACTCTAAAATTTCCACATATTCTTTCAACTTATTAAATCACAGCTTTCTCTAATGAGAGCAGCCGGGGTGAACGCAGCAGGTCGGAAGATATGCCTACACGATTACATACATACATATGTATTATATGTACGTTGGATCGTAAAAAGAAAATATTTATAATTTTGAACGAGTTCAATTTAAAGTACCAATGTTTTATAAAATATATTTTTTGTTAAATATATTTAAGTTACAGTCTAAAGCAAAACATAACGATGATAATTTATAATTACAGCACTCATCACTGTGCGTTAAGTAGCGGAGCTCAACGCCGCATTTCATCCTTACAGAGAAGAAAAATAAAAATAAATTTATCACCACTTTCCTCCGAATTCTCAAGGCACTGCGTGTCGATTGGAGGAACTGAACGCCGCGCTTTGTCTCATTACCATAGCCAAGACATGGTAATATGAAATATTTTATTCCGCTGTGCGGAAATCGAACCTTGATCCGTCGCGTTTATAAATAGCATCATGTTATTTTTTTTTCTTATTCCGATCGGAACTCCAGACTCATAAATTAGCACTCCTTCCCCCACTTTGCCCCGCTTCAGCTTTTATCACTGGTACGCATAGGTATTTGAAAAAGCTTCATAATAATGTTTAGAAGTAAATAATTTTGAAGTACCCTTTTAAATCAGTGAAAATATTCGATAAAATTAGTTATCCATACACGTACGGCTATAATCGTGTTCCCTTGTTTAACACGCCTTATTCTATATAAAAAACCTAACAATGGTGAAATGTAACGAAAATGTTCAAAACTTTGTTTGACAAAATATAAAATGTAATATAAAACGTTAACACGATGCGTTGGAAATTTCGATTCGTTTTAGTGTGAATCTAATTAGATTTGTGTAAAGAAAATTTTCGAATACTGATTTGGTGATTATTTTAAAGTCAATTTTGTTTGTTTTAGTTATTTCGTTTCTTATATTAAAGAATAAGCGTCGTGTACAACTTTGATTGGGTGCATTTTAAGAGAATTTTATTGGAAAATCACTTTTTTTTTCTTTTATCTGTAATAATTTTGAAAAATCTTCTCTTAGTGCTTGTGCTTACACACTCTCGACTGATTCTACGTTCGAGCTTAATATCAACTTTCTAAGTATGCCTGTGTACCGTTGTATGTCAGTCCTTTAGTAATGGAACAGTTTTTTTATTATTATAATATAAAAGCTGCAAGAGGTTTGTTTTGATTTACGCATTTATATTTCTATAGCGGGATCGTAAAATCAATCGAAGCGTAGAGAACCTAGTGCTTAGTGGCGGAACTCAACGCCCTTTGCTTTGTTACCAGACATACATACCTCAATTGAGAATCGAACAATCGTTCTTTTAGTCAAACTTTGTGCCGCTGCGCCTCGACGGCCTTCTTTAAAATGTCTTCAATAATACTAATTCTTCTCAGATACTTAGTTCGCAAAAACGCTAAAGATTTATATCAAAATGCTATTAACAAGTTAAGAGCATTCCGCGGCACAACGCGGGTGTTACAAAAAGTATCTAAAACGATCCTTAACATGACAAAACCTGTGATTTCTATAAAATTTTATTTCTTTTCTTACTTGCACGTATATTGTGGTGTGGTGATGTTTGTATTATTGTAGATTGGTGTAGTGTAGTTCTTCAGATTAGCGAGTTCAGCCAAGAAGGAGCTTTAGTTGTATAATATTAACTATACGATACCGTAAAAGTGATTGTTACTTGTCTGCACTATAATTTTAAGTAATACTGAATATTTCTGAATTATCACTATTTTGTATAATATGTATGGGGCATTATAACGTCAAAAAAGTTTAGATTTAAGAGGAAACAGTACCACTATAGTATGGCATCTGAATGTAAACATAATTGTAATAGGTTCGATATCCTCGAGAAGGAATTATTTATTTTCACTTTCTCGTCCATATCGAGATAAAGTGTGATAACAAAATTTCACTTTTCAACACGCAATGCGTTAAATTTTAGTTGGAAAATGGAAAACGGTTTATTCTACTTACTCATATTATAGTCAAATGGTAAGTTTTGTGCCAAATTTTGTTGTTTTTTATAAAACTGTTGAGTTTTGACAGAAACTAGGAAATCCAAAAAACACTCCTCGACTGAATGAGTTGTTTTCACTTTTATATCAAAATCTTTATGTACTAATTTTTTTCTAAGGTTGAAATACTTTAAATAACTATATTAACAATTGTAGTTAATATAATCATAAAAAGATTTAATATAAATAATAGTAATTATATAAAGACTAAATATATTAGCACAATAGACACAAACAAAAAAGAAAATATACAGAACACTCACAACACTAGCTACAACTCACATCCAACTATTTATTTTCTTTCCTTTTGTTAGTCTCAACCCTAAAGCTGCAATCTATTTACTGTAACAATCCATTAGATCCAACGACCGAGGTGTTGAGTGAATGAAGAGATCATTTTGATAATTCCACACTTCCCACCAATCGTATTGACAGTGTATGATTAATCTCATACATTTCTCTACTCGAGTGTATCGCAATTAAAGTAATTATGTGTAAACTTGATGGTAGTAGATTTGATTTTGAGTGATTAATTTATACTAGTATTTACCCGCAGTTTTGCTTGTTATTTGTATTTTTGTATGAGACATGATTAGATGGCCGTGGTAGCCCTGAATGCAGGTAATTTAGTCCATCGTTCATAGTCGTTCTCGATAAATGGACTATCAGATTTTTTCAATTTGGAACAGTAGTGTCTGAGGTTACCGTATTCAACAAAACAAACTCTTCAGCTCTTCAGCATAGATATCTATGAGGCTGTACCTGCTCTATGATTTAATCATATTAAAATTGTCTATTTTTTCTGGTACACGCCAAATTCGTATTTATAGATGTCAAATTCGTCCTTTTTAACTTCAAATTTATTCTATTGATTCAAAGTCATTTTTTATTCTTTCAATGGTTCAAGGACTTAAAGTAAAAAAATTATATAAATATCCCTTAACACTTATAGATAAAAATAAAATCCATAAGAAAGAAAGGTGTAACGGGACCGACGTCTCTTGTAAACCATCTAATATAATAAACATATATTTTTATCGATGAAAATGTCAAAAATTGTGTAACATCACAAAATTTAAGCCCAAAAATTATTTTAACGACCGAAATCCATTTTCCAAATGTACCAAACATTAAAGAAAAAAAGGTGACACTTGTAAAAATTTCAATCCCTAATAGATATAATAAAACATTTGAATTGTAAATTGAAGATATTAAACCGATTAACATATTAATTGTTGGTTAAAAGACTAGAGTCTATTAAGTGTGAGATAGATGGGACCGCCACGCCCTTATAATCAGATGATGGTTTTATGCAAGAGAGAAGCTACAGTGTTTTTTGTAGTTTTTTTTTAATTTAATTTACTACAGACATACGGTCGGTAATTTCGCTAACTATGACTATAATATTTATTTTTTTATTTTATATAGATGTTTCTTATAATAAGATTTACGACTTTTAAGTTACAACATAAAAGATTTTAGTATTTACTACATTTAATTTGCCAGTGTAGTGATAATAATTTATTTAAATTTAACTTGGTTAAAAAGAACTTGAGGCTAGTCGTGGCGCAGTGGCACGAAGTGTGACTGTAAAACCGACTGGTTGTGGGTCCGATCCCCACTCGAGGAGATGAAATATTTACTTAAATTTATATTTCCATTTCTTCGCTCTGGTGTCGAGGCTAAGCGCGACGTTGAGTTCTGCCACTCAACACGCAATGCCTCCAGAATTCGGCAGAAAGTGGGGAATGGAGTGTCTTAACACTAGGTTCCCTCTGCCTACCCTGCTGTATGCAGGATACAGTGTGAAGCTGATTTATTTTTTGGTTAAAGAGAAACTAGTTCTGCCACTCAATAAGCAAAATATCTCGAAAATTAAAAAGAAAGTATGGGATGGTGTAACTTAACACTAAGTTCCGTCATTTTCAGGGTATTCTTTAAAAAAACATATTCAATAATCTCTAGGCTAGAAATAAATTTGACTGAACTAGTAATTTAGCTTTAAGAGTTTCAACAAAAACTAAAATCGTATTACAATCAATACATTTCAATATATTTGTGGTTCTACATAAAGCTGTCCTCATCACCCACACCTAAAAGTCGGTAGGCAAAATAGAACAAGCGTGAGTTAATGGTCACAGAACACTGTTATAAAGTAGCGTTTTAATATCATTATGTATGAGGAAGTTGAAATACATATAGAAAGAATATAATAAAAAAAAAAATTAAGTTATAAAATTAGTTATGGGCAAAATGGCCGTGTTTCTTTGTAAGCGTAATGATTGTAGGTTAGATTCCCTCTGGAGGTGATGCATTTTTCCGTTCATCCGCTCTGGTGAAAGACCAAGTGCACGTTGCGGAATATGCCTAGATGGGGCAAAGTAAACCAAGTAGTACAGTAGGTTCGCTGCTTATCATGAGGTACGCCGTATGTATGATAGGATGAACGAATTAAGAAAATTGTTTGAAAATTGAAAATCAATACTGCATTTCAATTAATCAAGTTTTAGTACTTAGTGGTTTTCATTTAATTTCCGAAAATAACTACCGACTACTCTAGTAAGAGGGAACCTAGCATTAAAACACTTCGTTCTCCACTTGTCTTTAAGTGGCAAAACTCGAAATATAGCTTTGTCTTGTCACAGGAGCCAAGAAATAAAAAATAACTCATTCTTCGGAGTGACCATATCATAACCATAGCCATTGCGTTTAAAGTCTTGTGCCTGATTCTATACCAAATATAATTTTGACGGCGAACTTGCAACTATCGCGTACACCAGATCCCGATACGTACCCTTCTGGTAAATATTTTTGTTAATTAAATGAAATTGTTTATATAACGACCACCGCTTGTAGCTAAGTAGCGTCACATACCAATAACACAGCTCATCTGGACGTGACTAAAATGATGAAAATATGCAAAAATACATTAGTCACTGTAATCAAGGACAATGCAACAATAGAGTTTCATAGAACGATGCTAATCATATAAGATATTTGACGTAATTATTTTATGATGTAGGTTGTAAAAAAAGATGATTGAGGATGATTTGTGTTAATAATATAAAAAATATTTCTGCGTTGGTTGGTGGCAGAGCGCGGCGTTGAGTTTCGCCATCTCACCGCTCAATTTAGCTACACCCCTATAAGAAACAGAATAAAATATAAAGAAATAACTCTATATTACAATTAAAACTAGTTCAGGCAATTTTATTGTAAATAATATTATTTACACATCTGTTTTATTCGTTTAGCAGCTAGTAGTAAGGTAAACTCTGTTCCCGTCAAATACACTTCGGTTCCGCCGTACTCTGGAGGCATTGCGTGTTGAGCGGCTGAGCTTAACGCCGCGTTCTGTTTCGTTACCTTACCGAGAAACAAAACATTAACCACACTTTTTTTATTAATAATAGTTACTTATTTTTTCCTGCCTGCCATAAATTATACGAAAATCGTAATATTTCTTCACAACGTTCTTTGTATTTTCATGCTCTATTTTGTGCCCATATTATAAAATAGTACCAAATTGTTTTATGTGTGTTATTTAATAAATATGAACCAATGATTGTTCTTTATAACGCAAAAAACCTATTTTTATCCGGATTGATCCCACATACCTACCATTAAACCAAGATTTGGATATTAAATAAAATTTACAAACCACACTAACAAAGTCAAAGATAGAGCCTAGTCTAGACATGCATATTATATACATATATTAACAGAATTTATGAATAAATAACAAATTTTTCTAATATATAAAACGATTATTTACCAGTCATAATTGTGTTGGCGGTTTGCACACGGTACATTTATATTTTATGCTAAAGGAAAATCTACTTTATTTATAAAACAATAGGGTTGAAATATTGCATATTAGAAAAGTGCTTTCTGCCATGCCCTTATATGGCGTCTATAAAATTGAGGTTGTGTTTGATCTTGTTTATTATTACGTTACTAATATGTTATTTTTATAATATATTTATTATTTATTTATAGGTGTTAATATTATGAATAGTTTTAAGTGATATATTCTCTTAAATATCAACATATGCGACTTCACCCTATTATTTATTGTTATATAAAAATCAGCTTCACGCTGTATTCCGGGCACAGCAAGTCAACGCCGCGCTTTGCCTCGACACGAGAGTAAAGAAATGAAAATAGAAATTTAAGTAAACATTTCACCTCCTCGAGTGGGGATGGAACCCACAACCCCAGTCGGTTTTGCTGTCACACTTTGTGCCCCTGCGCCACGACTGGCCTGTCTGATTTATTGTTATATACAATACCCAAATTATATAAATTGCACAAAACTCGCAACAAACTCTTTAGATAAATTTTTACCTATATTATTTTGATGTATACACTATATTACTCGCGAACTTTCTCATTTATTTTATTAATAAGATATTATAATACACTTTATCTAACCGAAGTCGTTTTTGGAGTAAAGTACAGCTTTATTCTTATTGCCACATAATACAATACGTAGTGAAAACCTAATATTAGGGCACCCAGTTTGGGCACCCCTTTTTCCGACCAACTTTATAGTACGAGTAGGATAGAGTCAGACAAGTGCGAGTCGGACTAGCCCAGACCAATTTCAGGATTGACGTGATGTTAAAAAAACTTATAAATTTTTAGTATTATATTTTTTTTCTTTGTATTGCAAGTTCTCATCCATACCAAATTTCACAAGAAACTTGATGATTTTTTCTGTTCTTGAAGGGACCCTAAACCTTCATTTATTTTTATATCACGCTTAACTGTTTCAACAAATGGACAGACGGACAACAAAGTGAAAGAGGTGCGCTTTTCGTTTGTGAGGTACAAAATTCTAAAAATAAAATGATGTATTTTTCTACGTCTATCTACATATTAATTTATAGATATGATTATAAAAATGTAATAAATGAGGCGTTTTGTGGTATCGCGTTTAAGTCTTTTCCATAAAGCATTTATTTAAATTACGAACTTTAGTAATGACCTTGACCGTAATAAGCTATTTGATGCGTTTTTTTACAGTTTTAAGGTACATTAAATTGAAGACGTTTCGTTTAAATAATTAAATATCATGAAATCTAAGCGAAGCGCGAAGTTAAGTTCCGCTTCTCAACACGCTCGATAATTCGGCGGAAAGGGGAATTGATCGATATATGTAAATTAGATTAAGCCGAAAATGTTGACACAGTCTTTTCTTATAGCTTCACGCTTTATCCCGCACTTACGCAGATAGAACCTGGGAACCTAGTGTTAAGATACTTCGTTTCCCATTGCACTCATAATATTTCACAAGTTCAAAAAAGTTTTGCGCGTAGTAACCACCGTTGTAATGGCGATGCGTGTACGCACGTGTTCTTCTCCTAAGTCCGTTCCGATACTAATTTATAATATATTTTTTTTTTAGTAAACACTAAAAAAAATGGTACGGAGCTGGATTTTATTATAAGTTTTTCTAGAATACGTTCATTAATAGCTTATTGAGTATATTCATAACGTCAAAATTTATATCCAGATATAATCAATTAATCAGCTTCACGCTGTATCCCGCACACATCAACCCTGATGTGGCAGTGAGGCAGTGGGAATCTACTGTTAGGTTAGGTTAGATTAGGTATCTGCCGTCCGAGTCCCACATAACCCGCTCGAGTCCCCACTCGGGCCGGTATCCGTAAGAGGATTTCCTCACGTAAAAAAAAAAAAAAAAAGGTTACACACCGTTTCTCTCTTTCCACCGAGTTCTGGAGGCATTGCGTGTTGAGTGGAGAAACTCAACGCCACGCTTGGCCTCGACAGCTGAGCGAAGAAATTAAAATATAAATGTAAGTAAATACTTCATTTTCTCGAGTGGGGTTTGAACCCAAAACCTGTCGATTTTACAGTCACACTCTGTGCACCACGACTGGCCTTCACTGGCCGCAGATGGAATTAGGTATAATCAAGTTTATTCAAATTACTTACAATATGTAATGTATAACTGCTGGAGACATCATCGCGAAGTTTAACAAACATCTGTTCGTAACATTTCCACTTGGGGAAATTAATTGTTTGTTTCCTCCTCGCTTTGGTAATTATACAAAATACCCAATTTCTTTAAACTGAACGGAAGATGGCGAACGAAATATCCTGACATTAAATTCTTTCTGCCTTTCCTAATATGTATCGTCGGAACGAAGTATAAGGCTAAACCAATGTTTAGCACCTATTATGAGTTTTGTATAAAAATTTCACTTCAAAAACCATTTTAAGAAGTATGTATGAGTATGTGAAAATGTAAAACATATTTTATTACTTTGAAATGTACACTTGTATTTCACTATATTTCATAGTTTAAACAAAAACTTTGTCTTTACAGCTAAATTACCGGTTTATCAACTTAAGCTGAGTTAAAAATAAAAATAAAAAAGCGACCCATACTATGAAAAGCTCTAAAGAAAAATAAACCGGAAATATGTTTGATGTGGTAGTTGTACTCCATATTTGTACGAAACGTTACATACACATCTTAAATAAGGCATTCGTAATTATGTATTTAATAAATAAAAACTATCATTTTATAATAGGCTAAGATATTGGATACGTTATCGTTCTAGGACTCGAGAAAAAGTTGTAACTGTATGAAATATATCGTTTTATTACGACTCTCGGCTCGCTCGATGAGTGAGAAAAATTGCTCAGACTATATTTAAAGTAAATGAGGGGTACCAATAAGGAGATGTCAGTTAGCTTTGATAAAATGCAAAAACTCGCAATAAAAGAATGTCTTCGATTATATTTATAATTGAAAATGGTCAATACGTGTAACATTGAACACTAAAGCGAAACCGTAACTGCAGAATGGCACACCGTCCGATTGTAAACGTCGTTTGTGGGTTCAATTCGCGCGCTGAGGTAACAAGATCAAAATCTCGCAAATCAACACGTAAGATCTCGAAAATTGGGAATGAAATGTCGTAACACGAGGTTCCCTTGCCCCTACTCTACTTTATGGATAGAAATCTAAAAAATATCTGACGTAAAATAATATCTGTCGACTCAATTCTTATTGCTTTAAGTAAAATAAAGTAAAAAAAAAAAACTACGGGCACAACTAGGTGCACTAGGTGCTGAGTTCGATTCTCGAGTTCCATTTCCAATTAGGGGTCATTCATGTCATGATCTAGTAAACCAAAGCAAACACCCAAAGCATATTCTGTCATTTAGATTAACAATATTTAAAAACTAGTGTGGCTCATTGGTTTAGTATTTTCTATTATACTTCTCAGCTGAAGATGCGGCGTTGTGTTTCGCCACTCAATACGCAGTTACTTAGAATACTTAAAAATGGTTACGAAAAGTGGGTTATATTTACAAAACTTTAGCAATGTGAAACATAATGTTACACTCTTTGGTTATTGAAAATAAAAAATAATATTTTGCAAAGCTAAATATATAATATTTTACAATATGAAGTAATATTTTTTATGTTAATATCAGTATTCGTGACAATGTTTCCCCAGCTTCCGCTGGAGGTGAAAGGAAGTCACGTCACGGTGATTATCGCCCGCCAAATATCGCCTTTAAAAGTTCAATCACTTTGAATATAGTAGTGCGAATGTAAGACAAAGCGTGACGTGACCTGCAGAATGTTAAAAAAAAACTAATTAATTAATTATTTTTATTGTAATTGAAGAAATCGCAGATATTTTTTGATTCTAAGATACAATTATTTCCTTTCAAAACTTAATAAATTATGAAGAAAATATATTTTTATAATACCTACATAGTAAACAATATAAAAATAAACTAAAGATTTCTCCCATACTCATGTTAAATTACAATTCATACAATCTCGCCTCGATGACATAACGTATACGTGTTCGTGATCACAATTTGGCTATTTGTCGAGCGTGTGCTGAATACGGCGGCGTCACAAAGATAGGAGCTAGCGAGCCGGTCTAGTGCATCCTGCAAAAGTACTAAAAAATCAAGGACGACTCCTAGGAAATTTTGATTTCCTGTCTATTCTTTTTGCTGAACGAAATATGTATGTACATTTTATAAGGAAATTTAAGGTATTATACGAATTTATCCTAACTAAAAGGTAGTGTTCCTTTATTACTTAAATTTCTTATAATATAGAAATTATAATATTATATAAATTATGATTATTATGTCATTGTGGCTGAAGTAAGCCTCAAAAAAACTTTTCTCACTTTATATTTTCTCACTTTATATTTTATTCAATACTTCTTCATCAGGAAAGTTAAAATTCTTTTCTATCTTTACTTCACTTTTACAAATTGAGGACTTTTACAAATGAAAGTCTTTCTTTGACCAATTAAAGTCTATTAAAAACAACCATAAACATAATTTATCGAACCTACACTATTCTTACTAAAACACCAGGCGCCAGGAGATGCATAGAATATAGATATGCAATAAAGATGCACCATGCACTTTGGTCAATTAGATCGTACGTGACGACGACGGCACGGGGACGTGACGTGAAATTTTATGATATTTTTGTTAACTATCGAGGATGTTGAGTGTCATTGTATTTAAACTGCAAGGTGCAGTACATTTTAAATGTTAGTTGAAAATAATACAAGGAAAAATATATAGGTATATAGTTTGACCAAATTAAAAAAATGTCTCTAAAATAAATAGAAAGTGAGAATTTTTTGTCTCTTATTTCTAATATCACAAAATGCACAAATAATAATAAGCTGTGAGTTATTCATTACCTTAGTTACAAACATTACTCTTTTCACCATTTTCCGCTTTTGCTATAATTTTACAACAAGGAAGCCAAACGTTTACGACGTATAGACGTGAGAGAATTAATTATTTCATTTTCCCACCCTGAAAGATAAAGTGCGGCGTTAAGATCCGCCGCTAAAATATAGTGTCATTCGGACGGAAAGCAGAGGACGGAGAGTGTAGAACGCTTTCTTACTGCTTTGCTGGACAAAGGCTTGAAAATAAGAAAATAAACATTGTAATCTTATTGAACATAAAACTAATTTATTCTACAACATATTATTTCACACATTTACAACAAGACAAAAGTTTCTCTTGTATATATATATAAAAATAAATATCAAGAATAGAATATAAAGTGATCGAAAACGATTGCTAAGTATTAGATGCACAGCACCTTAGAATCTTATATGGTATTTACTGGTACGACTTTTTGTCATATTAGATTGGCGGATAAGATACACAGAGTACTACACGCCCTTTAAATAACCTTAACTTAAATTTTAAGTAGTCACAAGAAATCAACTGAAACGTCTTTAGTTACTAAGTGACTGAGAGAAAACCCAGAGATGCGGCGTAGAACACTGTAAATCAGTATGTAGATTACTTGGCGAGTGTTCGGTAGCATTAACAGATAATTTCTCGAATTTCTCGGGTAATCCTGTATTAGTAGTCACCTAGTACCACCAGTATCAGCGTTTTACGCCGCGTAGTTTTTTTTCTTGTCAGACACTAAGTAACAGAAGATTTTTAAATTAATATTATACAGATTTATCCAGATCGGGATATGAATTGTTAATTTAATAATTATTTTTAGATACAATAACGTATCAATAATTCATTTTGTGGTTTAGTATAAATTGTAATATTCAGCATTTGAAAACAAAATGTACGTGACATATGGCGATCGGACACGTCCGAGTCATTTCCGTTTAAATATTCGGTGGTTAGAAGGGTGACTATGTTTTCAAATTGAATGGGGACAACATTTTTGATATATTTCATTTTAGTTTATTATTTATTGGATTTATTAGTTGCCAGTCGTGGCGCAGCGGCACAACGTGTGACTGTAAACCGACTGGTTGTGGGTTCGATCCCCACTCGAGGAGATGAAATATTTACTTAAATTTATATTTCCATTTCTTCGCTCTGGTGTCGAGGCTAAGCGCGGCGTTGAGTTCTGCCACTCAACACGCAATGCCTCCAAAATTCGGCAGAAAGTGGGGAACGGTGTGTCTAAAAACACTAGGTTCCCTCTGCCTACCCTGCTGTGTGCGGGATACAGCGTGAAGCTGATTTATTTATTTATTTTTAGTTTTAAATAATTCCTTCTGTCGTAAATTAGCTGAATTAGTTATTTATTTATTTTTCTTTATTCCAACCGTATGGCTGAAGTATACTAAATATTAAATATATATAAATCTATAAAATGTATCATAAATATTGATAAAATACTGAATGAACATTAATTAATAGACTGCACGAGATAGAGATGAATAAGAGAATTATGAGATTGAAAAGGGACCACACTGTTCGAGATGAAGAAGCAAAATTAATCTGATAGAAATACACTTTCGTCTCGTCAGTTTGTTTATAATATATTAATACAAAAAATAAATCATTTAATAATATATATACATGTATATATTAAAATACTCGTGGAACGTGAAAATAATAGCAATATCAGCATCCAGCAATACATTGTGAAGCTTACCAAGATATATTTTTTAAGAGTAATGGATCACATGGTCACTCTAAAAAACTAACAACGTCGTTAAATCGTAATTCGTTATATGCTTTGCATTTAGATCCGAGTCAACGGCCGCTTTCGGGCGGAAGGCTCGTCTGCGCGGAAGTAGCCTGCGTGCATTTTATTTTGTCACATCATCATCTATTGGAAACACATTCGCAGGATACCGGTTCGTTGACATAGAGTTTGGGAATTGTCTAGCCTCTTAATGATGGACGTGTGGGGAATGGTGAAGACAAATTTGGTGGGCGGTGATTGACTTCTTGTGTTGATGTGCGTCCGGTACCTGTGATTTGGCTTTCAATGCAATAATCACAGTTATCAGATTTTTTTTCATATATAATACACACCAGAGGTCACAACGACGGTAGTGGGTTCGACTCGTACTCGAATTTTTTTTTTATTACCTATCTGTAGTCGCTCTCGCCACGTCCGTAATTTGCAAAGAAAGTGCAAAAGGTATAAATATTTACTTGTTTATAGGTAAATACTTATGGAAACAACTATTTGTTAGTTCATTAATTGCACCTAACATAGAGGAGTCTTTGACTGGAATGGTCTAGTTAAACTAAGAATTAACATTAAATATTATCGGTTACGGCTTCACGGAAATTTTATTGAAGTAAATATAATCTTACTAAGAAACCGTCGCCCTAGAATTCACAAGATACTTGCATACACACTTACATATATTTGTATATATGTATTCATATAATATAGAACTAAACGGACTGTCTGTTTATAATAATTGCAAGTACTAAATATCTATGTTGTCGCAGTGGCACAGCTGTATGATTGTAAACGCGGTGAGTGAGTAGGATGTGAGGAGGGGATTCCATTTAGAGGAATAAATATAATTATGTTATTTTATTTCCCCGCTCTGGTAAACAATGGCGGCGTTGTGTTCTACAAAAATATGTGCAATAAATACAACCCAAACTGCAATGTGGCGCAGAGGCACAAGTGTGACTGTAAGCGCGACGGTTGTGGGTTCAATGCCCAATGTGGCAATAAAAACTGAATATTTCTTAGCTTCGTTAACGAGCTAAAGGAAGGCGCTGCTTCAACACGCAATACACTAATAATTCGGCGAAAAGTGGAGAACGAAAGTGTTATAACACTATGTTCCCAGGTCTCCTCTGCCCTTGCTACAGCGAGAATCTAAAGAAACATGTCTCGAATTCGGAAAACGGAATTTTCTCGAGCATTTCAACAAAAACTTTTCTCTGCCTACTCTGACCCAATTCACTTTTTCAAAGATTTGCTTCTTTAAGGAAACAAATGCACGACTTAATATTTTAAAAGAAGAATCGCAGCAATTTTATGAATATCAAAATCTTAAAATATTTCATGTTGAAAAATATGTTGAAATCTGTGCACGATGAATTTGATTTTTTTATAGATCGACTTGTAATTCTGCACCAATTTTGTTTAGCTTCACGCTGTATCCCGCAAATAGCAGCATAGGCAGAGGGAACTTTGGAGCTTAGTGCTAAGACACTTCATTCACATTAAGACATTTCCGTTCTCTAGTTTCCATCACATTCTAGAGGCATTGCGTGTTGAGCAGCGAAACTCAACGCCATGTTACCAAGAGCTGAGTAATGCAAATATCAAATATTTCATTTCTTCGAGTGGGAATAGAAATCACAACATGTCGCGTTTGCAGCTCGTGCGTCTGCGCAACGACAGGTCTTAGCAGTAAAATAAAATAAACTGAATTTGGCCTACTTATAATAATTTCGTCATCATAAAACGTGGCAACCGTACGCAGCATCATGATAGAATCTGATAGAGTCAGAACTTGATTAATGGAACTCTACATTCGGTTACTGGTAAACCACTCGAGTTAGTCTCACATAATTCATAGCTCCGAGCAAATTCGTAGCACTTGTATAGATTGGTTTTAAAAAGAGTGTTCCTTTTTTGTTTTTTAATATATTTATTATAAAAACATTTTTTTACTGACCTTACTTATTTTACACTTATTATATCTGTATTGTAATCTGTATAAAAATGATCGTATAACATTTTACCTAAGTAAAGTCACGTGTATAATTACATATACAAAACGTAAATCGTTATGATCCAATGTATAAATCATTAGGTTTTACGGCCCTCTAAATGAGTCTGTAGGATGCGCGGGCGCCGATGACGTCATTGATTTCCTTATAAATACAAAGACTAGATTTTATCCTTTTTCATTTATTTAATATACAGACGATGGTTCTTGGTTCAAACCCATTCGGAGGGATAGAATATTTTTAAATATTATGATTTAATAAAGAAAAATACTTAAAGGTTTGGTTAAGTAAAAATGTTGATTATCAGATTCACGCTATATCCCGCATGTAGCAGGGTAAACAGGAGGGAACTGTGATAGAGTAGTAGGTATTTCTATAATTTATTTGTGTCTATCTGTACATCTCAATATTAGTAGCTATAGGTATTTAAAAAAATATTATACACATAGAGAGTTTTTTAGAACTCCTATTGAGGAATAATATACCGATGTAATATGTTTTTATATAATAAATTTTAATGTACTAATAAATGGATGATGTAGTAGATACTTGTTTACATGTTTGAGTGGAGAAAATTACTAAAAATCCCTCTACGGAGACGCAACAATAACATGCGTATGAGAATTTCGGCATTGCTTGGAAATTGATTTTATTAGAGCACTTTTACGATTTTCGAGAGGCAGAGGTTATTATAGACCCAAATATCACAGTTTATTATTACTTTATAAATCTTTTGCTGTCCAAGTCTTATTTAATTACTTATTCACTCTTTACTCGCAATATTCAAAACATTGTATGTTAACTGACGGAACTCAACGCCGCACTTTGTCAACACGAATAACAAAAAAAATAAAAATAAAATTTGCGTCAGGACTGTTTTAAGTAGGAATCGAATCCACAGCCATCACGTTCACACTCCGCGCTGTAATTCAAATGTTTTTTCCAGTTAAAAACATATCCTTATCTCACAAAACCGAGTGTAAAAACGTCGCGTGGGCGACTGACTCAACCCCCGTATTTGGGCATTAAATTTTCTAACTTCCAAATATGTAACGATAATTATAAATGTTCACCAAATTCATATAAACACGACCTATGACCATCTTAGGCAGCTACCGTGTCTAAATGTTCTAGTAAAGCCGTCAGATAGGCATAAATGTATGGAAACAATAGTCACGTTTTTTTTTTCTTTAATTCGTTGGAAAGCTAGTTAGTGTTGATTTTGTTTTTAAGATATTATTAAAGATTAGATATGAGATCATTTTTTTTAATTGTCTTGCAGTAGATACATATAAAAGTTCCCCAATTTTCGTTGTTTTCACACAATATACGCTGTGTTTCGGAACCTGACGCCGCGATTTTCCCTATTAAAAATATATTAATAGCTCAAAACATATTTATTAATTGCTAAACCGAGAAGAAGAAAAGAGGTAATCGAATCTACATCCCTAACGTTCATTTCGAAGCAAAATACGCCACAATGATATCACTATGTTGCGTGATAGTGTATAATATAATACGTCAATCAGACATTACAATACAATAGATAGACAACAGATTTATAGAGTTAAAAAAATATGTCACGAGACTTTAATACTAATATGATTAGGTATATTCATCACATCTTTATTCTTAGTATTCTTTTATTTGAGTAAACGCGACGGTAACAGGTTCGATTTCCACTTGGCCGGGTAACAATTATTTTCGTTTGCTTATTCCGGAAAGAAGGGGTTGAGTTCTATCATTTAATACGCAACGTCTCGATATATGTATGCTTGGTGCGTAAAATTTACTGTTTCGTATGTCCCCTTCTATGTGCGAGATACAGCGTGAAGCTATAACATAAAAAACACTACTGAAATTAGTTACTTCCATACCCGTTCTGTACTAGCAAGGTAAGAGGAAAAACGAGTTAAGCGGCGTAACCCAACGCCGCGTTTCCTTCTAAATATAAATCTAACCAATGAAAATGCAATGTTTGTCACACCTGTTACCCTAACTGACAATTTACCTAAGAATATCAAATGAAGGAAGAAACAGCTATCATCGGATAGCGGCTCGTTTGAAGTACTAAGTGCATTGTAATATAGAAAACTAAGTATTCTAGATGCCGGACTTCCTAGATCGTGGGTGGGCATTGTGTGTGGCTAAAAGGAAATCCACTATATTGTTATAAATGCTATAATTATTTATAATTTTGCATATTATAGTGCTGGTTATCGGTTCGATTCTCACTCAGGGAATGTTTATGAAAAAAATATTGCAATTCCACTGATATAGAAAGACAACGCGCAGCGTTAACCTCTGCCATTTAGCAACATTTCGAAAAACGTGGCACAGGGGCACATCATTTATTGTAGGTTCGGTTCCCCACTGTGGTAACAAAATAAAGATACGAAAATTGGGATATGAAAAATTTTAACCCAGGATTTCTCTTGCCTGCCCTGTCACGGCGCGGAGGTATTTTTTTTAATAAACTAAATTAACTATTCAATACGCGGCCATCGATCACGTGTTTTGATTAGTGTCAGTTTGTAGATAGGGTATCACACCATTTTAGGAATGGAAGATTTCTATCCTATATTATATTTCATGTTCAATGTTTACAAAACACTCCCATTTTAGCGTATGGAGGTCGGCGCTTGACCTGTGTCAGATTTCGACCATATGGTGTAGTAGAAATGTATAAAGCTCCTAGCAATAAGTTCATAAGTTCAAATGTTAATTTTTATATTTACAGTGAATCAAATCAATGGTCTAACCACCGAGGACGCTAAAGACCGTGCAAAGTGGAGTAGGTTGAGTAGGAAGGCAGACCCTGGCAAATAGCCGGAATTAATGCCATGAAGAAGAAGAAGAAGAAGGAGGAGTGCCAAGACAATATGATCTCCACTCTCTGCCTGGATTCGACATATTACGTGTGGAATTAACTGAACAGAACGACGCATTCTACTGAAAGTACGAATGGGCGAGTTTGAGAAAAACTTGTCTCAGCCGGGTTCAGCTGCCGCCACTACCACTACAAAGGCCTTATCCGCAGAATTTTATAACTTTAAGGCCTTAGTTTGGAAGACACTGGGTTTACTAAAATCACAGGTGGAGCTTGTTGTGCTTGGCATGGACCGCTTGGAGACACAATCCAGAAGAAAAGTTCTTCTTTTCCATGGTGTAAAGGAGGATAAGGATGAAAATGTGATGCATAAAATAATGGATGTGTTATCTAGCCAAATGAAGATGTCTGATGTAAGGTCTGCAGCTATTGAATCTTGTCACAGACTGGGCGCTAAAAAGGACTCTTCTCGACCCATCCTTGTTAGATTCACTAGCCTGCAGGTCCGCTCCAACGTGTGGAAGGCTAAAACATCATTGAAGGGTTCTAAAATTACAATTACCGAATTTTTAACAAAATCTCGTCAAGAGGTATTTGTAGCGGCTCGTAAACATTTTGGAATTCATAAATGTTGGTCAGCTGATGGCATGATTATTATATTAATGCCAAATAAACTCAAAAGTAAGATTTCTTCTCTATCTGAACTAAAACAGTTAATACATCGATGTTCTGTTACGAAATTAGCTGACAACAATTAAATTGGTTGGATGTTATTTGCTTATACCATCTTAATTTCTCTAGTTTTTATTGAATTGCTGGTGTAATAACATAGTTTGTTACGTATATATATTTTTGACTAGAGTAGGGTACATTCATGTCCTATTTTTTACTTTAAATTGTTAAAATTTCACACGTAACGCTTAAAATTTTGTTTTTGACAATTGACATCTAGCTAATGACAGTTTGAGTACCTTGCCTTACTTGTCAAATGTCATTCTGTCACACAGACTATACACAATTCCATTTGTAAATTTACATTGCTTAGTTCATTTTTGGTTGTTGGTGTTACGTTCCGTTTTGTTTTATCCTTTTAATAAATAGTGTATAGTAATACTTAAAATGATATATTTATGTAACTTTTTTTTTTTAGTGTTAATTTGTTTTTCAATCAACTTGTGCACGTGGATATAATTTAATTTGTGATTTTTGTATTGTCTTTTTATTTTATTTTTTATTTATTTATCTATTATAATATTTATAAAGTTTATATTTATATCACATATACTACTATTTTATATTATATAATATATTTATTTATTTGCATTTACATATATAACGTTAATAAAGTATGCTCATTGATGATGAATACTTTTCTTGCTCAAATAGTGATTATGACAGCGCTGAAAGTAATCACTCTTCACTCTCTGATTTCGAACCACTTGTAGATAAATTGTCTAAGACTTTCATCAATCCATCTAATACTTTTTCCTTGGTGCATATCAACGCTCAGAGCATTCCTGCTCATTACTCAGATCTTCTCGCATCCTTTAGCTCCGGCATAGTCGACTGTATATGTATATCTGAGACCTGGTTAAAACCTTCCCTTTCCTCTGTTAGCTACAATATCCCAGGTTATCAGTTACTTCGCAATGACCGTACTTTGCAAGGTGGTGGTGGAGTCGGTATCTACCTTCGCAACAACATTACTGCTCGTATTATTGCCTGCTCCCCTAATCAGTTGATAGGAACTCTAGAATATCTTTTTGTGGAGATAACGTTAAGCCATACAAAAATTCTTTTGGGGACTTTATACTCCCCAAATGATAAAATTAACTATTTTAGCACTTTGGAAGGTGTTCTGGAATATTTTTCACCTCAATACGAGCATGTTATTTGTACGGGCGATTTAAACACTTGTCTATTAAAAAATGATACAAGATCTAATTTATTAAAAGCATTATATGAGTCCTATAATTTACATATTCTACCGATGTCGTGTCCCACCCATTACTTTCCTAACTGTAGACCCTCTCTTATTGACCTCATCTCCGTCTCTAACCCTAATCTCGTTGTTTCTCATGGACAAATGACATCTCCATTCTCTTTTCATGACTTAATTTTTCTTTCGTATAAATTACGCCCTCCCAAGGTTAGAGGCAAAATACTTTTCCAACGCAATTTTAAGCATATGGATCTAGAACGCTTAAGAGAGGATGTGAGGAACATCGACTGGTCTCCCATAATGTCATCAACAAATATTGACAGTATGGTAGACTCTGTAACTACTGAACTGATTCGCATTTACGACAAATATGCCCCGGTGAGACCAGTTCGTATGAAGCATGCACCTGCTCCCTGGCTAACACCAGTTATTAAAAGAACGATGTCTAAACGTGATAGAGCTAAATCTAGAAATAAAAAATATCCTAGCCAACAAAACCTTGCTGCATACAAAAAATTGCGAAACATTTGCAACAGAATGTGTAGGGATGCTAAACGCCGATATATTCACACCTCTATTCAGAATCTCAGTCAAGCGCAAGTTTGGAGATTCTTAGAGTCGTTTGGGGTAGGCAAAACCAAGCATACTCATTCTGTATCATTGGATCTTCATGATTTAAATTTATTTTTTACTACACCTTTGTTAAGTTTAAACCCTTCAACTAAATCTGAAACACTGTCATCTTTATCTTCTACTGTCCTACCCGACTCTATCTCTTTCTCTTTTCTAACTGTAACTGAAGTTGAAGTCAAGAATTGTATCAAATCTATATCCACTAAATCCTTTGGAAGTGACTGTATCAGCCTTGACATGATCCTTCCTGTGCTGGAATACATTGCACCAGTGGTCACCCACATTATTAATTTCTCACTGACATGTAATGTTTTTCCCGCACAATGGAAGTACGCTTATGTCATTTCTTTACCAAAAACCTCCAATCCCTCTAGAGTCACCGATTATCGTCCTATTTCTATCCTTCCAATCCTATCCAAAGTACTGGAATCCTTAGTAAACAATCAACTGTATTCTTTCCTCTCCTCTAACAATTTTCTGTGTCCTTTCCAATCTGGTTTCCGACCCTTTCACAGCACGGTTGGTGCGTTGCTGAATATCACGGAGGACATTCGGTGTGCTATGGATAACACCAAGCTCACTGTAATGGTACTGCTTGATTTCAGCAGCGCATTCAACTGTGTTGATTTTGATATACTTCTGGGCTCTCTTCGTGCAGTCAATATCTCGTCCGCAGCCTTAAGCTGGTTTCGCTCCTACCTTTCAGGTCGTCAGCAATGTGTAAAATCTAATGATGTCACATCGACGTGGTTAGATATCACTGCTGGCGTTCCTCAAGGCGGTGTTCTTTCTCCACTGCTATTTTCTGTTTTTATAAATAATGTATCTAGAATAATTTCTTCTCCCTACCATCTGTATGCAGATGATTTGCAATTATACCGGCACTGCAATTTTAGCGATTTGCCGGAGACTATCGCGGCTTTAAATAATGATCTGGCTGCTATTTCAACTTGGGCCGAGTCTGTCGGACTGTTAGTAAATCCAGGTAAGTCACAATCTATTATCATTGGAAGCAGCAAACTTAGACATAAAATTAATTGGAATTCAACGCCGAGGCTCCTGTATTCAGGAGTAGAAATCGAATACTGTGACAAAGTAAAAAATTTGGGCCTAATATTTGACAGTAACATGTCCTGGGTACCGCACATTAACAATATCAGCAGACGCATGCATTTCTCCTTTCGTTCTCTTAAGCGTCTCCAATACTACCTACCTCATAAAACCAAAATTATGCTTGCACAATCCCTTCTTTTGCCTATTCTCGACTACGCCGATGTTTGTTATTTGGATGTGACCGAGGAGCTTCTAAACAAATTAGAGCGACTCCAAAATCTCGTCATACGCTTTGTTTTCGGTTTGCGCAAATATGACCACGTCTCCCAATTTCGTGCTCAGCTCAATTGGCTCCCAATCCGACTTCGCCGAGATATGCACATCCTTTCACTCCTTTTTAAGATCCTTAACTACCAGAATTTTCCTTGTTATCTTCGTTCCCGCTTTAACGTTCTACCTATCCCTACACGCTCAAGGAGGTCTGGTGTTATACCGACACTTAACGTACCGAAGAGTAACACCAAATTCTTTCAGAAATCCTTTTCTGTATACGCCGCATCCCTGTGGAATCAACTCCCTAAAGCAATCCAGAAAAGCCCTTCCATACATTCCTTCAAATCCCATTTAAAACAACATCTCCTTGCAACGTTAGACACCTAATTTTTATCAATACAGTGGTTCAATAGTGGTAACTTTACTTCATCTTAATGTAAAGCCTTATTTTCTTTTTGTTCCTCTATATACTTATTGTAAAAATATTTCTTATGCATATATATTTATATTATATAGAGTATGTATTTTTTATATTATATAGTATATATATATATATATATATATATATATATATATATATATATATATATATATATATATATATATATTTGTTATATTGTATTATTTATTCTGTATAGCTATATTTATATTTATATTTATGTTTATATTTATATATACCGTTTTTGTTATTATTACTATTTTTAGGTTTATTATTGCTATTCTTTTTTTTTTTTTTTTTTAAATCTCAATTTCACCGCACTGTCTTCTTGTCTTTCCCGCTACTTTGCACTCATCCACTTCCACGGGTTGGCTGGAAGAGATCTCTTCTAGAGATAAGTCCACCATTGTGAATGAAATTTCTAAATGTATGTTTTATTATGTATGAATTTGGTGCAATAAAGAATATATATAATATATATATATAAAAAAAGTTAGAAATGATAATAATTCATCATCATAAATAAATTAAATTTTTAAATAGTTATTAATAATAATGCTTTATTGCACACAAAATAATTGACAAATCATGAAAAAAAAAACATAGCTAACAGAATATGTGCAATAGCGGCCTTATCACTGAATAAATGATCTCAGGCATCAAAGTACAATGGGATGATATAAAAGAAAAAAAAATATAAGTTCTAATCTCGTGATTATTAAAAATATATAAAAAAAAATAAACATATTTACAAATAAAATATATACAGCCAATTTGAGTTATCTATTTAAAAGCCAGGCACATAATATTAAAAGTTTATACAATACGCAAACTTAATTTTGACGACTTATTAAAATTTCTTTAAAATGCCTAATACTCGAATAATGTTTAATAAGTATATTTTTAATTTATTATTTTAAATAAATTTTATAAAACTGAGTTTCTTTGATTAATCGTGGTAATTTCTGAAACTACTGATTCGAATTAGATTTTTTTTGTGTTGCATAGATAGATCATTCATCGAAAAAGGCTATAAGACTTTATTACATAACGTTTATCTTTTCGGTGTACGCTATTTAGAATGGAGTGGAGTTAGAGTGTGTCATATACAGTTAACAAATAAACAAAGTTATAAATATTTTCATTTAACCATGCGGACGAAGCCGCCGGTAAGAACTAGTTCTGGTATAAAATGACCTCATCACGTGACACCGTCTCATTTGCGAAATAACACGCGATCATTTGCTTCAGCGAGGGATAATTAAATTTGCGTACATATAAATATAATATATATGTATATATATATATTATTTTATAAATAAATTTATATATATACCTATATTTATATTACCATTTCGTCGCTCTGGTAACGAGGCAAAACGTAGTGTTGAGTTCTGCCACTCACGCTTTCAGAATTCTACGTAAAGTAGTAGTACACTGATGCCTGAAGTAAGCGCGATAGTTGTGGGTTCGATCCCCATTAAGGGTTTACGCTGTACGCAGGATGCTATGTGCACGGTAAGCAGAGGGGAACCTTTAAAACACCAGCGTTTCTCAATAATCACCGAATTCAGACATCACGTGTTGAGTGTTGAAACTAAACGTCACGTTTTGCCTCGGAATCAGAGCGAAGAAATGAAAATAATAAATAATCCATTCCCCCGAGTGAGAATCGAACCCACAATGCCGCGTTTACTGTCGCACTCCTGCGCCCCAGCGCCACGACTGTCTGATATAATATCATAATATCATATTCTATCACTTAAACGACAATCACGTCGTATAGCATTCGCAACACTCAATCGGCTGTCCCCCTCTATACCCCCACTCATTTCCCACTTTCCGGCGTGAAGTTGCCGAGGGGCGGGACGGAGGCGTGGCCGCTTTCCCGCCGTGCGGTTGAAAATACGAATAGAACCTTGCCATACAGCCTAAGAAGAGGTTGTTTTTTTATTTATTTTTTAATGAAAATCTCTTTTTTTTATTCTTATGTCTTGTATTTTATTTTATTTTTAAGGAAAATAACCAGTGAAGTAAATTGTAAAGTAATAACACAAAAAAATTACATAATACCAATCAAGTATCCACAGATTAAAAAGATAAGCAAAATAAATTATTAAATAATAAAATATATATAAATCACAATAAATTAATCAATTGTCCACAGGTAAAAAAAAATGTTTAAAATTGATTTTAATATCTAAAATTCTTAATTACAAAATTATTGCTTTCAAAAACAAGTGATTTTTATTTCTATTATATGAAGTCTAGACAAATTCGGTCATTTTATAATATAAACGACAAGAAAAATTTATAAAGCTACCGTGCAGTGGTTTCACTCGATATGACAAGGTAACTTTTTTTCGTATCGCACCGACCAATCAAACGGGTGAACTGAACGCATCTATAATAAAGCAACTGACCTTTGCCTATACATACATTGTAAATCATGACTTATTCATAAGTTTACGTAAAGTGCGCATTTAAAAATAAATTACCAATTGAATATCTGTCGTGGCGCAGCGTTTGATTTTATGGACGACGGTTGTGGGTTCGATTTTCATTTGGGAAGTTTAATCAATTTCCTTTTAATTGTAATTAAGATTTTGGGTTCCACTATTCAGCTGACAATGTCTCGGAAATTCGATAGAAACTAGGGAACAGCATAGGTTCCCTCTGCCTAGTCTGCTATATGCAAAATAAACCGTGAACCTGAAGATAAACTGATAAACAGAAAACCCAAGATAAACAGTTATAACGATCGTAATAGTCGGGGGTTAAGAAATCGATATTTTTCAAATTGCTCGGACACACAGAGCAAAAACCAACTCGTTTCAATAGATTACGATTTTTTGTCGATCTATTCGAGTGGTGCTGCATTGTTCGAGACGTCAATTAGAGATAATGAAGAATGGCGTCTTTGCGATACGCTAGTTTTTAAGAACGTGGTAGTGTTTCAATATTATTATTATTGTTTTAGCTTCACACAACTTTTACATTTTTATTCAGTTATTAGTTGTATAGAGAAAATAGTTTTCCAATTTTCAAGACTTTATTATTTATACTTTAATAGTAAATAAAATATAAATAAATCATTCTTTGATAAATACATTTTGAAGCCGACCTGACGTATTTGGACAGAGTTTGACTGTAAAACTGTAAGGGTGCGGATTCGACTCCTACTTGAGGATACAATTACATTGAAATTATTATCATTTGCCTGTTCTTTTTTGTGATCATTGTAAACGACTATTACTTCACGCGCTAGTATTTTATTGCCAAGTCTATTTTATACAGAATTGACAAAATGGATACGTATAAAAATCCAAGTGATAAAATTGTATTTTTAGGGTTCCGTACCCAAAGGATAAATGTGACCATATTACTAGAATCCGCTTTCCGTTAGTTTTTCTGTCTGCCCGTCTATCTCCAGGCTGTACTATGTGCTCATGAACTATGATAGTTAAACGCTTGAAAGTTTCACAGATGATGTGTTTCTGTTGTCGCTATAACAACAAATGTAAAAAAAAAACAGAATAAATAAAAATTTAAGAGGGTTCCTATGCTACAAACGAGATTCTTTGCGCTTTTTAACCGAATTCCGTAAGGAAGAGGTTCCGTATCCCGTTCCGTAGGAGGAATTTCGTAAGGAAAAAAACATATAGAGTTTTTTCAATTCTGATTATGGGATCAGGTGGAAGTCGGATTTTTTTGTGAAAATTGTAATAATATATATTGGTAAGGAAGCATTTGCGCGCGAGTCCGACTTGGCCATTTTTATTTTTGCTCTTTTACAAATAATACAATTTAGGTTTTGAAAACAGTATCGTGATATAATAAAAGAAAGCATGATACCACTAAGTTGCAAGGGAAAGGTGTAAAATAAGCATATCCACTATTGTTCGACGAATAATTTGTAATTTATTACACGAGATAATATAGAGTTACTCAGTAATATTGCAAATTCTATCTACTAGTTCAAAAGTTATTTATTGAAGCGGATAAAGCGATTTTGATGTATTTTTAAAGTTAATACTCGGTTATCAAAAATCTAAATTTGCGCATGCCTATATAAGTATTTCGAAGTTTGTTATCTTCATAATATTCTAGTTTGTTTGTCGTGGCACAAGTGTGTAACTAAAGTTACGCGACGGTTGTGGGTTCGATTGCCATTCGGATGAATGAATTATTTATTTATATTTTTTCATTTCTTCGCTCCAGTAACAACGCGGCGTTGAGTTTCGCCATTCCACACGCAATGTCTCGAAAATTGAACAGCGTGAATGTAAAATAATCTTATTTATTAGTTAATAAGCCCAATTTGCATATATACTGGTCGTTAACGACAACTTTGCTTAGACGTAAAATGTCGACAAAGTCGTAAAACCCCCTACCTAACCTAACCCCCTGCCAGAATTTTCTTCCTAGATAGACCCACGATAAAAACGCGGCAAAAACACCATCAAAGAATACCAAACACATAACAATTGTCTAAATAATTGGCACTGCGTCTATATCTAACGAATTTCTAATTTATTTCACATGATAAATACATAGACGCAGTAAATTATAAATCTAATCGACGCGCGGTATCTCGCGGCGCCTTTGCCTAAGATTCTGTAGGGCCGACTACCAATAATTTTATTTGCATACTATATCTGGTGTAGTGCTAGGGTATGATAAGGGCTGTTTTAATTGTAGTGGCTGGGTTCGCCATAAATTTTGTGAAGGAAATTCCTATTTAAATATATATATTTTTTAAACGTTTAATTTTGTTTGCCTATAAATGCTTAAAACAAGATGAACGTGTACATGTTTAACTCTTTTTTATTATAGGATAAGTTTTTGTAGAAGATGTTTGTTGATATTTAATTTAGTCGTGTGGGATTAAAAACCGCGACTAATGTCAATTTTAATAGTCTGTATTAGTATATCAATAAGAGCGGTATCCATAAATTTGTTCATTGTAAGTAATGATACTAATGAAAAATTTATATATTTAGTTGTGGATTTGATTCTTATTTGAGGTTAGGTCAAATAAGAATCAAATCCACAACGATCACCCGTACTTCATATATTTTACACTTTTGACAGAGTGGCCGTCATGGTCGCTTAAGGGTTGCTGGGACGCCTTACGATCGGACGTCATTTTTTACGAATAACACCTTCCTTCTGGTATACTCTGGTATATTAGGAGGTTACTTTACCTTTAGGTCCATTGTATTGCAGATCTGACGCGTGATTTTCTGCCTTCTGCTTTTCCCTTATTACAGAGCATTCCATTGATGAATCTCTCTGGCAAGTAATGCATCCGAAGATATCTAGGTTCATGTACTATAAGTACACGTACATTATATTTTTTTTAAATTTAAATAAATTATATGATTTTTAATCCTGAGCTTATAACAACAGTATGGTAAACCTAACAGTAGCCATTTCTTAAGTAATCTCTCATCGTGGATGGTAATCAGGGGTCAAACACTGAACGTACTGTATGCATTCGAATGCACTAATGATTCGGCCCTATTTTTTTATTCAATATGACTAAACTACAACACACACACATACACATTCTAAAAAACTTAAATATTAACGTTCTTTTTTACGAAATTTGTTTAATGAACACCAAAATAAAAAAGAATAAATATAAAAATAAAGAGCGATAAAATAAATTGAATTAACAAATTCTGGATACAATTAAAAATCGAATAAAAATGTATATTTTTACTTTTCGTAATTCAATATTTTTTATAATTTATATTAAGCACTTTGGTAATAAGGTATAAATACAACAGAAATATTTTCCAAACAGTATTATTTTTTCCTAATTATAATGAGCGAATTGGGCGAAGTACGGTGAGCGAAGCGATTAACAGATACATTTTTACTTATATTTGCTCCTTTAATTAGAAATCTCGCATAAGAGTGTTATTCTACAGCTTAAGGAAACCACTATGTGGGAAGTAATGGAAATATAAATTTAAATAAATATTTCATTTCCTCGAGTGGGAATCGAATCCACAACCATTCGCGTTTATAGTCACACAAAGTTCTTTTGCGCAACGACAGGCCTCTATTATATTAATAATCTAGAGTAAAATAACCACAGAAATTAATGCAACAATATTCACATGATAGTAGCGTAAAATAGTGTCGTACACAGCATGATTTACCATGTCGATATCGATTACTTTGTCGGTGCGCTCATAAATCCTGCGCCCGCGCACCTAACGAACCGATGTACAGAAACTTCATTAGCATTAGTTCTCTTATAATATAATACATAAAATTGTTTTATTTTTATAAATTTTAGCAGGGTAAGTTAGTGTTAGGACACTACGCTGTAATTTCTTAAATGTTTTTGGTAAAGTTGTGTAGAATAACAGTTAATAAGTGAGAATCAAACCCACACCATGCAATGTAAAATTTAGACTCTTTCGAAGTGTGTCACGTAGGAGACAGTATATAAATGACTTTTATAAGCAAATTGCAAATATTGGTTGTTCAAAAGTATTACAGTTGATTTTGGGCTTGGCGAATGAAAAATTTGTTTCGATACAATAATTTGCATTCAAATGACAGTATTATGTTTTATGATGTTTTTTCTTGATGTCAAAAATTAAATTAACATTTTTATTAACTTTATGATAAAAAAAATCTACGAGAAGGGTTTTCTAAATGATAAGAAAAAGGTTGTATTATTTTTAAATTTACAATTTTATACTTTTTGCTTATGATTTATAAGTTCAAATACGAGAAAAATGAAATAATGAAATATTAAAAAGATATGAATTACAAAAACATAGGAAAATAGAATAATTAAAAAAATATATAACAAAGAACAAATAAGAAAAAATACACAAAAACATAGCAATACATTTTTAAAAATTGACAGGTACATTCTGGGTCAGATCGAGAATTATAACACTATCAATGATACTGGGTTTCGGTCCCAACTGACGGTGCCTTTGAAGTTTGTGTAAAGTAAACGTGACGCTCTTCGCATGGTAATTGCGTTGCAAGTGGTGTGACGAGATTATATCGATAAGATAACAGCAAATATACTGAAAATATATATATTTTTAAATATAGTAAGTTTTTAGGTACATTTTATATTAATACATATTTTGTTTTTATTGTAATACAATTTTAAGGCAAGTTTAGAATACAACTTAAGATAGTAAATGATCACAATTTTTTTATTTGGAAAACCAGTATGTTATATGTGTTTAATTTTAATTAAAAAATTTGTTTTATTATTTTGTAAATAAAAGATTTTATTGCTGTACAGTTTTTAAATTGTCTGTATTTACTTATTCTGAGAAAATAAAGACAATTAACACAAAAATTATGTAAAAAATCTTAAAAAAATTGCTTTAAATATGTAAAAGTTTAAGGAAATTCTCGATATATAATTACTTAATTAAGCATATTGTATAACATAAATAAAAATAAGTGTTGTAAAGATATCGATGATCATAAAATAAACGGTACGATCATAAATTGTTTACAATATTTCTTAATATTTTACTGTAAGTATACCATATCAGTGATCTTATGCAAATATAGCTGTAGTTCGAAAATAACTTGTCTCTCTGTATCTGTCCCAATCGATGTGTCAGGTTGATGGGTTCAGTATAGCACATGGCCAATATTATTGGTAATCGATCGTTCTGGCGCAGCGGCACTGCGCCTAGCTTTAACCTTGACGGTTGTGGAGTGGATTCCTACTTGAGGGAATGATTTATTTTCATTTCTTCACTCCGATACAGGACACGACAAGACAAAGCGGGATTTTGAGTTCAACACGTAATGTCTCGAAAGTTGGGATGTAAGTTTGTAAGTTCCCACTGCCTACTATAAAATACAAAGTAAAACTTGAAAAAACGAGTTACAGCGAAATTTCTTTCTTTATTTATTGAGTAAACGTAAATATTAACATTTCAATTAGTGCTGATAAATATATAAAAATATATAAAATATATAAAATATATAAATATATAAAATAAGAAAATAAATTTGATAGAGGCTGGTTCTATTTATCATCACTTAAAAATGAAATAAATGTTAAAGAACAGCTAGCCTTCATATCGATATAATCACATCACTGTGGGATAATTATGCTAAAGCAGTTTTGTTTTCTTCACTGCCCCAAGCGTTACTTGTAACTCGTAATTTTCGACACTACTTTCTTTTCGTAACGTCTTCGTGAAAGTATATAAGATATATTGATTAAAAATCTCGGTAAATTCGCTCTTGTGAGAACTGCTATTATAATTCTTTATTACTTAAAGCAAAACTATTGTCTCACTTTGATACAACGTTATATTAATTTTTAAGTTATTTATACACAGCTTTAACTGATTTGTATCACCGCCCACGACCACGTATAACACTACCAGAGGAGCTACAGATGCGTTGCCGGCCTTTAAGGTATAGATAGACACACACCTGAACACATAGCCTCAGCTAAGCCATTCGACTTCCGCGTAATTTCGGAGACATTGCGTGCTGAGTAGCAGAACCCATCATTTTGTCCTCCACAGCGATAAAGTAATAGTAATACAATCCAATCCAAGCCAAAACCATCGCGTTTATAATCAAAATCTGTCCCACTGCACCATGATGGCCATAGCGACTATTTAAATTCTACCTATTTTGATTCACTAACAAAAATAATACATTACAATAACTTTTCAATATAAAAACTACAATGAACAGATCTCTAAAGCTGATACAAAATGCATCATCACTTATGGTATCGTATCGTAGGGTATCATTACTGAAATTATCACCTCTCAAAGGTAGGGGCTTAATGATATTTTTTACGGACTAACCACTGCTTAATACCAATGTTTGTTTAAAACTATTAAATTTCAGTGAGTTTTGTTTGTGGTTTAAGAAATATATATATATATATATATTTCTTTTTTTTTTTTTAGTTTTAGAAGATTTTTTTTAACTAATGAAGTCATATTATAATTGTTGAGGTCGTTATGGTATAGTGGCACGGCGTAGGGTAAATTGACTGTAAATGTGAATACTGTGGGTTTGATTCCTACTAGTAGGACTGAATTATATTTATGTCCTACCTCTGGTAAAAAGATAAAGCCCGACATTGAGGATTGAGTTCCGCAACTTATTACGCAATATCTCGAAAATTTGCCGTATTACATAATTAGGAAACTGGAGAATTGAGTTTCTTAACAATACATTTCCACTTCCTATTCCCAGCCCGGTGACGCTGTCAAGACCATTCCAGGTCAACAGCATTTAAGTCCATCAGAAAAAAAAACATTTCCACTGCTCAACCAGCAATACGCAAAATAAAGCGTGAAGCTGCTAAATTATTTAATTACTACTACAAATTTCATCATAATTAAAAAAAAATCAAACACCGTAAATACATTTAAATTGGAAAACAATAAAAACCGCTTACCCTACAACTTAGACCAACGCAGAACAATTTCGACGAATGACAAATAAGAACCAGTGATTACCACCGGCGTCATTAAGGGGTAATTGAATCGATCCATCGATCTGTAACGATCACGTCACTAGTTGGTCCTCTTTTTTAATCTACGCTGTTATTAAAGCCGTTATTAAATGTGTTTTAGATAAAAAATAATTGAGATTAAGATAGATGGCGTCTGAGTTTTATTATTTAGAAAATATGTGGATAGGCGTAACTGTATAACGTTCGATCTACACATCACATACACAAAGCTCAATAAGGATAGTATTAAGACATTCCCCATTTTTTACTTACAATTTCAAGATTTTGTGTTATAAATGTCAAAACTTATCGTCGCGCTACTGTATCAGAGCGAGAAAATAAAAATTAATTAAAAATAAAATGTGTTTTTAGCATAATGGTTGTGGGTTTGAGTTAGGTTTGAGGAAATACTTCCACACATTGTATACATGAGCTAGCGATCGCTGAGCAGTTTTACAGGATCTGACTGTAAAAGTGGTTGTTGAATGACGATGGTAAAGAACTATTAACAATACAATCTATCAAAGTTGGCAGGAAGTGAAGCACAGTGTCTTGACACTAATTTTTCTCTACCATTTTGTCTCTGTGAAAAAGATCGTGAAGCTAAAAGCTAAGCGAGCTAAGCCGAGTGTGAAGTTAAACAAAAAGCTACAAAACTTCGTCCTCTAAAATTTAATTATTCGTCTACACTGTAAAGTTACTATGAGTAATTTATGCATAGACGGTTCCAAAACATTAATTACTATAAAATAACTACATAATACTTTTCTATTTTGTAACATATTATTATATACATTCGTGGCGCGGCAGTACAGTTTCAAGCAAAAGTTGTGAGTTCGATTTCCAATCAGTCAAATAAATTATTGCATTTCCTCATTTTGATAAGCGCTCCAGCTCCAGCTCACACGCATACTTAGTTGCGTGACGACAAGTCTACCAATGATAAAACGTACAACATATTAAAACCAAAAAACATAGAGGCGTATCACTTTCTCAACAACTACATTGATATCTACAAAATAAAAAAAAATAGAAAAAAAACCGTCTATAATCTTAGCTACGAACTTTTTTACCCGTAGCCACTACTGTTCGCGATCAATATATCAAAGTCAGCTGAACATTTTTGCGGCGAGTGGCGTGTCGCTCGTAAATCGTCATTTGCACGTCCAGTTTTGACGAGATAATGAGTGAATACATCATTTAGTTGGGCCAGTAAGTGTTTTACATTCAATTTGTTATGATCCTGTGGCTTATAAAGCTTAAAGTGTGAATGGAAATACCTAAATGAATGATGAAATTTTAATGTAAGTTTGTTCTTTTGCCATAATCTAATAAACAGTTATATATAATCGCTATATATAGAACTCTTTCGTTGTTGAGTGACTGACAGGCAACGTATAACTAAGCGGTGTGTTCTACAACATGCATGTAGGGTCCTTGGGGAGTTTTGGGGTGTACTTGCCAAGTGAAAGGCGAGAGACTATTTACCGAAATTCCAACGGAAATAGGTAAAAGGGGGATTTTATAAATTATGTCATATAGTCCACATAAGTCATTGGTGACAACTAGTGACGTAATTTAATTTCATATAAAGACTTACGGAAAATGGAGAGTGGAAAGAAAAAAACAAACTATTAAATCGTATCGAATTAGGTATTAAATTGAAGAGTATCAAATAGTCAAATACTTTTACTTATACTAAAAAAATAAATACGGTGTGATAAAGTGAAGTGGGATAAGTATATTTTTTAGTTTCACCCTGTATCTCGTATACAGCAGGTTAGGCAAAGGGAACCTGGTATTAAAACAGTTCGTTCCCCATTAAGATACTTCCGTCCCCCACTTTCCGACGAATTCACAAGACAGAGGAAATTAAAATATTAAAGATAGGATTGGATTTCGATTTTTGCTTTTATAAGGCCAAACGCGGCATTGAGTACTGCCAAACAACACGAAGTGTCACGAATTCAGACAGGAAACTGAGTTTGAGAGAGAGAGAAAGAGAGGGATAAATAAATTTGCAGAATAAAACGTGAAGCGAAAATAAAATTACACACAAAAAGCGCGTTTACTAGCCACAAATCCGTCGTAGTAAGCTTGCGAAATTCAATTAGGCGTAAAAGCAATATGCGAGATGAGGTATTGAGATGTTAGCTACAAGATGAGTATTTAAATACACACATTTGTCTTATTAACTAAATTGTAATCTCTATTTAAAGCTAAAATAAAGCGCGGTGTTGAGTTTCGCAACCCAATAAGTGAAAATTGGACGGTGTGTCGGAAACGGAGTATGTTATGACTAGGTTCTCTCTTCATACTCTGCTAAAAGTAGTATACAGCGTGAAGCTACAAAAAAAATCAATTTGAATAACCCACTTAAAATTTAAAATTAAAATTAACCTAAGACATCATCGTTCAACATGCCACGAAAAGTGCCTTATTGAACGTAATATTGTGTATTGCCAGTTCTTTTCAAATATTTCAAATAAAATGCAGGAGACATTTAAAGTTATATTTTTAAATTTAATAATCCTTTTCTTTTATATTTTATACTATACAATACTAGAGTTATTAGAGCTTTCTAAAATAAAAAACAGTTTATTTTTTTTTAGCTTCACACCGTATTCCGCACATAACAAGGTACACAGAGGAAACCTAGTATAAATAAATGTTTATTACACTAGGTTGATAATTAAATGTTTGGTTTCAAAAAAATAATATTTCCTTTCCTCAAATCGTAATCGAACCCACAACCTGTCGCATTTACAGTAGCACGCTGGTGCCCCAGCGCTACGACTAGCCTTAAAACAATTAACATTTTTAACGTGGTCATATAAATATTATTATTAGTAGAAAACACACCATGTATAAGAGAGTATTTTAGCATAAATAGATTACTTAACGTTTCAGATCATTGAACAGGAAGTTTAAAATGTTAAATGCTGTTTCTTTTACTTGAAATTTATAACAGGCGCAATTACGACCTATATAATAAAAGCTAGTTTAAGAAAAGTTTTTTCTTCATGCTTCATGCTATATAACGCAGATTGCAGGGTAGGCAGAAGGAGCCTATTGTTAAGACACTCCGTTTCACACTTTCCTCCGAATTCTAGACGCGTTGCCTGTAGAGAGGCAGAACTCAACGCTGCGCGTAACTAGCCGTTTTATTCAAATACTACTTACGACTATTGTATGGCAGTGGCACAGTATTTAAGTAACTACAAAAAAGCAATGCCTTATTTTCATTTCTCCTCTTCGGTTTCTCCTCTCCTTCTATCAACACGCAATGTCCCGAATTTTTATCTCATGAAAAACGGTAAAAAATTACAAAATACACTCTATATAAAGCTTTACACAGCTTTAAAATGTAAATTATTAATTACCACGTTAACTGGTTAAAAGATTAATTGGTATCGATTAGCGAAATCTCGAGCAGATTTTATCTAGCGTATGAGAATGGCAACGAGCTGTCATACTTTACGATCACTTACTGTCTCAAACGAGTTCTCGATTTACAACACTAGGTCTTTCTATAAATAAGAAAAAAAAACAGTTTTAAAGTAAAATATATATCGATAACATGATACATTTATCGGAAAAATAAAATCGATTTTGGAGTGTAATGACAGGTATTTAATAATAATTACGTGTAAAAATAAAAATATTAAAAGACTACTAGTTGTTTATGGATTTGCTCCGCGTTTTTTTCTGCCAACCTCTTTAACTTCGTCTATTGCCATCAACCTCTCCATATACGCCCTCTGAAGGGTCCTCGAAGATCAATCGCGGTACCTACTTCCTTACTAACTTCTATCGCTTCATAAATCTTTTTTGGCAGTCTTTCGTCATTCATTTTCTCGGCGTGGTCAATGCTCTCCTTGTACATACGTTCTTACATTCTTCTTAATTTTCACAAGGTTTCTCGCCAGTATTACTCTGCGCTATATGAATAATGCTATACGGAGAGTCACTCTCAGTTTAGTTTTTAGTCGGAATATTTCAAATAAACTTTAAATTACTTACAATGATGTTAAATTATGTACTACGATAGCGTCACGCTTTTATCAAGCACAGCAAAGCAACCAGGGAAACTATTCCAAACACCCTGTTTTCCAAGTTCTTCCCAATTTTAAGAAATTATTTGTTAAGTGGCAAAACTTAACTCCAGGTTTCGTACCAAAGCAGAAAAGGAAAAATAATTGAAATATAATCACTTTAACACGGAACGGAAGATTCTTAATAGGAACAGAATATCTTAACAATAGCTTCCCAGGTGCAGCGTGAAGCAAAAAACCGGACAAGTCGGGCTCGCCCACCGAGGGTTCCGTATATAAGCTGGAGGTCTCGAACTGTTTCTGAAATTCCAACTTAGTTTAGCCAGAGCCCTTTCATGTGATACCTCACTTAAACTAGCGGCTTTAATACCAAATTTCGCAAACTTTTAAGTCTATTATTTTTAAGAATTTAACCACAATTGTATCGTTTTCAGATTTTTTCCTGCCTCCACTATTAATTTTGATTCCCTTTATAGTATCGTAATATGCGTTTTTTATGATATAAACGGCCATAACTTTTTTAGACAGTAAGACGCCAAAGTGTTCTTTTTAATAAGTGTTTTTTTCCTTGAAAGGTCGGCACGGAATCCTAAAAACCACTACCCGAGTTGGAGTTAAAATCGAACCTATAACCATCGTTTATATTAAAATGCCGTCACGGCACCACGCCTCATCAAATCAACAAAAAAAATGGGATTATTCTGACAATAAGAATTAAATAAAAATAAACAGTCCCATTCCATTTCGAGGTTAATCAATATTGAGCAGAGTTGTAAAAGGAAAGTACTTTCAGTCGTATTAAATACATAAATACATACAATAAAGCAATAACGAGGGCCCAGTGTAACGCATACCTTTTTAATTTATTTTTAAACGTTTATATGTAAAGCTCGACATACTTTCTCGACAAAAGATCGTTTAACTTTCTTATCTTATATCTGTAGAGTATTTAGTGCCGCCAGTCTCTGCTGCACATTTTCTCCTACTTAAAAAAAAGGAGCATAAAGTGTAAACGGCGCGTTTGTGGGTTTGATTTGCAGTTGGACAATATATTTTTTATTTTTTTCGTATTGGTAAAAAGATAGTGTAGCGTTGCTGCGCTACGACAGTTTCAATGGCAGCGACAACGATAATATAAGAATGCATTAGATTTTTTTTTATTCATCTTCACGATGTATTCTGTACATATCAGGGTAGGCAGAGGAAACATGGGAACCTAGTGCTAAGACACTCCATTCATATTTAATTTCGCTAAATTCTGGAAGCATTACGTATTGAGTGACGGAACTCAACGCCTCGTTTTTAGTCGTTGCCAGAACGAAGACATTAAATTGATAAAAAATATTTAGAAATTCCATTTCTGAATTATTATTAATTTAATAAAAATATATCACATATAATAAAGTGACATATTATGTTGCTATAGCAATGCGTATTTGCGACAACTGGTCTTCTATTATAAATAGGTGTACATTAAAATATTCAAAGTATACAAACTTACATTAGGCTTGTTACAAGAAAACTGCGTAACACAAACCACGCGAACGCAGTGGCTAGTTATTATGGAACATTACATACATACATATGTATATGTGTAGTGATTACACAAAAAGTTGCATGAATTAAGCATAACTGCTGAGTTTAACGTGTCCTTTCATCGTGACATTGTAAATGTGCGTGCCAGACGTACCAAAATCGGGGTTTTGGCGGGACGTCCCGATTTTGAAAATTCGAAATTAAATGTCCCTTTTTCACGGATTAGTCTACGTACTGTGAAAAATCTTTTTTTATTACTTTAATGTTTCAATTAGTTGCTAATAATTTTATAAAAAAAATAAATTCGTTAGAACTTATGTACAGTTATTCTGTAGAATTAACTAAAATAAATTAAAATTAAATTAAATTAGCTTCACGCTATATCCCGCACACAGCAGGGTAGGCAGAGGGAACCTAGTGTGAACACTTCGTTCCCCACTTTCTGCCGAATTTTTTAGGCATTGCGTGTTGAGTGGCAGAACTCAACGCCGCGCTTTGCCTCGACACCAGAGCGAAGAAATAAAAATATAAATTTAAGTAAATATTTCATCTCCTCGAGTGGGATCGAACCCACAACCAGTCGGTTTTACAGTCACACTTTGTACCACTGCGCCACGACCGGCCTCAAGAAGAAGAATTAACTGCTTTACATAATTATGGTAACCTGAAATAATATTGTTTTTATGCGTTGTGACTTCATTACATTAAAAACCTTTTCTATTAATATCTATTACGGTTTGTTTAAAACTTTAATAAATGGCTAAATAATGTATATATATAATTCTTATTATTTAATTTTTTTCCTGCTTCCGGCGGAAGAGCCCCGCTTTTTTACTTAAAATGAATTGAATTTGAATTTGAATTTGAATTTATTATAGGAAAAGATATATCATTTTCGTATAAATTCTACACTATGTATT
The DNA here is from genome assembly GCA_030704555.1 of Heliconius charithonia. NCBI lineage: Eukaryota > Metazoa > Arthropoda > Insecta > Lepidoptera > Nymphalidae > Heliconius > Heliconius charithonia. The sequence continues at coordinate 9,117,320 of CM060825.1, forward strand.
ATTTTTATATATAAACTAAATTATTGTATGGTTTTATTTAAAAAAAAATTGTAGTCTTCTTACGTAAGAGTGGAACAAAAATCCATTCTGATTATAAGCACGACATCTTCTTACTCTGTTAACAAAAAAACACAAGCGCAGTCCCGAAAACGCCACTCAACCAGCAATGTCTCCAAAATTGTGTGATGTGTGGGGTAACGAATTGTCTTGACAATGGATTCCCTCGGCCTACCCTGGCTTATACAATATAATTACAATATTTTAACGTGTTATTCCACACTTAGGAAAGAAAAATTTGAACGTAGCGGGACTCGAACCCGCGCCTCCTAGAAACCGACCAGGAGGAGGCGCGGGTTCGAGTCCCGCTACGTTCATTTTTTTATACGTTTTCTAAATAAGTATCCTTTTACTATTAAAACCCACCAAATGAACATAAAGAAGGGCTCTAATCATGTGATTAGAACAATTTTTTATGTTCATATGTTTACATACAGTTATAGAACTACGAACACTCACTGACTCAGTGACACTGACGTCACGTAACTGCGGCCTACATTGCCGGAGTCCCGATATGGCGCTAGTGCAACAGTACAAATGTAAATACTAATTGTTGTATGTCTCTTTGTTTGTATTGCTTAATTTCAGTACCAAAACAGATCGTATGTTAAATAGAGCAGAATAAGCGTATTCTAGTTTTAGAAAGTTTTTAAGGGTTTTGACAAATATATAAGACTAGTCTTCGCCTGCAACTCTGTTTAGGTGGATTTGGACGAGACGAGAAGAGACGTGGATGAAAAGTGAAACGGAAAATACCTTTATTTTCGGAATTTAGAAAAAATGTCTCTTAAAGCTCCTCTACACTCCCTAACCTAACTGCAGGACAAATTTAAAGTTTCTACGTCCTGTAATTTCGGCTGTATGTTGTCTGTCAGTTAGTTTTGCAATTACCTACTAAAAAAAAGTTCCACTTCAAATCAGTTTTCTGCTTCGAGTTTGTGACTTCGTAACTTCGCTAATGTGACGTTGTATGGACGGAGTTGTACTGTTAAAAAGAGATAATGTTACACTATAAGAGATCTATTAAAAAAAAGTAATATAAGAAATGGACTGACATGTCAAGAAATTGTCTATAAAATGCGTGAAAAAAAATACATTATTTACAGTTTAAAACGTAATAGTAACGTTATTACATATGTACTTACGTAAAGCTGCACTGCTTACAACGACTGATTTCCAGTATACACATTTTACATACCTGAAACAAAATTCATATTTGTTTAAATATTTATGAAGAAGTAACAATTAATAAGTAAATGTTTGTTTCGCAGAAACTCTGAATTTAAAAAAAAACATAATTTTATTTTGTCTTTATTTTTATATCAAAAAATATTTCATAAGTAAAATAATCCAAATAAAAACATTTAAGAAATGAGTTTGAACGCATAACCACTTGCTTTATTTATTATTATTTGAACGCTGTCATTTATACGTTAAATATAAGAAACTAGTATTTATATTAGAGGCCACGGGCACGGCGCAAGGCACGGCACATGCGCATGCGACAGGTTGTGGGTTCGCTTCCCACTCGAAGAAATCCAAAATAAATCTTTAATATTTTCATTCCTGTAACATTTCCTTGCTCTGATAACGAGGCATAGAGCGACGTTGAGTTCCGCCCCTCAACACGCAATGCCTTACAGAACAGTGTTTTAATGGTAACGTTTCTAAACAATAGGTACCCAGATTACCTCTGCCTACCCTAATAAGCGTGGGATACACCGAGAAGTTAAAAAAACTAGTATTAACTTGCGGCTTCACCCGCATTTTTAAATGAAAATAACTAAGTGGTGTACGCCACATGCCACATTCTAAATGTCGGAGACAACTCTAACCGGTAAACTGTATCACACCGAAACGATTAAAATGATAGCCTTTCTAGATACATAGACTATCCATATCCAACACAAAAATATTTTTTCATTATAAACTAGTAGTTTCTGAGATCAAAGCGCTTAGCCTAACCAACTGTTATTTTGATATTAATATAGAAGGATAGACAGTTAACTACATACATACATATATTTAATGTCCCAAGATGTTGGTCGAACGGTTTTCAATTTCGGCACACAATCAGTGTTAAGGCAAATTGTTCGATAAATCAATGGAGCTTCGTTAAAATGACTTTTTTTTTTGGTGTTGATTTTTGGGAAGCTTTAATACTTTATATAAAAAGTTTAGAGTCAGAACTTTTTTATTACTAGAAATTGTAGATGAGTTTACTGGTAGCTTTTAAATTTGAAATAGTTTTTTTTTTGCCCTTTTTATTTTTTCAATACACATCCTTCATCGCGAAGGCTAAACAAAGAGCTAAGTATTAATATATATTTTTAGTGGAAATGCAATTGTCTCAACACTAGGTTCCCAAGTCCCCACAGCATTCCCTTCTATATTTGCTGAATAATATTAAAATATATTTGAACTAAGAAAATATATGAAGTTCATAAAAGACATTACATTTCATTAAATTAGAACAAGAGGCCAGTCGTGGCGCAACGGCACAAAGTGTGACTGTAAACCGACTGGTTGTGGGTTCGATCCCCACTCGAGGAGATAAAATATTTACTTAAATTTATATTTCCATTTCTTCGCTCTGGTGTCGAGGCTAAGCGCGGCGTTGAGTTCTGCCACTCAACACGCAATGCCTCCAGAATTCGGCAGAAAATGGGGAACGGAGTGCCTAAAAAAACACTAGGTTCCCTCTGCCTACCCTGCTGTGTGCGGGATACAGCGTGAAGCTGATTAGAACAAGAGGAGAACGTCGTAAGTTACTTCTTTCTTTATTCCTTAATACACTGTAATTTTTTAGACTTAAAATCTCTTATATTATTTTTATTCAAACTACAATCAAAATTTAATAAAGAAAAGTAATTTAATAAATAAAGAAAAATATCAATATATTTCATATAGCTTAAGAAAAGAGATAAGAAAATATAAAGTAAGAAATAAAACTATAAAAAAACTACTTAAACTTTTAAGCAGATGGCAAAAAGTGCAAAAGGCCTTCTTAAAGCAAATTTCCATAAAACGTAGTTCTTAGGATAAGTTCGAAGTTTAAAAGCTTTATAAAGTTTTTTCGTTTAAAATATACTTTAAGAATGAATCATTAAAGTTAAATATACCATTAAATTATATAACAAGGTTTAAGCCGCGGCTTCGCCCACGTGGTCAAATGGAAATAACATGGAGTTGTTTAATCACCCATTCTATTTGGGTGACTTTGAAAAGATTGATGTAATAAAATACAACCTATAATATCTTTTTAGAAAATGGACTATCCAAACAGATTTGCCCAATCCGAACTCATTCATAAGATTAGAGCGAATACGACCAAACAAACGATTCAACCAAACAAACTCATCAACTTTATAATATCGACACAAATTATTTTTCAATAACAAACTGACAATATGTACAAAATACATGTAGTTACATATTTTTATAGAAAATGGACAAGACGAGCAAGATTTTTGACAAATTGAAAGGGGCACGTCTGTCTATTAGGAGAGCAAACCCACATACTGTTTTTCAAAATATTTTTTTACTCTACCACTGTTACTTTACGTTTCACTTGGACAAGATTTTGAGTAGTAACTTATGAGCGGTGGTCGTGATTCTTCTTGATTTATTTCTATTTCCTTGCCCAGATAGTTAAATTACAGCGTTGAGTTTCGCCACTCGACACGCAATATTTTGAGCAGTCAGCGAACAAAGTAGAAGACATTAACCTCCCTCTGACTACGGCCATATACGGGATACAACGTGAAACTAAAAAATATTTATATTTCGAGAAACCTCACTCTCTCCGAGAAACCTACATACGAATGTTCCAATTTATTAAGTCCAGTAATTTTATCTGTGCGTTTTTTGTAGGCCATTAGTAAAGGAATAGGCTTTTTAGCTTCACGCTTAGCTCACGCAGATAGAAAGGTAAACAGAGGGAACCTAGTGTTGGGACACTTCAACCTTCTTTTCTCCATTTTCCAAATTCTTGAGGCACAGAGTGTTGAGCGGCAGAACTCAACGCCGCATTGAACTTCGTTACCAGATAAAGGAGAGTTCATTATTTTAATAACTGAATTTTTACAATCAACACTAAAAATGTCGCTTAAACTAGCAATACGATATAATGATTGCCTTTCTAAATAAACAATAACAAACAAATGTTCAACAAAGTAATATATTGTAATGTATGTAGAGCTGGTACATAGAGAACGAGACGCCACGGGGCGTTTGGACCACACAGCCGCTACCAGCCAGTGCACTCGCAATTACATTTAACAAATTAATAGTAATAAATGAGGACAGAACAGCACAGTTGGTTATTTACGGTATTTTAGTTTATATGGTCTAGTCAGTTATAGTATGAAGAAAAAAAAAATCAGTATGTATTTTTTTTAGTTTCACATGTAATTGTATTTTTTTTTAGTTAATAGCTGTATCCAATCGCCCAATATTTGAGATTTGGCACTTTGAATGAGCCGGGGACATAAAAATAATTGATTCTCCATAATGGGAATCGAATCCACGACCGTCGCGTTTGTAGTCAGACATTTTGTCATGGCTTTAATAAAACAAGCGTGGCGTTGCGGTCCACCATTCAACATACAAGTTGCCATGTCTCAAAAGTTGCATACCTCGATATATGCGGGATACAGCGTGAAGATTTTTGTTTTATTTCTTTTTGTAATCTTAAAATTTTAGACGGCGAAGGCATCTTTGAGTGATTTTGACATTTCTTATACTTCATTTTAATTTAATTTAATTTTTTTTAATAGTAATTTTCTTATTTCTTATAAATTGCTCCGACAAGGACCTATTCTGTTTCAGCTTTAACACAAACTCAATGACACAACCCAAACAAGCATTAAAAAGCAATTATAAATTTTAAACTGTTGTCACATGTTAATTGCGTTTTATGTTTTTAAACGATATCGATTTTTTTTAAATATTATGAGAAAGTGCCTGCAAGGAATTTCTTGGACCACTTTTCTTATCACACACGATCGCCTTACGTAAATTAACCATATAATTACCATTATATAAAAAAAAACTCGATACTGTTATAATTGAAGTATTTTTTTTTTTAATTGTTGACATAGCCTTAATTTAATCGTGATAGTTGATAAGTGCTTCAGGTGTTTGTGGGTTAATAATGGAAAGAGTACGGCGTCCTTATAATAAAAGCGATCTAACTTAAATAATTGCATTTTTTTTTCATTTTAAGAGTGACAGAAGGGTTTGACGTTCAGTCACGAGGTAGGTGGTGGGTTTGATACCCACTCGCTTTGTCCTGATTGTCTCCGTCTTATGTCTCCAGAGTTCGGCGGAAAATGGAGAATGGAGTGCAACGTGCGAGATATAGCGTGAATAAAAATAGAATAATCAATATTTTTCATATCTTTTTTAACACACGGGCAATCGCAGATTTTTTTTAGCTTCAAGTGTTACACAACCTAAGTTTATTTTTTAAAAATACACTACTTCTTCGGCTTTACTTTTTCTTACAACTTTAAATTTCTCCTTTAATGGTGGTGATATCTATGTTGTTCGGCATATATCTAAAGACTTTATATGATACTTTATACACTTTATGATGACATTACAGCGTAAAACATAAAAAATAGAAATGCAGTTACACTGAAATTCATAGCAACAACTGTGAAAAGTAAAAGCAGCCAAAAAAAATGTTTTTAGACAAAATGTGAGTGTCAATTTTAATTAGGTACCTCTTAATGGAGTACAGCAATTTTATTGCATTTCAAAATGGCGGCGCGTGGCGGGAACGACTTCTGTTGCCACTTTCGACAGGTCATTTAAAGTATAATACGTGAAAGCAATATTGTCAACCAAAATATTAATTAAATATATTAAAGTTCTACAACCATGTGGAAATTGTATCGTGGTACAATTACAACATGGTTGAAATTTTAAATATAATGATTTTCAATAGAACATTTATATTAATAACACTCTTTTGTTATTCAGTGATTGACATTCAACATACAAACTAACTTAGGAAGTTGAAATTTAGCGTGTGGGTAAGCATGGACATGGAATAGGGGGGCCAGGTAGTCCGTGCCTACCCCAGAATAGTCTTGTGCCCATCGAATAAATTTTACTAACTAATAATTAGCCCTGAAAAATTGAATAAACCACATACTCTACAAAAACAGATCTGTTCAATGTTACTAAACTAATCCTTAATTTGGAATATTTTAAATCTATTTATTTTCTCATATATTATTTTCCTTATATTTCGGCAGAAAATGGGCTACGGAGTATCTTAACACTAGGTTCCCTCTGCCTACCCTGCTGTGTGCGGGATACAGCGTGAAGCTGTTTTTTTTTAAATATAATTTCTCAAGTTGAAAAATAATAAAAAAAATATTTTTCTATATAGTAAACCAAAAATAGGTAACTTACAATGTTTGCACCCATAAATACTTAAAATAAAACAGTTAAACTAAATTGGTATATTTAATTTTTAACATTCCAATTTCCAATAGTCTCACTATATGCCTATCACGAGATGCATCGTGAAATGCCCGTACTGGAAATTTTGGCAATTTAATCGATTATTACGGAGAATCATCGTCTGTGAAAATAACAATATATCTTCATATATCATTTGCGGTAAAACATTTACCCGACTACGTCAAAAGAGGTGATTATGCAGAATTCATGAAAAAATATTAATGAACTTGGTTTTGGATGAACGAAATTGTGATTACATGATTTTTTGTTATTTCTTTGTTGTCTGATTTGTATTGATATGCCCGTTTGCTAATGTTGTAGGATTTAAACTCGAGATACGAAACAGATAAAAATCGTACAACACTAGCAATCGGGCATATCAATACAAATACAATACAATTTTCCTTAATAAATCAATAACCCATATTAATTCATACATACATACTGATAAAAAAGTAAGAAAGGTAGCTCAAACCGCCAGATCCGAGCAGATAATTTGCTTACAATATAATCGGACAGGGATTGCCGGCCTGAGCTAAGGGGCAAAAAGCGAGCTATAGGAAACGGCTATTATATTCAAATTCGGCTCGGTAGAGGCAATTTATATGGATTTTATTGACAAGACCAAAAGCCAGCGCGAAATTCCTAAAGAAAATAACTTTAGCTTCGTTTCTCTTTAATTGAGGGGACAATATCGTTAAAGCGTTGTTACTTAAACTATAGATACTAGCGCTCTTGCACGGCTTCGTGTGGTACAATTGAAATTATTAACCGGTGAAGACTAGTTTGGACTAACTTGGTTTGGTTATTCAAATCATGACTTTTCTATGATATTTCATAATATACGAAGAATCACTTAATGTTGAAATTGACATTGCAGAAACCAAGATTTATAAAAAAAATATATAAAAATCTTTCCAAAATATAGAATAAAATAAATCAAACCAAATAAATCAGCTTCACGCTGTATCCCGCACACAGCAGGGTAGGCAGAGGGAACCTAGTGTTAAGACACTGCGTTCCCCACTTTCTGCCGAATTCCGGAAGCATTGCGTGTTGAGTGACAGAACTCAACGCCGCGCTTATGCCTCGACACCAGAGCGAAGAAATGAAAATATAAATTTAATATCCTCGAGAATATTTCATCTCCTCGAGTGGGGACTCGAGGAGATGAAATATTTACTAAAATCGAACCCACAACCAGTCAGTTTTGCAGTCACACTTCGTGCCAGTGCGCCACGACTGGCCTCAAAATATAGAATAATGCTAAAAATTCAAAAAATACTCTAAAATCTCCTCGTTGTGAATTCAGTATAAAAATATTATCCACATTTTGTAAAAAAAATTCGAATACTTAGTTATGATAGTGATAATATTTTTGTTCCTAATTTATTGTACGACAGACATTTTAATAATTTCACATATTATTGTAAAAATAACGGAACTTTTGGATGTTTTTCGTTTTTTAAACAGTACTTGCAAAGCTCGGAAGAAGTGGACACAATGCGGGATTTCTTAAGACAGATTACAGAGAAGCGCATTAATAAGGTGTCATTTACACGTAACGGGATCGTCACGATATCGGAACGACTCCTAACATTTTAATAAAGTATTCCATATTAAGTATTATAAATATTGTTTTTTAAGCGAGTCTTTAATTAATGTTTACTTAATAAATAAATTATTAGGCGCTTTTCAAATAATACCTCTTTACGTCGTAATGTATAAAAACACTATACAATATTTTAACAAAATTTAAATTAAGAATTAAATTTAAAAGTTGTGACGCCCGTCGTGGCGTTGGTTACGATGGTTATGAGCTCGATTCTCATTTGGGATAAAAAAATATTTTAATTCATGCACTGGCAACAAGACAAAGCCCGGCGTTGAGTTCCGACACTAAGCACGCAGTGTCTGGATAATTGGGCGGAGCGTCCGAACAAAATTTCTTAACACGAAGTTCCGTTTCCATACCCTGCGATATGCGAGATACAGTGTAGAACTGAAAAAAATAAAGATTCAAGTAAACATATGCTATCGGCATGTTAATCATGATTTAAAATGCATTTTTGAAAAAAACTTTTTTTTTACATTTGTGCCAGATTTTTATCAACCTCTGTTTTAATATTGAGTTTTAATCTTGCATTTGTATGTTTTAGATAAAGGATTTTGATAATATAATTACTCAGTAAATACTTACATCGTTCTCTTAACGTAAACTTATCAGCACATTGATATATATATATTTCTTTAATCACTTACACAAATTGAGCATTTATAATACTTTTATGAGTATTTATTGAGAGTTTTAATTAATTAATACTTATAAATGTTTGTCAATTGCAGAGTAACGATTGTTAATTGATTTTTAGCTTATCTCTCATATATTTATTGCTCTCGAGTACATTTTCAAAATTAACAATTAAATAAATTATTTAATTTTTATTTAACAAATGTTTTTTATATTTAACGTAAATATATTATTAAGCTTTACAAAAATTGACAATATTTAGCGAGCAAGCGAGTTGTTTGTTTTAAAAAGTATACTAACGAATTACTTGAAATTCAGTGTCATTTAATAAGATTTTTTTGTTTATTTTTCTTTCGACAAAGGCAGGGCGAATGTAGTGATGAACGAATTAGAAGCCATTTTTATTTATTGGCTGCTCGCCGTCAATCCACACCGTAGTCTGTCTAACTAGATTGGCTTCCTTTTTTTATAGTATGTATAAAAAAAATCATTTACACTTTTTCCTACCTAAAAGGACAACGATAGAAAGGCATGACTCCTCAACACCGAGGTTTGAATTATTTATATTAGATTGTAAATATTATTATATATTAGTTTGTATTACATTATTGTATCCCCTGAAAAAGTCGTACCGTGTAAATCATCACATACACGGCCATGTCTCGATGGCAAGATAAGATCGTAATCTTTTCGGATATAGCTCGCTATAATCATATGCGCGTTTATTTTTTCCTTTTAGTAGGACGTAACCGCGGACAAAGGCACGTTTATACTACTTGCTGTTGATCGTGGTTCTGCTTGCCAATTTAAAATAATCTATGAAATATTAAACTTAATAATTGCTATTGGAGGCTAACGTGGTGCAATCGCTAATATGTGGCTATTAACGACTTTTGTATACTCTGTTCTCACTCGGACAAATAATATTTTCATTTTCTTGCTCTAATCAATACGCAGTGCCTCAAGAAATCAGTGGAGAATGGAAGATATTAATGAAAACAAATTAATTTAACACCATGTTTCCTCCTAAGTTCCCTGTGCCTACCATGTTACGCTATATACGTACAAGGTACATCGTGAAACTATAAAAATATTATTGGTAAGCGAAAGACAGACACTGTTTTAACACTAGGTTTTCTCTCTGCCTGTTCTTTTATATAAGTATGGGAGATATTTGAAGCTAAAAATAATATGTCGTATAAGTTGAGTGATTCACTGTAGTTACGATAACTGAGATTCGTTTCCTATTTGGTAAATAAAATATCAGCTTCATACTGTATCCTTCACAACAGGGTAGGCAGAGGGGTTCCCCCTGTCTCTAGTGTTAACGACATTCCATTCTCCACTTTCTGCCGAATTCTAGAGGCATTCGATATTGAGTAGCAGGACTCAGTGCCGCACTTTTACCTCGACACTAGAGTGGAGATCGAATCCACAACCAGTCGCGGTTACAGTCACATTTTGTACTCTTGCGCCACGACTGACCATTTGGTAAAATGCTTGTAATGTTTATATTTTTTATGTTCTTCTATTTCATATAACCAACTGCCAAGCAATTGAATAACTGTTATAATTTAAAAATAATGGTATAACAGCCAGTTCCTTTTCTTGTCATATAACTTTCATATTAAGAAGAAAAACATATTAAAAATGCCATTTTTTAACATAATTTATATGTCACATATAATATATAGATATATTATCGCGTACATACCTTCATATTATTAATCGTGTCAATTTTTGGTAATTAACGCATTTTATAAAATTAATGAAATAAGAAAATCATATAATATTTATACATAGTTTGACTTGTCAGGTCGTTAATTATCACTTACAGTTAAACCACTTAAAATTGACTTAAAATATACATTTATTAAGTATAATAATATATTATGTACGTTATTGGCTTCGAGTTGTTCAAAATGGTATCCATTTAAAGTTGGTTTAATATTTTAATTGATATTTAAATTACGTGCCGTTGTCGAGACGTTTGACTGTAAACACGACGGTAACGGCTTTGATTCTCACTCAGGAAAATTAATATTTTTTATTAAATAGCTATAGCACCCCTACAAAACACGATGTAGGTACTACCACTTAACTCACAGCGTCTGAAAATTTGTCCAAAAATGGATTACGAAGTATCTTAAGGCTAGGTTCCCTATGCCTACTCCTTTATATGTGATATACAACGTTAAGTTAATTTGTTATTCCTTTGCAGATTTTTTTTATCCTACACCGCATAAAATGGTAAATTGAGAGCGTCGATCGATGTGATCCAATTGAAATAACTAAGATTTGTGTATGGGGCATGACACATTTTACATGTATGTATAGTCTTGGTTTGTTTCTTTAATTATGGCGTTTCGAGCGTGCCATTTGAGCACCTATGACTTCGCGTCTATAGCCTTGCTTGAAATCGGACTATTCAAAACAAAAATATTTTACAATCCCAACAAATACTTCTTGAGATTGGTGATTATTACCCAACACACCCTTCAGTTTTATAAAATATAATATATAGATATAAATTACAGGATAACAAGACTTTATTTACAACAAAAGGCAGCAAAGACATAAAACGTAAAAGAAATTAAACTTCCAAAGGAATTATTCAATAAGTGTATGGGCGTATCACAATAATATATGATTTAATTTGATTCTGCTTAAACGCACAACATTGTAATTAACATGCATATTTCTTTTTGTGAAAGTTTAAAATTAATGACATTTTGATTGTTATACTAAGTGTTTACGACTGATGAAATGATACCTGTAAAATAAGTAGGTATATTCTTATAGCTTCTCGTTGTAGTCCGCTATATACGGGTACGACGTGGAGCTTAGAAAATAACAGCAACAACAACAACAACAACAACAACAACAACAACAAGGGAAACTTAGCGTTGAAACACTCATCAACAACAACTTTCGGCAGATTTCGAGTTGAGTGGCGGAACTCTACGCCGCGTTTCCTTTTGTTTTTAGTCCCTTTATTGTCTGTAGGAATCGGACCCACAGCCTCAAAATATTTATTTTAAATTTAAATAAATAACATAATTTCTATTCTTCGTGTTACAAACAAAATTGCGTGCGGCAACTAGTACCTTCTTGTTATCTCTACATACATATTTAATCTGTAGCGTATCGCTAAGAATATTTAAAAAAAACTTCAAAAATATTATAAAATGCATATAGCGTTGCATTGAAAACTAGCAAATTGCATCCTGATAACGCGTTCAATCCGAAACGGATAGGAAGCGCGAATTACGAGAAAGTGCCCTACGGTGCGCACGCGCACCGATTTACGCGCATCACTGAGCTAGTGATGCGCGTATCGCGTGATGTAAAGTATAAATAAATTAAAACATTTTTTTTTTGCTTCACGCTGTATCCCGCACATAGTAGAGTATGTAGAGAAAACCTATTATTAAGACACTCCGTTTCCTTATTTCAGCACTATTTTCAAAACAGTGTGTGTGGGTGTAACTCAACGCCGCGCTCTATCTTGGTACCAGAGCAATAATATAAAAAAGCTTACTCCTATAATTTATGTATTTTTAGGTAGCTAATTATCAAGCATAATATGTATGTATACCTGTTTAGTTTTATTAAAAAAATGTATTTCATATACTACATACATATATAACATTATATTGTAAAATCATATTCGAATAAAGCACATCACTAGCCGCCGCGAGCAACCACGCGCTAAATCGATGGACTAAAAACCGTCGACCCCGACACTAACCGAATTATTCTCGGTTCGATTTCTGTACAAAACGACATGACAGTATGACAGGCTGCTTGATAAATAAACAGGAAATACTCCTTTTTTCGGTACATTATTATTATTTATTATTGGAATAAGTGTCAAAATTTGGAGCACATTTTAAGAAAAAAAAAACATAAAGTCCCGTGTGCAAATTTTTTAGGTTACTTTATTACAAATAAAAAGCCAAAAAAAGACTTCGACACAGGCATTTCATACCAAAAATCAATATTTCACAAAAAAGTAATAAGTTAGCAGGCTTTATAAATAAGATGAAATCTTTTTTTGGGTTTCATTCATTTTAAACAAAAATTCGTCTTTTGTACGAAAGCGACCATTTATTTTTAAAATTAATTATAATATACTTATATTTATGTATGTTTTTATATATATTATATGGCCTTGCGAATTCGAACACACACATTAACGTCATAACCTTAATTTTAAAAATAAAATTAATTAAAGAACACTGGTAATTAATAAAAAATTAAATTAAATTCAGATTGTTGCATAATATAATTAATTGCAAAAATGTTACAATGCACTCGTATCTCAAAGAACATAACGTGACAAATATATTGAGTTCAAGCGCCACACCTCTCTCTGTCCGTTACTTTAAACTGCTTTTTTTATGTTTTCTTACATATATTTAATTAAAAACATTAATTTTAACAAAACGTACTCTCTTTGTGTATGCCGGTGTGTTTGGTGCTTATTCAAGGAAACATAATAAATAACAATATTTAAAATTTTATACTAAAAATTGTAAAAAAAATGAGTCTGCACATAGGCTGTAAAAACACTGAAAGAATATAAATCTATAACTATATTTTTTTGTCAGTCTGTTAATACAGATATTTTCGAATCTACAGAACTGATTTGAAAAACTCTTTTGTGGTGGGTACAACTGTTAGGCTTTAACTAATGTACATTTATAGCAATTCAGCTTTACTTAAAGAAATTTTCAACTGCGACCTCACTCCGCTTGATAGGAATAAATTTTTACAATTAGAATAAATGCCTATCAAGATATATACATATTTCGAACCCACAACCAGTCGGTTTTACAGTCTTACTCTGTGCCACTGCACCACGACGAGGTTAAAAATAATTAATTTGGTAAAAATATATATCTACTAAATCATTAATATTATTAAAGATGCCTTAAATTTAGAAACAAAAGTAGCTTAAAATTGTCCAAAATACATACTTTTACTCAACATAAATAATTAAGCATCAATTAATTTCCTCTTTTTAAGTATCCGAACACGAGTTTTGGTACTCCACCTATAATTTCATTCAAAAGTGCTCACGCACTTTACGTATGTGGATTGTAGAGCTGTAAACACAACTTTCACTGTTGATTAGCCGGTCGGTATCGGGCGGTTATCTATCGGCTTAAATGTTTCAGATAACGAGGTTTTTTAATTAAATTTATTTTTCTCAACACGCAAAAATAGCAATTAAGAACGTTAAACAAAAATCTTATATGACACGACGGAACGAGTTTCGAATAAATTCTGCTTATATTTAATATCAATACTTGTATTTATTTTTCAATTGAACAGTGTTTCACATAAAGCAGCGTAGGCAGAAACCTATTGTCAAGACAATCCGTCTTCAATTTTCCGCCTAATTTTCGATATCTTACATGTTATGTGGCGGAGCTGAACACCGCACTCCGCTGTATTACTAGATCTAGGAAATGAAAATAATTCATACTCCCGAGTGTGTATTGAACAAGCAGCCGTAGCGCTTATATCCCCACGGTGTACCACTGCGCCATGACTGACATGAATTTTGTTGCTAAAAATTACATAAAACCTATGTAACTAATAATTTAAAAAAAAGTAAACAAACTAAACACTCGCTCACGACAGTATCGATATAAAGTTAAACTTATAATTATAATTAAATTACTTTAATAAAGTACTCGCCTCAAGCAACGACGGACGGACGTAAATATGTACCAATTAATATGTAGGGGCAGAAAAATATGATCTGTATTTGAATTTGCATAATAAAATTATAGTATACGCTATACAGAAAATGAACAGTATTCTGTATTGTTCATACAGCTGGGTAAGTAAGTTAGTGTTGAGACACTCCGTTCCCCACGCACTCTCCAATTTTCGATACATTATTAAAATGTAATTAGTATCAAGTATAATTGTATTGCGAAGACAATCAGTCTAACATCACTCAAGCCAACCAGACACGGTGGCGTTGAACACCGTACCGTTAAGGGGAATGCTATACGCTCAATGACGCGGAACGAATGAACAAAAAAAACTATGTTTTCCAATCATTTGTAATAGTGAGAAAAACATGTTTGTTAAAACTGAACGAAGGAATGTTAATTGATTTTAATATGCTAAGGGTATCTCATAATTTTTAATTTATGGTGTAATAATTAATATTCATATTGGGACGTCGTTTTTTGTTAAATCGCATGGTTTGATAGACAGAAAAGGCTTCATTTTTTTATTACAAATAATCAAAGTTTTTTTGGACTCAATGAGCTCAAACCTTAGGACTTTTCAAAATAGGCGGGCTAGTTACAATTATAGATATCACAGATAATAAAAAAAGATTTCACAGATAAAAACAAGGAACATGCTTGACCGAACCATACATACAATGTTTGTATTGATAAATGAAAATATTTTAACTGAAAAGTGATCTAAATGATGTTGAACTTACTACCTCAGTTCTATCAGTATTATATATGTACCTACAGGTATACATATATAATATGTATATAGACTAAGCTTAAATAATTTTATAATGATATTTTTTATTTTTAAGTATTATTGTTTTCCACACTTCAATTACAACTACGTCCAATCATTTACACGTTTTTGAAAATACATTTTATACTAATTTCACATGATTTAAGTTAAATAAAAAAAACCGTAGCCTCTCTCAAGCCACGACAAATATTCCGAGCATCTCGATCGTGATCTTATATAGTTATAATCTAGATTTTAACTGTACATTACATTTGCATATCCATGCACCGTACATAATCAGTGCGGGAGTGCATCGAGATAACGAAAAAAATAGAGAAAAAAATCGATTTTGCATAAAAAACTCGAGCCGAAACGATGCACGACTGCAAACTGATTATTTTATTGTTAACCATTGTCCTTTATTGCTTATAACCGTGTTATGAAAATCTTATAGCCTTTTGATACGCCGCTTAGAAGATATTAAATAAAGCTATACAAAAATCTAGGTATGAGAAAAGCGCGGTTTGAACAGAAGAGTTCCGCCACTCAACACGCAATGCTCCGAGAATTTGACAGAAAGTGAGGAACGGAATGTCTTAATAGGAACAGAGTGTCTCAACACTAGGTTCCCAAATTCCTTATGCCTACCCTTTCTTTTATGAAAAATTAATTAACACCATCCAGGCGCAATTAATTAACGTCTGACTATAACCGCAATGCACTTTTTTAGTATTAGGTTGTCTTCCCTGTGTACGGGAAAAACGTGTTTTTGCCCATCGCCTCCAATACAAATACGGAATAAATACAAAATTATTTAAAAAAATATTTTTAAAGTAAGAGTAAAATATAAAAATTTTACAACCGCCGTTTTTGCCACAAAATGCTGTATACCTACACCTACATAAACAATATTCAACACAATTACGTTCAACATATTGTACATTTAAAAGTAATGACAAGTTATTTTAAAGAAGTAGGTATATAAACCTTAATTTTATAAATACAGCTAGTTAAAAGTAATTTTCTGTTAACCAATAAAATTTAAGGCAAAGTCGTAACTAAACCAAAACAGCCGTTTTAAGACATAATAAATAAACGTAAATTTTTGAGCCGTCGTCGTTGCCGGTCGCAAAAAGGTGCACGCGCGAGAATGCTTAAGATGCAACTCGGTGAGTGGACACAGATTATGAGAAAAGACATTCTAATCCATTTAAGAGAATATTTAGAAATATTCTCTCCAGTAAAGGAAGCGCAGTGTTGAGTTACGCGACTTCAACCAAATAAATTCTTCGGCTTTATAATATAGGTATAGAGTATAGACGTGCAAGCGAAATTAACGAAGAAATGTTTTAGTTTTTAATGTACGTTTAAAGATTTTTCATAAAGGGAAAGAAGAATTAAAGTGAGAATCTTCTTGTTCCCACTGTATACATTATAACAGATGTGAGACCTAGACTGAGAAAATATCTACATTATAAATTGTAACCCATAGTTCCTGAGATCAGGGTCCTTAACCAAATAAATTCTTCAGCATAAAACTATTAGTATAGATTAAAATGGGGGACTCCCCACAGCATGATATAAATTCGGGACCATCGTATTTACTAAAATACAATTTTGTATCACTTATTTTTTTTTTTTATATTTTCTCCAGTTTGTTAACTTTGCTATATAAAACCTCTAGAAACACATACTCTATGGCTGTACGTGGAAACGCGGTCTGCAGTTTTCTCACATAAAAGTGGTCATCTCAGATTATTGGCGTCCAATTTTCCTAATTAAAATCCTTCTATCGAGTAGAATGTACGTGACAAACCTAAGGAGCTACGGGAGGAGAGGCATTGATGTGTGATCGTTTTTGAATAAATAAATAAATCCATATTTTTTTTATAATTTATTTATAGTAAGTTAATAAAAAAAATGATTTTTCTTTTTTATGTAAGTAAGTATGTAAATATGTAGACAGAAGGTACCTCTTTATAAAAATACCCCGTTCTCCGCTTTCCGCCTAATTTTCGATAAAAGAAAAACTAAATAGTATGAGTGAGTGAGTTCAACGTTATAGCTATTAAATTCAAAAAAATCGACCGTGTGAATCGAGAATTGTAACAAATGATTGATTTCACACATTATATTTATAAAACAAATCTACTTGGTTCCTAGAACTACGACGCCCTTTCGTCTGCCTTTGCCGGATGTATAACTTATTCATGTTTCTCATGTAGGTATCTACCAACTATTGTATTAATAATATATACTTACATTAATCGTATATTTTTTATAATTTTCTAGCGAGCTTTTTTTTAGTGACGCTTTAGTCCGCATAAAACAGGTTTGGCAAATGGAATCTAGTATAAAGACACCTTTCCGTTCGCTACTTTCCGTCGGCTTTTAACACTTTGCCCCCAAAAAGGGATAATATAAATAAATAATTCCCACGAGAGGGGATCGAATCCACAATCACCGCGTGTAGAGTTAGATTTGTGCCACTGTGCCTTGATGGTCTTAATATAATAGAAAAACCTAAAAATCTAGGGAAGATTGGCGATATACCATCTTCGATCTAACGGATGCTTGCCCCAGATCACTTTATTGCGACTTTTCCCACACACTCCTAGTACTAATGAATATTTAGCACTACTTTTGTAATATGCTAACAACTAGTGTTTTCTTGAATCTATCACATATATTGAAAATTCCATGAAAAATAATTTCGTCACATTAATAAATATTAATTTATTTCTAAACGAATAGATTTACTAAATAGGTAAAAAGCGGCTTTACGCTTGATCCACATAGCAGTGGAGTACCTCGATAGGGAACCTAGAGTCAAACACTCTGTTCCCCATTTTTCGCCCAATTTCTATCACTAAGCAAGCAATAAATTTCTCCACTTAGTACATAATGTCACCAAAATTGAGCGTAATATTAAATTAAATTTGAAGAAAAAGACGATCCAAATACCTATATATAATAACTCTCGTAGAAATTAAATACGTAGAGATAGTTATGTCGAATTAGTTTAGTTTAAGTAACAGACAAAGACAAAACTAAATTAAATCTGACAATTTTGAAAACCTGAAAAATTGTCGGACCACGTTTCTGTAGTCTTGAATTCAAATGTATATACAAAAAATCACTAAAGGGAACCTAGTGAACCTAACCTAACTTAATCCTAAGCGGTAAAAAGCGTGATAATGATAAATAAGCAATATTTTAAGTCGAGGGGAACTTCTAAGCTACTAAGGAATGCGGGCGCCCCCCTGTCTACGCTCTGCCGGATGTACACTCCACTGCACATGATACAGTGAATAAATAATTAGTATAGACACTATAGTTTTTTTTCTATGTGATAACCTACTTCTAGGAACCTGTCGATACAGCCAACCAACCAAGTGTTTACGCACCAATATATATTGATGGTGCTGGTGGTGTAAATTCTTAACGTGGCTGAGAAATTGCCATTTCTTTATGTTGATTAAAATACATAGTTTTTGCTTTCGTGAATTTGAAATTTAAAGGAATACTTGTTTCACCTTCTCCGGGTAAAATAAAGATAATAATCTGTGTTGTACATATACAGATTATAAGGAATGCTACAGAATAACTTCTCAAAATTGTTTAAATTAATGTATTGCATTACTAGGTTTTATGCTGTTTGCTGCAAAATTAAAACACAAATCATAAATTTTAAGTTTAAATTTTGCAATCTTGATGAGTTTGTATTTTAATGATAAATTCAGAAACTGGAATAAAGTAATTTTTTATATGATTTTCATCAATGAAAGGTATATTTAGGTAAATCATATATTTAAAATTTCCTATTACGCGCGGCTTCGCCTACGTTGGCTTTGGAAATAACTGAAAGTTGTATAGAGCACCGGACACGTCATAAATGCCTATAGAATTGTACGATAAACGGACAATCCAACACAAAAATATTTTTTCGAGTTAAAGCAGTCGCAGTTGCTGAAGTTACTGCGTTCAACGAAACGAACTCCTCAGCTTTTTAATATTAAAATATAGATTAATTTAACAGTAAGTATATGTTGATTTGAAACCCTTTATACTTCTTTCGAAGGCGATTGTATTAACTAATAGTTATCACAAAATAAATCTCACCTCACAAATAAATAACATAAAATAAACAAATAAATAGTAATTTGCAACTTGAAGGATCTCAAAATAAAAATACCGAGTACGGAGTCGCGCGTCGCATCGCAATGAGCCAGTTTTTGTATCACCACAGCGTGGGAGCTTATCGTTGTTTACTCTTTAACGGTTGTAGAGTTTCCCGGTACAACTCGGTCTAGTTTTTAAGCTTTTCTTAGTTTTACTATACGATGCTATACTATAGATATAATGCGGGAGTTTTAAATTGATTATAATGTCATTATATTTATTTTACCACTCCGGTACATAAAACGCGACGTTAAGTCGCAACAACACGCAATGTTTGGAAAATAGGTGGAGAGTGAGGCAAACTTTTCAGAGTCCACCTAGCGCCTAGACTCTCCGTTCTCCACTTTTCGCACGAATTGAAGTGCCAGTCGCCACTCACTCAGACGGACCAATTGCTGTGCCACTGTGCGCAATGACCTTTATTTTATTAATAAAATCAGGATTTTTTCAAAATTACTGTAAAAAATATAGTAATCGATGGAAAAACACTAGAAGATACATCACTATCTCTATACGCCGTAGATGGCGAACGCTACTATTACGATGACAAATGCGGAAAGCTTATCGCTATAAGTCATGTTGTTTATCTTTAAGTTATTTGTTTTATAGAAATTTGTGTTAATACAAATGTATTAACACGTCTGTATTTATTGTAACAATTTGAATATATAAAATAAATATTAAGATTATGCAGTCTGCAAACGCGAAGGTTGTAGGTTGGATTTCCACTCCTCGGAGTGAAAAAATTTCACCTTCATGCTCTAGTAAGAAAATCATGTCTCGAATTCGGGCGCAAAACCGATGGCCGGAATGTCAAGACACTAGATTCTCTCCGCCATCTCTGTTATGCGGAAAAATTATAAAGCTATATTAAAAATTCTATTTAATACGTAAATAAAATCTTTTTTAAACGTTATTAGAACCCTACCTAACATACTAGCTGATAAGATATTTTTTTCACGCTGTATCCCGCATATAAGGGACAGAGATAACCTAATTTTAAGACACTTCAATCCTCACATACCACTTAATTTTTAAAACATACTTTGTTGGTACCAGAACCAACAAATAAAAATAAACCATTACCATAGAGTGAGAATAGAACCCACAACCGTCACGTTTACAGTTAGATATTGCTCAATGAAATGCACGGTCTCGTTAATAGGATAAAAAAGAATCCATCCCCCAAACGAAGATCAAACCCACTACTCATTCCCAAGCAATTTATTTCTTGAAAGTGTGGAATAAATATCGAATACAGCAGCAAAACAATAAAGCTCAAAAAGCTTACAATCAATTTTCGATAACATTTTTTTACATTCAAGGTATTTTTCCCGTTTTCCCTTCATTTTGGTTCCAAGCGTCAGCTTTTTATTTGTCAAATAACACGTGCCGCGCCGAAACTCGTATCGCATGTTTTTTGCGGAGTTGTTAGTTTTGAATTGAAGATTAGGTGGTTTTCACATTTATGGAAAGTGTGTTTTGTATTTATGTAAAACCTGAAAAATCAAAATGTTTTTTATCGTCATACATTTTCGGTAAATGACTGGAATAGGCAAAAACGACTGGAACTTTTTAGGGTTCCTAGAGCCACTTTGTTATTCATAAGCTAAACTGAAATTTCTTCACAACATTTTTGCATACTCCGAAAAATTTTAGTAAGTCAATTCTTTGAAGTTGTACTACCCCTATCAAGAAATTGGACCAGAACCCTCGGCGGGCGAACTTTATTCTAACTTTACAATATTTTTATATAGATTTATCTAATCACCATCTAATCTTTTTTATATTATGATCTATATATTTTATTATTTTATTTTACCTACTATCATCGTACCAAGAAAATAATAAGTATATTTAACTTACACATTTCTGTTTTTCTTCGTTAATATTTAAAAAAAACCTCCACAAATACCATTCTGCATTAACCTTTACCGAGCCATTGTTATCGCAAAGTGGGAATGAGAGCTTCTGAATTTTTTCAACAACATCTTTATTTGTCTCAATAGGTCGTAACGTGCGCTGGACGTGAGGTGTGAATTTTATTGCTTTTTAGCACTAAGAAAATTACAGTCCAAAGTCGATCAATATTTTAATTGCGTAAAAAAATATGGAATAGCATTCATTTTAGGGTTAAGATTTAATGTAGTAATAAAAATATAAGGAGGACTTATAAGTGAGTTTGATGATAGAAAATTATAGAGAGGCATTTGAATATGCGATTGAGTCTTTGATCGTTCTTGAGATGGTGCTTGCTTTGTTGAGCTTTGTGCATTCGAATGTAAGAGCAAGTAAAGGATAAAGTTAAAGAAATATATTAACATAAGTGTTTTGTCGAGGTAACAGTTCAAATCTAAATGTGAAAACGATAATAAAATAATATAGCATACCGAACATTAAAAGTTGGCGAAAAGTGAAAAATAAAGTGATGTCAAAATAGGAGACATTTAAATATTATATGAAAATTCTTATATAAATCAAAATAAACAAATCAGCTTTACGCTGTATCCCACTCGCAGCAGTGTAGATAGAAGGAACCCTAATGTAAAGACACTCCGTTGCCCACTTTCGGCCGAATTCTGGAGGATTTGCGTGTTGAATGGCGGAACTCAACGCCGTGCTTTACCTTGACACCAGAACGGCAAAATGGAAATATAAATTTAAATAAATATTTCATGTCCTTAAAAAGGAGCTCGAACCCACAACCAGTCGCGCTTATAGTGCGCCACGACTAGCCTCAATTCTTGATTTCACATGATTTCTTATGTATTAATTTTCTTATGCGAGTTCTACTCCTTCTAACACCGAGGACGAGATGAATCCAGGGAAAAATATTTTTTATCGAAACGAGTGCTAGATAATAGTACTAACTTTGCTTTAAAATGTAAGTATTAGAGGAATTTAAAGTAAAATTTAATGTCAAACGGAAGCAGGGTTAATAGGATGGCGGCTGTGTCACATAAAAATACATTCGATACTTTCAATGTAATAGGAATGCTATAAAGCTTTATAGAGTCGTATCTAAGGTGTACGATGAGCTTTGTTTGAAATTGGTTTTCTAAATTGTAATATAATTTGGAATTCTTGACATACGTGACTAAAAAATCAGTTTCTTATTGATAAAAAGATAATTCTTTCGCAAATTGATAGGTAATTAATTTCACTGATATGTTTTACCAAAAGAAAATAAAAATTTAAACATATATAATTTATATAGTATACGACACAGTATTACGAGACGGCTTCAAATAATACAATGTAATATTTGAGGACACCATGGCTCAGTTAAACAGCGTCAGTCAGACGCTGTTAACGTAACGATTGTGAGTTCGTTCGATTTACACTCGCTGTTTTAATCGTTATATTTAATTTATTTTTATAACCCTACTCCGATAGACGAAAAGCGGACGCTGAATACACAATGTCTCAAAAATTCGGCTTAAAATATTGAATAGAGTATCTCAACCCTTCTGTCAACGTGCTATGCGTAAAAAAGCGTGAAGCTGCTCCTATTTTTTTCAATTTAAAAATACATTGTCAATTTACCAATAAAAAATCTAATAAAAATAAATTTATCTAATATAATACTAGTACTATACATTATTACTCTATAAAGTAGTTTCTGCCTACCATTTAACCCCATATAAAACGTGGGGTCAGCGGCTTTCCTATAAGGCTTTTGCGGGATCGTTTATAATTATTCAAAAACCTCCGTCCGATTGTTAGAGGCGAATATATCTGAGCGTTAATAGCGAGACAAGGCGCACAGTGCCACCGCGTGCGAGTACTATCCTTGGTATCGCGTGTTATACGATTCAAGATTTCGATAGGAAATTTAAATATTTCTTCGATTTTTTTTTGGGTTCACACTGTATAGGATGCTTCACACTAGGATCTGCAGGAACTTCAGAAAATAGTGTTGAACTACTCCGTTCCAATTAACACATTACTGTTCCCCACTATTGGCCAAATTCTGGAGGCATTGCGTGTTGAGGGGCGGAATACAACTCTCTTTCTATTCTGTCATATGTGGAATACTGCGTGAAAGTATCAAAATAGTTTTGTTAAGTTTATTTTTTATTATTAAAAGTTTCATAAACTAAATATATTCCAGCAACAATCTCTGTACCGTGTAGCTCGTTTTTAGATCCAGAAACCGACTGGCTTTATCGTAAATAGAGCAGTGTCACGCGCTAACATCGTACAAGCCACCCCGGGAGTCGCTGGTAGCTGTTTAAAACATGCCCTTAAAAGATATTGAGAAGCAAACACAAAAATCAACTCTAACCCTCACAAAATAAAATTTTAAATAACTTAAAACATACGCGTCTCTAGGTAGAGCCGAATGCAACTTCTGCTAACAAAATTAAATTATTGTGTTTTATTACAATGACTTAAGCTTGATTTTTGTATATTAACTATTTTGATATAAAGCAATTTAATTGGCATAATGGATGCACTCCTTTTAGATGAGTCATTTTATATAGGATATAATATGTATGGACATCTATTTTTTATTTTAGTAAGTGATTTCTGAATTTTACCTCACGGTCCACCCAAGTTTTGAGACATTGCGCGTGAGTTGCTAGAGCAAGAAAATTAAAATAATTGCGTGAGCTGGACTGTGACCATGTTTCGCTTACCAAATAAAAAAAATAAGCGATTAACAACCAGATAGAGACAACTCTATCAATGTTCAAATGTAAGAAATCAAAACGCACCTACATAGCAAAATCAAAATAGTTAAACAGAGTCATACTACGTTTAAAGCTGAAAAATATCATAATAATAAATTATATTTCAATCGTCCAAAGAGTCCTTACAGTCAATATATAAATAAAATAATATTAATATTGGTATTATAACTGATACATTATAGGGTACAGATTGCTTTGGCACTATAAACTTATGTCGACGTCCAGCATCGTGAGCCATGGGACCATGAAATATTTAATGACCTGCGGTGCACTTTGTGTTGTAGACGAGAATATTTTGAAAATTCTATCGCGTATATTTTTAGGGTTCCGTACCTTAAAAGAAAAAGACGAAATCTTTATACGATCACTTAGTTGTTCGCCTGTCTATCCGTCTGTCAAGACCATTTTTATTAAGAACGCTTGGAAATATTAGGTTGAAATTGATGGAACCAGGGGACATGGGTAAATGAGCTGAAAGAAGTGAAGCTCTTACTGGTCAACAGTGTTTTGTCGTCATGCTACTCGTACCTACAACTCTGAAATTTTGCAGGAACGTTGTGGTGTCGACCACCAGTGATACCAGCGAAGTAGTATGATGATAATTGTAATTGTAGATTATGAGTAAATGGTCAAAATGCGTCCGATAGAGTTAACCTGTGAAACGTTTTGAAATTTCCAGCGCAAACCCAGCGCGTGTGGACAAAACAGGAAATATTTTTTTTTTTTTTAGCTAGACGCTGTATCTCGTGTATATCAGCGTAATAAACGGAATCTAGTGTTAAAATACTCAACGCCTAGCTTATGCCTCATGACCAGAGCGAAGAAATGAAGCTATTATATATTTCTTTCGCTCCGGTGGGAATCAAACTCGCAACCGTTGCATTTTATACAGTCTCACACTTTTGCCCCTGCACTACTGGCTTCATATATGAAATATTAAAATTTATACCACTTCTAAAATACTTATACTGAGATTTCAAATTAAATTCATGATTTAGATGCAGTAGACAGGCAATATACTCGTTATATTATATATAAAGTTTATTGCTGGCTGCTGACCAAGAATGATAGTGATTACAGTACATTACTCTCAATGTACAATGAAGTTTGCCAAATTAATAAGAGGTGATTAGCGGTGTATTAGTGTTAGGTAAAGTACAAACGAATTTTACGCTATTGTAGCTCAGTTAGAAATTGCCTTTGTTTTAAATACTTGTTATAGTATATTGAGCCCTTGTCTGTTTTATACCTAAAATTTATTTAAGAATAACCTATTTTTTTTTTGATAATATGGTCTAAATTTTTTTTATATTTTTTTTTTTTTAGATACGCAACGATTTTCCCCTATAACTTGTGACATTCCATATTGAGTTGCAGGAATGATAATTATTTATCCCCCCCATTTGGGGATCGAATCTACAATCAGCGCGTTTATAGTCAAATCCGTTGCCACTGCACGATCGCCTCGGGTCAATGATTCATTAGTTAAATTAATATAGGCAATTAGTGAGTAACAAATAAAAATATTACATAAATATTACATGACTGTAAATTTACATATGAATCATAATTTTCCTACTTTAAAAGCAGTTTAATTAAATAATTTGATAAATGACATATCAATTACGTCAATAAAAGCCGCAATTTTGAAAATTTTCCTTTAAAATAACACACATATAAATTTATTTCCCTATATTATTTCAGTCGTGGCGCAGGGGCACATAGTGTGACTGTAAAATCGACTGGTTGCGGGTTTGATCCCCACTTGAGAAAATGAAATATTTAATTACATTTATATTTTCATCTCTCCGCTCTAGTGAAGCAAAAGCGCGGCGTTGAGTTCCTCCACTCTACACGCAATGCGTCCAGGACTCGGCAGAAAGTGGGTAACGGAGTGTCTTAAACTAGGTTCCCTCTGCCTACACTGCTGTGTGAAGGATACAGCGTGAAGCTGATTTTTATATGTAGAGCTAATTCTAATTAAATATGTTTCCAT
This sequence comes from Heliconius charithonia, assembly GCA_030704555.1. NCBI lineage: Eukaryota > Metazoa > Arthropoda > Insecta > Lepidoptera > Nymphalidae > Heliconius > Heliconius charithonia. The sequence goes on from CM060825.1 coordinate 9,143,484, forward strand.
GTATTTTGCAAACGCTCCTTGGCTTATGCAATATATCTCCATGGTAGAGTAATTGACCAGAGACTCCAATGAACCTTTGTATTAAAAAAAATGTTTTGGTTTCTTTTGTCACGTAACAAAGTACGGAATTCGTTTAGTATAACACGCAATATTGGTTTAGTTCGCTTTTTTTAACCAAAAAAGCTATAATAAAAAAGAAAAATAACGAACTATAAATGTTTCTACATTTTTATACCGAATTTGCTTATGGAAGATAAAGACGTTAATAGTGTAATGGTAGTGCAATCAGCGCAGGTTCAATTCCTTTAAAATCAAAATATTACTATCTAAATTGGGTTATTACGTACATGCCCTTCTGAAACGTTAAGTAAAAAAAATATGAGTAGTATCAATCCTACAAACTACCACCACAGCTCGGAAAGCACATCCTTTATTAAAATTAAGTACGGAAAAAATTAAAAAAAACACACACTATAATGTGTTAATTCAATTTAAGAAAATAAGAATTTGAGAAAAAGAAGTTATAAGTATTTGTGGCTCGTAAAACAGTGCGCGAGGTGTGGTCTAACCGTTCTAAGTGTACCACCCAGCAACCGACGATGTATATTTGAACTCCCGCCCGCTTAAATAGAGTTCATGTTGTGAATATAATTGTTAAGAGATTTATTTTATAATATATATGATATCTAGAGAAATAGGATTACTGTTTCATTTGTTTAAAAGTCTATATAAAAATAATAAAGGTAAAAGATATTGTGAATATGTGGTGGATATCGTGGCGCAGGGGCACTAACGCGACGGTTGTGGGTTTGATTTTGACTCGGGTGATTTTACCCTCTGGTAACGGCATGAAGCTCCACCGCTCAATACGTATTCTTCAAAATTTCAGTGTAGAGAACAGAAGTGTAGGTAACGGAGTATCTAAACAGATTCACAGGTTCCCTCTGCCTATCCTACTATGTGCAGGCTACGGGATATAGGGACAGTGTGAAGTGAAAAATATGTGTATATGGAGATCGTCGTGGCTCATCGCCTCAGAGACTAACGATAAACGAGATGGGGATAAATAGGGGGCTTACCTTTGCTTGCCCGGCTAGGGGGTTACCTTTGCTTGCGCGGCTGTATGCGAGATACAGCGTAAAGCTAAACGAGTAAGAGTTACCTGGAGTACCTATCTGCCCTGGGTAAAAAAATCTTAACATTTTATAATCTAATATTTACCTCTAACCCTTGTATACAATACAAAAAAATCCGCAACTCAGAACTGAACCCCTAACCTCTGCCCCACAAACCACACACAAAACACAAGCTAATCTCAAAATTAAGCCGGACATAAACGAGTAACGATAACATATTTACGTAAGGACAGCGCGGCGAGAACAAACTGTCGGCGCCTTTACAAACAATCGCACGATCGCACGAGTCCGGGGATAAGATAGTATCGCTTTCTCTTGCTTGGTGAACGGGTGCCCTTATCTTGGATGTGCTTTGCATTGTTTAATGCTTGGTAACTTAAAGTTATTAAATTAGATTTTTTCTGTGTGCTTTTGGTAAATGCGGCGTTGAGTTCCGCCACTCCGTGCAAAGTCTCATGTTCTATTTATTACTATTTTTATTTTTTCGGCGTTAATTTCCATCACTCAACACGCAATGCTTCCAGAATTCGGAGGAAAGTTGGAAACGGAGGTTTCCTCCGCCTACCCTGCGGTGTGCGGAATACAGTGTGAAGCTGATAATTTTTTTTTATTTATTTTATTAACGCGATGTTTGTACTGTTGAATGACTGGCTACTTGCGAAACGTTTATAATATTCATAAAAAGAGGGAAAACAATATTTTGATATTACAAATCAACCTACCTATAAGCGAGAGGCGCGTAAATAATAGGTAAATATATAAAAACAAAAACTAAGAGCCACTCCAAAGAAGAGCCATACCAAATTCTATAAGTGAAATAATAGAATACGCTCGGAGCCTAATCCCGAGTGGTTTACTAGTAACCTCTGAAAAATCTGGGGAGTGTTCAGGCCCTGGCTCCATCATCAGACCACCATGATAATCAATTTTTATATTATTCCTTACATTAATAATTAATTCGATAGATTTTAATTTAGAAAAAAGAGTCGTGTTAAATAACGTCACATACACGCAATATCTCGAACGCAGGTGAATGGCGGAGAATAGCTTAAACTTTTGAAAAAACAAAGGAAATACTATTAAAAAATGATTTAAATTTTATTTAAAATGTACCAAGTCATTACAACAGCGTGGCTGCGCCCGCGCCGCAAATATTTGACATCCGCCGTGTTTCCCAGCACACATCCTCTCGTATGTTTTAACACTAATATGACGCATTGTGCTTGTGTAGCCTTTTGTTATACTATAGAATGAAGTTAATCCTTTTTTTAATTTTTCGAGGCCGTTATAGCACAGTGGAGCGTCGTTAAGAGAGTGTGCTAGTTGAGGGTTCATTGCCACGCGGTTGAAAACGCGGTGTTGGGTGCCGCCTTCTATAATGTCTCCAAAATTGAGCAGAATATAGCTGAACGGGTTGTTTTAACACTAAATTTCCTTGCCATTCTGCTTCAAGGAAAAAGACCATGAAGATATTTAATGATTTTGTTATATGTATTTTCATTGTATATGAAACAAGCTAAGCCGACCAAGGTTATAAGTGATCTTTAGGGAGTGTTTCGTATAATCGAGTTAGATTACACGTTTACATTGTCTTACGATTTATATTACATTAATAGTAACGAGAACGAAAGAACTAAGAGAAAGTTGTGGTGCAGGGGTACGCGACAATTTATGGATTCGATTTCCACTCACAGAACTGAAATATTTAATATTGTTCCTCACTTTGAAAACAAAGCCAGCCGCAGCCGCTCCGCTCAACACGCAATGCCTCCAGAATTTGAAGGAAAGTGGGGAACTTAAGTGTTTTAATGGTAACGAAGTGTGTTAAAACACTAAGTTTCCCAGGTTTCCTTTGCCTACCCTGCTATGTGCGGGATACAGCGTGAAGCTAAAAAAACCAAAAGTGGTATTAAGATCGAAGGCATATTTCTAAGTTCTAATAAAATGTTAAACAATGGCCACCTCTTCCAGTGTACACAGATAGTATCGAGAGTTTTAATAATTTACTGTAGAAGAAAAAAGTGAAGATTGAAAATTGTTATTTTTTCCCTAAAGGATATTATGTATCCATTTAATAGTGGATGATTTATTTATCGTTCTATAAATACATCTTTTATCTTATATTATTTAAGTGCAAGATTTTACAATCAATGTAAATTAAATAAGCTTCACGCTGTTTTCCGCGCACATCACAGTAAGCAGAGGGACCTAGTGTCAAGACACTTCCTTAACCACTTTCTGCGGAATTTTTCGAGGCAAAGAGTGTTAAATGGCGAAACTCAACACCGGGTTTTTCCTCGAATGAGGATCGAATCTGAAACCATCGCGTAATATACACACCTTTATGCCCCTTAAATTAAAATATTTTACTTTAATGTGAAGCCGTCGTGGTGCAGCGACACAGCCACAGGTTGTATATTATTGTGGGGTTCAATAACCATTCAAGGGATATATTTATAGCAGGTTTATACCTGGCCGTTTTCCAGGAGGCGTGGGTTGCAGTCCCGCTACGTTCAGATTTTTATACGTTTTCTAAATAGGTATATTTCTTTCCTAAGTCTGAAATAACATTTTAAAAATGTTAAAAAATATATATTTACACTTCGCGCAATATCACAAAAATTGAGGGAAGTGTGGAAAATAGAGAGACTAAGATCCCTCTGCCTATCCGGCTATATGTATGCGGAATACAGCTTCAATCTGTGAACATACAATAACTTTAAAAGAACAAACAAAACTCAGTCATAACTCTATTCGCTTACACCCACGTTACGTCTAATACGACATTATTTATGGTCTCGGTGTGCGGGAAGCCTTATCTTTTGTTGTCACTTCTATTAAATATCTCATCTGAATTAATTAGCACGAAGATGGATTTGTATTTAATTGAATAGAAATTATACAATGACCGGGACGGAAATAAAAAAATAATTTACTTAGTATTTTACATATTAAGAGGCCGCATATATTCGTATAAATATAATCATTCCCCTGAGTAGAAACTGAACCCATAACCATTGTGTTTAGTTAGATACTTTATAATTGCGCAGTGTTATCATTAAAATTTAGTTATCAACTATTTTTTTTTTTCACGCTATATATCACATATAACAATATAGGCAGAGGTAACCTAGTCAACCCACTCTGTATCCCATTTTACGATCAATTTTCAAGAAATGAAAAAAATCATTCTCTCAAATGTTCATCAAATCCACGATCATGTCATTTACAGTCATACGCTAAGCTGCTGCGCCACGATAGTCTCAACAAAAATTGAAATTTCAATACTTTTTCTACTCAATCGCCCAATAAGGATAGATTAAAGTTCATTACAAACATACATATGTTTTATATTATTAAAGGTATAAAAAACATTAGTCACAAAGCCTCCAATTAAGTTATTTTTACCATTACCATATAAGTATAGCTGTATAATGAAGTATACTAATCAATAATATTGTGGACACGTGACTCAATGAGCTGAACTAGTTAGCGCACGCTTCTTCTTTTGCTTCTAAAATATAAAAGAAAGATATTTCAACCACTCAACACAATGCGCCTGAAGAGTTCAGCGAAAAGTGGGAAACGCAAGTGTCTTAATGGGTAACGGAGTGTCTTAACACTAGGTTCCCTCTGCCTACCCTGATATGAACATCCGGGATACTGCGTGAAGCTATTTAAATAATGGATACGCTATATATTGTATAGTTTTTTAATTTCCATTTTAGTTACTAGGATTAGGACAGATATAATGTAACTCCACTGTACTTAGTTAGAATGGTACTAAACGGAGTGTCTTAACACTAAGTTCTTTTGTAACTGCCCAATATTCACAAGATACTGAGTGACGCTAAGAAGAAAAGTAATTTTGTAGTATACAAATTACCTACCTAATTGTTATTGTTATATATACAATACAAAAACATATTTTATATCTTTCTATGTAATAACAAATAACAAAGGTTAAAACCAAAATTGAACCTACAATTTCTTTCACATCAAAAAAACATTGCACACAAAATTTTCACCTAAAAATCATATTACTGATAACATTAAACATATTACCAACACAATAACAAGGGTACAGAAGTATTTATTTGATTTATAAAAAAGAGTAATTTAAACGTGTGCCTTTTCGCGTGACACGCCCACGCCGCCTACACACGGCCTAACAATGTCCAAAATAACCAGTCAAGTGCGAGTTGGAAACGCATATTGAGGGTTCCGTGACAATTTCAAAAGACTGTAAGTCGAGTTAAAGTAAAATTTATGAAAGTTAATATATTTTAATTTGTATGAACTTATTTTGTATCAAACAAACAACAAACAACAAATATAAATTTAGACTTTTTTTTGTGATTTGTAAATGTAAATTTAGATTTCTACTTTTAAAATTTTTCTTGTCCAAATTTTATATATATTTCAGATTAACGGCCAATATCTTATAGGTTTTAATTACGCTGAGATCATACAATATGAAACACAAAGCCGCCTGCTTAATAGTGTTCACCTAAAAGCTTTTTTTTCTCTGCTTCAAGTCCCTTTCTTACTGTAGGTCTCAGTGTTATATAGTATGATATTAATTTCACCATCTCGTGAAATTAAGAAAAACAGTCTTCACAGAGGAACAGGTAAACCGAGAAACAGACAACAAAGTAATCCTATAAATATCCCGTTTTCCCTTTTGAACTACGGAGCCCTAAAAACTTGTTCTTAATACACCAACGAACGTACAGTTGCATTATTTAATTTGTGGGCAATGAATAAGGATATTTTTTATAACTTTCATATACAAGACAAGACAGAATAAAAAAATGTCCCAATGTTTACTTTTGAAATCAACTTTTACTTTGCTACGTTTCGTAATAATAAAATGTAGGTACATACTGCATTATTCATGTGTATATTAAAATATATTTTTTTCAATATTTTTTATAATATTTTAACACATAATATTCAGACTCTTAAGATTATGCATTACACGCATTAAAATTTCAAAAGAAAATATATGTATTTTAAAATAATTTCTTATCAATTTATCATTTTATTGCAATTTTATGTCAATCTTTGGGCCACATAACTTTATATCAATCTTCTTGCACAATAACAAAGTAATAGAATTAAGAAGAGATAGACAATAAATAGCATTAATTCAACATGTGGGTGCCCATCGCGTTGGAGAGTGAGGAGCTCAGAGCACTGTTTAGAACTTTATTTCTTCAAAGGCACCTTTTAATGAAAAGAAATGTCCTAGAAATTAACTTAGTTCTAGATATGCCAGTTTGGCTAATTTATCAAATCTGATTTTCCTATTATGCATAAATTTCGCATATTTTTTGTATTAAAACGAATTTTGACACATCAATAAACAAAAGAGGTAATCGTAGCGCAGTGGCAGTGTCTGAGTGGAAACATAAAGATTGTAAATTCAAAATATTCTCAAGGAAAGAAATTATGTTAAGAAATATCTCTTTCTAATGAACTATTATAATGTCTCGAAAATTGGGCGGAATTGGGCAGCGGTTGTCTCGAAAATTGAGTGAGGCGCATTGTAATATTGTGACGTCGTAGAAAAAAATACTTATACTTAAATTGGACTTGTTTTCCGTTTATAATTTCTATATTAAACCTAATTTCATCCTATAAACAAACAAAACCCAGCAATATACCGCTTGAACGTTTAACGCCTTCACGTACATAATTATTATGACAGTAGAACAAGCGACGACACGCCGACAGCTGTTCTTGCGTCGCGATAGCATCGAGCATTGTAGCTTTATCTCATTGTAGTGTAGCTGATACGAATCATTGGATAAATCATTTTAAACGTTCAAATAAGTTCGAAATGTGTGTTTTTGTTCGTGTCTTTTGTTTTTGTGTAATTATAATATGAGACCAGAGTGGCACAGTGAGGTTGTAAAAACGACGGTTGTGTGTGAAAGTGTGGCGTTGAGTTTCACCACTCCATACATTATGTCTTAAATTTGAACGGAAAGTGGAGAAAAGAGCGTTACCGAGTCTCAAGTTTTCCATATAAATAAATTTTGTGTGAGAACTTTCATAAACATTTATTTAATACTTCCATTTCTAAGCGTTTAATAATAAGTGACTGACATGGTAACTTTATTTAAACTTAAGTTACTTATTTATTAAAAGTAGCCAATGCATTCATTGTAAAATAGCCTATCCGTGTACTACCCAGAACATCCTCTAAGTAATATTACAATAATCAAATCAAATTAAATCAGCTTCACGCTGTATCCCGCACAAAGCAGGGCAGGCAGAGAGAACGAAGAGAGTAGTGTTAAGACACTCCGTTCTACACTTACCGCTGAGTTCTGGAGGTATTGCGTTATGAGTGGTGGAATTCAACACCGCGCTTTGCCCCGTCACCAGAGCGAACAAACGAAAATATAAAATGTAAATAAATATTTCTTTCCCTCAAGTTGAGATCGAACCCACAGCCAGTCGATCTAACGGTCATACTTTGTGCCCCTGTGCCACAACTTTCCTCTGTCCTACGACAATGATAAAACAATAATAAATATCTTTATCTTCACATTTAAAAAAATCGTAGTTTAATAATAAACAATCGTATAAATTGCACAATTTATAAAATCAGTGTGAAAATAAGTAGATTTAAAATATAATTTAACAAAAAAGCATCTCACAAGCATCGCCTTTGACCCAGAAGGGATGACATTTAATTTACAGTACCGCTATAAATCATTTTGAGTCATGATGATTCAGCGATCGGTCAAGGATGAACTACTTGAGAGCGGTGTGAATTTACACAGATTTTTATGTGGACTAGTAATTATGACAGAAAAAAAATATTTTTATGATAGCGCCCATTTTTTAGTTGTATTTATGTTGTCACATACTCTAACCAAATATAATAAATTTCATCTAGCTTTACCCACCCACCCATTTTAATACTTAGTAACATATAAAAATATGTCGTCGTGGCGCAGGAGCACAAAGTGTGACTGTAAAATCGACTGGTTGTGGGTTCGATCACCACTCGAGGAAATAAAATATTTATTTACTTTTATATTTTCGTTTTTTCGCTCTGGTGTCGAGGCAAAGTGCGGCGTTGAATTCCGCCACTCAGCACGCAATGCCTTCAGAACTCGGAGGAAAGTAGGGAAACGGAGTGTCTTAACACTAGGTTCCCTCTACTGTGTACAAGATACAGCGTGAAGCTATAAAAACATGTCTTTAAGTATACTACGAAAGTATGTAGAGATTGTATAAATAAGAAATGAAAAATATTTATAAAAAACATATTTTTGTCATTTAAATTACTTTGATTCAAATTACTTATAAAAGAGTTAATAAAAAAAGAGACATACCAATTTTCCTAACCTTAAGAACTTAGTTCAATCCTTTCCCACATATCAATAGTGTTAAATAATGAACAAATGTTATCTTGTTACATAGTTAAAGTTAAAAGTGCTAACTGCTTAAGACCGGCGCTAAATGTTTGTATCACTAAAAATCCTTTGTAGGGTGTAAAACAATTACACCTCGTTCAAAAGTTTCGCTCGGTTAGGCTAAATTGGCTGGGAACGTTCCTTATGGAGAAAGGATTTTTTTAAGAATATCGTTTTAATTTTCACTTTTTTTTATTTTACACTAATAATATTTTTTTTTTACTTTTCCGCGTTATATCTCATAGAAGCGTCGGTGGTGAGCGTAGAGTCACGATATTCCTTTACTCACTTTACACCGATAATTATTAGTGAATTATAAATTAAAATTTATTAAAATATTTTCCATAGTAGGAATCGAACTCACAACTTACACGTTCACTGTCAGATGCTGTCAATTCTTGAGATGTAATGATCAATCACTATACATATATAGATAAGTCACTCCGTTCGATACTGTACGCATATTTAAAGACTTTATTTTGATACATTCCATATTATATATGAAGGATTTTTTTGCAATGTAGGCAAAAAAGTACTGATACGACCCGTCACTTATATTCAAGACAGTACTTAACGATGCGTTATGCTTAAACTTGGCAGAAAACTGAACCTACAACCATCATTTTTTTTATTTCACGCTGTATGTGTATACGTCATATGTCATATAGCAGTAGGGAAGGAAAATAGAGACAAAACACTCCGTTCTCTACTTTATACTTCAATTGACGGAACTTAATGCCGCAAAAAATGTTATAAAGTTTGAAATTTCAAGTCATAACATAATCACCAAATATATCGTTTTTTTATTATAATTTTTATCGAAAACTGACGTAGGTGATAACAAATATCTTACACCGATTGGTGGTTTTACTAATTATTTTATGTACACGTTGTGGGCGGGGCCTGGGAACTACATATGTATGTATTGGTAAATCATTTGTATGAGAATTATGTTTGAAAAGCATTGTTGAACGAATCCATTACCGCCTTAGGAGTTAAAAGGTGTAATATCTAACAAATTTTACAATTTTAAGTAATTTCCGTTTTAAGTAGAAGTATAAAAAATATTTTTTAGAAAATGTTTTAACATTTGAACTCTAGGATACCGGCCAAATTGTGACGATTTTAATAAATATTTTTATTTCTTTAAAGTGAAATAATTAGAAGGAGATACACACTTTTTTCGTATAGCAGAGTAGGTAACATAGTGTTAAGATACTCCGCTCACCGCGTTACATTCAGTGTTCTAGTGTAGGAGTGGGACCTAACTCGGTGTTTTGTATATATTTCAAATTTTATCAATCATTTCCCTGAGTGGGAGCCGAACCTACAATCATCACGTTTGCACTCATACATGGTCATGCTGCGCCACGACGGCTTTAAAAAATAAAAATGTTATTTTATAGTAGATTTTTAAATTCGAAATAAATCAAGATTAGATAAGATTTACCTTTAAATTCGTCTTTCAACTTTGCTACATCCTCTTCCATTACTTGAGTCGTTATGTCAATATTGACCACATGAGTGAAAACCGTTGACGCATGCGATATCATGTACATTGTTTAGGTCACCTAAATAGCAAATTTTTAAGTTTCACGTTTTTTCCCGCATATCAACGTCGACAGAGGAAACCTAGTGGATATAAAAAAATAAACAAAATAACTACATTTTTAGCTTCACGGTGGATCCCGCACTTAGCAGGATAGGCAGAGAGAACATGGAAACCTAGTGCGATCCCAGTTTCGTGTCCCACTTTCACCACGAGCTCTCGAGACAAAGCGTGTCTAGTGGCAGTCAGAACTCTACACTACGTATTTCCTCGTGTTCAGAGATAGGAAAAGAATATATGAAATATTTCATTCTCCCGAGTGCGAATCGAATCAACAATCGTTGCGTATACAGTCGCATGCTGCACTACGACGGCCTTAACAAAAAATATAGTTCGAGTCAGGCTTAATGCCACATCGCGTTTTTAATTGGGTGCTAAACCATTGCGCCACGACAGTTTTTGAAAAACGGTTTTGTTTTATTTTAATTTTTTATCAAAAATATCGCCATTTCTGTATTTGACAGATAAAAGCAGAGATTTTAACAAATTTATAACAATATTAACCATGTGAAACCTAAACAGATTACTACTAAAACTTATTTTAAGATCTAATCAAAGCATAACGTGACACAAAAGTAAACAGAATGAGTCAATAAGATAAAACGCATCGTGTTACAGCTTCCTAGTACTGTACAAGGTTCTAAGATTGCCTCAAAATATGGCAACTAAGTGCTATCAATTGTTCGCATATAATACCCTACAATTTATTGTGCAATGCCCGTTCTTTGGCTAACTTTATTCAATTATTGCAGTGAGTTTAAATTGGTGGTCGTCGTATCGTAGTGGAAAAGCTTGGTAGTAAAAGTGATTATTGTGGGTTCGATTCCCACTTGGAAATAAATTATTTTCATTTTACCGCTCTTGTGGATAAAGGCACGGCACTGAGTTTTGGGTGGAGAGTGGAGAATGGAATTTAAAAACTTGCAAGCTTAGATATTAGTAGTAGATAAGTGCTGAATTATCATCAATTATTTTTAACTAGGTTTCAAAAATAACAGAAAAATTTTAATTATAAATAATACTTTTATTTATTTCAAAATAGTGTTAGTATAAACGCAAACGTAGTCAAAGCGCAGCATTGAGTTACAATATTTAAAATGGACAGAGTCTAGAGCGGCATGTCTAAACATGAACTAGTACGGTTTGAATAAGTCTGCACCATTCCAAAAAAAAAACAAAATATACATATATGTGAATATCCTCAAATTATATAAGCTTTTTTCCTGAAAAGAATGTACCCCATCCACTACCAAGACAGAATCGTCACAATTTCGGCATACTTCTTTCGATTCGTCCATGTTCGTCAACCTCTTCAAATATGCCCTCCGGGGGGGTCTTCAAGGTTTACGTGACCTTCCTCCAGTATCATTGATACTGAGTTCTCAAAAGTCCACCGAGATCTCCCCTTGCCTCTCTTGCCACCAATTTTTGCTTTATAAATCTTTTTTGCCATTCATTCAACACTCATTCTCTCGATGTGCCCAAACCACTTGAGCACGTTCTCCAACATTCTCACCGTGAGATCCTCGCTAGTAAGAAAAAATTAAAATATTTTTTTTCTAAAACACCACTGCGATATGTCCTTCATTAAAATCGGCATAATCACGAAACTGCGGGGGTCCATCCGCTCAATCCGTGAAAAACTTCACACCACATGATACTTGGTAATTTAATTATACTAATTATCTACTTGTTCGGTTGTATTTGGATATATTTACCTAACACGAAAATGTCAAAAATCAAAAATACGAATTTTCAATAATTCTAAATGAAAACATTTAGAACAGTTGTAAATTCGAAAGCTGTTGTAACTCTCGGTTGCTACTATCATGACTGATATAGGACTCAAGTTAACTAAGCTAGTAAACTAAAATTAATGCTCACCGTTAGGTTTCGCTACTCAACACGAAAAGTTTGTATAGCAGAGCAAGAAGAGAAGATAATCCGTTCTCCACTTTCCATCCGAATTTTCGAAAATTTCAAAACTCAACGTAACGTTTAATCTACCAGAGTGAAAATATATAGCAACTAAAAAAAAACGAAGAACAGCTATGTGAACAATTAGTGTCACGAGTTTTTCAAGCTAATAATGCCAATATATAGAAAATTCAAAGGATGTTGTGGAACAAACACTTAACGACTTTGCGAGAAGTCCGATGGCTCTCCCGCTGGGTAGCGTCGTTTAGTATAAATTTTTAATTGGTAATTTTTGTTTTTTGTTCTGAATGCCTACACTGAGTTATGTAAGCAGAACGTATTTCATATAATACTAGGAATATATCTTGGCTTCAAGGAATTTAACAAACATTAACATTTGAATCAGCTTCACGCTGTATCCCGCACACAGCAGGGTAGACAGACGGAACCTAGTGTTAAAACTTCGTTCCCCACTTTCTGCCGAATTCTGGAGACATTGCGGGTTGAGTGGCAGAATTCAACGCCGCGCTTAACCTCGACACCAGAGCGAAAAAATGGAAATATAAATTTAAGTAAATATTTGATCTCCTCGAGTTGGGATGGAACCCACAACCAGTCGGTTTTACAGTCACACCTCGTGCCACTGCGCCACGACTGTCATGCCATTTGCCATTAACATTTGAGATAATTCTTAATCATTATACTTATGTTTTTTTTAAAACGGCGTTTACAGTAGCACGCCAGTCGGTCCTTTCTATGACATAGCCGTGAAAATACAATATATATATATATATATATTAAGAAACCGTCCACCCATCCAGGTGCATCAACTTCTTTTACATAGAGACTGTACAAAATCGACATTTTTACGAGTTGTTCTTCCCCCAGATATTTACAATGTTGACAGAATTAAAACTTGTTCCGTTCTTTTTGGTTTGTCTTCGAGAAGACAATTCATCACGTATGTATATTTTGGAGCATCAATTACAAGGGTACTTTGTTTTAAAAAGCTCTTGAGAAATGTAATTTTTTTGTGTGAAGTTTAATCATGTCCAATTGTTAACTAAAATGGCTAAGTTTATTGGTTTTTTTAGCTTTTCTCAGTACCCCGCATATAGCAGGGTAGGCAGAGGAAACTTAGAGTTCCAAGGATCGCCCAATTTTCGTGACTTTGCGAATTGAGTGGCAGAACTCAACGGTGCGCTTTCCTGTGTGTCTTGTTAGATAGCCAGGGAAAGGAAATAAATCATTCCTCCCGAGTTGAAGTCAGGAGTCGGTAGTACAGAAAAAATATTCTTTAGTAGATCCATAATCAAAGTCATGGGAAATCACCACTATAAAATAATAAAATCAGTAGCTAGGGGGCGATCTGGAGAAAAATTTCAATAAGCCTTTTTATCAGTGACGAACAATGCATTGCGGAGGGCTAACGACGCAATTAAGTCTCGAACATTTTTGCCAACAAAAATGTATTGAACTTATGGCTTTTGCATATTTATATGCACGATTCCGTCCCAACTGGATAATAGCCTATTGAAGATAGAATATAAATATATTATTCTTCAGATACAGTATACATTGTCCATACAAAACCTAAAATTTAAATTTTATTTGAGCTTTCAAATAAATAAATACAGACATTATCGTTAACATTAGCAAGGAAATGATGGTTATATACATTTATAAATGTATAATTGACAATTTTACTTTATGAATGTCAGTGCTTATATATTTTGACGTTTGTATAAAAAACATGGTTGCGTCAGATTTATAACTTCAATGTGACGCCACCCTCGGTTAGTTAATTCAAAGAAATGACTTGGAACTTTTAATAAGCATTTTTTTTATAAAAAAAAATTAAAATTTATTTTTAACCGGGTACTGGAAACTTAATGTAAAAACACTTCATTATATTTTTATTGTTTGAATAGAGTATTTAACTTATTTGGTCAAGAAGTAGTAGTAGTTATAAAAAATAAAAGCCATAGACTAAAAAAAATATTAGTAAGCTATCCATTCAGTTAATTATACCAATAATAAACGTGTGTCCTATTTTATAAATTTAAAAGTAGGCTTATCAGTTTGTTCGTTATAACGAGAGCTTTACGTAAACTGTATATAGATACAACGACATTACTGTTTCAGACACAGTGTAATACTGAAACAGAACGTTTAAGATTTAAAAATATCCCTATTCCTAATTTTATGATTTATAAAAACTTTTATTTTAAGACAAAAAATGCAAAACTCCATATTTTCTCGTTTCCATACTTCCTTATACTCCTTCACATGCTAAATTTGAACTTTCTGAGTCCAGTGGTTTTGTCCGTGTGTTGTCTGTCCATGACGAGAAAAAAATCGTACATATTAATTGAATTTTCAATCAACATTTATATACATATTACGTGACAATTGTTCTAATGAAAAACCATGTTGTGTTGTTCGCGCTGTATCCTAGACATAACAGGATAGGCGTAGTGTTAAGACTGGTTTCCCCACTTTCCGCCAAATTCTGGAGGCATTGAGTGGCGGAACTCAAAGACGCGTTTTCCCTTGACATCAGAGCAAAAAAATTAAAATATAAATTGAAATAAATATTTCATTTCACTGAGTGGGGATCGAACCCACAACCAGTCGCGTTTTAAGTCACACTTTGTGCATCTGGACCACGGCTGGCTAAATAATAACAGTAGCATTAATCGTTCGAATAATGTAAGTATACTAACCTACTCTGTAACAACAAGCTTTAATAAGCCCCGTCAGGAGAAAGTTCAGATATATGTATGTGGTGCCCATCTTTATGTAAGGTTGGGGTAATTTATGTACTGACATACGTCACGCCCTGTCTCGTCGTCGTAAGTTAGTGCCAATTAACATCCCACTGCTGGACAAAAAATGTTTTACGTACTTTCTACAAGATTATTAAAAATCCTGAAATTAATATTTCTCCGCATAGCAGCGTAGGAAAAAAGCCTATTGTCAAGACACTCCGCTCTCCACTTTTCGCACGAGTTCGAAACATTGAATATGCGTATAACAGACTATAAAGACTGTAAGGAAAAATCTAAAAGTCTTTTTATGTATTTATATTTTCTTGTAAGATACATTAATCATACTTAAAAATAATGAGCTTTTAGCTGTACTCGCCCACATCAGGTTTTTGAGTAGCGGAACTCAACGCCGCGCTTTGCCTCGACACGAAAGCGAAGAAATTAAAATATTAATTTAAATCAATAATTAATATTATCAGTTGCGTTAACAGTCATTTACTTGTTCCTCTACGCCACGACTAAACATACTTGAAAAGTAAAATAAAAGATATTTTAAAGTCATCTCGTCAATTGAATTATAATTTAATATTTTGCTGATTAATCTTTAGCTAGGCAGTGGACCATAAATATTAGTGTAACGGCAGATGTGCTACACCTTTTAGATCAAAATGGCGTTTCCTCATAATTATTATTCAAATAATAATAAAAATATTATATACTTCTAGTAGTGTAAAGACACTACGTTCTCTACTTCCCGCGCGATTTCAAAACATTGGGTATTGAGTTGCGGAATTCAATCAATTTTACTTTAGTTACTTTCAAAATTAAGATTACTTTACATTAAGATAAACGTTACTTTCAAAATTAAGACTTCTACATATTAGTTATTGTGTTCACGTTGATAACCAATAAGTATTCATTAACGATATAAACTAAATTAATCTGTAAAATAAAATGAAACGGTAGGTAGGTACATGACTCTATCTAATACCTACATAGTTACATAAAATTTTTCATTACTGACTGACTGATATACAACCAAATACTTGGTATGTTGTTACCTAGTGAAGTCTATTATACTTCCCTTTATGGTATCAGAAGTTCCTAGGGAAGTATTAAGAAAAAAATCTTTATAATAAACGGGGACGAACAAACTTATTTCTTACATTTTGTGCAATCGAAGTTGTTGGCGAATTTGTCGTAATAAAAACAGAAGGTTCTCGGGTTCCCTGCCCACCCCGCTATGTGGGGCATACAGTGGGAACTTGAAGTTGCAGGCAGCCACTGATACAATATAATGGAGAACACTACTTTCCATATTTTGTCTTGCAAAATTATAAGAAATTTAAAAAAAAATGATTGACAGCATCTGAAGTATAATGTATCTTTGAAATCTATGCTGTCATCATCTTATTTCGAAGAAATTCTAATCCGAGAGTAACTTGATATAGGTTGATGTAATATGTTTTAATATCATATTAGATTAACTGACACCAATTAGGAACGTGTACACGTCATATAATAATATATATTTACATAATTTTAACACTAGGTTCCCTCTGCCTACCGTGATGTCTGCGGGATAGAGCGTGATGCTAAAAAATATTCTTAAAATACAGCCGCTTCACAAGTTTACCACCTAGGTGAGGTAGAAAGAACTCTTTCAAAAAAACAGAAGCCAGACTGCGTTATTGGGATTTAGCCACCAAGATCAAAATCTTTAAAATCACAGTGCTAAAACAGAACTGCGCCATTGAGTTACGCGGTATGTCTGCAATTAAACAGAAAGTAGAAAGCAGGATATCTTGAAAATAGGTTCTATCCGCCCAAAATACTACGGGAAAAAGAAGCATAAGGGAAAAAGTGAATTGAATATATGTATAACTTGTAAAAAACATGAGTTTTAACTCACGTAACAATGTCATGTCAGTTCAGCAATAACGCCGACAAAATCTCAAGGAATTTCAGTGAGATACATTAAAAATCAATTACATTATCCGGTTGCAACTTAAAATCATTATATTCGATACAAAAATTGCTTGAAATATCAAGATTTCATTGTGGTAAGTAAAATGCGGGTTGTTAAGGGACGTTCAGATAGATATATATGTAATTAATGACTTGAGAAAAAAAAGTATAAGGTACTGAGTAGTAAAAAACTCAGCTTCGCGCTGTATCCCGGGTAGGCAGAAGGAACCTAGTGTTAAGACACTCCGTTCCCCACTTCCTAGCAAATCCTGTAGGCGTTGCGTGTTGAGTGACAGAACTCAACGCCGCGCTTAGCCTCGACACCAGAGCGAAGAAATAGAAATATAAATTTAAGTAAATGTTTCATCTCCATGCGTAGGGAAGAAATAGAAATATAAATTTAAGTAAATGTTTCATCTCCATGCGTAGGGAAGAAATAGAAATATAAATTTAAGTAAATGTTTCATCTCCATGCGTAGGGATCGAACGTGGTTTCTTTCGATCGAACTGACTAGTTGTGGAACCAGTCGGTTTTACAGTCACACTTCGTGCCGCTGCGCCACGGCTGGCCTCGACTCCTCCTCATTTATTAAAAAAAAAACAAATATAGCATCACGCTGTTTCCCGCATATATATTAATTAATTATTATTATTATTATTTATTATTATTTATTTTATTTTTTTGATTTGCAGACGACGCTACATCTATACTATCAAAAGAGTTACTAAGGAATTCAACTAGTTAATTATAATAAAAACAAAAACTCTTCATTTGTGATTCTTAATTTGCAGACACCACTTCAGTTATAATTATATAATTCAACGACCTTATACGTCAAAAAGTGTCCAGCTGTTCGTATACGTGTCACAGAAATATATATAAGTACATACATATATACATTCGAAAAACCCTGCTTCTGATGCAGTTTGTAAAAAATATTATATATTTAAAGCCATGAGTGGATTATGTACATGATATTGTTGAATGTATGTTCCTCACTGGGAGAATGATTTGAGCATCACGCTCTATCCCATACATAACAGGGTAGGTAAATGGAACCTGGCAAGCTAGTGTAAAGACACACCGTTCAAATTAAGGCACTTTCGTTCTCCACTTTCCGCTGAATTCATGCGGCATTGCGTGTTGAGTGGAGGAATTCAACGTCGCGAATAGCCTTGGCAATCCAAAAACCAGAGGGAGGAAATAGAAATATTCTATATTTCAATTTCCCGAAAGGGTATCAAAGCCACAACCATCGCGTTTAGCGTCGCACTCTTCTGCCCCTGCGCGAAGACAGAGGAGGATGTTTATTTCTACTAAAGGTCCTGGTATAATTTATTATAACGCGGACGAAGGTCACATATTACTTTATGAGTCTTAACACTCTAGGTTTTATCTTATTATCCCAAAAAAGAAACGAAAAATATGACAATCGCGCCCAGTATATACACATCCTTATTTACCGCCGCGCCGCAAATCATGGGGGTTTCTAAGAAAGCGCTGATATAAATGTTTAATCTTTTTATGGGTCTTTCTCTTTAAATCTCGTGTGTATTATATGTTCATTACTCCATACAATTTACGCTGAAAGCTTTAATTGATTAAGATGATTTATTCGAAAATTCCACTTTTTTATTAATTTAAAATTTATAAGAAAGTTTAAAGGTAAAATATTGTCTTGAAGAGGGATTTATCAGAAATGAATCATATATCTGATTGGATATTAATAAACAGGTTTGTGTTCCGCGCATACGCAATATTTTCAATTAAGGCAGAGGGTGGAGAACGGAGTGTTTTGACACAAATTCTCTATGGCTATCACGCCATATACGAGATACTATTATATCGTGGCATTTCTCACTTTGCAGTCGCTTAAGATGATTCATTCGAAAATTCAAGCAGTTTCACGGTGTTTCCAGCAAAGCAGATTATACAGAAATTAGTTCGGTTTAAATTCCCACTCGCGAAGATGAATTATTATTTATTTGTATGTCCATATCTTTGCTCTGGCATTCGTTCGCGCGGCGTTGAGTTTCGCCACTTATACTTAAAATTCGGTGGAATGTGGGGAACGGAGTATCTAAGCACCAGATTCCCTCTGCCTACCCTGCTGTGTGCGGGATACAGCGTGAAGCTGAAGCTGATTTATTTATCCGTACAAAGCCACATCAGACGTTTTTAAGTAAAATATATTTATTTATAACTACACGCTGTATCCCGCATATAGATAGACACTTGTAGCCTGTTAAGACATTGCTTGTTAAGAGGCCACAATGCCACGCTTTGTTTATCAATGTTTAGTGACCTGAACAAGGAAATGACAATAATTAATTCCACTAACCGTGGATCGAACCCACAACCGACGTTTGCAGTTACACCTCTCAATATAACAATCCAAACAAGAGTTTTAAATACAGTATGAAACTTGTATTCCTATCCGTACAAAGTCGCATCCGGCAACTAGATTTAAACAAAATAACATTTAAAATACTTATACCAAGTTACAAAATAGTAAAATGTAATAAAATTAAAATTCTCCGCGCAAGAATCTAGATCGTATAGACTACGGACTTCCTTTTAACGCACCCGCTGGACTCTATACGTGCCGGCTCACACAAAAAAAACACTACTTTTCATTTAAAAATCACTCTTTTCTCCTAAACTTAAGGCTTAAAATGTATTGGCATTTATTTTCTTAGATGACGGAAACGGTGCGGCCTCGAAATGGTGTGTGGTATAAAGTTATATCCACATGTTGATATTAGTTTCAGTTTCATAATATTTGAAGCCGTCGTGGCACAATGTACAACGTTTAACTGTAAAGGCGAGGGTTGTGGGTTTGAAAATCAAAATAAAAATAATTTATTTCAGATTAAAATCCATATCTGTAATCCACTATGAGAATGATTATAATGTAACTATTTTCATTTTCCTGATTTGGTAGATAAAGGGCGATGTTAAGTTCCGCCACTTAGACTCAAAAAGAAACGACTCGAAAATTGAGTGGAGTGTCTTAACATAAGGTTTGCTCTGATTTCCTTGGTAGCTATACTTACCCAGCAGCACAGTCTCTGACTATAAATGCGGCGGTTGTGGATTCGATTCCAAAGTTTCGATTTCGATTCGAAAGTTAGGCGAAAAGTCGGAAAAGAGAGTCTTAACACTATGTTTCTTCTGCCTATCCTATACAAATAGATGCAGCGTGAAGTTCAAAAAAATCAAACTCGCTACATTTTATAACTTGGGCAATATTAGCACGCGCCGGGAAGCGAAGGCGCGGCTATCGGCCGACTGGTCTAGTTATCGAAATCCATCCGGCTCACTGGGGTCATCGAGGAGCGTGATGTTCTTGGAAAAGTGTATTTAATATACGAGTGACTACGCATTGCGTAAGTTACTACGAAAGTTAGGATATTTGAAATATTTAGTTTGCAATTTGTAATGTTAAGAAGGTATTTTTCATGGAATTATAATAAAGTATTTTGTTAAGCAAAGTTAAGCAATAGTTCCCAAGCTAATTCCTTTGTTTTGTTTTTTACATAAAAAAAGATATATTTTATACTGAAAATAAAATATAACAAATATAATTTAACAAATATAATATTAAGTAAACAAAACAGACCGAAACTAAGGTACCTAATGGGTATCATGACATTAACTTTCCTCCTTTTCTCCACAAAATAAAAAAAAAACTATTTAAATACATATGTATTACACAATATGATTATAGCCAGGAAGCCAAGTTGAACAATATTTAATACTGTCAGCGACATTAAAATTCATGCAAAACGCACTGGCGGTCGGTTGCCCAGTTACGGACGGACAGATGAACATGTTTATGAACTTTCTGCTACATGTCCGGTTTTTGGGTTGTGAGAAGAATACAAAGTTGGTTATTTAGTAGCGTAGGGCTCGCCTAGGTGGATACGATATGAGAATTTCTATTGCTTCTATCTACCAATTTCTAGAAACGAGAGTTGACTTTTATTACGAATAATGTGAAATGTAAATAATTGTATGTTTTTGACATTTGTAGAAATTTTATTTGAAAATCTATAGGTTTATATATAAAACTTTGTCGTTGCTGAGTTACCGACTGACAATGTGCAGACGAAATTACAGGACTTAGGAAGTCAAAGTTTGGCAAAAAAATAAGTTAGGGATACCCGCGCAATTAGAAACGCAAAGAAAGTTGCGAGTGACGACTAGAATAGTAAATAATTGTTTCATATAAGTACATTATGTCAGTGAAGAACCTTGAAACTATTTTTATAAAAAAAAGATTTCCCCTGAGAATGATTATTTAAAGTATACTAGTGCAATAATAAATTCGCTGGATCAATAAAACATAAGTCCGTAGTAGCGCAGCATCACGGCATACGAATAGATTGTGGCATAAGGTTCCGCCACACAACACATAATGTCTCGAAAATTTAAAAAACACAAAACAGACATTCCACTTCCACTCGTTCGAAGCTGCTCTTTGCGGCAACGGGTAGGCACATTGTGTTGATGAAACATAAGCATCTTCAAAATAATCTTTTTGTATATTTTTGAATAAAGTAGCTTTAATTACTATAAAATAAGAAGTTTTTAAAGGTACTTTTAACAAACAAACATAAAAATCCTTTTTTTTTCTCTTCTTACAAACGAGACAAAGTTAAGAGTACATTACACTCTATTTTCACAGTTGTAGCTATACCCAATAACAGGTATAAAAATTTATAGATACTATGTATATAGTAAGTACTGTCTACTCTCTATATACATAATAACCATTTATTAATCGAAATCTAAAACAACCGGATAACAAATTATATGAACACAAGACAATTTAGCTTAATTATTTTATTGAAATCGACGGTAATTGAGACGTAAATAATATTATTTTCCACACCTATTCATAGTTTAGACAAGGCCAGCTATATCTTATCTTTATATATTAGAAAGAGATAAATTCATTTCTCTTTTATCTGCTTATATCAACACCATGGAACTCAGGCTCAATGTGTTGTAAGTGACAAGTAATATTAAACATATAATTTGAACTCTTTTGTATGGATAATAAGTCTTAAAATCGTGTGTAAAGAAATTTGTAAAGAGAAATCAAGTATATTTCAAAACTAAGCAATAAACGCTGCGCATACGCGTAGATCTAAGTTCTAAGATATAACCCATATCTTGGCACAAATCAAATACCATTATATATGTTGTATAGTTGGCAGTTTTAATAGAATAAAAGGTTTTAAATTATAGGCCGGCGTGGCGCAGGGACACAAGCGTGCGTGAAGCAAAGTGTGGCGTTGAATTCCGCTACCCAACAAGTAACGCGCCTCAAAACGGCGGAAAGTGAAGAACGGAAGTGATTGATTGGGAAACAGAACGTCTTAACACTAGGTTCACAGGTCCCCTCTGCTTACCCTGCTGTGTGCGATATACAGCGTATAGCTATAATTTAAATTTAATAATAACAATCAATCTAATATTTTTACGTAAGTTACAACTAAAAACATAATTTAAATCATTTTATTCGGAAATTTCTTATCACGGCAAATTTCTAGCAGCCTTAAAACTCAAACCTTGAAACCTGATAGTTTTTACCTACGGCTTCGACCCCATCGTCAAAATGAAAACCATAAAAAGTTCTAAATCTAAAACCTGACTACTGAAATATCGCAATAAAGTAGGAAAAGACCACGTTTCCACATTTGATACCCCACGGGATATATATAGCTTATAATCAGCGGACGAACAAGACGCTTTTACGAATACTTTATTTGTAAAATTATATTAAGTGGTTTTTAAGTAATGAGGGAACACGTGAACATACATTCATACATAATGGTCAAAATCATAACCCTCCTTTTCGCTTCGCCGTAGTCGAATAATAAAAAAGAACTGTGTATGACATATGATATAATCTAAGAGCAACACTTTGACCGCAAGTGCAGTTGGCTGTATCGAAACGATTTAAGTGATGTAATTATAGCCTGATGTAATAACTATCAAAAACTAAAACCAGTAGTTCCTGAGATTAGTGGATGGAACTAAACAAATTATTCAAGTCTATAATATAAGTATTTTTTTTTTGTAACAGAACATATGCTCTTCATATTTGCTTCCTTTATAACTCGACTGCGACGAAGCCCAGAAGGAAGGTTATGTTTTTAGCACATATGTATGTGTGTATGTCCGTTCCCTAGTTCCTTATTAACTGTAAAAAACCAGTAAATCCATTTTGATAAATGATGATGTCGTTAGATCTGTGTTGATGGCGCGAATGTTGCTGGATACCTACAGTATATACAATTGAGTTTTTGTTTATAATTGGCTTTTTGGAATCATGGTGATTCTACATGGGTATAATAAAAAAATGGTTAGCCTACTTCAGGCAGATGTTGAAAAGTAAATCATAATCAAATCTAAGCGTCATTTTCTTGTACCATATGGCTATCAGTAACTCGTCTTATATGTAATATAATTTTATTTCGATTGCAAAACAAGAAATTGTGCATTGATACAACAGTATATAGACAAAATTTGAAATACATATATATATAACGCAATATTTTACTATTTAGGAAGAATATTAAATAATCATTGTCAAAAGATTAAATATAAATATATTTTTAATCTCAGTAATTTTCTAAGTAAATTACTGGTTTTTTATTATATTTCAGTACATTTATGACCACTTCACAGTATTTGGTTGTTTTGCCCTTCTCCGACCGGTTGGCGGTGACGTCACACAACGGTAGTTCAACCCAGTGGAGTCAATGCGTTATTTTAAACATGTTTTGTCACCCAGCTTTATTTATATTAAGCTTTTGATTATTTGCGGCGTTAAAGTACGATGTACGTAAATTTAATATAATTTATATTGTTATTTTTTTTATATCGTTTATTTATTTTTACACGATGTACTAAAGATATATTTTTTTCTATAGCATCGAACTAAACTAACCTATGTACAGGCTATGCAGCAAATGATGTGAACGAAAAAACGAGTTTTATAACATTAAACCTATTTCACAGATAAAAAATATCCAAACGGTGGATATTATACCTATTTTTTATGATTGGTGGCCCCTGTATTAAGCCAAAATTACTTATACTACTTCGTTTTGTAATTATGAAAAACTGGACAAGCGCGAGTGGGCTAGTCCACTGAGGGGTCCGTACAAAAATTGGTCATAAATGATGAACAAAATATGTATTGGAATATTATAACCAAATTTTCATTTAATATCTCACATGTTCCCTACTATTATTTTTTAGGATTTATCCATAAATGTATAGTATTTAGATTTTTGTCCTGAATTTGTATTACTTATGCTTGATGCTGGCTGCCAAATTTCATAATTATATCTAGGTTAACCGAAAGTACCATATTAATTTTGATTTCCTTTAAAGTGTCGAAATACGCAACTTTTGCGATATAAACTTTTTTTTAACAGACAGACAGTCGGACGGACAAACAAAGTGACCTTATGAGGGTAACTTCCTGCCTTTTCGCAATAATAAAAACACGAAAAACAACAAATATATTGATAATATTTATTTATTTAAAGAAAGGGGGGATTTTTATTTTAGAATAACATACTAGATAATGTTTAAATCACTTAATATATCGCAAGGTAGAATTATTAAATAATCTTACGTGCCATTCAAACATTCCTTACCCATCTCCTAGAAAATTGATGCATAAATTAATTCATTAAACACTATAAGGTCACACAAACACATTTCGCTATTGCTACCACCATATTTATATTACCCTTAACAGATTAAAACGCATACTTATACCTTTTAGTATATTCCATAAGTAACATCATGGATTTTAATCGTGTTTAGTCTATAATATGTCATCTAATAGGCTTTGTTATACCAAATTTAGTTAAAATATACTTTTATAAAATATTTTAAGTCATCGCCTTGGCTACAGAATTTTAAGGATGCGTGTAAAAATGTATTTTTTGCCCCATTTTAAAACCAGGACGTGCTTAAAGATGGTTTAACGAGAATTGGATTCATTATGTCCAAACGATAGTGTGATGTGTGATGCAAATTTTGTATTCCTTTTCTGTTTGAAGGATTTTTGTGTGGTCTTGCAATTGACATTGCTAGATTTTTAACTGCTGTGAGTAATATGTGAATAAAAATAAATAATCAGTGTTTACTTTCAGCGTACTTGTATTAAATTTTTGAGCTTTGTTACATTTATTTCTTGCCAAAAATATATATATTTTTTTAAGTAGCTAGAGAAAACAATAAGCGCCATACAATACATTGTCTGCGTACATCGTTCCCAGTGATCAACCTACAAATCCAGACTTCCAGATCTTCCATTATCATCGATACTATTTTCTTGAAGGTCAATCGGGTCTCTCCTACCTCTCTTATCCCTCTTGCTACATAAATTAAATTAAATCTTTGTAATAATCACGATTAGATTTACTCGTATTATTCAATATATTTTTTGCAGTAAACCAGTTTTAGAAGTAAAAATATCTTGAATTGTTAAATTTATAAGCAAAACCATATCTATACAGCCTCCGGCTTGCAATATTGAGTCACATAAAGGCACATCTGCCTGTGATAACTCTGATTAATTACGAAGATGAATCTCAATGACGGACGCGCTACCGTTATAACGAAAACACGCAAGATTAAACTGACACGGCTGACATACGAAATGACCTCGTGTGATAATACATTTTGGTGCAAAGCAATTTCGGAGACAAGGCAACGTGTTTTTGGAAAATACTGCCTTTAATATAAAGTTCTTTGATTTTCACGATTATACATATATATTTTTTGCATATGAATATATTCTACTACCTACCTACTAAAAACGTTACTTCTAACATTGCAAATAAGCGGTCCATTGTGGTGTAGTACAACGTGACTGCGTACGCGATAGTTGTGGGTTCTACCTCGAGGGAATAAAAAATAAAAAACGATATTTTAACATATAACCAAAAAAAAAATATGCGACAATACGATCATTAAGTATAGGTTAAATAAATTACCTCTTATATAATTCAAAATAAATAATTCACCATTATCAAAGTTCCGAGTTCGACAGAAGCAGTTATTATGTGAAAATAGCGAGACGCACGCAGACATACTACGATGTAAATTTAAAATTATAATCATAATAATTAAAATATGATACTTAGCGTTGTTTGTTTAACCTTCCTGACTTCGTTATCTACGAAAATTATTCATATACCGCACCTTGCAGTGACCAATTAAATTATGAAAAAAAGGTGATATATTGCTGGTGCTTAGAGCTCCACATACTTGCATGTTATGTTAGCTGGTAGTGTTGGAAACGTTTAACTACAAACTATTATTACATTAAAATTATCATCAGAATCTTCTTATTTTAATATAATGGCTAAATTAAATAGAAGCAGAAATATAGTTATTTTTGCTGC
This sequence comes from Heliconius charithonia, assembly GCA_030704555.1. Classification (NCBI taxonomy): domain Eukaryota; kingdom Metazoa; phylum Arthropoda; class Insecta; order Lepidoptera; family Nymphalidae; genus Heliconius; species Heliconius charithonia. The sequence continues at coordinate 9,169,765 of CM060825.1, forward strand.
ATTATAAAAGGGTAAGCGGAGGGAACCTGATATAGAAACACTCCGTTACACTCCAATACACCGCCAAATTCTCAAGTCATTGCGCGTTGAGTAGCAGAAGTCAATATGGCCCATGGCCTTGTTACCGAAGCGAGAAAATGAAAATAATTAAACATTTCGTTCCACCAAGTGGAATTCAAACTCACAACCATCGCTACAATACCACTCAATACATTTCGAAAATTGGGCGGTGCCTAGTGAACAAAGACGTTAACACTAAGTTCCCTCTGCCTACCCAACTATTTGGGGGATACACCGCGAAGCTGCTGTTTGAAAAAACAAAAAAAAAAACATATACATCAACATAAAAAAAACGATTGTATAATAAAACTCCAATATCGCAACATATGGGTGTCGACATCAAACTGATTATGTGACACGTTATTGATGACGAGAGATCCCCGCCTGAATTATTTATGCAATTAACCGCGACAAGTACGCTTTTTACCGATACTGTTATTTTCTTGTGAAAAAATAACATATGTTCCCAGTTGTTTTGTAATATACTGTAAAATTATTACTGAATATTTTAGTTTATCTCGTAGATTAAATTATGTGGCGACAAGATTTATTTTATTGTTGCACAGTTGATAGTTTTAAAAGGCAATGGTTTTCAGTTTGAATCTTACTTCGGAATTTTAAATAAACAATCAATAATACAAATAAAAATATACTATGTAATTGAAGACTGTTTATATAAATCTACAACTCAAACTCAATTATATACTCTCCATTATATACACTAAAATTAAATTATGTTAAGCTTAATAAAGACATTAACTTAATATAATATAATATAGAAAAAAACATATCTTACAAAAAAATAATAATAAATATAAGTAAGTATAACTTGTAAAAAAACAACTTTTTATTACCAAATATAGACACACACATCATTCAAAAAGATCACAGAAAAAGGATGCAAATCATGTTTCGAAAGTGCAGCAATATGAAAAATGGTAAATCTAATACCAAAGGTTTGGAAACGCAAATTGAATGCGGCGCAGCCATTGGCATACAGCCTTTGAGTACAAAAACAGTTACATTTCGCCTTCAAAAGCTACGCGGGTATGGACATGGTACTTTTATTTACCATACTAAAGGGACATAAACGCGAGTGGTTTTTTTTTAGCTTTACGCAAATCCAGTGTTAATCCTCTCCGTTCACCAATTTCTAAGCATTTCCTGTTGAGGAGCGGGACTCTACGCCACGTTTAACTAGCAGAATGGAATGTTTTAACACTACGTTCTCGCTAGGATGCAATACAGGAAAAGGCGAGAAGCTGTTTTGTTTTTTGTAGGAATTGAATTCTTAACCACTGATCCGATTGACTTATCTCTTTCACTTTCCCTAGTCCCCTAGTAAAAAAATTACATGACGATGCCTCTTTAACGAAAGGTAAGTATCCCCTTCGTATTTATAGAAACCGTTAAGTTCACTCTGATCTTGCTATCACGATAATCCGATGATGCGAATATTGCCATAAACAATATAAACATCGCCGTAAATTGCTCAAATGAACCGCGCTATATGATTTGAGGCGTAGAAATGGCTAGGCTACTAAAAAGTATTCCTATATTTATCTTATAATTTGTGTCGAATTTTCAATGATAAAAGCTAAAATACTGGAACTTTTTTCTTTTTCTTTCTTTAGCTTTTACTAAGCTTTATTAAAAAAATATATATCATTTTTAGAAAACAATAAAATTGAACGTAGCGGTATATGAAACCATAGCTTATGTTAACCGTCCAAACGCCCTGATTATTTACTATGCAAGAAATTCTAATACAACGTGTTTATGGTATTAACTATTTTACGATTTTTAAAAACGTACAAAAACTTAAATAAGTACCACAACGGCCACCAATGGACGCACGGCTGTGTTTCGTGGCCACAAAATCTATTAAGCCAGCCTCCATCCGCTACCACGCTACGTAACACATTTAAGTTATACGCACCATTGTTAATAAACGACCTCTACATATATATAATTAGGAATAATCATTTAGTAATTTTTCTTTATTTGTAATTTATTTTGTTTACAAATATGTTTGTTTAACTTCACGCTATATCTCATATCGCAGAAAAAGAAGAGGGAACAAAAAAATGCATTTCCCCGAGTGGGAAATAACGCTTCCGTGGATATACGTTTTGTAAATAATTAATTAAGCAATCAAAGAAAGAGAACGTGTCATATATTCCAGTTGGTTCATATACAAAAGGAATCATCATAAATTATAATCCTACTCGAGAGAGTACACATTGTTGAGCTTCACGCTTTATCACTAGAGAGAACAGAGAGCCAAACTTTACGGTCTCCGCATACTTCTTTAGCCTCGTCCACTATAATCACCCTTATTATACATGCTCTTCATGGAGTCCTAAATCCTCCCTCCTTATTTTTTATGCGTAAAGTAAAAATTAATAAGCAACATCAAAATATTTTGATAAACTTGTCTCTCCACTCGCTTTTAATTAGACCAACATATTACTATTATTAAAATATATTATATAAACGATCATTTTATTCCTATCCATTAAAGTAATCCGTGTTAATTATAGATTGATAGCGAAAATAAATTGAGACGTATGTACTTGATTCTAGAAATTACATATACAGGTAGTCTATTAGGAGGACCACCGAAGATGAATAAACCGGAATATTACCATACTATACATACTTGAAGAATAGTCATAAAAGGATGACACGTTGATTGTAGATTCAATTCCATTGCTTCTTCTGGTACTATAGAGTAATTATTATTTTAAAAACTCTTTCGTTAGTCACTGACTAAATACAATTTTGGCATGTAAGTTTTGAGGAAAGGGTAGGGGAACCTGTTGAGAGAATTTCCTAAAAATTAGAAGCGAGAAAATATAAGATTTTATGGTTTCATATTGAAATCACCAAAGATACAAATGAAAATGTCAAGGACCATAAAGTCTATGCGGGAACAGTTATGGACGAGGTCTGTACGAGGATGTATTTAACATCCATTTTAGTCTAACGAATTTTGTTTAGGTGAAAAACTAAAAAAGATGCAATCTCTTTGCTTATTCCACTAAAGTCGGAGACGGTACTTAAAATACAGAAAATACGTACGACATTTAAATAAAAGTACACTATAAAAACCATAATTTTCTAATAGTCTACAAAAAGGTACAAATTATATGAACCTAAGCATTCGTAGAACAAATATTAGATGGGGGTAAAAAGCTTATTTAAAAAAGAAAAAATAAACTAAATTATAAAAAGTGTACTAGTCGTGTTTAACTAATTCTCATTTCGTCAGTATAAATACAGACACAAGTATAATCGTGATATAAAATGCGAAACGAATGAAGGCGACCAAGGTCCGCAACGCCAACTGGGTCAGCGAGACCGGTTACATATGCATGCATATGCCAAAAATTAGGATACTTTACGTTAGATTTTATATTACTAGATTTTATATCTAATTTAACCTTTCATTCCATTCCATTTCACGTTGTTCCATTGCACCAATGGAACAACGTCTCACGATGGTTGTGGGTTCTATCAACTCTCAAGTGAGTGTATTATTGTTGTTTTCCTGCTATGGCAATACAAAAAAATTGCTGCGGCATTGAGTTCCACCACTCAATGCGAAATGTCTCGTATTGTGGTAGAGAGTGGAGTGTTATATTTGCATATTGCTAGGTGGGATAATGCGACATGTTTATTACCTTTTGTAACAGATATATACAAAAATCAAACATCAAATTTCCGAATATTTTTTTAATACTGAATTTAATATGTAGAGGTCAGTCGTGGCGCAGTGGCACAAAGTGTGACTGTAAAACCGACTGGTTGTGGGTTCGATCTCCACTCGAGGAGATGAAATATTTACTTAAATTTATAGTTTTCTATTTCTTAGCTCTGGTGTCGAGGCTAAGTGCGGCGTTGAGTTCTGCCATTCAACACGCAATACCTCCAAAATTCGGCAGATAGTGGGGAACGGAGTGTCTTAACACTAGGTTCCCTCTGCCTACCCTGCTGTGTGCAGGATACAGCGTGAAGCTGATTTGATTTAATTTAATTTTAATATGCGTTAAGGACGTCAAGTACAAAAAAAAATATAAAGATACAAATTAAATATGGAACTACTTATAATATAGGTTAACCTTATTTTATAGCACATTAGAAAAATTGCAATTGGTCTTGTATATTGGTCCTTCATATGAAAAAACGTCGCTGTGATATCACAGCGTGTGGATTCAATTCCCATTAGGGGTAATGAATTATTTTCTTTTACTTGCTCTAGTCTCAAGACAGAGCACAAAAGTAAACGATTAAAGTGAAGAAAGGAGTGTCCTAACATCAGTACAGTGTGAAATTAATTTTGTATTTGGAACAAACCTAACATTAGATTCTTTCTAAATATCATGTAAACTTACAAGTTACGTAAATTTTCACCTACATTTCTCATTTGAACGTTAGAAATAACAAATTACATAATTTATCCCAATTTCCGATACAATAGCGTATGTGGGCGAAACGTGAGCTTTCTTTAAAATGTGACAATGTATGGATAAGTCATACGAGATGGAACCAAGACATTTAATATAATTTTCTTTTGCCATGACAGTTCTGAAAATGGAGTATTATTGAAGCTCACAGATCTTAATTAGATATATAAAATTGTACAGATTATATTTTCGTTTAAGCAAATAATTGAATTTATATCATATTTTAAATATTTTCGATCGTTGATACCAAATCGTTGTATAGTTGATGTCATGCTGTTACTATAACACATGGGCTACAAATGGATCTAATTATATTTCTTAGATTTTATTCTTCATTTAAATAATTAAAAATATACCTAACAAAAGTGTGTCAAAAATTATTAAAAACTGTGATAAGTTTATGTCTATCCATTCTGCAATCTGTAGAAGATCAGCTCATGATCACAAAAATATTTATAAAAAAATATACTTTAGTACTTAACGTTTATAATTAGTAATCTAGAGCTATGGCCACTCTTGAACATTATAAATATATTTTAGCTATTTTAATTAACCACGATTCATTTTAATTTGAGTATTCCAAGGAATTCTAGAAAAATCACACATAAAAATGCCACTACGTATTTGATTAAGCACACAGCACACACGCATGCGCGAACAAACCTTGTGTTGATTTACTTGTAATATCGACCTGAAAGCATAATAGATGTGTTTAATGGTAAAATTATAAAAAAAATATAAAAAGATAAGAATAGAGTAAAAGTACGATAAAACAAGCTAAATAAAAAAAAATGAGTGTTAACTCGTGTTCATGATGTGTGTAGTTCTAGTGTTCAGCCCGTAAGCTCGAATTTGAGACATTGTGTGTTGAGTTGTGCGATTTAATGCCGCATTTTCCATCAGAATTGTAAAGTAGTTTATTCCTCCGTGTGAGAATCAAACCCACAACCATGGTGACTACATTACATTACGATATTTTTTTCCATATTCGTAAAGAAATATTAGAAATAGAGAAGTGATGTAGCTCAAACATTGAGAAAATTGTACCTTAGAAGTAAAAGCAAAACATAATCTAGATTAAGTGAGTATAAAAGTAAAAAAATAACACGTAACATGTACTATAATGTACTTTTAAATACTCTATAAAAAACGATTTATTATCAAAATGTGCAATAATGTACTCAATTAGGCAATTTTTTAATCACGATATGATTTAAGACTACACGTTCCAAAAAAAACAAGTGGTAATTTTTTATTGTTTTTTAGACACTTATAATATTAGTAGACATTTTATAAGCGCGGCGTTGAGTTCCGCCAACGGATAATATAATAAATAAATATTTTACATTTATTTTAAACAAAGTACACAATCAAGAAGGATGATGATGTGTTTAAGAAGTAAACAACGGAGTTACTTCTCGTCCCTTATTTTGCGAAATTTATAAATTGATAACTCCATTTTCTAAAATGTAGATAGATAGGTGTATTGTTAACACTAGTTTGTAACACAAAATATATATATGGGCTTACATAAAGATAAATATACATCCTACTATATTATTAATGCGAAAGTTTGTGAGCATGGATAGATGTTTGTTATAATTTATTTACAGTAGTATTGCTTTTATGTCAGAATAACACATAGGATACAATTTATGTAAAAATATAGTATAATTTAGCTGTAATATAATAACAAACAAGCGGGCGAAGCCGCGGTTGGATAGCTAGTTCATGTATAAGATAATAAAACCAAACCTAATACGCGACAGGCAGGTAAGTCTTAAACACAAGGACGAACGTGCAAGACTGCGAGTGACTAATCTAGATATTTTTCTATCTATTTATACGTAATATAATATAACTAATCTTGGCCTTAGAACATACAGTTACAGACGCAGGTGGTAATTTTTTATTGAGAGAAGCTCTCATGTTGCGATTGAAGTATAAATATGTTAACAATAATTTCTTAATACAAAACGAAATAAACGTCAAATAAGAATTAAAAAAATATATTATTGTGGTGCAAATATGACGGTCGTGACAGAACAAATGGGCTATAGGTTTAAATTTCAATAGAGAAAAATATATATATATATATATTTATTTAAAAATATATATATTTAATACAATTTTTTTGTAATATTTATATAGAATGTTTACCAGATAGAAAAAAAGGAATTAAAATTCCATTCAAAAACAAATAAGTAACTTCAAGTTGAAGCTAATTAATAATTAGGTCAGGCACAGGAAGTGGATCACTCAAGTGTCCGAGCACCCACTACACAAACAGCATCACAGAAAGGTGTTTTACATTGTGTAATACATAGATAGGCAAAGTGACGAACAAACAGGAAACAAATACATGCATATTAGACGATATTAACATTAAATAGACACGTAGAGATTTGTTTACTCGGATCTGATAATGGACGTTAAGTTTAAATTAAATTATACTACTATGTTGGTAAATTACAAAAAGGTACTAATTTACTTTTATTAGAAAATTTATCTTAACCAAATATATATTTCTTTGTCATCTACTTAAATGATTTCTGAAGATTCACAAAAGTGTCTGTATCCGATGACATTACAATTGTATAAAATATTAAAACATCGAGACCAATTGAAAATTAAATAAGCAAAAATTAAAGAAACGAGTGATTTAAACTATATTTTTCGAATCTCAAAAACACATACAAAAATATTAAATATTTTTTAATATAAAAAAAAAACTAAAATAATAAAAAAACAAAACTAAAGATTTTTTCTAGCAGAAATCAAATAAATCACTCGAATAAACATCATGAATATATGTACCTTTATGTACATAACGCTTAGCTATTTTTACACTAGTACAGGTCATCGTCATTTAGCTAGACCTCATTTATTTCCGTTTGCAGGTGTGTCCACCCCATGTCTACCATATATAGTGTCATATAAAATATTCCTTCTCTTGGTCATAAGCATTTCAACCTAAACTGTAAAATTCTAAATGTTTTTGTCGGTTATATGGTTTTTCTAATAACGATCTTCGGAGTCGGAGGGAATGACGGTAAAGTTGACCTAAATTCAAACATATAGCTTATGAAATAATTTAATAATTTTATAATGTTTTTTATTATTTATAATATATGCATAACATCATTTCTATTACGTGTGTACCAGTTAGTATAATAATATAAGTGACATTTTTTAGTAAAATGATCTATACTACGAGTATATTTACAAATATTATTAAGTTGAAGAATTTGGATGAACGCGCTATCTTTTTGTGTTAGCTAGTCTTTTTATCGAAGAAGGCCCCATATACCCCACCACGTTAATCGTTTCTCTCAAGTTCAAAAGCTATTAATACTACATTTTAAAAATATTCTATATTTAAGTTCAAGATCTACAAATAAAATAAAAAAGAAAAATAGTGACAATCACAGATGACATAAAACCATCCTTCAGATATGATGTACGGGCTCGGACGCTCGCGCGGCGTGGTCACCTTAGAAACCGTATTGTTCGGATGTGGCCACGCGAGTACGGTGAGCATTTAACTAAGTTGGACTTATTTTATTAATATGTTTGAAATATTTTATTAATTAAAAATCAGCTTTACGCTGAATCTCGCATACAGAATGGTAGGAAGAGGGAACCTAGTATTAAGAGACTCCGTTCTCTATTTTCCACCGAACTCCGGAAGCATTGGATGTTGAGTGGCGGTACCCAACTCTACGAAAAAATGAAAATATAAAATAAAAATAATTTCACATGTCCTCGAGAGGTGATCGAACCCACAACCAGTAATGTTTACAGTCACACACTTGTACCGCTGCGTCACGACTATCCTCTTCTTCTTTTATTTAATCCTCCAAAAATATACAACTCTAACTAACTAGATCAACATTTTTTTCTTATATCAGTAGAAAACATTAGTATGAAAGAGGTAGTTATTTTAATAAAATATAAAAAACACCGAAAACAGTTTTTACTAACCGTACTACCAGCAACGACAAAACGTATGCATTTATCATCATAAGAGCTGTATTAACATTGTCACAGTGTATTGTACGCATTGTATTGTATCCCGACTCCGCTCGCCTAATGATACTTTACTATTCTATAATAAAGTATGCGGACAGATGTTATAAGTTTTGTTGGCGGAATATTGAGGAAGCATTGAATATTATTTAAATGGCATTCATCATTCCAGATATTTTTCCCGTTCTCGTAGGAAATCTCTATTAGAAAAAAAAGAGAACCCTCTGTTAGTGTCCCCCAATCCTCCCTAACACCAGTAGTGTCATAGAATATTGTAGAATAGAATAAGAATGCAAATATCACTTATATGTAACAGTCACACAATTATTTCGACGTTTTTTGCTCAATAAGAGATTGCTTAATTGTCTAGAGCACTTGGACAATTTCTGACAGGCGGGTGTTCGAGTCCTGCTTCGTTCATATTTTATACAAAATGTTTCAAAATGAATTTATTATCTATACTTATAAATATATCAAGCGATGCCCTTCCTTTAAGGATAGAAATATAATTTTTCATTTCCTTAAAATTAAATCAATTTTTGACTATAAACGACAACAGACAATATTTACGGATCCTCGTTTCCAAATAATTTACCAAATCACCATTTTATACACCCTCATTTTCTCACTTCATCCACGGTCCGTCCAATTATATCATTAAAGTTTATATTACATTTTATAACACTATACGTCCTTTTCACACGTTCCTTGAGGAAAAGAGATAGATTTTCATATTCATAACTGTTTTAATTTTTTGTAAATGGCCGCCACTTAGATAAATGCAAATTAATAAATGGATATTAGCGCTTAAATATATTGTATGATTAAACTAGGTAAAAAAACGTTCATGTGCGGAAAAAGTATAGGCCAACCATTTTTTAATGCCGCGAGTAAATAAAAAATGGAAGAATCAAAGAGATAATTTTTCGAAATTCCTAATTGAACGAGAACAGCATTTTAGTACTTAGTGTAAGGCGAAGAAGCGTAATATATTTGTAAATTATATGAAATTACTTACCTCATGCAGCGGTGTAGCAGTTTAAATGCCTAAACTGAAACACGTTTAAAGCTCAGATTCATTGTGATTTAATTTTTAGAAACGATATTTCCAAATGCACTGAAATTGGAAAACCGAGTGACAAGGTGTTATTTGTTTAGCTTATAAAATACCGAGATCGTGGCGCGGCGGCACAGTACCTACTACAATATCGACGGTTGCGGATTCAATTTCTACTCATGGATAATTTTATATTTTCATTTCTTCGCATTGATAACAATCATGCATGAACTCCGCACGTAGCTCCGCAACTCAATACACATGTCTATAAAATTTGAGGAAGGTGGGGGATTTATTGGGTCGGAACTAAGTCTTAGCAATAGTTTCTCTCTGCGTACTCAGCTATATGCAGCATATTATAGATAAAAAAAATATAATAAACTTAGTAGTATTAAAAAAATAAATTGCTCATTAGGTTTTTGTAGCTTCACGCCGTATCCCGCACATATCGGGGTAGGTAGAGGGTACGTGGGAAACTACTGTTAAGACTCCGTTCCCCGTATTAGCATAATACGGCCGTACGGTACGGCCGTCCCCAATTCTCCGCCAAATTTAAGAGGCTTGCGTGTTGAGTAACGGAACACAACGCTGTGCATTGTCGTTTACATACGCGCACGCTTGTGCACCGCCGTCAGCCACGATCTCTATTTATTTTATAATATTAAAATAAGCCTTATATTAATTTTTAATACGTACATACTTAAGACAATTTCCGATATTAATTATTTCAGGTCGCAAGGCATCACAGCTTTAGCGAGCTTTTAATTAAGACGTGGCTTTAGCATATCTCGTTTTGTTCAAGTAATTAGTCTTTTCATTATTTCTGTCTTGGTAACCCAGATATTTTTAAATAATAATATAAAATTAATTTATAGAAAAGACACCGTTGCAGCACATTGGGAATCTATACTAATATAATAAAGCTATATAGCGTTATAGTGTAAGTCTTAGGCTAGCCTTTTAGAATGTCAAAATAGTCTTCGACACCATATATCTATCTCTTATAAGTAATTGACAATAAGGCATTTTGTGACAAAAAATTATTGAAATTACAAGGTGATATTTTTTTATTTGTTTTATTTTATAAAATATTTAAACTTACGAGCGAAGGTCATTCCATTATCAAGGAAACTTTATCAAGATATATTATAGCATGTATTTTAAACATTTACTTTTTGAGAAAATGTAAATTTAAAATAATTCAACGCTCTGTAGCGCACGGGGGCCCTTGCCGCCGATTTCGTCCTCGCAAACAGCCATGTAATGCTTGCACTTTCACAAAATTATATATTTTTTATCGATTTTTTTTATGGTAAATGCAGAAAAATAAAATAATTATAAGGGTAGGTGGGCCGCTAGACATTATTAAAATTAAAAGATGGCCGTCTGCAGTTCAAAGTTATATATTTATATACAAAAACTTTATATCACGTTTTACGAAAATTACGAGTACGAAAGGGTATTAAATTGAGGCTATTGACTATACTCGGGGCTGTTCACTTTGTGTAATGGTATTTTAAAAAATCTGATCTAATTTTATATTAATATAAATTCTGGGAAAGGCACCTCAACCTTCCATTCCTACACCCATGGACACTATTCAAAAAAGCATCTTTAATAATAGAATTAAATAACAGATGAACCACGTAAAATCAACGGAAACGTACAAATTAAACTTTTGTGTCAAATATCCAACGAAAGAACCGGATCTATTAAATTCATAATTAGTAAGTGGGTGTAATTGAGAAAAAACAACGGTATCTGATAAAAGTCGTGTTGAAGACAAAATTGAATAACATATGTATTTAAATATCACAAATCTCAACTGTTTTATTCTTGATAATTTTATGGCTTGCTTTTAATGTTATCAAACGTTTATAGTAATTATACTAATAAAAAAATAACGTAGTGCCACACCTCTTTCCAAGAATTTTATGAAGAAAATCTATAATAGCATCTCTAAGTTATTTGTATTCACTTAAAATGTTTGTGATTATTAAAGCGATTATGTTATAAGCAAATCTGTATGATTCAGATATTCTATACAATATATCGGCAATGTATGGAATTCTTGGGGCGTCCAATGTGTGATTTTTTTATGAAATTACCAGGGGATTGATTGAAAGTACCCGCTGTTTCCTCCATCGACTTCCTATAGAAAGGGTGCGTGCTGATATCAATAACTGACTTCGATATTTAAACGACTGCAATGCTACCAATGTAGACTACTACTACTTCGAATAAGCTTTATATATTTTTAATGTTTTTATAATAATATATTAAACGTTACGTACAAATATATTATATATATTATATAAAAAATACATTATCTTCGTAACAATATTTATGGCAAGACTAAATATAAATTGCTAGCTATTTTTCTTCATCTTTTTAGATAAGCGTTTCCTCGCGTCGAGTGTTCTGGAGATGCATTTTATAGTGTAGACAATTTACTAAGAAGTGGAAAAATGTTTTAACTTGGACGTGTTCATAAATTGACTAATTCGTTTATTTTAATATATTTGGATCAAAATAATAATACATTTATACTAAAACGGTGAAAAATATATATAAGAGGTATAAAATTATATCAAAACTTAATTAAAAAAATACCCGGATTGAATATGACAACAAAACGTCCTAAATTCATTAAAATGTTTTTTTTTTTAAATATAGTTTTTGTATAACAATTAAATCTGGCGTTTCGGCAGAAATTTCAAGATTTTTTAAAATTTAGCTTCACAAAAGGGAACCTAGTGTAATTACACTCCGTTCTCCATTAAAACACTTTCCTCCGATTTCTAGAGGCGTTGCGTGTAAAGCAGCACAAAAAGAAAATAAAGCCACGTTTTACCTCGTTAGCACAGCGAGGAAATGAAAATATTAAATATTTTATTCTATAACCGTCGCTAGTAAATTTTACTTTGAAATTTACGAACAAAAGCTATAGAAACATGAAAAAGCTTTAAAAAAAATTGGTTGTTTTATTGTAAAGCTTACGGCCTTAGCCGTTGTATATTAAAGTGCGTTTGCCCAAATTTTAAAAACCGGATAAAATTCTAAATATTTTGATTTCCTTGTTTTAAAAACGCGACATTAGGTCTTGCGGGAATAATATTTCACTCGATTAGTCTACTTATCTTGCAAAATGGGCATATGATAAACATCTTTTATATTAACGGTACCTTGGTTATAGCATAGTAAATAAGGAAGATTAGTATTAGTTTCAAAGTATTATTTTATTTTTTAATTTGATTATTTTGATCTACCTAGGCATAGATTTATTTCATATAAGAATAACTAAATAAATAATTCCCTGAACCCTGTGCCACCAGCCCCGATCTCCCCTACATAGTGCAGCTAGTGTCGAATATCAGAGTGCCAGTGAATCTGGGTCAGCGGTGATATTCATCAAAATGGTAATTCGCGGACAATTTGCTTGCTTTATCTGCGCATAATTATCCAAAACACGTACCTTAATGAACGGTTGTGACGATGCGCGTTAAGCTACAGACGGTAAGCGGAGAACTTATTGAAATAATAAGATTGAAGACATTGATTACTATTTTTATATAAAATGGGACGATTGTGGAGAGAGAATTATTTATCATCAGGTTCTTTTTTACCTAACCCACTAACTACAGAAGATTTTTAACTGTATCTTTTGCTTCTTTAAAAGTTATTTATTTATTTTCCCAGGTGATAGATACTGGTAGCCCGATTTGTCTGCTACGGCAGAAACATTCTGCTTTCCAGATTCCGCCAATTTATGTATCAGAGCAGAAAACAAAATAATTTTAATAAAATCATTCATCTGACTAAAGATCGCGTTTTATTCGACCTAGTAATCGAATAGAATAAAAAATCTTAAAAACAATAAAAAAGTAAAAACAATTTTTAAGGTTTTCTTGAAAGAAGTAATTAACTTATAACTCACGCCCTCACCAAAGACATGCGCATCCCAAGACTGATGTAGGAGGCCGGCAGTTATTAACAGTGAGTTATGGCGATGACACGTACAGTATGTGAGAATATAACAGAAGCGATAATTACCCAAATTTAATTTCCAAGAAACACCGTCACTTGTGAACGCGTTAATAATAAACGATTGTAATTTATCTTACGGAAAATAGTTTTGCAAGTTCTTTTTAAATAATGTGATGATATTTTATTTATGATTAAGATGAAGGAAAGGTAGAGGAAATTTTGTGATATCACAGAATTGCATTTTAACTGCAACTGAACTGCGTTTGGTCTTATTTAAAAAAGTTAAGTAAGCTTCTCTTATAGAAATAAAAAAAAAATATTAGATACCTACTTAATATCATTTTTCATAACAAGACAGCGTAAACAAAGCTTCAAGTATTATCTATGATACATATTTATCGTACACATAGCATGGCAGGCGGAAGAAACGTAGTGTCTGTGAACACTCTGTTTCCCTCGCGTCGTCCAATTTTTGAGTAGCGGAACCTCTACCTAGCCGCACATTACTCTGTATTTAAAACACGAAAGCTTTGAAAACTTTCACGAAAACTTTGAAATTCATTACGTAATGTTTTTTCCAAAGTCATCTATCTTCCAGGACAAAAAGTGTAAGCTAGCTTGTGTGGAAAATTAATTTTCGCAGGACAAAACTACTACAAACTCGACAGTTAATATATTAGAGAAGTTTTTAGCTTTGTCGTATTGCAAAGCAAGGTATAATTTTTTTTTATTATAAGCATTTTCCTGCAAAAGATGACGAAAGGCAGAAAGAGGTTAGTGACTAGACACTCTGTTCTTTATTTTTCGTCTGTCAACATCTGTCTGGATCTGAACACTGCAGTTTCACATGACCATCGTGATTACCAAGATCTGAAGATTACCAAGGTCTGGGTGATGCTTTGCGTATAGTGATATTGGAAAGGAATCGTCCACTATGAGCTTTTGCCTCCGGATAAAACTATCGATTTTGACCTATACTGTCAGCAACTGATGAGGTTAAAAAAGCTGTTGAGAAAAACCGGCTGGATCTGATAAATAGGTAGGGCGTGGTTTTCCACCATGACATCTGTAGCCATGCAGCAAAAATTGAGAGAGCTTGGCTGGGATATGTTGATGTATCTTCTTGCTTCATCAAACTTACACTTGTTTCTGTTATTGCAAAATTCTTAGGAAGCACACTGCTAATTTCAAAGGAACATTGTGAACACTACCTGTCAGATTTTTTTAATCAAAAATCTCAAAATTCCTACGGGAATGGGATCATGGCACTACCCATAAGATGGCAACAACTCATCGATCAAAAAGGCATACATATTTAAAATACAAAATATACCTAAACAATATATTTTCCTTTGTATGAATAATGCGAAAATACTTTTACCCCAACCTTATATGTTAAATATTAGTTTTTGCTATTTCTTCTTTTACTATTGAACAATTGCTATTAATCGTAAATAATAAATAGATATACTAATTTTCAGTAAATATCATTTAATATTAATAGAATATAGCATTTTTTACATTTTTCTTACTCAGACTTAAGAAGCCACTACAATAAAAAAATAACTACGACACCAATGACTGACAAGTACCACTCAAAAATAGCAGAAAAAGCTTTATGTGACAGCATTATTACCATATAACTTTCATGTATACGAAGAGTGCTTCGCCGATCACTAATTAAGCTAAAGACTCGTAAATATGGCTGAGATGCAACAGATTATAGTTATCAGTGTGGGCGGATCGAAACAACAAGAAACACTTTTATTCGATACCTTCCAAGTTCGCACTTTCCAATGATCGATGCGATAACTTGACGAGCTTTCACGTGATTTCAGAGACAATTCGAAATACCGTTTTAAATGGAACCTGTATTTTGTTTTTGTATATTAACGCATCTTCTTTCTGTGTATATATTATAGGGCAAAATAAAACACCTTCACGCTATCTTCTTGGTAAGGCGGTGGGAGTCTAGTGATATAGTACTCCGTTGTTTTCTTTTGAATTATCTCTAATAGTTTTATTGGTTACGCTTACAGTTCCCGAAAGTTGGAAATATAGCAATTACAAACTTTAAAACATTTTTTTTTAATATGGTACTCTCAATGATATCAAAACCCTAAATTGTCTGTCAAGTAAGTCCGCGCTAACGAGTGGGCGACGATCGATACAAAAAATCGATGCTTTACAGTAATTAAGTAATTAACTATTGTTAAACAGCACGAGCAAGACCATATAGAATATTTCTATCTATTATCATATACTTATTTTAGTACTGTTAAATATCACTAGCAACACTGTATAGAATTATTCAATTTCCTGTTGAGTAACTTTTATCTTAAGACCTATAAACAATATGTTATTCTCAATTCAATTATAGCTAATAATTAGTTCATCACACATTGATTTATATAATATATGTATAAATACATTATATAAAAGAGCAACTGTTGAGTTTCTTGCCGGTTCTTCTCTGCAGAACTGCCTTCCGAACCGGTGGTAGCTTCTTTTTGTTTATATGTTCATTCGACGATTCAAAAGTGCTCATAAGAGATTATTTGAATAAATAATATTTAGAATACTTTAATGATTGTACAAATTTAACATATAATAGTTGCTCATTTGACAGTATGTTCAAATATATATAAATAGACGGTTTCGTTAGCCATGGTCAGTCGAATAAACTAAACAGAATGTGACGCTGCTCGTTTTATTATTCCCATATTCAAACCACTACTGGAACACTTCAGAAGTGGGATGATATGGAAATATATAATAACCACGGCCCACAAATTTTGAAGTCATTTTTTTTCTTCTACCTACAATATCATTATCTGATGCGTGCCCACGTATACTCTGAAAGACGAATCTTTCTGGTCAACTCAATTTCGAGACGAAGAACTCCACCCAACAACAGAAGATCGAGCTATGACGATGGAAAGACTACGTATATCTACAACGTTGGTTGCAGGTTCAACGTGATCGAAACTATGAAAGGTTAGTAAAAATGTCATATAATACCATTGTGCCTTAAAAGATGTACACAAGAGTGGTGTGGATGGTTAAAAAGTGTTGTTTCGAGTTAACGTATACAGGAAGTTTTATCACAATTATGGATATGATATATGCCTTAATATATATAATATATGTATAATCTTCAATTTCTGGTCTTTCTACATATTTCAACAATATGTGTAAGTAGTAAACGTTGAACGTACGAAGTATACAAAAGATATTACAAATAATAGCACGTTTTTAACAAAGACAATGTAGTTGCGGAGAGGAGTATGATATTATGATTCTCTTGTATTAAGTATATATCGTAATGATGGTAGCAAACAAGTATGTATGCAAAACAAATAGATATATCAGTTCATTTAGGCGTTCTTATTAAGAATATTATTTGTACGGGAGGGTAGCTTATTAAATTATGGCGGTTTCGGAGCTAGGTTGAAATCCAAGAAGTAAAGACATTAATAGTAGACTATGTTAATACTGCAGGTACTATATAGAAGTTTCTTTTTAGAGATAACAATTGTATATCCGACACGTTACTAATTAATATCAATATTTGCTTTCTTGTTGTGGGTATTTTAAAATAAGTCGTGGCAATTACATAGGATAAAATTTATTCTAAAATGATTTTGTTTCGAATCTCGAGGGGGGGTTTGCCTAAATACGATATTGAAAATTGCACTGAAGCGTACCGACATACAGTTAAACGGACAGAAATTTTCAAACTGATTGTTTTGAGTTTTATTAATGGATGAGTGCCTCCAATAATGGATGTTTTCATAAATCGTGTACAGACGGCGATCAGTTACTAATTTTATTATAAGTAAAGATTAGTACATTAGAATTGATTTTTATTTTTTAGTACATTAGAGAATTGCAGTTCACGCGTAAGTTATATAATTAAGAGTTATATTTATTTGTCGCGCGGCGTCACGCTGCACCGGTACGATTATTTCTATATGGAATGTCGAAAAGGTTGACCTTAGTGAAGCGTTTAGTTACAGGCTAGCTTTGAGCTTCCTGTTGTATAAACAAATACTATCACACATTGTGCAATTTTACAATAAAATATTTTTGCTAATTAATTGTTATTGCCATTTATGCTGTTAGCTTACAAATGTGATATTGGAGAATCGACAACTATTTTTAATTTTTAATTTGTTAACCAATGTTTCCATGTAAGTGGCCTATGTCTTTAATGGAAAATAAAAATATCTTTTAACCCGGAGAATACTTCATAATTTCACATTAATAAAAAAAAACATCACTTATTAAAAAACCATATTATTCCATGTGACAGGTACATACAATATGTATGTATATAACAATTATAAACGTTCCTGATATTTAATAATACTTAAATTATATGAAAGTTTAGATATCAATATACAAAAATGGAAATATAGTTATAAAATATTTTAATTAAATTTTAGTTCTTATTTTGATTTTTGTGCAATATAAACCTATTGTAACGTCTCGTGTAACACGATCATATATCTAAGTTAAGTTCAAATCAAGGGCGACAAATATTCTTAATGTGATATCATGAATCCTAGTTTATTTAACTAAAAACCGCCAAAACGGAAAATAATCTAATAGATAGCCAACATATTGTTGTTGACGAGAGAACACTGTAGCGGATTGTTGTTGTAAGTACATTTGGTCTATCAAGCAAACAAATAAAAAGAAATAAATATTTAATGTTCTCAAAGGTCATTGATACGGCGGCTGCTGGGAAATATTTAGTATTAGTTAGTTTATTATCAGTTAAAAAAGGGAAACTTTTAAATTTGTAAAAAAAATATACGAACGTATTTTGCTTATTCCAGTATAGTACATTTTATTACAGTACAGTTTCATGTTTAAGGACAATCTAGAACTTTAAAAGAATACATGTATAGCTATACAATGTCTTTAGTAAAGACTGAACGAGAGTTTGCCTGTCAACGGTTTACGCTATCGATCCGATCATCTACTAAACGATTGGTCATATATAGCAACGTATAGCTTACAAACACTAGAACAATTATCCGCGACTTGAACAACATCGAAACGTCATTTATTATAATTATATATAAATATATAACAATAAAATATATAACTTAATAAATATCAACAATTGTTTGAAATAATTTATGAAACTTAAATCATAAAGCATTTGCTTAAAGATTTCAATAAGACTACGACATAAATAGAATACATCAAGAAATATATATATATTAATATGTAGGTATATATAGTTATAGAGATCTATTGTTTACAGAAAGTAGTAACAACATATCTTGATAAACTGCCGTGTCGTCTGTATGAAGTCGTTGTTAGGTAGTAGTGTCAAAAAAGTTTACGAATGTAGGTAGGCGCGGGGGTGGCCGTTGTATATCTGATGAGTGAATAAAAATGATATAAGTTTTAGTTGTTTGTAAATTAAAATATACAATTAAAACAAATCTCAAATGAAGATATATACAATTTTTTATAATTAGGATGCACAGTTGATCACGGATATTTTCATCATTTCGTATGGAAAGTGAAAACGGAAGAAACTAAGTTTATTTCTTCAGTGCTTCATAAACATGAAGATCACAGATTGGAAAACATACTAAACACCAATAGCACGACGCGACACTTCCGTATGAGTTTAGTAGTTCCTTTTTTTTAAAAAAAGGAAGAATTATATCTAACTTTATTTAGTCAAGATTTGTTTCGTATAATTTATTATTGTTCCCTGTACATTATTAATTTTATTATTATATATTATTCTATGAGAGCTAAGATATATAATACTGTGTGAGCTAGTGTAGTACAATTTTATGAAAGCTAGAATACGGAACGTATGTTCTGTGAGATAAATAGCATATAATAGTGCGTGAGCTAGATTGAGTTGAAAAACGTGCTGTGTGAATTGTTGTAATATAAAAATATTTAAATACTCAGAATATCGAAGTAAATTTAAGAGGTCCATAAAATGACACCGTTTGAGTTTGTAATTCTATTATAATTGCGGACAGGTGATCCTTAAGTTTAAGTTACTGGTTATAAGTCAAAATTAATATTATTTTATATTTTGCAATAAATTTCTTCAGAATTAACATAAGTACTAGATACAGTTCAATTGTACAACTTTAGTGTGCAGTTAATATTGACTAGACATAGATACTGTTACAAAAGAGTGGTCAAGTTTATTTAATGATTATATTATAATAATAGAAAATTAATATAAATGAAACAGGATTGTAATTTAAAAACAGTGGCAATCACTTCTTAGATACGCACGAGGTTAATAATATTGTAAATAAACACATTACTAATGTATGTAATGTATGTAATGTATGTAATGTATATCATCAGGGGTTCCAAATCTTTTATTGACCAAGGACCACTTTTATATAATTTTTGTTAACAGAAACAACTATGAAGGTATAATAAAAATGAACAAATTTTAATTGCTAACTCAATAGGAGCTTACATAGAGAAAGAGACATAATAATGTTTTAGCAAAAATCTTCTGTAAATTTGTATTAATAGAATTTCTAAGTAAATATTTAATAAAATTAAATAAACGTATTTTAATGAATTAAAACATCAAAACAATTATTGTTGACTGAGGAAATAATCCAACTGTAGGCAAACGTTGTATAGGCCTTCACCGAACCAGAGGCTCCACTAACGCTCTTTTCACTCATTGCAAGGCCCACAATGACAAACCGACTCCTATTTTGGCTGCTGCTGTTGACCACTGGTGGATCACGGATCGTTGCTCTATATCGTTCTACTGTTAGTCTAGGAAGTAAAACGCTTTAGTACTTACTAAGCTAGTATGTTATGAGCT
The DNA here is from genome assembly GCA_030704555.1 of Heliconius charithonia. Taxonomy (NCBI): domain Eukaryota; kingdom Metazoa; phylum Arthropoda; class Insecta; order Lepidoptera; family Nymphalidae; genus Heliconius; species Heliconius charithonia. The sequence continues at coordinate 9,190,211 of CM060825.1, forward strand.
ATCCGAAAGAATTGATAGAACAACATTACGAGCTGATAAAACATATTCATGAGTTGAGTGCACCAAGTTTAGTGATAGTTGTAGAGATTATTTAATTTTGTTATAAAAAGTATCTGGCAACTCGTAACTCGTGTGTGGCACAGCTCTCTGTGGCTATAGACATATACATATAGGAGTATATGTAATAGATAATACTGTGTGTAAAATATATAGCTGTGTGCCAATAGATAATACTGTGTGTAAAATATATAGCTGTGTGCTAATAGATAATACTGTGTGATAAAATATATAGCTGTGTGCCAATAGATAATACTGTGTGTAAAATATATAGCTGTGTGCTAATAGATAATACTGTGTGTAAAATATATGGCTGTGTGCTAATAGATAATACTGTGTGTAAAATATATTGCTGTGTGCTAATAGATAATACTGTGTGTAAAATATATTGCTGTGTGCTAATAGATAATACTGTGTGTAAAATATATTGCTGTGTGCTAATAGATAATACTGTGTGTAAAATATATTGCTGTGTGCTAATAGATAATACTGTGTGTAAAATATATAGCTGTGTGCTAATAGAAAATACTGAGAGGAAAACGATAATACTGTGTGTGGTGTGTTAAAGATTAATGTGGTAAGGAAAACTGTTATAAATTGCATTTAGTCTCTATTTGAACATAAGTACCCAAAAAAATATTAACAAAATAATGCTTTCAGTTATAATATTGGTAAAAAAAAAAGTTAACTTTGATGTTGATCGTGCTTATTTATTATAGGATTTTATATTCTGTGTTATCTGCCTACTCTGCTTTGTCCGGGATAGAGCGTAATGCTAAAAAAATAAAATTCTATGTGCATATTAATTCTTTTACTTTTTATTTTATGATAACAATAAATGATGCCAAAAAAAAAGGAAGTCTCTTAGCAATTCAGAAATTAACATTGTTTTGTAATAATTTAAAAAATCAGTTGAGAAAGTTGTATGAAGTATAATTTGTCCAATACAATATTACTGCTTTAAAATTTTATGTTACAGTTTGATTTACGAAAAACGGCGTATTGGTGATGATGATAGCAACGATTGCAAGACCAGCCGTGAGACAGTGTGTGCCAGACCAGCCGTGGGACACGGCTTCGCAGGATGGCCGAGTGTTAAACAGCACGAGCAAGACCATATAGAATATTTCTATCTATTATCATATACTTATTTTAGTACTGTTAAATATCACTAGCAACACTGTATAGAATTATTCAATTTCCTGTTGAGTAACTTTTATCTTAAGACCTATAAACAATATGTTATTCTCAATTCAATTATAGCTAATAATTAGTTTATCACACATTGATTTATATAATATATGTATAAATACATTATATAAAAGAGCAACTGTTGAGTTTCTTGCCGGTTCTTCTCTGCAGAACTGCCTTCCGAACCGGTGGTAGCTTCTTTTTGTTTATATGTTCATTCGACGATTCAAAAGTGCTCATAAGAGATTATTTGAATAAATAATATTTAGAATACTTTAATGATTGTACAAATTTAACATATAATAGTTGCTCATTTGACAGTATGTTCAAATATATATAAATAGACGGTTTCGTTAGCCATGGTCAGTCGAATAAACTAAACAGAATGTGACGCTGCTCGTTTTATTATTCCCATATTCAAACCACTACTGGAACACTATATAGAAGCTTAAAAGTTAGATAAAGAAGTGATTTCGTCAGATGTGGGTAGCGTGTATAATTTAAAATTGGCATTTTTTTTCGCCACGGCCCACGGCAAGATTAGTCAGTTTCGACATCCCGCCCACGTGGACGTTTGTGTTATTAACATAAAACGCTACAAGCCATTGTGCAATAAGTACAAAATGTTGATTTTTATCAAATGACATAACATGGTAAAACATTTTTTTTCTGCCAATTCTATAAGTGGAGTGCTCTAATAAAATATATTATGAGATTTGAACTACTTTGTGTTGTATTTAATAATAAATAATTGTAGTGGCGCTGCAATGACATAGAATCATATCCGATTTATATTTTTTTAGAAAACTTCTAAAATTTCAACATAGCGTGATATGAATCCACACTTCTTGGAAGGGCAGGAAGAAAGAAAAAAACCATTTTCAATAACAGTAATTTATATTAAATAATATTATTACATTTACAACTTAAAGGCGGACTTTTATGAGTTTTACTTACATATCCATTGCTTAGTGTTTTTATTTGTAGACCAGAATCAATGCTGTATCTTGTTTATAGGCTTTCATTGAGTCGCATATTAACCGTTAGGTTAAATATAGATATCTTCATACAAGGAACTTAGATATACTTACTGTTTGCAATTTTACGTATATTTATAGGCATGGTACGTGGCATAGCGTGAGTATTCCAAAAAGCTGAGTGAGTAAAATAAATTAGCTTCACGCTGTATCCCGCACACAGCAGGGTAGGCAGAGGGAACCTGGTGTTAAGACACTTCGTTCCACACTTTCTGCCGAATTCTGGAGAATTGTGTGTTCAGTGGCAGAACTCAACGCCACGCTTAGCCTCGACACCAGAGCGAAGAAATGGAAATATAAATTTTAGTAAATATTTCATCTCCTCGAGTGGGGATCAAACCCACAACCAGTCGGTTTTACAGTCACACTTCGTGCCGCTGCGCCACGACTGGCCTCTGAGTGTGTAATAAGGTAAAGATAAATTAATTAATTTATCTACAACAATTACACAAAAGTAATTTATATTTCGATTCATGCATCACATCAGATAAGTTGACACGAAGAAAACGGAAAATATTACTGAAAATCAGATAACACCAAATAAAGTAATGTCGCAATCGTAATAAACTATTTATATACCAACTACCTATATAATATTTCGTGAAACAAAAGCAGAACCGACAAAGCATCGCAAATCTTAGCGGACAGGAGATAACAATCTCATTCTTTCAACAATGGCCGGCTCATAAGCCTAATTAGTAATATTCAAAGTGCATTGTGGTGGCTATCTGGAAACGTACAATAAGAAAATGCGTTTATCTAGGGCGATACGGTTGTGTCGGACTTCGTATTGTTGAGCTTAAAAGTTGAACGTTGAAAGCTTTCGATTCGATTACATTGCGTGTTGCTAAAAGAGAGAGCTTTTTCGGTTTAGCTTGGAGCAATCAATGGACAGATAACAGTTCAGATTTTCATTTGTTTGTTATTTCAAGATGTGATCGTGTGCAGAATGCGTAATGCGCGGTAGTGCTCACTCTTGTAGCCGTTGTATTGTCTGAGTCCAGTTCGAACGTAAATTGAGTGCGTTGTCTCGTCGCTAATTTAGAGAGAATTATTTTGCTGTTTGCGAAAATTATTGGACGTGTTATGTACGTACTGTGTTTATTTAGAAATTGCGCTTTTACATTTCATGTGCTTGTTGGTAGGTGGGTATAGTAAATAATGTAATGGGTAATTTTGTAATTGTTACATTTTATTATTATTATTATAGCTTCACGCTGTATCCCGCACACAGCAGGGTAGGCAGAGGGAACCTTGTGTTAAGACACTCCGTTCCCCACTTTCTGCCAAACTCTGGAGGCATTGCGTGTTGAGTGGCAGAACTCAACGCCGCGCTTAGCCTCGACACCAGAGCGAAGAAATGGAAATATAAATTTAAGTAAATATTTCATCTCTTAGAGTGGGGATCGAACCCACAACCAGTCGGCTTTACAGTCACACTTTGTGCCACTGCGCCACGACTGGCCTCCAATGGTTACATTTTAGTTTGTATCTAAGTTATGCCTACGTCTTTTGAAACGTTTATTGAAATGAAAGTTTAGCAAAAATATCAAGCTTTGGTAGATGAAGACTATTTTTTGGACAGACAGACATGGCGTGAACAAGTTGATGAGGTATATTTGGGAAATATGTTTTCAGTAGAAATGGAAGATACGAGATGGATATGGAATGGCGTTTTACTGCCGGTAACCGAGAGATGACGAAACGTCAGCACAGCTGCACGTCTGCAAAGCAAGACGAATGCTGTGGAGACGCTATCTCTACGTAGGATATGCGGCGTCAGGGCATGTATGAATATATTGATGACAATACACGAGGCGAAACAGGTATACAGAGACATAGACGAGACAGAGAGCGTTTACCGCTACGTTCTCTCTGACTTCCCCACTAGGGATAGCGTGAAGCTAAGTTAATTATCCACATGTGTTTTAATAATATTCATTCTCCATATTGAAAAGCATCTACAAAAGGATATGAGCTATATTTTCATAAAAATATCATTACAAATACTTTTTCAACGTAAAGTAATCCTTAATTACAGCGTATATATATCGTCTGGACCACCGACAGTGACAAAATAGGGTGGTCGCAAAAAATTTGAATAAAAATCGATATTAATTAGCCTTTGCCCAGTATTTTATGCTACTGTTGCCAGCAATGTCCCGCTGTTACCGACCAGTTGACATGTTGTTGAAATATTTCAGATGGCTATCGGTATCTTCGGAAAAGTCGATCGATCGATCTTTTTTGCGGGTGAAAACATAGTATTTAATGTATGTTTATTTAGTTTCAAGCTTAATATAAAAAGCCGAGTCCTTTTTTTTTAAGTTGTACGTTTTGAGACACGTTAAAATACTTGAAGAAATAGCTCGAAAAATATTTGAAGAACGAGAATTAGGTATATATCTAAATATAAAAGAGAACCACATGTTATGAATAGTAAATGTGTATCCAGAAAATGTAACTAAGTAGTCATACTTTTAGTTTACAAAATCTGACCTAAAAAATATATTATTACTAATAATAAATGACAATAATAATTTCAATTTCCATTGCAAAATGTGGAAGGTGTCTAATAAAATGGAACAATACAAATGTATGAAAAAATTGTAAGCTGTTAAATTGTTAAAATTAAAAGGATGAATACCACGTGATGAATGTAAGTTCAAATCATATTCTGCAAGATATTAAAAACAACTCACGTACAATACAAATATTACATACAACACATTAGTCCTTTTCACCTCGTCATCGAGTAACACAGTAAGATTTAAGACCTTTCCTCATGTAAGTATCTCCAATAAAACCATTTAGCATTTATATAGCCGCATCACAACGTTACGGCTGAACCCATTTGTATGAGGTTTATTATGAAACATGAGGTGAAATATTTATTGGGCAAATGATTTAATGGTCCGTCACATAAACGCTGACGTATCGATGTATTATGACAATGTACTATACCAACCGAACAGTTGGATAAAGTTATTATCCCAATATAAAATAACTTAAGTTATATGGGATAAGGAAATCTGCTAAGATCTGAAAAGTTGTTTCATTCACGGTGTATTCCGCAAGGTAAGTAAAAGAAATCATCTTCATCGCCTCGATTTGCTAACAAAGACAGGAATAAATTCACAGCGAGTTAAATTAAACTATTAAATCAAAATTAAATCAATTTCACGCGGTATTCCGCACACAGGAGAAAAGGCAGAGGGAACCTAGTGTTAAAACACTCCGTTCCCTACTTTCCACCGAGTTCTGGAGGCATTGCGTGTTGAGTGGCCGAACTCAACGCCGCGCTTTGCATCGTCACCAGAGCGAAGAAATGAAAATATAAATGTAAATAAATCATTCATTTCCTCGAGTGGGGATCGAACCCACAACTAGTCGATTTTACAGTTACAGTTTATGTCACTGCGCCACGACTGGCCTTGAAGCCAGTTAAATTATTGTAAAATGGTTTTCACTTACCATTAGACAAGATTTGTACTAACTACTTTTGAATATCGATCACCTAACATCAAACCATTGAATCTATACCAGTAGCTCAGTGAAACAACGTCGGACTCGGCCAAATAAGTTATCTTTACTTCCCTGCTCTCGCCAGACAGAACGCGACATTGAACTCCGCCACTCAACACGTAATACCTCAAATTCGGACGGAAAAAGAAGTAAAAACGTGGAGCTGTTTTTTGTATAAGAATTTCAAATTAACAATATTTTTTTTTTATGGAAAAGGACAAGGCAAACTAGCGTTCGGGTCACCTGATGCCGCCTTTATATATAAAAAACACATACAATTTTTTATACAAAATTTAAATAAGCTCATTGTAATATTTTATCGTTATCTTAATAATAATAATAGTAAGAATCGAGCGGCTACAGTTATTTGACTAAGTACGTCCACATATCATTTAAGAATATTTATTTAATGAACAGACAATTATATGCCGACACTTCAGATTCCTTGTGACTTCTCGGTGAGCTGTTAAAATAACACTGCTATAATAAATATATAAATGATTGAAAATTAAGTTCCCATATATTTCTCGTATTTCGGAATACAGCTTAATAGTACAAAAAAGAATGTTATATTAAAAAAATATATAATAAAAATACGAACAGTATAAATGGGGTTCTAATAATTAGGGGGAAAAATCTTTTATTTAAAATTATACTAAAACTCCAATGATATCTTCGTGTTTTTAAAACGGTTAATTGATCTACCGTTTATCGCACGCGATGGTTGTAGGTAAAATTATGGACACAAAAGTAAGTTTACCTAGTGAGCAGGAATTTTCGAGATATTATATCACTGTGTTGAGTGGCGGAACTCAACGCAGCGCTTTATCTACCAGCGCGGAGAAAGTCATCTGAGAATCCACAACGCCCAACATTGCCTTTACACACAGACACTATCACACGGTGCAGTGCTACGACTACCCGAATAAGCGGCAACTCATCTAAGAATTAAAAATTTAAACGAAAGATTATTTTTACTTTATTATAATCATAGCATTTACGTGTAATAACTATACATACATACATACATTTAAAAACCGTTCTTAACCACTAACTATAATTTCGAATAACAAACGCAAATCGCTACACACAGCTAACAGTAGTATATGTAGGTACATATGTATATGCAATTATATGCAACCAAGCGCTAACAAGAAACAAACAATAATTAGAATTTAAATTCATTACCTACACAGACTATGATTTTCCAATAGTTTTTACTCCGAGCCAATGGTAGGTGCATTTACAGCATCAACGTTCAATTGTTTTATAAATAAAATCTCCGCAAAAAATACTACCGATCAATCGTGCGAAACTCGATGTGAGGGAGAAACATGACGGTACGCAATTTTGACCAAAATCTATATTGTATTAAAGTTGTTTTTCCTATGTCAAATAAAAGAAATAGTCACAACTATATTGATTTCAATTCAAATTGGACTTTATGTCAATGTTCATAGGATTGAATTTGTAATCGGAAACTTACATCATAGTAAGATTCCTTGCTGTCCAAACATTTTATACTTTCAAATATCGTCATATCTATGGTGACGATCTGAAATGTTATCTGATCAAAATGGGATGTCCTTAGATCTTTATTACATGCGCTTCAAAAGGGATAGCTCGATACCGTATACAGGTGGCAAGTTGATACTGTCAGGTGACAGGGTGAGTGCCAATTTAAAGTATAAAAAGAATAGGTTCTGTGTCATTCTGCTCCCCTGCATTTTATAGAGCAAAACCTTAAATACTAAAATGAAAAAAAGCCTTTCCGTTCACATTACACGCTTTTGTCATACAATGGCAAAGAAATAGCTATAGAAACCATATTACTTGTATAGGTAAAAAACTACCCTGAAAATTTAAAGAAAAAACGTTCCGGCCTCCCCTCAAAAGTCTCTAGATGACGAGTTCTAAGCTGACCTTTGCATCTGTCTCCACTTCACTTTATCTTGTGACTTGTTTCGTGTAAACTGGAATATACTGTTTATTGATAGCAACGTCACATATTTAATTTTATTTAGTTTACTCTTCGATTTATCAAAAGTGAAAGAGAAAGTTCGCGGCACTATCATTATAAAAAAATTGAAAACTGTGTGTGATCAAGCAATAAAAATAAGAAAAATTATCGTAGACACAACGCTGTTCTTGACGATACATTATTAACTCAAAAGACACAAGACGACAGTGAAATTACGAGGATGAAATTTCCGGTCTAAAAGAAATGATATATATTTATTAATCCTCCTACACATTTATTTTAAAAGTTCTTTTCTGCCTTTCATATTAGAGATACTCACAAAAAACATAGCCCTGCTTAAGCATCGCGAACTGTAATTGCCTATATGTTTGTATTAGTTTAAAGAGAAACAATAATTTTGTATGCAATAAGCAAACTGAATCGTCCAGAATAAATTATATATGATATTAATTTAAATAATAACCCAACGAATCGATAACTAATATATCGTCATATAGCATACTAGTCGTCGCCCAAAACTTTGTTTGCGTGGACTTTAAAAGGGAAAATAAAAAGTCCTGTTATTTTACGTCTCTGTAATAATTTTACCGAAACCATTCCTTAGTACTCTTTTACACTCTCCGGTTAGTGAGTATAGTTTAGGTAGGTACCTACCTCTGCAGGTAGGTGACCTACATACCAAATTTCAACTTTCTAAGTTAATAGTTTCGCCTGTGTGGTATCTGTCAGTCACTCAGTCACGAAAAATATATAAATATATATATATATATATATATATATACCTTAGCCGAGAATAAAATTTGACATCTAGTAACTAAGATGACATTTTGAGCTATTATCTTCCCCATTATATATTATACAGTGACATATTTATTGACCACAGTGAAGGCTCCATTAAATCAATTGATTTTGATAAGATTTCTTCAAATGATAAGAATCGTTTAAGCCTCATGTTATATTTATATATCGATAATATCTAATTTCAGTTATTGTTCTTCGATCTAAAGAAACTTCAGGTTTGGTTTACTGAGTTTGTTTTTTCACATTATTGAATTGTATTGTATATATATATCTATATATAAGTTATTGTACTTACATAAAAATATATTTTGTTTATATAAAGAATAATTAGGCGCCAACGTCCAACATATTCAATGAACTGGAGTAAACTAATTACTAGAAATCTCCTTTTCAATATTTCACTGTTTTCCGCATGTAGTAGGGTAGGCAGACAGAACTGTGTCAACACTCTATTTTCATTTTCCCATTGCTGAGTGACGTAACCTATTCTCTTGGATTGTCTTAGATAAATGAAGGTAACTCATTCCCCCCTGTTATGATCACACATATAACCAAAGTGTTTGCTGTTAGACGTTGTTCCGCTGCTCTACATCTTCAAATAAGGAGAAAACGATAAAAAAGAGGTATATTTATTCCGTCTCTACAATTTCGATCGACTTGAATGAGTGGCAAGTTGTATGCGATCTCATCTGCATGTCGCCAGATATTCATGTCAGTCGGTTGATTTAAATCACATACATTATGCATACGCGCATGCAATAGACCTACGTGCGATGATGCGTTTGGCATTTTTATTGAATTAATTGCAATTAAAATCGTAAATAACCAATATATTGTTTGTTAGATATAAGTGAAAAGTTTATACTACTAGAACCACTAGTCTCTACTGCCCCGAGTCACTTTACTAACAACTTAACCACTTAGTATCAAATAATTATGTAACGAATATTAGTTTTTGTATTTGTTGACCAGTTGGTTATCAGTTTTTGTATTTGATTGAATATATGAGTAAAAACTGACAAAAAATCATAGAAGAAATTGTTTTTGTTTATTTACTTTCCTTTATGTATTTCTTTTTCTGTTACTCAGATTCGCGAAATATTCCTGGAAATTTTATTATAACAAAAACTGGACAAGTGCGAGTCGCTCTTGTCCACCGAAGGTTCCCTATAAATATTGAAGGACTCGAGCTTATTCTGAAATTTAAGCTGATTTTGAACAGTCCCACTCACAACCATCATATAGAATTAACCACATCTCGAACAAAAGATCTCAAATAATAAAACACCGCAAATAATAAAATTATATATAAAATTATATTGCGACTTTATAAGCCAGGTGTTATCTATTATTGAACTGAGAATGTAATCACACGTTAAAAGTGTAGGCGACATATTAATTGACTCATGTTTCTTACAATGCGACAGGAAGTTTTTTGTATGTTCTGTTTAAAATATAAATATTTATATTAATTAATTTTGCTTTATATCTTATAAACATACTTGTAGTATGAAAACTTGTTTGAATTATCTGATAAGAACCTATGATACTACGGCCTGAGAAAATAACGTATTCGATATTTTTTTTCTTTTTTCTTATTAATCTATTAAGGACACAGGTCGGTACTTTTGCATATTTTTTCGTCAGCTTCACACTGTATCCCGCATACAGCCAGCCAACGCTAACAACGCCAGCGGCGTTGAGTTCCGCTAGGCCTGTTCTCGATGATTCAGCGCCCTCTGCCTACCGCTTATATGCGGGATACAGCGTGAAGCTAAAAAAATCGATTCGCCTCGCCTGCGGGGCTATGAAGTTCTAAGTTTTACTACTGGAAAGAAAGAAAGTTCTCATGAAGTGTCTTTATGCTTAGATACTCTCTGCAGGATAGACAAGCAATATATAATATATACTTGCCTAGTATATACTATATTATAAAAGTACGATTTATAACCATTGCTATTGCCTTGTCTTTACCATAAAAAAATCTAAATAATTTTAAACCATTCTAGATTTTCAGCAAATATTTTTTTTTTCCTGTGACTAGTGATTCAAAAGCGGCTTCGCCAGCTTAAACTTATGCTATATTATAGACAAATTACATTACATTTACATAAAATATTACATTTACATAAATTTTAGTCTGTTGTATTCTTGTGTATAAGCTATATTACAGTAAAGTTTCATCTAAATCTGTTCAGTTGTTATTGTATGTCGAGAAAGTGGAACAAACATCTATTTTCATAAATTTTCACATCTACAATATTAGTAGGATGGGATTTTAGAAACTAACAACCATTATCAAAATAAACTATGCTTATCAGAGCTCTACTATGTCAGTGTGGTCTTTTGTAATAAAATAATGTTACACGTACTAGTATGCCGTGAATATACCATAAGTACTCGTATTAATTTACACAACAAGATTTAACCTATTTGTTTTGAAACGGAAAGTTTCCTATATCCGGCGCTGTACCACTAATTTAGTTGTTCCCAATGCAGACACACCGTGCAACAGTGTACGTAAACTTTACAATAAACATATTAAACATAGTACGTATTTCATTTGACTGTTACAGTAATACTTGTTTATTTTATTTGACTTACAGAATGCGCGATCTTAAATAATGTTTAAAGTAATATCAATTAAAAAAAAATTAAATTAGCTTCCTGCTGTATCACACACAGCAGGGTAGGCAGAGGGAACCTAGTGTTAAGACACTCCGTTCCCCACTTTCTGCCGAATTTTTGGAGGCATTGCGTGTTGAGTGGCAGAACTTAACGCCGTGCTTTGCCTCGACACCAGAGCGAAGAAATGGAAATATAAATTTAAGTAAATATTTCATCTCCTCGAGTGGGGATCGAACCCACAACCAGTCGGTTTTACAGTCACACTTTGTGCCACTGCGCCACGACTGGCTTCTAATAATATCGATACTTTGAAAAAATTCTAAATTATTATTATATACTATCATAGCTTTACAGTGAAACCCACACATATATATAGCACGATAGGAGGAGGAAAGCCAATGTCAAAGACACTCCGTGCTTCTATATTAGAGAAATTGCACCCTTCGTTTTGGCATATTATGCGGGACATAGAAAATATTTTAATAATTAATTAATTAATTAATAATAATTAATTAGCTTCACGCTATATCCCGCACACAGCAGGGTAGGCAGAGGGAACCTAGTGTTAAGTCACTCCGTTCCCCACTTTCTGCCGTATTTTGGAGGCATTGCGTGTTGGGTGGCAGAACTCAACGCCGCGCTTTGCCTCGACACCAGAGCGAAGAAATGAAAATATAAATTTAAGTAAATATTTCATCTCCTCGAGTGGGGATCGAACCCACAACCAGTCGGTTTTACAGTCACACTTTGTACCACTGCGCCACGACTGGCCTCAAAATATTTTAATAATGAGTAGAAATTTTATACTTATCAATTTATTTGACTTTTAAACAAAAGTTTCCAATTTTTTTATGGAGTAACACGCTGTTATAGAGTAAGTCTTCAGAGCGGTTAAACGTTATTTAGGATTTTACTTGTTACATACTTATTTCTCGGAAATTGTAAGAAACTAAGTGAATTATTAAAGAATTAAAAAAAGATTTCATATAGTTGATATAATCCTTAAAAAGGGGCTCTTTGCCCGTCTCGTTCGAGACATTTAATTTTGGACTATAATTCGGTATGGAACGCCGGGACATCTGGTAGCGCTGTTGTATATATATATTAAAAAAAATCTATTTCAAATCTCATAAGAAACGCTTATTTATTTCTATGTCAGTTAATGACGTAGTGGGCGTCAAAAAATACCCAAGTGACGAATATTATTTATAATTTCGCCATTTCCCAACTCTAGACTTACAACATAATTTATACGCTTGCAAATAAAAGTCCTTGTAAATATGGATTTTTATTTTATTAATGAATTGAGAAACATAGAATTAACCTCGTTTTGCCAAACCATAAAAGTTAAAAGCTTCCAAAAATAACAATATTTTGTTATTTTTCTCAAACCATTTAAAATTTGTTACACCATGGTACAAATGATTTTTTCGGCACCAAAACGTAGATAGAGCTATCGTGGTGCGGTAATGACGACGTCGGAAATTACGAGTCAGTAGGTTGTTAGTTCAAATCTTTAATCGGAAAACATTTTTCCTTTTTTACTTTTTAGTGTAGTATGTTTAGTTGATCGGTAATATTTTTACAATATGTATGAGGTCTCAACTATTTTTTACTAGTCTAAAATTAAAAAAAAGTATCAAAATTTACTAAATAATATTCTTCTATAGTACTGACAACCAAAGCTTAATCTTATCAACCAATTATTAACAACATTTGTTATCCTCCAAAGGATATAGGATGACTCAACCTACAAAATTAGCCAAAACAGAAAAAAAATCACTTGGATCTTTTATTTTTTTGTCCACATCCAATTTACAACTAATTTATTTAGCAAATGAAGAAAAATTCTATACCAATATCCCAGGAACGGTTTAAGCTGTTAAGGCGTAGTGTATATATATCAGTAACAAAGTGCTTGACACCGCACCTGGCGTTTTATCATAGACGACAAGTTGATTGCAAGAATTACAAGCGAACTCGTTTAGCAATTACAGGATTGATTCACTATTAGCAGACGCCCGTAATTCCTCTGTCAATACGTCCTAAAAGAGGAGAAGGTTTTATGTTTTTTTTCTTTCATAAATATTTATATCAGTAATATGTTGCACATTTTGTTTCTTGATTTCATAACTTTCATATATTTGATTACAAGAATGTGAAAATTTTATGTTAAATAGAAAATCTCTAGTTCATGGACATCATGTTTGGCCTATTATTATGTTTTGTACAAACTTTTCTACGTCGATTTTTAAAGCAATTATTATAGCATATCTCGACGTGACGAGATGAAATTACAATACATTTTTGTTAACTAGAAGTTACAATGGTATGCAAATATCTTAGGGAACGGAGTTATGTATTTCATTGTCAAGGTAGCAAGCATGGGTAAAAAGGACAACAAAAAATATGAATACAGACAGTGTATTCTTTATTTTCCTTCACATTTCTCTTTCATACGACGGGGAGAATTACTAACTTTGAAGAGATATTAAGCGGTTACATTTTGTTTCACCGGAAATGGCTTCAGATAAATTTTGTTTAAAAAGGAGAAATTGAGAATGAGAATGTAAAATTGAGTTTAAAAAGATATGACCGAACAAATCTTGAGAGGTCTTTAAACTTAATCCATGGCGTTAACAATTAAATTTGACCACTGCGCTGCAATGGATTACTTATAGAGTACTATAAATTTCCGCTCCTGATAAGCATCTTAAAGTTTAAACGTAAACACATTAATATTACAAACTTCTATACACTCTTTGGACAATTTAATATCTGTAATTGCTAGGCTGTGTCAACACTATCTCGAAGTAATTGCTTATCGCGTTGGTATTATGATTAAGTATTTCAACAGTGTAAGAGGTAGAGATAAATGGAGCAGATGGGTCCATAGATAGCTTAATGCAGAGTGATTACAAATATTTCTGTTATGTGCGTTTTCATGATTAAAATTGATCGAATTAATTTAAGTTTTGCAGTTGCAGTATGGATGGATGTTTTCGTTTAGTAATGTTACTTATTGTAATTTAAGTTTATCCTTTTTTTAGATTCACCCTGTATACCGCACATAGCAGGGTAAGCAGATGTTACCTGGGAACCTAATGTTAGGACACTTCATTCCTATTAAATCATATACTTCAGTTCACCAATTTCCGTCGAATTCTTGAGACATTGCGTGTTGAGTGGCGAAATTCAACGCCGCGCTTACGTAAGTTCCAGAGCGAACGCGTAACAAAACGACGGACCTCACGGTTTTTTTAGCCTAACGCTGTATCCCGCAAATGATAGATCAGGCAGAGAACCCAGCGTTAAGACACTTTTTCCACCTATCTCAGGAATTAGAGGTATTACGTATTGAATAACAGTATTCACCGCATTTTGAGTTATTTTCGAATATTTTTAAGTGTTACCACGTACAGTTGTATATGAACAAAAGATGTATTGATGACCTAACTGAAACTATATGTATGTATATATATTATTTTATTTTTGGACAGTAAAACAAATAGGAATATATAAAAAAATAGACTTATTTTTCAAAAGGCATTATTTTTTAAATTAATATACAAACTTAGATATATTAAACTACAAGTCAATTTATATTTTAATTTTCTGTTTTAACCGAAATATAAGTCACAGGCGCTACTTATCAAAGTGAATCTCTTTAGACTTGGGACTAATTTTAAAGATTGTCTACAGCTGTAATTTTAGGGCCGATATAGTGATCAATAATCTAAAACTCCAGCCAGAGGTCAATAAAAGATCGAAGTTTGATCCTTGATGCTTAAAATTGACCTTACCTTCTTACCTTTGTGAAAAGTGGCGATTTGTTTATATTGCTATAATGATAATAGCAGCGGTGAACAAATAAGTGATGTTTACAGGTTTAAAAGTTGTGTTCCGCTCACAGTTTTGCCCGATTGGACTGCAGTAATGTTGTGTGTCTCTTTTACCCTGTTTTTAATTGAAAACAGAATTAAAAGCCGTTATGTAGTAAAGCCGTAATAAGCGTATATCAATAAGGAGTGACTTTGTTTTATCCTTACCTTTATATTATAAGTTTGAATATTTTTAGGTATACCTACTACATAACAGTAGTAGGTTCGTTTCCACCCAGAGTTTCGCCACGCAACAGCCAAAATTTCGAAATATGGGTAGCAATTGGAAATTAGTCTTAATACTAGATTAACCCCTTTGCCCACACTTTGCTATAGGTGCGGAATATGTATATATTCCGTCAAGCTATAAAATTATAAGACTTATCGTTTTTCGAAAGTATAATTATTTAGCTATATGAAAGTCAATTTTATAAAAGTTAATTTCAGTTATGGCCTCATCCGTGTTATTTACAACTGATATTTTAACCATTAAGTATACATTTTATTCAATTATTTCACACATTATTATAATAATACGTTATACCACACTTTGTTTGTTCTTGAAGCAGGCGAGAAATCACTTAAAATCATTATCTTTAACGTTACACGGAACATCGAAACTTGATTTAACCGTGTGCCAAATCTCAGTGAGAAAAAAATACTTACTGTGTAAATAAATAAATAAATCAGCTTCATGCTGCATCCCGCACACAGTAGAGTAGGTAGAAGGAACCTAGTGTTAAGACACTCCGTTTCCCACTTTCTGCATTGGGTGTTTGCATGTGTGTTGAGTGGCAGAATTCAACTCCGTGCCTTGCCTCGACACCAGAGCGAAGAAATGGAAATCTAAATGTAAGTTAATATTTCATCTCCTCGAGTGGGGATGGAACCCACAACCAGTGGATTTACAGATACATTTTATACCCCTGTGCTACTACTGGCCTTAATAAATACTGTCTGTGTAAATAATTTCTTTTATAAATAACACAAAATATTGCTGCACTAAGAGTAGACGGCTCTAGCGGGGTAGCCAGAGATAACGGAGCATCAGACACTATGGTCTCTGCATACCTAAAATTTAATTATGAAATGGCGGTTTAAATTGCAGCCAAAGAAAAAAAAATAGCCACGTTGGACAAAATTATTTACTTCCTAGATACAATGACAATACATGAACAGGAAGCCAATAGATATGAGGTTAAAATTTACTGTTTGTAAATAGTACTTTGATCAATTTTCATTTCAACACAGTTTTATGTCCATCTTTCTGAGAAACACAAGTTGATAATCAGGAATGTTATAATCGCGCTTTCAACAAATTACGACACCGTCTACAGAATTCCTAAGATGCTAGGACAAGCAAAGTGTCGTGAGAAAAAAATTACAGTTCTAATGTGTTCTAAGTAACCTAAGAAAATTGATTACTAGCATTATAAAAGAAAACAGAAGTATTTTTTCAATTCATATTTATATTTTTTCTGGCAGAGAGAAGTCACTGCATATTATTTTCGTTTCTTCTAGTACTATCAGCATCTTTATTCTTTCTCGATTCGTAATTGCCGACTTTTTCTAACTAACTTGCAATAAAAATTACATTACTAAAAAAAAAGTTAAATGAATGGTTATGTGGCAGAAAGAATTTTGTGTGTATCCCTGGGATATACAAAAAGATATAGAAAGACATGACTAAGCTATAAAAAAACTTAAGATTTTGACATTGGGCGATAGAATCCTAAACAACTTAATTTAATTATCTAACTTGTTAGAAGTGGGGAACTGAATGTCCTTTTACTAACTGCCCTCTGCCTACTCTGGTGCGTGCGGGATACAGCGTGATACTAGACACTAAAAAAAATTTTGAAATAGTAAGATGTTAGAAATATGTAAGAAAGTAGTTAGTAACAATAACCCCACTCTATTAAAGATGGTAAAAACTAATCATTAGTTTTAATTACACGATCAAACGGTCAGTCTGACGGGAAAGCGTTGATCTTACATGAAGCGTTTTACACTTCTCGTTTCTATCACACATCACATATTTAATCGCAAAAAGTTGAAACGAGCGTGTCGATAGATCGAAATGGTACCTACCGTTTATTATTAACAATTTCAAGATTTTTTTTTTAAATTAATGACTGATGATTAAATGAAAAATATTAAATTGCTTGTATATACATAAATGATTTATAAATACGGCATTTTAATAAAGTAACAACAGCCATAAGTAAGTAACCACTTATTTTTGCTAATATTGTAAAGTTGAGCTTAGCTAAAGAGTTTGTTTGTGGAACGTGCTAATCTCAGAAACTATTAGTGAATGTTAAATTATTATTAAATATCTTCATTTCTTCTCTCTGATAAGCAAGTAAAGCACTACGTTGTCGGTAAACTTCGGCGGGAAGTAGGGTACGGAAGTGTTTGAATGCTGAACGGATTCTTTTACCAATACGTTCCCAGGCTCCCTATGCCTACCCTACTATGTGCGGGATACAGCAAGAAGCTGAAAAACCTGTTAAGGGTTTTATAACATACAGCAGGGTAGTAGGTAGGAACTATACTTTTTTACCAAAGGGGGAAAGAAAATAGTCTAACTCTAATCTAACACCATCGCGCCATCGCGCTTACAGTCGAGCCCGATATTGTCCCCCTATGGCAAGACGCTTTAAATGGATGGACGCTTTAAAATTTGTACTAATGTAATAAATGAGTTAATACGTCACATGAAGTAAATTATAAATTTAACTTCGCTTGACGCTTTATTCCTAGCGGGGTAGTCAGAGAGAACGGAGCGCCAAGCGCTACGGTAAGTAAATTATATTACGGTTCATTAAAAAACGCAAAGCAAGAGAAGTAACAGCTTTTCATACTTTGAATGATATTATCATCTGTCTTATGATAAAATATTTTATATTTTTTTTATGAAATTAGCTAAATATTTTTTTTTTATTTAAGCAGTAAAAATAAATAAGGAAAAAAATATAATCATTTAAATATTATATGTAGAGACCATATAGGGATAAAGCAATCGCTATGATCGGTAATATTCTTAATATGCTTTTACATTACATTTTACATTATTAATTACATAATTTAATAATTAAGTTAAATTACGATAGCAATTTTTCGAAAAGCAGTTTTCCAAAAATATTCATTGCCTTGGCTTAAATAAAAATTTCGTAAAGTACCTACATCCCACAGAACGAGGACAAGTTTTAAAAAATTCTACAAGATTTTTTTTTTAAGTGAGTGTAGACCGACGTCGAAACACTATTTTTGGAAAAATTAATGTAAAATTTTATAACATCTAGGTAACTCAATTAATTAAGAACATGACTCTCTTTCTACAATTAAAAAAAATAAAGATGTCAAGTCCACAGATAAATAACATTCAATCGACGGGCATATAAATTTCTAACAACTCATTGTTTATACAGGTGGTGACATATTTTCTATTATTAATCATTTTAACTCAACACGCAAGCTGTCTCGAACAGAATTAATTCAACCTATATAAAGGCTATTGTGAGTCCTAGATATCTGCATACAGCGTTAGAACAAACCAACTTAGGAGATAAAGACCGCAAACAGATGAACTACTGCACGTTCTGTCGTAAATCTGAGCCATTGAAACGACTATCATCGAGAGGTATTACAGGACCAGTACTATAGAACCACGAAATGTTTCCGATAGAAGGACCTGTTAAGAACGATCAGAGTCCAAGACATTCTGGTATGCATAATATAGTAGGTGCACGTAGCGAAGATTATTCACGAAGCGTCACAATATTTTAAGCGGTTACTTTAAACTGACCCCAGATAATATTGGTGTCGGCTTTAATATACGGGTAAACGAATGTGGAAAAATAAGCACTTCGCGTTAACCTTTTATAATACAAATGCCAGATAATGGTATATTATGCTTTTGAGAATATTAAGACTAAAAATATATTTTAAGCTAAGAGTTGATGTTATGAATTACAAAATCTATATTCAAATATCAATAAAATACAGTGGTATCGAAATAAACAAACGTAAACCATTGTTTAATAATATACGATTTAATTGATGTTTCGTATGATCATGCAAATATTTTAAGGTTAAGTGCCTATTTATTGTAAATAACTGTCGAAACATAATACGCATAAACTTTGCATTGTAAAGTCGTTCTCAATTTAATGTGCAATAAAAAAGTTCACAATCTCTCCTCTCGAAACATTCTTATTGTCAAAGTCGTGTAACATTAAATATTAAGTTTATATCCCCCACATCACTTTACTCAATTGATACCTGTACGAAGTAAATCTGAAAAAGCACAACGAAAAACACACGTGAACAAAAAACAAGTTTAATGATGTTAGTCGTTAAAAGTTATTATTTAAATGAACCACTTACCTTGCAGCAGTCTTCTCTCTTCTATTCACATATTTGTTTTCAAAAAGATTGGCCAATCTTATTCTATGTATCGAGCGTAGTCGAAGAAAGTTGCTAAAGCTGCCTTTCCACGCGAGAAAACTTGTAGGTGGATCATTGAGCAATTACACCGGGTTTACGATTGCAATATTCGTGTTGGACGGGGCGAAAGTAATTATAGGGGCAGGCTGAACAGCTTTGGCATCGACGTACTTAAAAAACTATTAAACGACCGCTTCGAGAATACCTCCGAGGGACGTCCCGAAACGTTCGATTTATATCGATGAAGTCAAACACTATCGGACACTCCTCTTTGAATTATTGAAATTACTAAAGCTAAGACCATACGAGTAAATGGACGTTTTAAATTTCATTTAAAAAGGGAAGACGTCCTGCATGGTCCGCTTGGTGGCGTTCGAAACTGAAATACACCAAAATCCCAGCGAATACGATCACATGGCTTTAGGCCTTTAAGTCATATGATGTACATCGTTGAAATAATGAGGTATCTCAATTTGGGCCCATCGACCGCCACCCCTAATCACAGATTGTTTTAATTGTGCCCTAATCAAAGCTTCGACATTTCTGACTAGAAAAATTAAGTAGTAATAAGTAACAGCATCTAGAATATTTTTTTAAAGCACACAAAGCTTTGATTACAGACACTGGACGTCATACAGGAAGCATGTTCCCAAAAATCCGATGGTGATTGTAAAGGTAAGGTGTCTTAAAACTAATTTCAATACAAAATCTGATGATTTTTTTAACGTTTTATTATTTTTTATAATTTCTTTAATGCCTCCTCCATTTTGTCTACGACATTGTACAAACGCATATATAAATTATTCGAAACGATAAAATAGATCATTATTAAAAATAGATTAGATTAAATCTTTCAAAAAATATTTAAATAGTAAAATTGTACAACATTGTATCTAGTATTAAAATTACTCTTGCTTATTCTGTTACTTTATTGTACATATTTACAAAAAATGTATTTTACAGTAACAATGATCTAGCGTCTTTAGGTATTATTTCTATCACATTGCCTTTAAAAAGTCACTTCTGGGGTATAAAATTTAACAGACAATCCTCAAAAGCGACTTATCGTATATCTTTACTAAGTTAGTTGTGGACGTATATAACAAAAGTTGGTCCTCACAACCACTAAGTCTAAAAACTCACAAATATTATGCCCAGTAATTATTTATTAACAATATTAAAAAAAATTTTTATAACGACAATTTTCTGTAACAATACTAACTATAGAAAGAAAAAAATCTAAAAAGTTAATACTTTTCATAGTTACTTTTGTTACAAAATTGTCATAATTTTA
The DNA here is from genome assembly GCA_030704555.1 of Heliconius charithonia. Classification (NCBI taxonomy): domain Eukaryota; kingdom Metazoa; phylum Arthropoda; class Insecta; order Lepidoptera; family Nymphalidae; genus Heliconius; species Heliconius charithonia. The sequence goes on from CM060825.1 coordinate 9,211,058, forward strand.
ATACATTTATAATAAATATATTTAGATATTACTGTAGTTATTTAAAAAAATTAAAAAGCCAACTGACTAAACACATGTCGGCGTCACTGCTCCTATTACAAATTCTAAAAAGTATCCGGACTCATTGAACATACAAGCAAGTAGACTTGCACATCAGACAACCTTTTAAACGAGAATTGAATTATTGCACGTCGCACATTTATCAGAGGCCGATGAATAATCGACTCAAAATGCAATAAAAGTCCGTTGAAAACTTAATTTCATATTTAAACATAAGCTGTTGTTATTTTTTTGTAGCATCGTGATCAGTATTTTAAGTCACTAAAGCATTTATTACTTTAATAATCGTACAAACGCTATGAATTAAAGTTTATGAAACTAAATATTAACGTTATTTATAGTCAATATAAACTCTCATTTAAAATATTGTCCGTAAAATGTTATTCACATTGAATATTATGCACATTTTATAAATATATAATTTGCGATGAATTCATTATAACTTCTGGATGTTTTTACATTTTTTTAAGTGTTATCCCACACTTAGGAAAGAAAAATACTATATATAATTTTTATACGTTTTCTAAATAAGTACTTCTGAATGTATTGCTTGATAATGAACTGAGTTAGGCTTTGAGTATTTTATATTTGACCGTTCAGACTAGTGATTGGTTAACTTAAGTACAGATAAAGAACGGGTGCCGAACAAAAATCATACTGAGATTCCGTTTTAACCTATTTACTAATCATAAATCAATTTAAATGTTCCTCAAATTCAATTCCATTATAGGCTGCAAAATAATACTGATTCGGACACAACTTTTAAGTACATACTTTTCCCTTACATATTTGTAAGGCACTAAGAAGACACTGGTCCACAGTCTTTTCATTTACGCCTTTCTATGTTAGGATACATTAATTACTTAACAACTATATTATTAAATTATTATTATGTTTTAACGTCAAATCCCTTAACAAATTCGATCTAGTACTTTCGAGGAATATTGTAATATTGTAAAAATCTCAAAAATACTCATCGCAATTATAAGAATCGATTAACTCTTCATTATATTTTAAATAAGTTTAAATTTTATTAACACGAAATATAGCACCAAGAATTTCATAATAATTCACTAATGAAGCGTCAGCCGATGCTCTAACAGTTTAAGAGACATTCATTCAAAAACACACACATCATGCCTTAAATCTAATATACGTTACGTTTGATGGATCACAAACACTGTTATGGACACTAAAGCGCAAACTGGGAATGTTACGTTACTTTAATACAGGTATCAATATCCACAGGACTGTGTCCCGAGCGGACGTATCTAATATTAACTAAATTAAAAATATATACTCGTATATATTAAGTTTTAAAATTAAATATAAAATCAGAACAATTTCAATGAAGAGATCACCTAATATATATTAAACCATTGCAACAGCACCAGATAACTTAAAAACAGTTACGTTCCGCCAATATTTTACTTAGAGTGAGTGATTGATGATTTTGGGTGAGATGAGTATGGAAGTGCAAATGAACCTAAATCCTAATCGATGCTTTGAATATCAACCTCTTGTACTTAAAACTATAGAGACGATGGCACTTTATTAATGGCCTGAGAATTAACCGAGTAAAATGCATTAGAATAAAATCTTACAGTAATAACGCGAAATTATAAACAAAATTTACATAGCAAATGTAAAATGTTACCTTAAGCCTCGCGTCTCTTTTGATTTGGTAAATCGAGTCACGTTCATGTATACATATTACAGTATGTGTTTGTTTCTCTGCCAGTCCTCGACTACTGTGTATTGTTCCTTTCTGATGTCGACTATTTATGATGCTTTTATTAAAATGACCCACAGATGTATCTGAGCGTTTTAGAGGATTCGACTTGGGAATAAAATATGCGTTTGCTAATAATTAACATAATTTATGTAAACAAAAAAAAGATAACATTGCTTACTCGTAATAAACGTGAAAAAGCTAAGCCAAGAATAGATGAAGCACCTTGCAAAATATTATACTTACTAAGAACTCGACAGTTCTTTATGCCAGAGCTTTTTGTCAACATTTCTTAACAAAATAAAGGGCATACAAATTAAAATGATCTTTAAAAAATTATTCGCAAACAACCACAATAAATTATATAAGCTTGATGCGACCCCATCCACTGTCATTAAGCGAAAATGTTTTCGACGAGGACCATGACTTTTAAAAGTGGGCAGCGCCGTACCGTTATTGCAAAATACAGATCGGATATCACTGCTACAGAGAGGAGATGTGAATTAAGCCATAATTTAAAGAGGATAGCAATTTCGAAAGATTCTATACACACAAAGTGGTAGGACACGCGTTTTATAGCTCGCGCCACCTACATGTTGATGTCATCCTTACAACAACAGTTAGCCGATGTTTGAATGTCCAACAGAAAGTTTCTGTATAAAAATGTTGTAATTTTATATTGCACAATGTATATATAATACGCGTTATGTATTTCATTCCTATTTTCTTTTTACATTTTTACAAAACTTAGATAATAGTAAAATCCTTTATTTATTTATATAGCCATCTACAAATTTTCTTGTTAACGCGAATTTGTTTTTGTATATATTGTTACAATATGAAAACATCAAAAAATATTATCTAGTAGAACAGTACTGCAATTTTTAAGTAAGTGCGTGGGCGGCGTTTGCGCTGCCGTAGGCGGACGGAAGTGAGAGCCTGAGATTGAATCTTTCGTCTTTATCTAACAATATAAAATCGGCACTTGCTGAAACGGAACAGACAAGACAATCTCCACAATGTCACAGATCAACAAAACGAGATACAACACTGCCAAGGCTTTTAAGTAAGTTTATGACCACTTTCGATTCAAAATGACGCAACTGAAGATTGGTATTCTCTAGTGGATTTCTACACAAGAACTCATTAAAATATGATGATATTGAAGCACAAGAAGTTGCAAAATTTAAAAATCTATCAAGGGATGGAAATAAATAGTAACAGTAAATTGTTAAATTTTAAGCTGCGCAACAACCCAATTTGTTTTAAATTATCTAGTATCCAACTATATCATACTGTGCCAGTAAACGCATACTTAGAAATTTAAAACATTTAAGTCATTTACGACGCAATCTTAGTAGGACTCGATTAAATTTACGTAAGTTATGTTTAATTTTTAAGTAATTAAATAATAAATCTTACCATATAAATGTAGTTATATATTTTTTTATTTTTTTATCAATATGAGGTACGCGAGAATATTCTAAGGAAATAGAAATAATTTTGTATTATGTTTAATAATCATGAACTATTAATATATAAACCACTTGAATGCAAGGTGCGCGTGCGCATTTATAACAAACCGCTTTAAGATTTATGCTGACTTACTATTTAAGACGGTAATGTTCCCAATGGGTAACATCGTATTTAAAATATATATAATATATTGATTATATTCAAGGTTTCATAGCAGTATTATGCAAAATAGTATAGCGTAATCTCTGTTTTCAATTTTTACTTACTTATTTTAGAGACTACGTCCTGAGTACTAAAACTGTGCTACGTCATGGCATAAAACCATAGTTTCGACAATTCATTTTGTTACTCAAACTAAACTGTCAATGATTCAAGCATTTTAAGACAAATAGGCCAAAAATGTAAGCCAAATTATAGTTGTTTATAGATAGAAAAGATATTAGTTGATCGGCGCCAACGTTTCGGAAGGACGCTGCCCACGCGCGACGCAAAGCAAAAGCGATTATATCACCGCCTGTAGGTGGCCATATAAGGTCAATTGTTCAAAATACAAACAAGTTATTCAATGACCCATTTTATTGGCTTATAATTTCTTGACATATTTATTATATATTTACTGAACTAGAACAAAAATCAAAATATTTGCTTAATTAAAATCTAAAATAACTCTATACCCGTTTTCTATTTATTATTTTTGATTATACAAAATTTCCATATTTGTTTTAAATATTTACTCTAAAACTAAATATAAGTAATTTCTAAACGATCTTGGATACTTTGGATCACTAGGACTTTATAAAACTTAGCTGGTTTATACTTGAGGTAATGTTTAAGCAAATTGAAATTTTAAATGTCGCCAGGATATTTCCCACGAAGTGTGGCGGAACCAATTCACGGCACGTTCCGAGGATTACCATTTGAAAGCGTTTTGTTTGTAAGCTCTAGTAACGATCAATAGAAAAGTATGATGGATGGATGGTTATGATTTGTTTTCAGAACAGAATAGCTTCGAGTTAGCGGTGTACGCCTGTAGAATATATTAAACTAACATCTACATCTACATAGGTTATTCTATTGTATAGAATAAAACAAAATATATATTTTCAATAAACTGTCTATGCCACTTTCATATTTTGCATTTAAATTTTTATGTTCATTGCTCAATAAAAAGATTTGAAAAATAAGCTTATAGGAAATTAATTATGCTGAGATAAACGAGTACTGAAATATCTTAACTAGAGCTATGGCATCAGACGCAGTGTTTTGTTCCCATAGCTGTCACGCAGGCTCTACCTATCGGCGCATCTACACCGCTAGTGGACAATCATCCTAACAAAGCGCGCCGGCTACAATCATTTCCCACGAGATAACGGTCGAGCTGTACCGACAAACTTGAATGTAACGATATCTTGAAACTGACGACGTCCAATACTTGCTAGCCAAATAAAATTAAGACGCTTTCAAAGAAACAAGCAATGGAATATAAAGTATAGAGGCTTTTGCTGGTACTGTGCTCAGCAAACAAGCCGTGGAGATAACAAAAGGATGACCCAGAGATAACTTGTATATTCACCCGATGACAGGAAAACATTGTTTGGGTATTCGAAACAACGGCTTTACAATTCACTGTCATGGTGTTTCAGTAAAATAAAATTAAATATTCTCATCGGACGTAACCTTGCCTTTTTATGAAAACACTTGGTAGGCAAACAATGGGAAGAAATTGATAAATTTATCCATAATGTAAATGAAATTTTGATTAGTTACGTTGTAATACAATATCTATGAAGACGGCGCGGTGACGAGGCACGCACGGTTTACGCTATTCCCGGCGGGCCTAATTTTAACCATCTGCGTCTCCCAGTCTAGTTTTAGGAAGTGGGCCGGTGCCGTTTCGCCGAATCAATCCATCTGAAACCACTACAAACAACTGACACATCAGTATTCATCTATGAAAAGCGTTTAACGTAATTGGATTTATATTAAGCCAGAATAAAGCAATGATCAACTGTCAATCATTAGATCTATTACAGATGTTTGTAAATAGGCTGGATCGGCTACATAATCGTAGGTCCAATTATCGAGTGACACAGACTTCAACCTCCGGACGATCACTGGCTATCTATAATGGATGAGCACGTCCAATGTCGATCCAGTAAACGAGATCGCATAAATGCAAACGAAAATATAATGGCTACTATGACAATTTATACACCAATTCATTAATTTTATCGAATTAGAAGGCATTTGGGAACCGAGGCGCGTTCGAGGAGTAGCGTATAAATTTCAATTAGAGCAATCAGGCCGGTCAGTCGCGGAAGTTTCTGGATCCGATGGGCACGGGATAGTGTAGCTGCACCTTGCATACAAAACGTTGAGCCTAGCGCATACAAAAGAGGACCTCCGCCGCAAATCATTACAATTGCGGTAAAGGAGATGTGAACAGAATTGTGTTAGGCAAGATAATGATGTTGGGATTTTGGATTACTCAACTGAGACTTGAGCTGGCATAATTTACAAGTTAAACAGTATTTGATCTAATGATATGATGTAGGTATCATATTTCTTACTACAATAAAACGTTTTCAAATTAGACATTCGCAATAAACACAAAACATAATACCCGATTTGCTAAACGAGCTCATGACAATTTGTAACGAGAGACATGAACCACTGATGTAACGTCTGTAACGAAGTCCCTAAACAATGATATAAGCGATCGCATCAACTGCCGCGAAATATCTCAACCTGACAAGCTGACCCAAGAAGCTAACTTTACATTTGCCGACGTAACGAGGGACGCCGGCTCGCCCATTGTATTTGTGCCTACACAATTTATTTATTCGACGAACATTACGAAGACACAAAATCTGGTACATAAATACATGTGAAAGCACATATCAAGTATCGGAATGCAAACAGCGGAGCTCGTGTCTGAATTATGCAACAGAAACGCGGGCAGGTCTACCGTAATAGTGCAACGAGTGGACGAAAGCTCTTAAAATAATACCAAACGCGATCCAAAATAACGTCGATGCGGAATCGCTCATCAAACGTACTTCCAGTGACCTATATATGGTCTTGTTATGCAATGTAGCTACTTATCTATATTAAAACCTTTAGTTAGGTGTTATATACGCATCATATAAATTGTAGAAAATGCATAAAGATATATAAAAAAGTCCAACTTGAAATAAAGCTTAAAACCATATCATATTCTTGCAATAACTATAAATTGAAGCATTAGTTTATATAGTAAAGTTCAGGTAAATTTTAAGCTCACGTAAATCTCGTAAAGTATGTCATGTTTATTTTAATCACAAATAGTTTTTTTATATTCTTCCACAACGATTAATTCCCGGTACCATTACCAAGATGACAGCGCAAGTCGCGCATAAGAAAAATCCAAACTGTTCAAAATCTCTTAATTTGTCCAGCAAATAACGACACTGCGAGATCGAATAAATGATTATTATCCTTATATCGTACTTGTCGAGAGTGTATTTCGTTAAGGAGGCCAGCGAGCTCAATAATTACAGGATACACCGGCATTTAAGTGAATATTCTTGCAAAGATCAAAGAATTTTAAAGAACGATCTATGTCGCTTCGTTAATAAGTAGAAATAACTCATTGATGTAAAAGATGTTTTTATAAGATTCTATATAAACAAATTAATTGATTCAATTTACTTGTAACATATTTAATTAGATAATGTATTTTAAAATATTAGCGCTTAAAACACAATCAGTTGAGCTTATCGATATGTAATAAAATGAAAATAACATTTAAAAGCAAATGTTAAAACAATAATACAAATGAAATTTAAAATCAAGATACATGCGCGATAAAGAAACAAAAACTAGAACAATAGCTTTAGAGAGGCGCTCATTAAAGGAACAGTATGGAGACCGATGATATTGTAGCTAATCCTTAAGCCACACGCGGCGACGATTACAACGCACCTATTAGTCAAATTAGCTTTATTGTTAAATCCCGCCAGACTTGAGCAATCGGCTTATGCACCAACAATTATGCCATACAATGAGATGAGTCAACAAAAATTGCCCGAGCGTTTATCAAAACAATGGTATTGATAAGTTTATATAGGGAGGCGCGAGACGCATAACGAGCTGTGTCTAGAATAGACGCGTGTCGCGCAGAATACGTTATGACTCACCGACGCGAGCTTAAAATGTAATAAAAAAGTTAAAATGTCCAAGCGGCGACATACGAAACGTTTATTTTTTAATTATACACGTGTCTTGAAGTATAACGATATCATCTATAGTACGCAAACACTACACTGAAAGTGAAACGTGAAGATGTTACGAAATAGCAAAGAATTTGAGATTAGGCGATCTGTAGCGAGGGCAGTGACCGAATTCCGCATTTATACCGCTAATTCATGCAAGAGCATCCTATGTGGCAGAACTACAGGCGCAGACTCTACCATTTATATTCTCGTCATATCGCGACATAGCTTTAGAATACTTAAACTATCAAATTTATGCGAAGGCTATCAGGTTTATGACAGGAGAAAATGGTCTGTCAAACACACATTCAAGTGAAGGTACAATGACTATTTTATTGAATATAGTAGTAGTATAATACAGTAGTACTACTGTGTATGTAATTTTTTGTCACATTGATCATCAACTATAAATTTATTAAAAACATAATTTCCATCTAAATCATAATATCTGACGTTCTTTCTATGCCCTATCTCTCGGAACCGTAATTACATCGTGAATATATCATTCAGGTCAAACTTTGAACAAGTGAACAATGAGCAGTCATGTTGTCTCGGATATGTTATTCCCGTACGTCAAGTGGACTAACCAATGAAAGATTTTTATCATTGGCCGAATCGAGAGTGGCGACGTAATCAGTTTCAACATTTCAATGCTGACAAGTAATATTTTACAAAGATATAAGTAGTATCAAGACTATAATGTTAACGAGAAGGACGCGAAATAACCAAAACAATTCATGTTTATATCAAGCCAGTGCCATTTAATGACCAGAATTAAAATTTGGGGTAAACATATAAGTTAATATTATGATTTAAAGCTAAACTAAATTAAGTAGTTCGTATTATTAACCGGCGAAGAGATAATTTTAATATACTTTGACAAATGATTAGATAATTTATCATAACTAGAAATAATTTTCAATTTCATTTTATAATCCGGCTCACATACAGCCCGGAGCTCTAAAGCTTCGTTGAAACTTACTGGCTTAAACACCTGCTAGTTGATGATTTTTGTTACATTTTATATATAAAAGAATATTATTTTTAAAATAACATAGATGTTTATTAATAGAATATTGAACTCATTTTGTACTATGACAATTGTACAACAAAATATAAATAGCTTTGCTGCAAAAATGTATATATAAAGAAACTTTTGACTTTATCAGAGGTCGACGTAGATACTCAATTATTAGAAAAGCACTCCTATGACGTCTCGATTACTATGGTCAAAGTAGAATGAAAGACCAATTCATTCATAATAACGAATCAATAGTTACACACGAAACGGCTCCCAATTCCGAAGCATCATTCGGAAATCTTCAACCGGTTTCTGACGTTAATTATGAACCGATTTTAAATGTGATTACTCGCTACCGATCGCTTTCGACACCACTGATGATAGACATCGCTTCCATTCATAGATTTGGACGAATGATTTATTAAAGATCGCAGACAAATTGATTTTTGGTGAAACGGTATAATAAAAAAGAACACATAATAAATTGATCTTAAAGAAGTTTCAATCGAACGTTCAATGGTACACATTTAATGAGCAGTGAACACAAGAAGTGAGATTTAAATGGTTAATGTTGCATTATTGTGTTCTTCAATCTTATTTACCTGTCAATTTCGATTTGCAATAATTTATATGCAACATTCGAAAGTTTGCCGTGCAATGTTCAAGTCGAATCCTCAAAAACGATGTTACTTTAAGGGTTTAATGTACAAAATCAAGACTACTATAGTGCATCGCAATATTTCAACAAACTTATTTAGAACGTGACTAATTCCATTAAACGATTAAATATCGATGCCAATTAAATGTAATTAGTAGTTGTAAACTACCGTTGTGGGTGATGAGACATATGGGGGTGAGATAAATGTGCGTGAGAGTACGGTTGTCCTAGTGAGCTGAGCGGGAGCGGAGACGGGCACGGGGGGTGCTGGTGGTACTGTTGCAAGGGCGACGGGGCGAGCCCGGGGTGATGCTCTATCGGATACTGCGCTGAACCAGCGTACGCCAGTTGCCTCACCTTCATATCGTCGTCTACTACGTTATACGTGAGCTCGGTCTCCTCGAAACCGGTGGCGGCCATCCTCTGCTCGCTCGTAGTGGGCGGGTCCGGTGAATTGAGACACGTCTGGATGAGCCTTTTGCCTGAATCCGACGTAATCATTGGTTGAAGCTTTCTCGTGGCAAATGTATACACGTGTCCAGTTTCAGACGCGACTAGTAGCATGACTTGAGTTCCCGTCAAAGTTGATAGCTCGTAAGCCTAGAAAGAAATGTTATTACATTAGTTATTATTATTTTGAGTAATATTGTTTGTAACAACTGTATCTAAAATGAAATATTTATTAAGAAAAAATTTGTAATCATTGTTCTTGAGAGCATTTGTACATAACAGGTTCCATTTGAAACACATTTGCATACCTTAGACTGGTTAACATTTAAAATGACACATTGTCGTTAATTTACATTCAGTATCACTAACGCAATAATTTGCTCTAGGTAAGCTTTAGTCAACATTTCAAGCTAAAATGATATTATAAAAATGTATAATATAATCATAATAATATAATCATTACTTATAATCGTAATATGCGTATAGCTTTTATCAGTCCCTTTATCTCATATAGCTATGTGAAAACAGATGCTGCTAGCTATTGTTCAATTAACAAATTCATATGGATTATTGAAAATATCATTTCCAAACTTTTACCTCTCCCACGCTCGTGCAAAGTAAACTTACATACATTTCGGGAGCTCTCACAGCTCTCTTCATATTTACTTCGGGAATTATCACGCCTACTAGCGTCATCTACTCGGCATGAAACAATTTACAGATAACCAGGCTGATTTCAACTTTAAAAGTTACATAATAAAGAAAATCGTTTTTTAACTCTTGAAGATTGACAGAACGAAGTCAGATATATCAGTGGCGCCTAAATTAGTGTTAAGCAAAAAGTAAACCTTGGCGAACAACGAATATGGATTTATCCTTTATTGTATGTACTATTGACGTAAATTGACTTTCTTATTTTTTTTTAAATTTGGGTAAGTTATAATTTTTTACACGGTTATTAAAAAATTAAGGTGTCAGATTAAGAGTAAATATGAATGTACATGAACATAAATTTGCGAGTCTTTACTTATTAATGATTTATCATGTAAAATGTCTACGGTTAAAACTGATATTGCTGTTTCTGATCCTACCATGACCATAAATAACTTATCTTCGAAGTGTTGTTAAAATGTAATAAACTTTTGAACATGATCGCGTTTAAAGTTGTTTTGTACGTTTTTAACTATATAAGGAGAAATTACTATTTCATAAATGTTTTACACGATGACTTAAAACTCAAAACGATATATTCAAAATATTGAGTCATCGTGGCACTGTTACCGAGTGACTCGGAGTGAACTGTAAACATGAACATGTGGCAATTTTTATTTCGATTTAAGCTTGGCTCAATGTTATATTATGGATAAAAAAAACAGTGAATTGTCACCAGGTCACTCATCTTTGCCTTATTACTCCTGACTAAGTGGCAGGTGTGCCAATATCCATAATTGGACCAAGAATTTATCAGTTGGAGATTTGTAAACAAACGAATTAATTGTATTTTGAATCACAATCAATTTGTTTTTAATAAAATTACTGTTTAATGGAATAGGTAAGACAGATAGCAATCACCGCAGCTCATTTCCTGTTTAGATACACCGTGTTAAATATGTGTATTTTATATAGATCCTACTGTTGCAGACGTTTAAAATTTACATGTTGATATAGTAATTTCGATGATGAAACAAAATAAACATTTGATAAATTTTACAAATGTGGTTAATATCTATAGTACTCATTTGTTATTTATCTAATGTTTAATACATTATTTTATGTTTACTTTTATTGTGTTATTATATACTAGTCATCTCCCACAACTTTGTTTTAGTGGAATTGAGGCGTCAAATGGGATTTTTATTTTTATATAATTTTATAACCTTAGCGTGTGGCGCTTCGTTCTCTCTGACCGCCTCTCTAGGAATAAAGCGTGAAGTTAGTTTAGTTTGTCTGTTTCCATTTAAAATAAATTTCTCAATGCTCTCTTTCTATATTGCTTGATTTCGTCTGTACGATGTATGTCCGGCACTAAGTAGCGAAAGAGATTTAAAATACATACTATATTTATTAGTTGTTTATGTACATTTTAATAAATATATATTATTCTTTATTTATTCGACACCTTGGATTCAATGGCTTTAATAGTTTACTGCTATTGTATTAATTATGCACTATTGTTTGGTTATTCATTTATTTAGTTTTTAAACTTTTAAACTAGTGGAATAAAATAAATCAAATTTAAGAAAAACTTATTTTTCATTTGTTAATCATACTAAATAATCAAAACTTTCATGGGAATTCAACAAATTAAACCAACATACATCTAGTAAAAACTTCCTACGTTATCAGTATCATCATCAGCATACAATACATTTCGATCGGTTATGAAACCTATCACGATCTGAATACTACAGCATTAAAGACGGACAGACATGCAAATGTCAGATGATAAAAAAATAATCAATCACATATAACTGCGATTGTTTGAACAACTGGCATTTGGATATGATTTTATCTACAAAAGATCTATCTAGGAAAATAATGAAATAGGATTAATCTCCTTTTATATTGACTTTTACCAAATCCTTGTATATAATTGTGTTTTTATATTTTCATAGCTAGGTAGGGGTAAGGAATGTCTTAACACTAAGTACCACCTGCCAACCCTGTTGTATTATGTATGCCGGATACAGCATGAAGCTAAAAAGAATAACTCCTAGAATAAGAAGTGCAAACAGAGATTTTAATATCATTTTGTGAGATTCTTCAATTAGTGCGGCGTTGAGTTTCACTACTCAATACGCAATCTGTAGTCTGAAAACGACATTCGAATTCTAGTGTAAAACTACCGGGATATAGCGTGAAGTCCCGCACATAGCAGTGTAGGCAGAAACAGCAGAGCCAGGACACTTCGTTCTAACTTTAGGCTCGAACTCGAATATCGTGACATTGCGTATTGAGTAGCGAAACTCAACGCTGCACTTTTTTTTTTCAACTGAATATTTAATATATAAATAAGCATAAAAGTAAAACAAATGGGCAAAATATAAAAAAAATGTATATATCGTCATATTATATACATATATATATATATATATATATATATATATATATATATATATATATATATATATATATATATATATATATATATATATATATATATATATACATATATATATATACATATATATGTGCTTGTGAGTTCGATCCCCACTCGAGGAGATGAAATATTTACTTAAATTTATATTTCCATTTCTTCGCTCTGGTGTCGAGGCTAAGCGCGGCGTTGAGTTCTGCCACTCAACACGCAATGCCTCCAGAATTCGACAGAAAGTGGGGAACGGAGTGTCTTAACACTAGGTTCCCTCTGCCTACCCTGCTGTGTGCGGGGTACAGCATGAAGCTGATTGTATATATACATAGCGATAATGTTAATAATTTACATAGGTCACACACTATTAACTAATCTACGTATATATTCCACTTCCTACGAGTTAACAGCGTTGCGTGTTCATCAAAAGACCAATGGTTTCAACTGCGTGATACGACAAGACCGACTTATCTCTCATTACACCTATAGATAATCGCCGTAATTGAAGAATATCTGACGGGTAGTGTGAAACAGGCTTTAAGAAAAATAAAAAGATACACCAAGTGGCCATGTCGTTCGTTATTGGAGCATAATTGAATTTCGCGACGATCTATCTTCGACTTAAAGTTTCTCCAATAAAGTTCCATTTATTCTACACTTCTCAAAATTGAAATGATTGATGATGAGATAGTAATTAGCACTGACATTAAAAACTTTGAAGAAATAAACCTTGCTGGTACGAAATACGTCACTACGTGTCCCATTGTTTTCGATGCCGAAAATGACAATTACAAATGTACGTTTAATGAGCTTAGCTTGTAATATGATTAACGAGATACATTTCTTCTCGTATCGACATTAAAAAATTGCAAAGTATATTTTACCGCTATATGGCATTTCTCTTGATTGAATGCTTGAAATGGCATCCAATTACTGTAGATCTCGGTTGTTATAAGATTTCTTTGGTCCGATCTGCGGATCATAACGCCTTCATCACTGACAGTTACATTTTTTACCTACAGGTTAAAATTAGGAGATTTTTATGCATTAACCGATAACTATGAGAAAATAATTTAAAAGGTACTAAGAATTTAAAGTGAATAGGATTTTTAAGAATTGGAAAATAATAGCATAGCGTAAATTACAATCAAAATGAGTGAAAGGTCTTATGGTCTAAGATCTCTTAGTGATGCAGCAATTGTTCAATTGTTCATGCCAATAATATATAAAGCCAGTAATAAAGAAAACTAGACATAAAATAAAATTCGGACGATAAGTCCTCCCTATAAGATAAAAAAAAATCAGATAATAAGCCACAACAAGTTATATCTCTCTCAGTCGGTTAGGCACGTACTTTTTCACTTACAATAATTCATTTTCCATTAAAATATTCTATACGATAACATCTTATTTAACTTACGACGCGATAACGCAATTACAATATTAAGTCATTATCGATAGCAGCAGCGGCAGGAAACGAATAAAGTACTTAATTTTATACATATTATAAGAAAAAGGGGGACACAAAATTATCATCACACATGATTGACAGATATACTAAAGTGAAATTCTCTTGAAAATCTTCATTACTTTATTGCAAAAGCGCATACATTTTTTCTCTTTAAAGTGAGATGACATAAACAGTCACGTCATAAATTGCTTGACGAGTCGACTGTTTAATGAATATTTTTTTAAGGTTTCAACTTTATTTCTTTAAATTTATTATATTATAATGTGTTTTTTGAATTTATATGAATATTATTTTCCGTTACCGAGTGATTATAGGAATTTGAAAAACTGGACAGTTAAAACTTGGCATGTCATAGTCTTGGCAGGTAGGTTAAGGAATGAGGAGGAGCACTAAGATAGGATCTCTCAAAATTCCTACCATTTAGCGTAGGATTGCTAAAACCATCCAATCAAAGTAGAGCTAACGTTTAAATGTACAAAAAGAAAATCTTCATATGAATTATTTTATGCCAGGATCTTTTTGTGTGTTAATGTTTTTTATTTATTTTTCAGCCTTAATTTTTTAAAGAAAAATTTGGGGGACCAGCCTATTTTGGGGTGAGCATGGCGAACTCGGCCCCATCCTTTCCTACACCAAAAACTATCAACGGCTAGCCCACAAAATAGATAGATAGTAAAAACAACGAGTTAAAAAGCAAAACTTTATAATACCTAATAACATATACTCGTATATTTGAAGCAGACCCCAAAAAGTACAGAACAAAAACTTCCCCCAATAAAACAAAATACACACTAATAAACCTTTTAGTGCACAAAACTGGAGTAACTGCCTGCTATAAATGTTCACAGTGTGATTTTTACTTCGCCATAACTTTAATGGCAATAAATAAAACAGTAGTCAGAACGATGGCTGAGTAATTTAATTGTATTTGTAAATTTTATGCCCCATACTTTATATTAACATAAAAATTAAAGAAAAAACGTTTATTGATTATTGTAAAAGGTATTTTATATTTATAAGGGTGTAATTCATACAAATTATATTTAATGTATATAAAATATTTTATTTTATGATGATGATGGGACGCTATTATAGCGCAATTATTTCTATCTAACTAAAAATGGAATCTATTTAAATAAGGAAGGAATTTGGAAGTTCAGAAATCGTTTTTTTTTTAAATATTTAAAAAGTTTAATTATCACGCGACTTCACTTGTTAAGACATATTCTCGACTTTATTCCACATTAATATCTGTTGCTTTGTTTGTAATTAAGATTAAGTACATCAATGGAAAGTGATTGGTTATGCACTGTGTAAGGTTAATGTTTGGATTTTTAATCCGGATATTTTGAAGCCCTTTTTGTCTAGGTAGAAGGCAGAGTTGAGTTCAGCAAATCAACATAAAAAATCTAAAAAAAAAACAGCTGAACGTGGAAAAATATAACAGTAAAAATATATTAGTCACTGTTACGTTTGTGGAAGTGTGTTGTCTAGTAGATAGTTAATATTTTTTTTCATATATTTTTTTACAATATATTTATAATTTATAGATTCTAACGTCTAGCAGGTCTTGCATTATCATTTGTATCCATACTACAGATACCAGAGTACTACGCACAACGTTTTTGTTGTGATTTTGTAATTAAAATTCATCTCATGTTCGTGAGTAAAGGAAAACTTATTATAAGGAAACCGGCTGGAAAGTTCCGAGAAATGACATAAGTGGAACGTACCCTCATATAATTTTTCTCTTTGAATAGTGTAGTGTAGAAGTTAAAAATTTTAAGAAGTTAATGTACTAAATTGTACATTCATATCCGAAAATAGTTTTTAACCGCCCGAATTAGCAGTCCGAATCGTTTTTAATAAAATTTATACTGTTCCATAAGTTGAAATATATTTCAATATGTAAATCAATAAAGATAATTTCAATTTAATTTTTAATTACCAAAAAATTTGTGAACCAATCTACATACAAACATATATACTCAAATATTAGCCAATTCATATATCAATAGTATCACTTATCGAATCGTAGATACATATCAATCTCACAACCTCCTTTTTTTTAAATCGATAAGTCGATACTGCTATACTGTTTATTTAGTACTTTATTTTTATCTAAATATTTATATTTCTGCATATATATATAAATTACAATGGATAACATAAACTCATCAAACAACAACACATCGAAAAACCGAATAATCGCCAAATCATTTCATAACTCTGTAACACAATTTCACAATTATCTCGCATGTAATTAAAAATCAACAACTGTATAGTGTTCCATAAGTGATGCATATCATACAGGGTGTTAAAACTTTCACCCAATCAAAATACTTCCTACCGTTTCGTTAGGCTAATTCCTTGTGGCGTAACTTAATCCGGCGAGAAAAAATTAATTATACACATGTGCTCTGATTGACAGATCCGCCTTTTCAATTGGATCGTACAACAAACCACTCAAGTGCCTACTTCACTCAAAAAATGCTTTAAAACGTTCAACAACAAATATTCGGCGCCATAGCGGCGCGGTTTCAAAGTGTGATTGACAATGCATAAAATTAGTGCAAGTTCGTGTTCTATTTTTATGAAGGGAGCATCCAAATTTTATATTCTTCTTATTGTATTTCTAACAAATATAAAATACGGTGTTAGGTTCCACCAACGAACAGTTAAAAACTTTCCAATGTACTCATGTTTAACACTGGATTCATGTTAGCGTGTACAAAAATCGAGCAAAATGCATGAAAATAAGAGAAATAAAAACAAAAACGTGCAGTTACGATTACAACCGAGTGAGAGGGTGTACGATTTTTGGAAAAAACAAAATGCTCCAGTTAAGTCAAAAGTGATTGTAGTATCAGGTGCAAGAAATCAAAAACCTGAATCTGCGCGTGCGCAGAATAATTTCCAACTTTGAAAACCTACTGGTTAAATTAATATTTCTTTATGTCAGTTTAAATAAAGATACATGAAATTGACACAGATAAGTGATCTATTTTTAAATATGATTAAATATCATATTCCGTTGCATAATGTTCTATTATAATACAAAATTCTAATAATGGAGAAATTAAAATGTTTTATTTTCTTATAAAACCGTCTCATTCTCCATAAAGAAATTCAAAACAAACAAAAAATAATGTCCGCAATAAATTTTTTTTGCTGAAACTGACAACTTTTACAAATTTAATCACTACTTCGAGTGTCCTTAAGAGATATGTACATATGTCTGTCATAATCTATATTTAACGCCGTTCTGTCAAAGCTTGTACGTGTATTATTGATTACGAAACGTGTCGCATTGAAGTCACCACAAAAATTATTTGAATAACATTAATATTAAAATGATATGTTTATATTATATACATTTATTGACGTTAAGTATATATATCATTTTTAATTCTTTAAAAGAAACTAGATTTTTTTAAATAACTATACAATCAATAATACTTGGGGCCAGTCGTGGCGCAGCGGCACGAAGTGTGGCTGTAAAACCGACTGGTTGAGGGTTCGATCCCCCCTCGAGGAGATGAAATATTTACTTAAATTTATATTTCCATTTCTTCGCTCTGGTGTCGAGGTTAAGCGCGGCGTTGAATTCTGCCACTCAACACGCAATGCCTCCAAAATTCGGCAGAAAGTGGGGAACGGAGTGTCTTAACACTAGGTTCCCTCTGCCTACCCTGCTGTGTGCGGGATATAGCGTGAAGCTAATTTAATTTATTTATTTTAACTATACAATCAGTTAATAGCACAATTACGAACGAAATTTTGGGTTCTGTATTATTTGGATTTTTTTTATATTAAAACGGTATTTCTGGTAAGCACATATAATTTTGTTAATATATGAGATTTATATATGAATATAAAATTTAAATATATAATAATTATCTCAAAAACCTTAAATACATAGGGCATACAGTGTTCTTTTTAAAAGCTTTCTTTTAATTAAAAAGAGGATTTTTTAAAATACATTCTGAACAGCCAAGATGACGACGATATGTAATTACGTTGTGACGAATTAAGTCTCATTAGGAAGAAATTATAATAAATATCGGAATTTATACACTTCACATTTAAAAAAAACTATAAATTAAATAAATAAAATAAAGAAAAACTGAATTCCGTATTGTTTTACCTAATAACACTATTGTACACATCTATGCACTTGTTAATATTTTAAATATCTTCTGAATACTTTGCAAATTTTTAGTACTTTCTCAAATTAAATTTGTATTTAAATTAAAGTATGAATATAATTTTAATTTATGATTTTTTAATAAATCAAAATGACTCGTATAGTCATGTCAGTTTTTCCATCGTTTTCCATGTCTTTGTACAATAACCACAAAAAATATGTTTATATCATAATAAATCTAAGTTAATGAAGCTTAACATATTTAAATATCAATAAAAGATTATAATAAAAACAAACAATGAAATAATAAAGAATAATTGATAAATAATAAAATGCGATTGAAAGATCGAAGCAATAACAAAAAGTAAAATAATTATATGTACGTTTAATATCGCTAATAGTAAAAAATTATATATCCTCCCTCTTATAATGGTTTTTTTTTTTGCTTAAAAAGAAACTGGTAGAGGTCACTCGTGTCGCAGGGGCACAAGCGTGAGACTGTACACGCGACAGATTGTTTGATTCCCACTCGAGGAAATAAAATATTTCATATTTTCCCTTTCTTACGCTACGCTTTACCCCGCTTATAGCAGTGTAAGAAGATAAAACGAAGATAGTGTCAAGTCCGTTCCCAGATTTCGTCCACGATATACGTTACGGAGCCGTTAAATGGAAATAATTAATTAAGAGTGAGTATCAGTATTTCGGAGTTATAAGAACAAAAACAATAAAATAATAAACTACCAACCTGAACATGTAGTAATAGCACTTTTATGTATATGTAAATATAAAAAAATAGAGAATATAGGTCGTTTCACCTCCACATTGTCATTTTTAAACCGGATCTCAAGTGACATTGATTACATATCGGCCAATAAATTTAGTGTCAATAATATTTTGCGAGTGTTAAAATTTTAATTCACTCAACGATATATAATTAAACTGTTGGCTGTTCATATATTTATATTATTAATTTAATTAATTTCTCTTTATCTAGACCTACTTGTGCCAAAATCACTCATGATTCATTTTATTTATTTTTTTATTTCAAACGAAGATCGACGATATAAACTGACAAATGACGATATAAAATTAATGTCGAATCGAAGCTACATATACTTATTTATAATTAATAAATTTTTACAAGTATAACGTTTATTGCGCGCACATATAATAATAAATATAAAAATAACTGACATTATGGTTCGGGTGGGCAAAAACGATTTTCGGCAAGGCATTAAGCGTTGTGACATTTCTCGACAAGTGCGAGCTGGTGCGGTCGGTGAGGTAGAAAAAAAAATCACTAATTGCAAGTACAATGGAGTTCAAAGCCGCCGCCTCTTCCCACGGAGCGTCGCGGCGTGCGCGCCGAACATTGCTACTGTGTTTGTCTTTTATTGCCAAAAATTAACGTACAGTAAACAGTACTTAAGTGCAATCCATTTGGAGAAGGCACGGACGAAGCGCCGGTCCCAGGAATGCTGGTGAAAAACCTTCGACAGAAAAGTACCAAAATTTCCTTTTGACTGACGATTTGTATCGTGACGTTGACTGAAATCACTGCTGTCCAATGAGAGATGTGGATGACATATTTCGAAGAATAAATGTTTAAACGAGGTTTATGTTTGTGGTCAATATAAAAACCAATGGCGCAGCGTCTGATTATAAGTAAGCGTGATGGTTGTGGGTTGGAATCCACCTGAGGGAATGATTACTTATATTTAAATTATTTTCATTTTCTCCGCTGTTGACGGCAAAATTTTTTATTAGTTAATTTTCGTCGTTTAACACTTAATGACTTGAAAATGGGGCGAAAAGTAGGGGACGGAGTGTCTCCATACTAGCCTTCCACCTCTCGTCTTGAATAAAGTTTTTTTTAAATCAGTAAATATAAAACCACGTTATATACTTTATGAAATTGTGTTATATAATTGTTCACAGTCAAGTCTTCTTGGCGCCTTTATGCGAGTTATGTAATTCAGTAATTTAGCTTTTTGAAGTGCTACGTAATTGAAGCTTCGCAATAGCTTTCTTTGTAGTTTCATAAATTTTGTACATTATGTAGACGAAAATAATATAACTTTTCAAGTAAACAAACATCCTAATATTCTTTTCTTAAATTAGTTAAAACTGTTTTACCTTAACTACTGAACTTAAGGCGTTTGTGCGTAATAAACTTATTTTCGGTTATGATACCTTTATAATCAACTTGACGCTGTATCCCGCACGCAGCAGGGCAGGCAGAGGGAACCTAGAGTTAGGACACTCCGTTTTCCAATTTTTTAATCATACCTTTATGTCTAAATTATTATAAACTTAGTCCAGTAACAAATGAAACTACAAAATTATACATGGTAACACTAATATATAATAAATAAATAAATTCGAGAAGCAAATATGCATTTAAACAAATACACGAACTAATGAAATGCAAAGTGCGCCCGCGGCGTTAAATTGAAGTCGTTTAACACAGTCCAAGTTACGATCTAGTTAAGAATAACTATCGTACATCGACTTGTATTTTCATCAATATGTTACTTATCTGATTGCGTTGATAGTTAGTGCAAACGAATAAGAAATTATTAAAATTAATTAAATTAAAATTAAATTTGTATTTTTTTTAAATTATTTAAAAAGCAACATAAATATCGATTTTGATAATGTTTTCCATAGTTTTTTTAAATTTTTCTATAAAACGTATAATTGGTTATCAAGCCGTCAGAAATAGATTTATAGGCGCTAAAGTAAAACTATTTTAGCTATTTCGTCCAATTAATACTTAACCTAGATGACGTTAAATATGCCACTTATCCTAGACATAGGTATAAACAGTTAAAACTAGAAAAAAATATTATTTTCACAGACTATAGACATTATAAACTGTTTCATATTAAAAACTACTGTTTTCCACTTTAAAATTTGACAGACTGACAAGACAAAGAACTTATTTGGGCCCTTGTTGCTTTCACTGCGATTGAGAGTGGATAGCCATTACATTTACTTTGCAATCCGCATTTGGTGTAAATAAAATACCGAAAATGTGAATATAACTAAAATTAATAAAATAATAAAATATATTATAGTAGCAGCTATGGGAGTGGGGGCTCACATAGATTCAAGATTGCACGGAAGCACAGTTTGGTGGAAACTAGAGAAAATTTGAAGGATACCTATACGAAGTTCTTTATTTTTATACACTATAATACACACATGAAACAACAAGCACGATAAAAATTGAAGATACGTTATATGTACCTATTGCAAATAATTAAAAAAATATATTATAAAGAAAACAATCTAAATATGCATTACAATATGTTAATAAACGTAAACAATTTTGTTATTGCTTGTGAAATCATAATTACCAAGAAAATTTATTAGACTTATTTATTTGATTTACATTGCAAAGTAACGAGCTAATGACCTTCAACTTCCACATAAGAGTTTCCTGCTTCTCGTCAGTCTATAGTGTTAAGCAAAAAAAAATATTATACATAGTGTATTTGTCAATCAAA
Source organism: Heliconius charithonia (assembly GCA_030704555.1). NCBI lineage: Eukaryota > Metazoa > Arthropoda > Insecta > Lepidoptera > Nymphalidae > Heliconius > Heliconius charithonia. Next base: position 9,232,932 of record CM060825.1, read on the forward strand.
GCTGAACAGCCAGGTGTCCACATGTAGGAAACATTTTCATACATACCTATATGTATGATATATCATAGCTCTATGTAGGGGCATAATAAACATAGCATGAATAATGTAAATCAGTTACAATCTGTGAAATTAACAATCGATAATGCTTAATAACGTTACCATATAGAGAATCAAATTTAAACTAACGAGACTCGTGTTTTTTATATTCATTCATAATGTTGGTTTTGGCAGAAATAACCTAATTTCTTGGCTTTACGCTGTACAATATGTATAGCAGGGTAGGCCAAGGGAACCTAGTGTTAAGACACACCGTTCATTTAGTTAAGCAAGTTTGGAGAAATTGCGAGTTGAATGGCGGCACCCAACGCCACGCTTTGTTTTGTTTTTAGGACAAGGAATCGAATGTAAATCCTGTCCCGCTACGCCACGACGGTTACTAATCATAGTATATTACAACATGTAATCATATATCACGTTTTAACATAACTCCTCTAAAGTAGAAATAGAACTCGCAACCCACACGTAACAACGAACCACTGCACAGCATCATCAAAACGGGCACGTGTTGTAGTAAAAATACAAGCACCAGGGACTGTGGATGCCCCAAAAACAGGTTATGAAAGGCCAGGTTGCCATATTTGTGAGTGGATTAATCGTAAATGGCTTAAACGAGCCTTCTGCCTGACCACGGACCACGTGTTCGTTTGTCAGAACTATCTTTGCGTCATCCTACAAATACCTGCGATTTGCAGGCGAATACTCTTTCGCGTGGAGGTCGAGTACTTGATCAAGATAGTTGGATAATGACTATGATAGCGGTATCTTAACATAATGTTTTTCATTGGAACAGTTAAGATCTGTATAAGAGAAATGTATTATTTAGTATTTATACTCTTAATACTCGAATAATTTTATTATTTTAACGAGAATTCCTAAGTGAGTCTAATAAATAATTTGCCTTCTTATTTAATTTTTTGTATAGATGTTATAATCATCAATAGAGTTAGATATAGTATTTGTGGAAGCTGGTTAAGAATTTACTAGTCATTAGAAAGAGTTCAAAAGGAATTGTTTTAAAAAAAAAAATATTAATAAAATATTATAATAAAGTTAAGTTAGTATGCTATTCGAAAAAAATCTGACAACTAGTAATAGAGGAACTATAACTAATTTTCAGATTTTTTTCGAACAATAAATCTGATGACACAAAGTAACGATGATAAATGTTGGTTAAAAGCAGAAATCTTAAAAAGAAAGTACAAATACACAAAGCAAGTTTTGTTTGTTTTGAGTTGGTCCAAGACAAGGAACTTGATTACCGAAAAAAGGGTTACAATTCAGTATGAACCAGTCGGTTTTCTTGAATAGCGGTACTATATATAAATTGTATGAGATTCGGCCAAATTTTGCACTGACGAAAACTTTTGCAATTGCCATAAAAATAATGACAATTGTATATTAAAATGGACCAGACATTTAAAAATCATGTAAAAAAAATATGATTTTTTTTTATTGCAGAAACGAAGACTGTAAGATACGGCGACGAGGTAGTAGATGTAGACTGAGTAATGGCTAGACCGATTAATTTAACCGACACTTAAATAATAATTACTGAGCGCTGCAACCAGAGCATTATCGTAACTCCAGTAGCGAGTGGATTGCGTCCAAGAATAACAACTTTGGTGCATTTAATATAAAAGTGTTTTGTGAAAGGTAGCACTGTAAAACAGCGGTTTTTTAAAAGGCATTAAAGATAATTACATCGTACATACGATAACTTAATTACCTACCAGCTAAATTTAAGAAAAAACCATAAACAACATGACACAGTTTAGGTCCAAAAATATCCTGAATTAATTGTATCAATAATACGAATAGAGGTTTTATTCGATTTCCAAGTAACTTGAAAGTATTTATGAAAGTAAGATATAAAACATATTATGTTAATGATTTTCTTAAAAAAACTTTTGAACCAAACTTAAATAACAATAGGATTTAAAAGCAACAATGTCCGATTCATGAAACAATAGGCCATAATTGATTCAATAGAACGATATCTTCTACGTGAGCAGTGCATAGTTATAAGATTACGGCCGGTGTCACATGCAAATTTAATGACGTCCAATTGCTATCAATACCAATGGTGCCGATAATTGGCCGTTTACAGGCTAGTTACCGTTTCATTCATAAGCAACCGCGATTGCTTTATGAATGGCTGTCCAGTCCATGCACTTAATTTATTGTGTCAGCCGAGCGACTTCCATAAGTTTCCTGCTTGTTCATTACCATTTATCGAATCTTGGCCACGCGCACTATCATTTTGTAGGCGCTACCTCGACCTGGATTTATTAAGTTCATTGAGAAACATTACTGGGTTTGAAGCGCTTCCAATTACCTGCGGATACGACCTCACTTAAGATCGGAGTTATGGCTGCGAGCGACGATACGTAGGTAGCAGCGCGATATAGACATGTTTTTTATTAATTTATACATTCAATTCACCACTATGTGTGGATTAAAAAACTAATATCTCAGCTAATAGCCGAGCTTATGAGCGGAAACCCGTCCATCTGTTAATAATTCTCTGCTTAAGCTTCGCATGGTTGAATACATTTTAGTGTTAAATAAACAAGCTTTATCGATGATCTTCACAATGCCCGTTGCACTGAGGGTTACAGGAGCCGACGATATCATCACGCCGATATGCATCAAGGAAGACCAGTTGTCAATACATTTCACTTGCGAACCAACCAACTTGATGGCCTGTCTCTGATCAGAACGGGTTCCCATGAAATGTATTTGCTTAACGACACTTCTATACTTTTGTATGAAACGGCGTAGATGCTCTTGCATACATGTTAATTTATTTCCTTATTTTTTACAAAACTTGCAATAATAAGTATTTATTAATGATATCTTTTTATTTTATAATTTTCTTAATAAAAAAAAACATTAAGTTTTATATATTACGACCATTTCAATTAAATCGTATTTAAATAGCCCGTTACTTCCTTGGATATGTGTATTTACTGGACAATTCAGACGTCTGTGCCATTGGTTTAATAAAAAGTTCGGATGCACCGAGCGTCTCTAAGAGATGCCGCTTTCCCTAAAAGGATAATAATACGTCGTTTCCATGCACTCGACCCACGGCGGATCCTCGGCTCTCCGGGAGAAATGTAAATTGTCCTGGCACCTGACAAATAGCTTAATTAACGACTAACACGCGACACGTGAATTATTGAGATTATCCGAATGGTTCATTATGGAGCTTGCAGCGCACCGTTTATTATGCACAATTACAACCAGTTTTATGGTCGTTAGCGTCAGTAGGTCGCTCTAGATTTTTTCTCTACTCAACTATAATGAACGTTTGATAACGAGCAAATTCTCCAAAGTTTCAATTATTTACATTTTAAATGATTGTCTCGAATATGCTAAAATTTAAGACAGAATGCGATAAACAAACGGAGCTGAAGGAAACTATCTGAGTGCCCACGTGCAGTAGTTTAATGGAAGCATTAAATTTCAAGGTTATAATAGGAATTATGTAAGGAGATTTGTTTTTTTCGCAACGCAATGTGTCAGTAGGCGTCACGTGGGCGCGCACGTGATGACTTTGTGACTCTGTGGCATAAAACTACACGACCGCCGGCGTGGGCGACCGTCGCAACACTAACTTCAATAAAGCCTACTAAGCTATAATCTAATGTGAGGCGTTTCAAAACTTTAGAATATATATAAGTAATAACACAACCTTTTTCTAATCTTAGCACATCGTTCGTCGTATACTTAACATGGACAACTGTCAACCTTGATTTAATGATCAAGGCTGCAAAAAAACGAGGAGTTCGTTTGAAGGTAGCGGCCGTAGCACGCGACGCCCGTGGTGAATTCCAGTTTCACATCGAAACGTCAGCCATTCCGGGAAACAATGACAGTAAAAACGTTTTGGTGGTTCAATTGCATAACGACGTTGACAAAACTCGAGCTTTCCCACCGAAATCTGGATGTTCGGTGGATTTTTTAATTGACGAAAAAACAACGCGACGCTCTGCCCAAGCCGCAATAAAATAAAAACTTACTCGTTAATGTTTTATGTATGATATTCGCGATGCCAATACATTATGGATGGGGCCCCGCTGGCTACGTTCGGTTATTTTGACGGAACGCCAGATACCGAGGGGCACTATGGTGGGCGAACTTCTTGGTGTTTTTTCGTGACAACTTCAACTGATAAGATCTGCTGCCGACTAACGACCGTGCGTGGTCGTGTTTCCATTATTCAGAATTTAAGTATGTTAAATTATTTAACAAACAAATAATTAACTTTCTGCGTCCAGCATTCCTTCCAATCGATCGCTTTTGTTTGTTTGTGTAACACAAAAATATCATGTACAATATAACTTTTCTGGTACTGGCCCGCCTTGACACGTTTACACGACAAACAAAGCCTAGAAATGTTCAAAATGTCTGCGGAATGGTGATTAAAATGTAAAATGACTTGGCATTTATATGTCCACATCGCTGAGTGGCTAAAATGAAAACAATTTCAATTTACGAGCTTAACGGCCGAAACTCGCAACTTGTGTCGAAGGATCAATTTCATCAAGCCAGCAGTTGCAGGTGTCCGCGACTAGGTTGCTCATAAAGCTTACGTGCTAAACGTAATTTATCCCATACATTAAGGGATTATAGTAATTATATACCTACTGTTTCGCAGCAAAGCGAATAAATTTCTCGCTTGAACACAGGGTGTATGGTATAAAAAAATAAAAAACTAACTGGTGCCGAGAGCTACAACATCAATATGTTATATGAAGTGATTATTAAAATGGTCACATATGATATAATGAAACAAGAAAACTGCAAACAAATGAAAACTTCAACGTGAACTGATTAACACAATTCGCGTTTAGTAAAAAGCGTCGTTAGACATGGCAGAATGTCGTCGATCATTGTTCGCGGTTACTAGGTACCGTCGAAAAAGAAGGGAATAAATGCAGATATTTGCCGAAGGTACGTAGCAAAAATCCCACGGATTGATTTCGTACTCGAGAACCGGCTCCTGCCACGTCACACTTACGCCTCACTTTACACACGGACATTTTAAACTAAGTACTGTCGCGTTCGTGATTCTATTTTCTATATATTTTTACATATTAATAAGACCTCATAATAAATTATCTAGAATGTAAATAAATGAGCCCAAAAATTTACGATCTTGATTCTTGATGAAATCTGTCATAAAGTAAATTATAACATTTATTCGATCCACTAAAGTTAAAATATAAATATATTCCTGTTTTGAATATATATGTCACGGTGTTATGTTACGCCACCCACAAACTCTTAATGAAATCTAAATATAATAAATATATCTATTATAAATATTAATATAAGTTACATTTAAAAATACTACAGATGACCATATAATTGAATTAACTGTATAGATATGCCCAACAAAAAATATACGAAAGGACAAAAACAACTAATTATTTGAACGCTTAAGCTCATACATTGGGTTCAACAACTTTGTTTGTCCACAAGGTGCTCGCTGCTCATTACAAGCGATAATGACGAGATCTATCTGCAAGCGTAATGCGATCGGGCTGTACGGAAAAACTGAACTCGAGCATATCTTAACTGAATTTTAATACTTGTTATTATCATACAATAAGAGTGAAAAAATCAGGAAATGTTTAGGTGTAACAGAAAAGTCGTTTTACGAAGTATATAGATCACGTTATTTGGACGGCTTCCAACAGACGCGGGTTCGAAATCCGCTACGTCTGTTCTTTATAAATTTACCAAATAATATTTTTTAATAAAGAGCACCTTAAAAAAAACTATATATTACCAAGTTTTCTCTGTTACTACACAAAATACAAAAGATAAAAAGTACAAAGTATATGGAGTACCAAAAAAATATATAAATTATTTATTTGTTTTTACATTTTAGTTACAAGTTAAACCGCAATACATGTTTGTACCTTACAAAATATGTCATACTCGTGCATCTGCAAGAATTTATAATGGGACTATAATATTTAATTACCGAACTATGAACAAAAAATCAATAAACACGGTTTAAAAACATTATTTATATTCTCATTTGGTAAATTATGGGCGCTTATGCAAGGCGCGTCGCAGCAATAGGTTGTAACAAATAGCTTGTACGAAACGCAACTTTAACCCTAATTGCTGTCAACAATAAGGATTATATTTACAAAATATAAAGCATACTCTTGAGTCGCCTACCGTACAAGCCTTCGGGTAATTACACGGAGATCGTCTTTAATTAAAATTTTCGGATACTTCGCGAAGTTTAAACTTCAAAGGCAATTTTCGTACTCTAATTACTCACTATATTATTTTTATGCTACAAAATTCTGTTGGTCCGGAGTTTAAATTCACTTTTTAATTTTTTCATCTTATTTTATTTTTTAAATATGTAATTAAAATTAAATTTATAAATTTATATGCAGAGATAAAAGACAAAATATAGTGGTAAACCAATCAATACATCATATCAAATACGTATAAAAAAAATATTTCCTATAATACATATACGTATAATATAGCGAAAATACGTTTTTTACATGTAAACATAAAAAAAGTCGTCTGCTAACATAATCGCTTGTTATATCTATCAAAATTCGGGAAGTGTTGCGCTTTATAATCGTGCGTTCTACAGCAATTTTCTCGAAATTCCGCCTCGAGAATACTTTGGTCGTGATCGCGCAACCCTTTGATACTTCCGACGAACGACGAAAGGCTAATCTACGAATAACTAACTAACTCGGACAAATTTACCAATAAGTCTGTCGATTAATCGGACAATCTCTGTACCAGTAATAATCAGTCCCAACAGACTGTCATCTGTCTGTACTCTCGCGAACAAGATTGATGTACGATTCGATGTTTAATCGATTTAGAGTGCTTCTCGATTCGTGTGCATAAATTACTTACTCTCCAAAAGTTCTTTGTTTAAAAGTCAAGTTTTGAAGCTTATATATAGTGTTGAATGTTGTATGTAGTGCTTAATTTAAAACTTAATTTTGTAATAAGAATTTGGATTTACAATTTTACATATTCATTTCTATAGTAAAATGATTGTTTTTAGTTTCACGCTTCTTCTCGTAAAGCAGGGTAGGGAAAGGAGATCTAGTGATTTTATGTGTTGAGTGGAAGCGGCGGAATTCAGCGCCGCGCTTTGTCTTCTTACCAGAGCGAGGAAACAAAAAAAATATATTTCCACGAGCGACTATCAAACCGACGACGTTTGCCGCTGCGCCACAACGGCCTGTGTAAACAATACAAAAATCTTATCCAAAACAAAGAAACAGTCATAAAAAAAAATTAAAAACAAACCGCTCGCTTAGGCACTTAACAAGGCAGCGAGCGTCTTAACGGATTTATCCGGATTATACATTTGATCCAAACAGCGTAGTACTAGGCGCGCATAACAACGAGGCGTTCACTAGGTGTAAAGGGGCGGGCCGTACGCCAGACGTTCCCTACACACCGGCCAATCAACCTAGACCTGCCTTGCCCCGCTTATTTCTATGAACTGTAAGTAATTCTCGGTTCTCTCATAGAGAAACGTAGTTCATAATAAACTGGTTTTATTTGTCGACCTACGATACCCTCCTTATGTCTACTGAGTCTAAGTGAAACGCGGCTCATGATAAACTGGACGTATTTGTTGACTTCTTGGGCAGTTATGAGCTCCTAGTATCTCGACTTGTTTAGGCGGTCTCTTGGTGTTAACTAATATCCTACTATTTTTGCATTGCGAATAATTAGTTCTGTTTTTTTTTTATTTTAACATGTTTGTCGAAGTTTATGAATAAAGGTTTTAACGTTCTTATAGCCACAGACTAATAAGTTGACTCCTCAATTTTCTATAATATTTATTTATAGATTTTTTGGTACATTATTTTTTTAAGTTTTAATTTTATCTATTTAAATAAAAAACTGACGACACTAAGGACACTAACTACTACATTTTTTCATATTTACTCTAAACCTAAAGCTTAATGATGCAATATGAAGACGCCTAACTAAATAAATATATATGTACTTAACATTTATTAATTTTATCATGTTTAGCAATCAATCTGTTTACTTATTTTTCTAGCACTAAATTAAGGAACACGTATATAAATAACACATTTCTATCTCATCTCCGCCATTTCGTAAGCCGGAGCGTGAGATATGGGTCGGCGCGCTTCGCAATTAGTGTACGCAACGAATAATTGTTTAATTTTGGCAGTTAGTTCTATTTGCTTCTACGCTCTCATTTTGTACAGATTCATTTTATTTTGAGCAACATTCTGCGAAATCTGAATTCGTTTAAAAAAATATAACACTTTGATTATCTGTTGTTGTGTTTTTTTTTTATACATAGATTATAAAAATTTTTTATAAAATAAAAACTACCAAATTTCAAAACGATTTCGTGAAAAGGACGAATAAAATTCTACTTTTCTCTACAGATGGGTTGGTGGTTTTTTAAAAAAGAAAGCCACAGCATATAGATCCAAATATGGTCCCAAAAGTACTAGGACATCAGAAGGTACAAAGAGATTCCCGTGCCAGCGGGCTTTTGGAATTACTAACGAACAAAAGATACCTTGCTACATTTAACTATAAATGTTTATGATTGATGAGTTTTAGTGCTGAATACATATTGTTAAAATGTTTTTTTTTTAATTATAGAAAGTTTCCATGAAAGGTGCAAAATACAAAACCACACCGAATCATCAAATATTTCACTATAGATAAGAATCCACAACGATCATAACAACTTCGATCTATTGAAAATTTTCCATGACAATGTTCATAAATTTTGTTGAGCGATGTATCATTTATTTATTAAACTTAATTATCGTACCCACGATACTTGATTTGAAGCATCACTGTAGGTCATACTTAAAGTCGAGCAATTTACTAAATTGAGATGTGCCTAATCTCAATTTTCGTTAACAATAGTTGGAAATCTCATGATCTCGTCGCCCGTGTGGGAAAATAATCAGGCTGGCAATCTACTAGCTAGTTCCTAATTAATTTAGTAATCGTTCGTGACGACTTATTCCGGGCACCAACCACTAACAAAATCACGACTCTGCCAAACGATAATAGTTGTTTTAAATTTATTAAAATGCTCCTAAGGACTATATCGGGATTGGTCTATCGGACTGTATAATTTATGACTTTTTAATGATGCCTCGCAAGCAACGGCATAATAGCTTTCAGTCTAAAAGTAAAGTCGACGAGTAAAATCATCTTTACGATTTAAAATCGATATTTCAATTATTTTAATAACAGCGTTTGTTCGATTCGATTAATTACAATTGCGCTAATTGCTGGGAGGTTGAGAATTTTCGAAATTCGCGATCAGATTGCCGCCGTATGTGAGACCACCTTGCGAGCAGTCTAACATTTATTAAAAAATTGCAAAATTGCATCTTTGGAAGCCATGTTGCTCGACAGTTAAATATGAAAGGCATCATAGTTTTCACATTGTTGACTCATTTAGCTCTCTGACCGGTTTTTAGTTCGATCGTGATCTCAGTTCCTTTGACGGTCGTTAAAAATGAGCTATCTCCGAGTTTCCGATCGCAATAATAAAGCTGAATAGTTAATACCCGTCAAGTAGAAATGAGAAAAATGTGATTTATAAACAAGATGCACAGCGTATTTAGCACCGCCAACGTTATATAAAAAAAAATATGAAACATTTTATTTATCACCTGTACTCATTTATGTATCTTACAAAATATCCTGTCACAACTATTACAAAATAATTAAAAAATCAAGAAACTTTAAAGTAAAAAGAACGTTTTTAAAAAAGCTATGCAACAGATAATAAAATAAAAGTACTGACTGATCAAATGTTTTTCACTAACGATGTGACATACCGCTATAAATTGCGAATCCCCGCATCGGCTTACGCTACACCGCCTCGGGCTACTATGTCGGGGTACACGACAGCCCTACAATGGCCGACAAATGCCGACATCAGGCCGACGTGTATAATAAAATTAAATTTTTATCAAGCTTTAAATTTATAGATTCTCTTAAGAATTTTGGTTTAATAGACTTAACTATTAGCTTTACAATATAGTAAATCAATATACCAAAGTTTGCAATGATAAATTATTAAATATTTTATATAAATATGAATATAATAAGTAAATGTGAAGCGACAAAGCATTTTACAATGAGAAATTTATACATCAAAAAATATGTTTCAAAATATAGACAAACATTTACAAATTTGAAAGAAAATCTTTCCGAAAAATGTATTTAACTGTTAAAGTTTTAAATAATGCTTCAGCAATAAATAAATTCAGTCTTTACTGAAACTTTTCACTTTTTCATAGAATAATATAAATAAGCCATTAGCCACCGTAATGGAAACATTACGGAAGTTGATTCAAACGATGTTACTCAATCGATCGGATCGTTCGTGTATCGAATAATGCAAGCATTAAAGCAACTCCAGAACAATAGATAAAATATAAATACTGAGGAAATAATAAAGAAAAATAATGTTTTTTTTTGTTTTGTGTTATCGTGATGATTTGTTTTTGGAACGATAGAGTAGTAAATAAATTTGATGTTTAAGGTGGTGAAAAATGAAAAATGTTCTTAAAACATCGATTTGGTACCATAAATATCGATACAATGCTAGTCAAGTCTCGAATTTTTTACCGCGTGGTTTATAAAAATATATTTTTGATTATCATTCATATAAGAAAAATATTTTTTAAAAAATCCGTAATTACTATCATAAATTGCAATCAATGTAACATTTGAAAAATATAAGAAATATGCAAACGTACATTCCACTTTAATCGAATATAACAAATAAATAAAACAAAACGAAACACACAATCTGCGGTTCAAATCGAATAGAACGATTTATACAATCAACGTGTATCTAACAAGCGGATATGGACTCTCGAAGTAAACCTTTATTTATTTTAATTAATATATTTTTTACAAATGCGAAGTATATTTATATTGACATATTATATGTAGAGAATATAAGCTCTTTAAATAAATGTGAGCTTAAAAAAATATCGTAATGCAAGAAATCCTCATAAAATTTAAAAAATATATGTATATATTTTTTTTTATCTTTACACTTCTCCATTCTCCACGTGGCTGGGTAAGCATTGCAGCATATTCCCGTATTCGAGTCATTACGGAGAACGGTAGGACTTAAGACCGCAATTTATTTTTCCAGAATCACACATTCATAAATAAATATTTTTAATAAAATCGATGTTCAGTAATTATACAAAGCTTAAATTGTAATTTATACCATTCTAAAAATAATGATATACCATTTTATTATTTTACTCTTACATAATTCTATAGGTGGCATGCGGGGATATTATATAGGAATTTATATTATGCTGCATTTGCCATAAGATTGATTATATAATTTATACATTTAATATTTTTCACAATTTTAAGAAAGTGCAAGCACTACGTGGCTGCTTGCGAGGACGAAATCTATGCTTGCGGCCGTGAACAGAGCGTTGAATTATCTTAATTTTACATTTTCTCGAAAAGTATACGTCCAAATTACATACTATGAAAGCCACAGCATAAAATATCTTTATAAAGTTTCCTCGATGATGGAATAACTTTCGCTCGTAAGCTTCAACATCTTGGTCAAATAAAAAACGTTGAAATATCACCTTGCCATTTTCAATAATTTTTAGTCACAAATTGTCTTGTTGTGACTTATTTATATAATAGGGTCTCGTGGACTTTATTTTAGAACTAATGAGGCTGAATGTTTTTGGAGTACAATGTTTTACATATATTTAACTATTTCTGCAGCGTACGCGGTTAAAGTAACATAATGGCGTATCTTATCATTATAATTTCATTATTTAGGGTTAACTAATAATTAAACCGCAATATTATATAGCTTAACACTCCTGAGGATAGCTTTCATGCAAAACAAAAAAAAAGTAAATCGGACCAGAAGATCCAGAGTCCTTAGGAGTTAAAACAAACAAATAAACTCTTCCACTTATTATGTTAGTAAAGATAAATGACATTACGTAGGTAATAAGTTTTAGATTTTTTTCATTTTCCGCATATATGTTTGTTATAGGTCGTTATTATTCTAATTTTTTTTTTTTTTTTATAATATTGAATAATAGTTGTGGTATACTTTTTTTTCATATCATACGTCTCGTCAGGTGCTAGACATTTCATGTAATAGGTTATAGATATAATATTATCCCAATTTTATATGTAATAATTTAAAGGTACATAATATTAATTTGATTAACTTTCAATATTAAAAAAAATATGCTATTGGGAAAATATAGTTATATTAAAATTTTAAGAAGCGTAGCGCAATCGTATAGATACAGATTAAACATAATATTTAATAAATACGTACGTATATATACATGCTTCTTCTATTCTAATTTAAAAGAAAACTAATTTACGTATAGAATAACAAAATAAAAGTACTTAAATTCTGTCATTAGACTTAAAAATATATTGAAAATATAGCTTAAGTTTAGGCACGATACATTAAGATCTAGATCTAGACAAAATAAAGCACGTAACCCTTTATTTGAGATGTAAACCAGATTGTCCCCACATTATCGGTGCATCAAAGACTCCGTGACTGAAGATCCGACAGACAACTTGTATGCAAAGGCAGCTTTTGAAACACTTTAGCCTTATTAATTTTTACCCGTGTATTTTTTTTTATTTGCTGTTTGAATATAAAATAATTACAACTGTAAATAATATATTATTGTTATTATTACGATTCTTAATAAAATGAGATTGCAAATAATAATTCTTTAGTTGTTTTTTTAAGTGTAGATAAAATCCAATAGGTTTGTTACAATATTTTAAATAGATATTTAAGTAAATATTGTATAGGTTTCGAACACAAAGATAACACTTTTCCCTAATATGTACAATCCTATTAAATTATAAGTTGGAAAAATTATTATTTATTAAATTATAAATATGAACGCTAAATTCCAAAGACGCAACACTGTTGCAAGCAATTATTATAAAACAGTGAAATTTGCAGACTTCGACTTATTAAAATTCCTCTACAGATGGCTAGAAAAATCCTGTTTGTAACAGACACCTACGCGAATCGATTGACTTGTAAAATGGCCAGAGGCAGATAATGCCACTATATTGTATAATTTATTTGCTCCACTTTAACATTTTTAGTTTGAATTATTTATTTATATATTTTTATTTTTATCAAGAAATAAATTTATTTAAAAAACCTAATGGTTAAAATTCTTAAGCATATTGATTTGAGAATACAATTTTGTTAATAACAGTTTATATTCCATTGAGAGTATTTATTTTCGTAACTTTAAATTTCTGTTTTTGAACTTATTTTTTGATACTACTAGCGCCATCTATCGTACTGAGCTTACAACATATAATGACAGATGACTCAAATTGAACTAAAATAAACAAAATATATGTTTAATTAACAGATTTTAAAAATACATTTTATAATAAGTATGTAAAAATAATTAATGATATATCTTTTACTGTAGTTAAAGTAAGTTTTAAGGATGTATATCATATCAACATACTCGCACTTATCAGCTGACACCTGTCAAAACATTCTGCACAAATGCTCACAAAAACACATAAAAATAGCCTAAAACACATAGTTTTAGCTTTATCTAAAAGCAAAAATACTTATTTGATATAAAAACATGCATTATAAGTCACATTTAGCAATATTCCATATTTTTGGTCAATTTGACATAACCTATGAGTGTGAAACAAAACTTAATTTTTGTTTTTAAGCCCTTGTAGAATAAATAATTATTATACAATTCCCCGTTACATCCTACTTTAGACTATATCTCACTAAAAATATTCGAAAAATAGTAAATGAAACTGTACATTATTATATATTACTTGGTTATCTCTTGTAATTATTAAAGGATCCACTTTCAAAACATTTTTAATATTATTTATTATAATGTTTTAGTATTTATTTTAAGTATAAAAATAATAGTTAAGCAAGAAAATGTATAATTCAAAACTGAAATTAAGATTTAATTATTAAATATTAGCCGCCTTGATCCTCAGTAATATCAACATAAAAGTAAATATAATTATATAGAATCACTGAGTGTGCAGTAATAAAATGCTATATTTTGAGCTATCTATTAATGGTATATAAATTCAATTTGATAATAACAACAAACTCCTAAGCATATTGAATATAGTCATACTGGGAAAAATTGTCGGACACAACTCAGATAAGTTATTTTGCGCAATAAAGAGCTTTCCTCACAATTTATTCTACAAGACAATACATGACACTTTCACACATTGTAGTGACCAAAAGTTATGGGCTAGTTTTATGGAATATTGCCAAATGTGGTCTCAGCGACCCACCTTCTTCATGATTCCTGTCTTCCGCTTCGAGAATGTAGTGTACCGGCGTAGTTTGTTGTCAATGTATTCCATCTTGATTTTTACACGACCCTTGGTCTTTTTGCCGTTGGACGGTGGTGACTTCTTGGGCTGGAGGGAAGCATAGCCGTCGTCAGCGATGTCGGGCATCGCGCAGTGCTCCAGGCCAAGGCTCTGGGAGGGTCTCTCGTCGTAGCACTGGTCTGAAGGGCGCTTAACGCCCGCTCGAGGAACAGGGCAGGCTTGCATGCCTGGCCGTAGGCCTCCGCCACCGAGCGAGGCAGGCGGGCGGCCTGCGCCGTACATGTCCGGCACCTCCCCCAGCAGTCCCATGCCGTAGGGCGACCCGAAGCGGGGCTCTCGCGCTCCGCCGGGCGCGTCCATGATAACCTCGCAGTACGCCACAGTAACCGGTGCGCACACGCGCTTCACACACCTCACCGTTCGAACGCCGAACGGAGACTGACCGAAAACGCGAAAGAACCGAGGGCGGGACTGACGGCTCGGCCGCTCGGACCGCGACTGACTTCGCGGCGTTGCGCCCCGCGCGCCTCGACCGCTATCCGTCCCGCTCGCTCCCGGCGGCGCGGCGGCGGCGTGAGCGAGACGGAACGAGCGGCCCGCGACGTAACCCGACACATCCGCGAGCCGGAACCCGCGAACGCGAAACGTGCCCGAAATCTGTATTAAAATAGAGGTTTTATTTTGAGTTTATTTCGTAAATAGAAGTAATAGAACGGGCGGCGCGGGGCGAGCGGGCCGAGCGGGGCCGAGCGGGCGCGAGCGGGCGCCGGCGGGCGGTGGGCGGCCGCGCGCCGTATTTAGACGCGAGCCGTGCCAAATATGGCAGTGGCGGTCAAATGGGGGCCACTGAAATCCCTCCTCCTCGCAGCTGGCGATTTTCACGTCTAATAATTAAAATTGTCACGTTCCTCATTGTGCATTACATACATATGCGCTGACATATTATGCCTTTAGATAGATACTAATGCCACAGGTCCGCCCGACAGATATAGACTCAGTTTTTGTACTCGATTTTCCAGTCTAATGTTCGCTGTGGAAATACAATGCGAAGAAAACACACATCGCATGGCCGTTCGATGTATTTTGTTATTAACAATACATATATTGCGTTACAGAAAGGCCTTAAAGACAGTACCTACAAATGCAAAACTTGACAATTTTTTTTATTCTACTAATTATAGAAAAAAATTATCACTGCAAGGTAGAGGCATAAAATTTTCTGAATTTTAAAATTTTGTAATAATACATAATACATTGCTATTCAAAACAAAAGAATTAAACATCAAACTTAAAATAGCTACTTTCCTAGAAAAAATACGACTGTTTTAGACGACTAACTGTACAAATTAACACTATTGTCATTTATTGCCAATTTATTGAGAAAAATGGAAAAATGGTGTCTTATTATAACTTTTATTATGCCCGGTTAGAGTATCTGTTAGTTGCCTTGTAGTTCGCCCACTGCTGTTTTTAATTTGCTAATTTCCCATTTTTAGACTATTTTACGACATTTCCGTTCTTTGACCTGTATTTTAATAGTGAAATGTAAGTTTATCTAAATTTCAATACTATTCTATACTAATATGATGAAGCTAAAGAGTTAATTGATAAATCTTTTTTGCTGGAGAGATAATCCATTTATCGAGGAATGCTACAGGCTGTAGGGACCTACTCTATAATACATCACAGTGAAGTCACTATGTGACCAACATTACTTGGAACCAAAGTTACCTCGGGCACTTAGAAAGCACAGTTGAAATTTGCAAATATATAAAATTTTTAAAAATTATTCATGTATCTAAAAAAGTTTATTTATATTTATTTGGCTTTACACAACAGTACTAGAAAAAGTTGAGCACATTTTGAAATCAGCTATTTAATTTTTTTTTAGAAATACACAATATTTTGTTTTTTAGAGGGGACTGGAGTGTTGAGAGGGACTGAGTTTCCTCTTCCTAGTGCTATGCGAAAAAAGGCTCAAGAACTCAAGACCGTGCCCAACGATCATCGTATACAACAAGGCACGTCCTATCTGCGAAACAGTATCAAAATGAAATACAATATCAAAATGTAATAGAGTAATTTATTTAATTCTTCTTTAAATGTATATTGTTTTATATTTACTTGTATATTTAATTTTATTTAAAATATATATTATTGTGCACAGCCAGATGTAACAGATCTTGTTGGATGGTTTTCCCCTATTGAATCAACCCTTACGAATAGTTTCGCACGAAACCAGTTTAGTCCATTCTAATCGTTTTACAATTTTGTTACTAAGATTACATTCACAATTAAAATATACTTGCTTTTTTTAAATCTTATATAAGTATTTTTCAAAAATATCTTTCTATTTGAATTTAGCATAGTGTTAAGCATTGGCGTAAGAAGAAGGGGGGGTTTACTCTTTAGTCCGTGCCCACCCCAGAATACCCTGGTACCCCAAAAATTTTACTAACTAAAAAAGTTGCCCTGAAAAAAAAAAAAAAAACATCAACATATCACTTAGCTAAAGTCTAAGCCTTTCCAGAAAATATCTCTAGATACACCCCTACGGTCAAGGCCACGCTGGCGCAGCGACATAACGCCTGACTGAAAGCGCCACACTTATGAGTTCGATTCTCACTCGAGCATTAAGTTTCCACACACGAAATCTCGAAGACTAGGGAGTGCGTGAGGAGTGGAGTGGCTTAACACTAGGTAGCCTCTGCCCTGCTATAGGCGGTAAAGTAAGTGAAGCACATCTCAGTTGTTATCTAATTAACATATTAAAGTTATAATAAATTTTTCATAAATGTTCATAGTTAAGACTTTTTTACATAAATTTTGATTTCATAATATGATTTACCGTATAATGTAATGTTCCATACATTACATTATTTTAATTTTTGTTTTTTTAAAGGTAATTAAAGTACCTACATCATTTTATTTAACGAAAGCTAAACGGTCAAAGTAAACTAGTTTACAGAATTTTAAAGCAATATCAAGCGTATAATTTGTCAAATAATTGTTATTTAATATATATTGCAAATGCTTTTACAATTTTCCTTCCTCAACAAGTACCTACGTGAGTAGGATATTAGAAAGCCCCTCTTTCTTTTCATTGTATGAATCACTTTTACGTGGCAGAATGAAATAAAATTTCAGTGAAATATATTTATCATAAATCAGCTTCACGCTATATCCCGCACACAGCAGGGTAGGCAGAGTTAACCTAGTGTTAAGACACTCCGTTCCCCACTTTCTGCCGAATTCTGGAGGCATTGCGTGTTGAGTGGCAGAACTCAACGCCGCCCTTAACCTCGACACCAGAGCGAATAAATGTAAATATAAATTTAAGTAAATATTTCATCTCCTCGAGTGGAGATCGAACCCACAACCAGTCGGTTTTACAGTTACACCTCGTGCCGCTGCGCCACGACTGGCCTCAATATATTTATTTATTATTTAAATAAAAATAGATTAAGCGATCGTGGTAACTGCAAAGACGCAAAGATGTGAGTTAGATTGCCACTCAGGGGAATTAATAATTTTCATTATTTCAAAAATTGTTTGAAAGGAACACAAAAAATGGTAAGTCTCTTGAGCTCTTCACACCAGATTCTCTCTGTCAAGTTCTGTCAAACCTTACTCTATCCGCACATAAAAGCCAAGAGTATTATCCTTTTGATGGTCAAAAGCTGTATGATAAGTAGTCTTAGTAGTGGTAGTGGTGGTGCAATGTATGTTCATAGACTTTCTTTTTACTCGACTGCGCGATGCAAAGGAGAGTATTGTGTTCATCAGTCGATGTATGTTTGTTTCTATGTGGCGTTGACCAAACGGTTTGATCAATTTTGAAGAATCTTACGCCAATCGTTTCATCTTATCCTTACGGGTTGACTAAAAAAGACCCAGACTCCATCCAATTAAATATTTCCATCGAGCCTTGTAAATTTTAAATGGGTTCCAACGATTAATGCTAACTATTGGGATTTAATTCATTTGGGATTTGTCTTAATTCAATTTTTATGCAGTTCGGTTTATTTTTTTATATTTTTTATAGTATTTTCCTTTTTTTAGACATTTACAGAAAATTGGCCCTTGGTCAGCTAACAATTGCATTTTCATTATAAGTACTAAATGTTGTAACAAATGTGACGTAAATACCTATATTTATTACTAATTGATAATTTATTTTTCCTTTATTTTACATATATTCAATTACCGCTTATAGTCATCTGAGAGCATACACCACATGCATACATACATACAAACATATAATATGTATCTCCATAAGCTGTGACGGTTTCAGTTAGTTATAAAGTGACAGTGGCCACTTAGTCATTGTTGCATTAAACATTCTTCTTCATAATATGATAATTATATAGAGCATAGAATAAATATTTTATGAGTACTATGTAATCTAGTAAAAGAAACCAGAGGAAACCTCGGTTGATCTTCGATGATACTGGTGGAGTGTAACATAGAAAGCATGAGAACACCCCAGAGGGTATATACGAAAAGGTTAATGAAATTGGAGGAGGAGAAAGAGGTGTGAAGAGGCCGCGGTATTTGGCACTCCGTCCTCTCTAGATACTAAACTAGACAGCTAGATAAGAAGCTAGAAACAACGCTGGCTTAGTAGTTAGCTAAAAAAGCACTATCCTAACACTATCAAAACTTATCTATTTCCTCTTGTATTATTCATATTAAGCTGTGGAGGACAATGATTATAGGTACACCGGTATCATGTGCTACACAGAACACGGTGTTGAGTTCCGTTATCGGTGCATCTTTGAGATAACCTTCCCAATTGATTATTTGAATTCATATGACATGAATCGTACGGTACGTAATACTAAAAAGATATAAGCGTAATGTAAAGGATAAATCATTTTATAATATTTTACCTTATACAATAAAATGGGAATTGTATTAATAGAGTCAAGCGTCGCATCGAAAGCAGACTACTATTTTAATCCTTTCTTCCGCTTCGCTAGTATGGCTTTGGGAGACGAGAGTAAAAAAAAATAAAAGTGTGCTTTAAATACCGGAGCTAAATATAGATAAATAAGATAAACGATCTTATTTCTAAGTATATGCTATTTAATTGGAAATGTTTAATAATTTATAACTTTAAACTTTTAGGTACGAAATACTTGTATGGCCTTATTTTATTTAAATTTCATCACACATCAGTGTGACGAAAAATATATATAGTAGATGCATTATTAATGTCATAACTTAAATACATAATTTACCTAACGCTTCCATATCCCCTATAGGTGCATAACGTTCAAACATTGCAGTGGCGCGGCACAGTGGCAAGGTTATGGGTTTGATCCCCATTTTAAAGATTAAATTATTTTCTTTTTTTCGCTTTGGTAGCAAGACAAAACGCGGCGTTAAGTTCTGCTACTCCGCAATTATTTGAAAATTCAGGTACGGATCGTCTTAACACTAGATTCACTCTGCCTACCCTGATATATACGGGATGAAGTTTAAAAAAATGTTCTTTTTACTAAAATTTGTAGTAACATCAAAAAATCAAATCGACTTCATGCTCTATCCCGCACACGGCAGGGTAGGCAGAGGGAACCTAGTGTTGAGACACTCTGGTCCCCAAGTCGTATTTAATAGCTCAATATAATCAAGCTATGTGTGACACATTCATAAAAGGTAATTTAGTTGAATATAATAATGTAGAGAAATTTAGAATCATTGAATTGTGATTTGTGACGCTGTTAGAATTTAGAGTATTTGCAATAGTTTCTATGGCATTTGAGAAAATATCACCTAATATAGATGTTTTTACTCCAGTATGGTAAATCAAAAGGGCGGTATTGAGTTCCTTTGCGGTCTACGACAAGCAGTGACGTAAATTTTGCGAGTTTCCTAAGAATTGAATAGGTACAAAATATTCCAGCACATTATATTATAGCACATGCCTATATAAGCACATTTAAATGGTTATTCACACAGTAATGAAAGGAAAATATTTAAAAATATACAAAAAAAAACCACAATAGAAAGGAAGTTGCGCCTGTGCCTCTTGAAAAGCGTCCTAACTTTGTAGCCAATTAAGGCATACGTTCTCATCGTGCTACGTCGCTAAATTTTCGTATGTTTATTACCTAATAAATTTAATTTAAAGAATACAAGGATTTATCATAAAACACAATATTCACTACCAACATAATACACAAAAACACAATATAAATAATAAAGCTGTAACACTCAACATGACCAATAACAAGCGACTGTTGAAATAATCCATATTAACTTTACCTCGGGCGCGAAACTAATAATTCACGCGTCAAATCCATCAGATCCTAATCTGTTAATAGATTTGGACATACACAGACCGTAGTTTTGATATGTTATTCCTATATACATTTGATATGAAACACATTTGAAAAAGTGATTTCCGCCGCGCTGTATACACTTTCTAATCGCCCGCCGCATACCTTGCCAAAATAGGCATGTGCCGTTTGACGCAACGCCATTCAATGCGGCACTGTAGGACCACCATTATTTTATTTGTATATATTTATTAATTTTTTTTATAGAAAAACTAATATAAACAGTTATTTTTATATCGTAATAATTAATCGTTAAGTAAACGGTGTATGGGAATTGTTCGAACGTAAATATGTTGCATGTAGGTTCGATTCCTAATATAGGAATGTTCATATTAAAATTGTTTTCATTTCCCAAGTTTAGTAGTAAAGTGCGGCGTTAAGTTAAGACGGCAAGTAATTAGAATTAGACCAAAACTAGAGCATTTCTTCCGTCCATCGGGCCATACCTTAAAGCCCATTTCGTAAAGACATTCTGATTTACTGTATTCATCGCGTCTATTTATACTCATCCTTCATCTTAAAGAAAGTTACATTCATTCGTATTGCTATAGACCAATTAAAGCGCGACCAAACGTTTTAAAACGTTTAAACTTATGGACGTTTATTTTAATCTTTTTTTCCTTACTTTCCTTTCTTTTCGGGGGCAACAGGAAGAAAAAACCAAAAAATAACCTGAAAGATTAGAAAAAACACCTTAACATGAAGTAGTCCAGGCCTCTTATAGGAGATATATCTTGATATAGGTAATTATTATTAAAAGACACGTTTCACGTTGTATCCCGCACACATCAGGGTAAGCAGAGGGTACCTGAGTATATAAGTACCTAGTGTTAAGAAAATCCGTCCTCATTAAACCACTTACGTTCCCCACTTTCTGCAGAATTCTGGAGGGATTGTTTGAGAGTGTTGAGTGGCCGAGCTCAACGCTAGGTTTTGCTTCACCACCAGAACAATTAAATATTTCATTTTCTCTAGTGGTAATCGCACCCACTACCGTCGCGTTTACTGTCACATTCTTTTGCCTCTGTGCTACGACGAAGACTACCTTGCGTGTCTTGTTAAATGTGGTGCTGCTTATCACTCAGTGAGAAATTGAGTGCACTAGTGCATTTTACCGCTAAGAAGAGATGCTAAACTCTCTGTAGGGATATTTTTACAAATTTCGCTACCCAAAGATAATTACTAAGAATTATCGTTTGGCAAGAGAGAAACTATTTTTTAAATATTTTAAACATTTTTAAAGTGTTATTTCACACTTAGTAAAGAAAACTACTTATTTAGAAAACGTATAAAAAATTTAACGTAGCGGGACTCGATCCCGCGCCTCCTGGAAACCGACCAGGACCAAACGATAATTCTTAGTAATTATCTTTTGGTAGCGGAAATTTGTAAAAATCTCCCTACAGAGAAGCTAACAACATAAATAAGTTGTAACAAGCGTATAAAAATTTCGACGTAGCTTGACGAGAACGCATGGCTTAGTGGTCAGAGCGCCTGGTCGGTTTCCAGGAGGCGCGGGTTCGAGTCCCGCTGCGTTCAAATTTTTATACGTTTTTTAAATAAGTATTTTTCTTTCCTAAGTGTGGAATAACACTTTAAAAATGTTTAAAAATATTTAAAAATAGTTTCTCTCTTGCCAAACGATAATTCTTAGTAATTATCTTTGGGTAGCGGAAATTTGTAAAAATCTCCCTACAGAGAAGCTAACAACATAAATAAGTTGTAACAAGCGTATAAAAATTTCGACGTAGCTTGGCGAGAACGCATGGCTTAGTGGTCAGAGCGCCTGGTCGGTTTCCAGGAGGCGCGGGTTCGAGTCCCGCTGCGTTCAAATTTTTATACGTTTTCTAAATAAGTATGAGTAGTTTCTTCTTTTAATAAATTCTTTTAATAAAAAAATCCCCTCGAATGTGAACGACAATAAGAGGCCTCGACAATTAATCGCACCACAACGACATCACATTTAAAAAAATATTTTTATATAAAGATTAATAGTCCTGCATTAATATTCCACTAGTGTCCCCTGAACTCATGGTGACAACAAAGCGATCTATTCGTCAGAGTGCGGGTTCGACGACCGGCTGATGCCTGAAAATGGCGCGTTTCGTTATTATATTCAAACACCTGCGTCACATTGCCATTGTAATATTATCTGATGTTTATGAACGAACTAACCTTTGTATAATAATCAATGATACTAATAATACAGTCAAATTGAATTTAACATCAATAAATTAATATAATTAATGTACCTATCTTTTTTTAGCTTCGGATCTTCCGTATATAGGGGAGTAAACAGAAAGATGCTAGCATTAATATAGTCAATACGCTTAATATACTATCCTGCACATAGCAGGGTAGGTAGAGGGAACCTAATGTTAAGACACTCCGATCCCCATTTTCCGCCGAGTTCTGGAGGCATTGCGTGTTAAGTAGTGAAACTGGACGCCGCGCTTTGCCTCGACACCATAGCGAAGAAATGAAAAAATAAAATAAACATTTCATCTCCCCGAGTAGGGATCGAACCCACAACCAGTCGATTTTACAGTCACACTTCGTTCCCCGATTTGTGTTATTATATAATATTGCACTTGTTTTTAGAGACACTGCGTGTTGAGTGACGGTACCCAACGCCGAACTTTCTTTATAGATTGCAAGGAAAAAAATAATTTGAAAACTATTTTTTTCCTTCGAATGGATATTGAACCTAGAATATCAATGTAAGCAAAGAGTCACTGTTTTAGTGAGCAGCAATGGCATCAAATACCATAAAACCCTTAAGTACACTACGATCGAGTATGAGTAACGGAAAGTGCGAAAATGATGTGAATTAAAATTTCTATGTTTCTTTTTTTAACAGTTTGTAAGTGTTATTCCATACTTAGAAAAGAAAAATACTTATTTAGAAAACGTATAAAAATTTGAACGGGAACGGGACTCGAACCCGCGCCAGGCTCCAGGAGGCGCGGGTTCGAGTCCCGCTACGTTCAAATTTTTATACGTTTTCTAAATAAATATTTTTCTTACTTTGTTTCTTCCATTCGTTCGAAGAATCTATTTATAATTTTTTTTCTATACTTTTTGGGCTATTGAAATTGTCATAAAAACCTGTAATACCATATTATACCATATTCCATATTCAATAAACCCAGAATATTATGTATTTTAGAAAAATAAGATTATAGTTAAAAATATGTATAATAAGGCGTGTTGACGTAGCGATACGACGTGCAACTATATGTGATACAGGTTCGATTCCCACTCGAGTAAAATAAAATATTTATAATAATTTCCACGCTTTGCGACGTAGAGTACCGCTATTTAACACACTGTCTCAAAATGGGTCTAGCTTGTCCTACATAGGGACTCGTAGCAGGAAGCTAAAAAGATATGATAGACAAAGCTAACATAGAGATTTTTTTTTATTAAATATAATATGTATTATATACAATCAAACTCGAACCTGAAACCACTGCAGAAATTATGCGATACAATTCTACTGTGCCTTACGATACGATACGACGACTAATAATTTCTGAACATTAAATAAGAAATAAAATAAAGAATTAATGTTTTTTTAAACACCACAAATAAGCTGTCAAAGCGTGGGTTTACGTAGATAAGTTCTTAAAATACATATAATATAATTTATAAATTGACAAAACCGATATAACTTAAATCCAAAAACGTATTTTAAGTGAAACAACGGCTCCCTTTATAGATTTTATAAATACTAATTAAGTTCACTTAAGTATCACTTTGCAGTGCTCCAAATGTGGAAATAATTTATTAAATATATTTAATAATATTTTATAGATATATACATAGATAATATATTACATAATAACATATCTTAATATGGCTTTAAGGTTTTATTAATAAGTATGCAACAGGGTAGGCAGAGGGAGCTCAGTATTAGGAAACTCTGCTGTACATTTTCCGCCCATTTTTAAAGGCGTGTTAATTTGCGAAACTCAACGCCGCGCTTTAGTAAGGTAAGGTATATTAGGCACGTACAATTTAACGATGTTGTTTTGGAGATATAGCTCAGTTTTGATTCATATATTTCATTTAATATAACATATATACATAGACATGTATGTACGTTAGACTTGCTTTTACATACTGTTAGACAGCAGTACCTACATATTATGAATAAACTAGTAACGTAAACACATCACTGTTTCTGCAAACGAACAAAGCGACACATCACTAACCAACGACAGCCAACAAAATATCTAAACAAACGACACTCCATAGTGAGGAGAAGATTGCATCAGTTCAAAATAAAGTACCCGAGTCGAATGTACGGATACATTTATTGTGTTGCATTGTCGATATATCGAAACTTCGACCGCAAATCGCTCGCTCCTTGGCGGCATTGTCCGCGCCGGCGCGGTAGGTGTTAATGTCTTACAAATATGTTGAGAAACAAAAGTAAAACGTGCGTCGACTTATACAAGCTCCCGGCGCACAATTTATCGGGCAACAGGATTGAAGAAATTTTAATTAGAATGGCCTTTTAATGAATAAAGACATAAATTATGTTTGTAGATTCCAATAGTTGCGATTTGTGGACTGTCGGTGTAATTGACTAGGAGCTGGGGTATCAGTGAATGCGGAAAATGTGGACAGGATCGACGGTTGGACTCTATTGTTGATAAGGTTGGCTGTGAATGAGAACTAAATTGATTTAACAAAGAAGTGTTTGCAGACAGATTATAAGAGAATTGAAATAACTATATATTGGTAATGGTCTCAAGGAAGATACTTGATTAATTTTAGGGTTATCTTGACGCTATGGATTGCGATTGCTGATTTAAAGTGATGATCGTGAGCTTAGCATTTAGTACAAAAATTATATAATACGTCCATCGAAATGAGGTTCCTTGTCTATTTTTGCGTATTCAGCGCTAATAAAAACCTATGTGATATAGAAGGTCCTGACCATAATATTATATAGCTTCATGCCATGTCCCGCACACAGAAGAATAGGCAGAGGGAACATAGTATTAAAACACTCTGTTTGCCATTTTTTGCCTAAATTTGGAGGCATTGTATTTTGTGTGGCGAAACTCTACGCCGTCGCCGTAATCGAACCCACAACCTGTCACGTTTACAGTCACTCTTTCTGCCCCTGCGTCACGACTGGCATCCCTTTTATTTTAATTCAAAATAACATCTTATAAAAAAAATATATGACATATTTTAATTTTAAATACTCAAAAATGAAGGATTTCTTAAAAATGAAAAAAATCACAACACGAACATTAAAAAACGCATTTATAACACACCGACGCTAACAGAAGCTAATATTTAAATCTCCATATAATTTATAACTCGAAACCACTCGAAGAAATTACCTTTTAATCGAGTGAAAAAATATTGACAACATAAAATCGATTATTTACACTCGACGATAGGTATCGATTATTCGCCGCAGGATGTTTTGGCATAACATATTTCAGCTTTCTCACTTTAAGTCCTGTTATTTTAATTTAAAAATGCGAGTTAATTGCCATTCATTATGCAGGCAGTGTTATTAAATACATATTATAAGAATATTTGTTATTATAAATTGTATTAAACTTTCATAAGAAATTGTAAATTATACAATACAATGTTAAAAGACCGTCGTGTCGTTGCGCAGCATCACAGTGTCTCAGTGTAACGATTGTGAGTTCAATTCCCACTTGGGGAAATGGATTGTTCTCGTATTTTGTCTCTAAATTGAGCGGAAATTGGGAAAAGGAGTGTCTTACGCCTCTGTCTCTCCTTCTGCTGGAATAAGCGTGAAGTTGAAGCTATAATAATAGAAAACACCCTATTGTGTCGAAGTTACTATGCGTAAGCGCATGATTCTAAGTTCGAATTACCCTCAAAAATATAATTTTATTACATTATTTAGCTATTTTTTAGTGACCGACCGAAGGTTCAGTTTCCGCCAGTTTTTAGCCAAAAATCATTATTTTGGCTATAGTTTCGATTTCAGGCAGAAGAAAGCCGAACCTTTGGCCGTGCCGGAACTAAGTACTTGTCAGTCGTCACTCTGTCTGCCGATCCACGAGTAATAACGTCAGCTTATTAATTCGAAATTATAAAAATAAAATTATTACTTTATTAGGCTTCCTGTGGACCTATTGGAATGCCGATGATTCCAAATTCAAGCCCTTTACGACTACTTTGACTCCAGTATCGTAAAGACTTTGTAAAGAACTCATGTTTTCAAGACAAAAACCATATTTCATATATGCATATGTTTTCATATGAAACTACATTCAAAAAGGGGTTATATAAGTGAGAAATAAATCACTAAGTAGGTTTATTTAAAAAATAGCGGCGTATTTGTAGGTATTTGTAGGTATTTAAACAACGCGCGGCTGAGTGTAACGGAATGCTTTGAATTTACACCTTTTATTTTTATTTTCACCTTAAAAGTTATTTTACTGTTTTAATAATTATTTAACTTACGTAAAGGAATAAATATTTGAGTATAATTTTTGAACAGGTGTTGGTTTCCCCTAGTAAAGAAAAGTTTAAATACAGAACATTAATAAGTTTTTTTCGTGATGGTTGTGGGTTCTATCTTCTTCGGGGGTATGAATTGTTTTAATTTTTTTTTACTCTGAAAGGACGAAGTATGGCGTTCAGTCTCGTCAACATGCATGCCTCTCTTCTGGGCGGAAAGCGAAAAACGGAGTAGGTACTTTGACACCAGATAGTATACGCCTGCCTAGCTAGAAAAGTATATAATTAATATAGATAGTCATTGAGTTGAGTTCGTCGTGGCGCAGGGGCACAAGGGTGTGACTGTAACGTGAAGGTTGTGGGTTCGATCCCCACTCGGGGCAATGAATTATTATTTACTAATAGGTATATTCATTTCTTCGTTCTGGCGCTAAGGCAACATCCCGCCGTTGAATCCTACCTCTCAACACGCAATCCCAGAACGCGGGGAAAACATTAGAATCGCTTTGCCTACCATGCTATATGCGGGATACAACGTGAAGCCGGTCATAGAGTAAATAATTGTTATGGATCCTATTATGGATTGATTTATTTAACGCGGGGGTCGTAGATTCGTTTCTCGATCGTGGTAAAATTACTTTAAAATATGATCAGCCTCAACACGCAACGCCTCCAAATTTCGGGAGAAAGTGGGGAACGGAATGTCTTAACACTAAGTTCCCTCTACCTACCCTGCTGTATGCGGGAAGCTGATTTTAGTAGTTTGTACCAACATGAGTAATATTTGAAAATTATTCAAAATAGAAATAAATGACTGTAGAGTAAATAAGAAGGCGTGCTTAATTTCCCAGTTCACCCAACCGTAAGTTAGTGTAATTTATGAGTAAGTTTAATACTATTTAAGGCACAATGCATTTGGCCGCCCACACGTTGAACGCAAACAGCAAATGGGAGCGAGAAGTAGGACTGGACCTTTGTGATATACCGCCATATTGTGAACGAGGAGTTATTGGAGCGACTGTATCAAAATGCGTAGATAATTTGTTGTGTAATGTTTTATATTGAGATATATTAGTTGGTTTAAGCTGTGATTTGTGTATTTAAAGCGATGGCTAAGAACACATATGAGTAGGTTCATTATATATGATGTATATTTACTAAGAAAACGTATAAAAATCTGAACGTCTCGGGATTTGAACCCGTGTTTCTTTGAACACCGTCCAAACGCTCTGACCAAATAAGCCATACGTTCTCATCGAGCTACGTCGAAATTCTTATACGCTTTTTATAACTTATTTATGTTAATAGCATCTCATCATTTTATATATTTTCTTAATAAGTATTGATCTTTCCTAAGTGTAGAACAACACTTTCAAAATTTTTAAAATATTAAAAAATATTTATTAAAAGATAGTATTAAATTAGCTTCACGCTATATCCCGCACACAGCAGGGTAGGCAGAGGGAACCTAAAGTTAAGACACTCCGTTCCCCACTTTCTGCCGAATTTTGGAGGCATTGCGTGTTGAGTGGCAGAACTCAACGCCGCACTTTTGCCTCGACACCAGAGCGAAGAAATGAAAATATAAATTTAAGTAAATATTTCATCTCCTCGAGTGGGGATCGAACCCACAACCAGTCAGTTTTACAGTCACACTTCGTGCCGCTGCGCTATGACTGGCCTCTGAAAATTTTTAATTTAATTTTAAAAGATAGTATTCTTTCCCTCTTTCCAAATAATGCAGAGGAAAAATTAACACAAATGCACAATATTTTGATAATACAATTAGCTTAGTTTAGGAGTTATGGGAGTTCAAAGTCGTAAGTGACCGGTGGACACGCACTCTTACATCTCATTATTCAGAATTAGAAAAGTGATAAATATAATATTACTAAATGATTAATTACTAATGATATTTTAGTTAAATAAAATAAATAATAATAAAGTTAGAGGCCAGTCGGGGCGCAGCGGCACGAAGTGTGACTGTAAAACCGACTGGTTGTGGGTTCGATATTTACTTAAATTTATATATCCATTTCTTCGTTTTGGTGTCGAGGCAAATCGCGGCGTTGAGTTCTGCCACTCAACACGCAATTCCAGAATTCGGCAGAAAGTGGGGAACGGAGTGTCTTAACACTAGGTTCTCTCTGCCTACCCTGCTGTGTGCGGGATACAGCGTGAAGCTGATTTATTTATTTAAAATAAAAAATGATTTTGATTTTATGAAATGAAATTTTTGTTTATTTCGAAAATATAGCAATAATATTTTTATATTATTTTTTGTCTAAAAACAAGTACTACTATGTAAATGAGTCTCACAAAGTTCTATAAAGGGAGGCCTGAAGCGCGGCGTCCGATGTCGCAAGTCGCACCCGCCACGCCACCACCTTACGGAAATCTCTAAATCTACTAAGTTTTAACTTAATTAATTCAATGGTTTTTATAGAGACATAGGATTTAACTAAAACGAATAATTTTAAATATTGTTTGAAATAAATAACTGTACTATTAAAACAACTTACTATATGTGATTATCATACGTGACGACGTATGTGACGTACATCAAACACAACACTACTGTGCCACGAAGGACACGTGATGATTGTGGGTTCAATTCGCACCATGAAATTGAAAAAATAAATAATTCAGTAATAGATTTCCTTAAAGTATTTCTCTAATATTTTTTCAGACAGGGACAATCTGTTGTGGCAGAAACTACGACACACTTTATAATGTGTAGCAAGCACCTGGTTCTACTAAACATTTTTGGAAATAAAGCTTTGGAAAAATATCCTGCATTATGGTTTCTTTTTGTTTATATTATATCTAATTATAAGCCTAGTTTAAGTAGTAGATAAATGTAAAACTTAAGCTGATAATTATGAAAAAAAATAAAAAGTACGTAGTAGTAACGGTTTAGTTAAAATATATATTAAAAAAACATACGCGACGAATCCAGTTAAATAGTTTCATTTAAAATACGTAATAATCACGAAAACCAAAGATCTTATTGTTTGCACTTTCTTCTAATCATGATAATGATTCTTTTACATACATCTGAGATTTAAAGGAAAGCCTTAATGACTGAAAATGCTATTTTCATTCTTCTGTCTGGTGGACAAAACGCGGCGTTTAGTTCCGCTTTTCAACAGCTGCTTTTTATTTATATTAATTATGAGATCAAATCCTGTTCTATGATATAAATTAATTCAAAACTAAAAAAAACCATCCCCTTGTTCACCTAGTGTCCTATTCTAAAACATGGGGATACTAAAAAACAGAACAATAACTTATAATACTTATTAAGAAAACGTATAAAAATTTAAACGTAGCGGAATCAATTTTTTATACCTACATTCTTAATATGTATTTTTATTTCCTAAATGTGGAAGAACAATTTAAAGAAATGTTTATAACATTTAAATAACTTAAAATGTCTTTAAAATAACTACATTAAAATTAAAATAAAGGAAAATTAAATAACCATTACAAAATTGATATGTCTCGTTTTATTCACAATATAATATACTGTACTCTAATATTTACAAACTTATCTATGTACACGGTCGTAAATAAAAACGTTACTCTATTAAGTACATACTATCAAACATTTAACTACACAAATATAATAACACAACAAACACGTCATACTTCCTACAGAATACAGCACTCAGAGACACTAATTAATATTTATGTGACATTAATTTTATATTATACATCGGAGTACGTAAAAATAACCTAGCGAAATATAGCTTGTTCATTTGCGGAAGCCGCCTTTTTTTCTATCAGAGCGGAAAATAAAAATGATTTTAATCATTATTTAATATTATTTTCTCGAGAGCAGTACTAAGTCTAGTCGAATGAGGTTTTCGTGGCGCAGTGACTGTTAAACACTGCGATAAAAACCTCATAATTAAATTATATACTATATCTATTTAATGCCATTTAAATGCTAATCGACGTCTTTGAGTACTGACCACACAGCTTTCTAAATGCCACTCCTAAATTCACATTTTTTAAAAAACGTCCATTTTATTTTAAATATTAGCCTTTGCGTTGCTATAATATAAAAAGTTCTGTACATTTAAAAACATCACCTAATGTCTACTTGATACGAGTATTTATTTACATTTCAATTCACTGACATTAACTTTTTTAGGACATAAATAAAACATTTAAAAACATATTTAAAAAAATAAAATTAAATATGGACATTTTTTAGTATTTCCATTATGCACTCTAAAAAAATATAAGGAACAATTGAGTAAAAAAATATATTAATCACATGTTGTGATAACTGTAAAACTATTCAAAATTACAAAATTCATCCGTTTTAACTTTTTGTTATTATTCCAGTAATAAATAACAAAAAAAACTTAAAGTAATGACAATTAAACTACAAGCAAATACATACAACAACAGTTTTTTTTAACAAACAGAACTCATTTATTACAAAAAAAATATATTTTTTTAATCTAGTTTATTCTAAAAATTGACTTATTGATTGCTAGGCTGAAAAAACTATTCGAAAATTACAAAATATTGTAAAATCACTGTCAGGATTTTTATGAAAAATTAAGTTTAACTTTGATTATTCCATTTTTTTTTCAAACATTATATATATCCGTATCAGACGTAAATATTTTCTTAAAATAAATTATATTAGTCGACTTGCGTACATAATAGTTTAAATTATAATTATGATAAGGATTGTTTTATCTATAAGACGAATAGATGACTAAGATGTACCGGCGCAATATCACGAAAAGGGAATATGAAATTATTAATTTTAATTACGAATTTTTAAATAATGGCTTCACCTGTATACCCGCATGTAGCAGGGTAGACGGTGGAAGGTTGGGAATTTTGTGTTCCATTCCAAATTAAGCCATTTCTAAAGTTTAAAAGACTTGTGTATTGAGTGGTGAAACTCAACTCACTATTTCATTTCCTCGAGTAGGAATCGAACCCACAACCTGTCGCCCTTAATCAGACGCTGCGCCACGACTGGCTTCATTCCCTTATCGGCTTATTAACTAATTCTCGTTTGTTACGGATATTATATTATTATGTTTTTTGTTCAAATACTACATTTAGTTGTTAGCTATATTACAAAGTTTTTCTACGATTAATATTAGGCCGATTCAAAACGAAAAAAGTCGAAAGCTCTGGTTTTTACTTCTTATCTAACACTGACATTTAAAACAATAACAATAATATATATTTTTTTTATTTGACAATTTTTTTTATTGAAACGTCAGTGTCATTTGTCATACAAAACGGTTACCTGCCAGAATTGATTGTGCTGCCATTATAATAATTTCAAAAGACAACTATGCTTTAACTAATTATTCTAACTAAAATTATTAACTGCTATTAAAATTTGAATACAATTTATATACACAATATCTAATTACTAAAAATATATAAAGACTACATTACACTAAGAAGCATTAAAACACGCCATTTTAGAAACTGTACTATATACAAAATTATTAATGTTAGTACAAAAAAAATATAGCTTATATCTAAAAATCTATTTATATATATATTTATAAAAAAAGAAAATATATCAGTCTGTCCTTTTGATATAGCGCTGGTAACGATCCGACAAAGAAGTATTAATTAATATATTAAATGCAAACAAAATAATAAAATATTTTCGAGACTAGTATGACAAGGTCTTTGGTTAACGTTTAAAAATACAATCAAGATAAGAAGTATATTTTAATGTTACGTAAATTATAATATTAAAAGTATAACACGTCGTGAAAAATCAAAATTTTTTTGTATGTATCTCGTATCAAATAATGAAATAGAATTCATACAAATATAAATAAGAATTATAGGTATACAAAATGTATAATTATTATATTAACCAATATAATTATATTATAATTTTTTCATACATTTTATGTTATTGTTTTTATGACAAAGAAAATAATATTCAATTATGATATAGAACAGTATGTACATTTATATCATCTTGAAATTTCTATTAAAAAATAGTGTAAATAAAACAATAATCAAATTATGTATATAAATCGGTTAAATGATAGTTTAAATAAAACTAAAGTCTACAAATATTTTTGATTTCACACGAATTAATAACATTAATTAATATAAATAAAATATGACTAAATTGCAAAATTACAGATATTGGCAATCGATAAACATATAAAAATTTAAGTTAAATAGGTTATTTGACAACGTCAAAGAGTGACTAATAACGCGATGGTTGTGGATTCGATTCCCACTTAAATTAATTAATTAATTTTATCGCTCTTGTAAGTAGACAAAGCACGGCGTAGAGTACCGCCACTCAACCATGTTTCATGTCATTGCATGGCAATGTCTCGGAATTTGGACGGTGGGAAACGGAGTGCCTTAACCTTCTGTCGGCGTGAAGCTATAAATAAAATGTAATACTTGCAAAATATCGTAGTATCTGTGGATATAGTCATAACCTCAATACAATAGAATATTAATTTGCTATATAATATTAACATATCAAAATTAATAACAAAACTAAATAACCATTGATTATTTAATATAATGTAAACATCAATTTTTTTTATATATATATCGATTTCATTTGATTAAAACGGATAGACTATTATGATTAATATTATAATATTTCTTTACTTCATAAAAATAATAAATACTAACCATCTATATTAAAACTTTATAATTATCGGCATAGACAAAATATCGATATCCGGTTATTGACAAAAAAAAATAATGTGCCGTAATCAATTAATGTTTTCCATAACAGATTATTACTTTCTATATAATCGAAACAAAGGTTTTATCGAAAATCAACTAATACCTTCAACAATAGATTAATAATTCATAATCGTCTACAGAATCGGTTACCGGCCGTACGAAAAATATCTACATATATAATATCTACTTTAATATATATATATATAAATATGTAGGAATTATCCTTCACTCAAGCACCGATATGTCGAGATGGACTAATTTTTGTCTAACTACTACTAAGGACAATGTTAAAAGATTAAAATCTTTTTTGCCATTTTTTATATATTTCTTTTATTTATTGATTCATTGAAATCCTTGTTTTTGTTCATTTATGACAAAATATATTAGAATTACACAATGAAAAAAATATTTACTAGTTTCGTTGAAAAATATTAAAGTAAAAGATACAACATCCAGTCCAAAATATCTGTGTTGTGTGTTACACTGTTTATTTTACATAAACCATAATAGCTATGGAAACTACATTTAAACTGGAAATACATACAAAATATTTACTTACATATACATGTCGTATATGTATATTCAAATAATTTAAACCTTTATCTAATGTCAAAACTACTATATAATAATTTCTTAAAATTAACTTATTAAGAATACTTATATCATTTTCAAGGGAATGGCAAGGTTTTTTTAGGTTTCAGTTCAAGAAACCAATGTTTCTTAAGAATTACATAAAACAACCAAAAAATGTATTAATCTGTATTATTTATTATGACTTATATAACTGTACTTTTAGCTATTTTAATTTTTATATTAATAAATATAAATGAAGAGCTGCCACTACGTTTATAAGTTAGTAAAGCAAAAAAACATATTTTTGTGTAAAAATAAATGACTGTCAAATATATGAAGTACATAAAAATTGCCCTATTACATCAAATAATTAAAAAATGTATAATTTTTTAAAATTTCTTAAGAAAAAAATGTTATTCCTTAAGATATTTTTTTTTTAATAAAGTGGATATAATGGCACTGAGAAAAAAATATAAAAAAACAGATAACTAATAATTATATTTGGTGTACAGAATGACAGTTCAAAAATATAATTAATTTTCATAATAAAAATATAAAATATTGCTCTCATTTTAACTATTCCTAATTTGCATAAGTCGATATGTTTTTAAAAACTGTCATCATCCTGAATAAGGAACGAAGTAATATCATCCAATAGATATTTCTTTTTCTACGGACAAGAAATGTAAAGAGAAATCGATATTAATATCGATGTTTTATAATAAAAAAACATTTGAAACGATTCTATTTGGCAGTTTAACCTACATACCCTGGTATTGGGGGGACGATTCCCATTTTACTTCACTTACAGCCTTTCGAAACATTTTTTTGATATAATTTATTGTCCAATCCTCAAATACAATAAGGGTCCTCTTATTCTAATTGTATATCTTATACATATAGAATATTTTGTAAACGAAATAATTGATTTTATATATACACATACAAAAATTACATAACAAAGAATAATACAAAAAAATATGTAAAAAAAATTGACTACAATCACATAATATTGTATACAATATTAATATACAAATACAATATCCATCAACAATAAAAGGACCCAAATAAACTTACCTCACACACTTTAAAATTTCGAAAAATTCCTCCTTTTCGAAACCTATTTCTACTGTAGAAAAAATGCGCTGTAACGCATTATACCTGGGTAGACTTGCGGAATACACAAACTTTTCATCTACAACGCGCCTATATCCGGGTACACTTGCGGAATACCCGAACCAGTTTCTCTGTACTGTAGCGGATCCGCGCGGAATTCCACGGACTTTAACGCCATATGTCCGTAAATTTTCGTAAATCTGTCAATGCAGGCGGACCGCTGCGACATGTGGCGGGCGTCGGCCGATAACATCTCTGTGTTAGTACATTCTGGACATTTGAATTTTTTTCGTGGCGTTACCTGAAAATTGAAAATTAAATTTTGTTTATACTATTGTTTTAATATACAGAGTGTTTTTGTCAGCACTACTTTGAATGAACAGAGACATTTTTAAGACGTTGCATGTTGAGTGGTGGAACTCAACACCACGCTTTGCCTGTTTTTCTGTGTGTTGGTTCACGATATTTCCAAAAACGACTTAATTGTATTAAATCTTATTTAAAATTAACATAACTCATTAGATTCATCAGATCATTAGCCTTTAAAGCAGATATGCTATGCAGTTTGTACGTCTCCCATTTTAAGCATAAATTCATCTATTTGTAGTAATAATTTGGTTGGTTAAAGCAGCTTCAAGCTGTATCTCGCATAAAGCAAGGTAGGCTGAGGGAACCTAGTGAACATTGCGTGTCACGTGTCAACGAGACGTTTAGTCCACCTAAGCAGACAATTCAAATACAAAAATTTGCTCGAGTGGGAATCGAATTCACAATCATCGCGTTTACAGTCAGTCCCAATTTATTATTGGCTTCCACAATCCGGCGGAATAATTAAATATGAAAGTTTTTTGTTCATCTTATACAAAAATTTAAATTATTTCGTATAATAAAAAATATAGGAAAAAAGCGGAAAGGCATGACAAACGAAATTGGTATACAAAGTTTTGCTACAATCGACAATTATAGCGGTAATTAGCTATTTTATTATTTTTTCCACAACTCTAGTGGTATGAAGTGCATACTTAGTTACAATTGAAAAGCAAAAAATGAAATCATTTTTTTAAAATGAGAATTAGAACAGAACACTGTTGTGGAAAAAATATAAAGATGATATTTGTACATATTATGGCAAATAAATAATGATAAACGGGAATGTTTCATATGACTTTAAAAAAAAATACTAAAAAAATACCCTTTTCATCACTATGTAATACAAAAAATAACATACCTTTATGGG
The DNA here is from genome assembly GCA_030704555.1 of Heliconius charithonia. Lineage (NCBI taxonomy): Eukaryota > Metazoa > Arthropoda > Insecta > Lepidoptera > Nymphalidae > Heliconius > Heliconius charithonia. The sequence continues at coordinate 9,269,880 of CM060825.1, forward strand.
TGGTTTTCTAGTAATATTAGCGACGAGGAAGTTCATAGCGATGTCTTCACAATTGAAATTATCGTCGACCCACGTCCGAATCTCGGACGGCATTTTATACGTGTAGTACCAAGACCATATTTTATGATGAAACGCTGCACCCGTTAAAACCTGGAAATTGAGTTTCTTATATCGAAAATGTGAAAAAAATTGTTTATTAAAATTAGTTTTTTATTATGCACGTTTTTTTGGTATTTCTGTATCCCGACCTAATGTTAAGACACTACATTCCCCATGCACGGCTCAATTTTGAAGACATTGCTGTTGACTGACGGAACTCAACATCGCGCTTTGTCATGTTAACGTTAAATGTAAGTTATGTTGAGCGGGGAAATGTAAGTAATTTAGGTCCCCGAAAGGAAACCGAACCCGCTGTGTGCCGTTGCTCCACAATGGCCCCAATACATTTTATGTCATTATATATTTTATTATATTTGAGCTTTTAACAGTAAATCCATAGGTACCATATTAACTACACATGTATAAAAAAAATCAACATCCTCACCATGGATATCTGATTCGTCCACTCGCTGTGGTACTTCCACGAGCTAGTGACATTGTCCCACACGTGCAGACGCGATGGGAAGCCGACTATTCTGTCGGGGAATTCCCGCCACACGTCGAATCTGGAATGTATGTAAAGAAATATTTAAAGAATCTACCTCCTACGTTACCTTAAAGTTACCGTATAGTTAATGTAGTTCAGCGTTTGGTTATTTTTTTTCTAGCAATATGAAGTCATACTGCGTACATACAAAACTTAGAGGTTACATAATGAAAACAGCATCTCAAGATCGATCTCAGACTTGATAGCGATTTACAAATGCGAGCCTTAAACAGTTATCGCGTATTAAATAGTAGAATCTAAAGTTACTATACTTTTAATTTGACTAAAACGGAAATAATCAATGTAGCTGACTCCCATATAGTTCTAACCAACGATAACCGTATCACAGGAATAATATTACTTCACATTGTTATTTTTCCTTTTTAAGCTCCATGCACTCCATTCTCTACTTTCCGAAATGTCAGCTGTGGCGGAACTCAACACCGCACTTTTTTAAGCATAACGAGGAAACGCAAAAGATTTATTTCCATTTATAAGTATCTAATCTACAGCCATCGCGTTACTCTGCCAATTTAAATTATATACTTTAAAATATACGGCTTTTTCATTCATCTTTAGTTAAAATTTTACTAGGTGGTAATAGAAAAATGCAGCTCAGCAATAGTTTTAATGAATCGCCATTTGAAATAGCTTGCGTTTGCGGAAAATATTTAATTTTATTACTAAGTCACTTTAGTGAGATTACGGCACTTAAGATTTCTATTAGGTTTATGAACCTATAATATCTAGATCATTCCGCGTTTAATTAAGAAGATAGAAAGCGTGATGTCATATCATTTTATTTTCGTCTTTCCAGAAGAAAAAAATATTGGAAAGTGCGAGTCGGGCTCGCCCATCGTAGGTTCCGTTTTAAGGCTTTTAAAGCTGCCTACCGCTTTTAATTCAGGATTTAACCGTAAATGTATTTTTTCACAAATGTATTTCTTCTGAAACTAGTACTACCTGTAGATGCTAGCTGCAAAATTCAACCAATCGGAAGTACTCTATTCATTTAGATTCTCTTAAAGTTAAATAAAAAATCAAGTTAAGTTCTGTTACTTGACAAGCAATGCGTATATAATTCGGCGGAATTTGAGGAACGGAGTGTTCTTAACACTAGGTTCCATAATTTGTTGTTCAGTTCAGTTGCAGTGTTGCTTCTATATACAATAGAGTTTTTAATATATCAATAGATTTGAACACGCAACCACCACAAATTACACCCTAAACACACTCCATTCAAACTCGGACAAAAACCATTTATCTCTATCACATATCCACAAGTATTAAGCAAGAAAAGAAACACATTTCGTTCGGGGCTAAACGAAAAAAACTTTTTCGATTTATCGAAACTAGGGTAAAAAATCGTCCTTTATCCATCTCCATAACGCACTGTCCGTGCTCGGTGTGACCGATCCAACGATACGTTGATGCATCAGAGCGTGAACTACTGAGATATACCGTGTACGATCTCGATACGATCGTATCTAAAAAATGAATGTGGATTTTCTATATGGAAAAAAATGTTTCGCTGCACTAATATTGTCGTTACAGAGTGGAAATTTTATGAAGATTTTTTTTTATTTGATGAATAGGTGGAAGTTTCTGTTTTCGAAAGTTTGGCTGGTGATTAACGTGCGTTGGTCACCATAACGAATAGAATAAACCAAAATGATCATCTATATATTATATACTAGGAGGGTACTCGCAGCTTCGCTTGCGTACCATCTATAATAATTTTATTATGCTGCATTGTCAACAAATTGATACAAAACAATTTGTTCATGATTGAATATCATGAACTACTTGTATACATAATTCTAAAATAATGCAAGAATTACGTTGCTGCTTAAGATGATGTTGTCGGCGGTAAGGGCGTGAGGCCGGCCGCAAGCAGAGCATTGAATTATTTTGAATTTACATTTTCTCGAAAAGTATACATATAAATTTTATACTATAAAAGCCGAAGTATATCTTCATAGAATTTTCTTGATGATGGAATAACTTTCGCTCGTAAGTTTTGATATCCACGTCAATTAGAAATCGGTGATATATCATCTTTGAAATTATATTGTCTTTTTTTGTCACAAAACTCCTTATTGTGACTATAAAAGAGATAAATATACGGTGTCGTGGATTTTATATAGGACTAATAAAATAAAATATTTCTACAATATTACGTACTGACATAAATTAAGTAAATTTTGCAGCGCATGCTCTTGAAGCAATTCGATGGCGTTAATTTTTATTGATATTTCGTTATAAGTAACGACTATACGCTGTATATAATATATACAAAACATAAAAAAAGAAAATAGGACCAGTAGATCTCGCGTTAAAACAAACATAAGCTCTCTCACTTTATTATATTAGTATAGAGTTTTGTATTTGTTGATTTTTCCGAAAAATTGAACGAATTGACATAAACATTAATATGGGATCACTTATGAAACATGCCTTTCAAAAAATTATCATAATATTACATTTATAATTGGAGCAGACGAACGACACAAATATATACAAAAAACATAGAGCCAAATTGACGACCTCCTCAATTTCCATGTCAGCTAAAAATACGTAGGGTATTCTAGGTTTAGTTCCACTAATTTAGTCCCACTTAGTGACGCCAATCAAGTTTCAACTAATATGAAATTCAAAGTTGTATCAGTATATTAAAATTACTTAAACCCAAATTGACCCTACTGAGGTCAACTTTATCTAGATCATCTAATCCAATAAAAACTATGGACAATAACATTCAAACAAATATCAGACTGGCATGAAACAAAGCGATTCGAAAATAACGCAGTTTTTTTACCATACCATTTCAAATAAATGTTCATAGAGCTTACATGTAAAATATAGAGTCAGATACTAAATAGATTTTTATTGGCAAGTCGTAAATTTTCTATAAAACTACATTCTTTCTTTCTGAATATTCTAGAATATATCTTTCTATTTGCCGCTTTACTAACCCTAACGTTACTTTATTTTCAATGCCATTAACTCTACGATTTATTTTGCGCAAAAAAAAGTTTTACCGACCATAGTTTCAAAGAACATTAGTGTAGCAAATGTGTTCAAAGGAGGTCACGACAGACCCTTAGGGCTCAGCATTACCAATAATGACCTCTAATCGAAAGTGTTAAAGTTCAAAGTCTTATATTTTTTTTAAAACGATTTTGTCAAGGCACAGTAATAAGAATAACCGTGATGTCGTGACAGAAAGTAGTATTTTAAAAAGTCTTTTTCGATAAATGATTTTATTAATTAGTCGTTTATTTTAATTGTTTTTTTTTATTTGTTTATATTTAAGTCCATTATAATTTTTACTATTCGCTTAAGTTAAGACACTCCATTCTCAGCTGAGAATCGAACTCGCGACAGCGTTGACGACACGACGATTAAACCTCCACCGTCGTGAATGTAATAATAAAAATATGGTTTCTGTTGTTTAATTAGACAACTAAAAATTGCGAGATGAAGATATTTTCAAAGTTCTATTTGTCTAGCGACAAAAAATCAGCTTTATGTTGTATCCTGCACACAGCAGGGTAGAAGAGGGAATCTAGTTGGCTCCTTTACCTCTCGCAGTTTTGCTATAAATTATTTTTTTTTATAGTAAATAAATAAAATGGTGAAAAAAAAACACTTCGTACACCGTAATCGGACATAACGCAGCGAAAGGCAAAGGAGCAAAAATTAAAAAAAACAGGGAATCTTTACAACAGCTTTGGAAATTCTGACCCGATTTGGGTAAAACAAAAACGATTTTTATTTGCATGAGTACGCGCATTAAATGCAGATAGCTGCTATAGTCAATTATATATTTTTATGTGTTGGTGTGACACATTACATTTGAGAAATCATACAACAGGTAATGTTCAAACCGGTTACTGATTATAATTTTTTTGCACAACCTTTTTGAGATTGTACGATGAAAGTTGGAATTAAACTCTTCGAAAAGGTACTTTATGTTAAAATCTATTTCTACACTTTAATCCTATAGTAAAACAAATGTAATGTGGTGGTGGTTATTTCAATCGGTTTATAAATAAAAAAGTTATATTATTTTAAAGAATATTGTTCGACAATAATTGTATGTTTGGAATTATATAGTAGGTATAGTTTTTTAAATAATATTATTATTAGAAAATCAAAGTAATGAAAATAATAATTATGTAGATCAAGCAGGCGAAACCATAAGTAGGTCACTAGTAACTAATAAAATATATACATAATAAATATTATTAGTCATAATAACGCCATTTTAGCAAAACGCGCTAAATTAAATACGATGGATACTCCTCCAATTTTTTTCTAGAGCAGGTAAACGTCTATTAGTATACTGGCATAAAAGAATTTTGTTCCTGTGTCTTATTAAACAAAAGTTTGCATTGAAACAGCCACTCGGCATACACAAAAAAACCTAAAGAAAAAAAATCATAATACATTTCAAAGTACTACCATCGTTCGTAATTAGAGTTACCCTCCTAACTGTGTCACGATGACGTAGTTCGTTATAATAAATCTATAGAAACAACAAAATTTTAATGAATAGAAAAACATATAACACAATATTAATTGAGTAAACTGACGCGGGATCTGTTTGGATTTTTCATACGAAATGATTATTTGAAACTATTTTATGTACACTGTTTTATAAAAAAATATATACATACTAGTACCATCATATTGAAAAAAAATATATAAAATTTGTTTTATGAGAGCGGGCAAATGGGAATAAGTTATTCTCTCAAGTGCGGATAGCACCTACATCTATCGAATTTATAATCCGACACTACTCCCTCTGTGCCACAATGACCTCATTAATTAAATTGTTTTTTCAGCTTCACGCTGTATCCCGCACGTAGCAGGACATGCAGAGGGGACCTAGTGTTAAAACACTCTATTCCCCCACTGTCTGCCCCTCGAAGATTACGTGTTGAATGGAGGAACTCACCGCTTTGCCTCGATTTTATTGCCCCGAGTTAGAATCGAACCCACAACCGTCGCGTCTAGTCACACACTTGTGCCATTCACCACGACGGCCTTTATTAATTATTAAATATATAGTTCAGTGAATAACAACATCTCTCACGAAATAATATTTTTTATAATAGTTTCGTAAAAATCTTTCTACAGAGGCGCTAACAAGAAAAGTTTACCTGGAACAAGCGTATAAAAAAATTCACGTAGCGCGAGCCTACCGTATAGCTGAATTAGGTAGGAAGCTTAGACGAAATCGAAAAGATAAAGATTTTAATTAAAAGAAGTTATCAATTTTTACAATTTTATATTTAACTTGCAAAACTAATAAAAATGTGATCGTAGCGGGATTTGAACCCGCGCCTCAAATCAAATCCTGTTACGTCCAATTTTTTAAACATTTTCGAAAAAAGTATTTTTATTTAGTAAGTGTGGAATAACATCCTTAAAATGATGAAACCGAGTAATGGTTCCCTACGTAATTGTGTATATGATTTTTTTATTTTTTATATGAAAATTCAATACCTACAAAAAGAGTCTTAGTTCCTCAGCACATTTCAAATCAATAATTTAATACGCATATATATCAATAATAAATTCCTAGCAATAATTTTACTCAGTTCAACCGTTATAGCGTGACTGGCAGACATTTAACTAAATACATATTTTTATTTTTCATTACCTTTTTTAACTACTTCTACAGAACGGTACGGGCTATTTAAAATTTATGATTTAATTTTATAATCGAAAATCGAAATTTTATTAAAAGACTAGGATCGAAAGAGAGACCACAAATAAAAAAAACAATAATAGATTCACTAAATTATGCTGAATTATAGTTATTTCGTATTGGCTTGCGGTACTCAACGCTGCACTCTTTAAAATAAAATTGAAACTGCTATATCATTAACTCGATGTTTTCCCCGAAAAGAATTCGAATAGACAACAATAGCGTTCAGAAATCTAACTTATTTCACTATACATTCCAGAACATTTCACAAAAACCTATCCACAAGTAAATTTCTCTTGTGATTTATAACGTCTGTAACAAAGTAAAATTGCGAGATAGAAACCAATTAATAATATGAGATACGTATATAAATTAAAGGATATTAAGCGGTTCATCAGAACGTTGGACTGTGTAATTAGTGTATCGTGTAACCCTAAATTCTAATAAAGATATTGTGATTTTGATAAATTGTACTTTTTTTTTTGTCTTTTACTTTACTTTACTTTTTGAGTTTTTTTTTTCGGAAAACGCACTTACGTTTTTCGTACGTATAAACTATTATTGAATTTCAGCTTAGAAGCCACTGTGGCGACGGTTGTGGGTGTGACGCACTCTACTCGGGAAGTAAGTGGGACAAAACACTGCGTTGATCACCGCCACTTAAACGCAACGTTTCGAATACGTGCTAATAGCGGAAAAATCAAAATTACTAATTATTTATATAAACGACTCAAGTATAATATTAGGAGTTTTCTATTTTGTATTTGAATTCACAACCAATGCATTCAGCGAACCGTACGTTAACTTTGCGTCTATTTTGTTGCCTGTCCCTACGTATATGACATAGGCATATATCTTTAGGCATTCAGGGCTTTAGACAAACAGACATCTCCACGTTACATACGTACTTAAACTAAAGTGTAGGTAGACGGTAGACAGAGGGTAAGTCAAGAACTACTTACAAAGTTTCAGCTAATTACAAAACTGCAAAGGAAATTTTAGTACCTACAATTGTAACATGCACAAAGTTTAAAATTTTCTTAATATAGAAAATTAACACAGAAATTAAAATAACAATACAAAAATTATTGAGGGTATTTTTATATTTAAACATATTCTCTATCTCTACTTTTACTGGTCTGGTTTTGTCAATAAACACTCAATGTATCTAAAGTGATGTAAAATAGAGGATGGAGTGTGTTGACACTCATATCAGGATAATTTATAAAGGAATAAAAAACATGAATATAAATTAAAATTAATTTCATATACTTACGGAGTGAGCTATCAAGTGATATCACGCAGTCTGTCAATTAGCAATATTACAACGCTTGTGATTTTGTAATTTCTCAATTCCCATACAGTTGCAGCAATTATGAGATAATTTTTATTTCTTTTATTTACATATACTTTATTGCACATAATTACAAAAATGTTTGTAATAAAAATGTTTTTTATACAACCAATCCGTAGAAATAAATATTCATGTACACAGAATGATTTTTTTTATTTTTAGCGGTATTTTAACGCTGTATCCCGCCCATAGCAAGATAAGCAGAGGGAACCTGAAAATCTATTGTGACACTTCTTTTTCGCACTTACCGCCTAATTCTTGAGTCATTGTGTGTTAAGTAGTGGAACTCAACATCGTTAATTATTGATAAATGGCATATGTCTTTGTCTAACACGTAATAACTTTTTAATTGTTCTTCTATCTTATTTTTATTAAAAAAACTATATTTTTAAATTAATTTCGTCGTGTTTAATGATAAAAGTGTAGTAAACAATAAAAACTTCTAAACTAAGATTAAATTTTTGATAAATTTGTTTGGACATAAATTTATCAATGGTAAGATAAATTGATTTATTATTTATTTATATTTTTCTAACATTGTAGAGCCTATAGGCAATCTACTATTGTACTTATTTTGATAATTGGTGATTATTATTCAACAGGACGATATTAACATACGCACCCTTAATGGCAGTATTCATTTACTTCGTTTGACCTGTCAGAAGTCAGAACGGGAACATAAAAAAAAATTAAACACAATCATGTCCCCAAGTTGGAAACTAATCCACAACCATTACGTTGTAATTAAGCACTCTCCCACTGCACCACGACAAATCTACGCACAGCGCACACACATACATACACCCAATTATAACACTAGAGAGTAGTACCAAGTAGGAACGAAAAAAAAAGCAATTTCAAAACGAAATCAGACAACAATACAGCAGTATTGGGAGAGATTAATTAAAAATGACACGGACTCACCCAAATTCCAACTCATCGGGCGTCAACATGACGATGTCATCATCAATCGTCAGCTGGCATTCCGTTTCGATGTCGTCGTAGGGGAAAAATCTGTTCGACAATTTGTTCTCTTTGGTCTGTATCACTTTCAACGGCTTATTTACGACTGGCCATTCTGATGCTAGGAAAAAAAGGATATATTTATTAGAATAATAAAAAGAAAATATTTACATTTTTGAATGTTAAGTTATAAGATTTTTTTTCACTTCACTGTGTATCCCGGGTACGTGGGAGGGTAGGCAGAGGGAACCTAGAAAAAACACTCCATTTCTCACTTTCTGTCTAATTTTCGAGGCATTGTTGAGTGAAGGACAACACCGCGCTTTGTCTTGTCACCAGAGATAAGAAATACAATTATCCAATTATCGTACTATTATCCCGAGCGGGAATCGAACCTAAAACCGTCGTCATTTACAACAAGTGTTTGACACTTCAACTGCCCCCAATATTTTCATAATTAAAACTAACTAAATGCATCCTGTTCGGAGAAATCTCGCGCAAAAATTGTTTGGATAGACAAACAGACAAAGGAAATTGTTGACATCCTTAATGTTATTAAGTGATTACTACCACTGATTTTCTCAACACTTTAGTTATAGTTGTTTGTATTTAATGTCTTTATTAGTTTGATAATATGGCTTCGTTATTATATGTATATACTGTGTCGCAATGCAAAAGTATTTGAGTAAAATCCCAAAGGTAGTTGGTTCGATCCTCATTCGAACAGCACAAAAGTAGGCTACTCAGAAGGCAGCGTTTTGAAAATACGAACAGAATGAAGTGTCATGACACTTGAATCTCTCCGTTTATCCGTGAAAAACCGTGAAAATAAAATATATTAAAAAATAAAAGCATCACACAGTCATATATTCATATCTCAGACTCTCTTTATCTGCCCCGCCTAATGCGCGATATTTACCAAGACAAAAAGTATATGCCATTTTTCATTTCATATCGTTTTATGTTTTTCCATGATTTCACTTACAAATACTTAAACATATAAACGTTAAAATATTTATATACTATTAATAATTATTAAAAAATATTGCAATATACTTTACTCAACACGCAATGCCTCCAAAATTCGGCAGAACGTGAGGAACCTAGTGTCTTAACACTAGGTTCCCTCTGCCTACCCTGCTGTGTGCGGGATATAGCGTGAAGCTAATTTAATTTAATTTAATTTAATTTTCAATATACTTTAATTTCTTTCTTTTCCTTTGGATTATCCGAGGATAATACAGAAAATTTTACTGATAAACCTTTTTTAATTCGTAAAGCCAAATATTGAGAGACATTAAATAAAATGAATAGCAATCCTATAAACAATAAATTAAATAATTAATTAATTAATAAATTAATAAATCAATAATAATTAATAATAATTAATATTAATTATTAATCAATTAATTAATTTTCTTGCATGACATTTTCCTTTGTAAAACTTTCATTAGGTATGTCAAATGATGCAGTTAAAAAAAATATTTTGTTTATTTCAATTCTTCCCTCAATTCAAATTCCAATAGTTTACGTTATACTGACATAATTGGGTTAAGAAAATCATAAAAATTATACATTTTGGATAATTAGTTTAGGAATTATTGGCATCATCAGGCGTGCGAACAGACAAATGAATCTCGTTTTATTTATATATTTTATTTTTTCCATACGGAACCCTAAAAGTAATTTTTACTTACTATACGTTTATGGAAACTAAACTGTTCATGTCATTTAAGTCACATATGAGTGGAATGTGTGCATTCGTTTGTTGCAAAAAAAACTTTATATTTAAATGTCATTGGAAAATGAACCTTAACACCATGGAATAAAATCATTTTAACTCGACGTTATCGTGGTAATTTCACTCTCGGAACGATATTAACAGTTGCATGTATAAATGAACGGATTAATTGTGTTTGTTCACTACAATTGAGTATTATTTAACTTATTATAAACAAGTGTTGTACAAAAAGCCGTCGTGGCGCAGTAGCTCAGCGTTTATAAACTATAAATGTGGGTTCGATTACCACTCGAGGGAATGAACTATTAACATTTCCTCGCTTCAGTAACGTGACAAAGCGCGGCGTTAAGTATCCGATAACAACACACAATATCTCAAACGAACAAGCGAACGAAGTGTCTTAACACTAGATATTTTTTTAATAATTTTGGTTTATTGCGGTCGCCGGTTGATTTTATTATGAAAATTTTAGCTCAGAGTGAGAAAAATTGAAAATGTTATAACCTTTGTCCTTTTATTACGCGAACGGTTTGTACTTTCAAATGTTATTGTTGGTATTGTATCTATATTTGTGCCACTTTGTTTTAATAGAAGAACATGTGAAATGAAAGAGTGAAATGTGTTCTATAAGAAAATAATGTATGACATTTATAGTAAAAGAGAAAGCTTAAGTACATTGATTTCTTATTTACTAAAATACTTATTTAGAAAACCTATAAGAACTTATTTCCTCAGTGTGGAGTAACACTTTAAAAATGTTAAAAATTGTTTTATTTCATTGTCGAAAGGAATGTCGGAAGTTTTTTAATGATTAAAAAAAGTACCCTCACAAAATATAATATTAATAATACAGAAAAGTGAAGAAAGGTCATGAACAAAGATTGCAAGCTCCCCAGAATATACGAAGTGGTTTATGGCTGTGGAGGAAGCAAAATACGCTCTGATCCCCATTCCCAACCCAGCCACAGATAATGTCTACAGATAAAAAAAATAACGCATAGGCTTAACAAATGAATGGTTTTGTCCAAATTTTATAAAAACAAAAGGTTTTCATGTGATCCAGGATTAAAACGTTTATTCAAAAGAATTCAAATAACATTTAAATTACAGGCTTTGAATTTTTTCCGTCATACTCGTGACAATTGTGACGACTCGTGTATTAGTATTTTCCACGTATGCAAACGAACAATTATTACTTATTTGGATAAAGCTTTTGATTTGTATCTTTTCTTAAGCTCCTCACTGTATCTCGCACATAGCAGGCAGGCAGAGAGATTTTTTTAGGTTCATGCTGTATTCCATAGTACGCAGAGAGTACTTAGTGCTAAGACACTTTTTTCCACTTTCTTTTCCAATTTCCGCCAAATTCACGAGACTATTGGGTGCTGAGTAGCGAAACTCAAAGCTGCGCTATATCTGTATCTTGCTATCATGAAAAAAATACATTCCTTCGAGTGATAATTGAACCCACAAACGTTTAAGTCTGACTTAATATTTCGAGTATTCCCCAAATATTGTCTTTAAATAATGTATTATTATACTTATATGTTTAGTATGTATATTCATATAATAAATATGTAAGAACCCTTTTATGTATATATACCATTTATTTTATGTAAATATGTACTTAGAAGGTTGAAAAACGTCCAAGTTAACAGTAAAGATATTTTTTTAAATTATTAAATTGTAAGCATTTAGGTCAGAGCCATTAAAAAAAAAAACTAACATCAATTTAGCCAGAAGTCCAGGACCATCGTGTATATTTTTCAAAACATTCAGTAACATGTAACTAATTACCGCAAATTAAAATGATGAAGATCATAAATAACTAAATGTTATGTAATTTTATAAAAACACAATTGTTTTAACAATCCTATTTTCAATTATTTGTTATCTAATGTTGGTATTACATTATCTATATATAATGTAAGCTTAACAGATTATAAAATGAGGTATGCAAAATAATTAGGGCTAAAAACGATTGTTTGTTTAGCTTCACGGTGACCACCGCATATAGAATGGAAGCGAAGAGGGATCATAATGTTGAGACACTCCGTTCCCAATTTTCGCAGGACTTACGCTGAGCTTAGTCTTATATTCAAAGCGAGGAAATGAAAATAACTTATTCTCAGAAGTGAGAGTTGAATTCACAACAGTCTCGTTTACAGTCAGACGGGCCACTGCACCACGACAGATTCTAGATATGCTATTTTAAAACGAGTTCAAAATATCTCCATTCACGTTCTCAATTTGACCGAAACATTTTCATCAATATTATCCCATATCTCTTTAACTACTAAATCAATTTTGTTCAAACCATTACTAGCTCATTTAAGCTCTCTAGAATTCTCTCAAATACATGTATGGATTGCTATTCTTAATAATTTTAGTGTTCAAAATCATACTAAATCCTTTGGTAGTAGTTCAATAAATACGAGGTGTATTTTATACTTTATACAAATTCCTATACAGCGACTGAATGCGAAATTATAAGGGTTGCGTTGTTTGCAATGTAACTACGGAACCTTAAAAAGTAGTTTGTCTATCTAAAACTCATAAACAACGTAATTTAAAGTACTATAAATTTATGTTTCAAACAAAAAATCAACATACCGGTAAAGTACTAACACCGACTAAGGGAGAAATTGTAATAATCGTAAGGAAGGAGAAAACTTTTACGAATTTTTATTGTTGTTGTTTTTTTGTTGTTACGGGTGTGCTTTATGTAAATATGAATATATGCACGAATAGATATTCTAAATTGAGGCCAGTCGTGGCGCAGTGGCACAAAGTGTGACTGTAAAACCGACTGGTTGTGGGTTCGATCCCCACTTGAGGAGATGAAATATTTACTTAAATCTATATTTCCATTTCTTCGCTTTGGTGTCGAGGACAAGCGCGGCGTTGAGTTCTGCCACTCAACACGCAATGCCTCCAGAATTCGGCAGAAAGTGGGGAACGGAGTGTCTTAACACTAGGTTCCCTCTGCCTACCCTGCTGTGTGCGGCATACAGCGTGAAGCTGATTTATTTTTTTATTTTATTTTAGATATTTCAAACTATATATTGAAGAACTTTTAGTTAAATATCCTTGAACTTACCTATATACGTATAGCATAAAACTTTTGTTACTGACTGACAGACAACACACAGCGCACACAGAAAATTGAAATTTGTCATATAAGTTCTTTGACGAGTACGTCGGAGTACTAAGAGAGGATTTTCCAAAATTCGTAGGTAAACGGAAATAAGCAAAATGTTGCGTTTAACTTTAAAAAGACCACGTAAACGAGGAGCCTAATAATAAACATATAGAGTATATATGTATGTACATACTCGTATATTACGATCTTTGTTGTATACATTTTCCCCAGTTTTATTAGGGTCACCTCAGTCTATCCAAAATTGCTATAGGTTTCCATCAAATTTGCTATCTGACCTCTTAAGCTTATCCAGTGGGTTTTGTGTAACCTTACATTCAAATCACTATATATATGTATATCTCGTATGTTACACTCAAATTCTACAAAATTCTCTTTTTATATTTTTTTTGCCTCGCGATGCGTTCCGCAAATAGCAGGCCCTAGCTCTACTCCAGTTTTCGACTCATCGCATGGTGGAACTCGACGCCAGCTTTGTCTTGTTACCAAAGGGACGAAACTAAAAAATATATATTCCCCGCCTGTGAATCGAACCCACAATCGTCGCGTTTACAGACGCTGTTCCAAGCAGTTAATTATGTTATTTTGGTACGCAGACAACAAACCTAATTAAATTTCCACTTTACGCTCATTTTGGAAACGTTAAACTGGATGCCAAAATTTTACATCGCGCTTTACCCTAAACAAGTTGCTACTACAAAAAGGAAATATTTAATACCTTAGCTTCTACTTTCGACCTAGCCATGTCAATCATCAAATGGAAATAACTAAGAGACATGACATAATATTTCCAGTACTTGGAATGTGTCATGTGACAAAGTCATGACACATGACACATTCTAAGTATTCCAAATATTCCTAACATTAACACGACCAACGTGATTTATTGTAGAATATACTCTTCCTCAACAAATAAGCAACTTATCTAATATTAAAATAACGTTTCAATTCGAACTATCAGTTTCTACCAAAGAAACTCTTCAGCTTAACAATATTAGAATATAATATAAATCAGCTTCACGCACACAGCATGGTGGGCAGAGAGAACCTAGTCTTAAGACATTATGTTCCCCACTTTCTACCGAAATCTGGAGGCATTGCGTCTTGAGTGGCAGAACTCAACGCCTCGCTTTGCCGCGACACCAGAGCGAAGAAATGGGAATATAAATTTAAGTAAATATTTCATCTCCTCGAGTGGGGATCGAACCCACAACCAGTCGGTTTTACAGTCACACTTTGTGCCGCTGCGCCACGACTGGAATATAATATTTATACAAATATTCCCTTAAGTAAGATTCGAATGTGTGACTCCAAATGTACCACTACATACAGCGCCAAATTCTTCTGGTTCAAACCACAAAAACTTCTAAATTTGACCATCCATGTCAACACAACCGACGAAATTGGGGCCATTGTTAAAACAATCGCAATAACACATATGGCGAACTGGGTTCCGTGTATTGGATTGGATCTATATTGTGTTTGAGTTGAGTCGCAAAATGTTAAGGTTTACTCAAATGATATTTGGAAAATGCCAGCCATTGATGTATTGATTTTTTTGGCAACGACTTTGTTGTAATATATTTTTTTATATATATTTATCGTCGGTTAAATAGGAAAATGGAAACATTATTTAAAAAATCAAAATCAGGTTTACGCTGTATCCCGCACACAGCGGGGTAGACAGAGGGAACCTTGGGTTAAAGCACTCCATTCTCTACTTTCCACCGAGTTCTGGAGGCATTGCGTGTTGAGTGGAGAACTCAACGCCGCGCTTAGCCTTGACACCAGAGCGAAATAATGGAAATATAGATTTAAATAAATACTTCATCTCCTCGAGTGGGGATCGAACCCACAACCAGTCGGTTTTACAGTCACACTTCTTGCCGCTGCGCCACGACTGGCCTCATTATTGAATATTTTTGAAAACTAATCTTACTAACACGAACGAGTCAACCATCTCTTCCATGGATTAAAGACATTTAATAAGATTTTTTGTGTCACTCAGTAAAGAATGTGTTATTACAAATACGTTATTAAGTGACAACACACAAACGAAACTACCGGATTTAAAAGTAGAAATTTCGCATATAGGTATGTTAGAAAATGTAGAGAACAAAACCATTTCTCGAAAACCCTATTTCTATTTTATATCTTAAAATCTACGCAAACAAAGTTGCAGACGATGACTATATAAAATATAAACAAAGTAGCTTCCAATAGTAGAAGAGCCCGGGAAAGTCAGATCTTCGTTATTTTATAACCGCAAGCGATGTCTTTCAAATTATGGAACGGAGATTAATGCAACACTCACTTATAGACGGAGTGTTTCAGCAGAAAGTTGATGTGGATATTATATCAATTTAAAGCCAAGACCTAAGATTTTTTTAAGCAAATCCTATTTGAGAAAACCGGAAACGGATGTGAATCAGTTAGTTGTACTTAACTCGTGATAACTTTAGAGATGCGTATTTTAAAAAACAGATATATAAATGTTATTAAGTAAAAATTTTACTACTTCCTTACTACTACCATAATTCTACATTCAAACCTGATCAAACCTGAGAAATTAATCACAAATAATCTTCATTAAAAATAATTTCCGGAATAAAATATATTTGAATGTAAAAGCAATGGCATTTACTATATTAATTTCATATAATAAATAAATAAATAAATAAAACAACCTACTTTAAAGCAAACCAAGTTAAAGCCCTTAATTATAAATTGAAAACTGGAACAATTACTCAAGAACCACTTGTGTTTGTTGGATATTATTATTTTAAGTTTTATAAGCCATTAAATACCAGCCATAGTAATTTGTTACAGAAGGATTTTATTTCAGTTTCATGCTTTTGCATGCTTAGCATATTAGAAATCATGAAGTTCTTATATAACAAGAAATTTTGTTCCGCTTTTTTTTACACGCTTTTCTTTATCTTTATATTACTAGGACTTGATAATGAAAATAATTTCAACATGATTATTATATCGAAAAAGTATTAAACGCACCACCATCATATCTATCGTAGGCCAGTCATAAAAAACTGAATTGTTCGGTCAAAAAAACAAAATTTGTAATATATAATGTACACAAGAAGGATATTACTGGACACGCGTTTAAAATAGTCAAGAAAAATTAAATTTATAGCTAAAATTATAAACCCTAATTAAAATTCTCTCCACGTACCATTGTAGAACACCAAATTATAGCAAAAATAATATGTGATATGATAAAAGAGCTTTATCTAACATAATCTATGGGTAGCTTTGAGAACGCTACCAACAAAAGTTGTAGGGACGGTTTCAATAGCGACATGTGAACATGTGGCTTAGTTCGCTAGAGCATTTGTAATGCAAAAAGGAGCGGATTTAGATCCTGATATGTCCGAAATAAGACAGTTAAATGTAATATTATTTTATTAGTATATTTTTTTTGCACATTACACAAGTAAGAAACATAACACTTTGTTTTATTGTAGTACTAGCGACCCACCTTCGGCTTCGCCCGCTAAAACTTATTGTTATAATATAGCTAAAATATGCAAAAACGATATACCACTTGTAGCTTATGTGTTATTCTGATGTAATAAGCGATATTGTTACAGTTTTATCTACATCCGTTCAGCAGTTTTTGCGCAAAAGTGAAACAAACATTCATCCCCAATAGCTTTCATATTTATAATATTAGTAAATTCAACAACTGTAACATTCTCTAACTAATTAAAAATTAAATTAAATTAAATTAAATTAGCTTCACGCTATATCCCGGACACAGCAGGGTAGGCAGAGGGAACCTAGTGTTAAGACACTCCGTTCCCCACTTTCTGCCGAATTTTGGAGGCATTGCGTGTTGAGTGGCAGAACTCAACGCCGCGCTTTGTCTCGACACCAGAGCGAAGAAATGAAAATATAAATTTAAGTAAATATTGCATCTCCTCGAGTGGGGATCGAACCCACAACCAGTCGGTTATACAGTCACACTCTCTCTAACTAATTAATTATATTTAAAGCATTAGACTGGTGTTCGACCCCTACATGCAAATTTTCAATCTGAGATTCAGGTTCTGTCCTCATACTGCCAACAAAATGGGGGTTTACCTAACCACATAGATAGAGATCTTAAAATATATAGGTAATGTTATTTATACTATGATTTATGTTACAAAAGTATAAAATTTTTCTTTAACTATTTTCTTTTAGCTTTACGGTGTATCCAGTACACAGTAAGGTAAGGTAGTAGCTGAGAAAAGTTTGAGTCGAGACACTCCTGGCTCTCTGCCCGCATTCAAGACATTGCGTGTTCGGTATCAAAATTCAACGCTGTACTCTCGTCTAACCTAAGCGATACAGTCAGACGCGATGCCATAGAAATTTATATTTGAAAACAATATACACGTAAGAAATTAAAATCAACAAAGACAAATTACAAATAGTTGTTTAAAGATAACAGTAGAACCACTAGAATCTTGTTCCACACTTTTCGCTCGCGCTCTCGTATCAACACTTCGTGTGGCACTAATTTGTACAGTCGTTTCATTTTCTTCTTATATTCGTAAAGCGCTTTTGCATTCCGTGTTTTTAAGAAACTGTAAGACATTTAAAAAATACAAGCTATTCGTTCTTGCGCTACCTGCGTATATCTAGCTGTTTTTTTTAAATATTGCCTATATTTAGTTTTTTTTAAATATTACGTAAGCAAAACTCAAGGGATAATAAATTTTTAAAAGGCAAATCCTTGCCGTGTTTGTATGTGTGTTAGCGAAACAACAACACTTGGTTAACAGCTACATTGATTATATTATTATAATCAATGTTGTCGTTACCCAAGATGGCTGCCGTAACAAAATGGCGGATTAAACATTTTTGCACAATCCTCCAATTTCTAGTAGTACATCATCATATTGTCGATCAGATTATACACACTTCATATAAGTAAATAATGGTGTTGTAATGTTTTTAATTATTAATTACCTAACATGTTAAAAGATAGACTAAGAGAAACAAAGAGATAGATGTCTAATTAACGACTGATATATTAAATTTAAACGGACTGGTAATTATCTGTGCCGCTTTTTAGTTTTGTACCCGGGCGTTGAAATTAAAATAATTAATTCTTCAAAGTAAAAGAGGGATCGACCCCGTCGAATTTTGAGGCGTTTACTTTTCCTTTTCTCTATTATATTACCCTGGACAGAGAGAACCTGGGAACCCAGTGTTAAGACACTTCGTTACCATTAAGATACATAAGTCACTCCTGTTGCTAACTTTTCGCGAAATTCTGAAGGCATTATGTGCTAAATGGCAAAACTCTACGCCGTACTTTGTTACCAGAGAGAGGAAATGAAAATATTAAATATTTAATTTACTCGAGCGAGAATCAAACCCATAAACTGTCACGTCTCGCCTATAACGTTCGTGGCCATGATAAACATCTTTTCCCATTCTTTTATTATCATTTAATACTTGGCAAAAGCTTTTTCACCATTCCAACATTTTCCAGAATTTAAATAATTACATTGTCAGACATTTTACTTCCAGTTCCCTACTACACCTACATGGCTATCAAAGCAAAAAAAATGACTATAAACCTCTTCAAATAATTCAGCAAAATGTATAAACACGCGCAATACCAAATGACAATATAACATCTTTTGACATTCTCTTTTTTTTCCATTTCGTACTTGGCAAAAGCTTTTTCGCCATTGTTTTCTGTGAATCGTGTCTCGTGTTTGGTAGGTGCGGTGCGGCCATGTTGATAATTAATGCTCGTTGGTTCATTTAGTAGTAAAGGGTAAATTCTGATCCACTACAATAGAATGGGAATGGATACAAAGAGGGATTGTAGGCATCATTTTACCGTTTCCTCGGTGTTTTGATACAAAAAATGTGGTACATGTGGCAGTTGATTTTTTTCTAAATTAAATTGTTTATGGCATGAATCGAACTGCAAAATTTCGGCTAAAATATTGCTAACAAAGTACCGTTTGACATATAGATAGATATTAATTTTTATATAGACATTATATAAAAATCCATATCTGAATAGACAAATGGAACCTATGTTAAAACACTCCGTTCCTTATTTTCCGCCAAATATTTCGCATCTCCGCCACTTTCTGCTGATTCTTTCAGACATTGCGTGTAAAAGCCAACGCCGCGCTTTGTCCTGTTAGCAGACCGAGGAAATAAAAATATTAAATACTTCATTTCCCCGAATGAGAATAGAACTCACAACTGTCGCGTTTACAGTCACACGCTGTACCACTGAACCACAATGGTCCCAACCAAACATGATTTATTAAAGTCACATACTTTTATAAAATACAAGGAAGAATTTATAATTTAAAATTCGCTCGTTTCAATCAACGTCTTGTGTGAAATCTGCCATTTAAAATTCTCTGAAATTGGCGTAAGTCGAGAAAACGGATTTGCTCTTGTCGATATAGAGCGTTTTTCCGTTACAGACCTTGATGTCATTTACGAATTTTTTTTTTTAGCTTCACGTTGTATCCTGTATATGGCAATTATTATAACCAGGTGTTAAGACATTCCGTTCCCCACTTTCCGCCTATTTTTCAAGACATTTAATGTCAATGTGGAATTTGTTATATCCTAACACTACAGACACTTGGTCCGTACCCTTTTTAAATGTATTATTATATCTAATTTCCCTTATCATATATATTAATTACATTATCGTTTACATACAATTAATACCTATAGTAGGAAAATTATATTTTTAACTTTACGTTATTTTACAAAATTTCACTTAGATCTAAGGTTAAGCGAATGTTTATATATGTATATTTAACAATTTTTCACATCACAATATATATTTAATTACATAACTATGCTAAAATTTTATAATAATTGATAATTGATTTGGATGTGAGCAATTTTTGCACTAGGATAAGGAATTCAACGCCCTTAATCTTTTCGCTTACAGTCACACTCTATTCCACGAAGACATTCTTTTCACATATTTTTTACCTTCCCACCTTTCACTTAAAACCTCCTTATTGCCAGTAATACGTAATAATCAAAGTTACTACAACATGAAAACCAATTGCACTCTGTTTTATTTATTTATCATATACTTATATAAATACATCACGTGTATAGATAACCTAATTACAAACGTTAATCAGCATTTTCAATTAAAATTAACAATTGAAAGGTACAAAATAAGTTCATAGAAAACAAATATTAATTTAGTTAACGATGTCATTACTGCGTAGTATCGGTTTGCAACTCGATGTATAACGTTAACATCGCCCTGTGTAGATGAACTAAACAGATATACGATTTGAAATTGTTTAACGTATTAATAAAAAATAATTAAACGTCCCAATTGAAGCCATCATGGCACAGTGCTGACCGCTGTTCGAGTCTTACTTTTTGGAAAATAAATATTTTCAATCTCCGGCTCTTGAAGATAATGTGGGGCGTTGAGTTTCGCCACTCAACACGCAATGTTTTAAATGCACGAGGAAAGGCCATCTCCAATATCAGTTTATAATTAAATATACTGTGTGTGATATTTGTGGGTTGAATCAGTAAATTAATACGAAACCGCTCTTAGATATTGAATTATAGAAGGAAACTATTTTCCACATGAAATATAAAATGTGATCATTATGCTTGCTTGCTATGTTAAGGTAATAAATAAGCAAATAAACAAAGGGATGCAATACACTTAAGGAGAACCGGTAATGACGACAGCAATTTTTTTTTCTTCAAGAAAATTAGTGGCGTAGAAAGAACATAGGATATATTCCTACTCTTCAAATATCAATTTTTACGTTAAAGTGAAACGTTTGTCCTAACAAAATCAATATAAATTAACCAAATCTTCTTAAAATTTCCGTTACAAGTCTTAACTTCACGTTGTATCCTGTATGTACACCATACATGTAAACCATGTACAGTACACACTTAAGAGAGCGAGGAAATGAAAATAATTCCCCTGATCTAAATTTATCAAACATTTTAATCATTTAAAATAGAAAAGTAATTAAAAAAGTACACATCACAAATCTAACTAAAGAACATTTAAATAGCAACTTGGTCGATAACAACTCGAGTCACTATAGCAGATGATCACGTTCAGAGCATAAAAGTTGTTCAATGAGAGAAAAACTCTTTACAAAGTTGCAAATTGAACGCAGCACGAGTTTTTTTATACTTTCCAATGTATATCGGTGTACATCAGTACGTCCAACTATGGTTGATTATCTAGAAATAATGTGTACAGCAATATAGCAATATGTACAGGAGAGTTGACGTAACGTGGCGAAAGTTAAGAAAACCACCACCAATCCAGCCTTTAACCACGATCTTACTGTAAACGTTGTTTAGTTTCATATATCCCCCCTTAAGGGGAGTAGGTAGAGTAACTCTTTAGACACTTTGTCCTCTTTCTATCCGTTCATTTTAGAGAAATTGAGATTGAGAAGTAAGTCAGCTCTTTGTGTAACGAGACTGGAGATACGAAAATGAATAGAAAATACGAAGTGAGTAAGATTCGAACCCTTAAGCATTATTTATGTAGCACATAGAAACAACTTTACCTTCTATTAGTACTTCTATCACGAACGTGAAACATTTTAATTGTTCTTTGTTCAACAATAAATAAACATGTATTATTTTTCAAAATCAATTAAAAATCGTGGGAAAATGACTAAAATATCTTCAAATATCATCATCATAAATTACAATATATGAATTATGTATGTCTTCCATACTTGTTGTGTCTGTCGAGTTAGCGTAGTAGCGGCGCTGATCAATAGTATACGATTTACATAATGGTACGTTGAAACAATGTCGAAACTCGAACTACATAAAAATACATTACCGTGCCTACTGCTGGTGAAAGTACTTAGCCGATAACTAAGTAGATTTTAATGACATTTGAATTTGTGATCCAGAAACAATACTACAATTGAGGATACTCCATATTAGTTTATTTTTATTTTTTGGTTTTACGCTGTATCCTGCACATAGCAAGGGGCAGAGGGCACCTAATGTTGAGACACGTTCTCATAACACTTCCGTTCCCAACTTCCGGCAAATTCTGAAGGCATTGCCTGTTGAGTAGCGCAACTCAACGACGCGCATTACCAGGGCGAGGAAATGAAAATATTAAATATTTCAATTCCTCGAGTGGGAATCGCATCAACTTGTCGCGTTTACAGTGCTCCTGCGCCACGACCACTGGCCTGAACATATTAGTAGTACATAATTTACCATATAGTTCTTGCGATATTCTCAATCGCAACGTTGAGTTCCACCATGCCAAGTCGAATCTCTCGAAAATGTGGAGGTAAATAGTGAACGAAATGTCTTACCACTGGTTTCCCATGTCTACCTTGCTGCAGCGGCCAAGCGTGACAGCTTCACGTAATTTTTTAGTAATTTAACTAAGTGAATTTCCCAATTTATGAGAAGGTATAAATAATTTATGGCGTAGAAGTTTAGAAAGTTTGGATTCGAGTATCGTTACGTTCAACATTTTAATTTAATCAATTATTTAAACAATTTTAGTAATTTTATAAGATAAAATGTAATAATGGCAAAAAATTTTAGGTTGTATTTAATCTTTTCGTATAGTAAGTAGTAATAGTCATAAATGAAAAACGATAGAAAAAAAGGACGTTAGCTAAGGAACAGCGAAAGGGCCAACTGGGCCAATTTGTAGACCAAAAGTGCTATAATTGAATTGATGCTTGATATCGTACGAAAGTGATCTTCGTCAAAGTGTCCTTTCTTCTTTTTTTCTTCACGTTATATCACTCATATCACAAATGGAGTAAACCTGGTATTAAGACACTTCGTTCCCTATATACCGAATCCCCAGGGAATCCAACCTAAAATCGTTGCGTTTACAGTCAAACGATTGTGCCCTGAGTCACGACAACCGCAAAATAAGTGTTCTATATTTTTTTAATACATATAATGGAAGGAAGATAAATATGAAGCTGTTTTTACACGATTACTATTTACTATGAGGCCATTCGTGGCGAGGGGGCACAAGCGGAAAGTTTTGCGGAAATTGTGGGTTCGATCGTCACTCGAGGAAATGAATTATTTATGTAAATTTAAAAATTAGAGTTTTGCAACCATTTCCGAGGAAATCTCTCACTCAGTACAATATATAGGCAAGTATATTTACTATAGTTTGTAAAGTTTACAGTTCAAATGACATACCATGGTGTTCGCGTTACGGTTATTATCAAATAATACCGACATTAACCTACGCGCCTACGTCCCTTGGGCGGTCTGACGAATTCACACTATGAGTTATTACTACGGGACAGATAAGCCAGTGAATTGTGTTACATATTATGGATTATGTATATAATGTATACCGTCGCGTTGGTGGTGAAAAGAGTCAAATCACATATTACAAGTTTCAACATTATAAAGCTGAAGAGTTTGTGAAGCCAGTCGTAGCGCAGGGGCACAAAGTGTAAAACCGACTGATTGTGGGTTCGATCCCCACTCGAGGAGATGAACTATTTATTTAAAATGTATATTTTTCATATCTTCGCTCCGGTGTCGAGGCAAGCGCGGCGTTGAGTGGCAAAACTCACCTGCCACTCAACACGCAATGCTTCAAGAATTCGGCAGAAGGTGGGGAACGGAGTGTCTTAACATTAGCTTCCCTCTGCCTACCCTGCTGAGTGCGAGATACAGCGTGAAGCTGTTTTTTTTTTGAAGTGTTTGTTTGGTTGAACGCGTTAATCTTAAGAATTACTTTTAAAACTCCTTCCGCTTTGGATAATTTATTTATAGAGGAAGGATATAGCTTATATTACAACACGTTAATCGTTTTTATGTGCTATAAGTGTCATACTAATTTGCCCAGGGAAACTATAAACAGCTAAAGTGAATTAAGATATTATTAAAAATTAACGAACGGACAAGAACTCATTATAATGAGTCAGACACACACATTCTATATTATGAATATACCTACCTATTTTATAATTTCATCACAAAAGATTTTCAAATGAACAGGACATGAGCCCGCGCCTTTTGAATACCGTCTGAGTGTTTTATCCAATTAAGCTATAAGTTCATGTTAAGCTACAGCGAAACTTCTATATAGTTTTTACAACTTTTGTCGTAAGCACCACTATACGAGGACTTTTAAAAGGCTTCGTTTCGTAGAGATTAATTATAATAAATGATTATTTGAAAAGAAGCTGTTCTATTCTTTTATTTATATATATTAAATTGTGTCTCAGAGGACAATGTAAAAAAAATATTCAATAATAGTATTAAATGACATTAATATGAATTCAAAAATATTTTTTAAAGTGCCATTAACACATCAAAGGAAGGAAAACATGCACAGAAATATAAAAGGTTTAACGAAGTAAATATATATATATATATATATATATACTTCGTTAAACTTTATATATATATATATATATATATATATATATATATATATATATATATATATATATATATATATATATTTTTTTTTTTTAATTTAGTAACAAGTCAATTTTGCGAGGTTGTTCGATAAGAATGTAAGTAATAATACTTTTGAGAAAACAAAAAAAAATCGACTCGGGATTTGAAACTGTGCCTCTTGTAACCGCCGTGTAAAGCGCTCTGACCAACTAAGCCATACGTTCTCACCGAGCCACGCCGAAATTCGTATATATTGCTAGTTACTACTTATTTTTGTTGCTAGCATCTCTGTAGGGATTAGATTTTCTCTGTAGGAGTTTACAAATGCTTAGAATTATCATTCGGAAAAAATACTATTTAAAAAACATAAAAATGTATGTTTTTTTTACGAGGAAGCCCAGGTTACGATGAAGCACTAGTCAATGTTCAACCCTGTATTGAACATAAAGTAAATAACAAAGTGTCTTATCACTAGCTTCATTATCCACCCGCCAAAATGCAAGGAATGACTCAAGATAAAAGAAAAAACAAAATATTCAATATACAAATGTTTGACCTCGTTTCCATATCTAAACTACTATAGTTTCAAACTGATGCAGATATTATCTAACCTTTTCCATTTAACCGTCGTATGTAACTTTAAGAAAACGTGCTCCAACTGACATGGTGAACTTAAAAGGAAAAGATTGTATATGTTTCTAAGAAATAACCGGTATTTAAAATTATTTTTTTTATTTGTTTCTAAAATATTTTTTGAAATATTTTAACCTTTGGTTTTATAAAATATTCATTAATTTATATTTTTTGAACACAATACACTACAACAGTGTAGTGTCAATACAGATTGACAATACATTTTCAAATATTTGTATGATTCGGAAAATAAAACAATTTTTATTTTATTTAATACATATGCAGCATTAACTGCTCTATAAGCTGTATTAATAG
Organism: Heliconius charithonia; assembly: GCA_030704555.1. Taxonomy (NCBI): domain Eukaryota; kingdom Metazoa; phylum Arthropoda; class Insecta; order Lepidoptera; family Nymphalidae; genus Heliconius; species Heliconius charithonia. The sequence goes on from CM060825.1 coordinate 9,295,841, forward strand.
TTCAAGCGTTCCGTAAATTTTAAATGTTATATATTATAGATTTAGAAAAAAAAATATAAATCTATAAAATATTCATTATATTTTGTATAAAGTGTCATTTTTATGAATGTGCGATATCCAGACAGATCTGCAAGAGTCAAATTAAATTTAAGACTTTTAATTTATTATTTAATATAATATAATTGTCATTTTGTGAGTTCTTTTCGTTGAAGGAATAAAGCAATAAATAATAATACGTAATTTTTCAAATAAAAATTTACATATCGAGATGAGACGAAGACGAGAACAGAGCAACGTGTCGCTAGTTTCTTCGAAATCCACAAGAAACTTTATACAATATTAATAAAAAAATTCTAAACTAATAGGTATTGTTTCAATATACTCACAAGGCGGCGGTTGTTTCTTCTGATTGTTCCACACGATAAGTATTTTCGCGAGGCTCGGCGTCCTGACCAGCTTCCTTACAAGCGTGAACAAGCTGTCCACTCGGTCGTAAGTCAATATGACCGCTGTAAATCCTGGCGACTTGGGCGCGGTGACCGGGAGGAATAGAGGATTCACTGGGCCGTACTGTGGACACATACGATGAGTTTGAAATTAGTATAGGACATGAAATATCGTGACACAACTGATGGGATAGTTTTGGGTTCAATTTCAATCGGAGATATAATTTAGGTAAAGAAATTTTAAACGTCAGTAAGACTGCATATAGCAGAGCATGTTATACACATGTTATACACATGCTCTGCTAGGGCCGGAAAATGGAGAATGTATTACGTCTCATCATGTTCCGAAAAAGTCCAAGATTTATGTCCAATTTAGTAATTTTTCGAAATATTGTCATAGAATCTTATGTGGTAAGAGTGTAGCTAACGTGTTTGTACGGCAATATTTTAGCTAAATCAAAAGTCTCTGAAATTTTGAATCATGTTATAAAGTTTTATTTCATTAACTACATTACGTTTCAAATGTAACAAAGTAACATTTCTATTCTGGTATTTGGCAGCGCGATATCTGTAAAGATTCGGACAAACTTTCTAACGGTATTGTCTTAGTTCTTACTTCTTACTCATATAATACCACACAATGTAGAACATGTGTTACATTTAATAAAAAATGACACAAAATAGCAAACGTCATTGTGGTGCAAATGTTATACGCCTGTCCAGATGTATGTGTTATTAAAATTTCAAACGGAAAAATATTTATGTATATTCACAATTTGAATCACTTCCATAGTTCAGTTTACGAAATAAGGTTATACCACGCAGACATTGTAAAATAATAAAGAAACTGAAGAACGGTGTGACTTATCGAATGCGAAAAGACAGGTAAAATATGAAGATAGAAATGAAAATAAAAAGTGGTTCAAGAAAACAAACAACGAGAAATGGCGATAAACTTTTGCAATTATAGAACAAAAGTATGACATTCTTGGTCTTCTATTTCACATTAAAGAGGTCTGACGACCGCTGAAAATATTAGAAAAATTCTATCAAAATATATTTTTAAGTTGTATTTTTTTCAAAAGATTGTCGCGGTGCAGTGGTACGGCGTCTGATTGTAAACGGGATGGTTGTGCGTTCTACTGCCACTTGAAAGAATGAATTATTTTCGTGTTTCGGTCGGTAATAAGACAAAGCGGACGTTACTTCACTCGACGCGTAATGTTTTGAAAGATAAGCGAAAAGTGGGGAACGAGGTGTTTTGGGTTCCCTACCTATTCAGCTATGCGGGAAAAATGTGTAAAACGTGTAGTTGCTATTCTTAATAACAGTAAAATGTTAATTAAAAATATAGTATCTCAAACGGCTATACCTACTATAATTAGCTGTAGGTACACGTCGTGTGAATACACAAAGGGCGAAAGTGTATTTGATAAACGAACTTTTAACTTGTTGCAAAACAAGACCCGACGTGGGATTGGACAACATTTTTCAAATCAAAGTATTACAGTTTGAGGGAATTTTTTTCAGCTTCACGTTGTATCCCGTATGAAGCATGTATAGTGCATGCGTTTACAAACTCATCCTTCTTCTCCAGCTTCATACAAACATTGACAAGTATCAACAGATAAACACAATCTCGCGCGCATCGCATTATTATTACGAGAGCCATGGCGAGAGAAGGCGTCTTATTGGTAGTTATTGGTAGTATGTTCATTAATTGCGGCTACCAGCCTGTGAAATACAAATACATTTACTGTGAAGAACAGACTTTACAGCAGGGTTAAATAAGACTCCCCGTTTCCCACGCCCAGTTTTAAAATTTTGACCACCGTGATCTTTTTTTAAATATATTCATAAAGTTTTGTTAATAATGCATAATAGTGCTATAAGGCAATACTGTATAATAAATCAAATGTTTTGCCATCAAGCCTAAAATATATTGATATTAAATATATTAATTTAAAGCACGCTAAATTAGGTAGTTATGACGTATTTTTTCATAACAAAATCAAGAGATTCTTTAAGAATACCCACCCATACGAACACCATTGTTTTAGCCAGAGAAAACGGAATGCTAAACGCTACACTCTATAAATGTTGAGTAACTTATGAAGCTATTCCGATAAGTCCTACACATAGGTAATTATAGGTTAATACGTTAAGAATCTTCGTAATCTTATCTAGATCAAATTTGTCCTTTACGTCATATCCTCAACTATGCCTATAGAAGATCACCTAAAAAATATGTAATACTAATAAAAAGGAATGCTTTACAGTCTGTCAGGTCGGGTTTAAAGGCGATGATAGTTTCCATTAGAGAACTTGCAATCTTTGTAAAATAGAGAAACACTCCGTTTCCCACTTTACGCTTCAATCTTTCAGATATTGCGTATTGAGTGCCAGAATTTGATCTCCTTTTTTTATTGGGAATAGAATCTACAACTGTCGCATTTACAAAACCTAGTGTGTTTTATAGTTTCCACGTCTGCGTGAATTGGCCGCTATAAATACAATACTATAGATAACAGAAAGCAACAAAATTAATCCCAATTATTTCATGGAAAAGATACTGTGTTTCTGTGAGAATATAAATATATTTAAATACAGTAGAGATGATAAATTATAAATGAAATGTGATCCATTTTACTTCCATGAAGTGAAATCTACTTCAATTAAATTAATATTATCTCATATTCCTTGATAAAACCGCCAGACGCCCTAGTGATGTTATTGGGACGTGTCATGGTTTGACAATATGCAGTATCGGGTTCAGTTGGACGACACAAAGTGGAGAAAAATTAGATAAAATGTATACAGATTAAAAAAAATCCGTCGTGACGCAGTGGCCGAGTGTGTGGAGCGTAAACGCGACGGATGGGGGTTGGATTCCTGAATTCGAGACTCAAGGAAATTAATCAATTTAATATTATCTTTTCCTCAGCCTGGTAAGAAGTGTGGTGTTGAATTCCGCCACTCATCACACAATATCAAAAGAATTCAATGAAGAGATACGGTGTGAAGCTGAGTATTATGTCTCTCCACACAACTACCTACTCAGTTTAATTTGGAATATGGGTGTAGCATGTATGTGCCCATATGGAATAATATGACTTTTGCGTTTTTTACCTGTAAAATCAAAATTTCTTAAAGCTTACACGTACTGTTATAAAGCTTGACTGTTTCTTAATAAACATTTTTACTGACCAACAAAATAAATATGTTAAAATTTATCATTCTGCGTCACATTGTTACTTTCACGTTTATAGTTAGTTATGTAAGATAAATTTCGGTTAAGCAACTTATCTATATACCAACATGACAACAGCAATTTGTCTCCTAGGATAAAATTCATATCCTTAGCGTCTAAAGTGACACAATATAAGTTTCTCTTATACAACTGCAGAAATATTGTTAATTATTAAAACAATTTTCACGCCTTTTCATTTAGCTGGTGTTTCTGGTCCTTACAAAATATTACCGAAAATTCTATTTTTCGTTTCGGGAACTGCACACTGCTCTTCGGGAGCTTTCTTATTTTAATAAGTTCAAAGGAATATAAAAACCACGTTTACACAAAAACGAACAACAACAGACTAATCAAATCATAATAAAAAACCACTTTCGACTTTGTTAAAACTCAAAACTAAATATTCATATAGTACACACAGATTGTTACAAAAATATGCTGAAAATTATGTATATATTTTTTAAAACCTATATAATTCGGAATTCTTTTAGTGTTTTTTCAATCTTAGTCTAATTCGCAGAACTATATTAGAATCATTTCTTTTAGTTCGTTAGAATCGTTTATTATAAATAATAAAACGTTTATTTTAACTTTATATTTTGTGAGAATGGTGTACTGGCACAACGTCTGACTGTGAGCACGGTGGTTGTGGATTAAAATCTCTTTTGGGGGAATTATTTATGTTTATGTAATCTGTGCCAGGGAGCACAGACGACATACCTTGTGTTCTGTACCCGTTGTGTTCTGCCACTTAAGACGCATTGTTAGGAAAATTGGGCGGAGTGTGTATATATATATAGTGACTCTTAATATAGAGTTCTTTATATATTGTTATGTTCGATAAGTCACTGTTTATTAATCTGAAATTGATAATTCTTGTAAGAATAGGTTCTTGATATAGCCAAGTTAATATTTTTAATAAACTAACGTATTTTAAAAATAACATCTTACATTCGAGAACTTTAATTTTACTAATTTACAAATTATTACTTCTTTGTTTATTTTAAACTAGCGTCCTCGTCGTGGTTTCGCCCGCTAGGATACTAATATATAATGCGTTTTTTATCCATAATAGGTAATCCTCCTTCTAAATGCTCCAAGTCAAAAGCCTTGTCTATTCATGTTAGAGTTCAGCATTCAGCAATTTGAACACAATAGTTCTCGGGATTGGTATTGAACCCACAACCTCACGCTGTCACATTACACCGCGAAGGCCACAAACAAATTACTTAATTTGTAATAATATATATACATATTATTATTTAATTAAAATGTACATATTAATATATTTAAATGGTATAATCGTAATAAACCCTGTTTCAAACGAGGCTTACATCATTAACTCACTATTTGACATCCAGTGGTAGACAGATTACCAACATACGTATTTGTTTTGTACTATGATTCACAGTAACTCTGTCCACATTATGCATATTTGTACAAATAGTAATATACGATAGAAGCCAGGATACAAACATAAGAAATATCTGGTATAATGTTGCTTCGTGTGTCGCTGCATTACTAAATGTAAAGCCGCATTTTGTCCTTTTTAACAGAGAGAATCTAACCCACTACCAACGCGTTTACAGTCAGACACTCTACCGCGCCAAAACTGTCCCAATAATATATATAAAATTGAAGTAAATTAAATTAGCTTCACACTGTATCCCGCACACAGCAGGGTAGGCAGAGGGAACCTGGTGTTAAGACACTCCGTTCCCCACTTTCTTCCGGATTTTCCTCGGCCTCAACACCAGAGCGAAGAAATGGAAATATAAATTTAAGTAAATATTTCATCTCCTCGAGTGGGGATCGAACCCACAACTAGTCGGTTTTACAGTCACACTTTGTACCACTGCGCCACGACTGGCCTCAGTAACATATATTATGCGTCAAATTCACATAATACGTAAATTATAAATATTTTCCCGTAACCTACATACAACCAACTATACAACTTATTAAAACATTTAATTTAAAACATAAATAAAATAAATTATCCATATATAAATATTAAATTATAATATTTTTTATACAATTAAGTCTTTACAAGCACTTCTGAATCGTCAAGTGACATATGTATGTGTCAGTAGCGTCAGTTCTACAGGCAGCTACGATTTGAATATTAAGTGAAATAACTATGTATTTCATTTTACTCATTATAGAGATTTAAGCATTTAAAAGCGAAAGCAAAATGTTTAAGGATTCCCAAATGGGGACTGTATCTAAGACCACCACTAACATATACACTTATACTCAATTATACCAAGGTAGGTTTACTAAGCGGAGAACGAAGAAAAAAACAAATGTGTGATAATATTATAAAGCACTTTGAGTTAGTTTGGTTGAACGCACTAATCTAAGTAATTACAGGTTCTTCTTCGAAAAAATAGTAATAGTAGAGGAGGTAAAGTGTTTCCCGATTACAATAAAAAATAATATATAAGTGAAACATTACAATATATAAGTAACTAAAACCTCAACTTATTTGTCCTATTAAAAGGGGTAAAAAGATAAGAACGTTATTAATAAATACATTAATAGCATCACAACACTAGCATGCTGTACATACGTAATGAGCATGCCAGATAGATGTCTGCATACGAACTATAAACAAAGGAGTCGATTACACGTGCTGACGACCGGTGTCTGGCTCTGACGTGGAGCGGTACTATTTACGAATGGGTAAATTAAATAGCATTATAATATAATGACAGAATCGTCTCTGATAAAATGAGATGGTTGTGAGTTCGATTCACATGTGAAAAAAAAAACACGTCAAGTGCGAGTCGGAAGCACCCACCGAGGTTTCTTAACAATTTCAGGGTTGAGTTTGGGGGCACACATGCACTCATTATGTATAAAATGAACTATAAATATAAGTTTAAATATTTTTTTAAATATAAAGAGTCTAGCCCGATGAGCATGGGAAAGCTGCACTGGCGTCTAATAAATAAATCAAAAAATAATAAAATTTCATGGCTTTTTATCTGAAATAGGGATACACCATTTTTTTGTCTCTAACCATTACAGTAAGGGGTAGCAACCCTTAACATTAAAGCTTATTTTCTCGGAATCTATTGAAAATATCTATATAAACTAAATGTAAACTAAATGTTTCTGTCCATAAACACATTATTATATATATTTTTCAGATTTTTTAGTCAATTATAGGTTAGATTAAGTTAAAATTAGAAGTTTATTTTTTGACGCCGCTCTTATATAACACCACGTAAATTGACACTGTCCCTAAATTGACACCCTAAAAGCGCTTGAAAGGTTGCAGTGTCACAGCGACATAATTTCTTACTGTTATCCCGACGGAAGCGGGTTCAATTCCCACACAATGGAATTGACTATTTTCATTTAGTCGCTCTGGCAAGGATAAAGCCTGGCATTGAGTTTCGCAATTCAACATGTAATATCGAAAAATGGGCGGAAATAGAAAACGGAGTGCCTCGACACTAGATTACCTCTGCCTAAACGTGCCTAAACGCGCGGTACAGCGCAGCGTGAAGCGATAAAGAAAACACTGTAAATACTTTCTAAACAATACTGAAAGCAAGTCCCGCGTCAATATGAATGAATAATTCACATGTCGACACGAGGAAGGTATTTTGGTTGGCAATGAATGTTTGTTCTATCACGAAACTATTTTAGCACTACACCCCTACTGCAGGCACCGCTAAAAGACAACTATAGTCTATACATGAACTTAGCGTTGAAATATGATTTCATTTTTATATACCAGAGGAGCGTTGACGTCTATATAAATATTATAAAATAGAAACGCTTTTTTTCTCTGTCTGGCCTTTCTAAGCGATCTTCCTCTAAACCACCCAACGGATTTTGATGCGGTTTTCACCATGAGGTAGAGTATTTCTCAGAGAAGGTTTGTGTATGATTTATTATATATATATTTTAATGTAATTTGACATAAATATGATAAATGTGCATAAAGTCCTACCCGTTGAGAAACTTTCACGCATGCGCTGCTTTAATGGTAAGTCCTACATGAAAACAATGTACTAGAGTATTATTCCTCTTAATAAGATCTACAAAAAAGTCAGCGACAGCATATTTGTATCTTCTAAGGATAACATACAGTGAGCATATTTCTGTCTAAAAATAATAATTTGAATATATTTTTTATTGTGAGGGATGTTTGTCCATAATGATATCAATCCTTATCCTTTTACATACTTTATTAATTTTCTACGTTAAACGAAGATAAAATTTGCTTTTTAAACTAATTGGAAATTATGAATAGTTTTAGAGAAAAACGCATTTAATTGTTGACACATCACGCCCGCTATAAACCGCAGATTTGGCTCATGTTTCGTTTATCCCTTACTCATAAAGCATATAAATAAGTATATTAGTTACGTTGGCCATTTAATGGAGATGAAAACTGTCTTTTATTGTTTTTCATTTTAATAAGTACTTTAGAAGTTGTTACAATATCAAAATATCCTTGCTGCGAAACGGCTCACCATACGCCATGCGTCCGCCGCGCCCGTCTCCCCGCCTGTCTCTGTATCGAAGTAGATTTAGATGCGATTGTACGTATTGGATAATTAGAGTTTAATGTATTATTTCAGCGCGATATATTTAGTTTCATCTTTTTTGATTAATAGAATAGTAGGTAGTCTTTCGTGTAAGTTTTTTAGGAAGAGAATAGTAGGTAGTCTTTTGTTTATCATTTCTTTCGTTTAAGTATCCTGTTGTTAAAATTGTTTACTCTCATTCTTTTTATTATTTTTTTACCTTTTTAAACATTTCCTTTTTTAATTTAATTATGCCACGAAAAAGTCGTTCATAGGTCGTAGAACAAGAAATGCAAATAACAATCGTTTAAATCTTACTAATGAAAGCGTAGAGGAGACGAAAATTAGACGGCAATTTAAATATATTTTCTTATTGTAAGGGATGTGTGTCCATAATGATATTAATCCTTATCCTTTTAAATAAGTTATTAATTTTCTACGTTAATCAAAGATAAACTTTGCTCTTTACAATATTTCGAAATTACAAATAGTTTTAGAGAAAAGCTATATCATCCCTTACTCTCAGTATATAAATAAGTATATTAGTTACGAGGCCAGTCGTGGCGCAGTGGCACAAAGTGTGACTGTAAAATCGACTGGTTGTGGGTTCGATCCCCACTCGAGGAGATGAAATATTTACTTAAATTTATGTTTTCATTTCTTCGCCCTGGTGTCGAGGCAAAGCGCGGCGTTGAATTGTGCCACTCAACACGCAATACCTCCAAAAATTCGGCAGAAAGTGGGGAATGGAGTGTCTTGACACTGGGTTCCCTCTGCCTACCCTGCTGTGTGCGGGATACAGCGTAAAGCGTAAATTTATTTATTTAGTTACCTTTTGGCCATTTAATATAGATCAAAATGTTGTTTACTGTTTTCCTTTCGTTTCAATAAGTACTTTAGAAGATTAGTACCACAGATTTAAAATTACAATTACGGTACTAAAAAAATCTTGCCGTGTCGCCGTCCACCACCCGTCCCCCCGCGCCCCGCAACCTTTTGCTTATAACAATGGATCCGCCGCACCCGCCTGTCTTCTTTCCCCCGGGGCATGCAAGGAAGGCCTGCTCATCATATTGCCCAAGGCTGGGAAGACCCCGCAGCCTGAAGGATACCGATCTATAACCCTCCTTAGCGCGGACGCCAAGCTGTTCGAGAAGATATTCCTCTCACTTCTCCACGAAGCGAGCAGCTTGGCAAGCGGGTATACCACTCTGGTTATACTACGCCGCAACAGCGATCAACCGAAAGGAGAGTGCAATAGTAGTCTTCTTCGACGTAGCACGCATTCGACCGCGTCTGGCACCCGGGCCTACTTCATTAAGTGCTCAGAGCCGGAACCCCCCAGCACGTCACGCATGTCTTTGCCTCCCTGCCTGCCTGCCTGTCAGACGTAAGACTATTTCCTAGGGACTTCCTATCCTCCTCTAAATCCGACTCATGAGCCTTGCATTGAACCTTGGTCGTTTAAGATGGGCCTCCCTCAGGAAACCGAGGGTCTCTCCTGACTGAGTTGACCGCCTAGATGGCATTTGATAATCCTTCCAATTCCATACTGTGTCAACGCCCAGATGTCGTTCGGAGCTACTACGGAGATGGACGAGAGAATGCTTCATTTCTTCAAAGTTAATTTAGAAGCGTTTGCACGCATTTTGGAGCTATCCAATAATTAGAATGTATTTCAACGCGACATAGTTGGTTACATCTTTCGTTTAAGTATTTTTGGGTAAGAGAATAGTATCTAAGTGTGCTGTTGTTTATAATTTCTTTCGTTAAAGTTTTCTGTTGTTCGTGTCATTTGTTTAAGTTTGTTTTTTTAAACATTTGGAACACCCGTATTGGAACTACGAAAATGCGGGTTGCATTAAGGTTTAAATAATTTTCACATTGGTAATCTTAAGTGTTTTGCAAACATAGGTACATTACATGAATAATTCAGTAACTAAAGCGGGCGAAGCCGCGAGCGGGTCGCTAGTTTATAATAAATATAATACGCGTTGCCATAGCAACGTGTATGTCACTTTATAAATGCATAAGTCTGGTGACATTGTGTTATACTTATTTTATGAATTTCAAAATATATTTTATAAAGAGGCCAGTCATATGGCATGTGATTTAGTGTGACTGTAAAATCGACTGGTTGTGTGTTCGATTCCCACTCGAGGAAATGTTATATTTATTTACATTTTTATTTTCATTTCTTCGATCTGGTGTCAAGGCAAAAACGCGGCGTTGAGTTCCGCCAATCAACACGCAATGCCTCCAGTACTCGGCGGAAAGTGGGGAACAGAGTTAACACTCTCTCTGCCTACCCTGCTGTGAGCGGGATATAGCGTGAACTGATTCTGTTCAAATATATTTACATTCTTCTCTATATGAGTACCAAATTTTGCACTCCTTCGTCCGCATAATTTTCGTAAAAATGGATGCAAAGTTCTAAATAAGTAAATAAGTATGGATGCAAAGTGTTTGTTTCGCGCGTTAATATTATGATGAGATTATAAAAACAGCTTTGTATCGACGACGTTTGGTTCAAAAGAATCACCAATAACGGTACAGTACATACCGAAAAAGAGATAAAAAAGTTAGTAAAGTGGGTAGGTATACCTATACCACACCACACATATATTAAATAACAACAAAATATGAAGTTATTAGTGTAACAGATAAAAATTGTAAAATTGATAATGTTTTTGATAACGTAAAATAGCTAGATTAGAGAGCGTGACATTTTTGCATCTTATTTTGTGGTATAGGCAGAGATAACTACTGAACTTTCATTAATTTTAAACATAATGTTATAGCGGAATTCAACGCCGCATTTAATCTAATCAAGCGCTAAGACGTTTGCTTTTTATGAAAATGGCCGCCTCAACAAAATGGCGGATTTCAAATTTTTGCACAATCCCCCGTGGGTACCAAAAGAAAAGGTTTGATTTGTAAAATACCATCAAAAACCATCTAAGAAGCTTGGGTTTTTTAATTAATAATTTATATCAAATAAGTAATTTATGATAGTTAAAAAATAGTAATTTAAGTAGAGTTGAAGAAGAAGATAATTTAAGTATTAAGTCAGACTTATCCAGGTGTGACAGTGGTTTAATATTATGTACATGAGATGTATTACACGCGATCATATACATCATTGAGGCGATTATAAACTTGGGCGCGGTTTGCGGCCAAACTATTGTATTACTTGGCACTATAAGATAAGTAAGAACAAGTGCTTTATAAATGTTATATATCGCTTAACTTATAATGAAAATAAATGTTTAAAAAATCATATATTTATTTCATTCGAATTAAGAACATAAAGCGGAGAACGAAGGTTCTTAACTACTAAAATGGAGAAAACTTGTCTTACTTATCACTTTTCTAACTTTAAACTTCCCAATATGCTAAGCTGTCAAAATATATTATAGCCTATAGCCAAAACATGAAATATGCAATCGATGTGTGTAACGTGGGCGTCGACTACATCTTAAGTTACAGTAAATTTATGTCAAAAGCTGAGATTAAATCCGAGAAATCCACAAGTATTACCAAAAATTCCGTTTTACAATTTGTACTGGATTTTTTCTAGATATTGACTGGAACCCATCGCTGCGCTTTATATGATTTGAATTAGTGAACAAAATGATTCCTCTGAATACACAACGAATCGGCAACCATCACGTACACAGTCAGATACTGTTACACTTCGCCACAATATACCTTTTTAATTTATTTTCTCTCTTTATTTATCTCTTAGATTAAACAATCTTATGGTATATTAATGACGTTATTTCGACAACTGAAATAAAAAAATATATTTCAAGTAGTCACATTTGGACTTAGATTACTAACAACCCATTCAAAAATATTATTTAAATCCTAATCTAATTAAATCATAAATTAATTCAATCATAAACCTAATAAATAATAATAAAACTAGATCTATATATATTTTGCAGAGATATCGCCTATTATAGAATAGTGGGCATAGTTACATAATTAGATTTTTCACTATCCAACAATTTTAGAACCATTGCATTTTTAACGTTACCTAATAGTAATAGTTGAGCTGCTAATACGGCTAATGTTGAAAATTGGCGGTTACGAGTTTCGAAGGTTAATTCAATTGAATTCGCTTTGCATCGATCAAACAAGATTATTTCAGGCGCATTTAAATTTATTTTACCGTTTAAAACGTTGATGCATTTTTTTATGATATTAAATATACATAACTAAATCCATTTTTTTTTAAATCTTTGAAATCAAGGACATCTAATTGTAAAATATATCTTAACTTCCTCGCAAGTCCTGTAATAGACCAAGATACCAAGGCCGCCAGACCGGCGTGAAATTGTCAAAGCTGAAATTTTAAGGACTATTAGTTTGATACATATTTAGTTAGTACGCATACTGATGCGTACTAACTAACTTGAAAGTGGGGCCCTTTCAGAGATAGCTCCAAATAATGGTATATCTCTGCCTGGGAGGTTGAGCCAACGTATCCGTTTGGGTGCGTAGACGGGGTCTAAAAATAGTCCGTAAATAACTTATTAGGACGTCTGACAGGAGTAAAGGATCACGTAAAGAGTATATAATAATAAATATATATTTTTTAATATTATTCTTAACAACATACTTAAATACGAGCGTTTCTACTTTAACGTAAGTGAGCATGTACCTTAAGTTGGCGTTACCTCTGAAAGAGCCCCACTTTCAAGTTAGTAAGTACACATACCGTCTTCACTGCATATTAGTCTATCAGTCTTAAAATTTTCAGCTTTGCTAAAATGACGCGGGTCTGGCGGCGCTGCGCCTAGTCTTATTGACTGAGATCCCAATCTCAGTGAATAAGGCTAGGCGCGGCGTTCAGTTCCCCCTGCTAAGCATAAAGTTGCCTTATTGCATTCTGCCGTAAGCAAAATATTTTTTCCTATACCTTCATTTATACAGTTCTCACAGCAAGTCTTATAGAAACACAACAATAAAAAATATCATAATTTCAGCTGAAAAATATACAATTGTTAAATCAGCGTTAAAGACTTGATGATTGCGGGAAATACTGCGTTCCGCAAGTTGAAAGTTCACTTGTATCGAATCAACCATTACAGCTCCAGATTATTGTACGTAGACTACAATAGCTTTTAAACGTAACAATAAATGAAATAAACAGGTCAACAGAGAAACGAAACGACTGGGATTTTTCGGAATTTCGAGGTCAGAATAATTCAATTGGAAAATATTCGATCAGAGGTTTCTCTATTATATTTTTAGTATTAAAAAACAAATCAGTGCCCAACATTGTTAAAAACTTTAACGAGGAAAGTTCGTGAAAAATAATGTTCAATTATTGTCGAGCAAGTAGTAGTCGATCCAATTTTGCATGATTCATTTTCATTGACCGCGAGTTTTAATTAACGGCATATTGATGTGTAAATGATCTAGTACGTGCATACATACATATGTATGAATGTATGTACGCCTGTCACATAATATCTCAACACGTGAAACAATGTTCCTTGTCGACAGCGCACGCGATTAATTTTTAATGTCTCTCCTTAAAGCGTAAAGGCTTGAGTAGTCCTCGTAAGAATACAGTTATTTTTAGTTTTACGAAGCCAACGACTGACACTTTTATCTAAGCAGAATGTCTTTCTACCGTAATGGGCTTATCTTATAAGGCCCAGATTCGATGTAGGATTTGTGGAGCACTTTGCGTGCCTTAACGTCGTTCTTGGTATATGAATGTCGTTTCAGTGGAGTTTTGTTTATTTATAATTTATATAAGAGTAATTTTTTGCATTTCAATTAGTCGATTTAAAAAAAAGAGTGCTATCAATTTGATATATATATATACATAATATTGTTGGAATTGGACTATATTTCAATATGACGATCTATTTAGGCTTTCAAGAACGTGTGCTAAATTTCGTAAGTATATATAAGGTCGTTCATTAAGTTTTAGAAAACAAAATGTCATATTGACATGATTCTTTTATATAAGTCTTAAGTTTAATTTTATCAAATTTGGTTAAATAGTTCTTGAGATATGGCATACGCACATGTATAATGTAGGTTTTTTTAGATACTTGTCAATAATATTTCTAAACTAATGTTTAATAATATAAATATATTTATAAACTGTTTCAATACGGACTGTTGTCAGCAGTGATCCTGCAACTAATCGCAAAAGTACCTTCGACGCTACTTAAGTGGGGACTCGTTAGTCTCACTATACCGTCTATTTTGGGTACAATCTTTATCCATTAGGTCAGCTTACAATCTTTTGTAGACGATAAAAGTCTATCACAGAAATAGGTTAGTCGTAAATTTTTAACGCTAAGTTAATTTTACCAATTTACTTATATGTATATATACAAACGATACGAATTCTTTTAATTTAATCATTTATTACATAATGCAAAGCTATTTAAACACTCAAGCTTATACGAGATATAGTTATTTTGAGATGAATTTTGAATTTGTTAATATTTTTTACATATAAAAAAATGTAATATAAAGATAAAAAGATTCTATTCATATAGAAATGCAACAAACAGATTTATATAAAAAAAAACAATTAAATAATAGTCTATACAAATATTCTTACATTAATAAATATTAACAAAACGAGCGTCAAATAATTCAAAACTCTAACCACCAATTCAAAGGTTTATCTTTTTAAAAGCAAATTAAAATTAAATTGCCATTGCCTACTCGAAACGGCTGAAATAACTCCGCTCAATTAAGATTAGGCCTTTTACGTTATCAAGAGGATTGCTTAAAGGGTTTCGTGCCAGATTTTGTATGTTACGTTCTGGGGCGAGACGCCAAGTAACATCTTAATGTCCTTATTTCGATAATTGAAACTAGAATTAATGTAGCAAACTTGACACATTTGGACCTAGATCGCTAACGACCCATTGAAATTTGTTACTATTTGAGTTAATAGTGTAGTTTGTAAGTAAATAAATAGTAGTTGTGAGTTCGGTTTCTACTTGGATAAATTGGCTTCGTTTTTTTTTTTTGGGGAAACCTAGTGACTAGTGTTAAGGTATCTGTTCTTTACCTTCCTCCCAATTTGCGGTACATTGCGTACGGCGCAACTTAACGCCTCTCTTTGTCCGTCAGAGAAAGCATTGATACATATGTACAATATACATAATTAATTTTTCTCTGTTTAAGGTATAGGAAATGAATCTCTACATAAACGACTTAAAGCAAAAGCTTTGTTACTTTTTTAGAAATCGTATAAAAATATTAGACGTAATTTCTAAAAAAAGTATTTTTCTTTCCTAAAAGTGGAATAACATTTTGACATTGTTAAAAAATGTTATTCAGGAAACTCGTGATAGCTAATTTTAAAACAAAGAGAGCTTGAAGTCGGAAGCTATTATTAACCAGAGATCTAGTGGAAATTAAATCCAGAATTATTGTTTACAAGCCAATGAACCCTTGTCTGTACATTTAGTATTTTTGACTAAAATGGATAGAGACCCTCAAAAACAATAGAAAGCAAAAAAAAATAATAAAATTTAAATAAAAAAATTCTAATTTATAGCAATCTATCTGTCTGTGACGCAAACACGGCCAAGCCGTTCATCGGACTTCAGGGTCTTAAGATGAACATGGCTTTATTATTTTTAATATTAGTCATTTCTTTTAGTTTAGTAGCGTGACTGTAAACGCAACTGGTTGTGGGTTCGATACCTATTCCAAAATAAAGCATTTATTTAAATTTATATTTCCATTTCTTCGTTCTGGTGCAAAGCGTAAAGTATATAAGCTGGCATATAATAGGTATTTTTTAAATGCGCAGAGCTCGAAAAGCATTAAAAGAACATTTAGGCTATATGAAAGATAACAAAGGAGAAATGAGAGGCCAACGAGGAGTCGGATTCTTAATCAAGACATATCTTAAAAGTTAAATACAAAATTTCCTGAAATTACTCATTCACAGATCGGATAGCAATACTAAACATCAAATGACCAAATTACAAGAATATGTGGACTTTAATACAAACTTATGCACCCACACAACAAACAGACAAGCAAAAATAGATTTTTTAAATTTATCCCAAAGTATAATTATATATTTTAATAATACAAACCACAAAATAATTAAAAGAACGAATAGCAACTGGTTGGTAAAGGTGATGGTTGCTGAAAGAAGTTATGAAATCCACCGAATTCTCGACAACAATCAAGCGAAAAGTGATTAACATCTGCATATTACCCTGACTTATATATGAATGGGAAACCTGGTCAAGAAACCGCCACAGAGATATGCTCATACACTGTCAAAGAGCCATGTAAAGGAGCATGATGAGTATCAGATAACAAGAAAGAATAAAAAATACAAATACAAAAATCAAAACTCAAGTAGCAAAGGGCTATACTAAGAAGTAAATACGAAAAATGAAGCAAAATTATAATAGATTGTTTGTTTGTTTGTTTAATCGCCAAGATCTCTGGATCTACTGGTTCGATTTACAGCCGCAAGTCTAGGTTCGCTCACACCCTTGCCGCTGATTTCGTCCTCGCAAGCTGTCACGTAGGACTTGCAGTTTCTCCGTCGTAAATCGTAATACTTTTTCGTAAATCAGTTCAGTTCTTTCGCAGATTAGCGTGATCATACATACAGACAGACAAGAAATTCTAATAGTTTTGCTTTCTATTATTCTTTTGAAGTATATATATATATGTATATAAATTATACATTTTTTTTTATATTTTACGGACGGATTACTGCAAAGTGTCAAGCGAGCGAAGCCGCGCGAATCTGCTAGTGTTTAGAGATAAATGTCGTAAGTACTAAACCGATTTTGATAAATAGTACGTCGTTGGATTTGTCTTCGGCGGAATGTTACTGTATATATTAATTAAGTTTATTGAGTCGGCTTTTTGTTTTCATTATATATCACTTGATCATTACTCTTATGACGTTAAAGGAAAACACCAAAAGTATTTTCATAATATACGGTACAATAAAACAGAACTCGATGAATCATAAAATATCAAGAAATTCGCAATATATCTATTTCTTAATTAGAACTATAAATCCTTGATACATTAAGAATTTTATTTCCCATTAGGGGAGTGCGTATATTTAAAATATTTTCGTTTGCTTTGCAGTTAGACAAAGTACAATTTTAGGTTCTGTATACCATTTTTTCGAATGGAAATTAATAACGTGTAGGTTTTAATCCTATCGATGCATGATATATAAAATGCTAAAATTTAAAAAAATACAAAAAGACATCGTGATGCAGTGGCACATCGTATAATTAATCGCGACAGTTATGATTGAATTTCTATCAGGGTTAAAGACATTTTCATTTACCCACTCTGGTAACAAGATAAAGCACGGCGTTGAGTTCCAGCACTCAATATGCAACGTCTCATAAATTTAGTGGTGCGTGGGAAACGCAATTATGTAATACTCGGTTCTCTCTGCCTACCCTAGCAGGGTGCACAATAAAGAATAAACATAACAAAAAAGGGTAACCTAAATGTTAAATAATAAAAAACGATATATATTACCAAATGTTCAGGCATATTCCAATCTTCGTACATCCTGGCTGCCAAAGGAAACACCTTCTCATTCAAAATCTCCAAAGTAGTCAAAGTTATCTTCTCTATACTAGAGAAATATCTATCGTACACCCATCTTAGTTGCCAATACAACTCACCACGCCTCTCTTTGCTTACTGAATGTACAATTTTCAATATGCTTCTAATATTCTCCTCAGGAATGAACAATGATAGCCTATTCCAATCGACATGCGAATTAAATGGCATTACAATAGTATCTGCTATTACTATAGGAATACATTGTGATGCAATTATGTCCATTAAAACTGGTTGTGATAACCTTGCACTTCGTACAATCAAACAAAACATACCCTCTTTTAATATATCAGGATAATTAAATACTTTTCCAGTTGTATATTCACATCGTTTCGTATAATCTGTTTCTCCTATACATCTGTCTAGTAATAACAAGTCATTTGACGACGAAGCTATGCTTTGTAATTGTAATAGATAATCCTCAGGTATATTTAATTGAGTGGATATTATCATGTAGTTCTTTTGTTTTGGTTGAGTTTCATCTATTCCCTGTGCTAACCGGCTGTACAGTGGTAAGGATATGTCAAAACCATATCGAAAAGTCCAAGTGTTGAATCCGGTGCCTGCTATAATAGCTTTACTTGTGTTGAGGTCAATAACCGAGTTGTAATTTGGCAATGTTCCTGCCAACATGTTGAATATGAGATGATTTTCACCATTATTCCAGCTGAAAATAAAAGCATTTTTTAATATTTTTTTTATAAAAAATGTTTCCATTTTTTTTATTATTAAATCTATAAACAGTTCCATTAGATAAACATGATCTTATCATATTATAATTTTTTATTTTGGCCTAATACCTTTCCTCATATAGCAAGGTGACCAGGGTGAAGGCTTTAATATATTTTACTCCATGCTGTCCCCACCTTTTAGAAATTATCAAGAAATTGCATATTCAGTGCTAAGTTTTGCTACTCAATATGTTTTATCTACCAGTGTAGAAATAAACATAATTTTAATATAATCATATCCTTGGGATGGAACTCAGGACATTGTGTTTGCAATAAAATAATCAGTTTCACTGCACCACAGAAGTATTTTAAAAATAATGAATTATAAACAACTTATACTTGTAAACATAACTGTTATTTTTAAATACTTACTGTTCAAGTGTTTGTAGAGCTTGTGCAACATGTTTACTAGAAAAACTGTTTTGATTCAATGTATCTATACTAGGCACTAATAAGCAAGCATCGTCAGGGTTAGGAGTATAATATTTACTATGTTTTATTGTATTTAAAATTTCGTAAAATTCTTTAGAAAATTGCGATATTCGTTTTCCATCCTCTGTTCTGTAATCTTTTAATGGATAAATATATATCGTTATCTTATCATGACCTCCTCTCCCACATTTGTAGACGTTAAAGCATTGCCAATAAGTACAGTTTGTGGCGCGTTGTTCTGATACAGGAGATTCAGCGTTAAGCGTCCGAACTGGAAATCTCACGGCATCTAAATCTACAGATGCATGAAAATCCACTCGAGGTGCACTTCCCGCAAAAATATTACATATCACTATCAACACTAAAGATACTACTATAAACAATAGGAGGCCGACGAAGAACCTATGATACAGAATTTTTCTATACGATGTATACTTCGAATACTTATTCGTTTTTAGGTAGGTCTCCGCAGCCATTTGTGATTTTGGCGGTTAAATTAGCATTCTTAATTTACATATGGCACCCATTATTAGGTACTTCGATAATTTCTCATTCAAAACTTCATAAATTAGTAAAACACTATACAAAGCTTCAGCTTCACAATAATTTTGAGAACTGTCGAGTGACGACTGTCGCTGTGGATGACGGCAATTTGACAGATATACATAATGTTAGCAGATTAAAATATTAAATTTAAAACAGACTAAAAAGAATAAATCCATATCTTAAATTAGGTATATTTTAAAAAAATAAATGTAATATACTTAATTTAAGTTACATTCAAGTAAGATTAAAGTTATTGTAATAAAATAAATTACACTGTAAACTATACAATTAAAATAAGCAGTTGTCAGATAGTGATAGTTGAACGCAACTTTATATTTGTGACGTAGGTATGTAAACTTTCTTGTTTTTGTGTCAGTTTTGTGTTGTGCGTAGTTGTGGTTCAGTTTCTGATGGCTTGATTAATTTGATTAACATTTTATTTTTCAATTCCTATTACATATTTTGGTTCGAGCTTGACCAGAAATGGCTTTGCTTCCACCTGACCCGGTTTATACAATTAGAAATGTCGACAATTCGCCTGTGTATTCCTTAGCGTTCAGCTTTCTACCGGGAGGACTCGAAAGGTTACTAGCCGGCTCGAAAAATGGATATGTTTATGCATACAACCTTCAGGTGAGATCAAATATTCTATGTATAATAATTCCATTTCAATATATCAACTGCGTCGAAGTTTCACTTCACGTATACGGCTTCCATGTACTACGTCTTTCTTTGTTTACTACCCTCATTTTGTGACCTAGAAAAAATAGTTTTGTTTCTATGCAAATAGTTTTTATTTTAATGAATGTTCTTTAGGAATAAATTTTCAGCGCCTTATGGGATTTGTTTATATAACTGTTTTAAATTGTATATATCTTTTTATATTTCAGACAAACCGGGTCCAGCAAAAAATCAAAGTTGGTCAAGCTCCCATTCTTCATCTCATCCATACAAGCAGCCAAATGATAACCCAAGAAAAGGGTGGTAAGTTCAAGATTTTCAACTTAACTAACAGCGGCTATCAAGAAGAACACACAATAGACATAGATTATCCAGGATTTTGCCGTTTCGATGCCAACACAAAACTCGAAACTCTTTATGTACCTGACACTGAATCCAAAATTTACATATATAACTTTTCTGGAGAAAAATTGGACTGTTTAAAGCCAGAAAACCCAAAACTTGGGGACCCAATGTGTATTAAACATATTGAACTATCTAATGAACAGCCTTGTCTTCTAGTAGGCTATGAAGCGGGGTGGCTTCTATTGTGGGATCTCAACACTAGTCAATGTATCAGTAAATTGCAAACAAAAGAATGTCCAATGTCAGTAGATTTTCATGTGGAACAGCAACGGGGCATGGTGGGCAACGCCTCGGATGTGATACAAATATTTAGTATAAGCAAAAAAGACTTAAGCTTGGCTCATAAGCTCGATATAAACATAAAAAATCCTGGAATAAACAGAGTATGTACTAGAAATGATGGAAGGGTGTTTGCTTCAGGTGGCTGGGATGGCCATATTCGAATTTTTTCTTGGTTTTCACTACGGCCTCTAGTAGTACTTACTGAGCATCGTCAAGCTGTCCAAGATGTGGTCTATTCTACCCAAAAAGTTACATTTTGGAATGCAAATATAATGGCAGCAGGAGGTCTCGATGGAGCCATAACTTTATGGGATTTATATAACACAAAAAAATAGTTCCCCAAAGTAAAAAAATCATATAACAAAGATCACCAATAAAAAGTAAAGAATGCCTCCCACTTAATACAACACTTGTATAACAAACACTTTTGTTTATTTAAGCATTACTCATTTACATTGTTTCAATGATATATAAAATGAAATATTGGTTCATTTATTTATAGCATTTATTATACTTACTTTTAATTTGTGTTTTAAAGAATTTCCGTTTGTCTATCATTGAAATTGTTGATACATAATTTTTATATGAAGTATGAGAAATTAAATGCCAATATTGCCTTTGAATTGTGTAATAACTGCTTTAATTAATTTTGTGATTACAATATGGTGCATTAATTTGATATAAAGTTTTAAAGGTTCAGTGGCGGTATAATAGATACATTTTTAACTAATTTGTAAGAGAATAAGTTAAGTAATATTTGAAAAATATTTTTCCGTCTGTGCCATCAATTTCTTTGTCAATTAATAACAATATTATAATTTCGAGGCCATCTAACTGTAGAAGTGATGGTTGTGGATTCGAATTCCACTCAGGAAAATGGATTATTTTTATTTTCCTGCTCTGCCAAAAAGACAGAGCAAAGTTTTTGACAGTATTTTTTTAAAGAAATACTTTTTTCCATCAAGAATCCCCACTGAGGCAATGTTGTGTGGCCAAGCTGTTAGATGCTATGTGAATTTGTTATACGATATAGCAATGACTATATTCCTTAAATGATTTATAGCAATGTTTTTGAAGACATTAAATCCTATGAAATTTTATATTTTGTTTGATTTTCCTTTACCAAGTAGCGACCCAGCCGCGGCATAAAGTTATTGGCCAATCATACAAAGATCTTTACATAAATTGTAGCCTATGTATTATTCTAATGTATTATAAGCTAATACAACTGCAAAGTTCCATCTAAATCGGTTCAGTAGATTTTGCGTAAAAGTAACTCGCAATTTTTTTATCTTAGTAAGATTTTAGTTAATTAGTATATTTTGTGAAAATAACAGAAACACTTCATATGTAAATTTAAAAAAAATAATTAAATGTAAATAAAAATCCCGGCTGTCAATCCTAAAAAAAATATTGGGCTTGTTTTTTTTTCTATTTAGGTCACACACGTACGTTCATTATGATCAGTATGTGTCCAAAAGATAAGAAGATAGTAGACTATAAGCACTAATAAAAACAGTGTTATTTTGGTTATTTTTAACTAAACTATTTTTATATATTTTATAAATTCCTCGATTTGTAATAGAACTCCCAACTTTCTTTTATATTTACTATAGAGCTTTAATAAAACAGGGATTAATAGACCTTTTCTTAGATTTTAATATATTTTTCAAGTTTGAACCCGCGCCTCTTGAACACTGTCCAAGCCGTCTGACCACTAAGCCAGACGTCAATCAAACCACGACGAAATTCTTATACGCTTATTATAATTTATTTGTATATATTACGTCGTTGTTATTACATCGTTTTTTTTTTTCTTGTAAATTTTGAGTCACTATTACAATTATTCATGTTTCCGAATACGTTTTAAGTAAGTCATTATGTTTTGTCAGGTGCGTTACTGAAACAAAACCTTGAGCGAAACAAAATAAAATTATTTATTTATTTAACCCATTAAAATTGTTCAAATTTTATAGAAATGTAGGTATTTTTTTACAAAATAATATGTAGTACACCAAGTAAGGAGACCCCGAAATTAATATGGGAACGGAAAAAACAGAATTTGACTATTTATAGACGACAAAAATAAAGTTGCGGCTACGCTCGTTAAAAAATATTTATCTAGATCGAATTTCAAACCTTTAAGTTTAAGTGTTTAAAAGATTTACTTAAAAAAAAAATCAGCTTCACGCTGTATCCCGCACACAGCAGGGTAGGCAGAGGGAACCTAGTGTTAAGACACTCCATTCTGCCGAATTCTGGAGGCATTGCGTGTTGAGTGGCAGAACTCAACGCCGGGCTTAGCCTCGACACCAGAGCGAAGAAATAGAAATATAAATTTAAGTAAATATTTCAAAAGATTTACTTAAAAGAAAACATCAATGGACCAAGGTTGAAGAAAGAAAAAATACATCATTGGCTTAGAAGTTTATTATAATTGAATTACTAATATCACATTTACAATGCTCTCTAACTAATTTAATGAGATATTACATTACCTTACATCTAGGACTAGCAGCTTCATAAATAATATTTATACGTATATACGAATTATAATGCTTTGTGATATGTATGAGAGATTATTTAAAGAGAAATTGTTTTTAATGTATTAGCTGAAAATATATATGATTAAACAGTTTCACTACATATATTAAGGAAGAAGAGGGAACCTAGGGCACATCTCGTTCCCCCTTGCCCCATTTTTAGGTTCATGCGTGACAAGTGGTGGAACTTAACGGCCCGCTTTGTCTAACTAAAGTTAAGTTGATACAAACTTTGTTTCCTATTGCATCTTACTTTTATACAGAAATTAAAAGTATATAACAAGGCAAGTTTGTTTTTTTTTATATATACAAATATTAATGAACATTTTAATACACAATCGCTTTTATATCGCCTACATTTTATTATTGACTTAAAAAATCCTATTACTGTTTTTAACTTTTGTACGTAAGTTGTATTATGTGCGTACATGACTAAAGAATAAATTGAAATATTTTTGAGAAAATATTAATGCCTAATATTATATTAATTGTATTTCATACATCTTATTAGAATCTGTAAAATTAATATTTACACTTGTACGATTTTCCTTGATTTAGGTATAAGTGAGTCGTCCTCGGTAGCTTCGACAAGTCTCCGTCTTTTCCTTAAAGGTCTCGACGATTCTGATGTTTCACGTGGCTTAGCCACAATTTTCGCCATTTTATTACCGAGTCGCGTTATTTTAAACTTCGGTAACGTTTGTTCTGGGTTAATTTCTGTAGATTCATTCGATATATCCTCTATCCTTTCGTTGAAATCATTATTTTGTTCATTCATTTCCACGTCCAAAGATTCATTGTTTTCATTACTAGTATTTTCATTACTAGTATTTTCATTTTTTTTCTTATCACCATTCATTGTAAAATCTAAGGGACCTTCCGTATCGTCGTTACTAGCTTCAGTTTTAACTTTGCTAGCTCGATGAGCTTGCATGAAAGACGTCAATGGTATTGGTATAGGAATTGGTAGAGGTATGGGTAGAATTATAGGATATGGCACCAAAACGGTAACAGGAGGAGCTTGTCCCAACGGTGGATAATTTAATGGGGGAAGTAACCTAGGCCTTTCTTGCGGCATCATGCCTGGCGGTAAAAACGGTCGTGGCGCGAACATAGGATGCCTATGATCATTCATGTGATTGTTTTCTAAGAAAACTGGTGGTGGCATTCCAAACATTGGATTCGGAAAGGGCTGTGGAATAGGATGATTCATATTATTTGGCGGTGAATGTAAGACATTATTACCAACTGTAATTGATGAAACGGGTGAAGACGCGTCTATAGACGGACTGCGCATTTTTATATCCTGTGCCTTTGGTGTGGAATTGTGTCGTACTGTTTGCGACGTCACCGTGGCTGAACATTTAGATGCTCTTCGCTTTCGTAAATTCATCTTTGTGTTTCTCATGTCTTTCTTTGTTTCTGGTGATTTCTGTATCGGTCTTTCTTCTGGGGGTTTGGGGTTCATTAGTTTTGCTGGAGGAGCTATTGTTATTAATGGCAGCGGTGATTTTCTTTGGCTGGTAGATGTTTCTATCTTTTCGCTACTTTGATTCCTTTCTGTATTAGGAGAAGTTGATCGTTCTGATGTAGGCGACACTGATCTGCTTTTGCAGTTCTTTAACCAAAGATCTGGTGTAATTAGATTAGATGAAGATGAAGCGTTAACCAAATGTGGATTGAGATCAAGGTGTGCTTGTGTTTCTCGACAGAAGATATGCATTTTGTACTGATTAAGACATTTGTCAGAACAGAACTGTAGTTGCGTGGCACCATCCTGAAATGACAAAGAAAAAATAATTAATAATGCTTTGTTTAATAAAGAATATTTATTAAAGTAAATTGTGTAGTTTTAAAGAAAATATTTTTATTTCTCTGGTCGTATTAGATAAAGGCAAAATTTCGCAAATGGAAAATAGGGCGATTGGACAATTGGCAAAAATCTTGAAATTACGCACTAACTGAATTTTAGCTTCTTTAATTACGGTTGCCATGATCTTTAACCAATATTTAATAATAAATGTTCAATATTTTTACCTGAAAATCCACATAAGCAACAGTGTGTCGCACATGCCGGCACCAGTCGCAAGTCTTAGCGCGCTTAAAATTCGCCCTTCTAGATTGACTGAAGCAAAGTTCAGAGCAGAACACAGCGCCCCCCTGTTGCAATGCTCCGTTCTCACTTGTTATGTTTTTGTTGCACCATGAACATTCCTCTGCTGAAAACAAGATGAAGGGATATTAGTTTATTTTATTTTTGATAAAATATTTAAAAATATATTTTGTATAAAAATAAGTACAGAATATTTATACGAATATTTTTAAATTTTCTATTTTTTTTAGTTAATGAAATAAGTAATGCTGTATATAATAATAACATATTCATTAAGTGCTAACTGGCGAAACTTAACGCCGTGTTATGTAAAAAGCTATTAGTATTATTATAATATATACACTGCACAAAGATATTGTTGGACCAGTAATATAACTTAAATTTTCAACGTAGCCCAGTCCGTAACACGATAGGCGTTCATTCATTACTAGAGCTCGTTTACAAATAAAAACAATGATATCTCGTTATCGGCCTTATTAATATCCCGTAGCGAGCTAACGACCGCCGATCGGATTTGTTAGACATTTGAGCCTTTCTCGCGTCATTATTTCATTTGAATTATTACTTTATATTTGATAAAATTATTTCAGCTTAACGTTCTTAATTATATATTTTCGTTTAAATTATATTAGTATAATGTATTGTTTTTTTTTTGCTAATAATATGTAACTATAGGTAGATATCGTCGTGACATGGTTACATTGTTAATAGAGTTGAATACCATTCAAGGGAAAACTGTATTATATCAAATATTTCGTTTCCTCGAGTTCCTCGTCCACTTAAATAGTGTCTTAAAGAAAACCTATTAATTAGGCATTATAACAAAAAAACATTAGTAAGAGAGATTTTGTTTTTACAAATCTAATGTAACAAGATTGAGCAAAACAAAAAACACATTAAAGCATCTTAAGTGTTAAGAGAATCTATTAGTAATAATTTTACAAAGAATTTTAATACTAGAGTATAAACCTACCATAGAATGCAAAAAAGTAAAAAATATATATATCATGCCTCTGGTAAGGACTCCCTTATAGGATCTTTACAAATACATTTTTAATTCACTTTTATATAACAATATTTCGCAGAGAATACTCTATAAATGTACTTCAACAACATCTTCTTGACAATAATCATCTTCCAAATCATACGTGACAGCTTCTATGGCTATACGTGCTTACTAAATTTATTTCCGTTGAAGGTAAAAAAAATATTTTTAATTTGCGATTTGATTTTTTGACTTATCACAGAACCTTCATACTAAATTAAATATAAAATAACATAGTTTGTAAACTATGTTAGTATATTTTACCTTCACTAATGAATATTGTCCACCTAGTTTAAAATTTCACTAAAACAATATAGTTAAGAAAAATCATCTCATTTTTAAAATAGAAGTGTAGTGTAGTGTTTCAAATAAAATACCAATTAATTTAAACTTTAATTTCTAGTGAACCCGAAAGGAAAACCAATATAAAATCTTAAATAACATAAAGCTACTAAAATTTCAAATTACAAACGCCTTTCAATTTTCAATTTCAAAAACACTCTGTTGGTAATACAATACGTTTATCTGTATCCTATGTAACGTTATAAGGTAACCCTAGCCGCTGTTAATCATCGCGTTTTAACCGCAAAGTTCTACATTTATTCCAACGAAATATCTTATATAATGTGGTATTTGGTATACGATATACGAACAATTTCGCGAGCGTTCATTAGGAATAGTAAACCCGCTTTGAAGTATCAAATTCATAAATAACGTTCAAAACACATATCAATATAGAATATATCGCGTACAGTTACGCGTGAAAATTAATATTTGAACAATTATTTTTAGTTACGCTGTCTATTTCAAATTTTCCTATAATAAATAGTAACTACTATTTAATTTCATTTTAAAAATAGTGTGTATATTAAATACATAACATACAACAAGGTAGAATAACAGTATTTCTAGAAAATAATCATTAAATTGAAAAAAAAAATCTAATTAGATTATTATCTGTGCCCCGCGTTTGGCGCCATTTCCCGGTAAAAAGCGGGGTGCGTTAGGAATCACGGTTCGTGGAATGAAAGCTGCAACTATTCTTGGAACAATCCATCGTATCAATTGTGTGTATCGCTTACTTACTTGTATTGTTGTAAAAGGTACAGTTTTTTCCTAGTAAATATGTTTCATTTTAAAAAATAATTTCATTTTTGCCTAATAATGTTTGTCTCGCTATTATATCACTTTATTTTTAATATTAACTTAACTTATTTTGTGATTCTGTCTCTAAAATGAGTAGATTTACCTAAGAACAATTCTACTTCTAACTACTTTTATGAAGCGAAGGGTGTGTGAATACATACGAGTATCAAAAAAAAAAAAAAAATCAGCTTCACGCTGTATCCCGCACACAGCAGGGTAGGCAGAGGGAACCTAGTGTTTTTAGACACTCCGTTCCCCACTTTCTGCCGAATTCTGGAGGCATTGCGTGTTAAGTGGCAGAACTCAACGCCGCGCTTAGCCTCGACACCAGAGCGAAGAAATGGAAATATAAATTTAAGTAAATATTTCATCTCCTCGAGTGGGGATCGAACCCACAACCAGTCGGTTTACAGTCACACTTTGTGCCGCTGCGCCACGACTGGCCTCTACATACGAGTATATTGTTAATATACGAGAAGCAAACTTGAACTGAAATCTTAGTATTAATTAAGATAAAAAAACAATACGTTTATTTGTAGTACATTCACGCTGTTTCCCGCACACAGCAAGGTAGGCTTACATTTATTAGTTAATTATAATCCTATTGGATCTTTTTATCCATTACGTGTTTTAAATGCACGTGTAAAAAGTAAGGCTCTTACATTGTATGGCAAGATTTAGTACAAAATTTAATATTATTATCGACAAATACTATTAACTTAATTCAATACTATTTACTTAATGTGAGGGTTATTTATTAAATTCTTTTATACATAAAGTAATAAGAAAAAACTAGAGGTAACTTACAAATTTAGTTACTTCAACTATTTCTATTTTTCGAAAAAAAAACCGAAAATTTCTATTTTTTCTGTGAGAATTTCAGATTACAGCGATCTGCGCCGTTCCTGTCAATCACTCAGTACCACAAGAAGTTTATATAAAGACTACCTTTATTCTTCTGTTCTGTCTGTTCTGGACTGCCAGAGTCTTTATTACGCGACGCTGCCCATCTGCGTAGCTCGAGCCTCTCATAGCCGTACCACCCCAGCAACTCGTTCATTGCGGTTTCCGCAAACTCCTGTGAATGCAAAGTTAATTATTGTATTACAAAGGTCGATCTCGTTTTGGTTAACCTATTTTTCGTTATATTAAAACAAAATATCAATTGGCTATTAAAATTATGGTGTAATTTTCAGTGGCACTTGCTGATTTTTAGTTCTTTTTTTGTAGTTTCAATTCATTCCCTTTCATAATAAGGTTTATTAGAGGAACTTAGTGTTAAGACACCCCGTTCCCCAGTCACCACCCACCCGATTTTCTAAAAATTGCGTGTTGACTTGCCGATCATAATGACGTCTTTTGTCTATCATTAATTCGATGTGAATAGATCAAAATCATCACGATACAGTCAGACGCTATCTCACCGCCACCACGGCCTCTGATTTTTTTTTTTTTTTAAGACTTAAAGAAAATATATTTTATAACATTCATATTAGTGTTAAGGTCCATAGTAAAATAGATACATAAAGCGTGGCTTTTGACACCCACTACGAAATGCGTCTAAACACGTGAAGATTTAAAAACGGCAATACATCTTTTACTACCATCCCTCACGCCATACGAAGAACGTAAACATCATTATTTAAACGATTTTAATTAAGATTTAATTTATTAAAAAATCATAAGTTTACCACAATGTATTTTCGAATCGTAAGACAGTTTAATAAATAATCCAGTTATTCTAAGAAAAGAAAATATATATAAAAATGCAAGGATATGTAAATTTAATATGTCAATTCTTCGATCGGTAAAGAAATTTTTGTCTCACGAGGTCAAACGCTGCATTTTATCTAACCAAACTGTGTAACTATAAAAATATTTTTGAAAATATTCGATTAATTATTTCTACCTATAACGGCGTCACAGTTTTTGCGTGATTTTTATCTTCACAATGTATCTCGCGTATAGCAAGGGCATATGGAACTTTTTTATAAACCTCTCCCAATTCTGAGGTCTATCTTAAGAACGATCTCAGAGTTAAAACTTAGTGTTAAAACACTTCGTTTCCCACTTTACATCTATTTTTGAAATATTGCGTATTCTATGGCGAAACTAACAGTCTGGTTACCATACCATAGAGAAAATAAAAAATATTAAATAATTAATTTTCTGTGAACCCATAGCCACCGCATTAGACGATGTCGTACGTTTTTGACGACAAATTTGTGTGTCTTGTATTAAATACGATTATATGCAAAATACTCATATAAAGTCGTTAAAAAGAGTCATGTCACGCATTCAGCTACGGCAACACCGAAAATAAAAAAATATATTTTTTTACATTTATTTATATTTAAACATTAAGATTTGTGTAAAACGACCGGTCGCCGATGACCTCCTTAGCTCTTATTTTATAGCCGGCTATCAAGTTAATAAATTCTAAAGAATATATGAGGCCGCCGGAGGAAGATTGACCTAACTCAATATTTTAGAATAAAAGAAATATTTGAAAGTAACAATATAATAAAAAATGTCTATGCAACGTAATATTTATATTCTACTTATAATAAACATATTTTTTTAAATAGAAAATAACTATATACATGGAAAATGTAATAATTTAATACGTGTGAGTTAGGCGTTTTTGCCCTGGAGCGGTGTATTATAAGAATTGAAACAACGGGACGTAATTCAAGAAATATCTGTGCCACTATAAAAAGATATAATGTTTTCAAAAGTAGTGTTAATGTGTGAAAACAAAGTGATTAGGTGTGTGTCATGTGGCTCTACGAGAGAATGATGCCAATAATTTCGTTTTTAATACGTATATTTTTCTGGCGGTATAGCAACGCAGTTGAGAGGAATTTGACCGTATAGCTATGATTGTAGGTTCGATAACCACGGAAATAATCTTTTTATATGATGTATTTCTGTGCCTCAACAAAATGCGGAGTTAAGTTACTCCGTTCAATTCGCAATAGATTAAAGATAAAGTATATTTGTATTAATCCCTCTTCCTTAATATGAAAACAAAAAGCAAAAATTAGAAAAAGATAAAAAAAAAGTTCATTGATAATTGATTATTTATTATTTTGTTAATTTGCACATACTTTTTAAAAAATTATGACAACGATAGTATTAAACAAAAACACGGCTTCACCCGCTTAAATTAATTGTTATATTATAGCCAAATTATGATATAGAGAGAAAATAAAGGCTATGTTTGGTCACATTAAAGATAATGCAAGTTATACCATTAATATTATGCGGCCCGCCTAGCCGCCTAGCAGAAGAAATTTATCTAATTTTTCATAAAATAATCAATAAGTAAAAAAAAAAACAATTTTCTTTTTATACATTAAGAATAAAAATATAATAAAATGTATGAAGATTTATTATTTAAACATAAAAATTAGTTCATCAAAAGAACATGTTGAGGCGTAATAAATGTAGTCCAATTATTTAAATCCCTGTATATTTCGATGACAAATTTGAATTCAGAAACGAATGCAATAACTAATAACAATAACAAATCGTGTCTTATTTTTATTCCTTGAAGTTTTATTATCTTATAAATTTATTTTATTTCAGCTTCACGCTGTACCCCCGCTGTACATAGTGTCCTGTACACAGAGGGAAACGAGCCGCTCCGAATTGTTTTCCCAACTTTCGAGGCATTGCATATGCGTTTTGATAACGGAACTCAACGCCGCGCTTTGTCTTGATATCCAAACGAGAAAAAGAAAATAGTACGTTCTTCCTAGTGGGAATCACAACCACACAACAATTTATGTTTACCCATATACGAGTCTATCCATGAATAAATTCCAATTATTCTTTTCATCCAGTAATCAGAGAGAACCCAGTGTTGAGACATATCCTTCAAATTTCCTTGTTTCTTCCAGCTTTCCGCTCAATTTGGCGATTTTACGAATTAAATCGGAATCGGGAACGGGAACCAATTAATTCAAAAAATGGTTAATACTACTTTATGTAGGTATGAACTGCTTGATGATGAAATGCTGATTGATTGATGAAATATGGAACCTAATGTTAAAACTCAGCATAAAAATAAAACAAGCATTTTTACCATACTATATTTTGCATTTTATCGCCAGAAAAGCAGAATCTGAAATGTCTAAAAGGTATGTCATTTCATTTTAAAGACGTTTTGTAATAAGTGAACTACGACCAAAACCAAAATATACGACTTATTTATCAAAGAAAACCCTACTTCACCCAAAAAGTTCCTAATAAATTATATTAAATCTGGCATAAATCTCGCGACACATCTTACGAGTATACCTAATCATGACCGATGCAAAATCATAGACACAAAACCTGAACCCAAAACCATCAGAAATACGATTTAACAACTGTGCCAACGAGCTCATCCAAACAACTTACGGGACAATATTAAGATGACACAGTCTTACATTACAAAATTCGTCATACAAGCAATGATCACGTGACACGTCTTAAAGGACGTTCATTATCCTAGCTTTGACATGCGAGCGGTGCTTAATTAATACAAGTACAAGGCCAGTGACGTAGCGAGGTAGGTTAGCTTTCAAACGATGGCCGGTAATTGGTCTCCTGTTACTCTTTTACTGGTGTCTGGAATATATTGTGAGTAGGTAGGTAGGTAGGTGAATAAGATTTTTTTTTCATATAAATGTATGGAAGCTTTTTATTATTTAGAAAATATTTTATTTTGACATATTTTCGCTGTAACGGCATGAACGTATGAGTAAAAACACGTAGAGACCATCGTGGCGCGTGGGTCCAGCTCGAAAAAATGTGTTTTATATTTGTATTTATTTACTCTTTTAACAAGGCAAAACGCGGTATTGAGTTCAGTCACTCAACGCGCAATGCCTCGAGATTTCGGCGGAAAGTAGACAACGGAGTATCTTAGCACTTCTTCTCTCTACATGAGGGATATATCGTACAGCTAAAAAAAATCGAAAAAAAAAACGTAACAAAGCAATATCTATCACTTACTCATTATACAAATTAATGTTTTAATTAATTAGAATTAAGACCGATAGACCCTCTCTCTGTACACTAAATTATATCATAAAGCGATCGTGTGGCCTATATTATACTAATATAATGCTCTTTTATAACTCTTCTATGTTAAAAAAAACAAACAAAATACAAATGCACCTAATCACATATATATTAAGCAACATCCTCCATAAACCAATAACTCAACCAAGAACATTTCGAACTTGTATCATCAGTAGGTGTGCACATCATAACAACATGAAATTTATCAGAAAACGGGGAACTCAGTTAGTTAGTGCTGTAACGAAGCTATCTCAATTTACGCAACGTTGCGTAATAATGAGAACACGATACGAACGCAACCACGGACATCGAAAACTGCACGCCCATTTGTTTGGCTCAACCATGGATTATGCGGTGAATTCGTATACCTTGCTATATTTAAGTATATGTTGTGTAGGTACATCACTACGCCATATAACTGTAATATAGGGTGGGTAATGTAACGTAGTGATGTTCTGTGTTTCGAGTGAAATTAATTTTGGATATTTATTTAGTTTAGTTTTAGGCATGTTATGGGATAAAAAAAAAGAACGTCGGTATTAGTTGGTTTTGTTGTATTTTGTTGTAGTCACATTATAATTTATTTAATCACATCGGAAAAAAATAAATATTTTAAATGTAATTATATTTAGAGCGAAATAGAACTTGTTTATTAAATATATGTCAGATTAATGTATTGTTTAACAATTTTGTAAATGAACTCTTCAATAGGCTATTTATTTGCCAAGAAGATAGAGAAGCTAACTAAAAACGCAAACAGGTCCCGGTTTTTTTAAATCACTCATAATTTGTACTTAAAAATAGACAGAAAATATCTGAGAATATAGAATTAAAAAGAATCGATTTGCCACTTTGAATATTTTTAATTTCAAAATAACAAATTTATCACTTTTTGGGAATTATGTGACTGTAGACGAGACAGGTTGTGGGTTCGATCGCCACTCGAGGAATTGAAATGTCTATTTAAATTTATATTTTAATTAATTCGCTCTGGTGGCGAAAAAACGCGCGGCGTCGAGTTCTGCTAATCGACACACAATGCTTCCAGAATTCAGCGGAAAGTAGGGAACGGAGTGTCTTAACACTCGCGGTTGCGGGATACACCGTGAAACTGAATAAAAATCTTTCACTAAACACGTAAAATTATGAAAAAATAATAATTGTTATAGATCTTTAACAGCAGCCAGTGTTACACTAGTCCTATTAATTTTGGTTCTGCCGCAGAGCAAAATGCATACATATTAATTAACGTACTTTAAACTCCGTATTATACCGAAAATTTCTATTTGAAAGCACCGCCGTCAGATATATCCGATGGTAACGGATACTGTGCGTTTTAATTATCGTTAAATTATTTAGATTCACGATTTCCAGATTAATGCTTAACTAACTGTACTATTTGGGTTGTATTGAATATTGATTAACTATGGTATATATAGGTTCTAAAAGATATTTTGTTATTGAGTTTCACAAAATTCATTTAAATATAAAAAAATATATTTTTTATATTATGTTTTTGTTGTTAATAACAACTATTTTGATACTACGGAGTATTAACAACATTTAGTACATAGTACTTATATACATTTGTACATAGTACAATGTACATACATCTTTTAAGAAATACATCTCCGGCGTCGTTATTTAACTGTGTTCCAAAAAACAAAGCATCTTCGACAAATAACTTTCCGATTATTATAGTTTGTTTAGTACAATTTTTTTTGGATACTTTTATATGATTACTTTTTTGTAAATTAATCACGTGTTTTGATTTTATTTCGGCTTTATTAACATAGAAACATAAAATGCTATTTCTGGTTGTTTTTTTATTTGCATGGTTAACTGCAAAAATTATGAGGCACTGTAATATAAGTTTAATTTTATTAACATAACGGCTAGCTAGGCGTCTACTCACCCTAAAACACGCTTACTCGCAATATAGGTCAAGTGTACGCATTCCAACTTTAATTTATTTTTTAAAGGTTTCCTAAAAAGACTAAGAGTCCACAGATTTTATTTGTATACATATATTTTTTTTTTGCGTAATTAATTTAATAAAAAAAAATCTCGCGCTGCATCCCGCACTCAGCAGGGTAGGCAGAAGGCACCTAGTATAAACACTCCGTTCGTGTTGAGTGGGAGTCGAACTCACGGCCATCGCGTTTAGTCACATCCTTGTTGCCCCCGCGCCACGACTACCTCCGCAATTCAGGCATACTTTATAATAATAACAAGATCTAACTCACCGCCTTGGCCTAATAAAATAAAATAAAAGCTCCAATAGACAAACTCACAACGGCCAACACCGAACAAGTAACACAATCCACGCGACGTCGATATTGTGATATTCAATATAACATAAATGCTTTTAATGGCGGTAGCGAAGGTAAATTTAGGAGCGGAGCAACCCGACACCGCGCCGTAGTCGAGTCGACCTACGCTACGTACAGTTTACACTAGAAATTATAAAGATACCTTTTTACATGGAAAGTTTTGTATGGTTAATTAGTTAGTGGGTTAATTGTAATATGAGATCTATATTTCAATACATTATTTGGCGGTCGTGGCGCAGCTGTATGACTGTGAACGCGAAGGTTATGAGTTTGATTTTCTTTTATTTTCATTTCATTGATCTGGTAACAAAACAAAGCGCAACGTTGAGTTCCGCCATTTAACACGCAAAGTTGGGCGGAAAGTGGGCAACAAGAGAATTTTAACAATCGATTACAAGGGAACGAATTTCGCTTTACGAATAAACCCATTACTTTTTTGCTATATAGGCTGTTCAAGACATAAGCTATAAGTATTTTACGTTAGAAACCGGCGTATCTGGTGTATAACTAAAGCAGTCCAGCCAATCTTTAATAATTAAGATAATACCTCCTAAGCAAAAGTTGTATTTTCTATAGACGAGTACATTAAAACGTAATTTGAAGTATTCGTTGCGTAGCGGTACAGCGTCTAATTGTAGATGCGATGGTTGTGAGATCGATTTCCCCTTAAAGGTATGATTTTTTTTTCATTTTCTTGCTCTGGTAACAAAATACATATATCGCGGCGTTAATATCCGCCACTCAATTAGCAACGTCTCGCGGCGGTGGAGAGTTTAAATACTAGGTTTTTTATGCTGACTGTGAAGTTAAAAAATGTAACCAAAAAAAATATATGTGTAATGTGTGGCCAGTCGTGGCGCGGGGTCGCAAGCGTGGGACTATAAATGCGACAGGCTCTGGGTTCGACCACTCGACGAAATTAAAAGACATTTTTTAATACATCTTTGCATGGCGTTTCTGCCACTAAACACGTAAAGCCACCAGAATACGTTGTGTCTTATTGGGAACGGAGTGTCTTGACACTAGGCTACCCCATTAAGTAGACAATACAGAGTGAATCTAATAAAGAATACGTTTAATGAAATATGCAAAAATATAACACATGAGACCAATAAATATTATACATCAACACGTGTGGTACACATGTACTCGTACCTAGTTTAAGCTATCGAGTAATTTAAAGGAAACATTAAGGAAGATCTCAAGGATATATGTTAGTTTTAATTCAAATTTTTATTGTTTTTAATTTTCTAAAACTAAAGTTAAGTTCTTAAGATCGATCTGAACTGAGAGCGGCTTATGTATACCCACGGGACTAAAAGAAAAGAAGAAGCCAAAACGTAGGTATTAGAGAAATGTGTATATTGCTTTTTTGAGCGTCTATAATATCAGTGTATGAGTAAAGGAGTAAATGTGTAAATCTTCAACGCTGTGTCACACAAAAAAAGTGTACGCAGAGGGAACCTAGGCATTGCGTATTACGTGACGAATCTTAACGCCGCGTTTTGCCTCGTACCTAGACCGAGAAAATGAAAATATAAAATATTTTATTTCCTCGAGTGGAAATCGAACCCACGACCCGTCGCGTTTACACGACTCGCCTCATCTGACGTTTATCAGGATTAACACATGCAAATAATGTAAGATGGGTGGAACTCAGTAGGTAGTACTAAACAAACAGCTGTACCAGAGTGAGTGGGAAAGATGCAAACATATCGCGTGTCGATCAGCCGACCTGATAATTAGCCTAATGCCGTAAAATGATAGCCAACTAATGTGAAAACAAATACTGTATTATAGTTTGCTATTTATTGAATTTATTGTGTACCTACTGGTGATCGGCTCGCGGCTTCGCCCGCTTTAACTAATTCATTATTTATTTGCTAATCTGCATGAGTTTAAATTTTTTATAATAATATTATTTTAAGAACAATATCTATATTTATATTGTAATGTTTCACTCGATTAATAAAACTGTTATTTATAGCAATTTTGTTGAAATAAAACAAACACAAAATTATGCCTAAAGGAAATTTGCCAAAATACAATTACTTCAGCCGCTTATGAGATTGGTGTGAGCAAGCGTACAAGCAGACAAAAAATAAAAAATATTGTTTTTGTTTTTGTTGAGTTATTAAATACTATCAATATTTTTTTTCTTATACATATATCTTACACGCACAGACGCCGATTCGTTACGATTTTATTATAAGTATAGATGACAGTAGAGGATTTTACTTTATCCCACACATGACGCAGAGTGAATCTAGTGTTTAGACACTCCGTTCCCTTTTGTTTTTCCCTCCCAATTTTTAAGGCGTGGAGTGGCTCAACACCGTGTTTTATCTTGTTACCAAACCGAGGATATAAAAATAATTGATTCCCCTGTGCCCCGATTGAAAATCGAACCTACAAGCATCGCACGTAGAATCGCTACTGAGACTCAATATTTAAGTGGAATTCATAGACAAAAAATAAACCTCAGACTAATATTTTTTTATTAGACATTCAATTATTTAATAATATTAGCATTCGTCACATTTTTAAAACACAACGAAAACTTTCCCAAATCATATTTTATTATATATTGGCTTGCGTAACTAAAAACTGTCAATACATATATTAGTGAATGTGCACTAAAATATGTATTAATAACTTGATCGGCGTCGTCCAAATTCTATTTAAAGTAACCCCATAATACGCAACAAGTCCCACCGCGTTTCATTGCGTCTCAAATATCAGTCAATTCTCATATTCATTATATTATTTTATTTCGTCATCTGGTGAAATATTTCGAATAGAATTACCTAAGAACTGAGTATTATTTAGATGCCCCTTTTTATGCTAATTTAATGTAAAGAGAAAAGAGGTAAGTCGTGGCGCAGAGGCACAAGCGTGTAGCCGTAAACGCGACAGGTTGTGGGTTTCTATTTTCTATTACTCGCTCTTCAACCGAGGCAAAACGTGGCGTTAAGTTACGCCACACAACACGCAACGCCTTCAAAATTCGGCGTAAACTGAGGAATGTAGTTTAACCCTAGGTTCCTTCTAATCTACCCTGCTATCTGCGGCATACAGCTTGAAAATGATGTAAAGAATACCTATGTAAAAGTAATCATTTTTTTATTGAAGATATACAAATGATAAGCTAACACGAAATATACTAATACAATCCATCAAACTACGCGTTAAATGACGGAACTCAACACCACACTTTGTTACCAGAACGGAAAAAGCTGGGGAACGAAGCAAATTCATAGAGTAAGGGTCAAACCCACAACCACTGTTTTTACAGTCAATCCCTCAGTAACACATAATGACCTTAAAGAAATCATATATGACAAAGACAAGTATAAATAAATCTATAAATATGCTCAGTTAAAATTAATGATAAATTGTCTGTCTTGATCTTGAATCATTTCGATTTGGCTAGTAATATCATTAGTAACTAATTACATGAATACATATATCGATAACGTCGATAATGTTAGACGTGTCGCCCGCTGTTTTTGACGCATGGCGGGTAAATGAGGGATAGATCTATCCCTCATTTACCCGCCATTTACTTTTTGAAATGCTTTCTTAATATTTAATTTATATAAATGATGTCTACGAACATTGCTAGCTTCTTTGTGTTGAATAATTATTTGTTCATTTCGACTTATCAATTATAGATTTTGCTGAATATAGCTTCTCATAAAACACCTTTTTTGTGGACTGGGTGTCCACAAAAACCATGTCCATGATTATACTAAGAAGGATAGATGGCCGCAGTGCGGGATAGATTCCCTTCATAAAAATAAAATATATTCAAGAAGTACGTTGGAGAATTTAGTGAGCCCTCTTGTTACTATTTTTTGATAACATTAATTATTAAATTTTATTTTTTCTTACTCTGTATATCGCATATCACTCCGCTCCACACCTTTCCGCCCGCTTTTCCAAACATAGCCTGTCTAGTGGCAGAACTCAACGCAGCGCTTAATGTCTTATTACCAGAGCAATTAAATAAAAATATATTTTTAAAAATTTTCCCAAATGAAATCCGACGACACTTGCCAGATAATATAAATTTTAAAACCAGCAAGTACTTCGTTCCACACAGATCTATTTGTATCCGCTACAGTCGAGCCTGTAAAACGTATCTCCCATATCATCTCGTATAACCATCCATCGATTCACATGCTCATTATAAACGTCTGGCGAAACAAAGCCGGTTTCCCGTTACCCTTCAACCAAGCACTGTTTTGGTCATGCGAGATGGCAACACTTTCCACTTGTTTTAGCTCGCTGTAGCTGTAGAACACCTTTGTAAAAGTACACTGAAACTGTATAGAAGTGACGCATTATGGGCGTAATTTACGTTTTGTAATATAATATTACGGCGGAAAAACTATTTGGTAACTATATTATAGTTTTTTTGTTTATGCTATTAGTAATAGATTTATATTATAAGAATAGTAATTTTTGAGGTCGACTGTGAACGCGACGGTTGCGAGTTGTTGTTTCTCACTCTGTGTGTTCTCACGCTGTATCCCGCACACCACGGAGTAGGCAGAGGGAGCGAAGAGTTAAGACACTCCGATCGATATTCCGTTGATCGTATGAGTTCTGGAGGCATTGCGTGATGAACGATGAAACTTATCGCAGAACTTTTCTTCGACATCAGAGCGAAAAAATTAAAATATAAATTAAAATAAATATTTCATTACCTCGAATGGGGATTGAACTCACAATCAGTTTCGTATAAATAATGTATAATTTTCATGTTATAATTTTTTTATTGTGAGCAAAAACAAAATAAATGTAATAATTTTAATTGAAACTCTATCTCATATAAATTAAATATATGCCTTCAAGATACATAATATCTGTATAATACATTTCAAAGAGTCTGTAACAATAACTTTATAAATAAGTTCTTTGATTTAGTCTACCCGTGACCACGGACTACTGCAAAGTGTTCGAAGCGTCGGGTTTCCAAAAATGTACAAAAAAACTAAATATACGCGATTAATCCGTTTAAAATAGTTTTATTTAAAACTTTATTAATATCATGTAGCATCCCCAGTTTCTCAGGAGTACAAAAAGAAATACCTATACTGTAACTAAATATAAATATTTATGTGAAAGAAATTTGCAATACAATGGATTCGTTTCCCATTCATGAAAATGAATCATTTATTTAAATGAATCATACAAAATGAATTATTTCCTCACTCTAGTAACAATGTTCAAAGCGCGGCGTTGAATTCCACCACTCACCATCAAATATATTTTGTCTTTATTGCATGTAATAAAGCACACAGAAATAATAAAATTGTAAAGATAGTTCACATAACGGGCTTATCTCCAAAAGAAATCTCTTCCAGACATGCAGTGGAAGTGGATGACAACTAAGTTCCGGTGTAGAGGCAATTAATGCAATCTTAATAGTACAGGAATAAAATAAAAAAAAAGATAGTATCTATAAAAAAAAGGTATATACATAACTCAAAAAAGGACATGATTAAGTGAGGTAGTCAAATTAAAAAATATTAAACGAGATCAATCATTCTCACTCGCAAATAAATATTTTTCGGTTTGAGATTTAACGGATATTAAGGAAGAGTTTTTCTGGATAGGATTGAATAGTTTATTCTAGAGGAATGTGGCATACACAGAAAAGGATCTTTGCAGGAATTTGTTCTTTCATTGTCTCCGTTATGGTGAGAAAAGAAGTTATTTGAATACCAGATACATGTCATCTGCGTCATGTTGCCATCGTCGTCATGTAAAACAAAAATCGCAAATTCGTCATACATTTGGAATGTAATTAGTAAATATTAAAATGGAAAAACAAACAATTAGTCCGCCTAATATAAAAGCGTGGTTGTGAGGCTATCATTTGCTTATTTTAAATTTCACACACATTTTTACGCACACAGCAGGGTAGGCCAGGGTAGGGGGAACCTAGTGTTAAGATACTCCGATCCCCACTTTCTACCGAATTGCGTGTTGAGTTTAACTATTTCATTTTATCTTTTATCACTTTTTTATAAAATTGACTAAACAATAATATACAAATAGTGTAGCTAGAATAAAATATAGCTTTTACATTCTTACTAGAATGTCATTTAGTTGTCACGCGATCACGGTGTTATAATAGTTTGTATGTAGCGTGAGTGACTGCTACCTAACTTAGAAATTCTAATACCCACCAGGTAGAAATATAAAAATATCCTTTATTTAATCACATTTTGATGGTGGGTTTCGTTATTCTTTATTTTTTGATTTTTATTGCGTGTCGAAGCGCAATGCCTCCAGAATTCGGCAGAAAGTGGGGAACGGAGTGTCTTTTCACTGGGTTCCTTCTGCCTACCCTGCGGTGTGCGGGATACAGCGTGAAGCTAATTTAATTTTTAATTCATTATCATTTACAAGAAGGAAAATTAGGATATTACTATCAAAAATGCAATATGCATACCGAATTTAATTAAAACAATTGAATTGAATAATTGTCTTATCATAGGACAATCTATTTATCGAAGAAGTTTATAGGCTATATAACATCACCTCATTAGTTTCGATGCACACTGTTCCTGCGGTCAGAGTCACCTCGGCCACTTATACCGTATCATAACTCATACAAAACTTAATCATTTCCATTTGCCCACGCGAGCGAAGCCGCATGTAAATATTAGTTAACAAAATTAATATTTAAATCTTCTGTTAAAACTTAGAGCTATTCTTACATAAAATATTCGCACGAGTATCAGTATATTTGTTTTGCAGTTATATAATACGGCGCAGTCAAACGGTTAATAATGTTATTTGCCTTGCCATACGATACCTTCATGGAGTGCATCGTTTAAAACTTCAAGTTTCACTGATCTTTTTTTTTAATCTCGTTATTTATTAACGTTATTTAATCAATGTTTTTTTTCTTTTACTTAACAGGAATAAGATATAAATTTATATTAATTTAATTTGTTTTAAAATAATGCTATTGCAGTCAGATTGATTGTTGAGAAAAGTTTTTGTTAAATTGGGTAGTCATTTGAAAAAGTAAATGAAATTGCACATTAAATATGTCCAATTTAAATAAATGTATCCTTTTTTACCTCCATGTATCATTACTCCCTGCATATATTAGTAAGGGCAACTCAAAACTTAGTGTTTCTAAACATTTCATCCATTAAGATTATTATGCATTTAGAAATGAAAAACGATTTAAATATAACCCTCTTAACATTAATTTTTCTCCGATAAGACCTCGCGTAAAATTTCTCTATTTAAAACTGTGAAAATCAAAGATCTTACCAAGATTTCACTGTTTCCCTGCGTCACGGTGGCGTCAAATAAGTAATAAAAAAATATAAAATATCCTTTTAAGCGCTTTAGCTATTTTTACGATACAATGTATAGTCGGTGTTTAATTACAATTAAAGAATGTTAGACTCGCGTTACGTTAGGGTTATATGATACACACACACACACAGCGCATGTCGGTCTACATTAAACGGCAAATTGATTTCACAGTATAAATTTATTATTATGCCATCCAACGAGGTACACTTGAAAACTTGTATATTGAATTTTTTTTAAACGACGTAGAAAAGGTGCAAAGTAGCGGGATTTGCACAGTTTGCAAGATTTTTTAACGTTTCCTTAAAAAGTATTTTTCGTTCCTAAGTACCTATCCCCACATAATGTAACAAAAAACATCATTGAAATATATTAAAGTGATAATAATTTATTAAGTTTCGATTTTAACAAATTGCCAAATGTTGCTCAAGGGAATTAAAGTTCCTTTTACTGAAAAAATAAAAAAATAAGTATTACATTTGATAAACATCTGTCTAGGAAACCACAAATAAGTGAGGTAAGTCGGAAACTATTTTCAGCCAGAACATCACTTCGTCGGCTACGCAACTTTCTACTCATAGGATTGCGATGGCACAATCCCTCCTACAAATTCTTGATTATGCTGATTGTTGTTATCTTGACTTAAAGGAGGAGCAATCAAATTAGCTTGAGCGTCTCCAAAACATTTGTACAAGGTTCATTTTTTGACTACGCAAATATGACCACGCAAATATCTCCGAATTTCATAACAAAACTCAAGTTTTTCACCAAGTCAACCTATTCGATTTCGCCGGAATACTCATGTTCTTTGTGTTCTATATAATATCCATCCATTCAATCCATTTTCCCTTTTATTCCCCACTTTCAACTCAATTTTCGTGACATCACGAGTTGGCTGGCAGAGCTCAACGCCGCGCTTTTTTGGTAGGTAAGAA
Organism: Heliconius charithonia; assembly: GCA_030704555.1. Taxonomy (NCBI): domain Eukaryota; kingdom Metazoa; phylum Arthropoda; class Insecta; order Lepidoptera; family Nymphalidae; genus Heliconius; species Heliconius charithonia. Next base: position 9,339,314 of record CM060825.1, read on the forward strand.
AATAATTCATACCCACTAGCGGAAATAGAAATCATGACCGTCGCGCCAGACTCTTTGCCGCTGCACCGTGTTTTCGCACATAATTTAGTTAATGTAAATAATACACATAAAATATTACATATTCCTACATATTCCTTATACTTTGAAAGCCTTTCGAATTCTGAAACAATTTAGTGGTCAATATCCAATCACAAATTTTATTTAAAGGCTCACGATATTATTATTTATTCGCACTGGTGTCGAGGCAAAGCGCGGCGTTGAGTTCCGCCACTCAACAAAAATGCCTCCAGAACTCGGCAGAAAGTGTTATAATTTATTTATGTTCTTATTTATTTATTACATTCCACTACAATCCATATTACTATATATGTGAAAGTTTATGAAGATGAATGTTTGTTCCACTTTTACGCAAAAACTACTCAACAGAATTAAATAAGACTTAACAGTTATACTTATAATATAAAACAATACGAATAATTTTAAGCGAAGCCACGCTAGTGTCACTAGTTAGACTAGAAAATGACAAAAAAAAAACTACAAAGCAAACAAAATAATTGGCAACGGGAAAACGTATCGTATTTTCGAAAACGCGCCGCGCCGCGCCGTCCCGCTCGGCTCGTGACGCAAATGTGACGGTGTCCGATAGCCGGCTAGCTGAGACCGGCATTAATTATGAGGGTGTCGTGTTCCCGACGGGAGAGACCTTTGTGGAAATATAACACGACGCTCTCGAATTAAATGCTGATCCATATTTCTTTAAAACTAAAATATTTCTAAGTTGAATTCTTTATTTTTTGTTTTTTTTTTTTTTTTGATTTTCCTTTGGGGAAAATGGGAACGGATTGTATGATAGTTGATACGTGTTTGTGGTACTCCTGCACAGTATAAGGCGTGAAGCTGCTTTTTATATAAAAGAGATTTTTTAGGGTTGCCCATTGCTAAAAAATATTTCAAATATTCATGTCTAGTGCCTTGGAGCTGTGAAAATACTAAACTTTTTTTTTTTTACGGGAGGAAATCCTCATGAACTGCCTCCGCCTGGGAAAAGACGGAGGGGCGTGCCGGACTCCTACCGGCTAAAACCACCCCGGTGTTTCCTCGCACGTGAACGCGAGGCCGCGGGACTCCACATTCAACCTCAGGTGAAAATACTAAACTTAGCCTAACCTACTAACTAAACTAAGCCAACGCAATTAATAAATACAGTCGTTTATGCCGCAAATTTTCACAAATTTTCGAAACTCACAAAGGAATCCAAACCTACACGGTACTTTACCGTGGGCAGTTATGAAATTTGGTACTAAGTGAGAACTTACAACAATACAAATAAAATCTGAAAAGTGACAATTTAAAGATATTTAATAGAAAAAAAACATTACAAAGTAGTAGTAATTCATTTTTTACAGTTTACCAGTTTTTTACTAATATAGCGACGGTTGTGGATGCGATATCAACTGGGTAATGAAATATTAATGAGGCGAAAACACTCAAGACGCAATACCTCAAGAATTCGGGAAAGTGGGGAACGCAACGCCCAATTTTGAAACCAGAGGAAGAAAATGAAAATAATTACTTTCTCTTACTGGGGATAGAACTCCAAACCGTCGCATTTTTAGCCACATGCGCTGTGCCGAAGCGCCACGACGGCCTAAAGGTTATTATAAATAATAATTTTAAATAAATTACACAAAACTGACGTAAACAACGTTTTCTGATATTGGTCTCAAATAAACATTAATTATAAGATATCATGTTCCTGAAGACCTCAGTGGTAAAGCTAGAAGTGTTCTGATTCATATTTATTTCGGACACGGGAAGTGCTACGTTGGACGCGATATTTACAGACTTTGGCTTATATTATTTACCCACTAATTAACGTCCGTGCTCTAGGAATTAGGTGTTTTATTTTGTTTCTTGTATTTTCTTTTTGAAATTCCTGAATTGAATGGTATTTAGTTATTATTGAATTAATATAAGAAATATTTAGTGATGCAACTTAATTACATATACCTACATGCGTGAGTTTGATGCAACTGAGCTACATATATCCGCAGAAACATCAAACACTATTTTTTTTCTTATTTACCGCAAATTTCAATCAGACTTGGCAAAAGTCATATAAGTTTTTTTGTGAGGTTGCCGTTGCTTTAGGGACATGCTAAATATATTGTTTTACTAATTGAAAAAAATAAATTATATTTTTTCAATTCAATTATCGCAAATAAATGTTACAAACCTTTTGATTTTAACCTACACACAATTTAAGTACCTACCTACTGAGTGTATACTCTAAACAACCCATTTTTGTGTTTCACAAGAAGCACTCGATCCCTATCGCGTTTACATCTCGTGTAATGGAGAAGATTTTTAATTACAATAAACTGAGACGTAGCAATTTCGATAGCATTTTAATTATCTCAGTAGCATGACATCGGACGCCGTCGTTAATTTTATTTTAGAGTAACCGGATTCCCGACATTGTCTGCGAAAAATGTTTTAATAAATAAATTCCTATAGATATTTTTGATTTTGAAAAATTGAACGATTAAAAAAAATATTGAAAGATGCATTCATTATTTACATCAACCGAAAGTAAGTAAGTAAACACTTACTTGGAATATGCTTTATAATTTTCTAACCTTTTTAAAATTTATTTATTTGTCCTTGTCTACGAGATATTATAGATGACTGACATAAAAAAGTTTATAAAATTTGTATCCACGGATTCAATATAGTAAAATATTTTTTTTTTATAAATAAGAACAAGAGATTTATAATATTTAATATGACGTTATTGCAGAGACCGCTATGATTTATAACTAGATTCTTTCTATCAACCACATGAGAAGAAGATACGTAGAGATAAAAACGAAATGCATATGTAACGCTAAAATTCTATATATTGTTACTGTTTTAACATAAGTCATTAATTAATAAAATTGTAAATTTAAACTGTGTAAATTTAAACATAGTGATTGCTCGCATCTTGCACATTCCAAACGCCATTATAAAAGAAACACAAACTTAAACAATTTTTTAAAGACATTTTAACTATAAATAAACATAATAAATGCGAAACAAAACAAAAACAAAGGTACGCATAAAATAATAACGCTACCTGTTAAGCTGGCGGTGATATCAGAAGACCTCATATCGTAACACGATACTTCTTAATCGATACAAAACGTCATCGCTCGGTGTTGTCTTACCTTTCTTTATCCGAGTACCGATGAGCGATGACACATAGAAATTACTGAACATTTTATTTCAATATTTGTTTCCAGTGGACATTTTAATGGACGTATTAGGTTTGTTCTTTTTTTTTATCTTAAAGGATATAGCATTTTGTCAGAGTTAAATAGAGACTAAAAAATATATGTGGTTAAAATTAAAAAAAACCCGTTCAAGTGTGAGTAGGACTCTCCCATTTAAGTTAGCGGGCGCAATATGTTTATATTGTATGAAATGTATTACATTTATATATTTGTAATTTCCCGTGTTTTCTTAGACAAATTACAATACATGGAATATCCAACAAGCAATTTCTTATATACAGAGCATGGAAAAAGATGTGATAATTAGGTTCTTTCAATGCATCCTTTGAGCAGAGCGAGGAAATGTGAATAATTCATTCCCTCGTGTGGGAAGAGAACCCACAACCGTCGCGTTTATAGTCAGAAATTTTGCCGCTGCCCAACGGCAGCCTTTATCTTTAATCGACGAAATTATAATTATAAATTCAAAAAAATATTTTTTTTTGGGATAAAACTTATTACTCTAAAGATCAATATCTATCAAAACGACATTTTCAATATAATAACAAAAGAGATAGAGCTACTGGTTTCAAAAAAAACCAGGTCATGTAACAAGATGCCGTCACCGGTAACTCAACACCGCGCTAAAAGCGACGACTCGCGTTACCTGCAAAGGGTTGGTGACTAATGCTCAACTTGTATCTTGACCAGTGGGAAAAAGTTTGTTTTCTATTATCGATATATATGTGTATATATTTTTTAGTTTTTTTAACTTCACGCTGTATTACACGCCGCACTGATCAGGCTAGGCGAAGGAAACTTGGGAACCTAGTGTTAGGACACTGCGTTCCCGTTGAGACACTTCAGTTCTTCACATTCAGCTAAATTATGGAGGCATTGCGTATTGAGAAAGTTGGTGACGGTGAGGTGAGGTAATAAAAATATTACACTACCGCGTTGCCAGTCCGCATGTTTGTGCCCATCCCCCTTGTGCGCTGGCGCTTAGTGCTCTCCTACCTCTCCCTAACCTTCATGATTTTTTTTAAATTCAGTTTCGTTTCTGCGCACAAATTTGTTGTTATTTAGTTTTATTTTGATATCGATCATTCATGTTTTTAATTTATTTAGATGGCAAGTGGGAAACGAAATGTCTCAATTAGATTTTGTCTACCCTGGTATGTATATGAGGTAAAACTAAAACCCTTGAGCTGCTTTGTTTACTAAAATAACCCTAATAATAACATTCTTCATCACATTTTCGGAGAATTTACAAAAAAGTTACTTAAAATATATATATATATATATATTGTCACGCATAAATCAGCTATACTAAACGTTTCGAATTCTACGTAAGCTTGATATTTAAGTATTTTTAACACTAAACCTACCGACAATTCTTGTATATCTATTCCTACCGCGTGCGGTCAAATTGACCGGTAATTACCAAGTTTCATTTATTTCATTATTCAATGCAGATAATGGTTGATTTGTTGCTAAATGTGTATAAAATAAAAAAAAATCATAAAGTTTCGTCCATTTTATTTTATATAATTTCTAAAATTCTTTATAACAAAAAAACAAATGAAATTAAAGTTTTATACAGAATGTTATGCATACATAATATACTTTATTTGGCTTCCTCGCATTGTTTACAAATTAGTTTAGTCTGAAATGTGCACTTGCCGCAAACATATTTTTCGCATTTCGAACAGATTTTTGTTGTTTTATAACCTTTACAAAATTTTATTTGACAAGTTTTTCGTACGCACAAATCTGTACTTGTGGACGGTGTTGGTAAATGCTGTTTTTCTTTAGATTTTGTATATGCATCCCCAAGTTCTGTAGCTAACTGGAACAAAAATTCCTGCCTGGAAATATTTTCACCCGTCGTTTCTTTATACAAAATCCAGGCATTTATTCCAGCTAGGTCCAAAATGTTGAAGAATACCTGAAGTGGCCACCTACAACTTTTCGACTTCACGCTGTATTTCCTTGCCATCTGGTCTGCCACATCTACACCAAATTTTGTACTATTATAAAATCTAATAGTTTCCGGTATGCGTTTGCTGCTTTTTTCTATTTCTATTGAGTTATGTTTGGAACTTAGGACAAGCACTTTTTTTTTCGGCTTACTTTTATACACTGTAAGAGTAATATAATTTGATTTATAGAATTTGCTTGAAAATCTAACCATTTTATCTTTTTTTCTTTGGCTAACTTTGGTAACTCTCTTTTGTTTCCACGAATTGTTCCAACAATTGTAGTTTTTCTTGCAAGTAATTTCTTGGCTAATGAAACACTCGTAAAAAAATTATCTGTTGTTACAGTTCTTCCGCATCCCGTGAAAGGATCCATTAGCTTTAGAACAACGAACTCCCCAAGTGGAATTGAACAATCTCTCCTTTCATCCTTTCCCAAATAGGGAAACCCATTTATTATATATTTACTGTTGACGTCACATGCCAACCAGAACTTTATTCCAAATTTGTCTGGTTTGTTTGGCATATATTGTGTAAATCTACATCTAGTCTTCGACGGAAACAACTGCTCATCAACAGCAATATATGCACCAGGTTTATAACAATTTTGTGAATTTTCAATAAATCGATCCCATATTGTAGATATCATAGAAAATTTATTAGTTTGTAAACGCTGGCTTCTTTCGCTCTTTTTATCAAATCGTATGTACTTCATAATCTCCGTAAAGTCGTTCCGACTCATTGTTTTTGAAAAAAAAGCGGGTCCCCAATTTTTATTCCACAAATATGAGATATCCAAATTTCTCGCCTCATATGCGCCGCGAGCATATAATAAGGAAATAAATGCATCTAGTTTTGTAGCATTTAGCTCCCATTTAGTCCCCAACACCCTAAATGCTTCTTCTTCTGTACATTTTATAATATGACGTATTATGTGCTGATCAATGATAAGACTAAATGCCGTCTTCATTTGTCCTTTCATTATATGTCGTTTAGCGTATCCTGTTGGTCCTGACATATCCCTAAAAATATTATGCGCTGGTAACCGGCCAAGATTGGGTCTTCCGTCTATTTCTTCCCAGACTATTCCATCAGCAGCAGTTTCGATGCGTTGATCCTCTAAATCTATTTCACTTTCGGATGACAATAAAACCCTCTTTCTTTTCTGCCCTGAACGCTTATTTATAATATTCTCCTCTTCACTATCGCTTTCTGATTCTAATTCACTTGTAAATAGTTCTTGGTCTATTTCCATGTTTTTTTCAATTACAGAAGTTTCTTGTTCATCATGTTCTGAAAATTCTTCTTCTATGTCCGTTATATTTTTTAGGTAATTTGTAATTTTCAAATGCTTTGACATTTTTAGGGTAAATATCTACAACCGATACTTTAGCTTCTCTTCTTCAAATAAATAATGATAAAAAAATTGCAAAAATCCTTTTTAGAAGTGCACTACGTGAGATTGTAATCAATACTATTGTTATCTACTCTTTTCAACTATAAGCGACTCTGAGATAATCGTAAAAAAGTTACTTTGAAATAACTTTATACCAGTTGTTCCCACCGGTCATATTGACCGACCGCGGTAGGTAGGCCACATAACAATTTTTTTTTGCAAAAATAAAAAAATAACTTAAAGTAAAGAGTGAAGAAAATATTATATGCAAATTCTAAGAATTATCATATAGTTTGATAACAATATTATAACATTAAAACTGTGTAAATTGGACAAAAAGTCTCAAAACGGTCAATTTGACCGCTACTGGTAGGTTTAGTGTTAAGCCGACGTCTCACGTTACTTGTAGGGTTAAGGTACATACGAGTGTAACGTATGAAATATGTCGCGTTTGCAATTTGAGAAGTGAATAGCGGCTATACTAGTTTAACTTCTCTATTATAAATTTGTGTGGATTTTTTTTAAATGTAAAAAATATCAATTTTTTATTGTTATTATTGGATTCAGTGATTTCTTAACCGTTAGTTAGTTGTTCCTCCATCCTTTTCCGTTGTCCTAGTTATTAACAATAATAATAATAATCCTTTGTGTTATTAACAATAAAAAAGTACAGGAATTTAAATAAAATCTAAGTTGAAAAATATATATATATATATACTCGTATGTCACCCAAAACTGAAGTCGTCGTGGCGCAGTGGCACAGCGTGTAACTGTAAACGCGACGGTAGTAGGTACGATTCCCAGTTAAAGAAATGAATCATTATCATTTCTTCTCTCTGGCCAGATGATTTAGTGTGGAAAATTCTTAGACAGATATTAAAATCGGAAATATTTTTATTCTTATATTTGCCCTTCATCTTAAGTGGGAAATGACACGAAAGTGTCGATATTGTCTTCAATAACTCATTAATTCAGTTCAATTTTCAGGTTTTGCATTTGTTCATCATTTGGCAGGCAAAGAACATCTAGCTTTAAGTTAGCACTCCATTCTATATTTTCGCAGTCTGCTCCATACATTACGAGTTGAGTGGCGTAACTGAACGCCGCGCTTTTAAATAAAAATAAAAATGTATAATATTTAAAAAATAATATATTATACGTTCAAAATTGAATAGTAACAGTAAAATTACATTCGGAATATGTTCGCGGGGAGTCAGGTTTCGGTAACTTTATACCGGGTTTTTTCGATGCCACTCGATACGTAAATATAAAAGAATATTTATAACCTATGCTTTTTATGTGATTTTACAAATGAAAGGAGAGGTCAAGGCGACTCTTATGTTCCATGCATTCCGTACTCTATCTCACGGTACTTCATTCGTAGTCAGCGTTACCAAATTTTCTCTTGGTAAAAAGCGGGATTTTGAAAAATTTTAAATAAAAAAGCGGGATTCTTTCAGCAAAAACGGGACAAAAAGAATTAACTATGGATTTATTTGAGTTTTAAATAAAGCTTTCCGTGGTGATAGATATGAATATAAAATGTTTTTAACCACTTTAAACTGTTATTCCACACTTAGGAAAGAAAAATACTGTTTAGGAAAAAAATTGAACGTAGCGGTATATAAGCCAATGCCTTCTTGAAAGCCGCCTTGGATAAATATAAAATGTTTTTAAATGGAGAAACGTTATTATATTTAAGCGATATTGTCTTGGTTCACTATGTAAGGCAGGTTGTCTTCAGAATAATTTATTAAACTATTAGTACGTACTAACTAATTAGAATCTTAAAGTAACAAAAAAATATTTGTCACTGTACGTGGAATAATCCGGGACATTTAAGTTTTGGGCTAAAAATCGTGACGTACCGCCAAAACCGGGACATCTGGCAACGCTGTTCGTAGTGTACCAGTTGCCTTAAATTATGATTAATTTAATTATTAGCTTCACGCTTTGTCTCGCACGCAGAATGGTAGGCAGAAGGAACCTAGTGTTAAGAAAGTCCGTCCTCCACTTTCCATCGAATTCTGGAGGCGTGCGTGTTGAGTTGTAGAAATCAACGCCGTGCTTAACCTCGACACCAGAGCGAAGAAATGGAAATATAAATTAAGGTAAATATTTCATGTAGATAGATCCTTGTTACAATATCTCCATTTTTCAGCAAGTTACCGACGTTCTGTTGATTCTATGTTAATTAAAAGAGAAAATGTATATAAATATTTTAACAGTCAATTGAGATGGTGAGTCCAAATAAAACTTATTTTTAATAATGAGTACGTATATATGTATCAATAATTTCGTTACTGATTCTTTAATTTCATCTTTACTATTAAAATATTATTTTCTATTTTGAATTTTCGAAGCCAGCTATAGTTCTCTTAATCGACAAACAAAATGCTGTGATCCCTATAAAATCACCATTTCATATTTAATAAGTAGTAAAATGCCTATTTTAATGTAATTTTATAGTAATTTAGATAACAATAATTATTAACGAACACGAACAAACACGAGAGCGGGTGTGAGTGACACACGATCGCTGAAACCGACACCGGCAACGCGATGCCTCCGCTGTGTACATCATTGTATCAAAGACTAGCCAAGTAAAGTGAACTCTTTAATGCCTATTGCTATTAATATTGATGATTTTATTGTAACGCAGTGGGTTGTTACTGAATATAGGTGCGCCGGTTGTGAATTTAGTACTTTTATTTTAAAGATTTTCATTTAAATACAGACAAATTTAAATATATATTAAAATAATGTATTTTTTAATCGTGTGTAAGAAAATGATTGGGGTTAGGTTCCATCATACGAGGAAAAAATTAAGTTTGAAATTTTGATTTTGTTTATCAATCCTGCTTTATACAGTAGGTGCATTTTTCTTTAACAATAAGGATAAGGGTAAATTAAAACAACATCTTATTTAGATTCCAGACGTAATTATTTAAATTTCGTATAAGTAATGAATGAAACAATGATAAATAATTGTCTAAAAATCTCAAACATTATTTAAGTGCCTATATTCATTATTTATTTATTAGTATACTCTTCATTATTTAATTGTCTTCATTATTTTTTATAGAAGAGAAAATTCTGAACAGAGTGACTCAATACAATTTCTATATTTTCTCTCTGTCTCTACCTCTTCATATACTTATAGATAAAACCTTCAATGGACGCATCTAATTTAAACATAATCTTAGGCGGGGGGTGAATAAACACCACCAGACGTAAGAGGCGTGCGTGGTGTCGAGTAACCGCTAGCTGTTGCGCTAATTTGCGACTTATCACGTACTAATAAGATTCACTTTGTGTAAAATGATTGAGGGTGAGATAGATTGATGTATACTTTATAGTTTGAATTTCAGAATGTTATAGTTCAAGGATTATTTACTGTTATTTTATATTGCACAAGAAACTGAAGGAAGTTAACTAATTATTTGTTGTTAACTTTTAAATATATATTTTTTTTATTTGTTGGGGTAAACAAACTGTGCACATACATACATGTAAATATAAAAAACAGCATAACAACATACATAAATTTAAAACCAACACTTTTTACCACAGATAACAAATTATTATGGAATTTGAGTAAGTTATATCCAAGAGATTTTTAAATATTTGTAGAATATATTCCTATAAATACTAAGTTATAAGTTCATGTGAAATTTTAAAAGTAGCTGGATATTAATCCGCTCTCTTGGATGCTGTCCAAACGCTGTTCCACTACGGGGAAACGAAAGTGATGTAAATAATATCAAGGAGAATTGATGCCATTGGTGACTCTAAGACACAAGTGGCCGGCTGTCAACGCAACATGTTTTGGGTTTGATTCCCACTCCAAGAAATGAAAAAAAGAATAGAAAATATATCAAAAACATATCAAAATTCTAATAAGATCCTACACGGTACTGGGGGTACTAAAACTATTTAATATGTATCCAAATTCAAGTTATAATAATTTTGCCACAGGCATTAACAAATGTTTTACCCATGACCATGACATTTGATACGAAACCATCAGTATCGATTACAACTATCGTGTGTCCCCTAACCGGCGCTCATGTTAACATATAGCCCTTAATTAGTAATCAATTTAGTTGTAAGATTATACAATAAATTTTATAGTGGCAATACAATAAAATACTAAAAGTGCATTTTTTTATATGCTTGGCATACTATGTAGGTACCTACTAGACATTGTAGGAACCCAATAACATAGGAACAAAATAATCATATTTGAAGTTCAGCGTTGAGTTCCGTCACGCAACTCGCACAATTTCAAATATTGGATAGAAATAGCAGTACAGAGTGTTAACACTACGTTCCCTCTGGCTACCTTTCGGTGCGGGAAAAAGCGAAACTGATTCAAGATAATGATATGACCATATTTTTTTATTCCATATATATGACATATTTCACGTGGTAAACAGAAATAATTTACGAGTTGGGATATTTTGTTTTCGTCAATTTTAAAAATATTGCATGCCCGCGGAAACTAACGCTGCACGCCTTGATGTTGATCCAGGTATTCAAATATTGTTCGTAAAATCATAAATTGTTAGTATCACAAAAGTTATCAAACTTAAATTACATTATATATCGCGCGACCATCAAACGACCTTGGCCCACACCGCGCGGGCGCATCCGATGCAGTCATCGATGTTATGGCTTCAGAACTTGAAGTAGGTATGTTATATTTTTTTCTAAATGCAAGAAAATAAGAACAATCATCCCAAATTGCTGTTTTAGATTATTAATGAACATTGATTGAACTTTGTTGATTGAACTTTGAAGACATTATCTCTATTTTCTCTCCCCAGTAACAATTTCTTTACTCAAAGTTAAAGGTAACTTTACCCAGTTTATATGTGTAAAAAAGTAAAATTTATCAAAATAATACATATACCAGGCCAGTCGTAGCGCAGCGACACGAAGTGTGACTGTAAAACTGACTGGTTGTGGGTTCGATCCCCACTCGAGGAGATGAAATATTTACTTAAATTTATATTTCTATTTCTTCGCTCTGGTGTCGAGGCTAAGCGCGGCGTTGAGTTCTACCCCTCAACACGCAATGCCTCCAGAATTCGGCAGAAAATGGGGAACGGAGTGACTTAACACTAGGTTCCCTCCGCCTACCCTGCTGTGTGCGGGATACAGCGTGAAGCTGATTTTTTTTTTAATACATATACCTACGCTTCAGTTTAAAGTTTAGGTCACCACAAGATTTTATAACCACCGGCAAGAGGTACCTAGTGTTAAGACACTCAAAAAATCACAAACAACATGTTGAGAGAGAGAGGAAAAGGATGTGTTAAGTGGCAGAACTCAACGCCGCGGAAAAAAATACCTTATTAAAAAAAAAAAAATATAATAATTTACGGCCATATATAAAAATATCTATCATACACAAGTGATTATATCACTTCTAATACTTATTCCAGTCTACAAATGTAGAGTATGCGGAAAACGTTCTATTTTAATTCAATGTTGCACAGATTTGATAATTTCAACAGATTAGCAAATAGCAACACTTACGACTGCCCTTTGCGACGCGAGACCGTGAAATTTAATATCCGACATTAATTCAGATGTTTCCGCGACGGTTTTGTCACGGGCATGCTACGTTTTGTTTATTTCTTTGTTTTTACGTCTTTTGAATATTCTATTTTTATTATATTTTTGTTAGGTGCATTTAACTGCACTCAATTGTTTTGAATGTATATCCTACTTTTGAACGTAATTTTACTTTATTTTTTTTTTAACTTTAAATGCGTTAATGTCAATCGAATTTAATTATTTTAACATTTTTTTTTTATGTAAGTGCTTAAATTCTTAATTTGTTAAGTTATAGAATATTTCATTAGAAACAAAAAATAGAATAGGCGAAAAAGACAGCGAGGAAATGTTTTTTTTTAATATTTATGTTCCACTAGACGTATAACATAGACTTACATGTGAATTGACAAATTTAAAATGTCACTCAACATCACAAGAATTAAAAATTTCACTGCACATTGTTTATTTGGGACGTAGAAAACAGAGTAATTTCTATTTTCTTTCTAATTTTGCATAAGATATAAAGAAAAAAACACGACAACAATTTAAGTTTAATTGCCTTCTCCGTTTCCCAATAAGATACAAAAAAACTCTGCCTCTACTCTACCTAAACATCGTGTAATATCAAGCTATAGGTACACTATCGTTTACTCGTAAGTATTTATATCCAAAACGATGCAAGGTTTCCATATTGCGTGTTTTCACCGAAATTTCCTACTCAATTTCGAATTCGATATGTTAAACAGTAGTTTAGGAAACTCGCGACAGACCAATGCCTACATTTACATTTAGATAGACAACAATGTTTTATATAGGATACGTATAATGTATGAAAATCATGTAACTCACCGTGTTGCCACTAAAATAATATTTGTTTTGTGTAATTTTAGTATTTTATAAATAAGCTTCACGCTGTATCACGCACACAGCAGGGTAGGCAGAGGGAACCTAGTGTTAACACACTCCGTTCCCACTTTCTGCCAAATTCTGGAGGCATTGCGTGTTGAGTGGCAGAAATCAACGCCGAGCTTTGCTTCGACACCAGAGCGAAAATGGAAATTTAAGTAAATATTTCATCTTCTCGAGGGGGGATCGAATCTACAAGCAGTCGGTTTTACAGTCACACTTCCTGCCGCTGCGCCACGGCGTCTATAAGTATTTTATATAGTAATATCTAAATTATCATATTTTATATACTCGTAGATATAAAACTTATTTTATTTTTTTATTTACAACATTTATGAAAGAATCTCTCTTTGTATTGTCTAATGAAATGAGAAAATTTACAATATATATTTTACTATAAATGAACTTCGAGTCGTGGATGTCAAATCACAACATTCGTCATTCCATAATTTTTGTAAAGAATGTAAATCTCAACTGGGATCACATTTAATTGAAAAAAAAAATGTAGATTAAAATTTCTTTAGCTTGACGTTATATCTCTTATATGGGACAGTTGACGGGGAGAACCTAGTATTAAGACACTTCGTTCCCAACGCATCGCCTAATTTTTTAAGACATTGTTGAGTGATGAAACTCAACGTCGCACTTTGTCCTTTTGTCGAGGAAATTATAATAATTCATTCGCCCTATTTATAATCGAATCCACAACCGTTGCGTTTACTCGACTTTGATCAATATATATAATATAAAAAAAATATAAAAAAAAAGAATTTATAAGAAATAACGAAGTAAATGTAATAAATTAAGACGTAATAGATTTATAATAATTTTTAACTCATCATGGTCAAGAGGGACGACGTCTGACTGTAAACGCGAAAGTTGTGGATTCGCTTCCCGCGCCTAGGAAGCTTCGCCTCTCAATAGATATCTAGACTTGGAGAAAGTTTGGTGGTAACTGAAGAATTGAATGTCTTGACACAATGATCCTCTTCCCTCTTCCTTGTTATTTAATAATATAATTGCTTTATTTAATACACTTTAGTGGATTTGTTACTATTATATAATATTAATAAGTAAATATATATATATACTTGATATATAACCATAAAATTTTTGCCGAAAGCACACTAAGCTCATTACAAGGCCACAAGTTCGCACTTATGCACGTTTAATTTTTTTTAATTAATTCTGTATAAGGTGATTATTAAACGCTTCGATATCGAGTAGAAAGGTCAATAAAATTTTGCCTTAAAAAATGTTAATCTGTTTGTTTGTCAATAAAAATGTACATTATAATAAAAACAAGGCCATTATAACATACATTTGGCTTAAAAACATCAGAAAAGAAGACTGTCTCGCCAATTTTACAAAAAAAAGTTGCGTAAATATAAAAAACAGTCAATTTAACCATAAAATATATAAAAATAATAATAAAATCTATTGTATAAAAAATAAAACATATAATTATTTAATCGAAACCATGTAAAATAATATAAGACTGAGATATCTTAGAAACACAAAAATAAATACGCCATTACGCTAACAATTTGGGGCGCTAGACGCGTAAATATATAAATTAAATCGACCTCAAACTTTCTTACGGATTGCGTCCCGTGACATCACTAGCGTGGTCACCGGTCATTGACATGTCAAATTATTTTCGAGCTGCCAAAAGATACAATGTAGGGGAGTATTTATTATGTATAAACATATAATATATTACGTATTAAGTATTAAACATAATTATATGAAAACAATAAATCGTGGCGTCTTCTTGCGGCCGTCCCATGTCTCGAGTTACGAGTCGAGTTCGAGCAAAGGCTCGGCTAAAATTACTCCCTACACACACGGACATAAATATACACAGCACGCACACAACCAAAGCTTATATCTATTATCAAAACATCCAACGACTCCGGTTACAGCGATCTGAGCGTATCGCATTTCACACTTTAATGGCTGGAAAAGGCCTCGAAAACGCGATATTACACGCATTTTATTGTAACGCAAAATGTAATTAATATTGTAATTGTATACTTTATAATTTATTCGTGAGCTTTCGTTGCGTTTAACCCTCGGATCGGATTTATAAATGTGAAACGACGTGTCGTTTTACACGAGATGAAAACGGCCGCTTGCCAAGCGCTCGTGGTGATGTAAATACCGCCAAAATATTGTTACTACGTAATTTCTATCAATATTTTACCTTTATTTCTTCTTCGTTCTCCTTTTTCACTTTCGGCTTTGGTGACGGAGAGTTCGAACTTTTGTCCATTTTTGTTAAATAAAGTTCACTATAGCACTGTATAAAGGCATATATTATGAAAATAAAGTTATTAACTTTTACAATCGTAACGTAAGTTTCACGTTGTCGTAAACATTCACGGGGACCGCATTCGCGTATTACCCGGGCGGCGTCCGCAACGCGACTGATCGTAAGTTCTTTTCCCTGAAAGCTAGACAAAGCAGTTTCCCGCGCTCGCCGAATGGGCGGGGCTTTCAAGCTCTGGGCGGTTAGATGAGCTTTCAAATTGTAATTTGTAAATTATATGGACTCGTGTAGGTAATGCAGTGGGGTATATGTTTCATTTCACTTTGATTTTATTTTTATTATATTTAAGTTCAGTTTCTTCTCACATTCAATATGTATATGTTTATCATGTTATTAAATTGTGAATACAATATTAAAGATATTATGAGTAACTTTTGTGTAGGATATTTTTTTTTGTCTATAACATAAGTAAGTCTAAAATATAAATTACAAATATTATTCATAAATTATATTAAAGATAATTTCTACTATATTTTTTTATCCTTACATATTTAATAAATCAAATATGTCAATGAGGCGCCTCCTCATTTTCCGGTCGCCACTTTCCAGTACTGTTATTTAATTATAACGGAATCCGGAATCCCATTGTCCAAATGGAAAATAATATACACAAATCGGGTTTTTACTTTACTTTTAATATCGTTCACTAACTGAGTAGTTGAAAGACTGAAAGTATAATGACATTGGACGGCATATAATTTTCTAAGAAAGTTGGGAACGAGTAAGAAGGTAATTTACGTTTTATTTTCAAAATTACAAAGTACAGAAATAAAAATAGTTATAGCAAGAGTCATCAACCAACAACCATGAATCGTGTGTAAATTAAATAAAAAAAAATAATAGCTATGACAAAATTTTAATTGATCGAAAATAATGAAATACACTTTGTTATGCTTGTCACTACACATACTAAATTAATGCTTTTAAAGTCATATTAGAAGCTTAAAAAGTTTATTGTCTTACGAATTTTCTCACGATTTTTTTCAAATTTAAATCGACATAGCATTGCCGTAAAATTTTTCCTACATAGTAGCTAGCAACAAAAGTAATTGAAACAAGCACATAAAATTGTTTACGTAACCCCATGAGAATGTATGACTTAATTGGTCAGAACGCTTAGTTGGTTTCTAAGAGGCGCGGGTTCAAATCGCGCTACTTTCAATTTTTTATATTTTTTCTAAAAAGGTTTGTGAAAAAGACACATACTGCATCCGTTATAGATTCCGTAGGATTAAAAAAATTGATACATATGTACAATGTGTCGAGAGGAATGGAGAGAATATGATAATTAAATATTAATATTTTATCCATTCCTTTCACGATCGATAGGTACACTTTATACATCTTATTTTACCTATAAATTATGCTTATTTCTGCTATTGCTTCTAGAATTGTAGACATACTCTTCGAAAGAAGCTAGCCTAAATCTTTTTTTTCGTAACTATGACCAGACCTATGGCATGACCCCATGGTTGATGACCAAGAATCAACCCATAGAAATCAAAGAAAATATTTTATATATAATAATTAATTTTTATATAGCACGTCCAGATAATACTTAAAAATATTATACAACTAAATCCACAAATTGTGATTAATATATTCTGTATGTAATTTGCAAAATTTAATACGATACCTTCCTAAATATTAAGATAAAAATTTAACTGCAAATTTTTATAATTTATTGTATGTATGGTAACACAACATCTCTAACTCCAAACAGCTGACTGTCAAAATAAATAGCTGTCATAAATCACAGTATACTTATAGCTGTTATCGTTTTGTAAAAACTATAAAATACATAAAAATTGATTGTTAGTAATAATATGATATAAGTATACTATACATATTATCAAAATGATCTAATAGAATTAATACACCGAAGTAACCTCAAAAAGGAAATGGCCTCTAAATTACCCAAGGCAACTCTAAATTTAAAACAGGTAAATTTCGATTTTATTTATAAAAAATACTATGACTGATCCCTAAAGATGTATCCCGCACATAGCAGGGTAGGCAGAGGAAACCTGGAAACCTAGTGTTAAGATAATTTTCTTTCTCCACAATCCGTTGAATAAGTTGCTTGCTGCTGGAGCTGCCTCCAGTATTGCTTGTTGTATGGTAGAAGTCAAGGCCGAGCTTTGCCTCATTAAGAGCAAAGAAATTAAAATTTTAAATATTTAATGTCCTTGAGTGGGAATTAATACAATGATGAATAATTATTATTTAATATTTTTTCAGTTCCTTTTACGTCAGGAAGTTTTGAAATTATACCGTGATATATTTAGAACAATAAGGAAAGTACCAGATGATAAAATTCGAATAGAATTAAAAGAATGGGCCCGAGCAGATTTCAAAAATAATAAACATTATAATGACGAAACAACTATCAAGGCTATGTTACACTATGGGAAGAAATCATTGAAAGATTTGCAAAGATCACTTGCATTAAGTGATAGCTAGTGACCTTAGAATAAATATATACATATATGTTTTTCAAAACACTTGTGAATATTTTTGTTAATATTTTACACATAACATGTAAATAGTGTTTTACATAGATATAAAATAAAAAAAAATGATAAATATTTTATTTTTAATTATTTTTTCAGTTTTACAGTATATCCCAGGTAGACAGAAAAAACCCAAGTCTCACATTCTTCCACTTCCAGACCAAATTTGACATACATAATTATTAGTGTATTGAGTTCACTCCATATTCTACATCTTAATGCTTAGAAATTTTCATTCATAAAGGAATAAAGACAAAAAGACTATTTAAATCATGATTTATTATAAAAAAGTACGACAGTTTAAAATAACATAGAGTAGTTTATATACAAAAACAAATTTATGAATCTATGATTATTTACTACATCATATAAAGTGTTAATCACTTTATAAATATAAAAGTTTTGTTTTTTAAATAAAGACAGCTCATTTCACAGCATAATTACTTTGTGCTTTCTAAAGCCCATGATCTAGATGTATTTGTATTAAAAACTAATATAAGTAACAAAATAACTTTATGATAAACATGAATAACAATTTAATAACCATCAATAAAAATAGCTTTATAAAACAAATAAACTAAAATTGGTACAGTAATACCTGTACCCACTACTACAGTGAATACTGTAAAAAAAGTTATAAAGTCACCATTTTTGTTAAAATATTTTGCTAACCACTGTATCATATTTCGTGAAATATGATGGCCATCAGTACCATAGCAGGGTAAAACATTTAAAAACCCTATGCCCATGGAAAATATAAATATGTATCTAAGCAGTTTTTCAAATTGTGACGGTGAGAAAAATGATATTACTGCACTTCTAGGGAAATATTGATCTACAAATACGGTTTTGTGTATGTCATATGGCAAACCTAAGTAGAGTACTGCATTATTATCCTTTCTTTCTATTATTATTAAATATGTTTGATTGTTCAGTGATGGCTTCAAACAGTGCATATTTCTTGGACAAGTGTGACCATTTTGTTCTGTACATTTGATTAACTTGTTTTTCACCATATCTCTAGGTTTCAAGCATGAGTATTGGCCAGGTAATGCTGAATCGATAACATTCTTAGGCTCTATGTATTCAAAGCAAAAGCTATATAAGTCATCTTTACGACAACACTCCACAACATCATTCTCTTTGACAGTCTCCATCATTATTTCATCATTTTGTGCAATATATTCCGCACTGGTGCAAATACCAAATCTATCATGAGCTACATGAAGGCAGTATGACCAATCATTACCATTTTTGACTGAGCAATCATTTATGGACATTATTACATCATTATCTTCGAGTCCTCTAGCATGTCTTAATGGTGAGTCATCAGTAAAATCTGTTACTCTCACTCCAATATCAGTTCTATAAGCCAGACTAAACAAAATTGGAGCTGAGAAAAATAGTAGTAATGCTAAAAATGCTAGAGCAACATTGTGCCAGACTCCAGCACAGTAAATTTTCAGTCTTTTAGATATGCCTAGGCTGTTTAAATGTTCAGTGTTAAGTTCTACAAAAGCTATAGGAATTATTGTAAATACATAAACTCCCACTGCAATTAACTGAACATCTTCTTGTGCTGCTGCAGCTGCATGTCCAAGCTCATGGAAAATAGAACTAAGTCCTATAGCAAGAAAATAAAACCAAAAGTCTGATGCTGGAATATTTACACCTGGTAGCATAGCTTTTACTTCTGGCACACTATTAAGTTGAATAGATTCATGGAAATGTTCAAATATGAATGACAAGAGAGTCCATAACGCAAATGGAAGAAATATTCCAATAGTAAATAGATATCCGACGTTAAACCACTTGCGAAGAATTCGAGTTAAGTTCTTGCTCCATCTGTATATAAATCTATTAAATGCATTTGTTGTCCAGGAAAAGTTAAAAATCCCAACTTTTAGTCCAGTTCCTTCTAAAAATGCGTAATACGGATAGTGCATACAACTCTGTAAACAGAACAAACTTTTAAATTTAGTTTATGCACCTTTTTAACTACATACTTATGTGAAAAAATGCAAAAAGTTATACCTTAAAAAATGCATCAAAAAACCAAATTACAACATAAAATGTTAAAACAAACGTGCAAAGTATGGCAAATGACATTTTGCTGATTATTATTTACAAATATATCATCTTATAATCACATTTCAATTAATATATTTACTAAAGATTGGAACCGGCATTAAATTCACATTATCGATTTATTGTGAATGTCAATGGAAGCAATACGACATTGCGAATATACTTATATATTATGCTCCTTATTTGTATCGGTATAAGGCCTTTTAATCCACAACAAAATGTTGAAATAACTTGACGTTTACTGTCATATTCCGAGCCCAAACAGATAATGTAACAAGTAAAAATCATACATCCTAAGTATGTAAGTAATTAGTTAATTTGAGGTATATAATTTATTTCAGTGTGCAAGAGGAAGGTCATTACAAATCAATTTAACATGAACCAAAAAAAAATTTACATTTTGAAATGTCCTTACATTAAATTTGTAAAACGGAATGTATTACAATCAATGGCTACATTGCTGTTTTCGATATGTCAAATCAATTTTGACGGACGGACGCGTAACAGCGAGTGTGTAAATTCGAAATATTTATTTTGTTACATTTTATCATGTAAGTGATGAGTTGTAACGAAAATGAAAGTGGCCCCTTTGTCGTATTCTTCTTACCGGCGGTTGTTGGCTGCCTGACCATACTTTTGGCCCGACGCTGGTCTAACTCTCAAGTTAGCAATACTTCATCCACTGCCTTTTCGAGGCGGAGGAAAATTATAAAAGACCCGCTTGTTAAACGTCCCTTACCCCCAATTGCTTGCAAAATGGTAGCTCCTGGATCAAAGAAATCATCTGGAGCGACCAAAAAGGTAGGTTATTTCAGCCTGTCTATAAATTACATTTTAAAACACTAAAATATGTCAGTGTAAACATGTAAAATATATAAGTTTACTGACAATTCTATGATATTTCGTAAATAATTGTTTTGGTTTTTTATTTTATGTTTTCTACAATTTTTAGGGTGTACCCTCACCATTATTGGATGAAGAAATAAATGGTAAGAGAACCAGACCACGGCTCTCTCCTACAAGTAATTCAGGTGACTCTAAACTATCTGATAGTCCAATGCCTCCAAAACACATTCCATTCCCATACATCCCCAGGGATGGAGAATTGTTATTTGAAATAATGTCATTTGTATTCCTACTTGTGGCTATGGGATCACAGTTCTTAAATTTGTACAGGACAATGTGGTGGCTACCACATTCTTATACAACACAGGCAATGGTAATTATATAAATTATTAATTTAAAAAATCTAATAAATTTCTTTATCACTCTGCTCCACAATTCTTTATAGTTGTGGAAAAAGTATGTATATATAAAAAAAACTTGTTACATTTTTAATTATAACAAAATCACATAACTTTATGTAAACAAACTATGATTTGAACAAAATTAGATGAAATTCTATCTTTATTTGTGTACATAGTTGTTAAGTTCTACAATTATGTTTCTACAAACCAGGAGAAATATTCTTGCAAACTTTCATATTTAGTTTTCAATAGAATAATATATTTAAGAAAGAAGAATCCCTATAGAGATGCTAATAATAAAAAATATGTTGTAAGAAGCATATAAGGATTCTATTTTTACTAGAGCCCTCGGCCTGGCTGGTTTTTAAACCAGCTTTTTTTGCATTAGTATAAATATATATATTTTGAAATTAATTTATAATAAATATTTTTCTTTCCTTATGTATTGTAAATGATATTTTTAATTAATATTTTTTTTCAGAACTTTCACCTGATTGACCCACACCTAGTGGCATTTATAGTGACAATGATTAGTAGAAGGCTACTTCTGTGCGTAGCTATGACTATAATAGGTTTTATATTGCCTCCTAAACTGATGCCTCATGCTGCTGTTGCAGCTAGGTATGTTATTTATATGTTTATTATGTTTTAACAAGTGATGAAAACCGAGGGCTGCTATAAGTTCGATGTGTCTACTTTTGTGTGTATTTGTGTATTTGCCTATAGCATAGCTCCCAAACATATGAAACAATTTTAAGATTTTTGTTTTAAAGGTCACTTAATTGACAGTGTTCTTTGCCATTATTTAAAATCTTAAATTAGATCAGAAAGCTAAAAAAAATATATTTCCATTAATATTCTATACATTGTAATATAATAATCTTTGTAATAAATTACTTTGTAATGGATGTATGTTGACACAATGTAATTTGTAACAAAAAATAATTATGTTTGTCATTTTAATAAACTTTATCAGTTACCTTATCTAATTTCCTTCTATGAACACTAAACAATTTCAAATATTGTACCAGTATTGTTCCTTTAAATGTGTAGAATAAAAATCAGCTTAACACTATTGCACATAGCAGGATAGGCAGAGGGAACCTAATAATAAAACACTCCATTCCCCATTTTTTGCAAAATTCTGGAGGCATTGCGTGTTGAGTGGCGGAACTCAATGCCACACTTTGCCTCAACACCAGAGTCGAGACATGAAAATATAAATTTAAATAAATATTTAATTTGAGTAAAGATTGAACCCATAACCAGTCACGTTTACAGTCACACTTGTGCACCTGCCTGTCGGTCACAACTAGCCTCATGTGTAGAAATTTGCAGAAATATAGGGGATTATATTGGATTAAAGAAATATGGAGAACTGTTGAATAGCCATCCTGAACCCATACCATGTTAGAGGTTTTAGTATCTCAGACCAGTGTAAACATGATGGTTGTGACATCGATTCCCACTCCTGGAATAAATATTTAATATTTTCATTTATTTGCTCTGGTAACACAACAGTATTGCAGCATTAAGTTCCGCTACTCAACAAGCAATGTTTCGTTAATACGGCGATGTACGGTGAAAAGTGTGGGCGTCTTAACACAAAGTTTAAAAAAAAACGTAGTTTTAACAATTTTTCTTTATATTAGATGTTGTGTTCAATTTTCCTTTGATTAAGTTATTATTTATGTAAAAATGGTATTTATTGACAGTTCTTTTTTTTTCAGGATGTTTGTGTTAGGTATAGTCCTGGGTGCTATGTCGTGGTGCACCTATTTCTTGATACTCAAGTATCCGTTTGTTAAGATATTTTATTTATGTTATCCGTAAGTGTAATCATTTTTGCTTATATTTTTTTTATAATAAAATTTAATGTTCAAATTAATTTAATATAATCAAGTTGTTGCTAATGATAATTAAGCTACTGTACAAGCAATGGTTGTATGTTGTCCTATTTTCACTTAGATAGTGATTTTTATAAGTTTAAATAAATATATATTTAATAAACATACAAAATTTAAACATAGCAGAATTTGAAACACTTCTTGTCTGTCTCTGACCAGTAAACTATATATTTTTATTAAACTATATACTCTTATGTTTTTAACAAGATATTTATTTATCATTCTCAAATTGCTATTTATTAAATATTTTTAACAATTTTTTAAAGTTGTTATTCCATACTTGGGAAAGAAGAACCTTGGACTGTTTTCAAGAGGAATGGGTTCATATTGAGTTACTTTTTTTTCATTATGGAATAATACATACAAAAGAGTACAAACTGTATTTAAATAATTTTGTGATGCCTCTCATAAGACAAAAGTAGTTCCACCATTCAACATGCAATATCACATTACTAATGGCTCAAACAAGTGGAAAATTGAGAATGGAGTGTCTTGAGTTTTCTAACTAAGTTTTCTCTCTCTATCCTACTATCTAAATAGTAATAATATAAAAAAAATCTTTTAATTTCAGGGCAGTAATATATTTCATACTATTTGGAACGGACTCTGTCCCATTCCTTTTCCTCCATTGTACATCACCACTAATGCACAGTTGTTCGCACGACCCAGAACAAATAAGGGCGGAAGTTGAATATTTGAGGCAGGATTTTAATCAGAGAGTGAAGAAAATATTGTGTAATTCTATATTTGGGGCATATTATAGTAGCTTTGTGCCATGTTGTTTTGCTCAGGTGGGTTTAGTTTTTTAATAATGTCTGACACCTCATAATAATAATTAGCATTTAAATTTATTTGTGGCAAGTTTTTAACATTACTTCTGTGTGTTGTCAATTTGCTCTGCCTTAGTTTTAAACTAAAATTCTTTATATATTATAATCATAATAGTTATCTGTAGAACTTAATTAAATTGTTCTTCTTGTACCACTCAAATTTGTGTCACTGCATGGTAAATTTCAAAAGAAGATCATAGCGTCTTGGGACTGGGAACTTTCTATGTTTTTACTAAGACTTGTATTATTATTCTCTATTTTAATTGTACCAGTCCTATCTCCACTACGACACAGCGGCCGCGGCCCAACAGGTGGGCCTGGTGTGGGGCGCGCTCTGCGGCCGCTACGCCGCGCACCTGCTGCCCGCGTCGCTGGCGGACGTGCCGCACCGCGCCGCCAGGCACCTGGGGAGATGGGCGCGAGTCACCCGTTAGTAACTTAGTCATATGTGCAGTGTGTATATATGTAATAGTGCTTAAGTTGTGTATTGTAGTGAGATATTGCTGGGGGATTATTAGTGGATCCAGTTAAAGGCTCACTTGGCTGTTGTCCGCCACTCTTGTGGATGTACTGCACCGCGAGACACCTCGGCATATGGGTGCAAGTGATGGGTTAGTGGCTTAATGTCCCAGTGACTTAATGCATATGTTGTGCTAGTGTGATGGATGATACATTATTTTTTGTGACATAGTGTGTGTGTGTGCGCGTGTGTGTGTGTGTTTGTATGAGGAGTTATAGAAGAATGGATGGATGGACTATGAGTCAACTGTGACTGTAGTATTGCTTTTCTCACCATTATTAATATTAATATCAATGTTATAACTTAAAAAAAAACTTGTAATATGTATAAATTGAATTCTACGTGTGTAGTAGGTTGTGTGAGGGTTATTTGTAACTTCAGAAGAGAAAGTAACTCACCACCACTCACAATTTTTTTTTATTTATTTGGGTAATGGAAAGCAGAGAATGGTGGTTTTTACACTATTTTGTCCCTTCCTACTTAAACAGTGAAACAGTGTAAAGCTGAACAAATATATATTATTTTAGCATAATAGCTAAAATATTCTATGCAAAAATCTATGTATATAAAAAAAAAAAAATTTGTCTAACGTTTTGTTTTTGCTTTATATTTTATATAGTTATTTAAATAAATTCTCTTTTAATTAACACTTTATTATATATTTTTTTTACTAGTTATAAACAATCGATACATCCTATTCCTCCACAGCTCCAGTAACAGTACCAGATGTACAACTATGGTGTCCGACACGGTGGTGGACATATGGGTCGCTGGCACGATTTTCTGATACACTGTTCATAGCTGACACTCCTATAGTGGCCGCTATACCAAATGATGTGCATCACATACGTTTTTATGTAAGTATATGCTTTTGAGATTCAATTTAGACCAGAATATCAGGCAAATCTTTGTTTTAATATATAAATAAGTATAACAATTAAAAGAGCAGACATTTATAATCAACTTCACACTGTATTCCGCATATAGGAAAGTAAGTTAAGTAGAGAAAATGTAATGTCAAAACAAAGACTGTTTTGATATTAAATTGTCTCTACTGTTTCTAGCTTATATCCCATACATTGCACATTAAGAGCCAAATGCCAACTTTTGTCTTAATAGAGCTGGGAAATGGAAATAATTACATTCCATGTACAGTCACATGTTGATAACATTCAACCTCAACGGCCTCAGCATATTATTCCCTACTAGATATGAAGTGAAGTGAGCAATAACCGCGTTGGTTTCGTTTATTATAATTTTTTATCTGTAGTTAGTTTTATTAACTTTTTAATTTACATACTTGTAGTAAATATTAAAGTATTTCTATTGTATTTGCAGTCGGTGTTCAGCAATCCATCAAAATTCCTATGCATTTTACTCTGTTTACAATTATCGCTGGTCGCAATGCAGCTCTGTCTTTTATTTAGTTCGTTCGCGTGGCACAACTTCGTCGCCATTGTTATACTACTATTTATTAACTATTACACTGTATTCAAAATGGTTAGAGATTATCTCGTCGCGTGGAAAGTATATAAAGCAGAAGATATGATACAAGACAAAAATATTTCGTACTCAGTTCGCTAAATGACAGTTTTTTTTAATAAATGTTACGTAGCATGTGTTTCACTCAGTGATATTCGGATATAATTGTTGTAATATAAAAAAGATAATCGATTTAATAAAAAATATAAGCTCATTTATAGTCTTTTTCTTTTTTGAAAATTATTGTCCTGGAGTAAGGAAAATAATATATATGCTATTTATTTTCCGTTACTTGACAGTATGGATAGCCTTATATATCATAACAAATATATCTGAATAATTCAGAAGCAATTATAATATTATAGAGTAATTATGGATCTAGTCAGATCTAAGTCTACAGTTTATTTAAAAACAAAAATCTTTCCATTTAGTAAAACTCTTGCCTAATAATGATCTGGTTATTGTAATTTGTATTGTACTTAATTTAAAAAATGTGAAAAGTAATTCTAATCCTTACATGCTTCAAGTTATATTAAATTTACTTGATCGAAAACTCTGGAAAAAGGTTTTCTTAATAACTATAAAAATAACTAAATAAGCCTATTGAATAAAAAAAATGGAACATTTAAGGGTTATTACTATAACATTGAAATCACGAAAACATAAGAATAAAATTTAACACATTAGTCAAATATTTTATACCATCAATATTTAATAAATTTATTGTGAAGTATGTAACAGTACGGTTAGAATTTCTTAAATTTTTTCTTGTGCCCTTAATATATTTTTTTATATTTGAAAATGTGAAAAAAAGTAAAATGAAAAGACTGAAGTATTGTTTTTTCAAACCATTTTTGTGTAAACATGTACCTAATTATATGTTCTTCAATAAAAAAACTACATATTTAAATCCATAGGTAGCTATGTACCTTTATTTGCCCTTTACCCTACCCTGATTCAAATAGAAATAAGTTACTTATTTAGAAAACGTGTAAAAAGTTGAACGTAGCGGGACTCGAACCCGCGCCTGCTGGGAACCGACCAGCAAAAATAACTAGTGTAAGATAAATTCTAATTGAACGCTAAAAAACGGAGTACAGTGAGTACATAGAGACTTACTATCAATGAGATCAATACACGAGCCACGATCTCCAACCAAGGGAAAAAAATGGGACCGCGCAATGTCTACTTTACACGAACTATTTCAAGCTATTTTTAAATCCCTCAACTTGAGAACAAATTAAAAATGTATGGATTTAGCACATTTGTTAAAAATCCCCTTGTAATATAAGTATGTAAAATTTCAACAACTTAACTTATACGGTTATTTATATAATAGGGTTGAAACTTAAATTATTCCCAAGTGACCTAGAAACTTAAATATATGTATATAAAATACGGATATTTTTTTTATTGGAACTTAAAAAAATGATGTAAGTATAAAGTTAAATATAATGGCAACTTTAGTTAAGAACGATGTTGTAATCATTAACGCTAAAAATTTTACAAAATAATTCCTAAAAACAATAATTGCACCAACAACACTAAATATTATTTTAAAAATAAAATTTGTGTGCGTGTGTGTATAACAGTCAACTTTGTAGCTTCATGCTGTATCACACACGTAGCAAGGTAGGCAGAGGGAACCTGAGGACTTAATGGTAAGACACTCCGTTCCAATTAAGACGCTTCTGTTCCGTATCTTCCGCCGAATTCTGGAGGTAATACGTGTTATGACGGAAGTCAAAAATTAAATGTTTCATTTCCTCGAGTAGAGAATGGGAATCAAACGAGCAACTAGTCGCGTTTATTCACACACTTGTGTCTCTGCGCCACAACTAGCCTCAATTAGTAGATAAAGAAACAGTATGGGCTGTATAGTGTTAGCGTAGTATCGAGTTTTATTTTTAAATACAATACAATCACACTAATTATCTCATTATAAAAATATTAATTATCTTCACCTAACATATCTATATGGTATACAAATTTAATTTGAGATACATCAAAAAAAATTGAATGTAGATTGATTGTTAAAAAAAATAAAAACAAAATTTTATTTATAACTAAAATATGTAATAGAAATTAATTTTATTAATATATAGGTAACTGCATTTTTATACATCTTATACTTAATACTTTGGGTGAACTAATCATATAACTATTTATTACTTTATATGAACCCATGATGACTTTTCTTTATTGTCATTTATTTGAATTTTCATGGATTTCATTTTATCTCTAACTACATCACAAGCACTTAATACTTCATTATCTTTCCTCTTTATGGCATTTGAACGGACAGTCTGCCTGAATTCTACAAGGATATCTAAAAATGAGTTCGAAACATTGTTTTGAGTAGATTCTGTTAATTTTAAACCAAACTTTAAAAGAACTTGCACTAAGTAATCAGCAATCAATATCACTGGTACAGGATAAAAGTCAGATGTATCTGCTTTCATTAATTTATTACTTATCCTTATTAAATTTAATAAGCTATTTATACAAGATGCAGTGTCAAAGTCATTTCTTAAGGCTTCTAGATTGTTTTCTTCAACTTTTTGTAGTTCATTTAGTAATTTATTGTTATAGTCGCCTGTGCTAGAATGACTGTTGTTAACATAAATTTCAACTTCTTTTAAGAAAAATTTAAATTTGTTTAGAACTTCCTGTGCATTTTCCATCACTTTGTCATTGTATTCCATTGAATATCTATAATTGGACATAAGACATGCCATTCTAAATACATCTGCATTATACTTTTGTAATACATCAGGTATTAAAATTGTATTTTGAAGTGATTTAGACATTTTAGTTTCTTTTAGCTTTAGGTGGCCAACATGAATCCAGTAATTAGCCCACTGTCTTGTATTGTGAAAGGCACATGATTGAGCTTCTTCATTCTCATGATGAGGAAATTGTAAATCAATCCCACCTGCATGGAAATCTAACTGTGAACCAAATATTTTACTAACCATTGCTGAACATTCTATATGCCAGCCTGGTCTGCCTTCACCCCATGTAGTTTGCCAAGAAGGCTCATCAGGTTTATAACCCTTCCATAAAGCAAAATCCATTTTATTTCTTTTTGTGTCATCACTAGGTTCCCCATCATTTTGCATACTTTGTAATTTTCCATAAGCAGGAAACTTTGTGGTATCAAAATATACAGAGCCATCTTTGGCCACATAAGCCATGTTAGAATCTATAAGACCTTTTATAAAATTACTAATTGTATCAATATGGTCAGATACGCGGGTAACTATCATAGGCTTTTCAATGTTCAAACTAGACATATCAATCCAAAATTCATGTTCATACTTCTTAGCTACACTTCTAAAGTCACTTTTAGTTTCTTTAGCTCTTTTAATAATCTTATCATCAATATCAGTTATTCCCATGGCAGTTACTAGTTTTATATTAAAAAATGATTTCAATATTCTCTGTATGATATCTAATTTTACGTAACAACAAGCATGTCCTATATGTGCCGAGTCGTATACTGTAGGGCCGCACGAGTACCACGTAGCAATTGTAGGGTCACTAAGTATAATCGGCACTCGCTCTTGAGCGACACAATTATAAATATACACTCCAATTGGATTCCCATTCGGCATTAACCATTTCGTGTCTTTAAAAGGTTTTAGATTACAAATATGAGAGAGCTTTCTATTAAAAATTGGTAGATATTTAGCCATTATTGTTATCACTTAAAGCGCAATTATCACTAGTGAGAGTGACCAGAGTTGAGCTATTCAATCCTTTAAAAATTTCGCGTGACAGTAAAAATAAAAACAATAAGTTATCACTATCAGCTGATACTTGAAAGGGTCAGGGGGAAACTTCAAAGTGACATTTACTTTAACGGTTTGTAATTGTGTGAAAAATATTTTAAAAAATTACGAACAGTTTCTACCACCCAAGATGCGCGGGATCGAGTCGTCTTAAACTTTATATATATATTTAAACAGTATAAAAATATAAATGCTAACTTCTAAAAGATTTGAATCAATCACTATACCGTATTTCTTTATTATATTTCTTCAAACTATTATATTAATAACTGTTTTTGAGTATTGAACAAAACCAAAATGTCAAAACGCTCAAAATATAATTTTTAGAGGAATGAATCTAATAATAGAATGCAACTATTTTTAAACTTAAAAAATATATGCTATCTATACCTAATGTCAAATGTTAAATGTCAATGTCAAGATATGAAAATTACATTAACTCTGATTGTATAAATATTATATATATTTTTCATTTTGTTTAACAGTGTCGCCATAAATAAAGAGGAACAACAACAACATTATAATAGTTAATAAATAAACATGGTTACTTTTGGTCCTGACGAAGTAGGTTTAGCTGATCATTCACCATGCGCAGGAATAAGAGCCGATCTAAAAATGTGTTTATTAAGTAGCGATTGTTGCAAGAAGGTTAGTATTTAATTTTTGGAACTTAGAACTCGTAAAATTATATTATTATTTGTAAGAATACTTGCTTAAGCTTATATCATTTGTGTTACTTAATTTATTTCAAATGTTGCTAAGTAACTAATGGCAATTTGTTTTTATTACAGAATAAAAAAACACCTCGAGAGTGCTTAAAAGACTCCACTGTTCCCTCTGAATGTTTGCAACTTAGACAGAGTTTCTTCGAATGTAAGAGGTCATTGGTGAGTTCAAATTATAATTAGAAATATCACTTTTTTGTTCGACATATGATGTAATAAGTGGCATTTCATATACATATTATAGCTATTGCAAAAATAATATCTTATCTCTATTAGTATGTATAGATAAAATAACATTGTCAATAAAAATACCATGATAATGATGATACTAAAATATAAATAGTTGAATCTATAAAAATAATAAGGAAAAAATTATGCATGTGTAGCATATTATATTGTATATGCACCTAATAATAAATTCTTCACTGATTTAAAACACTGCATGTTAAGTGGCTGAACTCAACACAGTACTTCCTCTTACTAGAGCAGAGAAATAAAAATAATTTCTCTATGTGAGAATCTAACTCACAACCATAAGGCTATCCCTGTTAGTTGTATATTGAAAATATGTTTTTGGTTTTCAGCTGGATAATAGAAGGAGGTTTCGAGGGCACAAAGGATATTAATTTAAAAATAGTAATATAGTTAGTTGTTATTTTATTTTAATAAATTATTGTATAATAAAAAGTTTTATTTACATATTGCGGTATACCAATTTGCTTTAATGAAATAATTTTGAAATACACAACAATATAAAAATAGCAGGACTTAAACCTCCATCTCTTGGAACCATCCAAGCTACATCAAATATTATACTTATATGCTTATTATAATTTATTTTTCTCCAACTACAATTCTAATTATTTTCCTTTCCTTTGAAGATAAATAAAATTGAAAAAAAAAATTAAACTCATAAATTGTTTTAAGATGCATATACATTTTATTTTAACTTAAAGAGCAAACGTTAGGGTAAATAAAAATATAGAATTAATTAAATTATTTTATTATAAAAATAGTTCAAATTTACATTTCTAAATGTAAGAGCCTCGCCCAATGAAAACTAGCTTTTGAAGCTAAATATGATTATTCTAAAACATTCTTAACTTATAACCTAAATTGGTACAGCCCTGGCACTAGGGTGTATATTTATTGCTAAATTAATAGAAACAGATTATTTTTGTATAAAAACTAATAATTTGATATTGTATTTTTAAATAAGAAAGAAAAACTTTTTTTGAAAGATATTCCAAAATTGTTGCCATAATAAATAAAACATTTTTTCTTTATAAAATAATTTATTTCTAATATAGCAATTTAATTTCAATTTAACATTTTGTATACTTTTGTGAAGAAAACAATTATTAGCACCCTCCATATGTGGTTTTAAAATGAGCACATTGTTGGCAATTGTGTCACGTGCACATCACAGAAGGATAACTTACAGTGTGGCCGACTAGTTGGTGCCGTCCTAAAGTTAGGTATATAAACTTTAGCGCATAGTTCACTCCTGTAGAAAATAATCTTAACTAAGAAAAAATCCTAAAGCAAAATCTGCACTAACCATCTATAGCTAACTTCAGGTCGGCCACGATTCGTCTACTGTCCTGTACACATTTTAGTAATTTTATTTAGTTAAATTACAACTATAGTCAAGTTATAAGCAACTTCAATAGTGGATAATTCGAGTAATAAATAAATATTTGCATTTTAGTAGTGGTAAGTAATATGGCAAAATTCTTAACATTTTTTTAAATTTAAATGTGACATAGACCTAAAAAGTATATGAGAAGTGATAAACATGGCAGTGTGTTGACATGTATTTCTTATATAAAGCTTAGGCTAAAATCAAGCTACAATATATGAATATAAACTTTTCTTTAAAATAATGAAAACTGAAGATGAATAGTTACATGTAAATGAAATAATTGGTTATTAAAAAAATTATCCATACCTAAGTATAGAAATTGGCGAATTAAGTTAAAATAATATTCATAAAATAACGCTGTATAACACAAAAAAAAGTTAAAATTAATAACGTTTTTATTTAATATTAAATTGACTGGCCATTAAAAACAGAGCTTGCAAAAAGCGAAAGCTTATTCTTACAAGAATAACAAATGTCACCTCTGTAATTTAATGCCATTTAACTCTTTATTTTAAGAAAATTACAAAACAATATAATTATTGATTGTTTTATATTTTATTAAAATTTAATAATACAAGTAAATCTAGCTTGATTCTAGGTAGTCGCAGGATTTTTTTTATTTAAGCTAAAATAGTTTGCTCTACATATTATTTTCAAAAGTGAAGAAATTCTGCGTTGTGAATTAAAATTTAAAGTTGAGGTTTTACGCTATCTAAGTCTACTTAAGAAGGCATTCTGTTGGCAAAGGGAGAGTCGGCAAAGATCTTAATTTTATTAACTTAACTATAATCGACCCTTTTTCGTAATACTGTTTACTTAAAAATATATTTTCGCTGTCTTTCTTAGGTGTTAAAAGTGAGCATGCCAGATATCTAGCAAGCTTTCTAACTAATTTTTAAATTGACTAGTTTAGCACCATAGCAAAATAAACGCTTTGGAATAATTAAATTATTAGTGCCTTCTTAATCTATTTAAATATAATTCGCGGGTGTGTTGCGTAGCTGTCAACGTCAAAAGTTTTTTTTTAATTATTATTGTCATAACATTACAAATATAAAGAGGCGGGAAAATTCAACGGTGATGCATAGCATTATATTTATTAATTTTTCGAAATAAACTGTAGGAAGAATACAAAATACACAATTTTTTAGAAGATAGTTAATATATAAAATAATTATTCTATATAACGCTACGCTAGCACACCCTTATATTATGCCTTAAATATATATATCAAAGATATTTCTGACTGTGCAGTGCAAGATTTTCGTTTTTAATATTTTTTACATAAATTTTGGGCCTCTGAAAACCATGCTGTACTGCGATTAACTTTATCAAACTACTAATTTGAACTTCATATCTCACTATTCGCGTTAATACTCGACTGCAATCAGCAGTTATACATATAGTTTATAACACTACCTACATAAGTATGATAATTTGCATTTTACTATTATTATATGAATCTTGAACAGTTAAATAAAATTTTCATTATATGTATATAGTATTTGAGTTTTTTGTACTTAAGTGTTAAAAAAATCTATTTACAAATTAATTTGTTTTTTGGCCTTGAATGAGATAAATTGATTTTAAAATGTTGAAATAAGATGTTTTAAAGATTATTAATCTGTAATTTCTCTGCCCGTTCAATGATATGTTACAGGATATGTCAAAACCGAGAAAAAGATCGTATTTTTCATGTCAGGTGGTGGCAGTTTCTTTATATAATATTTTTATAATGAACATGCTGATGTTTAACAATATTTTCTTCATTCAATCTTCTATATATATTGATTTGTATAACTTTTCGTAAGAATAACACTACAGTGCTGCGCAAAAATAAATTATAGCAAAATCTGTAAAAATCGATAATTCGATGAGATTTTTTAATATATACTTAAGTATTCTAGAAATATCTACAATAGTATCGAATCTAATTCCAACAATCCTCAAAGAAACTCTCCAAAGCTCTTGAAATGATGTTCCCATAAAACCTTTTGCAGATGTTAAGGTTGCCGTACTTGGAATCTTTAATATGGTGATTTTATACTTCTCTTAGTTATTTATATATATATTATGAATATATATTTTTTTACATTCGTGATTAGAATGTTACGTATTTCACAATATTGCTGGATATTTTTTTATACAATTCCTGATTATATATCCTCGAATAAAGTATAAATTGTCCAACCTAATAATTTCTAGTTCCATTTTAGTTTTTGTTAGTTGGCACAAACACATTATTTTTTTATCGAATTATAATGACCTAATTATTATAAGATAAACTAAGTGAAAAAGCGGCTGTGGTGCTCATTGCATTAACTTAATTTCATTTTTTGTTACTGAACAATGACTTTAATTCTGTCGATTGAGTGATACACTCCTCGACATTTAAATTCTCACTTCTTACACCGACTAGTAGAGTCGAGAAAAAAAATATAAGTTTGAACTGTCGTAAAGACTGATTAGACGTTAAAATCCCAAGTGAAGCAACCCTAGACCTACTAGAAAGTCTGAATCGGTCTGTACAGCCCCGTATACCCACACAACCTGGCTCTCAGCGCCGTTACCAGCATGGCCGCGCCAGACAAATCGTCTAACAAATTTGCACATTCACACACCAAAAGATACATTTTATCGCCATGAGCTGCTACGGACTTGTGTAACGCGATTTTCCTCATTCCCACCGAGTGTGGTAGATGTCGGTAGAGCATTCTTGCTCCGGTCCAGTATAACCAATTCCTTTCGAAACGCTCGCCGTCGTCTCCTTCGAATACCTGAAATTTTGTCTTGTCTTTAAAAATCGTTTATAAATTTAGATAAAAAAGTTTTTCTATTCTAATTTTAACAATTAAAGTTGACTTTACGATAGTTTTTAATAATTTTGTTTATAGTTTTATTTTTGTTTTGATTTATTCTGTCAATGTCAAAGAAAAATCTAGTTTACTACGTTTACAATAAATAGGCGGTTATTTTTAATTATACCTATATACGATATCAGCAATTTACCTTATAAACACTAATAATAAACCCAGTAGTGGGCGTATGCGATTTTTTTGGTCCACCAGCGAGATCATTGAACGGAGGCCGACAGATCATGGCCACTTCACTGTACAAGTCCAGGGTGTGGGCTGCGGAATATCTCATAGTCTTTGGGTCAAACTTTGACAAAGAGGCACTTCTCATGTTATTGTAAAACAGCAATGGATCAGTTTGCGTAGTATTTATTACATAGTAGGATATGAATGGGAATTCTGAATTCTTTTCCATATTAGCTAATAACATTCCACCGACAGCTGTATTTGCGTGGGCTACGTCGCTGAGTAGTTCACCAGCGGCAGCTTTTTGTTTCGTCAAAGGTTTGGCAAGAGGAGATTCTAGGATAGGCTCTATAGGTTCTAACGGGCTCATTAAATGCGCTAAGATACAAAGCTTTGGATCGGCAACTTCCAGTATGCTGAGTGAATTTTGAGTTTTTGTCGCCATTCCTTTCTCCGGCGTTGGCGGAGGTACAGGTAGCTGAAAAAAACAAAAAAGTAGTAATGTAAACCAATTCTATTGTTTAATTAAATAAATTAAGCGACTTATTTATGGTCATATTTAGAGTTTTAATAGGACTTTATTAGGATAAGTGTAAGTTAATAAGTGAAAAATACGATTGTCTATTTTGATTAAAACATACCAAAACAATAGCATATAACTTACGGGGACACCATCAGGCAGGAATCGGTCTAGCGCGTGAGCGGGTATCACGAAACAGTCTCTCTCCAAAGTTGCCAAAGACACTGGCTCCGTCCGTCTTCGTTCCGACGAGGGCGGTTTGTCCCACCTCATGAGGGACACCGAAGGGTCCCTCGTAACCAACGGCTGAGGGGGCTCGGGCTCCGGTCCCGTCCCGCCACCGATGACTGGTCCACATCGTTCTGAAATTTGAGAAAATCATTAATTATTATTTGCTGAATCAAATACATTTGCCAGTTTCCAGATTTTTTTTTGGGTTTGCTGAAATAAGTTTTATTATTTGAGGATAAGCGCAAAACCTACACTGCATTTTTTACTTTTCTCCCAATTGCTTTTCAAGGAAGAATCATAGTTGAGAGAATTGTGGAAAAAATGATGACTTCTATCAATTATCATGAAATCCAGTGGCATATATATTTCGACAAATGAGTGTTATTTCAAATCCAGAATACGCAATAATATAAAAAACATAATTTGACCTGGATTTTGAATATATAATATTTCCACATGTAGTCATGTTACTATCACACCCCTATAATAGACTTCGCTTCAATAGCGTGCCATACATGGTAAATATTTGGGTGTGACTTTTAGTTATCATTAAAATTCTGTACATTTTCGTCTATTATTAAATATATAATTTTGCTTTGTTTGATGCGGGGATGTATGATGAATAGGTTATAGTCATAACAACATTGAAATATTTAGTATTGTTAATACGTATAGAAATGTTATTAAGGTCATTATTTGTTTATAAATGAACCTACCTAGCTAAGATTTTTCTAGCATTACTTAAAATCCTTTTATGAACGACTAAATACTTTTCAAGTCTCAATTATAATAACTAAATTGGTTTACCATCATTATTCTAACGCATGTGCTGTAAGTGCCTCAAAATTATTTATAGAACTCTGTTAACTGCATATGCTAACGTTATGTATGTATGTTCGTAATATTTTGCTTGTCTCGTCAGTTGTCACTCAGTATAAATAGATTTGACAGTGTTCATTTTTTTCTTACATTATTTTTTTTAGTTATACAACACACTCGTTAAATGAAATAGACACAAATATACATATAGGGAAAAGAAGATATACATACATACAATAATATATTATTGACGATACATGCAAACCTTTTCATTAGAAGACAATTTGAATCGCGTAGAGGCAGTAAATAGTCACATAGAGTCACCTACGTGGCCTCGAGGTAAACAAAACTTGCACTGCACACTATATAAGCTACGATCCTTACTTCCCGAGTTACCTGAGCCCTCATTATACTGGGTACTGGCCCTAGGCGCTGAGAAGAACAGATGGGTCCTGTAGTGGTGCTCCTCCATACACGAGTACCGGTCACGATCACGTCGCTTGGCGTTCCTGCCAGCTCCTAGAGCTCCTTTGGCCTTCCCCCCGCCCCCTCCACCCGAGACCGTCTTCTCTGTACTGAAGTTCTTTCGAAACATCAAATTCATCTTGGAAGTTTGCCACTTTCGTCTCGTTCACACATTCAAGTTTACCGGTTAGGTCGTCTCTGTTTGATTTTGTTTTTGTGTTGAGCGTACGCAAGATGATCAGTTGATTTTAGTTTTAGTTTGCTTTCATAGTTAGACAATGTTTGACATGCTTTTTATTTATTAACTAATAATTAATAATTCTATAGAAAATAAGATGTTTAATGTGATCGTTTTAGGATATCCCATTATGGCTATAATGTTGAAAGTATATAAATAAAATCGGAAGAGAGACTTGACGATCCTTAAGGGAGTAATAATAATTTAATGTGTAATTATTTTAAAGGTAGACATGTTATAAGGCAATAACTGTAAGGGATTTGCCATTAGGTGCATATATATAATTTATTTATTTATTTTTCATGTTCATACATACGTTTATATAGTATAGTATAGTGTTATTATATTTTGTTTTGTCGTGAAGTCTTTTCTAATCTCTTTAAGGAGAATCTAAGATTTGAAAAAACTAAAAACTAAACTAAACTAACTTTACGCTTTATCCCTAGCGGGGTAGTCAGAGAGAACGGAGCGCCAAACGCTACGGTCTCTACATACCTCTTTCGCCTCGTCCACTGTCATCAACCTCTTCATACGTGCCTTCCGGGGGGTCCTCATGCTTTTTACGTGACCTTCCTCCAGTATCTTTGATACTGTGTTTTCGAAGGTCAACCGAGGTTGCCATTCTTTCATCACTCATTCGTTCGACGTGCCCAAACCAGCTGAGCACGTTCTTCTTCATTCTCACCGTGACATCCTCGCTAGTACCTGCCATTCTGTGTACCTCTTCATTGCGGATTCGATCAGCTAAGCTGACTCCGCATATCCTACGAAGAGATCGCATCTCCACAGCATTCATCTTTCTTTCATTTTTCTTCTGTAATACCCACGTTTCGCTGCCGTATAACAGAGTCGGTACCAAAACTGCATTGTGTATGGCCAAACGCGCAGCTGTGCTGACGTTTCGCCGTCTCATCAATGCAGCTAAGGCTCCGTTAACCTTGTTACCGGCAGCAATACGCCTTTCCACATCCATCTCGTATCTTCCATCTCTACTGAACATACTTCCCAAGTATACCACCTCATTCACTTGTTCTAATATCTTAAATCTAAGATTTGAGCGATACAAAATAATTTTTATAATTACTATGCTATTTAAATGGAAATTTACGTTTTGACTATAACATAATAACATTCATAAAGGATAACTCGTAACTAAAACCGAGCAGTTTGGAAGTTAAATTGTCTAAATAGTTAGCAACTTGTGACGTTACATGCAACTTCGCTGGATTGTGGAATGCATTTAAAACTTCTTTGCGATCTTCAACAGAGCTCTAAGTCCTAAGTTTGCTCAAAGAACATAAAGTTCTAATTTTATCTCGTATTTGACTTGAACGTTAAATCATGTTTTTAAAAATAAATAACTTTTATTTTTATCGATATTATTGTAATGATTGACTTTTTATTTATTTATTTTTTCAGCTTCACACTGCGTCCCGCAAAGGCAGGCAAAAAGGCAAGGTACGCAGGGGAAGTATAATGTTAAGACACTCCATTCCTTAATTATCTAAGAAACCCATAATTCGCTTCCATTGTCCGAGCCTTTTTGTAGAAAGAGGATTTATAGGAGAGCTCCTAAAATGGAAGTGAACGTTAATGTGGATTTTAAAAGGGGCCCTTAAACCTACACTTTGGTTGCAATTCCTAAATATTGCTCTAATCTCCTCGTCCTGCAACGTAATAGGGCACTCATGTCATCGCCATGGCGAATCCATAGTTTTAATAGATCATTTAAAATTAAGTTTTTGTGGCCACAGAACAGATGTTTTATTTTTGTGACCATATTGTTAAATATAATATATATAGTTAAAAATTAAATCAGCTTCACGCTGTATTCCGCACATAAAAGAGGCAGAGGGAACATAGTAAGACCCCGTTCCCCACTTTCCGCCGAATTTTTCGAGGCATTGCGTGTTGAGTGGCGGAACTCAACGCTTGGCTCTTACCTTGGTGCCAGACAGAAGAAATGAAAATATTAAGAAATAATAATTCATTCCCTTAAGTGGGGATCTTATGCCCCTGGGCCACTTGATTTTAATTTTAAGTTGATTAATGTAATTATATTTTTGTTAAAACAAACAAAACCGGTGAAGCGCGAGTCAGGCTTGCCCACCGAGGGTTCAATACAACATTTGGAGGCCTTGAGCCTTTTCTTAAATTAAAACTTAGCAAATCATGAAAGAAAACCATGGTACTGATATCTCCAAATGATCTTATAGGGGTTCTGGTTTTCCTTAAAAGGTACATAACCCTAAAAACGTTAAAAATTATATAGAAAAATCAAACGTTATGCATTGCAACCATAAAAAAATCATTAACATAAAAGAGTTGATAAATACATTACATATGTTGAGGCAATTTTCCGCCGTTTACATTTAATTATATAAAAGAACAACAAGCGATGGGCATCGTCCGGCTGTTTGAA
Source organism: Heliconius charithonia (assembly GCA_030704555.1). NCBI lineage: Eukaryota > Metazoa > Arthropoda > Insecta > Lepidoptera > Nymphalidae > Heliconius > Heliconius charithonia. Next base: position 9,379,233 of record CM060825.1, read on the forward strand.
TTATTAAGGCCGTTTCGACGATTACCTTGCTTGCAGGGTAATCTTCTACTTATATAGACATGCTTTAGGTGAAAAACAATAATATATAAAATAGTGTTGCCATTTTAAAATAGTAATGATGATTTTTGTATTTGAAAATAATACCACCAAGATTAATCGAGTAAAAATCGTTTTAACGTGTAAAAATCGAGAAAGCTAAATTTTATTCGGGGAAATTGTTATAGTTTTAAATAATGTAGTTGACTTGTATGTGTAGCCTACACATACAAGTCTGGCTGAATTATGTTAATCAGACAAGGTTAAGCGTTGGATTCTGAATTCTGATTCTTAATAAATATATTTTTAAATAATTAAAGTACTTATTATTTTGTCACTAACCCAAAACAGTAAATGGATACAACGAAAATAAATCGTTAACAGTCAGTTACTACGAGATTTTCAGGAAGGACGACAAAAGTAATAAAAAAAAGCATTTTTTGTCGTGAATGGACTAGATAGACAGTTTGTGGTCCAGAAGATTTTAGTACTATTATTTTAACGACCATCACTTTATCTATTGCTAACGTTCAGTTTTACTAGCGTTATTGTTTACTACACAGTTTATTATTAGGCTTTTATTATTTGCCAAACTGACCACTGCTTTGTCTTACTGACGTTTATTATACATTATTATTGAAACTTTGTCGTTTAAGGTTAGTATATAATATCAATTGCAGATGTTAGCTTTACTAACTCTAATATTTTTAATTGTGTGTGTTTATTTATGGCCAGTCGTGGCGCAGTGGTACAAAGTGTGACTGTAAAACCGACTGGTTGTGGGTTCGATCCCCACTCGAAGAGATGAAATATTTACTTAAATGTATATTTTCATTTCTTCGCTCTGGTGTCGAGGCAAAGCGCGGCGTTGAGTTCTGCCACTCAACACGCAATGCCTCCAAAAATTCGGCAGAAAGTGGGGAACGGAGTGCCTTAACACTAAGTTCCCTCTGCCTACCCTGCTGTGTGCGGGATATAGCGTGAAGCTAATTTAATTTAATTTTAATTTATTTATTTATTTATTTATATAAAGCCCACTAACAGAATATACACATTACATGAAAAAATACACAAGTTAAATTAAAAAAAAAATACATTGCTAAGTGTTATTCCCCTTATAGGTAGACACAACATGCACCAACAGTATACTTGTTATTTACATTTTAGTTATTAACTTTAATAATATTACTAAATAAATTTAAGCATTATATACCTATTAAAAAAGATAGACTAGTTAGTAGACTAGTAGTTAACAACTAACATTAAATTGTTAAAATTCATATATTTGTTAGTTCAAGTACAGGTGAGCTATGGAAGTACGTCGTGGCGCAAGAGCACAGGTTAAAAAAAAAAACAAAAACAAACAAGATAAATGCGTCTGAGTGCAGAAGTCAATAATATTATATATACATAATCATCAAAGAAATTTTATGTACAAAACACTCTCAAAGGGGGTAAAATAAATGTTCTGTGTTGATTCTTGCCAGCAGAATGACTTTCTTTTCTTACGTTCAGATGGAAATGGATTGATAGAATATTCATTCAATTCAAATATACCAAAGGAACTAAACTATACAAGTCATTGGTTTCTCCTTTAGATTAAAAAGATTACAAAGGATCAAAAAGATCTTTTGTTCAGTTTCAAATATCTATTTACTTTTTTTTATAATAGAAAGGACTTCCTTTTCTTTTTGGTCGAAGACATATTTACATACATAAATAGGTGCTTGGTGTCATTATTGTGATTACTTGTTATAATTTTTTTACCTTTCTTTATAAGAAATCCTAACTTTGTTTTGAGAAAGGTGCCAACATCTTTTTTTTTAAATAAATTTGCTATTGATTACTAGATGGTGGCATCAACCATTTTATTTTTCCAAGCAGCCCCAAGGTGGCCGTGTAAAACATAACCTAAGCCTCATCATCCAAGAGCTCCTCTGTGAGTCAGTTTGTTCATATCAAAATAAAATAAAATGCTATTTCATATTATTGAAATAGTAAAATAAGGTAAAGTTTCAGTTAATCAAATACATGAAACTAGTCGTCGCCCGCAACTTTGTTAGCATGGATTTGAAGAAGTTACCAGAAATAATCCGTTTTGTTCTGTTTCCCGTATCAATTTAAAAAAAATCCACGCTTCTACAAGTTTTCCAAGTATTAATTTTATTAAATCCTGTAGTACGGTCTGTACGTTGTAAGTCAGTCACTCAGTATCAGGAGTTTTATTGGTAATGTAATGTAAATTTAACTGATCCAAATATATTAAAATACACACATAAAGGCGGTATTGTTTGGTTTCCTGTATTTGCTAGTTTTATGGCGCATACAACTTGCTGTATTGCTTTTTCGCATTTGATAGCAATGTTTATGTGCAACATTTTATGTGTCTACTTCTAGATGTTGTTGTTTACTCTGCTTTAGTTTACGGATTTGTTGAAAAGTGAAATAATTTTATTTAAGAGTTTTTTTTTAATATAATTTAGTTTTTTTTTAAAGATAGCAGGGTTGTCAGGAGGGACAATCGGAAAAAGAAGCGGTATTAGATATATATTGAGTGAGCTCAACGCTGCCCTTTTGCCTCAGCACCAGAGAGAAACAATGAAAATATGAATTAATAATAAATATTAATTAGGCCGAGTGGGGCGACCACAACTATTGCGTTACAGTCACACGCTCGCCTACGGTCTGATGTACATATTTATATAAGATAAAAAGTTCATTATTTTTTCAATTACTACCTGTATGCTAAAAAGTTAATGCTGAAAGATGAGAATAAATACTTTTTTTTTTCAATTTCCACATAAATTTTAAATTATTTGTTAGTTGACAACGATAGCTTTCAAATTAACGGTAGCGAGCATTTCATACCCAGAGTATTATCGTTTATAAAACCTTAATAAATAATTAATAACTTTCAACACGCACTGTGTGATCACTACTACGAGGAATTATTTGATGTGTAATTATTTTTCTTTCGTCGCAAAGACAAGGCCGTCTGTTTAAGGCCGTCGTGCATGCGCAGTGTCACAAGCGCGTGACTGTAAAAGCGACGGTTGCTGGTTCAATTTCCACTCGGGGAAATAAATTATTGTTTATTAATAATTCTTTAATAATCTCATTACTTCGCTTTGCAACATGTTTAAGCTCGGCGTTGAGTTCCGCCACTCAACAAGCAATGCCTCTAAAATTCGACAGAAAGTGAGGAATGGAGTGTCTTAATTCTAGGTTCCCTCTGTCTACACTGCTATGTGCAGAATACAGCGTTATAGGTGTTTATTTTAAATAAATATACATTATTGTTACAGCCAGTAATAGTTTTACATAAAAATACAATACATCCTTAGTGCTAACATGTATCGAATAGATAACAGTATAAGCTAGATCTGAGCAATCACAAGATGCTCCCAGCGGCGGGAAGATCGTAAACCGCCTGATTTAGAGCTTACCCGATGCACTACATCGATGTCGGCCAACACGTACCTACTGAATGCATAACAAATTGTTATTTTATATAGAAATATTTAACGTTGTTAAGGTTTTTATTATTCACGTATTTTTTAACATTTAAAATAAAGTTGTGCAAAATAATTAAAAAATATATATATATTTTTCACAGGTTTTGAAAATTTGAGGTTATTTTAACACTAAAATAAATTAGATAAAAAGCTTAATAGCAATATCGTTAAAATTAATTTCCAATCTAATAATTTCACTTGTATTTGTGTTAGTGAATGTTTCAACTAAATGGGCAAATACAAATTAATTGATTAAATGCAGATTTTCAATAATATTTTTTTTTTTTCAGGACTATATATAATTACATAAATATATAATAACACCATTTTTATTTTAACACAGAATATAAGTATGTACTGGAGTTTGTAGGAATGTTCTTGAGTCTGTTTACAAGCGCCACAATAAAAATAATAATTCTATCTGAACTTTTTTTGGATTTTGATGTATTTTCTATTCCAAAACTACTTGATATCTATAGCTTACTATAGTTTATAATTATATAGTACGCGGGACATCAGCTTCTGCAATTCCTTATCAGTAGGCGACAGCACAAGCTTAATACGATAAGCCATTTACTTCATGCTATAACCATAGGTACTCTATCCACTAAATATTTGAACTTTAAATTTAAACTTTGTGATTTGATTTTGTTGTTATAGACATATCCTAGAGTAAAGACACTCCCACATTTTACCCAATTTTCGAAACATTGCGTTTGTTGAGAGGTGGAACGCCGCCCATTTTTTTGTTACCAGAGCTCAGAACAAGGAAATGAACATAATTAATTTTCCCGAGTGGGGAAAGAAACCGCATCTGTCGCATTTTTCAGTCAGATGCTGTAGACGGCCTATTTCTTGATTTAACCTAATTTCCCTTCTTTTGAAAGAAATCTTGAATTACTTGCACTTTAAATAAATTAAATTATTTAAATATGTTTTTTTTTTTCAATTTTTTATATTAGGTATTTTTATAAAATGAGCTTTGAATTTAAAAATATAAACTTTATAAAATAAGGTAGTTCTATCATTCTATAAACTTTACCGCTCATTTTTATACAACTTCAACATCCAACAGTTGCCTGGAAGAGATCGCTTTAAGCGATAAGGCCACCTTATTGTACTTTTTTATTATTTTTAAGCTTTTACATTTTTTTAAAGCGGTATATAATAAGCTTAACTTAACTTATAAAAAAAAAATTAAAAACTTTTAAAGTCACAAATATAGATACATAAAAAAATTAAAATAACTTTTTAAATCCTAAAATAACCGCTGTAAATAATGTGACTGGAACGCCGTTGTTGGCAACGGTCTCAGTGTTCCTCCAAGATGAATGGGAGTAGTCTACTTCCTAGTAAACACGGTAGTATATTATAGAATTGCAATAAACGTTTACTCTTTCACTTCTGTAACTTTGGCACTTGAAAAGATCATTATTAATAAAATAAAGTTTCCTTTTCCAATCAAGGACCACCGAAAAAAAAGAAAGTAAAAGTAGGCCGAACTTAGTATCAAGACACACTGTTCTCCATATTCGGCCTGAATTTAAGATATTTCATACTAATGTATAGTGTGATTTATATTAAACGGTAAATATTGTGATCTCGGTCACAAAAACATTTGTGACACAAAAAATTGAAACGCTTATAAAACTGCTATTTTGTTAATTTTTTTTTATTTTTTTGTTGAATTATCTGTAAAATAGTGAGTAAAGCGAAAATATTTTCTTTTTTAATAAAGATTTACACATATAAAGCCTACGTTACTTAGCTAAATATCATTTAACAGTTCATTTAATATGGACCTCGCATGTACACAGGTCATTAGTGCTAAGCCGAGTTAAAATATGTAGGCATTTCTACAGTGGCCATTCCACATTTGCCATTTAAAATTAAGGCGTTCCAGACATGATAACGGAACACGCTTACATTATCGTCTGTTTACTTTTAATTATATATTTGAAGTTTTCAGGCAAGGTTAAGGTCACTAGGTACAAAGTAAAGTACTACGTCATTTTTTTATAAACTATTGTTTTTGTTTATTTAGAAACTGAACAAATGCTATGCTATAGAAGACAGTACCCACGTAAGAAAACAATTATATTTTAATTATAATAGTATTTTTTTTGTTTTATCTTTTAAAATTGCTGACTCCTTCAATTCAACCGGATTCAGGACCTAACCAAACTCTCCTTGAAGTATATCCTTGACAATAAAGAATAATCGAAATCGGTTGGCGGGATAGTGAGTGTTCGTCCATTTATCGCCCACGTACGTAATGCGGATTTAAGATTTCTGATAGATCCATTGTGGATTGGAGTAAATAAATGGAACCACATGTGAAGCACTAGCTTTCGAATAAAAAAGGAATCAAAATCGGTTCACCCAATCAAAAGTTCTGAGGTAATAAGCAAACAAAAAGTCGAATTGGTAACCTCCTCCTTTTAAAGAAGTCGGTTAATAAAAGCATTCTGACGCTTTTTCTGCATAGCAGGGTAGGCAGAGGGCACCTAGCGATTGATACAAATGAAGTTAATGAAGTTCAGAACATTATTAATTTTAAAAAAAATGAGGCCAGTCGTGGCACAAAGTGTGACTGTAGAGCCGACTGGTTGTGGGTTCGATCCCCACTCGAGGACATGAAATATTTACTTAAATTTATATTTCCACTTCATCGCTCTAGTGTCGAGGCAAAGCCTGGCGTCGAGTTCGGCCACTCAACACGAATGCCTCCAAAATTCGGAAGAAATTGGGGAAGGAGTGTCTTAACACTAGGTTCTCTCTGCCTATCATGCTGTGTACAGGATATAGCGTGAAGCTGATATAATCTTTTTTTTAATTTAATTAATTTCAAAATAATTAATTGTTTAATCAACCCGTACTGTCAAGTGAATATGTCCCGCTAACAGAATCATGCTTAGGACCAGTGTGAGCATATTACAAGGGGCTGTAATCGCTTCGCCGCTCTTGTTAAATCTACTGGAAGTATGATAATGTTACAATTTGATATACGTCTACGTTACAACACGTTGCTATAACGAATTTTACTTTTTAAAATGAATAAGTTTTGCTGATTATAATCACATGTCTTATATTTACTTTAACCCATCCTTCAGGCGTCTGTTTGAATTGAAATGTTGTAAGTTAAACTAATAACAAATGGAACTATTACACCTGTTTCAATTAAATTCTTAATCAGCTTCACGCTGTATCCCTCGTATGCGGCGGGGTAGGTAAAGCGAACCTAGTGTTAAGCCAATTTTTAAGGATGTGTCTTGAGTTGCGCCACTCAAAATCTCGCTTGGTGGAATGAAAATGAATTATTTTCATTTTCTCATCCCATTACGACCGCATTAATATCACAATATGCTAAGCCGCTACGCTACGACGGCGTAGCGTCCAACTGTAAACTGGAAACATTCTTAAATTCCATAAAATGGTAATAATTAATGTTTTTGTGCCATGCTTTTAATCCGTGCTGGGGATCCGCGTGTAAGAGATGAATATATTGTGGAATACTACACAATGTCTACTACAAAAAGATCTAATTAATAAGGATATTTTTTTAAGTACGTACCTACGTATAGTTATTTAATCAAAACTTTTTGTCCTGCCATCTTCACTCGTGGCAAAGGAGGCAGACAAGTAAGCTATAAATCTTTGGTTTTTCTTCGCACTTTTGAAGAAAATTGAGTAAAATATTTTAAAAGTTCTTTACCCCAGATTGGAATTTGCATAATTGGTGCGTATGAGATATTGTCAATTTGAGTTACAGTTAATTGCACCAAAACTTATCCCGATTCAGATATTTTTAATTATCAAAATTAAAATGATTACTAATTTCAGCTCACGCTCAGAGGTACTCACATCTCCCACACACGTAGGCAGGGCAACCGTTCCCCACTTATTTACTAGATAATATAGACTTTTTCTAGTTTCTTCTATCCATGCAGATTAGACAAAAATCATTAAGTGAGTTTGTTCTGTTCTATTTTTCGCTTATACGTTTATCGAGATCAGGGATATTTAAAAACACCACCAGTCATCATCGATTAAAGTGATACAGATACTTTGCTGAAGAGAGCAAGCGTCATTTATTAAAACACTGTAGTCAGTTAAGCAGCTCAGCATAAAATAAGATTAATTTTTATTAAAATTGAGCCTTGTATAATGCGTGCATTGCATAACAGCGGGACGCTTGTCATGTAAATTGGTTGAATTGTAAAATATATATTTTTTTTTTAATGAGGCCAATCGTGTTACTAGCCACTAGTAGTCTGTCTAGTAGTCTAGTGGCTAGTCGTAAGAACGACAGGTTGTGGGTTCGATTCCAATTCGAGGAAATGAAATATTTAATATTTTCATTTCATCGATCTGGTAATGAAGCAAAATGCGGAGTTATATTCCATCAATCAATAGGCAATGCTTCCAGAATTCGGCGGAAAGTGTGGAACATGTTTTAATGGGAACTTGTGTGTCTTTAGGCTAGAATCCCATGCTCCTTCTGCCTATCCTCCTATGCACGGTGTACGGCGTGAAGCTGAAAAAAACCGATATAAAGGAAATTTAAAATATTTGTTTGTACTTTTTTTAATAATGTATTTTTTTTTCATCAGAGTAGAGTAGAGCAGAGGCGATCTAGTGTTATGATACTCGTTGTCCACTATAAATCGATTGCTATAAAACAAACACTAAAAGTTAAGCGAAGTTTAGCCAAAAACAATAGAGAAAACTGAATTGAAATCGGTTAAGCTTAAAAAGCAAAGGCAAAGAGCAACAGACAAAAATTTAAAGATGATTTACGGTTCAAGTACATTGTTAAATGCCCCTAATAACATTTTTTCTCATCTGCCATCGACAGACATCGTTCAGTTAAGATTTTATTATAAGTAAGGAAAAAATGCAAAATCTTTTGCAAGACTCGCCTTTGCCTTTAAAAAGATAAGTATCTTCAATTTATTATATTATAAACTACTTATAAAACAGCAGTACCTAATAAAAAATATCTTAACTATAATTTAAAAAAAATATAGTAGCTTTCTTTTTATCGTTTCCCTTATATTTTTTACTATTTATTCTAAATGGTAAGAACATTTTGCCAAAATCCTTAAACAGTATTCGAGGGATTAATTATCGCAATATATTTTTATAATTAAAGGATTTTATTTCGTGACCGTCTAATTATACTTGCTACTTGTTTTAAAATGAAGCAGTAATTTAATTAAAAAACTTAAGCTTAAAGAAGTTACTCGTGAATACGTTATCTCATTAAATCTTCTTTCAGAGATCTCAAGTGCTATTAACGCTTGTTAAAGTGTTGTTTTTCTTATTTAAAATATCACGAGTTAAAAACAAATTTTAAATTTTTAATAGTGACATATTTACATAATATACATTTTTTTGGGGTACCTCAATAGGTATAAACGGAACCTTTACAGGAACCCTTTGCTGTCTGTTTGTCCGTCTATCGAGATTATTTATTTCGATTTTGCGCGGAAGTATCGAATTATTATCAAAATATCAAATATTCAAATTGATGGTTTCCTGAAGCAAGAAAATAATAAAATTTTAAGTTAACGATATGTATCGATTTTGCTGCATTTACTATGAAATTCGCTGTGTAATTAAAACCTATAGGGCACGAAGTAAGAACTTATAATACAAATAAACAAAAAAATCTTTTAACGTTAACCTGAAATATAAACAATCCTGAAATTGGCACAGAAGCCTCGATGGGCGTGTCCGACGCACACTCACTTTTTTATAGGTTATTTCATGCATCAATGACGTAATTGTAGTTTTTTTTAAATAAAACATGTCAAAATATGCGGAATACTACAACAAAGTTTGATGGCGTCTCTAGCAATATTTCGTATATAAAGTGAATGAAAAAATATGAATATCTCCACACATAATAGTACTAATATTACATCTCGACTTTCAAACAATTGTGCTACTTCTATTTTTTATTTACCGCATTTTTTTCAGAGTGTATAGCTTAATGATAAGTCACTCGTTTTAAGATAAAAAAATGTGAAAAATTCTTCTTTTACATCGTGAACATCATACATAGATGTCAATCGTGGTGCAGGGTGTGACTGTAAACGGGTCAGGTTGTGGTTTCGATTCTCACTTAGGAAATTAAATATTAAACATTTTAATTTGTTAATTAATTAATTGTCTAAATGAGAACGGAGTGTCTTAACACTAAGTTCACAGGCTCCCTTTATTTACCCTGCTATGTGCGGGATACAACGAAATTTAAAAAAGAGACGTCTTGGCGTCCACTAGGATCTGACTGTAAATTTCATAGTGTTCGACTTCCACACGTGGGATTTAATTATTTTGATTTCCTCGCTCGGTAAAAACTTCTGGTAAGACAAAGCACTGCATTGAGTTTCGCCCTTCAAGTCGCAACACGTATTGTCTCGACATTCGGCGCGTGGGGACAACATATTTTACTACTATGTATCCTCTGCCTAATTATGTGTAGGATACAGCGTGAAGCTAATATTATTCCTGACGGTGTGTCATATGGTCGATAATATTATTAAAGTAATCTATATCTATTCTTATAATAAAATCGTAACGAATCGATAGCATTTAATGACCTAATAGAATCATTTTTTTTTAATTTTGCCTGTTTGTCTGTGTTTTAAAACGGCTTAACCGATTGAATTTCACTATTGTATTTTGGCAAACTTCCCAAAGTGTTTGTTTCATTTCAATCGGCTAACAAATAAAAAAGACAACAGCAATATCGTCGAACAACATTATATGAAATACTTATAGCATTAGCCATAAAATAACATTTTTATTGAATTGGCAGAAACTTTACTTTTAACAATATTTATAGATATTGTTTTAAAATGATATTATTATTAGAAACCGAAAGTAATGCAAATTAGTAAATTAATGTATAATGTAGTTCAAGCGGGCGAAGCCGCGTGCTGGGGGTCGCTACAAATACAATGTATTTATAAAATTTACGCAAACAATTAACACTTTAAAGGTAAACGACGGGATTGGAACTGTCATCGGATTATGCCGTTGGAAGGTTTCCAAATGTATCACGTCCCACATGAACACTAGAATATCTTCAGATACTCTTAATTTACATATTATTATTATATTTGAGTGTGTTAGTAGATACTGCGAGATAACGAAATTTGTAATTTTTAATGGACTTAAAATACTTCACTAGACAGACAACACGTTGACACGATTAAAAATATTTTTTATTATATATGGATTTAACGCAATAAAGATTTTAATTAATTGGAAAGCCAGCCTTGAAAATTTACTTAAGCACATATATTGTACGTCGAGCGAGACATTATGTTCCTTTTCTGTTTGATCAAAGTGAAATCGCGGCACGCTTATGGATCGTTTGACATTTTTAAATGCGAATGAGTAGAAATCATATTTCAGTTATTCGAATTTTGTTTTTTCTAATAGTCGCTTAGTAGTCTTTGTGACCTAGTATGTGTTTCATTCAAAAATTCGTTTGGTTTCAAACAAATACTGAAAGTATATAAGCAAGTCTCTATCTCTACAGCCGTAACATTATCAGCTGAATAGTGATTTTTTTGAAAGTTAAGAATAAAATATATATTCATGTATTATTTGTAATATATACCTTTTCATTGTTGTATTTTATTTAATTTTTTTAAGGTGCAATAAAATATATTTATATTATATTGAAATATAACGGTGCGTTAGACTCCCATTTAGGTAAAATAATTATTATGTTCTCCCTCTGGTACAAAACAAAAAACATTCAATGTTTCCAGAATGAAGTGAGTACACTAGATGCAGTATGCCTGACCTGCTATATGTGAAATACATTATGAAGCTAAAAAATATAGACAGTTAACTTTAGGCAAACAATTTAGTACCAACACAGTCCAGTAAAAATACCGTGTTAAAGATAAAATCAAATGCCACGTTGTTGAAAGCAATTATTAAATATAAATGTTTAAAATTCAAAGTACGGCAATTATAATGTATACTAGTCGTCACCCGCAGCTTCGTCTGCGTGACCAATATAGTACTTTTTTCCGTTGCTGATGAAATTTTTTGAATTTCACTCTTAGTGCCCCTAACACTCCTTAAGTACTCCTTTGTAGGTCGCCTGCACGCCAAATTCAGCGTTCTACGCCGCGTAATTCTAAATACGGGTTGTCTGTCAATCATTTAGTAACAAAAGATTTTTATATATATGTATATATTATTACATATCGACCGACTGGCGGTCGCTAACAACGGCCTGCACTATCTACCTGCACGCAAGTCATTATAAATCGGCTAAACGTGTTTTATATGAATAAGGTTTCATGATATAATAGATTTTGCTGTTATGTAAATTGTTACGAGGTTAATAAAATTTAAAATCACACGATGTGATTATTCTATCTATGTATTATAATGTTATTTTGTATTAATGCTATTTTGTATAGATATCTGTTATAATGTTATATTTGTTTATTTTATATGAATAGTGTTTGTTTTGTAGTGTTAATTAGGCGGTTTTTTTTTACCTTTTTCACGCTTCTTCTCATAGTATGGAGGATCTAGTTTTAAGACGAAAGATATTAAGCGTTAAGTGTCAGTTCTTCGGCACAATTTGATGGTCAAAACATAAATAATTTAAATATAGATAATCATTCTCCTGACAGAGATTGAACCCACATTTTTTAACTTTACCCTGTATCTCGCTCATAGCAGGGTAAGCAGAGGGAACCTAGCAACTTATTGGTAACACACTCCGTTCCCCAATTTCCGCCGATTTCGGAAGTATTGCGCTTACTTTCACACGATACTGCTCCTGTGCTTGCCTCTAGATACAAAATAATTTCCTTCAATCTCCGCGAATCCTTTATCTTATCTCTTAATTGTTATCTCTTATCATTTATATTATTCTCTTTGATAACCCGGCTTTGCGGGATAAATTGATAATCTTATTTTCTAAAAAATTAATATGTCTAAAACTTATTTATCTAACTTCCTTAAAACAATTAATATAAACTAGGAATATGTTACAATGTAAAATACACTTTATAAATTTATGCACAAAAAAAGGATCGTATAGTTATAGCAGAAGATATCTTTAATAGAACAATACAAAATACTAAAAAGTCGACGACTGCCTTTGTTTCTAGTATTGTGACGACTAACTTGTTATATGTATATGAGAGCACAGCAATTAATCATATGAAAGTTTCGGTTATAATGTGGTCAAATTTATGTATATTTATGTATATGTTACTTACTATATAGATGTTGCTAGTTCTGTCACAAAGGTGATGTCGAGTTTCTTGAGTGAACACGCGATGTATACGTCTTTTTTTCAGCCTTGCATGTATCCCGCATATAGCAGAGTAGACGGCAGAGAAATCTTAGTGTTAAGACACTCCGCCATAAACGTACAATTTGAACAAGTAGTGTCTGAGTTTAGCTCATTCAACCAAACAACGTCGACTAAAGAAACCGTCAACTAAAGAACAGAGTGACATAAAGATTAAAAGCATTCTCCTATAATACAAATTGATTATGATTATCAAATAGATACTTTGCCTCACCATCTCCAGTCGTAAAATAAAAATCGTTCTCGGATCATATTTAGGCTTCTGCGGACGACTGGTGGTCCGCGGACCACTGATTGGGAAACAGTGTCCTATTGTGTAACATTATTTCTTTTTACCCTACAAACCTATTCGTGTGTTCTCCATACAAAGTGATAATGGCGAAGTGATTAGTGCTCAACTAGCACGCCGTAAACTAAGAATGGAACTGATCTAAATAAATACGTATTATTTACGTTACAGTAAACTATGATTAGGTTAAATGTTTAATAAAAATAGAGAAATAAATACCCACAAAAACAAAACATAGACAATATCTATATCTATATATAAAACATAGTAAATAGCATAATATTCTAGCCGCTGTCATAAAACCATCTACAATGTATACAGTATTTACCGAACAAGTTTCCTTTCTTCTCGCACACATTCTGGGTCTTAGTGTCCCGTATTGGGCGCCATTCCAGACTATACTTTATGGGAAGACGTGGCGTGGCCGTCTGAAATTTTATTTTTTATTAACTTTTACATTGACAAACGTATATTTTCTTATAATTTTGGTAAGGAATAATATGATTATTACTAATAAAAAAATTCATTACTAATAAAAAAATTTAAAATTTCAAAATATAAGCCTGTTATTAATCATAGCAGCTTTACTACAGTATATTTTCGATGAATTAAACTTATTAATATAGAAATTATCTTTTATCATTGATTATTATCATTAACGCTACGGTATTATTAGGTAAAGTTCGTCGTCTGTCCTTCAGACCTCTTTGATAATGTCAAACAAATAAATCAATTTTGAATCGTATTATATCTACTTGTAAGTACCATGGCTAAAGAATAGTTTTTTAGGTTTACACTGTATTCCGCATATATTATGGTAAGTAAAGGGAACCTAATGTTAAGGCAATTCGTTTCCTATTTTCCACGCAACTTTCGAGACTGTGTGTATGGACATAGATGGAATGCAATGTCGCGCTAACCTGATTTTCAGAAAAATGTATTAAATAAAAACAAGAAATAAGTATGATATAAATAGTATGATAACAAGCATTTTCAATTTTCTTATAATTATTTTAATAATTTATAAGCGACATAAACGCTTTGTGAATTTTGTACACAATAGGTGGTTAATTTATCAATTCTTGCAAAGCGGAAACGACTGCAATGAATGTGTTTAGCATAATATTCATATTATGTAGCGTTACGGCGTTAGGTTTCCGCTTTGGTTTTTTTAAATATAACCCATAAAACATGGAAAATGAAGCGTGAATGTTTGTTCCAATGAATAAAAATAATATAATTTATAATGTTTCAATTTATCTTTATAAATTATAATTATATGTAAATATTTAATGTTTTCTTCTTAATTTTTTACCCGTTTCTAGGCATTGCTTACATCTGTTTTTGCTTTTTACGTTGCTAACACTAAATAAACTTCTTAGCAAAAAAACATATACATATAAACATTGTCGCCTTTATCTTAAAAGTTTATCTATTAAATCTGTTTTATTTTAACTACTTCATAGTTTTTTTGGTTTTGTATGTAAAATATCGAGTATATTTTGTCGCAGTACGTTTATAAAATATTTTTTACGACATCCTTCAAACGAATTTACTTTTTCATAAAATAATAAGTGTCGACATTATGATACTGGCTGGCCGCCAGACAAAAAAATCTTTACACAGTATTGTTATTTCAGCGCCTTCTTACATTGTTAGAAAAATAACTTTATCATTATGTGAAATTATCGATATACCATTCAGATATCAAGAACCAGAGCCAGAGATGAGGCCAGTCGTGGCGCAGCGGCACAAAGTGTGACTGTAAACCGACTGGTTGTGGGTTCGATCCCCACTCGAGGAGATGAAATATTTACTTAAATTTATATTTCCATTTTCTTCGCTCTGGTGTCGAGGCTAAGCGCGGCGTTGAGTTCTGCCACTCAACACGCAATGCCTCCAGAATTCGGCAGAAAGTGGGGAACGGAGTGTCTAAAAACACTAGGTTCCCTCTGCCTACCCTGCTGTGTGCGGGATACAGCGTGAAGCTGATTTTTTTTTATTTTTTTTTAATAAGTTTTCGCCATATTGCAAACCGCTCTTAAAGGAAACGAATGTTTTTGAACGTATCAATAATAAATGTATAACAGAAAATCTACTCTTAGGTAGTGATGTTCAAAGTAGCATAATCTATACCAATACAGATTGTATATAGTTTTTTTTTCTAAAATAACTAAAAATTCTCATGAGTATATCCTGCGAATATTAAGGTACAAAGATGCGGAAATTCAAACGTTCTAATCGCGGAACCCTAAATAGACGAGAGATAGATAGAGATAGAGATTTAAAAAAAAAATTGTATATTTCATTTAAAATGTTGTTAATTCGTCATAAACGTAATTGTTGTCCTAATCTCGAACGCAAAATATAAATAGCCGCATTAGTTGAGGCTAGATTTATCTTCATTTAAATACCAAGATCAATATAGTAGCGAAATAGGTAAAAGTAACTTAGATTAAAAAAAATCATCTTATTAAATGAAAGTTTTCTTAACAAAAAGCTAGTATTTTCAAGGAATGTTTTATTTAAAATGATCATTGTGTTACTTATGCCACGGTATTCACTGTAATTGTAATCGGGTGTGGCAACGGAAGACCGCTTTGTTCCTTAATATCGTTCAGACCTATTTAAATAAGCACAGATTATGAGTATGAATTAAATGAGTTACATTTTTATGATTATCTGTTTATTTTTAAGTGTTAATTATTATTTATATAAGTACTATTATTATTAATAGTACCTAATAATATTTTAACATTTGGGTGTTTTCTCAAATTCTGTTTTAGATATTACCTATAGGTACACACATTAATTCACAGATTCGTCCAGGTCTGACACATTCATTTAAAATAATAAAAAAGGGGTATTTTATATTAATATACGGAGAGTTCTCCAATAAAATAATAACATAGCATAACCTACTAACTAAAATCACGTTAATATTATTTGACATGAAATGGATAAAAGGTGTTCTCAATAATAGACGTATTTAGTAACTATTTAACAATTATTCAATATGACTTTGGAAAGAAGCAAGTTTTATAAATCAAAAGATCTTTGTTGTGTACTAAATTGACTGATCCTTTCCTATGTATATAAGTAAATGCATTAACCATCCTTTGCAACAACTTTTGTAAAGTGGAACTAATATTGATAAAATCTTAACTCTCTTATTTTGCCAATCAAAAGCACATTAGCGTATTTACGAAATACTTTTTGTACGAAACCGTCCAATTTTTATACATTTCATATAAAAAGTATTTTCTTTCCTCATTGTGGAATAACAACTAATAAAATACTCTAAAAAAATATATTTACAGATTTTCATGATACATAAATTGTATAATATGTTGATATATAACATTTTTTGCACGTAGCAGAGTAGGAAGAGGGAAACCGGAAATCATGTGTTTAAGCACTCAAGGCATTCGGAGTAGAGTGAGAGTGGAAAAATATTAAATATTTCATTTCCTCGAATGGTGAACTGAAGCACAAACAGTCGCGTTGTTTGTGTTGTTGTGCCCCTGCGCTATGACCTCAAAGTTTTTATACGTTTCTTCTAAGATATCTGGATCTACTGGTCCAATTTACTTTTATTTTGTTTTGTATGAAAGCTATATTCCTCAGAGGTGCTATAGGCTATATAACATTAGGGCGTCAGTCTTAGTTAACCTTAAATAACGGAGTAACAATTATATTGAACGCCATCGATGATCGAATTGTTTTAAGCGCGTGCGCTGCAAAAATTGCGAAAAAATTGTCAGTACATTGTATGGGAGAAATATTTATTTTAAAAAAGTTGTAAAAAAGTCCGCGACACCGTATATCCCTAATAAATAAGTCACACAAAGGCATTTTTAGCAAAAAATAATTAAAAATTGCAAGGCCTGATATTGGATTATTTTTATTGGACATTTCTTTAATTTGAAGGATATTGGAACTTACGAGCGAAAACTTTATGTAGATAAACGCTATGCTATTATAGTATGTAATTTTGACGCATACTTTTCGAGAAAATGTAAAATTAAAATAATTCAACGCTCTTAAACAGAGCGGTTTGACACCCACGGAGACGCCGATGACATGAGGCAGACACGTAATGAAATGAAAATCAGTTGGTTATGATCACATGTATCAATCTGTTGACAAATGCAGCATAATAAAAATGTATGCGAGCAAAGCCGCGAGTGGGCCGCTAGTGAAGTTATAAAAAGGGGTCGTGATTGATGTTAATCTAATTATTTTAGTTTTAAATGTATAAACTGGGAAATACGGAGCACAGAATTCTATATTGCATTATTAACTATGTCATGCAATTTAGAGGTACTTCTCGTACAAATTGATTCAACATGGCTACATAAACTAATTATTTTGCAAGAAAATAACAGTGGCGGTTACCAAGTTAATCATTAATTATTATCGAGGCCTTATTAATTTCATGTTTAGCGTCAACTTACAGCATGTTATATATTTTTTTGAATAATTAAAGCAAAGAAAACATTTCCTTTGGGCTACGCCCATTAGCGCGGCACTTTTCAACCATAAACCCAAGGTTGAGTTGAGGCTAGTGGGCCACGGCCGCAGGTGGCGGAAATTTGCCAAGGAATAAACTATTTTCATTTTTTTTGGGTATACAACTTCAATCTTCATTTGGTATGAATAAACAGCTGTCGTTTATATTTACTAAAAGTCTGTATGTATTTTTACGTTTATTGTAATATAATTATAAATTAATGCATTAGTGTTCTTTTAAAGCAGCGATATAGGCTTGAAATTCACTTATGAAAATATTAAAATGTTACTTTGAAATTATTTTAAGATCGCCTTAATATTTAAGCTTAATATTCATATCAGTTCTTATTTATGTATTTCTTTTTCTACATTCTGCTTGTAACAGACAAAAAGAATAGATATATCTAATAGCAAACTTTGTTTAAATTGTCCGAAGAAAAATATATGTATCTATATATATATGCAATAATAAAAATAAATAATATAACAGTAAATTAACTGGTAAAGTAGTATTGCTGATAAATTTATTATTAGATTAGATTACTGGCAAGTATACGAGTATAAGCATAGGGATGTGACTAAATAAAACGTCATTATTATGAAACGAAAAATATCGATTTTTTACCAATGATAGTTAAGTGAGGTCATTAGTTCAGTAGTGGAGTGGTGCAGTTGTAACGTATATGATTTTATATGGTGTCTGAAATATTTCCTTCCGCATGGTTCTTTTAATAAATCTATATTTTAAAGGGATTGTTAATAACAATTTTCGTTTTCTATACTAAGAATATAAATAAATGTTTATTTATAAAAAAGAGCGAGTGCCAGGTGTGAGTGTGAGATAATAGTCGAAAGCTTTATTCGAGCTTACTCACGTTTAGTTTGAGGCATCGAAATATTAGTCATCAATGTAAAGCTGTTTGCAGAATGATATGCTATTATTAAGATTGGTTAAATAATTTTCAACGAATGATTTGCTCGTATAGCGGAGTAGGTAAGTGAGACTAGTATCAAAATACTCGGTACCCGCTTTCTCCCCGAATTCGAGACATTATGTTTGGGGTAGTGGAACTTAACGCCGTACTCTGTCTTACCAATCCACCGAGTTACCATCGTACCACCAACCACTGCGAATGCTATCAGGAGTTAAGCCCAACTGCATCAAGAAGCTTTTACGTTGAAGATACATATGGAGTTAGTTAATTGACAGGAAATTGGTATAAATTTATAGGATTACAACTGAAAGACCCCTTTTAAAAAAGTTTCTATTTGAATTAGTAAAAGTTTGAATGAATTTTACGTTGACTTGGGATGGATATAAGGTAAAGAAGTGTAGCAATTGCCTCCAAAACGCTTTAGTTCCTGGTCGAGTCCTCTCGTGGAAATGATTATAATTAAATTATTTTCATTTCTCCGCCCTGGTACAGTAAAGTCTGGCGATGAGTATGTCAGGACTGACAAGTTTTAATATAAACTATTAGTCTATACTAAATCGTATTCATCTGGAATGGTAGCAATGTATATATTAAGTAGGTTAAAAGAATTGAGAGAAATCTTAGCAACAATGTAAGGAAATCGATTTTAATTTCCCGTCAACGCGAAGAATTTAAAACTCAAGTATTAAGCTTTTTGTATATTTATTTTCTTTATTAACTTTTTTACTATACTATTTCAAAGTTCTTAACTTTAAAAAATTCTACGATAGTTGCAGTATAATACATAAACTTTTTGGAAAATCGTGATTGTAGATTACGTATATATTTTTGTAGGTACGTAATAAATTCAATTTTTTTTAGCTTCCCGCTATACAAAGCAGGGTAGGCAGAGGGAACCTGGAAAACTAGAGGAGGAGGTGTAAGACGTCTTGTGTCTCAGTAGTCTTGTTCCCATTAAGAGACATTTCTTCTTCTTTCTTCTGGAGGCATTGCGAGCTGAGTAGCGGATCTCAACGCCACGCTTTGCTATCAATTACCATCAATCTGTATAAAATAATGCTAAATACTTCGTTAGCTTTTGTAATTTAGTGCTGTTATCACTGATTTCTTCATGTAAATCACATTAATCAAATGTTTAAATGTTAGAACGAGTCGATATATTAATTATTGAGCGAAGACCCAAATATACTTATATGTTTGCTATCAATTACTATTTCATCTTAACATCATTTATAACACGTTATCAACATAAGTGAAATTTGTGACTTATTGTATTTCATGTTCTTAGAATTCCAAATCTAAATTTCAAAACGAAAAAATGTAACCCTTATAGAACTTAGGTGTTCGTCACTTAGTTGTTTGTCTGTCTGTCTGTCTAGAGCATGTATCTCGAGATCGCATGGAGGTGTCACGTTGAAATTATAAAATATTCTGCTTCAAGGTTCTTTGAAGCACAAAAAATCAAGCATATATGTCAACGCAATTAAGAAATACGGATGTTTATGCATCGTTATTACTGCGTTTTATATTTAATTCTATCCGCACAATCAAAACCATTAGAGTACTTCCCGTGGACCTACAATTATGAAATTTAGCAAGAAATGAGAACTTAAATAGTATAAAACGCGTACTTCAACAATATAAAAGGGAATTAAAATTAAGAGGGTATTTCCGGTTAACTTAGAATTCTAAAATTTGGGGACGAGCATCTACAGGTAGTACTGCTGCGGAAAAAATCCTAAAAAGTAATGATCTTAAAAGGGGGCCAAATTTGATATTAAAGCCACTAGTTCAAGTGAAATATCAGATGCAAAGTCTCTGGGTAAGCTAATGCTGACTTTCATAAAAAGGTCGAAACCTCTAATTTTTGTACGGAACCCTCGGTGGGCGAGCTCGACTCGCACTTGTCTAAGAGAAAAGAGAAAAAATTACAAACAGTAGTTAAATTTATTCAAAATGAATGGATACATCTGCAAATTTAAGTTTAACCGTTAATATGCAAGTCTGACTCGCATTTGACCCTAAATTTAATGTAAATTTATGTATTTGTGTACATTTTTAAACAAAGTAGGTAACCAATACCAATATAAAGAAATTGACGTAATCAGCCTATTGACAAATTACTTCTTAGAACCAACGTCGCAACTTTACACTTTGTAGTTTGATTGGAACTTCGCCAAGTATCGTCGAATTAATTTGATCGAACTTTGCTTCTATTTAGAAACATTTAATATTAATATAGCCCACGTATACATTTGTATAACAAAATGAAGTCCAGTATATGGAGTGTATTTGATTTTCTTTTTTTTCAGCTTCACGCTGTATTAGCTGTAGCAAAGAAGGCAGAAGGAGCCTAGTATTTCCGCCGAATTCTGGAGGAATTGCGTATTGAGTGGCGGAATTCAACGCTGCATGTCATTTTTAACTATAAATAAATATATGTAGTTGTAATAATTAAAACACATTGAAGAATTCAAAAGTCTAATGGTCTTAATGGACGTAAATTATGTAAAAAATAAAGATTGAGTAAATAGAAAATGTTCCTTTTATGTTATATCATTTAACAACTGAACCCAAATTGTGAAAGAAAATTATACATTAGATAAGTAAAGATAAAATATTTTTTAAACTAGCGATATAGCTTTTATATCTCAGTACAACAAAATCTTTTATTTTATAACTTAATAAAAGTCAACTAAAATAAAAGTCAGCCCTGTCTAGATAGTTTATAAAAGATCGATATAGCCTAGGCTAGAACTCGATGTACTAAAATCCCTTTGGGGGAAGTATGCTGCTAACTTTGTGGAAAGTAGAATATAAAAAAATCTTAATATCTCTTTGTGGACGACTTAACGTTATATTACTAGCTTATTTTTTTTTTCATTTTCACGCATTCACACATTTAGTGAAGTAGAAATCTAATGTAAAAAATTTTCACTTCTTGCAAAAAATAATGCGTGTTAAATACACTATTTGGGCTGACTTTCAATTTCCTGCTTGACAGAAAGTCTGAGTAGGGAACAGAGTGTCTTAACACTACGTGATTTATTTTATTTTTCGAATCGAACTCGTAGCTATCGCGTCGCGAAGCAACTGTCGAAAATATTTAATATTTTGTATATATTTTTTGTTATGAAAAGGCACATGCAGAGGCTAATGATAATACAATCCGTTCCTCACTTTAGAGCAAAATTTTGAGACACTGCGTGACGAGTGGCGAGTTGACTTATCTTCGAGACTGAGAAAATAAAATAAATTATATTTATCTTCCCGAGAGGGGCTTGAAGTTACCTAATTGTTGTAACTCTTTGTTTATTGCATATATAGGTATTTTTTTATTAATCATATTATTACATCCGTACGTATATTTATTACATATGTCAAAACTCTATAGATAATCAAATTTGAATACTGCAAAAAGCACACCGACTGGTAAGTGATCACAGTATTGTCAGGTCATTTATAACAATACATTTATGGTTTCAATTTACGTAACACCCTGGTAAAACATATTTCACTGATGACACAGCTTAGTCCGTTATCCTTTAGACGTTTAGGGGTTGATCTGATAACTTGGTTGAATGAAGGGCGGTTTTTATCGGTGGTAGGCTAGGCGTGTACCTTACTTTGAATTATGAATATATCAGATATATTTTAAATTACATATTATGTCTATATTTTTATGTTTTTCCAACCCCAATAACCCCACGCTGTATCCCATATAGAAGGGTACGCAAAGGGAACCTTAGGAACATTCAGTTCCCATAAAGTTCCGTTCATACTTCCGTTCTCCACTTTCCGCTGAATTCCCGACTGTGCTTCGACATCTGAGGGAAGAAATGAAAATATTTTATATTTCATTTCCTCTAGTTGGAATTGAACTCACAGCCTATCGAGTATACAGTTGCACGCTTACGCCCCTACGCCACGACTAGCCTTTTTTCCTTTACTCTATATATTAGCATTATATTAAAATGTCATACCTGAGTCTGTTTATGGCGCTGTAGCTCTTATTATTACATAATTTAAGTGTATTATGTAAAATTTTGTAATTTGGGAAATATCATCATAATCATCAAACATTATTTACAAGAGAATAAACTTTAGCTTCAGTAACCTTTTTATTCCATTCTATAAAAAGAAAAACATGATGACCAATAACTTTTAACATCTTAGTCTTCTCTTATTAACCATTTATTACTTGGATACCTTTCAAACTCTCGTCGGCAATTAAAGGATACGTGCTTATCGAGCGAGCTACATCGAAATTACTTATAGGATTGTTACAGCAAAGAAAAATATCCTTGTTTAGATTGACACTATCCACTCTAATATTACATTTATAATAGAAACATTTCATTTATCAATGGGAACAATATTAAAATCGGTTTCGCATTTCCATTGAAACTGTATATTTGTATTTGAAATGGTAATGCTGTGGAGTGTTTCTCGTTGGTTCCTTATCTAGAACTATTGTGTTGATTTGAAAAGCATTTCATACTCAACGTTGTATTAAAACACATTGTAAGTGATTCACGTCTGGGCGAATTGTAGAGTTTGTACAGTGTATTTATTTAGTATCAATATTTAAAATTTCAATACTATTAAAATACAGATTTACGTCTGTTCCCATCTCTCTGCTGAAATTTAGTGTTAAGACACTCTGTTTTTTACTTTTGGCCTCATTTTTAAGACACTGCTTGTGGCGTAACTCAACACTGCACTTGTAGATACCATACTATGATTTCAACAGCAAGATTATAATAATTTAAGTATACATATATGAGCGGTTACAGTCAAACCATGTCACACCGCATCACGCTCTAAAAGCTACAAGAAATGCAAATATCTCTTTTTCAATATACATTAGAATTTAATACTTTACGAATAGACCTTTTGCTTCGGTAATTGTAAAATAAGACATTATACTATATGAAATTCGTAAAAAAATAGAACTGAGAAGCATTAAAACACATACACACACACACACACACACATGTTATTACTAAACAAAAAATATGGGCATGATTTTTAAAAAACAGTCCCAATTTTCTTTTATCATGGCAACCCTCTAAAGCATCTTATTATATTGAAAGCGTAGACGTAAGTCGTCGACGTTTTATTGTTCAGAAACAAGCGTCGTACTTAACGTATGGAGGGTAGTTTTATAATAAAAACGAGATCGAGAGATGTAACACTTGCTGTCGGTATTACGATTTGGCCACGATAAGATAAAATAAAATTAGTTTCGTATAAAGTTGTAACAAGAAGATGTTCAAATATATTTTTTTATAGAGCCTAAGAAAGAAATATTTTATTTTATTAGGTAAAGTTCGATTATTTTTAATTTTAGGTCCAGTCTAGTAACATTATATAGTAGTATGATACCATTTTCTACCTATCTTTTCTTTATTACCTTTTCTTTATCTAAAAATAAAGAATGTATTTTAATATCAGTGTTCTTAGTATATGTAAAATATACCTATATTTTAGATATAATTAGTAAATATCTAATACTGCGTATCTTTTTACATGAAGTGTAATTTCTTTAATTAAAAGTTATATTGGTAAAACAATGGACGCTTATAATTTTCTTATATAGGATATACAAGTAGGTATGTAGTTAAAAAATATTATAAGAATTTTGGTAGCGAGTATGAAAGCGTTTATAGAATTTAAAAATAACTCGAGACCGTTTCTACGTCGCACTCGAAATGTTTAATGCATAATTTGCGTCAACTCTGACAAAATAATGTAATTTACGACGTTTGTATTTTAAAATTTATTTTAATTTAAAATTAATTTATTCCTACTTATAAAATATTATGGTTTACAATGTTTAAATTTGTTAAGTTTCTTTTTATTTGTATAATTAAAATTTATCATGTTGATTACAAAGACTTAATTTATTCACGCTCAATCTGTGGCCAAAGCGAGGCCTTCGTAGCGCAGTAGCACTGCGTCTGAGGCAGTGAATTCGATTCCCGCTCAAATGTATGATAATATTATATCAGATATTGAATTTAAACTCGATATCCCCAAGCGTTCCCAAAATAAAGACTGACAGACAGACAGACAGATAGATAGAAAAGGGATCTTATAAGAGTCCTTTTTTTTCGCTAAAAGGTACGGAGCCCTAAAATGATTCAGATGAGACAATAAATAAGTACGCAGGCGAAGTCGCGAACGTGTCGCTGGTATTAAAATAATATAAAAATAATAACAAAGAAAATCCTGCGTATTATTTGGTTTGCGTGCGTAAAGTATACCGTAACATACGATCTAAGTTAAACCAAAGTAACATTTATTGCTCTAGTAAAGTAATAATATACGGGTATGTGAGACCAGTGACCAATTTTATAAGATTATTCAAGTAGCCCATAAATTGTGGAAGTTTCGGGAGATAAGTGTACGAATTACGTTGTCGTAATATAATATTGTAACTTATACATGCATCTAGAGGCCGTCGTGGCCCAGGAGCACAAAGGTGTGACTGTAACACGACGGTTGTCTGTTCGATCCCCACTCGAGGAAATAATATACTTATTGAAATTTATGTTTTCATTTCTTTGCCCTGGTGTCAAGACAAAGCGCGGGAAGACGTTGAGTTCCGCCACTCAACACGTAATGCCTCTAAAATTCGGCGGAAACGGAGTGTCTTAACACAAGATTCCCTCTGCCTACTCAGCTGTGTGCGGGATACAGCGTGATTTTTTTTATCTATACAAACATATACATACATACCTAAATGTAGGATCACCCAATGTAACGTTTTCCCGAGTTTTCTCTGCCCTCATTAGCGATAACGATGAAATATATACATATGTAGATAGCTTTAAGTATACAGCTGTGTAGGCAGAGAGAACCTTGAGAACTACCACTCAATTTTCGAAACAAAGAAAATGCTTCAAATATGACGAATTTTTGATCTTTGCTAAGGAAATTCATTATAATCCTGTTAATTCTAAAAGCAAAATAAAAAAATATTTTCTATATTGTAGCTGTGTTTTTTATCATCTTTAGGCATTTTTTGTCCAATGATAAATACGTGACTTGTTTAAAAATGTTAACAGATAAGTAACGAAATGAATTAACACTGTCTGAACGCAATGGAAAATGAATGAAAGTTTTAGGTTTTGAGGAATTAATCATATTAAAATTTAAAAAAAAAATAGCTTCACGCTATATCCCGCACACAGCAGGGTAGGCAGAGGGAACCTAGTATTAAGACACTTCGTTCCCCACTTTCTGCCGAATTTTGGAGGCATTGCGTGTTGAGTGGCAGAACTCAACGCCGCGCTTTGCCTCGACACCAGAGCGAAGAAATGAAAATATAAATTTAAGTAAATATTTTATCTCCTCGAGTGGGGATCGAACCCACAACCAGTCGGTTTTACAGTCACACTTTGCACCACTGCGCCACGACTGGCCTCTAATATAGGCTCTGGCCTTAATAATATTATTTTTTAGATTCACTTATTATCTATATATACCGAAGTCTATTGCCATATAGATACAAAAATAAAAAAATGGAAAGTTTCTAGTCATTCACTGAGGGTTTCATACAAATTCAAGATTCAGTTTGTTACCTTCACACGTTCATGAGAAAATGCAACATGTGGACGAACAAGCAGATAAAGAGTGTAGGTTCTATTTGTATGTTATTTTGTTTTCTCCGTTTATTCTACAATTTTTTTAAATATTACAAAAATAAAATAATGGGAATAGTAATATTCATATGTGCATGTAGCGTTAAATTGAACAAAATTATTATGGTTGGATTAAATCCATTTCTAGTGTCGTCGGGATACTAAATTCGCGTGCTGTGACCGCTTTTTACCACAAAACAAACTAAGAGAGCTTATTTAAAAATATTTGAAAATGGTTTCAAAATAACATAAAGTTTTTAAGACTTCATTTTTAAATAAAAAATACGTATACAATACTATACTTTGTTTAACTTAACGTACTTGTTTAAACGAGGGAAGTCGTGTGTGGTGAGTATAAATTTTCTAGTATAGTGAGTATAAAATGTAGATTTTTTTAATTTTTTGTGTGTCTATTTGTTCTCGGAGTTTACAGTTAGTTTACAATATAAACGATTATTTTATAGCGAAATCGTATTAATTACAATATTTTCGCCGCCATATAATCCCCGCTTATTCGACATTAAACTTTTGGTCGGCAGAAGTAATCCGCATTGTATAAAACACGAACAAACACACGGCAAAAGCTTATAGGATTTGCCCGCTTATTCAGCTTCGTTCTTGTATGATAAGAGGGCGTTCTTTGTTATATTTACTTGGATTAATGGTCAGGCCTAACATACTAAATTATGTTGCGGGTGACGTGAAAATCATTAATTTTTTTCGACATGGGTTGAAGTTGGTAAGTACGCTATATTTGAGTGTATGTTATATAATAGTAAGATTATTTATATTGTGTCTAATTTATAGTGAGTTGAGGCCAGTCGTGGCGCAGCGGCACAAAGTGTGACTGTAAACCGACTGGTTGTGGGTTCGATCCCCACTCGAGAAGATGAAATATTTACTTAAATTTATATTTCTATTTCTTCGCTCTGTCGTCGAGGCTAAGCGCGGCGTTGAGTTCTGCCACTCAACACGCAATGTCTCCAGAATTCGGCAGCAAATGGGGAACGGAGTATCAAAAACACTAGGTTCCCTCTGCCTACCCTGCTGTGTGCGGGATAAAACGCACGTGAAGCTGATTTATTTATTGAATTTATAGTGTACAAAAATAAACTGAAGTCTTGTAAGTTTCTTTTACACATTCGTTTTTTTAACACCGTCGTAGCGCACAGCGTCTTTAAACGCGCTTATAGGTTTGATTCGTTTATTTAATTTTCCTTGCTCTAATAACAAGGTAAAGCGTGACATTGAGGTCCACCACTAAACAGTGTTTGCACAACGGAGTGTCTTTATAATAGACTCTCTATCTATGCTGCTAGGTGCACGATACAGCGTGGTCCTAAAAAGTCTTTAATTTGGGTGATCATTGATTGATTGTTGTGTCATACTTACTTACTGAGCTTCACGCTTTATCCCTTGCGGGGTAATCAGAGTGAATGGGGCGCCAAACGCTACGGTTTTTACGGCTTTTGGTATTTTCGATATCTATATATAGAGTAGTAAAATAATTAATAATTTAATAAAACCAAATAAATTTATAGAATTTTTAAACATTTTTTAAGTGTTATTCCACACCTGGGAAAGAAAAATACTTAATTAGAAATTTTTAATTAAGTAAATTTATAGAATTCTAAATTATTACTTCAAAATAGTTGTTTTTTTTAATTTTGTAAGTATATAATACAAGTAACACGTTAAAACGAAGGCCTAATATATTATATAACTTTTACAGAAATGATGTCGGTTGAACAAGTGTCACTTCATTGGAAACTATCGATTTGCCTTTGTGAATAAGTGATTGTTAGTAAAATTTTAATAGACAATTATACCTACATGTCATATCTGTATATTAGTTTTTGGAATCAATTTATATCAAAAGTGTGTGTAGCTTATTTATATACAAAACAAACCCGACTGCATAACCTAATTCAATATATCCAGTAACACTTGCGCCATCAAGACTAATCAACCGACGTACAATTTATCAAAATAGGTTCACCGGTTTAAAAATTACAAGGATATAAAGGAACGTACATATATACATGCTTAAAATCACTAAAACAATAAAAATAAAAATGCCATTTGATATACTAAACCAGGTTTCACCAGACTTGGTTTCCGTGACATATTCGCTGTGTCCGAGTTAAGTCTCATCGCATGTACGAGAGATACGTCGAATTAACGAGATACACATATAATATCTATTATCTACCAATACAAAAATATTGTTTCAATTCGATCCTGTAGTTTTTATGACTAGCGCGATAAAGGAAATAAAGTGTTGTCGATCCTGTAGTGTTTAAGATTAGCTCGTTAAACGAAATAAACTGCTGCGTTTAATATTTATATATATTTGGCATTTTTAATAATAAATAAAATATATGAAATAACAAAGTTCAAGCGAGATTGCAACTAACAAGTCTGAGTTTCGTCAAAATTTAAAAGAAAATACTATACGCATCAACAATATGTAACTAGGTAAAGCGAAAGGACGCGACGTAGCGATAAAAGAGGATCGCAATTTCGTAGTACCTAGGTGCTACGTTACTAAATAATATTTTCGTATCGTAAGTTTAAAAAAAATCCCTTGAGGCTAGTCGTGCCGCAGGGGCACAGAGTGTGACTGTAAAACCAACTGATTGTGGGTTCGATCCCCATTCGAGGACATGAAATATTTACTTAAATTTATATTTCGCTCTGGTGTTTTCGTTCGGTTTCGTTCGGTTGTTGGTGTTGAGTTCTGCCACTTAATAGGCAATGCCTTCAGAATTTGGCAGAAAGTGGGGAACGGAGTGTCTTAAAACCCTAGTGTTAGGGATAGGGAACCTATTCCCTCTGCCTATCCTGCTTTGAGCGTGATACAGCGTGAAGCTGGTCTATTTGATTTATTTATAAAATATGCCTTACGCAAGGCAAACTTAGACAGTTAAGACATTCCGTTTGAAATTTCCAAACACGTGTTTACTGGCGGTACTTAAAGCTGTTTAAATTTGATATACTAATAACTATTGTTAGTAGTTTAGGCGGTTAGGTCACGGTTTTTTCTACTAATTTAGTAATATGTGTACATGAAGAGTATACAGTCATAGGCTTTTTGGAATATCCGGGAGTACCAAAACATATTTTTTGGAAATTCTTACGGGATTTATTTTTTAAATTTCGGAAACGAATTTGCGCCAATAAGTATTAGTTTAAAGAGATTCTATAAATATAGCTTATAACTCAGATAAGTATCATTGTAACCAGTTTCGTTTGTTACCCATCGTCAGCATCTCTTACCTGAGACGTTTATAATAGACTTATAATTCCATATTATATTGTGGCCGTAACATAATATTACTATATTATAATATTCGCTGATCGTCCGCAATTTCGTTATAAGAGCGGCTTGAGGAGAAAAGCCGGTGACAGGAAAATTAGATTTTTTATGTGATATACGACTTAGGTACTACAACCTGGAAAGAGTATATCATATTTTTTCCATGAAAAGTTTTTTTTTCTTAATGGTAACGAGACAAAGCGCGGCGTTGAAGTACACCAATCACCACACAGTGCTGCAATTCGAAAATGTCTAAATGGTAACGGAGTGCCTCAAAACTAGATTCTTAGTTTTCTCTGCCTATTCTGTCGTATTCGGGATACAGGGTAAAATATCATAATAAATATCATCTTCACGCTGTATTTCGCACACAGCAGCACGGTAGGCAAAGGGAACCTAGTAGGCATCGCGTGTTGAGTGGCAGAACTCAACGGAGAGCTTTGCCTCGACACCACGGCGAAGCAATGGAAATAAATTATATAAATAATAAATAATAACATATAATATAATAATATACAGTCATATTTAATAACTCGTTATCTCTTTACAATAATAATTTTGTGAATTTAATACAATTAATTTAGAAAATATTTCAATCTCCTGTATAGGAACGAAACCCACACTCGTGGTGTTTAGTCATATACTATGCCAGTGTTTTAGTTATATTGTAAGAGTACTGTAATGTAAACGTATATATATATAAAAGTAAAATATAAGGCAAAACAATGTCTGTGGCATTTGTATGCCTCATTTATTCCGTTGTAATGTACAAACTAAAATGGTGTGACGAATTGAACGGCGTAGACTATATTTTGTTCGTCTACAATAAGATTGTTAAGTACATATGTATGTATATATGTACGTCTATGAACTTGAAAGTGTGACACTTTGTACATTACACATTTTTTTATGTTCACGTATTTTACGTATTCTCTTATAGATTTCGTTTATACTTACGTATTTTGCAGAAATAATCTTACTACATCGTTCGTTTCTCTTAAAAGTACATACATAAAGGGTATTCTTTTCATTTTAAAGACAAATTAAACTGTTGTGTTTATGTACAGCCCAACAAACTTCACTTCGTTTGATTACACCGGGCGAATGTTTGAAATATCGAGAGAATTATCTTCTCCTAAGTGATATTTATCTAAATTTTCTTCATATAATATCACTTATTTTTTCTAAAGTTTTTCTAAATAGCATGGTTTACAGAAAATGTATGTACTAAGCCTTTTCTAAAAAGTGATAGCTTCCGCCACCCAATGGATAACATCATGGATTAAGAGTCTTTATCGATAGATAAGGCTTCATAGCAAAATTATAAAAACTATTGTAATAGATGAATATGAAAAGAATTATATTGAAATGCCATTTCATGTATATATATATATATAAAACACTTTACAGCGTTAGAATACTCCGTTTTCATTTTCCGCCAAATTTAAGAGACATTGCGTGTTCAGTGGAGGAACACAACGCCGCGCTTTGTCTGGTTACTATAATGAAAGCAAGTTATTAATTTCCCGTATACAATTACATGCCCTTTACTTTCTTATCACCACAAAAAACGAAGATGGATGTATGAGCGTACACTTCAGTACTGCTCCTTCCTTCATAGGTGGTAAAAGTTTAGATGCTCTTATAAATTTTCATCGTATCGTAAAAGCTTTAACGATTTCAGTAATTTGTGTGGTTTTAGCACCTTAATAAATGCATTGAAATAAAAATATATCTAATAACAATACAAAAGAAACAAAAATGTAATGATTACTTTTTAGAATTTTTTATGTAAATTTAAATATAATGATTATTTAAAAGGGTTGTTAGAAGAAAAATATTGACACCGCCGCCGGATTTTGAAATGACAACTTAAATTAAACTTAATTTTTTTTTCACAGAGTATGTCCCTTTAAATATATTAAATTTGAGATATTATATTATATTATACTTCATTTCCAAATAGAATCTGACTTGCCAAACTCACTCTACGATTTTCGCGTATTTATTTAATATTGGCTTAATTAAAATTCTGGGAAACTTTTAAGTGGCTTATAATTGATCGGTGGATTAATTTGCTATCGACATACATATGTATGTAAATATGTTCAATGCCAAATAAATTAGCTTATTTGATGTAGACTATATAAAAGAGAGGTAACTTCAATTATTTAATTAAATTTCCTTCGAGGGGCCACTGTGAGCAGTAAGACAGCGTCTGTATGAAAACACGATTGTTGTGGGTTCAATCTCCGCTCGATTGATTTCATTATTATTCTTTCCCCGCTATATGTGTAGGACAGTGTGAACATAAAAGTGAAGTAGTTTTTAATTTATCAATGACATTGTGAGTTAGATGCCGACCCTCGTGGTCGAAACTCAACGGCCAGCGGTCGTGGATTCGATCTCCAAATGGGGGAATGAAATATTTAACATTTTTATTTCCTCGATCTGGCAAAAATGCGCCGTGGGAAAGTAAAAAGAAAGTCTATTAACTCTAGGTTCCACAGTTCTTTTTGCATACCCTGCCATTTGCGGAATACATCGTAAACTCGCATAAAAAACCAAACTACATTGCAACGGCTTAAGTGCCTTAATGTATATATATATATATATATATATATATATATTCAACCACAATTACTGATAACCTGATTTATAGACATAAAAATGGCAAAAAAAATTGCGCGTCAGTTTTTCAAATACAGATTAAATGGAAAATTATTTCTTGTACAAAGTACATCGTTAAAACTTGTAGATGTTATTTTATTACTAAATATTATGAAGATTATAGCAACACAATACTTTATAAGGTTTATTGTTTCACTAAATATTTTAAATAAAAATAAATATTCTGATCATCTTGCGTTTAACAATATACAAATACATTACCATCAATCACAAAATTCACTAAAACACAAAACAAATAACAATTGACACTTTCACACATTTATTTATCCATTTATCCACATTTTTATTTTCCCGCCATTTTTGACAGCACATGAAAATATGTTGTTTTAAATATAATCAAAGACAATCATATTTTTTTTATTTACGTACGAGTTCAGGCTTAAGACACGTCGCGTGCGTCCGTACCGCAGACGATCGCACTATTACTGAATACTGAGTGAGCAGTGAACTGGTCACTGTATCGCCGATGTCGATCTTGATTAACGGTTGCGAGGTCAGGGTTTAAGGCTTAAAACCTTCTAATTAGGCTTAGGTGATATTTTTAGATAGAAATATTTTTGATTATTTAATAACAACATGGCTTAAAATAATACACCACATATATTTACAAGTACATCGAATTATGTGAAAAAATGCAAGTAATGTTCAAATTCATGTGTTATTTATGTAAAATAATTTTTTTTTTAATATTCATAAAAGCCCGACTTGAGCTTCTTATGTCTTAACGTCACAGAAATTCCGATCTATCACACAACAGAAATTCCGTTTTAAAAGAAAATTCATTTTCATTATCGTCACATTGTTCAACATTTCACTATTCAGTTATCAATTTAAAAAATGTAAATATTTTCTAATTTAATAATGACACATCGATACTAATTTCTAACAACTTTAAAACAACTTGTGTAGAGTACCACACTTTAGTCTTGTCCAAAAGCTGAAGTTATTATATTTTCGTGTTTTTCATTTCTTATCCTATGTGGAGTTAGGTCGATTCTTTCGTAAAATTACGTCATTATTGTAGTAAAGAAACATTTCTTCATTAACTAAAATACTAAGACATATTAGACTATTGACGTTATTGATAAATGTAAGTGATATTTTATTTTAAGTCACTTCAACCGGCTTGGCTACGGGCCGTCGTACTTCAACGGCACTGAGTAAGCGCGGGGGTTGGGGGTTTGATACGCAATGTCTCGAAAATTAATAGGAAAATAAGTTATAAGCTAGTTTGCTATACGGGATAAAGAGTGAAAATGATTACTTTTCTAATGGCCCAAAGACAAAAAAATACCTAAATTTATTTATTAGATCGTCACGGTCAGATTTAAAATAATTTAGTTGTACAAAAGTGATATTTTTGGTTCATTTGCGTCATTGTGATAATGCATGTCATTGTATTTTTAACAATAATGTCGCTGGATATAAGTTTTCTGGTGATTTAGTTCTAGTTCTAATGATCTTGTTTGTCTACTAAGTACATGAATTCTGCAATGCTCTTTTAAGACTAACAATTTTTAATTGTAGTCTTAAAATATTACCCTAAGTTTCCGTCCAAATACGAGATATGGTGTGGTGAAACTCAACGCCACGCATGAAAATAATTTAAAAAATCTTTCCCCCGAGTAGAATTTGAACCTACATATTGTATGGCTACATAAAGACCTAATGGAAGGATATTTGTTCCGTGATCAATTTAAGCTTGCCGAAGCGGCAACGCCACCTGTATTATCTTGTTACCGGTATTATCTATCAAGAGATCAAGTCACGTCCCTCCCCAGCTTCTTTGTCTGTGGTTTTGCCTCTTGAGATTGTGTTTTCTGAATTTGAAAAGGAAATTTGTACGATCGTTTGCTTATTTTGTACAAAAAATTAAATATTATTAATTAAAAATTAAAATTTATATATCCACAACATCTGGATACGTGGCACTTCACTAGGAAAAAAATAAAACTAAACGCGCTATTAGTTCCGATACTCGGCGGAAAGTGAGGAACGGAAATGTCCTAAAGAGAATGGAGTGTCTTGATACTAGGTTCCTAGGTTCCCTCTGTGCGGAATATAGCGTAAAGCTTAATTAAGACTTAAAAAATAAGTAAATGTATTTATAAATATATTCGTAGTACGCTTTCAAAACAAGGAAAGGCGTTATACCGCTTTAAGTTATAAAATAAATTACTGCTTGCTAACTATTTCGAGAAAATATTTTTAATAAGTTCAGTATATTTTTCAACAGAACAGTAATATAGAGTATAGAAAAAGTGTGGCCTGTTTTTCTGAACGTCAATTATTTTTTAAACTATAAATGCACTAAGTATACAATTATATTTTTAATCACACTACCATACTTCACGCTGTATTCCGCATATACTAGGATAGATCGCAAGAACCTGGAGGTAAGGCACCTCGTTTCTCATGCACTGCCAAATTCTTGAGACATAGCTCTCTCGACTAACTCGACACCACGCTCTGTCTTCAATCCCTCGAATGTTAATCGAACCCAAAACTGTCGTATTTTTTAGTCTAACATAGTGCCACTGCGCCAGGGCGTTTTCTCGATGGACTAAAAGTAAAATTTCTTATACCAAGAGCGGTTTTCTATTTATTTATTAATTAAGTGTTATAAATAAAAGATGCTATCATAACGGACTCCCTTGATATAAGTTCTAATTTCAAAGGAAATAATAACTATTTCAAGGTAGCTGACATAGGAATGAATTATTTTCATTTCCACGCTCTGATAATAAGACAACCGTTGATTTCCGCCACGGTTGATAAATTGGGTGGGAAGTTAGTAGCTGTCTGCTTCTCTCTGCTCTGTTCTCCCTCGGCCTATGCTCTGATATATGCTAGATAAAGGGTCAAGCAGAAAACCAAAATCATAGGGCAAAGTGAACAGAAAGTAAAAATAAGAATAATGTTCTTATTAAGTCTGTCTCTGCCTATAAATAACAAAAACTTTTAAGATTTTATTTAAGTAAACGATAATATGGAGAGAAATTTATACATATAAATAAAATTAAAGAGTGTGATTTAAAAAAAAAGAAACGGTTTTTTTAGTGCGTATACTTATTTAAACTACACTGAAACGCAATCAAATCAATCTGGGCTTAATCATCGGAACAGCTAAACTATTTTTTATGGGATTCACTGAAAAATAAAGATCGTCCAATAAAACATTTTTCTATTAAATATGACAATTGTCACGAGTTGAATTAAATAAATTTTCATATAGTTCAGCTGGCGAAGCCACTCGGGACCGGGGTATAATATGATTCAGAGCAATTTGCAATGCAAATCATATATCCTATATGCTCCGTTCGCTTCTCTTATCACCTTAAAATATAATTTTGCAATGTACCTAATCACTAACTTAATTTTCTTACATTAAAACGAAAACTGCTCAATACTACTTTCATATTGTATAAATATAAATTAACATAATTATGAAGTACAGTGAAATTAAACAATATTATCTTTTTTTAATAAATGTCATGTGTTTTCGAATAAATGCCATACACGGTCACAAGAGCATCCACTTTTCAAGTCTCAAGAAGATTTTTTTAATATATATTTTTTAAGGGGGCCTCATGCGTTTAACTTTATACGTTTTTTAAGATTAATGAACTTTGGTGGTTTATTTCATATTACAGAATTTCACTTTAGAAATTCAAAATAGCTTTTTTGTTCTTTATCTTTTCTTACTAGAAAATCGACTTCACTTCTAATGTGTATTTTGCGATACCTCTACGTAACGTATTAACAGGACTTTATAGATATTGCTCGATGATTCCACTTGTATACTTTATATGGAGCTTATCGCGGTTTATGTTCGACGAACATACATATGGATAGAGCTGATAAATGATAGGAATGCTTGGAATGGATAGTAATTAATGGTTGTGAAAAATAATTTTCTTCCCAAAAATGAAGACATATAAATTTACTTTCTCTATTAGGTGTCTCTTTAACAATTGTGTAAAAATAAAGTGCGGCGTTGGGTTCCGCCGTTTCACTAAAGCTTTAACTCTCTGTCTATGGTATCTCGTATCCTACATGTGTTGACGCGTTTTTATAAAATTTGGAACACCTGTCAGAAAGTGCTGTTCTAAATGTAGTATGTAAATGGGACACGTAACGTTAAAAAGAAGAAATTTATTTTTCTTCATAAATTTTTTTGTTTCAAAGTTCTGAGGTTTTTTTGAATAAAAATTCTAAACAAATGTATTATTTAAAATATCGCAAAATAAATAATATGTAACTAGAAATAAAGAAATGAGTCTAAAATACTTATTGTTTAAAGTATGTAGGTATATTTTTTATAAGCTTCACCAAGCTGTATGTCGTATATAACAAGATGGGCAGAGGAAACTTACACCAACATCTTGCTTCATCTTATTACCAAAGCGAAAAAATGAAAATTTTCCTGCGTGGGAATAGTACTCGTCGCTTTTGCAGTCAGACGAAGCCGCTGCGCCATGACCGCTTCAATATATTTTACGCTACTATAATAAAAATAACTTATTCTATTGTAATATTATGGTTTTTGCGTTTTATTTATTTATTTTATGAAATAATTATTTTCGGTCGTAATCTACAATTCATGTTATTCTGTTCAAAAATGTATATTAGGTATATTTTTAAAATTGACGGTGGCGGTAGAACCATTTTGCAGTCAGCGCGTGGCCATTGTTAGTAATCTCAGAAATTATAAGCTATAAAGTACGTGAATTGGTTTAGTTCGTAATTTTCTCTTCGTAATAACTTCTTTTATATTATAAAAATAATGTG
Organism: Heliconius charithonia; assembly: GCA_030704555.1. Lineage (NCBI taxonomy): Eukaryota > Metazoa > Arthropoda > Insecta > Lepidoptera > Nymphalidae > Heliconius > Heliconius charithonia. Next base: position 9,416,334 of record CM060825.1, read on the forward strand.
ACTAAGGAATCCAACAGTTACAGTCTGTCTATTTCATATAGTGTCTTTTTAAATTGCTATTTTTTTCAGTTTTTTTCAAGTAAGCTCGATCGACATTATTCTCGTCACTTATATGTATGGTACTGTATATAACTCAATATTTAATAAATTAAGCCAATGATATAAGTTCTATAGACTTTACTACTACTGCACTCTATGGTACTCGGAGCTATAACATATAAGCTAAAATGGTAGCTAGTGGAGTACTGACTCCATTATCAGATCAGCTCGATGATACTATATTTTTCTATATACATCTAATCTTCATATAAAGAATAGGTTTAATTTTTATATTTTCTACTAATGAGTTTTTCTTTCAATTATATAATTGTTACAAGTCAAATTCAGTTTCTTAAATTTTGTTACATAGTTACAAGTAAATCTGATAAAAGCCTGTTAAAAAAAGCTCCAATTTACCGGTATAAGTATTCACCATTCATTTGAATGGTTTTATACCTTGGCAGAAGATTTACTTTCTGTGATTTATTGAACGAACCTGTAGGCTATAAATACTGTAATAGTTATGTGTTTCGGATGGCGGGAATTTGGCGTCTAATTTTGTCTAATAAGACCGGATATATGCTAACTTGGGATTTTATATTATTTAAAATCAAAACCATCGCACCATTTACGATTACGTTATAATATTGTAAAAAATATTGAAGTTACAAAAAAATCTATACTAATATTATAAAGCTGAAGAGTATGTTAGGTTGAACACGATAATCTCAGCAACCATTGCTTTAAATCAACCACTTTCTGCTAAATTCTGAAGGTATTGATTGCGTGTTGAATGGCGCTCAACGCCACGTTCTGCGTCGTTACCAGAGAGGGATATGCAAATCTTGAATATTTTATTCCTTCCAGTCTGAATCGAACCACAATTTGCCGATTTGGAGTCAAACAGTGCCACTGCCTCATGACGGGCCTCAATCGAAGAATATGTGTCAAAGAAATCACTTTTGATATAACATGAATGCAAATATTATCAAATGTAAGTCACGTAACCTTCGCTTGTCACGTATAGTGCTCTGCTAACCGAGATACTATAAGGAAACTTATGAAAAGATATCCATTTTGTTTTAAAAGCTTTTACTGTAATATATTTTTACATAAATAAGTTTGGAAATTAAGTCATTTATTTTCGTATATTGTGGTCACACTGTGGGTATGATTACCACTCGAGAAAGTGGAAAATATAGGCAGAGAACGGCGTTGTGTTCCGCCGCCCAGCACTAGCACGTAGTGGTTCTAGAATTCGGCACAAAGTGGTGAACGGAAGTGTCTTAATGAGAACGGAGTTTAACCACTGTATAAAGTAATAATAAAATAATATATTGCTGTTAACCATAAAGAACATAAATAGATTTTAAAATAATAGGTTTTTGAAATGTGCGACCAAAGATAAGCTTAATGCTAGCTTTGCATGTTTTGTGGTTCGCGTATTATATTTATCATAAGAAATATAAATTCGTCATAGAATAATGATTCATTGTGTATGGTTATATACGGGTATTTAACTGGCGGACCCACGCCAGTTAAATACCCGTATATAACCGCGGCTTCGCCCGCTTGAACTATACCAATATTTATTAAATATATGTATCAAATTATTTTCAGTTTTCTACAGGACTAGTAAGAAAAATAAGTCTAAATTATCAAAATAAACACAAAAAGAATGATAAGTAGATATAAGTAAGGAAAATAAAAGCCCTAATATTAGAAAAAAATACCTGAATGATTAAAATGAACAAAGAAAATATATAAATACGAAAACTCAAGCTCTATTTGAAAAGTTGGTTAACGTATTTTTTTTTAATTATATCAAAATATCATCATATACTGGCCATTATAAATATGCTTTTGCTGCATAGATAGGCAATCGATTGAAATTTTGATAATAAACTATACTATAAATAAAACTACTTCCTAGCCAAAATGTCGGAGTATCGTTCAAATATACTTCACTATTTATAACCCTAACACCTTTTAAACACATCTGACAGTTCTCTACGAGAATTAAGTATATATTTAACGCTCAAACTAAATATATTTTCGACCTTTAGTTAGTGTGGAAGCAGAATTGCAGGTTAAAATGGATAAAATATAATGATACTATAGACCAGTGGGGGAGTTTCCGATTGTAGTTATAGGTTTTCCACTAGGGAAAATGAATACAATTCATTTCCTGCTCTTAAGAAACAAAACGCGACGTTCCTTAATAAATAGTGTCTTGAATTCCAAGAGTCTGTCTACCCTCCTATATGCTATAAAAAATAATAATACTGCCGTATTGTATCTCGAAAGTAAAGTAAAGTTTTTAAATGCGTTTTAAAATTATTTATTTTTTTCCTCATTGAGTTTTTTATGACTCTAGTACTCCTTATAGTACTCCTTAGAAAGAACTTGGTCACTCTATCCACCTCTGCTTACAATAAAACCATATAACATGTGTCAGATAGAACAAAATGACTGAAATTTCCTTTTGTGACTCTATTATTTTAATAAGCTCAGCATAAGCTCTACAATGTTGTAATACAAAAGACTTAGCTTTTATTTATCATTTATACGATACTTTGTTACAGTGTTCCGTGGGGAGTAACAAATTAATATAGTTCGAAAGTCTTTTGTACTAGGTTGCTTTATTTATTTTGTCTGTAACTAATCATGGTAAAATAATACGCTTGCTTAAATTGTTAAATGTTGATTATTAAAATATGTGTCATATATTATATTGTATTATATGATATGAATGAATGAAAAAGATCCAATAAAAACATCCAATTGACAACAATGTAGCCGATAAGTATAATATAAAGGAAAAGACAAAATGGTGTTTAAAATCTGTAATTTTAAACTATTTCCTCGTTTTTACTCGTGACAAGTCCTGAGAGATGAATGTTTCTAATATAAACAACTTTTCATTAATATGAACCCACAACCATAGTGTATACTTAGATACATTCCTATTCCATAATGTTACCCTTCAATCGACTTTAATATTAGTATCCCAAATTTATAGAATTTAACGGAAGACATTCGTTAAGGCGCTTACCAATACTACACGGTACACCTAAACGCTACCTAATTTAAGTGCCTTTTGTGGTAGTTCGGCTAACCACGTCCCTAATGATTGTGGATCGAAATCCAGTTCAAGGGCAGAATTAATAGGCCGCAGTCGCTTCGTTTCCTTTCCCTTCTTGAAAATATATTTTTTTTACTCTTTAACGATATTTGATACTTATATAAATAGAATAATTTCGTTATAATATTTTTTTCTGTTTGTTAAAAGAAATCTTACAATAATTTTCTTTATTATATGTATTATTTTTTGTATAATCATTTAATATAGAGGCCAGTCGTGGCGCAGGGGCACAAAGTGTGACTGTAAAACTGACTGGTTGTGTGTTCGATCCCCACTCTAAAAGATGAAATACTTACTTAAATTGATATTTCCATTTTTCGCTCTAGTGTCGAGGCACAGTGGAAAAAAAAGACTTTAACATGGCGTAATAATATTCCTGCAAAATTGCTGAGAAGAAGCTAACTCACGATCGTTATTACGTACGCGTGAGAACCAAACTGTAGCTATATATATCGAGGAAAAGCCAAGTGTTTGTATGTTTATCTTATATACAGGAATTAGCTTTTTGGTTGACTTATTTTATTCAGACTTCACAATATCTAAATAAAAATAACTTTACTATGTTTACTTCTTTTTGGTATGGTAGTTCTTTATGACGGTAAACCATTATTGATGCTTATTTATTTTAAAAATAAACAATAAGAACCTTAGCTTAAGAATAAAAATAGGCGAAATAGCGTAAAATAAGTAGTGTAATTTAAAATAAAAATTATATATTATTTCAGCACTATTACCATAAATCATCTTGATTTTGCATCATACACAACAAAAATCACCATGGATTTCATTAAAGTGTTTCTGTCAACAGATTTGAAAGGCTAAGCGGGATATTTAAGCCAAGGACAATATTAGCATGTCTTGATTTGTATTCATACTCTCCATAAAGTAAACTTGTTTTCCAGATTATTGTTTGGAATATGGCAACATTTTTTATGTTCGTAACACAAATAAGTATAATCTATTAATTGTGTTAAGAAAATGTTTCGCCGTTAACAAAAAAAGCCGTCGTGGCGCAGCGGCACTGTGTCCGACTGCTGTGGTTTCCATCCCCACACGGGGGTATAAATTATTTTCTTTTATCGTTCTGATAATAATCAATACTGCGTTGAGTTTCTGCACGCAATGTCTCAAAAAACGGAGCGTAAAGTAGGGAACGGAGAGTTTGACACTAGGTTCTTTTTGCCTACCATACTATTTAGCTTCATACTTGTAGAGTGCAGTTTTTTCTTAAATAGGTGAAACGAAAAAAAAATATCTTCTCAGTATCTTGTAACAGTATGTACCTCGGGTATAAGTTAAAAATAAATAAATAAATAAAATAAAATATGCATGGCAATACACATAAATAACGTGCTTAATTATGAATAATACAATCTATATATTTTTGATACCATAATAGTCGAGACGAGTTCGTGTATTGTCGTCCCGAATGTCGCGACCGTCGTTCTGTCTATATAGGTGGTGGTGATGCTGGAAGGCAGCGGTCGAGTCGAACTCTAAAGTACTACGGTACTAATAAATATGATGCACATAAAGACTCGTACCAAATGTATAATGAATATAATATGATAATTCGAAGTCTATGATGGCACGATCTTTTAGGATCGAATTTCCTATAAAGGAAATATATGTGTAGGAGCGACACATATTATGGATTAATGTTATATTTGACCAATGTTATAATATTGAATGTTGCTTGACGTCGCGGAAGCTGACGTGATGGGCTTATGCGAACTGTTGCAGTGACATTAACTATGTCGTGGCTGATGCCGTCTCGCAGTACGCTCGCGGTACGTAAGCTGTGTTTGTATGGCGTTAGCCATTGATATATTGATATACCATTTCTATGACTTGGTATACGACTAGTAGGTGTGTGGTGCTATTTTATGTCCCAGCTCCGGTGTATGTAGTAGTGTCCGCCCGTCTCATGCGGGTGTGTGGTGCTATTTTATGTCCTGGAACTCTGGTGTATGTAGTAGTGTCCGCCTACGGTTCGAGACACGACGGTGGGGTGTGTGCCGTGCGTTTATTTAACATATCGGCCGCCTTGCGGCAGTGCGTTCGTTCCAACGACTTATATTGATCTCACAAATCAATAAACATCACGAATCACAATTCTAATATAATAATCTTAATATAAATAAGCGTAACAAGTACCTTCAGACTGATCACACACAAACGTCCCGGAGAGTTCATTAAGACTGTTGCAGCCGCAGTCAGGTAGGAATTCACGGTGTAGGGCGGGGAGGTGCCCGTACTCTTTCTTCCTTTTATTATAACTAGTTCGCTGTTATAGTGGAGAGGAAGATAGGACGCGCTCTTGGCTTTTCTTCGGACGAGCTTCGAGTTATGACAATATCATATTGTCGAGTTTCCAGTTATGTAAATAACTGACACAAGAACAACTTCTGATGGCAAATATATTATTAAAGCGATACCTTCTAATGGCATAACAGAAAATTCTTAATACTGTTACCTCTGAATCTCTAAAAGATTTTGGGTTCTTTACGATCACAACTATAAACGATTCTAACCACTAGACACACCACGAGCCAAGTATTATTTATTAAATAATATTTTCAAAGGAGTTTGAGATAACAGTTACAATTTGCACAAATATTTATGTTCTCACATAAAATATAAAACCAATACTAGCTTAACTTAAACTAGAAAAGATAAATGTAACTCTTTACAAGATTTATTTTTAAAAGACGAATAGAACTTGTGAACTAATGGTTGTTGATCGTCGTTAGGTCAAACATCACTCTAGCTGGAGTACTCTGATTTTTCACAAGAAAAGTTGTCTTAACCAATTTTAAAAGAAAGAAGATTTTCACAATGTTTTTTTTCCTTTCACGCTTTGTCACCCTTCGGGTTCACGTTCTACTCACCTTCATGCTGTATCCTGCATTTAAATGCCTCAGCAAAGAAAGCGTCTCTGTCGTGTTACCAAAGTGAAAAAAGAGAAAATAATGTAACGGAATCGAACACAGTCGTCGCACTTATAGTCAGATATTTTAGCTTTACGCTGTATCCCGTATATAGATGTGTATATGAAGCGAACTTAAGGTTAAGACACTCCGTTCTCCAATTTCCGGCGTATTCTCGAGACATTCCGTGTTGAATGGCGCTAAACAATGTCGTGTTTCAACTTATTACTAGAGCAAGGAAATAACAATTTTACACAATGAATTTCCACGATCTGGAATCGAACACACAGCCTTTACGGTAACAGTGACACGCTGTGCTTTTGCACATTTGTCAAAATTATTAATTGATAAATAAGTTAGAAAGAAATATTATTACTTTTAGCCTGTATAGAAATTTTGTCTCACTTTTTAATGCTTAGAGCCAAAGCACTCAAGCTACACAAAACCAACGTAAAGTACAGTAATAAAATTAATTTTAGTAATTCGGACCAACGCTCCAACAACGACTTTTAATGTAGCTACTGACGTATTTTATGGATCAATAAAAAATAGTAAAACTGAAATGTGAAACTTATGAGAACATAAAAAAAACCAATATGCGCTTTAAACGTTTTTGTGATTTATTTAGAAAGAGAGGCGGCCAAGATTATTCTGGTGCCGTTTAACACGAATATTTTGTACGGAACGGTCACTGACAACATTTTGGCTACGACTATCTTCATTTAGTTATGAAAATAATATTGTAATATTTATGTCTTAGTTGAGACCGTCGTGGCGCAGCGGCATTACGTCTGACTATAAGCTCGTCGGTAATAAGTTCGACTCCAAGTCGTAGCAACGTATTATTTTCACTTTCTCGATTCGTTAACAATACGAAGCGCAGCGTTAACAGCAATATCTTAGAAATTAGCTGGAAAGTGGGGCACAGTATATTCCCTTTGCTTACCCTTTATCAACGTAAAGTAAAACTAAAAATAATCATGTAAAATTTTCATATTATTTTCTTGTATAAGTACATGTAATCTTTATAAAATATTATATAGGCACTTACCAGCGATGTACGTGCATGTAATTTGTCACATGCATACTATATTGGTGTGGTTAAAGCGGGCGAAGCCGCGAACAGGGCACTAATGTTGAATATACCACGATCACTGCAGATTTAGCGAGCAAAATTTATTTTTATGTGGGTTTGTATGGGAACATTTAGAAAAAATATTCAATAAAGTGATTTTTTTTGTAAAATTTTAACATAATTTTAATTTTATAAATATCAACTGAAGATATATAAAAAATAAGCATTTTGACTGAACTGCTTATGCACAAATAACAAAACAAACGTTTTATGGACGCTTTGTGTTGTTTTTCTTTTTCACACAATATTATTTATAACAATAGTTTCTAGTAGTAGTATTTGCATCTGTTGGTTTTCTAGGCGTCACGTGTTAGTTCATATTGTGACAACTAATTTATAATTATATTGGGTTTAATATATTTCTCACTTTGAATTACTATGAAAGACGTTTGTGTAATTTGGCAAACGCTCGGTCTTCTAATTTTGGTTTTATTTAAATATGTAAAGATTAATTACATTTTTTTTATTAAATTTGTTGATTGCATACAATATTTTAACATTCGTGACAGAGTGAAAAAACTAGTGTATCGTGTGCCTCAAATTCTTCCTAAGAAGGTAAATTAAAACGTCATTTAATATTATAAATATATTAAACAATAATAACGTAAAAAAGGACAAGAAAATTATATTTTCCATCGCGAGTGAAAGAATTTACTTTTTGTCAACAAAAGCTTTAGTGAAGATCATTAGTTTTATGTTTCTTCGGACGTCAACGTTATTATAGCTATAATAATCATGACATTTCTACCGGCAATTTATTTGGTCGATTTTCGAGACATGGTGTCTTGAGTGGAGGAACTCACCGGCAAGCCAAAAATTAATTACCCGGGTGGGAAGCGAACCTACTTCCGTCGCGTTTGCCACAGACGCTATCCATATCTACTTTGTATTGTTCTTGATCTTGTGCTTGACTTTTTTGTTATTAGAGTTCTCCCGATTCTATTATAAATATATTAGATATATGATAATGAGTCTAGTCGTCGCGTAGACTGTAGACGCAATAGGTTGTGGTTTCGTTCCCCACTGGAAATAAAATAATTTATATTTTCATTTTCTCTTTTCGTTCACGAAGCACGGTGCTGAGTTCCGCTACTTAACACGCTATACCTCCAAAATCCGGCGGAAAGGTAGGGGATTAGGTTCTCCCTGTGCCCGTGCTGTATGCGGGATTACGCTATTACTGCGAAGTGTATGGAGTTTTTGTTTCGATACCACAACGACGAATTGAAATTAGTTCATACCCCAACTGGGAATTGAACCGACAACTGACGACTTTATTACGACTGACGCGTATATATGCGTACACTGCGCCACGAATTTATAGCACAAAATAAAATAATAGCAAATTTTATAAATAGAAACCTAAGACCAGGTAGCTAACAGCAATTGTTCCACTCCGATGACAACTCTAGTTTGCAGTAGGACTTGAAACAATAAAGTGAGCTCAAATTTTATTTGTTTCAAGAACTATATAGGTACTTGTCGTTGAAGAACGTTGAAATTATATCTAGTTGGGTAGTTTTATTTTGTATACGGTTATTACATTACATTGAGTTTAATTTATTTAGGATTATATATAAATTATACATTCAACTGTCATACTTAATATACTTGAAGTCAAGAATCTACACATGAAAAGTAGGAGAGAGAGAGAGAGAGAGAGAGAGAGAGAGAGAGAGAGAGAGGTGACAAGTCTTATACATTTATTTTGAGTCTTATAAACGCTATATACTAGCAAGAACAAGTTTAGATTTTATATGTGTACATAGGAAGACATTAATAAAGTAGTTAACAGTAGTAAGCACTTAAGGGAATTGTACGGGGCAGAGGTAAGTTACTAAGTTCTATTATAATTGATTTATGTAAAAGTAAATAGTATCAAAATATTTGTATTTATAATATTTAGAAACCCCCGATGTAAAAGCAAATGTCATTTTTTATCCATTACATAATTGTTTTTTTTTTCCTTCTTTTTAGGGTTCCGTACTTTTTAAGGAAAAAAGAATCCTTATAAAATCACTCTGTTGTCCGTCTGTCTGCCGGTCTGTCAAGACCCTTTATTTTAAGACCGCCTAAAGATATCGAATTGAAATTCAGGCCCCATGATTTCTTGATAAAAAAGCATATTTCTATATTTACTTAGAAAAAAAGATGTGGCCATTTATATAGCATTTCAACACTATAAATGAAATCAAAATTCATAGGGTATTTCCGATTGACCTACAATTACAAAATTTGGCAGGTAGTGTTAGTTTGGAGATAAAACAAATTTAAAACTTTACACTTGTGGTTAAATACTAAAAATTAATCACCTTAAAAAGAAGGCAATATTTTGTATTAGGCCTGCTAGCTCCAGTGAGGTATCAGAGCAAAGCTTGAATTTGAGAAAAAGCTCGTGACCTCCAATTTTTGTACTGAATCCTCAGTAAGCGAGCCCAACTCACGCTTGTCAGATTTTAGAACCACAAACGTTGCGTTTACGTTTGAAATATTTTTTTGAAGAAAATTTTGTTACTGTGGCTCAACCTTCAGATATAAACAAATACCATCGCGGGCTTTTAAATATTTTTTTAAACGACAATATTTTTGTAAAATGTTGTTTTATGTGTCTTTAAAGGGTGAGCCAGAGCACGCCATATAAGTTCATGAAGCTCATATGGCGCGACCAATATGAGCAATAAGGAATTTTGTAGTTTTAAGACAGGCAGCAACGATTTTTGCGACAGTTGTTATAAACATGGCAAAATAAATTGCTTGTCATATTGAAAGATGTTTTAATATATAAGTATATATCAAGAATATTACAAATATGAGTTAAAAAAGTGACCTATATCTATCCTAAGACCCCCAAATATCTCAATATGGAATTTAATCACAATCGGATCAGCGGTTTAGCCCTGGTTGCGTCGCAGACAGACAGACAGAGTTACTTTCGAATTTATAATATTGGTAAGAAGGTATGGATAGAATAAATTCAGGGTAGATATATTCTGATTATTATAATATTATTGTCATCTTCTTTAGAAGCGTGGTTGGATATATAGTATGTACGTACGTATGTTTGTATATGAAAGCTTTCTGGTGGTTAAAAGTTTAAAATTGCTAAGCCGATTAAAACAAATTTGTTCATAAGTAACTTTAAGGCAGATTTCACGGACGATATAAATTTTGGCCTATAGTCTTTATGCATATTTAAAAAATACATCATATAATTTTTTATTTTTTTTTCTTTCTTAACTGAAGATTTTTAAATAATATATTAAGAGTTATTAACAGCAACATAATAAATAACAACATTATGAATATCATAGACATTTACATTTTGTTATTGTATATTCATATATCTATTTAGCTTGTTTTTAAACACACAAAAATTTAAGTTTAACCTTTTTTGTAGCTTTACGATGTATCCTACATACAGCAGGGTTGGCAGAGGGAACCTAATGTCAAAACACTTCGTTCCATACTTTCAATCCTATTTACTAGACATTGCGTATTGTGCCGCACTTTATTGTATTATAAAAATAGTTCATTCCCTCGAACGGAAATCAAAGCCTCACCTCTTCTATTTATGCAACATTGACAAAAAAATAAACAAACCAGCTTCACGCTGTATCCCGTACTCTGCAGGGTAAGCAGAGGAAACCTAGTGTTAAGACACTCCTTTCTCCACACGATTTATTATTATATATATCACTTTATATTTCCCAGCAATACTTACTTATATAACATTACAATAGTTATAAGGCATGAAATACGAAACTAATTTTAATATTTAACTGGCATGTTTAGATTAAAATGTTAAATACTTTTTATTCACAGTGAATTCTATACAATTTAGAAAAAAGCATATAATATTAACATTTGTTTCTAGAAAAGAAAATTTAAATCACACTCGTATTTCGGAATTTTATATTAACTGCATAAATATGCAGTAAAATTATATTGCCAATAAAATTTGATTTGAGTGCAGTAAAATAAGTGCACTTTGCGAAGACTGTCTTCATATAGAAAATGTCTTGATCATTTGGAAGTCTGGTATCTATTCCAAGTACTAAGTTATCTTACGTTCAATTCTCTTTATTAGTTCATACATATAGATAAAGTGGTTATTTTTTTGAAATGTTTTGTCTGTTTTCTTGGAAATTCAAAGCTACGCCTTATCTTCCAACAGTTAGAAAATGAAAGCAGTTTAAATGTAAATATATCTCCAAGTAAGAATCCAACCTAAACCATCGCAATGGAACGGCCTGCCTACGGCAGTGTTTCCGATTTTGCCTGGGTATCATAAAACAGCGCGTCTTTCTCCATATCAAGGGCCAGCAACGCATTTGGAGCTCCTCTGGTGTTACGCGGTGAATACTTACCATCAGGTGACCATTTTTTTGCATAAAACCTTTTGGATAAGTTACTAAATTGCATATTTCATTTTTGTTTATTAAGCGATATCGTATGTTGGGTTGCAAACCTATACATTTTTATTATTAATGTAAGTATTGCATACATAATTCTTTTTCACATCAAAATTACGTTGAGGCTAGTCGTACCGCAGAGGTACAACGGGCGTGTACTGTAAACGTGGCAGTTATCAAATACCCCACTCGAAGAAATTAAATATTAAACATGTTCATTTCTTCGCTCTGGTGTCGATTCAAAGCACGGTGTAGAGTTCCGATATTCAATAAGCAATGTCTCCAAAATTCGATGGAAAATGGTAAGTAGCAATTCACTTAAGACATTTCTTAACACTAAAAAGCAAAAAAAAAATTGAGACAATAGGAAAATTCGCTGAAACTAGGAAAATAGTCATAATAATGAATCATAAGATTAGTAGTATCGGTTGAGCAAGAGCTCTCAATTTCAAAAGCATCAGTACTCCATAGACAGGCGCACTTAGCGAAGTCAATTGGCAAATACTTCATGTGAAATTAGTCCAAATGTATTTTGTCGGGTTTAATATTAATTAGACTCTAATTGACGTCTTTGAGTATAGTTAATATGGCGTAAGTAAAATTAGACATGGTATGTTATTTAAGGCGAACAGTTGTGAGTATTTCGGATGTTGTTCCATTAGGCTCGTCGTGGCGCAGCGTCTGGAAACGCACTGCTATGGTTTCGCATTCGCACTTATGGACTCGACGTTGAGTTACGCAACGTCTCGCCTCAAACGTTGTCCTAATACGGGGTTCCCTCTGCCTACCACGCAATATCCTGGATAAAAAAACATTGTTTCGTATTTAAAAGGGACTAGAAATAAACGAGATTTATATAAGCATACAACGGACAAACTACAACATTTATTAAAGTAGTCCTACAAAAGGCAAAGCTGTCTAATGACTTTTTTTCAGGCCTGCTGATATCTCAACATATATCAACGGAACATGTGTTTTCTCGTAAAAGGGATGTTTTTTATTTAGTTGCAGGAAGTAAAGCATACTTTATTTTTATAAAAAATATTAAATTCGTAGTAGTTTGGGAAGTATGCTTAGTAGAGGTGGAAGATACAAGATAGATGCGGAAAAGCGTTAACGGCCTTAGGTGCATTGATGAGACGGCGAAACGTCAGCACAGTTTCACGTTTGGCAGAAGAAGAATGAAAGAAAGGTGAATGCTGTGGAGATGCGATCTTTTTATAGGATATGCGGAGTCAGATTAGCTGATCGAATCTGCAAAGAAGAGATACACAGAATGGCAGGAACTAGCGAGGATGTCACGGTGAGAATGAAGAAGAAAGTGCTCAGCTGGTTTGGGCACGTCGAACGAATAAGTGATGAAAGAGTGGCATAAAAAATATGACGGATGAGTAAGCGGTAAGAGAGGCAAGTTCGGTTGACCTTCGAAAACACAGTATCAAAGACACTGGAGGAAGGTTACATAAAAAAAGCATAAGGGTCCCCCGGAGGGCACGTATGAAGAGGTTGATGGCAGTGGACGAGGCGAAAGATGTATGCAGAGACCGTAGCATTTGGCGTTCCGTCCCCTCCGACTATCCCGCTAGGGATACAGCGTGAAGATAGAATAGTTTTTTAGTTTAGTTTTATTAAAATAGCTATTATTTTGGCTGGTTTTTATTATTAATTTATTTATCTATGGCTACCTTCTTAAAGCGGGAGGAAAAGTCTAAATAAAGGGCCGCATTATTTTATTTTTTTTTCAGCTTAAGCATTTTACTTCGCTTATCACCTATTTCATTTCGTCTCCTTCACTCACAGTCACTCCCAGACTCTATGAATAAATAGTTTAGAGTAGTTGCAGGAACCATTTCATTTTGATTAATATTAATTAAAAATGTTAAATAAGTTTAGATGAGAGTAGCGGAATTACAAAATAGTAATGAAATAGTATTTTGATGTGAAATTTAAGTAAGCGACATCTGTAAGGAAACTTTAAATTATTTAAGGGTTGCAATCTGAGCTTTTGTTCTTATAAAATACTCGATAGCGCCATCTTTGGCTACTTTTGGAAACTTTGTAAAATGAACAGAGCAGTTTTCAATTTCAACCGTAGTTGGCGTTGTATATAAAATTTAATTTAGAATAAAATAATATTTCTAACTGGACTTTCCGTTTTCTTTTTTCTGTATCTGTAAAAGCAGGGTAGGCAGAATGAACTTAGTGTTAAGACACTCCGTTCCCCACTTTCTGCCGAATTCTGGAGGCATTCCGTGTTGAGTGGCAGAACTCAACGCCGCGCTTAGCCTAGACACGGTGACTGTGGGTGTGTGTGTATGTTTGTGTGTGTGTGGTGAGTGGTGACTACCACCACCAATTGAATTAATTAACTTTCCAGCTAATCATCATATCTTCGTTCTGTAGACTTGTAATCCTGGCATTTTCAAGATCAAGATCGGACTTATATGCTAGTCCAAATTTTGCGGTATATTAACAATATATTACAGCGACAACAAACACAATATCTCGAAAATTAGGCTGGAAGTGAGGAACAAAATGACTTAACATTTGATTTAAGATTCTTATAGAAGAAAAAGATTGTAGCTGCTTTTTTGATTGATTGATTGAACCTCCAAAATATACATACATTTTAATTTAAAGAACCAAACAATATAACAGAACAATAAATATAGTTCCATTCCTTATACAAATCGTATCGGAAATGGTGTCAACGCTATCTAAAAGCAAATCTAGTTCTCGAAATAGTAAAACACAAACATCTAAGACGACACACCTGTGCCCGCCACTATGCGCACCAACCGAAGTGAAATGTATTATTTATTTTGGTACCTTTTATTTTAGTACCCTATAGCGAATCGAATTTACTACAGAGTAGTGTGATATTGAAAGTGTTAAAATCTAAAATGTTTCTATAAAAATATGAGGCGGTTTTAACCGATTTATTTGTAAAAGTTTTAAATGGCGTCGTGTCCAGATATAGAAATAGCTCATATTCATTTTAAATTCACTTAACTAATTTAGCAGCTTCGCTTATACGATCAAATATAGGTAAGAAATAGAGAGAGAAAGATGAGGGAGAAGAGATCCAAGACGAAAAAAATTTTGCAATTTGAACCAATTGTTCCTAAGATCGTTGAGCTAAACATGTCAAGCTCTTCAGCTATGTAATGTTGGATCCATCGACTAGTGCTAGAAAAACCACCAAAGTCTACACTTGGAAATGATCCTGTGAGACATGACAGAATAAATTATTACAAAAGAAGACTAGAATATTTTAAATTTCCTGTTAAAAAACATTAACAACTTAATAAATATAAATAAATTTTAACTTTATCGGTCAACGGTTTTTAATTTTGGAGGAATTTTATAAATCAAACTAACTATAAGCATGTTTTTTAGGTTGCGTGACAACATAATCATAATGAATGTAGTTTATTTTGAGTTATTGAATGTACGTGACGTAATATTTTATTTACGTTCGAGTAGCTACCACGTAGGTGTAAACATAAACGTATCAAGAACTGAGATAATATTCAAATATATTTAAGTATACATGTAAGTACATTTTCGTTTCATAATTATTTTTTTATGTATAAAGAAATGTATATACATATCTTTTATATCTTTCAGGGTAAAAGTATAACTCAAATTTTCAAGCCTTATCATCTAGAGTAGGGCTTTTTTTAGTTAAAGGGTATCTAATGTCAAAACATTGTTTTCCATGTACCGTACACGATTCCAACTATTACATTCCGTGTTGAATGGCAGAATTCAGGGCTGCATTTTATATTATTACCAGAGTTTCACTTTCACTTTGGTAATAATTCTTTTCTTTTTCTTTGTTTTTTTTTGGCATAGAGTGCAAATGGTAATAATTAATTCCCAAATCTGTATTGAACGCAAATTCGTTCATTTACAGTCTGACACTATCCCATGACGCCACGACGGCCTCTGAAATGGTTTATGTATGCAAAGTATAGTAATATGTAAATGATTTATCATTATCCTAATGTTTTATAAAGTCAGATTTTGTCAGACTAGAGTAGATGTCATACATCGCGTACGTTGGTGACTATATTTTTTAAAGTTATTAAAAAAAGGAATGATTACCATTGAGATTAAGTGATATTAAATATTAGATGGATTTGACGTTCAATAAGTTACTTTTTTAAATTATTTATCACAATAATTATTTATTAAGGCAAAAGAAAATATGCTATTTCGTGCTAATTACAATATGAACATTTTTTTATTTTAACGCGGGATATATCCTCGTATAGCGTAAGCAGAGGGAACCTGGAAACCTAGTGTTAAGACACTCCGTATCGTGTGCCATTTTCCGCCGAATCCTTACAGCATCACGCGTTGAGCGTTGTTGATCCTATAAATGGAAAAAAATTATCGATTTATTTTCATATTGAATTATATATCTCTGATTCTATATTATTTTGAAATTATTATTTTTAAAATTTTAAAAGTGTTATTCCACTTACACGTTTCTATATTTATTTATATTTGGGACCAATTACCAATAAAGCCATAACATTCGTTAGTACATGTCAGTGTTACATAAAAAAATTCCATCAACCGTTATCAAATTTGTTTTCACATTGTGGGTAATTTATCAATGAAGAGTAAACAATAATGGTAACGATAAAGTGGGTAGCGTGAGCTCATAGCAATATACATACGATATTGTTAAATATTATATAATAAAATATTTTGTTTTTAACCCTGTATTTTCTGTTATTTATATTGTGTTTTGAACCACCATTTCGTTCGCTAATTTTATATGATCATATTATTATCACTACCATCATCAAAATATTTTTTACGGTTTTATGACTATCACGGCGTAGCGACACAGCATTTGCTTGTAAAAATGCGACAGTTGTGGGTTTCATTCTCACTTTAGGGAATAAATTATTTCCCCTCTGGCAAAGGAGACTAATCATCACGCAATATCATGAAAACTGGACAAATATTGGGCATACGGAATGTTTGGCTACAATTTGAAGTTAAAAAAACTTAAAGAAAAACTTCACTTTTAGGTTTAAAATGAACTATAAATATGTGTATACAAAAAAGTAAACGTTAGAGGATTAACTGAGCTTTGTGTTGGTGCAATTAAATAAAATATCATCACAGAAATCTTTTGTTGCGTTGTAAAAATTAAAAAAACGTAAATAGCCAAATGAAATAATTTAGATTCATGCGCATTAACCACGCAATGCGTTCACAAAACAATTCTGTTTCCAGTGTATTTACTTTTTAATTGTGATAATTTTAAATTACTGTTTAGCATACTTAATAAAAAATGTATTACGTTATATTTTTAATTTATTGTTTTTATTTTCTTATTTAATTTTTTTATTTGTGCTTACATTTTTTTCATCGTAATAATTATAACTAGACTGTAAAACAATACTTAACAATACAGATTTTTGCAACTAAAAATACGAAATCGAACAAGATGAACTTTTTAATTTTAAAGATATAAAAAAATATTAATGAAGTGTGTCAAAAAGAAATAAAAATAATCTTGTCAGAAGTGGGATTCGAACCCACGCCCACAGAAGTGGACTGCGACCTGAACGCAGCGCCTTAGACCGCTCGGCCATCCTGACTTGAATACTAGTATTGAAAATAGTAATCAATCACTAGCTCTATGATTCATTTCACCGACTCTTATTAAATATTTGTACCTTTTATCTACTTGCAAAATAGTTAGAAATAAATCGCTCTATTTTTCTCTGTTTCCCTTGATATATTGCTACAGTGAGTGGTGGCTAATATATTATAGGATTATTTGGCCGGCATTATAGGGTTTGCTGCAATCTATTCCACATTTCTACAAAATAATAAATTTGAAATATAATAGATCAAAATGTAATTGTTAAGGAAATCTTTTGCGTTAATTCCTCTACATTACAAATTATTTAATTACAATAACGACATCATCATTAATCATTTAATTTACCAGAGGCCAGTCATGACACAGGGGCACAAGCGTTTAAACGTGACCCCAAAATTCAGCGGAAAATTGGGAACGCAATGTCTTAATACTGGATTCTATTGTTTACAGAGTTAAGTTAAAAGAAAATTAAGATTACCTGGATAGTAGATAAAACAAATGTTTGCTAATTGTACTTTTACTTTATGTATACACTTTTGATAAATATCACGAAACTTTTATTTTTAATTACCTTAAAAAATATTAATACATATATTTTTAAGTTCGTATATTCCATAATACCTCAAACTCCCCTTTCTATTGCGGTTTCACATAAAAATATAAAATGTTTTACTACACGCCCATTATGCCATATTTTATTAGAGTCTGCTAACGAATCGGTCGACATACAAACATGACGGACTATGAAAATGATCCTGCAGTGAAGAACCTTCAGGACTATATTAGGATACGAACTGTTCATCCTAACATTAATTATGGTATGTTTTTTTTTATATTTTTACTGACATATTAGGATAAACGGAGTGTCCTAACACTGACACTCCATTTATCCGAGACATTACGTTCTCTCAGCTGCTGCGTGCAGGTTACAGCCTGAAGCTAATTTTTTTATTTATTTTGCAATAAATTACGAAATGTAGTAGTTATTAGTTAGTCTATCGATCTTTTTTTCGACATGTGGATGACATGGACGTTCTATTTTCTTGATAAAAGACACTAGTGGTTTAATAAATATTATTTATTACTAAAATATTATTTTTTTTTACTTAAAAATCTATCAGTGACATATAATGTATTTTTTTAAGCTTCACGCTGTATTCCGCATGTAGCAGGGTAGGCAAAGAGATCCCAGAGCTAAGACACTCCGATCTAAGACGGAATATGGGGGGTACTTTAGTAAAAAGACACACCGTAGTGTTAAAGGCCGCCAGTGAGGTGACACAATGTTTGGAAAATTGGACGGAAAGTGGAGATCGAACTTAAACCTTTATAATTCTTTCTGCATACCATGCTTTACGTGAGAAGGTCCAGGACCTACATACCCACAAACATAATTAGGTACTCGCCTATAACCGCAATGCTTTGTTCTTATCATACCATATATACTGGAGGTTATCGATCCTGCGGTTACCAATACAAACAGTTATCTATTGACACGCACAAACCCGGTATCAGAACTACTGGCTTCATGAATATTGTATATGTAATATAAATGCCTTGATCTCTCAAAACCGTTCAGGTTACTTTACCTAAGCGCTTAGATTACACGGCTACTGTATAATTTGGCTTCGGATTTAAAAATGGGCAAAGTTTTGTACTGTGTACAAATTTTTTTACACAGTATTTGCTGAGTGACGGAACTCGATCGGGAAAATGAAAATAATTTGTTTCCCCAAGTGAAAATTGAACCCACGTCGCGTTTGCAATCATGTACTAATGTACTGTACCAATACGCTATGATGACTTCCTCGGGAGTTAGTATAAGTAAAAAATATATTATTTGCAAGGTACCCTAACATGAATAACTTTGTGTTATTTTGTACGTAGTTTCACACATTTGTATATGCATAATGGACCACAACTGTTAAAGCAATGCAAAATCAATTTTGCATCGTTTTATGACTGGCAAAAATATAGAAAAATATAGAAATTAAGAATATATATACATCTTAACTTTATTAGTATTTATTTACATGTTCATAAATATATTGTTTATGAATAAAATCATATAAATCACATAAAACAAAACATATTTCGAGTACATTTTGATTCATATGGCCATTCCCTGAACGGATATTAATATAAAAGTTTCAATAACAATAAATGTATTGAAAATATTTAAATAAATAATGTATATCTCCATAATAATAAAATCGGTAACATGACAGAAATGGTCATCAGGCGACTAATCTCCGGCTTACTGTTCAATACCCAGCTACCTAAATATTAATTACGGTATTGCTACAAACATTTACTATAGATTCTATAAATGTATGTATGTATGTTTGTATCGTTATGAGAAAATTGTCCAGTCACTAATTACTGCGGTTTCGGCATGTTTTGTCGAGATACATGGATGGTCCATGTATGGCTTTTATTTTGTTTCAATTTATGAGCAGCCTCACGCATTTTTCTGCTTACCAGGGTAGGCATAAAGAATCTAGTGTTAGGACACTCCGTTCACCACTTTTTGCAAGATTTTCAAGACATTGTGTGTAGAGTGACGAAACCGAAACCAATGTTTATCAGAGCGAGGAAATGAAAATATTTTATTAAATATAATAATTTTCTTGATTATTGATCGAACCCACTACGATCACGTTTCAGATGCTACGTCAATGCGCTACGACGGATAGATTCATGTTTCAATTCCGCAATCGTAATACTTAATATTGGAAAAAGACTATGTATTTTATGGACACTTAAATTTGGCAAATATATATATTTTATTACAAGTATCACATAATTGGATTAAATAGAGAGAGAGAGAGATAGAGAGAGTAATATTCGTAGTCACACAGTTTTTGCTTAACATGCAAACGAAAACGAAAGTAATCATCTAAGTTTGTAGCATTTCATATACTCGATTATTTTAGTTATCTTATAACATTGTGAAACAATAATACTTCGTCATATTATTAATGCAATTGAAATTCCTTACCAATTTACTTATTGTTTTACAGATGAGTGTATAGCGTATCTGAAAGGACAAGCCAACGAGCTCGGTCTTCCTTACCAAGTATGTGACGTGTCGCCAAAGAAACCAATACTGGTGATGATTTGGGAAGGACTTGAGCCCTCGCTGCCAAGTATATTACTAAATTCTCATATGGACGTCGTCCCTGTATTCGAGGTAAGGCACTTTTCCCGTATTGTTTATATAACCTGCAATAGCAGAGAGATCCTAGTGTGGTAGCGACCCATTCTCCAATCTCCGCTTAAATTTCGAGACTACATTTTGAGAAATCAACGGCTTTAAATTTATTTAATAAGTTAATGACCTAAGGTGAGTAACATTTTCAGTTTGTTGGTGGGTAAATTTAAAGTAGTAAAATTTAATTTACTCACCAACAATTTTTTTTTTCAATTAGTCTTTTTATTTATTGCATGAACATGCTACTTTCTACTTTAAAAAAGTTATTTTCTTCTTGATACTATAAGAAAGACATATGTTTAATCAAAGTTATTTATTTATTTAAGTAAGAAGTAAGGAAAATATATTGATATATTAAGACCTATATATACCTACTTGTAAGTATATTTAATGTTTGTATATAAATGTGTATTTTTTTCTATAAAACTGAGTTGACTTTTGAGCTTTATGTCTAAAAATTGTTCACCATTATATAAGACATTAGAAATATAAGCAATTATATATAATTATCAAATAATTTTCTATTGAGGCCAGTCGTGGCGCAGTGGTACAAAGTGTGACTGTAAAACCGACTGGTTGGTTCAATCCCCACTCGAGGAGATGAAATATTTACTTAAATTTATATTTTCATTTCTTCGCTCTGGTGTCGAGGCAAAGCGCGGCGTTGATTCTGCCACTCAACACGCAATGCCTCCAAAATTCGGCAGAAAGTAGGGAACGGAGTGTCTTAACACTAGGTTCCCTCTGCCTACCCTGCTGTGTGCGGGATATAGCGTGAAGCTAATTTAATTTTAATTTTAAATAATTTTCTATATCCTAGTAATTTCAGAATGTTTGTGGTTTTGTTCATATGTGGGTGTGATAGGTATAATTGACCTACATATATCGTTTGGTATGCCTACAATTCATAATATCTAAATAGATTAAGCTAATAAAGCTAAGCTTGAGCGCTCATGTTTATGATTTTATTTCAATTAATGGTTTCAAAATTTCCTTTTGAAAATATCGTCATAATCAGCTCAGACGTTTCGGTTATAAGTAAAAACACATCTCGAAAAGTAAGCAGGGTTAGTAGTGGGAACTTAATGTTAAGACACTCCATTCCTCATTTTCCGCCGAATTTTAGCTGGCTACCTTTGCCTTTTTACCAGAGCGAAGTAATAAAAATATTAATAAATAATAATTCAATCCCCAAGTGGGAATCGATCCCACAACCGTCGCGTTTACAGTCACACGCTCGTACCATTGTGACACGACGGCCTGTACAATTTTTTTTTATATGTAATATTATAAGAATAGTTGTTGAAATTAGTATTATTATATAGTAGAGAAAAACAGTTTTTTTATTGTAATATTACTGGAGTTAGTAAATAAAAATAACACGAAATTCATTATCAAACCATGCAGTCAAAGTAAATATCATGTTTTTCTAGGACTATTTATTTATTACATAGAAAACAACAGCATATTATTAAAATACAAACAAAACAAAAATTTGTACCAATAAAGCCAAGCCAAGCTTTATGCTTTGATTTTAACTTACTAATATCATTTTAAGTGGTGACATCTGATACAGTCAAGCCTACGAGAAGATTTTATATACCCATTTTTAGTTAGCGAGATATCGTCAAATTATTTATTATAATCCAAAAATATATAATATATATGATAACAATATTTTCAATATAGCTATACAAAAATTTAAAATCTCTAATAAACTTATAGCATCTCTGGATCACGGCCTTAAAACTAATATCCTATACCAAAATCCTTTGCTTTTGATATATTATTGGTGTTTCAATGGTTTTAGTATTATATAAAGCAAGCATGATAAGCACGTCAATGTATTGAGAGAATAAATGCTTTTATATAAATTGCAACATATTATACATTGGCCATCGTCTGACAGTACGGTAGTTGTGGGTTTATTCCCCATTCGAAGAAACGGATAATTATCAAGATACGTTGCGTCAGTTGTGTTGAGCTGCGCTTCTCAAAACACAATATTTTAAATTCGGGCGAAAAATGGAAAACAGAGAGCCATGATATTAGATTCCACTTGCCAACTCTACTATATATAGGACGAAGTGTGAAATTGAAAAAAATATATTTCAAATTCAAATAAGTTATTTCAAACAATAGATTTTAAAAATCAAACGGTAAAATTAATTTTAAATTTAGTTTATAATCATTTTTATTTTACTTTAGAAAAGCTGGACCTATCCTCCCTTTGAAGCTCGCATAGTAGACGGTGTGATTTACGGAAGAGGCGTTCAAGATATGAAATCCGTTGGTATACAGTACATAGAGGCTATAAGACGATTGAAGAACAAGGGACTGAGGCTTAAGAGGACAGTCGTCCTTAGTTTTGTTCCTGGTAAGTTTTTATTTGTTGAAATATCAACAAATCAAATAATAAATATCGATAAATAAAAATTCTTCGGAAAACATTTACATTTAAATTACTTCAAAGTTTAGAAAAGTGAATAATAATATTTAGGTGGTAATAAGACCACGGGAAAGTACGCTCTTAAAGTTTTAAAATCGGTAAAGCAATGACGGAGAAATTGGCGGACAGACATACAAATAGTAATTAACGAATATAAAAAAATTTGAATAATAAGACGTTTAAAAAAACAATAAATACATCTCTGGAACTGTTTGACGTACAGTCCAGTTTTAATTTATTTTTATATTTACTTGGTAAATTAAAATTAAATATAAAGATAGTCAAAAATAAGTACTCCACACGAATGCTAATGTTATAAGGCTTTCCATTTAAAATGACAAATATTATATCATGGTTAGTTAAGAGTATGTTTATTATGGAGAAAAATGTTTTTCTCTTCTCAGGCAAAAAAAAATCAGCAACGTAAGCATGTCGGGAAATATTCGTACTAAAATATATATATATATATATATATGTTCCTACGTATTATGTAAATTTTATTTTTAATATATTTTGAGACTCTTCAAATAAAGAAGCTATTATAAAAGTTACTTCAGGGAAATTTCTAACATATTTTCTTTAAACAAAAGGCGTAAATATAATTTATAAATCGTGAAAATACGCTGAAATAAACCATATCATATTATATTTGAAACTAAACAGTAGCTAATAAAGTTTTATAGTTTCTATTACAGTATTTAAAACGGCCATACGCGTCCAGCAATGAATGCCAATAGGTCATTTTATATGTAAATTTGTTATTTACCCTACTAATAAAGCGCAAATTACTGTCCCAACAAGCAGTGTTGCCGCTAAAATTGTTTTCATTTTCCCAAAATATGACCAAACACAGAAGTAATCGTATATTTTATTCAGGCAACTTTTACGGCAGCCTCGATGCGGCAGTCCCACCAGGACTACATATTTAATTCCGTGCAGTTCCTCTCGAATTTGCGATTCGATACTGAATCGGATTATTCTCAAATCCTATTCAAATGTTCTAGACTGAGATCGCACCGAAAGTTGCAATACAGACGAGATGCTACGTAAATTATTGTGTATTTTAGGCCATCAATATTGTATAATATTTTAATTTTCCCGCTTTAGTGACAAGACAAAGCGCGGCGTTTAGTTACGCCACTCAACCCGCAATGTTTTGAAATTACAGAGCAAAGTGAGCAACAGAGTGTCTTCACACTACATTTTTGTCTACCACTCTGCAGTCAGCAAAAAAGTCCCGAACTATACATTTCTTATCAATTCACAGTTTTTACTATTATAGGAAATGTTGACTTCGAGTTGGCAAAGCCCTCAAACAACTTTAGTTGGCACTTCACTTTAAAATATGAAATGATTTAACAGTAGCAATGCACTTGACTTTCACCGCTTAAGCTACATAGAATAAAATATTAATGGAGAACCACTTGTACGGAATTAAATGGACCATTAGTCGATGTAAGCTTTTCCGTAACATTCGCGATTGCAATCGTCTCTTTTTACTCGCCTATGTGCTTTTTGTGGATATATTTTTATATTTTATATTCAGGTTTATGTTTACATTTACAGCCGTCGTTTATTTTACAAGGCAGATTTAAAATGTATCACTTTCATATGTAAATCAGACCAATTAGACTGTGGGCATGGTGCAGTAAATTGGACATGCAGATCACGGGTTCAAATTATGCAGCAGTTATTATATAGCACGACACCCTGCTGGCGGTAAAAAAAAGTGTTTTTGGCAGAAAGAATCTCTTCGTATTTAATCTTTTTGATTGTTGAATGGCGGTAATCAACACCGGATGACTTATTCGCTAGAAGAGAGAGAACTAAAGTTCTCTATTGTATGCGAAAACAAATCTTGCTACGTTAACACTGTCTACAACTTGGAAAGACAATTACATACATAAAAATAAGTAGAGCAGTACTATATTAAACACTAATAAATTAAAAGAAATACTTAAGACTATTTAATATGTAAAATTCCATACAACTTGACATTGGCGAAGTGATGTGTAGAGCACACATCACTGGCACGCTCGGAACGCAAAAATCAAAGAACCAAACCAAACCTAATATGTAAAACATATAAGAAAATTAGTAATATCAGATAAATTCCATAATTTCAGATGAAGAAGTTGGTGGAGGAGCAGGAATGGCCCTTTTTGTTAAGACTGATAATTTCAAAAGATTAAATGTGGGTTTTGCTTTGGACGAAGGATTGGCGAGTCCCGACGATTCATATGTAGCTTATAATGGAGAAAGAATCATATGGCGTGAGTGTTTCGTTTATTGAAACTATTAATTTTGTATGATTATTGTGGACTATAAATCACGGCTTTGAGTTCTGCCACTCAATACGCACGGCTACCACACTTCGGCAGTCAGGTGGCAGGCAAAGTGGAAAATAGAGCGTCTTAACACTAGGTTGCTTCTGCCTACCCTGCTGTGTGCAGGATACAGCGTGAAGCTGATTTTTTGATAAACTCATATGATATTATTTTATAATATTATTTTGTTTTTTGCAAGTCAAGAATATTCTGAATAAAATATTGTTTTCTTGTTTAACATTTTTTATAGATTTCTACGAGTATGATGAACATTTATAAATTACCCTTGTATTATATGTAATAGTTATATGTTATAATAGATAAATTAGATATTATATATAGTGTAAACATCAGCACCGGTGTACGTTTGGCCGTACACAATACAGTATTGATAGCGACGCTGTTATACGGCAGCGAAACGTGGATATAACAGAAGAAGAACGGAAGCTGTGGAGATGCGTTCTCTTCGTAGGGTATGTGGAGTCAGCGGTCTTAGCGGATCGAATCTGCAAAATGAAGAGATGCACAGAATGACAGGTACCTATTAGCGAGGACATCACGGTGGTAATAAAGAAGAACTAAGGCTAGGGCATGACGAACGAATGAGTGATGAAAGGATGGCAAAAAAGATTTATGATGGGAAAGTGAGTGGTGAGAGGAGATCTCGATTGATCTTCGAAAATACAATATCAAAGATACTGGAGAAAGGTCACATAAAAAGCATGAGACAGTGGACGAGGCGAAAAATGTATGAAGACACCGTAGCGTTTGGCGCTCCGTTCTCTCTGACTACTGGTAAGTACGTAATAATAGATAAATATAAATAAATAATAATAAAGTAATACATATACATATATTTTACATAATTCATGAATGTTCATCATATTTGTACAAATCTTAAAAAAAAAAGTTATAACAACATTCTATGTTGGACGCTTTCTTTTAGATATAAAGTTAATATGCCCGGGAATGTCCGGCCACGGGTCGCTGCTGCTTCCGGATAACTGCGGGGAAAAGGTCAGTACTAACTTATTACGTGTATTAACAAAACAGATGATCGTATGTTTGTTTTGAATTAAAGTATTGCTTTTAACTTATGTTATTTTTATGATTAACAAATTTTTATGTAAGTTAATTTTTTCGTCCCTATTAAAGTAGAGAATAGTTTCGTAACAATAGGTTACCCTATCGATGAGGTACCGTAGTAGTATTAGCGGAACTATTGAACTATTAACTATTTCAATTTATTTTAAAAGTACACATATATTAATCAAATTAGTTGTGGCGCAGGGGCAAAAAGACCTAGCTAGAAAATGATTTTTTTTTTTATCTGATTGGGAATACAACCCACAACCAAAAACCACACAAGTTGCGCCACGACGATTTTAATTTTAAACAAATAAATTTAAGTTTTTATATAAAATTCATACAATTAAACAGACAAACCCACAGACCATAGAACTAACTTACACATTTTGTTACCAACATTAGCTCAAACACTTAACAGCGTAGTATATAATTATAACAATATTGTTGGCAAATTATAAATCGATTTAATTAACGCATTGGCAACGTTCCAGCCATGGAGGATGGAGGAGGCTGGCGTTGTTTACTCTCTGGGGATAGTTCGTTTAAACTCGTTACTTGACAGCTATTATCTTTGTGTTCGTGTATAGTCAAAATAAACCCCCTTTTTGTTATTTTATGAATTGGCTGTATTAAATTAAATAAAAAAAATGTTTTTTAAGTTATTAGTATAAATAGTATTAAATACTCTATTCCTTGTTCTCCGCCTAACTTTCAAGATAATATTAAGTGGCGTACCTCAACTAAAATAAAGGAAATAAAATTAATTAAACCGAGAGAGTTCCCGAAAGACCTTGAAAATTAGTTAAACAATCATTTAATTATAGTCAATGAATAATATTTAAAAAAACACACACACAACTTACCATAGCATATATCTTAAAATATAAGAATTTATTTTTATAATTATTTGTATTAATATATTTATTTATATAATTTATTTCTTTAATACTAAAATCAATATTAATATAATTAAATCAGCTTCACGCTGTATCCTGTACGCAGCAGGGTAGGCAGAGGAGACCTAGTGTTAAGACACACCGTTCCCCACTATGCACCGAATTTTAGAAGCATTGTGTGTTTAGTGGCGGAACTTAACACCGCACTTTGGCTCGCCACCAGAGCGAAGAAATGGAAATATAAATTTAAATAAATATTTCATTTTCTCGAGTGGGTATCGAACTCACAATCAGTCGCGTTTACAGTCACACTTTGTGTCCTTGCGCCACGACTGGCTTCATTTTCAATACTACATCATTTATTTTCTACCAGTAAAAGAACAAAAAAGAAGTAAACGTTTCGTTTTACTTTTTGCCGCATTATTCTAAACGATACTATTTCACGATTCACTGACATAAAGCTAAGTTTCATTTTATTAGTGGCAAATTGTAAATCGCTTTAATTAACATATTGGCGGAATTCCAAGTGATGTAGCCCTATCTGTTACCGACTATTTTATGTATTGCGTTACTCATAGTTTTTTGTATCTGTAACTTATTTATTATAATCGAATATAACATATATTACTAAATATATATATATATAAAAATACAAACTAATACAATATTTTTAGGGAAATGTCTATAATACATACTCGTGTTATACATATTTCCCTAAAAAGCTACAATTTTCTTTTTCTTCAATCAAAAAGAAATATACATACTGCTACATTTTTATTTCGTTCAACAATAATCAATATCACAATATAAAATGCATACATTTAGTTAATGTCCAAGTACATCATACGAGATAATGTACAACTGGTTCCGCTACCTCCACCGTTTTTTTTTCTTATATTTTATTGCATTTTAACTTAAGCCAAAATAGGAATTCACGATTCCCATTTTAGTTCAAGTCAACAGTTTGTATAAAATATTTTACAGACAAAATGGGAAATTCATTCCCTAGCGGCGCGAACAGATAAATATTTTTTTTACTTAATATGTTTTCAGAGGATATTAAATAAAAAATATTTACATCTAAAATATATAATGTATAATATATAACATATTAGACGGTTGGTTTTGAATTCAAATCCAGTTCTGGGGAATAGTTACAGTAAATATTGTAATATCTTTTCCAGTTTGTTAAGACAGTGTGTGGTATTGAATTACACCACTTAAGTCGTGTCTAGAGTTGATAAAATGTATCGATAGAAGATGAATACTTAAACTTTTGGCATATTATAGCCAATCAATGTCTAAAATCTAAATATTAAATACATATCGGCGTAGAATAAACCTCTTTAACAGTCTATTTTCTAAGTAAATTGTTATGAGAGACAATAAAACGTTTTTGAAAAAACTTCAGCAGAAAGTGGGGAACGGAATGTCTTTCACTAGGTTCCCTCTGCCTGCTCTGTGCGGGATACAGTGTGAAGCTGATTTATTTTTATTTTTAAAAAACTATCAGTCTACGTATATTTATATTATGATTAATATTTATTAGATTCGATACATAATCGATAAGTTTATGGATCTGCGGCAAGAGTCTAAGAAGAAGCTGGCGGACGACCCCAACTTGACTATCGGAGATGTAACATCTGTTAACCTAACCCTACTTAATGTAAGTTATTAATTATATACTTTTGTGTCACATAAACAACATCGATCGTTGAGACTCAATACTATTTACTTCCCGTCGATGGTTAGCAGTTTATATTTAACTTTTATAATGTTTAAATATATTATAAATAAAGAATAAAGAATAAGAAAGAAAAATAAAAAAATAAAGAAAATAAATTAAAATTCAGAAAAGGAGAAGCAAATTCACAAAAGCAAAAAAAAGCAAAAAGAAAGCAAATCATGAAGAGAATCAAGAATATTCTCTATTATATCTTAAAGTAACCTTTTATGTAGGTACAAATGTACTTACTAAAACATAAGTCAACATTATAAAATTTCTTATAATACTCTTATATTATTATTATTTATTTTAATATTAAACAAAGTTTACCTACAGGGCGGTATCCAGAACAACGTGATTCCAGAGAAGTTAACGGCAAGTTTCGACTTGCGCTTAGCTCTGTCTGTTGATTGTGAACAATTCGAGAATATGGTAACGTATTTTTTTTTAATTAAATTAAAATGTACTTATAAAAACGTCTATAATAAATTATTTTTTTTTTCTATAAATTACTCATATAGAGCAGTGGAAAGAAATGTTATTAGGCAGAATGATTGTAGGTTCACTGCTCCCCTGAATAATTATTTTTTAATATAACCCAAATTAATTGCTTTAAAATGTTTAATGTATTGATCTAAAATACATAAAAGAAAATGTAATAACAATATAAATAGATTTTCAATTAAAGTTTATAGTAAAATATTTAAAAAAATATGTTTATTATAAAAGATAAAGCAGTGGTGTCGTGAAGCGGGTGACGGGGTTTCATATGAGTTTGAACAAAAAGACGAATATGCCGCACCGACTGTTTTGAACGATTCCAATCCATACTGGACCGCTGTCAAAGGAGCTATGAAAAAACTGTGAGATTATATTTTTTATTTATTATTTCTATCTTTTATAAACAGAGGGAACAGAAATATGTCGTCACAGAGTGCAACAACGTCTAACTGAATTGCGTTTGTTGTGGGTTCAATCCCTACAGGGGAATGAATATTTTCATTTCCCTATATTGTAGGTAGAATGCCGCGTTGATTTTTGCCACTCACAGGACAATAATAAAAAAAATGAGTGGAAAGTGGAGAAACCGATTAAATAAATACTTGTCTCTACCCTTTGTGGGGAAAAGAGTTAAGCTGTTAATAATGAAAATAAACCGCTGGCATAAGCTGATTAAGCAAATTGTGATTTTCTAATATTGTCCCTGTCCGTTCAATCAATTATTATTATGTTCTGTTACAATATTATAAAGTTATAATTTATAAGGTTATCATTAGCTTATTATTGAAGCTAAGGTTATAATATTATAAAAATATATGATTAGATATTTATTACATTTCTTATTAGCATTAGAAAAATCACAAAGCATATGCTGTAACTATATAGCTAACGTAAAATTTTCTTTAGTTACAAAGAAAAGTAATTTACGGGTAACAAGAAACAAAGCAGGAACAAAAGCTAGTTTCCTGAATACAAATGAACTACGAACTTTACGTGAATATTTACATACGTGCCGACGTGTTGCAACTATTGTAAGCGATGGTTGCGGGTTCAACTTCAATTAGTGGAATTTTCTATATTTTTGATATAACTGTTGTTTCCTAATATTCTTACATAAAATAAATGCACATTGTGTATTTTCTACATAGACGCATTAGGCGTGCCAGTTAAGGAAATACAGAGTCTACCTCATGATATTTCTTATCGTATCACGAGATAGACTATTAATATAATACCTTAAAACTATAAAACAATAATAATGAAAAACAAAAGAGATTATATTTCTTTCTACTCACTCACAATATGCGGCAGTTGTATGTAAATAAAAAAAAATCATTATTATTTATTAATATTTTCATTGCTTCACTCTGGCACCAAGGCAAAAAAAAGCACGGCGTTGAGTTCCGCCACTCAATACGCAATGCCTGGAACAATTCGGCGGAAAGTAAGGACCGGAGTATTTTAACACTAGATTCCCTTCGCTTACTCCAATACAGCGTGAAGCATTATTTATGTACTTAAATTTCTCATCTCATATAAATTAAACTAACACTATATTTTTTCAGTAACATCCCACTTAACGTCCACACGTTCCCCGGTGGTACCGACTCCCGGTACTTACGCTTGGAGAACATTGGGGCACTCTGCCTGTCCCCAATGCGCCGAACGCGCCCCGCGCTGCACGAGCACAACGAGAGCCTCCAAGTCTCTGTCTTCTTAGAGGGCATTACTGCTTACGAAGAGATCATACCCGCTCTTGCTAACTTGCAATAAAGTATTTTTTCATTGAAAATGTGTTTTATTTTCTTTTTTTTTAATGCTAACTAATATGACCTTGCCTAGTTAAGCGACATCTAACAGTACACGGTATTGTAGTATTTTATTTTTTTCTCCTTATTTTTTGAATATTAACAAAATATTCTAATTGTGTGTTATTCCAACTTTGCATTCTGAATTGATAGTATACAAAGTTATTTTTTTGAAAAATTGTATTTTATTGTGTTTGTTTTACAAACTGCAGTTAGAGTTAAAAAACTAATAGTTAACCAAAATAATTTAAATTATATAATTTTGAAAATCACTGCATCAACTTGTAACTTTAAAATGTAGTACTATTTTTATCTCTACGTTTCTTAACTGTATTAGCCTTTATCTTTTGGCAATCCAGTTGAAGCTTTAAAAGCTTTAGCTACGAACTCTTGAAGCACAAGTGATTACTGGAAAGTTTCATTTTAACCATAGCATTATGGTTTTACTTTTTTGAATATTTACAAGGATTTTCTCAAATATATTGATATCTTTTATTTAAAAAAAATCCACAACTAACAAAAAAAATATACATATATATTTTTTATTTAATAAATTATCGACACAACATTAATGACCTATTCTCCTTATCCAATATACAATCCAATCCAATCCAATCTAATCCAATCCAATTTACTTATGATTCACGAGGAAAATCTTTTACTTGTATTGTTTTTTTCCAAGGTTTTGGAAAATGTCAGAAATCGAGAGGTATGAGGGACTTTTCGGGTATAGAGCATCCCTTTCTTAAATTCGGTTAAAGATTGAGAAAGTAAAATAATAAACATCTTTTATTTAATAAGATCCACAACCAACAAAAAAATATAGAGTAACTAACAATGTAAATGCTTTTTCCCGCATATACGTGTACAGTAGACAAAAAAGAGGGTTAGGTTGATACTGGTCTACCTACCTGGCACTCCATATCGCGTAATAAGAGAAAAATTGATTATGACAGAAGTATTACTAGATTTTACTGCTTCTTTAGTGTTTGATAAGACATAAAGAAAAAACAAACAATAAATTTTACGTAAAAAAAATAGCAAAATATCCCAAAATTAATATCAATGACTGCAAACAATTGGATTTTCGACCAATTTAAGCACCGGTTCCATGGTGTAATGGTTAGCACTCTGGACTCTGAATCCAGCGATCCGAGTTCAAGTCTCGGTGGAACCTAAGTTTAATTTTTAAATATTATTTTCAAATGTTCATAATTATTTCACTTTTTTTTAATTAGCTAAGATATGTATTTCTGTTTATATATTATTTATATGTTTGGATGCGTTATATTTACTTTAAAAGAGTCATTTTATAAGTTTAAATTTAAGTATTATAAATATATATATATATATATATATATATATATATATTCGGGAAATGGAAGCCTGGAAATGGAAAATCTCTAATATGTCTAAACAAAATTTTGTTTTAAACTCTATTGTTTTTTACTGTATTATTTTTTAATATAAACTGTAAACGCAACGGATGTGGGTTCCCAATCGGGGGAATGAATTATATTCATTTCTTCGCTCTGGTGCCAAGACAAAGCGCGGAGTTGAGTTCCGTTGCTCAACATACATTCTTGAAAATATTGCGGTGTGTGGGCAACAGTGTGTCGTAATATAAGGTTCCCTCTGTCTATACTACTATATACGAAATAAAGTGTGAAGCTAAATACACTTTTTAATTTGTATGGTACAAATGTAGTACGTTTTATATGCTATGTTATATAGGCTTAGAAACATTACTTCATTTAAAAAAATATTATTTTTTATACAAAACAGTTAAATGTAGAATTGCGTCAAATTAAATATTTTACCTAAATTAAATTAGTTTGAGCCATTTAATATGTAGGTTATACAGCTTTTCGCAGCCATTTTATAGCGAACTAAAAATATGAAGTTAATGAATTGTTTTTTTTATATTTTCATTAATATAATCTGTTTCCTAGATAACTAAATTGTACAGGCTTAAATTCCTACAGTAACAAAAAAGTAAAAAAGATGAGTACGGCTAATACATATGAAAAATATTTTTTTTAATAGTTTTGGATTTTATTACAGTTATGGCAAAAAATTCTTAAAGGAGCGAGAGATATTTTAAACTTTCGAGTAAAAAGGTAAGATCTGAGTCTGTGTGAATGAATAATGTGCCTTATTCAACTTTGAGAATGTTCCCATTGTTGCACTTTCTTTTGAGTAAAAGGTAAAGTATGAAATTACAAATTTCAAAGCAGCTTAATTTTACAAAAATGTAATTAAATAATATAACATATAAATAATATGAAAATGAAATTTAGCTACATATTATCGATATTTTAACAATTATCTGTGATTGTTTATTTCTGATTTTTTAACTTTCTTTCTAAAGCTTCAGCTTCCTTACCTTTGAAACTTTTCTTGGTCTGCTCTACTACATACATACAACAAAGTAGTAGAATAAGCCAAGGGTACCAAGAGTGAAATCACTTCAAATCCTACGTTTCGCTCGCCTTTCTAGAAATTGTGTGTTGAGCGACGCAACTAAACGCCGCGCCTATTACCTTTGTTACCAGAGCTAAAAAATGAAAATAATTCGTTTTCCGTGTAAACAAAAACCGTCACCAAAAAGACATTGTGCCACTGTGTCACAATGGCAAATACTAATTTTAACTACAAACAAATCTAAAACTGTTTTACTGCAATAATAACCTATATATTTTCACCCAATAAACATATATTTCCGACTAAGAATCGAACCCACAACCTTCGCGTTTATAGTAATTCACCACAACAGCGATTAGTAATTTAATTTTAACATTCATTATGTTTGTAACCACTTTCTCTTGGTCATATTTAAATGAGAGCAAAAATAAAGTCCATAATTTACGAGAAGCGACTTCCTGTTCACCGTACTCGTATCGAGAGCTCTAGAGTTAAGTTGAGTCTTATATAGGGTATAGGAAACTTCTTTCGTCGTAGCTTTCATCTTTTTTTAAGTAAAAATAATATCATTAATTAATATAATATTTGAATGAAAAGAAAGCTCACATATTTTGTAACTTGATCAATTGTCAATACTTAATTTAACATCCAAAAATGTAATATTTGAAACATTTCCAAATAATGGCAAAATCAAGCTTTTTTACCAAAGTATAGAATAAGATTAAAGATTTTAGAAAATTAAAACTTTAAGCTCTTGTTTGCTATTTCTGCTCAATGCTGCTTGATAATCTATAACGGTTTTTTCGTATATTTGCTTTATTTTTTTTATTTAATAAATTATCGACACAACATTAATAACCTTTTCTCCTTATCCAATATATTTCTAAATGATTCACGAAAAAACTCTTGTACTTCTATTGTTTTTTTCCAATTTTCACAACATACCATAAGTTTTTGGAAAATATGAGAAATCGAGAGGTATGGGGGAGTTTTCAAGTATAGAACATCCCTTTTTTAAATTCGGTTAAAGATTGAAAGAGTAAAATAATAAACATCAGATCTTGGCTGTGTTATATAATCTGCATCTATTACGCAAATCAAGGAAAATCAAAATTTACAATTATGTAAAATGATCCTACCCGAAACCACTAATATTTAAGGGTAATTCTATACTACAGTACGGCCAACGAGCCGTGGCCACCATGAAGAAAATAACAGCCATTTTCTTTTGCAAATTTGATTTTAATGTTTTCTCAATTTTGATTATTTGCTTCTGGATTGCACGATGTGCAAAAGTTTAGAAGGCCCAATTTTAAGAAGGTCACGACTCGTCGACCGTACTGTAGGGCTAAATGCTTAAACGTTAGTGTATAGTAAATTGAAAAGCTTGCGCTCGTTATATCCGTGGTGCCAGGCGCCTCACGCCATTATCGTGGGATTGTTTTCTTTTACGTTTTACGTTTGTAGCCAAAAACTTGATAATGACTATCTAACAACTTATACCGTTAAAACTATTTTTCCATTGTAATGGTAGGACGTTAAAGACATTTATTAAAACTTGTATTAAAATGGCACTTTGAGGCCAGTCATGGCGCAGCGGCACAAAGTGTGACTGTAAACCGACTGGTTGTGAGTTCGATCCCCACTCGAGGATATTAAATAATTACTTAAATTTATATTTCCATTTCTTCGCTCTGGTGTCGAGGCTAAGCGCGGCGTTGAGTTCTGCCACTCAACACGCAATGCCTCCAGAATTCGGCAGAAAGTGGGGAACGGAATGTCTTAGCACTAGGTTTCCCTCTGCCTACCTTGCTTTGTGCGGGATACAGCGTGCCGTGATGGCCTAGAACTTAAGTATTAAAATGATTAAAATCGATTCCGCGCTCATTAATATAAAATAATAATGAATGTGCTATATGCGCAAGTCTCTATATAAAACTACCTAAGGCAAACGCATTAAAAAATACAAGCGCAAAGAATACCGCATTGAGGCCGTTATAAAGGTTGCAGTGAATAAAACACAAGAGACGATTACGTTTTGGATCAAAACGAAGCTTCATTTTAATTCTTGTTATATTTTTTTATATCTTTTCTCTTTTTCGTTTTATTGCAAGACAAATCTTGAAGGCCAATGGCTCCACGGCTTCTGATTGTAAACACGGCGGTTGTGAGTTTGGTTCCCACTATTTTCCATCACTCAATACAGAATATCTTAACAATAAGGCGGAAGGATTACGAGGTAGTAAGAAGAATTTAAAAAATATGTGTGTTAATGTAAGTATTTGAAACTAACTAGAATTTTGTTATTACATATTTTTCTTTGCATTATCCATACACATCGTTAACTAATAACTCATCAGCAAAATAGAAGAAACACAATTTGAACGGAAAATTTAAAATTACCCCTACTTGGAGTTGTCTAAATGAAAACGTCAGGTTAACCGCAACTTTCAATTTATTTGAAAGACAGTTTCGGATTAAGCATTCCGTACATTTGTAGTCCGATTGGCAATACATCCACGATTCGCGTCACGTCGAACCAACAGTTTACAAACGATCTGTATTCCTGTATCACGTTTCATGCTAGTTTTATATCACTATTTGAATTTTTCTCTTTAAAGACTTGATAAAAATGTAGGTAAATGTATGAATTTGATTTAACAAAGTGAAGTTGTTTTTACTTGTAATTGTACAAAAAAGAAATAAAATACATTTCTTGGAATATTTCGTTTTATTTTTATATGAAGGGTTGATAAACTGTCCCCTGACACTAACCTTTCTTTTGCCAGTTTTCTTTATGAGTAACTTTAGCAAAACAAAAGTATATAAAATATTACTTTACTACACATAGGTGGTATTAATGTTTAAGTCACTTTAAAAAAAACGCTACAAAATTATAAATACTAATAATAATTTATAATAAGCTAACATTAACAGGATTTATTGTATAGAATCTTTTTTTATAGAAATTTTATTGTATTACATTTTAATTGATACCGTTCGCGACAGGTTGTGAGTTCGATTCACTCAAGGAAATGAAATATTTTCATTAAAATTCATTTCATTAACAGAAGCTGTCGTGGTGCAGGATACAAAGATATGACTGTACGTACGTACGTAAGATATGACGCGACGGTTGTGGCTTCAATCCTCACTCTAGGAAATTAATTTTTATTTATTAATATTTTCATTTCTTTGCTCTGGCGTTGAACTCCGCGACAGAACACGTAATGGCTCAATAAACTCGGCGGAAAATAAGGAACTGAGTCTTAGCACTAAGTTGCCTCTACCTACCCTGCTATGTGCGGGATATAGCGTGAAGCTGATGTGATTTTGATTTTCTTAAATTACATAACACAACAATCTTAATATAAAAGCGTTTTAGTA
This sequence comes from Heliconius charithonia, assembly GCA_030704555.1. NCBI lineage: Eukaryota > Metazoa > Arthropoda > Insecta > Lepidoptera > Nymphalidae > Heliconius > Heliconius charithonia. The sequence continues at coordinate 9,453,451 of CM060825.1, forward strand.
CATGTAAAATATAATTTACTTTTATACCTTAGGCAGAAGATTTAAAGCGAAAGGACAAACTTTTTGATTTATGTAGCAATATGAGAACTTTTACACTTAAATTTTACCGCAATATTCAATTTTATTTACGTTAAGGCTGAACGTCGGCGATAAGTTTTCCTACAACACCTAATAGAATCAAAATAACAAGAAAACTGTTATTTATATATAGTTGTTGTTATATATATATATATATATATATATATATATATATATATAGATAATCAAATATTCCTTATATCGTTAAAATATTGTGTTATAAAATGCACTCCGTGAGCGAGTGTCTTAACACTAGGTTTCATCTACTTACCCAGCTTTAGATACTTTATAATTGATATTTATTTAATTATTTTAATAATATAAATATTTAAAATAGTCTTAGTATCAGTTGTCCTTGCTTTTTTACTGTTGACCTATTCTCTAGTCCATTATGTTCGTTAGAAATCTCATTTGTAGAACACGCGATAAGAATCAATTGATAATAAATATTTAAAAGTTCTTAATATTTTACTTCAATTATATCTAATGTTAAAGTGAATTGCGTACACTGCTTAAAATTTTTGTTTAGTTATTTATTTATGCAGTATATATATGTCATGTACAAAAAAGTAAGTTTATGTTACAACCTTGTAGTATTTTTGTTGTAGTATGTTTATATATTATTGGTATCAAATCGTAACTGCGTCACACTATGTACTACAGTATGGATAAATGTCGTGAAATTGAAAAAAAATCCTACGTCTAAACTGTTGAGGTATCTTGATTAATTTCTTTTCATATGGGCTTAAAATATTTTACCCTATATGCTGGTCCCGTAAAATATATACGTATGTATACATATTTTCATTTGCTTATGTGCAGTATGTGAGGCTCTATGTAGTTTTTCTTTCTAAGAGTGTAGATAAAATCGACACGCGAGTTTCATTCCATTTCAATGCACTTTATACAATCTAAAACAAATTTTCGGACTATAGTCATAAACATAGCCCCTTTCACTATAGAAGCAAAATTATATCGCGATTTTTTCACTAAATAAAAGGAAGCATGAATGTACTTCCCACGAGACGTCCTGTTTGTTGTAGGCAAAACCTTTTTTTGTCTCGTATAGCTGATAATTTGATAAATTTATTATTCAATTCATTGTTTACGTTATTATATAAAGAAATAACGCGAAACGAAATTAAAGGAGTTAGTTAATAGTATTAAATCTGTAATTTCACCTGTTGCAAACTAATAATTGATTTTTTCACAATAATAAGAGTCCTTATGTAAGCTCATCGTTAAGTTCCACCACTCTCAGTGCCTGGAAATTTGAAGGGAAAGCAGGAAACGGAGTGTCTTAACACATTTTTTTCTCTGTCAGCCCTACTTTACAGGAATAATTGTGAAGATGTTAGTACATATAACCATTACTCTCTTTATATTCGACAAACATAAATTTATATTTTCATTTCATATTTCGACATAAATTTATATTTTCATTTCTTCGCTCTGGTTTCGAGGCAAAGCGCGGCGTCGAGTTCTGCCACTCAACACGCAATGCCTCCAAAATTCGGCAGAAAGTGGGGAACGGAGTTTCTTAACACTAGGTTCCCTCTGCCTACCCTGCTGTGTGCGGGATATAGTGTGAAGCTAATTTAATTTAATTTTTAAATATTACTTTATATGTGACTAGGTTGTAATTTCTTATTTTCTTCGGATCTTGTTTTATCTATCTCACGAATAAAATAAAATGTTGTATTGTTTATCATTTGTTTCAAAACAATTTAAGTATTCCGACTACTTAGTCGGAATACTTAAATTGTTTTCACTGAACGATTTTATCTGAATACTCGCAGATTTTTTTTTACGCTTATTTTATTAAATTTAACAATATAACTTATTTATTTCTCCTAATTTGTTGAAATCAGTTTAAAAGCATATATTAAATATACTCTAATCATACTTCAAAGTAAGGGTCGAACCCATAACCATCGCAATGGACGCTTCTATTTTTACGAGATTGCCCAACACGATAATAGTTATTTTAATAGGCTTAGTTTGAGAATATTTCGTAAATTTCATCTAACTGAGGCACCGGTTCCATGGTGTAATGGTTAGCACTCTGGACTCTGAATCCAGCGATCCGAGTTCAAGTCTCGGTGGAACCTGAATTATATATTTTACTCACTTATATAATTTGTAGTTTCTCTGCGAAATTCATGTTTTCTTTGTTTTACATAATTTTTTTCGATATTCCATTTTTTTGTGACTCTTATACGTTATTAATTGTTAACACGATTAATTAATTTAATTATAAATTAAGGAAGATTGAAGTCTTGTACTATTATAATTTGTAAAGGAATGAATTATATGAAGTCATTTGTCGTTCATGTCCTCTGCATTGCCTATATTTTTAAGAGTTCTATTACATTGCTCATTTGCTGGAACAATGACGTATTTACACATTTAAATAACTGCAGGAGACGCAATCAAAGTTTGAGGATAATATTTACAAATAATTCATACCCACACACAGGTCAAAACCATAACCCTATTTGCTTCTCCGTAGTCGGTTAAATATTGTAAATGCTGTTTTCTTATTTCATAGTTTTAATATGTACAACCTTACTTTATAGATCACTTGTAAAATTGTAATAAAATGAAAACATTTGTAAGAGTTTGCATACATTTAAACCAATTTATGGGTACCGTCGTTGCGCAGCGGCACAACGTAGGAATATAGACGCGACGGTTAGGGATTAGTTTCCCATTCGGGAAAATGAGTTATTTTACTTCGCTTGCCCTAGTCATAAGACTACAACGTGTTGAGTTGCGACACATAACACCCAATATCTCAAAAATTTGGAACTGAGTGTGGAACGGAGTGTCTTATCGCTAGATAAATACTGCATAAAATACTTTCCGTAAAAGAAACAAAACGTCTTCTTAGATATCACACTTTGCAACCAGAAATAAATAGATAAAATAGACAGATATCACCTATAAATAAACGAAGAACTCCTTACGAGGAAAATAAACACCATTTCATAGAGACATTATTTTCTAACGGGAAGGCAGTTTGCGCAAGTTATCAATATTTTAAAGCATTGCGGAGAACCGGGCTTCCTGTGCGATGAGTTATTTTAAACAATCCTGTGCCCTGAAAACTCATCCCAGTACTAATGTTGGTAATTAAAGTTATTTTATGATTATTATACCAGGCCTCCATATGGAGGCCAGTCGAGGCACAGGAGCACACGTGTGTGACTGTTAACGCAAAAGGTAGTGGATTCGATTTCCATTCGTAGATATTATATATTTAATATTGACATTTCCTTGTTCTTGTTTCACAGGACAAATTATTTGGTCCTTTAGGAAACTCCGCTACACATATATATTACTACTAAAAATATTACATTCGGGACAAGTAAGCAAAGTAAATTTGTGACTGACACTTGATACATAAACACTATGTTTTTAGTATCGTTTTGTCATAACTGATTCATAATAATTTCTTATTTGAAAAATTATTTTATAAAATAAATATAGTATGGTATTAGTAAGAAAAATTTTTCTTAGTATTACTAAAAAAAAAACAAAAAAGTGCTCCTATGAGGATTCCGTTTTTATCTTTTGTACATATGTAACTGTAAAAAATATAAATAAAAGTATTTACAAACATTTTTATCACCTTCATAAACAAAAAAACCCAATAAAGAATCATTTAAACTAAAATCGTTTATACAACCAATAAAAATTAAACATAAACCGGTTATGCGGAACCAGTGCCTGGCACCGCGATGGCCGACAACGGTAAGCAAATGTAACGATGCAATTCAATTACATTTCAGTTTCATGAAACATTATATTTTAACTGACAGTATGATTTCGTGTTTGATATACATTTTCATTTTTTTAATGTATTGCACTCAATTTGTCACGAGTATGTTACTGGTCTATTAAATAGATACTGAGTAATTTGACACAGAAGATTACTTTTATATTTGTTACTCTATAGTTAGTAGATTATTTTTCAAAAAGTGTATTGTAGCATAATTAGGAAAAAAAAAGACTATTATAATCCTTATATAAACGTAAGAAAAATTTAATAAATTTTAAATTAATTTAACATTTAAAGAAACGTCTATCTTACCTATGTGGTAGGTATAGCTTATATAAGGAAACAATATAAATCAATTGAATTGTAAATTGTAAAGCTGTCAGTATCGAAGTGTGGCGCCTGGCGCGGAATTGGACGAGCTTATGCGATTCTATTACCATTCAACTGCATTTAGTTTAATGTTAAATGTTCTTGCCGTTTATTTTTAGCGCTCTTTTATTTTCGTGATATTTAAACTTGAACTTTTATATCACCTTTAAAAGAGTTAATTAGTCTGGATTAGGCCAGTCGTGGCGCAGGACATAAGCAGGCATTTAACACCCAACACCACCAGAATTTGTAGAAAAATGGGTAACGGAGTGTCTTAACACTAGATTCCATGGATAGGATAGGCACATGCCTATCCTGCCGTGTGCAGGATACAACGTGAATTCACAAAAAAAATAATAACATTATTACACTGACCTTTTCTAAAATTATAATAAATAGTTTTCAAAATTACTTGACGATTCGATAAAATTTTGCTGAAATATTATATATAGTTAGTTTTTAATATGGATCTGTACATTTGCTACGAACACTTTTTACGTTGCTTGAATTACACGCTAAATTATTGTAATCAATTTATGCTAAAATATGTTATTCTTATATTTACATAGAAGTTGGCGTTAAAATAAGATGACAAAATTTATTTTTTTTGCTTGTAATTGGCTATTTTGATTTGTACTATTTATAAAACCAATAAAAAATATTATGGCATATTAATTTTACTCGAACTAAGACAGAACCCATGACCGTCAGTCCAACTCCACTCAGTCCTTGCATGTACATCATGATGTGGTAAAAATACATTAAAAAAATAATTAAAACAGATAAATCAAATTTTAAATCAAATATTCTTCACGTGACGTATGATGAAGGTATCCCGCGTCAAATAGCTATTAATAAAAGTTATGAGTAACATTCATTATCTGCCTAACGTTTTATATATAACAAAAATATACATTATATTTTGTGAAATATAGATAAATAAGAGGAATAAAACTAACGATATGTTTTGGAATCCTCCTTACTAGGGGAAGAACATGTTGATACTCTGTCTGTCTGTCATTAGAGTTTTGCATATTTTGCTTAACTAAGTCTGTAACTGTAAATACTATTGTTTTTGGGTTAGGTTCTTAACATATAAGGGGATGAATTATTTTTGTTTCGGTCATGCCACTAGAGAGGCATCTCGAATACAGAAGGAAAGATAAAGAGATAGAGAGTTATATGACAGTAAGTTCTCTCTACCTATCTTGATATCGCGTACATCCGGTATTATTGCTGCGCTACGATGCAACGTTCAGGTGTAAGTTGGAAATATTTTCCAAATAAACATTCTCTAAAATAATATCGAATTCACATCAATTGCGAAGCACTCATAGTCTACCTCTTTTGATATACACTCCATAGTGTCATTATATTATTAACTGGTGAGCAAATATGACCTTGATTACTGGTGAGCAAATATGACCAACACTACAGTTTGATGAAATTATAATTAGGTTATTTTGTTGATTAACTTATTTAAACCGAAGTATCGGAATTCTGAATTTCATTTGTTATTATTGAAATTTATATAATTATTATAAGATGGAACAAAAATTTTGGTCTACAAAAATTTCTTTCATAAAAATATATTTTAAATAAAGCGTTTGTAAAATTTACAGCAATATTTTAATGATTCATATGAACGTATCATTACTAAGATTTGCGCTTTATTTCTTTCCAGTCCACTTAAGCTCTTGAATATTAAATACCGCAAAGCAAAATGGATGCAAAGTCAAAGAAATACCATCGCACAGATTCAGACAGATTAACCTGTTTTGGAGATTTTGAAAAAAAAAACCATTATTCACAATTATATTTAAAAATATATATATTATATTTGTCGTTTTTATTATATACTTAGACAAAGCGCACGGTTGGGTTACGTAGTAGTCGAAAAATAACTTAAAACTAGATATATTTTTAATACAACGAAGTAGGTTTTAAATAAAATACACCAAAAACTACAGGGACAAACACCAAATAATACTATACTTTTTGGGGTGGATTTAAAGGAAATACATTTGTAACGATATGTACAACTCGCACACGTAAGACATTTAACGATAAGAATCGCTGTAATACAGAATCCGCTTCCCAGAGTTCAAGAGGTTATAAATCTTCAATTCTATTCGACACTAAATTGTAGAGGAGTCCCGGTGCGCCTCCCGACTACCAATTTCGAGGAAATTGCACCTTTTACTGTGATTTGTGCAGATACTGTCACCTTTTTTTGTGTTTTATTAAAAGTTCTAATTCATTTACAGCCAGATACAGTATAATAGTAAATTATATAATTATATAGTAAAATGTGAAAAATATACGTGAGATTATAAATTTATACATTTTTGTTTTTTTACGTATATTATATAGAGATATACCTATAGGTCAATAGTATTGAATGTTGGACAAATAACCACGGTACAATAACTAGATTTTAAAAACATTATCTCCTTGTTAAGATGAAACCTAATTGCTCACTTGTTTGTGCATAATTGCATCGTTATTCTAGAGGATTTTCCCTTTTATTAATTTAATTCACCTTAAACGTTCTTGTTCAGCGATCAATAATTTGATTAAATCCTCGCACTAACTTATTTTCTAGCCTAAAACCAATTTATTACTTCTTGATATTTGCAATACTTAAAATTATATATAATAGAAAAACCTCTACGTATCAATGTCGTTTCATTTGAAAATACAGAAAACCCAATACATTAATAGTGTTGCTAGCATAATGTGAAATATTTAAAGAATTTATTTATAACTTTAAAGTTATCCAAGTCAAGGTTGCCATCTCTTAGCTAGTGAATATTTAGTCACTAAACAAAAAGCCCGAAGTATTCTCTAGAAATGCAAAACATTAAAAATTCTGCCGTTGAGAGTTCCGCATCGACGCCTCGACGCAAATGTTGCTGTGCATAAAACATACGCGCTCATCAAGTGTTTAGAGATACTAAGCTGATTTTAGAGACGTTTTTAGCTCCATGCCGCATCCTGCGTGTTGTAGTGTAAGCAAAAGGAACCTAGCGTTAAGTGTGAGTACCACTATTCAACAAGCGATGTCCTAACGATTTGGCGATATGTAGGAAACGGAATTTAGTTTCTTAACATGGAATTGAGTGTCTTGACACTAGGTTTCTATGTAGGTGATCTGGGAAGCTGGCGTTAAGACACCTGATAAGAGTGAGTCGCCTGAAGAGCTATGTGCCGTATACATCGTAAAGCTATATATATATATATATATATATATATACATATATATATATATATATATATATATATATATATATATATATATATATATATATATATATATATATATATATATATATATATATATATATATATATATATAAATGTATATATATGATAAATGTATATATGCAAAAGAATTTGTTTGAAGTTATAACAGTTTATAAAACAACTTTGTTTTTTTGTTAAAATTAACGCTAACCTTAATTTTAGTAGCAATCTATTTTTTTTTATTTCATAACATATAAATAATAATAACCCTATAACCCTATACCCTTTAGGGTTATATTTTATTAACCCTAAAATTAAAATTAACCCTAGTAAATGTTTAGGCATCAAAAATTTGTAAATTGGTTACGGTAAGTAACGTTACCTAGATTTGCGCCCTCAAAACCCAAAACCTTATTTCTACAAACTAATTTTGTAATTTTTAGTAAAACTGTTTAAGCATTTTATTTAGATAAATTAAATCTTATCTTCTAGAAGAAAAAATGCATAAGCCATGCACCTCTTGTATTAAAGTATCTTATTTTTTTTATTGAAATATTTACTGAATCTCTGAATGCAAACGTGGCAGTTATAGGTTTGATATCCACTCGAATATTAAATGCTCGCTTCAAAGCTGTAGTCAGGAAGATTGGCAATTTTTTTTACAAAATTGCATTTTCTTATTTTTGATATGAAGCCTCATCTCCATATGTGGTGCCGTAATTATATATTCTTTTTTCTAATTGTTATTGATAAATAGTCCGTAATGTTAACTATAAATAACTTTTCGTTACCAGTTATTTACCTTCACCACCGTTTGTTTGACCACTCGGGGTTTCGTTCAACACTTCCACAAAGTTGTATGCGGTTTTGTGACATGAAACGTGTTAAAGTTTCACTTATTTGTTTATTGAAATTTCATTCGGCATAAAGCAAGATAAACAAAAAAAAATAATTGTTGAGACCTGTTCTCCTTTTATTACCGAGATCGACTCTAGAAGTATATAGTATTCAAAATATTTTATAAGATGTATCTAATTGATTCTAATTAATTTATTTTCTAAATACATATTTGACAATTTTATATCAATAATCTATACTGATATGCAATTTTCTTGAACATGGCTCCTAAAGATATGTCAAATAATTTTTCTACATTATCTATTTTACAACAGGAGCAAATATAATTACGCACGCCATTTTACCGACAGTTATATCGTTTAGGTACACTTGAGTTGAACCCTCACTCATAATTGCCTTTGCTTTCATTTTTATCTCATTAAAATATAACGTTTTTAATTAGCGGCCAGGCTGTAAATGGTGCGGTATAAGTGCTCGAGTCCATTTACTTTTTAGAGGAGCACACTCTGAAATAGTTATTATTTTTAGTATACTACATATTTTTTTTTGATTCTTTATCTATAGTCTCAAATATGACGAGGTATATGCTTTTTTTAGTCCGGCATATTTAGGCGCCATAGTGCATTTACCTTAATAATATGAAACACACCTGCCCTTGCTGCGAAATCTGAACGAAATATTTAAATCCACTCAAAGTACCAAAGTAATAAGAACCAGGCGGTAGATTCATACGGCGTTAGTTTCCACTGGGTGGTGGATCCAGCGCCGCATATTAGCACGATTTTAAAAATAGCAAAAAAAGTACCGACGCTGAGTATACGACTATAAATATTTTCTAGGTCAACCAAAGTGATAATGATTTTTTTAAATGTTGTAGCGAAACATTATTGCATGACTTAGAATTAAACACAGAATAGAGCATTAAAACCATTATGTATTGTAGAAAAATGAGGAACTATTTTCTATGCCCTTTCATGGAGATATTAGATCTATTGTTCGCTTTCATCGCGTGCATTTTGATATATTACCTCTTCTCATTTTCATTTTTTGCTTATATGAAATTAAAATATAAATATCCAGTAATGTGTAACAATAAATACGCGACGTTGAGTTCCGCCATCAAAATCAAATCTCGAATTTCAGCGGAAAGTAGAGAATTGATTGTTTTGATGCTCTGTTACCCTGCTTTACGGGAAAACACGTTAAGCAGGTTTCGTATAAAATTTATACAAAAAAAAAACACCAAAAGTAGATAATATAACTTATTTTAATACTAATTGTCTTTGGAAATCGTGCCAAAAAAGTTAAAATTCTTGAGTATTTTTTTTAAATAATTCGTTCACACTCACAGCAGAATCATCCAGTGTTCCCCAGAGCTTAATGAAGCAGTCTTGATCTGTGATGCAGATTTAGGTTCATATTACATAGCCAAGCGATGCTACGGCTATGATACTCCTGTTTTTCTCTCTAAAAAATAAATGAATTATAAACAAGCTGAGGTATTGGGCTTCAAATTAATAGCTTGAAGAGAACAGAATAAAATATATTATTTTTTATATTTTATACACTTACTTGATCATACCTAACATTATTATTAAATTATTTAAAAATTATGCATTATGCAACAAATGAATAATGATTAAATGTACCATTCACATAGCGCTATATTATGTATATAGCTTAGCTTCAGTTGAGTAGTGAACTTAAATATGTGGCCTGAATCAGAGGTCACGATTACACTTGAATGTTTAATCACGACATCTGTGCCACAGAGATATTTTACAGGGATGATAACAGTTTTTCATTACATATATATTTTTAACTAAATAACTTAAAAGTATAAATAAAATAAAAATGTAGTGTCAGTCCTCGTTGAGAAATTGACTCAGAGAATCGATCCCATTACCTTATATAATACATATATTATGTGCTAATGCGTTTTGTAATATTCGAAAATTATGTTATATAAACAAAGTACAAAACAGTAAGTCTATTTATTGTAGTGTCAATTCAATAATTCTTTATAAATAACGAAAAACTAATTGAATTGTAACGCAGAAGCAGACGCGTGGCTGTAAACGATATTTTTAATACCACTCAAAGAAATTATATATTTAAATTTTTTATTTCTTCATTCTGGTGTTAAGGTACCTAAAGCACGGCGTTGAGTTCTGCCACCAACGCAGCGGAAAACGAAGTATCTTAATATAAGGTTCCCTCTGACTACCCTGTCGTGTGCAGAATACAGCGTAAAGCTATAAAAAATAAACAAATCGATTTTCAGTCCGTCTTTCATCACTTAAATCAGTGTCAAATCGTCAATGCCTTCATCGGTATATCAGTTGGAACACTCCAGTTACAAAATATTCTAAGAAAGATTTAAAATTGTTAGAGTAGCAGATATAGCTTAATATATTAGTGTGGTATATTAAACCATATCTATTCAGTCAAAGTACGTTAAATAAGCTGGAATATTCACAGCGTTTTTGTTAAAAATCCATCATAACTAACGAGTATCCGCATACCGTAGTGCTGGCTGTAGAGTAAATATTTACTAACGCGAGACTGGGCGCGTGAGCCTTTATTGCGGGAGGTAAAATGCTAATAAAAATGTAGCCATATCTAACTATATTGTATGAACTGCAATGTAAATACAATTGGTTATTAAGGGAAACTTCTAAGTTTAGAGATAGTTGTTGTTTAGAGTTATTTTAATTTTTTATCTTGCAGGACAAGCTGTAGTGTTGAGTTGCGCCACTCCACGCGTAGTATCTTGAAATCGAAGAACGAAGTTTCTTGACTTGTCTCTGTCTCTCCCTACCCTGCTATATATACAATATGTAGTTGAAAAGAATATTGTATTAGCACTAATTTTACTACAAATGTACACAAAAAAACTATAATATTTTAAACATTTTTAATTTTATTCCACACTTCCAACCAACCAGGACCAGACCTGGTCGATTTTTAAGAGGTTCGAGAGTTCGAGTCCCGCTACATCCAAATTTCTATACGTTTACTAAATAAGAAATTAATAAAATAAATCAGCCTCACGCTGTAACCCACACACAGCAGGGTAGGCAGAGGGAACTTAGTGTTAGGACACTCCGTTCCCCACTTTCTGCAGAAATGGAAATATAAATTTAAATAAATATTTCATCTCCTCGAGTGGGGATCGAACCCACAACCATTCGGTTTTACAGTCACTCTTTGTGACCACCACTGCGCCACGATTGTCCGACTAAATAAGTATTAATATTTATAATATTATATACATATACTAAAAATGTCTTATATATATGCATATTTTGCAAATCACGTACCTAATATCAGTGTAAAAATAATTTCAAGTCTTCGCTCTGTTAACTCCTCAGGAATCCTGACAGCTAAATTTAATGTGAAAAACATTCAAAATGATGGATCGTTTTACTTTTTTTATCTAGACAGTTTAAAATTGGCCAATATAAAAAATATGTTGGTAATTTTGAAATTAACATGAGCATGCGTTTCATCTATTTATTTTTAAATGAGAACTCAAATATTTTAGATTCATTAAAATATGAAAATCGTTTAAAAATACGAGCATGAAAAAATATATTCGAAATTTAAATATAGTTGGTGCTGAATAATATTTTTAAAACATTATAAAATTGTACGCATATTTAAGAATAAATATATTTTATGGTATTTCAAATATAACAAGCTGGACTCGCTGGACTCACCGAGGTATCTGCACCAATTTCATGGTTGTATAACTGTAAGTCCTCGGGAAGTATCCCATAGTTTTTGATTAAGCAGCGAACTTCATATAAAACGAGCAAAATTGATGCATAAATTATCGTGTATTTTGATTGAGTTGACTTAGTAACTTGAGCCCACAGGCTTAAATATTTCCCACATGATCCACACGATCCATATATCCACACGATCTCAAAATAAATAATAAGAGTTCCGTTTTTAACTCTTAAGCCAAAAATTATAGAGGAGATCCCTTTTTTTCTATAAAATACTTCGTTAGCTAATTTGCGTCGAACTCTTAAGGCATGTACGGCGAAACTTAACGTCGGCAACGTTTAATCTAGTTACTAGAGGGAGGAAATACAAATAATTTAAATATTTCGTTTCAGCAGAAATCGAACAGCCTCAAAATATTTCAAAAAAATGTTTAACTGTAAATAATACAATAGAGCTCAATGTTAAGTACCAACTTATAACCTGAAGGTCTATCTCTTAACTTGTATTTCAAAACAAGAAATTTTTGTTTTCCATCTTATTCTTAAAAATAATAAAAGAGAACAAAAATAGAATGTGTATATGACAAAACAGAGAGCAAGGTTCACTAACAAGCCGCGACTTGCGACCATACTTGACCGCTTTAATTATTTCTGTTACAGCTCTGCGGTACTTCAAGTACTAGACACTAGTGCTAGTGTGTTTTGAATGATGTTTAATCTGTGATGTATTGAGATACCATAGTTAATAATATACTCATATATATAACATTATTATTACCGTCTCTAATTTTTTTTGTCAAATCGGACACTGCTCGTTACTGAGAAATCATAGAATATTTCTATTCTCTTAATTAGTTATCTGTAAATTAATAAAATTATATGACAAATAATTTATTTACTGAATTACAGTAGTATAATAAGCAACACATCTATAATATAAAATATCTAATATTTTTTTTATCGCAAACAATGGTCGAATTTAAAAACAAGTCTACGCAGTACAATAAATACTCTTTAATTTGTCGTAGGTAATAAAAAAATTCAACACTAGTCTACAAAAGTCTATAACGTCGGGAAACGTATTTACGCAGACCGCTCGCGCGAAAGCCTAACTTATGATCGGTACTGTGGGACTCACCGGTGGCCTACCCACTAAAACCCATCTGAAACCCCATTCACCAAAATGAGACTACGACGTTTTGGTGCAAGGATTGCAGACCAACTTCGCATTCAGGATTCTCCGGAGTTTCTCCTAGGGTACTCATAGCCTCGATGAATCGCAGGAAGATCACCACGACTCTCACGCAACAGCTTCACTAAGGTTAAAGATGTACCGCATTTTTCTTCTCCCTGCACCACGTCGGTCAAGCGAGTCTGCGAGTTTCGCATCTGCTCCGCTGTCTCCTTCAGTACAATAACTGTCGCAGAAGGAGATCATTGCAGACCAGTTCCTCTTACTGTTTAGCATAGCCCTGACTATACAGGACGGTAAGAGGTCTTTACTTACTACAACTATAAAGGCGTGGCGTTGTGAGGATCTAGTGGGGCATTCAGTCAGGGAGTGATGAGCCGAATCAGCGGAGGCATCACAATTATGGTACGCAGACGGCATCTCTCGACGTGCAATCTAATGCAGGTATTTTTTGCCAAAGAAACCGTGCCTAGTCAGTACCTACAAACTGAACATCAGGACCCCAAAGTCTCATTTAACCCAGGGTTCAAAGTGGGGGCAGACTATCTGCTACCAAGGTCCTATCTCCATTGCTGGATCAGAGCTTCGTCCGCTCTCCTAATACCCTCACACGATGGTTGCACGCTTCGCAACCACTCTTCAAAAAAGAGAAAGAAACCACTTCCGCCTGTATTTCCTAAAGCAGAGTCCTTATCAAAAGAATTACCACCGTCCAGGACACTGAAACACTGCGCTGAGAGCAATTCGGAGGTACGCTGACCTGCGCAGCGTTTTAGTTCGAGCAGAGAAGCAGAGAATTCGCACACTTGGCAACATGCTGCCGGCATGGAGAATACGGCCTTCCCACCTACCAATGCCCCGGCGACATTTACTAGAGATCAACAAGAAAGATTTTCTTTTAATTTCTATGAGAAAAACGATATTTTCTGAAGTTTCTTTGTTAGTTTTAAATATAGAAATGATTTGAGTAAAGTTGAGACCATTTTATTAATCCTTAATTAAAAATCTCTGAAATTTACGAAATCTCAAAACGTAGGCGAATTTAATCAACAAACTAAACAAAGTGTTACGATTTGAGTACATTTTGGTTTGAGTTATGCTGCGTATATGCGTAAAAGTGTACCAACTGCCACTTTAAAGCACTGAAACGAATAAGTTATAAAGCTCCATATATTATTTAAGTATTCAGCTGTAAATGTCAAAATGTAAGTGATTTTAAATATTTTATGCGACAATGTTTTTTATAGGACAGTTAAATATTTTATTTGAAACGAGTATGACATGTATATATTTCTTTTATATCCATACAAATAATAAATCTAAAGAGTTTATTTAGTTAAACGCCTTAATCTCAAGAACCACTGATACGCATTGAAAAAGAATTTTGCATTTATCCGGAAAGGAATAGTAAATAAAATAACGTTTTGTATGTCACGCACCGTACCGTACTTCAGATACTTAGAATGTGCCATATACCTAGTAATCTAAACATCTAAGAAATGTCAATAAATAATCATTTCTTTTATAAATAATATTACAAATCTTTGAATTGAACATAAAGATACGCATGCTATTCAATATTAATATTATTAATTTAAACTACTATAACTTTATTCTCTGCATTTTTGTTAAATACACATTTCTTTTGTCCTGTCTCAGTAATAAAAGAATTAAATGTTTTCTAAAACCTTTTACATTAATGGTCAAACTCATTATTTACGACAAATGTCCTGTAATTTTCCACCATTCTATCTAAATGTGAAGCAATCTATTTACTTATCGTTAATCCTATATAAATTATCGTTACGGCGGAAAACTAAGATATTTTATAATTTTTTTTGGAAAAATAATGATTTAGATTTTATAATTAAAAAAACGGACATGCCCGAATCGGACTCGGCCAACGAGGGTTCTGTACAAATATTGGAGAAGAAACTTAATTGAACTAGCGGCTTTAATACGAAGTTTTGCCTCCTTTTAATGATATTATTTTTTAGGATTGTTTTCAGGTTTTTTCTTATAAATCCTAGCTGTCTCGAATTTCATAATTCTAGGTTTACCTTTATAGTACCGAATTACGTGTTTATATAAACGGCCATACCTTTTTTTAAATAAATATAGAAATAAGTTTTTTTAGGAAATCATAGGGCCGAGATTTAGGTATATGGTTTGAATTTCATCTCGATATCTTCAAGCGTTCCTGAGACAAAGGCTCTTGACAGACAGACAGACGAAAAACAAAGTTATCAAAAAAAAATATGTAGTGCTTATAGCGCTACATTTTACCTAATGTCACTTATTCAGATAGCAGGTAGAAATTTTTGATATAAATTTTTAATTGGTTAAAGTAAACGTAAGATTGATTATATTTGGAAATATTTTATGAAATGTTTTATATTATACTAAACATTCTCTTTTTGACATTAAGCAATATTTAAACGAGAGACAAGAAATTAAATAAAAGTGTATAAAGTAAAATAAGTTAAATTAGAAGTTCATATAAGTTAAATTAAAATTGAGATGTGTGAGCGCATCAGTTTGATTGCTAACTAAGTAAACTTATAAGTTAAGTGGCTTCTTAGAAAACATATTTACTTTTTTGAACGTAGCAAAATTCAAATTCCGCAACGTATTGGAATTACTAAGCTGATATGAAACATTAATGAAGTTAATTGTAACTTTCCTATAAATTGTAGGGATTGGAATGAATTAACTAACATATTTATTGAAGTCTATTACAATGTACCGGGCAAACTAATATTAAATTATCTATTGAATTAAATTAAACACGAAAGTAACTACAGGAATTAAATTTATTACTTGATTTCAATTAAAATAATAATAAAAAAACTCACACGTTTATCTATCTTCACACAGTATTCCGCATATTGTACGATAGGCAGAGACAACCTATTGTCAAGACATTCCGATCTCCAATTTAAGCTATGTAGCAGTTTTCACTGGAACTAAAAAAAATATAATATATAAAAAATGTGTTTGAATAAGATAATGATAGTCACAGTTTCCATTTTATTAATAAAAAAATAATGATGTAATACAATTAAATTAAAAAAATAAGAAAATTAATAAAAAAATAAAAAATATTAATAAATAAGAAATATTAATCTTACAATAAATAAAATAACATTAGTCGTACAAAGGAAGACCTGAATGTTATATATGGCTAAGTGGTATTGTATGGCAAGGTGATAT
The DNA here is from genome assembly GCA_030704555.1 of Heliconius charithonia. NCBI lineage: Eukaryota > Metazoa > Arthropoda > Insecta > Lepidoptera > Nymphalidae > Heliconius > Heliconius charithonia. The sequence goes on from CM060825.1 coordinate 9,469,925, forward strand.
TAATTACATGTAAATTAAGATATGCCGCATCCGCAATGCGACTCACTGACTACCAAACACTTGTTCCTCTACTCTACTCGTACCTGTAACTTCATTTTTAATAGCGGCTGATTCTTGAATGAGGTCGTACATTTAATTGCACTTTACTTTAATAATGGAATGAAATGGATGGTGTTCCACCTCACTTATATGATATTATTGAAAAAAAAAATAGAGGCCAGTCGTGGCGCATCGGCACAAGGTGTGACTGTAAAACCGACTGGTTGTGGGTTCGGTCCCCACTCGAGATGAAATATTTACTTAAATTTATGCTTCCATTTCTTAGCTTTGGTATCGAGGCAAAACGCAGCGATGAGTTCTGCAACTCAACATGCAGGATTCGGCAGAAAGTAGGGAACGGAGTGTCTTAACACTACTACCCTCTGCCTACCCTGTGGTGTGCGGGAAACAGCGTGAAGCTGATTATTAACTAGTTAAATGTCAGATACGCTCGCCTAAGTTTCCGTACCGATCTCGTAATTGTAACTCAAGTTTTATAAGATGAACACATCTTATAAAACTTAAATAGTTGCAGCCGTATGCACTCTTTTTTATATATTTATTATACTTACCACAAATATATTTCAGTAATGGTTTTTTTGTAATATTCTGTGATATAACTAACTATAAACTTCCAATTTCCGTTTTTTTACTTTAATTGTAATGTAAGTTCTCAGAAGGGCGTGCATGTTTTGTATTATTTTCAGCTACTTACCTCCACTAGTTCCTAACAAACAGAAAAATAGAGGACAACAAAGCGATCCTAAATGTGTACTTTTTTTTCTTGTAGAATGTTTGAATTTTTTTGAAACTTTAACGATTCATTGTGTGTTTAAAGTGAGATACTCTAAAATAGAAGCATTATTATTAAATACCATTAAGTATTTTAATATTAAATACTAATTTTATTATTAAGATATATGTATAGTATTAACAATATATTTATTTGGTGCCTTCAAAAGCATTTTGCTTTCCACGTACATTTTCGCGAGAGCAACTCTAAATCATTCCAGACATTGTGCTGTCAAGAAGTAATCTGTAAATTTCAGTTCAAGGCAATATACTGAGTGAAATAGCTGACGCTGTTAAATTACTCTTAAATCTCAATTTTAAGAAACAGTTTATTAATTTTTATGGTTATAACAAAAAAAACCACAGATAATGTTATTATAATATTCGTTTCTTAATAATTGAATTTTTTCAACAAATAACACAAACATGTCAGTTAAATTATGAAAGACTTTTATTATATAAAAAAGGGCAGTAGCGAAATGCACGATATGCATAATGAGACGAGTTAGCTTGCTACCATCAAGCTGCTGCTCATCTCCTCGTATATTTTACATAAATCTAATTTAAAGATCATACTTAATTTCTACTAGAAAGTACATTAATAAAAAAACTTTTAACATATTTTTAAGAATAAATATTAAAATTAAATATATTACAAATTTACTCTATAACAAGACATCCGAATCCCCCGAGTGGGAGAGAATTGAACCCACAATACGGTCTGCCGCCACTGCACCACACGACATGCACACAATATGTTAAATTTTGTATTTGCAATTGTGCGAACATCGCAAATTATTTTTTAATCGAAATTAAATCTATTGATACTATTATTAATAACTCATGCATACATAATAAAATATTGAGTTTGCATTTTCGTACAATCGTTGTACGAAAAAAATATTGAAAGGAATTTAAAGTTCTAATGAAAAAATATATATATAAATGGTTTATTTAGGTATGGTATACTGCAATGCCGATAAATGTATTATACTATAATGACTATTTTTCTTTTATTAAATGAGTAGATAGATGTTATTTTTTTTGTACCAATTATTTGCGCATAATATAACTAAGACAATAATAATCTATATAGTTTTAGTTTGAGGCCAGTCGTGGCGCAGTGGCACGAAGTGTGACTGTAAATAAACCGACTGGTTGTGGGTTCGATCCCCACTCGAGGAGATGAAATATTTACTTAAATTTATATTTCCATTTCTTCGCTCTGATGTCGAGGCTAAGCGCGGCGTTGAGTTCTGCCACTCAATACGCAATGCCTCCAGAATTCGGCAGAAAGTGGGGAACGGAGTGTCTAAACATTAGGTTCCCTCTGCCTACCCTGCTGTGTGCGGGATACAGCGTGAAGCTGATTTATTTTTTATTTTATTTTTAGTTTTAGTTTTATTTTTTATGGTAGCTAATATATGGTATTTCATGTTCATTTGATTCATCCATTTGATAAATCATCGGTAAGGAGGAACAACGATTTGTTTTTGTTAGCTCGAATTTTATAGCCTCAAATAAGCTAGTGAAGACTGAAATACGAAGAGAACTTAATTTTCAATTGCAAAAACCTATATTAGCTATAAACGGCATATAGAAAAAGATCGGAACCTAATATAAGAACACAGCATGTACTTTATTGGGACCGATTTTCGAGATATTGCGTGTTAAGTAAAAAAAATATCAAATCCAGCAAAGGAAAACTATTAATACTTTTGTAATGTGGAATTGGAATCGAACCCATATCCACTGCATTACCGACAGTTCTAAACTTGCTACAGGTGTTTAAATCATAACTAATGAAAATACAATTGATATATGCTGCTAAATTGAGTGATACACACAATTGCATTCAACCAATTCAACCATGTTGCGGCTTTCATTCATGATACATAACGATAGTGTTGTAGCATTTTGTGACACTGACACCGCGCCAACTATACGTCAGATCGTGCGTTTACGGAAGTTAGGACGTCTCATTTATATCTCATGTTGATCTTAATATACGTTACATGTTGCAACTAAGAATTTTAATTTTTCTTGGAGCGTTGAAAGTTTATATTTTATTTTAAAATGTATAAATTTACATTTTTGGTTTCTTGCATACATTTTTTGTGTTCTGTACCTCAAGAAGTAAAAACGGAAGCCCTAAAGGATCACATTATTGCTCGTCTGTCCGTCTGCCAAGACCATTTATCTCAAGAGTGTAAAAAGCGGTATAAAGCTGAAATTAATATCAAATAATTTTGGTATGGTCCTTTGAAGCACAGACAAAATCAAGCTTCTAAGTTAACACAGTTACGTAGACCTACAGTTATAAAATTTTGAACGAAGAGAAAATTTACATTACACACAAAGGACAAAAGCCGAAAAGTATTTTTTTTAGGAATTCCTAAAGAAAAAATAATTACAAAGTTACATTTGTAATTCATTTCATAGAAAATAAGTGCAAACTAACAAATGAATACTAAAATTTTGTTTACTTAGACAAATTATGTAAACGGCAAATTGATTTTTGAAAAATCATTTAAAGGTAAAAAAGGCGAATTTGACAAAACCTATTCATAAATATGCATATCTAAAGTATAAAATATTTAAACAATAATAAAAAAAACATTTCGTATTTTATAAATGTATATGAAAAATCATCGAAACGTATCTTTTCCACAATATACTACACTAACCACAAAATGTTTACAAATTACTTGGAACTGAATTTCACGCAGGTTGAACATCACGTAATTTTACGGCACATAACGCTTATACAGTACGAGTATGTTATCATAGGAAGAATTGCGTATACTGAATTCTATCTCATATTTTTTTATTTATCATCCCATCAAAAAATAAAATAACTCTGAAACTGGGGGCATCAACAGAGCGAGACAGTACTTTACGCCAAAACACCGATTGACTCTGTATAGGGTCCAGGATCGGCCTCATATGGTGTATTATTCTCATCTCTGGGCTGGTGCACCCTAGTATCAACTTGACCCATTTGATCGCATACAACGTAGACGTTCGAATCGTTGGAAACCCAATGATCTATGCCTTAACATATTGGCTTTGCGTTGAGATTTCTCCTATTACCCCTATATATATTATCTCCTATTACCCTGTCGCCGAGTTTTCTAACCGCATAGTACGTTACAAACTCAAGTACCATCCACACTTCCGTGCTACTACTACGTACTGTGCGGTTTCGTAGGAACTTCCTTCTACTCATCTGTGAAATGACCTACCTGCGGCAGTGTTTCTAGGTCGATATGACCGGGGTACCTTCAAAAAGCGCGTCAATCTCCACCTTAAAGGCCGGCAACGCACCTGTAGTTCCTCTGTGTTACACGGGATCGTGGGCGGCGGTGATCACTTACCATCAGGTGACTCGTACGCTCGTTTGCCTTGTCTTTTTTCCATAAAAAAAACTTATTTATATTTAGTCTATATTTTTTACCTGATTTTAAGTTATCAAGAAAAAAATCAACGACACTTTCATGCAACTGAGTCTTGTTAAAATCACTATTATTCAGAACATATTCAAAATGTTTAATATATAACGTAGGTTTTATGAGGTTGTTATGGCGCAGTGGGTTTATCTAACTGTAAACGCGATTATTGTCGGTTCGTAACCTACTTAGGAAAATTAAATTATTTTCATAGTATAGTAACATTGATCGGGTGCCTAAAACTGGGTACCGACACTACCCTACTATGCTGTAAAAAGTGTGAAGCTGGTTTATTTATTTAATAGATATATCGTAAAAACTTTGGAACCATTTACGTAAATTAGCTTAATTATTATGCATTAAATACATTTATATTCGATTAAATTAAGCATGACCTCAAGAGGGAAAGATGTATTATAGAGATGACATAACAAATTTATTTATGATAGATAATAAATGGAACATGTTCCCTATTAGATTTCTATGAAACTTCTGTATACAATCAATACTTGGATTTTATATATTAGTTCATTTAAAAACAATTACATTAAATATTGTAGGAAATAATGCGAACTCGGTTCTTAGTGATAGATATTATAAACTTAAAACTAGAACTGGCTCTGGTAACGCGGTGTTGAGGTTCGCCACTCAACACGGAATGCCTCAACAAAGAAGAGAATATCCCCAAATTTTAAGACAACGTGCACTTAACACACGTCAAAAAGTATAACAAAGATATATTATAAAACCTCCCCCACATTATCAAAATATTACCTAAAATATAATATTATTAAAACAAATTCAACTTCAAGGAACAATTTACATACATAAACTTGGTTAGTATATATATGTAAATCGTTCTTGCCTATACAAATATCTTATTTCATTTACAATCTTTATAAAATATTCATTTGAACTGTGTTACAACTACTAACTTAAAAGAATGAATAGCGGACGAATTGCTGCTGTGGTAAATAGAAAAACTCAAAGCTCTCTTAAGTGGTCCTAGTTAGGTTTATTCTTACAACTTGAGCATTAAATCTTAATATTGCTTAATGAATGTAATTGAACATTAAGACTTGAAAATTAAGGATAGCTAATTTAAACAGTTCAGTAATAAATATTTTAATAAAGTGGTTATTAGAGTGATTTATGATAAGTGATAAAATTGTTCGTCTTATTTAAAGATCATCTATTTTGGCTCTCATAAAAGATTTATCTCATTTAAACTCAAGCAGCTTAAATGTGAATCATTAATTAATTTTAATTTCATTAAAACTGATCTCCTTATAGAGATGAGAATATAATAAAATATTCTCATCTCTATATTTTAATAATAATATATATGACGTTTTTAAAAACAAAATCAAAAGTGTTTTTTCTCTTCAAAAGTGTTTTATATCTTTAGTATCTATTTCAAAATTTTATAATTTTCATTTGTGGGTGATACAACCACGGTCGCTATTGTGGACACGATGGGCATGCCCACAATTTTAGTAGAATGACGTCAGACTTTTTGGCCTTCATAAAGTTTCACTTATTGATATGCTGACGATTTTTTGATATTCTATTGATATTCTACAATCCACTTTCTACATACAGATCTACAGTTATTTATCATAGCGCACATAAATAAATTTTAAATTTAGTTTTAAGGATGAACACAGCACTGCTGTGTTCAGAGTTACTGGACATTATATAGAAAATAGAAGCAATTTATCTTCAGGGACGTCAGCAGTCGCTTCGTGTAAGTCAGATAATTTCTGAATTGCATGATGTAACAGCTGGTGTACTTTTCTTTTTTCAATATTTATTAACTCCTTTCATTATTTCCATTCTAACTCCTTGATACTGTTTTTATGAACCTAACATACACACTATAAAGGCACGGCCATAAGTTTTACCAGTACCGTGAAATAACTAGATGTTAAAATTGGAATCAAGCTAACAAAGAGCAATAACATTGTTCATATTTCGAGTAAAATTTACGCTTCCTTGCACTCAATGATGCATCTTAAGAATTTATTACCTGTACAAAAAACCTAAATACAGTTTGCCAAAACCTTGTTGCTCCCTACTTATTGGTCGCGGTTGTGATGCTTACTGTTTAGATATGAATAAAGATCTCATAAGCAAGTTGGAATAGATACTCCATATCCGTACACACTTAATTTATAAGCAACTTGGTTGACTTTCGATAGTCGATCGCAGGAACTCTAGGTTCCTTTGTTTACTTAGTTCATTTTTTCGATCTCAATTGTCCCACTTGTCTGTCATTTGACCTCTCCTACCTTTCCTCTTGAAATAATATAAGTATGACTTTTTCTAAGTAAAATATTTTTCTGTAGCAGAGTCCATTTCAGATCATTATCAGTTCCTAAGATTTTTAAATGTTCAGGTTTATAATGTAGATATTGTTATCTTTCTACTGGAATAAAATATTTATCGAAACTAGTAAAATTCGGTCCTTATAAGATTTCCTTTTTAAATTAACAGTTAAATTACATTTTTACTTATTCATAATACAGCCATTATGCTCTTCGGGCATATTTAAAACGATAAGTAGATTAGCTATATTTTATTGATATATTAGTACAAAGGAAACGCCGAAAATAATATTTCAGATATATATAAAAATAACCAAATGTTGTTATTTTATAACAATTGAAAATTACATATTTTTATGAATTTTAAAATATATACTATAGTATACACTTTAATTCTAAAATTGGATTCGTTCAAAGAAATACACTCCCCGTTTTGCCATTCGAATAAATTTTAAGGAAATTGACAGGTAAATAGACTTTAAGCTGAAATACCTACCAATATTTGAGTCGTTGCTTCTCTCACATTAACATTCAGTATATAAGCATTTTTAAATTATCCTCTTATGAATACCACTTAAGTTTTATATAATTTTACTATAGATCATGAATGGTTATTTCATTTTCATAGAGAAGTACTTTGTTATTTTTTATTAGTCTATTTTGCGGGTTATATAAGTACTACAAGAGTTACGTATCAAGCATTTACAGCACTTGCTTTTCTTTTATACATGAAGTAAATGTATTATGACTAGAAAAATGTTTTACAAGTTTTTACTTTTATTTCACACACCATTATAAACGTTCATTGTTTTGAAAATAACTCTGTATATATTTAAAATGATTTAACTCCAATTGAACCTCGGCAAATGATAAACAATTCATGAAAATGTACATTTTAATTTGGAGTCTGTGACCTACTTTTCTAAAATTTTATTCTGTAGTCCACTGAAAAAAATACAAAATACATTTAAAATCTTGAAAATAACCCGCTATAATCCTGGCAATTTAGGCGGATCATTCTAATTTTATATTCAAAATCGTTGACGCTGTCATAACAATTTAAAGATATATGAAAATATTATATAATTGTTCACTGAACCGAATCTTCCTATATTTATTGTTTCTTCTTAATTTCAGAAACAATATAAGACAAAAGTATAAAATCTATCTATGCGTTACAACTTTATAAAGTAATTCTATGTTATTAAAACTTTTCCCGCCAAAAATAAACTAGACAGGCTAACTTACCTGGTTGTTTTTCTGGCGTTGGTGGCTCTTGATGATGTCGCAGAAGCTGTAAAGCAAATTCAGTACCGACTTCCTCAGATCTTGGACAAGGTACATACGCGTATTGTTTCTTTGTCGGCGCCGGCACGGGCGCGACGCGATGCTTGCCGCGCTCGGCCATGCGGCGTCTGACGGTTACTCTGTTCAGTGTTGCCAACTTGTGGGAAATTCTACCTTACATTATGTGATTTTAGGTACAAAAGTGAAGTTATTATTATCATAGTTATTGTATAATTATAAGTTGTGTTTTTAAATCCGATTACATTACAGTTTTTGATAAGGCTATTTACTCTATAAAATTAATAACATGATTTTTAAAAATACACCATTTTCTTTATAGGCAAAAATATATACGAACTAGTTTCTCATAAAATATTATACGAAAACTAAACTTCATAAAGTAGCATGTATTGTAGGAGTATTTTCAAAACTGGCATCACTGACATTGCCGCAGCTAGCGTGCGCCCTTATCGATAAAGCGCGCGTAACTTAACAGTTAACTTGTCCAACCAATAATCGCCTCATTAACACACCACTTGTTTGAAACAAAACCATTCACGCTTTGATTTACTTTGTAAGCTATCTTAGTGCTTTTACACGATCGTTATTCATTATCTGTTCTAATTTATGGCTAATCTATATCATAAGAATTATCAATTCATTACATGCATCAATGCAAATAATTTACATTCTTTAAATTTTAAATGGTAATCAATAAAGTTTTTATTTATTTTTATAATTATTTGAGTTAATGGATATAGTATCAACTACAACATACATTTGAACGGGTGAATTTTCTCAAATGCTTATTTGCTTTAGATTAAATTGAAAGTATTGACATATTATAAGTCAACATCTTTTTTTTTTCAAATAAAATCCCAGAAAAACTGAAAGAAAAAGTTTTAAATTAGATCCAAAAAAATCGTATTCATTTCTGAAACGGAAAAGCTAAAGTAGATCGCTAATTTAAAATGAAACCAGATATTGTTATACTCTTTGTTCTTTATGGTTTTTGTTTATAATATTTTTGAAAATATAGAAAACACTAATCGTTTTTTAATTAGAACATAGACCTTTGTTTCACTCGTGATATCAAAAGATTTGTCCCATTTGATAAGCGTTATTTTATTTTAATAAGTATAAAGATTTTTATCTTTGAAATTATTTACATGTAGAAAAAGTATTTGCCTTTTGTATGTAAATATATACAACATTAAATTTACGTTTTTCTTAAGAAGTTTGCTATGTTTTGGAATAAAATATGTTAAATATTTCAATGGTGTTTTTCTAATACTATCTTTAATTTTAAATAAAGTAGCAGAAAGAATACAAGGACATCAATTTTGAATAAGAAATAATCATTGTAAAATAATTAATAATTAAAATATAAAATTGTAGAAGATTATTTTTTTATTTGAAATGATTTTACCGCACTTCATTTCAAACTTTCCTCAATACCCAAATTCGCGGTACATCACTAGTATCACCAGTGCGCGCGCATTTCTCGTGCTTCCCGCACTACGGTCGATAGCACGCGGGAAAGCTGCACTATGCGGAGCAATGCGTTCAAACTTTAAATAGGCTTGACAAAACTTTTGCTTAACTTATTTTTTTTTAAAAATTGCTATTGTATAGGACAATTAAATTAAATTACAAGTTCAGTATATGTACCTACCAATAGGAATTTAATAAAATATTTATTTATATAAATATTTTTAAAAAATATTGACATATCCTTAATTTGGTTTAACAATGAGATTATTGGGTTTTTTGCTTAAAAAACAGATAAGTGTGCATATATATGCGGTAAGGCAATTTACAAACTTAATTTAACTTAAAGTGCAAATACGTCGTCATTTTTTCAACAAATGAGCGATTGCGAGTAATGATTTTAAAATAAAAGTCGTAAATTAACATTTTTTTTGCTGAAATTACAAATTATATTAATAAGTTATATAAATTGATCATTCCAGTTTAAATTAAACGCGCTTAAACAACTGTTTCGTTAACATCTAGTTTACAATTTACATAGCTAAGTTTGAGACTTGAGAATGCTTTCAAAACAGAAGGCATTGTTTTATGTTTCATTTAACTTTTCTGTGTTAAACATTTATTTGTAAATTTTAAAGAATTATAAACTTAGAAAAACTAAACTGAACAAACATTATGTAAGTATCTTTACTTTATTGTTACTAAAGTATCTACTTACTGATGGAATTGTTTCAACTCTTTGTGAAAATAATAATCATCTATTTCATTTTCATTCATTATCTAGTATGATTAAATTAGAAATAATATTTTGCGTAATAAAAAGATATTAAAATTAAACAATTATAACTGATTCAATATAACTTTTTGGTTCTCCGCGGAACCTTACAAAAGCTTTTAATATAAAACAAAAAGTGTATTTTTATCGTACCTAAGCCTTATGACTATTAACTTCAGTAAGATTAACATTTAACAAAGAAAAAAAATAGTTTTGCTTATTATCAGTTAAATAATCATTGTCGTCTCTGAGTCTAGTAATGAGGTATTATATAATCGTTATTATAAATCCATATGTATATATACTCTATAAATTCTAAAATAAATCTTTTTGTCTGTCTGTGACACAATCATGGACAAACTGCTGATCTGATTGTGGTAAAATTTCATATAGAGGGGAGACTTGAGGGTTTTGAGATAAACATAGAATACTTGTTTCTCGCATTTGCAATATTCTCGATATATATAAATTAAAATAACTTTATATCTTTCTTTTTCATATGCATTTTATTATCTGACATACTAATTACAATTGCAGCTAAGTAACAAGGAATTGCTTTGTTATATTTTCTTATAACGATGACATTGCCCATTACTTCCTGTAACCCAAAATGGGCTTCTGCACGCTTAGTTTTGAGACACATAAAACAATGTACTACAAAAATATTGTCCTTTAAAACCTATAAAAAATCCGCGATGGGATATTATATTATATATATTATATGTTAGCAACCATTTTAATTATTGTTAATGTATTTTCTATATTTGTTATTTATGCTTATTAAAAAAATATATAGTCACCTTTAATGTTTCATTTAGATTTAAATTATACTTTACTGTACATCATTATGATAAATACTTTAGAAGATATCACCGATTCAAAATGACCCAGCCTAGCCTACAAGACGCACGCAGCAATTTTCACACATTTCAATCGCTTAATTTTTATATGGATATTTGCTATTTATTTTATTTTTTTTTATCTTCGCTTATTTGAGTAGTACATTTATTTTAAGTTTGTTTTATTTTGCTTCGTGTTATTTTTAATTTTAATACTTTAAAATATTTATTTTACGTTCATAATGTTGATAATATAGCAGGCGAGGCCATGCGGGTCCGCTTGTTTAGTTTATATTAATCATTTCATTACATTAACTTACTTTTCCAGTTTTCGTGACGCCATAGTGGCGCATTCGATATTTACTTGGGGGAATATATTTTTTTTTATTTTTTTGCTCTGGTAACAAGTATAAAAACTCACCGTTGAGTTCTGTTACTCAACACGCAATGCCTCGAAAAATTCTGCAGAGTGAGGCACGGAGAGTCTAACAATATGCCTACTCTGCTATATGCAGCACATACAACGTTAAGCTTATTTATTATTTCGTGCAACGATTTGTGCAACGGCTACTCTCCTCTCTATTCCCTTTGTCTACCGTGCTCTATGCGGAACATAGCGAAAAGTATATGCTGCGGATAATTTTACTAAAATTTCTTGAAAAAGTAAATCGTTTGAGATTCTTGAAAGCCTCAATGTCATACTTCAGACTGCAGGTTGGCAAGAGTTCATGTTAGAATTTAGCCAAGTGTAAAATATTATTTTACGATGATAAAGGAACATTGGAAATTCATTGCGGTAGCCAGTATAGTAGTCTTGCGGTACACTGTAAATAATGCTGTTTTTTTAAGGATCTCATAATGATAATAGTTGCTGCAATAAAAATACACTTAATAAAATATATTAGTAGAATTTTATCTTATATTTTTATTTTATTTATAATAATTATATTTTATAATAATTTTATTTATATATCTTGAGGCCAGTCGTGGCGCAGTGGTACAAAGTGTGACTGTAAAACCGACTGGTTGTGGGTTCGATCCCCACTCGAGGAGATGAAATATTTACTTAAATTTATATTTTCATTTCTTCGCCCTGGTGTCGAGGCTAAGCGCGGCGTTGAGTTCTGCCACTCAACACGCAATGCCTCCAAAATTCGGCAGAAAGTGGGGAACGGAGTGTCTTAACACTAGGTTCCCTCTGCCTACCCTGCTGTGTGCGGGATATAGCGTGAAGCTAATAATAATTTTATCTTCGTAAATCTCTTGGTTATTAGTGGAATTTAGAAAAAAAATCGGTATTATATTCTCGGTGGAGGGGTTAATTTTTTTTGCCAAACAAATAAATTGCATGATGCGGTGAAAGAAAATTGTTTGTATTTGCATAAATTTTTTTTTTGTTGGTTCCAGTAAGTAGTGTTCAAAGTAAGAGTGTTTCGACGATCTTGTGCATGTGTTTAAGTTAACTAGTGATATATCACTGCGCTCTTTCTTGATATTTGTCTTTACTAAAAGAAAATTGAAAATACAGCCAAAACATTCTGATAATCTGTCCTTTTATTACACCCTAGAATATAGTATGAATAATATAATAACCCAAAATTTTAAATGAAAGAAATGTAATTACGTTACTAGCATTTACTCTTAAATAATTCAATACAACTGTCTTCGTAAGGCTCTTAAGTTTTCCGACTTGATAACTTTATAAATAATTCTATACAGTACAAGTTTATATTATACTAGCGACACGCTCGCGGCTTCGCCCGCTTACACTACTGTATTATGTATTACTGGAGTTTTCATAATACTATGAGTTACGAGAACGGAACGGAAGATAAGTCTACCATAAATATTATTTTAAACGACAACATTGGTGATATTAAAAAATAACTAAGTGGTTACAATACAATGAATTCGAAAAATAAATTTTGATAGTGAGTTCACTGCTTATAAAATGTTGTTATGTTTAGATGATGTGGTGAAATGACCATTTTTAATCATTAGTCTATTAACTTTCTCAAGAGTGTATTTAAATTTATATTATGATAAGAAAGTACCAAATACATTATACAAATTAAACTTAATGACAGAGTAACTTTTAAAGAAATATAATTATGTATAATAGTGAAAGAAAATAAAAAATATGTCATTCCTCTATAGAATATATTATTCTACATTGTGTCATAGAAATAGCTTTAATTGCATAAAAAGCTATCGTCCTGCTGTATAACGATTCTTCTATTACTATTATTAGTACGAACAATGTCGATACTAATGATGTATTGTAATGTAATTTTGAATATTTTTTCGCGGATATGATCATTAGTTGGTGAAAGACATGACCTTTTATTTAATTAAAAAAATAATAATAATTAGCGAAATCAGTCGCGGCGCAGAAGCACAAAATGTGACTGTAAAATCGACCGGTCGTGGGTTCGATCCCCACTCGAGGAAACGAAATATTCATTTACACAACACACACACACACACTCACAATCTTTACATGCTTGTGCCCCTGCGCATAGTAGTTTTACTTATCTCTTACATAGTATTAGTACCTATTCTTACTTATCTCTTACATTTTTGCAGAAAATTTATATTTGTTAAGGACTCTTTAAATTTCCTAAAGTAAAAGCTAGGCCCAAAAATAATATACTACGAGTAGGGTAAGCACTCAAATAACTATACAACAACGTTTTGTAAGAAATGTTGATTAAATGGATATAAATTAAACAACCATAGAAACATTTAGGATTTGCCCACGGAAGAATGTTTCTTAGCTATAAACGATCAATACGCTCGATTGGCGTTTCGTTACTTATTACTTCTTTTTCTTACAGTTCTTGGCAGTTTTCTTACTCAGTATGAGTTAAATATACTAACTGTGTGTCGTTTTTTTTTTATTTGTTGTTCAAGCTGTATAAGAAACAGGCAGACATTATCATTTGTTTCTTTTTTTACGTTCGTGGCGTAGGTGTACTACAAGCATGCGACTGAAGAGGTGACAGATTTCAGGTTCAATTCCCACTCTTGAATTGAAATATTTGATCTGATAACGACACAAAACGCGGCGTTGAATTTTGCCACTAAACAGTCAATGCTTCCAAAATTTGGCAAACAGTGAAAAACGGTAGTGTCATAACACTAGGTGCCCTTTGCCTACCCTGCTATGTTCATGATACACCGTGAACCAAAAATATTTTTTTAAAGATATCTTTAAGATCATTAAAAGCTTTCAGCTACAAGTTATTACGTTTTAGCAGTTAAGCAGTTTAATTACTTAAAGTGTTTACTTAAAATCTTAACTTTTTATTTAAAACAATTATGTAATTTTAACTAATATCTTCGCTTATATAAAGAGCATAAAAAAAAATCTCTCAACGCCATACTGCATCTCGCATGTAGCAGAATAGTGCTTAATGCGAGATAATATAAGATAGCTAGTGTTAAGACTCCGGTTTCCATTTTCCACCGATTTCCAGAGACATTGCGTGGACGTTGTTGAGTGAACGAACTCAGAACTCAACGCTGCGCTTCAGACCGAAGAAATTATATATATATATATATATATATATATATATATATATATATATATATATATATATATATATATATATTTCATTTCCTCCTATTTGACCCATAGTCACACGCTTGTGCGTCACGACTGGTCTCTAAAAAAATATATAACCATGAATAAATATATTAAATGTAATGTACTAAAAATAATAGTGCAAAGGCTTTTTCGTCTAAAGCTTTTTTCAATCACACTAAAATTACGTGTAGACGTAATAAATCTTAGACATATCACGTTATAAAACTAAATGGACACTACTTTTAAGGGTACCTACTTCAAACGCCTCTTCCGCTCTTAAGGTCGTACAAGTAAAGCCTATAGACTAAGCTGTTAGTAATAGAGCTCCACTTCGCTTTCCTATATTTTAATATTTATTGTAACCCAAAATACTATAGCTATATATAAAATAGCTGTTTTTAATGTAAAGTGGACCTAACCCATTTTTCTCATATAATAATATTATACAATATTTTTTTACATAACTAAATTGAGATGTTGGATCATCTGAGGGTAAACGTGATGGTTATGATTTCGACTCCAAGTAAGGGGAATGGATTATTTTTAATTTCCTGTTCTAATTCGCAACACAAAGTAATGTTTTGAAAATATGGCGGAAAGTGAGGACTGGAATATAATTAATATAATATATAATATATATATATTTGAGGCCGGTCGTGGCGCAGTGGCACGAAGTGTGACTGTAAAACCGACTGGTTGTGGGTTCGATGCCCACTCGAGGAGATGAAATATTTACTTAAATTTATATTTCCATTTCTTCGCTCTGGTGTCAAGGCTAAGCGCGGCGTTGAGTTCTGCCACTCAACACGCAATGCCTCCAGAATTCGGCAGAAAGTGGGGAATGGAGTGTCTTAACACTAGGTTCCCTCTGCCTACCCTGCTGTGTGCGGGATACAGCGTGAAGCTGATTTATTTATTTTATTTATAATATAATAAAATTGCATATAACGGTTTTCCAACTTTCAGATACCCCATTTCCAGATGCCTTTATTAAAACTCCCTATTTCCCTAAGAGAAAAGTAAATTTCGTAAAACCTCCTAAGCCCGTGGAAACGCATTTAAAGATATAAAGTAAATTCTTATTATAAATATGAATTCATCACTCGATCGATATAAATTTATATCGTTTGTAATCTAAGTTTATTTAAGTAAACTACTAAGTCAATGATTTAATTTCAATTTTTATTGTTACTACATTTAACGTATTTTCATTAAAAAAAAAATAATTAAATTAGCTTCACGCTATATCCCGCACACAGCAGGATAGGCAGAGGGTACCTAGTGTTAAGACACTCCGTTCCCCACTTTCTTCCGAATTTTGGAGGCATGGCGTATTGAGTGCAGAACTCAACGCCGTGTTTTGCCTCGACACCAGAGCGAAGAAATAAACATATAAATTTAAGTAAATATTTCATCTCCTCGAGTAGGGATCGAACCCACAACTAGTCGGTTTTACAGTCACACTTTGTACCACTGCGCCACGACTGGCCTCAACTGGTATTTTTATTAACTGCGTCTATATTTCGATATACTTGTGTACCTATTTTGTTGTTAAATATATATTCTTTATTTAAGAATTTAAAAAAATATTTATAATTAATATTTCAAATATTAACTTTTTAAGTACTATTTAAATGTATCCTATAGAATTAGGTTTCAAAATAAAAAAATATTTTTGTTATCTCAGTTTTCATATTAATCATAAAAAGCTTATTCAAAGCGTTTTTAGTCATATTCAAAAAACAGCGACAGTAAGGGTTCAATTTATCTGAGTGGTTACGCTTACTATAGCAATGGAACAAAACATCCAATACCCAAAATTTATTTTTTTTTCTATATAACTGATAAAACTAAACCTGACAATAACCTCTAAAGCTACAAATAACCTAGTGTTAAGACACTCTGTTTTCCGTTTCATCATTACGTAACTTAAAATTTACATAGCATTATAAAACGAAGCAACCATTTATTCTGCGTAATGTGTACTAGCACACACAAACAGATGTACCTCCTTGGCGCGCGAGAATTTGCTGTTTACTTAAATATTTAGAGACCGGGTGCAATTTTGTTTGCCTAACTGCTTTTAAGTTTACAGAATTGTTAAATGTTATATGATACGGGGGAATGCTGAAACATTTTGTTTTACTCTGAAGATGAGTACAGAATCGAGCCTTTTCGAGTATCGAGTTTTTGTAACACTATAATAACATAAAATAACAATGTTTTAAACTTTTAAGTAAGTTATGTATTTTTATATTAATCTAATGAAAACTTTGCTTGGAAAAGATGTTTTCTATTTTATTTATACATAAACATTGAAATAAAACACTGTATCACACACTTTATTTTTTACACAAAGCACAATATTAAAACAGTACTAAATTCATCTGCCTTGATCTACTTAAGTTTAACCTACAGTTTTCTCCAACGAATATAGCTTAAAAATAAATCAGCATTCTTCTATTGTACCACATAATTTCTTTTTTGCCTTACAACTTTTTATGTATGTTCTTCGTAAAAAGTAACATTGGCAAAGTGAATAGAGCTCAATTGGCATGTTCGGAACACCGTAATCAAAGACAGAACTGAGAAATGATTTGTTAAATTGCCGTAGTGAATCATCACTCAGCTCTCTATTTCTATATACTATAAAAAGATAAGTCGAAATGAAAATGTAATAACATTTCTCATCTAACATTTAAAATACAGTGGTATTAATGATCTAGCGACATGTCTCGTGGGAATCTTTTCTGCTTCATTGTGCATATTTAGGTCAACGAGTACGACTCCGCATTCGTCCGCATACTACGATACAAAATATAAGTCAACAATCGACATCTAATTTTGATGATTTAATGTTTTTTGGCTTCTATAATAAAATAACCTTTTCTTTCGTTAGGCATAGTTATAGTCATAGTCGTGGCGTAGGGGCACGAAGTGTGACTGTAAAACCGAATGATTGTGGATTCGATCTCCACTCGAGGAGATGAAATATTTACTTAAATTTATATTTCTTCGCTCTGATTTCGAAGCTAAGCGCGGCGTTGAGTTGTGCCACTCAACGCGCAATGTCTCCAGAATTCGGCAGAAAGTGGGGAACAGAGTGTCTTAACATAAAGTTCCCTATGCCTACCCTATTGTGTGCGGGGTACAGCGTGAAGCTGATTTTTTATTATTTTTTTTTCTTCATGCAATAATATATTAAATGGTAAAGCATCATGTTAATCTGAATGTAGCCATTACAAAAGTGGTATAATAATTCTTTTACATGGAATTTGTCTATAAATTCTATAACATATTGTATCTTTACGTAACCCAGGTAATAACGTTGTACAAAACATTTCTGGCGAACCTCTCGCCTGTCGATAACCTACAATTTAGTATGCTACTAACGTAAACTGACTTTGATTTTTTTTTATTTCATACGCATATATAGGGACAACGAGATAAAGTTTTATCATAGGATATTCTTTTAATCACATCATTACCCAACTTTAGCAGAATATGCAGATTTAGTGGTAGTACTCTTTTTTTTCCTTTTAAATACTTAATTTAGAAAAATAAAGGAAAAAAGCCAGAGCTAGGCTATATGGCAGATTATTCGAAAAAGTATTATTAATAACGTTATTTCTATACTAACAAATAATACTTTCCCAGTTTCTGCTGACTGTACTTTACCAATATATCATAAATATTGTTGGCAAATAAAACGTATCGAATATTCCCAAGTATTTGTGAGACCTTGTTGATAAATATTATTTATATAGGGTCTTGCGGTTTTAGAATTCTGGGCTCGGCTCTCACGTATGTAACGTACCTTTTTGCTCATAATTCTAGGTTGTACGTTTAAAAGAAAGCTAGTTATATTGACTTTCTTTTATCACGTTTTATATATATTATGTGTATTTTTTATATGTTTCTTTTAAAAACTAAAATCAACCTCACGCTGTATCTCGCAACAACAACAGGGTAGACAAAAACCTCGGAACCTCGTGTTAAGACACACCGTACCCCACTTTCCACCGAGTTCTGGAGGCACTGCGTATTGAGTGGCAGAACTCAACGCCGCGCTTTGCCTTGACACCAGTGCGAAGAAATGAAAATATAAATGTAAGTAAATATTTTATCTCATCGATCGAATCCACAACCAGTCGATTCACACTCTGTGCCTTTGCGCCACGACTGGCCTCTGATATAAGGTTTTACACTGAATTAGATTTTTTTCTGTAATATAATTTAGTTCTGAAAGTAATATATAATCATTCATACATAACTTAATTGTACTTCTCTCAAGATTTGAGACTTAGAGAATAAAATAGCTAAACCAAGCTAAAACCAAACTAAGCCAAAGCAATAAAAATGTTTTTAATATATTTTTTTCTCAAATAAGAATTGAACCTACACCTATCGCGCACAGTCATTAATACTTGACAAATGATTCTCATTTGCTATTTATTACTTTCAATAATAAGATATTAAATCTTTACGCTATGTTTCAATATATAGAGCGTATTCAAAATTAAAAGTTGTATATATCATAATAAAGAAAACATTATAAAAATGAAGTTGCTTTATTGAAAAAATATTAAATTAGTAGAAAGAGAATAAACAAAAGATGAAAAATATATCATTTCAGCCAGCAGCAACAGCATAATCCTTGAGTCCGTCCAGTTACTTAGATGCCTTTTCCGTAGCCATAGCCGAGTCCACCATAACCAAGACCATAATCAAGAGCCTTGTTAAGTCCATACCCACTGTATACGGGCACGGATTTTAAGAGAGGCTCAGACAGTATGGGAGCAATTTCCACATTCTTTATGATGGGAAGAGGTTTGATTATGGGAAGAGGATTTATAATGGGGAGGGGCTTAATTATAGGCAATGGGCTAATAATGGGTGCAGACTTGACGATGATAGGTTCCTTTATGATAGATCCTGAAAATAAATAAATACATTACTGCACTTAAAAAAAAGAAAAATTACATTTCATGACATTAATAAATCAAAAAATATATTTAATATTTTAATTTCCTCGCTTTAGTAACGAGGCAAAGCGTGGCGTTGAGTTCCACCACTCATCACGCAATGCATACAGACTTCGGCGGGAAGTGAAAAACGGAAGTGTCTTTATAGCAACGGAGTGTCTTAACACTAGATTCTTAGGTTCAGTCTGCCAACTCTGCTATGTGCAATAAAATGTACTATGACCTTATCACCATAGTAAAAATATTACCGCTTAAAAATGATTATCACTATAAGAATTTTTTACTAGATAACAATTGAAAAGTATTTATTTTTGAAAAAATTGCAGAAAGATTGTATAGTTACCTAAAATTAATATCGAAATATTATGAAATACGTATGATGTTTATAAATATAAAACCGTCGTTGAAATAAGCATATATACATACACAAATACTAACATATGCATATATGCATGAATAAGTATATATAAATAACGGAATTATCGAAACGTTTATACTGTTGACGAAAAAGATTAATAATAGTCATAATATTTAAGAATAACTTAATTTTTTTACTCATAAATTAATACTTGTAAAGTAAGTGCAATATTGTTAAAATACAAATTTTTTTATCTCTTAATTATATAAGAAAATGTGGGTTTTAAAGTAGAACAATTACCGTAGCCACCGTAGCCCCCGTAGCCCCCGTAGCCGCCGTAACCACCGTAGCCGAGTCCACCATAACCGAGGCCAAGGCCTGAGCCGTATGCGCTAGCGGCTACCGCTAATAGGCAAGCAAACTGAAAACACACAGTATTTCGTTAAATAATATGTAATAATTACTTACGAAGATTAAATTATCAGATTTTCGTGAAATTCGTCATAAACATGGTAAAAACAAAAGAAGTATAAGAAATAAACATAGTCTTAGTATCTCATACAACATTATTCGCAACGCTGAGTGCGAATTGTAGTGATTAAAAAGTATAAAAGATTTTCAAAAGGTCAACTTCTTAAAACAGACCTCTTACTATTTTTGATTTTTATAGATAAAAGGTTGTTAACTAAGAACATTGGCTTTCTTATAGTTACTTGAAAGTATAAATCGTTTATTCATAAACTAGATTTGACTAGCGTCTGACTGTAAGCCCGACGGTTGTGGGCTCGAATCTCACTCGGACAGGAGAAGGACACACAGGAGAATGATTTAATTTGATTTTCCTCATTCTGGTAACAAGACAAAGCGTGGCTTTGAATTCCACCACTTAGCACACAGTGCTTCAAAATTTGAAGGTAAGTGGGAACCGGATGGAGGTATGGGAGGAACGCGTGCAGCTGCTGAAAAAAAACACATTTAGGTAATAATAAAATATATATATATATATTACTTACAGTAATGTAGGTGTTCATTTTGTTGGATTTCTTTGGCTGAAGTGTGCCGATCATTAAGAAATATTGCATATTTATACTCGCCAGTTTCCTTTAGTTTTCATATCGTATCGCATGCGTTGTGTACCTTTGTTGCATACTTCATCGTCATTAGCGTATCCTTGCGTATTTCTTACCGCTGCATTTACATAATAATAGGCCTAATTTGTTAAGGATTGTTTATTTTAATTCACATATATTCTGTTTTATGCAGGATAATAACTGACAAATTGATTTTACATTTTAATTTTTGATATTTAAAATTATACTATATATTACACACAGTCTTTGATATGACATCTTGAATAGTTGAGCCCATCGGCTTTTTTATTTGTTATTTAAAGCCACCGGTGTCATTTCCTATAGTCAACAGCGTCAGCTTGACAGTGTTCTCAATTTTCCTCCCAAATTCGGGACATTGCGTGTTAATTGGTGGAATTCAACACCGTGCTTTGGCTTATCAAAGCGTGCAAACGAAAACAATTCATCAACTCCAACCATTTATAATCTGGCGCTGTTCTTAGCCTTAAACGTTTATATATTTTTAACTGTAATCAGTTCATAATTGGTTTACATGTCCTAAAAATAGTTGTTTTAAGATCGTTAAGACAATATATATATCAACATTTAAAGAATAAATTATATAATCATTAATAAGTATTTTTCATTCTCTTAGAAGACATTTTTAGATAAAAATCATAAAATATTAGATTTTAAGTACTCCATTTTATGACCACAACGGGTAAAATCAATGTCATTTTTTATCATTATTTAAAAAAAAATATTTGAGTACAAATTATTTCAATATATTTCCATGTTTTATAGTTGCTTAAAACATTAAACGTACGGTTATTAAGACATGTTGCATGTTACGGAACATCGTGTTATAAATTAATATACGTTTAAAACTAGATCAAGTGGAATTAAGTTATTGTTGTATCGTAATTATTAAGTGCTATTGTTATTTTGTTGCAGGTTTGTAGATCAAGAGCCTTGGGTTGCCTTCCTGATCCTCAATTCGGAACGGAAGTCAACACCGCTATTTTACTGGACCGAGAAAATAATTCACTCGCTGAGTAGGAGTCTAATCTACAACGGCCACGTTGGACAGTCGACGCTGTGACGCTACGGCGCCTCAAGACATATGAAATGACTATAATACATTGTAAAACTAATCAGCATCAGCAAAAAATAATAAATAAATATTTTTTAAAGTGCATAAGATCAAAAATATTGTCTGTCTATATATATTCGCTCTGGTAACAAGGCGCAGCGCGGCGTTGAGTTCTGCCATTCAACACGCAATGCCTTAAAAACGGTGGGAAGTGATGGAGGAACGGAGTATTTTAACACTAAGTTCCTTCTGCCTACTCTGCCTATATGCGGAATACAGTACTGAAAAATGTATAAGTAATTAAATTTAATATCGTTATTGCACAAATGTGAATTATTCGATTTTTATACATTGACCGAATGCACGCGATATTTGTCGGTAATAATACAAATTAATAAATCAAATTATAAGTAAATTGAATTAAAAAAACAGGGATTTCAAAAATCGTTGAAAAATTGTTTCTCGACAAACGTACTATGTGCTTAGAAGTGTTGTTTAATAATTTGTTGGTATATAGGAAACTATAATTTGCATTTTTTGTTTGTTTAGTGTATTACAAATATAACAATAAATATACATAGTAATTCTTCAGGTTCCTTCGTATACTATATGAATTCTTATATAAAATTGAATATTAAAAAAGAATGGAATTTAAATCAGACTCGCTCACCGAGTGCTCCGTATAATTTGAGGATAAGATTAGGTCAACGGAAAGTAAAACTTCTATAAGTTGAAAAAAAATACTTTTCTTGTATAAAATTATCTAAAACTACTAATTTGTAATCGTTTTTATCTATAATTTTTAATTTGAGATTTTTTTCCTTATTTATACTACAAGTTCTCACTTCTTGCCAAATTTTCTAATTGTAGGTCTACGGGAACCACCCAAGGCCCTACAGGTTCGACCACGTGGCGAATAAGGTAGACAAACTTAAGTTCGCATGCCTGTGCACTCATTTTGTATAAAATGAACTAAAACTACAAATAAATATGAAATTTTTCTATGAAATATCTATAAATTTTCACTTTTCGATTTTTTTCCTTTTTATTCTAATGTCATTTCTCAGTTCGTACTAAATGTCATAACTATCGATGGACGGGGAGTACCCTATAGGTTTTGATTACGCGGCGAATTCCATACGAAATTCAGAACAATCTGTGTTTTAACATTAGATTAAAAACAACCTTTTGTTCGCGTATGAAATTTATTTTTTCAAGTTTTTATATGCAAAAACTAGCAATTTAATAAAATTAATATTTTCGTATTAGTACGACTTAACTTTTAAACAAAAAATATTTTTAAGAATTTTTTTTAAGCTTTCTCTTAATTTTTTCATTTCTATTTTAATGCATCTTTATTGCAATGTTCTTTACCGGTCAATCTCCATCTTTAGGTGTTCGATATCATTTAACTCTAGACCAAGAAAGCTCAAACGACTCCAAACACAACGTGTCTATCTTCCTTAATTCAGAGGTCCCTTCCTTATCCACCTTCCAGACCTTCTTCACATTCAGACTCTGGGCATCACTTAGAACGAGATTACTCGCCAAGACAAATCAAACGAATCCCAACACGATCTGTCCCTTTAAGGAACCCTTATAAGATCACTTTGTTGTCCGTCCGTCTGTCTGTCTGTCTCTGCCTGTCTGTCAAGAGCCTGTAAGAGATAGCACTAGGTTCCCTCTGCCTACTCTGCTGTGTGCGGAACACAGCGTGAAGCTGATTTATTTTATTTTTTACCTAATTTTATTGCCATCACTGCTGAAGTGATAACCCAAACTTCAGTTTAATTTACTTTGGTCAAATTCAACTAACACGGCAAGTTAAATAAAAGCTAGTAAAAAAATCGCTTGTACACCAAAAATATAATAAAAACATAAGTAAAAATCACCATTCGAACTATTAGTTTTAGAGACTCATTCAACAGACAGATCCTTCAGCTCTATAATATAAAATATTGATTAGTATAAAGGAGTATATAAGAAATAAGAGAAAGCATCTCTTTAATGTAAATTATGCAGCAAAAGAATATATCGTAAATTTTATTTAAAAATATCTATATAACATATATATAATTGAGTTGCTATAAACAGTGCATCAGTTTCGATAGTCGTATGCAATTAAAACCAACTGTACGTTTCACCTGAACATTGCAAAGCTTGTTCATATCCCGAGGGATTTTAATTAACCGTCTCCTGTTTTAACTTTTTTTAAATTAAACTAGAAACATGGAACTCTACATGTCTGTTAATTAGGTACCTTGTGGCCCAACAGCAATATTGCTGACTGTATCATTTAAGTATTTAGGTTTGATATTAACACAGCAAAATAGTGATGTCTGACACATTTTAGTGGCGCAGCGATACAGGGTCCAATTGTCAAACACGATGGTTGTAGTTTCGATTTCCACTATAAGGAATCAATTATTTTCCTTCTCTTGCTCTGAGAACAAGACAAAACGCGGCGTTTAGCTCCACCACTCAAAACGCAATTTCATGAAAATTAGGTCACGTAATGTCCCAAAAATAAAATATCGGAAAAATGGACACAATATTTTTCATGATATATCTGTGCTTCCCTCACTCTCTCTTCTTATTGCAAAAAAATAGTCACTAGAAGGATATTTATATATTGTAAATGGCTATAGCTCGATCTGGTATTAATAAACTAGGAAAATTACACTGACTAGCTTCAAACTTTTCCCATATCTAATGATATGTAATGTAGCCTAATGGCTTGCCTAGCAATCAGGTAGGCACTAGGAACCTAGGTGTTAAGCTACGTTCCACACACCCTGCCTAATTTTCGTATTGGGTGGCGGAATTCAACTTAAAACTTTTAGAAATATAAGGATAAATATCATTATTTCCTATAGTGGACATCGAACCCACAACAATCTCGTTTACTGTTGGACTCCGTCCTACTGCACCTCACAGAACAGCCTCACAATCCATTTTAGTGGAAAATGTAAAATTACATAACCAGTTACATAACCGACTGCAATTTCAAGTTTAACTTTGTATGGCAGCGATATTTCCTTCTAGTCTTGAATGTCTGGGTTTCTGTTTTGTATGAGTTCGTATGACTTATAAAAAACTTTTTTTTAGCTTCACGCTGTATCTGTCACACAGCAGGGTAGGCAGAGGGAACGGTGTTAAGACACTCCGTTCCTCACTTTCTGCAGAATTCTGAGGGCATTGCATGTTGAGTGGCAGAACTAAACGTCGCGCTTTGCCTCGACACTAGAGCGAAGTAATGGCAATATCGTATAATATTTCATCTCCTCGAGTGCGGATCAAACCCACAACCGGTCGGTTTTACAGTCACACTTTGTGCCACTGTGCCACGACTGGCCTTATCAAAAAAAGAACTTAAAGATTTAAAAGCTCTGAAATATTTTGGCATAAATTTTGTAGGTGTAAAATAATATCCATATATTTCTATATCAAGTGTTGATGTTATTATTTATTTTAAATATGGTATTGTTTTTAATTTGAATTTTAAATACATAACATTTATTTATGTATCTATCTATGTAATATAGTAACAGCTTCAGTTCATTAACATTTACGCTGTATTCCAAAAAATAAAGGAAACCTAGTGTTGAAATACTCCTTTCCCCACTTTCTGCCCAATTTTTGCGCACACTGCATGTAGCGTGGCGGAACTCTATGCCATATGTCTTGTTCCCAGAGAAAGGAATTAAAAATAATTCGTACCTCCGAAAGAGATTCAAACTCACAATCGCGCGTTACAGTCAGACGTCCCGCCGCTGTGCCGCGGAGAAGTAGGCTTTTTAAATATTGGCAACTATTTAATTATATAACTCTTATTTTTAATTGCACGAGAAACACCTTTAGCACTCTCCAAATTTTAAAAGGAAAATAATACATTTTAATGAGGGAAATAAATATTAAAATACTAAATAACTTTATTAATTTGTTAACTTATATGATATTTCAGTCGAATCACAGGTTGTAACAAAAAATCTGATGCAAATGATGATGCTTTAATTGTTAACATGTTACAAGGCAGTTAGTACGCGAGACCCTATACCGAAGAAGAAAGGAGAGTAAGCTAAAACGTCACATTATAAATTATTATTGATAATTCTTCATGAAAAATTTAAAACACAACAAATATTATAATTTCTATCTCAAAAAAACAGCTAGTGTAACAAATATACGAATATAATTTAATTTAAACATGAAAAATGGATTTTTAATTACATAAAATCAACTCTTAGTTGTGAAAATTTTTGCAAGAAATAATGACGTTTTACAAAGCAATGATTCTTGGAGGTTCATATAAAAATTGGCAGATCAGCAGAGATGCATGTCCATGAAGGTCTTTTTGTCCTTGAATGTGGGGCCCCAGGCGCCGTAGTTCTTCTGCTCCGGCTTCTTAGTATCTTTGACAGTAGATTGACTTGCGACAGGTTTTCTGAAATAGAGAATAGAGTATTTTTTTATTTATTTCTTTAGCTTACTTTGTATCCTGCATACAGAGAGAGTAAGTAGGTAGAGGGAATCTAGACACTCCGTTAACTACTTTCAGCCTAATTTTTGAGAAATAGTGTGTGTATTTTTTTTATTACTGTAAGGAGGGCAAACGAGCCGAAGGACCTAGCTCCCAGGCCATAACGTTCAGAAAACTCCTCAAAAGGAACGTCATTCTATAGCTAGCACGTACGCGTATATGATTTTGATGTACACACACTAGAAAAATACATCCAACGAGACTATAGAGTATTGACAGGGAACTAATGTCTCCGTGTACTTAAAGGTTCTAAATAGTTAGTTAGTATGGGATCATCGACAATTCTAACGGCCCGGCAATTGGATGAAATCAAATGGTTGTAGTTGATACTGAGGGGTGCCTGCCCACCGTGGGAACCGTACTCCAAATCAGGTTTAACTTGAGCCTTATAAAGCATAAGCCGATGTTCTGATGTGAAGTACTGCTTTGCCGTGTTCAGTGTCCAGTCTTATTAACAGATTTAAAAAAATAAGATAATAATAATTCACAAAGAAGTATAAGTAGAGTTACAGGATTTGTTCTAAGATACCCATTAGACTTACTTATGTTTGTTGAGACTTATACAACATTTTACAAATATTCAATATTATTAAAATTTAAAGAAAAACCTAAACATCCTATTTACTATTCACAATTGCAGACAAGAATACAAGGTTACGATGTAACGTACTCATATATTTTGTTTAAATGTGAACGCGAGAAACGGAATGCTTTTGTCCTTTTAATAAAATGAAAAAGTGAATAGAATATAAAGAAAGGTACTGTAGTTTTATTTTTAAAATGAAGGCTTCAATTGCAATTAATGGTACAATTTAGGAGCCATTTTTTTTCTGTATCCCACATGTAGCAGATTAGGCAGAGGGAGTGTTAAAGTTTCGCTAAACTTTCCGCCGAAAGCTGAACTGAAAGCCGCGCTTTCCCTTGACACTAGAGCAAACAAATCAAAATAATTATTAAATATTATAATATTTCCTTAAAAAAGGGACTGACCTACAACGCTTACAGAACATAATTTCATGTTTTCTATTGCATATGAGAATATATGTGATTGTATATTCAATCCTGTTGTGCTGTTTAAAAAAATATAACAATATAGTTAAAATTAAGATGTTCTTTGAGACGAGTTTTGGGTCGTTTGAGAAAGTGCTGGTTTTCAGAACTTTAGAAAACGCTTTAAGTTTAAGTAATTTGATTGGCTTTAAGTTTAAGTAATTTGAGGCCAGTCGTGGCGCAGTGGTACAAAGTGTGACTGTAAAACCGACTGGTTGTGGGTTCGATCCTCACTCGAGGAGATGAAATATTTACTTAAATTTATATTTTAATTTCTTCGCTCTGGTGTCGAGGCAAAGCGCGGCGTTGAGTTCTGCCACTCAACACGCAACGCCTCCAAAATTCGGCAGAAAGTGGGGAACGGAATGTCTTAACACTAGGTTCCCTCTGCCTACCCTGCTGTGTGCGGGATATAGCGTGAAGCTAATTTAATTTATTTATTTAATTTGATTGGGAAAATATTAAACTTAAAATTTAAACAGGCTTTGATGGAATTAAACTCATGTCAACCATTTAATACACTATCATTAATATGACACGCGTTACGCGCATACTAGGGTAGGCAGAGAGAACCAAGACAGTGCCTGTTGGGTGACGGAACTACCCGCCTCGCCTCATCTACCAGTGCGGTGAAGGGAAAATTAATTAAATATATCCTCAGATCAGAGTGAAAACCAAAGAATCTGCCCCACTGCACTACGACGGCATCAAGTATCATCTAATAATATATATTTTCTACCAAAAATAATCTGTTTTAATAAAACTATATTACCAAGCATATGCACATTATAATGGGGAGTATATGACAGCTGTCTTTGTTCTAAATTAATTTAGACCTAAGTGGGTGTATTTAGACACCAGTAAGACAGGTGTCTCGTTCCATACCACTATACAGTCTACTCAGATTTAAATTTATTTAACGTCATAATTAAGACATTATATAATGTGTTTTAATAATAAACTTTGTTTTGTTTGTCGTGACGTGATAAATAAAAGTTAATATCTATGTTGTTATTTAAACTAACACGTTTTATATGATTTGATCCTTGAAATTATGCGAAATCGATTCTTATACATATAAATCTTCTACAAACACGTTATGAGGTAGTGTTTATTTCATTCCTAAGTGTTATTTGCTGTAAGATTTGTTAATATTGTGATACTTTTAATTTAAGAAAAAGCCCTCAGGCGTATCAACACACTTTTTCTTCCTCTGTAATCAACGACACCGTATATACGAGATCACCCCCTGCCGCACTTATCACTCACTTTTACGTCATAAATCTATTTAAACCTTTTGCATATTTTTAATTTCAAAGAAAGTTACATACTTAATTTGGACTTACTTAATAGGAGCAGTTACGTCAAATTGGTTGCACGCGTGGTTAGCCTTAGAGGCGGTCTTGCACTCGTCGCCGCGGGCCATGGTCTATCGGTAATGGGATGGAGGTGACGTGAAGATGAAGGTAGAGGAGACCGGGGATCTATGGCACGTGCTGAATGTGGGTGAGTACTGCGTGCTCGAGTCGGTTGCCGGTGTTAGCGCGACGACTGCCTTTACGCGTGCACAAGTTCTTAGCGAGCCTGGAATTGTATTATTGTGTTTTAAATATATTTGTGATCGTTTAAATTAAATAATATTAGACACAAGATCTGTATGTTGGTTATAGTAAAAAATATACATTCATAATTAAGAAAAAGTTTTTATTTTTTTAGTTTTGGAATAGTTTCCGGATTTGCAAGTAGTTAGTTATACTTTTCGCTTAACATATTGGCATGGCAACACTTAACGCTGCAATAACTATAAGGGGTTGCTGTTTACCCGCAAAATGTCACAGCTAAACATTAAATACATCAGAAAGTTTCAACATTTATCTCTATTTTGATAACTTTAAACGTAACAAAAGTAGAACATAGATTTCCTTTATTAATTTTGAGCAGTATTGAAAACAACATAAATTCAGAATAAATGATATTTTGATCGTAGTCAACTCTTGTTTTTCGCTGCTAAATACTTTTACGCAGATAATCCATACGTAAGACAAATATGCCCCACGAACGGATGGTACTGTTGGACTCATCAAAGGATAACCTGATACCACTCTTTGAAACCCAGCGACAACACTCACTACCAATATGCCAATATGCTACTATTTTAGGCCACCATCGCCTTCAGGGTTCTCCGGAGTTTCATGGAGGATCACCATGACCTTCCCTGGAGGATCATCATGACGGGTAGGGGGAGTTGGACATGCGCATACCTAACGCCTTCTCCTACTCCCTGGCCAATATCGGCGGAGTGGGTCTGCATTAGCGCTGGACTCTCGCACCCGCTCCGCGGTCGACTTCAGTGATCAGATAACGGATTTGCAGAATTCAGTACAAATATCATTGTAGAACAACTCTTTTCACTGTTTAGCATGGCCCCTACCTCACACATGAACAGTGAGAGGTCCCTACCCACTAAAGCCATATAAGCATGGCGTTGTGGTGGGGTTTCTAGCCACTAAGATAAGGGCAAACTGCTTCCATTGTCGCTAGGCCTGCCACCGGTGACCCCAGATCCTCTTTGCAATGCCGGATCAGGGCTTCATCAGCTCTTCTCCTGATACACGCGATAACTTCTGTCGATGGTTGCTCACCTCGCAACCGCTGATTTGCACGAAGTGCATAAACTTTAGCTAGCACTTCTGCCTGCAACTCCCATGACGGATCACCCGCCAAGAGTATAGCCAACGTCCTAGACACTATATGATATCTTCGAATTGCTCTCACTACACCGCTGTGTTTTTCGCAAACGGGTTTTATTGTGAGTGGTGAAAGTATTAGCTCCCACAGGTGCACTGTATAGTACCATGGATCTCAACACTCCGACACAGAGCCGTCGACATGGAGAATCCGGCTGGCCGACATTCGGCAGTTACCTGCCAAGGGCGTTTATGAGATCAACCTGAAGATCAACTCCAACTCTCTCAACAACCTTGTTACTAAGGTTGATGAAGAGTTGGCCAGGATTAATTTAATTTCGCATATAAATTGACAAGTTTGCTTAAAACTCGTATAAACCGATTCTGTAAATGGGATGAAAAAACGATTTTACGATGCATTTATTATATAGCGGTTTTTAAATACTTAATGTTAATAAATTATAACGATGCACAGTTAGAAAGAGTTTAATTATAATTTGCTAAGTTATTCCTTATCAACCATTTAATCATAGCTTATAATTATTTTTGTCAGTTCTGGCAATATAAATTGAGGCATTAAGTTCCACCAGTCAACACATAATGCCTTGAAATCAGACATAAAATGGGAAACGGAGTGTCTTGAACATAGGTTCTCTCTCACTAATCGCTTTTTATATGCGGGATACAACGTCTTAAAAACCAACGCAAAATGAATAACTTCTTCTTCTGTCTTGATTCTTTTTGTGTTCAACACCATCATGCGGTAAATGCGTGATTATAACGAAAATAATTTAATAACATATATATTGATTTCTATTTCTCATAAATATTCATCGTATTATAATTTATCTTGTTATTATGCAAATTTTTATGGTAAATAGAAACATCGCGTGATATATAAAATAAATAGAAACTGCACTTGGTGCATCTAATCTAAGTATTTTTTTATAATTGTTTTGAAATATTTTTTCATAGATCGATTCTTTCTATGTCATTCGCATTGAAGTGTTATAATATCCTGAAATAATTACTAGAAATTTTCATATTTCCGCCTTAACTGTTATATTTTCATACAAATACATATTAAATTTATTAATATGTATTAAACGCATTTATGTGCACAAACAGGTTTATTTATTTACAATAAGGTCCCTTAGGTCATACAACTGGTCTGACCGCCTGATGCAATAGTAACGGCTATGCCATCACACTCATTTCAATACTGTTTGTTGCATATTAACATATTTATAATGTATTAGAAATGATAAATTAACTTCTGAAAGCCAGTTTAACTTTAAAACATTCCTAATTTGTTAATTAACATAAGCTGTTGTTCGATATTTATTATTCTTGCACGTGGTATATGCGTGCTAAAGACGTTTGATGCAGTGGTACACGCGACGCGGTCGATCTCATTTCGACGAATTTAATTTGTTGCCAGTCGTAGCACAGGGCGCATAGTGTGACTACACAATCGACTGGTTGTGGGTTCGATACCCACTGCCTACTCTGTTGTGTGCGGGATACAGCGTGAAGCTGATTTGATTTGATTTTTTTATTTGAAAAACAAAAAAGAAACCAAAGTTATATTTATCACTGCCTACTTTCCTAGATGCTTGAATTTAAAAATGGTTTTAATAGGTTATAAAGCAGGGAAAATAGAGCTCATTATTTTAGGCTTATGCATTATACGAAAGGGATTCGATTTAGTAAACTCACAAACTAGTATTTTTTAAAATTTAAACTTAATATTCGTTTTCTTATCTATAACGTAATTTTAAACATGTAATATAAGTTTAAAATAGAAGCGAGTAAGTTTAAAATGCCAAAACTTACGTAAATTTTCTGGCGGTACACTGTTTTAACTTAAATAAGCTTCTTTTATGCTTTTAGATAATGAAAATCAAGTTAATGTACCAATTACACGTATATCTATATATATACATATATTATATTTTAACGTATTACAGATATATAAAAAAATATAAATTACTTTTACCAGAAATTGATATGTTACAATAACTAAAAGTAATCAAACTATTTATAAATATAAAAAATACATATTCAATTCAGTAAGGTGTACAAAAATATTTTAAATAACCATATCAAAATATACTTTGCAAAAGTAAATAGAACAGCTGTTGTTAGACGCTCTGAGAAGTTCCAAATAGACTATGTGCGACTACGAGGTGACTTAGAAACGTATCCTCTAATTTAGGTCACAACGACATGCCGTTGTATTCAGTTTTCACTGCACTGGCAATGTATTTTAGCAATGCTTTTTTTAAAGTAACTACATTGCATGAAAAAGGCGAAGAGAAACTCTAGTTTAATTTTACTGTATTTTGTTTGTTTATGCTGCATGCCGCATATATAGCAGAATATACAGGGGGAAACATCTGAACAACTTTCCAGTCAATACGTGGTGAGTGGCGGATCTCAAAGCCGGGCTTTGTCCTTTTATCAGAGCGAGGAACAGATAGTATAAATTCATTCCCCCGAATGATAACCGAACCTATAACTGTCGAGGCCAGTCGTGGTGCAGCGGCACAAAGTGTGACTGCAAAATTGACTGGTTGTGGGTTCGATCCCCACTCGAGGAGATGAAATATTTACTTAAATTTATATTTTCATTTCTTCGCTCTGGTGTCGAGGCAAAGCGCGGCGTTGAGTTCTGCCACTCAACACGCAATGCCTCCAGAATTCGGCAGAAAGTGGGGAACGGAGTGTCTTAACACAAGGTTCCCTCTGCCTACCCTGCTGTGTGCGGGATACAGCGTGAAGCTGATTGTTGCCTGTGTGGGTTTAAGTACCCAGAAAGAAGCTTGAAACCCAGAAAGAAGCAACCAAACCAACGTCCAAAAGATACGAGCATATTTATTCACCGATTTTGCTGCATATTGTATGAAATTCGCCGTGTAATCTAGATCTATAGAATACTTCCCGTGGACGTCCTGCAGTTATGAAATTGGGCACAAGATGGAAACATACCGGAAAGTGAAAAATTATGGGTATTTAAATTTATGTTGGCAGTTCCTTTCAAACAAAATGAGTACATTCGCCTGCAAATTTGTTTGTTATCCTTTATAATACTTTCCGTTGACCCACAATCGATCGACATGTCCGACTCGCACTTAACTGGATTTATATTTTTTTATCGATTGTGATTGTCTTTTTATATAAACTAGTTAGTTAGGTAATTTATACATTGTAAGAAAAGTTAAATTCCAATCTAATATGTAAATTTCTTTTCGAGGTTTTCCCGCATGTAGCAAAGTAAATACAGATCTCTTTCCAAGTCTCCTTGAAAGTCAAACAGTCTTTCCTTATGATTTTTCCCACGTGGTAGATTAGACAAAGATCTAGTTTCAAAATACTTCGCTCTCCATTTTCCACGCAAATTTGCAATATTGTGTATAAATATCAAAACTTTAGACAACCTTTTTTTTTCAGAACGGAGAATCGAAAATAATTCCTTTCTACGTTTGGCGTTCGAACTCACAACCATCGTCAGTCAGACAGAAAAGGCTAAGTCTGTCAGTTAAAGCCATTTATTATATTTTATGAAGAACAGTTATTTGTATATCAAATA
The DNA here is from genome assembly GCA_030704555.1 of Heliconius charithonia. Lineage (NCBI taxonomy): Eukaryota > Metazoa > Arthropoda > Insecta > Lepidoptera > Nymphalidae > Heliconius > Heliconius charithonia. The sequence continues at coordinate 9,503,888 of CM060825.1, forward strand.
CAATTATTAACATAGTGTTTCATCAATATTACATGCATGATAAATAATAATTTAAATAAGTTCCGCATTCGTACAACCTTAAGTATACAGATTATTTATTTTTAATCGACTTAATGTATCTCCTACATTATTGCACCGTACTCCATTCTTTGTTTCTATTTGAGACAATGTGTTAGAATAGAGTGAGGTACCATAAGAAAAAAAAGTAGTGAAAATATTAATTAATTATCTTTTATTTAAATTAATAACATAGAATTCTAATTACTCCCATTTCTTCCTAAATCTGGTTTTAAAGTTCAATGACTACGTAACGTCACGCGAGAGCGCGCTGGCTGCACGCGGCGCCCTCGTGCTCGCGCTAGATATCAACTATTTTACATGTCACTCGTAAACATTAACCGGTTTGTGGAATAACCAATGTATTCTTTGGATGTTTCAACAGGATTTTAAACATAATTTTAACTTATTATTTTTTTATAAATAATTAACTACGATGTGTTATTTATTCACTAACAAAAAATATGTACAATTTTACTTTACAAAGTTTTTACGAGAATTTTCACTTAATGATTAAATTTAATTATTTTAGTCTTTTTTTGCTTTGAAATATTGTGCAATATAAGGATATATTTTATATTTTTAAGTAAACTAATTTGTTACTTAAATTAGTTAAATTAAAAACCAGTACACTCGCGATATAAGCTTACAGTGCGTAAAATAGGTATTGGATATATCAAAAAAAGAAACTTTCCTTTAAATTATATAAACTACTTTTGTAAAACAAATTGTTTTGTTTCACGCTGTATTTGGCATAAAGAAATTAGGCCCAGGGAACTATAAACGCACTTCCGCTACCCTCTTTTCTCCAAATTCCGAAGGTATTCCATAATTACTCAACGTCGCGCCTTACCTCGTTACCAGAGTGAGGAAATGAAAATATTAATGTTTCGAGTGGGAATTGAACCCACAACCTGTCGCGTCTGCAGTCGCAATGTGGTCGTCTGGCCTCAATAGTATTATTATTGTATAAAGAAATATGATAAGTTCCACTAGCGCGGTACAAATTGAATGTATTTCTACTCGCGTTGATTGTTGGAAAGTTCAGGGATGGGTGGCAAATGGGGAACATAAAAACCAGTAAATTCGTGAAATTAAAATGTATAAGTCAATTTGAATTTCTTTTTATTTAAAATAGTAACATTCCCTTTAATGCGATTTATTAATATAAACCTTGTAATGCACAATTCTAAATTCACATTAAGACAATAAAAGAATCTATCTACCCCTGCGCCAGTCGTGACATGTAACTGTAAAATCGACTGGCTGTGAGTCCGATCCCCACTCGAGGAAACGAAATATTTTTTTAAATTTATATTTTCATCTCCTTGCTCTGGTGTCGAAGCAAAGCGCAGCGTTGAGCTCCGCCACTCAAGACTGCAGAATAATGTTAAACTGCCATTAAACGTTAAAACGTTTTTATTTTGATTGAATGATATACAACATGGACACTGACTTTATAAATTATAAAATATATACATACATATATATGTTTTGACTGACCATCGACCTAGTGAAAATTAAACCGGTAACAAGTGGATCTTAAAATTATCTTTAATGATTTATTATTTTTTGTATGAAATTGTCGTTATCTATATTATAGTTATATGCAGAATTACTAAAATCTTACTCTTTTTTATTTATTTTTCACTACTTTCTATTTTTATTCATTATACTTATTTGATTAATCGAATTTTGAAACCTTATGAGTAAGAACAATATGACAAAACCAAGTATTTTTATGATGATGTGTGGATTTAGAAAAAATATGTTAATAGAGTAATTTAAAATACAAATTACTACCGTAGCTAAATTGAATCAACTAGTTTTAACTGAAGTAAACGACATAGAGATAAAGACCTATATTTATAAATGTTGCGACAATCAATATTTAAATAATTGTTTAAAAATTGTACCTAACTATATTTAAATAACAAAGAAAAAATAATGACTTAATTAGAATTGCGGAATGAAGACATAAAAACAGAACTTTGCGATAATTATATGACCGAAGGCAAATTCTTTAAACAGACGATTTCTAATTTTTAATTCTATTAATGATATAACTCATTGTTTACCTCGCTTACTTTCAAGATGGGTTGTTGGATAGAATATTTTGTATTATATGTATAACACTCATAAGGACCATGTATGTATATTTTCTCCCATGAATTATCGTAATTTAATAAATATTAATAATAAATCTATTATTAAACGATCTTATAATTTCAAGCAAATTAAATAAAGACGAAATGTACTTATTTAGAAAACGTATAAAAATTTGAACGTAGCGGGACTCGAACCCGCGCCTTCTGGAAACCGACCATTTCGGAATAAGTATTTTTCTTTCCTAAGTGTGGAATAGCACTTTAAAAATGTTTAAAAAGACGAAATACTTAACTGTCTGGAAAAGTGGCCACTTAATATATTGGCTATCCCGCTAACTTACATATGTTTGTAATTAATTTGTAGGTAGCTTCGTTAAAGCTGCGCAAGCGCAGACGATTAACATTGTATAAAGCTTTTCTATCTCCTATCCATAATAATTGATAACGTTAAATAGAATACATAGAGAAACTGAGACATGACACACATTATTAATTAAATTACGCATAAAGTACTAACCTGGGTAAAAATTTGTCGGTTATCGCAAATTTTCTCTTCGATTTTGTCATTGACACCCAAATTTCCTTAGAAATAAAAAAATAATTTATCTAAACTGTAAACAATTTAGCGGCCGAATCAAACGAGTACCTAGCCCGGACTGTGACCGGTCGCTTGAAGCCTGCATTTATGTAGGACACGTTTTGATACAGGTTTTATGACGTTACAATATTTCTGCTGTATGCGAGATATTTTTTTTTCTAAGGTTTTTGAAAGAAAAAATTGACATAATTGGGGAACATCTCCTTATGCATTTGGTTTTCGGTTAAATTCTACTATATTGCAAATTTTTTTTGGTCCCTCAGTTAAGGATTTATCCGTTGTAAACTTTTTTTTTGTTTTTATATGTTTTCTGTACTTTCTTTCTTGTGTAGTATATAAATAAATGAAAAAAAATTGCGGATTTATTTTTCACCCAACAGTACACTATATTTTGTTTTTATTTAACTATAAAAAAAATATTTTTAATAAAAAGTGCGCTATTTCGCACAATTTTATGTATTATCTCTATATATAATAAGACAGTAAAAATATTTTGTCTGTACATTTAGTAATTTTGACTGAAATGGATAGAGGGATACTTATAGAATAATAGAAAGCAAAAATATTTTTTTTGAATTTCTTGTCTGTCTGTCTGTCTGTCGGTCGATAGTTTTTTTTCCGCATTTTTCTCTAAAAGTACTAAACCGATTTACTTGAAAATTCACTAATTGCTTTGTTTTAACTCAAGTTAAGCTAAGCTGACTCCGCATATCCTACGAAGAGATCGCATCTCCATAGCATTCATCTTTCTTTCATTCTTCTTCTGTAATGCCCACGTTTCGCTGCCGTATAACAGAGTCGGAGTAATTTTAAAAATTATATTTTTTCTAGTTCTATTAGATAGATTGATTTATGCAGTAACTTCCTATTTCACTATTACAATTCAAAACTAACAGTTTTTATTAGTTTTTGTTACTAAAACAACATTATATTGTTACAAAAATATGAAAATGACTCTTTCAAACTTACAAACTGTGCTCTAATAATAATAAGTGGAGAGTAGCATCAGCTCGTTTCTTAGACAAAGTCGTTTAAATTAAACCTAAGATGACTCCAGAGGCCATTAAGTGCACGTGTCGCAATTAACTCGGGGGCATAATCTTCTGGAGGGACGCCAAACGCTAGCCATAGCTTTTAGTTTATATACTGGGTCTTAACCAATTTAGCGGGAAAAACAACATGGTCAATAAATATATATAGCAAATGCTGATCGTAACGCGACGGCTGTAGGTTCAATTCCCACTCGTTGCAATAAATTGTCATCATTGTCTCGTTCTGTTAATATTTTAACAAGATATACGGTGTTGAGTTCCGCTAATCAAAACATAGCGTCTTGAAAATTGGGCGAAAATTACCTCTAGGCTCTACTATGATAGAGAATATGCGGGATGAATCGTGATGTACTTTATTTAATATAATCAACAATATAATATATTTTTTGACTTTGATATAATATAATTAGGAATAAGAAAATAAGTATTATTATATTATATATTATTGCTTTTACAGAATCCATGCTGCTTCACCGGCTAGAACTGTATAGTTCAAGCGGGTACTTTATATCGTATTATTTTTTTTTTCACTATTCAATAAGATTAGTAAGAAAATAATATAAGTCTAAATAATGAAAATAAGCCTTAAAAGAATTATAAATAGACATAGGGAAATAAATAAAACAGCTTTACGCTGAATCCCAGAGGGAAACTAGTATTAGGACACTCTGTTTCCTACTTTCCGCCGATTTTGTTACGAGGTATTACGTGTTGTGTGGTGGAACTCAACGCCGAACTTTTGGCTAGGTGCCAGAGCCAAGAATAATATATATATAAAATGTTGGCAAACAGGACAAATTGATAAATATGAAATAAAACTACTATACCAGCTGATGTTATTGTTTAATCTGTATAAGGCTTTATAATAATCTGCTCGACCTTCTTCTGGCGTCGTTTGAAAATCCATTCTAATAATAAAACTGTTGTTGCTGAAAAAACACCTGTAAAACCGAAAAATATATTTATGTTTCTTTTGAGTTGTCTTAATTGTTTTTACATATTATTTTTTATCATCTTCACTAACGTTTGTAATGGAAAATAAGATAAATGTTTGGTAACATTAACATTCTTTGCTAATTATATTTTTTTTTTGCTTCCCGCTGTATCACACTAGGCACCAGAAAGAAATGAAGAAGCGAAAAAATTAATAAATATTAAATTTCCTCGAGTGGGAATCGAAGTCACAACCTTTGTTCTTTGTCCTTTTTATATTTTTTTGATTGAGCAAAGATATTATCTAAAAATCGTTGATCTGTAATCATGAAATACGATACACATTAGTATATAATAACATTCCTAAACTTTAGATTTTACTCCAATATCATCCTATGTATCCATCCATATATGTATATAGCAGGGTAGGCAGCGGAAACCTAACGATAAGACGCGCCGTTTCCTATAATAAAAAAAAATTGCATGTTGAATTGCGGCATTCGACGCCGCGCTTTATCTTTTTACCAGACCTCTAAATGTAAACTAATGGATATGATTAATATATTAATTAAACTTTAAATTACCAAGAAATAACACGAAGAATGAGCCCTGCATATCGCTAAGATTTACAGTGTGGTTGTTGACTTCCTCCACAGTGGAGGTCTTCCAACAGCGGTCGCGCTTTGGCAAATAGGCGCTCAGCCACTTTGTGATGAGCCCCGCTTTATGCATACGATTTAATCTACAATTATAATGTAAGCTAATGTTAATTAGTTTTAAATGGAGTTTAATTTAATTAATTATAATATTGTTTTTCAGTTACTTTGTGTGTAATAGTTTAAGATTATGTTAAATGTTATGAAATTTGCTATAGTTAAAGACTTGTATTTTTTTTAGTTTGATATCAACTACGTATCTAATATAGCATAGGGATTCGTACATAAATTGGTTTTAATATAAAATGTAAATTTATTATGAACAATATAAAAAATATTAATCATTTATAGATATGTGGACAACATTTGTTAAATAACATAAACTATACAGAATGGAATCGTCTGGGCTCCTTTTACGGGAGCAGCATAAAGAGTAAAAGATTTTAAAGCCATACCTAAAAAACAATGAAGATTCGTCAACAAATTTTACGATTTTTGTCCCAATAGCTAATCCAAGTAATAGTTTATCAAACCTGATATAATGGCTGGATTTATGCACAACATACTCACACAAAGCTAACTTCAATACATGCCTGATCAGTTCAGTTTTGAAGTCCAACCACCGTTCGACAGTACCCATTACGGACTGCACCAGGATTCAAGAGGAAGCTAATCATGACATAATCATAACAATATGCCTATACAATATCTTGAACTTTTTGAACATTGTCTCACATCTGGATATCTAGTGTTCAACCAAGAATTCTATTTACAAAGGGGAGGGCCCTTTCTATTTGAGGAGATGGCTGTTAGCTCTGAACCTTGTCTACCTAGGATATATATCGAACCCTCAACCGTCGCATTTATAGTCAAACGCTTGTACCTCTATATCATATTTTTCATAATTAATTATGTTTATTCTTTGAACGAGATTAACTAGTTCTTACTCTTTATTTATCACAGGGAGGTACGGACTTCCGGCAGGTACTATCATTGCTATCTGCTCATCCATAAATTCTTCGGCACCTTTAGAGTAAAGTAATAATTTAAAAGGTGAACTAGAAACTTAATATTTATGTTTATTTATTTTAAATAGTTCAAAAAATAAATTAATGTGGCTTTAAAAGATTAAGACTTCGATCGACTTTTTAAAGTAAAATACGCGTTGCCGGCCGTGGCGTAGGAGCACAAGATTCCCTGCCACTCGAGGTAACGACATATTTAATATTTTTATTTCTTCGCTCTGGTGTCGACGCAAGCGCGGCGTTGAGTTCCGCTACTATAATAATAATGCCTGCTGTGTCGATAAAACTTAAAGCTAAAAAAAAGATGAATGTGTAAAATATAGAAAAAAGTTTTGTTTTGTTTAAACGTTGAAAATGCTTGTATAGCTATAATATAAATACTCCACTGTGAATCTACTTTGTATTAGAATGCATATATTAATAATATGATGAAGGAAGTTATTTGAATTTCAAAATTATTCCAGTGGAACCTCTCCAATATACGTATACAAATTTAAAATATTCAATAATTTATATTTGTACTTATTAAAATAATCTATCATTTAATTAAATTATTCCCAAACAAAAATAAAAATTAATAAATATAGCATTTAAAATACATATATTATGTATAAAAGAGATCGATTTTCAAAGAGAGAAAGTATTTTTAAATATTTTAAGACAATTATGAGCGTTTTTTTTTTCATTTACTGCATTTTGAATAAAATATACAGCGTAATCAAAACCTATACGATACTGTGGAGCGATAATTATTAAATTTGATAAAACTGTGATGGAGAGATAAATGAGATAATAGATTTAGTATACAAATTAAGCAATACAGGCAAAGGAAAAGTCTCAAAAATGTAAATTTATAGGTACATCACAAAAGGAAACCGTTATAATCTTATATTTGTACTTCATTTCATTAACAAATAAAAAGTTGAGGCCAGTCGTGGCGCAGGGGCACAGAGTGTGAGCTGATTTTTTGACAAGAAAAAAGTTCAAACACTCCTGAAATGTCGCAAATTCTAAATAGTGTAAAAGGCACTTTCATTTGATACTCCACACGATATCATTAAAAAAAAATGTGTGTCATGAATATATCGCGCCACATTCAATTTAATGTAAGGTCACATAGCCTATATAACCAGCAGATGCTTCCAACAATACATCGTATGTTAAATTATAGTACATTGCTTAGAAGTAATGAGGGAATAAATGAAAATACATGCATAATGGTCAAAATCATAACCTTCTGGTAGTCGGGTAAAAATGAGTGCATACGACAGCTAGCTATTTTTTTAAAATTACACTCTCGTTGACCTATCATCAGAAAATTGGTTCAGAACTCTTGGATGCGTTCAACTCATAAAGGAATAAACTATCGATTGATATTAGTATCAATCGAAACAAAAAATTATATGACAGATGTTTACAGTATTTTAAGTATAAATCGAAATTTAAAAATTGTTCTAAAAAATTTCCTATTATTAACATTTTTTTTAAATGATAGTACCAGAAGTTGGCTCACACCTAAATGCGCCATCTAGTTAGCTTCATTAACATTATTAAAAAAAACTTTAAAAAAAAATTAAAATTAAATTAGCTTCACGCTATATCCCGCACACAGCAGGGTAGGCAGAGGGAACCTAGTGTTAAGACACTCCGTTCCCCACTTTCTGCCGAATTTTGGAGGCATTGCGTGTTGAGTGGCAGAACTCAACGCCGCACTTTGCCTCGATACCAGAGCGAAGAAATGAAAATATAAATTTAAGTAAATATTTCATCTCCTCGAGTGGGGATCGAACCCACAACCAGTTGGTTTTACAGTCACACTTTGAACAACTACGCCACGACTGGCCTCAGTCTAAAAAAAACGTTATATATATTTTAATCGGAATTGTTAAATTAATTGCACATTGTATATCATCCAAAAGATGGAAAGTCGAGAGGTATATTTTTCTAAAATTACAGTTAAAATACAAAAAATATAAGAAATTATAAATATATTTAAGATATTTTAGAAGTGCAAACTAAATATAATTGTATGTCTTACTCAAAGCAAAATCGCAAGTGTCAGTTTTGACGGTCTCAGCTCTCATGAGGTAATTGAGACGCAGCTTCCAGTCTATCAGCGCGTGGCGTTGAGTGCGGACCCGGCTTAGTGTCTCTGAGCCTTGGGGACAATAATATACACTTTTTATATCATTGCTTAATTTTGAATAGAGAAAATTCATTGAAGATTATTTGTCTAAGCTAGAAGTAGATATTCAGTAATGAGATTATTGTAAAGCTATTTCGAGCTTAGGTTATACATTTAGTTAAATATTATATAAAACTGTAGGTAAAAAAATTGTATTTACTTCAAAAATTTGATAAAAATATATTTTTAAAAATAATATAATTATGAGGAGGCCAGTCGTGGCGCAGCGGCACGAAGTGTGACTGTAAAATCGACTGGTTGTGGGTTCGATCCCCACTCGAGGAGATGAAATATTTACTTAAATTTATATTTCCATTTCTTCGCTCTGGTGTCGAGGCTAAGCGCGGTGTTGAGTTCCGCCACTCAACACGCAATGCCTCCGGAATTCGGCAGAAAGTGGGGAATGGAGTGTCTTAACACTAAATTCCCTCTGCCTACCCTGCTGTGTGCGGGATACAGCGTGAAGCTGATTTAATATAATTATGAATGATAATTTCCCAATAGTCTGTAAAACACTGAAACTCGTTGTTAAACCTTTTAATTTATATCATAAAAAAAGATATCCACATTAAAAAAATTGCATAGAAACAAATACATAGAATTATTATTTCCATACTATTTTGAAACTTAAATCCGCTTTTTCTGAGCGAAAAATCCATCGAACGTCATAACGTCAATGCAACAAGTTTTGCAGTTAAAGTTGTATGTGAAATAAATTTTCTTACCGGACGCGAGGCCGCCTTCAACAACGTTAATGCCGCCAGTCACTTCCGCCCCTTTCACTAACGCTATATACTTTGGCTCGTCAGAACTCTATAATTTTTATAACATTTGTTATTAGTTTATTTCAACTATTTAGTTAACTGATATATGCTCGTTTTAAAACAAAATGCCTAAACATGTACATGTTGTGCCTATACTGTACGTCGGTATATAGGTAATTATCATGTATTACCGGAAAGGGAACAAAACATTCTTTTATTGACCATCTCAAAACATTTAAAAAAGTAGATGCAGAAAAGATAAAATTTAATCTTTTCGTCGTCGTGATTTCGTGAGTCGTGATAAGGATTTAAAGCAACTACTTCATATTTAAGAACTCAGTGAATACTTTCCATATACAGCTTTTATATATTAGCTAGATTACAATGTAATAGCAAAGTCATTTAGCCACATACCTTCAATTGCATCTCCAAAAATGATCCTTTACTAATAGACCAAGTATACGATTTACTTTCCAAAAGCTCAGATACAGTAGTGACTGGTATTTCAAGTTTAGGAAAAGTCAAAAAAGCGACCAAATTCCCTGAATAAGTAGTGACCACTACTAAAACGACTATCCACCAAGTACCGACTACGAGACGCCCACTGTCCGCTCGAGGAAGATACATACCTCCTACAAATTATAATAAATGATTAATATATTACGTTTTATAATGCTTGAAAAGTATACTTTTATTAATTGGATACATTGAAAATATAGTATACATAATATAACAATAACATTTTGTTTTGTATTATTTAAGTTTTAGAATGTCATCCTGTAACTCCATCTTAAGTGTATTGTATTATATTCGGGCCTGTATACACGAAAACTGGAAGTCTTCGTGATCTGATTATAAAAGCTCAAAGGAGCCTACTGCACCGTAAGAGTGGAGAATAGAGAAAATATCTTTATAATTTTTAAGTGCTATAAATTAGGTTAGAGAAATACTTTTTTTAAATCCTGATACATTATTTTTTCTTTAAATTTTTTAAAAAGAGTAAAAGAGAGAGACTAGTATCGATGATAGAACTTGTTCGAATCAGTAACTCAATTACTAATATACATAAAATTTAAACAATAAATATTTAATTTATTTTTAACCTTGCTGTAACAAAGCTCCATAGATATACCATAAACAGTTGTGAATTGTGGACAAACCGCCTTCTCGTGTAATCTCCATAGCGTCGTAATACGGGCTCAGTCTATGAATTATGTAAAGCGTGGGGCCCATCAAAATAACAGCAAAACCTAAGCACAGCCATGTCTATAGAATGAAAGATTTCAATTATTATAACTTTTGTATTTATAAAATAATCATGGCAATGGATGGCTGTTGTTATTACGTGTTGTAATAAAATTTAAATGTCTATGATTTGTGGATCCTGAATAACGAACAAACAAACAAACAATTTTAAAAAATTGTCTGTATGTCTCTCTGTTTGTCCGGGCTGACCTCCAAAAAAGCTGAACCGTTATTTTTGGGACCTTCTCAGTGAGGCCGAAGATTGTAAAGTTACATATAGGCTTTTAAACCTGGAGCTCCTGCAGAAGTTACTTAATTTCCCGGAAATAACTCGTTTGCCTACCTACCCAACCCTACTACCGCTTACGTAGATAACTTTGAAATAATTAAACATTTATGTAGTAAATACGGTATTGTTTAAGGATATAATTAAGTGAAATTCCATAAAGTAAACATAAAAATAACTTACGTCTGTAGTGAAAGGCAGTAGAAATAGTAGCGCTCTACTCAACTCTCTTGGACGAGCGATCATGAACGAATAAGTTTGAGTACTAATCGGTATTGTGTAGTTTATACCTACGTGAAACGAATTTTTTTTATTATTTTATATTTACAAAGGTTACATAAGTGCAATTTGTAAAAAAATATATTTTTAAAATTTTTAACTTATTTAGACAATGTATAAAAATTTGAACGTAGCGGGACTTGAACCCGCGCCTTCTGGAAACCGATCAGGATATAAAAATATATTTTTATTGTGATGCTGTTTTATGGCTATCAATTTAAGTCGTATTTTGGAACACTTATGTCTTGACAAATTATTTTAATTTGTTTATTTGCTAATACCCAACAACATTAGTAAGACTGAAACACTCTTTTCCTACGATGGAATTTGATAACAGAAATTTAACACACTATATAATTTTACTGAGAGACCGATTATTCTTCACTTGACTTAATTACTTAATTTAGAAATACACACATATTTTTTTACAACTGAAGTCTGAGGCATAAATAATAAAAACTTCTATACTATCAACAACTTTGCATAAAAATAAATATTTTAATCAATATAAATTTTAAGAACTATTTAAAATTTTAGACTGAATTGGAATTTTTATAATATGGTTTTTCTTCTCGATACTCCCTATTTTTTCATCTATTTATATACATAAGTTAGTTACCATGAAATGTTCTCTAGACAATATACATCGTTTTATTTGATATGCAAACACATATAACCTGGGTTCCGATCAGATAAAACAGTGAAAGCAGCGGCCGCAAGCGCCGCACGCCCCTTCGCAATCGCAGACAGAGTCAACATGGAACTTACGCTGTGAGACATCTACATAACAGTTTCTTTATTAGCATCCTTTCTTCCAACATAATATAACATAGCATAAATAGGTGAAGGAGATCTAGTATTAAGACACTCTGTCTCAGGAAATAATAGAACCGATAGATACAAAAAAATGGAGAAATTTAATTGAATATATGGTTTGAATTCCAACCCTATATCTCCAAGCGTTCCTGAGATAAAGGATCCTGACAGACAGACAACAAAGTGATCTTATAAAGGTTCCTTGTTTCCTTAAAACTTACGAAATCCTTAAAATACTTTTTTTTATTTAAAAAGTAACATTGCAAAATAACTACGTATATCTATAAAACTCACATCCGTCGCAGTGTCGTTAGTGTGATTTTGTTTTATATTTGCGGGTAAAACTATTCGGATGCTGAAATAATAACACTTGAATTAATGACTTTTTTTATCTATAAATCAATTGTGATTTTTACTTTAGCGTAATTTTTAACCTCATGGTCTATTCCGCATGTAACAGGTTAAGTAGAGAAAGCCTCTTGTTGTCCGGTGGCGTGTTGATCAGTGAAACTGAACGCCGTACTTTGTCTTGCAAGAGAGAGAAAATGAAATTGATTCACTCATTCTCATGCGGAGCAAACCCACTACTATCACCGACAACCCGACACAAAGGCCTCAAAATGTAAGTATTTTTTAAAATATATTTTTTTTCAAGCGTCACGTAAAGAAGTTTCAAAATAACTGTTTTCTAAATTAGTATTTCTAAAATTAACGTACTATTTCAATACTATTTGTAAAACTTACGTAAAATTTTTATTTTTTGCCAGTTGTTCTACAATATCGAAAAGTAGACCACGATAGCTAACGATAGATCCAGATTCGTTTGTTTGTAAATATGTCCATGGGGGATTCTGAAAATTAAGCTTTAACTTATTTTGCTTACTTTATTATTTCGCACTTTATTCCTAGAATGAGAGCCAGATAGAAAATGCCCAAATCACTACAGTCTCTGCATATCTCTTTTGTCTCATCCACTGTCATGAACCTTTTTATACATTCCCTCCGGGAGGTCCTTACGCTTTTCACATGACCATCATCCAGTATCATCAATACTATGTTTATAATTATGTTTTATCTTAATTTTACTAAGCTAAATATTTTTTATAGACGTATGTATATAACTTACATGATAGGTGATAATAGGCAGCTCTTTACCACGAAACCCATGTGCAATATGAGGAAACAGAACGTCTTCAAATTTTACACCATCGATAGGCCGCCAAACACCGACCTGGTGAAGAAAAATTATCATAAAATATTTACCTTACTACATTCACAATTCAACAATCAATATCTGATATGTGGAAAAACTAAAAAAATTAAACAAAACGGCATGTGAAACTCGCGCCTCCTGGAGATCGCCCTTACGCTTTCCACTAGCAACTGTCATAGCGGTCTCATCAAGCTACGTCGCAAATCGCAATTCTTTTACTTTAACTCGATGATAATTGCTTAGAAATAATATATATATATATATATATATATATATATATATATATATATAATTTTTTTTTTTTTCATTTTTTCCAAAAGATTTTCATTTGCAGAATTCAGTAATAAACTTTCTCAATAACTCACATTTAATAATTCAACGTGTTCAATAACGATGGACGTCACGTTGCGTTTAGTTTCATATGTTTTTTCCCTGTAAGTGGCCCCCCACGTGTCGGCGGCGAGCGCCCGCCACGAGCTACAGTTGCCGCATTTACTTTTTAACATTATGTATTGCTAAAACAGTTATTATATTACGAGAGATTAATATTAATAAATTTATGTTTACTGTATTTAGTTGCTGTTACAATTATGTGTTTACGTAATTTATTTGAGAATATTCTTGAAATATATGTAGTTTTTAATTTAATTTTTAAATTTCATTTGCTTAGTTTATTCTAGTAGACAAAACGTGGAGTTCTGTTGGAGTTCCGCCACTGAACACACAATATACCGAAAGCTGGGTAGGAAGTGGGCAACGGAATGAGTTAAGAGATACCCCCTGCCCACCCTGCTATGCGGGAAAACGTGAAATTTTTAACCTGCATATGTTTCAATAACGTATCTCGTCGTTGTAGCTTAGTGGGCCGTATCGCTTCCCACTCCTCGTCTGACACTTGCGCCGCAACGTCGAACTCCTCTTGCACAGCCGAGTCCAGCGCTGATATGAACGCACTCATCATCTCCTTGGCGTAGCATAACAGGCCGTTCTATTAAAATGTAGGTTACAGAAAACATTTTCAATATTAAGATCTCCGCTTTATGCAAAAGCCTAAATCTACATATGCAACTAAGTTCATGTATGTAAAATATGCAAATTCTGTGGATTCTAATAAAATTTCTAACCAAGTTCAGATATTTTCTTAATTTTAACGAAAATTAGTGCATCGAATGAATTAAATCTACTACAGTCACAAAATATTATCTTAGTTTGTTGTAGTAAATAAGTAATAAGAAAAAAATTGAAAATCAAATCTACGCAGCCATCTTCAGCTAACTTCACGGCATCCACGACTTGTTGACCGTACTATAACTTATTAATATAAAATGTTGAATAGTTACATATATCCGTGCACAAATAATAAATAAAAATGTTGAATCGCTAGAGTAATATAGCTTTGCCCTAACTTCTACCTATATTAAACACACTTTGCAGTAAGTATATAGCAGAACAAAAACTGTCTTTGCATAATTGAACTAAGACACAATTAATATGTCTTCGAGTGGGAATCGAAACCCCACCTGTCACGTTTACTGTCGTAAAAATATTATAAATAGTAATTGGTGCTTAATGAGGTGATTCAACTTAATACAAACCTCACATCCTTCGTCATTCTCCGTAACATTGTAAATATAAGCAACATTCTCTCCCTCGTACAAATCGTTGATCAGATTGGAAAAGTTTTCTCGTCCCCTCGTGTCAGATATAACATATAACCATTGTGCCTGTGTATGCGACATTCGAAGTTCTCGTGCCGTTTCCGCTATCGTGGCCATCACAGCTGTTGTTACTATTGCTATGAATTTTTCTCCTAAAATATTAACTAATACTGTTAATGGTGTAAACAATTATGTATAATAGTACAAAATAATATGTACTATTGGACAGGCAAATAGCAAGTGGACAGCCCAACGACAAAATTAAAAAGAAAAAAAATATCCCAAAAGGCTCACGTTTGAAACGCCATAATCAAAAAACCATATCACCATACCATCCTAAAAGGCTTTCGTTTTTCTTCTTTTATGTTACACAAGCCCAAAAATCTATTCAATTTTAATAAAAAAATAAAAAAATATATAAAAAACAAACAATGAAAAGATTGAACCATCGACCATATGTATAGTAATTAGATACTTTGCAATTTCACCTGTATGACGTAAAAAATTTTTATGACTTATTTTTATTACATATTCAGATATGATGAATTAATTTCTTTTTAAGTTTGAGTATTAATTGTATTATCCATATATTTACAAATATATGTCAAATAATGCACTTACATTGCACACCGAACTAAAAAGAACACAGCAGATTATTCGTTGAGAGAATACTTCTCTTAAGTTCTTATTCTGTTCTAAGGCCTAAATAATGAGATATACGCAACGATGGAAACGATTTTTTTTTCAACTTTTTTTTTTCATGAATGATGTATGTAGAGGTTGGTATTAGAAAACGTGGCAATAGAGGTATATGGAGATTGAAGCATTTGGCGCTCCGTTCCCCCTGGCAACCCCTATGGGAGTAAAGTTCAGATATTTTATAAATTACTTATCAATAGCTAGCTACAACTTACCTATATATTTTACAGGTAACTTAGACAGTACTCGGTTTACCTCTTTTCTTCTCAAATATTCGTTAACTTCGTGTTTCATTTTAAACACCGTGACAGATATCGACGGCACGTCGTCGTCGTCTATCTGAGTGGTCAGTGATTCGACGACGCGAGATATCATGTCTCTGTCTAAAATTATTTTTAGTTACAGCGATTGAGTGAATCTATAACTCTAATTATTGATTAGAATTTCTAAGTTCCCTCTGCCTAACTTCCTGTGTGCGGGATACAGCGTAAAACTGATTTTAATTTAATAAATGATTACGTACAACTATAAAAAACGTAACCTAATTTTTTACATTAATACGTAATACGTTAAAATATAATACTTACACGTATTATATTTTAACGTATTTTTATACGTTATACTGATAGAGTTATGTTTAAAGGATAGATGTAATCGTATGCCACTTTAATTTTATTAACCGACTTCTGTACGAAAAGGAGGTTGTCAATTCGACTGATTTTTTTTTAGCTTTTTTACTTAATTTGGTCCGTTTCTGACAATAGTATCTGTGAGAAAATCACGAGTCTTAGATTTGCATAAGGCATGTGCGCGACAAATTGACGAATATCTCAATATCACGCTAACCGATTGCAATGGTTCCTTTTTTTTCGAAAGGATACAGATCAAGGATATTTTAGTACGTTTTAGTTAGCTTCTGATTATGGAATCCGAAGAAGAAGTTGATTATTTTTGGTAAAAATATAATTATACATTACAGTATAGTTACAAGGAAAAACATGGTTAAATTTAAATTGGCGAACTACGCTTTACTTTTCGTCAGAAGTGAAATTCCTCATCGTTTCATTTTTTTTCAACCAACTTCAAAAAAGAGGATGTTTTCATTTTCAACCGACATAAAAAAGGAAAGGACTTCAAAATTATAAAATGTTTCTTTAATTATTTTTGTTTAACTGAATTAACTTTTTTTTGTTTAAAAAATATTTTTTATTATTATTGTAATGAATCTATTTTACTACAGTACAAAGTATTACAAGATGGCATACAAATACGAGATTTTTGTATGATTTAATAGGCTAAAACTCAGTGCTTGAGCTATTTATATATTATTCGTCCCAAATGTAGTGAAAAATATATAACAAATTAAAGATCTAAAAAAAAACTACATGAATAATTCTTACTTAACGTATCATCATGTAGTATAATCGCTGATTTCCAAATCATAGCTTTTTGAGTTCTCAAATCTAAGAACAGTTGAGGTAACTCCTGACCTACACCGGCGAATGTAACCGTTACAGCTGAATCCGTTGGTAGTCGGGGACAATCGACTTCGGTCAATGCGAACAACAAGAGCTGTTCTTCCTCCGTTTTTTGAAATAATGACCAGGTATCTTCGCATGATGCTACGCTGAATACTGCTAAATAACCTGAAAAAACAAAGGCTATTTCTATACCACTATATTGACACTTAGTACTTTCGACTGACGTAGTATAACGATTTTGAGTTGAGTCTTTTTTTTTTATAAAAATTTATATGTGCTATCTAAACCTAAATAGTCGATACACAAAGGGTTGAGTTAAGGATCTCTGAACTAATAGGATGCCGAGAAAAGAGTACTAAGTCTATTCTGAGACCTGAATGACGAGAAATGTGCAAAAATGAAAACAATGCAAAAAAATCAATATGTAAAAGTATCAAATGACTGAATAGAGAACTATGTTATTTCACTACTTGAATATTCCTAATTTATATTTGGCCGTAACAGTAAACGCTAGGCTTTAAGCGGAGACTAATGGCGCTGGAAATCAGAACGGACGCCAATTTATGGTGAATTTTGAATTGAACCGAAAGGTATTTGAATTGAATCAAATTGTCAAAACCTTGCCAAATTTTATTAGGCAATAAAATATAGAATCCTTCACAAACGTTACTTTGTATTTTGAAATAACAAAAATAAAAACTAAAATGTTATATGTGCTTAGAAATGTAACGGTTTATTAAAACTATTTTTCTTTTGAGAATGACATTGTACATATTAAACCAAAAATTCTCAGTTTAAATTCTTAGAGACCAGTCGTGGCGCAGGGGCACAAAGTGTGTTTGTAAACGTGACTGGTTGTCGGTTCGTCGGTCCCACTCAAGGAACTGAAATATTTACTTAAATTTATATTTCCTTTTGTGTCGTGTAGAGGCAAAATGCAACGTTGAGTTCCGCGTCTCAATACGTAATGCCTGCAGAATTCAGTGGAAATTGGGGATTGTCTTAACACTAGGTTCCCCCTCTCTTCGCTGCTGTGTGCTGTGTGCGTACACAGCGTGAAGCTGATTTGTTTTTTTTAAAACTCTTAAGACGTGCCTTAATGCCATTTTCTACAGCATTTCACACTTATACGACTATGTTAAAAACTATTTTTACATTACCTTTCTTTAGACTGATAGCTGTCCAAGAAAAATAATGTATATTGACTCCACCGTGCTTGAGCTCAACTCGCGCTAGTTCTTTGATATAATCCTTTATTTCATCTAATGTAGTTTGGTACTCCTCTCCTAGAAACTGACGATCTAATACTACAGCTGAAGAATAAATAAAAAATGTTTTAAAAATTATAAAACAATTTCACAATTAATAATATATCACTTCTTAATATCTGTACAAACCTATGGGCAAATAAATAATTATAAAATGTCCTAAGAAATTAAATCATGTAAATGATAAAATCTTTAAATTACCACGTCACTTATATACTATTTTTATATGACTTTTTATTAAAAACGATATCTTATTTTACATAATAATTAATGCATATAATATTTATAATTTACCTATTGACGCATTCGCAGTGATCAGCGACGGAAAATCCTCCGCCTGACCACATTGAAATGTAGACCAAATAACACACACTATCATCCATAACGTCATTGTCACTATCGAGCTACCTTGCAAAGTTCACAAATATATATGAAATCCCAGTCATAATTGTCGTAAAAAGGAAAATCCAATCAAAATCGTCTATTTTATTCACCGTTTAATTAGAAACATGTGTAGGGAGTATGTGGGCCATGTTAACATTTCATGCACCAGTTTCAAATAACTGGTTAGGTTTCGTGAGGCGCTTTATTAGGGGTGACTAATGTACAGGGTGCAATATGTCGTGGGCAAAGAAATAAAAGTTTTTTCTCGTAACCATGTTATTTCCTTGCCCGAACGCTCTCTTTGCTTGCAAAGTAAGGAAAGAGAGCGTTCCGGCAAGGAAATAAAAACAATTTAAAATATAATTATTACCCTGAGTGGATATCAATTCATAACGAAATTTTACAGCTGCTCTGTTCACCAGACATTCTAGTTCTTTAATTTTTATATGTCAATAGAAAAAACAACGATAGGATTAGGATAGATTCAAATCGGCGCAGTATACAAGAAATATGCGTGTACAAGCAGACAGATTTAAATTTCTCTTCTTGTTCTGTTCTGTTCCAATATACTATATATGTATATATAAATAGTCATTACAAATTTTTTTTTATTGTTTTATAATAGGTATCTAGGAGAGTTTCATAAAATATCTTTTATTATTTTAAAATATTGATAAAAGATACAAAACACCCCTAGATACACCATACAAGAAATTCGTGAAAGGTTATAGACATTAATAATGCAGAATTAGAATTACGAAACTCAACACTCGGTCGTAGTTGCCATCTATAGGTCACAACTCAATTTTTCAATCATACAATTTTATATAGTATTAAAAATATAACTAGTTGTGGTCTTACAATAACATATTTTTATCTTTTCGATACAATATAATATGGAGGCCATACGTGGCGCAGGGGCACAAGTGTGTGACTGTAAACGCGACTGGTTGTGGGTTCAATCCCACTGAAGAAAATGAAATATTTATATTTTCATTTCTTTGCTAGTGTCGAGGCAAAGCGCGGCGTTAAGTTCCGCCACTCAACGCTCGCTTCCGAAATTCGACGGAAAGTGGAAGGGAGCATGGTGTACTCTTGAAATCAGTCCAGTCGTTTTTCAGTTTATTTGGTATAAATATTAAATAATAATACATTGCTAATAATACTTATAATTATTTTTAGAATATTAGTAAAGATAACGTTTATTGACTATAATATTTGGCTACATCTTTATGCTGTTGCTGTCCATAAATTATCTTATGTAGACTTCGAAACGTATTACAGTAAAATTATGCCACCGTGCGGTACCTATTAAATATTTTTTAGCAATATTCAACAGAACAGATACGACAACGTACTGAGTTTTATTTATCTGTTTCCTAACTACTGTTATTGACATTGACAGCATCAGGTTTAAATGAATTATGTTCATTGATCATTCCCATATTTAACCAATTGTTTACTAATAGCTACTATTATCTTATACGAGTTTAAAGATTATTGTTAAGAAATGCCGGCAGAATATAATAAAGTGTTTATAACAGTCGGAACAACGCGCTTTGATCTATTATGTATATATGTTTTGTCACAACCCGTGCTTTACGCTCTAAAGAAAATTGGTTGTAAGGAGTTAACGTTCCAAATCGGAAACAGCGATATTGAACCTGGCCATTATGAGAAAGAAGACTTGAAAATACATCTTTACAAATTTAAAGATTCCCTCAAAGAGGATATGGATAACGCAGATCTTATAATAAGTCACGCAGGGGCCGGCAGTTGTTTAGAAGCTCTCGACGCTAACAAACCTTTATTAGTGGTTATTAACGAGACCCTAATGGATAATCATCAAATTGAATTAGCTGAGCAATTGCAAGTTGATGGGAACCTGTATTATTGCACTTGCGCTACATTGGCAAGCACACTTGAAACGGTTGATTTTACCTGGTTATCACCAATGTCGAAACCTAATCCTAAAGCATTTATCAACTTTTTGGATAATGTTTTCATTGTTAAGGAACACACACATTAATTCAACTAGGAATACTTTATTAAATGTAAAATTATGTATATTATTATGTACATATAAAAGGCTGTCATATCATAATATATTTTTAAATTATTTAATATTTGCTGCTTTTTCTGCTTACATTGAAGATACTATGTAAATTATTTTTGGTACTTTATACATTATATTTAATTTTAAAGCTTTTAATATTTATTTGGCATACATGTATTATTTATATTAATTAGTAAATAAATAACAATTGGTTTAAAATATAGATATTTATTGATACTATATTTTTTTATTGATAATATATATTTTTATGATATAAATCTCTTTTCTGTATGCAATTAACATGCTCAACCAAAGAAAGATAAATAAATGTTATAAGTATAAGTTCAATTTCTTTTTATTGTGTGCCCAATCAATCAATTTTATCAAATTAACAATCTACTAAGCTTAATGCTTAGTAGATTTTTCATTTTCAAGCTAATGTTATGACATTTTTAAGACATTGTTGAGTGGTGGAACTCAATCTTAAAATTTCTGCCAATCAAAGCAAGTAAATGATAATAATTAATTTGAAATATAATAATGAACTTTATTGTGTGTGTAATACATTTATTATTCCTTTTTTTTTCACTTGTACACTTAAACTGATGTATAGTAAAGTATGCAGATTACCTATTAGCATACTCCGTTTCTTTACCTCATTAGAGACATTGCACTTTTCATCTCCAGAATCAATGAAAATAATTCATTTTTTCCAGTGGGGAGTTGAACCCACAACCATTGTGTTCACACCACCACAATGATACCTAATGATACCTTAATATTGAATTGTCAAGTAAGTCCACACAGAGGCCAAACATGGTGCAGTGACAGAAAATGTGACTAAACCTGACTGGTTATGGGTCGATCCCCACTCATGAAATGAAATGTTTTTTAAATTTATATTTCCATATCTTTGCTCTGGTGTTCAGATAAAGTGATGTAAAGTTAGTACAATATTTATACTTATTTTTATATAGAATTGTAATAAGAAAATATCCATTTTAGACAAGTTTTTTTTATTTTTATAGCTTTACACTGCCTGCATTCTGTAAGTATCAGAATAGGTAGAGGAAAGTTAAGATACTTCTACTTTCCAGTTTCCACCCCATTGTTAAGGCATTTTGTGTTGAATATCAAGCTCAAGCTCAATTCCCCGTTTTGCCTTATTACCAGAGCAAGGAAAATGAAAATATTACATTATTCCACTTTCTCGAGTGGTAATTGTGCCTATAAGCATCACGTTCACATCCACACACTTGTGGCCCTGTCTCCAAAAATTTATTAGTATTAAGTATATATATTTTTTTATTTATTATGAAGCCACTGTCTTCAACTGTGTTCTGTAGGAGCTGTAGGTAAAATGTGCATAGGACTCAATTTACTAATGTAATATTTGATCTTCTTTTACAGTTACATTGAAGATACTGTGTTTATTTTTTTTAGCTTCAAATTATTTTATAGCATATATTAATTAGTAAGTAAGAATATGATATACTTGTATGCTATAAATCTCTTTAGTGAATACATTTAATGTGCTCAACCTTAGCAATACTTTTTTAATTAATAGAAGCAGAAAAAAACTTTAATATGCTTTACTGTACTTTTTTTATGTTTGCTTTTGACTGGGTGGAGTTGGATTATTCTTTTTTTATTTGTAAGCTGGTGCTTCCAGCTTCCAGTGTGGTCCCATTTTAATTTGTTTCATTTCTGACAATGCTATCCATGAGAAAATCACATAGGTAAATCTTAAATTTGCATTAAGTATGTGCGCGTCAAATGGGCGGGTAACTCAATATCGCGCCAAACGATTCCGATGATTCTTTTTTTATTGGAAAGTGTACTTCAAAGGGAAGTTTGGTTCTGACTATGGAATCTGGTGGAAGTGCCAGTTTTTTTTGTAAAAAAATTGTAATCATCTCTGTTATAGGTTTATCTAATTCATAGTGGCAAATGTACCAAATTTATAAAATGTGTCTCATCATTAAAGTTGTCAGTAACTTATCTTAAGATATGTGGTAGCTTATTAAACTTTTATTACAACTAAAACCCAATTCTTTGCTTTCGATACTTTTATTATGTAATTATATATAAAAAATCTATTATAAAAATGGGATGAATAACAAAACTAAATATATTAAACATTTTATTTGAAAAAAACGCAGATCACAACAAAAAAGTTTATGTTAGAAAATCTGAATTCATACTTTAGAAAGTCACATTTTTGGATATAAATAGAAAATTTTATATGACTAAATGTTTATGTTATAACTTTACACTAGTTTTTTAGCTTCGAAGAAACTCTTGAGATGTCTCATTTGCCAATAGCCAATACCTAGAAGAACACCAGTTTGAAGCAAACTCCACCATAGAACTCTTTGATTTGTGCTTTCTGAAGTCTGTCGGAATCTTTCCTCACGATGCTGCAAAGTTTCAAAAATATTTTTTTCAGCTTCATTTCTATATTTCTTTTACTGCACATAGCAGAGAACAAGCAATAAAATCTAGTGTCCTTTTTAATACAACACTTGACTTTTAATTAATCAAAGGCTTGTTTAAAGGCAAGTTTATTAAAATTATTAATAAATTTCTTATATATATTTCAGTCTTTAGGTGCTGAGTAGCAAAACAGACATTTCACTTTGTCTTACCTGGGTTGGGAAATAAAAATATAAGATTCCCTTGATTACCAAACCCAAAACAATAGCATTACTGCTAGTAGCACTGTGCTGTAGTGGCCTCAATATAGAGTATGATCGTAAATCTATGATGCTAGAATGTAAAGATGTTAATATTTTAGACACTAATTAAAAATATAATAAATGATGAAGTAAATTTTCAATTGGTAACTGTATTTAAACATACCATTTATTATATTGTTTAAAGTGTTGGTAGAGTGAAGTGTGAGCATAATGTCAATAACATGTGTTCAATATTTAACGATCAATCCATACAATATATTATGATTAAACTTTTAACAAAAGTAACTACATTAAAAAAAGTTTTACAAGTTTTCCCACATATACATCTGTAGATAGAGTTAGTCTAGTGTATATATATATATATATATATATATATATATATATATATATATATATATATATATATATATATATATATATACTCACTGAATATATATATATATATTCAGTGTCCTGAGTGGGGATCAAACCTACAATTATTGCATTTGTCCTTAAACTATTTCTTTAACAAAATTAAATGGTTACCCTTTGATAACTTTGTTCCTTTGTAATCTGGTGCACTTGATCTAACAACTGTCTTATTCTTAATTGCAATTCTGTAAGCTTATCTTTTTGTGCTACATTAGCATAGTCCACAGCATGTTCACCAACTTGAATGTCTAAATGAACCTATAAAATAAACATTTAATTAATAAAGTATTTTAAAACTATGTAATAAAAAAAGTTTTAAAATACAATATGCAAGTTTTAAAAATAGTTTTGTTTACACAAGTGTTATATTTACACTCCTAGTACTAATATAAACAAGTGCTAATGTAAATGAATAATTGTGATACCGATAGACATTTTCACTACTTACTCGTAACTGGGATCCACTGAACCATGAAGTACTGTTAGAGTACATACAAATAACGTGTTCTCCAGGAGTAGTTGAAGTGAAGGAAATCATTCCCTCAGAGGAATATACTCTAGAGAGCACAATGCGATCATTAGGGTCACGAACTTCAACGTGCATGCCGATACCAGGAGATGACGGCATAAAACCTCCAGATCTTGGATCATATAGTTCAACCTTGTAGTTTACTGGAAATCAAGGTGAATTGACAGTAATTATTGATTATACCTATTTCATTACATACAAATAGATATGAAAAGTATATAAAGCATAAGTACCTATTACTGTTGTATCGTCGGGAATTTCCTCTATAAAACATTTTCTCTCCCCTTCAGCTATATGGAAATATAAAGCTGAAGTTACATCTAAAACTAACAAAAGAGATACTACTGAAGCTAAATTAAATAACATCGTGTATTGGTAAAATCTGGAATAGCCGCAAATTCATAAATCTAAAGTGACATGACACACGTCATCTGAAAATATTTTTAAAGATCACATTTATCGGTGCGTTCAGTAATAAAATAATAGATTATTTAGGTGCATTTGCGCGAACTAGGCATATTATACACACTTACGCTACAAAGAAACCAAATGATAACTGATTTATAGAATAAAGTGCAATATAATCTGCTTGTTTTTTAATTATTTTTTTTGTGTTTTATCGCCTTCAATTCTAGAGAATGAGTTTTTTTTGTTCTACGCTCAATTAAGAACATTACTTGCTGAATGTTGGGTGACGATTCCAAATCCCAATAACACGATTTGTTTGTTTAAATAATAATTGAGGCTAATCGTGGTGCGGTAGAACAAAGTGTGAATGTAAATTCGATTTATTGTGGGTTCGCTCTCCACTTGAGGAAAGTAAATATAACTTTAAACTTATATTTCTCCCTCTGGTGTCAAGGCGGCGTTGAATTCTGCCACTCACCGCGCAATACCTCCAGAATTCGGCAGCAAATTAAGAATGCAGCGTCTTAACACTAGATTCCTTCTGCCTACCCTGATGTATGCGGGATACATCGTAAAGCTAATTTAATTTAATAATTTGAATTAACCAATTCTCTGTATAAAAATTGAAGCCCACAGTATCCACAGTATCAAAGTTTTTTTAACTACACCACAGTACGAACGCACCATCAAAGTGAAAGATGATGACGTTTTTGACATTTGGCTTTTACATTGACATTGTGTACAAAATTATATTTTTGCGTATTTTAGAATAAAAAAAAACATGTAGGACATTCAATGTTATGCATATGTACGAAAAATTAAAATAAATGCAACTTAGTGAAATAATTATTTTTGTAGTTAAAGTTTTCATTTCACAAAGCTCAAAACAATTGCATTAATACGTAAAAATATAACCTTTGCGTTAAAATGGATCCCTTTATTATTGCAGCTATTATTAGTGCCGTCGTTATTCTTGTATTAACATTTGCTGTTCTACGAGCAACTAATGTTAAGCCGCAACGTAAGATGTTTATCTATTTACTTAATATATTTTTTAATAATTAACAATATTTTTTGTTTTAACATAACAAAAATTAATGCAGCTGGAGCACGTCCAAGAGCTGTAGTGCAAGGAGATGGAGGCCCTGGGAGAGTACAAGCTGTTAGAAATCAAAGGGCACGGATGAGAGCTAACGGTATTATTAAATTTATTGCAAATTCAAATTTATAAACTTCATAATTTGGTTTCATGCTTTATGCCATATATATGTAAGCATTGATAATAACAGTGATAAAGCCCTTCATTCTCAATGTTGAAGTTCGAAATACTTAAAAGGAATGCTCAATCAACATCATGCTAAGAGAGCAACAGAGGGTGGATATCAAATGCACAACTATTGCTTTATAGTCAGATTCTGATCCAATATGCCATGATGGTCTCTTTTTAATATTGTATTATATGTAAAATTAAATAATATAATATTAATTTAAATTTGTAAGCTGCAAGACATCAGGCAGCCCTTATTGAAGAAGAACCCGCAATAGCTGAAGAAGAAGAGGAAAATGCTATTCCAGAAGCTCCAAAAGATTTTGATGACAAAATGGGTGCAAAGGTGACAAAAAAAAATTATATTCACTTAAATAAAGCATGAAAATCCACATTATAGGATAGGCAGAAAAATATCCAGATATTTTGTTCTCTGCTTTCTGCTCAACTTTGAGGCAATGCCGAATTGTTTATATCAGTGCCACATTTTTGTTTTGCTCAAGCAATTAATTTAATTTGTATTTGTTTAATTTCTAATTAAGCACCTGAACGCATAAGTGTAATGTCCCCTATGCATGAATAAAGAACATTTATTAATTTTCATAGTATATTGAAACTTATATTAATATTAGAACCAGAATGACATAATAGTATATAGTATACAATAAATTATAAGATTTATAAGTAACAACATATTTTTCCAGGCTTCCTACAGTAAACTTGTGACATTTGTCACTTAATTTTAATTTAAAGGCTGAAAATAACCTTTCAACGTCAACTGACATTACCTGCCAGAATTTGAAATTTGTGCCATTTCCATAGAAACATTTTGAGGCAATGTTTGTCCGATGCTGTTGATAAATACATCAATGTTCTTTATTCATTTGTATTTTTACGAAACTGCATTTAAATGCAGTAGTTTAGTAGTCTGTAAGCACTATCAATGAAAAAGTACCAAAATATGCAATAACACTACTGAAATAAAATTGCATGTTTGCATAAAAATAATCCAAGGTCTAGTAATAAATAATGTGTAACAAGTATATTTTTACATGACATAGAGTAGAGAAGTCATGCAAAATTGTACATATGTATAACTTAATTTTTTTTTATTGCAATTATCTATATATTTTTTTATTTTATTGAAGTGAACTATTATTGTTATTACATAATAAGTAACACCCAGATCTATTAATAATTTTGTAGAGTGACCCACTAATAGGCATGCAAACTGAAAAATATGTACTTTCTTAATGTTAAAAATATGTACTGTGTAAACTATTGTATTAACAACTTTAATATTCTTATCAGAAACGAGCTAAATTAGAGGCCAAAATGGAAAAGAAAAAAGCACGAGAAGCTGAAGAGCAAATGCGGGAAATAAAAAAGAAAAAAGATGAGGAATTGGAAGAAGAGAAAAGAAAACTTGATGAAAAACGAGAGGTACATAGCATTACTATAATTTCCTATATTCATTTATTTGTAATAGTTCCTCTTTAGGATTAATAAAAAAATATATAATTAAAATAAAAAAACAAACCCCTACTTTAAAAACTTATAAAGAGAGTAATGTTGCCATCTATCTAAATTCTATTCATTCATCACATAATGCCTCTGCTGTAAGTTGGTGAACAATTGGATATTGTACAGATGGAAATCTGATAATGTTATATCAGGTCAAGGGTATCATGTGCAGCCAATATTGTTAAAGTGGCAAAGTATGAAGAATATAAAGTCAACCAGACCAGAGGAAATTGCTTACAGGTCTTCATCAATTAGAAAAGAACAATCTCGATTAACTCATATTTCAACCTAAAAGTTAGATTTACATTGATATATGTATCCATTTGAGAGCTACAACGTCACAGTCGCACGTCGCGTCGTCACACATAGAAATACATCAAATAACATCTCACTGTTTCCGTCAGGGGTTAATAAAATATAAAAGCAGAGACCACACAACTTTTTTAATATAACACCCTTACTAATACTAATCATAATATTGTCACAATTATTTATCTAATGGTATTATTAATATTTTTTTATAGGAAGAAGAACGTAAAGCAGAAGAAGCTGCAAAAAAAGCAGAAGAAGAAAGAAAGAAGAAGGAGCAAGAGGAGTATGAAGCTTTAAAAGCTGCCTTCTCCGTCGAAGGGGAGGGATTTGACGAAAATCCTGAGGAGGATAAAGAGAATTTACTTAAAGAATTCATTAATTATATTAAAGTTAGTTTTTTTTGTTTCTAAAAGAACATAGTGTCAAGGTACTCATCTTTATCACCTGAATGCAAAAGTGTACAATAAAGTGAAGGAACTCAACAGGCATTGAAACCTCAACCATTGCATTTAAATAAAAATTTCCTCATACAATGTTATTTGAAAGTTATATTTAATAGAGTATTTTTATTCTCATCATCATTCTGTTTTTGTGGTATAAAGTGTTAAATTGAAAATATATATATTTGGTATTAATTATACCAAGTTTACTGTTATAAAAGAAATTATAAAAGTCCTCCATTGAGTTCTACAACATAGCTCGCAATGCCTCCTATATTATATGAAAAATGATTAATTTATTATTATCTTTTTGGTTTATAAAGAAAATACGTAAAACTTAAATTAATGAAAACATAACATAAAAATATCAATAAAAAATTACTGGGTACCTAACCAAATTTAGTAATATACTTTGGTTAACATCATAAATTTTTTAGTAACATCTACACTCTATTCTTTTTTTCTGTTATTAACAGGCACAAAAAGTAGTTTTACTAGAGGATCTTGCAGCACACTTCAAAATTAAGACTCAAGCGGCCATAGACAGAATCAGTGATCTTCAATCCTCCGGGGACCTAACAGGTGTTATAGATGACAGGGGAAAATTCATATATATATCACAAAAAGAATTAGAAGATGTCGCCAAGTTCATCAAACAACGGGGGCGGGTCTCTATAAGTGACTTGGCTGAAAGTAGCAATGATTTGATCAATTTGACACCTGTTACAGTTAATTGATTTTTTAATATATGTTAAGATTTCACAAATATATTTATATTTTGTAAAATAAATAATATTTTTTGTTAAATTGGTTTCTTTTTTTATTTTTTTTAATGAAATTTTTTAGTAGAGAAATAAAATTATATATATAATATCCATTTTTAGGTAAATGTTGTATATTTAGTTGTATAGAGGACAGTTGTGGTGCAGTGGCATAGAGTGTGACTAAAATCGACTGGTTATGGGTTAGATCCCCACTCGAAGAGATAAAATATTTACTTCCATTTATATTTCCATTTCTTCGCTCTTGTGACGATGCAAATTCCGCCACTCAACACGTAATATCTCCAGAACTCGACGACGACTCTGCTGAAAAGGCCTGAGATTTTATTGTTGCTTTTTTTTATTTTCTTGATGAATTTTAAGTTCGTTAAGAATAGACCTTCATTCTCAAAACATTGTATGTATAAAAAATAGATAAACTAACTCACAAAAAACCACTTTAAGGTTAACAAAATAAAATAGAAAACACTTTTCAAAGTACAAATGTTTATTACAAAAAAAAAAACAAATATATTATTCATTTAGTTCATAACCAAGAATGTCTCTGCCCTTTTCTAACATTAACAATGAAGATTCTTTGATTCTTTCTAATACTTCCAGTAACTTATTTTTTGTGAAAACCTTGTATAAACCTCGGTTTTCCCCAGCAATCAAATCACTTATCTTAATAGCTTCTTGGTGATTATCAATATCATCACTACTTTGTAATATTTTCAATATTAGAATTGTTATTTCTGGTATACATAGGCGTCTTAAAGTATTTAACTGTTTAGTTCTTTCTTCATGTTCTTCTTGAGTGAAACTGCGAGATTTCATCCCATCATTTTCATCCTGCAACCAACCCCCAGGAAAGAGTAAAACATTATAAAGAAGCCCTTTAGTATGTCGCGATTGGTGCAGTATGGCATTTTTCCATCTAGCCTTTTGTTGTTCTACTTGAGCACACCTCTGTTCATGATGAACTTTATCAGAAAATGATGCATCTGACGAAAGAGGTTCTACATCTTTTGGTTGGCCGCTAATATAGTGCCTATACCAAGTTGCAAATCCTTCCAATGCTTCCAAATATGATTTTAAGCACAAATGTTCTCTTAATTCTGATGAATCACTGGGGACAGTATTTATAAAATCTTTGAACATCTTATTGACACTGTTGGCACACTTCATGGCAGCTTCCGTGCTACCAATGAATATAAAGGTGCGTATCATAGCATTACTCAGCCACAATGCCTCTTCAAATTGATTGGGGATTAAAGATAACCATTCAAGTGAAGATATAACTTTCTCAATGAGCACTTTATCCTTTTCTACAGCAGTTGTTTGAGTGAAAGTCAAATCTAAATTCCCATAGCCCTGCTGTATGTCTAATATTGCCTTTTTTATAGCAACTCTTGCAGATGCCGCAACATCAACACCAGCTTTCATACCAGCTTTAACAATGTCGTCTCTGTGTTCACTTTTTTGAATGTGGTCCATGAGGTCTGCATATAAAGTAATTTGTTTGTCAGCAGGAACTGTTGATATATAGTAAGCAATAAGTTCAGGACACTCACATGCACCTTCTCTCAAGCCACTAATCAATTGAATTACATATTTTTCTAAGACTCTATCACCAATATCATGTTGAGGATCTTTACCCATCTGTCTTAGGACAAGTACTAAATGTGCCAAAAATCTTATGAATTTATCTTCTGAACTATCAATCCACTCTAATGAATCTTGCATAATCATTCTTATGTGGCCTAACATGAGATAACGTTGACAAGTTTGATAATTTGATTCTCTTTTTCCATTCATTAATGATTTAACTGCACTGAACACTTGTTGCAAAGACATTTCATTTATCTGCAACTCACTCTGCAATAGCTCCAAAACTTCAGGTGTTGTAGTATTAGCATCTGCTGTTGCATAGTGTTCATGCAAAAATCTATCAACTCTGGCTTCAATTTGTACTCTTAAATGTGCCCATAGCAGATCTTCCCAATTCCCTTGACAAGCTGGTATAGCACTTTGTAAATTACCACATAAAATTCCAACAGTGGCTCTGTAATGTATGTTTTCTGAAACATTATTAGCTATACCCAATGCACACCACTTCCATAGATCTCTGGATGAATTGCCTGAAACTACTAATGTGCCATCCATTTCACCTCGCTCATAGTGTAGTAATTTCCAGCCCTGTATGACAGCACCCCGCCACGCCTGCCCGGCACTGATACACAATGACACAGCTTCAGCAAACTTTCCACATCTTACTTCAGTAAATATTTTCTTGCACAGGTCATTATCATCTTTCTTGTCATCAGAGTGAATTGTTCTATTTTGGCGTTTTGGGGCATCTGGGTCCATACATGTTATCATAGATTTAATTTTTTCTTTATTAAATAAACTTGAACCTATAAGTAACTGGTGTAAAGTGTTACCCCAATGAATATTGTTTGAAATAATTGGAGCAGCTGTGTTTGTAGCAGCCTCTTGGTATGCAGCTGTGGCTTCTAGCCAATCAACAAGTAACTGTAATAACCTAACTTCAGATTCACTTTGAAAATAAGCATTTACTAAAGTCTGTTGTGATAATGTAGGTTCGACAAGAACACTATCCAGAGAATTTGGATGCTCAAATATTGAATCAGCATATAAACTGTGAATCAGTTTCCAAGTGTTCGCTTCTTCTGCAAGCCAGTAATTTTGAGCATTGTATCTATTCCATGGCTCCACAAGCTCTAAAGAATCACAACAAACTTGAGCTAACCTCTCTAATGTACTTAAAACAGAACTTGGTCGACTAGATTGTATAATTTCAAAAAAAGCTTCTATCAAACCATCTCCTGCATTACCAGTATTCACTATTATTGATGATTCATCTAGAACTTGTCTTAAACTGGTATCGTTAAGATTTTTAAATATGGAGGTTTCGTTAAGTATCGGTGTAAGATTTAATGTGTCTTCTTTACCCAATAATTGTCTGATCGTTTTGCTTTGAATCGGCGTTCTTTGTGTAGAATGAAACTGAAAACTGCTATCAAAGCTCATGTTGGATTTTCAGTAATTACGTTTATTAAATAAGCACAAATTAAAAGAACAAACAAGTCTTAAACAAAACTAAACACATTATCTCCCCGCCGAGCCTATTTTGACAGTTTCAAGTTCAACTGCAACTGCTATATGTAACTTTTATAGTTACAGACTATACGAAATAGTTTTACAATTATTATTTAAATACGTGGTTACTATTTTATTTAATTTCAAAAGAATATTTTTTAAAGATAAAAAATATATACTACAGTTCATTTTATGTCATACTGATTTGCATTAAACTATGTAAGTACTTAACTACTTGGTATATGTGCACAAGCTTTATACCTACTTTACTTTTCAAAGCGATACTTCTGAAGCGGGTTTTTCTTTTGAGATATATTTTACTTCAATTATCTTTATTTTCGTAATGTTTTTTTTATTTTATAAACTTAAACATTTAATATTTTTTCGAAAGAACTATCTATTATATTGTTGACAATAACAAATTTATAAATATAATTGTCTCAATTTATATTGTTTTATATTTGAACGTCAGCCAAATTAAGATAAAAATTCTCTTAACTTACTTTGCCCTCTTTCTTATTTTATGTATACTTCATACAAAAAGGTAAGTAAATAATATTTAATATTCCTACAATATTATGAAACTAATATATAAAGAAGTATAAAGTACATTATACCTATAGTAACTTAATACTATCATATTTAAAAATATTATTTTTATCACGTTTAACTGCATGCTGTATATATATAGATAAACCTATTGCAATTATAATTACAGTTTAAGAAAGAAAAATGTAATCTATTTGAGATACCTAAGTAAATAAATGACCATTCATAATATAATGATCTCTAAGCTCTATTGAGTAAAATTTTCCTTACTCAATAGACTTTTTACTGTTAAATTAAATCATATAACTTTTAAAATTTGAACTGAATATTCGTACTTAAAAATACTCTAATTAAATCACAGCAAGCCATTGTTTAATTGGACAACTCTGCATTTTATAAGTAGCTTAAAAATGTTTTTACACATTTCTTAATTAATTATACTTATCATATTATATATTTAAACATAATTTCTTTTGCAGATATATTGTAATGTTATTACTATTAATGACAAAACAATTTGAAAATATAATTTTAATTCTTTAATTGTAATGTATATATTGTTGATTCTTAAATAAGTATTTGCCAAATGATTTATATCATTTTATAACTTAATATACCAAAAATAAAATTGGAATGCCAGTATCCATTCAACTCTGCATAATTGGTACATTTATGAATTATGTTATATAAATTATTGTTAAATATATTTATCATTTACATATATACATATATAGTATATTAGCCTTGATTGTTAAACTTCTCGTATTTTTAAATAACAGTATTGTGTAATGTATATTGTATAATTATTCATAATCAACATGAGCAAAATATTAAAGGAAATATTACTTTTAATTTTTACTCTGTCCATAATAATTTGTAAAACTTTCACATGAAACACCTATAATATATTTTCAATGAGATATTTATTGATTTCCTAGTTTTTTTTTATTCGGACAAACTTTTAAGAATGAACAAATAACTAAAGAAATAAATATATATACATACAATTGAAAACAAACTTCAATTAGTAATGTAACATGCAATATAATCAGTGGAAACCCTTAAAAGAATTGTTATTGTTATAAATATTGTTTTAATTTAAATGTTATTACTCATATAATATTTTTTTATTTTATGACAACAGTGACATCTTTGTGCAGTGCCCGTCAGTTGCTTGTCATATTTATAGTCTCCAAGTTTAGAGTTTTGAAAAACTAGTTATATTAGTAGAGAAACATTTATTTTACACTTTAATTTGTGTCTATTTTAGGCTTAAATCAAGACAAAATGAGAGAACATATCGTCCCTTTTATTAGCAAGAACAGAGCCAGGAATGAAGCTATTTATAAATGTTATGTTAAAAAGGTAAGAATTCAAAGTTAATTTTTTAAAATTGATCATTTTTTAAAACCTTAAAACCTGTATGTAATTTATAAAATCTAGTCGATGACATTGTTCAAAAAGTTGCAGTTGCTTTTTGTGCATCATAGTTTCTGTTAATTCAATTTATGTAGTAATATTATGAATATAAATAAACAACTCATCTTGCTCAATCAACATAATTCTTCATAATATCAACATAATTCTTCATAATGTTATAACTGATCATTTTAAAAACCTCTTAAAATATTATATATATTTACATAGAACATTGACTTTTGCATTTTTATGTAATTAAGAAAATGGTAATTTTTTTAAATAAAAATTGGAAAGTTATTATTATTATTTACAAATATAGCAAGTAAATACTTAAAACCGAGAAGTCATATGCTTAGTAGATATTGTGTTGTTAACAATTATTGTTAAGTTTGTGAAAGGATTTCTAAATTTGTTATTAAGTATTTATATATAGACATTTATTGAATCATAAATATTGTAATGTACATATGTTTAGGCATATTTATTTACTTTAGGAATATTTCATCTATAAATTTACACAAAAAAATAAAAATTTAAAGCAAAACAGAAAATAAAACGTACGATGTATTATTTTTGTTATACCATTTAAAATATTTTTTTTTATATTGGCGTTGCCGTTGCGTAAACGGTAACGCATAGAGCATTTACAAATGACGTTACCATTTGCAGATTATTAAGAGTGTATTACAAATATTTTATTATATTAAGATATCAATACATTTAGATGTGTGATTAAACTTAAAGCAATAACAAAATATCTTAGATATATTTTACAAAAACACAATTATATATTTAATAAACGGACATTAGCTGTATTCGTAAATGCATAATCTTCAAATAATATCTCTAAAACAATTCAGCTTCAGCTTGCAAAACGCCTTTTTAAATTCGTAATTTAAAATTTTACAAATTTCGACAAAATGTTTACGGCATTGCGCAATTATTACTATTTCACCATAATTTCGTCTTCTGCTTCTCTATTGTTAGATTAATAGCGTGGCGGTAGGGTTTGAAGGGTCATCTGTGTTACTCTTTATTTCTTATTCGCATCTAATCAGATTTTTTTAAAACATGATTTTATTTTAAATGTTGACAATTTTTTTTATAATATTTAGAATTCTTTTGTTAGCAATCTAATTTATGTTGGTATTTAATAGTGCTTATTTGACTTTACCGCGCAAGTACAATGTTCAGAAATGTATTATCTATCTCTTTCCAACATTCAGAAGTCGCTCAGTGCTTGTGGCGTTTGGTGCGGTCTACGCTACGTTTCGTCACTAGAATTGAATTGCTACCTATTTGAACAGTGTTTTTAGACCATACTCCGCCATTATTATGAACATTTTTTTCATCCTCATTATTTATTGAATATATTGAAATAAGTGTGAGTTAAGTGTGGAAACATTGTTATATTATTTTCTTGATGAGTGCTTGAGAAGTGTATCATTTCCTGTTCCATATCGTATAGAAACAAACTAATACGATCGCTTGCGAACTCTATTCGTTATCACGTGGGTTAAATTTCGAATAATGTGGCTTTTTGGAATTAATTTTCTATGTTTATAATGAATGTGCAGTCGTTGGCTACAATGTTTCTTCTGAATAAACAAAGACCGGCTCATAATCAGTGTTAACCGTTGTTTTTCAGAAGCGCGCCGTAAGCATTCCATCCTCGCCTTCGATTTATCGAGTGCCGGCTGGCGATTGATACAAAGGATGACTGTGAATAGAGGTCCAGTGCAGTGTAGAACAGTGTCAGTGTTGTGAAACAGTGCACAAGTGAAACGTTACATAAGTTAGGGATGAGTGAAGTAGGAAGCCCGCCCTGACGCGTCCTGCGCCGGCGTCCGCGGCGGGCGACGCTCGTGTCATGGCCCCGGCGCTCCCACTCACACAATTTACCCATTACGACGCGGTCGCCGAAACCGAGAGAGCACCCCACCGAAGACGGGCCTTGGCGTCCGTCAACAACCTAACACCCATGGAGGAGGACGACATGGGACTGCAGAACCAGCCGAGCCTAGCCAAGGATTCTCAAGAAATGGAACAGATACTCGTAGAACTTGGTAATAGTGATGTTCAAGCAGACTTGTTGCAAACCATTAAAACTTTAGAAAGCGGTGGCGACACCCTGTCTACAGGTGATACGGATGCAATATTTCCTCTCAGCGGATTCGAATTAGCTGATACAGTTGATTCTGAGGGAGACGCATCAGAGGACAAGATTAGACTGCTGCAAGCGAGGTTAGAACGTAGATGTGCATTTCTATTACGACGGTCAAGGATATTACAAGCACGGGCTATTGGCAAAAGGATATCTGAAGAAGCCTCCCAAACCTTTGAGAAAAGTACTCGAGGAGCACGTAAAGATGGTGGTGGAAGGCCTATGGGCTTAAAAGCTTTGCTAAAAAGAATTGAGACCACCTCAGCTTTACAAGCAAGTGCTTCATCTAGATCAGTAGTGGGTCCAAAATACTATAGAGCAGGGACTTCAAAATGTGATGCTTCAAAATCTGCTTCAATCGGCATAGCTTCAGGTACTTTGGCTGGCTTAGAGGACTCTGCCGGAGCCCTGCGGTCTCATTTGTCTGTGGTCAAGCATCAACTAGACTCGGATGCAACTGCTTCTTCATCAGGAGCTGAGAGTAATGATGAAGCTGTCACTTATAATAATGCTCATCAACAGCACATGCCAATGTGAGTAGCTTTTTTTAACATTACTTATTTGCCTATTTTTGTATTTTTATTATTATTAATAGGTATATACTGTATATTGCAGAAGTATATAAATACTATTGGTAATACCTAAAGTTTATTTATAGAAATTTTTACACCAAAGAAAGTGGATATTATAAAAAAATATATAATTGAATTCATTGACTTTAATAACTTCACTTCTTCTTATAATGGTTGTTGGTTGTTGGCTTGATATTCACTCAAGGAAATTAATTATTATCATTTCCCCTTTCTTATAAGAGAATGTGCAGGATTGGCACTACAATATCTGGAGTTTGGGGGAAAGCGTCTTTTCACTAGGTTCTCTTTGCTTACTCTGCTATATAAAGTGTGAAACAAAAGTAAATGTCATTTCTTCATTTGTTTAATATATTTTTCTGTCTCTGCTTTTTTTAGTTTACCTATCTAGTTCATATAAAATTTTAATATGAATAATATGAAAAAATAAAAGTAAATATAATAAATATATATTTATTTATAAATAAAAACATACAGTTTCAAAATCAAAAATGAATTATCCAAGGTCATATTTGACCCTTATTTCACTACCCTAAACTTAATTGAGAATATATAAAAATAAATTATTAATTATTCAATATTTTAATGTTCTTTATTAATATTTTTAATTAAATGGTTTCAATTAATGGTTTAATGTTTCACTTTATGTTTTACTATAGCAAGGTCATTATGGTATAGTGAAAAAGTGACTAAATACAATGGTTGTGGGTATAATTAATATTCAGAGGAAACTATATTTGTTTGCGAACTCTGGTTCAACATACAATGTCACAAATTTACATGTAAAGCAGAGAGTGGAGTATTTTGACACTGTTCTCTCTACCTACTCTGCTGTGTACAGGACAGTGAGACAGTGTAAAATATTGTTTTTACCAGACTGGCAAGCCCAAGACAAGGGTTATGCTTTTATGCATATGTATGGATGTCTGTTCCTTTTTACAAATGATACATCAATGAACCAGTGAACAGATTTTGATAAATGATACATCATTGGTTTTGTCTTGATGGTGCTAGTGTTATTGGACACATTAATTTATTTGATGCAGTCTGGTTGATAATTCACATGTTATATTTTACATAGACATTATAATATTTCAATGCGAACAAGAATTTACAACAAAAACAATATGTTGTTATAAGTTATAAATTATTTTAAAATTATGTAACATTAGTGTGATTTATATGCTGTTGGTTATATATTTAGTACCTAGTATTGCTTGTATTATTAGTACTAGTATAATTACATTGTACATTATCCAGTCATTCATATTCTTTACAAAATTTTTACTATTGAAGACATTCATTCTACTTTCTGCTTGTTTGTATTTCGAGATTAGAGATATTTGGACAAACTATATAACAATTAATGTAAATATATGATGTAGAAATACACACTTTTTTTTAAAAAATTATATAGTAGTTTTTAAACCTGCACTTGTAGGCTTACTGGCAAAGCACTTTAGAAGGCAATTAAGAAGCAACATCTTCTTACCCCTTGAAAAAGCTTTGCAGTTATGCTAATTTTAATAGTTTTAAATTATGATAATTTACTCCCATTTTGTGAAAGTAAACTCACAATAAAATTTGATTATTGTTAGATAATTATTTAATATTAAATAAATTGTAGCACCATCTACAAAATGTTATTTTATTATTTTTATAAATTTATAATACTTTTTATAATAACTGATTGTAATCACAAATCGCTGTCAATTTCTAATTCATGGGGGTAATTATATTAAAAAAAAGATCCTTCTCTTGTAGACAAAAGATTTTGAGTGAGAAGATGTTGAGATCTGCTACTCAACATGGAATGTTCAAAAAAAATAGAGAAAAGAGGAAGGAACAATGTTTTAGCACTACATTTCCTCTGCCTTCCTTCTATATGAGTAAAATATTTTGATAGACATAAAAATTTGCTACTACTTTGATCTAGTGTCTATGTGTAACTGTAAAAGATGATTCAAACTAGCTACAAAGTGAGTGTAAGTGAGAGTTTTAGAGATAATTACTCAAATGTCTTTTGTCAAGAGTTTTCAAAGCTACAAAAAAGATTTCCTTTTCTATTAATTAATACAGTGTAAAC
This sequence comes from Heliconius charithonia, assembly GCA_030704555.1. Lineage (NCBI taxonomy): Eukaryota > Metazoa > Arthropoda > Insecta > Lepidoptera > Nymphalidae > Heliconius > Heliconius charithonia. Next base: position 9,542,933 of record CM060825.1, read on the forward strand.
CAAAATTATGAAGGAATTGAACATCTTATATAGAGTGATTGTTCGGTGGATCAACCATTATATTTTTTCCATAGAGTAGAGTAGCCAAGAAGACAAAGTGTCTGGACACTGTATCTGCCTCTTTAAGTACATATATTTTATTGTATATTTGATATTTTCAGTGAGAAACGTGCGTTATATTCGTGGCAGAAGGCGCGCGCGTCCATCGCGTCCCGTTGGTGTTGGCTACAAGTTCAAGTCCAAGAGCTGGAGTATAAGATTCGACAGCACAATGATTTGCATAGACAGGTTAGTATTATAGTAACTTAAAGTTGTGAATTTTATATAATTTTAATTATATAGTTTTTATGTTTGAGAATAATGCAAATTTTATTTTCCATTATTCATATTTTTTTATTAACACACCGCTCATCTTTTGAGGCATTGGGTATTGAGTGGCGAACCTCAACGCCGCGCTTTGACTTGTTATCGGAGTGAGGAATATAATTCTTAGACTGCTTAGTCCATTTAAGTTGTAATTAAATATGTATGGTACATGTATAAAGAACGAAATGCGGGTAGTGCCTTAGTTATTGCGTTTCCGTGTGAAACACACCCGTGCGATATATTTTTTTAAAGATTATCCCAATGAAATTTTGTTAGAATTACAATAAAATATGTTACTTGTCAGAAGGTCGTCGCCTCTTTATATAAAATACGATTAATTAAAATGCAACGTAGATTAATCATACATTTTGTTTCAAATGAAAGTGTGTCTATTCTGTTGTAATAATATTTATCTATATGTTTGTACATAGTTCCATACCGTATGATTTGTATCTGTGTCTGTACAGATACAAAATATGTATACAGTTATTGTGATGAACAGATAACATACAAATACATGTGAAATAGACTTTTTATTTTTAGCCTACGAAAAAATCGGAGTACGTTCTGTTGTAGACGAAACCTATTTTTTATGTTTAACTCATGCATATATTTACGTATTTTGATTTATACAGGTTGGAAGCGTCAGCGCTCCTTTTACGGGAACAGCATATAGGGTAAAACATTTTAAACCCTTAGGGGTTAGACCGAAAGAAATTAAACAAGATACCTCAACATTTTAAATGTAGTTTTTTTTTTCATTTCACGATGTTTTTCGTTTTATGTGACGCAGTAACGTATAATAGATACAAATAATAAAAAAATAAACACATACTACAAAAATACTACTATAGGTTAAACAACTTTGCCGCCAAAATCTACGACTCGATTTCAGATTGAAGCGTATGCGTCGATTTCTTTGCTCCTTTGATATGTTTATATGTGCGTACGTCATTCTTGACAAATGGCGTTTTATGTTACAAGGATAATTTTATTATTTATTTTGTTTAAAAAAATTACTTTCATTTTTGGGAAAAAATAATAATGTTCTTAGCGAACTCGTGTAAAAGAGGGTAGATTTAGGCGAAACTAATATAATTATTTATTTAAAGCAGTGGAATTGTGTCAACCGGGGGACAGTTGCTTGTAAATGACGGCCCCTATTGGAAGGAAACTAGTGTGAAGTATTGTTAGTAGGTGATACATATCACCTATTGCAATTACATAGTATCACTTACCAAATAGTTTAGAATCATATAGATGATGTGTGTTTTTAACGTGTTTATTTTAAAAACGTTACTCACTTCCGATTTCTAACAATATTGTATAAGGCTTTTATTTTTATTTTTAGTTAAAACTGTGGTTTCATTTAAAGTGGCGCTGACAAAAACATTCTGTAGGTATATTCTTTTATTAAATCGCGTGCACCTAAGAGGTGTTTTATCGATTTTAATAAAATCATCAAAAGTGTGTACAATTTGACTTTTTTCATATTCAGTAAATATTGATTGATTTTTTAACGCAGCGTTGAGTTCTGCCACTCAACACGCAATGCATCCAGAACTCGGTAGAAAGTGGTTAACGTTAACGAAGTGTCTTAACTTGTGAAGAACGAATTCATGACCAATTATACTGTCTCTGAAATTTGAAGCTAAAGAAGCTATAAAAATTCATACAGTAAACAAAAATCGAGCTAAATGGCTGAGTAAAAATATTTTTATATACATTATAATTTCTATATACAGTTTTGAACCTTAAAATGTCACATAAAAAATGAGATCGTCACCACTGCACCAGTAAAGCGTCTTCATTATTATAATACTAACAACAACTTAAAAATGAATCACCTCAAATGTTACATTATAACATTTAGCCGTAAAGTTAAAAATATTAACTTCAACTACTCTATTAATGGAAATATTTTAGGAAGAGTTAACCAAATCAGCGATCTCGGGATTATATTGGATAATAAGTTAAGTTTTTTACCACATTTGGACGACATAATTAAAAAAGCACTCAAACTGCTAGGTTTCATTTTGCGAGCTTGTAAGGAATTTAAAAGATCCATTACCAAAATAACGTTATTTAACTCTATAATACGTAGTAAGCTTGAATATTGTTGTATTGCATGGAATCCTCATTATAAGTCACATGAAAACAGATTAGAAAGAGTACAGAAGAGATTTTTACGTCAATTGGCTTACAAAGATAACCTGCTGAAACGAACTAAAAGCTATTCCGATCACTTAAGATTTTATAATGTCGTCTCTTTATCTAATCGTAGAGATTTACTTGATCTTTGCTTCTTACATAAAATTATAAATGGGGGTATCGATAGTCCAAGTTTGTTAAATAGAATAGGTTTAGCAGTACCAAGGAACAATTCTAGAAGCCATAATAAAAATAAGCACACATTTAAAGAGCGTTTTTCTAAAAGTAACTTAGGCAAAGCAGCTTAAATAGAATAGTAATATTGTATAATAGTATATTTAAAAAAGCAGGCTTAGATATATTTCAACAATCCATATCCACTTTTAAATTGCAAACAAAAAAATATTGCCTAAATTGTCTTCCTCTTAAATAATTGTTGATAAATGAGAAATTATCGTTTATTTTTTTGTAACTATTTTTTTTTTAATGGTTAAAATTGTTACAAACTTTTTGTTTTTTGTTTCTTTTATTGTATAAGTTTTTTTTTTTTTTGGGTGTTTAACTTCAAAGAATGATTTGTATTGTTTGTTCTCTATTTTTAAATTAATTTATGCATGTCAAGTTAGCCTATAAGTGCGGTATACAATTTATGTTATAGTCCTTTAAGATTGTTTTGATTTTAGCATAAGAATTATTACTGTATACAACGTTGGCTTCCTATTAAATAAAAAATAAAAAATAAAAATACTAAGCTAGACTTCAAGGACATTAAGGCAATTAAACATAATGCAATATTGACATGATTTTTCCGATTATTAAAGTGGTTTTGTGTTACATAATGTATTGATTCGCCCAACTTAGATCTTTTTTTTTATTAAATTCACCCGTAGTCATGGATTCTGTTGTTGTGGGTTTAAATTTAAATACCTCTTTAAAAAAATGTTCTAATATAAAAATATTTGTATGTTTTTAATGCTCTGGTAAGGCAAAATGCGGCGGTGGGTTCCCCCACAATGTGGGAAAACTTAATTCCTGCTATATGTAGAACAGTGCTTGAAGATGAAAAAAAAAATGTGTTTTTTATAGTATGATTCAGACATACAACTTATATATAAATTTAACTTCAATGAATCACACTTTTACTTAAAAAAATATCATAACAGTTACTGTAGTTAATGCGTACGTGTACTCGTCCTATTAAGAACTAATAGTTTATAGTTTTTGTTTAATCGAAATCGGGTCAGGATTTCCAAAGTTACAGATTTGTAAAGTAAAGTTTTACCGTTTATAAAATTGCGTTCCTTTGCCCGCTACTACTTGACGTCATGCGGCGAGTGCTATGTGCGATTACGGGCTAAGTAAAAAGAATTAAATTTAACGTAATGTTAAGTTAAAACGACCAAGAAGAGAAAGTTATGATGATGAAAAACATCAAAGAATATCTAAATATGAATATAACATTTAAGGGTATTTTTGTACTGGAATTGGTGTATATATAGACATTATACAATATTTTTTAACCCCGAGAACGCAACGAGCCAAAGTATTGAAGGTGTTCGTGGTGGATCGCTTAGCTAGATTGTGTAGTAGTGTGTAGCTTTTAAAGATTTTTTAAGAAACAAAATAAAAACAGTTTTTTTTCTTGAGTCACCATTTTTTTACATATGTTGATAACAAAAACATTGTTGTGACTCATTGTAGTTATAATAATTACATAATAATATATAAATATTATTATGAATTTGTTAATTTTATTATAGAATACAAATTTAAAGATGTATTGTGGCGTATTACATGCTACCGTAGCGCGGTTGTGATCTCCGTAACTAAATGCATTAGATATTTTAAGAGCCCACTCTAGGAATTACACTTGCAAAACTTTATTTTATTTTATTTTAAAATCTACTACTATTACTAGAGAAGATAATAATATTGAAAGTATTTACGTTATTATTAAGCAAAGAATAATATATTTTTTTACTCTTAACCATATTAGTAACATTGTTTGTTGGTCCTTTACAATATTACCATATAAATTCAGCTTTCAAGGTCAGTTGACTATTCATTCACCCTCCCCTTGCTTCGTCTATACATACATCCCTTCATATTTACTTGATTTATTATTTGTTGTGTGAGTGATTAACTCCATTTTGCATTTTCCCATTCTCGATTCTTAGAGTATTGCGATTTAGGTGCCAGATTTTGTATGTAATATATTTTTTGCTTCCTGCTTTTTTCCTTATATGGCTTAATGTGAAGGCTATCCATTCCTCATTTTTTGCCGGTGTTTTAAGAAATTGCATGTTGAACTCGACGCTACTGGGGCGGTGCAAATGGATATAAAACATTCCCTCGGGTGGCCATCGAACTCGCAACCATCACGTTTACAGTCAAATACGGAGGCAATGCGGGGTGCATCTCAAAAATGAACGACCTTATGTGTGTTATAAAAGTAATTTTTGTAAAGCTTACAGCAAAATATGCTAAATTGTATAACAATTCACGCCATAGAAAGTAGAGAACTACTACACCATACTTCATTAAGAAAATATTTTTATTTCCTTTATTACCCAAAGATTACACTGGTCTACAAAAATGATTTTTTCGTTTGCCTTTAAAATAAATGCTTTATTATTTTACTATTTTGGGGTCACTTATACGAAAATATAAACTAAATTTTATAGTTGGCTCCTATTTAAAAAATATTGCAAGTACGTAACTTACGTGATATTATTAAAATTGTTGTTTTTGAACCCGAAACCTGTCGAAAATGATAAAAAATCTTATTAAATTTCACGTTTTAACAAACAAATCGAAGTATATGTGACACTTTCAGATAAAATTAAAATAAACTTAATAACAAAATTTACGCGAGTTGCCTCAGTAAATGATTTCAAATCTCATAATATAGAGTGAGATCCACCAAGTTAACCGGTAATTTAATACGGCATAAATTATTAATAAGTAACTTTTAATTTTAGGTTCTATTTTTAGATAAACGGGATCAAATAATAAGAATGTAGTGCTGTTTCACGTAAAAGGCAATTTTCATATTGACCAGTGTAATTAGTAAGAATTATCATTTGGTAAGAGAAAATACTATTTATTACATATTTTTTTTTTAAGTGTTTTTCCACACTCAGGAAAGAAATTATCTTTGGATAGCGGAAATGTGTTATCTCAAAAAAATAAAAAAAAATCCCTAGAGAAATTCTAACAATATAAATATGTTGTGACAAGTGTATAAGAATTTCAACGTAACTTGATGAGAACGTGTGGCTTAGCGGTCAGACCAGAGCGCTTGGACGGCTTCCAAGAGGCGCGGGTTCAAATCCCTCTATGTTAAAATTTTTGTAAGCTTTCTAAAAACCATATTACCCTTGTCATGTTAATTAAAAGCATCGTCGAAAACTTAAAAAGCGTTCTAGAGTTTGCGCGAAGTCATATAGCCATATAGTGACCTATTTTAACCTTCCATCGAGTTTTTGAATGATCAAAGCTTTTCAGCTTGGTGATTCTCATAAATTTACATTAAATCAGCTTCACACTGTATCCTGCACACATCAGGCTAGAAGTAGACAAAGGGAACCAAGTGTTAAGACACTCCCTTTATTGATTTTGATTTCTGGAGACTTTCTATACCTTTATTCAGCCCTCCTAATTTTACTGCATACGTCAAACTACTCATCAAATAATCAAATAATGAATTCTCGTATTCGTTAACTCATTTCACATCACTATTTAAAGAAAACTGAAATTAATTACTAATAAATGCTATCAGAAAAGGTTTTTATATGAAAAAAAGAAAAAAATCAAAAATACCAACAAATATTTCGTCGAGTTTCAGTAGTTACGTAGCATTAAGCATTGAATTCAGTAACTAATCTTATCTGGCGGTATTTAGGTCGGGTACTAACCTTTCATCCTCTACAGTTACACTATAGGTTGTATACAAAAGATTATGGAGATTTTTCGAGTTACAAAGTTATTTTCTTTCTAATGAAGTGATTGTTATTTAAATGTACTGTAACATATACATATATATATATATATATAAACCTATACACATGTAAATAATAATCAGCTTCACGCTGTACCCCGCACACAGCAGTCTCTCCCCACTTTCCGCCGAACTCTCGAATCCACGACGTGGACGGTCAAACTCTTGTTCCCCTGTGCCACGACTGGTTCCAATTCTATATATAATATGTATCATTGAATAATAATACACTTTCGTTAGAGTGAAGTCTAATAAATTGCATTATAGCTGTATAAATATGATAAAACCAACTAAAGTATGACTCTCGAGGGCCGGTTTTCACCGGCTTTCACCGGTTACTAATAAAGTTTCAAATAGTAATCTAAAAATTAATGCCATCTCACAGATAGGATAAAAATACAAAATAACTATTTCTTATATTTTGTAGAATAATTTTCTCATAATCTATAAATCTAAATTTGACAATTTGACACATGCATATTGCATGTGTCAAATGTGTATCTATTAGATATTGTTGTTCGAGGTCTGTGAAACCAAAAATTATATATAATAATTTATATTTGTCATCATTAACTATTGTGCCATTTATCTTTAAATTTATATGTAACTAGATTAAATAGCCAATTATTATTTATTCAATTAATAAATAATACAAATTAAAACAAAGCGTAAAACATAACAGAATCAATCATTATATTTTACAACGATTAAAATGTACTAATATCGCGTTGATAAGGCATCATTTTCACCCGAAATTTCTTTATCGTACACATAACTTATTTGTATGTAGCGATCATATGATGAAATAATACCTACAATATAAAATTTCACTCAAAGCCGCCTGTTGTCGGAAATAACTTTCAAAGAAACTTTTATTATGCTTTTAAATTTAAATAAACAATATTGTTAATAGTAGTCACATGACAAACACGTAGTGATAGTTTGTTTATAAATTTTATTTTATAGAGATTCAATTCAAATAGTTTCATATTTCTTTTAAATAAATAATCATTTGTTAATAAATATAAGGATAAATAGTGAGTGGCCTGAATGATTAATCAAGACTTTTATACGTAACTTTTCTTTGGCACTTTAAAATGAACGGCCAATATCGCTATGGCAATGTCTTACAATACAACATTAAAAGAATCGAAATTTAAAATTTGGTTTCGGAGAAAAAAATGCATTATTTCCCGGTTGCGTGCGGTTGTGAAGTTGAACTCAACACGCAAAATAAACAATTTTTTTTTATAAATATGTGTTTACTTTTCCGCTACTTTATGCAATTTTTTTCTAAATTATATGATATTTTAAACTCTAATATTACGATTAATTTGATGTTCGGATCTGGAACTCTACTGTCGACATTGTTTATTTAAGAAGTCATGAACCCGCAAAATAGTGAAGCTTTCAACTCGACGCCATTCAACCGATAGCTTTTTCAATAGTGATCCGCTTTATTGATTTCCCCCCGCCCTTGATATTTGTAGCGACATCGAATGCAAGGCACATTCTGTATGTCCGAAAATAGACTATGAGAAAGTACTTTGTATAAGAGATATATAAATATAATAAAAGTAGATATGTATTGAAATATTTTTAAATAATTTTTTGAATTAATTATATTTATGTATTTCTACACATTCATGTTAATACACACATATACATATATAAGTAGAAGGCACATAGAAGGCAGATAATATGTATGTTAATAATCAGTTTTTTGTTTTGTTAGATTTTAATTACTTTTCCTCATTAACTTTTAAAACATCATAAACATATATATTATATTGTGAATTTAAATATATATTGTGTATTTTTATTCCTTAAGGTCGTCGTGGTGTAATGGGATAACGTCACACTATAAACGTAATGGTTGTGAGTGCGATCCCCACTCAGGGGAATGATTATAATTCAATTATTTTGATTTCTACACTCTGGGTAGACACAGCGAACGACACGTAAAGGCGGGTTTTACCGACGTGAAATGTCTCGATTTAGGCTTAAAGTGACGTACGATAAATAATTTAAGATCAACTTTCAATAAAGCTTTAATTTTTTAAGTTTTACCTTGGTTTTCTCATTTAACAGACTAGAGAGAGAGAGAGAACCTAGTGTTAAGACACTTTGTTACCCACTTTTCAATCAATTTTCGAGCCATTCCCATGAGTGGTGGAACTCAACGCATGGGGTCTTCATACCAGATGATTAAATGTAAGAAAATAATTATCTCAAGTGGGAATCGAACACACAAACGCCACGTTTATAGACGCTGTTCTGTTATAATGTAATTAAGTTAATATATCTCTATATAATTCTAGGTCCGAGAAGCCAAAGGTCCCGTCGAATTTGAAGGTGAACCCGTCGGCTACGAGGGCAGTTTGCCCGGCGATGAGGATTCTTGCACCTGTGCGAGAGTGCGTCCCTTGAGGAGGGACACTTTTAAGAAAAGGAAACTGTTGCAGATGCACAACTTGCATATAGCCACCCCTAAAGCGGCTAAACCGTCTGATGTTAGGTAAGTAGTGTGTGTTTGTATGTTTGACGCTATCGCGGCATAGTGGGTGAGCGAGTTGTATATTTGATGCTTGTGGATTGAATTCCTACAAAAAAAAAACAGTTTCCCGCACTTTCCTGTATAACAACAGGGTGGGTAAACGGGAAGAATCTAGTGTTAATCATTCTTGAATCTTGGCCGCGGTTTGTCTTGCTAGAGAGAGAATTTTAAGCTTGATACCACAAGGTGTTCTTGAATAATAAGAGTCTTCACAGATACACTGACAACAAAGTGATCATTTAAGCTTCCGGTTTCTTTTTCTTTTGAGGTAACACACACAGTATCCTGCTGTAGGCAGAAGGAACCTAGTATTAAGACGCCACGCTTTCTTATGGGACCTCTTTTGAATTTAATAATTAACATTTTAATTTTTTGTCTTAATAATTTCCAGATGTAGCTGCGAATATCAAGTGGAAAGCTGTGCAGTGTGTACGGGTCGGGCTGAGCCCACGCAACCGTTGCCGCCATTTTCCACGCTCGCCCCGCAACAGAGGATCGCACTCGTTGATCCGTGCTATCATCCTGTTTTGAGTCATGTTAAAGGTATGTTTTATTTGTTTATTAATTACATTAGCTACAGTGTGGTCAACATAAAGCCTTTAGGAACTTTTTTGCCTTTTGCACTTGGGTAGAAAATAATGAAAAGTAATAATATTCCAAATATCTTAAAGGCCAAGTCTATACGGTAAAGTTAATTAAATAAAAATAAATAAATTTTAATATTTTAATTTCCTTGTTTTGCTAACAAGCAAAGCAGGTTCCGCCATTCAACATGCAATGTCTTGATTATTTGGTTTTGGCAGTTGTAGTGTTTTATCACTAGGACCACCTCTGCCTGGGATACAGCATGAAGTTAAAATAAAAATTTGGATAAATTTATATTTTTATTACCTGGTATATTAATAGCTTTTAACAATTTGTTCTCAGATATATCACCTTCAATACACCTGTCCGCTCTATCATCGCGTTCCTGGTTCCGTTCCCGGTTGAGGTCGTGGCGAGGAGCTCACCACGGCACTTCAAACACTTCACACGGGCACTCCCAGGCATCGAACTCGCGACCGCCTGCGCACCCGCCGCGTCCCGTGCGGAGACATGCTACTAGTGAGTTGGTTATTTGTTATACTTTTTTTTTAATACTTTTTTCCATTGGGAGTTATTTTAAGGAAAAAGATTATATTTCCACACAGTGGGATGAATAAGTAGATCCAGAAAGGAAAATAGACATTTATCTCGAAAATTTTGCGAGAAGTGGAATAGGAGAGAGTTAACGCTAAGTGTACACTGTCTGCGTTACTAAATGCGGAATAAAGCAAAAAAAAAATATGATTTTTTTATGCTGTATATTGCACATTACATAAATTTTGAAAATAATGTTTTCAACTTTCTTTTTTTATATCAATAAATTTTATGTAACTAATTCTTATTTAAGGATTGAAAAGAGGTCGTCCGCCATTATCAAGGAAAATAAAAGAGCGAGACCGAGATGATGATACTTCTACCTCGGGGCAAGACAGGTATGTAAAAAAATTCAAATATATACAAAAAATAATAATAAAAAAAAACAAAAACTAGCTAAACACAAAAATTATTTATGGAATAATTAATAATATTGATAATCTAGTGTGTGTGTGTAATCCCACCATTTTCAGAGACAGATACATACTATTCCCCTGATGGGAATTGAACCCACATCAATTGCTGCCTTAAACTGCTGTTTTTGCCATGATAGCCTCGCATATCCTTTTGAAGTTTTTGTACATGATTTGGATCATTATGTATATGCGTAATGTCTCTTGGCCCTTAATTCCGGGCATTGTCTTGTGACGAAATCGAGGTATCGAAAATATTTTATTCCACCGAGCGCGAATCGAACCCACAAACGCGTTCGCGTTTTTAAGGAGACAATGTACCGCTACACCTACGATTATATGTGCGGTTAAAAAAGTAAAAAATAATTATTAAATAATGTAATGTTTCAAATTTCCAGGCGAAGTCGAAGCAGCACAGAGTACCGAGCGCTCCGACGGCAGTCCTACGACATTGACAATATAGTGATACCGCAGAGTGTAGCCGCCAGTACACGCCCCGAAATACTTAATTATAAAGAAATTATTACACCTAAGTATGATTATATGCTGTTATTTAGAATATAGTAGTAGGATAGGAAAGTAGAATATAGTGTTTCTGCCCAAGAGACAACGTGTTTATTGGTGGAACACCTTGCGTGTCACCGTGTATCCGCCTGATTGGAGATATGAAAATAATATGTTCTGCAAGAATCCAGGGCAGTACGCGAGGAAATATAATAATTTTATTTTCTGATAATAATTTTATTTTCTGATAATCAAATAAATGTTATTTACAGATGGCGAGTTATGGAAATACCGGAAACGCCACTCAACAACGGCGTTATGAAGTCTAACCGCATGTCTATAGAGAGTGATGTGAGTTTTTTTTAATAAATAAATAGATTGATGCTGTGCCCCGCTTATAGCAGGATAGACAAGGAACCTAATGTCGAAACATTATTCTCCATGCACTAAAAAAAAGCTTTTATATATTGTTACTACTTATAATAGGTAGAGGGAACTTAGCACATCACTCACCATTCATAGGTCACTTTAATAGTCCTTTTATATTAAACTTTACAATACCCGGAAAACTGCATCCATGTTCAACAGAAGTCAACAAGAATCTATTAAGACACTACATTCTCCAATTTTCGAAATTGCGTGTCGAGTGGTGGAATTTTGTCTTGGAGCACAATAAGGTAATTATATATTTTTTTTATAAAATCTATTCTCAGGATGAGGACATATCAGAAGCTGCAGTACAAGCGAGACACACACGCGCCGAAACCAGAGAAAGAAATAAATACATGAGGAAACAACGTTCGCGAAGAAACCATGTCGCAGAGAACAATGATGTGGAACCACTACCACAGTTGCAACCTCAAGTGCAAGTGCAACCTCAAGTGCAAGTGCAACCTCAAGTGCAAGTGCAGCCTCAAGTACAGTTCCAGAGGCAACCTTCGCCTAATATGCATGAGGCAAGCTATTTTTTTTAAATCGCTAATCGCGTACTAGGAAGAGGAAAATATTTAGAAACATATAAAATAAAATTAACTATATTTTATTTATAAAATATTTTACCATTAAAGTAATAAATAACACATTAATATAATTTCCTATTAGTACTTATACTATCATAAAGCAAAAAAAAAATTCGATATTTTTTTTTATAATTTTTCAATGAAAAAAATAAAAAGCCAGTATTTAATATATTAGCAATTAAGATATTTATATAATAAATAGCATTCTCTCTTTCCAAATGCATATAGCAGACATTTGTGAAAATTCCCTACAGACATACTAACAATATAAATATCTACTATAATAAAATAAGCTTCACGCTGTATCTGGCACGGTAGGCACAGGAAACATTTTGTTAAGTTACTCCGTTCCCTACTTTCGCTGAATTTTTGAGACGTTGCATGCTAAATGGTGGAACTCAACACCGCGCTATGGCTCGACACCAGGGCGAAGATTTGAAAACAAATATTTCATTTCCTTGAGTGGTAATCAAACTCACAACCAGTCACGTTTACAGTCACATATTGTGCCCCTGCACCACGGCCAGCCTGGTAAAATCTACTAACAAGAAGTATATTCTATAATTTCAGACAGTGCAACCATACTCGCCCCGACAATTTCCATTACAAGAGGACCAGTATCTAGAAATGCTTAGCAACATGCCAGAGGGCTACCGTCCCACAACGCCGGAAACGCCCAAGTTAGACGAGTGCGAGTCCAGCTCCCTGTCACCAATGTCACCCCTGGTCTTTGATGGAGACGACCCTGATGATGCTGAGTGGGAACCCAGTGCTGAGAGAAGTGAACGAAGGAAGAGTATGATGAGATAATTTATATATGTACATATTGTTTGTGAAGGAATAAAAATAGAAGTGATGTTTTTGTGTATGGATTTTTGATGCTTGGAACGAAATTGTAGTGTTTCTTAATGCTCAAATTAAATAATAATGTTTGGATAACATTATTTCGTCAAAATGTTTGTTATGTGAGAAAAGTATTCTGATACCTTATTGAGGGGTTATTAAAGAATAGCTTTCTTTTATTACAATTTTTTTGCTTTTATACCACTTTAAAATTAATTTGCAAAATTATTTGCCAGCTTAATAATTATTATGAAAAATAAGATCATCTCGATGTTTTCTTTTATAACATAAAAAAAGAACCAAATATAATTTTTAAATGCAATATACCTGATTTTAACGATCAATTTAATTTGAATGCCCATTGAGTTCAAACATTTGATTATAAATTATTATTCTTTATTCAATCGTTTTAATACATGCTTCAATATTTTTAAGCCATTGTAGCGCAGCGCGACGGTGTTGAATGTAAGCGCGAAAGAGGATTCGATCCACTTGAGGTAATCCTTTCTTCTAAGTTCTTTAAATTTGAACGAAAAGCAGAGAAGGGAGAGTATTGACACTAGTTTCACTCTACTCAGCGTGGGGCATTTCTTTCATAATATTAGTAGTATCACAGTTTTACATAAATGTCAGTACAACCAAATTTGAAAATGAACGTTAATGCATTATTTATAAGCTACTTAGAGTTTAGGTTAATTGTAAGAGCTTTCATAATTATATTTCAGATCTCAAATGTATATAAACAATTTGTTTTCACTGGTGTTTCACTGGTTTCACATATTACATTTTTTCATTCAAATTCATTTAAAAATTTCAGTTCATTTAAAAAGGTAACTTTTTTTTATATATTCGCATCCTTTCTATGTAAATAAAACTACAACACTACATTACTAATTGAGCTATGATTTAATTTTTCATAAGTTATTGACATAGTAAGTTATGGGACTTGTATAATAAAGGTCCAGAAGCTTTATTATAATTAAGATATACACTCGAGCCAAATGTATGTCGTACGATTATTAATGTTTATAAAAATACCATTGTATATAGATGAATAAACAATTTGATGTTTTTTCAAATAATAGTGAAGTAATAAAAATGATAAGACACTTATTATTTATATAAATTATTGATTGTAATGTATATTTGGCGAGAGCACAGTTGTATAATAGTTAATGTTTTGTATAACTTGTATAATAATACTAAAATGAACATTTAACATGTATGTAGTGAACCCCAACATTCCTTGCAGTTCAAATTTTGTAGGACCTTTTTGTTAAACATTTTAAACCCAATTAAGTTTCAAATTTTGAGTATATGCACTTTAAATGTATACATCACAAGTTGATTTTAATATTGTTTTTTATTTAATTATAAATTAATAAAATTTATGTTGAATGTGATATTATTATAACAGGAGCAAATAAATACGGTATTTTTTTTAGATTTGCTTGTTACATTCTATACAACAAAACTGAACAAAATTTGATTAGATATAAACAAATTCTACTTTTTGTAAAAGTTAAACTTTATGGGTCCTTTCGGAACTTTTAATGTAATTAATCGTTCATTATTTTGTATCTTTTCAATCAATTCAACAAACATTACATTATAGTATCAAAAGTTCTTAAAGTATTAGAACGAGATATTCAGGTGTATACGAAATTTGTTCTTGCAAATTTAAAATGGGCGTCACTATTCAATATTAATTACACAAGTACACTTAATGGGTGCCTTTGGTTCATTGTCTTTTTGAGAGTATTAGATATGTATCTAGTATCTATTACTGTGTAAAGGAGTTTTTCTTTTTATTTTACTTGTAAATATAAAAAAAAGGTTTATTCTAAAATATGCCATTCTTATGAAATACCTAAGTTTAAAACGTGTTCAATTATTTTAGAATAATTAATTACTTTAAATTACAAAATTAGCATGTTATATTATTATTTGTACCGCAACTCCTTTATATTGTAATATTAAATTTGTGTATAATTTAATAATTTCTAGTTTAAACTGGCCCAAACGCCAAGCGAATGTAAATAGTAAATGGGCAGTGAATAGTAACTAATAGACTGGTTATGAATAATTTGAATCTCTATAAGAGTACCATACTTCACTTTCACCTCGGATTTTAAATTGTCATTTATAAGCTAGTTTTTCAACAAAATTCTAAATTCGTTCTCTTAAATATCATTATTTTTAGAAAATCAATTTTATTACACAGTTTGATTGTCGCATAAAGAGTTTTGTCATTTTGAATTTGACGTTTGTCACATCGAAAATATCCCGCCAGTTTTATAAAAAAAAATTATATATAATTGTTATTGGTTGGAAAACTTCTTGTTTTTTTTTGTCAAATCTCTTTGTGTAAAGATCAGACTCACGTGCACGATGGGGGTATGTCTTTTTTAATTTTATTAATTCTGTACATGACTTGTTAGAGAAATTTGATTATTAGTTATTAGTAAGCCAGTGAAATGTCTTAATTTTTTTTATTTTTATATAGGCGATTATTTTTTATATGGAAGTTAACAAAATTGGTCTTGTGTTAAATTTTTATTTAAATTTTTCCACACTTTTATTGTAAATAAAATGTAAATTTTTTTATGTATTATTCTTTATTTAATATTCCGAAACATTTGTATATTTCATGAATTTATTACTATTTGTATGTTTTCTTCTATATAATGACAAAATATATGTATGTATGTTGTTTTTCTCCTATGTTTTTTTTATATTATAAATAAACTTTGAATTTCTCTAAAAGTCTTCAAATAACATTTTGATTTTTATATTGGAAAGTGTGACAAATTAGATGAAGTGCTAATGAATGTTCTACGGAAGGAGCCAAAGTCTTCTTGTAAAGTAAGCTTAGGATAAGCGGCTGCGAGTCGAGCGCTTGTATATGTTAGTATGCAGAGTTAAAATAAACATTTATGAGTTATTTGTTGTTTTATTTTACTGAAATACTATTTCGTAACTTCTTTATGACAGCGTCAATTTTTATAGAAATTGATGCGTTACCTACCTATACATTTCAAATTATATAATATATATAATGTTATTTAGAACATGTATTGAAATTTATACGTAGCTTGACTCGAACCCGCACCTCCTGGAAAACGACCAGGCGCTCTGACCACTAAGCCATACCTTCTCATAAAGCTACGTCGAAATTTTTATACGCTTGTTACAACTTATTTATGCTAGCTTTGTATGTTGGGACATTTTTAATTCATGATGATTTATTTATGTTTTTCTATTTATTTACTTATCACGTACCTATTATTACTTACTTACCTAGTTACAAAGTTAGCGAGGTAATTAGTTTGCGAGTTTGTTTTTTTTATCAGCTTCACACTGTATCCCGCACACAGCAGAGTAGGCAGAGGGAACCTAGTGTTCCTCAGTTTCTGAAGATTTCTGGAGGCATTGCGTGTTAAGTGCCAGAACTCAACGCCGCGCTTAGCCTCGACACCAGAGCGAAGAAGTGGAAATATAATAATATCTAAGTAAACATTTCATCTCCTCGAGTGGGGATCGGACCCACGACCAGTCGGTTTTACAGTCACTTTGTGCCGATGCGCCACGACTGGCCTCTTATTAAAAAAGAATTAAATATATTAATTTGTTTATCTACTGTATTAGCATTATCAATGACAGTCCAATCAATTTAACAGGCATCTTCAGTTAAACGCTCCAAATCCATACTTCCAAAGTTGCGCTGCAGAAGATTTCTTGATTTTGCTTTGGGGGTCTAACTTTGTAAGATACATAAAGATAAACCTAGCGCAGGACATTGGCCAAGTTTCGCGACATGGTCAATAGATGAGACTAAAATTAAATCAAAAAGGCTTAGAATGAGGCAAGTTGGTGCTAGAGGTAAAATGTTTAAATTTGCAGAATTTACTAATGTTTGTAGAGATCTGAGACGCTCTATTATCGTTCTTAAAAAGGCAAGCTCCCATTATCAAAGAATGATCGTAAGAGGGCATAAATTTATCCACCAGGATTTCAAATAAATGAGTAATAGTCAGCTGTAAGGTTAGGAGTGTATAAAACCCCAAGAAGAATTTTGATATGATTAATACCACTTATATATAAATAAATGTTCAGCATATGCGCTGCTCAGTGGTTGGTAGTGGTATACTTACAAATGAAAAAGGAATATGGGCACGCAAACACGCCCCCACTAACTCGTCTAATGCCATCATTTCTACTCAAGTAAAATCTCGGCAGTGAGTAGATCGACTGTAAACATGGTTTTAGCCATAATTGGAATATTAAGATAGCGCAAGACATAAGACATACGTGTTTACTATCGAAAGATGACAGTAAATTGGAATAATGTGATGAAATGCTCTGAGCGTTTACTTATGTGGACAATATTCAAATTTTTCGGGATATCCGAGAAGTATGAATTAAGATTTTCATGTGAATCATGTAGGATGCTTCGAATATATAAATAGGAAGGAATTATTACTAGTATCGTTTGTAGCCATTATTTTTTATACAAGATACTGGAAATAGATAAGTATTAACAATAAATAAACAAAAAAAACCGCTTATATTAGAATAGATAAATGAAACAATTCATAATGTAAGTATATTTGTATTTAATATCCACAATGTTTACTACAATATTAAAAGTAAAAATGGCATAATCTCATAATTTGTAAATTTAAATCACTAAACAAAATAAGCGTAAAAAGTAAAATCTAACTTTCTACACTACGTTACTACTTGGTACAACTATTACATTATACTATTACATAATAGAAATAATCTATAAATGCTAAAGTATCTACAGATATAATTCCACGCTTTATAATGTCAATTTAAATGCACTTATTTATAACATACTTATATGAGTATACAGATATTTTATATATTATTTGAGTGTACATTTATATGAAGACGGATAAAAATGTATTTTATTCCAAATCATGCGTATGCATAGAGTATGAAAAAAACTCAAGTTTTTAAATAACATATATTACACTACAATATATTAACATATATTACAATAACTGCTTGAAACTCGGCGGAAAGTGGGTAACGGGAGTGTCTAAACACTAGGTTTACTCTGCCTAACGCGTGAAAAAGCGTGAAAGAGAAAAGCATAGTGTACCATCACAACCAAATTAAAATCCATGAATTACATAAACACACGTCTTCAATATATAAATAGTTAGGGCCGGATTTAAAGGTATAAATGCCTTGGAGTTAACTTGCTAAGAACTAGTCCGTTAATATTAATATATAATTGTAATCTAACTATATTAATATTTTCTACTTAAGGTGGGAACATTACGGCACACTCCATACTTTGAGCCGTTTAGTTTTGTGATGATAAAATCTGACTGACTGATTTGACACTTCTAACTGCACCATATTATTTCTTTCACTCGTGTGTAAAAATTGACAAAAGTATTTTTAATTCTATAGGCAATATAATTCAAATATATTGAATGGAAAACAAAAAAAATGTCTAGGATATATATATTTTTATGTTATTTATTATTGAAGCAATTAAGTTGCATGTGCTTACTATTTTAAATGTAATGTTATAATAATGTCAATTAGACACCTTCTACTTATAAACTGAACCTAAAAATACATACAAGCAAATGTAATTGCGATCCGCAGTTTTTCAATAGTCACTTAGTAAGCTTCGGAGCAAAAAACAGCAAAATGACATATAAAACAAATAATGAATAAATCATACAATTTTTAATCACCAGTTTGTCGAATATTTATTAATATTATGTAATTTCATTCAGTATTGAATGCGATGCCAAAATAAAAAATAGGTGTCCAAATAAATGGCACTGACGTTGGTATATAATCTCTCGGATATTTTTTAAAATTTAATTAAAATTTCTCAACTGAACTCTAAACAAAAATAAAGAATGTTTTCAGTTATATACAAATAATACCATCATGTCGATGGTGTTTATGCTCTTATGAACTTAAATGGTATTATCCATATATATATATATATATATATATATGGATTATATATATATATATATATATATATATATATATATATATATATATATATATATATATATATATATATATATATATATATATATATATATATAGAGGCCAGTCGTGGCGCAGCGGCACAAAGTGTGACTGTAAACCGACTGGTTGTGGGTACGATCCCCACTCGAGGAGATGAAATATTTACTTAAATTTATATTTCCATTTCTTCGCTCTGGTGTCGAGGCTAAGCGCGGCGTCGAGTTCTGCCACTCAACACGCAATGCCTCCAGAATTCGGCAGAAAGTGGGGAACGGAGTGTCTAAAAACACTAGGTTCCCTCTGCCTACCCTGCTGTGTGCGGGATACAGCGTGAAGCTGATTTATTTATTTATATATATATATATATATATATATATATATATATATATATATATATATATATATATATATATATATATATATATATATTGTTGATGCTATATTAATATAATTGTGATTATAAACTTATTTTTACTATATTCTATACTAACTGCACTGCTATTATATACTAAAAATAAGTTCATATTTTTTTTAAGAACAATTAATTTTTACCTATTCATCATAATATATACTATAGTACAATAAAAACTAACTAATTGTACTACATTCGAGCTAATTATAATCGAAATACAATTAAACACTGTACATTAAAAATTAATAGTTAAGTACAAAACGTACAAACGAATCTTACAACCAAACACACAACCAAATCCAAATATATACAAAAAAATGGCACCTTTTATTAATTATTATTAAAGAAAGAATTACAAATAATATGGTAAATTATTTCATAATAAAATTGTAAAAATCACATTAAAATCCTTTGAACATTTAATACTGTGAACTCAATATTTGTATAAAATGGTTATAATACACACAGCCTTATATAACGTTATATATATGTAAATGCAGTGATGAATGTTATTTAACTATATTAATTACTACCGTATATTACATTACATCTTATCTCATAAACTACATACGACAATAATATCAAATCCTTAGAATGAAAGTGACATAACTCAATCAATATCTGTAATTTAAAATTTTGCTTAAAATTATTTTGTTTTTATGCTTCACGCATATAGCAGGGTAATCCACGAAATATTATTATTGAATAGCGGAACTTAGCGCCGCACTTTGTTATGAAAGTGGATGTAAAAAAATCATTTTCCTCAAATTGTAGTTTTTTGAGTTAGATCACTTTTCACAAAGAATGTAAATAATAATCCTTTAACATGTGTACATTATAAGTATCTAGTTATACAAATAAAATAATAGCATACAAATAGTACAAATATAAAAAAAATATACAAATAATCATTAATTGTGATTATCAATGAATAGACACTTTATAGTTACGGTCGAACCATTAAATATATATAAAAAAAATTGTAAATAGTAACCAAAAACCTACAATCCAAAGTATTTAATAAAAAGTACGAAATATTGTATATTAAAATAACGTTATAATTTCTACTGAACATTGGCTATTTACTTATCGCTGAAACCCGGTTTCCCGAAGAAACGAGCGAGCAATGTTTACGCGGACCTTTCTCCGCGGATCTTTTGAAATAAAGTAAAACATTTCCATTAAAAAAGACTTTAGTCCGCTTTACTACTTCGGTCCGCTGCCTAGAACTATTCAGGTGAAGAGTCGTAACAAACTCATTCAAGTTTGTTTCAACTCTTTCTGCTCGCTCATATACAAATCACTTTAAAAAATCACTACAGACATATCCTTACATTATCAATGGCAGTTTACATAAAGACAGAAAGGGGAATCCTCCTTTCTTTTTTTAATTAATAGTCTTGGACAGACTTATTCGTACGGGATTTAACCTTACTACACTAATAATGGCAGTGTATTTTTACAAAAAATAAAAAAAATCCTATTAAAAACGAATAATCCTTTTTATATATAGTAACATAATCATATTTTTATCATTTTTAAAGTGTTATTCCACACTAAGGAAAGTTCTGAAAAGTATATAACCATATTTTGTTTTAATTAAGAATTGAATAACTGACTTCAATATTCTATTATTATAATTATCGTGAATTTTTTTTGCCACAAAAGTTGATTTAAGACAACTCAGTCATTTAAGTCATTAAACTATTAACACACAGAAAAAAGATAGATCATCCTAATTAATATTCCTTGACAAATCCTGTATACGCGTAGCGTTACACTCTCTACAGTATAAATGTCCATCGAGGGGATAGCAGCCACGTCCTTCCTCCCTGAAAAATAACAAAACAAATTCGGGGATTCGTACCACACAAGAAAGAAGGAAATTCTTATAGGAGCACATTGTTGTCCATCTTTTAAGATCATTTTTATCGTAAGAACGCGTGGACAATTTTTCAAATCAATGTTTTTGCCACATTTTGTATAAAATTGAGCAGCACCATCTATTGGATCCAACAAAAATATTGGATACTCTTACATAAGTTAGAAGCCAGTCGTGGCGCAGGGGCACAAAATGTGACTGTAAAATTAGCTAGGGATTGCTTGTGGGTTCGATACCCGCTTGAAGAAATTGAATATTTAGTTAAATTAATATTTTAATTTACTGCTTTGGTAACGAGGCAAAGCACAGCGTTGGGTTCCGGTCCTCAACATGCAATACCTCGAGAATTTGGCAACAGGTGGAGAACAGAGTGTCATATTGAATATGGTGTGTCTAACACTACGTCCCCAGGTTCCATCTACTACAATGCTATGTGCGCGATTCAGCGTGAAGCTATAGAAAATACTAACCTTGAGCAAAGCGACGCGCCGCAATCCTCACAAGAATAGCATGAAATATGAAAACTCTTGTCCAAAGCAACTATTCTAACCGTTTCTTCATTATCACCTTCAGGTATTATTGGTTCACGACAGCGGGCACATCGGGGGGCATATCTGTAATTTTTAAATAGTTTGTATAGTCTATATTTATATTAATATTATAAAGCTTAAGAGTTTACTAGCTTGCATGGAAAAATGTCAAGGAAAAAAAAGAAATTATTTTCAATTGAACCAGTTCAGCTCTAAATTAAAAAAGTATTTTTCATTGGATAGTAAATTTTTATGAGGATGTAACATTATTATAAAGTTTTA
The DNA here is from genome assembly GCA_030704555.1 of Heliconius charithonia. Classification (NCBI taxonomy): domain Eukaryota; kingdom Metazoa; phylum Arthropoda; class Insecta; order Lepidoptera; family Nymphalidae; genus Heliconius; species Heliconius charithonia. Next base: position 9,565,104 of record CM060825.1, read on the forward strand.
TCACAACTGAATCCAGTTAGATTCCATAACAAAATCTTTCAAAATCAATTCTTTAATCAGTATAGTAAATAAAACTCATATATTTAATATTGAACTAAAACTCTCTTTGTGAATGGCCCTTTTACATTTACATTATTCAATAAAAAAAAAATTACTCAAACATATAAGTAATTCCTAAAATAACAATTATTATACAAGACATGACAAGACATCAAACCTTTTGTGGAAATCCTCAATACAATGTATTCTATTGACCGCATCCACTGTAAATGGTATACCATCTAAACTCTTTTGACATACAACACAAGTAAAGCATCGTGGGTGGTATGGTTTGCCTGTTGCTCTCAAAATGCGATCCAGTATGGGGTCACCACAAACACAGCATTTCTCCAAAGTTTCCAAATAATCCCTTTCGCATAGGGCTTTACTCTGTACTGCATAGAAGGGCCTGCCCTGAAATGAGATTTTTTTATTATGTTGGGAGAGAGAACCGCATGTTTATACACTGTTTCTATTAAGACATTTATGTTTCCCATTTTCCATAGAATTTTTGAAGCATTGTGTGTTGACTAATGAAACTCAACACTGAGCTTTGCCTTGTTACCAGAGCAAGGAAATGAAAACACTTAATATATGATTTCTCAGACTGGCTATCAAACTCACAACCATCAGGTTTACAGCCACATTATTGACACCACCCTGCACCATAATAATTAAACAATAACTAAGTTGATAGTTCTAAAAAAAAACTGCATTTTAAATAAAAACCTGGCATTGATTTTTTTGAAGAAATGAACATAATATTAATAAATAATAATTAGTTCCCTTGAGTGGGGATTGAAGCCACACAATTGGGTTAGTCACATTCTTGTGCCCATGTGCAACATTAAAATACATTACATACCATAACAGCCTCATTAAAATATTTAATATAGATATATTAATTATTTCTATATTTATATCAATGAACTGTGGAAATATAAAAAAGTTGAAAAATTATAATTATGTAATAATATTCACCATCAGAAAAAAAATGTGTTTTATTTGTTAAAAGAGCACTGTTAAAGAGATATAAGACATAAACTATAATACTAGAATATTAATATCACACTGCATATACCTGTAGATTAATTGCACATTGATGACAGCAAAAGCATTTAATATGATATATTCTTTCCATGGCAGTACAACCAGTTGTTTCTCCCATAATTTTTTCACCACATCGGTAACAATTTCCACAATATAAAGCTTCATCAGGTTCAGGTATAGGCTCTGCTACTGTTGTTCCTACATAACCACCATATAGAGATGTGCCAGACAACTGGCTGCATGGTCTCGGATTAATAGGTTCATATAAAGATTCATAAGTTGAAGAAGTCTGTGAACCACCATAGGTAGAAAAGTCTTGGGCATTTACTGAAGCTGAAGAAGGTGGATAAGCTGACCCCGGGCGACGCAATTCACTATACGTTGACTGACCACCAACATCACTTATTCTGGATACTTCTGACCGAGCATCTCTGTCATAAAAGCCTTCAATGTTACGTTGCATTGGAAGGTTTGAGTAAACATGATTAGTACCTCCCGGAGGCAACACGTTACTATATAATAGAACATCACCGCTTCTAACTCTAGCAGAATTTCTTACAATACAACTCTTCACTGGCACTAAATTAGAGTAGGTAGAACTAGTTCGACTTCCATATTCTAGTCGAGAAGAGTAAGAAGGCTCACACGCAGACTTTACTGTAAAACTTTGCGGTATTTGAGGTAATGGTGCTTTGTTTTTTTTAGGAGGAATCGATGGTTTTAACTTTGCTGCATTTATATCATCTTGTAATTTTGCATCTAATTCATTTGCGTAGATACGCAGGTCTGCTAATTGTTTGTCAAGAGTATTCATTGTAATAATGAAATTAGTCCGAAAAATAACTTATTAATTCATTTTATTCATGAAAACACGAAATTTCGGCACTCCTTTGTAAAATTTGTAATTCGTAAACACAGATAAAATCTGATAAATACTAATTGACAATTGACATTAACATTTTTCTAAAAACTTAATAATGAACTACAGTCGGCCCTTTTTAGCATATCAATACAGATCATAAAGTGTCTAAATATTAGCGTTAAATCCACCGGCAAACTAGTCCAAAAAAGAAAACTGATATTGTGGATTTTTTTGTCACTATAGGACTTACAACTGCGGCTCTATACAATTTTTCCATTTATGACCAGATCATCACCCGTTCTAACTCTCCACAAAAGCGAACTCCATAACATTCCTGTGGACGTGGTTAAACTCTGCAAAATCCACTTAAGAATGACATAAATGGGAATATTTTAGAACATTTTTGGAAACATACTACCCAAGCGCATTCTTCTTATATCCAATAACGATATCTCTCTCACAACCTATTGCAATTTTCAAGAAATGCGTACAGTCAACTCTTCAAATTAATTATTTTATATGGATAAGTTATACACAAATAGCAGTTTACTTGATTCAAAAAAAGTCTACCTAGAAAGAAACGGCAACTTACTCAACACGAAGATTACAAACAAGAGTTCAACAAACTTATCAAAGAAGTTTAAAACTTTTCTCGGAAATATTACAAATATAGATGTGGAAAATCGATTAAATGACCTGGATGCAACTACTCCAACTGACTAATCCCTGTGGAAAGCAACAGTGGCGAAGAGAGAGAGTGATTGACCAGCCTCCGTTGTTTAGCAGCTAGCTTTTCCATCGTGATTTGCAACTACTGTAGCCTTTTGGCTGGATTTGAGAAAACTGTAATGAAAGACACTAGTCCACCAAACGCTTACAAGTAACTTGGGTCAATTTTCGCTTAGAGCAGTATTTGGCTGGCGTGCCATAGTCCAGCCATTGCGATGAGTACTAATTGTTGTAGTGTAATGATATTAATAGTTTTGACATTCGTAATAATTTCATAAAAATACAAGCAAAAGTCTGAATATGATCAGCGAACGATTTTAATTTTACGACTGGAGATGGTGAGGCGAAGTTTCTGTTTACAGGACATTTTTATTATACCTACATGCATAGTGGTCCCTGCTACCAAAAATGATATAAAAGTAGTGCTTGATCAAGAAAAGATTGGGAACCCTGCTCTAGAATAACATGTTGATTAAACAGATACATTGTACAAGCTTAATGGTATTTTGTTCTGGAAAAAAATATAAGTTCAGTGGAACCCTCGATTCGTGTTTGATTTCTCTACGGTAGAAAAGCCACTTTTCATTACAGTTAATGATTCGATTTAAAAACCCTTTATAATTGTGCCGGTTAAGTAATGTAACGCAGCAGTCGACGCTCGTTTGCCGGCTTGGTTCACTTAACTCGTGAGGTACCATTTTCAAGCTTTTTAATTTTCCCAATTTGTTTCAAGTGGATTAAAAAAAGGTTTAATAAATAACACTGCAGCTAACTCGGACGTGGTTTGCGACGGAAGCGCTTCTACAATAGCTTTCAATTCTTCATTATCCACTTGGGTCCGGGTCACGGGGCTTGTTCTATAGGTCGGAATTACCACGATAAAAAAATGTTGAAACCAAAAACGTACTGTGTTTGCTTTTACGACCACCATACACTTCATAAAACCTTAAAGTGATTTCCGCAGCACTGGTGTCACGGTAGCACTAGTACTAGTAATTAACGCGATATTTCAAGGTTTTCGTTTTGTAAACTGAGTGACGTAAACAAAAAAAACAGAAGAATATAACAAATTAATGACGGTTAACAAAACACAAATACAATAAAAATAGTAAATTTAAATTTGAATCCCTAACTAAAGAAGAAAAATTTGTGATTGAAATGGGCAGTATGACAAAACGCCAATTTCAAATGTAAGGAACAGTAAATTAATAAAGTAACAATCTTGTATTGTAGAAAGAAGTGTTTGAAGATAAAAATATTTTCTTTCGATGTTACGTTGAGTATAGCTCATAAAACTTGTCAATAATATTTTACATTTTTTAGTTCGCTTAAGAAATTTATCATTAGTACCTACTCCAATTAAAGCTAGGTTGTCATACAATGCAAACCAAAGATTGTTAAATTTGATTGGTAATAAATTTTTCAATACTTGTAATAAATATGAAACATTTCCTAATTGATCCATAAAAATTACATGTAACCAAACAAAATATTTTCCTGTCTCCTTTAAATTTATATATTAATTTTCTATTGCTGTAACTATGCCGACAGTCGTAAAAACTATTCAAAAAAATATGTGCTTGTTAATACTAATAATGCAGGTTCGTTTCAGTTTAGTATGTTTTAGGAATTATTAAGATTAAGATTATATTTTAAAATAAACAAAAACAAAATTAACATATATTTGTTATTTTTTTTTATTAAAATTAGTTAATAATAAGACGAATAAATATAGCAATAAAAAAAAAGGAAATCGTTTAACTAATAGGTATTATTTGTGGAATAAAAGAATATTACATTTAGTACTATTTAAATTACAAAAATAGAATAACTTAAAAAAATATTTTTATTTTAGTTAATTTCAATAGACTCCGATGAAGATGACGGTATGTATAAGAACTCGTATAATATAAATTTATATATATATCATTTATATCAATATGGATTTGATTTTTAAAATATATTTTTAAATAAATCGTAGATTTCGGCACAACAGAACCAAGCGAAGAAGAGGTACATTTATTACTTTTATACATTAACTATACGTGTATTTTATACATTAAACATATAATAGTAATGGAGAATACATAATATATATATATATATATATATATATATATATATATATATATATCTATGTATATATGTATATATATATATATATATATATATTTAAAATCTTTAATATAATTTTAATTCACAGTGGCATATGGATTTTATGCCGGTAAGTACCACAGTGTAGTACCTGTAAATCTATATCAAATATCAATCTTATTTTTTTATAATTAAAATCGTAAAAAACTTTTCAGACGGGATATCTACCCGACAGCGTCTATCGAGAGTTAGCCTGGTATGGAATATTGCAAATACAACCTTTGCATCATAGTACAAAACATAAAGTGGCTGCACAGTTAATTTGGCAACATACCCTCGGTAGACCACACGTAATTATGGAAAGCCCTCCTCAGGTAATCGGTTATTTAAGTTATGATATATAATATTGTATACCAAAAGATTAAGTTTTGAGAAAGAACATAAGTGTTTCTTTTATTATAGTCAACTCAATCTGAAGGTAAAGTTAGTCGCCAAATATTAGCCGAAGAAGCTGCGAAATGGTCGAGGGAACAACGTGCTGCACAAGAAGTCCTTATGGAGAATATTAAAAGTGGTGGTAATGGATTGACGGTTAGAACTGTTATCAGCGCGCAACATAAAACAATATACATTATACAAAACGGTAAATTCAGTTTTCTAAATTTATGCGAAAATAATAAATATACGTCACAATAATTTAAATTCTGTTTCCTTAGGTAATTATTACACATGTCCAGAAGGGTCTGAACCTGATCTTGATGCATACAGAGTGCAGGCCAATATGCACGAGAGAAAATGTACTTTCGGAAAATCCTCGATTCCTGTCCCAGTAGACCCATGCATTGAAGCTGAAGTTGCGCCCATAGAGTATTCATTTCACGAAGGGTGGATGTTTTGTCTTGGTAATGGTGAAAGAGAAAATAATTATTTTCAGAATGGTACCTTAGACTGTGGTAATAAAACTAAGGTAACAAGTACATTAATTACAGATTTAATAATTTCATTAAAAAAGTTTTACTTTTTCCAAATATGTTGAGCTAGCGATTGCTCGTGATTTAAAATAATATTTGTAGATTTCAGTTGATGAGTTCTTAGAAAAGTGCGCAATTGATTACAATATCGTTATATCATTTGATTATTTTGGTGACGAACCCAGAAAGGACTTATTACATAATGCTACATTGTGCACAACTTGGGATCCATGTAAACTATCGTATTTATACAGACTAGAGGTATATGTATACCGCAATCCGCAATATGGTTGATAAATTTAAAGAAAAATTTACAATAATTTTAGTAATACCTATATTAAATTAAATTTTAGCCACCGCCAGTTAAGCTTACTCCTGCCTTCCCAACGACTACTCCAAATCCTTGTGAAACTACAATATGTCCAGAATGTATGCAAGGATTTACTGGTGATCTGGGAGTTCCAATCGAGTGTAAGTTTTATTTTTGTATGGTTGAGACTATTTTATTTTCATATTTATTTACGATTTTTTTTTATTACAGTGGAAGAGAAGTAGCGGCATTTTGAAATATACTTTATTTACAACTTATTGACTTTTATTTCTAGTTTGTATTAACAAACTAGATTAGAAAACATAAATATAAAAAAAATTGCCTTATTATATTAACCTTGATAGATGAAACAAATAGGTTGTGAAACAAGTTATTAAGTATTTAAGATTATAACCAACAATGCAATCTTACAAATGAACATTGTAGTGGACACCCTGGAGGACTAGCGGAAGAGAGACCTTCCTGTGGCACTCAAACACAACCATCCTCCACTCTAGCACCGCTAGTCTGAAAGCAGGTCTAACTTGGTAGTGACGGGAAGTGGATTTTAAGGATTTCACCAGGAGCGTGATGTCATCAAAATGTCGTTGGTGTATGCCTTGTATAATGTTGGATCTTCAACATTCACATGGATTGCTCCCGTAGAGTAGCAAATTTATAAACGTATTCACGTCCAAATATTATACTCAAACAACGTACCGTTAAGATATATGGAGGAGAGATAATCAATAAATTTAATTATAAAAAACACTACATAACAAATTTTATCATTTATTTTATAATGTACTTAGCCTGAAAATAATTATCACTTATAAATTATGCATTAAAAGATATTTCAATTTGTTTAATATGATTGGTTTAATGAGTAGCTTTACTTCGAATAAGATATGAGGTCGTCGTGGCGCAGTGGCTGAGCATCTGACTGTAAACGCGACAGTTGTGGGGTGGAGTCCCACTCAGAATACTCGTTCTAGTAACTCACCCAAAAGAGAAAAAGTCTTAACATTATTTTCACTCTGTTTACCTTACTATATGAGGGATACAGTACAGCATAAAGTTAAAATAATAAAAATAAAAAAATAATTAATTAAGTTTCAGTTCAGTTTCTTTTATTTATCAAATGACATATCGATGTTAAACGTTACTGTCAAATGTTACATCACCCGTGCCATGTGTCAGTTGTGTGACTCAATTCGAATCTTGTTGCTAATGCCAATATGTAATTCATTATTCAAGAAATTGTGAAATAATTAATATATTTAAATGATTTATATTGTGACTTGTGTTTAACTTCAATTAAAAGATGGTGCTTGCTCAACATTTTAAAGATTTAATCGAGTCTCTTGATAAAACTGATAAATTTAATTTACCATCAAGTAAAGAAAATGCATTTAAAATAGAATACTCTAATGACCGCGTGAGTATTAATATTCCTTTAACATATTGAAGTTAGTTTAATAGCGTTTTTATTTTATAAATATATATAAATATTTATTTTGTAAATGTAAATTTTAAACAATTTTGCTTAATTTCTTATATTTCTGTTTTGCTTTATAGGATGTAAAGTGCGAGAGTGCTTCTTATAATGGACAAAAACCACCATTGCCATTTGCTGCTAGTGATGTTTTCTTCGCCCCTTTACACAAATGGAGAAGATTGACTGCGGTAGATGATAAATGTAAACCAGTGTATGAAATAACTTTTGATATTAAAGTAAGATATGTAAAACTTCCTTGTAGACAAATATTTTGCTAATGTACATATAAATTTACTTTTGTTATTATGATGAGTTTATAATCAACTGTCACTTGAAAATTTTCCTTTTTTTTGTTTTCTAACTTATTAAGATACAAAAACTAGTGTTTTTTATATTAATTAATTAAAATTAATAATGAATATATCTTGTTTTTGCGTTTGTTATATTATGTTAAGAGCTTGTATCTTATTCTGGTTTAGAGTAGTCTGGGAGAGTGTAAAAAATTAAGCTTTAACATTTAACAGAAGTTAAGTACTATTTTTATGCGCCTTTTTTACCTAATAAATGCCAAAGTAACCACCATCCAAATTTCATATTTTCTATAGCAATTAAAGACTTTATATAACATACCAAAATTCTGGCTCCTTTCTCATGTCTGCTCCTGCTTTATTACCAGAGCACAGAAATGAGAATAATTTATAGCCCTAGTAGGGACTGAATTTGAGACTGTTTGTCTGCACCATAATGACTTCTTAATATTTTTTAAGATAAAAAATATTAAATTTGCTTCTATTTTCAGGGTAGTGATTTCTGTTTTAAACCTGGTGACGTAGTTGGCATTGTACCGCATAATACAAAAACGGAAGTGAATTTTCTAATTGACTGCTTGCATTTAAAAGACATTATAGATTTTAATTATACACTCATTTTAAATGGGTTCAAAGGAGCTAAGATTCCTTCACATGTTCCTGTTAAATCAACACTAAGATATGTTCTAAGTAATTGTGTTGATCTCAGGTCTATTGTTAAAAAGGTATTTAAATTTATTTTAACCTTTTTCTAATTGCTTCTACTACTTTTTTTCTGAAAATTTCTCTTCCCTTAGTTACAAATAGTTCCTCTTAAATATTTTAATCATATAAATATTTCTGTATATAAAACTAAATTTTTTTTTAGCTATTTCTTCTAGCACTTTCCAAATATACAAAAGATGAAAATGAAAAAAAGATTTTAGAATATTTATGCAGTAAGGAGGGCTCTAATCTCTACACATCACATATTTTAAATAAAAACATTTGTATATTGGATTTACTCAGTATATTAAAATCATGTAAACCTCCCATTGAAGTTTTATTGGAACATTTACCAAGACTTTTGCCGAGACCATATTCTATTGTTAATAGACAAACTGATGATGATATATTAAAAATATGTTTTAGTGTCAAAGAAATTGGGCATAATAGAAAAGGTTTAACTACTGGATGGCTAGAGAGCTTAATATTAGAAAAGAATATAGATGAAATGATGAATACTTTAAGTATAGACAAAGGATTTAATAAAATTCCTATGTATTTGAGGAAAAACATGAATGAATTTTATATGCCTGATAATTGTGAAAGTCCTCTAATACTTATTGGTCCTGGGACTGGAGTGTCACCTTTTATAGGATTTTTAGAAGAAAGGGAACACTTAAAGAAAAATAGATCAGATTTGAAATTTGGACAACTATGGTTATTTTATGGTTGTCGAGATCCCAAGTTGGATTTTATCTATGAGAAGGAGTTAAGATATTTTGAATCAGAAAAAGTTATTACACATCTAAAAGTAGCTTATTCTAGACTTGACACTACTAATGTTCACTATGTACAGGTAACTATTAGCAAAGTTTATATTGCTCTTAAAACATCATAAATGGGCCATCGAGATCCAGTCAGGAATTTGTGGGTTTGATTCCAACGCTGCGTAATTTTTTATTTTCATTTCCATTTGTAGAGAATGGAGTGTCTTAACACTAAGTTCTCTCTGCCTACCCAATTGTATGCGTACAGTGTTAAGTTACAAAAATATTTCATTTATAAATGAAAAATAAAGCAATGGAACTATTAAGTTATCGATGTCTAAACAAGTATCTAATAAATGCTTTTTAGAAAACAATGCGTCGTATTTTTCTTAAGTGTCGAATAACATTTTAAAAAATATCTAATTAATATATATTTTATTTTATTCTAGGATGCCATTATTGAAAATGGAAAAGAAATTACAAATCTAATTATGCAAGGAGTTTATATATATGTTTGTGGAGATGCTAAAGTAATGGCAACACAGGTGAGAGAAATAATTGTGCAATGTATGAAACAATATGGCGAAATGACGAAAGAAGAAGCAGAACTTATTATATCAAATATGCAAAAAGAAAAAAGATATTTGAATGATATATGGAATTAATGTTTATGGCAAATTGTAAATAAATTATTGAATATTTATTTATAAATGTCTTTTTATTAATAACTTCAAGCTAGTCTTACCTGTGGGCAGGGCAAGTAGTGGGAAGACTCCGCTCTGCTTCCGCCACTCGTGTTCGTTTCCGTTTTCCATCGGAATTCAAACGAATCCAAACGAATTTTGTGTTGAGTAGCGGAACTTGACGCCTTTGTCACGAAAAATAATTTACTTCCCCGAGTAGGGATTTAACCTCCAGTCAAACGTTGTATTACGCTACTGTCCTATCTCAATAGAAAAATAATTCTTAACACATCTTTAAAGGTATAGAAAATAGTATATAAGTAGGTTTACAAATAATTAAAACGCAAAAAATCATTTACAAAAATAATTTAATAGGCAAATCTCTAGTAATAAAATGTTCAAAAAGTGTCATTGGTGTATATAAACTTACGACTATGCAATCTAGCTTCAATACATTAACACAATTTTCGTTGTGCGGCAAATACGCTTTAAAACTAGCGATAATGGGGCCATCCACAAATGACTTTCCACGTCAAGGAAGGAATTTTTGTGACATCACATTTCAAAATATAACATCTCTAGTAACCCCATAAACTGAGAACAGAACAATACACAAAAATATTTTCCAATTTTTTGAAATTATTTTTACGTCGTTACGGATAGATGGGCGTTATAAGTTTAACGTATCTATGTGTATATCTGTGTCTGTTGTGCCATCGTAGCTCCCACACGGATGAACCGATTTTTGAAAGGCGACTTAATTGAGTGTTCTTAGCCCTGATTCAAGAAAATATTTTCAGCCGTTTGAAGAACATCTGTTGTCAAAAGATTTATAATATCGGGTAAGTTTTTTAATTTATATTATAATTTAAAAAAATAATTATGTAGAATTACTAAACATATGACATCAAACTAGGTAGGGTAGTCCCACAAAATTGGCCAGCTGCGGCAAGGTGAGAGTGGTCAAAAAATCATGATAATCGCGTGACGTAATTTATGGATGGCTCCTAATAGAATTATAACTAATTCAAGCAGGCACTCTTGGCGGAGGACACTTAAATATCTCCTGTAGAGGTTGGTTTTTATGACTGACACTAATGCCATTACATGAATTCAGACTCTTATTATTGTCTGTAAATTATAAAGTCTATAAGTATTTTTACATAATGCATAAATTGTTTATTGTAGTACATACAAAATTATTATGTTTTTTTTTAAACCAGAAAGCGCATTATAAATAATATCAAAACAATCATGATGACCCTGTGATTATTACGAAATTAAAAATGGGAAAATATTTATCTTCAAAAACAAAATGTAAAAACTTTTCACCTGACGAATTTTATCGCAATTATTAAAAATATTTCTTTTAGTTTTTTTGTTAAATCTGATCCTGCTTAAGATAAATTTTATTAGAAGTTAAAGTAGTATACGCGTTTTAACCTTTTACAGAGTACAATTTAATACACATAGGGCGTTAGTGTGGTTATTAGCGCTATATGAACTGTTATAGATATTACACACTAGTCACTAGAATTACTCATTACTTTATATTGAAATAATTAACAATTTTGAAATCAAATAAGAATACATCATTAGTAGTCATTCACATTTTCACCTCTAAATCAATTCCGTCAAATTGTTACCATATAACACAAACTTGGCCTTGTTTTCCAATTATGGCTTCCGCTTAAAATAAAATAATACAAAATAATACTAATATTAAAAGTATATCTTTACAGTACACAATACATCGAAATAAAACCAAAATTATATTAATTATTATACACTAAACATGATGGCCGCGATTTCTTTGATATAAAAGCACAATTTAAATGTGTAACGATTTTTTAAATCACATATTGCACGGGATTTAAAATATACAAAAGTATTAAGATTTAGGGCCTAAAATACACACATTTTCTAATCTGCAACATTTTTACAAAGCTGAATAAAGATTATAAAAAGTTTCTATCGATCATTGTAAAGTCATAGCAAAGAGTATGAGCATAATGTCATTACAGTCTTAATCATATCTTAAAGTCTAAAAGCAATAGAGTAAAAAAATATGGAAATAAATATTTGGTCATTTTAAAAGTCGTCGAAAATAGGAATGTAGAAGGATATAGAACCAGTGGAAAATCAAAAATATTTTGTTCTGTCAAAAACAATACTAGAATATTATTCAATTTTGGAAGTATTTTTGTTTATTATAAAAATATTTGTTTCTTAGAAATTAAAAATGCCACGTAAGTTTTATAAACTACCTTAAATTAATGTCTATGTACAGTTTTTTTGGTAAACTCGTAAAAAAAAAATAACAAAACTGCACTTACCTTCTAGAATACATTCAAAGCGATACACTGCCGTCGTATCTGTATAAATTCTTATCACTGTGAATGAGTTGATGTGCTGCTATTTTTATGCGAATTAGATTTTATATCTTAATAACTTTACATCAAGGTCCATTCTTGCGTGCTTCGCGATATTCAACACAGATGTACTACCTACGCTTGGGATGTAAAAGCAATTATCTTGTGAATAAGATTAAATCAAAAAGTCAACCAGTTCACAGATTCAGTCTATTCTTTTTCAAGGAAAAGAACTTATACAAACATCTCTTAAAAAGCCATATTTAATTCGTTGTTAATATTTATTCAGATACGGCAGCTTAAATAATTTTGTTCATGTAATTTATTGGAAATATTTGGACAGATTTTCAACCCTTATATTTTTGTTAAAATTATTAATCTAATACGATAAATTTAAAGCTTATACGACAAAGCTTAATAATAACCTTACACAATATGGCATTGAATTGTACGTACATACATGCCTATACGTGAGAAAAATATGCGTGATGTATGCGATGATATATCTATATCAGTGGTAGATAATATAATATCTACAAAAGAACGGCGATAAGAACAAATATGGTATGCGTATTGTCAAAATAGCTAGAAATTTAATCCTAAATACCCCTTGTATTCGTAATTAAATTGGAATTGTCGAAAATAAACCTAAGTTATTGCTTTTATTTTATTAATAACTGACAAATTGATACACAATGCAAGAATCGGGATCGACTAGAGACGTCCGCCATCTTCCTTCCTGTTTAAAGGCAAGGTGAACGTAACTAGTAGATCGATCAAAGTCAATGTCTGACTACGTAAAGCCAAATTTTTGTCCGCTTATAAATATTGCATAATTTCGGTAAACGTAAATTTATTTTATTTTTATCCTGTTAGATTGCGGAGGAGCAACAAATCTATTTATTTGTCTCTTTACCCAAACATTTATACCAAAGTATTTAAGATAGCGTAAAAAGCATTTAATGTTTTTTTCGTTGACCTCTTTAATTGGCACAATTTTAGATTTTCGTGATGATAGAAAAAAGGTAGTATTATTGGTTCAATCAAAATTCTTGTGTAGAATTTTATGCGCCGCTTTTATCAGCGGTGTTAAAGTTCTCAATTCCATTGCGCAATTCAGGAAGGAGTGTTCCAATAGTTCTTCAGCCGTGGCTCTAAGATCAGCATCGACTTGTAAGCATTTGTCGAGGAAATCTTGAAATTCTGGAGATAATTTCTCCCATCTAGGCACTTTAGGTCGACCTACAGCTGCGATTAAATATAACGCCTTTAAAGGAGTTTCCTTCATATAAGGTGGTTCACCTTCAATCATTTCTATTGCCATAATTCCTAGGGACCACACGTCAACTTTCTTGCCGTATTGTTTTCTTGTTACGACTTCAGGCGCCATCCAGTATGGCGTACCTACCATTGTTTGCCGCTTCTCATCCCCTACGATATTCGCGCAGAAGCCAAAGTCTGTTACTTTTACTGTTCCATCCATACCGAGAAGTACATTATCAGACTTGATATCTCTGTGTATAGTGCCTTTAGAGTGCAAAAAAGCGATTGCTTGTAGAGTTTCACGGCAAACTGCAGCAATTTGACCTTCTTTCATCACTACCTCTGTAACTACATCAGTTAGGGAACCCCCATCGAGTAATTCCATTGCAACCCAGAGGTGATCGTAGCAAAGGAATGCGTCGAGGAAATTGACAAGGTTCTTGTGATTAAAACCTTTCAAAACATTAATTTCGTTGAGTATGAGATCCTTTTTGGTTTGTTTTGTTAGGTCAATGTCTTTTATAGCAACTCTAGAGTTGTCTGTGCTGTCTATAGCGATGAACACGACACCTGAAGATGAAAAAAATCGTGTTAAAGCAAGTCCTTTGTCACTAAGTAAGAGATATGCTTTGGATTGTATTTATAATTGCATTTTGTATATCAATTAGTTTGGGAAAATAAAAATATTTTAAATAAGTTTCTTTAAAAGAGAATTGAATCTATAACCAATGGCCGCGGGCATACACTTCATTTACGCCATGATGGGGGCGTGTTAAACTTGATACCTTATAAGGCCTGACTGCCTTTAGGACAAGGTCTTCTTATCTGCATGTAATGTTACATAAACCATTATAATGAAATGATGTACATTGTTAATATTCTTTATGGAAACTTGTATATGAAAATTATGAAATATTATATGATTATGTGATTAACGGTTGTGGGTTCCCACACGAGGAGATGAAATATGTACTTAAATTTATATTTCTATTTCTTTGCTCTGGTCTTGAGGCAAAGCATTGTGTTGTGTTCTGCCACTCAAAACTTAATGCCTCCAGTATTTGGCAGAAAGTGGGGAAGAGAGTGTCACTAACAACCTTAACACTAGGTTCCCTCTGCCTACCCTGTGTGCAGAAGCGTGAAGCTGATTTGATTTGAATTTTAGAAGAAAAAGATGACCTGACAGAATTAAATAAAAAACTACATTAAATGATGCATTGTAGGTTAGGCAGCTAGCACCTAGTGCCAAGACATTTCATTCTTCACTTTCAATTTAATTTATGAACAGTGGCAGAATACAATGCCACACTATCCTATTTATTCCTGCAAAGGAATCAAACTTGCAACTATTGAAATAACTGTCAAGTGCTGTTCCACTTTTAAAAATGATGTTTTGAAGTTCATATCTAAATATTATTCACCAATAATAAACCATAATCCATTAAATAACACATTATATTTTTTTGCATTAAATTGTGTGCCATATAAGTTTTTATTTTAAAGTAACACTAATATTCAAATAATGTTTAATCACATATATTCAAGGCTAAAGATCATGATATTGTTTCATTGTCTGTTGTCTTCACACAGCCTCCAAGACTTTATGCATAAGATGTTGTACATAAGTAGCAAAAAGCAAATTTGAAAAAAAAATATTTTTTATGTTTTTAGCATTGACCATGTTTAAAGAATAAGTAATTACTATTTATTTTAATTTTTATCAACTTGATGCTACTTTTAACTTTTTTTATTCTGCATAGAAAAAAAGACAGAACTTAGACTCATATTTATAAGCCACTCTCAAGTGATTTCATTCATAAATTATATATCAATATACAAGATTTGAAAGTTAAGCGGCTGGATGCGTTTGAATAATGTACATATCAGAATAAACAGCCAGAGAATGAAATCAACTTATTCATCCTAGTGAGGATTGAATCTATAATCACAGTACATTTACAGTCATACACCATCTAACTGTACAGTCATGGTCTTAATTAACACTAAATAATTAATATATTAAAATAAGAGACATTGCAAAGTCTTGCTTTTTAAAAATATTTGTATAGTTTAATATTTGTACTTTTTAATTAAAAATAAATATTACCTGAAGCTCCAGCACCAAGCTGTTTGATCCTCTCAAAACGAACATATGGATCATCTTTATTACATATTCTTTTCAATTCCTCATAAATTTCTTCATCACTTAAAGTAGCATTCATAAGTTCTTTCTTCCTCAAAATAGGGCTCTCCTCTGGCTCAGTTACAAGACTTGACAAGTCTTCAACTATTGCCGTCAAGTCCAACATGGCATCTTTCTTTTTAAGACTATTTTTAATAGGTGATACAGGCATAGTTTGTCTCTGAGTAAATGTATCAGTAGGAACAACATCTTCTTCACTACTCTGACCCAGTGAGATATCAGAATCTTGACTTTGGTGAGCATTTTTCTTTGCCAAGAACTTCTTCATTTCCAATTCCTCTTTTGAAATGGCTTCTTCTGTTACTATAGGTTTGCATGGTTCATTCTCTGCCTGCTCTTTTTTCAAAACATGAAAATTGTGAAACGCAACAGCTTGTATAGCAGCATTTGGATTTTCCTGCTGCTCGGAAGGTGATATTTGCGCATTCAGCTGTCGCAGCCATGACGAAGGTAATCCCTCTAGCATTCCTGTTTCGGAGTTTTTACTAACGTGGATATGTTGCTTAACATTTGTAGGCATACCAATCTCCGTTGCTCTTTCATCTTTATGATATTGCTTTTTTGAGAACAACTTCCCAAACACACCACGGCCTGAGCGTCCCGTCATTGTGACTTATTTACTTTTGTTCCAGTACTTAAGCCATATAACTTTGAAAAAATAGTTTTTGAGATCACAGCACTACATTTCTTGAACCAGGTTTGTTAAATTAAAACTAATTAAGTATTACCGAGATAGGAGTGGCTAATCACGGACGGACAAAACTGAAGACATCACATCAGATATTTTATCATCTGTCAAATATTTGGCAATTGTACAGAACAAAAATACATAAACTTCATTGTACGCAGATACTTTAATTTGTGAAATAATACATTATGTTTAATAATCAAAATTATTTTAAAAATAGAATAAAATATAAAAAGAAAGAGTCTTAAATAATTATTTAAATATTTAAATTAAA
The DNA here is from genome assembly GCA_030704555.1 of Heliconius charithonia. Lineage (NCBI taxonomy): Eukaryota > Metazoa > Arthropoda > Insecta > Lepidoptera > Nymphalidae > Heliconius > Heliconius charithonia. The sequence continues at coordinate 9,581,920 of CM060825.1, forward strand.
TATTATTATAATAAATGTCGCAAATTTATTCTATTTGATATATAAAATACTAAGTTCAAACGGAACGGTGTTACAATTTTCATGTTGGTAGAATTGATTCACTGATAAAATAGGTACTAAATACTAAATAGGAATTTTGGATGATTCATTCTTTAAAGTAGAAAACATACTCCGGTTTTGTTTCTTTGGTATTGTAAGATAGTGGAGAATTTAGTATTGATAAGAGAGATTTAAATTTCTTATCTGCTCAAATATAAATACGTCTAGAATCCTTGTTTTTTTTCACATCTAAAATTATGACATTGTTTATTTTAGTTAATTTAGTAAACGTGATCGATATTTTTATATATAATGTTATTATTATACATTTACTTATTTTCAATTCAATTCTTCAGTTGTGATAAGAAATCAAAAAAAGGAAATAACTTTTTAAATCTAATAACATGAAACATATTTTCTACAGCAATAATATATAGTTATATTTACTTCATTGGCGTACCTAGAGATGCTGGTTTTTCGGTATTATCCAGATTTGAATAGCTACCTAGAGATCCATTAATACTTCACACTGGTCCATGTAGACTCTAACCGGATTTCCTCGCACAAGATTGGAAAAATTATATGATCATTTAACTCACATTATAACGAAATATAAATTCTCGGTTAAAATATAAAATACAATAATGTCTCAGTGTGAAAGTAAAGAAATAAATTAGTAACACTAGGCTCTGCTAACCCCGCTAACATGCGAGATACAGCGTTAAACTGAGATATGCTTATAAGCACCCTTGTCGCGCTTCCTATAGGAAGCGCGACAAGGGTTTTTACATAGAGGTAGAGACAATTTTCAATCATATCTGAGCCGATGCACTGGTCTAAACTTATCGTGACACAAATTTTCCTTCCTTCCTTTTAAAGTCGTGCTCAGTATCAGCATATATCGTTTCGAGTGGCTGTCAGTATCATGATCATCTGGAAATCCTTAGAAACTTCTTTCCACGTACCTCACAATTGTGGAAGGTCAATACAACATACCCATCTACCTACGTACTACCAACACACGTACCTTGATAAACGCGTATATCTTCACCTAGAGGCCGGCAACGTATCAGTAACTCCTCTGGTGCTACACAGGGTCGTGTAACACCAGAGTAGTGACTCGTTGTTTGCCTAGTCTTTTCCATAAAACGAAAATTTGATTGATTTAACGCCAGACGAAACTTATTTTATATCCAGTTATTCATAATATATAGATAGTTCACATGAGCAACTGGTTTTAATGTTTGTCATTGGCGCAATAAATGGATTCCTTTTGGTTGTACAAAAATGAAGGAATTTCTACAAAACTATAAAGAAGCTTTGAAGATCGATGAGGCATTGCTACTAGGGGGCTCAAATTAGGATCGGATCGAAAGATACTGGGATACTGGGCCAACTATAAGTTTTAAAATTATGATTTTTACAATAGCTGAGATTTTTTGATTTTAAAAACGTAACGCGGTCTGACCATAGACTTACACATACTCTTTCAAGGTAAAACATTTTCTTTCGCGGTAGTCATAGAGTTTGTGACGTAGCGGATAATATAAGTACTAAGAGCGTCGCCTGAGATGAAATGGCCACGTTGCGCACCGGCAACTGTCTATGCCTGAAGTGAGACCTAAAGACCTAACGCTCAAAAAAGCGATGGCTGAATATCGCGTCGCAAGACATAAGACAATAATAATTTATATAAAGAACAATATATAATTTTAATTAACTAATGTGTATATAATATTATTTGCTCCTAATATGTTAGTAGGCGCTTTTACCTTATAAGATTTAGGGGTTTCTGGAGGGTGGCGGTGGTTTACCAGCGTTGGATGTATGCACACAGAAACTTATAGGCTTTATAAAATAACGAAGGTCTGGCCTAACTATTCTAGAATTGGCTCTCTCTTTAGAAAGATTCAGACGTGACTAAGACAATTATATAATATGATCGTCGTGGCGCAGAGGCCAAAGGGTGTGACGTGTGTGTGTGTGTGGTTCCGTCTGTCTATCTTGCCATATGCGGGATACAGCGTGAAACTCATTGAGATTTTATTTATTCTATTATTATGGTGTATATAATTTTTCAAGAAAATTTAGAGATGACACTGAAAATTTGGAATGACAATGTTATACGTTTTATTTATTTAAAACAAAATAGGATATCAGCTTAAATTTAAGCTTGGAACGTATTGATATACCTATATGTATTACGAACTATATTGCGAAAGACTTGCTTGGATTTTTTTAGAATAAATTAAACATACTATGTTTAATTGAGAGCATGGCTTCATAAAAATCGATTATTTTTAATATATTTGATAATATAATATAATATATTTGATATATAATAAATAATAATGTTATTATGAGCATACATATATTGATAAATTTATAATAAATTATGAAACTATTAAAATAGCAAGATAGAGAAAAACTCAGAGCTCAGGACTTGCGATCCAAGTGTAGGCTGCAGGGGCCTCTCAGCTTTCTACATTTAATTAACTCTCCAATTCACTATAAGTTCTTAAATCACTTATCTTAATGTGATAAAAATCATAATTTTTTTGTTTAGGCAGAGAGAGTAAAATTGTCATAGTCAGAAAATGTGAAACTGTTTGTAAAATGGTAATATTAACAATCGGGTAATTTTAAAGTACGCAATATTAGCAAAAAAAATTTTACTAAATGAATGTTTTTGAATTGACTTGTACATAAACGAATACGTATTTAGACTGGAGATATTGAACGATTCGCCAGTTTCAATGTGTTCGTATCGTTGTCATTCCCAGTTTCCCATGAGTTTATTAAAATGTTTCTATATGATTTCGGTGTCGAGTTAAAGCGCGGCGTTGAGTTCCGCCACACAAATGCCTTTGCATATCGATGGAAAGTGGGGAAAGGGGTGTTTCAACAATAGGTCCTCCCGCGTGAGGTTATTTCTTATATCTGGATGGGACAAAAATATTTCATGCTTCTCACCCACTCGAATAATTGTATTTAAACTAACGTTTTGTTTTAACACTAAGTGTCTGGTTCTTACTCTGCTATATGTGGGATAGAGAGAGAGCGTGAAGCTAAAAAAAAAATATTTAATCCATCGATATAACACGAAGTTGCATCTCTAAATCTACCTATTCTAATACTGAAGCAGAACTACACAGGCGTGAAAGATTTTTGTATAGTAAACAATTCTTTCCAGCGTCCGTGTGCGCTATTTTTAGGTCAATAGCTTTATTCGCTCATCGGCTAACTAAAACTAATGTTTCTGTATTTTTACCAGCCATATTTAATATTTTCCTTCATATTATTATTAATTTAAAGAATAAATAAGAATACAGTAAAAATCGAGTATCTGACTCTCAGTTATAGGGCTTGGCAATTATCCGGATATTCCGGTAAAAAATGTGTATAAACAGAGGTTCTTTTTAATAGTTTCGTTTTAATAGGACAGAACAGATTATTTGATCACACATTTGATTATCGAGATATGCGTTTATCCGTATTCCTTACTAAATACTAAAATTAATTGATAAATTAATGCGGTTATTCGAGTTTCTACTGTATTAACGTTTTCTTTTATATTTTGTTTAAAATCGCGTGAGAAATACCATTTATAAAACACCAAGTTAGTCTAAGCTAAAAGATACAAATATGAGAAAACATAATAATGTGAATTAAATAATTATTGTCTTTAGTATCATGTTAGCCACCATCTTTTAATCAATGCTTTTTATAAGCTATACTGGAATTTAGTAATTCGCCTTTACCTATCATTACCTATTGTTTTCATCTAACTGTCATAGATCTTTAATTCTCACTTGAATTTAAGTACGATAAAGTAATTAAATACTATGTAATTGTGTAAAATTAGGACATATTAAATATTTCATTATTGTATGACGTGAGTATATATTTAGTTGGGGACTGGGCGGTGATCCGCCCACTGAAACTCAGTCTCGACGTCCACTCCGCGCGGTCCGCCTGTTTCCCGCCAAACATTTTAATATTTATTTATATATTATTTATAGTTTTAACGCGTGTGAATTGTTTACAAAACGACATTTTATGTTCGGGAAACAGTATAACGAAATTATATTTGTGTTTTGGAAGCATAAGTGAAGTTGTTATACGATTTGTAGAGGATTTACAAAGGATTCTTCTTAGCAAGGTTATTATTTATCTCAATAATATAGCATGTTGCGATTTTTTTAAAGTGTTGATAAGATAAGTTTACTTTCATATATTAAGAGTACTAATATTTTTAAGAGAGCCGATATGTAAATTTTTATATAAAATCAGCTGTACTTGGACTGGAACGGTGTCTATTTTTATTTTTTTATATCAAATTAACCCTTATTGTTATTAATCATACTAAATTTTATATGAATTTGTGCTTAATAAACTTTATCATTTAACTGTATCTCTTAATCACCATGATAACTATTTTTCGTGCAAAACGTGAAAGTGAATATAAACGTAATAAGGCGAGTTTAATGAACGCACAAAGATAAAAATTTCGAAATTTATTTCAGCCACTTACAACTGCTGCCAACACAACAAATCCAACTTTGTTTACACAAGTGGCGTGGTCAAAATTGAATTTAGAACACATTTTATATTTTATAGTCAGACGCATTCTTGCGAGTAGTTACTACAAAGAGACATTCATTAATCAATTTGTTGAAATAGAAGTTTTATCGATGAGATTATAGTTCTAAGTATAATTGAGACATAAAATATATTAGACGTCTATTTCAAGCCACCTTAAGAAATGTCTACTGGTAGGTACATTATAGAATAACTAATAACAATATAATAAATAAATTAAATCTGAAATTGTTACATATATTTTATGTAACAATTTCAGATTTAATATAGCAAAAAAATTAAATGAAAGGAGATATCTCCTTTTTTTACGACTTTGTTTAGTTACTTTGTGTTTGATTCTTTAAACATTTTTTTGTTGCTTTTCATTTCTTTAGAGCACTGGCTCCCAACCAGTGGTCTAGCCTACATATGTTTCGCGAACGATTTTATTTTATGACTGGGGATGGTGGCGAAGTTTTTGTTTGATTATCACAGGTATTTTTTAATTATTTTTTTATATATCTACATGCATAGTGGTCCCTACTACCAAGAATGATATAAAAGTGATCAAGAAATGTTTGGGAACCCCTGCTTTAGAGTTAGACCTAAAACACATTGTATTCCATATTTACGTAATTAAAAAAGATACATATTTAAATTTAAATATAAAAACACCGTAGTTCGTTTGGCCATGTCAGAAAAGTTATCAGTAAAAATATTCTTTGTTAGTTATTTAAACGAACAGGTAGATTTTTTGCGGATGCCACATAAGATGTGTACTGTCTATTATTAAAAATGTTTAATGATGCTTTTAACGTTATAAAAAAAACTAATTACTAAAAATTATTGTAAAAATTATTCCCATCACAAAATCATAAAAAGTTTATAGCTTTGTGGAGTGTTTTTAGTTTTTATTATATTATGTATTATGTTATAATGCGTGGTTGTAAGTTTAAATCTCAAAAATTTTATTAATTTTTTTTGGTAATACAAAAAGTGAGGCGTCCGTCACTTAATATGCAATGTTTTGAATTCAGGAGAAAACAGATAATTTTGATATTAGGGTTCGATCTCGCGTCTGGGTCACCTGTAAGCTCGCTTTCCTTGCCTTTTCAATTAAAAAAAACTGCAATTTGTTTTAACCCGATTTCAGTACTCACGTCTTTGTTATATATATATTTTCGGGTGTAATATGATCGGTTCACATGTTTGGATGTGATAAACATATACGTATAGCTAAACACTTATCTTACCATCTATTACTATTAGTACACACCAAACTATAACATCATTAAAAAGTTATGAAACGTAAAGAAATAAAATGTAATAAGCAATGTGACATCATACATAGATATAACAGGATACAAATAGTTAATACTATTACATACGTACATTAATAAAACATATTATAATTTTTACGTCACTACATTAAATATTCATCTATATAATGGAACAAATCAAATAAAATATAAGATTTAATAGTTCATTGTCTACATGAGGGGAGTTGGTTTGCGTGACGGTATCGTACCGAGCCCATGAGACCCCAATTATTTAGTTCGAGACTGTATTACTGGAAACTGCAATATTGCATTCTTTAATGAGTACAATTGCTTGTTAGTCTTTATTTAATTAATTTAAATATTTTTAAACATTTTTTAAAGTGTTATTCTACACTTAGGAAAGAAAAATACTTATTTAGAAGACGTATAAAAATTTGTTTTCTAAATAAGTATTTAAATATTGTTATAGTTGTGCTCTTTGCTTTACTTTGCAAAACGAACAAAACAACTTAAGTTGTTTTAGTCATGTTCAAAAGTATTAATTTAGGTTTTGATAAAAAAAAAAAATTAAATTAGCTTCACGCTATATCCCGCACACAGCAGGGTAGGCAGAGGGAACCTAGTGATAAGACACTTCGTTCCCCACTTTCGGCCGAATTTTGGAGGCATTGCGTGTTGAGTGGCAGAACTCTACGCCGCGCTTTGCCTCGACACCAGAGCGAAGAAATGAAAATATAAATTTAAGTAAATATTTCATCTCCTCGAGTGGGGATCGAACCCACAACCAGACGGTTTTACAGTCACACTTTGTACCACTGCGCCACGACTGGCCTCAGGTTTTGATAGCTTTCAATATAATAATATATCCGACATTTAATAAGTACAAAAAGGATTTGTAGATTTGAATAATAGAAATTATTCAAATCATAAAATCTTGTTTCCTCTCTCCTTATATTTACTTATCGTTTTGGGTTTCACGTTTTGATGTTAAGACAAATTGCGGCGTTGAGATCCCCCATACAACGTGCTCTTGTATTGTATGTATTATGAAAAATAGAAATAATAAAAACTTTAGCTATAATTTTAGAAGATATATTTCATGGAGTCATGCAATTCACGCATTATCGCTGATATTTTAATTAACTTAATTTTCTTAATGCAGAGGTCTTTTCCTATATAATAGAGTACTTTCGTATTATAAAATAATAATAAGCGACATCTATATATTTCTTAACGACTTAATTGTCGTGTTTGTATGTTTCTTATATAAATATTTTTAAACCTGTTTACTATTAAGTAACTTGTTAACGAACTTAAACATTCTTGGCACAGGGGCACAACCGTGTCACTGTGAATGCAACAAGTTGTGGGTTCGATTCTTACTCGAGGAAATGAAATATTTAATGAAAAAATTAAATTGCGGTGAGTTCCGCCACGCAACACGCGGTCTCCTGAATTCGGCGGAAAATGTGAAACGGAGTGTTTTAACACTAACTAACGTTCCCATTGCCTGCCTACGTCTTGTCACTAAGTTCTCTTTACCTACCCTGCAATATGCGGGGCATACAGCAAAGCTAACAAAAATACTCACTAAATTTTAAATAATATGTAATTATAATAATATCTAAGCGTAAAAACGATCGCATCTGCGACTTTTCTTGTTCAGACCAATCATGTCGCTCATGTTGTAATATTAAGTAAATTAATTACATTATTAATAATACATTAATAAGATAAGTTGAACTATCTTTCCACTTTGCTTTTAACTTTACCTGTTGATTTTGTGTGCGGTGGAGGTTTAAAAATTAAGCTGCAGGTCGTGGGTTCCATACTCATATGCAGTTTTGGTTTTGTATTTACTGTGTATTTATAATACGGATAGGTGCTGTAAAATTTTCTTTGAGCTTATTTACCTTGTGTAGACCCGACGATTAGATAGATATGGGTAAATATAAAAAAAATCATGAACGAAATAAATACGAGTCGTTGAACATATAATATTGTTAAAATATCTATTAATCTATATGCTTTCAGCTTCACGCTGTATCCCGCACACAGCAGGGTAGGCAGAGGGAACCTAGTGTTTTTAGACACCCATTCCCCACTTTCTGCCGATTTTTGGAGGCATTGCGTGTTTAGTGGCAGAACTCAACGCCGCTCTTAGCCTCGACACCAGAGCGAAGAAATGGAAATATAAATTTAAGTAAATATTTCATCTCCTCGAGTGGGGATCGAACCCACAACCAGTCAGTTTACAGTCACACTTCGTGCCGCTGCGCCACGACTGGCCTCCTATATGCTTTCATTAATAGTAATCTCCATATATAATAAAAGGATAGAAAAGTCAATTCTGTACATGAAAGATATAAAAAAAATAAAAATTAGGTCGGTTAATATGTCGATTATAGAACCTAAAAAACCACTCAGCAGAATTCTTGTCTGTCTGTCTGTCTGTCTGTCTGTCTGTCTGTCGGTTTGTTTGTGCGTCAATCACGCAAAAACTACCTGACAGAAATTGATGAATTTTTGCATGGTGTTAGCCTAGGGCCTCAAGGTACATTTTTTTTGGGTTTCATTCCGAATTTCATGATAGTTTTCTTTAAAAAAAATAAAAACTGAAAAATATAAATTACCTAAAATACCGATAACTACTGTGTGAAATTAAATTAATTTTGGCATGGCAATAGTTCAAAGCCTAATGCCACTTATAGGATAGTTTTTATCATGGAGTATAAAGAATTTTTTGTAGAAAAAATTACATAATTATATTTTTTAATAAAAAAAATCGACTTCTTCAATTTCAACTGGATTTCACACTCTGAACTTAACTAAACTTTCACCAAACTGCCCCTTATATGTATCCTTTCTAATAAAAAAAGAATCATTAAAATCGGTTGAATTAATATTGACTTATACGTTCATTTGTCGCGCATATACTTAATGTAAATTTGAGATTTATATGATTTTCTCATAGATACCATTGTTGGACATAAACTAAATTAAAATAAGACTACACGGGAGACATTAGCTTTCAAATAAAAAAAGAATCATTAAAATCGGTTCATACAATCAAAAGTTCTAAGGTAACAAGGATAAAAAATACAGTCCAATTGATGACCCCTTTTAAGAAGTCGGTTAATAGTAATCTGACATAATTAAATTACGACTATTTCATTTAACCACATTTTAAAAGAAGAAAGTAAATTGAGGCCGTTCGTTGCACAGGAGCACAAAGTGTAACTGTTGTGGGTTCGATGACCACGCAAGGAAACGAAATATTTATTTAAATTTATATTTCCATTTCATCGCTCTGGTGTCGAGGTAAAGTGCGGCGTTGAGTTTCACTACTCAGCACGCAATGCCTACAGAATTCCGAGAAAAGTAGGGAACAGAGTGCCTTAACACTAGGTGTCCTATGCCTACCCTGCTGTGTGCGGGATACAGCGTGAAGCTAAAAAAAGAAGTATAATCAATATTTGTTCAGTCTACCATAATTATTATTTTAAACGTCAACGTTGGTGATATTAACAAACATAATAAAGTAGGTATATTTTACGGGATTAGCTCATATGGCGATGTGTAGAATAAAAAGTATATGTATTTGGAAAGTAAATTCTGATTGTGAGTTCATAGTTTATAAAAGTTTATATTGTGTTTAGATGGATCACGTGGTGATGTCAATACGTTTTAATGTCATCTTATGTTATCTGTTAAAATAGCGTGAAGCTGATTAAACTTAGTGTTATATTCAAAAGAAATTAATTGTATATAATACATAATATGTAATTTATTAATACGTTTCAAGTATGAAAAAAAGAAAAAAGGCAATATAATTGCATTTGTGTTTCCTTCCTATATTTTGTATTTCTATTATTTATATCGATATATCAGGAACGTAAATGCGGGAACAGAGTTGCATGCCATTTTAGTACAGAGTAACCTCTAAAAAATGTATTTACTAAACTGAATAAAAAGAATGTGTGATTCCTCTATACAATATATTATTCTATAAGTATTATACATAAAAAGGTTAAAACAGCGCATATGAAGGTATCCTCCTGTAGTATAACTATTTTCAATTACTATCAACACTACATTGTCGATACTAATGTGGTATTACAATACATTTTGAATATTTTTCCGCCATTATGATGACATCGACAATTTTTTTAATTTATTAACTATATAACTTAGAAAAAATAATATATTAACTATAAGAACGTTGGTAGTTTTTCAAAAGGTATAAGAATAAAAAATTGCCTAAACTATGCTTCTACGCAAGTGGTTGTAATAACTATTGGTATCTATTTTCCAAAAAATCACTATAAATATTAAATATGCTCAATTATACAGAGTTTTTTTGTTAGGACCACTTTAAATGTAACCACAGTTTAACTACTCTATAAAAGCCTATTACATATTAAATTAAAAATCTGAAAATAAAAAAGTTATTTTTTCAAACCAAATAAATAATAAAATTATCGTTGTAAAATAAAATACAATTTGTCAAGAACGACGCACGCACACATAAACCTATCAAAGGGAAACCGCCGCATACGCCTCATTGCGAAATCGAGTCGTAGGTATTGGCGGCAAAGTTTAAAGTTCTAAACATTTTAGTACTATTTTTGTAGTAGTATGTGTTTACATTATTGGTACCTATGCGTAACCGCGTCATACGAAATATAGATATGAATAAACATTGTGAAATGAGAAAAAAACCTACGTCTTCACTGTTGATGTGTCTTGCTTAAATTCTTTAGGTACGGGTTTAAACTATTTTACCCTATATGCCCAATTGTAACTGTAACGCGACGTTGTGGGTCCGATCCACACATGCAGGATTGAATTATAATTTAATAATATTTTCATTTCGCACATCAGTCACACATTATACCCAATATCTTACACTAAGTTGCCCTACTAAGGGCGGGATAAAGCGTGGATCTGGTTGTAACTTTATGTGAACCGATTAAAATAAAGTCCAATCCAGTTGAGGCCAGTCGTGGCGCAGCGGCACAAAGTGTGACTGTAAAACCGACTGGTTCTCTGAGTTCGATCCCCACACGAGGAGATGAAATATTTACTTAAATTTATATTTCCATTTCTTCGCTCTGGGGTCGAGGTTAAGCACGGCGTTGCGTTCTGCCACTCAACACACAATGCGTCCAGAATTCGGTAGAAAGTGGGGACGGAGTGTCTTAATACTAGGTTCCTCCCTCTGACTAGCATGAAGCTGCTTAAAATAAAACTAATACTTAATATTTAAGGGCAGTTTGCCAGAATACAAACAAAAAAGTATTTAAATCGGTTAAGCCGTTTCTGAGATTATCGTGAAGAAACGCACATATAGTAAGTATAGATAAGTTGTGTTTTTATTTCAAACATTCAATTGAAGATTCTTATGGGTTTTAACAACTTTCTCATACAAAATCTTCATTACATTGCAAACATACATTATAATTTATAAGTATATCAAAACACGAACATAATTCAGTGTGTTAAGTAAATAATTCTGTGGTTTAAGCGGGCGAAGCCGCGAGCGGGTCGCTAGTATGAAATAAAACTGTAACGTTACAAAATACATGCTCAATGAGTGCTATTTCGTTAGGCGATGTAAAAAGCTCGTTTTCTTGAAAGTCGAGCGCGTCAGGTTGGCGCGCTGCCATCAGCTATTCGGGAATGAGACCAATATGAAGGTCAGGTATTTTAGATTTGACGTATTAGATTTTAGATGACACTTTGGATTTGATTATTTTATAATATCAATATTAGAATAAAAAATAATTATTATCTAATGACACTTTACTTGCGGAGAGACATCTTCTCGCTGCGTATTCTCCACCGTATTTATCATGGAGAGTGTTCTGGGGAACTGATAGAACTTAGACCTGCTGTCGCTGCTGCAGTAGGTACATTGGGGTGCGATGTACCCCAAAGATTAACATGATATAATAGCCTTTCCCAATAAATATACATACTGTCTAACACAGAAAAATATTTTCAATTCGGACGATGATCTAAGATTAACTCATTTTACAAACAAATTTGTTAGCATTTTTATATTAGTACATTAACATATTCTATATATATATATTTAATTTTCCTGTATAGCTTATTAAAAGAAATTAAAAATCTTAAAAGATGTAATTATTTACAATTTTATTCTGATAATTTTCCTTAACAGAAGTGTATTGACCTAAACCTTAAATAAGAGTAAGGCGAACGCCCTAAATAATTTTGTTTTGTTTACGTTTGATTTTCATCGGTTGCCTAGAGCAGTTAACACTTGCACGATCTTTAGGGTTGGTATAATCGATATGTAAATATATTTATGTACATTACGCTCGACAAGTCGTGGCCGTCGTGAAGTTTTATATTAAGTATTTTAGTAGGTTCATAACTTTATATTAGTTAATGAATATTTCGAGATTTTTCTTAGCTGCAGCTTTTACTCTCGTCGAATATAATTACAACGACTACTATACTGACGAGTCTTTGAAATCGAATATCTTTAACAGTCTACTTAACGTGTTTTTTGTTAGTTCACTAATAAAAATCAAAAAGTGCTATTGAGAAAATAGATTAATAACATAATGATTAATTACTAAATAAATCGATGATCGGTTCATTAACATTTAGCCGTATTATTTACCAATGCAATGCACAGACATCGATGACCGACCGATTCCTTACAGTCATTGTAAAGTGCCCATTATTAGATAATATGTTACAACATAACAATGACAGTTACGCTGTAAACTCAAAAATTAAAACATTTCGTTCCCCACTCTATGGGTAGACAGAGTGAACGAGTTTACGAAAATTTTCGAATAATATAAATTAGTTATGAACGTAACGCTAGCGCGATCTAACTTCCTTCAACGCCATCTATATTCCAATTCGCAAAACCGATACTAAATAAAAAACTTCTTACGAGGCGCTCGCGGCTTTGCCCCCTTAAAAGAATGACACAATTATTTTATGATTAATCTGTATTGGTTTCGAAAACAATGTTTCGAAATTTTTTTTTTAATTTTCACATTGACAACTAAACTTAGCTTAACGCTTTATCCCTAGCGGGGTAGTCAAAAAGAACGGAGCGCCAAACGCTACATCCACATATGTACATCTTTCGCCTCATCCATGGTTTCAACTTCTTCATACATTCCATCCAGGAGGTCCTCATGCTTGTTACGTGACCTCTGATATTGTGTTTTCGAATGTGAAGCGAGATGTCCATCTACCTCTCTCAATACTCCCTTTTCGATCATAATTTGTTTTTGCCTTTCATCAGTCATTCCTTTGAGGTGCCCAAACTTCTTCAACAACAACTAAAGTTTCAGCCAATTCAATAAAATAGTAATTTACAACAGTTTACTCCAACTAATTACTTTATATTGACATTACTGTTTTATTCATAAAACGATTAAAATAAAACAAACACTAAAAGTTAAAGGACATTTCCCAATAAACAGTTGTGACAGTACAGAGTAACATTTAATTCAGTTAAGATATTTCCGAGTTTACCGTACACTTTTGTGCACAGACGAACAGACAAAAATGTTCATGTTATTATGTTCATCATACTAATATAATAAATGTGGAAATTTGTTAGGATAAAAAAATGAACTTTGCTGTAAAGTGGTAATAATTTACAAAGTAAAAATAAATTTGATTGACATAACGATATGGCAAAGATGAATAATCAGGAGATGGCAGCATCTGGCAGCTTAATAAGTTGTCTTGTGTTAGCGATGATGAGAAAAAAGAAAACCAAATATATACGTTATTTTTGTATACCTTTGTTCGAGACAATTTATGAAAAGATGAGAAATTATTTTTTTAAATATAATGCTCATTTATACACAATATAGGTCAAATATGAATCTAATTATTGTTTTTAGCTTCAGACTGTATGCTGAAAATTGCAAAGTAGGCAGAGGGAATCTGGGAACCTTGTGTTAAGACACTCTGTTCCTATTAAAAAACCTCCGTTTCCCACTCTTGCTGAATTCTGGAGGCATTGCGTGGTGAGTGGTGGAACTCAACGCTATAATGTATAAAATTATAAACCTAATACATATATTACTTCCCAACAAATAGGTAACGTGTTTGAAAAAGTAAAATTTTTCTATGTCGAAAACTTAAAGTTGTATGCTACTTCGTTCAGGATAAAATGAATAGGAATTCAAGTACTAAGAGAAAAAATTTAAATAGGCACGGGAGCAGTTGTTGACACATTACGCAGAATGTTCTTTTAACATCTTTTAATAGCGATTATCTTATGAAGCATTCATCGCAAAATTTAATAATCGTTTCGTACGCCGCATGCATATATAATATCATGATTCACATGGCAAGTCATGGATATTTCGGGATTAAAACCTGTATATGTTTTCTAACATTTATCGCAGACTGTAGATTATTTTTATATACAATTGTTCAATTTTATTTATTTACAGTTTACCTTTTATGTAAAAAAGCATCTGAAATATCAATAATTGCATTAGGTTCGGAATCATAAGTCCAATGTTTTTCTAATGGATTGTATTAAAAATAATTTTATATTTATAATAATAGATGTTGCCAATTTAATACACGAAATAATAAGAACTAAACAATAAGTGCATAGAATATGATTTAGGCCGGATTCAATGATATAAAAATAATAAATTTGATGGCGTGTCTTAAATAATATTAAATCAGTTCTAATCCGTTTTTTACCTAATCAGCCATGTTGATACATTCTTGCTGATTTTTATCTCCGTCATGGATATATTGTCAGCTATTATACCAGTAATTAACGGTCGATTATTCTAAAACTATAACCAACGAATGTTTTAACGCATGATTTAATGTTGGAACTCACGACTGACTGATTTAAAAAATGCATAAATCAACTATTCAATTGTGATTGGGAAATATTGTGAAATTTATATCGCTATCACTTTTACTTTCATTTTAAAGCGCTTATGTAACAATAGACATAAAAATAAAATGACAAATTTCTTTCGTCACCTATGGCTGAATCCCAAAGTGCAACGTTTAATTTTTGCAGTTAAATTGCACTGTAATCTTTGCGTTCCCCGCTATTTTCGGAATTCTGTATTAATAGAGTGTTAAATGGCAGGTCTCATCCGCATATTGCCTCTCCAAGTGGAACGACGACTGGCCTCTACTAATTGTAATTAACTCTATTTACATATATTAATATGATATTGTCATTGATACGCAAACTGTTTATAATTCAATTGGAATACTAATTTAAATAGGTAAAAGTGGGCTGAAATTTAGGTTTCATGGGGACTGTTTGGGGAGGACTAGTAGAGACTAGTAAAGAAAACGGAATTTTACATTTTATAGAGCACGTAAACGAAGTTATAGGACTGAACTCATAGAATATAATAAATAATATACATTTTCAAAATTACAAAATCAAGATTTTAACATAAGTATCTAAATATCTAACATGTCACTAACTAATATTTACCATCATACATACAAATATACGTAAGCAGAACCGATAAGCTGTTATTATCTTGGCCACGGTACATTGGATGCAAGTCGCCATTGTACCGGCATGATTCAGGTCGGATTCAATTCCACTAATTGGCACAATTGCGCGCGTCCTTTGCCCCTGTAGGAAAGCGAGACTAACTCATTCGTACAACTTAGTCCATAATAGTACTAGGTCTATTTATGTAATATATATGTATTATTTATATATCGCTGAGATTTGCGTAGATTAGTCTAAAACTTCAATTAAATTATGTAAATTTCAATCGTATATATAAGACTCTAATTATTTATATCTCAGACAAAGTGAACGATCATTGCTTGTATTGCATGTTTGAATTAGTTAAGCTGTTATGTCGATGTGTAACTATTTTTTGTACCTACTCTTTTCTATTTTGTCCTCCTCAAGACTGAAATGAGTTAAATTGTTATGGGATCGTATCTAATTGGGAGATATTTAAAATATTTTATTTCTTAAGGTAAACTATGGTTATAATGGTAATTAAAGAAATTAATTCGTTAAAATATGAGATTTTTGACTGTAAGTAAAATGATAGATAAACTGTCAATATTTATTATAAATATCGAAATATATACGATAGTTAACAATCCATTAGGGAACTGTACTGGTAATTGTGGGGTGCGGGAAACTCCGGAAGGGTGCGTATGTTTATTAAGTTAAAAGTTAAATATTATTGGAGAAAGAAGGAAATAATATTAGTAATTTAGTAAATACATATCTATCCTATATAAAAAACCACAATATTCACCTTAAAAGTAGATCTTTAGGAATTTCCATGGCATACATAGCACCAGTAGGTAACGTAGCATTAAAAAAACTTAAATTGGCGGTATTTACTATTTATGTATGTAAGGATCGAAACATCTGCTATTCATCTTCTGTTTTTTTAGATTTTTTAGAAATATTAATTGGCGCTGTGTGAAATTAGCGAATATTTAAATAAATTTTGGTAATGTTATATTTGCCAAATGAGCATATAATGCCGGCTTTACTTTCGATACACGAATCGCTTAAGATTAAAAATATGTAGTAATTTATGCTTCAGAGTGTGTTAATATAATACAAGGCCTATTTAGTTGCAAGTGTGTTAGTAAAAAGTAAGTCTAAATTAAAACTTAAAGAAATTTTATTAAATTTTCAGATTCCACAACAAAAGATCGATAACAACACAAGGCGAAAGACCGCGGGCGATCGAGACATCCCGAATTATACGAGTCGGTGACGTCATGACGTCCACTGACACTTCGACCTCCAGCCAGCTATCCGCCGCTGCCATGGAAGATCACAAGCGAACGGTCGACGAAGCTTTCCTGAACAAATTGAAAGGCCTCGTCGAACGATTAAGACTTGAAAATGCTAACTTGAAGAAATCGCTCGACATCGAGCGGGGCGAAGTCAGAGCGCTCAAAGCCCGACACGAAAGCACAATTAGAAATCTAAAGACTGAATGCAAAAAGAAAGAGGATTTATTAGAAAAACAATTGCGATCTGTGATAAAACCAGAGAAAATTGAAGAACCACCAAGTAATTACAAAATAGTGGAACTCAAGAAGTTGACCACAGAAATTCAGTCTTTAAAAGCTGCTAATAAGGGTCTTCAAGAGAAACTCAAGGTATGCATCGATCGATAAAGAACTCCGTTCTAAGTAATTACTAAATTAATAATCTCGAAAAATATTTTAAGCAGGTAAAAACAAAAAAATATTCTGACATTATATAACAGGTATTTTATTAAGAAAATTTGTTATTAGTTCAATTATAAATACTGTAGTACTTATGAAAAGCCCGAAACTCCATACTATTATGACTTCTCGTACATTTTTCATATCTAATGGTTTCTTTTCCTTATTGTTTTCCACGTAGGACACTTTATTTTTTGTTTGTAAAAGCGTATATTCATCAGATTCAGTCCAATGACGAAGAATGCCACCTTGATTAAGATGTTTTAGCAAATAGTTAAGTCTAGGT
Source organism: Heliconius charithonia (assembly GCA_030704555.1). NCBI lineage: Eukaryota > Metazoa > Arthropoda > Insecta > Lepidoptera > Nymphalidae > Heliconius > Heliconius charithonia. The sequence goes on from CM060825.1 coordinate 9,599,329, forward strand.
AAATACGGACTTCCATAACGGAGACCGTAAACCACAGAACAGGGTACAGGACAATCCCCAACCGTGTGATAAAGCGGTCTCCCATTCTTCATATTAGACGGCCTGCGACTTATATATTGAGCATCAGATTTCCTTAGTAATACTGCGTAATTGTACTGTCTTTCTTCTATTACCTGTTTAATTTTCTTATCGTTGAAAACTTCGGTTCTTTCCATAATTTTATCAAGCAGTTCTGGGCTTATACTTCGTTTGTATATTCTTATATGGCGGTTGTGAACTCCTAAAGTTAAATTGGTTGCTAATAATTCATCTAGTGTATTTATATCTTCTTTATATCTTGGATATGCTATGGCTGATGTTATGATTCCCTGAAATATAAAATAATGCATATATTTTAGTTATTTGTCCCATATTACAAAGAGAAATGTTAAAAAATATGATATAAAAAAGTAGGAAAAAAACATATTACGATTTTGTTTAATAAAAACTTACATCAATAGCGCAGTCTACAATTAGAGAATATATCATAATTAATAGTACAATAGCTCTGAAAAGTGGCCCGGGATACTTTACATCTACCGTTTGTCTTATAAAACATTTTATTAGGTCTAAAACTGTTTCGGATTGTGATCGTCTATCCTTGATTTCCCATATTCTCGTTTCGACTTTGCGAATTACAAGGCTCACTCCAATAAAAGTTATTACTATAAAAATAAATACGAATAACATGTCAATTGAAATTAATCTTATGGTAGTCATGAAAGTGGATTGGCTCATCGATTTTTTTATAAGGAAACATAGTTCATCTTGGACAAGAGGATACGTCGTATCTATATAGCCGTAGTACGAGTTTTTTAATATTCGAGAATTTAATTCCATGTCAGTATAACCATCTATTAAATCCGCCGTGACCCCAGTTGCTGTGCCGTTAGGCAACAAGTCTCCTACTGTGTTTCCGTCTCTCGGTGCCAAGGGCTTACATGTAGCATTTAATAACAGCATTACAGTCGATGCTAGTTTTGAATTGCAATAAACAAGTCCAGTTTCATCGGAAATATATATTTTTCTAAATACGCTCAATCGTATCTCATGTCCATTGAGATCTTCGTGTTGTTTAGCTAGCACGTGAGCTATATCACGTACATCTGTTACATCTTTAATTTTACCGTAAAATGGGTTGTATGAGTACATTCTCAATTTATCCGTCCATATAATGATTATGGAATTCGTTACACTTCTACTCCATAATAGTTGAAAATGGTTAATCATGTCATAGTTAAAGTAGCTGTTCATTTCAACTGGTGTGTTTACCACGAAGATTATTGACGATCTTGGCTTGAAAACTCCAGTTCTTATTAATGCTTGTAATGCATATTCACTACTTTCTATCGTCAAACTCTTAGAAGTCACTAGGTACGCTGTGTTTCCGTGTGTATCCAGTTTAGGTTTCACTTTAGTAGCGTTTGGATCTTGGCAACCGTTCAAGAGCATGACGGGATATCCATGACCGTAGTTCTCGGTGTATTTTAAGATCCTGTTTTCAAAATAAGTGAACTCACAGAAGGTTATCGTGAAAAACCATTGCTCGAACGCGTTAAATATTTTATTTACAACTTGGAAAGCGAAATCGGCTTTTAAATACGTTTCGTTATGATAGGTAAAAACTTCTGTATAGAGAGGGCTTGATTCGTTCAAACATAAACACACTTTAAAAAAATTTAAAGCTAAAATAACTTTAAACATTTCGAGCCACGTGTAGTTGGCTACTAGGGCCTAAGGTATACTGCAGAGTTAAAGGTCAATGGAGTATGAACGGCATCATTAGTGGTGTATCACCGGCGATATGTAGTGGTTACAAACCGTCAATTATCGTGCAAAGGAAATATTAGCATTGCTTAATTGCGTCAATAACATTTCCTAACAAACAGTGAAGTGACACTCGATTTGACTATTACGTGCTGTAAAAATTGGTAGCAAGACAGGATTATGATGAATGGGTCGATTATTTTTTTAAATTAACAGAAAGTAATACAATCAAATCTCTATGTTTATACGGTTTGTCGAAGATTGAAGATTGTTAATGCAAATACAAAAAGTATTAACACATTTTACAGAAATAACATCTCTGTCGTAGTAGGTGTTCCTAATAATTGATACTTCTAATTTATAACATTTTATGTATTTATTTATTTTATTTTAGCTACACATTGTATCGCGCATGTAGCTGGATACGCAGAGGGAGCCTAGTGTTAAGACACCTCTCTCCCTACTTTCCGCCGAATTCTGGGGGCATTGCATATTGAAAAGCAGAATTCAACGCCAGAGCGAAGCAATGAAAATATTAAATATTTCATATCGTCGAGTGGGAATCGAACCCACAACCTGTTGCGTACAGTCATACGCTTGTGCCCCTGCACCACTTTTGGCCTCTAAAATGTTATCGATTATAATAACGATGCTACGATTTAGGTATCCTAAGCCATATAAAATTTATGAACCTAGAATTTGTTAGCACTATAATGGTACACATAATTATGGTATGTACTTATAATTGTGTATCTTTCATATTTTAATTTAATAAAACTAGAATATACGAAAGTATATTTTAATATCAATAAATTAAGATATATATTAAATTAATTCATACATTCAATTAGAATGTATACCCACATAGGTAAAGTTTTTATGTGCAACAATAATTAAATAAGTAATCATAACTAAAGAGTTGTCATTAATTAGAAGATATTAAATATTAAAAAGTGACCTGTATTATATAAAATATGTAAACTAATAAGATAACTCCGACTGCAGGTAGCGCAGGCGGCGGAGTGCGCCCGCGCGGCCGAGCTGCGCGCGCAGGTGGCGAAGCACAACGCGCTGGAGCACGCCGCGCGGAGGGACGCGCGCGCGCAGTGCCATAAATTGGTATTTATTTTTATTTTTTTAATGTATTTTAAGATGATTATATTTATTTAACATGAAGCATAGAGAAATATCTTTAGAACACGTATAAAAAATTAAGATATGCTATATAATATTTGAGTTATGTTAAAAATATATATAAAATCAAATCAACTTCACGCTGTATCCCGCACACAGTAGGGTAGGCAGAGGGAATCTAGTGTAAGACACTCCGTTCCCCACTTTCTGCCGAATTCTGGAAGCGTGTTGCGTGTCCGTTGCGTGCTGAGTTGAGAGATATTTCATCTCCTCGAGTGGGGATCGAACCCACAATCAGGCGGTTTTACAGTCACACTTTGTGCCCCTGCGCCACAAATGGTCTCAAATAATAAAATAAAAATATATATGGCCTGGCCCTATATAAAAATACATATAATACTATAAAACAAACATAAGTTCGTCGCGCGCAAGTTGAGGTTCGAGTCCCGCTCTTATTGCCGTCGATATCCTCAAAAGCACATAGTGCTTGCATTTTTGCCACCCACCCCCACCACCGTTGTTGCTAGTTGGGCTAATAGTATTAACCTCAAGTTCGAAAAAAAACTAAAGCGCCTGATGTAATTTTACTGCAACATTACGTTAAAGAGCGATTGTACAATTAATTTTTATTTTTCAAATTAAGACTGATTATTTCATTTAATATAGTTCATTTAATTATAATTTAAATAATTACTTTTGAGTTATATTAAAAATACATTAACACTATTATACAATCATAAATGTACAAAAACACTAGATTTTGATAACGTTTCTATGGTTCTGCCGCGTTTTAGAATTAATTACAGTATCAAATTCCATTATCGTTGGTCATTTAAGTTTATTGGAGTAAATATGTTATGTATATATATCTACATAAAAATATTGATTTAATAGATATGGATAGTGGAAACCATTTGTTGTATAAAAATTGATTTAACAGCTAAATATATCAAATGCTTAATATTTATTATTAACAACCGTCATCTTCACATAAAAGAATAACAAGAAATCTTTTTAATTAATACTGGTTTTTTAGCTGGAGGAAATCAAATCGAAGGAGCGGGTGATTATACAGCTCAAGAGGGAGGCGGCGCGAACGGCGTCGAATGAACAGGTTAGTTCTATATTCATATACCAATGAAAGATATTTCTTATCAGCACGATAATTGCGAAACAAAACTGTGCCACTCTGTTTTTAATAAGTATTATGTTATTAGGATATTTTCATATTGGAAATAAGTATAAGTTAAAATTTAAATATTAAAAGCCATCGTGATTTTCTTGTTGTTTTAACGAATTACCATTTCATCTAATTACTCGCTGAGTATATACTAAACGTATGGAAATGGCAATCGATACTTTCCGATGCATCGGTTATAAACATCGTTGTTTTCTCAGAAATGAGTACTTCTTTTAACAATGAATTACAAAGCTGTAGACTCCCTGTACACTCCGTATGCAAAGATGATGTTTAGAGATGTTTTATGTAAATAGATCGATACATTGTTCGTTTCGGGTCGTTTCGATTCATCGTACTATAAACTTTCAGCGAATTTGATGCATCGATGAATAATATCATATGTAACTCGTTACCAGAGCGAGGAAATTAAAATATAAAATATTTAATTCTTCCGAAATGGAACCTAATCCACAACCGTTGCGTTTACAGTAACATAACAACTTGTGCCACTGGGCCACGACGGCCTAATAAATATATTATGTAAAATATTTTCATTATATAATTATACCTGTATGTACATATTAAAACTTAAAAAGCTTACAAAGTAATAAATTGAAGTCAAAGTACACGTTAGATGTAATTCATATTCTATTCAACACCATATATATTTCCACAAACGAGCCGAGCCTGTTACGAGTTCTTAGAAGTACTAATGTTCGTAGGTAAACGTTGATTCAGGCTTGCATACCGGTATTGAAGCTTTTGTGTAGTGTGTAAACTTTATTCGATTATATTTGGTTTATTAAAAAACATATATTCATTTAATTTAAGTAATTAAATCGCGTTACTTAGTACATATTATATTATATAAAAGGTTATGTAAAATAAGTTAAATATTATTAACGAATGGGTTTAAAAAATATAATTAATACGAGAAATAGTAGAGCAAGTTTCCTAAATATATACTAGTCGTATAATATGGACTACCGTTCTCTTTAGGTAGGTGTCGCTGCTCTCGAAGTGAGTTTGGTAACATTAGGTGACCCCGCCCCGATTCTTGGTCCCCCTGCAAAGAGTGTCGGTGCCATTTTTTGATTGTTACCAAGTTTGATGATGATTTGTGGCAAGTTATTTAAGAATATTAAAATGTTTTTATTTATTAGGGTGTAATGATCAATATGCCTCAAAAATAAAAATAATAACCTTAAAAAGTTATCCTTTTATAATATGAACTAGTAAGTAATTTCAAGTAGGTTGGTCCATATTGCGCGGTCTGTTTTTCTTCTTTATAGATAATGGCTTTTGAACCAAAGATATTACCTACTAGTAGCACTGCGCCAAAGACTCTGACTATGACTGTGGTCATACAAGCCACAAAAAAGCAAGATTGCGCCGACAATTTTTGGTGTGAAACGGAACATCACATTAAGTGTACATGGTTTATATTAAAAACTAGGTTGTCTATTTTTAAAACCCTGTGGCAACAGTTCCTAGTTCTCGAAGACTATTAAGTTTGTTAAAAAAATTGTACCTTTATAACTTTTTGATGTAAAATTGTTATTCTTGAATATTTTACCTAATTATTTAAATAAAAAACACTTTAATAAACTAACTTAATTTTATACTTTCGGGTTTTATTAAAGGAAAACAACATGGTGGTCCATATTTAGCGAACTTACTCTAAGTAGAAGAGTCAATAAACATTTAAAAGTACCTAGCTCGCATCAGATATTTTTAGCGTTTCGTGTTTTTTTAGGAAAAAAGGAACTCTTATAACATCACTCTTAATAAGTTCTTTGATTTTCACGATTATTATACATTTTAAATAAAACTATTTTAACCGGATTAATCGCGTATATTTAGTTTTTACATTTTTGGAAACCCGACGTTTCGAACACTTTGCAGTAGTCCGTGGTCACGGGTAGACTGAGGTGGCATTCGTCTGTCAGTTGACATAATTACTATATCAAACTACCGCCAACGATTTCTTAATTTCCTCGCGTACTGCCCTGGATTCTTGCAGAATGAGCTAACTGTATCTTGCCCTCTGGTATGGTGGGTCTGAGACTTCAAAGATTTGATGAGTGGGTCCCAGGTGTTAGAAAGCTTCCAGCCGTCCTCTCTATTGAAATTAGGATATTTTTGTATTTCAATAGCCTCACGGATCATTCTAGGAATATATCTATTTTCCTTAGCGAGGATGAGGGGTTTATCAAACCTTATGTAATGGCTAGGTTTATCCACAGTGTGCTCACATACAGCCGACTTTGATACATGCCCATTCTTTATATCTGAGATGTGTTCCTTCACCCTAACACCGATGCTTCTCTTTGTTTGACCAATGTATGATAAGCCACAGTCACAATCTAGTTTGTATACACCTGCACACTGTAAAGGAATGTTACTTTTAACTGGTCTCAAGAATTGGCTCACTTTCTTGTTAGGCTTGAAAATAGTTTTTATGGAAGCTCTTCTTAAGATGTTGCCAATCCTGTCCGTAACCCCCTTCACATATGGTAGAAGTGCCGGCTGTCTCTCTACTGTGGGTGGCTTGTTGGTCTTCTGACAACGCTGGCGGGGAACTGGCAGCTTGTTCTGATGAAGGGAATTCTTCACCTGGCGAAGCTCGTCCCCTAGATGTTCAGCGTCACAGAGGTGGTGGGCTCTCTGAAACAAAGATTTGCCAACGGTAGATAACTGTGTAGGGTGGTGATGCGATTCACCATTGAGGTATCTATTGGTGTGTGTGGGTTTCCTATATACTGTGTGGCCTATTGTGCCATTGGGATTTTTTATGACTAACACGTCGAGGAAAGCTAGGGAATTATTGGCCTGTAACTCTATTGTGAATTGAATATTGTTATTAATAGAGTTAAGATAATATATATAGATAAATCTCTCGTGCCTAGCTGTGTAAAACCTCCGAAGTTGTATGGGTTACCAAAAATACACAAAAAAGATGTACCTCTTAGACCAATAGTCAGCCAAATCGATACACCAACGTATAAACTGGCTCAACATGTCGCTAGAGTACTTTCTCCACTGCGTGGCCACACAACATCTTATGTCAGGGATTCTTACCATTTTGTTAGCGAGCTGAAAGACCTTAAGCTAGCTGACAATGAAACCATGGTCAGTTTTGATGTCCAGTCGCTGTTCACCAGTATACCCATTGAGGACTGCATCAGGATTGTCAAGCGGAAACTAGAGGAAAACAATATGCCCATGGAATATCTTGAACTTTTAGAACATTGCCTCACATCTGGATATCTAATGTTCAATCAAGAATTCTATTTACAAATAGATGGCATTGCTATGGGTTCGCCTGTGTCCCCGGTAATAGCTGATATATACATGGAGGACTTTGAGGAGATGGCTCTTAGCTCTGCGCCTTGTCTACCTAGGATATATAAGCGGTACGTAGATGACACTTTTACAATTTTACCTACGGACTATAGTTATATATTCTTAAACCATCTTAACTCTATTAATAACAATATTCAATTCACAATAGAGTTACAGGCCAATAATTCCCTAGCTTTCCTCGACGTGTTAGTCATAAAAAATCCCAATGGCACAATAGGCCACACAGTATATAGGAAACCCACACACACCAATAGATACCTCAATGGTGAATCGCATCACCACCCTACACAGTTATCTACCGTTGGCAAATCTTTGTTTCAGAGAGCCCACCACCTCTGTGACGCTGAACATCTAGGGGACGAGCTTCGCCAGGTGAAGAATTCCCTTCATCAGAACAAGCTGCCAGTTCCCCGCCAGCGTTGTCAGAAGACCAACAAGCCACCCACAGTAGAGAGACAGCCGGCACTTCTACCATATGTGAAGGGGGTTACGGACAGGATTGGCAACATCTTAAGAAGAGCTTCCATAAAAACTATTTTCAAGCCTAACAAGAAAGTGAGCCAATTCTTGAGACCAGTTAAAAGTAACATTCCTTTACAGTGTGCAGGTGTATACAAACTAGATTGTGACTGTGGCTTATCATACATTGGTCAAACAAAGAGAAGCATCGGTGTTAGGGTGAAGGAACACATCTCAGATATAAAGAATGGGCATGTATCAAAGTCGGCTGTATGTGAGCACACTGTGGATAAACCTAGCCATTACATAAGGTTTGATAAACCCCTCATCCTCGCTAAGGAAAATAGATATATTCCTAGAATGATCCGTGAGGCTATTGAAATACAAAAATATCCTAATTTCAATAGAGAGGACGGCTGGAAGCTTTCTAACACCTGGGACCCACTCATCAAATCTTTGAAGTCTCAGACCCACCATACCAGAGGGCAAGATACAGTTAGCTCATTCTGCAAGAATCCAGGGCAGTACGCGAGGAAATTAAGAAATCGTTGGCGGTAGTTTGATATAGTAATTATGTCAACTGACAGACGAATGCCACCTCAGTCTACCCGTGACCACGGACTACTGCAAAGTGTTCGAAACGTCGGGTTTCCAAAAATGTAAAAACTAAATATACGCGATTAATCCGGTTAAAATAGTTTTATTTAAAACATCACTCTTGTTTGTCTTTCTATCTGTCTTTAAGACTTGACGTCAAGACCCTTTATCTCAGGAACGCTTGGAGATATCGAATCATATATTCAAATCTATGGCCCCATGATTTCCTGTTAAAGACATAATTCTATATTAATTAGAAAACAGATATGGCCGTTTACATTGTAAAAAACGCGTATTTCCACACTATAAAGGAAATCAAAATTCATAGGGTACTTCCGGTTGACCTAATATTATGAAATTTAGCAGCTATTGTCTACAGGTAGTACTAGCTCAGGGAAAAATCAGAGAACTATACATTTATGATTGAATTCTAAAAAATAATAACCTTAAATACCAAAACACTCGTATTTCGACTCTATAACGTGAATCAAAATTAATAGGGTACTTTCAGTTGACCTAAAATTACGAAATTTGGCAGTATCTACAGGTAGTACTAGTTCAGGAAAACAATCTGAATACTATCTCCAAGTTTATCTATCCATATGGATTTCAACTTCAAATAATGAGTGAGACATGTAATTTTTAGTCGTATGAGGGCTGCATATATTCTCTAGTAGGTAATATATATGAAAATTAAATGAAAAACAAATTGACTATTATGGCTATAAATTATTAGTAAAGAAGCACAGCCGCCTCTGCTAACAAGTACAAAAGAAATAAGCTGTTTGTCATATAACACAACAAGAGCTTACATTCCATACACCGACTCAATATGAAATACAACACCGTAACCAAACTCCCCAGGGCTTCCCATTCAGGGAAATCACTACAAAGCCTTAAATATGATTATACGTTTTCTTAACGGTTTCTTTAATACAAATTTTATAGCTCTTTATTTTGATATCAAATGTCAACTGCATTAAAAATTTTATATGACGGTTGGTTTTATCACATTTTAGGGATTTCATTATAAGAGAAGTGAAAAAAGAAGAATAGTATTGATTCAATTTGTGTTATTAAAAAAAATATATTTAAAAAATTATTATTCAAAATTAAGCAGTTCAAAAGGCATAATAATATAAGGCAAAAAGAATTTGTGAATCGTGGGAATCCGCCCCGGGGTTACAACTTGATAGGCATCCAGAGAAGTTCCCAGTGCGGTGGTTAATATAATTATGAAAATGCCGTAGGCTACGCGTTTTGGTTTATGATTGAAATAAAACTAACTATTCCAATTATTTACTATTTAAATATTTCTGAGCTGTTTTCGTAGTTAGTCTGCTTTACTTAATACTTTTACATAAGTATACTTTAATAGCTAAGTATGCCTGTTACACTGAATTTTGTAGGTTCGATACTCATTCGAGTTAAACAAAAATGGACGCCTAATGGTAGAAAGTATGTTGTGAAGATACTTGGTACATCTTTATTGAGGACAAATAAAAATATATTATATTTTTTTTATTTTCATTTTCTATGATAGCATCTTATTTAGAACATTCAATACAAATTTGAAAATATTAAAAACAAATCTTCACTTTGTTTTGGTTCTGTACATATTTTTAAAATCATTTATAAACAGTAATACAATAACTTTAAGTGCATATTATGACTCATACAAAACACTGTTGTTCACAGACAAAATCCAAACACGATTGTTTTCAAATTGTTCATTTACAAAGAATTGTCATTCGATATATATATAACAACAACCAAATTTAGAACTATTACTCACTTTCAAATAGGACAAAATAATGTAAATTTGTCCAAAAGATATCCATTTTAGTAATTTTATTACGTCTAACTATCTCTGTTGTTATTTAAATTTTTTAGAAGTCGCTGCTAATATGGTTATATAAAGACGGTTACGACTACAGCTGCAATCTATAAACATATCAATCGAATTTCGAGCGATTGGCGTGATAAGAATAATATCAGCAATATTATTTAAATTTATTTTTTCTCATTGTAGTACAGCTGGGTTCCATTGAACTGTATATAACTCATATAAATTTGGGTTATATTGGTTATATATGAAACGTAAGAACCAAAAATAATTGGGGAAATAGTGTATATGGGATAACACTAAAAAGGTATCACTTTGTTTTAAGTATCTAATGGCAAAGTGGAAATAATAAAACGTTAAGTTTTAAATCATATGTATATCTCCTAGCCTCAATCATATAAATTATTTTATTGCTTACAAATGGACACAAGCAAGCAAAATAGCTCCAAGCAGGTTAATATAAGGCAGAATATGCCATTCAAAATAATGGCACCGACATCTAAGAATTTACTAGGACAACATAATTTTAACATTTACTTCGAATACTTTCGTTTCGTATAGGTAAAATTATTGTACCTAGGAGAACTCTTAAATTACTTTAATTTATTTTGAGGCCAGTCGTGGTGCAGGGTCACAGGGTGTATTTATTTACATTTCTCTGGTCTGGTGTCCATCCATGTCAACGTAGTGTCTTAACACTAGGTTATCTCTGCCTACCCTGCTGTGTGCGGGATGCAGCGTGAAGCTGATTTGATAAAATATCTCATAAAAATTGATGCGTAACATATTCATCATTGATCTATAACATTTTCAGGGTTCCACCTGTTTTGTTTATGACATTTTTTACTCGTTTTGCGGCAGGTCGGTGAATTTGGTGTAAAATCATCATCACTTGGTTGAATCGTGCATAACTACTAAACACAATATTTATAATGAAATAAAGTAAAATCTTTAGTTCAAAATTTAAAATTTTATTACATCATGTTAAAACATAATAGAATTAAAATAAATCACAATTTATTTAAGTATATATACTATAATTTATTTTAATATATTAATATTAGCGATGATCCGCACTACATTATAGAGGTACAACCAACGTGACCATTAATTTTTCAACCTGAAACGGGACAGCGACTTTTTTCATTAGTTTTTACTATTGTATTAAAAAGTTATATTTGACTATTTTATGTTTATTTTGTGTTTTTATTTGATACTTTAATTTTTTAATGCATCATTCCATCCGGTTATCTTATAAAAATGGAGTATCGCGAAAATCGACGCGGCGAAACCTGACTCGGTCGACCAAAACTTATTATTTCGATAAACGGATTATATTTACATCCCGGTGTCATCTTTGGGGCCACCGGGATAGACGAGAATATAACGAGACAGTCTCGTTCAAAATGGGACGTTTGGTCACATTAGGATATTAAGGTAGGTATTAAGTATTGTTTGTTGCAACCGACCGTGGTTTATTCCCTAAACACATTATCAGCATGTGTTTATGCACTCACTAGTGAAGGAACATATCAGAATATTGTTAATATTTTTTACATAAAATATTTAATTCTGTTTTGATATATATATATGAGTATGATTCCAAAGTACTCCAATATGAAGGGACTCTATTAGTAGATAGTAGATTATTACATGGATTTAGTATCTGAAAATTATATTAACATTTTTAATAGATTATTTCAGAATGACACGCCTTTTAAAAAAAAAACATATTTTTCAAATTTATTATTAATTATTTTTAGTTACTGCACTCTATCAAGAGTGACTAAGACTGCTTACAAAATAGCATAAGTTCAATAATAACTTTATAAAAAATACATATTGTTTTGTATTTCCAAGTAATTTTATCGGCTTTCAGCTACTAACTTGTTCGTATAGCCTCAACTCAACTCCCAGGCCGTTGAACAATACGTGAGACTACAGACTATCATCAGAGCGACCGCGGTTGTCGCAGAGAGCGCACGCGCGAAGCTATCTTTAATTCTAACTGACATATTACTTCCCGCGTAAAACTTGTGCCAGATGCGATATTTAATGTTACTAGTGTATAATCTGTGACTTAGTGTTCTTATTTTTTAATTTACATACATTCGTACTTTTTTGTGTTTTCTTAATTAGTTTTATTAACTGTGGTGTAGTGACCGTCGAGTCGTGATCTAACGCTCATTATTTGTGATTATTTCGGATTTACTTTCTATTACTGTAAGTACTTGTTTTATTGTTTATGTTTATCTTTCATTAGTGGAGAAAGTGGAATTTGTTCACCAATTTGGTGATCCCATTGGCACACTTTAGATCCACCAGTCAAACGAGTTACAGGTCAATATTTAAACGAATGTCGTTGAGTTTGTTGGATTTATACCACTTCGCTTCTAGCTAAATACTATCTTTACACAAATCAAACAATCATAATTTCCAATCATGAATATTTTAAGCATATTTTATATTTAACAAGCGATCCTTTTAATTGTAATGTAGAGATGCTGTTGATAAGTATGGTACAGATAAAAAAACACGAAGTAATAACAAATTTTTTAGCATAAATGTAAAAAAGAAGACTTTTTTATTTTAAACTATATAGATTTGCTAAATATATCTGATAAAATGGTTGCAATAAAAAACTTAAAATAGTCATAATAGTATATGTATGCACAACATTTAGATAGCTAAAGTTCTTAACGGATATTCATTTGGCTCTTATTTCTAGGTCAATAACAAGTAATATAAATTCGCATATTTTTTAATTATAAAAATAGAACCCATTACAAAATATATGTTTAAATTATTAATGATATTATTTAAAACTATATTTATAATGTTATTATTATACTAAAAATATAGTTGAGTTGAAGAGTCAATGAATTGTCGATTTAAAAAAAAACGGTTAAAACCGGTTAAGTGTCATTCGGAACGTGCTCCGATTTTACAAGCACTGCATTTAAGATTATGAAGCTCGCGGAAACAGCCATTTTTTGTTTCTGTATCTTAATAGAATAATATTACCTATTAAATTGATGTACTTAGTGTTCTTTATTTAATAAATAACAATTATTGTCTATGGTAGAGTTTTTCACTTTAACCACCATCAATAAACGAAAGTAATGGAACGTCGGTGTGATTGTATATCTATTATTATAGATAGTTTAAAATGATTCTATAAAGAAAATTAAAATACATAGAATGTGAAAGTAAAGTGCATCATCTAAATAATGCTTTACTTGAAAAGGAAATGAGTTTGTAAATAATGGCTCATTAAGTTCAGCCTTTCTTCGAGGAACCATTAGCACGATCCTTCAAGATGTTAGCGTATTTAATTTATCTCTTTGCGTTACTCAGGTAATTTAATTAAACTATTATAAAGAGTTTGAAAAAATAAAAAAGTTTTTATGGGACTTTAATTTCTTATCTTTATTCTTTATTACATCTTAGATACAGTGAATTCCTTCCCCAATATATAATATCTACAAAACAATTATTTTTTCAATTCAAATTACTAGTTCTTGAGATTAGCGCGTTCAAACAACAAACTCTCCAACTTTATAATATTGGTCTATTACATTTCCACTTATGGGATTTTTATACACTGTTATGCACTTATATCTGACTGAACGTAGTGACTTTAGTTTCTAGACTATCCAAATTATGCCACAATGGAATCTAACTATTTTGAGATCTTTATAAGATAATAATTAGAACTGCAGATATAATAAATAAATTTTATTACCTTTTGTCTTCAATGTGAATTTTCTCGCTTAAAAATATTTTTAATCACTTATTTAATTTGCTTTCTGTATAGTATATACGTACTTAAAGTCTATATTCCTCCTGTAATAAGTAATAACACACAATATTCCAAAACAACCGTGAAACAAATACACAATTTCGAATAATCATCTCATATTGTATTCTGTAATTTTTCATCTTAAGCTCTCATCACAAGAGCCGTATTATATTATAGTCAGCGGTCGTCATGCAGGTCCACTATAATAAATAACTGTCATTCATTCTGTCTGTTGGATCGTAAACTTTCTACGTGTCTGAAGCTTACACTTGTAAATGTTGGCGGTCTGGCTCTTAGAGATGAGTTAGGCGGTTTACACACTGAACGGTCGCCCATAAATTTATTAGATTGTTTTCTAATAAGAAAATTCATTTAATTTATGTTATAATTTATGCTATGCTTATTAAACTCAGATTGTGTATATATTTTCTTTATACTATTAATTTTTCATATAAAATATTTGAAATATTTTTTTTATTGCAATTTTATGTAATGTACCAAATGTTTTATGCATCTCATAACTACAGAAAAACAATTGTGAAATTATAGACATTAAAATTTCTATTTATTCAATGAATTTCGAGGATTTTCTTCAACACTTAGACGAACGGACAAACGTTCTGAATAGTACACCATATTTTTTTTTATTTATATAATATATAAATTTAACACAGTAAAAGTAAAAATTGTTATTATACCAAATTAATTGATAGTGAAAGTATGAAAAACAGTAGGCCATATTTTCAAATTTGGCGTTGATTAATGACAGAAGATGACCGAACACTCGACGAAATTAAACTCCTTTTTTGTTAAATCATGCAAGAAATATTTTATATACGCATTAATTTAGATAATGGTATGCAGTTAACGGTAATGTTGTATCGTTGCAAGATTTTTTTTATCTATGAAAACTGTGATAAGGATGCAGATAACGTGATAGGCAGTGGAGTGGTTGTTGCTATGTTTGTCTAAAGTCATAATGCGGCGTACGCAACGATCGAAGGTTGCAGCGTAGAGATGGTTGGTTATCGGGAGAAATTTACTGTCTGTAATGTGTTTTTACAATTTTAGTTAAAATTCAATTAGCTTCACGCTGTATCCCGCACACAGCAGGGTAGGCAGAGGGAACCTAGTGTTAAGACACTTCGTTCCCCAGTTTCTGTCATATTCTGGAGGCATTGCGTGTTGAATGACAGAACTCAACGCCGCGCTTAACCTCGACACCAGAGCGAAGAAATGGAAATATAAATGTAAGTAAATATTTCATCTCCTCGAGTGGGGATCGAATTCACAACCAGTCGGTTTTACAGTCACACTTCGTGCCGTTGCGCCACGACTGGCCTCAACAACAACTTTAGTAACTATAAAAAAGTACTTTGTTATTGCAATGCCAATGATTTGTATTATTGTTTACGATTACATACAATTTAAAAAATAATTAAAAAATTAAGTGCTTTATAAATCTAGCAGTAACTTAGCCTAACTTTAAACACAACGAAACTAAATAAATATATCACTATTTAGTGTCTTATTTTTATTATAAATAAATACATTATGTATAGCAGCATTATGCAGAGCTTACAGTACATTTTTTCCGCGTATATAACAATAAACTAACTATTCTAAACACCCTATATGTCATATACAATTAGGTACAGTTTTTAGTCCCGTCGAGTCGCAACAAACGTGGGAGTACGACATTGAGGTCGAATCCGTTCATCTTAAATACCTCGTTATAATAATCGAAAGGAAACATTGGATTGTGTTTTTATAATACTATTGTCTATTTGCATTCAATAGCCTAAGAATGGGTTCCGAGTGATTGTTTGGACGGTGCTTTGATATATAGTTTTATATGTGTGTTTGTAGACGTTTATAAATACTAAATGGGTTGTTTTAAATAATATGCTTTTGTATGGCTATAGTGGCGTAGTACTATAATGTCTGTCAAGTCGTGAATTGGACTCCGGGAAATTATGTTAATTTACTCGCTTTGGTAAGACCTTTGTTAAGTCTCACCTCTCAATATGCAATGTTAGGTAGAGGCCGTCGTGGCGCAGAGGCATAAGAATGTGACTGTAAACGCGACAAACAAAACAGACAATGATTAAAGAATTCGGCGGAAGTTGTTTAACGGTAATATCTTAATGGGAAATGGATGTCTTAACCCTAGGTTTCCAAGGCTCCTCTGCCTACCCAGCTATGTACGGGATACGGCGTGAAACTATATTATTTTATCACAAAATGTAATTTAATATTAGATAATTATAATTTTGAGTTTTGTTTAATTATGTAATATTGTGTCATACATACACATATGTATGTATGTACATGACAGGGACCTCCTTTAATTATAATAGAGGCGTAAGTCATTAGGCGTCTTGACTCTACAATACTGGATGTAGGAACAAATAAAAATATTAATTCACATTAATTTTGACATTTTTAAATAACTTCAATATAGCATTCTCCATCATTTTCGTGTAACTTGTCATTTAATCACAGTTAACTTTGTTTATGGCTTCACACAGTATCTTGCAAATTGCAAAGAGGCCATCTGAGAACCTAGTGTTAAGACACTCCGTTCCCATTAAGACACTTCCGTTTCACAATTTCCGCCGGATTCTGGAGGCATCATGGATGTTAAGTGGCGTAATTCAACATCGCTCTTTGCCTCGTTACCGAAATCGAAACGAGGGAATATGAAAATCGAACCCACAACCCGCTTTTGTCCTTGCGTCTCGACTGGCCTCACAGTTAACTTACATAGAAAGAAGTCTAATATATAGCGTAACAGTTAAACAAGATGCTGTCTGTGTATTGCCATTGATGTGATGAGTGCCGTTACCGAGCTCGTTTGTTTAGTTGTCGACTGGCATCCGTCTCCATCTCCAGTTATGTATACGGATAGGCTTTCATACTATTTGCTCGAGGCAAAAATATCTCTTTATATTCATTTTGAATGAATTTTAAGTCAAATAGCTTAAAGTAATAATCATTATTTTATCCTCTCCTCTTCTCATTGTTTTATCCTCTTTTTAAAATAAAATTGCCTAGTGTTAGTTATTGCCTAGGAACCTAGTGTTAAGACACTCCGATTCCCGCTTTCTACCGAATTTTGGAGGCATTGCGTGTTATGTCGTTGAACTCAACGCAGCGCCTTGCCTCGACACCAGAGCGAAGAAATGGATATATATATTTAAAAAGCATGTATTCTTGTTTTTTTTCTCAATTATACATTATTTTGATAATTGATAATAGGAGAAGCGTTTCAACATTTATACCTAATGTAAGTATAAATGTCCTAAGTAGGATTTGTATCCGTAACCGTCGTCACTAGTATTACTATAGACAAAGTCAATGTTTTTCTTATTTTTCTTTCTTGATATAATATCACCATATCTTTATTATATCATTCAAATGTTCTATTAAATAATATTAAATGAGTCTCGATAAAACAATTCAAGTGCTTCTAGTTCTAGTTTGAAACTACTTTGTCGCCATTGAAGACAAGTTCGTGACGGGCCACAAAAACTGATGGTTTGTACGGCAAGATCATTGCACTTGGTTCTTTGTATAGTACAGGCCAATCGGTATCGCGTGTCATATTCGGTTCGGAGTTTTTGCTTTAGAAATCGCATATACGCAATAGTCTGTATTTCCTCCATATTAATTGCTAACTACGTTTTTGCTCTACTTAATTTTGAATCTCGTTTAGTAGAGCACGTTGGAATTGTATATTTTTATTGGAGAATTCTGTTGTCGATACCGTCGCGGCACAGTTGTGATATATGGATATGAGTGAATATTGTGGTGTCGAGTTCAAATACCATAATATATTTGATTTGAATACTAGTTTTTTTTTTCATTAAAATTTTTATCAAATTTTGTATTTATAAATCTACGTATGTAGGACTTTATTGCATAACTATTAAATGAAGTTGTTCTAACATAATATGCACACAAATTATGTCAAACCCACTCTGGGTTTTAGTAAAATGGGATACATTATGAGAATTTAGATTAAAAAAAAATCGCGCAATGATTGGACTATTTACTTTTTTATCCTTAAGGAAATTTGCCCGGAATTCTTTAAATATATATTAAACGTATAAAATGCCAAAAATAATTGAAGAATAAAGAAATCATATTAATTTCAGCTTTGACTTCTTCTTCGCTGTTATGATAAAAAAACTATTTAAAGGACTACGAAACATTTTTTCTGAATAAAATATGTTCATATATATATAAAATATATATAAATTTGTATTATATCCAAAGTATCCACGGCAGTGCCTCCTCATATAGCATATATGTATATACTCAATTTAAATACTATTTCCTAAAAGACCTCTGTACAAACCTTTTTTTATACAATAGAAAGATAACTATAGAAATAGATTGCATTTCTTTTATATTGTGTAAATGAGTCAGTATAATTATGCGCTAATTTAAAATATATTAGAAAGACATAATATTTTATTACATGTGTTAGAATTTCCATACATTTTCTAGTAATTGGCAACTGTGTGAAAAAGTGATGAGGAAAGTCAAGTTAAGCGTCGCAAATGACTAACAAACCGCAGACTTCAGACTATCAACGAATCTTATTAATATGAATAATTCGCTTTTTTATATTGTAAAATATATTTTTCAGTGTTTTTGATATTTTTAAAGTGTTATTCCACACTTGGGTAGGAAAAAGAAAAGTATAAAATTCGATTCCGTTACGTTCAATTTAAATAAAAAATTTTTTTAAAAATAATTCGTTTTTTTAAATAAATATTTAACAGTAATAGATTCATATGAAAATAAGTACAAGAATTTATTCGTGGTACACATTTCTAAATATAGGTAGTAGTGATAGGCGGTCTTTTTGTATTTAACTATTAAATACTAATCTACCTAATTTATATGTAGTAAGTATCACTCAAGATTACATATTGTATAAACACATCTAATCAGCGTCTGACAGTAAACGCGACCGTTATGGGTTCGTTGCCTACTCGGGGCAGTGATAATATTTAATTTAGTTTATTCTCGAAAAATAGGCGGAAAATGGTGAACGAACACTCCGTTTTATTAAGTTCCCACTGCCTATGCTAGCTTTACTGGAAAGCGAGAAAATGCTTCTATTTTTTTTATTCATACATGCTTAAACAAAAAAGAAAGACTATCTAACTAAGCTTAATCAACTCAGACACATTGCCAACAACTTAAAAGCATCGTTATGTTTCAATTTTATGGCTGTCTTCATTATTATTAATGTATATGACATTTATATATCTATTAGTGAGAGAAATCAAGCGATTCATAACGTTATTTTACGTTTAAGATTTATTTTCTTTATAGAATGTGTATGTGTGTATTTTCTTTATAGAGTGTCCAAAATAAATACTAGAGCATAAGGTAGAGTTGTAATTCACTTTAAAAATGTCAAGAGTAAAAGAAACACTTAGGTACTCGTTTTGTCTTTACTTTCTTAAATATATGAACATGTTTGGTATAAGCATATATTTAATTTAATTAATTATTCAATACATTATAAAATCAATTTATATACATAAAAGTATATAAAAAAAATTCTATAAGACCAACCAACAATTGTTTTATTTTACAAAGCATTTGTCATTATATTATTGTATTTAAGGGTTCCAATTACCTTTTCCTAAAGCAAAAAATTACATCAATATTACACAATTTCGAAGCAATTACATTCCAAAGTGTTCGATACCATTATTATTATAGCTAATTACATAGAAAAATAGGAAACGAAGGAAGCGAACGTAATATGTAACGAGTAACGATTGTCAACGGTAGGTAGGCTGCATTGGAACCAGCGGGTGAATGGTTTAGCGGAACTAATATTGATTTCTGTGGTCGCGTCGCTAATAGGCAGGTGACTAACGACAGGTAGTCCCGTGTTGATTCATTTATGCACTTTGCCACTGTGTAAGTAAATACTTACATCACGGTCGTTGTGTGTGGCACTGAAGTCATCGTATGAGTATTTCACTACTGACAGACGCGACCGTTGTACTAATTTGTCTTAATTTTAGAAGCAAGATAGTACTTGCTTAAATTGAGCCGCAAATTTTTGAATGTAACGGATTTATAACTGTCATTAGCCAATTGAGCATTTCTTTTTGGTTAAATCTTCACTTTGGAGCCCTATCCATATATCCGATAGATCAGATCGTTATCCCGTCGTTTTATCGTTTTTATATTTTTAATTTACGTTTTATCGATATTTTAACATGATTGGACAGAATCGGAGCCAAATTCTAGTATTTTTATAAAGATTATTTATAAACCTTCCATTTAATAACAAGTTTTGCTTGATTAGGTGCGAACTTATTGATTAATGACTTGCGATTTTATAATTTTATTAGCACAGCGTTTAGCGCCAAACCAGCTCGGCGAGTTGGTCATGTAACACTTTTTTTTATTTTAATCCACGAAATTGCAATTTCTTGGATAACATCGAAAACTAGATTTCGTTAAACAATTCGCGTGCAGTAAGTAATTAATAAAATTTGTGTGAATTTAAAAGGACGAATGTATAACGTTTGGTAATGGTTTATTTTTTGCTTGGGCAAAAAGTTTTTGTGGCTCAAAAGAATCTATTCAACCGTTTCTTACATAATGTGTTAATAAGGAAAGAGTCAATAAGAAAGGCAAAAGTGATATATAAAAATGATTTACCTTTTCCAAAGGTTAATTATTGTCCGCTTTACGTCCACAAAGAAACTAAAATACACTGACTAAATCATTTACTTTAAATATATGCAATATACAAAATATATACAATTTAATAATTTTTATTTTAAGTTAATTTTAATGTGAAGTTTATTTTTATTTTATATTAAATAAAATTTATCTTAAATTAAGTAACTATAGCTTTCGATAGTCATCCACAGAATAAGTGACGTAAAGGCTATCGCAATGTATCATAACAGAATCAAAACATTTTATAGAAAGCAATTAATATTTCAAACTTTCTTTTTTTATATAAGATCCAATATCTATAGATAACACAAGCAAATTGCGATCTTAATTGCGGAGTGTATGGCCAAATAATTTATTTGTTTTTAACAATGTTAAAATTAACATATCTTCTGCTCTTATGTCGAGTACGTGAAAAAAAAATAGTGTTTAGACTCTACTATATAATGAGCTAATCACCTCTAATATTGATCGAACCTACAACAATCGTAAGCAGTCCAGTTGGAGGTATCGAGCTTTTTCTGAAATTATCTTAATCTTTCATCTAATACTATTTATATATCATAAGTTTTGACCGCTTTATAGGCTATTATTTGTAAGACTTAACCATAAATGTATTGTTTTCAGGTTTTTCCTGAATTGGTACTAGATACGTTTAGTTGCTAGCTGCTAAATTTTATTATTATAGGTCAACCAGAATTACCCTATTAATGTTGATTCTCCCTTTATAGTGTAAAAATACGCGTTTTTTGCGATGTAAACGGCCATATATACATTTTCGAAAGACGATTATTTCATAGCAATAAATTATAACCTGAGCAATTAATTTGAATATCCACTCGTTGTCTCCAAATGTTCTTGAGATAAAGACTGACAGACAGACGGAGAACAAAGTGAAAGATTGCTAAGGGTGCCTTTTAAGTTAATTTTTTAGTTAAACACTAAAAAATATTGTTAGTTTTGATTCACATTATATTTTTATATACAACATTTAATATATCTTTCTAAAGACAAAACTAGACAAGTAAGCAAGAACCAAGGTCGTTCAATTTTTGCAATCAGTAGCAATTCAATAAAATACTTACAACGCAACGGCTTACTTATGAATTGTGATGATGGCACGTACGTTCATCTTCTCGTAAATGTTCTCGTTTAAAATATTTGATTCAAATTTAACTTCCCTATTAACTTCCCTAACTTTTTTTTTAACTGCACATAAAATAAAAATAAGCATTAAATTCAATATAGTTATGAAGACTATTTTATGCGTATCAGTCGTATATGGCAAATGTTTTTATTATATCTGCCAGTAAAATAGGAGTTGTATAATTGTAATAGCGAAAAGTGCAATTGAATCAGTTAAACAGTTTCTTAGATTAGCGTGAACAAACGCACACAAACAAAGAAAAAAAATCTATATTTTTGGTTCTATTACGTTATAAAACGTTATCAATAACTTTTTATTTATATATACCTACCTACTATACCTTCCATGTATAGACACCAATCCGTAACGATCTTATTATAAAAATGATATGAGTATAGATTAATATATTTTCTTTCACCTGCAATTTTATGCATGTTTCTTCGTATAGTCGCAATTAATCCTTGGTTAGTGTAAGTTCACATTGCCGGAGAGGTTGTAATTTTGATTTACTTGATCTTTTTTTAATAAAACTAAGAATTTTAGATTGATTTATTCCGCCCGCAACAGGCTAGGTAGGGTAGGGTACCCTAATGTTAAGAGACTCCATTCCCCACTTTCCACCGAATTTTTCGAGGCAGTGCGTATTGAGTGGCCGCACGCATGGAAACTCAACGCCGAATTGCCAGTTTTGTTTTGGTGCCAGAGCGAAGAAATAAAAATATTAAGAAATAATAATAATTAATTCCCTCCAGTCACACACTTTTACCCCTGAAATACGACGGCCTCAATGATACGTATAAATATATGCATTACCATTGAAGACAAACAAACAATCCTACGGTACATCATTTTTGTGTAACTCCAATGGTTTAGGCAGCGTACGCCAAGATAGCTTTCAGACGTCAGATTTTTTTCCAACTTAATTGACATATATTGCTATAGCCTATATGTTATTCTGATTTATAATCTGAACTATGTAAAGTTTCGTCTTAGTCCGCCCAGTCGTTTTTTTTTGTGAAAGAGTAACAAACACACACACAAACAATGTATCACAAACTTTGGCATTTATAATATTAGTAGGATTTTCACATGGCCCATAAACCTACCTAACTAAAAATAAAGTAATCAAACACTATATTATTCTGAGAAAACAGTGCACGCAAAAGGATTTTAATTAAGATTATAACAACGTGCTCCTCGTAGGTTATGTTTTTGTTATTTTCAACTGAGCTGCTCTCCCCTCGATTCGTGCCAATAATAATTAACTTTTTGGATTCGTACTTATTATTAGAACAAGTAACTTTTGTAACTTTTTGCCTTATTTCTTTATTTATTTGCTAAGTTAAAAAAAACATTAATCTCAGACATCTGGCAACCAGTTTGCGAGCTTAGACGTCTTAGGGGTGATTCTGTTATTATTAAATTGAAGCACTCAGTATTTATTTCTGCTACTTAATGCGGAGAGAGAAATCCTCCGAAAGAGAGTTCAAAATAAGCCTGTTTTAACTCCAATAGTTATAATTCTTTACGTCTACTTATATTAAAAATTGACAATTTAAAATATATTTTATGTCTGTTATAAATAGTCTGTGGCCTTATAGGAATGACAATTACAAGTTTTTGCCCCAGCTGATTTAGCTCGGCTGGGGCAATGAACTTGTATTTCATAACCTGACCACCGCCACCGGTCAGATGCCTGCCGAATGATGGACGCTGACAAATATTGGAAGGAAGGTTGGTTATGTAATTTAAGAGATAGATTGGTAATAATAATAATGTACTATCATTAAAAAAATATGATTTACTTTAAATAGATTATATGATTTATTATACCTATACTATATATAGTATAATATATCCAGAATATAAATTAGGTAGTCCTGAAACAAAGAATAGTTTGGGAGTGCCAATTTAATAATAGACTTCCCAATTTGTTAAGATAACCAAGATACATACATAGACATATGTATGTCATAAACATTATGTACATAGCAAAACCAAATTATTCAATTTCCGCCTATTTTTAGAGACGATAAATAAACAGGATTATAACACCAAGTACACCTTTAGCCCGTTACTCATTAATAATTAAATAAGCCTTGTAGACAAAAATGACGTCTCAAAAACATAGACATTTTTCATAGCTATTTGAATGAACTCCACTATATATACATAATTTGTGTTATTAGATATAAAATATATTTTTGTTGTTAGATATATAAAATAATCTTTAAACCTGTAAAAACTTCTGCTTGTATATAAAAACATGTTGCAAATTAACTTTGAAGATGTTTTCCAACAAAATTTGGTTTGCATGTATAAATTTCTAAGAGACGTGAACAATCACTTTCCTCCATCTGCTTTATCTCATAAATCACTTGCCATTTAATTACCCGATAATTAATGAACTATCCCACGAAAACAATTAAGTTTCATTTTCAAACCGCTTCTTTCGTTAACGGAACAAAACAATATGGCGGCAAAAAAAAATAAAGTTTATTTTATCTGCGCTTTCTCTTTAATATAAAAAAACAAATCGATAACGGTTTTTTTGTCTTTTAATGTTTTTTTTTTAATTTGTCTTAATGTATTTAGTAACTCTTTGGTTTAATTAGTTCCGTTACTAACTTGAACAAAAAATAAGGATATTTTATAATTAAATGTATATTTTTTAATTTTCATCGTGCTTATTATTTAATATTTTTCACTTGTAATCCCAACTTACTATAGCTTATGCAACCATGACATGTGGTCCAAATAATAGTTCCGATTTGAATACAATGGGTGTAACGCGTTGAATATGTCAGATTAGCTCGCAACTTGTTAGTACCTATGGCTTTATTTTAAGTTTCAACACGTCATAGTCATAGGTTAAAGTTGCTAAGACGTATACTTAATATTTTTTTTTATTTTATCTTCACGCAAAAACCCTACATTCAGCAGAGTAGGCAAAGCGAAACCAGTGTCTTACACTCTGTACCCCACTTTCCGCTCTATTTTTGAGACATTAAGTATTGAGTGGGGAAACTCAACGCCGCGTTTGTCTTGTTACCAGAGCTAGCCAATGATTTTCTTACTACTTCTTCCTGAACGAACTACTATTTCATTCCTGAACGAACTCACAACCATTGCATTTATAGTCAGAGTGCCGATGCCGCACGGCAGCCTCGAAATTTAATTTAGAAATTAAATATTGTATAAATATGAATATTATATCGAGAGGTAGATATAGACAGAGATAGAGCTCATATGTATAGTTTTCAGATTTTTTCCTGAACTAGTAGATGCTAGCTGCTAAATTCGCAATTCTATGTCACCCGGAAGTACACTATTAATTTTGATTCCCTTAAAAGTGTCGTAATACGCGTTTCCTTTTATTTATCATAAAAGGTACGGAACCTTAAAAACGATAAAATATCGGCGCAAAGAGTAAAGTATATTTAAAATGAATTAAGTACTTAATACTTGAGGTAAAAGTTTCAGGTAAACAAGTATATATTATTTAATCAAGTTTGACCAATTTCTTTTTTTTTACCTTTATTAAGAAAGTTAAAATGAACGAATAAATTATTAAAAACATATATATCTGTATTTTAGTTATACTTTCCCACATTTTCTTGGCTGTGATCTAAGTAATTGTAATATTTTGTACGCCAAAATCATACTTTAAATTTTTCCACAAACAATGCCTTGTATTTCTAACCAAAATCTTAGTATACGACACATTCAGATCAAATTGATTACTTACCCGAATATTCGGGTATATTCGGGTCCCATGTAGGCGTGCCTTAATGTACTCTTGATTATTGGTCTCCATGCATCTATATAGCAAACTGGTTTCCGATCAACGATTATGTCTCGGGAACTCTTTACTTGAATCATTTATGTTATGCAAATGTGCTCAAGCTATAGGACAGTGTATCAATTTCCTCCCAGTTGTGTATAAAAGCTCTACTTTATATATTTTTATTGTCTTTTACACTGTTACTATCATATAGCAGGGAATATAGAGGAAACTTTATTTTAAGACTCTACGTTCCTAAGTTTCCTCACAATTTTTGCTATTTTACTCGTTGGGTAGTAGAACACAACGCCGGAGAAGATAAATCTTCTTACATGAGCGAGGAAATAAAAATAATTGCCTCCTTTGAGCATGAATGGAACCCATAACCTTCGCGTTTACTTGATTTTGATTATATGTTATTAGATAGCCGATGATATGATATTAGAAATAATTAAAATACTTATACAATGTTAGTGTTCACAATTTTGTGATTATGAATTAAATATTTGATATCTTTATTTTATTTAAATTCAAATCACGATTTACCATATACTTAAAGCTGATTTTAAATGAGGATAGTATGGTAGAAGATGTATTAGTTAAGGAAACGTGGACAATAAAAGGATGTGTATCCTTTACCACTGTATCTTTATCATCTTGTAATGACAATAGAATAACAAATCGTGCGCATATTTTGTAATAACTATATTTGACGACATATTTAAACTATTTGAATTTAAGAAAATTTTAATGTAAAAACATAATTTTAATTTGTTTTATTACAATTTTAGACTAAAAGGTTACTCGGTTCCGACAGTAGCTAGATTCCGGTTTAAAAGAACGGTTTCAAAAGTTGAATTGCAAAGCACGATGATCATACGTTATTACGACTTTTACAGTTTTTTTTATAAAGTGACCTAGAATCTTTATTCAACGAGAACACTTAAAAGTTTTCATACGTTATTTGGCTGAATATTTGTAAACTTTTTTCTTAATATATGACACTTTTCACATTAATAAAAGAACGGTTACTATTATGCTTTTTTGATATACCTGAGTCATTTAATTGTAATAAAACATGGACATTTAATTTGTTTTGTGGCGCAGTGGAGCAGCGTCTGATGGTGAATGCAATGATGGTGGGTTCGATCCCTATTCGAGGGAATCATTATTTTTGTATTATTTCCATATTAATGCCATACCAGTCACAACGCTTCAAAAATTAAGCGGAAAGTAACGAACGAAATCTCGTAACACTCACTTCCCGCTAACCTGCTATGCGATTAGATTTTGCAAATTGACGTTTTATTTTTGTTCTTCGTCGAATAATATATGAACATACAGATAAAAAAAAATTAGTTAAATAAAATATGAAACTGTATAATAAAATAAGCTCAACCTTATTAGCCAGACATCGTGACTACATTCCGCGGATTGTTCTACTATTCGGTGAAAGTTGGTATTGAGTGAACGATCGGAAATAATATCTGTACGTACGTGTTCGATTGCTTTATCGCTGGCATCATTTGCCATCTTTTGGCAATATATTTTGCGATTTTGTGTGAAATTATATAATTGTTAAGAAAGCATTGCAAGTAGTGCACGCTGTTTCCCGCATATATCAGTGTAAGCAGACGGAACCTAGTGCTAAGACACTTGTTCTTTTAGTCACTTTACGCCCAGTTTTCAAGATGGCGGAACTCCATGCAACATTTTGAAAATAAGTAGATAATTACACGAAATAAAGTAGACGTAGATGATTTGTAATATTTATTCTCGATCTTTCCTAACGTTTCTGTGTGTCATGTGCTGTTCACTATTTTGGACAGGAATTTCTTTTTATTACTATACATTAGAGGCCAGTGTAGGCGCAGTGGCACAAAGTGCAACTGTAAAACAGACTGAATATGTATTTAACTGATTAAATATATATTTAAATTTATGTTTCCAATTCTTCGCTCTGGTGTCCAGGCAAAGCGCGGCGTTGAGTTCTGCCACTCACGCAATGCCCCCAGAATTCGGCAAAATCGGGAACGGAGTGTCTTAACAATAGGTTTCCTCTGCCTACCATGCTGTGTGCGGGATACAGCGTGAAGTTGAAAAAAAACTTTACATTCAAGATGATTACGCGGTCTACCGCCTACTAGCCTTACTTTAATTTAATATGTGATAAAACATTAATATTTTATTATATTGCATATTGACGTAACGCTAGATGATTCACCAAGATTTTTAGCACATTTTTCTATATTTCCTCTAAACTTACACTTGCTAATGATCTGTTAAAGATTATTATTAATGTTTAATGGATTTTTTAAGTTAGAATTGTACTATTAATTAGTTGAGCCGGAAACTGTTCAATCGATCCACATTTAATGAAATTCATAATGTAAACTAATTGCCAAAATTTTATCGCAAATTGGATGATTATTATATCATGTAATATAATGACAGGTTGTAATGGCGCAGGTGACAGGCATGTGCCTTATTAATATTTTCAGTTAATCATGTTTCTGTGGACCGCCCAATGTCGCTAGTTATTTATTTAGTACGTTTGGGAGTTTCTCTAATCTGCTTAAGCAAACTAGCGTTGTTTTCGCCACTTAACACGCACAGTGTTTAACATATGTAGGTATGTAGGTGAAAAGTTGATGAGATACGTACCTACTTATTATTTTTTATTTTTTCTCTCCGGATATTTCGCAAAAATTTCGTAAAAATGCCATTTACATTTCAAATAAAATTCATTATTACATATACATTTACTTATAATTAAGAAACTTATCATATTTCTTTTAAATTTAGTACTTGATATATTTTAACATAAGAACATCTCATATAGCTTCAGCTACAACACTAATTGGTAGCAAACACGTAAAAATATACCATAAAATGTTCAACAGTAAAAATATATACAACAAGACTGTTACGAAAGAAAATCCTCTCTTATTGCTTAAATATTAAATAACATTTCAATTTCTATACAACTTATTTATTATGAGAAATGAAAAATGCAATGAGACTATCTCATCTTCTTACAGACGTATAAATTATTGTAAGGTTAATGACATATTATATACATCTCCGCTCCCACGTGCCCGTATCACTAATTACTCAGTACATATTCCATAATTATTATCTGTAACTGGTTCTTGCGAAAAAATGTTCAATTGTTTTCTTTATAATTTAGTAACTGTAAAATTATTAGAGAAGTGGACTTTGTTGTGGTGTTGGTGAGACAGGTCTAAGTAGATGATAAATAGGTTATTTATTTTTATAAAGCTTGTAATTAATTAATAAAGACATTTCAAAGTCAACTAGAGATGGTCAATCAAAGTTTATTCCGTTATTTCAGTCGTAATGATATTTAACTCAGTGAAAAGTATAGGTAGAGATTAGGATGGAGAAATTCTAGTAGGTACAACAGAATTGTGCTTAAACGGCCTCCTCGAAAACTAATGAACTGATACTAATCATACAAAAATATTCTGTAATAATAGTAATTAAAAATTATGTATGTAACTACATAATAACGGTCAAGTTATTTTATTAAGAATAGTCTCGATCGGATGCTGTCTGGCTGGTTGTCTAAGAAACAGACCGAAACAATGATATGGATACGTAGCATATAACTGTTAGCTTTTCACTCAACCAGCTAGCGCATCTTCTAGAAAAACTAAATCAATTTGAACTCATTACATTTTTTTCACATTTTCCATCTATAAGAAATAACTATTTAGAAATTTCGAAATTACCAAATTCACTTTTATTACAGCCATTCATTAAATTTCTAACGGTGCTTATCTTCCAGTCGGTACAGAATAATGCTATCGTAACGAATCGTTACATTACTTTCCTTTACGGCGTTTGGTTAAAGTTCATTCACCAGTAATCACAAGTGTTGTGAAGAATCCGGCGGAACTAAATAGGTTCCGCAGATGCGTGTATCAAATCATACGTGTCACGTTAATGCTCGATTCCGTTACGCGCGTGCCGTAGTTACTATACCATTGATTTACTATTACGACAGTGATAATAGGTTTCATTATTACAAAAATTACTTTATAATGTTATATTTCTATTTTGTAATATTTTATGAATTTTTTTAGAACTATTTACTGCTAGTGTAATAGAACTATGGAAATGAAATGAGAAAATTAACTTAAAACATCTTAAGATTTATAAATTTACTATAAATTAAATTTTACACCTTTCAAAGTGTATGTTTCAAAGATAAAACAGAATATGCTGGTACGCCCAGAAATTAGAAATAAGTTAAGAATAGAAATCCACAGGCATCGCTGCTGCTGTTAGTCAAATCTCAGATACAGATATTAGCGTTTCCTGTGTAAATATAAGTAATCATATGAACGTGTCACTCTAATGCTTGGTTCCGTTATACAAGTGCTGGTTTTTGCAGTTACATCGAAACGGACGAGGATTCTAATAGCGTGTGGATTGCAAAGTATGTAAGTGTATACAATTAGTGTAGATTACTGATTTTTCCTATATTTTGTCGTTTCTTTAAATTATTTATATATAGGGAAACTCTCTCGCATCTAGCAGGGTAGGTAGAGGGCAGAGGGAAGTTGGTACGAAGACAACCTTTTTCCGATTTTTAACTCAATTTTCGAGAAACTACAAGTGTAGTGGTAGAAATTGTGGTGTGATTTCCCCGAGGGCGTAACTCTTATATACATCGCCGCTTACTAACCGACGTCTACTCTCCTAGTAATAGGTACAAAATGCCGTATTAACTTGAAAATAATATAAAGGGTCGTTTGAAATGGTATAAATTAAATATATACTTAAGTAGATAAGTGCCACGAGTAGGTATATGTAAAAAATGTGCGTTCTACCATAATTAATACAAACGTGTCTAATACTTTAATCGGATTAGAAAACGTCGGTAATTTATTGTAATTACTAAATGCCGTATTAACATCAAGAGCCAATAGGCCGATTTGCTCTTGGAGTAGTTAGAAATGGAAATGGTGTAAGATTGAATTACTGATGACCTCAGTGGCGCACTGGCAAGCGTGCTACTATCGCGCGATAGGTTGTGGGCTTGATTCCCGTTCGAGAAAATGAAATATTGCAAACTCTGGTAAAGAGGCCAAAACGTAGCATTGAGTTCCGCCACTCAATACGCAATGCCTCGAACATTCGGCGGCAAATAGAAACGGAATGTCTTAATACTAGGTTCTCAGGTACCGATTATTGAGGAGGGAGTGTAAACAAAAATTGGGGAATCAGCTATTTTGTTTCCCCGTTCTGGTTAGGCAAAGCACGGTTCTCTTCACTTCTGCAACGCTGAAAAGAAGAACGATATTAAATTTTTAAGTGTATTATAAATACTATATTTAGCAGCAGATTAGTTGTGCTTCATGCTATATTTAAAATAATGTATTCTTAGTTAGAATCTTGTAACATTTGTAGTTTTTTTGTAGTAATAAAACAGTTTCCTTATAAAGCTGTAGGTACTTGGTTAGCCGTATTTAGATTTTAGACAAAAGTTAAGCAATCAACGTCCAAGATCTCAACATTTTTGTATAACGCTCGCGGCTTAGCCTTGTAGTTGTCAGAGAAAAACGTAAATATGGCGTCTTATTTAAAATTTATAAGGGTTCTGTTTTATGTAATACAGAATATATATTGTAATGGTTTTGTAATATTTAAATATATGTTTAAGAAATTTAAATAAAAAAGTTAATTGAGCATTTTCTGAAATGCAATTTTGCGAAAAGCTGCTCAGCGTTATATTTTTTAAATCAACTCAAAGCTAATAACTTTTTTTTTCTCCCTGTTTCCATTCTTCTAGAAAAATAAACAAAGCCAAGTTAATAACAAACACGCAGCGATATCACACGATAGTTTCATATCAACACAAAGGAACCCTATTCTTCTGAATAGCGGTCTAGATAAATAGAGCACAGAGAACAACGATGCGTCGACAGTTTTTTTAAGTGACCGACTTGTTAACCGACATTCTTGTGGGAAAATCGCGAAATCATATCAACAGTTAAAACTCAAGATAGCAATTATGAACTGTTATGTAGTAGTACTTTTCGTCATACATTTAATTGGATCTCTTATTGATGGTTGCGTTGGATACTCAGGCTTTTTTTTTATGGTCGTGGTAGCCTTTTTTATTCCTTGATAATGGATCCAGATGCTAATTAATATAAGGAATTATTAAAATATTTTTTACGTTTTTAGATCGTTAAAAATATAACCTACGTGTAATATATGAACACTTTAAAAATGTGAAAAAAATTACTTATGTTATGCGCATTGTAAATATCTTATATAATAACATGTTAAAATGCAACAACTAAGTTTTCTGAATATACGTCGTCACAATCAACCTGTAGTGCTTTAATTAAATTGAGGGTTATTAGAGGTTGAGCGAGACCTCGAGATTTGCATTTATAGTAGCATTTTCAAAATTAAATAAAAAAGATGCTTCAAATATTTGTATGAGTACATACAATTAAACAATATGCTTCTATAACTATTTGAGAAGTGAATTGTTAAAAATTTGCAATATTGTTATGAATAGGCGGTGGGAGTGCATTCGACCGTGGGTTCTGTTTAATTGAAACGTTTGCTTGCGGTTTTGGTATAGCTTTCCATTTGATCAATGCCCATTTATTATATATATATATATATATATATATATATATATATATATATATATATATATATATATATATATATATATATATATATATATATATATATATATATATCTTAAAAAAATAGTACATACCTAGCTTATTCTAGATCCAAGAGTATTCAGAGCGTCTTGAGATACGAAGTGTGAACGCGATAGTAGGTTCGATCCACATTCAGGAAAATGAACTAAATAGTTTATCAATGTTATAAATCCTTATGAAAATTCATGGCGCTGTCGTGGCGCAAGGGACAGCATGCGACTGTAAACGCGAAGGTTGTGGATTCGTTTCCCATTCGAGAGAATAAAATATATATTTTTTTCTTGTTCTGTTAACGAGACAAAGCGGTAGCGAGGCGCAGCGTTGAGTTCTGCAACTCAACACGCAATGCCTCGAGTATCCTACAGAAAGTGTGGTTCGGAAGTATCTAAATGGAAACTGAGTGTCGGTGTTACGACACGGGGTTTACAAATTCCTTTCCATACTTTCAGTATTAAAATCTACATAATTTAATAAATCTATTATTCTAGTAAAAACTGATTGTTTTCTAAATCATATATGTAAGTAGTACATAGATATACAACTTAATAGTAATTGTTACAATAACCAAAGTGCGGTGTGTTGTAGGCGCGGTATCCAGGATGCTGCGCCCTACGCGCCATTGTTCGTTTTGCTTTATTACATCTCTACAGTTTCGTTATGGGTAGGTAGGTGTAGCTACATTTAAAACTTGAATAGTAATAAAAACATAGATAATTCTTATGTTATGGATTCGGTTTAATTAATTATTTTAATAGAAATCCAGGGTTCAATCTCATTTGAAAACATTTTTGAATTATTGAATAATATAAAAAAATGAGGTTGACTATAAATTCTGAAAATAGTTTACTTTAGGGTTGAGACCCTTCTTGTATTTATTACAGAATACTTTTGTGTTTTTATAATTTAAAAAAAAAATATATTTTTTAAACTATATATTAATATATTTTCTATCCAAATTCAAATTCAAATTCCAGTTTATTTCAAAATTAGCCCATATAAGGCAGTTTTAATAAACATAGTCGCTATCAAAGTTGAATCAGAACGGAAGTTACAGATTACACGAACATAAATGTTTACGAAACGCGTGATAAAGGTAGGCTGTAGTTACAGTCTCGCCGGCCCTAAATCTGTCCACGCCTTGCAATATGTACACTTTGACTTGGGAAATGTTTGATTTTACATCGCATTTATGTAGGTTTTATGAGAACAGTCAGGACAAGGTTCTATTTCTCTTTTAATTTATGCATTGGTTTTTTTTTGTAAATATACTATATATTTTTTAATGAAAATACGGCTTAAACTGACTTCATAAAAAGTGGAAAATAAGTGCAAAAAATAAAAGATAATAATATTTCTGTCTATATGTTTATTTATACCTCCATAAAGTTATATATTAATTTAAATAATATTAAATGTCTTCAAATCGACGCTAACAATATAATGCGAGACGTAAATCATTGATAATAGCGTCATTAGTACCAGCCATTCATATTTAGCCTCTGGGATCGATATAATTACTTCACATATATTATTAGTTACGTGTTCAATCTACAATTGAACGCAATTATCGAGTAAGTGATATCGATTTTGATTATTTCCTTCGAATAAAACGCCTGTAGCAATGAAGTTTTTGTAAGGTAACGGTTTTTTAAATTTTCTATTAGGGCTTTTAAAAAGCTTTTTTAATATATTTTTTTAATAATAAAAATGTTATAATTCTTTTGCCGTAAAAAATTATCGAATATTTGTAAAAAATGATGTTACTTAATAATTCGATATTAATAATTCATCAATTAAAGTTCACTACTAAAGGATGCTTGTTACAAGTGTTGCTAAAAACTAAACCATTAGTATACACGAATTGCTGTTAATGAAGCGTAAATAGTTTTGATACTTGAGTTGAGCAATACATTGCAACGTATGACCTGATTTTAACTCATTATTTATATATATATAAACGATTAATACACCTGTCAATAAGTTTCCAGTTGCCTAGGTGTGCCTTATAGTGTGTATCTGGTATGGTTGATTGGGTACTTGCTGTAAATATATATGTATGTAGGCACTCAGTTTCTCTTTATAAGAATTCTATAAAGCTTTTTTTATATACTTTTGTTTCATAAGTAACGTAAAATGGTTTACTTTTGATTTATATGGTAAGCATTTTAATGCTTTAGCTTTTTAAATGTTAATAATGAACAGTTCTGTTATTGGAATTTCAATAAATTGTGTAAAATAACTTTTTTTATTTTTTTTTTATTTTGAATTTATTCTAAAATATAAGAAATAATATTTTTCTTCTTCTTCTTCGTGTTAATATTTGAATATAAAAATGCATTAAAACGATTTCAATTTTATCCTTGGCTACTTATGAGTCATTGAGCTCTGATGGGTTAGTGGATCGATATTTATCTTTAGATATCATATGTATGTACATTACTTATGCACATAATGTGCTATTTCCTTATATTTTGGGTATGGGTACCTAAATGGTCGAGTTTGCGTTGGTGTAATATTTTTCTTTATGGCTGACTTTTTTTTATTTTTTTTACGAAAAATGTTAGCGTGGTAGTAAATGGTCATCTTCATATAAAAATCGATTATCCAGGAAGCAAGATAGTGTATCCAATCAAATATATATTACTTTACATATTTTTTATATTTCTTTTAAAATAGCTTATTGTAACATAACACCAAAATAAGAAAAATCTTAAGTTGTAAAATTGTTGTTCTTCCGATATTTTAAAATACAATTTTTCTTCTCCACTAAACATTATTTACTTACCGATTATAAAACGTTAGCTTCATAAAAGTTTCCATTTTTTTTCTATCACATGCCTTGTGTGTGTCGAGCAATAAAATAAGTAATAAAAACAAGTAATGGCAGACAGTCTGTTATGAAATAGAAAGAGCGTGCAATGTGCGATTTTACATACGTAATGAAGAAAGCGCGAATTGATTGAATGGAAAGAAACAATGCTGTATTGTATCTTAATATTATATATTATTATTATATACTTGTCACTTGTTTAATGACGAACGGAAATAATGCAGATTTTTTTTAAAAATTAATATTCATGTAATAGTAAGCTCTAGCATTGTATTGTAGGCAATTTTTATGTATAGTAAAAATATATTTAGCTTCGTCGTCCTTCGGGGGTATTCGTTATTTTTACGTAGAATTAACGTTAGATTTACATCTCCACTAATCAAGATTGTTGTATTTTGTTTCTTCGCTCCGCTCTTTAGAAACCAGCGAGTTCATTTCAACTGCTTATGCTAAGTTCCGCCGCTCCACACAGAGTCTTCAATTCGACATGAAAGCAAAGAACCGAGTGTCTTGTCACAATGTAGTTTAAGAAGTTTGAAGCTAAAATGAATATTACCTCTTCTCGAGATTGGGAAACACGAGATGCATCTGTTCGAAAGAGTAATTTGTTGATTTATATTTTTCTTATCATTGAATTACAAAACTTTTTTGTGCAGAAATATTAGAAGTAGTTGTGTGCGATATTATCGTTTCTATGACCAGTTTCCTACTTATGCTCTATTAAAGAAAAGTGTAGTATATTTTTCCAAGGCGTGGATCTTAGAAATTTATAACAGGAAACGATATACAAACTCATATAAGGCGCGAAAAGAAAGTCTTCGACAAAACGAACTATAAAAAACTGTATAAAGGATTATTTTTGATAACGATATTAGCAAAGTAGAAGGATTAGTGAAAACTATTAATCCACAAGTGGTCAAGGTATATTGATTTATCTATATATGTATTTATATTTATACAAATATTAGCCACTAGGGATGTGACTTCACTATTTTAACTTCACGTAATATTCTTAGCGGCGTAGCCCGAGAGAACAAAGCGCTAAATATGTATATTTCCCTGCTCTGTATATTTCTTTCGCCTCGTCCACTATCATGAATTTCTTCATACATACTGTCCTCCGGGAGGACTCCTTTCTGTTTTTTATAGTATTCTCATACGTCAAACGAAGTCTCCCCTGCCTCTTTAGCCTATCTAGTCTATTTATGTAACGTGTGACTAAACATATAAATCTAATTTATTTAAATTATGTAAAGAAAATTATAATTCAATATCAATTTAAAATGAAATCGATCTAATATTCTTCTTTAGCTCATTAAATATATATCCGGTATTGATTATAACCTATAATACTAGTTTGTTAAAGTGCGATAAGAAGTTTTAAATTACATAATATGAATTTAGGCCACACCGATTTGTTCGGACAACTTGTTTTATATGCAAATATCTAATAAAATTGATAAATGAGAGTAGCACTGAAGCAGAAATTAAATAAATATTTTAAGCTCAATGTAGTCACTGCGTTGCTGTCGTGATTTGGATGTGCGAATTTAGATGTTTTTTTTAAATTTAAGTATATCTTAAATTTTATAAATATATTAATTAAAGATTGCAGTGTAATAAGTATGAGCAGCTAGTCTTTGTACTTTACAGAACGCCGCGTTTAAACCAGACCGAGAAAATATATATAAGTAAAAATATTCCCAACTCACTTAAAGCAAGCTGTGTTGACGAAGTGGAGCAACATCTAATAGCGCTGCAGCATCTAGCAGCATCTAAGAGAACTCGACGGTTGGGAATTTGATTCCGTCTTGTGGAAATTAATTATTTTAATCTTTCCTGCTATGGTTACAAGGACCGATTTGGTGGAAAGTGGGCAACGGACTATTTTAACACTGGGTTCCCTCTGCCTACTATGCTATTTGCTATAGTTTACCTACAAAATACATGTTTATACACTGACATACATACGAGTATGTATGTACCTGCATAATTATGTACTTTTGGTATGTTTATATAAATTACAATTTTCAACAGTATAACGTTTCTGCAATGTAGGTGTTCATGTAATGATATTTTAAATGTTAAAGCTATTGTTTTTGGCAATCGCTTTCTTCAACTGCTGTTCGAATAATTTTCATAATTCTCGTAATCTATACTTTTTTAACTGTTATAACATCGACATTTGTACTGCAATAAAACAAATGTATATTAATTTAAATTTATAAACAAGAATTATATTTTTTTATATGAATTTATATTTAATTTTATTTATGTTATGTTTATATATTCACTTTTTTTAACTTCACTTCATGCATCCCGCA
Organism: Heliconius charithonia; assembly: GCA_030704555.1. Taxonomy (NCBI): domain Eukaryota; kingdom Metazoa; phylum Arthropoda; class Insecta; order Lepidoptera; family Nymphalidae; genus Heliconius; species Heliconius charithonia. The sequence continues at coordinate 9,637,049 of CM060825.1, forward strand.
TGCAGCTGCCAGTGAAGTTCAATAAAAGCGACATAATCCCCGAATTTCGAATAGAAATCAAACCGACAACTGTGGCGTTTACAGTCAAACAATTTACTGCTGAGTCTCGACGGCCTCATTTCTATAGCAATAATATTAACTTCATTACATTAATAGATACCAGTTGTTCAGATAGTTATTGACTCGCATTTACTTCACATAATCATATAGACAGTAAGAGAAGCATATGAGACTTAAATATATGTAACTTAGGGCAATAACGAAAGTGGAGTCATTATTAAACAATTTAATATTGTAATTAGGTAGCCGCGTAAGAGAAAAGCAAATTGCTATTGCTCTCTAAATACATGGAGTAAATCCTTAATGGATTTAGCTTACTGTTAAAAGTTAATTCTTAACATATACATATATATGTTTAGCGTGCAAATGTAATCGTGATAGGTTCTGGGTTCGATTCACACTCAAGGATATGAAATATTTAATATTTTTATTTCCTCGCTCTAGTAAAGAGACAAAGCTCTGCATTGAGTTCTGCCACTCAACACGCAATGCCTTCAGATTTCGTCGGTAAATGGGGAACAGAAGGGTAAGGAATGGAAAGAGGTGTCTTACTAGATTGAATCTTGGTTGAACGGGGCAGCTAGTACCTACAAAATGTAACTCTGTCAAAAATATCATTAGTTAAAGTTCGGTATTAGATTATGCCGTTATTTGATATGTTTCAAATTTAATTTATATGTCAACCCGAATAACATCACTGTAGGAAAGTTATTTTGTTTCACGCAGAATCCCTTATATGTCAGAGTAGACAGGAGGAAACTAGTGTTAGACACTCCGTTCCACACGAATTCCCCTTATTTATTTAAAACAAAATCGTAATTAGTATTTAAGTAATTGGTTGCAAGTACATACCAGACAAATAAAAGTGAAAATATGAAAATTTCACATCCAAGGGCATGTAGGAAAGTGGTAGAGCATGTACGCGCGAAAGTTGCTACTAACATTGTGCGATAACTTCACAAAAAACATGTATGTCTCATTGAAGTGCTAAACCTAGTCATTATTTGAAAGTAACCAACCGCTATTTATATTACCTAATTATATTATAACAGCTTCACGTTTTTCCGCTCAACTTTCAAGACATTGCTTATTTGGGGGCGGTTCTCAACGCCGCACTTTGTCTAACATATCGGGGAAATGAAGATAATTTGAATATAATTAACCTCTGAGTGTGATGTGTAGTACACACAATAAGTAGACAATTTATATGTAGAGATAAAAAAAAAACAATAATGTGTATTTTGTACTTTTTCTTAGGTTTTATTCTATTGTATATATGGTGTTTATTCGTCAAAGTAAAGTAAAAGCGTATAGTATAATAAGTACTGTTCGTATAAATAAACACAGTTTATCATATTTCAATGAACAATTTTCAATTCTCTAAATGTACAAGGTAGTATTGTATTTATTCCTATATCAAATACCAGCGATATAGGGTTACCACGAAGGTAATCAAGTATTAGGTACACACCCGTACAACCCTTTCAATAGCTCACGTTACTATGTAATCATATGGGTCCATATTACGTAATTTTTAAGCTTATCTTGAACTAAATCATCCTTAAAAGTAAGTAAATTAGTCTCTAATTATAATAATTGCGGTAATAATGTGTCGGTCTGTTTGTCAAGATGTGATTATGCGGTCAACGTAACCGAACCGCTTAGGATTCCGCTAAATGGTTTGTGTGTTTTAATTAACTATCAGTCCGAGACAAGCGGTTGGACTTGACTTTATTTTACGCAAATGTTTAAATAAGAATTATATTACGAATTTACTTAACTTTTTACAGTTTTAATTTAAAATTTGAAGTAGATTCAAATCATGGAGTTTTGATTGTCACTTATTTTTCGTTTCAACTATATTTATTTCATCGATCTCGTTGCAAAAAGAGCTGTTGAGTTCCATCATTGACCTCGACACGACGTTTGCTATTTATATGCATTTTTTACAAAGGCCTGCGTTCTGCCTATTATCAAATATTCAAAATATATTAAAGTATTATAAGAAACACCCTCAAGATAATTATAATAATACTTGTATGGTTAACAGTTCACACCCACATCACATCGTCCAGCTCATGACCGATGTGTTAAGTAGTGAAAGTTCGTGTATATGATACTAAGTCAAATAAGATAGGTTGAATGACATCTTAGAGAATGCGGCATTGCACTTAAATCTTATGCAAGAGGTTTACACGCAAATTAATATTACATATACATTTGCGGCAATCGAATAAAAAATTGAAAACGTATTGAAATAATTTTTAAGATTTTAATCTACATTTTTTATATCTAAATTATTTTATAAAGCACGTTGTGGGCAGGCGATAGTTGTCCGTTCGATTCTCATTAGGAAGAAATAATTCGCCGTTTTGGTGAGAAGACACAGCTTGGCGATGAGTACCGCCTGTCAACATGTAATGTCTCGAAATTTGGGAAACGTTCCGTCCTATATTTGAAATACAGCCTGAAGCTTATTTTTTTTATAAAATACTAGGTTATATAATAATTATTTTAAGTAGATCGGTATCGGAGTAATAAAATAAGTCGTTTGTTGTTTCAGGTGAGGGATCTCTTTTCTTTACAATGTCTTGCATGAACGCTGAGCAAATAACTTAAGGTAAGTTTAATATTAAATTGTAAAATAATATACAATAGTATATTATGTATTGTATTTGTTATCAGTAATTTATTCGCATTAAAAATTTGTTGATATATCTTTTTAATTAAAAAAATAGACAACGCACGACCGAAGCTCGTAGAGTAGAACGTTGAAATTGTAGGAACGCTGAAGCGTATGTGTAAAAGGGAACACCATATTTTCCGATTTAGTTATGGGTCCGTACTTAAAAAATATAAAAGACCCAAGTTTAAATAAAAACTTTGCCCTTTTGCCTATACACGGTTAATTTCTTAATCGCGGGGTTACTGACATTTAGCGTGCTCGTCTAAACAAGGACTTGCATACGTTGCCAGTGATTTAATAACGTAATTTGTATAAGATACTTCATATTTTATTATTATAATTATGACAATTTTGTATTCGAGTTTCTTATATGTTATAAAAATTATATAAATTATTCCTTGATTATTAAAGTTAAACAAATTTTGTTTTTATAAGATGAGAGAGAGAGAACTACAAGACAGACAAGATGCGCGATATTTTTCCACTAGACCAGGATCGCTAATATGTAATATACATAAATTATTACATAATTTATACCATTACACTCAGTAAAAGACGTTCTACTGCAATTGGACTTTTTTTAGTTCCACGGTTCAGTTCTAGCGTGGTAGGCAGAGAGTACGGAGCTCAGCTCTTCAAACATATTACGGCCTTTGCATACTTCTTTCGCCTCGAACTTGTCCTTACATGAGCCATTTATAATATTTTGTGTGTGTGTATGTGTGTGTGTTGTTTATTTGATTTCCTAGGTATATATTATTTTTACTCAATTCTATAAAGATATATCATATTATATCAAATTGACACAAATACAGAATTGTTATTTCCATACATCAGTATGGAAATAACAATTCTGTATTTGTGTGTTCTTACTTATAAAGTAATATTGTGATTTGCGAGTGAATGAACACTTAAATGTTTACTTTCATCAAGAGAATGCTTAGAACGATGATGATCTTGAATGAAAGTAAGCGCGCGTTATTAGTATTGGATATTTGCTGTGATTATGATTTATGATGTTAAAATGCACATTTCAAGGTTGTAATTGCAATTGGAATGTTATGTATTCACATTAGGTATCTGTATGTTATATTACTTTAATTTAAATATGTTTAGTTTTAAGCTGTATTCCGCATTTAGTAACTTAGGCTGAGAAAACCAAATATTAAGAAACACCGTTCCCTAATATCCGTCCGATTTTCAAGATATGCATGTTCAGAGGAGGAACTCACACCCAATGGATTGAGTCTATTCAATCGAGCTGGAATCAAACCCACAACCGTCGTGTTACCGATGATATCATGCTGCGACCTCTATATTATTATATTATATACATTTTTTAACATTTCTATAGTAGAGATTTTTTTTAAAGAATATGACAGAATTGTATGTGCTGGTGAATTGGATAACTAAAAGTTATTTATAATATAAGTTTTCCTCCTTTCATTCTCAATTGATTAAAAAAAAAACAAGTTATAACATAATGCCTTATTGTATTATATACATGAATAATGTAGATAAGCTCTGAGATAAGACCTTTACTCATTATTTATAGGTGATAGTAATGTATAAAACAAAAAATGCAAAGCACGAGCCAACGTTGCCTATAAATATCGCACTAATGGCGTTGCTTACGGGTCTTCTACCTGCCTCGCAAGATATTCTACCGTATGCAAAGGATCAACTGTAGAAAATTATCTACATATATATTTATAGAGTTAAGATACATATAAGTAGTCTTACTTTTTATTTTTTATCCGATTCACGCTGTGATCCTATAAACAGCATGTTTAGCAGAGGAAACTTAGTGTTAAGACATTCCGTTCCCCATTTTCCGCCGAATTCTGGAGATGTGGAGTGCTGAATGTAGGAACTCAACGCCCTACTTTGCCTGGACACCAACACAAAGAAATGAAAATATTAAATATTTAATTTGCTTTGAGTGGGGATCGAACTCACAACCAGTCACATTTTACAGTCACACATTTGTGCCACTGGCTTCAATCACAATAATTAAAAAAAAGCAATAAGTTTGTTTTTTTTTAGATTTAAATAATATTTGAGTTTCACATATACCGACATACTCGCTGCTTAAGTAAGAAACCTTTCTATCAATTTATCTCTTGTAAAGTAAACAGTATTTAATGAATCAATTTTATTTTAGAAAAGAAATTGTGGGTTTGTTTACGACATTTTAAAAATTGTAATTATTATCTACGACAGTTTTGTTTAAGGCTCTATGTCATGTCACATAAATAATTGCTTTTATATACATAAATATGAAGTCCCTCCATCGGGAATTGAACCGTTTTAATGCCAGTTAGATATTTCTATACGACTGCTGCATCAATTAGTTAAAAATAAAAATAAATCAAATAAATCAGCTTCACGCTGTATCCCGCACACAGCAGGGTAGGCAGAGGGAACCTAGTGTTAAGGCACTTCATTCCCCACTTTCTGCTGAATTCTGGAGGCATTGCGTGTTGAGTGGCAGAACTCAACGCCGCGCTTAGCCTCGACACCAGAGCGAAGAAATGGAAATATAAATTTAAGTAAATATTTCATCTCCTCGAGTGGGGATCGAACCCACAACCAGTCGGTTTTACAGTCACACTTCGTGCCGCTGCGCTACGACTGGCCTCAAGTTATTAGTTGTTAGTGAATAATGTCTATACTCTATACTATATAAGTTCTACAGGTTCTACAGGATCATTATATTTCTTGTAGAGTTTATTTGGTTTAACGCGCTAATCTCAGGAACTATTGTTTCAAATTGCAAAAATATTGTTTTGGATAATATATTAGTTTACGTGTACAATGTGCAGTATCTCGTTTAACTTGTGGTTAAACATATTTAACCGTTTTATAAATACCTGTATTCTTATTTGATAGCAAATAGTATAAAAATGATAATCATCGTTTCTAATAAGAATCTTCCCATATAAGTAGAAGTTACACAGTTGTTAGTAATTTGAAATATAATTTTTATAACTAATCCCCGCGGTGTCAAGGATGGCCGCTTTGCGTGTTTTGACGTTTACTTTTTAAGTAATGTTTTAATGAAGCTTACGTTTATACTATACAGACGCATAATGTAATCATTTTTTTTTTATATTTATGTTAATAAACTACGAGGCGAATAGATACAGCTGACAATTAAATATATGTTGTGCTATAAACATTATACTATGTAGAGTTTATGTAGTAATTATAGATGCAAAAAAAAATATTTAAAAAAAAATTAAATTATATGAAATTTCGGTCTGGTTAGATGCAATACGGTTTCACCCACCAACATGTAATCATTCCATCGGTAAAAAGTTTATAAAAATTACGTTAAACTTTAAAAAAAATAAAATGAAAACAAATTACGCTTCGTAATTACTAAAACTTATTATTATTCTTTTACCAGTATGGGGATTGAACGCATAACCATAGCAACCCTACAGAAAACGAATTTCAATAGCTCATATTTTTTAACTTCGCGCTTCATCCGACATATAGCGGGATAGGCATAAGGAACCCACTATTAAAACCACAGCAAGGCAATGAAAATAATTCATTTCTCCGCGTGTAATTAAAGCAAACCTACAACCGCCGCACTTGCAGTCACTTGCTGTGCAGCTGTGCTATGACGGCCTCGACCGTACTTAATAAGAAATTTCACATTAATAGTACCATACTCTTAGTGAAAAGTGAAGGTCATTACGGTTAAGCTATTATGCTACTATAACACACACACACACACACAACATGTTTACTCTAATGTATTGTGAAATTATGTTATAATATAATATAACATAATTTCACAATATATTATAGTCGTCTAAATAATAACCATCTTAAATATTGCTATATTGATTTAATGTTAGAACGCTGTTTTTTAATAATAATTTCTATCTAAATGTTGAACGTATTCAAAATATTCTAGTCAATAATATTATTCTCTCAGATAAAATTTGGCGATGGTTTAGCATAGCGGGACGGCGTCTGACTAAAACGAGGGAATAAGCTATTTTTTTTCCCCGCTCTGGTAGGAAGCGTGGGATAAAGTTCCGCCATTCAACACGATTTTTTTTCGAATTTAAGCGGTAAGCTCAAAACAGTGTGTTGACACTAGGTCTTTCTCTCTTTTATTTCTATTCTATCTTTACTAATTTTGCTACATACCGGATACAGGACAGCTGTGGACAGGAGCTAAAACTATATACAATAAGTTCATTTTAGGGTCGTCTTCAATATATTTGATACTATTTGTACTTTTTTGATTGTTGTATTCATACTTATTAAAGCCTGATTTTATATTTAAAACAAGAAAAAAAAATTATAGAAAAACAGAGTAATCTTGTATCTTAATCTTAGTTTCCCTCTGCATAACCTATATGTGAGATATAAAAAAAAGGTATTTTAGAATCACCTATCTAAACAGATTTCAAGCGAGGGCGCGGCGTAGCACTATAAACGGCGTAACACAATTGTCTCATTTGTGACAACCTTGCGTTTTATTGTGCCTTTTCACACCCAAATAGGTTGTTTCTAAATTAATTAGTCTTTAAAGGTCATTTGTTTTGTTTGATTAATGCTACTACTGAGAACGGATTTAGTTATAAAATATAAATATTATAGTGCTTTTTTTATAAATATTTGACATTTGACTTCTTTTGAGATTTTGACTTACTGGAAATTTTTAGTATAGACGTAGGTGTATGAATTTTTAGGGAAAGTTATTAGAAACTGTTAATTATTAGCAATAGTTATAAAACATCTATTTTATAAAGAAAGACGTAATTTTTTTTGTGATAAAGGCTTTTTTACCTTATTTTGGAATTATAATATAAAACTGTATGTATCCTTTCTTGTAGTAATGCATCATGATTAATTCTCTACTTTCCATTAAATAGTTGTTATCCCCATAGTATTCATGAGAAACCGGAAAAACCTTGAGATTTTTTATTTACTCTTTTGCATTTCAAATGTTAAATTAATAAAATATAATGAAGATGCATAGCTAATTGAGAAACTCATAAATTCAAATTATCTTATGACATTTTGATAAAGGTTGCTGTCAAAAATACAAAACTTAAAAAAAAATGTTACTTGTTTTTTGCCAAGCCTGGGTCGATTAGGATTAAACCTTTTAATCTATTCCAGGAAAGACTATAAAGTATTTGATTTTTAGGATAAAAAAAACAAATTCTGGATTGATGAACGAGCCTGACTGAATACTGTATGAATATGATTACCGATGCCTGTGATAGATGGATCTGACCAACGAAATCCATCTGTTAATAAAATATTTTTTTCCCCGTAGCGGTTAACCAAAATTGTATACTTTACTGGAGTGTTTTGGATATGGGCAGAAGAAAATTAGTAAATACTTATTATGTACTTGGCGCATGTAGTACTTGTGTCAAGACACTCCGTTCTCCACTTTCCGCCGAATTTTGGAGGCATTGCGTGTTGAGTGGTGGAACTCAACGCCGTGCTATGCCTTGACACCAGAACGAAGAAATAGAAATATACATTTAATTAAACATTTGTTTGCCTCGAGTGGGGATCGAACCCACAAATAGTCACGCTTACAATCACAGTTTGAGTTACGTCACGCTTACAATCACGCACGCTTACAACAGTTTGACTCATTTTACATAGTATACTGAGGTATTAAATAAATAAACATATTTCTTAAATAGTGATTGCCATCTCCAGCGTCGTCTTTGATGCCACGTGCATTTTGTCGTCACGCAGTGTTAAATAACAATGCGGTGTTCATGACACGATTACGTCTGTTGCGTAGGCGCAGGTCCCATTGTACACCTACCAGCGATAGTTATCTGGCGCTATGGATTAATCATCTTTTATCTTTGTTTAGGACTAAAGAGTAATGTTGAAAGGATTCGCTCTGGTGTCGAGGCAAATCGCGGCGTTGAGTCCTGCCACTTAACACGCAATGCCTCCAGAATTCGGCAGAAAGTGGGGAACGGAGTGTCTTAACACTAGATTCCCTCTGCCTACCCTGCTGTATGCGGAATACAGCGTGAAGCTGATTTGATTTGATTTTATATTAATACATGATAGTAATTTTGTGGTGAATATTTAATAGGAGAATACCTACTTTAGTAAAAGATTGATTCTACAATGTATGAAATAATTTAATTACCTCTCTTTTTTGATAACTTTATATTTTTATATATTTCGAAAGTCTTCTCACAGAATGCAATTATAATTAACGAATTTCTAACTTTTGTGTATTTATTATATAAGGCTAGATTTGTTATATATCATTTATATGGAGAAGTATGTTTTAAACGAGGATATGTATGGGCAATTAGGCATATACTGTAAATAATAATAAAATCTACTTTCGGTATTGTCTTTTCAGAGAAATTAAGGAACCTGATGTTGAGACACACTGCTTGCATTGCATATTGGGCGGCGGAACTTAACGCCGCCTTTGTGTGGGTTAATGGCGCGCTAAGTTGTCTTTAGCGTTAGTGGCGAACTCTAAAGATTCAAGAGTCGTGCTTAAAACGTAACACATCTGTGTAAACTATAATAAATTATAATATATCTCATTGTATAATAATTGAGGCCAGCCGTGGCGTAGGGCCATAAGCGTGCTACTATAAAGGCGGCTGGTTGTGTGAAATATTTAATATTTTCTTTTGTAATTCGGCGGAAAATCGGATACCAAAGTGTTTTAATGGGAACGGAGTGTCTTAACTCTAGCTTCCCAGGTTCCCTCTGCCTACTTTGCATAACTACATAATATATACTATGTCTTACGCACTGCTAATTATCTATAATTATATAAAGTTATATTGTATAGTGACCGACTTGGTTTGAGTAGTATTCTAGGGCGGACATATTTGGTAAGGGATATCGTTATATGAGTCATACATAAATATTATTTCTATAAATCTGATATAAAATTATATACATTGTTGTATATTACCGTATAAAATGTTGTTAAAATGATAATAACTGAGAACGTCTTGTACGTTCTGTTCCGTATGCGAAATATAAATCGCGTGGGCTCAATTTTTGGCATTTATTGCATACATATATAGCATACATGAGGCCAGTCATGGCGCAGCGGCACAAAGTGCGACAGCAAAATCTACAGATTGTGGGTTTAAACCTCACTCGAGGAGATGAAATATGTATTAAATTTATACTTCCATTTCTTCGGTCTGGTGTCGAGGCAAATTGCGGCGTTGAGTTCCACCACTCAACACGCAATTCCTCCAGAATTCAGCGGAAAGTGAGGAACGGAGTGTCTTAACATTAGGTTCCCTCTGCCTAGCCTGCTGTGTGCGGGATACAGCGTGATGCTGATTTATTTATTTATTTATTTATTATACATACATTGTTACAGATATATATGACTCATAACAGGTTTTATTATCAAAGTTATACACTTGTCCAAAAGTCAATTTATTTGATTTATGAATATTGATCGACAGGTGTTCTTTTAAGGTTGAGTTGTATTATATTTAAATTATAGTCTTTGCAAAACTGATCAATTTGTAATTATTAGTTTTATAATAAAAATAACTGATAGCTTTTTAAAATTAAGAAATATTATTTAATAAATAATTTTGTTCACCTTTTTCAATTAGAAATTACGCAGTATATAACGTGATGGTAAAATAAAAATTATAAAAAAATAAATCAGAGGTAGCTTTTACCGATTTAAAAAAAAAATAAAACATACAGGAAGGGAATGGAGTGGCTTGATACTTGGTTCCCTGCCTACCCTGCTGTGTAATACAGCGTGAAGCTTGAAAAAATAATAATATATACATTTAAAATAGTATAGTAAATTCACAAAACACCTAATATTGAAAGTTATGTTTTAACGTGATGGTATATAATATTTGTAAAACATTTATATAAAATCACATTAAAATGCGACGTTGGGTTCCGCCCTTCTTGTCGCTCAACATTGCCACTTACAAAATGCCTCGTATTCTGGCGGCAGGCGGAGAACGGTGTCTTGACAGGAGGTCTCACGTGTCTACCCCGTTACATGTGGCACAAAACGTGAAGATAAACAAAAATTAAATGTTATTACATAACTTGAACTAATTTAATGAATTAAAATTTTACTTAATGTCCATTATATGTTACATGAGCACAGAAAACAAAAGGTTTTTTTTTTTCTATCTTTTTTTTAATTATTATTTTTTAAATTTTAATTTAAATCGCAAACAATTACAATATAGATGAGACGATACTTATAAAAACTCTATTGACGTTATGCTTCATTGATCATAGAACACAATAGGACGTGAAGCAAACCGTGGCTGAAGGAAGCTTGACGAGTTCTGTTTTTATGGAGATTAATGAAATGGGATTGTAGGATTTTATGACACTCTTTCATTTGTAAAGTTTAAATAAAATTTTAATAACTAGTGCCAAACAGCAGGTTGAGATTTAGAATTTTTAGTAATCAAGGCCAATTATTATATAAGAAACAAAAAAAAGAACACTATTTAGGCGGACAGTGAAGAACGGAGTGTGAAGACATTAGACATTTTTTTTTTGCCTACTTTTTTACTTTCGAAATATGCCATGTGGACCACGATGACGTTTTGCAAGATAATATTAAAATTATAAAGCTAAAAATTTAAAGAATTTAAAATTTTTTAACATTAACTATAGTTTCTACACTGTAGGTACAAAACTTGACCTATGGAGATTTGTGATGGGAACCTTCTGTCAATTAATTCTTAATCCCGTCATTTGACCTTGATGTGTATACTTTAATTGTCTCTTAATTACGATCATTATTCTCTTGTATTTTTCAGCGTATCCAAATCTGGGAATTGAAAATACTTTGGAATGTACACAACCTTTTTTTTATTAGTTTTTAGTAGTTGTCTTTATAGTAATTTTACTTCATATGTTTCTGAATAAGGTATGAAAATGTACCTATAACTTTAAGATTTCTTAGTAGACAAGGTGTGGTGTTTAATTCCACCACTAAACAGATCACTAAAATTCAGGCGGAAATTGGTAAACATGTAAAACAAAAAAAAAACAAAACTATATATACGTATATACATTAATGTACATAAATGTTTGGATGTGTATTACATACCTCTAATAAAGTAGTAAGTATCGTGGGAATATTGAAATTAAATGAAAGAAATAAAACTCTATAGCTTGAAATAAATATAACTAGTGAATACATTTCTATAGACATGCACATAATTCACCGATTGCTAGTCAACATGATAAATTGCTTCTTATTAAATAAACACCGGAGTTCGACCAAGTGTTGTGTGAATGTGAAACATTTCTTTATGTGATTTGAAATTATCCTTAGTTCGTCAATGTTTTTAATTAGATATTTGAAAAAAATTGTACTGTTTTTAATAGATACTTTCAAATGTTTTTTGGAAAAATATATTGATTTTGTATTTGTGTTTGTACTTCTCATGTCTTGGCTCATTTTGCGGATTGTTCATAAACAAGGTTATATCTAGAACCGTAAAGATCGATCAGAATTTCAAAATTCCATTTTGAAGCACAACACTATCATGGACTAAAATAGACAAATATGTATGTGTGTATTTGTAATAATAACCGCCGTTTTCGTAACAAACAATAATAATAAAGGTCATGAATCATGAACACAATAATTAATTAGTTGCGAAATCTATAACAATGCATGTGGGACAGCGGGTCGCTTTCGTCGTCCCTATCTGTCGATCACGGACAAACGCACCTTTTCAGGCTCAGCAATTCAATGTTTACGCTTTCGAAACTTATAACTTAATAAGACATTTAATCAGGTGTAAATAGTTTACGAATATTTTTTTTACTTCACGCTGCTCATAAAGGAGTAGGGAAAGAACCCAGTGTAAAGACACTTTATTCTCCGCTTCCCGTTTGTTCTCTTAACATTCCGTTTTAAGTGACGTAAACTAGCGCTGCACAATAATATAGAAAAAATAATTCAAAGAAGAGTAAACAGTACCTAATTACTAGTATATTTAAACAATCTACAGAAAATAAAATTATTTCCTCATATACTTTAATTTTCTGTACACTTGTTTGTAACACTAACAGTATTTTATTTTAAACATAAATATATCTTTAATCATCGAATTCATGGAGTCAGGCACATCCTCTCCAACATTTGCGCATTCTCCTATTCACTAAATAATTTAGAAGAATTATCATAAATTTTCAAAAACTTGCTCTGACTGCAATTTGTTCAGCTTTAACTAATGAAACTAAGATCAAACTTTGCTACATTCTTATACAACTCGTGTTGCAACAAAATTAAAGGAATATCTTGTTTGTAGGTAACACGAACGTTGTAATGCAAATAAAAATTCAATTATAGTAATTGGTGTGTCACGTAGAGACGCTTACGTATTTTGTTCAATTATATTATTGCATCATTTTATATCACATTCGTTTAGTACTATTCTCACATCGTTTACAAAATTATTTTCTTTTATTTCTCGTAATGTCACCTACTCTAGCCTTTCTACCTACTCTATATTGTAGTAATAAGTAGCTCTGCATTTCTTATCATGATGATTAATGTCATTAAAGAGAATCAGCTTCTACCTTTTTCCTGCACACTGGTACCCCATTTTCCGCCCAAATTTTGAGATATTGCGTATTGGGTGGCAGAAGGTTCTGTGTACCGGAGCGGAGAGATCCTACAGCGCCTTTTTTGCATATTTCATATAATGTTAATATTTTTTTGGAAATACGATATATGCGTGAATATCATTGTAATGTATTTGTTACAAGATTTTATTAGCATATACATGTAAATTATAAATCAACACAGGCCACTTAGGTTTTGTCTTGGTTGCTCAATTCGATCACGTATGCAATCGTGTTGCCTAGACTTTAGTGCATGTCGAAATATACTTTGAGAAATTAATTTAAGTATAATTTATAGATTGTGCATGTGGTGAATGTTAAAAGAAATGGTTTGACTCTTACGTTTTGTATCAAAAAAAAATTAAGCATATGTTTAGATACTTGGAAGAAAGAATTACCAGAGCAGTCTTTTTTATTTAAAAAAATGTATTTCTGTTACAGGTAAAAATGCTGTTTATTGTATGAGTAATTGAAAGATGATCTAAAAAGTATGTCATTATTTTTTCTTGTTTCAATATACCTTTAATTTAAATACAAATATATACGTATATTATAATAATTTGTTTAGAAAAAAAAAACAAATCAGCTTCACGCTGTATTTTGCACATAGCAGGGTAGGTAAAGGGAACCTAGTGTTACTCTCCGTCCCCCACTTCTGGAGACCGAATTCTCTCTTCTCACACGGAATTCTGGAGACATTGCGTGTTAAGTGGCAGAATTTAACGCCACGCTTTTCCTCGACACCAGAGCGAAAAATGTAAATTCAAGTAAATATTTAATTTCGTCGAGTGGGGATCGAACCCATAACCAGTCGTTGTTTACAGTGATACTTTGTGCCCCTGCACCACGATTGGCTCATAATTACTTATTTAATTAGACTCTTCTTGTTAATTGAATTATTTGAAACTTAATAGTTCAATGGCTCTAGAAGTTTTCTCACGCGATCAATAGGAATGCTCCAATAGTATAAACTAGCAATGCAAATGGTCATTAATTACAAATATATTGACTTTCAAATCATTACCGTACAGAGAAAGAGCGCTAGAGCTAGATACAACTGTTACTAGGTACATGTTTAGTACTCTTCGTGAATTGTTAACATAAGGGTCAAATGAAGAATATTTTATTGATTTTTCACAGCCAACTATCTACTTTTTATATATTACATTGAGAGGCACAGTCGTGCGACTGTAAACAGGTTTTGGGTTCGATTTCCACTCGAAGAAATGCTATATTTTATATTTCTTTGCTCTGGTGTCGAGGCAATGCGCGGCGTCAAGTTCAGCCAATATACACTCAATGCTTCCAGAATTCGGTGGAAAGTTGATAACGATAATCGTTTTTTGACAAGTTAAGATTGAAAAATCTTTTATTGTATCTATTATTAGCATAAATATTCCACGTACAATAAGATAATTCACTTACTTAGATTACATAAAGTATATTCGTGAATACTTTTCATTATTAAGACAGAGATGACTGTTTTTGGTTATGATGCTCGTTTTGCCAGTATTACCTACATTTTTTAAGATACATGCTAGACTATATAACACAACGAGAATATATATAATTTTATTATAATACTATTTTAAATCAAAAATATTAATAAGAGTTATAATAATAACTTTAATTAATTTTAAATGCTTATGGATTCATTAAATTTAAAAAATATATTAATCCATATTTGTTAATATTATACGTAGATGATCAATTAATCAAACCCAAAGCAACATTTAACCGGTTCGCCCTTGGTATTGGTAGCAGAACGATCGTTCTTTGTACTACAGTCGACCGACCTGTCATGTAGGCATAGACACCGAGATAAGAATATACATACACTGCCATTCATAATTTGAGATAACCCACTTAGTTAAAGCTATAATTGCCGTAAAAAGTATTATTTGCAATAGTAAAGAATATACATTGTGTAAGAGTCTTCGATGTATGTACTCGTATTTATGTAGAGAGGGTCATGTTAGCGACACAGAAATGGAGGACCTGTAACGGATTTGTGATTATATTGGTTTTTTTTTCAAGAATTTTTTTAATCGGACGCTGAATAGTGATATTTTTCATGTTTTATAAGACCTTAATACAATACTGAGATAAATTTTTAAGAAGATAAGAATTCGTAATGAGACACTGATATCTTACTCTAATATCTTACTCGATTTTTCATTTATATATTATCATATTGCGAATTTGCTCTAAAATGGTAATCTGACAGTAAAGATTAGTATAAACGTGCAGTACTTGTCGTTTAGGTACACAGTTTAGTATTGAAATTTAAACAGGTCGTGCCAGTTATATGCTAATCTCATTAATAGTTTCGTTCCAGCGTGAGTTATCGGCGGACAGTCCGTTATTGTGAATTAACGAATCCTCGTTTAGACTAGACTTTATTAGATGACTCGAAGTATATGCGTCTAGTATTTAGAAATAATTACCTGTATTCATAATACTTTTTTTCACGTATTTTTTGATTTACGTTCTATATTTTAAATATAGATATTTCATTATTATTGATTTAGAATTAACTACAATACTAAGACATATTTTTCTAAAATATTGCTTTTTGGAAGAGTAAAATGTTTTTAAATGTCTTTCACAAATATCAAAAACATAGTTGCCTATAAAAATCGTCTTATCGAAAATTTTACATTTGACATTATGTGCATCCGTCACCCAATGTATCTATAGGATAAAAATATTATTGAAATAGACTGAATATAGGAAACATAGTGACTTCGTTTTCCGCGTCATGAAAAGCTTAAGTTTCTATAAAAATTGATAGTCATTTTCACCTAAATTCAGTGAAAACGTACTAAACAATGATTTCTAACATTATAATAACTAACATTTTATTACTTCTATTAGATTTCAACACAGATGTTGGTATGTCATATTACATTCGAACCCCAGAGGCCTACAGTTCTAAGAAAGTCAGGCCCAGTCAATGTTATCCCATGAATAATAATGTACGAAAGCGCGTGCCGGAAGTGAAATTATTAACAAACATCTGTACATATATATAAATATACATATCGTCAATATTTTATATAGTGATATGGTAGTTACTAAAATATTTACTTTAGTTAGTTTTGTATGGATATGCTGTCTGGGATTTCTTTATTACATTATATTTAAATAAATATTGTTTCTCTGCAAATGTAATGAATATTTGAATTTAAATATAAGTTTAATAAAATAAATAAATTTTAATAACCTCACTGTGTTCTGCTCTTGAAGGTTTAAAACAAACATTATTTTTCAACCTTATTGCGGCTTATGAGAACATTGAACATATCTAATTTATTGTATTAACTTATCCATCCTGATCGAATATGTATATACTTTTCTATAATTACCAACTTTTTGTTTTCTTCACACAATGTAACAAGTATTTAGATATGTTTCTAAGTACATTGTTAGTTTATATTGAATTTTTCTTATAATAATAAAAGAAAAATTACATGTTGTTCGTGTTATGACGAAGTCGTTCGTGTATTGATCGAGAGTCGTTCGTGTATTGATCGATTGTCGCATATGCACATACATAACTGACATAGTTAATTATATGTTATATGATATACATATTTTAAATATCATTTAACTTTTTTTTATTAGTTCATGTATTGTCGTCCCGAGTGTCGCGACCGTCGTTCCGTATATATAGGGGGTAGTGATGATCGGAAGGCAGCGGTCGAGTCGAACTCTAAAGTACTGCGGTACTAATAAATATGATGCACATAAAGACTCGTACCAAATGTATAATGAATATAATATTATAATTCGAAGTCTATGATGGCACGATCTTTTAGGATCGAATTTCTTATAAGTAAAATGTGCAGGGGCGACACATTGAGTTTGAAGAAAGCAAAAGCGAATATAACTACAGTATTATTATACTGTTAAATGTCCATAATAAAATGGATGTTTGAAATGAATGCCATTTATATCGTGTTCAGCTTCGTCTCGCGGGGCGTCCACTGTACGTGGGCGATGCTTGTATGAAGTTGGACATAGATGTAATGGTTTACACTGTGATTTCTACGTGTCGACTAGTGTTGGTGGATTGACGATTTATGGTACTATACAACAGTGTGGTAGCATTGCGCGTATTCGTTGACACTTGTTTTATCGTAGGAAGCTAGCCGCCCCAAGGCTTATACTGTATTCTTTACGTGCGACGTAGTGTAGGATGAACGCAGGGAGACACTATCGTCCAGTGCGGGCGGTAGTTCACCACGTATTGTTCGACATTATGTTTATCGTAGAGAGCCCAAAATGACAGATGTCGAGACTTAGTGGGCCACGGCTTGCTGATAATTGATATCGGTCAAACAAATCAGCGTTACTTAGTGTCATCGAAGCTAATACTTTTGGCTAAGTGTACTAAAGTAACGTTGGCCTATTATATAGTGTTCGATTCAATCTTGCGGTGCGCTTACGAAGCGTAAGCGATGCTTGTATGGAATTGGATATTTATATATAACGGTTTCTACAGTAATTCTATAACTCGTTGTAGGATAAATAGGTGTGAGATGCTATTTTATGTCCTGGAACTCTGGTGTATGTAGTAGTGTCCGCTCGTCTCATACGGGTGTGTGGTGCTATTTTATGTCCTAGAACTCTGGTGTATGTAGTAGCGTCCGCCTACGGGTGCCTAACAACTTGTTTTAATATAGAATACAAATGATGTGTGTCATGCGTTTACTTAACGTATCGACCGCTTTGCGGTAGTGCATTCGATGCAACGACTTACATTGATCTCACAAATCAATCAGCATCACGAATCACCATTCTAATACAATCTCAATATGAACAAGCGTAACAAGTACCTTCAGAAAGATCACACACAAGTGTCTCGGAGGGTTCAACGATGACTGTAAAGCTGCGGTCTGGTCGGAATTCACGGTGTAGGGGCGGGGAGGTGCCCGTACTCTTTCTTCCTTTTACTATAACTAGTTTGCAGTTATAGTGGAGAGGAAGTTAGGACACGCTCTTGGCTTTTCCTCGGGAGAGCTTAGAGTTATGACGATATTATATTGTCGAGTTTCAGTTACTTAAATAAACTTCTGATGGCAAATATTTATTAAAGCGATACCTTCTAATGGCATAATATAAAATTTCTTAATTCTGTTACCTCTGAATCTCTAAAAGAACTTGAATTACTTACGATCACTACGAAAGGGTTCTAACCACTAGACACATCACGAGCCAAGGCATTATTTATTAAATAATATTCTCAAAGGAGTTGGAGATAACAGTTACAACAAGTTAGCTCTGAAGCAATAATTTCATATTACCACGCAAGTGATTGACTACAATTGATACAGTATAATAATCTTGAAAAAAATGTTGGCCAACGCGGAAGAAGCAATGTTCTTGTGAGAAAACGGAACCCTGATTGTCTAATACATTTTACATCTTGCATAATAACGTTCCCAAAGATCGAAAAACAAGTTCTATTGAATTACGATTATTTACGAAGCGTTTCGCTATAATTTGTGTGATCAAGTTGTATGCAATTTTTTTTGGTTGAGAAATATTTTTGGCGTTATTATTTTTTTCTTTAAGTTAAATGACATACTTTGAGGCAAAAATGTTCGTGGGAATTAGGAGATACTTTTGGTGAGAATTTGCGGCTGATTTATTTGTAAAATATCTATGTAACATCTCGTCGCAGTTGTTGACGCGAGTGAGACCTGTGATGATTGTGAGATGTCTACTTTTGGGGTGATTTAAAAATGATTAAAATTAAATTAAATTAAATCAGCTTCACGCTGTATCTCGCACACAAAAGGTTAGGCAGAGGGAACCTAGTGTTAAGGCACTACGTTCCCCACAAAAAATGATGCTAATTTTTTGCTTATTTGCCAGAAGCTAGAATTTTATAAACAATATTATTTGTTACTTAGAGACTCATCTTTATATAGACTCAAAATAACAAAATATAGTAATTATAAGTATATTCATGTAAAAGCATGTGAAACATTTCAAATTTACAGAAAAAAGGAAGAACTTCTTGCGATGTTTCATATTTTCTAGAACAGTTTAGTAACTATTAGATAAAGAGAAAATATTTAAAAATATTATTTATTTTCATACCAAATCAATATAACAAGATTTATGTGGGCCATTCTCCTAGTGTCGATTTAGCTGTAGGCGACGCATGTAGATTGTAGATGATAGTGTTATTGCTGTACAGATATCAGAACAACAACTCTTGTAATATTTATTACGACAAAAGATACGGCCTCAATTACTTAGATTTAAAGTTAGAAGACAATATGCTTTGTAGCATACGTGCTACATATAATTCTAGTACTTTTTTAATTATTATCTGTTTTGCTCATTCCCTTCTTATTTATTTTTTATATTCACTTTTAATTTTGTTATGGCAAGCAGTGCAAGTGCCGCAAGTTTTTTTCCTGTAAGTCTCTAAGATAAAATTATTTCTGAAGTAGACGTAAAAAGTGACTTCCTACTTTAAATGATACGGGAAAATAAGGCAAAAGTGCAAAATGCCTGTAACGTGTAAATGCCATTAATAATATAAGAGATCTACTTTTCTGCCAACCGTACTAGCTTTTGATTGTATGGCAATCATTGAGTTACAGATTTTTATCTCGCCAGTGCAGCCCGCGGCTAAGATCACATTAAGCCCTGATTCGATTCCGAAGGCGTCTTATTGTAATTATCGCAATGGAAGTTATTTATAACTCCAGTTGTATAACATCTTGTATTTATTTGTTAATGCTTTATGTTATGTGATGTCGGATACGATCGCTTACTTTAGTTTATTTTTAAAAATCAGCTTCACGCTGTATCCCGCACACAGCAGGGTAGGCAGAGGGAACCTAGTGTTAAGACACTCCATTCTCCACTTTTTGCCGAATTCTGGAGGCATTGTGTGTTGAGTGGCAGAACTCAATGCCGCGCTTATCAGTTTATTTTTAAATATAATATAATAAAATAAGCTTACAGACTTTCAATTAAAAAAAAAACGTTTAGTTATCAGAAAAAAAAACATAATTATAATATTATTTCAGTCAAAACTAAATACTCAATGGCGCATACTTGTAAGGCTTTTCCCAGGCGTACATGAAATTTCATAACACCCAGACATATTATATCAACGCTTGTAACTTGACTTCCTTCAGCAAAACGAATGGAATAATAAAAAAATATCTTGATACTTTATAGTTAAAGTTGAGTTTTGTGTAAAAATAAATGTCTTCGCAACTCCACTCGCAGGGATATCAGATTCAGTGCGCTTCGGTGCTCTGGCTCGCTATCGGTTACACAGCTCTATGCAATTTCGCTGTGAATGCCCTTTACTGAGAAAAATATGTTATATGTAATACAAGGCTTTATTAATAAATGTATGCTTCCATACGTAAAGTTAATAAAGAACAAGAAGGATTTATTTGCTAGATGTTAGTCGCGTCTCCTTTTATAGCTGTATGTCAATTGCAATTCCCAGTGAAGCTTTGTGAAGTCAAATTACTTTGTATGAACATTTAATATATTTTTTTACTTATATATAAACTTTTTATTCTTCAAATATGACTGGTAATCATATATCGTCGTATTTAGTTATATATATATGTTCTAAATGCATTACTTCAAACGAAGCCGCCGTTGCAGTGTATGATCTCATAGGCAATTTGCGTGAACACGAGACATTATTGCACTTCAATCATCACGATAAAAAGTAACAGTCGTTCACTGTCAATTTTGTAATATATTTACATAAATATTATGGGAATAGTCAGCTGCATTATGTATCCCGCATACAGCGCGGTAGGAAGAGGGAACCTAGTATTGACACATTACTTTATACATAAATATTATGTAGGTGTTATTAAGTTATGAGATTATTAATTGACAAAGTTTATTATAAAATATATTATTTGTATACCTTATATGGACACCACATAGAGAAGAATGGTGTTATATCACGTTATTGTCATTAGATAATAATAGTAAGATTCTTATTTAGATATTTTTTTAAAAATTCGTATTAATACTAAAAAGTTAAATATCAGTCAACATTTTTTTACGATCTGTGAATACATTCACCCTTAATAATTTCTCTTAATTTAAAATATCTTAAGATTTGATTTTCTTAATTTTTACAAACTTTAAATGAAATTCTTAAACTATATTAATCGAATCGAAATCGATAACTATACAAGATTAACTCGATTGGAGTTAAAATAGTTTTCTATTACCTATAATTACATACACACTCAAAGTTCAAACAGACCAACAGCCGGTAGTATCAGACAGTCACTGCGCTCTCAGTCTTACGCAACGACACGTCTACGTCTATATCAAATACAGATAATTGTTACCTATTGTCCGAACTATCCGGCCGTTACACGCTTAAATATTATATAAACGTATTTTGTAACTTTTTTTATTACAAAGTTTAATACTTCATAGAATTAAATATTTATTTAGTGTGAAATTGAATTTATTAGCCATTGTTATGGCCCTTGTCATAATATTTGTATGAGATGCGTATTAGGTGACTTAGAAGTAACAGTGAAAGATTGGGTTATTTTTTTTTCCTATGTAGTGACGTTCGTCTGTATTTAGAGAACATTTTTTGCAGCTATATGCTTTTTCCTGCATTGCAGGATAGGTTTAGGGAACCTCGTGTTAGGAATACTCAATGCCGCGATTCGTCTACCATAGTGGAGAAAAGAAATAATTATATATAATTTCTCCGAGAGCAGCGAGGACCACCACCTACTCGTGGCGAATATAATTTTAAGTGTCTAGGCAAGATAGATTAGATAACAATTACGATTTTAATATATCCTTTCAAGATGCAAGCTTTCCGATTACCACGAAGCAAAGCTTTTGATTCAAAAATACAAAAAAATACTTTATATATGTAATAAAATTACATAATCCCAATTTTACATAGGTTACCTATCGTAACATTCCTAGAAACGATAAGCTCAAATGTCTAATAGTCTTTCTGGTTATTTCGGGCGCAACTGAGTGCTGAACACGTAAGAATGTATGTATGTATGTATGAATTATAATGATCATTATCACGAAACACTCGATAATGCCGATCGTAGTTTTGTATACGTGACCGGTGTGGAACTACTGTGCGTCACCTTGAAAATGCACGCACTTTCTAAGATAATCTCTATTATTATGTAGTTACTAGATATTCCTTTAGTTATACGTGATTAAAATGTATATACGAGTTTGGTTTTCATATTAAATTATTTGAGCCAATTAAAGAAGCGAAAGAATTATGGAAAATCTTGAAAAATAAATAAAATGATTCTATTGATATTTTAAATTATATATTTTCTTCATATAATAAAAGTTAATTATATAATTTATTGTCTTTATATTATTTCCTTTATTTTAATGATGTATATTAAAGTGCCTACTTTTTTATTTAAGTATTATACAAATAAGAACGATTGTTTTATAGAATAGAATTTATTTAAATGTTCTCTATTTGCCCTTCCCACGGCCCTAGCTCATGAATTACATAAGGCACTGTGAATCTCTATCTTGACGCCTACACATGAGTTTTTGTCACATTAATTCATAATTTTATGGGTGTTTCAAAATTTACCGTTAAATAACAGTTTTTTATATATTATATAATTGTATTTTTTTAACATAATAGATAATTATATAGAAGGAACTATAGAGTGACGAACCGAACTCAAAACCGAAACTTCGCAACGTAATACGCTGAAATTTAGTAACTACGTTCTTCGGGTTCGTTGGGAGTATAGAGACGCACTAAGACTCGTACAAAATGTATTTCTCGTACAAAAATAAGCAAAAGCAGGATGAAAGTTTCCGTTGAATATTTAACGAAGTCCAAGTTAAGTCGAAACTCAATGCCGCGCTTTGTCTTATCTTGTTTCCAGAGCGAGGAAAATGAAACTAATTCAATCACCAGACTGGGAATCCCACCCACACTTGTCGCGCTTACAGTCAGACGCTGGACCGCTGAGCAACGACGGTCTATTTAAAATGGATATCAAATTCAAGTTTAAACAACCACTGTTCTCTAATTCTTTCGCGACACAATCACGAGCGTGCGAAGTAACGCCGGTCGCACGACCGTCAAGTCTATTGTTTGGCTCATTTGATTACTGGTGCCGAGTTCACGCCAATAATAGACTATTTTTAATTAACTTTTACCATCTGGTATAGTGGTTTTGTTGTTTACTTATATTTAGGCATAGCGGGCTCAATTTTATGTAGGTACCTTTAAAGACTCGTATATTGAAATTGATTAATTTTTAGAGTTCCGTATCCAAAGGGTTAAAATGGGCAAAATTTTACTGTTTTCAAATGGCTTTGTATAATATAATATAACTGAATAAATATTACTATTTTTATAACTTAAACAGAAGAAATACCAAAAAGTGAATTTCTTCACGCAGCACATTCACATGGCGCGTTGAGAATAGCTAATTGTTATATTACCATTTATGTATAAACAGGGTTTTGAACTCTTGACACTATACTTAAATATTGTGTAATCGTATTTAAATGGCCCACTAACGTAGTGGGACGACTTTTTTATGCAAACGTCAATAGTTATTGGTTCAATCTTCAGTCGGGGGGATTACTATATTAAAATTTGTGGCGTAGTTGAACGCCGCGAGTTCGTGTGGGAAGTGAGTAACAAGTGTCTTAAGACTGTAGCCTTCGTAGCCTTACAGTAGCGTGTGGTACTTACTTTGTTCAGACATATTCACCCATGTTCGCGTATAGTTCGATAGGCAGAGGCAGTTTAGTGTTAGGTCATTTAGTGGGAATCGAACAAACAACTATCGCGTTTACAGTCAGACGCTGTTCCACTGCGCAACGATGGCCTTGTCTAAGATATAACTTATAAGTAAAAACTATCTATTTTATTTAAGTTACATGAAACTAGTGAAGCTGCTATTATCTTTTGTTATCTGTGGGTATTTAAATAAAAATGTATATAAACTTTATCATACATTTTAGGTGATTCATCTGTCCTCACAATCAGCTGTTATAGCTGTATTTATTACTTTAAAATTGCAAAATTTTATTACTCCTTTTCTGATTTGTTACGTAAGCCTACATTAAATTAATAGAATATGTTAAAACCTAAGGTGATGTGGTTATAGGGTATTTATTTATTAGAAAGTAGGTACTAATAAATATTATTAAATCGTATTTATCTTTATTAATTATAACTTATGTTAGTTTACGATGAGAAAGTTGAAGTATTAATTAATTATCAAAATGTAATGTTTATGTATAAATTATATATTAATAAAGGGTTACAACTTTTATAAAGAAAAGTATATTGCATGAAATGCCAGAAAAAAAATTGCGTTTATAAAGTTATTCAACACTAAGGAATGAAAAATATGTTTTATTATACATACAAAATTTTGAAAGTAGCTTTTTGAAAATCGTAAAAAAATATATGATATGCCTTATTATACAAATTTAGATTTTTTGATTAATGATGCTTGCAATATATCGTAATCGAACAGAAAACGCCATTTCAAAGCAAAAAAAAAAACTATAAATAATAAATATGTAACATACTTGTAAGTATAGATAAAAAATAGTCACAAAAACAGAGTTGCAATTATAATACCACAGATAAAATATAACAAAATCGGCTAAAGACATCCACACAGCCTGTATCATTCTAATTTATTTGGCTATGTCAGAAATCGTGTTGTTAAATAACCAGAACATGTTTATATATTTATGGTTATTTCAAACCGACATCCCCTAAATAGAGAGCTTTTCACTCTTACGCAACAACGTAAATATGGTGGTTTTATCGTTCAAGTGACAAGTATAGCCTATTAAAGAATTATTTTGCATTTGATTATTTCAAGATATTTAGCTTATCTGTGTACTTACTAAAAAAATTTAATAAAATTAGCTTCACGCTATATCCCGCACACAGCAGGGTAGGCAGAGGGAACCTAGTGTTAAGACACCCCGTTTCCCACTTTCTGCCGATTTCTAGAGGCATTGCGTGTGGAGTGGCAGAACTCAACGCCGCGCTTAGCCTCGACACCAGAGCGAAGAAATGGAAATATAAATTTAAGTAATTATTTCATCTCCTCGAGTGGGGATCGAACCTACAACCAGTCGGTTTACTGTCACACTTATCGTTTCCATGAGTGGGAATTGAATTCACTAACTTCGTCTTTACAGTACCACCTGTACTGTATGTTCTGTCGATGGCACAACCGCAGTTTTCCTACGCCTATGCAACAATTTTATACTCTATATGACTATTTATCTGCAGTTTTCTCCATTTTTATCGCTTCTTAATAGTGTGACACTAGAAAAACATAATGACGTCAGTTAATTGAGAAGCAGTTATTTTGACATTTAAAAGAGGAAATAAACACAATGGCGTTAACTGAAATGCCGACAAACAGTTAGAGTTGTCATAGTGCTCAGAAAGTGTATCGATGTTCTGGTCATGGTTCGTATCGTAGTTTAATATATGTATGAAGAATACGTTTTAGAGGCCGTCGTGTTGTAGTGGGACAGCGCCTGAAAGCAAAAGCGATGGTTTCATGTTCGATCCGCATTGGAGGGAATGTGAAAAATACAATTATTTTAAATGATTTTGATTTCGCCGCGCTCTCGTAGACATATTACGGCGTTGAGTTCCGTTTATTAACATGTAATGTCTTGAAAATTTAGGTGGTGTGTGCTCTTTTTACTCTGCTATGTGGAAAAAATCGTGGAGCTTTCAATGCGTTTATTGTACATTTTTATTTAGATTATTTATACATACTTATAAAATATTATATTTAGCAATTAAAATTCAGATTTTTTAAAATTAATAAGAAAAACAAGATCACCAGCAAAAATAAAGAAATATTAAAAAACACATTACGCAATTCAAGTCAAACAAAACGAAACACTTTAGTTATGGTTAGTAAGTATGAAAAAAGACGAAGGTTACCAATAACAATTTCATAGAGGTATTATCTGTAAGTGGGACGTACTGGTACATATGCGTCTTCAAAGGAAAACTGCCCACAAACCTCCTCTTGCATACAAATGTGCTCTACAATGCATTGCGTAAGCCTTTAGCACTTAAAAGTCTCGGAAAACAATAACTTACTGGAGTTCGGATAATATTCTAAGACGTTGTGTTGCTAATTAAATCATTTAAAGAAAGATTGACCTAAATCTTTATTACAAAATAGACAAAAAGATACGAAATAAATCAAACTTTACCATTTATACCATAGGGGAAATCTTGAGGCGTTGCCGTTTGTTTCATGGTAAGGGGGAAAAAAATATTAGGATTAATTCTTACACGTACTAAAATATAGACATGTAGAAAATTGGAATAAAATGTTCAATCGATAAGATAAGAAAGGTAAACAAACCTATTAGGTATAAGTTAAATGTCAGAAGCATAACTTTTTTTTACGTATTAAAAAACTCGCCTAACTATAGCTTATTTTGTAAAACGAAACATCTTGTCACGCTATTTATAGACGCTATGAGCGTGACACACAAAAACCCTAATGCTTAATTTTACAACGTACTTGACCTTACCCAACATCTGCAATTTGAGACCGTTAGTCCATCCGTTATAGACTCATCGACAAGCTGCGTGAAGCCCAATTAAAATGAGAGGAATTTAAAAATAGCGTAGTCGACGTGTGCCTGTTCTACACCTGGATGATTATTGAATTATTTATTGATTATTTCTAAAAGTGACTTCTACTATTGGACTTGAAAAATGCGTTAAAAATGTGAGATGCGAGAATAAACGCGAGGTTAATATTAATTGACAAATAAGTATATTTCTTTCCTAAATGTGGAATAACACATTAAAAATGCAAAAAATAATGATAAAAGTCGGTTATCGTATTTGAATGTTGACGATAGAACAAGTGTCGGAAATAATCAAATTTACGTCAATAAGGATTTTAAGTAAGTACTTAAAATCATTATTGAAATTAATAATTGAATATTTACAGAGTAACAGATTAAGGAGTCAATTTTTTTTTGTTCATTACATTCTTCTAGTTTTAATTTTTGAAGTGCTTCTCACATTATTTCTCAGTAATTTGAGATGTTCACAATTTGGTTTTACAAGTGACAATTTATACATTACAGTAAATTAAATATTGATGTTAAATAAATTATAAATGGTTAAATATCTATAAGTGATTTTTATTTAACTCTTTTATTAAAATAAATAATATCGAAAGTAAGACTAATACATTTTACTACAGCGTTTTATGAAATATAGTAAAATTTCAAAGTTACTTTTGACTTGCTTGCTACATGACATGACATGCTATAGCTATACCAAATATTACTTAAGTTAAAATGTTAACGTAAACGAGATATTTATCTTTAAAGTTCATAAAAGTTTACATAAAACTTTCTCAAGCTACGCCCTACAAGTAGGCATGTCTGACCGGAAGTCAAGTCCCATTAAATTAGTAAATGAATTATGACGATGATTACATGATTATCGTTAACAGATTACGCCATGTTACAAATTACAATGTCGGTACATCAGTGGATGTATATATCAAAGCACGCGTCTAACCCATTGTTAATTGAAAATGGTTTGAATGTTTTGAACCTTTTGATATGCGTGTATTGTTGGTGTAAAATTGGAGATACTTTTTTCTTGTGGTGAATTGGTGAGTAGTTACATATATTTTAATGAATATTAAAGTTATGTGAAATTATTGTTGTATTAATTTAATTTAACGCGACGTGTACGAGTTCGATTCCCACGACCTTTTTCCTTTTCAGGACTGATGATGTTGTGATGATACAACAAAACGCGGCGTTGATTTCCGTCACAAAATTTTGTTGTATTGACTAACTGGCTTGTTTCTTATATTTACTCATTTACCGAGCTTACAAAGTGTATTGTGACAGAAGCGTTTTGACGTAAATATTCCTATTTTACATACACAAATGCAAGGAAAAGGAAATTAATGAATACATTCCAATCGAACACCTGATCGTTTTAATATGTAATAGACATTACTGACGTTACCTTTTAAGTAAATCAAAGTCATAGTTGCAATCAGTATGCAAAAGACATTTTTCCATTGTAATCCTCTACATTTTATGTTCATAATATGTGTGTCATTTTTATACATCGCTCGTTAGGTGCAATAATGACGTATATGTATTTTTGGCATAATGATATAGTCATGTATATAGTGTATTGTTCTTACTTATAATACATTTTAATTTAATGGTAAATATTACCCGTCTTCAGGTTTTCAGTAAAGTTTTATAAGAATTTATGTTATTTAAAAATTGTCTACATCAAAGTATATAAAATTATCTATATCAAGATTAGAACTTTTAATCGAAAATATGTGGCCTATATACATTAAAATAACACTCTAACAACCAATGTGAAAGGTAACCATTACATCACTATTATGTATCGATAATGCTGTCAACACAAACGAAATAATTATTGCTAGATAATCGATTTTGTATTCGATAAGTGAAAATCCATTGATCTCATTCGTTACATAATATGAGAGAAGTCGTGTGAATGTGTACCTGACGAGTAATCTTCAAAGTTCGTTACATAGCCAAGGTGTGGCGTTCTAGTTCGGTAATTAACGATTAGTATTCGTTATGTATGGGCACTTAAAACATATGGGGAATTAGTTTAGCTAAGTATTTTAAAGATAGTGTCTTAAAGTTTTTTTAAGAGCATTTTTTTAATAAATTAATGGTAATAAACTTTTTATTAAAACTTGAAAAACAAAGTAATAATCATATTTAAATATTAATCATAATAAATAAGTTTTAGAGAAATATAACCTATGTTCAAGTTTTCATGTCACATATGTTCTGTTAGGAAGGAAGGTGTCTAGTCCGACGTGGCTAGTCAAATGGTTCTTGAATTAATAGAAAGTAAAATACTAAAATATATTTTACTAAATACTTTCTGTTTACTTTACAAGGTGCGAGAAGTTCTAGAAAAAAAAAACATGTGAAACTCCGTTGAAATCTTTATAAATAAGTATATAAAAAAATCAATATGCTGCATTGATATCAAATACTAAGTACTTACTTGCGCGTACCTGTCGGTCGCGTGCCAACAATATTTTTATTCGAATTTTATTGCACTTTCTAATTGTTAGTCGCGTTACCATACAACCTTAATTCTGTTCACGCTCGATATGAGAACAATTTAGTGTAATGTTACATGAGCATTGAAAAATTGGTATGGATTGGCGGTTAAAAGCCAAAGAACCTTTACATATATATTTTTTATCAGCAAATCATAGGTCCGTAGATCTGAGTAAAAAAATTAAATTAAATTAGCTTCACGCTATATCCCGCACACAGCAGGGTAGGCAGAGGGAACCTAGTGTTAAGACACTGCGTTCCCCACTTTCTGCCGAATTTTGGAGGCATTGCGTGTTGAGTGGCAGAACTCAACGCCGCACTTTTTGCCTCGACACCAGAGCGAAGAAATGAAAATATAAATTTAAGTAAATATTTCATCTCCTCGAGTGGGGATCGAACCCACAACCAGTCGGTTTTACAGTCACACTTCGTGCCGCTGCGCTACGACTGGCCTCCGGTTTTAATTTCAACTCGATATCTCCAAGCGTTCCTGAGATTAAGTGTCTTGTTAGACAGACAGACAGACAAACGAAAAGCAACAAAGTGATCTTATAAAGGTTCAAAAGGGTTCAATTTTTCCTAAAAAAGGTACAGGTTAAGAATCCTAAAATTAATAATAAATTACTAGTTAACCATTATTCCTAAATAGATGACTTGAAATAGAAAAAGTGGAATTTGAAAAAAAAATGAAACTATACAAATGTATGAGCATTTTTCACTAGCAGGTTTAGCAAAAACTGTGATTACCATCCTAATACTTCAAGTGTTCCAGATTTAAGAATGTTCTAACATTTATCTGAGTCATTTGTATAACAAAATTCAACATATTTACACTAAATACGGCAATATCATGTTATATTATACAATTCTCTGAAGTGTTGCGTTTCAGAGGCAACCAGGGCATAACTGACATAAACACCGGTCAAGCGCGAACCTACTCTGAACCAATCTCATTTCCGATTTCGTCATTTCTTTTTTAAAAATATATTAACAGTTATTAAGATTCTGTGCGTGTTCTAGATTCGAAGCCATTGTTAACTTAATATACTCGTATACTTCTATCTTTTTGTGATTATAGACACTATACGAACAGTAGCTACAATAACAGTTTATGTTCCTGACCAATGGTTGCGTCTTGCAACTTTGCTTTCGTTGACCATATAACATTTATATCTGTTTTTTCCGTTACCGTACAAAACCTCTTTTAGCGCTTTCAATGAGGTGTCCCAAGGAAACTACATTTCAAATTTGGGCGTTCTGTGCGGCGTAGTTCTAGCTCTGCGTTGTCTATATGTCAGTCTCTCATCATCAGTCATGGCATCAGTATCAGCCTCAGCAACGGAACAGTTTTATACCTGTATATTTTTGATCGCGCTAAGTGCGGTGTTAGGTTTCGTTCAACAACCAAAAATGTCAATTATAAACTTTTGTATAGGATCGTCACCCGTGTTCTCGTTCATTTGTATATAAAACAGCAATAAAAATATATTAATAACAAAATATTTTTAATTAAAAATAATGTAAACAGTATTTTAAAGTAATGAAATCACAGTTATAAATATGTATATAGATTCATATTGTAGAATTATAATGGCACTTATTGCAACGTAATAACGGCTTCATAAAAAACTAAATATAATATTAAAATGCTCATCGCGTCTCTTGTTGTTTGTTTCATACGAGCAGTAGCATTCAGAAGGTTAATGCTTATTTGCGAAACATTAAAACACTGCCTTATTGTCATTTCAGGTTAGCTTATTAAAAAAAATGTTTATGTGTATAAAAATGTGAATCAGGCCATTATATTTTCATTTCCGCGCTTTGATAAAAAAAGTGCGGCGTTAGGTTCTACGACTTAAAACGCATTGTCTCGAAATCGAGGTTTAGGTAAATTTCGTCGGTCCTTTGTCGGGTGTGAAAATCGGTAACTTCATAGGAGAGAACTTCAAAGCTTAAAAAATATAATCTTCTTATACGGTCGTGTTCGTTTTGGCGCAGCGGCACATCGTTTAACAGTGGATGTGGGAAGAGTGGAAAGAGTTATTTTGATTTCCTAAGTCAGGCAACAAGACAAAACCCGTCTTTATGTTTCATGAAGCACAAAAAGCATGAACTGTCACAAAAATTGAGCGGAAATTGGGAAACGGAATGTCTATCTTTGCATACGCTGTGCGTGATACAGTTGAATGTGTTTGTGCCATATTTAAATATGAAGCGCTATTGGGTATGGTAAACGTTATTCAGCATGTATCTAAATACCCTTAACACGAAGTGTTAAAAACGGAAATAATGATACTGCACTAGATTGTCTTTCTCCTATCTAACTCCACCATGATACATAATTTAACGATTTTTAAGGCTTAAGAACTCTATGGTATCTATAAGAACTAAATAAATACTTTATATGTTGGAATCCCAAGGCTCACAACCTCGTGCTGATCTATTAGAATGTAAATATTTATTAATTCTTCTAGTATTGATATTTTAAAAGTCATGCAGGTGACCTTTGATAATAATACAATTGATACATCTGATATAACATCCTTAAATTATAATTAATTTAATGACGTTTATTATTAAATTGACATGTGGCGTGGTTTAATTTCCGATTTATCCATATTACTGATATTCCAAAAAACTTGATCACAATCTTCTTATTTTTAGTAAAATATTTTAAATTTTTTATTTAGTTTAATACTGTTGGAAAAGTTGTACTGAGTTGTAAAAAGTGAAGGGTATATTACATACACCTATGTACAAAAAAGTGCACTAATCTGTGGTCTCATGCAATTGAAAGCTGTCATCAGGCTTGTGGCAAAAATCTCCACTCGCACGCGATTATTTGCATCCTGATATTATAAACCATTACTCATTTGCTTTCTATGTACTTTAAATGGTAAAATCTGCTCTAAGTTCTACATGTTAAGATATAACTCAGTATGTTATAGATTTGATGCTCGAACAAATTTTAAAATACTTACGAAACAACTCTATTTCTGTTATTATAAGGTTTAGTTTTCTTTAATCGTTTGTATAAATCACAATATCTGGAAGTATAGCGGATGCAGTACAGTCTGCCACGCTTTCCTGTCTTTGAAGCACCCGGTGTTTTTTGTTCGAACTGCAGTAGACACACTAACGTTAGAATAGTTTATGATCGCTCCAATAAGTATGACAGGAATATGTCCATATAAGGATGACAATTATATAAAAAAGGTTTCCGTTTTCAAGGCGGTTGACGATTTAACTTTGAGAAATAGCTTACAATTTGTATTTTTTTAACTTTACGCTATATTCTGCTCACAGAAGAGTAGAAATAAGAAATCTAGTGTTAACACACTCCGTTCACAATTTTCCGTAGAATTCTGGAGGCATTGCGTCTTAAGTGGCGGAACTCAACTCCGCGTTTTGAATTGACACCAGAGTGAAGAAGTGAAAATATTAAAGAGCGAGAAAAGAACCCACAACTCGTTTAGTTTGATTAATTTGATATTATTAGATACTGTATATTCACAGTGGTTACAAAACAGTTCCAGATTAATAATAATCCTTGCGAGTCGAATATTGATATGGTTTATTAAGGAAATAATAATAAGAAACACATTAATACCGATGACAATGTCAACTGTTTGTGATTAAACAATTAGTTTATGGTTTTCATAAATTTATTACATGTATTTACACTTTTTTTAATTAATAGAAAAACGTACTTATTTTCCAATAATTTACGTAAATATCTTTGTTTCAGGCGCAAAGAATGGAGTGTGGAGCCACAGACTTTGGCAGAAAGCGTGGTGACCAGGTAAGGATTGACTATAAACATGTATACATAATTCGACTAATTCTATTATTACGATGGAATAGCTACTAGTTTGCAGATATTTTTATTATATAAAATGCAGGAGTATTTTCGGTTAGGTCGTTTAGGATACTTAAAGGTGTTACTAGGAGAATGTTGACTAAACAATACAGTTGGTATGTAAAGGTTATAATTATATTTACCCGATTTTCGGAGGTACCCGATTGCGTATATATGAGAAATTATCGTTTATGCAACACATTATATAGAAAACTGTCGCAGATATCTATCGGATGATACATATATTAGCTTTTTCATTTATTACTAAGAATTACATAGTAGTAATTTGACACCATTAAAAGTAGGAGTAGAACGATATGGTTTTATTATTAAATAAATTACTAAATGTTATAAAATTTCTAAAACTTTGATAAAATAACATAAAAATACATGCAATCTATGTTGTATTTTATGAGTCTTCTGCTTTGCTTATGAAAATTGCAGTTTTACGCAGCTCAGTGCGTTTTAATAAAAGGGATTTGAATTAGCTTTTTACTTTTATTAAAATAAATGGTTAATATAATCATATTTAATTTGTCAAGAAATTTTAAGTTTATAAAAAATATTGTAATTTTAAGTATATATATAAAACATGACCAATTATGATAATAGTTGCAGATTGATCTGCCTAACCTGCTGTGCGGGACACAGGTTAGGCAGAACCGCATTTCCCCCGAATTCTGGACGCATTGCGTAGTGAATGGCGGAACTCAACCCCGCGCTTTTGCCTCGACACCAGAGCAAGGAACTGGAACTATAAATTTAAATAAATATTTCATTTCCTCGGATGGTGATCGAACTCACAGCCATACGTTTACAGTCACACTTTGTGGCCCTGCACCACGACCTCATATATACATGGATATACAATACAATACAATAAAGTTTATTGCACACAAAGAAATATAAACAAAAAAAATGAACAACACATAAACAAGAAAAAATAACACGTATGCAAAGGCGGTCTTATTGCTTTAAGCAATCTCTGGATATATTGGTATTTATTATGTATTTATTACCTTTAACTAATTTATGTATATCTACGTTTGTGTGATGTATATTATATTTTTATGTTGTGACATTAGTAGATTAGCCCAACATTTCAAGGCCTGATCAAGTTATTGTTCAGTGACAGCTATCATTTGCATATGTTGATGAAATGGTCAGCTGTTATTAGAACTTGTTTCACCTTGTATTAAATCATGATAATCATTATTGTATGTAAGTACCTATGTATGTCTGTTCTTATTCTTATTATACTTATTGCAATAATCTCTTGCATTGCAACAATCAATTAAATAAAATTTTCATTGACTCTCACTATTTGCGCGAAATTTTGCAAACTGATGATACGCGTGCAAAGTGTTTGAGAAATCATCGATTTTGTTTATTTAAATATATTATGCCTCTGGCGCTGTTATATATAAGTTTGTAATTTATGGGTTATATTATAATTAGTTAAATCATCATTTGTTACAACAATAAAAATAACAAGAGTTCTAAATTATACTTTCTTTTAAATTTTATCTCGAACAGTAATATTTAACTTTAAAGTTCCGATAAATGTCAGGAACCTTTGACATTTAGTTGACAATGCTCTTTCACTTTCCCGCCTTTAGACAGCTGTCAAATTATGCAATCGAATAATTAATGGTGGACACCTGCCACCGTAAGGTGTATGGTACAAGAACACATCTAGCAGATGTTGTTCTATTTATACTACTATAACGAGATCGTAATAGATTAATTGAAATAAAACAATTTTAACTTTTTAACTTTGCAGAATACAGATAATAATAACATAGCATGTCATAGGTATTTGCAGTTTATAAATATCAATATTTCATCAAATATATTCATTGCTAAAAAATCTGTAAAAACTGTGATCACGAACTTCGGCTTAACCGTCGGAACTAAAAAGACCAACATGTCTATCAATTGCTATCAAAATATCGAACAGCCGAATCGATTTCATTCGATTGTAGTAATCGAGCGGTTTGTGTAACGGTTCCGCTCTACGCTCGACTTCGATATATTGACTAGAGAAAATAGTTATTTTGTTACTTAAAATTGATTTTCAAATTGTCTATTTATGCCGTGTAAAACTATTTTTGCGTTACCTTTTGACAATAGAGACTTATTATTATTTATATTCGTGGACAGAAATCAGCTTATATGAAAATTATATTGTGTTTCCACAGTGCTATTAGATTAAACTGAGAAAGACATAGATTACAGAGTGAGCGAAGAATAAAGAGGTAGAGGAGGATGCACATGAAGGTATTAAATATTAAAAAGATATTAAAACTTGTCCACCTCTAATTAATGATGTCATGTGTAATATGTACTAAAAGAGAGTTCTTTTGTCTGATACCTTACTTGAACTGCCGTATTTAATTAATATCATTTTTTTTAGGGCTATTATTTTGTAGGATTTAACCAAAAGTGTATAGTTTTCATATTTTTTTCCTGAACTAGTGCTACCTGTAGATGTTAGCTGCTAAATTTCATAATTCGAGGTCAACCGGAAGTATCCCATTAATTTTAATTCCCTTCATACTGTCGAAATACGCGTTTTTTGCAATATAAACGGCCGTATCTTTTTTTTAAGTAAACGTGTCCTACGTTTACTTAAAAAAAAGATATGATTTTTTCAAGAAATTATAGAGCCGTAGATCTGAGTATATTCCAAGCGTCCTAAGAGAAAGGCTCTTGACAGACACACAAACAAACGGACAACAAAGTGATCTTATAAGGGTTCCTTTTTCTTTAAAAGGTACGGTAAATAAATATATGACGGATATATATTTTTAGGTAACTCTAAAAATATATGTCCGTCATATATTTATTTATATTGTTAATTTTTTTCAAATCTTATTATATGATATTTTTATTATTTACTCTAAATTAAAATAATAAAAAGTTTATTTTCTTATATTTTCTATAGAGAATTTGTATACACGAGTGAAATGTGATTATGATAGTGCGAAGGCTGTATTCTCACGACGACGCGACGTGTTAAACATGTTCCGTTTATAACTAAGGTTAAGTGCACAGTGTTTTTAAATCATGTTAATTATGGAGTAAGAAATATTATATCATTATAATATTAATATTGTATCATGCTACTTTAAAAAAGTAAAAATAGTAAGAAAATAATGCAAAAGGTGATACTATTGTAATTTAGTTTAAAAATAGCAATGCCCAAATCTTTTTTATCTTCCTCTTGAAACTTTCCTTACATTTAGTAGGCAAGTGGGGTTGTAATATCACTTAAAACACTTAAATCTCTATCCACGTTTCCTGACTAGATTATTGAAAAAAAATATATAAAAAAAGTTGTTAAAAAAAATTAAGTATATAACACATTTATATAGTTTTCGGTATTGAAAACTTCATTTACTTAGACAATGCCAGGTCCAACCGCTAGTTAGTCTTTCAGCACGATTCTCACAACAATAATAAACAATGGAAGATAGACTTTATGAAATTATATCGTATTTTGCAAGCTGTCAGCCATAAGCTCGGTGTGGCAGCTCAATGCAGTTACTTTAGCTGTCTTCGGATATTCTATTTGCTGGAACAATGTTAGTAATTTTCATTTCAATTTGAAATAATGTAATAGAAATGTAAATTTTTTAAATATAATGGTGTTTATTACAATAGCGGAACCCAATGCATAGTTTTATGTAATTTGACTAGAGAAAGGATTCTTCCTATGAAGAAATCACAACCAGTCTGCGCAACGTCTGGCGAAGAGAAAGAATATCGTTACTAAAAAACTTTGGCACTCTCATGGTTTAGGTTTACAAATAAAAGTTTAAAGCTACAAATAATCAAAATAAATTTGAAAACTAAAATGTATTATTTATCATTAAAATTTGTTGGCCCACATATGAACTTGTCCCATTAAGCGGTAATTTGACGTCACACAACCATCGATCAGAGCGGACCGGGATCGATAACCGGTTACAAGCTACAACGGTACTGTATGTTAAGGGGAAGAATATTATGCTCAAAAGGAGGATATTTACAATTAATATATTTTGATATTAAAATAATTACTAAAAAAGCTGAATTTGGTTATTTTACTGATATAAGATAGAGAATAATATCTATATACATTTTAAAAGTGTTATTCCACACTTAGGAAAGAAAAATACTTATTTAGAAAACGTATAAAAATTTGAACGTAGCGGGACTCGAACCCGCTCCTCCTGGAAACCGACCAGGCGCTCTGACCAGTAAGCCATACGTCAGCTCATCAAGCTACGTCGAAATTTTTATACGCTTGTTACTACTTATTTATCTTGCTAGTATCTCTGTCGGGAGGTTTTGTATTAATATTTAGTTTACAATATTTTAATTCGAAGTAAATGAATCAATGAAACAAATACAATATCTATATAAATTTCATATGAAAAATTACAATTAAGTTAAAAGTGAGCTAACAGTTAAAGTGAAGTTTAAATTTTTACATTCAGTATGTTGTTTGTATTGAAACAAAAATATTGTTTTAAGTGTATTGTACTTACGAGAAAAAGTTAAAGAAAAAATATATAACGACTTGAACTCTTTTACCATAAATCGTCAAAATTCGTTAGCCCACTTTCGAACCAGTCCCATCGAGTCCAAGCTGGCATCACAGTCATCCATCACAATAAATTTATCGACAACTGTTCAAAGAAAAATAAAAAATTTAAACTTTTGCGACTAATTTGTAAAAAATGCATCAAGTAATGAGGTTTGAATAAGCGTAAATACCAATAAATAAATCAACTCACTTAAGATTGATTGCATTTTATTTTATTTTTTATGTACAATTTATTTATTTTATTTATGTTTGCGATAAATGGTATAAAATTTCTGACACGTTTCCACTGACCTAAAGTATGAATTACTCAAGTTTTGTTCCTTTGAGTTACAAAAGCTTAAAAAAACAGAAAAAAAATGTCTTTTTTGATGGAAAATATAAAATTTTTATAAAGGTTTCCTAGAGGCGCAGGTTCGATTCCCACTATGTTCAAATTTTCACACGTTTGCTAAAAATATTTTTTTATCGATATAATGTGACACTTGAAAAAATTATAAAACTCTGTATATTATATAAATACACTTTTATAATAACTAGTCCTTAAGACGCGGAAAATGTATTGCTATATATTTGACTTCTGTTCGGAACAAGTTGCAGGTCGTTTGTAGAACATTTAAATGAGTGAAAAACATCAATTATGTACCTAGAATTATTTAAGTGTGAATTGAGAAGTTTATTTATTTGAAATATTAGCATGCTTTTGCACATTTTAGTATTTAAGCAGTAAATGATAATTTTGCACATTGATACTTTTTTAATAGAAATTAACATCTTGATTCTATAAATTACAAAAAAAATCAATTATGTATTTGGCAGTGAAAAATCACTTATTTATCATCCATTAAATTTACGGATTTACGAGTCTTTCGATTTTGTCAAATATTTCTTCATATATCATATTTAGGAAGAACTATAAATCTTTCAGTAATATTAAAACAAGGTTTAACTCAACGCTTTTTAGCTTCATATTGTGAAAATGTTATTATAAGCATCAAATTTACGATTCATCGGCCCGTTATGAAAAATCGATTTATTATAAAATCGGCATAATTGACAATAATACAAGTACTTAAGAGAGATGACAGGAAACATATAAGCTTACTCACAAATATATGACGCAACAAAGGAGAGCTTTCACGATTTACATAATAACTCAATGACACGCGTAAATTCCATACATAAAGGTCGTTTAGACATCAGTGGACGTTAAGAACCGAAATTCTTATTTTATGGTGGCAAAGTGGACATGGCGAGATTGAATTTATATTTTATACCCCGGTTTTATCTGTTCGCGAAATTTTTTATTTTTTTATTTTCGTAAGTGTTTGTAAACGTCAGGGATTTTCTGTAATCTTAAATTTTATTAAGGTTATTTTAATGCACTCGAAAAGTAGTTGGCTGTAAGCAATGGCTTAGTATTTAAAATATTCAAGCTGATTTATCTAACGCTTTTTAAGTAGAAGATGACCTTATTTTATAAAAGTATGAATTAATTCGATTAAAGGGTTTTCAATATAACTCATTACCTCACATTTCGTTTAAGTTTTAGTTTAGTACTATAGATAATAACATGACATTTGAACTACACAGTCGATGATTCATAAACTTAACAAATTATACCACCGGAAGTGCTAGCATTCTCACGTGCACTTTTAGCATATTTACCTTGTAAGGATTCTTTGAGATTTCTCTCACATTTCTTGAGCTTATCTTAAAAATCTGAAATTTCACATGCGGTTTTGAGAAATTGCTGTATGCTACTTGTTCTCATAAATTAAAATTAATATAAAGAGAGCTTTTAGATAAAAACAATTGATATTTTTATTACAGCAGTAATTAATGATATAAATATATAATAAATTCTATAACAAAAATACATTTATTTTAATACAAATTTTACATTTTCATAATAAACCAATAAAATAGACAATTCAAATAACAAAAGTAGGCCCCACAACAACCTTTGAACCTGCATCTGATTTGTGGAGCGACAGACACACTTAGAAAGTAACTCTTTGTGGGAATCGTTACAGCTTTATGTAAGCACTTAAACTTAAAAAACTTAACTTATTAGGTTTTACTGCTGAAGTTGATTGCTAAGAGCTTTTAAGAGTTAAGAGGGGAACAGTCCTTAGCGGTTAATTTGTATTTTTGAATGTTTATACTGAATAATTGTGTATCAATGATACAAGTATATTGTTATATGATATTTAGGATTTAATGTAATTATCTTTTATCTTATTTATTATATAGTTTTGTATCAAATTATGTCAAAGGTACAAATAGATTAAAATATGTTTAAAATGTTAAAAAAGGTGAAAAAATGAATAAAAGAAGGTTTTCCTTAATACTAAAATTGAAAGAATATTTAAAAATAATATTATATAAAAAAATTGGAGGTAATTTACTAACTAAAGTACTACGATATTAATAATCACATTTTGTACTGTTGAGCTACCTGTTGAAGTATAAGAAACGATTTAAGAATTTTTATTGCTTCATTAAACTGAATGTAATATATGACTCGAACTCTATATTTGAGTTGAGGTAATCGTTGTTTAGAATGTAAATGAAATAAGGCACCTTCTTCTTTTTTCTTTAGCTTCACACTGTACTTTGCACGGTAGGCAAATGCAATATGGGAACCAAGTGTTTAGCTCGTTCCCATTAAAATGAATTATGATGAATTGATACTATGTGTTATATTATTAGTAAAATATTCAAATTTTAGAACCGCTAAAGATATTTAACATATAAATTTCTCCGCTCTGGTTAGAAGTGGCAATGCGCGGCGTTGAGTTCAGCTACTCCACAGTATAAACAAAAAAAACCGATTACTCTCAAAGTCTTGTACTTTACATGATAAAATATATATTGTTATTGTTCTTTTTTTAAATAAATTTTAATAAAGTAAAAAAAAATACTAAAATCAGTATCCTCAAAAAATATATATATTAAACATAATTGCTAATTAAATCTTTACATTGCTTACAAATAAGATTGGTCGTAAGATAAATGGCTGGTACGTATATATCATATTATGCAATACACACTTAGCAATTCATTGATGCTTTTAAGCTCGTGAAAGTCAGAAGCGACCCGAAACTATTTCTTTTGCCACCTCGTTTTTTAATTTTTGTAATAAGGTTGCGAAGGCTTAGTTACCTTTTCATATCTTTATTGACGCTTTTTGACTGTGTTAGAAAGGTACGTTAAAAAAAGAGGGTAATGTTTTTAAAGGCATAATGTGTATATATGAATGTCATCCAAGCAGCTGGACGATTTTTGACATAATATAAGGTTTTATTGAATTCATCAGAGTTATGGTAGTAAAAGTGAACATTTTGGAAATGTCTGCGAACTAAAAAATACGTTGTTATTTGTTTTCTTTCAATGCAAATATTAAAACTAGTATAAAGCTGTCAGTTAAAAAAAATAATTCTAAAAATATATAATTACAAAAATTAAAGAAAACCCACTGTTTAAAAATAATTAACTAAAATGAGAAAAAGTAGTTAAAAATAAGACTTTTGCAATAGTATTTTTTTAGATGAACTTTTTAAATGAAATTCGGTAGTGGGTTAAATTCCTAACAACTAACATTATTTATAATATAAATATTTCTCGGTCTGGTGGATGAAATGCCGCGATCGACTATCTAGCACGCGATATCTCTCCAAACGTGAAAAATTGAGAATGAAGAGGTTAAAAACTAGGTTATTTATTTATATTTATCCTTTAACTACGAACAATGCGTATGTACATATATGATAACATTTTCGGCCAATATATTTAAAAGAAAAATTGGCCATGTCCGAGTCGGACACGCGTACGAAGAGATCCGTAGATATATAAAAACGGCAAAAATATATATATATTTATTTATTTATATTTGTTAATTTTAATTTATATTTGTTGTTATTACAGTAATGAGAATATATAATTTGCGAAAATTTTTAACTGTCTGACTGTCTACTATCTCTATGATGTGTCCCGAGTTGGGATTGAACCCACAATCATTGCAGGTTAAGTTAAGTCCTTCTCTACTACAAAAACATCTATACACATACTTACACACATTATCTTCTGGTTAACGTGTAATTAACGTTACTTGACCTATAAGACAGGTATTTTGAGCACAGCTAACAAACTGTCCTATTGTTCTTATAAAATGCTGGTGAACGGCCACAGCTGAAAAGAGGTTAGAGATCCTTGAATTGTCTATAGTTTAAGGAATAGAATGGCTATTGAAGTATTACAAAATAACAATCTCTTTACATAAAGAGATTACATATATACATATGTATGTAATATGTATTAATCAGTTTTATATTTAATAAGTTTTAGTATTAGTGAGTATGTATTATTATTAAGTAAAAAAAAATATTCGTACTAAAGACGGGAAAATGGCGAACGAAAGCGTCTTAATGAAAACGAAGTGTCTTAACACTAGATTTCCATTAAATGTGTAAAATTGTTAAATATAAAATTATATAAACATTCGCTTATCACCTTAGATCTAAGTGAAATTTAAGATAAAAATAACATTTTCTTATAAAAGGTATTAATTGCACCTTGTACCAGACCAAGTGTCTATAGTGCTTAAGTAAAGAATAATTAAAAAAACACACGTTTCCCAGGTTCCCTCTGCCCTACGGAACACAGCGTCAAGTTTCTCAAAAACGCTATCAACTTTGTTTAATATATCACTTCAATTAAAAAACCAACATCTATCAACCAAAACACAATACACTTTGGTCTATTATTATAGATACTAGTACCAAGCAAATTGCTGTACGTCGCTTTCACACCATCTGCCGTTCTATTCGCATTTGATTGTATGATTTATAAAGTTTCCGCCTCCGACTCGCGAGTCGCCGCGTAATTGAATATTCTCCATCGGATTGATCACCGCTCCCACTTGTAATCATGTTATGTGGTGTGACCATGAATTTTTAGTATTTCGAGTTTCACGCTGTATCTCGCAAATAAAAAAAAAAAATTAAATTAGCTTTACGCTTTATCCCGCACAAAGCAGGATAGGCAGAGGGAACCTAGTGTTAAGACACTTCGTTCCCCACTTTCTGCCGAATTTTGGAGGCATTGCGTGTTGAGTGGCAGAACTTAACGCCGCACTTTACCTCGACACCAGAGCGAAGAAATGGAAACATAAATTTATTTAAATATTTAATCTCTTCGAGTGGGGGTCGAACCCACAACCAGTCGGTTTTACGGTCACACTTTGTACCATTGCGCCACGACTGGCCAAAAAAACTTTAAACCTAATTAAATTAAGAGATTATTTACGCTAGAAAGTATTTTAAATTAATATTTGATGGTCACTATTTAAATAAGTGACGCATTTGTTTAGCGTAGGTCAGTTCAGCCCGGGTCGAACTTTCCCATACTTTTGTTAGCTTTATGTTCGTGCATATGATTCATCATTGGATTCTAGTACTTGAGCGTCTAAAAAGGTTACTGTGTTGTAACTTTGTTTTGTACAAAGGAATTTAGTGGAGTCAAAACTAACTTTATTATAGATATAGTAGGTTTTTTCTTTCATATATCTTCAGCATGTCATAGGAGAGGCTGAAAAAATCGAGTTAGTTCGTTTTTTCTCTATTCTCCGCCCCAAGTGGTATATCGTTATGATCGATATAGTAAACATATAAAATACATACACAATAATCTCTTAAAAGTTACAAATACACTGACGTTTGTATTGACAATGTATTTTATTATTATGCATCAGTGTACTTGGAAAAATATTTTATTTTACTAAAATTTTTAAATTGAAAATGTACTATTAGTTAGGCATTTCATTATTATTTTAAATTAATCATATTTATTAGTTTAATACTTATAGGAACATATTTGAATTTATTTACTTTTACATAAACAACTTTACCCTAGTGCGGCGCCATCTAAATAAATATATTTCAATTTATTATTATCGATACGGAGATAGAGTATTACGGAATCGTTACGATACCGTTTGAAATATCGTTACTTGCCTTGTGCCCGTTGATTTATGCCAGACGATTAGCGATTGCGATGGATA
Organism: Heliconius charithonia; assembly: GCA_030704555.1. Taxonomy (NCBI): domain Eukaryota; kingdom Metazoa; phylum Arthropoda; class Insecta; order Lepidoptera; family Nymphalidae; genus Heliconius; species Heliconius charithonia. The sequence continues at coordinate 9,681,108 of CM060825.1, forward strand.
ATGTGCTTATTTAAGGACGGCTCTAGTTTATTAATATAACATTTCATATATTACATTCATTTATATAACTATTTATTCTTACTAATTTTGTTAGATGGCAGATAGCTTAATAGTAACAAACCTCTGTATTTCCAATTTTTTATGTCTCAATATAAAACTAGGGTCTCTTTGAGGGAAAAATCGTAAAGCTATTCTATTTCCACCATTTCTTAAGTTGCGAAGCCCGAAACCACTATTTGTGCTTAAAATATACGTATTTTTAAGTGTATTGAATACCTAGTTATCTATCCTTATATGAGAGAATAATAAAATATCCTATACCCTTATTTATGCTCATACTAAAATAGTATATAACCCTTATTACCACGAATAATTCAGCACATTCATAAAGTCATACTAAATTATTAACAGATATAAGGCATACATACAATTTGCACACAGATTTCGCTCTCGGTAAGTCACGGCTTCCTATTAACTATTAACGAGAGCTTGGGAACTGGGCCAAGTTACGTTTATTGAGTGTTGTCGGCGTAGTACTAGTCGGGTCCGGTTATAGGCTTATTTGATAATGCCAATACAGGATTTGCTTTGTTATCGTCTGTCTATATCAGGGGTTTCCAACATTTTCTTGATCAAGGATCACTTATATATCGTTCTTGGTGTAACAAAAAGCCACGACCACTGTGCATATAGGTATAATAAAAATTAACTGTGATAATCAAACAGAAAGTGCTCCTCACCATCCCCAGTCATAAAATTAAAATCGTTCGTAGACCATATTTAGGCTTATGCGGACCACTGGTTGGGAACCAATGATCTATATAATGGTGTAGGGTATTTTATTTAATTGCAACATTGATATTTCTGAACGGTATATGAGTGTTATCTTATAGTTATGTAGGCCATAGTTTAAATGATAGATAACCATTAACTCTAAACACTATCGTGAGAGCTGAGCTTGCATCATTTCTTCTCAGTTTGAGTTTGACTTAAAATCGTACCCATTATACATACATATATACCTACTATTTAAATTTAAGTTTCAAAAATTTCATATTGTATCTATAATTCCTAAGAAAGTAACCAACCTTTGTTTGGTTACTTTCTTAGTATTTTATATTTTTTGTTACACAAATTGAGGCCAGTCGTGGCGCAGCGGCACGAAGTGTGACTGTAAAACCGACTGGTTGTGGGTTCGATCCCCACTCGAGGAGATGAAACATTAATTTATATTTCCATCTTCTTCGCTCTGGTGTCGAGGTTAAGCGCGGCGTTGAGTTCTGCCACTCAACACGCAATGCCTCCAGAACTCGGCAGAAAGTGGGGAACGGAGTGTCTTAACACTAGGTTCCCTCTGCCTACCCTGTTGTGTGCGGGATACAGCGTGAAGCTGATTATTTTTATTTGTTACATAAAGAACGGTTCGTCGCATAGTTTAACCATGAATCAGCTGATAGTAATACTATAAGGAACAACAAATAGTGAAAGTTTGTTTGGACCGTATTGGAATGGAATCAATGAAGAAATTTGATTACATTCAGATCAGGTTTAAGAAATAGCGTATATTGGTAGATCTTTGTTGTCAAATAAGTTTGAGTTCAATATTTTTAAATAAAATTCTTCTTAAATCAGTAACTTCACGAATATTTATGAAAAGCAATTAATAATTATTAATGATTTTCAAATAAAATCAATCTCCGTAACATATTTTCTATAATGTTTATTAAGATGAAATAAAGGACATACTTACAATTTATTTTATACATTAACACCCCGCATCCCGCATATTGCTGAGTAAGCAGAGGGAACCAGTGATAAGTTAAGTATTAACACTCTGTTCCCCCACACAATTTTCGAGGCCGAATTCACCCTCTCACTTTTCTCATAATATAAATAAATGTTCTAAATAGAGTATATTTAGTATTTACTCAAGTATATTTAGTAACATAAAAGACTGAATCTTGACTATGAAATGGTTTCAACGAGCAATTATTATTGTTCCATTACAAGACGTAGAGCAATCACTATATTTCACTGCGGCGATAAGGCAATCGGTATTTATCAATAACATTGTGATTATTTGCGAGAAACAAGGTTTATGCTTTAAGGGACTTATGGGTTATTAGAGAATCTATTATATAAATGGTATTTGTGTCTTAAATATTGACTCATATAAGCATTTATTTGGCTGAACGTTCTAATCTTGGGCTCTATTGTATCTTATTTAAAAAAAATCGACTACGGTGTCATAACGGCGGTCTACCAATTTTATCTATGCATAGACAATTGAAGTAATTTTATAATCTGCATTTTTTTTATTTTTCAATGAAACACACATTTACTGTTATTGATTTTAATTTATTTCTTAAAAGTCATATAGGTTAGTTGTGGCGCAGAGGCACAAGCGTGCGACTGTAAACGCGACAGGTTGTGGGTTCGATTCTAAGTCAATTAAATGAAATGTTTATTATTTTAATTTCCTCATTCTGGTTACGAGGCAAACTATGGCGTTGAGTTCCACTACTCAACTCGCAATTCCTCCAGAATTCGGCGGAAACTGGGGAATGGAACAAATATCTTTTAACATCTTCAATATATGTATGTATATAGCTATGATTCAGATTGTCGATAGTAATCAATTCTTGATTAGCGAAAGTCAATAGAAAGGCAGAGGGTCATCGTGATATTGCAAACAGACAGAACTGCCCTACTAACTAGCTGCAACGAAATTGATTGTACAATAGTATACAATGTATTCTGTTTTAACGAATAAATTATTTTTTATGTGTGTTATCATTTTAAGCAAATTTCTAAGTATTTCTTCGTTCTCTAATTGTTTTATAAAAGTCGTGTTAGGTTTCATAAGAACAGCCATAATTAAAAATGTAAAAAAATTGGCACCGGACATATAATTGGTGCTTCATTAATTATATTTGTTATAAAAAGAAGAAACACCCTAGAAGTTTCTTGGTAAAACACTGTGCGAGAGCTTATCGTGTAGATGAGGAGCATGGAGTGCCCGGGACTTGCGACCCAAGAGCAAGATTGAGGGCACCCTTGAAGATGAGCATTAACGCTTGTGTACTACGTAACAAGCGAATATAATAATATGAAGACGTTAAAGGTCTTCCATAATAAGTAATAATTAAATTAATTATAACTTCATACTTAAGCTAAAAAGATTTAAAGATCTTATCTTTCCTGCCTTGGTTGATCAAATTATAGATCATACTAGAACGCATGCGGCGTAAACTTGGATTGTAACGTTGGACGATGAATCATTTCAATATGGCTTTTGAATTTCGAGATTTTGTGGGCCAAGCCAATAGTAATTCCAACAATATCACATACTTTTCACATTTTAAATTATATGTCATAAAGAAAGCCGAATCTATCTTAACAAATGTCACATAAATGTATGTAGACAAAAGAAAATAAATATTTACAATGTACCACCGAAAGTGTAGAAAGTACCCGCGCACAGGCTAGGAGTTGCGGTTGGAGCCTACATTGCGTCGAAGACAACAGGTTGTGTTCAAACCATCTTTGACTAACAGTTAATCCCTTTCACCGCTTAGATTTACGTTTATCAATATATATGTCTGTTGGTGTCTGTCGAAATTTTTGCTACTTTACTTAATATTGCTTATTGGTATGTACTAATGTTATATAACACAGGAGTTTGTTTGAAGGCACCAATCTCAGAATCTGTTGGTCCAAGTTGAAAAAAATAGATGAATAAAAAATAGATATGATAGCCAATTTATAGAGGAAAACGCACATAATCATAATTTGCAAATTCAGAAACCTAGTCGAGTATAGAAAAATATAGATAGAGAAAGCTCGAGATATATAAACCCTTGTAAGTTCAAACTCCTTTCGAAAAATGTATAATTATGGATATTTTCTAATAATAATGTTGTTAAGTAAAACCAGTGTTGTATTTTGTTATTCAGTATGTAATATCGCTGAAGTAATTGGAAAGTGGAATTCCTATTTAGCTAGATGCACTAAGAAACGCATTTTATTTACCTGTTGAAACATTCGGTTCCCATTCAGACACTTTTGTTTACCACTTTCCGCTGAAATCTCGAGTCGTTGCTTGTTGAGTCGCTACTCAACACTCAATGCCTCGAGATTTCCTTTCCGATTTTAGTTCCGCTGAACTAAACGTTCTCGCGGGTTACCATAGTAAGGAAAGAAACGACGACACGACAGTCGCACGCAGGGGCACTGCGCCGTGACGGCATCGAGAGGTTACGCCTAAATGTAAAATTAATTAAGAGCTGTGTGAACTGATAACATTAATTATACATTTAAATAAATTTTAATGAACAGATAGAAAGTTAGTTTTCCACTTTTCCCCAACACCAGGTTGGCCAGAGAGGGCCTATTATTAAAACACTGTTCTAAGCTTATCGCCCGGACTCATTCATGTTGATTGGCGGCACTCAACGCCGCACAAACGACAAAATCTCACCCGAGCGGGGAAATCGAAACAATTTACTTATCGAAACAATTCTCTCAATTTATCATCGCGTGTACAGTTACACTTACGATAGCCTCTAAAAGATTACTGATAATTTAATTTGCATACTTAGTTCCTAAGTATTAACTCTAATTTCTCTACTGACTCAATCTTCTCAATCTTGTAAATCGAAAGTTATATTATTTATTAGATTAAATCTGGTTTCATTATTCAAATATCAAGTATTTTATACGTTCCGTTCCAGTAATACCTAAAGGCGTGATAGGTCAGTTAAGTCGTAAAATAACAACGCAGCGACTCTATCTCATCTGTGTATTATGAAATAGAAGCCTATTTTACTTTATAAACAATGCACTCACTTTAAATTCAATTAAAAATTAAAAAATATATATATTGTGAGAACGTCTGACTTTTAAATGTTTTGTGGGTTCGATTGCCCATGTGACATAGATCTTCCTACTCTGACAAGATAATGCTTTATCTAACGGCGTTAAGTTTCATCACTCTACAATGACTGAATGTCTTGAACTTGGGAGAAAATCGGAGAATAAAGTGTTTTAACACTGTATTTTACATTTTCTAAAGCTTAAATCTGTATTTAAAAAAGCATATTTTATTATAAAACCTTCACTCTGACACATTAATGGCGGGTGGCTAGTCGTAACTTTTTACATTTAATACACTATTATTATATTCGATTTCATAAATTAAATATAAGCAATAAACAACAGTTTCCATCCTTTGCTATTATCAGCAATAACTATTAATTCTGCTTACCATTACAAGTTTTCCATCTGATAAGAACTTGTTGATTTATAAATTGTAATTGAATACGCTCGTCATTGATCATTATTTGATAGAGAAATGTAATTTGGTTGATTTGCTTGTGGATTTTCACAGGCGCTCTTAAAAAGTTACTGAGAAAGAATAATTAGGTAGATACGTTTGTTTGTGTAACAAAAAGTAAATTAAATTTTATTAGTGATATATTTTGTTGTATTTAGAAGGATATAAAACAAAATTATAACATATATAACGTAATTTTTTTTGCTCCATCGCTTTATATAAGTTTATAGTGTACTTAAATTATATTTTAGTTCCTTTATTTATAGTTTTTTTTTGTTTCAGGTAAAAGAAAAGAGTAATAGAGAAGATTTGAAAACTGACATACAACATAGAAAAGAAAATTTTTATAGGGTAAGTTATATTTTTATTCTTTTAGTGATTTGAAATAAATGTTTTTTAGTAAAAAACTTAAAAAAAAATGTTTTTTAGCATGGTAAGCAGCGATGACATAATGTTATGACAATGCGTTCATTACATTTTATAAATTTTCGAACTTTTACGTGTTGTGGCCAGAGAGAGATGATCATAACACATTCAATAGTTCAATAGAAGTCAACCGTCGCGCTTAAAATTAGACGGTGCCGCTGAGCCACGGTGGCCTCTAATATTTTAAATATAAATTTATTTCTTTGTAATTTATAATTTAACAAATTTGTACTTTTCAGGAGGCCCCGTCGGACGAAGACTCGGCGGTGTCTTCAGCGCCCGCCTCACTCTCCCCTCAACCGCTCAACGAAATGTGGGTAAGTAATGGTTGTGACTGGACAAAATAAAAAAGCAAGGGATTATAAAAAAACTTTACTCTGACCCGCGTCTCTTGAAGCCGTCCAAATGGTTCATTAAGTACAATAAATAAATTGTAACTAGGGTGAATTGATATTTAAAAACCTTAAAATATTAAGTTATATATTTTGGCTGCATTAGTTGTAACTTATGTCAACCAGAAATTAAGAAAATCTAAAGAAGGCGGCAAAATTCGTAGGTGTTGAGTGTTCAATTTTTTTTGCAATCCTTATGTATGAGGTCTTGAGTGTTTTACAAGTAGCTATTTTTTTGGGTATTTTTTTGAACTGTAGTACATGTTTCTAATTGATAAATAATTGGACACGAATACGAGGACGAGTTAAGAAATACAAGAAGCATCAATTCGAGAGAAACGCAAATTGCAAATGTTAAAAGATGCGCTACATTCACAAAATAATTGTGTTAACTCTTATGTATTTCCATATGTATATTTACTAATATTTTCCTTTCGTTACAGTTTATTGTGTTATTTTATATATCGCTTATAACACTTACGCCTATCTTAAGTGGAAATATATGAATAATATGAATATAGAGATAATTAAAAATGAGTAATTAAATCCAATATACAACTGTGGCAAAGATATATCATTTTACACACGATGGTTATGAGTTCGATGTTTGCTCAGAAGAATGTATACAATATTTCGTTGCGCTGGTCTGGATAGATCGTTAAATACCATTATTAAGCAAGACGTCTGTAGTACAAGTGAACGGATAATTGAGAACATAATGTCACACGTCTTTCCTTGTCGATATTTAATTTCATAATAATATAGTGTTCTATGTCTAGAAAGGCTTTCATTATTTACATAGCACACTGAAGCTGGGAAATTAAATATCCGTTAAAAATTATCATGATTTAAATATTTATAGAATGTTAACGGGTTACTTAACTTATTATTTATATATCGTTCATTTTGAGATCGAGTTTTTGAGATCAGTTTTTCGATACTTTGACAGTTGCCGGTTCAAATTCGAATATAAACAACTACTGTAGAATCATAATCTTAAACTAAAAAATCCACAGCTTCCCTATTCCTTTTTTAACAATTAATTTACATTTACTGTGTAGAACTCTCTTTACATACTACCTTTAAAGGTAGGTAGAGCGAGAACGAGATGTTTTAATTTCAAATATTTAATTTTTTTAATTTTAAACACTGAAATTAAAAAAAAAAATGAAAACATCCCTTAGTTATAAAAAACTCTTAAAGAAAGTCTTTCTTACAAGTTAAGACCGTCCGTGTCCTTCCTTTATAGCTAGTATCTTACCTATTATTTATTTTGCGATTTCTGTCTTTAAGAATTTTTTTTTGCAAAGTTATTTCTATAATGTATTTTCTTGTTTATCTTTTTGGATGTACAATAATCAGTTTTTATTATTATAATTGTCGTGGTACTGTAATTTAAAATCAGTCATACTGTACTTTTTTACTCTAATTTAACTTAATTTTGTAGTATTTTACTATAAGTAAGACACAGTGCGGCACAATGTCTTGAATTAAGTAAAGAACGGAGTGTCTTGACACTAACGCGTAAAACTGAAAAAAAAAACACATTTTTGAGAGTAATAATTTACAACTATCGTGTTAGGTATGAAATACTACCAACTGCGCTATAATAGATAGATACTATTAGATATGTGAAATTGCGCAAAAAATCTAAATAAAATGCTTATTTGCACATTTAGTTTGTAAAGAAGTAAGGAATTCGGAACTGTGGCCTTGATGCATTGTAAGAGCATCGTAATGACACACGTCAGAGTAAATATCAATATTGCGATACTAATGTCATATAAGTACACTAAAATGCTAACATTTTTTCCTTCACCGCGCTCTACACTCTCTGTTTTTTATGATATGTCGAATTTTATTGCACTAGTAAGATTTTCGAGGCACTGCCTGAATGGAGGAACTCATTGCTGTGTATTATTGACTATTCCAGCAGGGAAGAATAAATCATTTAAATATTATCATTCTCTGAGGGAGGATCGAATACAATACTGTAGCGGTTACAGACACACGTTGCCCACTGCGGCATCTGCCTTAAATCGAACCTACAACTAGCATATTTGAATACACTACAATTCTCTAATAGTTAAAATGGGCATTTCTTATAGTCAATCATTCTAATAGTTAATCATTTAGTACAGAGGTAGGTACCTAAGGAATTCTGAGCCGTGGCCTTGGTGCATCATGAGAGCATCGCGTACGTAAGTCAGCCGTCAGCGTAAATATCATTATTGCGATACTAACATGTCACCCACTAAACTGTTGGCGCTTGCTTCTTGCGTCACTCCATTGTTTTGTAGGGTAACAATGATACATGCTCACTTGGGCTAATTTTATGTGGACAGTTCCTCTATTTAATTATCGGTGTGCTATTGTAATTTTTTGCAAAGAAAATAATTGATTAGATAGATTATTTTGATGTTATTTCATTAAGAATGATGTTGAGGTATGTTGTTTTTCAGATACGTTATTTTTTTATTTTTAATTTCGTAAAAACATCATTTTTTACTTAAAGATATCGTAACTAAGATGGGGAGTCTTATGAATTCAAATAGTACTCCAAGTTAGATTGAATCCATAACCGTCGTGACATATATCACCTGCACCACAATGAAACCAAAAATCCCATATCATAGCCAATTATTAATTTAAGTATAACTAAGTATAAGCAATTAGAAAGGTGAACCTTGACAATCCACTAAAATCAAAACTAATGGCAACAGTCGTGCGGGCAATGCCGCACCGCGGCGGAGCGGGCGGCGTCAGCGGCGCGCGAGTGCACGCGGCTGTCGGACGCGTTGCGGGACGCGCGCGACCAACTCGAGCTCATGGAGTTCAGACTGCTCGAGCTGGAGGACGCTAGCCCGGATAAGGTGAGAGTTCTGGCATTATATCCTACATACAAACTAAATTAATTAAAATCATTAAGTATGCAGTACGGTCGTCGTGGCTGCCCTGAAGATAGCTGTAGATGGCTGCGCAGGATTGTTTTTAGGGATTTTTCTTACCTTTGATTATTATCAACTGAGTATAAAATGATTAAAATTAATTATATATACACAGTATAGTCTTTTTGAAGTTAGCTGTAACAAGTAAGTGCAGATTTATTTGAGGATTATTTACATTTGATTATTTTCTTCACAAATATACAATGCGCAAAAGTTCAGAAAGTCTAATTTTAGTAGCCACGACACATCGGCCGTACTGTTATCATTTAAAAAAGGTAAGTGCTCTAAATTTTCGAATCGAACTCGAATGTAAGTGATGTGAATATGATTTTACTCGAGTTTTGTGTTAGTGACTGTTATTGTGTTCCAATATTTATGATAATAGTGATTAAGTTCAATGATATGTGCTTTGTTCAAAGTTAAAGGATCATTTTTGATGACAATGGTAAGTTATAACACAAACGTTTTATACGATTATAAAATGAAACACTTCTGAAAATTGTCGTCTATCTTCCTTCTTGTTTTAAATAACAGTTTCTTGTAAATTAACCTCCAATTTGAAGGCTTTATCCAACGAAGCGATAAGTTGTTGCCAGAAGTGATTTAAACTATTATTTATCAATTACACCGGCGCTAACATAACTGACTTAGAGACGACGAAATATGTAATTTGTCAGCTATATAGCTAATTAGTATCAAGAAATATTAAAAACTTGTGGAACAAGAAATATACGGTAATTTAGTTCGATACATTTTATAATTGTATGTAATTATAAAATATTACGTAGACGCTGGGTTAGGTGTGAGCCACAGGTGCTCTGTAATAGCAATACGAAACAAACTAAACATACGAGTATAAAGCATTCGTCATGCGAACTTCCTGTAATACGTGCATATCTTATTTCTGACTCCTTAAACCTTTTATGGGCGTGAATTGCCCGTTAAATTTGTTTATATATGTATGGTGTATATAGACTATTAAAAATGTATGAGAAACAGAAAATTATATACCACTCTCATATTGTATAGTAAGATAAGCAAAGATATAAGCTAGTGTCCAGTGGAATATTCAAGGTATTGCGTTTTAAGTGGCGGAACTTAACGTTGCACTTTACATATATTGCAAATGTCTAATAAAATTGTATTTTTTTAAACAATAATGAATTCTACTGAGTGTGATAAATCTAAAACCATCGTACTACATATACATATCCAGCTTTTGCTATGATGGCGTTTGGCAATACATTTCATGTGTATACTTTACACTTTTGCTTACGATATTACTAAAGTTAATATCTTTAATTATTCCTATAACTTGTCTACGTGTTAAATAATGTATGAAATTATAATTATATGCCAGCACTTAGCCTCAATACAACGATTTACTATTAATATTAAGCCTTCTAGTGATGTAAACAAACATGTGACACTATTGATATAGTAGTTATGATATTTCAAGCAATGCCAACTTTACAAAATGGCAATCATTTGCAAATTTAGTATTAATATAATATTTAATGGATTTTTGTGTTGGACACATTGGAAAATTAATATTGACATAACGTGAGTTCATTTGCTCTTAGTAGAAGATTGATCATTGAAGTAATTGTTTTTTAATCAAAATAATGTTTACATATATTCAAATTATTTCAAAATATTAATTACATAAATATGCATATAAATAAAATCGATAATATTAAAATAAATAGACAATATAACACTGCAACTAGGTATATTTTAAGTATATTTTTTAGGAATAAATCAGGAGCAAGGCTATATTAAACAAAAGAATGTCGTATATATAAATACATAAGTGACTACAGTTCGTTTGTTTACTTATCTAGCAGAGGTCACGTTTGTGAATCTTAGCATATTTAATAGAAACGAAAGGATATTTTTACAAGGTCGCAGGAAAATCTTGTTAACTAGCTGGTCTATTAAATTTATTATCTTTGATTTTCTTACTTCTGTATGCACATACATATAAAAGCCATATAAAATGTTATTCTTTTAATAATTTTATTTTAACACGAATGGTTTAACTAAATTTATAAAAGCCTCTTATACATTTCCTTACAAATGACGTCATAAAACAGTACGGATTTGGACGCTACCATTTCCTCTTTCCTTTCCGTTTGTACGCAACTAAAGTCTATTTATGTACTGAGTGTACCGTAATGCGTATCTAATACCCAGAACCTTAGTACTTGTTCCATATGTAGGTATATCTATGAGTGAATGTTGTCTTATGAAAGATTTTTATGCGTAATGCCCAGATTACATAGAGATTTACATTCAATCCTTCCGTAATTGTTAATAAAATCTTATGTAAGAAGTTACTCTAATATTTGTATTACGTTTTGTTTAATACTGTAATGCACAGTAAAAAGTATATTATAATTTATCTGAATAAACTTAGTATCTGTTAGCCAAGCAATAAACAAGGGTTATTATAATAATAAGTACAGACGAAAAGAGAGCAGAGTGACTACTGTATTCTTTTCGTATAAAAGATTTTGAGCAGAAGTTCAGCTTTTTAAAGTCTTGATAATATGGCAAGAAGATTATGCATTCCTATGGCTGTCGCGTTACAAATACCTAGTGATGTGTAGGTAATCGAGTGGTGGTTAATTGTGGAATCGTGGATGCCTTAATAGTGTTTTCAATAACGTATTTTGATGTGCTATTCATAAAGTAATTATGATTTTACAGGTCACTATAAACATATCATTTTTAAATAAATCGTTTGTATTTTTTACATTTTAGAAAGTTATTATATTATATATCCTGTTTACTCATTTTATATTAAATAAACTGCAACTAACGACTAAAGGAAAACTTATAAATTAAAGGAAATTTTAAAATACGTATTAACAGAATTAAAAGAACTTAATGATTTACAGCAAATGGATAGCTATTTAATTAATCTATAAACATTGCAATAAATAACATTTCATCAGTTAGTTAATTGGTACATTGCGTTAAAACAAACGATTTCACGCTCAATGCCTGCGCCTGCGCAGCGCTATACTGATTTTTATTCATCCAGCCTCTGCCTTAAGAGAATTTAGATCTATATCTAACAAGAACGAACTGCTCTTTTGTAACATTTTTATACATAATCAAATTATCTTAATGCTAATACCACTCATAACAAAACCTTATATAGGTTTTCATAGATGTGGGATGGATAGCCACCGCCATACATAGAGTCGCCCACGCACCTCGTGCCGAAAACAGATTATCTCGTCATTTAATGTTTGAAGTTTAACCTAATAATACGTGGCCGTTAAATTTATGTAACAATGGATAAAGGTGCTCATAAGTGGCGTATAATTTATATTGTAAGGCACCTTTCGTTTACACGTTGTGCTCGTATTATTTGATAATATGCAAAGTTTCTTCGTGTAATAGTGGTATTGAATATTCAGTTGTTGATAAATGATAAAAACATAAACCTGCATATTAAATATAAGTTTTAAATATACATAGTTTTAAGCGATGACATAATGAATAGTAAAAAAGTAATCATAATTATTTTTCTTACTTTCTAGGGTGCTAGGGATAACCTAACAGACTCTGATTCTGGCTGCGTGTCCCCTGGGTCCCGCATAAAAGACTCAGCGTCACCCGAATTCAAACGAATGGATTCCGGCTACAAATCTCCGCACACACCAAGCAGCCCCTGCAATCCACGACGGCATATCTCCCACGAGGAGTTTAAGGATGAGTTCGCTAAAGCCCAAATTCTATCGGACAATATGGACAGGAACTCGGAAGCTAGTGACTCATTAAAGAGCAATCCTATGAAGGAACATTTGGAACAAATGATCTTAAATGCGGCGTCAGCGGAAGACAGGAGCTGCCTGGAACAGGTTTTGATGATGCTCTACAATTTCCAAGCGTTGAGCAGTTCTGTTAGTGAAGATGAATGCTATCAGGTAAAAACTTTTTTTATTATGCTAGTAATTTATGAGTTTTAAATTTAATTTAATTAAGGCGACGGCCTCAATTGCGTTATCTAAATGTTCTGTTACGTTCTCATTATGTTACTTATACATATATACATGTGTTTGTTTTTAAAAATCTTGCCAAAACCTGAATTGCTTATAATATTACGTTAGTTGTTCGCAGTAGAAATAAAAAATGTAACTTATTTGTGTAATTCTTAAATAATAAGTAAATTTTTAATAACATTTCTCTTAGATTTGGTTTGTTTTATCTCTCTATTATTATATCGCTTGTTAATAAAGGGGTATAAAAACCTCGTGAGACCCTGAGGACAAAAAAATCCAAAGTGATGATTAGTGACATTGTAAGAATTAAAAATAAAAACACTAATGACATAGAACATCAATGCAGTTATCAAAAATAAACATCAAACATGTCACAACAACAATAAATTTACTGTTTTCAGGCGAAACCGAAAAGAATATGTGATTTGAGACTAAAATCCGACATCGACATTCCATCGCACAAAACTCACAAAGCGATCGCGACTGTCACTCCGTACCAACAAAAAGGCTATAAATCTGATTCCTTAGAAAGCCTTTGCGAGGAAAGGAAACCAAATAACATATTACAAGAGAGTGGTATATTCGAGGGCGTCGAAACTGAAACTAAATGTACACAAACAGAGGAAGCTTTCGAATTCACCAGTGAATTGAACACTGAAATTCAACGACTGAATAGTATTAGGGAGAAATTAGAGAAACAAGGCGTTAGGAATAGGAATCTCAGCGATGTTGATAGCTTAGAGTGTAAATGCGTTAAATTGGGGAAAAAACATAAACAGTATTACGAGAGGAGGCTAAAGTTTCTGGAAGGCAAAATATCGATATATGAAGCGGCCCAGGACGTTAAAGAATCGAAATTAGCTCAGAGGTTGCAAAAGGAGTTCTTGCTTGAGAATCGGATACAAGTATGTGTTTAGTGGCTTTAATGAAGTATATTTTATATAGATTTAAGTGTTCGTATTAAAGAAGTTATAGCTATTGATTGATTAAGCGGAATGTTCATAATTTTATTAAAATTTCTTTTCTTTAGCCCGATTAAATAATATATATGTCCATATGTACATGTGATCGTTATTTCAATTAAATAATATAATTTAATTTAATTAATACTTTTCAGGATTTAGAATCAGAACTATTAGAACTTCAAGACAAATACGAGAGGCTCGAGGAGGATTGTTGCGAATTAGAGGAAATAGAGAATGACACCCGCTTACATTGGCAGCAGTAAGTAATGCTTCAAGTAAAACCACATTTTGTTTATTTTTGGAATATTTATATTTATTTGTGCGTTCATATACGTTAATTTAATTTTTTTTAAGTTTCGTATTATATAATAACTGTACTTATACCTTCTCCATAGCATCATAAAATCTTAAAACATAAATTTTCCTATGTTTATTATAAACTTACTCGTTATCAACCGATTAAGTAACAATATTTTTTGAGTATAATCAACAGTCAGTGGTACGTATTAAAACTTCCAGACTAGAAATGGACTACGAGCTGTGCTCGGCGCAGCTGCGCGACGCGGCGGAGCAGCGCGAGGGCGCGCGCGCGCACGCCGAGCGCCTCGCCGCGCAGCTGCGGGGCAGGGACGGCGCGCTCAGGGCCCGAGAGGTGCTTTCATTACTTTTTTCGGGCATTTTTAGTAGAGCACAGCCAAGTACGAAAAAATAACACATATATTTCTATTTTCTGCAAATATAATTAAAAATTTGAGGCCAGTCGTAGCGCAGCGGCACGAAGTGTGACTGTAAAACCGACTGGTTGTGGGTTCGATCCCCACTCGAGGAGATGAAATATTTACTTAAATTTATATTTTCATTTCTTCGCTCTGGTGTCGAGGCAAAAGTGCGGCGTTGAGTTCTGCCACTCAACACGCAATGCCTCCAAAATTCGGCAGAAAGTGGGGAACGCAGTGTCTTAGCACTAGATTCCCTCTGCCTACCCTGCTGTGTGCGGGATATAGCGTGAAGCTAATTTAATTTTTAATTTAATTTTAATAATTAAAAATTAAATGATATTTGTTTTCAGAACGAATTACTTACTAGATTGCAGAGCTTAGAGCGAGCTATTCCAGCTTTAATAGCTTGGAACGTTTTACGTACGGTCGGTGCTTCTGTTACTTGTGGGACTCAAGTAAGTTGTTATTTTTATTTATTATTATTATTATATTTTTTGCTTATATATTATTTTCATTCACTTATACCACTAAAACCTTACTGTTAAGGAGTCAACGATTCTTCCATAGAAAATCAGTTACAAACACAACTTGTTCTTTCCACAGAGAGCTTTAATAAGCCGCATAGCGCCGCGCGCGCCCGACGCCACGGCGGCCCTCGCGCGCGCGGAGCAGCAGCGCCGGGACTCCTACTCGCCGCGTATTACTGAGCTGCAAATGCAAGTTAATAAGTGAGTCGAATGGCATTTAAGTTGTTATCTAAAAATCGTTCTCTAACCAATTTAAACAAAAATGAGCTTCACGTTGTATCCAACACACAGGAGAGTAGGCAGAGGGAACCTTCAGCTCCAACTTAGACCATAAAAGAAATTACATTGTCACTATAGATTACAAATCTGTCTTTGCATATTAAACAGTTGTGGTTAACTTATAAAAAATACATAAATTAAAGCTGAACCATGTTGAAGTGCATTGACAGTGTGTGATCGTGATTACGATGGCTGTGGATTGGATTACCACTTTTTTTTCTCTATTTCCTTCTGCTAAACTCGTAAATTTTATAATGTAACTTAACATTTACTTACTATATATTATTTCAGATTAATATCAGAACGTAAAGAAGTAGACAAACAATCGTCACAAGTAAAGAAAGTTCTAGAAGATAAAGTCAAGAATCTAGAAGAAGAATTAGCTATTGCCAAACGACAAATGTTCGCGGCCGTCAGTGGTGCTGAGATTAAAAAAGATAAAATAGAAGGGAAGATAGAACAATTGGAAGATGAGATAAAGATTGAAAAGCAAAATGGACAGGTATTTCGTTGTTTTATAAGATTCATAATTAAAAGAGTCTCGCAGTGTCCCGTGTTCGGGCGGGTCGCGGAGAATGGAATGTCTTGGCACTATAGTTCTTTTTACCTACTTTGCTATATACGTACTGGATGAATGTTCATTTAGTTCATTCAAATTACAGATTGTAAAATAGATGTAATAGTACTCACTATTACATCTATTATGAGTAATAATTTTATACCATGTAATATAATATCATTATTTAAATTTAGTTCTACGAATAAAAAATATTGTATATAACCACGTATGCACCGGTCTGTTGAAAATAATATTTGATAATTTGTACCTGTACAGGCACGTGTTCGTGTCATACTCTGGATATAGCAAGGTAGGCAAAGGAGACCGCGCAATATTTGAGAAATTGCATGTCGAGTGACGGAACTTAACGCCGCGCGCTTCACCTTGTTTTCCCCGAAAGGAGAACTGACCCCACAACCAATGTATTTACAGTCATACCTTACGCCACGATGACTTTTTCTTTTATTAAAATATTTTTATTAATTTCCACATACAGTCATAGTTGTTATAAAGAAACGATATGATAATAAATAACATTTAAATGCTACTATAAAAATACAATATATAAGTCATACTGACACATCTCATGAGATCATAGCTTCCTATGACGCAAATAATACAAATAAAAGAAAATTAAAACAAAGTAAACAGAGCGTGTAGCGTTATCTAGAAAATTATAGGCCGTGAACAGTTTCTATAATTTCAATAATAAATTATATTTTTTCTTCTTCATTTTATTCTTAAACCGCAATATTGTAATACATTTATAATTTTTATTTCAATTGATTGCTCGAGTCGTTTCGTGATTTTTCTTACTGTCTCAGTAGTTTTGTTCAACATTTGTTAGATAGTTTTGTTTTGGTAAAATTATTTTTTAATTATTATTTATTTAACGTTGACTTTTGTGTAAATTACTTTTATTGTTCTTGTGTAACTACGTAACTTATGGTAATTTTACATTTTCAGTCACTTAGAGACATTGTCGAGTATTTTGTTTTTTAGCTTTACTCTTTATTCCGTATATTAGAGTAGGAAAAACTAAATGCCAAGATACCCAATTCTTCTGCTCTCCCGCGAATTGGATACATTTTGTGATGTTGGCGGAACTCAACACCACGGTTCATTTTCTGAAGTGGGCAAATAAAAATATTTTATACGAAGGTGCCTTTAAATAGCTATCTATAGAAGCCATGCTTTTTCTTCTACAACAAGTGAGGGAGTCTCGTACTTGCACAAGACCTAGCCTAATTATATTATTTTACTAATTTTAAAAATGTTAAAGATGATTGTTAGATCACTTTTGTTCCTGTTTCATGCAAAATTTATAATTGTTATATTTTTATTTTAATATAATTTCGCTGTATGTACCTCTAAGTTTATTCTAACTAGCATTACCATCAAACGAAACTCAAAATATATCACCATACATATAAAATAAAGAAACATCTTTCACAGCTCCCAGTAGACCCCCTAACTAAAGCTAGGATCCAAGCGCTGTTATCGACGGAACAAGACCTGAACACCAGGATAGCAGAGCTGGAGAGGAGGGAGGCGGCGTACTTGGAGATGTTGACGCAGGCCGACGACATGTGGGCGGAAATGGAAAGTGGCTATAAGAAGAAGATCGATGAAGCTGTACAGAATGAAACTTTGTTGAAGGGGAAGGTGAGTTGAAACCAAAATATAAATAATATTTGTCCAATTGGATTATCTTAATAAAAAAAAACTACAAGCTTAGAAGGCTATTTTGTTAAGCGACGCCGGCTTAAACCATTGGGCTTACTTTATGTATTGGTTCAATTAAACCTTTATATAAAAATATTTCCAGTCGGATATTTTCGTTTATACATGAAAGGTTTTAATTTATTAACCTTTTTAGAGGTCATATTCATTGGACTGCGTCGAAATTCTTATAAGCTTGTTACAATTTTCTTATATTATTTGTTCGTACGTTCCAATTGTTTAAAAATGTTTGGTTTTATGTTTCAGGTAAAGAAATTAGAAACGGAAAGAGATCAATGGAAGAACTGTTTCGAGCCTCTAAAGAAGAAACTGCGAGAAATTGAAGAATCCGAATCAGGAATGAGGATAGCTTTAGAAAAGGCTGAAAGAGATGCTAAAACGCTTAAAATACAAAATAGTAATTTGAACACCATGTTTGGAAAGGCCGACGCTGAAGCTAAGAAAGCAGAAGCCGCTGTTAAAGCCCTCGAGAGTAGATTTAAGGTAACATACAAATTAAAATTAAAAAATAATAAAATAAAATTTAAAATCTCATTTTTGTTAAATTTATTTATTATACTTTCTTTGATTATTTTATGGTGTATTTTGTGTTTTTTGATCACCATTAATTACGTGAAGTAGACTTCGTAGTAGGGAATTAATTCTAATTTTATGAAGGAAATGGTTTTTATTTTAATATTTTCGTTATTTTAAACATCCGTTTTACAATATGTAAAACTGTAAATATATAAATAAATTATATTAATATAAAAAAAGTATATTTTGATGATATTAATTTACAGAAGGAAATCGATCAATTACGCAAAAGCAACAAACAAATGGATGAAGATCTAAAAAGTCAACGCGATATTTCCAAAAGGACTGAAATTAAATTCATGGGCGACCTCGATTGTATTAGGAAAGAACTTTCTAGAGCTTGTAAGAATAATCAAGAATTAGAAGTTACTAACAGCGAATTGAAGGAAGAGGTAAGCTTATTTATATATATAATTATTAATATTAATAATATGTATTAGCAATAATAATATTGTTTTTTTTTGGTTTTTCACGGGTTTTGGATATGTGGAATCTATTTAGATTTTTTTATAATGGGATATATATATTTTTTAATTAAATAAAATTTTATAGTGGAGACTCGATTATTCCAACTTTATTAGTCGTATTTATGTTTATCTGTTTTGAAATAAATAAGTTATGTTGTTAATTCAGTATTTCTGCATAAATGTGAATTTAGTATATATTTTTGAGGTTTTTGCCTATAGAGTTATTGAATTTGCAAGTCTCCACTACTATACATACATATTTAGGTACTTAATATATGGTAAAATGCTTATCTTATTTTTTTTTAACAATTTTAAAATACCTTTTTAGAAAATGTATCCTAAACACTACGTTAAAATGTTTATACATTTTCTAAAAAGTTTAAATTAGGTTTAGACTTAAATTGTATGTATTATGAGGATGATGACTTAAAAATATTGATTATTTGGTTATTTTCATTAAAATTTGTGCTTCTAGATATGGGCGTAGTTGCTTTGTAGTTTAGTTTAATATGGTATTTGTCTTAGTTAGTTTATTTAAATTATTCGGGGACTATATATGCTTTTAAAACTTTTGATATAAAATTTAAGTAACTAAGAAAAAAAATATTCATAATAAATATTTTTTTTATGTCGAAAGTTTTAATAAACGCTTTATATTGTGTTTGAAACGAAATCGTGTATATAAAAAATATCGGTTCACGAAGACAGTGCATGTACCACCCAGTGTTCGATTGAATAGCGTCGTGTAAATATATATTGCATGGGATTTAAAAGGCTTAGAAACACGAAACGAAACTAAGAGGACATTATTTTTAGGTCGAATCATTAGAAAAGCAGCTAACATTAACCCAAAAAGCTCTAAGCCAATGCAAAAGGAAATGCGACGATAAAATCAAAACTATCAGCCACGAATTATCAATCAAGACTGAGGAGCTCGAGGAGTTACGCAGTGAAATGCGACAGAGTTTCAACACAAGTCGTTTCGACATGAAACCGGATAAGACCGAATACGTAGGCGAGGGATATTCCATATATACAGCTATACCAAAAAAAAGTGACTATACCAGAATGCATCATAGTATGAGTTATATAACTGAATCACATTGCTCGTGTCCAGCGCTAAGAAATCAGTTAGTCAGTCAGTTGATAGAAGATTTGTTCGATAGAATACACAATACGGTAGATGACGATTTAACTAAACTATGCAAGGAAATAACGCCGGTCAACGGTAAGGTGACTGAGGAGAACAAAGCTAAACTAACCAATTATCTTCTAATGGCCATATCTAAGGAACTAATTAGATCTATAGGTGATGCTGATGCGAAAACTGATAGCGAGGTAAGTGATTTTCTTTATTTTTTTTGTGACTAAAATGTTATAATTGCGTTAGTTATGTATCTAATTGACTAATTATATTGGTTGTGGAACAACTAAATTTTACAGTTTTTACAATTTTATTTAGATTTTGTCTTTATGATGTGATCTAAAACGATTGCTAGAATGAAAATTTTTAAAATGAAGCATTTGTCAAAAATATACTCTTATGTTGTAATTTTTTTATTCAAAAGAGTTTTTTAAAAAAAAAAGGTTATGGATATGTATGTTATGTTTTTAAAAGCACATTAAACCACCCAAAATATTATCATGTGAGTCATGATGATGGTGTGTGCGCAGCGCTCCTTATCTCTTCTCTATATATAAGACAGTAAAAATATTTTGTCTGTACATTTAGTAATTTTGACTGAAATGGATAGAGGGATACTTAAAAAGAATAACAGAAAGCAAATTCACTAATTGCTTCGTTTTAACTCAAGTTAAGTCCTAAAGTTTAATTCATCAAAATCGGTTCATTAAAAAAGAAGTTATATATATGAACTTAAGGCATTAGCTTGCCTGCGAATATTATATAGCAATCGCGCTGGTAAGATTCTTGGCTAAAGAATGACATTCGAATCGTCTGGGTTATATGACTGTTGATAAAAATATATATTTTTAAAGCAATATCGTTCAGAGTACAAACAATAAAGTAAAGTAAACAAAATTGAATTGTTAGAGAAGGTTACGTTCATAAATCATAACAGTTAAGTTTTAGTCGTAATTAATTCAACAGATAGATAAAGACCGATTTGATCTTCAAAGAAATATTAAGTAATTACATAGTCGTTTGTTTGTTTGAAATAAATCTATATAAAGATGTCTAAAACATTCTTTCTACGTGTACTTTGTAATAACTACATATTTACCAATTGTACATTTACTTAGCTAATAATATATGTAACTAATTTAAAAACTGTATACAATCATTACAGTTTTTTTACAAAGATTATTATGAATCCTTCAAATCAATAATTTAACATGTGAGGCTTTTTCTGAAAAGGTGAATTAAAAAATTCTGTGACATCAGCAAATTTAACAGAGTTTTAAAAGTATGATGAAACTTATATTACATAGGTAAAACGATATTACAAAAAAATATACGTATAAGAATATACGTATAAGAAATAATTAGCTTTACATATATTTTTATTTCAAAATAATCAAATGTCCTAATAGAAATTATGATAATGTAGCAAAAAAAGTCATATTATTATTAGAAGTTAATATAATTGTCAGTCAATTCTGTTTATTAAATCAATAATCATGCCCTTTAAGCGGGCGAAGCCGTGGGCGGGCCGCTAGTGATTTGTAATAAGTGGGTATCTACTCGTAGGAGTGGCGGCGCGCGCTGAGCGCGGGGGTCGCAGGGGGCGCGGCGGGCGCGGGGCGCGCGGGCAACGCGGGCGTGGTGCGCGGCGCCGCGCGCCTCGCGTCCGTGAGCTGCGCGTGCGCCGCCGCGCGCCTGTGCGCCGCCGCGCCCGCGCTGCGCCACCTCGTGCGCGACGCACAGGAGGTGAGTGCGAGACTACTGTCGGAGGGTTCCGGAAGTGTTCTTGTATTTTGTAAGTAAAGTAACGTTTTAAATTTTTAACAGGAAGTCTTGGAGCACGGCGATGTAAAAATCATGGAGGAGCAATTAGCGAACGCAATAGAGAGTATTGTTGTAAGTTCTCACTGTTACTTGTTTTCTGTATAGAAGGTACATACATCGAATTACCAAATTATTTTAAAAATAATATTTTATTTTATATTTCAGAATTGTCCATCTTGTGCGTTGGGTACAAATGCGATAGTTTGGAGCACGGATGTATAGTGATGTAACTAACGTGCGTATTATGTGAGTGTAATTTATTATTAATGGAATATATTTATATTTAAATAGCATATTTAATATTAAAAGAAAAAGTCTGCTCTAGTTATGGATTCAAAATTTATTGAAAAAATACTTTGTATTCAAATTATAACTTTTAATAGTCTAACTAAATAAAAAGCAACTTTAAATTCTGTCCACGTACCCAATATATAATATTTTACTTTTTTTGGAAAACGTATAAAAAAACAATACGTAGTGGGCTAATCCAACTCGGGACTCTTGGTAACTGTCCAAACGCTCTGAACACTACGCCATACCATAAGTTTTCCTTATGCTGCATCTTATTATTAGAAAAATGTTAACATCTCTATAAATAGGTAATAATAAAACCTCCTTTAAAAATCTATAGTTTTATTTATGTTATGATACATAGAGAATTCTTTTTATTAACACATTTACAATAAAATCAAATAACTTGAAATCGTTTTGTATTTTTGTTTGTTCCAGTTAACCTCCACCGACCTCAATCTGGTGCCTTCATTAGTATAATTAGCGACTGTATATATAATTATTATATACTTTGTATAATACTCTAGGTATAACTATCTAATACCTAAGCTCTAAGTTAACATATCGAACAAAACGTACCTTCAATCGAATAAGAATTACGATATAAATGTTTTTTTTGTTTTATTTCATTTTATTTCCTTTATTTATCGTTTCCGTGCCAATTGTGTTGTAAATAACGTTTTTTTTTATTATATCATAGTTGAATAGAATACTAAAATTCCGACTTACACGAAGTTTGTATTTTACTTATTTCATGTATCGAAAGAAAAATAAAGTTAATTTTTTAAAATGTGAATGTCATTGTAATAAATGAATATTTAATTTTATTTTGGAGTTTTATTCTTGATTTGACTTGCCCCTTTTCTGTCATAATGTAAACGTGTCAACTTAACTGACGATGCCAGAATAATATTTAATATTTTAAAATGACGCCGTAACTTTAGAAATTTATAGTTTTTGTGCAATAGATTTGGTTTCAAGTAAAGCTTTTAACATATTTTTCTACATTAAATAGTTTTTTTGTAAAATATAGTATATTACATAGTTTACTAGTTGTATTTTTTAAGTAAAAAGTAAATGTAATCTTACATAACACAGTTCTTTAAGTAACAAAATTTGCTTTTTATTTGTTTTTGGAAATTGTTTCAAATGAATTTAAAATGAAATTGGAATGAAAACATCGCTATGGTGTTGTGACAAATTCAAATTCTTTTACAGGTTTCGTCAGATAAATGTATTGCTAAGACACCAGAAGTAGCAAAAAGAAAATGTTGTCACAAAAATTAAGCGACTGTATATGCAATGAGCCCTTAGATTTAAAATCACAATCAGGTCCAAAACAGACTGCGTCCGCGTGTTCTTGTTCCGTATGCAATTCCGTTTCTTGTTTTTATATAAGAAATAAAAAATCCACTCAACCCTGTTCTTGTAACCACCAAAAAGTTAATGTGGAATGTGTCAAATCTATTACAAAAGAAACCCAAGAGTTTAATGAGAAATATAATTTTACTAAAATCGTTGATTATAAAAAATCAGATGTTGATATTTTTTCTGATACAAAATGTGATTTACAAACATCAAAGTTCGAGACAAGTAGTGAAATACCGAACCCTGAAATTAGTTCTGGTAAGAACGAGCAGGTAAATCCTAAAGCTGAGTTAAGTGCACAAATTATGAATGTCCCATATGAAGAATTTAAGTGTTCTTTGTCCAAAAAACATATCAAAAGTGACTCTGCTCACAACAATAATAGTCCCATTTATAAAATCGATGAGTTGATAAAACCAGATATTTTAACTCGTTTGAAAGAGATATATAAAGCGTGTAGCTGCAAAGTGTGTGAATGCATTATTGATAAATCTTTACCTATTACAAAACCTTTACCTGATAAATCTTTACCTGACAAAAAAATGTGTAACTGTAGTCCTTGTGATTGCAATGAATGTGTTATTGCTCAAAAGATTAAAAAACTTGACCCACGACCGCATTCAGGGTGTCCGTGTGTGAGGTGTGATAGAAAGGACTGTCGAGGCGTTGTTAAGAAGCTTACGGGAGTATTGGCGTGTGACTGTAACCCATGTGATTGCTTAAATTGTACTGATGCCTCAGCCAAATTATGCACTTGCGAACCTTGTCAATGTGCGGAATGTACAATAAATAATAGAACACGAACGCCTGTTCTATCTAGGAATACTCAGAAACACGTTACCCAAAGTACGTGTAGATGCAAGCCTTGTGAATGTGAAAATTGTACACAAATTTTTACAACAATGGCTGCAAATTTAATACAAGATATATCTCAAATATATTCACACAGATACTCTGAAAATGACTTATATTTAAATGATCTAATTGAATTTAATGATGACATTTCTGAATATGATCAGAACGGAAGAAGCAATTCTATTCAAAGAAACAATAATGATTACGATAAAAATACATCATTCATAAATGATCAACTAATTCAAACATGGTACAATAACTTTAACACAATTGCTATGATGGCCATGCATAGCACTAATTACTCCAAAGTGGATTTAAATAATACGACAGATTGCAAATGCCTAAGTTGTGAATGTTTTATTTGTACGAGCAGAGAAAATGACATTAAGAATAAAATATCTTTTAATGATTTCCAGCACCGTAATTTAGTTGTCACTAGCCACTCTAAGTCTTGCGATTGTGTGGCTTGCCAATGTGAATTTTGCAGCCAGGCACAAAATAAATTAGCTCATAAGCTGGTTCGGTTAAAGGATAATTGTTCTTATTTTCTCATTTGTGACTGTATAATGTGTGATGATACAGCAAATTCTAACAAAAAAGATTATATTGAGATAGCATCACATTGGGTACAACAGGAGCAGGGTCTGCCAATACAAATATCTAAAGATACTTCATGTACAAATATTTACCCACTCAAAAAGGGTAGGCTGCTAGCTCCTACTAAATTGGAAAATTATGTTTATGAGACTTCCTGCCCAAAAAGCCTACCATATTTAAGTAATAACGTTTTTGGAACACACGTAGGATCAAGAACACATTTGAAATCAAATAAATCTTCTATTAATACATTACCGGTCTATAAAAACTCGAGGAATTTTAAAGGAAATGAAAATTCACAATACTCAATTCTAAATGCCGAGTGTCCTGTAAAAGATATTTTTTCGAATAACTATATAAAGAATAATGATCTGCATATTGGTACTAAAAGTAAAGATTTTTACGTACCCACAAAATTAAATAAGGCACTTAAAAAAGATAAATCGTTAGAAAAACATATAACAGAGACCAAAACTTTAGATACCAATTCCATAAATTGTAACGTCGTCACTGGTACTATTAACAATAACCCATTTAATTGTTTTGATGAACCTAATTTAGTAAATATTGTAAATGTTAAAGATACTAAATTTCAAGAAACAAGTAATATAACTTCTGATTACAGTATCTTATCTATTTTCAAATCAAATTCCGACTCTATTATACGTGAAAGTATATCACTAACAAAAGACATTACTGTTTTAAACAATAATTTTAAAAGGTTAAATCTTAATTTACCAGGCGACTTAGACAATACGAGGAAGCATTATAGTAAACAAAATATAATAGTTTCTGCTAAAGAAAATAAAAAAAATATTGAGACTGATCGTGTTGACTTGATAAAAGTTAAAAATAAGGTAGAAGGAAAGGAAGGAAGAAAGGAGAAGGAAGATAAATATAAGTGTACATATAATAAAATGTATAGACGTATGATTCGACAAGCTCAAATGAGCAAGAGGACGAAAACGTCAAGAAATCGAACAAAAGATAATTGTATAAGTATTGAAAATATTAGGAAAGTCAATACAACTGAAAAGTTAAAAATCGTTGTCGACGACCATAATGAAAACAAGTTAATACTAACAATAAAGAATAAAAAGACTGTAGACGATTTCTTCTCGTCGGAAATGAATATGCTCAATCGAATAAAAACTGCAGTTCAGGTTTGTTAACATACATTAATTATATCTTTTCTACCATTATGTTCCATCCAGAATTTCCAGTGGTTCCCAACCTGTGGTCTGTGGATCACCAGTGGTCCGCCGAAGCCTTAATATGGTCCGCGAGCGATTTTAACTTTATGACGGGACGGTGAGGCGAAGCTTCTGTTTAATTATCACAGTTAAATTTTATTATATCTACGTGCATTCTGCTACCAAAGTTGATATAAAAGTGGTCCTTGATCAAGAAAAGGTTGGGAACTCCTAATATAAGAGAGAGAGAGAACTCCTAATAGAAGGATAGGCAGAAGGAATCTAATGTTAAGACACTGTATCCCACGCATCGCCAATTTCTAGAAATCTTGCGTGCGGAGAGCTAGAACTCAACCGTGCTTTATCTACGTACCAATACCAAGAAATGGCAAACATCTACCTACAGTTCTACACCATTAAGCTTATGCATTATTTTTGTTTTTCATTTTGTTTATTGCATTTTGTTTCAAATTCGTCGCAAAACCTGTAGGATACTTCTCGTGGATCTACATTTATTAAATTTGGTGCAAAGTGTGAAATAAATAAAAAAATCGAAATATTGAAAAATTTTAGGTATTTTTTAAATAACAATAACAATCTAGAGTAAAACCGCACTTACAAACACATACAAATAGTCGTAGGTAATCACAATAACAAAATAGTATCAGCAAAAGATATATAACAAGTAATAAATAAATAATACAAATTTTATTACGATCTCGAAATTAGTAGGGAAGCCTCGTTGGGCTAGTCCGACTCGCACTTAACCGGTTTTTTTACTTAATGGTAACAATGAATTTCTGGTGCTTAGGTCTCATCAAATAGGGTATATGGTATAGTGTGCCTTTCATATTATGTTATAGTCCAACATCCCTATATACATTTACATTACTTTAAAGTAATGTATGCACTAGAATTAATGTTTATTATTTTTGCAGAGTGTAGAAAACGATGTAACGACTAAGCCATGGCCAATCTTACAAAAGAATTTCTGTATGAATTGTTCAGAAATAAGACAAAATAAAGGCGTCTGCACTATTTCTGATTCAAAGTTAGACGATAAAAATGCTGTCAAATTAATTTCACAGCAGCATGACAATAACGAGAGTAAAGAACTGGTAATTTAATATTCGCAATGATATACTGCTTGAGGTCGACGTGGCGCAGCGGCACAGCGTCTGACTACGCGGTGACGCGTTGTGGGTTCGTTTTCCACTAGGATTATTTTTATTTCTTCGTTCTGGTAATAAAAGAAAGTACAGCGTTGAGTTCCGCTACGCAATGTCTCGATAATGGTGAAAGGAATGTGTTACGAGAAAGTTTGAGGCTAATAAAGAATATACTTATTAGTGAAGATTATCGTTGCTTAGTGACACGTTGTTTGGGTAAGGGTAATCGGTGTGGGCTGATATAAGTTTTTTTAATCTTTTTTAACATAAAGTGCGGAGTCTAATGCTGCTATTTCGCTGTAAGTGTCCGGATGGTAAGTGGAGAAAAGAGTGTCTTGACACTAGGTTCTCACTGCTTACCTTGATTTATAACTGTTCACACTTGATATAGAAAAACACAATATTATTCAATTTCCAGCATTACAGGCACTGTAATGTGCCTGACAATATTTTTTTACATAATATTAAACATATCTATTGTTAAGATTATTGCACATGTTCTTTCTTCCCCGACTGCTGATTTAAAAAAATAATGTATTACTTGATGTAGTATAAACATTTTAAGTTTATTTGAAGTCCTATGAATATTTCAGTTACAGAGGACACAGAATGTAATGTATAGACACAACGACGCTACAACACAAACTAAAGCTATGACCGCGCAAGTAGACAAAGAGACTAACTGTAGTATAATTGGATCTACGGTAAAAATTTGCACTTTATGTTTCTCGATCATGATAAGATAATATAAATAAAAAGAAAGCTGTCGTATTTAGTGATTTTTTTTTAATACATATTGGTATTTTTTCTCAGTTTTAATGGATAAAGTTCCAAATTTATAAGTCTAATAACTACAATACGCGCAATAACTTAGATTTCTCTTCTCTATCTTTTGCGCATTGTTTACTCGGGAAAACGATAATTAAAAGTAAGAAAAAAATTCTGAAGTCCAATCAGATACATACAGCTAACTTCAGGGTGGCCACGATTCGTTGGCTGTACTACATTTATAGTTTTAAAGTAAGAAATAAAGAAAACTATCTTTATAAATTTACATTTTAAAAACATATATTTTCTAGGAAAATCTACGGAATAACATGAAATATTTATTGGACCTGGTGCTGTCACGTGTATGTATGTGTATGTTCGACACTATGGAGCGTGTTTCAAACAATATACCTAAAATTAACGTAATTATATTTTATTTTTTATTCCTATATTATAGCCCATTTGAGGCCAGGTTAATATAAATTATTAATATTTTCCGCTTTTGAAAGACAAAGCGTGGAGTGGAGTTCCGCCACTTAATTACGACATTAGTGAAAGTGTGTAACAGGATGTTAACATAGAGGGTTTCCTCTGTCTACTATGCTCTGAGGGAAAAACGTAAGCCCCAAAAAACCAGAAAAAGAAATACTTGACGCCAGTCGTGGCGCAGGGGCAAATGCGTTCGACTGTAAGCGCGACAAATCGATTTCCATTGGCGACGAGGCAAAGCACAGCGTTGAGTTCTGCCTTCAACTTTCCGTGGTTTTTTCAACTTCTGCCTTAAACTTTCCAATTTTACGTGATAACGTAAAATATATTTCAACAATTACACGTTTGTATGTATGTGTGTTATGTGTACCTCATAGATTTTAATAATACTTTTTTTTTTCTTTTTTTGTTAATTACCAATTTTATATGAAGTGTTCCTATTTTTTTATTCAATTATACTTAAATGTTACTTTCAATAGTCAATAGACAGTTCTTGCGATGGCCTTAAAGCGAATATCATTGAACTTAAAAGGGTTTCTAATCATTCGTTGCTAGTGCGATGGAAGGTGCCACAAAAAACTGCATACGTTCAGGGATACGAGGTGATATAATAATACAAATTAATTTATTTAATGTATTGGTATTAAAATTCTATGCAAATAAAATTAAATGCAAATATAAAATAGTTGAGGCCAGTCGTGGCGCAGTGGCACGAAGT
Organism: Heliconius charithonia; assembly: GCA_030704555.1. Classification (NCBI taxonomy): domain Eukaryota; kingdom Metazoa; phylum Arthropoda; class Insecta; order Lepidoptera; family Nymphalidae; genus Heliconius; species Heliconius charithonia. The sequence continues at coordinate 9,710,476 of CM060825.1, forward strand.
GTGACTGTAAAACCGACTGGTTGTGGGTTCGATCCCCACTCGAGGAGATGAAATATTTACTTAAATTTATATTTCCATTTTCTTCGCTCTGGTGTCGAGGTTAAGCGCGGCGTTGAGTTCTGCACGCAATGCCTCCAGAATTCGGCAGAAAGTGGGGAACGGAGTGTCTTAACACTAGGTTCCCTCTGCCTACCCTGCTGTGTGCGGGATACAGCGTGAAGCTGATTTATTTATTTTATTTTTTATAAAATAGTATGTCTAAGAAAAAATAATCTATACTTGGCTAAGGTGAAAAAAAAAATATACTTTTATACTTAAATTTGTGTCGGCATCGAACACATTACTGTGGTCGTAAAGTATGTATAAAGATTCATATGGAAATTTAAAAAACTTGAAGCTTTTCCCGCATAACTGGATAGACAGAGGGAACCTAGTGTTAATACATTTCGTTCCCGCGCATTATCTAATTTTCGAGATATTACATGTTGAGTGGCGGTACTCAACTCTGTGCTTTATCTACCACAGGGGGGAAATGAAAATAATTAAAATATAATCATTCTCATAATTGGGGATTGAATCCACAATTATTGTGGTTACGGTAAAACGCAATCTTACTGAGCCACGACGGCAATATTATATGGAATTTAGTTAAGCAATAATTAAAATGATGTATTTTTTCTTTTCTAATAACAGTTGCAAGTAGACGGTCGTTCAGTACAAAAAATATTTAGTCCTACACGATGTATGGCGGTACTGACATGTCTGCCTCGATGTGAAAAATTACTGCTGACCATTCGTACGCTTACCGCTACACTGTTATCTGATCATTACCCATCTACTACTATCGTTTACCGTCCACGGTTTAAATAATCTTAATATTCTGATTTTTATGTTTAAAAAAAATTGTAAAACTTCACAGATGTATACTTTTCTATGAAATGTTCTGTCAAAAAGTTCCTTTTTTAGTTTAGCTGGTTATTTATTTAAGTAAATTACATAAACATTAATATATTGAAAGTTGTTTTTGTAAAGCAAATGTTGATAACAGCCTATTGTGCATAAAATACAGAATTACACCTTAAAAAAATGTTATTTTGTTTCCATTTGTTCTTAACTCTAAAGTGTATATAATGGTATATAGTACATTGTATTTCTTAGATAATGCAGACCATATTGTATACTACATTAAATTTAGTATACACCTACCACGGTGGCGGATTAATACATTTTCTCTAATTGGTTCTTATCTATCAATCCATAGGTTACAGTTACAATCTGACAAATTCGTTGAAATTGTAGGAAAAGTCCTTTTTGAGTCATATTTTTAGCTAATGTCACCAGACTGATAGCAAGCCAGACTTCCTTATTTTGTTAGTCTTTATAATGTTAGCCTGAAAGTTTCTGTGCGAATATATCCAACATTGGTACTACTTTTTGTATCTCAGTTACCTAATAACTATCAAGCTAACCACCATTTAAGATCCGTATTCTCTAATAGTACTAACCGGCATTGGGAGAATGCGCACAGAACCTTGCAGGCTTTATAAAATAACGAAGATCTGACCCATCTGTTCTACCATTGGCTCTCTCTCTCTCTCTCTCTCTCTCTCTCTCTCTCTCTCTCTCTCTCTCTCTCTCTCTCTCTCTCTCTCTCTATCTCTCTCTCTCTCTCTCTCTCTCTCTCTCTCTCTCTCTCTCTCTCTCTCTCTCTCTCTCTCTCTCTCTCTCTCTCTCTCTCTCTCTCTCTCTCTCTCTCTCTCTAACTTTTCTATATCTAACTTTTCAATGAATTTGTACAACCTTTCGATTCTTTCTATTATATAAGCCATCAACGAGAAATGTGTTTCTAAACTAATGGATGAGGGACAGGGACAGATGTCGTTATAACAACGATATGAAGATACTATGTAGCATATGGGCTTCTCGTGAGTGCTCCAACGATTTAAAAGTTTATATCTGCTATTTATTGTCCCAATAAAGCCTAAACGGTGGGCATCATCAACCTTATGACTTGTACTACCAGCTGCGGTGCTTAGTACCGGTTAAAGTTGCTTACTTTTCAAATATTGATGATGCGAAATTTACTTATAATGTGAATTTGCAAACAACAAGTAAGAACAAAAAGTCATCCGCTAATTATGTTGCATATTTTTGTGTGTGACATATAGGAAAATTGTTATCTTAGAATTGGTTCATGTCTTTGCCTACCTACTAAGCCTATGCCGCGCTGCCGCTATAGTATGCCTACTATACTTATAAAAAAAAAACAGCTTCACGCTGTATCCCGCACACAGCAGGGTTGGTAGATACTCCGTTCTCCATTTTTCGCCGAATTTGGGACGTATTGCGAGTTGCGTGGCGGTACTAAATACCGCTCTTTGCCTCGACACCAGAGGGAAGAATTGGATATTATAATTATTAGTCTACAGTAATTAGATTCATCATGATTGAATCGGATAGAAATAAATACTCCTCAGACCTATTTTTGATTTAACAGTGCATCTCAAAATGTAATGTCAACTCCTAGGTGTCAATTACATTGTATTTGGTATGTAAACAAAATTATAGTTAATCTAATATGAGTTCTAAACATGAACAGAAACCAACGTAAATATATACCAAAAACTAAACAAAATGTAACGAGTTTGAAATCCAAAAATAATATGCAAGATGATTTTGAAGAAGTGTTGCCACCGAGATCTAAACGAAATCCCTTTATCAGTAACAAAGACATGACAAGCCGATGTTGTTATGTTAGTCCGGTGTGCAAAGATGTGGAACTTTCGACTGAAGACTCAGGAGTATATGTGGACGATCATGTAATGCGCTTTTTTTATTGTTGTTTGGATATTTATAGTAATGTAATATTATTAAAAATATTTTTGTGTGCTGCTTTATATAAGCTTTATATTAGCTAGAATCCCACGTTGGATTTTGTCATATAATACTTAAATGTGTAAGTGAAAAATTGAGCTATCACTAGGTTCTCTCTACGTTATGCATTACGTATTATTATGCTGTATCCCGCATATCTATTTGTTACACACAGAGGTAACCAAAGCAAGGTAAGACGCACCGCTCAAATCAGTAGCAGTCGACGATTTATATTTAAAACCACCTCTGGCGCATATTTCAGTTCAACGCTCTAATAAAGCAACAATATGACTTCGACCCCGCGATCCCTGATGCTATAAAAAATTTGAAAGCATTACAAAAAGTTCTGTGCGGTGCTTCGAAGGTTGACAACTCGTCGCAATACGGAACAGCTAAAGAATCCTACGTGAAAACGTGTGACGGCTCCAAATGGCAATATGTTGACCATCCGAGTGATATAGACAAGTACATTACTAAAGAGAAAGGTACCTAATTATCTACTTTTTTAGTAGAAGTAGAAGTTCACTTATTTCGTACTAAATTGCTATAGACTTTTGGACAAAAAGTTCTCATGTAGTGTTAGTGAGTGCTACATTTAATTGTCTTTGTTAATTACTACGGTATGTTAAGTTTTATTGAATCAGTAAGTTAGTGGCGTTTTGTAACTTTTATACTTGAAAATTGTGTAATGTTTTAGATGTAAGAATATTATATGTAAGAATATTATTAATCCACCTTAAAGGCCGGCAACGCACCTGTAGCTCCTCTGGTGTTGCACGGGGCCGTGGGCGGCGGCAATCACTTACCATCAGGTGACCCGAACGCTCGTTTGCCTTGTCCTTTTCCATGAAAAAAAAAATGTAAGAATATAGAAAATATTCTTATATTTTCTATATATAGAAAATATTAAATATTGTTATATTTTCTATATACATATGTAGATATGTAACTACCGTTTCTGAATGACTGACAGACAGGCGAAACTGTGTGGCGGTAGAGCTTCGTAGAAACGTACCTTCGTTGGTAGTTAGTTGGTAGAGAAACACTAATAGACTTTCCAAAATTCTTGTAGTAAAAAAAATATATTGTACATTTTATAGACTCGTAAAAAAAAATAAAACTGCATCCTTAAGATTCCTAGTATTAGAGACGAAAATTTTGAGAATCACAATTACTCTGAATGTTTGACCTCCGAAATAAATGTTTTTGAACAACAATAACGATTTTCGCTTCCAATTAGCGACTAATTGGAGTTCAGAAGTAGATAATCTGTTTTGCTCCGATGCTACAAATGTCCCGTTAAATTATCCGTTTCCATTTAAACTTTTATAGATACTAATGTTGTTAAAATAAAAATATTGTTTTTGTTACGTTTTTGCTGATTGATTGCTTTGCTTTTGTTTTTTTAAACGTTTGTTTTATATTTTTTGGTGATTTAAGTATTTTTATTAATTAATATTTATGGAAGTGAAAACCGAAGGTTTAGAAAACCGTTTAAAAGTCTCCCCTTACGTGAGTATATTATGCATTTTGAAAATGTTCTTTGTGGCATTTCGTATCATTATAATTTATCGAACCTAGGACAATGACGACTGGTGATTGAGTAATGACGTTGGTATTATTGAAATATTAAATGATGTCTAACAATATATATATATGTATATTTAGATTTTTTTGAGAATTTCACGCAAAAAAATTTTTTTTTTTCGAATAGATCTAACAAGTTTCAATTTAGTTTTCCCATTATATTTACAGCAAGAACCATTGCAGAAAGATCAAACAGTGAAAATATACGAATTAATCATATACCAAACATAAAAGTGATCGCTGAGAAATTTGAAAAATACAATAAAAACAACGTCGAACTCAGGAAATTGAGAGAAAAAATTGTATGTCTAGAATACGATGTCTTTGGGGAGAACGGCGATGCTCCAGATCAGAAATTGAGAGCTTATTTTTCCTTAAAGCCGATAAATTATAGTGGTTTGTGGATTTTCTTTAGTTCCACGCTTTACCCTGTATATAGAAAGGTAGGCAGGGAGAAGCAGGTTATGAAGGAGTGTTAAGACATTAGACATAAGTTCATTCCCCGTTTTCCATATGAATTTGAGATATTGAGAATTGAGAGAAATGAAAATATTTCGATGGCCCGAACGTTAATAATAATCGAAAGTGAAAACTGTAAACTTATTTTATTGCTATTTTGAAGTACGAAAGTATTAGTCAATAATTATTAGTAAATGAGGATGGCTTATGTAGCGATCATCGTTTTTTTTCACACAAATTGTAATCGAATCCATTACTATTGCGTTTACAGTGAAATTGCACCACGATAGATCATCGTTATAATTAATTATCTTATCAATTTCAAGAAATAAATAGGTACCTACGTGTATTCTAATACTAAGTTACATTGAAATATCAATAGTTTATATTATTTCGTGGGAATTTTTTATTTGCTTATATTTTGTAAGGTTGCCATAAAACTTTCCATAAAAATTGTTATTTTAACATGAACCTAACCTTGCAATCATCGTGTGTACAGTAAGATTCTTCCCAACTTTATAGTTTAATAAATAAAAAAAATATTTCAGATTCATCACCAAAAACCTTACCATCCAAAATAAAACACAATTTTAACATAACCGACGAAGATTTAAAAAAATTAAATGAAAACGAAATAGAAATGATCGATTCTAAAATAACAGAAAACAAATCGTATCTCGACGATCTCAAAGAATTGCTCAAAAGGAAACAAGAATTTAAAGCTAAAAAGCGACAAAGCACTTTAGATGTTAGAACTTTATATGAAATGGCTAAAAATGATACTTTAATTATAGATAAAATGTCCACTAATTTATTGACTAAAGACGAAATTAGGAATATCGAGGAATTGATTGTGAGAAAAAGTCCAACAAGTGTCCACGGTTGGAGCAAACGTCTTGTAAAACAAGAATTTATTAATAATGTACCACGAAGTATTATTTCTCAATTATTGGATGAATGATTGCAATTTAATATATATCTATATATAAAAATAAAGTTAAACCCTAAGTGTCGTATGCAGCATAAGTTACTGTCAGTTTTTTTTTCAGTTTCACACTGTATAGATAATCATTTTATTATTACAGCCCGTAATGTTTAAATCATTATAAAACTAATAAAATATATCATTTAAATCAAAAATGAATTAAATATAGAAATATAGGTGGGTATGTGGTTTTTATTTTTATGTAAGAAAATGTACAATACAGACAATACCGTTTTTTTTTATTATAAATAAAAAACGTATTTATTTAGATTTTTTATTAAACGTTAACAGTTAATTTTTATAAAAAATTGCTTATTTCGAGATTTTTTGTACTTACACAGATATATATAATTTCTTATTCTAGTCTATTTTATATAGATTTTATAAAAATATATAAAAATTATTATTAGAAAAATCTGGTAGAACATCGGTTATCCGAATTATTAGGAAGTCATGGGTGTTCAGCAAATCGATTTGTTTTTGGATAATCAAAGTGTATTGATTCAGCGATATACAGGATGGAAGGGTCAGCGCTCCTTTAACGGGAACAGCATATAGGGTAAAATATTAAATTTTTAAACCCATACTTAAATACACTAATCAAGATACCCCAACAATTTAGATTAAGGATTTTTTTTATTTCACGATGTTTATCAATACCTTACATTTAGCACCTTAGATGTTAATGGTTTAGCACCATTATCTGAATCTATATTTCTGTTTTCTTTGCTCCGAGTCTTAATTTTATTTTCGTTTACAAAATTATAGAAAATAAAATTAAGACTCAGAGCAAAATTAATTAATTAAAATAAAGATATGTAATAGAAATAGTCAATAGTATCGTATCATACGGAAAAATTATCGGAACTAGTTCGAGGTCTCACTGTCAATATTATCCGACGAATCAAAGTTACCCATATTGACTATATATAAAATAACATAATATGTTGTTATTTACTTCCATTTTCTTTAGTTTCTGGATTAAAGGCTGGGTCCAGACCAAGTTTCTTCATTTCTACTGCCATTTCAAAGAGATAGTCGTAGCATTCAGTCCTAAGAACAAAAAATAATATAAGAATAATTAATTATAACAATATTAAAAAACAGTAAGAAAGAGAGAGGTCTTGGTGGTATAGATAGATAAGAGGCTTGTGCCCACAAGCGTGTTGTTGCCAGTTGTGGGTTCGATTTCCACTAGGAGGAATAAAATATTTAATTTGATATACCGATTACAAGAAAAAGTATGGCGTTGAGTTCCGCCATTCGAAATGCAATGTTTTGAAAATATTCTTCAGTATCTTTAGTATATTCTTTTGTATACTGATTCTGACGTTTTAAATGCAGGTTCACATTCCTATTACTAATAATAATTTATTTCTCTAATAATAAAATAACTTCCATTTCATGAAACAATAATCATCTCCTTACAATTCACTTTTCATCTAGCAAAAAGTAAGCCTTTAGTAGGTTTTTATTATATAAATAATATAAATAATATTATATAAATAATGTATTTAAAGTACGAACAACGAGTCTAGGCCACCCTGAACCTAGTCAGTAGATGGTTGCGCAGATATGATTTAATTTTTTTTTTAATTTTGATAATTTTCTTTCCGAGCGCAAATGAATAAATAACGCATAAATTTTAACAAAACCTAAATCGGCCTCGACTCGTCCACCGTATTGTACTCACATAGTTTTAGCCTGTTGCCAACTATCACCCCATACATAAACGCCGTGTCTTCTCACAAGTACGGCAGACGTTCCTGGATACGATTCTAGAGCTTGGCTCAAGCTGCCTGCTAAGTCTTTCTCGAATGGTGTGTTTTCTATAATCGGCACTATTAATTTCTCATCGTAGCGTAGATAACGATTTAGTTTTGCATCTTTTATACCCTGTTATTGAAAATAAACTTGTTTGTTTTATTTATTTCACGTTATATGTAGCTTACATTTTTTATTTTTAAGTACCATGTACATTCAGTTAATAAGTCCTGGCCGCAGTAAAGTTAGCTGTAACATATGTTTAATTTGATGTATTGTATATTTAATGTTATTTTTTTTATTTTTGATTATTACGTTCCATACTGAAAAATGAGCAGGCTTCGGAAACCTAACCTTTCTATTTTCTGACACATTGACTGTATTGTAAATTTGAATATTATTATAAAAACTGCTTATTATAAGAGAATCTTACAAAAATATTAGTGAAAAATTATAAGTGGAGTTAAGTATTTTACCATAAACACAATACTTATGAGTTCAATCTATAAATCAATTATTTTCATTTACTCGGGTCTTGTAACTAGACTGAGTATGGCGTTAAGCGCCGAGGAGCGTCTTCACACTAAATTTCCTATACCTATTCTGCTATACTAAATACTTAATGCTATTTAGTACTATTTCTGTCCTCAATTTCAATGAGGCTTAAGCCTCTACCACTTAGTTCTTAATTTCAAAAATTCAGGGAATTTCAGACCATATCCAATTTTTAACTATTTTTTTTTTCAACTCAACCAAAAATATTATAAAAATACTAACCTTAATCATCTCCTGGTGTGTAATTTCAAACACTTGGTCATACAATAGTGTAACTCGCACAGCGTGGGGTGAATGTGTATGTATCACAGCTCCAGCATTACGGTGTTTATATGCAAGCATGAAGAGTGGTGTACATTGGCTTTTTTTCAATCTGAAATCGTTTAATGTCATTGTGTTTACATACTTTTTATTTATATAAGCAGTTAAATAAATTTGGATTGTCAATGACAATAAACGGGACAGATTGTGTGTTTGATGAGGCCAGTTGTGGCGCAGTGGTACAAAGTGTGACTGTAAAACTAACTGGTTGTGGGTTCAATCCCCACTTGAGGAGATGAAATATTAAGTTAAATTTATAATAAGACACTCTGTTGCCAAAGTCACCTAATAGCAACAGAGTGTCTTAACACTAGGTTACCAGGTTCCCTAGAGATAACAAAAATCTATACAAACAAAAAAATGTTGAAGTTTTAGTTTGTGAATTCAAAATAATTGTTTTATTTAATATTTTTTTTAAATATCAGTTTTTTACTTTCCTTAAAATAAATAAATTTAAATCTACTTTTCTTTTTTAATTATATTCCAAATTTTAAAACTGTAAATAATTACTCACTTCTTTTCTGGAGGTGGCAATTCTAAATCCTCATCATTAATATTTTGAACAAATAAATCATTGGGCTTCATTCTTTCCTTTTGAACTCCTGAAGGCGCTATATATATTTTGTCACTGAAATTATAAAGTAATAACAAAGATATTTTAATATAAATATATTTTGTAACAATTTAAATGCATACATTATTATAGTAAAAAGACTGTTTCCTTCTATAACAAACAAGACATACTGAGAGTGGTTTGCAAAAATTTACCAAGAGGCAACTATCAATAATACATACCCTTCTTTGATAGAAATTCCTCCACCAGTGCCAGTCACCCAACCTAAGTGATAGAACTGGTTGCATAACTCTGGTATTAAGTTTCTCGGATGCTCCTAAAACATTAACAAATAAATATTTTTCTTGTATATCCTATTTCCTTGCAAAATAAACACCAAGTATAATAGATTTCCAAATTGTATTTACTTTCAATTCCTAGAAATTTATTTATGCTTTACATTCATTTAATCGGTATTATTAAGCCATAGATTCTTGAAACAAATATTATGTACGTATAATTTAATACGTAATAAATATAACAGAACGTCAGCAATAAAATTAATCACATTAAATAATTACTTACCGGACCGAACTCTGTCATAGTGGAATTTTTACTAGGCTTCTAGTTCCTCTGGTTAACTATTGTGGTTGAAATTGTTATCGCTTTATTTAAATGTACAGATAGTGCTTATCAATATTTTTTTAATTAAAGAAGTAAACAAATATAACTTAATAAGATATGAAGCTAAAACATTACCTCGTTTTAAATTTTAAATGTCACATTTCGATTTTGACATGTGGATATCGATTTTAACGGTGTTTAAAAATTATGTTACAATATTTTATTTGTGTTTCTATTAAGAACTTACATTAAATTTGATATCTTTAATATTTTATATCTACATATTATTTAAAATTCAGCTCTTAAATATAAATTTACTGTAATTTGTATTGTTGTACTGTAATATATATTTAAGAAGAAAATCGATTTCTTTTTTCGATAATAGTCATTGTGATGCGAGTAACTGATTATTAATTTATTTGACGTCAAATGTAGATTTAAGTTTTGTTAAAAAATGATACAGGAATTTCTATAATTATAATATATTTTATGTTATAAATACATCACGAATTTTAAAATGTAACTAAAGATTTTTATTTATTTATTTATTATTTTATTAATTTATTATAATATAAAAGTTATACTGAAACAAGTTATTTAATTTTTTTGCTTAATGCGTAATTTTCACATAAAAGGTACTGGCCGCTAATGATCTGTTTATGAAGGTAATATCAACTGTCTGTAATACTCTGAAAGAAACAAAATTAATATACTTAAATTGTAGTTTAATTGCAAAAAAAATCAAATATAAAACATTGTGATCACAGACCATGATAAAACATGTACAGTTATTAACACAAAAATAACTAATTAAAATTATTGTATTTTAAGTAAGTAAATGTGTATTATAGAAAATACATAAAATATTATACATTAAGTATTATGACTTGTTTGATATCATGCATGTATTCTTACCAACACGCATGATTTTATTTTTATATTCAAAACTAATGACTCCAGAGCCTTATAAATTCGTTATTTTGTAATTCCTGAAAGTTTTGTGCTCATACACCCAACTCTGGTAAGAACTATTAGGGAATATGAATCTTGGGTGGTGGTTACTCTGGTTGGTATTAGGTAAATAAGATGCAAAAAATAGTACGTAACTTTCATTAAATTATAATGCTCATCAGCTGGGAATAAACTTAGAAATGACGTGGCCCATTGCCAGACACTTAACAATCCTGCCTCCTCCTGTCTCCTGCCAGGCAGCCCCTAAGTTTTATAAGCTATAAGCACCTCCGAACATATAAGGAGCAAATATTTGTTACACATCAATTAAATAAAATGATTTACAAATTGTTCTTGTTAATAAATATATAATACATTCGATTAGACTTGTGATTTATTAGAGCTTAGAGAGGACTGGCAGATAGTTTAAACTATGCTAAGTGTCTGGCAATGGACAGCGTCATTTCTAACATTAATCACAATTATTTTTTGCATCTTATTTACCTAATAATCCACTTCACAAAATCCGTATTACCTAATAGTACTTAATGGCGTTGGATGTATACACACACAAACGTACAGGCTTTATAAAATACCGAAGGTCTGGCTACTACTGGCTCTCTCTCTATAAGACTGTAATGAAATTACAGAAAAAATGCGGAATAACATACCAGAATGCCTTAATCGTCGATATAAAGCGTTGGACGCTTTAATTAAGGAGCTTACGCAAGAAAATATGAGTTGTTCCACATCTAGCGATCCTGGTATAAAGCTTATGTGTGAGTTCTGGAATATTCTTAAAGAAGATCCGAATGTCGATTTGACGGTAAATCATTAGTAATATGTATACAGCACTTTTTAATCACTTATTAGATTTTGGAAAATCCATTCAATGTCACTAACATTATTAATTATTTTATAAACTTGTGATATATCGTAATTATTGAATATATTTATTTATAACTGCCAACCCGCTCAAGACTTCGCCCGCTTCAACTACACGGTTATTTATTTACTTATCTCATATTTTCATGCTCTAATAATATAATGATTTTAAAGGACTATTCATAAATTTTAAACTTAAGTTAAAATTGCTCGCTATTGCTGTACCCTTAGGTACAGGATTTTTTAAGACCTATCTTTCTTTCGATTGTCTCTCTTTTTGTATTGAATATTTGTATTATAGCAGGGTAGGCAAAGTGGGACCTAGTGATAAGACATTCCGTTCCTATTGGGGCACATCTGTTTCCTAATTTTGGAGGCATTGCGTGTGGAGTGGCGAAACTCAATGTCGCGCTTTGCCTTATCACAGCAGGGGAAAATATAATAAATATTTAATTTAAAAAAATCGTGTTGTTCCTATTATCATTTTAAGTAAAATTTAATGACTACCCCTTTTCTTTATCTCAGCAAGCGGTCAAGGAACGTATGGTTGTGAACAAAAATAGTAGCGTGTTTGGACTTCAGAAATTTAATTGTTACATGGCGGGATGCTGTAATAAAAATGACAAAAAACCTGAACCTAAACAGCAGTTTAGTACTAGAAAACAAAATGTGTAGTCTAAGCTTTGTTATATTCACATCAAACGACTCTAACGACGATGTCAAGACAAAAAGTGGAGTTTAATATCCAGCTTCATGCTGCATCCCGCACATAACGTGGTTGGCGGAGGGAACCTAGTGTTGAGACACTTCTTTCTGCACTTTCTGCCGAAGTTTTCGAGGCATTGTTTAAGTGGTGAACTCAACGCCGGGCTTGTTTTCCTAGATGCCAGAGCGAAGAAATGAAAATATGAATAAATAAACTAATTAATGCTCTCAAGTGGGATTCAAATCCACAAGCATCAAGTGCGGAGTTTAGTTCTGCCTATTGACAAACAATGTTTCGGATTCGGGCGGAAAAAAGATGATGGAGTGTCTTGGCTCTACATGCGGGACAAAGTCTAAAAAATGAGATATTTTATTTATTTTTTAATTACTTACATATTGTTGAAAATCATCTCTATTATTCGTTAATTTAAATATATTAGTTTTCTTTTAGTTAATTTTCTATTAGTTAAATTCGAAATTATAACCATAGCGATTGATCAGGCATACCGAATAACGTTACTCAGTGTCAATTTTCCTAATTAATTAAAATTACCTTTACATAATATAAAATTTAAAGGTTAAATAAAATAAATGAATGTAATGAATTTTATTATAATTTTATTTTACATAAATCAGCTTCACGCTGTATCCCGCACACAGCAGGGTAGGCAGAGGGAACCTAGTGTTAAGCCACTCCGTTCCCCACTTTCTGCCGAATTCTGGAGGCTTTGCGTGTTAAGTGGCAGAACTCAACGCCGCGCTTAACCTCGACACCAGAGCGAAGAAAATGGAAATATAAATTTAAGTAAATATTTCATCCCCTCGAGTGGGGATCGAACCCACAACCAGTCGGTTTTACAGTCACACTTCGTGCCTCTGCGCCACGACTGGCCTCAATATGGCCTCTTTATTTTACATAATATACTATATATATTTTAGCACTTGTGGTAAGGAAAGACCAGAGAGTTCAAAATCTAAGGATCAAGGTACAACTGATTCGTTGCCTCTTAACAAAGTCCTGTGTAATTTGAATGATGTAAGAATAATAAATTATTATGTAAAAATAAAATATTTTCTGTTTGTTTAGTTTAAAAACGTATTTATAGACTAATATATTTTTAACCATATTTAGTTGGTATACCAATAAATATATTTTCTTTCTCCGCTTTCCGCCCAATTCGGGAGCTAATGTGTATTGAGTGGCAGAGTTCAATGCCGCGTTTTCAACCACTAAAGCGAAAAAATGATAATATTTAATAATTCATTTCCTCTAGTGGAAATCGATCACACAACCTGCGTTGCGTTTACAGTCACACATTTGTGCCGATGCTTGACGACTATAATATAATACATTAAAGAAAAAATTATAATAAAAATTAAAGGTAGCATCATTTGAAATGAAATGTCAAGCAAAAGTGAAAGATCTATTAGAAAGACAGAAGCAATTACGCGAACAAATACAAACATTGGAGGAGAGGGAAAAGGAGGGCGTACAAAAGCTTAGAGAAGCGGATTGTATGTGGTCGTGCATGGAAGAGGGTTACAAGAGGAAAATAGCAGAATCCATTGATAGGCAGAAGGAATTGCATAAACAGGTATCTTAGTTTTGTTAAAAATATTTTATCTAGTTAGGTAAGTTATTTATCTAGTGTATTTTACATTTAGAATGGAAAAATATTTTTTTAGGAAATATTAAAATTGGAACTTAATGGGATTTGACCTGCGTCTTGTAGAAACTATCCAAGTGCTTCCACCACTTCCACTACCACTAAGTTAAACGTTCTTATCAAACTATGTCGGAATTTTTTTGAAAATTTCCGCTAACTAAACTCCAAGCAGAAGATTACAATAAAACTAAACATGTCTTTTAGCTGAGTCCTTTTTTTAAGTTTTTTATCATCTTACGAACTATTAAGAGTTTTCTAAAAATAACTATTATTTATTATATATGATAAACGTATTTATTGTATAAGCCTATAATTTATAGCTAAAAGACGTTGAGGCTAGTAATAAAAAATGGCGGAAAAACAAAAAGGACTTAGAATTCCAAATGACCAACTTAACGAAATGCCATCAAGAAATAATAGAAACTATAAATGTAAAAACTAATGATGTAAAGCTCTTTGATACGGAAATAAGTAATTTTAAAGCCCATATTGAGTGCAGTAAAAGTGATCTAGAAGCTTCTCAGAAATCTATTGGCTGTAAAAAGCAAGCGTCGGATGTATGTACATGCATTTAATATTTTCTTTTTGGAATATATGGTAATAGTTTAATTTCCAAGGTTTTTTTTAGTTTTCGTTGATTTTTCGTAGTAACATTCGAGACTTGGTCGTGGCACGCCGGCACGAAGTGAGACTGTAAAACCGACTGGTTGTGGATTCGATCCCCACTTGAGGAGATGAAATATTTACTTCAAATTTATATTTCCAATTCTTTGCTCTGGTGTCGAGGCGCGGCGTTGAGTTCTGCCACTCAACACGGAATGCCTCCAGAATTCGGCAGAAAGTGGGGAACGGAGTGTCTTAACACTAGGCTTCCTCTGCCTACCCTGCTGTATGCAGGATACAGCGTGAAGCTGGTTTTGATTTACTTTATTAACATTTGTGTACAACTACCTCTAAAACATAAATAACATTAAAAAACAACGTCAAATTCCATTCATTTTTTACTGAGTCCTTGATAAAGCAGAAAAAACTGTTCAAATTCGACAAAAAATACGCATATATGAACAAATCGGTTAATAATAAATATTTTTTTTGTCTACACTTTAGATCGCTGTTTTCTGTATCTGACAGAATATTATTTATTTAATTTAAATTATTTGGCAGAAAAAAAATCTTAGAATCAAAAAAAATCTTAATACTCAAAATTTTGCTTTACCGTTAGTACTTGGAAAAAACTTATATAGAACTTCTGTGCAACTAAATGAAACAAAATTTTTATTGGTATTAAATAAATTTTTAGGCAAAAATAACCAAAATACAAATTGAAGCTGCAAAATTAGAAAAAGCGTTACAACAAGAACAAATGAATAAGAAGAAAAAAGAGCAAGAAGGCACTTGCTATGTGAAAGACGCAAGGGAAGATTTACAAAAACTTACTAAGTTATTATTGCAAAAGAAACTCGAAAATGAGGATATGGAGGCAAAGGTATGTCGTATTTTGATTTTATCTATATTCTCTTTGTGTGTCGCTGTGGCGCATTCGTCTGATCGTTGCAGTAGCACAAAATACAGCGTTGAGTTCCACCACTCAACACGTAATATCGAATTGAATCGAATTTGAACGGAATACAGAGAATGGGCTGTTTTTTAAGCTTTCTGCCTACTCTGATATATGCGGTAAATCTTATAGACGTAAATTATTTTATATTGATAATTAAAAAGAAATAATTACAGCGAGAAGCACTAATCACAGAAGTAGATTTACTCAAACAATCATCCGACCAATGTAAAGACAAATGCAATATTAAGCAACAATCAATATTAGACGAAATACAAAATCTAAACAAAGAAATAGCTGACAATAATCTAAAATGTATACAATGTCACGAATGTACAGACACAATGGACATTCGGAAATACTGTACGGAGTGTCCTAGATGTATATCTGAGAGAGACTGCTTGTATCAAAATGGAGAATGTAATCCAGATCAAAGTCTAGACTGTGTCTGTATGTCTGTTAAGCAGAAATTTCTTGATAATGTCTTTGATAATATGTATTCAGTATTACTAAAACAAATTAAAGCCGGTTCTGGTAAATCAGTAGCTGAAACTGTATTGAATTGTTTGAAAAAAAGTAGAAACGGTAAAATTAATGGTGAAACTAGGAAAGTGTTGCAAGATTTTATATTAATGACCTTAAAGAAGGAATTGAAATTGACGATTGTTGGTGGTGCTATTAAAACTAGATGTGAGGTAAATATATTTATATATTTGATGTTTGTTTTTGATAGAAAAATTGTATGAATTAGATAGATTGGAAGTATTTTTTTTTAGATAAAAGCTCTTTGTCCTTAATTATTACAAGTTCTTTTAATATTAATCGAGAATATCAAATAAAAAAAAATATACAAATCAAATCATAAAACATAAATAGTATTGCTTTTTAAGGATTTTTTTTTGTTTATTAATTTATAGATTTTAATGGTCACATAAACCATATTTGAACATTTATAAATTATAAGTATTTAAACATTTATCTCGTGTAAATTAAAATATTAATGAATTATGTTTTTAGATGGATGCAGAAACTTATAAGCAATTAATGCTTTGTCTCCAACAAGTGAAAGTTACTAAACCAACAAAAACTGATCAATCGACTGATGCTAAAAAGGTAATGTAATTTTTATGTGGACAAGTGAAATATTGTTTTATTATTTAAGGTGTGGTTTAAAAGTAATTGTATGTTGGGTATTGATTATTTTGTAAAATATAATAATAATAAAATTTTATGCTTGTCATATTGTATTAATGACTTAATAATGTTATAACACCATTCAAATTTGATCAAGACACAATAGATAGAAAAAATCAAACTGGCTTTACACTTTTTGGGAATATTAAGTTAAATTTAACTAAGATTATCTTCTAAATTATATAGTATCTAGTCCAATATAACCAATGTAAAAGTAATCACACAAATTAAATCCCAAAATACAATATAAAATATAAATTTCAAAATTCAAAGGCGCCATGTCAACGTTGGGGAGGCGATACGGAATGCAATTGTCCGAAAGGTCCGGACAAATGTATTTGTACTAATGGAAGTTTGCCCTTAGCCACGGAACCAAGCAGTTGTCCGCCGGATATTAAGAAAGAATCGGTTAGAACAAAATAAATTGTTGTTTTTTCTAAATAAACTTCACGCTGTACCTCGTACATAGAGATAGGACTTCAGGGTGGGCATATGGAAGCTGCAAACATAGTGATGAGGTATTCCGTTTCCATTGGGAAGATATGCTAATAACAAATATATAGTAATTAGCATAAAATAATTTTTGACGTAGTTTTATGAGAACGTATCGCTTATTGGTCAGAGCGTTTAGAAGGTTTTCAAGCGGAGCAGGTTCAAATCTCGCTACATTAAAATTTTTATACGTTACATAAATAAGTATTTTACTTTCAAATTTGGAACAACACTTAAAATGTTAAAATTTATATATTAGTCATTTCTTAGAGATCCAAAACCATTTCTTATATTCATATTGACATTTAGTTGTAATGCTACATCTTATATCTACTACTTTTATTTTGTAGCATTGTCTTATCATATGAGATAGAGATAGTTACCAAGTTTTTACAGTGTGATCATTTAATAAATAACTCTAGGTACTTTTTAAACGTTTTCTTATTTTAACATTAAAGAATCTCATTTATAAGTTTAACGATCATGTGTATTTTGTTACATGGCAGTAACAACACGTTAAAATTTAACTAGGAGATTTATTAATACCCATTTACTATACCTCACAATACAAAAAGAAAACATTACTATATTAAAATAATTAAGTAGAATTGAAAAGAGAAAGAGTTTTATTTATTTATATATTGTCACTTTAAACAAAGGGCGAAAGAAAAGCCTGTCCCCACAAAGAGTCCACGGCGTGTGGAGAAGATTGCGCCATGAGAGTCCCCAGTGCGGTCGGACGAGAGGTGGCCGCCAGTAGACCTGACCCGTGTCAAGGTTGTTGTTTAATGTTTATTTCTTAGTTATTTGTTGTTAGTATAAAATAATATTTTAAAAAGTTTTGAAATAGAAAAAACCTAAAGATTTTGTAGCAAAAAATAGGATTTTTCTTGTGTTAGAGCAAAGCGCCAATGATTGTCCGGCTTTCCTTGCTTTTAAATAGTTTATTAGATAATAATAATAATTTATTGGAGATATAAATTTAATAGCAAGAAGTGCTTTTAGGGAAAGGAGGTACTTTGATGCCCCATCCAGAACTAAACATCAAAAGAGTAATATTAGCGACTTCAGATCCTAGACATTCTTGACATACATACTCATATATTGGCATATGTTCATCAATCGTCTGATCTTTATTTTAGTTATAATTAATATATTTGATGATTAATGCGATTGATTTTCGTTTTATAGAGCCAACATGCCAATTTAAGAACATGAGAGCGGCACAATGTGTTCTTGGACCCGAGTCTATTTCAGTCATGACGGGGCCCAGAGTGATTTCGGTTCAGGTACTTTTTACAATAAAGTATTATATTGATACTTTGTATACTGTTTCATTTTTTTTTTTATATAAGTTATTCTATACTCTTGCCATTACATATATTTATATCATATAACCAAACGCGTATTTTTTAAAACAAACTTTCAGTGGCTGGCTGGTTCATATATTTTTATATAGAGTTTATATTTATTTATAAGTTAACATTTAATGACATACATTTTCTGTTCATTTTGAAGTTTGTTGTGATGAGTGGCAGAATTTGAAGCCGAACTTGCTTATCGGCATTTGAAAAATTGGCATTTTAAACATACATATTCTCTCACTAAAATTAAAATTACGGAAATAATAATAAATAAGGTTTTGAATGCGCCACGATAGTAAAAAGTATTCTAATTGTAATATATTGTTTTTATTAAGAAACTCCGCTTCCGATTCTTTTCACGTTACCAGAGCGAAGATTGCATTTTTTTTTAAATATTTTATTTCCTCGAGCAGTAATCGTACCCGCAATCTGTTGCGTTTACAGTTGCAAGCCACCGCGCCACGACTTGTGTCTCGCCAAAAAAAAAATTATCTGGGCTGAAATTTGCAAAAATATCCCTACAGAGAAGCTAACAACATAAATAAGTTGTAACAAGCGTATAAAAATTTAGACGTAGCTTGGCGAGAACGCATGGCTTAGTGGTCAGAGCGCCTGGTCGGTTTCCAGGAGGCGCGGGTTCGAGTCCTGCTGCGTTCAAAAATTTTTATACGTTTTCTAAATAAGTATTTTATACGTTTTCTAAATAAGTATATATCTGGGCTGAATTGAAAATTCAAATTCCCGGATAATTTTTATATACATTCTTGTGTCTTCGGTGTATTACCTAATATTTATCTTTTCAGAGTTCATGTAAATGTCACTCCTCGTCAACAGGAACATGTGTTTGCTCAAAAGGTAATTCTTAAAAATAAAATATACATTATATTAATAAGTATACATTTAATATGGGAGTACAAAATTGAAAACGAAAATCTTTTTATATTTTAGATATAACAAGCGTTCCTCGAGAAAGAATTATTGAAGAGGTAATGGGTAGATACACAGATGTAGCGCCGATACAAAAAGTCAGCTTTACCATGATTAGCAGCGATTCCGTTGTCTAAAAGTTGAGTTATTACACTTAGGTGTTTGTACTCATTTCATTTGGTATTGGATAAATTCTATGTATTATGCGATTGGGTAAAATAAAATCTTAAATATTTTGCATTTTTATTTATATTAACTTTGTGTAGTTTAAGTAACATTACTTTGTTGTATTATTGATAAAATTTTCCTACTTTTCAGTAGTAATAAAATATTGTATTACAAATTCGAATAGCTAAGAGCTTGGTGATGAACTGCTTTCGTTTGTTTTGTACTCCCATATCTTATTTGTTGTTTTACAGATTGAAATTCTAAATTTACAAAATGTTTACAGATGCAAAACATTTGAAAGCCGGTTCAAATAAAACTTGTGATAACAATACGTGTACTTCTATAAAAGAAATACCTAAAAATATAGAGCTTTTACAAAAAGATAATTCTACAAACGTTAATTCCGCACAAATAGGTTTAAATGATGCTCTAATGATTAAAACGTCCCCGAGTTCTAGAAAATATGCTCCGATAAGACCTGTCGATATGTTTAATGGTATTAGTAAAAAAGATGACAAAGAATTAGTTCTAGAAGGGAGGCATTGTACTAAAAATAAAAGATTATCGTGCACTAGCCTTACAAAATTACTTCTACAATTGTCTCAACAACGAGAAAAACCATGTAAAATTAATAAATCAAAGAATAGGGAAGTAATATGTAAAGTAAAAATATTAGGTAGTGAAGAAAATAAGGAACCTGTATTTGCATTAAAACAATTGAGTTCAGGAAATTTCAAAGTATTATTGGATAAAGAATATGAAAAATATCATAAAGAAGTCATTAAGAATTACGAAGGAGATGAAAATATAGAATATTCTTATATTGTCCGATCAGCATCAGGACATTATATTATTGATTTGAATGAAATTAAAACAGACGGTGCCAGGAAAGCTTTAATTGTGAAAACTGATTCTGGAAATTTACTTGTGTTGGTAGATGGAAAGTTTAAAAACTCACGGTCTAAACTAAACGCTATATCTTCTAGGTCAGTCATAACTATACGTGATATGAAAAATATTTTAAGACAATTACCACCAAAAGTATACGATGACGGCTTAGCTTACTCAACAAAATTATATGCGGGTCATAAATCAAGCAATGATTCGAATTTATTTGAAAAAGTGAAACTGAATATCGAAAATCGTAACAATTTACTTATAGATTCCTCGATTGTTCTAAAAAAGAGGTGTTCTGGTGAATACAATGTAATTCTTAACAAAGAATCGAAGCAAGCGCTTATTAATAATGTAAAGCATTACTTGAGCACGTCAAAAGGACAGTTGCCTGTTAAAGTAACAGAAACTGGCGTTATAGTAGTCGAAGTAAATACAATAAAGAATCATAAGAAACAAAATGGTTTCTTAAAAATTACGCCTTCTGGTGATATATTTGTGACTTTATCAAATTTAGTAAATCCTTTTAGGGATAATATATTGGATAAAGTTAATAAATGTTGCTGTAAAGCGATTTCTACCACTTGTAATGGTCAGAGTGACAGTTCGTGTGATATAAAAAAATGTATTTGTAAAAATATATGTTATAAATCCAAAAAGTGGTATTATGAAAATAATTTTATAAAATCATCTACCAAAAAATGTGGAATATTGAACACAAAAGATAATGTTTTCGATTGTTTTAATGTACATGTTGATAAAGAAACAACTAGAAATAAAATAGAGTCTCCTAGAGAAATATACCTTGAAGAATTATATAGCAATCATTTAGACACTAAATGTCATAATAGTGATGAAAAGTGTTCTTATCATTGCTTAAAAAAATCTGAAAGTTACTTTATAAATCAAAATATGTTTGAAAATACATTAATAAATAGAGAAAAACCGAATAACGTGGAATTTGATGCAATAGAAGATAATTATAGTGACAACTGGAATGCTTTAGACCACTTTCCACCTCAATTGCCACAATTTCTAAGAGATTTTACTTATGTACAATAATATTTTTAATTTTGCTTATACCTTACAGGTAACGTATATTAAATTCGTCATGTTTTACGATTATCCATGTTTTGAAGAAATGAAATAAACATGTCCTTATAATTATTGGGATTTTTTTTTGGTTGTTCAGCGTTCAATTTTCATGTACATAATATTACACAAATACACAATGTTCATATAATAAGTTCTTTGAAATAATTTTATAAATAGTTTTATTTAAAATGCACAATGTTTATATTCGGAGCAATACATAAGGAATTTAAATTATATACTGTAATATATTTTTTTGTTTGTTACGATTTATTGCAATGCGAATTAAAGTAATAAATACGTGAACATGTAAGCTCATATATTTTCTCGTGCTTTTATCAAAGCAAAAGTATAATGCGAACTCGTTTATAAAGTGATATATGCGGCTATAATTCTCTTGAAAGTACACATTAGATGCAGTATTTTGGAGTCACGAGAACTCGATGGATGACCAAAGTTTCTTTGTGACTTATGAATTTTTGGAATTGCTGTTTCTAAAATTTTCTACACCCAAATTTTTATTTTAGTTATTTTTTCCCCATTTTACTCAAATAATGCCTTTTTTATTTAGTGGGAGAGAAGCTAATGTTATGCTTATGACACTGCATTCATTTTACGTGCACTGCTGTTGTTGGTTATTTGATTAGCTCCGTTTCTGGAAGCAAGATTTTCAGCAATTAAGAATACGACAAAGGAAATGAGATTGATTGGCGGAAATTAATGCCGTTTTGCCGAAAGTAAGTTTAATATTTAAATGAGTTATTTTTGTCGTTTCATCACAGAAATGGAACCCGAAACCATCGTGGGTTCTTTAAGACACTTTTCAATTGTGCCGAGATGGCGTCGTAAATTTAAAAGAATTGCTATAATGGCGGCAATTTGTGTTTTTCCCGGTAAGAAACAAACGTTATGGAGAATAATTTAAATTGTCTAGACGGAAAGATAAAAATTATGCTTGCATTTTATTCAATTTCATTCGTCGCAGGAATTTTACAAGAAACCCTGAAGTATTTAAAGGAAATGCTCTAGTTGCTGTTTTTAATTTCGAATCCTCTTAAAATACTCGCTTTTAATAAATTACTACTATATAATAAATTTAAAGTAATATTGTCATAGTGACTAGAGACGATGTTTCTCGTTGCAATGAAAACATTTAAAATTTTTCTTAATTTTTTACATTACATTATAATATTTGTAATAATATTTTTAAGTGAATTAGCAACAAGCTAAAATTTTGAGAAATTAAAACTTTATTGTAAAATAAAATAACTGTTAAGGAATGACGAAATTTTTCTATTAAAAAAAATACTGTGCGAAAAAAGCGAAAAAAGGGTATAGATGTTAATGATCTATAATGTACTCTATAATTAAATTAAACTAACAAAATATTGCTAAACGGTCCTAGAAATAAGATATGAATGCCATTTAAGTCGCCTAGTGCATGAACTTGGATCTCAAATGGTAGAAGTTCGTGTGCAGCTGTATATGAGCGTGTCGGCTTTGAGTTTAGAGCTATGTCGTAGTACCGCGTTATTTACGCGTCTTTATTAAGGTGCAGACTAGGTTCCCTCTGGATACCCTGCCAGTGTCTTGAAATTAGGCACAAGGTTAACAGATATTCGCGATATGCTTAAACCGGTTTAAAGGAAAAAAGGTCATGTTATTGAATTATATACGTATCATCAAAAAAATCTTTATTCAATTAGGTCATTACAGGCACTTTTGAATCAAGTTATATAACATAAAGGAAGCGACCACTGGCTCGGGAAGCATTTCTCATCTCTCTCATGTTTTTCTCTTTTCTTTTGTTTTTTTCAAAACATAATTTACGATAAATATATATATATTTATCGTAAAATATAAATATATATATATATATATATATATATATATATATATATATATATATATATATATATAAAATATTATAATATATATATAGTGAACACACTGAGTTGACATAAAATTTTATGTCTAACTCTATATAAAAAAGGATTATTCTACTCGTTTCCTTACAATTTCAGGACCGGAGTAAAGGAATAGTGGAGTAAAAACTCGAAAGGCGATACTTACACCCTCACGAGGCTTATTGAATACAAATTGTTTCTTTATCAGCTAACTTTGTGCGAATTGCAGGAAAATGTACAGACGGCAGACTGTTGTGTTATATATTGGAACTAAAGTGAAATATACCTTAATTTTGAGTTACTATCTGTATGTAGAGTCACGTAAATTGAGTTTGAATAAAAATATAATATCATCGAAATAGCATTTAAATTTACTTTTAGCTTTGTTAGTCGTATAGTAGTTGCCCGAATACATTAATTGTTGAATAGCGGAACTTAAATTCTTTTTTTTTTCAGAAGAGAAAGAAGTTTCCTTTTATTTAAAATGAGAAGTGTCTAAATCACATAAACACAGGGTAGGTAGAGGGAACTTAGTGTTAATACACTCCTTTGTCTACTTTCCACCGAGTTCTGAAGGCGTTGCGTGTTGAGTGGCGGAACTCAACGACGCACTTTGCCTCGGCATCAGAGCGAAAAAATTGTCAAATATAAATGTAAATCAATATATCATTTCCTCCAGTGGGGATCGAACCCACAACCGGTCGATTTTACAGTCACACTTTGTACCCCTGCGCCATGACTAGATTCGAAATTGTTTCTCTCACGTATGCGGGATACAGTTGAGAGCTAAAAAAATATGTTTTCTAGGTAAGAAAAGATTTTTTATAAATAAACTTGTGTGGTATACTGTACATTCTTCAGATACAGAACATTTTGATGCTCCTCTGTAGGTGCGAATGGGACGTGATTTCGCTTTTTACTGTCAATAGAAAAATATGTTTTCCCAAAACATTTGATTCGTACAGACAAATTGAATATCAAATTTGTATTTACATACAAATATTGCAACAATATGAACTTTTACTGCAGCTTTACGTTGAATCAATATTTCTACTATTCTAAGCTAAATAACAGCTGCAAAAATATACAGCTAAGTAAGAAATGATAATTAAAAAGCATTTAATTGCTATCAATACTTTATAAGCGTATCAAAAATAGGAAAATACGTATATAAAATTAATTTTATATATTAAGACGAAGGAACTTAACTTTAAAGAGAACGTGTAAAAATAAAACGTAGCGGGATTTGAACGCGCGCCTCTCTCGAATCCGTCTAAGAGGCGCGGGTTTAAATCCAGCTACGTTCAAATTTCTATAAGTTTTCTTAATAAGTATTTTTGTTCCTTAAGTGTGGAAGAACGTTTTAAAAATGTTTAAAAAAAACTTTATTGTTTTTTTTATTTATTAATCAATCCTTTCATATATCGTGAAATCAGCAGCTCTACGCTTTTCTCCCGCATAGCCATCGACTTTTAAAACACTCTGTTAAAATTTTGAAATTGTAATTTTACTTTTGAATAATTTATTTAATTATTATTAATAATTATTTATTGGAAATTTATTTAATAGCATTTTGTAAAATATTCTGAACGAAATAAAAGGCTAACCTCATTTGTATTGCGCCTGTATTTCAAAGTAGAGGAAACAAAAAATCGTGGAGATAGCGTGCCAGTAACTTCGGTATTTCGCCCCGTCACGTCAACGGGCATTTTTTCACGATTGATTTATGACCCCCCTTCTGATCTGCTTTTTGTGTGAGATAACAAGTTTTGTGGTAACAGAATAGCTGGTAATAGTTCTAGTTATACTTTTCATAATTTTTTTTTGTTATTTTCAAAGGAGGATAGGGTACTGTCCATCCTTTTTTGGAAAATTTTTAAAAACTTGTTTCTGTTGCGCGGCGCAATTTAACGCCGCGCATTGTTTTAGCTTTGAAATGAAAATAGTTGTTATTTTAAAGTATTTTCAATAATTATTTTTATTTCAAAGTTAAAATAATGGAAGGAACTTACCAACTATAGCATGTACAGTCTAATATTGTGCCACATTATTGGCACAATGGTTTTAACGTACGTAGTTACAACGAACCTAACGTTAAGATATCTCATTTTTTATAGTTCTGCAAAAATTTTGCGAGACATTGTGTTTGTCTATTAGAGCTAGAAAATGCAAAGAAACTAAATATAGTCAATCACCAAAGTGGGGATTGTACCCACAACTGTCGTTTTTACAGTCTTACGTTGTTCCAATGTACCATGGCGGCCGCGATTTGTATATTTTTGGTTGGCTATTTATGAAATATTTTATGTAATTTTATTCTAATATATAATTATTATAAGTAAAATATCATTTGATAGCTGTCCATATGAGTACTTACAGTAATACACGTATTTATGAAAGTCAAGTAATTACAAATGTGGGGTCTATTTCCTAGAGCGAAAATTAATTAACTCCACCATCAGATGCATAAGGCTTTCTTGGCTTCGTTCCCGGGCTTTTAAATCTTTTTGTACTTCAAATGTTATGTGTGCGTTATTTATAAAAAATATGTAGTTTTCTTTTTTTTTTATATATATATTTGAGGCCAGTTGTGGCGCAGCGGCACAACGTGTGACTGTAAACCGACTGGTTGTGGGTTCGATCCCCACTCGTGGAGATGAAATATTTACTTAAATTTATATTTCCATTTCTTCGCTCTGGTGTCGAGGCTAAGCGCGGCGTTGAGTTCTGCTACTCAACACGCAATGCCTCCAAAATTCGGCAGAAAGTGGGGAACGGAGTGTCTAAAAACACTAGGTTCCCTCTGCCTACCCTGCTGTGTGCGGGATACAGCGTGAAGCTGATTTTATATATTTGTATATTTGTTTTTAATAAAAATAAATAAAATAAAAATAAAATAAAAATAATTTATTTCAGATTAAAATCCATATCTGTATAGTGTTAGTGTGTTAGTAACAATTTTTTTTTCTTATGACTTATGTTAGTTATTGTTATTTATATATTATTTTATTTTATTTGGCCGGTTATCGTTTCTATCCAATGTTTTTGAATAGAACAATCTAGGCGGGCCGTGATTGTCTTCAGAACGCTGTTGTGACTGCCTCTCATGCGCCGCAGCAGAGACGATGCTTTTTTACGCATTATAGCGTGGAATCCGTCCACCCGCGCGTCCGCGAACATTCCCGAGGCGCTGCAGGACCGCGGCAGATTCAACAACATTCTGAAGGCATTATTATATTGCACGCGCAGTGCGTTGTAGGCTCGACGCGTATAGCTCACCCACAGGCCTCCCGAGTAAAACGATTGACAGAATGCCCGAAATAGGGTAATCTTGACAACCGCATCACCACGGGCAAACCTGCGTGCGACCATATTGCTTCTTACCGCCAGCGCTCTACGCTCTCTCTCAATATCCTCGTCATCGCTCAAGTCTTCTGTAATTATATGACCCAAGTACTTAAATTTTATAACCCTATTCAATAATGACCCGCTTAGAGTAATTGGTGGCACATGACTAGGTGAACGGTGACCGGCCTTAAATACAATAATTTCACTTTTCTTAGCATTATAGACTAAACCATTTACCGCCGCATACGATTCACAGATACTTATTAATTCTTTTAAACCTCTGATTGAGGGACTCAGCAGCACCATGTCATCAGCGTAGCTTAAGTTATTGAGGCATTGGCCATCTACGTAGCATCCAACATGGACGCTACTGAGTCTCTCAATCAGCTGATCAATATAGAGGTTAAAAAGGGTGGGGGAGCTAAGCCCACCTTGCCTAACACCACACGCAAGAGTGTATTCATCTGACCAAGCACCCGCCCACCTCACTTGATTTTTTTGATTTTTATACCAGAATTTAAATAGCTGCGTACACTCGGTCGGCATACCCGTATCCTCCAGCTTCTGCCACAGGAGCTCATGATTTACCAGATCGAAGGCTTTAGATAAGTCCAGGAAGCACGCGTATACCGGCGTTTTCCTCTTAGTGTAATACTTTACAGTATGCTTAAGGCTGAAAATAGCACTTTCTGTAGAGACACCTGCCTTAAATCCAAACTGTGCGTCATGAAGTTTCACATATTTCGTGAGGAGGCCATTAAGCAAGCTGTCAAGCATTTTTGCAGCTGTAGTTGCAAGTGATATAGGCCTATAGTTGCTCTTGTCAGATGTGTCACCCGTTTTATTTTTAACAATAGGCACCACAACCGTACGCATTAGTGCTTCAGGTAAATAGGTATGTCCCAGACTAAAATTAAAAAGTTTTGCAAGTATACGAGGTATGTGCTCCCCTGCATACCTAAAATGTTCAATACTTAGACCGTCATACCCATGAGACCGTTTTTTTGTCATATTAGTAATAATTTTGAAAATATCCTTCTCAACAAACTTAATAGATCTTCTAGATAAAATATCATTATAACTACCTGATACAGAGCCTAATGGTGATATGACTGCAAAATATTCCTTAAAACCATTTGCGATAGCCTTTATGTTATGTTCGCCACCAACACTAACCGGGACACTGGGTTTAATGTTCAATTTGTTAGTGTTTTTCCAAAATTTTCCAAAATTATTTCCCGCTAAATCAGATGCCAAGATATCCATTTTTATTTGCTCTTGTTTGTTTTGACACCATTTTAACTGTCTCTTAAAACATTTCCTACTTTCTAACATTTCTTCATAGATATTACCTGACCGCGGTTTTCCCCGTTCTACCCATATTTGAAATTTGAGTCGAGCGTCTCTATGCTGGTCTGCGACATACCTATTCCACCCTGCTATATAACCTTTCTTTCTGGGACACTTGCTTCGATACGTTACTGATGCAGCATTGGATAGTACGCGAATTACAGTGTTATATACTCGGTCAATAATAGCCTTATGCTCGATATTGTGACAATAGCCATCACAACAATGGTCCATTTCTGCCGGAAAATCTATTTCTCTAAGTTTGGATTGACAGATTTCACTATATTTTTGTATTTGAGAAATATGTCTATCACCCCATATTACTCTAGTTTGATCATTACTATGCCCACAATTAGGTAATACAGTTTTAGGTTTTACATTAAATAAATTACATTCAAGCACAAGTGGAAAATGGTCCGACCAGTATACATCGTATTTTACATACAAATTGCTTATTGTCTTACTTGCTGATACTGTGACTAAACAATGGTCCAACCACCTTACACTCCCGTGCACATCGCTAAAAAATGTATACGTATTCGAGTCTATTCCAAGATTTTTAACATCCACGCACAGCCAATTTTGCTCAACACAAAAGTTAATCATTTCGTTATAAAATAGCTCGTTAGGGTGAGCGTTAAAATCTCCTAAAATATAAAAAGATTCAACGCCCAAGTTCTCCTCTAATTCCATTATAGACCTTATTGCACTTAAACACTCCGTAAAAACCGGTAAATTTTCCTGACAACAAGTCGGCATATAAACAGTAAAAACCACTATAGTTCGAGTACTTACAGTTAATTTGATGGCTGCAATCCGAACATTATCACAATCTATTACCGACACCATATCAAACGCACTTTTACGCCACAATATAGCCACACCTCCGTGGGGACGGCCGCAGAGCAGCCCAGCCGAAACATCCACCGCCGACGTCCCAGTATACTCGAAGTTCGCGTCCACCGTGTTAAGTAAGGACAAATCATGGGGCAGGAGCCATGTTTCTTGCAGGGCTATAATATCACATGACTGACAAAGTGATCTTATGCCTTCAATAGACCTCTTAAAACTTTTACAATTAAAACTAATTAGTTTATGCTCGAAATTGCTTTGTAATTTATTAGCTTTGCAACTCATCATTATGAATTTTATTAATTGCACGTTTTTTATGCCCGAAGTTGACGAAATGCCGATAAGATACTCCACTTGGCCAAAAGTCGTCATTCATAAACATGTCTAGCTTGTGTTTAGGTACAAATATTTTGTATGAATCATAATCTTTTTGCATTCTCATATTGATCTTTTCAACAGTGACACAAACGTTCGATTTCTTTTCAATGTATTCTTTAACGTGACACACTGCCACCTCCTTTGAGACGTTGTAAATATAAATTGGAACATTAATCTCAGCCGCTTTAAATTTTTCATTTAATTCCGTCTTAGCTTTCCCGGTTTTCCCGATAAATCGATTCCGTAGCTTCTTTTTTTGAACTAATTTCCATTCGTCGCTGGTATCATATTCCTTCCACTTGCCAGAACGAACGATATCGGCTATTGTGTTATGGTTAGCCGCGAGTTCCGTGTGTCCGGTCGCTTGCAACTCGTTAGGCTGATGACTCATAGGTAACGGCCTACGACCGTTGCTCTGAGCTTCGACTGCGGGGGTAGATTTTGATTCGCTTGTACAAGATATACCCTCAGGGATATAATTTTTAGGCGGCTGCGAGCAAATTTTGGGCGATGCATGTTTTACAGTCATAGTTAGATTATTCGCAATTGATGTATTTTTTATTTTATCAATTTCCAATTTTATTTTTTTTTTGGAAGATTTTATATTTTCTAAGTATAAAAATCTTTGACACTATAACGGAACGGTGCGGTGGCCAGCCAATTAGGGGATTATTTTCATTTTTCCACTCTATAAGAACATGCGCTATGTTGCGGCGTTGAGTTTCATCATTGAACAAGTAAAGTCCCGAATTTGGGAAATGTGCTGCCATTAGGTTCTCTCTGCATAGCCTGTTTTATATAGAATACAAGCAGAAAAAAAAGTAAAGCATTTGGCACATTAGAAATGTTCCCGACTGAACACTAAGACCGTGAGCTCTCATTACGGGTAATAGCTTTATTTATTATTATAAGCGTTTCTCTTCTGGTTTATATTAAATTATGTATTCCCATCACTTACCCGGGCCAAAGCTACGTCTCATAATTTGAGAATACCGTTTTCTTTTCTTTCTTTTCTAGCTTCGCGCTGTACTCCACGTGTAGTAAAGAACACTCCGCCTCCGTATTTTGAAGGCATTGCGTGTTAAGTGGCTAAACTTAACACCGCGATTTACCTCGACACTAGAGCAAAGAAATGAAAATATTAAATATTTTATTTCCTCGATTAGGAACCGAACCCACAATCCGCTGCAGTCACAACCTTTACTAAAAAAAATGACAAAAGTAATTAAGTCAGTCTCCCTAGAATCTATAATGACAGGGCAAGTTATTTACTGACTTTGACTGGTACTTATCATCAACAAATACCTATAGCTTTTATTAAAATTTCAAGCAACAGTAGAACCGAGTGCAGCTCGTGTGTACAGGCATGCATATGTTATTGAGTTATTTTTAAAGCAAATTAATATAATATATGCCAAAAAATAATATGAAGAACAATGTTCTGATGGTGAATGTAGATTTGAAACAAAATATTTACCTCGTATTTTTTTTTATTACAATAATCTTTTTAATTTTTGATGGTAAAATTGCTTGGTCTTTTCTATTACTTTTTATTTATTATTATTATTTTTTTTACATCTTTTGTTATATAAAAAACCATAACACGCAATGGCGCAGAATTTAGTGGAAAATAGAGAACGGAAGAATCTTAATGGGATCGGGGTGTCTTAAAGCTCCCAGCTGCCCTCTGCCTACACTGCTGTGTCCAGAATACAGCGTAAAGCAAAAAAATATATATTTACTTAATATGCCTTATAATGGCAAATCTATACTTATAATAAAATCGTAACGGATCCATGCCTATGAGAAATTTAAATTTTTTGGTTAATTTTATAGAACCAAAAGAATTATTTTTGAAGTTTTTGTCCGCTTGTCTGTGTTTTATACATATTAATCTCTGAAACGGCTGAACAAATTTAAATATAATTTGCACTATTGGAATCCGGCAAAGTTTAATACTTAGTTTTTGTTGTATTACAATGGGTTTACAAAAAAAATGTCCATAAAAAAAATATATAACATAATATTGTACAAAATAAGGGTTTTATTGAATTGGCTGAAACTTTAGCTATCAATATATTGACAATGTCTTTATTTGGTAATATTATTAGATCACGAAAACTGTAAATAAGAAAATAAATAATTGTGTAGTCCAAGCGAGCGAAGCCATATGAAGACCACTAGTTGAGTAATAAAACACTAAAAGTCCTGTATAATTCAAGTTGCAATAAAAAGAAAAAAGTTTTATGACATAATCTTATCACGTTAAAAGTTTTAAACTCAAACTTGTACTCGATACTAGCGCGCCGGATAATAAAAATGAAGTGCTGAAGTTCAGGTTATATTTGACCCAGTGACTAGCGTGTGTACCGGAAGTACATAAAACTGAATGACTTGTGTTGTAGTATCTGTTTTCTGTAAACTAATTTTATTCTGTAGAATAATTTGATTTTCTTTTAAATATTTATTTAAAATGTAATCTTTACATTGATGCTGTATCCCGATTATGACAGTGTGTGTAGCATCATTGCTTGAATATTTAAAGCATCATTGCTTGAATGGGAAAAATATAGTAAGGTGTACCCTTGTACCAACTGTAAATGCAATGTTTGTGGGTTTAATATGTATAACCCACCGTGGTAAGCAAAATTGCGGCGTTGAGTTACGGCATTCAACACGTAATGTCGCTGTCGATAATTGGGTATAAAATGGAAAACTGAGTGCACTTTTTGTTATACGAGTACAGAAATTACATTGAACCCACAAGCATCGTTAACACTCAGATATTGTTATAAATTTAAAAAAAACAAAGTATATAATATAAATATAAAAATATTTTTTAAAGAGAGAAGTATATAATTTTCAAAATGCTCTAGCATGACGGCCCTAAGATCTTAGCGGACTCGGACGCGGCACGATCTCGAGACTACTTTAAATAAAAAGCGCACCGCTCCAGTAGCTCTACTGCTCTCTGTCTAGAATTGTATTTAAATTTTAAAGGTACTATTTACTTTTTACATTTTTTGTATAAATATTAAGTGCTGCCCGCCATTTTGTCTGCTTGAAATTGATGATTGTACCTATATAATATTGAATGAATCAAATTTATTAAAATAAATACAGATAATAACAATAAGATTCCGTATTTTAAAAGGTTAAAACGGAACATTTTGTTATCTGTCTATTAAGATTCACGTCATTTACTATAAGATCAAATATTTATTTAAGTCTACATTCCCCTGGAACGTAGAAAATTTCAAGCTTCTAACACGACGCAATCAAAAGATATAGAGTATCTGTATATCGTTTTTGAAGCATTTTGTATAAAAAAATTCGCCGCGTAATCAACAATTTAGGGTACTTCCTGTGGAGCTACGATTATAAAACTTAGCTAGAAAAGAAAACTTAGTGCTCAAATAAAGAAAAAGAATCAAAAAATGGAAGTTTACATTTAATTGTAGATACTCGTAACACTATTACAAACTTAATTAACATCAATAATCGTAATTAATATCAATCAAAAAGAAATTATTTGCCTAAACCAAACCGCAACAATCGAATCTTACAACAGTTTGTCAACTTTTATAAGAATCTTGCATTTTGTACGGACTCCAGAACGGTAAACGAGTCCGACCGTAGGTAGCATTTCATCACTTTTCTAAGAATCTCTTTGCGCTGTGCTCTGCGCTTTCCAGAAGGAGAAGACAAGTCTTAAAACACTCCGTCCCCACCACCCGTCCAATTTTCCGTTAATTGCGTGTCAAGTGACGGTTGTTGGTATTCACAGAAAAAAAATTAAATACCAACGTATGACTTCCATCCAGAGGGATCGAAAGTTGGTATTATTTTTTTTTAAATTCGACCGTAGTGTCAGTCAAGTGTTAAAAAGTTAAACTTAAGCCCTTATTGTTTATCTACTAGCACTTTTTCCTGAAAAATAACTAACTTTATATATGTTTCATATTTTTAAGCCAATTTATAGTGCATAATTATAATTCAATCTATAAATATTCTCATTACGGCATTCCTGTACGGTTCATGTATAATACAATTTTCTACCGTATTAAATACTGAATTTCCGAGCCTACGGGGTTTGGCGTGGCTTAATGACGTTAAAATAAAAACTTACTTTTTTGAGCTTAGCGCTGCATTTCAAATATTGCAGGATATAGGAGAGAACCTAATGTTGGTTACTAAGACCATTCGTTATCCACTTCCCGCCATGATTAGGAAAATTGCTATATTATTAAATAATGGAATGAATTGTGACGTTTAGTCTTTTTAGACCAAGAAGCGTAAAATTAAGATAAATATATAAATTTTCTAAAATAAAAAGGTTGCTTTATTGGATGTGGATTCGAAAGCAATTTGAACTAAATTGATGTATCACAAACAGAAACAAAATAAAACAAAATATTTCTACATGACATTCGATTCTCTTAAAATCCACACACATTTATCACAGACTGACAATATATCATGGGGTGGAATTTAAATACTCGTATTATCGTGAATTTTTGTGTTTTCCGTTAAACAATCAATCAGTGTTGGATCTGCGCTACGGCAAGGGAATCAATCACATAGAGCCACATTCACAGTGAACAATTTTTAAATTAACTAAATTCTTTTTTTTTTTAAATTAAATTAAAAATTAAATTAGCTTCACGCTATAACCCGCACACAGCAGGGTAGGCAGAGGGAACCTAGTGTTAAGACACTTCGTTCCCCACTTTCTGCCGAATTTTGGAGGCATTGCGTGTTGAGTGGCAGAACTCAACGCCGCGCTTTGCCTCGACACCAGAGCGAAGAAATGAAAATATAAATTTAAGTAAATATTTTATCTCCTCGAGTGGGGATCGAACCCACAACCAGTCGGTTTTACAGTCACACTTTGTACCACTGCGCCACGACTGGCCTCAAATTGTTCTTTTTTTTTGATATTTTAAAACTTTATCCACATTCAAATTTTATGCTTTTATAGAAAAATATTTTATCTTTAAATAAAATATAAATTCGGCTTCGCTATAATTTCAACTTCTCATATGATAGCAAAATAATACTTATCTTGCTCATTGCTATACTTTAAAATATTCTGAAATACTTAATTGAAGAAATATTGTGATAAATATTTTATCCATTTCATAATAAATTCCTATAATTAAAAAAAATGGGTTTCATAATAAGAAAAATCGTTGTTTATAGAAGAATATATAATTCTAATAATTAATTAATAAACAAATCGTAGATCATTTATTATTCCCATTTTAACGACCTTTGTTAGATTAAAATTTTGCCAAAATAATAAAGTAGTAAAAAATCTATTGTAAATTTTAAGACACATTTTACAATCGGTAAGGTTGTATTTTGAACACGCCCTAAGATAGTTCCCCTAGACGCGTAGCCATCTCTAATGTATTGGAAAATTGAAAATTTGCGATGCGATGATGTGCGGTAACCTTGTAGTTTGCCTATTCCGAGCAAAGCTTAAGAATTTGCGGATATAAATGGAATGTACAAAATGCACTCCGCATTTTGTCAAAACATGTTCTTTCATTTGGTTTCGTTTGAATTTACAGTATATTGTTAAATTATCTCATAATATGCATTATCGTATCGTAACATTCTCTCTTTTTCAACGTACAAGTTTCTTAAAGTGTGATAATGGCGAAGTGATTAGTGCTCAACATTTTAAGATTAAAGAATAATCTATTTCTTCTTATATAGAACGATGACATCAACTAAAATAAATGGTTTTAGCTAAAATTTAAATTCAAAATAATACAACTATAAGCACTTTTGAATTGAAATTTTTGTCTTCACTTTTTAAAGTACTAATATAAAGTGTATAATTAAATCAATTAATTGGGTCATTGATATAACAAATAAAATAGTACTAGATCCTTTTGTTTTTGTATTGTATTGTATTGTATTGTTGATATACGAAACTACGCGGGGCACTATTTGGTATGGTTCTTTGAGGAGTACAGGGCAGCCCTAAGTGATAATTCTTCAGAATTCTTACGTAAAGGGGATATAGACCAATTTTTTACGCATTTATTATCGTAATTTATAATGTCTTGGGTTCCTAAGTTTGTTTTTGGGTTCCTTACGTTCAGTACTTTATAAGATCACTTTGTTGTCCATCTACGGCCTCATGGTTTTACATTTACTTAAAAAATATATATGGTCGTTTATATCGCAAAAAATGCGTCTTTCGACACTATAAAGAGAATCAAAATTTATAAGATAATAGATTTATGAAATTTGTCATCTAGCATAAACTAAAAAACACTAAATTAAGCATGAATTTCAAAAAAAGCCCGAAACCTCCAATTTTAGTACCGATCCCTCGGTGGACGAGTCCGACTTGCGCTTGTCCAGTTTTTTTGTATTATTCTACATTCTTTAACTATAATTTACATTCAGTCGTAGTAACTACTAGTAGGCACTAAAATAAAAGGTTTCAGCGTTAAAACGACATAAAAACGTTTTAAAATGGTTATAGAACATTTAATTTGTCTCACAGCAAAATTTCTATCGTACACCAGAAATTGAATATACAATTTAAATCGGAAAACAATAAAATGTAAGCGGATCGTAGACTATGGGCGACTGTTCACACTTCTAGCATCGATTGTTAGTTCTATATATCGTGTATATAATATATTTGTTTATTTTGTGAAATATGTATTTTTTATGTATTCCGCATACGGTAGGGTACACAGAGGGAACCTAGTGTTGAGACATTTCGTTCCCTACCTTCCGCCCTTATTTTAGAGACGCTACTTGTGAAGGTGCGGAGTAATAACTTTGCAATAACTTTGTAATACTTATATAAATTGGAAATTGGTTTACATATAATAAAAGAAAATGTAATAACATGATGTAGATGTATTTTCTTTAAACTTTTTTCCTTTTCCTTACGTAATACGTGGAAAATGAAGTAGAAATTATTTGCTACAATTTTTATTGTAAATTAAACACATAAAATTAATAAAATGGAAAAATTGGTTTTCTTTATATTATTTTTTGAGCTTTTATTATTCTTATTGTATAATTCCCACATTTACGATTACGAGTAACCAGTGGAAATTTAGTAAGAGTCATTTTTCAATATAGGTTCCTTTTAATTTAGTTCTATGTTTAGACTCTAAAATATTTATCTTTCCTTCTTAATGAGATTAGAAACTTAACAACCACTTCAACAAGCAATCAAATGTGCCACTAAAGCGACTTTTAACAACATAATTTATATGATAATTCCAAATATATTTGCTGTTTAACTCCATCTAGAACTACTTGTTAATTCGCTGCATTGAATTACCGTCAGAATGTTGTTCTTGGTTAATATATCTAGAATTATTGAATTACACCAAATATATTTTATGTATTTTTTATCTCCAAATTCTTCCTTATCGTTTAACTCCAAATTCCCATATAAAGTACAGGTTCGGCAGAGGATGCCTAGTGTTAAGACATCTGTTCCCCACGCACCGAAGGTTCACATTTAAGTTCAGTTAGACGCTGTGTCCCTGAACTACGACGGCCTCATCTCTTTGGGATCTTTTTTATTGGAGGTTTTTCAATTTTAATTTTAGTTAGTAAAATATTATTACCATCGTAATGTGTAAATTTTGAGAAGACAGCGAACAGCGAGATAGTTTGTTTAGTATGGAGACCGCGACGACATACTATTGATGTTTTCGAATGAGTGGCCACGGTATATATAAAGAGATGCTATTACTAGAAATGATAGACTATATTTTATTAATAAGTAAGAATTATTATAATAAGTATTTTTATCAAGCTTTACTGTTTTCTTAAAGCCATATTTATTTTTTGTATTAAGAATTTACCTTATCAATTTTCCCTATTACTTTTTTTTATGTAACATTTAATTAATAATGTAATAATTGCTTATATATATCTTTTTTTACATATTTTCAAATTTCAAAATTATCTTCTCGAGACATTTACTTAAAGTGTATAGAAATCGAATCACATACTCCTTGATTTTGCTAAGATCACGTGTCGAATACAAATGAGGTGTGCCGCCGTCTATTGAACGTTCCGCCCTGAGGCCACTCGCTATACAATACTGCACGGTCATGATATTTTCACACTATCAATGGAATTTATACGTTTTAATATTGGAAAGTAGTTTGTATGTGGAATATCTGTGTTTGATGTACAATAACCTAGAGTAGTTAATTATATTATTTTTATATATGTTTAATTTTTATGGCCTTTCCCCAAAATCTTTCTTGGTCCGGCAACCTATGGTCACTTTAAATACGGTAATGATGTTTTTTAGAAAAGAAACTAAAAAAAATTCTTATCGTGCAGTTAAAAAAAAAACACTATAGAATGTACTCGGAGCTGTAAATTATATAAGGGCATGCTCTTATGGTAACCTCTGAATATATGATATCCATTATTCAGACCCTGCGCCCATCAGCAGATCAGCTCATTGATACCACATTATTGTATTGTCACCTAAGCATCATGATGATGCAATTGTTACAGGTAAGTTGAATTCAGACAGTATTATTATCACTCATGGGTACATAGTTGCCTGATACGAATATGTTAAACAATTATATAACCGAATGGTGTATAGCTAATTTCTTTCTGTATTTCCCCAAACTGTGATAAATTCTATAAGAAATTGAACTGTGCCCAGTTGCAAAAACAAATGGATAATTTTACTTCTTAGTGCTCCAAAGACATTTTTAATATTTTTTGATTAGAAATAAATAAAAATTAGCTTCACGCTGTATCCCGCACACAGCAGGGTAGGCAGAGGGAACCTAGTGTTAAGACACTCCGTTCCCCACTTTCTGCCGAATTTTGTAGGCATTGCGTGTTGAGTGGCAGAACTCAACGCCGCGCTTTGCCTCGACACCAGAGCGAAGAAATGAAAATATAAATTTAAGTAAATATTTTATCTCCTCGAGTGGAAATCGAACCCACAACCAGTCGGTTTTACAGTCACACTTTGTACCACTGCGCCACGACTGGCTTTGATTAGAAAAATCTCTCTAAATGATAATGAGGATAATGGAAAATAGATTTAATTTTATTTCATTTTCTTGGTCGAATCTGTATAAATTCTGAATATTAATCAAAAAGAAAATGTAAAATAGAGCTTTTAATTTGGACAAATTATTATTATAATATTAATACTGAAAAAGTATTGATGTTCTCTATACGTTGAGCTTTAGGGAGTGATCGAAAAAATACGCTACAAGTAGAATAGTAGGCACTTTTTGTGATCTCCCGAATGAAAGATGGCTGAAACATGATCCAATAAAACAAATTTTTGTACTACATGATTTATGGAATGGTTACGATATCTTCATATTATATTGGAAATGAAAAACTGTAGTGTGTCAGACCAGATGTTCTGTCGATGTTGCTTCTTATCGAATATTAAAAAAGCTAGTGCTATAGTTAATAAATTTTGGAATCGTTTTTTTTTTGCTTACGTGGTGTAATGGCAATATGGACTGTTAGCACGATGGTTGGGCCTTCGATTCCCTTTCGTAGTAATAAATTAATTTCATTTCCTCCCTA
The DNA here is from genome assembly GCA_030704555.1 of Heliconius charithonia. Taxonomy (NCBI): domain Eukaryota; kingdom Metazoa; phylum Arthropoda; class Insecta; order Lepidoptera; family Nymphalidae; genus Heliconius; species Heliconius charithonia. The sequence goes on from CM060825.1 coordinate 9,749,506, forward strand.
TGGTAAGGAGACAAACCGCGACATTAAGTTCTACCACCTTACATGCAATTTCTCCAAGCGGCGCAAAGTGGAGAGCACAGTGTCTTACCACTAGGTTTCCACTGCTCCTGTTAAACGGAATAAAAAAGCGTAACGTTTATTTTTTGGATCATTGATATTTATGGCAGCAGCTGCTTCGGTAATTTACAAGAAAATTAACAGAGGTAATTTTACTTAAGATCACCTTGTTTATAATGAAAGGTAGGAGAAAATGACAAATCTAAATATTGTGGAAAGAAACTTAAGCGTAAATTTAACATATTTTATTTATAGTTTCAGTCTTTAGTCAACCTTAGACTTGAATAATAATTAATTTACTACCAAAAGCCACTTGAAAGTAAGAATAATTATAAATTTTTATGAATTGTTTGCGTAGAGTTGACGCCATTAAATATTTAAATTTTGATTCGTAACCAGTGTCACTTTATTGGCCGGACCGTTATAAAGTTGCCCCTTTACGATGGGATGTTCGTACATAAATAAGATTTTGCAAAGTTTACAAAAACTGCTCCTAAAGTATATTTACAAGAAATATATTATAACATCTTCGTTCTCTTTATACATATATACAGCGTAAAGCAAAGTTGAAAAACATGTTGGATTATAATATACAAATCTATCATAAAAGTTTAAGAGAAAAATCTTAAAAAAATATCAGTTGTTGCTATTTTGTTTTTATGAAAGATCCTATTTTGTAAATCAAATCAAATAAATATTATTTTTTCGGTATTTCATCAGATCTTAAAAAGAAACTTGTTCTTCAGCTTCTAGGTTACTCATTTCCCGTTCGTAGTACCTAGTATCCCAAGACACCTCTTTCGTCACTTTCTGGTTTTGACTCAACACCGTGTTGCTGTTTCATCAGAGCGGAAAATTTAAAATAATTTAAACCTTTGAGTTTAAATTCGCGCAAATTCAGGACTAAAATAAACAAAATATCATAATAAAATTTTATTACTATATAATTCCATAAACAAATTACCATTCAAAGTAATCGATATGTGTACAAGAATTGATATTCCCACAGTGTCGTCTCTCCTGCAGCGGAGGGCAGTCGCGGCCATTACTGTGTCTTTCTCTAACAATTGTACGAGTTCTGTACTTACTACCGAATCCGCAAGTCACTGAACATAGTGACCAGTCACTCCATTGTGACACAAGACAGTCTTCAGCTGTAAAGACATAAAGAGAAATAATGAGAAAATGTAATTTGTTTCTTAGTGCTGGTCGCTTTAAGAAAATATTTTTTTTTACTATTATATCTAATTTTCTGTCATATATATTAATGTCATATATATTAGAGGCCAGTCGAGGAGATGAAATATTTACTTAAATTTATATTTCCATTTTCTTCGCTCTGGTGTCGAGGTTAAGCGCGGCGTTAAGTTCTGCCACTCAACACGCAATGCCTCCAGAACTCGGCAGAAAGTGGGGAACGGAGTGTCTTAACACTAGGTTCCCTCTGCCTACCCTGCTGTGCGGGATACAGCGTGAAGCTGATTTATTTATTTATTTATATTAATGACATTATTATTTAAACACTATTAATACTGTCATAAGATAATGTTGTCTTTGTTATATGTATCAGTTTTATTAGTTAATTTCAAAAATATTTTAGCAACACATATTTAGGAAGTAAAACAAATACGACTCGAAATTAAATACGTGTGTTTTGGACTTGAGGTCCAAGACGACACTCGCGAAGTAAAAGGATGGGAGCGGGCGGAGTTGGTGAACATTAGTTAAAGTGTCGAATACTTACAATCATAAAAATACTTCAAAAACGGAAAATATAATATTATATAGATAAGATAAAATATAAAACAATAAAATAATAGATAACTTACGTTGAATCCTGTTAACAGCGTGGTGGAGTCGAGACCTAAAATGTCTAGGCAGATGTTTCCCCAAACCAAACTTCCTGCCTTTAGCTACAGCCAGAACTACATCGTCCATACTCTTGAGTTCGCTATCGAACTCTTGTACTGGTGTACTGAAATAAAATAATATCAAGAAGGTAAATACTGAAGCCGTCATGAGTAGACACAGCATGTGACTGTAAAGTCTAGGGATATAGGTTCGATTTCTACTTGGAGGAATAAATTATTTTTATTTCCTCGTCCTCCTAACAAAACAAAGCTCGGCTTTGCGTTTTGCCAATACGCAGTTTCAAAAATTGGGTGAAAATTTGGTAAACGGAGAGTCTTAAAGTGTTTTAATACTATGTTTCTTTTGCCTACTCTACGGGAATCTTGCGGAAATATATATAGCTAAATAAAATAATATTTAAAAAAGTAAAGGTACTACGATGTCTTTCAATAGGCGATGTATGTATATGAAAATGTTAATGAATTATAATGAAAAAAATTACCATTTTACCCTTTGTAGTTCTTGTGAACTGCGTGATATGAATTTTGAACAGATTTTTTTTTTAAATTACACAATAGGGCACTTGATTCCTAATTTCATTAAATAAATGAGTATTTCCTCCAGTTTATGTCCAGTTTGTGTTAGAAAAACAAATTTATTTGATAATAATAATTTATAACTCAAGATTAGTTTAAAAATATATATATTTTATTTTCATTGTCAAAACTAATGTCGGTTATAATATGATACCATCTACATACTTATATATAATTTTTTTTGTATATCTACAAACAAATGTACATATATTAATATTTAAAAAAAATTAGCTTCACGTTGTATCCCACACACAGTTTTATTTATATTAATATACATATATGTATTATTAATTCCACCGCAACTACAGATTTGGCTGTTTTTAGGTTAAAAAAACTTTAAAACAACTGACCTCACCCAAACTGTAGTTCCGGTGGCGATACTACACAAGTACCAAAAAAAAAACATTTAAACTTACGTAAACGGTGTATTAGTTACTACTATAACATTATTATCTTGCACATTATATCTTGAAGTTCCTACTACATCTTCCTCTAAGTCTTTTAATTTGTCCATATAATTTTTTGTTGTAAAATCTTTCTGTGATTCATATTCTTCTAGAAGATTTACCTTTCTTCTTGGTATACCTTTACGTTTGTCTTTCTCTTTGATGGACAGTAACAATTCTTTTCTTGCTAAATCGTTTACTTCTTTCGTTGAATATTCTTTGATCTAAAAAGGTGAATATTTTATAACATTTTTTATTAGCTTCTCACTATATTACGCTTATAGTGGGATAGGCAAGGTTAACCTATTGTTAAGACGTGTTCTAATTTTCATCCAATTTGCGAGACATTACGTGTTGAAAGGTGTAACTCAACGCCGTGTTTTCTTTTGTTGCGGGAGCGAGAAATGAAAATGAAAGTAAAAATGTTATCGTACTAAAGGTAAAGAAATAAAGATTAATTTTACAAGAAAAAAAAATACCTTAGTAAATTCAATCCTAGCAATACTGGGTAGTTCTTTCAATTCCGGATAGTAGAAGCCAGCAGCAGGATGGTTCGGGGTTCGAGGTCCGTGCTTAGTAACGGGTGCAGGGGGAGACGTTTCCCAACGAGGCGCTGTGAATGTGAGACCACTTGCCGCTCCAGCGTCTAGGGGCGATAACTAGAATTTGGAGAGTATTTCTTTATTTAAGCATTACTTTTTACTTTGTTTAAAGGTGAATAATGGCCTCACTTTCATGTTAGCAAGTACACATACCATTTTAACTATAAATTGGACTTGGTTAAAATTAAGTAGGTCTGGGGGCCCTGAGATCTCAGTCTATAATAATTATCACGTTAATTAATAATTATATCCTTTGAGCAGTTACTGTTACTTTATGTATAATCTACTAATTTTGCTATGTGATCTAGGTAACTTGAATTTGAATGTCAGAAAAAATATAGTACTGGGGTAATTAATCCCAGTAACTCAGTAGTTACTGAGATTTGAATTTTAAACATATACATATAAACATAACCTTGGTTCAAATTGAACTTCCAACCAATACATGTGAATCTTGACGCCATTTCGTGTCAAGTCCAACCAATTATTTGTATGAATATATAATTTACTCACATCAAGAGTAATTTCTTCCACCCATGACGAATCTATACAAAGATCCAAACTATCGACACCCACGAACCAATCGGGAGATGGAATAATTCGACTAATAACTGAAATCTGTGGAGAAAGATTAAAATATTTAATATTTTCGTTTCCTCGATCTAGTAACAAGATAAAATGCGGTGTTGAGTTCCGCCACTCAAAATGGTATATCTCTAAAATTCGGCGGAAAGTAGGGAACTGAATGTCTTATATTAAGTTCCCTGTACGTATATTGCTGTAAGCGTGATATTCTTCTTCATGTCATTTGGAGAATAGTTAAAAAGAACTTAGTGTTAAGACACCCGTTCTCCGCTTTCGCTCAAGCTCGAGATATAGTTTGTTGAGTGATGGAACTCAACCCTATTATTTGTCTTACCAAAAATCGAACCTATAACTATAGCGTGCGAACGGGTATCGCGCGTATAGCGACCGCTGTGTACGTTATATTTTGTTATGACTGCTTTTGCTTTTGAAATGTTTGTTTGCGATGTTACACTGATAATAAATTGAATTTTCTCAATATATTCTATGTACGTACATTTAAAATGCTGTTTTTAGTTTCTTTTGATACGTTCATATATGAATACATGTTTTTAACAAATTGAATGTTTGAAAATATATTTTTAATGGAATGTATACTGTACTTTTATAAATATATATTTTTTATTTTTATACTTTTATGCAAGCATCGAGGCTTAGTAGCAATAAAAAACCTTTTGTCTTTCATCGCACTTATCGGCTTAGATAATAGTCTAGTTACATGACTCTACGTCCTCGGTCATTTCTGCTTTCAATATCTCAAAGCCTAATTTCGAAGTTATATAATTAATCAGCTTTGGATTTTTGGAGGCATTGCGTGTTGAACGGCGGGCCTCAAAGCCGTAATTTTGCCGCGACACAGAGCGAAGAAATGGAAATATAAATTTAAATAAATATTTCATTTCCTTGAGTGGGGATCGAACCCACAACCGTCGCGTTACAGTCACACCCTTGTGCCACTGGACCACAACGGCCTCAATATATATTTTAAATATATTCATTCCATAAAAATAAACTTTTTCTATTAGTATAGTAATACGAAAAATTACCATACCAAGCTATGGTCCCCATCTACAAACACCATGTTTTCTGTCACCCCAGTCCCTTTACCAATGGGTGGAGCTGAAAACTGATCATAAACTCTTATATCTTCCTCCCCTTCTTCCACCATTTCATCTATTTTACCATATTCAGCAAAATTTCGTACTGATTGTCTGGCTACTTCCCCCACGTGGTATAGTTGATAGGAGCTGTTGTGGGATTGACCTGATAAAAATAATAATATGATTCTTGAGAAATTTAATGTTGAGTAGTGGACTTAAAATATAAGTAAATCCTTATTAAATTAATAGGTACATACACACACATATACACACACACACACACACACATACACAAGATATACATAAAAATAATATAAAAATGAAGTAAACATTATAGCCTAAGATCCGGCTACAAAAATTCGCAGGTATCTATTTTCGTTTATCAACATTTAGAATAGATGTTAAGTTTAAAATGTTTTATACTTGGTAGTAGAGTTACACCACTGTTACCTCGTAAAATTTTGACGCAATAACTTATGATAAATATTTTATGTTTGTAGGTACATTTTATTTTAGTGAACTCAACGTAATTTGAAAGGGAATAATGTAAGAAACCGAAAAAAATATGGTTGCCAGTTAATTAAAAAGTATTTTACGTGAAACAGTCTAGAATGCAACCAATATTTTTCTTTAAAATACCAACTTTGAGGCCAATTGTTGGTGCAGAGGCACGAAACGTAAAGGAAAAACGGAGTGTTTTTACGCTAGGTTCCCTCTGCCTAATTTGCAATATGCGTAATAAAGCGTCAAGCTTAAAAAAACTTCATAAAGCATTTTTATTAATTTATTGAATTCTTAGTGATGATTTTATTTACTGGGCTAAAGGTCTCTGACCGATGTATTTTAGGAACGCTATTATTAAATAGGTTGGTCGTAAATTGAACACATCTAAAGTCATCTGCGTCTTTTCTCTATGTATGTACATTGTACACTGAAAATAGCCTAATAAAACACACGCATGTTTTGGCTCCCGCATATCGCAATAAGCTTAAAACCTAGTGTTAAGACACACCATTTCGCACAACCCAATACAAGATACATCGCATGTTGAGTTGCAGACCACGTCTCGACGTTTCCGAGTGGGATTCGAGCCGACGTCGACGGCCTCTAGAATACATGTTGATGTGTGTATTCAAATTTTGCTATATTTATTAGATTTTCGACATTTGCTCAGAAGACCATTTTTCTTGTCTTGTTTAAATTATTTATTAATTTACAAGTATGGTAAGATAAAATGCGAGGTTGGTTCTATTATGCGATAGGAGAGCGGAGTGCCCTAGCACTAGGTTTACTCGCGTACCCTGCTATTGTAGGAGATGCGCGAAACTAAATAAAAGTACACAAGTACTTTATATCGTATGTAGACTGGAAACGAATCAGAATGACCCGAAAAAAGGAAAGTCCATAGTACGCGAAATTCATCCTCTGATACGAGTTTTATTTGGTGTAACACACTGGGTTACCTTTTCTCATTGATCTTGGAGGTTCAGTGAAATACAGTATGAGGGTTGCCAACTCAAATGTCAAAATCAAATCTTTTTATATCATTCTTATTTACTTAATTAACCTGTTATTAGTACGTTTTTCACATTTTCCTATCAGAAAACTTCTATCTCATGTCACAGTTTACGTAGAATATTCCAATTCTCTATTGGTAACGAAAGATAAATTGGACTTATACCTGCATATTGCTATCTTCTCCTTTTGTAAAATCATTTCATCATCAATATAAAGTTTTCATGAATGGAATGTATAATACATTACGTATACATATTTTTTTAATTATCTTTAGTTTTACTCATAGTTTTTGTTACAGTTCAACATTTTATTACATTTTTAAATTTCTAATCTAATTAATGTTTTTAAAAATTTAAAGTGTTGTTTATCTATTTTTTTCGCCGTACAGATTTCCCTACATTAAAGATCATTCATTATGCAGGCCAAGTGTATGAGCTCACATAATAAAATTAGGGATGTCTCTACTACTACATTTTCTCAAGAATTTAATAGTCGCCAACCCTATCTAACCGATTTTTTTATTGAAATCAGACAAAAGGATTTGGAAAAAGGACAAAATGCCTCACACAAAGCGTCGCGTCGTATTCAAAGAGTTGAGTCGTATCCTATCATGTAATTTAATAATATAACGAATACTTTTGTTTTTCTGGTCACGACTAACCTAGTTAATTATGTAAAGGAAATTAGTCCTTTGTGTCGTAATACAATTATTTATATTTAGTTTTTTTTTGTTAGCCACCTTTATATAACATTTTATTATTATACAAAAAAAGTTATTATTTTTTGTAATTAGTGTTAAACAGATAAAAAAATAAACGTTATCTATTTATTAATTAATCTAATTATATTAAGTAGTGTCGCAAATATTAATTCAATATTTATCTTTATATAATTGTAATCCTTATCTCTTTTTTTATCTTTATCTCTTCTTAGAAGAAGGCAATGCTTGTAAAAATCTATTTGAATAATAAACAGTTTAATTTTGACTATGTTTAAGGGTCTCTATGTAATATTTCATCAAAAAATATAATTGTCATAGTGAATTCATTTCGTGCTCTGATAGATATCAAATGAAATCTTATATGGATTGATAGTGACAGCTCTACTTTTTAACCAATGATCACTTTTCATTGACATAATTAATAGTTTTTAAATTATTTCAAAACACCTTTTATTGCAAGTGATGTAAGTAGTAAGTACTATATAGTAAGTGCTATGATATTAAGTACTATAAAATTTGTTTGATAAATTGTTAAAGCTTTAACATTAGTGGTTTATTAGTGACCTCCGAAGAGTACCACTATTCAGGACCCGGCTCCGTCATCAGGCTAGCTCAATGATACCTTAATTATACATTGTCCCCTAAGCTACCAATACTTACCAGGCAAAGATTTAGATTTTAGTACAATATATATTGAATATATATATCAAAACGTTAGTCTTCTCTATATAGTAAGTAAGTTAAACAAGAACAAATACAAAAAAATAATATAAAATGTTAGTTTGCAATATGAATACATTTTATAAGTGAAAGTGATTTGTAATTAAAGTATTACATTTAACTAGATACGTTACGTTACGCAAATTGTTATTTTAAAAATAAAAACTTTTAAATATTATGGTGGTGCAAGAGCACAAGCGTGCGAATGAAATCGGTGGAATGAAATATTAAATATTTATTATCTATTATAATTACGCGCAGTTGACTTCCGACACTCAACACCCATACCTCCAGAATTCGGCAGAAAGTGAGGAAATGTGTCTAAATGGGAACGTAGTGACTTAACACTATGTTCCCAGGTTCCCTCTGCCCATCCCGCTACTAAACTTATATATTAAATAATTTAATTTTAACCAATGAAAAACAAAACTTTATCAATGCAAGATATGCGACACAAACTAGAACAAATACAACTTCATCTCGAAATCTTTTCTAAAGGATTGTTATAAATCGACATCGTTTTCGATTCAATAATCTTATCTAAAAGCACTTTGGTAAAAGATATGTCACCGAGCGATGGGGAAACCCACTTTGATAGTATCAGGAGAAGGGATGAATAAATGTTTTATATTTTGAATCAGAGATGCTGCGTTATCTTACCTGTGGGGCTGTTACTATAAACAAGCTTGGAACAATGGGTACGGATATGTCTTTACGTCTATACTAATATTATAAAGCTTTTAAAACGTTTATAAAGCTTTTCCTATACATATATATATATACTAGCGACCCGCTCGCGGCTTCGCCCGCTTAAACCACAGAATTATTTACTTAACACACTGAATTATGTTCGTGTTTTGATATACTTATGATGTATGTTTGCAATGTAATGAAGTTTTTTATGAGAAACTTGTTAAAACTTTAGGTCGCATTTTCGTACCTCCCATAAGAATCTTCAATTGAATATTTGAAATAAAAACACAACTTATCAATACTTACTATATGTGCGTTTCTTCACGATAATCTCAGAAACGGCTTAACCGATTTTAATACTTTTTTTGTTTGTATTCTGGCAAACTGCCCTTAAATATTAAGTATTAGTTTTATTTTAAGCAGCTTCATGCTAGTCAGAGGGAGGAACCTAGTATTAAGACACTCCGTTCCCCACTTTCTACCGAATTCTGGACGCATTGCGTGTTGAGTGTCAGAACGCAACGCCGCGCTTAACCTCGACCCCAGAGCGAAGAAATGGAAATATAAATTTAAGTAAATATTTCATCTCCTCGTGTGGGGATCGAACTCAGAGAACCAGTCGGTTTTACAGTCACACTTTGTGCCGCTGCGCCACGACTGGCCTCAACTGGACTGGACTTTATTTTAATCGGTTCACATAAAGTTAAAACCAGATCCACGCCTTATCCCGCCCTTAGTAGGGCAACTTAGTGTAAGATATTGGGTATAATATGTGACTGATGTGCGAAATGAAAATATTATTAAATTATAATTCAATCCAGCATGTGTGGATCGGACCCACAACGTCGCGTTACAGTTACAATTGGGCAGATAGGGTAAAATAGTTTAAACCCGTACCTAAAGAATTTAAGCAAGATACATCAACAGTGAAGACGTAGGTTTTTTTCTCATTTCACAATGTTTATTCATATCTATATTTCGTATGACGCGGTTACGCATAGGTACCAATAATGTAAAGACATACTACTACAAAAATAGTACTAAAATGTTTAGAACTTTAAACTTATAGCCGCCAATACCTACGACTTGTTTTCGGAATGAGGCGTATGCGGCGGTTTCCCTTTGATAGGTTTATGTGTGCGTGCGTCGTTCTTAACAAATTGTATTTTATTTTACAACGATAATTTTATTATTTATTTTGTTTGAAAAAATAACTTTTATATTTTCGGGTTTTTAATTTAATATGTAATAGGCTTTTATAGAGTAGTTAAACTGTGGTTTCATTTAAAGTGGTCCTAACAAAAAAACTCTGTATAATTGAGCATATTTAATATTTATAGTGATTTTTTGGAAAATAGATACCAATAGTTATTACAACCACTTGCGAAGAAGCATAGTTTAGGCAATTTTTTATTCTTATACCTTTTGAAAAACTACCAACGTTCTCTAGTTCTATAGTTAATATATTATTTTTTCAAATTAAAAAAATTGTCTATGTCATCATAATGGCGGAAAAATATTCAAAATGTATTGTAATACCACATTAGTATCGACAATGTAGTGTTGATAGTAATTGAAAATAGTTATACTACAGGAGGATATCTTCATATGCACTGTTTTAACCTGTTTTATGTATAATATAGAATAATATATTCTATAGAGGAATCACACATTCTTTTTATTCAGTTTAGTAAATACAATTTTTAGAGGTTACTCTGTACTAAAATGGCATGCAACTCTGTTCCCGCATTTACGTTCCTGATATATCGATATAAATAATAGAAATACAAAATATAGGAAGGAAACACAAATGCAATTATATTGCATTTTTTCTATTTTTCATACTTGAAACGTATTAATAAATTACGTATTATGTATTACATACAATTAATTTCTTTTGAATATAACACTAAGTTTAATCAGCTTCACGCTATTTTAACAGATAACATAAGATGACATTAAAATGTATTGACATCACCACGTGATCCATCTAAACACAATATAAACTTTTATAAACTATGAACTCACAATCTGAATTTACTTTCCAAATACATATACTTTTTATTCTACACATTGCCATATGAGCTAATCCCGTAAAATATACCTACTTTATTATATTTGTTAATATCACCAACGTTGACGTTTAAAATAATAATTATGGTAGACTGAACAAATATTGATTATACTTCTTTTTTTAGCTTCACGCTGTATCCCGCACACAGCAGGGTAGGCATAGGACACCTAGTGGTAAGACACTCTGTTCCCTACTTTTCTCGGAATTCTGTAGGCATTGCGTGCTGAGTAGTGAAACTCAACGCCGCACTTTACCTCGACACCAGAGCGATGAAATGGAAATATAAATTTAAATAAATATTTCGTTTCCTTGCGTGGTCATCGAACCCACAACAGTTACATACAATTTACTTTCTTCTTTTAAAATGTGGTTAAATGAAATAGTCGTAATTTAATTATGTCAGATTACTATTAACCGACTTCTTAAAAGGGGTCATCAATTGGACTGTATTTTTTATCCTTGTTACCTTAGAACTTTTGATTGTATGAACCGATTTTAATGATTCTTTTTTTATTTGAAAGCTAATGCCTCCCGTGTAGTCTTATTTTAATTTAGTTTATATCCAACAATGGTATCTATGAGAAAATCATATAAATCTCAAATTTACATTAAGTATATGCGCGACAAATGAACGTATAAGTCAATATCAATTCAACCGATTTTAATGATTCTTTTTTTATTAGAAAGGGTACATATAAGGGGTAGTTTGGTGAAAGTTTAGTTAAGTTCAGAGTGTGAAATCCGGTTGAATTTGAAGAAGTCGATTTTTTTTATTAAAAAATATAATTATGTAATTTTTTCTACAAAAAATTCTTTATACTCCATGATAAAAACTATCCTATAAGTGACATTAGGCTTTGAACTATTACCATGCCAAAATTAATTTAATTTCATACAGTAGTTATCGGTATTTTAGGTAATTTATATTTTTCAGTTTTTATTCGGAATGAAACCCAAAAAAAATGTACCTTGAGGCCCTAGGCTAACACCATACAAAAATTCATCAATTTCTGTCAGGTAGTTTTTGCGTGATTGACGCACAAACAAACCGACAGACAGACAGACAGACAGACAGACAGACAGACAGACAGACAGACAAGAATTCTGCTGAGTGGTTTTTTAGGTTCTATAATCGACATATTAACCGACCTAATTTTTATTTTTTTTATATCTTTCATGTACAGAATTGACTTTTCTATCCTTTTATTATATATGGAGATAAGGACTGACTCTTATTTCAAAATCTTTTTATATTGGATAATCCTATTATTTTAGTCCATTTATCAAAGGAAGGCGATAGATAGTCTAGATTACATATCGTTAAAAGATTCGATGCAACCGTGACCACGTGATCAAGGTGGGTTGTGAAATCGAAACGATTGGTTACATATGTAATTTGCATATAAGGGGCGTGATTTTTAATAATATTAGTTGCAAATTGCATGCAATTGCATTTACGCTTAATGCTTATTAAAGAGCTTTTGGCCTATTTTGGTATTATTCTATAATGTTTAATTTTAGGGGCAGGGGTACAATGTATGACAGAAATGAAATATTTATTAAAATTTATATTTTCATTTCTTCGCTCTGATTTTAAGCGTAAAGGCGGCGTTAAAACTCTGCCATTTAGCACGCATAGCCTCCAGAATTCGATGGAAAGTAAGCAACAGAGTGTCTTAACACTACCCTGTTGAGTGCGGGATACAGCGTGAAGCGGATTTCGTAATTTTACATCTTTAGTTTTTCTTAATATAGGATGCTGCGTATGTATAATATATTTTTTGTAATTTTTATATTGCCATAGGTATATATAATATTGCATAACAATTACTATGTTTATTTAAAAAATATATATAATAAATATTAAATCATTTATTACAGCTACTATTTTTGTAAAATACAAATTTTTGATTAAATCGATACAAACCAAACACAGTCGACCATTGAGCTTTCGGGCGGTGCATCGGATAATCTTTCGGAAATGTTTCTTTGCTCCACAAAAAACTCATAGTCACTTTATACACAGCCATATCCACGTCACATGCCGAACAAAGGCCAACGTAAAAACAAATAAAAAACAATATGGCCGCCATTTGCGGCCGCGACTTCATAACGAAAGGGTGTATTGCGCGATTTCTTTTAAAATTCAATATTATAAGTAAGCACTATGGTGATAAAATATTTTAATAATATATTTGTTTCAATTTAGTTCCGCCAGCGTGTTGCACGATGGAGCAGAGATCGTGGACTTTTCTATTTTGAGTTCTGTGTCCGTTTCGACGAAAATAAACGTCGGGTGACGTTTTAGAGTGAACAGATTCGGAATGCCCTTTCATTTGCGCCAAAGTAAATGTAAATATACTGGAGAGGGAATGAAGTAGTATAGTCTTTTGTAACAGGTTTGTTAATTTGTATTGACTGATTGGATTTAAATTTTATTTAAAGAGAATGTTATTTTAAAATTACTGTGATTACTTATATACCACAAATATGGTCAAATTGTTAGTTTAAAATTCAAATAAATATATGTACTTGTATGTTATCTATATATCATATTATAATGAATTAAAACAATACAATTTTTTTTTACGGGCACATCTTCGCAACTACAATTGGGCACGTTTCTTATAAGAAACAAGAAATGGGCTCTATAGTTAAAGTTGCTCAGCGTGATGAGCATTTCGTGGAATTCTAAGAGACCACCTAAATTTATAAAAATCAAACGCGAACGAAGTTGCTGATATCTCCTAGTATTAGGTATATATATCGTTCTTACCTAACATGTTATTCAAGCCGTTTAAAAATAAAACGATTGAGTTCTATTTCGGGGCGCGTATTTTGTGATATTTTTACAACGTTTATTGAGGAAGTATTCTGCGTAAAATTCTACAGGAAAGAGCGTTACATAATAATAAAATAAAAAAATATAAGTTGTAGTATATTTTTATTTCTAGTAATATTATTTTTATTTGTATTTTAAAATGTCGAATATATTTATGTATTTAAAAAAAAGACTAGCGGCGCAGTAGTTGTGGGTTTGATTCTCACTTGAGGAAATGAAATATTTTAATTTCCTCCATCTGGTAATAAGATGTAAGGCGTGGCGTTCCGTTACTTAACACGCCCCCAGAATTCGGCGGAAAGTGGGAAAACGGAAGTATCATAATGGGAACGGAGAGTCTTAACACGGGGTTCCCAAGTTCGGACAGACTACCCTACTATGGGTGTTTAAATTAATTGATATTGATTACTAATTACTACTACTAGTAGTAGTAGACTACTCGCTTTATCCCTAGCGTGGTTGTTTAATTAATTTATTATTTAATATGTTTAATGATAAACTAATGTCAAATCAGGCGAAAAAAACTTAAATATCATGTAATTAAAAGAGCATCAATTTAAATTAAATTACTGAACGGATTTATTTTAATTATAAAAAGCTTTTGCTGCTATTGGGAAAGTAAAGATAGTAAAATTGATGGCCGTTTAACACTAAAATATCGTTAGCTCAATCTCTTCTTTTTCCCATACTGGATTACTAAACAAGCTCGAACGTCTCGAAAATATATTAATATTAATTAGGTTCGTTTTTGGATTGAGGAAATATGACCATATTACTCAATATTGAGTTCCACTTCAATAGTTGAACATGAAACGCACTTACCATGCAGTTATCCTTTTGTATTTGTATCTGCCATTTACTCCTTCATACCTCAAACAAAGATATACTTCTCTCAGTCTTTCAATCTCCACTTAAGATATGAAAATCTATTGGTGGCTCCACTATGTCACACCAAGTGCTATAGTGAATCATACACCGTAGTAACGGTTAAATTGAGAAATGAGCTGCCCTGGTTCATCAGGCATTTGGCATCACTTAATGTCTTTAAACGCCGTCTAAAAGAGTACAATTAATTTTGATGAATAAAAGGTGCCTGTAAGAGATCACTTATCGCAGTGATAAGGCCGCCTTTGCATTATACAAAAATTACAAATTTTACCAATTATACGTATTATCTTTTATTTTATGCATAAAGTGTCTTCGATTTGATTAGTTTATAAATCAGAACAACATATAGGCTGTAGATTAGAAAACTTCAATTAGTTTATAACATATAATAGTCCAAGCGGGCGAAGCCTTATTCTGGTTACTAGTATTAACATTTTTTTTGATAAAACAGACAATTAAGCTTATCGCATTAAGCAGAAATGATACTCACACGCGTCTGTCATATCTCTGACTGGTCGGCGGGAGGACGCAGTGAAACGCCATCAATCACTATCCTGTTACATTCGGTTATCGTTTCCATTACGTAATATAAAGTAGTAAATATTTAAAATAGCAATTTGGCATTTTTAGATTTGGGTGAAATATTCGATTTTTTTATCAGCTTTCTTTGTGGCAGTAGAGTCTGTTGTCCGCAACAGCACAGCGTCTAGCTGTAAACGCGACGCTTGTTGGTTCGGTTCCCGCTTGGCGAAATTAATTAGTTTTACCTCCTCAGTCGGGTTACAAATGCGCGGCGCTGAGAAAGGTGGCTAGAAAACTGGGCGGAAAGTGGAGAACGGAGTGTCTTTATGTTTCTCTGCTGCTGCATATGGGAAAACCGTTAAGCGGGTTAATTTCTCCATCGCCATCGTGGCACAATGGGGCACCCTCTGTAAGTGTAATGGTTTTGGGTTCTATTTTCACTAGGTGGAGTGAATTAATTTTTCGACCAATTTAAAATGTAGCCAACTCTAATATGAATAGAAAAAATGCGGTGTTGAATTACGCCGCCTAAAACAAAATATCTTTAAAGTTTAGGCAATGTGGAGTTTCACTCCACATTATCTTAACAATGCGCTCCCTTTACTAAGCCTTGCTAAATGCGGGAGCTACTTGAAAGTTTATATGAAATAGTTTAAAAGTTACAGAAGGGTTCGGCTTTATATGACAAGCTTTTAACAACTTTATCTATGTTCATATTTTATAAGCGTAACTATTTTAACTGCGTTACAGTTAGTCAAGCGGTTCAAGTATCCTTGGCAACTTATTGAGTTTAGATAAGAAATTAAGTGTAATTATATTTATTACAAACTTATTTTTGTTTTTTTATTTTTAAGTTTTAATCGTACTGTTAATAAAATCCAAAACAATCAGATTCTCACTGTATCCCGCACACAGCAGGGTAAGCAGAGGGAACCTAGTGTTAAGATACTCCATTCTCCACTTTCCGCCGAAGTCTGGAGGCCATGTGTGTTAAGTGGCGGAACTCAACGCCGCTCTTTGCCTCGACACCAGAGTGAAGAAATAAAAATATAAATTCAAATAAATATCCTCGAGTGGGGATCGAACTTTGTTTTACCATAACATAGAAATACAAAATAACAATGTTTTGTTTTATTAATTGAGTGGGGTTTGTTTTATTATTTATAGGTTCAAACCTACAACCACCGCGTTTACAGTCAAAATACTCTCGTACCTTTACGTATTACGTTTTAGTACAAATAACAGAAAATGAAATTGCATTCAAAACAATAAATAAAGAAAGGCTCGCTAGTATGTCTAGTAGTTATAAATTAAACTTGTTATAATTTCTAGAAAAGTTTTACTTTGAAAATATAAATGATTCGGAAAACCGCGAAATGAGTCCATCTTTTTCAGAATGTGAAATTTAAATTAGCCTCGACATTTTGAACAAACAAAAATGAACCTAATTATTGAAGTGATAAAGTTGTATTTCTCTTTTATTTCCTCACTAGCAACTATCCTTTCCATGCGTCGTTCTAAATGAATTTCGAGATCTCTCAAAGTAGACCCTTTTAATATAATACTGTTTTCTTATTTTCAGACTGGAATATTAAAATATGCTTTGTTAGAAGTATAAGTTTTTTGAAAGAATTCGAAAGCTGCGTTGTTGAAATTATTATTATTAAATTTTCTATTTTGTTAGCGTAAAGCCTTTAACCTGCACTTAGCAGGGTAGGTAAAGGGAACCTGAGAACGTAGACAATTCTGATTCCCACTTTTCACCGAATTCTATGTTCAAGTGTCTCGTCACTAGAGCGAGGAAATGAAAATATTTTATTTCCTCGAGTGGAAATCGAATCCACCTCACAAGCGTGCGACTGGTAACACGACAGGATCACCATAACTGAAAGGACACATACAGTTCAGGAAGTTTGGTTAGGTTCTGATAATGAGATCCGGTTGAAATAACAAGTCGGTTTTTTTGGTGAAACATATAATTATACTGTAATAATTAATTACAAGGAATTGACTGGTTGTGTCTGACCATCACGTAAAATCGTAAAATAAATTAATTTTGTTAAAAAATATTTTTTGCTAAACAGTCTAAATAGATCGCTATACTGTAATATTACTAAATTCTAACTGTATCACATAGGTACATGCATCTTCTTTCATATTCTCTAGTGGGGATCGAACCCAGAATTTACTGTCACACTTTGTGCTCTTACTACTACACTACTGTCACACTGGCCTCAACAGGATAAATTAGCATTTATTTATTTTTTTTACATTTACTTTTACTCTAATTAAATCTAGCTCCAATTTATTAGGTTTTGCGTTCTCAAATTTAAAAATTGGTTAAGTGCGGATCGCACTCATCCAGCAAACCGTCCGTATCAATTTTAAGATTGTAGTTCAACGGAAAGTAGGTACAACTCATAAAAAATTACAAACTTAAATTTGCCTCATTTCATCATAATATTATTTTCAACTTGATACCTCCACGTGATCCTAGGATATATGGACGGACAGACAAAAGGGAAGACGTACGAACGGAGGTACAGGACCTTAAAAAGAAAAAGCAAAATGAGATTATTACCAAGTTTCCTACACAAAAACAAATCTCTAATCGTCTCCTATACTTCTGAATGTGAAGATATGTAAAAATATGAAAATTAATAACCTAAGCGAGCGACGACAGGAAATCCAATATACTACCTAATAACATGTAATTATAAAGCTAATTACATAACTAGTACTAATGAATACATACGCGCCGTACATCATCCCTCTATATTAATGTAGGACAGCCTTATAATTATCAAAATGCCATACCAATGAAACGTTGCGATATTATTTAGTAATTAACTGTTATTAATGTTACCACAGTAAGCGTGTTTGTGGGTAATGGAACTAAAATTTTTGTATAGCTTTTTTTTCAGTTTTAGTAACCTGGGTTAGATTTTGTTTTTTTTTTTAATTAACCGACTTTAAATTAAGTGGGTTATAATGTTGACTAGTGTTTGTGTAAATGATATTGTTAATGTGCACATTTTATTATATTTGAGGTACGATTTATTATATTTGAGGTACGCAGGTACGATTTTGATCATGCATTTAAGCTTCCAAGCACGTTTCTTGAATTTCGTTAATGTATTTATTTACATTTACGTGTGTTGTTTGTACACAAATTTCTCAAAAACTAAAAATTGTACCGTGGTGATTCTTTGTATCCTTTCACTATTCCTTTATTGTATCCTATCCTTCATTCTATTCCACATAAGTTAAATTAAATTTTATAAACTGTAGTTAAAGATGAACAAGCTACACCCATACTTAAAAATTGTACATAAAATTTGATTATTATCTAATCTCCTAGAGTACATCACGTCTAGACAGCGCGTCATATAAATTGTGAAATGCCAAAGTGGCGTAAAACATACATACATACATACAAATATATACTAACATAATATTCTATAACCCTAAGGCTCGGTCCCGTGTAATGTGCCGTGAAGAAAAACAAATAACATTCTAGCGAGCGAGCCAGACGGACGAAAGACATCCTTTTTTAAAATACGTTTTTGCAGTATGTATATGTAGGTACATTTTTCTTTATTTCATTAAAAAAATATTTAAATTGTGACAACTTTATGCGGAAAAATTATTTACAAACTTTCATTGGGTTTGCTGCATTCGCAAATATGTCAATATTATATACTGTATATTAGTACTATCTTTAGATGACTTTGTTTTCGTTAACTTTGAGTTTGATTTCAGACTATAAAAAAACGATACCCATCGTTTTTTGGCAAGGAAAGGCTACATTACATTATTGGTGTAATACGGTATGAATAATACTTGGACAAAATAAAATCCTAGTAAATTTTGCCAAGAGTGATTTTAAAAACTACCGACATTTGTGTAAAAAATCTACGAAATTTGGCAATGACGATATGTCAAAATATTTACTTGAAACTTGGGACAGTAAAAAAATGTTATCCTTATTAAAATTGCTATTTACCTAAGTGCTTGTATATTTCACCAGTCAAATATTGTTTTTAAGGCACAAATATTTTGACATTGTAAAGATATTGAAGTGAATTGGCTAATTTACTTCGCGTGTAAGTTATATGAATTTACAGAGACTGTAGAAAAATCGATTATTCTATTTTATATAAAATATAAGAGTAGTGCAAATGTTAAGTAATTAGGACTTTTAGGTACTGGTACCTAAAAGCCCATTATATATATGGTATATTAAAGATATAAAATATTATAATTATCCAGTTATATACTTCCTTTCCTGGAAATCCTAAGCTATGATCTTAATATCTCGTATATACCAATTTCAATAAAAAAAAAAATCTGTATGTTGATAAATAACAAGTTTCTTTTAAATATATGGAATATTTAACCATAACTAGGTTTTTTTTAATATTCTTAATAACAATCATATAGTAGAAAGACGAAACGAACACTTTTCTTTTCATCAAAGATCTGTGTCAAGTATCATCGAAGGAGCAACTTAATTGCTGCTTATCATAAAGACTACGACTATTTCCGAGGAGGAAAACGTAACATTATGAGATGTATCTTTGAGAACGCTCGAGCTATAGAAGCTTTTATAGGTTGCGTGACTTTGTGCAGTAGGTATAATATACATAAGTACATATTACAATTTTTGCTATGTTATTTTAATATTACATGCATACATTTTTTCTCAGATCGTGCGATACCTTATCGAAAACTCAGTCTAGCTCTGTTAGTTTTAGAGATTAAGAAATTGAAAAATGTTTATTTCTAGAATTAAATTAAAGCGATAATCAATGCGCGATCAACTGAATGCTTTAGCTATAGCGAGAAGTTAATTACTATTAGTTTATTCTGTATAGATATAAAATATTTAATCATTTATTTATTTACCTAAGCTTATTGGCTATTTTGTATATAAGCTAAGCATTGGTTGTAAAAAATAAAATAAATAAATCAATCAAAGCATTGGTTGTTTTGTGATAAATGAGAAAAATAAAAAAACACTGCCAATTTTCGTACGAACGTTAAACGAACCTTCACTATTATTCAAATCTTGCTTAAACTCTAATCGTATTTGTACTACAAGTAATGGCTATGATTTTTATTTCCTCGGCTTTTGCAACATGACATAGCGTGGCGTTGAGTTCCACCACTTAATATGCAATGTTCCGAGAATTGGGCAGAAAGCGGAGAACATGTTGCCCTAACTCTAGATTCTCTCACTATATCCTACTTTAAATAGATAGTAGCTCCCAAAATTTCCTTACTGACATGGTAAAACCACAAATAAATTAACCGACTATACAATCAGTCTGCTTTTTGTGGTAAATCGAGGCACGGTACGGCATTAATTGTATTCTTGTGGAGAGCCATTCATTAAACAGGTGAAGTTGAATTAGGTGTTTGGTTGTTTAAAACGATTAGACATGGTTACTGGGTTATGTTTTAGTAGACCAGAGAGATTTTTACAAGAACATGTTTATTTTTTTTATCAGCTTCACGCGGTATCCCGCACACAACACACACACACACACACAGCTGAGGGAACCTACTGTTAAAGCACTTCATTCCCTATTTTCCGAAAAGTACAGGAGGCATTGCGTGTTGAGTCGCAGAACTCAACGCCGCGGTTTGCCTTGACGCCAGAGCGATGAAATGAAAATAGAAATGTAAATAAATATTTAATTTCCTTGAGTGAGCCTGCACCACGAATGGCCTCAAAAATATACTTATAAATAAAAATTTATAAAAATGTGTATAAATGTATAATTAGAATTTTGCCAGTAGCACATTAATATGTATGTAACCCAGAAATCAATGAGAACTAAATTGGATCGACTTTTATTGGGTAAACTTAGTCCAAGAGAATTAAAAACATCTTTATTTAAAATAATCCCCCGAACTAAAATTGAAGCTACACCTATACCATAGTGACTCTTCAACAACAAAGCATATTCGGTAAATATGTAATACATGATATAAAATTTTCGGTAAATTGCTTGTTTCATTTTAGATTAAGCTGTGTTAGTAACAAATGATACAAATAAACGCAAATATATAACAATAAATTTAACTTAGACTCACACCAAGGGTAAAAGGACGAAGGAACGTCCTCCATTATCCAAATCTTGTTAAAGTTCAAATCAAAATGTTTAACTATTCTGTTCTCAAACATTTTATCATCTAATAGCATCATTTGTATGTCTGTACCGTTGGACAGAGTAAACAAGGTAAATTGGCAATCAAACGGGTCTTTTGTGGTCAAAACGGGTCCCAATCAAGCATTGACGTGTGGATTTGTCGATGTTTGATGTCCGTTTTAAAATTATACTATTGATAGAGATCAGAGTATTGGGGTTTAGGTAGATATAGGGTAGGCGGGGGTAGAAAGGATTGTTTTACTACACAACTGTTGTGGTGGTGTTGGCATGCGATTGTACACGTGTCGATTGTGGGTTCGATTCACACTTACCTCGCTCTGGTCTGTTTTAATTGGATGGAAAAAAATAAAATAAATTGGATTGAATGATTGACAGTGGACAGTGGATCTACATTTTGCAGAGGCCGCAGTGTACAAACACTGCGGCAGACCGACAACGGTCTGGTCTCTCCTTCTAGGGATAAGACATGAATCTTAATGATAACATTTTTAAATTATCTTGTATATAAGAAATAACTTATATATTAGTGTCATAAACTACGCTTGTCTTATTATTTAAAACTTATATAAAATAATGTTAGTTTATATTTTTAATCTTATTAATTTTCAACGTTATTTAACTTTGAAAATTTATATTCTAATTTTTTTTTTATCTATGTCAGTTGGTGACAAAAGATTTTATAAAATGAAAGTATTTATAACGAGTTTGTTTTTGACCCATTTCTTGCTTTAATGCATTTTTAAGATCTCATTTAAATTGTGCTGAAAAAAAACTGATTCACTTGTCCTACTTTTTTATTGAAGATTTTCAGTTCCGCTCAGATCCAGTTATTGTAAAAAGTATTTTTTATAAGAATATGGCAGTGCTGGAATTGGCCAAATCTATTAAATGTTAAAAATAAAAAATCTTTGCTAAATCTTGAATTTTCTAATATGGTAATATTTGTAATATGTTTTCTTGTAGTAAATTTTACGTTAAAATTAGGAGTTATCAACAGAAAAATACTGTTTATATAAAATTGTATATTAAAGATAGAACAAGATATTGCACATATTTAAAAAAAAAAGAAACCAGTCTTTTCGCAGGGGCATGAAGTGTAACTGTAAAATCGACTGGTTGTGGGTTCGATCCTATCTCGAGGAGATGAAATATTTACTAAAAATGTATATTTCCATTTCTTCGCTCCGCTGCGGTGTCGAGGGAAAGCGTGGCGTTGAGTTCTGCCACTCAACACACAATGCCTTCAGAATTCGGCAGAAAGTGGGGAATGGAGTGTCTTAACACTAGGTTTCCTCTGCCACCCTGCTGTGTGCGGGATACAGCGTCAACCTGATTTATTTTTTAAAAAAATAATTAAATATCTAAAACATTTTTATGTGTTACTAAAAGGTTACATCAGTAAGGATTACGTTGTAATGGTATGTAAACATTGACAGTGCCGAAACGTGCCCATACAACTTGCGGACGGATCAAACTTTTTCTTCGGCCCAGCGGACTGCATTAATCGATAGTGTACGTGTTGATGTAACTGGAGTGTTTTGAATGCTTACAAAGTTCAAGTTTATATGTCATAAAACTTTACAGAAAATATTGAAAAATTTAAGTACAGGTCTTTAGAAACATTTATTATATATATATACCTATGCAAAATATTCAAATAACCTTTTGTTACCTTTACTTGTTACTTGCGACTTAGATGTCGCCCGCTTAAATGTATATTATAGTATAGACAAATATTACTAAATCTTCGCAAAATTGTTATTATCATTCTGATGTATAAGCTATATTGCTGTAAAGTTTAATCTAAATCGGCTTAATAGTTTTTGTGTGAAAGTGGAACAAAAAACTGTCCTTAGAAAATTTTAATTCCTGGGTTGTTAAACACAAATATTGGATTACAAAAATATTAAAATTCTGTAACTCTTTAAATACAACATGACTATATTATAGCCAGGGTTAAATTTAAAGTTCGTCAAAGTTTTAAAAGCAATAAATTCTTTGACTTACTTAAAAATATTTAAAGGTCTATTAAATAAAATAAAAAAAATATATATATACCAATACATATCCGCAACCCCTACAACAATACATAATCTGTAACTAAGTTAAATAAGTAAGTTATGCACAAACTTCATAAGCTATAATGTACAACCAAGTAATGTAGGTTCCCCAAAATTCCCCACTTCTCACGGCGTTTGGACCCCTAATTATAAATCTTGGCCGCTCAGATAACCCGCTGTCGTCCCTACTCAAACAATTCACAATTACATGCAATATCTCTGTAGATAAGCGTGTGTTATTAAATGGAGTTACGAGTTCCTAATGCTATTTCTACATGAAGGTTGCCTGATAAACTACTTTTGTTACCCTAAATACGAAATGCCGACATAAACTATTTTGAGAAATTTAAGTTAAGACTAAAATCAAATCAGTTTCACGCTGTATCCCGCACACAGCAGAGGGTAGGCAGAGGAAACCTAGTTTTAAGACACTCCGTTCCCCACTTTTCTCCAAATTCTGCGTGGCGTGTTCAGTTTCAGAACACATCGTCGCGCTTTGCCTTTATACGAGAGCGAAAAAATTAAAATATAAATGTAAATAATGGGGATCAAACCCATAGCAAGGAAATATGCTTATTAATATAAAATATATAAAAAGGTAAAATTATTTCATAAAAGATAATAATAACAAATTGAAAATATGTATATTTATGATTATTGTACTATTTGGTTATTCTAATATGAAATCTAAAGAACTGATTTATCAATCAATTCTTTAAATAACGACACATAATTCGGCTGTTAATTGTTTTCATTAGATCAAATATTTATAGAAGTCTGTCATTGAAATGAACAATGGAAAGTATCTGAAGTAAAAATATTTTCTCCAACGATAAAAATGTTATCTACTATATAAGTACTGTGCAGATTATTTTGATTGATAGCGACAACTGTATAGCAACTCGAAAAGTGACGGATTTGTGTGACTTATCATCATACACGTATTATTATTTATTTTTTTCTACACATTTAGGTAGTTTACGCAATAAAGGCACTCATTTCGAGCTTTTCATTTTCAACCTGAATAAATTTCGAAACGCACGAAATATACCTCTCCCGTCCTTTTACCAACAAAATGCATTCCATATTTCACGTGGAAGTACGTAAAATTTAAAGCACTAAATCACTGGGCATTTAGGCCGGTATAAAGAGAAAAAGTATTTGTTCAACTAAAACTAAAGTGAAGTAAAAAATATAAAACGCGCTTTTAAAAATAAAGGAAAATGGACGCCTACGATAAAAATAATCGTGCGAAGGCTGTTACCGCAGCGGCCGCTCTGGTTCAGTTAAAACAATTTCAGGGGAATGTGTTAGCTTTAAATATACCTATTTATATTAACTATGTATATAAATAATTTTAAGTACTTTTGCGTTTGTAGCTTTCTAAATAGTTCTTTGGTCTTGCTTTAAAATTTTGTTTCACACCTTATTTATTGTATTTATTTATACAAGTCATAGCGAAAGTGTATTTCGTTTCCGTGAAATATAATAGCCATCTCACTTAGTCAAAGTTAGGGAACCTATCATAGTTCAGCGTTCTACGCCGCATAATTTCTGCTTTTCGTTGTCTATCACTTGTCTATCTAAACTAGTCTAACATATACAAAAAATATGACGTGGTTTTTTTAGGTTACATTTTCGTTTACGTGAAATATAATAGTCATCTCTGAGAAATTCTCTTTTAGTGATCTCCTACACTCTTTTAGGAACCTACATACCCACCTAAAAACATTGTGCATTTAGTCTTAAGTTGCCGCGTAAGTTCCGCGTTGCGTTATCTAATACTTGTATATCTATTACTTGTATATCAGCTAGCTAGCAGAAAAACGTTTTGTATACATTTTATACGTATATAGGTGACCAAAAAAAAAGTGAAAAAACTAAACTAGTCTAAGCCTATACAAAAAAATATAACATCGTTTTTATATTTTACAACTTTTAACGTCTTTGATGTAAATTCTATACCTACACAATAATTCAAAATTAAGTAAACAAACACCACTAAAAAAAACCATTTTATTTATATTATACGTTTTTTTAATTAACCACAGAGTAATAAAATTAACAACTACACTCTTTATATTTTATTCCACATCAAAGTAGATTAAATCGCACCTCAAAGCCCCGCTCCATACATTTCGACCGCGAACCGACTAAACGGGCAACACCTGTTTTGCGGCGTGGCAACAAATTGTTTATTTACTAGCAAATAGTGCTTGTGAACGGTGTGAATTAATAACCGCGTTTACCGGAAGTGACATATTGACAGACTATCGGGAGGTAGTGTAGCTATAGGTGTTTAAGTTTTAAGTTAAAATAGAGTATCTGATGTATTTAGTACAGAAATATAATATATACTTTTATTATATATGTAAGTTAGGTCGTGTTTTTACTAAAAAAAATAGATTAGTTTTATAAGAACGTCCTCGTGGCGGCACGGCACAGCGTTTGGTTGTAAACGCGACGGTTGTGGATTTGATTACCATTAAAGGAAATTAATTAGTTTCATTTCATCGCTCTGGTAGCAAAACAAAGCGCTGTGTTGATTTCAGCCTGCTTAAAATTAGCCTACTCTGCCTACTCTTATATATGCCTATTATATGCATATACTCGTATTGCATGCTGTTTCCACTTAAAAACATGGTGCATTTAGTCTTTAGTTTTATTTTGTATTTCTTTTCTTTGTCACTGTGTCATGTCATCACTGGTGGATCTAATAAACAAATATGTGAAATTCAACGTGAAGCTAATTTTTTTTTTAAGTTTGATAAAGATGTTACAAAAAAACTGATTGATGATAAAATTTTAATGTACATAACATAATTATTGAACAAGTACATTATGTGACATATGAAAAATGTTAACCTTTTAATTATAATACTAGGAATATAATATTTTTAATACACATTTTGTTCTTGAAAAATGAGCAAATTGTGACTTTTTTCAAAGCAAGCAAAGTAGATATTGATCTTTCCGATTTATGTAACAGATAAGAAAATCTCATTAAAAGTTTTCTTATTGGCTACTGTACTAGTTATCTATGTATAAATAATTTGCTTACACTCTAATAATCTTACCTAAGTAAATAAAAAACTCGCCCATCTAGGGTTCCGTACAATTTTTTTTCTGAAACTCCGTCTTGGCCTAGCCAGAGAGAGCGCTCACCTAAATTGAACTTGCGGCTGTAATACTAAATTTTTCATCCCTTTTCGAGCTATTATTTCTTAGAATCTAACCACAAATGTACAGTTTTCACAATTATATTAGGTCACTAAAGTGTTTTTTTTTTACTGCCCATAAATGCTAGCTGCCAAATTTTATAATTGTAGGTTAACCAAAAGTATTAAACCCTATTAATCTTGATTCTTAAGGGTGTATTTTTTTAGGATTTAACCACAAATGTCTCGTTTTTTTAAAAAAATGCAGAATAGCGTTTTTTCTAGGAGATCACACGGCCCTCGATCTAGATGTATAGTTTGAATTTCAACACGATATCTCTAAGCATTCTTAAGATAAAGGCTCGTGACAGACAAGCACACAGTCGGACAGCAAAGTTATCTTATAAGGATTCCTTTCTTTCTTAAAAGGAACGGAACTCTAAAAAAAAAATACCTACCGTCATTACTATGACCAAACTTGTTGAGACGAACGTGGTGATTGCGTATTCATATCTTAATTAGGATAATATTTACAGTTGTAATATAGGTAATATAGATCCCCAAGATCTATTAAAATAAAGTTAAGGGAAGTAGCATATAGAAAAGCTTAGAGAAGAAATATGAATAATATTTAAGATTTCATAAATTACATTTACACAGCTTCACGCTCCTTGCACACAGAAGGGGAGGGAGAGAGATTCTAGTGTTAAGACACTCCTTTCCCCACTTTTCGCCGAGCTCTGGAGGCATTGCGTGTGGAGTGGCTGAACTCAAGATTTGCCTCGACACCAGAGCAAAGAAATGAAAATATAAATGTAAATAAATATTTCACTTCTTCGAGTAGCGATCGCACAGCCACTCGATTTTTCAGTCACATTTCGTGCCCCTGCACCACGACCAGGCCGGTCGTGTCGGGATCGTCTTTATTTATCTATCTTTAAAATTTGAACTCACAGCCTACAGTTACCACTAAGATCTATATAGGTATGATCCTACTGACCACATCAAAATTATAAATTACACCAAGTAAACATCAAGTCACGTATAAGGAAGGACAGAAACAACATCTGCTGAATAAAGTTCGGTGGTAATAAATCGTTTCATCTCCCGGGACCACTGACCGTAGCGTGGGAGCATCTGGACGATGGTTACACATTTCCACTTACTTTTGGCCCACCCGTTTGTTTTTATGGTAAAAGGTGTCCAAAGCATTTTAGGGTTATTGGGAGTGGAACTTAGATTTTTTTTCGTAATGTTGTAAATGTTAAATTTATATTATATAAATTAAATATTTTTTATTTGCGGTTTCGCCATCATGATCAAATGGAAATCACTGAGAGTTGTGTATGACACATGACACACCCAAAATGCTCGAGGTGACTCGGAGTAGCGTAGCTACATCGAAACGATTAACGTGACATATGTCTTCAACCAGACAAATTCTTAAATTTTATAATTTTAGTACAGAGTTTTACTTAGATCTACGCTTTTTTACTCAAACATAGGTTCGTGTGCTTGAATATACAAGAGCATATGCAAAAAAGTTAAACTTATTACCTTAAATTTAAATATATATGTAAGCCACATACTCTCTTGTTATTTTAATTTTAACCTTGCTGTTAGTCCTTGCTATAGTTTTTCAATAATGAGATAGTTTCTGTTTATTTTAAAGAAATCTCCACCCACAATTTCTTTGAATTTCTGCCGGGCAGGCTAACCTCATGAAACGTCTCAACATTCTTTTGGTAACTTCTATTTAAAACTTTACTCGAATGTGGCGGAAGCCAACTGCTCGTCTAACTAGGCAGGATAAACGAAAAAAAATAGTTTTTTTTTGTTTTTAGTGAGGCTCGTCATCTCGTTTAACCAAATAACGTAACCACTGCTATTTTATAGTTTATTGCTTATTTAAATTATGTTTACGATTAACCGAGAAATTGTTTTACTTTAAAAATATCTAACCATATATAAAAAAGTAAAATTGTTCTTTGCTAATAAACAACTAAACCAAAAAAAAAAACAGAATAAATCATACAAAGCTTTTACCAGTTTTTAATATTTATTAACGAATAAGTTTAAAAAGAACAAACAAAATTTTAAAACCGGGACGTTTCGCTATAAAATAATTATAGTGTCTGACAAAATAAACACGAAGCGATTTTAGCTTTTAACATTTGGAAGTCCGCAATTTAGTTATGGCATCGAAAAATTTTTCCAGACGAGCATTTTAATTAAACCACCGTGTTAACCGACGATAGATTTGCAAATGTTTTATGATATTGTGCAGAGTGATCGAGATGACTGGGTTCGTATATCAAAATTTATATTAAAATTTCTTTTTTTTATAGGTAATATAAAAAATGTAACTGCTTTTGAATGGAATAATATTATCGTATTCGGTTAATATGATTAGATAATTATGATAGCCTGTGTTTCGCATATTCCAGAGTAGACCTAGGGAACCTAGTGTTAAGATGTTCATTCCTCACTTTCCACCTAATATCGAGATATGACTGATTAACGAGCTGCATTTTGTTTGCAGTCAAAAATTAAAATTATACATTTCCATTAGACACAATCCAAGCCACAACCAAACCAACGTGGCCTCAAACATTTTAAGATTAAAATAAAATAATCGACATTGCACAGAACATTGATTTATATTTGTATTTTACTTGTAGAAAAATATTAAAAGATAGATTTTTCAGATCATTTTTCATACTATTAAACCAGATTAGCCAATTTATCATAAATTAAGTAAAGGTTACAATTTCATGCGCCGTTTTAGTATATTATATATATTTATAAGTATAGAATTAAATATAAAAATTATCTTTCATTAAGTTTTTCATCCAGAACGTGGACCAGGCTAGCAGCACGTTGCCGTTTAACGGAATTTATTGGATTACGGTTGACAAAACCTGCTGTCGCGACGAAAACAAAATTCCTGTCTCATCTATTTTAAGCCAATTTTGAAAGAACAACTTATTTTATTCGGGGACGTGGTATCACTTATAATAAAAATTATAAGGAAATTATATTTTGTTTCTATTGAAAATATTTTATATTTTTTACATTGGTAGGAGGCAATCGTAGTTTAATAAGTTAATTTGCACTTATCTATAATACTAAACTATTGATTTTCATATCTTAGTAGACATTGACTTAAAATCGTCCCATTTTTGTAAGCGAAATTCAGTACTTTTACCTTCTATGTGTGTTTTTATTTAATAATTTAAAATTGACTATACGGAGCACTAATAATATAAATGAGCACAGATTCGCTCTGTTTACTAGTAAGCATTCCGAGGTTCCACCGGCCACCCTCCAATTCCACCATCGGACCAGCTAACTGGTATATTTAAAATACTTTATAAATTAATCATCACATAATTGCCACGTTTCGTGATGATAGCAATTGCATTTGCAAGAGCATTTAGAATCTGAAGGTTGTTAAATTTTATTAGATAATTATTTAATTGCAGCCCGACCTAGTAAGCATATTATAAACAAATAAAAACCCTTTATATGCCGTAGAATGAAAGAAGAGTGATATAGAGAGATTGGGATTAGAGACTGGGAACCGACTGGTTGTGGGTTCGATCCCCACTCGAGGAGATGAGATATTTACTTAAATTTATATTTCCATTTCTACGCTCTGGTGTCGAGGCTAAGCGCGGCGTTGAGTTCTGCCACTCAACACGCAATGCCTCCAGAATTCGGCAGAAAGTGGGGAACGGAGTGTCTAAAACACTAGGTTCCCTCTACCTACCCTGCTGTGTGGATACAACGTGAAGCTGATTTATTTTCTTTATTTTTTTAGAGAGATTGAGGCGAGCACAATCATTTAAATTATGAAGATATTTAAGAAATATCATGTAGTTATTTCAACAGTATCCAAGCAAGTGAAAGCGAAAATAAATTATTTTTATCAACTCAACTTTGCGATAAGACTTGTTACTGTCACCGTTATCCAAGCATAAATGTTTCAAAGAAATATCTTAACATTTTTTCCCTTAATCTTCTAACTAAATGTTTTGGGGCGGCTAATTAAAAGTTTGAAGTATAAGGATATGTTAAATGGAACGCTGTCAAGTTCAGACTTCTGGTAAAATTGATACGTTTAATGAGGTTACGTATATTTTTTGGCTGTTTTTATAAGATTCTGAGATAAATATGTGTACCTAATTGAAGTAGTTATAAGTTCCGTATTGGGTAACTATAAAATGTACAATTTTTTACACGATTGCGCGATGCAAATGAGGGTAATTTGTTTATCGATCTATGAATTTATGTATATTTATGCACATATAATGTATGTGTGTACATATGTTTGTTCCTTTATGGTGGTGTAGATACTAAACAATTTACGAACAAACATTCTTACGATAATTGACAGGAAATCAATTCGATCTTTCCAAGAAGCCCTGAAAAATTTAAATGGAGCTTGCTTTTTTTCTTATTTACAAATAGCCAAAACAAAAAAAGAGAAAAAAAATGTTTATGTGTATATTGATTATTAAATTATTATGATATCGGTAGGTTGAGGCCAGTCGTGGCGCAGCGGCACAACGTGTGACTGTAAACCGACTGGTTGTGGGTTCAATTCCCACTCGAGGAGATGAAATATTTACTTAAATTTAAACGGATCGGCTCATGGAGCACATTCAATCGGCTATCGACGATATGCTCTCACAGATTCCCTCCGCTGAGGTCGTGATACTTGGCGATTTTAATGCGCACAATGCCAGCTGGCTTGGATCACGCACCACCGACCACGCGGGGAGGGCTGCATTTGACCTTGCTGTGGCAAACGGGTTGTCCCAATTGGTTGAGTCGCCTACGCGACTCCCGGACGTGGACAACCACAATGCCTCTTTATTGGACCTTCTGCTGACTTCACATCCAGAGCAGTACCAGGTTGTCGTCGATGCCCCCTTGGGGTCCTCTGACCACTGCCTGGTGCGGAGTGTCGTGCCCATTAAGCGCGACAGCTGCAGATCACCCGCAACTCGTCGCGTCTGGCACTACAAGTCAGCAGATTGGGATGGGATGCGTACATTTTACTCATCTTATCCCTGGGGGCAGGTTTGCTTCTCTTCTGATGATCCTAGTACCTGTGCCGCTGCTGTTGCCGACGTGGTCCTACAGGGCATGGAACTTTATATTCCTAGTGCTGTAGTGCCAATCGGTGGCAAGTCACAGCCTTGGTTTGATACGTCTTGCAAGCTTGCTGCCTCTAGCAAACGCGAGGCATATCAAATCTGGGCTGAGGCACTGGTTACTAAGGATCCGGAGGTGAAAACCTCAAAAAGGAAGTATAACCGAGCCTCCAGGTTCTTTAAGCGGCAAATTGCCAGAGCAAGGTCCGAGCATATCGCCAAAATTGGCGAGAAGCTTGAGAGCTATCCGTCCGGAACTCATCAGTTCTGGGCGCTCTCAAAGGCGGCACTTGGCAACTTTAGCCAGCCTTCGCTTCCGCCATTACGCACGGGAAATGACATTTTGGTCCACACGGCAAAAGAGAAAGCCGATCTCCTGGGCGCTCTCTTTGCCTCAAACTCGACTTTGGATGACCAAGGATCAACGCCGCCGACCATCCCGCGGTGCCAGAGCTCAATGCCTGAGGTTAAGTTTAACCAAACAGCTGTTAGGCGAGCTCTGTCCTCTTTGGACATCCACAAGTCGAGCGGGCCAGATGGCATTTCTCCCTTAGTGCTCCGTTCTTGTGCTCCTGAGCTGACACCGGTGCTAACGCGTTTGTTTCGGCACTCTTACTCAGTCGGCGTAGTCCCAGACTCATGGAAGAGCGCTCTTATCCACCCGATCCCAAAGAAAGGCGATGGGTCCGATCCATCTAACTACAGGCCTATTGCCATCACCTCCCTGCTCTCTAAAGTCATGGAGAGCATCATCAATAGCCAGCTCTTGGTTTATCTAGAGGATCACCGATTGATTAATGACCGACAATATGGCTTCCGCCATGGTCGCTCAACCGGTGATCTTCTGGTTTACCTTACCCACCGCTGGGCAGCGGCTATTGAAAGCAAGGGAGAGGGCCTGGCAGTTGGTTTGGACATGGCGAAGGCCTTTGATCGAGTTTGGCATAAGGCGCTCCTGGCTAAACTTCCATCCTATGGGCTTTCCGAGAATTTATGCAAATGGATCGCCAGCTTTCTCACTGGGCGCAGCATCAAGGTCGCTGTCGACGGTTTTTGCTCTAAACATATGCCCGTGAACGCTGGCGTTCCCCAAGGCTGCGTGCTGTCCCCTACGCTGTTTCTTTTGCATATCAATGACATGTTAGAGGATTCTGGCATTCATTGCTATGCAGATGATAGCACAGTGGACGCTGTTTACTGCAGCCGAGCAAGTCTTTCTCGGGAAAACGCTGAACAGTGCCGAAATAAACTTGTGTCTTCTATTGAGGCATCCCTCATCAATGTCTCCTCATGGGGTGAAAGGAACTTAGTTCAGTTCAACCCCCTGAAGACACAAGTTTGCGCGTTAACCACAAAAAAAAAAATCCCATTTATCATATCGCCAGTCTTTCAAAACACTCCTCTTACAGCCGCGCCCAGTATCAGTATATTGGGCCTTAATGTTTCGAGTGACTGCCAGTATCGCGATCATCTGGAAAGCAAGGCCAAGTTGGCCTCGAAGAAACTGGGGGTCATCAACAGAGCGAGACGGTACTTCACGCCAAAACACCGTTTGGCCCTATATAGGGCCCAGGTTCGGCCTCATATGGAGTACTGTTCTCACCTCTGGGCTGGTGCACCCCAGTATCAGCTTGAACCATTTGATCGCATACAACGTAGAGCCACTCGAATCATTGGGGACCCAATGATCTGTGAAAGGCTTGATACTTTGGCTTTGCGTAGAGACGTCTCCTCGCTTTGCGTTCTCTATCGCATTTACCACGGGGAGTGTTCTGAAGAACTGTTTGACCTGTTACCTGCCGCCGAATTTTCTAACCGCACAGCACGTCATAAGCTAAAATATCATCCACACCACCTGGATACGTGGCAATCCACTACTGTGCGGTTTCGTAGGAACTTCCTTCCACGCGCCACGGAACTGTGGAATGACCTACCCGCGGCAGTGTTTCCAGGTCGATATGACATGGGTACCTTCAAAAAGCGCGTCTATCTCCACCTTAAAGGCCGGCAACGCACCTGTAGCTCCTCTGGTGTTGCACGGGGCCGTGGGCGGCGGCAATCACTTACCATCAGGTGACCCGAACGCTCGTTTGCCTTGTCCTTTTCCATAAAAAAAAA
This sequence comes from Heliconius charithonia, assembly GCA_030704555.1. NCBI lineage: Eukaryota > Metazoa > Arthropoda > Insecta > Lepidoptera > Nymphalidae > Heliconius > Heliconius charithonia. The sequence goes on from CM060825.1 coordinate 9,783,398, forward strand.
AAAAAAAAAAAAAAAAAAAAAATATTTCCATTTCTTCGCTCTGGTGTCGAGGCCAAGCGCGGCGTTGAGTTCTGCCACTCAACACGCAATGCCTCCAAAATTCGGCAGAAAGTGGGGAACGGAGTGTCTAAAAAAAACACTAGGTTCCTTCTGCCTACCCTGCTGTGTGCGGGATACTGCGTGAAGCTGATTGATTGATTGATTGATGATATCGGTATCATTCTTGACATAATTCAAAATCTATAGGTATTTTTTCTTATTACACTAAAATTTTTAGTTATGCGGCCGAATGTTTTTGCTTTTTTATATTTTTTTCGTATACTCTGTATGCGTTATACTTATGATGTTAAAAGTTTTGTGTTATATAAAATAATATCGAACATTTGATCGTAAATACTACTATAAGCAATATATTTTTATAGATTTATTATAAAGAATATTATCCCGATTTCATTATTTTTGTGACGTCCAAACATATCCGCTAAGCAATTTTGTGAGATTTATGGATGCTTTAAATTTTACTAGATGCTGAGCACATAGTCTACAGGCGTCTGCTTGAAAATCGTTTTTTTTCTATAAAAGTAAACTATTTGGTTTAGTTTTAAAACAATTATATATTAAGAGATTGTTTAGAAATATCTTAAATTTTTGAGATATTAGGTAACTCAATACTTGAGACATTAGGTAAATAAATATAATATTATGTATACATTAAGTAAAAAAAATAGAAGTTGTAAGACGTTTAGAGTTATGGCGCCAATAAATGAACTTCTGTTTATTTTTTTTAATTTTCTCATTTATTTTAAACCTAGAGTACAACTTTATTCTTCTCTTTAATTCTTTATAAACAATAGTTAGATTGCAATAAAAAAGGCCAGCCATGGCACAGGGCCATAAGCGTGCGACTATAAACAGACAGAGCGATAGGTTGTAGGTTCGATCGAGGAAATTTAATATTTTCATTCTCTTTATTTTCATTATTTCGTTCTGGTAACGAGGCAAAGCGCGGTATCGATTTTCGCTGAACAACAATTCAGCGGAAAATGGGGAACAGAAGTGTCTTAATGGTAACGGAGTGACTTACGGCCGGGTTTCTAGGTTCCCTCTAGCCAACCTTGATGTGCGCGAGATACAGTGTAAAGTTAAAAAAAAGAAATATTTTTCTTTTACAATTGAAGGTAATTTATATTTAAGCAATCTTCCAGTCCTTATTATAGAAATGTGTGGTTTATTTTTAACAAAGAACCTACTTCTCATACTACTACAACTTCGTATTATTGTTCCATTGTATGAAAGGAGAAGGTAGAAAGAAAGAAATAAGATAGATAATAAGACACTTAAAAAAAAGTGTATTAATGAAATTAAAAGTACCAGGTTCGCATAAACGAGAAGAAATCTAAATTCAATTACACTAAACAACGTATGCAACGTTTTTATTAAATAATACGTACCAGGGTATCATGAATGTGCTGAAGATCTGCACGTACGCACTAAGATGTTGGAGCCAATGTATTTACAAATACAATGATTGTCGTTGGCCTATAAAGCCAACGTTGGCTTACTTGTTATTCTAATAAATAAAATACAGTACGGTTGACGAGTCTTGGCCGCCCTGAAGTTGGATGTACATATATGGCTGTGCAGCTTTGGTTTTTTCTTACTTTTATTTATTTTCTTTCTTAAAAGACAACAGATAGAACCTAGTGTTAAGACACTTTCTTCTACACGCACCAATATTCAAACTACAACTTTCATACTACAACAATGCGCAATAGTTGAAAAAATCTAACTATTAGAGCGACCATAATTCGTCGAACGTACTGTAAATGTATGTATGTAGAAATTACACTGCAAGTACAGAGTAAATATGAACTGAAAGTACCAGGCGGTCATACGCGTGGCGGAGGTTTCATTTTCCGGTAATCTATACACTAATGCAACGTCGACTGACGCCCCGCGGCTGACGCTCCGCCATATTGAATTACGAGTCATCGTGTCGCTGTTAAATTGCACGTGAAGTATTAGATTATTTGAGATATTTATGTAAAATTTATATAATATGTGGATTTTGTACTAATTACAGGATTTTGTGTTGTATTATTATTATTCTAATAGCAATTATTTTATATTTTAGTACAAGAAAAATGGTATCTAGCAGATAAGAAATATTATATAAGAAGTATTTTTTTTTCATTTTTTATAGTATACAAATTTTATCTTTTATAGTTTTTAGCATTACAAATGAATACTGACTGAATATCATCAATAATCGACACAATTTTGAATATTAACCATAATATTAAAGGTGCAACTTATTTTGGTGCGTTTTAAAATAAATAAGGTTAGGTTTTCTTAAAGTACCTTAACATACCTACATAAAAACAAATAGGTTATTAAGTTATATATATATATATATATATATATATATATATATATATATATATATATTAAGTTATTAGGTACGTTGAGGCTAGTCCCCCTTTCTTTCTCTCAAACAGGCCAGTCATTTAATATTTACATTCCCTCGCTCTGGTAGCGAGGCAAAGCGCGGCGTTGAGTTTCGCTACTTAACACACAATGCCTCCATTCGGCGGAGAGTGAGAAGTTTCTTAATGAGAACTGAGTATCTTAACAATAGGTTTCAGGTTCCCTCTGCCTACCCTGTAACGTGCAGGAAGCAACGTGAAGCTATAAAAATGTATATAATGAATTAAAATACTAGGAAAGTAAAATAAATGAACTGTTATGTAAAGATATATTTAGAATTCATTATTTAGTTTTGAACTTCCGCATATAGCAGAAAAGACAACAGATAGACAAAAGTGTAGAAGAAAGTGTTAAGACACTTTCTTCTACACGCACCAATATTCAAAATTTGAAAATTGCAATTGAGATGCCAGCAGCATCTCAAAAATCTCATATTGAACAGTACAACTCAACGTAGCGCATTGTCGTGTTACCAAAACGAGAAAAATAGCTCATTCCCTCTAGACTCTAGAGGGATTCGAAGCCACAACTGTCATACTTACAATCTGAAGAAGTGCCACTGCGCTGAAGGAACCGTGGTCTTCTTGTTTAATTATTTTATAATTAATCGACATCTTTCACATAATATAATTTGTTCCTATATTTCACTTTAATAGCAAAGCAAAAACAGCCAATCAAGACCCCCAATTTGGTAACCACAATTGGTCCAGGATCTTTCCGAGTCGTAAATTAGTTCTCGTTAACATATGGATTCCCGTATTCCAGCTAACAACCGCTGACCTCCGAAACTTCCAAATAAATGACCGGGCACGCCTCAATTAGCGGCTGATGTTTCGTACGTTTTATGTGGAGCTTTCTCTTTTTTTTTTCTGGCTGTTTTAATATATATTTTAAATGTTATATGTTATGTACGATTTGAATATAAATAATAATAAAAAAAAAAAAATAAATCAGCTTCACGCTGTATGCCGCACACAGCAGGGTAGGCAGAGGGAACCTAGTGTTAAGACACTCCGTTTACACAGTCACACTTCATGCCGCTGCGCTACGACTGGCTACAATATAAATAATAATTATAATTTTTTTCATGTTTTTTGTTTATGAATCAGTTACTAGATTCTAGTAGTGTTTAGTTTTGTCCCCAATATTAGGCCATCCATTTAATATAACTAGCCTATAATACTTAATACCTATACGACTGAGGCCAGTCGTGGGGCAGGGGCACAAAGTGTGACTGTAAAATCGACTGGTTGTGTGTTCGATCCCCACTCGAGGAGATGAAATATTTATTTAATTTTTTTTCTTCCATTTCTTCGCTCTGGTGTCGAGGCAAAGCGTGGCGTTGAGTTCTGCCACTAAACACGCAATACCTACAGAACTCGGCAAAAAGTGGAGAACGAAGTGTCTTAATACTAGGTTGCCTCAGCCTATCCTGCTGTGTGCGGGATACAGCGTGAAGCTGCCTTATATAACTAAAGTTTATTCATCCTTCATTCTCTGTATACATAATAATGTTTGTATACAGCATTTAATTTTATGAACATCTTATTAGGAGCTATTTTTATATCATAACTATCCAAATGGTAGTTGATTGCCATGTTAATAAATTGTCTTTAATATACCTTTATGAAAAATCGAAGAGAAAAAAGAAAAAGTAACTTCATTCTTTTTCTCGCATTGCAGAGTAGACAGCAAAAATCTACGGCCGAGACGCTTCGCCAATTTCCGAAAAATAATCGGAACAGGCGGAACTCAACCCAACGATGAAAATATGATGTTGTTGTATTTTATTCATCGTCGTAATCTTGGGTGAGTTTAGACTAAAGCAGTCAACTTTGATAAATCTAAAATCCAGTCTAGGGAAATTTTGTATTTGCAATATTGCTGTGAAATCCTTCATCAAATAAAGAAAATAATAAACGGAATAACTTTTGAGTTTCTTTAGTTCTATATACTTTAAATAAGGACCAAATGAGTAAAAATAGAAAAAAAAACCACATTTAGGTATAATTCTTTCAAATAAGTAAAGACAGCGCTACTTTCTAGTATCTACGTATATTTAAAAGTGCGTTGGTTGTTTTGAAGTCGTCCATTTCGGTGGATGTTTAACAGTTGGCCCTTAAGTATGAATCGAGCTTACACCGGAACGTCTCTCCGGGGAGTCTACCGCTTTGCCGTCTGAACGTAACTTTGTTGAAGTGAAATATATTTTATTTTGTGTTTGTTTTTGCTATTTAGATTTGTAGGGCGTGAATTATAGCGGTACTTGGAAGTTTTACTCAGAATTACTTACTAAGACCTAGTCTATGTTAACTAGGGTATATAGAGAGATTCTAATATAAAAATATGTTTTATTCACACAAATGTATGCTTTGTAAGACGATCACAAAAAGTAATAATTGTTCTATTTGTCGGAATGTCTCGCTTTTAACTTAAGTCAGATTTTTCTGTTTTTCGGATAGTTTATAACACTAACAATAATTTACTATGTGAGTGTATATGTATGTGTGTGTGTGTGTGAAAGTATGTGTTGGTAAACGTGTACTAGATATCGCAGTACAACGTAATTATTATAGAGAGCCTATAAATGGTTAAAAAGTCCAAATCAAAGCAAAATAATTTTATTTAAAAATAAGAACATGTCTTATTATTTGTTACCAGAATTCTACCGTGTCCTATATTACCAGAAATTTATAGCTTTTTTTAATAATTAATTTTCCAGATTGGGAATCGAACCCACAACCATTGCGTTTACAGTGCACTGTTATGCCTCCATAGGTATTTGAACATAATTAAACCTAAAATTATAATCTAACTCCATCAAATATCAGATTACTCCCTATCAGAATTATTCATAGTGCAGGGTGCATTTCATTTTCTGGATACATAGCGCAGTAACGAGTTTGTCAAAGCTGGTGATGACTCTGCATATGTATGAGAGACTTGGACATCTTTATACAGTTATTGTATTTATAGTTTATACACCATATTCATTTCTTTAATAATAAAGGATTTACTTGTATGCATTGCGGCCATCTGACTGTAAGCGCGACGGTTGTGTGTTCGATTCTAATTCAGGGGAACTTGTTATTTAATTTTTTTTAGCTCTGGTAGACAGCGCGTTGTAGAGCTTCTCAACACTAGGTTCCCTCTGTCCACACGAGGTTGCAAAAACAGTAAAGCTGGTTTTTTCCCTAAACTATCTTATAAGGCGTTGTGTTTAGGAAATGGAAAACGAGTTAAGATACTTCGTTCCCATTAAGACCGTTCTACACTATCGGCTGAATTCTCGAAGCATTGCTCACCTTTTGCCTTTTGCCCTTATACCAGAGCAAGAAAATGAAAATATTAGATATTTTATTCTCCCAAGTGGGAATTAAACCCACAACCGTCGCGCTAACGGTCGCACACGAGTTCCTCTGCGTCACCACGACCTCAAATAAAATATTGCAACATATAAAAACTTTTTGAAAGCAATTTAGCTTCCAAAATTTAAAACAGTTAAAATTAAACTTTTATATATACATAAGCATACATAAATATATAAGGAATGTAATATAAATTTTATACTTTCTGAACTGTAATTGCAAAGTACTCCGTTCCCTTAATTTCCGTAGGGCAAACTGGCCAGTAACCGAGACTCGCGTAAAGTATGGACATGGCATTTAATTATCATCGGGCTTTTACTGTCGCCGTCGTAATGAATACGGTAATCGACATTTTTTCATATATAGATGTATATATTTATTCATTTGCTTATTTTTTTAAATTTATTTAAAGGCACTATATGTTTATGTTATTATATTGTTTATTTGAGGTTGTGTTTGTTTTAGGTTTTCCAATGGAGCACAATTTATTCTTAATTACCAAAATAACTTTTTAATTCGAAGCAGTAGGTAGAGATAAATTGCGTTAAATTTGTTAAAGTATTTTTGAATATTTTTATTGTGAATTATTTTTATTGATATCAGAAAATAATAAAGCATTTGAGTTTCTACACATAGAGGCCTGCTTTTGATTTTATCATATTTCTTAGTATTTATAATAACAGAAAATAAAATAACTTATAACTTAAACTCAAAAGTTCAAATCATTAAATTATGTTTAATAAGTATCGACTAATATTATTTGTTTGGTTGAACGAGATAATATCAGGAACAACTGCTGTGAATTGATAAAAAACACACATTTTTGTTGGATAATTCATTTATTCAGAAAGACTATACAATATCACATTAGTCATTTCAGCATAATCCACTGTCTACTTGAGTTCACAATTACCTCCCGCATTAGAATGTGTCAAGTGTCACGAACAACTGATTGTTATTTTTATATGACAACGCGGGCGAAGCCGCAAATAAAAATTAAGGACAATATTAAAACAAAAAATGTAAATAAAAATCCGGAATATAATTTTCGTACATAAATTCATTATATCCACTCGCATTACCGAAATTTAATATGCAATTACTAAGTTTTTAATTACATCATGAAATAGGGACCGGTGAGGGTTGCGACTGCTAGTACGGTTTTGCATAAATTATACAATCGGTTTTAATATCACCCGCAGGGTCAGCGCTTTCAATGAAGTGTTTTGGTAATTATCTACTGTACGTTTGTTTTAAATGAACGGGCAATTTGTGTTTATGGCGATAGCGTTTAACTATTTAATTGAGCGATGTTTTGTTGAATTTATTGTTGAATGTAGGGGGAAGGAGAGGGGGTCGATTGGCGTGGGTTTTTTTGGGGTTAAAAATGGGTAGAAGCACATTTGTATATTTTTAGTGTGAGTGGTCATAGGTAGCTTTTGAGATGTAAAATGATGTAAAAGTCCGGTTTTTTACGTTCTGCTAGAATTTTGAAAAATCTTCCCACATGTCAAGTTTCAACTTTTTATTACTAAGATTTCGCTGTCTGTCATTCTGTTTGTGTCTCAATAGACTGTCGCTTATGAACCGTGGAAATTAAGATAGTTAGACCGTTGAAATTTTCACAGATGATGTATTTCTGTTTCCGTTATAACAACAAATATTAAAAAATAATGCGATAAATATTTTAGGGGCTCCCACAACAGACATGCTCTTACATTCGCTTAGTCGGTTTTTTTGAATCTCTCTTTCTTTCTTTTTCTGTTACCTGATGAATTAAAGTATATATTTCAATATTTGCAATATTGTGAAATTTATAAAAACAAATTATTCTTACCTTACATATTTTTTTTTATTGTTTTTTTAAAGTACACAATCATGATTACATTAACTGTATGTAAACTTATCTAAATTCTGTATACAAAGATATTCGGTACTGTAGTCGGTTAAAAATTCGTTACGTTTTCAATATTTTTCAGGAAATTTCATTTTCAGATTCAGTATATTATAATATTTTTACATAAAATTACTTAAAACCTACGAAGAATAACTAAATGTAAGATGGTGACGCCAAGGAGCGCCTTTTTAGCTTATGGAGATTGGTTAATATTTTACTTACAATTTTACAAAAGATTCAAAGTAAAATGTACGTCTGGAAAGTTTTATTAGACATCAGATACATGAAACTACAAAATGAAATTTCGATTTCAATAGTAAAGAAAAAAAAATAGCCCATTAAACTGGATGGAATACCAGTATGACTTTTTATATTATGAACATTAGGTCAAGTTAGACAGCATTTTATTGTAAATTCAATGGTTCAATTCGAGTGGGGACTCGGGGAAGTGATAACATTTCAATTACTTTTTGAGGCCTCCGTGGCGCAGGGCCACGTGTTCGACTGTAAACGTGACGGTTCTGCGATTCAAACTCGGGGGATATAAATATTTCATATTTTCTCTTCCTCACTCTAGTAAAGCCACACGGCGTTGAGTTCCGCCACTCAACATGCAATGCTTCGAGAATTCGGCGTAAATTGGTGAACAGTTCCTAATGTCTTGATAGAAATGGAAAAGTGTCTTACTATTAGGTTTCCAAATTGAAACTAAAAAAATATATAAAAATAATTCCCGTACTTTGGTTAAGGGGGATTGGGTTTAAAGTAGGAAACGGAAAGTCTTAACTCTAGGTTCTCTATGCCTACTCTTTATTAGTTTAGTAGTCAATTAAGCTTAATTTTTAAAATTTTTGTGTTTCTTTTTTTTCACTTTGTTTCTTTTATATGAGGTGGAAAAATGCTTTAAAACCATTAAATTCATCATGAACTATTTTTTTTCATTAATTACAGTAATTTCATGTCACAATTTACAAAAAAGCTCGTTTAAACGATTTAGAAAGCTCATATATAAAAGCTAGTCACTTAAAAGATCGTTAAATATAAGAAAAATTGCGCTGAACATTTTTATTTTCCAGAAAATAACGAACCTGGTGATATATTCTCTCACAATCACATTAATGGAGTAGAGAATCTCGATTTTATGACTGTAATTAATTTTGGAATATGGAGACATTCTGTGCTATTGTGATAGTTTCAGTGATTTCTTACTACGCTTTATATTTGTATGTAGTGCTTCTGATGTCATATAAATTTTGTTTTATACGGTAGTTGGAAGTTAATATATTATTAGTGCCAGTGCTGCACCGTAAATGGTGAAGAGACAGTTTGGTTGAACGTTAAGAAACTGCTGTTTCAAATTGGAGAAATAATTTTGTTAGATTTTTTTTTCGGTTTCGATTTCGAAATTAATTGTTAATGTTTTTATTTTGAAAATTGTTTCGCAGTACCTCCAGAATTCTGCAGAAAGTGGGGAACGGAGTGTCTTAACACTAGTTTCCCTCTGCCTACCCTGCTGTGTTCGCGATATAGCGTGAAGCTGATTTGATTTTTGTTTCGTATTAAAATAAATAAATTAGTTAAAACTATAGCAACAATCTATAACAATTTCAACGGCTAGACAAAAACAAAAGTAATTGAATATCTTATTTAAAACAATACTAATACGATATAAGGTTGTTCACATGATAACATAACAAAGAATTTTCTAGAAAAAAGTCGAACAAAGCGACGTGTTCGAAGATTTGTTTCCTATCGGGTAATTCAATATCATATTCAATATAATGGCATAACTTGGTTTTCCAGTCACGAATAACCTACCTAATTGTATAAAGAAGACTGTTTTCTATCTTTATATTATAATGTTTTGTGTTTTATTATAGCTTGTATTGGACCCATTTGAAGTTGGAAAAAAAAAGATAATTAATAATGGTTTTTAATTTTTGTTGGTTATGTTTAGTATGCTTAATATACACTATTATTTATTTTATCAGTTTCACGTGTTTTTGGCATATCAAAGTTCTCTACTTTAGGAAGACCTCCTCACTAGGTTCCCTGTTCCCAATGTTGACGCAATCTGTATCCCAATTTGCGTCCTTAATTACATTTGCTGGATAACTATATAATTTTTATCTACACAACTTATTTAATCGAATCAAACAATCCTAAATTAACATCAATTCCGAACTCCGAAGTTATCGACAAAAATAATCTAATAATTTTTGCTTCCACCCGAAGTATTTAAGTATAAAATATGTCACTGAACAAGTAGAAAGTAACGATAACATCTTCCTTTAGGTAGACGGGACAAATAAATACCTTATCTCGAACGGGAAGAGCCGCGAAATGTGGCTTATCTGGGGAACATAGAAGAAAAAACTTTCTAGTTCCCCTCAACATTCCGACGCCATTGTCTTTCTGCGCCCTAATTATATAAATAAAAGTTTCCGGCGGAGCTTGTTTTTGAAGGGAGAGAAAAAAATTCGCTGATACAAGCGTGTTACTCGTGTAATCGTCGAGATTGACGAACTTTCCAACTTTTTATATATATATATATACATATATACAACGTATTAGCGGACGTCCTGTCTATTGTCTAATCGGGTTCCCGATCCCGCCGACATCGCTTGTGAACGTTGGGACGTTGAATTAATTACTGTATTTTTGTTTGTACAAACCCAGATGAATGACAACTTTTGTTTTTATTTTATTTACTAGCTTCCTTTTGTTCTGAGAATGATTGACGTCAGCGTTTTGAAGGTCAATAAGACAATGTATAGGAATATTTTTCTCATCTTCTTTATGAATGGCGTGCTGTATATTTGTAGCTTAAGAACTGGGCTTAATTGTAATTAATTTTGTTCGAAATTGTAGGAACGTATAGTATATGGTCTATCTAATGACCTACTGTATTATATTTTCATATGTAGTGAACAAGATTCTTAGGCAATGGATAGTGTTGAAAAAAATTATCTAAAAATATTACTTTATTCTATTATAGATAAGTACCGTATTTCTGATAACTACCACGGTTTTCAGTGTTGTTTTTTTATCTTCATACTATATGACGCGTATATCAGGATAGGCAAAGGAAACCTAGTGCTAAGATTTTCTGCTCCCATTTTTCAATCAATTTTGGCATCATTGCGTGTTAAGTGAAGAATGTCAACAGCGCGCTTTGCCTTGCATTAGAGCGAAGAAATGATAGTAAATGATTTCTCGAGTGGGAATTGAACCCAAGCCGACGCGTTTACAAACGCTATGCCGATGCGACACGATGGTTTCAGCCGACGGCCACAGTTTACCTTGCTTTAAAATTACAAAAAAAAAACAAATACAAAATGAGATACGCTATCCAATTTATTGCCAATTTAAACAAGAACGTACAGTATTTACATATTAAAAAAAATAAAAGAGCACTTGCGGTCGCGTTGTCATCACGGACGGACGTATTTAGCACGTCGCTCCTACACTTTTATTGGATTCTTCGAATCCGGAAATAGGAAAAGGGATTTAATTTCACGGTATCGTAAACACGCAAATGTTTAGTTTAGGTATTTTAATTTCGTCCGACGCGACGTGTGTGGCATACTAAGCTGTATTTTATTTTTGCTGATATTTTGCTTTTTGAGATACAGTGAAGTGTAAGTGTCTTTGTAAAAAAGAATAACCAATTGAATTAAACTATTTTCACAAAATATTTATTATGGGATTTAAACAAAAAAATATACAAATCTGATGGCTATCAAACAGCTATTTTAAAAGCTCACTTCACTTTTTTTGTAGAGCAGGGTAGCCGGAGAGGACCTAGAATTAAAATACTCCTTATGCTATTAAAACAATGCAACAATGCTCCTTATGCTATTTTTAAAAAATAATAAAAATAAATTTAATTTTGTTTTAAGCGATACATCGATTTTTAATGTCTACTCTGTTATAATTGAATATAAAAGAATGTAATATTTTTTATAACTTAAGATATTTTTCACGTTCTTCGAAACTGTTTACTTGAAATTCCCTATTATTATTAGCCACTTCAAGGTTTACTTAATTAAAACTTCTTAACCCACATACCATATGTTTGTCGGTTTAGAAGCTATACTACCTATGTATGTATGTATGTGTATCACAGTAATCGATCGCGTGACCCTTGTATTGTCCAAAACTGTCAGTACTGTATTAAACATCTATATGTTGCCTTTCGTAACTGTCGTAAATAATGAATTATGTAATAAAGCAGAGACGTCGGTAGAGTGTGAATGGATAAACACGGTTAAAGTTTGTAGTATGGCAAGTGAAATGTCGGGCGTAGTTGAGTTTTACGATTGTCTTGTTGGGGTCTTTCTTGTTTTTTGTTTCTAATTATCAGTTTTTGTAGAATTATATATAATTTAATTTTATTTTTGTATCCTCTGTTGTTAATGTTTTTTATATCATTAGTGAAATAGACAAATCGTATGTCGTACAAAATAATAAGAAATTAATTGTAGTAAACAGGATTGTTATTTGATTTTTTGAGTGAATGGAATTTAGGCTAAAATAAGGCTACCTCTTGTGCACTGTCATTAAACTCTGTCATCTTTATTCTTCATACATTTACATACATTCTGGAGTCTTTATATTTTTTTACATCACCTCACTTTGACACTGTATTCTCGAAGGTTAACTGATTCTCCACTCATCTAAACAGTTAAAAGTAAAAACAAAATAAACAATCAACTTGTATAGTCAGACATTTTATCTATGCTACAACAACATTATTTATTAATTTTTACTCTGGATATTATAAACCGTGTGCAAAAGCGGAAGCATATTTAAAATTAATCATAGTGTTATAAACTATTAATAAAATCAACGCTGGAGGCTTGAAAATCTTTTATTTTATATTTTAAATATTCACATCAGTTCATTTTAGTTTTCAATCTCATATAACAGAATAAGTAGTGGTAGTGGCGAAACTCAACGCCTCGCTTTGTCTTTTTACCAGAGCGAGAAGGATTCGAATTCACAGCCCATGAGGGTTGTGGGTTCACAGTTCAAGTAAGCATGAGTTTACAGTTAGATTCTGCGCCACGACGTATTATCTAAGTGAACTACTTAGATCTCTATTATTATCTAATAATAAATTTCTCAATAAATATTAACACGTTCTAATTCTTGCCCACCGACAGTTCCGTCAAATCCAAAAATCCGAAATGAAATTAATCTTTTGATTGCGTTGCGTTGTTAATTTGACTTTTTTGTACTTTAAGGGACCGTAGATCTTTCTATTTAATGTTCATTTCAGTTTGATGTCAGCACACGATTTTCAGATAAATGGTCTTGACAGCCGGACAGATCGACAACAAAGTAATCTTAAAGAGGTTCCGTCGTTTCCATTTGAAGTACGGAACCCTAAAATCTCTTTAATCTTTCCAACGTACAGAGCTGAATTCTTACCATTTGCGTCACACATACACACAAAACTTTGAAATTAACGTCCTTGTTTGTGTATTAAGAAAAAAAAGGAGAATAGGAACCAGCTCGTTTAATCTACACGAGAAAAAGTTAGATAACACTTTTTACTGGCGTTCGTTTATTATTAAAAAAGTTTCGAACAGGACGCCTTGCACTGAATTCTAACCTGAAAACGTAAAAATAAAAATTCATAATCTCATTCTTGTTGCATTATTAAACAACGAACTCCACTTAAGTTTTTCTCATACTTCAAAGGTTAATGCAAAAAGTGAATTATGTGCAACATATTTTTTAACCTTTCGTATTTAGCTGGAGCTAAAGTAAAATGGAGAAGGGTTTATTGTTATAAGTAAATGTAATGCTATATAGCTGTTACTTTAGCGTTTTTGTGATATACACTACAGTAGTTATGGGTTCGATATCCACATATGCAATAATGATGTTTCTAATATTTTTGATTGGCTTGTCTGTTAACGAAAATGCTATGTTAAATTTATATTTATTTAAACGTACAAGTTCAAAATTTACATAACATATCTCTCTATTCTATTCCCTCTGTTGTGGTTGGGATTAGTACAAACATAGTTATAATAATCTTGTAATTTGCTAGTTTATTTATATTTCTGAGCTACAGTCCTATAAATCATTGCGTTAATGCAATATTTTATTTTATTTTTATTTTCATAGGTGCTCAAATTTTAAAGTATTTCAAATACTTCTTTCTAATTCTGTACTATTTGTCACCAGAAAACTTATTTGCTTAGATTTTAAAGAGGAAAATTAAAAAATCCAGATTCCATTCGAGAAATCATCTCTCAAGTCTTTCCTACACACCTACACCTCTTAAGTTCCCAAATTTGCCTATATACAAAATATTGGCTTTGTAGTCATTCAATCAGTTAGTTACTCAGTAATGGAAAATTTTTATATGTTATACAATCCACACTCCATAATTGAAACTTATTCTACTCAATATATTCTCGACAAGACGGTTAATTTAAGGTTTTTTAAATTTTTGTTCTGTTTAAACATTTTTTTAATATATTTTTCTAAACTGATCAAACACATGCGCAACGCAAACAAAGCCTTGTCAATTTTAAGCGTAACTTGCTCAATGTTTCGTCGACGTGGCGAGGCGTGGGAGTCAAATGAATTCTGAACACTGTTCCCACTTTTAGGGCGTTCTACATACGGAATAATATTGTTTATTTACTTTCTTGACAGATTACTTGTTATGTGGTGTATATATATTTTTTTATTTTATATAATTATTAATTTAGAATTGAGGCCAGACGTGGCACGGCGGCTCGAAGTGAGACTGTAAAAGCGACTGGTTGTGGGTTCGATCCCCACTTGGACATGGAATATTTACTTAAATTTATATTTCCATTTCTTCGCTCTGGTGTCGAGGCTAAGCGCGGCGTTGAGTTCTGCTACTCTCAACACGCAATGCCTCCGGAATTCGGCAGAAAGTGGGGAACGGAGTCTTAACACTAGGTTCCCTCTGCCTACCCTGCTGTGTGCGGGATACAGCGTGAAGTTGATATATTTAATTGAGAATGTGGTATTTTTATATGTTTAAGTATAAAGTTTAAAGTTTTTGTAGAATAAATGATATCTATTCGAAAATTATGTTGCATGTAAGAAGAATAGAGTGATGTAACTGTAGGTACTGTACCACATGGCCATGTGTATTCTCTTAATAAATAAAATGTAATGTAAGGGATAAATACAGAAAAAACGTGTGATAGTGTTCGTGACCAATATCTAATTATAATTAATGTATCTTTAAGAGGTTCTGATAAGTACAAAATATTCTGTTGTGAAAAATGTCTGTAAACATTATTTTATTCGAACCATGTTATCAAACAAAATATCAAGAAAATTTGGAGACATTAAAAATTGCACCCTGTGCATTGTGATTATTATACAATAGCGTTACTTTGAATAGTTTAAAGGCATGAAACTATTTTTTTGTATATTAGAATGGAGATATGTGAGGTAAAAAAAAATTGTTAATCAATTAATCAACTTCACGCTGTATCCCGCACATAGCATGCTAAGCTGAGGGAACCAAGTGATAAGACACTCCGTTTTCCAGAGGCATTACGTATTGAGTGGCGAGACTCAACGCCGCAGTTTCGCCACACCAGAGCAAAGAAATGGAAATATAAATTTAAATAAATATTCCTTTATAATAAATAAATAAATAATAATATTTATTATCAAATGTTTAGATTGTTTGCAGTCACCCTTATCAGTAGCTTCTGAAAGCGCATTAAATATTCGCGCGGAGTGTCTGGCGCGGGATGCACAGGGACTGGCGCGTGCGATGACTAGGAATTTCATATTTAATATCGAACGTTTCTTTCTAATTCTAAGAGGGCGAGGAGTTCTGTTTTTATATGCTTTTCTTATATTTGTAGAGAATATAATGCTATAGCATACGTATTATAAAGTAGATATATGTACGTGAACAGTGTACATGTATACGTTGTATTGTATTTTTACTATTTTTTAAACGGTGAGATAAATAAAAAAATATATATCTTTTTTATGGGTTAAATTATTTTTTTTAAATATAAAAAAAATAAAGTATAATCGTCGTTAAAACTCTATAAAATGTTTATAGCGTTTATTTATTAGAAAGAAAATAATGTTTAGGATTCCGTCAAAAGGAAAGAAACGGAACTCTTATAGGATTACTTTTTTGTCCGTCTGTTAAGACTATTTATCTCTAGTTCCTTAGTTAATGGAGGTATTAAATTAAAATGAGTATCAAATATTCACGTTTACGGTCACTTCGAGCACGGATAAAAATCAAACTTATAAGTCAACGCAATTAAAATATTTAAACATTTATACATAGTTTTCGCTTCATTTTATATGTTTTTTTTTGCGTTATCTTATAAATATTTTATTGAAAAAAAAAATCATTGTAATTATATTATATTTTTAGTTCATTTCATACAAAATGACTAGTCTAAATCAAAACCTATAGGGTATTTCTCATAGACCTATAATTATGGAATTTGAAAACGAGAGAACTTCATACAAAATGAGTGCATACGCAACTTAAATTTGTCAACTTTTACAAGTTACCGGATACTTCCCTTCGGAGGGCAAGTCCAACTCGCACCTGACTCTTTTTTCCCACGATTTTGTCTATTGCAGTAATAATTACAAATATTTAAAATGTATATAAAATAAAAAATTTTGCAATTGAATTTCACTCAAATAAGAAACAACGGGAAACAGAAAATCACATAAAACCTTGATAGCTAATTTAGGTTTTACGATGGACTATGTATGATATGAGAAGTAAATTACTCTTTTTCATGAATAAATTTAAAAGTTACAGGCGTGGGCAATAATTTATTCAAAATTCATACATTTTTATGTTACCACGTGGCTCTACCGAAATGAGTATTGTTCTGTGGAAGATAATGGCGTTGGTTCGGTATGTAAAACTTTAGTGGTTAAATTGAGGCCGTTCCGTTAGTTATGGGTTTGATCCCCATTAGGGGTAATGAATTATTTTATTTCTTCTCTCTGATAACAAGAAGAAGCGCGACGATGATTTTCATTTTGTGTTGTCTAATTGGGTGTTAATCCAATGTTGTCGTTGCGATTCAGGGTAATGAAATAGTTAATATTTTGATTTTCTCGTTCTCGTAACGAGGTAAAGCGCGACGTTGAGTTTGGTCACCTAACCTGCAGTGCCTCATTGATTCGGCGGAAAATGTTTTAAAAGGGGTGGAGTGTCTCAACACTAGATAGACCTCTGCGTACGCTGGTATATACAGGATACAACAAAAAAAATTGTATACAAAATATAAATACAACCTAGATCTAAGTAATGTTTGCCTACACTTTTATATAATATTTGAATAAATAAATAAAAATTTAAGAATCAAAATGTTTACTTTCAATTATATTAATTAGTACATGAACACAATATACTACGTAGACATTGTACTTAGTTAATTATTCCAACATTTAACTTAGAGTGAGTTGTAGTTGAGGCCAGTCGTGGCGCAGTGGTACAAAGTGTGACTGTGAAACCGGTAGTGGGTTCGATCCCCACTCGAGGAGATAAAATATTTACTTAAATTTATATTTTCATTTCTTCGCTCTGGTGTCGAGGCAAAGCGCGGCGTTGAGTTCTGCCACTCAACACGCAATGCCTCCAAAATTCGGCAGAAAGTGGAGAACAAAGTGTCTTAACACTAGGTTCCCTCTGCCTACCCTGCTGTGTGCGGGATATAGCGTGAAGCTAATTTAATTTAATTTAATTTTAATTTTTAACTTAGAGTGTTTCATCTTTTGTAAATTAAACTTAAATAATATTCTTTAAATAAAAAATAGATGTATACAAAATTTTAAATGCCGTTATTTATACAATTTAGTATTTCGTGTGACTTAAAATAGATTATGTTCCCTTCGTTTGAAGTTTGAAGTCGTCAAGTTAGAGCAAAGGAATTCTCAAGATTACCAAAGTGTCCTTCCCACATTACTGAATAGTTAGCCCGTCCCGATCAAAGAATAATGCGTAGAAATAGCACGACTTCATTTATAGAACTATAACGAAGATATATGATAAAAGCTATAATATCAGTAATAGCTACATATACATTTAATCTAATAGAACCCAAAACAATGTCTTTTTTTCCGTTTACCTATGCGTTTGTTCACACTAATATCAGAAACAGATTAATGGATTTAAATGCAGTTTTCAATTTTATAAAAAGATAAATTAGGCCAATTTTGGCGCAGAGGCATAAGTGTGTGACTGTAAACGCGACTATTTGTGGGTTCTGCCTCATTCAAGGAAATGAAATATTAAATATTTTCCGCCAAATGTCGGTGAGTTCCGCTACTCAACACGCAATGCCTCCAGAATTCGGTGGAAAATGGGAAACAGAGTGTTCCTCTGCCCATCCTGTTGTGTGCGTGATAGGTACAGCGTGAAGCTAAAAAATATAAAAAAATATAGTAATTGAAAGTATAGCATGCGATAAGGTTTTTATTGGATGGGCTGACATTTTAATTTTCAATGTATAGATGTTGTCTTTAAAGTAAAAATGTTATAAGATCATTAAAGTAATTTAGATGAAAAAATCTAAAATCTGAGTGTCTTGACACTATTTTTCCTTTTTCGACAATAAAAGTGATACAACGTGAAGCTAAAATAAATTATTATTCATATAACCCTGCCCAAATATACCTTTGGAGCAGATCTATCATCTATATTTACAATTACGACACGATCGTAGCGCATTCAAGTCGTGTATGTTCATAGCGTTTCTTATTTTTTCAAAAGTTGGAGTAAATTAGTACACTCTAAACAAACAGCACTATCATAAATTATAAAATCATTTGTGGGATTCAAGAAAAGCAGAAAATTTATGAATGTAGAAAATACAATAAGTTTCTTGATTTGTACTGCTTCATAAAATAGTTGTCTTTTTATATTTTTCACTCAATTTAAATTTAAATGTTATATTCAGAAACAGATGTTCAGAACTGTAATGAAATTAAAGTGGAATAAAAAAATAAAATTAAAACACACGTGAATACGTCTAAAAGAAAAATGCTAGAAAAGCTTTTACCGCAAAACTTGGTTGTATATTTTGAGCTCCATTAATTTAAAGTAACTCCAAAAAATGAGAGCTTACATTCCTACTAATGTCAGTTTCTGACGTTACTTTAAAAAATTAAATGTTCACTGACTTATTACTAATGTTTTTTTTGTAAAGATATATATTTATAGTACAAGTGTAAGCTGCCACAGAACGTACAAGTAATCTAAATCGATTGTTAAGACTCTGTAAATATCGATTTTAAATGGTACTTTTTTATGGTGTTTTCTTGGAAATGTAATCCATTATTATCGTACTTTCATTTGTTTTTCATTTTTAAGGGTCTGTAACATAGAAACAAGCCCTTTTTAGCTTGAAAAAAAGGCTTTTTAGTGCTTTGCTGGCTGTCTATCTTTCTGGCAAGATCATCTTCGCAATATCATGAATAATCAAACAATAATTAATATTTAAAATCTAGGTTCACAGTCCCGTAAAGAATAGAAAAAATTAAGCATCTTATAGATACTATGCTTTTATATACCGTTTTTGCCATATTTTTTATGAAATTCGCCACGAAATTCATACCTAAGGGATCTTTCCTGGACCAGTACAGGTAGTACATCTGGAATGAAGTGAGCACTTAAAATACAATACAAATAATCCAAAAAAAATCAAAACGGCTAAACTGCCGTTTACTTGGGTTGGTCTTTACAGCGTCATCGGGCAGGGATACAAAAAAGTCCGATAAATGACAAATTTTAGGTATATCATAGAGAAAATCAGAAAATAACTTGTACTTGTGGCTCATTTCGTACAAACTTAAGTTTTTAATTTTGTGAGCGAGACTGATTCGCATTTAATTGATTTTTAACTGATTTGATCGAAAAAAAAAACAATTTGCAATAATAATAAATTTTAGCAATATTATAAAGAAACGCGTTTCCTACATTTAGTTAGAATAATAATGACATACTAAAATGCCATTTCCATATCCACTTAGTCTAAGGACGCCAAGACTGTCGTAGAACTTGTGTCGTTAACCCTTTGTACTTTACAACATGTTCACAATAACAGGGTATGATGGCTGGAAGTTGGAGATAATTGTTTGATGCCTTTGAATCTTCGACACTAGCGTTCTCAACTTACACCTGGTATGTGAATATGTGAGGATTCTCATTTTGTTGACTTTATAATAGTGTTATTAAAGTAATTGAGTATTTATACATTTTTTTTTAAGGTAAAATTCGTTAAATTATTTAAATTGTTAGTTAGTCTAATGCTGATAAAAAATATTTATGAAAATAAGCCAAAAAAATCGTAATTAGTCTTTCTAGGGCTTGGGAGATTTTTAATGGTTTTTGGGATAAAGATGAATTAAATTTTTTATATTTATTTTTTAAATATGTTTCGCGACTTTAGTGAATTTATATGTTTAATTTTTTTGGGTAAGTTCAATATTTTATAAGAGATATTAAAACTTTCAATAAGTAAAAAATAATGTAAAATACTATTAGTATATTTAACGTTAATCAAAATATCGATCATATTGTTAAATGACCAATTTTTTAAATGTAGTTTATATATAAATGTATCCTTTTATATTCAAGCGAAGAACATTGGCACTAAGCATCGCTCGCCAAACAAGGACCAAAGTAGAAACTTTGCATTATGTACAAAACTTTAGTTCCGTAGATAATTTCAGGACTCCCTAGGCTCTAATAAAATCAAAACTCCCACTAAATCGATTTACAACCGACGGACCCGCTAACTTAGCACTTATCTTAACTTGCTCTCTTAGCCGTGGTTAAATGCAACTTGTCTGACCTCTTTGAAACTCGATAACTTATTTACTTTTGTTATTAATCGTATAAGATTTAATTAAAAATATTATTTAATGTCTTCACTATATTAAAACGAAATGTCCATTTCAATTTGTATATGTATTTACTCTACACGTAGGTGGAGCAATGCAAAGATTTTTTTTTTGTATATGTCTCTTAAGAATGTCACATTTCATCTCGTTTTTTTATAGAAAAAGACTGCTTGGAATATAAATATGAATGAAATAATATAATAATTTAAAGAAATTATTTAATTCTCCCACTTTCAATGCATTTTTTGTTATTTTCATTTCTCCGCCTCCACGAAACATGCAATGCCTTGAGGTTTCGGTGGAATATGAGGAATGGGGTGCCTTACACAAGGTGTGAAACAGTGTGATGGTATAAAAAAAAGACCACCCCAAACATCTAAAATACGTAAAAACACAAAATAAAATCTTAAAATAGCGCTGATACTACACTAAAGTCACGTACACCGTTAGATCCCAACAATAGAAGTTCTGGAGTAAGTTTGAGAGCAATAAATCCAAGCGTCTTCCGGGACTGACCTTATCCTGGGTTTTGCCATCTGCACAACGGTTATTGGTTTCTACTTACTTTTGGCTTGTTTATTTTATCGAATCAGGCGTTGAAAGATTTTTAGCGGATATTTGGAACGTTTTATTGTTTTGGGTTTTATCCCAATTATTCATCACAAATTTTTCCGCCTTTCTATCTTCTCTATTTAGAGACATTGTACATCAGAATAAATGAGGGACGGAAGTGCCTCAAATGGAACGGAGTATTTTAACGATAAGTTCTTAGGGAACCTAAGAAAAAGTTCCCTCTGCCTACCCTGCTATGTGCGGGATATAACGTGAAGCAAAAAAAAATGTGTTATTTTTTTACCTCCTGTATCCCGCACATAGCAAGCTACAAATTATGTAAAGATTTTGTGTAATTTGGCAATAATAAAAATAACTTTAAGCAAAAGAACTAACTTTTAGCCAGCTAGAAAATCGAAGGTACGAACGAACGATGATAACAAACATGTTCCAATGGAGAATCCTACAAAGTGTAGTTAAAGTTTCGTAGCAATAAATTCGTCGTCCCCCGAGACGGGCTTTATTCTGAATCTGGTGAGAATCTAGACAGCGCAGCGGTTATTGGCGTCTTGCTTCGTTCAAATGCTTATTTACTTTTAAATTTTATATTAAAGTATTTATTATTCTGTATTACTTTTTGTAATATATATTTTTTTTCAATTTTAATTATTTTTGTCTTTATGTGTTAATTATATATAAATGAAAATATGTTTAATATTGACATATAATTCAAATGAGTTTAATAACATGCTTAACGAGCATTTTCGTAAGTATTATGTAATTATTTTGTAATTTACAAAGCGATTGAGCTATGATGGATTCCGGAAACACTGCGCCTTAAGTGGTGGAACTCAACGCGATGACACTTTGTCTTGTTATATAGCGAGGAAATAATAATAATTAATTTCCTCCTGTGGGAATCGAGGCCAAAGTCATCGCGTTTATAGTCAAACCCTGTGCCGGTGCAAAATTATATTCATAGCTATAAAATATTCAGATACATGGAATGTTTTAGGCAAATGGCACCAAACGATAAATATTTTCATTTTATTCCTTTGTGTATAAGCTACTTTCATGTCGTGTCGCGATAAAAAGCTTTTCATGTTACACGTGTTAAACGGAAATAGCATTTTCCAAAACAATTTTCACTAGATGATAAAAAAACTATTGTAATTTATTGCTTTTTTTGTGTATTTCGTATTTCATAATTTAATAGTTACAATATTTTCCATATAATATTTTAAAAGACCAATTTTTGCGCAAGAAGTTTTTCACACTAGGAAATGAATCGTGGCAAAGTGTGGCGTTGAACTCCGCCACTCAATATGCAGTACGGAGTGTCTTAACATTAGGTTTCTTTCTAATATATTATAATAATTTAGTGACATTCCCTATCATGTAGATACAATAAAAATAAATAAATAAATCAGCTTCACGCTGTATCCCGCACACAGCAGGGTAGGCAGAGGGAACCTAGTGTTAAGACACTACATTCCCCACTTTCTGCCGAATTCCGGAGGCATTGAGTGTTGAGTGGCAGAACTCAACGCCGCGCTTAGCCTCGACACCAGAGCGAAGAAATGGAAATATAAATTTAAGTAAATATTTCATCTCTTCGAGTGGGAATCGAACCCACGACCAATCGGTTTTGCAGTCACACTTTGTGCCGCGGCGCCACGACTGGCAACAATGAAGTGACGTTGAATTTAGCCTCTCAACCCCAACTTCCCGAAAACAGGAAAAACGTAGAAGAGTGGCCTAGCAATGAGATTCCCTTACCGATCCTGCTGGGAAAAAAAAAACATGAAACTGCAAAGAAAAACAAGATGCATCTTACTCTGCCTTCACTATATTAAACGCATAAAGAAATATCGATTACTAAATAAAACAAAAAAAAAAGATAGAAATATCTAACAATCCAAGCAGTTATCTTCAGTAGAACAAATACTCTTCAATTATTGAGTAAATAATGTCTAGTTTGTCCGTCGCTCGCTTAATTACTGACAATTGTGTTTGTTCTTTCTTTATACAACCGGACAGCGTCTGGCGTTCATTACAGTAATTTGCTTTGGCTTGATATAAGATAATTTTTATATGAAGATATTTTTTGTATTACACGTCAAATTTTAATAATAAAAAAAACAGCTTCATGCTGTTTCCCGCACGCTGCAGGGTAGGCAGAGGGTACCTTATCACTTTTTTTATCACTCTTACCACTAAGAGACTCCCCCAATTTCTGCCGAATTCTGAAGGCATTGCGTGTAGAGTGGCAGAACTTAACGCCGCGCTTTATCTCGATGTGATGTCAAATTTTGACGGAAACTATTAAATTTATCTGGTTTATCAAATGTTTACGAATCACTCTTGCTTCAAAAAATTTATACAAACTACATAATATTGTTAAACTATATACAAAAAATATATAGTTTAACAATATTAGGCTAGAAAGTAGTGAAGTCTTTTATCACTAGGTTTAAAAACATTATATTTATATATTATATATAAAATACAGTATATAGTTAGAGAGGTCTTGTAATGAACTATGACCACGGTTAAGTTTCATGGTCTGATGATAAAGCCGGAGGACAGGAAAAGAAAGTCCATCATATGTATACAACAAAGTTTTTCCTCTTTCAGCGTCCCACGCTGTTACAATCAAATATTATAATAAAAAGCATATAGCTTACACTTTAGCCCAGAAATACAGACAACTTGATTGATCCATAATTTGTTTTTATCTTTTACTTACAATTGTTTTCTTTCCTTATAAAAGCGTATTTTCTAGTGTTTTTAACTATTTTTTTTTTATATAACTAGACGCCCTATGCTTCCGGATCAGTTGTATAACATAAAACAAAACAAAACAAGACAATTTTTTGCATCTCATGTACCATAGAAATAAGTAAATGAATAACAAAAGTTAATCAACGGCTGTCTGATACAAACTACTGAGTACAATAGGTGACTAATGTAGGGGAAAGTTTTCTAACTTAGTACCCTCAGGAATACGGGGACGAGTGCATAATAATACTATCTCCATACACTTTGCACAACAAGCCATGAATGTTTTTATAATGTTTTTCTTTTGTATTTTACTGTTCAATCTCATATATATAATAGTTTTATATAAAATGTATTAATAGCAATAATACTATAATAATATATTCTATCAATACAGTAAAAATATATATAATTATAAAAGTAAACTAGTTAAAAAATACATATAGTTTTTCTACCTAAAAGATATTGAAGCATCACGTACTGGGTATGCTACGTAATTGGGTGGTGAATGAAAAGCTGTATTAAATTAATGTATGAAATGAATTAAATTAATGTATGAAATGTATATTTTAAAAAAATGCTTATTATTATTTTTTTTTGATTTGACACATTGATAGTGGCTAACGAAAGTGTCTTTAGTTACCTTCTTTAACCTTTCATCACCGTAGTTTTTAAAAGTAATAACAATATTAATAAATTCTAAGAAATTATAAAAAAATACTGTTCACAGTTAATTTGATCATGTGTAGTATTTTTGTGAAAAATTGATGTTTTTCTTTTTCTATTTACCAAGTGTCCTCGTACCAGAGACAAATATTGGAGATTACCTCGATAAATATATTCTTCTTCTACCTAGTCCTCTTCGTCAGTTGTCTCATCGGCAGATGCTAGTACAGCTTTCATTTAAATTTTTTGTAGATGACTCTCCATTTTGCATACTAAATCTACAATGACATGTGTAAAACAATAAAAATCATAAAAAAGTGAAGACTTACGTTGTTAATAATTTCGTGTAAGTAACCACAGTGACTGTAATAAGTATCGATACACCTAGGAGGCAAAGCGTGGTAACAAAAATTAAGAAGTGTAGCGACTAAAAACCAAATGTATCTTATACAAGGGTGTTTTACACCCATGGAGCCTTTAATTTTATATTTTATTTTTTTGGGTTAAAATTTTTCGGTATACATTTGTATTAGCTTCCCTCTTTATCCTTCAAACATAAAAATTAGGCAGAGGGAATCTTGTGTTAAGTTTTACAATTTGTTTTTCACTTTTCGCCCAAATGTGACATTGCATATTAAGTTGCGGAACTCTACGCCATACTTTGTTTTGCCAAATATGAAACGACAGTAATTCATCCCTGAGTGGCGACCGAATTTGGAATTGAAATCTACAGTCCTACCTTGAGGCAATACACTAAGATGGTCTCGGTCACATCATGTGTTCACATACCATAAAAAAAATTATAAAATTGTACAAAAAACGTTTAAATATTATTGTACAATCCTATACTTGAAGCGTTTTACGCTTTATAAAAGCCATGTTAAGGGTTCATTCCAGTATTCTTGTAAAGTCAGTCCAGACTTGAAACTTGAGCCAAGACAATTATAACAGTCAAAGAAGAAGATTAAACAACCAACTTTCATTTAACTTTCATACTGCTATGTTAATACATTTAAAATCTGTTATTTAGTGTAAAGAAATTTATATCATATATGTAATGTTCAGAGCTATTGCAACTATTTCTTTTTTATAATGAAAGAAAAATCAAATTCAATCAGCTTCACACCCCCACACAGTAGGGTAGGCAGAAGGAACCTAGTGTTAATACACTTCGTTTCCCATTTTCTGCTACATATTGAAGGCATTGCGTGTTGAGTAACGGAACTCAACGCCGCGCTTTGCTAGACACCAGAGCGAAGAAAATGGAAATATAAATTTAAGTAAATATTTAATTTTTTTGAGAGAGGATAGAACCGACAACCAGTCGCAAAACCCATGACTATATTTCTGCCATTATTATTACATTATCAAAATAAAACAATTCAAAAATCGTTAAAAGAATAATCAGAAATTTGTTCACAAATGAAATTTGCACTTGATTACACAAAATCAAATAGTCACCCCTTTCTTAACAAGAATTAATCAAAAATTCCCTTAAGTCTTAAAATTTCCCCTCAATAGATCTATACATATATAAATATAAAGAATATAAGAGTCGATCGAGGGCTTACAGCAATTAAGAGCGACAGTTAAAAAGTGCAGTGGTACATTCCCCTTAGGAAAGATATTAATTTCGGATCTTCATCAAGATGTCATCGTCGGTGGGGTGAGATAATTAACAATTAGTTAATGGATTCCCGGACGTTGTTTGGAAATTTTAAATTGGCAGATTGTAGAGGAAGTTATTAAAAAAATCCATGAAGAAAAACGTGGATATTTTTAGTTCAAAAGAAAAGCGTGAAACTTATATTTAGATGTACATTATATATTATTATGTAATATGCTTATTGTAAAATTTGATCCAATAGAAAAATCTTTTTTTTTTGTTTCAATTATTTATTTTTTTCTATTAAAAAATCGATAATCAAGTTATTTTACCGCTTTATCCGGCATAGCATGATATGATATGATATGATATGCAATATATGGAGAGAATGAGGTGGCTAGTCACTGAGTTCTCCGATTTCCGTCTGGTTTCTAGACATTTCGTGATTAGTGGCAGATTCAGGGCTGTTTAAACTTGCCGGAGCAGGTAAATAAAAAAGTAACTAAATAAGACTTAAATACAGTACACTCGACGGCTGTGGGTGCGAATTCCAATTTGATAAATAAATAATTTATTTTTATTTTTTCCTTCTAGTGACAAGATAAAACACAGTGTTGAGTCCACCATGTAGTATGTAATATTTCCAAATTAGCTCGCATATGTTTAGTTAAATTAAAGACTTCATGTTAACTTAATTATTTTAACTACTTTATTTTTTTTCTAAATTTTCAATAAGCAAATATAATAAAAAAACTATACTCAAGAAATCCACAGCAATATCGACGTTCATTAAGTAATTAAATGGAGTATCTCAGATCAACTCGTCAGTTCATCTCTAGAATACTCCAAGGGATGCTGTAAAGTGTATCGCAAGCACTTGTCACGTATGCAGCTGTTGCTATGGGACTAGTGGAGACCAGTAATTGTCAAGATGCTTAAACATATCGATGCACGCTTAAGTAATTGGATTGGTGTTATGACTTTTGATTTAAATATCTTTTAATTTTATCATTTTCTCAATTAATGTAGTATTATATTGTTTATTTATGACTAATCAGTCTTATTCAGTTTCTATCTTTCAGATTCAGATTCTATCAAACGACGAGTGATTGATAGACAGCGAACATCCAAAACTACTACGAGTAGGTTCCTTGGGGATACACTAAGAAGGACGTTTTGAAATTTTGTAGGAATGGAAGCAAACTGGATTTTACGTTTTATAGTCTACGTATAGTCCAGGGGCGGAAGACTGTTAAGGTTGTGAGTTCGATTCCCAGTCGAAGAAATTAATATTTAATACTTCGCTCTGGTGTCGATGCAAAGCACGACGTTGAATTTCGCTACTCAACATGCTATGCCTTCAAAATTTGGAGCGCAGTGTCTTAACACTACGTTCCTGCTCCACGTAAACGTAGATTCAGGCGACAACAACAAACTAGTATATGAATTTGAAAAAATGTAAAATTTTATGTTACTCAAATAAAATCGTAAAACATTTAAATATTGCGCTTACTGGAGAAATCGACTGCGCTCTTGTTTGAATACTAAAACGTTATTTATTCATTTAATAGAGTGACAAATAACTATTTGATTTTATTCTACTAATATAATAAATGTGAAAGTTTTAAGGATGGATGCTTGGTTCCACTTGCCCTTAAAAGCGCTATATAAAACTAGCGGCCCAACCGCGGCTTCGCCCGATTTCCACCTATATTTTATTTGGACGAAATCGCCCTCAAGGGCGCCCCCGAGGATTCGAGCCTAGACTACCGGTGGTAAACAGAGCGTTGAATTATTTTAATTTTACATTTTCTTAAAAAGTATACGACCAAATTACATGCTATAAAAGACAAAAGCTTATCTTCATTATATTTTCTTGATGATGGAATGATTTTTGTTTGTAACTTTCCATATCTTTGTCATATTATAAAAAACGTAACGTAATAAAAATTGGTGAAAAAATTGTTCAAGAATTTGTTGAGGTAATTGAAAAAATTAAATTGTAATTTTATATCCTCCTGGAGCACTCCTGAAAAATGTAGCTTTTACAAAATAAAAAAGTAAATCCGAACAGAAGTTCCAGAGATCTTAGCGCTTAAGCAAACAAACAAAAAACTCTTCCGCTTTTTATATTAGTACACATGTACTACTTTATTATATTAGTATACAAGGCTATAATTTATGTAAATATTTTGTATAATTTTATCAGCTTCACGCTGTATCCCGCACACAGTAAGGTTCAGAGGGAACTCGAGTGGGGATCAAACCCACCACCAGTCGGTTTTACAGTCACACTTCATGCCGATGCGCCACGACTGGTCTCTGTATAATTTTATGACAGTAAAAAAGTAAGTCTTATCGCCTGAAGCTGCATTTGGGTCGATAGTGTATTTATATACATTTTCCTCTGAAAGTATACTTTACAAACTAAACAAAGTTATTCAATCTAGTCCAATTTAGTAGTGAACTGAGAACTCAAATCAAGTTGGAGATCTAGGGGTCCCAGCGGACGCAGTGAGTGCATCGCAAGCACTTGACACGTGCAACTTGTTTGGAAATCCCCAGGTTTAAGGTAAAGTTGGGGATGGGCGTCTCACATAAGTGATATGAAGAGGATATGATTGAATTGATTATATTATGACAAACGATATGATGGAGTATATAAAACCTTACACGCTTTTATTAGGCTGATCTGTTATTTAAATAAATAATAAATTTAAGAAGTTTCATCCACATATTTTTGTAAAAATGAAAATTGGATTGGTGACGATTTAATAATACGATACCACCGAACTGGTACGATGTTGGCCAACGAAGACAAAGGCGGCATAATCCTGGGATGCCTGCATAATATGAAGTTTAAGTTTGTTAGAACCGTCTTGATTCATGGTTACAGAGACATGTCAAAGAAACAGGAAGGTAGCTGATGGAATCTTCAGCGTTTTTTGTTTTGGGATTTTCGAAATATTTTTTTTTCCAAAATTTATTAATATTAATACTATAATAAGTACTTACCTTTTGTCCATATTGTAGTCCATACTACTTTTATAAACTAAAAGATTTTTGACTATGGTTTGTTTCTCAACTTTATTTTTCTGTAACTACAGCGAAGTAACATGCAAATTTTGTTCAGTTTATTTAACATATTTTCTGTATGGTCGTGTTTCCGTTTGTATTGTAAACTGTGTCATCCTCACTGCTTTGTGGCAAAGCAAGGGCGGTGTTTATTAAAAATTCAGATGTTCTATGAAAATACATTTCTGGGTAAGTAATGAGTCAACGGACTAATTGCACGAACTACTAAAGGCTCATGTTCATACATAAAACATTATTATATGTATGTATATTTGATATTGCCAACGAAATAGTATGGACATATTTAGATGTCGTTTTTACATTACTTTTGTACAGTAGATATTCTTGAAACCTTTTAAAATTATATAAACGTTTGAATCCCAATAGCTTATAGCGTCAACCTTTTTTAATATAATACAATATGTTTTTTTATTATGTATGTGGATATGTTATGCTATTTACGAATTTAATATATATGATTATAATTGAATTGAAAAATGCTGTTAGTGGTTCTAATAAACAAGGCGTTGCGTCTATGTAACCAAAATTAACATCCAATTCCAAAGTACTGGATTTTATATATAATCCAATACTTTACTATACATAAAGTACCGGTTAAATGAATTTATCTGTTTCAAGAGATTATTTTTCATTGTGCATGTCCCCGTACAGGTCGCAGCTGCGTTCCTTTGTAGGTAAGGAGCTCATTCAATATTTACGATTGTTGCAACTTGGTGTGTGGTGTAAGAGAACGGAAAGTACATTTTTAAGCTTTTTTTTTTATTTGCTTACTAACGCTACAAACGCGACTTCGTCCGCCTAAACTTATATATATTCTTTATTGCACCAAATTCATACATAATAAAACATACATTTAGAAATTTCATTCACAATGGTGGACTTATCTCTAGAAGAGATCTCTTCCAACCAACCCGTGGAAGTGGATAAGTGCAAAGTAGCGGGAAAGACAAGAAGACAGTGCGGTGAAATTGAGAATTAAAAAAAAATAGCAATATTAAACCTAAAAATAATAATAATAACAAAAACGGTATATATAAATATAAACATAAATATAAATATAAATATAGCTATACAGAATAAATAATACAATATAACAAATATATATATATATATATATATATATATATATATATATATATATATATATATATATATATATATATATATATATAGTATATAATATAAAAGATACTTACTATTATATCAAAGCCATACAAAATTATAGACAATCTTTAATTAAATTGTAGCCTATTGAAATCAGCTTCACGCTGTATCCCGCACACAGCAGGGTAGGCAGAAGAAACTTAGTGTTAAGACACTCCGTTCTCCATTTTCTGCCGAATTCTGGAGGCATTGCATGTTAAGTGGCAGAGCTCAACGCCGCGCTTAGCCTCGCCATCAGAGCGAAGAAATGAAAATATAAATTTAAGTAAATATTTCATCTCCTCGAGTGGGGATCGAACCCACAACCAGTCGGTTTTATAGTCACACTTCGTGCCGCTGCGCCACGACTGGCCTCAAATTGTAGCCTATTTATAAGTTATATTACTGTAAAGTTTTATCTCAAGTCGTTCAGTAGTTTTTGCGTGAAAGTAAAACAAACATCATCACAACCTTTACATTTTTTTAATTATGTATGTTATTGGAGTAGTATTTTAATTTTCAATTATTGTATTATTTTTTTTTATCAACGTCGGAGTCGTACATATTTATATGTGCGAAAATATAAGAGTTATTTTGAATATATCTATTTAAATTGTGCTGGTGATTGACTATATTATTTTTGGAATCTACACTTTACTTTTATATTATATAGTTTAGAAAATTTTTAAAATATATTTTTTGTTCTTAAGATATTAATTATTGTTAGTAATGTATGTGAATTCGATTTCAATTTAGAGGAGTGAATTTTCGTAGTGAGCGATATATGGAGGCCCGTACTGCTAGTAGCAGGCTAAGGAATAAAACTGAAAAAATCATACTGTTAAAATATTTTTTTAAAGAGCAGTTTTAATTTGAAGTACACACCTGTTTACAGCAGCTTTTCTCTTCAGTAGTTGGTATAAGTGAAAACGGTTAGAGATCCTATCTAGTCCAGCGCAACCGGGATCTTCCCCGAGATTTATTAAAATAAAAATTTCGCGCAACATCAACCATTCAAAGCTAAAATTGAGGAATCCTAGAATATTAGATTCTGTATTGACTATAAGCAAATGTTAAGGTAATACAGTATTGTGTGTATTTGTCTCCTATTTTACAAAAAAAACTTACAAATCGCTTTTAACTTAGACCACGGTTTCCTTAAGACCATACGTTCAGTATCAACAATATACACGTACATATATATGATTGTACGTGTGTACGTGTAGTTTAGGTGAAGCTTACGCGACGGTATAGCTGCAGCGTCAACAGTGTATGCCCACTTGGCTTCTCAAAGGCATTATGGCGGACCAATATAATGGGTCGTCGATAATTCATTGCTACTAATGTCCATATAAACATGGTCCCGTTTGAGAACACTAATCGTTTTATGTGATAAATAACATAAATATATAAATGTTGTGGAATTATGGCATAAAATATTAATTCGTTCGACGAGCAATACAAATGGAGAACAGATTAATTTACACTAGGTACTCTAGGTCTTCTCTGCTTATGCCTGCTATGTATAAAAAGGAAGATACAAAAAAGATAATAACTCAAACATTTTCTTTTTTAAAATTTAAAATTCTATGCCCACTCGAGAAATTAAGTAGTTACTATCTCCTCCTCGCTTTGGTAACGAGGCAAAACGCGACGTTGGGTTTGACGACGGAAAGTGGGAACGGAAGTGTCTTTAGGTTGTTCCCAGATTTTCTCTGTCTACCCTGAAATAAATAGATAATATATAATAAATGTTGTAAAAATATAATAAGTAATAGATAACAAATATTGTATACGTGCAATATTTTTACAGTTCAAATTGAAATTCCAAACATTTTTTATATAATTTTTAGCGTAGTTACTTACAAATATTAGATAAAAAAACATCACATATTCAAAATCGGAAATTATATCAAAATTTCATCAACATTAATATCAATATTTTTTATTTATAAGGGAAGTTTCTTCAACAATCTAAGGATAGTATTAAATAAAAAAATACCATCGCAGTATAAACATCGCGAAATGATTCGCTCGTATCCACTCTTTGTTTATCTTACGAAATATGAAAAAAGGGAAGGTGTATTAATAGGACCAAATATAAATATCTTAAGTGCCATTATATCGCTTCCGTTTCTTACTATAATCGACCCGCAACGTCGCGTCGGTGTACAATGCATCACGTAACATAAAATATTGGTATACAGCTTTCGCCTTTATTACCAAGATTTAGACTTTACTTTGGCAAACCGCAAATTTCCTTTAATCCACACCTTTCAACATTCTTTTAGCGAAGTAAAAGCCCGCTAGACGATTTAAGAGTTTAAGAGCTCCCGCTTGTACGCTACTTCATGACGACAAAGCGGTATTGTAACAAGTTCAACCTATTTTTTTAGACATTTCACAGTTTTTTGTTTTGTATATTAGGTTGTGAGCACACATATATATGTTTTGTGAAAGTTTTTAAGGTGATGAAATATTTAATTAATTAAATAAAGAAATCTATTATTTTATGACGCTAGTTGTGGCGCGGAGGCACAAGGGGAGATTATAAAATAGACTGGTTGTGAGTTTGATCCCCACTTGAAGAAATGAAATATTTACTTACATTTATATTTTCATTTCTTCGCTCTGGTGTCAAGGCAAAGCATCTCCAGAACTCGGAGGGAAAGTGGGGAATGGAGGTGCGGGAAAAGCGTGAAGCTGTTTTTTTAATTTAGCTGGTAAAGTTAAAACTTTTATTAATTAATAATAAGTTAATATAATTTAAATAAGTTATACGATCTATGTAAGTGCCTGTCTGTTGTATGCTGCTCGTATTTGGACTTTTGTTACTACGCATTGTTTGAAGGGTTTCTTATTTTGAGAATTAAATCTATTATAAAGATGCCTGTAGAGTAATTTATAAAAAGTTAATTTCGTTGTCGTCGAAGATGTATGTTGGGATGACATATACTTTATAATATTAGACTGTCTTTAAAGGTACATCACAAAACTCGTGGTTAAAAGAAATTGGATATCCAGAACTTTGAGTTTCTGATAAATTAAAATATTCCTTTTTAACCAGACGTAATTGGAGCAGAGAAAGAACGTTTCCTAAAAAATATTTTTCGTAATATTATGAATAGGATTCATAAAACATTGTTTGTTGTTAAGAAAATAATAAGCTTCTTTCGGCTTTTATTTTATTTCTCTAAATGACAAAGTTATTCTTTTATATAAGATTTTTTCAATCAAGTTTCTGTTGAATCGTGTTACACTTACAAATATAAAAAAAACATGTAGTGACGGTTACTATAGTTAACTATCTTATATTTTCTCTTTTACCTAGATATGACATGCATTAAGATATAGATGTTTGCTTTATTTGATGATGTAAATATGACGTAGTCGTCAGTCAGTCTATGAACGCCTCAGGTTAGGGGTTCGATTGCCATTTGAGGAATTAAAATATTTAATATTTTCAAGTGACGAGGCAAAACGTGGCGTTTTAAAATAAAAACTTTGACCCAATAATCATAGGAGTATAAAAATAACTCAATGGTACACAAACTGTATTTTGGGAGTGAGAACAGAAAATTTATTGACCCGTTCATAGCTTCACTTTGACCTGATTTTGATACAATATGGATATAATGTATATTAGTTAGATACTAATGAAATTCGTAGAGTCACTATTACTATTTATTACTTAGATTTAAACATCTTCTACGATCGGTTAAATAATATGCAGTGTTGTGTTCCGCCATCAACTGATAAAAGAGACCAGTCGTGGCGCAGTGGCACGAAGTTTGACTGTAAAACCGACTGGTTGTGGGTTCGATCCCCACTCGAGGAGATGAAATATTTACTTAAATTTATATTTCCATTTCTTCGCTCTGGTGTCGAGGTTAAGCGCGGCGTTGAGTTCTGCCACTCAACACGCAATGCCACCAGAATTCGGCAGAAAGTGGGGAACGGAGTGTCTTAACACTAGGTTCCCTCTGCCTACCGTAAAATATTTCCATTATATTATTTCCATTATATTATTTCCAGTATAGTTATAAACAAACCGCAAATTTAACATTGTCGTCCCCGCATATACATTTAACACTATAATTTGCAGTAAATTCTTAAACAGAGAAAGATAGTTAGGTCGTTTACTTACTAAGGTTACCGCTAAATTACAGTTCGCAAGTATAACACAAAGTGAACTTTGAACTGAATAGTTTGTTTTGATAGCCTAATAAACTACTTGTGATGATATAATAACAGTTTCTTTTCTATTTTCTTATAAAATATTAATAATACTCTGTAAAAATATTGAATAATATATCTTTTGTAAAGGCCAGTCGTTGCGCAGTGACACGAAGTGAAAGTGTAAAACCGACTGGTTGTAGGTTCGATCTCCACTCGAGGAGATGAAATATTTAATTTGTATTTCCATTTTCTTCGCACTGGTGTCGAGGCTAAGCGCGGCGTTGAGTTCTGCCACTCTACACGCAGTGCCTCCAGAATACGGCAGAAAGTGGGGAACGGAGTGTCTTAACACTAGGTTCTCCATACCTACCCTGCTGTATGGGATACAGCGTGAAGCTGATAAAAAAAAATCTTTTATAAGAGTGCATTTGATATCAAACATAACACAAAAAATTTAAGGCATTATTATTGAAAATAAATAACCACCAGATTGCTTAATTAATTATTAATTGTTTGCTATTTAATAAAGTGGTATAGATAAGAGATGTTTTATAGAGAATGTTCAAATAATTAAAAATATTTGTGGAGAATAAATGAAAAGAAGGGATTGTAAAATGTATTTACTATATTGCACGGTATAAATTTAATAAAGGACGATATAGTTTATGCTTGCGGCTTCGCCCGCATGGTCAAATGGATATAGCTAAGAATTATGTATGACGCTTGACACATTCCGAGTAATTTAGACCTTGGGTACACCGGACTATATCGAAATAATAACGTGATGTTATACAGAGTATTTTTGTCTTCACCCTTTTAAATGAAAACATAGTTTTAACTACTCTATAAAAGCCTAATAAAATTGAAACATAAGAAATTTGGTCGAAAATGAAAAGGTTGTTTTAAAAAAAAATAATTAAGAAAACTGTTGTTGTTATATAAAAAGTCATTTGTTAAGAAGCAAAGCGACAACATCACAAACGCCTTATTTATGAAGTCGACCTCGAAGTAATAGTGGTGAAATTGAACGTTGTTAGGTTTATTAAAGAAAATAGGTAATTGCGTAAAATAAAACGAAAGATATTCCTTTCTCGTTCTGGAATGTTTTTTGTGATTGAAAGAAAATCGGCAACCCTTAGTAGTATTTTTGTAGTAGTAGGCGTTTACCTTATTGGTATCATCTATTCGTAACTGTGTCACAGTTCGGATAAAAATACAGTACGGATAAAAATACAATATGGATAAAACTCTACATCTAAACTGTTCGACGAATCTTGAATAATTTTTTTTGGGGATGTATGTGTTTCAAATATTATGCTGCTCCCGTAAAAGGAGCGCAGACGCTTCCACCTTGCAAAACCTATAGCTTACAAAGACAAATGGACTATTATTAATAATTTTTCAATTCACATAGAAAGTTCTTGAGAAAAGACGGTTTAACCGAACAATTTGTTCGGCTGTATAATATGTGTTACATAAATATACAAAAAAGTGTTATTTTACATAGCTAATATATTTTATGAACAAAATATTAATAATTCAAACTATTAACTAAAGTTTACTCTTTTAAGAGAAGATTCAGTCAAGAATTTAAATTAGTTATAAAATAAATGGTAAGGAAAAAGCTTTAAGGAGCTCCGATAAGTGCCTCAACACCATATTTTCATATATATATCTATAAAAGTCTGTAAAATCCACTTTAAATCTGCATTTTATTCACAGGAGAGCTAGTAATAGGGTTTTAAATATTCAACAGTATTCAATACCTATAAGTTTTAAACTGCATGTTAAAACGAATATGCTTTCAGGAGATTCGAGATATTTATGGAAGCTGAAAATTTTGCAAACGTTTAGGAAGCCGTTTTATGTAAAATACTGAATTTTATTTTCTTGAGAGCTATTCTATTTAAATGTGTTCTGTTGCCGAGTCAAATATTTCATATTATGTTGTTTGAATTATGTGATGTG
This sequence comes from Heliconius charithonia, assembly GCA_030704555.1. Taxonomy (NCBI): domain Eukaryota; kingdom Metazoa; phylum Arthropoda; class Insecta; order Lepidoptera; family Nymphalidae; genus Heliconius; species Heliconius charithonia. The sequence goes on from CM060825.1 coordinate 9,820,050, forward strand.
TTTATATTGCCTGTATGTAAGTGTAACTTTGGAATAAAATAACTAATTTATTTAAAAAAAAATAACTTATAAACATTAATCATAAGCTTATACTTAATATTAATTATAACTTTTTAAGTGTCAAGATACAGTGTCAAGACACTCCGTTTCCCATTTATCACCCCACTTTCAAACACACTGAGTATTAAGTGGCGGAGCTTAACGCTCATTTGCCTTTTAACAAGGCAAAAATGAAAATATTAAAATTTAATAAATTAAATTAGTAACCCACAACTCTACCTGCCACTACTCTACGATGACCACTATGAGTAGTTTTCTAGTATTATGTTGAATTTTATTATATTTTCTTTTATTTTATTGCTAGCACATTGTTTGAATAATTCTAAAACATTGCAGAATTTGCAAGGATACTCAATCATTTAATTTTGCCTAATTCATACCGTCATTGTTTACTTTTAAAGTATATTAAAGCATCATTAAATTTAAAATCAAAATATCTATAGTTAAATATATGTTATTCCCTTTCTTCCGATTAGGATCCGAACTCACAACCATATCAACACAAACCCTCATACATACAATATTACAAGTGAAGACTCAATAATTCTCTATAACGCATAACTTAGCCTCTCATATCACATTGTGAACATTCCATTAGATGCGAACGATTAATTGTCTGGCATACAATAATTTATAGTGTAATTCTAGTAACATAAAACACTTTCAGTACATCACTGATGGTTAGTCGTTGACGCTATTGTGGCACAGTTGGGAAATGTCTGTTTGGACATGTGATATAGTCGTGGGTTCAATCGCTGAGATCATAATATATTAATATTATAAAGATGACAAGTTCCCTTGTTTAATTAAACGAGTTAATCTACGAAACTAATAAATCAAATTGAAAAAATGCATTTTTGTGTCAAATAGTATATTTATCGAGGACGGTTACAAGCCATATTACATTAATTATTTTCATGTAATCCATTGTACCTGCTGCCAGAGTTACCAACCGCGTTTAAAATACGTAGAAGACGCAGAAGATTTTATTGAGATAATCGCCATATAAACAGAATAACTCGCTTTTAAGTAACTTTATACTGCATTAATTTTATGTATATTTTCTTAATTAAATTCAATATAGCAAATTATATAGGCACTACGGGTATGTGTAGGTATTAGTGACATATATTTTTAAATATTCCTCTAAAATAATTTGATCAATTAAACTTTTGTACGAAGAGGTATTTAAAAAAGCTATAAAGCATCCTTGTTTGATAAATGACAGATGAATTTAATAAACAATACATTTTAAGGAACAATACCCTTGTTGTCGGAATGCCTGACAAATCGCTACTATCTTATGAAGGTGACTAAACTTGGCACTCGGTATCTAGCTCATAAATCATTTTAACCCGCTTTTTACTGTGCACTTACTACGAAACATTGAATATGTTGCCCAAGTGAGGAAATCTTGTATAATTTAGCTTTCTTGCTATGTTTTCTATGATAGTTGTGTGTCCAAAAACTGTACAAATCGATGTTTTGGAGCATTGGTGACGTAATTTAAATATTTTGTATTTATGACACAAGCTTAAAATGTCAATATAAGCAGAATTGATTCCATCTGCTGAATTTTTAAACGATGAACTATATGCAAACTCATTTAATTATACCGTATTATTCAAATCCAATATGATATAAAATATAGTGCCATAACACTCCATATCTCCATCCTTTTAAAACAGAAAGCACGAGTACACACGATTAAGATCTAAATTACGTAGCACTTTATCAAACACGCCGCTCAAATTATTCATAGTGCAGCCTGCGTCTCATTTTCGGGCCATTACAGCGTGTGGGGTAACGAGTTTGTCGATGGTAATAACTTCATATTATGTACGACGTTTTATATTATCAGTTTTAATATTTTAAAAAGAAATGTAAAAGGAAGAAAAGAACAGAGTATATTTTTAAATAATTAAAGCGGAGAGTCAGGTATCTACTGCTAAGGATGTCACAGTCAAAATGAAGAAGAACTTTGAAACCACGATTGTGACATGCTAATGGCTAAATAGATTTGTAAAGCAAAAGTGAATGGTAACCAATAGGAAGGAGATCTGGATTCGTCTTTCTTGAATTCAAGATCTTGATCGATGATACTGGACTATTATTAAGACTTAACAGATAATTTTGGACGTAGTGGAAACAAGTAGGTTAAAATTTAAGCATTTGGCGCTTCTTTCTTTTTATCTATCTATAGCGGAGACAAGGCGTGAAGCCGAAAAAAGAAAAAAAAGTGAGAATAAATTACCTTAGCACTATGTTTCCTATGTCTACCATGATAAATGTGGTATTTTTCCGTAATAAAAACTTTAATCTTTTCTTAATGGGGCATCGAAAGGGCGTTTATGTAACCTGTAGTTTGGGTTCAATTCCATTTGAATCTAAAAAATTAAACGTAACGAAAATAAAAAACCATTTTAACCATAATAAGTAAATAAAAGTACACAATTTATCTTTTATTTTTCACAAAATTCACCAAATATTACACAAGAAAGTATTGTAAAAATGTTATTCGAGTCTAACGCTTTTATGGCGTTATAAGTTGAGCCGTCGTTAAAGCGTAATGATGACATAAACGCGGATGTATGCCGTTAGCCGTATATTTTTCTAACGTTCCTTTTATGTTGCTACAGATTCCACAAGCTATTCTATGATGAATGAAACGGAAGGAACTTTATAATCTATACTAATATTATGTTTTTGGTAGTTGGTAGTTGGCGGTCTCAATTACCTGGACCTTATAATGTTATACATAAAAGTTAAAGTAACTTTTAATTATTTTCATGTGATTACTAGGTTTGTGTGATTACAAATACGTATAATAATATAAAAATCTATGATTATTATTGAAAGTAGGCGTTTAAGCCGTTAAGTTTTAGTTTAAGCGCATGCCTATTGAGACAAATTTAATAATATGTTACTTACTAACGTTAAAAGTATTTTTATAAAATATACTTCAAATAAATATTTTTTCTAACATAGATAATATACAAGAGTTACTATATATAAATACTATACACTCTATATAAAATTTGTTATTTTTTTTTCAGTTAACACAGTAGGCAGAGGGAACCTAGTCCAGACATTCTGTTCCTCTCTTATCGTTGGGATTAAAAAACTTCTGTATTGAGTGGCAGAGCCCAATATTATTTTATTATAATTTTAAATTGAAAGACTTATCACTAAAGAACAAAAATAAATCCACTTAAATACCTCCAAATAGGTTAAAAATAAAAATATGCTAGTCTTACATAAACAAAACAATGTATCAATTAGCTAAAGATATCTATAGAAGGTGGTCAGTTTCCCATTACGCGTTCATAACTAGAGCTGCTAATTGAGGCGCGTCCGGTCATTTGTTCTGAAGTTTCAGAGGTCAACGCTTGTTAGTTACAATGTGAATCCGAATGTTAACGGAAACTAATTTATGGGGAAAAGGCGCTGAATAACTTTTAGTTACAAGAAAAGGGTTGATTGTTGTGTTTTTCTTTATAAAATAGGATGTTCAAAGAGGTAGTGCTATAATTTTGTTCTATTTTCACGATTTTTACTTTTAATAAAGTAATAAAAGTACGATAAAAATATTAAATATATACCCTATTATATATATACTCTACAGAAAAAAGATCAACGATAAAATCTATATTTAAAAAGATAGGTATATCAATTCTTCTGCAAATAAAATTATGTCTGGTCATTGCATCCTCGTAATTTTCACTTTCATGTGATGTATCGTTTGATTTAATAATAACAAACATTTCGTTATATCACCAATAACAGCGCTGTGTCCACGCTTTTTTTAATGGTTGGTCACATACATTTTTTTATTCTTATACAGTAGTAGTGCCAAGTTTAACTTTCATACCAGTTGGTCGGATGTTACAACTTTGTATTTATGTGGGTATTCATATATGTTCTATATATGAATACCCACATAAATTTAAAACCTAGCATAGAACTCGTGAACTTTTATTAAAAGATAATTTTAATTAATAATAACAGAAATTCTACCTATTATACTACTCTAATAGCAATAATTGATAAAAAATCGTGATAATAACCTCTGCTATTATTTCTCAGTAATATGTAGAAAGAAAATATCCAATTGTAAATAATAATAGTTAAAATATAATAAATTTGTCTTAATTCAAGCTTACTATTTTTTCAGTACCCAATAACCAAAAATTTGTAAACTTAAATAATTTTGTTAGTTATTACTTATTATATAATATAAATATTATATAATAAAATTCGGTAAAGGTTATTAATGAAATTAATATAAATTTCATTGTTAAGCCATTTCAATTACTATAACAAAAACGCGGGAAAATTGACGACATTTATGATAGTAGGTATATGAAAAATGCATTTGAAGGTTTACCTTTGTAAAATCTACATCAAAACGAAAAATATGTAAAAAAATGTCTAAAAAATCATAGATAAGAAGCAATTCCGTACATAATCTAATATTTCACCTGCAATTTAACAGCGACGCGTCACGATGACTTGTAATTCAATATGGCGGAGCGTCAGCCTCGGGGCGTCAGTCGAGATCGCATTAGTGTATAGATTACCGGAAAATTAAACCTCCGTTGCGGTTATAGGCGCCTGGTACTTTCGTATATTCATATCACATGTAAGATTTGTCATGTTGTAAATATTCTTATTACTCTTTCTTATGTGGACAGATAAAAAATATATTCCAATAAAATACAAACTTCTACTGACACGCTCGGAACGCCATAATCAAAGAACCAAAATACAAAACTAAAAATCTGAATAAAATCAAAAATCCAAAATCCTAAAAAGGTAATTATATCAGTGTCAATAGAAAAAAAATATATTTTAACATATTGAATAGATTTTTTTTTCTAATATATCACAAAACCCTAAAGTATTTTACTTGATAAAAATTAATACCTAAAAATAGTCCATTGTTTTAGTGCTTTTCGCGCCATAAAAAATATTCTGGAAAATTTAAAACATCAACTTTTGAATATCAACAATTTTTCTTAAATTTGGTATACGAGCTTTAGATTTTCTAATAAGTATACATATATTTAAAAAAAAATACAGATATTATATTATTTAAAAGTTTTTTGTTAGATAAATTAAAATATTATTAAAAGAACATTTAATTTTCTAAAATAATATTATATTTATATCAATAACTAAATTTCAATTAAAATTCAGATACTACAAACATTTTATTACGTAATATTTTATGTCAGTTTAACAGAATATATATTTGATTTTCTACTTAAAATGATGTACTCGATACTCAGAATCGACGACGCTATTCTATGATAAATTGAATAGCACTCGCTCGTTTACATGACGAATTGTTTATTTAATATGCATTTACAATACGGTGGCTTTTATTTATATACCTTCAGTATTGAAAACATTACTTATCATATTTATTTTACTGCTTTTAATTTAAAATATACTGAAAAAGAGGATGAAAATTATATAATAAGTTTACAAATACTCATTATAATTTATAACAAAAAAAAACTGACTTTGAACAATAAACTAAAAAAAAGTAAAATAAAATATTCTTAACACAAAGTAAAACGTGCGTATTATATTAAAAGTAAAGAATTAAAGGAAGGTTTTATGATTTCGAAGTCGGTGTCAAGCTAATGCTTCAACAACCTTACTACAATATTGAATTACTAAGCCGATTAACGAGATCAAAATTATTTCTATAAATTATAACAAATAAATATATAAAAGTTTGTCTATTTGTTTGTTACTTTTCAACTAAAAACTACTTACAAACAACAACATGTACATTGTATATTTTCCCACAAAAACATTGACGAATTTATAGTCGATTAACATCAAGCTTAATTAAAACAGTCGCGTGGAAAATGGTTAAACATGAGTAAATTATGGGCTTAAAAGATAATCGAGTTAGATTGATGTAAAATGGCATGCTATGGGTAGTTTATGATATGTATAGAATTAGTTATTTAATTAGAAATGTGAAAAGGGTACGATTTTTTTGGTTTTAATTTCTTTTGTTTATAAAGTCATTGATAAAGTTGAACAAACGACGAGATTATCACTGATTTTATTATATTTAGGTGTGAGTTATGAGGTACCGTAGACTTGAAATATTTGATATTAATTTATACCTCCACGTAATTTGGAGGTACATACATAAAGCATCTTGTAGAAGTTTTTTTCTTTTGAGGTATGGAACCCTAAAAATCATTACAAGTTCATATTTGTAGTTTATTTCATACAAAATGAGTGCATATGCACGCAAAATTAAATTTGCTTTGATATTTAGCATACAGCAAATGAATGTGTGTTCATTAAAACATTTAACTATCTCATCCAAAATACTTTTTAAGTTTGCTGTGACCCACGTATAACAGGGTAAGAAAACGGAAATCATAACGACTTTTGTGACATTCGGTATTGAGTGGTTAAACTTTAACATTTAACAAGATAGCAAGGCATGAATTCCGCCATTTAACACTCAATGTTTCGGAACAGAATGTCTTATCACAGATTGACACAAGTATGTGACTGTCTGTATTTATTAATATTTATATTTGATACATATTTATATCGTGAAAATAAAAAATATATATAGATAAATTCTTTATCTATCAATATTGTAAAATAACCTTCAGTAACTGAATATCAGTTTCATACAACTCGTGTGTTTGAAATGTAGTAGAGTCGAGAACGCAATAAATTGAATAAATCCCTTGCATCCGCTGTGTTGCTACTGAAAATAAGTGTCACCACCGTGCAGCGCGTCCGTTTTATTTTGAGCATACTCCAATAATCACTTTTTCAATATCTACTAGTGCCTGGATTATAAAAATATCTTATTTAATTTAAACCAATGAATATTTGAAGTGATTATTGATATTTTTCATGTCCTGCACCAAAGGGCTGGTGTTTTTTTTTTAATTATTTATAAACAAGCAACGATTGCATTTACACAGTCAATATAAGAGTATATTATATAACTCAATAAAGTTTCTGTTTACAAATTAAAGGTGGATTAAATACATTATACTCACAATGTATTTAAGATAAAAATAAAATACATAAAAATACACCTTAAAAACCTTAAGAAATGTTAGTCAATCTCAAAGTCGTAATATTTATTTATAATTTAAATTAATTAATTGTCAGTTTGGTCGAATAATGGAGAACTTAAAGTCTAGTTCCTTTATTAAAACTCCGTTGTCTGTCTGTCTGTCACCAGGCAGTGTCTCATGGCTGTATATATCGTGAGAGTTAGACAGATTAAATTTTCATTGATGATGTATTTCTGTTGCCGCTATAGCAACAAGTATCAAATAACTATTATTCTATATAGATATTTAAAGGACCCATACGACCTTTTTACCGCTTTCATAGATAGGTCTTCATAGGCGAATCCGACTCGCACTTGGCCGTCTTATTTTGTTATTATCCTACAAGAACTAAAATAATCCACAAATTTAAAATAATATATTTAGTTGTTAGAAGTTTAAATCAGAAAAATACAAAAGTACAAAATTGTCGACATAAAAGTGTTTTTTATTTTATATGTTACGTATAAATGAATGCATAAGAAAGTAACTCATTTCAGTAAAAATCTGGACCAATCCCTGTAGGCCAAATTTGTGTTTACTGTTTTCTTAGGCATTTACTTTACCCTATTTACTCATATATTTGTTTCGTCAATATCCCCAGATTGGCTCCAGAATTTCTCTTAAGACATCAAAGCCACCCTTATATATTATAAGGGAATAAGAATGTTTTTTCGCTTGAAAAAATTGGTGTGATAAATAAATTAGGCTCAGATTTAAGCGTACATTTTTCCAAGAGAGCCGGGCGGGATTCAAAATTGAGGAAATATGTGCTGTACGTCATTTTGACATATGAAAAGCTAAGTCTATTTGTTTTGGACGTTTTGAATTGGTATAAATTGTGGGACTATTGTCAAAGACATAGTGTTGTTACTGTATAAATATATATTTTTTTACTACTTTTGATTTGGCTTTATCATTCAACTGCCAATGACATCCGTTAATATTTTGTTAATATTTTTCTCATGTTATTTGCCAATTGAATATTTTTTATATGCACAGTATTCACTAATAAACTAGTATAAAATCACTCAAGCTACATTAAGTATGATAAGCCAGACTTTAAAAATAATTTTGAATAATTAACCAAAAAAAAAATTACAAAAAAATCATCAATCAATATTTTCTTTAATTTTTTTTATTTCTAGGTCCTTTAAACAGGAAGTATCATATATAGTATCTTTTTATTTCATCCCTATCCGTTATGTCCAGGACCGGGTCATTGCCCCTGTAACGACACATACCCAGTCTTTTGCTTTTAGCTGAATGAAATTCCACATGGCCAGAGATAGCGGGTATATGTTGGTTATTTTTAATAATATTGGTATTACATTGAAAAACCACTTACTGTAGGATTATTTATTTGTTTTTAATAATTTAGAAAAATAGCAGCTTAACAGAGAAGGAGAAGCTAACTCTCCTTTTATTACTTTCCGCCCAATTTTCAAGATATTCTGTATTGAGTAGCAAAACTCAGTAATAATATTTTTCCCTTACCAATATAATCTTAAGCTATCTATATATTAAATCGTTACTCTGTTATAGAGTACAATTAAACTATATACACATACATTTTAAGTCAGTTCTTCATTTTTCATCTACTTTACTCAAAATTTGTAAAATCTGGTGCCGTTTTGTTGATAAACAGGAGTAAAAATAAACCAACCCACAATTGCGTGTGCGTGGCGTGTATTTACTCATATATTATACAAAAGTTTAATGTAATTAAATAATGTTTTTGTTTAATAAAATAGTACTTATATTTTATGCTTTTACTCTTAATAAACTAATAGAAACGAGAGATTTTTCAATATATAATTTTTACATAAAATACAATGGAATGTACAAAACAATAAGCGAGCCACTCTACAATATACTACAAATAATATATTAAGTTTATTTGTTTTCATTTTATGTTGTACTTTTTTGTTGAATTTAAGAGTTCAAAATATTTTAAAGACAATTTAGTAGTAATTATGAGATGTAATATTATTTTATCAGATTATTTACAAATGTGATAGAACAACGAAGAGACCGTCGTGGCGTAGTCGCACAGCAAACAGTTAGTGAACGGGATGATTGTGGGGTTAAATTTGCACTTGGATGACTTTTATTTTTCAGCATAGATATTTTATTTTTTCGCATATAAGTAAGACGCAATGCTTCATTTATTTCTGTATAACTACAGGAAACACCTTGCAAGTTAATTGATTGAAAAAGCGAATGAATGTAGGTTCCATGCCCACTCGAGGAAATAAAAGATTTACGTTCATTTATATTTTTATTTAATGTAATGCCCCCAGAATTTGGCGGTAAGTGGGGAATGGAGTGTCTTAACACTAGGTTCCCTCTGCCTACCCTGCTGTGTGCGGGATACAGCGTGAAGCTAAATTTATATTTAAAAAAATTGTGAGGACGGATGTTTGTTCCAATTTCACGCAAAATCTACTAAATGCTACCGTAATATAAGTTATACCTCAAAATATCAAATAGACTACCATTTATTTTAAATATTTTGTACAATCTATCTATAATATATAAAAAATAAGTATAAGCGCGCGGAGCGGTGCGTGGGCCGCTAGTAGGATATGAATATCTTAGTTTTATTTGTCAGTTAAATAGCGCATAGTTTGTGTAGTGGACGTTCAATGAAAAGAGTCTGAAAGGCACTTATTTCGTTGAAAGCGTTGTAAGGCCTTTGTGTTGTATGGAGAGGTAGGCTGACTGGTTTTAAAATTTAAATTGTCATGCGTTATATTCAGAATGGTATGTCAATACCAGCTTATACGGGTATATGTATGCTTAAGCTTTTTTTGCTTATAATGAAGGAATACTGAATTTTACCTATTCTTGTCCTTATTTTTATTAAACTACTAGTGACTAGGCATTTTAGATCGGTAATCTATCTTCTTCTATATTAATATAATAAAGCGGAAGAGTTTGTTTGTTTAAACGCTAAGATCTCTGGATGTACTGGTACGATTTATTTTATTTTTATTTTGTACGATAACTGCATTCTTCAGAAGTGCTATGTGTTATATACCATTACGTTTAAGTCTTAGTTAGCCTTAAATAATAAAATAACAATAACAAGAAACGTCATAGAATTGCTTGAAAATTGCTTCAAGCTTTTTATATGTCAATACGTTGTATGACAAACATATTCAATTAATAAAAAAATATTAGATCTAAAATAAACTCCCGCTATATACCTATCATTACTTATTATAAATAAGTAACAATTAGGCATTATGTGAAAAAAAATATTTCAAAATTGTAAGGTGATATTTATCGATTTTATTACACATGTATATTGAAACTTACGAGTGAAAGTTATTTCATCATCAAGGAAATTTAATTCAGATAATCTTCGGCATTTATAGCATTTCATTTGGATGTATACTTTCTTGAAAAAATGTAAAATTTAAATAATTCAACGCTCTGTTACGGCCGCAAGCCTAGGCTCGAGTCCCGCGGGGGGCGCCCTTGCCGCCGATGATGTCCTAGTTCATGATTAAATGTATTATTCTGTTGGCAAATGCAGCATAATAAAAGTATTATAGGTGATATGCGGGCAAAGCCGTAAGTGGGCCGCTAATAATGTAATAAGAAGTAAAGAAATTCATTAAATTAAGTTTTAAAATATTATCACAACTCTGGTGGAATGATGTCAATATTTAATTTAATATGCCTTACGAGCTTTAAATATTATTTAATTTAAAGCAAAGCGCTTATTTCTTTGTTTATCTATGAATATATTATAATATTGAATTTAAAAAAAACAGAATGAGTATTTTTTCATAGAAAAGAAAATAAAACACGTAACAAAATACACGTGAAAGCGCTAGTTAAGTTAGCAATCATGTCGCATCGTCCCTTGAGAAAATTCCACAAATAACGGCAGGTAATAACGTTATGGGTTTTAAGTGTTTTCTTATCCATTTTGTAATAACACAATACCATAAGTTATATTAAAAGAGGGGTTGACTTAAGGTAGAAATTGTAAGAAAGGTTACTTAATATTTTTTATCGCATATGAAGCGAGTATTCAAAAAGTTACTTGGCAATGGCAGATTTATAAAAAAAAACTCTTTCTGCAAACCCATGGAAGTAGATGAAACGGCAGGAACAGAGAAACATTGTGAAGTATAGAGATACGATATGCTAAGCCATCGTTTGGGGTGCTGGTGCCTCTGATATGTACGAAGCCCATGTTACTAGGTCTCCACTTCAGTAACAGTTTATTTAGATAAAGTTATTGCCACTGAAATATTAAAGATTTTTTACTTACGATTTTTATTTCCTAATAGAGTTCGAATCCTGGTCTCTTAGAAATTATAATATCTTACTAGCCTAAATATTTAGCAATATATATATATGTGCAGAATGGGTCAGATTAGCAACATGTGGTAAAATGCTCAATTGTTGGTACCGACGCTAAATATATGCATATTTGCATCTGATATTGTAATCATTCTTGATAATTTTTTGCTGTGAATATGATATACATAATATCATCTTGAAAATAAAAATATTAACAGTTTTATAATTTTGTTTAATCTATATGTTCAGGCAATGGCAGGCAGAAAATCTGGACCAACAACTCGTATATTTACATCATCGATATTATAGATAGATGGAGTTTCTATTTGTATGCCAACGTATCATGCTAGTGTACTCATATAAACTAGATTAAGATGGAAATGAATTATTTTTGTTTCCTCGCTCTGGTAAGAAATACAAGAGAAAATGCGGCGTTGGGTTTCGCCACTCAACACGCAATGTCTCAAAAAAATTGGGCGGTGTATAGAGAACGGTCTTATTCTTTTCAAGGGTAGAGACTGTAAAAAAACCTGAAACTGAACCCGCGCTTCCTAGTCAATTTCCAGGGGGCGTTACTTTCCTAAATGTGGAATAACACTTTGAAAATGTTTAAATTTAAAAAAATATATATTTTTGCATCACCTGCTGTGTAGGTACATGGAAAACATTACGTCTCTATTATTATCTTTTTATTTTTTAGATCAGCAGGACCCAATGGTCCTCTTTGTTCAACTTATCTGCAGAAACAAACATGTTCCTAGCACCACGTCATCCTTGATCGATACTCGAACTCACAACTACCTACAACAAACACTATCTATAACAACAAAGCATTTACATACACAATAAAATCGATTTAGCCGCGTACCGAACAGCGATCGACGGCAAAAATGAAACTTCGCGTTGTGGAAATCAGTCACTATCAGATTTGAATTTAAATTTGGCCCGTGCAAACGACGCTGGGATTAAAATTCAGTATTTGAAAGGCATTGTAATTAATCTTGCGTCGCACCGGTAGTCCCTTGCCGCCGTTAATCTTTCTTGTCTCACGTATACAAATAGTATGGAATCGTGGGGTTATGAAATTAGTTAGCTTCCTTGTGTTAGAATCTAGTCTTTCATTAATATTTGCAAAGTTAATTTTATTTTGTGTTTGACCTTTTTCTTGTTTTTGAATTAATGTTTTTTATTGTATTTTAATGTACATAATTAAAAAAATTATGAAGCCGTCGTGGCGCAGCGGCTAGCATCTTACTGTGACTGACGATGTGAGTTACCTTTCCATTCCTACTCGTAATAATTGATAATTTTCACTTCCTCGCCCTAAGAACAAGACAAAACGCGACGTTGAATTCCACCATTCAACTCAGACGCAATGTCTCAGAAATTGGACGGAAAGTCTTAATATTACGGCTCCCTTTATCTGCCCTACTATATATAGCAAAAATATATTTTTTATATTAGTTAATGTTAACGTTTCATTGTATACAATCTAATACCCGAATAATGCGACAAACTACAAAAATATATAAATAGCATTATGCCGAGATTTTCTACATTGTATAACAAAATTTTAACTAGTTAATAACTTACATGCGTGACGAAATTATTTTTCATATATTTTACAATAAATTTCATAATGTAAAGTAATATTGCTTCATAGTAAAAGTGATTTCATGTAAAAATCGACGTTTATGATTATTCGGTTCCTTAAAATAGGTGGTTTAGTAACGTAAGTTGTTCGTGTTATCCGACTGTAAGGGCGCTATAGCGTCGCGTCACGCCAGAAATCAGTTACGTTTTACGAAATCAATTTTGTAAACATGAATGTAAAGCTGTTTAAGATATACTCGGATTATATTAGAAAAGCAATAAAAATATGTATTTTGTCGTTTTTATTTGCGTTATAAAGAAAGACGTAGATTAAATGTTTTAGGTTTGTAGAAATTGGTTATTTTTAATGCCTCGCACTGGTTAATAAGAAGAAAGCATGGCGTTGAGTTCCGCCACTCAATACTTGGAATTCAGGTGAAAAATAAAGATCTGAAAGGAAAATTAAAATAAAATCATTTGTTAAATATGTTTTTATAAATGTACATGCACAGTATACATGTGAGAAATATTTTATCCGTATAACTTTCAAGACTCTTTAGCATTTGAACGCAGCGAGTAAAAAAGAACGTGTAAAAATGTTTTCGATTGTTTGCAACAACAATGACCGTATGTAAGTGACGTGCTCCGAATGGAAAAAAGGGTTTCGTGTAAAATGCATTATTGGATAGTCCAGTCTTATATAGGCATATACTATTTAGATATATATTTATTTATTAAATCAAACTAATTTTCTCACTATACATTACTTTATATATGGATGTTTAGATGCTTTTTTTACGTTTTCTTGGTAGCTGGTCAGGCAGAAAGCGTCTTTTGTTAAATTATATTCTATTCTCTTTTTTCTACGTAATTTTTATACGTTGAAATTAATTTAGCAAGCAGCAATTGAATTGGATAACATATAAATTTTTCATGATAAAGTATTTTAAGCAAAAGTAATACTTGAAGTAGTTAAGTTAGTAGTTAGTAATGGTTTGAACTAGTTTTATCATGTCAGACTGGTAAGCTAAATTGCGGCATTGGGTTTGGCCACCTGAATTACAATGCTTTGAAAGAGAAGAAGAAGAACGTTGGAAGTATAAATTAATGAAAAGGGATATGAACGGTAATGGAGGAACACGACCTCATATACAAATTATATAAGCCTATTTTAACCCTTGATGCAAACAGAGGGGTGTTATCAATCTGACGTGTATGTGTGTATCTGTATGTCTGCCTGTAGTATCGTAGATGTTAAACAGATGACCAGATTTGATATAGTTTGTTAATCAACGAAAAAAATTAAAGATCACCTCTTCTTAGGTCGATGAAAGAAATAGTAACAACATCCACTTGTCTCGTCGGTTTCATATTTCTTAACCTTAAATAAATATTGCCTACACGTAGGTGTCTTAACATATACTGAAGCATAATCTTGAATCTATAGGATATCCAACTAAAATATCCTCAGAGAAGAGGATGTAAATGGTGTTTATGTCTGAGGTTTTTTAATGTATAGTTATTACAATTTTAGTATTTTTGCACTCCTCTTTATAAAATTAAGGCCATTCGTGGTGCAGAGGCATAAAGTGTAATTAGTAATTGTGACTGGTTGTGGGTTTGATCCAACAAAAGGAAATGAAATATTTATTTCCATTTCTTTGCGTTGCTGTCGAGGGAAAAGAATTGTTCAGTTCTATCAATCAACACCCTATGCCTCGAGAATTTGGCGGAAAGTGGCGAACGGAGTGTTTTAACCCCTCAGCTGGATACAGCGTAAAGCTGATTTGATTTATAAAATTACTTTTATTGTTTTATATTTACTAAAAATATATGTTAATATATGTTAATCAACCGTCTATGGCTCCTTAATTTTAATTTTGAAATAATATTCTATATATAAAACGTTATCCACTCAGCTGTGGCAGCCATTTTGTACGAATTAACGCATCTGCGTCGTATCATCAGGGTAGTCTTGCGTGGCTTAGGAGAATGTGATCAAAATTACAATATCATTAGGACTGTCTATGGGAATCGTTATTAAACAAACAAACATATAAATTAGCTAGTATTTCCTTGTACTTTTTAATTAATTTTAATTGAATTTGGTACAATTATTATAATATAAAGCCGTGGTTAACATTAGTATGCATGTATGATTAAACATGATGAGTGTGAATTCAAATTCAACTACAATGGAAGAAAAGTGTTATCACCAGGTCCTCCATATCTTCTGTGCAAAATTCACGAAGATTTTGTTTTACTCTACATTATTTCGTTATGAATATCAATCTATTATTAATTTTCCTGTTGTCCCTGGAATTTACTATATTGAGAGTTGAATTATCGTTATTAGAGCGTTTTAATTATTAGAGCGAGGAAACAAAAAACAAATCAAACCCACAACCCTCGCAAGTACAGTAGTACGTTTTGTGCCTATGTGCCACAACAGTCTCCTCTTAGTACCTACTACCATAAAATAAAAAAAAATCCTTATAGGACCTAATGCAAAATATATTTGTACGAACGGGCGGATTGCTCATCTAATTACCGTATACGTAACAAGCTCCACTAAGTTTATACTATACCAGAATGGGAGCTATTCCTAAACAAACACAGACAAAATAAACAAGTCTCGATTCATTCAATTAGCGTTACTCGGCAACTCCCCAAGGTGTTCATTTACTTAAAACGTATGGAGCAATTGCTCTGGTGTACTTAGTCGTATACGTTTTGTAGGAATTTGGTTAAAATATTTTTGGGAAATATAAATATTATTAAAACCAAAACGCAGTTGCACTACTATTGGATTTCTGATCTCATCAGCATCTAAAGATAGCTCTAGCTTTTTTAGCTATTTATATTTATTAGCTCTAGGTTATCCCTGACTACCCTGCTAAATGTGGAAAATGCACGCAATACACATTTTAGCTACAAAAATTTAAGGTTACGTTGTTTTAGAATCATATTGAAGTTACATATTTTTTATGATATGGACAACGGTGTATGTCACTTAAAATAAAATAATTTCTATCTAAAATAGCGGAATTTTAACAAAAAAATAAATTGTATTCCGCATACAGCAGATTCGACAAAATTTACCTAGTGTTAAGACACTCCGTCCTCCACTTTCCACCGAATTATCGAGGCGTGTTGAGTAGCAAAACTCAACGCCGGGCCGTGTTGCCAGAGCTAAGAAATAAAAATAGTAATTAATTCCTTCGAGTGGGGATCGAACCCACAACCGCCGCATTACAGTCACACCTTTGTCCTCCTGCACGTTTTTACAAAACAAGCGGGTATAACCTATTTTCGTTAATACAGCCTATGCTTATATACAACACCCTCTCAGCCAAAGTGTATAAGTCAGAATTAATCTAATCTGGATACTTGCACATGATGCGAGCAAATCGAATTCCCGATGCCACACGCTGGAAGCGCCGATAATTGAGTCTGATAGTCTAAATAGATGTCTATCATATAGAGTTGGATTTGAAATTATATATTTTTTTTGTTTATAATAACTTTTTTATGGTTTATCGGGATGTCTGTGATTATATATAATCGTGTCTTTTTATTGCTTAACACGTTATTATGCAGATCAGGGTACGTAGAAAGTAGTGTCAAGACACTGCTTATCCCATTTTCTGCTCGAATTCGAGACGGTGCGTGTTGGAAGTACGACGTTGAATTTGCGTGAGCCCACAACCTGGTCTCAATAGTAGTAATAAAATAGTTATACATAATTCTTTATTTCCGTCGTGGCCCAGGGTTAGTTCACCACTCGAGAGTATGAATTATTATTTATTAATATTTTCACTTCCTCGCTCTGGTAGAGAGGCAAAAGCCCGGCGTTGAAGTCCGCCACTTAACACGTAATGCTGCGAAAAGTTTAGCGGAAAATGGGAAACGTAGTGTCTTATGTTCCCTCTGTCTACCCTGTTGTGTGTTTAATTGTATCCAGGACATCCCTTATAAACTTCCTCTATCGCGTATACTAATATGAAATCCCAATTGTTTCACAGTACAGCAATTATAGTATTTTGCTAACATTTTGTGATCATAAACATAGTGTATTGTTCATTGCGTGGTCTGCACCTAGAAAATTTCCCAACGGGCAGAAATGGTCAGTGCATACAGATTGCATGTACGGGCGACCATGTGTTGAAGTACGTCAAATTAATTTGATTCTTAGTATTATCGCAATAAAGGTTACTTTGGAATATTTAGGCATATAATATAAGGGTTTGTGTAAAGCTCGTTGACGTTTGTTCACTTTATTATTTTGTTCTTTCGTCTCGGAAATATTTTGTCTGGATCAGGTTGTTTTCGCGACTCTGGAAATATTTGATCACAAGGGAATTTACAATGTACTTCCTCTTCATATACAAAAATAACTAAAAAGCCTTTTTTTTACAAATATAGTAAGTGCACTTACATAAAATATATATTTTCTTTTCTATTTTATACTATGTCTATTCTATTCTAATAATATTATAATGCATAGAAGTTCCTATTTATTTGGTTGGGTGCAGGCCTCCTTCGAAAGAGACCATGATTGTCTGTCCAAGGGGATTCGAATCCTGTTTAGGCCAGCTACTTTATTTATATCGTTTTGCCATTCCCTTTTAGGTCTTCCTACATCTCTTTTCTCTTGGGCCTAGATAAAGCGGCTTAAAATAAATATCCCTTATCTTCTTATGTTTTAAGAAAAAATATTTTTTGAAAGTGTATAAAAAAATTAACATAACGACTTAAACCTACGCCTTTCGGATACCGTCTCTAATCACTCTAGCCACTAAGCTAAATTCTTGTACACTTCTCCAACTTACATTTATTGTTAGAAAAAATTAATCTACCTTTATGAATATTATATATATACATGTTTTATGTGTTTGAAACTACTGTAATTTTGCCAAATTTAAATATCAATTACTAACCTTGATACATCGCGTACAGAAACCCACACTTATTGTTACCTACAATTGTCCTCAGTGAATATGTTGAAATTTTTCATGCAAATTACAAGCGAACCCGTCAAGCTCTTATGGTAATGTGTTTTGATCAAATACTGTCTCGAAAATATTATTATGTACATATTTTTGTGTTTGGCATTCGTTTTAACTTGATAATGGCGTGTGTATGCAGTTATAATGTTGAATTATTCGTGTATGTAATACAATTTTTTATATGGTATATTTTTGCGTACAATTGCTACGAAATTGCCTTGTGACAAAACACTCCGTTTTTGGGGTTTCATATCTCAAAAGGTAAAAACGGAACCCTTATAGAATTACTTTGTTATCCGTCTGTCCGTCAATCAAGACCAGATATCTTGAGTTGATGTATCTAGCTGAAATTAATATAAAATATTTTTTAAAATGTTATTGTATCTATTAAATATATTTTTTACTTTATTTAGTCCTTTATGTGACTTATTTATACAAATTCATAGTTAAATTTTTATATACAAGTATTTATTTTATAAATTATTTTTTCTGAAACTAGCGTTTTGACGGCACCTTTGCGTTTATAATAACTTTTATAACCAGAAAGTTTTGATAGAAAAAGGTCCACAAGCGCAGGAAAGTTTTTTCGCATAAATATTAAGTATACATATATTATTATTATTATAAAAGTACACTATAGAAATTGGTTGAATTCCCATAGGAATACTTACAATTTGAGACACCATTTTTATTCTACCCAAGTAACATTTAAAAGGTTAAATAATATCTTCCATAAGAATGTATTGTCTTGTGTCTTGACGCCTAACTATTCCTGTTAAGATACTTCCATGCTACATTTTTCGCCGAATTCTGGAGGTACCACGTGTTGAGTGTCAGAACTTAACGCCGAGCTTTGCCGCGCTACCTGAGCAATGAAATGAAAACAGTAAATATTACATTTCCACAGTGAAAATCTGTCACAGAACCTACAATCGTCGCGTTTACAGTCGTATGGGTGGAAATAAAAAGTAGTTATATAAAATAATATTTATTTCTTTTTGCACATGGTAACTTAGTGCATATTTTATGCGACCACAAATTATGTAAGGCGGTAGCCGCAATCCCTTAGTGGACCGGAAGTGACATAGAACTTGTAGTAGCGGATATTCCGACTGTATGAAAAACATATTTTACAACGTACGTGCATACATAGTTGTTATTAACTAAAAATTTGTCGTTTAGTTGTTTCTATTTAGAAAACTGTTCTATATTCGGATTTTTTTTCATGATTTTAATTGTTTTTTTTCCTTACAAAATGGAAAAGACTGAATGTCAAGTCTTATTAATCCAAGTAGTGTGTGATATTGACTGACCTCAAACATGAGACATTTATAATATAAATATTTTTTTAATTTTACTTACAAACAACCCAAAGATGAAAGTATTGTCGGTTCGATTTCCACATGAGGAAAGGAAAATATTAATTTCTTCTCTACTCAACCAGCAATACCTCTACGGAAAGTAGGACAACAGAGTGTCTTAACACTGTATAAAATGCCCATATCCACACAGCAGTATAAAAATACAAATAAAGAATCATAAATCAAAATACTTTATATATTGTTCACATTTATTATTATTTAATATAAACTAATGTCACACACACCGCTCGTATACTAAGAATATGGTATCTAAGAAACAAAAAATATCTTCTAACTCGGACATGAGACAGTCCTTTTCGTAGTAGGCGCGATATTTTATGTCCCAATAACAACTCTGATCACGTTTCCCTTACATTAATATGTATGTAATTCAGACCGTTATTGAACTTGACTTGGATGATGTGAATGATGAAATTTTGAACGAAAATATAGTAAATGCTAGTTTATAATATTGTTTAAGAACTTTTATAATATATTTATAGTGTTTTGTGTGTTTTGATATACATTAAGGAAATATATTTGACAGAAATTCAGATTTTTTTTTTTAGCTTTACCCTGTATTCCACACATTGTAAGATGGGCAGAGAGACTCTGAGAACCTAGTTTAAAGACACTCAGTTACCAATAAGACATTTACATAACAAACTATAATACAAGAAAATGTTTATATTTAAAATAAATATATTTTTTTACAAAATACTCTTAGTTCGTTCCTCTCAGCCTAGCTCAGAGTAATTCTCTCTGGAGGATAATCATATGTTTTGTTTCCTTTTTTTCAGCTTCACGCTGCATCCAGCATGTAGCAGAGTAGATAGAGGTAACCTAGTGTCAATATAATCCACTCCCCATTTTCCGCTGAGTTCTGGAGACATTACGTATTGAGCGGCGGAGTTTAACGTCACAATAATAATGTGTTGTTGCTTATAATTTTATTTTAGTTACATAGACAATTTTAACTGAGCCACTATGATGTCTAACTATTATTATGTTAATTCAAGTCAAGTACTATTCATTATGCATACTTCAAAAAAGCTGACCATAGAAGAATGTGCCACAGGAATTATATTTCCATACTGTAAAACACATTACATGGTTAAGATTTTTAATTCTAAGTAGTAAGTTAAATTAAAAAAAAATAAAGACTTACTAAACAGAAATAGAAGTGAGAAGTAGAGGCTAGTGGTATGAGCGATACGTAAGAGCGAGAAGTAGTTGCGAAATGTGGAAGCGAGATATGGTGAGAGAGAGAAGCGGGAATCAAACTCACAACCTATCGCGTTTACAGTGACACGCTTGTGCACCTGTGCCACGACTGGCCTCACATTTTTAATAATACTTCATGGAGTGTATAAAGCAATATTTAACATCTTAGTTCATATAGAATCACTTGTTACTTTGCCTAATGATCAAAGAACAACCTCTTTCGCCTCGTCCACTGCCGTCAACTTCTTCATGCACCTCCGGAGGTCCCCAAAGTTTTTATTCCACATTCCTCTAATATCATCGATACTGTGTCCACAAAGGTCGATCGAGGTCTCATCTTACCTAAAAAAATTAAATAAACAAGCATAAAATTTACTTTAAACATTAAACGAAAATCATTACACTATAGCCAATAAAACCATTCGTACAATGATTCGTACATTCGGAGAGCAAAAGAGCAGCCGTGGTATAAAATTTTGTTCGACGATTATAGCAATTCAGCTTTCGAGTGAATAAAATAAGCCTGTCGTGTTGAACAATTACATTTGGATATCGGTTCTGGATTATTATAGTTAGTATAGGTATACGTATGTAGTGTTTCAACTCTTCATTTTTCGATTGTACAATAAATAATATACGATGATTTTCATCTTTTTCCAAAATAAATAAGGTATTCGTAGCAATGTTTCGATATTTTGTAAGTCAATATATATTTCCAAATTGCAGTTAGTAGTTATGATGATAATATTTATGTTGATCTATTTATAAATATTATTTTAAATTAATTTATTTAAATAATGAAAAGTAAGTAAATGTAAAAAAAAGAAAAATGGAGCAGCGTCACATATTTCCCCGTAACAAAACTAATTAAGACGGTCCTCACTTTCCGCCCATTTTTCAGGACATTGAGTGTCACTTTGTCAATAATTATTCATATAACTGTAAAGATTACAAGCATGTAACGTGACTCGAACTCGCACCTTTAAGAATGCGTCCAAATCCCAAACGCTTGTAATATTTTTTGTTTTTTTTTTGCGTCCCAGACCTGCAAGTATATTTTTTACGTTCCTTAATATACTATTTAATTTTTTTTGTTTCGAAACACACACACATTTTTTTTGTTACACAACACTTAAAAGTTTTCAAATGAGAATATAAATTCTTACTCGATACAAAATTAAAGTAAAATGGAAATAAAACTACGAGCAAAATATTATCTCTGGTAGTGAGATAGCATACATTTTACTCGAGCGATTATCTCGTCGAAATCGTTGGCTGACTGAATAAAATAATCCCATGCTTAATGCTACCATAAAATTAAAAATATTGAGATTTAAAAAAAAAAAAACCTGAGTAGTGAGAGAAGTCAGTCACTCATTTGGTGCAACAATGACATAAATGCGTTTCTTAAAAAAGTACTAAAATACGTAAATCCTCTAACCTTCAATATTTATAATTATATCTCAGATTACAATACGAGAGAGAGTAAGACAGCGGGGATAATAATAATGTGACGTTAGGAAGTTTGCTCCACTTTTATCCATAAAATAGTTAGTCAACATAAAAAAGTACAGTAACAAAAACAAGTATATACGTACAGGTAAATAGCACGCCAGTCGTGGCGCAGGTATACAAGCGTGTAGCGTGTGTAACTATAAGCGCGATAGATTGTGGGCTTGATTCTCACTCCACCTGAGTTCCACCACTTGACACATAATTGCCTCTAAAATACTGTTGAAAATAGGGAACGGAAGTGTCTTAATGGGAACAGAGTATCTTAGCACTACGTTCCCTCTGCCTACCCGGCTATGTGCGGGATATAGCGTGAAGCTAAAAAAAGAAAACATATATTAGAACTAAGTATATACCATTACCATATTTAAATAAGAAAATCCCACAAATACAAAAATCCTCCACACCCCAGCCTGGTCTATTTATTTTATGCATTCCACACGAACGATTTCCACTGAAAGTTAACTCAGTGTCCATTATATTGAAGTCCCGATCGGAAGGATTTCACTGTCTTTTATATTAAAATTAAATTTCTTTTATTAAATCACTCGATTGGTGGTCGACAAATTGCTGAATTGATTTCCAAGTCGAGTCTCTCTTTGGATTTTCGTTTTACACTTTTTTAAAGCTCAGCTAAGACTTTTGAACGTGAAAAGTTGTTGAATTAATTAACACTCGGTATTGTTTTTGTTACTGTGGTTCTGAATGTGCACTTAATTAATGAGAGTACGTTATCAAATTGTAGATACAAAAAATAAAAGAAATTGAAGATTCTTACAAATATATAAATGATATTTTACTATTTTCAATTTTCATAATTTACGCTGTACTTAATATAATAGAAATGTTGACTAAACAATATATAAAAATTAAAATTTACATCCATTATAATATTATAAAAAAAAAACAAAATAAAAAAGACAACCAAAATAACAATGGTAAACCGTAACAAAGGCTTTGCAAATTAAAACATTGCCGCAATGCAAAATGAGAGTTACTACTTGCATGAGTGCTCCCAAACAGATACACAATCGATCCGCTCTACATATATACATATAGAGTAGGTATATGATACTAAAGTTTTAAGTTAACCTAAAAAAAAAGAAAAGAAAAAAAAAGCTCCCAAAATCCTTGTTATTCTATTACACGTAGCCCACAATAAACATCTAATTCTTTTGCGCACCTCTGCACTCGTTTCCGTCTCTATCACTCATGTACGCCCAACTCTCTCTACAGTTTAGTCCGAGGCTCAGAATTTCCCAGTTTTGCCCGAGAGCTCGTGGCGATAGGACGTGGATTTCGTTAATTCAACACACGAAATACGTTTCGGGCGTGTTTTTGCCGGGTATCTTAATGAAAAATTGATGAATTTGCGGTCCTAACGATCCATAGGTTGGTGTAGACTGTGTTCTAATTAAACATTGTGACAGGATGTTCGCTACATGAGCGGTGAGTTACGTTGCATTGACTATTACAGGTGTATACTGATTTATAGGTGCGATATTTTGGTTCCTCGACTCTCCTTTTGATCATTTTGTTTGAATGTTGCTGTGGATTTAGTGTTTTATTTTTATTAGGTTTAATTTTTGTTTTTAAAATGTTTGAAACTTTTTAAACTATTTAATAATTTCGTTTCACGTATACGGTTTGTTGTATCTTTTAGTTTTTGAAAAAATTAAATATGACAGCAGCCTCTCTATAAAGTAAAATCAAAAAAGTGTTAAAATATAATAAATATTTTAGCACTTTTTTTGATTAGTTACATTTATTTTTGTTTCATGTACAGAAAAACTAAATTGTTTATTTTATATATGAATGAAATGTATAGTATTTTAAAATTTATTATGAAAGCCAAATTACATTCATAACTGAGCGAACTTTACTTCATTTAAAATGGAAGTTCCGTTTCATTATAATCTTTCATTTAAGCGTGAATCCATTAATGTCAGCATTTAAAATATTTATAGTGAACTACATGGCAGGCAGGTTTAATATTTTAATAATATTTTTAAGAGGATTTATTTTATATTTTTACTTAACGTAAAAGTAATTAAATATGAAGCAACAAATGGAGCTTCAAATTGAATGCTATATGAAAAGTTTAATTTATTATGAAAATATATGCTTATAAAGTAAAAGGCTTTTTTATTAAATTCGTTTAACATTTTATAAATAAACGGTTAAAACATCAGATAATTCACTAAATAAAGCTAAATATAAACTAAATAAAAATAAAAACATTTCTCTACTATAATAAAAGTATTTTCACAACAGTAACATAATTTTAACCAAAAATAAACCCCACGCAAATTCTATCCATTGAGAACTTTTAGTTTCATCATACAGTTGTCCAAAATATTCCCATCTAAAACAAAAGCTGCCAAAACTATTTCATTTAATAATAAAATAACAGAGTTAACTGGAGCATAAATTTCATTACCCCTGTCGGTTCACTCGGTTTCCGTAGAATTATATGTTGCTACTCTCAGTAAAGGTGCACGTTCATATTAGATTATATAGATATATTATTTATAAGTATGTTTAAATTAATAAAAGATTACGTCGTTGAGGCACTGCGCCTAACTGTAAAGGCGATGGTTATGCGTTCGATTTTGTGTTGTGTAAATGTTTATATTAAATTGTTTTGATTGAAAGTGGAGAACTTAGCAAACGGATTAGTTATTTTTCTCTATCAAATAAAAATTATAAAAGTGAGAAGCTAACGAAATAACTAAAACTTTACCGTTAAAACTAAATGAAGCGTAAAAATTAAAAATATAAAGAACATCTAAAAACATTAAGAGTTTTCAGTAATCGATGTCAAAAGTTTTGCATCATTCTTGATTTCACTAAATAATAAGGTTAATAGAAAATAGACATAATTTTTTATATTTACCAACCTTTACTTTATTTAGTTCCAAGTAAAGCTTGGTCTTTTCGGATTGGGTCACATCGAAACTATTAACGTGATGAAATATAACCTAAATCTTTAATCAACAAATGGACAATTCAAAACAAAAAAAACTCATTTATTCATGCGTGTAGTTTTTGAGATTAGCGCTTTCAACCAAATAAACAAATAGAAGTATGTAACAGTAAGATACAAAAGTAGTATTTAGGTGAAAAGAAGTAATTACACTTATAATACATTAAGAATATCAGTAAAAAAATCTACATATTTGGTTAAAAGTATAATATTAAGTTCGTTCATTTTACGGCGTCTACTCTTTAATTATGTTACACGAAAATATTTTAGGTTAATGTAGGAATGTAGGAATCTCATTGTCTACTAAATATTTCTTAAACAACGTTCGTATAAAAATAAACAAAATCAAACCAATTGTATGTTATTTCAATATTTTGATAATGCCTTCTTGGAATAATTGATTTGTTCTGTCATTTACGTTCATAAGTCGTGGATTCAATCCATTTCGGGGGAATGTCTACGTTTTATAGATATTATTTCATGGTTCGTTAGGCATCTTATAAAATTATATCGTAGAATAATTTATATGTCTCTAGAGAAGTATAATAATACATTTCTTTAAATTTCTTTAATAGGTCGGTCGTGGCGCAGTAAAGTGTGACTGTGAAATTGTAAGTTGTGGGTTCGATCCCCACTCGAGGAAGTGAAATATTTATTTACACTTATATATTTATATATTTTCATTTCTTCGCTCTGGGGTCAAGGCAAAGCTCGGCGTTGAGTTCCGCTACTCAGCAATACAATGCCTTCAAAATTCGGCGGAAAGTGGGGAACGGAGTGTCTTAAAACTAGGTTCTCTCTGCCTACCCTGCTGTGAGCGGGATACAGCGTGAAGCAAATTTTTTCCCTTTAAATTGGTACAAAAAAATAAAGTAGAAAAAATATATATGCAAGTTATATTTGAATTAATGTTGTGATTGTTATTACAGATAGATTGATAAAAATTTTAGCTCTAAGAAATTTCTCCATTTAAGGCTGTCGACGGCCTGTATCTGTACTGCGACGGTCGTGGGTATGATTACCACTTGAGGAAATAAATGTCTTACATTTTCTCTATACCGTAATAGGACAAAATGCAAGACAAATTCAACGACGTTAATGGAGTGGACGGTAATTGGAGAAGTAACTTAACAATAGGTTCCCCATATTTACTCATGTACAGAGTAAAGTTACAGAGTAAAGAATGTAATTGTAAAATATGAATAGTGTTGTATGATTCCTTTCTACGTGAATCAAATATGTAAACAAACTGTAAACAAACAAAGTTATTATAAATATCGTATGAAATGAAATTGTGGTTGTTTGGTCCAATTCTGTATTAATAACGGTTATTCATAAATTATATTACAATCTTTGAATTTAGTTCAATATTTCATATAAATCATTAACTTCTCATTATACATTAAATTGGTTTAATTTGATAAAAAATAATTATAGCTTTTATTATAAGGGAATAATTTTCAGTTACTACTATTTATAATATAATATTAAATAGTATTGGGTTGTTTCTATTGTAAATATTTTTATTAGCATAATTAAACTATACGTACCTAATAGATTCATAATCAGAAGAATTAATTTTATCAATATCTAATTTTAAATATTAAGATATTGCTTATTAATTGGCGGAACTCAACGCTACGCTATCTCTTATTAGAGGGGAGAAATAAAAAAATCAAATATAACTAATCCCCAGAGAGGAGGTCAAAACCACCAACATTTATCGCGCTTACAGTGGAACGTTGGTTTTTTTGTTTGTTTTATTTTAACTTCACGCTGTATCCCAAACATAGAGGTTAGGCAGACGGAACCTGGGAAATATAAAAATAATAATTCTTAATACTCAAGTTAATGTACATATGACATTTTATCACACTCGAATCAGCAGTTTAGCCGTGATTGCGTCACAAATAGAGTTACTTTCGAGTTTATAATATAAGTATGGATAAAGATTTAAACTTGCGACTATCGCTTGCTGTTAGACATTTTAGTACCGAACTACGATAGCGTTACATATATGTTCTCTTTGATAGAAATTCACACAAAGCGAAATGCCTGCATTGCAAAATTTATATATTATTGTTCTATAAACGTTGAGTGTCACCACTCAAGGCGAAGTGTTTCGAATTCGGACGGCAAGCGGAAAACGGAGTGTCTTAACACTAAGTTACTTAAGTAAGCGGAATAAAACGTGTCGACAAAATAAACTATATTTAATATTATAATATACAATAATATAAAATATGAGTAGAACAATAATCCAGAGATTCAAAACAAAAATAAATTGAAACGTGCGAAGAACAACCTGTTTTGTTCCGTTGGCAGTTACAAAACAAACTAACGGAACGAGACACAATCCTGCAATAGTGGAATAACGGAAAAGGACTACGCAGTTATATGAAAATATCACATTAATCCGTAAAGAACAAAGGCTATCGGAATAGCGTTATTGTTCACAAAAATTTATGTTCTTTGAAATATTTTTTTCAATTGAGCGAAAAAATGCTTAAACGGCCCACTTTCCATTAACTTCTGCGATGTACAGTGATTTAGGGGTACCGACTTGAATTATTATGATCATAATTTCTTTGCATCGCCACTCGTTTGGAAGTTGATGGTTATTTCCTTTCAAAATGTATTAAATGTGTTATATTTAAATTATTATGTAATTTTGTTGCTATAAAAATGTATTAAATGATAATGGCTTCGAAGTGTATAATAATTTAATGCTTTGTTTTTTTCATTATGACGTCTCAAAGATATCAGTTGACCACTAATCGCATAGGTACTGTTTTGTACAATAATCTAATTTAATTTTGAATTGTCAAATAATTTTGAAATAAAAATCAAGATATTTTTCCCCTTTGATGTAATCTCCACATATCTATTTTCACAAAATGAAAAACAGTTGCTATTTTACTGATTTCAATCATCATTCAGTGTATAATTTACACAAAATTTAACAATTTAAGTTTTACAGTTTTTTTTTCTACTTTCTGTAGGTACCAGGTAAGTAGGTATACAATTAATACCTAATAGATAGTATAGATAGATAGGTAGGTAACATACTCATATAAGCGAAAACAATATCCATTTTACCATTGCAGCAAATACGTTCGTATCTAGCACGTTTTAGTGTTATAACAATACGTGAGGCGGTGACCAATAAAAATGGTGTGGCTTTTTCCTTGACATATTAATGTATTTTTTTGTATAAAGACATTCTTTTGTTATATAAAATGTTAGTTTTTGTTTATTTTAATATATTTAATGGAGTCTTTTTATAGATGTAACTGAGTTACTTTCGTGATATATGTACATTTCATACGTTTTTTTTACAGGTTTCTAATAGAAAGTCGCACTTTCGTAGACATTGCATGTTGACTGATATATATCAACGCTTCTTCTTGTTACCAGAGCGAGGAAAATATTTTTTTTTCAGCTTCACGCTTTACTGTACCTATCTCGTATATAGCAGGGTAGGCCGAGAAAATGTTGTGTTAAGAAAAAGGTGGATTTAACGCCGCGATTTGCCTTATTACCGTAACAAAAAGATGAGAATATTAAAAAATAATATTTAATTTTCCCGAGTGGGAATCAAAATCGACACCTTCGCGTTTACAGTCGCCCACCTGTTCCACAACGCCACGACAACCTCTGATGACAAGACATCTTTTCAAAAAATAAACCGACTAACATAATATTTAGAATCAGTTGCTGTGGCGGCTCAACGCCTACTCAACGACGGCCTCAATAACAATATAAATTAATAATATATTATTAATATTAATAAGATCTTATAAAAAGTATATAAAATATATAATAAAAATACAATCATCTATCAACAAAGACGTCCATCCGTACTCTCGTCACGCGCAAAGCAAGCAATAAAGTGCTTGAGCTGAAAATTGAAAGTGACTCTCGCTGTAAAACGTACGCAAATAAAAGTACGGCAACTCCACGGTGCGGCTGCTTCGAGATTGTCTTTGGAGCAAATTAAACTTGGGTACGAATGAAGGTGGCACTTGGTTATATAGTTGTTAATTGTATTTTTTTTTATTATTTAAAATTGTTTGTGTAAAGCTATGGAATTATATTATGTTATCTTATTCTACTAATATTATAAAATGTGTACAGATATGTGAAAGTTCGTGAGGATCTACGTTTGTTCCATTGTTACGTTAAAACTACCGAACGGATTTAGATGAAATTTTGTAGGAAAAGGAAAGTCAAAATGTCAGTAAATTACAATAATTCCCCTAGTTCTGTAGTACTTTGGTACTTGTCCCATCCGTTACAATAAGTAAACATAAATAAAATATTTTTGTTATATGATAACAATAAAACCTATTTTTGTTTGAAGGCCTAATTAAAAATAACTACTTAGTCCTAAGTTATTACTACTATACTTCCACTACTTAACACGCAAAAACTCCAGAATTCGGCGAAAAGTGAGAAAAGGTTTGGAAAAGATTAGGTTTCCAGGTTCCCTCTGACTACCCTCCTATGTGCCGAACATTGCGTGAAGCTGAAAAATAAAAACAAAATGTAGTCTATGTTTTATACTAATGTATAAGCTCTATTACTGTAAAGTTTCATCTTAAATCATTCTACAAATTTAGCGTGATAGTAGAACATAGTATATTAATTCATAATTCATTTAATTTAAAACATCAAGCAAAGGCAAATGATGTCTTCAAGTGTAGCCTTTAAAATCTTTTTCTATAGTTGAAGTATCTTTCTATTAACATAGTTAAGGCAATTCAACTTTAAAAAACGTTAAAATATATTTTACTGTAATTTGTATTTCGTCTAACTGGTACTCAAGCTTTTCTGCCTGGGAAAATTTGAGTAGTACGAAAAGCTCAATGTCAGTTTCGTTGCTGACAAAATGCGATAGGTTTAAAGATGAAATCTTTTTAAAAAACTAGACGATTTTGGTTTGAGAAGCCTGAAAAGAAATTTTAAAAAATAATATATTTTAAATTTAGATATTTTTTTTCTGAATAAAAATTAAAAAAAAAAGAAAGTAACAAGTTTTTTAAGAAATATAAAAATTAATAAATAGATATATAGCATAACACAATAAGTACTTTATTTTAACAATTTTTACTGTTAATGTCTAGATACATAATATAAAAAAAGAAATTTAAATAACTTGCGTTGTCTATCGTACGTTTACGTACTGAAGCGAAACTAGCGTACGATGACCTAGTTTGAACTCTATTTCTGTGTATCACAAATACAGGGGAACTCTAAGAAACGATGTTTTTACTTCTTCAATAAAGTGTGTTGCGAAGGAAACGAACAACTTTAAGAAATATAGTAGATTTTATATGTAAATATATTTCGCAAAAGTGTTGTTGTTGATAGTTTTTTTATGTGTCGTGCGGCGTTGAGTGCCGCTATATAACGAACAGTGATTTGAATTAAAACGGAGAAGTGAATGTTCTTGAAACGAGATTCGCTCTGTTTACTCTGATATGTATGAAGCTGAAAAAAAAAAGTGATTTGTAAAATTATTAACACGAAAAAAATCACTTTAAATCACAAAATAGTATCTCGGATAATAATGTCTTTTACATTACTTTTACTTTTTAAAGATCTTCTCTTATTACTTATCAAGCGATATAGCACGGTTTGAGGTCTTACATGTTTAATTAATAAAAACACGGTTTAAACATAAAATATAATATA
Source organism: Heliconius charithonia (assembly GCA_030704555.1). Taxonomy (NCBI): domain Eukaryota; kingdom Metazoa; phylum Arthropoda; class Insecta; order Lepidoptera; family Nymphalidae; genus Heliconius; species Heliconius charithonia. Next base: position 9,850,927 of record CM060825.1, read on the forward strand.
TATGCTTCGAATAGATATTTCTCAATACCTTCGGTTCGGATTTTAAATAACGAGAAAATAATATGAGAATCCACCGATTCTTAACTGAGGCAAACTTAAATTTTTCAATTTTTCGCTACCGAGAGGAGAAAAATCGTGAGATTATTGTACTTTTGGATGCTTGAAAGTTTAAAGTGCGCAACTGGGGCAGTAGAAAAATAGCGTTCCGAAGCTATTTCCATATCGAACTTTGAAAAATATGCCCTTTTTGTTATAATAGAAGAACTTGGACGTAATTTTAACTTTAAGATTGATATGCATTGTTGTTGCGCAGCGACACTGTTTCTGAGTGCAAACGTGACGGTTGTGGGTTCTATTCCCACTATGGCGAATTGATTGATATAATTTCCTCTTTTTGGGACCAAGATAAAGGAGTCAATGAGTTCCGCCTCTCAGGAAACAAAGTCTTCTGAGAACTGGGAGAACGAAAATAAGAAAAGAAAATTTTAGATTCTCACTAACTACTCTGCTATATGCTGGATACAGCTTGTAGCTTTTATATTAATTATAAAGATAACTGAAGTGATTTGTAGGTTGTATTATAAGCTGCTCATACTAAATTATAAAAAAAAACCAAAGATTGTGTTGTAGATGTAGATATTTAAATTTTCCTTTAAAACAAATCTAATAGTAATTTTAATTACAGAGGAAAATAGTACATAAAATTAAATTAAAATAAAATAGATATAAAATTAAATAATTACAATGCGTATAATCGTATATAAAACTTTAACAGTATCCCCATCCGCTAGTACTTTTCATTGAAATCTAAATTCTGGCGAAAGCTCCGCTATCGCGAGTGACAAGAGTCTTCGTCGAACCGCGTAATCTGAAATAGCTGTACTAAATATAATTTTGTGTCAGTGTGTCACTGCTGAAGTGTCGATTCAGCAAGGTTGATTTAAGTTTGTTGATGAATTATATTATTATTCTTATTTAAGTTAATATGTCCAAAAACCGCTTTTTCTTAGCTCTGGAGAGTAGGTAAAAATAATCTCTATATATAATAAGACAGTAAAAATATTTTGTCTGTACATTTAGTAATTTTGACTGAAATGGATAGAGGGACACATAAAAAGAATAATAGAAAGCAAAATTTTTTTTTTTATTTCTTGTATACTTAATATATATGTATACACGAGGACTTAGAGAGCCCCGCAACGACTTCATATTAATACTAAAATATATTTTAGTTTCGATATCTTATAATAATATGGCCTTATAATAGTTTTTATTTTGTATTTTGATTAGAGAATATAGTAGCATGTATAAGGTGGCTAGAATCTGTTAGTCAGTAATAGAAAGGATTTATTAAGTTGTATACATTGACAATGTAAACTTCCTCTATTCATCGTCCAATTTCATTGGCTCCTACCTAAAAATCCAGAACAAAATAACTCTTGTCTTTGCCAAATAAAAAAAACAACCACCAAAAACAACAAAAGGTTCCACTAACACAAAACAAACCAACACAACAACAAACCCTAACGTGAATGAAAAATAGCTTGTTATAGAAATGTTGCTAAAATCAACAGTTGTTAGTAATTTATTCATAGAAGATTCGCGGCTGAATGAATCTCTCGACGCCAAAGCGTAGCGGGAACGGAGACGAATTCTTTTCTTTTCTCTTGTATCTGAATCGGGTTCACCGTTTCGTATATATTTTTTGTTTATTTCTTCTTCGTTTCATATGTATTTATAATTGCTGGTGTAATTATTGCTTACTTTTTGGAATGAATAGCGTTTCAAGTTTGTTTGTGAGCATTGCGTTATTAAAATATGGAGTAAAATTAATATTTTGAATGTAAGTGGGATATTTTGGTGTTATATTTTTTTATATTTACAAGTTTAATTATTTTCTATACTTCTATGCTAATATTATAAAGATGAAGTGTTTGTTTGGCTGAACGCGCTAATCTCAGAAACTATTTCGATTCGAATTGAAAAAATATTTTAGGGTTGGACTGCTACCTTAGATACTAAGAACGTCTCTTAATATTCCATAAACAACTCTAAATTACATTCATTTGAACTCTCGTGTACACGCAAACCACAGCTAAATTAATGTACTATTGATTTAGTAGTTATAGAATATTATTGGTAAGCAGGATTTTGTGATTTCATTACTATCATTGGTAGTTATTCCAGATATTTTTTAATTGAGTATCTATTTGATTAGGTCTATCATGACAGAGCGTGTGACTGCAATTGCCAGAAGTTGTGGGTCCAAGATATGGAGAGAGCTGCGAAACTCAACGCCGGTTAACTGTTTCGACACCAGAGAGAAAAAGTGAAAATATTAAATATTTCATATCCTCAAGTGAGGATAGAACCCTCAATCTGTCGTGATTACAGTCACGCCACTACTGGCCTCAAACTCAATCAAAGATAATATAATAATCTAACATAATAAATTTATATAGAAAATTCGGAACAAGCCCAATCAATAACTACTCCAATAAAGCTCTGGTACACGACAATGCTTTTACCAAATGATAGACGGACATAAATGACCGGCGATTGTATCAATATATAATTGTTTCCTTTCGAGTAAATAAATATAATTTGTAAAGGATTGACTACGATATTTAATATAACATAATTTAGTGAAAAATACCTTCTATAACTTAGTTCTTTGATATTCACGATTGTTACACATTCTGTTTACCCGTGACCACAGAAATAAATTGGCCACTAAACGATTTCTCCATACCACTTATAGTCTTACCTAAAACATGATATGTATTTTATATTTGATAATTTGGTAGTTCACAGCTCCAATCAGCAACGTAATAATGGAAGACGAGCTAGAAGCTGTTCGTCGGGAAGCTGCAATTCTTACTGCCCAAGAAGTCGATATCGTTATCGTACTTTCACATGTGGGGTACATCAGTGACATGAGTGTAAAACTATTATCTTTCTTTTTTTTTAAATTAAATTAAATTAAAAATTAAATCAGTTTCACGTTTCACACTGCGAGCAGGTAGAGGGTATCTAGTGTTTAGACACTCCGTTCCTCCGTTTCGGCCGAATTGTTCGAAATATCGGGTTTCCAAAATGTATAATCTTAATATACGCGATTAATCCGGTTAAAATAGTTTCATTAAAATAAAATATGTTTTGGACTATCAAGACACTACGTGACTCGTATTTGTTCATTATTTTGAAAAAATGCGATACTTGTGCTTTCGTTTTAAGTTATGCATGTGTATATAGTAATATATTGATAGATCTCTTGAAAGATTTCCTTGATTTTTTAACATGAACAAAATATCAAAATGTCTATAACAAAAACACTTTTACGGAACAAATTTAACATTTTCATCACTTACATCCATTGGCTTGGAATCGAAATATTGTCTTTGGAGACCTTTTGTGAGTCGATCCAAAATAAAGATAGATTCCTATCAAACACAATAGAAGCTAAATTGAAATGTAAAATAAATAGCTATCATTTTGTTTCCAGTTCCGGATCTTAATATCTGGACAGCCTATCGATTTCATCAATTACCATTTCAAAGAGACTTGGTTAGGTATAAAGCGACTAAATACTTAGATTAATATATTTTAGTGTGACTGTAAAACCGACTGGTTGTGGGTTCGATCCCCACTCGAGGAGATGAAATATTTACTTAAATTTATATTTCCATTTCTTCGCTCTGATGTCGACGCTAAGCGCGGCGTTGAGTTCTGAGAAGAAACAATGTAAATTTTCGTGCTGAGTGTACGTAACTTTTCTATATAATATAAAAAATGAGTTTCATAAAATTTTACCTTAAAGCAGCTTCACGCTTTATCCCGCATAGCACTGTAGGAAGATCCCACTACGCAATGATTGTTTCAACCTTAAATTATTATAATTATTAGAATATTACTTAGCAACTGCTCCGTTACCTAATTTCATTAAAACCACGAACCTGGGGAAATACGGAAAGTCATTGCTCACTAGGAAACTTTGCTATTCCATTCATAAATATAAGATAGTAAGCTACAAGTTCCTAACTCCCACTAAGTCTCATAGTTGTAGTATTATGTACCAAGTTAAAATAACTTTAGCCTTCTAATAATATTTCATAATAACAAAGCTGAAATTGAAGTTCTAATAGTATGAATGGGAAGTGTTTACCTTGATGATAGTTGTAGGTTCAATTATCGAATCAGACAGTGTAAATTTTTTAAATATACAGTTTATATACATTTTTTACGACTATTTATAATGTATGTACAAAGTATTTTATTAGACAGTTTTATTTTGGAAGCTATAAATTTGATAAATCACTTTTGTGGTACAAAATCAATATTTAAATATAAAAGCTTAAGATAGTTAGTTACTCGGCTTTATTTATATATTTTTTAAAAATGAAAAAAAATATGATTCCATATTAAATAAATAAGTTATAAACATATCGTTGAATAATATTTTAAAAAACATCAACAATATAATATTCTAGCACAGAAAAAAGCGGTAAATAGACTGGAAAACAATAGCGAAATCGAACTATAGAGGCATAGACGGCGCGCTATGGAGCAAGAGAACAATACTTTTTTACAGGGGATTGAGGATTTATACCCTGTAGTATGGGTTTAGTATGGGCTTATGAATTTACTTCAAAGACGAAAATTATATTTTGAGCAGCGTAACAGGGTAGATGTAAAAGTATAAATTTTTATAAATATATTTATGTATCGATCATCCCACTGGAGGAGATGAAACATTTACTTAAATTTATATTTCCATTTATTCGCTCTGGTGTCGAGGACAAGCACGGCCTTGAGTTCTGCCACTCAACACGCAATGACTCCAGAATACGGCAGAAAGTGGGGAACGGAGTGTGTTAACACTAGGTTCCCTCTGCCTACCCTGCTGTGCAGATAGCGTGAAGCTGATTATCGATCATTCGGTCCAGAAATTATGTATTATATACTTACAAGTATATAATATAAAAGCTATTTTGTCAATTATCCCAGCAAACGCAATCAAGATTTGTAAACAGATATTAAAATTAATAAGATCTTTGATTTTCGATTTTTAAATTTAAAAAAAAAGTGACTTGTTTGTTTTTTCAAACGTGGATGATGCATGAAATGGACGATGTTATCTACATGCTTATATTAATCAGTCAGATTTAATTTATATATTTTATACAAATAAATATTTGAATGGAATAACGAGAAAAATCCTCAAGCATACACAAGGCAAAAGATAAACCAAGCGCGAGTCGGGCTTGCCCACAGAGGGTTCTGAACAAACATTGACGGTTTGGAACTTTACTGAAATCCAAGCTTAGCTTAGTCATAGTCCTTTCATCTGACACAACACTTGAACTAGAGAATTCTTATCTCTTTTAAGGCTGCAAATTAATAGGATTTAACCACAAATGTTAAATAGTTTTCAGATTTTTCTGCGCTAAAACTACCTGTAGCTGCCAAATTTATAACTCTAAGTCAAACGGAAGTACCATATTAATTTTGATTCCCTATATAGTGTTGAAATACCCGATTATCACCATATAAAGGGCTATATATTTTCTAAGAAAATGTTTGTACATTTACTACAATTATGATTGTTTCAGAAATTCAAGGAACCGTAGATCTGAGTATATGGTTTAAATTCTAACTCGATGTCTCCAAGCGTTCCTGAGATAAAGGCTCCTGACATACAGACAACAAATTGATCTTATAAGGGTTCTTTCCTTAAAAAGGACGGAACCCTAAAACTATGTAAATGTACATATTACGACGATAATGTAAAATTCACGACAAAAACTGTAACTCCCCTAAAAAGGTTTACCACCAATCCCTATCTACATAAATTATAATAAACATATCAAACCAGAGGCGATGTAACGTTTGAGGCCAGTCGTGGCGCAGTGGTACAAAGTGTGACTGTAAAACCGACTGGTTGTGGGTTCGATCCCCACTCGAAGAGATGAAATATTTACTTAAATTTATATTTTCATTTCTTCGCTCTGGTGTCGAGGCAAAGCGCGGCGTTGAGTTCTGCCACTCAACACGCAATACCTCCAAATTTCGGCAGAAAGTGGGGAACGGAGTGTCTTAACACTAGGTTCCCTCTGCCTACCCTGCTGTGTGCGGGATATAGCGTGAAGCTAATTTTTTTTTTTTTTTTTATATCAAACTAAACGAGCTCAATATTAGCGTTAGCCCTTTAATATTTCATCAATTCCCACTTAATTATTCGCTATCCAAATTATACAGCCAAATTCGAATGTAGGTCACGCGAATGCATACGAAATGAAGCGTCACAGCAATGATAATTAGTTTCATAATACTTTGCTGGCGGTAAAAGATAAATGCGACGCGAGTACAGTAGAAACCTTTTAAAATATTTGTTATTCTTAATGTCGACCGGGGCTTAATCACCTTGGGAAGATAATAATGCAAACAAATTGTGGCTTTTGGTGCGCTCGGTTTGTTGGGGGTGGACTTTTATCCGTTTTTTCGCACTTCAGTTTACTTTTTTATGTTGAGATTTTAATTTTTTTACGGGAAATAATGATTATTTTAAATTTTTCATTATATATTTCCTGCTTTTTTTTCGTATTTGTTATAATAGACTTTGTTACGAGTAGCTCTCAACTGCAAGTAAATTTATTTTTTTCCGTTCTCAGGAATTTTGGGAATATTTATTCTCTCTGCCCACTCTACTTTACTTGGGATAAAACTTGACGCTGTAAGGAACATTCATACAAAACATGCTTTATGTCTATCCGACTGTGCGTTATTAATTCAGTTAATAAGGAAAAAATTATATGTTATATATATATATATTTTATTTTTAATATATATATATATATATATATATATATATATATATATATATATATATATATATATATATATATATATATATATATATATATATATATATATATATATATATATATATATATATATATATATCTGTTAGTCTCTCAACTCACCACTTTTCACTTTATATTTTTGTAGGCAAAAGGAACCTAAAGTTAAGACATTCCGTTGCACACTTCTTGACAAAGTTTCGAGTTATTCTGTGTTGAGTGGCGGAACTATATTTCTATATTTTATTGTTATTCGAAAATAAATATATATTTTCAATACATAATTTAACGATGAATTTCTCGACTTTTTATTTTTTGATAATAAAGCGACGTTAAGTGACGGTTGACTGAAACCACTAGCGAAAGCTTTGTGTGTCGTGTGAAAATTCTGTTGAAGCGCAATGAGCAGTTCTATTATTAGATATACATCCTATAACTGCTTGCTTATTTATGTTTGTTTTTCTGTAGCAACATTGCTTAATTGTAATTTTGAAAAAAAAAATGTAAACTATAAGTATTTGACTTTTTTATAGAAAAAATGAAACAAAACTTAATTAAAAAAATCTAAATCAGCTTAACGCTGTATCCTGCACGCAACAGGGTAGGCAGAGGAAACCTAGTGTTAAGACACTTCCACCCCCCAGACCCCCCTCCCCCCCCCCTCTTCCAGGGTTAACAAAGGAAAATATTGAATATTTCATCAGTGGAAATCAAACCTACAACCAGCGTCACGATGACCTTAAGTAATAATAACATACTTAAATAAATTATATTAGTTAAAGTATCGACTTTATCTACTAACTATCGAGTTAGCTTCAAATAAAGTATCGTTAAGAGTTTATGATGACTCAAATGCAGTTACAATATACAATAACTATGACAAAAAAAAAGGAATAGATTTTGAATTTATATTTTAGCACCATATTTATTCAAAAAGGTATCGGAAAAGAAAATGTATAGAATCATATAGACCCGCCTCAGCTGACATTTTTCCCGATGGGCTTTGTGTACGTGTCTCGAATAGAATTGTTCGTCATAATAAAAACAATCGAATGATATTTGAAGGTGATACTAAGTGACAGTTATGTCATTAAAGGATGATAAATTCATTTTTTTTATTTTAACTTTCTATTTTATTGACTGGGAGTATAATAAATATTGATAATGTTAATTGCTTGAAGGAATTTCGTTTTCTTTTTAGGGTTCCTTAAAAAGCAGGGAAAAAAGGAATATATATATATATATATATATATATATATATATATATATATATATATATATATATATATATATATATATATTATAAGATTATTTTGTTGTGCGTCCCTCCGTCTGTCTGCCTGTCTCTCAAGACCCCTTATCTCAGGAACGCTTGGAGATACCGAGTTGAAATTCAAACCATATACTCAGATTTACGGCTCTCTGATTTCCTAATAAAAAACATCTTTCTACATTTGTTTAGAAAAAAGATATGAACGTTTATATTGCAAAAAAAAGCTTATGACGACACTATAAATTAAATCAATAGTTAACCTAAAATTATGAAATATTGGAAGCTAGCATCTATAGGTAGTACTAGTTTACTACCTATACTACTACCTATACTTTGTGGTTAAATCCTAATAAAAATAAAATAAAAATAAATAAATCAGCTTCACGCTGTATCCCGCACACAGCAGGGTAGGCAGAGGGAACCTAGTGTTAAGACACTCCGTTCCCCACTTTCTGCCGAATTCTGGAGGTGTTGCGTGTTGAGTGGCAGAACTCAACGCCGGCCTTAACCTCGACACCAGAGCGAAGAAATGGAAATATAAATTTAAGTAAATATTTCATCCCCTCGAGTGGGGATCGAACCCACAACCAGTCGGTTTTACAGTCACACCTCGTGCCGCTGCGCCACGACTGGCCTCATCCTAATAAAATATAGCCTTAAAAGTGGGGTAAAATTTGCTATTAAATTAAAAGTTCAAGTGAGGTATTAGATGAAAAAAGCTCTGGCTAAGCTAAACCTGAATTTCAGAAAAAGCTCCGGGTCCGACTCGCCCTTGTCTCGTTTTTAAAATAACATCTTAGTCATTAAAAAAAACGGTAAGTATTTTACCTGCTTATCACGTGTCGTTGGCAAATTTTATTTTTAAAATAAATGTTATATATAAAACTCAAAAACTTAACGTTCTTACTTAGGTTTATTATTAACTTGAAATGTTTTAATTCATTTACTCGAAGTAAGCTTTGTTCTACACATACTTATAAGCTTATAGAAGTTTGTTGAACTTGAACACGTGTACGAGAAATATTGAACAAAGTGCTTAATAGAACATTTTGCCATAATATCACCTTTCAATATTTTATATACAATTATATACATATACATAGTTGTTTATAGGTTTCAGGTTTCATCCCGCGCTAAGCAGAGTGAATCTGGGAATCTAATGTTAAGGCACTCCGTTCCCCACTTTCCGCCGAATTCTGGAGGCATTGCGTGCTGAGTGGCGGAACTCAACGCCGCTTGAAAATTAAAATATAAAATTTTTCGTTTTCTTGAGTGGAAATCGCACCCACAACCTGTCGCGTTACAGTAACACCCTTGTGCCGCTGAGCCACGACGGCTTCTGCATAACAATTAAGTAATATAATATCCATAGACAATAAGTGTTAAAGCTTACCGTTCCGTTTATTTGTGACATGACGGCGCTAGTAGCGAAACCTAACTCAGATTTTTGACTTTTCAAAATATGAAAATGAAAATTATTTTAAAATAACCATTCCCTCGGGGGAAAATTGAAAATTAAACCAACACAGTCAGTTACACTCAGACATTATGTCACTACGATGGTCTTCAATATTAATAATTTGTCATAACACTTTTTTTAAATTATTTTTTTCCTTTTTTAAACTTCACATTGTATTTCGCACTAAACAGGCAGAGGGAACCGGGAAACATAATCATAACATCTGTTTCATTGTTATTTTGAATTTTTCTTACACTTTTACTTGAATATTTTTTACATTTTTTTATTTGCGGTCAAGTCGAAAAGTTAAGGATATTATTCAAATAAACAAAAATTCGTCCATCATCCTTTCAAAGACAGACGTAGGGAACGAGGGATAATTTATGATCTACGATCCCTTAGGGGTCGTTTATATTCAAACAGAAGGGCTATCTACTTAATAATTACCTTAGAAAATGTCTTGATAATTTTCCTATTACGATTGTTGACTTTCATATTGGTTTTTAGAGCCTAAAAATATGGAAACCAGAAAAGAAGCTTATTACATCTTGCATTTATTATTTTCATATATTTATTATTATATAAAATTAAAAAAATTAAATCAGCTTCACACTGTATTCCGTACATAGTGTGGTAGGCAGAGGGAACCTATTATTAGGACACTCCGTTCCCCACTTTTTACCGAGTTCAGAAGGCATTGCGAGTTGAGTTGCGGAATTAAACGCCGCATTTTGCCTCGGCACCAGAGCTAAGAAAATGAAAATATAAATGTAACTAAATATTTCTCTTCCTTGAGTGGAAATCTAACCCATAACCAGTCGATTTTACAGGCACACTGTGCTCCTGTGCCACGACTGGCCTCATATTATTATATGCATTAAATAAACGTAATACATACAAACCATACATACACTGAACAGCACCGAAAAAAAATACAATGTGGCCGTATTTTAACATAATTTTGCTAATCCTTTAAATTATTTCATTTATAGGGGTACAGAAATGAAAAAAAATATATTAAGCAGCGGAGAACTTAGTTTTATAACACTAGGTTCCATTGCGTTGCGATATACAAAAGCAAAACGAGCAACCAAAGTATTTATAAAATACGATTTTTCTATTTCTTTCTATTTCTCTACTCCAGTTTTATTTTGTATCTTGTGTACAGCAAGCAGGACAGACAGATAGAACCTAGTGTTAAGACACTTCGTTCTCTACTTTCGATTTTACTGAATTGAAACTAAACGAAAACGCCAATAATAATTAGTTTGTCAAGACTTCCCACTGAAACGTAAGATGTAATTTAACGTTTGACAGAGGATACTCCACAGACGTGGATGAGTTTCAGCTGACAATGTTGATTCAAACGGTTTGCACCTCAAAGGGACCGAAATAGATTAGAACGTTGACCCTACTACTGTGATATTTGACTAACGAACTCATTCACTGGTCTCGATACGATCTATTTTTATTAGTGGGGGAATGTGTAGTTTCATTTTAGTGTGGATAAAGATACGTTTTTAATATTTGGAAGACATCTCCTAATATGTTATTTGAATTTTTTTATCGTTGTAACTATCCTTTTTAGGTGTATTGTGGATATAAAATGTGGTCACATTTAAAACGTGTTCTAGACATCTAATTATATATAGATTTTTTTTCATAACATGTGAAATGCAATGGTTATTTTCATTTCAGATATTATGTTAAATATTTCTTAAATATATAACGAATTATTAAAATTTACGAATATTATAAAAAAAAATATCATACATACTAATACAACAGACAGACTACAACAGCAGAGTATCTCTACAAATACCTTATCTTATACTTCCTAGCTCTTTCGTGTAGTTGTAGAATCAAACAATATATAAAATAAATAATTAGATAACTTTTATTTTGAATAATTAATTTCTCTGAAGTGGAATCGAACTCACAACCGTCTCGTTTACAGTCAGAAGCTCTACCACTGCTCTGTGTCAGCCTCTGTTGGTAACTGGCCCTTGTCTTTATGTAACCTTTCATTATATTAGAGTTAATTTTTCTCCGTCAAAATACGTTGTGTATTCGTCCGTCAAAATATGTGGGTGTAAAAAAACATGTTCAAGAAACGAATACAAATGCTTATCTTACGATAGGACAACACTAATTAGTGCTAGCAATTAAAATTATCTATCTTTTGTTACAGATTAAAAATATCAGTATGAAAGCCGGATAGTGAAGTGAAAAGCTTATATCGATAAAATGGCGAGGTTTATACTAATGTTGCTGCCGTTAGCCGCGGCGGCACTTTCTTCTGACACAGACACCTGTAACCCGGACAAAATGACCGTATACAGAATGGTTTTGCATACCTATTGGACAAGGGAGAAATTTCCGAAACATTACCCGGATTGGAGGCCGCCGGCGCAGTGGTCGAGGATATATGGTAAGCTTATTTTTATATTGTCATCATAAGTAAGCACAACGGTTGTAGGTTCAACCTGCGTGGCGTGGGTTCCACTCAATACTCAATACGTAATATCTCAAAGGTGCGGAACGGAGTCTCTTAACACTAAGTTTCCTCTACTCTTTAATACAGTGTAAAGCTATAAAAACCATAATAAGGTTGGTATGTTTGATGGCTCTAGATGAAAGTTGTATTCAAGATTTTTTTTCCCCTGGTAACGAGGCAAAGCACGACGTTAAGTTCCACCACCAAACAGATAATATTTTAGGAATTCGGCAAACATTAGGGAAGAGAAGTGCCCTAATGGTAATGACACCATGTTCTTATGTTTCCTTTACATACGCTAAAATGTGCTTCTGCCAACGTCTATTGCGTAAAAAAATATCGTTATATAAAAATTGCCTTTTTCTGTAAAGTAAAAATATTGTAAAGTAATAAATGTTATAAAATTAATAACGGCATTCAGTCACGGTGTGAAAACAAGCTGCTTAAAATACTCTTGTACTTCGTATTTAATTTTAATTACTACGTTTTATGCCCTTTGAGATATTTGAAATTTTAATTGATCATATTGAATGAATCAACTGCTTTTATCAATTTGGAGTTTCTATTTATTATTTCCTATAATTTACCGTAAATTTATTATAGAACTTAACTTTAGAATTTTCAACTTTTTTTTAAATATAAATGGGAATCGAACCCACCTACCCGTCGCCTTTACAGTCAAACGAAGATACACCATAACAGCTGCAAGTAATTGTTATTAGAAACATATAAGCCAGACGAAACGCCTGAGATATGTTTTAAATTTGATATTTTTTTCTTTTATTTGTAAAAAACTAACTTTCTAACTTTAGTTAGATCGAAACATAGTAATGGCCATCGTTGCACAGTGGGACCGCTTCTGACTATAAAAGCGTCAGTAAATGGTTGTTTCTTATTTCATTCGGAGAAATGTTTTTGTTTAAATTATTTTGCTTTTCTTGCAAGACTCTTGTATTCAGTGACGTTCAGTTTTGCTAATCAATTTATGTCTTGGCTTGTCTCAAGTTCGATCAGAATGTATTAAACGGAGTATCCTAATTTTAGGTTATCTTAGCCCAACCCTGTTAAGTAACATATATGAACTAGCTTCACGATGTATCCCGCATCCTGCGGATAGGTAGAGAGAATGTCGTGTCGTTCCTTTCCTACCATTCCTTCCTTAACACTCGTTCCTTTTTCTACCATTCAACAGGAACAAGTGCTCCGCGCTTTGCCTAATTAGGGGAGCAAAGAAATAAAAATATTAGATAATTCATTCCTCTAAGAGGGAATAGGACCTACAACCGCTATAAGAGTCGCGTGCTTGTGCCACTGTACCACGACAGAAGGAAAATGGCGCAAGTGCTTTAAAAGGGAAGGAAAAGTGGGTTTCTCCACTCTATCCTGCTAGGTTCCCTGTGTTGTGCGGGATACAGCGTGAAGCAAAAAATATACAAAATTGTATATGCTTAAAACTATATTTTTTATCTCTACGCTATATTCCGCACAAAGCTGAGAACCCAGTGACAAGACACGTTACGACACAGTAATAAAACTTACATATTAAATATTAATCATTTATATATACTTATACTATAATAAAAACTAAAAATATGTTATAAGGCACTTATCGTAGAAAACACGTAGCTCTTAATTAAAGTTGATACTACACATTACGAAGAGCGCTGGCGTGTTGCCAGTATGAGAATAGACTTATCGATATAGACAGGAAACTAAATTCCGCCACAACACTATTGTGTTTCAGGAAGTATGATTTGGATATATGAAATTGTATTGTGTTATATTAATTTAATATAATAATTATTTCTTGTTTTAGTGTTAATACTTTTGTTCGGCACTGTACATCTATTTTCAATTGGCGAAATAATCAAAAAAATCTATTTAATTATTCTTAATTTTCTGATAGAACCCACAACTATTGCGTTCATAATCAGATTTACTTTCAAATACGTTTTAAGATTGCTTACGAAAGTTGGTACTTTTTATCTCTTTATTTGGTTGATGAAAATTCAGTTTTGTTTTTAAGTTTCAATTTCTGATAGTAAACAAATTAATTAGGTAATTACTAGAATTTTTTACTTATAGAAGTAATATTGAAAGTTTTTTATATCTTTGAGTACAACAGCGACCAAATTGATTGCTCGAGATCAGCCTTCGCAAACCTTGTTTGTTTCTAATCTCCAAACTCTCTAATAAAATTAGTATCAAAGATGAATAAGCGAAAATATTTCTCGTCGTAAAATGGGATAAAAGCTTTGAAGTTCGGAAATCTCTTTAATTACCGCCAGGAATTTACTCAAAGACCTCTCCAAACAGCAATCTTATTATTTTATTAAAATTGTACATTTCATAAGCTGGATGCCTCCAGAATTCGGCGGAAAGTAGGAAACAGAGTGATTTAACACTAAGTTCCCTCTTCTGCTGTGTGCACGATGCATCGTTATATTTATTTATTTATAAACTGGAAAGAAAACCTATCGTTTTCTTTTTGCATAAATCTTATTGTTGAGATGTACGTCGGATTTGAATTTTATTTAATTATTCTTAATTTTATATCTGTCGTCTCTTACCTCAATAATATAATATACCGTGTAATAGCTAACTACAGTCCAGAATCCAATGATTACAGCAGAACCAAAGGAGGTTGGATTAGATATTCACTATTTCTGTGGATGAATGTGGACTCCCGCGGCCTCGCGCTCACGTGCGAGGAGACACCGGGGTGGTTTTAGTCGGTAAGAGTCCGGCACGCCCCTCCGTCTTTCCCCAGGCGGAGGTAGTCCATGAGGATTTCCCCCCGTAAAAAAATAAAAAAAAAAGATATTCACTATTTCACACCGCATATAAATATAATAATACAAACATAGTAAATAAAATTACAAAAGTTTTTTTGTAAATAGGAATTGTAAATAATGTGGTCGAGGTTGCCGTGGTGATTTCTACTTGAAGGAATGAATAATCTTTATTTCCTTGTTGTGGTAACAATGCACAGCTCGACGTTGAATTCCGTAAATCAAACACTTGTAATGTCTCCAAAATTCAACGGAAAGTAGAGAACGGAAGTATCTTAATGGAAACGGAGTGTCTTAACATTAAATTCCCAGACTCTTTTATCTGCTTTATTTGTGTAGAATAAATACCCAATAAAGAATATGCGTAATTTAAAAAAAAATTGAAATATTTGCTACTAAGACAAAATGTTAACCACTTTCCTTCCTTCTAGAAGATTTATTGCCAAATTTGTATCTAAAGTAGGCAAACAAGAAATAACTTAAATAGCATTCTAAGACAAGATACATATAACATTACAAAAAAAATGGCTATATCTCATTGTATAACGCAAAAACCAATGATTGATCACCAGCTTAACGTATTTTCGATACAAACAAGAGATTATTTTAATATAAAAAGTTGATCTAAATAAAACTCAAAGATTATTCTGTCAAAACAGTGTACTTTAAACGATTCCAACTCGGTACATTTTATAAATACTTTTTGTTTGTATTGGCAAAGGGTATCGATGACACTTTCGTCGTGAGTCGCTTTTGTGAGGACAAATTAAAGACTGAATTGTTAGTGCCGACTAATTGATGCTGACAGTTGTTTTAAATTAGAACATTTTTAAATTGGATTCGTTTTTTTATTTATACTTTTATACTAATTAACTTATTATACTAATTGATGATGTTTAATAGTTCCTTGTTTTATTAGCGCGTATTTAATAAAATAATAGGGAATTTTGAGGCCAGTGGCGCAGCGGCACAAAGTGTGACTGTAAAACCAACTGGTTGTGGGTTTGATCCCTACTCGAGGAGATGAAATATTTACATAAATGTATATTTCCATTTTTTCGGTCTCGTATCAAGGCAAAGCGGGGCGTTGAGTTCTGCCACTTAACACGCAATGCCTCCAGAGTTTGGCAGAAATTGGGGAAAGGAGTGTCTTAACACTAGGTTCCCTCTGCCTACCCTGCTGTGTGCGGGATACAGCGTGAAGCTAATTTAATTTTTAATTTTTATTTAATTTATTTTATATTGTTCTGCGAATAAAAAAATACACCAAGCATTTGCAGAACTGAGAAAGAGAAAGATAAGAGAGCTATAATGAATTATATAACCCACTACGACTATAATGGGTGTAAAACACCTCAATTTTTAAAGTAATGTATTTATTAATGAATTGTCAGAAATAGTAAATAATTTTTACTTTTAGCAGTTAATTAGGACCCTTTTTTAATAAATATATGTATATAATTTTGTAAAAAAAACTGAAAATGTTATTTTCATAATATGACTTATAAGGCTGACTGTACTAGAAATGAAAATGAAATCCAATTACAAATCAAAAGATTTCATTACACAATAAAATATATATATCCTCATGGAACTTTTGGTTTTGCAATTATTAAGTGTCGTCGTAAAGATGAGACAGAAGTTTTTCTAACACTTTAGAGATTATCTGTCTTGATAAATCTACTAAAAAGTTATCTTCGTCAGTCGCCTACTAGAGCTTCCAATCCAATTTGAAATTTTCGGAGATGCATAATCCTAAAAGTAATATATAAAATAATGTATGAAAAGTAATAAATATATCGAATGCAGACATCTTGCACGCTAGATGTGTATTTTCCATGCTAAATTAAATAAAAACATAAAAAAGGTTAACATTTAAATTGTTAATGAGTTACTCACTGTGAACAAAGGGTGTTGCGACTAAAAACCAAATACACCCTGGGTTTTGTGAACTTGTGTTGAACTGACACGCTCGAAACGTCATTATTAAGAAACTGAACTGAACTTACCCTAATGATTACTACTGTTGTATTATTGATTTGATTAATTTTCACTTTTCTGCTACTGACTTTAAAATTAATTACACATATTTTTATTTAGACTTGTATGTAAACTACGCGATGAGGTCATAGTGCAGCGGCAAATAGTACGGCGTTGAGTTCCTTAAATAAAAAAAAAATTAAAACTGCTTCCAGTTTTTGCTGCGTCAGATTTTTTTTGATTTGCGTAAGAAATGGAATGTTGAAGCAAAATTATTCTTCTGCTTACCCTGCCATGCGGGAAAAAGTGAAGCTTTTTTATTTTTTATAAATATTTTATTTCAATCAACACTTTTCTTGAACGCCACTACGTCGGATAAAATTAGTAAATTATTTTACTACGAGTTAGTCATATTGTGCTTTATAGATTATTCATATTAAAACTTGGCACAGATCCTCAACCTGACTAGTCGAGAGTCGTACTACATTTGTAAAATGTACACATGGCAACAAAATATAATTAATAAACGTGTTATTTAAAATATTTTTTGGATTTTATCCAGAATTTTTTTGTATACTATTATAACGGAATAATTTTCATTATAAAACTGTTGGAAAATCTTTGGTTGTGGGTTCGATTGCCAATCGGGACAACTATTGCGATTTCTTCAAATTATTCCGCCTCTGCGCTACAACTACATATATTAATTATCTTTAATATAATATAAAGAAATAATAAATTATGTCTCAAACTGTATGTTAAAGTGAACCATTGTTGTTTTCCACACCTACTAAGAACTCAACACGTAATATCTGGAAAATGGAGTGGAAAGTGAAAAACAAAGTGTTTTAACACAATCCCTCTACCTGTCCTATAATATGCAGGATACAAATACAGCGTGAAGCTAAAAAAAAAACAAATATTGTAACAAGTATAACTAGAGTTAAACAAAGATAGACAGTTTGCTCGTATCGTGTTAACGATCGCAATTAGGTGCAGGCGTACCTTAGAGTAATGGCGTTATTTGGTTCACTCCCCTTCCTTCAATATCTGTTCTTTTTTTCTAAGAAAAATACTACAATCTAACGAGAGTGCTAATCCCGTCTATCTTATTGGCATCGCAATAAGTTTTAATAAGATTGTTGTTATTTTGCGGATGATATTTGATGTGTATAGAAATAATATAATATATAAATAATATAGAAATAATTTCAGGTATATTACAGTTTTTACGTATTTTTTTTAGTAGTATAAATAGAGAAAATCTATTTATATTGGCTTTTTTTTACCTCAAACAATTGTTGTGATCTCGAGGTAACATTTAAAATTTTCTTAAGATCTAGTCTCTAATATTGCGTGTTGAAAGGCGGTTTTTTTTTCTTTTTTATTTTTAACATCCGTCAGCACGTACATTTCGTCTTTCGCTTTCGTTTAAGATTTCAATTTCAAGACTCTACAAGTTTAGTATCGCTTATTATAGTAATAGAATAGGCGTTACGCTTATTTAAACAATTATTCCCGCTAATAGTATCAAAACCAAAACTACAACGCGTACAATGTATAAACCGTCCCACTGTGCTACAATAGCCTCGATATTTCATATAACAGTCAAAAATATTTGTTTCAAATTATCCTCTTAAATAACAATATATAAGAAGCCGTCACAGCCACGTTGTTTACATAACGTGAGCCTGACTCACCCAATGCGATACGGGACTGTTGAACTCCAGCGCTGCCAATTGGCCGCGATACAATCTGTACGAGAATAAGTGCAGATAAATTGTTTTACATCATTCATGTTTCAGTTGCTTGGTTTTTTATAATAGTTCTATTTTTGATAATTTTCTTCTTCTTCAGCTTTAGCTCAGGGTAGGCAGAGGGAACCTAGAGTCTAGACACTCCGTTCCCCACTTTTCGTGAAATTTTTGAGGTGAATTGCGTGTTGAGTGGTAAAACTCGATGTCGCTCTTTTACCTCTATACCAGTGCAACGACATGAAGATAATAAATAATAATTCATTCCATTTATGACATCTGATTTACTAAACTGTTTTTTTCCTTTTTATACATTTTAAATTCATAGTTTATCCTACAAATAGGATATACAAGGATTTCCTAGAGTCAAGTGTCCTTTCACTCCCTGTATTGAGTTTTTAGTATCTTTTCAGAACGAGAACATCAGAATAATTTATTCCCCCAAGTGGGAAACGAACCCACAACTATCGCATTTTCAGTGAGACGCTCTCCTATTGTACCACTATGGACTCATTTTTTAGTATATTATTAGCGGTATAATATGTACATGCACATAGAAATCTTACATAACTATTTTAAAGATACAGAACTAGTTTATATATTAGCAGTTAGTAGGTTCTATTTATATAAAATACTTATATTTAAAATAATTATATATTATATTCAATATTTTATTATAAGATTATTCTAATAAAAGTATACCTTAAGACGCCTGAATTAAAAAAATAAACTTTTATAAGAATTCTGATAACGTAAGCGATGTACAAATGATGGAAAAAAAAAATTTGAATAATTTCATTTTATTTTCATATTAAAAGGTCGCCTTCTCACTAAATTGGAAATTGGATTATTAAGATTTACTTGTCAAATTTGACGTATTATATTAGCTTACAACTAGTACCCGAGTTTAGAATTGATTATCTGAGTACTTATTATTAAGATAATTTTCTTAGCTCCGCACCTTATAGAGGGAGGGGAGAACCCAGAAAGCCAAACGTTACGATGTCTGTGTATTATTTTTGCACTTGTATTTCCACTGTGATCAACTTCTTCATACATGTTCTTATGGGGGAGTTGTCGTGTTTTTTTTTGGTGACCTTCCTCCATTATAATTGATAGTGTGTTCGAAAGCAAGCCCTGTCTCCTTTTTTTTGTTCTTTTTTTATGTTAATTAATTTAATATTTGTGTATATGTGGTTTGTCTATATAATTGTATATTTTAAAAATAAAAAATTAAATATAATGCGGGATACATCGTGAAGCTGACTTCATGCTGTATCCCGCACACAGCAGGGTAGACATAGGCAACCTAGTGTTAAGACACTCCGTTCCCCATTGTGTGTTGTAAACGAAATTGTTTGTTCAATTAAAAATGGCTTACTCTATTATGTCATAAAATTAGGTATAGTTAAAAACACATTAATTACATGAACCGAAGCCCGAGTGGATTACTAATGTTATGAAAAATTCCATTCTTCAAATATCTATATATATAAGAGGACATGTACTTGACTGACTGAGGTAAGACGCACGCACAGCCGTTACCGCTGTGCGTAGAAACGTCAAATTTGGACAGATGTTTATTTTCATAATCTGGACATCCACTAAGAATGAATTTTGAAAAATTTTAACGCTAAAGGGATGAAAAAGAGGTTGAAAAATTGTATGGAATTATTTTTAAATCGACATGGATTTTTATAAAATTTTAAATTCAGACTCTTAAAAACCTTTATTTCCCCCTAAGAGTGCAAATAAGGGGCTGAAAGTGTATATGGAAAAATCTTTAAATCGCCACCGATTTTTATTAAAAATTTATTCAGATTGTTAAAAATAATTTATTAAACACGTGTTTCGTGGTTTTTTAGAATTCACTCCTAAGGGTGCAAATAAGCGGGCGAAGCCGCGCACGCTCACGAGTTAAATATATAATTAGAGTAGCTCAATGATACCATATTATTGTATTAATAACAAATCTACCAAAATTTATCAAAAAATTAAAACAAATGTGTCAAATGTAGTTTATTAGATTTTATCACATAGTTACAAAGTGTGTATTTAATGAATAAATACATTCGTGTAGTCTTTATGAAACCCAAGACAGCGAAAGCTTTTAATAACAATTAATAATTTAGCTACAATTTTGCGATATTCCCTTTATACCTCAAATAATTGTAATGATCTGGAAGTTACTTAAGAACTTCTTTAGATCCTAGATATTGTATCAAAGAGAATGTAAAGCAATTGCTCAATTAATCATTTTATTTTATTATTTTATTGTGGAACTTAATTGCATAGAAAATATTTTTAAAACTTAGAAATTACTTTTTAAAAAATTACTTTTTTTAAAATAGTCTTCATGTATTGTATATTTATGAATTTGTATATTTATTGTTATAATCCTTTTATATATCATTCATTTATATATTATTAATTTATATATTTATTGTTATAAGCCTTAGTGTATTGTTATAATATAACAAAATTTTACTTTACTTTTAAATTGTGGCGTATGCATTATACTGATGCATAAACTGTAGAAGTAAACTATAAAAGTTCATACATTTAAATGTGTTTAGTGTTTTAGCGAGAAAGTGGAACAAACGTATATCCTCACAAATACATTTATAATATTATAGAAAGTTTATAATGCAAAGCGGCATAAAAACTCTTCCGTTAGCAGTCCCTAGCAGTCCGACTGACAAACAACGCCAGGCCGAAACTACTAGATTTATAAAGTAGAAATTTGTCGCGAAGGAAGGTTAGGGAGTGGGACTTAGTCGACTTTGTAATGTAGTAAAAAAGCAGTTTTACACGTTTTCCCGCATAGCAAGATAAATTCGAGATGCAATTTGAACGTCTTTGCCGTCCAATTCTGAAACGGGCAAATAAAAACAAGAGGTCATCGAATCGAATTGCCCGTCGAACCCACAACCACCGCGATCACTCGCTGTTTCACCACGTTACGTTTATATTCGCAATTGTTTTAATGTCATTGGCACGACTTTCCTTGTGAATCACTCTCCTTGAAACGTTATCAAAGTGCGCGGAATTGGGCCAGCCTTGCTCATTTTTTAGAATAAAGCTAATGGATACATTTTGTGGTGGTTTTATTATTCACGCTATTTATTCATTTATTTTTAGTTTTACGTGATGTTTTGTTTATAGGCAGCGGGAACCTATTGTAAAACCACTTTGTACCCTATTTTCCGTCCAGTTATCGAGGTATAACGTGTTAAGTTGCTCAATTCAACGCCATGGTTTGTCTAGTAGAGCAAGGAAAAATTTTAGTACAATCATTCCCCGAGTAGAATCGAACCCACAACCGTCTCGTTTACAGTCCTATTTTGTGTGTAGCACAAAAATGCCACGACGGACTCGTTACGTTTCATATTTGATATACCTTAAAATAGTTTTTACTTTCTTGTCGTTACTATAGGTATCAGTTATGGATTTTTGGCTTATTGAGTGTCTGTGACCAGTAAAAGTAAAAAAAATGATGGTATTTAGAATAATTTCTTTATCCCATTTATATGTCTTTCAAATGTTATACGGTTACATTTTTTCGCAATTTAGAGATTGAATAGCTGTTGCTAACATTTTATCATCATAATACTCATCATCATACTTTATGTACATAATGTTTTAAATACTCCATACGAATTTATACTTTTAGTATTAAATTTTCTTTTGTTAGAGAGAAATTATGTGAAAATTAAAGACGTGTTATATTATATACAAGTTTATGAAAGTGGTTATTTATATTATAATGGAATAAGAAAATTATATGAAAATTCTCTATAGAAAATTCATAGTAAATGAAACTAGATAGTACTGTAATCAGATTCAGTCTTTCAAATAAGAAAAGCTGAATTAACTTTCTCTTAGCGAGCTCTCCAAGCAAATTGTGAAATATTTTTTTCTAGGATTTGTTTACAAAGCAATTTGCTACCCTTTTATCGCCTTTTTGTTAATTTAAGATTTTATATAACTTCATTATTAAAAGAACACCCGCGGAAAATTCATTTTCTTTTGCTATTAATCAGCGGTATTTGGTGATGAATATTTATTTTGTGGATATTTACTTGTTTACAATGTAATATTTTAATTAACACTTTGTTTTTGTGATGGACGCGGCGTAGCTTTACAATATATCTTTATACACGACGGTTATTAGTTCAATTCCCACTCGGGGTATATATATTGTCATTTTCGTCGCTCTGGTAACCAGACAAAGCGGCGCGGCGTTGAGTTCTACCACTAAATATGCAATATCTAGGAAATTGGATTTTTAGTAGACTGAATGCCGTAACACTAGTTTTCCTTGGTCTACACTGCTATACACGGAATATAAAATTAAGATAAAAATGAAACGTTCTGTTCAAGTATGAAGTTAAATTTCGCTGTTATATACCCAAGTTATTATTAAGAGGAAAAACGGAGTGTTTTTACATTACTTTTTCTCGGCTATTAAGCTAAAAGCAAAAGATTCGTGAAGATAAAACAATATTTTAGAAAGATTTCCAATTGAGAAACATTGAAAATAGCACAATATAGCTTTAGTCATTAAAAGCTTAAAGAGACTTTTTAAGCTCGATGTTATATAAGGACTGATGGATAGTTTAATAACTTACACTTTGTCGTTACACTTTTATTGAGCTTATAACCATGTCAGAACCTTACCCTTCTGTATATTTTGTAGTACTGTTAGAAAAAAAACCCATGGATGACCCAGCGTCAATTCTTCATTTGTTGATTCGTAGATATTGCTATTAATAAAGTAATGGCATTTAAGAGCAATAAGAGCAATATATATAAGCTATACAGTATATTTATTATTTAAAATAAATTTTAAGCAAAGTGATATAGTCGTGGGTTCGATTCCCAATAAAGTAATTTATTTTCATTTCCTTATTATGTTTGATATGCATCTATGAGACACAAAATGTATATTACGAAATTTAGTTTCAACACTGCGTACCACTACTCTTTACCAACTCTGTAATATAAAAAAAAACTAGATTGTAACCCAGAAATTTCTTCAACAGGTGTATCACACAGTCGCTCCTACGTTTTGTTCCGGTTGGGTCGTCGAGTATCAGCGCCGGTTAGACAATTTGCAGAATCTGGTAGATCGGACTCTTTAGGCTCCAGTCCAGGGACAATGGATGTGTTCGGAGCACCAGCTATCGGACAAGGTGCTGGGCGGACGGAGGCTGAATTCTTTGTTGACGGAAATCATTCTAGAGTAAGTAAAGGAAGTTGTGTATATGACCGAATGACAAGTCATTTCAGTAATTGTAATACATTTTTCTTTTGGTTATCGATTATTATTTGAGAAAGAAAATTAGGAATATATTTAGAGCAATGTTGAAATTAGGAATCTAATTTTATCACCTTAAAAGGCTTGTCTCTGTTTAAAGGAAATATATGCAAATTTGATATTTCGTAATAAAAATAGAATATGTTGTTTTTATTTAATAGAATATATTCATTCATAATAACAATATAAAGCATTTTTTAAAATATGATATTATAATAAACTCGTATGTACAACATAATATATACCGATATTCAAAGACTAAGCTCATTTTCAAATAAACGGCCAAATAATTAATATTCTCAAATGTAGTTCAGCTTTGCTTAGCTCTGACAACGATAGGTATGTTTAGTGTTTATAGGATCAGAGAGGATTGCGGGGATTGATCTTTGTTGATGGGAACGCTGGATATAGGTAGATATGTAGTATTATCCTAGCAAGCCATAAAAGGCCTATAATTTTATATATTTACTTGATAAAATAAAATATAAGCTTTTTTGTATTTTAATAAGAGTATAAGGGGAAGTAATAAAAAATAATGTGTAATTTTCTATTTACGTCTTACAGTCTACGTAAACAAAGTTGTCGGTTCCAAATAGTTAATTATATTATAGCTCAAATTATAAATAGTTAATTTAAAAAAAAAACATGTTTTTGGCAACATTACCAAAAGGTGCGTTAATTACTCATTAAAAAAAACATTCAGTATTATAATAATAACTAGTAAAAGTTCATATTTAACATTAAAACTCATATAAATTTTAGTTTCGAGTAAAATTGTAATGTGACCACGCCTACAGATAAATAATACTGTACAAACCGCGTACAACGATAGCATGTTCCACGAAACGATTGCAATAAACACAATGACAGTTTACAATAACTTTACGATCCAGCTCGTGAAATATAAAAGGATCTTTTCATTTTATTACTTTCAATCGACAATTTTTAGATCTAATAGTTTGTAAATAAGCGTCGCATTTTTTTTTAGAAAAGGACTATAACATATACGATTTTTTTTAAGAGAATAATTTAAAAAAAACCAGCCAAGCGCGAATCAGACTCGCCCGCCGGGGTACCAATATCAGGATTGTGATTGGGAAATACTTTATAGATTTTGATGATGCAGTGAATATAGTTAACAAACATAAGTTTGCGGGTATATATAATTATTTTGTATGAAATTAACTAACAAAGAAAAATATTTTTTGATATAAGTTTGTCTGTGAAATATTCATAAATTTTTACTTTTCGTATTTTTTCCTTTCTCCGTCTACGGAAAGTACACTGTTTTAACTGCGTGGCGAATTTTTTACAAAATTATGCAAAAACGATACATAATGCTCATTTCTTTTGGCTGATTATTTGATATTAATTTCAGCTTGATACCTCAACGCGCGATCTCAATTAAAATATTCTTGACAGACAGACGGACAACAAAGTGAACAGTAATTTAAGTTTTTTTTTCTGCTTGTAAATAAAACAAACGCTATATGTTAGGGGAAGCTTGCCAGAACCCAAAAGTGAAAATTGCATTTGATTTGATTAAGTCGATTCTGAGATTAGCGTGAACAACCACACAGACAAACAAAACAATTTTTTTTAAGAATTATTGTTTTGGGTTCTATTACATCAATAAAGGCTCCCAATTAACATTTTTCTTAAATATGTTCCATGTACATACCTAGATTCGTTACAACTTCATTATAAGTATAAACAACAGTATACGCAACGCATCAACATGCGTATAAGAATTTCACTGGATTAGTAATCACAGTGATTAGGCGGGCGCCCATGGGGCGTGGGTTCGAATCTCGCTATGTATTTTTTTTATACGGTTTCTAATATAATGATACCTATTGTAAGTTAAATCATTCCTTTCATTGATAATTGATTTTACCTCGCAGCTATCGAGTTTAGTGATACACGCTTAAACCGCCCTTCGATATCGATTGTAGTAAACAAAAAATATATTTCCTCGCTTTTCACCTATTTAAACATATTACGCTTTGAAATGACACTTGAAACAACCGAAATGTGGAAACGAACACCTAAACAAACAATCTAAAAGTTCCCTTTTGGAAAATTTGAACTTACGACCCTTTTATCCTGACTGACTGTCAAATTTCAACAGCGCCCGTATCGTATTTCAACACTAATTAATGCCCGGGAGAGCAAACAACAATTACGATACGTCAGGAACAAATAAAAACAGTAGACGATTCAAATCGAGTAATAAAAGGGGAATTTATCGTACTACCATCGCGGCCATTTTACTGCCAGTTGAGACTAATTTCGGTTGTTTACCGCTTTACAGAAGTTTTTATGTTATTTCATTTATCAGTTGACGTGTTGAGGTCAAGAGGTCAGGGGTCGACGTGGAGGTTTATCATTATTTTTTATCTTTTTACCACCCTTTATAAAGCTTGTGTCTAATAAAGTGGTCGCTCCATTTAGCTACTTCCATTTTGCGAAGATATATCTGCTGATTTATAGCTCACAAAAGATAACAAAGATTAATTCAGTAACATAATGTTACATACACAATAACGAAAGACTTTACTCCTAAAATATATTTAATATATGTTTTAGCTTAAATCATTGATAAAAGGTTACAAAATAATAATTATGTATTTTTTTAGTATCACGATCATCTGAGTAGACACAGTAAACCTGGGAGCCTAGTATTAAGACGGATTGGTTAAAGTTCCCTATAAGATACTTTCGTATCATTTCCCACTTTTTGCTAAAATCACAAATGCACGTTAAGTGGCAGATCTGCCTGAAGGGAGCTTTGAGATTTCACGGAAGCTCAGGGAGCTAATTCGATGCAAAAACTTAGCCACCAGAGTTCACGGCGCGTTTCAGTGGGTGCCGATGATGCCCCCGATCTGCGATCTGGTTAGCTCCACAGACTTAGACGAAGTTAAGTCCATTCTAAAGGATTTTAATCTGGCCGCAGTCCTTGGCCCTTGACCCGATAAAAATCCCAAACAAAATGTTAAAGAATCTTCAGATTCAATTAATTTCTTTACTGGTCCTAATTTTTAACAGTCTTCTAGTAGGCTACTCTTTCCCTATCGAGTGGAAGAAAGCTACAGTCATAGTCATTCACTAGCCTAAAAAAGCCACCAAACTTCCCTCCAGCTACAGATTTATGAGAGTGCTCATTAGCAGTTTAGGAAAAAATTACGAGAGAATCATTCTCAGTAGATTAAAAGTAGCCGAAATAAAACAACTGCTCATCAATGAACAGCTCGGCTTCAGATCCCACCACTCGTTCATACGCAAAGTTTAACGGCTACCGAAACACATCGCGATATACAGCGTCCGTCTATTTTTTTTGACATAGCCAAAGCCTTTGACAAGGTCTGGCCTGCTCTTTAAGCTCCGTCGTATGGCACTGCCAGACTCTCTCGTTCACATCATTCGGGAATACCTGTCGAATCGCACGTTCCGATTTAGATTAGAAGGGACACTATAGTCTAGACCCGTTCACGCCGGAGTCATGCAAGGTTCCACATCATTATTTTAAGCGTTTTACACAAGCGACATTCCGCGTACAGATAGCGTCTAACTTGCTACTAATGCCGACGACACCGCCTTTTACACCGCGGATTACTCCGCTTGGATCCTAGCCGAAAGACTGCAACGAGCTGCCGACGCCCTAGGCGATTGGTTCAGCAAGTTTCAGCTTGAGGTTACCTCGGAGAAAAGCGTAGCCATTCTCTTTCCTCGTAATTCGTCCCATCATGACCTATGATTGTGTCACAATGATAGACCTCCTTCGGAAGGTCCAAAACAAATTACTCTGTATGCCATCCGGATGCCCGTGGTACGTACGCAACGTGGACCTTACACAACGATTTTGAATTAGAATCGCTAAATGAAACGAATTCGCTAAAGGGACCTTTCCCTTTGACGTGACAGTAATAAAGCCAAGTCGAAAAAAAAGTTAATAGAGGCAGTTGCTTGCAGACACGGCCCTTATTGGAAAGAAACTCGTGTGAAGTATTGTTATTGGGTGATATATCATATCACTTATTGCAATTACGTAGAATCTCCTCTTTTCTCTTATTGCAATCACGTAGAATAATTTAAAAACATATTACATATGGACGATATTATGGTATTTTATCTTATTTTTAAAAACGTTAACCGCTTACGATTGCCATGTTAGTATTATATATTTCTATGCTACTATTATATTGTATTGAGGCCGTAGTGGGGGCCTATATACCGTTCACACGTAAACACTAAATATTATAATATTTTAAAAAAATACGTTTTCCATTTGAACTATTATTTCGTTAAGCACACACTTTTCTGTAAATTCACGATGCATTTGATTAAATCCTATTGTCGTTTACTTGATTTTACATCCCTAGCGGTATTAGTTTCGTGGTTTAATTAGAAAAGTTTACTAGCTATTAGTCTCGAGTCGAACCGTACTAGGATTATAAATTCTGCAATATTCTACTAGTCTTTTCGATTTAAGTTTATCTTGTAGCTGCAAAATGAAATGTAATAGGCATTTTTTTCTTCTTCACACTGTATTCCGCATAAAGCAAATCAGAGATCCAGAGAGAGAAAACATAAGCGTGTTAAGATACTCGGTTCTCTATTTTCGCGGCGGTGACGGAAGTCAATGCCGCGCTTTGCGGTAAATTTTTAATTATTCCGAGTGAGATTCAAATTCATAACTGTCGCTTTGTATAGTCAGACGTTATGCCACGACGGCCAATTTTAAGCAAAGTTTTCAGCAGAATTGAGGCTTATTGTTTTTTTTTATATAATAACAGAAAATTAAAATTATATTTGCATTAGTTACATATTATGATCGAAAAACTAGATTTGAGATATGCACTGTTTGCAAAAAAAAAAGCATCAACAATATAACTTCTAAAAATATATTTGTATCTTGTGTGACGGATCCTAACGTCGCCTTTTATCTTGTTAGATGGGAAAAAATTATAAATCAAACATAAGCATTTTCTCAGATGGAAATCGAAGCCATGACCGTAGCGTTTGTAATCCTTATTAAGCACTGAGCGTTGTCTAACGTCATTGATTTAATATATTTAATGTAATTTGTGATCTCCCAGGTATCTGTGATGGCACGAATGATTCCGTCTCCAGACTGGTTCATCGGAGTGGACAGCTTTGATCTCTGCGTCGACGGCAACTGGCTTGATAGTATTACTATAGAGGTACTATAGAACCTTTGATATTGAATATAATATAGTAGAATAATATTAAATTTACATTCATATAGGCAGAACATAGTGTCAAGACTCTTTATTCCACATTTCCCCCTCTTTCTATGATATTGCAAGATAAATGGCGGATCTTAACGCTACACTTTGTCTTGATACAATCGCATTTAAATTTTTAATTGCCCTGAGTAGAAATATAATGATGGATGAAATAAATAAATGCAAAAGAATTTAGATTTTTCCGTAAATATGACAAATACGAATGACACAGTGATGGAAGACGATTTTGTTATAATATTAAATTTGAACCTAGTCAAGACATTTCTTTCCAATTAAGACACAGTAGCACTTTTAATAGTAACTTTGCTTACTCTAGGTGGACCCATTAGACGCGGGCACGGACAACGGCTTCACATTCACAGCGCCCAACTGGCCGACGGCTCCACAGGGGGTCGCCTATCGCATCACGTCTAAGTACCCATCGCACCCCGCTGGCTCCTTCTTCTACCCACATTTGAGGAGACTACCACCGATAGCCACTTTCCAATTTATTAAAGTGAGTGTTAATGTTTTATTCAGTTACAAATTATGTTAGCTATTTTTTTGTATTATAATAAAAAAATATTTTTCACTATGAATAATCGGTAAAAAGTAGCTAAAAATTATGTTAAAATGAAGACTTTATTTCCAAAACAACAGCTTCTAAAAATTTGGATGCAGTGTATCAAAACAGATATAAAATTTACCATTTTCTCCAAATCGATCATATATTTTATTTTATTGTAAAATTTTCATTATTTATAATATTATATGTAAACATAAAGAAAACGCTTTCCCGCTTTCAATCCTTAGCTCCGTGAATACGAGCTCTCGGAGGTATTCCACCGCGACAGCGACGACCGACGGTACGACGTACTGCAACTCGACAAACTAAACAATAACAAAATAGACGTTTTAGACGGAAACAGAGCATTATCCATAGCTGAGGAAGTAGAACGAGCTGAAGCACCAAGGATTTACTCTGAAGGATCTTTGACTACACCTGATAGCGCCTATTCTTACTATTCTATGTGAGTATTTAGGGCGGAAATTTTTAATGATGTTCAAATTAATGATGTTCAACATTCACTTTGATTTCTGTTTAAATTGATTTCTGTTTTGTATCAAAATTGGATTATAAAATATCCACGTAGTGGCCTATTAAATGCTTATATATTCTGTATATATAAAAAAAATTAAATTAAATTAGCTTCACGCTATATCCCGCACACAGCAGGGTAGGCAGAGGGAACCTAGTGCTAAGACACTTCGTTCTCCACTTTTTGCCGAATTTTGGGGGCATTGCGTATTGAGTGGCAGAACTCAACGCCGCGTTTTGCCTCAATACCAGAGCGAAGAAATGAAAATGTAAATTTAAATAAATATTTCATCTCCTCGAGTGGGGCCACTGCGCCACGACTGGCCTCTGTATATATCTTATATAAATATAAATAATTAATTATATTAACAGAATAAAATATAATATCTTTTATATATATTATATTTGTAATAAAGGTAGATGAAAACAAAGACTATATCAAATATTCCCAAATTAAAAAATATATCTAACTAAAATAAAATGAAAAATCAAGAAACTACATTAAAAAAATCAAAAACCTCCCATCTATCATTCAGCTCAAACAACACAACAACAGAGGAGCCGCGGTCAGCCAACGAGGTGCCAACATCGGGCCCGACGGCGAGCGAGCGCTCAGCGCTGCGGAGTCTTGCGCGGCGGTACCGCGCGAGGAGGCGCCGTAAGCTGCGCGCGGATAATGCTGATCCAGCTGAGCGGAGGAAGCGGAAAAGAGCGAGTAAGTGCTTATTATTTAGCAAAAAAAATTAAAGGCGTAAGGTTATCATTACGCAGCGGTACTGTGTGACTGTAAGCGCGATGATTGTGGGGTTGGATCCTTATTTGGGGGAATATTTAAATATTATTTTATTTTCCGCTCTACTAGATAAAGAACGGCATTCAATTTCTCCAAAGGCTTTGTGTCCAACACGCAAAGCCTCCAGTACTCGGAGGAATGTGGGGAACGGAGTGTCCTAATATTAAGTTCCCTCTGCCTACCTTGCCGTGTCCGGGATTCAGCGTGAAACTGATTTGGTTTTAATTTTTATCTTAAAATCCAATACCTTTAAAAGAACAAAATGTGTCTGTCTACGTAGGTACTGTTCACGATAGTCCAATACATACAATATAAAAAAATCCATTAAATGACGTCCACAAAGCTAAACCTGGTAAAGTTGACTTGAAATTCATTGAATAATTAATTCAAATCAAATTGGACTTTTGTGGCCATTATTCACTGCTTTATGAGACTAAAATTCACATACTCAAGTATTCTCTAAGGAAATATTAGTTTCATGCGTTGTACCTACGTATTGTGAGAGCTGCCAGTATGTAATTTCATTTGCTGTGTAAATTATTACAGCCATAGACTTCTTAAGCGGTCGTGTAATTGATGATACTTATAACATTATATTTACACTGGTATAGTGTTTCAGCGTAGGTGATGTAAAATAAAATATTATATTTTGTTTTGAATTGAGGACCCTTAAGTTAATAAGTGTATGTACTTTTAATGAAAATCGATTAATAACGAGAAAATATCTTTAGGTTGCCTGTATATGAAGGACATAGGATGAAAATTATTATTAGGAGTATTTGTCAATATGATATTCATATAATGGAATATAAAAACTGTTTACTAATATTCTCAGAAACGATTTAAACAATTTAAATATAGTTTCCAATATTGTATTTTGATGAGAATTCCCTTGACATTTTGTGTTTGTTTTATTTCAATTGATTCGGGTATTTTAAATCTTTTGTTCGGCAAATAAAATATATTATATTTATAGCTATTGTATAATTGCTTATTGAATTGCCCGAAATTTTAATGTTCAATGTAGAGATATTATTATCTGTAAAAGGATAACTTTTGTATAATAAGTTTAAAAAGTATATATTAAGAATTCATCACCTTCTTTATCACCAGCTATGGTATCTAACCATTGTACTAAATAGAACAAGAGAGGATAATAATAAATCATACAAACAACAATTAGTATTTGGACCGTCCGAGCCAGTCATTCCTTCATTAATCACAAACGTCTTTATATAACGAGCGAACGGAATTGATTACAGCCGAATTGCATTTACGACAGCTGATAGCTTCGACTCGGAACTTGCTTCTACTAATAGTAAATTGTTCTTTTGGTTATACATAAGTCCTATATTGATAAAAGTTCTATATTTTTTTTTTTTTACTTTACGTATATGAACGGGAACAGAAGGAATCTAGTGTTAAGATACTTCGTTCTCCATGCCACTCAATTTTTGAGACATGCGTAGCGCAACTAGATCAGCGCTTTTTCTTGTTACCAGAAAAAAGGAAATAAATTAATTCGCTTTTTGTAGTAAAAATGACTTCCTCAACCGTCGTGGAAAAATTGATTTAGAACTATATTATTTAATTAAGTCATCATGATAGAATTGAAAAATATTTGATTGAATGGCTGTCAGTTAGTTTCCTTATGCGTAGATTTTTATTCTCATAATATCTGTTGTGAAGGAAACATCATTTCCCTACCCTCATGTGGTTCTTTTAGTTTTTTTTCTGTTGACCCTGCAAAAAGTAATTTATCATTACTAGTGTACAAGCATTAAAAATATATTGTTCCCAACAGAGCTTCTTGACTGCCGCGTATCGGAATGGGGAGAGTGGAGTCCATGCAGGAACGACGGAGGCTGTGTCGGATCAGCTCTACGAACCAGAAGAATCATACGTCGACAAAGGCCCGGTGGTAACCCTTGCCCACCCACCGCGCAATCCCGATGGTGCGCCTTGAACTGCTCCACACCTATACTGAAAGACGATTGGAGAAATAACCTCACGTAATGTGATCCAAAGTATTCCAAATTCTTATATTTTTCTTAAACTTTTATTTGTTTCTTCCTTCTTATTGCCCTTGTTTATTTTGTCATATAAAGAAATAAAACAAATAAAAAGACAAATCATTGAGAAATTCGGTAGAGCGTTGTAACAGAATAAAGCCAGTTTCATTCGAAAACGTTATTACACCTTCCTTATAAAATAATAGACCTATTCGAAAGAAACTAAATGGTTTTATCGAATAGCAACAGATATTGATAGCACAAAATATTATGTATCAATTATAAATTAATTTCTGACACAAACATTTCCCCTACCCTCGCCGCGTTTCAATAGACTACCTACTTTTTTAATTTCCCTTTGGCGTCTGTCCGTCCGTCCAGTAAAATTTTATTTGATTCCAATCGTATCATACTAACTGATATTTGAATGTAAATTCGTGGTGTATAAAAATGTTTCATAAATAAATTCTGTATAAAATAATTTATTAAGACTGTCAGTGAGTAGACTTCTGTTGTTTCCCGCTGTACCTAAGAACTGCTTCTTCTGTATCATTTTCATTTTATTTGTCAATTATCATTAGAATACTAACTTGACTATACTGAGATGTGAAATGGACGCATTATTATTATTATAATTTGTACTTCCATTTTGTTACCCATCGAGTTATTTCTACTAACTCATATTTATTAGAGATAGAAAATTTTCATTTATTACACAACTTGATGATTTACGTAATAAGGACAACTTTGCACTTTGCTGACTGCACACGGTTGTCGAGACTTGAATAAACACGATTTACTTAGACAAGTATAATATTATTACAAATTATAAATGTTCAATATCGTTGCCTTGATATTCGCCTAATTAATTATCATTGAAATAGTGAAGTTGGAGTTAAAATCAATAGTCCGCGTGTGGTTAGTCAATTAGTAGCGTATTCGTCTCCTATCGCTGGCTCCGTACTTTGGGTCAATTAGGATCAAAATTTAATAAAAAAATATATATTAAAACCATGCCATGTCATCAATATAAATTTGACTATTAATAACTTTTAATACTATATTTATTCAACAAGGTGTGTTGAGTTCAACATAATGTCTCGATTCTGGTGGGAAGTGGAGAATATAGTGACTTGACACTAGTTTCTTGTTGCCTAAGAGAAAAATTGATCCAAAGCCGGAGTAAGCAGTAAATACATATCGCTTAAGTATTCAATCTTGTGACAGTTACTCAATAAAACGTAGTTGTTTAGGGCGTAATGACTCCAAAGATGCAGCTTTTATTTTTAATACTCCTAAGTGTAAAAACATAGTTAAGTCTGTATGTAGAGTAAGATTTACAGTAAAGGTGTGAGATAGCATTTTGCTTTCGTTTTCAGTACATTAATTATAATATAATTTAAATTTTATAGGGATATATTTAATATAAGTGAGTCTCTAAATACGTATCTTTTTTAATTTACCTATTGTGTATCGGAAAAATCACTGTATATGAGTTAATATGCTTATTTATGCCAAAGAACTAAGCTTAATTTTGATATCACTGCAAAAAGTTCATCCCAAATATTTTAAATAAGTTGCCATCAATTTTAAATTGAAAATTGAATGAAAGCTTAATAATTTTTATATTATATAATATAAAGAAAGTTTTTTAATCACAACTATTATAATCAATGTGTTTCAATGAAATAAAAAAAAATATTTGCTCTAATTTAAAAAATCGTATTTGTGATTGCGACCGAAAAGTAAATGTCAGTATTGATAAGGCTGAAATAACAAAGAAGGTCTTCATTTGAAATTTGTAAATTATTTCTCTGAATAAAAAGTATAAAATAAAATTGTTACATAGATCCAAACTTGTTAACCCTAGTGTACTGAGTATGGGTATTTTTTACAATGTAAATTATTCTGATTTCAATAATAAAACGTAATAACACAATTAGTCTTTTATTTGTATCAAAAAAAATGTGTCGGACGG
The DNA here is from genome assembly GCA_030704555.1 of Heliconius charithonia. Taxonomy (NCBI): domain Eukaryota; kingdom Metazoa; phylum Arthropoda; class Insecta; order Lepidoptera; family Nymphalidae; genus Heliconius; species Heliconius charithonia. Next base: position 9,885,996 of record CM060825.1, read on the forward strand.
AGTGTCTTAACACTAGATTCCCTCTGTCTACCCTGCTGTGTGCGGGATACAGCGTGAAGCTGAAAAAAAATTTATGCAACGGCCTACTTTTTTCACATTACATATTAATGTTTACACTTTGACTATTTCTAGTAGGACTTTACTTAACTTTAACGTCATACATATTATCTGTATAACGCCATTTTAATATTTACAAATAAATAATAAAATAACCTTTGCATGATACTTCCAGAAAAATACTTGAATACTAAGTCCTATTAGTCAGGATACGATATTTCTAGACTTATCACCACATATAGAAATTAAATAATATATCTTTAGAAAAAACTATTTCTAGTAGGATTTATATAAGCGCAAAAAAAACAAAATCAACACCAGTGCTATATCTATGAAAACGTTCAATATCAAAGTCACAATATACCTAGCAGCCTCATTAACCGCTTTCATTAGCAGCACCAACTATCACTGCGCCTCTAAATCCATTCGGAGTTCTTAATTCTCCATTCACAGAGTAACACAATTACATACAACGCTACAATTGGAAAGTGGGACTATTCCTTATTTAACACGACCTATTTGGAATTGGGTCGGGCAATAACGTCTCTGTGACGAGTTTTTGTAAGCCTTGTTATACGGATATGCTAGATTTAGTTTAAAGAGTCAGCTACGTAAATAAAAGAGTGAGAAGTAGAGCACGAGGCAAGTACTGTTGTGTTTGTTTTAAATTGTATATTTTATTAAATATTCTTGCATTGTAACATTAAATTTAAATAATTTTAAAATAATATTTTTTTAAATAAATTAAATTAATATAATGAACAACAGATAGACAAAAAGTTGGTGAAGTTATTAGGGATAATGAGAATCACAATATGCATAGCATAAGGTATAAAATACTTAGCCTCTGTAGCTATGAAACCAAATGGTTAGCATTAAGTGGTTAGTATATGTTAATATTTTTTTACTATATACTATATACTGTATAACAGTGTTAGAATTTGAAACATTTGCTTTTATATTATGAACAACTACAGGTTATTGCTGATAAATTTGGGTTTCCTTAAGCCTTGAGTCAAATAAAACTCACAAAGGTAGTCCGATGTTATTATATGTGTAAGTAATCATTTTTGTTTCAAGTTTCGATGTAACTTAGTTGTTTTGAGTAATTTAATTTCAACTTGGGACAAAACAACATAAAAGGATGGCATGGCTTAACATTTAAAAAAAAACGAAGAAAAAAAATGGACAATCTGAGAATGAAATATCGGGCTACGGTTGGTAGACTTCGTAAATCATGTAACTAAATAATCCTTAACTATTGGCGGGTTACTTGGTAATTAAAGTTTATTTTTAGAAAAAAGTTTTTTTTAAATTTGGAAATAAAAAAAGGACACAAAAACCAAACGATTTATTTTTGTATTATTTATTTGCAATTGTAAATATTTTTTTAGATAACGTAACACGACAATACGTAGGTTTTGCAACTTTTATGTTAGAGAATCCAACTCAGCTACAATATTAGTACCTTCTTAAAAGATAGAACTATTTCCCAGCTGATTATTGATCTTTAATCGACAAAAATAACGATAGATTATCGGTTATTACAAATATTAAAAACCATGGAGCTCTTTTAATCGAAAACGAAATATTGTTTATTCATTACAAAGTATTAAATAAATAAATAAATAAATAAATTAGCTTCACGCTATATCCCGCACACAGCAGGGTAGGCAGAGGGAACCTAGTGTTAAGACACTCCGTTCCCCACTTTCTGCCGAATTTTGGAAGCATTGCGTATTGAGTGGCAGAACTCAACGCCGCGCTTAGCCTCGACACCAGAGCGAAGAAATGAAAATATAAATTTGAGTAAATATTTCATCTCCTCGAGTGGGGATCGAACCCACAACCAGTCGGCTTTACAGTCACACTTTGTACCACTGCGCCACGACTGGCCTCCAATACAAAGTATTAATTAAGTATTTTTTACGTAAAACGATAATTTATTGGTATTCGTAATGAAAACAACGATTGGACCGCTTTGGCGTTGTTCAATTAAAATTAATAAGGGCTAATTAGTTTTCGAATTTCCCTTTTGTGTCATATAATGGCATCGCTACATGACACTTGTTTAATGAAAACATTTAGAGTAAATTGTCGTTCACTTGTTCAATGTTCACGTGTGTATTGTGTGGGCTAAAATGTTACAATGATCAATAATTAACTTTAATAATGTTAGTGATGAAACACCTTTTCAAGTAGTGACGTGTTTTATAATTTCTTGCATTTTCAACGTTTTACTGAATGCAGCAATACATATATCATCACATCACAATTCGTATATTTGTAACTTTACACTCATCTATACAAATTCATTTATAAACTTTGTTATTACAAATACAAGAAGTTTTAATATAATATCAAAAACCTACAAATAACACATTGTGCACTTTCTTGTATTTTTATTTATATTATTATTAAACTATATATCTGGCTTTATTTATTAGATTACGATTGGCAGTGAAACCACAAGCCATCTGGTCTTACTTTTAAGTTTTAATGGATCTTGGAAATATTAAAACATTTTAAATACTTATAACAATAATAAAAGGATCCTGATTATTTTAAAATTAATTAAATTGTTATAATTATTTTATTGTTTTTTTAATAAAAAAAACAATTTAAAAAACATTAATATTTTTGTGCTTTTTTATATCTTTTGGCTAAATCAATCATTACTCCCCTTTCGTCTCTACGCACGATATGTTGCACTGATGATACAATTCAATTAGTTCTTAGTGGGATTGAAATTAAACGACATGAGACAGTAATTGGACTGTATGATCACGGCAACATCTAAATTCAAGACGCTCGAGTGCTAATTAACTATGAATATTTAATATGTCATCCTATATCATGCATTAATATTAATGGGATTATTACACTTTAAGATTTTTTGGCAATGGCTTAATGGAATAATATCTTGTTTTAAAAACGAAATCAGCCTCACGCTGTATTCCACACACAGCAGAGTAGGCAGGCATTCCGTTCCCCACTTTCTGCCGAATTCTGGAGGCGTTGCGTGTTGAGTGGCAGAACTCAACGCCGCGCTTTGCGACACAAGTACGAAGTAAATGGAAATATGAATTTAAGTAGATATTTTATCTCCTCACGTGGGGATCGAACCCACAACCAGTTGGTAAAACAAAATCTAATTATTTAAAAAAAGGTTCTTATCAGATATAATATGTATTTTCTTTATACAATCTCATTTCAGAAATATCTTTTATTAAACAAAGAGGTTGATTTACATTTTTATAATAAATTATTGTGAATATTAAAACTTATAAATATAAAATTATAACACTACTACAAAAATGCTACTACAGGTTAAACAACTCTGAACTTTGCCGCCAATACCTACGACTCGATTTCGGAATGAGGCGTATGCGGCGGTTTTTCTTTGATAGGCCTGCGTGCGTCTTTCTTGACAAATGGTGTTTTATTTTACAACGATAATTTTATTATTTATTTTGCTTGAAAAAATCACTTTTTCATTTTTGGGATATTTTTTTAAAGTATTAGGCTTTTATAGAGTAGTTAAAACTATGGCTTCATTTAAAGTCATGCTGACACAACAGTCTGTATATCAAATACATTACGCATTTTCCCGCAGCAGCAGAATAATTAAAGTCCAGATACTCCATTGTTCACTTTACGGAAACGGGAAATAAAAAATATTTTAAATTAAAACAGTCCACAATGAGCTGATGAGTCCCACGCTATTGCTTTACTACTGGCGATTTATAAGATGACCGATAAGACGACCAGATTTCAGCGGAAAATGGGGAACGTAGTGTATTAATACTAGGTTCCCTATGCCTACACAGCTGTATGCGGGATACATGCTGAAGTTGGTTTCTTTTATTTATTTAACAAATTAAGTAAGCTACCAAAAGTAAATAGTTACTTTAAGGTAATATAACAAATACTCTATGACTACCATAGCGACACCTTCCATTATATTCTCAAATTAATGATTCATTAATTTCTTCGTGCAGTGTCAGATGACCTCTTCCCTAAGGCCACGCCTAACCCACATGCTACTAATTAATCTTTTTATCTTGCAATGGTTCTTGCTAATTGCTTTTATTGAGCTACAACTTCAAGTTCATTCACACACATGATATATAATATATATTATATGTATGTACATAAAAGCTGCTTTTTTTAGTTTTTAATATAATAATATTAAACAATCAACAATCAAGACAGTGAGGGATGGAAGTAGCTTAATGGGAGCGGAGTTTCTATGTAATATGGAGTTAAAAAAAAATTATTGTAATAATATAATAAGAAATATTTTGGACCAAGGTAAAGACAAAAATAATTACGTCTTTCCTGTCTCTCCCGCTCTCTTCTAATTAAGAACAGATTTTGGCATTCTTGATATCCCACTTTGCTAAAACAAACTGGCAGTAAATACTAATAGATCCTCAAATTGAATTTGAAATTATAATAATCGTGATCAATAAAACATATCTCAACCGTGCCATTGTGCATCGATACCTCTTGTAAAATATACAAGGATAAATGAAAGTTTATTTACGTAGGATCTAGATCTAGATTCATTTTATGGCGCAGGAATACAAGAATATGGATGTGTGTTCGATTCTCACTCGGGGAGTAAAATATTTAATATTTTCATTTCCTCAGTCTATTGACGCAAAGCGCGGCGTTGGGTTCCACCATTCGATTAAAATTTAACAGAATGTGGGGAACGAAAGTGTCTAAATGGAAAGCGACATATCTTAGCAATTTCCAGGTTTCCAGGTTTCCTCTGCCTAACCTACTATACGCGGAATACAGCTTAAAACTGAAATCCAAGATTTTGTATTCGACATAAGCTATTCGAATTCGAATAACTGATTCATGTCTCTTGATAGGATTTTTTGAGGAATAACTTAAATTAATAAGAAAAGAACTTGTCTAAAAGCTTTCACCTCGTGATAAGTAATCAATTTTACGTCATATTGTCAATTTATTTAAATCATAAAACATATACAAAATTATTTGAATTCACAAAAAAAATGTATTTTTGTTAGATTTTTAATAATTTTCATAAAAAAATAATACAATTTAGGTACTAATAATACAAAAAGTCACGCTTTAAGTCTGACTGTACAACGAAGCGCGTACTTGTCAGCGCGGCGTTAAGAATGTTCTAATTAATGAGGTAAGTGCCAGCCTTTTTTAAATCTACACTTTTTCAAAATTTATTCAAAATGTAAACTTTCTTGTTTTTTTTATATTGTTTTAAATATTTGTCTATTATAATATTATTATATACATTTGAAATTTTTGCATAATGTTTATAAAATTTATAGCCTAATAACTTTTAGTAGCTTGCTATAAACAACAACAAACGCACACGTTCGTTATGAACAAAGAGTAAGCTGATTAAAGGATAAACGAGGGATACTGCAGTATTGGATTATGAACAAAAAGAATGGAAAATATTATAAAGTTGATTCTGTATTAACTACAATTTGCAGCTGCGATCAGAAATTATTTGAGAACTTAACTTAATAATTTGGCTTCACAATATATCCCTAGCGGGGTAGTCAGAGAACAGAGCGCCAAACGCTACGGACTCTACATAGCTCTTTCACCTCGTCCGCTGTCATCAATCTATTCATGCATACCCCCCGGAGGGTCCTCTTGGTGTTTACGCGACCTTCGTCTAGTAATGTCTATGCTATTTGGATCGAACCCACAACCATCGCGTATATATCGCTATTCCATTACAAAGGTATAGTATAAATTAAACTGTAATTGACATCTCTGAGTGCGGATATCATAAATAAAACTCGACAAACAGTCATTAAGGTTGAAAAAACATGGCATCATATAGTAAAGTCAAAAGATCCTGCCATAAAGCCCCATAACAATCGTTTCGTAAACGATAGTTATTGGCAATTACCGTAGAGTGGGCGGTTAAATTACGTATTTATTTACGCTTTGTGCGGCTTAACTGTAACGCGTGGGATGACATCGAGTCTCAATTGTGATGTTATAAAGTATGAACGGAAACGATCCTATTTTATTAGTTACTTTTGTTAAAGTTTTAAATTAGTTTATTGCTGTCGTGTATGTATGAAGAGGTTGATGGTAGTGGACGCGGCGAAAGAGGTATGTAGAGACCGTAGCGTTTGGCGCTCTGCTTTCTTTGACTATCCCGCTAGGGATAAAGGGTGTTGTTGTCGTAGAACATCTTGTTGTGCAAGTGCAAGCATCATCAACTCATAATATCTAAAATCGAAGGGAAGTTGTATCGGAGCCTATGTATAGCTAGTTTACTTGTCATATCTCATATGCATATTCTGTGGAGTTCTTCTGTGTGCTATAAGGATGTTTTTAATGTTTTTAAATTGTAGTTTTTTTAAACTTCACACTGAATCTTGCAGATAACAGAGGAGGCAGAGGGAACCTAATGGTAAGACACTTCGCACCCCTCGTTACGCCAATTTTTTGAGAACTTGCATATTTATGACGGAACCCCGTGCTGCGCTTTCCATTTATCAGAGCAAGGAAATTAAAATAAGTCGTTCCGTGAGAATTGAACCCACAATTCTCATGTTTAAGTAAAACAATATGCGATACGTTAGCCTCGAATATACAAGTATTCTATGTAATATATAGTAGAAAATATATATGTTTAAATATTAGCTTAATATTTTAGAGCGCACCTCCGTACAAAATGACTTGGACTGGATTATAAAGCGGAAAACGTAAACCAATTTTGTAACCACAAATCATCAGTAGCAGTATGTACTCAATTTTATACTTTAAAGAGAAGTAATAAAGCTCATTTAAATCATAAAATAGTATGTTTAATTAATAATGAACTGTACTACTATAATTACAAGATATAAATTCCTTAATCATGAATAAACACAATAAAATATTTTACTTTGACAATTTAGTTCATAGATCATTGTTTCCTTTAAATTTTTATATATGATGATCATCGTCTTTGGTTTAGTAAAAAGTCCTAGCTTAAAGTTCGACTGATACAGTCTGTTTTTCTTTTGTGGAAATTAGGCAGTCTCTTATTTGAGGTGCGATTTGTGTATACATATATATATTTTTTTATTTTTTATCAGCTTCACGCTGTATCCCGCACACAGCAGGGTAGGCAGAGGGAACCTAGTGTAAGACACTCCGTTCCCCACTTTCTGCCGAATTTTGGAGGCATTGCGTGTTGAGTGGCAGAACTCAACGCCGCGCTTTGCGTCGACACCAGAACGAAGAAATGGAAATATAAATTTAAGTAAATATTTCATCTCCTCGAGTGGGGATCGAACCCACAACCAGTCGGTTTTCAGTCACACCTTGTGCCACTGCGCCACGACTGGCCTCACATATATATAGTTCGTCCCAATCGATCGATTTAGGTACTTTAATGAAGTATTAACGTTTTCATGTAATTTTGCGATGCAAAATCCTTTGCGACAATATTTAGTATTCTCTTATTATGCTTAAGGACTACTCTCTAATTATACATTACTCTTATTATGCGAGGCCCGTTGTGGAACAGCGGCACGAAGTGTAACTGTAAAACCGACTGGTTGTGGGTTCGATCCCCACTCTAGGAGATGAAATATTTACTCAAATTTTTATTTACATTTCTTCGCTCTGGTGTAGAGACTAAGCGCGGCTTTGAGTTCTGCCACTTAACACGCAATGCCTCCAGAATACAGCAGAAAGTGGGGAACGGAGTGTCTTAACACTAGGTTCCCTCTACCTAGCCTGCGGTGTGCGGGATACAGCGTGAATCTCTATTGTCAAAATTCCTCTTTACAAAATTACTTCTCAAAAAGTAGTTATGATTAAACACGCGACAGTTGTGGATTTAAATCCCACTGTGAGATCCCCCACGGTAACGAAACGAGACAAAGCGCGGCATTAAATTCTGTCTTATAGATAGATAAAAAATATAAATAATTGAATAAAGAAGTCAAGAACATTTTGAAATATTTTTTTTATCATCCTATTGTTAATATTCACCAGAAAACCCTATAGCAATGAAGACTGCACAATCATTAATCATCATTACAATTTATCATTCATTCTAAGCCGATGTCGTTTATCATTAAATAATAATGATTTAGAGGAAGTGCTATATGCTGATTTACTTTATAACAGATCAACCCAATTGGGTCTCCAAATAGCTTTTGTCGAGATAATTCGCAATTATCAGACTTGAGCTGAGTTGATTGTAATAAATTTATTTTTAGAATGACTGACGTTTAATACTTGTAATATTATGGTGGAGTGGTACAGTTTTAACTGTGGGTGCGATAGATGTGGGATCGATTTTTTCTCAGGTAAATGATATTTAAAATTATTGTCATTTTCTCACTTCATCAAATTTGTAGAATTTGAAATCTTTTTTGTTGTATTTTGTATGAAATTCGCCTCGTATTCAAAATCTACGGGAAGTACCCTTGTACTTCCCGTACCATTTAGATATCTACACATTTGACGCGTACGCTTTATTAAAAGTCTTAATTATAAATATTTTCAATTGGGATATATTAAAAAAAAATACTACAAACAAAATAAACAACTGGACATTTAAAGTACCTGCTTCATTCTTAAAGGTCTGATCGCATACAATGGGTTCCTGGACAACAAGAGAATTATAGCGGCATACAAAAATTTTACTTAATTAATTAAAGCTGTAGATGGCTACGCATATTTTCATCCCGAGTGAATTATCCGCAAATGTTCAAAAATCTAACTTCTCGGGGGCCATGACTCGTCAACCGTACTGTACTTTGAGTTTCTTTAGACTGACAGATGTTCTGAAGGATAATGAACTCGCTTCTTTCAGCTTTGTAAAGGTGACATGTCTTTGAGGCTGAATGCGTTGAACTAGTGTGCTCCATATTAAGTATATGGCTTTGACAGACTTCTGTTTAGATTTCAAAGTGTTTTTGAGTGATCGGATTTCTAAGTTTTTATGCCAATATCTTTTTTAAAAACTGTATATGGGTTACAGTATACTATGAGAAAAGGAAATCTAGAGTAAGTAAGTTAAAACACTCCGTTCGAAAATCTATAACGTGCTTATTTTTGTTACCATTATTATTTTTCAACAATTCATTTTTCAAAAATTATTATTTCATCGATTGTGAATCGAACCCACTTTATATGACACTACCTGCTCCTATTATAATTGCATCATGATTGGACATTATAGAGCTATCAACCACAACGTATATCATGGTTAGAATTTTTAATACTACATACCTACGTGTGTTTTAACTTCGATGATTAATTTCCATCATTCCTCAATTCATGCACGGCGTTGAATTCCGCCATTTAACACGCAATGCTCTTCAGAATTCGGCGGAAAGTGAAGAACGGAGAGTATTAGCACTATGCTCTCTGCCTACCCTGCTGCATGCGGTATAGACATTGCGTGTTACACATTGTCAGTTATGAATGTTCTTGAAAAACACAAGAAATGAATAGCATTTTTTGGAAAATGGTTAATAAAATTACTTTTATGTCAATACGGTGCTTATGATTTTTCATAAACACGGAAACTAAATTATTTTGTTCGAGTTCCTAAGCAGTATACTAATAATATAATCAATACATTTATTTTGAGGCCAGTCGTGGCGCAGTGATACAAAATGTGACTGTAAAACCGACTGGTTGTGGGTTCGATCCCCACTCGAGGAGATGAAATATTTACTTAAATTTACATTTTCATTTCTTCACTCTTGTGTCGAGGCAAAGCGCGGCGTTGAGTTCTGCCACTCAACACGTAATGCCTCCAAAATTCGGCAGAAAGTGGGGAACGGAGTGTCCGTTCCGCACGTTAACACTAGGTTCCCTCTGCCTACCCTGCTGTGTGCGGGATATAGGGTGAACCTAATTTAATTTATTTTTATTTACATTTATTGAAATCAGAAGTCTATTTGTCGATACTAAACATAAGTATACTTGAGCACTGACACACTGTATGGACGTAGCCAGCAATGATCGTGATTGCACGATACAGTACTATTTGGGTTAGTATGAACAGTGTCATAGTATTGGAGAACGCCGTATTTGACATTAGGAAAATTCCGTTATTAAAAAAATATCGAAAAAAAAACACGCCAAAGAGATTAAAAATAGTTTATTTTTTATGTCATCTCACCACCAATTTGTTTGGTGTATATTATATCATTATGGAAGCTATATAAGATTAACAAAGCAAAATTTTAATATTGAAAATGTGTATTGTTTCCCACTGTAGATTTTTAATTGTCTGAAAACAATAATGAATGGAGGAAAATTAATATAACATGTGTTTTTAGCTTCACGCTGCAATTCTAAAATACCGGAGTAGGCAGAGGGAGAACCTGAGAATCCGATCTTTATAGAGACTCCGATCTCTTTTAGAAACTTCTGTTCCCCATTTCCCGCTGAATACTAGAGGCATTGCATTTGCATGTTAAGGAGCGAAACTTAACGCCGAGCTTGGCCTCGTTACTAGAGCGAGGAACATTTTAAATATTTTATTTCCTCGACTGGGATTCGAATCCACAATTTGTATATTACCAAACTATTATTAAACGATTACCGCGTTATCCAATCACAATACGAATACTCTGATTAGTGTACCTAACTAAACACATGGGTTCATATATCTAGACACTTGCCTATTCATGTCCAAATCTGTTGCTTTGAACAATGAACTGATTCAATGGATACTAATGTATAGAACATTATCCGTTTAAGAAAAATATTCTTATGTCATAATAGAAATATATTTGTATAGTTTTGTTTTTCTCAGTTCAACTTTGTCACACATAACAATTTAGGCAGGAAAAAACTAGTGACAAAACACCTAGTTCACTACTTTGAACTCGGAGAAATATGGCGTATTTTGTAAAAGTGAGTAACACTGCATTTGCTTCTATCAAAAAATAGATGATAATAATATATTAACCCCAGTGGAGATTGAAACCACTATCATCGCGTTTACTGTTACGATAGTCTCTTCGATTAGATGTAGATATTTTATTTTAAAAAAATACCTTCCACAGGTTCACGTGTACTCTTGTCTTTCTTTACGATTATTATTTTTTAAATTGGCGTTTAAAATCAATTTGTACAAGACTATGGATATTTCTAAGGTTTCCTATAAATGAGTCCCTATTATTAAGAGATTTTATATAAAAAAATGTAATGTTCATAAAAAATAAACTCATACTTGAAAAAATAAATCCTAGGTTATCAATAAATTAATTTCAATTCACAGCTCTTTGTAGTCATAAAATTTCAAAATTATCTCCATTTTACATTCCACCCGACATTATTGGCATTGATAGACGCATAAAACTTCAGTAATTTGAAGACTTAATTTGCAGCAACTTTCCTTTTTTATTGTAACTACACACTCTATCCCGCATAGGGGTAGGCAAAGGGAACTCGAATTCTGGAAGTGCTGAGTGACGGTACTCAATGCCGCATTTAACTTGTTACCCTTTGGTAACTAAGGAATTTAAAATATTACATATTTAATTCCTCCGAGTGGCAATTGAACCCATAACCGTAAAGCTTAAAGTCACACGGTATGCGACTTTTCCATGACGGCCACATAGCCTTTCTGAAAATGATAAATACTTTCTTTGAATTAAGGATCCCCCCCTAGGGGCCGACGGGTATGGATAATGAATATATGATGAGCGAATCTTTACAAAGTTCAGTTAAATGTAATGTGTATTCATCCACGAAAGATTGCTGTTTTGAAATGAGAAAAGTTGTTTGATAAATTTGCGAAACATTGTCGAGCGATCGTGTTATAAACAAAATACAATTTGGTAAATAGCTACAAAACAGCGTCATTTGATGAAATGTGTATTTTAATTATTTCAAATTAACTGAAGTGAATATAAACCGTCCTGGCGCAATGGCTCTCAGCGTCTGGGTGTAACGATACGATACAGTTGTGTACTGGCTTCCCACTCGAGGGAATTATTTTAATTTTAATGAATAAATAAACATAGAATTCCAGATCCCAAGATCTCAAAAATTGGGTGGAAACGAGGGAACAGAGTCTCATTACTAGGTTTCATCTGCCTTATTTGCTATATGCTGGATACTACGTGAAAGTATATAAAATTCTAAAGAGTTTATTGGAATACCAATTTATTAAGATAAATATTTGATTGAATATTAACATACAGGTTGTTTTCAATTTGAATTAGTAGTTCCGGAGATTAGCGGGTTCGGTCAAAAAGATTTCTCTCTCCCTCTCTCTCTCTCTCTATATATATATATATATATATATATAATAATATTAGTATAGCTATTTGGCATATATTTTTTGTTCGTAATAGTTACATCTTCACCGTACCATGCAAGGCTTGGTGAAATTATATTAGTTGAAAATGTCTTAATGCTAAATGCTCATTTTCCACCATCTAAGTGGAAAAAGACGTCAGATACCAACATATCTCAATGTTCATTCATATCTCAATGTTTTTTTTTTTATTTTAATACACAAATATACACCTTAATGGATCCCCCAGGACATGACAATGGCCTCCGCTACAAGGTTGGGTCGTTTTGTGTGGTTGGAACAAGATCTATTCATAGTATTCGTATGTTTATTCAGTGTCTCGTTTCCCTTGGGTAACGTTGTGTTATACTCTTATATACTTGTAAAATGCATTTCAAAAGGGTAAACATATATAATAACTTTGACATTTTTTCATCTTATAAAAATCACTATATTTTCTATATTCTAGAGTTGAAACAAAAATATCTATACTAATATTATAAAGAGAGAGAGAGAGAAAAAGAGAGAGAGGGAGAGAAAAATCTTTTTAACCGAACCTGCTAATCTCCGGAACTACTAGTACAAATTGAAAACAACCTGTATGTTAATATTGCATCGCTGTTGTAAACATTGCATCTCGTTAATTGTTCCAGTGCTGACTGTAGCCTTGGTTGGTGTTGCCTCCGACGCTTACATTGCGTTGATTTGGCGGCGGAGGCAAAACCTCACATAAAAGCTTTGACCGTATTGATGAAATTTAATAATTATTATAAGAACAGTAAATTTTTTTTGATATACTATTTTCTTTCATTTTTATAATAATAAAATATATAAATATACATCCACTTTTTTTTTCTATGGTTTAATGTCGATTTCGCAGATAAATTCACAGAGTCTAGTTGTTTATAAGCTGATATCAGCTTGATGAAGCGAAAGAGAATTTATTTGTGAAATCAGAATTTAATTGCCTTTTCGGACATAAAAGCTAGCATCCGTCGAAATTGCGAATTTCTCCACGATCTGTTTAATTTAGAAATTTACAAACATTTCGGGATTACGGAGAATCAATATTTTCATTTATCTTTAGCTCACTCAGATTTCTTAACATTTACAATATTTTTAAACCAAAATCAATTTCTGACTGGAATAATGTAGTGTTGAGACACTACGTTACCCATTTTCCATCAAATTCCGGAGGCATCGCGTGATGAATGGCGGAAGTCAACGAGAACAATAAAAAATGAAAACGAAAACAATTTCCTCGAATGGGTATCAAATCCTTAACCAGTCGCATTTACAGTGACACACTCGTACCCCTGCGCCACGACTGGCCCCTACAGTATTCTTTTTCTACAGTATTAAAGCTAAGAAAAACCTTACAAACCTTACTTAAACCTACATTATTACCTATTAGATGTTAGATGGGTTCCTAATGGGTACCTTAACTGTAAACTTGAATTGGGTATTAATTTGTCACTACGCAGTCTAATGCTAATAGGATGGGCAGTAATCGATGAATTTAACGATCATAGCCACCTTTGAATTGCGGGTAGCTATTCACAACGACTATTATTAAGCAACTATGTATTGGTAGTGATGGGAAATAGTATCGATTAGAGGTAATGTCCATCTTTACTTAGATTAAAATCATATCGATCGGTATCTGTCCATGGAAGATATTTTTATGAGAAAAAATGTTATTGGGGACCTTTATTACCCTAACGTAATAGAACCTAAAACAATGTTTTTTTAATTTTTTTGCCTGTTTGTCTATTTGTTTAATTTTTACTAATAGAGTCTGACTTGTGGGAAATACTCATGTACTTCCCTGAGTATTTAATAATATTATTATATAATTAATATTTCCATTTCCTTGTTTAAGTAGTAAGGCAAAAAGTGGCTTTAAGTTTCGCCACTCTATACGCGATGAAGATGAAGTTGGGAAAGTAATACACTTAACAAATTTCTGGAGAAGACCTTATCAACACAATATAAATATTTTTTATATAATCGATTTTAAACGACAATACAGTCCATCTCTACAGTAAAGCATCGTTGTTCAGTTACAACTGCACTCATTAAAGGCGCTAGTTGCACTGCGACATGAGCATTCCTGGCCGCTGGCAAACGTTGCGGCCATTACGCCAGGACAACTGGATTCGAATCTTTTATTATATAATGTTTTTTTTTCATGGTTGTAGTGGTAGAGCGATACAGATTGTAAACGTGACGACTGTGAGTTCGATGCACAATTCTTCGGAACGGGAATCGAATTCACATTTTAACTTAATATCAAATATTTAGGTTTACAATCCCTTAGTTCCTCAACCCCTTTTCCAACAGAAAAAACACCAACCTTCTAAGACAATGCATTTAAAAAAATACTTGGTTCATTTTTGAAATTTAATTTTATAATTTAAAAATATATCTAACAGTTATTAAAATTCTATATATCTTTATAAATTATAATATGTTGGATGATGTGAAGGAATTTGCAGTTTTTATAAATTACTTTATTTAATCAAATCAGCTTCACGCTGTATCCCGCACACGGCAGGGTAGGCAGAGGGAACCTAGTCTTTAATAACATTTTAAAAGAGCAAAATATACAAATACAGATGAGCTTGGAGCAGTGCCTGGGACTTGCGACCACAGGAACCTTGTGGTCTTAAGGGGTTTACTGATTCAAACTCTCGCCTTCACTACTCCAGCCCAATGTAGCAAATTACCTCAATTTTTTTTCGAATGGACTTAATGCTGTTGACCTGGGCTGGTCTTCCGCCTTCCTGGAACATCGTCACCGGACTGGAGTTCAAATTAATAATATACCGTCTTTTATACAATTATTTACAACATGACTGCCTATGTTTGCTTTTCTACGTTTGCTATGGCATATTACAGATTATTATTATCATCGGTAAATATAGCAAGTTAACACATTATAAATTCCATTATTCCACAAGTACGAAATTTCGAAACTTAATAATAATATAATGATTTCAATAAATTTCATTTACAAAACATTGCTTCCCAACGTGGTGAAAATTAAAATCAGTGAGATTTAATTAAGCCCTTTGTTCCCGTTATAATATTCGGGCTCATTGGACCCCCTGGACTCGGGCCCCTTAAATTAATTATTCGTTATCAAATCGACAAGTCTCGACAGGTTTTGTTTATTATTAATTGGTTCTATACTCTCGAATCTACTTGTGCATATTATAGCATCTTTAGATGTTATGCGGAAGGAAATATAAATTAAGTAGATATTATATGTATATAGAGGTCGTTGCGGCGTAAGTATTGTGGGTTTGATTTCCACCAGGGAGAATGTAATATTTTAATTTTCTCGCTCAGTTAACGAGGAAAAGCTCGGCGTTGAGTTCCGCCGAAGCGAACGAAGTGTCTCAACACTAGGTGCCCTCTTTTCGAGAATAAGGGTGAAGCTCGTTATATATTTATGACTGAAACGATTTTGTAGAATATTTTTGATTCATGATGCCATGAATCAAAAATGACTTGCTGAAAATGAATATACCTATATGTGTACTTTTGCTCTAACACTTAAATCATTTGTAAACCATTATAAGTAAAATACCTTAAAAAATTAAATCCGTCCATTTCACTTAAAGAAAAACGCTTTTCCTCACAAAAATCTCCAAGAAAAAGGTAAAATAGAAACATGGCAAACGTCAAGGCATTCACTATCATGCGTGAAGTGTACCCTCGTACCTCGTTAGACTTGCATTCAAATGGAACAAATATGTAAGTCTAATTGGTCCCATTGAGGGAAGGTTGCGTCGTGAACCGAATGTACTCGTATGTAGGAATTTAAAGTTAGATTACTGCTTAAATAAGTTAGCGAGATAACGACCTGGTTTTTTTTTGGGGAACTAGGTGATGATATTAGAGGACGTTTTTATTTTGGCAAAGGAGTAGGTAATGCGTCAATCAGTATGTGTGAATGTAGGTAATAAAGCACACATACACAAGAAAAAAAAGGTTAAAAAAACATCTAAATCTAATCTTAATGAATATTTGAAAAGTATTATAAACTTAATTTAGTTTTTATTTTCATTAAATACTATTCACTTTTGTTAAATGGTTTTGTCGAATATCTTTCTTTGCACTTTAATTTGTATAGGCATGAGTGAAAAGTAAATAAATTATCAAACTAAAATACTCCACAGAAACAGTAATCTTTCTCCAAACATAATACAACATAAAGCAGACTTTTTAGGTATCACACAAAAACTTCACAGAACTTTCAAACAAAGGCATGCCTTTGTCACTTAGCTCTGGAACTGTACTTTGCGTCATAAGCGAATGTGTTTATAATGAAACTCGACAAAAGTGTGAATACAACTCCAAAGATGACAAATGAAAATACAAAATTTAATTAAATATTTAATTTCCTCGAGTGGGGATCGAACCCATAACAATTCAATTTCAACTAATGAGTTCCCGAGATTAGCGCGGTCAAGCAAACATACTCTTCAGCTTTATAATATTAATATATGTAGATACCCACATACAATTATTTATATGCAAAATCCCTCTATCTTGCTGTCAAAAAAAAATTGTTAGTAAGTAAAATAAGTTATAACAAGGTAAGTTATATCTTAAACGAATTGAGGCGTATAGAAAGAAAAAAGTTGTTTATCACGCTTGTACACTTGATTTTATTTCTTCAGTCCGTTAGTTATGAATAGGTACAATATGTTCTTGTCGACAGCTTTATATATCTAAGTAGAAAGTTTCTGATTTATGTTGACGGTATGTATTTACTCGTGCTTTTGTTTTTAACTGAGTTCAAAATAAGTAAGTTATCAGTTTGACGTGTATATATGTTATGTTGTGTCAATTTAAGTATTGTCTATTTATCAAAGCATTTTTTATACCTATTTCTTCACAATTTTTTGCAAGATTTTTAAGCATATCGAGTTAATTGTTTTTATTTAATCTGTATGTATTCCGAATTATAAAATGATGAAATTATTTTTATGAAACATAGTCTGTTTCATCAAAATCGTTTCAGTTGTTTTTGTGACATATATGATATATAGGATATCGTATATCCAAGCAGTTCAGAAGGCTATGTATTGTCTATTGACTGATATTTGAAGCTAATATATATTTTTTTGATTACGTGTTATGTGAGACATATTGGAGGCTCTTCAAGGAGGCTCTTCTTGCGTAGAATCAAAATGGACTGGAGATGTTTGAATACCTCTAGGTAGTTTAGTTTATATTTCCTATTTTATGTTATTGTTATTTATTATTTCGTTAGCCTCACGCTGTATAGCTGAACATCACAAGAATAAAAAGCAACGACTCTGGGCTCTACGCATGCCCTAAGACAAATGTCTTAAGGATACGTAGAGTTTTCAGGTGAAAAAATATCTAAACGAACATTAATATATACTCTTTTGTAAAAGAGGAATATTTTAAAAAATAAGAAAAAAACTACGTACATAATATAGCTGAAAAACAAATTGAAATATATTTACGTCAGTTACACCATATCTATATCCCGTACCTCTGAAACACGGCCCATAAAGAGCATTATCGATGCACCCTCCACAAGCAGGCTTTTATGGAATTAGCTCAAGTTTACTGGAAAAACGTAACTCGTGAATTTTACACCAGAGACCGCAATAAGCTAAGTGCAACGCAAAGTGAACGAACTAGGCGCGAGAAAGTTTTGACATCATATAGTTTACTATTGAATTATAGGAAATTTTAATAATTAAATTAAAGAAGCCAGTCGTGGCGCAGGAGCATAAAATGTGAAAAATCGACAGGTTGTGGGTTCGATGATGGGATGATGATTCGTGGCCCTAAACGATGGGCGCCGGTTTGAAGGCCTGGGCGTCTTACATGCCATTATAGTGAGAAAGTATTGAACATAAATTAAAATGTGAAAATAAAATATATAGAATCACTGTGTTTTAATAAATTTTTAATAGTTTGAGACTTAATAATCTCTTCTTTTCTCATAAAAATACTGTCGCGTTTACAGTCACACGCCTGTGCCACAAAAATGCGAAAATAATATATATATATATATATATATATATATATATATATATATATATATATATATATATATATATATATATATATATATATATATATATGCGTGCAACCGGATTAGGATATTTTTAATAATTTAAATTCTTTTTCGAATACTTTTATATATTACAACATAAATCTCTTATTAGGAATATCAGTAACGTTTTAAGCTATGTGGGCAATCGGTTTACCAACTCCTTATTTAATTATTTTCACTCTTTGTTTTATTTCCGCACTTAGCAGGGAAGGCTAAGACCATTTGTTATCAATACATTTCATTCTCCGTTTTTCTACTAAAAAAAACACCGGAATGAATTATTTTCATTTCCTTTCGACACGCAATGTTTTAAAATCTCTGCTTACTATTATATGGGGGATACACATTGAACCTACATATATTTTTAGCCGCAAATAGCAGGGTAGGCAGAAGGAACCTAAGAACCTAGTGTTAAGACCTTCCGTTCCACACTTCCCGGGCATCGCGCGTATAGTGGCGGATCTCACGCCGCGCTTTGCCAATGTTATTTATCAAAGCAAGAAACGAAATAATTAATTATTTCACTCCCCCAAGCGGGAATTAAACCCACAAACGTTGCGCTTACAGTCTCATACTTGTGCCTCCACGTCACGACGGCCTCAAATCAATTTATAAAAGTCCTCAATACATTCTAAATCCAAAACTGCCTATTCAAATTTGTAACGTATTGCGCCGTTATCATATTCATATAAATTCATAAATAAAGCTTGAAAATGATAACGACGCGCAACGAAAATTAGTTTACTGCTGAGCTTTCGTTCGCCCCCGTATGTGATAAGTATACTGGTGATAAGTCAAGCTGGAAGTAATATGTTTGCTAAGACTTTTGCCGCTCGTTTAGATTTCCACTTGAAATTTAAATATTTTAATAGGGATCTGTACGTATATAATGTAGTATTTAGTGCTTAAAATGTAGAAATAATACTTTTGGGAATATGATAAAATATATTTGTGTATAATATTTTAAATTGTGAAATTGAGTAGAATTTATTATATTAGATGTTCAAGGTGCATTTTTATTTTTATACGCTTCAAGGAATAATGTGTAAACAACGATTTATATTTTCTCTGATTTCCGCTTTCGTATTTTAGTGTAGACATCATTACGTATTGAGTGGCAATACTCAAAACTGCGCTGTGTCTTGACAACAAAGCGAGGAAATTAAGATCTTTCATTTCTTCAAGTAGGAATCAAACTCACAACTGTGGCGCTTAAGAAAGACATTATTTCTTTTTCAAGGCGGCTTCTAATCAAACTATATAGAAAGCTTAAAATTATTAAATACGTCTACATTGACCTAGTTGAATAAAGATTTTTTTTTTATTTCTAAAAGTTCTCGTCTCTCAAATCTCACACAGTACGCTAAATTTATAAATAATTTAATCAAGTCTCATCGAGGGGAGGCACCATACATTCTAAGTAATTACATTTAACTACGCGTTATAGCATACTTCGCGAAAATCCAGACACCGCGTCTAATTCTCCACCTTCTCTGTGAGCGTGAATGAATTTGAATTTGTATAAGAAAATTATCTTTCATTTGACTCAAGTATTTTATTGTTGCCATTTACTGAATTCTTCATGTTCTAAGCAAAAGTTATTATGATTATGTTAAATTTATTTTTCTCTACATTTTCAAGTAGCAATGTAGACAATGGGGATCTAGTGTTTCACTCGCTCTAATGTTTCGCATATATTTCAAAATATCATCTGATATTTAGCGAAACTCAACGCCGCACTTTTTTCGCCATAGTGTGGAAAACATAATGACTTAAACACATTTATTGCCTCGAATGCGCATAGAACATACAGCCATTGACCGTATAGTCCGACGCTGTCCCATTGCACCTTGATGATTTTCAAAAAAAATTATATATTATTTTTTTTATAAAATTGAACAGAACAATACTATGAGAGAATGAAATAACAATCTTAAAGAACCTAATCTATAAAAAACTTCAGTATTTTCTATTCAATCTTCGTTCATACTGCCTCATATTTGAGTCAACTAATATTTCTCCGAGGGAATACACAAAGAAGTCCCCAAGACGGGATGAAGTGAACCGCCTAATGAACAAATGTTTTGGTACACAATCAATGGTTTGGTAGGACGGTCATTTTTCATCAAAAATTGGGGCTTGGGGATCTTTTATTGTTGAAAGGAGAAGAGAAAAGATTGTTGTATTCTTTCACTCCTTCGCATTGATAATTTGTAAATATATGTTCTTTTTTGTTTGTTGATTTCAATACTGTACCACATATAATATTTATTATTTTCTTGTAAGTTATTAAAGATTGATACAGATTATAATGTTATAAGCATATTCCCTATATTAACTAATTATATATTTTTTTATAAGTATTTATAGGCGGGTAAATGCAGGAACGTATTGAAATTTAAAATCAAACTTTTGTGTACTTTCTGTGCAGTGTTGTGAACTGTCTGTTGTAGTGGCGTAATCTAAAGCTACAAATAATCATAGAAGTATCCAATACTTCTATGATTAAATACATTCTTTTTTTTCATACATTCAGAAATTCATAAAACACATTCTTTCAATTCTTTCGAGTAATGCTTGAAAATAGCACCTCTCTATGATTACTACTATACTTTACTTAAATTTGGACTTCCATTTCTGCGGTCTGGTGTCGAGGCAAAACGCGGCGTAGAGTTCTGCCACTCAACACGTAATGCCTCAATAATTAGGCAGGAAGTGGGGAATGGAGTGTCTTAACACTAATAACACTAAATAAGCTCCCTCTGCCTACCCTGGTGCTTGCGGGATACAGCGTGAAGCTGATTTATTTTATTTATGATTTGTTTATTCATCTTAATAAGTCATCAATTCTTACTTTTCATATAGCAACATACACACTTGTCTTATACACCCGTCCGTGACTTAAAACCAATCAACCTAACCACAAAAATACATGCTTTCAAATACAAACATTCAGCTTCAGACCGAAGCTCCATACTAAAAATTGCGTAGTCACGAATAAAGATTTACTTGAAAGGTTTATTGATGTTCGTGACCGCATCTCCCCCAGCCGCGGATTTAAACCCTCTGTTTACAATTCGTTCGGAAACTTTACATTTTATGTAATTGCTGCGGCGTAAAACATTTTACAGTACATAATTTTATATTTTTATACTCAGCTTAATGAGGCTTCTGCTGTTTTTTCATCGTCAAATTATTCTTTTCTTTGTTTCATATTCTTAGCATTATTTTTTATTTGCTACAATATTTTGTAGGCGTCCAGAATTGATCGGAAAGTAGGGCGCGGAGTGTCTGAACACTAAGCTCCCTCTCCTTATACTGCTATATGCGGGATATATCGTGAAATTGTAAAAAAAGTATATTATCTTTGACCTTTCCTTAATAATTTCATTTGGAATCTGTAAAAAATGGCAAAACCAAAAATCTTATTGGGGCTTAATGTCAATACATACAAATATCACGTTCCCCTTTATCACACCACGTTGTGCTAATTACATACAAATAACAGATAAACATCTAACAAAGCAATAAACGGAAGTGTTTCGATAAAACTGATGTTAAAGCGTTTCCCTTTATCATGAGAAGGGTAAATAAGACTAAACATAAAATGTTCATTACATGTATTGAAGCAAATTACATTTACATACTCGTACATGATAACATTATTTGTATAATCGCGACTGTTTAACGTTTGATTCTCACCCAGAAAAAATAATTTATTTCAGAACTCTAGTAACAAGACAAAGCGCGGCGTTGAATTCCACAAATTAACACCCAACATTCCAAGAATATGGCAGTAAAACAAAGAGTTTTAACATAAGGTTCGCTCGGCTTCTCCTGCTATATACAGCGAGAAGCGAGAACTTGCAGAAATCATGAAGAATTGAATAGTATATTTAAGTCTTGACATTAAATTAATAACATATTTTATTATAAAAACATATTATTGATCTTTACTTATTTAAAAAAAAAGCCAAAAAATTATAATTATATAAAACAAAAACCTTATATATATTAAAATTAAAACAATACAATTTCTCTCTTCCTAACTCTGCTACCAAAACCGATATAAGCAGTATAAGTTAAAAGAAATATTTTTCTTTATAATTTCTAGCGGCTTAAGTGAATATGGCAAACAAAGTACAGTATTGGATATCGTTACTTAGAACGAAATGCCTTCCACACGCTACATTGTTGGACCATACAGTGCAAAATTAAATAATTTGTTTGGCATCAAGATCCTAAAAATATTTAAATTCGCAATTTAGACCCCATTTGAATAATAATTAATTTATGGAATTCGTTCGTTTGGAAAATACAAAAAAACTTTGCGTGTTAATTTGTTGAATTAACCGCCGCGCTTTGTCTCGTTACTAGATCTCTGAGATAAATGACTTTTTCTGGGAGAAAATTCATTTGTGAAATAAAATTTTAGATTCGTTTCTAATTCCTCAGAACCTGCCTGAATTTCCAAAAACTTTCATCTGAATACCAAATTTCAGATTGATCCATCAAGTCCTTTCAGACTTGCGTTGAAAAGTCATCAAGTTATTCCTTTTACATATTGAATTTAAGATTTTAAAACAAATTTCAATATATTTCCAAATATTTTTATGGCCATAGTGGGTGAATATCTGACTGATGTCGTGATGGTTGTAAGTTCGGTCTCCTCTAGGGGTAGTGATTTTTTTTTATTACCCCGCTCTAATAAAAAGAAGCGTTGAGTTTCGCAACTCAAACCTCAATGGTTTTTTCATTGTGTTGACTTATAATAAAATTATATGTTTAATTAAATTATAGTCGTGGCGCAAGAGTGGAGGAAATGAAATATTTAATATTTTAATTTTTTTCGCGCTGGTGTCTTAAAACTAGACTCCCTCTGCCTGCCTGCCTCTTTAATTTACTCCGATGATTTACAGAACATCTCAGAAACAAAATTGAGTGTTATTTATCATTATATACATACATACTATAACTATAGCTCATTATATATTTACTACTGGGAAATACCACGAATAGACATCAATTCTAATAAACGTACTTATTAACAAAGTTTATACCATCATAATTACGAAACTTTGTTACGAAATAGTGTACTAATTTCTTTTCACGCATTTAGCACCATTTTGTCGACTATTATGTGATAGACAGGATCCCAGGGCCTCCAGACCTACATCATTTTAGCAAAGCTGTAATTTTGAGCGCTATTAGCCTAATATGTAGTTAAGATAATATGCGCGCTTACTGACTTGAAAGTGGGATCCACATTAAAATTGAACTTAAATCGGGATTCAAACTTAAAACTGGGATACTTATATTAATGTTACAAATATTCAGTTATATCTTACAAATCAGCTTATTGAAATAGAAGATCATGTGATCTAATGATGAAATTAATGTCTATATACGCCCAAATAAAATTTTGCTTTTACGTTCATATATTTTTTTAATTTTAATCTATATATATTTTTACCGGGGAGGATTTTTTTAAATTTTTATGTTATCCACCTGATCAAATTTAAATAAGAATTGTGTATGACACGTTCTAAGGTCCATATTTATAAACTGCTTTCCACTTGAAAGTGTGTATCAGTTGAGGCCCATTGTGACGCAAGCGTGGTACTGTAAACGCGATAGGTTCGATTCTCACTCGAGGAAATTAAATACTTATTATTTTCTTTTTCCTCGCTCTGGTAACGAGGCAAAGTCTAGCGTTGAGCTTCATTACTTATAATGGGAAAAGAGTATCTCAATAGTAGGTTCCTAGGTTCCCGATGCCTGCCCAGTTATGTGCAGGATATAGTATAAAATAAAAAAAAACTCAGAGATCAATCTTGAGATCGATCTTGACATGCAATTTTAATAATCAAAATTAAAATTAAAAAGTAAAATTAAATTAAATTAGCTTCACGCTATATCCCGCACACAGCAGGGTAGGCAGAGGGAACCTAGTGTTAAGACACTGCGTTCCCCACTTTCTGTCGAATTTTGGAGGCATTGCGTGTTGAGTGGCAGAACTCAACGCCGCACTTTGCCTCGACACCAGAGCGAAGAAATGAAAATATAAATTTATTAATTATATATAAATATTAATTTTAATAATCTATGAATGAAAATGGCATCTCAAAATTAATCTCAGAGTTAAGAGCCCAAAGGGGCTTTGACCGCAAATACAGTCAGTCAACCACTATTTAACCACATTAACATGTTTAATGGTTTTTATATATAAAATAATTTTCCATACATATATGTGTGTATAGGTATATAATATATAGCATTTTAAATGTCTGTCTGTTAGATTATACTCTTCTTTCTCAACTCGAGATGAGTGTAATTGTGACTTTTTGCTCAAAAACGCTATTTATTACATTTTACATACATTACTATAATAAAAGGATTTTTTATTTAAACTTATTTTTATTTAATGAGAAATTAGTGGCTAAATATAAATAGGTATTTTATTTTAGCTGTATAGTTTTTTAACTTCACTTATAGCTTATGAATATTCAACTGTTTTTCAGCGTGTCCCGCGTGTAGTAGATTAGGTAGAGGGAATGTAGTGTTAAGACACTCCATTCTCCAAGGCGAGGCATTGCGTGTTGATTAGCGGAAAGCAACACCTTGCTTTGCATCGACACGAGATTGAACAAATTACAATATTAAATATTTCATTTCCTGGGAATCAAACCCACTACGCTTCTGCCCCGGCGCCACGACTGGCTTTGTTTTATTTTTAAAGAAAAAAGTGTTAAATGTTGACGAAAAGTGTACCTTTATTCCCCTACCCGGCTCAATGCGGGAGATATCTATTGATAAAAATATATACAGCGAAATATAAATAAATTTCCTAGCTACGTACAATATTCTAAATCCACATTTACCATCCAATAAGTTCAAATTAAAGAAAAAAGAGAAAATAATGTTGCGTCATTATCATCGCTTCTCAACATTACCAAAGGGCACGCACCTCATTAAAACGCATTTAATCTAATCGCCGTACAACGACGACTTGCACAAAACTTCTCTTAGACTTTCATGCAAAATTACGTTTGGTCCCCCTCTTTTAGGGCGCGTTCATACGGTACTAATATTTCGTAGATCAAAGCTTTTAAGTTTATGTTAACATATAACATATAAAAAAATATTATTTATGTGTTAATTTCTCAGGTTGTTATTACGCGTATGATTATTATGAATGTGTTGCCGAATTCCACATACCTTTTTTGGTAATTAAATTTATTCCAAAATGCTGCTTAGTTGCGATAGTGTTTTTTTGACCGCCTTTGGCTGACTGACTTGACAGATGTTTGCAAAAAAAATTTGAGCACATTGAATTTTTTTTAACACTGTGCATGCTAAGACTCCAGTAGCATAATTACAATTGTCCGACTGTTAACGACGGCTGTAGGTTGGATTCCTACTTGGGGGGAATGAAATATTAGATATTTTCATTTCCTCGCTCTGGTAACGAGGTAAAGCGCGGCTTTCAGTTTCACCACTCAAGACGCAATGCATCAAGATTTCAGCGTAAAGTAAAGAATGAAATTGTCTTATTGGGAACGGTGTATAAGTTAACTCAAGAATTAAAAAAATATTTTAAGAGTATTTACCTAAACAAAATCGTTTTGTATTATAAAAATATTAAATTATAAATTAGTCGAAAAGTAGAATACGGAAATATATTCCTCATTAAGATATTTAGGTAGACAGAGGGAACCTGGCAATTTAGTATTAGTTAACACTAGGTTCTTAAGTTTCTTCCCTACCCTGCTATGTACGGATGCAGGGTGTTGATTTGACACCTTATTGTTAATGAGGTTGGAGCTCAACGCCACACTTTTGTTCTACAGTGTATTAGTGAAAATAATTCATCTCCCTCGGTGGAGATCTCACACAACCCTCGAGATTACAGACAGACACTATTCAATGCGACAGCGTGGTCTCTATTGGCATGATAAAAAGTATAAATTCCAAGAATTTGTTAAAGTAACAACTTTAACAAAGGCAGATAACCTTTTAAATTTAATAAAAAAATATAAAATTTGAAAAAAAAATCTAATTTAATTTTGTGTTTAATATGGTTTTTTTACAAAAACTAATTTTACCAAACAAATTATTATTTGATAATGAAATAACTTTAGTACAATCTTGTAAACGTCTCCTTTTGTGAATAAAATTTCGGCAGACCGGATTACACGGTCGGTCAGAATATTAAAAAACTTCGCCCTACCAACTTGAATTGTCTTTCAGGAAGACTGTTTACCGCGCTAGCTTTTGTTTTTTGCTTGAAAGTTCAAAAAGTTCTCTATTTTTTTTGGGCGGTTTCTTACTTTAATAATCAAGTTTATTATAAATATTTTCAGCTGCATAAGCCGTTTCGTTGGCTCTATTTTTGTTGTATTAAATTCCGTGGCTTACTGTGCTTAACTTTTGTTTATAATTTGTTGTTTATTTAAAAATACATAAAATTACGTGTTCTACGTCACGTTAAAGTTTAATCCAGAACTGTGGATGTAGTTTTTTATTTTTAGCTTCACACTGTATCCCGCACATAACAGGTGTGCAGAAGAAGCCTAAGAACCTAGCGTTAAGGCACTCCGTTCCCATTAAGACACTTTCCCACCTTGGTGAAACAAAAACTCTCTGATTTTAGTATCTATAAATAAAGAAGGATTTTCGGTAAGAACGACATGACGTAGAATTTCGCTTCTGGCACTTACTTCAAGAGATAAATAAAAATAAAAATATCATAATCAAAATATGAATATCCACAAAAAAAAACCATTATATTTAATAATAAAATTAATACTTCTACCATAAGCTAATTGTTTTCCAAATAAGTTCCACGAACCAAAAAACTGCTATCATAAAAAAAATCATTAAAAAAATTCCTCACATAACATCCATTATATTGGTAGGATATTAAAACACAGTTTGATATAGATCAATCAATTACGAAAATACTACAGTTTAGTGGCAGTGTGGAATATTGTCATCGAGTTTTTATACATACGAGTACGTCTATAAAACACGCATCAATCATTGGACATTTGAAGGGGGAAAATTGAATCCACTACCTATGTAGGTCAAATTAATAAAACCGTTAAAAACAATAGCTGGGAACACAATACAACACATGTAGGGTAGTTCTTCGCTGTATGAGCATCACGGCAAGTAGGCACTGTAATGAGCGAAATAAAAGCTAAGCCAATCTCGAACAAACTTTGAAAAAGATTTTTAAGTGCTCTTGAGTCGTTAATATGGAATGTGGGAGATGTTTCTGTGTCACGTTATTGGAGTATAAATTGTTTTAATTGCGTGTTTTATCTTTTTCAAGTTTGTTGTCGATTGTCTTGGTATGCTTTATAACTAAGGACGGTTTATATCATTTTGTTATAAAACTTTTATAAAGACACATGCATATACGTATATAAAATGCGTTTGAAAGTTGGATTTTCATTTTATATTTTAATTAGCGGCCCACTCGCCGTATTTATAAGAGATAGATATACAGTGTCGCGAACTTTTTTTAAAAGTGTTAAATGGCAATGGCGTTCATTATTATTGTTATTTCCTTATTTAAGGCGAACTAAATAAATACACCGTAATACAATATAGCTATAAACCGACCAGTAAATTTAGGGGTCTTAGCGATTAATCAAACAAACAAACAAACAAACATTTCCTCTTTATTACATTAGAGTAGGTAATAGAAAAAAAAACTTTAAAAATATGGCTTTATTCTATTTATTAACTAGCTGCAAGCACAACCACTCTATATTATTTAATAAATGAAATCGCTAACAAACCGAAATTGCAGTACGTCCGATTTACATTGCGAACAAATACTGTACCTGCTCAATGTTCATCACACCATGAGAAATGGCAATTTAACGTTTGACTGTGATTTTCAATAAATTGAATAAAATTTAGTTATTTGTTCATATAAAGGTATGTATGTAATATCAACGCTAATAATGTTATACAGCTAAAAAAATTGTTTAGTCAAACGCGTTAATCTTAAAACTGATTCAATTAAATATAAACTGTTTGTGGTTGGATAGTCCATTTATTGAGAAAGTTTAATCGTAATGAGAATCTTTTAAATTATTGCAAATTTTATGCAAAAAAATTAATTTATCTGTTTTTATTGTTTGGTGAAGGTGAGAAAAGAGCTAATGTAGAGACAAATTTTGATATGAGACGAAACTCACCAGTACACACAGTACGAAGATTGACTGTACATGTGAACATAATAAATAATTTTATAATAAATTATTTTTTCTCTTCGTTTCGTTTTTGCGGACAGTCGCAGTGCAGGGGCACAAAGTGTGACTGTAAACTGGTTGTAGATTCAATCTCCACTCGAGGAAATGAAATATTTACTTACATTTATATTTTCATTTCTTCGCTTTGATGTCGAGGCAAAGCGCGGCGTTGAGTTCCGTTACTCAACACGCAATGAATCCAAAACTCTGCGGAAAGTGAGGATGCGGTGTGTCTGAACACTAGCTTCCCTCTGACTACCCTGCTGTGCAGAATTTAATTTTTGTCTCCAGTTTGGCATCAGAAAACAAGGAATTTTCTCTCCGCGAAATAAAAGAAAAAGACACTGACTTTAATAAAGACCAATATAGTTATAGACGATTTAATTTTTGTTTATAACATTCAAAACAAATAAATACCAAACATATTTCTATTTACATTTATTTATAAAACATCATGGAGAAAAGCAAACGTACCAAATAGTTCGTTTTGCTTTAAGCGTGCCGTTTATTCGCGCCCGCCAGACCATATATGATTAGAAAGGGCGCACTTGATTCAGTGTTCTGTTTGTATTACAATTTACTCTTTTTGGAGAGCTTCGTCAAATAGACAGGATTTTTTGTTTAAAATGTTTATTTTAGATTTTATAAATATTGAATATTGTAAGTATAAAATAGATTTATCATTTTCATTTCCTCGCTCTGGCAACGAGGCAAAGCGCAGCGTTGAGTTCCGCCACTCAACACACAGTGTCTCAAAAATTCGGCTGAAATTTGTAGAATGAAAGTGTCTTAATGGGAAACGGAATATCTTAGCACTAGGCTCCCTGAATTCTTCTACCTCCACTTCTATATCAGGATTAAGCTAAGATAAAAAACTTTCCTAAACATAACAAAATCGAATCGTTTCGACTTAAATTCACTTTTAGCCACTACGAGTATGTCGCTTAAACCCGCACATTTCCTTTTTCATCAAATCGTACAATCGAAATTGTGTAATTTTTACAATATTTTAATATTATATTCATTTCTTCAAGTAAAACAACACAAAGAATAAGGAAAGTAGAAAACAACTTACAGCGTAAGCTTATTAAGTCTATGAAGCTTATTTGTAACAAATAGAAAAAACTCACACAGCGTATTACGAAAGTATCGAGTTAC
This sequence comes from Heliconius charithonia, assembly GCA_030704555.1. Classification (NCBI taxonomy): domain Eukaryota; kingdom Metazoa; phylum Arthropoda; class Insecta; order Lepidoptera; family Nymphalidae; genus Heliconius; species Heliconius charithonia. The sequence goes on from CM060825.1 coordinate 9,915,877, forward strand.
GCGTTAGTTCGAAAGCCTTTAAGAAACTTATGCTCAGAATGTACCCACTTATTTTATATTCCGCTTATGTTATTATTGGTGTAAACAAAGAGAATATAGATTTGCATATTCAGCACATCTTAGAGATATTGTGTGTTGGGTAGCAGAACTCAACACAGTTGGTTTTTCAGAGAGAGCTTAAAAATTAATAGAAAGAAGAAATATAAAAAATACTGATCATAAAGTAACTGATTCGACACCTTCGACACCTTCGATTCCCAAACACACTGTACAATACATTACACTGTTACACAATCATCACATGAGCTATCAAACACTGAATCACACTTAGATACTCTAACAATGTATATAATATTCTCCTAAAACTATAACATCTTTGCTCAAATAGTCCAAGTTGTAAAATCTTCCAAAATCAATAGAGTGCAGTCATAAACTTTGTTGAACTCCCTCGAACTCGTAAGAATGCCAAAAGCATTGGAAAAGTTGAGTTACTTTGCTTTTAAAATACATTTGAAAATTGTCTTAATGTTAAATGTTTATTCTTATAAAGGACTTAGTTGTTTGGTCTCCGAGTGGAGTTGGCCTGCAGATTGAAGTATTTACATTGTTGTAATAATATAATACGAACTGGTACTCTTTTGTATAATTATTTAAAATTTAGTTGAGAAAAGAATATCACGACAAAAAATATTTATATTTTTATTTATATTTATATTTTTTGTATTAAGACGAGAGAGTTTTCACGCACAGTGCAGGGTAGGTAAAGAGATAACAAATATAAGAGTACCAAATACTCCGAACCGAAACTAAAAACCCACTGGCACCGATTTCAATAACAACTGATGTTAAATACTAAATAGATATATCAATAATCTTTAGTTATCAATATTTTTCCATTTTGCAATAAAATAAATATATATTTAACTATTCTATTTTTGGATATGGGCCATTCCAAGAATTCTGGTGAGCCGTAACCAAACGGGAAAACATTGAAAACAACCGAGCCCTAGGCAATCCATTTACGAGGTAACTTTTGTTTACGTTGGAACATTCGACTAATTTCGTTATAGTGGACTTTCCACGTTGTTTATTGAAAGTTGAGTGATACACACACACTTTTTTATTTTACTCAATTATTATTAATTTTAAGACTGCAGATAGAAGTATTTACATTGTTGTAATAATATAAAATAAATGGATATTCTTTTGTAACCTTTCTAAAATAAATAAATATTAAGGTAAGCTTTAACATGTATAAATTAATTATTTATTTTGATAGAGAAATATAATCTCGACAAAAAAATATTTATTTTTTATATGAAGACGAGAGAGTTTTCACGCATAGTACAGGGTAGGTAAAGAGAAAACTAATATAAGATAACCAAATACTCAAAACATATGGAATTACAGAACTAAAACAATATATAATGTAGATGCCAGTCGTGGCGCAGTGGCACAAGTTGTGACTGAAAACCGACTGGTTGTGGGTTCGATCCCCACTCGAGGAGATGAAATATTTACTTAAATTTATATTTCCATTTCTTCGCTCTGGTGTCGAGGCAAAGCGCGGCGTTGAGTTCTGCCACTCAACACGCAATGCCTCCAAAATTCGGCAGAAAGTGGGGAACGGAGTGTCTTACACTAGGTTCCCTCTGCCTACCCTGCTGTGTGCGGGATATAGCGTGAAGCTAATTTAATTTTTTAATTTTTTATAATGTAGTTTTTGGTCTTACTTTTGTAAGACCATTATGGTCCCATATGTGGTGACCATATGGTCTTACTTTTGTAAGACCATTTTCAAAAAAAAAACATCTGAGTTGGTACTAAACCAAAGTTCAATCCATTTCAATTAAACCACTTAATGTATTTAAGTGATTATATTATACAAAGTAAAACCTAACATTAAACCCTAAAAATAAAACTGAAGAGACTACATACAAGTATTCCATATAATAAACAGGTATATCAAATACTTGTATATCCATACAAGTATTTTGATATACCTCTTTACATAAAGATAGGTACTGACTACGGTAGCGTCGATGCACGGCACCGTCACAAATGTATGCCATTTCATCAGTCAGTGTCGTGTAAATAAGCAGTGTGGCGGAGCGTGGTGAACGCTTTTGCGATGATGAAGCAAATCACTTTAGTATTATTTGTTGGATATTGTATTTTATTATTTTCGTTCGTTCTTTATTTTATCATTCGCTATTTCGTTAGGTAAATGGACAGGAATAATGAAAGAAAAGAGTTAGTTACGGCACTTTATCTGACTGTTGTTGGTATTTGCTTGTGGCGTTCCGAGCGTGTCAGTTGAGCACTAATAACTTCACCAATGTCACGTTGATTATAGAATACACAAAGGATGTTGTACGGGAAAAAGGAGATAATATTAAATGATAGGAAATTGCATGGTGTAAAGAGATCCAGTTTAAATAATGGTTTCACTAATAAAATAAATGAAACACGCCTGGTATAATTTTTTTTGGTTATTTTGTTTTTGAAACTAGAACAAAATGTTCTAGTATGTCTTGTTTCTCACATTGTTATGCTAAAACCAGTCCATATCATAATGGAAGAGTAACACGAGTGCCTTTGTTAATGTACGAGTAACTGGATTCTAACTGGATACGTCTATATTAAAGTACTTTAGCTAAATAAAGAGGTTTTATTTGTGTTTTAATACAGTGTCACGACACACTCCTTATACAGAAAATCGTGCCCATATAAATAAATATGAAAGATAAGATATTGAGTAACTCACAAAATAATCTATCTAGGAAGATTTGTATCAAGCTTAATTTTTATATTTGACTTAATGCAAAAACGTTAAACATCAAAAAACATATAAAAAAAATTAACTTGTAACTTTACAAGACTAAATAGTAATAGTGAAAAAAACGTGAAAAACAAAGATTTTATTAGAGAGTGACTAATTTCTCTCAGCTTACCGCTGCTATATGCGAAATATTTGAAAATTATTTTGATATAAAAACCGTCTTGACTACAATATTTGTATATCACAAAAACACTATAAAACTAACTTATTTATACAAAAATAAAGGGAAATAAGAAACGATTACGTAAATTTTCACACAGCCATCACTGTCATGTAAAGGTCGCCGTTTCATCAGTCAGCGTCGTGCGTAAACAGAAGACCGGACACGGGTCAAACTTTGGGCATCGCTCACTCGGGCATGGCCATGTTTGATAAATTATGTTATAAGAGTATAAAGCGTTTCCAAACTAAGAAACACGTGAGCCTTGTAAGGTAAGGTATATGTAAAATAGGGTATAAATATCCTTAAAGGGAATAAGAATTAGGAATAATAAAAAAGATTAGGATCTTTTTTGAAACGTGATTGTTCAAATGTTTTTTTTTTAAATTGTCGCGGTAAAAGAATGCCACCGTGAGTGCGTGTTCAATTCCATATCATCAAAGTCTATAATTACAATAGCCCTAATTTAATATATAATTTTATACTTAAACTATATAATCGAAAGCTGAAGATTTTGTTTGAATGTACGCTTTAATTTCAGATCTCCTGGTTTAAGTTTAAAATTATTTTTGTGTTGCATAATCCATTTAATAAGGAAAGCTACAATATATCATATAAAGCATTTCAATTTATATTGAAGTGGGTTATTCCACCCTCAGTCTGAGTTAGTCAGGCACTCGGGCACTTATAATATAATAGATAGTTATTTCCATTAGACAACGCGGATCCGTTAGTAAAAACTAGACTTCTATAAAAATCGAGATTTAAACTAAAACTCGTGAACAAATTAAAAATGTTCTTCTTAAAGAGATAGCAAATTCTGAATAACTTTAAGCAATAAACTAGAATATTGTTGACAAGAAGAATGTGAGCGGAGTTGGTGGTAGTTAAGCGTAGCCGCTTAATGCAGGACGGCCGCAACTATTTCTTGTGGTTCTTTATGTAGTACTCAAGTTATAAGCTTACGCGATGTCTCAAATAATAGAAGAATTTAAATGTCTGTTTGTAATCTTGCTCGTTTTAGGATTGGTTTTAGAAAATATTTCCCGATCTACTTACATATACTACAAAATTGATAACATTGATTAGCACTATAATTAGGTAAAGTAAGCTGTAAGTTGTTAGAAGGACGTTTGTGGGTTCGATTTCCAATCATGAATTCTCTTGATCCTCTTGACCTCCATTCGGAGAAAATTATTTATGAAATTATTATTTTCACTTATTAGCTCTTATATTTTATGTTAAATAAAATACTGGAGCGAATAAGTGAAAATAATAAAAAAGTCTTACATCTAGTCTATAACATTTTCTAAAGCAAACTCTCCATTTCCCATCCGAATACGATATATTGTAGTACTTGGAGTCAATGCCGCAATTTGTGTAATTATTTTACTACATTATATATATATATATATATATATATATATATATATATATATATTTGTATAATTATAGTATGACAATTATAATTTATTATTTTATATAAAAGAACAGTAATTAATATGTCGTTAAGTTAAAAAACGCTAATAGCTAATAATTTGGAACACTGTCTAGGAGAACGTCGGATAGGAAATTGGCCGCATTTGCGAGTAAATCGCTATACTATGAGTTACAATTAGAACGAACGATTTTCGATTAATGTTTACTTTTAGTACTGCTGATGTGCTTTGTGTATGTTGTGTACCTTTATCTGTTACATTCACAACTAACAACAATATTATACTCGCGTTTCGTATTTCGGTGAAATATGTAATAGAATCTTGCATGCTGTGACGCTGAATCCCGTATATAGCAGTATATACGTAGGTAATATATGAACAGAGAGAACCTAATTATTACTCGCCGGTTCCCAGTTTCTAACCAATTTTCGAGACATTGCGTGCTGAGTAGCGGATATCAACACCGTCATTTACCTAGTTACAATATCAAAGAAATAAAAATAAATCTCTGAAAATAATACATTCCCCCGAGTAGGTATCGAACCACATTTACAGTAGGACACTGTGCGGCTACGCCACAGTGGCCTCCATGGCAATAACTTCTAGAGTTGTAACTAGAGTAATTGTGAAATTGAGCTATTCCAAGTAACTGGTCATAACTTTTACTGCTTGTTATATTGTTACGCTCTAAAATTCCACTGTCCAAAAAGTATTAACTTTTATGTACGCTGTCAGTTGTTAGCGAATTATGAAATTAGCTGCTTTTATGAAATTATTTAATAATATGACTTTTTTAAGCTGATTCAAATATGTATATTGTATATATATTTGTTTTAAATTCATATACTATGTAAGAAAGATAGCAATGAAAAAAAAACATCCAAATATTAAAAAAAAATAAACAAAACAAAATTGTGTTTCTAATTATTAATTTAATAAAAATAATTAAAAGCTGTACCGTTTTATATAAAAAAGTCGTGAGAGTTGCAACCTTAAAAATCTCTTACTATATATATTTCAGAAATTGTGAACTTTTACACTGATAAGTGATAACAGAATAAACATTTGATGGTCAAAAAAAAGTACCGCGTTGTTACATTTTTGAATTTTTAGCTCAACCTTTTTCCCGATTTGCATGATCAGCGCTCAACGAAAGGGGTCGTTTTATTACAGCGCCATTTTAATGCCCTGTCGTAAAATGAAGTGAGATCTAAGGGTCTCGTTGGTATGTATCTGATCGGTCTTAGGTAAATACATCGTTTTTGTTCTTTAAAAATGGATTTTTGAAGTAAAATAGAATAAATTCCTCTGTTTTTGTAATATATAGAATCAAATAAAAATAATCAAATAATTGTGAATTTCATTCCATTCATATGAGAAAATGAATTATTTTTAATTTAGACCGTCCATTACTGTTTGATAAAAATACAAAATGCATTGAATTACGCCACACAACATCTTGAAAAGTGGAAAAATTTACGTCTCTGATGATCCTGCTATGCGGTAAAGAGCGTGAACTGCTTTTTTTTTAGTTGAACAGCATAATTACTGTTTTTGAAATTTAATGGTTCACAATATGATGGTTGTAAATATAAAATTTAGAACTCGGCATTACAGGATTTATTAGAAAGTATTGATGTGCAAGTGCATATCGATCTATAATAGCCGAATGATTATTATCTCACAGATGCCGGAATTAACTTAGTAAATTAGTAAAGCACACCAAATGGTATGAAATATAGTAAACTATTGAGCAGAGAGCATCACTGGTCCACTGAGTCAGTGTGAATTTACACGAGAAACTTTACACTAGAGTTGCAGCTACTGTTAGTAGTATTGGGCATTTAGAATTTAATTACTGAGGTCATTCGTGGCACAGGGACACAAAGTGTGACTGTAAACGAGACGAGTTGTGACTTCGATTTCCACTCTAGAAAATGAAATATTTAATTTCATTATTTTCCGCTTCCGCCGCTCAACAAGCAATGCCTCCAGAATTCGGCGAAAAATGGGGAACGTGGTGTTCCACCACAACACAAGGTTCCCTCTACCTTTCATGCTGCAGGATACAATGTGAAAATGAAAAATATATATTTTTTAGTTTATATTATAGAAGATAACAGCAAGAGAAATATTTTATCATAAGGTTTATGTAAGATAGAACGAAATAATTTATGTTGTCATTTCTTAGACAATGTTTGCGGCAAACTACGAGAATAACGTACTCACTGCATTGTTTTAAACTATATCTTGATCTTGTGCTATATACCCTTAGTTAACTTACGGTTGTATTTTCACAATATTTGTATATTATAAATAAATAGGCATTAAAATAATACGAAATCCTATTTATTTATTTTTTAAATAGACAGAGACACCTTAGGGCTAAAATTTTCTATTCTCCTCTTACTGCCCAAATTTGACCTACTGCATCTTGAGTAATGAAACTTAGCACTTTATTTATCTTCCTAGGGCTGAGAATAATTTAAATATAATCTTTAACTTGAGTGCGGATCGAGCTCACAATCATCTATTTACAGTCATATATTTTCTTAAAACAGTAACTATATCATGACTTAGAAAGCATTAAGAATGTACATACATATATATGTATTATGTTTTATAAAAAAAATATTAGAACAGCTCCGCTACCGCAAAGGATGTCTGAATATAAACTAAGTAGGTTGTTTCATTTTCTACACAAACAACAGAAACAAAATATCGTAATTGCTTTGCTATTTCTGTTTTTGTCTTTATATTTTTACTATTTTCTTTTGTTTTCTAGTTTCATATTGAAATAATTATTACAATATTGAAAGCATTAAATACCGCCACCTCTTGTATCTATCAATCACTCAATATAATATATTATGGTGTAAATTAATTATTTTGCAAAAAGTAAAAAACAACTTAAATTAAATTCACACTCCGGTAACTAGGCAAAGAGTTTTTTCGACTCGATTAGACGAGAAGTGGGGACCAAAAGTATTTTAACACTAGACTCTCTTTTCCCTCTCTTCTCTTGTTCTCAGGGATACCGCAAGAAGCTAAAAAAATATATAAAGATTTCACACAAAAATATAACATTAGAAAATATTTATAAAAATTCCCTGCACTTTAATCTTCAACGAGGGCCTGTAGTAATTAGTAATCATACTTACGAGTCGTTTTAAAAATTTTATGTCTCCAAGCTCAATTACGCATTCGTCGGCAGTATTCGCTTTCATTAAAGTCATTAGTGGTTATGGTTATTGCAAATACTTTTTTATAACCTAAGACTTTTCTAGTGACTTATTTCATCATATTACCACCATGTGTTTATTTCTTCTCAATTTTTTTTTTCGTATATTATTTTTTTTCTTGACGCTTTGTCCAGCCTATGGCAGCCAAGCATAAATAATTTAGTTGTAAGATACTTTATGTCTCGATTTTTCACCAAATCGAGATGCTTTCAAACTAAAAATGTCTGTGGTTTTAGGGATTTCTTTACTAATAATTCGTTCTATAAATAGTGTCACGCAGACGTGTCCTTCTAATAAAATTATAACTCCTCCTATAACTAGAATTTCTTTATTGCTTCACACTGTATCTTACACATAGCAGGGTAGGCAGAGGGAACCTGGGAAGGTAGTATTAAGGCACTTTGTCCCTCACTTTTAGCTGAATTCATGTGGTCACTGTCACGACTTCCTCATACTTTGTTCAATTATTATTTGAATGAACTTTTCCAATAAATTAAATTATTATTGATACAAATAGCCCTCTACTAAATATCGAACCAGCAGCCATTGCGTAACGTTAAATCACTCTCCATTTATAAAATGACGGCAAAAATTTTGATTTTGATAAAAATACTTTTAATATAAACTTTTCATGTCACTCTAACACTACACTTGACACCTAATAACGCGAGGAATTTATATTGCTTGCATCTTTTGTATGCGGTTGAAACTTGTCATTTTATACCTTAACCGCATATCTTTTTATGGTATCTTAAAGAAGAAAAGTTTTGAAGTAACTTTAGTATTTTTTAGTAAAATATATATAATATTTCAAATTTTGCTACCGCAAATATCTATGTAGATATATATAAAAAAAATTAATCAGCTTGACGCAGCAAATGCCTCGATCTCAAGCAGCATATATTTTATATATATATATATATATATATATATATATATATATATATATATATATTTTCTTCATTTTACTTTAAAATATAAGCTTAGTGGTCAGAGTACTTGGTTCAAGTTTTTATAAACTTTCTTAAATATTTTTTCTTAGTATAGAATTTCTTTCCCAATTATCATTCTTAGTCCAGCAATCGTTGGTTAGCAAGAATTTTCAAAAACGTCTTTACGTAGATGCTAACAAAATAAATAAGAAAAAGAAAAAATCTATGTAGTTTCAAAGAGCTTGGATAAGGCGCGGGTCCGGGTCTTTCTACGTTTTATTTTCATACATTTTCTAAAAGCTTTTGTTTCTTCCAAAAACGGTTCAATTATACTTTTTAAATTTCCAAGGTGCACCTTGGTTACCGAGAGGCGCCGGCTCATATCCCGCTACGTTTATATTTTTATACGTTTTTTAAAAAGTATTTTTTTCCCTAAATATGGAATAACACTTTAAAAATTATAAAAAGAACACTTTAATTAACTATACTGAAGAAGCTATATACAATAAGCATCACGAGATATAAAGGTTTAGGCCAAAAACAAGAGTTAGAAATACTGCGAATAACAATATCGTGGTATCTGCTTGCACCCCTAAAATAAATTCGCAACCTTATCAGCCTCGTGGGGACAAGTAAGGCTACCCGTAGACTAGCTAGGTTTGAACAAATAATATATTTCTGCCACAGCGATCCTTGTTTGATTAAAAAATATATCGTCGTTTTCAAACGATCAATATCGACATCTTTTGAAATAAGCCGAACAAGCGCGAGTCGGGCTCGCCCACTAAGGGTTCCGTACCAAAATTGGAGATCTCGAGCTTTTTCTGAAATAGAAGCCCATTCCTAAAAAATAATATCCTTAATATTATTTTCAGGCTTAAAAACACAAATGTATAGTTATCAGATTTTTTCCTAAAATAGTTAAATTGAAATAGTTAACCTGTGGATAATAGACGCCCATTTTTATAATTTTTGGTTAGCCAAAGTTTACATTTCTGTTAAGTAATATTTATTGCCCTTAACAGAGTTAACTGTAATAAATTACATGTTAAAAAAATAGATAAAAAAAAAATCTCATAAAGAAAGGTTAAACACTTACTTTGTTAATCAATAGAGCACTATGACTACTATGGGTGTCGATACACACAGGAGGCAAGCGTATTCTCTCGCACTATATCTCTAAAACACATATTACAGGAGGATACACAAAAGCACAACGCGCTGTGACAAAAAAAAAATAATTTATTTAATAATAAATAAGGTATTTTACACCCATATAGCCATTAAGGGTCAAGAGACTGTTTATATATTCTTATAAATAATTTGTGTTTCATTTAATAAGTTTCTTTTTTGGAATAAGGTTATTATAGCCATATATATCATCATAATATAGTCAAAATTTGACTCATTAATTATTTCGATTTTCGATTTCGAAAAGCTGGTCGAATGAGAGTCGGATTCGTATACCGCGGGTTTCGTACCAATTTTTAGATTCAACGGATAATATTATAATAATTATTAGTTTCGAACATTTGATTGCAGTATCTGATATAAATTTCAACTTGAGACCTCTACACGGTCCTTTTAAAAGTCTGACGAGCAAATGGACGGAAAACAAAGTGATCCTAAATAAGTGTTCCGTTTTTTCCGTTTGAGATTAGGTACCCTAAAAATGAATATGAAATAAATTAAATTAGGAAAATATATTTTTAAAAACACATCATTTGTATCATAGGACACACTTGACAACTAATAGCTTAAGTGAAAACATTGTATATACATTTCCATTAAAACTATTTTATTTAAAAGCATATAATCTTATAATTTCTTTATTGATTGATAAAATGCTAACGCTTATAGTAGGGCTATAAAATTGCTAAAGCCTTAAAACCGATTAGTAATGCTTTGATTTATTATTTACAACTACGTTGCCCAAAATGTTCTTTTTTATATCCCCCACATACTAGAGTAGTTTTAAGATACTCCGTTACCATTAAGATACTTTTCCCACTTTCTGCCAAATTCTCAAGGGCGTTTGCGTATCGCGACAGCTTCGGTGGAACTTGTGGATTTTTTAATGTCAAATATTAACTTTTTATGCTTAAACAGTTAATTTGGTGTATTAAATAAAAAAGACTCGTAATATTGGAACCTGTTAATCTTCTACGGCATTTTCAATTCAATGGTGACTTTATTATTTATTTAAATATATAATGGTTTGTTGTCAGCTTTATAGAGCGTTTTGCGAACACAATGTAATTATTCAACAGGAATCAAGGCACATGTCATTTACAGAGGGTTTGCGTGATTTAGGTATTTTAAAATAAAAAATCTACCGTTTTATTTGTTTAGCTTTATTGTATAGTGTCAAAAAATAAACAACAGATGGCTTAAAAAATATTGTTGATACTAAACATGAAATGCATTTATACGTATGTCTTTTCTAAAAAAATAAACGAATCTAAAAAAAATATACTTTTTTATAATTTAATTTTAAATTCTATTCGAAAATAATCTAAGACATTGAGAAGCCTCCATCCATAATAAGAAATATTCGAAAAGCTTTATTCAAGCCATAAACTCAAGATGGGATAGTTGAAATTAAATTCGCACGAGAACATAAAGACGCCTTTGGATATAAAAATAAAGTGCTTTCCTTTATTTATTTACGTTCCTTTACGTTTGGATTTTATACTTATATCTTCTCAGTGAGAGCAAAGAATAAAAAAAATATATAAATATGTTTATAGTATAAAAATCTTCTTTCAACCGACTTCTGTAAGAAAGGAAGGTTCACAACAATTCAATTTTTTTTGTGCCAAGTAATTCAATATTTTCAAGGTTGCTGTATCATCAGATTGACACCGACTTCAAAATTATAAAATCTTGTTTAAAGTTATTTTTGTTAAGCAAAATCGAAGTACGTTTTACTTTTTGTAAAATACTTTTTGCTTTTTAGTTCGTGGTTTCGTGGTTTAGAAGTTAGTTTTTTTTTGTTAAAAATAATTATGCGAGACAGGTTGTTAGTTTATTTTTCATTCGGGGATATGAAATATTTTATAATTCATATCCCCGAATGATTTAAAAAAAAATCCATTGAAAACTCTAGCTACTACACTCAGCGTTACGATAGATTGAATAGTCAAGAAGAACTGTAGTAAATGTATAACATACAATAATAAAAACAAAATTCCGTAAAATGACTAAACTTTACTTTATTTCTTTTTAAAACTGTCAAATGTTGTTTTAAAACAATTCATCTAAATTTTACTGTCAAACTCGTAACTTTGTTATGAGAAAACTTGGAACAAGAGATTTTTTCACAACGACCTTTTTCAGCGTTTGTTACGATAAATATTTTGTGTTAAAAGTTATTTTAAATTTATTTTTTTATGATTTTTTAACGTGACGGCTGTGGGTTTGATTTTAATTAGAATAAATAGTTCGCCTTTGTATAAATGCAAACCGCGGAATTGAATTTCGTTACTCAACTATTTGGCAAATTGGACGGTAACAGAGTGTCATAACACTTGTCTAAGTGTACCTTCTGATTCTTTGTGGCTTGTATAGGGCCAATTTATGATTATCTATGCCAGTCGTGGCGCAGCGGCACAAAGTGTGACTGTAAAACCGACTGGTTGTGGGTTCGTTCCCCACTCGAGGAGATGAGATATTTACTTAAATTTATATTTCCATTTCTTCGACCTGGTGTCGAGGAGAAGCGCGGCGTTGAGTTCTGTCACTCAACACGCAATGCCTCCGTTGCCACTTTCTGCCGAATTCTGCGGCAGAAAGTGGGAAACGGAGTGCCTTATGACACTAGGTTCCCTCTGCCTACCCTGCTGTGTGCGGGATACAGCGTGAAGAATTTTATCAATATAAATATTATCTTGACTGAAATTCTCATGAACTCACGACCAACGAATTTCAGGCAATTGGTATAAATATGAATATTCATCAAACATAAATACAGGGAAATCGCAGTTACAAAGCTAGGTCAGGTCGCTTTCAAACATGAAGAAACTAAGTGTTCTCGCTGATGAAGTTTAGACGACGCGACGGTATGCAAATTTTACACAATTTACATTTCACACTTAAAATGTACAACAAGATAAGTTCGGATCGTAAACAGCAGCTGGGACAAGAGATATTTGAGTTGGCGAACAGAAACGACTAGGCTTTCAGTAAATACGTGGAGTTTAGAAAAAAGAACTTGGCTTGGCTTGGCTTACGTGACGACTTTGTGAATTATTCCTTTTTTTCTATTTATCTTTTACCAGATTTTTGTTAGACCGTGTTTTTAACACGCTTTTATTAGCTTTTGTAGCTGTGGGTCTTTGTAATATAAAATTAGAAACAAAATTTTGCCTATTTATAATTTTTTTTTCATGAAACTTAGCAGTAACAAGTTATTTATTTGACAATACAATAAAATGGTATAACCAAGCCAATCTAATGATAGAGCCAGGACCTGAATATATCTTCAGAGGTCAGTAGTAAGTCACTCGAAATTTGCCACATAATTTATAGTTCCAAGCACATTCTATAACACACAAAAAATATCAGCTTCACGCTCTACACGCTAATACTTTTAAAATTATTATATTTTAAAATTTAACCACAAATATATTGTTTTCGTGTTTTTTTACTGAATTGGTACTACCTGTAGATGCTAGCTGCCTAATTTCATAATTCTAGGTCAACCGGAAGTGCCCTATGAATTTTGATTGCCTTTTAGAGTCGGATTTCATTTCAGTTTATAGACTCGTATATCTGAGTATATGGTTTGAATTTCAACTCGATATCTCCAAGCCTTCTTGAAATAAAGGGTCTTGAAAGACAGACAGACGGACAACAAAGTGGTCTAATAAGGGTTCCTTTTTTTTCTTAAAAAGTGCAAAGCCCAAAAATATTATTTATTTTTATTTTAATAAATTTTATGCTAATGTATGTTTTAAAATACACATTTTTAATTCTCCATACAAATGAAGTCATGAGCAAAAGGTAGTATACTTGAATTCGATGTCGCTAATATTTCTTTACGATAAATTCCAAAGATTTGAGTTCCAGATCTCAATAACTTAGTGGAACATAAGCCACAATGGAAAATGGTTTATTAAATGAATTTGCTCAGAAACCTTGCCTTTGAGCCTTTGACTCAAAGAAACGAGATAGAAAGTAATACGAACTCGATGTTAAATCTCTTTTGTATTATATATTAATAGAAATGAATTGTTTAAATAATTAATTTGGTATTTTGCAAAAAGAAATTGCTAACAAGCGCATTGTTGAGTTCCGCCATCTAGTTCGAAATCAAGCAATGTTCCCACACATTGACTCGAAAGTCAGGCAAAACATGGAAACAGAGTGTCTCAACACTGAAGTTTAATGCAATTAATTTCATAGGCCAACAATATATACAGTATAAAATTTAAAACAAATCCATATACAAGAAAAATTCTCTCTTTTTTTATTATTTTTTAGATTCACAGCAGAGGCAAAATGAGGAACCTAGAGTTAAGACACTCGGTTCTCATTAAGACAATTTCATTCCCTACTTTTCGCTTCTTAAAGCATTGTGAGGAGGAAAACAACATCACGCTTTACACCATTACTACTACATAAAGGAAATTAAAACATTAAATATTTCCTTCCTCCGAGGGATAATCAAACCCACAGCCTCAGAAATTGGGGGACGAAATGGCTAAAAAAATCGCCGCAAACTGTACTCGCCAATACAATTTTTAATGGCGCCCAGTCATTTCTCTTTATGACATTTTCGATGATTGTAGCAGCACAATAGAGCGGCGTTGCATCGCAGTTCAGTTTAATTGAACGTGAATTTTGAACGACATGTTATTTTTATCTTAATCTGTTGATATTACCATTTTTCAGGTAAATTTTTCTGCTCAATTAAACACATATAATTTTATATTTTTTGAGTATTTTTTTAAATGTTTATTGCCTTTACTTTTACAGGGTAGATTGAGGTACTATTGAATCTGTTGTAAGACACGGCTTTCTTCAGTTTTCACTGTCTTAGTCCAACTGCGCGTAGTAACTATTATTTCTAGGCGATTATAAATTTACCTATAGGAGGACGTATTTTGAAATACCACGTGCGAATAAAAAATATTGTCAATAAAATAAAATTGTTAAAAGTATCTTAGAAAATAGTAAAATATCAAATAGTATATTAGTAGAGGCCAGTCGTGGCGCAGCGGCACAAAGTGTGACTGCAAAACCGATTGGTCGTGGGTTCGATTCCCACTCGAAGAGATGAAATATTTACTTAAATTTATATTTCCATTTCTTCGCTCTGGTGTCGAGGCTAAGCGCGGCGTAGAGTTCTGCCACTCAACACGCAATGCCTCCAGAATTCGGCAGAAAGTGGGGAATGTAGTGTCTTAACACTAGGTTCCCTCTGCCTACCCTGCTGTTTGCGGGATACAGCGTGAAGCTGATTTGATTTGTATATTAGTAAAATATTAAAATTCAATACATTAAATGATTCCTCAGAGATAACTGATTCGAGACAAACACGACAAATCCTCTAATTAGTTCTACATTCAGCCATGCTCTGATTACTTAGATATTGAGTGCATCCCCAGCTAGCGCTTTATATCTTGCTTCCAGTGAATAGTGAACTAATATTATTATAGCTTCTATTTGTATTATACTTGATATACATTAAAACTGCTATATTTAAAATAAATAAATAAATCACGCTGTATGCCACACGTAGCAGAGTAGACAAAGGTAACCTAGTGTTAAGACACTCCGTTCCCCATTTTCTGCCGAATTCTGGAGGCATTGCGTGTTGAGAGGCAGGACTCAACGCCGCGCGGTGCTTCGACACTAGAGCTAAGAATATAAATGGAAATATAAATTTAAGTAAATATTTCATCTCCTCGAGTGGGGTTGTGGTCCCACAACCAGTCGGTTTTACAGTCACGCTTTATGCACCTGCGCCACGACTGGCCTATAAAATAAAATATAACTATTATCGAATGATGATTTAATTTTTTTTATTCTGTTATACTATTGATTATTTTTTGGTATTGATAAAAAAGCCAGTTACAAATAAACAGAATTTACATCTTTACTTTGAATATAGCTTGATGAGAATGTATGGTTTGGTGAGAGCGATTGGTCGATTTCCAAGAGGCGTAAGTTGAAAATTTCCTTACGTTAAATTCTTTAACTTTTCTTTAAATAAATTACATTGTAGAATTGGCTTATCAAAAATAATAATATATCCATAATTACATATACACTATACAAACTAAGTCCGTCTACAAGATGTAAAGAAAATAATTCTTAAATCAGCAATATACTCGTAGTATAAATAGTGTAAATTTAAATGCACAAGGAAATAAACATCTCATAGCCCTCGTAAACGAGCACCACCCGGAATTTTATTAACACTCAAGAAAAATAACTATACCTAGTACAGTAAGCAACAAGAAATGATAAACCTCAGCCATTATAAAATATTGAAGTATTTTTCTAAAATCTAATGATTATGAAAATTTAATTAAGAGACTTAATAAGCTCGAAATATTGGCGAAAGTAGTACAATGTCGTATATACGTGGATTCCAAAAATAAAACCTCAGCTTTTAAGCCTACAAATATTTTAACATTGTAATGTTCTATATATTTCATGATTAGTGGATGGTTGGCTTAACATTTCGCCGAAACCTACGAAGTATACATACTAATTGGGTTACGTTTTTCACTAATTTCAAAGAGACATGAGTCGTTCTTACATATGGATCATTGTACAAAAATGTAATTAAAAAATGAAAAAAAAAACAACATTTGTACCTAGATGTAAAACAAAAAAAAAATACTTTGTTTCAGAAACAAAGAAATAAATAGACAGTTTTGTATAATTATTTATCTTTATTATAAAATTATTCTGGTACTTATTTTTTTATGCAGGGATAAGGTTACTGGGGTAGGTAGAGGGAACTTGAGTACCTGAGAACCGAGACTTGAGAACCGTGAATCGTGTTAGGACACTTTCATTCCCCACTTTCCGCTGAGTGCTTTGAGGCATTGCGTGTTGAGTGGTAAAATTCAACATCGTGCTTTGTCTCGTTATCGAGGAAACAAAAATATTTCATTATTATACTAGTTTTTATCTGCGTCTACGCCCTCGTAGTCAAATGGGAATAGCTGAGAATTATGTATGACATATGGTACATTCTAAGTGCCCGAAATATTCTAATCGCAGGTACAGTAATGCGTATAGCATAGCCTATGAACAAAAAAAAATTTGATTCAAACCAGTTTCTGAGATGAGTGCGTTCAACCAAACACAGTCTTTAACCTAGTAAAATTAATATAAAAAAAAAACATATAAACTCACACATAATTTAAATAGACCAATTGAACCTAAATTACAATATAAAAACAATCATTACTAACTCTCCTAATATTTTTTAACTACTAAGCTTAACGGAGAACACTTAACTACAAATTGAATGGACACAGCCACGGTCATGTATCCAATCGTATCAAAGACAATTATAGAGTAAGAAAAATCAGACGTTTACAAATTAAAATTATGTAATATTTGTGTCATTAAATCTTCTTTTTTATGCCAATAGCTTCTACCAGAGTGCTTATCGTTTGATGGATATACATTTTATTAAGCTGCATTTTTTAACTTGTATAGGATGTGTTTGTTACTCGCTGCCGTGACTGTAAAGCCTTATACAAGTATAATAATTAATTAATTTCATTAAATTAAAGTATATATAAAATATTTTTTATAATAAAACCTAGTATTAAAACACGCAGTTCTATACTTTCTGCACAATTTCGGACATTGCTTTTAATGTGACGGAACCCAACGCCACGCTTCTCTTCTAACCAGAGCTAAAACATAAACCTCTATATATATTTACTCTACCATACGTTAACCGGTACCTGTAGGTGCGATGTAAGTCAATTTGTCCCCATGGCTAGCGTCGCGGTAATCCAGTTCAAACCGGATCGATCGAGTTAGGTGTTACCTTGTTTACTAGATTAGTGCTGCTTTTAGATGAACACACTTGGGAGCTCGCAGTTTGTTTGCTATAGTTATTGGCGATTAGCGATCAGTCATCGTTTTGTGAATGTTAAAGTTGATCTAAAAAAACAAAATTTATTTTTTTAGAGATCTTCTGTAAATTAGTTCAATCGAAGAGTTATTTTTTAGTTTTACATAGCAGGGCGCTCAGAGTGAGAAAATAAAAATATTGAACACTAGCGGGCGCGCGCAGCTTGCTTGCTGGCGCCTGCTTATTTGCACCCTTAGGAGTGAATTCTAAAAAAAACGGAACACGTCTTCAATAAAATATTTTTAACAGTTTGAATTTAAATTTTTATAACAATCGGTGGCGATTTAAAGATTTTTCCATATTAATTTTCAACCTCTTATTTGAACCCTTAGAGGGTAAATTCTAAAAAACCATGAAACAAAAAAACATTTTTAAGAGTCTGAATTTCAAATTTTATTAAAATCGGTGACGATTTAGAAAAAGTCCATACAAACTTTCAACCCCTATTTCATCCCTTTAGGGTTCAATTATTTCAAAATCCCTTCTTAGTGGATGTCCACATTATGAAAATAAACATCTGTCCAAATTTCACTTTTAAATGAAACGTGAAATTTGGAAATCTGGAAATCGAACCCACAACCGCCGCTTTTACAGTCGCGCGCTTATTCCTTTGCACAACGGCAGTTATTTTCAATAATAATAAAAATATCCTGCACCTTATATCAAATATTCCGTTTTTCAATTTTTAATTATTGGTAGGCTTTTACATAAATTTGTCTATGTATAAAGTGGCGTGTAAACTGAGTGGCGGCCGCGCTTTATCTTATTATCAGAATGTGAAGAAGAAAAATTATTCATTTTATCGAGTGGAAATCGAACCTACAACCGTTATATTTACATTCAGGCTGTAACCATTGAACCACGAAAACATGTAGTTTATCTGAAGGAAAATTTCAAATACTGGCCAGGTTCCAGCATTACCTTTCAAACGATACGAATACCCAATTATATGGTTATTACTTGTAATATAGTGAAAAAGTATTCGAGAAATAGCCTATTATCACTCCTTATCCTGTCTAGTTCATGAAATGATGTCTTAAGTAAAATCCTGCATGCAAATCCGACCCCTTTTTCCTATATATTATAGGTTATAACAGCTTGAACAAATACACTGTTTAAGCGTGCGTGTTAGCGAAACGTGGTACCTGGCCCATTACTTTTAATAACTAGTATTTCCTCACAGTACATTCACATTCACAAACATAGTAGGTTCTGTATCGTAAAGTCTAATATCGCGTGGCAACCGACCAACGAACGTCCCTGTAATAACAAAATCCACTTTCAGTTATGCTTTATTCGCATACCTACATACGCTTAGCCACACATTTAGTTTCAGCTCCTGATATGGTATAATGACCTTTATGGGAAGGGTAGGAAGAAGCGAGATTGTGTATTCAGAAATTTTGTTTTATATTTACTAGAACACAAAAAATTGCGTTTTTGAGATTTATGTTTTGGGAAGCACATGCAGAAGGCTTAAACCCATTCGATTGACTTTTGTGTATTATAAAACATTATACATTTGACTAAAAAATACTTATATAACCCATATATACACGGCTATGATTGCATTTATTTATTTTATTATATGTACTATAAAATAAAATAAATAAATCAGCTTCACGTTGTATCCCGCACACAGCAGGGTAGGCAGAGGGAACCTAGTGTAAAGACATTCCGTTCCCCACTTTCTGCCGAATTCTGGAGGCATTGCGTGTTGAGTGGCAGAACTCAACGCCGCCCTTAACCTCGACACCAGAGCGAAGAAATGGAAATATATGTACTATATAATTTAAAAGCCAAAATTTATTTGTAAAAAATATATTTTTCAAAATTTAATTTAGAGTTTAAAATTAAAAATATGCGAGAAATCTCTCTTTAATATAATATATCTCTTTAATTTAATATATATAATTACTAAATAAAAAAAAAAAAATTCCTTACTCAAATTGTATTTCGAAAAAGAATTATTACTATTCTCATATTATAAAGCTTTATTTTAACGCGTTAATATCACTAAACTACTGGTGTAAATTTAAAATATATTTTCCAATGAAAGAAATTAAATGGACCGGAATATAATAGTCCATTTATTGAGAAAAGCTATATATAGTATATTTATATGACGTTAAACGATGTCATCGACGACTACGACGATGTCAGAAGTAAAAGCTAGTCTACCATAGAAAATAACTACAAATACCGTACAAAAGTTATATACATAACAGTATCTCATCTTAATCGTTCGTAGTCGCGTTAAAATAATAGAAAGTAAAGGCCATTATTCAGCAAACTCGATTACTCCCTCTTCGTAGCACTTCTTTACGACTATCGTAAAATATATCCGATATGACTGTTCGCAAACAATAATCGAGCGAGTATAAAATATTTTCCCGTGTTATTTTGAAATGTAATAAGTTAAATTCAGAAAGTGTGACTGTAAAATCGACTGGTTGTGGGTTCGATCACCACTCGACGAGATGAAATATTTACTTGAAATTTATATTTCCATTTCGCCACTCTGGTGTCAAGGCAAAACGCGGCGTTGAGTTCTACCACACAAAAGGCAATGCCTCCAGAATCCGGCAAAAAATGGGGAACGGAGTGTCTTAACATTAGGTTCCCTCTGCCTACCCTGCTGTGTGCGGGATACAGCGTGAAGCTGATTTATTTATTCTTTATTTATGATGAAGTTAAATATTGGTATTATTTAGCATATATAAGTATATATATACTACAATTATTACAATTTGGTTGTTTGTTAAGACAATTTTAACAACGTGATCCAACTTTTCAGTAAAATTTTAATATTAAAAAATATTTTATTTCTCCTTTTTTTACAAAACCAGTTTTTGTTTCCAGTTCCAGTTTTTTACAAAACTATAAAAAAATTGTTTAACTTGGCGCATCTTCCAATCACAATAGTAAGTTAAGCAAGGAAAACCTGATTATAAAAGATATTTTCTTTTATTATTTTCTACGTATTAAGGACACTGTGAGCTAGATGGCACATACTTTGTCCTCCTGTATCTAAAATTCATAATATTAATATTACATTAAATCATTTATTTATTAGGCCTTCGCGGTACAGTGACTACAAATGTGTTTATTGTCGATTCTAAAAGCACCTACTCGTTAAAATGAATTGTTTTCGTTTCTCCACTCTGGTATAAAAAGTCTGGCATTGAGTTCCGAAAAGCAACGCGCATTTTGCTTCGACTTCAGATGGAAAATGGAGAATGGAGTTTCTTAATGCTGTATAGGACAAAACGTGAAGTTCAAAACTATAATTATACATATACATACAAAATATACAAATTCTTTAGTCTGAAGCCAATATGGGATACTCTAAAATAAAACTCCCCCGGTTTTGTAATAGACGATCATCAACAATATCGACTTATATAATCCAAATCTCATAATAATTAGATTTACCTCTCAGTCTAGGGGAAGTCCCGTACACAAGGGTATATTTTTTAAATCCGCCATCTCGTCCAAACGTAATTTGCAGATCCAATTTCCTCAGCGTTGCATCGATTATTACATGTTCAATTTTTTACTGGTTTAAAGTTGAATTAATATTATAATAATTTAAAATAACTTGCATTACTTCATATCTGTGGTCTGTAATTTATTTATCGCAAACTTCTTTCAAATTTACTCGCGCTAAATATAAGATGTTAAATAAAAAAAACCCGTTTCCGTAAAAACGTTAAGAACTTTTTTTAAGTTTTTCATGTTGTTTTTTTTATCTGACACTCAGCGCCGGAAGAGTTATTGAGTAAAATATACATAGATAGGTACGCAAAGTAAAGTACGCAAGTGTACATAAATATTGAAAATTCCTATGTTATGAAATACACATGAAACCTGTTAAAATATATGTAGTACCAAGGTTTTCCTTCAGTTAAAATTATATAAAACTAAAGTAAAAAAACACAATTAATATGGAAGAGAAGAGGGTGTACGTTGATTTCAAAAACATGTTTTATTAAATTACATTTTTTTTTGCATGCTCAAAGTTCTTCACCCCTCAATCGTCACTGGTAACAGACATTACAAAAACTGAATTTGTATATCGGAAATCCCCTTTCGATGTCAGGGGATTACTTAAATAAGAAACATTATTTCCACGCCATTACCATCATTTCAAAACTAGAGTCAAAGATATATTCAAGACAACATTATTACATAAAGGCGTATACCTTTTTAAAATCAATGGAACAAAAAATAAATAAAGTAGTCAAAATAGAGCCGCCGTGGGGCAGTGTGGTGCGTCTATTTGCAAGTACGACGGCTGTGGATTTTATTCCCATACAGAGATGAAATATTTTCATTTTCTCGTTAACTTAACATGCATGCCTCTCGAAAATTAGGTGATACTTAGGTTCCTTCTGCCTATTTTGCTATATGCGAGACAGTTTATGAAGCGACCTGTTGCGGCAAATTGAGAGGCGGCAACCATTCTTTTTACAACTCCTTATGCTATTATCTTTCAAATGATAAAAAAGATGTGAGTGTATTTTTTTTAGAAAATAGAATTACCATAAATTTAATTAAAGGTGATTGCGGTTCCTTGCAGATTTGCATTGGGATCTTGACCTAATAGAAGCCATGCTCTAATGAAAATAATTAAGAGATCAGTATGAGTTATGGTAATTAGTGTCCGAGATAACTCTGACCGCACTATGGGTACATATGGGCACATAGAAACTTTGAAATTAATATGTTATAATATGGCCTATAGCCTTTGTCGATAAATAAATTCTTCGACCCAAAAATATATTTTCAATTTAAACCAGTTTGAACTTCCTGTAATAAGTAATATTTTTTCTGAAAGATTTTGCTGGTCTGTATTAAATATCAGAAATTTATTAATTACTTATAGATAAGTTATTATAAAAAAGAAAAAAAT
Organism: Heliconius charithonia; assembly: GCA_030704555.1. Lineage (NCBI taxonomy): Eukaryota > Metazoa > Arthropoda > Insecta > Lepidoptera > Nymphalidae > Heliconius > Heliconius charithonia. The sequence goes on from CM060825.1 coordinate 9,938,519, forward strand.
AGATATTTTAATGTCTAGAAATCGTAGTAGGGTGCACTAGTATAGCGCGTCGCGAGTGTAGAGTGAGTAAGCAGTGAAATGTAAATATTTGCTAAAGACTCAACAAATGCTTTTTATACATATACGGCGTTATAACCGTTTGGTTATAAAAATATAGAACTAAATTAAGATTCAAAGTTTTTATAATATTTATTGGTCATTCGTCACTGACAAAAAGAATTACACGTACATCAGTGGTGAGTTACTTTTTTTTTACATTATTTATAGATGATGTCTTGAGAGAAACAAATTGTGAATTTATATTTAAAAGATAAGCGAAGAGAAACAAGCGTGGCTCCAATTTCGACTACTTAATTTGCAACTTCTCTTAGATGGATGGATGTGCAGCGTTTTGAGAGATACAGTAAACGAATAATACATATTTTTTAATCTTCACATTGTATATTGCACATGCCAGGGTAGAGAAACGGGGAAATGAGCTAGAATTCGAACTTTCCGTTCTCCACTTTTTACCTATTTCAAAACATTGTGTGTTGACTACCGAAACTTAACACGATACTCAAGCTACGCGAAGCTTTAATTTCAGATACAAACGTGAAAATAACATAATATTTAAATTGACGTAAATCGTCCAAATTAGCTAAATGCTCCTTTTAACAGACTGCCATTACGATACGATCAAAAAAAAAACTGTCAACCCTAAGCCCTAAGGAAATTAAAGATTCTATCCGCTAGAACTTAATCCCCCAGCAATAGTAAGCCGGAAAATTGCAAATTAAAGTCAATGTTTGTCATTTTAATATCGATTTTAATGCATTGCAATAAGGTATATTTTGGAATATCACAACAAGTATAAGGTAACAGATAAAAAAGCTGATTCAAAAGCTAAGATTCTAGACGAGTTCAATTAATTAAGGCTCTACTATATGGACGTTATCGAGAGGTTTTGCTGTGGTTTTTGAAGGAAAATAAAGAGGAAAAATAGGGAATGTTTAATATCTTTGAAAGTGTAAACAGAATAAAATATGAGCATATTTTTTTCCTTTTAGCTGTATTCTTGTAATGGAGAGGGAGTAGAGAGAGTAGGAAGAGTTAGTTTTTATGTGAACATAGTGTAAATTAATGTTACGATGCACGATAAACTCTAAACTTAATACAAATTCAAAATGCAAAAACGAGCATATTTGATTCTCACTGCCCACTTCTTAAGAAGTGGTGAAAAATCTTCATAAAACGAAGAAGTAAAAACATTATTTCCTTCAAATAAATCGTAACCAAACCCATCACGATATACCACGAGTTCAAAAAACATATTAATTGAAATATACTTTTTTAAAAGATTTTTAAAGGAAATAAAGGTAAAACCATATCAGAAAACACTACTGATGAGAAGAGCCAGCAATTAACTTAATAGTTATAATTCTTTCAATATGATATAATGTATATTTTCAATTTTGCTAATATTAATATATATTATTAATATATATAATAAGAAAATACAATAGTTTAATATATTTATAGACATTTTTTAAAGGCGTGCTACATTAAGGGACTTACATCTGGCATTGCTTTGTCTTTTTGTAACTTCGTCAAAAGCGAGTAGCGTCAGCTTGCCGACGATTTCGTGACGAGAAACAACTTATACGAGGAAGTTTAGTATAAACTATAAGCATCTGTTTTTGGAATGGATTTTTTTTTTTGCTTACATTTTAAATAATTTACTTTTAAAATTGTTTTAATAATTTTATTACTTTTCTTTCAAATCCTAAAGAGATGTTTTAAGCGTTTTAATGACACCCAGACCCTTCTAAAGCATTGTATGACTATAAGCGCTATGATAAAGAGTTCGATCTCCAATCGGGGGAATGATCTCTGATAAAGTGTGGCGTTAAGTTGCGCACCGCAATACGTAAATAACAAAAAAACGAAAAACTTTTTTCTGTCCAAATTATTTCCGTAGACTATTTCTTTTATAATATTAATAAGCCAACATACAAAAAATTACAAAACCTACCACAATTATCCATAGTAGCAAAAAGATACCAACTCCTTCGCATATATCTACCACTTATATCAAACAAAAAAAAACGTTACGCACGCAGGCGATACATCGTAAAAACTAGCGACAGAATTGAACGACTGCTATCTTTTTTAGTGTTGATTGGATCGAATATTTTACTATAGGTCTTCTCTAGATTATCCTGAATGTACATTTATTAGAGCCTTCACATGTCTACCAACACATTATTCTATAGAGAATACTTTTCTACGGTTTTCTTTTATATATTCCCTTTTTAAAAGAAAAGGGACTTTGACTTCAGTGACTTTATTTGAGTCGCGAAGTCTGATTTCTGAATAGGCCTTTTCTGATGTGATATTGTGATAATAAATTCTAAGCATATTTCGATAAATAATTTCAATTTAATACAAATTCTATAGATTGAATGAGATTTATATTTTGGTTATTTTATTACTTTCTTAGCTCTTTCAATTTTATTTGTTTTTAATTAAACCTGTAAGGGTTAATTATATTAAATCAATTTGTTTTTCGTCATATTTAATATATTACTGTGTACATAGATTAAAAGAATAAAATACTAACAAAACTTGATAGGCTTTTTCCCCATGGACTAATCGTAAATGTATAAGATTGTATCTTTTATATTCCTGATTGATTTTAATAATCAATCAGAGAGAAAAAAAGATATTTAAATTGATTTTTTATGGTATGTAATTGTAATACCTACTGCGTTCGATTCTTTTCCTAGAATGTGTATTTGGATTATTTTCATATCCCCGTTCTGTCAAGTCAAAAGGCGGCGTTTAGTTCCGTAACTCAAAAATTTTAAAAGTCCTCCAACAACAGTGACAGTTGCGGACTCAAGTTCAAGAAAGAAAAGGACAACGCAGTGTAAATGCAAATTAACGACAGTAAAAACTACAGGGTAGTTCTATCGAGCTTTGTGGAAAATCTGTCTGTAATATGATATCAACTATTTTACGAAAGTATGAGTTAAACTGTACGTAACCGTCGTGGCGCAAAGGCAGTAAAGCGACGGTTGTGGTTTTGATTCCCTTTCAGGGGAATGAATTATTATTAATTAATATTTTAATTTATTTACGCGGCAGAAAGTGCGGCGTTGAGCACACAATGCTTCAAAGTGCTAACCCTTCTATATGGGAAATACAACTCAGAACTGAAAATAATCAACTGCTGTAGATATAAGTACAATCGTATTAATCTCTCACACTACATTACCAACACTAAGAGCAGTTAACGTCACACTTAATTGTGGTAAAAGTAAAGTTTCCTCGCGATAGCAATGCTCAGAACTTGTATACGAATAGAACTTTTAAGTTTATGATTAAGATATGAACTAAATGTGAGGAAATGAAAACGTTACGTTTGAGTAGATTTATATATATATGTGTTCATTAAAAAAATATTTTTTAACTTTACATTGTATCCCGCTTATAGAAGGGTAGGCAAAGGGAATTTATATACTTTTCAATTTTTTTTGCTCAATTTTCAGGACATTGTTGTTCCCGAATCACCCATTCCAGATCTTTAATTTTTATATCAACATGTGTCACTGTATTGGCACATACTGAATAATAATGTAATATAAAGATAATAAATGGAATAAACACTAAATTATGTTTCAGATTTTTCGATTTTTTTATTTGTATAGAAAATGTTTTTAACATTTGTTAAAGGCGGCCATTTCATTATTTCTTAGAGTTTAGCTGGAATGTTATATTTCCGATGACCAGATCTTCACCAATGGAAATCACGCGTTACTTGTCAGATATTCCAGATTTTTAAAATACTGGCGCTTACGATCATTATTATCAAAGTATTATTATTTTAATATATATATATATATATATATATATATATATATATATATATATATATATATATATTTTTAATCTGTTTTTATTTAGGGACTTTTTAAGTAATTAAAATACAAAAATGTCAGTCCCATCGTTCCCTTAAAAAGAACTAAAAATACATAATATTAACAGAAATTTGAATGAAAGTAAATTATACACTATTTAATCTTAACCATTTAGCTTCAGCAGAATTTGGTTTAGACAACAAACATTGAAAGATACCTAAATCCATTAAATTTAAATTAAAACGACAACATAAATTTCGACGAGCCTCAACAATCAGAACACATTCCACCAAGAAATGGTATATATCTTCATCTATTCCACACCAATTTTAAAATATTATTCTTATAATATCTTTCTGCAAAAATCTAAAAAAAATTATAATATTTTACTTAAAATAACTAAGCATTTATTTTCATCTTTTCTTGGAAACAGCGGCTCATAAGATTTAAACTCTTAAATAAGAGTGTCGCTTTTTCACTCGGAAGCTTTTATAATTTCTACACTCATTATACCAAATTGTTAAGAAAATTGCCTCATTTAGTTGCTTTAAAAATTAAAAAATAAATAAATAAATTAGCTTCACGCTATATCCCGCACACAGCAGGGTAGGCAGAGGGAACCTAGTGTTAAGACACTCCGTTCCCCACTTTCTGCCGAATTTTGGAGGCATTGCGTGTTGAGTGGCAGAACTCAACGCCGCGCTTAGCCTCGACACCAGAGCGAAGAAATGAAAATATAAATTTAAGTAAATATTTCATCTCCTCGAGTGGGGATTGAACCACAACCAGTCGGTTTTACAGTCACACTTTGTACCACTGCGCCACGACTGGCCTCATTGTTATAGTTGCTTTATAATATGAATATTAAATAAGAGCCGACGTAAACGTTATAGTCAGAATGTTTTTTTTTTCAGTCAACATATATATTTCGAAAATTGGGAGACGAAAACTGAAAACCCAAATTTCATAATCGTAAATCCACGGGGAGGACCCGCTAAGGTTTTGATTACGCGGCGAATTTTATACAAAATGCAGTGAGTTATAACTATGCATAAAGGCTTTACTACTTTACAAGACTTTTTTCTTTTTATTTTACTTTTCTTGTACTTTACACAATACCTACGGTGGAAAGAGGGGAACGGAGTGACAGCACTCTAGGTTCATGGTTTCACTCTGATTATATACGTAAAGCTTTTTTTTTATATAAATTAATATAATTATGATACACTAAGCCGTATCTTTATAAGTTACTTACACAAGCTTGTAATATAACATCTTGTGTAAAAGTTCTAAACAAAATCCTTTCGTTTAAGAAATTTAGGCGTTCGTGTTACAAACTTTCAAGAATTACTAAGTAATGCTGAGCCGAGTTTTAATTAATTGAGCTCAATTGGCAGAAAATATAATGAGAGGAAACTTGATAGTTTTTAACTTTACGCTGCTTTTATCGAAATTACCAAATATTTTTGATTCCTATTATATTTAAAGATATAGGTTCATTAATATCACAGGAAATGTTTTTTTTAACATAAATTTAAAACAAAATGCAAAATATTTTCAAAATATAAAAATAGCTCATAAACAACCAAATTGACAGGCCACAGCCTCGACCAACATTCATTTCTACGCGCTTACATTATTAAACAAATTAAATGATAACAGTAATTAAACGGTCTCGATATAGGTCGAGATCCCAGAGCATAAATTTGCAGGCATCTGTTTTTTTAATACAATTTATTTCAAGGAATAATATATGATAAAAGAATAGATTAAAACATGGTTTCCTAGAAGAATCGTGCCGCAATCACGTTTAATTAAATTTTATGGTAATTCGTTTTTGTTAAAAAATTGTATGAGTGCAATTTTTTATGTGAATGCAACATCATTTGAAAGACTTGCATGAGGAATTGTAAAAGAATGGTTGCCATCTCTCAGTCAGCCGAAACGCCAGGGTTGCCTGGTGTAAACAGGTCACTTAATGGTGGCCAGAGCTAAGAAATTAAAATATTAAATATTTCAATTCCTCAAGTGGAAATCGAACCCACAAAAGGCCACATTAATTAATTCATATTAAATTATTAAAATTGAACAAATCGAGTGCAAACCATTTTCATTACATAAAGTAGCTATGTAGCTCCAAACTCGCCCAAGTTAATTAACTAAAATTTTTCCTTGTGGCTTTTGGGCAAGAATTTAATTAGACATTTTATGCCTTGATTAAACACAGTATCTTAATAAATAGGCGCCTCTAAGTGAATAAATAAAGCAAAGTTATTAACAATTTTATGGGAATATATAAAAAACAATTATGATTTCATTATAATTTTAGATGGCGCCTATAAATTCTAAACTTAGATAATTAGTATTTTGCTTGAAATAAAATATTTTGCTTAGAACTAGCTATGAGACAAATGGAAGTATCATCCTAACAAACGATTTTTAGTGTAATGGACCTTTTCTATCGATTAACATATATGTATATAAGAAAAAAAAAAGTTTAATAAAAAACCTAAAATCCCCATTATTATTTCGTTATCATTCTCATTATCTACGTCATGTCTGATTTAGTCGTCTCTCCTACCTACTCTGATTTATGGCACTAAGAGCACTGCTAAACTTATAACAATATCAAGAAGCAAAAACCTTTTTTTTGCAAAAAGAAGTAATATTCCACCAAAAAAGTCTAGAAAGACAAGCCAATTTGAAGGTTGCTTACTGTGATTTTTTATTAATATAGTTAAATTTGACGTGACTTGGCCTTGAAATACACACGTAATATGTTTAATGTAGTACCTAAACCTTAGAATTAGTTTGTCTTTACCTAGAAATTTCATTATTTTTTATATAGGGAAACAATAGCTTCATCAAGATTTGACTGGTTTTCACAGTATATTTTTGATGTGGTTAGTATTTTATCAAGTATTGCCATAAAAAACAATAAAAAATAAAGTAGTCACAAAGGCTTATTACATAAGCTGGTTACATTAAGGGCAGATCATCGAGGGTCACACGGAATCGGGAAATTAATTATGAGAAATACATTAGCTGGATTATGGGACTTAATGCTAATTTAAATGGGTACGCATCCCAAAATGTTATTTTAGGGTACAGACAATTGCTTTATCCTCTTTTTTTTTCCTTGTTTCAGGTGAAAATAAATTTCAAATTTAATATATTTTTTTGTCAAATTGCACGTAAATAAGCCAATATAAAAATACACCGTTAATTGGGAGTCAGACTCACACACTAAGGATGCTGTACTAATTTCAGGATAGTAGGTCTTATAAAAGTTGTCAATCTTTGCGTAACGTTAACGTTTGTACCTTATATGAAATAAACTTCACAAATTTTCACTTTTAAAATTTCGTACTAAATGCAGTAAGATCGATGTGTAAATGCCTTTAGCAATAACTAAATATAAAATAATAATTTCAAGTTCATATCTTCACGCAATATCGAGATAAATGGTCTTAGCAGACGGACAACAAAGTGATCTTATAAAACTTTCGTTTTAATCGTTTTAATCTTTTGAGGTACGGAACTCCAAAAATGTTTTTTTTAACTTTGATAAGATTTTAAGGAAAAATTCTACTCTTTTGATGTACTTCACTGATTGTTTGTTGCACATAATTACTGTACATAGTTAATGCATTTCCTAAATTAAGTCTTTAAATAAAAGAATACAGAACATCTTTGTACGTTTTCTATTTTACTTTTTACACAATCACATTTTATATATATATAAAATATATATAAATATATATATCTCAACACTACTAAATACATTATTAAACAACCAACGCAGTAAATTAATACCCATACCCGATGTTACCATAACGCCAAATACGGTACCGTAAGTACTTATCTAACATGTCGCTGTCACGTGACATGACACTGTTTACGCTACCGCTAATGGCGTTTGGTCAACCGTCACGTCCAGTTATACTCAATATCAATATAATATCATATGTGCTTTGACAAGCTTCTCCAAATAAATAAAGTAGTGCCAACAAGTGCTTATTGAATATGCTACAAATTTTTCATATTGTTAATACAATATTTCATACAATAGTTACATATATTTCATATATTATGTATGTAAAGTTGAATGAATGGATGTATGTCTTTTTATGTAGTTGATTCTGGTGTTAATTTCGAGAAAATGTAGAGCGCAGAAAAGAAAATGAATCATTCAATATTTTAATTTCTTCGTTATTGTAACGAGGCAAAGAACCGCAGCGTTGAGTTCCGCAACTCTACATGCAAAGCCTCCAGAATTTGCGGGATACGGAAGGGTCTTGATCTTAAAATTAGATTCGCAGGTTCCTTGTGCTTACCCTGCTATGTGCGGGATACAGCGTGAAGATAAAACATCACATAATATAAATAGTAAATAATTCAAATTAACGAAATCTGCTTAATCTTTTTATTGATATTACAATTTGACACTAGTTATTTGAAAAGAAAACGAGAAAATATCATCCAATTAAGAACAGTCGTATTTAATCTGGATCGCAAACCTCCCAAATAGATATCTTTAATTAGAAGCTCAATGCGAAGTAATCGTATTTCCATCGACACCAGATAACTAACTATAAATCTGGATTTTTCAATTAAGATGTGATATATTTATGCTATCGGTTAACTAACGTTATGGTTACTTTATAAACTTATGAACTATATATATTACATGAACTTAATATAGTACCTAAGATTATAAAAATTAGAAAAAAAATGTTTCATTACATTCTTTTTTAATCTGAGGCTATTGCTGTTAGCCCTAATGACTTTTTCAGAATGAGGTTTTCTACTGGGCCGTTTAAAAATGCAAGCCAAACAAGTTGGCGTGACTTCTTGAGATGGGGTCATCTGCGGAAATGGTATCTCCTGCTGAAATCGAACCTAGACACACACAAAACTACTCAACTTAGAACGATGAAAGTTGCCATGTAAGCAGGCTAGGATTGCGATTATAGGCATATCTGTAAGATTACAGATTTTCCATTTAATGTCTTAAAATCCACGCAAACAAAGTAAAAGATATATAATATTTTTTAGAAAGTGTTTAACAGAAAAATGTTTTACCCATATAAATGACCATTTCCCAAAAATTTCGGGTTAAAAATACATGATATATTGCTTCACAAATTTCACAATGATAGATAGTGATTTATCATTGAGAAACTTCAAGCACTATGTAGCTCCTTGAGAGGGTGTCAACGTACATTGGAGAATCCTAAATCTTGAAATCTCGGTCAATTTTATAATAAGATAATCTCAATTTTTTTTCTCTCTTAATCTCAAGTGTAATTGTAATTTATAATATGTACAAATAGTAATTTACAAACAATATAAAACAAGAAAATTTTAAAAACTAACAAATCGCTTAATTCAATATAACAGTCGTATAACATTACTTTTTTTAGAAAGTAACAATTTTGTCGTATATAATATACTTTAAATAGATAATATTTTTATTGTAACAAAATAGTCTGCATGTTGCTGTGTATTGGTGTACTCGTATTGATATAAGTAAACAGTAATTTAAGTTTTTTTTCCAGCTTTCCGCTTGGCCTAATATTCCGCAATTAGCACAGGAAACAGAGAGATTCTAGTGTTAGGACACTGAAAAACAAAGATAAAAAAAGTCTGAAAACTTTGAAATCTGCAAAAATTTTAAAAAAGTGTGGTTAATAGATTTGGGTAAACCGTAGTATTTGGTGCTTCGTTCTCTCGGACTACCTCGCTAGGGACAAAGCGTGAAGCTAAATGAAGTAAGTAAGCAAGTATTGATTTGGGTTTTTACTACATTAATTCCATATAAAGACACCGATCCATTACGGTTTTATTTTCACCTCATAAATCTGTTTATGAAAAGTTAATAATTCGCTTTTATACAACTGAAAGCAATTTTAATGAAATGAATACAATTTTACTACAGTAAATTCACACAAAGTCGTAATTCAAAACAAATTTATGGTGACTTAAAACCTATTCGAACTAAGCAGCTAAATAGTAATCAAGAAAAGTAAGTTAAAAAGAGGTACAGCAATGGTTTAAAAGAGCTCGAAGTTGCAACCTTTTCGAAGTTAGAATGAAACTTATTAATGATCCCACTACAAGTTCTCCTCAAATCGTTACAGGCGCAATAAATAACGAAGAGCATACCTTCCTACATTTTTCATTGCTTTAGTTCTTCTTATATGCGATCTTTTTCTATTATAAGTCAATATAATAATAGTATAATATATAATAGTATTTAGTGATCACCCATCGATTTTCTTATGGTACGTAAGAAATATATATTCTATAAGATTATTTATAATTTGATTTGACAGGATTTAATCAAAATTATACAAGCAGTACTTTAAAAATTTTACGTACGGGGAACAAAGCCGAGGCGTTGAGCTCCGCCACTCGACACGCAATGTCTCGAAAATTGGACGAAAAGTGAGAAATAGAAATTCTTAATATATCCGGATATAGCGTGAAGCTAAATAAATATAACATAACGCATATAATCTCTACATTGATAAGACACTATATGTATGATATTTTTTTACTATTTTTCTAGTTAAGTTAAAATGTTAATAGTTTTAATACTTTAACTTAACTTGTATTGTGTTTATACCATATTTAAAGAAGGTACTTCTTATTTTTATGTCACTTTTATCCTTATTGTTTATAATAAACCCAAAATAATTTTGATGTAAAATCAAACAAGATATTAAAAGCATATAATCCACCTTACATAATAAAACTTACCCCTTGTTGTCATACAACGTAAACATGGTAAGTGCATTACTTAAATGGATTTTTAATGCACGGCTTTACGTCATCCCTTGAGACGGGGGTCTTAGGCGAAATAAATGCTAAATTTGGTTATGAATACCATTTGGTGATATAGGGTAAACTTTAGATTACTGATGTTTGAATATAAATCGACAAGTAATGTGCTAGGGGTTTACTTACATATGTACGTTAAGAAACACGGCGTTAAGTTCTGCTATCTAGCACGTCTTCTAGCATCCTTAAAAAGATGTAAATAAGTTTATCTTTAATAGTGATGATTTAAAGATAAATTTCTTTACGTTTTACAATATATTGTAAATATTTCTTGCGATACAACCATTGTTATTTATTATTTATCATTGTATAACAATTATATAGATCTTAATTACGTGCGCAACAGTTATTTTACGTCGTTAGTATAAACAATTATATGTATATGGTTTTCAGCGACTTTCTATTAAAATTTTAAATTAAAACCCATGTAGTATTTCCTCTTGGTAATAAAATATTTATAAAAAAATATTATCTATTCTTTAAAAAACATGCTTTACCTGTAGATCAAACGTGTTCCACTATTTAGATCCTTGCTCCATCATCAGACCAGCTCAACAATACTATATCAATGTATTGTCACATACATTTCGTATAGTTGTCTTGTTTTACAGTGATACAATTATTACAAATGGTTCAAATTCATTTTCATATAAGTCGACCTAATAAAACGTGGTTAAAATGTAATCCGTCCCTGTATATTATACACGATATTGTTGTATAGTCTACTATCCCAACGGAGTCAAGAACGTCGTCTTAGCCATCATCCTATTTTATATTATTATATGAAAAAAAAATACACGTGGTTGCCATATTTTTATACGGTGCTTGAGGCCTCTATAACGTCCTACGTGCGCATTTTGTACATGACTTAGCACTTCAGGGCAATATCGCATCTCTTGTTAACAAACAACACAAGCTGACATCGTGAACGTCTTACTATATTAAATTCCATCAAAAATCTAAATATGAAGTAAGAGCCAACTTAAATGTTGAATAATGCGTCGTTCTCGACTTCTCCAGCAAAAGAGCCAGAAGCAGGTGTAGAGTTCTTTTACGTATAGGATTTATTATATTTGCAAATTAGTGTGTTTCCAGCTTGTTTTCGACTTATATCGACGACTTATTCGACTATCAGGACAATATTTGTTTTAGACTTATACGTCACAATTAGCGCTGGAATTTTATCTCGACTGCACTCAAAACGATGCATAACTCATCATTTAACTTGGCTCTTATTTTACATGTTTATGTGGAATCAAACCAACAACTGTCTCCTTTACAGTAACAAGCCGTACCACAGCCGCTATGGCTTCTTTAAGTCATTATTTATTAAATTATATTTTATAACAAATCTCTAAGAAACTTAAAAAAAAAAGTAGTTTCCCTCTTATGGTTAGTATATTGATTAAACGTCAACCAAAGCTTCAGTGGAGCATCGTCGATAGAGCTTTGAAGTTGCGATGTAAACACGGTTCATTGCACCGAAGGCAAGCTTTTAGTGTTCAACCAAAATATGATAAACGTTATATTTAACAAACTGAAAGGAATATTATGTGACGTGTAATATCTATATATAAAATGTAATTTGTATATATTTTTTTTATTTACTTATTCTTTATTATAGATAAGAGGGTGTAAATGTGGTACGAATAAACACAAAAATATGGGCAATGTATTATTATTATAATCTAATAGCTATATAGATAGTTCTTTGGTACCTTCATGTTACTTCTCATATATATCAGGATAGGCAAAGGGAACCTAATGTAAGTATATTAAGTAAATCCATTCCCCACTCTCCATTCACAGCCCAATTTTTGACGAAGGTTGCTGATATGGAACTCGACGCCGCAATTTATCTTGCTATCAGAGCGAGGATACGAAGTTAATAATTTTCTTCAATTGGAATTGAACACTCTACCGTTGCGTTTACAGTCATACATTGTAGAACTGCGCCACGATAACCTTTAATTTTTTACTATTAAACAAATAAAGAATAAACAGCTGTAGATCCGTGAAATGTATAATGCATTATCTTGAAACGTTGAAAGCTTAGTCAAAGGCATATTACGAGATAATTTAAATGGTCGCATCTGTATCAAACATGTATAATTGTATATTCCCATGAGTGAGTGATGGCACAAAGCTCCTTTATATTAGTCAATAAAGGCAAGGAATACATTGTTCTAAACTTTAAGTAATTAAATAAAACTATATATACTTAAACCTTAGATAACACGAAATTAATTTTAATACTATGTCAGTAGTGGCACTTCGTCCGTTACATTTTTACACTATATATTTTTTTCTTGTTATCAATATTAATATTTCAAAATATATTAGAAAATATAATTTTTATTTTAAGTAATTTTGATATAAGTTAATATTCTAATTGACGCCGTAATAATGTATAATATATTATTACGGCGTCATATTTACAAACTATTAACTTATAATGTTTAAAAAGTACGCAAATCATGAAATGGTAAAAAAAATATTATTCATATAAAGATAATTGATTATATTTAAATATTTTTTTTACAAAATTACATAATTGTTTGCCATTTTTCACTGGTCTACTATAATTACAAAATATTTAAAAGTTATCCTAGAACAGGTTGTGAATTGGCTAGTGCACTTGTGATTAATATAAACTTTCACGTTGTGGAAAGAATATTTCACAAGTAAATATTTTGTGCAGTTACATTTGGAAATTGCCACAATATTTTCACCATCCATTTAATAGTGCACTACCGTAGATTTCTCTTATATGTTATCACAACAATTTTCCAATTTGTATATTAAATGTCTATAGAATCAACGATTAATCGGGATTGTACAGTGTGCCACTAAACATTTTGATAAGCTATACCGTAGTATGTAGCTACCTGCTTTTAGCTTAATTTGTATATGAAAATGCTACAAGCAACTCTTCTCATTTCACTGAGAAGGTTCTTAATTTGGGTGGGAATAGAACCTACAACCAGATCCACCAATACAACATTATCAAATCGTTTTCCACAATGATGCCAATACTGGATATAAAAAAAACACATGTTAAATATAAAAATTGCGGCCAAAAATTCGATCCATATATTAAATCGTAAAAGAGAGAGATACTCTAAGGATTCATATATTTCATACAACTTTCTCTTACGAAATCGATAAGACCGCTGATATCAGGTTTGCACCATAAAAAATGTAAATACTAAAAGCTCTCTCAATAATCTTACCTTGAGCTGCTATCGTTGGTAAAAATAAGGAATTTTCAGCAAGAACCTCTTAGGGGAAGCTTTACTGATCAAATATTCACACCGAACGAACACACCGAATGCTCGTTGTAAATTCTAAATAACGACTACTTTTACAACATATTTGAACAAAAATGATTGAATACATTTAAAATAAACGCTTTATCAAAAACAATGACATCAAAATTGTAAAATTTTGATGTCATTGTTTTTGATAAAGCGTCCTTTATAAATAAATACTGTTTGGATATCATCTTTTTACCTGCATGCATTCCAGTAATGCAGGATATATAGAAAGAAATAATAAGTCACTCCGTTCTCCCAAAAGAGATGTAGTGTCTCATTTTGGGCGAACAGAGTCACTTAATGAAAGTATTGAGAGATGGTACTAAACGTTGTACGTACCTTATATTCGGCTTCATCGAACAAAACGCATTGTCAAATATGGTATGGACGAATGAAAAAATATTTCATAATCTCAATATACAAAATAACATCTTATCTTTCATATATTTTTTTAAAAAATCATACTTCGTTATATCCAAAAAAATCTTCTTAAATCTTAATAAATTACCATTTTACACAAAGCAGTCCTGTCACAATTAAGCTGAGAGGCATTCGAATGACAATGAGATACAAATATTGAGGGCTGTTAGGTAATTGTTTACAAAAAACTTGGACGTTTATTTTTCAAACTGGTGATTTTTTTTTGATTGTAGCAAAACAAAGTACAGCGTTAAATTCCGCCTCTTAACACGCAGTCTCTAATACGGGCGGAAAGCGGAGTGTCTTGTTACTGAATTCTCTTTGCTTACTAGGACTAATAAGTTACGTATCGTACTTGTCATACGTAAATACATAATTAAAAAACACTAGCTCATATTTTATCAAATATTTTAAATATCTTGACTCGTAGATGTTACTTGCAAACACGACGGTTGTTTGATTACCATTTAAAAAAAAAACTAAACTAACTTCACGCTTTATCCCTAGCGGGGTAGTCAGAGAGAACGGAGCGCCAAACGCTACGGTCTCTACATACCTCTTTCGCCTCGTCCACTGTCATCAACCTCTTCATACATGCCCTCCGGGGGGTCCTCATGCTTTTTACGTGACCTTCCTCCAGTATCTTTGATACTGTGTTTTCGAAGGTCAACCGAGGTCTCCCCCTACCTCTCTTACCACTCACTTTTCCATCATAAATCTTTTTTGCCATTCTTTCATCACTCATTCGTTCGACGTGCCCAAACCAGCTGAGCACGTTCTTCTTCATTCTTACCGTGACATCCTCGCTAGTACCTGCCATTCTGTGTACCTCTTCATTGCGGATTCGATCAGCTAAGCTGACTCCGCATATCCTACGAAGAGATTACCAATTAAGGGACGATATACTTGTATAAACTCGCTTTGGCAAAAATATGAGCCGTGGCATTGAATTCTGCTTTTCTTCCGACACGCAATGTGTCAAAAATTGGGGGAAAAGTGGGAAACGGAGTGTACTAACACTTGGTCCTCTGGACTTATATTCTGTATACCGAACTACCTATATAATTCACCAAAAGTTTTCAAACAAAATTCGTTGTGACGACCAACGTCCATACAATTTTAACATCTACTGCATTACGATTGAATACAAAATAGTTTTATCGACGGTATCGTATTACTTAAATATCAAACGTCAACAATAAAGATTTCTGACATCGATTTCTCGTCATATTGTGCGGCGACCGTGTACTAAGGCCTAAATATTATTGAAAATTGTATTAAAATCTACACGGGCGTCGTGGCGTAGCAAAAATGTACGCATGAACCGTCTAAGGCCGACTAAATCTTGTTTAAAGTTTAGAAAAAGTTATAAGTGTCTCAAATAAGTATTTTATTTACCTTAAGTGCAGAATGACACTTAAAAAAATTTTAAAATGTAAACATGAATGTTGTGGGTTCGATTCCACGCGATTGTCTTTTTTATTTATTTCTAAACTATGGTAATATAAAGTGCGGCATCGGTGAACTTGGAAGGTGAAGAACGCATAGCTCTAATTCTATTTTCTCTCTGCCTACTTGAAATACCTTAAAAGCTAAGAAAAAGGTCACAAAAATTTTGTTACTTAAACTCTTTTATAAAACAGGTCACTAAGGTGATTTTTTGTTTAAAATTTTGTATGGCAATCTATTGGAAACAAAAAGTAATAAAAATATGTACACAATTACATATTTATACTTGGGGATGGGGAATCGAGTAACGAGTTTGTAATATATTAGAATAGAAATGTGTTTTGGGAATGGCGCGATGTGTCACTTAATTTCAAAGTTTTGTCTCATAACGTCTTGTAGCAAGTTTCGCTTCTTATTTGCGTTAAAAGTAAAGCTGTTTAATACATAAGATATTATAATATTGTTTTTATGATAAGCAATTGTTTAAATAACAATAAATTTCTAATTCTGGTGGATTGGTATTTTTCTAATTCTGGAAAAATAATCAATCAAGTAGGTTCAATCTCCACTGAGAGAGATAATAATTATTTTCATGTTTCCGGTCTATTTAAAAATAATCTATCGATTTGGCACTAAATCCAGCAAAAGTAGTGAACGGACTGTCTTAATACAAAAAAATCTCTTTTTCCCTACTATAAACTAAAAAAAAACAATAAAAATTAAAAATAAAACAGAAAAATATAACCAAAACTACTGTATTACAAGCAGACTTGTTTTACCAATGAAAAGATAAGACAAGATAAGATTACAACAAATTCAACAGAACATCTCATAAGCGGAAATTTGTAAGCGCCTTTGCCAAAACATCACAAAATTCGCCCTCAGGAAACGTTAGGTAACCCTTACTATCACTTTCGCTCGGGAAATCTTATTCATATTTAATAATAATAATGTTGTGTGTATACTATAGTGGATTAAAATGGCTTTTTGTATATGAAATTGTTGTTTATTGTAATATTTAAGCTTCTTTCTTTAGCTTTACGATATATTCCGCTATATATCAGAGTATTTCGAGGGAATCTAGTTAATACTAGATTCCCTCGGAATTTACTTTCTTATAACTAAGTTTGGCACGCATTGGCTTAATTTCAAAATATTGCATGATTGCCGCATATAAATGTCGCACTTTCTTTCCCCAGAGTGGGAACTAACACATTACTGTATATCTTTATTATAATTATTTCTCCATTCATTACCCCTTGGTGGCGATCGAATCTATAACCATCTTTCAAAAGTTATGTCGCTACATAATAACGTAGAATTCATATAGGTGCGAGGATATTATTAATATGTTTAAATATTTTCATAAGTCAACATAGCGGTGTATGTAACGAATAAAGCGTTCAATTATTTGGCATATTTCATTGTAATAATGAAACTGGCATTTAAAATATTATGGAATGCTTTATCGAAATTCGATAATAATTATTTATATCGTTCAGCGGCCAGCGATATGACTGTATATGAATATTTTCATATAAATAATATTGGAAACACTCGTGGCGCAGCTGCAAAGGTAACATTGTGAGCACCACAGTAGTTGTTTCGATTCCCCTCCAGAATTTCACTACTCAACACGCAATGTTTTGTAGGCGGAAAATGAGGAAGGGATTGTCGTAACGCTAGGCTGCCTCAGCCCTATTATTAGACAAAATTAAAAAAAATCTTTCAACTGATAGACTAGAAATATAAAGATGATAATAATTGTTTTTTCTACTAGAATTATATTTTTTGAAATATTACCTATTTGATACTTGGATATATATATATATATAAAATTTGAATCTATCACATTAAAAAAACTATTATCAGAAAGATAACCAAAAAAACACTATTAGTAAATCCACCTAAAATTATCCTGTGTTTTTGTACTAATATATTAGTACAAACACCGACCGAACCGACGACGCCTCTATTACTTTAATATAACATATAATATCCTGTTCTATCTCATTTTATGATACATAAAGTGGCACGAATGTGCACAATTTAACACAAACAATAGAACCTTTATCTTTGGATATCGGCGCGCCCCTTGTACTTGCCACTAAGCTGCCTTAAGCAGATACGAGAGGCCAGCGTAAAATGATCTGCGGTTTTCTTGCTCAATACATATTGTCATGAAGAAGAATTGAGGAAAAGTTTTGTATATTCTCTTTTAATGAAGCATTTTTTTTTTAATTTTTTATTAAAACATCATTATATTGTTATTATTATTGTTGTATTTTTGTTGAATATAATATCATAGCACCCAAGTATATATAGTAGAACGCTAGAGTATAATAGTCTATATAATTACAGTAGGAATTACGAAATAACTAAGTATATGTATATTTGTGAATGTTATAAATATTTGAGCATTTTGTTTTGAATGGAATGTTCTGGTGACTATTGATATTTAGTATATAACAGGACTTTACACGCTAAACAATGCTCAAAATTATTTATAGGATCGGACAAAAAGGACACTTATAAAAATATGTCCATAATCTTATAACAACCAAATACATAAATATCGAAATTAATGATATAATCTAAAAATATATACCAAAAATAAAAATTTTGTTTCTTAAAAGAAATTTCCTATACAACCAACCACGGAAAAAGTTTCACTACAAAAGTTACTTAAAAAGACTTAAGATAAAAGAATAAGTTCATATAACAACGTCTACGCATATAATATTCATTGGAGGTTTCTTTATTATTTGGTCCGTTCAACCCCAACTTCCTTAACAAACATACATACATACCATACATACACATGTATGTATATATAAAACGTTAATTGTTTGCCCGTCCGTACGTTATATTTGTTTCTACATCAAAGAAACGGCAGGTGGATTAAGGAGGGGACCGCCTCTTCATTTTCTTCCAAAAATTCTTGTTCTAAAATTTTGTAAGTAGCTTAAAATATTAGTGCTATAAAAATGAATGTGGCATTTTAATGCTTCAATATAGGTATATTCCTGTATTAAATTTAAATGAATCAAAAGGTTAAGCTTGAAAGCAATCTGTTGCTAGGTTTAGGATGATTAAAAAAATCCTGCTGAGTTTCTTGCGTCGGTTACTCATTGGTCTGAAGCAAAAACTTTAGTGAACGGGTAGAAAGTTATTAGAATTCCTGTTTATATATTTTATTTCTTATTTTGAGTAATATTATTTGAATTTGCATAAAATAAGGAGACTTTTTTATTATAATAAAATAATTCTACTTCAACTGTAAAAGTCTTCCGATATTTAGAGGTTTAGATAGATCTAAGACAAAAAATGGCTGAGCCAGAACTAATAAATATTTGGAAAATTTAAAAACATAACTTTAGTTGAAATGTTCAAAGAAAACAAGATTTGATATTGAGTTGTATTGTTGGAAATAATACGCCTAAACCCAGTTTCACATCCAGTCAAAATCAGCAACGTTCTTTAGGTCATCGGTCTATCGAATATAATATAAAACTGTCTGCAACAATATTATAATATCTAGAACTTTGAGCCCAGTCGTGGCGGCAGGAGCACAAAGTGGAGGAAATAAAATATTTAATACTTTCATTGATTCGGTTTAGTGTCGAGGCAAAGCACGGCGTTGAGTTCCGGCACTTAACACGCAATGTTTGCAGAATTCGATGTAAGATGGAGAACGGAGTGTCTTAACACTGGGTTTCCTCTGTCTACCCTGAAGCTGATGAAGCTTAGCTTAGCATTACCATAACTGATCCCAAGTACCATTCAACAAACTATAGTCTCCATAGAAAAAGTTCACATCGAAAAAGGCGCTTTAAAACCTCTCCTCCACTAACGGCGCTCTAATGAGATGTGCTTATTTCTTCTTATTCCAATCCGCAGTTTCTTTTAAACGAAATGAGTTGATAAAAAATTCAACCACTCATTTAAAGTAAGAATTGTGGAATCTCCTTCTTTTGTCGTGTATAAGGTTTAGTCGAGCTGTCATTTATTATGACGACAGTGCCGGCTAATTTATTTGCGTGAACCATCAAAAACTTGTCCGCTTCTTTTGTGTAACAACAGAGCTTACTTAAATTTCTCTTTTGATGTTTTGCGTTAATGTGATGATTGTATTTTTTATAAAAAAATGTGACAAAAATACCATTATTTCTGCACCTCCGCCGGCCCTTTAATACAAATATTTTTGTCAATATCCATATATTGACAAAAATATTTGTATTAAAGGGCCGGCGGAGGTGCAAGGGCATCAGTATAATAAAGGCGACGGATTGTGGGATCTATTCCCGCAGGAGAAAATGAAATATTTCATATTTTCATTACCTCGCTCTGGTAACGAGGCAAAGTGTGGTATTGGTTTCGGATACTCAACACACGGTGTCTACAGATTTCGGCGGAAAGTGGAGAACAGAAAAGTCTTAATGGGTAAAAAATTACAAATTATAAACCACATGCCACTGTACCCTACTTTCATAAGTTAATAGCTTCATACTGTCACCCCTACATCAGGATATGCAGAGAGAACCAATTGTTAAAATTCCCCGGTCCACTTGCAGCCCATTTTTCGTATTCAATGGCGAAACTCAACACCGGAAAAACTTACAAAGTCCGAAGTTATATAAAAATGAACAATACTACACACACAACTATTTAAAAAAAAATACTGCAACATATTTTTAAATGGCAAAACATAAAAAAATACATTAAAAATATCGTATTTCTAAACTCACAAAAACACAATTTACCTCAATGCGTTTTATCCGCGCCGTCAGCAGCACCTGTGATAAAATACGATAGATATTAAAAAAATACGTTAGAACAGCAATTTTAATACGTACGTTCGACGGCAATAAAAGCACTTGTAAAATCGTCCTTTGTAAATTGATGATATATAGCAAAAGTGCCAGAGTGCCTTCTGTTCAAATGTTAGCTCAGATTGTCTACATTTTTACAGTGACTATATAATGACTTAGTTAGTTGGTATTAGTTATTTTATTTTTTTGTATCTAAATGTGTTGTTCTTTAATCTTTTCTTATTGTCATTGTCAAGAGAGGAATAACTATAATTAATTTATTCAAGTGGAAATCAAACTCATAATCATCACATGTACATTTAAATTGTATTATAATCGTAGCGCAATAGAACAGCCCATTGCGCTACGGTATATTGTTGCGTATAAAAAGTCATCATATCATTTACATTGTTATTTAGTAATTTGTATAGTGGTTATTAAAAAAAAATAAAAGTGTTAAAATAGATAATATTCTCTTATTATCTCTTGATGTAGAGAACAGTTAATAATAATGTCATGGCACACATCTTCCCCTTTATTAATATTGTTCCGAGAATCGAAATGATCCGCCTTGTATCCGATTATTCTGAAATGGTTGCTATAAAAGTTTAATAAAATCTCGATTACACATTTCTTTTTGTGTTTTGAACCTGTACTAACACGTAGCAAGAAGTGTTACTTAATATTTAATTAGTTAGTTAATATTCAATTAAGTGACCAAAGATAAAGAACATAACATTTTTCAGCTTCACACTGTATCCCGCATGTAGTAAAGGGGTTAGGCAGATGGAACCTTGTGTTGAGACATTTTGAGAGAGCGGGATTTGAACCCGCACCCGAGTCACAGAATACAATGCTCAGTTAAAAATGCATATAAATTTTTCGCAAAAAAAAAATTCTCGCGTCAGTCCAAACATGCTGCAAATTCACGAGAACTCTTATTCAGATTTAAGCCATTTGTTAAATGCGACTAATGAAAAGTTCGTTATTGTTCCGAGCGACAGACGCGCTCCGTTTCACCGCGACGCCCCGAAAAGTACGTGATTTAGTTTATTTTCATATTTCATGACTTTTTACTGCATGTAAAATGGCCAGCTTTTATGTCCGAAATGGAGATTTTAAATTGTATTTTAATTTGAACGTTGGTATGATATGGTAGTTTTAGGGTTCCGCAACTCAAGAGGAAAAAATGGAAGCGAAAAACAAAGTGATCGTATACATTTTGTTGTCCGTTTGTCAGTCCGTTAAGAGTATTATATGTATGTACAAAATTAAAATTAATATAAAATATAAGTAGAATTGAGTATAGGGTCCTTGGGGCACAAAATAATTCAAGGCTATCAAAGGACACGGACTTACCGCGTAATCAAAAACTGTACTACCCGTGAACCTACAATCATGAAATTTGGCAAGAAATGACAATTTGTATTACAAATAAAGGAAAAAAATCGAAAACATGAAAATTGATTTATGTTTCATAGAAAAAAAATATTACAAACTTATATTTGTAGCTCCTTTCATAAAATATTAGTGCATATACGTCCGCAAACTTAAATTCGTATTTTTTTATGAATTGTAGTTTCCGTTGACATATAATCATGAAATTGGTACGGAACCCTCGGTATGTGACTCGCGGTATGCGACGCATTTAGCCATTTTTTAAATAATTAAATTTACATTGAAATTATGGTCTTATTACTACTTTTATAGAAAAATTACAATTGATCCGAACTGGAACAGACATGCAACGTCAAAATGCGTACCTCTTTTGCTTCGTTCAATGTCATGAACCTCTTCATATACGTAATAGGCCTCGTACATCATCGATTTCGTACTAGTACCAGTGGCAAAACTCAACGTCGCGCTTTGTCTTGATACCAGAGCAAGGAAATTAAAATAACAATTTTTATTTGCCCAAGTAAAGACAAACCGACAACATTTGTTTTTACAACTAGCCTCTGTGGCCATGTTAAAAAAAATACATATATTTAAATCAAGGCAAAAAAAATCAGCGTCATGCTGTATCCCGCAAACAGCAGGGTAGGCAGAAGGAACCTAGTATTAAGACACTCCGTTCCCCACTTTCTGCCGAATTCCTCCAGCATTGTGTGTTGAGTGGCAGAACTCAAGTCCGCGCTTTTGCCTAGACACCAGAGCGAAGAATTGGAAATATAAATTTAAGTTATTATTTCCTCTCCTCGGGTGGGGATCGAACCCACAACCAGTCGGTTTTACAGTCACACTTTGTGCCACTGCGCCACGACTGGCCTTAAATCAAAGTAAAAGAATAAAATTCTCCGTAAAATGAAGCGCATAGGTAAATCTGTATGCATCGTCTAAAATAACAAGTGAATAACAAAACTTATGCACAAACATATCAATCACAAAGTAAGCGGAGTTTCTCAAGTATTGGAAATATAAAGGTATTTTGATATAAGGAACGTAGCATAAATCTTAAAATAAAAAAGTCTAAAAGTTCCTTGTTATTTTACTTTTTGTTTTAAAATTTTTATAAGAAAAATATATATAATATGCTTTATAGATTAGATTACTATGTTAAGAGATGTACTCGTTAATAAATTAGCACCCAACAGAGATGCTAACAACATAAATAACAACTTATTTTATTTCTTCTATTACAACTAATGTATAAGTATTTTAACATAGCTCTATTAGAACGTTTAGCTTGGTAGTCTTGGTTGGTTCTAATCCTGCAATTTTATTTTTTTATGTTTTTTAAACAAAATATTAAAATCAGAGTTCATTCCATTGCTTTGGGGAATAATAATGTTTAAATTAACCAAAAGAAATAAAAAACCTACATTTTCGTAGAATTTTCCTTTTTCTTTTATATATATAATATAGTAAAATTTTATATTTAATATAACGAATAAATTCCATTCTAGGCATTCGCCTACAATATCCACCGCTAATTAGTTCGTCCATCTGTCGCACACCTCCGCCTACGTCGTTGCTACTAATCATTGGTTGGTAATTGGTTATCTACGTCGTTTGTTTGTACGATTTAAGTATGGAACTAAAATTGTAAGATATCTGTAAAAACCACTGTAGTATTACTGCAAATACTTGCATTAAATTGGGGTCAATTGTGGCGCAGGGGAGCATGTGACTTACAGTCACAGGTTGTGGGTTCGGTTCCAACTCGAAGAAATAAAATATATTATATCTTATTATAATTGCTTAGGTTTTGCGACAAACCGCGGCGTTGAGTTCCGCCACTCAAAACACAAGCCTCCAAGAATTCCACGGAAAACGGGGAAGAGAAGTGTCATAATGAAACTGAGTGTCTTAACACTAGATTTCACAGATTCGCTCTTCCTATTCCTTATGCACGGGATACAGTGTGAAATTACTAATATCCTTGAGCTTAAAGCAGTGCCTGTGATTTCAGGGGCCTCTTATATAATGCATTATCACTCGCCTCCATTGCTCGAGTTCTCTATGTATAATCAAATACCATCTTTTATACAATTTAATTATTTAAGCATAATGTACAGCTACCATTATTCAAATCAAATTATTTTTTAAACAATAGCGAGATAATAGAGATACTTGTTTTTATCAGCATATATAACAAGTTAACACTATTATTAGTTAATTTAGTTATTTATTTACAGATAAAAAATAAATCTGAATTTGCTGTCATCTGTCATTAGTACCCGATTCGCTCTCTTTCCTTAAATAGAAAGAAAAGAGTGATTTTTAACTGAATACTATTTGCAAATTTTAGCGTATGCCTAAAAGAGACAGTATAGTTAAATGACGTTTATGGTGCAGCTATGCAGTACTTAACGCTGCTATCTAGTTAGTTGATACTTGATAGTAGCGACTGCTGAGTAGACAGCTACGGCTTAATTTTTTTTAACTCGCAAAACATTCCGCAAAAATACTTAACAAAAATTCCAAATTAAACCACCACAAACCCAAAAATTAAAAACGCATTCATTTCTCGCCGCTTGAGTTTCAAAGCGCGCACTTATTCAGCATCAACTCACAAAAAGTTGCAATTTTGCAAACTCTCATTTAAATAAAAAAAAAGGAAATAACTATTTCCCGAGTACACTACGATGGCCCGCGACCTACTTTGGAGCTAAGAATCCTCTAATTAATGAGGTGGCCGTGCCAGCCTTTTCACTGTGTGAAGACTTTACAATTTTTTTTTTATTATATAATATACTGTCTAATAGAGCGAGTGTAACATAGTATGTATGTGTGTATTGTTTATTAGAGATACTTTGTTGTTAGTGCTTATTTATTCCGTTCCGTAGAGAAATCGAGATATTAGCTTCGTGCTATATCCCCTACATAGCAGGGTAGGGGGAAACCAAATAATAAATAGTGTTAAGGGTCTCTGATGAAAAGACACTTCCGTTCTTCATTTTCTGGCGTTTCTTTAAGGCATTGCGTGTTAAGGGGTGGATCTTAACACGTAAGTCTCAAGAATTCGCCGATTTGCAGTATTTATATTTTACTAGTGTCAAGACATTCCGTTCCCCATTACGACACTTTGCTTTAGGCATAATGTATTGAGTGGCGGAACTCAACGCCGCGCTTTGCCTTATTACTGAATGGTCAAAATTAAAATATTAGATACTTTATTCTCGGACTGGGAGTCGAACACACACCCGTCGCTCGCTTCACCCTGCGCCACAGCAGCCTCTCAAAAAATATTTTTTGTATTAATATCCATCCAGAGGAGAACAGAATTATTTATTCAAGTTTTTTTGCTTCTCCCTACATTATTCTGTTGCTCAGTATTTTCCTTGATTCCTCACCTTTATTAATAATTTTAAAAGATCGTTCCCCTTTAACCCAATATCCTTGATTACACAATCAAATACTAAAACTAAAAACTAGCATCCCTTTCTTTAATGGAAAAAAAAGGTAGTTTTTTGTTAAAATCCAATTGAATATTTAAACGTATCCTTCGGGCTTACCATTTTTGTCTTTGTTTTTCATGAAACGTTCTACATGAAGTTTGATTAAAAAAAAAAACACTAAAATATTAAACAAATTAAACTTATTCAATTAAAAAATCAAATCAGCTTCACGCTGTATCCCGAACACAACAGTAAGGGTAGACAGGCGAAACATAGTGTAAATACACTCCATTTTTCTCTAATTCTAAATAATAAATTAAATACATGTAGGGAAAATTCGTACCGTTGTAAAGTTAAAGTAGAAAACAATTAAGACATTCAAAATGTATAAGTGGATATGCATATGAGACAGGGGCTTTATTTTTATTACTAGCGGTCCATTCGCGGCCAAAAATGTCAGTATATATTTACTTTTAGGCATTATAATGTGAACTTAACAAAAACATCATACACTTCTTAACAAAATATAGAACCGTATAAAAAGCAAAGTTAGAGGTCCTATACAATTTTCTTGACATCTTTCCGACACTTCCCAAAGAAATGACAATATATTTGTCATGTATCAAATTTCAGTGTTCCACCCAGCGTACTTGTCGGTCCATCAAGAATAAAATAAAAAGCATCACGCTGTATCCCGCACATAGCAGATTAGGCAGACGGAACCTAGTGTTACGACATTCCGTTCTCCACTTTCTGCCGAAGATCATAAGGGATAAAATAGCTTTATGTATATAGATTAAGAGACACATCACGTAAAATTTTGGTACTTCCCGCAATCCATAAATACATCTTGCGAACACCGACTTTGTGGACTTGAGAGCTGCTAAACAGATTATAACATGGCGCATGAGATGTACAAAATAACTAAGTAACAAATATGTGTGGTACGATCAGCATGCAATTGTGGGGAACAGTATCTTAATAGAAAGGTGTATCTTAACATTAGGTTCCTAGGTTCCTCTGTCTACCTTGTTATATGCAAGATACAGCGTGAAGCTAAAAAACCTTTCTTTGTAAAAAAAAACATAACGATATACTGAACTATAAATTGTAGAAATATGATAATGATAATGCAATACTATAAAAATATATATAAGTACTCAACACAATAAACAGGTATACATATATATTTAGAAATTCTATTAATATATAATGTATAGGTGAATTGAGTAAATCGAAGGGAAGTAAATAAAATATACACGTTTAGTGTTCAAGAGTTCTTAACAGGGTCAGGTTAGAGAGGTTAGAAGGGCTTCGGTAATTAGATTCTATGTTCAAGTGCCTATCCTTAATCAGGTTAACTTCTAGTTATAGTGGTTTTCCAAATGAAATATGACGATGCAAAGTGATTTAATATATACATGTAGCACTATTTAGAAAACATTTTAAGTAAAACTCGTTTTTTAATAGTTAATTCCATTTATTAAACTTAGTAGCTAACTTCACGCTGTATCTCTCAAAGCAGCAGCTTTCGTGGCAATGTTCGAGATGTTACATGTAGAGAGGAGGAACCCAACGCCGTTACTTTATGTAGTCGCCAGAGCCGGATGGCAACCTAATCCTAATTTATATGTAAAATGACCAAAACAATATATAGTACCCTAAAAACCGTTAAAATGCATATCCCTTCAATCTTCTCAAAGTGTCAATTAATCAGAAGCATAAAGCGTTATCAAGGGTAAACTAATTAATAATAAACAAGTCGTTTGCCTCGTAGATTTGATAAGGAATAATTAATTTGAGGGTGACACCGCCCATAAACTCAATGAAGCTGAATTATATAAAGGATAAACAGTAATTGAATAGTACCGTTTTGTTTTCCTTTACGAATGAAGTCAGTCTACCCTATATATTGTAGATTAGAGTAGACGTCGTCATATTATATATTAGATCTTAATTTGTATGTGGAAATAGATTTCCTTTGACCGTTGATAGTGAAAATCAGTAATTTAAAAAGTAATTTTTGTAATATTTTATTTACATCATCTATGTCTTCATTATTTTTTTTTCATTGTATAATAAAATCCTTATAGGATCACTTTGTTGTCCATCCATGCGTACGTCTGTCTCGACCATTTATTTATCTCGAGATCGCGTAGAGTACAAAAACTGCGAGAAAAAAGTAAAGATATTTATTTTACATTTTATTTTTTCAGCCGTAATCGCTGATGATAGAAACGTGAAATTTGGACAGATGTTTATTTTCATAATCAAGACATCCACTAAGAAGGGATTTTGAAAATTTTAACCCTAAAAAAAGTTCAAAAAAGTTTTTATGGATTCTTTTTTAAATTAGCACCGATTATAATAGAATTTGAAATTAAGACTTTAAAAAATATTTCACTGAACATGTTTTTTTAGAATTCATCCCCTAAGGGTTTTAATAAAAAATAAAAAAATAATAATAACTGGTTAAAAGTTTATATGCAAAATTCTTTAAACCGCCACCGATTTTTATAAAAAATTAAATTCACATTGTTAAAAATATTTTATTGAACACATGTTTCGTGGTTTTCTTAGAATTCACCCCTAAGGGTGCAAATAAGCGAGCGAAGCTGCGCGCGCCTAGTAACTTATATTTGTAGTTCATTTCATACAAAACAAGTACATATGCCGGTAACTTAAATTAATAAACTTTTATAAGTTGTATTTCCCGTTGACCCGTTACATTTTAAAATAGGTACGGAAGTCTCGGTGGGAAAGTCCGACTCGCATTTAACCGGTTTTTAAATTCATTTCCATCCAACCAACGACCATCTTTTCCACTCATTTGCAAATTTATTTATTGATTATTGTATTATTACTATAATCTCCCACCACATTCCGCATTTATCGATGTAAACAGGAGTGAATCAATCTTGTAAAAACTTCCCGCCCAATTTTTGAAATAGTCCACGTTGCATGGCGGAACTCCACGCCACGACATTTTGTTATCATATATCAACATAAAAAAAATTTAAAATTAAATTAAATTAGCTTCACGCAATTAAAAATTTAATTTAATTAGCATTCCGCACACAGCAGGGTAGGCAGAGGGAACCTGGTGTAAAACACTCCGTTCCCCACTTTCTGCCGAATTTTGGAGGCATTGCGTGTTGAGTGGCCGAACTCAACGCCGCGCTTTGCCTCGACACCAGAGCGAAGAAATGGAAATATAAATTTAAGTAAATATTTCATCTCCTCGAGTGGTGATCGAACCCACAACCAGTCGGTGTTACAGTCACACTTTGTGCCACTGTGCCACGACTGGCCTCGTGAATGATGAAAATAAAAGATGCCATATTTAATGTATACGTTCATTATACTTCAAATGAAACAAACACAGTCGTCTAATTGGGCTCATTGAGATGAGGGGTCCGAGCGTGATCCGTGTACGAAATGATATCTAATGATGTCTATTTAAATATGCAAATGTCTTTCGAAGAGTATCTTTGGTATTTTTATACAATTTCAAACAAAAAACTTCCTTAATGAAAAATTAAACGCTACACTCGCAGATATCAATTTAAATTTAGCGGATTATTACAGTTATATTTTAAAATTTTCATTTTCATACTGTATGTAACAACTGGACCAGTTGTAAAATCAATTCATATTAAAACTAAAAGTAACGCTAAAATTTATTTGTATAGTAAATGATATAACTCATACAAATATACTTGTTTTAGATGCCATTAAAACACTTCCGTTCCCCACTTTCCGCGGAATTCTGGAGGCACTGAAGCACTCACCGTCGTGTACAAACATATATTTTAAATACCTTATTTTGCTTTCAACAATGAATAATTACGCCCACTCTATTAAGTAAATAACACATACACACATTTCTCTATAAATTTATAGTTCATAAACATAAAATATACATAAAGTTTAACTAGGTAGCAGTAATAAACCCGACAACGGTCTGAGAGGGTATTTTGCTTCAAATGAAAGTTTTATTTCAACGTACAGCAAATAGAGCAGAATCTTATTAAGTGGAACAATATTTATGCGGAAAAAAATATTCTTATCACGGACGATCTAGATTTTTTTTATCAAATCCTGTTTTTATAATGATTATTAAAGTACTTTTAAATAACGTTGACAAGCCGTTTCAGTGTTTAGTAAAAAGTATGTTGTATATATAATAAGTACTCAATATCTTTAAACAGCAGAAGAGAACAACAGCAGGCTAGGCTTTATAGTAAGCTCAATGCAAGACTCATATTTCACAAAATTCTGGATATACATATGTATTGATTATGTTTTGAAATCCGGATCCTATAAATAAATATTTTTAGCTTGGGTACAGCATCCCATATAGAGTACTTTCCACAAAATATTTAAAAGAAATGTCTTTGAGTGTTTGAGCTATGTTTTGTTGTTAAAGCGAAAATATTTTATTTTTACGAGTTTCGTAGCCAGAAACGTCGCGTTGACAGTCAGACGCTATGCCTATGGACCATGGTATAGGGCTTCTCTTATTCCTAAAAAATAAACATAAAAAAAAAATTCAATCACTTTTTGTTCATAAAGATGCATGTGAACTAATTTGAACCATTCTAAGATTACGATATTAGATAGGAACATTTACTTAGGTATTTAATTAAGTTTGATTTGATTGATTTTGTAGATTTATTCATCGAGGGATGATATCTTACCCCGTCTCAGTAATTACATTTGCCTACACATTTAAGTGTACTCCACGAAAATGCAAACGCTGCGTCTAATTTCCACCCATTCGTTACCCCTACTATTTGTTTTGAATTGAGAAATTTTGCTTTATTTTAAGCGAATTAAAAAAATGCTTCCCTGGTTTTATAGGGTCGTAGAAGTAGGAGAATTTCTGTCGTATCTGGAGAGAAACTTGCTTTTCTCAAATAAATTTATGCAATGATTTAGGTATCTATGTAAAAAAAAATTCCGATCCGGAGTGACTGACAAACAACAAATAACAAAAACAGGCTTTAGTTATTTTAGCAAGAAAGAAAGAAATTCCTACGGAAACGGAAGTAAATAGGAGATTTGTAAATCATTTAATTACTGAACTATGTACATTTTTGTGTATATTTTGTAGTATTTTCGATTACTTTTATTAGTTTTTATAAGAAAAAAATATATAATCTTAAAACAATAGAAAACCATGGTTAGAATGGTGATGCGTATGAATGAATTTGAAATAGATTCTCAAATTTTCCTCGCACAATTCACTGAAGGAATATTAATTTGTTGACAGCGATTTAAAAGTAGGGGTTTTTAATTTGAATAAATAAAGTTAAGGCAATAAATTGAATAAAATTACTTATTGTCTTCGATAGTAGCAATATTTATATAATAGAAACCGGTCAAGTGCGAACACAACTCGTAATCGTAAATCGATTTCGTACCCATATCGGGATTGTAGATTAACGCGAATTACAACTTAAATATGGACAAATTTAATTTTACTAGTGCACATATTTTGTATGAAATGAACTACAAACATAAATTCCTCAATAAAAATAATAATATAATAAGCAACTTTTACTTTTATATATTTAACAATTTAAACGATATTAAATACAGTTGTGAGTGATACAGTGAGTTCTGCTACACAACGCGCACAGCCTCCACAATTCGGCAGAAAGTGAGGAACGGAGTATCTCAACACTATGTTCCCTCTACCCTGCCGTGTGCGGGATACAACGTAAAGCTGATTTTTAAATACAGAAAAATAATATAGAATAATATAAATCTCTATGAATAAATATGATTTAATATTTATGCGGAAAAAAATATTCTTATCACGGACGATCTAGATTTTTTTTATCAAATCCTGTTTTTATAATGATTAGTAAAGTACTTTTAAATAACTTTATTTTTTTTTGATTGAGGCCGGTCGTGGCGCAGTGGCACGAAGTGTGCCTGTAAAACTGACTGGTTGTGGGTTCGATCCCCACTCGAGGAGATGAAATATTTACTTAAATTTATATTTCCATTTCTTCGCTCTGGTGTCGAGGCTAAGCGCGGCGTTGAGTTCTGCCACTCAACACGCAATGCCTCCAAAATTCGGTAGAAAGTGGGGAATGGAGTGTCTTAATACTAGGTTCCCTCTGCCTACCCTGCTGTGTGCGGGATACAGCGTGAAGCTGATTAATATGATTTAATTTTACAAAATTGCTCCTATAGAACAAACTCAAGTAAATTTCATATAAACCTAAATATAAATAATGAAAACTCCTTATAATCTAGACGAAGAGGGACACGAAACTGATTACTTCATAACACGACCAAACGCGTCGTCACTAATTAGTCAAAGATTCTATTACCAGCGTAACGTAGTGAAGGTTTAATTTTGCGGTGTTAACGAGGTATTTAAAGCTTAATACATCATTATGTGCTTTCATATGCTCCGGGCAGTACCGGCGTTATGCTATAAATAATGGAACTTTTATGCTGTGCTATATATGACATGCCAGCATATCACGTCGTGTAATTTTGTTGAATAGTTATATAATATAAATTTGGCATGAAATCAATAGATAAATTACATTTTCAGTTATTTTAATACAAAAGGAAACTTGAGGCCAGTCGCAGCGCAGCGGCACGAAGTGTGACTGTAAAACCGACTGGTTGTGGGTTCGATCCCCACTCGAGGAGATGAAATATTTACTTAAATGTATATTTTCATTTCTTCGCTCTGGTGTCGAGGCAAAAGTGCGGCGTTGAGTTCTGCCACTCAACACGCAATGCCTCCAAAATTCGGCAGAAAGTGGGGAACGGAGTGTCTTAACACTAGGTTCCCTCTGCCTACCTTGCTGTGTGCGGGATATAGCGTGAAGCTAATTTTTATTTTTTTTTACTTAAATAAAGTTTTAAGTCCATTGTAAATTGCAAAAAAATTGTATATATACTTAAATACATGTTTAAACAAAAGCAGACTTAAGAAAAATATAAGAAAAGGACAAATGTAGCGCATTCACGCATAAACATTTACTTGAAAGGTTTATTGATGTTCGCGACCGCATCTCCCCCAGCCGCGGATTTAAACCCTCTGTTTACAATTCGTTTCTAAACTAACTTATTTTATAATTGCCAAAATGGGTAAATTTACTTTCCACTCCGGTTTGTGAATTCTTAATATCGTTAGAAAGAAGTTTGGCAATCAAAAGATTATTGCGGGGAGGGGGTGTAGATTATACATAATTACAAATAACTTAAAATTAAAAGCATCTTTTGTTATTTAGAAAAGTTATTTTGTATTCCTGTATATATTTGTAGATTTTTTATACATAAGAGTAAAAGGTCGCTATGGTATAGAAATAGGTAGTATATGATTATTTCGTTATTCACTATATTGAAATTGCCAGCCAGACCTATAGATACACCCATACACATACGCTTATACACACACTCATATGCATATCATATACATCCGTCAAAATAACACTCCTCTGTTTGCGTCGTTCGTGAGTTAACAAAAAAAGGAATTGGTTGGTTTCATGTATTACAATGATGTGAAACTTAAAATGTTTCATATTTCTTTCCATACCAAACGCAATACCTCGAAATTTGGCGTAAAGTGGAGAATGGGGCGTCTTAACACTAGATAACCTTTGTCTTGCCTATATGCGGGATATATGCTTGAAGCTCTCTGTAAATATATTATCTTATATGACAACATTCCATATCAACTAATCCTTTAAGTCACATATACGATATATAAACATACTGTATAAATATGATCGCAAAACTTCTTACAATACAAACAAAGATGTCAGTCAGCAGTATTTTCGTAAACATTGTGACTTTTGCCTTTCCAATGTCATCGAGGCCTTATATCCTTTTGTTAGAATTTTTAAGAGCATTCTCTTAGTATATTACGCTTTACATAGAGTTTTTCTTTGTAAACTGTATGTTAAAAATATTAATTCACTAATTATTATTATGCAGCTTATAATTTCAGACCGTCTTGACGCAGGTGCACAGCATTCGACTGTTAACACAATGGTTGTGGGTTCGACGCTCACTCGGAGGAATGATTTATTTAAACTGTTTTCAAATTTCCATTAAAAAAAATCATTTCCGATTAATTTGAGTTCCGATACTCAACAATAAAAACAAAGTGTCGTAATGGGAAAAGGAATGTCTTAACACTAGATCCTAAGATTTTTCCGACTACCCTTCTATGTACAGGATACAGAGCGAAGTTAAAAACATATATTATACGCAGACATGATAAAAAATATTTTTATTTTCTAGAAGGATAACGATGCATGCAAATTGTGCAATAAACTAAGGAACATTTAACAAAGCGATGAATGAAAATGCCTTCATAATACTGTCGTGAAAATTACTTTGTCTTTTAAATTAACATATTAAATGGCAGAGGAATTGTCAGGGGATTGGTTTTAATATACCTTCAAATAAATTTTGAAACATTCAAATGAATAAAAAAATATTGCAATTTCAACAAATATTTTCAAATAAAAATGTATGTGTTCCCCACTTTAGTGAAGCGCAGAGTTGAGTTCCGCCATCCAAATGTCTCGATATCAGAGGAAAAATATAAACGGAGCTTTTGAACGTGTATTTCTCTCTACTTACGCTGTTGTGTGAGGTAAGAAATAAACCTTCTACTGTTCTAAAAACAATTCGGATACATTTTAAACTTAAGACTGCCTGTTTGTGAGTAGAGAAAGTAAAAAACGTTAAATACGTTTTTGATAAAACTTTAAATTGAAAACATATACGAAGAGTTTTCTACATTGAACATATTTTTTTATTATGAAGCGCGGCGTTGAGTTCCGCCACTCTTGTATACCTAAATAATTTAGCAGAAAATGTCGCCGTGGGGAATGGAGTGTCTTTGCACTTTCGGAGGAAAGTGCAAAGACGTGCCTACCCGGCTGTGTGTAGTTTGGTGTGTAATGTTAAGCTAAGAAAATATGAATTCAATGAGTAAAGAATAAAAATAAGCAAATAGAAACTAGTAATATAATACAGGTTTACTTAACCCAACGCTGTAAATGAAATTCCTCTCATTTTAAAGCTATAAATAATTATATGTATATTCATACTTAAAACACAAAACGCATACAATGCAAACATCTGTTTTCAACCAAACGAACGTTCGTACTCCCCATCTAAAGCGTCGTTTACAAGAATTGTAACTGAACTTAACATTATTTTATTTGAATTTAAATCTTAAATTAATTAAATAAGGTGTATAATTAAAGAACAAGTAGCAAGGGACTACAAACCATAGTACCTACTCGCTACAATCCATGGTAATGAGTGGAATTATGGAATTTTTCTGTGAATACCTTACGCTATCCCCTCAAAGGGTCCTTCGGTCTAATCCTCTTTTGAGTCAAACGACTTGAATGGTTGAAATTCTGAAAATATTTAGTAGGTGATATATAAGATGTTTTGCTTGCGTTTGTTTGTAATTTAATTAAAAGCCTAAATTGGAAGAATTTTGTTTTTATTATGGTGTGTTTTTTTTATTGAGGTGTAGGTAAACCTCAAATTATACATAAGCGTATATAAATCATTAAAAACTGTTCATAACCTTATATTATTATTTTTTTACTTATTTCGCACAAAGCTATATCCCGCACATAGCAGGATAGGCAAATGGAACATGCGAACCTAGTGTTAAGACACTCCGTATTATTTATAAATATTCTGGAGGCATGGTGTGTTGAGTGGCGGAAATGAATGTATCTGCCTCGTTACCAGAGTGAAGAAAAGAAAGAATTAAGTATTTTATTTCTATGAGTAGAAATCGAACTTACAATCTGTAGCCTTTTCAGTCGAACGCTTGTGCCTCTGTGCCACGATTTGCCTAATAATTGTATACTAAAATATAAATAATAGATTATATTTTATCAAAATTTAAAACTTTCCGCAATCCAATTTTTTATCATCATTTAGATGGTCATCAGCCAGTCTGCAACTTTTTACTGTACAGCCATGTGGAAACTAAAAACAAGGGTACTGCTAATGGACAGTTGGTGTGCTTTATTTACTCAGATTACAATACAAATGAAGTGTTTTTATACACATACTATCTGTTATAAGAAGAAAATTTATCATACAACTATATATTTCTATGTTTCCTTTGCATTTTCTTTATACTTACCGGTGATAATACAAAGTATATATGTTAGCTTGCTTTTGAAACACTGTACATTATGTCTAAGTATTTTTTTTTAGTTTCACGATGTATCCCACACATACATAGAAGAGTAAGCAGAGGGAACCTGCTAGTATCAAGACAACCCGGTCCCATTAAGAACTTCCGTTCCACATTTTCCGCCGAATTCTGAAGGCCGACCCTGTGCCCCGAAGTCAGAGCGAAGAAATGAACCTATATAATAGTTCAGTTTCTCGACTCGGAATCGAATTCAAAACCTGTCGCGCGTCACACGTTTGTGTCTCGGTGGCACTACTTTTCTCAAAATCTAAATAACTGAATTGTATTAAAGGCGATATTAGGTTAGATTGTTTTTAAATAACCATATTGAGCTCGAGCAGTGAAGGCAAGTAAGTACTGATAAAGGAACCCCAGAGGCATCCACTTGGAATGCCAGTCCCGACTACTTCGCCCAACACAAGAAAATAAATATTTGCTGCAATTCAAAATAATAACGTACCTAATCATAACAATAGAGGTTTCCTAACATCATATAAATACAGAAGATACTTTTTCCCAAACTTGCACTGTTCAATCGAATAAAATGATCTAAGCATAATTTTGCCATGATAAATTGGAACTCACGACCATTGTTTGTATGCCAATGTTATAAAAGAACTTCATACTTTTTTCATAAGATCCTCAAAAATGCCCACTAAGTACTATCCACTTCAAGTACAGAGACTGTCAGATTATGCCCATTCAGACCATCATGATAAGTGTAATTGTGACTTTTACTTCAAATTGTTCAGCGTTGCATTACAAGCACTCTTGTTAAGAATCTTTCAAAGAACAAAATATAGTTTTGTTGAACATTTTTATTTCTTTAAAAAATAGAATAAGAATCAAAAATATAATGTACACTTTTTCTAAAAAAAAGAACAAATTTGTGACAAATTTGCGTTTTACTTTTTTTTATAGTATAGAGCGAGCTTAGTTCCGAGGGGCGGACTCTGTATATTTATTTTAAGTGGATTGTTTAAATACCCACATAGGAATAACAATTATATCATATGCCTATATTTTTTTTACAACACAAACAATTATATTAAAAAAATAGTACAATTAAGTTATCTTATAAGGCTAGCGGTGTAAATACATTCCATTAGGCTTTAATTTAACTCAAAGGCGTAATTAGACTTAACTTGCCCCTAATGAAGCTGCGGACCGCAGAAGGGCTCACAGGAAATAGAATAGCCGCCTTTTAAGGGAGGATTCACACTGCAGTGCCGGACGGATATTTTTGTACGACAAATATTTTAATATATATAATATAAAGATGTGATTGGACCGGAACTTGACCGGAACTTTATAGTACGAATGCTCTCATTGTTTCTTATATAAGAATATTTTTAACGGACTGAGATCGGATAGAGGGCAGGTGCGTGCAGCCGTTGTAAGTCAAGGCGTAACATTTCATTTCCTCTAGTAACGATGGAAAGCGCGGTGTTAAGTTCCGCAACTCAACACGCAATGCCTTTTGAATACGGCGGGAATTAAGGAAAGGAGTTCCTTAACAGTAAGTAAAGAGTGCAGTGTTGATACAACGTAAAACTGAAAAAAGATACAATGTAAATATTATCGAGTTAATAAGTATGTATTATACAAAAATTAAAACAAATAAAAATAATCTCGCAACTCAACGCACAATGTTTTTAAAGAAAAAATAGAAAAAAGAAAGTATTAATAGTAGTTTGTCTCTGTCTATTCTGTTACGATAAACAGGTGAGAAGTAAATATAAAAAGCTTATAAAAACAAGAAATAACAAAATATTGCAAAAATAACAAAATGATTCCTACTTTGATTAGCGAGTAGTCTCTTTTTCGGTTAAAGAGCCGATTATTTGAGATCGTTGCTTAAGAAATCTTCTTAGATGTACGTTTTCGATTAGATGTGATTTTATCAGTAATTGAACGATATTTCACGTTTCCTCTTAAGTGATTTTCAAGTACGTCATTTTTCATTAAATGAGATCTGTTTAAGGTGAATTCTTTGTTTTATATTTATTTGGTAGCAATATTTTTGACTATGTAAAATCTTAACAAATTTCAAAATATTAGGTGCCGCTTAGTCCTACTTTTTAGGGTTCCGTATCTCAAAATGAAAAAACGGAACCCTCATAGGATCACTTTGTAAGCTTATATTTGTAGTTCACTTCATACAAAATGCCCGCAAATTTAAGTTTGTAAATTTTCATAAGGTGTAGTAATATAGTGTAGTTCCCGTTGACTTAGCATCCTAAAATTGGTATTTGGACGGAAGCTGCGGTATGCGGGTTACTTTAAAGATCGTAATTTAAATATTTTGGTTCTTTTTATTTGTAAAAATGTTTAGTTATTATATATGTCGTCTCGTATATGTCTGCGCGCATTGCAAACGCGCTATACCCGCGGTAAGTCCTGGATACAAAGTTCCGGACAAGCAGAAAAACAGGCAGGCAGATAGACAAAAAAAATATATTTATGTTTTAGTTTAATTTAAATAACTATATGCACTTGAAAAATGCGGATATTTTGATATCACAAATAGACAATTCTCAATTTTACTTACTTTTGTGCCTACAGATATTAAAGATATTTGTAT
The DNA here is from genome assembly GCA_030704555.1 of Heliconius charithonia. NCBI lineage: Eukaryota > Metazoa > Arthropoda > Insecta > Lepidoptera > Nymphalidae > Heliconius > Heliconius charithonia. Next base: position 9,976,908 of record CM060825.1, read on the forward strand.
TTTTAGTTAGTTAGTTCTTTTTCTCATTATATCTAATAATTAGTTAGATGGAATAATTGTAAGAAAAGTAAGTTTTTCGTCAAATAATAATCTAATATACATCTCATATAATATATCTCTACATATAGTAAATTTGATATAAAAAAAGCTAAAAAAATATATAAACTTCATAAAGAAACACATTTGGTTTGTTTTGGTTTTTCTTAACATGGCTCTCCGAGCGTGCCAGTTGAGCACAAAATCACTTCGCTAATGTCACGTTGTATGGAAAAAACACGAAGGAAGTTGTACGGTGAACCACATTTGAAAATGTTAACGTTTAGACGTTGTCTGTCACTTTTAAGTTATTGATTTCCAAACAATAACCATTATTAATACACAGTTATAAATTAAACATGAAATTCACAAAGTGAATAAAACCTTTTGATCAAATACTGTTGATACTCTAAGAAAATAATAAAATATTCATAAGCAAAACAAATAAAATGAACTCGATGTTATTTCCATCTTTTAATTTCGATATTTTGAATAACAAATGTCGACAGAGAGACAAATGATTTAACGCTAGCTTCTGATTAAATTGATATAATTGCTCGGATCCACTCAGACATTTAAATTGTGATCTTTTTACTTTCCCCCGATATTGTAAGCGATTTTGTAATTTATCGTATGTAAATAAATTTGAATTTGCGTAAAGGAAATTTTATTATAATCAAGAGTGTTTAAATTTTTATTGATAAACTTCGTAGGGTATTTTTTTCATAGGTATTTTTAGTATATTCACCCTTTATAGCATCTTCATAGCAGATTAGAAAAAAAAATGTTAAAGAGTTTAGTAAAACATTTCTTTCCACCAGAATTTAAGACATACGTTTTAAGTGGCAGAACTCAGTGCTATGGTTTATATAGACAAAGCGGAAAGTTGAAAATAATTCATACTGTAAAAGTGGCAATTGAACCCACAACCATAATGTTCACAGTCAAACGCCATCCTACTGCGCCTATTTATTCATTAAAATACGAAAATACCTATAACAAAACAAATTAAGTATAAAGATAAAATAACAAAAATTAATGCTATAATTTTTTATAGTACAAAGCTATCCGGGTATTTATTATTTTTTTTATTTAAATATGTCTTAAAAAATCTGCCTTACTCAATTTAACACTCATTTTTATATTATATTAAAATAATGTACCGTAAAAAATCTCGTTAAAGCTTATTTTCTCATAAAAACAAAACGTTCAAATCGTAGATATTTTATAATCTCTAGTTAGTCAAAACTCATAACTTTCTAACATTTTATATTAAGATGTATACCAGTCGACTTTTGTTGCTTTCGCCTTAAAATATCCAAGACTTAATGATTAGTGATAGAAAATGGTAAGCTGGTTCAATGCCTTGGCAGTATAAATGTTTTTTACATATTTTTTTGCTAAATTATTATCCATTTTGAGGTTATAATTAAATCGAATTTCCGAATGATATCTTGATTGTATTTCATTTTTAATGGTAACTACCAACTACTAACCTATGTATATGAATGTAAAATTAATATATATATATATATATATATATATATATATATATATATATATATATATATATATGTATATATATATATATATATATATATATATATATATATATATATATATATATATATATATCATATCATATCATTTAGTTATCTTAAGATTATTTCTCAAATTATATTAAATTTTTATGTATTTAATTTGAAAGTTATTCCACGACAAGAAATGTACACGCGTCGCCCTCCGTACAATTATTCACTCATTTTCTTGGCAAAGTTTACGGGGCTGTAAAAGACACTTTAGAAAATTAATTTGAAGCAAGGTAAGTTCAAATAAATCCACATAGAGAATTTTGTACGTAGATTAAAATCGTAAAAGCGACAGCGATAAAGTCTTTATGTCCTTCATCTTGTAGATTTGTGAAATATATTATAAATACTTGAGTAAAATACCTATCTGTTTTGTTAATTTTGGGGATTTGAAATTACTTCTAAATTTGTTAGACTCTTTCATAAATTAGTGATTTGTGAGACTCAATAGGGTTGTCGTCTACAACAATATTAGTATTTTTAACATAGTGAAAAAAAAACTTCTTTTGAACTAATTAATATACCTAGATGGTCCAGTTTAGATCGATATTGGTAAATCAGTCTTTTTTGGAAATTATATTTAAATAGGAATTGTAATAAAAAAATATATTATTTTAACAAGAAAAGGAAAAAATAATAAAACTTGGAGACATGTGGACTTGAAACTGGGTTCTCGTTTCGGACCATGAACCGATGTCCCCAGACCTGAACTATTATAATTCGTAGATGGTGACGAAATTTACCTTCGTATTTTAATGATACCGTAGCAGTTTTTCATAATGTCCACGGAGCCCTCTCAAATTTTATGAAAATCTTTGAAGATCAGTATATGCTATGTACACAACGAAAAAAGTTGTGTATATGCGTATATTTAGATCTCATTACAATATTGTAATAAAATTTACAAATGGCGTTAAAATTTTCCGGAACAATAAGCCCCAATATTATTACACTACTATATTAAAACCGTATTTGAAGCTCATTTAACACAAAATGTCAATCTATTGCTCTATTAGCTTAATTTGACGTGCAGTGAAATTGTGTTACGTAGTGAGACTAAATATAATATGTACCTGTGAATATTATAAATTTTCTTTTTAATGTATTTCCAGTAAAGAGGCGTGTCAATGCGAAGCAAAGCGCGGCGTTGAGTTCCGTCACATAACAAGCAATGCCTTCAGAATTCGGCGGAATGTTGGGAACAAAAGTATATTAAGAGCGACGGAGTGTCTTGTCAATACGTTCCCAGGTTCCACCTGAATATGATTCTAAAAAAACTTTATTAATGGTACTCTTGTACTATCAAATCTTCAGATAAAAATTTAAACCAATTATCCTTTAATGAAATTAAATTTTAAATGCAAATAAAATGTTAGGTTTAGTCAACAAAGGACCGTAGTAAGCCAATTATTGTTCAAACATTTACATGATATAAGTATTTAATAAAAGAGTTTGCTGAGTCCACTCAGAAATGGATACATATGGATGTATTTAAATTATTTCTTTTATGAAAAACATTTATATAATTAAGTTTTTGCTAGATTATCTGTACTTCAAACTTATTCCAATTGAAAAACTGTACTGTAAATAAAAATATCAATACATTTTTTAGCTTCTCATAGTATTTCGCATATAGCTGGGCAGGCAAAGAACTTAGTGTTAAGTTACTCCGTATCCTACTTTTCACTGACTTTTCGAGGCTTTACATGTTGAGTAGCAAAATTCAACGCCGCGCTTTTATCTTGTTACCAGAGCAAAGAAGGAAACTGAAAATGAAATATTAATAAATAATAATTCATTCTCCCGAGTGGAAATCGAACTCAGAAACATCGCGTTACAGTCACACGGTTTTGTCGATGAATTGAGTAGAGAAATAAGTTGGTGAAGTGCGACATTGAACCGCGCTTTGTTTCACCAAAATAATAATTTCATCATATTAATTTTATGAATTCCAAAAATAACAAAATTATTAAAAATGTACAATTATTCCCCCAAATGAGAATTGAACCAGCAATCACCATGTGTACAACAAGACCCTTGAACGTCGTAGCAACGACGAAACATGCAAACAGCGGTAAATCTCACAGGAACTCATTTATTAAGTTGCTTCGTTTAATCAAGGCGCAAATACGTAATTAGATTCCTGTGAAAAAAAAACTGAAAAAGGTTCCCCTTAATTAAGCCCGCGACCGAATTTTGAAACGTAGTGTTTATTTACAACGATATTTCAATGAACAAATTTGAAATTTTGAGCGGGTTGTAAATTTTGTGCTAGTTCATCTTTACTTGCTTCTATTAGTCGTAAAAAGTTTTGAAAGTTAAGTTTTTTTTTTAGTAGTTGTTTTAATATAGTTAAAATAAAACTAGCAGCCTTACGTTTCAATTATAATATTGAACACTCTTTATTCTTTCAAAAGTGCAGGTTCACATCTTTATATGTGACATTTGACAAAATTATTTTTTTCAAATGTCACCTAAAAAAGATAGGCTGCACACAGCAGGATAGGCAGAGGAAACCTAATGTTAAAACTCTTCATCCCTTACTTTCCAACGAATACTGGAGGCATTGTGTATTGAGTGGTAGAACTCAACGCCGCGTTATTCCTCGACACCAGAGCAAAGAAATAGACATTTAAATAAATATATAATTTCCCTCCGTGGGGATCGAATCCATAACCAGTCGCGTTTGCAGTCAAACTTTGTACACAACGACCAGCGTCTTTTAATATACAATTCAGTTCAGATTCGGGGAACTTATATATGCTTGGACTAGGTTATATAAGCCAGATTTAAAAAAAAAAACATATTATAATTACAAACACTAACAACAAATAATGAAATTAATCAATTTTATTATATCAATTACTATTAAAATAATATTTGAGTTATTAAACAAGCAAAACTAAGTAATAACACATTATTGTTTGACCACGTTGCCACATATTGACTAATATAAGATTACCCGAAATTATAATGAATTTCAAATGACATAAACGATTGCGATAGGCACTTGTGGCGCAGTTTTTATGACGGATGGTTCAAGATTCAAAAAACATTAAAATTATCATGAACCATTCGAACTACAAAAGTGATAAAATTTAAAATAAAAAAACCCATACAGAATATAACGGATATTATTTTACTATTTATTGTACTAAAATGAAAATAATAATTTTATAAATGAAGTTAATTTTCTCTGTTTCTCCTCTTTTTTATTATAATAATTTATCATTACCGTAAGGTGTTTGTCAATCTTCATCTTCAGGTGCTCATTTAACACCAGAATGCTGGTGCGGCTGCTATGCTAAAATAATATCTGTTATATACTATATACTACTTTAAATTGAGGCCAGTCGTGGCGCAGTGGCACAAAGTGTTACTGTAAAACCGACTGGTTGTGGGTTCGATCCCCACTCGAGGAGATGAATTATTTACTTAAATTTATATTTCCATTTTCTTCGCTCTGGTGTCGAGGCAAAGAGCGGCGTTGAGTTCTGCCACTCAACACGCAATGCCTCCAAAATTCGGCAGAAAGTGGGGAACGGAGTGTCTTATTCTAGGTTCCCTCTGCCTACCCTGCTGTATGCGGGATATAGCGTGAAGCTAATTTGATTTTTAATTTTTACTACTTTTAATTTAATCACCTTTTTTTCACCGTTCGAATGGATCATGATAACTTTAACGTTTTTTTAAACGTGAATTACCAATCTGAAAGCGATTTTTTTTATTTTATTTATTTCCTCGTTCTGATAACCAGGCAAAACGCTGCGTTGAGTTCCGCCACTAATGCCCCACACAACCACAATATGCAATGCCTCGAGAATTCTGCGGAAACAACGGAAAAGTCTTAAAGTCAAAGAGATAAGCAAAAAAATGCGGATCGAACCCACTAGCGTCACGTGACTATAACTTTTGTGTTCCTGGGCCACAACTGCCTCAAATCTTGTTATAAAAAAATATACCGAATATTCCAAATATGAACAACATATAACGTAAATAAACCATCCAATATTTGTCATATACACGAAACCTATGACGTGTAGTAAATAAAAGGGTTTTTATAACAATTTTCACGGTGAGATGCTTTTCAGTAGGGTATAAAGGATATTGAACGCTCCGCTTGTCCCGCCCTAATCGCTTACACGGTTAATTATGCACGAGTGTACATATATCTATTTTATGTATGTAGAAATTTCTAAGTTACATCATGTAAAGATGAAAAAGATTTTGTGTTAATTGTTTTTTTTTTAGAAAGTACAGATGCGGTCAAAAGTAGCAATTTTTGGTAAATAATTATTTTCGCTCTCATTCATATAACGACAACTGAATTACACAACTTTTCTTGGTTGTCTCTTTCTTCGAGGCCGTCGTGGATTACTCCACGCGACGGTTGAAAAATATAAGATTTTAATGAAATATAAGATTTTAATTTTTTCACTCTTGTGACGAGGCTAAGCGCGGCGTGGAATTCCGCCACTCAACATGCAATGCCTCTAAAATTCTGCGAAAAGTTGAGAACGGAAGCGTCTAAGCGCTAGGTTCCCTCTGTTTACTCCGCTGTGTGCGAAAAAACAACGTGAAGCCAAGAAATAAAGTTAAATAATAAACACGTATTTAAAACAAATTAACTTAACTTAAGTAAATTATATTAGATTTATGAAATAAGAAAATTAATTGTGTGAAAATTATCCAGATTACGTGGGACCTAATGTCTCTAACACTATTTAATTTAAGTAACTGCTAATCATTCATTTTCTCTTTTCACCATAGATCGTTTCCCATTTACAAGAAAGAGATAAAACACTGTAAGTGCGATACTGTTTAATAATGTTTGAAAATCGTATGTTTAAACGGTTCGTTTAACTAAAATGTTATTTCAGGATGCGTGTTCCGTACCTCGAAGGATATGTAATATAGAATATTTACATATATATTTATGCATATAAAATATTTTGATCATATGGCTCAATCGTCTTTCAAGAGGCGCGATCTTGAACAGTTTTTCAATAGGCGCGAGTTCGAGTCCGGGTTCGTGCAAATTTTGTATAGGTATCACACAATCAAATGTAAAAATAATTATAATAACTAGCATTCCTTTGCGCCAAATGATAATTCTAATCAATTATGATTGGGTAGCGGAAAATTGTAAAAATCTACCTACAGAGATGCTAGCAACAATAACTAACAAGTAAGTTGTAACAAGCATATAAAAATTTAGACACAGCCCGATGAGAACGTATGGCTTAGTTGGTCAGAGCGCTGAAACGGGTTCCATGAGGCGCTGGTTCAAATCCCACTACGTTATTTTTTTATGTATCTTCTAAAAGTATGTTTAGATGTCATATACTATTTAACTTTAGTTAGTTAGTTTTAGTTACACTATTTTATTAGAAAACGAATATAAAAAATGCTCTTTTTCATGAACAAACTACTTTATTTTCGATATTCACAACTATCGATCGCAAGCATCAAAACCCTACCGAATTATTAATCTTTAATTTAATACTCGTCAGACACAAGAAACGGCCTTGCTGTATGCTAACGGCTATTGTTAGGTATTACAATTGAACTGTGTGCTACGATCAAATATTTAAGAAATATCGACCTTTTGCTATAGAAGACAAAAATGTTAGGTTGATTTAATTAAATGCCATCGGTTCTTTGATATGTTGTGGGCCTTTCTAAATTATATTATGGATATTTGATATGTAGAGAGTTTTTGAGTTTGTACCAATCGTGGTGTTTTGAGTTTGAGCCCCACTGGGAATAATGAGTTATTCTCATTTCCCCGCTCCGTTAAAAGTAAGTGCGGTGTTGAGTTCCGCCACTTATACTGTAATATCTTCAATTCAGGTGGAAAGTGATGATAAATAAATGTCCCGTGTCTGTGTTCTCTTTGCCTGTAATATACAAATAAAATGTGAATCTATTAGATTCCCCAATTATGCATAATTCTGAACATTCAATTCTTTGCTATCCCCATAATAGGTCTAAAGTTATGTTTTATATTTTTAGGGTTACGTACCTGAGACAGAAAAAGAAATTAAGTGATACCTCCTTATCTATTCGGCATATTGCATTTTTACACATCAATTAAACATTTTTAAAAAATATATATCACGAACGAAAACAATTACAACAATTAATATTTAAATACTGAGGCCAGTCGTGGCGCAGTGGCACGAAGTGTGACTGTAAAACCGACTGGTTGTGGGTTCGATCCCCACTCGAAGAGATGAAATATTTACTTAAATTTATATTTCCATTTCTTCGCTCGAGGCTAAGCGCGGCGTTGAGTTCTGCCACTCAACACGCAATGCCTCCAGAATTCGGCAGAAAGTGGGGAACGGAGTGTCTTAACACTAGGTTCCCTCTGCCTACCCTGCTGTGTGCGGGATACAGCGTGAAGCTGAATATTTAAATATTTCTCCATAGACAACATCCTACTCTACATTGCGCAGTAAAACTTTAATAAATTACACAAAAAGTAATCTAAAAGCTAGTTTTAAAATGAATGCTAGATAAAATTGAATACCATGTGCGCATCTTTACATTACGTACCGCAACGTCCGCTTCATTAAATATGCACGTTGTTCATGCTGAATGCATTATATATGCATCTAACTAATTTGTCGGAAATTTCGCAGCTTTTTAGGTGACAGCGAGAGAGGAAATATAACGAAATTAAGTTATGACTTTTTAAGTTATAAATATTTAAAAGTTAAATATTACAATTTTTAGTTTAAAATGTACCGTACAAAGATAACCTTAACATTAAGTAAAAAGAATCGGATCAAGATATAACAAGAAAAAAATGGAACGAATTGTAGAGAATTATTGTTTTTGTTTAAAAGCTTCACGCTTTACCTATACCTACTCGCTATACGTAAAACTAAATTTTTTGTGTCTCTGTAGATACCCTATTTTCCCCTAATACGCTTATATAACGTTAAATAAATCAAGTGGGCAAAGCCGCGCGCGGGCCGCTAGTTCTACTCCTACCTAAGACAGAGGAAACGTAATGTCCGTTCTATAATTTCCCAACATTCTTATTTATTCATAAATGATGATGATGACTGTAAAAGCATTGATTTTGGAGGAATGAATTGTTAAAAAAAAAATCTCGCGCTGGTATCAAGGCAAACCACGACGTTCAGTTCCACCACGTAACACGCAATGACTTAAAAAGTTAGCAGAAAGTAAAAAACGAAGTGAACACTAAAATGAAATACTTAACACTTTAGGGAAACGACATTTTAGGGTACAAATGAAATACAAAAACAACACATGTCTCAAAAATATTAAAGCAAATATTTTCAATAGTAAGAGAGAAGTTTGAGAAACGCAGTAGCTTCCAGAATTTATAAGAGAGGTGAGCCATTGTTCATTTCCCATTGTATTGTGTTGTGTTTGGCCTAGCTTTATAAGAGACGTTGTGAGCGCTATTTCATAAAAGATACGGTTGCCTTGTTTGCACCCAATATTGCTGAGAATGTACAGAATTGCGTTACTGCGTTTGGTACCTATGCAAAATTACTTAAATTAAAACAGTTCAATTCAGTTTTTTTCTTTATTTAAGTCACATTTCAGTGTCACAAAATATATCATAAAAATTAATCTAATACAAGTAAATACCTATTATTTTTTTTATTTTTCAAACAAAAAGGTTGTCTTCCTCAAAGTAACTTACTAAGAAATTTTACAGTTATATTTCTGCATTTTTATATCTCTTTAAGATGTTATTTATAACCTCACTAACTTTTATGCCACAGCATATAATCCGACCTTCATTAATTAAATAATGAGTTTACATAATGAGAAATCATAGTAGTTGCAGTACAGCGGGTGACTGTATAACGCTATAAATTGTAACGCTTATTTATGTTGATTGAAGTGACAAGCAGAAGCGATCTATAAAAAAATGCAGCTAATGGGAGCCAAAATATTTTTTAAAATTTTCAAAACAATATGCAAGGATCTGACTGTAAGCGCGATAGTTGTAGGTTTAATTCTCACTTGTGGGCATGAATTATAACGCTTAGTTTCACCTCTAAGCACGCAATATCCTCAAAACGGGGCGGAAAATGGGGAATGTTGTATAATGAGATAGTGGGGACTGCTATATATACTGCTACTGCTATATAGGCACAAGCGAGTATGAATATGCTCCGTTTTCTATTGTGTAGCCATTTGAATTTTTATGTGACTTCTTAAATAATAAATTTCTATATCCGGTTTTTTATTTTATTTTAAAAGCATAATATCCAACCTCCTAAATAAAATCGAACTTGCCACCATCGCGCAATCAATGTCTATCAGCGCCACAATGGCAACATAAAACATATTTTAAATTGTAGTATAATAGATAAATCGCTTGCGCTGTTAAGTTACGCCAAGCATATGCAACGGAACACTGTGCAATATATGACATCATAAACCTCCGTCACTTACCTACCTCCATTGTAGCGAGTATTATGACTTGTACTTCCAAAATGTGCTTTAAGTTATAAAGCTACCTTTACAATTTATATACACATATACGTTTGAAACAAGCATATTAAGTAAAAGTTATATATTTATTTTATAATGCAGCGGAAGTTCACATATTTAACATTATCACGTGGCGTAGTGAAACTCACTGTGGCGATGATTGCGAATTCACTTCGTTATTGGGGTAGTAATGTTTAATTATTTTATTTTTAATTACAACAAACAATACATAAAAAACCGATTTTATTTTATTAAAAAAATTAGCTTCACGCTGTGTATCCCAAACACGGCAGGATAGGAAGAGTCCCCTCTTCCTTTGAGGAAACAAATATTTCTCATTTCCCCATATGGACATTCAACCCACGACCGAGGTATTTTACAGCCACGCGCTGTGCCACTGCACCACGAGGGCCTTCAAAATAAATGTCGATTATTCTTTTTTATTTGGAATCAAATCAAAATCAGCTTCACGCTGTATCCCGCACACAGCAGGGTAGGCAGAGGGAACCTAGTGTTAAGACACTCCATTCCCCACTTTCTGCCGAATTCTGGAGGCATTGCGTGTTGAGTGGCAGAACTCAACGCCGCGCTTAGCCTCGACACCAGAGCGAAGAAATGGAAATATAAATTTAAGTAAATATTTCATCTCCTCGAGTGGGGGATCGAACCCACAACCAGTCGGTTTTACAGTCACACTTCGTGCCACTGCGCCACGACTGCCCTCAAATGTGGCCTCAATTTTTTTATTTGGAACAGATAATAAAAAAATCTACTAAAACATATATATATTACGACAAAAGTTATATTTTCCATATTATTTGTACGTGCAAATCCACATAAGTTGCAAGTAGTGCGTTATCAGGTTAAAACTTTGCCTTACCACAATTAAGTGTAACGGTAACCACTTTTGATGTTAGTTTTGTTCAGGATTTATATTGTTATATATTGTATAGCTTATTTTATGTTTGCGTAATTTGATTTTGTTTTAAACGTTGGTAAGTGATACCTATTATATAAGAAAATGTATTATAAATAAGTAAGTAGGTAAGAAAAAAAATGTAACGCGGGGGCAGAAGTGAGCGACTGTAAGGCGGCTGATTGTGGATTCGATTCCCACTTGAGGAAATGAAAAAATTATAATTTCTTCGTTTCCTCGCTCTGGTAACGTAGTAATCTTTCTATCATGTGTTTTACCACAAGCACAGAATAATTTTTGAAGATTTCTTTTCGTCGTCGTCGTTTTCATTCCTACTTTTTAAAAAAAGAATATTAACAGAGCAGTGTTTTGAAAATATACAAAAAAATATGTTATATAAAAAGTAGAAAAGAGAAATACAACAAATTCGGATTTTATGACTCGTTTAATACGTTATACTAACATTTCCATTTCCATATGAACACGAATATAGATAAGTTACATACATGATGTTAACAATTCATTTAATGATCTCATGAAATATTATATATTTGATATTTCCATGATGTTTCTGTATAAAAAAAATAGGTATTTTGAAGAAATTGCACAATGTTCGATCGTGATGGTTTTTGTTGTGATCTACACTTGAGCGACTGCATTATTTCCTTTCTGCCGATATAGCAACATAAAGGCCGTTGACTTCCTCCACTCGACACCAAATACCTCGAAAATTTTCGTGCAAAAATATTCAGGCGTAAAGCTGTGTAAAGAAGCGTTTTTATTGTAAAACAAAATAAAATGAAATATCAAATTAATAAAAGTCAGCCGATAAAAAAATCAACTGATCCATTATATACGATCATCCGTATTGAAATTGTGGAGGATTCATTATTGCAAGTAAATATTGTTTGTTTTATACATTTTATCTGGTCGTCGTCGATATGTTTTCATGAGTTCTAAAAGCATTGCGTGTTGAGTGGCGGAACTCAACGCCGCGCTGTGCCTTGAAACCAGAGCGAAGAAATAAAAGATAAATGTAAATAAATATTTCATTTCTTCGAGTGGATATCGAACCCACAACCATTCGATTTTACAGTCACACTTTGTGCCCCTGCGCCACGACTTGCCTCGCCTCAAGTTGATAATACAATAATATAGTATCATCGAGTATGGTCTGATTATTTGAAAATGTTCAGTTGCTACTTGCACTTGGTGTAGAAATAACTTCTTATCGCGTTGAAGCTTTTTTACGCAACTATATATTTTACTGAAAGCAAATTAAAAGTGATAAAATCACTCATAATCTGAAAATGTATGATTATGTCTTTTAGTTTTATTAATAATAATAATAAATAATAAAAATAAATAAATTATCTAAGATCTCAATATTAATTGAAGTAACAAAAGATGTTAAAGAAAATATCGCCAAAAAGGGCATATTATATTATATTATTATTTTTATCATTATTTTGAATGAACTGAACGTACAAATAATGCAGGGACTCGGTCGAGGAAATTGGATCACCAAATTAAGTTAAGAAGAGATGGCGGAGTTTAAAAATCCTCTGATCCGTCACGATCTCTGGAATGGGGAAAAGGAATATTCCTTTCGTGTATGTATATCAATATAAATGAGGCCAGTCTTGGCGCAGGTTCACTTGCTTGCTACTGTAATCGCGACCGGTTATGCGTTCGATCTGATAACCAGGTAAAGCGCGGCGTTGAGTTCTGCTATTCAACACTCGATGCCTCCAGAATTCAGTGGAAAGTGGGGAACGGCAGTGTGTTAACGGTAACAGAGTGTCATAAGTAAGTAATAAAAATGAACTTTAAAGATTTTGTTTCAGATTGCTCAACGCTTTTTACATGACCATCTTTTAAAATCGACCAAAAAAACTGATGAAGTATATTATAAGGAACCTAAATGAATTTAAATACATGAAAGTAGACGCATATTTAGAAACATTTAAAATATTACTTAACATAACACAGTTAAAATTCAAATAAATATACAAAAATATAACAAAAATAATACACGTTTCAGAAGATAAAAGATAATTAAACGCCAAAAAGCTATCAGCTTAGATAATAAAAATTCAATACAAATACAGGTACGTACATTGAATTTCCTTTTTAAGAAATCCTTCGAACGCTAAGAAAGTGGGTGAGTTTGATCGAAGACTTGAGGGGACCGGTAACAAATTATTTCTCCATAGTACTTTACGTTTAAAATTATTCTTCATGATTGATTGTATCCGTCGTTCTAATTTTATTTCGGTACGCTGATAACGTTTGACAATGGGGAAAATTTGTTTGAATTTTTTTTATACTTGCGCATTTTATCTTGGCATCATTATATTTTAGAGTAGATTTACAAAAAAGGAAAAAAACAGTAACAGAAATAAATTGGTGTATTATTCTTCACTTTTCATTTATTTTTCAATCATCATTTACTTATTTAGCGTAAAGCTAAAGTGTAACTGAATTTGAACCCGACCCGAACACCTTCATAAATATTATTTAATGAAAAATGCTTTGGCTCCTTATGTTGTTAGAATGCTCTTTCATTGTGATCGTGAGTAATCCAAAATCCTTTAGAGATTCTGAGATAACAGTGTTAATGATATTATGTTTGGAACACATGCATTTTATATAATGCTATCAGAAAATATCGTTTTAATAACAAAAGATATTTGCCATCAGAAGTTCCACAATATTACTTTGTTTAATTCGAAGCTCCTCCGAAGAAAAGCCAAGAACGTCCTTTCCACTATAACTGCGTGTAGTTATAATCAAAGGAAAAAAAGCGCAAGGCCACCGCCCCGCCCCTACACCGTGTATTCCTACCAGACCGTGGCTGCAACAGTGTTTGTTGAATCCTCCGGACCGTTTGTATGTGATCTTTCTAAAGGTACTTGGTTGCTTGTTTATATTAAGATTATATTGGAATGGTGATTCATGATGTTGATTGATTTGCAAGTTGTTCGATGGATCGAGCGCACTGCCGCAAGGTCGATATCTTAAATGAGCGCACCGCACACACCACAGTCGTGTCTCGAGTGTTTTCTACGTTCGACCAAAGTTTTAAAACCAGATCTAGATGAATATAATATTGAAAGTTTGTTGATTTTATTATTCATTATTAGCTATGATTTTTATGTGTATTATATATTAATATTATGTTTTATTTTTTTTATTTTATTGTTATAATGCAAAATAAATATTTTTAAATATAACCAATATCTCGAATATAAATCGAACCCAAATCAACTGTGCATACAGTAATAATTTCTTACTGGGCTTCAACGGTAATAATTAAGTTTTTCATAGTTTTACGTGTCTTTTCAACATAAGAGGCAGTCGCCTCGTGGCAAAAAAGCCATTCTGCCAGTAAACGCAAAATGTCTCGATAATTATTATGCTATAATAGACGTAAGTGTCTTAACACTAGGTTCTCTCTGCTTTCTCTCCTCTATACGTTATAAAACTATAATAATAAAAGGCAACATCTAATAAACATTCAGGTTGTTAATTCAAATCTACACGAACAGGGTCTATACAGAATTCACAAGTAATTAACCTTAATGTTGGTGTAACATGACACTAATGTGTGGCAACAAATAAACGAAAATTGTCATAACATGAAACGACTGCGCTATTAAAAATTCCATCATCGTGTATTGCTCGCGGGCAACATGTCAATGCGAAAGCTTATATAGTAGCGGCATTTTTATATGGAATTCAAAAGTAGACTGAGAATATATCTTTAGTAGGTAAGTTTTTGTGAAAGACCAACGCTTTTAAAAAAAACACTTCGATATTACTAGCGATGTAAAGGCGGCTTCGCCCGCTAACATGCGTAAGTAACCTATGTGTGATTCTAAAATAAAAGCTGTATCACAATAAAGTTTCATATATTTGTTAAATTTTCATTTCTCTTTTTTATAACATTCTTAAAACTTTATTTTTTTCTATATTAGCAGACTTACATTGATATCATCATGACATACAGTATGTCACTGCAAGCGCAGAAGTGATTGTGGATTCGATCCCCTATCGAAATTTTAATTTTATATTTTATATATTTAATCTACTCTAGTAAACAAAGCAAAGTGGTATGATTTGTAATTTAACATCCAATATTTATATAATTGATCGTGAAGTGATAAACAGAGTCCAGATTCCTTCTACCTACTCTGCTACGTGACAAAAAGCGTAAAGCTGAAATAAAATATTCCAATGAGTTATTAGTTTTGATAAGTAAAATAATTCTCACTATTTTAAAGATTTTTTTTATATTTAATTAGAAAGAGATATACTCGTATAGTTCTTAATTAAATTCACAAATCAAACAACCCTACTGTTACGTGACACTCTCTTCCAGGATAATTGCATTTCCGCATATAAAGTTACCTGACGTTTGCAATGCGGGGATGTATTTTGTGGAAAGTTTGGGGAAATCTATATTTATATATAACACCTACGTTTCTAGGTAACTGGCAGACAACAAATAGAAAATAATATGCGGCGTAGAACGCTGAAGGAGAAAATTAATCGAAATTCCTTCAGGAACGAAAAAAGCAGAATGTTACATTTTGTAGGGCTTGTAAACAAAAGTTATGGGTTACAACTACTACATTGTAAATAGCCATCTAGTTTTTATATTAATCAAAAATATTGTTTATATATATATATATAAATAGCTAATAATTATTATATTATGTAACCGTCATGACACAGTGGCACAAGCTTGTATTGTGGGTTCGATACTCACTGGGAGAGCAAGAATTATTATTTAAAAACTTTGGTCGTCACTCATATTACTTAGTCGTGTCCTAAACTTTGCCAAAAGTGAAGTCATTTTGAAGTTAGCTGCGTGAAAAGATGTTCAAAGTTTATGTTTCACGTATATACATAATACATATTATCTCTATAAACTATAAACGAAATAGAATAGAAGATCTATAAACGAGAAGTTAAAGCAAATTCATTTCAACTTACTATTACAAGTGCGCCTATAACAATAAAATAGTTTAATTTAACACTAAGAAACGATTCGGTTATACAAGACGAAGCAGTTATTTTAGCAGCGTCTGTACCCGCCCTAATTGCGGTGTTCCGCAAAGCAGATAAGGTTGCCAGTTTATTTTAGGGGTGTAACGCGATATGCTATAACCGTTGTGCGGACGACGTGTTATTTTGTTATTTAATTAATGAATTTAATTATTTTTTTTCCCTTATCTATGGTGTAAATCTATTCGAATATAGGAAATTGGAATTTTAGGGTTATTTATATTCTCAATATTACGAGAAACTACTAGTTTAAAGAACAAGTTCACATAGAAATGTGATTTAGGAATTTCAAAAGTACTCGTAATTGATAGGCTGAATAGAAATAGAGAGAATCGAGTGTTTTGCACACATTATTTTTACGTCCTTTAATACAATATGAACTATAAATTGCAACGTCTCCCACATAATTTAATGGCATATCGCTCATAAGAAATTTTGATCGCAATTTCTTTTCTTGAAAGTCAATAAATATCCTACATAGAGTGTGTGGTTGACTTATAAAATAATGCGGCCACCGACCGCCTCGAATGCAGGGGGATTGGAGGGAGCCAATATAAATTCCGATCGGTATTAGGTGTCGAATTAAGGCCGTATTGAAGAATTTATAATCTTTATACTGAATCTTTGAAAAGATTTTAATAGTACATATTTTATTTGTTAATGTTTATGCTTTATGATATTTTAAAGTTATTTTAAAATTTTGTATTATTTTACCCTCAATTTTGCCTAAAGAAAATAGCGTTTTTTACGATATAAGTAATAGTATTTAAAATGTAGATACAGCACAGTAATGCAATATAATAAAATAATGAATTTATATGAAACTCCATATTCCGCGTTTTTAAGGACTTCAAAAAGCCCACCAAATTTATGACAATTATCAACATATAGAAATTGTGCGATAATTAATTAATAATAATTATTATAAATTAGCTTCACGCTGTATCCCGCACACAGCAGGATAGGCAGAGGGAACTTGGTGTTAAGACACTCCGTTCCCCACTTTCCGCCGAATTATGGAGGCATTGCGAGTAGTGGAACTCAACGCCGCGGTTAGCCTCGACTCCAGGGCGACGAAATGAAAATATAAATGTAATAAATATTTCACTTCCTCGAATGGGGATCGAACCCACAACCAGTCGATTTTAGTCACACTTTGTGCCTCTGCGCCACGATCGGCCTAAATTATATAAAATTGCTTATTTTTATTCCATCTTAAAAACAAATAAACACATAACACAATATCTCTACAAGAACCCAAATTGAGATATTACACATAAACTTTACGAAAAAAAGAAAACAAAATGCTCCACAAGATTCTTGAAGTAACGTTGAACTCAGATTTGTTCAATCAAAACCTGCGCGGTTATTGTAACAAGAGAAAAGAAAATATGCCCAGTAATAAATAATCTACAATAAACCGGCCTTTTCATTAATGTACAGTACTACCGATGTGTCGTGGCCCTCTTGCCATTAGCTTTTCTGAACATTTACGCATTGTATTGTACGCCTATACTAAAGAACAAAATAATCAAAAGTAAGAAAAAAAACCCCAAATCAAATGTGCGCGCAGCCATCTACAGCTAATTTTAGTGCAGCCACGATTCACCGTCCCCACTATACGTAATGAAAGCGAATATTGCCGACGAATGCGTAATTAGGCTCGCTCGCAGGGTCTTATTCCGAAGTAAGGAATATTGTGAAGGTTTAATAAATTATTTGTTACACAAAATTGAAAAGATGTTTTTTTTTTTATTTCGAATATATTTTTTTTATTTCGATTAAAATATTCGATGCTTGGCAAATCAATCAATTGTGTGATGTATCGCAATTTTTTTTCGATCAGATCAGGGTAAACAACAGGCTAAATCTGTCCTTGGAAAAAAAGGCATAAATGAAACATTTTTTTTTATTTTTGCATTTGCTAATCGATTTTTTTTATTCATTTCATGCATCTGTAGATTAAACTCTATCTCTATTTTCCGCTCATTTTAAAACGTTGCACGTTGAGTAGCGGAACTCAAAGCTGGTCTTCAATCAAATGAAAAGCAGACTAATATATATTCAACAAAGGAGAATTGAATTGACTACAATCAGAAACTGGTAGTGTGGTGATTGTTTTAGTAAATGTCATAACTCGGTTGATGAGGCCATTGTATCGCAAGGACGCAAGTCTGCGACTCGGGGGAATGAAATATTTATATATTATTTCCATTTGTCCTAAAGAAACAAAGTAAGCTCCATCAAACAACATGGAAAACTTAATGGGGAACAGAGAATCTTTGCTCTAGGTTCCCAGGTTCCCTCTGAAGCAATAACTCAATATAATAACATTAGAAAAAAGTTAAAATAAATGTCGTATAATCTTAAAATACACACCCTGCTCAGATATTAAGAAAGTATTTGATGCATTTTACTCAAGTGAGATAAAATTACATCCGCGATTATCACAGGAACCGACCACTTAAGTGTTTATTGCGACGATTAGTCGAAAAATGTGCAGTCACTTAACTACAGCTATGCGCAATAAGGTAATTTATTAAACTATTTTATAATTGAACAATACTTATATCAGAGATTACTGTAAAAAGTCTATACGACTTGGAACGTGAGAACAATGTTTGTAAAAAAATCAGCTTCACGCTGTATTCTGCACACAGCAGGATAGGCAGAGGGAACCTAGTGTTAAAACTCTCCGTTCCCCGCTTTTCCCCGAGTTTTGCAGGCATTGCGTGTTGAGTGGCGGAACTCAACGCCGCGCTTTGCCTTGACCACTAGACCAGAGCGAAGAAATGAAAATATGAATGTGAATGAATATTTAATTTCCTGGAGTGGGGATCGAACCCATAATCATTTTTATTGTGATTTTACAGTCACCTTTTTTTTGCCCCTGCGCCACGACTGGCCTCAACAACAACAATGTTTGTAATATTCTTCTTCTAAAAATTCTTAATTTTTTTGTTATTATTTAGTGTTGGGACACTCCGTGCTCGATTACGTAACTTTCAGTCGTCACTTTTCGCACAATATCCAAGACATTGCGTTTTGAGTGTCGAAACTCAACACTTCGTTTACTCAACAATTCTTTTTTCTATTATTAATAGAGCGATAAAACTGAAAATAATCCATTCCCAAGAGTGGTAATCGACGACCGTCGTTTACGATCAGACGTTTCACTATGTCACGAAGGCCTCCAATCAAATTTAATTCCAAAATAACATAAACCTATAAAACATCAATTTACCAAAAATAAAATATTCTCGTATCTATATTAAGAGTTGCCATTTAAAAAAAAAGACACGATGACATCGCCAAGAATGAATATATAAAGCCATAACGTTCTCCTTCCTCCTACTTGAGACGCGGTGTGCGTAAAGTCCTGATATGCCGCCTCATTACCCCCGGGACGGGATTGTGTAATTCAGAATGCGCAGGTGAATATATTGGCTTGTGTTCTCATCATTTGGTAGCAACGTTTCGCAAATGATATGTATGTATGGAGACGTTGAAATGAGTGAGGAGGTGGCCTCATGTCGTTAAATGTTGAGATATGGTTTTATAGTGGCAGTAAATTGTTTGATGATATTATTAATACTGTTGTTGAGTGTACCGTGGAAGCTATGTGTGGTTGTTGGTTCGATGCCTACTCAAAATTATTTATATTTAAAAATTCTGATAAAATAATGAATGGCATTGCATTTTGCAACGAATTGTCTGTCGTGTTGCAGTGGCACAGCATTTATCTATATACGACAGTAGTGAGTTCGATTCCCACTACGGAAATAAATTATTTTCATTTGTCCCATAACGAGATGAGAGATTTTTTTCATAACTACAGAAAACCCGACATTATGTAATCTATCGAAAGTTTTGCAATGCGAGCAGAATGACTTAATACTTGGTTCCGTCTGTCTACTGCTATTAACTAGATGCAGCGAGGAGCTAGACAAAATTATGCGTAGATGACACATTTTTTCTTTGTAGTGAACTTACTGCTTTCTTTTTTGAAGCGATATAAACATATGTATATGTAATAAATAATTTCATAAAAACCAAAATTAAATATCTCGCTATGAACTTAAATAACGCATATATACTTTAATATTAAGACCATAAATATTATATAATTTGTACTTTAACCTTTTAAGCTCTTTAACTTTTGCAATCTCGATATCGCGTCTCATTACCCTGGAGAGGAAATTTTGGTTTAATTTTGTCCTCAGATTTCTATTGTTGCCAATATAAATGCATGTTAATCTAAATAAATTAACCAATTATTGTTTTATATGAAATGATCAGATAATGGAGAATGGTATGATTATTCGATTTGATAATCGAATAGGTCATTTCATTGTGATAGCACTGATGAGCTAATTATTATCTAATGTGATATATGTTATATATTAAATAAGAGTAAAAGACAGAGAAGAAGAAAAAAGACAGAAATCTGAAGTTAAGCGAGTACTTACGTCTAACTACTTTGTGATAAAAGTGATAAAGTGGTGCATATATTTATATAATTTAAACTTACTTTGAGAAGGCTTATTTGCTTTTTCACACTACCGATACCAAAAAAAATTTAAGGTGACATATAAAAATCTCGCCTCGTACGGAAATCAACGCCACGCTTAATATTCATACCATATGGAGCTACAAATCGAACCCACAACCGTCGCGTCAACAGTCGCACGCTGTGCTATTCCACGACGGCTTTACATAGCAATGTATATTTATAGCAAACTACCTCACCTTAGTTAATTAATCTCACTTATCCCATAATATTACAAAGATATCGAGAGACACCATTTACCAAGTTTTACTATATTACTATGTCATATGAACTGAATTCGTTAACATTATGCTGAGCTAATAGTTTGCTTTGTTCCGTACAATCCCGTCGAAAGTTGAGATTCCAAGTTTGTAATACCTCCAGGATTACCGAACAAAACTAGATCAGACGATGTCTCCTTGAGGAAATCACCCTTTGAATATTACCTTGCTGTCGTGATAAGAAAGTTAAATTTTTATATATTAAGTTATAGCCTCTAAGGTACGAAATATGATTTGATATATATTTAGACTATTTTATATAAATTTTGATCAATTTTATAAAAAATGTATAAGTTTGAACGTTATTTACATAATTGTAATTTTTTTTTATCTTTATAGTTTTTTTTTGTGTAAAATATATAATGTAGAGCCATCATTTTAAATCGCATTAAATAAAAAAGTTATCTCTGTTCTGGAGGCATAGCTTGTCGAGTGGCGAAACTCAACACCGCGCTTTGCCTCGACACCAGAGCGAAGAAATGAAAATCTTAAATATTTAATTTACTCGATAGAGTGGGAATCGAACCCACTACCCGTCACCACCCGTCACATGCATGTGCGCCTTCGCCACTGTCCTCAATATTTAAATGGCGCTAATATTAACTTACAAAATCGACGCAATCTAATGTGCAATTCAATGAAATCGTTTAATCAACGTGTTATGTATTTGATTTCAACTGATTTATACTCAAATATGAATAGTTAATGCTAATTTGCTGCATTACACTAACATGTATGATCATTGTCAAAATTGTATCAAATAATATTTTCATACAGTCTGTAATATAGTATTTAAATAATTTAAATTTCATGTGGTGGGCATGAGCAGAAAAAAAATATGGAGAGATCATTCTGCTCTCCATATTTTTCCTATTCTGAGATGTCGCATGCAGCCGTGTTACAACTCAACTTCGATTCTCTTCGACTGCTATTCGATCATTAATTCGAGAAACTGGTTGTTTACTTTCCATTACGTTTAGTTTGAAATACATGGCGACGTAACAATGGTAATTCAGTTCCAGTTCTTTCAGTCGCTTGATATACAAGAATATTTATTTAATATGATTTAAATGTATTTATAGAAATTTGTTGATAATTTATACTTTAATAGGTTCACTTAATAAATCGTAATATAAATCGTTTGGAATTTTCTTTAATATCTAATCAGTCTGGTAAATCACAGACAGATACTTTAATTTTATTTTGGGAAAATGTCTATATGTATAGGATAATTCGTGATTTAAATCCTTTGGTTTTTTTTTATTTTTGTCACAAAAGACATTTATTTTTAGATCACGTTGGCTTAGAAGCTACATTGTAGACTTCATAATTACCTTAACTTGATAACTCGACCCGTTCGGGAGAGAAAAATTATCTTGATAGACGCACAAACAGATGAACGATGAAGACGGAGTGCAACCAAGTGATCTAATTTATTTATTTTATTTATTTATTTATTTAGAAAATCCGAAAAAGGCATTCGTATTACTAAATAATAATAAAAATAATATAACATATTACTGTACATTCATATACTTGTCAATATATCTGCTCAAAGCACAAATTAAACAAATGGATTGCGCCATTTTGCTTATGGAAAAGACAAATAAAGCCAGTGACAAGTCCTACACGTATGTGTTGACGTCTCAACCTATTTGGCAGTCAATATTTTACGTGATCCTAACGTTTGTTTATTAACGAGATACACTCGCTACGACAATTGACACAAAACACGCAATATTTGTATGAAAATGTATTTCTCCTTTTGAGGATATCGTTGTGTATTATTATTTTTTTACTTTAAACGTGTTTAAAGTTATATCAATGTCCTATATTAAATTTACGGAATATTTATTAAAGTTATTTATTAAGGCTTCTGTTGTTCAGTGGGAGTGGTTTGACTATTATAGGTCATGGTAATGGGTTCATTAATGAATTTTTTTTTCGAATCTTGAGCTTGCGTATTTTTCTCTGAATACGTTGTTACTCCATTCTAAAAGCGTCAAGTTCCTATAATGTAAGAAATTATTATAGTGTCGAATGAGGGGAAAAGTGGATAAAAATAGTTAATTATACTTATGTTCTTTCTTTTAACTATACAATATTAGATTCCTTTTTAGACATTAATAAATAAATAATTAGAGGCCACTCGTGGCGCAGGGGCACAAAGTGTGACTGCAAAACCGACTGGCGGTGGATTCGATCTACTGCTGGTTTGAAAATCAAAAACTCCAAATTCTCCAAAATTAACACTTAGCTAAAAGAAGTTGCTCGCAATTACAATTTAATTTGTTAATTATACGTGTGTATATTCTATATGAAATACCAAGTACTTATCGTAATAGGTAATACAAGGTAGTCAGTTTAAATGAGATTGCTCCATTAAAGGTTATTTTATTTACACCGTTTTGGTTTCAGCATTTTAATTATGCTATTTCCTTTATTAGCGGTTGGAAATATACACACCACGGTAAAAACTAATGATCGGCGTTGCGGTTTTTATGCTTACCGTAATGTTATAATAAAATATTTTCGTTTATTTATATTTTAAACAGGGTATATTAATTCATATTTAGGTAAATATAAGTACACATATTTGCTATAAATATATTTTTTGTGCCTTAAGAGACACTAAATTAAACTTGAAAATTCGAAACTTATTTCAGTTAGATACCGCTACGCAACGTCGAGATGAATAGTCTTGACATAAGGATAGACGGACGACAAAGTGATCCTATAAGGGTTGCGTTTGTACCTTTTAAAACTGTTGTGTAAAACTTTATTTGATTAAAAGTATTAATTTTAAGTCAAGAAGTTCCGTTCCGCCACTCAACACACACAGAAAGTGGGGAACGGAGCGTCCTAAGACTGCAATGTGTGGGATAGAATGTAAAGCAATTTTTTTTTGCATTAATTTTAAGCTTAAAACGATTCATTTGATGCGGAAAATCCAGCCTAAAAGAATAAATTCATAGTTTAAAAAAGTGAATTTGATGCGTAAAATATAAAGTTGTACTTCAAAACCTTTATATTCATTTTAAAAATGTATTTAAAAACTGACCAGTAAAAATAAAAAAAACTAAAAGACACAAATTTCATTATATTGGCACGTTCATTTTTGCAAGCTCGACCCGTTCATATTGCTAAAATAATATTTCCGACCGTCTTCACTTTCGGTAAAATGTGAGGAACATATTAAATTCATTGCAAAGGATTCAAGCTTCTTGTTTTACAGAAACGGTTGAAAGAATTTCTGATATGTTTTAGAAAGATTTAACTTTACTTTCAAAAAAAATAAATTTTGATTGTAAAAATAATAATATTTTTTAAATACTTATTTAGAAAACGTATAAAAATTTGAACGCAGCGGGACTCGAACCCGCGCCTCCTGGAAACTGACCAGGCGCTCTGACCACTAAGCCATGCGTTCTCGCCAAGCTACGTCGAAATTTTTATACGCTTGTTACAACTTATTTATGTTGTTAGCTTAAATGTTTAAAAATATTTAAAAATAGTTTCTCTCTTGCCAAACGATAATTCTTAGTAATTATCTTTGGGTAGCGGAAATTTGTAAAAATCTCCCTACAGAGAAGCTAACAACATAAATAAGTTGTAACAAGCGTATAAAAATTTCGACGTAGCTTGGCGAGAACGCATGGCTTAGTGGTCAGAGCGCCTGGTCGGTTTCCAGGAGGCGCGGGTTCGAGTCCCGCTGCGTTCAAATTTTTATACGTTTTCTAAATAAGTATTTGTCTTTCCTAAGTGTGGAATAACACTTTAAAAAATGTTTAAAAATAATATTTTTTGTAGTGGCAAATAAGAAGAGCTCACCATCCACTTGGAACTTTCATGAAATTTAGCTTATTTAAAAACAAGTTTTGTTCATATGTCAAGATTAATAAACTAATAATTTTACACTATTATATGACACTGCTATTGAATTATATTGAGTGAAAAATCACGAGCATAGACCAACTTTCTTGAAGAAATCTTTTTTTTACTGACAGAGAAAAGGAAATCATATTTCATTTCTTCGATAGGGAATCGAACCCACACACTGTCGCGTTGACGTGTTCACACATTTGTGTCCCTGATCTGATCTCATTATAAATTATTGATCGTCAAATACCAAGATAATTGTTATAATGTTAAATACTTATTTAGAAATTTATTCCTAAGTGTGGAATAACACTTTAAAATTTTTTTTAAAAATGTTATAATGTTACCGTACTCGTGTAAAAGAGGGTAGATTTTGGTAAAAATAATTATAAAAGCAGTGGAATTGTGTCAATCGAGGGACAGTTGCTTGTAAGTGACGGCTTCTATTGGAAGGAAACTAGTGTGAAGTATTGATAGTAGGTGATACATATCACTTATTGCAATTACATAGTATCACTTTCCAAATACTTTAATATCATATAGACGATGTGTGTTTTTAACGTGTTTCTTTTAAAAACGTTACCCACTTCCGATTTCTAACAATAAATATACCATAAATTAAAATATAGCCATCATTATTAGAAAAGTAATATAAATTAATATTGGTGATCAAACCTTTAATCGTACACAAGGTCAATTCCCTCGACTGGCACTTACAATGCTTCTATTACGGAACAAACAGCTAGGCAAAGGCGAACTCAAAATAACTTTATTTTGTCCTAAGATTTTTATCATATTTTATTTCATCTTTACTTTTTAATAAAATTGAAAAAAAAAATTGTTTGCTTTTTTTTTCTATTATCCGTATGTACCTAACGTAACTGCTGGCATAGCATCTGACTGGGAGCGCGACGCTCTTGAGTTCGATCTTACTCGGGAGAATAAATTATTTTGATGATATCCGACACAACACTCAATGCTTCAGAACATACGATGGAAAGTGGCATTCGCTAATACTAGAATAATTCATTAATGAAAAATATGATTTTCACCACCAGTCATGGCGCAGGCGCACTCGCGGAAATGAAATATTTATTTACATTTATATTTTCATTTCTTCGCTCTGGTGGCCACTCAACACGCAATGCCTCCAAAACTCGGCAAAAAATGGGGTACGAAGTGTTTTAACTCTAGGTTTCCCCTGGGATACAGCGTGAAGCTGATTTAATTTTAATTTAATTTATATATTATAAAATCAGCTTCACGCTGTATCCCGCACACAGCAGGGTAGGGAGAGGGAACCTAGTGTTTTTTAGACACTCCGTTCCCCACTTTCTGCCGAATTCTGGAAGCATTGCGTGTTGCGTGGCAGAACTCAACGCCGCGCTTAGCCTTACCACAAGAGCGAAGAAATGGAAATATAAATTTAAGTAAATATTTCATCTCCTCGGGTGGGGATCGAACCCACAACCAGTCGGTTTACAGTCACACTTTGTGCCGCTGCGCCACGACTGGCCTCGAATTATTATAGAATTTATATATTATGTTTCATTTTTATGATTTATTACAAAAGCAGCTTCGTTTCCCCCCAAATTATTAATTTGTCCGAATGTGGATCGAATCCACAACCATTGCGCTTATAGTCCACATGACTACCCAGTGCACCACGAAGAATAAAAAAATAATGCTATATAAATAAATTTATTTATTTACAATTCTTTATTTATATTAACAAAATTTTATTTACACAAAAATATATTTTTTAAATATTCCATTTAATAAAAATCTCTTCGTTTATAAGTTACACCACAGCCGCATACCCGGAGTAAGAAATTGGAGCGGTCATCCCGGATTAAGCAAACGCCCTTAACTACTAGCAACCTAACTGGAATTTTCTTATTTATTTTCCCCTTGTTTTTATCTAGTATATGTCTTATATTGTTCCATAATAATGTAAACAATTCATTGAATTATATTTAACCATCTTGTTCAAAAGCCAGAGATCAATCGTAGAGCAGGGACGTAAGCGTGTGACATGACAATTTGTGGGTCGATTCCTACTCGAGAAAATGAAAATAGATTTTTTTTATTTCCCCGCTCTGGTAACGAGGCAAATCGGACGTTGCGTTCCACCCGATTTGCCGCGTAAAAACGCAATGCCTCCAAAATTCTGCGAAAGTGTCTTAATGGAAACGGAATTTCAAAATACCTGGGAACCTACTCTCAGGCCTGCCAACTACGCTGTATCCTAACTACTACCTACTAGCCTAAATTTAAAACATGTGAACTTGTGAACAAAAAGAATAGCGACGTTAAGTTGCGCCAGCGTTTCCAAATTTCAAAAAACAGAGTGTCTTAACACTAGATTTCCCCTACTTACCCTACCTTCATATGTAATGCATACAGCGTGAAGGTATTATTATCTACTACTTTTATACTGAACTCATGATAATATAACCAATTTATGTAATTAAGTATATTAATTAAGATTATTTAAAATAATTTCAAACAATGCTTAGTTTTATTTTACTTGCTTTATTTTAATAGCAACACTTCGATGAAGAAAATAGCTCAAATTCCTCTTAGTTATTTAAGAATATTTTTTTCTTTTTTTTCTCTTATAAAATTCTTCTGCCCATAAAAAGAAAAAAATGCAATAAATTCATTAAGTCTTCTTATTACATGAAAAAAGACATAAAATAAGATGTTTGATTTTTACGATTACTACACATTAAAAAAATTACATTTTAAACACATACATACATTTTTGGAAACCCGACGTTTCCAACACTTTGCTGCAGTCCGTCGTCACGATAAGACAGAAAAAATATCGATAATACACACATGCATTTATCATTTAACAGCGTTAAACTACAATGAATGTTCTCACCCTATATAAGACGACACAGTATAACAAACTAAGTATTGCATGTAAAACATTAGAGTTGGCTAAGTTTAAGAGTGCATTGTCCGGTACAGCTCTCAAGCTGCGGTGAGAAACTTAAGCCTCAGTACCAACTCCCAGATGAGACAGCGGCACCAGTTTCCAAGTTTCACCGCCTATTCAAGTCGAACGTTGCTTAATGAATTGCCGATCTATACATTGGTTGTATATAATAACATTATATACCTTATATCTTTATTTATAACTGGAGATTCGAATAATAATATAAGGTAGATTAAGTACAACCAATTGACCCAGTTATACAATTGGGTCAATTGGTTGTCCGTGTGCATCATAGGATTTTTGGCAACCTAGTATTATCAAACTCATCGCCCAATTTTTGAGACATTAAGTGTATTGAATGGGAATCGAAACCATAATTGTCGCGTGTATACTCAGATGATGACCCGCGGTGCCACTACGGCCTCGTTATAATTATTACTTCAACAGGAGAAAAGAGTGATCTTTTTAGTCATTCATATTTTAAATACTAAGAGAAAATATATACATCATTGAAAAATATTGAAGTCATCAATACCATACAATTAATCTCAATTACCGAGTTTATTTTATCTTATAATTAATTTCACGACTACACTAACAAAACTTCTTACTCTAACTTTTTACCTAATGTTACAGGGCAATTTTTTACATCGCAGTTCTATAGAAGACGACGCTGACATCAAAAGTTTCTGATTCAAAGGCACTATGCCTTCCCTTATTCACGTCGAGCGACCGGACGTCACCTGATGAGGCGTCCTTTATGCAACATAATATATATACGTGAATAATATGTATGTAAAGTATGACTTTTTACAAAAAAGTTTATGTAAATTTAATTTTCTAAGAATAAAATTGGTTATGATTGGTATAGTAAGTTTTTTTTAGTTCCTATATAGATTGACGCTGTATCCTGCAGCTGACGCTGACGCTGTAGGATACAGCGGATGAGAGGGAACTTAGTGTTAAGACACTCCGTCCTTTATTCTAATTTTCGAGGCATAATGTAATGACTGACGGAACTTAACGCCGTGCTTCGCCTGCGCGCTGAGGAAGCGAACATAATGAGTACCGTCGAGTGAGAATCGAACCGAAACTGCAATAATTTTACATATGCATACTTTATTTATCCCAACCGTTTGGGTAGTTCACTAAAATAAGGTGCAGGCAGTGTACTTCTGGAAACGATCAAATAAAGTAACATGGATACATACGCACGTGACGGTATCAACGGTATTGACTGCCAGCGCTACCAATATTTCAACGTGTTTTATGTTTAATTTCTTTTAGGCTCCTACCATTTGCATGTTTAAAAGGATATATTTTTTTCAATCATTGCAACTTGCTCTGCATTTTCTTGAGAGGGAAAGGAGGGAGGGACTAAATTTTTTTACCTACGTAATGGATTATAACGCGGTTTTCGCTTATAAACAGATATATATTTAAAGCCTCATTCTCTTTCTTACTAGACTGAATCCAAAACCCTTTAAATAAATTCAAATAAACCCATGGCAGTAAGGAAAGTAAGTAAAATAAGTCCAATTTCTATCCGTAAACCCGTCCTTCGATAAATCGGGAGGTGTCACGATG
This sequence comes from Heliconius charithonia, assembly GCA_030704555.1. Classification (NCBI taxonomy): domain Eukaryota; kingdom Metazoa; phylum Arthropoda; class Insecta; order Lepidoptera; family Nymphalidae; genus Heliconius; species Heliconius charithonia. Next base: position 10,006,255 of record CM060825.1, read on the forward strand.
GTCACGTAGTACCGGCCCTAACGACTAGATCATAGGTCGAGCGTAAACCGAATTTTACAACAGGAACTATTAGTTACTTTATATATAGTATTAGAATATATTTTAAATTAGGCTCATTTATTTTGTTGCACGCTTTCTCCCACATTGATGGAGAAGATAGAGAGAACATAGTGTCAATATCCTCCGTTATTTTCATCGTATTTTGTAAGAGCGGTGTTCAGTTTGGAAAATAATAATCATTACTTAAAGTAGGAATTCGGTTCAATTTCTTATATAAAAAGGAAGACTAAGTAATTAATAATTAACTACTCCATGTTGTTTTATTCTAATATACATAAAACATAAATCATCAAATACATATGGTACATCTAGCACAATAGTAGAAATGTTTCAGCGTTCAAATTATAGCTTCTATTTCACTACAGTCACGTATTTTTGAAACGATCCAAGTAAATATAATATTATGAGGATAGCATATTTCATGTTTGTAGGCCATAAGTTGTGATTATACATTTGTAATTATTAATATTTTTATTATATATATTTTTTACATTATTAAATTTAGTTAGGTAGGTAGAAGAACTCTAGTTAACTAAAAATATTATTTACAATTTTTTTTCAAAGTATCACTAAAACTTATGTCAAAGTCCTAAGCAAGAGATCAGATCTAAGATCCTCACCCTGCAGTTTGACGTTTAGAACCATATCATATCCTAATGAAGTAAAGCTTTATAAAAACTTACAATTCAATGTATCTGTAACTTAAAATAAATCAACTATTAAATAACTCGAATGTAAACCAGTCAACTATATTAAAATAGCCATAACTTAATATCTTATTGCAAATAACATAATCATAACAATTAAATAACTCAAGTGTAAACCAATTATCTTAATCTATCTGTCGCCCGTACCAAATCGCGAGGACATTTAGTTGATGACGAAGTAGAGGGAAAAAAAAAAAAAAAAAAAAAAAAAAAAAAAAAAAACTTACAATTACTGCTTTATAAAAAAAGGACATATGTATACGAAAAATGAAAAAAAACTTTCAACATTTAATTTCAATAAACACATGTAATAAGTTGTTATATAAGAAATACCTGTCTGGAGTAATTTCCACGTATAGTTATTTGTAAAAGCGGTCGTTGAAGTAACTTGTAGACTCGAAATAGCCTCATATTCTCGTAGACGACATACTATAGAAAATATTAGCAGGGTACGTGAAAAATGCTGTGTTAGTAGAGAATGAGAGACCATTTCTATTCCAGTCCAATTCACTGCTATCTTGGGTATAATACTAAGAAAGTTGTTGTTAGAGACTATTTTTATTTCTATACTAACGTCTTTACTCGTCTTTGTCCGGGGTAAATGCATTTCTGTCATATTGTATTATAATGTATTTCGGATTATCCCAACAATTAAAATGTTCACTTTTTAAAATATTTAGTACTGTATGAAATTACACCGAGCGATTTCGTTTTTGTATGTTTAGTCGTATATTCAATAACTATAAAGAATAATACGAATTAACGATTTAAATAATTAAAGAAAATTTGGCTTAAGCTCAATAAAAAAAACTTTTCATAATCGTCAATAATTAAAAAAACCTTTTAAAGTTTATAGTTATTTATATAAACTTAACTCTTTACTTAAACTTGCAAATCGCCTTTTAAAATACATTTTATTCTAAAAACACAAATATTAGTAACCTATCACTTTTTCTAATCTTTCTGATTTTCTAATCTTCTATGTAAATTAAAAAAGTATATAATGTTTATTTTATATAAAACAAAACTGAAAAAACTTTTAAGCCTGAAAAAATAATATCACGAACGAATGAGCCACGCAGAAATTCGTTTAAATCGCTCCACTGATTTTCCAGCCAAGAATTTCTGGATTTCATCAATTTGCGAGATTTTCTTTAGAAAGGAAATTTCCTTCGCACCGATAAATTACACGCGCTGATTTATTTGGCAAGTTCTTAATCTTACCTCTGCTTCTATGTAAATTTTCATTCTTGATACAGTGCATTATTGGTTATTAATTAATCATTTTTCTTCTAAAAAGCTTTTAAAGGAAAAATATGCCACAACTTTTAAATACTGTTATAAGTGTAAGAAACACGACGGTTATGAATTCGATTGTAACTCGAGAAGATAAATTATTTTCATTTCCTCGCTCTGGAAAGTGGAAAATGGAAACGTCTCCACTCCAACGGAGTGTTTTAACACAGGTTTCCAGGTTCCCTTTAGCTATCCTGCTGTAGGCGGGATAAAGCGTGAAGCTAAACAAAAATAATAATAATAGAATCAACGTTAACTCAATTTTGTACAGAACAACGGACACGTCAAAGCTAAATATGAATGGGTGTTATCATATTATACGGATTAATATTAATTATTTTGATAGTCTATCTGACGCACGATTCCGTATAAGCCCCGGGACATGTAAAATGTCCTGCGTGCACACTTTGAACACGGCTTTCCACTTTGTGGCTCGTAAACGCGTCTTTTGTTAACAAACCTAATGCGTGCTTCCACCAGTATATATTATATGTATGTATATATAGTGTATATAGTCGTAATAAGTATAACAAAATATATCTTTTGTTTCTTTTTAGATAAATTCATCTTTGGGATATATTGTTGTCTTTTTATTAAAATATGAATTGAAATTATTTTTTTTTATTAAGTGCTAATCTACACAAAGAAATAGATAGAAGACGTATAAAAAAATTCGAAGATTTCAAATCCCGCTAGAAATAACTATCATCTGTATAAAAAGTTTAAAATGCAATTCGTAATTTATTATTTTCATACTTAAAAGTATTCTAGCGTTCAAGATAATAACTCCAACGACTGGTTTCGAACTCGCCTTAAGCCACGTCCCACTATAAATCGCAAAGTGTCATGACACAGTCACGTACTTTAGTTTCAACGACTAGATCTTAGGTCGTGCGTAAACTAAATCTTTAGGTCACGTTCTTAACAAATATTTGAGAAATCATTGAAGAATATGTTGCTCACGACGTGACCGAATATGAAAAACTATCTAGTTTCCTGCTATCACAGTTTTTATATAGTTTAATTTTTTTTATTTGCTTAGCTTCTCGCTGAATCCAGCTTAAATTTTGTTTGTGGGTTTTTTTAACACGCCTACTCTTTCCCTGGAGTGCTAATTCTATTTTATACAGACGATAAATTAAATAAATAATTTTAAGCAATTGTCATTATTTATTTTTGATTTATTTGAGCTCATTTGAGTTATTAGAAACCAACCAGTCGTGACGCAGGGGTATAAAGTGTGACTGTAAAACCGTCTGGTTGTGGGTTCCCAACCGTCCCAACTTGAGGAAAATAAATATTTATTTAAATTTATATTTCCATTTCTTCGTTCTGCTGTCGAGGCAAAGCAAAAATTCTGTTCCCTCTGCTGTGTGCGGGATACAGTGTGAAGCTGATTTTATTTAAGTTATGTATTGTTAATGGCTTTCCTATGTTGTTTATGTCGCTTCTTCCTTCAAACAATTTCTAAAGTACTGCCAGCATACTTAGACATTTTTATTGCCAAATTTCCAGCTACCTAGTTTCTTCGAAAATCTTTCTTGCCATTTGTCTCTGGTCAGTGGATCATGAAGCTTTCAACTTCTTGTACGATAAATCGACTTCAACAAAGGCCCCTTATTTTAACGACTATGTAAGATATTGGTCTGTTCTCAATTCAGCATTCCTAAACACGCGTATGTACATAACTTGCAAATTACTACATAAGATTTTCAGCCTCTTTCATTCTCTTGTCATCATAAAGACTTCCCTCGTAGCGTTTCCGTCCCATCTGTTCTAATCACCACATATTATTATTTTTTCATTTCTAACACTACTTAGAGAGTCCCTAATATTCTTTCAAATCTCCTTAATTTCTAATCTAATGGCGGTAGGATACGGGCTGACGGGTTCGTCATCCATATCATCTAATAATTCATATTCATCTTCTGTTCCACCCCTCCTCTTACATTCCACATAACTATTTGTAGCTCCGTCCTCCATTTTCCGTCGTCGCCACATGACGTGTTGGATTGCGGTCCCCAATTCTCATTCATCGCCCGCAGAGATGCACTGAAGCCCGTCTCCTTGGAGGAACATCATGGGCTCCCAACATCAGCTTATACTTCTCTTCTCTTTCTCTTTCTGAAGCTATACTCCAGTGTGATGCTAAAAAAATTCAATATCAGTTCAGACCTAATAGACACGCTATCTAAGTTGTGTAACGAAGTCGTTCTTTTTGAAAGCAAGCGTGTCAAGTTGATTACTTACAGATACATATATTGTTCAGACATTCCTCGAATACAGCCCCTATAAGGAACTGCGCCCTATAAATTCACACGTGGCGATAGTAACTCATGTCAGCTGCGCTGATTTATTTTGTGTCACAATTATTTATTGTTAAGAACAAAATGTTTAATTAACCGATTATAACGCTCAGCTTGGGGAACCTCCCCATGCTTCAAGATTTTGTTTATCAAGGAAACTCATTTGAGTCAATAATATTGTATTACGAAAAGAGATTATGTTATTCTCTATGTAAAACCTAAATAATATTTTTGAATGGCTTAAAGCCTAAAGACTTGGACGTTTAGAATCTATCCTATAAAGTAACATGAATAAAATTTAAATTATGTCGTAAGTATTCCTTTCCCATATATATTTTTTAGTTTTCTAGACTTAGGTCGGATCCAATCTAGCTTTACTTGTGCTATATTCCTGTGAGAATGTGTAATAACATGAATACATTTAAGTGGACTGTCGCGTCTCTTTCTTTTTTTATGTGATAGAATCTAGAAAGATTTTCTGTAATTTTAAGAACTATGCTTAATTGTGTATTGATGTCAATCAATAAAAAATTACTATTATACTTATTTTTTTATTCAAATATATAAATATAAAATTAAATATCAAAATGATCGTAATAATTTTATTTTTGATTAAGAAAAATTTTATTTAGAGATTTTCGTAGCGTAGCGGCACGAAGTGTGACTGTAAAACCGACTGGTTGTGGGTTCGATCCCCACTCGAGGAGATGAAATATTTACTTAAATTTATATTTTCATTTCTTCGCTCTGGTGTCGAGGCAAAAGTGCGGCGTTGAGTTCTGCCACTCAACACGCAATGCCTCCAAAATTCGGCAGAAAGTGGGGAACGGAGTGTCTTAACACTAGGTTCCCTCTGCCTACCCTGCTGTGTGCGAGATAGCGTGAAGCTATTTTTTATTTAGAAATTTTATTTTTATTTAGTGTGGCGTTAAATTTCGCCTCTCACACATAATGCCTTTAAAAACTAGGCAAGGTAATATCAAGAAGTGAGTGTCTTAACACAAGGATCCCTCTGCGTACCCAATTACTTGCAGGGAATAGAGAAAATCTAAAGAAATACGTACTTATACTCCATACAGTTCAAATAACAAGTATAGTCTATGAAATCTGAGTCGTTCCACGTCTCAGTTTCATTTACATACAAAATACGCTTAATTCCTCCAACAATAAAGTAATTGCCACCGCAATGATTATTACAATGAAATATTCAAAACACGTTGCATAAACTATCAACAATAGCGGAAAATTGTTTCCTCGTAAACATTTTTCCGTTGGTCAGAATATCTTAAGTTCCGTTATTTACATCGCATTTGACACTAAAAGCTTACTTGAGATATATGAATTCAACTAAGTTTTAAGTCGACTTCTTTAAGATATAGCCTATACGAGACGATTGTGGGATTGGTGTTCTTTTATTTTATTTTTCTGGCCTAACCTCAAAATATTTTTAAGAACAGGTTGACAATATTCATAAAAACGTTTCCATTTTCACTTTCTTAAGTTATTACTTAATTTTATTATATACCTATATATTTTTCACTTATATAGCAGTAGGCAGATGGAACCTGGGAACCTGGTGTTAACACACTCCCACATTAACACACTTCCGCTTCCCACATTCCGCCGAATTCTGGAGGCATTGCGTGTTGAGGAGCGGAACTGAACGCCTCGTTATTAGAGCAAGGAAATGGAAATATTTACTTTTTTTAACCTTCCTGTAAATGCTACAGTGCCCCGCGACTGGCTAAGCTGATGATCTACTTTAAATTAACAAATTAATAATTATTTTCTAATAATAATTAGTTTCTGAGTTAAAAGGTTTGGTTTGTTTTTTTTATAGAAGTGTGATCTCAACAAAAGCGTGTATGAGGATGGAATAGCATAATTGCTATAATATAAAAAAAAGTACATCACTATGCTTCAGAGACTTTTTTATTAATACTGAGCGAAGCATGCAACTTTCTACCACTTTTACCTGTAACTTTCTTCTGTGCATCCACTTGTATTATTCTCTATTTAAAAAGATTATAATTACATATTTTATTATAATTAATATGTGAAAAAAAAACATTTAAAGTATCATATCGTTAATCTATCTATATAAAAGACATTACCGTAAGTAACCCTTGCGGCAACCGCTAATCTTCTCCATGCCTTTGTCTCCAAAGTAATATTTTAATTAAGGGTCCGTTGCTCGCGGAGGCAATTAAAACTTGCACCCTCTGACGTTTGTTTTTGGCAACTTATGTAATCCACGGATGCGCACTTCGAGCGGCAAAATTGTTGAACTTTTTAAAATTTTCCAGTTTTTTTTAATCGTTTTGGTAAACGATTAAATGTTTTAATTAATGTACAGTTTCTTATAAAACAGACGTTGTTTTTTGTTTAAAGTTGAAATTTTAGAATTCATACTAAATATACAAATAACAAATAAGTTTATCGTTTAAGTCCAATATTACAATTAATTCTTTAATATTTATTTTTTTTATAAAATAAAATAAAAAAAAGGTAGCTAATTTTACTGTATTAAAAAGATGCGAACGTGCTCAGCTGGTTTGGGTACGTCGAACGAATGAGTGATGAAAGAATGGCAAAAAAGATTTATGACGGAAAAGTGAGCGCTACCCCGCTAGAGATACAGCGTGAAGCTAGATTAGATAATCTTATTGTGATTAATCATTAAATACTAATTCATCGTTTCAAATTTTATCAAAACCTTTGGAATTCAGGCTATTATGAGGCAAACCTAGCGGCTTTTATTTTATATATTTTTTTGCTGCACTCTGTATCCCGCCCAGAGCAATTTCAGAACGATCTGTCGGTTTAAGCAATAGGGAACTTGGCAACCTAGTGTTAAAATACTGCCGTATTAAGATATTTGGTTTCGAATTCTGGAGTCAATGCGTGTTGAATGATAGAACTCAACGTTTCACTTTGCCGTTATCAAAGCGAGAAAATGAAAATATTAAGGTTTTACCCCCGGAAAAATATAAAATATTTTATTAAATAACTGGCGGAGAGTAGCAGACAGACAGCCAGACCAAAAAACTTTAGAAAGTTTTCATAACAAATGACATAAAAGTTTAATTTCAGAAGCTTCACATTTTTTTCCATAATAAGTCAGAGAGAACCCAGTGTCGAAACACTCAGTTTCAATAAAACGCTTATTTAGTGACAAAATTCAATGCCACTCGACTTAACACGTAATATAGAGTCAACAAATTACACAGAAGAAGAAGGTTTAAGCTTTCACATGGTACCTAAATGTGTTCAATATATACTTTTACATTTTAAGGATTTTTCCAACAGCATTAAAACGCTGCAGACCAAGTTGCTTAAGGCAATTTCTACACATTGCACGTTTAAACATAATATATTAGCTTGCCAATTAAAGTTAGTATAACTTTTCTCTATATCCAGTTGGATTTTCGACTGTGAAAACGTAATTGCTTAATTTCACAGCATTTATCTTTAAGGAACATAAAATATGTAATACTGTTACATATGGGTATTTTCACCATATGTAAATATATTGGTAGTATTAATTTTTTACTATTTTATGCAATGTTTGAAACCAGTCGTGACGCAGAGGCACAAATTGTGACTGTAAAACCCACTGATTGTGGGTTCGAAATATTTACTGAAATTTATATTTCTATTTCATCGCTCTGGTGTCGAGGACAAGTGCGGCGTTGAGTTCTGCCACTCAACACACAATGCCTCCAGAATTTGGCAGAAAGTGGGGAACGGAGTGCCTTAACACTAGGTTCCCCCTGCCTACCCTGCAGTGTGCGGGATATACCTTGTAGCTGATGTTTTTTATACAATATTATTTATATTAAAATTGTGCTACGCCGTACTACGTTACTTCTATTATACGCCTACGGCATGCAATATGATATACACGATTTTTACTGTAGATCATTTCCTCGTTTTGATAAGAGTAAATTTGGTGTTGAGTTCTACCATTCACTACAATGTCGTAAATTGAGGCGAAAAGCGGAAAGCGTAGTCTCATTCACACACTGTTTTTTCTGCCTAATCTGCCATGAACAGGATTAAGCATGAAGATGAAAGGCACTACCTCCAGTCAGCATACTCGGTATCACTTGTTGATTAGGGATTCATAGCAATAATAGATAGCTTAAATAAAGACAATACCATTAAAATATACAAATTTTAATTATTTCTCAATTCATAACTACTAAAAAATCCTGTTTCAATAAAAAAAATATGTATTATCCCCCAACTCCCATATTTGCACATACAAATTCCTCATACAAATAAAACTAATCTATTAATAAACAGTAGGTACCGCAAATTCACATACAAAAACAGCCTGAAGCAAATCTGGTATTGGTCCAGAGAGGGGATCGAAACTTCCAATATGGCCATGTTTTATGCGTCTGGCAACATCACATAACGCTAATACCATACGATTACTCGCCTGCGCGGCGGTTCGACAAACACAGGCAATAGAGAGATTATGATAATTTGTGTAGCCATGGGGTCGTTTAAGACTGGCTTTCAATTGGTAATGACGTCATTAAACTGCATAACCTCGTTGTGGGTTCGGTTCTCGCTTAAATTAAAAGTATAATGAAACACATTATCTTCCCCCGTCTGGTTGGTAAAGCAAAACACAACATAAGGAGTAGAATACAAGAAGGTGTAATGAGGATGTAAATAAGGTGTTAGGTTTCAGGGTAATTTCGACCTTTACATACTAAGCGCTGCAGTAATAAATAATAGATATATAGGGTAGTAAATACTACTTGAATGTTATTTATAATACCGAAATACTGTTGTGTTTGACATTAAAAGGTTACACATATATTTGAAAAATTGACTGTTCGATTATCCGAGGTGCAATCCAAAAATGTGATTGTTTATATATTGTTTATATTTTTTTTATAACATTTGAAAAGCAAAAAACATAGGAAATCAATATCGTAACTATACACGTTGAATTTTCAAATAAAACTAGCTACCTATATAAAATGTATGTAAAGTAAAACTGCATGCAACTAAAATTCCCATCTGTATAACACTCATCAACAAGGACGTCAAATGTCCTTTAATAAAATTTTCCTTTTTATGTATTTTATGTTCCTATTTATATACTTTCGATTAATTCTTAAATTAAATTGTTAGTTCAACATTCTTTTCTTTATATGTATACCATGTCTTATCTGGGAATCAAAAATAGTAAAAAAAATTTGAACTATTGTTTTGGACGTACATAGCTGGACTGTAAGCACTTCAATAAATGCCGTTTTTTTTATTATTTTATGTATGAACTATAATTAGATTATTTACATTTTTAGGGTTCCGTACCTCGAAAGGAAAAAATGGAACCCTTACAGGACTACTTTGCTAACTGTCTGTCCGTCTGTTAAGACCCTTTTTAGTGAAAAGTAAAAATTTATAGGCATTTCATAGAAACAATATTATAAACTTATATTTGTAGTGCATTGCATACAAAATGAGTGCATACTTAAATTTGTCAACTTAAGTAAGTTTTATTTCCTTTTTCCATTTGACCTAAAATTGGTACGGATGTCTTGGTGCGCGAGTCCGACTCGCACTTAACCAGTTTTTTTTATTACCATGCAGCACTATTTTTGCTCATGCCAGATAATAGTTATAAAAATATAAGTTAAATCATGTACTGTGTAAAAACCGAACTCCCATAATAACTACAGACCTACAGGCAAATCCCAAAACTTTATATAAACATTAATAACACTATCAAGACTTGACGGGTAGCTTTCCTGGCCGACGTCCAGAGGATTGCAATTCCCTGTGGGGGAACCCTGTTCTTTATGCGTCTGGTATCACCAAACAGTGGTAATACTTTACAATTACACTTAGGCGGCTCAATAAATACAATCAATTGAGAGCTTTTGGCAACATGGTTTAGTTTTAAAAGCCGACCTTTTAAGTTAAAGAAGAATTGGCTACCTACTCTTAAAGAAATTGAAGATACATACTTGTGTATGAAATAAAATTTGTATAAAATCTACTACAACATATAACAAAGTGATCCTATAAGGGTTTCGTTTTTATCAATTAAGGCACGGAATACTAAAAAATGAAAAATCTCTAGCTTGGCCGTACCAAATCTACTTACAAATCACAAAAAACATAAACGTCTGTGAATCCACCAATGATATGCCGTTGCCTTTAATTGACTAAGGCATTCTTTTTGAAATACCAGCGCTCTATCAGTGCAATGTAAAATCGACTGGACCGACGTTCAGCCTGCCAAATTCGTCTGCCCGATGTGACTGGAGCTGAATATCTGAAAATTCAGCTGGAACGCCTACGGGCAGGCGAGTCCGCTAAGTGACTTTAAAATACTTTCTAGTTGTATTTTGTAAAATAGAGAAAGTTTTTATTTAAAACGATTTTTTAATAATTATTTCATTATTATGATAACAAAAACTTTGTTGTAAAATTATATTCCTTTATTAATTTATTTCTTTTGACATTTTAATCTCTTATTAAAAGATTTAATGGAAAACGTATTTTTCGATAACAATATCCGAGAGTCGTAAGTTTTTTTTTTATTTTGTAAATGATGTACATATTTACAAAATAGGTAGTTCTACAACTCAAAACATAATATTCTGAAATTGAATGGAAAGTGAGGAACCCAGTGTCAACACTAGATTCCCTTCGTCTAACTTGCTATGTGGAAATAAACTTGAAATACTTTTTGTATATATAAATAAATTTTAGTTAAAAATATTCTTAATACAAATATAGTCTCACAAGCACTTTAACAACAATTTATATATGTATAATGTATCTGTCTTATATTACACTATTATTATTTTACACATACTGTTAACAATATTTACATACAATATAAATATTTATTTATTTTTGTACTGTTTACGTAGGATATAAATAAATAAAAATATTTTTGTTCGTAAGCAATCTTAAACTACTTACAAGACAAAACAATCTTGTTTTGTTAATTCCTTCCGCTCGGAGCGCTTCAGCTTGATTTCTCCCTGCGTTGTAAATGCATTTCACATGCCTTCGGGTAACTTTGCATCTGACTTTCTTGTTTTCTGTTCAAATTGACTTATGTCTGAACCAACAATAATATAATGCTGCTTAAAAAAATCTGTATTATTTCACTTTTAGTTGTATTATTACACAGTGATACTTATTTGAATGGTGTTCCTAATATTAAAAAAAAAATAATATCATTTTTTTTATATGTATTTTATAAAATAAAAAAAATACTTGGCTGTGCTCGCGAGGAGCTGGACCATTGAGTTGCTGGGTAAGCTTAGAGCAGTGCTTGGGACTAGTGTTGTAATTAAAGGTATAAACGGCATCTTAAAATGAGTGAGCTCCTCTCTGTACATAACCTAATTAAAGCCACTATATTGTAAAGATCCAGCTATTCTTAGTGTATTACAAATAGTCAAACATAATAGATGCTCAAAATTATTTTACAATTTTTCCAACAAACTCAACACATTTACTTTTAAACCTTATAAACTCTGACGTTAAGCGCAATCGTAAAGCCGCTGGCCCCTTGCCAGTTCTGTTCCACGAAATACGATAATTGCATACCATTCATGTGATAGTATTAAAGAACGTTATCAGTCTCTTATCATTTAAAAGTTAACATTTACGTTACTTAATATTACGTGATATATCTAGCTAACATAAGTTGATTATATATCTGTTTATAATTTAATATATATTTATTTTTCCCATTACTTTTTAACAGTTCACGGAGAGAATAAAGAAGAACATGCTGAGGTGGACAAGGCGCTTCGAGCGGATGAGTGATGGAAGAATGGCAAAAGATAATTATAAAAGAAAAGCGAATTGTAAGACACAGGGCGAGACTCGGTTGACCGTCGAAATCATAGTGTCGATGACACTGAAACAAAGTTATGTATAAAGCACAGCCAGATCTCTTCATTCAAATATGCAAAATAAAATATAAAATATAAAAAGGCGTAATGCTGCTTAGTCTAACACGATATAGAGAATGTACCTAGTATTAAAGTACTCCGTAGTCAAATTTCTGTCCAATTTTTCAGATACTTTTAATTATTCCTATGTACCTATAAGGGATTTAATTATTTACGGAACAAGATACACCTTCGATAATTAATCCAATTAATATGCTAGTAATTAAACTCCATAATTAATTTCCATTGTTCATTAATTGTAGGGGATGTATATGAAATATAAATAAAAAAATCAAATCAGCTACATGCTGTATCCTGCACACAGCAGGGGAAGCAGAGGGAACCTAGTGTTAAGTTATTCTGGTCCCCACTTTCCGCCGATTTCTGGAGGCATTGCGTGTGGAGTAACAGAATTCAACGCCGCGCTTTGAGTCGACACTAGAGCGAAGAAATGGAAATATAAGTATAAATAAATATTTCATCTCCTCGAATGGGGATCGAACCCACAACCAGTCAGTTTTACAGTCACACTTTATGCCCCAGCGCCACCACTGGCCTCAAAAGATAGATATGGTTTTATTTTTAAACTCTAAAAGATAGATCTTAAGAATAAATCCATAATAAAAATATAAAAAAAAATTCAAACTCTTTTCTGCATACTGAAAAATCTAAACTGAACAAATATAATTGACAAAAAAGCATTTTTAATTAACATTAAAAAAAGCCGCATAATCAACAAAAGAAAACATAAAAGCCTTATCACAATCTAATGTGACGCGTAAAATCACGGAGTGTTTGGACACCTGCCAACGCCACGCTTGCACACAACACACCACACACCGCCAATTACCGACTGTGATAATATTGAGCAAAATGTTATCAACTCGGACCACCACTCAGGACTTTTATGATACGTGGCTGAACGCCAACGCGCCTTGCATTGGTTTTATGGGATGTTCCTGGTGTTGGTAATTTTAAAAATGGTTGATTTTTTTGTTGTCAATTTTACTTAACTTAGTGAGGATGTGTTTAGTAACAAGGAATACTGTACAATATCTGACTGATAAGCGCGACTGTCGTGGGTTCGATTTCTGTTCATTAAAGTGTTTTTTTTTCATTTTCTCGCTTTGGTAACACGACTGAATTTTGAGTTCTGTACGAAAAGTTGACAACGGTGTATCTTTTCCCAGGTTCCCTCTATCTACCTTGCTTGATTCAGAAAACTAAAGAAATACGATATAGAATGTGTCCTTCTTAAAAATAAGATATTTATATTTATTAAAAAAACTTATAAAATTTTTAATGTAGTGACATTTGAACCCGCGCCTCTTTGAAACCCCAACCCAACCACTCTGACCAACTAAACCATACGTTCTCACATTTTTGAGAACGTATGCCTGTTGTGTTCTCTCGTTAACGCTGCCATGCATTTACTAATTGCCTCTAATACGGCAATCAAGCTCTCTACAGAGACCAATTGCATTCTAATATGGAGCTGTTAAATTTGAATTACTTTGTTGAAGATTCTTGTAGTACTTGTACAAGTGTTATAAACTATGAACAAAACGTTGAAGCGACGTAAAACTAAGCCATACTAAAAAATATATATTTATTTTGCTTTTCAACCTATTAATATTAGACAAAAAAATCTCATTTGAAATTGCTCATTCTAAGTAAGAAAAAGACCCTACTACTATACGAGTATGCAATAAAGATTTATTTTTTAAGGACTGTGTTTATAATTTATGAGTAAATGCACAGAATATACATTGTTACAAAAAAATTTTTCAAAAAGACCCTACGCCACTATTGACCATCACTCAACAAAAAATATCTCAAATAGACTAAAAAAAAACTAATATAAATACAAGTATTACGAAAAAAATGGTAAATAGTGAACCTTAAACTAAGTGAAGTGAACATGTAAGCCTATTTCCTATAATACGTAGTTCTACATGCTCGGCAGTAAGAAAACGTGAAATGGACGTTTGCTTCAGACAAAATGGACTTCTGGCTAACGGCCAAATGTTACTAATTGCTTTGTTACGGCCATTGTAAGTCAAAATGTTTGAAATTTTGTTATTTTGTTGTAAACAATAGTTTTGCTCATTTTTAAATAAGATAATAATCTTGTCTGTTTGCTTGTTACGTTTTGCTTATTACGTTTAATTCGCGCATGTGTACTTTGTGTACTTTTTATTACAACTGGGTTGTAGGGGTTGAAAAAGAGAAAGAAAATTTGTATAGAACTTTTAGCTAAAAGTTAATGATTAAATAGGAAATTGTACTTCTAAAACAGATGTATAAAAAAGTCGGATACGACGCTTGCGCTTTGACATCTCCAAATTTTAACCTAAACTCACACTTTCGGATTGACTGCAAGGTGCCATTTTTGTTCTAAACTATCTTATTACAATTAACCGATAATAAAATCAGTATAATTATTAATTATATAAATGTAAAATACTTACTTTTTATCATTTTAAAAATATATATATATATATATTGAAGAACTTTAAAACAGATGGAAGAATTTTACATGCTCATACTTTGATAGTCAATATTAGATTGGTTCTCAAACTTTTAAAGCGAATTTTGTAGAGGCTACAGCGTGATAGTGTTCATTTTATTCTATTAGGAACGCGTTAGAACTATATGCAGTTTAAACTTAATGACGCAACCGAATGTACTATTAAGCGAGTTTATAAAGCTCCGGTATTCGACTCATTGTAAAGTTTTAGATTAAAACTATAAAATACACCTTTTATCGAGCGTAAAAATTTCTTAAGGATTTCTTTACAGTATATGGATTTTTTAGTAACCTAAGAGTAAAGATAGTAAAATATTATATAACTAGCGACCCGCCCGCTTAAACTAATAAACGCATCCTGTTTAAATATATAATGTATGTTTTTTAAATTAAATCAGCAAATAATAGTAATTTATTTTTTCGAGTGGAGATAGAACCCACCGCCGTCGTATTGATGTCACACTCTTGTGCCCCTGCCCCACAACGCGACAGCCTCACATAATATATAATATTATTATTAATATATTATATGTTAAGGAACCAGGGACTGTAAAAGCCGACGAGTCCGATTTTCGACTGTGGCAATGACTTATATTTATACTCATTCTGGTAATAAGTTAATGTGATATGTTGTGTTTCGCCACTTACGAAGCAATGTCTCAAAAATTGAGAGACACAAAAATTGTGAAACAGAGTATCTTAACACTACTAGTATGTTCCCTCTGCTTACCCTGCAACACGTGGGATACAGTGTCAAGCTAACAAAGACTTAGTTGGATATATATTTAAAGCATAATATAGATAAAATTCAAAAAACAAAAACTTATATAGTATAATAGCGCTTTTTCCACAAAATATTGCATTTTTAATATTCAGGTCTGAAAGCTCAGTTAACAATTGATCCGCCCTTTACAAAGTCACACAAGGGGCAGGCTATATTCTTACAAATTGCGCCGGTATCCTGCTGACGTAAGGCAACCCTCCCATGAGGACGTAAATTGCCCATGAAACATTCACGTCTGTCTGACATCGATCCTATGATACATAGTCATATTTTATTTTGAAAGTGAGCCTAAAAGGTCACTTTTTTGAATACTTAGAGAAATCGTTACATACATATGTATATCAAAGTTTATAAGCATAATAGATACAAATTAAATAGTCGTTTAATAATAAAATTACAAGGAATTAAAAAATACGTAGAGATTAGAGAATAAAATAGGGAGTATAATTTATTTTCATATAACCGCCTCGGCTGCGGCTTCGCCCTCTTTAACTTATTTTCACATTATATTCAAAAATTGTAGGCTATATGTTGTTCCGATGCCTAAGCTATATTATTGTGAGGATTCGTCTAAATCCGTTCAGTATACTCACAAACTTTTACATTTGTAATACTAGGTGGAACAAAGTGTGACTGATAAATCAATTTGATTGGCTGCAAGTTCGGCCACCACTCGAGGAAATTAAATATTTATTTAAATTTATATTTTAATTTCTTCCGTCTGGTGTCGAGGCTAAGCACGACTTTGAGTTCCGCAACTTAACACTGCTGCTGCACACTGCAATGCTTCCAGAATTCGACAGAAAATGGGGAACAAAGTGTTAAGACGAAGTACTACATTGTTAGATGTGAAAATATATTATATTTCATAATTAAATTTTTCATGTGAGTTGAAACGATAAATTCGAAAAAAATAGACATACAAAATAAAAATATATAGAAGTAAATTTTCCATCTTTTTGCTACTATGGCAGATAACATCATAAGGGGATATTATTTTGTATATCTTTTGCACCATAACATTATGGAAATGGCTTTAAAGGGACGTACCTTACATACCCAATACTATACTCGATGTAGATAAAAGGATAAAACTGTTTTTGTGTTAAGAAAAAAATAACCTCTATACTTACTTATGCTACCGATTTTTTGGTGTTATGAATATTTTTTACAAAACATTAGTATCGTCAATTTTGGAAACGTTGCGTATTGAGTGGTGGAACTTAACACCGAGCTACGTCCGAGAAAACGTATATATAATAATTTCGCTGAGTTCACAGCGCCGCTACGTCATTATGAATAGACTTAAAAATTTAAAAGATTGGGATTTTTCGCACATTCTTATCGTAAGTCACCCATTTTTCATCACCCATAATCAATAATATATCTCTATTATATAATAAGACAGTAAAAATATGTTGTTTGTACATTTAGTAATTTTGACTGAAATAGCATATAGGGACTTAAAAAGAATTATAGAAAGCAGAAAGATTTTTTTTAAAATTTTTGTCTGTCTGTCGGTCTGCCTGTCGATATGTATGTAAACATTTTTCTCTGGGAGTACTAAACCGATTTACTTGAAAATTGCTTTACCACCAATTGCTTTGTTTTAACTAAACTTAACTACTTTCGTTAGCTACCTTAACTACTGAACTTAGTTCATTAAAAAAAAAGTAATCGTCATTTGATTGAACTCAAGGCATTAGTTTGCCTGCGAATGTTATTTAGTAATCGCGCTAAAAGGCTAAAGAATGACATTCGAAACGTCTGGGTTATATGACTGTTGATAAAAATATAAATTTTTGAAGCACTATTATATAATATTTTATACAATAAAGTAAATGAAATTGAACTGTTAATGGAGATTACCTTCATAAATCATAACAGTTAAGTTTAAGTAGTCATTAATTCAACACAGAGATAAAGAACGATCTTGAAAAAATATCAAGTAAATACAGAGAATTTTTGGTTAGTATGTAATATTATATATATTAAACTAATTTAAAAACTATACAGGAGTTAATATGTAAATATTACAGTTAATTCACAAAGAATATTATGACTACCCAGTTCAGTTCAGTTCTTCATTTGTAGCGCTTCGAGCGTGCCAGTTGAAATCATTCCCCCCAAATCAATAATTTAACATTAAAGTCGGTTTCTGAAGCAGAAAATAAATTATTAACTGACATCAGCACATTTAACAGAGTTTTAAAAAACATAACATAGGTAAAAAGAACGTAATGTTACAAAAATATACGTATAGTATACGTGTAATAAATGATTTTTAGTCCGATAAACAAAAATTCAAATTATAGAAAGTACGATAATGTCGTAAAAAATCATATTAGAATATTGATTAAAGAATAAAATATCATGTTAAATCAATTATCATGTAATTTAAGCGGGCGAAGCCGCTGGCGAGCCGCTAGTCAGTAACAATAAGAAACAAAGAATCGCAAATGGAAACACGTTGCATTAGGTTTCTCTTAGTAAGATCATGTGTTACCTAAATGTCAAGTTTTGTCTTGTACCCAATTTTGGTAAAATCAGTACTATTTTTCTTAATATACATATCATTTTTAAAAATCTATTGAGACAACTGTCAATATATTAATTTCTTTAAACTTTTGTCTTAAAGAGTCTTTAGAGCCTAAAGACTCGTCGAAAAAATCGTAAATTTGTATATACGTTTAGAATCCACAACTATCAATATTGAATTTGAAATAAATTATCTTCCCGCTGATAAACAAAAACAATACTATAAAAATATTGGCACTCTAAACAAAGAAAACCGTATATAGATGATTATACCGCCTGTTTTCGACTGCGGAAAAATTCTCTATGATTTACAATCTCCTTCTCTTGTAAGGAGGCTATAAAACAGTCCCCTGTCAAACCCAAGCTGCGGTGAAATCGAGTGGTAATGCTCAACAAATATTTTGAGGGCCGAATGCCTGAATTGTTCTGAATATAGGACATTTATTTATGAAAGTGAATTTCTTGGTGCTGATTGAAGTGTCACTACTGGCAATTGGGTGGAATTGAATAGGCCTCAAGAATTGAGATTGATGCTTTCTAAGGATTCAAATGAAAATCAAAACAAAAGCTTGGGCAATTACAAGTTTGGAGTTCTATTGTAGGAAGTGTATGAGATTTAGTCAATTTATGTTTATTTTATCGCGATTAATAACTCTTGAATGAATGAAATGGCTTACAGTAGAAATCTTAAATTTTACAACTTTAAAAGTTAGCATCACTAATGTACAACAGTAGGCAAAGGGAACCTAGAGTTGAAACCCTTGGGGAACAATTTCCCCAATTTTTAAAACATTTCGGAAAAGTAGCGGTGCTATATACTTTCTCCAAGCGGGAATCAACCTCACAACTGTCGCACATAGTAAGACGCTGTACCGCTGCTTAATAACGGTCTCCATACTGTTGTTTTCGCTATCAGATCATCTGATATATTAAAAGATGAAGATCAGTGTTTCTTATTTAATTAATATGTAGGTCTAGTGATTAATCATCAGAGACCGGACATATTAATCTTATTGCACACAGTTATTTCTGTTTGTGTATTATATCTATGTCTAGTAATATTGATAATACCTACGTATGTAATTTAGCTCGAGTTTTACCCTAGTTAGAGCTCAGATGGTTTACGATATATAAAATACACTGAGGCCACTCGTGGCGCAGGGACACGAATGTACACAAATGTAACTAATTTGGAAACGACTGGTTGTGAGTTCGATCCCATTATAGAAAATCAAATATTTCATATTTTCATTTTCTTCGCTCTGGTGTCGCAGTAAAAGCGCGGCGTTGAGTTCCACCACTCAACACGCAATGCCTCCTGAATTCGACGGAAAGTGGAGAAGGGAGTAACGGAGAGGAGGAACGGTAGGTAGGCCTAAAGTTAAAACACCCCGTTTACCATTATCCGTCGATCTTTCAAGATATTGCCTGTTGAGTGGCAGATATCAACACCGCATTTTTGCCCTGATACCAGCGCGAAGAAATGAAAGTAATAATAAAAAAAAATTCATTCCCCCGACTGAGGATCGTACCCGCAGCCGCCACGTTACAGTCATACGCTTATGCGTCTGCGCCACGACGGCCTCTATTAAGTATAATTGCTAATAACATTATATAACGACTATATATATATATATATGGTCTTTAGGTTTAAAAGTTTAGTTGGCGCAACCAATAAAAGGGCTCCTTGGACTTTCAAATTAGCAAGTATGCATACTGTCAGTCAACGTGGTGTGCGTGGATTTTTTTTAAATAGTAGTTATTTAAAATTAGCCACGTTGACTGACAGTATGCATACTTGCTAATTTGAAAGTCCAAGGAGCCCTTTTATTGGTTGCGCCAACTAAACTTTTAAACCTAAAGACCATATATATATATATATATAGTCTTTTCCATTAAAAATATACGTCTCATTTAGTTCCAAGTCTTGACAATAACATATTTACGGTAAACAGATAAATAAACTAGATGTTTATAAATATTAATGGATCCATACATCATGTACCGGCTGTCATGTAAGCCAGTGCCTACAATAGTGTTTGATTATGTCTCTTGAGGCAAGTAAATAAACGGTCGTACAGTCGACAGCAGCGATTAGATCAAGTCGCGGTGCACGTATAATATTGGATAAATGTCAAACTTGATGTATGGGGTAGAATACGACATTGTTTTGCGTCATATGGTACAAGATGTTGCGTTTTAGCGTGTTTCTTACAACATGTATAGAATGCAGCTTCACGCTTTATCCCGCATATGAAAGGTAGAGGGAGACTATTGCTAAGATTCTCAGTTCCCGGTGTCTGTTAATTTTTTGAGAATTTGTTGTTCATTGACGAAATCCAACTTTGCGTTCTGTGTTATAACTAGAGCGAGGAAATTCTTTCTTCCGGATTGGAATCGAACTCACAACCGTCACGTTTATAGATATATGTCTTGTACAGTCTCGGACACGATATTATCCTTACGCATGTCTCTTATTTAGCGATGTTATATAAAAAAATGGGAAACTGTGTGTAAGGTGCCAGAATTGACGTTTTTAACAAACCGGGGAATATTTTTAGATTCACGCTGAATTCAAACACTTCCTTTTGCTCACTTTTCGCCTAATTCTTGACGCATTGCCTCTTAAGTAGCAGAATTCAATGCCTCGCTTACCACAGATATGAAATATTAAATATTTAATTCCACCTGAAAATTGAAAGCATCGAACCCATAACCATTACGGGTACCGTTTCTGTCGCTTTTTGTTCTCTTTATTGTGGTAATAATTTTTTTTTTAAATAAGGACAAACCAATGGCGAATATTGTTTAGGTACAGCTATTTTTGTCTTTTTCTAAGTTTTACTTCCTACGCTTTAGCACCTGAAATAATGATTTATTTTTATCGTATAGTAAGATGATGTCAAAAGGAAGCGTGTGTACAACACTCTGACACACCACACCGTACTTTTCGATGAATTTATGAGGGATTGCGTGTTGAGTGGCGAAACTCAACGCCGCACTACGCGTGGTTACCAGAGTGAAGAAATGAAAATATCAATAAATAATAATTTCCCTGTCCCCGAGTGGGAATCGTACC